>JAPDVU010000002.1:134024319-139024319 GCA_026230045.1 Corynorhinus townsendii | reverse complement strand
GGTGTAGGAACAGATATGCCGCCTGATTATGGCACCCTAATTGGTTTTGAAAA
This sequence comes from Corynorhinus townsendii, assembly GCA_026230045.1. Classification (NCBI taxonomy): domain Eukaryota; kingdom Metazoa; phylum Chordata; class Mammalia; order Chiroptera; family Vespertilionidae; genus Corynorhinus; species Corynorhinus townsendii. Next base: position 139,024,266 of record JAPDVU010000002.1, on the reverse strand, counting down.
CACACTGGCACAATGGCAGTGAGCCAAATACTCCCTCCCCCGCTCTGCCTTTCTTTGCAGAAGGCTGATTCCCTACTTAAAGTGTTTTTCCTTTCACATTCCTCAAACTTTTTCTGAAGAGGCAAAATATCCCCCATGTTTAGGACTGGGTCCCAGCCACAACCAAACTGCCTGTTATAGAAAGAAGACTGAGCCTAGCTCGCTGATTTTTACAGCGGGATGGAACTGACCAATAATTCACTTGTCTTGCCTGGAGCCAGTTCAAACATGAAGCAGATTGAAACATCATCAGACTTTAAATGTCATGGTGCTGAATCCCAAGTCCAATAAAAATAGAGAAAAATATCTTGTGAGGGCATAGGAAACATACGGGGGTATGAGTGTGCGTTTTATTTTATGGTTACATTGCAACAAGTGAAAAGATGGGGAGCTTTGGAGTTTTGCAACAGTGGGGGTTCAGGGTGAGCTACCCCAAGATGTGCCTCAGTGGTACAGAGATTACTTTGAGATATAGGCAATTTTAGCATTAGGCTCAAGAGAAACTTTGGTCCTTCCTTTCTATCTACAGGGCAGGGTAAACTTTATTACTAAATGTCTGTTCTTATCACCCCCAGTTACCTTTTATAGTCTCCGCAGTGCATTACCTCATTCCTAGCTCAGTGTCTTATATACTTCAACCCCTCTTTCTATATCTGACCCTTTTGTGCATGTGGGGTCTCTGACTCTCTCATGTATACGGGGTTCCCACACATATGTATGTATTAAATTTGATAATTTTCTCTTGCTCATATGTCTATTTTATTATTAGACCAGTCAGAAGAAGCTTGAGGGTAGAGGAAAGTTTGTTCCTCTCCTACACTTGCACCCTTAAGCCTTTCCCCAACTCCCAAGCATTTCCAATCTATGTGACATTAATGGCTCCTCTCTAAGTGACAAGGGGAAGAACGATGTGGGCGTGAGGCTTGCTTTGAGTCTTGGTGACTGATATCGTTGTGCTGGTAAAGACATGACATGATGTTAATGTTGTACAAGCACAGGAGAGTTTTATTATGGCGTTGGTGTGTGTGTGTGTGTGTGTGTGTGTGTGTGTGTGTGTGTGTGTGTAGAAAGAAAGATAAGAGACAGAATTCAGATTCTCCAGAATGGAAGTTCGGTCTTTGTTTTAGCTTTTGCATTATGAAGAGTTGCATACAGCTATAAAGATGTATATGATTGACAAAACTGCAGTTTAAGTAAAATCTGTAAAGGGCTAGAATGCTTTGTACACATTGCACATGGCAGTGTTTATTCATAGGATCACATTCCAGAATGTGTTCTCTCTCTCATTCAAGCTTACTCATTCTACTTTTATGTGTACTTTTCTCCTCCTCTCTCCCTTTCAGAAATCTTACTTGGCGCAGCCTACTGGAGCTATTGTAAGCAGGGTCACTCTCAAGATCACATTTGTTTAGATCAGCAATTTCCAATCTTTTACATCTCATGATACACCAAAAAATCTTCGGCACACCAAAAAATACATTTTTTGCCACTCCAACAACAAAAAAATGTATAATTTTGATTCATTCACACTGGATGACTATTGTTGTGTTGGCTGTTGTCATATTTTTATTTGACAATTTAAGGAAAATGAGGTCTCTGCTGTTCTAGTCAGTGCCCCTGACTAAAATAGTCAGGTATAGCATGTTTTAAAAACTCTCATGGCACACGAGTGTGCCATGCCACACCGGTTGAAAACTGCTGGTTTAGATCAAAGGGTATTGCTATTCTCGGATGTTGGCAATGGGATTGTTTAACAAGAAATCCTTGTCGGTGTCAATGTGACACATAGGATGTCACCACACTTGTGAAAAATCAGGATATAAGTCAATAGTTTCTTACCAGCTTCAAAGCTGGAAATGCTTTTACATAAAATCCTTCTTATTCCTTGTTACTTCCTGATTGGAAAGGACACCTGCAATTTCTCCAGTTAAGTTCATACTGTGATTTTGCATGAGGCTGCTCATTAGAAAACTTTGGCTGCAAAGCTGCTTACTCTAAACACCTGAACCACCCTGTCTCCCAGCTCTGTACCATTCAAGAACCCCCTTCTCAGCAAGGCGTGGAAGGAGACTGGGTGTGCTACAGAATTGGCAAGTTCAAAATACTTAAATAATTCCTGCTATTCATACTTTTCTGATTCAGGAGTGACTAGAAATATTGAGACTATACATCCCTTCGGATTTCACAAAACCTAACCTGTTATAGAAATTTTTGTGAATTTGTCACAGATGACAATTAGCCTGAAGAGTAAAAACCAAAACCCACAACCGCTGTGAAATGAACTTTTTAAAATGAATGTATGTGTTCCAGAAGCATATCCCAAGATATATTGGAGCATTTGAAAAACTTTGCAAGTCTTACTGAATTTTTAAGTTTTGTGGGGACTAAAAACAATATGTTTTCTCCCACCTTCTAAGTTCTGCTAGGTGGGCTAATAAATTAACAGAGGCAGATAAACAGGAGAAAATTCAACTTTAATACATACACATGGGAATTCACATAAGCATGAAAATTCCAGATGATGAGGTAAAATTGGGAATATATGTCATTTTGGATGAAGGAGGAAGCGGAGTTAGGGGTCTGAGATTTCAAATGAAGTGGGCAATTTACAGGTAGTTGAGGAAGAGCATACGTGGCAGGCACATTTTTGCTAGGCAACCCAGAAACAGTGAGACAGATAAGGCCCTAGAAAACAGGCCTCTGCTTGCCGCCCTCCCATCCACTATACTCAGTTCAAATCAGGCTGCTAAGGCAAACATCCTAGTATTTCCTCCCTGGAGTAGGTCTATGTCTTAGGCAGGAAAGGGGAGGAGGTCAAAGGTTCTTTCTGAGCCCCCCCAACCCCCTGCACTTCTCCCCCCTGCTTTAATAACCAGCTTAAAATCAATATTCCCAAAAGGCAGCTTTAGGAAGACAAAAATGTGGTCCCCTTTATTTATTTATTTATTTTTAAAATATATATTTTATTGATTTTTTTACAGAGAGGAAGGGAGAGGGATATGAGAGAGAAACATCAATCAGCTGCCTCCTGCACACTCCCTACTGGGTATGTGCCCGCAACCAAGGTACATGCCCTTGACTGGAATCGAACCAGGGACCCTTGAGTCTGCAGGCCAGGCCAACGCTGTATCCATTGAGCCAAACCGGTTAGGGCAAAAAAAATTGTGGTCCCCTTTAATTCTCTGTCCTGTCTTCTTCCCTGGGCCTGGAAGGGAGTTTGTGACTGAAAGTGGTATACATGTGAAGAAACATTTTGAATGTTCTCCACATCTAGTTGCTTCTCAAACTTTAATGTGATGTGAATCATTTGGGCAGCTTGTTACCATGCTGATTCTGATCCCTTAGGTTTGGGATGGAGCTCAAGATTCTTCACTTTCAAGTTTCAGTTGATGAACCAGGAGCCACAGTTGGAGGCCTTCAGGATCAGCTCTCACCTCCTCATTGGCAGTGGAGAAGAATGGGCACGAGATGAGCATGATGCAAACTTTCTGAAAAATTTGTTCTGACTGCTTCCACCCCCGCCAGCATTCTACTCATTTGCAGGCCCTCTTCAAAAGTATTTAGAATAAATTAAATAACGCTGTGCTCTTGCGGGAGCCAGCAGTGTGGGAGACAGGCTAGAGACAGGTTACAGAAGAGAATGGCATCAGGCAGATATAGAGGAAGATAAAGACAGATGGGCAGAGTCCCTCTGTAATTCCTGTCACTCCCTCTTCCATCCTTTCTTCTCTGTTTCCATTTCTTTTCTTCATCTTATTTCCCTCATTGCTTTTCTGTCTGTTGTGAGATAACAGGATCATTTCACTCAAGTTCAGAGGCAAATGGGGGCTTGTGAGAAAAGTGGATTGGACGGGGAGCCAGGCGAGCAGCATCTGAGCCTCAGCTCAACTCCTGGGTGCAGCTGGGCCAGTAACTTGCGATTTATGGGCCTGTTTTATTTTTTGTAACATGAACAAGTTTAAAAAGTTACCATAATTACTATTCATATTACTTGAGGAGCAGATTCTTATCTTACATTCCTCAGAGCCAGAACACTTACTTGAAAGCTTTGAAAGTTTGACACTGACACCTGTTTAGTAAATACTGTCATTGCTATTTCTTGGGAAGGGGGAGGAAAGAAGAGAAGGGGCATGCTGCTTAAGGGGGTGGGTGGAGTGTGGTGGAGGGGAAGGTGATTCACCCATTAACTTTCTTTTGCTGTTTTCCTGAAGTTGTTTGATTTACAAGTGTAATAATCAAGTCATCAGACATGAAAAGCCAAGCAGAAGGGAAAACAAAGGGAAGCCATTCAGTACTGAAGAGGATAAAACCTGTCCTCAACTTAGCAGGTGACTGGTGGGTGCATGAGGGTATAAAAATAGAGTTCATCACCTCCAAGGATAGTTTTAATTGGCTGCTACTTTTGTCTGGGTCTTGAGTCTGTAGAGAAAGTAATTCCAATTGGTTGACAAGTTGAAGTTATTGTGAAATTTGATAATAATACAGAGAACAGGGTACACCTAACATAGGTAAAGGTGTTTTGAGATGGCAAATTCACAGGTCAGCACCCACCTAGGCCCCTGGACAGTCAGGGTCCCTTCTCTAGACTGCTCATGGTAAAGAACGCTTGAGAGATGGAGCAGCCTACACCTGAAAGGCCTCAAATTTATTGCCTCCTGATGTCCCAACAGCTGCCTAATAAAACGGCAGCTCCTATTAACTATGCAAAGCATTCTTGTGAGAATGGGCATCAGAGTCATCACTTGCCTTTACTGGACTTTAACCTTGATCCTTGAACCTCAAATTGCATTCACAAATGAGTGGCTAGCCAAACTAAACATGCCAGTTGGGAAATCAGTTTCCCATAATTGGCACTATAGAGAACTTTGAGTACATTTGTGGAGGTAGGAGGTAGGTACAGTAAAATGAGGGGAGAAAACTGCTCTCCGTGGGGTTGGGGGTGGGGCACGATTGTTTGGATATAGTTTTGTTGTGATTTTCTCTTATTTATTTACTTTCAGGAATTGTGAGGGTTTTCTATGAGATGTTCTAAACCAGCTGCCCTTGCTGATAATGCTTCTCGTAGTCTCTAAATTGTCATATCTGATATGAGGAGGCTTGAAAATTTGTTGGTGAAAGGCACCATCCTGATTTATTTCTCACTTACCTGCATTTCCTACCACCTATTTAATAAAAGAGTCCAGAACCACATTTATAAGGTTACTCAAGAATCTTCTAAAAACCACCGAGAAACTTGATGACATGTCTGAGGAGCTTAGTGAGACCTTCAAAGACCTTAATGAGAATGCCAAAAAAAATGGAAAAGGATCAGTCAGAAATGAAGCATACACTGTCTGAAATAAAGAATATACAGGAACTCAACTGTAGATCAACGTACCCCAAGAATCAAACCAAAGATCTGAAATATGTGGAAACAAAAAACATCCAACCAGAAAAACAAAAAGAAAAAAGAATCCAAAAATATGAAGATAGTGTAAGGAGCCTTTGGGACAACTTTAAGCAAACCAACATCCGAATTTTTGGGGTGCCAGAAGAAGGGAGAGAGCAAAATATTGAAAACCTATTAGAAGAAATAATGACAGAAAACTTTCCCTACCTGGTGAAAGAAATAGACTTACAAGTTCAGGAAGCGCACAGAACCCCATACAAGAGGAATCCAAAGAGGACCACACCAAGACACATCATAATTAAAATGCCAAGGGCAAAAGACAAAGAGAGAATCTTGAAAGCAGCAAGAGAAAAACAGTTAATTACCTACAAGGGAGCACCCATACGACTGTCAGCTGATTTCTCAACAGAAACTATGCAGGCCAGAAGGGAGTGGCAAGAAATATTCAAAGGGATGAACAGCAAGAACGTACAACCAAGATTACTCTACCCAGCAAAGCTATCATTCAGAGTTGAAGATCAGATAAAGAGCTTCACAGACAAGAAAAAGCTAAAGGAGTTCATCACCACCAAACCAGGATTACATGAAATGCTGAAAGGTATTCTTTAAGAAGAGGAAGAAGAAAAAGGTAAAGATAAAAATTATGAACAACAAAAGGACATCAAATACATACCTACCAACAAGTGAATCTAAAAATCAAGTGAATAAAAAATCTGAAGAACAGAATGGACTGGTGAATAATAGAATCAGGGACATAGAAAGGGAGTGGACTGACGATTCTCAGGGGAAGCAGGTGTGAGGGGTGCGGGAAGAGATTGGACAAAAATCTTACTCCTATGGATGAAGACAGTGGCGGGGGGTAAGGGCATGGGGTGGGGTGGGGAATCAGGTGGAGGGGAGCTATGGGGGAAAAAAAAGAGGAACACCTGTAATAATTTGAACAATAAAGATTTATTAAAAAAAAATAAAATGAGTTGTTTCTTTAATGCTGATGCCTTAAATATAAAAACAGACTGATGCCCACTCCCCAACCTCTGATATCAGTCGCAAGCAAGTCAGTTTGAGCAAAGGTATGACACTGTCCATCTCTGCCACCATCTCCCCAGTTTGAGCCCAGTCCATTTACAGTGGCCTCTTGATGGGCCTACCTTCTTCCAGTCTCTCCCTGTTCCAAAGAAGTCTCCTCAACTCAGCCAGAGAAACTGTTTTGAGTTGCAGACCAGATATCACAACTCCATTATAAATTACTTTAATGGCTTTGCTTTTGGGTCCTGGATCCAATTTCCAACATGTGTGTGCGAGATTCCTCATACCACCAGGCAATTCTCAGATGCCAGCAGGGTCTCTGATAATTCAACTCAATTCTGATACTATCTCCCTGCAGGGAGCATCAGAATTCACCAGTTAAGGATTCAGTCTCACAAGACTGATGCCCACTCCCTAACTTCAGATACCATTCTCAAGCCCAGACTGTTGTTACCTGTGCTACTAACCAACTGGCTACAAATTAGAGATTCCAACAACTCCCTCCAACTTGGGCTGCTACTTGCAAGTCAAGGTTGCTACCTGTACTTCTGACCAATCAGCTATAGATCAGAGGTTCCAATGACCAACCCTCCTTCCACCCCCCCACTCAGGTTTAATTAATTTGCTGGAGCAGCTCACAGAACTCAGAAAAAACAACTTACATTTACCAGTTTATAATAAAAGGGCATGATAAAGGATACAGAGGAACATCCAGCTTGGAGAGATGCATAGGGGAAGGTATGTGGAAGGGACATGGAGCCTCCCTCCCCTTTCCAGGCCCACCACCCTCCCAGCACCTCCATGTGCTCACCAACCCCGAAGCTCCCCGAATTCCATTCTCCTGGGTTTTATGGAGGTTTCATCACATAAGTATGATGGATCACTAACTTCATTTTCAGCTCTTCTTCCTTCTTAAGAGAATGGGGGGCAGGGCTGACGGTTCCAAGCTTATAATCATGGCTTGATCTCTCCTGTGACCAGCCCTCATCCAGGAGCCATCCAGGAGCCCACCCAGAGCCACCTCATTAGAACAAAAGACACTTTTATCACCCAGAAAATTATAAGGGTTTCAGAGCTCTGTGTCAGGAATACATATAGAAAAATATGTATTTTCTATTATCTCACACTTCTCATTGCAATTTCAAAATGTTTAATATTATGAATATCAATGAATTCATTGCCCACAAGAACTGGAATATTAACAAGAACGTTAGGCTACTTATGCATTGAGCCCCATCCCATAATGCTGCTAACTCACTGTTCTGAACCTTATATTTAATTATTACCCTGCTTTATTTAAAAAGGGTTTTATTACTTAAATGTATTCCTAAAAAGTGTCCTGTTAAGTTTTAGTTACCTTAAACATTATGTAAATGTTATCATCCTACCTGTTATCTTCTGGGACTTGCTTTTTTCATTTAATAATATCTTGCTAAGATTCATCCATACTGTTGCATTCAGATGTAGTAGATTTGTTTTAATGACTTTATATTATGAATATTCCCCTGCCAAACTCTGCATCCTCACCTCATTTTTCATTTTCCTCCTTTTCTGTGCCGTTGTCACTCCATCCCAGGCAGAGGTACAATAACAAGTAGAAGAAAGGAAGAAGGGGTGTTGAAGAAACTGAAATAGGTGATCTTTCTCTCTCCTTTCTCCTTGTTAACTTCAACATTTCCTACAAATCCCAAATCAATCAATTAATCTATACTTTGGCATATCTTACTTGATATCCCAGAACAGGAAGTCCATTTTGTGCTTTTATAGCTCCATGTGCTTCCTCCTTAGACCACTAGCTGTGGTTATCATTTTTAGCACACTACATCTGGATGACCATTTGATTAATACCTGCTCTCCAGCTGGACTCTGAGCTCTGAGAGCAAAGGCTGTTCGTTATTGTTCACAGTTGTACCCCCAGGACCTAGCACAGTGCCTGGCACGTAGTAGGAACTCAGTATATATTTTCAAATGGATAAAATAGTAATTCATAAAGAGTTAGGGGAGTGATTGAAAATGCAGGGAGACCACGTAATAGGACCCAGTAGGCTTCTTTCTCAAACCTCTAGAGCAGGACTTGGTAACCTTCTTCTATACAGGGCCAGGTAGTAAACATTTCAGATTTTGCAGGCCATGTGGTCTCTGACAGAATCACTCAGTGTTGCTATTGTATCAGGAAAGCAGCTGTAGGTTATTTGTAAACAAATGAATATGGCTGTATCTCAATAAAACTTTATCTATGGACCCTGAAACTTGAATTTCATATAATTTTTGTGTGTCATGAACTGTGATTGATGTGTTATAAAATATGATTATTTTGATTTTTTCCAACTATTTATAATTATAAGAACCTGTCTTAGCTTATGGGCTGTACAAAAGCAGGTGGTGGGCCAGCACTGACCTTCGGGTGTGGTTGGCAGACCCATCCTCTAGAGCACCCCTGTACCCTTCACTATCCATTGACATTGGATCAAGGTCAGCCCATAATCACTATTTGTACACCGGCAACAGTGGGAATGGAGAATGAGAAAAGGTCCAGAGGTAGTGTCTTAAATAATTAAAAGATATCTTTAAAAAAAAAAAAGTTTTCTTGAAAAGTTGCCCAATGGTTCTCCTATCCCTCGGTCCTTTTGTTGCCAACTTCTTCCTTTGATATTGAAATGAAAACTCAGGCACTTAAAAGTGTTTCTTATGACAGCCATGTCATCACCCCAAATTGCATAATAAGAAACTGCACACCCACTCACCTTGTTGCTGCTCTCCTGGCTGAGTCACTTGGCAGGAGTGACTGCTCTGGTCCGCTGACACTTACACATATCAAGGTCCCGGCCAAGCTGGCATAATATGGTCCATCTACTTTTGCATGGATGCAGCCGTGGGTTCACCAACATTACCATGAAACCAGGAACACAAAGCAAAACCAAGCAAACAAAGGCTTCTGCTTCACAGTATTTGTTAACATAAAGCCATGTTGACATACTTTTTAATCTGTCAGCACACAAACCTTGGAAGGTAGCCTACACTGTCGGCATGTTAACTTGATTTGTTCACTGAGATGTGAATATTAATTTACTAGAGAAGATGTGTATCAGTACAGCTCTGAAAAGAAAGTGGGAGTGTGTAGCCCTGGCATACACCATCCTGGACTGGAGAGAGGAATGGAGCGATGAGGAGGCTGGGGCTCCATTGACCTCTCATAGCCTGAGTTGTCAGGCGGCAGATGCAGTTTCTTATCTTGACTTACGGTGTGGAAATTGTTAGCATTATATACCCCTGCAGTTGGAAGGGTGTTTGAAAGACCATCTAATTCTGATGTATGCACTGAAAACCCATCCAAGTCACATTCTGGTCTCTTCTTGAAGTCTGATGGTCTTTAGGTTCTGACTGTCCTCTTTTGGTGGACCGTCCCCAGATAGCTTTCCCTTACTGAGCACCCCTTCTCCAGGTGAGTGTCAACCTATTTCCTGGTGCAGCTTTTTGAGAGGTTACACCTGGCTAGATGCTGCATAATCCTGACCACACCTTCTTCCATGCCAACATCATCTTTTGCCTAAATTTCTGTACTAACTAGTGTCTCTGCTTCTACCCTTGCCCCAAATAATTCACTCTCAACATATAAACCCAAGTGATCTTTTGAAAGCAGAAAATCATATTGCTCACTTGCTAAGAATCCTCCAAGAAGTTACATCTATAATAATAAAAGCGTAATATGCTAATTAGACCATACATCTCCTTCTGGACGACCTTCCGGATGAAGCCAGGGCTGTGAGGGAAGCCCAAGTTCTGGGTGCCTGCCAGAGGCTGGAGGGGAACCAGGGTCCCGGGTGCCGGAGGGAAGCCGGTGCTGGCAACTGGGGGAAGGAAGGCCTACTCTTGCACAAATTTCGTGCTTTGGACCTCTAGTTTAGAATATAATCCAAATTCTTGTCCTCTGCTATGGCTTGAACTGTGCCCTCCCCAAAAGATGTTGAAGTTTTAAGTACTATAAATATGAACTTACTTGAATATAGGGTCTTTGCAAATGATCAAATTTAGGTCAGTAGTTGGGCCCTAACACAATATGACTCATGTCCTTATAAAAAGGGAAATTTGGATACAAAGGCAGACATATATAGAGGGGAGACAATGTAAAGACATAGGGAGAAAGCCATAAATAAGCCCCCTGAGAACACTGGAAGCAGGAGAGAGGCATGAAACAGATTCTCCCTCACAGCCCTCAGAAGGAGCCAACTCTGTCAACACCTTGATTTTGGATTTCCAGTCCCCAGAACTGTGAGAGAATAAATTGCTGTTCTTTAAGCGATCCAGTTTACTGTGCTTTGTTACAACAGCACCAGGAAACTAATACAACTGCTTATGAAGCCAGTGAGATCTGGGCCCACCTTCCTCTCTGGCATCCCTTGAACTATGCACACTCCTGACCCACTGTGCTTTATTGCTTCCTGACTGGAGCAACACTGTGGCTGCCCAAATGGAATTGGGAAAAGTGGGCGGGGAAGGTAATTAGAACCAGAGGCATTTAATAGAGGGGAGACCAAAGATGCTAGAAATCCTCAAATGCATGGAAGTGTCCCACGCAATATTGCCATTAATGGCCCCAATGAGAATTACTGTACTACACTTGCCTTCACTGAATTCCATGGACCTGCCTTCATTACCCCCAGCCTAGGACCTTTGACAAGCTGGTCCCTCTGCCTGGAATGCTCCCTACCTGCTCTTCCCATAGTTCAGATGTCAACCTATATGTGATCCTCTCAGAGAGGCTTTTCCAGACTGTAAAGTTCCCACTTATTCATTTACTTTCACATCAGTCTTTAAAAATATAGGGTGTTGCCCAAAAATGTATGCATGCACTTTGAATAATTACAAAGGCAGTGTTTGTTAAAATACATTTTATTTTCAAAATTGAGTTATCAGCTGTTACAGTGTGTATATATTTTGGGACATCCTATATTCCTAGATAGCCTCATCATTACTTGATTTTTAAAAAAATATCCTATTAATTTTATTCGTTTTCTCCTCCCCTAGAATATAACTCTATGAAAGCAAGGACTGTGTTGTATACTCAGGATCTAGAGCAGAGCTTTGCACATAGTAGGTACTCATATAGAAATGTTGGTAGAATGAATGAATCATGAGCCTAAAGCTGGAAATCCATGAAAGCCTAGGAGTCAGGAGGAGATGAAGTGAAGATATAGGGAAAAGACAGGGCAAGAGAGAAGATGGTGTTGGCAAAATCTGGTGGGAGACATGTGAAGGCACTGGTAGGGCAGCACATGCAACGGCAGGTAGACTTTCCACACTGTTCTCAGACCATGAAACAAGAGCACACCATTCCTGGAAGAGCTTTTGGTGGAGCACTCTTCTTCATACATTGTGGAATATGCTTGTAGACACCAGTATCCTCAGTATGGTGGAGACTGCACAATGGAACCAGCTTCCCTATCATTTAGAGGAACTCATGGATGATGGATGACTCATTGCCTTTTAATAAATTCTCAGGATAATTGGGAGCCAGATGGAGAAAACCCAACTATGCAGTTGAAATTAAGAAGGACAAGCCCACCCTGGGTCTTGGTGAGAGCCAGACATTGGGCTGGATGAGACAGGGACTTCCCAAGTGTGGCCACTCTTGCTTTTAGGGCCTATCACTTTGTTGAAAAGATACAGAACAAATATTCAGCAAGCTTCTTTAAGGACCTTGCAACAGAGTCATTTGAAACAACAAACAGTAACAGAAACAGTGCTATCTTTTTCAAGCCAGTTGTACTTTTATTTTTTCCCTTTGAAGTCCTCTATTTCACTTAGTTTGCTTTATAGTATGAAGTTTCATTTTCCATCTTGCTGCGCACTCAGAACTTTGGAGGCAAGAGGCAGTTCTCCACTGGGTGAGAGATGGTCTGTCTTGTAATTCTACCTTTGCTGCTAATTTGCTGGATGACCTTTAGTGTTTTACTTAACCTTGTAAAGTCTTCAATTACACTATAGAAAATTCGATGAGAATACATTACACTACAGGAGACTAGTGATGGTGAAAGAATGAGAGAATACATATAAAAGCACTTTGAGGAACTTCTTGTCTCACTTTCATTTCCTTCATTTTGTTATTTCAACTTTTTGCCTGAGGCCCTTCACCTCCCAGCAGCCCCTCAACTTTCTTCTCACCTTCTCCTCAGACAGGTTTGCCAAACTTCAATCATCCATGCACTAATGGAATATTTGAATACTCACTGCACTATTATTTGCTTATTATTTTATTTAAATCAACTCACTTTGTAATTTAAATTGGTTTACATGAAAAGGAAAAATGTGCCGAAACCGGACTGAAGGGTCCCGGGTTCGATTCCGGTCAAGGGCATGTACCTTGGTTGCAGGCACATCCCCGGTGGGGGGTGTGCAGGAGGCAGCTGATCCATGTTTCTAGCTCTCTATCCCTCTTCCTTCCTCTCTGTAAAAAATCAATAAAATATATTTTTAAAAAAAGGAAAACTGTGCATCAGTATACATAATGACACTGTTACTACATGATCATTAAAATTCAAAAAATAAAAACTATTCATAGAGTGCTGGCCTAAGCACCCTTTCCTCAATGACACCTTCCTTAGCCCCCCAACCTAAATCTATCCCCCTGTCTTATGCTTGCTTCCTCTTTTGCAACACTCTTCACATCTCTTGCAATTATCAACTGATATTTTCCTCCATTAGACTGTAATCTCCATGAGGGCAGGAGCAGAGCTTGTATATCCATGATGTCACATAGTACCTGGGACATAAAAGGTACTCAAAAACATTCTGTGGAATTAGATAAAATTTTAATCTACCTACTGATCTAAGACTATCTTCAGACCACTAATGGGAAATTGCAGTGCCTGACACTTTCTCCTTCTTTCTTCTATACCAGTGCTTTCCAGCTTGGGGACTTTTGGAGAACCTGTGAGCAATCAGAGCACCATGAACTCTGAGGAAGCTGTAGGATACAAAGTTAGGAGTCTGGGTACTTTCTCTGTTGATCCAAATTAAGAACTGATATATGCAGGGAGTCAAGAGCTTAGAGCTATGGAATTTTCAAAACTGTGAATTCTTGGGGTGTGTAAGTAATGGGTAATTGGGAACTTATTTTTCTATCTCAACAGACCTCCTCCCATGTAAAACATATTCCTACAGGGAATATTTTGTTGTTGATGATGTGTTTGTTAAGAAATGCCTGAGCAGTACTTAAATCCACATGGAGTCCCCAGAGGCAGCCCTAAACCTTATTTGTACCTGTTGTTCCCTTGACCCCCCACATCTGGTTCTAAGTTTCACAAGTTTCTGAACATCTGAGAAAGTGACCGTGCAGACATTGTAAGATGTCTTGGCAGGTGTCTGGTTCTGCATGGCCTCTGAGTCCTTGACAGTGGTTTTCTAGAAAAATGATGTGCTCCTTATCTATTTGCTAATTCCTTCCACATATCACAAGTCTTTTCCTTAAATTCCCACCGGTCTTGACAAAGTTATCTTGTACACTCATGTAGTGATTTTGATGGCTGCGCAGAGCTGTTTGTCTTGTTCAGAACTAAATTAATAACACCATGATGGCACCTACTTTAGCACCAAACTTCTTAAACTCTCCTAATATACTAATCAGCATGTCAGTGAAATATTTTTTTTTCTGGATAAAGACAAGCCTTGGGAAATGGATTAGACATTCACATGCCATTGCATAATTCAGCATGCCAGTACGGTGCATATGATTTGCATTAATAGCCTGTACTGGAAGCTGCTGCTCATAGGTTTCTCTCATTAGGTCAAATATGGACGATTTCAGACTGTCAATCAATTACAGTAATTTCCTTTTTCCATATTTATTCCATCACTATCACTGACAGCTACCATTAAGTGACATTAATACAATACAATATCATCTTGCATTTCTACAGAGCATCTCAGGATGCCTAATAGTTCCTCTCCATCCCAGAAATCACATTACAAAGGAAAAAGTGCCCTTATTTGCCAGGTAGAAAATGGGCTTCCAACTCTCTTGGCTACTGAAGGAGTTGCCCAGGATCTCTGGAGATGTTCCTGAATTCTGGGCATGGGTATTTGTTTTTCTGTTGTCTAAAAATACCCAAGGCTGAGACTCTGTCCAGTGGGGTTGCTTAGTGGGCAGTGACGGCTTTCCAGGGAGCCTACTGGACCACTTGCCTGCCTTCACTCAACCTTGATTTAAGACATGTTTGCAAGGCAGAGCCAGTGGAGTCTTTGTGGAGGAATTCACATTCTTAGGAGGGCAGCAGTTGCTCTATGCCACTCTTTTGCAATAATTTTCACCTTTACACCTTCCTGCCCTACCCACCTTGCACTATCACTAGAATGCCATTGGCCATCTCGACTCAGCAGAATGGGACAAAGCTCTCTTTGCCATGTAGATTAGTCCTATGTGCTAAGGAGCCAGAGTTGGTATAGCCTCCTTCCTTTCTGTCTTCCCCAGTCAGGGACTGTCAAGAGTTGTGTTGCACAGAAGCCATCTCCGTTGTCCGAGTGTCACCCACTGAATATATGGATCACTCCCTTGCTCAGTTTTGGGTGACATATCAGTAGGATTTCCATATAAAATACAGGATGCCTAGTTATATTTTAATTTTAGATAAACAATTAATTTTTTAGTATAAATATGTTCCAAATATTGCATGGGGCATATAAAAATTTTCATCCTTTATCTGAAATTCACATTTAACTGGCCCCCCTCTAATTTTATTTGCCAAATCTGGCAACCCTACCCATCAGGTGAGCCAAAAGCCTACGAATCAGACCAATCAAACTACTGAGATCCTTGGAGAAATTAAATCAAGACAATATAGCTACATTGTGCCAAGGTATTTTGCAAGTGCTGTGCTCACAGCTGTGGGAGATGCAAAACAGATGTGGAGAAAATTGAACAGAAGACTGGCCACTGACCAGAGAGAGACTATGGTGATAGTGCAAAATGTTTGGCTCAAGAACTATAGAAAAGCAAACCAGTATTAAAAAGTAGTTTCTAGTGGTTTTCTTTATCCATAATCTTTTGTGATGACTTCTTGCAATCAGGGTCCTGCTTCAGCTCCAGAAAAGGCTGGAGAGACTGGCAAAGAAAGCGTTCTGACAGGCAAAAACAGCTGTGGCACAGGTCTGGCCTTAGAGTTTTATTGCTGGGGTAGCAAACATCATCTCATTGATGATCGAGGGAGAGCCTGGGAGAAACAATCATAGGTACTCGTGGATTGGAAGACTGACAAATTTTTGATCAACAAGTGTGTGATGAAAGATATTTTACCAAGACTATTTTGGAGAACATGGAGAATATGGCCCTTCTGATAACTGAGAGAAAAATAAGCTCTCTACTCTGATGGGGTGGTTCCTGCCTCATATCCACAGCTAACACTGCCATCCCTCCTCACCCAGTAACCCAGCTTCACAGAGCTCAGAGTGCCTTGAGCACTCATGATTATTATAGCAAATTACTATAGCTCGGTTTCTTCTGCGAATGAGTATACAGGGGAGGAAGAAGGTATGGGAAAAACAAGAGATGGAATTGTGGCAGAGAGAGGACATTAAAAAGAGTGAGTTAGAGAAGAAAATAGATGAGCTGGGGGTAGCAGGGTGTCAATTTTCTTTTTCCTGATCAATTAATATTGTGTGGTTGGGGATAAGGAACTATGTGCTTGTATGATTATTTCTGTTATCTGTAAGGCAGCCTTTATTCTTGCTTTAATGACTTTTTAAGTTGTTAAGACACTTTCTCAAGAGTGTCCAGGAGCAAGGGCAGAGCCAGGACTGGAGAACAGGCCTTTCTTGCTCTGAGACTTGCTCCAGTTTCATTCCCCAGCCTGCTGTCTCTGTGTTGAAAAGTTGCTCTGCAAACTGCATCTCCTGTGTCACAGCTGTGTGCGTTGATGAAACCAACACACGAGTCTATTGCTTTCATGCATTGTATCTTATTTATGTTACTGTTTTGTTCAAAAAGAAACGTACAGTCAGGATTCAGCATAAATAATAAGAATCTAGTCTGTCCTGTGATATAATTTATTTATAAAGGGATGAACACACAGATTCACTTCCATTTTTTAGCGTCCTAGAATGGCCAACCCTTCTGAAAAAAAAATGATATTTGAGGAAGCAGCAAAGAGATTATCTGGTGATAATAGTTGACCATAATGTTTTACAAAGAGAGGAACTGTAATCAGATGATAACCTATAGGGAGAAGCGGTAACCGAACAACAAAAACATGGGTAATCATTTTAATGTCACCTAGATTTGTTTTCAAGGAGGGGAGAAGGATAGTAGAATTGAAAAGGATCTTAGTGATACTCAAAGCTGCATGAGGGTTTGGAGAGAATGAATGAGATAATACCTATGTAATAAATCGTAGGTAAGAATGCCCTCCCAACAGAACCTGTTTGGAAACGAAGAAAGAGTAAGTGACTAAAGAATTAAAAAATCTAGTAAAAGAGGGTACTCAGCCTATAATCTCCCCCCTCTCTTTTCTTCCCCTATGCCTTGTTTTCCTCAGGTTCTTCATATCTTAAATGAAATAATTAATAGTTAATGAAAAGGTCACCACTACAGCCCCTGGTTTTGCCCTTGCTCAGCCTTGAAGCAGGCAGGGCTCTCAGTGAAAATTCACTCCACCAGGTAGAGAATGCAGATTTTACTGAAGATTTTACAGGCAAGACTGGAGAGGAAATTTATATCTCATAATGCTCAGGCTTTATTTCCCAAATTGCCATTAGATTTCTCTTCCCAGTTCTCCCAGTTCTATTCTCAGCTGTTGGTCTTTTAGTTGTTCCACAGAGTAGCGTCTCAAAATTGTCTGTTTTCAAGAATTCTTCCCCTCCAGCCACCATGATACTTTTTAAAATATATATATATTTTATTGATTTTTTTACAAAGAGGAAGGGAGAGGGATAGAGTTAGAAACATCAATGAGAGGGAAACATCCATCAGCTGCCTCCTGTACACACCCCCCACTGGGGACATGCCCGCAACTAAGGTACATGCCCTTGACCAGAATCGAACCTGGGACCCTTGAGTCCGCAGATGGACACTCCATCCACTGAGCCAAACCGGTCAGGGCCACCATGATATTTTTGCAGAAAAAAAATAGCTTTTCCTCACCTCTCTCACACCTTGGCACCAGCCACCCACAGGCCCTTCCATCAGGTTTATTAAAGCATTCTTTCTAAAAATGCACATCTCTGCTGCTTGCAAAGGATTTGTGTAAAACTGTTATAGAAAATTAGATTTTCTTTGTATTGCTGAAGGAACATAATTTATCAGAAAACAATTATCTGACAAAGTTTACAATGTGCTTTGCATTTCTTAATTTTTAGATTACTTGCTGACTGACTTCCTGCCCAAGGTTAGAGGGTGGGCTTGGTGGCAGTGGAGATAAATAGGTTCCTGTCCAACCACATTTTCAGGATGACTTCAGTTTTGTCATCTCCACTACTGTGGAGAGAGTGTTTCAAAAGAATTCTGAGTTGATATTTACTCAGTAGCTGGAATAGAAACCATTATTTTGATTTTTAACTTTTCCATCCATGAAGAGTGGCCAACTATCTTTCTTTCTTCTCCTTCTTTAGGGGCTGCCCTCCTTGGAACTTTCCCAGTGGCTCTTATAGGAATCATAAATTTGTGTTTTCAATGTGTGATAAGAATTTCTTTATGACCACACTAAATCTCAGATTTTAAGATCTTAGAATCACTATATTAATTTCCATATTTTAATATTATTGGTTGTTTATGCTCTTGGGATGTCTTTTTTTAAATATATATTTTTATTGATTTCAGAGAGGAAGGGAGAGGGGAGAGATAGAAACATCAATGATGAGAGAGAATCATTGATTGGCTGCCTCCTGCATGCCCCCTACTGGGGATCAAGCCTGTAACCCCAGCATGGGTCCTTGACTGAAATCGAACCCAGGACCCTTTAGTCCGCAGGCCAATGCTTTATCTGCTGAGCCAAACCAGCTAGGGCTTCTTGGGATGTTTTGATCCCGCATATGGTCCATAGCACTGGTGAACTCTAAGGTGTTGGCTCAAAAGCTGACTTATAAACTCTTTGCTCCCTCACAGCAATTCATCCTTCTGCAGTTGTTACTTTTACAGGAACAGTGGTCATTAAGGTCATATTTCTGAAGTGAAATTCAGTCTGGATGTACACTTGACATGTATGTACTACTAGTAGGCTATCAAAGCTACTTATTAAATCAATCTGAAAAATTCAGGATGTGTTGGTTTTAGAGCCATACAGGGGGACACTTTTCCAGAGTTTTGCTGCACATTTTCTGAAAACCTGGTTCCTGT
Source organism: Corynorhinus townsendii (assembly GCA_026230045.1). Taxonomy (NCBI): domain Eukaryota; kingdom Metazoa; phylum Chordata; class Mammalia; order Chiroptera; family Vespertilionidae; genus Corynorhinus; species Corynorhinus townsendii. The sequence continues at coordinate 139,005,490 of JAPDVU010000002.1, read as the reverse complement.
CAATTTCCCAAACCTGAGTGAGTTCTTTTCTCCTCTCACTCATCTACCTGTTCTTTGATTAGCTCTTCATTATTTGATTAGTAATTTTGCTCATGCCCAAGAATTTTGCCTCTTCTTTCTCAACTTACTAATTTCTATGGTGCGTTTTCCTTACTAATATTTCATTCTAGGTCAGACATTTCCTCCAGTTACACTTCTTTTTCTCATTTGATGTGTGTCACATCTTAAGCAATATCAGCTGCTGTATCCACCCCCACCACAGCCCCCCACCCACCATGCAATCTTCCTGCAACTACTGCTGCCACAATCGCTCCCCGTTTTCTTGCTCACTGTGCTTCATTTCTACCCTGGTCATTCAGGAGTAACAGTTCAATGATCTTTCCCCTTCTCTGTTCACTGAGTTCATTTGCAATTTACAATCCAAACAGTTGCTGGTTGTCAGCTTGCCTGACTGTAACCTCTAGTATTTACTCTTGCTGTTACTTCCTCCAGCTATTTCCTGTCACCTTTCATCTCTCCAGTTGTCTGTATTGATCTCAAATTGTTTCTTTTTCATTCTTTTTCTTTTTTTACTTCCTCCCTCATTCTTTTCTGCTCTCTTTACTTTTATATTTTAAATAATTATAGATTTGCAAAAGATATAATGATAACAAAGATAGTAGAGTGGTCCTGGGTCCCTTCACCAGTTTCCTTCATGGTCACCTCTTACATAATCATAGTGTCATATAAAAACCTGGATATTGACATTGGTACATGTGTGAATAGAGTTCTATTCCATTCTATTACATGTGTAGATTTCTGCAGCCATCAAAATAAAGAACAATTCCATCACTATAGAGATCTCACTCATGCTACAATCATACTCACTCAGCATTCTAACCCCATGGCAACCACTAATCTGTCCCCTAATCCTGTAACTTTGCCATTTTGAGGGTGCTATACAAATGATATTGTACAGTGTATGACCTATTGAGACTGGCTTTTTTCATTCACAAGGGCATTTAATTATCTTGAAGTCCATCCAAATTGTTACATGTGTTGCTAGCTGGTTCCTATTTATCTCTGAGTAGTAAGTACTATATGGCATTAATATACACACACACCTATATGGCATTAATATACACACACCTAGAAGGACATTTTGGTTTTCAGTTTTTGGCTTTCCAATAATCTTTTCTATCTTTTGATATTTTTCTTCCAGGTTGCTACTCTCTAGCTGATGTTTTCAGGAAAAGAAAATCTTTTGAAAGAGAAAAACTTACCCATTGGTTCTCTTCCCTACTTGCAGCTTAGGTTCAAGCCAGAGTGATTGACAATGTAGATAAACTTTTCTTTTCAGAAACAGCCTTGGGTTTTTGACATCTGGCCTTAAGCCTCTATTCCCATTCTTGTTTGTTAGTAAATGCCCTGCCTGGGGTGAATGTACTGGATTTCACCTCGAGTACATTCCACAGAGGTGTTCCAATATAAATTTTGATCACAAACAAAAATCAGATTTAGTTACTTTAGGTTGGGATGTTAATTTGAAATAACTACATCATTACAAGGGCTTTGGTGCCCACTCAGGAAAGCCTTTAAGTTATTTCTGGCAAAATGTACTGAAACCAGTGGTCTTTAGAACTCAAGGGAAACAGAACAGGCTGAGTGTCAACTGTTTAACTTGAAGGTGGGTCACCCAGTGGCATTTGCTAAAGAAAAAAATTCACAGGCTCATTTTCCAAATGAGTTTAAGGTTCAGTATACTGTTAGCCCTGCACCTGTTTGCAAGGGAGCTCCTGGCACTGGTGGGCAGGTTTTGTCTTGGTTCTAGTAAATCACTGGATTTGCCAGTCATTTTTGGTGTCCAGTAATGAAAACTGACACAGGGTTTCCCTTCTGTGAGTAACTTGGCTTCATTTTTATGTGTGAAGATTTCACATATTTGCATAAAGTCCAAGTTGAAGTGATTATATGGCAGAGAAATGAAAGTGTAAATATTAAAATATCACCAGTTACTTTATAGTCTTTCAGGGTTGAAAGGGGATTTAATAGAAATTTGGACGGGCACATAAATTCTTTCTTTAAGTTTGTGGTAAATTTTGAATTTTAATAGTTAAATCAACAATAAGAATTTCCTCCATTCTGTGAAGCTTCTAGGGCTTGGCTTTGTTGGGGCATCCAGTTTTAATGGACACCTTTGTGAAAGTGAGATCTCTCCCCTCCCCTCCCCATCCTCCTTTGCCTGCATCTAAATGCTCCTTAACACCCAGGAGATGATAATGCCTTGTGTTTATGTAATCTGCATCCAGAAGATCTGAAAACAGGCTGTATACTTTATCTGATGAATCCTTAATTTCCCTCTGGGTGCAGAGGACAGTGAGCTGCAGACAGGCCCAGTGGATGCTGCTGAGCTGTGTGACAAGCACTGAGTCACAGAAATGAGTCACCATCGAGAGGGGGCGGGCACTTCCCACCCTGCCTAGTGTTCTCAGACCAGCGTTTTGACGTTTGTTTTCACAACATCCCAAGGTATCTTCCAGTGTCTCTTAAATTACTGTAAGAGTCACATATCAAATTTGAATGAATTTTAACCAAAGAGACAAAAACAAAACCAATTTCAGAAGGTGACTCAAGTCGTGTTATAGAATAGACCATTCTAGGGCAGTGTCATTACTCAAGAAAGTTTGCAACACGGCTCTAAATGAGGATTTATGCAACTTCTGATGGGCCAAGTCCCAAAACTAAGATGTTCAGGTAACGGAGAGGGGAAATCCAACAGTCCCTTTTTCCAAAGAAGTTACTGGTCTGATTGCTGGCCTCTCTGTTAGTAATACTGTGAATGTTCTAGTAATGAGAATTATTTATTAATCAGTCTTTCTGCACGTCGGCAATGTGAGAATGGATACTGGCAACAATGACTCAGGTGTGAAATATTTCAAGCTGGCTCTGAATGATCGGAAACCAAATTTTACTGAGCTTATATTTTAAGGCTCATCATGGCCTCCAACAACGATTTGGTGTGGATAAAGATCTCATTGCTCAGTGCTAATGGCTTCCATTTGTCTTTCTAGAACCATCCTTCTCCCTGCCTTCTTCCCAAAAAAGCTCTTTTGCACTGTGGCTTCTTGCTGAGTTTGGCCAATGGGGGCACTGATGAGATGTGGGGGTGGGAGCAATGAGAAGGGGCATTTATTTCCTAACTCCTTCCTGGAGGTCAGTGCACACTGGCTGCCTCCCTCAACTGATGTTCACAGCTCCTATCACACAGCCCTCTACACAGAACTCTCACTTCCAAGTTTCAGTACTGCTCCTCCCCTCACCCTTCCAGATCTAAAGATAGCAACAGGCCTCCTCAAGGTTCTCTACACTCTGCCCACACCTTTGAACATACTCCCTCTGTAAACTCTTCTTCAATTACTGATTTCAGTATACCACCTGATTCTTGCCTGGACCATGACTAATATAGCCATTCTTGAGGCATGTCACTGGCTCTGTTTGCCCAGAGGACAAATGCAGCATCCCACAGGAGGGGTGGTGGTGGTGAGATTTCAGCTTTGCTACATCCTGACACCTACTGTATACTCCACGTCCTGACAGACCTGTGGTTTTCTGAGTATGTTGTGTTCTGTTTCTTCTTGGGGATTTTGTAAGTGATGCTCTCATTCCTGATTTATCCGCCTAGATGTTGTCTTTTTCATCTTTCAAGTCTTTGCTCAAATGTCACCTGTTGACTTTTGCTGCCTTTCCTGGGCTGCCTCCTCCTCTGTGCTCCCAGGCCACATTATACACACATCCATTAAGGTGCTTCTCATCGCTACAAGTATTGGTTCCTGTGTCTGTTATTCAACCAGTCTCTGAACCCCTCCAGTGCATGCTCTGTATTCTGTTTTCCTTTGTTCTCCAAGTGCCTGCTCTTGTTTCTAATGGGCTTAATAAACATTTTTGAATTACTACATTTTCTTTGTGGACTATATTATTTCTTGCTCCTTTCATATAAATGACATTACTGCAATAAAATACCATTGTCATCTGGGCAAGTGTGCATGTTGTTTTCTGTTCTGAAGAATATACTTTGTTTTTTTCTTCATGACAACTCTGAGGGAAGCAAATTCTTCTCTGTCACCTAGATTGTTAGTGGCAGAACTATGCCAAAAATCTAGACCTCTTGATACAAATTTGGTGCTTTTTTCATTAGGCCATTCTGCCTCCTGAGAAGTTAGATTAAAACAACAACAACAAAACCAGGGCAGGCTAGATGAATGAGCACTACCCCAAGGGCCACTTCAGATGGGAGGGCAACTTGAGTGCCATGTAGATAACTCCAAGTGATTATAAACACATGGCAGGAGGGCTGTTTAGAGAGAGCTCATTGTCAGAAGGGTCCTAACGAACGGAACTGGTCACATTCCCGGAAATTAGCTTCCCATTGCCTGAGAATTATGTCTGATGTAGGCTCCAGGGACCATCAACAGAACAAAACAGTTGGATTAAAATTAGGATATGAACATCAAAAAGAAGTATTCTGTAAGCCTGGGGAAGGGCTGGCTACCAGTGGGGGAAGGAATGGGTTATTTTTGTAATTCAAACCATACATATCCCATGAGAAAGAAATTTATAGGCAGCAGCACAAACAAAGATAAATTTGAGAGCTTTTGGGACAATTTCTGTTATGCCCGTAGAAAGCCTAAAGTTTCTTCCATCTGTCTACCTATAAGGAAGGAGCATTATATTGAAAGCACTGCTAATAATGTAGCCCACTTATGAGGAATATTTGCTGAGAGGACATGTTCATTCAGAGAATTTTAGCAGGAAAAGGGACCTTAAAGGTCATCTGATTCTGGGCTTTGAACATTTGGGTTTTCCCCAACAGGAAGGAAAAAGGGAAATCTGAATACTTCAGTTGGTTGAGGGTCAGGACAGACTCCATGTTAGGTAGGTGAGTAGGCACTACCCCATGTGATCTTTCCTCAAAACTGATAGAGTCAGAGCACCCGTGTAATCCCCATGGGTTTGTGTCATAGTTTCATAGTCATCGTGACAAACCTTCAGTTAACTTAAACACCTGTTGGTTGCTTGTATTTCTCCCCCTGTTCCCCATTGAAGACAAAGAGGTAAATTAACAGAACATAAAGAAAATAAAAATAAGAAATTTCTATGCATCTAACTTTAGCTCTTAAACCTTCTACATCGATGATTTTCTCAGCCTTAAAATGTTCATATATTTTAAAAAATACATTTTTATTGATTTCAGAGAGGAAGGGAGAGGGAGAGAGAGAGAGAAACATCAATGATGAGAGAGAATCATTGATTGGCTTCCTCCTGTATGCCTTCTACTGGGGATCGAGCCTGCCACCCAGGCATATGCCCTGGCCAGGAATTGAACTGTGACCTTGTTCATAGGTCAATACTCAACAACTGAGCCACCTTGGCCAGGCAAAATGCTGATATCTTTTAACCCAATGATTTCCTTTAATCCACCAATAAACAAAACTCTGTCTAATAATAAGAAAAGCATTGGTTAAATCTAATTAATAGAATTCTGTGCCATTATTTAAATCACTAGAGGCCCAGTGCATGAAATTCATGCACTGGGGGCAGAGAGCCCTCAGCCCAGCCTGTGCTCATCCCTCAGGGAATGCCCAACTGCCAACTGCTGGAAGGCAAGAGAGGCTCCGCCACCACCACTGTGCTCACCAGCCATGAGCCTGGCTTCTGACTGAGCGGTGCTTCCCCTGTAGGAGCACACTGACCACCAGGGGGCAGCTCCTGCGTTTATTGGGATTGGGCCAAAACTGGCTCTCCCACATCCCTCGAGGGGTCCCAGATTGTGAGAGGGCACAGGCCAGGCTGAGGGACCCCACTGGTGCACTACTGGGGCTGAAGAGAAGGGAGAAGGAAAGAGGGAGATAGAAACATTGATGATGAGATATAATCACCTATTGGCTGCCTTCTGCACACCCTTTACTAGAATCAAGCCTGAAACCCAGCATGTATCCTGATCAGAAATAGAATCTGGTTTATTTGTTGATGTTTAACCACTGAACAACACTGGCCAGGCTAAAATCTAGACTCTTTAGCACCGCACATGGAGGTCTTTATGATCTGGCTACTTACTTTCTCAGCTCGTCTCTCCCCATGCCTTTCCTTCGGCCCTGCCTTCCATAGGTCTCACTGGTGTGCTGAATTCCTGGTAGTTTTTCCAAATAGACGAGGCTTTCTGCAGGTCCCTGCCTTGGCACATTGTTCTTCTTCCTGCCTAGGACACTTTTTCTCCCATTGTCAGTATTTTAGACTCAAAAATGCAGCTCAGCTCTCTTCTCTTTTGGATACCCTCCTGTGATGGATGCTGTGGTGTACCTGAAGCTCTCATACCACCACTGTCAGGGTGTTGCCTGTCACTGGCTCAGATGAATCCCTCCCCTGGAATTCTCTTGGCTCAGGGAGCAGCCTTGCATAAGCTCATGCCCCTCCCCCGAGATTGCCTATATCTATTGAGTGGTCAGTGCAGGGCACCAACACTTGCCCTGTTGCCTCAATTAGTCACAGCTTTAGCATTGCTGGAGCAGCAGTCCAGGCCTCTTTGGCAGCTGTTCCTCCCTCTGCCCAGTCCTGCTCCCCTCCCCGCCTTGCAAGTGAATATTCTCCAGGAAGCCTCTTGTACACAAATCTATCTCTGAGTCTATTTCTTGGGAAACATAATGAAGACCCTTCCTGTGATCCCTTACCTTATTCCCTAAGTTGGAGCCCCATTCTCTGGGCTCTTCCAATGCTCTGTGTTTGTACTTTAGCACCTCTCTCAGGGTATTGAAACAGACCACAATCCAAGTGTCTCCCCCACCTGACTGGGATCTCCCTGTGGGTAGGAGACAGTGTATCATTTCTCTTGTGTCTGCAGCACCTGTCACAGTGCCCCTAGTATGTGACTAATGAGTACCTGTGAAAGGGAAGCAGTTAGTAGAGAGGATAACAGATGGAGAAATTGAATGAGACAAATGAAATAACACAGGTCCTTCTACATCCTTCCAACTGAAGTTACATTTCCTACTGAGCCTTCCTGTGTATCCACCAATAAACAAAGCTCTGACTTTGAGAGCCCACAAAGCTCCCACCCAGGGGCACCTTGGGAAATTTCAATCAGGAGTAGAAAGAAATCTGCACTTATTTTTTCTCTTGTCTTTTATTTGCAAGCATAACCTTCCTTTCTACTCTCCTTTCTTCCTTAACCCTACTTTCTTCTTTCCTCTATTTTCCCACACCGTTTTTCCAAACTAGATCTAAGGCCAATTTGTTGCCAAATGATTTACAAAGAGGTCCTAACCAAGGGCTAATGTGACAATAGTTACTCTTCTTTAAGAAGCTGCAAGGGGAAAAGTTGAATGCCCTTTCACATTCATACCATTCTCTGATGAATAACTCTTTGGAGTAGAGATGTTTTGGTCTCTTGTTCCTAAGGAATAATTCAAGTAAAGATTACCTGAGGGGAAAAGGGAATCTGTCCCGGATTTCAGAATTATCAGTGTAATTAATCACAAACTTGTACTATGTGCTATCCAAATGGAGTCAGTAACAGCTCTCAGGTTCAGGGATTACCCTAGTGTTCTACTTTCATGTGGTCCTCTCCTTGATGAATTCTTTTGTGCTGAAAAAGCTCTGAATGGCCAAAGAAAGCTGCTCCACGTTTATTCCATTTTTAAAGGAAAACTATTTTGTCTTCCCATGGGACTACCTTGGTGCCTCTGTGGAGAGGAGCTGAGTATTCAGTGACCCTTTCCCCTTTTATCTGCCATTTGGCATATGAGTACAGATGCTCTGATCCTGAGTGCATAACTGGGGACAGAACACCTGGAGGCAAGTGGCCTTGGATAAATTATAGAGCCACTTAATGTCAGTGCTAGGACAGGAATTCTGGACTCATGGCGTGGGTCTACAGTTCTGACACTCTTCCATGAGGAGGGCAATCCCTCACTTGGTAGATTTGCTCCATGAGTGCGTTCATTCCCCTCAAACTTAAAGTTGTCACTAATCCCATAACTATAAAGTAGAACTACAACATTGGTGTGGATAAAGATCTACTCTTGGTGGGTAGCTCAGAATTTGAGGGAGAGAGTTTGGAATGGGAACACAGACAAACTTAACTTAAGAGACTTATTGGGTAAGGGTGTCTTGTCTACAGTTTGCGTGACAGGGAAGGTCCTGCCTCTCTGGGCTTATGAAGAAAAAGGAGGAGCTTTCCCAATAAATCACTCTTTATTTTTTTAAAATATATCTTTATTGATTTCAGAGAGGTAGGGAGAGGGAAAGAGAGTTAGAAATATCAATGATGAGAGAGAATCACTGATTGGCTGCCTCCTGCATGCCCCCTATTGGGGATGGAGCCTGCAACCCAGGCATGTGCCCTGGACCAGAATTGAACCTGGGACCCTTTAGTCCGCAGGCTGATGCCAAACCAGCTAGGGCTAAATCACTCTTTAAATGATAATCAAGGTAGTCCTGGAACAAGTAAGTTTCTTACTAAAGTTCCTTCCAGTTCCCACAGACCCTCAAGTTTAAGTAAGCACATAAGCAGGCTATTCAATAGTTACTGGAATAATTTCCTTCTCTGCACTAAAGTCCAGTTCATATCTGATCTCCTCAGCCCAGTGTAACCACTCTTCTCCAAACTTCTACACCACTGCCTAGAACTGGCATTTCAGACTTACAATTCCTAACCGACTTAATTACTTGCTTAGTTGTTGTGGTATTTGTTCTTGCTTTGTGCATTTTATCTTAAACCTCAAAGTTTAAAGTTTAAGGACTTCAAAAATTTTTAAATATATATTTTATTGATTAAGAGAAGAAGGGAGAAGGAGAGATAGAAACTTTAATGATGAGAGAGACTATTTGATTGGCTGCCTCCAGTGTGCCTCCTACTGGGAATAGAGCCTACAACCTGGACATGTGCCCTGATAGGGAATCAAACCATGACCTCCTGGTTCATAGGTTGACAGGCAACCACTGAGTCAGGTTGGGCAAAGACTTCAAACTTTAAAAATATTTTAAAGGTTTAACTGTAAGGACCATGTTTAACACCTTCTTGTATTTTTCCCTACTCTCCAGGAGTCTAGCATAGAATTTATTTGCATTTGGTAGTATGAAAATAAAAAAACACCAACCAAATATGGACAATCAAAGGGTTTTTATTCAGAGCTTGCTCTAGCAAGGGAATCAACCACCATGACTTGTGTTCTGGCAGAGACTCAGAGGCAGGCAGGAGTGGGAAAGCTTTATAGAGGAGAAAAGGGAAAGCTTTTTAACTAATTATGCCTGACATGACCCTACTTCCAAATAAAGTTACATTCTGAAGTATCGGGGGCTAGAACTTCAACATACTTTTTGGGAAGCACAAGTCAATCCATAGAACATACTGTCACAAGCTACTTCCTCTCCATGGAACACTGTAGTCGTGAGTTGCTGGCCTTCCATCACCTCCCAGCTGCTGCCAGCACAAGGCTCATGACTCAACAGTGCTTTGCCAAGAACCCTGATGACGAGCAGTGCTGCAAACAGGAGTTCAGAGTGGGTGATGACTAAGAATAAGAAGTTGTCATTAAAAATAAAGCTACCCCGTTCCTTTGTAAATACACGTCACAGGGTACTTAGAACCATCATAGCCAACCCACTGTTGCACGTTGGTGGAACTATTAAGTAAATTACACACACATGTCTATTTTGGGAGCCTCTTACTCACAAGTCTCCCCTGCTCCCAGCCTTATTTCCCTGAGGGAATGTGCTCAGCCACCTTCACTTTAGCATTTAACCTTGCCTGTTTCTGAAGTTCGTGTTGTCCTGAAGTTCTTTGCATCAGCTCAGTCACCTGGGTTAGTCATCTTTTGTTACATTTTTACTCTTTCAGGAAGTAATGTTTTGCTGAGGTAAGAGTCATAGGAAGACTGTTCTGCCTTTTTGATGATTCATTCCTTTGCTTTTTGCCATTTCTGAATGTTAGAGGGGGAAAAAGCCCTTTAGATAAGGGCTTTGATGAATGAGCATACCCAGTGAGGGTGAGAGAATGCAGTCATAAAATACTCTCAACTTAGAGGAGCAGTGGTCTCATTTATCAGTCTTTCTGATTATTTTGAGAGGTGGCATCAGTATTCTCAGGGCTCCTGGAATCCATGACATTGACTTCTCTGCTTTTGAACAATATGCCCATCCATTTTACTTCCTTCATGTTTGTTGAGAATGAATTACTTTGCTTGTGGATCCTGGCCATAGGTCTAAATTGTGTCAGAGTTGAGATAGCTCTGAGTCTATTTAGTTGAATAAGTCCCACAAAGAGTACTATGAGCTGAATTATGTTAGCTCCAAATTCTTATGTTGAAGTCCTAATCTCTAGTACCTCAGAATGTGACTGTATTTGGAGATAGAGTCTTTACAGAAGTAATCAAGTTAAAATAAAATCTTTAGGGTGGGCCCTAACCTAGTATGACTAGTGTCCTTATAAGAAGAGGAGATTAGGACCCAGACACATACAAAGGGAAGACCATATGAATCCACAGTGAAAAGGTAATCATCTGCAAGCCAAGAAGCGAGGCCTAGGAGGAAACCAACCCTGCCAACACCTTGACTTTCTACTTCTAGCCTCCAGAACTGTGAGAAAATACATTTCTGTGGGTTAAGTCACACAGTTTGTGCTACTTTGTTACAACAGCCCTAGCAAACTAATACAGATAGGGACAGGTTCAGATATGTGAAGTGAGCCTTTAAGGTTACTAACTCCACCAATGGAGCTCCAGGTCCAGGCCCCAAAGATCCTTATTACTGCTGAAGTCCTCATCCCAGTATGATGTGATACTGCCTTTGTTATGGGAAAGATCACAGTAGGCGACTTCATTTATCAACTCAATTGAATGGTGTCTCAATGATGGTGTCAATTCTTTTGCCATTTTCTACAACACCAAGGGAAAATTTTTCTAAGCTTCTTTTTTTTTAGCTGCAAAGATGACAAATGTTATCAAAGATATCCAACCAGAGTATATTTTCATCCCCTTTCTTTCCATCAAGATAAGCCAGAAGTAGTTGTTGCCAAAAATGGAAAACAGCTTGCTCATCGGCCAGATGATCACAGTGTTCAAAAAAGTTCCACTGATTTGCCATGTGTGAAAAGTTAAGAATTGAAAACAGACAGGCTTACTCTGCTTAAACTGTGGGCTCTGTGAAGCAAGAAAAAGAGATATTTGAATACTAGAAGAAGTGTTCTGGAGATGGTTTGATGGCAAAGTGAACAGGGTCTTTTCAAACTGCTCTGAGGTGGCTCCCCTAGGTTGATTTGATAGTGGATATGGCAATTCATCAATTAGATGAACAATAAGCCTAAAGTTACCAGCCACTGGACACAGTTACCAGCCTGTGTTCTAGAACAAATTCCAATGTCCTACACAAATATGGCTCTTGGGACTTCTACTATGTTATCCGAAACAAAATTTTCTAGGCACTTCAGTTAGCTTTCTTCCTAATTACCTTGATTGAGATTCTCCAGAAGTTAGTAGTAGAAGTCAGAAGTATGCAGAGGACCTGGGGCGTCATTAGACGCAATTGAATTGTTCCATTATTTTTTCACTTATGAGGAAATAAGGTACTTTTTGTTGAATTTTTGTGAGATTGAGTTAAATTACCCAGTTATCACCCCGTTGTTATGCTATAAGGCATTGTGTTTGCTGAGTAATTTGTAGTCATTTTTATTAATCTCTCTTTGCAATCATTTAAGGGACTTTTTGAACAATTGAGAGAGCCATTTTAAGAAATAGAAATTCAGGCTCACAGAGGTCAAATGATTAACTAAAAAATGACAAAATATATTTTTTAAAGAAATAAAAAAAAAAGAACAAACGTGAAAAACATCAGAGCTACATTCAGGGCTAATTGTTGATCTGTGGGTTTCTGGAAGCTCACAGGATCACATTTCTCATTGTTTATGTCTTTAGAAATCCTTTGCATTTCAACACTTACATTCCTCTTCTACCTGATTCTCAAGGTCTTGGAAGTTAGCATGAACTTAAGGATTTGGCTACCTAAAGAGAAAGAATAACACCTGCCCTGATTCTTTTTTGTTAAGGCCAGCTCAAAATAGGGCAAAGTAAGTCAGTTTCCACAGAGAGACAATGCCGCAATGAGTTCCACTTCCTATTGGTAAGTTCATGACTGACTGCCTGTTTGTCTTAAAGGTGGGTGTTTATAGCAGCAGGGAATTCTGGAGGCAAGAGAATGAAAAGGAGGAAGGAGGAGAAGAGAGACAAACGTTTAGTTGCACACAAAATTGTGCTGCTCTCAGTCCACTTTCTCCTTCCTCATTTGAGTCAGCGCTATCTTTTTACCCCACCCACCACAGACCTCTCTGGGGGCTCAGGTTTTGAGTTGACTGAGCGCTCAGCAGTGGGCCGCAACTCTCCTCCAGATGAAAGGACAAGTCAGAAGGTACCTATTACAAGTCTGTGAGCAGAGAAACAAAGCTGGGCTGCCGACACCCTCCCACTAACTTGGGTTTTAATGGTAGGTTTAATTTCCTCATGCTAGCTGAAAGAAAGGGAAAAAAAACTAAGCGGAAAGAACCAGGGTGTGGGTGGGTAGTGGCAGCGGTGGGGAAACGACAGCTGTTGTATTCATGGTTAATCAGGTGTGTCTGTCTTTGTGTCGCATCTGTCTGCTACTGTTGCTGGGCCACATGTGAAAGGGAATGGAGGGGAAGGGGCCATTCATGTTCAAAGCCAGCAGTGCTGACCTCTGCTTCGTTCTCCTCAGGGTAGGAGAGCTTGTCTATTTAACTTTCCCCATTATAGGAAGCTGTAATTCTACTCTATTAGCCCACCCTAACCATTTGACCTGACAGACGCAAGCTGCATCCAGAATGCCATAAATCGGGCCTGGAGAAAGAGGCCTTCCCTCCTCCCGTGCTTTTCCTTTGGGATTCTGTTTGATTTGTCAAACAAGGAAAGCCAGAAAGAGAGTGAAAAATGAGAACAAAGGGCATCTTGCTTCACCTTCCATCTTAAACTGACTAGACACTGAATATATATATTTTCCTAATGAGCTTTGGGAGCTGCGTGGCCTTCCCACACTATGACTAGGACACCTGTCAGCCTCCAGACCTGTTTGTGTCCCACACATGTGTGGTGTTTGCATCAGGCTTTAGTCATCTCCCTGGCACCAAATCCTCCTGCTGCTTCCCTCCACCCATGTACAGAGGGACCATAGCAGCACATGGGCGAGGCTTCCGGCTTCTCTTGGACCGCTTTAGATATTGCTAGCCCAGCTCTGCCAGACAGGACTCTTCTCTCTGGAACATGTAGAAACAGCTAAAATGAAAACAACCCCCAGTGCATAAGATTGTATTAAGGCTTAGAATTTAAGAGTTCAAAGATCTCCAGCTGAGGGCTCAAACTAACCCCTTCCTACCATGGTTTCATGAGCTCCATCTCATGCCCCTTCTGCTTTGGGACCAGCCCTCATGTTTCTTAAAGTAAATGGTAATCATCAGCATTTTGAACACCAAGGAACTCTGGCTCAAACTTAGACTTTCCTCGAGAATCAACGATCATAGATTTATCACACACACGATTCAATAGAGCTTGCCACTTGCAAATGTGTTTTGGTTTAAGCCACTTTTCAATATAGGCAATAACTTTCACCCTATCATGTTAATTCTTCTCGTGATGAATCAAGAGTTGAGCCCTACTGACACTCTGCTTTCGGTATATGTACATGTATATGCATATATATATATATATGTACATGTGTGTTCATTCATGCATATGTATATGCATATATTTTTTAAAAATTGAAAGTATTACTTTCCCTGGGTGTGGGTTATCATCAGTACAACTGTGCTTCCTCTGTCTGTGAGCTTGTGCTGATTGCTATGGCTGTATTGTTGACCTTCAGCTTTGGGGTCAGGAAGCTTTTTAAAAAATATTAAAAAAAATATATTACATTGATTTTTAGAGAAAGAGGAAGGGAGAGAGAGAGAGAGATAGAAACATTGGCTGCCTCATGCATGCCCCCTACTGGGGATGGAGCCTGCAACCTGGGCATATGCCCTGGCCAGGAATCAAACCAGTGACCTCCTGGTTCCTGGATCAATGCTCAACTGCTGGGCCACACCAGCCGGGCTCAGGAAGCTTTTATTTGCCTAATGCTAAAGGGCTTTGGAAAACTACCCCCCTGCGCTGTGCACTGCCGTGTTTCCTCTGATATCCCGGGATCTCCAAATGTCAATGAAGTCAATAGGGAAACATGAAGTTCCAATGGAAGCCTCACAGTCTGCTAGTCTCTGTGAGGCCTCGGGGAGCTCCTCATCTTGTGAGAAACCAAGGATTATATACATAAAGCAAGGAAAAACAAAATAGAGCAACATTTTTTAAATTCAAAGTCTGCCTTACAGGAAAGCACACAAATCCTAAGTATACAGCTAGATTAATTATCACAAAATGAACACATTCATGTAACCACCACCCTGATCAAGAAGCAGAGTATTACAGCTGGAACCTTCTTAAACTTTTACGTATATGGCTACTTCATTACATCTGAAACTACTCTTCTATGATACCGTTTGGGACTGAGATTTAGTTCTTAATTGCATGGCTATGGAAGTTCAGAGATGGAAGGTTCCCATTGACTGGAAGGGAGTAGCTCATGACAGGATTTGAGTGTGACCTGGTAACTTCCTGAGGTTGGACCCAGGTGGGCTGGATATGTGAGGCTTTTGGATCCTAGGAGGTTCTGGCATCCTTTTAAAAAATGTGGTAAAATATGCCTACTATAAAATTTACCATCTTAACCATATTTAAGTGTACACGTTAGTAGTGTTAAGCATATTCAGATAATTGTACAACCAATTTCCAGAACTCTTTACATCTTTCAAATTGAAACTCTATGCCATTAAATAATAACACCCACTTTCCCCTCCTACCATTGCACTCTCTGTCTCTTTAAACTTGACTGCTCTAGGTATTTCGTATAAGTGAAATCACACAGTATTTGTCCTGTGGTGACTGGCTGATTGCACTTAGTATAATGTCCTAAAGGTTCATCCTCAAGGTTATAACATGTGTTAAAATTTCCTTTTTTTTTTTTGAGGTTGAATAATATTGCATTGTATGTATAGGCCACATTTTGTTCACCCATTCATCCATCTATCAATTGATAATTGAGTTGCTTCTATCTCTTGTCTTTTGTAAATAATGCTGCTATGAATATGAGTATACAAATACCTCTTGCTTTCAATTATTTTGAGTATATATTCAGAAATAGAATTGCCAGATAATATGTTAGCTCCATTTTTAATTCTCTGAGGAATTGCCATGTTGTTTTTCACAGCAGCTATACCATTCTGACATTCTTTTCACCTGGACTGTTTCTTCCTTACCAGCCTCCTGAGTGGCATTAAAGGGAGTGTGATGTGTGAACTGAGGTGGTGGCCATTGTTAAGATGGTGGTCTGGACTCTTTATATGCCTGTCCTGGGGAATTTAGAGCAAATGAGCCAGGAGGGGCTGGTGAGAAGGCAACCCATGGTGGATACTTGAAGATTCCAGTAAATAGAGTGGCAATAACTTATTTTGCAAAAAGATAAATGATTTTGCCTTAGTTTGTGGGAGAATGGAGGGCACAGGGGTTCTTGATTACCGATTATTCAGAGGCCTAACTCTTGTTCAGTATATCACCTCCAAATTTATTTGGGAGGGACTGTAGGTATAAGTGCTGAAATATTTATAGAACAGACAGTGAAAAAGAGTAAAGAAAATAGCAGCCATCAAAACAATCATGGAAGCCATATATTTTTTGCTCAATAGAGACTTGAAGGATAAAGATGCTACCTGAATAAAAGAATAGTCCTTGGAAATATGATGATGTGGTATGGGTTTATTGTTGGCCCATAGTGCCAGAGCACCCTTGTATTGGGTATTCAGGAACTTCTTCAAGCAAGTCTAAGTATTTATTTTCTAAATCTTGACATTTTATTGCTAGGAACAATGTGGCATTGACATTTATTTGAAGTAGCATTATGTAGGTCATCAGGGTAGGGACTTTGGGACTATAGATTTGAGGGGACATATTATTATTATTATTATGTTTTTTATTTATTTGCTGAGAGAGAGAGACAGAGAGAGACAGAGATGTGAGAAACATCAATCAGATGCCTCCTGCACCTGCTCCAACCAGGGATCAAACCAACAACCTGGGCATGTGCTCTGACCAGGAATCAAACCTGCAATCTTTTGATGTATGGGAGGACGTTTTAACCAACTGAACCATCTGGTCAGAGCTGGGAGGACTTATTATTATTATTACTAAATGAATGTCCTACTTACTCTAAATCCCTTGGCTTTGGCCTTTCCCCATTTAATCATGGTGAAAAATAAAGTCAGTCACAGTACATGATTTTTCTTAATTTTAAAAGTGATATATGACTACCACCTAAAAAGGGGAAAAAGCTCTACCCCAAAGGGTAAGAATTATTTAACAGTTTTTTTCTTTCAGAAGGCCTGTGTACATTACATGTACATGTACATATACATATATACACACAAATGCTTGAGGTTGCACAGTTTAGTATCTACTACTTAGAACCCAAACACTACTTATTAATACAAACATACAGATAATACATTTATGCAACCCTTTACCATTATAAACTGCTTTCACATATTGTGGAACCTCTTCAAGTTTATTTAAAGTTGGTATTATTTTAGTTTAACAGAAAAGAGGCTGGAGAGATCAGGACACTTGTTCAAATTTACATTACATGTTGGAAATGGATTTTGGACAATAATCGAGGTCTTTTAAGCAAACCCTGTATTCGTAGAGGAGAAGTAAACTCTCCTGAACCAGAGGTATGAGGTGATCTTGAAGGCCAGACATCACTTTGCAGAATGACTCAGAGAAGGTACTGCATCACCACCTTCCTAAAACTTACCTTGATCTCTTCATGGTGTCAACTTATAAACCTTTTCATTTTAGACTTGTGGGCACACTGAATTCATTTAAATATACATAATAAAATAAAAATTGAGGTTATTGGAATAGGCATGTCTCCAATAGAATCTTAGGGAAGACAACTGTTAGCCTAGAAAATATTTTTAGTATTCATGGGTGTGTTGGCACCAGCTTATTTATAATGTTGTTTTGCTAATGTACATGCCTTGAACTTCTATTAGAGAGATTTACAAGTAGTAATATAAGTAGTCTTCTTGTTCATCTGAGTTTTAGGTCAAATGGCAAAGAGGCCTTGAGCTGCTTCTTTGATATAGAACAAGAACTTTTTTTTCCTGCTGAGTTTATTTTTTAAATACATTAGCTAGTTAAGAGCCATTTACCTAGAGAGATGTTATTTTCCTTATCAAGAACATGTTGAGAACATGGCCATAGATATTAAATGGCAACAGAAGTACTTCTGTGATTTTAGAGGTGAATTCTTCTACTTTTTTTTTTTTATCTCACAATGGCTATATAGGGAATTGTTGATGGTTCATGTTTTATTTCTTTTTGTTATAAAATTTTCATAGTTTGTAAAAATAAAAGTTATGTGCCTATGTCCTTTATTTGCTACTCCCTGTGAGAAAGGTTAAGATTAGAGCAAGAAGAGAGTGCTGGCCATTGTTGGTGGATAGTAATGCTATTGGTAACTGGTAGATAGGAAGGTGGAGAAAAAATTACTTCAGTGCTATATTAATTAGGCTTTATATGAGTCAGAAACATAATAGTGGCATAGAAAAGATAAAAAGTTAATTTTCTCTCACATAAAAGGTGTTCAGAGTTGGCAATCAGGGCTGGTATGTTCCTCCTGAGGTTTTCAGATACTCAGATTCCTTCTAGTTTATTAGTCTGTCATTGTTAGGATGAAGCTTTGATCTTTATGGTGCAAGATGGCTGCTAGCGCTCCAGCCTTATATTCCATTTAAAGAGGAGAAACTTCCCAGAAATTTCTTAAAATAAATACTGGGGAACACAGTATTTATTACAGAGGGAATAAAAATTGAGGTTCTATATTGAAAGGGGGAGAAATGATATTAAGGGGGAAGTTGCATTTTAAAAAATACGTTTTCATTGATTTTTTAGAGAGAGAAGAAGGGAGGGGAATAGAGAGATAAAAACATGGATGAGAGAGAAACATCATCGATCAGCTGCCTCCTGCATGCCCCTTACTGGGGATTGAGCCTGCAACCAGGACACGTGCCCTGACCATGAATCTAACCAGTGACCTCTTGGTTCCTGGATCAAGGCTCAACCACCGAGCCACACTTTCTGGGCAGAAAAATTGCATTTTTTTTTACACAGTTCACCCATTTTGCTCCCTAATTACCCATGCTACCTTTCTTCCACTTATTGTTACCTGGATTGCAGTGATAATGTCTGGAGCTTCAGAGTAACCTGGGGCAAGATGTAAGCTTGGGAGTGAAAGCCATACACAGGGAGCAGTAAGATTCTAAGCACACATGGCCCCTGGCACTGTGGAGCTGTGGACAGAATACCTCTAGACCTCTATGTGAAGTACATACCTGTTCTGATAAAGCCATTTTCTTTAGGGTTTTGATGGTTGCTGCTGAGATTTAATCTTAACTGATACAAATATAATATAAACCTATAAGATAACTTTCATTTTAAGCTTGTATAAGATAACTTTTTTTTACTTTGTCTGTCACTGCAGGTGGACTGACCATTCACCAATCCATCCCGGCCTAATTTGTGCCAGGCATTCAATATACAAAGTTGGCTGGGATGTAGATGTTACCCATAGGACAATTCCAGTGAGGGACCAATAAACCATTCAGTAAAGTGATTCCAGCTTTAGTTGAACTCTACATAAAGTAGAATGGAGCCTGGAGATATTTGAAATATTCTCTGTTGCCATCTTTAGACTGAAAAAACAAACAAACACCTTATAAGTAAATTTGGGGTGTTGACTATAGCATATTTTTTATTATTAATATTATTATCATTATGTTAATCATCGATAATTATTTCTTGGATATGCAAAATCAGGTGTTTTTTTAAATATTGAGAGAATGATGTTATCAGATTAAACACTAATTTTCCCTTGAGAAACTTTCAGTATAATTTGAGCAGTATAATCTAAAGATAGATTGGGTCCTTATATCCTGCTCAAGAGGTAGTGAGCATTTAGGTGAAAAGAAATGTGGGGTTTCAAACTAAGCTGAATCCTTACTTACTTAATATTATTGGCATTATAACCAATCATCACAGCACCTGTGTGTTCCAAACAGTTTATATTTGATTTCTCACAGCCATTTCAACTTCAGTTGCCTAGACCAGGGAACTGAAGTTCATTAGCGTCTAGGCAACTTACCTAAGGTCATGACACTCTGGTGTCAGGATTTGAATTCAAGTCTGGAATTCTTTTTTTGTGTCAATAAAAACCTTATTGTGGAGATTTAGCCATGAAAGTAGAAGGAGGTGAAAGGTTAGCAAAAGCTGGAGAAGAAAAAAGGTTAAGCTCTTTTGAAGTTTTCCTGCTCGGCTAGGAAAACATTGTGCAGTTATCAGGTAATTGAAGTGTCAATGGTCCGCTGTCAGGAGGGCTGCAGGAATTTGTTCTGTTGGCCGATATGAATGTGGCTGCTAAGTAGTGGCAGAGTCACAGTTTTCAGGTGAAGACACTCTCTGGCTGTCATGGGAGTTCCTCTTTAGAAACAACTCTACTAACATGCAAAATCAATGTCACTGAAGTTTGCTTATGTTACTGTCTTCGGCACTGTTTGATCCTTACATAAAAGAGACATTTGTCATTTGATAGGCGTAAGACTGGGAAAGATTGTAGAGGCTTCACCCAGCTTTGTTGCATAAATGTCTGCTTCCCTGATGCGTTTTTGTTGCAAAGTCTAGGTGACCCAGGGGGCCTCCCCTAGTCCTTTGATGTTTGTGAGTCACTGCTCCTGCTCCAGATGAGTTTGAAGAGCAGACCTAGATCATCTTCCAAACCCTGGTCATGAAGAATGCTGCACCTCCTTGACTTCATTTTTATCTCTATCCGCCACCTTTTTCTTTATCTTGATTCTTGTTCTTCTTCCTGCTGTGACATCCACCCCCATATAACCGTCCCATCCCCTTTCTGACTCCACCCCATCTAACCTGGCTGTCACCCAGTCTCAAAGCTATACCTCTGAGCACCAGAAATGGTGAGTTAAGTGGGAAACTGTTCAGTGGTCCCTCTGGATTTTCAGCATCCTAACTCTGTGACTTTGATTCAACTGCTGCTCAGACAGATCGTTGGAAAGAAATAGCCCAAGCCCTTGACCCAATAGGTTTTAGTGTTGGTTAACGGCATTGGAAATGAATACCTTGGGATAGTTTTCATTTCCAGTCCTGGGACATTATTTTTCAGAAGTCAGTGTCTTTTACTCATAGAAATATAGCTGATGGATGACTTGTAAAACATGTATTTGAAATAGCAGATCCTAGAGGTCAGCTCATGTTATAGGAACTTAGAATGGTGTCTTTTACTTGTTTGTTGAGAAGGGAGAAGTGCTATTATAATATCTATCATGATGGGAGGCTGTCAAGAAATATTTTAGTAAAAAAGTAATAGCTATTGATATCCTCCCCTCTTCCTTTAGAAGTATTTAAAAAGTATCCCTCTCCTCCTTGCCTTAGGTATATTTTTAAATAAATATGGAGATGAGCCAGTGCCCTATAGAATTTCCTAAAATCACATCACTTTCCACTCCTGGTGTTGAAAATATTTTATTTCTTTACATACTATTTTAAACAATATCCCATTTAAAAAGTGATGGATGTTTATTAGCAAATTAGAAAGTATACAAAACCACAAAAAATAAAAATTGTTCATAATGATGATTAAGTTGTCATATTATCTTATTTTCTTTGAGGTTGATAGAGCCTTTATTGGATAATCATACACTTGCTATTGTCACTGGAGACTATGGAATTTTCATGAATGTGTTCTGAGAAACAGGTGTCTTGATTCCTTCTATAGTGCTGGAATCTTCTATGAGTCAATTAACAGCAGCATTTATTCTTTTGTTCAGTTGTCAAACATCAACAGTTCTAGTGGTAGGCATCTTAAGGTGTCTGAGAAGTCAATGTTCTCAACTGTGGAGTTGGTTAACTAATAATAGCTTAAATATCAAAGTTTTCAATAATTTATTTTGTTGATAAATTAAAATGCATTTCAGAACCCATAATAATGCTGTTCTTAGATTCTTACCTTTTAATATACTTTCTTGAGTGGGAGAGGATGGACTGGTTATACATCTGACCCACAGACATGCTTATGGGGCCATATTGGTGTGAACATCATCTGGTTGTGAGCTGAGTCATAGGAAATCACAGAGGTCTGCCATGAGAGGTCAAGCCTACTCATGCCTTTGGAGGATATGGTTGGTTTCCATTGGAGAGTGACCTACTGGACCTGTGGTGAATAGGGAAAGGCAGTGGTAGTGAAGTATGGGTCTACATACTTTAATCCCACTTTAATAATCTGAGTTTCAGAAGTTGAGACTTAGTTGAGATTATTACATATATAATTGCCATGTGAAGTGAACATATGTAAGCTATATTCAGACATTGGTTATCAAGTGAGTTAGAAAATTTTAGCAAGAAAACAGAAGAGAAGCCTCCTTCAGAGAAAATAGCTGAAAATTGTCCTTTTAATACAGTTAGCCATTTCTGACAGGAGACAAAGGCTGGCATTTATTTTTCGGCATCACCCACATTCAACAGAAAGGTTCATCCTTGCAGGTTGCTGGGGCTTTCTTTTCCTAGTTCCATAGCTTTCATTGATTCATTCTTTCTCTCTCTCTGACTTTCATAGAAACAACCTATTTGTAGTGGTTTTGTTGTTGTTTTTAGGTGTGTGTGTTTTGTTTTTGTGGAGAATGGCTATGGTAGAACTAAAAATCTCTGTCCCGAACCAGGACATTTGTACTTAACTTGAGAACTTTCAGCTTGACTATTCCCTAATTTATCTGAACATGGGAGAACCTGGCAGTCACCTAACTCTAGTTTGCAGACACAAAGATGAGATGGCACAATTGGTGCATGGGGGAAGGAATCAACAGCTTTTATCTTTACCATAGAGTCTTTTTTTTAAAATAAATCTTTATTGTTCAGATTACAGGTGTTCCTCTTTTTGTTTTCCCCCTGTAGCTCCCCTCCACCTGATTCCCCACCCAACCCTACCCCATGCCCTTAACCCTGCCACTGTCTTCATCCATAGGAGTAAGATTTTTGTCCAATCTCTTCCTGCACCACTCACACCCACTTCCCCATGAGAATTGTCAGTCCACTCCCTTTCTATGTCCCTGATTCTATTATATTCACCAGTCCATTCTGTTCTTCAGATTTTTTATTTACTTGATTTTTAGATTCACTTGTTGGTAGGTATGTATTTGATGTCATTTTGTTGTTCATAATTTTTATCTTTACCTTTTTCTTCTTCTTCTTCTTCTTCTTAAAGAATACCCTTCAGCATTTCATGTAATCCTGGTTTGGTGGTGATGAACTCCTTTAGCTTTTTCTTGTCTGTGAAGCTCTTTATCTGACCTTCAACTCTGAATGATAGCTTTGCTGGGTAGAATAATCTTGGTTGTAGGTTCTTGCTGTTCATCACTTTGAATATTTCTTGCCACTCCCTTCTGGCCTGCATAGTTTCTGCTGAGAAATCAGCTGACAGTCGTATGGGTACTCCCTTGTAGGTAACTAACTGTTTTTCTCTTGCTGCTTTCAAGATTCTCTCTTTGTCTTTTGCCCTTGGCATTTTAATTATGATGTGTCTTGGTGTGGTCCTCTTTGGATTCCTTTTGTTTGGGGTTCTGTGCGCTTCCTGGACTTGTAAGTCTATTTCTTTCACCAGATAGGGAAAGTTTTCTGTCATTATTTCTTCTAATAGGTTTTCAGTATTTTGCTCTCCCTCTTCTTCTGGCACCCCCAAAATTCGGATGTTGGTATGCTTGAAGTTGTCCCAGAGGCTCCTTACACTATCTTCATATTTTTGGATTCTTTTTTCTTTTTGTTTTTCTGGTTGGGTGTTTTTTGTTTCCTCATATTTCAGATCTTTGGTTTGATTCTTGGGGTACGTTGATCTACAGTTGAGTTTCTGTATATTCTTTATTTTAGACAGTGTATGCTTCATTTCTGACTTGTCCTTTTCCATTTTTTTGGCATTCTCATTAAGGTCCTTGAAGGTCTCACTAAGCTCCTCAGAAGTGTCATCAAGTTTCTCAGCAGTTTTTAGAAGATTCTTGAGTAACCTTATAAATGTGGTTCTGAACTCTATGTCGTCCAGTAGTTTGCTTTCCTCCGTTTCTTTCATTCGTGACATGTTTCTTTGTTTCCACATTTTGGCTGCTTCCCTGTGTTGATGGAGTGGCTTTGTGTGGTAGGTGACCTATAGGGGGCAGTAGCTCAGCCTCCCCAATCACCTGATGTGGACGCTCTTGGTACACCCCTTTGTGGGCTGAGTGCAAAGTCTTGGTGTAGTTAAGCCTTAATTGCTGTTGGTACGCTGGGAGGAATTGACCTCCAGGCCAATCGGCTGTGAGGACTTGCTGTGTCTATAAGAACTGCTGTGCTGGAAACACGCTTATGGTGCAGGACTTGTTTCAGTGGGGCTTTGGTGCTCGCTGAGTCTGCCTCTTGAATGTGTCACTTATGGATGTGAGGAGTTGAAATCTGGTTTCTTACACTGACCACTAGGTATACTGGCTTCTGGATCTCCAATGGGGTGCAGGTCAGCTATTGTCTGAGTCCACCCAGCAGGAGCTACAGCGAGTGCTACAGTTTTCTCCTCTTTGCTTGGGGTTTGGAGGTTTTGGAGCTGTCTGATCCGGGCTGCAAGTTTGTTAGGTTAAGCTGTGATAGGGCAGGCCTTTCTTCTGCTAACGCTGCTGCTTGGAGCTTGGGTGGGTTTGTAGGTTGTGTGGGGCGAGGTCTCAGGGCGTCACTAGGCTAGGGCGTGGCAAACAGCGATGGCTACTAGTTAGCTGGCTCTGTATCTCCGACTGCGTCCTGTGCCCTAGCATAGTAAACAATTATTCTTGCGCGCAGCTCTGCAAGCAGGCCCCCCTCACTTTCCGACCCGGTGGCAGACAATCCAGCTTCTCCCCGTAGGAGTTTGGGTCCCCCGCGTCTCCCCAGAAACTGTATTTCAGAGTAATTGGGGGCTTGTCTCCTTTTGGGTTGAAAAAAGCAATGCCTGCCGCCAGCCCAGATCCTGCGCCTCCGTACCTCAGCTTTTCAGCGCTTGTGCACGTCTCAATGCTCTTTTCTCTTTCCTTTTCGTTGTAGAACTTCCACTCAGCCAGCTTTCCCGTGGTTCTGGGTGATAGACGTTTTGTCTTTTAGTTGTAGTTTTGAAATTGTTGTGCGAGGCAGCAGTTTAGGTGTTTACCTATGCCACCATCTTGGATTCTCTCTCACCATAGAGTCTTTTCCAGCTTTCTTTGCATGGGCCCCAGCAGATGTCATTCTAATTTAAACTGTCCCTTGCAGTTTATCAGTGGTGAGAAGGAAAGTTGAAGTTCTTGATTTGGACAGTTCTTATACAGTGTTTATTTTTGCCTAATGACTTATGAGGAACTATAGAAGAAACCATGCTAACACAATGAGCATAGTGTAGAGGGCTGGGCTGGAAAGATGTCAGACATTGAGTGTCAGCTCTGTGCTAGAAGCTGTGAAGATGAGATTATGAATGTGGGTACTCAGACCAAAGGGCAGGGAGTGGGGGAGGTGGTGAGTACTCTCGTATAGGAAAGCAGAGTTTGCACAGAGCAGGGGCCCAAATCCACTAAGGCTGTAAAAGAGAAGAGAAGGCCTTGGAGCTCTTGTGGCAACAAGGATTGATCTCATGCATACACAGGGAGTGAGCATGCATAGACCACTGAGTCTGCAGCTGAGTAACTGAGGCTATACTGGGAAGATGGTGCTTCCTTTCACTCCAAAGTGCCTTGTCTGGTCTTGTGGGGCTGTCCCTCTCCTTCTCTGCTTCAACCTCCTGCAAACTTTCCTATCTCTTCTGCATCTCACAAGTATGCTTCATTGTGCCTTCTAGGCTTCCCAGCTTCTGCTTATTGCCTCTTTTTGTGATGACTCCTGGCTTACTTGCTGTGACACCAGCTGCTTCCACTGTTGCTGCTGGCTGTGACTGACTCTTTAAACCCAGCTTCCTGAGAGAAGCTCTGATGGGACCTGATTGTTTTCTACACAGTGTAAAGATTCCCCCTTTGGCAGAGTTTTCTGGCCCGTGGCCCCAGCTCATCAGAGGCCACTGGCCAACTCCTGTTTGACTCAGGTGGGATAGAGACAGAACCCTGCTAGATTATAGTGGCCTTTGAACAAAAAATTGCCTGAGGTGAGACTATTCCTCAGAGAAAGGCTGTGAGACATCATAAAGGAAGACCTCTGTGCTGAGCACTTGTGTCTACAAGTTTTTGCTGAACTGCTCCATGTAATGGAGGGAAGAAGATTCAACTTCCTGGAGGAAATCCTGGGTGCTAGTTCAGAGGAGGCAGAGAAAGGATCTCCTTCCCCCCACATTATGGGATTGACAAGAGGAACTTAAGAATTAAAATCATGAATTCTTAACTTGTCCTTTTTAGGGAGGCACAGGACAGGAGTTGGCCAAAGGCAACTGCTCAAGCCTTGACTTTTCCAAACAAGTCTGAGTCCCCAGGTGTTTACTGGAATCTTTATGTTTAGTCTTTAAATGTCCTTGCTTAAAGGACACTGTGGGCACATATGTTTTCTCAAGGATACTTACCCTGCTGATAGTATCTAAAAGTTAATTTTAGTTCAAGCTGTTGTTACAATAAAAACCTAAGGAGGCAGCTGAATGGGGCTGTTGGTTCCTATAGCCAAGCAGTCCCTTAGCCTCTCTTTCACAGAAATGTGTGGCAGAGTAATCATTCATCCTTTGCTCAGGGTCTGCTGGTCAGCCCCAGCAGTCCTTCATGTAAATCTTTCCTCTTGTTCCCCTCTCTATAGTACTTATTAATTATTTTGCAGCAGTAGTATTAAATATAGGGGTAGGAGGGTCAATGTGATATGGCTCAGAAACAGTATGTGAAGGTGTGAGAACTAGCAGCAGAGGGGATTGTCTCCCAAACTGGTTGAAATTGCAGGAAAGACTTTGGACATTAGTGGCCTAGAATTGGGTGGCCTATAGGTTAACTGAATCTTTAAGGGACAGGGTGGTCTTACTTAACTTACAGATATCATAAGAAGGGTAGTGTCTGGGTCTAAACATGGGGTCCAGTACCACAGGTGCAGCACACATGAATGTTTGATCCAAATGAGAGGAAAACACAGTAAACCAGTGAAGGGGGCCCAGACAGAACTTCCACAGTCGGTACACAGGCTCCTGAGCTGTTGGAATAAGGGTCAAAACTCTCTGTGTAGGGATGGCTTTGCCAGTGGGTGGAAAGCATGTTTTAGGGTCATTACTGTGACGGGAAAAAGGGAACCTAGAATGATGAAAGGAGAACCAGATACCCAATCTCAACATAATCCCTTCCTAGCAGAGCTGGCTCTGGTAGATGTGATAAAATGTCTAAGAAAATGCTCTGCAAACCCCTGTCCTTCCATTATCTCTTTTGGATCAGTGTCTGCATTTCCCTCCCCCACTGGGCCCTCTGTGAGAGATGAGCCATTCTCAGAGAAGGCTTTGTTAAAACCCAGGCTTGATACATGCCATGAAGATGAATAAATGAGCATGAAGGAGGTAAGCTGTGGAGTTGAGACTGCATTGGCGTTGGTCACCTGCTTCCTCTTAGCTGTAATAGAAGTCATGCAGCTTAAAAACTCTGACTGCTGATTTGAAAATTTACCACATGGAGGTAATAGAAGCTTTCAGGAAGGAATAAGAAAATAGGGGTAAGGGACAGCAAGCTTGGAAACACATGTAGAAGAGGTTTGATGCTGAAAATGAGGACGATTAAAACTCTAATTATTCACCTTCACCAGAGTGGTGCTCAGATATCTAGATTTCCTGTGTCTGTGTGACAGGTAGGGAAGCAGAGGCACAGGGAAGGAGAGGAGGCCTGCAAACTCGCAAGTCCATCTTGGTATCATTATTTAAAGAGTTGCAGTGACAGGTCACTGCTGGTGGCTTATTTTGAACCAACCATTGGCAGGAAAATGAGGTCTGGCCACTTGCACAGATCTGTCTCCAGTATCTTCCTGCAGTTCCACCATTTGACCATTCCTAGCAAGATGTTGCTATGGACAATGGACCATTCACAAAGCCAAATGAGGCAGAAGTTTAAAAAAGAAAAAGAAAAAGAAACACCTTTCTGTCTGACAGGGGAATTCTCCAGAAAAGAAGGCATTGCCTTATCTTTTCCAATTAACCTTTGCACAAGGTCTTTTCCCTCACTTGGAGTCTTTCATCAGATTAAAATCCTTTTCTAGATCTTCAGCTCTAGGGATTTTCTTAGGGACCATGTAGTGGTTCAGATTTTAATGAAAAGATGGCAGATGGGACTTAGCATCCCTTATGCTGAGGCTGAGGTGAGGGCTGTGATCTCTCCTGTTCATTTTGTTGAGGAAGAAAAGAATGGAGGGAAGGAGAAAGAGAGGAACAGAGGGAGGCAAGAAGGAAAGAAGAAAGGAAGAAAGACGCTAATGCCAAATAGACATGATGCATTTTAGAAAGACAACCTAAGGGTCAGCACTGTTTTTAGCAGACTGGAAGGAATTTGTAGTCTAGAATGGTGAGTTCTAAAATGCAGATGCACAGTCAAAACACTTGGAAGAACTTTAACAGTAATGATGCCTGGCCACATTGCTAGAGATTTTGATTACATTGGTATATTAGTTTCCTAAGGCTGCCCTAACAAAGTACCTCAGAAAGGGGGGCTTAGACAACAGAGGTTTATTGTTTCATAGCTCTGGAGGCTGGAAGTCAGAGATCAAGGTGTTGGTTGGATTGGTTTCTCTTGAGGTTTTTCTCCTTGGCTTACTGATGTCTGTCTTTTTCCTATATCTTCACATAGTATTTCCTCTGTACTTGTCTGTGTTCTAATCTTATAAGGACATCAGTCATATTGGATTAGGTCCCATCCTAATGCCTTTATTTTTGCCTTAATTACTTCTTTAAAGACCCCATCTAAAATATGGTCACATTCTGAGGTACTGGGGGGTAGGACATCAACATAAGAATTTGGGGGAACACAGGCAACCATCACAATTGGTGTGGGCATCAGCACTTTTACAGTCTCTCTTGGAGACTCCAATTGCAGCTGAGGTTGAGAATCACTATTTTATATGGGTCTCTCCTAGTGTCCAGAAACAGCTGTTTGGAATATAATCCCTGGACTGTAGAGTTGTTTTTGTGTTTTTTTTTTCCTTTGTAAAAGTGTTGGGAACTTGTGTGGAAAAGGCTGCTGTCAGCAGAATAACATGAAGAGCTTTTGATACCAAACAAGGTGGCCAGGACGTGAGGGAGGGAGCTCTGATTCACACATTGGCATGTAGTAGCAGGGTGCTTAGTACACTTGAGGAGAGCAAGCTCTGAGGACAGTCAGCATCTTTTACTCCATTGCTGGATTTCCTAAGCTTTGTGATCTGCAGTTTGCTTTCCTAAATTGACCTACCCCCTAGGAAGGGAGAGCCCTGTGAAGGCAGATGGTCTCAGTTCCTGGGCCAGGAATACTGTAGAACCTTACATAACCCTGCAATTGAGCTGTGGAAAAAAATGCCTGCCTCATGTGAAAATGCTTAATGAGAGGTGAACAATTAATGGGAGAGAATGGGGCTCTGTTCCCAGGCTGAGTCGGAGCAAGTGGTGACTGGTGTGTGGGGGCTGAGAGTCATGGTGATGCACATCCTGACTCATCCACAGCTCACCCAGCTCACGACAGACACACACTGATGTCACAATAGGTCATCCCCTGCCAAGGATTTTGTTTCTATGTGGGTCTTGCCCTGCTACTCAGTTTTAGCATTTTAAAGGATCTCTAATTTTTTTCTTTTGAGAATTTTTTGTGTGAATCTGTCTTTTATTTTTGTTCATATCTGATATCATGTCCTACTCCCTGGCCAGTTATTCACAAGTAAGAGGAAAAGTTCTTTCACCTTAGGTACTCAGGTTCCTTCTCTATTTTCTTTTGTCCTTAGCTTTCTCATTGAGGAGAACAAACATGACTGCTATCCATTTCTAGCTTAGAATGAGTGTCAGGCACTGGGGTAAGGGCTTTAATTGCCACATTTAATCCTCATATAGGACCAATGCAGTCAGTATGGTTATCATCGCATTTTACAGATGAGAGATTCAAGGCCTAGAGTGGTAAGGAACTACCTGAAAATATCCAGTGCTGGTAGAGTTGAATTCAAATCTACATCATTCTGATTCCAGATCTTATTCCTAGCCTTGTGTATCTGAGCCATGTTGACACATCACTGGTGATCTCATCCAACCACATGGCTTTAAAATCCACGTATATGATGAGTGAATCTCAAATTTACATCACTAGCATAGACCTTCTCCTGAGCTCCAGACTTGGGTATCCAACTGCTGATCAACTCCTCAAACCTAATGTTCCCCACTTAGAGCTTCAGATGGCCCTTTCCTTTCATAAGTATGCTCCTGCTTAGTCTTCTCCTCTCTCTGTAAATTTGTCTCCATTCAGTTATTTAGGCCAAAGTGTGGGAGTCACCCTTGATGTCTCTCTTTCTCTCTCAGCCCACATGCAAGTCATCAGCTAATCCAATGGAACTAACAATATCCAGAATCCAACCACCTCTTCCCACCTCCACTGCTATTTCTCTCCTGCTGTCTATTCTAAACACAGCTGTCAGAATGACTCAGCTAATGCCACCCCCTGTTCAAAATCTTTGGTGAATTCCCATCTCAGCTAGAGGGTGTCAGTTATTGTCATTGCCTCTCAACTCCAAATCCATCCTTCTGTACTTGATCTTATGTAGCTGGGGCTGGACCCCTGAAAATCACTGTTCTTTGTCAGCTGGCCCCTGTTGGACTCAGCCAGTAGAGGGTGCTAGAGGGGGAGAGTACCTCTGGAGGAAAGATAGAAACATCCATTGGCTGCCTCCGGCACGCCCCACACTGGGGACTGAGTTTATAATTGGGGCATGTGCCCTGACCGGCAAGCTCCTGATTCATGGAGTTGATGCTTAATCACTGAGCCACACTAGCCAGGCTAATATGTCTTTATATTAAATTAGTTCTGTAGAAATAACTGGTGTGGTTTCTGTCTCTCAACCGGGCCCTGACTGATATTCTGATTCAAAGCCAAAGTCCTTAAAATGACTGGAAGAGCCTTACTATTATTAGTTCTAAGAGTAGCAATAACAATAGCAATTCTGCATAGCTTCTCCTCTACCTCCTCAGGGGCTCTCTGAAATGTCACTGATAGTCTAAGTATTTATGTGTTTACTTATTAATTGACTGTCTCCTCCTGACTAGAATATAAGATCCAAGAGAGCAGAGACTTTTTATACATCAATGATTGCTACACCCTAGACTTTAGAACACATGCCTTGTACCTAATAAATGCTTGATAAATTTTTGCTTGAATAAATAAATTAGTTGAGGTTCTGGACTCTCAAAAATAAGTCTATGTGCCATGGGCTTGGGTAGCTCTGATGTCGTGCCTCAGAGGATGCTGGCTTCACAGGAAAATGACTATAGGCTCTTTCTGTACTGGTTTGTGAGGGAGAACAGGATTGGCAGTGTCAGCACCCACAGTGCACATGAGATTTTCTCTTTTATCCCAATTGCTATTGCTAGATATGAAACACACACACACACACACACACACACACACACACACACACACACACACAACTACAACAAAATTTAGAAGCTGCTTAGTCTATGGTATCTGAACTTTACCCTATTTTCTACTCTGACTGGCTTTTGAACTAATAGACACTGAGGGGCTGCCTTGCTAGAATATGATCCTGAGAACTTTATGGAGCATTTTAAATGGTCACCAGCTCCTATGACCTTAATTTATAATGAAAGAACTTCTGAATGTTGGTTGTTGGCTTTTTGTTGCCATCTGTATATGGACTGTTTGTAGGTTGCCAAACCTCACTTCTAAGATGGAGCCTACCTCCCTAATCCAGGAGGGCTACAACATTTTCAGAACAGAAAGTGTCAAGATAATTTCTTAACATCAGCAATTAGTGGAGGCCCAACTTTACAGGGGTGAAGGTTGAATCAACTCTAAATCCAGCATATTATAGGCTACACCCTGCCTGCTTGGTTATGGGTAAACTCCTTGGATTACAATGGCAACTGCTGGGTCTCACTGCTGTGATTTATCTGCTCAGTCTTGTTTGCCTTGGATTTCAGCCACCTGGATTTCAGAAGGTGCTGAGCTGGCCACTGTTCCTGGCCCCAGAACACAGGTGTGATTGGTGCCATATTAAATGCTAGTAGCAATTATGGTTGCTGATTGGAAAGGAAGCTGAACATACTGGCTTTCACCAGGTCGGCTTTCCTTGGCCACATTCAACTTTCCATTTGGGCAAATGAGGACTGAATTCTTGATTCAGACAGACTCTTTCAAGGTGCTGTGCTTCTGGGTTTGGATAACCAATCAAGACAACCCTGTGAAGCAGGTGTTGTCTACATCATCTCTGAACTTGGTGTCCTGGGAAAGGAGATTCTTAAGCACAAAGCCCCTCCCTCTAAGGGTTTAAAGTTGCTCACTTTGGGCTCAAAATTTTGCTCAGTGTAGAGCTGCGGGCTACTGCCTTAGTTTACTGTGACATATTTGAAACAAACAAACAAAAAATCTGAGTTCTATTTTAACTTTTGAAATGTAGGTTGGAGGTAATTAATAAGCACCTTCAGAATACCTGGCACTGTGCTGGGTACAATGAGAAATTCGAGCCAAAGACTTGTTACTGTCTTAGGAAACTCCCAGTCTGTTTAGGGAAATATGAGGTACAGACACAATAAAGAATACTATGCTAAGTGAAATAAGCCAGTCAGAGAAAGAAAAGTATCATATGATCTCACTTATATGTGGAATCTAATGAACAAAATAAACTGATGAACAAAACAGAGCCAGAGACATAGAAGCATGGAACAGACTATCAAATCTCAGAGGAAAGGTGGGGGTGGGTGGGAAGAGATTAATTTATATGCATATGTGCATAACCCATGGACACAGACAATAGTATGATGAAGGCCTGGGGTGGGTAGGGAGTGGGGGTAGGGTGGAGGGAGTCAATGGGAGGAAAAGGGGATATCTGTAATACTTTCAACAATAAAGATAAATTTTAAAAATGTCTGTACAGGCAGGAGTGTTATAGAAACTCAGAGAAAGAACAGATAATCTTGGACCTGTGTTTGCTGGAGAAGGTTCATTGGAATTTGAAGTGGCCTTGGGAAGACTGTGGATTTCCATTGATAAGGAAAAGGGGAAAGAACCATACGGCTGGGGAACCTGAGCAGGGACTTGGTGGCAAGAATATGTGTAGCATCCATGGCGATTACAAGGAGATGAGCTCTCTCCCAGGGAGTCATTAGAGAGGGAGCTAAGCAGATGGGAAAGGACAGAGCATTGGAGGACACCCAATCTGGTTGGGTAGACAGGATATGTGCATAAAAGATAAGTCAGACTGTTGTTTTGCAATTAAAATATTTTTAAAAGATTCAAAGTAAAAAAAAGCTAAGAAATACTTGGCAATTGGGCCTTAAAAGGCAAATGAAAAGTACAAACAAGGAGTGCTTCAGGACTTCAGGGAGGGAGGAAATACCTCACACAGGCTTTGTAGAGGAGTTCCGAGGGGAATAGGTACCTTCTAGGAAAGGGAAGAGGGAGGAGGAGAAGCAGGAGGAAGATGTATGGTAGGTAAAGTGAGGGCTCAAAGGCAAATTTAACTAGTATGTCTTTGGCTACTTGATGCAGAAGGAGATTTTTATTTGGCCAGGATTAAAGTCGAGATGAAAAGGTTTATACCAGTTATACTGGGGAAAGGAACCAGGAAGTGGATGAGAGACAAATAGCAGGATTAGATTTAGTTTGGAAACTCGGCTCTATCATTTCCTAATTGTGAGATGTTGGACAACTTGCTCAACCTTCCACCCTTTAAAATAAACAAACCACAATTTTTTAAAATTGATTTCAGAGAGGAAGGGAGAGGGAGAGAGAGATAAAGAAACATCAATAATGAGAGAGAATCACTGATTGGCTGCCTCCTACACACCCTCCAACCGGGGATTGAATGCCCACAACCTGGGCATGTGCCCCGTTGGGGAATCAAACTGTGACCTCTTGGTTCCATAGTTACACTCAACCACTGAGCTGCACTGACCAGGCTCAACCTTCCACTCTTGATTTTCTCACTTGTAACGTGGGAATAGCAAGACCTTTCTTATAGGGATTATTGTTGTTTTAAAATTAGAATTTCAGAGAAGTTTGAGAGTTTCAGCGTGAGTTGTTTTTCAGCCCTGCCCATTTCCACCACATTTCTTCTTTTTCTTTCTCACCTTTCACACATTTAGTAAACATGTCTACTTAGATTTGTGACTGGAAATATGGAAGCTGAGCCCAAATAACCAGAAGAAAGCCAGTATTTAGAATTTTTTTTTTTATTAAAGTGTAGTTGGCATGCAATATCATATTAGTTTCAGGTGTACAACATAGTGATTTGGTATTTATATACCTTATGATGTGATCACCACATTAGGTCTAGTCTGTCATTTGCAGAGTTACTACAATGTTATTGACTATATTTCCTGATAAGCCAGTATTTTTTTTTAACGAGTTGCTAATCATGCCACTTTTAAGCACAAGGGAATTAACCCTGTGAGTTAGGGCTATTAGTCAGGTTCCAACAGTCTTCCAGGTCGGCTGGGATCTTTCTGTCCTAGATTTACATAGTCATTGATGACAGTCTCTTCCCACATTGACTAAGCTGAGAGTCATTGTGTGCTGAGTAATGTGGCCCTTTGCTGGGAGGGAAGTGGGCAGCACTAGTAAGGAACACTGAGATGCTGTGGGAAACTGGGGAGGAGCTCCCTGGGCTCAAGGTATGGATCAAACCACACAGTCCGTGAGGCATGTTCCCAAAGATAACTAACATCTGTGAAATAGATCAGGGAAAATTAAATGAGTTTAGGCATAAACAAGTTCAAAAATATTTGGAAGATATTAAAGAAAGGGACAAAATTCTCCAAGAGATCTGATCTCACCTTTCACTTTTCATATAAAACATTTTGGTTCTCTGGTTATATGTTTTCTTGAGGCATATTAGCAATACTGTGTTCATTTGACAACTATGCTATTTCCTTTTTAGTAATGTACGGAGGGTGAAGTTTTGTTTTCTAGTTCCTTGATAAGTTCTATTTCCTTGGCATAAAAGGCCTGTAATAGTCATGGGTTTGGCCAGGATTTTGTTTTCTCTAATTTTCTTTGTCTAAAGCTCAAGTGAAGACTTTATGGCAGGAATGGGTAACGTCTGGCCTGTGGGCCATATAAGGCCCACAAAATCATTTGGTCTGGCCTTGCCAAGGCATTAGGGGTGAGTTAATTAAATGTTTGACCAAATAAAGCAGGCTAATTTTTAAGTTGATAATTGTGTATGGCCCACAAATGATGTTATAAATATCCAAAAGGCCCTTGGCAGAGAAAAGGTTAACCATGCCAGCTTTATGGGCTGAAGTCAAGAAATCATACTCATACTTGCCTAAAACTTTTTGCCTATAGATCTCAGATTTTTAGTACATTGACAGAATAGTTGAGAGAACACAGATTTACAGTGAGAAAGTAATCCTTACTCAAGTATTTCTATTGTGTGAATTTGACAAAGAAAACTCCCTGTGTTGTTTTCAATTTATACGCTTCTATGACTTGCCTGGAAACTTCCTTACTTTTTGAATCAAACAAAATGAGGATGAAGTTTGTCATATAAAAACACTGTGGAATAAAAATTTTCCAAAGACAAACATTTCAAAACTAGTGACCAGGTGCATGGATTCATGTACATATAAAGGAAATTAATTAGGAGGTGGCCAGCAGGGCCAGGACTGGGCAAGATGGATCAGGCATGCCCTGGAGCCAACCTCCTGTGGTCCCTCCCCAGCCAGCCACACCTGGGATAGCGCCATGACTTGAAGGGCATCTGTGGACTGAGCGGGGTCCCTCTGGCTGGTGGGGTGTCTCGGCCTGGCCTGCAGGGATTGGACTGAAACTGGCTCTCCGACATCCCCCGAGGAGTCCTGAAGTGTGAGAGGGCACTCTGCAAAGTTGCAGTTGTACAGAGTGTGGAACTCAAACACAAGTGTGTTGTAAACCAGAGTCGGGGCTGACAGTGCCCCAGCAACAACATAACCCATGGACCAAGGTGAAATCACGCAGCCCCTCGAGGAATCAGGCTCCTTCCTCTCTGGTTTTGGGGTGTGTCACTGCAGCTCCGTAGCTCCTACACTGAGCATCTACCCCGTAGTGGTCAGTGTGCATCATAGCGACAGGTTGGACAGGCAGAGGGACACTTAGCACATTAGCCTTATATATATATATAGATTGCCCATTGGATTATAATTTTGGTACTTATGTGTAGAAAAGGGAGGGAAAAGGTAGCTTATTACAAGTTCATTTTAGGCATCTCTTGCTATTTGATCTCTGGCCATCCAAATTTTTCCCTCACAACTTAGGAAGCAAATTGATTCAGATAAATGCATCATTCTCTGAAATCCATTTCATTCCTGAGTTTTAATTCTTGTTTATTGAAACTCAGGAACAAAATGGATTTTTCCTCTCCAAAGTCACTGTCTAAACACTATCAGAATTTACTAATCAAATAAATTTAGATTATGAGGGGTACTTTTCCTTCTTCTTGGTTACTAGAAACCACTCACTTATTGTAGAAAATGATGAAAGTACAGAAAAGAATAGAGATACTAAAGATGATTAATTGTCAGGGGTATCATCTTGAATGCTCATTTCCTGATAATGGTTTATGTCAGGGAGTGAGGAATACCTTTCCTTTGTTGCCTCTCTTTCCTTCTCTTGCTCCCCAGCTCAGAAACACTCAAATCCATGGGTTTTTTTTTTTAAGATTGTTTGTTGATAGATCTGCATTTTGACTGGAGTGACTGTATTTGGCCAACAAGTGTGTGAGATTTTCTCCATTGTCAGCCTTCTGCACTTGACTCTGGATTAGGCCACTGGGCCTTCTCTTGGTAACTTACTTCTTCTTGTTCATTCCAGGCACTGGAGAACAGTCTACTAGCCTGTTTTATCAGGGTGACATTTGTAGCCACAGGAGTCATGAACCTGTGTGATCAATCATTGGTAATAACTAATTTCCCTACCGATAGAGAAGGATGAGTATACCCAATTAAAATACAGTCTGAAATCTAAGCATAAAGAAAGTCAGGAATGAAAATGATGCAGAACTGATGGCACACATTTACTTAAAAAATACATTTTTCTCCTAAGTGCTCAAAAAATTTCTACCACTGCTGTCTGGTGTCCAATTGAGTGTGTGAGCAAAACAAATCCAGATGCAGTCCATTAACGTCCAGGTTTTCTTAGGCAACACTGCCATGGCCAGTTTCCCTACTGCACTTATTTTCTCTAATGAGCTTCCTCAGTTTCATCTGCCTTGCTTCTTGGGGTTACAGCCGCAAGAGGAGGTGCAAAACACTGTGATTCTAGCCCATTGCTAGGTAATGTGGCCATGGTGCAAAGGTGCCTCCCAATTCAATGTCTGCCTTCTTCCAGCCTCTGACCACAAATGCTCATTGTGAATATGACTCTTGCTAAAATAAATGCTTCTTTCATCTGGCTTTTTGCAAAATGACATAAACTCTGATAGTCATTCCATTCCTGGTTTGGTGTCTTTAAAGGAATTTTAAAAAGCACCCCCTCTAAGCAGATGAGTCTTCTGGGCCTGGACGCAGACAGCATCCCATGTGAAGTCAAGGAAGTGCCCTTGGTTGGATGCAGCCTGCTCAAGGTGGGAAAGACGACTGGACCTCAGCCCCTTTGCAGTTCACAGACGGCACAGTGACATAGCAGCCCAGTTAGGGCAACAGAGCACTTGGCAGAAGCCATTCTGTATGAATTTCTGATTATGCACACACACCTTTCTTGCACTGAGCTGTGAGTACCCTGCCTACTCTCTCACTTCACTGCTCATATGCACTCAAGGCAAATGTTTAGCTTCATAGACAGACAAACAGAAGCCCAGTGAGAGAAATTACTTTCCTGGGGTACTATGTAAGCCAGTGGTCCTGCCAAGAGCAGAACTCGGTTTTTTAACTGGTTCTATAAATCCCCTAGTGGGGCTTGACTTAGATTTAATTTAGTTTTTAAATCTTGGCAAACTGGATGCTATGTGTTTGTGTAGGCTTGCACCATTTAAAAGGTTCTTGGAGTTTAGATCTTGCATGTAATTTGCTACATTCGCTTTGGGCAAAATATTTGCTTTTTGGTCCTTTGTGGTTTCAGTTCCTTCTCAGCATTAACCTGGCATGTTAGAGAGAGCTGTACTGTGGAGTGCTCAGGGGGCCCAGAGTTCAGGGTAGGGTGAGCACAGGAAGGCTTATTACTAATGGCAGCTTTTCAGACTGCAGGAGCTTATATAAGATTTCCCAGGTTTGGTTGGCTGTTTATGTATTTTGGACATTACACAGTTGTGATTAGGAAGCTGTAGTATTTCAGGTTTGGATGCAAAAAAAAAGAAAAAAGAAAAAGATTTGGATTAAGTTTGGGAAAAACTTTCTCCGGATACATTTCATTAAATAAGAGCATCACTATGATGTTTGTCATACAAAGTGATGTTCATACTATGGTAGTTATGCCAACATGTCAAAGTGTGGTTCATCTCTGAGGTAAATAGAACCAGAATGGGTAATTCTAAGCAAATTTTGGCTGTCTTCTTGAATTCTCTTGAGTGCTAAACATTTCATCACTGGAGAATGGATTTCCTAGTGATTAGATCTAACCCCTATATATTCTCCTGTGACAATAGGCAAGAAGCAGATATTATGCCTTACTTTTATGAGAGGGATAGCTGGTATAGAGAAAGGAAGCAACTGGTTAGTTATATGACAAAACTCAAAGCTATACCTGGGTGTCCTGGGACCAGCCAATGAGGATAAATCCTACAACTATAGTGA
The DNA here is from genome assembly GCA_026230045.1 of Corynorhinus townsendii. NCBI lineage: Eukaryota > Metazoa > Chordata > Mammalia > Chiroptera > Vespertilionidae > Corynorhinus > Corynorhinus townsendii. The sequence continues at coordinate 138,967,399 of JAPDVU010000002.1, read as the reverse complement.
TTTCCAGCAGTGCCCTCTCCCCCTCCTCTCTCTCTCTCTCTCTCTCTCTGAAGCTAATTATTTTGGTAGACTGTGAAACTACTTTGCTTCTCTTCCTGCACCATTACCAATCTCTCAACTGAATTTTCAATCCCAGTGTCTATGCACCAGGATCACACTATATAGGAGGGTTAATGTCACCATGGAAGGAGAGAATCTATATTTTAAAAAATCACCTTTAAAATATCTTGATATCATTTCATGCAGTACACATAGTTTACTGCATGGGTATGTATAAGCATATATAAAAATGTGTATATGGTTAAGACTACGTAAACAACATTTAACTCTTCAGTACCAAGTCTTTAGACATTAGTGTCTCAGCAAGAGACTCTGAGAGATGAACAGGAACAATGCTGGCCTTGGGGCGGAATAGGTTACCTCTCTTACCTCCTGACCACTCTAGGGCACTCACTCACTGAATAAAATGGTGGGTAGAATTTTCCACTTTGGAAAATTTCCCCTCTTCTCTCCTTATTCTCATACTGTGTGCTGCCCCCTTCTCTCTACTTTTCTCCACTAAATGGATATAGATGAATTTGCATAGGTTAAACACACTTGGAATATCATTTTCCTGTAGGTTTCATAAATGCCATCTGTAAGTCAATCAATGTTGTTGTGAAACACAAGAAGAGTAAAAAGAAAGATTGTTGCTTCCTAGTGCTGGTTAGCAGGAAAACACACTGATGGATTTTATGTTTTTGTTGGAAGGGTCAGCCTATCATTGGAATACTAGAGGCCTGGTGCATGACATTCATGCACTGGGGGTGGTGTCCCTCAGCCTGGCCTGTGCCCTCTTGCAGTCTGGGACCTCAGACATCCCTCTAGCAGTCTGGGACTCTTGCAGTCCGGGACCCCTAGCTCCTTACCAGCAGCCTGCAGTGGAGGTGGGAGCGGCTCCTGCCACCGCCGCTGTACTCACCAGCCATGAGCCTGGCTTCTGGGCTTCTGGCTGAGTGGTGGTCCCCTCCGTGGGTGCTCCCTCAGATTGTCTGCACCCTGGTGGTCAGTGCACATCATAGCAACTGGTTGTTCTTATTTGCATATTAGGGTTTTATTATATAGGATAAGTTTATTGCTAATGTTCAATTAGTGGTTTACATAGGGGGGTGTTATAGTGTTTAAGCCAAAGAGGTCAATGTTCCTTTGGAAAAACAAGGCTGGCGTTCTACTCTGGGATGCACTGCTCCAGGAAAGTCCTGGTTATGAGCAAGTATGACCCATGTTAGAAAGAATCTAGGCAAGAATTCTGGAACTTATACAGTTGAGTGTTATATGGCATGGTCTCTGCACCTAAACACCAATTTATCAAGCATTTGCCAGCAACTTTACTCTTAGTTACCCCAAAGCATCAATACTTTACAGCAAGGTGTGATGGAAGCAGCTGGGGCAAGAGCTTCAAACAAGTCACAGACCAAGAGGAAGCTCAATCAGGAAAAAATCATCTCTGAAGCTAGCTCCAAGACCATCTGGGCTGGTTAGTTGTCTATTTGCTCTCAGATCACTACCTCATATTCTCCTGCTGTGTTTTGTATTGCATGGGGCTGACCCTATACATTACATCCCTAGGCTCTCTTGCCAAATGTCTTATACTAGGTTTGGCCAATGACAGTCATCAGAAGGTAGGAGAAATAGAGAAGCCAGTGTATTTCTTTCTCTTTCTTTCTGCTTGGAATGGTGTATTTGGGGGTAGCTGAGTCTCATCTGTGGTTGTAGCTCTTGCTAGTCAATTCCTCCTGCTAAACCTCTCCAACCCTGGGCACTGGCAACATAACCTTCTTTAGCCCTACAAGGGGGAGTGGCTCTCTCCTCTTTCTAGTCTTTGGGTTGCCTCACATTCTCTTTTGTTTTTTAGCTATTTCAATGCCTTTGTGGCAAAGCCCTCATGTTAAAATTTCTATATTGAGCTACCTGATATGGACTATGTTTTGTTGCTGTTGTTTGTTTGTTGTTTTCATAGACTCTGCGCTTATCCATGCTCTAGCTTCCACTTTGGACCTTGTTTTTGGCCTGATAGGTTTTCCTTAGGTCTGACCTTAACCAGCCTGTTGCTCTTCACATACATCTTTCCATTGTTTTCCTGGTCTCAATCTTGATTTTTGGGTAATAGTGGCTCTAGCTCTCCCCTTCCCCCTTATCGCTATGTCTGCTGATGTAAGACATTGTCTGAAATATGAAACATGGGATTTACAACCAGAAGGATCCTTAGATATTGAAACCAACTCCTTATTTTCACCAATGAAGACACTGATGCCTATATAGGTAATGTCTTCCTCAAGTTAATGGCAGGGAGTGAGGAGGGAAGGTTCACATTCATGTCTAGGTAAACTATGTATTAGTTTATTAATTGTAGCATGTGACAGGAATTGGAGAAAGAATGACTGAAATATTTACTACCTGATGGCCCTCCTCATTGCCTGGCCTTTGCCTTTAAGCAGACATTTTATACTGAATGGATAGAAATGTTAATTAATTCATTCAACTCATATTGATTGATTGTCACTAGGGGCATGGCAGAATGCTGAATGCTCTGAAAAGGGCACATACCAATAGTAAATTACTGCATCCTCAAGAAACACACTTCCTGTGAAGTAGTATGACATATATGCAAATGACTCATATACATGTCATATATGCTATATACAGGCCAAAAACTATAAGCTCCATAAGAAGGAGGCAAATACAGTGTATTTGATGTGGAGGAGGAAGAAAGTTGCTCTGGCTGGGCAGTGTTAGTGAAAACTCAGTAGACCAGGTAGTATTTACAATGGACTGAGAAGCACAGATAATATTTGACAACATAGAGCTGATGAGACAGCCATTGAGGAGGAACGATTAAATGCAGGTAAGGAGGAAGTGAGTGGGTAGTTCAATGTAGCTGGAAGCTGACTGCCCGTTAATAACAACAACAGTTTTAGCTGACATTTAATGGGCTTCTGCCATACACTCAAACATTGTGCTAAATACTTTACATGCTTTGTATCAACCTATGATATGGGTATTACAGACGGGGAAACTGCAGTTCAGAGAGAATAACAACTTGTCCAAAGTCACCTTGCCAGCAAGTGATGGAGCTAGGATTCCACATAGATCTGCCTGATTCTAGATAGACTGCTAGCCCCTAAGGCTGCTAGCCTAAGCCAAATGGGTAGACTATAAGGAAAAGTAAGGGATTTATATTTAGATTTAAAGGCATGAATAGTAAATTTAGTACTGATTTCTTTTTTAAAAATCTTTATTGTTGAAAGTATTACATAGGTCCCCCTTTTCCCCCCATTGACCCCTTCTAGCCCAACCCTGACCCACACCTCAGGCCTTTACCACACTGTTTCTTAGAGAAGTACTGGTTTCTTAGAGAAGTCATTAAGAAAATGAAAAGACCTAGATTCCTGAAAAGTATTACTGTTACCACATCCTCACAGAGCAGAGAACTATAAACTTTTTTGAGCATAGTGTCTCTCAATAGAAGTATGTTTATTTCTTTTTTTATGTGTGTACTAGAGGCCCAGGGCATGGAATTCGTGCAGGGGGCAGGTGTCCCTCAGCCCAGCCTGCACCCTCTCCAATCTGGGAAATCCCTCTCATAATCCAGGACTGCTGGCTCCCAACTGCTCGCCTGCCTGCCTGCCTGATTGCCCCTAACTGCTTCTGCCTGCCAGCCTGATCACCCCCTAACTGCTCCCTGGCCAGCCTGATTGCCCCTAACTGCCCTCCCCTGCTGGCCTGGTCACCCCAACTGCCCTCCCCTGCAGGCCTGGGTCCCCCCAAACTGTCCTCCCCTGCAGGCCTGGTCCCCCCCCAATTGCCCTTCCTTATAGGCCTGGTCCCCCCTAACTGCCCTCCCCTGCTGTCCTGGTCCCCCCAACTGGTCCCCCCCAACTGTCCTCCCCTGCTGGCCTGGTCTACCCCAGCTGCCCTCCCCTGCAGGCTTGGTCCCCCCACAACTGCCCTCCTCTGCTGGCCATCTTGTGGTGGCCATCTTGTGTCCACATGGGGGCAACCATCTTTGACCACATGGGGGTGGCCATCTTGTGTCTTGGAGTGATGGTCAGTTTGCATATTACTCTTTTATTAGATAGGATGTTTATGCACACATGCATGTGCTGTGGTCCTAAATATTATGTATTTTATCAGACATATATAGAAATACATTTGAAATGGATGAAGTAAAGCGGAAAATAATTTAAATGATTTTTATTTATTAACAATTCAAAAAACCATTTTGCCTCCACAAAAAAGGGGCTTTCACATATTTATCATTAAGCTTAATCTTTGTAAAGTTTTGTAAATCTTATTTGAGTTTTACATAACTTTAAACCTAGTTAAAAACATTGCAGATGTTTACTGTCTACTTCTGTATTCTTTTATTTTAATATCTTGCTAATTATGAAGATTTTGTACCATCAATAGCTAATATTTAAGTCATAATAGTTACTAAGTATGAGGTTCATCATTAGTGATTGTGGAATAAGTCCTTATTTTAACTAAGTTTAAAAATAATTTATTAATAATTGATTGAAATTCTGATAGTGGACTCTTAGATGATTTTAACCCTTAATATGATGAAGAGTTTGTCTAAGTGTGAGAGACATATCTGTTGGCTCTGCCATTTTTTCTTTGTTTGCTTAGGCTGTGTTATTTGTAGTACTTTCAGTCTGTTTCTTCATGTGAATCGTTGACAATTTCTTTCAATGATCTGAGGGTTAATTTAGTTAAAATCCCATTTTGTAATGCATACAGCCACTTAACCAGGCATAAGAAAATAGCAAAATGCTGAAAAATACTGAAATTTCAGATAGATAACTGCTTTCAATCTCCTTGGGAAGCCACACTCAGTTTGAATATTACAGATGGGGTGAAAGTGCTCAGTTCACCTGGACATAACATGTTTGCTAGGCTTAATTAATTTATTTAAAAAATAAAAACACATAATGGAAACCCGATGGTTCAAATTTCTGCAGGATTCCATTACTGTTAAACCATCAAAACTGTACATATTGCCTATTTCTTCATATGACTTAGGCTTCTGGAAAAAAAAATGTGAAAGCAGGAGGGAATAAAAGTAGTCTAATAATGTCATTTCCTCTAAAAAGATCTGAGGTGTGACTCCTAATCCCTCAACAAATCCTCCTGGAGTTCTCTTGAGTAAGAGTGACGAAATGCTGCTCTAAGAGAGAGGAGTGTTTTACATGGATAAAAACATCCATTATTTCTACATATAAAGGCTGAAGAAATCAAACATTTGCAGGAAGTTAAATCTCACTTTTATTAAAACTTCCCTGTTTGTATTCCTAACATTTGAATTGGATTTCACTCCTTTCTTCATTCTGTTAACTAAAGTAAAACTGAGAAAATATGGAATTATCTGTTTACATGTATATCTGAGCACACTAACCCAAACTCCAAAGCCTCCTGAATGAAATATCTGCCTCCTGTGTTAAGGCCATCAAGTTCAATTCCTGCTGGGATGGTAGCTTTTTCAATTAAATTTCCATTAACTTTTTGCCTCTATGTCATTAGATACTAATTCTTACATGCAGCAAAGATGAAAGAGTAGAAGGAAATATCTGATTCATGCATCATGCTTCTGACAAGTAAAATGTGACGATGACAACTTTTTAATGTGGCAGATAGGGAAGCCAGCAAAAGGGACAGGTCTTTTAGACCTGACACTGACCACGGCAGAAGAGGGGTGGCAGCTGTAGCTCGGGAAGGCAATTTGGAAGATAGTGATCATGCAGTGGAAGCGTTCAGGATTCTAAATGCTGGCACGTGGGGAAGAGCTGGGCGGAGAGAACAGACCTCAGGAAGCCTGTAACACTGGACAGGGAAGCACACAAATGGCACATTGGTAAGGAGAGGAAACAGAGGTTTGTTGATTATTTGAAACAAGCAGGTGCAAAGGGGAAAGGCAAACCCCTTTCACTAGAGAAAAAGAAAAAATGAGAACCTTACAGGTGACCCATGTGGTTAATACACGTATTCCTATATGACCTAAAATTCAAGCAACAATATGGTAAAATATCTGGAAGAACTAGTTGCTAAGAGAAACAAAAGGACAGTTCATGCATTTTAACATAGAAATGGAAGTGGTTTCCAGGACACAAACACAGTGACAAATAGATGGAGGTTACAATGACAATTTTGCAAGAAGGGAAAAGATAAAAAGACAACAACCAACCAAACAAAAATTAAAACATATGTTTGTTAATTGCTGGTGTGGAGAAATGATAATAGATGATGCTCAAGAAGGCTGGCTCAAGAAGACTTAAAGAAGTACCCATTTCCTTTCAAGTTTACATGGAAATAAGAATAAATGGTTTTTAGAGTTCTATTACACAAATCTAAACCAAATGAGCTTAGACACAGACACAGAACTTTAAAAAAGAAAGAAGCAAAACAGAGTAAAGACAATTTATTCACAAGGGGCTTGTCTGGGTTTACATTTGGGATATCTAAAGGAATGGATGATCAAAATTTAAAATTATTATGTGTGCCCTGGCCATTGTGGCTCAGTTGGTTATATCGCTGTCCTGTACACTAAAGGGTGGTGAGTTCGAGTCTGATCAGAGCACATATCCAGGTTGCAAGTTTGGTCCCCAGTTGGGGCACATATAGGAGGCAGCCGATTGATTTCTCTCTCTTTCTCTCAATCAATAAAATAATAAAAATAAATAAAATTATTATGTGTTTTACCTGATAACACAAATTAGATCACAAACAATTGTACTTATCCATGTATATGTATACACACATATGCATAGTGTAACAGTGTATATGTATTTGTTTATAAGAAGTACAATCAACTTTTAAATATGCATAATACCTAATATTTATCTTACTACTTCATACACTATTTTAAACATTGTATATTTTGGTTATTCATCACAATTGCTCTATTAGGAGGTACTCCATCACCCCTCCCCCCATTTTATGGATGAGAAACTAAGGCACAGAGGTTCAAGTCCAAGTTCATAGGGTTGATACATGGTAGAGGTAGGACTAGGAACCATGCATTCCAACTCTAGAAGCCATGTTTATTACCACATGAAATGGCAGTTAATAAAAAAAATATTACTTCAGGAATAGGTTTAACATTTATATTTGAATATAACTTTGGCTGCTGTTTGGAGAATATATACCTCAAAATCAAGTAGTGAAGCCCTAATTAAAATGAAATAAAAAGGCTGAATTGAACTATTTTTTATTTCTTTTTACTGCTGGAGAGAAACTATATCACATCTCAGAAGACTGCAAAATATCAATTTAAAGTAAAAAAGGTTTACCTCAGTAAGATTTCTGTTTAATTCTTGACCTTAGCTAGTGCCCAACACTTCACATTGTATGTGTGTGTTGTTTGTGGTGGTGTAGGGTCAGCCTCATTACTTCCATCTATGCACTGATGGTTTGAAGACAACTTATGACTTTGGTCAGCACACAGTTTTACTTTTGCTTCTCACATACAGGCACTGACATCTCCTAGAAACCCGGGCCCCCTATGCCGTTGTGTTAGTTAGGAATGCATTTGGCCCCAAGTAACAGAAAATCCACATCACAGTAGCTTAAACAAATAAGGGTTTATTTTCCTCATGTAGTGAGAAGCCGGAAGCGAGGCAGCTGCTGGTATTGGTTTAGCTGCTCAACTTTATCAGAGTTGGAGTCTGCAGTGCTCTTGGCCTTGCCTTCGTGTTCGCGATATGGCAGTTGCAGCTGCAAACGTTCCAGGCAGGCAGTGTAGGGCCAGGGAGCACCAGCCCTGTCAATTTCTTTATCAGAACAGCAAATCTTTTTTAAAAATTGATGTGGGGGAGAGAGAGGAAGGGAGAAAGGGAGGGAGGGGTTGAGGGAAGGAGGGAGGGAGGGAGGGAGAGAGAGAGGGAGGAAGATCTGTTGTTCCATTTATTTATGTATTCATTGGTTGATTCTTGTATGTGCACCTGCAACCTTTGCACATTGATACAACACTAACTAACTGAGCTACCCAGCCAGGACAGCAAATCTTAAAAGACCTTGTGCTCTTCCCCTCTTCCTCTGCCCTCCAGGGACTTAGCTGGGACTGGGTCACTGCTGGATGTAAAGCAGGCTGGGAAAAGCATTTGGGCTGCGTGGGAGTAGGAAGTTGAATATGGGTGTTGAGTAGCTAATTTATATATTTATATACACTGAGTGGCCAGATTATTATGATCTCTGAACGCATAATAATCTGGCCACTCGAGGCCTGGTGCATGAATTCGTGCATGGGTGGGGTCCGGCCAGCCTGGCCAGGGGGAGGGGACATGGGTGGTTGACCAGCCTGCTGGTTGAATTTCTGGTCAAGGGGACAATTTGCATATTAGCCTTTTATTGTATAGGATAATAAAAATTCAGAGATCATAATAATCTGGCCACTTAGTATATGTTTGCCCTAACATCTCAATAGACCTTCTATTTTAAGGACTAGGCTGAATGACAGAACTGTGTAATAGATAATAAAATAATTTTCAAACTCATGATATAAAGCAACTGGGGCTAAATCATATATTTCTCTTTTATAACCCTTTTATAACATGCAGTTTGATCTTTTAAACACTGGGCCCTAAAATTTTCTTTAAAATACTAGAGGCATGGTGCACAACATTCATGCACTCGGGGGGAGGGAGGGTACTTCAGCCTGGCCTGAGCCCTCTCGCAGTCCAGGAGCCCTGGGTGGATGTCCAATTGATGGCTCAGGTGGGGAGTGGGCCTAAGCTGGCAGTTGGACATCCTTAGCGCTGCCACGGAGGCGAGAGAGGCTCCCGCCACTACCTCTGCACTTGCCCACTTGCCAGCCATGAGACCAGCTTGTGGCTGAGCGGTGCTCCCCCTGTGGGAGTGCACTGACCACCAGGGGGCAGTTCCTGCATTGAGTGTCTGCCCCTTGGTGGCCAGTGTGCATCATAGGTACTGGTTGTTCCACTGCTCAGGTGATTTGCATATTATCCTTTTATTATATAGGATTCAATTTCATTGTTATGAAGAAATGACTTCTTAAGCAAGGCTAAACTTTAATTCAGATCCTGTCTAATGATCTCAAATTCTAAAATGTTGGGTTTCTAACTAGTGGGGTTTTACTATACTCAACTTGTTCAAACAGTGTTTGCTTTTGCATCTATGCTTACTTGGACAAGATTTACAAAACAGAGCTCAAATAAAATTACTGTTTTAATAGAACTTAAAAAAAGTTAGCATTAACTATTATTATGTTTTATTTTAACTCACTAGCATGCATTATTGGAAATAAAAAAGACATTTAAGACAGAATTTTGCAGCCTAATTTAAAATAGGAAAGTTAATACATATCTTATATAATAAAGAGCTAATATGCTGATTAGAACAGATGGTGCAACAGCCTTTCCGAATGTCCTTCCAGAATGACCTTCCAAAACGACCTTCCAGAATGACCTTTTGGAACAACCAGTGGGCAGGGCTGCGGGGCCGGGGCTGTGAGGCAGCAGCTGAGGCGGCCAAGCCCCTTGCATGAATTTCGTGCATTGGGCCTTAAGTGGTAGTTATGTTTCTTCAAAAATTCAATCTGTAAAATAAGAGGAAAAGTTAAAATAAGTTACGGAAAACAAGCAAATAATACTTTTAAAGGATAACTAATAATGAGAGATGGAGAGCATGTTGGTGGTGGGTTCTCTTTGGGAAGTAGGTTATGGGCCAAGGTTTATCATCCATGCTGAGACAGTTTGAAAGTGAAAGGGACACAATTAATAATTATGCCAGGATGAGAGGTAGAAATCGGCATCGTTTCAGGCACGGCAGGATGGGGTAATCACTTGAATTGGACTTGCGTTTGAATCTACACTCAAAAATTATGGATTTATTAATCACGAGAAACTTTAATAATTTGCATCATGTTTTTTCTGAACTATTTCATTTTGTCCAGTTTTGTATTCCACGTGTGATTTGAAAAGAGTCAGCAAAGATTTTAAGAATATGGACAATGTGAGACTTGTACTTTAAAAATATTCAGAAACTAAAAACCATTTTGTCTTTTTATTAGTGCTATAATTTTACATAGCAAACTGCCAGTTGATGGAAGTTTCCTTTTGTAGCTTATTTTTATCATTCATTCAATTTGAGTAATACTTTTTAAAACCATGTCATATATCAGATGTTATAGTATGCTCCTCAATCCTTGTTCTACCCTATGAAGTAAGAATTCCCAGTCCGATTTTTAAAAACCTCTGTGAAGGTAAAGGACTTGCCCAAATCACACGGCTGGTAAGTGGTAGAGCTTAGAATCAAAGGCAAGTCCAGTGCTTCTTCCCCTTGTTATATGGCTATTTTGAATATTAATTAATACAGATTATCTTTACTCTGATAAGTATGTGCTTAAAATATGTACTGTACTCTCAAGTGTGTTTTTTATTACATTTCTAATAAAAATCATTTCTATAGGAATGCATCTCTAATTTTATAATGGTATCAGTGGGAAAATAAAAGAGGCTGTATGAGCTTTAATGCCCATAAATGGCAGAGATGTCAGAATTATAAGCGTAGGATTTGAAGACAGGGAAAAAGTCAGCAATGCCAAAGCACTATTGTTATCAATCTAAGATATATCTCACAAGATTTCCTTGAACCCTGAACTTTGCCACAATACAGTTCATTGTAAAGTAGATGAGATATAAGACAAGAAACACCCAATACCTACCAGAGGGGTTTAGTGCATTGCATAAGTCCCAGAGCTATTGTTATAAGTGCTCTATCTTATAAAGAAAGCACAATTTGAAATTTAATGATAAAGATCTCATGTCTCTTTTACACATTTCAATATAAAATAATTTTTTAAAATTCCAGGTCAATTTATCCAGTACAAAATAAAGATGCCAGAAATAAATAACAGCTGTTTAACCATGTACAACAACACTGCACCACTGTTCAGGACAGGAGGCACAGATGAATTATGCTGATAGGCTGTGAAGTGGCAACATTATTTGTGCCTTTTCTTTTTGCCATTAGTCTTGAGTTCTCCATTACCCACTCCTTTTTAAATGATTCTACTGAAAAATGCAAAATAGCTCAATCCATTCATTTTCCTTAAGTTCCCTTAAAATAAAACACCAGAGCTATAATTTGCTAATCATATTTCATCATTCATGACAATCACTTCAGAGAGTTATGGTTGGTGAAATTGCTGAGCGTCTGTGTGGCTGTTATTGTATGAAGGCCCATTTGGCAATGGAAAAATGTGTTGATCAAGAGCAATTCATGGCATCACAGATTCCATACAGAAATGTAGGTCCTGATAGAGATTTATTTTTACCTCTAGCTGCTCTCAATTTTCTATGACAACAACAACCATTATTGACCTAGATGTTCAAAACAGTGAATTAATCCTTGCAGTTGGGTGAAGGCCATGAGTGTTGGATAAGAATGAAACGCTTCCTTTTATATATGAGTCAGCATGGTGGATCCAATTCCAGTGGAAAATGTCTCTGTTGGTGACTTAGCAATGGTCCAACTGGCATTGCTGCCGAGCAGTCTGGACCACATGACTCTTGATACACAACTAATCTATTGACTAATCTATCATGTTGATGCTGTAGTTGAGTATTTCCAAGAACCCATTCATTTATTCAGAAGGGTAAGTAATATTTATGAGCCAAACTATTTTGCTGAATATTTCAAAAACACATCAAATATTTTATTTAATCTCCCAACAACTTTAAAAGGTGGGTATTATTATTTCAATGTTATAAAGAAGGAAACTAAGGCTCTGAGAGGTCTTTGGAAACCAGTGACCTGATGTTGTCTTCTCTGGATTACACTGCTTCTCAGTAGCTGGGTCCACAAAAGAAAATTTTATGGATGGATGATAGGCTCAAAAGCAGTTAGCAGCCTGGTCAGTGTAGCTTAGTGGTTGAGTGGGTGACTCAGTGTGTAAGCATCAATCTAAGAATCAAGAGGTCATGGTTTGAATCCCAGTCAGGGCACATGCCCAGGGTGCAGTCTTGATCCCCAGTAGGGGATGTGCAGGAGGCAGTTGACTGATGATTCTCTCTCATCAATCTTTTTACCTCTCTATCTCTCTCCCTTCCCCTCTTTCTAAATAATCAATAAAATATGTTAAACAAAAACAAACAAACAAAAAACAGCCAGCAGATGAAAACCTAAATTTATTTAGCAGGCATGAAGAAGTATAAGATCAATGATCCTTGGATCAACAAATTCCCTTAAAAACATATGCCATTTCAGAGTTCCCAAAAAACATGAGATTTTGGTGGTAGCTTGTCCAAACCTTCTTTTCCAGGGGTTCATGTTTCGCCTTCCCCACTGTCTAACAGCTCACTGGCACACCAAACCCCTTTGCCCCCATTGTAGTGTGGGAGACTTGCTTTTCAAACAGAGATGTTTACAGAGCACCTATTTCAGATCCTAACCTCACTGTGTAGACACCCATAATAAGGCTGGGGGCTCAGTCTCCATTTTAGATCTTTGGTTTCTCCTATTGTCATGTTGGAGTAAAAATGGTGGAAGTAATGAATGGAAGAATGAGAAGTCCTTTCTGTGACATCTCTAGTATGACATCAGGTTATCTTCCATAGCACCTGAGTTTGTGTCTCATCTCTATCCCTTAGTGGCAAAGTAGCTTGGCCAGCCCATTTGATCTCTCTAGGCTTTGCTGAAAAGAGGCAGCCTTAAAGGTGTCCTGTGAGAATGAACTGGGGTGGTATAGATGAGAGCAGTCTATAAAGTATGAAATGCTCTATAGACTTAAGATATTAGGTTGTCTACTGCCTCTTTCCCTGCAGGTACTTCCCACTAAGTTGCCTAAAATAAATAAATATGAAATGACATTAGGATTTGAAACTATTTGAGGGATTCTAATTACAGTAGTAGTGAAAATGTTTGCCCTGGCAGAGTAGGGACTGTCTCTTTTTTGTTTCCACAGTAACTATTATATCCCTTCATTGTAGAGCTTACCCCATGGAATTGTGAATGTCTGTTTACATGTCTGTTTTTTCTCCTCAAGAACAGGGAGCCAATCTTAGTCATATTTTTATCCACAGTGCTTAACATTGAACCTGGCACACAATAAGGACTCTAAATGTTTAATGATATGAGTAATATTTACTAAGCATTTACTCTATGCCACTGTTTTAAGTACCTTACAAATATAAAAAATCTACATATTATCTATGAGGAAGCTGGGGTGAGGTTCAGAAATATTAAGTAACCTGCTGAGTCATGCAGTGGTGGATCTGGGCTGTGTGGGATATGAACCAGGTGTTCTGACTTCAGACTGCTCTTAACTCTATACTCTCCTGCTTTTAAGATATCAGCACTCATTGTCAAAGTGTGGACAGTAAAGGAAACTATAGCTAAAAGAAAAATGTTATTTCTTCCATTATTTTATAGATAAACATAATTCTATCACCTGAAGGTAACTATACTTGATATTTTTTTTCATTCTGTGGGTAATATTTTGTATACTTAAATTTATACTGTAAATGAATTTATAGTTTTTTTTACTTTTATCATACTGTAATCATTTTTAATGATAAAAATATTCTTGCATAAATGGGTAGATCATTATTTAGCCAAACATTCTCCCATAATTGGGCACTGTATTTCTCTTTCTAATTTAGGTGATTCCCTAATTAACAGTTTTGTGCATAAATCTTTTCTATAGATTATATTTTTGTGTGGTCCACAGAAGCAGATGTTATTGAGATTTATTTTATACACAATGCCAAATTGCTAGCTACAAAGACAGTACTAATTTACACCCTTATAGTAGGGTCTGAGCAGGCCTTTGATGCTGGAGAGGAGGTTTTGAGGGAGGAGCGTACAGAGATGGGAGGGTTCTGAGCAAGAAGGAGACCAGGAAGCACAAGGAAGCAGTGAGTTGCCTACTTCAAAGTGTTAATCAGGACTGGTCTTTGACACATAGGCCCTTTATCCACTTAGAAGAAGTGGAATGAAACAAAAGCTTCCCAAAGAGAAAATGAAATTCTGTAGTCTTAGGTTGCACCTCCTTTGTCTAAGGATCTGAACAGCTCCATTCTTACTAAGTGTGGCAAGCCATTAGGTCTTAGTTCATCAGCAGAATGATGATGCTGTCCTAAATTTGACTAACAGATAATAAAACATTTCAAAGGCAAAGCAAGTCAAAGAAAATATTCTTAGAATTGTCTCTTTCTCTGCGTGTGTGCACGCACACATGTGTGCATGTACCTATGTGTAAGTGGGATGGTGGTAGAGTGGGGTAAGGGTGTCAGTTTGAGAACAGTTGCCAGTAAGAGAAATCAAAGGATCGACTTTGCCATTTTGCAAGTTTTCTGAGCTTCTTTTGTTAGGTTTGGCACACTGCAGTGTATTTAGAGCACCATGCTGAGGTCTTTTCATTAGTACCTGGGAGGCTGTCTCTCGCCTATGGCACTTCAGTAGAGGAATTATAAATACATAATTCACCAAGTGTCTAACTTCATATCTTGTAAAATCCCAGTTTTAATTATCAAAGAAAAGCATTTACTTTTCTCTGCCTTCATCTTATGCTTTGAGTGGGTTTCCTGGCTTTCTCCATCTTTTTTTCTCCCTCCTTTTTCTCTTCTCTTTAACTCTCTAGCAATTATGTCTTGACTGCAGGGCACTCATATTTCCAGTTAGGGGCTCCATTTTTATTGTTTGTCTTCACAATATCTATATTCACCTGTTTATATCTCTTGGCTTTTTTTAGATCCCGAAGACCAAGTGTGTTTGCTTACCTAGGTTTGCAAGAAGAAAATGACCTCTATTAGTTTCAAAGCAGCAAACCTGGGCACAGTGTAATGTAAGCTACAGATTATTTGCAGTAAAAAAAAAACCTGCATCTTTTGACAAAAAGAATAGGAACCACTGGAGAGAACTGGTAGCATTTTCACTTGGCGAGTGAGAACTTTCCTTGTGGCCAGGAACATTTTAATTAACACTTCAGAATCAGATAAACCTAAACGGAGGCCTGGCTCCACTTAATAGCTTACGAACTTGGCAATGATGTCTGAGTCTCAGTTGCTTCATCTATGAAATGGGGATAATAATGTTTACATCATAGAGTGGCTGGAAGGCTTAAATAAGATAAATCATATAGACCACTCGGCGCAAGGCCTGGCCTGTGTGCTCCATAAATGTTGACTGCAATTATTTTAATCATTATTCTTAACATCATCATTATTGATTTGGTGCAAAATTTCTCACTTGCTTTATCCTATACACAGAACTCTTTTTTTTTTTTTTTTTCTAAATGTAGCCTCTATTTTTCTTAACAGATGAAAGGGAGGGGATGTTTTTCCACAGCAGCCAGTTAATATTGTGATAAGAATTGCACGTTTGTTGTATTTCTCCTCCTTTTGCACTTGTTTGGGAAACTGTTGTCTGTTCCCATGGATTGTGTTTGAATATGGGGTTAACTGAGCCATAAATGGGTAGGGAAGAGCATGAAGGCACCAGAGAAAATATTTATGAAGAAGCATCTCAGACATAAATATGTATTTAGCTTGTAATAGAATCCTTCAAGCCAGCGTTTTGCACTACCACCAGGATACATGGCTGAGAGCTTGCTGATACATCTTCCCTCCCACATACACTCTCCTATGGCTCCTACTATAAAAACAGTAACATATTAATAATAATAAAAAGGCCTTCTTACAGATGTAGCATGTTATGACAAGTTGTTGGGCATTAACAGCAATTCTGTGATATGTAATTTGAGGCATATATTTTCAAAAATACCTTCCTCAGATCTATGGCATGCTTGATTCAACTCGGCTGCCATAGTCTGTGTCTCCTTGAATTTTTTCTTTCATTGCTTGAGTTCACTTGCACAATTTTTCCCTTTTCTTTCTTGCCATGATCTATTTCCCACTTGCACAAAGCATCAAAATCTCTTCAAGGCTGGTCCCTCAATACTTACCAAAGCCTTCTAGTCTGTATTTTAGGGAGTGGGGTAAAAAGCAAGAAGCCTTTAAAGTCAGCAAGTAATTTTTCTGTGTGTTTTTTCTTTCTTTAATCCCTTAAAATAAAGATCTTCATTCTTTGTTCTTCTTGGTCTTGACCATTTTAATAGATCAACAACTCACTCTCTTGGGCTTTTTCCTCGTGTAATGAACCGAGTAGAGGACAATAAACCCACTTGGTTAGAACCCAGAGCCTCAGGTTAAGTGTCTGTTTTCCATGTGGGCAGCTGGCTTTACTGGCTTCTGCCATCACAGCCTAGAGAAATGCTGGTCAGAAGCAGGAGGAGAGTGTGAGCGGACCCCTCATAAAGTTATACCCCCAAGTCCCCAAGAAGGACTGAAAGTGCTTTTCCTTAGGCAATAGTGAAATGAGTTCAATATGCAGCCTTTTTTTTTGGGGGGGGGAGTAGAGTAGAAATAATAATTATTTTTCTGAATTTGTCTACTGCTAACTTTTGAATACTTGGTGGTGAGTGGGAATGGGGGTGGGTGGGTGGAGAGCACAATTCATCTTGTGGGTGAGAAACTCTTGGGAAAATGGCTTGGGAGAGTTTATGTGAAAGAGAAGACATTTCAGACTCAATATAGCATCACCAGTCAGGAGAGGCTAAAATGCTCTGCATGAAGAGAAAACAGGTTTGGGGAATTAATGCTGCTCTTCTGGTTGGTGGTTAGAGGTGGGAAATTTGAAGAGAAACTGCTGGAAACAGTAGTACTGTCTAACCTTTATTGAGTGCTTACTATGTCTCAGTGTGTGTGTGTATGTGTGTGTGTGTGTTTGAAGGTGAAATTCATAACGTTCATAACATAAATTAACCATTTTAAAGTGAACAATTCAGTGACCTTCAATACAGATGCTCCTTGATTTACAATGGGGTTATGTCCCAATAAACTCACTGTAAGTTGAAAAATGTATCTAATACATCTAACCTACTAAACATCATAGCGTAGCCTAGCCTACCTTATATATACTCAGAACACTTACCTTAGTCTGCGACTGGGCAACACCAGTCCTCTAACACAATGCGTACATTATAGAATATCAGTTGTTGACCCACATGATTGTGTGGCTGACTGGAGCAACAAGAGAGTATCATACTGCATATCACTAGCCTGGGAAAAGGTCAACATTCAGAATTCCAAGTACAGTTTTTACTGAAAGTGTATCACTTTTGCACCATTGTCAAGTCCGGGCATGGCCAGCAGTCCTTGGTTATCCTTGGCTTCCAGCTGAGTCATCCCACCCTCTGGCTCTGTTTTCCAGCAGTGTTCTTCCTGTGTGTCTTCACATTGACTTGCCTCAACCTACCTCTCCCTGTGCCCAGATTGCCCCTTTTCATAAGGCATCAGGCAGATGTTGGATTAGGTGCACCCTAATCAGTTTGTTTTTACTTGACTACCTCTGTAAAAAGCCTATTTCCAAATAAGTTCACATTGTGAGGTACTTGAGGTTAAGACTTCAATCCATCTTCCCCCCCCCTCCCCCCGCTTTTTTAAACACAATTCAACCTGTAACTCCCATTAGTGATTACTCCTCATTCCTCTCTCTCTCAGCCCCTGGCAACCACCAATCTGCTTTCTGTCTCTACGAATTTAATTATTCTGGACATTTCATAAAAATGAATTCATACAATATGTGACCCTTTGTGTTTGGCTTCTTTCATGTAGCATAATGCTTTTGAGGTTCATCCATGTGGTAGCATGTTTCAGTACTTATTTCTTTTTTATGAGTGAATAGTATTATACTTGTTTCTCAAATGAAGAAATGAGGCACATAAAGGTTAAACAATGCATACAAGATCATACAAGCAGGAGATATTGGAGGTGGGAATTGAACCTAGAAGACTGCTCACAAAACCTGTGTGTCAGAGAGGCATGAGCACAGAGACATGAGCACTAGAAAGAGCATAGGCAAGCCACAAGGAGAGGAAGAGGGTGGGTGTGGCATGTCCAAAGACCTCTTAAGAATGGTGCCTAATAGTCACCACTAGACCTATAAAAAGATGCTCAACATCACTGATCACTAGAGAAATGCAAAATAAAACCTCAGTATGATATCATCTCCCACCTGTCAAAATGACTACCATCAATAAAACAACAAACAAGTGTTGGTGAGAAAGTGGATCAAAGAGAATCCTTGTGCACTGTTGGTGGGAATGCAGATTGATGCAATATGGAGTTACCTCAAAAAATTAAAGATGGAACGGCCTTATGATCCATCAATTCCACCTCTGAGAATATATATGAAAAAGAAAAGCTGAAACATAATTCAAAAGAATATATGCTCCTCTATGTTCATTGCAGCATTATTTACAATAGCCAAGATTTGGAAGCAGCCCAAGTGCCCACCAGTAGATGAGTGAATAAAAAGCTGTGATACATTCACACAATGGAATACTACTTGGCCATAAAGAGGTAATTGTACACTTTTCAATAGCATGATGGACCTGGAGAATATTATGCTAAGGGAAATAAGCCAGTCAGAGAAAGACCAGTACCATATAATTTCATTCATATGTGGAATCTAATGAAAGAAGTAAACTAACAAACAAAACAGAAACAGACTCATAGAGAACAAATTGACAGCTATCAGAGTGGAGGAGGGTTGTGGGGCTGGGTGAAAAAGGTGAAGGGACTAAGCAAACCGCCCCCCCCCCAAAAAAAAAAAACCCACAAAAAACAACAACACAAAACAAAACCTCAGACACAGGCAATAGTATGATTACCAGAGGGAAAGGCGGGTGGGGGAGGTGGAAGAGGATAAAAGAGGGATAAATGGTAATGGAAGGAGACTTGACTTGGGGTGGTGAACACACAATACAATATGCAGATAATGTATTATGGAATTGTACATCTGAAAATTCTATTAACCCATGTCACCCAATAAATTCAATAAAAATGTAAAAAAAGAAAAAAGAACCATGCCGAGTATTCAATTTTAAGTTGTTTTCCTATTTTGTTCTGTGCAGCCACCTTCTACATTTCCCTGGAAACCTTCAGTAAACTTTTCTCACTTGACTGTTTTGTATTAAATATGTTCTGGGAAGAACATGAAGGGTTGCATCTAGAGTGGAGGTGGGAATTTTAAGTAAAGGATGACCTGGAAAATGTAAATTCACAGATATTTGACTATTTTGTTGGAGAAGTAAGGGAAAGAAGGATCCCACAAGGACTGTAGGATTTGGGGATAGGCCCACATAGCTTTGTGTGATCATATCGATATCATCTAGAAGCTCTGATGTATCAAAATTTATCCTTTTGCCCTCACCACCCAAAATCATTGCATCCTCTTATCTCTGCCTTGGATGAGTGAATACCAACGTGGTGTGTGTCAAAAGTGGTGTAAGAATTGTTCATCTGGAATTCTTACCATTTGCAACAGCATGAATGGAACTGGAGAGCATTATGCTAAGCGAAATAAGCCAGTCAGAGAAAGATAAATATCACATGATCTCACTCATTTGTGGAATACATGATCTCACTCATTTGTGGAATATAATGAACAACATAAACTGATGAACAAAAACAGATCCAGAGACAGAGAAGCATCAATCAGAAAGTCAAACCTCAGAGGGAAGGTAGGGAAGGGTGGGGGGTAAGGGGGAGAGATCAACCAAAGGACTTGTATGCATGCATATATGCCTAACCAATGGACACAGACACCAGGGCGGTGAGAGCATGATTGGGGAGAAGTGGAGGAGCAATGGGGGGATAAAGACACATATGTAATACCTTAATCAATAAAGAGAAAAATATATATAAAAATTGTTTCTCTGCTAGGTCAGTTTCAGAACAGTCCAAAAAATTCAAAAATTGCAAGAGCCAACTTGCCAAGTCAGGGAGATGTGGTTCTCCACATGCAAATCAAGACTGGATTTTGAGGACTGGCATGGTCTCCTTTCAGAAACGAAGGCAGTATATTCATTTCCTAAGGCTGCTTCAAACAACAGAAATTTATTCTCTGACAATTCTGGAGGCTAGACAAGGTGTTGGCAAGGTTGATTCTTCCTGGAGGACTCAAAAAGATAGTCCATTCCCATTGGACATGAGTGGCCAGAGACAATTAACTCCTGATGTAAGTACTCAATGATGGGAGAGTATTCCACTTCTGCCACCCCTGCTGGCACCTTGGGCTCTGGGCCTCAGCTTATGTGAGATCCCAGAGCCACCGGGATATAGAGTCATCTCAGAAGAAAACATGAGACGTGTTGGGTTTGGTGGATGTGAATGTGTGGCTGGAAATAGAGTTGGAGCTGTCTGTCTTTTTGAGAGTGCAGACAGAATGGTCTGAATGCTCTTGTAGTTGCTACCTTGGAGGTTTGTCACCGACTGCATGCTATAAATCTTGTTATGTGATTGAAGGGGACTAAAGTTTTGCCACCCTAAAACTGCCACTTGGGATATTGATTATAAGCTGGTTATTAAGAAACAAAAGAGTTGCCCTGGTCGGTGTGACTCAGTGGTTAGAGCACTGGCCCACGCCCCAAAGGATCATGGGTTTGATTCCAGGTCAAGGGCAAGTGCCTGGGTTGCAGGTTTGATCCCCAGCCTCAATCGGGGTGTGTGTGAGAAGCAACCAATCAATATGTCTCTGTCACATCAATGTCTCTCCCTCCCTCCCTCTCCCTCCCTCCCTCTCTCCTTTCCACTCTCTCTAAAAATCAATGGAAAAAATATCCTCAGGTGAGAACTAACAACAACAACAAAAGAAATAAAAGACTCATAGAACCTTTGACCCTCTCCCCTTTCCTGCCTAAACAGATTCAGATGGAAAACTTGCTTCAGGAAGGGGACCTTAGCATAATCACCTTAGCATTAGACAGGAAGACTCCAAGCCTGTTAACTAGATCATCTCCACCTCCCAAACCTGGCCCATTGTTTCTGTGTTGCCTACCAAAGATGTACTAGTACCTGCCAGGTGTCTTCTACTCTTCCTCAGTTATTTGCAAATCACTCATTCTCACTTTTGAAATCTAACATCCCACCCCAACTTTCTCCTTTGTCCAAAATGAAATAAATACCCAATTTTACCTAACCGATTTTGGGAATTTCCATGCTTATGTAAATTCCCCCTGCTCATGTATTAAAATTCTCCTGTTAGTCTGTCTCTGCTAATTTGACTATTAGTCTAGCTAGAAGAAATTAGAAGGTGGGAGAAAAAGTATTATTTTTATCCCCATATGATAATACTAGTTTTTTTTTTCTTTTTTCTTTTTGTATTGAGGTTTAAAAAAGTGCATGTTTAGTGAAAAATGAAGTCCTAGAATCCTTTGCTCAGGAATGTTGATGATGAATGTGAAGACTGCACAAATGCTTATTAACATTTGCCATGTACCCTGGGGGCTGTAATAATATCACCAACCACTGGAAACCCAGAAAACAACGTTTTTTAAAAAAGCATCACATCTATTTAAAAAATCAGCTATTTTAAGACAATTATGCCTGGTGATGACAATTTCACACACGTAGTATGTGTTCTATATCACTCTAGGAAGTATAACTTTTCAGTTAGGTAAAATGATTATTCTTGCCAGTTAATTTTGTTTAATCTCTATTCCATTTTTTCTTATGCACATAGGAAAAGTAAAGTGATGTTATTAGTGGGATGGCTCCATTAGCAGAATAAGGATATCACAAATAGCTAGATGATGCAGTTTTATATCAGTTTCTTCAAGAGAAAACCAGGTAATTTAAATAATGGTTTTTTTCCCCATACAATTTATGGACTCAGAGTAAAGCTTTTGGAAGTTCATTCTGTCAAAGATATACTTTCTGATATTATTGTAATTTATCGCTTCACTTAAGAACCAGTCAACAGTGGAGATGGTCCTGGTACAACACACAGATTTCAGTGGAACACAGCATCATAGGGAAAATAGTGTTACTACTAAATTCAGAAACCCATGGAGTAGAACTATATTTGGAATTAGATGTAGTGTGTTCATAGTTCATATCTATATCCAAACAAGCTGTGAAACCCTACCAACAAAACTGAAGCTATAGGTGACAGACATAAATGTTTTTATTTGTACACTGGGAAACTCAAGTACAAAATACTCGGGATAGAGAAGATGTTGAGTAAAAAAGTGCTTCATCTTGGCGATAGAACTCTTCCTTTTCTGCATGCTCTTAGATTTTAGAAATGTTTGAGCCTTAACTGGACTACTTTGCACATCAACTCAAGTGTACTACAATATATATTGACCTTTTCCTTTTTTTTTTCTTTTTAACAAATGAGTCTTCTAAATTTTGTTACATTTTGTTCAAAATCAATTGGTAATCTTTAATCAGGTATTCAAAGAATGATGAGCCAAAAGCAAGCTTTTAGGAAAATGTAATTATTGAAAACAAAACTCATACTTACAAAACCAAAGGAAGAATTGAGTGAATTAAATAATTTAAATTTGAGAGTAAATAATTATGCTTTGAAATATCTTACTTATGAGAAGAATACTTCGATGAAGCTTTTACATTCATTTGGGTGCATTTATATTCTGTACTGGAATGAAATGAAATTGAGAAGTTATATGATTTTGCAGCATTTAAATTTGGCAAACATTAAAAATTATAAATAGAGACAACTTATTTGACGTTTTATCTCATAAAATATTTGTCAAAGAAAGTTTCTCAGAGTGGAAAAAACTGTGAAAATATTTGACCTGAAATATTAACACATATCAAAAAAAAATAGAATTGAGAATATTTTCTGTTTATCAGAATTAGTTCTTTACTTACCAAGTATCTTAGCACCTGTAGAAAGAATATTTTCTTAATTAAAAATACTATGGTGAACAGAGAAGTTGAAGTTGTCAATAATTCAAATTTAAAAGTGATAAAAAGCAACTTTGAAGAAGATTGTAGGTAATTTTATGAAAAATAAAATATATATATTAAAAATACATTAGTTATCAAAATACCTGTGACATGGTATTTAACATAGATATGACTCCTGAACTAATTACAGTAAGTGTTTATGAACTAATATTTAGCTTATATTATTTTTAACTGTACAGACAAATTATTCTAAATAAATTTTTAAATTTCACTTTAATGTACTTTTTCAATTTTTGGAAGTGACTTTGTTATAAAAAATAATTTTTGACAAAAGCTGTTTTATAGACCTATCATTACAGTAAAGCCAACCTGTCAATGTGTAATGCATACTTTTTAAATTATATACTTTTATTTATTTTCTCTCTTTAACTCTCAAAATTGTCCCAGTGTGGATAATAATTATATAGTCATGTAGTTAAAACAGATTCCTATTTTGGGTGTGTTTCTTTTAAGTTCTATTGCCTCATTAATGACTTTGAATGATGTTTCACAGTCATTTCCTCACTTTCAGACTCGCGAATGCTAAGAAATGACTGCCTATTAATTGCTCTATTAGAAGATAGATGTACCTCGAGTATTTGATGGCTTCTCACTCCTTCCCCAGCTCACTTTGACCTTTCGTCCCCACAACCATACACTCACTAATAGTGACTCCCATCTCAAATTCACTCAGTAAGCATTTAAAATTTATTTTTATAAATAAAATTTTATTTGCATTCATTATGTATCATTAACTAATCATTGTATTGTTTATTTACATTACAATATATAGTTCTTTTCTATGTAGAAAGTGTAATTCTTTCAGTATTATAATGTACTACACACAAACATACTCACTAATGAGTTCATTAAGAGCCAAATAATTAGGTAATTGGTGTTTTAAATGCCTTATATCATGCAGAAATCCACAGTGGGTTGTTTCATAGGTAATTAAGGTATATAGGTAATAGAGGGAACACGTTATTATTTTCCCTTTAGTGTAATAGAATATGGGCTATCCACTGGAATTTCAGGAAAGGATTTGAGTCAGATAACAAGGAACATCTATACTTTTGAGTGATTTTTATATTTATTATTTTTTCCAGCTTTACTGAAATATAATGGACATGAAACATTATGTAAGTCTAAGATGTATAACGTGTTGATGTGATACACTTGTATATTGCAGGATGATCATCATAACATTGCCAGTCACTCTACTAGGCCCTGGGGATTTAACAGTGAACACACTAGACAAAGTTTTTTTCCTCATGGAGCTTAGAGAAGAGCACTAACTATATACACAGTATAAACTATGTCAGGCAGAGATGCATGCTTAAAGAGGAAAATAAAGCATGCCAAGGGGACACAGGCAGAGGAGGAAGTCTTTTCTGTGCAGTGCAGGGGCTGGAATGAGAGCTGAAGCAACCACTGAGACATCTTGGGGAAAGAAGGCTAGGTGAGGCTGGGACAGGAGGATGCCTGGTGTGCTTGAGGAAAAGTGAAGGGGCCAGCATGGCCTGGGAGGAGAAAGCCATGGGGAGAAGGAAAGAGAGGAGATCAGAGAGGCTGGGAGCAGGGAAGATCCTGGAGGATCTTGAAGGCCAGAGTAAGGACTTTGGATTTTATTTTCAGTGAGATGGGAAGCCACTGAAAGTTTTGAGCAGAGGAATGTCATCCCCTGATGTCTCAGTTTTGAAGGGTGTTTGCTAAAAATTCAAGGTGATTTCATGTTTAAAAAGGCTCTTGCAGTTTTAATCTTCAGAGAGCAGGGAGGCAATTGAACCAGAAGAGATGTCTTGAGTGAGGGTCACATGATGTTTAAAAGACTGAGATGTGGGAGGAGCGCTTTCTCAAGTCACAGCCTCAGGGGACCAGGCCTCACGTTACTGAGGAGAAAGAGTTCGTACACAGGCACTGGAAGTCAAACACGGAGAATTGCAGTGGAGAATATTGGCTATTTTATTACGAATGGTGCCATCCAGGGGAAGGGGAAACTAAAGCTCAAAAGCCTGAACTCCCCTGTCCGCCCAGGGTTCAGGGCAGGTTTTTGAGGGTATAGGGGAACAGACATATGGAAGTGCTGGCTCGGCACGTGTTAACTGGAGGATGGAGGAGGTTGGCCATTTACAGTAAGGGGCGTTAACACAGGATCTCGTTCTGAGCTGGTCCTGGGGTTACACTCAGGAACATGGGCCTGGCTAGCTCTTTTCTTTTGTGGATATATCACATGATTAGCTTCTTCAGTCACAAGGGCCTGTTCAGCCAGAGGAAAAGGACAAGATAAATGTACCTACTGTAATTGCCCCTGGAAATGCAGGTATTTCTAGGACTCTGTATTTTATTGTCATCTAGAGGTTCCTTTCCTCCCCATCTCACCACATCTCCCTTGCCCGCCAGCCTCCAACTTCCAGGTTAATGCTGCTTAGCAATTACACATCTGATCTTTCCCATTCATTCTGAGATGCTGATTAATACATAATTTATTCTTGAGCCCTTTTGAGAGTCTGAAGTTTCTGCAGAAGGGCTTTGTGACAGCCCTGGAAATGAGGACGTGGGATCGTTTGCCATTAAGGCTCACAGCAGCTGTGAGTGCCAGGGAGTGGAGGGCTGCAGTCTCCCCAGGGCCTCTCAGTCTTCCCAGAGTGGCCACTTTTCACTAACATCCGAACCAGAGGAAATGACCAACCTTTCCCCTGGCCTGTGGGAATATGCGCTCAGCCAATAACGCTGATGATCAAGAGCCTCTCCCACCCGAAGCTACTTCTCTTTGTGGTTTAGCCCAGTACATCTTAAAGAGCAGGGGGTGCGTGGGGGGAGGCGCTGGGCAGCTGCCTTAGGCAGTGTCCATTGCGTGGAGAGACCAGAGGGGCTGGACTTGCTCAGAGCCTGCACCCAGGTTCCCTACCAGTATCCATTCTCCTCCTCTCCCTTGGTAACAGATGTTAATTTTGTTTGTAGCAGGAATGTTGCAAGTTCCTAATGAGCCAGTGACATGGAAGAAAGGCCTTCTGAATGGGGTTTTGGGGAAAGCTATTGTTTTTCTGATAACAAAGAACAGCAGTCTGGAGAAGGAATTTTGATGAGGAAAGTGAAAGTCCCATACTAAGGACTATAAAGCAGAAAGACCCTGGAGCTCCGGACTGTTGAAACCTGCCGAAGTGTGTGAGTACCAGTTCTTCACTTGGACTTTTGTTAGGTGAGGAAAAAGTCATCCATTGACTAAGCAGGTATAACAGTTTTGTTACAGCAGGTGAAAGTGGCCCTAACTGCTGATTGCACCTCACCCTTACAGGTGGCAGCTGGGCTCTGACACTTACCTGCTGTGTAGCCTTAGGACAGCACTTCAACCCTCGAAGCCTCAGTTTCCCCATTTCTAGAATGGAGACACTAACATCTTCCCCACATGGGTGGGTCCTGAGGGAACCCCAGGGACTCTGTAAGTCCTGTATGGATCTGGAATCACTGCTGTTGTTGGTAGCCAGTGGACTCTGGCCCTCTTGGGGAGGAGGAGCGGTGTGGTTTGACATGGTAAGTAAGTAAGGAAAGAATGTTTAGAGGGGCAGGGAGTTAACTCTCTGGAGTAATAAACAGGCCAAGAGGTGAAAAATCTCCCAAGAACAGATACACCCAGTCCAGCCACCAGGAGGTAGCACCCAAGGGTGTGAACTGCCGAGGTCAGGTGTCTCTTGCTGAATCAGGAAACCAGGGCCTGGGTGTGGCTGGGTCCAGTGTGCAGGTGTGAAGTTTCAGTGGCTCAGCTGTTGAGGAGTAAGGGCCCTGTGGCTGCAGGTAGATCCTCATGAATATGAGGATGACCCAGGTAGTGTGTGTGTGTGCACGTGCATGCGCGGGCGCACACATGCACGTACACATGTACACACACCATGCCAGGCCTTGGGCAATGGTAGGCCAGGAAGTAATCCTTTAAAAATGAAAGTCTAATTTTTATTTCTCTGTTTTAAAAACCTCTACTGCACCTAGACATATTCCCAAGTGGGGATTGGGGAGTGACAGCTAAGGGGAGAAGTGTTTCTTTGTGGAGTAATGAAAAATTTCCAATTTTGTTTGTGGCGATGGCTGAAAAATTCCATGAATATACAAGCCATGGAACTTCACACTTTAAATGGATGAATTGTGTGGTATTGGAATTATGTCTCAACAAAGTTGTAAAAATATATAATGCTTTATTAGTTTCTTACTGCCAGCAGGATAGAGGCTCCTCCAGGCTGCCTTCCGTTGGCCACTCTGGTCTGACCAGCACCTGCTGCTCAGATGCATCTGCACCTCTAGCCACAGGGAATATTTGTATTCTCCTGGCTGTGTCACATGGCCTCATGCCTCTGGGTCATGGTGCCTGTTAGAATCCTAGCTCTGGTTCTATAAAGTGAGGCTCCTATAACATTTCTCTGGGAGAGCCTTCCTTGATGCTGATTACTCCCATGCTATTCATTCATTTAGCTGTTGTCTCCCCTGCTAGACTATAGGCGACTCGAAGGCAGGAACCATGCTCTGCTTGACATTGTGTCTCTAGCCAATGGCTTTCTACAGGCTGTGGTGAGTGTGTGGGGAATGTGTGGGCAGGGAGGAGTTTTCATCCTGGCTCTGTTTCAGACTGCTTTCACAAGGTGATGATAAAAAGCAGACTGACCGCTTCATCATCATGTTTGTTTTCTTTTCTTTTTTAAAAATTTAATAAATCTTTATTGTTCAGATTATTATAATTGTTCCTCTTTTTCCCCCACATTGCTCCCCTCCACCAGGTTCCCACCCCACCCTCTGTCCTTACCTCCCCACAACTGTCCTCATCCATAGGTGTACGCTTTTTGTCCAGTCTCTTCCTGCACCTCCCACACCCCTTCCCCTCTGAGAATTGTCAGTCCACTCCCTTTCTATGCCCCTGATTCTATTATATTCAACAGTTTATTCTGTTCATCAGATTTTTTATTCACTTGATTTTCAGATTCACTTGTTGGTAGATATGTATTAGTTGTTCATAATTTTTATCTTTACCTTTTTCTTCTTCCTCTTCTTAAAGAATACCTTTCAGCATTTCATATAATACTGGTTTGGTGGTGATGAACTCCTTTAGCTTTTTTCTTATCTGTGAAGCTCTTTATCTGACCTTCAATTCTGAATGATAGCTTTGCTGGGTAGAGTAATCTTGGTTGTAGGTTCTTGCTATTCATCACTTTGAATATTTCTTGCCATTCCCGTCTGACCTGCATAGTTTCTGTTGAGAAATCAGCTGACTATCGTATGGGTGCTCCCTTATAGGTAACTAACTGTTTTTGTCTTGCTGCTTTTAATATTCTCTCTTTGTCTTTTGCTTTTGGCATTTTAATTATGATATGTCTTGGTGTGGTCCTCTTTGGGTTCCTTTTATTTGGGGTTTTGTGTGCTTCCTGGACTTGTAAGTCTATTTCTTTCACCAGGTGGGGGAAGTTTTCTGTCATTATTTCTTCAAGTAGGTTTTCAGTATCTTGCTCTCTCTTTTCTTCTGGCACCCCCATAATTTGGATGTTGGTATGCTTGAGGTTGTTCCAGAGGCTCCTTACACTATCTTCAAATTTTTGGATTCTTTTTTCTTTTCTGGCTGAGTGTTTTTTGCTTCTTTGTATTTCAACTCTTTGACTTGATTCTTGTGTTCCTCTAGTCTGCTGTTAGGTCTATGTATAATATTTTTTATTTCAGTCAGTATATGTTTAATTTCTAGTCGGTCCTTTTTCATATCCTCGAGGGTCTCATTAAATTTATTGGCCTTTTCTAGGAAATTCTTGAAAAACCTTATAACCGTGGTTTTGAACTCTATATCCAGTTGTTTGTTTTCCTCCATTTCTTTCATTTGTGATCTGTTTCTTTGTCTCCACATTTTCGCTGCTTCCCTGAGTTGGTAGAGTAGCTTTGTGTGGTAGGTGTCCTCTAGGTCACAGTGGCTCAGCCTCCCCAGTTACCTGAGGTGGACACTCTTGGTGCACCCCTTTGTGGACTGTGTGCTCAGCCTTATTATAGTTAAGTCTTGATTGTTGTTGGTATCACTGGGAGGAAATGACCTCCAGGCCAATTGGCTGTGAGGATCAGCTGTGTCTACGCTGGGAGCACTTCTGTGCTGGAAACACTCTTAGAAGATAAGACTTGCAAAATTGGAAAAGCCTCTGTGCTCAGATTGGATGGGGTGGAGCAGACAGCCTTGGTTTCCTGTCAGCCCTGCCCTATGAGGCCCCTGGGTCTCAGTGTCCCTCGGTAATCGCTGCAAGCACCTCTGAGAGAAAGCAGCCCTTGAGTTTCGCTCGCTGCCATACAGTCCAGTTTCTCCCCAAATGAGTCGGGGTTCTCAGAAACTTGCCCAGAACTGGAGTTCAGAGCCGTTGGGAGCTTCTGTCTCCCTCCTGCTTTAGAAAGCCAGCCGTGTACTCAGCCTCCCATGTATTCAGCAGTCAGTCCTCTCTCTGCGCGCGGCGCGCACACACATGTGCGCCTCCAGACCTCTGCCTTCCTCAGCTCCCGAGTCTCAGTGTGCTTTCTTTTTCCTGACAGTCCAGATTCCCCCTGAATGAGTCTGGTTTCCCAGAATCTTGCCCAGGACTGGAGGTCAGTGCAGGTGGGGATTTCCTTCTCCCTCCCACTTTAGAAAGCCAGCTGCGCACTCAGCTGCCCGTGCACATAGCCACCCTTCCTCTCCATGTGCGAGCCTCCATACCGCAGGCTTTTGTAGCTCCTCTGAGTCTCAATGCACTTTCCTCTTTTCTTCTCTTTGTAGACTTTCCTCTCAGCCAGCTTTCCTGTGGTTTTGGATGGTGTCCGTTTTGTCTTTTAGTTGTAGTTTTGATATTGTTGTGCGAGGCAGCAGTTTAGGTGTTTACCTATGCCACCATATTGGTTTCTCCATCATGTTTGTTTTCTACAGACAATGTGCCCCATTGTTGCTTTGCATCAGGGCAACTACTCCCATTCTCCCTGCCTTGGTAAATGTTAAATGTAGTGCCTGGCACATAGTAGGTAGTTTTTAAATTAGGGTGGCTAGATCCAGAGGTCAGGCAAAGGGTAGAAAGGAAGGATGGCTCTAGAAAACCGCTAGAACAAGGGGATGCTCAACAGATCACACCAGAGGGAGGGGCTCAGGACCTGTTGTGGAGTCCAGGACTCAAGGAAGCTGGCAGACTCGACGGAGTATTTAACAAATCCAGGAAGAAGAAGTCAGATGAGAAGATGTATGGTGACTATTGCTATATCGAGTTCTCCCCATGTGGCTTTTCTTCAATGACTTTTCCTGTAGGTTTGTCCCTATGTTTTCATTGGCCCTTCCCTCTGGGTACAACTTTCCTCTCATCAGCTATAAAGACTCCTGTTGATAAAGATTCTATGTCAGGGCCTCCAAGAAAACCAACCAGCTTCACATATTATAATCCTCAAACATTGAGCACCTATTGCGTTTATAGCACAGAACTAGATACTCTAAATGTGTTAGCTCATTCAATATGTTAGTGACACCCATGAGTATGTCCAATAAGGGAACATTAAGCCAGTTGGTGTGGCTCCAGTGGTTGCCACTAGGTTATGGTTCAACTCCCAGTCAGGGCACATGACTGGGTTGCGGGCTTAATTCCCTAGTAGGGGGCGTACATGAGGCAGCCAATTGATCAATAATTCTCTCTCATCATTGATGTTTCTATCTTTCTTTCCCTCTCCCTTCCTCTCTGAAATCAATAAAAACATTTTAAAAAATAAGGTAACATTAGCAGCTGTGACAAACAACCCTAACATCTCAGTGGGTTAACACAATAAAATTATTTTTGTTCATATCACAGTGCAATGTGGCTTGTATCTCTGTATGTATTTGTGTGTGTGTGTGTGTGTGTGTGTTCGCGCGCGCATGTGTGCATTGGGCTGAGGAACTCTGCTCTTTGTAGACTCTTAGGGAGCCAGGATCCATCACTTAGTGGCTGCACTTTCTATAGGCCCTCAGAGTCCTTGGCTGGGTTTTTGTATCCAGTTGGCTAAGGAGGAAGAGACAATGCATGGAAGGCTGTATGAAGGTCTCCTTCTCTCCACATCCCATTCACCAGAGTTCATTCATGGGGGCACTGCAGGCAATGCTGGGAGCTGTTCACTGTGTCTAAGAGAGGGAACGAACTGGATTTGGTGGACACATGGCATTGTGTCTGCACAGATAATTAATATTGTTATTATTTCACAGATTGGCTAAAACGAGCTATTTCAGAGCCAAACAGTGAGCTTTTTCCCCTGAGAGGAAGTTTATCCGCTGCTCTACAGTCCCCGAACCTTGTGTGGATTCTGGGGAATTGAAGAAGCTAAATCTTGCTTCTAAATACGTTCTCACTGCTCTGAGATGTTCTAGTTTTCCACTTTCGCTGCCCGCCCTTCCACTCTGGTTGGAAGTTAACAGCTGACATCCCTGGCTCCCAGCCCAGGCTGATGTTGCACAGTGAGATCTCTCTTGCCAGGTGGGCAGCCTCAGGTCCTGTGGGATGTTCCCTTCATATAGTTTCTTCATTGGGATAAGAAAAGGATAAGGATGCAGAGATACAAAGGAAGTGGCATGGAGGAGGAGCAGGAAGGACTCTGTTGAGCTTGATAGTTATTTCTCTTTAAGGAGAGATAATAGATGATTATCTGAAAGTAGGGGGTTGTCTACTTGTGATGAACTAGTTACTTCAGTGGACATTTTCCCCCTTCCCTAGACCAAACAGATTCAAGCCCAGGTTCAAGGGTGGGTCCTGGAGGGTTCTCCACCATTACCATCTACTTCCCCCTTTGCCCTATGCTAGATTCTTTAGGGTATTCCATCTTCTTCTTCTTCGGTCCTTTCACTAGGAAAAATAGCCCATGAAATTTCATGTTGTTCCTCACCCAAACCCTCTACTCAGCAATACCTAAATAGCTATTTCTTTCTTTTTCCTTTATTGTGTTTTGTTTCTTTCCCCCCAATGACCTAGTTGGTGATTATCATTGTGGCTATCTGAGAATGGATACAACTGAAGGAGAGATGGGTGAAGGGCTTACCAGAGGGAGAAGAAAGGACCTCAGAGAACAGAAATCATCAAAAACAAAGACTTGAGATACGGTTCAAACAGCCTCATTATTATTAATCTAAGAAGCTTAAAGAGGGTTGGCAACAAGAAAAGGGCAATAAAAAAAACAAACCCTAATGATGAGCCTGCCAAGCATGTGAAGGTTATCCAATCCTCTGAGAGCCAGAATGGTTGCAGGCCTTTCACTTCCTTTGTTCTTCATTGGGGCCAGAGAGAGGGTATTGTGTAGGCAACAGGCCCTGAGAGACAGGGGGTGGAGAGCAAGCAGTCTGCAGCAGATGACCTCTCCCTGTGGGTTGTCGGCTGGGTTTGAGAGGCCTCCACGGTGCTGGGCAGTCTGCTGGGCATATCTAATCAAATACGAAAAGTATTTCTTAAGGGTCTGGCCTGGACATTGGCCAAATAGAACGGAAGTTGCCTACCATCCGGCCCCTCTTGTGCCAAGCCGTGCCCACTCAGTAAAGTTGTTAAGATGTACGGGTGGAATAGGGGCTATGAGTGAAGGATGAAGGCAGCTGAGGCACTGGGTTGGGAGAGGGACTTTGGGAGTGTGTTCTTTGTCAACTAGTATGCGGTATTTCTATCTTTAGCAACTAGTCCAGCTGTCCTGATGTGTGCCCACTGTATTCCTGCCTCAGAAAAATCACCCCTCTCATTGGCACTACTAAGGTGATTGAGCCATGACATAGAATTGGAGCTCTCGGTGGAACCATTCGCTGGCTCTTTTGGAGAAAATTACTCAGGCATTGTAGATGACAACTACCAAGAGTGCAAGATTCAAGGACCATCAAGGCCATTGCCCTTGACCTACCTGACTCTCCTCAGTGTGCTTTTCCCTAGGATGCCTGCTCCTTCCCTCCACTCAGCCACTTTGGTCTCTTTCCCTGTTGGGCTCTTGCTCTCAATTCCTTATGCTGGTCCCATGGATTTTAATCAAAGGCAAGGAAGAGGCAGCTCATGGGTTGTCATTAGGATGATGGGATGTGAAATGACCACTGTATTATTTTCATTTCTCCAAGACAGCAGCCTGGTGTTCTACGTTGTCAGCTCATTAAAGGATGTCACTGAGAAATGCAAAATAGCCCAACTCTAGCACTATCAGTTCCTTCCAATTCCCTCAGCACAGAACATCAGAGCTGGGGCATGCTAATCTGATTTCATCACTTGGGCAGTGGAGTTTTTATTGAGCTCACTCAGAGGAGGCTGCAGGGCTAAAATATTTGGGCAGCAGGAAGGGCAGACAGCAGGTGTATTTCTACAATAATTTAAGGCTATTTTTAATCTGACATGCTTTAAACCCAAGCTAGGTAGCTTCAATATACTAAACCATTTGAGAAAGGAGAAATCACTGAATGTTGATTTCTTATAAGACTTTAGGCAAATGACATAGCTTCTGATTTTTCAATATAATTATTTAAAAATATTTTTTATAGATTTCAGAGAGGAAGGGAGAGAGGGGGAGAGGTAGAAACACTGAGAGAAAATCATTGATTGGCTGCCTCCTGCATGCCCTCCATTGGGGATCGAGCCCTCAACCCAGGCATATGTCCTGACCTGCAATCAAACTGTGACCTCCTGGTTCATGGGTCGACGCTCAACCACTGAGACACACCAACCAGGCTCAATGCAAGTTAAACTACCCAAGTTTATAATAAAGAAAGCAACCCCTTTATTGAAGCAGAGTGGTTCAGAATTGCCTCACAATGCTTCTTATACTTTCCCCGAAAATACCCTGACACCTGAGGACCAGAACCCTAAAGGTAAGTTCAGAGAGGCCTGCAGGAAATTGAAACTTCTTTAAAGTCACAGATTCTAAATTTAAATGGTAAATCTTGCATGTTACTCCATAACCTAGTTGTGTTTTAGTGTAAAACTATATGTCTGATTTGTAATATAAAAAAGATCCTCTCATCTCCCTAAGCCTTTGGTAGTGTCACACTGCTTGTGGCACACCCTGTGCCCTCCTGTGGTATCTGACTGCAGAAAATGCCAACTTGCCCTTTTCATGCTGCTGCAGCCAAGGAAAGAGTGGCTGAGGGAGTCCTGGCTTGGAGAGACCAGAGGCTGGTAGGTGTAGACCAGCTCTGGCATTTCTAGGCTTTCTTAGTCCCCAATATCCAGTTAGTTTGTTATTGCATCCTCATTACTGGGATTTTGGGACAGTCTGTTCCACTCTCAGGTCTATTGACTAAATGAGAATCTGGAGATGGGGGTGGATGTATGTTCCCAGTTTTCAAAATTTTCCTTGTGCTTTAAATTTGAGTTGGGATAAAGCCACTCTCTTGAGTCTAAGTGTTTTTATGCGCAAAACATAGCTCAGAAAATTCCATCCTTAGAGAGAAATATAATATTATGAGGGTTATTTATGTCTTAAAATGAAGGACCCAGATGGTGATCACTACATTCCACCGAAAGGAACCAAGTCTCCTTGGAGAAGTGGTTGGTTCCAGTCCAGGAGAGGAAATATACAAGATGACCCTAGTGGGTCTTGTCATCCTGAAATGCAAGCAAACTTTTAAAGGCACCAGGATGTGTCAAAAATACCCAGGAACCAACCTGAATAAGCTCCTATTGTCCAAAGGGGGGATAATTCAGACATCAGTAAAGATAGTCACTGCCATAGTTGGATCACTTTCAATCTCTATTATAAAAACCCCGTGGTAACGACCAAACGCCAAAAGGCACCTGCTGAAGGTCATCTGATTTCTTCATGGGAACAAGTAAGTGTTGCTCTGTTCAATTCTCGTCTTCTAACGAAGGTCAATTTAAGTGCTCCTGAGAAGGAACGGTTAGGGCAGGAAACTATTCTTATCACTGTCCACCACTGTCTTCAAGGTGGGAGGGGCTACAGCGAGGCGCGCGTGGGTGGGCGGGGACTTGACGCTGGGTCCCAGGGCGCACCGGGTCTGGGTCTCCGCGATTTAGCATGGTGGGCCTCTAGTATCTTAATAACCTTGAGTTAGTTCATAAATGATTTGTGTGAGAAGAAATCTTACTGATCGCCACTACAGGATTCTCAGAAACTACCTCATTACTTTGAAAACTGATAAATGAAAGAAGTATTTACTCGCTTCTACTCTATGGTTTTTACCTCAGAAAAGCCCAAAAGTTGATTAAGAAGTTTTTCTTTATACAAGTAGTTCAGCTAAGAAATAAAAAATGAACAAAGGAATTAGAACACAACATTTTATAACCCCAAATGAATATATAGATCCAGGGAAGGACTTCTCAGTTTTGCATTACTGGCATCTTGGGCCAGATAATTTTCTAGTGCATTGCAGCAGCATCCCTGGTATTTAACTCCTAGATTCCAGTAGCACCCCTTCCCCAGTTGTGACAACCAAAAAGGTCTCCAGACATTGCCAATGTTCCCTGAAAGGCGAAATAACCTTGGTTGAAAAACAATGCTCCAGACCAGACCAGTGATTTTTAATCTTTCTCATCTCATGGCACACATAAACTAGTTACTAAAATTCTGTGGCACACAAAAAAAATATATATTTTTGCCAATCTGACAAAAATAGGTATAATTTTGATTCATTCACACCAGACAGCTATTGCTGTGTTAGCTGTTGTCATTTTCTAAATTTGACAATTTTAGGGAAAGAGATCAGTGCCCCTGATTAAATAGTCAGGCATTGCACGTTTTAAAAATTCTTGTGGCTCACTAGTTGAAAATCACCGCTCTAGGCAATAATCATCAATAGCTGATAACAAAGCATCGTAAAAAGAGGGACAACTGGACTTTATATATCTCTACTGATGAAATTACACACTACCTACCACCTTTGAAATTCTTACCAAAACAAAACAAAAACAAAAAACTCATCTGAATGAAGCCTCTATATCTAACTTCCACGGAAATATGAGACACATCTACACCCACACCCACATCCCACCCCCGCCCACCTGGTTAGTTCAACAAATTACAAGGAATAAGCAATGATAGAGGGGAAACCTATACATCCAAAGAGTATTATAATAAAGGGCATATCTACCAATTGCATTGTCTGGACCTTATTTGGATCCCAATTTAAAGAAACTGTTAAAAATTTTTAAGTTTCATGAAGAAATTTAATGGTATTGAGGAATTGTCCATTTTTTAGGGGTGATACCAGTATTATGAATAAGTTTTAAAAAGTCCTTACCCTTTAGAGATATGTATTGAATGATATTATATATATATAAAAGCATAATATGCAAATCGACTGAATGGCGGAATGACCAGTTGCTATGATGTACACTGACCACCAGGGAGCAGACGCTCAATGCAGGAGCTGCCCCCAGCCAGCAGGTTCCAATGGCCCCATGGGAAACGGGGAGCTGGGGGTGGGTGGCGGCGGACACAGGCAGCTCTAGGCCAAGGCAGGTGTGAGCGAGCAGGGCCCCAATCACCCCACCGGTCGCCCCACACACAGAGGGCAACCAGTGGCAGCTGCAGCGGATGGGGCTGGCTGCCAGCAGCCAAGGGAAATTGGCTCTGATCACAGGCTAGGCCTAGGAATCCTACCCATGCACTAATTTTATGCACCGGGCCTCTAGTTAAAAATAAAATAATATGTCTGGGATTTGGTTTAAAATAACCCAGAAAGGAGGCACATAGGTGAAATAAGATTGGCCACGCATTTATAATTGTTGGAGGTGGATGGTGGGTATATGAAATTCATTGTGCTATTATATACATCAGGGGTCCTCAAACTTTTTAAACAGGGGGCCAGTTCACTGTCCCTCAGACCGTTGGAGGGCCGGACTATAGTTTAAAAAAAAAAAAACTATGAACAAATTCCTATGCGCACTGAGGGCCCGGGATGAGTCGGCTGCTAAGCAGGACAGGCAGCAGCACACAGCGGGCCGGATAAATGTCCTCGGCTCCTGCATGTGGCCCATGGGCTGTAGTTTGAAGACCCCTGCTTTACATGTTAGACTATTTTCATAATAAAAGGTTTTTAAAAAAGTGTGGGCTTGCAGAAAAAGTACTGATATTGAGAGAAGATTGCACTTAGTCCATTTTATTAGCTTTGCCCCTCAGGGTCTGATTGGACTGCACTGTAGACAGCAATGGGAGGTCCATTTCCTGCCCGGAAGCTCATGCCTGCACATGGGTGCTCAGAGTGAGTGGCAATGAAGAGAAGGGTCGGCCCCTGTCCTCATGTTAATTAACTATTAATCGTTCTCTATAATGGAGTAACTGATTCATGGTTTTCATAAATTTATTGGCCCCAGTTAATGAAGAGGCTAATGCCGTACCTTTTGGTATATGTCATTCCTTTGTGGAACTTGGGTGTCCTCTTTGGCAAATTGCAGAGCTTGGCTGTTATAAGGAATGACAGCTGCTCACATTTTGGGCTTTAGGAAATGGGTGTGTCCTACAGGGAAGGCAGAGAGAGTGAA
The DNA here is from genome assembly GCA_026230045.1 of Corynorhinus townsendii. Taxonomy (NCBI): domain Eukaryota; kingdom Metazoa; phylum Chordata; class Mammalia; order Chiroptera; family Vespertilionidae; genus Corynorhinus; species Corynorhinus townsendii. Next base: position 138,930,141 of record JAPDVU010000002.1, on the reverse strand, counting down.
GAAACCTGGGGTTCCAGGCTGAAAGGGGAACATGTCCAGGTGAATGAATAATGCATATGTACTTCTGGCTACGCGCAGGCAGGGGAGTGCTGTTGTCTCTGTCAGGGTAATGGTTTTAAAAGGTAACCTATGTCTGGTCCCTTCCCTCCCCTAGTCCATCATTCTCCTTTTGTCAGCCCCTCCCTCCTTGAAAGCCATCATCTTATGCTTGTTGCCTCAGGGGAAGGATATGGTAGGATAGAGAGCAAATGGCCTGGGTGCTTTTGCTGTCTTTCACAGGCTTCAAAGGACTACGCCCTTAGGGAGAAATGTCAGATGAGGCCTACACCCATCATTACCCCCAAATCTAGGTAAGGTTTTCCCAGGGGTTAAGAAAGGAGTAAAAGCAGTGGATAAGTGATGATCATATGGAGAGAGGCACCCTGCATCCTATTTCAGGGGCTGACTGCAGAGTGACACCAGGCTTGTGGCCTCAGCAAGCACAGCAGAGACTTCCATGGTCCTGTGTGGCACAGGTCAGACCAGGATGATCCCCTGCCCCTTACTCATCTGTGCAGAGACTATAAAGAAGAACCAGTGGAAATGCCTGGTGGACTGTGCTGAAGGCTGTCTCAGTGGACCTGTGGGCCCATGGCTGCCTTAGCATACACCTGCACAGGCTGACAGCATCCAGGCCTGGGGGCCAGCCTTTCGCACAAGATCCAGCTCCACATAACTGCTCCAGCCAGGGGAAGGGTGTCCAGAGTTGACTGAGACAAAATTTCTGCCCCTCAGGAAGGATGGGGATGCAGCAGGCCTTCTGGGTGGAGGTTCATGTCCACCACAGCAAAAACACCAGATTAAGGTCACAACAAAGGCTAGTTGTACATGATTATCTTTCTTTCTTTTTTTTTCTTTCCCTTTTGGTGCACATTATGCTTTTGTGTGCACATGCAAGTGTTTCAAGGGTCTATGTGCACAATTACAAATACTATACTAAAACTGAGATTTGTGTTTTTATTATAAATAACATTTCTACATAAATACTTTTACCCATCGCTCTATCTTTCTAAAGTTGTGAAATACAGGGTGTCCCCAAAAATGTACATACACTTTAACAACTGATTGCTAAATTTTGAAAATAAAATATAGTTTAATAAACACTGCCTTTATAATTATTCGGAGTGTGAGTATACATTTTTGGGGGACACCCTATATTTTTGGAAGAGCTGTTTATCTTTGTTGTTTTCCACTGCTGTTTCTCATCTCTTCAGTACGCTGACATTGGTGCCCCATTGCTCTATAGTAATGAACAAGCATTGGCCTCCAAGGTACAAAATCCAGTTCTGATACTCTTTTCCGAAATATCTTCTCTCTTGACCTCAGTGACCTTGGGCTCACTTTACTTTTCTTTATTTTTCTTACACTTCATTGCTCCTCTTTTAATATCTCTTTTGTTTTCTCCTCTTTCCTCGTATTCTCTTTACGCGAGCACAACCCAACCTTCTGTCATCAAACCTCCTACTCTTCTTCCAAGGGTGTCCCCTCTCCCCTATGGGCAAATAACTGTCAGGCACTCCATGCCTTCCATTAGCTGAGGACTTGTCCATTGCTCATTCTGAAAGCTACTCTGACCCAGTGTACCCAGGGAAACCAGATTCATGTGGTTCACTCTGGAAGGCAATGCTGAATTCCAGGAAACTGTTGACCTCCAAAGGAATTTAAGATTAACTCAAATCCCATATTCACATTTTCTTTTCTTAAGCTTTATATTTATTGTTGGCACTATTACAGATGTCTCTATTTCCCCCCACCTTTGTCCACCTTCACCCAGCCCCTGCTGCCCCTCTTCCCTTTGGCCATCACCACACTGTTGTCTGTGTCTGTGGGTTATGCATATACATTCTTTGGCTAACCTCTTCACCTTCTTTTATCCAGTCCCATTCCCTTCCGTCCTAATAGCTGTCAGTCTATTCCATGTATCCATGCTATATTCACATTTTCAAAGACCATCAAAAAGCATGGAGTTTACTGCTACTGGTTCTCCAATTTGATTCTCTATTCCAACCTCCTTTCAAATTATTCAGACTCTTACTCTCGAAATCCTAGAAAACTCTCTTATTCTTCCCCTTCATTCCTTACTCTGATTACTTCCTTTTCGTAATTGCAGGATCCTTACCAACCTGCACCCCCAGCTGTTCTCAGTGAGGCTGAACTGATAATAGAAGTTTCCTCATGCTGTGGGAGCAGCACCCTGAGAAATGGAGTAGACAGGAACAGAGGAGTCAGAAGAGTTAACAAGCTCTGCTTTCCAGTACGCACAATCTCCTCTACCACACACATTTGTTTTTTCCCCCATTGTTGGTCTCTGTTCCTCCAATGACACAATGCCCAAGTTAGAAACTGCTGTAGACTGAGTATTTGTGCCCCCCCCCCCCCCCCGTTCCCCCAATTGTTATGTTGAAACCGAATCCCAATGTGATGATTTTGGAAGGTAGGGCCTTTGGGAGGTGATTAGGTCATGAGGGCAGATTCCTCATGATGGGATTAGTGCCTTTATGAAAGAGGCCCATAGAGCCTCCTTCCCCTTTCTGCCATGTGAGGTTACAGTGAAAAGAAAGAAATCTATGAACCACGAAGAGGGCTTTCAACAGACACCTAACCTTAGTTGGGTTATTTCTGAATCTATGAGCTGATATTCCTGACACTCCTCTCTGACCCCCAATCTACCACTGACATGCGGCTGCTGAGAAGCAAGTCCAGTTACCTCACTCTATTGCTTGACAATTGCTCATGGCCTCCCTTTGTGTGCATATAGTTCAAATTATTTCTCTGGCATTCACAGCCTCTATATTGTTCTTCCTTTACCATCACTCTCCTCAATGACCCTGCACAGTCTGGCTATCTCACCTCATCTGTTCACCGTCCCTCGCTTTTCCCTTGACTTGCACACTTAGAATTTTGCTCACAATATTCTATTCCTTGGAACACCTTTCTGCACTCCCCTAACCGAGCAATTTCTGCCAACCCTCCAGGTCCAACCTCACTGCTACCTTCTGCATGAGCCTTCCTACTTGCTGTTCCTCAGCTCAGGCCCACTGTACATGTTCTCCACTTGGTGCTCATAGGAAGTGGTCCATATCTTTATGATGTCACTTGTCACGCTCTGTGTGCCCGTTTTACTACATTGTAAGCTCAAGGGAAGGGGCATTATTCATTTGGAAAATCTTCAATATCTAACCCACAGAAGTTGCTGCATCGATGATGCCTTATCCACATGGAACAAATTAGTGTTTGCTCATGTTCACTGTTTCTCTTCATCTTGTTATTGTGTAAAGCCTAAAGGAGCCTCTGATTTTTGCCTGTAAGGACTGAAGGTGAAAGAATTTCACTCTAAATCTAGGTATCTGGCCCAACAGCTAGGCTATTTGAATGAGACAGTGAAGCAATTTATTGGTATAAAAAGGTCCAGTTGAGTCAAAGCTGCTGAACAACAGGTATTTATCAGTTATAAGCAAACCTGCTGCATGTGAAAACAGAGATTTATAATGTAGCTGTATTACTGTATTGTTATTCACTTCGTAAAGTAAATCATCTTTGCATCTGCTCCTCTTCCCTATTCAGTACTTTGTCCTCCTAGCACACAGGAAATAGTCAAACCCTGAAATTCTATATTTTTAAAGAAATTAGGTCATTCAATATTTTTCTAAAATCTCTCTAATTTGAGTACTCCCCCCCCCCCCAATCTTCCTTGCCAATACTCTGCTCAGGCCATTTTCATCTCATTTCTAGATTATTGCAATGACCCTGGCTAACTTTAGGCCTCAGCTTAGATAGCACACACCTTAGGTAGCCCTACCTTTCAAAGCTTTTCTCCCCAAGATTGGTGACTTTCCCATATGTTCCTCTGCATTGTACTGTAAATGTCTTAACTTTTCTGTATCCCCCATCAGATTCAAGTTATCTCTAGTGCCTCCACATATTAAGTACTCAATAAATTGTTATTGCAAAGGAATTACAAAGAAATGCATCCAAATATTTTGAACATATATCGTTTTTGCATCAGATCTACTAATTGGAGCAAGATACATTTATATTTTGGTATAAAAAACAGGATACTTAGTGAATTGAATTTAGTTGGATTAGGAAGTTTATCTTTTATTTTCATCTTTGCCTTGGACTTTCAATATAGATTAGGATTTGTCTGAGTTAACATGTATTGAGGCATGGGCTAGGAACTTGCACATACTTTGCCTTTCTCACAAATTTTCATCAGTTAATTGGAGATAGTAAATAGATCGGCTAGCATACAGTTCTGTAAAGAATGAATTTTCATTTTGAAAGAATGTGTGTGTCTCTGTAAGCACCAGAGTTTCTACTAGAAAAATATTTGTTCCCTGGGGAGACTAAGCCAGGTGTTGAAAATGGTTTTGAAGTTTCCTAATTAATACGCATATATCCACCCATCTATTCATAATATCAAAGCTTTCAAAAGAAACCCTGAAATTTCATATTTTTAAAGAAATGATGTCATTTGGCATTTTTATACCTTATAATGTGATCGCCCTACAAATTCTAGCAATCATGTAGCCATGCAAAAATGTCAAATCACTATATTGTACATCTGAAGTTAATATAACTAACATAGTATTATATATCAACTATGCCTGAATTAAAATAAGTTAAAAAGTTAAAAAAATTAAATGAAGTCAAATTTAACACCTGTAAGACTCATTCCCAACAGTATGTCTATTTCTTTCTATGTCCATAGTTTTCAGCAATTTGATTCTGCTTTCAAATTAAGCAGGAGGAATTCTTATAAGATTCTGAGCAGATGAAGAAGCTTCTTGAAATTAAAGATCAATTTGAAGGGAAAGACTTAATGAGAAATAAGATTGGAGCAAACAGAATTTTTTAAAAAATGATATTTCCTGCAGGAAAGTGAAAATCAAACACTGACTCTCCTCTCATTTAACTACAGGTGAAATCTCCTGGATTCCTGTACCCATCAGAAAAGAGGGACAGTCTAGGATCCTTGCGAGCAAGCAGTTCAATCTCTGCTTGCCTGGCAGCAGCTTCAAAGGCAGGATACCTGGAAGAGAAATTTTTGGCCCCAGGAAATCGAGACATAGAACTGGGCTGTCAGTGACAGCTATTTCGAGCTACTGAAAAATTGCAGATAGAAGGAGAAAGTACCCTTAGCTCTTCCTTCGTCAAATCATGTAAAAAAAAACTGGAACAAGATGCTGTCTGTTCAGATGATGTGAGTGAGAAGCAGCTATCACAGAAGACATAAATTGAGTGAGATCTTAAAAGACTGCTCATGCTGCAGAGAGAGAGGCGAAAGGAGCTGGAGTGGCATTAGCAAAGGGAGGGAAGGATGAACCTGCATGGAGTGATGAGAGGGGTCCGTCCTGTGCTGAGACCATCGGGTGTGAGGAAGAGGATGGAGAAAACAAAACTCGAAGTTGGATTGGTACCTGATTTCTTTGACCTCAAGAGACCCTGACAACCAAAACATCATTCCTTGTGGTGATAATAGAAGATTACAAAAAATTTGGAGCTGGGGCCGTGTCAAGTTCACCCCCTCTTTTTCTGTAAGTTTATTTGGTTGTGATCAGAACATATAGTTGGTGGACCTGGATCCTGGGGAGAACAGAACTGATTGTGTGTTGGGGAGAGAAGAAGGAATTTTTATAGGAGTCAGTGCTATAGATTGAGTTGTGTTCCCACCTTCAATTCCTATGTTGAAGTCTTAATCCCTCAGTACTTCAGAATGTGTCTTAGTTGGACATAAAGTCTTTACAGAGGTAATGAAGTCAAAATCAGGTCTTTAAGGTGGGCCCTAATCCAATATGACTGGAGTCCTTTTAAGAAGGGGAAATTTGGACATAAAGACATACACATATGGAGAACAATATGAGCAAGAAGATGGCCATCTACAAGCCAAGGGGAGAGGCATGGAACAGATCCTTCCCTCATGGCCCTCAAAAGAAGCAACCCTGCCAACACCTGGATTTTGGGCTTCTGGACTCCAGAACTATGAGACAAGAGATTTCTGTTTTTGAAACCACCCAGTCTGTGGTACCTTGTTGCAGCAACCATAACAAACAAATATAGTTGGCCAGTGCTAGCACCCTCTTCTTTCCTTCAGGGGAGAGTGGAGAAGAGAAGATAAGGATTCTCAAGACTCTGCAAAGCAAGATGGGTTTCTTCTGGTATAATACCTGGAAACCCCAACAGTGTTTACATAAATGAAACAACTGGCCCACTGCTCAGCTTACCCAGTGATTTCTGCCAGCTTAACAAGTAGTGTTCATCGGCCCATGGTTATTGTGCATTTTCTGTGTGATCAGGTGCAAACTGGCCAAATAATCTAGTAGAAATGTGGCATGGTCAATTCTGTGCCTGCTTGCAAAAACACTCCAGTGAGCTAGGTTGAGAGGCAGTGAGTGTTGAAAGTCATTCTTGAGGTTCCTGCAAGTACTTCTATGGCTGGGCTCTCTGAGTCTCTAGCCATAGTTATTACTGATTACAGGGGTTGAGAAGGAGGTGAGGCTTGGGTGGAAAATGTTGCCTAAGATGCTCTCCTTAAGGCTGAATGGAATGTTTTCACTGGATTTCCCTCCATTTGAAGAGGACAGGTTGTTCAGAAGAGAGCAATCATTCATATTTCCTTTAGTGTTAAATGATTCTTTGAAAGTGTTGTTTTTCTTTCTTTCTTCCTAAAAACATGTAGAAAATGAATGCTAATTAAGATACAATTATCCTACTAGTTGATCAGTTTACTTAAAGTGCCAATTGATGCTTATCAGAGGAACAATCTGGCAACAGCATAGTAAACTATTGGTAGGATAAATATTAGAGAGTGGAGGAGGGTGAGCCAATATGTGACTTAGAGAACACACACATGTATGTGCACATACACACTGAATTTGGATGTGCCCCACACACTCTTTCACTTATGTATTCATTGAAGCCTTCACCTTTCCTTTGGCTGTTTCTCTAAGCATGTGTCCTACAACATCTCCTCTAAGTCTCAGGTGCAATGGTGTGTTTCCAGTCTCTGCTACTCAGTCAAGTCTCACAGTGCTTCAGATCCCGATAGGCCTATTGGAACAGTCAATCAAAGTAATAGGAAAGGGAGAAAGTGATATATGAGAATGAAAGGCAAAGAGACATGTCTAAAGGCAATGAGCTCTGTAGAGGTGGGCGAATTTGGACTCATGTCACGTTACTCACATATCCTCTTCCCACAGGCCTCCCAAATTATTTCTTCAAAAGATCTTTTGACCCATCAGGGAGAGGTCCCTGCAAACCTAGCTTTTCTGAAAGGCAATACAGCGTGGACATTGGAGTCAGGCCAACATGAGTTGTAATCCCAGATCCACCATTTACTAGCTTTGTGAACTGAGGCAAGTTGTTTTTAACCTCTTGAGTCTCAGTATTCTTAACCTTAACCATAAACTTTAACCTCAACCTTAAAAGGGGCATAAAACCCATCAACAGTAAAGCAGAAAGATAAATGGTTGTATATTCATGTATTGGAATATCCTGCAGTTGTAAGGATGAGAAATCTACAACCTCATACAATACATGATACAATTACACAGTACAACTACATACAACAATATGAATAAATGTCACAAGCATAATACGGAGGGAAAGAAGCCAGATACAAAAGGGTACATATTGTATAGTGCCCCTTATATAAAGCTCAAAGTTTGGTGAAATGAACTTACGTTATTTGAGGTTGAAATAGTGGTTACCCTTGAGGGGGTGTGACTGGGTGTGGGTGGGAGAGGGCTGGAGGAGTTCTGGTTTTTGTTCTGGGTGGTGGTTACGTGGGTGTGTTCAGTTTGTGAAATACATTGAGTCTCATACTTAAAACTGGTGTTAATTTTCTGTATGTATGTTATACTTTAATAAAAAGTTACTAAAAAACAACAGCCCCAGATCATAACAGTATCTTGCTCATAAGAGTGTGAAGATTAAATGAAATAATAAATGGAAAATACTTAGTCATAGTAAGTTCTTGCTGTATGTTAGAAATTTATTACCTGATGAAGACGTTGGTGACAACTTTCATTGCTGTAACATCTGGCTGTGCTGTGGCACTCTGGGTCTTAAATAGGAAGGCCCAGTTCTTCATTAGAGGCAAACCCATAGCACAGTGTCTCATTCAGAGGCATGCATTTCAGTGCAGGGTGAAGGGAGGGGGATAAAAGAAAAAAAATCAGCCTTGAGCACTCTAATTTGGAATAAGAGAGTTCTTTAGCCATTTTTAAAACATTGATTAACAAAACAAAACAAAATCCACCCTATGTCTCCAAGCGAGCTGCAAAAATAACTTGGCAGAAATGAGCAGGCGTTTTCTGCTGTTCTCAAAGTGGTTTCCACTTCCTCTGGTTTCCTCCTTCGATAAAAATAGCAGTTTAATCTATTGACAGATAAAAGCCTTTCAAAGCACTAACTCCATTTGGAGCTGTTGCTCTTCATTGTTGATTTTCTATAATACAGATGTTTTTGGCATAATGTATTCTCCCGAATGTCCCCTGTCAGCTCAGTAAAGAAGACAAACAGCAGCCTGATCCTGAAAACAGAGCCTCTCCAGAAACCAGCTGACATAGCTCAATGGAGCTTCACCCCACATAAAGATTTTAATAAACAGACCTCACTGGTCAGCATATTGCTCCAGCATATTTAAACACATCACGTGCTTTCTGCTCCTCTTTACAGTTCTGCAGCTTTTGCACAAAACAAATTCTGGGTTAAAAGAATGTAGCGTGTCTCAAGGGAGAGGGGAGGGGAGGGGAGGGGAGGGGAGGGGAGGGAAATGCCTCTTTTCAACATGCCATGAGAGAGCCACGAAGTGACAGCATCACACAGCAGAGCCCAAGGTCAAGTCCGAGGGCTCCAACCTGTAACTTCTGCAGCTGAGTCAGCATAAAGAAGCCTGTTCCTGACCCACTCGTCTCCCCAAGTGTGTCTCTTTTTGGTTCTCCTTGTCTTCTTTCCTTTACATGCTATGCTAGAACCTCATCTGTTTTTCATGCATCCATGAAATCGATCTGGCTCTTGAGTCAGATTCCCTCCATTCCAGTCCTGGCTCAGCTGGGCAGTCAAGACCTCTGCGAATTTAACCTCTCATGTAACTTTTCTTAGCCTCAGATCTCTCATTTGAAAACTGAGGATCATAGGGATCTACCCCTTAGGGCTCTTATGAGGTTTAAATGTGGTCATGTGTGTAGAGCTCTTAGAACAGTGCTTGGCTGACACAGAGTGCTCACAGCTCATAGTTCAGTAAATGATGGTTATTCTCTAGTTCCTTTCCAAACCCATATCCATCTCTGGGCAGTCACTCACCCCACACAAATTAGAGAGGTAAACCCATCCAGAGAGAGGTTACCTAACTGCATTCAGGGAGTATTAAAATGGAAAGATAATTTCTCAGTTAAGAGCAGACTTTGGAGCTAATGGTTTTCTCAACTCTGGCAGCTCTATCTGAAATTTGGGGCCAGCTAATTATGGTGGGGAAGGGCTGTTCTATGTAGGATGTTTAGCAGCATCCCTGAGTTCTGCCCACTAACTGCCAGTAGCACGCCCCCAACACCCAAGTGTGACAATCAAAACATCTTCAGACATTGCCACATATCTCCTGGGGCAAAAGTGTCATCTGTGGTTGAGAACCATTGGGCTAAACCAAGACTCCTATAACAAGGAAGGCATAATAAATGAACTATCAAGAGGGGGTGGAGTGAGTTAGCTGAAAACAAGTGCCTTCCTCATCTTACCATAGCGCTTAGAGAACAGATGGGAGTGGAAGTCTGATTTCAGAACCCACTGACACTATGCTGGTCTCCAGGTGGTTTACTACTCTCCCAGCAGTGCCCTCCTGAAAACTTCCATTGACGAGAGTGTGGGAAAGCAGAACAATAGAAGAGGAAGGGATTCCATTCCCAAGAGCCTGTAAAAATGTATGATGTTAAGTGAAACAAGAACCATGTTACTTCGCTCATATGTGAAATATAAAACAGGAAGCAACAGATGAACAAACAACCAACCAAAAATCTCATAGACACAGACAGCAGTATGGTGGTTAGCTGAGACAAGGGGAGTATGCGGGAAGGTATAAGAGGGTAAGGGGGTCAAATATATGGTGACAGAAGGAGACCTGACTTTGGGTAGTGAGCACACGTGCAATAACAGTGATGTATTATAGAATTTAATGTTATTGACAATGTCACCCCAATACATTTATAAAATTTTTTAACGTTTAAATCTCTACCATATCTCTGCTTTTCCATTTACTCTTGGAAGATGTATTTATAGAATTTCATCAAAATTTCTTAGTTTTTTTCTTTCACCTATTTCCAGCTTCTTGATTGTGTTAAGTTCATGAGAATGACACTTAAGTACTTTCCCTTTTCCATCTCCCCACTTATTTTTCTAAAACATAGGGGGAAAATGCAATAAAAATTTCCAAATAATTGCAGAAACATTGCAGTGCAGATAAAAATGGCAACACTGCCAAAACTCATCTCTTGGCTGACAGCACCACCATGCAATAGCTCAAAGTGTTCATTCTCAGATGATTTATAGAGATCTGAATTTGGCATACAAAAACTAGTTGAGAGGTGTTGGTGTGCAATGTGTGAATGGATGGGGGTATAGAGACATTTTCAATTTATGCAAGTTGAAAACTACCAGTGATTATGAGAAGGTGAGTTATGGGCAATAGGTCATAGTGTGTATTTTATCTTCTTAATTAGGTCATAAGTACTTTAAGGGAAAGAAAGGACTTTCAAAAAATTGTGTAGAACCCTCTCTGGTATGCCTGCAATAAACACTTGTTAAATTCTAATTTAGTGAGCAATGGGTGGAATAAAATTAATAGTTTCTTTAAAACAAGGATGCAAAACTTAAAAATTTCTTAAATTTTTAGATCCAAAAGTATTTTGTGGGTGGTTAAGGAATGTTGTATGTATTGTCTGTCTGTGTGTGTGTGTGTGTGTGTGTGTGTGTGTGTGTGTATACACACACATATATATACACACACATATATCTACACACACATATATATATATTAATTTATCTCTACATATGTTCATTGTGAAATGTAAATCTTTATACATTAGTTTTATTTGTTGTTATCATTTAGGTCTTTCTTAATCAAATTTCTCCTGGTTGCTAACAACAGAAATCAGCTTGAACTGGTTTGAGCAAAAATGCAGATATAGAGAGGATATTGGAATGCTGCAGAGCCTAAGGGCTACAAGGCTTCTTGAGAGATTGTAATGAGAGTTTAGGCGTGCCAGGAGGAATTCAGGGAGGTCCCTCTTTGTGTTTCTGATCTTTGTTTTCCTTTGGTATCTGTCCCATTTTTCTCTCTCTGTAAAAATGCAGGAAGATGGCCTTATAGCTGCTGAGTTTGCCTCTCTTCCAGTACCCAACCGACCCAGTTAGCCTAGCTAGCTTGATCCCAATTTTAAGTACCCAGGAGAGACAGTGTGATTGGTCCAGCTTGGTTCATTGTCCATCCCTGCGCTAGTCAACTGTAACCATTCTAATGGGGGGTAGAGAGGAGTCATGAAATCCAAGCCTGTCTTGGGGTTTAATTCTATGGATGTGGGTGTGATTTTCAGAGAAAGGAGATTAAGTTGTTGAGGATAGACAACCTAAAAGATGTATCACACTCAAGTTTATAATGCATTGCAGTGAAAATCTTAAGCAAATGTCTAGCAATATTTTCTAGTTCAATTTTTTTTCTTGCTACAGAAAATTAGTAGATTTTAAATGAGTTTATTGACTAATTGATTAATCTGAGATTTGACCAATTATAAAATGAAAGCAACCTGTGAGGTTTCAAGTTTCAGACCTGTGAGTTTGATAATAGTGTGACTAGACCTTTGGTATCATGAGAATGTGATTTGTCTTCGAAAATGAAGTAAAGTATTTGTGAGTTTTCCAGGCTGCTGTTAACAAATCACCACGAACTGGGGTGGCTTAAAATAGAAGAAATTTATTTTCTCACAGCTCTGGAGGCCAAAAGTTTAAAATCAGTGTTGGCAGGGCCTGGTACTTGTTCAGAAGGTTCTAGGGGAGAAAAATCCTTCCTTGTCTCTTCCAGCTTCTAGTGGCTCTGGGCATTCTTTGCCTGTAGTGGCATGATTCCAAGGTCCTCCTCCATCTTCCACGGCCACCTCTTCTTCTCCATGTGTCTGGTCTCTGTGTCTTTTATAAGGACACTTGTCATTGGATGTAGGACCCACTGGGATGATTCAGCATGTTTCATCACCAGATTCTTAATTACATCTGCAAAGACCCTTTCTCCAGGTAAGGTCACATTCACAGGGTCCAAGACATACTTTACAGAGGCCCCCCCCACACAACCTGCTATGTAAGGTGAAAATGGACTGACCAATCAGCCTTCCTGCACTTTGCTTACTGCACCCACATCTTGCTTAAGACAGTGCTACCCAAAAGTGCTGCACTGGTGGACCTGAGATTTGGAACCCCTGGAACGGGATGGGAGGTGATCAGGTACCATAGACAAAGTCTGGGGCAGCAGGAGCCCATAAGCTGGTTACCCTAGGCCAGTGGTCAGCAAACGGCGGCTTAAGAGCCACATGCGGCTCTTTGGCCCCATGAGTGTGGCTCTTCCACAAAATACCTTGGCCTGGGCGAGTCTATTTTGAAGAAGTGGCGTTAGAAGAAGTTTAAGTTTAACAAATTTGGCTCTCAAAAGAAATTTCAATCGTTGTACTGTTGATATTTGGCTCTGTTGACTAATGAGTTTGCTGACCACTGACCTAGGCTAACAACCAGTGCATCATGCTGACCTCTTCCCAAATGAGACTAATAGAGAGAATCCACCACCTGCATTTCTCCCTATTTTTTGAAGGATGGAGTTTCTTGCTTTTTCTGGTAGACTGAATTAGGAAGGAAAAATAAATTGAAACCAATTTTTGTGGTGTACTCACTTGCATAATGTAACTGAGTATTTGGCTGGGGTCACCCTGATCTTTATGAGCTAGATAAGGTCGGTATAAATCATCCTTTTTTGATTAAAGTGTAATCTAAGAGAACCTGGGAGTTAGCCAAGCCATCCCCCTTCCATAATATTTCTGAGCTGTCTGAAGAGGTATAGGGAGGTATTCTCCTTTGTGGTACTAAGAATAGTATAATAATTATGACTATAATTGTTTTTACTTGTCAAAATATTACACTCAGGATTCAACAGTGGTCCTTTTTTAGAGTAAAAATTGGAATCTGCAGCATAGTGTTTTCTGTCACTTACCTCTGGCAGAAATGGTTCTTCACAGGACAGAGTCACATGGTTTTCTAGAAAATTCTGCAGTTGTGCTTTTAATTTATTTGGCTAACTGGCGGACCATTGCCAGTTTTCTTAGAAACTCTCTTCCAGGACATACTTCATTTTTCAAAGATAATGGTAGGCACTGAACACAAGGGCTGCTTTAGGATGATTATGTCTTATTCACTGAGTCTTGACTATGAAAAAAATCAGAGGAAAAGTCATTTTACTATAAAATACTTATTTTTTTTAAAATACAAAGCAAAGGAGTTGCTCTAGCAAACAGAATTGAGTTTTATTTCTGAATCACAAGATTCCATCCAGTCTGCACATTGCTTACTTGCCCATCTCCTTTATATCTGTATGGATCATCTCTAGGGGGTGAATATTACCCACAATTCATCTTCTAAATTGTGGAAGGCTTTGCTACAGAAAGAAATATCTGCTCTGAGCTAGGAATCCTCTAGAATCACTTGACAAGATATTTATTTGATTTCTCTCTACCTGGTGTTCTTATCATCCTGAATGAAATTTTACCTCCAATATCCCACATCCCCTTCCTCTGCCCCTTAGGAAATTAGGAAGAAGGCTCTAGGACTGTCTGAAGTGGAAGCAAGTGCTTGCCTGTTTTCCTGTCTGTAAAGCAGGCCATCTCCTATGCAGAGCGCCACACAGGGGAGGTCTCACATGGGAGCTCAGACACGGCCCTGCATAACCACGGCATTAAGATGCTTAAACAATTCTACAGTGAAGGAGTGTGCTTGCTTCCTGGCATTCATCCAGGCTGTTGATTTGTGCACAGATACATGGAGGCCTTTTCAGGGAGCCGTCACTTCTGTCCAAGTCTGAGCCGTTTCTGACTCTGAGATGTTCTTCGCTCCGTCTTCCGAAACATTACGCCCCAGTGCACTGTTCTTACCAAATGTCCGCCTTATTTTTAATATTCAGATGGATATATCTGTGGCCTGGAAACATTCCTCCAGGGGTAAAATATCTCCCTTGTTCCCGTTGACACTCCCGTTCCTCCACCAGTTTTCATTTTTCTGGTTAAACAGATGCCGTGGTGTGTTAACAGAAAGAGAGCCACACGGCTTGGAATATGGACCGGGGAAATATGGGCCATAGAGTCCTGGAGGGATGGGACTTTTCCAGTAGTTTTTTCACGTTGAATTGTAATGATCAGCCTTGCTTTTCTGTCTGATTTACCAGATTAAGAGCGTCTAGAGGGTGGAAACCATGCCTTATTCGTCTTGTATCTCCAATGCTGCGCTAATACCCAGCATCCAGTGCATAAACAGCACTCCACACTTGAGTCATGCCTAACTCTAACAGCATTGCTAGAGGAGGGTGTGATGGGTTGAGTGATGGACTCCAAAGAGATTCACTCATATCCCACCTTGAGAACCTGTGAATGCAATCTTATGTGGGAAAAGGATCTTATCAGAAGTAATTAAATTCAAGATCTCAAGATGAGATTACCCTGATTATCTGGATAGGCCCTAACCCCAATGACAAGTGCCCTTATTGAGACAGAAAGAGAACACACTGAGAGATGAGGAGATGACCATGTGAAGATGGAGGCAGGGATTGGAACCATTCAGCCATAAACCAGAGATCGCCTGTAGCCACCAGAAGCTGCCAGAGGTGAGGATGATTCTCCCCTGCAGCCTTTAGAGGGGGTGTGGCCCTGCCCACACCTTGATTTTGTATTTGCATCTTTTAGAACTGTGAGAGTAAATGTTGTTGTAAGCTTTGCCAAGTTCACGGTAATTTGTCATGGCAGCCCTAGGAGACGAATGCAGAGGGTAACCTAACTTCAAGAAAAGCCATTAAACCCAGCACACAGAGCGTGGCTCACGGCGCTGGAAAGAAGAGACACAGCAAAGGCGGGGTGAAGGAGTCCTGTTGGCAGAGCCTAGGGGACAGGAACGGAATTGTCCAGAGGCTCGGGGTGGGGGGCGGGAGAGGGAGGTATCTTAATCTCCAGGGCCCTTGAGGAACAGAAAGAAGTTCCAACTTGGGCTAAAGAGTTGGAGTAACAGGAGCACATCACTTGCTACAATTGCGGAAGGAAGACTGGAGCAGGCTCTGCAGCCAGCACTTCAGTCGACCAGGAAAGTAGTTCAGGTCCATGCTCCTGAGGAGCGAGAAGCACCTCAGTGGCAAGCAGAGTGGGGATGGGGAGGACATTCATGTTTCTAAGCCAGGCCTTTGAGAAATCATCTTTTGTCGCCACCAGGGGTTGAAAGAAAAGGACCCAGGCAGGCAAAGTTTTGTCCTCCCACGTAAACAATGATAACGAGCTGGTTTGGGCTGCCTGTTTCCTGCAGTGCCCTGTGTTATCCAGCTTGAGGTCACTCTGCCTCATGGGGACTCAGTCTTCACCTACATAGGTGGGGGCCTATGTGACACTTAGGAGGTCCCAGCATCCCTTCTTCAGAGACAGGAGTGGCTCATAGCAGGGGATGTCAAGAGATGTCCGCAGACCCAGGTCAGTGAGAGCAGCCTGTGTTTCTCGTTACTGAAGACAAACAGGGGACGCTAAACCGTGTGCTGGATTGACCATCAGTAACCTGGCCTATTGTTCAGTCCACCTCAAAGTAGCTCAGTTACTTTGCAGGAGAAAATTAATTTCCTCGACTTTACCCTGAAAAGGTTGGTAAGATTACTTCCAAGGTCTGTAACTCTGAATCTATGATTGATGCCTGGATATGCAATGAAACAGATTCATCCCATGGATGTTTAAATCAATCTGAAATGTTTTCTGTTATATACCCTTTCTACCAAATGTAGGAAAGGATAGAATAGGATATCCATGAAAAGTTTGTTCCTAAGAAAAAGGACTACAGTTGCCCCCCTTATCCATGGGGGGATATATTCCAAGACCACCTGTGAATATCTGAAACCTCTGAAAGTACCAAACCCTATGTATACTATTTTATTTTCTTTCTGGAACAAAACTCCCTCTATTGCTGGTAGAAAATCTCACTTGTAAAATCAGGCAAAAATTATGACATTATACATCTTTTGGAAGGAGATTGCTAGTCTTTTCTTAGAAGAAACAGATTACAAATCAGAGAGAAAAAGCTCACAATGATGGAAAAAGGCCAGGCCAGGTAGCAGCAAAACCCACATCCACCTGGCCTGACGTGGTGAAGGGACTTGGAAGAAGCTGGCTTGAAGCCAGGTCTGCCTTGCTTTGATTGTAGACAGTGTCATTTCTGTGTCAAATTCTCAACAATCACATTTACAAGCCATTTAACAGATGCTATTAACACCCTGACATTTGGGTGTTCATCAGATTTCTCCTCCAGTGACAGGCCCTGAATGAGCGTTAAGATTTAATGTGATTGGTTTTGGCAGGCCACCTCTCCCCATCTTCCTGGCATACCCCTCCATGCCCTCCATCATCAGTGAGACCTACTGGAGGGACACCTGCTATTGAGGATGCCACACACACCCACACTCACACATGCTCACACATACTTTAATTATGCTCCTGGAGAAACAGAAACAAAGACAACAAAATAGTGCTTTTGACTGAGTGAGATGAAGCTTTCACTTCTTCAAAGTCTGTATGTTTGTTTAATGGTCTAGAAATAGCCACACTGTACATCTTGTGGAGCATGAGGAAATTTACTTCTTGTTTGGACTGATGGACGTACATTTGCATCAAGGAAATCTATGTAGAGGACAAGAGAGCTTGGAAATGCATTCATTCATTCATTCATCTGAAAAGTCCCAGATATTGTGGATATTTGAAGATGTTAAATAACCGTTTCTGCCTTTTCTCCCTTTACTCTTCCTCTTTTACACATAATCTAAAGAATGAAGCAGAGGTGCCTAGAAATAACTTTAGCAATATGAGAAATTTTCTAGTCTAGAAACAACCCCCAAATTATTAGGGCATAGAAAAATAAGCATGTCCCTGCCTACAGATGACCAGGAAGCCATTTGCAGAGGGCAAGGTCAGATCTGTGTCTTACAGAGTTAAGAGGCATTTGTCTATCTGAGTATAAATTAACTTGGCTTTCTGTCATTTGTCCCTTTCTTTCTGATTGTCATGTTAGCTTGTCAAAATCAAAAGTTGTGTGTCCGGTTTCTTTATAGAGCAAGAACCTGGCCCAGTGTCTGGTGCATAGTAGCCACTACCATATTTTAGTTGAATAAATAAACAAATCTATAAATGGCAGGTATTGGGATTCTTGATATAACACACGTTGGTGAGTCAAGGTCAAGACCTTATTTTGGCTTTAGATGACAGCAGACAGGGTAATGTGGTAAATATACAGAGTACACAATGACTAAGGTGCCTAGATGCTGTCCACGTGGGGCATGATGGAAGGTAACTCCAGATCTAACTACACAGGTGCAGAGTCAACTGTTGACTATTCACCTGTGGATATCAGAAGACCGCCACTAATCATCCTGCTTCCTGAGGAGGTGGGTTTCTATTGGGAAACTCTGCATAAAGGGTGGTCCCCTGAAAAGCTGCTTAGTGCCCTTGTCTCTCTTTCTCTTTTGGTCTTGGACAGTATGTAGATGACCAAGGATCAAGCACACTGTGCTATGGAAGAGAATGATGAAAAAGACAGCAACAATGAATGATTATTTCTAAGTATTCCTTTTTTCTATATTGTCATTTTATCTGCAGAGCATGGTCTAATAAGTAGAGAAGGCTCAGGAGGCCCAGAAATGTGGTTTGCACATTCAGCCTTATTTATTATCCTATTTGCCAAGAAAGAGAACGTTGGGAGGGTCAGTCTGAAGTTTCCCATCAGCAAAAGACAGTTAGATTTGCCTGGGACTTGAATTAGATAATGTTGACTCAAGAAGAGCCCAGGCAAGGAATCAGAAACCCTCTTTTCTCATTCATGCCCTACCTTGGCCAGTTATTGAACTTCTCTGAGATACACTTTTTAAAAGCTGTTTCCAAAATCTAGCACTCAGAATCATTACTCATGTTTATTTATCAGACACTTCGTATACATACTCAACAAATGTGTAGCAAATACAATTTTACAAGTAAGAGTAATGAATATAGTTTGTCAAAAGCCCTGGGCCCGTGAATATTTTTGCAGATGACACATCTTTTCAGCCATCCCCATATTTAGCAGTATCCCTGGAGTGTATGCTGTTTAAAGGGACAGAGATACTAAATGGTGATGTTCTATAATTAAAGTGGCATTTAGTGCAGTCAGTTATGTGACTGGACCCAGGGCCTGCCTTTCCCACAAACAGAGCCAAGAACCTAGATATCTGACTTCAGAGATGCAGAGAGGTGATGACCCCTTTTGTTCGTTAGCCAACATCTTTCATTGTACAATTGGACTTAGAATTAAAATGTAAATATGTGTTATAACACTGAAGCTAAATAAATACTGATTATTTTAACTCATACTAAAGTGTAAACCAGACTATCCTCAGAGTCTGCTTTAAGTAAAAGGAAGATTTAAAAAAACAAAGCAAAACAGGAAAAGTAATGGGAACTGCAAGGGTGGCAGGGCTATGCAAAGAAGCATAAGAACATGGAAAGGGGAGAATAGAGTTTCCAAGGATAAACTTCTTTACTTTCTGCTTGATCATTCAGGTTACACAGAAACCAGTGGTTTAGGATCCAGTTTCAGAGAATGTCATAGTCTCTGTCTTTTATGACTCAGGTTAATTTTCAAGACCAAACTACCACTTCTGTAAAATCAGATAAAGCTGCCCAAGTAAACCTCAGGATCTTGAGGGATTTTATGAAACTAAAATAATTTTTTTCCTTTTTTACATCATACATTGTTTATTGAATATAAAACACACACCCACACTCTAGAGAACATTTAGATGCCACAACAAATAAACAAACAAACAAAAAAAAACCATCCTCAGTTCTATCACTGTTAACATTGGGAACATTGTAGCTCTTTTTGTTTTTTAAGCCCATAGGGAGTTTTTAGGACAGCATCCATGGCAGTTTAGACTGAGGAGACTACAGAAACAGAAGTGGACCTGGACATGCTACCTCAGTAGAACCTGGGGCCAATTTTCTGATGGAAAACGAACTCACCTAACCTGGGTGTATTCAGTGAGGTGTGTATACATTAGGCAGAGGGCTTGGCACATTCACTTATCATTTCTTTTTTCATCCTATATTCCTAGGAATTCAGTTACCTGAAGAGCCCATTTGCTGCATTCAAATCAAAACTGATTTTTAAATTAGGTGAAAACTGTGAGTAATGCAGATCAGAGAAACTGTGTGTGTGTGTGTGTGTGTGTGTGTGTGTGTGTGTGTGTGTGTGTTCATGTATCTACATAGACCTCAAGTAACGACCTTAGGGAAGGGGTGGGCTGAGAAAAACTTTTTATCTGCTTATACTCCTGTTTCCATCTTTATAACTTATAAAAAAAAGCCTTCCTTCAAAAACTAAGTCAGGTCATGCATGAAACATCCAGCAGATTGGAGGGGGGAGATTTTCCTGCACTGCATGCTCAGCCCCAGAGAAACTGGAGGATGGTTGGCTGTGTCCCCCAGCCTCCAGGTGAGGCCTGGTTCGCCTGGTGGTTTCAGAAAGGGGTTGATGGGGATAATAAATATCATTTGCTGACGCGGAGTCCTGGGGCTGTGCTGACCACAGGAGTCGAGGTCCCCAGGACACTGGGACTGCTCACAAAGCAGGCATTTATGAAGTGGTTGGCTTTGCATTAATCATTTCCCTAGCCATTCACCAACAGTAACAATCCCTTCAATTAAAGCCCAGGCCCGGGAAAGCCCTGGTGTTTATTGGAAGTGACATCTGCATAGCAAAGTGTGACTGTGTTAATATGAAACAGCACAAAGGCACCTAAAGCCCCTCTCCTGCTTGGCGCCTTCTTTCTCCTTTGAGAAAGAAAGAGGACTGGCTTGTTTAGGAGTGGTCAGTTTGTACTTTTCCTCTTCGGTGGTTAGCTTGTCGGCTGAAGTTTTCTCATCTGTTTCTCCTCCGGAGATGAGTTAGTTCTGATGTGGAAAGTTCTGCCTTATGTCCATGGAGTTTTAAGGGGCCTCAAGCACCCCAGGATCTTGGCAGGCTACGGGAGGCTGATGGCCAGGGCTGAAATGGATGTGGAGCCCACTGGGAGGCCCAGCAAAGCTTGGCAAATTCTTTTACCATAGGGATAAGAACTTGGGTGCCAGGCCCCAGTAGAGTAGCTCAGTAGGTTAGATCATTGTCCCGATACACCAAGGTTGCGGGTTTGATTCCCTGTTCAGGGCACTTACAAGAATCAATCAATGAATGCATCAATAAGTGGAATAACAAATTCCTCTCTCTCTCTTTCTCTCAAATCAATCAATCAATCAAAAAAAATTGGGGCAGCCAAATTGGAGACTTGGACTTCCATGCGTCTTATACTTAGTACTATAAAAACTAAAGGAGTAGGGATGAAATGTAGAAAGTGGAGCTGATTGTTAATTCCAGAAGGCAGGGAAAATATCCATTCTTTGCGTAGTTCTATGTCATATACATCACAGGATCTGAATAAATGTGTGATGGTCGGCTGACTGATGGGTTGATTAGATACCTCCCTTTTTATCTTTCAGTTTGTTAAACTGCCTGACTGCACAGTTATGTAGCCTCTTTCATTTCCAGTTCTCTCAATATTTTGTGAGTGTCTGTCTACATGTGCTGGGCGGACATCCTCCTGTCACCTTCCTGGAACTGCAGAAGGTGCTGCTGCAAATCACTTGGATCCATTACAGCTTTTGCTACTTGCTTACACATCTTAGCAAGTGTTCATTAATTGATATTGTCATTGATCACTTTCAAGGTCTTTTGTGTTTTTGCTTTTGCTTGAATTTTAGAAAGTAGACTTTTAAAATGCTTCACCCTTTTCTAGATATACACTATGCTAGATACCAAAATGATTAAGCGTTTCCTCTTACCACTAGAAAAGAGTATTAAACATAAGCATGTTCACAAATAACTGTAAGGTAGGATTAAGACAGACTAGTGTTGAAAGAGACATACAAATAGGGCAATGGGGATTCCAAGGAAAGAACATCACAGCTGCCTGATCAATCAGCAAGGGCTTCCTCAGGCATTTGCAGTAAGTCTTGAAAGATGAGCAGAGTTTTGCAATGTAAAGGGAGGGCATCCTTGCCAAAGGGAGCAGGAAATTCTCTAAGGATGTGTGTTCTGGGAAGGGTGAGGAGTCTAGTATAGGATAAAGTATAGATTTGGACTGGAGAAGTGGGTGGGACCAGTCACTGAGCACATTGCTAGTCCGGATGGTAAGTCTGTTATCATTTTGACAGACATGGGAGCTAACTGGTGGATTATTCTGGGGGAGGAGGGAGCAGGATTGGGACCAGGGCAAGGCAAGTGAGGCACATAGGAAACAAATTTAAGGAGATGTTCGCTCCCAGGTGGGGACTCTGTACTATAGACCCTGAGAGTGTTGCCTCCTTACTGTAGTTCAGCCCGCACAGGGAGATGGGGGAGCTGGCGAGCCAGTTTTATTATTAAAGCTGTATGGTTAGCAAATGACTGAAAACTCAGTTTAGAAGAGATTGGGAAAAGTGGGTGTGGTGGGGTGAGAGTGTGTAAGTGCCATATTATACTAGTAAGAGTTCAGTCAGACAGAGAGGACATGGAACACGGCGGGGAACAGTGTAAGAGTCCCGTGAATGAGTTCATATAGATGGCGACTGCCAGTGAGAACTGACAAAAGCACTCCCACTTAGGGAGCATTTACCACCGGCCAGGACTGGTTCCAAATGCATTTCACATATTAATTTAATGATGCCCTGAGTAGCCTGAGGCCAGAGCTGAGTTCTAGTCTAGCTGTGCTCTAATTAGTAATGGGAGCCTCTTTGATCTGAATTCTTCCACCTGTACAATGACTGAGTTTCAGTGGACAGTTCCAGAGGTCCACTGAAATGCATGTAACTCCTGACATATGTTCGTGTGGGCTCACCTAGTGACAGAACCCAAACTGTGGGGGACCCAGTCTCAAGCTATAAATCCTTGTGTCTGGACTCTTGTCTTTCATTGATTCACTTGTAACCACTTCTAGCATTTCTAGGTTGAGGGCCACCCTCCTGAAGACAGATTCCAACAATCTGATGGTCGGTTTTGCCTTTCCTTTCGGATCCTCTCTCCACTTTTATCCAACACCCCAGTCTGGCCCACATTTCTCTCCCCTTTCCAATCCTGAGGTGTCATTAACAAAACTCCCCGACCCATGCAAAGCCCCTACAGCAGAGCTGTCCCATGAGAAAAACAGTGGATTTAATAAGCTTCCCCTTAAATGGCCCCAAATCCCTTCTAGTGATTAGGTGGGGGGGGGGGGGGGGGGGGAAGCAGCTACACACAGGACAGTCTCCTGGTGCAGGCGGTGAATCAGGGAAAGAAGAAAGAAAGTTTGCAGGAAGCTGGGCCTCAGGGACCAAATTAAAAAAGCAGCACCACTTATTCAAAATCAGATGAATGTCAGTGGGATGTTTGTCAAACAAACTTGTCATTATTTGTCACAATTTGAGGGAGTATCAGTCAGTAGTCACACTTGAGCATGCAACAGCGTTATTTATAGCTGCCAGTCTACAGATTTAACTAATGCAGGGCCAAGGTTGGATGTTATAAACAGCTTTATTTATAATGATTGTGCGGCTATAAATAGTTTGGTTCGCTGGGTGTAGCAGAAAGCTCCTGAGCCCGGCCAGGAGAATGTGCAGCAGGGAGGTGAAGCCTGCAGCTTCTTCCTCTTCTTGGCGGACCCTCTCTGTGAGCACCTGCTCAGGGCATTTCATCCTCTCCCTCCGTGTCCCTTCGGATCGAGAAGTTATGCTGAACCTTGTTCCCAGGAGATGGTAGAGGTTATTCAATTAATTAACACCTGCCCCAGACCTCCCGGAAAGGAGCGGGTGAGAGCTTTGCCTCCTCTGTGCCTATTCAGGGACAATGAGCTAATTACAGTCTCCCATGCCCGTGGGTGGAGGGAGATATCCTGTTATTCTCAGGAACAGGCAAAGCTCTAAGGTCTGTTTATAGCTTCAGATTTAATTTGACCAACAGCGATAGTGTCTCCTAAAAATAAGTGCTCGTCAGAAATTTGGAAATTTACTAGTTTCTTGTGTCAGCAGTGCGGGGAGCAGAAGAGAGGAAGGGGAATATGTGTACATAAATTTAACATGTAAAATACATAGGAATGTCAGATTAAAAACTCATCATTAGACTGTTTGGCACAGGGGCAGTATTTTTACCATCCATTGGATAGCTTTTATCCCTCCCTGTCAAAACACTAATTTATTTATCATATTGAAACTTCTGGTTCTATACATATTCTCACCCCACCCCCTCAAAGAAACCTTACACTCAGTTTTCATGCTGTTAAGTTAAATCTTACTTTGATTTATTTATTTATTTATTTATTTAGGAAAACGTGTGGCTGTGAAAAGAAATTGATTGGATCTTAATTTACAAAATTAGTTCTGGTTCATTTTATTGCTGTAATTTAATACTCATAATGATTTTCTGACACATATGTTTTAGCAGCAAGATCTACTTCCTATTCATTTTTCATTTCAGTGCAGCTGAAGTATATTAGGCAGGATGTACCAATCAGAGAGAGGGCTCCCCACAAGCAACTGACATCATGCTGCCTCCTTGGCATCCGCTCAGACTCGTGCAGAGCCTCGACGTATGCTTGGGAGTAGGCACATCTAGGGGTTTGGGACAGGAGGTAAGCAGGCAATACTTCTTGAAAAGGGGATTACATTTTTGCATTATTTGTCATCAACATCTTGGTTGTCTTCACTGCAATGCTTTGTCTAAGGGCACTGTGGGGTGTGTCCTATTTGAACCTCTCCTGCAGTGTGGGGAACCTACCTAAGAAAGCCAACAATTTCACTACAGGGGTTGTGGAGCATGGATGCCTTGGACCCAATGCCAGGGACCCGGAGGTGCTTCTTGTCATGAGCTGGGTGCCAGGGGAGCGTCCTGGAAAAGGTGGTGCACAGGTTGAGTCCTACAGGAGGTCCCTTCAGCAGTGTTTTTGACACCTCCTGTCATGGTCAGTACAAATAGTGAGAACAGGTGAAAGTTCACTCTCTTTTGGAACTTGACTATCCATGGGAACATGTCTGCTGTGCATTTGTAATACACAAATTCAAAATGGTTAAAAATATTAAAGAGAGGAGAGATTTATGGGCTATGTGCACTAGGGTGGGACAAGGAGCCCCTTCTTATTGGTGCCAGACATTCCTAATCAAAATGATAAACTCCTTACTGAGTTATGACGAGAGGTCCAAGGCTGAGTTGTAGAGAATAAAATAGAACAATGTGCTTGTTGAGGTGAACTGATTTCAGTGGCTTGACAGGCATCTCCAGCTCTGCCTCCTTGTTTTATGCTGGGAAGTACCTTAACATCAGGCATGAGTTCCAATTCTGTGCTCATGAAGGAGGTGGCATTGATCCAAAAGGAAGACAAATGCAAGGAGGTGGATGCTACATCAAGTTTCTCCCTCATTCTCTTTTATTTCTTCTCCAACAGTTTTTCTGGCTATACTTATCTCTATGATTATTTTCACCATTTGAAAAAGAGAGATATTCAATGTTTATTTTAAAATAAAAAAGACAAATGTTTTCCAGATCACTTATTGGGTGAAGGCATTTTTTGTTTGTTTGTTTGTTTGTTTTAAAATATTAGCATTACCAAGCATGCAATTTCAGAGAAGGTTCTTGGAACTGGAAATGTGTTTGGCCAGTCAGTAATAGGACCTGTCTCAGCACTGTGATGACCATAGGTCCTAGACCTAGATGTTCCCATTCCAAGAAAAAAGGAAAGCACAATAAATTTTGTAACACTATATGTAAATCCGATAGACAGCTTTTACCTAATATTTTTGTTTATTGCCATTTCTAAGAATTTTCCCTAGTGCTGTGCACCAGTTGAGGAGGTTGTGGGGTACATGTATTAGCTGAGGTGCTCTGGCCAGTAATTCTTAGAATTGTGAAAGTTTAGAGCTTCAAGACACCCTTAGCTTCTCTTACTCCATTTCTCTCCTTTCACGGATGAAAAGTTAATTATAGAGGAACTGATTGGCTCAAAGCTATGTGATTTCTAAGCCAGATTAGAACTAAATGTCTCCTGTCTCCTAGAAAAGCTAATGAATATTTGTGGAAAATAGATAGGCGCCCCAGTATAAAGGTACAGCATAGGTTAAGGATGAGGGTTCTGGAGTTAGACAAGTGGAGGTGTGAATCCTGACTTGGTCACTGCTTGTGAGGCCCTGGAATGTTGCTGCTTTCCTTGAGCCTCATTTTTATCACCCACAAAGTGAAAACGATCATGATGCAGTAAGAGAGGAGTTGGGAGGATTAAATGAGATGATGCAGGTCAAGTATTTTGCCACAGTTTCTAGCACATGGAAACTTTCCAACATATAACAGAAACAACAATGAAAACCAAACAAAAAACAAATAAATAAAATAAAAGCTTCCCCCCAAGTCCCGGACAAACTAGGCTCCTTGTTCTTTTGGCCTGTCAGGATGTCACAGAGTTGTTACTTGCAAACTTTCCTCCTTCTGCAAATCCTTGTGCATGCTAATTCTCTTGGGGGAGAATGTACATGCTTATTTCCCTTAAGAGAAAAACACAAAAGTCCTCTTCCTCAGCAGACTTTGGGCATACTGACACAGACCTGATAGACAAGTGAGTGGTAGGCATGGGGACAGTGAGATTGGAGCCCTGGGCTGGCCATTTCCATGAACAAGAGAAGTCTGATATGATTACCTGGCCCAGCAGAAGCCCAAAGCAGGAAGGTGAGTGAGGGTCTGGGACAGTTGACCCCATGTTGAAACTCAGCATGTACCTATGGTAGGTACAGCTGTGTTCTGGATGTTAGTAGCTTTGATGGGCAATAGTAACTCAGGGTGTGAGTGATCTCTGCCAATGGGAACCCTGACCCTGAGATGGACACAGGTCAGTGGCTTTGAGGAACTGAAACAAATTTAGAAGAGAGTTATAGACTGTGTGTCTGGTAAATCATGCATGTGAGAGCTTAGAACATTTGAATTTGGAGTAGTTGACTAATCACACAATCTATATGATTTCAACTGGGAAATACTGTTTGCATATAAAATTATCCAATTGAATCCCCCAATAACCTTGCAAAGTTTTTATGGTACTTTCCAGATCAGCCAAATGGAAGCCTAGAAAGATTTAAACCATATGCTCAAAGCCACAGATCTCAAAATGACACTTAGATTGCAAACAACTTTTGTTGATTTCTAAGTTAGTTCTGTCCATGTCCACTGACCCAGATGAATTTTACTTGAATGCATTTTCCATCCCCCTCCCCACTTTAGTTTGCGGGTGGAGATGGGGCAGTAACTTTCTGTGGCTAAGAGAAGCAAAGCAGTAGTGTCTGCATAAGTGAGCCGATACTGAAGCCAGGATGCATGCATTTCTATCCTGCCTGCACCCCTTACTGGCCTTGAGACCCTGGGCCAGTGAACTAACTACTCTGTACCTCAAGCTCCTCATCTGCAAAGTGAGATGTCTTAGGGTTCTCCAGAGAAATAGAATCAATAGGGTGTGTGTGTGTGTGTGTGTGTGTGTGTGTGTGAGAGAGAGAGAGAGAGAGAGAGAGAGAGAGAGAGAGAGAGAGAGAGAGAGAGAGAGAAAGAGAGAGAGAGAGAGAGAGAGATTTATTTTAAAGAACTGGCTCAAGTGTTTTTGGAGTCTGATAACTCTGAAATCTCCAGGGCAGGCCAGCAGGCTAGAGACCCAGGGAAGGGGTGATGTTGCAGGTTGAGTCCTAAGGCTGTTTGGAGGCAGAATTCCCTTTTTCTTGGAGGACTTCAGTCTTTTTTCTCTTAAGATCTTCATTTGATTGGATGAAGCCCACTCATATTATAAAGGGTAATCTGTTTTACTCAAATTTTGTTGATTTAAATGTTAATTTCATCTAACAGTTACTTTCACAACAATATCTACACTCATGTCTGACCAAATATCTGGCTACTGGGGCCTAGCTGAGTTGACACATGGGGCTAACAAGATTTTACCTGATAAAATTGATGAGATGAGTTAAATGAGCTCCATATATATATGGAGCTTAGAACTTGCCCAGCACAGGTAAGTTTTGGCTAAGTGTTACTGTTACAGTAGGCAGGTAGTTAGGTATTAATGAAAGAGTAGGGAGCCAGCCATATAATTAAGCTGGATTAACTAGGAAGCTACAGCTTCACAGACACCCCAGGGGAAAACTGCATCCTCCACCAAACAGACACTAATCTCTGAGCAGTCAGGAAAGACCAGCTTTCCAATTTCCCTTGGGAACAATTGGTCTGTTCCCCCAAATTACTGGGGGGAGGGATAAAACAGTAAGGGGAGAATTCCTTTGCTGGGTGCATGCAGTAGAAGCCAAAATGGCAAAGGGAGCCAGGCCAGTGTGGCTCAACAGTTGAGCATCAACCTACGAACCAGAAGGGTCAGTTCCATTCCAAGTCAGAGCACATGCCTGGGTTGCAGACTTGATCCCCAGTAGAGGGCATGCAGGAGTCAGTCAATCAATGATTCTCTTTCATCATTGATGTTTCTCTTTCTCTCTCTCCCTTCATCTCTGAAATCAATAAAAATATGTTTAAAACAAACAAACCAAAAAAATGGCACAGGGGGCGGTCCTTCTACTAAGCAGGAGCGATAGGAACCAGATGACAAGGCAAAACTATGAGACATGTGCAGTAGAAGCCAAAATGGCACCATGAGGGGGAGGAGTCTAGCCTGGGAAAAAGATCACATAGGATAAGGACAGAAACCCTGGAAGACTCAGGAAAGGGAGTGGATAGGGGGAGGGCCCAGCACAAGCCCTCAAAAAATTAGGAAGGAGATTGGTAAATTTGAAAGGAAGTTTATCCTTTCTCAAACCCAGGGAAATATCAAAGCTTAACAAAGGCAAGGGGTTTGTGCTCTCTGCACAGCAGTCACGTGGGTCTGAGTGTGGCAGCCATGAGGGCTGAAGCTCAGTGTTAAAAGCAGCTGGCCAGGAATAGAGACTGTGCTGGACTACTAGAGCCTCAGCTAATGGCTCAGCAGGTCAGAGTCCTGGCCCTCCTCCTGTGCTTGGTGAGGACAAGTGTGAGCCTGTGGCCCTGGGAGGCTGGGTTTCCGCAGCAAGATGAAGCTGAGCCACCTGGTCGAGGATGAGGCAGCGCGACAGCGGCATCCTCTCCAGGGGCATCTATGCCCTGCACGTCCCTGTCATGAATCTTGCCACTATAGCTCAAATTCTCCTACACGCATGAGTTTCCAAAATGCTTTTCCTGTAATTTTCACAAGGACCCATTTCCAGACTGGTCCATCAGACCTGCCTTGGTCCCGGTCCACGTGCATTACCTATCATTACCTCCCAGAAATGGACATGCTCTCTCTCCTTTGGCTTGGGCAGATCATTTCCTTCACTGGGCAATGCTCCTGCAGTCAGCAGTTTTTGCTTCTCTTCCATT
This sequence comes from Corynorhinus townsendii, assembly GCA_026230045.1. Classification (NCBI taxonomy): domain Eukaryota; kingdom Metazoa; phylum Chordata; class Mammalia; order Chiroptera; family Vespertilionidae; genus Corynorhinus; species Corynorhinus townsendii. Next base: position 138,901,374 of record JAPDVU010000002.1, on the reverse strand, counting down.
TACTCCTCCTTGTGGCGGTGAAAGAATCCGCATGCCTCCTGGGTGGCCACCATTTCTGGGAGGTGCTTGATCTTTCCTGGTTCCCAGGATAAATTAGGATACTGGACGTCCTCTGTAAAGGCCCAAGAGGGAAACTGCTGCAAAGAAGGGGTGGCTGAGGACAACTGACTGAAATCGCAAGGCAAGAATTCCACCGGGAGAATCTCTGTTGTTGTTTATAGTTGTGGCAAGAAGCAAACACATTGCTCTTTAATTTTCCTTGGCAGGTCTGCAGCGCTGAGTTCCTGCCAGCCTGTCTGCTGCGCTGGTATAACGCCCCACCCCCCCAGCCTCAGGTGGATGGTCCCTCAGCAAATGCCTTTCCTGGAAAAATGAAAATGCCACAGCCCCCAGCCACCTGACTCCCTTTCAGTCATCCTCTGCTCTATCTCTTTTGCCCAGCTGCACCTTAGGTGGCCCTCCCCTACTTGATGAAGGCAGATACCTTTGAGAGTCAGGTGTGCCTTGCCAGCTGAATGAACAAGCGCTCCGTTTGGAAACAGGAGAATTTTCGTTTTGCTTCGGCTTATGACTGGGGGTGGGGATTAAAACTGTGATAAATGCAAAGGACCCTGGAGGACCAGGGACCAGGAAAGCTCTGGGAGGAAGAGGTGGAGGTGGCAGATGGGAGGGGCTGGCAGGACCAGTGAAAGAATCAGCTCAGCTTTCATCTTCAAGTCTGATCCGTTTCTGAACCCTGATAGTAAAGGTCATGAATTTTAAAATGTGTCTCTCCAGCTGACAGCTCCAGTCATAAAACCAGCACTCTCTGAAGCTCTAGATGGCTGTGGGAGACCTTAGAGGGAGGGAGCCCAGGGCCAACGCGTTGTCAGAAAGCATTGATTAGGCCCAGTCTGAACACACTGTCCTGGGCAGGTATTTGAGGTTGAGGCCTCCTCCCCACTAGCTCGGGGGGTTTCCACAAGGCCTAGTACCAACAAACAACTTTCAGAGCTGGCTTGGCACTGCTGCTGGCTTGTGTCACTCAAAAGGCTTATGGGCACCAGAGACAGTCCTTGTTCACCTGCAGAGGACCTCCAGATCCTGGGTTGTGGGGGTAACCTTCTCACCAGGGCTTTGAGGGCTGTCCCAGAAGGGAAGGTGGGCAGATCCAGTTGTCTCTGAGGTCGGAGACCACAGGTTAAAGGCGGGTCCTTGTCAGGTTGCTGCCTGGCTGTAGGAGGGATGTGAAGGTGGCTGCTGTCTTTTGTGGGCTGGAAGAGGAGGTGGTAACTATCCTTTGGGGCCCTGGGAGAATTGTCAGTGTATCTTACTTTATGAAAAGTGCATGGTCTTGAGAAATAGAGTATGCATGGTTAAAAAGATGTGTTGCTATATCTAAAATAGAAGATATGCTCTTTTTTTTTTTTTTTTGAAAGAACTCTGAAGAAGTGCAATCATGACTTATCTGTTTGTAAGAGGAGAGGTGGGAATATTAAGTTTTCTGAAAGCAGGATAGTGGTAACAGAGTGGAAGCCCACCCACTGGTTCTATTTTTTCTCAAAAGCCTCCTGGTCCCATTTTGCAACCTTATTCAGGTTTATCCCAAGATTTTTATTAATAGCAGCTTCTAAAAAGCCAGACTCAAAGACTAAGTGTTGTAGTCTTGATCTCTTTCCTCTCAGGTGCTCCAAGTGCTGTATGCATTTGCTCAACCCCAGGCTCCATTTAGCAATGGGTGTGTCAGGGGGGTTGGTGAGCGTCCATCTGCCCACAGATCCCAGTTGGGTGGATTAATTAATGATTATAGAGTACTTTGAAGGTTGGAGGGCTAATTATTTAGCCAGTTTCCTCCCTTCCCCCAAGTCCCCATGACTGCCTTTTGTCTCTTTTCCTCATGGGGCATTCTTTGAAGTGAATAGGAGAGAGGATGAATCAGGGGTCAGTTAATAGAGTTGGCCATTCCAGATGGCTGGACTGGAGAGCCCTGTCTGGAAGCTGCTCCATTGCAGGAGCTGAGATTTTCCATGAGAACTGCAGCACTGGATATTGCCAAAGTTCAAGAAGACCATGGCTTCTCAGACTCCTAACTGGGCATAACAAACAGCAGGTCCTGATTCACTAAGGTGTAGCCTGATGTCCTTGTGCATTCAGAGTTTGCTTCCAGTTTTTATGTGAAATGCTTTATTTATTAATTCACTCTATCTCTCCCCCCCTCTCTCTTTTTCTCTCTCTCTCTCTCTCTCCCCCTCTTATTACCCCTTTCCTGGGTTAGTACCTGGTAGGATATAACTAATTTTAAGCTGTATTGTGGGAGCAGTGAGTTTAGGCTGCCTTGTAGAGTGAAGAGATCATTGTTTCTCTGCCTCCTTCTCTCTGAACAAACTAAGATTTTGAAATAAAACTTATTTTTCTATTATTTAAAATCTTGAATTGTGCATGCTTTTTTAGTTGGAGAAACCCAAAGATGTAATAAATAGTGTAGGTAGTGGAATTGTACTTATACATCCCTTACCTGAGCCCAAGAGTGAGTCTTTGGTGCACTGATGTGCATATTAAAGGGAGAGAAGTCTGGGGTTGAAAAATCCTGAGTTGCCTTAATTCATGCAGTCATTCATCCATTCATTCATGTACATTCAAAGTGTTCATGGAGAAGATACTCTGGTTGTACAGATGTTAAAGATACAAGAGGAGATGGTACCCCTTCCTAAACACAGGTCCAATTTAGTAGGGAGAAAAGTATGAACACACATAAATACGCCAAATGATATTTGAACAATTGTTTTGTATTTTGCTCTATTTTTCAGTTCCCTTAGATCAACAGGTAGTTGGTTGTTTTTTTTTTGTTTGTTTGTTTTTTTTGCCTGTTCTTGCCTCAGGGTATCTTCAAGGCAGAAAACAGAAGCTGCTTGAAGTCAAAGGCTTTTGCAAAACTCCAAATTCTTTGAAAAAAGGATACTAACGGTCCCAGGGGTGGAAGTGAGAGAGAGGAGGCCTTTGAGGGCAGCAGCATGAAATAGATGGCTCTAGTGGCAAGAGGCAGAGTGAGAGAGGGATTTGAAGGTGATGAAAGAGGAGAGGGAGGAAGAGAGAGAGGCGATGAAATGTGAAAAGATCATGAAGGTGTTGGTCTAGCAGACCTAGAAAGACTGGTGAGGTACAGGGGATACCAGTTGCAGCCTAAACTCCCCAAATGACACTCCAAGGCAGAGGAGCTGCTGGCCCTGTAGGTCCATATGGGTGGGGAAGACAGGGTACTCTGGGGACCAGGAAGGGGCTAATCACTGGGGGAGGGACTTCCCAGTGCTTTGATGATGGAGGAGGCTTGGCCACTGCACAACCCCCTGTTTTAGGTGGGCTTGGTCATGACTGTGTTGGAATTTTACCACCCCAGTAGAATGGGACCTCAGAGTGGGATTAAGATGCTTTAAAATAAAAATAACATATTCTGCACATTGTAGTAATAGAATCTGATACTAAACCCACGACACAACTATCCATAAGTAAAAGAGGGGTTGGAGATACCCAGAGTAATCAAATTCATAGAGACTGGAGGTAAAATGGTGGTTGCCAAGGGCTGGGAGGAGGAGGTATTGGGAGTTGCTGTTTAATGGGCAGAATTTCTGCTCTGCAAGATGAAGAGTTCTGGAGAACAATGTGAGTTGCAGAACAATGTGAATGTATTTAACGTTGTTGAACTGTACACTAAAAAGTGGTTAAATGGAAATATCACTACCTGCTAGGATGGCTATTGTAAAAAAATGAAAGATAACAAATGTTGGTGAGGATGTGTAGAAAAGAGAGCCCTTATACACTGTTGGTAGAAATGTAAGTTGAAACAGCCTTTATAGGAAACAGTATAGTTTCCTCAAAAAACTAATAATAGAACTGCCATAGAACACAGGTAGGACGCACACACAGTCCTGGACTGGGGAGAGCAGAGCAGCCTGGGGACAGTGTGACAGTGTGGCTGAGTGGTGGGGGAGGGGAGTGAAGATTGGCTTAGGTTAGATTTCAGGTGATAGGAGCCATGGAGTATTTTTGGCAGGAGGGTGACAATCAAATTGGTGTTCTAGAAAGATCACCATGGCGGTCATGTGGAGGATAGAGTTGAGCCCAGAGGCAGAGCCTTGCCTTGGTCCCTGCTTCACCCATTCCACTGTGGCTGAGGAAGAGGGCGAGCATCTGCCTGTCCTTCCAGCTGCCTGGGAGCATGGCAGTTGACATCACCTTCCCTAATCCACATTCCATCAGCAACTCAGCCACCTGCACATCATCTCCTATGTGCTTGGCCATTGTTTGTCATTTTGAGAGTCTCTGCTCTGATCTTATAACCTTAATGGAATGAAAGAGCAAGCATCACAGACAGACTTTTTCCCAAGCTTTGTTATTCCTCCCTGCTCCCTTCCTCTACTTCTTTTATGGGCAGAGGTTCATCTCTATGCCCCCAAATCTACAAAAGTCTCCGTCTATTGTACTTAAATTGCATTGAATCCCATTCCCATCAGTGAATTGTTTCTGGCTTTCTGGGACCATCTATTGCTGTTTATGGAGGCAGAATAGTGCCTCCCTGGGGCGGGGCAGACTCAAGAGTCTCATTGACTGGGTTGAAAGCCCAGCTATGACACTACTGGACAAATTATATAGCCTCACTATATAGGAACATTAATAGCATCACCTCACTGTGTTGTTTTGAGAATTAAATGAGCTAATATTTGAAAAACACCCTAGAACAGTGCCTGGCATGGAGTAGGCACTACATAAATATTTGCTAACTAAACATCTGCTTCAACAAATAATTATGGGGATTAAATGAGATGCTATTCATAGGGTGCTTAGCCCAGTGCCTAGTAAAGGGTTAGCACATAATAAATGTTAATGGTTGCTGTGACTATCATGGCATTTAGAATTGTGTTGGAACTTGCCATATGAGAGGTGGGAAGGAGGAGGTGAGGTTTGGGTTTGGGATCATACGCATGCACATGCACTATGAAGAAAACCAGAGCAGTTGGCCCCGACTGTTCCTGGAGTCCCAGTGGTGGTCTGCCTCCAGGCTCTCTAACATCTCATCCATCTCCCACATTGCTGCTGCTCTGGTTGTCTTTCTGACTAAATGTGGATCTAGTCAGGTGACTACCTGACACTTAAAAATCTGCTATTAATCTTGAACAAGTTGAATTGTGTCTCCCTGACTTGTCCTAACCCCTAGAACCTCAAGGTGTGACCTTATTTGGAAATAGGGCATTGCAGACATAATCAGTTAAGAAGAGGTTATATTGGGTTGTGCAAAATGACTGGTGTCTTTATAAAATCATGGCCACAAGAAGACACAGAGACACAGGAAAAATGCCAAAGTGGAGGCAGAGATTGGATGATGCATCTACAAGCCAAGGAAGGCCAAGAATTGCCAGCATCACCAGAAGCTAGGAGGAAGGTATGGAAAGGATTTTCCCTCACAGCCTGCAGAACACAACCCTGCTGACACCTTGATTCTAGAACTATGAGACAACACATTTCTGTTGTTTTAAGCCACCTAGTTTGTGGTACCTTGTTACAGCAGCTCTGGGACACTAATACAATCCTTATCACCCATAGAAACCAACCGAATTTTTTAGCATAATATTTGAGGTCCACTATCCTTTCCAACACACACACACACACACACACACACACACACACACACACACACACACAGCTTTAGTCACACACTATGCCACATCAGACTATTTGTAACCCCACAAATAAAAAGGAACAAAAAATTACTTGTCATAGGAAGAAGTTATTAGAATTTATAATTAGTCTTCCCAATCTGCTAAGATCCTAGTGCCCAAAGCTCCTCTTTGATTGTGGGGCATCTGTACCACAGAAGACAGTTGAGGCAAGAACATGAGAGGATGTAAGAGAAGAGAAAGAGTGATAAAGTAAAACAGCTCCGGAGAAAAGGAGTGTGTGATAGCATGGGCTTGAGGAAATTTGCAGGGTTGGGGGTTTGGGCCTTTGCAGGCTGTGATCCAGGGCAGGAATGAGCTGGGTTGGTTTCCAAGGAACTTTAGAGAGGGAGGACAGCAATGCTGAGGGGAGATTTTTGGAGAGAAATGCTGCCTGCTCTGGGCTGTTAATCATCCCTGTTCTCTCTTCCTGTAAAATATTAGATAAAATCAAAGCCCCGTCCATGCTAGTGGTATTCATCTTTGAAAAACCTCCCCTCCCCCCTCCCTTCCCCTCCCTCTCCCTTTCCCTCTCCCCTCCCCTCTCCTCTCCTCCCCTCCCTCTCTCTCCCTTTCCCCTTCTCTCCCCCCCTCTCCTCTTCCCCTCCCCTCCTTTCCCCTCCCTGCTTCTTTCAATGGGTAGCAATGGAGGTACTTGCCTACAGATGGCTCAAGGTGAAATCTGGGGCTGAGTGATCCAAGCCATATGACTCAGAGGCTGAGTGTTCCAAACCCATGCCTACCTTCCCTTGTTCACGCTGTTGCCGATGCCTGGCACACCCTTTCCTTTTTTTTCCTGCCAGGCAAAACCCAACCCCCTCATCTTTCAAGTGTCCTCACTTTTGTGGAGATTTCTGTGACCCCCCCTCTCCTCTTCCTACTTCTAGGCAGCAATACAATTAATCACCACCTCTGAATTCCCATAGAGCTTCTCAGATGCTTATCTCATCCTCTTTGAGGCTGGAGCTTGGGTCCTAATTTATCTCTGACCTCTCCCCTGCCCCCACACTCACACAGAGTCGGGGCTGTGTAGGCACTCAATGGCTGGCATGGACTGAGTGAATAAATAAAGAGATGGGGTGTGGGGTGACAGGATTAGACAGAGAGCTGGTAAAAGGTACTGAGAAGAAAATGAGGTTAAAAATACGAGGAGTTCCATCAGGGAGAGAGGAGTTAAAAGGTAGCCTTCTTTTAAGCACCCCTCAGAGAAATCTAATTTGCATAATTAAAATCCAAATAACTGGGAGAATGAATGGTGAGCCAAGTAGTAGATAAAATTGTAGAGATGGAAAGGAAGCACAGAACCAAAGACAAGATGAAAAACAGGGGTTAGAGATATGTTTGTTCTCGTTGGAGATGGGAGAAATACAGCAGGAATGGGAAGAATAAAAGGGGGTGGAGGGAAGGAGGGTGACCGAGTTAATGAAAGGTGTTGGGAGTGGGAGTCCTGGGACTGGAGAGAAACAAATAAAATCACGGCTGTAACTCCAATATAAAGACAACTGGGGCGCTGTTTGTATCAAACCGGGCTTAAAATCTAAAGGGTGATATGTACGGCTGTCAAACCTTCCAGGCATAACGTTGCTGAGCAGAGTCGAAAATTAAAGTAAGAAACTGGTGCAGAAAGGACTAGAAACACAGCCGAGAAGCTCGACGGCTGTTTCTGTGGGGAGGTCAGGAATGGTGGGTAATAATATACTGTAGAGATAAATTAATAATACTAAGCTACCTCGCCAGGGTGTTATGAGTGTTAATTAATTAATTATTGTTTGCAAAGCACTTTGAAGGTGGAAAGGCTCAATAATTATTATGAATAAAATGTCAGAGATAATAATCCCGCAGAACGCGGTGACCTCCTCAGCACCTCATTTGCATGGCCCGAAGTGGAGCAGATTCCGGGATTCTCTGCCAAGGGGGAGACCTGCTGGGGACGACAGATGCCCGTCTCAATGCCCTGCCTCCTCCTTGCCACCTCCCGTCAGCCCCAAAGCTGTGGCCTCTGCTCCCTGGGCAGCGGGTTCACAGGAACGGCATGAGGTGATATTTTTCTGAATGTGAGAGTGGCATCTGTAATCAGCAGACGACTGGCCACTCTGGCGGGCAGCATGCTAATGTCCTGGGCCCGCCCGAGGAGCACTCCTCCTGCCAGCAGCTCTCCATGGTGTTGTCTGTTCTGTTTCAGAGATTAAAGACATAGTGTTGGGGCTACTCTTCCAGATTAGGATGGGCAGGGACTGTTAGGGACAGACAGCAGGGACTCTGTGGGACAATGGTGTGCCCACCCTTTGTGTGTCAGATTTGGGGAAATTGGCTGTGAGCAGACCATGTCACTGGCTCATGGAGCTGATGTTCTAACTGAGGGGTACACAATAAACAACAAACAAGCCCCATTTATATTTGTCATGTTTCTGGTGGCAGTAAGGCAAAGGCAAAGAGAGAGCAGGGGACATGCTGTGCAAACGGAGTACAGGGGAGACTAGAGCGGGGAACGCGTTTAGGATCCGTGTGAGATCTTCGTGGCATTCACCCTGGAGGAAAGATGTGTGTGGACAGTTGCTTTCGAACTCTTCCCCCACCCCTATCCCTCAGGCTTGGATGATGAGGTAAAAGAACTGCGGAGTATTTCCCAACCTTTGCCCATGTGCCAAGGAAACAAACGGCCTTGCCGTTCTGCCAACACATCCCCCTTCCTGCCCACGTGGAAGAGAGAGAACAGAACTGCAATACCGGGAAGCACTATTGGAGTTGCATTCATGGGAGGGAGCATGGAATCCAACCGTTTCCCACCAATTTACACCAGAAAAATAGAAGAACAAACCATGAACACTCCTTTTACCTGCTTGAGGCAAGAGGACTCACCTTGTCTGTCTCCTGCACACCTTGTGAGACAGTGGTTCTTAACCTTTTTAATGCCGTGACCCTTTAATACAGTTCCTCATGTTTTGGTGACCCTCAACCATAAAATTATTTTCATTGCTACTTCATAACTGTAATTTTGCTACTGTTAATGAATCATAATGTAAATATCTGTGTTTTCCGATGGTCTTAGGCTCTACAGCAGCGGTTCTCAACCTGTGGGTCGCGCAATGTGAGAGATCCCAAGCTAATTCCGAAACTAAGTGTTGGCAGTAGAAGGGTCAGAAGGCCCACAACCTTGCACTGTAAAATCAGGAGGTCTGAGCTTTTTATCCAGCCTGGAATGTTCCCAGGGAGATGCTTAAACCAGAGGAGGGTGGGAAGGCAGTGGCCTCTCTGTCAAAGGAAATGTCATCATTGTGCCCTTACATCCCCACCGCCATTCATTAATCTCCTGAAACCTCAGCTGAATGAACCATTGGAGTATTTCGGTTATGAGGATATGCCCATGTCTACACAAACAATTGGTTCCTGACTCCAATGTACTATGACTGTGATCTTAGGAAAACCCACACCCAGCTGCAGGTCACTTTTTGCTAACAGTGATCCTCAAACATCAGCTGGCCTCACTCCCAAAGTTTCAGATTCAGAAGGTCTCAAGTGGGGCCCAGGCATTTCACTTCTAACAACTTCCTTGGGTGACCCTGATGCTGCTGGTCCAAGGCCCACACTTGGAAAACCACTGTTCTGAGAACTAATGAACTTGCCTTTGGAGAGAGGCACTGGGGCAAAGGTAGTGCATCCGGATTAAAGGAGATAGAGGTAGGGGGCAGGTGAAGAGGGTGGCATCCAGGTAAAGAGACCTCAGAGTTAAGCACTGAGTGAGACTCAGGGATGACTGGGAGCTGGCAAGGAGGTGGTCCCAGGTGGGAAATCTAACTCCTCCCCACTCCCACTCTGGGTGTGGCCCTCACCTCGGTTTCCCCTCCCTCTAGAAACAGCACCTGTACGTGCAGGGACATGCTCTTCATTCTCCAGCCTCTCAAGTTTTGCCTTTTCCTGCACCTTGTGGGTATTTCCAGGGTTGGTAGGGGAACTCGTTTCCTAGGGCTGCTGTAACAAAGTCCCATAATCTGAGTGGCTCAAGCAACACTAATTTATTTCTCACATTTCAGGAGCCTGGAACTCCCAGACCAAGGAGTTGGCAGGGTTAGTTCCTCTTGAGGGCTGTAAGGGAGTCTGTCCCAGGCCTCTCTCCTGCTTCCAGTGGCCTTAGGCATTCCTTGGCTTGTCCATGACCTTCTCCCTGTGTCTTCACTTTACCTTCCCCTGTGTGTGTCTGTCTCTATGTCTAGATGTCCCCCTTTTATAAGAACAGCAGTCCTATTGGTTCAGGACCCACCCTACTGATCCTTTTGATCATCTGCAAAGATCCTACTGCCAAATAAGGCTGCATTCATAGGTTCTGGGGTAAGATTTCCATTTCTTTTGAGGGACACAGTTCAATCCATAAGTATGTTTTCCTCTCCTCTAGGATGGGTCCTGGTTGTGCCCTGGATGGCCTGATTTCTACCTGGGAGTGAAAAGACAGTGGCAAAATACTCCCTACTTTAAAAGCAGGATCCCTTTCTCAGGTTCTACAAGGCTTGTGTTGAAGGCCTGCGCATGTGAAATGGAGAGATTGCTGGGAGACAGACCTGTGCTATTGATCTTTCTTTCCATCACAGCCCCAGCTCCTGCAGCTTGGTGCTGCTAAGTCCAAGAGAACTGGCCATCGGGTCCATGTGGTGACTCAGCCTGTGTACAGTGATGACGGGTTGGACATCGTGGGATGGAGGATGAGCCTGGTTTGGAGTCAGACTGAGAGGTGGGGATTGGCCCCCTTTCCTCACCGCTCAGTTGACAATATCTACTGCCCAGGGTTGTCAGTATTAAATGAGATAGTCTGCAGAAAGTGCCTGGAACCAAGGGGGTGCTTGACTGGGGTGGCTGTTATTATTAAGTGGGAGCTCAAAGGAAATCTAACCAAAAATTGTCCTGGAGTACCGAGGTATTTATTTGCACTGAGAGTTTGCTAAGAGCCTCCTGACTTCCCTTCCCCTGCCATCCCCCACTATGGCTGGGAACCCTGCATGTCACAGGCTTTGAACTGGGACATCAAAGGGAAGCCAGCTCTGTTCTTCAAACAGGTTTATAAAGAGATTTTGATACAAGACAACAATACTTGTCAGCAGTGCCCAGTTATCGTTCTTCCCTTTGTAGTTTTATTAGGAAATAATTTCCCAGCTGGTGAGGCTCCTGCTGGCATGCCTTGTTTCTCTATTTGCGATTGGATCTGCCCACCAGAGGGGCTGCCTCACGCGCTCCATCAGTTTTGCCAGCTGGGGGCCCAGAGAAAGACATCACCGGAAGGGTCTCTGCAGCCGATTTACCATCTGCCCCTTCCCTCCTCCTCCCCCTCTTGGTAGCAAAAATGCAATTTGTTTGACCTCTGGGGATGTTTAAAATCTCAGCTTCTTAATCACTCCTCCCCCACTTATTATTTTTTAAGAGGGAGGAGAAAGAGGAAACCATGGCCAGATAATAAAAGAACCATTTAAGCCTTTCTTTCTATCACGCCCTGCATCCTAGGCTGGCAGTAAGGATCCCCAACAGATTGAAACTAAGGAGCCCAATTCACTGCAGGGAATAAAGCAGTAGTTTTTGGCAGGGGCCACCTTCTCCAAGCAGCGGTAGGGTGTCGTTTTCTAAAAAGGATTATTCCTTGGTGCTGTTGTTTTCTCCTAACTCAGAACACATGACAGGAAGTCTACTACATGCCTTCAAGCACTGTGGTAGGTTCTGACATACAGATGTGAGGAACACGGGGTCCATGGGGCCCTGGATCCCAGCATGGGCTGGGTGAGGTGGGTTGAGAAACACTTTTCAGGGACTTTTCCTCAAAGGGCTCTGTGCCATGGCAGAGGACTTCCCCTGGGCACAGCACCCCAGGACCACTTGCCAGATCTACTAGAGGCAGCTCTTGAACCGTCATCTTGAAGGAGAGGCAGGGTTGGTGAGAGTGTTTTGTGATGGTGGTTTAAGAAAGGGGTGACTGGCCCTGGCCATTATGCTCAGTGGTTAAAGCATCATCGCGTGCACTGAAGGGTCATGGGTTCGATTTCCAGTCAAGGGCAGGTACCTGGGTTTTGGGCTCGCTCGCTGTCTCCTGGTCAGGGCACATGCGGAAGGCAATCAGTCAATGTGTCTCCCTCTACATTGATGTATCTCTCTCTTTCTTCCCCTCCCTCCCTCCCTCCCTTCCACTCTCTCTGCAAAGCAATGGGAACAATATCTACTGGTGAGGATTAAAAAAAACAAACAACAACAACAACAAAAAGGGGCACCTGGGATGAATTTCCACATGAAGAAAAGGGGACAGATAGAGAGGGAGAGTGGAGACGCAGGCTGGAGGAAGTAACTGATGCTGGGAACTGAGGGAAATAATGGAATTGAGGCAGAGGGAACATTTAGCCACAGAGGAAAAAGACGCTTCACTTCCTTTCTATGAAATTAGGGAATAATCATGAGAGAGGTCAAATTTGCTTGGAGGAAGAGCAGAGGATGTGGGTAATTTCAACTTTCCTGCCCTTTATTCTTTCTGAGAAATAGGAATTAAGGGCATCTACTGGGGATGGGATGGGCGGGTTTCTTTAGTGGGACTTAGAAAGTTAGAGGCAGAAGTTTCTTAGAGATCATTTATTTCAAAGCCCTCATTTTCTAAAACAAGGCTGAAAGGAATTGAGACATTTCCTAAAATGACATGGTGATGAGTGATAGAGCAGGGACTCGGACCCAGGCCTGCCAGCTCTCAGGCACCACTGCCTTGAAGGATGCTCACTGCCTCCCTGAGGACGCATCACTGTTCTGTTTCCACCTTGGAGGATGGAGTTACTGTGGCTGCCTGGGCCAGGCCCTCTGTGATTCCCAACCATCTGGGTGATGAGGTTGGTTTCAATGCCTTTGGTCTGTTTAGAGAAGAGGGGTCAGTGCAAGGGGGAGCCTGGTGTGGTCAAGGGTCACCTGGAGTCACCCCAGATCTCTGCACAATGCGTAGAGCACTCCAGGAGTGAGAGTGGCAGAGCCCCTGCCACCGTTAGACTCTGAAGTATTTTGCTGACTCAGGATTACACACCTTCCCATCAACAATTTCCTACTGTCGCCAAAGGAAGTAGTAAATGCTTTCACTAAAAATCCACAGGATAAAAAATGACCTACAAACTAAGATTCTGAGCAGAATGTTCAGATCATCTATTGGTTACTGCCCAGGATCTGTGCCAATGTTATTAAACCCATTGTACAGATGGGGGAAACCTAAGTGGAAAGATGGATGATTTCCAAAGGTTCACCCAAAGGCAATACAAAGCTCATAGTGTGATGTTTGTCACACTTACTCTTAAATCTCCCTCCTGCGGATTACTCCACATTTCCATGGAGTGGCAGGAAGCATGGACCAGGAATAGATCATAGGCCTTACTCTGTGAAATCTGGCTGGGGTCTAATGGACCTCATTCCCAGCCATTTATATATATTTTTGAGGCAACCAGTAAAAAAAAAAATTAAAAAATGAAGCTGTAATGAAAATGGTTGTAATATGTTTTATGTGTTTGAATTTAGGAGATGGCAAACTATGGGTTGCATAGTTTGGCCTGCAGCCTGTTTTTGAACAGCCTGTGAGCTAAGAATGGTTTTTACATTTTAAAAGGGTCATAAAAAACAACCCCCAAAACAAAGTGGAATATGCTACAGAGATTGTGACCACAAAGTCTAAACTGTTTTCCAACTGGCTCTTATAGAAAAAGTGTGCTGACCCTGATAATAAATGAAAGCTCTTAACACAAAAAGTCAATGATGTAGAATTGCATTATAAAGAAAATAACCATAAAATCTATTAAAATATTTATTTATTGAATACACTAAAAGTAGTTGGCCTTGTAATGCGATATAAATTCCAAGTAGTTTGACCAACACTATTTTTCCCATTTGTCGGCTTATCTTATTATGTCCACTTGGACATAAGGCCAATGTGAACAGTGGTGGGCTTCGTGATCCTGAGACTTGGAGACGCAGCCCTCATGACCTGTGATCTAGGGTAACATGTTCTGGGTTTTTGAGCTAGAGAGGAAAGACAACTGGGCCTGCCACTCAGGTATCTTCTGTGGAAATATTTGGCATCTTACTTTGCCTGGTCTGTGATATGAAGCTCAGCCACCCATGGGGTGAGGGCCCTTCCTTAGTCCTGGGGCAGCTGAGCCATGGAGTGTGGCAGATGTGGCCAGGTCTGTCAGGCAGGTCCATGACTGTTCGACACCCTGACTCCCTGACCAGCATGCGCATCAAGCCTTGGGATGTCTGTTGTAAATTATCTGTGAGTCTATGTATGTCACTGCAGACAGGGAAAGCCATGTTTCTGAACTGCCAAGCCTGTTGGGCAGAGGCTGCCAATATGTTCTGGAACTTCCCCAGGGAGACTGTCAGGTGAACTAACACCTGGACACCCAGCAGCTGGCCAGGAGATGCCTAAGCACAAGCCCACTGCATCAGGGTCACGTGCAGGCCACTGGGTCACAGAGGGTGCATACCTAGCTCTCTTCTTTGGGAGCCAGAAAGGCAGAGCAGTAGAGGCAAAAGAAATAGAAGTGAAATCACCAAGGGGATTTCAAATCCTGTCTCTATCATTAACTAGTCTTGAGGCCTTTGGACAAATGACAGCAGGTTGCTTATCTGTAAAATTTTATAATAATCGCCCTACTTTGGGGAGTTATTGGGAGGCTGAAAGAGGTATGGGATGCAAAAAAATCAGATGAGAAGGCAAAGTCAAAGTCATCAGAGACTTAGTTCTATTTCATCCTCTAAACATTGGGCTAAACATTAATGCCTCACCCAAGGTCTGAAGGTCTGAGGGTAGTCTACATGAAAACAAAGAGAGACAGATGGAGAGAGAGAACAAACTTGAGAGCTTTATGATGTAGAAGTGGCACAGAAGAGACAAATTCTGGAAGGAAAATTGTAACTAAACAACCCAAGTTAATGAATGCTTCTTAACAAATTGTAAGAACCAGAGAGAAACAGCTGGCAGGTACTGCAGCATTCGTGCAGCCCAACTATCCTTAGACATTTGAGAGGGCATATTGCTTGGTGGTCATGTTTCCCAGGCAGACAGCCCTGGGCTCAAACCCCAACTCTGCCATTAAGTACCTGTGACTGGGCAGGTGATTGGAATTCTCTAAGCCTCAACTTCCTTGTCTGAAATAGGAATAATAATAATAATAATAGTATCAAGCCACAAGATTGTTGTGCACATTAGTTGTTGGCCTCAAGGCCACTGAGTGAAATTGAGGACTAGGTGCCTGCATGTGCCAAGTGTGACTCTATATGGGGAGTTGGGTCTCCACCGGTGTCCCGCATGATCTAGGTCTCCACTTAATGGTGCTGTATGGAGGCCCAAACAAGGTTTTTCTTTGTGCAGAGCCAGCAGATCTTGGGAGCTCAAATTCCAATAAATGACGACAGCAACAACTCAGAACTGCCTAGTCTACGTCACTGAAGTCAAATCCATGCAGTTAATTTCCTGTTTCTCTTATGAGTTGATTTCCCTTGCTTTTGGGTGGGGAAAAGTCAGTTTTGAAAACAGCCCTTGTAATAGGTGTCTGAAAACCCTTGAGCATCAGTATGAGCCTATTAAATTTTAACAGCTCTGTTGGCAGGTAAAGCACATTTATAGACTTAAAAAAATAACCATGCCTTTTGCCTTTCAGACTGCTGGGGCCATTCTGAAGAGATTTCATGCTCAAGGTTTAAGGGGTGGATTTTGTTTCTCAAATTTGCTCTCCTCATGATGTCCTTCTATGCAGTATAAATTGCAGAATTGTTTTTCTGCCTCTAGCTAAAACTGGTCTTACTAAATTCATTGTTCCTCTTCAACCAGAAATATCTATTTTTTAGTTGTCAACATCTCAAAGGGATTATGCTACCTCTGGGCTATTTCTATTCTGACTTTATCCAAATATTTGTATATTCAAAAGCTGCTGATAAAAAAAAAATCAATTCTGAGATCCCACAGGGTGGGATTCTGGCACCAAGTAAGACTATTTGATTGTACAAATAAATATCCCAGGTCCTGAAACTCTCACTGAGGAAGAAGGGTCTAGAATAAAAGATAGAGAGGTTAAAACAAGGTCTGGTTTTCTGGGGCAGAAGGAGAAGAGGAGATTATGTTGAGAGAAAAAAAAAAGTGCTTGCAGGGAGTCTAGGTTAGACAGAGTAAGGGAGGAAGGGGTAGCAATGGCCGCCAATGTCCAAGGTAATCTATAACATTTGGCAGAATGATCTTCTGGGGTAAAGTATTTCAATGCATTCCAGAGCCAGAGGGAGTGGGAGCAATGATGTGTGGACTGTAAAATGTCGCGAGTTAGAGAACTGCATCCTAGGAGACTCAGATAGTTTTATCTATCATGTTGACCTGTGGTTTCCAGACAATGGGGCAGAAGAATGGACCATCTAAATACCAGTTGAAGTTTTCAACATGCTGTAGAGTCATAAAATGATGTCAGAATTTCAGAAAATGTGTTTGGCCTCGACTCTGTTTTACTTAGTGGGAATTCAGTTCAAAGAATCAGTAATTTTTTCATATGGCTAATGTCATTGACTTAAAAGAATTCTTTTCCCAGGCAAACATAAAAAGATACAGAGCCCCATAATTAAATGCTGCTCTGACCACAGAGTCAGACTGTCTTAAACCATCTCTTTCATGAACACAGAAAGACGCATCTCTCAGCATCTACTGAAAATGTGTAAAATAGATTTTCTCCCTTTTCCCTTCCTGGCACTGCTGGTAAACTAGGATCCACATCAGAAGACAAGCAGTGGGATGAATTCTGAGTCAGCTCTTTTTACTTTGGGAATGTCCTCTGATTTGTAAAGTAGACTGGTAACTTCTTCTCCTCTCTCACCCATGTTAGGTGGTCCAGTACAAACTAAAGTGCAACATGTTGAGTATGAGCAAGTGATGGGGGGAGGGTGTCCTTTCTGATTCCACTTCTTGGAGTCAAGCTGCAATATCGTCACCTTCATGTTGTAACTCTGAGGGTTATAAAGGTTCCAGCTCTGTGAGATGAGAGGGAGCCAGGGTAGGTGCCTGAAAGTGCTCTTCCAGATGGCAGACACACAACCTCTTGAAGTTCTGGCTGCTTCCCAGGAGTTGCTGACACTATATTTACCCACATGTCTCAAACCTAATGGCAACAGGCTGAATAATGAGCCCTCAAAACATCTAATTCCTAACTTTGTTATTTTACATGGCAATATTTTGAAGAAATGATTACATTAGATACCTTGAGATGGGGAGATTATTCTGGATTGTCTGAGTGGGCCTTAAAAGTTATCACATGTGTTTATAAGAGGGAGGTAGAGAGGCATTTGACCACAGAAGAGGAGACGTCAGTGGTCTGATGGTAGCAGAAATTAGAGTGAGACAGACATAAGCCAAGGAATGCTGGCAGCCACTGGAAGCTGGGAGCATCAAGGTACAGATTCTCTCCTGAAACCTTCAGACAGATCTAACCCTGACAATACCTTGATTTTAGCCTCATGAAATTCCGTTCAGACTCTCGGCCCCAGACTGTGAGAGAGTATATTTCTGTTTTAAGTCATTAAGTTTGCAGTAATTTGTTATAGCAGTAACAGGATATTCACATATTGTGCTTGTCAGATTTGCTGAGTGAGGGGAGACATCTCTCTGGTTCTCATCTGAGTGCTATTGGCACACTAAAGAGCTGCCCGCCGCATGTAGAATACCTTGAAGTGTGATCTTGTGGAGATAAAAACAGGGGTTCCCAATCAATACACTCAGGCTATTTCTCAGAGCAGCGTTCTGCTGAGAATAATGGCAGAATTGAGCAGATGATGGCTCTTCCAATAGAGTCAGTCAGTATTTGTGCTCTTACCTACTGAAGCTGGCCCAAGTAAAGGGCTAAGCTGTTCAAACATATCTTAGAAACAAATCGAATTTTAAAACTAATATCCCTGGCTGGCATGGCTCAGTGATTAGTACATTGACCTGTGCACTGCAGGGTCACAGGTTTGATTCCCCATCAAGGGCATGCACCTGAGTTGCAGGTTTGATCCCTAGTCCCTGGTCGGAATGGTCAGGGCACTTGAGGGAGACAACCAATTGATATTTTTCTCTCACATCGATGTTTCTCTCTCTCTTTATCCTCTTTCTTTCTCACTCTATTCTCCTCCCCACCCCTCCTTACCACTGTCTCTGAAAATCAATGGGAAAAAAATATCCTCAGGTAAAGATTAAACAAAACAAAATAAACAAAAACGAATAATACCATGGAATTCTTCCAAAATACAAAAACAAAATCCCCAAAGCTTTTCAGACAGCCTTTCGGTGGGTCTAAGAGTCACCTACATTTGAAGATGCTTCATAAACTCTGCTAATCCTGTCCAGGAAGGTACTTGGACTTTCCTGGGAGCGTCTGAGCTTTGGTAAGAAGCTGCTCACAGAGTTGCCATGTACAGTCATTTTTGCTTCTTCTCCAGTCCCACACTTACTCCCCAACTTCCCATAACACTGTCTGGTTCTGTGTTTCACTGACTGAGAGACCAGCATGATTGGCTACCTGAGTCAACCAGTCTATGGAGTGGAGTGAAGACCACTGTGCCCTCTTCCCATCCTGGCAGCTTCTTCCTCAGCATGTTAACCATGCCCTTTACCACTTGCCTTTTAGAGGTGGGGTTATCCCTCTTGCTTGTCAGAATCACTGAATTTCAGAGTTAGAAAGGACCTTTATTAAGCATATCAATTCCAACTCCAGTGAAATAACTAAGATTGGGAAGTCAATGAAGTGGAGACAAGTATTTGGGATTTTCATTTTTTGGAATAAATTCTCCATGCATCCCTTTCTCTTTGTTCCTGCAGAAGAAGAAAGAAACCCCAGATGACTGTCACAATCTGCCTCCTTTGGCTTGTGCTTGGCAGATCCATAGTTGGGCTTAGTTAAACCATGACCCACAGGAAAACCTGGAGGCTCACTACATTTGGGAAAAGCAGCTAAATTGCAAGAATGCTTCATTGAAATGCTGGGCTATCTGAGAAAGGAACTAGGTGTCTGGCGAACCAGAAAGACCATTTAACCAACTTAGAAGATGAGCACTTTTGATGAGAGCATTAACCTTCTCCAGTCTGGCTGTCATTTCCAAATGACAGCTGCATGCATGGCATTTCCAAGAAGTCTTTCATCCCTAAGAGAAGAAGGGGAATAGAGGGTCACATCTAATATATTAAAAGCAGAAAGGAAACCTTTAAGCAATTTGGTACCCTTTGACCTGTGCCCCTTGCCCCCCACCAACTGATGTGGTGCATATTTTAAAAGCCTAATCCAGAAGATGTTTTGAAAGAACAGATTTAAAACAAGTACCAAGACTTGCATTTAGAATGTTAGAACTGCCTGCCCTGGTGGTTAGTCAGGGGATAAGTTCTTTGGGGAACTGGGTCCTGAATCATTTAGAATTCTTTTGGTTGTAGGTGACAGAAAGCCAAATTTCTGTTGCCTTCATTATGTGTCTCAGGTATCTGAACAGTGTCATTACAGATGTGACTTAAAGGCACAGGTAAATATAGAGGCTTAATGATGAAACTGAGGGTGTAGTTGGCCTCTCTCTTCTTATGTGTGGACCTGATTTTCATGCAGACTTTTCCTTTCTGTTTGCAAAGGACTGACAGCAACTGGGAAATACACACTTCCAGTTCAAATCCAGTCACTGTGAGAATCTACTTCCCTGTTAACACAAAAGTTGGGGAATTAGAGCCCACTGGTCTTAATTTGCCTAATTTGTCACCGCTGGGACAATTACTATGAAGATGCATGGGAATCATCTGTGAATTTTGTTAAAAGGCACATGCTGACTAAGGTGGACCTGAGATTCTGCATTTCTAATAAACTCCCAGGTGATGCTGATGCTGCTAATCCAAGGACCGCACTTAGCAATAAGAATACAGAGTAGGCTTGTTGGCTTAATCTAGGTACATTTCCCACCCCTGTAGCCTGAGGGTAGACTCAGGTTCAACTGAGGACAAGAGCTGAGAGTTGGGGCAGGGAGTAGAGGGAACATTCCTTCAAAGCAAAATAATGTCACATGAAGGACAGGTCGGATTCTGGTGGCAAAACAAGTTTGCACTTCGGCTCTCTTGGCTTTTTTGTCAGCTGCAATGTACAGCTTAGCCAGTGATGTTTGGGATGTCTGTGCCTTGGTAGTACATCTTGAAGCAATGAAAGAAATGACCCTTAGATGAGAGACGGAAGATAAACAGTCTTTTAAAATATGCTCATGATTATCATCATTACTATTTTTTAAAAAAAAAATATATATATTTTTTTATTTCAGAGAGAAAGGGAGAGGAAGAGAGAGATAGAAACACCAAGGATAAGAGAAAATCAATGATCAGCTGCCTTCCGCACACCCCCCCTACTGGGGATCGAGCCCACAACGGGGCATGTGCCCTGATTGGGAATCAAACTGTGACCTCCTGGTTCCTAGGTCAATGCTCAACCACCAAGCCACACTGGCTGGGCTATCATCATTACTATTAATTATTAATTGAAGAAGGACTAGCATGTTCTTGACGTGGTAGAGATTTTGTTTAAGTACCAGCCCAGAGAGACCAGGAAAGAAAACCCAAGGAGAAGCATGAATTATAAATAGAGATCCTGCCATCGGAAGCTGATGGAAGCTTGATCTCCTGGAATGGAGAAGGGTCTGGAGGCTGTGGGCTCCGGAACTGTAAAGTGGCATTAATGTGCAGCACAGGAACCTTGCACGCAGCCTGCATTAATCCTTGTTGGGGTCCAGCGTTCATGCTGTTTGTGACAATCAACGCAAAGGCAGGAACCACAACTTTGTGAATTCTTGGAGGACCTTACATTTCTTTGACGCCTATCATATTTTGTTTTTCTTTAATTGCTTTAAGTATCTTAGTAAAGAGGTGGACCTGGGATACTATATAATTAGTTGATAAATGATGGTTACAAGAGATGGTATTCTGGAAAGCACTTAATGTGGCATTTAAGAGAATTAGTTGCATAATTTTCAGGGGTCCTCAAACTACGGCCCGCAGGCCACATGCCGAGGACATTTATCCGGCCCGCCGGGTGCTGCTGCCTGTCCTGCTTAGCAGTCGACTCGTCCCGGGCCTGCAGTGTGCATAGGAATTTGTTCATAGTTGTTTTTTTTGAACTATAGTCTGGCCCTCCAATGGTCTGAGGGACAGTGAACTGGGCCCCTGTTTAAAAAGTTTGAGGACCCCTGATTTAGATGTTTGAATATCAAAATGTAATAAATAATAGTAACAATAGCTCACCACTTGATGGGGGCCCTGTTGATTATAGAATTTCTAGTTAGGTTTTCAGATGGAGAACTGTAATTAGGCTCATTCTCTGGTAATTTAAGAATTGAAAACTGCGTCACTTTCGGCCTCTCACTACCTTTCCTTTGCCTTTATTTCTCCATCCTGATGCCTTTAGGCTGTGGCAAGAATCTCTCTCCCTCCCTCCCCTTCTCTCCCTTTCTCCCCTGTCTTCCACACCCCACTTTTATCTCTCCTGGAGCCTAAGCTGTCAGTGCTTTGCTGCCGGGAATCCCGGCATCGTGCAAGTTCCTTGCATGTATCTTATCAGGTGAGCCCCGCGCCAGCTCTGAAATCCCCTTGGTGGAAGGATGTCAAGACGTTAGCTACCACAGATGACTTGTCAAACAAGTTTCTAATGCTGAAGATATGTGTTTGGAGTGATCCTTTTCTATCCCCCAAACATATCCTGGTTTCCATAGGAGACAAAGTTAAGCCAGAGTAATATTTTTTCTTGTTTGACTTCAGTGGGGCGGGTACTTGTAAAGCCTTCCTTTTACAGGTTCTGAAAGTCCAGACGGAGCTCCTGGGACCCCTCTCAGGCTGCTTCCCTCTGACCCCTGAAGCAGAGATGCCCTCTGCTTCTGCCTGCATCTCAGCAAGGGCCCCACCATTTCCTATTGAAAATTCCCTTTCTTTATAGATATTTCTCCCTTTTCTCTGCATTGGGTATTTTAGATGATCCAGTTCTTGCCCAGAATGAAGTCCAACAGGAGATGCAGAATCAGACCAATTCCCTGTGCTCAGGTGGGGGTGACAGGTTAAGACCAGGAAACAATTAGAGAACAACTGAGTGCTCCCCCTCTGTGGCACTGACTGTAAGCAAGCTGGCGCTCAAAAAACGAGAGAAAAGCATGGTCCCAGAGACAGGGGAAGAGACAACCATCCTGCTGTGTGGCATCCGGATCTTCACTGGCCACAGCAACTCTCTCACAACTGCTTTTAACTGTGGATTCCCTCCTTAGACAGTAAAGCCCCAAGGCCAGGACTGTGCCTGCCCTTTTCACCTCTTTATTTCCAGAGCCCAGAGCAGTGCCTGGCACATGTACATGATCAAAACACTAGTAATGAATTAGTTCATTAATTCCTCTTTTCAGGGCAGGTGCACAAGGATGAGGAGAGCCAGTTCTTCCGCTTTTACTATAGCAATACGTTGTAATGAAACTTGTTGAAAAATAGTGAGCAAAGTTTTAATCACTTCAGAATCTAGAAAGTAAAATTGAAAAGGGGAGGAGGATGGTTTACAGAAATACTGAGACACGAAATGCTACGTAATTAAAAATTAAATTACAATATTCTTTTTTCAAGTAAATATCTTCTTGAAATACAGTAGAGTGCACAATACACAAAGGTGTATAGAATATGCACATCTTGATGAATTTTCAGAAAAGGAACAAACAGGAGCAAAACCCATCAGTCAAGAAACAACACTGCCAGTATACCAAAGCCCACCTTGAACCCCCTCCAGTCACTTCCCTACACAGATAACTCTTATCCTAACTTCTAAATTCGTTTTGCCTATTTTTAAACATTATATAAATGGATTTATACAATATATATTCTCTTTTGTGCTTAACTCATTTTTATTCATGCCATTATATTTAGCATAAGTTCATTCTTTTTCATTTCTGTGTAGTTTTCCATTGTTTGCACATGCTACTACTTAATTGTCTACTTTATTGTTGGTGACATTTGTTTTGATTTTATTTTTTGCCTGTTAACAATAGCACTATTATGAACATTCTTGAATGTCTTTTGTTGTTCATACATTGAGTATATACCTAGGAGTACAAATGCATTTAATAAATATTCTTGGTCTTCTGATTGGTTATGCCAGCTTGCACACCTGCCAGCATTTAGTAAAAGTTCCAATTTTCCCGTTTTCTTGCCAACAAATTAGTCTTTTTAATTGAGCCAATCCATTGGGTGTGCAATAGCATACTTTTGTGGTTTTGATTTGCATTTTCCAGATACCTAATAAGTCAAACCCTTTTTATTGCCTATTGGCTATGTGCATGTCCTTTTTTTATGAGGTGCCGGTCTCTGTATGTTATTTTGAATATATTTTTGGCACGTAGCAATTGTTCATTTTTTTGAAAGTTGGAAGAATTCCTGTTGAGGGACTTTAGACCTTATAATCTTGGCATTCTTACTTAAAAATGTGTCGTTTACAGCACCAGAGCCCTTTCTTCAGATGAAATCTGAGGGAGAAAACTAACATGCAAAATAGGTGAAAGCAAAGAAGTTCTTGTAGAAGGAAGGAGGAGGATCTCTGCACCTTTCCCACCCATGACCCTAATGGATTCCGCTGAACCTGAAATCATTGCCTTACAGCAAAGATAGTTTTTAAGAACTAACATAACAAGTGAACCCATAAAAGTCCTTATAAATAGTTTATAAAATATTTGCTAGCACTAAACAATAAAGGTAACAGGAGAAATAAGAATATGAAAGGCATTTTCACAACATGAATGAGTTATAAGGAACATTATACTATTAATTTCCATTTACACTCTCTTATTCAATGGAGACTTTTCATAATCTCTTTTCCTGACAGTTACAAGATGCTTTCAAATTCGTTTTGATTCATTGCAGAAAATACGCATGTCACGAGATAATGCACGTGTGTGCACTCCCACACTTGGTCCATCCAAAGGCTCAATGCTTTTCTGGTTTTATAATTTAGAACATTGGTTATTCCCAGGTCCTGAATCTTTGCTTGATTTCACAGGCACAAAAGTACTTGGATATTTCAAGTGGAAAATTTTCCAGTAACGTTTATTTAACACAGCTGGGTAGGCATTTTTTGTTTGTTTGTTTGTTTCCAATATTAGAACCCAATGGTCACTAGACTAAAGAACATATACTAGTCTCTTTACACTCACCTCATCTTCCTGCTTCAGTAGACCCTGGACGGCAATAAAGGGCTCTGGCTTCCTTCTCTTCCCTTCCCTTTATTTCTCCCAAAGCTTCATGCCCAAACTTCTGCTTCTTCACTGCCATCTGCTTTACCTCCCCCTTCCCCCCCCCCACCCCCGACCCCCAGTTTCCTTTTTCCTAATTATCCCCAACAGGAGTGACTGGCAATCTGTAGATATAAGATGCTAAAAGAAATATGGAAATAAATTTGCATACATTGGAATTTGGCAAAGTGAAGGAGCTTGATGGCAGGAAGGGATTATTTTGGTCTTTCAAAAAGTGAGCTGTCTGGAATACCAATGGTAGTACCTGGAATGATTTTAGGTGTACACTCGGATGAAAAATTCTTTAAAAATTTGAGTAGTTATATATTTACTTTAGGGGTATTAATATATTTCTTCTACTTGGGGTAATATATGCTTATTTTTCAGCTTGATAAAAGGTCCTTTTAAATATTTAACTTTAAAAATGACTATGTGTTTCTGGCAAAACTTGTAAATTAGACATTTGAGAAATATTTGAAGGTCCATGCTCAATAAATCAAAATAGTAATTTTACTAGAGAACTTTCTTCTCCCACCAGATCTAGATAAGCAGGAGTGAGTACACAGTATAATGAATCTTGTTTCCTCAGTGTAACAATGATTTTTAAAATTTTAGAAACCCTAATACAAAACAGCCTGTAACAATGTGTTTCAAGGTATAGTCCATGGGTCCTGGGGGGTCCTCAAGACACTTTCAATGTGTCCATGAAACCGAAACTATTTTCATAATAATATTAAGGATATTTTTCTTTTCTCACTATGTTGACATTTGCATCGTGTGAGCTGCCCTGTGAGAGGTCCATGTGGCAAGGAATGAGGAGGTCCCCAGCCAACAGCCCATGAGAAACTGCATCCTGGCAACAATCACATGAGTGAGCTGAAAAGTGTGTTTTCCTTTTTTAGGGCCTTAGACGGGACACAATTCCTGACTGACACCTTGATTGCTGCATTCTGAGGGCAGAGGCACCCAGCCCAACCACATGTGATTTCTGACCCATAGAAACTGTGCAATAATAAATGTTTGTTGTTTTAAACTGCTCCATTATGGAGTAATTTGTTACACAGCAATTGATAACATGTATATATGCATATTCATGCAAACCTCGCATATAATTTCAAGAGACTTTGAAAAATCCCTGAAGCCCATTAATGGATAGTGTGTGGACCTTATTAATAACCCCTGTTCTAGGAAAATATGAAAAGACAGCAAAGAAAGAACAGAAATAAGAACGGAGAGAAAGTAGTGGAAGGGAAAATGTAGACAGTATAATTAGAGATAGTTACACCAGGGAAGTAAAACAAGAACCCAGTGCCTTAATGAGAAAAGGTTTCACTAGAACTTTCCAGGGGACAAATTCCTGAGGACTGCAGCTAAATTGGTGAGGCAAGTACTTTCATCATGAAATAAAATTGGCTGGATCTGTAACCAAGAAAAGAAATGACCAAGTTTTGTATTTAGGTAAGTGGGAAGGAATCTTCAACCCAGCCTGTGGGTAGAAGTGTTAAGTAACAAATTGAGGATCCTAAAAGTGTGATCCATGGACTACAAAATGTGAAAGGCATAGAAAGTTGCACCAAGTTTGTTATGGCCCATGTAATTTGGAAGTCCAGAGGCTGAGCTGGCCTCAGACATGACTTTATTCAAAGATTTAGATGATGCCATCAGGTCTCTCTACTTATTTTTTTGTTGACCTTCAAACAGAAGGCCAAGGTCGGGTGTGGGGTACACAAGTCTGGAGAGAGAGAAAAAGAGAGAGAGAGAGAGAGAGATCCAGGTTTTATAAAGCCACAGAAAGTAACACTCAAAGAAAGAAAACAAAACTGTCTTTTCTCAGTGTCCACATGTAAAATCTAAGGAAGGTCTCTGATGGTCCTACCTGGGAAGCCTTTATCTTCCCAGATACCTCAGCCGAATATGGAGTGGCAGAAGGATAATTACCTACAGGAAAAGGGGGTCCTCTTGTCAGAAAGGGAGAAACAATGATAATATGACACATGTCTACTGGAGTGAGTGACAATAACCAGAGGCTGGGAAGATTGTTTAATATTTAAAATTATGCCAACTAATACAATAACTTGAGTCATAACTTATTAAGCTGTATAGTGTTTGTGTCTCAGCAGTCCCTCATTACAGGAAATTTGTGTTGTGTATTTGAATTGACTTGGGATGATGGAATCTAATGAATAGAGTTCTGTCTGGCAAGCGTGGCACTGGAGAAGGGATTTTGGGATGAAACCATGAATTCAGAAGCTCAGATTTTTAAGGAAAAATTTAGCCCTTCCCCTTGTGTGTCAGCATCTGTTGTTTTTCTTCTAGAACACCAAGTTGCTTACAGAGCCCATATCCATCTGAATAAATTCTGAACAACAACAGCAGCAAAGGCTTAGTTAGCTGCTGGATGCTCTCTGATGTGACTCAGCTGAATCTCTACTACTCTCTAGAGTCCCTGGGTGAGGACTTGGCTTATCTGGGGACTCCCATTTTTTTTTGTAATTGGGAATTTGGTTCCAAATGGCAGAGATTTAATTCCTAAACACACAAAAAGAGATGGTGGCTACTATTCAAAATTTAGATATTCTTCAGTTGTAAATAAAGACTTATGATTTGCTAGATTAGGAATCATTGTGAAAAAAAAGACAGGTCAGCTGAGACCAACAGTAATGTAGAACTTGGCAGGAGAGATTGCTTTGGTGTGCCATCTTTCTTCCCAATTTGCCTCTAAACTGTGTCACAATGGGGTTTGGTTGAACATGGGAAAAGGCTAAATAATCAATATATAAAAAGTTAACAAATTTCTAACTTTTGTAAAGCTTGAAAGATATGTTCTTTTTTTGTGTATGTTTGTGGTTCTGGAAATGTAGTAAGTTATATTTATATTGCCTTTCTTGTTTTCAAGGTTTGTTTATTACACATTTATTAAGTGACTGCTATGTAAGGATTGAAGGATAAAGAAAGAACTGAAACAAACATGAACCCTAATGGTAAGGAGTCATAGACATTAGGGGGTCTGCAAAAAGTAACAGCATACAACAATGCAAAACAGAACTTTAAAAAATGTATAGAGAATAATCAAAAAAATGTTCTTAATTATATTCAATGACCTTTTCCTAAGGCCAGTCCTTCAGTAAGCATGTGACATTTCACTACTAGCCCTGTTTATGGGTATACTGCCTTTCCCTTGATGGCTAAGGTACATTGTAGGGACCCACCATTTTATCTATTTTCTCAACACTCAAGTTAAGCTGAAGTCCATGTCTATCCCTGATTCCCACTTGACATGTTTATCTTGAGGATCACATTAGATATTAATAATGTCCCTCAATTAAGTTTTGCCCTTTCTTCAATACCTATGTGCCATACTCTACGTTTGGGGTTTTTCAAAGGTCTACCCAACTTTATGGTTCACAAAATAAATATTTTGAATACCATCATATTTGTGTTCCATGCCTTGCCTTACATTTTCCATGCATGAATATCCTCAAATGACAAGAGGAAGAGGCCAGAAAAGTGAAAGAGATTTTTTTTTCAATAACCATACTTTCAAAGCTGGAGGGATTTGCCTTGAAGCTTCTGAAATATTCCCTCTGATTTCTGGAAATGACTGCCTTAGCGATTCTCGCCAACACTGACTTTTGGGAAGGTGGGTAAAGAAACATTCACATGTTCCCCCAAATGTTCTTTTGGTGGCTCTTCTGTCAGTTAATTTTGGATCAATCATGATTTATTGAGTGCCACCACATTACTAGGCACTAAAGATACAGATACAATTCCTGCTTCTGGAACACTATGGTCTTTAGAACCAGAATTTGGATAAGAGGTCGAGGGAGCTGGTGCTTACTGATTTTCTAACTCTAGGAAGACATTCTCTCAAGCACACACATGTATTACTTCATGTCACTTTCAGAAACATACTATGACCTTGCACATCCATGTTCTCATCTGAGAGGCTCAGAGACACTAAATATTTTCCTAGGTCACAAAACTAATATGTTGTGAATTAGGATTTGATTTCATGCTTATTTTTATAATTTTATACTATTTTCCCCTCCATTGATATTTAGTTTGCCTTCTAATTAAATCCTAAGAATTCTATTTCTCTCAGTGCTGAAGTTGAAAGCTGATAACGTTAAGAATGGTTAAGAAATGTGCTTTCTTAGGGGCTAAAAACTGATCAATTCTTACAGGTTGTGAATTTCAAATCTCATGTGAACATTTTGGGATTTCAATTAATTTAAAGCTGACTTTCTATTTTTGAAGAAAAAATTATAATGATAGCATACACACATATGGCTTTTTAGCAACTTATCTTTTAACAGGAGATTATGATAGCATTGAAAGAGCTTGTTGGGTAATAAATAGCTTTTTGCAAGGTAATATTTGGAAACATTAAAAAATAAACAGGAATTAAGGACATAGGTGCTGCAAAAATTTTCCATATGTTCTACAAATCTTAACTCACATCTGGATTTGCCCCGCGTTATCAGAGATCTTCATGCAAGCCTGGTTTATCCAGCAGATTTTGTCAAATTAAAGAGCTCAGTCACATGCCTTAGAATTAGCATTACAGAAACTATTTCCAACTGGGGAAGGCAAACAGAGCTAGTGCAGAATCTTGAAGAGTTTGTATAAGTCACTGTTTGATTTGAATATGGATTAATCAGCAATTTGTACGAGTGAACACAAAGCTAACATTCATTATTTAAAGACCCAGGAATAATTGTATGAATACAAGTATGTAGCATGATGGGCAATTGGGCTATTTCATGAATAATATATTAGTTAGTGAGCATTTAGTTTTATTTATCGTTTAGGCATAGGAGTACTGGTCTGCTTCTCTGAGTCCAGCCAGCCTGCAGCTGGCACTCATCCATAACTGTCACAGTGTCAGTGACAAGTGTGTCCAGGCTGTGGGAGGGAGCCTGTGTTTGTTTAAGAAAGAGGTGGATGACATCACATCGGCCTCTCACTGCAGAAATCTCGGGAACTGGTGAGTGAGCACAGCCCCCCAGCCCAGTTAATGCAGACCCACTGCAAGAATTCCTGTCTTCAGATCTGATTTCAAGGTGAACCTGGTTGGAGAATCCAAGGGGAGACTATAGATTTTTTTTGCTTCCCACATTGGTTGATTAGCCCCATATGTGATATTTGATTCATGTCCGAGAGCTCTAATTAGTTATGGCTAATCGGCTCTACATACACCAGCATATTGATTCCTGTCTCCAGAAAACTAATCTAATTGTGCTCCTTATCATTAGCAAATGGTTGGCGAATTGGAATGAAGGCCAATCTGCATGTCGGAATTGCTTCTCTATTGCAACAGCTTTGGAATGGAAGCTAGTCCAGGATATGCAATCCAGTGGTTAGGAAAAACATCCTACTTTATCTCTTTGGGACTGTTCGGATCCCCAGAAAGAGAAGAGCCACAAATATTCATGATGAAGTTTTCTTTTTAACGTCTTTTCCGGAAGGGAAAAGCAGGATAAGAATCAAATGTGCCATTTAAACCACAGAGAGGAGGAAGCAAAGCAGAGACTTTGCTGGCATCTCTTGGTTTCTGAACCAGTTCTCTGTTGATCAGTGCCTGCCTCCCTGCCACTCTCAAAATGACAGCATTTATGCGACAGTAATTAAGGCCTCTCCATTGCTCCCTTTGGTGGCTCCCTGGTTTTCAGAGATTGTAATGGAAAACATACCCTCACCCCCAAAATACTATTAATACTATCAATACTACCAATACTATCAATACTATTAATACTATTAATATTATTAATACTGTTAATATAACTGTATTAATAATATCACTATGGCACCAAAAGATGTACACAAAGAAAACAACTCACTTTACTGGGTTTTATTTTCCTTTATAAAAATTGTGAATGTATTTTTAGTGGCACTTTTAAATCAAGAGCCATCTAGGAAACATGGTTTGCTTTGTTTCTCTAAACACAGCACTGGGGTCTTTTCCCACCAAAATATTGAAATCTAAAATCTGATCATTTGGAAATTTTCTCTGGAAAAGCCCAGAGGGACCATAACTCCAGCCACAGTGGAATAATCCTCTGACAGCCGAGCCTGCTTAGTGCCACCCTGGAGCGAGGATTAGAAACACTGCCTTTGTGCCATCGCTCTGACTAACATCTAGTCCTGTGAGAACACTTATCACACGGTATTGCGATTATTTGTTTATCTGTCTGTCTCTCCTACTAGGCTGGAAAGTCCTGGAGGGCAGAGGCTCTATCCGATCCATTGGTGCAAAGACTGAATGTCTGAGGTGCTTGTCACCAAGTGGGAAGGTCACCTTTCTATTAACACTATACAATGATTATATGGGTAAGAGATGCCTCCCCCACTCCTGATGTCCCCTGGCTTCTGCAGCTCTCTGGGCATCTCATGGTGTCCCACGTTCATGGTGCTCAGCTGAGGGGGCGGGGGGCAGTCTGTGACACTGCCTCTGTCTTGCCTTCCTCAGGATTTTCATTGTGCTCCTGCTGTCACCTCCCCATGGTTCAGGACCACCCACTCTCATTAGGACAGTTTGGCTTCCGCTATTATGAGTGGGAGGCACAGTGGTGAGCTGTCCTCCCCTAACTGGAGGACATTGTGGCAGAAATGAGGGGGAGAGAGATATAAAATGAAAACAAATGTCAAGAGCCAGGTGGGAGCTAGGCTTGCAGATATGGCAAAAAGTTTGGTTTTTAGTCCAAATGCAGCAGGAAATATTACTCAGAGAGAGTCATGATTTGATAACATTTATTTAAAAGATTACTCTGGCTACTGAAAGTGAGTGCAGTAGCTCAGCAATATGGTAAGCAGGGACTTCGGTGGGAGATCCTTACAGCAGCCCTGTAGGCTGGTGGTGGAGGCAGAGATGGAAAACAGTGGGTGTGCATTGGAGATAAAGACTGATGTAACCTCTGAGTAGTTATGCATGTGGAAGAAAAAGGAAGAATCTATTTCAATCCCAGTTTTCAGTTGCACAAATGAGTGGGTGAAGGCACCATTTCCTTAGAAGAGCAAAATTGGTGGGAAAAAGGGTTTGGAGTCAAGTCAGGGCTTCTTTTCAGATGTTTAGTTTGAGATACCTATTAGGTATCCAGTGGCTATAATGAGAAAGCTGTGAATATGCACCTTTTGCATTTAATGAAAAGGACTAGAGATTTGAATTTAGGAGCCAGCAAGAGAGAGAGAGAGAGAGAGAGAGAGAGAGAGAGAGAGAGAGAGAGAGAGATCTGCAACCAAGCTCTGAGATCATTGAACTTGAGTGGATGGTAAGGGCCAGAAAACAATTTGGACAAGAGCATGTAGTTATGGAAGGGAAGAACCCCCAAACAGTGGTATTTTGGAACTCGGGAGAGGAGAGAATTTTAAGAGGGACAAAGTAGTCAAGTGGAATGTCAGAAACTTTAAAGAGAAGACAGAGAAATGTTCATTCTTTTCCTCTTCAGCCCAGATTGGGGCCACTTCCCTGGCTCTGGTTTTGTATTCTAAGATAGTGGAAATAGCCCTAACAAGGCTAGCACATAAAACACACAGTATCCCAACACCGATGAATTTCCCAAGGTGTGTTTTATTTGGTCTTAAATAAAACAGTGTGCAGGACACCCACATCCCAGTACAGCCTGAACTACAAAGAGCCTTACCTTCTTTTATCCTAGTGTTAGAATCATGCCTGGATGTCCTTCTCTCCTCAAAACAAACGAAGATTTATTGGCACAGGATATACTAGAGCCATGGAGAGAAAAAACACATTCCCACCACTCAATCTCTTAAAAAAAATAGAAAGAAAGAACAACAACAAAAGAAAAAATTCAACAGAGGCTTTGGCTCAACCATAGGTAAAAATTTACAATTACGAAGGCTTTTGTTCTCATTCTAACACATAGTATTACTCTCATTTCCCAGCTTTGGCTCTGAATAATGAGTGTGTGTTTGCTTTGCATTTGGGTAATTAAAGAGTCCACCCAGGTTGTTTATTCCAAACACGGGAACAGTCAGACTTAAAGGTGACTGAATCCATGTCTCTGGCTCTTTTGCTGAATTTGAAAATGACAGATTTTGCAGCTTTAAGCCATGTTATTTACTAAGATAGTGACTGGAGTCTGGTATGTAATCAGTTGCTATGTGCTGAAAGAATGAATGAATGAACAAGGAGGCCAAGTGATAAAGTGGGGAAAACACTTGATTTAATTAGAAGATCTAAATTCCTGGGAAGGTCATTTATATTCTCTACACCTGAATGTTCTCAATGTGCCACCTCAAAACTCGAGTTTTCATATGATGTGTTGCAAAACACAGTTCACCAAGCCAAAATAATTAAAACAAATCCGATTAATTTCTCACATCTTTCCAATGGATGTGAGGGAGCTGCAAATACACTGCCCACGAAATATGTTAAAACCCACTTTCCTCTCACCTGACAGCTGCTCCAGTGTCTCTCTCTCCTTCATGGCCTCTTCTCATGATAACTTCTCTCCCATCCTCCTTAACTGTAGCTGTTGAATGTTCTTTCATTCAACTTGCCCATCCTTAGCACTTCAGTCAGTGCCTTTTCCCAGAAAGAATTCCACATCTTTAGGAGGGGAAAGGAAAGGAGACCTTGGGCTTGCACATGGAAGGGAATTTTTGGCCGTCTGAAAGAGGAGGCTAAGTCCCTGACGATTTTCACATTAATAGTTTCTGCACCATCATATATACACAATGGGAAATGTAAGGCCCACTCTCCAGGATGGCTGGGAGCTTGAAATGAGGTCAGGATATGAAACTGTGACTTCCCCACAGTGCAGGGGGTCATGTTCTATGCTGCAAGCAGTATTGAGTATCCTGAGTGCAT
Source organism: Corynorhinus townsendii (assembly GCA_026230045.1). Classification (NCBI taxonomy): domain Eukaryota; kingdom Metazoa; phylum Chordata; class Mammalia; order Chiroptera; family Vespertilionidae; genus Corynorhinus; species Corynorhinus townsendii. The sequence goes on along the minus strand of JAPDVU010000002.1, from coordinate 138,868,587 downwards.
TCTCACAAAAGGTTAAGTTTTGTTTTATAATAAACATGCATCTGCTTTTTTTTAAAAAGATAAATGTCTTAAGTTAAATGAAAAGTGATGCTCTTATAAAAAGGAGTTAATACAAGTGTCTAGAAGAAGCTTTAGCTGTATTGTTAAGAAGTTTTTGAGTGTCAGGCATGCACGGAACACAGTTTGAAGTAGTGAAAATCTGTGCTTTTACCACACATTTAAACATAATTTTAGTTACCATGCAAATTTTTGAGTATACATACGACCTTCAATGAGCAATTGATTTAAGGGGGAAAATTCAAGAATTTTTTCTTAAGTAAAATTGAATAACAAAAATCTGGAATGCTGTTCTTTAGATTCAAAAAGTAACATGTGTGTTGATTTCTTGAGTATTGTTGATTCTCATAATAGACAGAACTTCTGTTCAATGTTGTATTAATTCTCTATTATTGCATAACAGACTACTCTGAAACTTGGTTAAAACAACAGACATTTGTTTATACATAGTTTCTGAGGGTCAGGTGTTTGGGAGTGGCTAAGCTGAGTACTTCTGGTTTGAAGTCTCATTGCAGTCCGACTACGAACTGGGGTTTCTATCATCTGAAGCTTGACTGGGGCTTCCTATATGGCTTACTCCACATGACTGCTGGCAGGAGGCCTCCGCTTCTCACAGTGCAGGCTTCTCAGGGCTGCCTACACCATCTCATGACATGGCAGCTGGCTTCTTCCAGAGGGAGTGATCTGAGAGAGGGTAAAGGGGAAGCCATGATGTCTTTTTGTACAAATCTCGGAGGTCATGCACTGTCCCTTATGCACATTCCGTTTGCTAGAAGTCAGTCACTAAGCACAGCCCACACTGCAGGGAAGGACAATGGGACGCCACCTTGTGAAGGGGTGAGTATCAAAGAAATGTGTGCACATGTTGTAAAAGCAATACAAGTTACTTTGTATAAATTGCATTTTTATTGTTTATATTTCAAACAAAATATAAGTTTCTCACAATAGGGGTTGTTACTTACTTTATTGGGTTTTCAGAACATGATACAAAGATCTTTTTATTAGTTATAAAGAAATTGAGTTCAGTTCGGCCGGCGTGGTTTAGAGGTTGAGCATCAATCTATGAACCAGGAGGTCACAGTTCACTTCCCAGTCAGGGCACATGCCCGGATTGTGTGTTCAATCCCCAGTGTGGGGCATGCAGGAGGCAGCTGATCAATTATTCTCTCTCAGCATTGATGTTTCTATTTCTCTTTCCCTCTCCATTCCTCTCTGAAATCAATAAAAATGTTTTTTACAAAAAGATATTGAGTTCAGAGTCATAAATAGCTTCTTTTGGGTACAAGGAAGTTCAATGTCCAAATTTAGACTTGGATCTAAATATATAATTCTGTGTAGTCATCTACTATCTAAATAATAATAGCAAAAACAAGACTCCTTTGCTACATTGTAATTTGCTTACTTGATCTCAAATACCTGGGTTTAAATTGGAAACATCTCATAAAAAATCCAAATGTTTCCAAATATAGTAAAAAAAAAAAAAAAGACTTATCAAACCCTTTGGTGAATAAGTAATTCTTCATGCTGAATGGCTATTCTGCTAAAGACTTGACTCCGATCCCCAATGTATATTATTTTATGTGGAAAGTTTCTAATGTAATCAAATGTTAAATTGGAGGTTTGGACTGCTAGATATCAGATAGCACAGTGAAGTCTGAGACAGGGCACTAAGATGCAAATACTGAAAGGAAATATCTAGAAACTAATTGCACAACTTTTGTGCCTCTCTTTCAGGGTCCTCTCACCCAGGTGAGTCAGGGGGATACAGGAGAGTAAGGCAATCAAACAAGGAAGAGCTTCAGTGAGACCACTTAATGTTGGTACATGTCCTCTCAGGCAGAAGACACAAGGAGCTGGTCCCTGGCTCCTGAGTATAAGATTTTACCTAAGAGGTTGAAAAAGCCATGGAGATCTCCTGAGGTTTCCTCCAGAAGAATAAAATAATTATCCCTCAGAACTGGTCTAAAGGGGTAGTGGAAAATAAAAGTAAGGAAGCTCTTATGATGAACTAGCCCTTGTGCGTTCTCTGCTTAGCATGAGGCTCCACTAAAATAAATCACAGACATTTCCCGCCTTTTAAACAATGCATGGTGAGTTATTAGGAAAGTGTTAAGTTAGCTTTGATGTTATCATGGATAATGCAATAATGAAAAAAAAGTGAACTCGTATACCACAATGTTTAAAAAAAAAATCAATACAACGATGACCCCAAGATTTGTGGAACTATATGAGGTATTTACCCCAAACTCACTATTCTTATAAATTTGTTTTCAGTTTTTCTGCCATCTCATTTGGTTTCTATATTGTCAGTTGTCACTCCTCACTGTTTTCTGTATGCCTCTCTATTTTATCCTCTCTCTTCTTTTAATTGATAGTTGGTGGGGAAATAAGCTTGTTGGAATTATGAATTAAATAAAAGTTAAGTTGGATCACAATTTTTTTTTCTTTGCTCACTCACCAAAGTTCTACAGAAAAAGTTGATGGAGAACTGGCTTATGGATACAGAGTTTTGACTCAACTTATGTATTAGATAAACAACAGAAGCAGATACACATTAGGTCGTCACTGATATTAAGTATTTGCTGAATAAACTTGCTTTTATTTTTAATGGGATTTTCTCTACATGTTTTGTATTAATTAATTGATGCATCAAGTGTGTTTTGCGTACCTACAATGTGCCAGATGCTGAATGTGGATCAATGAATGCTGGCATGAATTGAGCTATTTAGTCAACGGCTATTCAAGATCCTGTGCTCAGTTATAAACATTGTGCCTTGTAACTCGGACCAAGAAATGGCTCTCCCATGTCTTTTGAGAATAGCAAGTCTCATGTGCCACTTAAACAGATGAAGAAGCAGTGGGTTAAGTACCAGATGGAGAATGAATTCTAATCCCACAAAGCACGGAGAATTTGCTGGGTGGCCTGTTAGAAATAAAACTAAACAATTTACTTTAATATAAGGTTTAAATTTTCCCTATTGCTTTAATAATCATGTTCATATTGTACTTGTACAAGTTCCTTCTGAGTGAGGGAAGATAACTACTCTGAGCTCTGTTGCAAGTGAGGCTAAGGAACCTAATGGCTGAAAGCTAGTGGCCCAGTCAGGGCTATAGCTCATCTTTATTCTCTCAAATACAGTCTTTTCTCTTTCCAATCAGGGCTCTAAGCATCACTTCTTTGTGCCTTAATTTCTGCTTATGTATATTGGGCTGATTTTGATGCCACGTGGGTTAAATACTAGTATTTGGAGATGTGACTGAACATCCTTATGGCCAATGGTTTCCCTGGTGCTTAAGTGTATCATTGGTGCCTCTGTTTGGGAGTTGATGTATTCCTGACCTTGGTCTCTGCTTCATGAAAAATACCCCTGCCCTTCACATGCCCAGAAGCTGAGGGAAAGGCCTGCTGCCAAAGGCTCCTTGCTTTTGGAGGAATTCTTCCTCACCACTGGATCCTATAGATGCCTCTTCTAAGGCAACAGGGAATGGCTGATCCTGGTGAAGGCTGGGGTCTCCTAACTTCTTAGCTCCAGAAGTCTTGGCTTCCACAGCAGAGCAAAGCTATTGGGAAAAGAGAATTTGCCAAATAAAGTCTGGTCCATCCAGACAATGGAACATTATTCAGGGCTAAAAAGAAACAAGCTATCAAGCCATGAAAAGACATGGAGGAAACTTAATTGCATATTTCTAAGTGAAAGGAGCCAATCTGAAAAGGCTACACACTGTAGGATTCCAACTTTATGACATTCCAGAAAAGGCAAAACTCTGGAGCCAGTAAAAAGATCAGTAGTTGCCAGGGCTTGGAGGTGGAGGGATGAGCAGGTGAAGCATGGAGGATTTTTAGGGCAGTGAAAATACTCAGCATTTCCATAATGCTGGATGCATGCCACCATACTTTGTCCAAACCCATACAAGGTACACCACCAAAAGTGAACTGTGTTGTAAACTATAGACATCCAGACTGTGGTGATACTGATGTGTCAATGTTGGTCCATCATTTTAACACATGCACTAGTCTGGTGGGGGATATTGAAAATGGGGAAGACTGCATGTGTGGGAGCAAGGAATTGATGGGACGCCTTTGTACCTTCCTCTTAATTTTGCCATGAGTCTAAAATTTCTCTAAAAATATAAAGCTGAGAGAGAGAGAGAGAAAGAGAGAGAGAGGATTTGCCTACCTTATGGCGTCCCCCCTTCCAGAAGCTCGTATTCTACCTAGGGAGCTGTTGGGCTCTCTTTTCTGGTCATGCTTTGGGAAGAAGTCAGTGATGAGCAAGCTATCGAGGCTGAAACACACTTTGGGTTTGCAGCCAATTCCTGCATCTCCCTCATTGCACATATTGTGTGGGGACAATTGTCTGATCAAATGATCACTAATTTTTCTGTGGACTTTCTCTCTAACGAGTCCCTTTCTCCCAGCTCTAAAAAAAGATGCTAAAAACATGAGACACACTACAGATGGGTCACCCACATCTGGGCTTTTCATTTTAAAGGCGGGTGTAAGGGTAGGAAGGAAAGTAAAGCAAGATGTGATTGGCTTTTCTTACAAAGAGGGTGAGGGAGGGAGAAGGGTAAGAGATGAGACAGAATCACCCACCATTGTTACCAAATGGCAGATGTATTCATTGGGACTAATTATAATAATGATCTGAGTCCATAACTGACTCAGAGCTGGAGTGGCAGGTTCTCAAATTTGGGCACCTAGATTGCACCTACGAAGTTGGCATTTACCAAAGAAAACCATGTGCAGATGGGTATTTGCATGTGAAAACTGAGTAATTGTGTGTGAACAGGAGCTCCATGCACAATTATTGGCCTCTCCTCGAGATGTTGGGAGCGGTTTCTGGTCCTTGGAAACTAGCCTGCAACATGCTGGTACAGACTTGAGGTCTGTGCATGTCTGAGGTTTCAGAGAGGTAGCTCTGATGGGTCATTATGCGTGTGTAGGCCGTCTGTGATATGCCCAGCACTGCGACATAATAAAAGCTCAGAATGTGCCATCAAATGGACCTAAATTCCAATTTCAGCTCCACTGCAGCATTCACCAAGGCAAATCAGCGGGAGGCAGTGGAGTTTGAGGAGCTGCAAATAACAGTCTGCGTGTTATTGTAGCAGATTCACGTAGGCCTCTGAGGAAACTGAGACTTGAAGGAGTGAAGTTAAGTCTGTGCCGAGATAGATTTGAATAGACGTATCCATTTGGATTGTCCCTGTGAACTGTCCTGTGCTCTGCCCTCTCCCAAGGGTGCTAAGTAGACACTTGGTGAAGGCAGATGGGATCCAAAGGAGAAAGATGTTCGTCTGCCCATCATCTTCCGCATGAGAGGTTTCCTCTTTGTGTATGAGCTGCATTGGGTCCCACGGAGGCGACCTCTGTAAGGCCAGCATTAGAGGCATGTGTGCAGTTCCCACCACCAGCACCTCCTGTGGTCAGCACTGAGGACCACAAAGCCACGAGGTACCAAATGGAGCACGTTGATCTCCTACCTCGGGGTTGACCGTGCCTTTGCATGGAGTGCTCCAGTCTTTCTCTTTATTTGTATGTATCCTATACTTTCTTCAAACACAGATCAAAGTGGACCTTTTTCTGGAAAAACTACCCTATGAGAGAGGTGCTAGTCCTATCCCCATTATATGGATGAGGAACTGAGTCACAGAGAGGTTACATAACTGATCAAAGATCATAGAACCGGAAAGTGACAGAGCTGCAGTCTGAATACTGGCAGACTGTGTCCAAAAAACTAATTTTCCTAACCATGACACCATGCAGCTGCTCAATGAGAACAGTCTCACTTTTATATCTAAAAAATTAGCTCTCACCCCCGGGGTAGTCTTGAAGCCTGCTGTGGAGCCAGACATTCAATGCACTCAGTGAATTTCCATGAGGAACATGAGGAGTTTGCTCAGGCCTAGGTTTAAGGTGATGTAGACGGTTTTATAACATTACTAGAAGAATTCAGTCAACAACTGGGAGGGTGGAGGACAATGGGCCTTATAGCATTTGATGCCATCAGCAGGCTGCGGACAATCTGCCAGCCAAAAGTAGTTCTTGGCAGAGGAGCAGCAAAGCCCAAGGGGAAAGTGATGATTATTTGTGCTGTGATGTAAGAGATGCCACGGCACCACATGCTCTGCTACCAATTTTGGTGCAACTCCAGGATGTATTTTCTGTTGCAGCCCTGGTTTTTTTCTCCCTAAAATTCTATTCAGTTTCTCACGCTCTCTTTCCCCTCTCTCCCTGCAGCACGGTCCAGGAAATCAATCTACTTCCCTTGCCTTCAGAAGCTGCCACCATCCTTTAGAGATTTTCCTAAATACCTTCCCAAGACGAACACAAAAGACCTTTTTGTTTTTAAAGATTTTACTGCTAATTGTGAAGGGAAAACAGAACATCAAAAAAATAATGAAGATGGAGAAACAATAACTAGTTCAGCATCTCACATAGTCTTCATAGTATTGATCCCTTGAACACAGTTTTCTTTTTAAATATTTTTTTTATTGATTTCAGAGAGGAAGGGAGAGGGAGAGAGAGATAGAAACATCAATGATGAAAGAGAATCATTGATTGGCCATCTCCTGCTCATCCCCTACTGGGGATTGAGCCTGCAACCCGGGAATATGCCCTTGACCGGAATTGAACCTGGGACCCTTCAGTCCCCAGGCCTATGCTCTACCCACTGAGCCAAACCAGCTAGGGCCCTTGGACACAGTTTTAAGCTCCATCAAGATCATGAATGGAGCTTCCAAGGTACTTGGTCCTCTCCTGAAGGTTGAGCTCTCTGAACCTTCTCACTGTCTTTTGACCTCTCGCTTAGTCACATTATAGGGATCATTTCCTTCATGTGATCCATCCCCAGCCTGAACATGCAGCCTTTCACTTGGTTTCTGAGACCTCTACAGTGAGTTACAATGACTGGTTTAATTGACTGCTGCCTCTCTGGGTCTTTCCTGTCCTCACATGAGGCCACTATGGGCAGGAACCATCTTTCTGCTCTTCCATCTCCCTGTTTGTTGATAGGTTTATTGCCCCGAGCCTGTGCTTATTGTCTACACAAGCAAGGTAAAAATAGTTTGACTTGGGGCTTTACCACTGAAAGGCACCTGATTCTCTGGTGACAAATTTACACTGTTCTCTTTATCATGAACCAAGGGCTTTTAGGGAGATGTAGGGAGATGTATTTTTTTTTTTTTTAATTTAAAAACCATCTAGCAGATAAATGTTAGCAAAATCCAGGGATAGGCGAGTTGGTTGAGGTAGCCTGGCTGTGGTGAATGTCTGCTTGGGAGTGGTTCACTAGGATACCGAGTCTTGAGGGATGAAATAGGGAATTCCTTGGAGTCAAAGGAAACCCGAAGATGGGTGAGGAAGTGCAGAAAGAGGACATTGAAATGTTCTTATTGTAATTACATAGTTCTACTGACTTTGATGATTTGGTGCCAGAAAAGCAGAGGGGGAGAGAGAGGGAGAGGGAGAGAGAGAGAGAGAGAGAGAAAGCTGGGAAGAGGCAAGAAAGAAGAAAGAAGGGCAAGAAGATTGAGGGAAGTTGCAGCCAGATTGGAGAGGCAAAGTTAGGGCCCAAGCATTACACATGGGTTGGGAAAGAGCATTTAATAAGGCAACAGAAAGGGGGAAAAGATTGAAATATGACCTGAGACTGAAAGCACAACAAGTGAAAGCCCAGAGCCGTGTGAAGCAAATAAGGAATATCGAACCCAAGATTAGCTCTCCCCTCAGTATGGGTGGCCTTTCCTGTTCTCTTGTCTGCACTTCCTCAGGCAGTTGTGAATGATGAGGCCACCCAACAGAGGCAGTAAGTCCCCCAAACCCCGGCATTGTTTCACCCTTTTCCAGCTAAGAGATTCCTTCATGGTGTGGGGCAGAGGGTTGTGGGAGCTGTTCCCAGCAGACCACCATGAGCTTCTCCTGGGCGAAGCTGCTCTGAAAAGATACAAGATTTACAGCAGATTGTAATCATCATCATCATTTTGGCAATCGTGGAGGATCCCATATATACGACACTAAAAATCTTATGGTGTTGCTGATTTATTTTATGGGAATCTGGTATTGACTCAGAAGTTAATGATTCTGGGCATTTTGCAGGCAATTCTAAGACTGTTATTTCAACAATTTAAAATATGTGCCCACTAAAGAATATGTTAAGACTATAGTAAATGTAATAATAATAATAATAATAATAATAATAATAATAATAATGGTATTGTGATTTGAATGTGAATTTCTTATCTGCTTAGCACAGGGTTTTAGTCCATGAAGTGCATTAACATAATCTGTTGTGCAGATGATAAAGTAATAATGCAATGCGACAGGAGCCACTTTGTAGATTTCTCATTAGTATCATTAGATGTCCATTAAGTATATGTAAAACCAGTTAAGTGTTTGTTCACTGTCTCTTTTCCCTGAAAATAGTCCATATATTAAGTTGGTCCAGTTCTGCCTCATTAGGATCAACATCTTCCCTAGGATTCTTCCTGGAGGGATTATGAAGCATGGTCTAACATCTTCTGATCCTCTCCTTAGCCAGTCTCCTTCTTTTCAACCTGGAGACTCATTTCTTATTTCATGCCTTAAATTATTCTTCATGTTGCCATGGGTGTTTGGACCTCATTACCTGTTTTGGATGTATGGCCCACCTCTGACTGGCTGTCAGACTCTCTTCCCTGAGTATCTCCACCTAGAATCCCTGGACCTTCATCTTAGACTCCCTCTTAATATTCTTCTTGCCAAATCAAAGAGCTGGGCACTTACTTTCTGAGCAAGATGACCTCTGATATTGGATCATGTAGGAAGGTCCATGAAAGTTGCTTTATAAAATTTTTATTTTATAAAATTGTGGTATGTCTATAGTTTAAAATTCAAATGTAATTCTTACTGTTGCGAATAAGAGTCAATCCCACCCTCCACTCTTAATTCTTGCTACCTTGAAACAAACATTTTCCACTCTTTCAGATGTTTCTTCTTCTGTATTTCAAGTAATATGTTTATGCCTTTATAACCTAATACTCAGTTTTCTATACTACTTTTTTACTTTCTTTCATGAAAAATAATTATTTAGCTTTTTGCACTTACAACACACACACACCCACACACACACACACACACAACACATTCTCTCCCTCCTCTAATTTTCCCAATTTAATTATGTATCAGATATTTGCTACTGTATAGCAAATCACTGTAGAAGTTAGTGCCATCATGTAATAAACATCTGGTATCCCACAGTTTTCATGGGTTAGGCATTTGGGGGTTCTGGAGCTAAAGGATCTGATTTCAAGGTCACTCACATGGATGACCACTTGGTGTTCATTGTTGGCCAGAACCCTTGTGCCTTTCTACAGGCTGCTTGAGTGTCCTCATGACATGACAAGTAGCTTCCCCAGAATGAGTGCTCCAAGAAGTGTGAGCCAAAGCCCCAGAGGTCACATACCATCACGTCTGATATCTTCTATTCATTAAAAGTGAATCACCAAAGAGAAGACAATTAGGCCTTTTTGAGAAAAGGAATGTTAAAGAATTTGTGGACATATTTTAAAATCACCACAAATTCTTCAAAAATTTTTGATTAAATTATATAGTGATAGGCAAAAGTAGGTTTACAGTTGTGAGTACACAAAACAGATTTTATTCTTTCGTTATTATTTATTAACTAGAGGCCTGGTGCATGAAATCCATGCACAGGGAGGGGGGATCCCTTAGCTTGGCCTGCACCCTCTCCCAGTCCAGGAAACCTCAGGGAATGTCCAACTGGCCCAGTGGTGGGACTCTCTCCCAGCTTCTGGCTGAGCGGCAGTTCCCCTGTTGGAGCGCTCTGACAACCAGAGGGCACCTCCTGCATTGAGCGTCTGCCCCCCTGGTGGTCAGTGTGCATAATAGCAACCAGTCATTCTGCTGTTTGCTCGATTTACATATTAGCCATTTATTATATAGGATTATTGTATTATTTTTCATCTGAACAACTGTAACTTACTTTTGCCCAACACTGTATTATTGAATTATATTACAACTAGAGGCCCGGTGCATGCAATTTGTTCATGGGGCAGGGGAGGGTGTCCCTCAGCCCAGCCGGCACACTCTCCAATCTGGGACCCCTCAAGGGATGTCCGACTGCCTGTTTCGGCCCGATCTCACAATCCAGGACTGCTGGCTCCCAACTGCTTGCCTGCCTGCCTTCCTGATTGCCCCTAACTGCTTCTGCCTGCCAGCCTGATCACCCTCTAACCATTCCCCTGCCAGCCTGTTTGCCCCCAATTTCCCACCTCTGCCAGCCTGGTCACCCCTAACTGCCTTCCCCTGCAGGCTTGATCGCCTACAACTGCCCTCCCTTGCAGGCCTGGTCCCTCCCAACTGCCCTCCCCTGATGGCCATCTTGTGGTGGCCATCTTATCTTGTGTCCACATGGGGGCAGAATCTTTGACCATATGGGGGCAACCATCTTGTGTGTTGGAGTGATGGTCAATCTGCATATTACTCTTTTATTAGATAGGATAGAGGCCTGGTGCATGGGTGAGGGCCAGCTGGTTTGCCCTGAAGGGTGTCCCAGATCAGGGTGGGGGTTCTTGTGGGTGTGGCGCAGCCTGGATGAGAGGCCTGTGGTGGTTTTCAGGCTGGCCATGCCCCCTGCGACCCAAGTGGAGGCCCTGGGATCTGGGATTTATCTTCTACAATTGAAACTTTGTAGCCTAGAGTGGAGCCAAGCCTTCTGCTCGCTCTGTGGTGGCAGCCATTTCTGTTGGGATTTATTTATCTTCTATAATTGAAACTTTGTAGCCTTAAGCAGAGGCCAAAGCAGGCCAGGGCTTCAGAAACTTGGCTTCCTCCATCACCAGGGGCAACCCTAGCCTCCTGCTCTCTTCAGCTCTGTGGCTGCTGTCATTTTTGTTGGGATTAATTTATCTGCTATAATTGAAACTTTGTAGCCTTAAGCAGAGGCCTGGGCCTGCCAAAGTGTGAGGAAAGCTTGGCTTCCTTCATCGCCAGGGAAAACCAAGCCTCCTTCCTGCTCTCTCTGTGGCTGCAGCCATCTTGGTTGGGTTAATTTGCATACTCACTCCTGATTGGCTGGTGGGTGTGGCTTGTGGGTGTAGCAGGGTGATGGTTAATTTGCATATTACTCTTTTATTAGATAGGATGGCTAGTGTATTAGTTTTGTATTTTTGCTGTAACAAATTACCACAAACATATTGGCTCAAAACAATACAGATTTATTTTCTTATAGTTCTAAAAGTTTGAAAGTCTGAAATGGGTCCTCTTGGACTAAAACCAAGGTGTTGGCAGGGCTGTGTTCCTCCCAGAGACTCTAGGGAAGAGTATGTTTCTTGCCTTTCCCAGCTCTTAGAAGCTCCTGCAGTCCTCACCTTGTAGCCTCTTTTCATCTTCAAAGCCTGCAATGGTGAGTAGAATCTTTCTCACGTTGTGTCACTCATCATATCTCCTTCTCTGATTCTGACCCTTCTGCCTCCCTCTCTCACTTGTGATTACCATACCATTCAGAGGATCCAAGGTCTAGAACATGAACATCTTTGGTGGCCATTATTCTCCTATGTAAATATTACTCTCTATGTTATACTATAATGTATGTTATAATAAATCATAATTATAGTTCCTTTCTATATAGCTTTTAATTTTCTTTGGAGTGAATAGCTGTCACTTTCCCCTCATTTGCTTATTTTTAAAACTGTGTCCATCATTCATTTACCCCTGAATTGTCAGATAAAGCTTATAATCTCTTAATTCCTAAACATGCCAAGGCTTCTTTCAACTTTATCTTTCTTTTCTTGGCACCACTCTTCAAGAGCACTCTCCCTTCTCCCATTTGGAATCTTGCTCTCTTGGGACACAGCATTGCTATTTTCTAGGAACTTCCCTTCACTATCATTCTGAGATTTTTTTCTTTTCTTTTTTCTGTTTTGTTTCCAGGATCCTGTGTCCTTTCTTCTTTGGTTTATTCTCCCATTGTACTGAATCGTATCTTTCATTGGCCTCCTTAGCAAGAGTACATACAGGGGTTCTCCAATTGTCATTCCAGAGCTCTGTGCCTTGGAGATTTCATCAATAGTCTCCTTGCCTTCTGCTTTCCAGTTCACTTTGGTCCATGGAAATTGCCAAAGTTGAGTGGGAGGAAAAGGAAAAGGGAGTAGGGGTGTTTACTCCCCAACTCATCCTTGTTGAGCTGTGAGTTGGAGGTGCTTGTCAGGTGGTTGTCTCCTGGCTGCAGCTGTCTCTCCAGGTTCAGGAGTAATTCCTCCCCTGGTGCCTCCCATTGCATGCTTGACGATGTCTTTATTCTACCTACATTTTGGGGTATAGAATTTTAGGTTGAAGGTCATTTTTTCTTAGCACTTTGGAGATGTTGTTCTGTCTTCTAGCTTTCAGAGTCCCTTTTGATGACACGTGTGTGATCTTGATGCCTGTTCCTTTATATGTGACTTGCTTTTGCTCTCAGAACACTTGAGAGTCTTCTCTTTATCCTCAGCACTCAAAAAAGTTCTGGAAAATCTCATTTTGTTATTTCTTTGGCAATTTTCTCCCTTCCTTTTTCTTTTTTTTTTTTTAACTCTTTTTAGTTGAAAGACAAATCTCATGGATAAGTATATTATCTTTAGTTTCCTCTTCTATTTTCAACTTTTATTTTGTTTGATGTCTCAAGAGACTTTACCATCTAATCCATTCCATTTTTTATTTGCCTAGCATGTTTTTATACTCTCTTATTTTTCTTTCATGGATACAACATATTACCTCCTTATGTCTTTTCATGGTTGGAATTTCCTCATTCAAATGTGCCAATTTATCTTTAAGAATTAGACACTGCATTTCTGATTGGCAGCTCTGTTGGCATGAGTGGGTCTTGTTAACTGTTAGGTTTCCCTCCGGATGATAAATGAATGTTACTGTAGTCCCTGTAGGTCTTTTCTCAGCCTGGTCAGTTTCCTCAGTGTGGGTTCTTTAATTTACTGTTGTCCAGCAGAAACTGTGTGGTGATGGAAATGGTCAATATCAGTGCTGTTCAAAATGGTAGCCACTAGTTACATGTGGCTACTATGGCCAAAAAAAGTAAATTTTAAATTTTATTTAATGTTATTTACTTTAAACATAAATAGCCACTGTGGCTAGTGGCTACCACATCAAATAGCTCCACATTAACCTTTTACCTTGCTGCCAATCTTATACTAGTCATGGTGGAGGGAAACCTGTGCAGAGTGCAGACTTTCACCTAAATTTTCTTTTTGCAATCAAGATCTCATTCTGCATTCAGCTATTTGGAGTCCAAAATCTATCTTGTTTAATCTCTCTAGCCTTCCAGTCTTTTGAGGCAATGGGAGAGGGATCGTCATCTGATTGTAGAAAGTAGGGGACAGAGTCTGGAGGAGCAGATGTTCTTTCATAAGTCTTCCAACCAGACCTGCTATTTTCCTGGCCTTCTCAGGGACCTGTGATGAAACACATAGGTTTCTCCAGGATTCTTCCTGGGAAAATAGCTAGTTTTGATGGCTTGCTCTGCTGCAGGCTGGAGTGTCTGCTTTCCCTGGTCTGCAGAGTCAGCTGCAATCTACCTTCCAGCTCTCAGTTTTGTTGTCTCCTCTTCTTGTCTCTTTGGCCGTATGGGTTTGAGACACATTTTATTTCTTGCCTGCATTTTAGTGAGGTTTCGACAGGGCGAGAAGAATGGGTGTGTCAATGCCTCCACACTGGTGGCTGATTACTCGGTCTAACTTCTCTGCCAAAGGCATGGGATTGTTTATTTTCCTACAGATGTTTTTGTGATGTTCTGAAACGGAGTTATTTCACTAGTTGCCATTACATTATTTATTTTAGCAAGTTGTGAGATATCTGATGAGGTAGCCAGAATTTATACCTCTCTCTTTTTATTTTATCCTCAGACTTCATCTCGTGGCTCTAGCAAAAAGGTCCATGCTGTTTGTTTAACAGAAATGTCTCAGTCTCGCATGCTCATACAAGTGAAACCATAGTTGTAAAAGTAGTCCTCCTAACTGCAGAAAACTGAATTGCTTCCAAGATTCTTTTCTCAAATTCTACACACACACACACACACACACACACACACACACACACACACACACAACCCTGGGAATCCTTAAGGGTTTTCACATGTGTCCAGAAATCAGTTCTGGTCATTTAAGAAGTTATCTCTGGCCAGGCCAGGACCACACAATGGCTCTGAGTGGGAAACTTCTGCTAGGGTGTCACCTGCAGTTAGAAACTTTCTCCCACCGCTGTTGCAGGTAGAGGTGACATTGTTGGTGAAAACAGTCTCACCCTCTCCCAAAGGCAGAGAAACTGGAGCAAGCATCTCCCTTAGCCCCAACACCAGTCACCCTTGGGAAGTAAGAGACAGTTCTAGATTGGAGCACTTAGGACCGGGAGTTCTTGGATCTTTCTGTATAAAGACATACCTGGTGCCCTGCTTGGGCTGAGCTTTGACTTCCCAGGTCAAGCCCTAACAGATCTGTAGGGATGGGCTCCAATCAGGCAGTGACCCCTACATGCTCTCAGTAGATCTTTGTCAGTCTATCTAGATAATGTCTCCACAGTGAGGTAGGATACTCCTTCCCCCAGTTCTACATTAAATTGGCAGGAATTTTGCAGTAAAACTGCCTGGACTGAATGTAGTCTGGCTCTATCAACTCATACTTATGCCTCCACCCCAGCATTTACCCTCTTCTCACCTTTTACTCTGAGTTCCCTCTCTGAGACCCACTGCTCCCTCTTTCTATTCAGCCTCCATCTGGAACTGCTACTGGTCATCAGACATTCTGTTATATTCCAGAAATCCATGGATATTAGAGCCCAACCCACTTTGTCCATCATGGACAAATGTTCCTATACAGATGGATATTTAAGTATGAACAGATCTAAGGGAGAATCCCCCTCCTCCAACCCCTTATCCCAATTCCATCTGCTAGGCAAGTTCAACTGAATAAGTGAAGGATAATTTTGTCTAAGGCAATGATCTCCAAAGTGAGCTTTATAAGATGATATGGGAATGAAAACAATAGATTTTTCTATTTATTTTTAATCTTATGTTTTTTAATTTTTCTACATGCATGTATATAAAACATATACAAATGTTGCAATTTATAGTCAAACATTTTTCCTAATAGGGTACAGTTTTATTAAAGTAGGCAAATCAGTACTGTTCACAATATGGATTTGTGGGCCTCAGAGGCCCCAGACACCTCATTATGTTAGTGTACTTAATAATTTACATTTGAAGGTTCACTGTGGTACAGTTTTTATGTGAATATTATGCCTGTTTACCCTTTTTTTATTTATCAATAAGGTGCAAAAACTATTTTGCTTTCAACTTTCAGAAAATTGACACAATCTTTGCCTACCAAGACTTTTAGATCCATACAATAGCATTAAAACTGAAAACATATAACACTGAACTTATGTTATTATTACTGTTAATACCAAAATCTTATTGCCTACCTTGAGATAAATTTTCAATATTTTTTCAACTTGTGAAACAACTATTTCCTTTATGTTTCTTTACAATTTCTGCGTGGTTAATTCTTTGCCATTTCAGAAAGCCTAGATGTATATGACTTCCTCTTTGAATTAGAGCTTCAAAAAAATTGAGAAAAACTTGATAAACTGAATTCTATTTTTACATATCAAGGTTCACTTATGCTGACTTATTAGACATTGGGGCTCACTTACTGAGATGACTCTTGTGAAGTGGCTCTGAAGCATGCAAGAAATAATTAAATAGCATGAACACTGAGACACAGAGTCAGGGGTACAGGACAATGAATGTGCCAAAAATGGGAAGGGCTTGACTTTGTTAGTTGCGTAATATCTTAAAGTCAATGACTTATGTGCCATCAAGGAATACATTGGGGGTTTCCTCTGCCTAGAAGTATTGTATTCCATTCCTTACTAGCTTCCAAGACAGTGCCCAAGAATCTCCACCTCCTGGGACTCACACCTTGTGTTGTCCCCTTTCACACTGGACCAAGTGTGATCTGTGCAAGAAAGGAAAAATACGGCAAAAATGATAGTGCGTCACTTCCAAGATTAGGGTCTAAAAGACACTGTGGCTTTTGTCTTGCTTGCTTTTCATCATTTTTTCCTCTTTCTGGCCATCCAATCCAGGGGAACCGGGCTGCCACATCATGAGTAGTCTTGTGTTAGAACGGTGCTGACTATGAGGTACACAGAAGGAAGACACATGCCTTCTTTTTTAAAATCATTCAATCTCACAGGAGAGGTTACATGTTCTCAAGTAAGCGCAGTGCCATGGAATGGGCAAACTGCCCACGGAGTCTCAGGGAAGCCATGTTTCAGCTTTGCTTCACTGAAGAACTGCCTGTTGAATGGGAGAAGAACATGGGTTTCCTTGAGGCAAATAGAGAAATGCAAGGGGGAAGGGATTTCTTCAGGCAGAGGCCTGGATATGAAAAGGCAGGGAATTGAGTTCAATAAGTATTAATTGGGGGAAATTTTTATTAAAACTTTCTTTCATGAACCCCACTGAAAAAAAATTAAAATATGAGAGAAAGAAAATGGCTGTCCTCTGAATTCATGCAACTCACCAAGACTTGAAGCCATGAAATCACTAGAAAGTCTTGGATTGATACCATTCAGTATGGTCGCCATGAGGTACAGTTTGCTATTCTCTTCTTGAAATGTGACTAGTTCTAACAGAATGTGGTGTAAGTATAGAATACACACTCAAACTTGAAGGCTTAACCCAAAAGACTAAACTATCCCATTAATAACTTTTTACATTGATTGCATGTTGAAATGATACTTTTGATAAGTTGGGATAAATAGAGCACATTATTAAACTTCATTTTATGTGTTTCTTTTCACATTCTTAGAAGGGGTGCTAAGTATAAATTTCTCTGCATGATCTGTCTTTGTGGCTCCCACCATCTCCCTCTTGGACAGCACTGGTTTGGAGGATGCTGGCATCAGTGCTGCGGATGAGAAAGGAATGGGTCAAGAGATGCTGAAAGGACCTCAGTCAATGTGCTTTCCCCGACACTCACTTTGTGCTGAGGGTGTCTAGTGTGAGGCTTGGGGAAAGCTTACCTGGAGACAAGTTGTTGCCAAGGTTCAAAATCCAGAGGAAGGTTTTGTGTGGGCTGAGCAGCCCTGTGACATGTGATGTTAACATGCATTTTTAAAGAATAGTGTGTGATAATGCTTTAATCATACTCACCGCCCCCCCCCTTCCCCTTCTAAAGCTTGTTAGTTCAGAAATCTCTGCCGCATCTGCTTCTCTTTTGATTCTAATACTATAACATGGATGGGAAGGGAAGTGGGATGGGATGTACACCTGACAATAGAGAAGAGGTCTGTCTTCTTTAGAGGAGTTGGGTTTGTTTCTGGACATCCTACATTTGCTCTTCTGGAGGTTCTGAGAGTCTAGCAAGTCTTTATCACTCTGTGATTTCAGGTAAATTCTGGGTTAACCCATACCTTGCTTTAATTCTTAACTTGTGAGAGACTGGAATTGGGCTTCACTGGGCTGTCAGAGATAATAGCGGCTTCCTAGGCTGGAAAACTCTACCCACTGGCCCTTACCTCAGAGTGAATTATTGGAGGTCATATGAACCCTGGACCATGCTCTGCTGTGGAGCCTTCATTCTATTCCAGTCTCTGGCACAGTTGGCTATGGGACCTGGCTGAAGCGTCTCTCTGTGTCTTTATGTCCTTATCAGTTAACCAGTCTTCGGATCTTAAAAGCCAGAACTCTGCAGATTGACTCCAGAACTTTTTAAATGTGCAGTGTCAATGGGAACATTAAGGTTTCTGAGGTAGAGAGCACTTTGAAAGAGAATAATCAATGGTATTCTAGGACCTCTCTGTGAAACTGAAATAGTAATAGAAGAGGACATCACTCAATTCTGGGAATGCTGCAACAGGTAGAAATAAATTCCAAGTCACAGGATCCCCCTCCCCTCCCCAGGTTATTCCAAACAGTTCAAGAATATGTGGTCTGACCTAGCTCCACACAGCACACCCAGGGGGCTGTCTCTCCTACTATGAGGACATTATGTGGAGTTCTAGGGAATAACTGCATTAGGTTGTTAAGGCTGCCATAGCAAAGTATCACTTGTTGGGGGGCTTAAACAACAGAAATGCATTGTCTCACAGTTCTGGAGGCTAGACATCTGATATCAAGGTGTGGGCAGGGCTGGTCCTCTGAGGGCTATGAGGACAATCTGTGCCATGCCTCTCTCCCAGCTTCTGGTGGTTTGACATTCCTTGGCTTGTAGACGCATCCCACAGATCTCTGCCTTCATCTTCACATGAGGTTCTCCCTTTGTGCATGTGTCTTTGTGTCCAAATTTGTCCTAATGATCTCATTTGACTTGATTACCTTATAAGGATGGCCCATCTCTAAATAAGGTCACATTCTGGGGTATGGGAGTTGAAGGCTTCAACATAGGAATTTTCAGGGGACAAAACTCAATCCACAATAAACTCTATTCAAGGCAAGTAGTGAACTTTTTTTTTTGTCTTATATTATTTTTATGTACAGATAGTGGGTTTGATTAACTTCCTTTTGTTGAAGGGTGTGAGCTGACCTCACTTTTCTATCACTATTACCATTTGTGTTCTCTCAAATGTCCCTTCTGTTCTGGGATCTGCTTCCTTAAGCACATTCTACTCTGATCCCCTAACATTTTACTTATTAAAATGGCTTCATTTGGACTTTATTTTGGTTGTATGGTAGGTATGGTAGATTCCTTACAGGACTTTCCTTAATGAAACAACTAAAATATTGATTTTAAAAAATGAAACATCTTTTTAAATGTACTACTGAGCTGGAATAAAAGAAAGATATCATCAGAGTCCCCTTTTTAAATAAACTTCTTAATTTTATAATAATTTCAGGTTTACAAAAATTTGCAAACATAGTAAAGAGTTCAGTTTCAGTTTTTCCTAAGGTATCATCTTACATTCCTGTGGTTCATTTGTCAAAACTAATATGACAACACTGTTATATTACTATCAGCTAAATTTCAGGCTTTGTACTGCATGCATCAGTTTTTCCCATCCCAGAATCCAGTCCAGGAACCACAATGCATTGAGTTGTCATGCCACGGTAGTCTACTCTTGTCTTTCATGACCTTGGCAATTTTGAAGAGGACAGGTAAGGTAGTTTGTAGACTGTCCTTCAATTTGGGTTTGTCTGATGTTTTTCCTAGGGTTGTAGTGATTTAAACAAAGTAAATAAGGGGCACTAGAAAATAAGTGAATACTAAATCTCCTCAGGACTTACTGCTAAACCTGGAAAACCTGAGCTCTTATTTCTGATGCCTTCACGGGGTTTGGGGAGCAGAACATAGAATCTAAGGCTTCCCCATGGTGAGGAATACAATGGAAAAACACCATTCACTTCCTGTCTCTACCTCCCACATGTTCAACTGGGAGCCCAAGGAATTATAGGTTCCATTAGATTAATACAAAATAATCTTCACCACACAGAAAGAGGCAACTAGAAAATGTGTCTGGCACAATCCTAGGTGCTGGATGGAGGAAAAGAAAGTTTCCCACAAGATGTGGAAGTAGAAGCCAACCTTTATCTGAATTCACACTATCTGTGGGGGGCTGAAGAAATTTCATACACACCAAAATGTAATTTAAATGAGTCCTGGGATAAAATCACCACTAGGTATATTCTGTATTATACTTAGTAGTTATTAGTATTTATTTAGTTTTATATTTAACTAGAGGCCTGGTGCACAAAATTCATGCAATTGGGGGGCGGTGGATTCTCTCAGCCCGACCTGTGCCCTCTCTCAGTCTGGGAGCCCAGGGGGGATGTCCAACTGACAGCTATGTGGAGTGGGCCTACTAGTAAGTTGTCAGTCGAACATCCTTAGCACTGCTGCATAGGCGGTAGAGGCTCCCGCCACCACTGTTGCTTTCACCATCCATGAGCCCAGCTTCTGGCTGAGCAGCACTCCCCCAGTGGGAGCACACTGACCACCAGGGAGCAGCTCCTGCATTGAGCGTCTGCCCCCGCCCCCCCCCCCCCGGTGGTCAGTGCATATCATAGCGACTGGTCATTCTACCGTTCAGTCAATTTGCATATTAGCCTTTTATTATCTCTCTCTATATAAAACCCTAATTTGCAAATAGACCAAATGGCAGAACAACCAAACAACTGGTCGCTATGATGTGTGTGACCACCAGGGCGGGGTGTGTGGAACATGGCAGGCAGCAGCAGCAGGCAGCAGAGCGTGGAACATGGTCGGTGTCAGTCGCAGTAGGATGGCAGAGCAGGTGAGTGGGGTTGCCAGACCAAGGTGGGGTGCTGGTTGCTGTCATCAGGGTAAGCCTCTGGTGGTTACTGAAAATTCTTTGCTCCTGTGTGCCCTTGTCCACCCGGTGCTTGCACCCGCTGCCAGTGCCCAGCGCTGGTTCCGATTGTTCAGCACAGTCAGCAGGTGTAAGCAGCAGCTGCCGGCCCCAATCTTCCCTGAGGGCTTCTCCACCTCTCCCTGCTCCTGAGGGGTGATCAGGGTATCGTGTTCGAGTGGGAGCCGGCACCATCAGCATGTGGGAGTGGCAGCAGTAGGAGTGGGGCTACTGGCAGACAGGGGACTGGGGTCTGCAGTGGGAGGGGCCAGTCAGGGGTGCAGAGAATGGGCCAAGACCCGCCCCTGTGCCCACCGCAGCCTCTTGACCCACAATTCCTTTCAAGGGGCACAAATTTGTGCACTGGGCCCCTAGTATAGGATATTTATATAATATATAGCATATTATTTATATGGAATAAATAGTTTAACAAATTATAATAAGTGGCATTTTTAAAAACCAATGATTAAACAGACTGAAGAAATTGAGAATTTAAATCAGAAGATTAATCTCAACAAATCATCCAGTCTGTGGTCCTGTGAGACAAAGATTTAGAAAATAGGAAAGAAAGGTTAAGAGAAAATAAGAACAAAATGAGAAAGTTGGCCAGTACTGTCTAAGAGAATCTTCGCCAATAATGGAAATGTCCTAAAGAGCCAATGTGGCAAGTGGTTACTGTAGTGGACATCATAGGTTTAACCTTTGTGTGGTCAGAAGAAAGTTTGAATGGGGAACAGATGTATTCAAAGAGATAATGGCTGATATTTCCATTATTGAAAGACAATATTTATTCTAGAAATCCCCCACATTTAAGCAAGATAAATAAAAAGGAATATATACATTGTCCACTGTAGACCAACTGCAGGAGAGCAAAGGAAAAAAAAAAAGTTTGGACAGAGGAAGTAGCCAGTGAGAGAAGCCAGACCACCCACATAGCTGCTCCTTGTCAGCACTGGTGGAAATTGCTGGATAAAGGAACAGCATCCTCAGTGTGTTCAGGGAACATCTGTTAATTTACAGCACTTTCTCCTGTGAAACCATCTTTTAAGAATGAGGGCAAAATAAGACACTTACAGACAAACCATATCCAACAGAGTTTACCTTGGAAAGATCTCCACCAAAGGAAATTCTGAAAGATTATTTTAGGCAGAAGGAAGATTATTCCTGGTGAGAGGTCTGAGATAATAACTAGAAATGATGAGCAAAGATGCTGGTTAGTCTAAATGAAGACTTTAAAACCATAAAAGTGATATCTAGTTTGTGTGGAAAATTAGGTTAATGAAATTAAAATATTAAAGAAAAACAACATATAAGGTGGGAGAAGCTTGACCAGAGAAAGTTAGGGATATAAGGCCCTTATCTTATTTGCATTGAAGAGCAGACCACCTTCTTTAACTTTCAAACATCTAGAGGGTAAAAGTAGAATAGAAAAAAAAATTAATGACTTATCCAGAAGCAGGGATACAGAGGATTAGGACAGGACAATTAACTACTTTGATCAAATGGACCTAATTAAAACATGGCACCCAGCTGTAGGAGAAAATACCTTGTTTTCAAATACATGGATTACAGCTGATTGCTTAAGTGCTAGGCCCCATGACTGGATTTCAAAAGATTGTATTCACCCATATTGTGGTCTCAGACACAAATAAATATAGAAATAATATACTGAATAAAATCTAGAAAAAAGCCATTCATTTGGAAATTAAACATATATATCTAATGTATATACATGCTTCCCAATACAACTTATGGGTAAAAAAAGAAGTACTAATGAAAAATTTAAAATATCTAGGACTGAATCTTGAATATATTATAAATCAAGATTTGGGAATGCAATTAAACAAGTAGTTAGAAAGTTAATGTTTACATTAGAAAAGCAGGAAGGATGAAAATTATTGAGCTAAGCATCACACTTAAGAAGTAAAAGTATAGATAATGAAATTCCTGAATCAGTAGGGAAAAAAGAACATTTATCTGTTAATATAACATGGGATGATTTTGATCCTCATTCATTCAACCAATATTTATTGAGCATTTGGTATATACTAGGAAAAACACAAAGTCCCTTAACCCTCAAGTTTCTCTTCTGATGGAGGCACAGACAGGACATTTAAAAATGAATAAATGAATGAATGAATGCATGAACAAATCACATAATTTTAAGTAGTGAGAAGCACATCAAAGCTGAAGAACATACAGCAGAGTAAAAGAATAGAGGGTGAGTTACAGGTGGGAAGCTGGTGGTGGCAATTTTAGATTTCAGGATTTCTTCCAAGGATAAGAACTCACGTAGCCATTAGGAAATGGGAAAAGCCCACATACTAAATAATAGAATAATGATTGGCTCCCAGCCTGATGCCTCTGCATTTGACCATTTGTGGCTGGCCCAGGCTTATGGGTAGGGAAGTTGCCAATATGGACAACAGGATGGTCCAGGCAGATAATTGCTCTCCAGGACTTTGGCTTCTGAGTTTCTGGATTCTTTCCCTGCTCTAGACCCATGTCCTGCTCTAGACCCTGTGCCTAGCTTCCCTGACCAATTGGCCACCCCACCAGCCTCCTTAGACGCCCTTCACACTCTTACTGTTGTCCTTCCAACTCTCTCTGTCGGGCTGTGTCCTGTCCTCTAGGAGCATCATGGAATAGACAGAACATCAGACAGTAGTCGCAGCATCTGGTTCTAAGTCCAGCTGCGTGACATCGGCTAAGTGGCTTGCTAGGCCTCTGTTCCCTCATCTATCAAATATGCGGGTCAGTACATGACCTCCAGGACCCCTTCCAGTGCTGTGAGCCCATGATGCTAGAAACTTAACTGGTGCTAAGGAAAACCTGAAAATGCAGCAATGTGGGAAAATGTCCCTACCAATGCACATTTGCATTTTTAATAATGCGTTTCTATACCTTCACCCACAGAAATGGAGTCCTGTCAGCCTTACAGGCAAAGTGAAGAAGACAGGGAGGGAAAAGGAGATGCTGCCATTTGGCATTCCCAGAGAAAAGAAGCCAAGTTTAATTGCAGGAAAAATCAGCAAATATTTCATATAGAGGTGGCATTTGAATATGGTTTTGAAGGACACGTAAGACTTTGATAGACAGAGAAAGGCCTTCCGGAATAGGGAGCAATGTGAGCAACATTAAGGAGGTAGGGAAGAGGGTGGCACATGTGCCCTGTGTATACTATCCCTGGGCAGGGCAGGAAGCAGGTTTGTAGGGAGTGTATGATAATAGCAATGCTTATTTTCATTGCAGGGACTTCTGTGTGATTTACATACTCTTAAAAGTTTAATCCTAAACCAATTCTATGAGGTTGGGAACTATAACCATCCCATTTTATAAATGACTAGAGGCCCAATGCACGAAATTCATGCAAGGGCTTTGGCCCTGGCCCTTGCCCGCTGTGGCTTTGTCCAGAAGAAAGGATGTCCGGAAGGACATTTGGTCTAATTAGCATATTATGCTTTTATTATTATAGATAAGTCTGAGGCCTAAAGGAATCTCTGAAGTGATGAAGCTGGAATCCAAATGTAGGTCTAAGTATGTATAACTGACACCAGGAGTAGAGATGACAGAGATGAGAGGGATGAAACAGCCAAAAGTGGGAGCTAGGAATTTGGGGAGGGCATTAGCAGATGTGAAGAAACGCTGTGTCTGTGCATGGTGTGACCAGCAAAGGCACGAGTCAGCCGACTTTGGTGTTTTAGTGCCTTTTTGGAGTGAAAATGTTCATAATGAAAGTTCTGCTTGACAGATGATAATGGCTCTGGAGGGAACCACAAGGAAAGACAAGTATGTACTCTGCATTATTCTAAATGCAGTTACTGGAGAGAGAGGAATGGCACAAGACTTGTCAGTCTGCCTCTCGGGGAGGCAGCCTGTGGTATGGGCAGTGGTGGGCTGGTAAGCCACTCTCTGAAAGATCAACACACACACACACACACACACACACACACACACACACACACACACACACACACACTCCTTTATTCGTAACGTCTGCTGACTTCATGGTGTAAATTCTCTCCCATAGCTGATTTTATAGCCAGCATGATGTTACTGAAGATGGAGTTGGGAAGACAGGTGCACGGTCACCCAAGAGCCTCTACAAGCAGTTCTTAGCACACCCCGGGGATATGCCATAGGAATGGAGCTAGGTCTGGGGTGAGGTGGTGGAAGAGTGGGCCATACTGTGTATTGCTCTTCACCCCTACATCTTCTTATCTGAGAGAATGACCCTTTTCTTTTGTGGAATAGGAGTTGAAATGAATGAGAGAATGAACAAAGGACCTGCCTCTGAGAGAATCAGCTTCTCCAGGAACTGGAAGAAACAGTACACCATAGTGGTTAAGAACACAGTCGTGGCGGAGGCTGCCTGGGTCTAAGTAAAAGATCTACCACTATTTTTTTATGTGGCCTCTTTCAGAGTGACTTAACCCACTCTTTGCCTCAATGTTCTCATCTATAAAATGAGGGGAAAATGCTTATGTCACAGGGCTGTTGTGAGGGTTAAATTACCAACTATTGGCCCTTAGAATAGTGCCTCATCATCATTATTTGTAATTATTACTCTCATTTGCTAGTTTTATTCTTGTAAATGGAAGCTATAATTAACTTGCACAAGTTACAGTTTATTGTCATGTTTGCCTGCTTTAAAAATACCCCTTGTTTAAAATAACTTCTCAAGTTGAATATTCCTTAAATATAACTTCTTTCTGGGCCCCAGAGTTGGCCATCATAGCCTGAAATTTCATCCATTTGATACGAACATTTGGGCGGTGAATGAGTGATTAACATTTTAGCACAGAGCATTAAGTTCAGCATCATTTAATAAATGTGCAGACTTGCCCATTTTTTGTGTTAGTGGGGTCTGGGGGATAATCTGGATAAATTAAATATACCAATAATCCCTAGGCCTTATTTGGCGAGTACTTCACTATCTTCCTCCTGCCAGACTTTATGATTTCTTAACCCAGAACTCCAGACAGATGGTGTAATGACTGACTTTGTAGGCTCCTCCCCTCCCCCCACTGCTGTGTGTTTTGGGGCTGCTCTGACAAGCAGCAGGCAGCTGGGACATTTCCCACCTGGGACAAAGAGCCATTGGGCAATGGAAGTTTAATTTATGTCTGACAAAAACCCTGTTTCATTACCAAGATATCTGGAGAATGCTCTCATATAAGTAAAAAATGTAGCTGGACCCTGTTCCAATGAGCCAGGGTATTTATGATGCCCAGAGACCCGGGGATATCAGAAAAAGCAAGTGCCATTTTTTCCGAATTAGATGAAGCAAACAACCTCATTTTAGCTAGAAATACTTTACACCTTCCACCATGACAGAAGCATGCCTAATGTGCTATACAAGTGTATTCTATATTCTTAGAGTCATAACATAACAGCATCTAAATGTCCTCTAAGGTCATCCAGTTTTATTTGTTACCTGATTTTTCTGCATAACATCCCTTGTAGTGAGTACCCAGCTTCCACCCTAATATAGCCAATGATGGAGAACTCAGCTTCCAGAGGAAGCTGATTCTCGTTTCAAATAGCTTATTGCTAATACTTGATTCTACATGTGGAGAGTCTTTCAGCCTTCCCAAAGATTCCTGGTACTTGTTCTCGTTTAATTACTTTGGAACATACAAGCTAGGTTTAATTCCTTTCCATAGACTGCCTTTTAATTATTTGAAGAGGCTTCTTATCCCTCTATGTCTTCTCTCAACAAGCAATATGATTCCTTCTTCTGCTGCTTATTCTTCCTCCTCCTCTTCTTCTTCCTCCTCCTCCTCCTGTCCTCCTTCTCCTCCTCTTTCTCCTCCCCTCCTTCCCCTCCTCTTCTTCCTCCTCTTCCCCCTCATTTTCCTCCTCCTCTCCTTCTCCTCCTCCTCCCTTCCTCCTCCTCCTCCTCCCCCCCTCCTTCCTACTATTCTTCCTCCTCTCCTCTTCCTCCTCCTCTTCCTCTTCCTCCTCCCCTCCTCCTCCTCCTTCTCCTCTTTGATTGCTGGGATGTGTTTCTTTCACCTTACTGGTGATTCTTCCTGAAATATATTCCAGATTTCATACCTCACTTTTAATATGTGGAGACCAGAAATGAATGCAAACTTTCAGGTAAGACCAGAGTGCAGGGTGTTCATGCCCTCCTTAACTATAGGTTTTTTATTTTTATTAGAATTGTAGTTGGTCACTTTCAGGTTTTTTTGGCAACCATATTGCTTTTAACTGATATTAACTTAATTATTTACAAAGACTCAAGATTCTTAAAAATGTTATCTGCCTTTTTTATCAAATTTCTCCTCTGTGCACTTTAAAAGTTTAGGATTCAAGTGTTAGAAAATTAACTTTATTAAATCTAATTATTCTTAGATTTTGCTTATCATTCTAGTCCATCAAAAATCCTTTTAGACTCTGGTTCTGCTCTAAAATATCTACATTCTCATGCCAATCTATGTCTCCTGCAGAAGTGATGAGATAGTCTTTGAATGTTCATCTAGGTCACTGGTATAAACATTGAGCATGCACAGAGCAATGAACTATTTCTTTGTCAGATCACCCGGATTCTAGGAAGCCTTCACCAGGTATGACAACAATCCATTCTTTGGATATGACTTCTGAATGGTTAATAACCCACTAAAATATTCTAGCATCCAACCCTTTTTTCTCTATCTTAACCCCACGTATATTATGAGAGACATTGCCAATTGTTTTGCTGAAGTCCAGCTGCCTGAATAGAAATGTGTGCACATTGTCTTTATCTGCCAGCCCCACACTGAGGAATGGAAATGTGGGGGGCTTGTTTCTGTAAACCCATGCTGAGTCCTATAATCACTTTTTTGTCATTTGGGTGCCTATTATAACATCCTTTTAGTAATCATTCTGGAACCTTGTCTGAGATCCATATCAAGCTCAATCATCCATAGTTTACAGAATCCATTTTCTATCCGTTTTAGAAAATTCTAAAGATACTTGCCATTTCCAGCCTTCGAAGGTCTCCTGGCTCCTTCCCAGGCAGCATGCCTAGCCTGTCTCTGCTCTGCAACTAGTCCCAAATACAGCTGAAAATCTTTGTTTTTGTGTTTTTATTTGTTTGCCAACTTTAGGTCATTTTGGTAAAATTCTATCAGTGTCACTTTCTTGCACACTTCTTTGGTGTGTGCCCTTCAAAAGGTGAGCTTCCAGAGCAGTGGTTTGCAACCATAATTGAATATTGGAATCATTTGAGGAGATTTTTAAAATGACTCATGCTGATTTCCCTGGACAAATTGAATAAAAACTTCAGGGAGTGATGGAGGCATTTATATTTTTTTCGAAGTCCCCTAATGGACAGCCAATGTTGGAACAAAAATGGAGTGACATATTATTTTGTTTTTTTTCTGTGTTTACTTGCTGGGTTTGTTATTTGTTTTAAATTTTCTTTTTTTTAAAAAAAATCATTTGCATCACCTGTATCTGCATTGTGAGATTGAAATGTTGGAGGAATTATGCTTTCCTTTACCTTTGAGTTTTATCTCTGAATTATGCTATCTCTGTGTCTTCTGGCTCACATGATGTGAACTCAGTGACTGCTTCCCTAAGGCCCCCTTCTCCTCTTTGATGAATATTATTCTAGTAGGTCAGAATTAAATCTAGGAGAGTAGTTTTTCCATTTGTGTGCTTGATCTTTTTAGAAACTTAGCAATCCAAGTTTTATTCAGCTAAATGGGGCTACTAATAGATGTTTGTATAGTTCAAATCCCCACATCATTACCAAATATGCCTATATGGCATTTTAAAAAACTATGTTAAGAATCTGTCATCCTTTTTATTCACCTGGCCCAGGAGCCCAGGCCATATATTACAGAGTCACACAAATAATTGATTCTCAGAACTACTTGGAGAGTTGTAAAAATACTGATTTTAAGATCCAATCCCTGAATTTATGATGTAGTTGGGGCTCAAGAAATTGCATCTTAAAGGTCCCCTAAACAATTTTGATGATTGGATAAATTTAAGACACACTGATCTGTACCGCAACAATATCCTTTCTATTCCTGTCCCTTTATCTCTGCTCATCAGCATGCATCCATCTACAGGTTCATGGATTTGCACAAAGATGTCTGTCTTGACATCTCTCGTCAATCTCTTCTTTGAGCTGGCCATTTGTCTTGAATAAAGCATGTGCTTCCATCAACATATTTCAATTTTGTGTCTCTTCTTTCCCAAGCTTTGTGAAACAAGTTCATGTTTATTGCCCCATGATGTAAGAATTTCTTTTAAATTGTCTCCAATTCATTTTGTTACGCTCTGCTGACTGGCATAAAGTAAAACTTCTAAGATAGAACATTTTTTTTCTGTTTCCTGCCCTGACTCAATAGCTTTCTAGTTAAAAAAAATACCAGACACTTTACTGATTTTTATTTATTTTTTCTGTGTTATATCTTCTAATTTTCACAGCAATTAGTTTTATAGACTTACCTGGGCATTTTTATTTCTTTTCATCTACAGTTAATGTTTAAGACATTCTTTTCCCCATTTCAATTCTCTTTCCTTTTAAAATCTTTCCATTGTGAAAATGCTAAAAAAAATATAAAGTAGAGAGACTAACAATGAAACTTCATGTATATCACTTGGCTTTAATAGTATGTCAGTTATTTACTTTGGAAACAAATATTGAGATGGAGTTAAAAAAGCAAAAGTCTCTTTGAGAAGTTATACCCATGGAAGAAAATGGGGAGAAGCAGGATTGCGCAGAGGGAACCATCAGTTAGTGATGCAGATCTGACAAAGTTTGTCATAGTCCAATGAGGAGATCTAGGACCAAGACTGTCTTAGCAGGAGCCCTATATTGGCAGGAATGCCTGGACCCTTGGACCACAGTCTTACTTAATCATTGGCTATGGCCACTCTCATAAGATTGTGATGTGTGATGTACCTGAAGGAATTAATAGCTAGAAGATGTCAGCTGACCACACTTGTAAAAGCTGGGCAAAGTG
The DNA here is from genome assembly GCA_026230045.1 of Corynorhinus townsendii. NCBI lineage: Eukaryota > Metazoa > Chordata > Mammalia > Chiroptera > Vespertilionidae > Corynorhinus > Corynorhinus townsendii. The sequence continues at coordinate 138,839,205 of JAPDVU010000002.1, read as the reverse complement.
TTCCTTGGTAGACATATCTTTCTTAAGTCAAGGTTGCTGCATGTTTTCATTCACAATCACAGTTGAGCAAGAATGGACCAAGAGGTACTCAGGTGGATCCCCTGGGCCACATGTGTTCCTCTCGGCTTCTGCTATGTAATGGCAGCTTTATTTCATCCTGCTCATTAAGGCCAATTACCAATGCGAAGGTGGTAACTGCTCTTCTTGTTTGCTGGCCCCTGGACACAGGAGTTCAAAGTGCCCAGGCAGTAGCCCTAGCCTGTGGCTTAATAGGAACCTTTGGGAACCATGACTTTTAACTCTGAAAAGCCCAGAATTCCATGGGCAGGAGGCATAAAGATTCCCAGATGTCATTGGGAATAATGATGAGTGGGCAACTCCTGGTTACATTCCTTGTTTTCCAGATCCACTTTTTTTTTTTTAATTGGGGACACAGAGTCCTACAGAGGCATCTGATTCACTACATCAACTGCATCCTAGAGGATCTTTGCTTCTTGTCTTTGTAGATGGCACTTCAAATGCTTCTTCAGCAGGCCATTCTGAACAGTTTCCACAGGGGTCAGACTGATGAATTAAGTGGAGCTATGTTACTACCACTGCACCTTTAGATATTTAACAAGGGCACTAACCTGTCATCATCTCTCCCCAACAGTGCTGATGATTATTTTTGGTCTCACCATTTTGCCCAGAGGAAGTAAGAGGGCAGTTACAGAGGCTTCTACATTTTGCCCGCTATGCTGGATGTACTTCAGACTAAGAATCTAAATTGGGGATTGTCCCAATTGTGGAGTATGTCAATCCCATTTATACATTTGGGGACTGGAGAAGAGGCTACTGGGTGTGTTCTTAGATCCAGTGGACATAATATAAATTGCACTTTGGCCAAGACTCTGTTTATTACCTCACCCTGCTTATTGTAACAGGGGGGCAGGTCTCTAAATATAAATGTCAACTCAGATTTTGTGTTCAATTGTCCTCAAAATATCTAACTACTTCCCTTTCTCTAGTGTGCAGTGAGGGGACTTGTTATACTATATACTTGCCATGGTGTTCCAGGGTCCCTCCGCCTTAGGACCCAGCCACCTTTGCAGTCAACAAATTCTGGCTCTGAAAACTAGCTCAGGTCTGGGAACTGGGCAAGGGATCATGACTGTTTTATTGAAGTGAACTTCCCCAGACTCCAACTCACTCATTCTCTTTACTTTGATTATATATGTTAAGCAGTGCCCTTGTTGACTGCCCATTTATTTTGCCTATGGATGCTATGCTCCTTTAATCATCTTCACAATTCTCCAACTCTGTTGCTGCTATTCCCATATTGATGATTATTTCAATAACTTCAACTCCTGCCTTATGACATTCAAGACCACCCCCTAGACTCTGTTTCATCAAGGTTCCATTGTTCCCATTGTTATCAATGAGTCAAGTTCTGTGACAGCCTCTCCTCCCGTGGGTCAACCATGACCTGCAGAGAAGAGCCAATACTGAACTTCTTAGTGATGCTGGTGCCCCTCACCAGTGCCTTCCTGATGGCCTTCCTGAATGGTCTGCTGTCAGGTCCTTCTTGGTGCACATAAAGCTCAGGTGAGTCTTCTGACCTTCTATAATCCTTGAGCACACCCACTTTTCTAAGCCTGTATATCCTTTCCTCCACAATCTTTGTTGAGCAGGGATCACAGCTTTCTCCAGGTTTTTAGTAGTCATCTAGTACATAGTTTACACCCTCTCCTGGGGGCTTACCCCACTCCTCCCAACCTGTAGCAAACATCAATCTACTTTATGCCTCTGTGAATTTGGCAACTCTAGGTACCTTACAGAGTGAAATCATACAGTATGTGTCCTTTAGTGATTGGCTTGCTTTTACTTAGTATAATATCTTGAAGGCTCATTCATATTTCCATTATCTATTCCATTATATAGATACTAGAGGCCTGGTGCACGAAATTTGTCCATGGGCTGGGGTGAGGTGGGTTGGGGGAGGGGTATTCCTCAGCCCAGCCTGCACCCTCTCCAATCTGGGACCCCTTGAGGGATGTCTGACCACCTGTTTAGGCTCGATCCCGGTGGGCAGTTGGACATCCCTCTCACAATCCAGGACTGCTGGCTCCCAATTGCTCGCCTGCCTCTGCCTGGTGACCCCTAACCACTTCTGCCTGTCAGCCTGATCACCCCCTAACCACTCCCCTGCCAGCCTGATCGATGCCTAACTGCTTCCCTGCCAGCCCGATTGCCCCCAACTGCCCTCCCCTGCTGGCCCAGTCACCCCTAACTGCCCTCCCCTGCTGGCCTGGTCCCCGCAACTGTTCTCCCCTGCAGGTCTGGGTCCACCCCCCCCATAACTGCCCTCCCCTGCAGGCCTGGTCCCCCCCCAACTGCCCTCCTCTGCCGGCATGGTCACCCCCAACTGCCCTCCTCTGCTGGCCTGGTCACCCCTAACTGCCCACAACTGCCCTCCCATGCTGGCCATCTTGTGGTGGCCATTTTGTGTCCACATGGGGGCATCCATCTTTGACCACATGGGGACAGCCATCTTGTGTCTTGGAGAGATGGTCAATTTGCATATTACTCTTTTATTAGATAGGATACCACATTTGTTTATGCATTCATCCCTGATGAACACATAGCCTAAACGGCATAATACTGCCTGCTTTTTTGGATCTCTTCTGGTACCATCTTTGGGAAGCAGATGCTGAGGTGGAGTTAGGAATGCAACACAGCCATGAAAGAAAAATAATGAAAGCAGGAAACGGTAGAGAAAAGCTGTCAGACTTGCATGCTTATCTGATAGACTCTCTGCCAGCCCAGTGGAGAAGTCTGGAGCCCATTATAGGAGTCTCAAGTTAAGTTTAAATAGATAAACCCTTGGCCCATAGTCTTGCTCAGCATTGGCTGGGACCACCCTGAAAAGAGTGTGGCCTTGGCTCAAAAGCTGAGGTGGAACAAAAGTAGTTACCATCTGAAGACTGTGTCTAACTACGCTCTTTGTAGCTAGGCCAAGCATCCTTTCTTAGAGGCAGTCAGCCTATCTCTTTGCCCTAAAAATATTATCAACATTTTGCCATTCTTGAATTATTAAAACACTTTTGATCAGGTTAGTGAGGCTCAGGAAAAGTTCTTTCTCATCCTCATGAAATGCATTCTATCCTCAGGCAAGACGCCATCCTTTGGGCATCTTAAACTATGGTCCAGCAATCTAGATCTAGCCCACAATACCATCTGCAGAGCCAACTGAGCAGCTCCTCTGCTTCCCTCTCTCATCTTGAGCCCCAGCTACTGATGTGAAGGGGCAATGAAAACACCACCTGGACTTTAAAATCCTTCAGTTGTTGCTTCAAATTTCATAACCCTTAAAAATATATTCCTGGTCACTTCAAATGACATTATATATACCCCTAGGGTTAATAGAAATGGATATGGTTTGTGAATTTAATAAATCTTGGAAGGCTTTCTGTCACCCCACATACTTGGTCCAGGAAATTCAGTCATGACCATTCTACAAGACATTTCCTTCATTCCTCAATAGAGTTTCAATACCATAGCATGCCCCTTTTGTCTTAAGTTATAAGGGAATACATTATCAAGGATTGGTTAGACTCCTCACCATTTCACCTTTTTGCCCCAGAAGTTTGGGTCTCACCTTCATTGGACAAGTCTTATATTACCTGCAAAACTCTAAGGGTGAAAAATGTCTTCCCTCAGGCATTTTCCCTCAATGTCACATCTCCCTAATCTCTCCAGTTTTATTCCCCCCCCCCCCCCCCAAACACACACATTTTAAACTTTCTGGCTTTATTTTTTATTATCCCTTGCATTTTCCCTAAGAGTACCTCCTAATATGTAACATACAAAGAGAAAGTTCTTGCACCCTCTCCATGAGTCTCAATTGTGAACAGTAGTTTGCAATTGCAATGAATGCTGCTTTCTCTTGCAAACATCTTCCACACAGTACGCGTCACAGGGTGACTTCCTGCTGGCTTCACTCTGCCTGGTTAGGATTGAGACTCCAATACCTGTCCCAGACTCTGGAAGACCTTGCTCTCAGTGCTACTTTTTACAGCCACCCCATCATCCAGTACCTCTCATGATTGCGTTGGTCAGAGAGAATCACTTGGTGATTCTGCATCATAGAATTACCACCAATTATAAGTGTTTGCTTAATGTTTATTGAATTGTCAATAATCAATACCACTCTGCTACAGTCACCAGATTGCAAAATGTTGAGGACCCAGAGGGAAAATCTCTGAGGATTTTAGTGATTCATTCCCCTTCTCCCACATGCTGCCTCTGCTACAGTGTCAGATTTAATCTCTGTTTCCCTGGGCTCAGACCAGCAAGAACAATTCCTTTAAATTGACTATGTGCACATGCAAAATGGGATCAACATTTTTGTCTGAGTTGAACAATCAATTCTTAGAAAAAGGTAAAACAATCAGTTTGACTCTTTTTCTTCTCGCTTAATTGTTGAACTGAATTGACTGATCAAATAGTGACAGATTTTAAAGTAATGAAAAGCACCTTTGGCATCTAGTCACATAATGCAGGGAGCTCTTCCCCAGGAGTCCTGACAGATTCTTTATTATCCCGCCTAGTCTACAGGCTATTTGAATACTTTCAGGGATGGAAAAGCTTTACTGACTCCATTTATTAATAATTCATCTAGGTCAAGTTGCCTTGGACTTGGTATGGAGATATTTAATGGACACACATATTATTTTATTTAAAAAAGGTGTTCCCTTCAGCTTAGTGTCCTAGAAACGGCAACTTCACACCTATCTGGCCTCCTGGATCCACAATTTTGCTTTGGAGTACTCCTCCTAGTGCCTCTGCCCCATCTCAATGCTTCCTAGGACCTTTTCCCTGTTTCCCAGACCATCTGGACTCCATGAGGGCCTGTTCAGTATCACCAAATGCTCTCTACACTTCAAATCTTCCTGTAATAAAGGGACACCCAAGAATTGCCACTATCTTCATGTTACAGAAGGGGGTCATGGGCTCTATGACATGATGGCGTCATTGTACCACATCACCAGCAACCACCAACAGACTTATCTTACTGTTACATTCATTCTCTGTCTTATAATTTAAGGCAACATATACAGTGCATACAATAAAAAAAAAAATTAAAAGTGGTTATAAAAAAATATGGGGAAGGCTAAGAAAAAAACACACATAGAACAATAGCCTATACTTTTGTTTATAATTAAACCACAATTTTTTTTCTAAGCTTTGCTGTAGATACTTCATTGATAATTAACAAGGCTATGAAAGTTAACGAGTACTTATTGCATACCAAGTGTTTGCTAGGCATCGTGTTAGGCGATGAATGACATTTGAGTTATGAGTCAATTACAAAAACAAAGCTTTCTATTTTTCCACCATCTGATTGGAAACGCTAAAGAAGAATGGTAACACCTGGAGTGAGGTGGGGGAATGGTCACTCTCAGGCTCAGCTGTTAGGGTCTGGAAGTACTCCAGCCCTGCATCAAAAATGCACACACCTTTGGTCTAGGAAGTGCATTTCTAAAAGTGGGTCCTAAGGAAATAGTGTACAAGTATACAAAGACATATGCCAAATAATAATTATTGGTGTCTTGTTGTTAATAGTAAAAATTGAAAAGAATCTAAGTGGTTGTGCTAAGCAGACAACTATGCAATAACTAAAAATAAAATGTAGCTATACTTACACTGATCTGGACAAACATCCATGATATGTATAGTGCAACCACATTTTTATAAAAAAAGGAGGAAAACTGTTTGTAAAAGTATCTCAAAGAATATGTATCTAAAAGTTAATAATATCTATTTGAAATAATTTTGTTTTTTTCCTTTATACTTTTCTGTATTGTCTAAATTATTTTACAATGAGAATCTACATTACTTTTATGATAAAAAACAAAACAAAAAGAAAATCTTGTTTCCAGCTCTGAAAAGTGGTAGAATTAATCCAGCTGAACCTCCTTACTATATAGATGAGGAAATTGTGGTCCAGAGAGCTAGTGGGAAGGCTTTCATTAAATATCTGTAAGACATTCTAATTACTATTTTGATGCCTATATAGTACTAAAAAGCTATACATTTAAGGGGAACTCTGGGTTATAATCATCAGAATTCACACAATGACAGATTATGTTCAATTTTGTTTTTTGTGCCTGATATGGGGAGGGACTCAGGAGATTTGATGGAGTGTCAGCAATCATTTGCAGCTTGGTCTCATTCCAGTAATTAACAATCATAGAACTGTAGTTCTCACCAACAGTGGCCACTCCCACCTCTGATCTCCCTCCAAGGTCACTGCTTTCTCTGCCCATCTGAACAGGGCCCTTGCTCCCAACTTTCTGTTCATCTCTGGGCAATGCTATATCCCCCCAACAGTAATGTATGCTGACATGGGACAAAACCCTGCTTTCGTATTCCCGTGTTCTCATTAATTTATCAATGCTCATGCTGGACAACAATAATAGAGAGAACACTGGCTTGTGAAATAGAAAACCCCAAAACAAAAATCCTGTCCCAAATTGTAAATATAAAATAAAAGTTAGCAAGGTGTCCCTATGAACTATGATCGGTTGGGAATTAAGTTTCTAGGTATTGGTGGTCACTCAGATTCAAGAAACTGCTTGAATTCTATAAAAATGAGTTGGGTTGGGGGAGAAGAATGAGAAGGGACAGTTCTTAGACACCCATAAACCTTGGCTTGGAAATACAGGCAATTTTTTTTACTTTTTTAATATCGGTGAATCATTTATTAGGACAACTTTTCACTCTCTTCCCCTTTTAAAAACATGTCTCCATAAAGCATTTATGACTAAATAAACTGTTCTTGGTGCACTGGGCCCCACTGATAACATACTTTCTTCTGCCTGGGCTTGGCCTTGGGAAACCTAAGTTAAAGGGAGCTCAGGAAGGTTCAGCAATGGCCTTTGCTAACACAAATATGCTGAGAAGCTGACGGGTCATGTCTGAGCTTTCGGGGTGGGACCAGGGCTCCAGGCTTGACAGGTTGGGATGGGTTAGAACCTAAATATTATGTCTGGGCTCCTGGAGGAATGTGGGAGACCCAAACAGACTGTTGCTTTTCCCTGTTCTGGAGGGCCCATGCAAGTTGGGCTTATCTATGTGCAATATCCAGAGTTTGAAAAAAATTCTGGAAAGAGCTCAGAGTTTGTACAGACCCTTGCACACCAAAGTCTATGCCTTGGACTCCCACTACCAAGAGCATGGCAGAGTAGGGCTCCAACCAGTTTTGAACCTTCTTTGCCTCTACTCTCCACAAGCCTCAGCTTTGGGAAATTAATGCCATTGTGTTTACAAATATCCCCGCTCATTATTTTTAAGCACGAGAACTAGGATCAGGTCTGTTTCTGTCAAATCTCTAGTCATGTAGTTCCTGATGTCATAAATGGTGTTCCTTTTTTCTGTGCAGAAATGTTTTAGTTTGATGTAGTTTGATTGGTTACTTTTTATCTTGTCGCTTGTGCTTTAGGTGTCTATCAAAAAAGCATTGCTATGAGTCATATCAAGGAGCTTTGTTACTATTTTTTCTTCTAGGAGTTTTACGGTTTCAGGTCTTACATTTAAGTCTATAGTCCATTTTAAGTTAATTTTTGCTAGTGGAGTAAGAGAGGGGTCTAGTTTCATTCTTTTACACGTGAATATTCCACTTTACCATCACCATTTATTGAAGAGACTTTCTTTTCTCCATTAATATTAGTAGACAGTATATGCTTAGGTTTGTTTTTAAGCTCTCAATTCTTCTCCATTGGTCTATGTGTCTGTTTCTATACCAGCACCATAAGAAGAAAATATTAACCAGAGGATTGCAGCAATCCTATATAATAAAAGGCTAATATGCAAATTGTCCCCTTGGGATTTCAACTGACCAGGAGTTTGACCACTCGCTATGACGTGTGGTGACCATGGAACGAAGGAAGTCTTCAGCAGGCAGCTGGCAGCCGGGGGAAGGAAGGCCCTGATGGACCCTGATTGCCAGCCAGGCCTAGGGACCCTGCCCATGCACAAATTTTGTGCACTGGGCCTCTAGTAGATACATAATGTTAAAATACTGTAACTGCACAGTGAAGAGGTCCAAAGTGCCATGGGTTATACAATGAGGGTATGGGCCTTCCCATGGGGGTTGGAGGAAGGACTGCCATTAGTGCTTGCTCGCTTAGTTCAAGGAGCTGATTCCAATTTAAATCAATAATGCCTGGCTTTGTGGCACTCAGGAATGAGGGAGACGAGTCTGTGATTTACTGGGTGCTCACCCTATGCCAGGACCTTCACACACTTTGTTCACTTGAGTCTCAAGAAGCCCTGTGGGATGGGGCCCATTATTCCTCACTGACAAATGAAAACCTAGTGGGAAAGGAGTGACTTGCCCACGGCTACATCCCTTGTGAGTAAAGAGCCAGGGTTTAAGCCCAGCAACTTATAGCAAGTGGGATCTCTAGTAAATAGGAGATTCTTTCAGAGCATTAGGGAGAACAAGGAAGCCTGAGGGTGGGAGAAGAGAACAGAGTTCCCAAAGAAGTGGGGGAAGGGGAAGGATGCAGAATTGGGACTTGATTATTTTAAGCTATGAATTGCCCAGCAGGGTCAGTCCTGCCCTATCTAACTGCCTGAGGGCAAAATGAAAGAGTTAAAAATCTTGCCATCAGCAGAACACTGCTGTGGGGTGAGGGTAAATATATTTACCCACTGGTAGGGCACAAACACCACCTAATCAGAAGAGATGGCAACCCAGGACCAGAGTAGGCCCCACCTGCCCTGGGGGGCCTTTGGTCTGTGCACCAGGTGAAGTTCTCAGGTCCTGGGGAAAGGCAGGCACCTGGAGATGTGGCTGGAGGGAGGGGAGGCACTGGAGATGGTGGTGGGGTGGGCACAGAATCCATTTACCACATGGCACAAGTACATTTCAACATTTTGACAATTGTACCCAGGCCTACCTGTTAGTACTATTTTAATGACAGCTTAGCCAGAGGTAAAGAATAAAAGCATGAAAACCAACTAATACTAGTATATCAATGTTTCTTGGGTAGAATCTGGCCTGAAATCTTGTCTTGTTTACCCCATCTATACTAATAAAAGGGTAATATGCTAATTAGGGCAGACGTCTTCCAGATGACCATCCAGATATCCTTCCGGACAAAGCCACAGTGGCTGCCTGAGGCTCAGGCAAGCTGCAGATGGCGGCTGCCACTGCCCAGGGCAGGCCCAAGGCTCAGGCAGCCATGGTGGTCGCCAGTGGCAGCAGCAGCGGGGTGATGGGGGTGGCGCCTTCCCTTGATTGGCCAGATTGCCTCCAGCAGAGGGAGGCCAGACTGCAGCTTAGGCTGGGTGCTGAGGCAGAGGTGGTTAGGGGTGATCAGGCCAGCAGGGGCCAAGGTAGGGATAATCAGGCCAGCAGGGGCCAAGGTAGGGGCAATCAGGCTGGCAGGGGGGTAAGGTAGGGGTGATCGGGCTGGCAGGGGCACAGTTAGGGGCAATCAAGCTGCAGGCAGGCAGAGACAGGGGAGATCATGCAGGCAGGCAGATGGGGTTAAGGGGCAATCAGGCAGGCAGGCAAGCGGTTAGGATTGCAAGAGGGATGACTGGCAGTCAGACATCTGCTGAGGGGTCCTAGATTGGAGAGGATGCAGGCCAGGCTGAGGGACTTCTTCTTGCCCTCCCCCCCACCACCCATCTACCTCCCCAGCCCCCCATGCATGAATTTCATGCACCAGGTCTCTAGTAGGGTAATAAAAAGAAATACAGACCAACCTTCCAAATGGGGGAAAAGTCTATTTTCACAACAATTCCCACCTGGCAATAGTTGTCTGGAGCTGAGTAGCAGCTGCCTTCTGTGTACAGGGCTGGCTTCCCAGGGTGATCGTGTGGCCAAGCATGGGTGGTATTTCAGCCTACACGACTGTCTCATTGTCGGGAACAATTTCTCCTTGTCCATGTCTATTTCAAAGTAGAAGGCAAAAGAGGGACAAGAGCAGGCTGTCTCAGAAAATATGGGGAAAGCATAATTCTTTATAGAATAGAAAACACTTTCTATACATTTTTAATACTACAAATTTTTGTCTGTGCCAAAACAACAGACTTGTCCTCCTTTTTCACCTGTTCCCTGCCTGGTGTCTGAGGGTGTTGAGTTTGTGACCCAGCATAGACTAAGTTCCAGACAGTTCTTTTTATGCCCCCTCTGTGGCTGAGGTTGGATGGAGCTAGAGATGTAAATCTGCATTTTAATACCATGATTCTCATGCAGGTAGCCCAGATATCACACTTGGTCAGGGTTTCTGTAAAGGGCCAGAGTGTAGATATTTGAGGTTCTGTGGGCCATATGCTCTTTGTTACAACCACACACTTCTGCCACTGTAGTTAGAGAGCCATGTAAATGAGCCTGGATGGGTTTTAATGACACTTTATTTACACTGTAGGAGGCAGGCGGGCAAAATTTGGCTCCTGGGTTGTAGTTTGCAGATACCAGAGGATAAAATAAGATAGCTTATGGCAGCTGGGTACATGCTGGTGCCTTAGCTCCCCCAAAAGCAGAACCTGAGACAGACTGCCATGCCAGGTGAGTGGTTTCGGTACTCAGGGAGAAAGAGATTTCATACCAAGTACATTATTGATTTGGCCACGACTAGGGCAATTAGAGGTTTATTTCTCAGGACTATCTGAGAAGCCTGATGGAATGCATCTCAAAACTACTCACTCACCATGGCTGGGCGACTCAATTGGTTAAAGTGCTGTCCCATACACCAAAAGGTTGTGGGTTTGATTCCCTGTCAGGTAACATACCTAGATTGTGGATTCAGTCCCCAATCCAGGCATCCATCAGTCCAGGAGGAAAGTGATTGATGTTTCTTTCTCTATCTAAAAAACAATCAATAAAAACATATCTTCTGGTGAGGATTAAAAAATAATAATAATAAATAATAAAACTATTCACTATTAAAAAACAACTACTCACTCAAGAGATGTTCATTTATTAGACAACTCACATTCCCCCCTGGCCACAGTTTGCCCCATGGGTTTTCAACTCTCTTGCACTTCTGGGTTTATGTGTGGGTGTAGCGTGAACTCTGCAGATGTGCTGGGGTTAGAAATGCCCAGGAATAAGAAGCATGAGGCATGTATGGGTCATTATTGAGGAGGTGGCTGGGATTAAATGCTGAGGCCAAAAGGGTATGAAGCAGTAGACAAGTAGGGTTTGATTCAGTGACTATTCAGTTATCCTGAATTTTAATTCACTTAGTTATTTTAGTTAATTATTAGTACTTTAATTCATTATTCTTAGGAGGGGACCTAAGAGGAGTGCAATGGTGTCCAGACTTGTCACACCTGGAAATGGTACCACACTTTGAAGCCACGTGGAAATCTCAGCTATAGAATTGTCCACTTTTAAGGGTCGCAAAGCACTAGTTGATTAAAATATGTAGCCATTTCCCATATCTTTTCCAATTTTATTGTTTTGTTCTTCGCGTAAATATTTATTAAGCATTAATCACTACAACAATCCTGTTCAACAGCTATCATCACCCCCCATTTTACTGATAAAGCTGGAGCACAGAAACGTGAAAGAACTTGCACTATTTAACAGGCATTTCTTGACTCTTTATGTACTAGGCCCTTTAGCTACAAACTGGCAAAGGAAGATTTTAAATCCAGGCATTTCGATTTACACACCTGGTTCTATCTACTATAGACTTAGAAGGAAATGAATAGACCATTCACTTCAACCTTTCACCCAGTAGAATAATTTCTCTTGGTGCACCCCTGGTGTTGAAGGGAATGACAACTTACCTGCCAGCTTATTTTTTCTTTAAAATGTATTTAGTGTCCATTTACATTCTTTATCAACCACTGATTAGAACTAAGCTGGACATGAGAGAAGATATGAGGTCCAGAGGGCAAACCATCCATCCGTCATTTACATAGCGTGTGTGGGGTCCTTACAATGATGCCACTGTGTGGAGAAGGAGCCTGGGAAGCTGAAAAGAAGGGAAAGGAGGGTGCTGGTACTGAGCAGCGCTAGCAATGACCTCAGAAGGTCAGATGTCCTTTGATAACTGTTGTCTCTGCTAAGGGCAACCTTTGAAAGTCACCTCAGTTGAACTTGGAACAGGCCCTGAGAAGAGGATTCTGCTGAAGTCACTCCTCTCAAGCCCTCTGAGCCATGCTGAAAATAACATGGGGTAGCAAAAGTGCAGCTCGAGGGGCCAGCATCTGTGCGCAAATTAATGCCGACCTTGTTGGAATAACTCGCACTCTTCAGCGTTCGCAGCTGTGGAGTCCCCAGGGAGTTGTCTGGTTACATGTGATTTTACATATCTGACAGCTAAATCAGAGATCCAAATGCCAAATCCAGCGCTCAGGAACATTATGTGGATTTGTGACTCTCCCAAGGGGACGTTGGATCCATAAAGCAATGAATGGATTACAATGAGCATAAATATAGCATTTTCATCTGTGACATACAATCCTGCTCTTTTATTTCTCACATTGTTATGTGAAGGAAATCTATACCCATTCTTTCAGGTCTATTCTTAGAAATTAAAATTTTACCAAAAAAAAGAGCTTTAAGAAAAAATGCTCTCAATGCATCAGGAATAAACTAAGAATGAAATACTATGTGCAATTATTCCATTGAGGTAATTTGCAATATAAGGTACACTCCAGGATTACACACATTGTCAGTAAACAGCGATTTCAGACCAGTGTGTCAGCCCCATCACCAACTAGCTGCAAGGCTTTGAGCAAATCACTTCATCTCTCTGGGCCTCAGTTTCTTCATTTGTCCAGTGGACTCCAAATTTATGGGTACACAGTCTCATGGGATCGGCAAAATGATTCACTGTGTGGTCCAGGAGGGACATAATAAAACTTCCTTTGAACTTTAAAAATTTCTAGTTGCAAATGTTTTTATAATGCACATGATATATTAGCGGAGTAGTGCATGTCTGTTGCTTATAAATGAATAAATATGCATATGGTGTAAGGGTGTGCTGATAATGCTTTACTGATAGAAGCATGTGGACAAAATCTTTGGAGACCACTGATGTAACCTATTCTGGTCATTCCACTAATGGCGGGAGGGTCCCTTTGGGTTTAATAGTCCACGAGGCTCTGTGTTTGAGAAGCACCCTCAGTTGTTTTCCTTAGAACCCCCCAGTAAAGCTGAGCGCATCGGCTGTCCAAGGAAAAAAGTTGGTTCCCACTTGTGTTGGGCAGCAAATGTGTTGACTCAGAAAACACAAGATGCAGTTAATGGGCCCTCAGAGCTGCGCCTTGCACAATCAAGCACGACACTGCTCTATCTTTCCAAATCACCTTAATCCCTCATATTGCTTCACACTGTAGAGTTCACAAATCAATATCAAAAGTAATTTCATATGTAAGTACAAGACAAGTAATAGTTTCCTATTTTACATGTGAGAAAAGAGATTCAGAAAGGCCCACGGACTTCCCCGTGGCCACCCGGCTAGGATGTGCCAGGTCCACAGGCAAAACTATGTTCTCCTGACAAGGACTCCAGGACTCTTTGCACTTATAACCAAGTGCAAATGTGCTCCCTGGGTCCCAGGGAGAATTAGGTGACAGTGTGTGAGGGGGCCAGTGTAAAGGCAACCCCCAGCTATTTGAAAAACAACACAGAGCTTGGGGCCTACGGTTGGCAGATCAATAGCACCATTCTTGTGTACACAAGACCTGCCATTATCTGGGGAGGCCTGCCAGGGAGAGGAAAGCAGATGCGTGGGCTCCTCATGCCACCAGCTGTCGCGGCTCGCTCTGCTGCAGTTCCTGACAAGTGCTGTTGTGACAGTCCTACATGGTTGCAGGGAACAGCTTGATAGGAACAGGAGCAAAAAGCCTTGTTTGCAGAGGTGGAAAGGAACAAAGAACACCTGTACTTAAAAATGTCTTTTAAGGAGGTCTTTAGTCCAGCCTGGTGTGCCAGAACTAGAGGATGGCAATGCAGCCATACCCCTGAGCTGGCCACCTAGTGCCCACCAGGTGGTAGGACCTGACACCCAGGAGATAAGCTTTGCTCCTCTTCTCTCAAGCATGTGATGACGGCCAGCAGAAACATTTTGCCCTTTTACCCTAAAAGTGGCATCACTGTGGTAAGACACTGATACTGTTTTGCTAACCATGATGGTGTTGATGGTTGTAATAGAATTTAAATGGTTATTTGTGTTTCTTCCCCTAGATTAAAAATCTCTTAAGGGAAGAGATCCTGTATGGTTTATTTCTGTATCCCTAAACCTTCCCCCATGGAGTCTAATTCATAGAAGAAGTGCAACATTTGTCAATACTGATCAAATAAATTGTAACCCACATGTTGGCTATCCATCTGGGAAACCTCTCTTTTTGCCAGGCATTAGCCTTACAGCTGGACTCAAAACCTCCTAAAATTCACCAAAAAGGATTACTTTATTTAATACTTGCATGATGCATATCACCAGCAAAGGATTACTATCATAATATGTAAAGATGATTTACAAATTGACAGAAAAAAAAGACAAGTAATTCCACTGAGAAACTGATGGATCAACCACTGAACAGAAAATTCACAAAGAGGGAAACCCACACAGTCCTTAAAAATACAAAAAGAAAGCTTTTCTTACAAGTGATTGTGGGAATGCAAGTTCAAAACACTGATATTCTATTTTACTCCCTTCAGAGTAACGAGCACTTTAAAAATCTGATTGTTGCATTTGTTGGCAACACCATGGAACAGTGGGCTGCTTACATTGTTGGTATGAGTGTAATTGGCACAACGACTTGGAAGAGCACGTCTAGTACCATCAGTATAAAGGAAAATTGAAATTGTACAAACTCACAGCAGTCTTGCTCCTAAGCTATATCCCAGCAGTTTCCTCAACCATTTATGAAGAGAATTAAGCCCTAATATCCTGAGACATCATTGAATGAAATGAATTATCTTCTCATTTATGCATCTAGAATGGTGCTTCTCGTACATCTTTCATTGGAACATGAGAAATTAGTTATTCCAAATACCTTCTTTGTTCTGTGATTCAGAGAAGGAACCCTGGTTGAGAAAGGCTGTCCACTTGGCAAGTGCACAAGATGACATAAAGAATGTCATGAGGACATAGTTTGTAAAACAATTTTTTTTTCAAAACAACCTAAATGTCCATCAAAATGAGAAAAATATCATGGCATATTCCTACAATGGAAAGCTATATTATTAAAAAACAACAACAAACAAACAGATGACCTAGAATCACATATATCAATAAGGGCAAATATAAAAGAGTCTCATGGCAAATGTAAAATCAAATTGCAGTAAAATATATATTATATGACTGTACTTATATGAAATTTAAAAATAGGCAATATACCATTATATTTTACTCCTATATACTTACATAGTAGAAGTTTAAAAAAAATGTATGGGAATGATAAACTCTAGAGTCAGAAGAACGGTTACCATTTATATTGTTTTTTCTAGTATAATATATTATTATGTCATAATATATAATCATATATTAAATATATTATATTTTATATATGATATAACATACAAGATATATCCTATATAATAAAAGGGTAATATGCAAATTGTCCCCTTGACCAGGAGTTCAACCAGAGTTCGACCAGGGGGCGGGGCCAATCCACCAACTGCCTGGGGTCTCTCCCCCTGTCCAGCCGCACCCCAATCGGTTCCCCACACTCTGATTGGGGCAGGCCAGCCAAACCCTACCCGTGCATGAATTTGTGCATCGGGCTTCTAGTCATAATATAAAATATGACATATAAATATATATTATCAATATATTATTCTTTGTATTATTTCCTATATTTTTAATGTATGTAAGTAGATGATTTTAAGAATGCACAATGTTAAAAATATAAGTAAAATATATACTAATTCCCTCCTCCCAAGTCCATCTGCATGAAAGCAATTGCAATGAAAGACATCTCTCTCAGGAGACAGAGGAAGTTTTCTTGAAATTATTTTAGACAGAATCTGATCACTTCATTTCTCAGTTCAAAAATATATGCTGGTTTTTGAGTGCTGCTTGACGAAGTCTGAATTCTACAGTACGGCATTCAAAGCTCTCCACAAGCTGGCTCCCAACCACTTTAGAGGCAGCCCTTCAACTCTCGTCTCCAAGCACTTTACATTCCATTCAGATTGGAGTGTTTGCCATTTTCCAGGTAAACCCCCATTCTTTCCATTTCATGCTTTTGCCAATTATATTTTTACTTCTTGAAGACTCCTTCCCTCATTCTTGCAATTTGACATTATGTACCAAAGCCTTAATAATATGCCTATTCTTTGACACAGCAATTCTCTTACAAGAAAAATAATTCAGAATGTGCACAAAGATTTAGCTTAAGAATGTTTGCTATAGCACTGTCTCTAATGTTAAAATATCCTATATTATAAAAGGCTAATATGTAAATAGACCAAACAAATGCACAACCAGTCGCTGTGATGTGCGCTGACCACCAGTGGGTGTGTGCAGAACATGACAGGCATTGGCTGCAGTGGGATGGTAGAGCAGGTGAGCAGGGGCGCCAGACCAAGGTGTGGCACAGATCACTGTCATTGGGGCGAGCCTCTGGTGGTTACTGAAAATTCTTTCTCCCACGTGCCACAGTCCTGCCTGGCATTCACACCTGCTGCCAGCACCGGCCCCACTGGCACCCACTGCCAGCACCAGAGCCACTGCTCACACCCACTCCTGGTGCCCGGCGTCAGCCCTGATCACTCAGTATTGTCAGTAGGTGTGAGTAGCTGGTGGTTCCCATCGCCCCTGAGGGCTTCTCTATCTCTCCCTGCTCCTGAGGGGAAATCAGAGCCAGCAGCCACTGCTCGAACCCGCTGCTGATACCCAGCATGGGTACTGATTGCTAGGTGCCATCAGCAGGTGCAAGTGGTGGCTGCTGGCCCTGATAGCCCTGAGGGCTTCTCCACTTCCCCCTGCTCCTGAGGGGCAAACAGGGAGGAACTGCCACTTGCACCTGCTGATAGCTCTGGCCCTGCTCACACCCACTGCAGACGCTGGCCCAAACACTCCACACCTTCAGGGGATACAAGCAGGACCAGCGCTGTCAGCACCTGGGAACAGCGGCAGGAGCAGGCCTGCCGGCAGACAGGAAGCAGGGCTTCAGTGGAAGGGGCTGGGCAGGGGCATGGAGGATGGGCTGAGACCCGTCCCTGTGCCTACTGCAGCCTCACGACCCACTGTTCCTTTCAAGGTGCATGAATTTGTGCACTGAGTCCCTAGTTTAAAATAACCTTGTACAAGGAAAGTTTAAATAGATCTATTTTGCCTGGGACACAGCACATTGCTAGTAAAGTGAAGACTCTGGAGCCAAAAGGCAGACTACCCAGGTCAAGTCACCATTCTGGAACATTCTGGAGCATTCCACCTCTGTGATCTTAGCCTTTCTGTGCCTCCTTATTCGATTCTGTGAAATAAGAATAAACTAGTACCTCCTTTACAGCGTTGCTAGAAATATGTTAATATTTGTTAAAGAACTTAGTATCTGATACACTGTACATTGATTTACAAATGGCTAGTTCTGGACATATCTCCTCTGCAAACTCTTGAAGTGAAAGAATGTTACTTGTTGTTCTAAACCTGTGAATGGTACTTTGTATTTAAACCTAGCATGATACTTAGCACAATGAAGGGCTTAAGACATGTGTGTTGAATGTTAGAATCAATCCTGTTCTAGCTGAGTGCTTTTTAATTTTGGATTCTAAAGTAGTGAATACATTTTGAGAGGGCAAGAAGAAGAACCTGGGAGTTGGGAAGTGAATCTTATAAGGAAAATAAACAGGAATAGATTATGATAGAAAACAAAGTCACTCTAGAATGAGTGTGGGGTGAGAGACTAAAAGCAGTATGTGGGTTCTGGAGTCACCATCTCCCACGCCACCACTCACTAGCTCAGTGCCTTACACCAATTTCCCTAACCTCCAATCCAGGTTTCCTCCTCTGTCAAAGGACAGTAATACTCACCCTTATAGGAATTTAGAAATAATAGTAATATTGTGTTACAATGTGCCAGGCACTGGTCTAATCTATTTTCACATTATCTCATTTGATTCTTACAACAAACCCATGGGGGTACTGCTGTGGGTTGAATTATGTCTTCCAAAAAGATATGATGAAGTCCTAACACCAGGTACCTGTGAATTTGACCTTTTTGGAAACAAGGTCATTGCAGATATAATTAAATTTAGATGAGATCAGACTGGAGCAGGGTGGGCCCTTAATATAATACAACTGGTGTCTTTAAATATATATATATATATATATACTAGAAGCCCAGCACGCAAAATCATGTGGCCACGCCCACGCCTTCCCTGAGCCACCACTGCCGAGGGCCTTGTAAGCACATTTGTGCCTGGCTGGTCCCCATTCCTTTCTCCCCAGTGTTGAGTGTCTGAGCCGTTGGCTGCTCTGAACTGTTTGGCTTTTTCCCTTAGTAACTTCTGCCTCAATTCCTCTCCCAGCTCGCGCCCTTCCCCCGTGCACCGCCTCCCCCTGCCACAGGCCACGTGCTCCCCTGCCCCTCCCCCCATGGAGGGAGCACCTCCACTTGCCACCTGGGGACCCGTGCCATGCTCCCCACTCCCACTCACCCGGCACCCATCCCCTGCCCCTCTTCATTGCATGGTCCCTAGAGAGCCGGCACCACAGGACCCCCTGAGTCCCAGAGTCCTGCCCTGTGGGGCCGGTGCCACAGGACTCCCTTATGCACCTCCTGATCAAGTCCCCACAGGCGCCCATGGGGATGCAGCATCAAGTCCTTGCCCACATGTGCGCACCTAGCAGCGCACGTAGCCATGCCCACTCACACGCGCCTGCCACACATGCAGCCTCCTGCTGATCAGTCGTTACGGCGTAATGGTGTGACAACCACAGGCTTTTTATAATATAGGAACTGTGTGTGTGTGTGTGTGTGTGTGTGTGTGTGTGTGTGTGTGTGTGTATATATATATATAATTGATTTCAGAGAGAAAGGGAGAGGGAGAGAGAAATAGAAACATCAATGATGAGGGAGAATCATTGATTGGCTGCCTCCTGCAAGCCCTCTCCTGAGGATTGAGCCTGCAACCTGGGCATGTGCCCTGACTGGGAATTAAAATATGATCTCCTGGTTCATAGGTTGACGTTCAACCAATGAGCCACACCAGGTGGTCCAACTGGTGTCTTTATAAGAAGAGGAGATTAAGATTTAGACACAAAGAGAATGCCATGTGATGATAGGGGAGGATTGAGTGAAACATCTCTAAGCCAAGAAACACCAAGCATTGATGGTAAACACCAGAAGCTGGATGAGACAGGAAGGGAGTTGGGAAGTGAGTATTACAAGGAAAATAAACAGGAATAGATTATGATAGAAAGCCAAGTCACTCTAGACGGAGTGTGGAGTGATGGCCCTGCTGACAGCTGGATCTTGGCCTTCTAGCCTACAGAACTGTGAGAGAATAAATGTCTGTTGTTTTAAGTCACCAAATTTTAAATCACAAAATTTGTGGTGACTTGTTAAGGCAGCCTTAGGAAACTGACACAGATATCATTTTGACAGATGAAGACACAGCTGTGCAGATGGCCTCAGTGGCCTGAGTAGACACAGACAGGGTTGCCTTCAGACCCTGCTTAGCCTGTGGAGAGCTCTCGAGAAACCAGGGCTGACTTGGTGTCTGTGCTCTTGATTATTAGATGCTATTCAGCTAGGTTCTGGGTAACTTCATTGTTTTTTGGGGGTGAGCACAAACATTTTTATTTTCAACTTCTACATTTTGATATACTGTACCATACTCCAATCCTAAGAGGCATTATTTGTTCAGATGGCTATCTGAAGTTTTGTCCTCCTTACCCCAGCTGAGTCTATGTTCAAATCATACAATTTTTATAAGCTTCACATAGCAAGGCCCCCAAGCTCAGCTGGGTACAGCAGGCTGGTACTGACGTTCTTCCTCCGTGACCCTTGGGGAGATTGTTCATACAGCATATGCCTCCCATACCACAACAGAAGCAAGCTGCTAGATGCAAATCATTTTATAGCCACTCTTAGAGCACTCCACAGACTTAAAGAGAGAAGGAAGCAAATAATAAGAAATATGAATTACTCCCAAGTTTCATTTTGCCTAAAAGCTTTACCTTCCTTCCTCTTCCATTGAAATGATTTTTCTAATTGCAAACATTAGAAATATTTTCAGATTATTTTTAAAGTTATTCCATTCTCTCCTCCCCCCCACCCCCCTCTCTCTGACTGAGAAATGAATTCCTGAGAAAGAAGACTAGATGAGTAGAGGCAATTCAAGACTGGATTTCCATTCCTGGCATAGCCAAGGCTTGTGTAATTAGCCATACCTTAGAACCGTGGTCAGCAAACTGCGGCTCGCGAGCCACATGAGGCTCTTTGGCCCCTTGCGTGTGGTTCTTACACAAGATACCATGGCCTGGGTGAGTCTATTTTGAAGAGGTGGCGTTAGAAGAAGTTTAAGTTTAAAAAATTTGGCTCTCAAAAGAAATCTCAATCGTTGTACTGTTGATATTTGGCTCTGTTGACTAATGAGTTTGCCGACCACTGCCTTAGAAGACACAGAAGTTTACTGGGCAGCCACAATCTACCTCCCTGGTTCTCTTTACCTGTGACCTGCAGCTGTACCCAGAGCCTCCCCAACCTGCTTCCCCACTCCCTCCCCCCCCCTCCACCCCCGCGAGAATGTCAGCAACACAATCCATGCAGGAGCACTGGCTCTTGGTTTTCAGATGCAGGGCAAAGAGAAACCTATTCATCAACTTCTGTGGGCTCCAAGCTGCTGCACGTTGTTACTCAAGTTGATAAAAGCTTCCATTCCTGAGGGAAAACTCCTCTGTCCTGGTAACCATGACCCTGACTCAGTGTAAGCTGAGCCCAGGCGCACCTGGACATCTGACAGACGAGCCAGGCGCAGAAAAGCCTCTGCTGACAAGCTTATCGGACAGCAGACACCTGCAGAGGGGCCTACACCTTTTTCATGAAGGCCTCACTGGCAGTCTTGATCCAACAGGTCTGTGCGCATGGTCAAAGGGAGATTACCTGGAGATGCACAAAGGAGTTGGCTTATGCCAAGCCTGAATGTCATGCTTGGAAGGAAACACAGTAGCCCATTCATAGCACAGGCTTTGATCAGGGGAATTTGTTGTACACCCTTCACTGGTTTTGTTCCAAATCAAATCCTCTTTGTCTCAGTGAGATAAGGGTGAGGGAAAAGACAATTTAGCTTTATTAAACCTACTGTGTGCCTTCATGGGAGTAGGAGCATTCGATTTAACATCCTGTTAAATCCTCCCAAAAGTCCATGTAATGAAAGTGTGGTTACTGTCATCAGATTTTACAGAGAAGAGAGTGAAAGTCACTTTGTAAGACTGTACAACTAATTAGTGGCCAGAAAGAATTTGAAAGCGTTCTCCAAAGGTTTTATGTCTACTAGCTGCTATTCCTAAGCACAGCAACTCTGGAAACCCAAGGCCCAGGTGTTTGGGGCAATTCATTCTGTGTTGGGTCTTTCATTAGCGGGCTCATATTGTTGTGCATTGACTCCATGGAGAGACAACCTGCAGGCATGATCCTGTTACCCAGAACACCAGGCAGATGTCACACAGCCTCAGGGGACCTGAGTAGACACTGACAGGGTTGCCTTCAGACCTTGTGCTTAGCCGGAAATACAGGCAAGTAGTACCATTGCATTAATTTAGAGACACATCAGTTTATACTTTAAAACAGTGGTCCTTAACTGGGGCAGTTTTGTCACCCAGGAGACACTTGGCAATCTGGACATCTGGAAGCATTTTTGGCTATCATAACTGGGAGTGGGTATGCCGCTGGCACCTAGTGGGTAGGACCCAGGGGTGCTGCTGAGCATCTTAGAATGCACCAAACAACCCCACAGAAAGGAAGAGCTGAAACAAAATGTCAGAAGTGTTAGGTAATTCTGCTTTGAAATCATATCCTGCCATGGATGGGAAGTTCTTAGCACAGTGGCTGGCACACAGCCAACAACAAATGTTAGCTTATTTAGCATCAGCATCACCATGTCGGTGATCCTTGATAGGCAGCCCCTGGGGCCCTCTCAGGGGTGAGCGAGGAAGAACTGGTTGCTGTCCCCTCTCAGTGACTGCGTAAGTCACTAGAGCCAGCACACACTGGAATCTGGCAGCCCAGCTGCACCTCTAGCACTAGTTCTCCCATTAGCCTGTGTAATGCCTTATAAATCGATACATTCAGTGATGAGGTTGTGTTCTTGCTTTTTAGAGGAGACAAGGGATGTGGCTAGCAGTGGGTGACATGAATTGAGTCTGAACTCAAAGACTTGGGTGGGCATAGGGGTCAGAGGCTCTAAAGGCTGTATTGCCAAGGGGAAAGAGCACAATTGTTGGGGTCAGAACTAGCTTTTGAATCACAGTTCAACCCCTCCTCAGAGTTAGCATTTCCTAAAGTGTAAAACTAGAGTACTAAAATTAGAGTACTAATTCTTACTTTCAAGGGTTGGTGTGAGAATTATTTGAAATAATAAATGTAAAGTGCCTAATACAGCAGGTGGCATAATAGACACTTAAATGGTTCTATGCTTAGGACAAGATTAGGATGGGCTGGCCTTGGAGGATTGTCTAAAGTGCAGCCTATTTGTTATAATAGTGAGCTGAATGCTGATTGGAGAGCTTCATTCACCTTTCTGCTGGTCCCCGCACGCCCAGGCACATGCCTACGCAGTTTGGTGCCATGAGTTGAGATGGCCACTCCAGGGCTGCCTGAGACTTCTCAGCAGTAGACTTAGCCAGCCCTTGCTGAAGCATGTCTTGAGGATTGTTAAAACACCTCGAGGGCCTGAGGTAGCATAAGGGAGAATGCTGACCATGACCCAGTTCTCCTCCCCTCTGGCCAGAAAAGCAGTTATGGTGCAGAAGATGGTGTGTGGCTCTCAGTTCCACCTACACAAGAGCTGCATGACCCTGGATGAGTCTGTTATACGGTTTGAACTTCAATTTCCTTCCCTCTAAAATGGGTCATATAACTTCATGGTATTTTGTTATCAGTAGATGATGATGATGATGATACATAATTAATATGAATGTAACTGGCTATAGTGGAAACGTGATAAAAGTTAATATATTTGTTTTACTTTTCTTTAAGGAAAAAAATAAATTCTTTATAACTGATGATCTGCCTTCATGGTTGGTTGTACTTAACCTGACTAAATATACTTCCCTCCCCCTTACTCATGGTCATGATCCTTCTGCCCAAAATAGGCTAACCACCTCCTTTTCTCTTTCTACACCCATTCTCATGGCCACCTCTACACCTTTGCCAGTAGTGGGATACTCAGAGTAGCCTTCTTTCTCTTTCTATCCAAATTCTCTCCCTCTCCTGAACCACAGCTCTGGTCTCATCTTTCCCGGTCATCCCATCTTCCCTAACAGCCTCCATCAGTTTCACCTGAGGATCAGAGAATGACTTCTTTGCCAAGTAGAACCAATATGCCTGTGTGGCTGCCATGAGGGGCCAAGATGTAGAATTTATGGACTTCCTGCTTAGTTCAGAATGTTTGTATCTAAGGATATCTATTAAGCAAAGACAGTTCACCTACTACTAGTATATCCTTTAAATATTCCTTGCCCAAATTTCAACACATAAGTTTTCTCACTATAAAATACGTTGACACTTGAACAATATAGGTTTGAACTATGAAGGCTCACTTATTTATGAATGTTTCTCACTAAGTACCTGTACTGTTTTCAACAGTGGTTGCAAGTCTGCAGTGTGGATGTAGAAGGCGAATGTATGCATTGATCCACACCATTTTATATAGGGAACTTGAGCATCTGCAGATTTTGTTTCCACGTAGTGTGTTGGGACTAATCCCCAGTGGATACTGAGGACAGTGATGTTTTGGGGAAGTTCAAAGTTATACATAGATTTTCAAACTCTACAGGCCTCTAACCCCGTGTTGTTCAGGAGTCAAATGTACTATTTATTTAACAGAATGAAGTGTGCTTACATAGCTCTTCCCTCCCCTAAGCCTCAGGGGCCATGTGATATTTGGTGTTGAATCTCCAGACTTTGACAAAGAGTTAGAAACAGAGTATGCAAATGTAGCAAGCATGGATGAACATGTAGCCCATGTGTAGTTTTTGTGATAAACTTTCCCCCCTCTCCCCCATGAAACTCTCCATCTCATAAGTTTTATGAAGATGACAGGAGATGTGGACAGGAGGACATTTGGGCTTCCTCACGGCACTTCTGGGAACCTCTGGCACCTATAGTCCACTCAACAGCATGCTGATCAGAGGCACACCTCACTATTTTCACAGGGGGTAGGCACTGGGCCTTATTTTTTTCTGTTCTCCTGAGTATTCCCTAGGCAGACAGGCATTCTGCCTTAAATAGATGTGTTTTTCTTCCCTAGCCAATCTACTGGCTGTCATCCAAATGAAATGTCCCCCAATGCCTCCAACTCCAAGGACTTGTTACAGTTACCTTGCCCATGCATTTCAGCCCCTCGCCTATTCAGTTGAGAGCTGCATGCTGGCTTCAATTACTCCTCAGCTGGTTTTGTTTATTTGTTCTCTGTTTCATTTTATTTTTTGTTTTTCTTTTTAAAAGCATTCTTCCTGATTGAGGATACATTCTCAGGAGGCATATACTTAATGGTCCATCTTCTTCAGAGTAGAACACAGGCCCAGGCAAACAGCAGGTGTCCATCAAGTGTTGCTGAATCCAGTGGAGTTAAACAAACCCCTATCTTTCTAACTCATCTTTCTTTGAGCTTAGCCTGATGACTAAGGCCAGAATGTAGCAAATAGTCCTGAGTGGGGATTTTTTAAAAGGTAAAAAAATGCAGGTGAATTGAAAAGTAGAAGAGGATGGGAGGCATCAGATGAAAACACCAAGACTGACAACCACCCCACCTGCTCCTTCAGCTCCCAATGAAAAGAAACCAAAGCCATCCGATTCACTTCAATTGCTCTCCTGGCCTGAAACGGCTCCCTCCCCCAGGCCTGTAAGAAAATTCAATTAAAGGGTCCATCTGTGAGGCAGCAGCTGAAGAGGAATGACTGTGGGGAGGCCCATGTTTTTATCAAAAAGATCCCCTGTCCTTCTAGCTCGCCCCCTCCTGCCTGTACCGCTCCCCCTCTTGCTTATTAGGCCCAGTCCTGACCTCATCACCGCAATTCTCCCCAATTAGGTGGGCTCAGGGTAGCAGCTTTCATCCGCTCCTTTCAGATGCATGCTCGGTAGAGACTTGGTACATCCCACAGACACTGGCCTTGCTGGGAGACAGCAAGAAAATCCACTATAAAAGCCCACAGAGATTAGGGATTGCAAGGCTCTGGCCCAATTAATCCCATTGCATCAGCTGGCTTAAAGGCCACCCTGCTGCTGGGTGTGAATTCTGCAGGCTCCTCTAAACCAAAAGGCAGGATGTGATTTTAAAAAATAAAAGTAACGACCAGGCAACCTTTCTGGTCAAAAAGCAAAGAGAAAGGCAGAAGAAAAGGGTTAAATGGAGTGACCTCCAGAATGAGGCTTCTCACACATGGGGCTAACTCCTTGTGTTAGTGTTTCTTTTGGAAACTGGAAGTGGCCACACTGCTGGCTGCGGGGACCATGGGCTTGGTGGGCAAGGGGCAGGTGAGAAGCCCACCATCTTCTGGCTGAGTTGCTCTGCCAGGATTTGCTAAGGCCATCTGAACATGAAGGATGGTCTTTCCAGGGACTACTGCTTCTTTCTTCACCCCACATTCCCTTCAAAATACTCCTGACAGTGTCTGTGGGGCAAGACTGGGCACAGACCCCACAGAGGCCACTCAGTCCTGCATCCAACAGCATCCTATTGTCCTCTAAAAGGACTCCTTGTTTATCTCATGGTCTTCTCGGATTTGTGTCCAACTTCTTTCTGCAACCTTGTGATAATTTTTGATTAGAGAATACAGGGAAGAGGACAGCTCACTGCTTTTCTCTCTGTCAACTCAAGTGAGAGGAAGTAGCATCATTTTGATATTGATGCAGACTCTAGATGAGGCTGAGCGCTTGAACTCCTAATACGTGGTTGAGAAATGGCACCTAGTCCTAGGGCTGCCATAGACTGGAGGCTTAAACAACAGCAAGGTGCTTTCTCACAGTTCTGGAGGTGGAAGTCTGAAATCAAGGTGCTGGTGGGTTGATTTCTTCTAAGGCCTCTATCTTGGCTTGTAGACAGCTGTCTGCTCCCTGTGTCTTCACATGGCCTTTCCTCTGAGTGTATATATGTCCTAATCTGATCCTCATATAAGAATACCACTCATATAAGATTTGGGCCCATCCTACCAATTTTATTTTACTTAATTATGTTTTTTAATGTATTTATTTTAATAAATTAATTAATCTATTTATTTCTATTTAAGTTATTTATTGTTGATGTATTACATATGTCTCCTTTTCCCCTGTTGACCGCTCCCCGGCCACTCCCACCCCCCAGCACATGCCCTTGCCCCTCTATTGTCTGTGTCCATTGGTTATGCTTATACGCATGTTAGAAGAGCAATTTACAATAGCTAAGATTTGGAAACAACCTAAGTGCCCATCAGCAGATGAGTGGATTAATTGTCTTCAAACACCCTATCTCTAAATCTGGTCACATTCTGAGATACTAGGAATTAAGTTTCCAAAATAAGAATTAGGGGGTAGGGTGGGGTGGAGCACAATTCGGCCCATAACAGTATGCCTCGGTAATTCTGCCTAAAAATAGACTTGTTATTGGCCAGTTTATTTGTTTTACATCAGGACTTTTAGCACTTTGAGGAGATATCAACTATGCAAAGGACCAGAACCTTCTCAAGAAAGGCCTTCAATAGGTGGTAGTAGTGTATTCCTACTTTATTCAATATAAAATAGAGTTTGAGAACCTTTCCTATATAATAAAAGGCTAATATGCAAATAGATTGAATGGCGGAACAACTGCAACAACTGAACAACCGAACAACCAGTCTCTATGACATGTGCTGACCATCAGAGGGGGTGCGCGGAACATGGTGGGTGTTGGCCACAGTGGGATGGTGGAGCAGGTGAGTGGGGTGTCAGACCAAGGCAGGGCACTAGTCGCTGTCATTGGGGTGAGCCTCTGGTGGTTACTGAAAATTCTTTGCTCCTGCGTGCCACGGTCCCGCCCGCTGCTCGCACCTGCTGGGGGCACCAACCCCTCTCGCATCCACTGCTGGCATTGGAACCACTACTCACACTCACTGCTGGTGCCCAGTGCCAACCCCAATTGCTCAGTGCCATCAGTGGGTGCAAGCACTGGCTGCTGGCCCCAATCGCCCCTCAGGGCTTCTCCACCTCCCCTTGCTCCTGAGGGGAGATTACGGCCAGCAACTGCCACTTGCACCCGCTGCCAGTGACAGCCCTGCTCACACCCGCTGCTGGCACCGGCCTTACTCACACCCACAGCCACCACTGGAGCCACTGCCAGCACCCGCTGCTGGTGCCTGGTGCTAGTCCCAATTACTTGGTGCCATCAGCAGGTGAGAGCAGCAGCTGCTGGCCCTGATTGTCCCAGAGGGCTTCTCCAACTCCCCCTGTTCCTGGGGGGCAATTGGGGCAGCAGCTGCCGCTCACACCCGCTGACTATGCTGGCCCTGCTTGCACCCACTGCTGGCACCAACCCCAATTGCTCCACACCTTCAGCAGGTGCAAGCGGGGTGGGTGCCATGAGCCCACAGGAGCATTGGCAGTGGGAACGGGGCTGCCAGCAGACAGGGGACCAGGGATTACAGTGGGAGGGGCTGGGCTGGGGCACGGAGGATGGTCTGAGACCCGCCCCTGTGCCTACTACAGCCTAGTGGCCCACAGTTCCTTTCAAGGTGCACAAATTCGTGCACTGGGCCCCTAGTAACTATATATAATATTGGGTTAGAGAGATTCTATCATACAAACATCATTAATTTGATCAAGATGGAGTCTGAAAATCTATTTTTTTACCCTGAGATGGTTAATGCATCCCACAATTTGTACAAATCAAGCCAGCGGCCTCGTCTCCCTTTCCATGTCCCTCAGCCCCACCAACCTCACCAGACCCCCATCACTCTTCAAATGTGGTCTCCTTTGACATTTCTCTGCACAGGTTGTTCCCTCTTCTTGAAATGTCCTGTGCCTTCTTAAACTGCAGAGTATCATGGGGAAAAAAAGAGAGAAACAAGTATTTTTTTAAAATTTCTT
Organism: Corynorhinus townsendii; assembly: GCA_026230045.1. Classification (NCBI taxonomy): domain Eukaryota; kingdom Metazoa; phylum Chordata; class Mammalia; order Chiroptera; family Vespertilionidae; genus Corynorhinus; species Corynorhinus townsendii. The sequence continues at coordinate 138,810,981 of JAPDVU010000002.1, read as the reverse complement.
TATTGATTAAGGTACTACATATTTGTCTTCATCCCCCCATTACCTTCCTACCCCCCCCCCCCACACACACACACTCATGCCCTCACCCCCCTGTTGTCTGTGTCCACTGGTTAGGCTTATATGCATGCATACAAGTCCTTTGGTTGATCTCTCCCCCTTATCCCCACCCTCCTCTACCTTCCCTCTGAGGTTTGACAGTCTGATCAATGCTTCCCTGTCTCTGGATCTGCTTTTGTTCATCAGTTTATGTTCATTATTTCCCATAGATGAGTGAGATCATGTGATATTTATCTTTCTCTGAATGACTTATTTCACTTAGCATAATGCATGCTCTCCAGTTCCATCCATGTTGTTGCAAATGGTAGGAATTCCTTCTTTTTTAGCACAGCATAGTATTCCATTGTGTAGATGTACCACAGTTTTTTATTCCACTCATCTGCTGATGGGCACTTAGGCTGTTTCCAAATCTTAGCTATGGTGAATTGTGCTGCTATGAACACAGAGGTGCATATATCCTTTCTGATTGGTGTTTCTAACTTCTTGGGATATATTCCTAGAAGTGGGATCACTGGGTCAAATGGGAGTTCCATTTTTAGTTTTTTGAGGAAACTCCATACTTTTCTCCATAGTGGCTGCACCAATCTGCATTCCCACCAGAAGTGCACGAAGGTTCCTTTTTCTCCACATCCTCCCCAGCACTTGTCATTTGTTGATTTGTTGATGATAGCCATTCTGACAGGTGTGAGATGGTACCTCATTGTCATTTTGATTTGCATCTCTCGGATAATTAGTGACTTTGAGCATGTTTTCATATGTTTCTTGGCCTTCTTTCTGTCTTCTTTCGAAAAGTTTCTATTTAGGTCCGTTGCCCATTTTTTGATTGGATTGTTTATCTTCCTTTTGTTGGGTTGTATGAGTTCCCTGTAAATGTTGGAGATGAAACCCTTATCAGTGATAACATTTGCAAATATGTTCTCCCATGTAGTGGGCTTTCTTGTTGTTTTGTTGATGGTTTCTTTTGCTGTGCAAAAGCTTTTTATTTTTATGTAGTCCCATTTCTTTATATCCTCTTTATTTTCCATTGCCCTAGGAGCAGTATCAGTGAAGAAGTTCCTTCGGCATGTCTGAGATTTTGCTGCCTGTGGGTTCCTCTAGTATTTTTATGGTTTCCCATCTTATGTTTAAGTCCTTTATCCATTTTGAGTTTATTTTTGTGTATGGTGCAAGTTGGCGGTCTAGTTTCATTTTTTTGCATGTATCTGTCCAATTTTCCTAGCACCATTTATTGAAGAGACTATCTTGACTCCATTGTATGTTCATGCCCCCTTTGTCAAATATTAATTGGGAATACTGGTTTGAGTTGATTTTTTGGGTTCTCCATTCTATTCCATTGATCTATATGTCGGTTTTTGTGCCAGTACCAGGCTGTTTTGAGAAGAGTGGCTTTGTAATACAGCTTGAAATCTGGTATTGAGATCCCACCCACTTTGTTCTTCTTTCTCAGGATTGCTGTGGCTATTCGGGGTCTTTTTTTTTTATTCCAGATGAATTTTTGGAGAGTTTGGAGAACCAAGTAGTTTTAAAAACATTCTTTGAATCCCCTACTGGGGGAAATGGTGCTGGTCCACAAGTCATTGGGTGCTACAGACTCAGGTTTATTCCCCTGTCTCTATTCCCTCTTCCCTGCTCCTAGTAACAAACAGCTCACATGGTGACTGGAAAGACATAAAGATTCATTACCATGCTATAGTACATGGATAGTGTAGTGTGTGTTCTTAGGCAATGTCCCCTGGGCACAGCTCTTCTTGGGAGTCTGAGTAAAACTCTTCGGCTCCCAATTTCTTTTAAGAGCCAAAACCACACAATCCTTAAATCCAATTTAGCACACTTGTCTAGTTGTCTGCTATACTTTCAATTAGATGTTGGATCAGACAGATTTAAATCCTTTCATTCTTCTATGATTGTCAGTGGCCTGGTGTCCCAGGGAATGCCTGGCCCATACTTTTCACATGCAACCTACTCTGTTTTGAGTGAGAAGCTTATGCCAAGAGGCCTCTGATGACCATGAGCTTCAGCATCTTGCTCACCCTCCTCTTTCCACACCCTGGGCCCCAGGCTCCCTGGAGCATGGCTTTTCCTGTGAGTCAGGGCAACAGAATGGCTAAATACTTAGGTTTTCTTTCATACTGGGTAGGTTCACCTGATTCTGCACTTCTTTATTATGTGACCTTATTCATTCCCTAGATCTCACTTACTCATCTATAAACTGGAGATAATGAGAGTCAACTGTGTGTAAGGACCTAGACTAGGGCCTGAAATCAAGCATGTATTCTAAGTGTTCTTATTGCTGTTAAAGGTAAAATAGCATCAGGAACTCCTGGATCTCAATTACTTTAAAACAAATCATAATTGGAACGTTTGGGGATGATGTCAGAAAAAGAGCAGCATTCAAAGTTCTCTAATGTCATGTTCTATTTATTTGCCTCCATTATAAGCAAATTAGGCATCCCTCTTCTCTCGTGATATCAGACCGACTCTGCATTCAGGACACACTGGGAGCCCAGGTACTTCGGGGCACAGCTGCACTCCCCTGAGACTGAATTGGGTTATTTGTTGAATGAGTCAGTCAGGAATCCTCTGGGGATTTGTTTGCATGACTGATCTACCCAGTTGCATTTGGTGGGAGTGGGAGGGATGGAAGTAAGAAGGAAGAGTTATGTGGCTATGTGATTTGTAGACAAGACCACTGAGGAGAAGCATGACATCTTGACATCTGTCCCTTACTACAGTGCATTTCATTGACTGATTGGGGGATGTGATCAGGAGTGGGGACAGAAGCTGAAGGAACTGTTTTCATGCAAGACTTTATACTTTGGGCTGAGAAACAGCTCGCAGTTGGGAAGGAAACCATTCTCAATGCTTTTGCATAGACCCCCTATTCCAGTGGCTGCTCAAAGATGACCAGCTAAGATAATGTGAGAAGACTGAAGCCTTGACAAGGACAGTGATCATCTGATGATGGCCACAGTGTAGTGAGGGTAGGGACTGTCCCTCAGGACACTTTGTGAGGCACAGTTGTGAAGAGCCTGGGAGGTGAGCAGAGTAGACAGGCAGGTTTGTAAGGGGCTCCTAGTGATACATGGAGAGCAAGAAGGAATTGTGGATAAAACCCTGCAGGTCTGGCATTCCTGACTAAGCAGGTTGGAGATTTTGGTCAGCAACACTTAACATGACATATGTATTTGAACTTAGAAGCTATGGAATCCTAAAGATACTTGAGTTACATGTCTTTCTAAAGGCATAATCTTCTCCCTCCAAACCCACATTAGAAATATATCGAGGCTAGAGCACCTGCTATGACTGAATCTCAAATAAGAAGAAAGGAGGAAGGGTGTGCTAGCTGCTTAGTTCATTACCCCAAGAATGAGATTCACAAGTGCTTCTTTGTCTGTGTCTCTGTGACCCTGACCTTCAGCATACATTGTTCTTTCTAATCTCCCTTCCCCCCATAATTAGAAAAAAGGACATATCAAAGGTAAAGAGAAGGGACTCTCACCACCATTTAGGACCAGCTTTTTACCTGATCAAAATGAGACACAGAGCTCCTATTCATTTACTTCCAGCCTTTTGAGTTATCTACAAAATGGGTTTAAAATGCTGTAGGTAATAAAAATATACTAATATATCCAAAACGTGCTTGACCTATGGTTTTGTAATCTTGTATTCAACCTCCATCCACACCAATTCTACTATTAACTTTCAAGTCATTCATTTCAGGAAACACACAGTGAGCACCTGCTGGATGCCAGGAACTATGATACTGGGATTTTTAACAAGCAATTTATTTAACTAAGCTGAATTTTTCCACCATTTGCTTCATCACATTCTATGCAGCAGAGGCATTAATATGTGCAACATGACAGAGAGGTAGGTATTAGTTTATAAAATGTAGAGAAAAAATAGTCATGTAAAAATAAACAAAAACCTGGATTACCTGTGATAAGTTCATGGGCCCCTGAGTAAGTGAGAGTGAGAGTTGACTGTGTTTTTTCTTTTAATTGATGCATAATTTACATATAGTGAAAAGTACAGATCTTAAGGGTAGAATGAGGTGAGCTCTGACAAATGACACACCCAAGTAATCCACACCCCTGACAAGCTATAGAACACTTCTGTCACCCCAGAAATTTTTGTGCCCCCCTTCTCAATCAAAACCCACCCCATGTTTATTTTTAATATTTCTAAAATGCCTTTATATATGAATCAAGAAATATCCTGGACACTTAATGTGGCCCTAAGGTAGTGTGTTTTTGTTTGTTTGATCAGATTTAGACATTCTGAATGAGAGTTTCACCAAGTGTTGCTAGACCTTTCCTCTCAGGAAGGTAACTCATAAAATGGATCTATTAGGAACTTAGGAGGACACCACTTTTCTCTTCCTGGGTTCATTCAGCAATAATCCCTCAGCTGGACTCTTTCATAAAGAATCAAATAAACACATATGGTCACTGCTGGTGCTGGCCTTTGAGCCCACTCCTCTCTCTATGTGAAAAAGGTGAAAAGTTAACAGACTGCTACTGGGAGCCAATTCTCCATGGTACTCTCATCATTTCAAAGATATTTGCATAGCAGACAGCCTTAGAAGACAGAGAGATGGTGTTTTATTCCAAAACAAAGGGCAGAGCTGTCCAGTATAATAAAGACAATGTCTTTTTCCAGGGCAGAGGGCAGGTTGTTGGCAGCCTATTATGAAAGATTCAGATTTCCTAGGTTGAAGTTCCTCTTAGTACAACCACTGTGTATACAGGCAGCCCCTGGCCTTTTGCACACTATCCTGTGAGAATTGGGGCTCAGGAAACCAGAGCAAGATAATGATGACCCTCTGAGTACTGGTAGTGCTATGAGAAAAAAACTGTTCTTTATCTGACTTGAGGGTCTCTTGTCTTCTCCCAGCATCCAAGGAGCAGTTGCAGACTACCTGGTTAGCATGCAGGGAGAGTTAAATCTTAGATGCCTTGCAGTTTCTGAAAGCTATAAGCCAAAACCGTGTGTGTGGCATGTTCTGTTCTAGTTAGATCATAACTCTGTTTTAACAGTTGGCCAGAGAGGATGGCTCATGGACTCAGAACATTCACTTTGAGATCAAGTCTCAGCACAGGTGTGGGTGTTCTTCCTTCTAGAGCAAAATGGAGCCCAACACTTGGCTGCAGAGATAGAAGTTCATGATCTGAGTGGATAGTTAGCTCCAAATAACCCATGTTCTACCTTCCCCTGTCTAATCTGCCCTCTGCCATCCTGCCTTACTTCTGTGAACTTGTCACACCTGACATCACTCACACTGTATTTTCCTGTCACTAGGTCTCCTGGGAAGGCAGGTCAGTGAACTGTGAGCATTGAAGAAGTATTGCACTGAAACCATGAGTTGAATTTTTATTTTGTACTACAATTTGTGTAGGTTTATTATTTTATATACTTGTAGACATATAGGTGATGATTGTAAAAAAAAAAATCTAAGCTTTAGAAAAAGTATAAGAGAGTAATATAGATTGTTTATGATCATACCCTATAGGATATTGTTTCACCTCAGCAGTTAAAACATGTAACATAATTTTAAATAATTGTATAATATAAAGATATCCTATTCTTATTTATTTAACCAGTGTCTTTTCAGTAGACATATAGCTTGTTCTCATTTTTTGCTATTATAAAATGTTTTCATGACCTCTCTGACTCTCTCTTTGTATCTATCTATCATCTATCTAGCTGGCTAGCTATCATCTCAAACACTAGTTTTAAATTTTCAGTAGGATTAATTCACAGGAATGGAAGACACTCTTATAGCACAAGCAACCTACAAATTCCTTCAGGATGACTAAAATAGGCATGATTTTTCCCCTGTGACACACAGCCTTTCATACATATTATCATTTTTTATTACACAATGCATTCATTTTAGTTAGATGACACTATTGTAAAACCATCAGCAAAACAAGAGTTAAAGAATGAAAGTTGAGCCTGTGTGTTTAGGAAATGTTTGCACAACACCCTGCATACAAGTGTAGTAACAAAATCATAGAACATATCGTTTTGTTAATGACAGCAGATCAAACTCATGCATATCCTTGTCCTCTCTCATTAAAATTACAAAAAGAAAGTTTTAAAAGAACAAGCATTGGGAAACAGAAAAGGGAACACTCAAATAGAAAGTAGGTACGATTAGATCTGAGTTTCTTCAACTCAGCACTATTAACAATTTGGATTAGATCTTTCTTTGTTGTGGGGACTGTCCTGTACAATAGGATGTTTATTAACATGAGCTTTACTTATGAGGTACCAGTGACAGCCCCCTAAGTCATGACAACTATCTCCAAACATTTCCAAATGCGCCATGGGGAGCAAATGGCCCCCAGTGGAAAACCACTTGCTTTGGTGGATTAGGGGAATTGGGAGTAAGAAAAATGTCAGAGCCAGGTACAGATGGAGCAGGAGTGGGCTATGGAGGTGACACGCAACATTAGTAATGGAAGAAGACCTGTCTACAGAACAGCTGGGACAGTCACAGCCTTCTCCCTCCTGGCCCACAGAGACTGACTAGCTGCAAAAGATTTGCTTCCAAACCAGAGCTCATAGAGCTACTATTGAAATAAACTGAAGGATCTGGGAGGAAGAGCTTCTAGTTTCAATACTAAGGATGGAGAGAGAAGTAGAGACTGAAATGTTGACAACAGCATGGAAGGAAAAAAGCCAGAAGGATAGCTCTGCCTAAAAGGAAAATGAAGACCCCAGCACAAAGCCTTCTTTCCTTGGAAAAGGTGCAGCCTGTAGCCTTTGGGCCAGCCTCCCACTATGGACTGCTCACCCCTACCAGAGCCCTCCACAGCAGAAAGGCTTATTGAGAAAAAGAAGCTTGTGGCTGCAGAAGAGATGCAACCCAACTGCTGACACTGCTGTACTTATTAATTCATTCATAAAAAGGAAAGATCAACAAAGGTTATCAGACATTGGATAAAATAAACAGGTATAAAAGAGAAGACAAATAAAATTCAATGCTATTAGAAATACTTTCCACTAGTAATATCAGGTAAATACAAATTAAAATATCTAATTTTTACCTATTACAGAGGCAAAAAATAAAAAGGATAATAACATCCAGTGTTGGTAAAGCTGTGAGGAAATAGACACTCATATATGTCAATGATAGGAAGTTAATTTGAAAATACCCATAAGAAATAAAAGTATAAAAAATTTTGGACTCAGAAATTCTTCTAAAAACTTTCCTACAGAAATATGCACACTCAAAGATATATGTGCAAGAATGTTCACTGAAGCACTATGTATAATATAAAAAAATAGCCCAGCCAGCGTGACTCAGTGGTTGAGCATTAACCTATGAACCAGGAGGTTACATTTTGATTACTGGTCAGGGCATATGCCATGTTGCAGGCTCATTTCCCAGTGTGAGCATGCAGGACACAGCTGATTAATGATTCTCTCTTCTCATTAATGTTTCTCTCTCTCCCTCTCTCTCTGTGAAATCAATAAAAATATATTTTAAAAAAATAAGGCACAACTCAAGGGGCTTTCACCAGAGAAATAATGACGATAAAATGCTTATATAGAATACTAGAGGCCTGGTGCACGAAATTTGTGCACAGGTAGGGTCTCTAGGCCTGGCCGGCAATCAGGGCCGATCAGGTTCCCCACCTCCCTGCCTTCCCCCCTTTCCTTCCCTTGCTGCCAATCAGGGCCTGCCAGCCAGGGAGAAAGGCCACAGGAGGTTTTGATCCCCAGTTTGGAATGTGCAGGAGGCAGCCAATCAATGATTCTCTATCATCATTTATGTTTCTAAGTCTATTTTCCTCTCCAAAATCAATCAAATATATATTTTTAAATGCAAGGTTTTTAGAGAAAGAAATCTAGGGCAAGGGAGCTATTGACAAGGGGATATTTGAGATCTTGCTCACATTTCAGATAGGATAACATAAGGTGGTCTTCAGGGGGTGACAGGGGAGGAGTAGCAGTGGGTGTAACAGTGCACTGCAGGCTGAGGAATGGGCTGTAATGACTGGGAATGTCTGTGACAGTGACACTGAGCATGTGTTGGGACCATTTCTGGGATCTTTCATCCCCAAGAGGTTTTGATTCCATACGGGAGGAAAAACATGGAGATCAGTGGGCCTTTCTTAGCCTAGAAGGTAACAAGGGTAGCAGGAGTGGGCTGCCCTGTTTCCCTACAAATGTAAACAGTGTAACTGGACATGGACGTCAGTCACATGGCCAAATCAATGCCCAACCAGCCATGTGGCTATGTCCTGTCACTCTCTGGCTGTGCTATCATACTATTGATTGGGGAGGCTGAAGCCATGCCCCAGAACACACATAGTATACAAAGGGACAGGCAGGAAGCTGGAAGCCAGAGCTGACACAGTGCAGCCCGGCAGCACTGTGTTTGGAGTCAGAAGGGCTGCGCTTCCTGCATGTCACCAGTGAGTCACCACGAGCCATGTGACCAAGGGGCAGCAGGGTGGGGGGCACTACCATGGTTGGTGCGTGGTCCTTCACAGCACGTCAGCTGGGCTGGGCAGGGCCTGGGGAAGCTTTTCTTTCCTGGAGCCACTCTTCCCAGGGCGGCGGCATCTGGCCACTTTTTTGTTTTTTTTTCAAAATTTGTTTATTGGAAAGCAAGCTCTGGGCTTGTGGTTCCTGGGATCCCTGGGACATAGCATGCTCTTCCAGGCCTCACTGCATTCCTTTCCCCCTCTTCCTGCATTGAGCGTCAGCCCGGCCTGTGCCCTCTCACAATCTGGGAACTTTCGAGGGATGTAGCAGTATGCCCAGCAGCAGGCGGCCAGGGAGGAGCCTGAACTGGGGCCGGGTGCCATGCGGCTCATGCTTATCCTGGCCACTGCACCTGCTGCCACCGCTTAGTACTGCCGTGGGTCGCCAGCCATGAGCCCAGCTACTGGCTGAGCGGTGCTCCCCCTGTGGGAACTCACTGACCACCAGAGGTCAGCTCCTACATTGAGTGTCTGCCCCCTGGTGGTCAGTGCACATCATAGTGACTGGTCGACAGGACAGTCTGGTCTTTCTGATCATTCTGTTGTAAGAGATTTACATATATAGACTAGAGGCCTGGTGCACAAAATTTGTGCACAGGGGGTTTGTGTCCCTCAGCCCAGCCTGCACCCTCTCACAATTCAGGACTGATGGCTCCCAACTGCTCACCTGCCTGCCTTTCTGATTGCCCCTAACCGCTTCTGCCTGCCAGCCTGATCACCCCCTAACCACTCCTCTGCCAGTCTGATTGATGCCTATCTGCTCCCCTGCCAGCCTGTTTGCCCCTAACTGCCCTCCCTTGCAGGTCTGATCACCCCTAACTGCCCTCCGCTACAGGCCTGGTCCCTCCTAACTGCTCTCCCCTGCAGGCCTGGATCCCCCACAGTTGCCCTTCCCTGCAGGTCCAGTCACCCCCAACTTCCCTCCTCTGCCAGTCTGGTCACCCCTAACTGCCCTCCCCTGCAGGCTTGATCACCCCCAACTGCCCTTCCTTACAGGCCTGGTCCCTCCCAATAGCCCTCCCCCGCTGGCCATCTTGTGTCCACATGCTAGCCATCTTTTGTGTTGGAGTGATGGTCAATTTGCATGTTACTCTTTTATTAGATAGGATTATTAGATAGGCTAGAGGCCTGGTACATGGGTGGGGGCCAGCTGGTTTGCCCTGAAGGGTGTCCCAGGTCAGGGAGGGGGTTCCCTTGGAGCGTGGGGTGGCCTGGACAAGGGGCCTGTGGTGGTTTGCAGACCAGCCATGCCCCCCAGTGACCCAAGTGGAGGCCCTGGTATCTGGGATTTATTTATATTCTATAATTAAAACTTTGTAGCCTTGAGCAGAGTCAAGCCTCCTGCTCACTCCATGGCCACAGCCATTTTTGTTGGGATTTATTTATCTTCTATAATTGAAACTTTGTAGCCGTGAGTGGAGGCCTCGTCCGGCCAGCATGTGCAGAAAGCTTGGCTTCTTCCATTACCAGGGACACCCAAGCCTCCTGCTTGTCCGGGGCTGTAACCATCTTGATTGTGTTAATTTGCATACTTGCTCCTGATTGGCTGGTGGGCGTGACTGGTGGGTGTAGTGGAGGCATGGTCAATTGCATATTACTCTTTTATTAGATAGTATTATGTACCCTATTAGTGGGATAAAACAGATCTGATTGTACCAATAAGAAAAGATGTATTAAGAGAAAAGAGTAAAGCTTTGAACAATATGTATATTATTATTTTTTAAAATATATTTTTATTGATTTCAGAGAGGAAAGGAGAGGGAGAGAGAGATAGAAATATTAATGATGAGAGAGAATCATTGATTGTCCTTCTCCTGCATGCTCCCTACTGGGAATCAAGCCTGAAACTGAGGCATGTGTCCTGACCGGGAATCGAACTGTGACCTCCTGGTCATAGGTCAATGCTCAACCACTGAGCCACAATGGCATGGCACAATAATATGTATGTTATGATGTCATTTATTACTAAAAACTCCATGTGTGTTCACATGCACACACACGTGGTATATAGAAATGCATTGGGGTCTGGCAGGGAGGAGTAATAAGGAATGGTCATTTTTATAAGGGTCATATGATACCTTGTAAGTTTGGGAACAACTTTTACAAAGAAAAGTAAACAAGGAATGTTAAATCTTACCAAATTCATGAAGATCATACCCAGTCTGTTTAAGACAAGGAAACTGAAGTCCCAATCTGAATCAAGAATGTCAATGTTCTGATTTCTGATCTTATACTCTTTCCATTTCTCTTGTTCCTTTTAAACTTCTGAGAATTTCACCATTTATTTTAAGCCATTTATTACAGCTGTTATCTTAATCATAATTTTGCTTATTTAACAACCACTGTGGCTTATAATGTGTTTATTTAATATATTTTGTAAAATAAGCATGCCCTTTACATCAAATTTCAGGTATTATGAAAAACAAATCTTTACATAATTTGTTTTTCCAAGCATAAAATTTTCACATATTTTTAATCATGGATTTCCTGTAGCAGATCAAAGGATACATTCATTTTAGTGGCTAGTGCAAACATTCAGAGTGAGAGAGTGAGACAATAGGAGTGCTGGGGGCAAATGGGGGCAGAGTCCTGCCTAGGAGCTCTGGGGGAGACCCAGGCTCTTCTCAAAGACTGCCTTCCAGCAAAGGTGAATGGTGTGCACACCTGAGAGAAAAATGCAAAGGTTCTTATAAACCACAGGATAAATGCAAAGATTCTTATAAACCACAGGATAAATGCAAAGATTCTTATAAACCACAGGATGACTACAGGCAAACAAATATAATCCTGTCTGAAAATGTAAGAGAAAAGGGTAAGAAAGGTGGAGATTTCATTTCCAGGGTGTAAGATATTCAGAATTGGCTTCAGGAAGGCAGGTTGTTTGAGCCAGACTTTGAAGGGATATAAGCAACTTCAGGAACTCCTGGAAGAATGTCAGGTAATTTGAACAGGATCTCAGATCAGATTTTTTTTTGCCTCATCTTCTCTTACTCAATATGGTTGTTCCCTAGAACCTCATGAATCTGAGCTGAAACAAACAAGCAAGCAACATAAAAACCACAGCTGACCCACCTTGGAGAAGTGGAAAATTAGTAAATGATAATTTTCCTAAGACATTGATTAACATTTTTTTTCAAGGCTAAAAATGGATCCTTTTTGGCCTTGGAAAATAATTACTCAATATCTTAAAATAGATGCAATTTCACATAATCACTTAGAATTTGACCCAAATGTCTAATACTTATTTATTACCTTTGATCTATCTTTAAAATGACATGCTTATTTTCAAATATGAACTGTTCATGGTTTGGTGTAAATGCAGACAAAATGTGCTCACACAAATGTATGTTTCATGTTGTTTAGAGCTGGAAATCTCTCTAAGAGAGGGTCAGTACAACCCACAGCTATCAAAATATCACCAAAATGCTCCATAGGGAAAATAGCATGTATACATAGATGCTTTTAATTTTCTCCTTTATATTTTTTGCCTTATGTGGAGAGCTATTGAGACACTCCCTTCAAAGGCACAAGGCTTCTAGTCCCTTGCAGAGGTGCTATTTATTTGGGGGGTTGAAATCTTTGCTAATAGGCGCTTGTTGCCCTCATAAGTGCTTTCTGCATTGGCAGCAAGAGAGGGAAACGATGGAAGCACTGATGTTACCAGCTAATAAGGCCAGGAAGCAGCCTAAACCTCCAGATCAATAGGGATGCAGACAGCTGCCGGGCAGACAGCCTGGTGTCTGCTCTGATTTCACTTCCTCCTTGGTCAGAGCCCATTGCTATGGCAGTGGGGTCAAAGAAGAGAGCTTGTCTAAGTTTCAGATACATAGAGAGGTTGTCCCTATGGAAGTGACTGTGATGTGAACTTCAAATGCACAATGAAAAGCCTGGGCCTTCACCCCCATCCAGATGACGTTCTCACCAGGGTGTAGCCACCAGCCTTGTTTTTGTTGGGAGTTGGTGTTAACTCTGGGCCAGCTCCCTGGGCCTGAGACCCTGTGCAGCCACACAGGACTCTGCTTGGTTTCATGTGCTGCTGTCTCCGTCTTGAAATCCTCACTATTCCTTTAACAAGGGGCCCTGCATTATCACCTTGTGGAAACTGGGTTCTGAAATCATGCACCCAGTTCTGACTGCACTTTTGGATTCCTCACTGTGGTTGGGGACTGTATGTGTTTGAAGGGTTTTGATGACATTTTCTATCAGAGCTTGAATGGAAAAGGAAAGACCCTGGTTCTCCCACTGCAACTCACTTTCACGTCAAAAGAGAATTCTCCAGGCTGCCCTTTTCCCACTATGTCTACCAATGAAAAGTGTTTAGCAGGAGCTTCAGAGGGAGGCTGGAGGGCCAGAGGCCTTGAACATGGGGTCTTGTCTAAATGCTGACTTTGTTCTTCCTTGGGTGGACACTGCCAGTCATGGGAGCATGGAATCATCTTGTAGCCTGCTAGACATTTTATTTCTAAAGTAGGTGATTTCCACCCCTCTGGATGATCTGGGCTATGTAATTGAATTTGATTTAAAAGCTTCTGGGTTTATGAACTGAGTTTGAAATAAATAACCCCCAAATCTCTCACCTTTAGGTCTACAAAGACATCCTTAGCTATAAATTTCCTACCATTCAATCAGGGAGGTGAGACACAGGACATTGAGAGAGCTGTGAACTTTTCCTGTTCACTGCTTAGCAGTGCTCACTTAGAAACTTAATTATAATCCTTTATCCATCAATAGTGTTACCTTGTCACCCCTGATCTCAGGTTGGAGAAATGTCAACCACAAGTGCCTGTGTAGTTGTGAACACCTTGGGGCACAGGCTAACAGGGCTGAGGCAGAAAATAAATTAAAAGAGAATACTCAAAACTTCTCTAAAAGAGATTTGACCATATTTTAATTTTCATCAAAGTAATATATATGCATGATTTACAAGGTCAAAGAGTACCACAAGGCATTTTTAAAAAGTATCTGTTTCTTTTGCCTTCCACACTTTTCAATCCCTAGCCCCAAGGCAACAATTTTAATTCTTTTAGTGTTATTTCTGGTATTTTCCTCCACTTTTCTAACTAACAAGCTTATTATTTCTTTACTTTTCTAATTGGGATATTATCTTCTTGATATTGACTTCTTGTATAAAAGATATGTGGGAAATTGTATATGGAAAATCTCATAGATACCCACAGTCACATACACCTGTACCTGTTCTTTCCTGCCATCCTCCCAAAACAGCTATATGATAATACATGGTCAGATTAGGTGTTTACATTATTATGACTATAAATTTTGTTCACAGTGGAGATATGTAATCGTAACACATTTTGATTATATTTTCTTTCTTCTACAAAGTTGTTTTTTCTGGCATTAATAATTAATTTCTTTATTACTTAATTTTATGTGTTCCTATAACTAATATAGCTTTCAGACTACTCAACAAAAGAGACCCTTTGATTTTCTTAGAAATATCCCCCCAGAGCCCTCTACCTTCTCCAACTTGATTCACAGCTGTCATGCTGGTATCTGTCTTTATCCCCTTCTAGAGACTTTCATTTGCCCCTCTCCCTTCAGGGACTCCCTGTTTCCAGACTCCATATCTTCCTTATTCAGTTTATTCTCTTGTTTTGGGAGAACGTATTCAGCAAGGCATTGAGGGTAAAGTTTCAGGCACTGCGTATTTGAAAGTGTTTTATTTTAACACTTCCACTTGTTTGATCATTTCATTGGAATAGAATTTTTGGTTGGAGTCTTTTCCCCCCATCATTTCCAAGGCACTGATGCACCGTTGTCCTGCTCCCAGCATTGCAGTGGAAGTCCACTAGGGATCTTGAATCCTGATCCTGTATAACTTGCTTCAAAAAGCTGTGGGGGCCTTCAGAGTGTTCTGATTCTGTTGTTTCCATCCAGCATCTCAGCCTATCCTCCTTTGGTCTGCTTTCCCCGAGGCCAAGGCTCCTTTGCTTACATTTCTCAAAGGACTAAACCTTTTTTCTTCTATAAGAATGGGGCAGGGTGATCACCTGGATGCTGTAAGATGTTCCATTAGTCTTCCTGCTGACATCTTGATTGCAGGCTTCTTGCATCCAGAACTCTGAGAACATAAATTTCTGTTCTTTAAGCCACCATATTTATGGTGCTTTCTCAATGTAGCCCTAGGAAACTAATGCACTGTATGAAATTTTACCTGTTCCACAAAGTTTATCCATAAGAATTAAGTCTGTGTTCATAATAAGTTTGACCAAATTCTGTTTTAAAACCATATTAAACACTGACCAGGGCATACCAATGAGGGTTGATGGGCAGGCACTTCTTTCTGCTTGTCTGTTCGCAGGGTTTTGATCACCAGAATCTTGTGCATAATTCCTGCCCTACTGAAGTTGTTCTGACACAGTAACTTGTGAGCAACTGAGGCTCCCTCCACCTGGAATCGGTCAAGGTGCTACAGTATGTATCTTCACTGAGCCCAAGGGCCGGGCAACAGGTGAGAGCGGGGTTGGTTGAGGAGGCTCAGGTGGCTAAGCCATGAGTCTTCTTAGGATGGACAGGAGCCCATCAAGACATGGTGTGGCAAGATGAAGAATGTCTAGTGGAGAAGGTCAAAATGAGAACCCTTGGTAGCACACACATACAAGAATAGGCAGAAAAGACGAGACAGCGAAGGAGACAAAGGGGCCTTGTGCCCCAGAGAGGTCATGCCATGAATACCAAGACAAGGTGTTGAATTTGTGAATTGGGAGCTGCTGGCCTTTAGACAAGCAATCTGTGCCATGGAAGCTGGAGTAAGTTGCAAAGAGGAGAGACTATGAGTATATACTTTAATGGGATCTCATGGTACAAGGAATGAGAGAGATAAGATGGTAGTTTGAACTGGAGGCAGGACTATAAGGAAGGGTTTATTCTCATTGCTATTACTTTATTTTTAATGTTGGGAAAAGAATTACATTTTTGTGTTCTGAGGAAAGGAATTTGTGGAGGGGGAGAGACTGAAGCTGAAGAGAAAAGAGATCATCCGAAAGGAAAATTTGAAGCAGAGGCAGGGGCACATTAAAACACCATGTCCACTGAGCTGAGGAGAAAGTGCATGTGGGTACAGGCTCCTCTGCAGGGCCTGGGCGGGGGTACAGGGGTGGGTGGGAAATGGACTTTACTTTGACAGGAAAGTAGAAAGAAACATCGAAGGAGCTCTAGTTCCTTCCAACTATGATTTAGCACAAACTGCAGGCTCCCTTTCCAAGATCAGTACTGGAGAAACAGAAAGGAAGACAGAGGGAAACAAGGAAATAAAATTTATTAATGAAAAGATAAATTTTCTAAAGTTAACACTTTGCTTAAAAAGCTCCAAATAACTAATGGGTGAAAGAAGAAATCATATGGAAGATTTCAAAATACTCAGGATTGCGTGATAATAAAAACACTAAATATTAAAACTTGTATATGAAATGAATGTGGAATCACAGTAAAGTCAAAGCATTCAATGCTTCTAGTAGAATAGAAAGGCTGAAAATAAATGCCCTATGTTGTCTAGCTTAAAACCTACAACAAAAGCATAAACCCAAAGAGAGTAGAAGGAATAAAATTACAAAAAATGGGAGTAGGAAGCATGTAGTAGATAATGTAATTCAATAGAGAAGAGTAATAAAGCCTAAAGTTGATTCTTTGGTAAGATGAGCAAATAGATTAATCTCTGATGAGCCTGATCAAGAAAAAACAAAAACAAAAAAAGGAAGCACAAGTATGAACAGGGACACAAAGACAGGTAAGTAAAATCCAGAAAGTGGATAAGTAGAGAATATCAACAAGTTTATGCTAAAAAATGGAAAATGTAGATAAAGTGGGCTAAATATACCTTTTAGGAGTACAGATAAGTGGGATAAAGACTGTATTTTTAAAAAGCAAAGCAATAATAAACACAAGCAGTTACCTGTAGTGAGGAAGTTCAGGGAAAAGAATAGGAGAGCAGGACATAAATAAATGTAAATTCCTGTCAGTGTTTCTCATGTGGGATGAAGGGGTCAAGGGAGCCTATATTCTAATTAGTTTTTTAATTCTTTTAAAGGAGGGTCATGCATGGGCCAATAGAGTGTTTCAAGAACCAAGAATTATAATAAATCCAATTCTGTGCATTTGAGACTCAAAAAGAAAATTCAAGAAAGAAAATAAGGTCCTACCAACAGACCTGGGAAGAGTGGTAGAGACTCCATAGCTGCATTGAGGAGGAAAAATAAACATACAGGGTAGAGCCAGAGAAGAAAATGGACATGTACTGAGTGACTGCTCTGTGACAAGCAGGGCGGTAGTGTTTTACAGTGTAGCAGGATGCTGTACTGGAGGGTAAACTTGTATTTCCTCCTCTGTTCAGGGTAGTGAGGTATCTGAAAGTGACCATCATCACTGTTCAGAAGAAAAGTTGTCACCAAAGCAGTGAATAGAGCTGTCGATGGGAGCCCACCATTGTCCAGGAAAGGGTGTGTAAACAGACTTTTGTGGTTTAAGGATTTTATATCAGTTTGCTAGGGCTTTCATAAAAAAAGTGTCATATACTTGATGACTTAAACAACAAAAATTTATTTCTCACACTTCCTGAGGCTGAAAATCCAAGGTCAAGGTGATGGCAGAGTTGTTTTCTCCTGAGGCCTCTCACCTCAGCTTGCCGACGGCACCTTATCTGTGTCCTCACATAATTTTTCTCTTGTGTGCACATTCCTAGAGTTTCTCTCTGTGCCCAAATTTCATTTTCCTATAAGGACACAAGTCAGGTTGGATTAGGACCCACTCTACTGGCCTCATTTTAACTTAATCATTTTTAAAGATCCTATTTCCCAAAACAGTGACATTCTGAGGTGCTAGGGATTAGGATTTCAACATTTGAATTTTGGATAGACACAATTCAACCCATAACCAATTTGAAGGAGAAGCATCCAGATCCCAGGAGGAGACTAAGAAGAAAGAAGATTTGGGGTGCCCTGTGTCTGTGAGTTAGCACATACCAGGAAGTTCTGACCAAGTACTCAAGGATCAGCATGCAACCCAGAGGGTGAACAAGAGTGAGTGAATATGGGAACGAGAAGTGTCTGGAATGAAGCAACCAGCCAACTAGACCAGATCCCCAGTTCACTAATCCTTTACCACCAATGCTCCCATCATAGTCACAGTAACAGAAAACAAACCCTAATCCCCTAGGCCCACATGGACAGAGACTGGTGGTTCTAGTACTAGGCAGTTCCATGGGCAGGGGGGCATGCTGGCTGCACCTTGAAGCACACAAGTGACAAACATAGTGAACTGGGCAGATAGTGATTATGGTCCATGGTGGGTCATTAAGATAAGTGAGTCTCAGAGAGATCATGTAAATTTCCAGAGACCCAGACCTAGTAAGTGAAGGAACCAGAATTCAGTGCATAACAGCCTGATTCCCAAACCTATGCACATTCTGTGGCACGCAGTGAGATATTGCTTTAAATACTCCATAGATAATATTAGACTCTGTGATGGTGAATTTTATGTCAACTTGACTGGTCACGGGTCCTCAGATAATTGGTTAAACATTATTCTGGGTGTAGGTGAAGAGGCTTCCAGATGAGACAAACATTTAAATCAGTAGACGGAGTAAAGCAGATTGCCCTACCTCATGTGAGTGGGCCTCATCCAATCCAATGAAAGCCTGAATAGAACAAAAAGGCTTAGAATTCTGTCTCTGCCTGTCTGGGAACTGGGACATCAGTCTTCTCCTGCCTTTGGACTCAGACTGACAAACTACACCATTAGCTTTCCTGGGTCTGCAGCTTTCCAACTGCAGAGCATGGGACTTCTCAACCTTTATCACATGAGCCAATTCATATATATTTTCCCAGAGAAATAAAACCAAAAATATATATATTGGGTGGGAATATATATATATATATATATACACACACACATACATATATATGTGTATATATAAGTATATGTATATTC
Organism: Corynorhinus townsendii; assembly: GCA_026230045.1. Lineage (NCBI taxonomy): Eukaryota > Metazoa > Chordata > Mammalia > Chiroptera > Vespertilionidae > Corynorhinus > Corynorhinus townsendii. The sequence goes on along the minus strand of JAPDVU010000002.1, from coordinate 138,792,481 downwards.
TTTTGGTTTTATTTCTCTAGGAAATCTAGACTAATACAGACTTCTAAACACTTTACAAACATTTTCCCACATAGATCCTATCTAATAAAAGATTAATATGCAAATTTACCATCATTCCAACACACAAGCTGGCCACCCCCATGTGGTCAAAGATGGCCGTCCCCATGTGGACACAAGATGGCCGCCACAAGATGGCCAGCAGGGGAGGGCAGTTAGGGGGGACCAGGCCTGAAGGGGAGGGCAGTTGGGGGGACCAGGCCTGCAGGGGAGGACAGTTGGGGGGGTATCAGGCCTGCAGGGGAGAACAGTTAGGGGTGATTGGGCCAGCAGGGGAGGGCAGTTGGGGGTGATCAGGCTAGCAGGGGAGGGCAGTTGGGGGGGACCAGGTGGGCAGGGCAGGGCAGTTGGGGGCAACCAGGCCAGCAGAGGAGGGCAGTTAAGTGTGACCGGGCAAGCAGGGGAGGGCATTTAGAGGCAATCGGGCCAGCAGGGGAGCAGATCAGGCTGGCAGGGGAGTGGTTAGGGGGTGATCAGGCTGGCAGGCAGAAGCGGGTAGGGGCAATCAGGCAGGCAAGCAGGCAGGCAGGTAGGCAAGCGATTGGGAGCCAGCAGTCCTGGATTGTGAGAGGAATATCTGACTGCCCATGTAGGCCCGATCCCACAATCAGGATTGGGCCTAAACGGGCAGTCAAACATCCCTCAAGGAGGCCCAGATTGGAGAGGGTGCAGGCTGGGCTGAGGGACACACACCCCGTGCATGAATTTCGTGCACAGGGCCTCTAGTACTGTGGTCAGCAAACTGTGGTTCACAAGCCACATGCAGCTCTTTGCCCCTTGAGTATGGCTCTTCCACAAAATACCACGGCCTGGGCGAGTCTATTTTGAAGAAGTGGCATTAGAACAAGTTTAAGTTTAAAAAATTTGGTTCTCAAAAGAAATTTCAATTGTTGTATGTTGATATTTGGCTCTGTTGACTAAAGAGTTTGCCGACCACTGCTCTAGTAGGTTGATAAGCTATTTACAAGTTATTCTTGCCAGCCTGATAAAAAATTAAACAAAATGTAATTTAATTAGCTACTTCTACTTACTAAATCTAATTGAAAATAACAAAGTTGTTCCTAAAAATTGTTCACTAGTTCCAACTTTTATGATGTAAGGTTGGCTTTTTCCTAAACAAAGCTGAATAAAGGAGCTTCTTACTTTTTAATTCTCAATATCAAATCTGTGTTTGACAGGAGGATGAGACTGACATTGGCTGAGAAACTACTTAGTGCCAGACAGTTTCATTCAGTCATCACATGTTATCTGTCTTGTGATTTTCACAAGCATCAACTTGCTTGCTGTCTTTCCTGTTGTCATCTATGAGAGCAGAGAGTAGCAGGGTGAATCAAGTCCTTGGTCTGGAGGCTGCTCCAGTTGGTCAGAACTTTATAACCCCACAGAATATCTTTAGCAGACTAAGGGCTAGATTCCAAATAGGGCTGGATCCAGATGAACTTCTAAGGACATTAACAATTGGACACGTGGGAAAGAGCAGCACATGCCGTGCAAAGAATCCTGGCCAAGAAATTTCTCCCAGATGCTCCCTCTCCATCCTGCCCAGCTATCTGGTCTGGAAAGCAGCAGTCCTGTGAAGGACCTCCAACTTCAGATGGCGTCCCAGGAATGGTCTGAATGCTGTGCTTGTCAAAACCCCGAGGTGTGCGTTCAGCCTTAATCACAGTTCTCCTCAGTAGCACTTAAAAGTATAGTTGATGAATTTAACAAGAAACACACGTTTTCATTTAAATTACAATTAGCAATTAGAGAGTTAAGTGTGCCCTAGATAGAATATATAATTGTTGTCGAGTTTGTGGCATAGCTACTTTACTGTTGCTATTTTCCTATTATGTTTTGCTTTATGATTTTAGAGTAAATTTATGCAGAAACTGTGAGAGAAGCCCAAGCTAAATAAAGCTGCTGGGTTGCAGTTATTTGGCTCCTGAAACAAGGTCACCAGGTTAGGCCCACTGTAGACTCATGGTTTGGGTGATTCTCTTTGTTTTAGCAAATGTGAGAAGGGGAGACTTTTGACTTGCCCTCTTAGCAACTGAGGTTGGATGATTTAGGGGAAAGAGCTCCAGCGTAAATTTTATTTTTCTGAGCTCTGTCTACCTACTGGTTGGTATGCTTTTCTGGAAATCCAGAGAAGGAAAAGCAAGCTATCTTCTCCTTCATGCCTTTGGGAATGTTTCATAGAGAAATTAATATTCACTTTTGCTTTTTTTTTTTTTTTTTTACTTAAAAAAAGGACGCCAATACATACAATTTGGGGGCCAAATCAGGTGCATTCCAAATGACGGGAACCTGGCTAATGGCCTCACCAGGGGGAAATCCTCAGGGCTGAATAGCCATAGCTCAATCTCCTTTGATTCATAAAAGGTTTCTATTGCCAAGCACGTTGGCAATTGTAACGAAGCCATGTAATGAGAAAGTCGTTCCTAGTGAGGAGTCCCTCCCTCCAAATAAAATGAAAGGAGAGAGATTTGATTTATGGTGACCACTGGGACTGGGTACAGTACACATCACAGCCAAGACAAGTAATAGTAGGTGGCTCGGAGACCTGACTACATAACTCCTTGGCACCATTTAAGGAACCACAGCAGTTTCTAAATGTTAACAAACCAGACACAGAGGTGAGGGGAGATTGCTCCTCACGGAGACTGTCAGGAATCGGAGACTCTGGGCCATGTTTGCTGTAGCTGGCAGAGGAGATGGCCACCAGGTCACTGGACACTGGAGGTTGTGGATTTCTTTAAAGGAAAGCAGGTCATGCAGGCTGAGGGGACTGTAAATAATCTCTGGTTTCCACAAAGCAAAATAGAACCTGTCCCTCAAAACAACCCCAGTGGATGGTCTTTCCTTATTTCCCAGCAAATGTTTCCCGGTGAAAATACCAGGCTAAAAAGTGTCCCTGTCTAGTGTTGCAGGAGGACACCGGCTCATGAGCATTAATGCTATGGAAGTGCGCCCTCCACGCCTGGAGTAAACTTCCTGGGGAAGACTAAGAGCCAGGGTCTGCTTTCTCCGCCATGCTGTTTTTCATCGCGTGGAGTTGTTTGTCTCCAGCATCAGAGACAGTGAGTAAATTTCCTCCACGTGCTGACAGACCCCGAGGAACATCTGCATAAGGACGGAATTTATTTTGTTCATTATGACCACTGCAGAGCACAGGCGTTATTTCACTCCTGCAGATGCATTCTGCTCTCGTAAACTATGCAGCGTGCTCTTCATCTAATGGCTGGTGGTCTTGGGAGAACTGGCAGATAATCTGAGTTGTCTCTGCTTCTTCAGTTTGGTGATTCCTGTATCATAAATGTTATGACATATCAGACAGACGAAGGATCAAGAAGGCCTCAAGTAAATACTTTCTAACAAGCTCAAGACAAATCGTGTAACAGAGCTACAGAGGCTTCGAAAACATTCTAAATGCTTCCCCCAATCCCAAGAACTCAAAAGCAGATGCACCTTTCTCTGGGGAAGCCGGCACCCATTGCTGCTCTGAGCATTTTATTTTACGTGTAATGATGGAAACTTCATCTTGCTCTCTTGCTAAACTGTCCAGCTATGTAATGATCTGTGTGTTCCTAATGATGGATCTTCCCTTTGATTTTTTAAAAAACATAGCAGATATAAATAGAAGCAGCCCTTAAGTGCAAAACCACACAATGGCCACCAGTTTTGGCCAAAAGCATGACCCACACAGGAGCTCATTCAGATGTTCCACATCAATCATAGCCTCACATATCATTTTCTTCCCCCTCCTGCTCTCATTTATCTTTTTCGTAGGATTTGGCACAAAAACACAGGCCTGGAACCAGAGTTGCAATTTCAGGCTACTCTCTGAAGGGTTTCCCAGTGCTGTATTACTGAAAGATGTATAGTCCCCATGGAAGGCAAATGTTGGATGAAGAGGAAACAGGACTTTGGGAACGGGGGTGGGGGGGGTGGGGGAGGAGATGTGTTAGTCAGGGTTTTCCAGAGAAACAGAATGAGAGAGAGAGAGAGAGAGAGAGAGAGAGATTATAAAAAAGTGGCTCAGAAATTAGGTGGGCAAGCCCCAAGCTCCGCAAGGTGAGCCGGCCAGCTGGGGAGCCGAGCTCCAGTTGGAAGGCCAGCAGACTCAGGACTCAGGAAGAGCCAGTGTTTCCATTTGAATTCAAAGGCAGAAACAAAGTCAGTGTCCGGTCCTGAAGGCAGTCAAAAATAATTTTCTCTTGCTTAGGGGAGGGTCCACCTTTTTGTTGCATTCAGGCCTTCAACTGATTGGTCAAGGCTTACCCAATCAGGCCAAACGATTTGCTTTATCCAGAGTCTACCAATTCAAAGGCTAATCTCATTCCAGAACACTGTAATAGAAACACACAGAAATATGTCTGATGAACTATCTGGGTACCCAGTGACCCCATCAAGATGAAATAGAAAATGAGCTTTCGCAGGGAGTGATGTGAAATTAGGCCCCAGGTATCATGCTCTGTGTCTTGTTTATCTGAGACACCCTGGGAACATAACCAATGGCAGGATAAATTGCGAACACTGTTGTCTATCTAGAGGTATTAATGACCAAGAAATCATTCTACCCACCCCCACGCGTCTGTATCCACCAGAAATATCAAAGCTCTTCTATCATGAAAGACTCATTTTCGTATGGAAGTTTTCAGACTGCTGAATTATGTGTCCTTATGGTCTCAGGATTCCAGGAGGAGGTAGAAATAAACCAAAAGGGAAGGCAGGGAACAGGGAGTCTTGCTTCTTTGTCTGTGTCAGTCACTCTCTTCAGTGCTGTTGGCTGAAGTGTGATGTTGCATCTTCACATCAAGGGGGCAATGCATGATACCACAGAGACCTTCACTGCGGCTCCTTGGACCCACGAAGAATAAAGACCTGTCCTTCTGGGTGGCCACCCAGCTGGAGCCATGCAAAAGCCTGCCACCTCCCAGGTGTTGTCTCAGCAAAGTCCAGTATGCCACCATAGACATGATTGCCTTTCCCTTTTCATTTCCTATTCTCTTCCCAGCCTCCAGATATTCATCTTTAGGGTCAGTCCTGTCTGCTATTCAACACAAAGATGAATTCCCCCAGCTGAGCCTTGCCTTGCTAAGCAAAAGTCTGGCTGCCAATTATCTTTAAACAGAGCTCCTGAAACACATGAAAATCCATTGACTCCTCTTGGGGCAAGGCAGCCCAGAATTCAAGGTCTCAAAAGACTCACAAAGATTCACAACTGTGTGCGAGATCAGGGGTGGAGCAGGGTGGACTGTAGAAATAAGAGCAATAAATATACGTATATTCCTTATTGAAATTGTAGAGGTGACGATCAATAATAATTATTATTATGTAAATGTATTATTATTATTTCTCAAGCTCATCCTATGAAATCTTCCATATATCAGATATAATATTTGATGCTTTTATATGTCTTTCATGGAGTCTTCATAAGTTTGTGAGGAAATATTTCGCTTCTGTTATGGATTAGGCTAGGGTAGGGGTGGGGAACATCTAGCCACAGGCCATATAAGGCCCTTGAAAATCATTTCTTATAGCCCTGCCAGGGCATTAGGGATGAGTCTGACCAAATATAGCAGACTAATTTTTAAGTTGATAATTTTGTATGGTCTCAAATTATGTTATAAATATCCAAATGGCCTTTGGCAGAAAAAAGGTTCCCCACTCCTAGGCTAGGGAACAGAGTTACATTTTTCATTCCAGGTACTATGCTGAATGCTTTAGATGTTCTTTCATTAAAATCTCACAGCTCTATAACATATGTCAAATTATATCTACTTTATAGACAAGAAAACTGAGGCAGCAGTCCTGTTTAGGAATAAAGCAAAAAGTTGTCTATTTAGTGAAAGCCAAGGGGAAGGGTTTCTAAGTACTGGATTTGAAGACCAAGGCCACAACATCAGTTTTTTGTAATGTCAGTGCTAGGCTAAGGTGCCTTGGATCTTCCAGGCTCCCCTTGGGTATTCTTCTGGAAGTTTCTGGGAGCCAATAGTTCTGGAATCTTCCAATGTGAACCCTCAGGCCTCTGTGTATTATTTGAAAGTAAGGAAGGAAAGTAAGAGGGGAGGGAGGATTAACTTCATAACCCAGAGACAGGGTGCCTATTAAGTAGATCCAAGTCTAAGACAAATGAATACTAAATGAGAAATTTTATTTTTAGTTCTCACTTCTGCCTGCTGGACTGTTCTACTCTCCCTGAGGTAGCAATGGCAATATTATATATAAAAAAAGACTGTATAATTTCCGTTCATCGTCACTGAACACTGTATTGAATGTCTCTGTGGACGAACCAGTTGCCGTGGGAAATCAGGGTATCTGCTGATTGACAAATTCATAACATGTGCATGAGGCTGGGCCCTGGGTGCCTGGTACAAAGCCGCAAGTTTTGAAATAAGCATTTTGTAATTCCTTTCCCAGTGCACCATGCTGAGCCATCTGTCTCTTGCCAACCCAAAAGCAGACAGAGTACATCCCCCTCCCCACGCAGCACTCCACCTCCTCCTTTCCCCCACTTCAGGTCCAAGGCATAACACTGGGCTATTTGTTTCCCCAAAACCACAGCATGAACTTTTCCAGCAATGGCAGGAAAAGGTTTCCCATTCTCTGCCTCTCCACCCCATCCCCTTCCCAATTAATACTAAAGGTTTCAATTATCCTGGAAACCTGAGATCTGGGGTGTTATTAGAATCCTGTTCAGGAAAACGCATTCCCAAGCCCCCAGGTCCTACGAAGAGTTTTCTGGTCTCCAGGAGCCACTGGCAGGACTGTTCTCTGAGACACTCATGAGGGTGGTTTGTTTGCCCCTTTTCTGGGGAGAAGCAGAGTGCCCATCTGATGGGGTCAGGACTGCCCGGTGGTTGGGAAGAGCCAGGAACTTGATATTCCCTCCTGGTGCTTGGAGCCATGAACATCAGAGAACCTGCTTCACCTGGCTGCCATCTGACACTTCACCTCCCACCAATTAGTGTGCTGCTCTGGGATGCGGCTTTGGGAAAATAGATTTCTGTCTTTGTTTTTTTCTCTTCTTATCCGTAGTATAAATTCCTTAAGGGAAAGTTAAAATACTTCATGCATTTTTAAGAAAAGTAATAAAGAACTAAGCCCGAGAGACATGAAGTGGAAGAAACTACAAATCCCAAACTAGAAAGAACTACACTCATTTGTCCAAGGTGGAGCTTAACCTGAGACACACTGCAACAGGTTTGCTTATGTAGTTACAGCTCAGCACTGGACACACCTAAACTTTGTTTTTGATTTTTCACATAGCTGATATCAACTTTGCTTCTCAAGCCCTTATGGGTTGACCAGGAAAAATGGAAATTTTCCTAGTTAAAGGTATAATAGTCTCTTCTTCTGAACTTCAGTCCTATCTGAACTTCCCAGGCTCTTCTGGTTAAATCAATTACTTTCTGGTGTTTATTAAGTCAACTCAAATATAAACTCAAAAATGCCAGCCTTCGAGATGGCCCCCAAGGATTCCCACCTCCTGGGAGTCACATTCCTGTGTAGTCCCCTTCCACATTCCATCAGGGCTGCTCTCTGTGACCCATAGAATGTGGCGCAAGTCCTGGCGTGCGACCTCTGAGGTTAAGCCACGTAAAGCACCGCTGCTTCTGTCTTGCTGCTTCGGATCACTTTTTCTAGGGGAAGCCAGCTGCCATGACATGAAGATACTTAAGCAGCCCAACGAACTATGGCTTTCTGTGGATGGCCAGTGCTCACCTGCTGTACAAGTGAATGAGCCATCTTCAAAGTGGATGCTCCAACCCCAGTCAAGCTCCCAGGCAGCTGTTACCCTGGCCAACATTGTGACTGCAACGACAGGAGAGACCCCAAGCCAGAACTGTGCAGCTAACTCACTCTCACATTCCTGACTCAAAGAAACTGTGTGAGAGAATAAAATGTATAGTTTTTTAAGCCTCAAGATTTTGGAGTAATTTGTTACATAGAAATAAATAACCAGAGTGCTGCCTCAGGCTTTCACTCTCACAGCGCCACACTGTCTTTTCAACTTTTGTTCAGCAGGCTCATTCCATGGGACAGTCCCCTATGGTGTCCCAAAGAGGGGGCAGGGAACTCAGCCCCCTGCTTTGGGCTTTCCCATCAGCTCTGGCTTGCTGGAAAGTCAAGACATAGATGACGCATCATTGGCTACAGCACGACTGCCTCTCCTCTTACACTTCACAAGGGATAGGGCAGGATTTCCACTTCTGCCTGCTATTCCTTTCCTGCTACCTCCACCTTCTTCCCTCGGGCAGCAAACCTCGGGGCCTGGCAATCCTGGGCAGGAATCACCTCTCCATCCTGCAGAGGAATAGTAGGAATGGGCTTGTGGGCTGTGTTCTTGATTTGGGAGCTTCGGTGCAGTGAAAAACTTGGCTATTAAAGATGAAAATATATGGATTATTATGCTCAAATTCTCCTCTCTACTCACTCATTCATTTGAATTATAAAATACAACCTAGATTTCCTCAATAAACAAACTGTACACATGCATGAGCACACGCATACACATACAAACCATGGAACCAGTTCAAACTGGAACTATAAGAACAGATTTTCTTTAACCACTTTTTCCAAAACAACTAAATCCAGCATATCAAGATCACCTCCAAACTGAACCTGAACTTTACTGTAATTCATTCAGTTCCAAACCTTGTGTCTCAAGTCACACTGGTGTGGGGATAGGCAGAGTTAGGATGCAGGTAGCCTATTGTAGAGGTAAATACCTCTGTAATTTGGTTCACCCAATGTGTTCTGAAATATTTGATCACAACCACCTTTTTAAAAAGTACACTTGTTTATATACACGGCACTATTTTTCTTCATGGCACACACTGGGAAATAAACTAGAGTCTTCAGCTCACAGGACTTGCCAGGAAAACAATTAGAAACTTGGAACTAATCTCTTTGACTCCCAGGCTCCACCTTTTGAACGTCACCACAATGCCACTCCAAACAGTTATTCAGACATTCTTCTAGATCAGGGGATGCAAAGCAGCAGCCTGTAGGAGAATGCCAGCCCTGAGATGTGTCTTGTTAGCTTGAGCACAATCATTTTAGTTCTTGTGCATTTGAGAACATTTAGGCTGTGCAAATACTCTCCAGGCTACAGGGACAGTCACTCATATGTTATAGGGACTAAAAGATAGTCTCTGCTCAGAGAGAGAAAGGAGGAAGTGGCCATGTTTATATGGAAAGATCATGAAAGAATTCATCAGGATATGATACTTGAATTGAATGTAAGAAGATGAGGCAGGGTTTGCCTGGAAACAAGAGTCTGGAGTACATTTCAGGAATAGTATTATTATGGAAGTCAACTTTTAAAACTAATATAAAGAAAGGGGGAATTTAATTTTTTAAAAAGTGGATGGTGGTGGTATGTGTGTGCGGTTGTGGGGTGGGGGATAGTCAGCAGAGTCAAATGGTTCAGAAAGGAAAAGTAAAATAAGCCCTGAAAAAAATTTGGTTGGATTTATAATATCAAGTTTATCAGTGATATCCTTTGTCAGCACAAGGTAAGTTCTGTAGTTGGGAATGAGCCAGGATGATAGAATGTCATGGTGGAAGACGAGGAGATGAAATGTAAACTCATTTTCCTATGGGCTTGGCCCAGTGGATTAGGGCATCAGCCTGCAGCTGAAGGGTCCCAGGTTTGATTCTGGTCAAGAACATGTATCTTGGTTGCAGGCATATCCCTGGTTGGGGGTGTGCAGGAGGCAGCTGATTGATGTTTCTCTCTCATCGATGTTTCTGATTCTCTATCCCTCTCCCTTCTTATCAGTAAAAATCAATAAAATGTATTTTTTTTTAAAAAGGGAGAGGCATTGAGCATGTTTGTAGGCTGTGGGGAAGGAGGTAGGGGTTAGGGGAGGGTTGAAAATACAGATAACTAAGGGAGCTACTTTCTTCAGTGAGCTCAAGCAGAGCTCAGCAGTGCAGCTACAGTCACAGAAGTGGTGGATGACTAGGTTGGTCTAGGAGTTGGATTTGCTGAATAGGATTCATGGAAAGGCCAGGGGAGAAGGACATTGAAGGATGCTCAAAGCATAGAGGGGTTGGAATCACAGACATTAGATCCTAGGTTGGACAGGAAAATGAGTAAAGTATGAGGGGAACATCATGGCCTCAGGAGAGAGTTCTAACAGTAGATATTTTGAGGTCAGTATATGGAAGCCTGTTCATGGTCAGGTGCACTTAAACAAAATTTGGTGAAGCTCATTTACATCTATTGGAGTTAAAAAAAAATTAATTTCAGGACAAAACAGAAGAAACAGTCTACTCTCCAAGTGGAATGTAGTTCTCTGATTTTTCTCTGCCTTTTTGAGTGATCGAAACAGTTTTCTCAAGTAGGAAATAATTTTACATTTCTATTACTACAAGCCTGTGAAAGATGTCATCTGGAGAGTGACATAGGAACATCCTTACTCATAAAAGATATTCATCTGGATGTTCAATGACCAGAACTTATGGCCCACATCTCCTCAGGTTTCACCAACACCTGTGTGTGGACAAGGTTCCGCCAGCAGCAGCACCTGAAATTTCAATGGCATATCACAGCTACCTGTGTGATGTCCTCAAGACCTCCAGCCTCCCTGCCTCTATCGTGCCACCCCGGAAGCCTCTCATATGGACCTGTAAACATTTCTCCCAGATACCTTGCCTACAATAATGTCTCCCAGCATCTCCCAACTGTAAATCCACCTGCTGCCAATGCGATACAGTGTTTATTTCAGTCCTGTCGAAGCAGATAGGGAAAATGCCCCTCCCTTACTCTGCCTGCCACTTTGTCACCTGGGCTATGAAGCACAGTCCCTCAGGGAGCCCCTCCCAAGCCTCTCTTTCTTCAGGGGCTCAGATGAATTTGGTGTCAGACTCCATCTACTCTTCCTGTGGTTTTTCTCTCTTCCCACAGATAACCGCACACAAATTATCCTTCTCACAGGCATCCTTTTCCTTAAGACAATCTTACAGGGGTCCTCAAACTACGGCCCGCGGGCCACATGCGGCCCGCCGAGGACATTTATCCAGGGTGCCACTGCCTGTCCTGCTTAGCAGCCGACTCGTCCCGCGCCCACAGTGCGCACAGGCATTTGTTCATAGTTGTTTTTTTTTTAAACTATAGTCCGGCCCTCCAACGGTCTGAGGGACAGTGAACTGGCCCCCTGTTTAAAAAGTTTGAGGACCCCTGAATTTCCACAGTTTAGTAGCCCATCAGGGCATCTCACAGGATGATTTTGATTTCATTCTGGTCTTACCCGGAAACCCCTGTTAAATTCATAAAGTAGTATGGATATGCCTATAGGGCCTTTTAAGTTTGCAGCCCTAGCAGCAAATCTCCCTAAGAGAAATTCTCACAGGTGTAGTGGTATTTTTTTTCTAGTATATGTTTTTCAGGTCTGAGAATTTTAATTTAATTACTCACAAATGGCTGCTTGTATCTGATAAAATTGATTAGAAGAAGGAGCTTGTGGTGGGAAGGGCAAAGACAAGTGAGTGAAGAGCAGAGTCAGGGAGAGAGAGGCTTTGGAACCTGATTATATTAGTTTGCTAGGATTGTCATAACAAAATATCACAGACTGGGAGTCTTAAACAACAGCATTTTATTTTCTTACAGTCCCAGAGGCTGCAAGTCCAAGATCCAGGTGTCAGCAGAGTTAGTTTCTCTCTTGGCTTGTAGATGGCTGTTTTTTCTGTCTTTACATAGCCTTTCCTCTGTGTGTCCTCTTCTTATAAGGACACCAATTGGATTAGGGCTGACACATTTGACTTTATTTTTCCTTAATTATATTTTAAATGGATCTATCTCCAAATACAGTTACACTTGGAGGTTCTGGGGGTTAGGACTTGAACATATGAACTTGAAGGAACACAATCCAGCCCATAACACTGGCTTGTGGTGGTCAAAGAGAGGTGAAAGCAGGGAAGGGCCTTTATGTGAGACCCTAAGGTCTGCTGGGCTGAGGAGGTCTGCATGGGTTCAGTGGCAGGCTGAGCTGGGGAAGTGTTCTGCCATCCTCCACTCTGCCTGCCTTGCCATGTTATCATGGGCAGAACTAAACGTGTGTAACTCTATGTCTGAGAAAGGGTTTGGTAAATCCCTATGGAATCATGGGTTTTTCTTAAGGAAAGGCTTCCCAAAGATTTATCATCCTTGATCAAACAGATGACTCTGTCTTTGTGACCACGGGGAGCCCTGAAGGACAGGAACTGACTAGTGGATATCCACAACCTTGAGACTCAGGACCAGAAAGGCATAAAGTGTTTGGACAGAACATGCAAACCTCTTCATGGCGCTAGTATCCTTGAAACTATCGGAAGGGTTTGAAGTGAGTGAGGAACAGTAAATAAAAACTGTACGTGGACTATATTCTCATTTAAGGACTGATAAATGCCAACTGCAACCTATTGATTTATTGTGCTACCTTTACTGTTTTATTTTACTGAAAAAAAAAAAGCACAAAAACCTGTATACAGTTAAGTAGGTTTACTTGGTACCCAAATCCTAAACTCTGTTTTCCCTATGAAAACCTTAGTTCCAAAGTGGCACATGCTCATGTGTAGCTATGTCTGGGACAGGGTTCAATGGTACATTTGAGACACAAGTTCACGATACTATTTTGGAGGAGAGTCACAGACTTGAGATATATGGTCTCAAGTGAGGAGTGAATACCAATCCAGTCTTCACTCCTCATTTATTAAATAAATTTCATTAAGTAACTTCTATATACCAGAAATTGCATCCACAGCCATGAACATAACAGACAGGCCTCTCCCCAGGGTGTTTGTAGTGTTAAGTGCCCAGGGTGACATGATAGGGAGGGGAGGTGACAGGGAAAACAGTATGATGAGATGGAGAAGTGAGCAGAACTGAATCATGCAATGGGAACCCAGGATGCTTTAACACATAACAGTGAGAAGCTTCATTTCCTATTTTCAAAAATCATTTGGACTGCTGTGTGGACAAATGACTGTCTGAGGTCAATGCTGAGCAGAGGAGTGAGTTAGGAGACTACAGAGAGAAAATGTGCATGTCTTCCACGAGGGCAGGGAAAGGGGCTAGAAAGTTAGTCATATCTTGAACGATTTAGGGTGGCCCTGCGAGGAGAAAGGGAGCTGGAATGAAAAACTTGAAGTTGCCCTGGGCATTCATTCCAATCTGTGGTATTTTATGTGTACACTGGCTGAGCTCCTTCCCACTGTGTTGTCCCATATGGACATTCACTAACGACATGTGGCCATTGAAATCTAAAATTGTTAAATTAAATTGAAAATTCAGGTCTTCAGTCATGCTAGCCACATTTCAAGTTCTTAAGTGCCACACGTGGCTAGTGGCCACTCATTGGTTATCATTGCTGCAGAATGTTTCCATCGTTAAGGAAGTTCTATTGGACAGTGCGGCCATAGACAGTTCTCATTTTCTTAGATCAAATATCTCCTTGGAATATTTCTAGGCACTACCTGATAATCCCAGCTTCATCTTAACAGTTCTCTGTCGCTGACCTTTTTGTTTTGGAAGCTGGTGTGGTCTGAATTCGTAAGTTGAGATCCCAACTCCCAAGGTGATGACATTAGGAGGTGGGGCTATGGGTGATTAGGCCATGAGGGTGGAGCCCTCATAAAAGAGACCTCAGAGGCCTTCCTTGCCCCTTCCACCACGTAAAGACACAGCAAAAAGCTGGCCATCTATGAATCAGAAAGTGGAATCTCACAAGACACCAAATCTGCCAGGGCCTGCCTTGATCTGGGACTGCCAGCTTTCAGTTGATAAATAAATTTCTATAATTCATTACCCATCCAGCAGTGGTATTTGTTACAGCAGTCTGTATGAGCTCATACAGGTGTCCTGCCTGCTTTCCTAAGCTGCCCATCATTGACCATATTTAGTGCCTGGTTTGCCCTCTTCAGGGATATGGACCTCGGGTCCTCTTTATTCCAAGTCCCACAATCACACACCAGTCCTGTCTACTCCCAGGCCAAGAATCTGCTCTTGCATCTCCTGGGCTCAGCTGTGAGCCCCATTTGCAAAGTCCAGCAGGTAGCACATTCCAGAAGAGGCTGTGATCAGGAAGCAGAGAGCTTAGACTGAGTGGGAATCACATGCTGGTGCTCAGGCTCCAGGGATACTGGCTTGGTTCTTAAGGGTGAATATTGACGAGCAGGAGGCAGCAACCCATAGGGGGAAACTGACAGGGAGGAAATGCCATTCTCTAGGTTGTAAAGAAGTTCAGGCCTCAGAAGAGAAACACTAAATAAAAGAAAAGGTGCAATAATTTTGTGCTTTCCCTGTACTTCAGAGAGCAGACTTCATATATATTTCAACACCCGGTGTCCTCAAGAATGGAGCAGACATGCACGTGCCTGCAAAACCAAAACACAGCTGGTGGCTCTAATTTTAGGTTGCTAAGCATTGGCAGTGTCCCTCTATCCAGTGAGCTCTGTGTGATCTCCTGGAGGCTGTGCCAAGAGCTGGACTCAGCTGAATTCACTAACAGTCCCGTTGGCAAGTGGTGGGGTGGCCCTTTTCTGAGCCCGAGTTCCCTGGGACAGGACAGGAGGCTAGCTCGTTCAGGTGTGACCTCTTAGGACCAGGGAGAAGACAGCTCTTCTCACAAGCCTGTTCCCGGGACTCAACTTGTTTTGGATACTTCTGAGAAAGCAGTCCAAAAGGGAGTCTTAGAAAAAATACACAATACCAGGCTTGTCTGGTGGGCTAAGTGGGGACATTCAGAGAGAGAATGTTTTCCGGGAATAGCAGTTCCATGGAACATTATTCTCCATTTTGCCTGAATAATTAGAGAAACAGGGGCCTGGCTGACAGAAACTTCTGGAATCATGCTGCTTGGGTTAGAATCTGGTTCTGTCATTATATTAGTTATATGACTTTGGGTGAGTTACTTAATCTCTCAGTGTCTTAGTTTCCTAATTTGTAAAATGATGCTAATAATAGTACCTGTCTTGCAGTACAATCCTGTAGGTTTGTTGTGGAGGGTAAATGAGGTGATGTATGTGATGTTAGAATACTGCCTGGCATACAGCAAACAGTAACTGTTGGCTAGCATAATTAACTGATTATTCTGATTTGAGGCACTTGGCATTAGTATAATGAGACAGCAAAGGATAGTGGTGAAATGTGTTTGCTAGGATGAAAGCCCACTTCTACCCCTAATCAGTTATGTGAACGTAAGCAAGTTATAGTTAAGCTCTCCTTGTCTCAGTATTTTCATTGACAAAATGAAGTTAATAATATGGGCAAATTAATAGTACCTTCTCCAGACAATAGTTAGGAAGATTAAATGAGCTAATATATGTGGAACAGAAGAATGCCTGATATTACAGAGTTGGAACTTGATAAGAGCAAGTGGCTATTATTATTATTATTATTATTATTATATAGATTCTCAACTTTCAAAGAAAAGAATGCAGTAAAGTTCCCTGAAGGCTGAAATAAGACTAAGCCTCATGTACTCTTGCTTTGAGGAAGCAGGAGAACTGTGGGATCTTCCAGGTACCAGTTCAGTTCATCAGCAAATATTTGTAGAACATGTACAATGTGTCCAGAACTAGTCATTGTTGTAAACATCCAATAACACTGTGCTGGCAAGTTGCTGACTAATGAAGTTGTCAACATTGCTGCCAACACAGAGTTCAATCTAGTCCTGTGTTGCTTGCCAAGGCAAAGTGTTCCCGATGTACAAGTATTGTGTTGTCTCTAAAACATCGCCAGTCTCAAAACGAAGAACAAAATAAGGAAGACCTAGTCTTAGAATTTTGCACACCCCTAACTCAAAGTGTAGCCATGGCCCTAAGAACCCCTGATTGCAAGTGTAGCCAAGGCCTGGCACAAGGAGACAGAATCAAGTTGAGAACATGATATTTCCTGGGCCTCCCTCTTCCACCCCCATGCCTTTTCCTGTCACAATGACGTTCTGTTGTATTGCATAGATGACAAAACGAAGGCAGGAGACTGAAGGGGCTAATGATGATGGTGATCCTCACGTTCCTGTGTCATCCCTAACTAAGGAACTGTCTGCGCTCAGGAACCCTTGTCAGTGGCAGGTAATGCAGCAATAAGACAGAGGAGGTCATGAAGGGCCCTTCCTCCTTCAGCATGCACAGCTGCCTCACCCTACCCCATGCTGTGCTGTTGACTGGCTGAGGGATAGGTTTATAAGTCATGATGCCACCTTCACATGGGCCTATGACACCCACTCTGTGAAGAAGTGAAAGCTAAAGGCAAGAACACAAGTGTGTATTCTCTGCCGGGTCCTTGTCGGCTTTGGCTGCCCTATCCTACTTACATACCTTCCTTTTTGTCAGCGCCCTCCTTTCTCTGTGGAGAGGACCTCCAACCTGGCTCCATCATCCAGTTCTGAGGGAGAGGAGGATGGGAAGGGAAGCTTGCCAGGTAAACCATAGGAATGAATGGAGCTTCTGGCACTTCAGATGCAAATATGACCTTAGAAAAGCCAGTCCCTGCCCTCTTTGGTACTTTCCTTGCCCCAGTTAGGCCAGCCCCACTTTCTAGGGCCTTCACACCTCCCAGTACTATGAGGCTCAGCTCCAAAGAGCGAGACTGAACAGCCAGAAAGTGGTCAACAGGCATAGAGACCTGTTAGACTCCCAAGCCCATCTTCTACAGGAGTTAGGGAAAACAAGGGAATGGACTTGGGATTCCCCTTTCTGGCTCAGAATGGAAAAGGAAGGCCATTTCTCAGGCTTAGGAGTGACATGGAAATAGCACCCTTCCAGCTCTTTTTCCCTTTGGGTTGCTTTCAATTTAAGTCAATTAGACAGAAAATAAGATTGCAGAGCCTATAGCTGAACATGCCTGGGGTTCTTATTTACCTAGTTATGTATTTACTAATTTGCCTTTTTTATTTCCTTCCCCCACCAGCACCTTGTTCTTGAAACTTGTCTGGTTCAACATTTCACTGGCTTGGTTAAGTCTCTTGTAAGGAAATCATTTATAATAAAGCTGGGATGCTCGGGTTTATCGTTTCTAAGTGTGGGTCAGGGTTTAGTTCGCTGTGTTAAACTCTCCATGCTGCATGTGATTTGTCAAGCTTTGTCAGGAACAAAAAGTTCCGGGATGTGCAAAGCAGGACTGCTTGGTTTCCATGGAGATACTGCTAGTTAGGCTATGGAAATCCTGAAAAGGCCAGAGGATGAGTGACAATACAAGGATTTAGCGGCTGATCTGAAGAGCCAGACTGAATTAATGAGATATTTCACAGAGCGTTATTAGCAAGGCTCACACCGTATGGCTCTCCGGCCCTCCTTTTCTCAGCTGCAATCTTGGAAAACAGAAATGGAAAGATTTAATTGCTGTTTTTTAAACCCTTTAAGATTATTTTAACCTATAACATTTTAAGGTCTTAATAAAGAAAGGGTATGTGTGTGTGTGTGTGTGTGTGTGTGTGTGTGTTATTGTTTTGTTTTTTTTTCACCACTCGGCTACTGTTATTACTATGTTTTTGGTGGTGGTTGCCCTTTATCTGCATGGAGATGGGAAATTCAATAGCACTTATTATATTGAGCAGTTAATTCCCACATACTGTGAACACATTACTGTTCAAAATAGGTTATCTGGAGTTCCATTTAGAGCCGAGGGAGAGATACCATGTCACTAGCTTTACATCTCCTAGGGCTATATTAATTATTTATTATAGACTGCTGATGTAAACTGTTAGCTCCGGCAGGTCACAATTTGTTCATGTATCTAGCCAGCACTCGAGTTTTTGGAGTTTGAATGTGGATTTCTGAAAAAGAGCAATTTGTACAGTTTAATTCCATGTGCTGCTGGTGCATGTAACACCAAAGGAAAGAAGTTTAGAAAGAACTTTCCCGACCATCATTAGGTGGCAATTTCATCTGAAGTTTGGGAGCCATGCTGTCGTCTCCCCTTTCTTTGCAAGAACTGAGCGCAGAAATGATGGGTGTGACTAGCCAGGTTCGTCTCCAACATGTTTTCTGCACCAACTCGGTAAAATGCCAGTCTCTGCCACCTTTTGCAGCCAGACCGCCTGGTGCAGGGAAGCAGCAGGCCAGGCGCTGCTCTTTCCTGCTGGTCTGCGGAAGGGCACATGCCCATATGTTCCTGGGAGAAGGAAAACCATCCTGTTGCTGCTGAGTAATCACAACAAAAGCACATGCAGCCGCATTCCCCAGATTCCTGTACAGTAGACTAATCCACTTAATCCCACTGTTAGCTTCCCCAGACGGGAATTTCACAGTCTCTTTTGATTTAGTGGTTTGTAAAATCTCTGATTAAGTGCCTCTGCCCTCCCATTATTATCTCTCTATTCCCTAAATGATTTTGTGAGGAAGATACCCAGGAAGTTGAAACAGGGGTCAACATACCCTCTTCCTTTTCTATCTGGTTTTTCTTTATTATTGCTGTTTTTGCATTTTAAGCTTTTTTTTTAATTTAAAATATCATATGACGGTATTTTAAAATGATCAAATGTGCAATCTATGCAAAGTCCTCCCAGCTAAGCTGATCTCAAATTTAGCTGTCTTGGATTTGTATATTACCATTTTCAATTGGCGTCTAAGAATCCACTACTCTGTGTCTTTAGAAGGTCAGTGGTAAGAGCAGGGGTGATGAAGTCAGATAGACTTGGCCTTAAGACCTCGTCTTGTCATTGGCTAGCTGTGTGGTTATGCACAAGTCACTTAACCTCTATGGTCTTAATTTCTCAGCCAAAAGTGAAAATTAAATGCCATAGTATATATAAAGTACCTGCTAGTACGTACCTACACATAGTAAATACTCAACAAATTATGACAACCATAGCTATCATTTGTATGCGTGCACATATGTGCACAGCAATGATTTGTTTGGGGCATTGTATTAAGCCCTTTGATGTGCTTTTTCTGGTATGTCAATTTAGAGTAAGCTTTCTGAAGTTAAGAGCCTGAGTTTTCTAATTATTTTGTAATTGATAATTGCACTTAGTTTGTTCTATTGTCTGCCTGATTCTCTGCCTCTTAAAATGCTGATCAAAACATTTGGGGAAATTTAACTTGGACCAAGTAGTATAAATTATAGAAATAATAGATATTTAGTTGAAAAGCTGCTAGTTATATTGAGGTTCCTACTGAAATTTTAAGTTGAATAGGAAAACAGTTGAATTTGTGCCCACCCAAAAGAAGAAATTCAAGATTCAAAACAAACAAACAAAATAACAAAAAATGCAAAGAAGAAAAGCCAAAGAAAAGGGGGTTTTGCTGTTGTGTGTTTTGTTGTTGTTGTTTTTCTCATGTAATTATCTTCAAGACCTTCCAGACTAATGAAAGCATTTCTACTGCTTCTGGGAGAATGTTTCCTCCTTTTTCCATATATTCCCAACAAAGGGAATTTGGAGTTTTTCCCAATGACACTGAGGAGTATGAGTGGTCCTATCATAAGCATAGCTCTGCTCAAACTCACTCCAATTCTATAAATAAAGCTCCAACCTCTCATCAGGGAGTAGGAAGCATAACAGTTTTTTAGTCTTTAAAATCAAATTGCATGTGGCTACAGGCTCCCACCCAGAGGGAGGTCCAGGACCATCCAATGCAGGTCTGCGAAGCTCTGGGCTGCATGGCTAAATCACCATTGGATGTTGGCAAGTTGCTGAACCATTCTGTGCTCAGCCTCTTCATTAGTAAAATGAAGATATTACTGCCTCTCTTGTCTATAGATGGTTGTTGTGGAAGATTGAATTAAACCATATGTGTAAGTGCTTAGAACAATGACTGTCTTATATCAAGTATTCAGAAAGTATCATTCTGATAATAACTTTGATGATTATTATTATGAATTGGGAGTCTTATGTGATAGCAGTGAATGGGGCAGTATCATGATTCTTAGTCTATAACCCTCCCTCACTAATTCATTCTTCTGCTCTTTGATGCTCTATCCTGTGCTGGTCTTCTATCACCAGCTGAACACCTGTGTGTACTCTGTGCATGTTACAGAATGGTCGCCTAAGCCGACTCGAGAGCCACATGCGGCTCTTTGGCCCCTTGAGTGTGGCTCTTCCACAAAATACCACTGCCTGGACGAGTCTATTTTGAAGAAGTAGCTTTAGAAGAAGTTTAAGTTTTAAAAATTTGGCTCTCAAAAGAAATTTCAATCGTTGTACTGTTGCTATTTGGCTCTGTTGACTAATGAGTTTGTCGAACACTGGCCTAAGCCAAGGTCAGTCCCGGTGGACCCTCATGTGGAACTTTACTTCAACAATACAGTCCCCCCAAATCCACAGGCCATCCCCACCAGAGAATTAGCTGCCTCCCTGTAGCAGAATGGGGACAAAGTTTTTTATACTCACTCAACTGCCCAGTTTCAGGTCTCTCTCACTCTCTCTCTCTCTGCCAATGGCTTCCTGGGCAACCCAATTCTATAGTTTGAGGGTCATAGTCTTTAAGCAAAAGTCTGTTACTTCTCCCCTGGAGCAAAAGATGTTCCACCTGCAGATATGGCTAAAGAGTTTGATATGACCCAACCATTTAGTACATGTTCATCTGCATGTAAAATGATGCTATTTTGAGACAGCAGCTGAGAGCTTGAAACCCTAACTCTGTTTATGACTCTAGACTCTGTTAAAACTACCCTGCTCCAACTACCCTGCAGCTGCACACTAAATTTTTGGATTAATTTTGGTCCCAGGCATTCTTTTGTTTAGCTTCAGCAGCTTGAGGCTGTCAACCAACACATAAAATATAGCACAGAAACCAGCTTAAAACTGTCACTT
The DNA here is from genome assembly GCA_026230045.1 of Corynorhinus townsendii. Taxonomy (NCBI): domain Eukaryota; kingdom Metazoa; phylum Chordata; class Mammalia; order Chiroptera; family Vespertilionidae; genus Corynorhinus; species Corynorhinus townsendii. Next base: position 138,771,695 of record JAPDVU010000002.1, on the reverse strand, counting down.
CTCTCTTGCACACCCAGCAGCGGGAAAGAGCTACCATTCTCAATACAGATCCTCTCGGTAAAGGGGAAAAGGAAATCACCAGTAGTATTTCTGACTTTCATGGGACTCTTTTCCAACTTATAATAATAAAAACTAATCTTCATTGTGTTCACCTGTGCTCCAGGTATTGTTCTAAGTACTTGAAATGTATTAACTTTTTTGATAACATAATAATTGTATGAGGCAGCGTTATGGGTTGAATGTTTGTGTGTCACTAATTCCTATGTTAAAACCCCACACTGAAGTGTGATGGGATTAGGAGGTGGGCCTTTGGGAGGTGATTAGGTCATGAGGCAGAGCCCTCTTGGTAAGAGTAGTGCCCTTGCCTAAGAGACCCAGAGAGCTTGTTTCCTTTCTCTCTGCTCTCAGCCAGGAGAGGACACAGCAAGAAGGCATCTGCAACCCAGGCAGAGTTTCTCACAAGAACCCAACCCTGCGGGCACTCCGATCTCAGACTTCCAGCCTCCAGAACTGTGAGAAATAAATGTCTATTGTTTAAACCACCCACTCTATTGTATTTTCTTATAGCAGCCCCGACAGGCAGAACATATTATCTGCCCCACGCTACTGATGAGAAAACAGGCAGAGAACAGTTGAGTTTTCTGACAAAAATCACACCAGCAGGGATGTCAGCAAGTAGGGCTCTTTCCAGAGCCCTGCCTTTACACACAAACTTTAGACAAGACACAAACAACAAATGTCATGTCACACACAGTCTTGGCGTCTTCAGTTTTGGAAGGTCCAGAAGGGCACTTGCAGTGTGAAGATTTCTCTGCAGCACTGGCTCTGTGTGAGAGATTGGCTGTGCAACAGAAGGAAGCCCTGTGATTCAGTTCTCAGGTCTGGGACAGTGAGGGACAGGGAGGGCGGTCCCTTCTTTATCTCTTGGGGATAGTGGCTGGTTAGCAGAGTTCTAGATTTTGTTTGTTTGTGGAAAAAATAAAAAGCATCATAGAGAAGTGTAAACATTGGTTAATTAAGGTAATTAAGGTTGGAGCAACAATGACAAACTTGTTAAAAAAAAAAAGGAAGCCTCACTTCTCTCATTGCCCAGTGATTCCCCCTGCTCCCACCTCGTGCCTTGCATCAGAAGGGCCATTTACTGAGCTCTCAGCGGTAAACTTAATAAAGATTGATATCAGCGACAAATTCTGTCAACTTCCATGCTGCAAAACTTAGTCACTGTGCAAAATGGACCACGGAAAATAAATAAGCCGAGGGATGACTGAGTGTGTAAATATTGATGTGGACGCTGGGTGCAGGGAAGTTTGATGAAGCAGAAGAGACTTAGTGACTACAAGTTCCTGTGCCCAGACTGAGTGCAGAGAGATCTCCTCACATTCACTTAATTCTCCAGCAGTATTTCCAGGGTGGGAGTGGGTGCTGGGCTAAGCTGTAAGTTCTCAGATTCAAAAATATCTCTCTAGAAAAAAAATGTTTTAATTGAATAAAAATTACTATTACAAAAACAGTACTGTATACAGAAAAATTTAAATATATACTGGAATAATTAGACTAATAAGAAATACCCACAACTCCATCACCCAAAATACTAGCTCTGAGCATTTTCCAGAATTTTTCTCCATGCTTAGGTATACATTTCCTAATTTCTAAGAGGCAAGTTTTTCAAAGTTTGGTATTCCTGAAAATAGATAGAATATAGGAGTACATATACTGAGACAGCATTCCCTTTTGTCCAAAAAGGATGTTATTAAGTTAACTAGAAGCCTGGTGTATGAAAATTCATGCATTAGAGGGGGGCTCCCTTAGCCAGGCCTGCCCCTTTTCACAGTTTGGGAGCCCTCAGGGGCGGGAGGTGACCCGGCAGTCAGGGGAAGGCAAAGCCCCCATCACACCTCTGCTGCTGCCACTGCCAGCAGCGCAAGTGGCCAGTCCTGGTTACCTGAGCCTTGGCTGGCCCTGGGCGGCTGAGCAGCTGCCATCTGAGGCTTGCCTGCACCTCAGGCTGGCCCTGGGTGGCTGGGGGACTGAGAGGACTGTGTGCCACCATCTTGTGGCTGTGGGCGCTGCCATCTTTGAGGGCATGGCAGCAATTAGCGTATTCCCTCTTTATTGGCTGTGGGTGCCACCATCTTTGAGGGTAGGACAGTGAATTAACATATTCCCTCCTTATTGGCTGTGGCCGCCATCATCTTTGAGGGCAGGTCAGTCAATTAGCATATGCCCTCCTTATTGGCTGTGGGAGCTGCCATCTTTGTGACAGCATGAGGGTCAATTAGCATATTCCCTCTTTATTAGATAGGATGTTGTTTCCTACAAATGATGGCATCTTAAAACCAAAGAAATATGTGGGTCATATGTTTGTAGAAAATATATTGTACATACTAATTTTTTCTTCTTCTTTTTCATTGTGGTAAAGTATAGTACATAACATAAAGCTGATTATTTTAATCATTTTAAGAGTATAATTCAATGGCATTAAGAACATTCACAATGCTGTGTAACTATCACCAATGTCTATTTCTGAACTTTTCACCATCACAAACAGAAACTCTATGTGCATTAAATAATAACTCCCTCTTCTCCCTCCGCCCAGGCCCTGATAACCTCTATGTTACTTTCTGTCTCGGTGAATTTGCCTATTCTGGGTACCTCATATAAGTGGAATAACACAATATTTGCCTTTTTGTGTCTGGCTTATTTTACTTAGCATAATGTTTTCAAATTTCATCCCTGTTGTAACGTGTATTACAATTTCATTCCTTTTTACAGTTGAATAATATACCACATTTTCTTTATCTGTTGTGGACACTTGGGCTAATTCCACTTTTTGACAATTGTGAATAATGCTGCTATGAACATTGATGTACAGTATCTGTTTGAATTCCTGTTTTCAAGTCTTTTAGGTATATACCTAGGAGTGGAATTGCTGGATCACGTGATAATTTGTTTATCTTTTTGAGGAGCTGCCTATTTTCCATAGTGGCTGTACCATTGTGCATTTCCAGCGATTAATAAGGGTTCGGATTTTCCCACATCCTCACCAATACTTGTTATTTTCTGTTTTGTTTTTAATAACAGTTATCCTAATGGGTACGAAGTAGCTATACACACTATTTTGAAATCTGCTTTTTCCTGTTAGTGATATATCCTGAACATATTTTCATGTCAGTTAATATTCTTCTATAATCAATATCAATTGTCATTTTAATGGGTGCATTTGGTTGTATGCAGGCACATACATACTTTTTAAAAATAATTACCTATTGTTGAATTTTTGGCTTTTTTATATTATTAATTGAGACAAATGTGAATACTTTATGGCTATTTTTTGTACTTGTTCTTAGTTATTTTATTGGTATAAATTTCTCGATATGTTATTGTTGAATCAAAGATGTAAATCTGTAAGGTTTTTAATGCATAATTCTAAATTGCCTCCACTTAGTTTTAAAAGGAAAAATCAACAGCGCTTCAGTGAAGAACCACTGATACCACCACCACTGACCCTGCAGATTTAACTGGAAAATATCCACACTTTTAGGAATAGAGAACATGATATGAGAATGTGGTGGGTAAAATAGAAAATGTAGTCAGTCAACTCTTTTGCGAGATGGCTTGACAATTCTGGAAAGATGAATTTCTTTATAATAATCATCTGGGGTCTGGGATAAACTTTTTCCAAAGAAATGTGATTACTTTCTTTTTAACCCCATTTTCAGATTTCTCCTCTGCCATTTTTGCCTGGGATGCAGTAGGAGAATGAAAAGAAAATTGAGTAAAAATAGACACTCCACAGAGAGTTTCTCTAGCAGTAACTTAAACTTGAAATTCTAGATAATCTGTGCAAAATTTCCGTAGAAAAGAAACAAAAACTTTTTGATAGGTATGTATAACTAGTACATACAATGCACCAAACCTATACTGTACTAGTTCTCTGGGGAATTTTCTTACTTCTGAAAAATTGCATGATTTTACCAAAAGCATCACATTTCATCCCTCATTGCTCGTTAGGGTAGATGCTGCAACACTGATCAGAGGACAGGTACGAGAGCCATCATCCTAAGATTAGAATTACCTGCTCTAGATAATTCACCTGTCTTAGTCCATTTGGACTGCTGTGGCAGAATACTATAGACTTCCCATAGCTCTGGAGGCTGGGGAGTTCAAGGTTATGGCTCTGGCAGGCTTGGTTTCTGTTTAGAGTCTACTTGCTGCTTCAAAGTCATCTGTTTTTTCACTATAACCTCACATGGCAGAAGGGACAAGGGAGATCTCTGGGTATCTTTTATAAAAACATTTATCTCGTCCATGAGGCCTCTGCCCTCCTGATCTAATCACCTCCCAAAGGCCTCACCTCCTAATGTCATCGAACTGGGAACTAAGTTTCAACATATGAATTTGGGAGAATACAAGCCTTCATCCTGTAGCATCACCATATTAAAAACATTGTGGTCCTGCCCAGCCAGTGTGGTTCAGTGGTTGAGTGTCGACAAGAACCGGAATGTCACGAATCGATTCCCAGTCAGGACACATGCCCAGGTTGCAGGCTCAATCCCCAGTTGTGGGCGTGCAGGAGGCATGTGATCAATGATTCTTATCATTGATGTTTCTATCTCTCTCTCCCTCTCCCTTCTTCTCTCTGAAATCAATGAAAACATATTTAAAAACAACAACAATGGGAAAAATGTTGTAGTGCTTAAAGCGGTGGATCTGAGACTTTTCAGTGTGTATAAGAATCACTGAGGACTGTTGACACAGATCCCTGGGGCCTCCCCACAGAGTATCTGATTCATTGGTTCTCTGTGGGGCCTGCATATATGCATTCCTTAAAACTTCCAAGGTGCTGATGCATAAGAACCACACTGTGAGAACCACCACCTTAGATGATGTTGCCTCTCACTCACCTCCCTTAGAGCAGCTTTGATGATCATTAGATGAGTGTTTAAGAGCAAGGAAGCTGAATAATAAACAAAACAACTATGTAGATTGTGATAATTATGGCATAGAACTACAACTGTGTTTATTCGTGGGACATTCCCCCCCCTCCCAAGAGAATTATTGGAGTTCTCATACTTAGAATTGGCATAAACAGACAACAAACTTTGCTGCACAGAAATTGTAGGTGTCAATCTGGATCACGCAGTAATGCTGATAACTAAATTGTTCATTGTGCCTCCTTCAGTGGCTCTTCTAATATTTTCATTGTGTGCATAAATAATGCTGATGGATAGCTTAAAATCTTTTCAAAGATGTATATTGTGTGTCCCCAAATGAAATATGTAGTCCTTGCAGCAAGGATCCTATTTTCTATAACTCCAGAGCACCTGGCATCTGGTCAGTGTTCAATATATGTTGTTGATCAATTCCAGGTAAGGGAGTCAATCTCTAAGGTGCATTAGAGACATCAGGATATGAGACAAAGAAATTTTATGAAGGATGGGAGGTGCATAGCCTGTCACTTGCCCTTGTGTGACTCTGGACTTGGCCATGTGACTTGTTTTGGCCAGTGGAACAGCAGAGATGTGATGGAACTGAGGCTAGATAAGCACTTGCACATTGGGGCTTGTCCTCTTGAAATTCTTCTTAGAATCCATCTGCCATGCTATAAAGAAGCTTGGGCCAAATCACTGATTGATGAGCAACTCCATGGAGAAGGACCTCAGAGGATGAGGCCACCCAGGATGTTCCAGCCCCACCTCTCAGCTGTTGCACTTGGTGCTGAAAAACCACCTACTGAACCTTTGACAACTACAGACTCACAAGAAACTAAGAAACTAATGGGGGGGAGGAGAGGGGGGAGGTTGTTACAAAGTAACGGGTAACCACAACAGGAGGAATGCAAGAGCAGTATAATTTAAAATTGAAAAAGGAATTAAATGATCACAAGCGAGGAGATTTCCCTCAGGTCATTTCTGTGATACTTGTACAATGTTGTCCTTTATTGAAATCTGGGGGGAAGAAAACTAGATGTCATGAAAATTTCATTCACTTATTTGTTCACTCAACAGTCTCTTGTTGACCTTCTATTACATGCCAGGCTCCATGTAAATGGAGAAGAGGGGGAGGGAGGGAGAGACAAGGAAGCCAGTAATGAGGTGCAGTGAGGTAAGTGCTGTGAAGGACCGTACACAGCCATGGGGGAGGATGGGGAGGAAGGGCAGAGCTGAGGCAACTTCTCAAGACAGGCAATCCCAGAGGGAAAGATCTGGTTGGCTAAGGACTTCTATGAAACTCTGACTTGGGGTGATTTAATTCCAGGTGTCTTTATGGAAACTTAGGATAAAAAATAAAAACAAAAATACCTGGAGAGGCAAACAAGAAGGAGAGACAAGATTCTGTTATTTATATAAAGATTTCAAACACAGCTCTTCACAAGATATGAGCAATCCTTCCTGGCTTTCTTAAAACACATCCTGAACGTGTGGCCAAAAAACTGTTTCCTTCAGTCCCTCTTTGAGAGAATGCCTCATGTGCTGATGCAATGGCCCCTCCCTGATCCTCCCCAGCACAGAAAGCCAGAGCTCAGATTCACACACTCTCGTCCCTGGCCCTGCCACTAACAACCTGGGGATTACCAGCTGGTAAGCCAGGCACCTGTGGGAGCCACCACGAGAGAAACTGTCCCAGAAGAGAGGAGCTAACTAGGTGAAGACATATGACTCTGAGTGCCATGTCCTAATTGGAAGGGAGGGAGATTCTGGCATTGAGCCAGGAAACAGAGCCGGCATGAAAGGAAGAACTCACTTGGAGCTGCTGAAGTGGGTGTTTTCCAGCTTATTTAAACACAGAGATATGGAATTCAAGCAGGGAGGAGAAATCTGAGGACCAGATGGAGCTGCTGGGTGTCAGCAATGGAGTCAACAATGCCCGGCTGGGCACGAAAGAAGGCATGCAGGGCAGCCATAGAAAGAACAGTGCTTGGATTGGGTGGGTTCACCTTATACTCAGTATTTTATTTCCATTCCGATCTTTCTGAGACAGAGGTTGAGGCTATTGGCTTAGCCCCACATTAAAGAAAATCCACAATCCAGCCCTTCATGGGCCTTAGGGGGTACTAAGGAAGCAAGTCAAACACACAGCCAACAGGCAATAGAAGGACCTTCACTGACGAGAATTTATTGAGTGCCTATTATGAGGCAGACACTGTGCTGGATTTTAGGGACACATTGAGGAGGGTCACCAATAGATTTCCTGCTCTTAGGGAACATCCATTCTAATTGCCATGGAACATGTGGAAGGTACAGAGGTGCGAAGAGCACAGGGAGGTCAGAGGTGAGCGGTGGTGTAGTGAGAAGCTACAGAAACTGTCTTGGAGTGCCTCTCAGCAGCTCCCCTGCTCTGTGACCTTGGAAAAAACCCCTAAAACTCTCATTTTCCATCTGCAAATCAGTAATAACAATACAGACCTTGAGGGATCCTATTGAGGAGTCAGTGAGGCAATGTCAAGTAGTAACAGTTTGCTGGAGGGGAAACAGGCTCCATGCTGTAGACCAAATGGGGATAGAGACCTTGTGTGTGGTGGCTCTCAGGGGATATGACTGCCCATGGATAAAAATGTGGGAATTAGACAGAAAAAAAAAACAGTCAGGAAACTTAGAGGAAAGAGAGAGAACAAGTATGCTGTTCACTTCCAGCATAATTCTGTAGACTCTGGAATTCATTGCTTCTCCCTCAGCGTGATTTTGTGATTCATGTTTCTCTGGACATTATGTAAGGTGCTCTATGATGTTTATTGCACTGCATTTCAGGGATGGTGTACTGAGCCATGTTCAGTGTCAGAAATCTTGGAAAATAGTCCTTGGTTTAATTTTAACTCTTTCTATAAACAGTGTCCTAATTTGAAGACGGCTCAGGCATCTCAGCCCCTACATTTCCTCCTTCCCTTCAGCCTCGTCTTCTGTCTGTAGTCCAACTGTCTCGCCTTTATCTCACATATGGACTTTGCAAATAAGCGTGGGGTGATCTGTGTGCTCAGCTAACTTCAGAAGAGAAAAAGTATGTCAGCAAAGCAATCCAGCCAAGTCATGAACCTCTGCAGGAGGGAGCCACCTCCTCCTTTCTCATTGTGAGATGTTATCACAGCAGGGGGATGGAGGGTCAGGCAGGGACTCACTCAACACAATGCAAACAACAGGCTGTCCAAAGGAGAGCCCCCCTTCTGTCCCTCCCAGCCCCAGCTCCAGCTGTATTTTTTTCTCTTAAACAGTAAGTCAAGTTCTCTCTTTATTCTTTGTGTAAATTAAGTGAACTAGGAATGCTGCTTGTGGCTGAAGACTACCCTCTGGTTGTTATGGTTTTTCCCTCCTTAATTCCACACACCATCAAGGAGGTGGAGCCTCATTTAAATTTACAGGTGTGCCCCACAGAGGAATAGAAACCACCCTCTCATTGCTCAGGCACAAACAAAGGATCTAAACTTCCTACTGAGAGCCCACTCATGAGAGATGAATTTCAGTTACTTAACCCATTGTTTGGGTAGGAGTATGTCAAGGGATGAAGGGATGGGCATGAAGCAGGGGTTAAAGTGTCCTGCCAGGTTTTGAGAAGCAGTAACCTAGGTCAGGGTTCAGCAAACTTTTTCTGTAAAGGGCCAGATAGTAAATAATTTGTTCTCTTTGTGAGCTAGTCGGTCTCTGTCGCAATTATTCAACTCTGCCCTTGTAGGACAAAATCGGCCACAGAAAATTGGTAAACGAATGGGTGTGTCTGTGTTCCAATAAAAGATGGTTTACAACAGGCGGCCGGCGGATTTGGTCTGTGGGCTGCAGTCTTCTGAGCTCAGATCTAGAAGAATGCCCCTTCCCTTTGGCCCTCTCCACGGTTCTATTTAGCTAGCCATATCAGACAGAGGAGGCCAGTTTGCCTCCCTGCTCCCCAAACCTTTCTGTGACTCTGCTTTCTCCACCCTCCTCCTTCAGTACAAACCCCAGGGCTGGAACTGGCCATTTACCTTCACAGGGTGACAGGGTGGCCTCCTAAATGAAAGCCAGCAGGGTGCTGACTCCAGGTGTCATGATTTTGTTGATAAATTTCCCACCACTTGCAGGAACCAGACAGGTAGATATTATTGGTGCTGAAATTCACCCCACCCCTTGTCAATTCAGAAGAGGTGTAAGGACATTCCCTAAGCAATTAGAATCATAGAATTCTCTTATTTTCCACCTCTTTTTCTCTTTCCAGTTCTTTTATAATCTCAGTGTTGATACTGACTTTATCCTATCTATTAACTTACCTTTTATATTTTCTATCACTTTACACATTCCTCTTCAGCCTAATATTCCAACCCATGGTTCCTTCTTTAGCTGCCTCCATCCCACCACTTTCTCCTTCCACTGTGATCTTTAATCCAACATGAGAACAGGAATAGTGGTCAGGGCTCCACTCAGAAATAGACTGTTTATCTTCAAATTCTACCTCTGTCTATAATTCCAGGCGTTACTTAACCTCTCTTTGTCCCAATAACCTCATAACACCTATCTGCCCAGCTGGTGTTGCTCAGTGGTTGAGCATGAACCTAGGAACCAGAAGGTCACTGTTGGATTCCAGGTCAAGGCACATGCCCAGGTTTCAGGCTCCATCCCCAGTAGGGGGTGTGCAAGAGGCAGCTGATCGATGATTCTCTCTCATCATTGATGTATCTCTCTCTTCCTCTCCCTTCCTCTCTGAAATCAATAAAAATTTAAACAAAAAAGAATAGTACCTATCTCATATTGTTGTGAGAAATAAATGAGTAATGTGTATGGAGCACTTAGGACAGTGGTATATCTGAACCCATGTTATTTTCATATCTAGTGCTTCAACTTTTCTTATCTTTCTTCACACTGTTTTATATTGATAATACCTTCCTGTATTTCACCACTTACATTTATCATGATCAATTTGAATCCTAGCCCTTCTAATACTTCTGCAACAGAGGATATTTATTGTGCGGTTTATAGTCTTTTTCGGCAGTAGGACTCCTTCGAGGTCTAGCTGTGCTGGGGCGAGCTCACAGTCCCCTGGGAATAGCAGCTGCAGTTCTCCAATGCTGTGTGAGGTTAAGAAGGCATCATATAAGCCATGGGGAGCCCCCAATCACCCCAGGACCACTGTCTGTCATTCCACAAGAACCTCTCTGGTTAGCTTTGACTTTGACCATGTAGAATGAATCTGCACCGGGAGGGGGAGGTGACAGTCTTCAGACAGGGGAACCCTGAGGGGCTTGGGGTGGGGGAGTGAGAGCCTGGGGGTGGCTGCTCAGACATCATTACTCCTCCTTCCATTGGGGTTTCTTCTGCCAGCATTGAGCCAATGCGGCCAATCTGTAAGGGCGGTTTTTTTTGTTTTGTTTTGTTCTGTTTTTGTTTGTTTGTTTGTTTGTTTTTACGTATTGCAATAAGGGGAATATCACTTTGATAGAATTTAGAAGCATCTCAGAAGGGAAAGGACAGGTGTAGATTATTCAGGGTTCAGAGCCTGTGCTGGGAGATTTTAAAGCGGGTCTTGCAAGGCAGAGAACTGGTTGGGATTGGACAGAATGCCTGAGATATTAGCTATGAATTGGTAGCACACAGAGGTGAGAATCTAAAATTGAGCCATGATGAGTGACCTGCTAGTCTTCCTAAGGTAGCTATTTTAGTAGTTTCAGAGTCTAATTTTTCAGGAGCAAGTATTTGTTAGAACAAGTAGCTAAGTTATTTTTGCCTGAACCCAGCATTGTTCACCTCAAAACCAGGAAACTATACTTTATCCCAGAATTGTTTAGCACAGGAACAGGAAAATATGTTAGTTTCAGTGCTTATGGGTTTGCAAAATTTGCTTATAATATAATTTATACATGCAGAGAAAATGCGGTTTTAATATTTTGCTCACAACTGGGCTGCTTTTCTGGGTGTGCTGGTTAGTGGGGAAATAACAAAGTCAGTGATGCAGTCATTTAAACAGCCCTTTAGCTAATACTCAGCCTCTCCAAGTAAAAATGCCCAATCTCTTTAATTGTCACACTTCCACTCTTCTTTCCAGCTCTGCTTCAAGATTGTGTCTGGGTGTATGAGGAAGCGATGTGACTTGGGTATTGTCTTAGACAGCTAAGGCTGGTTCCTGCTGCCTCCAGAACAATGACCCTTGGCCACCTGCTTGCTCCCTGACCTGCTGGACTTACAGCTAAGGTTGATGGGCCAGGATAGCACTTTTTCTGATCCTCTCACTTAGTTCAGGCCTGGCAACTCTCTCTGGGTGAATTAGTCTCCTCTCAGCATTGGCCATTCCAACACTTATAACACTTATTCTTCATTGTTTCCCAGGAATGATGGCCTATACACTGTGTCTTAGTCTGTTGGGGCTACTATAAAATACCACAGACTGGGTGGCTTATAAACAGAAGTTTATTTATTACAGCTCTAGAGGTTGAAAGTCCAAGGTCAGGGTGCCAGCATGGTTGCATTTTGATGAAAGCTCTCTCCTGGGGTGCAGACTGCTGACTCTCTCACTGTGTCCTCACATGATGGAATGGTCAAGGGATGTCTGTGGGGTCTTTTTATAAGACCAATCACATTTATGAGGGATCCACCTCATGACCTAAGAACCTCTCAAAGGCCCCACCTGCTAATACCATTGCATTGCCCATTAGGATTTAAACATATGCATTTTAGGGGGAGGCCACATACATTCAATCCAAGGCACCCTGACATAGGGCCCCAGATGAGACCAACTGCTCCATTTTAAGCATCTCTACTTAAAATAAAAAATAAAAGCCCAACCAAATGAGTAAAGCAAAGACTATTTATTCTGAGCTTGTTGTAGCAAGGGAGCCAGCCACTATCACTTGCATTTTAGCAGAGAATCAAAGACAGGCAGGGGAGTGGGGCAAAGGGGAAGGCTTCAGGGGTGTCCTGATTGAAGGAGGCAGTTGGCATGGAGAGGCTGGCTAACTAGAGGTAAGGTTTGCTATGTGACTGGTTAGAGGTCATACTGAGCTTTCTCTGGTTGGGTCTAAGTTGGAAAACAGAAACAAAAATTAGAGAAACTGTCAGTAATTAATCAGTTCTTGGCCATTTGGGGCTGATTGTTACAGAAGTTTATTGTTTAGCTTCCTGGATTGTTACTAGAGATAGCAATCTAGCTTCCTACAAGACTGACTCATAGAAGGCGGCCTTTCTAGACTGATTATTATGGATAAGGGGTTGGTTTTCTGGGCAGACTGCTGCAGATGGTCGGTCAGAGTTCTATTTTTAAATGTACTGTCCATTGTCTAATTGTATATTCTATCTCTCACTAGGGGCTGACATAATCTCCCAAAAGTGCTAACTAGAGCCTATCCTTAGGCCCACCCCATCCCCTTAACAAGGGGGGGAGGCCTTCTATTTCCTCTCAGTGCCCCCTGGCTCTTGATGTATGCATCAACTCCTCCCCTCTCCTCTCTTCATTCTTCTCATCATTTCCTGGGACAAGAAGGGCAGGACTTTCCTGCCTTCCCCATAGCATCTCCTCCTTCCATGGAGAAGCAAGCCTCAAGGCTTATGTATACCTTCAGAGGAATAACTTTTCTACCTGTAGGAATAACTTTTCTAAGATTCTGGGTGCCTCTGGTCAGTGCTTAATAGGCCAAAGGAGGAAATTATCTCAGATAAAAACTAGTCTTCTTGCAAGACCATTAGCTTGCTTAAAATTTTATGTTGAATATCAAAAGCTGAATGTCAATATTCTTTCTCTTTGCATATCATATATGACAGAGACCTCTGGGCAGATGACCTTGGAACCAATTAGGAAGAAGGACCTATACTTGCAAACTGAAACAGAAAATTATGTTAATATTTGTTCAAAATATGGCTCCAATTCCAGAAGCCATTCTTCACTGTGTTCCTATAGAATTCTTTTGTCCTACTTGCTTCCACTGATTTTCTTTGGGGAAACAGAGGTTAATAGGGAGAAATGAAGCTATTTCTTGAGCCTGGTTCAGAAATGATCTCTTTCTCTTCATTTTAAGTGCTGAAATATAAAGTCTCTTTTATCTTCTCAGTACAGGGTTCCATCTTCTCAAAAGGGTCTCCACTGGCATTTCTATTTCTTCCCCATTATTTGAGCTCCCCACCTCCACTTGCTTGAATTTTAATGGAAAATAGATCTGTAACCCACCCCTTCTTAAGGATCTTGTTCTTAGGGCTTCCCACTAACCTCCCCTTTACTGCAAACTCCCTTTAAAGTTTGTGTGCACATGTGTAATAATAAGCCCTCCATCTCTTCCTTGTCTTGATCGCTCTTATAGACTGCATGTAAGAATAATTTTATATCTGACTTTGGCTGTTACTTCATTCCCTCTAGTTCTAACCCATTATTTTACATTTTCACAGGCTCATTATGACTCATTGGGCAGCCAAAAAAACATAATGAATCCAAGATGATTGCACATGGTGGTGCTCCACAAATAGATATTAAACAGCTCATGAAATCTATAAATGTCCTCACTATCCTGGGTGCATTATATAGCTATGAATCAATAATTCAGCCAAGTTCTTTTATCCTTTCTAAAAATTTAGCCTTCTGGACTCTTTTCCTCCTGGAAATGGAAGCTATAAAATATTTGAAAAAGAAAACTGAGAGAGAGGAGGGAGGGAGAGAGAGAGAGAGAGAGAGAGAGAGGAATACTAAAGGGAAAAAAGTAGAAAGTATTTTAATAGTATAAGACTTCTTTTCACAGCTTTTCGACAGTTGTCCACATAAATAATAAACAATGGTAGGCACTCAAAAAATATTTGTTGAATGAGAAAATAAGTTTTACGATTGCTTTTTATTGAATTTACACACATTGGTTTTGATAATAACCTTTATTGAATATTTATTCTGTGCCTATAACCGTGCATGAATTTACTCATTAATTCTTAAATATGAGGAAGGAAGTGATATTATCCCCATTAGCTGAGTAATAAAAACAGAAGTCACTGAAGGAAGAGCAATATACAAGCCAAATTTGATGAAAGCTAATAATCAGAGGGCATTCATTAGTACACTGAAAAGAATGAATGAAGAGTGAATTGAATTTGTATTCCCCTTTAGGATTTCCTGTTGACAAAATTATTTCACCATCTATCAACTTGCCTCACCTCTAAACCTGAGAATCATTCTAGACTCACTACTACCATAAGAGGTTCCCCATCAAATTCTCACTATTCCTCCTGGTTCTCATATGCATCCACTCATATCCCACCACCACAGACAAATAACAAATTGTCATTTATCCTTGCCTTGGTCATTGAATAAACTTGCCAACCAATCTTTCTGCTTCAATCCTGCTTTCTTTCACACTGCTCACCCAGAGTAATCTTCTAAAATACAAACCTGGCCCTAACTGGTTTGGCTCAGTGGCTGGAGTGTCAGCCTGTGGACTGAAAGGTCCCAGGTTTGATTCTGGTCAAGGGCATGTACCTTGGGTGCAGGCACATCCCCAGTAGTAGGTGTGCAGAAGGCAGCTCATTGATCTTTCTCTGCCATTGATGTTTCTAACTCTCTATCCCTCTCCCTTCCTCTCTGTAAAAATCAATAAAATATATTTTAAGAACAAAACAAAACAAAATAAAATACAAACCTGATTATGTTACTCTTCTGTTTAAATTTTTTTTTCAATATTTCCTATTGTCTTCAGAGTAGAATCCAAACTCACTAACATGTAAACCAAAATTCCAAAGAGGTGTAGAAAAGTAAAGACTATTTGGTGAAACAGTTTGCAAATGGGGGAAATGCAGCCTCTAGTGGAAACCAAAAGTGCACTCCACTGAGACAAAGAAGAGGTCATCTTTTAAATAAAATATTCCTGCCCAGGGTCTCAATTAGATTCATTTTCTGTAAATGAGGTATTCAAATTCATACTGTTCTGATTGGTCTGAATTGTGCAGTCTAATTGATTGGTGTTAATGCATTCTGATTGGTTGTTATGTAGAGTTCTGATTGGATGGCACAGGTCTTAGTCCATTGGTCAAAAAATGAAACCAGGTCTTTCCTCAGATGGAATAAATGAGCAGGGCATAGTGTGAGAAGCCAAGAGTTCAGTCTGACCTTCTTCCTGGTATACAGTGTACATGAGCCCCTATCAGAAATTACTGCTAGACTCTAATCATTCATAAAATATGGGCCCTCAGTTGACTATCTCAGCAGATAAACTCCTTCTCAGGTTCACACCAAATGAATCTTCTTAGGGTCCACAAAAACAATACACAGAATCCTTCATGATCTTGCCCTTTCTTTTTCCCCTCCATAGTTTACCATCCCCCCTGCACACCAATTCTTCCCTCCAGTCATCTTGAATAGTGCACCTTCCCCAGAAAACCCTCGTGTCTTTGGACATCCACATTTTACTCTCTTAAATTATCTCTCCCTTCTCATCATTTCTTTAGCAGGCTGGTTGCAAGACATCTTTCAAGACCTAGCTTTGTTTTCCTCTGAGACATTTTTTTGTTCATCTGTCTTGCCCTTTCCCTCTCTTCATCTCACTATTGCCCTGACTATTTCTAATGTACACATATCTCAAAAGTGGGTTTTATGCATGCATTAGCCAGGGTCCCAACAGGAAACAGATGGCACACTCTGATCAGTTTAAATTTGAAGAGGACTTATTTACAAGGGACTACTTAGGAAATTGTGGGTGGGTATAAGTGGAACCACAGGAGCTGAGGTAGAAACTAGGCCAGTAACAGCCACAAAGCTGCCACCATCCCTGGGTCAAAGGGAGTAGGTGAAGGAGAAAGTAAGTCATTCAGGATGAGCAATAACTTTGATTGAGTTATCCTCCCAGTGAGGATATTTATTTAATACTCTGAGCTCCCATCCTCTCTCCCTCTGATCTTCTGAAATGGTCCCTATTGATGGAAGCTGTTGTGGGGTAGAACCCTGGAGTCAGAATAAGACCACCGGAGGCTGATGATTGATTTAAAAAAGCAGGCAAGGATTTATTGAACTGGCCAGGACGGCCGCGAGAGCACCACACGCAGGTGGAGTCCACCCTCACGACCGCACCGTTTCAGGTGTAGGCAGTCCTTTTAAAGGTCCAAACCACAAAAATTTTCCTTTGTCCTCAATTCTAAATCCTAAAGGCTGGGAACAGCCCGCAGGGTCGCTCCCAGCCACATCCTGCTGGACATAGGATTGGAATGTGGACCTATCTTGCGAAAGCAGATTGTACAGAAGCAGAATTGAGCAAAGTTAATAATCTCTAAAAGTTATGTACAGTTTCTACTCCTGGAGCTACTGAGTCAGTGGGAATCAATCTCCTGTAGTTCTGGTCCACAGGCACAGGAAAATTACCTTTGTGATGTGGGATGGGTTTATGTGAGTTTCTAGATCTCAGTCTGGAAGCTGAGGTAACTACCCTATTGTTTAAGCAAGTAAGTGCGTGCAGAAGTCAGAATAGCAGGGTTAAAATTCAAAGAGCACTTTTACCCAAGTATGGTTGCTACCATACTTCAGAAGCCAACAAGAAGCTAGAGGGCCCAGGAGCCTTGTTGCCATGGTCCATGTAGACCAGCCTCTTACGGAAGACCTAAAGGTAGTAGGGAGGAGGAAAGACATTTCCTCTACCCCTTTTTACCCCACTTTTCCACCTTTTTTTAAAACTTGAATTTAGAGGGGTGATAATGGCTAATAACTTATATAGGTTTCAATTATACAATTCTACAATACATCATCTGCATATTGTATTGTGTGTTTACCACCTCAAGTCAAGTCTCCTTCCTTCACCATTTATCCCTCCTCTACCCTTTTCTACTTCCCCACCCCCTTCTCTCTGGCAATTACCATACAAATTCTGTGGCTGGCCCTGAGAATTACAATGACAAAAGACAGGTTAAAAGGAGAAAAACATGCACATTCTATTTGATGTTACTATCTTTACATGACACAGGAACGTTCATAGAAAAGAAATGAAGACCCAAAAAAGTGGATAGTCCTGAGAGCTTAAATACTATTTTCACAAAGAACAATAAATTGAGGATATATGACAATACAAGGAAAAAAGGATCTGGGCTGGGTGGTAAATTATGGGAAAGTGACTAGAAAATATATGGGGGAAACAAGTGGAAGAAAGGGATTATTTTAGTAGGTTTGCTTGTACAGATGCATCTTGGTGTCATCACATTTGGGGTGATGAAAGTATTCACATCCTTTTGTGTAGGGAAGGCACTTTTCTCATAGGAAATTTGTATCCTTCTTTTTAAGGTAGAAGTTGAAAACAATTGATATGCCAAAGTTTAAGGTAGCTAGCATGCTTGCTTTGCCAGAAAGCTATAGCTTCACACACATTCCAGTGGATCAAAGCATTGTACCACCAGGAATTAACACCTCTCTATTCCCCCTGATACTGGATTGAGGGAGGGGGGAGCAGGGGAGGTAAGGACATGAGCAATAGAAGTCAAAATGGCACAAGAGGATATGCTGGGCCATAGAGGCCAGTCAGTTTAACCTGAGAAAGGGGTTGTTGGCTAGGAAATGGACCCATCAGAAGCCTGGGAAATCTTGGGAAGCTGATTGATTATTCTGAGAAAGCTATTGGGTTTAACCCCAAGGTGTTATTGGGTGTGAGGAATAAAGAAGTGCTCTCTCCCACCCAATAACACTCTCATCTGTTTGTTCCTTCACTCTTTCACCCAGGAACATGACCACACAGGTCTAGCAGCTACCAGGGCCCTTGGCAGACCTCTAGGGTTCCAAAGGGCTAAGCTTTAATATGAAACAGAAACTCTGGACCCTGGCCTTTGTTTTAGCCTCAATGAAGACAAATTGGACTTTTCCACGGTGGGACAGAGGGAGATGGGGCATTGGGTACCCAGAAGAACTCCTGTGACTTTGCATCACAAATAAATCTTGCTACCCCACAATCTCCCAGAGCATGGGTCCTTGGAATGCTTTCCTTGAGATCCTGTGGCAGACCCTGATTTCTACCGACAATAGCATGTTCCAGTCCCCTTCAGGGGAGAAAGGTCAGGAGTGGATCAGGAGGGACACAGCATCCTTCTGTAACTGTGTGGAGTTACCAGCTGGGACCCCAGTTCTTTTTGCCAATGCAGAAAAGATTTTAAAATCAACAAAAATAAAAGTAAAGCAAAATGAGGTTTATTGAAGATACATTGCAAACAAGGAGCAGACCTATTGAGAGAGCGACAAAATGGCTGGGCTGCTTTAGCTCACTGGGAGGTCAGAAAAAAGGGGGTCTTGGAGACAGGTTCAGGGGATTAGCCTAGGCGGGCGAGCTGCTGCTGCCCATTTCTCCCTGGTTGCAAGTCTCATGAGGTCCCTCAGAAGTTGGGGGAAGTGTGCCTGTGAGGGAATGGAAGGGGAAAGGGAATGGCATGGCCGTGCTCCTTGGAGGTAGAGCATGTGAGAAAGAGCACGGCCTCCAACTCTTGGGCTAAAAAAAGGGATTTTCTGGGTGGAGGCTTTCATTTGTATTCAGGGATGATTGACAAAAACTCTCTTTCCTCTGGGCATGCCCTTACCCATAATGTATACAGAAAAACCCATGGGGGCGTAGTTAAAACTGAAATGCAAATTTTATTATAATTAGTCTAGGACCATAGTAAGGTAACATTGTCATTGAGGTCATGTTGTTTTTCTCTGAGCTTGTGCCAGGAACCAGCTGGCTCTCAACCTGTCTGCTGGGCCACCCATAGAGAGGTGGTCTGAAGGCAGTGTTGGTCCAACCCCTGTTCAAGACCCCAGGGCAGGCCCTAACCCAGCCACTTATATCTAACCTCCTACCTAACACTTCTTGTGTGTCCCACATTCTCCCATGCACACATCTGCAATCCCACACCCCCTGCTGAACTCATTGTTTAACTACTTGAATCTAGTGAGTCTGTTGGGAGTTGGGACTTTCATCTCTTTACCCCAGTGCCTACCACAGTGACTGGCATGTAATACATTCAATAGCTGTTCTCTGAAATGAAGTAACAAAATTTTGAATGTATACAGTGCCAGAATTGTTAGAAACCTTAGAAATAATTTAGTCCACTCTTCTAATTTCAAAGATGAAAAATAAGATAAAATTAAATTAATTTGGGCCAAAAACAAAAATAGAAAAGAGAATTAAAAAAAGAAAACTCAGAGTTAAATGGACTTATCCAAGGGTTGCAATTAATAAGTAGTAAATTAGGACCAAATACTACTTCTCTCAATTCCCAGTCTTCCTCTACTAGTTAATTTTAACTGCAATCTCAGGCTATTTATAGGAAGGAAAAAATCACATGAGTTTTTCATAAAACTAAGATTCTTATGTTTTGGCAACAAGATAGGGACAGTGAGAAGGGTTGGATCTGCCTGCCTTGAGCCCTTTCCCAAAAGCAATCTTGGAGCTCTCTGGATAATCAACACTCTCAAACCTAGCAAGGTGCCAGGAGCTGGAGTTGAGAAATGAAGCAAAGCTCAGGAATAACGCGTTTATACAAACTACCTCTGGGGGTGGGTGGTGAGGGTGGTTTTGCTTTAACATCCTGTTAGCACATTATCTTGAGTTTCCAAAGCCTTTCTTGGTTCCAAACCTACAGGTGGTGATGGTGGGTGGGAGGGAGATTGGGTGAGATGTTCCCTAGTTGAGAAGCAGAGCTGTTGGTGCCTCCTCACATGATGATTCAGTGATTGGCTGGTGCTGCTGCTGCTACTGCCGCTGATGTTTCCCTCCTGGGAAAAGCAGCCATTGCTTTGGAAGTGATTGCATGCCAGGAACATAAGATGGGCGCATTTATTATACAGGATTAGAATCATCTGTGTATTTATCTGCCCTCAGACAACTGTGTGCTTTTACTTTTTATTTTATTTTATTTTACTTGTTAATCCTCACCAGAGGATATTTTTCCATTGATTTTTAGAGAGTGGAAGGGAGGGGAGAGACAGAGAGAGAGAGAAACATCAATGTGAGAGAGATATCAATTGGTTGCCTCCTGCCTGATGGAACCTGCAACAGAGGTACATACCCGCAACTGGAATCAAACCTGGGACCAAACCTTCAGTCCACAGGCTAACACTCTATCCACTGAGCCAGACTGGCTAGGGTGAGAACTGTGTGCTTTCAGAGGGCAGAGATCATGTATTCTGTCTGGGTAACACCAGACCCCAGTCAAGTGTCTGATGCATAGTTGGTGGCAAAAGAAAGAAAGAAGAAACTACTGGGTGGGCTTTAGGTCATGGATTTAGTGATGAGGGCCTAGATCCTAAGACCTGGCATTCTTCTTAGTGCTCCAATGTCTCCCCATATCTCTAACAAAGGAGATTTCTCACTGTCATATGGCTGTGAAGATTCCAGAAGATCACGTCCTTGAAACTCCATGGGACATGAACTGTAAAGGTTGGATACAGCTTAATATTCCAGGAGCCACCCTGGCCAATGTGGCTTAGTTGGTTGAGCATTTTCCCATGCACCAAAGAGTCACAGGTTCAATTTCTGGTCAGGGCACATGCCTGGTTGGGGGCTGAATCTCCAGTAGGTGGCGTGCAGGAAGCAGCTGATCAATCTCTCTCTCTCTCTCTCTCTCTCTCTCTCTCTCTCTCTCTCTCTCTCTCTCTTTCTCTCTCTCTCTGTCTTTCTCGCTCTCGCTCTCGCTCTCCTTTCCTCTTGAAAATCAATAAAAACATTACAAAATTTCCCCCCAGAAGCCATTGTATGACTTTGGACAAATTAAACCACTTATATGAAACTCAGCTGTAAAATGAGGAGTTTAGAAACTATGACTTATAATGTCCTTTTTTCTCTGAAATTCTCTTAAATTTTCCTGCTGTTAAACACTTCAGTTTTCTTCTTTGGCAGGTAGAAGCCAGTCTATGAAGCTCCCACTAAAAAGGATTCAGGGTGAACTATGGATTTATGATCATAACCAGTTTTGTGACTGCCAAAAGAAAAACAGACTGTTTTTCTTAGTTTCTTAGAGGACATGCAATGTTTGAAAATCATCTTCCTTCTTCCATTTTAAAAAAGAAAAAAATGGAAGAGCTATCACATCCTTTGCACAACTTCTATACTTATAGACAGAATCTTTAATGCATTTCTTCTTTTTCTGGAGGTGTAAGGGAGAATTCCCATAGCTGGAGGAGTGTGGAAGTCAGGGGACTGTGGGAGAATGCAAGTGTGACTGTGGGACTACACTTAATTCATTAAAATGTGTGGTTTATGAAAACCATTTTGCCAAAAATGAGCTCTGTGGGAAGGAGAAGGCAACAGGGATATGGATGTGTCAGTGTAAAGGGAGGAGTAAGAAGAGCTCAGAGAGAAGGAAGTCTTATGTGTTGCTAAATGTTGAAGCCCACATAAGAATGTGTCATGAGCCAATTCAAGGAAATTAAAATGCAAATTGGGGGAGTGCAAATCTATTAGGCATAGTTATTATGTAGTGGCATTATTATTGTTTCATTTTTACACTAATTGTGACTATCCTCCAATGACTTAAGAAAGCTTGGGGAAACTTCTTTTGCGTTATCCTCCCTTCTCAGTTTTTATCTTTTCTCAAATGAAATAGCAGTAATAGAATAACATGGTGCTTTATTCCTTTCTGCCAATACTGTAAATTATTTCAGAAACCAACTGCATTAGTCGGGGTAACTGTAGCTGTGGTAACAAATAAACCCAAACTCTAGTGACTTACACAACAGAAGTTTATTTCTCATTCACAGAACAGTCCAATGCAGGTGTTCCTGGTGAGCACACAACTTTCCTCGATGAGATAACTCAAGGGTTGAGGCACCTTACATCTCATAGCTTTACTATCTCATAGGAACTGGATGTCCTTGGTATCTAAATACAGAGAGAGCCTGGCTGGCATGGCTCAGTGGTTGAGTTTTGACCTATGAACCAGGAGGTCATTGTTTACTGTATTTTTCCATGTATAAGACACTATTTTTTTCTAAAATCATTAGACTAAAACTTGAGGGGTGTCTTATACATGGAAGTCCCCCAAGGAGAGAGCCATGCGTTTGGTAGCTGCCCATACGTTGTCTAACAGGCTTCCTCCAATCAGAAGCCTTATTGTTACTGACGTCAGCTGCTGCCTTCGTTGGAGGTGGAGGTGGAGAGTGTGCAGATGCAACAGGGACCAGAGCGTTCTGAGCCCATAAAGATGTAAAAAAAAAGAAAGAAAGAAAAAGATAAATACCGGTAAGTGATTGTCTTACTCTCAAAATTCAAACGGAATGTAATCAGCTATACAAAAGAGCATGGAAACAGAGCTGCAGAGAGACAATTTGGACCTCCTCCCACTGAGTGTATGATCAGACAGTGGAGAAAACAGGAAGAACAACTCCTTAAGATGCCAAAAAAGAAGAAGGCCTTAAGAGGAAAACCAGCAAACTGTTTAAAAGATTGATTTCTTAATTTTGGGTTGGAAAAGTGGGGGGCATCTTATACACTGAAAAATATGGTAAATTACCAATTAGGGCATATGTCCGGGTTGCGGGCTCTTTCTCCAATGTGAGGGGCGGGGCGTACAGGAGGCAACCCATCGATGATTCTCTCATTGATGTTTCTATCTCCCTCTCCCTCTTCCTTCCTCTCTGAAATCAATAAAAATAATTTTTATAAAAGAATAGCTCCCCTTTATTAAAAAAATAATAAAATAAAAATTTAAAATATAAACACAGAGAGAGAAAATGAGGGTGAAGCAGCTATACTTACTTCTCAATTGCCTGGGCTCAGAGTGACAAATACTACTTCTCCACTCTTGAGTTTGGCCACATCCACTCGGATATGCACTTTCACATCAGTGACCTGTGAGACCTGCAACCAGGGTGGGGCAGTGGGGGGGGCAACCAGTCCTGGGATAAACCCTTGATTCTAACTTCAGGAATCTGCACCACAGCCTCTTTTTCTCTAGCTGAATAAAACTTGCTTTGCTCTCACTGAGACTCATTCTTGAGTTCTTTCCTGCACATGTCAAGATCTTGGAGGGACACTGGCTCGGAAATGGTCTGGTAACACTGGTGTTCTTTTCATGCTATGGTGCAGCCTTAAGAGCACATGGGCATGTGAGCCAATACCAGCAGACATTCAACCCCCATGGAAGAGATACTTAAGTAAATACATTTATACATATACTTTGTGTGCTTCTTTTTTTCTTTTTGCTCATCCTTGCATTTCCCTTTCCCATTTGAATCTTTTTATTTATTGGAACATGAAATGTCAATTTAGGTTCCCACAAATTTTTATTAGGGCATAGTATTTGGTGCGTGACTAGTCAGTAGTTGGTTCCTTTTTTCCCTCACAAAACTAGTGCTGACAAAAATTTATAACAACATAAAAATACCTAGAAATAAAGTTATTAAATATATACAAGGTATCAAAGTCAGAAAATGTAAATATCATTAAAAGAAACTTAAAAAGACCTAAGTAAATATAAAAATGCATCATGATTATGAATGGGAAGACTTATTGTAAATAAGTAAAATCTCTCCAAATTGATTTACAGAGTCAGCCAATTCAAGTCTCAGGAAGCTGTTTTGAGGAAATTGTCAAGTTGACTGCAAAATTTACAAGAAGATGCAAAGTTTCAGGAAGAAAAATAAAGTGAGAGTATACCATGACTTGCTGGAAAAATGCACCAACTTAAACAAAGTGGCATTGGTTATGGCTAGAAAAATGGGCCAAAACAGAAAGAAAAATGACACAAAATAGAAAATCCAGAAACAGATACATGCATGTCCATATATTTGATATATGACACTACAGGGCCTGGGGAATAGATAATCTTTTCAATACATGGTACTGGCTTAGTTGAATATATATATAGAAAAACGAATCTTGGTCTGTACCACATACCACATGGAAATGCCAATATCAAATGTGAAAGGCAAAATAATAAAACTTCTAGAACAAGGTTTGGCAAATATTTTCTGTGGAGAGCCAGATAGTAAACGTTTTGGGCTTTGCAGGCCATACTGTCTGCCATTATAGAGCAAAAACAGTTGTAGAAAATATGTAAATAAGTGAGAGTGACTTTGTTCCAATAAAACAAGATTCGACCATCATCTGTAGTTTGTCAACCTTTGTCCTAGAAGATAACATTAAGAAGATTCTTAAGTAGACATAAAAACTGCTAATCATAAAGAAAAAGATACATTGTATTCCTCTAAATTTGAGATTGTTGGTTCATAAAAAAATACCACTAAAAGAGTGAAGAAACAATCTGCAGAGTGGAAGAAGCTATTTGCAATACATATGACACATATCAGGAAGATATGACTACAAATCAATAAGAAAAAGACAAATACCAGATGACATAATCAGATACTTCACAAAAGAAGGTAGCCAGATTCACAATAAACATTTTAGAACATACCCAACCTCATTGTCAGGGAAATGAACATCAAAACCGCAATGAGATACTACCATATACCTACTAGAATGATCATAATTTAAAAGACTGACGATACCAAATGTTAGCAAGGATTTTGAGCATTCACACTATAGTGGAAGTGTAAATTGGCACACTCATTTTGGAAAACTCATTGGCAAGTTTCTCTAAGCTGAATGTATGAATTATCTCTGCCTCAGAAATTTCACTCCTAGTCTGTTCCTCCCCAGAAATGTGTGCCAAATGGCTCTCTACACCAGGCAGAAAAGTGAATTTCATGGCAGAATTATTCAGTATAGCCTCAAACTGTAAACAACCTAAATGTCCATTAAATGAACAATAAGATAAATATACTATGGTATATTTAGAGATGGAATATTATATAGCAATGAAAAGAAATAAACTCCTATTACACACAAATACATGGAAACCTTCAAATATAATGCTAAGTAGAAGTAGCCAAATCGGAAAAAATATATAACATTTAATTCTACTTGAATGTGGCCTAAACACAGATAAAATTAACCTATGGTGTTATAAGTCAGGAGTCAGAGAGAGGGCGATAATTGAAGGGAGAATGCTCACAGGGAATTTTGGGGGTACTAATAATGCTCTATTCTTTGACCTGATTGGTACTTACATGGGCATTTTCACTTGGTGACAATCTGTGCAATATACAGATATGTGTGCTTTTCTGTGTGTATCAAATAATTAAAATGTTTTAAAATCTATTGGAAGAAAAAAAAGTCCAACAACTAACTACGTACTAGTATTTTCCAACTCTGTGTTTCAACCCCAAGAGTTGGGCAAGACACAGTAGCTGTACAAATGCTTAAGTAAGATTGAAAAGAAGCTGGACAAAAGAAATGTGACTTGGGCCCTGACCGAGTAGCTTGATTGGTTGAAGTGTCCTCCCAATTCACGAATATTGTGGATTTGATCCTGGTCAGAGCACAGACAGGAATCAACCAATGAATGCATCAATAAGTAGGACAATAAATCTCTCTCTTGGTCTCTCTCCCTCTCTCTCTCTCTCTCTCTCTCTCTCTTTCTCAAATCAATAAATAAAATCTAACTAACCCACTAACTAACTAAAAAAATAAATGTGACTTGGAAATGCCCACATAGCAAATACCCAGATGCCTGCAATATATTACACTTTAAAGGTCATCTGGTCTAGTGGCTACCACACCGAAGGAATCATTTCTGGAAACATCCAGAGGGATTCATCTCAGCACTATCTGGTCAAGAGAACAAGATCATGAAGTCAGAACTGACACAATTCTGTTCTTCTAGCAACTGGTCTCCTTCTTTCCAGCTGCTATCTACGGTTAAGCCTTGCAGGTTTTACTCACAGGAAAAATGGCTCTCTGCACCAGGCAGCTTACACTTAGCTTTCCCTAGAGATGGGATGGACTGATTGAATATATTTAGGGCTCTGTTGTATTTTAATATACAATAGCTGAGAACTCTATTCCTGAGTGAGTCCTGGAACTTTACCCTTTATAAGATAAATAAAGGGAGTTTTTATCTCTCCAATCATAGTAGAAGAATTATTCCATTTCTTTCATGTGCTTAAAGTGTTAGGAGCTCTAAAACCTAAATGAGATATCCTAAATTCACTTCCTGTAGGTATTCCACATGAGCTAGAACCATATTGGTGTTGAGCACGTTTTTGATGGAGGTACAATTGCTCTTCTGTCAGTGTCCAAGGGAAGCTAACCCCATGCCTTGTTTTCATAAACTTCAGGAGCTCAGAGAATACCAACAGGATGGCAAGCAGGGGCAGCTTCAAACTTGTCCCTCTAGTGTAGCTTAATAGAAAGACCACAGGCTTTGGAGTCAGACAGATTTAAACTCAAATACAAGGTCCAGAATTACTAGATGCTTGACCATGGGCAAATTATTTAATTTCTCAGATTCAGTTTCCTCAGTTATACCAGTAAAATAAACAAAATATTGTTTACTTTACACAGGTCCTGTATATAAAACATAAGACCATCTACATAAAGTTCCAAGTATGATGACTGACTCAGAGTAATAATAACAATTATTAATAATAACAATAATGCTTAAATAGTATTTACTATGCACCAGGCATTATTATATGTGCTATGTGCATGTTAATTCATTTACTTGTCAAAAAAAGTCACTGAGCTAGGTCTTGTTAATATTACCAATTTATAAATGGAGAGCCATAACACAGAAAGATTAGCTAACTTGCCCGAGGTCAGACAGCTTGAACATGGCAGAATGGGGGACGCTGACCCAGGCAGTCTGGCCAGTGAGACCATGTTCTTACCACAATACCAAACTGGTTTCTTGCCCCCAAAAGTGGAGGCAATAAACATGGGTTACACCTATCTCACAAATCTTAATGGCATATAATCAATTTTTATGGTTGAAAAGAGAGAAGTAAAGGAGACACCTACCTGTTTCCCTCCATTTAACAGCTTCTATATCTTGTTTTCTCCTCCTCAGTAAAAAATTATAGAGAGCTTTGGTTAGCTCCCCTTTTATTAACAAGCACACAATGACCACCTACTACATGCCAAACACTGTGCTACGTGATAGGGAAACAAAGGGTCACTCAGCTGCTTCCCCACTCTCCCCAGATCACATGGAAGCGCTGGGTTGTAAAGACTGAAGAATCAGCTTTGGACTATTGGTGGACCACTGCAGACAGCCCTGCCTCTTCACTCAGCTTTCAGGGAGGCTTGTGTGAATTCAAACCAATCCAACCCTGAGTTATGTCGAGAGAGCCTTCTCCAGCCTGGATTTGCTTTGTTGGTTTGCTCCCGAAACAGCAAGCACATTGTTCCTAACTCCTGGACACATTTGCCAGCCACAACTCTTGACCTTCTAGAAATTGCTTTGCTTTTGTGTAACAGGCTTTCATTTTAACCCCCATCTTCTTTTACTTTTCCGTCAAAAATTAATTAAAACACCACTGTAAGCACAGAATCCACTCATTCTGATTGGCAAGAATGGAAAGGGAAAAAGAAGTAAAAGCACAGCCCATCTTTTGCCATACATGGGTTAGCAGAGTCCTGGAGAGTTTTGCTGAAGTTGGAATTCAAGACAATCCCTCCTTCAACCCAAACACTCCCCCTGAGGGCATAGGTGCCTCTCTGGGCTCCCGCAGGTCTGCGGGTCAAAGGAAAAGGTCAGGCTCCGAGAGTATCCCTGGCACAACTTGAATAACTCACTACAAATAAGGCAAATTTTGTTGCTGCTCACAGCCTTTTTCTTTCCTCTCCCTCACTCCATCTTTCTCCTTCCCACATTACTTCTTTCCCTGACAAACCTGGGAAACCTCCCTAGAAATAGAACTTTTTCATGACCATTCAGGTTACAGTCCACCTTTACGAGGCCACCGGGTTTTGACAGATGACACTCAATGAGAGGTTTGCGATGCAGGAGACAAAACACAGAGAGCCCAGGTGATTAGAAAGGGGAGGTTTTAATCTTGCCAGCCCCCCGGGCGAAATTTGCTGTTCCGAGGGTGGGCCAGGGAAGTTCGCGCCAAAAAGGGGGCATAGGTACTTCTTTTATACAGCTGTTTAGTGAGGGGAGGGCAGAGGGCATGAGAGGTGTGGAATTCGCCTTGGGCCAGGGGTCTAGGAAGGCGCCAGTTATCTACCTTGCAGATGCATGCATAGGCTCTGGACTTCCCCCCTGCCTCGACCTAACACTCAATATAATAACTAGGACTTAGAGAGCTTTCTCCATACCTCTCTTTCTGTCTTACTGCAACCCCCCCCCCCCCAAGCCCTCATGTAAGTGGTGTGTACCGAGATGGAAGAACTCAAAGGACTTCTGAGTATTTGCCTATCTTCTGAGTATTTGCCTATAGGCTTTCAAGCCAAGCTTATATCTGCAGAATTTTTCCAGCGATGGGCCAAGAGCAACAGTGACTACAATAAACCCAAACTGCTTAGTGATCTGTGGGCAGTTTCCTGGGATGCATGTGATGTTGAAATAAATGTTGGTATTTCTTCTAAACTAGATGCTGTTAGAGTTTATGTAAAGGGAGAACTGTAGTTTCCCTGTCTGCACCATTTGCTTCCCTCATTGCACCCTGTCCACTGCTGTTTGCTCTGCTGAGCAAAGGAGTTAATTCCAGAGCAAAGGAGTTAGTTCCAAAGCTCGAAGGGCTGGGAGGCAGGAGAGAGCTGACAGCTCGTAGCAGGGGAGTCAGAGGGGTTTCTGCACAGCTTTCTTGAGCTGCAAGATTGATTTTCTGCTGGTCTCCCCCAAATGTCAGGGAATCTGCAGTCTTCCTTCCAGGAAATAGAGGACTCTGGGGACACAGTAAGAAAGGAACAAAAACCGTATTTGAAAAGTTTTCCAAAGTTGGTAAATGCTATATAAGATCCCCATTGGCTTTGGTTATTTTTGGACTAGAGGGAGGGGAAGCATGAGGTGACTGAGTGGTTAGAAGCTTTGGCCAAGACTAGTCTGAATTAAAGCTACGGAGGCAGAATCTCCCCCAGGGCCCTGGAGCTGACTTTGAGTTGAGCTCTGGCAGAAGGCTCTGTAGAGTGGGAAAGCAGTTGTCTGTTATGCTTGTGCAACAGGTTGATAGGTTCTTTCACACTGAGAATCTTTATGAGATGACTAGGAAGCCTGAACTTTAAAGAGATGAGAAGCCATCTGTGCTGAAGGAAAGCTGGATGGATTCTGGGTCTTAGAACAAATATTGCGTCTTGTGCCTTGTCTTATGTCCTAGATTGGATTCCCAAAAGCAGCCCTGAGGGATCCATTTAAGGAATGTTCCCAGGAAAACCCGCTAGATGGTTTGGGTAGTTGGCTGCTGAAAGGAAGAATGCCAGGTAAGGTGAAGCATCATGCATAGCCCCAGGGAAGGAAGTGGTGAAGTGTGACTTTAACACTCTCTTCAGAGCTTCCTGTGACCCTCACTGTGGTATGATGAGGGGCCAGGGAAGCTGGAGTATTATGGCCCCCTCCCACCTATCATTAACTGGTTGAGGGCTGTTATCCCTGGAAGAATACAAATCCCCATTGTTGCTTTCTATAAGCAGGCAAAGTCACTCCAGGTCCCTCAGGGCAACCCTCTGACCAAGAGACACAGCTGGAGCTGGTGTGCACGAAAATGATAAAGGTTCCCAAAGGATGTGAACAGAGCGCCAATTGCATCAGCTATCTCTTGTCTTGACCCAATAGCCTAAGCTGGGAGGTCATCCTTTGGGATCAGGTGTACACAGAGTAGGTACATTTATCTGTAAGAGAAACTCTGCTGAAGCAGTGCATGGGGCCATAGGAACGAAAGGAACCAGGTGGCCACCATAAGTGCCCAGATCCTGTCATTGATCCCAGAGTCACTGCCAGCCAGTGGTCTTCTGGGTTCGTGCCCTTCATCTTAGCTCAACATGTTATGCGCCACACACACACACACACACACACACACACACACACTCCTGTTTGACTGTACGGAGGGGTGTGTGTGTGTGGGGGGAGGCGGTCACACTAGGTGGAGGACAGCAACATACATCTCTGTTTTCTCCTCTCTACACGGAAAGAAAGCATAAAACCAAATACCAAAGAACCAGTGTATCTTTCTAAACTTTCTGGCCATCCCTCAGTCTGGAGTTTCTACAGCGGAGTAGGAAACATCTGGACTAGAGGTGTCCAGCCAGCCTGTTCACATGACCCAAAGGTTCAACTTGAGCTCAGAGTCATTAGCACTGCAGCTGAGACTTCTGAAGTCACAGACCTTGTCACTTTACAGCAAGAAAGAGCTTCTTGAAGCCTGTAGCTCAGCTTTGGCCTCTCAGTGGTGGCATGCCTCGTGGTAGTGGCCTGTCAGCCTGGACAGGAGCAGAGGCATCAGATGAAAAGGCAGGTCTGGGATCCATTTTGTGCAGCCTTTGGAGAGTATAAGGGAGTGAAAGAAGCGAGGCAACAGCCCAGAAGCAGAAGCGCCCAAGCTGTTGGTTTTGTGCAGGTGCGAATCCTGCTGGTTCTGCCAGGCCACCATGGAGCCACTCGATCCTCCTCAAACCTCTTCCTCAGACTAAAAATAATTGTTCACATATAAACAAACATAAATATATTTAAATCTGCTTCAGAAAACCTTCCCATTGGGGTTCAAGGTTCTCTGCAAGTCAACTGGCAGATAACAAAAGCAACTGCAACTGCTTGGAACTTTACACCACAGACAGGCAATTGTGACCCCAGGTGACATCTAATTGTGGGTGCGAAAGTGACTTTGGGTTGGGGATTAGAATCTCTAACTGCTTTGTGGTTTCAGAAGGCAAGAGAGGCCAGAACCTAAGAGAGGGGTGAGAGCTTAAAAATGCAGGGTGACTAGCTCCCACAGACCCACATACTGTGAGGGTCATTTGTGTGGCTTCCTGGGGAAAGTTTCACCCACCAGAGCATCATTCTGTTGAAACGTTCGCCAGCAGAAGCACAGGAGGCCCATCACTCAGCCTGCCCCTCGCTGTCTGGTGGCTTCCAGATGGGGACGGCGTGTCCCGCTTTGAGGGCAGGCAGAGATGGAAGAGGAACTGACCAACTGACACCGATCTGAAAGAATTTGACATAAAAAATGTATTTCTTTTAAACGCGCACCCATGGCAGATGATCCCTAAGGGACAGCTTCTATCTAATAAAATACCAATGTGTTTCTGCAGAGGTAGGCTTTTTCTAACTCACTGATCAGACATCAGACACCTCTTCCCTCTACTTGACACTTATCATCATTCCATGAAAGGAAGAGAGTGGCTCAAATAAGGATTTGCAATGAGAGGACATTGTGTACATGCATGGTCCACACCCCCAGGAGACAAGGATAGGAATAATTATAAAAACGTGTGGGATAAAGAAACAGAGACAGAGAGAAGCTAAGACATGTGCACAAAGGCAAAGGGCTCAGAGCTAGTTAAGTGGCCCAGGCATTTTGCTGGGGACCAAAGTTTAGGTTGCTTGACTCTTCAGGGTTGCTTAGGTGATGACCTAACGCTTCCTGCTCCGATGAAATGGTGGAAGCCCAGTCCAATGAAATAAGCAAGAAGCATGCTCAGGAAGACATGCTCTGACCTCCCAATTCCAAGTCCCTTCTCAGTCTCCCACCTCTGTTTGAGTGGTTCCCTCACTTTGGACCTTCAGCCCCAAGAAGGTAATTTCTTTGTGAGTAAAAGAGGAATTCCTCGCACAGTGCCAACATCACCCCCCTTTTTCTCACCTCAAGGAGAGAGCAGGGAGGAGGTGAGACCAGGCCTGGGCTGCCCAGAGATGGAGTTTTGAGACGTGAGGTAATGTTGGTTCCCCATCCATGGCTGCAACCAAGGAGAGCTTGGCAGGGGCCATGAGGGAGGAGAGTGCAGGCTTTAAGATTTCATTATGTTTGGTCTGGATGTATTCCAAATACAAATTAAACTCAAATGAAAACTTTATAAATTTTACATTGCCAAAGTGTGCCTGTGTATGTTTTGGGGGAGTAATGATAAAGGGAAAGGGATCGACAGCAGGAGGAGAGGGAAGCAACTGCGATACAGCTAAACAACTACACCTTAACTACCACGACGCTCAGAGCATCCAGGTGCTCAGGATCCCCACTAAGAGAAGGGATCTTTACCACCCATTCTCTGATTTTGTGTTTTAATTGCACACCAATTCAGGAGTGTGACTGGAACACCTGAGCTCCAGGTTACTCACCTTCCTTATCTCTTTACTTCCTTGACCCTCAACTTCTCCGATTGTAAATTAGAGGTATGAGTCAGAGAACAGGCATATTCTCATTCAAAGAGTTTGGTTCCAGAGCAGTCAACAGAGCATGTGATTCCTAAATATCAGCTGCCCATGCTTCCAAGATGGATTTGAAAAATGGGAAATGTTGAATGGCTCAATACATTTCGTTTCTGTCTTTTTCAAAGGATGCTTCCCATTTCAGGCAACTGCCTCTGCAGTGAGTATGTGTGTGTGAAAGCATATGTTTGCAAAACAGATGAAACATTTGCGTATAATAGCATTTCCACAGCAGTTAGTATAAACTTATCTTCTGCAAGTGATTAGGAGTGGCTTTTGGTGGGTGTCTGTGAAATGACAGATTGTGTAATTTTTAGGGGGGAAATGTGTGTAGGAAAAATTCCTACAGGCAATAATATTTTGACCTTGAGGGGGAAAATATGCTAGTTTGTTTATAGAAAATAAATTTTGCTCCAAAGTTTACATTCAGAAGAACCTTGGTTGCTTGCTCATAAATAAATTGAGAGCAGAACTGTTGATTACTGAGGTTAATGTTCTTTTAGTAAAGTGAAAATATTGTATGTAATTAGGTTAAGAAGAGATTTCAGAAGAAAGGGTGACGATTTGAGTAATCTCGAAGTCAATGCAAGCACATTTGGATTTTATTAGCTAGCTATTAGAGCAGTCTTTGGCGTTTTATGTGTGACACGCAGTGTTAGGATGTTGCTTTTGAAAGTCATTTGTGTCCACTGTCTGGACTAATTGAGTGACAATAATAAAACGCTGTTTTTAGATAAACAATGGGTGGCAGAGCTCCATTGGTCCCTGCAGGGAGCGTGTTTATGCCTTTCAAAGAGCGACTGGCTGAGCTCACATGCCACAGTCATTTCACAGACGAAAGTCAAGTCGTTTAAATCAAGTAAATTGATTGCAGTTTTGAAATGGAAATCAGTAATCGCAGTTTGAAGCTAGCTGCCTCGTTGTCAATGGGAAGCTAGAGGCACAGATTGCCGTCTGGTTCTGTCCCAGATCTCATTCAAAGGCAGGAGGCCCCAGAGCAACATAGATTGCAAGTTAGCAATACAAGGGAATAAAATACCAGGTCATATGTTTTGTGTAGTGTGTGGGTGCCGAATAGGCTGATAAGGAAATAGCACCATAAACCCAGCTGCCCACTTTGACTCCCTCTCTCCTGTGCAGAAACAAGATGTGCCCAAGACAGATGGACAAGCAGAAGGCTCCAAGGAGGATGGAAGTGGGTAGCTTGCTGCTGCCCTCACCCAACAGGAAAGCATTTCTCTTTAGGAGCAAGAGCATTTACCTACCTTCTCTCTCCCCGTCCTTCCTTCTCCCTCCATGCCCTTTGGAATAAAGCATGTCTAGAGATGAATCTCAACTTTGTGTAGAGATTAAGATCTGTGGTTACACACTAAGAAGAGAAAGGCATTTGCAGTTTGGTCTCCATAGAGGCACTTTATCTCAACTCAGGCTTGTGTAACTGCCACAGGGCTTGGCGGGGGGTGGGGGGTGGGGGGGTGGGGGGGAGCATGGTTAACATCTCCCTCTTCTCAGCCATCAGACTTACCCAAGCCAACTCAAACAACCACATAATCTAGGTAAGAGTAGCATGCTTGCTTGGCAAACATAGTGTCAAGATAAGTTTGCTGCACACCACACAAACTAAATTGTATCCCCCCGCCCTTACACACTATACAATTTTGTTGTAACCACTGGGCTTTAGGAAGTTGGGTGCAATCCACTGTCCACTGATGTTTTCTGTTTTTATTCAATAACTGTTGCTTGAGCACCTGCTGGCACCAGGTCCTATGCTGGTTGCTGAGGAAACATCTGTCAAAAAGACCAGCCTATGGACCTTGAAGTCTTGTGAGGACACAGAGAGGTGGAGAGTACAGTGCAGTAGAATATTGCTCTGTGAGGCATGTTCAGGAGGCCACGAGGGGCTTCCTCTGTGTCTTAGCTCAGGCTTCTATAACAAAATACCACAGTCTGGGTGGCATAAACAACAGACACTTATTTCTCACAGTTCTGGAGGCTGGAAGTCCAAGACCAAGATGCTAACAGATTCAGGTCTTGGTGAGATTCAGTACTAGGCTGCCTTCTCACTCAGGTGGCAGAGAGAGAGCGCGCTCTGTGTCTATTCTTCTTCTCACAGGGCACTAATCCCATCATGGGGCTCCACCCTCATGACCACATCTAAACCTAATTACCGCCAAGAGGTCCCACCACTACCCTGGGGGTTAGGGCTTTAATGGATGAATTTGGGGAGGGGCATAAAAACATTTGCCCTGTACCACTAGTGTACCTACCCAACCCCAGATCAGCCAGTTCTCTTTTAGGGTTCCTCCTTGTGTCAGTCAGAGCCAACTTTCTAGTCACCCCTGTTTCCTACCCTATATGCCAGAGCAAATTTCCTTGCTTCCAGATTGCTGTCCAGTTTTTCTGTCCATTCCTCTGACCCAAAACCACTGTGACAGAGTAAGACTACTCTTTACCCAATCATCAGTTGACCCCTGTGTGTCTTGCCGCATTGATACATCATAGCTCAAGGACAAACAGCCAGGAAGACTTCTCCACCTTCTCTTACAAGTGCCTCTTTCTGACTTCCTCCCATCCTGGACACATTATAATACTTATTCAAAAAGTATCTGTGATGGTTAATTTAATGTGTCAACTTGGCTAGGCTGTGTGTTCTGCAGGTATGGTTAACATATAAATCGGTAGACTTTGAGAGAAGCAGACTGCTCTTGATAATAGGTACAGACTCGGAGGACACTGCATGAAGCTAAAGATGATTCTTCTCAAGCCTTAAAATGTAGTGGAATTTATTCTGCTAGTTTCCAAACTTGCTTGGGACCCACAATCCTTTTTCCTTCTGATCTCTCTCTTTTGGAATAAGGATGTCTATCCCACAACTGCATTATATTTTGGAAGCAGGTAACTTGATGTCTGTTTCACCAGATCACAGATGAAGAGGAATTTTGCTCCTGGGTGAATCATACTATGAGTCTCACCCATACCTGATGTAGATGAGATTTGGGACTTAGAGTTGATGCTGAAATAGGTTAAGACTTTGGGGACTGTTGGGTGAGTATAATTTTGCATGTGAGAAGGATATGAATTTGGAGAACCAGAGGGTGGACTGTTATGGATTGAAATGTATCCTGAATTCATGTGTTGATGGCCTAACCTCAGAATCTGACTGTATTTGGAAGTAGAGTCATTGCAGATACAATTAGTTGAGGAGGTCATACTGGAACATGGTGTCCTCATAAAAAGGGGTAATTTTCACACACATACACACACACAAACACACACACACAAACACACTTGCGTGTGCGTGCAAACATTTGAAGATTGGAGCTATGCTGCCACAACTCAAGGAACTGCTGAAAGGTAGAAGAGAGGTCTGGGGCAGATTCTCCCCCAGTGCTGTCAGAGGGAACATGGCCCTGCCAAGACCTTGATCTCAGACTTCTAATCTCCAGAAGTGTGAGACAGATTTTGTTGTTCAAGTCACCTGTTGGTAGTACAGGGTGGGCCTGCCTCTCAGCCCCACGTCTCTTGCCCCCGTGAATTCTCCACCCTGCCACTAGCACAAATATCAGCAGGCATAGGATGCAGCCAACAGGGATTGCTCTGGCAAGCACTCTTACAAAATTAAGACAAAAAGTGTTAGTGGCTTATGGACATTAGCATCTGAGATATAAGGATCACATTTCTACTGAAACACACATTAGTATAAAAATAGTGAAAGGAGAGAACACAGCCTCAAAAGTTATTCTTGTCTTTACTGAAAATGCTGGCAACTTTAGGTCTAAGTTGCTCAAAAAGGCCCAGGTGCTTCTTAAGTTAACTAGCTCTGAAAAGGATGACCCAGTTTTTTTTCTCTTCGAGTGAATGCTTGTAATAAATTAGGAACATGGAACAGGGCAAAAGCACCAGTTCAGGCATTCAGGACCCACATTCACATTCTGGTTGGGTCTCCAACCAGCTAGTGATCATAGATAAATAAATGACTCATAAAACTCATTGAGCATCATCTTTTTTTTTTTTTTTAATTTATAAATGAAAGCAAAAACGCCTAACTTTGGGATGTACAAACTTTTCCTTTAAGTTACCTATTTTCTCAGTTCCTGGAATGGAGTGGGTATTTTGAAATTACCCAAATAATTTTTGGTATGAAATATTCTAATTCTGCCACAAGAACCCATCATTATCACATGAAGATGGGTTGCCTTACAGATGCTCCACTCTGATGAATATGAAACACTTCAGACTGTGGGACCCACCGCTGGTCTCCTGAGGCCTAGAATGCCTGTGGCAACCCAGAAGAGCAACCATGTTTTGTGGGGCTCTGAGCTTAATCAGGTTGGGGGCTCTTTTGAAGGAGTAGAAATCCTAAATACAAATACTGAAGTAGGCACAGGGCCTTGAAAGGATGAATCCAGCCAGTGTCCATTCAGGACACCAGGAGAATAGCACCAGGACTTTGGGCCACAGAAAGAGAAGGGAAAAGAAGAGCAATGAAAATAATTAACCAAAAGGACAGCCTTCTAAAGCTGATTTAGTGTAACTGGAGTGTCAATAAGTGTCTGCATTCAAGTACTTGTGACTACTAGCAAGACTACATTCCTTGTTTGTTTGTTTGTTTGTTTGTTTGTTTCCTGCTAACTGACCAGAACTAAATGCCTGCTCAAGCTAAAAATATTTGTCTATTTATTTATTTTTTTTATAACATGACGATAAGGGTGGGTTTGATGTGATAAAACTCCCTTGTGTGGTCAGGGCTCCCCTTGTGGACCCTTCCCCACTGGGCATAGTAAGCCTGGGCTGATGACCTGGGCCTGTTTGCAGGAAGCCTGGGGCAGTTCCTCCTGCACAGGAAGAAGCCAAATGCTGAGAACGTGACCTGTAACGATGGCCGGTGTGAGAAGGAAGGAGCAATGCAGACATTGATTCAACGCATATTTACTGAAACATGCCTAAGTCCACAATTACATTTCTGAAGCCCTGAGGCCAGATGAATTTCAGAATCCAGAATGTTTCAGGTTTTAGGAGACAATACGGTGTACATACACCAAATATTATATAACATCCCAGAGGGGTCTGAGGCAACACCATGGGAATCAAACACAATATTTCCACAGTCCCATATCAGAAAAATGTATGAATATTCACACTAAGTGGTATAAATGGAGCCTTATAGCCCTTCACGTTGTTATTTTTATAACCAGCACTGTAATAAAAATATTTCTGTTTTCAGAGACTTTGGGACTTCAGAATTATGGACACGGGACTGTGGACCTGGGCCAGGTGCCAGGTGGCATTTGAAGTGCTAGGGAAACATGGACCAGGTTCCTGAAGGAGCTGGAGGGTCTGAAGGGGGAATGGTTTCCTAGCCGGGCCACATCAGATATAGGTTGAAGCCCCATAGGGAGAAGGCAGATTTTAAAGAGAAGAAAACAAAACAAAATAATAAAAACAGTGTTCCATTAAAAGCCTTATAAAACAGTGCAGTGTAAGCTTGAGTGCCTTTAAAAAGTCTCCAGCCCAGCCAGCGTGGCTCAGTGGTTGAACATCAACCTATGAACCAGGAGGTCATGGTCAGGGCACATGCCCCTGTTGTGGGCTTGATCCCTAGTAGGGGACATACAGGAGGCAGCCAATCAATGATTCTCTCTCATCTCTCTCTCTCCTTCCCCCTTCCTCTCTGAAATCAAAACAATATATTTAAAAAATAAAAATAAGTCTCCAACAGAGCCCTGGTCAGGTAGCTCAGTTGGTTAGAGCACAGTCTGATAGGTCTCTAGTCAGTGCTCAACAAGCAAGAAGCAACCAATGAATGCATAAACAAATCCATGTTCTCTCTCTCTCTCTCCTGCTTCTCTCTCTTTAAAAAACAATAAATAAAATGTTTTTAAGTCTCCAACAGAAAATCACACAGAAAAGTCAGATTCCTCCATCCTGTCAACAATAGAAGGCTCAGTGGTTCTCATATCCTGAGGGCCAAGGGCATCAGCTGTGGTCAGGAGATGTGAGTGCCCGGCAGACCAGGCAGGACACAGCTGATGCCAGACAGAAGTAGACCCCCATGGAGGAGATCCACTTCTAGTGATGTGTGCACAAATGTGAGTGTCAGGGTGGAGATGACAAAGGGGCATTGTGGGATGGGTATCAGAATATTTTTAGGTCTGAGAGGGTCTGTAGGTACTGTCAGTTAGCAGAATATGTGTGTGTGTGTGTGTGTGTGTGTGTATGTGTACATGTACTTATATATCTAAACTGTTTACATATAAATGCTTATTTATATATATAAATTTATATGTGTATATTTGTATATTAGTGGCCCAGTGCACGAAATTCGTGCATGGGGGAGGGAAGGTTGTCCCTCAACCTGGCCTGCACCCTCTCCAATCTAGGACCCCTTGGGGGATGTCCGACTGCAGGTTTAGTCCTGATCACACAGGGAGTCAGACATCCTTCTCGCAATCCAGGACCACTGGATCCTAACCACTCACCTGCCTGCCTGCCTGATCACCCCTAATCACTCTGCCTGAATGCTTGCTTGCCACCTACTGCCCCCCCACTAGCCTTTTCACCCCCAACTGCCCCCTCTGCCAGCCTGATAGCCCCTAACTGCCTCTGCCTTGGCCCTGCCACTATGGCTTTCTCTGGAAGGATGTCCAGAAGGTCTCCCAGAAGGTTTCCCGGTCTAATTAGCATATTACCTTTTTATTAGTATAGATATAAACTCTTAGGAGAAGACTTTCTCTCTACCCACTTAGGTATGAGTGGTCATGGACTGCAAATTGCCTGCCAATCCAGATTCATAGGGGGAAAGAAAGGCCTGTTTGCTTCTCAGTAATGAGTAATGCAGTAAATCCTCAGAGGTAAAGGTTTATATACCAACTTAATCAAAAGTGCATGAGGGATATTTAGGGGTTCAGTGAGGAAATAGGGAAGGTATGTTGGGTTTTTCTTGATGCTAAAGGGGATGGATGGTCTGTCTCCTTCCTGGAAATGACAGGAAACCCTCTTGGAGGGGGGTAGGTGGCAGCTGTATTTTTCAGAAAACTCTGCTTTCATCAGATAAAGGAAGTTCAAATAAGGTTTCAAATATTTTCACTTTAAAATAATCTTTATGCCAAACTGTGATGCTTTTTTACATATACATATACATATACATATACATATACATATACATATACATATACATATACGTGTGTGTATGTATACTAGAGGCCTGGTGCATGAATTCGTGCACAGGTGGGGTCCAGCCAGTTCTCAGCCAGTTCTCCCTGATCAGGGCCAATCAGGCTGGGCTGGCAGGGGGGAGGTGCTGGGGTTCAGGGGCTGATAGGGGGCAGAGCTGGCCAGGGGGAGGGGTCAAACTCCCAGTTGAGGGGACAATTTGCATATTAAGCTTTTTATTATATAAGATATATATATATATATATATATATATATACACACACACACACACACACACACATACATACATATATATAGACACTTATGTGTACACATATAAACTATACACTATCTTACCTAATAATAGACAAACATGCAAATTGACTGTACCTCTGCTATAGCCAATCAGAGTGAGTATGCAAATTAGAAGGCCAAAGATGGTGGACGCCCAGCTGCTCCAGGCGTGGAGTGGCCAGGAGGGCTGGACGCCTGCTATGAGAGGGAGGGCCAGGGGTGAAGGGATCTACAGGAGTGGAGTGCTACAGCGAAGACAAGACTGCAAACTCCAGAGTCTGCAGCGAAGATGAAGATGGCAGACTCTGGCCAGAGAGAAGACCTGGGTCCCAGGTGCCGGAGGAAAACCAGTGCTGGAAGCCAAGGGAAGGAAGGCCTATTGCACGAATCTCTTCATGCAATGAGCCTCTAGTATAAATATATATGTGTGTATAGATGGATATATAAATAGTAGATAGATAGATAGATGGATTTAAGGAAAGAAATAAGTGTTTCTTTTGGTCAATCATGAGCACATTAATTCAGGTGGATGGGTTATAGCATTTCTAGACCTTCCAGGTCCATATTTGATCAGCCTCAGATGAATGCTCTAGATCATTATTGATGACAATTTTTAAAATCTCCCTCTTTTTTTTCTCTGTCTCCTCTGCCCCTCCCAAGATGCTATCCCAATCTCTGGGGTCTGTGGGACCAGGACTGAGGGACAACTGAGGGACAACTGAGTGGGGGGGGAAGAGCAGGTGTGAGTTGGGGTGATTGGCTGTGGGTTCTTCCATGCTATGATGGGCCACGCTAGGCTCATAGGTGCACCATGAACATTAGAGGAAATCAATTACTTGTGGCTCCAGACCTTTGCCATCCAGACCACTTTCCCAGGGAATATTGGAATGCCAGCATGGGAGGAGACACTTTTTCATCAGCAGCTGTGAAGATGCAGGCATGACAAGCTCAAGCATTCACTGGGGCTCCACAGACTACAAACTCAGGATACAGACGCCCTGCTACAGATCCTCACAGGATCTCAGAACTCCCTCTTTCCTGCATCAGCCTCCTCCCAACCCCCCAGTGCTCCCAGAGATGGTTCTGGACATTTCTTTTTTTTTTTTCTTTCATATATTTTATTGATTTTTTACAGAGGAAGGGAGAGGGATAGAGAGTTAGAAACATCAATAAGAGAGAAACATTGATCAGCTGCCTCCTGCACACCCCCTACTGGGGATGTGCCTGCAACCAAGATACATGTCCTTGACCAGAATCCAACCCAGGACCCTTCAGTCTGCAGACCAATGCTCTAACCACTGAGCAAAACTGGCTAGGGCAGTGGTCGGCAAACTGCGGCTCGCAAGCCACATGTAGCTTTTTGGCCCCTTGAGTGTGGTTCTTCCACAAAATACCATGTGCGGGCACGCACGTACAGTGCGATTGAAACTTCGTGGCCCATGAGCAGAAGTCAGTTTTCGGCTCTCAAAAGAAATTTCAATTGTTGTACTGTTGATATTTGGCTCTGTCGACTAATGAGTTTGCGGACCACTGGGCTAAGGCATATATTTCCAGGAATTAGTGTAGGGACATTTCTCTCTTCCTTGAGGACAACACGTGTGGACTTACCCCCTTGAGCTCTGCCTCTGGCCCCAAGTTCCTTATCTCATTGCTCAGCCCCATAGCATTTTCCACACCACCCACATGGCCAGCCTCAGCCACTCGGCGGGGAGGGACGGAGGGGTGAAGGTGTTCCAGCATTTAGTAGGGATTTCACCAGCAAAGGGAACAACTCTTCCTAGAGGCTGATTTGTTACTGAAGAAAGGTAAAGGAAGTTCTGAAGAATGGTTCAGTTTGGGAAGGGAAAAGCTGCTCTGGTCACACTTGTGGCCAAGTCTCTTGCGAGTGTTTTGGTTCTCTTGGTAGACGGCTCCTGCTACTGTTTATCCAGCACTGGGAAGTGCTTTGAATAGATGTCTTGGCTGACACGGATCCCTTCGCTTTGTGAATAGGGCAATTACTAAACAATGAAGCTATTACATAAGGAGCGGGGAGCTGGCTGGAGCCAACAAATCTTGTACTCTAGGTTTACAGAGCTATAATTATCCCAAGTTTTAAAACACAATGGTATCTGCTGAAAGGGAACATCTGGGAGGGAACCAAGCCATCCCAATTAAATGAATCATGCGCATCCCAGGGATTGCATGACTCCACGTTAATGGGGTGGCGATTTTTGTCAATGTCACTCAAGTTAACAAATGTGCTGAAATGTTTAAGCAGAACAAATGCACAGGGAGGGGGAGGAAATCAGATCAAGGGGAGAGGTCTATTTTATAAGATCAACTACAAATTGACTGGAGAAAGCATTCCAGGCTGCTGTCATGAACACTAATCAAGAGAGAGAAATGCTTTAAAAAGCTTTTCCCAATTGCCATTTCATTTCAAAATAAACTCTTTTAACCTCCAGGAGACCCTGTGTGAAAGAGTGGGGTGGGGTGGTGTCAGTGGGTAGGACTGAGTCAAGTAAGTGTTCTGGGACACACCATAAAGATTAGTGGAAATCAGTCCTTAGGAGATTTTGGAGCCTTTATCCTAAAAATAGATTGGCCCAGATAGTCGGATTGGATTCTACTTTGAGAATGAAAGTTATAATATGTTCTCTTCCAAATGATCAGTCCCAGAACTAAGTGTGGTCTATATGCTCCTGAGCACTGCCTGCAGTCTAAAGGTCTCCACCCCACCTATCCCTTCTGTTTGGGGCAGTTCTTTTAGGTAAAAAATAAAAAGAACAGTTATAAGAGCAACAACAAAAACAGACCGAAAAGACTCTCATGCATCATCTTACACCTAAGAAAATGTGAGCTTTTGAGGAGGGGTGAGCATTTCAGGTGGAGGTGGTTGTTATGTGGTGGGGATTGCTCTTTCCATTGTCTTTCTTTACCATCTGCTTGTAGGGGTGGTAGCAGGGACACCCAGGAGCTGGTTCAGTTCTGAAAGCAGAAATGATTTGGGTCCTATGGCTGATGATACAGCAGGACTGACAATAGGCACAGCAGGAAGGTGGTAGATTTTCCAGGTTTCCCCTCGTTGTCCTCCCTGGTCTTTTGCCAAGTTCCATGCTTCATGGGGTTCCCTCAGTGTCCTGTTGATTCCCTCTTGTGATGATATTATCCATAAGCACACCAGAATGTGCTGACAAAGCACTTGCTCCACCGGGTGAAAAGTTTAAATCTATTTAACAACTTCTCTTAATTGTTGCAAAAAAACCAATATTATAGAAACATGAAACAATTAATAATTAAAAAGAGTTACCAATTAATCCACCACCCTAATACTATCTGAGCCAGAATTGAACCTGTTTGTCCTCTGAGCTATGCCTGATTTTTCCATCCTGCATTGTTAGAAATTTGCCTTTTTCTAAGTTTTGTTATTAAAGATAATACCTTGACAACATATACATTATTTTTAGCTTTTATGAAAGATCTGCCTAGAAATTTTGTCTCTGATGCATAA
Source organism: Corynorhinus townsendii (assembly GCA_026230045.1). Lineage (NCBI taxonomy): Eukaryota > Metazoa > Chordata > Mammalia > Chiroptera > Vespertilionidae > Corynorhinus > Corynorhinus townsendii. The sequence goes on along the minus strand of JAPDVU010000002.1, from coordinate 138,728,690 downwards.
TGTTATTGACTGAATTATGTCACCCCCAGATTCATGGTATAGTCACGGCCCCCAATGTTACTGCATTTGGAGATAGGGGTGATTAGGTTAAATGAGATCATAAGGGGGCCTTAATCTGATAGGACTGGTATCCTGATAAGAAGAGGTAGAAATGCCAGAGATACACTCGCTCTCACCCACACACAGAGAGAAAAGGCCATGTGAGGACACAGCAAGAAGGAAGCCATCTGCAAACCAAGGAGAGAGGTCTCACCAGAAACCAACCCTGCTGATGTCTTGATCTTGGACTTCCAGCCTCCAGAACTGTGAGAAATAAATGTCTATTGTTTCAGGCCCCCAGTCTGTGGTATTTTATTATGGCAGCTCCAGCTGACTAGTATGCATTGTGTTTAGGTTGAAAGATAAGAAAGAGAAAAGCAGTCCTGGACATCCTGGAGCCTGCCTCAGGCTTACAGTTCTCCCATGAAACATAAACAATTTTATAGCACTGAACAACAGACAAGGCCACTCTGAGTCCATGATGGATCAGGACAAAAGCAAGATGACTCCATAGTCATGCCTGTACTCAGACAAAATTGGAACATTGTCCAAACCACAAAATTGATCAAACACGTTCCTGTCCTGGGTAATATGAGTACCTGTTGCTTCTTTACCAATTCTAGCTTTAGCCTCATTCTATTCTTTCCTCCTTCTAGATGAGATTTATTCATAAATTGCCCTTACTTCCCAACAGCATCCAATCCAAAGCAAAGCCTCACCTCCTTAAATCCTCCCCTTTGCCCAAACACAGGCCAAAATCCTATTCTAAGACTTATCTGAAACTTTTACTATGCCTCTCCATGGTTCCCCATGAACATTAATCTCAACATGATCAAATACTGATGCTCAGTGCCTGGAGGGTGTTGACAAAGGTTTACATGTTTTAATGTCTTTAAATAAGTATTTAACATTGCTTATTGTTATGAGCTGAATGTTTGTATACCCCCCCAAATGTGTGTGTTGAAGCCCCAGTAGGATGGCATTTGGAGGTGGGGCCTTTGAGAAATAATTAGCTTTAGATAAGATTATGAGGGTGGAACCCTTATGATGGGATTCATGCCCTTATAAGAAGAGGAAGACAGAGATCTTGCTCTCTCCGTGGGAATGTACCCAGGAAAGGCCATGTAAGGATACAGAAAGAAGGCAGCCATCTATAAGTAAAGAAGAGAGCTTTTGCCAGCAACTAAATCCACCAGCACCTTGATATTGGACCTCCCAACCTCCAGAACTGTGAGAAATAAATGTTTCAATAGTTTGTGACACATCTGTCAGAATGGTACCTGACTGTGTTTGGCAGTTCACCAAAAATGCTGAAAGGTATCATATGTATACTCATCCATCTTCTTGCTTCTCACATGTGGTTGATTATGAGGATACAATGGAGATATTTTACATATCTCTATTGCCAGATCAGGTAATGGACTGTATCAGTACTGTCTTTACTACTAAAAATAGAGTCACTAGCACCTTTAAATCTAATCAAATTAGAGAGTCAATTCCCAGAACCAATTCAGAAAACTCATCCTTAAAATTCTGTTCCTCTAGAACCACTCTCAGTAGTGGTGATGGTTGCACAACATTGTGCTATTGAGATGTACACTTAAAAATAAGTTAAAATAGTGAATGTTACGTTATGTATGTTTACCACAATGATAAAACATAATTATAAAAAAAGAAAAGTAGTAACCCAGGTCCCGAATCAGGTATATAGGTAGCAGAAATACCTTGAATTCAGAGTTTAAATCAATAGAAAATGCTAATCAATTTGTTGGCTGGATGAGAGTAAAAACTCAAAAGTTTTAGAGTTTTAAGAAATAAATGTGAGCCTAAGGTTTTCTGTTTTTAATTTTACATTCATGTTTCTTCCCCTTCTCTCTCTCTTTTCAATAGTTTAGTCTTATGATACTATGCTAATGTGCACTTCTATTTTAACATTTGTAGTATAATTTTCTTCTTGGCAAAATTAAAATATAAAGATTCAATATTAACCTACTTCTCCAAGTATAGATGTAGAGAATAACAAATGTGGCTCTCAGAAATTTCACACGTGTACCTTCTAATGTAAATTCTAAACTGTGCCAAAGAACTAGCTTCACCACATGCCCATAACGTTGTGGTTCAAATATCCCCTCTTCTCCTATCTCACCCAGCATTTTCCTTTTGCCTATTTTTCCAGAGCTCACAGGGGTAATCCTGGGTTGTGGTTTAAGTCCCAAAGTCATTGGTACTTGCTAGTCTGCTCCCTGCTGTCCCTTTGGGGTTTAATAGACAGGACTGGAAAGAGTAAGAGGGCCACTGGCAACTGAAATCCTCTTTTCTTTCTGACACACAGGAATCTGCAAAGTGAGTTTGCAGGGAGTGCACTTTTTCCAGCTTCATGTTAGGTGTGCTTTCTGTCTTAGGTACAATCTTTTCCAAATGCTTGAGGGTCACAATACGATTTTCCCATCCTGAAAATCTATTAAAAAGAGATTCTTCACTCCTCTCCATCCACCTGCAGGCACTGCAGATGGCAATTAGCACGCTACACAGCACTCCCCATAATATCATCGATTTTTGCCTGCATTGCGTCTACATCTACTTCACAGCTCAAGACATTCCAAATCACACGCCTCCTAAGTACTTGTTGCTAGCAACAAATCTATCCTCCTAAGCGGCCAGCCACAGGCTATATTTGGAAAGTCAGAGCACTTTACTCCTCCCTGGCCCACTTCCTTGAGCTGAGATATCTTCAAATCTTAACACAACCTCATCTATGTTTTTTGGTTCTACTTTTTAAGAGATAGCTCTGGCCCTAGCTGGTTTGGCTCAGTGAATAGAGCATCAGCCTGTGGACTGAAGGGCCTCAGGCTCCATTCTGGTCAAGGGCACATGCCTGGGTTGCGGGCTTGATCTCCAGTAGGGGGCATGCAGGAGGCAGCCAATCAATGATTCTCTCTCTCATCATTGATGTTTCTATCTCTCTCCCTCTCCAATTTTCTCTGAAATCAGTAAAAAAATATATTTATTTTAAAAAAGAGAGACAGCTTCGTATCAACTCTGCAAAACACAAGTGACACAAAGACAGAGAAATGATCAGTTTCTTTCCCTCGGCTTCTTTCTCTTCTGAAAAAATGAATGTTATTAGTAATCCCTACCTTATGGGACAACAGTGAATATTTAATGAAAAAATCAAATATTAAAAATGGGCAGAGTGTGGTGATTGAAGATCTGGCATATGGTCTGCATTCCACACTTAGATACTGTAAGGTATTTCTACTCCTTTTCTCAACCTCTCTTTATTTCTTTTAAATTGAAGTAGAAGTCACATAATATAAATACAACCATTTCAAAGTAAACCGTTCAGTGGTATTTAGTACTTTTACAACGTTGTACAATAATATCTCTGTCTAGTTCCAAAATATTTCTATCATTACGAAAGGAAAGCCTGACCCGGCCAGCATGGCTCAGTAGTTGAGCATCGACCTATGAACCCGGAGGTCATGATTTGATTTCCGGTCAGGGCACACGCCAGGGTTGCAGATTCAATCCCCGGTAGGGGTGTGCAGGAAGCAGCCTATCAGTGATTCTCTTTCATCATTGATGTTTTCATTTCTCTCTGAAATCAATAAAAATATATTAAAAACAAATCAAAACAAAACAAAAGGAAAGCCTTTACCCACTAAGCAGGCACTCTCCATTCCCTCTTTCCTCTTGCAAACAATGACCTTCTCTCTGCCTCCACAAATTTATCTACTCTGGATATTTCATACAAATCCAATCATACAATACATAGTCTTTTGTATCTGGCTTCTTTCACCCAGCATAATGTTTTGAGGTTCATGCATGTTGTTTCATGTATCAGTACTTAATTCCTTTTTATGGCTGAATAATATTCTGTTGTATGAATATATCATCATTTGTCCATTGATGACATTTTGGGTTGTTTTCACATTTCAGCCTTTATGAATAGCACTGCTATGAACATGTATGTACATGAATTTGTTTAAGTAAGCACCTGTTTTCAATTCTTTTCAATATATATCTAAGAGTAGAGTTGCTACTCTCTCTTTTATTTCTAATTCTTCTCTCAGTGATCCATGTCTACAGGACCTATAATGATGTCCTGTTTTAAAATTCCTGGCATTGTTCACTTGTGCTTCTTCTCTATTTTAGCTGATAAGCCTTACCAGTAAATCCAAATTTTATTAGTATTTTAATGAACCAATCTATCATTTTGTTGATCTTATCTATTTATACATTTGCATTTTTTTAAATTATTGTATTCCCTTTGGGTTTGTATTCCCTTTCTGTAACTTTGAGAGAAGGCTGTTAGGCTGACGCTGTTGAGACTGTGCCCATATGCCCTGGATCCCCTTGCTGGTCCCATGAACACTAGCCTGACTTTCAAGGGCCAGCATGGGATTCTTTGTCAGAGGGTTGCCCTCAAACTGCCTGAACACACTCAGTTTATAAACACAGTAGACTAGATGTGCCTAGGAAGCAACATATTTCTGGGGAAACCCTTAACCAAAGATCAATGGCTGTCAGGGTATAAACAACCCACCTTCTTGTCCTTTGTCCAAGATAATTCTGAAACATAGTTTTCTAGAGTTTTCCTTGGCAATCTAACTGCAGTCACCTGATGTTGTAGCACCTTAATAACATACCTTTTATCAGCTACCTTTCTTTCCCTGTCTCAGTTTCCATCTCTTTACCCAGAAACTTCCAGTTATAAACTGAATTGTGCTTCCTCTCCCCCTGCAACATTCATATGTTGAAGTCTTAACCCCAATACCTTAAAAGGTGACTGTATTTTTGAAGATAGGGTTTTAAAATCAAGTAATTGGGATGTGCCTTAATCCAATATGATTCTTGTCATTATAAAAAGAAGAGATTAGGACACACACACACACAGAAGGAAGATCATGTGAGGACACAGGAAAAAGGCTACTAGCAACAATCCAAGGAGAGAGGTCTCAGAAGAAACCAACACTGCTAACACCTTGATCTCAGACCTCCAGTCTATGGTACTTTGTTAGAGCAGTCCTTAAAAGCTAATTCACTCCTAATAAACTATTTGCCCTTGAATCCTTGGTTTGGGATCTACGTCTGTGGAATCTAAACTAAGATTCAAAGTTTATTGATATCCCACCTTTTCTTCTTTCCTAATATGTATTTGAAGCTATGCATTTTCTTTTAAGCATGGCTATAGCTTTGACATGTTGTATTTGTAATATAATGATTAAGTTTTGACATATAGTATTATAACTTTATTTGAAGTTTTTCTATATTCCATTGGAATGTCTTCTTTGACTTATGGATTATTATGACTTAGAAGGGTCTCATGGATCTTATATATACTCTACCCATGATATGTGTCATTTATGCTCACAACTCAATAGCCAGAAATAGTCATAGGGCTCCACCCAGCCACAGGGGAGCCCAAAGCACAAGCTACTATGTTCTGGTTTTAATTTGTCTTTCCCAAATAGTCAAGTTGATCTAGTCTCTTTTACATCATTTGTCCCATGGTCAGTTTCCAATTTATAAAATTAATGGCTGTTTTTTTGTAGTCAATATTGAGGAGTAAGATCTTGGCTGGATATTTCAAGTCTTTGTCTCCATTTCTATGCCTTATAAGGATTTTCTGAGATGAGTTTCATGAGCATGGCTGGGTCCAATGGTCCCAAAAGACTTATCCTGCATTCTGGCTGCATAGCTGCTTCACAGAGCAAAAGCTAGGGATATTTCTGAATTACATGCACATCTCTAACCAGTGGTTCAAAAACACCCATATTACCCATCATCTGAATACACTTGTGATGTGCTTTACAAAATGATTTCACCAGAACAGTGAATATTAGGTACGTGTTGTATGGAAGAAGAAAATATTCAATAATGACAATAAGTCTTTTGTCATTAAAATATAAAGAGAAATACTCAAAAAGGCCATGACATTTTTCTTTGGAAGATTGTCATGTGTTGAAAGGGATGAAGTGGCCTTAATGGGACAAAACAGAGAACTGGGAACATCTGAGAAAATTGTTTGTGAACAAGTCCTCAAAGCTAATTTTGGACACATTCAGGTGATATAACAATGACACAAGCCCTGGGACTTATATGACTTGGCAAGGCTGATACAACGGTGCCTCAGCATCACTACACTTGTTCTTCTCTCAAATGCTCTGGAGTCTATTCAGTTTGTAATCCAACATTTGCTACTTTCTCATTTTAGTCAAGTAGAAAACTACATTTGGGTCAAATAAGTCTCCCGGACTTGCATTCCCCTCCACTTGCTGTTTCTCTCAAGTTTGGAGATTCAGATGACTTCCACATTGTGCATTAGTCTTATCTCTCAGTAGCAGAAATTTTATTTTTATTCTAACCTTGAACAATTTTTGTTTGTTTTTATGCAATGTATTTATTGATATTGTCAACTCAGTTTATTGTAGAATGTAAACTTAGGCCCTGCATTCTCCCAAAGGTTGAGAAGAACCTTCATTTGTGAACATTTTCAATAGACTTCTTTCAAGGCCACAAAGTAGGAAATTCAGGGGAAATGGTATCAAGGCAATTTTTCTTTTCTTCTTTTACTTTTGTTGGTGGGAACATTTCTATCAAGGAAGGTAATTTCCTTTCATTTTACCAGATCCAGAAGTGCTATGGTGCCTTTGTTACCAATTCTGTATTCATAATTATTTTAGTATCAAGAGACCTCATTGTAGCAATTATTGATGAAAACAAAAGCTGGTGGCTTTTTGAAAGAAGTGGCAGATGCTCTCAAGAGAGTTGCCCCACAGTCATGCTTCCTGTCTAAAGCTTCTAATTGTCTTTTTGAGAGTTTTACCTCCTTTTGTGTCTGAATTATCTTTACATTTACTGGCCACCAATTGTGAAAGAAAGAAGGAAAGACATGAGGATGCTTAATGTATTTCTGTGATTGGTCCAGAAATTAAAATTTTCCCTTCTTCCATCCATATTTGATCTTAATTCACATTTTTAATGTAAATAATTTCAGGTTTTAGTAACCCATTACAGCATATAAGCCCAGGCTCTTAATGAAGTAGAAGTAATTCTTATGGTAATTGCCATAGCGTTATTTCTGAATTGCATGCACACTGATATCTCTTGAGAGGTAGAGCCAAACAAGCATTTGAAACCTAGGAGTGAATAAGAAAAATCCATTTATCCATGGAATATTTATTGAATACCTACTATTTTAAAGGCATTGGTTCACTACACTGGGGGATGAATAAAAAATTATTAAAAAGTAGATGAATATAAAAAATGGTAACTGTTTGAATAAGGACTGAGGAAGAAGTGAAGGATTCTGTGTCTCAGGTGGTTCCAAAGGCAGATAGACTATACAGATCAATTTCAAAGACAGCTGTTCTCCTTCCCTCCCATCCAGCTCCACCATGGTTCTACCTTGCCCCCTAGAGACTCAAGTTTCATTATATTTCAAAGAGGAAACCAAAATTGATTTTTCCTTAGGACCAAAAATGGGAACATGTATTCTATTCGAATTCTCTGTTTAGGTAAATGAGTTTTTTAGTTTGTTTGTTTTGCTTTTATCCCATGCTAAGGTTCAATATTGTCTTTGGGGCTATGATTAACACCTCCCATAAAGCAAAAATCTAAGTGTGTGTGTGTGTGTGTGTGTGTGTGTGTGTGTGTGTGTGTGTGTGTTTATGGGGGAGTGTAGGAAGCTTATTTCTAGGATTAAATTGCAAAGTTTCTTTTCTTATGTAATAATTTCACTTTTGCTAATTCTGAATGAACTTAAACTATTTTATCTAAGAGTTTATTTTCCTCAGTATTCTTTTTTAGAAGATTTTGAAGATAAGGTAAGTTTTGAACTAGCCCACAAACTACTTACTCAACAAAAATCTTTTATTTGGAAAATGAAATAATGGCTAGTTGCATCAGAATTGACTTAGTCATTAAAATATATTCCACATCTAATCCATTTGTAGTGGAAAATTTCTACATTTATTTATTTGATTGCGGGGGGGGGGGGCACTTCTTATCATGTGTTTTGGCCATCTGCATATAGTTATGGAGTCACTGTCTCTCAGGATATTCTTTCACCTTTCCTGAGCTAGTGAAACCTAGGGGAATCATTAGAATCAAGTTGACTCTATTCATTTGGATGTATTTCACAGGGAATCCTTTGTATCAGCTGAATCACTCACATCAAAATATCTATGGGAAGTTCACATAACCTCATTTCCCTCTGTTAATGTTCCTGAGTTCAGCACATGACAGAAATATACTTAGAAGATATACGGCTTCCTCTCAATCAGAGCCTAGAGTACAGAAACAGAGCCCCTCGAGACAATGCAAGACACTCATGAACTCTGGCCACTGGAAGACAAACAATGGGGACCTTGTTCTTAATTTAGTTTCTAAGTAAAGGTTTTCCTGGTAACTTTCTTTCTCTGGAGCAATCACACTGCCCACTGATGGATTAGCAATTTACCCTGGTACCATAAGTTCCCACTTTGCTTTGCCTTCCATTTTCTTTCAGCATATCCAGATTTTTTCCTTCTCATTACACATTTCCTTCATAATTCTTCATAATATCAATGAAAAAATAATTTCCTTCCTGATAACCAGTTAACTAGAAGAAGAGCTACAGCTTGGTATAAGTTGAAATGGTCTCCATATGGTGTCGTGCCTAGCAATAATCCAAAGTTGATCTCATAGTGAGGACTACCCAAGGACTAACACTCTTAGAAAACCACCCAGCTGTGGTGATGCTTAGCTGGATGTAGCTATTTATTCCACTGAAACCCATGAGCCATGGGTGATCCACACAATTTATCTGGGGTGAAAGTTCTCACCAAAGGTGCACAGCACCAGCTTCTTCCTTCAAGGAAGTCTTCACTGAACCATCTCTACTGCCTCATCTTGTGAAATGAGGAAAGTCTCTGATAAGAGAACTGGAAAAGAGGAAAGAAGAAGGGGTGTGCAGAAGGATCGAAAGGGTGGGGACTGTGGTTTCTTTAAACACCCAGATCTCTTTATGCTCTCATCTGCTGTTGATCTAGAAGAGCAGTGACTAAGATGCACTGACCTAATTCCACAGCTGCCCATTAAAGCCCCAGGGGCACCAAATTATCAGCTTTCTTCTATCAAGGAAGATCCCTTAATCCACCCACAAATACCACTATATCTATGCTTTGCATGTATCAAACAATCTTTCAATGAAGCCAATACAGACAGTTTTTTTCCATTTTTGTAGCACATCTTTATTTCTCTCCTTAAGCACCAGATAAAGTAGTTGGTGTACATTTAAGGGCCATGCTGTGCAAAAATATGGTTGTGGTTGTTGTTGAATGTGTGTTGGATGTATGTAAGTTGAATGTGAGTTTGGTACATCTCCACTGTAATGCAAAAAGGTATGAGAGCCGTCTCTCCTGGTCCTGGAGAACCCAAGAGGAATATTTGTGATATTCTAAGGTGTTTTTTTTTATGGTCACAAGGTTAGATGACAGACAGAATTACACTTTCCTCCTTCCCCAGTAAATGCCTGGTATTCATTCTATGTTAAATCAGTTTGATTCCAAAGATCTACTGGTTTACTTGTGGCTCTCCCTTACTTCTCTTATCCAAATGGCATCCAATTCTAATTATTGGCCCAGGAAAAGTCAACATTTGAGAACCTGGTCAAGCAGGTCAGGCTTAGATTTCCATTAAAACCCTGGGACTTGCTATATGAGCACTTTGTATCACAGAGGAAGAAGTCTGGAGGATAGGACAGAGATATCTCAGACAGGCCTCTGCCAATGTTTACTCAGACTTTATGTAAAATATCCCCCCCTGCTCTTTCTTCTTCCCTTTTAAACACATAGACATTCAGAGAGATGAAATTATTTTCATTGACTGTTGCCACACACAGAATGGAGACAGCAAGGGCAATCTATAGCTCTCCCACAAAATCTGGGGAGATATAATGTAGTATAAACAAAAAAAAAATATGTGCAAGTACAATATGTTTTGCTTATTGTGATTTGTCAATAATGTTGATTGAACTGAATTAGATAAAAACAAATATTATACATATTTTTTTCTCTTGTCAATATGCTTTAGACGTAGAATTTTGTTTCATTTTCTCTGTCATCTTGCAACATCTCCAAATATGAATCCACATTTGTATAACTCCAACATATATTTTGTATTGGTATAAAGTGGTACTGTGTTAAAAAGGTTTTCTGATCAATTCCAAGGCTGATATCAATATTGAATTCGAAAGAGTAAATACAGATGGGTGACAAAAATTAAAATTGGAGGTTGAGATACATTTGCCCAGTCCAAATCCTGTTTTCAATCAAGATTTTGGCATATTTTTTTAGAGAATTCCTAACCAAGATAGCATGAAATAAAAGCCAGATGAGTGAAACAAATACAGAGCTATGGGAATGCAAAGGAAGAGATGATCATGTTTGTGAGAAAGTTCTGAGAAAACTTTCACAGACAAGATAATATTGAAGCAAAGGGCATAGTTTTGCCTTACATAGAGTACCTAAAGCCAAGTTTAACAATTAGTAAATTCTCAATAAGTAGTTGTTGAATGTAAAATGGAAGGAAAGATGAAGAGATAACAATCAAAGTTGCAATATTGGAAAATATCCATGTCAGAGGGCAGGAAGAGGATTTCAAAGATTTCAAAGAAGTGAAAAAGGAAAAAGGATAGAGAATCATGCAAAGTATGAAGACATGTCCAAGAGAACTTGTTTGACAATATTTCCTAGTGCAATAGAATAATACAATTCATAGTGTGGTCCTCAGACCAGCAGTATAAGTATCACCTGGGAAATTGCTAAAAATGCATGTTCTTGTGCAAATCCCTGATCTACTGAATCAAAATCTTTTGAGGTGGGTGCCAAGAAATCTGTGTGGAATAAACTAACAAAATGATTTTTATGCAAACTAACGTTTGGAAAACAATGTATAGCATATTTCTGAAGATGAGTTGCTATGGGTATAACTAAGTTTTCTGATTCTGAAATTTCAAGATTTTAGTTCTAGATTATTCCCAGAATTAAGTTGCAGAAAAATTATTATATTAAATTGCTAAAGTTTAAATTATATTTAAGCCATTCAAGGTAAGCAGTTTATGCCATGCTTTATTTCCTAAAATCTTTCTTACAATGCCTCACTTCATTTAGAATGAGAAGGAAAGTGAGGTTAACTTTACTCAGCCATACCTAAAGACCACTCAAATTTATTATTAGATAACTCAGCTCACCTTGTTAGCTACAGTCTCTAAGAAAATTAGAAAATATTTTGAATTAAACAAAAATAAAAATGTAACATTTCTAAACTTGTTGAATAAAGATGAAGCAATGCTTGGAGAAATATTCATGACATTAAATTATTTATTAGAAAAGAAGAAAGACTTCAATTAAAAAAATTAACTTATTATGTTAACAAACTAGAAGGAAATGACTTGGGGTGGTAAACACAAATACAATACACAGATGTGTTATAGAATTGTTAGAAATAAGGTGAGCTCCAAAACCAGGGGTCCTGGCAGAACACAAAGTATACTCAGGAGCCAGACAGCAAGGCAAATATCTTTACTCCTGCAGGAGGGTGCACATGCACACAGCTTCTGGCAGCAGGTGCACTGAGCCGAGGTCTGCTCGGGGCTTTATCCCTGATGCAGTCAGATGTTCCCCACTCTTGATTGGAAGAACTTAGGCTCACAGTCTTGCACGATTGGCTAATTTAAAGGAACAAGGGAGGGGTTGACCTTTGCTGTTTCAAAATGACAGCCCCCAGGGGAACTGTAAGTCATGCAAGCCAAAATGGAGACTGCCTAAACTCCCTTCTTTGACAGAAAAGATTACTTGTTTATTCTCACATAATGTACACCTGAAACCTGTATAATTTTATTGACCAGTGTCACCCCAATAAATTCAGTAAAAAAGTAAAAACAAACAAACAAAAAATCTAGGAAAAGAAATCTAAAGGAAGCACAAAGAAAAATACAATAAAGGTAAGGATTAGAATAGAAATTGATGGAATTCATATATTTAAAAAAGAAAATTAATGAATTAAAAAAATTTTTGAAAAGATCAATAAAATTAATACCCTTCTAACCAATATGACAAAGGAAAGAAAAGAGAGAAGACACAAATTGCTGCTATCAGGAATACAATAAGGTACACAGTTAAAAACCCCAGAGACATTAGAAAAATGAAGGGGTATTACAAAGAACTTTACAAACATAAATTCAACAACTCTGATAAAAGGGACCAACTATTTGAAAGACACAAACTACCAAACTCACCCAAGAAGAAAAGGAAACTTAAAGGGTGAAGGAACCAAAATTCTATCCCCTGAAGTTGCCTTTTTTTTTTTTTTTTTTTTTTGGATATTGATTTTAAGTTGTTTATTAAGAAACAAAGAACTAAAAAAAAAAAAAAAAAAAAATCTTTGAACCTCCCCCCAAACCCCCACCCTCCTCCCCGCTTTTCCTGCCCAAAAGATTCAGACAGAGAAACCTGCTTCAGGAAGGAGATCTCAGGATGCTGCCTTAGCCTAATTTGAACTAAGTTGGTAAACAAAAGGGCTTCAGGCTGCTGTCAGCAATAGATAGCCCCTGTGGACCATTGTTTCTGAGTCACTTAGCAAGGACTTTCCTGCCACGTGTGTTCTTCCACTCACTCAACTACCTATAAACCTCCCATTCTCACTTTGGAGATCTAATACCCCATTCTCCACCCTTTCTCTTGTGTCCAAAATATCTTACATACCCAATGTTGCCTCAATCTCTTTGGAATTTTCATGGAATGATTGTGCCTTTGTGAATTTCCATGCACATGTACTAAATTTTGATTTTCTCCTGTTAATCTGTCTCTGTCAATTTGGTTATTGGCCGAGTCAGAAGAACTTAGAAGGAGGGAGGGAAAGTATTAATATTTTTGTAGCCCCCACAATGGCTTTATACTTATTAAAGAAATTGAGTTCACAGTTTAAATTTTTCCAACAAAAGAAATATCCAGAACCATATAATTTTACTCATTAATTATACCAAACATTAAAAAATGAAATTATGCCAATTCTATATAAATTTTCCTGAAAATTAAAGAGTACAGCCTAATTTCTAAACCATTCTTTTAGATCACCAATATCCTACTGTTAAAAATATCAAACAAACAGATAAAGACAGTTAAAAAAAAAAGACAACTGGGGAAGACTATCCCCCATTAACATGGATGTTAAAAATCCTCAAAAAATGCTACCAAATCAAATCTAAATATACATATAAATCATAATCAACATAATCAAATAGATTATCTGAGTAAAACAAGACTTGTTTAATATTATGAGGCCAATGAATATAATCAATTATATTCAATAGATTAAAAAAAAAAGAACAGCCACACTGTCATATTGATTGATGTAGAAGAATTATTTGAAAAAACTCAACATCCAAAAATTCTCAACAAAGTAGTAGATAGCTTTCTTAACTTTATAAAGGGCTTTTTCCATGCTATGTTCATGGGACAGATGACTCAATGTCAGTAAACTGTCAGTCCTCCACACTTAATCTAGAGTTAGTGTAATCTCTAGCAGGTTTTTTTTTTAACTTTGTTTGAAAGTGTTATTGGTGGAAGTGGCATTCTTGTGATGTCTCAAGGAAAAGAATTTCCTGAGTCTCCCATGGGAGGATGAATGATATTCATTTGGATGGAAATAAACCCCTGGGTTTCCAATGTCCCATTCCCCTTCATCTTGTCATGGATAAAATCCAACCCTGTCTTCAGCAGGGCCAGAATAAAAGCTACTGCCCATAGTTCCTGCTCCATAGTAAAGTCCAGTACAGTCCAGCATCCTGTGTGTGTAGTTCATAGAGCCATGGGCCATGCAGCTGCTAAGGCCACATGGCTATGAGGAGAGAAGGCAGGAGCCAATATGGGTCACAGAGCAAGAGAGAACACGAGAGAGGTAACTCTTTGGGGATTTTAACCAGGATCTTCTTCAAACTAACCAATTTACTTTCCAAGATTTCCATTGTTCCCCAGGCTAGACTGAGAGGCAAGCACCTCCCCTGTGCCACACTGACTTGTACTGCACATGTGCTAATCTTCCCTTTTATCCCCTCTTTGCCCCCCAACAGTTCAGTACCTGATGGGGGAAGGGAGGGGTGTTAATCCCCTTGGAGGAACAATGCTATGTGAAGTTACAGTTTCCTGGTGAAGCTTCGCAGGTGGCCATGCTTACAATATCTGACTTCCCTTTGCTTTCTTTCCTTGCTTAATGTTAATAACTAGCTAATTATGACAAAGGCATAAAAATGTTCTAAAATTTATATAGAAAGTCAAAGAAAACAAATCCAGAAACTATAAAGTTGACAGACTGACACTAATTTCAAAAATCATAATGTGCTTATTGTCTTGCAAATATTGTCTGCAATGTGCCCATACTGGGAAAACAGAAAAATAACTATTACTCTTGGACTGAAGCAGCTCAGTTTGGTGTATACCCATCCTCAGTTTCACACTGTGATTCCTTTCCTTTTATGTTCACAAATACTTGTGTGCCTCTGCTACCCAACAAGCAAAACTAAATACCTGTGTTTGAAAGTTTTAGAAAGATCTATGCCTTGGGTAGGCACCATTTTATTTGAGCTAATGCCTACCAGGTCTGCCTGCTCCAGGCACTAGAATCTTGACCAAACTTTAATTGGATACTCTGAGTTTGGCTTAAACAATGCATTAATGCAACACTACTGAGCATATTTTGCTATATTTACATTTGGATTGGAATATGATATTATCTCTGTCTTCATGGGCTTCCCAACTTAGTGAAGAAGTCAAACCACAAATAAAGAGATTAGTGAAAAATTTAGATGGGACTAGAAAACAGGTCCAAGACCAGTAATGGAAGCCCTTAACTGTCATGTTAAATAGTTGTAATTTTACCATATAGTGATGATAAACCATTGAACATTTTAAACACAGGAGCTCTTGCTGATGCCTCAATTCACTTATCCACCCATTCATTCAGTAAGTGGTCATTATTTACCAAACATTAGGTGCTACTCAGGATTCAGAAATACAAAGGAAATCAGACATTACCCTGCCTCCAGCAAGTCCACAATACCAAGAAACACTCTACTGTGTGTGTGATGCTGATTGGTTTACAAGTAAAGCAGGATATTATTTTGATTACCTCTCTTGGCTCCCCCTCCATTCAACATGCTTTAGGTTAACATCCTTTGTTTGAAAGCGGAAATAGGCTGATATACCTCCTGGCTTTTGTTTTCATAAGCCTAAGCCCCAAAGGGGGAGAATATTATAAACAAATATTGATGGTCAGAGGGAGGTTTGAGCTAAAAGGTAAATGCTTTCCCCCCCTATCCTCTCTCTATCAGACAAGAACCATCCTCATATTGCAAGGAGGAGGTGGGGGAGGGGGAAGAAACTAAGGTCTGTGAGTCTCAGAAGAGCCAAGCCAGACCTGACTCCCCAGCACCCTGCTGTGACAGTGGAGAGACTACAGAGAGAAATGGATGCATCAATTGTCTATGCAGCATATGAGAACCAAGGTAAATTTGCAAAGATGTTTCCATCCCAAGCATGCACAAAAGCAGCAGAATGCCAATGCACCCTATACAAGTGGTTGTATAGACAGACAGTGGTACTCAGGGATACACTATATGAATAGAGAGGCTCCATCTCCTTCCCACCCCAGCACTGTGGCACAGTCTAGGGGTGGGGAGAGCTGATCCCAAATGTGACTACCCAGCAAGGATAGATAATACTTTAAGATCCTTACCAATGACTAGGAAGAACACTTGGCAATCAAGCACTTCTCTGTATAAGACCAGTTAGAATTCAGGGTATTACTACTCATCCCCATTGGGCTCCTTTTGACTTCTTTGAGAACAAGAAGAACAGCAACTTCAAACTCTAGGTCTGCCCTGTGTTCATGGATAGCTGTGATGAGTTGACACCAGAGTATTTCAACTTCATGTGTAGTGTGATTGATTCTGAGGATCTACCCCTGAACATCTCCTGAGAAATGCTCCAGCAGAGCAAAATTTTGAAGTCACTCATAAAAACATTGTTAAGAAGCACCCTGAGCTCTTCTGTGAACTGGCAGAAGACAGGGAACCATAGGAAATTCCATGAGGCACTTTCTAAAAACCTAAAGCTTGGAATCCATGAGGATTGCTAATTGGCAACGCCCTTCTGAGCTTCTGAGCTATCACACCTCCCAGTCTGGAGATGACTTCTCTCCCATGAAGGAGACCCAGAAGTCCATCTATTACATCACTGGTGAGAGCAAAGGGCAAGTTGCCAACTCTGCTTTTGTGGAACCAGGTTGGAGGTGGGGCTTCGAGGTAGTTCATATGGCAGAGAATATCAATGAGTACTGAGTGCAGCAGCTCAAGGGGTTTAATGGGAAGAGCTTTGTCTCATTTACCAAGAAGGGCGTGGAGGTACTTGAGGATGAAGAGAAGAAGAAAATGGAAGAAAACAAAGTCAAGTTGGAGAACCTCTGCAAACTCATGAAAGAAATCTTGGATAAGGAGATTATTAAGGTGATGATCTCCAATAGACTTATGTCTACTATGGGCTACATCATGGCCAAAAAGCACCTGAAGATCAACCCTGTCCACTCTGTTGTGGGGTCTCTATGGCAAAAGGCAGAGGTAGACAAGAATGACAATGCTGTTAAGGACTGTGTGCTACTGCTGTTTGAGACTGTGCTGCTCTCTTCTGGTTTTTCACTTGAGTTTCCCCAGACTCACTCCAACCACATCTGCCTCATGATCCAGCCAGGCCCAGGCACTGATGACAATGAAGTGACAGCAGAAGGACCCAGTGCTACTTACTGTTCCTGATGAGATACCCTCCTTGAGCATGATGAGGATCCCTTTCACACGGAAGAAGTAGATTAGGAATTTCTTATCTTGTGCCCTCTGTGTATTATCTTCATGGCTCCTCCAGTAGCCTTGAGTGGTCCTAGCCTACCTGGTTTCCTCTGCTGATGTTGTGTGTCTGTTCTCTCCTGCCTTTCTGCCTGAGGCAGGATGCAAGGGCTTCAAGCCTTTTCTTCCCACATTTGACATTGGGTTTGGATGCTGTGTATTGTGGTATCTTTTGTTGTTGTTGTTGTTTATTTTTTTCTGAAATTACAGTATGCAAAATAAAGAAGATTTTAAGGAAAATTTTTTAAGGAAAAAAAAAAAGATTTCCTCTTTCTTAGGTCTGGTAACTCAGTTACCATTTGTGCATATGCTTTCCAGCTTCCAAAATGTTATTACTGTTTTCTTCTCTCACTATCTTTGTCTTTCTAGGGTTATGCAAGCAACAAATATCCTTTACTGTTATTTTAGTGGGGTTTAGGCTAGAGCAACAGTTAATGTGTGTTGTGCAGCCCAACATCTTTGCCAGTAAGTCTCTTCTATAGTTTCTGCAATGCCATTTAAAAAATTGTGATTTCTTAGGCTCCATTAACAGAAGGAAACCATCTGAAATAAGGAAAATGATGGTGGTGAGTGAAGTCTGGAGGACTATTTTCAGTTCTGGCCACAACTTTTCAAACTAGCAGAACTGGAATTATTTTACAGGACAGTGACTAGAATACTAGCAGAACAATGACCATTTGTTCTGCTAGTATTGTGAATGGAGTGGAAATGACCAATGTTTTCAAGAGAGAAGGAAATTTCCAGAAGTTGACTTCAAATATTTGAAAAGCTGATGTTCACTTATTTATTCATCCATGTAAGTTCTGCCATGTGCTAGGAAACATTCTTCCAGCCTGTGGACAGAATAGTAAACGTAATGGATTCCCAATTCTGTGGAGCTTATATCTAGCAGGGGGCGGGGCAGGGGGAGGGCCGTGCGGGAAGCCGATTTTCTCTGGATGAATTCACTGTAGAAATAGAACAAATGAATAAAAGTCATCAGGAGATAAATTTTAAATGAATACAATGAAGAACTTTAAAGTGTTAGAACCAATAAAGTGTAATGAACCACTTGTTCAAATCCCTCAAAAGGTGATGAGAACTAGCATCTCGCCCCAAAAAGTGTTTAACAGAGAAGTGAATTGCATTGGCTCTGGTGAGAATTTCAACTCCAATCCTTGGTAGCTATTGACATTAACCTCTCTGGGCTTCCATTGTTTCACAGGTAAAATCTGACTACTAATAATATAATGTATAGGGTGTTGTGAGGATTGAATGAGTTACGTGTGTAAAGTGCTAGAAGATTATCTGCGGAACGCAGTTAAGTGCTACATAAGCATTAGCTACTATTATTCATTTTTAACCAATTTTTTATTTTGAATAAATTTTAAACCTATCTAAAAGTTGCAAAAAATAGTACAATGAACATTATATACTCTTTACCTAAATTTACCAGCTGTTAACATATACCACATTTACTCTATCTCCCTCAGAATGATTGGCTTGTTTCTTTGTTATTGGATCATTCCAGTATTAGTTATACCGTCACCCCTATACACTTCTCTATATAATGTCCCACATAGTCATAACAAATTACCATACTCATGAAATTTAATACTGATACAATTCTATTTTCTAATAAGTGGTTCATATTCAGTTCTTCCCAATTGTCCCAAAAATGTCCTTTAGCTTTTTTAAAAAAACATAATCCAGTCAAGAATTGGGTATTACATTTAATTGTCATCTTTTTAGCCTCTTTAATCTAGAACCATTCACTAAGCTTTTTTTGTCTTTTATTACATTGGCATTTTTGAGGAGTCCAGGCCATTTTTTGCATAATCTACCCCAATTTAGATTTGTCTGATTTTCCTCATGATTAAATTCAAGTTTAACATTTCTGACAGATACACTATTCAGGTGATGTGGTTTTTCAGAATATCACCTGAGGGGACACATGATGTCAGTTTGTCCCATTATTCCCATTTGGTTAATGTGGTGCCTGCCACCTTCCCCCTTGGTTATTAGTAAGTCATCTGTGGTGTCATATTCTGAGATTGTGTGAATTTTCTAGATAGTCTTTCACCTGGTGATGTTAGCATCATGGATGGTTTTGTTATCTCACAATGGGCATGGCATGGTCAACAAGATGAACAAAGAAGATTACTTTGATTCAGGAAAAAAAGATTCCCATAGGGTACAGTGGGAGCCTATAACCAGTAGTTAGCTCCACTTAGTAAAAAAAAATTATAAGCTTTGGTAAAAATGCACATATCTAACAATTACTAGCTGAATGACACTGGGTAAATTTCCTTAAATTTAATATTCCATAAAATGGGAATTATAATTTCTGTCTGATAGAGTTCATTTGTGTATTAATACAAAGAGAAACTTGAAAATAATGATGATGGCTGCACTGTTACAGGATGAATTTGATTAAGTTATGAACATTATTGGATTAATGAAGATGGTACATTTAATCAGATGTTGACTCTAAGATATACAAGATGTCATTGCAATTAAGGCATTGCCTCCTGGGTTTGGACAAATTCGGAAGGGCAGGAGTAGCCAGAAGGCAATAGAGAAGTTTGATCTTTGTCATATTCAGACTTTGTCATAATTGGTGGTGATGCATCCAGTCTGAAATGGATGCAGAAGTGGTAAGATTCAATGTTTTACTGTTTGCATAACAAGCACCTAAGAAGACTATAAAAACTATAAGTTTCTAAGCTAAACTGACCCCTCAGAGATTGGGTGAGAATTTGGCCCACTGCCAGGGTAGATTAAGTGTTACATGAATTTAAAAGGTCAGCTCAGGGGAGGAAAGTCAATTTGTGTGTCATCAGATTATAGATAGTAATCATATACTTGCATGTGATAGCATTGGTCTGAATCCTTGTCTTTTGTGCATAGGTTAAGGCAATTCAACATGTACATTGCTCTGAGAGAGTTGACACAGGAACAGACAGAGAAGTCTGCAGCCAGCTCTGAGAGTTGTACTTCAGATCTATGCTGTCTAATACGTGGTCACTAGCCACACGTGATTCAGCTCAAATGAAAGAAGCAATAGTTAATACTTTTAGGATATACTTCTCTAAATTCTCAAGTTTTTCTTTTTTTTAGTTTCAGGTCCTGGCCAATGTAGTTCAGTTGATTGGAGCATGGTCCCATAGACCAAGGGGTCCTGGGTTCTATTCCTAGTCAGGGCACATCCAGGAGACACCTGGCGCATTGATGTTTCTCTCACATTGATATTTCTCTCTCTCTCTCCCTTCCTCTTTCTCTAAAATATATATATACTAATGGCCCAGTGCACAAAATTCGTGCATGGGGGGGTGTCCCTCAGCCCCTGGCCTGCACCCTCTCCAATCTGGGACCGCCCTCAGGGGATGTACAATTGCCAGTTTAGGCCCAATCCCGATCTGGCCTAAACAGGCAGTCAGACATCCCTCTCACAATCCAGGACCACTGGCTCCTAACTCGAAGCGCCAGGAGTCTTTCTTTATTTTTATTTATTTAATTATTTTTTAGGGCAAAGTCTATGATTTTTTATTAAAACTGAAAAACTGTGAGGGACAGGAATGACAGAGGACCCATCCTAGGTGGATGGGATCCTGGGGGTGGGGAGTAGGGAACATTGTTGACACAGTTGTCAGCATTCAAATGGGTACTGTGGATTGAACCTTAATACCATTTGAATGGAGATTTCCTCATGGGTTTGGGTGGAGAATTATTTGGTAGGAGTGTCTGCTTTTGAGAAATACACAGGGGAGTATCCGGGCATCCTGTCATATGTAGAGCATGCTCTCAAACAGCTCAGAGAAAGACTGGGGAAATGGGCAGATATGTGTATAAATGCACACACTCACACACAGTCTAACCTTGCTATTTTCGACTCCACCTTTGTGCACCTGCCTACTTGCTAAGATCCGTAACTCCGGAATAAAGGTTTGCAGAGCTTCCTCGGCCATTGGGCCACGGCGAGGGTGCAGGCAGACCCGCAGGCACAGTCCCAGGTGAGGCCCAACAGGTACCACTGTGTTCTTGTTTCCACTCCAGTATGTGAACTGGGGTCTGTTTCACGAGGGTTCCATTGAGTCTTTGGCATTTCTGTGCTTCCTGGTGGTGTCTGGCTGTGTGGGATGGCCAAGCTGACGCTCCAGTGGCTGCTGGTTCCCTGAGCCCAAGAAGACTGTGTGGTAAAATATGGAGAAAAGATTGTGTCATAAGCAAGTTCAGGCTGCCCTGTTTCAACCTTAAAGAATCAACAGCACACATTGCATACGGTGTCCTTTCAATGGAAACACAGAGAGGGCTGCCCTGAGCACACACGGTGCCGGCTCACTGGGGCCCACAGACCAGCAGCAATGGCCTCTTGTGGGTGACATCGTGGAGTTGTGACTTTGAGGCAACACCGGGGGTGAGTCTGGCTGCCAAGGCCACGTCTTGGCCCATGTCCGGGCCTACGCCCCACAGTGAAGCCGGAGGTCGGGCACCAATAGGAGGCTCAAGGATATATATATGTGGAAAACAAAACTTGAATTGAATTGAATTTTAAATGTACTAAAATAATATAAAATTAGGAATTTAGTTCCTCTGTTAAAATAACTCATTTTAAGTGCTCAACAGGCATACATGGCTAGTGGCTATTCCAGTAGGACAGTGTAGCGATAGAACATTTTCATCACCACAGAAAGTTCTATTAGCACTGCTGAGGAAGTGCTGATAACCTGCCAAAAACCCATGCATGGTAGAAAATAGTTGTTACTGGTCTCACTCTAAAGACCATGAAAGATGTCTAGTGAATAAAAGACTATTTTTTTTTTTTGGTCTTATTGCCAAAAGGAAAAAAGACTGTAGCAAGCCAGGAGATGTTTGATGAAGAAATGGCATCTATTTATACCCATCCCCCCCTCTTTATTGTGAGGAGGGTGAGCTTCTAAACCCTAAGGTCCCCCAGAAGCAAGCTACCTAGAATATTCTCTCTTAAGGGACTCTTTTCTATGCGCCAATGTTGGATCCTACTTTCCTTCTGGCCCCTTCATTTCCAGACAGCTGACTGCCAAGATGGTTGGCAGTGCCCAGGTGTGATACCAGGTAGCTGCTTTTCCTCTCTGTGTGCCGTGTTGGCCCTCTCTAAGTGTAGTTTGCATCCATCTGCTCCTCTCGCCCTTCCTTGCTGCAGAGTTAGGTGTTGTTTTGTCCCCTGGAGGAAGCCCATATTGTTCTATTCCTACCACAGAAAAAACAAATCAGGAGTAACAAGAAAAAATATGGAGTGTAAGCATGTGTTTCCAGGTCATCAACATGCAAGCAAACGTGCATGAAAATGAGTGTTAATTTACTGCATGATTCAGTGTTTGCAAGACTACCAAGTCATTTCCCATAGGCAGCCCAACAGTCATCACAAGGTAATGAATTTTTATTATAACCATGTATGATGGTCGAACCAGCAAACAAACGATCAAAGAAAAGAACAAAATAATAACAATGGTGATAACAATAATGATAGTGTAATAATTAACAGGCAAAGCATTTGTAACAGGGGTCAATTGACTAATATAGTTGTCTGGGGCAGTTATAACAGATCTGACATTCTCATTTTAACATTTTTGGTTTCTGCCTTCATTTAAAAATATTTCCGCTATGAAAATAGAAAAAGTTGAATGGATAGTAGTTTGTGTTTTTATTTATGTTTTTCATATTGGGTTTTGGAGGCCCTTTAAATTTTGTCTGGAATGTTTTGTGCAAGTTATTAGACCAGAAAAAGACTCCTGCTTTTTGAAATTTTGTTTGTTTTTTAATATACTTTATTGATTTTTTACAGAGAGGAAGGGAGAGGGATAGAGAGTTAGAAACATCAATGAGAGAGAAACATCGATCAGCTGCCTCCTGCACACCCCCTATAGAGGATGTGCCCACAACCAAGGTACATACCCTTGACTGGAATGAAACCTGGGACCCTTCAGTCTGCAGGTCGACGCTCTATCCACTGAGCCAAACTAGTTAGGGCTATATTTGTTTTTGAATTATCATCATTCCCAGTTTTCTCATTCATGCTTACACATCATTGACGTTGCTTTAGTTACCTGCAAAACTCAGGGTGAATTATGCTTTCACATGCACCAAGCCATTCAGAAGCAAGACCATTTCAAAGATTAAAAAAGTATTTTAAAAATTAATTTTGTCTTTTTTAATCCCTCTTTACTATTTTTCTCATGTCATATTTTATTTTTTTATTTTTATTAGTTGTGGTCAAGTCTATTGTAATATCTGATGAAAGGAGAGTTGATCTGATTCTAGCTATGTAAAAGTATATATGAATTCAGCTTGTCCAAAAGAGAATTCTGAGCAATGTAAATAGAGTTTAAAGTTTAGTTAGCTCTTTTTCTTGCAAAGTTGTCTCAATTCATGCTCATTTTCTTTCCTGGAGTGTTGTTAGTAATCTCATTTTAGTAAGTATCCTCTAGAAGTTCTCAGTCAAAACAAATATTTATAGTTAAGTCCTAAACTCTGGAAAATGGCTTTGTATGTATGCTGCCGTTGGAGGGGAGGGGGTGGTTAAATGGAAAGGCTGACTTTGTCTTGACTTTAGAAACACAAATGGAGCCACCGCAAAACATCATTCAAAGATACTCACATGGATGTTTATTAGAAGTTCCCCTCAGTTAAGCTAAGGCAGAGGATTAAGAGGCTGTGGGGGCTGTGATCCCACATAACTAATGGGCACACTTTTCCCAGACAGAAGGGCCATGCGTTAGTCATAGTGGTAAATCTGTAGTGACAGACGTTTGTTCTATATTTGTGAATGACCTGATTTGGCATGCATGCAGCTCGTTCCACTGACAATAATGGTAACATGGTGTGAGGGAGAGGGAGGGAAGAAAGGAACTGGAATTAGGGAAGGAGGCGCAGTAGAGGGAAGAGAGAAACCCAGGCAGAGAAAGGGAGAAGGGGAAAGGACTATTAAACAGTGAAATATCAGAAGCATCTAAGGGTGACTCAAGGGGTACCTGCCTTTAGTAGAGCATTATTTACATTTGGGAGCAATTCTAATTGATTGGGGAGAATCGCCTTTCTTTCTTCCATGTTCCCTCCCCCTTTCTCTCCCTTCTCTCCCCTGCAATCTCTGGGGAAGATAGATATTCAGACAGCTGTCAACTGGTACAGGATGCTTCTGCATCAAGGAATCCCTTGTAATTTGGAAAACTTGCCTCGTCCTTTACCATTTGCTGCAATTCTGCAACCCCTTCAGGTAAGAAAAAAACTGGCCCAGAGTGATAAAAAGAATGAAGGCTGTCAATAATTAGAAGAGAAGTAGCATTATGCCCTCTGCTACCTCCCTCCCCTCAAGCCATTCATTCTTAAAGTAACAAATATAATCCATGGCAAGAGCAATTATGATATGCAAAGACACCTCTGCTGAGGGTGAGCTAGGAATGGTGGGCAGAGCACTGAATGAAAGACAGGAATCCTTCGTACTGCTACAGACTTGCTGTGTGATCATGAACAAGTCACTGCCCCTCTCTGGCCTGTTTCCTAACCTGTAAAGAAATAATTCAAAAGAAGATCTCTAGGGGCCTTTGAGCATCAAAAAATCACAATTCTCGTGGTAAGTACATAGATAGGTAAGTAGGTAGCCCTAGTGCCACCTCCTCCGTCATCTTTCCTGACCTGACTTGCCATCATCTGAAACATTTTGTTGATTTCTTTATAGCTATTTCATTAACTGACTAGGATGCAAGTAGGAACAGATTCTACCTTATACACAATTTCTTCTTTAGGGAAGAATATATATATATTCTTTACGTTGTTTATATTCTCTTTATAAAATAAATGTTTGCAGAGTATTGGACGACTTTATCTAGCTATTTTTCTATGTTGAGTGTTTTCTGTTTGCAAGCAATAGACACATACTGCCCTCAGTGAGTGGGCATTTATAAGGAATACACAAGCAAGGAAGGGGTTGGGAAACTCTTCCAAGCCCACAAGCAGGCTCTCCTGGGAAATGGAGAGTGGCTATTACCACTGAGGATCCAGTTAGAGTTTTATACCCTGGCAGCCCCTCTGGCAATGCAGCATTTACTCTTCTTGTTACTCTGATCAAGCATCCTTGCTCTCTGCTCCAGGCTCTGCCATTTCAGTGAGACAGTCCCTTGCTCACCACTTCCCCTGGTCGGACTCCCCAGCATCACCATGCAAGGTGGTGTCTGAAGTCAAACTTCTCCAAAAAGGCTTGATTGATTTACCTAATCACTATCCAGTATACAGAACCCCTTCAGGGCAAAATTGCCCTGATACCAGTATAAAAGGAGCACATCAGAAGCAACTGTATAGCTTTTTCAAAGTATACTTCCTAGGGACCCATTGATAGGTAATTAATTAGAACCTCCATTTGGTGTTGCATTGGGCATCTGGTCTTTTGAAAAGACTCCCTAAGTGAGTCTTCTGTGCACCTCTGGACCAGAGACACTGCTTTTGGGTCAGGTGCTCAGCCTTGGTCCAATCATATTATTGAGCTAAAGGGGTTTGTCTAATGAAACACAAACAGGAGTTTGCAGCAAAGAAAGTAAAGGTTTGTTTAAGGAAATGGCACCAAACCAGGAGTCATGGGAGAGCTGGTTCTCTGATGGCTGCTAGGAGAGGGTTATATAGGGGGAAAAGTATTCATCATGGTGGAGTTAGATTCATGGTCTCTATCGATTGGTCAGTACTAGGGTAGGGAGCAGTTGATCATTGTATCTGGTCCTGATGTCAGCCATGGCGTCCCTCTGTCTGGTTTCACAAGGGCATGTTCAGTGGAGTGATTTGTTTTTCTGGGTCTGGAGCTAAAACACAACTGAGGCCTAGATGTTATATTTAGTTTGAGTAAAACTTTGTTTCTGTGGTCAATAGACCAGGGCTTTGTTCCCAAGATTATTTGATGCTGACCAAGACCTCATTGTTCAGAGGGCTTAATGATTAAAGGAGTGGACATGCAAAGGAGATGGGAATGAGTCAGAGTGCTCCTGGCTAGACAAGGCCAGTTTGAATCAAAAGGAAAGAAAGAAAAAAGGTCAGGTTAAAGAAATAAAGTTTCTGCATGGCTACAATCCACTCTTCCCGGGAAGTAAGTTCTGGGTGCAAAGCATGGCAAGCACTCAGAACTCCATAAAATCCTTTTAGATGCCCTTTCTACCTTTCCATCAATCTGTCTATCTTTTCTGCTATCTACCAATATACTACGCATCACCACAAGTGAGAGTGTTTCTAAAAACTGGAAACTGAGGAGGTACATTCCAGCTGTGGTAACAGAGAACATGGAGCACATAATTCTAGATTTCATCTCAGGATTAGAATTTAGCTTCTCAAAATAATAATTCTTTTATTCTACAATCTTTCTGAATCACACTACCTCCAAGGCAGTTGTATCTAGAAAGTAATTTATTCTTTTCTGGGTCACATGAGAGCAGCTTACTGAATGACTTATGAAATAAAACTGCTGTTCATTTCCTTTATCAAAAAGAAGCCAAGGAAAACAAAGATGAAGAAGGAGAAGGAGAGAAAGGAAAAGAAAAACAGGAGGAAGAGGAGAAAAACAACATCAGACAGGCTAATTTCCATGGCTGACATTCAGAGGTCCTTGGGAAAGGATAGGGTACAGGAAGTGAGGAAGTCGTTATTTATCCAACATAATGTTTCCTGAGCTCCAATTTGTATAATGTATAAAAGAAATAGAAGATACAACCTTTCATTGAACTGAACATCCAATAAGGGATACACATGGAAAGGATCTAAATATTAAATAAGATAATATATATTAAGAATATAGCCCAGCCGAAGTAGCTCATTGATTAAGCATTGACCTATGAACCAGGAGGTCACAATTCAATTCCCAGTCAGGACATATGCCCAGGTTGCAGGCTCCATCCCCAGTAGGGGGCATGCAGGAGGCAGCCAATCAATGATTCTGTCTCATCATTGATGTTTCTATCTCTTTCCCTCTCCCTTCCTCTCTGAAATCAATAAAAAAAAATATTTTTAAAATGAATATAATATGTGCCAAGACTACTGTATGTCTCAATAGATACTAGTTCCCTTTTACCTTAGACAAATAAGTTGATTAAACACTAACTATATCAGACTTGCCTAACCTTCAGTCCAACTTCCTTCTCCTTTGCCTACCTCTCCTTGATTTTACAGGTTACCTTGCAGCTAGGATGGCCACATGAAAGAGGAGAAGTCTGCTGGTATTTTTCTCTACCTTTTTGTACTATGCTTAGTAGTGTCAAAATAATTCATGTCTACCTGTAAATGTGACCTTATTTAGAAATAAGATTTTTGCAGATGTAATTAAGATAAAATGAGATCCTACTGGATTCATATGGGCACTAAATCACTAATGTCCTTATAAGAAGAGGGAAATTTGGACACAGAAGTATAGACACAGAGGAGAGAAGGCCATTTGAAGATGGAGGCAAAGATTGGAGTGATGTATCTATTTCAGGAATGCCAAGGATTGCTGGAAAGACCAGAAGCTAGAAGAGGCAAGAAAGGATTCTTCCTTACAAACTTCAGAAGGAGTATGGGTGGAACATTTCTGACTAATGCCCTTGGTGAAGAAGAAATGACATGAAAATAACCTGAGTTCATGTCTCAGCCATTTTATTATGCAGATGGGTAGCCCTGGGAAAATCATAAAAACTTCTTAAATGTCATTTTATTCCTCTGTAGAACAGAAACAATAATATCTTTAAATGAGATAGTTTATGAGAAAGCCAAGGGTCATAAATAGGAAAGAGAAAGCTAATACAAATTACCGAGACTGGAATCCCAAGGGACCTGGATCTGTGTTGAATATCAATACACAAGCAATATAAAGACTATTTTCCCCACCTCTATCCTTGCTGGGACAACCACAATCTTTTTTTTTTCTTTTCTTTTTTTTTTCCCCCAGTAAGGAGCTCTTAACAGCCCTGGTAAAGGTACTTTACAAAATATAAAGAATCATACCAACATTGGGGGTTAATTACAAATTAAATAGCTCCACCACACAAATTACATAAGGAATGTTACTGGGCCAACCTGACATGGTTCAGTGCTTGAGCATCGATCTATTTGATTCCTGATCAGGTCATGTGCCTGGGTTGCAGGCTCCATCCCCTGTGGGGGCTATGCAGGAGATGGCCAATCAGTGGTTCTCTCTCATCATTGATGTTTCTATCTCTCTCTCCCTCTCCCTTCCTCTCAGAAATGTTACTGGGATAAAGGGCTCCACATGATCTCATCCATCCAAAGAGACCAGAGGTTGTTTTTTTCAAGTTCTTTCTGGGATAGTCCCATCCTATCAACTTCTTAAACCTTGCCTTTCTTGCCCAAAGTATGTCCTTCCCATCCCAGAACGCTTCCTTTGGTTGTGAGCAAATACAAGACATGAGTTAATAGCCTGTGGTGTCAAAACTTCCCAGTTAGAACCAACAGCAGAAAAGATAAGGATGGACACTTGTTCCAAAAACCCGTGGGCCCTGATGTAATTAAACGGCAAACTTCAGGGGAGGCCACAGAAGCACACAAAGCTCCATGGAAGTGTGAAGTAGTTGCTGAGATTTCTCAGAAGGGCATGTTCAACAGACTACCTCTTTACCCACTTCCCACTTCATAGCAAGGGCTCTTCATGAGGAAGCTCAGTTTTTATGAAGGGGCTGCACCTTCCCAATGTTCACTGCATCAAGACACAGGCCCATTCTTGTCCTGGGGTCCCAGCTGCATCTGTGTCTTGTTTTCAGAATTCAGTTCAAATCTCCTGGTTGTCAATTCAAGTCTAAAAACAGGCAGGCCCTGGTCTGTCTTTTGCCCTCCCTTTCACCCTTTCATACCCTCTCACCACTGTGGAGCTAAGTGTATACAGTTTTCCAAATACAGTTCTGCAGCCCGTGTGTTAATCCTTCTAATGAGTGATGGTAATTGCTCCTGCTATTTTCCAAAATGAAAATCAACCTCTGAAGAGCAGCTGGTTTGTTGTAATGTTCTTCTCCCTCCGATTACATCCTCCATTCCTACAAGTCAGTCAAAGCCTAGCCTTGACTGCTTCATCTGTGGGCAGGGCCTGTGGGACGCGCTGGAGGAATGTGCTGCTGGCAGGGAAATGGAATAAGCGTGCTATTGTGTACTTTATTATATTTAAGGGAATAGGGAGTAGAGAGGAGGAAGACCTGTTTTAACTTTTGATTTCTAAGATATCTGTTATGTGTTGTGCTTATTGATCTATCTGAAAAGATAACCAGGCTCTTAGATGGCAGAGCAAAGCTGTTTCCATCTTCCTTTTTTCAAGAATCACTCCAAAACAACAAAGAGAACACGAAGCAAAAACACAAGCCCTGTATTCTTTAAGGACAGGAGACATCTGTAATCTGGAACCACAGTATATGAAGATGAGAAACAGACGGAGGAACGGTAAGGCACTTAGTAGATCTACGGAAAGTCAGACCTAGCAGCCTGAGGGTGACATCATAAGGAGTCAAGCCGATTCACTCTGCACAGCACAGGAGCCTCCAGGAGTTGAGAGGCCCACATGGCACAGTGGGCCAGGGGGAACGTGGCCCTGCAAACAACCCACATGGGAAAAGGGTAATATTACCAGCTACCATTTGTGAAGTGTTTGTTGGTGCCTGGCCCTTTACACACATTCTCTACTGCAATCCTCATAATTAATAGCATTTTACAGATGCAAACACTAAGGCCTAGAGGGATATAGTAATTTGTCCCAGATAACAAGAGAAAGATATTAAACCAATGTTTAGCTGACCCTTGAACAACAAAGGTTTGAACTGCCTGGCTCCATTTATAATTATTTCAGTCAACAAATCACATAGCCTAAAATTGACAATGTAAGCTTACTGTATCAATAAATACGGTACAGTACTGTAAATGTATTTTCTCTTTCTTATGATTTGCTTAATAACATTTTATTTTTCTAGCTCACTTTATTGTAAAAATAGAGTATATAATAGATATAATGTACAAAATATGTGTTAATGGACTGTTATGTTACTGTTAAGACTTCTGGTCAACAATAGGCTAATAGTAGTTAAGTTTTTTTGGGGAATCAAAAGTTATATGTAGATTTTCAACTGTGCAGGGATTAGTGCCCCTAACTCCCCCATTGTTCAAGGGTCAATTGTATTTTTAGCTCAAACCCTTATCAGTAGCCTCCACCACCTCTCTACATGAAACCAAGCCATGAGTACCAGCATTCCCGTGTTGACTATGTGGCCAGGTTGTCATATGGTTGGTAGGCATGATAGCAAGTGCTGGGCAGAGCTGCTGCTGTCTGCGATCAGGCTTCACTGTTTTGTTTAAGGTGCTTGTTGTTTTGAAAATTCCTATAGAAACAAAAGTGTTACCACCTCCCCCCTTGCCATCCTCAACAGGATCTAGTCTGGAGGAGCCCTCCTGCTGGGATGAAAATGTGCCTAGAAAGTGAGTCTTCTGAGGTCCACAGTAGCTGAGGGTCCATCAAACACACTGGCCTGTGTCCTAAGAGGGAGGATGGGGCATCAGGGGAACTGCTGATCTCTTCCTACACTTGCCTGTTTGCTACTGCCCTGCTACCTATCCTGCACCACCCAGAGCAGGTACATACCCCACTGTTGCTTTCTGCCCCTACAGGGCACCCACAGCACAAAAATCTGGGTCATGAAGAAACAAAGTATCCAATGTTAAAACTGCAAAACACTGCAGTGTTTATTCTCTATCTTATTTATGTTTTCTATTCATGGCTCAAAAATCAGTCATCAGACACTTGATAAGAATGTACTGTGTCCACAGTCACCATGTTCGGTGCCGTGGAAGTGAGAAAGACAGAGGGCATCATGTCTGCTCACAAAAGCCATAAGCAGCCAGAGAGCTATAGCATCAGTCCTGCAAAGGGAAGGGCAGGGATGAGGTGTGTGCAACTGAGAGCTAGTGAGGAGGCTTCAGTGTTACTGAAATTGTCTCATTGCCTTTTTGTAGCTCTGGATCTTCCATTAAATTGTGAATCTTTTTCTTTTTTGTCAAAGGCCTTATTTATGTTATTTCTGAAACCAGTTGCCAAAAACCACAGCAGTATTACTGCAGAGTGAAGTAAGACTTTTCCTACCCAGATCTGAAGACCCCTCCTCTTATGCATAGTGTGATTGTTCTCAAGATCCCCACTTCAATTTCAGCTAAAGAAATAACCGTTTCCTATCTACCTCTCACATTTGCAGAGTTTCCACCCTGAAATGAAAACCTGTGGGAGAAGATCAGAATCCTTCAGTTGTCGAGTCCCTTGACAAGGAGCTGCTCTTGATTTATACTGTAACCAGGCATTGATTCATCCACACTAGTGTACAGAGAGTCTCAGAATGAGCCCAGGATGGGTCAGCTGGGGTTCAGGCCTGCTGGGACACAACCAGACAACTGAAGTTTATTTGCACAGGGGCTGAGTAGCCTCCTGGGAGAGCATTAGGGGAGAAATAAACCAGGCACAATGAATTTGACTCAGTAAAAAGTCTTAATCATTCTAGGCAAGGGGCAGTTCTCTCAGTAATGTGATCTCTGTCATGAAGATGTGTCTCCTGCTCCAATACCCACTGGCCACTTGTTTGCATCCTATGAGGAGGTGGCAATGGGGATACATGTAAATAAAAATAAAAAGAGCTGTTTCTTGAAATTCTTAAAATCTTAAAGCCCAAGTGACACTGTTTATAAATAGAAGAAGACATTCTTTCTGTCAAGCTGCAAAGCTTTGGTTCGACAAGTGCTCATGGTGCTAGGGATGCTGCTGCCCAGGCATGAACAGTAGCACTAATTCTGGGCGCGCTGTTTCAATGGAGTAGCCGCACCACCCGCCTGCTGGGCAGAGCAGTGATGGTGTGGGACCATCAACCAGCAAGAGACAGCATGGCCTGGTGGAGCAGCAGGCTTGATGGCCAGCAGCAGGGATTTTGGTGTCAGCAGGGGACAGTGGAGCCAAATGAAGCAGCAGGGGAAGTGCAGTAGTATCTGCATGAATATAAATAAGACCATCTACTGGCCCACTCTGGGGAGGGGGGTGTAGAGGTGGGGGCTGGGAAGGGGTGGGGGAACAGGTAGGATAGGGGGTGGGGAGAAAAGCCTTGGGGGCTGCCATTCTGTGTGAGGCTTGTGACTGGAAGAACTAGGGATGTTTGCTCTCATTCTTAGTCATGGATTTGAAGGCATTTGAGGAAATTTGGATTTCTTCTATCTACTCATACAAACACACATAAATGCACATACTGACATGTATATCCTATCAAAGACGTGCAATGGAAGTAAATGCTCATATGTATCAAGGCGGTGCTTGTATATGTATTATAAATTGTTAAAACCAGGTGGGAGTGGGTAACAGTTGTGTGAGGGGGTCTAAATGGGTGAGTATAAGGGTCTTGACATCTGGCTTCACCCAGAGAAGTCTGCTTTCACATGTTATATGCTTTGTACTGCTGCCTACAATTTTTATTAGGAAAGGTTACCATGCTAAAAAAAAATTAATTTTTTTGAAAACTCACTTGATATAATCCAACCAAATGAGAAAATGGGAACAGAGATCTCAAATGACTTGCCTGAGGTTGTAAAGACAACAGTAATGGATTAATGGCTCAAGTCCAATTTTTTGTTTTATTTTATTTTCCTATTACACCATACAGAGAAAGTATATACACTAGAACGATGAAGTCTGGATATTGTACAGAACTCTGTGTGTTTCTCAGTTTTAAATGGTTAGAGGTTTGAGAACTGGCTTATTAGATCTTTAATTCTTTTAGCTATAATTTTATAGCAAGAAAAATATTAGCTATGGGGGCAGTAATGTAGATTAAATTAATACAATTTTATATCAAATGACCACAGTTAATACAATTTTATATTC
This sequence comes from Corynorhinus townsendii, assembly GCA_026230045.1. NCBI lineage: Eukaryota > Metazoa > Chordata > Mammalia > Chiroptera > Vespertilionidae > Corynorhinus > Corynorhinus townsendii. The sequence continues at coordinate 138,695,847 of JAPDVU010000002.1, read as the reverse complement.
AACTTTAAAGTTGAATTTAGAGTCTACAGACATGTTGTACTAATCAGAAATGTAGAACAAAATGAGATCATTGTATTTCAGAATGGGCTTTGAAAAACAATGGTCCAATTTTTTAAGCATGGAAGGAGAGCAAAAAAGATGACAAGAAAGTTCCAGAAGTTCATGAGTAAATGTTGAGAGAATGGAATTATTCACTGAAAAAGAGAAAGTAAAAGAGGCTAAATCATTTCCCGGGATGTAAAGAATCTCTTAGCCGAGATGAACTACTTTTCTTCCTGACAAGGAAGATAGAATAACCGCAGATCTTTAGAAACACCATGAGAGTGAGGTGGTAGAGTCAATAGAATCGAAATGGTGATACACACCTTTGAGGTTCTCTAGGCCTTGCAGAGCTGTAAAGCTCCGAGGTAGTAGATGTTAAGTGACCAGTCCAGGAAGGAAATGGTGGCTAAATGACTATTGGTCGCTGTTATTATTTCAGAAAACATCAAGTGTCACCATATGTTGAAAGCTAAAGGTAATTTATCAAGGAGGACTATGGGTAGGGAGGAGTCTGAGGATACCACTTTCCATATGTATGCTATGATGGTCACTTGGAATACCTGCTCACACTGCACAGCTGGCTCCCTGACCAGGTCTAAGTGTTCTTCTGTACTCTGCTCCTGCCCCTCCTGCTATCCAATTAGATTCCCAGCTACTGGATGGTCCTGTGACTGAAGTCCCTGAAATTAGAAGTAAGATAAAACACTTAAAAAAACAAACAAAAAATGTTAGGATTTCCAGTCAAAATGGCAGAGCAGGCCTTCCACAATCACATTACAATTAATTTGAATGTAGTTGTGGCTCAGCAGTTGAACTTGATGCAGGAACCAAGAGGTCGCAGGTTGATTCCCAGTCATGCTCAGGTTGGTGGCTAGATTCCCGGTAGGAAGTGTGCAGGAGGCAGCTAATCGATAATGTTCCTCTCTCATTAATATTTCTATTTCTCTATCCCTCTCTCTTTCTCTCCCTCTAAAATATCAATAAAAACATATTTTTTAAAGTACAACTAAATTATAGAAAACCACCCTTAAGAACCACTTGAAGACTAGGTGAACAGAATTTCTGTAACTAAATATATAAAAAGAAGCCACATTGAGACTAGTAGGAGAGACAGAAAAATAAAATGGGCTAGTCACATAACCATTGTGACAGCTAAGAATTAGAAAGGATATCTCTACTATGGGGGGTTTCCCTGAAGATCTAGGGGACACAGCCCCACACCAGACTCTCCAATACAGAGGACCAGTGCCAGAAAGAGGAGTCCCCACAACAGGTAGCTGTGAAAATCAGCAGGGACTCAGCCTGGGTGAGATGGAGGGCTCATGCATCCTAAGGGCCCAATCATAGATTCATTCACTCACACTTTCCTTACTTTCACTTTCCTTAAGCTCCAGAAAAGGAATAGCAGCTCAAAAAGGGACATTGTGGCAGGAACTGAATTATCTGGCTTCAGAGCAAGGGCTGGAGAAACAGCTTTCTCTCTGAGACTGAAGTGCTGGCAGGTGTCATTTTTCATTTGTTGAGTCCTCTCTCCATTCCATTGTTCCTTTGCTGAGCCCTCCTCTTCCACAGTCTGCAGGCACAGGTGGGTGCCAAATCTGTCTCCATTAACCTGGCTAACACTGCTCTTGCCCCAACCAGGTGATACTCTGAGACCCTGCACCAGTCAAGTCACACACCAAACCTGAGCCCCTTTTAGAGACTAATCCACACAGGCAGCTGGGTCCATACTGTGGACTTTTCCAAAATCTCTCAAAGGCTCACAAACTCCAAACAAGCAGTGACTGGCCTCAGCATGCCCTGTACATCTTGCCTCAAGCCTGTCAATAGTGGCAACCAGCCTCAGTTGACACGAAAACCACTCCCAGACACCTCTCTAAGCTCAGCACAGGCATCTACCAGCTGCAGAAATCTGTTAGATCCTACCAGGTGGCCCTGGGCCAGACACAGGTAGTGGCTGATGTTGGCCTGCACTGAGTTACCTCCCAAGAGACCACAGAACCAACACAACTGGTGGCCAGTTTCAGACCACATCAGAGCACCACACAATTAGCACCACAAATGACAAAAATAAAGGATTGCCTTGGCAGACACCAGAGCCTGGCTAAAGCCAATCCTTCTCTGTAGGGTCTGCTATAGTCATGGCCAGTCCTCACAGCCAGTCAGCCCAAAAGTAAATCTCACCCATTGATGTGCCAGGAACAATCAAGGTTTGACTATAACAGGAGAGCACACACAACCTACCAAAGGGACACTCCTGAAGCACCCAGCTCATGTGAACAGAAAGACTGTGCCATTGGGCCCCACAGGATACCTACAACATGAGACCACTCTGCCAAGACCAGGAGATATAGTAGGTCTACCTAATACATAGAAATAAACAGGGATTAATCCAAAATGGAAACAAAGAGCATGTCACAAATAGAAAAATGAAACAAAACTCCAGAAAAAGAAATAAACAAAATGGAGGTAAATAATGTATCCGACACAGCATTAAAAACACTGGTTACAAGGATGCTCAAGGAACTTAGGGAAAGAATAGCTTATTTCAGTGAGAACTTCAACACAGAAATAGGAAATTTAAAAAAAAGAGACATGGAAACCATAACAAAGAATCAATTAGAAATGAAGAGTACAATAACTGAAATGAAGATTACATTACATTAGAGGGAATCAATAACAGATTGGGTGAAGCAGAGGATAGAATCCACAATTTGGCAGACAAGTTAAGATAAAACACCCAATAGGAACAGCAAAAAGAAAAAAGAATACAAAAATGAGGGTAGTTTAAGGGACTTCTGGGACAATATCAAGTATTACAACCTTCATTTTATAGGGGTACCAGGAGAAGAGAGAGCGAGCAAGGGATTGAAAACCTATTTAAAGAAATAATGACTGAAAACTTCCCTTACTTGGTGAAGAAAAAAGACACACTGTAGAGGGCTGCCTGGGAAGGCACATGGGCATTTCTTTAAATTGTTGTCAGCTGAGCCCGAGGTGATTGGCAGAGCTGCATCTTGGTTACACCCTCCCCAGGAAGGTGGGGGATGTTATCAGTACTGACTTTTTAACCTTTGTCCAGGTGTCCGCCAAGTGGATTTTGATATGTAAATCCAGACAAGCACCAGGAATGCTAGGGCCTACTCAAGAATGCAAATAAGCTCCTTTGATCCTAAGTTTTAGTGATACTTCCTGGTATGTGGGGGTATAAAATAAACTTGCTGCGTAGGCTCCAGGTCCCTGCCTCTCCATCAGAGAGGATGGCATCCCACCTGGCTCCCAGCTTTGTTTCTATCTTCGTGTCTGGTCTCTTTCTTTCTTTTATTTCTCAATCCCTGGCCGCCTCCACTTAGAACCAGTTCGTTCATCTCTCTTTCCATGCTGGACGCGGAAAAGGGAGATCCCCGCCGTATCTGGTCCTCACAACACACAAGTCCAAGAAGTGTGGAGAGTCTCAAACAATAGGCTCACACCAAGACACATCATAATTAAAATGCTAGTGGTTAAAGACAGAGAGAATCTTAAAAGCAGCAAAAGAGAAGCAGTTAGTTACCTACAAGGAGGCTCCCAAAAGACTGTCAGCTCATTTCTCAACAGAAACTTTTCAGGCTAGAAGGGACTGGAACAAAATATTCAAAGTGATGAAAAGCCAGGACCTACAATCAAGATTCCTCTACCCAGTAAAACTATAATTTAGTATCAAAGGAGCAATAAAGAGTTTCCCAGACAAGAGAAACCTGAAGGAGTGCATCATCATCAAACCAGCATTATAAGAAATGTTTAAGGGACTTCCTTAAGAAGAAGAAAAAAATATGTTAAGAAAACATAAAAAAGAAAAAATTCTCACTGACAAAAGCAAACACATAATAAAAGAAGTGGGTCAACCAACACTAAAGTTAGTACAAAGATTAAAAGGCAAAAGTAGTAAGATTGTGTGCAATTACAATAGTAAATTAAGGGACACACACACACACACACACACACAAAGTAAGAGAAAATTATAATGAAAACCTAAACATGGAGGAAGTGAGTCAAAAATGCTGGGGATTTTACAATGTGTTCAAACCTAAATGACCATCATCTTAAAATAGACTGTTATAAACATGACTTGGTATAAATGAAGCACATAGTAACCACAAGCCAAAAATCTGCAAGAGATATACAAGAAATAAAGAGAAAGGAATCCAAACACATCACTATAGAAAGTTACCAACATACAAAAGAAGAGAGTAAGAAAAGAAGAAAGGAACAAAAAAGAACTATAAAAACAATCAGGAAATGACTGATAAAATAGCAGTGACTTCATACCTATCAATAATTATTTTAAATGTATATGGATTAAATGTTCCAATCAAAAGATGAATGGATAAAGATGTGTTACATATCTACAATGGACTATTACTCAGCCATAAAAAAGAATGAAATCTTAACCCTTTGTGACAACGTGGATGGACCCAGAGCGTACTATGCTAAGTGAAATCAGTCAGACAAAGACAAATACTATATGATTTCTCATATATGTGGCATCTTAGAAACAAATAAGTGAACAAACAAAATAGAAACAACCTCATAAATAGAGAACAAACTGATTGTTCTCAGATAGGATAGGGGGGGTTGTGGGATGGGTGAAAAAGGTGAAGAGATTAAAAAGTACAAATTGGCAGTTACAAATCAGTCATGGGGTTGTAAAGTTCAGCATAGGAAATATAGTCAATAATATCATAATAAATATGTGTGATGTAATGTGGATGCTAGACTTAGGCATATCACTTTATAAGTTATATAAATCTCTAAACACTATGTTGTACAACCTAAAACTAATGTAATATTGAATGTCAAATTTAATTTTAAAAAATTTAATTAAAAAAATTTAAATAAAAATACGTTGGGGTGTCCAACTTATTTCACTTAATATAAAACTATTTCACTTAATATGTATTCACTGTGGGTTGCCACCACCCCTACTTCATTTTCAGCAGTGGTCAGGAGGTTGTTGGACTGTGTGTCACCTAGGGAGGTAGGTCACTTTGGCCATGACAATGTATATTACATTAATTGAAATAAGTCAGACAGAGAAAAATAAATACTGTGTGATTTCACTTACATTTGAACTTTAAAAAATGAATAAAATAAAACAGCAACACAGTCATGGATACAGAGAACAAATCAATGGTCACCAGAGGGGAGGGATGGGAGGTTGAGCAGAAAAGGTGAAGGGGAATGAGAGGCAAAAGCTGCCAGTTAAAAAAATTAGTCACAGGGATGTTGTATTTAGTACAGGGAATATACTAGTAGTCAATAATATCCTCATAACTGTGTACGGTGACAGATGGTTACTAAGCTTATTGTGGTGAGCACTTCATCTTACCTAATAATAGACAAACATGTAAATTGACAGTACCTCTGCTATGCCCACAGCCAATCAGGAGTGAGTATGCAAATTAACCCAACAAAGATGGCGAGTTAATTTGCATATGCAGGTGCAGAGTGACCAGGAGGGGCGGGATGCCTGCTATGAGGAGGGTGGGGGTGGCGGAGGGAGCTACAGGAGTGGTGTTCCAGCCAGGAGCAAGGACTTGCAGGCTCCTGGGCAGCCGGAAGTGAAGCCAGGTGAAGGAAGGCCTATTCTTGCATGAATATAATGCAATGGGCCTCTAAATATGTATTTAAATGTAAAATCACTATGCTGTACACCTGAAGTTAATATAAGTATGTCAACTATAATTTAAAAATTAAGGGGCTTGGGACAGTGGCAATCATGGTGCCAACCTGTAAGGACCTGCATCCCCAGCAAACATCTGGGTAAGGTGGAGGAGGACAGCCCAGGTAGGTGGACCTGCACCCAGGAGGGCTACATCTTTTCCTCATAGCAAGATCAAGAGCTTCCTAGTGTGTCTGTGATGAGGAAAACAAAGTCTCAATAACTGACAGATGTGGGGGCTACTATCACCTGCAAGGTCTGTAGCATCAATCATGCTTTGCCAAAGTACACACCCTCTCTATGGGATCCACACAACTTATGAACTCTTTTGGAGGAACTAGCCTCAAGGAAGATATCCAAGCTACTGAAAAAGACAAGGTTGAAATTTACAAGGGTTTTCACGTAGGTGACATTGTCTTGGGCAAAGTGACCTCTCTAGGTGAAACATAGTACAACTACCTCCTGACCACTGCCAAAAATGAACAAGGGGTGGTGGTGGCCACTGTGAATCAGGTGTCCAGATGGATCGCATCAGTTGGTGTGAAATGCAGTGCCCTAAGACCCACACAAAAGAATTCTGGAAAGTGGCCCTTGTACAACCTGGATTCTTATAGACCTAAAAGCAACATTTTACCCCAGGGACAGGGGTACCCTATTTCTAAGAGCACAGGTATGAAAGGAACAGTAAGATGCTATTGTCTTTATTCAAACACTTGGGGTCAGACAGCTACCAGCTCTAGAAAAGTCTGCCAGAAACTTAGGGCACTCTGTAGATGCAAAAATTTTCTTGTGAACCTTTCAGTGGAATGAAATCATGGGTGATAAATTTCTTTTCTGGAGGCTCCATAAATAAAACGGTATAATGTTGAAAATAGCCTATTCCTTCTGACAGTCTTATACTAGTAAATACATAATTTTTGCTGTGACAAAAAAAAAAACACACATTTTTATGAAAAGAATTTCATGGTAAAAATCCAATATAATAAAGAGGTAATATGCAAATTGATCATCACTCCAACATGCAAGATGGCCGCCCCCATGTGGTCAAAAATGGCCCCCATGTGGACACAATATGGCCACTACAAGATGACTGGCAGGGGAGGGCAGTTGTGGGGGCCAGGCCTACAAGGGAGGGCAGTTGGGGGTGACCAGGCCTTCAGGGGAGGGCAGTTGTGGGGACCAGGCTTGCAGGGAAGGGCAGTTTGGGGCAACCAGGCCTGCAGGGGAGGGCAGTTAGGGGTGATCGGGCTGGCAGGGGAGTGGTTAGGGGATGATCAGGCTGGCTGGCAGAAGTGGTTAGGGGCAATCAGGCAGGCAGGCGAGCAGTTAGGAGCCAACAGTCTTGGATTGTGAGAGGGATGTCCAACTGCCAGTTGGAATCAGGCCTAAACAGGCAGTTGGACATCCCTTGAGGGTTCCCAGATTGGAGAGGGTACAGGCTGGGCTGAGGGACCCCCCCCCCTCCCCCATGCATGAATTTCATGCATCAGGCCTCTAGTTAATTAATAAAAGACTTTGGGTTCATATAATGTTCTAATCTCTTAATATGCTTCAATAAATATCTGAAACATGATAATTAATACCACCCCCTGTTTCACCTTTTTGTCTTATTAGAGAAGGAATTTGAAGCTGGTGGCAGTGGGGAAGTGATATAGGAAGTGGAAACTCCTGTGATGGAGTTGTGATAAGATACATACTCACATGCAAAGTGACTGAGATGGTACTAACAGGCATTCCTAGCCTAATCCTTAGTACTTGGGCAGTGTCCCTAATAGAACAGGACACGATCCACTGTCTGCTTGTCCATTTTCCAAGTTCCTTTTCCTGAGTCCAGGTGTCATGTTGATATATCATATCTGTGTCTAGCCTTGCAGCCCCAGGTATCAGTGGTAGTAAATACTTGTAAAGAGAAAAGAAATCAGAAATACAGTTATATTTCATGTTAATTTTAATGGACCCAGAAGATGTATTAAAATCCTATAAAATAAAAGGGTTATTTATGATTGGAGAAATATTTTCACTCAATTAACCCGAAGACATTGGCATAATAAGAAAGTTAAATCCAAGATTTCCTAAAGGTGCATTTGCAAGTTATTAATTATGAAAACAACCAAACAAGCTGACTTGACAATGAAACTTCAACTCACTAGCTTGCCAGATGCCCTAAGATTCTTGGATGACTTGGTGTCAGGTGTCACACTCACTTTCAGAAAGAAGGCTATGAGCAGCTGAGACGGGCTCCCTGGGACTGACCCTGACTGATTCTCTTGTTATTCACACCTTTCTCAGTCCTGGTAAAGTCATTAGCTGGAAAACTCAGTTTTGGCTGATGAGGCACTGTCTTGCAAATTCCAGGGATGTAGCAGGAGTGGGTATTAATAATTTCAATGCCTGGTGGTGACTCAGGTCTCTGCAGACTGGCTGTTTCATTTGCAGCCCAGCCCCATTTCTCTGACTGGGCCCTGTCCCACGTGTCCCTTCCAGGGTCTCACATGCTCCTTCAGGGCTATTAGACACACCTCTGTCTTCATGCCTCTAGAAGTATGAAACACCCATGGGGCAGCACAGGCCCCTTTGAGTGTAAGTTGTTGAATCTGCCTGCTTTGACGGGTTTTCTGTCACAAGTTCTCTGTTGAGAGCAGCCGTGCCCAAAATAACTCAGGCTGGGAAAATGACAGCTTCTGCAGATTTACTTGAAGACATCATCCGGAAGCATCTATATGTTCTCCCACTTTGGCATGTGGAAAAGGATTAAGAAATGTTCTGTATACCGCTAAATTTGAAGGGTCTGATTAATTACAGCAATTTGCTATGGATTTTAAAAAATTGACATTTTAGAGAGTGACCTGAGCAATTATTTCACTGGTTATTAATGTGAAACAAAAAGGGAGAAAAGGGCGACAAAATCTTAGCTTAAAGATGGAGCAGAAATGATGGTGAACAAAAGAATTATAATAGTACAAAATATTTTTTAAGTAAGATACTAAGATAAGAATGTTGGTTGAAATTTATTTAAAGGCCAATTAAAACTTTACTCTTCAAGTGGGATTTCATTCCTAGTACATGGCAAACTATTTTTCTCTCACTCTCCCAGTAAGAGTCCCTCACAACCAATCCATATATCTTCTCTTTTCCCCAAGTCCTCAAATAGCTCAAGCTCAGTTATTGCTCAACATAGGCCTGCTACCTCACTCCTTTTCTCACCTCCTTGCTAAATTCTATCCCACTAGAAAGGCCCTTCCTAACACACATCACTCCAGCCAGTCTTGGTTTCTCTCAGTTCTGCCCCACATCCCGATTCTGCACAGACTCATGGGCCAAAGGAGCAGCACAAAATCCTTTTGGACAGATGAAAAAGGAACGAATAATTACTGCTTAATTTTTTTCTGTCATACATGAAAAGGCCTAGTACAGTGCCTGGTCCAGAGTAAGGAAGATGATTTATTTTAAAATATATTATTTATTTATTTGTTTGTTTGTTTATTTATTTTAATCCTCACCTGAGAATATTTTTTCCATTGATTTTTTTTAGAGAAAGTGGAAGGGAGGGGGAGAGAGAAACATTGATATGAGAGACACATCGACCGGTGGCCTCCTGCATGCACTGGGGATGGAGCCTGTAACCGTGCTAGGTGACCTAGCTTGGGAATCAAATTCGAGCCCCTTCAGTGTGAGGGCCAAAGCTCTAACCACTGAGAAACATAGAGCAAAAATTTATTAATATTAGTTGATAGACACATAGAATCAGCCGGTAACATCTCCCCAGCTATGCCAGCCATTAATATCATCATTATTGAAACCTTCTCCACTGACAGATATTCTTCTGTGGTCTCCCTTTTTCCTTCTTTCCTCCCTCCCTTCTTCCCTCTTTTCTAACTTTTTGTCACTGTCTTAATCCAATCACACTGCTATAATAAAATACCATAGACTGGGTGTTTTTTAAACAATAGAAATTGTTTCTCACAGTTTTGGAGACTGGGAAGTCCAACATCAAGACACTGGCAGATTCCCTGTCTGTGAGAGTCTACTTGGTTCATGGACAGCTTTCTTTCATTGTATCCTCACTTGATGGATGAGGTAAGGGAGCTCTCTGAAGTTTCTTTTACAAGGGAATTGGTCCCATTCATAAGGGCTCCACCCTCACGACCTAATCACCTCCAAAAGGTCCCATCTTCTAATAACACATTGGGGTTAGACTTTCAACATATAAATTCTGGGGGGACACAAACAGCGTGCAGCAATCACCTTCAAGGGACATTCAAGGATAAAGATGTTGGATGAGGGTAGGGTTCCCAAACAGTGTGATTTGTCTGATTTTTTTTTTAAATAGTCATAAATTGGGCTTCTTCAAATGTGAGAAAGAAAAATAGTGTTTTATATCGATTACATACATACCACATCTTATCCTGTGCCCTAGAAAAACACTAACCCTCTCACTCCTTACAACAATCATGTGAGGTGTGTATGCAATTACAATGGAGTTGCATGATGCATGCATTTGACTCATTCAATCAATGTATACTTCACAGAGGGAGGGGTACAGGAGAAAGAGAGAGAATAAATTTAATATAACGGGTACAATGATTTTGCTACCAATTCCACTTAGTACACTTAGGTTTCAGAATACACAGGAGTTACAAGCTCCCTCGAGCTATCTCTGTTCTCATCATACCTCCCATCCTGTTAGCACTGAAAATGATTCTGGTGATTAAATTTACAACACAATTTTCCCCCCATCCAAAATGGCCCATAAAGTGAGGCCAAGAATTTCATCTGTTTTACGGTTGGAGAAAAATCTGGCTGTGTTAGACCCACTGAGAGATAATTTGGGAGAGAAACTTTGCAGGCATTTTGAAACATTATCAAGAATAAATTTTGATATGTGCTATATGCTGCCTCATGTGTTTCATTTTGTCTGATAAGTGAAACTCTACCTCCATTTTACAGAGGGGAAAATTGAGGATTGGAGAAGTTAAGTAACTTGCCTCAGGCCAGGCATCTGGGACTGAGATGAGATCTGAGCCAAGTCAGTCTTGGTTCCACAGCACATGTTCTTCCCACTCTGCCCAAATCCAGCTCATATCTCTCCTTAAGTCTCAGTTTCAAATGGTCATCTACCCAGTGGTCATCTCCTGGCTGTCTGCATCATCTCTCTTCTCCTTTGTCTCTAAAGCCTCAGTTAAAAACTATTTTGACAATCACCAGGGACCAGGGGATGTTCAGTAGCCCACACAGGTACTGCCATTCTGGTTATTTTGGGCTTTTACTTATTCCATGACTGCACTGCCATTTCAGTTGGTCAGACATCCCTCCTGGTACTTATACTTTACTGACTGTTATATATTTTGAATATTACTCTGGCCATACCTCTCACAAGACTATAGAGAGATCCATAAAGGACAGCAGCAATATTCTAAGTAATTTTACAATGTTTTTGCTACATGAGCCATTGGCAGTCACTGATATCTTCATTTTCCAGAGCCATGAACTGAGGTCCAAAGGGCATGCCTTGCCCATGGCCATAAGGGGTAAGGTCCGGACCTGAATGCTCCTGAGTGCATGCACAGTCCTGAAGTGCCCACAGCCAGCTGCCTCGGTCTTTGCTGAGAATTTAGGGTGATAACTGATGAAACCTTAGTTGCAGCTGAGTCCTGTGAGAACAAATGAGAATTTGATTGTCCTTATTCAGAAATGTATGCCATAGTCATAATGCCAGAGTCACCGATGGCATCAGGACCTCTTTAGGGGCTGTGCGTCTGCTTTGTTTTGATCCATCCTACTGCCCTCACTAATTGCACTGGCACATGGGTGGCCCAAAACCTTCACTTGCAGGAGGACTTCCCAGAGAGGAGCAAGGTCTCCTGCCATCATGCCCGATGTCACCGTGTAGGATATTAAAACTGACTCAAGATTGTGTTGAAAAATGTTTTCCTTTCCAGTATGCTAATAAGAACAAGATGATATCAAATGGATGTGAGTCGTGGCAGGATTTTTCTGTGGCTGTCTTCTAATGAGCTGTTCTGTAATGAGGGCTAGATGTGCACACGTATCTGTGTGCTAGTCAAAGTTTAAAGACCTTTATTTTCCCCCTACTCTCACCCTCTTCTAAGCCCTGGCTTTAATTCTTTTAAACAGTAACATTAATTGGCTGTTAAGTAAAACAGGAGAGAACACAATAGATTTATGGTATTTTGAGAAGCTCTGCCAGTTCTCAAGCATTTGGAGAAACAGGCTTGGCTTTATGGGGTAATTATGATTTAGTGTTTTCTCTCGCCCTGTTGAGTCTGTGGCCTGCCTCTAAAATGGATCTGGGATGAATGTCAAAGTCAGGATTTACAATCAAACCTTTTCAACATATAAAGCCCAGGACAAGTTTATTGTTTTATTTTTTCTAAGCAATATTTCTGTATGCATTTCTGTGCTGTTAGGTTTTGTAGGGTCCTCCCACCCTCCCACCCCATCCCCTGCTTTTGAAATGGCATCTATAAATCTCTTATCCTGATAAGGCTGCTGTATCATCAAAAAGTGATTGTTTTTGCAAGCAATCACAAGAGAGCATGCCAATTTAAATAATTCCTTTCGTTTCCTCCCCCGCCCCCGCCTTTACAGGAGAACTGCTATCATCTCAGGTTTTCTACCCTTTCAGAAATAAGCAGCAACCAATGAAGCTTGATGAGCCTTAGGAGTAAGATCTTTATGCTTCTTCTTTCAGTATCTTTTTTCCTGGTCTCTCTTTGAAAACGAAGTGTGTTCAGCGTTTGCCTTCAGGGAAGCAGACCCCAGGGATCTTCGGGCTCTATGGGTTTCTGACTTGGCTCCCTACTGACATGAGATCTTAGGCAGTTACTTTTCCTCTGGGAGCCTCCCTTCTTTCTCTTAATTTATAAAATAAAACAGAGGATGCTTTCTAAGGCCTCTTCCAACTCAAAAATGTTAACATATCCTATATATGGCCCAGCAGTACTATATTAGGCCAAGTTGGTGCATGCTGTTGAAGGGGAAATGTCAGCCCAAAATGTGCCACTTTGGCACATTATTTTAAGTAGAAGGCATTTCAGTTCCTCCCAAAAGAACTGTTGTCATAAATCCCCTTGCTGGGGGTGATTCTAATCTTTTTTTCTGGAAGATGTAAAGTGGGCACCATACTCAGACAGACTCAGTCACATAGCTACCATATAATACATCTGTTCTCCTAAGGGCCCATTTACTTTTCCAAATAATTATTTGTTTTCTCATAAGTGCCCTTTTCCTTTCCTTCTCCTATTAAAATAATATATAACCTCCAAATTCTAATCACCTCTTTGAATCACATTTTTCTGTAAACTCCCATGTATGTATGTGAATAAAAATCTGTCTTTCCCCTTGTTGATCTGTCTTGGTGGTTTAATTGGCAGAGCCCTAATAACAGAACATGAGGAGAGAGGAAAACGTTTTGTGTGTTTTTTTCTTGACATTTGTGTGTTCATGTAGATTACAGAAGTGGGAAAGGGGATTAAGCTAGGAGTAGTATTTTTCTTTAAACAATCATTTTTATGAGGGAGCTCAGTGAGAGAAGGCTCACTCAGCATAGTTGTTATCTCCATCGGGAATCTTTCCACAGCATCCTTGAAAGTATAGCCCTTCCGTCCCAAGGTAAGGGTGGAAGCACAACATGGGCTAGTTTTTTGAGGGGGGTTGAGAGGTGAAGAGGGAGAGAGGGATTCATGCCGATTCAAGAGCAGCAATATTTCAGTACAGGCCCAGGCCACAGCTACATATATATATATATATATATATATATATATATATATATATATATTCTATATAATAAAGAGCTAATATGCTAATGGTCATGATGCCCTCACACCATAATGACCAATCAGCAGGAGGCTGCATGCTCCTGCTTGTGAGTGGCAGGGTGGAGCCGCCATATTGCTCCAGAGATGGGGTGGAAGCGGGGAAGTGCCCCAAGAAGGCGGGACCATCCCGTGGCAGAGAGGGAGGGGGTGAGAACCTGTAGACCCCCCCTCACCAGTCCTTCACCTCCCACTGCTCACACTCAGAGCACCCCGCCACCCACCTGCCAGGGGAAAGAGCACAGTGCAGCAGGCAGGAGGCTTCCATGCTCTCCTTCGGCTCCATGATGGGAGAGCTGCCTCATTGCTCCTGAGATGGGGCAGAAGCAGGGAGGTGCCCAGAGGAAGTGGGACCAGCCCAAGGTGACTCGCAAGACAAAGGGCGGGGCTTGAAGTGACCAGAAAAGGCTGGAAGGGTTGGGGGCAGGGCCTGGTGTACTCAAACTCTGGGTGGAGAAGTTAGGGTGTCAAGGCGGGGCGGCACACGAGCAGGTGGGCAAGGCCACACAGTTTCACACTCCAGGTCACTAGCATATATATAAAAGCCTAATATGCAAATTTTCCCCACAGTAGTTCGACCAGGAGACCGATCGCTCGCTATGATGTGCACTGACCACCAGGGGGCAGCACAGAACAAAGGAAGGCCCTAGCCAACAGCCAGCAGCTGGGGAAAGAAGGTCCTAGCTGGCAGCCAGAAGACCCTGATTGGCCCTAATCACCAGCCAGGCCTAGGGACCCTACCCATGCACTAATTTCATGCACTGGGCCCCTAGTTTAATTATAAAGAATTTTTGTCTTTGTTTAATTTTGTTTTCTATCTCACTGAACAATTCTTGGTAGTTGTATCCAGCAAGTTGGGAGGAGGACAGCTGTACCTCTGACCTATTCTCTGATGTATTTTCATGGAAGAGACCATGTAGTAACTCAGACAAGAGTCTAGAAAGAGCCCCCAACATTTGATTACATATTCTATGCAATATATTATGTATTATATACAGTGCCATCAACTGTGTAATGCACCTAAGTGTCATCCTATATTATATACAGCTTTATAATATGACATAATTTATTGCAGCTGCAATTTATTGAATATTAACTACATGCCAGGCATGCTGTTAAGCTTTTATTTTATGCTTTCTCATTTAGTTTAGATGATGTAGTTTATATAAATGGTAATTCCAAATAACATTTGGTGTTAATAATTTCGTCCAAGCATTTCCCCTGTCCTCAGGATAAAGAAGTTAAGATACATGGAAAGGAACCCAACAACAAAAATGTCCTTGCAAATAGATAAGAATAATGAAATAAGGATCATTAGCAATTCTAACCCTTCCTTCTCCCACCGCTGACCAAACACACGCACACACACACATTTTTAAAGGTCCAGTATGGAATAATTTAAGGGCCCCATTATGTTCTAAAATCTTCCAAGCTGGGATAAACTGGCTTTGGAGACTCCCTTATCCCCATGACTCTCTCTCATATGTCAATATCTCTAACACATAGATAATTTATGAAAACAGAGTAGACACTTTTTAATAATTAAGTGATAGATAATAGGAGTGTGTGTGTGTGTGTTTAATAAAAAAGCTATAAGAGATTGGAAAAGGAATGGAGACTACTATGGTTAGTCATTCACGTATTTATTTGGAACAACTGAAAAAGACTCTGCATCTTGTACCCCATTACCCATAACTGGAGGCCCCTCCACATTTGTCTGTTTGCTAGTTGGGGTCTTTTCCAGAAGGCGTTTGGGAGCCACCATCATTCAGAGGGAGAGCCAGATGCCTGACCCATTCTCAATCACCCAGCATCACCCACTCTGTTCTCTCCAAATTACAGTACAAACAATAACACAGGTACAATTAGCCAAGGCACTAATTACAAAGCATAAATGGGTAAAGGATATAGAATGATAAATGGCAAATGCAGAACATGTTGTGTCATATCAAGTGATCTCTCTGGCTGCTGAGCCCAGGAACAAAGGGAGAATTGTGCCCTGTTTGTCTAACATGCTCTATATCACAAATTGGAAATCCTTCTTAATTAAGATATTGTTGAATGTCCTTTGTTAGCAGATTTTAACAATGTTAATTAGGAGGTTAGAGTGATCATTGTTCAACTAGCAAACAATTAGGGTGATTTGCACTGTAGCTTTGGAGAGACTTCTGAGCAAACCAGAAGTTTCTTTTCTTTAGGGAGGGAAGCTGTGAAGCAAAGGAGGGAACAGGAGCTGGGAGAAAGGGCAATGTTACTCTTAACATTTTAGGCTGTGGGCCAAGGCAAAGCATAAGGCAATGTTAGCTGTGGGCCTGGCAGCTGTTAGAAAGCAGCGTTGGCCTTGACCTAGTGGGAAAACTGGATTTGTGAATGTAAAGCCTATCTCCACCATGGTTCTTGTCTTGATAATTCAGGAGAGTGTGGCCAGAGAAAGCAAAGTCATCAGGTCTCTTAATCATCTGGTCAAATAAGGGTGCAGGTGGGGTTCAGGATGTGCCATCTCAAAGTATGGCAACTTGCCATGTTGAATATTTTAAGCTGAAGGAGCTTCAAGAAACAGCAGAGGCAGAAGGTCACTCTGACCTTCTCATGCCCTTCTCCCCTGAAAGAGGTCACGAGACCCTTCCCCTTCCTGGAGGAGAGGATCACCCTTGTTCCCAGTCACACGGGCCTTGTATCTCTCCTCCAGCCCACTGTGCGCACTCTGACCCTCTGTCCCACCACTTACCCACCACCGCTCACTCTCCATCCAACTTCATATAACGATATCCAGGTCTAACTGTATCTTCAGGTCTTCGTCTCCTTATAAAGTCTCCTGCATCATATAAAACTTAAATAAATGAATGTTTATGCTTTTCTCCTATTAATTTCTATTTGTCAGTTTAATTCTCAGACCCAGCCAAGGACCTTAAAAGAGTCAAGGAAGCCGGGCCGGCTTGGCTCAGTGGTTGAGCATCAACCTATGAATCAGGAGGTCATGGTTCAATTCCGGGTCAGTGCACATGCCCAAGTTGCCGGCTCCATCCCCAGTGTGGGGTGTGCAGGAGGCAACCGATCAATAATTATCTCTCGTCATTGATATTTCTATCTCTCTCTTCCTCTCTGAAATCAATAAAAAAATATATATTTTTTTAAAGTCAAGGAAAATTTTTTCCTCCCCTACATTGTCTTCCTAAGAAAAGAGAGCAATGCCCTGCCATCATTTTTCAGAGTTTTCTATTATTTTAGCATCAGATGAGTCGGAGCCCCTCCTGCTATAGCCCCCAACTCATTCCACCTTTGTGACTCCAACACACATAATGCAAAACAGTGGGCAGTTTTTTTTTTCCCTTTTCTTTTGAAGGGGAGCAGAACATGCCACCCCAAAATGTGACTGTGGGAGTCCAGGTCAAGCCACCCCCGAATGTTCTGCTTTGGTATAATGATGATTTTGAGATGCTGGCACTTGAAAAACAGCAACGGCAGGGAGAGGCTTTCTCTGAACTCCCCTTATCTGCCTAAAGATGGAGCCTCCAAATGGAATCAATTGTCATAAGTCTCCATTCCTCTCTCCTAGCAGTTTCATCAACCAGGGAAAATCAACCAGGGAGGTTAGAAGTCAACACCACACCCAGACAAACTATCACAAACGCTCATACCTCACCCATTCATCTTTCCTGAAAGTCATTTACTCTTCCTTAAGAGGCCTCCAACCCTCCTCCCCTTTCCCTGTTTAGATGGTATTCAAGCCTGAATTCTAAGCCATTCAAAGAAATACTCATTTTCCCCTTGATATCTCCCATATTTACATGAGTTACCCATGTTAATAAACTTCTGTTTGTTTTTCTCTTGTTAACCTGTCTTCTATTACAGGGGCCTCAGCTAAGAAATAAGAAGGGTAGAGGAAAAGTTTTTTTTTCTCCCCTCTACTGTCTTTCTTTTTTTTAAAAAAAAAAATATTTTTATTGATTTCAGGGAGGAAGGGAGAGGAAGACAGACATAGAAACATCAATGATGAGAAGGAATCATTGATCAGCTGCCTTCTGCACGCCCCCTACTGGGGACCAAGCCTACAACCTGGGCATTTGCCCTTGACCAGAATTGAACCTGGGACCCTTGAGTCCACAGGCCGACGTACACTGAGCCAAATCAGCTAGGGCGGTCTTTCCTTTTTTATCACCCCTGAGTGATAATGGAGGTGATAGGCTTAAAAGGAAGGAAGGATGGAAGGAAGCAAGCAAAAAAGGAAAAATGAAGGGAAATTTGACACTGCAAATATGAAAGCAAAGTATATTTAGAGAGGAGGCAAGAAGAACTGGCTGTTTGAAAACTACCCGAGAACTTGTTATAAGAATCTCATTCTCTTTGGCAAATGTGCTTGTGAAGAAGGAAGGCAGGCATCACAGCAAGAGAGGCATTGATCGGAAATTAAACACAGAGACTCTGGATTCTATTCTTAGCTTCATCAATGATTTATCAATACAAATTCAGGAAGAGTCACTTAACAAAACTCACACCTGCTTGGAGATGGTGCCAGGTATCTTAGTGTAGTTATTTCCTAACTACTCACACTCAACTCTAGAGGATAAAACATCTAACACATTTCTGGCAGCTACTCTGGGCCAGGCACTGTGTTAGATACTTTACATAAATTTAATCACAGCTAGCACTTAGCTTCAATCTAAATGGCCCTGAGGCCCATTTAAGTGGCTCTCAAGTCTCTTTTATCCTTGGGGGACTCCATCTGCTGGGGGGATAAAAAGCCCTTTTATGTTCTATAACTTCACAGACCACCCACCCCAACAATTTGCACTTTGTCAAAAAACCCTCCATCCAATTAACAAAACACAATTTTGAAGACATACTGATGAAATAAATTATTCATGCATGTCAGAAATCAAATATAGATCAGGTCACCTTATAAACTGTTACGATGTCTATAATTTGCTTTAAAGTACTTTAGCACAGACAATGTAATATCATCTATGTGTTAGCCTAATTCACAATCTTAGTGTAGGAATTGCTCTAATATGAATCTACCTTTTAGGGGTGGGAAGTCAGAGCTCTCATTGGGCAGTCCAGCTATAGTAGTTCCCCTTATCTGTGGGAGATACCTTTCAAGACCCCCAGTGAATGCCTGAAATTATAGATAATGCCGAACCCTATATGTACTGTGATTTTTCCTATATACACATACCTATGATAAAGTTTAATTTATGAATTAGGCACAGTAAGAGATTAATAATAATAACTACTAGTAAAATAGAATAATTATTGCAATATACTGTAATAAAAGTTATGTGAATATGGTCTCTCTCTCTCTTTGATAACCAAGATGGCCACTCAGTGACTAATGGATGGGGTAGCGGTACAGTGTGGCTACACAGAACAAAGGGATGATGCTCATCCTGGGAAGGATTTCATCACACTATTCAGAATAGCTTGCAATTTAAAACTTATGAATTGCTTTTTTCTGTAATTTTCCATTTTATATTTTCAGGCCATTGTTGACTGTGGAAAACTAAAAGCTTGGAAAGTGCAACTGTGGATAAGGGGAAACTACTGCCATACAAATTCACTTCCATTATCTTATCTTGATCAATACTGGACAGTTTTCAGAAGATCACGGCCAAGGTTGGAAATGGGTCTTCATTGGTCATGTTAGTGGCTTGTTAAATCACACACTGGCTATTATAAATGGTCTCTCATTGGTAAAATTGGATTGGAGAGTCACATAGCAGTTAAGTGTAGGAATGAACTCAGTTTTCTGTCTCTGCACTGGTATAAATACAAACTCATATATGCCTTTGTTCTCCTAGCCTGCCACCTCTGTTGGTTCCCACTAAGATAACCTAGTACCTGGCACAGAGTAGGTACTCAACCCACATCCCTTGAATGAATGATAAAAATTGCTCTATCACAACTGGGGAAAATTCATCTAGGGTGGAAAACCTGTCTACCTTTTTCAAGATCTGATGGAAAAACTTGACAGGTGTGTATTTTATTTTTCAAATTTCCAGATAGGGTGCTCATGAGATGATATGTGTTTTGGTTGAACCCTTCAAAAACACTGGAAAACCATTAACTTCCACTTAGAACACTTGGTCATCCTAAAGCAGGCCAACTTTTTCAGCTCTTAATCCAAGAACAGCAAAGGAGACCATCAACTCATCCAAATGTAGGCACACTATACACAAAGGGAGTGGAGAGAATATTCAGGCTATGAAATGCTGGTGGCTCATTACCATGACAAAGGTTGTAACAACTTGGACAGGAAGCTGAACAAAAGGCATCCACCATTCTATTTGTAATTCTAGGATTGTATTTGTAATCTCTCATTGCAGGAGAAAGAGGCTGCCAGTAAAGGCTGAAGCACAATAGGAAGTAAGAATCTACAATGCTGGAAGAGACCTAAGGGATCAGTGACCATTCTCACACACAAGATGTGTGTGTCTTCCCTGTGTGTGGACACAGTTGACAAAACTAAATTATTGTCATGGGTAAGAGTTTAACATTATTAGCCTATAAGATGGCTTTTAAAAATATATGCAACATGGCTGGAATGCCAATGTGAAGTGAAGAATCATTTAAGAAAAATGAATAGGCTGAGCAACAGTATTTTCATGGAGCAGAGCAAGCCTTTTTAATTTGTTTGCTGCAGAGTCTGAGAGTAAACTAACATTGTAACCTGCTAAGCAAGGCACCGTGAATGTGATTAATAATGCAGAGGGGGAAGCTCAAGAGCTATTGTGCTCTGTAGGTTTTGGTGTCAGGGAAGCATTAATTGTTCCAAAAGTCACTGACAATTTTGGTTAACAAGTGATACAAATGGAACAGGTCATTCTGTTGTTCTGTGGGGCCCTCTTTCTTCTCTAGCTGCTCAATGCTTCAAATTCAGATTCATTGCCATTTGATCCCCTTTTGTTAGCTATCTAGCCGGTAACTTTTGTTGGAAAATGTGTGTCGCGCTGTCCCTGGAGTTAGAGGAGCAAAACCATTGCTTTTGTTCAGCTGAAAAAGAATACAAACCACTGCAATCTAGTCTATTGTCCCACTACAAGACCAGGCTTTTAATTGGCACTTTGGCATTTGGCATCAGTATTTAAAGAGGTGTGCAATGAGAGCTTGGAAATAAGGTATCATTGGGCAAAAGTAACTTCACCTCTGGGTTAACTTTGCCTTGAAATTTTCCCGATTCCTAGGAAATGTTTGTGGATGTTGTCAGTGGAGGGCAGACAGGGCTGCTCTTAGATTTCAGGGCTGCAGTTAATATGCTGCACTAACCATAATCTCTGATGCATTGATCTTCCTTCCACCCCTCTGGCCCCTGATGGACATTAACAAAGTGGCTCCTAACCATACTTCTCATTCTGCTTCCTTTGGTTTCCATCTTATTAGGTGCACATGAATACAAATGTCAGCTTGTCAATACCATTTATGCTTGCAAAGTGAACACCTGAGGATGCGACAGACAATTAACATTGAGCAAATTCAATGCAACAAACATTTATTTGAACCTCTGACTGTAATTGATTGAAAGTGCTGAGTCATTAACAAAAGCACTTTGGTGACTTTCACTACCAAGTCAAGGTGATTCTTCTAGTTAGCCAGGAGGGTATGTGTTTATGTCTGTCAGTGGAGTCTGGGAAGTTTGGTGTTGATAACTAGCTGTGAGAATTAAGAATCCTGCCTGTAGTTCATGTCAGCTCAGGTGAGTACCAGCCTGCAATCTCTTAACCCACATTAAGAGTGACTCTGGGAGGAAAAAATGGCGGTGGAATAGGCAGATGTGTCCCGAGCCTTGTCCCGGAGCAGATAGAAAGAACAGCTGAGGGGCACATGGGGAGTGTCTGTTGGAGAGTTAAGGGACAGCTATACTCCAGAAGAAGGTGGAGGACTGCTAGATGGGGGTCCCCTGACTGGGCAGCCCCCACTGCTGTCAGGTTCCCTCCCAGAGCCACCGGCTCGGACACGGAGACTGTGTCATCTTTAAGAGGAAAGTGGATGGTATTGGAAACCTGAAAATCTACAACTGCGGCACCCACCAAACAGCTGTGAACCCCAGAGCACCAGTCCCCAATTGGCGCAAACACGCGGATTCAGAGGAGCTCTACACTCCACCATGGAAAGGTCAGATTTCACCTGGGATAAGGACAGAGAGAACTACATAACCATACACCTGGAGAAGAGAGACCATGGGGAGACAAAGAAACAGCCCGCTTATGAAAGAAAAGCAGGCATCACCAGAAAAGGAAGTAAACAAAATAGAGGCAAGCAACCTGCCAGAGAAAGAATTCAGAGAAATGGTCATAAGGTGGCTGAAAAGAATGGAAGACAAATTTGACAATATGAGTAAGAACCAAGAGGAAATGAAAAATGACGTTGCTGCTGTAAAGAACTCAATAGAAAACATCAAGAGTAGACTAGAAGAAGCAGAGGACCACATCAGTGAGCTAGAAGACAAGGTAGGAAAAAATACCCAAGTAGAGCAGCTTCTAGGAAAAGAAATTAAAAAGAAGGAGGAGAGCTTAAGGGAACTTTGGGACAACACGAAACAAAACAACATCCACATAATGGGGATTCCAGAAGGAGAGGAAACTGAGCAAGGAATAGAAAACCTGTTTGAAGAAATAATGACAGAGAGAATCCAAGATGGCGGCGTAGGTAAACACCTAAACTGCTGCCTCCCACAACAATTTAAACTGCAACTAAAAGACAAAACGTTTATCACCCAGAACCACGGGAAAGCTGGCTGAGTGGAAGTTCTACAACTAGAAGGAAAGAGAAAAGAGCTTTGAGACGTGCACGAGCACTGAAAAGCTGAGGTACGGAGGTGCGTGATCCGGGCTGGCTGCGGGCGACTGGGTGTGTTGCTTTTTTCAACCGAACGGAGACAAGCCCCCGATTACTCTGAAATCCAGTCTCTGGGGAGACGCGGGGGACCCAAACTCCTACGGGGAGAAGCTGGACTGTCTGCCAGCGAGGGTGGCTTGCTTGCAGAGCTGCGTGCAGGAATAATTGTTTACTGCACTGGGGCACGGGACTCGCAGATGCCTTTGGGGACACAGAGCCGGCTAACTAGCAGCCATTGCTGTTTGCCACGCCCTAACCTAGTGACGCCCTGAGGTCCCACCCTGCACAACCTACAAACCCACCCAAGCTCCAAGCAACTGAGTTAGCATAAGAAAAGCCTGCCCTATCGCAGCTTAACCTAGCAAACTTGCAGCCCGGGTCAGACAGTTCCAAAACCTCCAAACCCCAAGCAAAGAGGAGAAAACTGCAGCTCTCACTGTAGCTCCTGCTGAGTGGCCTCAGACAGTAGCTGACCTGCACCCCATTGGAGATCCAGAAGCCAGTGTACCTAGTGGTCAGTGTGATACACCAGATTTCAACTCCTCACATCCATAAGTGACACATTCAAGAGGCAAACTCAGTGAGCACCGAAGCCCCACTGAAACAAGTCCTGCACCATAAGCGTGTCTTCAGCGCAGCAGTTCTTCCATTATAGACACAGGGAGTGCTCACAGCTAATTGGCCTGGAGGTCAATTCCTCCCAGCGTACCAACAGCAATTCAGGCTTAACTACACCAAGACTTTGCACTCAGCCCACAAAGGGGTGTACCAAGAGCGTCCACATCAGGTGATTGGGGAGGCTGAGCTACTGCCCCCTATAGGTCACCTACCACACAAAGCCACTCCATCAACACAGGGAAGTAGCCAAAATGCAGAAACAAAGAAACATGTCACGAATGAAAGAAACAGAGGAAAGCAAACTACTGGATGACATAGAGTTCAGAACCACATGTATAAGGTTACTCAAGAATCTTCTAAAAACCGCTGAGAAACTTGATGACACTTCTGAGGAGCTTAGTAAGACCTTCAAGGACCTTAATGAGAATGCCAAAAAAATGGAAAAGGATCAGTCAGAAATGAAGCATACACTGTCTGAAATAAAGAATATACAGAAACTCAACTGTAGATCAACGTACCCCAAGAATCAAACCAAAGATCTGAAATATGTGGAAACAAAAAAACATCCAACCAGAAAAACAAAAAGAAAAAAGAATCCAAAAATATGAAGATAGTGTAAGGAGCCTCTGGGACAACTTCAAGCGAACCAACATCCGAATTTTTGGGGTGCCAGAAGAAGGGAGAGAGCAAAATATTGAAAACCTATTAGAAGAAATAATCACAGAAAACTTTCCCTACCTGGTGAAAGAAATAGACTTACAAGTTCAGGAAGCACACAGAACCCCATACAAGAGGAACCCAAAGAGGACCACACCAAGACACATCATAATTAAAATGCCAAGGGCAAAAGACAAAGAGAGAATATTAAAAGCAGCAAGACAAAAACAGTTAATTACCTACAAGGGAATACCCATACGACTGTCAGCTGATTTCTCAACAGAAACTATGCAGGCCAGAAGGGAGTGGCAAGAAATATTCAAAGTGATGAACAGCAAGAACCTACAACCAAGATTACTCTACCCAGCAAAGCTATCATTCAGAGTCGAAGGTCAGATAAAGAGCTTCACAGACAAGAAAAAGCTAAAGGAGTTCATCGCCACCAAACCAGGATTACATGAAATGCTGAAGGGTATCCTTTAAGAAGAGGAAGAAGAAGAAAAAAGTAAAGATAAAAATTATGAACAACAAAATGACATCAAATACATACCTACCAACAAGTGAATCTAAAAATCAAGTGAATAAAAAATCTGAAGAACAGAATGGACTGGTGAATATAATAGAGTCAGGGACATAGAAAGGGAGTGGACTGACGATTCTCAGGGGAAGCAAGTGTGAGGGGTGCGGGAAGAGATTGGACAAAAATCTTACTCCTATGGATGAAGACAGTGGCGGGGGGTAAGGGCATGGGGTGGGGAATCAGGTGGAGGGGAGCTATGGGCGGGGGGGGGGGGGGAAGTGGAACACCTGTAATAATCTGAACAATAAAGATTTATAAGAAAAAAATTAAAAAAAAGAAATAATGACAGAAAACTTCCCTGATATAGGGAAGAAAAAACTCACACAAATCCAAGAAGCTCACAGAGTCCCAAGCAAAATGAACCCCAAAAGACCGACACCAAGGCACATTATAATCAAACTGGCAAACACCAACGACAAAGTAAGAATCTTAAAAGTAGCCAGATAGAGACAGAAAGTTACCTACAAAAGAACCCCCATCAGACTAGCAACTGATTTCTCAACAGAGAGTCATCAGGCCAGAAGGGAATGGAATGAAATATACAAAGTCATGCAAAGGAAGGGGCTGAATCCAAGAATACTGTACCCAGCAAGTCTATCAATCAAAACTGAAGGTGAAATCAGGAGCTTCACAGACAAAAAAGGACTAAGGGAATTTATTACCACCAAACCAGCAATGCAATAAATATTAAAGGGTCTGCTGTAAAAAGAAGAAATAGGAAGCAAAGAAGGAATACAGGGGTAAAGAATAAAAATGGCCACAATTAAGAACCTATCAATAATAACTTTAAATGTAAATGGATTAAATGCCCCAATCAAAAGACATAGGTTAATAGATTGGATAAGAAAAGAAGACCCATATATCTGCTGTCTACAAGAAACCCACCTCAGGAAAAAAGTCACACACAGACTGAGGGTGAAGGGATGGAAAAAGGTTTTCCAGGCAAATGAAATGAAAAAAAGCTGGGGTAGCAATACTTATATCTAACAAATTAGATCCCAAAGTGAAGGACATAACAAGAGATAAGGAAGGCCACTTCATAATACTAAAGGGAGCAATCCAACAAGAAGAAATAACTCTGGTAAACACATACATACCCAATACAGGAACACCCAAATACATAAAACAAAAACTCCTGGAGGATATCAAAGGAGAGATTAACAGCAATACAATCATAGTAGGAGACTTTAATATCTCACTATCACCATTGGACAAATCCTCTAAACAAAAAATCAGCAAAGAAACATCAATCCTAAATGACTCACTAAACCAGATGGAATTAATTGACATCTTCAGAACATTTCACCCCAAAGCCATAGAATATACATTCTTCTCAAGTGCACATGGGTCATTTTCAAAGATAGACCATATGTTGGGTAATAGGCAAAGTCTCTTCAAATTCAAGAAGATAGAAATCATATCAAGCGTCTTCTCAGGTCACAGTGGCATAAAACTGGAAATCAACTACAATAAAAATAATCCAAAAAAATCAAACACATGGAGACTAAACAGCATGCTATTAAACAATGACTGGGTTACCAGAGAGATCAAGGAAGAAATAAAAAACATCATGGCAACAAATGACAATGAAAACACGACAATCCAAAATCTATGGGACACAGCAAAAGCAGTCTTGAGAGGCAAGGTCATAGCTCTACAAGCCTACTGCTAAAAATAAAAAACAATGGTAATAAATTCCCTAACCTTACACCTTGAGAGCAACAAGAAAAGCCCAGTGTAAGCAGAAGGAAGGAAATAATAAAGATCAGAGTGGAGATAAACGACATTGAGACCAAAAAAACAATACAAAAGATCAACAAAACCAAGACCTGGTTCTTTGAAAGGATAAATAAGACTGATGAACCTCTAGCCAGGCTCACCAAGAAGCAAAGAGAGAGGACCCAAATAAATAAAATCAGAAATGAAAGAGGTGAAATAACAACAGACCCCACCAAAATATAAATGATTGTTAAAAATACTATGAACAATTCTATTCCAACAAACTAGACAATCTGGAAGAAATGGACATATTCCTAGAAAAATATAACCTTCCAAAACTCAATCAGGAAAAATCTAAACATCTCAATAGGCCAATAACAATGGAATAAATTGAAGCAGTCATCAAAAAGCTTCCAGCAAACAAAAGCCCAGGGCCGGATGGCTTCACAGGGGAGTTTTACCAAACATTCAAGGAAGAACTAAAACCTATCCTCCTCAGACTATTCCAAAAATTTCAAGAGCAAGGAACATTTCCAAGCTCCTTCTATGAAGCTAGCATCACCCTAATACCAAAACCAGATAAAGATAACACAATGAAAGAGAATTAATTACAGGCCAATATCCCTCATGAACATAGATGCCAAAATCCTCAACAAAATTCTAGCAAATCAGATCCAGCACTACATCAGAAAGATCATACACCATGACCAAGTAGGGTTTATCCCAGGAATGTAAGGATGGTACAATATTCACAAATCAATAAATGTGATATATCACATAAACAAATTGAGAGATAAAAATTACATAATCATATCAATTGATGCAGAAAAAGCATTTGACAAAATCCAACACCCTTTCTTCATAAAAACTCTCAACAGGGAGGGAATAGAAGGATCATACTTCAACATAATAAAAGCTATATATGATAAACCCACAGCTAACATCATACTCAATGGGCAAAAACGAAAACCATTTCCTCTAAGAACAGAAACTAGACAGGGATGACCACTCTCACCACTCCTGTTTGACATAGTGCTGGAAGTATTAGCCATTGCAATTAGACAAGAAGAAGAAATGAAAGGCATCCAAATTGGAAAAGAAGAAGTAAAGCTGTTCTTATTTGCAGATGACATGATATTGTACATAAAAATCCCGAAAGACTCCATCAAAAAACTAAAAGACTTAATAAATGAATTCAGCAATGTAACAGGATACAGAATTAACGCCAAGAAATCTATGGCATTTCTATACACCAGTAGTGAACTTACAGAAAGAGAGACTAAAAAACAATCCCATTTACCATCGC
The DNA here is from genome assembly GCA_026230045.1 of Corynorhinus townsendii. Lineage (NCBI taxonomy): Eukaryota > Metazoa > Chordata > Mammalia > Chiroptera > Vespertilionidae > Corynorhinus > Corynorhinus townsendii. Next base: position 138,668,557 of record JAPDVU010000002.1, on the reverse strand, counting down.
AGCAAAAAAATTAAGATACCTAGGAATAAACTTAACTAAGGAAGTAAAAGCCCTATACGCGGAAAACTATAGGACACTGAAAAAAGAGATAGAGGAAGACGTAAACAGATGAAAGAACATACCATGTTCATGGATTGGGAGAATCAACATCATTAAAATGTCCATATTACCCAAAGCAATCTATAGATTCAATGCACTCCCCATTAAAATACCAACGGCGTATTTCACAGACCTAGAAAGAACTCTCCAAAAATTCATCTGGAATAAAAAAAGACCCCGAATAGCCACAGCAATCCTGAGAGAGAAGAACAAAGTAGGTGGGATCTCAATACCAGATTTCAAGCTGTATTACAAAGCCACTGTTCTCTAAACTGCCTGGTACTGGCATAAGAACAGACATATAGATCAATGGAATAGAATAGAGAATGCAGTAATTGACCCAAATCACTACACTCAATTAATATTTGACAAAGGAGGCATGAACATACAATGGAGTCAAGACAGTCTCTTCAACAAATGGTGTTGGGAAAATTGGACAGATGCATGCAAAAAAATGAAGCTAGATCACCAACTTACACCATACACAAAAATAAACTCAAAATGGATGAAGGACTTGCACATACGACAAGAAACCATAAAAATACTAGAGGAATCCACAGGCAGCAAAATCTCGGACATATGCCGAAGCAATTTCTTCACTGATACTGCTCCTAGGGCAATGGAAACTAAAGAGAAAATAAACAAATGGGACTACATCAAAATAAAAAGCTTTTGCACAGCAAAGGAGACCATCAATAAAACAACAAGAAAGTCCACTGCATGGGAGAACATATTTGCCAATGATATCAATGACAGGGGTTTAATTTCCAACATTTACAGGGAACTCATGCAGCTTAATAAAAAGAAGATAAACAACCCAATGAAAAAATGAGCAACTGACCTAAATAGACACTTTTCGAAAAAAGACAGAGGGAAGGCCAAGAGACATATGAAAACCTGCTCAAAGTCACTAATCATCAGAGAAATGCAAATCAAAACAACAATCATCTCACAACTGTCAGAATGGCTATTATCAACAAATCAACAAATGACAAGTGCTGGTGAGGATGCGGAGAAAAAAAGAACCCTCATGCACTGCTGGTGGGATTGTATAGACTGGTGCAGCCACTTTGGAGAACAGTATGGAGTTTCCTCACAAAACTAAAAATGGAACTCCATTTGACCCAGTGATCCCACTTCTAGGAATATATCCCAAGAAACTAGAAACAGGAATCAGAAAGGATATATGCACCCCTATGTTCATAGCAGCACAATTCAGCATAGCTAAGATTGGGAAACAGCCTGAGTGCCCATCAGCAGATGAATGGATTAAAAAACTGTGGTACATCTATACAATTGAATACTACGCTGCGGTAAATAAGAAGGAGTTCTTGCCATTTGCAACAACATGGATGGAGATGGAGAGCATTATGCTAAGTGAAATAAGTCAGGCAGAGAAAGATAAATATCACATGATCTCACTCATTTGTGGAATATAATGAACAACATAATCTGATGAACAAAAATAGATCCAGAGACAGAGAAACATCAATCAGAACGTTAAACCTCAGGGAAGGTAGAGAAGGGTAGGGGTAAGGGGGAGAGAGCAACCAAAGGACTTATATGCATGCATGTAAGCCTAATCAATGGACACAGACAACAGGGGGCTGGGGGAATGAATGGGAGGTGGGGGTTAATGGGGGAATAAGGACACGTATGTAATACCTTATCATCAATAAAGAAATTAAAAAATAATTCTATCTGTGATGACAAAAAAAAAGAGTGACTGAGTTTATATGATCAGAATTGGTGGAATACTATAATATGGATAATTGTGGAGAGTATTTCTTTATGACAAAAGTATTGAATGTATAGATTCTATAACTGGGGTATTTATTCTACCTGTAGTCTTCGTTCATCTAGCCTGCCAGTTCTCAAACACTAAGCATCAACTTTCTTTATGCTCATGTAAGTGACTAAAAAATCTTTTTATCCTATCCTCCTAGGTTTTATAGCTGGGACATTGTAAATTAGACTAGCAAAAGACAGATTAATAAGAGAAAAGCATACATATTTGCTTAATATACTGGTAAGTTTTATGTGACATAGGAACCTTCATAAGGAGATGAAGACCCAAAGAAACAAGTGTTTATATACTAGGTTTGATGAAGAATGGGTAATTGTAGAAAAAACAATAGGATAAGAGTATGAGCTATAGGTTGTAAATTGGGAAAAATTAGTAAGGCCTTTTTCATTTGGATTAATATCAGGGTGCATCCAACTTTGGGGATAAGGATGTATTTTTCCTCCAGGTATAAAGAGGGCACTTATTCCATGAGGGTCTTATGACCTATCTCAGGGTAGAAGGGGGGATGTCAGAGACCCCCTCCAGCATTTGCTGTTTCTATGATCTTCAGCTTAAAATGCTCAATATGCCAAGTTGCCATATTTTGGTGTAGTGTGTTCTGAACCCCATCAACATTATATATATTCTTTAATAAATCATCTGCTCCTGAAATCTCTTTACTCTTGGGTAAGGCAGTACCCATTTTATAGTAGACTGGTGAATTAAAGAAGAGAAATACAGTTAATTTAAAAAAATGTCTATAAAGAGAATTTTCTTCAAAGCCAAAAGGATAAGATTGAGTTGTTTGTTTATTCTTATTTATACCCCTTGACTAACAACATTTTTCTTGCAAGCTTAATTCTGGAAATAGAAGATTCAGAAGTGTTTATTAGCATATGAAACCAATATAAGCTAATAAACATGTGCATCTATGATCATAGCACTTGTGTTAATTGGTGTATTTTCTAAAAAACAGCTTATCCATAAGCATCAAAGGCCTTTTGAAAATGTGCACACCCATGTACCTAGTAATTTTCCTCCTGAAAGTTTTTTAGAGGGAAATAACTGGACAAATAGATAAAGATATATGACTAAAGACATCAGTGTAGATTTTTTATAGTGGGACACATTAGGAAACTCTTTTAATGTCCATCAATATAGAATTGGTTGAATAAACAATGATATATTCATCTAATACAATCCTATATAATAAAACCCTAATATGCAAATTGACCAAAAGGCAGAACGACCAGTCTCTATGATGCACACCAACCACCAGGGGATAGATGCTCAACACAGGAGCTGCCCCCTGGTGGTCAGTGTGCTCCCACAGGAGGAGTGCCACTCAGCCAGAAGCCGGGTTCATGGCTGGCGAGTGCAGTGGTGGTGGTGGGAGCCTCTCCCTCTTCTGCGGCAGCACTAAGGACCCCTCGGGGGTGGACTGCAAGAGGGTGAAGGCCAGGCTGAGGGACCCCTCCCGCCAAGTGCATGAAAGTCAGGCACAAGGCCTCTAGTGCTATATAATTAAGAATGCTGTTATAGTAGAAGTAAATATATTATCTTGGACTAATTCACATAGCATGTAGTGAAGTACAAATGTCAAGTTGCAAAGTTCTCTATAGTGTGACTCCAAAGTAAAACATTGGACAGTTGCACATAAAAAGTTAATAGCAATACTGAAAACCAGTGAGTTGAAAAATAAATTTAAAAATAATCTTGAAACAAATGAAAGTGGAAACATGACATACCAAAATTTATGAGATACAACCAAAGTAGATCTAAGAGGGAAGTTTATAATGATTAATTTTTACACAGAAAAAAAGAAAGATCTTAAATAAACAACCTAACTTTATACCTCAAAGAAGAACAAACCAAGCCCGAAGTTAGTAGAAGAAAAGAGATAACATAGATCATAGCAGTAATGATAATACCATTGTAATTAACTAGGTATTGTTAATAGGAAAGGAGCAAAAGGGAGGACATACATTTTAAGCATGGCCATACATCACACTCCCCAGGGAACCACCATCCCATTCCTTGTAGAGCACTGAGGAAGAGATTGGACAAAGGGGAGATGGATGCATGCCTGTTAATCAAAACTGGAAATAGAGATCATTGGCCAGAATAGGCAAAGCCACTGCAAGCCTGAGAAATTTTGGAAATACATACTCCCCTAAACAAAGAAGTTTGTGCTCTTGTTGCTCTTCACTCTTGGCTCTCTTGTATCAGTATAGCCCATGGCCATGCAGACCCCACACACAGTGGACTAATGGACTGCAGCAGGAAACATAAGCTAAGCTAGGCTGATGCTGGACTGGACTTGGCTTCCATATGGAAAGGAAATTCTGAACACTGGCACTGATTATAGTTCTGCTGAAGCCCCTATTCCTTGGAGGGTGGGAGGAGGGACAAATGGAAATGTGACCTTGGAACCTCAGAGGTTTGATTCTATAGAAATAAAGCTGTGTACAATATCTCAACCTCCTGTGCAAGTCTCAGAAAATTTTCTCTCAGGATATCACAAGAAACCCACCCTCATGAGCAACCAGATGGGATGAGGGCCTCTCTCCACTGAGTAATAAGTGAGGTAAAGAAAAAATAAATAAAATAGAAAAGGTCAATAAGAGTAAGAGTTTATTTTTTGGAAAAATAAATAAAATTGACAAATCTTTAGCTATACTTACCAAGAAAGGAGAGAGAGGACTCATGTAAATAAAATTATAAATCAAATAGGAGACATTACAACAGACATCATAGAAATAGAAAAGATTCTAAGAGAATACTATTAATAATTATATACTAATAAATTGAACAACCTACCAAGATAGAATCATGAAGAAATAGAAAATCTGACCAATAATAAATAGAGACTGAATTAGTAATCAAAAATTTTTCAATAAAGGAAAGTATAGGACCAAACAGCTTTACCAGTGAATTCTACCAAACATTTAAAGAAGAATTAGTGCCAAATACATCTGTAACTCTTCCAAAAAAATTCAAGAGACAGGGACACTCTTAATTTCATTTTACAAAATCAACATTACCCTGATACTAAAGCCAGATAAAGATTCTACAAAAAAAAAAAGAAGAAGAAGAAGAAGAAAGAAAGGAAGGAAGGAAGGAAGGAAGAAAAGAAGGAAGGAAGGAAGGAAGAAAACTGCGGGCCAAGATGCAAAATTTTCAACAAAATACTAGCAAACTGAATTCAGCAGCAGATTAAAGGGATTATACACCATAGTTAAATGAGATTTACCCCTGGAATGCAAAGATGGTACTACATATGCAAATCAATAAATGTGATGTCATGTTAACAGAATGAAAGATAAACATCACATGATCATCTCAATAGAAGCAGAAAAAGTATTTGACCAATTTAAAATCTTTTGATGATAAAAATTCTCAATATAGTGTGTCTATAAGGGACATACCTCAACATAATAAAGGTCATATACAACAAGCCCATAGTTAACATCAATGGTCAAAGGTTGAAAGCTTTCCCTATAAGTCCTAGCCAGAGCAATGAGGCAAATCCTATATAATAAAGAGATAATATGCAAATTGACCAGTAAGCCCTCACAAGATGGCTGCCTATGACCAGGCCAACAGGAGGGTTAGTGAGGGCCAACCAAATGACTGAATAGCAGGCTGTGTGAGGCAACCAGGCCAGCTGGGGGTGGGGGCTGTGAGAGGTGACCAGGTCAGCAGGGGGGTCAGTTGGGGGTGACCAGGCCAGCAGGGGGGGGGCAGTTGGGGGTGACCAGGCCAGCAGGGGGGGCAGTTAGGGGCAACCAGGCCAGCATGCAGAGGCAATAAGGGGCGATCAGGCCAGCAAGGGGGGGCAGTTAAGGGTGACCAGGCAGGCAGACAGGTGAGCAGTTAGGAGCCAGTGGTTCAGGATTGTGAGAGGGATGTCCAACTGCCGGCTTAGGCCCGATCCCTGGGATCAGGACTAAATCAGCAGTCAGACATCCCCCAAGGGGTCTGGGATTGGAGAGGGTGCAGGCTGGGCTGAGGGGACCCCCATCCCATGTGCATAAATTTCGTTCACCGGGCCTCTAGTAAATAAATAAGTAAATACAATTATCTTTGTTTTCAGATGACATCATCTTATACACAGAAAATCCTTAAGACTTCACCTAAAACACTGTTAGAACTAATATTTGAATTCAGTAAAGTTGCAGGTTGAAACACCAGTTGAAAATTACTACTCTTATAACTTGGTCTACACATTGGTAACTAAGCTATCATAGGAGTGGCATTGGTTGGTGAAGCAGCAATATCCCTTGCTTCATCCATCCATTTGAGGAGACATCAGCTGCCTGGCTATATGTACTTGGTGGTCTGGCTATTGCACAGTTAATGGGGCAAAATAAAAGCTGAATCTGACTGACGCCAACTGGCTTTCAATAATAAATACCTTGGTGCCAGCAAGGTCTGGGATTTCTTCACTGCTGGTATAGATCAAGAGACATCCTTAATGTGCCTTCTCTGCATCGCTACCACCCAACAACCCTTGGGAAACTAGCTTTAGCTACAACTTTGTTAAAGGAGGGAGTTGTGAGAGCCAGGAATGTGATCAGCCTAGTGAGTACTCACCAAGCAAAAGAAACTGAAGCTTTGTGAAGTAAAGATGGTGTTTCACTTTCCATCACTTCCCCAGCATCTAGCACAGTGCCCAGCATCTGCTGGGCTCTGAGTTACCTATTGTTGAATAACTGGATGAAAGAATGACTGAATGGTAGTTCTTCAGATTTAAGGGAAGTCAGCACAGGTTCAGAAATGAAAATCCAACTTCAGAGGCTATCAGGTAATGTCGCGCAAGGATATAGGTACAGCAGCTTTAATTATCACTTACTGGTTCATCCGCAGCCCTGTGAGGCAGTCTGCTACAGCCATGAGGTTTTCACACTATCACTGTATCACATACATCACTCGGATGGTCCCTGGTTTCTACTCATCCAAGTCACTCTCTATACAAACCACAAGTAAAGCAATGGAGGAAAACATCAGCGGTGAAATAGCAGACTTTTCTACATTTTGTTAAGAAGCCAGGCAGAAGAATGTATAAAAATTGAGGGTAAAATTGAAGCAGATGTAACAAATACTGTTCCTGTCTCTGAATTTGTGTGTGTGCCCATGTGCACATTCTTAAATAAGATAATTTAAGAGATGGCAATTGACAAAGGGGAAACATGTATTTTTAATGGATTCTCCAATAAGCAAAAACAAACATTAAACAAAACCAGTGTGTGCTCATCTATTCCTCTGCTTTCCTGCCTGGTGTCTTCCCAACCCACTGTCTGCAAAAAGCCCTTGAGAAATATTCTATTTAACAAAACATCCGAATCTGACTTTGCCACACTTTTATGGAAAGGCAATTTCCTTTATGCATCTCCTAACTGCAACCCCATATTTCTCTTGGCCTTCGACCTTGCTTTCATTTCTCTTTTTATGCAATATTTCTTCACCTTCTTTTCCTCCCACTCAAGTATTATAAGATCCTGTGGCTATTATCAATCACACTCACATTTTCTAAAATAAAATAAGACATAGTCTGAGAAGTGTAAATGCTACCATGGGACTGTGTGGTTGGCTCCTTCAGGAAGTAGAGAGGCAGATGGAGTTAGAATGCAAGAGATTTATTAGGGTGATACTGTAAAAGATAAAAGGGGATGGCGAGTGGTAGGGAGAGCCTTCAGGCTGCAGGTTTAATATTTGTGAAAGAAGAGTCAGGGTTCTACAGGAACCAGCAGGAGGTGTGTGTGTGTGTGTGTGTGTGTGTGTGTGTGTGTGTGTGTGTGATATATATATATATATATATATATATGAAGAGGAAAATTTATTTCAAGAAAATTGACCATGCAACATACAATCTTGGGGGCTGACAAGTTTAAAATCTGTGGGACAGTCCAGCAGGCTGGAAACTCAGGCAGGAGTTCATGCTTCCATCTTGAGGCAGAATTCCTTCTATGGGAAACCTGTTTTTGCTCTTAAGGCCCTCAACTGATTAGATGAGGCCCATCTACATTACAGGAGATAATCTCCTTTACTTAAAGTCATCTCATTGTAGATTGTTAATCATATATACAAAGTACCTTCACAGCACCACCTAGATTAGTGTTTGATTTTATAACTGGCAACTATGGCTTCACCAGGTTGACATATAAAACTAACCATCATGGGGGGAAGGAAGGAAGATTGGGTAGGAAGAGACTCCATGTAAAGGTCAGCTCTGAGAAAGTCTTGGCTAGCTAATGGGAAGTTCTGGGGCAGAGTCCATATTAGGCAAAACCCTAGACCTGCAAACTGCCAGGAAGAGCAGTTTGAATGGCCTCAATTCAATGATTATGGCAGGTGCCAAGGGTTCTGCAGCTGGAAATGATCAACTGACTGCACACTTGACCAGAGAAGAGAAAGAGATCTGGAACATATAGTCATCATACGTTCCCACTTTCCGTCCTCTTCTCATACCTTATTCTGACATCTAATTTCTCCCTTTCATGCTGTACATGAAACAGCATTTACAATCATGGTCTTCTCTCCTTCTTCCTCTTAATTCTATTCCAGTGTTTCCTCCAGGTCTTCTCTCCTCTTCCACTCTCTTCATTTTTCTTTAATTCTCTCTCAGCTCCCTTGCTGTTTATAAAGTCTGCTGTGCCACCTCCCTTTGCTTACCCTTTAAGAGGACTGGGCTTCCTGGACCTACTGTTATGTGCTGGAAGAAGTTTCTCAAGCACCCCTTCTTAGCCATGGCGAAGAAGGGCAGGCTGGCAGCAACCCAAATGCATGCTTAAATAATGGGCACTCCAGTGCCAGAAAATTAAAACACAGCATGGAATTGCTGAATTCACAATTTTATTGTCACTGATTGCCTGGTGCCTCTGCATATTAAGAAAATCTTCACAGCTTCTTCCATTTTCCAGGCCTTGGTTAATGTGCAGATCATTCTAGTGGTAACTTTTTATTCCCCCTCAACCTATTTGTTCCTTCCTTCCCCTCCCAACCAGGCAAAACAGAGAAAAATCAATTCACAATTGTCACAAAAAGTGCTTCATATTTCAGCTCATTATTTACCTTTACTAGAATGATAATATTTTATAACTAAAAGATTCTTACAAATCATCTATACCAGCTTCATTCACACTTTGCAGAGAAGGAAAGTGACTTATTAAAGTTCACATAGGGAAGTTGTGGGAAAGAGAACTAAAGTTGAGTTCTTGACCCCCAGCTCGTGGGTGATCATGTCTCCCTTAAGCTCCTTCAGTTTAAAATGGATTAAATGAAGAGGTAGATTAGATGGATGCATTGTTTCCCATTTACAGATAAGGAAACTGAATCTCAGCCCTCCCTAGGAAGGCAAGGGTATAATCAGGTCTCCTGACTCATTTATTACTATTTTCAACATATGATCCTGTCCTTTGCTAAGTGTCAGAGTAGTTAGCTTCCTTGTTAGAATTAGAGGTGGAGCTGGACAACTTAACACACAGAAATATAGCACCTGTGGCATCTCCCATGGAATAATATCCACATGGAAAAATATCTATCATTTGTCTAGTGATTCACAATTTTCAAAATCACCCTGTAACGCTTATTCCAATTTGTCAACACAATCCCTCCATGAAGTAGTTAGGCCATGTTTTAATAGCTCCATTTTTATGGTTAAGGAAACAAAGGCTCAGAAAGTAAATAATTTTTCCAAACCACTTATTAAGTGAGGAAATCAGAATTGGAAGCCTGGACCTTCTGACATCCAGTGCTCTATATCCATCAATTAGCTTGTGGCTGCTGGAGGTTTCTGGTAGAATACTCTTCCACATGCAGCATGAAATGTTGGTAACGGCCTGCTTCTATCCTCAATGCCATCATTTTGGTTCATGCCACTGTCATTTCGACTTGAATCCGCACAACAGCTTCCTGCAAGCCTCCTTGCCTCCACCCTTGTTGCCGCCAGTCCACATTCTTGCTGTGCTGTGCTGCAGCCAGCGTGACCTTCCTGAAGCAATCTTCCCTGTACTCTCAAATAAGCATGTTTATAAAGTGGATGCACATACTCTTGTTACCATAGTGAGTGCAGTTATAAAATATACACAGAACTAGAAAATTTTAAGTGTGCATTTCATATTTTCTTACTATTATTCTGTTTTGGAGAATTTACTCAAAAGTGCAAGCCTGGCCCCTCCCTTGCTAAATGTCAACACTGACCTAACATTAAAATCCAAACTGAAAATGAGGCTCTTCAGGATGTGGCCCTGTCCTTCTCTCAATCCTAATTTCTTGCTATTTCTCACCTTAATTCTACATTCCAAGCAAATAAACACTTCCAATTTCCCTGCTCCTACTCATCTATCTGTCGGCTTCCTTCTCTGCTGTCATTTCTGCCTGGAACCTGATTGTCCTCTCTCTGCCTTCTTCCTTTTCTTCTTCTTTTTGCCAGCTAATACCTACTGGTCCCTCAGGTCTCAAATTAAGCTTAGTTTCCTGTGGAAGGCTGTCCTGCATCCTCTGAGATGAGGTCAGGAGCTTCTGGGGCCCCTTCAGTAGCACTTACCACACTGAAAAGTCACTTTCATTTTCTATTTACTTGCCTTTATTTTCCAGTAGATCCTGAGTTTCTTGAGGGCAAAGCTTGGGATTTGCTGACCATTTACCCTCCAGTGCTTTCAAAGTGCCAAGTGTGTCACAACTATTTGTTAAAGGAATCAATGAATATCTGCTCTCAGCCTCACTGTTTCTATTCAGTGGGAAACAGGGAATGCAGCTAAGCTAGCCTGTCCATCACATAGTTTTCATGGGTGCAATATTTTTGACATCAACTTTCTCTTTTAAACTGCCCAGCAGGGGATCTTCCCCTTATCTGGGAATTAAAGTGTGGATACACCATTCACTATGACTTTCTGTTCATTCTTAGGCAATAAGAAAATCACACAGTCCTTTTAGGTCTCAATCATGTCTCATATAATTTAGTAAGTAATGGTGTACAGCCCAATACACCAATCAACTTCAGGTTTCACAGGAAGATCGTTGGGGAGGAAAAAGTTTTCATCCACCACATAGGGTTCCTGGCTGGGTCTGAACATTAGTCTGACAAAGACAGATTAACAGGAGAAAAGTATGCAAATGTATTTAATATAAGTTTTACATGACATGGAGCCTTCATGAGAAAATGAAGACTCAAAGGAAGGGTTAAACCTGGGTGTTTTGTGCTGGGTGTGATGAAGAGTGAGTGAGTGATCACAGATAAGTGTGATAGAGAGTAGGAGGTCAGTGCAGTGGAGCCAGGGGAAAAGGCAAGACCTGCATGTCCAGATTTTTCTCAGTGTCCCTATGTTCTTGGAGACATGGTTGATCCTCTCTGAGTGTGGGGAGGGCACCTCTCACCTGAGGATTTTATAACATGTTTCTGGGAAGAAAGGTAGGGAAAAGGTCAGAGTGACCTTCCTGCCTCTGCCATTTCCTCAAACTCCTTCAGTTTAAAATATATCCAGGGCCATACTTGTAATGTGTCCTGAACCCAAATGAGATATAACATTTCCTTCTATACCAACTGTACTTGCTGAGGGATGAAAACATGAAATCCAGGATTTGGGCTCTCAGGGGCTCACCAGAAGGGGGTTGGCATAAGTATCTCTAGCACCTCTTTCTACCCCATGAATGCACAATTCCATGAAAAGGAAGAGATTACAACAGTCAGAATTTCCTGTCTTGATTGCTGAGAAATATTGGGTTAAAAAAGTTAAGAAAGGTGAATGGAAGCCTTCCCTGCCAGATCATCTCTAGAATTGGCCTTTCTAAATTGCAGATAATTTCCCTAAATTTTCAAGTCAAGGATTCAGTTGAGAAGGCTGTGATCTGCATCCCATTTATCAATGCTCTATCTCTTGCTTATCTAAAAGGTGAAATTTTCCATAGTGATCAGATTGACTTTTAAAAAATCAGTTAATGACTTTTAAAAACACACAGTCATCTTAAATGGACTGATCTGTCCCCCTAATGCTGGCATTTATTATTCCATTCCTCAGGATGTGTTGCAAGATAGCAGTTTTATGTGGAACCCCTCTAAGGCAACTATGGCAAGATGAGACTTCCTGCCTTTTAGAGTAGAAAAATATTTTCAGGGGCATTGCTTAATAGGCAATTTTAAAAGACCCAAATGAAGTCATAAAATGCATGCATGTCTCTAACAGTATGTTCATAAGGATATCATGAAAAGGCCTTACTAAAATACTTACAGTCTAAAAGTGGGAAAATGAAGGCATTTTCTCCTTGAAAGCAGCAGAGGGTTCTTTGTTTCTCAATTTAATGGAATTCTAATACAAAAACACCCTGTGAGATGAACCATTTAAATAACAATGCCAGGTCTGACAGAAAAATTCACAAAAACAAGGAAATTAACACTTAAGCTGAGAACTCAGGGCAGCCATGCTGCCCTCAGCTCAGACTGTTATTGAGCCAACAAATTAAAGAGAGAGAAGACCTGAGGGAAGGCAAAAACATGTCACTGTGATTACTAGACACATGTGTAAGAATCCGGGCTTCGACACTAGTTAGAATTTTTACTCCTTAAAGAAATATTTTGGAGCTCTAAATGCAATTCTTTTGTTTTATCTGACGAGAAGGGGTGTGTGTGTGTGTGTGTGTATTTAAAACTAAATGGCATTTTAGAGATGTAAGTGTTCAAGTCCTCAAAAAGTGAATAGACCATATGGTTTATTGTAGAATAAGTAATCACAGACTTATTAAAAGTACATGTTAATTTTACTCACTGACACTCCATGATAATGGCTTCTTCGGGATCTCATCCATTCTGCTGATTACACTTACCCACTTCTGGTGCAGAAACATCTTGTCCTGAGCAAGATTCAAGTTGATCCAGTCCTACACCAAAATCTAAATCACTACTTTTCAGTGATGTAGACAATTTAAGATGATTTTCTCTATTGCCCTTTAAATTTTTTTTTAATTATTAAATTGATTGGGGTGACATTGGTAAACATGAACAGATAGGTTTCATGTGTGGATATCTATGTTACAAGATTTGTATACTGCACCGTGTGCCCACCACCCAACATCAAATCTTCTCCTGTCACCTCATATCAGGACCCCATTCTGTTGCCCTTTAAATTCTAATTTCAAGCCAGAAGCAGATAAAGCAGAAAGAAGATTCTGCTCCCCTCAACATCTTAAATTGAAGGACAAAAAAAAACCAATCATTTCACAGGGGTAAGACAGAAATTTCCTTGAGTAGCTTCCTTAAAATATATAGTACTTATGTAGGCTAACCAGCCCAGAATAAACCACTGATACTTGAACATGGGTATCAGTGGGGCTAAAAATAATATTAATAGTTTTCCTCCCACCTTCAAAGTTCTGACTGGGCCAGTAACCAAATTAACAGAGACAGATTAATAGGAGAAAATAAAAATTTAATATATGTGCATAGGGAATTCACATAGACATGATCATTCCATGAAAATTCCAAAGACAGTGAGGCAACATTGGGTATACAAGACATTTTGGACAAAGGCAAAAGGCTGCAGGGTAGGGGGAGGTATTAGATTTCAGAAGTGAGAATGGGTGATTTACAGGTAATTGAGGAAGAGCTAAAGAACACACAAGGCAGGAAAACCCTTGCTAGGCAACTCAGAAACAGTGAGATGGGATTGGGGGGGCGGGAGGGGGCAGATCTAGCTAACAGACACCAGCCTGAAACCCTCTTATTTACCATACTAAATCCAAAATAGGCTAAGTCAGGATCCTAAAAGAGCTCTTTCCTGAAGCAGGTCTGAATCTCCTATGCAGGAAAAGGGAGAGTGTCAAAGGTTCTGTATTTGGTAAAAGTGGAGTTCTTGAAGTGCTGAGAGGAAAAGAATTTTCTGAGAGGATGGGATTTCATAGAAAGAAAGCTTTATTGATTATGTAAAATTAAGTGGATTTCCCTTCCCAGGTCCCATCACTGTCTTGCCATGATAGAAGCCCAATCTTGTCTACAGCAGGGCCAGAATTAAGGCTCCTGCTCAGAATTTCTATTCCATATAAAAGTCCAGTCCAGTCCAGCATCTGGCTAGTTTAGGTTGTGTTCCCAACTGCAGTCTATTGCATGTGGGGTCCACATGGCCATGGGCAATGTGGCCGCTTAAAGACACAGACTATGGAGAGAGAATAGGTGAGTGCATGAGCGAGTGCTGGTCAAGGAGCAAGAGAGGACAAAAGCAGAAGAGAGAGAACTCTTTGGGGATTTTAACTTTCCAAGATTTTGCCCACTTCTGATGGGGTCTACCCCCTAGGCAACCCATTGTTCCCAGGCTAGAGTGACAGACAAGCACCTTTCCCACATCACCCTGACTTCACTGGCATGTGCCCATCTCCCCCTTTGTTGGATCTCTCCCCACAGTGATCTGCAGGGAATGGACTGGTGGTTCCCGGGGATTATGAAGCTGTAGCTTCCTGGTGAAGCTGCCCAGGTGACCATGCTTATAATGTCTGCCCTCCCCTTTGCTCTCTTCCTATTATTAATATTAACTAGCTAATTATGATGATAATAGTCTGAGTCTTCTGTCGCCTAATAAACAGCTTAAAATCAATATCCTTCACAGCAGCTAAGGGTGGCAGAATTCTGGTCCTTTTAGTAGATTATTACTTGAATGTAGATTATAACCCAGGCCTTAACTCAGAATATTAAACTTCATTTTCTTAGACTTTCTTTCTTTAACCATTGAAGTATCTTTAGAGTTGTTCAGTTCCACCAAGAGATCCTGGTCATCCATGGAGTACCTACCATTCTAGAATAGAATTACAGAATATAGTTCTCACAACATGGGCATGCCAGTCATTAAATTGAGATCAATAAAACACCCACGTTTTGTTGCCTCTGAGTATATAAAAGTCAAATCAAAGCCATGTTTCTTCTTTAATGGAAATATATTTTTTATTTTGATGATGACAAATACTATATGTGCCTAGTTAAAAAAAAATCAAACAAGAAATAATCTCATGTGTATTCTTCCAGAGGCGATTTAAATTTATATTTCAGCAAAATATAATACATCATGAACATTTGAACAGTTGAAGCATCAAATGTGAACCCTGAAACAAGGCTTATAACATGCATCATGCATTGAGTATCTGCTTTGATGAGCATCTGCTAGTATGTGCTCTGGCATTATTATGCACTTTGCACATTGTGATGGTCAGGGTTCCTGGATTCAAGCAAAGACACTAACTTATTAACTCTGAGCTGAAAAGGAATGCATTGGAACAGACTCAGAAGTTCACTGAACAGAAGACTAGAAAACTTAGAAAATGGGCAGAAACCAAAGAAGGCTGGACAGGGGGACTCATCCTGGATCTTGTCACAGGATCTGTTCCCAGCCTCACCATGGTTACTGGAACTCCAATGTTTTTCCTTGAATATGCCTGCCTGCTTGCGTGCACTGGCTCAAAGAAATACACGAGCAGGAGTTTGCAATATACAAGGAAAATAATAGTTTAATATTGATTTGGCCAAATTGGAGGCAAGGAGCAAATGCCTCTAAAAACCTGACTCCTGGATGTTGTGTATGTTACAGATTATATATAGAGCAAAATTACAAAACACCATGGGTGAGGGGTGAGGGGTGGTGCTGGGAGCTGATTGATAGGAGGTACAGTGAGGGTAACAAATCATTTCTTCAGGTCTTGAGGACCTCTGTGAGGTCTTTTCTTGCATCCCTCTGTCCGGTCTCCTGGGAGAGTAGCTAGGGGGGTGTTCCAAGTCCAAGCTCAGGAGATGCTATCGTTAGTCTGCCAGAGGTCCAGACCATGTGATCCTTAGTCAGGTCCTGGCTGCTGTCTTCAAATGCCGTGGAGGCTGCTGATTATTTGGGGGGAAACCCCGGTCTCTGAAAGGTGTATATATAACGGGAGAGATGATTTCTAGAGCTAGGATTTAAAGCTAAATTTAATCAAAGCCATACGGATCTTCAGTTTTACAACCGTAAGATTCTGGACCACCTGAAGTGACTTTGCAGCTCTACCCCAGATAGGAGAGCCCAAGGAATGGAATATTGAATCCTGCTTTCTCATCAGAACTCACACAATAAAGGATTCCTGCAGGGTATCCACAAAACCAAACAAAGCCTACCACTTCTCATTATCTTGTTTAATCCTCACAACAAATTGGTAATAAGATTCAGGACATGCTACCACAAAATATGGCACCTTGGCATACTGACTACTTTAAGTTGAAGGAATTTGAGAAATGGCAGGTTCAGGAAAAACTAACTTTCTGACCTTCCCCTGAAGCAGGTCACAAGACTCTCATGTGAGAGTTGCCCTCCCCATACCTGGAAGAGAAGGGCATTCTTATCTATACTAATAAAAGGGTAATATGCTAATTAGACTAGACATCTTCTGGACAAAAAGAAGGTGGCAGGGGCCAAGGCAGAGGCAGTTAGAAGCGATCAGGCCAGCAGGGAGGGCAGTTAGTGGGCGATCAGGCCAGCAGTGGAGGGCAGTTAGGGAATGATCAGGCTGGCTGGGGAGGGCAGTTAGGGGGTGATCAGGTTGGCAGGGAAGGGTAGTTAGGGGGTGATCAGGCAGGCAGGCAGGCAAGCAGTTAAGAGCCAGTGACCCCAGATTGCAAGAGGGATATCTGACTGTTGGTTTAGGCCTGAACCCTCAGGGATCAGGCCTAACTAAACCGGCAGTCAGACATCCCCTGTGGGGTCCTGGATTGGAGAGGGTGCAGGCTGGGCTGAGAGACCCCCTCCCCCCCCCCCCGTGCACAGATTTTGTGCACCAGACCTCTAGTCCTATATAATAAAAGGCTAATATGCAAATTGACCAAACTGTAGAATGATTGGTCGCTATGATGTGCACTGACCACCAGGGGGCAACTCCTGCATTGTGCATCTGCCCCTTGGTGGCAGTGCACTCCCACAGGGGAAGCGCCGTTCAGCCAGAAGCTGGGATCACGGCTTGCGAGCACAGCGGCAGTGCTATGGATGTCCTACTGACAGCCCTTAAGGGCTCCCAGACTGTGAGAGGGCACAGGCCAAACTAAGGGACCCCCCGAGTGCATGAATTTCATGCACCAGGTCCTCTTTGAGAACTTAGGAGATTAGGAAGAAACCTAGAATTTAGGAGAAAAATATATTTGCTCTCCCCGTGTGCTGAAGAGACTGAGTTAAGTATTGCCATTTTTAAGAAGAGGATCCTGGGTCCTAGAGGTGAAGTGCCCAGGAGGAGAAAGGAAGCCTAACACTCTCTCATCTCAAAGCCTTATTTCCTGGCCCTTATTTCCAGCCTTTTAACTTCACTTCTCATTCCAGGTGGAGGGAATTGCATGTTGTGTATGTTTTGGGTCATAATCTTACTAATGTTCTGAAGAACAGGAGGAGAAAAACCCAAACAAAATTAAGGAATTGACCCATTCCCCCCTGCCCCCCCCCCCCCCGCGCCCCCAGTTGCTGTCAATCTCTCCATCTCTGAAAGAAGCTAGAGGGAGGAGAATTAAAGCTGCAACTGGACATGCCCACCATCCCTTCCTTTGTTTCCTCCCCCAACCCATCTTAGTACAATATTGCATTAGTAATTTCACAGAAAATTTAGGCAACAGCATCAGCCTTCAGGCCCATCTCCAAGGGAACTTTTCTTCCTTCTTCCTCTCCCTGTGAATATTCACCACCAGTTTCACCTTATGAAATGTATTCACAAATAAAGTTCTCAATACTTAAAACATGTCCCTTTGCCACCATAGGAGGCAGCATGCTGATGAAAGCCTTTTGGAGGTAACAATGGCCCTCAAGAGAGTGGCTTGTTGTTCTAATGGAACTTCTGGTCCAGGCTTCATCTGGAGACTTGGCTTTGTTTTAAGAAAGTCACAAA
Source organism: Corynorhinus townsendii (assembly GCA_026230045.1). NCBI lineage: Eukaryota > Metazoa > Chordata > Mammalia > Chiroptera > Vespertilionidae > Corynorhinus > Corynorhinus townsendii. Next base: position 138,650,808 of record JAPDVU010000002.1, on the reverse strand, counting down.
ACCAGTATAGATGGTGCTTGTTATGAGCTGAAGTCTGTGGCTCTGAGCCTGGCCAGCCGGGGCACTCCATCAAGATACCTTAGCAAAAGAGAAATACTTAGTATATTTCCTAAAGTCTGGAAATGAAATTCACCACCCCCCCCCCCCCCCATTACTTTCAGAGTGGTCTAGATTTCACTTTCTTTTTGAGCTTTATTCCACTTCTATAGGGAAAAAATGCTTAGATCAGCACAAAAGATTAATACATCAGCAATTCTGTTATTGTGTATATTGATTCTCAAGGGGCCAGAATAGAACCACAAAAGGGAGTGTAGGTGGAAAATACAGGTAGGCAATATTCTACAAGCCATATTTATGAGGCATTTAGAGGGTCCCAGAGGGCTTCAATTTAAAATCTATCAAAGTTTTGGGTTTTCCTCTTTTCCCCAAAATGATGTCAACAACTGTTCATTTTGCAACTTTCTGTAGGATTTGAATGCTTCTCATGAATGGTACCTAGAAGGGAAATAGTGACTTCCAACCTATAATGAAAATGCTTGGGGTCAAGGAGAGAAAACCTGAGGTGCTTTAGTTTTTCATTTTGCACTTATCATTTAGGCTCAGAATGTGCGTGTTCCAGCCCATGATGCACGCAGTTACCTTCAGTCTTATGTATAGCGAATTTTACCGTCGTCCGTGAGCAGGCTACATTTTAAGAACCAAAGTGTCGAATCCAATTTCTTTAATTTGTCCCTGTCCTTTTTCTGATCTCCTCATTGTTTAGAATGATCTCTCATATCAAGTCCCAAGAAATAGGCTTGCTGAGTGATGCAAAACCAAGCCAGGCTATTTAAGGATGGGTCTGGTCGTTCCCATTGATTCATTCATCCACAAACATTTATGTAGTGTTCACCCTGTGCCGGATTTTATTCCAAGGTCCTGGGGTTTAGAAATAGCCTTTAAAAAGCTCACCGTCCTGAGGCGATGACAGAGAGGGCAGCGTGATCACAGAACAGTGTGGGAAGTATTATAAAAATAACTGCTCTTGAGCATTTACTATTCTGGTACTTCACGTGGTACTGCATGCTGTCTCTGATCTTCCCACTGCTCTCCACTAAGTTTTCTTTTCCCCTTTGTTTTAGGAAATAGACTGAGAGATGTTCAGAAACGTGCCTAAGGACACATCGCTATAAATATTAGCACTGGGATCCAAAGTGGGGTTTTGTAGGCTCTCAAAAGCTCCTGTTCTTTGCATGTTGCTGCTACCTGTGTAAAGAGAACAAAGACAAAGAATCCATACCCTGCGGAGGCTCCAGCCAAGTTGTCAGGAGGAGGAAGAGGAGCCCCCCTTCACCTCGCCTCCCCATCACCCCCTTAGACAAAGCCTCAGAAAAACTTTCCCAGACTCCCGAGTTTTGGGAAAAGGAATGTGACAATCCCACCTCCGCTGGTTGTTATAGGAAAAGTAATAACTGGGTCAGGGGGAACAAAGGCAATACTCAGGAGGCAGTTGAGGTCTGAAGAAAAGGTGACAGCCCCTCTTGGCCCCATTGGGCCCAGAAGAGAAGTTGTCTGTGGTAATGACGCCCACCAAACTGTCCAGGAACAGGGAGCTTCAGCTTTGTCACTTTGAACAAGCACTTCTCCTTCCCTAGGCTTTGGCTAACGGGTTAACTGAACAGAGTGAAAGCTTATTATTTTGAAGGACAGGAGACTGTGAGTGTCATTTGAAATGATTTCTGAAACACATTCTTACTATAGGATTTGTTGAAAAGAAATAGTGACAATTATGTTACAACATTTCTCTTCCTTTTTTTAAATTATAAACTCAGAAATGAATGGGACACTAATAAGCAAAATAAGCTAAATGAATCTAAGATTACAATTATACAGACACTATTATGTGTGCAAATCTCTAAAAGTACAGATTTCTAAATTGCAACCCTTCATTCAAATTTCTTAGCCAATAAAATCACTGCATTTTAATTAATATAAATTCCAAAATGCTGTGCCCAGTTGAGGCAAGTCATAAGGCAAGTTGTTGTAATACTATACTTATATTAAGAATCAACTCTCAGAAAAGTAATATCAAAGTTGTTTGAAGCCACTCAAAGCAATGGGAGGAAGTAAAGGTAGGGTGGGCCAAAAGTAGGTTTGCAGTTGTTCATATGGAAAATAATACAATAATTAATAAATAATAATACAAAAGTAGTTTTATACTTGTTCATATGGAAATAATACAATCAGTAATAAACAATAATGCAAGGATAAACCGTGTGTCCCATACTGATAACTGTAAACCTACTTTGTCCACCCCTGTATATGTTGTGTCAGAAGCTGCATCATTGCTTCGGAACTGTTATCCTTTCATTTATTGGTCACCGAGTGCCTACCATGTGACCAGGTCTGTACAAATATGAGCCTGGCCCAGACATTAAGACGCACATGTGCTGAGGGTGTGACGTGGCTCTCACACATAAATGCCATGTGTGATAAACACAACACACACAATTTCCATTGTCCTGTGGCCCCATTTTCCCTGGAGCGTGAGCTGAGTACTTTGGTAGATAAACTTTCTACAGAAAGAAAGGTGACAGTGGCTGAGAATTGTCACAGCATCTCTCCAGCACCCACTGCATAGAAGAAACACCAGGGCAGACTAATCGGGCTTTTGTATCCAGACTGACCTTTCTCTTGGCTCATAGGGTCTGTGGATCCAAAGCAAATTAATTTTTTTCAACTGTGCCAAAATTAAGTGTACCTGAGTAATTTACCGGGATGTTCTGGCAAACTCAGTTTGCTTGATGTGCTAAAGGCCATGGGAAGGGCCATGGGGAAGAGTGCGGGGGTTCGCAGGATCCGGTTCTAGGTTCATTTCTCCTAAATATTGAGGAGGGTCCTGGAGTGTTGTTTAGGAGTTAGTTAAAATTCATACCTTGATGTTTATTCTATTCCCATTTAATTTGTCCTCTCAGAGCCCTCCTGAGAAGGTTCGCTCAATCCCTGCCACCAGTATCTGGCCTGGTCCAGTGCTCCCCAGAGCACTGCCCTTTGCCATCCACCCCAGGGGCAGACCTCTTTACCCCTTTGACCCAGAATTGTGCTTGCACCCAAGTGTTGAGTGTTGGCTGGAGTCTTTCCTGAGAGGGGAGCCCCACACTCCTGAGGGGGGAGCCCCACACTCCTGAGGGGGGAGGCCCACACTCCTGAGGTGGGGAGGCCCACACTCCTGAAGGGAGAGGCCCACACTCCTGAAGGGGGAGGACCACACTCCTGAGGGGGGCAGGCACACACTCCTGAAGGGGGGGGCCCACACTCCTGAGAGGGGAGCCCCACACTCCTGGGAGGGGAGCCCCACACTCCTGAGGGGGGGAGGCCCACCCTCCTGAGGGGGGGAGGCACACACTCCTGAAGGGGGAGGACCACAATCCTGAGGGGGGCAGGCACACACTCCTGAGGAGGGAGGCCCACACTCCTGAGGGGGGGAGGCCCACACTCCTGAGAGGGGAGCCCCACACTCCCGGGAAGGGAGCCCCACACTCCTGGGAAGGGAGCCCCACACTCCTGGGAGGAGAGCCCCACACTCCTGAGGGAGGAGGCACACATTCCTGAGTTGATCTAGAGAGCTGTTCCCTCTGCTGCCCTCTCACTCTCTCCTCCCATTCCATGGCTCCCTTCTTAATGCCCATTTTCTAATTAAGCCTGAGTCCTGACCGATGGAGGTGTGGGCTGGTTAGGACACACTTTGGGAGCATCCTACAGCACCTGAGGGGTACATTCATAAGAAAGGGCTTCAGCTTCAGCTGAAATGGCTCCCTGTGATCACAAATAAAGTGAAATAAGAGGAACATATGAGGTGGGAAACAGAGGGAGACATGGGGAGGCGGGGGTGCACACCAATACCCCATTGCTGGAACATTTTTTAAAGTATCTTATTTTAATTACGTTAATTTTTAAGCCAGTCTCAATCCACAGCTTAACAGTAAGGAAAGCTAAAGGAAGGCAAAAGATGACTTTCACACCCCACTGCACTGACCATCGCCTCTGCCCAGTTTAGTTTCTAGCAATCTTGAACCGTGTAAGGAGGCAAAAGCTTTTCACTAGAAGGAATAAATCAACTTGCACCCTCCAAACTGCTGCTGGGGTTGCTGACAATGGACAGAACTATGCCTCCGTCTCAGCCACACACTCCTGAAGGTGGGGGGGCCCACACTCCTGAGAGGGGAGCCCACACTCCTGAGGGGGGAGACCCACACTGAGTGGTTCTGATAAGCTTTTGCACACATTCCAATTCGATGCCAAAAGTTGCCAATAATTTTCTGCCTCTTATTTACAGGAGGCCTCCCCTCTCCTGCCCCACCCCGCCACCTCTTCATTATGTGTATGCTCACATGCACACACATTCCCACCCACCCCCAGATTTGCAACATGATTCATTTATTTTTCCAATGTATAGCTTACACCACCTATTCTTAAAACAAATACTTATGAAACACCTATTAACGTTAAATTTTGAGCTGGACCCTGCCCCAGAGATGCTAAAAATCTACAAGTGGTAGGAAAGCTGTCACCAGCCAACTTTAGGTTACTTGAACTCTCTACCCTCAATTTGCTTATTTCTAAATGGGCATCTGCTAACACACATCTGAGAAGGCTTTTCTTACTAGTAAATGTGATATGAGAATTATAAAATTTATATATGTCAGGCCCTTTATTGAATAATTAAGATGATTTCCAGATAAAACACTCCATATTAGAGTTTTCTGATCTGCCTCTTGAAGTTCAAAGTTGCCGCCTTCTCTTTATGAAAATACCTCTTTGTCCTCCTTAGCACTACCCCTTTCTTCACCTTCCCCATTTGTAACAGAGCTATGTTATCTTAGTCTGTATGATTTTGTTTTCTTCTTCCTCTTCCTTCTCCTTCCCCTTCATTTTTAACTTTTTATTATTATTGCTGTTACAATTATTTACTATTATTAACCAAAGTCCAAATGTCACAGATCGATCACAGTTTAAGCAGAGACCTAGAAGAGGCAAAGGAAGCAGAGGAGATGGAAAACCTGATAGTCAAGGGCACAGTCACCAGACTGGTGGCCAAGTAATTAGAAGTGAATACCTTTAAGATAAAACTACTTGAACTTTCTTTGGATAATTTAGTAACAATAAAAATGATGCATTATTTCTGCCCTGGCTTTCAGCCAGACCAGCTTTGGAATGTGTGATTCATCTCTCTGATGAACTTGACATCCAGAAGTCAAGCTAAACCTCTTGAAGAATTTCCCTCTGCCCACTAAAAATTTGCAAAAGAGAGAAGTACAAATATTTGAAAGTTATAAAATGTATAATGCAGTCTTTGGCTCACCAATCATGCCAACATTTCAAGACTTTCCTGGTCACATGAAGTCAGCTCTTGTACCTCCCTTCTCCATCCATAGAGTAGCTTGTTCTCTCTACCAGGGTCCCCTCTGTGAGGGGTGGGCTGGGCAGCCCTGCTGCACTCAGAAAGCCATTTGCACATCAGCTGCTACTAATAGGAGGGAGGTACCTTCTCCTAATTCACACAAAGGCTTCTTGGTAGGAGCTGCAATCAGCCTACTCTTCTTCCATATTCTGTGGAGAAAACAGCCTTATGAAAACCACCTTCTCCTTTCTTATTCTTGGGCATGTTTTAAACCATATAGATATTCATCCATTTTTCCCCTTCCAGGCAGCATGTGGAGTGGAGAAAGTGTAACCATTTGGATTTAGACTGAATCTGGCTTGACTTCTACATCCACCACTTCCCATCTAGATGACCTTGTGTAAATGACATGCTTCCCTGAACTTCATGTTCCCATCCATAAAATGGGCACAGTAATAGCTATTCTGAAAGAATTTTTGAAGGATTAGAAATAGTATTCAGGGGTCCTCAAACTTTTTAAACAGGGGGCCAGTTCACTGTCCCTCAGACCGTTGGAGGGCCGGACTATAGTTTAAAAAAAACAACTATGAACAAATTCCTATGCACACTGCGGGCCTGGGACAAGTTGGCTGCTAAGCAGGACAGGCAGTGGCACCCGGCAGGCCGGATAAATGTCCTCGGCAGGTTGCATGTGGCCCTCAGGCCGTTGTTTGAGGACCCCTGGACCTCGCACAGGAGGAATACAACTTTTTACAGTCAGCAGATCACCAGGAACAGAAAAATATCTTTCTGGAAGTTTCTAAGGAAAAAAATAAATTTGTGCTTGGTCCCTACCTTAAACAAACTACACCAATATGAGTGGGTTTTTAAAACTTGTATTTCATGTTAAATCTGATTATGCAAAAGTACAGATTTGCCAAACAAAGGTATGTTGCCTCCTTTTTTAATTCTCTTTATAAAAATGAATGCAGTCCTACTACTTGAAAGAAGAAGTCCATTTTCAGTTTTGTTTGTTGCTTTTCCAAGGAAACATATGGCTCATAATGAAGTCTACCCCTGGATTTTGGATGTGCGCATGTCTCTTACAGAACTGAACATTACTAACAATGATAAAGGTAAAGTGTCTACAGATGACAAATGAATCAGAGGTGCAGAAACAAAACCAACTGATTAAGTCATATATCACCAGGAGAACTTGGGGCATAGAATAAGAAAAACAAGTCAATACCTCAAACATTCAAAATGGGCCTCAGGGTTCATTTGTCTAGAAAGGGGAATGAAAAGAAGGACTTAGTTAAATTGATGAAATGTCAGAGCTCAGAAGGACCTAATGATCACATTGCCCAAACCCCTGGTTGGACATATGGGGAAACTGAGGCCCAGGGAGTCAACAGCTTATTTATGCGGCGATGCTAGTGCCACCACCCAGGATTTTTGACACTGGAGATATCTCCATTTTATTCACAGCAATATCAGGTGTTTTCCTAAGAGAGCCACATGATTTTGATGGTATAGGACAGGAATTTAAGACCTCAATCTTCCTGGTCTGCTGTTGTTCAGGAGAGGTGTGGTCTATGTGGGGGGGGGCATTTCCTGCGAGACGGACTTTCCCTCTCCCCAGTTTTCTGTGTGGCTCACCATGTCTTTGTGCTACCGTGCTGCTTGGCGCATAGTAGGCATTTAGTAAATCTTTACTGGATGAACAAATTTTGAGTGTGCACTTTCAAATCTTACTAGTTTAAGAAGCGCAGTGATGATGAATATGGACTATTGTTGGTTAGCAAGAAAAGAGAGCAAAGAGGGGAGACAGCATACAGTATACATATAAGTAAAAAGATTAGGGGTTCAGCAGCCAGAAAGAATTATTTTCAATCTTGGCCTTAGCCCACACTGCCCGCTGACCCTTTGTGAACTTGGTTTTTCTCAACTGCAAAATAGGATAATAATCTCTATTTCACATGGTTTTATGAAGGCTTCCCATGATAATATTTATTAACTGCTGGGCATCATACCTGTCATAGAGTAGGAGCATAAGAAACAATAACTGAGACAGGAAGAGAAGAAGATATTGTGGCGAAGTATCCTATTTAAAAGAACAGTGTGCAGAGAAGTAGCACTTTCTTATAGCACCATATTCCAACAAATCAGACGCATCTCCACATCCAATCAAATCCTTAGGTTTACTATGAAGTGCCCACTCCTACCCACTTCTGGTCTCAAACCATTTCACTTGCTTTCACTTTCTCTTCTCACGTCCATCATGACTGCACTTGCAAGCTTGAGTGCTCCATCTGATTGGGTCTCTGGATGTACACCATGATCACCACGATCAAGGGAATGGAGACAAGGCCTGTGTCCCAGAGCCTGACCTGTCCTGGGGACACAGTCACGGTCCAGACTTGATCCAGGGGAGACTCTTCCCCGAGACATAACAGTCTCACATCTCTACTAAGGACTCAGGCCGAGAGAGGCTCAGGGGAAAGTTCACAATGCAGACACCACTCAGAGGGCAGAGCCACTGGGACAAATCTCCAAGCAACTCAGTAATATTTTCTAGTGTGACCAGGGTAACACCCGAGCCACCAGCCCCACCACAAGCCAACATTCTCACACACCCCAAGTAGTCATCTACTGCAATGACTTGAATTGTTTCCCTGTTTGAGAACACAGGTTTGAGCAAGCACTCTAAAAACAAAGCAGAGGGGATAGCTAGTGGCAGTGAGAGAGCCACAGTGACAGCGGGCCATAAGCCTATACTTGCATAGTACAGCTACAGGGTGGCAGAAGCCAGCCGCTCTGATGAACGTGCTCAGGAAAGATACAAACCACGGCTGGTAATACCACATGCTTGGCCTGAGAAACCACATTGGAAAGAGAGGCTTGCCATGAAATCCACCCTGACATAACAACATGTAAGCAAGGGGGGCTCACAACTCCCGCTTCTCCCGAGTTATAAGGATTTGGACCCAACATCTAATGCCCCAACTTTTAAGAGTTCCACTTGAGGGAAAGGCCCCCCAAACACCCTGCTCTGAAAGCCAGTGGGGCTTGTGTCCGTGAGACCACAAAACTACAGCAAACATCACAGAATTCATTGCTAGCAAAGCTAGAATTTAAACCCAGGTCTGACTGACTCCCTGGTTCACATTGCCATGACAATACTGGGCCTTCTCCATTTCCTTGGACTTAATTTTCATTCTCAGCAATAGGGGAAGCCATAGTATAGGGGTTGAATGGTGGCTCCATCAAATAATATGTCCATTGGAACCTTGGATTATGACCTTAATGGAGAAGAAGGTCTCTGCAAATGCAATGAAGTTAAGGATCTTGAGATGAGATCATCCTGGTTTCTCCTGACTCCTAAGTCCAAAGACAAATGTCCTTATAAGAGAAAGGCAGAGGGTGATTTGAGACAGACAGAAGAGGTGAAGACACACAGAAAGTAGTGTGGATATGGAGACAAAGGTTGAAGTGATGCAGCCACAAGTCAAGGAATGCCTGGAGCTGGAAAAGACAAGGACAGTTCCTCCCCTGGGGCCTCCAGGTAGAGCCTGACCCTGCTGACATGGATTCACATTTCCAGCCATCCTCACTGTGAGAGGTAAATTTCTGTTGCTTTAAGCCACCCTGTTTGTGATGGTCTGCTACAGCAGCCACAGGCAAGTGAGAAAGCTCAGGGTTTCCACCTCCCATTTTGTACATGCTCAAGCCTCAGGCACAGGAATGAATGTGGGGCACACTGGACCACCAGCTTCTAGACTAAGCTGACCTCTGAGTAAGCCCATTGTTGTCATGGGCAATGTTGCCTGGAGAGAAATCTCTGTGGATGGGGCAAGTAGGGGTGAGGTGGGGCTGTGCCGTGGCTAGGACTGGACAGATCTGGGTTGCTCACAATTGCACAGACTCCTCAAGGACCAACTGACCAGAGAAAGGAGTTGTGGAGACTTGGGGAGAGAGATTGCACAGAATGGTCAGCAACACCTGGATGCTTCTCGGGAAGGCCCAGCTTGTCCCCTGCTGGGGTTTGCACTCTGGATAGGCCCTGCTCTCTGCGGTTTGGTGGAGAGTTCACAGTGGCAAAGCAAGGCTTTTTCTGTAGAAGAACAACTCAGAAACCAGGGGACTGCCTGCGTTGCCAATGGCATCCTGTTGGAAAGATCCACAGCTCTTGGCAGAGAAGCACTGGAAACGCCTGTGAGAACGAGGGCCAGAGCTCTGTTATTGCTCAAAATCCACAAGGGAGCCCTTTTTCCAGACCCGGGGCCCAAGTGCTGGCTGCAGCGGAGTACGACCCAGTTCCCCGGCAACCACAGAGTGTGGATCTGCGTTTCTCTATACTGTGTGCTCTTTATATGACTAATGTTCCTAAGCTTTCCTGTGCATTGATAAGCAGAGGCACCCTATCTCGTATTCGGGTTTTTAAAGCTCTCCCCTCAGCACTGTGTGGTCCTCATTCAGACTCACAGTCACCCTGGCAATAACATGGTGGCAGCGTTGAAGAGCTATGGTTTAATAAAGCCCAGGCCCAGCATCCTCCCGGTGCCCACACTCAGGGCTCTAATAAAGCCCTTTCATCATCCTAGGGCTGCTGTCTCCACCCCGGTGCTGGTAATGGCTTTCCCAACTGACAGGATACGCTTTATTAGGACTCAGGACACCGTTCAGAGTGGTCACAGATTCCAGCCACCCTGAGCACGGTGGGAAAGGGCATCGGTGTGGTGTGGGATTGCACTCTGAGAACTTCCAACCTAATCAGGTAGCAGGACTTCCTGGGAATCGTGAAGGTTCTAGAAGTTTCTGGGTTGCTCCTGTCCTGTCCAAGTTTGCCTTCAGTAAGTAGTCCAGGCGGGCTTCATCATTCCCTTTAAAACATAGCTAACTTGTTTCTCCAACCCTCTTTCTGTGCAGAGAACAGTCTTTTCCCTCCCCCTCTGAAATCAGTAGACTGGAAAGGAGCCCCCCAGGGGCGTCCCTTTCTCCAGATCCCACAGCACTTTATAGGATGCGAGCCAAGAGCTTTCATCGCCCTTGTATGTATTTACTCAGTGAGTCGCTTGTGCTATTACTATGCATGTTTTTGTGAAGTGTTTTTATGCTGTTTTTATAAAGTGTTACTTTTTAAATTACAAAGTCATTCATCACATTGGTTAAAAATTCAAGTGTTCATGAAATGTTATGAGTTAGAGACTGAAAGAACCCTGTAATTACACACTCCGGAGGTCTGTGAGGTTTTAATTTTAATTTTCCATCTTAGTCATGGGGAAAACAAAGGGATGGCTGCCGGATGGGAAATCAACAGGAAATCCACACCAGAACCAGGTAATTCTCCTTAGCACACTAGGCTGAGCCTCTGTTCCTGCAAAGGGGGGTGGGTTCTGATTCCTGTAAACACTTTATCCACCCGGTAACACCACCTGCTTTCAGCTGGCAGGGCCCCCAGATTCTTGGCAGGTGTGAATGAAGGTCAGTGTAGTGTTAGGTTGTGTGCTGAAACTGGGGTACTATGGACTGAATTATGTTCCCTCATGTTCACATGTTGGAGCCCTAACACTTATGTGACTGTATTTGGAGATAAGACCTTTATAGAAGTAATTAAGGTTAAATGAAGTCATAAGCGAAGGACCTGATCCGACAGGGTTAGTGTCCTTATAAGAAGGGACACCAGAGAGCTCGCTCACTCTCTCTCCGCTATGGGAGCACCCGAGAGAAGGCGGCCATCTTCCCACCAGGAAGAGGGTCCTCACTAAAACCTGACCTTGGACTTCCAGCCTTCAGAACGTGAGAAAATAAACGTCTAGTGTTTAAGCCATGCAGTCTATGGTACTTTGTTACAGCAGCAGAGCTGACTAAGACAGAACAGGAGAGAAAGCATTGCACTCAGCCTAGCTGTGCCTCAGCCAGCCCTGCCCATTACTGGTCCACTCACATTTGCTTCCTTGCTGCCACCACTGGAACTCTGAAAATGGGATTGAGGAGTGGGAGTGTCCTCTTATAGACATGTATGTCTCTGGACTCAATCTCCTCCTCCCAGTGGAGGCGTCAGCTTCTCCTCTCTCTGCTTCAGTCCAGGGACCAGATGGTCCCCAGTGACACTGAACCTGACTCCAAGGGGAGACAAAGCATACACCAGACAACTCTGAATTGTATTCACAGTGGGTTCCATGTTCCCAGCTGGTTTATCTCAGATATACATTCAGTCAGCAAAGCCAATGCCCATAGCAGCCTTAGTTTAAAGTTTAAAAGTTATCCTTCTAACTCTTGAAAATTCCAAGCCTGTTCCAAGACTAAATTATTAATTATTTAGCCTCTACTCCTCCCTCTTGTTCCCACAGGATCAGTTGTGGATTCCAGGTTTGCCCCATCAACTTTGTATCACGCAAACCCTACAACCAGCTCATACAAAAGGAACCCACATGGAATTTAGAAAAGGAAATAAATTAAAGCCCAGGAGGCATATAGAGTTGAAAGAAATAGTTTTAGTTTTTGCTGTCAATCTTTAGTAAACACATCACCAGTACCACCTAGGTGTATTTCAAGATGCAGGGTATCTTTTTGAAGTGTCAATGAGTGGAAGAAGCTCAAGGAAGCTGAGTAACAGCAAAGAAAGGCTCCTAAATCGGTACTGCTCAGGCTTTTCTTCTGTAACCCACAAAAATAGACTTTATATCACCATCCAGTAGTACGTACACACACAACAACAACATGTCTCACAAAACATTACTACTTTATTGCCTGGGATGAAGTCTGATAACTAGTCTAGTTTAGTCTAGTCTATTCTTGAAAATGTTGGGTGGAAACTAAATTGATGTGATAATTAACTTTATGTCAACTTCATGTTAATTTTATTCTCCCTGGGTTCTCAGGCCTTTGGACTCAGAGTAAATTACACTGCTGCTTTCCTGGGTCTCCTCTTGCCAATGATGGATTGTGGGATTTCTTGGCCTCCATAACTGCACAAGCCAATTCCTATAATAAAGGCCTTCTTGCGTATCTCTCTACATACTCCATTTGCTCTGTTTTTCTGGAGAACCCTAACTGCTATGAGATTTTATTCATAGACAGCAGCACTGGTTAGCATTTGCAAAGATGTTGAAAAGAACTGGTTTACATTTTAGGGACATACTTTGATCAGAGGGAGCATAGCACAGTAAGTTAAGACCCCTTTTTTTGGAAGCCAGTGGCGGCTCTGGGTTTGAGTCTCAGCTTTGCCCTTTCATCAGCTGCACAGACTTGGTTGGGTCCTCTAACATCTGTGTTCACTATTTCCTCACAAGGCTGTGATAAGATTTTGAAAAATAAACTATCCAAAATGCTTAGTACAGCTCCCCATAAACAGTAAACTCCTGGTAAAATAATAATTATTATTATTACCTAGAGGCCTGGTGCACAGATTCATGCATGGTTGGGGTCCCTCTGCCTGGCCAGTGATCAGGGCCAATCAGCCAGACCTCAGCAGCAAGCTAACCTACTGGTCGGAGCATCTGCCCCCTGGTGGTCAGTGCGTATCATAGTGACTGGTTGAGCGGTCAGACACCTAGCATATTATGCTTTTATTAGATAGGATGGGCAAATGCCTAATGGGTCATTCAGGCGTTGTTAGTGTGCCAACTCCAGCAGGCTCTGAGCTTCTGCTGTAGGCTGGTCAGTCCCATGTGACAGGGCAGGCAGTGAAGTCTCTTGTTGATGGGCTCCCAGGATGTGGGTGCTGCAATATCCTATATAATAAAAAGCTAATATGCTAATGGTCATGATGTCCTCACGCTGTTATGACCAATCAGCAGGAGGCTGCATGTGCAGCAGGCACAGGTAGGAGGGGACTTGACGCTGCATCCCCGCCCAGCACCGGCCAGGGATGTGATGCTGTGTCCCCGCCCAGCGCCAGCTGGGGACTTGACACTGTGTCTCCTGCCAGCGGGGCTTGACGGGGACAGGGCTGGCCAAGTCTGGGTCTCGCCCAATGGGGGTGGGGCCAGCCAGGTCTGGGTCTCTTCCCTTTTAATGTGCACGAATTTTGTGCACTGGGCCACTAGTTTATTAATAATAATAATAAATAGATTGCCATTTTGTTCACTGCTAAGAGACTCAAGAACATGTGGGTCTTAACTCTTGGCTCCTGCTCTGCCATTTTGGGCCCTTTTCAGATACATGATCTCGTGGAGAATGGACATCAGGAGGCTGAATTCTAATTTTTCTCAGATGCTAATGTGTTAAGTGAATTTGAACAGGCATTTTGTTTTTCTGTCGGTTTTTACAATAACGGGAATCACCATACCTGCCTTCCCTCTCTCACAGGCAGGCTGAGAGGCATGATGAGTACATTTGAACATACAGAAAGAGGCATTGAACCACTCACGGACAGGCATATTATTAATACAAAGGTTTTGCTGTTTATCATTACTGTCTGTCTTTCCTGGGGATTCCATTGTGAAGATTTGTGGTTTGTACTTCATCTTTTCTTTTTCCTTTTTAAAGGATAAAATTCATTTCTAACTACCTTTTGAAAGCCAATTTATGCTTTAGCCATTTGATTTTAGGAGTGGGAAGACCAGCTTTCCAATCAAAGTGCTTGTGAATAATTCAATGCCTGATATTAAAAGAGGGGCGTTGCTGCCTGACACAGTTTACATATTTGTGGAGCAAATATGAGCTGCCCTTCCACCCAGATGGATGCCTGGCTCAGCCTCTCCATCTTCATTCTCTCCCTCTTGCTCTTCCTGAACTCTCTCCCAATCCCACAGAACAGCCAGGGTTATCCCAAAACTTGTGCCCTGCCTGGGGTTCAGATCACAGACCCCAAGGAAGGGGATTCTTTTTCTAAATGGTCCACCCAGAGGGGGTGCCTTTTTCAAATTGGCACAAAGTCACTCTATAGAGTAGCAGAAGCTCTGCTACTAAGTGAGAAACTTTGGGAAAATGTAAGTCCAGGCAGTTCTCTGCACTGACTCCATGGGTCATGACCACAGGTGCCTTGATGGAAGGGACCGTGTACACTGCAGAGTCATCTTGCTCACAGGTACCCCCCAGGCCTCAGGAGAAGAGAGCAGAGCTGCTCACCCCTTTGCCTTTCACAGGGCAGTGCCTGCAGTGGGTCAGACTGTGGCCTCAGGTATGAAGCCCATCTGGGTGTCAATCGGGTTCAGGCCCTCAGCTGACTTGGAAGTTTAGCACTTCAGTGCCCTCATTTCAAAGTGTGTTGTGTAGATTAAATGAGAAATGTGTGTAAATTACTTTCCATCAGCAACTGCAGTGCTCAAGAAGTGCTAATGGCTGTTTCCTTCCCTGGGGACATTCCCTATCCATTCTCAACACTTCCCACTCCAGTTCCTTTGCCACTTTTCTGCCTTCCTCTTCCTGTTCTTCCTCCTCTTCTCTCCTTCCCATGCTCAGGCCTCTGAAAGGTTCACATAGACTGCAGCTGGGTCCTGGATCTGAATGATATCTGTATCTCAGTATTGTAACTGGCTTCATCCTCCCTTAGTTTTCTGGCTTTCTTTCTTTTTTTTTTTTACCAATTTCCTTTAGTTTTAAGGAATAAATGAGAGTACAGATGATGAATTTTTTTCTCCTCCTATTGCAAGTGCTTCAATGAATAATATCCTAGGGCCGTGGTCGGCAAACTGCGGCTCGCGAGCCGCATGCGGCTCTTTGGCCCCTTGAGTGTGGCTCTTCCACAAAATAACACAGCCTGAGCGAGTCTATTTTGAAGAAGTGGCGTTAGAAGAAGTTTAAATTTTAAAAATTTGGCTCTCAAAAGAAATGTCAATTGTTGTACTGTTGATATTTGTCTCTGTTGACTAATGAGTTTGCCGACCACTGTCCTAGGGTATTCAATATATATTCCTAAAATGAGGTCAAGGTCTCCAAAGCCATACATAGGGTGATGTTGGTGATGGTGGCACCAGGCCTTCCATGGCTGTGGAGTCCCCAAATCTGGCTGGGCCACTCTGGAAGCTGGTGATGAAGTTCCGATAACACTAAGCCAACTTGGAAACAGGAGGGTTAATGCTGGTGTTAGTCATGGTCAAAATCTTAGTTTTCAATATCGTATGTTGCAGGGGTCCTCAAACTTTTTAAACAGAGGGCCAGTTCACTGTCCCTCAGACCGTTGGAGGGCCGGACTATAGTTTAAAAAAAAAACTATGAACAAATTCCTATGCGCAGTGTGGGCCCAGGACGAGTCAGCTGCTAAGCAGGACAGGCAGCGGCAACCTGTGGGCTGGATAAATGTCCTCAGCGGGCCGCATGTGGCCCGCGGGCCGTAGTTTGAGAACCCCTGGTAGAGGCATAGCTAGAAGTCTGCTCTTGTCATTGAGTTCTTCCATGACAATTAAAGATTGTCATAGAGTGTCTTGCTTTACAATT
This sequence comes from Corynorhinus townsendii, assembly GCA_026230045.1. NCBI lineage: Eukaryota > Metazoa > Chordata > Mammalia > Chiroptera > Vespertilionidae > Corynorhinus > Corynorhinus townsendii. Next base: position 138,635,066 of record JAPDVU010000002.1, on the reverse strand, counting down.
AAAATAATGTATCACACTTTACTTTGGCTTCCTCATTCATCAAATTGTAGAGGTTGGGGCAGACACTTCAGTCTAACTAATGATGACCTGTTTTGCCAAAGTGTAAACTCTAAGGTCAAAAACTGCTATCTTTTCCACAGTTGTCTTAGCAGTATCCAGCAGAATGCCAGCACATATAGCTTCTTAACAAATGCTTGTAGAATAAGTGAATCAATCAATCAACCAATGGATGAATGGACAATTTGTGCTTAAAATGGTGTGGAACACCAGGGTGTACCAAGATGAGGAGGCTCAGAGTCCTCTCAAGCCAGCAATGGAGGCCACACAGACACACACCCACAGTCTGTTACAATAACTGCTATGATTGTATATATGAGTCTTATGGGAACACGAACGAGGATAATAAATTAAGTTGTGTGTGGAGTGGGGAGAGAAGAGGGGGCTTAAATATTCCATCTTTACAAGTCACATATATATTTTTTTTAACGGAAAGAAAAATGTTTTAATTTGGAGGGTAAATTATTTATAACACAATTCTCAAAATACAGTTAAAAGCTGAAGAACCAATCTATACCAAACCTTGGTGATAGGGAGGGGGAGAGGCTATAGACCTCTGTGCATTGTCAGGCACTCAGGGCCAGCTCCTGGGACCCAGCCTCAGGATGGAAATTACACTCTCCTGCGCCCGAGATCCCAGTGAAAATACACTCCACATTTCCTCTTCCGTTCTCCTTCATTAAAACTGTAGAAAGATTTCAGGAATCAGCATTGCTAACCAGATGGGTATGCATGGATTTTTCTTCTTTTTTTACTTTTAAATATCTTTTCTTTTTTCCCTCCCCCTTCCCCTTCCCATTGTAATTTACTATCAATATTGCTTTGTATTGGTTTCAGGTGTACAGCATAGTGGTTAAACTGGTAAGATTTTCTCAGATTGTTATTCTAGCCTGTGGTAACCCAAAGCATCAGAATCACTCAGGATGCTTAATAAGAATGAAACTTACTGAATTAGAAGCTCTGGACACAGAACCCCAGAATCTACATTTTATTAACTCAAGTACCCTAGATGAAGTTCTTAAATTGACTTTATGTTTAGATTAAAAAAACAAAAAACTGAACAGATAGCACTGAGTTTCCATATAACCCCCTGTTGGTGACAAACATTTAAATAGTTTATCATTTTTTTCTGTTTGCTGTTACAGATTTTCAAGGAATACTTCCATCTGCATATTTGTGATTGTTTCTTGCAGGCATTGTGTTCATTTGCTCAGGCAAAGAACCACAAGCTGAGTGGCTTAAACAGGAGGACCTATTGTCTCACAGTTCTGGAGGCTGGAAGTCCAAGATCAAGGTGTCAGTGGCAAGGCCATACTCCCTCTGAAGCCTCAATCCTAGCCTCTGGCAGTTCCTTGGCTTGTGGTAGCACAAGGTCAGTACAGACGTGATGTTCTCCCTGTGTGCATGTCTCTGTGTCCAAATTTCCCTTTTATAAGGATGCCAGTCATGTTGGGTTAGGAGCTACCCTACTCCAGTATCACCTCATCTTAATCACATCTGCAATGACCCTATTTCCAAACAAGGTTACATTCTGAGGGGCTAAGGGATTAGGACTTAAACATATGAATCTGGGGGGTGGGGGGGAACACAACTCACCTCATAATAGGCATTGATCTCTAAACTTCCATGATCATGCAACCCTATCATGCATGAACCAAAATAAATGTGCACTTAAGTATTTTAAGATTATATGTATGTGCTTATGTGCTAATGTGTTCACTCTAAAACTTCCCTAGGTCAGTTCCCCAGGAAACAGACACCGAGGCTCTGAGATTAGCATGCAAGAACTTTCCCAGGGAAAGCAGGATGGAGCCTAGAGAGGGAGAACTGCAATGTGGTGGCCCGAGGGGGCTCAGCTCGTTCCTTGGGAGTTTGGGGATTGGGAAGGCCCTTTAGAGCTTTCTAGAATTTAGGCAAGGGGTAGGCTGAGTACATCCACACTGACCAGTCACTGGATACAGGCTAAAGGGTATACGAGGCAGCTCTCCTGGGCTGAGGACAATCCCCTGGTAGTTTTGGGCAGTGGGTCCTGCCTGGTGGGGAACCAGTGCCTCTGCCCTGACAGAGCATCCAGGTCACTCTACAGCACCCTCCACACAGACCCTTGAGAAGAAATTTGAAAGGGTGGCATAAAGTTAAATATAAATAGATGTTATTATATTTTCCTTAATATTCAATGAGTCTTACATATCCTCTGGGCTATACAGTAATGTTGGTCATTGAGCAACATTTAATGCTGGTGGGTCTTGATCCAACATCTAGAAGGGTTCAGCAATCTGGAGACATGGCCATGCATAGATTAAGTAAAAGTCCAAAGATGAAAGATAATTTTGAAAGGCATTGGGGGTCAGAGGAGCTTTAGTTAAAGGAGCTAAGTTCTTCTTGTCTCAGGACCCTTTGTTTTTTATTAACACAATTTGTCCTAAGTCAAGGTGGAGATATACATTTCAAAGGGTAGGGTTTCAAAGGGTAAGGTTTCCTACAGAAGCATTGTCAGATTGGGGAATAGCCTATGGCTATTCAGATGTTTAGCCAGTAGGAGGCAGTAACATGTAGATTAAGATGCCGTGAGCTGTCTGGCAGCAAACAATAATCCTATTCAGGTTTGGGGGAAATGCCTTCAGCCATTCCCAACAAGTGATAACACATGTGACTCAGGCCTTGTTGAGTCCCCAAGTTCCATCAACCTTTTGATGAAACTTGCAATTATGACATGCTGGAACTGGCTTCCAACATCACAGACTCTGTCTTCTAGATCACTGCTGGGTCATAGAGAATATGTGTTTTAAACTTTAATAGACACTGACTACTGCTGTCTTCCTAAGTGGCTATACCATGTTAGACTCTCATCAAGAGTATGCAATGGTACCTGGTTCATTTCCTCATATTCTCACCAAAACTTGATATTATCAAACTTCTTGAATTTTTACCAATGTGGGACACAAAAACATCTCATCAGTTTAACTTGTGTTCCCCTGATTCCCAGAAAGGTTGAAAATCTTTCTCTTTTGTAAGTTATACTCTCTCTCTCTGAGTTCTGTGTCTTTTTCTTACTGCTTTATAGGCATTACTTAGATTTTTGAACATTGAACCTTAATTCATTCTTAAGCATAGTAATATCTGATAGCCACACTCCTGTTCTTTCCCTCTCTACTCTCTTCCTGGATTCGTGTGACAGGTTTCTCCATGAGTCTGACCAGACAACTCTGGTATCGTCTACATGGAGCTGAAACACTGGAGATCTCAGTCCTAGTTTTGTCATATATGAATTGTGTGCTCTTGGGTGGTTAATTTGATGTTTGAACCCCAGTTTTCACATAAGAAAAATGGGAATAATTCCACTTTGCAGGGTTGTTTTGAGGATTTAATGACATTCTATATGTGAAAGTTTTTATTATTATTATGGTTTATTTTATTATAAAAATATAAAAGTCATATATTCTCTCCTCTCTGCCTGGGATTCATTCATTCATTCATTCCTGTATTACTCACTAAATGGAAATTTATTATTGCTAACCACTGTAGTGTTAAGCATCTATATATATATATAAACAGGTAATATGCAAATTAGCTGGGCATCACGACCGGCTCGAGGAGGCTGCATCACGACCACTCAGGAGGAGCTGCATGCACAGATGGGCAGGAGGGGACTGCATGCCACTCCCAGCCCCAGTGGACACACACACACCAGGGGTGGACACGTGCTCCGAGCAGCTGCACGGTGTGGCCCAGAGAACACCCCCACCCCAGCAGATATACAAACCAGGGGTGGGGACGTGGCTTGGAGCATGCCCCCACCCCAGCAGACACACACACACCAGGGGTAGGGGCGTGCTCCGAGCCATGACACACATACCAGGGGTGGGGTTGTGCTCCGAGCTGCAACACACACCAGGGGTGGGGGCGTGCTCCAAGGGGGGCCATGCGGTGTGGCTCGGAGCATGTTCCCATCCCAGCGGACAGCCCCACCCCAGGGACACACATACACCAGGGGTGGGGCATGCTCCAAGCGGCCACACGGCGCACCTTGGAGCACGCCCCTGGTGGATGGCGGCAGTGTCCGGAGTGAAGCTGCCCTGGTCCCATATGCCTGGCGGCGGCTGGAGCAAAGTAGCCTGGGTCCTGGGTGCCAGAGGGAAACCGGTGCCAGCAGCCTATTCTTACACAAATCTTCGTGCATCAGGCCTCTAGTTGGTAGATAATATATTTCTCATTCTGATGGAGAGAGATAGGGAAAGTATAAAAAAATAGAGTCCACTCTATTTTTAAGGATAATGGGGAAACTCTGCATTTCTTTTCATGTTTTACTCTTTGACTCAAAGGAAGATAATTTCATCCTTCCAGTCTCGGGCTGGAGGAAGGGGGCATATTCACACATGCCTTCTGCATTGTGATGAATCAAAACTTGAAACATTCCCCGAGCTGTGCCTTAGCCCTGGGCAGGATTACTGTGCTATCAAAGGCATATAGGGAACTCCTGACTCTTGTCGAACATCCAGTCTCCCTGTAGCTAACAGTTGAGGTAAACTGGCCATCTTTCCAGCTCTCTCTTCCCTTTTCTGCCAATATGTAGGTGGAGAAGGACACTGGCTGTGCCTGGGCAGCTGGTTGCTTAAGGGGATCTGGCATCTGTTCTGCAGGTCCAGTCTTATCCTCTCTCTGCACGTACCCCTAGGTGTGAAAGCCATACATCAGATATTTGTGATGAAAGGGAGCACAGATTCAGCCCTGAAAGGAAACCCTATTTTCTAACAATGCTTTTATCAGAGAGCCTTGCCTTTTTGGTAAGCAGGGGTTTTTTGTTTGGTTGGTTTTGTTGTTTTTTTTGGTTGGTTTTGTTTGTTTGTCTTTGTTTTGTTAAGCAGGGTTTTGTCCATCTCTTAATAAAGGATTGCTTTCCCATTTCTCTATCAGTCATACCTTAATGCTCCACTGGCTATAAAGACATGGTCTGTTCAGGAAATGTTGAGGAAATCCATGAAACTGAAGGTTATAGGGCCTTCAGGGTGAAAGTACTAGAAAGGTAAGTTTTGACCATTTGTAGATGTATTCATATGCCAAACAATATAGTAGTGGAAATCAAAATGTCTGCAATATGAGGTTTATGCTTAGGTTTATTTTTTGAGAAGAGAAAGACAGCATTAGTGTCATAGAGTGACAGGTGGCCAGAAGCTTCTATTGTCAACATGCTCTGCTCCCCTCTTTGAGCCCCCTTCTCTAACTGACCACCACCCTACCCTCTCTTTGGTTAGCAAGCCCAGGCATATTGAAACTGTGCAAATAAGCCTGCCAATTCTTGCCAGCATCCTGACCACAAGGTTAGAAATAGAAAATCACACATAACAAACTAAACGGCAAGAAAAGAATTACAAAACCTGTTTTCCTATGCAGCCGAGGGTCTAGTTTTCTTTCTTTTTTTTTCTTTTTTTTTCTTTTATTATTATTATTTTTAATAAATCTTATTACAATTGTTTCTCCTTTTTCCCCCCATAGCTCCCCTCCACCTGGTTCCCACCCCACCTTCTGCCCTTACTTCCCCCCCACTGTCCTCATCCATAGGTGTATGATTTTTGTCCAGTCTCTTCCTTAACCCCCCATATCCCTTTCCCCCTGAGAATTATCAGTCCACTCCCTTTCTATGCCCCTGATTCTATTATATTCACCAGTTTATTCTGTTCCTCAGGTTTTTAATTCGCTTGATTTTTAGGTTCACTTGTTGATAGATATGTATTTGTTGTTCATAATTTTTATCTTTACCTTTTTCTTCTTCTCCCTCTTCTTAAAGAATACCTTTCAGCATTTCATATAATACTGGTTTGGTGGTGATGAACTCCTTTAGCTTGTTCTTACCCGTGAAGCTCTTTATCTGTCCTTCAATTCTGAATGATGGCTTTGCTGGGGAGAGTAATCTTGGTTGTAGGTTCTTGCTGTTCATCACTTTGTAGATTTCTTGCCACTCCCGTCTGGCCTGCATAGTTTCTGTTGAGAAATCAGCTGACAGCCATATGTGTACTCCCTTGTAGGTAACTAACTGTTTTTCTCTTGCTGCTTTTAATATTCTCTCTTTGTCTTTTGCTCTTGGCATTTTAATTATGATGTGTCTTGGTGTGGTCCCCTTTGGATTCCTTTTGTTTGGGGTTCTGTGCGCTTCCTGAACTTGTAAGTCTATTTCTTTCACCAGGTGGGGGAAGTTTTCAGTCATTATTTCTTCAACTAGGTTTTCAGTATCTTGCTCTCTCTCTTCTTCTGGTACCCCCATAATTCTGATGTTGGTACTCTTGAAGTTGTCACAGAGGCTTCTTACACTATCTTCAACTTTTTGGATTTTTTTTTGCTTTTTGCTTTTTCGGTTGAGTGTTTTTTGCTTCTTTGTATTTCAATTCTTTGACTTGATTCTTGTGTTCCTCTAGTCTGTTGTTGGGTCTCTGTATAATATTTTTTATTTCAGTCAGTGTATGTTTATTTTCTAGTTGGTCCTTTTTCATATCTTCGAGGGTCTCGTTATATTTATCGGCATTTTCTAGGATATTCTTGAAAAGCCTTATAACCGTGGTTTTGAATTCTATATCCAGTCGTTTGTTTTCCTCCATTTCTTTTGTTTGTGATCTGTTTCTTTGTCACCACATTTTCACTGCTTCCCTGAGTTGGTAGGGTAGCTTTGTGTGCTAGGTTTCCCATATGGCCCAGTGGGTCGGCCTCCTAGTTACCTGAGGTGGACACTCTTGGTGCACCCCTTTGTGGACTGTGTGTACAGCCTTGTTGTAGTTAAGTCTTGATTGTTGTTGGTATCACTGGGAGGAATTGACCTCCAGGCCAGTTGGCTGTGAGGATCAGCTGTGTCTACGCTGGGAGAAGTTCAGTGCTGGAGACAGCCTTATAGGATTAGACTTGCCAAATTGCAAAAGCCTCTGTGCTCAGCTTGGATGGGGTGGAGTCTCAGGGTGGAGCAGACAGTCTTGGCTTCCCGTCAGCCCTGCCCTTGCCCGCGTACACCTCCAGACCTCTGCCTTCCCCACCTCCCGAGCCTCCACCGGAGAGTCCAGATTCCCCCCGCAAGAGCATGGGTCCCCAGGGGCTCTCCTGGAACTGGGGTTCAGTGCAGTCAGAACTGGGGTTCAGTGCAGTCAGGAGCTTCTGACTCCCTTCTGCTAGGGAAAGCCTGTGGCAACCTCTGCAGTCTTTGAGCGTGCATGCACATGCAAGTGCACACTTCCAGACCCCTGACCTCCAGGGCTCCCCCGGCTCTCTCCTGGGTCTCCGAGTCTCCGAGTGCCTTTCTCTCTACCTGACAGTCTAGACTCCCCCTGTATGAGCCTGGGTCCATGGGGTTTCGCCCGGAACTGGGGTTCAGTGCAGGCTTTCTTCCCCCTCCCACCAGAGAAAGTCAGCCAGGCTCTTAGCCACCCTTCCTCTCTGCGTGCACAAAGACTCTTTGCCATACCTCAACCCTTTGCCATTCCTCCAATTCTCCATGAGCTTTTCTCTTTCCTTCTAGTTGTAGAATTTCCACTCAACCAGCTTTCCTGTGGTTCTGGATGGTGTCTGTTCTGTCTTTTAGTTGCAGTTTTGAAATTGTTGTGCAAGGGAGCAGTTTAGGTGCTTACCTATGCCGCCATCTTGGTTTCTCCTCTGAGGGTCTAGTTTTCAAATGTCTTTCCCTTCAGTCACAGTGGCTGAAGCCCGGGGCTGTGCTGTGCAGGCATGTCTCAGGGCCTCTGTCCCACACTCTCTCCAACTGCACTGCTAAACTCTTTCCACTCCTCTGAGATTTTAGTCTCTTTTGTTTTATTTTCCTTCTGGTCTGTTATAATCTTCCAGTGATACATGTATGTTGGAGATTATAGATTTCAGTGACATTTAAAGAATGATCACTATGATAGTTTATTTAAAATGCTGATTTTATTATTATTCAGGTGCGGTGAGGCCATCAGATCCAGAGACTGCCATTGAAAAAATTGCTTATTATTCACAGCTCCCAAGAGGGGTGGGGCAGGGCCTGCCTTGCCATAAGGCAGGGAGGGGGCACAGGGAAGCACCAGGATCTGAAGGAGCCAGAGAGAGAAAGAGAAAGAGAAAAAGTGAGGGAAAAAGCCCTCATTGTGTTTTCTGTGGGAAGAAATGGGCGAGGCAAGGTAAGCAGCCTGGCTGTCTTAGTTTGAACTGCTGTAACACAACACCAAAAACTGGGTGGCTTAACAAGGAACATTTCTTTCTCACAGCCCTGGAGGCCAGGAGTCAGGGGTCAGGATGCCAGCCTGCTGTGTTCTAGGAGAGCCCTTTTCCAGGGCTGCAACTTTTCCTTGTATCCCCACGTGGCAGAAAGAGGGCAAGATGGCTCCCTGTACTCTTCTTTAAGGGCATTAATTCCATTCCTGTGGGCTCTACTTCATGACCTAATTACCTTGCCAAAGCCCCTCCAAATATCACATTGGGATTAGAATTCCAATATATGAACTTGGGGAGGGGAGCACAAGCGTTTAGTCCATTGCACCTGTCATGGGGTGATTAGGGCATGGATGGTAGCTCAGAGTGTGAGAGCCCCAAAAAGGAGGTGGTTGGGGGATGGGCTCTGGACTGATTGGTTTGCATATGAAAAGTGTACTCCCAGGAGAGTCCTTTACTATCTCTGGAAATTGGCTAGACCTGAGAGGGACAGCCAGGCTCCAAGATGTCAATGCATTAGAATAAAAAGAGATTACTATACCCTTCTTATGATTACTACACTCAGATTCTTAACAGAATGGAGTTAAAGGGCAAGTACTTTTGTTTATTTGACACTATTTCTCTTTATGGGCCACTATCTTTCCTTTCTTCATTTTTTTTCTTTATCAGCCACAAAGTTAATTCTCTTTTAGAGGGTCCTTTTCAACCAGCTTGTGGCCTCCAACTCAGTACTATCTCTGTGCTTACTGTCTCATGTGACAAGACATGAGCTTTCTGGGTACATCTGTTTATGACTGCCGTTAACAACCATTTTTTTTATGCATCTTCCTTTCCCTAGATTGAGGGCAGAAGCCATGACTTGTTGATTTTGGTAACTCCAGCACTCTCCACAATACCTTGCATGTAGTCAGGGCTCAATAAAATTGGTGAAAATAAATGTTGATTAAGTAATACGTCATATGGTATCAGGCAAAGTTTCTTTTTTTACTTTTTTTTTTTTTTTTTTTACCAATCATCTAGCTTTATTATTGAAAATAAAGTCTTGGAAAACACACCTTGCTCAAGGTTGTACAGTAGACTATGAAAGGTGATCGTAGTAACCCATATCTGTTGGAGATTACAGGTTGGAGTGACATTAAAAATGATCTCTATGATAGTTTATTTAAGTATTTTTATGGTGTTTTAGCCAGAAGATTTTAGAATACGCAAGTGCTGTCATCAAGTAGTCTTACTTCTCTACCAAGCATGGAAAAATGATATGCAAAGCTAAGCAACACTTTGTTTTCAGCTGAGATTTTAGTCCCCAAACCACAGTGTGCCTCTATGGGCTGGGCCAAATCCTTGCCTAAGTACACTATGCCTGGGACCACAGCAGACAGAGGCCGGTGTCATTGTTTCTTTCCCTAAGCCTACGCTGCCCTAGGTCAGCCAGAGTTCTGCTCCAGGGGAAGAAAAAACATCTAAATTGACAGTAAGAGTGGGATCATTTCACAGTAGTCCAGGGACAAGTCCATCTTTTACATGCAATGCCTCCATTCATTACACACACCACCATGTTGGCCAATAAATATCACAAAATGTGACCAATTACAGTAACATCTCCTTTTGAGGCTGAAGTTCTCTCTACCCCATCCCAAACCCAAGGGAAGCCAGGAAAAGAAAGAGAGACTTGGAATTCTTTTTTTCTAGAAGCCAAGAATCCAGTGTTTCTCCCAGCTCACCCCACTGGGCCGCACTACATCACCTCACGTTAGTTTTAATTTCACTTCTGCCATGACTTACCCACCACTCAGATTACCTCCTTTGTAATCAAGTTTTTCCATTGATCAAAATAGGTGACAGTATTAAGGTTTGCAACTCCATAAAGAATGAAACATGTGTAGAAAAAGCTGATGGTAAAAATTAACCATAATGCATACAACGTGGTATTGAGATTCTTAAGCAACTGCTTATTCTGTGAGGCAGAAAATATTCTTAGATCTGGAAAATTAATGTTTGCTATAGCTTATGTATGTGATTCCACACTATGTGAAACACATCTGTCCTTACTTCCCTAAGGCATTGGAAAGCTATATTCCCCTAGGGTACAGCTGTTTGTTGGTTGGTTGGTTTTGTTTTTACAAAGTTAACTTTTAGTCATTTCCTTTAGTTGTAAGGCTTCCTACCCTCTCTCCAATATTTACTCTATTGGACTTCCCCAGAAAATCTTTTTGACTAACTCCCTCAGATTCGCTTCATACAGCTATGCCAATCTCCTTCACCCACCTGTTGTTGTTTTTTTCCTTTTCTGAATCTTGGCTTAACCCTAATGTATGTACTTTAATCCCACTATAGAAGTTTGAGTAACTAATTCCAGATTTTACTCCTTTGTACGTATACTTCACACAATTTAGGTCTCTTCTTGTTTTCTCCTTAGAGTAGATGTTTCTAAAGACAGATAATTTTGGGGGCTTTGGTTAGAGACACCTAGTCAAGAGCAGTTATCTGCAGAGTGAGCGTTCAGTAAACATTAATGACTCATGGTGACAAAATAACTAAAGGTGCACTTATACTTGGTAGAAAACAAACATTAATTCTCCTCTCTACTTTTTCTACATTTTAAAACCCTAATTGCTTAGGTTATTTTTTTCCAAGTTATTTTCTAAGAATCTTCCCTTAGGCAATATATTTTAAAGCTTAAATACTTTCTTCAGATGTTGGAAGTTATTGGACATGTAAAAACATATATGACCCTGAGCTAATTAAACAGCCTATTATAATAAGAAGCCAATTATTCTGCCCAATACAAATATATATTAATTTTGTATTATGTGCAAAAATTTAGTTATGGGTCCATGTACATATACATTGATTAAGTAGTCAAATGCCTAAATTAAAAATGGCAAGCTGAAAAAATTCTGAGTGCAAAGGTGTGATTGCTTTGAAAATAGCCCATTTAGAAAAGAGCTTGGCCTTTAATTGGCTAAGTTAAACAAGGTGCAATTACTACTAACTTGGTCCCCAAAGATTGGCTCTAATCGTGTCATGTTTAACTTGGCTGGTTACGTTGCAAATAGTGTTCTCCTTTTCTCATTTGGTTCACTTGGCTAGTATAATGCCTTTCTATGACTGACATTTTCTTTCCTAACTTAGCCCTTCCTGCCAATGGAAACTTCACAGATTAGGAAATACTGTACCCTTTTATTTTCTCCAGAAAAAAAAAAAAAACACCAGCGAAATGTATGTGTGGTTGTTGTTTTTTAAAGAATTTCTGATGCAGTTTTATTAGTGCATAGTTGTTCAAATGTCAAAGGTTCATCATAAAATTCATGTGTGTATGTCAAAGCTCTTTATAAATCTAATGTCTCAAAATACTCTTGCAGAATATTGTTATGCTTTGTGATAATGGTGAAGAAGAATGTTCTATTTGCACCAACTTTAACCTCCTCTATACTGAGAGATGAGAAGTTTAACATACATATTTAGTGTTCAATTAGCTGGCTCAAGGACCCCACATGGATCCACAAGTGCATAGGGAAGGATGGTTAAATATTTATCCCAATTTCTAAGAGCATCAGAATTCAGAGAAGGCCAATTTCTTTGTTCAGTACAGTTAGTTCCATACATGGTACATAAAAATAGCATCTACCATGGAATGTATTAACCTAACAAAATAGGAAAACTTTTTCTCTGGTAGAGGAACATACATACACATGTATATATGTTAAACTTCCATTTATTTACTGAAAAACAATAAACATTTAAGGAGCGATTAAATATGCTAGGTTCTATATTAGTCACCAGATATGTAGAAATTAGTTAAGACATAAATCTTGCTTTTAGGAAGCCTTTTATATACACTACTAGAGGCCTAATGCATGAAATTCTTGCAAGAGTAGACCTTCCTTTCCCCAGCTACTGGCACCAGCTTCCCTCTGGCTGTGGAGAGTGGCTATAGTGTTCAGAGAGGATCAAGCCTGGGACTGACTTGTGGCAAAGCCACATACTATTACAAGTCCCAGCTTGGAGGCCAAAGCCCTCCCAATGCAATTATAGCCAAAAGGCTATGGTTGTAAGCTTGACTTTATAGTTCAGACCCTGCAGTCCTAGGTAGCTAAGGGATGTGGGCTACGGCGTGGGGGTGGGGGGTGGGGGGTGGGAAGGGAGGAGGGGAGGATGGTGCAGCAAGTGCTGCCTAAACAAAGCTTGATGGAGTTCAGAGAATGGCAACAACAGGAAAGAAGCAGATTTGAAATTCAAAAGAACATTGTAAATATCTTACCCTTATTTTGCTTTGTGTGATCTGACTATAAAATAAAGCTTCAGCTTATAGGCTGTGGCACTGTTTCCTCATCCAGGCACAGTGATCCATCTGGCCCCAACTGTATTCTCTTGTCTGTTTTCTTTAATCCTGCACTGTCCCTCCTCAGGTTCACCCCTGGCCATGCTGGACGCAGTTCATCTGGCACTTGGGACCTGGGCTTCCCTCTGGCCGCTAGCAGGCACCCAGGACCCAGGCCTCACTCCAGCCCCAGTTTTGTCCAGAAGGACATTTGGGATGACACCTGGAATGATGTCTGGTCTAATTAGCATATTACCCTTTTATTATTATAGATATATTTTTATTGTGTTATTTACAAGTAAACAAGTCAGGGACAAAATGGCTTCAGATTCCAAGTTTTAGCTTTTTATTCCTCATTTTCATTTATAATATAGGTTCAGTTTGTTTTCAGCATCTTTCTTGAATATCACCACGCTATTCTGTTTGCTGTGTCTCCTCAGTAACACTTCCTCTTTCACTTCGGGTCCCACTAATCTCATGATCTCTCCAACCTCAAAAGGAACTCTTAGGAAAAAGCTAAGTAGTCTACCTTGTTAGAGCAAATTGTCTAATAAGAATTCTCTGTATTACCTCTCCATGGTAATTTATCTCAAGGCAGAGCCAGCAAAATCTTATGCTTATGAGAAATAATTTTCAGGTACCTTCAGGTATACTATTTTACTTAAGAATAAGCTACCTCTGCCCTGGTTGGAGCATTGTCCCATACGCCAAAAGGTTTTGGGTTCGATTCCTTGTTAGGGCACATACCTAGGTTGCCAGTTTGATCCCCAGTCAGGGAGCATATGGGAGGCAACTAATCAATGTTTCTCTCTCACATCAATGTTTTTCTCTCCCTCTCCCCCTTCCTCTCTCTCTCTCTCTAAAGTCAACAAATGAGAGAGAGACAGAGAGAGAGAGAGAAAATAAAGTACCTTCATCAAGTCATTTTAATCTAAATTTCTGACTAAAATTCTAGCACTTTCCACATTTTCTATTATACCAAGTCAGGACCTGCTTTCAGAACAGAAAGTGAGTAGGAGATGCCTAGCTACAGATTGGGCATTGGGATGGTCTAATCTGCTTATTTATTATCAAAAGTAATATCCTGATGTGGCTTTATCTGATGTGTCATTTCTGAAGGATCCAGGCTTATGGTCTAAAATGATAAATTCTCTGTGTCAACACATGCTCTATTGTAATGCTTTGACTTTCAGTAATGCATGAACAATAATATGCATCTGAGTATATAATGTCAGTTAGCCACATTGATCATTAAACATACCAGCAAGTGAGCCAACAATAAAAGTCAGCCACCACAAAATGAATGGAGTCTGTGGACTAGAAAGCACAGCATTACAGAAGTGTCAGTGATATAGGCTCTGTGCCATTAAGAATAATTTACAATTAAAACAGAATGCTTTCTTCTGGGATTCAGGAGAAGGTATCTGTGTGATAAGAATGCCTGCCACCACAGCTATTTTTTATTGTTTTTGGAACAAACTCTTACCAGAAGCCCACTATGTAAATAGGTAAAGAAACAGGTGATCTTATCAAAGTAGGAAAAGAAGATGTCATGTACCCCTCCCTCCAAATATACCTATATGTGTACATGAGCCACATGTGTACACACAGATGCACACACTCACAAGCTGTGGCCCCTGAGGAGCTTGACAGAGCATAGTCACAAGATCTCAGTCTATATTTACCCTGATAGATCCTGAAGTAATCATAATTGAGCTTAGCTTTGCTTCTAAACTGTAAATTTGTAATTAGTTCCAGAAGAAAATGATACTCAAAGCAAGAATGAGCTTGGGAGAGAGAAGGAGTCTGATTTGGAATGTCTTTATGTGCTTATAAAATCAGAAGGAATCTGATTTGGAATGTCTTTATGTGTTTATAAAATCATATGAGGAATACTGAGAATCTTGAGTCCTGAATTTTAGCTTTGGCCCTGACTAATCTGCATACCTTGAACAAGTCATGTAAGCTCTCTGTTCTTCAGTTTTCTCCTATTTATAATGAAGAATTGTAGGAAAATATTTCTTCCTGCAATCCTTCATATGTGCTACCATATGTAGGAAAATACATTCCAAAGACAAATATTAGGGTGTCTAAAATTTCATTCCCATGAACATTCAGTTTATTGGGCAATAAATAAAAGAAGAAAACAAGATTATTCTGCAAAACACAGCCTGTCATTTTGAATGACTCTGACTCATCTTTCATCAAGTATTCCCTCTGGTGGTAGAACTAATTCTTGGATTTAGAAGAAATTTACCACATGGTGCTTCAATTTCATCAAATGTCTTACGCTGCCATCCATATAGAAAAGGGGTCCAGGAGTGGAGCCAACCACGCAGTCTGATGCTACAAGTTCTGGCCATTCACTGTATGTGTGGGAGTTGATTCCACCCCTTTTCTGGATTTCCAAGTGGGTCAACCATACAGCAAGAGTGAAGGCATTATTGGACCAGGGGAACACGCCAAAACAAAGTGGTGCTAATTTAGAGCTCCAAGTGCATCAAGCATTCATTACACAACAATGTGAAACAACTTTAAAGCACAGAACCCCTTGGAAGGCCACAAACCATACTCAATTACCTTCTGCCCAAAGTTATCTGTTCAACTCCTATTGGAACTCTCTACCTTCCTCACTCCTATTTGTTTGGCCGGTGCCTTTTCACTCCAGCCTTTGTTTTCCCCCAATAGAATAAAATGTTTGAAATGTTGTTATCATGGAAAATGTTGACTGTGTGTTCTGAATAAAAATGAAATCCATAGATATAAAAGATACACAGTCAACAAGCACATTGAAACATGCTTCAAGATGACTCCAAATATGTGTATATATGCAATTTGACTCACTTTCAACTAAACCACTCCTTTCGGGAAAGATCTTTTGAGACATTCTATTATAACAATTCTGGTACTATTAATTTTGGAAATTATTTGAGAATCATCCCTACTTAATTAGCTTGGCTAATTGAAATTTTATATATAAGGTTAAGAATATTTCACCTTGACATTATTTTTTTTTTCGGTTTGTAGACTCAAATGAATAATCAAGATGTTTTATGTAATTTTAGATCATGCTGTATTTAAGAAAGAGGAAAACCTAGAGTTTTCTTTCTTTAAAAAATATTGAAACCAATCAATCATTTATTTAGTATTTCTCTAGCAACTATGTGCCAGGCACTGTGCTAGGTGGTGAGTAGACAGAAAGGAGTAAAATAGTCCATCCTTGTGAATCTTCTTTAGATGGATATTTTGGTAATAGGCAACATGTTGTAGAGAAGTATAGATTTGAGAAGCTATATTTAGTCATGCCTTCTCCAAGTTTTAGTGCCACTGAAATTCTATGTGATGGAAACAAGAACTCTATTTTGTCAGAAATTATCAGTACAGCAAAAATGGGCTAAAAAATAGAACAGATGGAGGAAATTGTCTAGATTTAATAAATAAATTCCTATAATATTTGTTATTTTTATAACAAATTCTCCTCTGAACTTACATTTTTGTGACAAAGAAGTGTTATCTAATAAAATAATCAAATTAAAACTATATGCCTTAAGAAATAGAATGACATAATAAAAAAGGCAATAGCTCATTATTCTATTCTGGGCATGAAGAATTATCCCTGAATCTCAGTGATAATCTCATTTTTCTCCTCAGTAAACTGAAGAAAGCTTGCTATTTCAACTTAGAATTAAGTAACATTTATAATTACTGTATTTTCCAAGACAGGCTAAATTTGTGAGGGCAGAGACCATATCTGTTGGCTCTTCCATGTTATCCTAGGGGACAACATGGATAATTTTGTTGAAAGACAGTCTTTTAAAAATTCTTGTGATGTTGAGATGAGAAAACATATGACAAGTTATTTTAACATCGTAAAATGTTATTTTAAAGTTAAAAACTCACTTTGAGACTTGGAGATTTTGCAGTTTGGGCAAATGCTTGACCTCTTTTTGGGGATAACTAAGTTACTTACTAGGAAGACCTTTGGACCCAAACTTTGAGAACAAAATCTGGCTAACTACACCAGAAGTTTTCCTGCCCAGAGATGATCTCCCAATCATTTTAAAACAAGGTTTTAAAGTGAAGCTTTAACCAAATTGGCACCGAGATAGGATTTTACAATGTCCAGTGGCTGAGGTACATGCCCCAGGAAATTTTTTGAGTTTGGCTTTCAAACAAGCTGCCTTTATGTGATGAATAGCCAGGGTGCAAATCCACTCAGACCCAAATTAAGAAGAGATCTGGACCACCTCCTCAGAACTCACTCACAGAGGTCATGTAGCTTGAACCAGTTGCCAATCCCACCCTGTTGCTACTGAGGAGAAACCAACTGTTCCCCCAACTACCTAGAACAGCATGTCTTCACCCAAGTCCACTGCGGTTGGTTTCCTCCAAGTGGGGTGTTCATCACTGTCCCCACCACACTTCCAGCAGAAGACCCTGTTATTAATCACTCACAGCTCCAAGTGAGCTCGGCATTTCAAGGAAAAGCATTTCCTTGAAAGGTCCCTTCAAAACACCTGGCCTCACAAACACCTGTGACATCTCTGGCCCCCTACTGCCTGCCTACTGCCCCCACCCCAGAGGGTGCCTCCTGTCTGTGAGTCCCACATCTCTGTTATAGAAGACCAACTCATCATCAGCCAGCAGGCTTTGCTCATGACTTACCCAGTTCCCAGACATGATCATCTCTCCACCAATTCCATCTCAAGGCAAATCTCATGCAGACAGTGACCTGTCCAATTCTCATCACCAAGTCTCTGAGGCTGGCTCGAGACAGTTCCACATGACTGCCCAAAGCAAACCATGTGGGACTGCAGAGGGATGACCACGCAGCCTGGTCTCATGGCTCAAGCAATTCCTTTATTTCCCTTCAGGGACATCAATACGTATATTTTCTTACTCTAAGAATGCCCTATTAAAACCCTCAGGGGAGACAACTATCTGTGAAGGACTTTGACCACCAGCATACATGTTCCAAAGTTTGATGATGTGTCTGAGAGGACCAGTCACAGATATTTTACACAGGCACCTCTAACTTCTTGAGAACCAGCATTGCCCTGCTCACACCTGGAGCCCCGCCAAGTTACCTGACTGACAATTGTACCCAGATGTCATGCCAAACCATTGATGCTCAGCTTCCTACTTTCTGGAGGTGAATGACTTGATGGGAGTGTCATGAATCCTCAGGGTGCTGGGTGCTGAGTAATGTAGGACTGAGACAGGCCCCAGGGAAGACCTGAGTGGGGAGAACTCAGTAACATGTGTGCTCACATATGTGCATATGTGTGCATGTGCACATGAGTGTATGTGTATGTGCATGTGTGCATGGGGGGGATGTTGTGAATTCTAGGAGGGAAGGGATAATTCTTCTATCATGCTAGGAAATCCAGAAGACATATCTGATAACACTTTTAAACATGTTTCTGAAGGCTGACAGAAGGCTGAGTTGTCCCCCTCAATTCCATCTTACCTCCTTCCCTCAGTGTTATATTCAGGTCCTCCTGGAAGGGAGCAGGCTACTCTCCCAGCCAGAAGCCCAGGACAGCCCCTTGTCGCCATGGCCCTGGGAAATATAAATAGACAGCCTGGCTTTCTGAGCCAGGACTGCAGAAGCTCCCAGCCATGCAAACCTGTCCATATAGATATGGAAGAGCTCTTGGAGTGTCCACAGCCTGGGACAAACCCTGAGCAGAAAACATCCAGCAGCCAGAAGACTTAGGAAATGAACGGAGTAACCACAGGAAGAAGTTGAAGCTCACACTTTGTTGGAACAAAATGACATTTTATCAACTGTTGAAAAAATGAGTCACTACTGCTTATTTCTAAGGGGATTATATGGTATTTATTTTTATTTTTAAATAATTTCAGGCTTAGAGAAAAGTTGTAATAGAACAAAAATTCCCATAATAGCTTCACCCAGTTTCCCAAAATATTAGTAATTTGTCTTTCCACATTTGTTTTGTCTTTCTCTTTGGATGGATAGATAAATAGACAATAGATGATAGATAGATAGATAGATAGATAGATAGATAGATAGATAGATAATAGGTAGATATAGATATATACATATATATGTGAATACATATATAATTTTAATATTAATACTGTATCTAATAAGATATATAATTTTCTTTTATAACTGTTTAAGTTGAAGGAATTATATCCCTTTATCCCCAAATCATCCTATATAATAAAAGCCTAATACACTAAGTGTCCAGTCATCTGGTTGGCCATTCAACCAATCAAAGAGTAATATGTTAATGATATGCTAAGGCTGCTCAACCGCTCACTATGACATGCACTGACCACCAGGGGGTAGATGCTCCAAACAATAAGTTAGCTTGCTGCTGGGGTCTGGCCAATCAGGACTGAGCAAGATGGGCCAGACACACCCTGGAGCCTTCCCGTGGCCCCTCCCCAACTGGCCAACCTCCCACATCCCTCCCTGCCCCCAATCATGCACCAGTGGGGTCCCTCAGCCTCTCACAATCCAGGACCCCTTGGGAGATGACAGAGAGACAGTTTTGGCCCAACCCCACAGACCAAGCTGAGGGCCCCCACTGATGCATGAATTCATGCACCAAGCTTCTAGTTTGGATAATATTATCTAATTGGTAAACCTTATCCAAATTTCTTTAACTGTTCTAATAATGGCCTTTATAACAAAATGAAATTTTTTTCCTGGTTCAGGGATCAGTCAAGGATCATGTGCTGCATTTAGTCATCTTTTGGTCCCCTTTAAACTGACATAGTTCTAAAGTCTTTGTCTTTCATGACCTTGATATTGTTGTACAATGCCCCTGAATCTGGATTTGTCTCATGTTTCCCTTAATTATATTTAGATTATGCTCTTTTGGTGGGAATATCACAGAAGGGGTGTTTCCCCCTCAGACACTGTATCAGGAGGTACATGATATCAAATGGTCCCATTTGTGATGAGCCTAATTTTGATCACTTGGTTCAAGTTCATTCTGTTGGGTGTTTCTCCACTATCAAGTTACTGTTTTCCTCTTTGTAATTAATAAGAACTTGGTGGGGAGACACTTTACAATTAAGTCAGAATCCTGTTTGTCCTGAAGTTCTCATCTTCCGTTTTAGCATCCATTGATGTTTCTTGAATAAATCAATAGTAATTGTGATGTTCACCAAATGATAATTTTCTAATTTCATCATTCCCTCTGCATTTATTAGATGGAATTCCACTTTTCTTTGTGTCCGTTTTATTTTTAATGTTTAAAGTTATATCATTTGACCTTTATAAAAGGCAAGTGGACTCATGGATTCTCATTTTATTCAATGGATAATAATCTGTTAATGTGAAATTTATTTTTAAACACTGGTAGTAATACATTAGGATCTGAGAGGCCATACAGAAGTGGTGTCTGGCTTTTTCAATGGACTCTGGAATACATTTTCTTAGAGAATACTCAGCAATGGAACTTGTTAGTGAGATTAGTTTAGAACATGGTCAATAAAGAAAATTGACTTGGGGGTCACACAGAACTGCCCAGTCTGCAGTTATTCATTGTAGGTGGTGCTAAGAAATAACATCTCTCCTAGATATCTAACGCTTTGGACCTTCAGATGGCCATTGTGACTGATGGAATGAATTTAGACACATAGGGGTTGAATGGTGTATTGGCCAACTTGACATCTGTGAGATCAAGTCAGTAAAAACTTAACTAATTTTGGAACTCATTTGACATTTATAAAAGGCAAGCTGACTGATCATGGAACTTTGAGTTAAAGATTACCAAAGGTCAGGGATGAGGAGCCTTCTGAAACAACTTCTGTGGCATTCTAGATTCTAAACCACTCTCATAATATGGACCTCCTTGTCTCCTCCCCTAACTTTCACTTTTATATATCTCCTGCTCAGCTATTCTTTCTCATCAACCTCTGACTTTTATTATAACTTTTTTCTTATTTATTGGCTTGCAGCTGAGGCACCCAAGGACACAGCTTTATCCAGAAAGCTGGGTCTCAGATGTAAAGATTGTACTTGCTGAACTCTTCTGAGACTTATCAGTGCATAATCACTTGTAAGTTATCATTTGGAGGAATTGTGAAGGATCCTGTATTTGTCAAAACTCTTTGTTTGCAAGCAACAGAAATCAACTCTAGTTTAAACACAAGAAATATAAAGAAGCATCAGGACAAACCCAAGGACAGAAAAGTCAACAGATCTTGGAGAGAGTTAAAATCAGATGTAATTGCTGTCCAGAGTCTCTATATTTATTGTCTCTGTCCCTGTTTTGACATCAACTTTATTATTTTCTCTCCTTTTTTCAGACTGACTTGCCCTGACCCTCTGGTCCACGCAGAAGAATATAGCTGACCCTTTGGATACAGTATCTACACAAGCCCACCTGAGGAACAGTGGAAGTCCAGAAATTGAGAAATCTTTTTCTGTGTATTAGACAGATATCTGATAGATGTGCCCTAGACTTATTATCCTAAATATTTCTTCATTTGTGTCTTAAACTATACTATTAATATCATTATTTTGTATTAGGAATCCTTCTTCAAGCATCTACACTAATAAAAGAGAAATATGCAAATTAACCATCACTCTGCTATGCCTACCAGACAATCAGGAGGGAATATGCAAATTAGAAGGCCAAAGATGGTGGCCACCCAGCCACTTCAGGCGTGCAGTGGCTGGGCGGGGCAGAACACCTACTATGAGAGGGAGGGCAGGGGGTGAAGGGATCTATCTACAGGAGCGGCACTCTGGCCGCAGCGAAGACTAAGACTGCAGACTCCAGAGTCTGCAGCACAGACGAAGGTGGCAGACTCTGGCCAGAGCCTGCAGCAAAGACAAGGAAGACAGACTCTGGCCAGAGCAAAGGCCTGGGTCCCAGGTGCCGGAGTAAAAACGGTGCTGGAAGCCAAGGGAAGGAAGGCCTATGGATCTCTTTGTGCAACCGGCCTCTAGTATTGAATAAAATCTTAAACAATTTTGAAGTAAATTGTTGGGAGGGGAACCTATGCATAATCTATCATCTAGTGATAATAATTTAAATACTTGGATATACATTCTTCTATCCTTAACTCTATATGTATATGTCTCTCTGTGTGCCTGTGAGTATTCATTAACAACATAGGTACAATATTTACACATATTGTTTTATAACTTGCTTTTTCTACTTAATTATCACTATGTTACCTTGCCATTGGCATTTGCTCTAAAACACAATTTTGAATAGTTATATGGTCTTCTCTCATATGGCTGTACCATAATGTAACCAATCCTCTATGTATTATACACTGTTCAGAGTGTTCCTTCAGCCCAAAAGCCAACCCAGAGAACTAATTGCCTTTGCTCTGAAGCTATGATATACTTTTGACTCTACTCCTCTAGTTAAAATGTATCAGTCTGGGGTGGATTCATGATCCAAGTTCACCAGAAAATTTTCTCTCCCAGGAACTTGGAATTGGAACCTATAGACTCTCAGTTTTTTTTTTGTTGTTGTTGTTTTGTTTTGTTTTTGGTGTGGTTATGCACAATTTTGGGTAGTTGTGGGGCAACCATATCTTCCCATTGGGAAGGAAAAGTAGAAGCAAACAGTTTACTAAAACACAGATGAATGAAGCAGGAATAGGAGATGGAAGAAAAGTAACTTCTTAGATTTCTTTTAATTTTTATCTTCATGGGTGGGTTGAATAGACGTCAAGTTTCTTCCCCACCCCGAATTCATATGCATCTAGAACCTCAGAATACAGCCTTACAACAGGGTCCTTGCAGATGTAATTAGTTAAGGATATCAAGATAAAATTATTCTGGTTTAAGGTGAGCCCTAAATCCAATTGCTTATGTCCTTACAAATAGAGCAGGGGCACACAGACTGAATGAATTTAGACACATAGGGGTTGAATGGCATATGGCCAACTTGACGTCTGTGAGATCAAGTCAGTAAAAACTTAACTAATTTTGGAGACAGAAGTAAAGATTGGATTTATGTTGCCACAAGTCAGGGGACACCTTGGGGCCCCCAGAGAGGGAAAGTCAATAAAGGATTAGCCTTTGGAGCCTCCAGGGAAAGTATGTCTCACTGATACCTTGATTTCAGACTTCTGGCTTCCAGAAGTGTGTGAGGAAAGAAATCCCTATTGTTGTAAGCCATGTAGTTTATGATACTTTGCTACAGCAGCCACAGGAAACTAATACAGCTCCCTTCCTGAGGTGTACTTCCATTATTCATCTTTGACTCAAGCAAGGGGGACTGTCTTGGTACCCTTGTTTTGAAGCCCCTATCTTGAGATCCATGCTGTACCCCACTCTCATTCAAGCCCTTCTAAGAGGGGCTAAGGGATGTGCCCATCTGAAATCCTTACTCTCCCTTTCTAAAAAACATTCCAGGTAACTAGGCCCCCTAAATTCCCAGCCCAAATGTTCCAAGCCCACCTGAGGATCTTGGTGAACCTCTTCCTGGGTCTGTCCTCTCAGAGCATTTCACTGTGTTGGTACATTTACTCCTAGATCCAAAGAACAAGCTAGAGTGATTGTTTTCAGAAGGTAAGGATGAGCTTGAATGGGTGGGCTGGTGAGGTCCCTCAAAACACAGGATACACCAGGAGGTGAAGGAAAAAAGGGTGAGTCAGGGCCAGGGGCCAAGCGAGCTGCAATGAGAGTGTGGCTCTCCCTGGTCTGCATTTTCTGTCACAAAACTCTGAGAAGCTTAGCACTGCAGATTGTTTTCAAGGTGCACTTGTCAAGGTAGGACACCAAAACCTTATGTTTGACCATTTGTTAGCATGGTGTATAACTTTTAAATATGCAGACGTCCAGAATGTAGACCTTTATTGGTCCTTTTGTCCCAAGCCACAAATGTCAAAGGCAGGCTGCCATGTTGTGTTTCTAACCTCAGTCCCATGTTCATCTTTGTATCACCAACCCTCCTCCTTTCCAAAGGCAGACTTGTCTTGGCTTCTTTCCTGTATAAAATTTTAGTGCCACTCTTTAAAATATTAGGTCATTTTCAGTTTGTGGTCATTATAAACTACACTGGAGTGAATCTCAGTATGTATACTTTTGTCCATATCCACAATTATTTATTTCTTTAAAAAATATATTTTATTGATTTTTTACAGAGAGAAAGGGAGAGGGATAGAGAGTTTGAAACATCCATGAGAGAGAAACATCAATCAACTGCCTCCTGCACACCCCCTACTGGGGATGTGCCTGCAACCAAGGTCATGCCCTTTACCGGGATCGAACATGGGACCCTTCAGTCCACAGGTCGATGCTCTATCCACTGAACCAAACCGGCTAGGGTCACAATTATTTCATTAAGGTAAAGTATTAGAAAGGGAATGACTAAGTCAAGGGGTATACAGATTAAGACTTTAATACACCAAATTCTACCCACAGGCAACATAAAAGAGAATACCTATTCTCTCCATCCCTGTCAATGATTTAAAAATATCTTTCATGGGTTTTCTCTTTGAACTTCAGATGCATTAAGTTCTTAGTGTAGATGAGTTCATCTGATCACTCTTCTGCTCAATGGAAGATTCTAGAAAATATTAGATCGTGAGTTTGGGCCATGCCAGATTTGCTTCAAGGGTTTGGAAGGAGTACACAGGTGTTCACAGGTGATGATACTGAGTGCAATGAAGAGGAACCTCCTTCACCTCCCAGCCTTGCTCAGGCCCAGCACTGGCCTTCCACCTTGAGGGTGTCAGAGTCCCCACTCCCCTTTCATATGCGACTGAAGTATCTTTCAAACACCACTTTGGAGGAAGAATACCAGGGGCCCCGTTACATGGCCTGGACATCTGGTTTGTGTTTTCTGGGGACGTACGGGGGGAATGAACGAGCGAGGATGGCACAGAAGGTGTATGGCTGATGGGTGATGTCACAGTCACCAGCTTGGGGAGCTCGGGCCTCTTGAAAGGGGTTGACAAGGGCTGTAAAAGCACACAGGTTAGAAAGGGGAAAGAGTCATTATTTCAAGACAAAGGGGAGTTGAAAACCTAAGATATTAATCATTAGGCTTTTTGGGGCAGTTAAGACCACCCTTATATTCTCCCAAATTTGCGCGCGCACACACACACTCACACACACAAATGAACTGTATGCAATTCTTCAGCTCTGCCTGTGGAAACAAAATCAATATTGTGTTGCCCATAAAGCACCTATTTAATTTGAAATTGCATTTTATAGTCCATTTACCCCACTGGAGTAGCCCAAAGTCAGTTCCTTCTCGCTGTTCATTTCCAAGCCGCAGCTTACTTTCCATTGTTCTCCTTGTCAGTGTTAAACTTGTGAAAGGGGCTTTGAAATAGACAAAAAAGCTCCAAGCGGAAACTGCAGCTCTGAGACCCTGGGTGAGAAAAGGAGCGTGCAGGCGTGCGCACACACAAAACACACACACACACCACTTCTGAGGCTATTATTTCGTTTCTTCCTTCTTTCTTCATGCTACAGTGAACTGAAAGAAGACAAAAGCTAAAAATATATGCAGCTTAGCACCATGAGTGTGTGTGTGTGTGTTCACATGGTCATGTTGGGCAATTGAGTTATGATGTCAAAACTGCAGACATATAATCATAGTGTTGTCATAAAGTCTATTCTCTCCCAAAGGGGCCTGTGTTTAACTTGAGCAATCTTCCTTCCCATAGTCAGTAGATTCAGTCCTTGCATGGTGTATCACAGCACAATTACTTCTCCAAGGAAAAGAGCACTTCAACAAAACAGTAATTATGCTGTGCTACAACAGACATTACAAATACCTGTTGTCCAAAGCATCCATGTTCAGAGGTATTTAAAAGATTTCATTCATAGTTACTACATGTGGCAGCAACAAACTCAGCCTATAAATGCATATAGATAAAAAAATTAATTTTCTTTCATTTCCTTGAACTTGATTTGAATTCTGAGCCCCATTTGTCCAGGAACTTGGATCATATTCTTGGTCAGTTCAGGATCCTCTGTTTCTCCTGAGGTTTCATGTAAATTCCAGGGTGACAATGTTCTTCTACCAAGATGTCAGACAGGGTATGGGTCCCCATTGTTCTGTATTCACATTGGCATCCACTGGGGATGCCCACTGACTGGCCCAGCCCCAGATATCCATGTGCACAGATGGCCGCATCCCCCTTACTCCATTGCTCTGTCTTCTCCCATTCGCAGGCTTGTTCTGCAGCCCCTTCAACACTGAGAACTCGAAAACCCCAGCCACTTCCCTGCCTCTCCAGGTACACAGGGTTCTTTGGCTGCTTCTACTCTTAGAGGGAGCATACCACCCCCTCTGGACACCCTCCATAGCCCTCTCTGCTCTGGAGTCCACCTTCCTTGCCAGGCTCTGCCAAAAGGGAGGCACAGGTTCTCTTTTCCATCCCTCAGGCTAACCTGAGGCTCAGGGCTCTCCTAGCAGATGCAGGACCCTTTCTGAGTGGCCCCATCTCCCTTCTGACACTTACCTCTAGCTTGGGGAATCCTTTCAGATGTATAGAAGTTGTAGTGGATACCGTGGGTACCTTGGCCAGATCAGAGGGATCCTTCAACTGTCTCTTTGGCCCATCCCCTGGCTCTGCAAGCATTTTCATTGAATGCCCTGTCCCTTCCCCTCTCTTATGAGCCCACCCTAGGTGGTTGTAACACTTTGTTCATGCACATGCAGAGCTTGAAGTGTCTAGGAGTCTATATCCAACCCTCCCACTCCCAGGGTGATCTTTAGCCAGACGGATGGGGGAAGAAGTATAAAAGCCCAGCTCTCTTATTTTGAGTTGGCACAAACTCTGAAACATATTATACTCAGAGATCCCTTGTGGGATTGAGGCCAAGGCTATTAATTACATCCTCCTGGGCATCTTCATTTGTAGAGTGGACACTGGTGTGCCATCCAGACTGCCTCCAGGGCTGCAGAGCTTTCTCCAGCTCCTGGGAGTGCTGTGGGCAGACAGCTCCAGCTGGAGACCCTCATAGAAGTTTCTTAGCTGAAGAGAGTTGCCTCAACCCAAAGTCAAGCCCATTTTGAAGGCAGTCCTCATCCAATGACTGGTCAATGAAGGCATATAAAGACCCCAATGCCTTGCCCCAACTTGGGACAATGTTGAGGGGCCGTTCCACCTTCAAAGCTCTTCCTGTGGTCTGCTGAGGCCTTCGCTGAGATGGCCACACAGCCCAGCTCCTTCTCCCACCCTTCCTGCTAGAGTCCCTTCCTTTCCACAGGGGTCGCACTGAGTGCATTTCCCGGTGAACGTCCTGCACAGGACTCCACAGGTTGATGTGGTAGTCAGGAAGGTGAGCTCTGGAGAACCACTCCTGAATTGGTGAATCAGCTCTGCTCCTTGCCAGATACCTCAGTCTGTTGGGGCTGCTGTAACAAAAGAGCCTGGGAAGTTTATAAACAATAAATATTTATTTCACAACTGTGGGGGCTGTAGATTTTAGTGTCTGGTGAGGGCCTGCTTCCTATATAGTCATCTTTTTGCTGCAACCCCACATGGCAGAAGGAGTGAAAGATCTCCACTGAGTGTATTTTATAGGGACACCAACCTTATTCATGAGGCCTCTAATCCCATGATCTAATCACCCCTAGAGACCCCACCTCCCAGTACCATCATCACCTTAGGGGTTAGGATTCCAACATATGAATTTGGCAGGGGGCATGGCACAAACATTCAGCCCCAGAGGTGATATCTGGGGCCAAATACTTCATTTCTCTGTACACTGGTTTTCTCATCTGTAAAGTAGGGATGACAATAGTGCACATCTGACTGGCTTTCAATAAAAATCAAGGTAAAAACATGCTTCAATAGTGCCTGGCACATAGAAAGTTTCCAGTAAATGCAAGCTATACTATAATGCATACAAAGTCTGCGTTATTTTCTGAGAACAAGACTTTTGAAATTCAGAAGACTGGAAAATACTACAAGCTTTTTTGATGGCATTGCTTCTTGAGATAATGAGTGTGAAACAGTCTAGCTTGAGAGAGAGAGAAAATAGGTAAAGGAAGAAAAGGCAGAAGAAAAGGAGATAAATTTGTTAGTATTTAGAAGTATTATTCTACCATGTATATACTTAGAACCATTTACCTTGGAATAAGCTTAGGCAGGTGCCCTGGAAAATGGCATTTAGCTATCCTGAGATAAGATTTTTTTTTAAATCAGAAATTATAATGTTTGATGACCATTTTCAGATCTTTGACATGGTTTCTCTTGTGCTCTTCAGTCAAACATAGAGCTCAGAGTTTCCAGTTAAACCAGCCTAATTCTGAATAGGAAAAGACACCATCAAATTGGTGGGCAGGGAGAAGAAAGCAGGGCTCAGTTCTGACAATGATACCTCCCCACAACAACGTGGTTTCAGGGTAGAGGGCTATCTTGGAGGCCTTTTTCCCTCCCATGGAAGATACTGCAGCGCTCAGCCCTGGACTCAGAAGAAATTCTTCCTCGCTGGTATGAAACCACAGCTGCAGGAATTCTCTGCTGATTGAAAAACAGGACTAAGACATTCACCCTTTCTAACCTTCTCTGCTGTGGAAATCATCCAGGTCTAAAGCCAACAACTTTGGGGATGGGAGGAGGGTGGCACCTTATTGATAATAGCTCTGGAAGCACGACTTGGATTTGGAATAAAATATTTATAATTCCTCTCTGGGGGCAGTGAGCTTAGCACAATGAATCCGTGGGCTTTGGCTCTCCCGAGGTATTTTTCTCCTTCTCCCTGGCACGGATAAAATCTAAACTGTACTTAAGAAACGGTGTTAAATGTGTTAGTTGACTGAATCTGGCATTTATAATGCAATTTAGCAAAGTTTTATATTGACAGCATGACATTTTTAAAGGGCCCTTTCTGATTAACAAGGTTCAGAATCGCTCCCTTGATTATGCTTGCAGAGTGAGTATAAAACGCCATGGGCTCTGGAAGCAATGAATCGGGCTCTGTTAGCATGAGGTGCATTTGCTTTCTTAGTGACCATTTTGGGGGAGGATCAGGCTGGGGCTACATTTTTCAGGACAGAAGAAAATCTGTTTTCTTGTTTGGAGGAACTTCTGTGAGAGAAGGGCCTCCAAGGGCAGAGCAGTGGCTGTGGATTTCAAGTCCAAACTGAAGAAGCGGTCTTCTCAGTGTCCAGCCGTTACCCACCATCTCCTTGTCTGGATAAAGCCCAGGTGTCCAGTGTGGGGTGGCCGGGAAAGGGATGGAAACCCTCTTTCCAAAGATCAAATGGAAAAAGCTCTTGATTTCTCTTAGCGTCATTGCTGTTACTGTTACATTAAACATATCCTGGAGATCTGCTCTGTATCCAACAGTCTTCTTTGGATCTCAGGGAAGAGAGAAGGGAGACATGTCAGTATTTGTTGCAAATGGAGCCATGCATCTGGAGTGGGATGTACATTATCCCAGCTGGGTCTCAGGGCAGCCAGATGTCAGCTGAAATTAGCCACCATTTGCTGAGCATCTGCCCACACCATGCTAATGTGCTATCTACTTAAAATAATTGTGGTAGACTCTACATAACCTAAAATATACCGTTTTTTTAAGTGTATAGGTCAGTGGCATTAAATACATTCACATTGTGCAACCATCACCCACCACCCATTTCCAGAACTCCTTAATTCTACACCATTAGACAATAGCTGCCCACTCTCCTGCTTTCTCAGCCCCTGGCAACCACCATTATACTTTCTGTCTACATCAATCTAACTAGTCTAGGGAGCTCATATAAGTGGAATTATACAGGATTTGTCCCTTGTATCTGGCTTCTTTTGCTCAGCATAATGTATTTTTTTAATAATTTAAAAAAAATAATAATAATTTTAAAATATATTTTTATTGACTTTTTACAGAGAGGAAGGGAGAGAGATAGAGAGTTAGAAACATCAATGAGAGAGAAATATGGATCAGCTGCCTCCTGCACACCCCCTACTGGGGATGTGCCCACAACCAAGGTACATGCCCTTGTCTGGAATCGAACCTGGGACCCCTTCAGTCTGCAGGCCGACGCTCTATCCACTGAGCCAAACCAGTTAGGGCAGCATAGTGTCTTTAAGGTGTTGTAGTGTGGATCAGAATGACTGTCCTTTTTAAGGCTGAACAATATTCCATTATATGGACATACCACACTTGGTTAACTCACTCATCCATCAGTGGACATTTAGGTTGCTTCCACCTTTTGACTATTGCAATTAATGCTGCTGTGAACAGGGTTGTGTATGTGCCACCTAATCTCTAGGATGTCCCTGGAACAGAGGTGTTGTCTCCATTTTACAGGTGATAAAACTAACACTCAGAGAAGTGACCTGCCTAAGACTCTACTCCTCGTGAGTGGTGATGCTAGGACGTGAAGTCACATCTATCTGCCTCCTCCCCACCTCCATCGCCTGGTTCAGTGCAACCCATGTGCTATGTCCCCAGCACCAGCACTTCTAACAGACAGCAAGTGTCTTCTGGGACAATCTCTCTTCATCATCCCCAGTTGTGACATGTTTTCCTTTTTATGGAGTGACCAGAACCAGGCAAGAATCCAATAGCAGATCCTGAGAGAGTTCAAAGATGCCAGGTGCCCCCTCCTCCGCATGCAGAGAGGAATCGGAGAACTTAGGAGATACTTCCAGAGTGTGCTGGTCCCCTGAGATCCATCTGGGCAGAGGAGGGAGAGCCGGGAGATTCAGAGAGGAGAGACCTGACTCAGCAGGTGGCACAAGTATCTAATTCTCATCCCTGCACTTCCAGCTCAAAGCCTTAGGGAAAAGGATATTGAAAGAAGGGCAAAAAAAAGATGTTTCTGACACCTAAGATTACATTTCAACCTCTGGGCCTTGGACTTCGTACTAGTGTTTCAAGAAATGCTATTTTTAACCAAACAGAGAGCGTGGCCTGTATAATTACTGGTAGACAAGTCCAAAATGATCCGATTTACAAAGTCTTACTTGCATAGACTTTGTTTTGAACTAAGGAGAAGGCAGGAGGTTAGCCAGTGCCCAAGGGATAGAGACAAGAGTCAGTGTGCTAGGCTACTGCCCAGCCCACTGCTCACAGCCTTGAAGTTCGGTAGTTCTGTCAACCGCTATGTCCGCTCACTCAGCGGTGTGACACAGCGGGACCTGTAATTGTGAAGGGGCACAGGGCACACACCCACCCTGTGATCCCTGTTCCCAGGTGACTGGAGAGGGAGGAGGGGAAAGAGAGCCCACTCTTGTATTCCAAGCCATGTGGGCATTTCCCAGGGCAACTTGGGGGACAGAGCCTATCACCGAGGTGGGGTGACTGGAGAGGAAGACAATGGCTAGATGGGGAGTAGCTAACAGATGGGGTCCCTGGGTGAGGCTTTGTTGATGATTTTACATGAGCGAGGGGTCAAAAGTCAGAGAAACCAAGGTTGCTGGGTCGTCCCATTGGGCCCCTGTTCCCTGCAGCCTGCAGTCAGGCTTTTAGACATGAGATGACCTTTGAGATTCCTTCCACCTCTAACACTCAGACTCTAAGCAGCTAAGTGAACAGTGTGCCACAGAGTCAAACAAAGATTCAGAACCCACCTGGGAGGCAGGAAATCAGCCAGAGCACACACCATAAACACCATAACAATGTCAGTGCCATGAAACAAGTTTTACAACATGTTGTTTCTGACGAGCCCAGGACACATGGCTCCATGCTGCTGATTACAGCGCTAATGTGAGACCCCTGGGCCCAGGCCCAGCGTCTGAGCTCAGCAGCCCCTCCCGTCCTGTCATCCTGACGCGTGGCATCCAGCCCCCAGGCACCTTATCTCTCCGTGTCAAAACCGTGCCTGGCAGCATGTCACAATTAAGGGACCAGCCGCATTTCCACTCTAAATACCTCTTTTGGAAGAATTTATTATTTTTCCGTTAAAATAAACTGAAGCCTTGATAGAACACACGGCCTTAGCATGTTGGAGGTGCAAGTGTATTTTGGGGTGTGTGTCTATAATGTAAGACTAGGTGCAAAACTAATTTATTTGTAATGTTACAGAAAACACCATCAAAGGAAGAGCTGACAATCAATAAACTATTTTTTTTTCTAGAAATAGTAGCAAATGACGGTCAAGGAGTATAAATCCAACCAGGAAACAGACTCTGGGCACCTTTCCTCTTCCCAGTACCAAAGCCAAGCTCTCCGTGGGGCTCAGCCCTAATGAATTGACCAACTGATTATCTAAATAGCAAAGCAGCTGCAGATGGCGCTGGCCCAGGCACTTTCTCGGGGTGTTCTGGGATGAGCTAAAATCCCCTAGTTCTGATGACAGTAAGACCACCTTTAGCACAGACTTCTCCATCAGAAACTCCTGCCAGCCGTAGCCCCTTCCTCCTCTGTGGTTACTACTGGGGAGGACAGCTCAGACCCAAACCATACATCACCCATAAATCACCTTCAGGCCTTCAATGTCTGCTTCCAAGTGATTTCAGGGGGGAGGTTTGGACTGGCCCTTTTGTTTGTGTTTGAAACCGAAAATGTGGCTTTGCCACTGCAGAGCTGGAAAGGAGACTTCTGCTAGGAATGTCCAAGGGTTGTCGTCAGTACAGTTTCTTGGCCAAAGTCAGCATGACCAAGAGCTGAGATGCGAAGGGAGGGCATCCCGGCGGAAGGGAAGTCAGGGGCTCACCCAGAGGTGGCTGTTGAGGTAAGGACAGCCAACACTTAGCCTTTTCCCCCTGTTCTAGGAGCATCCTAGGTATTATCCCAGTCAGCCCTACCAAAGCCTGTGAGCCAGGGACCACCATTCCTCCACTTGAGAAGGACCCCGAGGCCTGAGAGACCGCGTGGCTTCACCAAAACACACGTGTAGTCAGGGGAGGCACAGGGCTGGGGGCCTAGGTGCTCACACACCACACTACTCGCCAGCAAGCCATGCCTGCTCCCTTTCCCGGCCCCAGAGGTGCCCAAAGAAAGGGCAGCCTCAGCAGAATTTAAAGAAAGGTGGTCTAAGCCTTTAATTTCCACCTTGAAAATAAGTCTGTCCACTTACTTGGGCACTCAAGAAAGGTATGCATGTGTCTAGTGTGTGCGTGTAATGGCAGCACAAGGATGTGTGCCACTTAAACACTGTGGCCATTAGAACTGAACAGAACGAACTGTGGGGAGAGCTCACCTGCTAGAAGCACCAGGTGGCCTGTCCACAGCCCACCTCGCTGTGTGGGTGGCACCGGGGGGCCTGGCTCCCAGCTCTCCGTCTCAGTCCAGGTGTGCCTTTGACCAAGAGAAGGTGGAGGCAGAGTGTGCCTGAGTGTTAGGGAGGACCAGGTGAGACCAGTCCAGGAGGGAATTAGCACTGGCTGATGGTCTTTGCAGCTGGGGCTTTCCACAGTCTTCCAGAAAATTCTAATCCTCATGTAGGAAACACACTTGTTACTTTTAGCAAATGAAGGAACATAAGGGGGTCGGGGGGTCATGCTTTACTAGCTGTGAGCCCCCATCATTACCTACGATGGACCACCCTCCTGCTCATTTCTCCTTTACAAACACTCTTGTTTTTAAAAGAGGTTTAATTAGGAGAAAATGACGTCAACAAATATTGCCTAGGCAGTGCTCCAAGGTGCCTGGAAATCCCACTCTTTGCCAGCTCCTTAGAGCCCAAAAATGAATATTCCCTCCCCACCCTCTCTCTCCTCCCTCCCCTCCTCCCAGGCTCACCCAGGTCCCCGAGAGGGAGTGGAAAACCTGCTCAGTCCCAGCACCCATGATCTCTAACACCAAGCCCCTCCCTCAGATATTGCTGGGTTGGATAAACCTTAAGATATTAGAAATCGACATCTTCCCCGAATTCATTTTCTTTTCTTTTCTTTTTCAGAAAGAGGAAGGGAAAGGCCAAGGGTGCTAGAAACATTGATGAGAGAGAAACATCGATCAGCTGCCCCCTGCATGCCCCTACTGGGGATTGAACCTTCAACCCCAGAATGTACCCTGACTGGAATCAGACTGTGACCGCTTGGTTCATAGGTCAATGTTCAACCACTGAGCCACATCAGCTGGCTGTTGTTCATTTTCTTAGTTATTCTTACTAGTAAACACCTGCAACTGTTCTTTTTGACTTCCTCTGTCTTGGGGGAGGGAGGGGACTTTTTCATATCACATTAGAGACCACTAGCACCCACACAGTTTTTCCAAAGCAGAAAAGGGAAATCCCCTTCCTACCGGTCTCGCCTCTCCGTTCTCTCTTTGGTTCCCATTGAAGTTGTCACCACTTGTGTCCTTTTCAGGGGATCTGCATCCTGAGGTGGAGGAGGGCAGGGTGGCTGCTCACCATTTTCCCCAGTTCCCCTGCCCAGGTGAGGAGGGGCAGAAGGCAGCCCGGCTGTGGGGTGAGACAGGCCAGGGTCGGATTCCCATCCCAGCAAATAGAATCTGGGTGGGTGCATTAACCAGCCTTTCCTCAGTTTCCTCATTTAGAAATTACCTACAGTGTCCACTGCGTTAGGGCCTCTCTGAGGGTGAAGTGAGATGATGCATAGAACCTGCCTGGTATGGAAGGGCCTAATAGGTCATCTGGAGCTGCTGGCTCCATTAGTAACCTAAGCAGAGGGAGGGGACAAGCCTGAATCCAGGGTTTAGGATGCCAGTCTTCTCTCTTTCTCTTTCCATGAGTGTCACAATAAATGACTTTTCTTGCCCCAAGAAGAGACTGAAGGCCAGCTGTCACAACCATTTGCTATTTCCCTCAATTTGCAAAAGCTACCGACTGACTGCCTTTTTGTATTCAAAGTCTAAGTAGCTAGCACCTCCAATTTTTGCAGGAAAGAGAGATATAAGCCCACTGTGAACACCTCTAGAGAGCATGTTGATCCAAGCAGACTCATGCGTGGAGCTCTGAGCAAGCATGCAACAGGCATTCAAGGATTCTTCGCTACATCACACACTTTCCAAGAGAGACTGAAATATAGGCTCCCACGGGACAGAGGTCTGTGCCTGTTCAGGTCATTGATGTATAGAAAGCTCCCAGAAAAGTGTCCTCACTTTTAAATTTTTTTATTTTTTTTTTAATTTTAATATTTGTATTGATTTCAGAGAGGAAGGAAGAGGGAGAGAGAGATAGAAACATCAAAAATGAGAAAGAATCACCAATCAGCTGCCTCCTGCACACCCCCCAATGGTGATCAAGCTCGCAACCTAGGCATGTGCCCCAACCGGAAATTGAACCATGACCTCCTGGTTCATAGGTCCATGCTCAACCACTGAGTCATGCCAGATGGGCAAGACCATGCTGTTGTAATGAAACAACTCATCCTCCTGCCTGGTGGCCCTTATGACAAATGAGCCACAACTGGCAAGACCCTGTCCTCATTCTTGCTGGTCTGCACTCACAGTTGGTTACCTAGACATTAACTTCTACCTCAGCTCCTCCTCTCTCTTTCCAGATTGGGTGGTTCAAGGCCAGAGCTACGAAGGAGGGTCATATGTACCCTTGGTGAGGACTGTTTGGCTAAGTTATGGACTCTGAACCTGCAAAGCAATTTGGCCAACTATATCCCAATAGGATGTCTCACTTCTAGGAAAATATGCCTGCAAGATCAAATTATTCCCAACGTATCAACATTCACAGTCTGTTTGCACTAATAGGGTTTCAATAGAACTTGTATCAGTATAAATATTACTTTAGCTTTTAACTGCTAATTATATCAACATAAACTTAATTTATAGTGATAATCACAGTCATAATGTGCCACTGCCAAACATCTCCACTGATGCTTTGAGACATCGTGTAAACTCAGCCATTAGCAATCATGTAAATGCTCCCATCACTCATTATGATACTGGCTAAAGAACTTCTCTAATTAACTTCTTCCCGAAGTCCATAGTAAGCAAGAACAACAGAAGACAAGGCAATGTTGATCAATTTATTACAATAAACTCATTTCTTACAACAGCCCAAACTGGAAAATACAAAGTTGCAAAGAAAGACTGGCAGGAACATATTCTCAGTTTGAACTTAGTTTTGTCACATTATGTCAATTGAGTCATAACACTCTCACTCAGACCAATGCCAGATAACACTTAGTTCAGACGACATGCTACTTCTATTGCTCCATGTCAAAGTTGTAAAAAAGAAAATTTTGCTGCATCTTGTAAATTCATACAGCTTTTTAATTCAAACAACTCAAAGTACTTTACATATCTCAACTATTGCTCCTTTTTCTGTCACAGTTTAGTGGCTATCTGTTGTTTATGCCACCCCGTACCCACTCCCACCCCGATTTTATTTGGGTAACCTCCCACCCAACACTCTCACTTTATTGTTCTCCTAAAGAAGACCAACCCAGGCTCCATCTGGGAGGAAGCATGTAATCTAGGATCATCCAATCAGCATCTTCCACCAAGCATGCTGTCCACAGTGATTGGTTCAGAGGAGAATATATGACCCAAGTCTGTCCTGTTAAGGTCAATGAGACTCAAGTCCAGGAATCGCACTTTCTCTTCTCTCCATTGGATACAAGGCTCAGAGGAAGGCTCTGTGGGTACAGCCCAATCCACTGACACCCCCACTCCCAAGGGAGATTCCAACTAAGAATGAAGTAGCTCCGAGGAGAACACAGCTAAACTGAGAGTAGGAGAAAAACAAGGGCCCATGACACTTAAGCTTCTGAATCATGGTGTGTCTGAAACCAATCCTTTCCCCAGTCTTTTCAATTATATGAGTCAAGAATCTCTTTTTTGCCGAACCCCGTTGGGCTGTCCACTGTCATTTAAGCCAAAAAAATCTTAATTGCTACAGGCAGCAGGCGGACACAGGGTGTGATTACATTCATTCTAAGATAAAGAAATGGCAGCATAGAGAAATGGCATCCCATCAGCAATAGAGTGTGTACATTAGATACAGAAAGTGGCCAGATCCTAAGTATTCCAAAGCCAAAGTGCCAGCAAATACGAAAGAGTTTTTAACACAATTTAAAAACCAGACCTAGAGCTGCAGACACAACAATCTATGTTTTTCCTTTTCAAATATTTCTGATTCTCCAGTTGGCTCCTCGCAAAAGAAAGCAGAATCTCTGGAGAGACTAACAGAAGCTTCAGAAGAGATGTAGGGAGCTCATGGGAGCTGCAAGGAGGGGGGTGTTTATGCGGAGTTAGAGAAGTGATCAATTCCAAATTCACAAAAGTTGGTGAGGGACTGAAGTCAAATGTGAGAAGCTAGATGTGTAAGATCCTCTTGTACTTGGAAATCTGGTTTGGTGTGCACAGCCGAGCAAGTGTGAGGAAAACCAGGTCCTCGGGGCTTTTGAAGATGCAGTTTTTCATCTCTGAATCACATGCATCCAGTACCCCACCTACGGCTCTCTGCGGTGCCGGGGCATGTTATCTGTCATGGTCCCCCCAATTAGCACTTTGAATGCAATCACAACAATGAAGTCCATGCCCTCATCTGCCAGGGGCGGGCTGGCTTCTGCAATTAAGCTAAAGTTCAGGTTTTGGCTAATAACAGGAGAGGAATGTGACAGGGAAGGGAATGCTTACTCATTAACTCATGCTAATGGGCGCAATAAGCAACCAGCCACCAGCCCGCTGGTGTGGGAGCCAGGCAGGCCGTGTCACTCTGATCTCAGAGTGTTTGCGGGTTTATTTCACAACATTACTGAGGTCTGGCACTTATCTAATAGGCAGCAGTTTTAAGGGAAAAGAAAAGGATAATCTTGTTTTAAGTGCCAGTCTTAGGTCTCAATATTTTATGAAATAGTCATTAATTTTCAGTACAAGGCTGACGGTGATGCTATGGGGCCATCATGTGTATGCAGAAAACATTCCCTGGATATTCCTCAGAGTTTGGTGAATGTGAGGAAAACAATTATCTCTTATTTGTGTAAGGCAAATGGTAATTATCACACCAGTCCAAGTTGTCTGAGATCAGTCACTGCAAAGAAGGGGACAGACTGACTATGACACCGGGCAATAAAATAGCACAAAGTGATTTTGCTTGTTGCAGAAACCATTTCTTGAACACAAATGTACCAAGGACCTACTAAGTGCCACCCTTCGCTATTCCAGGTTTGACACAGCAGAAACAACCTTGCCCTCTGGGAGTTTACATTCTTCTAACCACAGGAAATTAGGTCTCAGGATACCCTCTTAGGCCTTGTCTACAGGAAAGGTGTCATGGATCAACTTCGGCGACCCAACCAAGTCTCTTACCACTTCTGGCTCTGGCGTCACCCAGTTTTAGGCATGGTGACCTAGGAAAGTGATGCCATTTATGTACACATTACACTTGAGCATTTGGGATCTTAGGGATTAACCTACAGCATTGGTGCAGACTTTTTTTTTTCAGGTCAGTCGGATAAAACGGGCATGTAGACCAGATCCCCTAAGTCCCTGTTAAACCTTCTCCCTCATCTGGTCACGGACAGTGCTTCCCCCAGCCCTGCTCAGCTGCCTTGCAGGTCTGCAGTGGAAACACACAAAGGAAGTGAGTGGATCAGACCATTTTTGACGTGACAAAAGGATAAACAGCTTAAAACAGATACTCCAAACATAACGGATCATTTGTCAAAAATGATAATGTCTGTGGAAAACCATTGCAGAGTTTTAAGGACTACACAGATTTGCAGTGTGATCAGGGTCATCTGTCGTGGGGGTCATCATGGCTGGACTCTCTGTGACAACAGCGGCAGATGTGATCCTAAATTGATGCTTCCATTTTAACTATTAATAACATGAAGGCAAGTCCCAACTTCCCTCCAGAGCACCATCTATTCAAAATTAATTTATTAAAAATGCATCCTAGTCATTAGTGCTAAGCAGATTTATGAAAAGCAGATCATCCAGGATACATAAATGTGCAAGCCCTCACGCTGATGTCTGCGCCACATTTCCTATCACTCATGTGGAACCCTGGCCCTGCGTGTCAATATTTGCAGACTACCACTTTGGAGGTTATTTATTTCCCGTGGTCCATTTCTCATGGTGATATGATTTCCAGCATCAGCTGACAGGTGGTAGTTGACACCAATCTGTATTAACTTCAGTTTACGCTGAAAATATTCTGCTAAGTGAAGGCAATGTTCATATTACAGTCTGGATGTACGTTGAATGCTAGGGGGAGTCTTAAAATTTCTCATCTTTTAAAAATAATGACCATTTTGGCTTCTAATTTTTTGACTGGTGCTTTTATTGTGTTTTTTTAAATTATTTGTTTAGATTGTCAGCTGATTTAGTGACAGTTTGTAACATCAGTCACAAGATAAGGCTTTAAAGAAAGATCTTTAATAAGAAGTCAGGTAAAGTCTTGTGTAGAATTTCTCTATTAACCACATCATCAGTGAGGGAATGGGTTGTGTTAGTGGGAAGCAGAGGGGAAAAATAACCAAAGACCTTTTTGTTTTAAGAGTAACCAAAAAAGGATAATTTAGGGGTTAGCCCTTTAGGCTACAATTGTGTTTTCCTTAAAATTGTATAATTCCTTGACTTAAGAATTAAGAAACATGTAAACCAGTCTCTAATTTTTGAAAGAAAATTATGTTTGCCTATTCATTGGATTTTAGTTCTAAGAAAGTTAAAGTGTGTGGCTCATGGTTTTCTAGTTCTAGTGGTGCAAGTCATACTCAATCCCAAATCTTTCTGTGACATCACAACCTCCTGGCTCCCTACTCATCATCCTTTGTGAGTCTAAACTTTCTATTACCTTCACTGACTGCTTATTGATGGGGAGGGGAGAAATGCAGGACTTTAGAGTTGAAAAGGACTCATTCAGTGATATATGTTGCATAGAGACTGATTTAGCTAGTCCCTATGGAGTGCCAGGTCAGCTATTATGGAAGCTAACATGAGTAAGTCATTTCCATGCATAAAGTTTTCATAATGCAGTGTGTGTGTGTGTGTGTGTGTGTGTGTGTGTGTGTTAGTATTGGGACAGTTGCCAAGGAAGAAAAGCAATCTAGAATGTTCCCTAAGTTTTGTAAGGGATGTGATGCCACGTCTATGATGGATATGGGAGCCTGGGAGAGAACAAGATTTCCAATGTGGTCTGCAGCCCAGGCTTCAGAATCATCCAGTCTTAGTTTGAAAAGTCCAGCTTCCAGAGTACACCAAGAGCCACTGAATTGGAATTTCCAGAGTTGGGACCCAAAGTTGCATTTTTTAAATGCTTTCTACATTGTTCCACTGATCGGCCAAGTTTGCCAGCCATTATTCCATTCTATCCAGGGGTGACGGGGTTGGTCAGGACTGATGTACAAGAGTAGTGTCTCTCGCACTAAAACTTGAAAATGGAGGGACTTTCCAACAGTCAGGGAGGACTGGCTTAGTCCAGAGTACCTCACCAGCCATTGTCTCCACCATCTCTGACCTCCCTGGAAGAACAGACGCCGATGGGTCACCGTACCCAATGCCTACATATTCAAGCCGCACACTCCTTTCACCAGAGACCCGAGCCATCAGCAAACTGACGCCTCTTGGGACAGAGTGCATGTAAACAATGTGCATGGTGGCAATAGCTCTCTAAAATATTGATCTCACTGGGATGGACAGAGGTCACCCTGAAGCCTAAAGCAAATCCAAAATGATTGCTTGCATTCCAAAATTGTACCATAAAGTGAGAAAATAAAGGACCATGAAGTAAGTTTTCCCTAAAGCCAAGCTTACTCGATTTTTAAAACTCTGTTTAGAGTATGCAAATAGTGCAAATAACATTTTTTTTAAATGTCCTTATTTGGAAAAATAAAAAGCTGTCAAACACATGTCAGCCCCTGAAATTAACAAAAGGTTTCACTGGTCTCTGAAGTCCAGAAGTCTGGGAACAGCCCCTCCCCCCTTCCCCCCCCCCCCCCCCCCGCCACCCCCAGGCCTGTTTTTCACGCCACCCACTGAATCACACTGCAGATAGCCCTGCACCTATACCATGTGCTTCTTTGGGGGGTACTGCATTAACAAATTTTTATAAGAGTTCAACTTATTTTATTCACTATTACCGTGCTTCCTGAAATAAATCTAAAATGCAGGCATATCTGAAATGGCTTATTTAAAATTTCATTAGGGATGTGACCATTTATTTGAACCTCTAAAAACACTGAACAGAATTTTAAGGAGAGTGAAATTTTGTTCTCACCAGGGGAGGTCAGAAGTTGTTGTTCCTTCTGCCCAAACCAGCTTTCTCTGGAGAGTTTCTTTTTTCCCGTCATAGTATTTGATGCCATCCACCACTCTGGAATTTCAGATAAGTGAGAAGTGCTTGTCTCCCTCATGGCTAGGGGCTCAATTTGTGTGAATCTGAATAAGATTTATGGTGTGTAATAAACATTACTAAAACGTGACAAAAGAGTGAAGATTTAAAGATGCTTACTAATTTAAGATGACATTTTAAATATTCATAGTCCTTAGAGCAATACATATTTCAGGTCTCTATACAGGTTTCCAGGCAGAATGCCTGTTAGGAAATGAAAATCATCTGTGTACTTTTCTCTCTCTGTGCACAACCCCCACCCCTATTTATTGCTCCCTAGTAGCTACCCTATCCATCAGTGTTTAGTGGTGCCTTTATGCTCAGCACCTTGATGTTAAACAAATTAGAATCTTAATATATGAGGTGTGACTATGAGGTCTAACAGGAAATAGGGGAGAAACAAGTATATATTTTTTTCTTTTTCTTTTTCTTTTAAAGGCTAGCCTCTAGGACTTCAGTCACGGATGCCCCATTAGAACTCTAAGTTTTAAAGGACTGAAATTGACACAGTGCCAGTCTTTTGGAAAATGCTGCCAATGCTATTTTTCCTCTTACATGGGAAATTATACAAGTAAGTCTACTGAGAAAACATGCCATGGATTTGGAAAGTTGGTGCTTGGCCAATTTTCTCACCTCTGGTTCGCCGGGCAGTCTCCCCTCATCAGCTAATAAGGACTCTGAGGCCCAACCCCTTGATCCACACTTGATCTCACCTGGGTCCTTGCCCTCTGCTCCAGCCTGGCCCTCTCCACTCAGGGCCCCTTTTATTTCCAACACAAAATGGTCTTGTGTTGTTAAATGGTCTCTAATTTTTCTAATAGCAGACAGTAGAGATTCTTGCTGGTTTTCAGTAAGTATGCTTTATTTTGCCTCCCTAATCTGCTCCCGGTTGAATCTGATTGAATTTACTTGGGCAAAGGCGAGGGGCTGTGGCTACCCTGAAAGCCCTGGACTTGAAGTAGTCCTAATGATCTCATGGGGTGTGTGTGTGACGCAAACCCCAGGTCCCCTCCACTCTGTGTAGATGCCAGTCTCGCTGACTGACATGCACTTAAGCACCCAGGGCTGTTCTTCAGAGTGTGATTTACACCCTCCCTTTCATTGCCCTGGAGATGGCAAGCCGAGAATATTTGAGGCTTGGTTTTCTGGGTGAAGAGTGTTCCCTGGAACAGGTCACAAACTGCACCTTGCTCCTTAGGGACCTGGACTAATTCAGGGAGCAGCTCCGTGACAGGTGCCAGGCTGGACCTATCTCTGGTCTGCTGGCAATTTCAAAAATGTCTGTCTAGTAGAGGAACTGCAGTCCTGAATTACGGTCAGTCACAGAAGAGAATTTAACTCATTCTGAGGTAGTCCATAATGTTCAACAACCCATATCAGAGAGAGCTATTTTTCTTTTCTCAATAGTGGCCACTAGTACCCCACACATAGAGGGGCTTAGGGTGGCTCACTTTCCTGCATCAGTATCATCTGCTCTAGGGGACATCCAGGTGCTGCCACACCTTTATGAACACATGAAAGGTCCTGTAATTAAAATAGGCATGGTACCAACTTGGAGGCGCAAGAAGTGAGGGAGGCTACGGAGATTGCAAAGGTGATTTTTTTACAGCTGGGGCATACCCCTACCTGTGAATGTTTTATACAGAGGGAGCTTATTTCCTTTCATCTTTGTAGATGCTGCACCTACCATAACATAGATACATGCCTGGAATTATTTTTCCACCAGCGGGGAAAGAGTTATGTCTTGCAAGGCCTGCCTTTTTCCGGGGGGAGGGGAGGGATGGGGGTAGAGAGGGGAGAGGGGTGCAAGAGGGAGAGGTTCAGGCCCTCCATCTTCATTGTGGCCCCACTCCCACCTCTGAGCTAACCATGCCTTTTCCTTGAAAGGGGTAATTTCCCTATTTCACAGACAGGTCTGTGCTCTGACCTAGTAGGTATGTGGCACCAACCTACTATGGATTGGTTACAGACGAAGCACATGTTTTCCTTGAAGATAACTTCAGCAGCTAAAGAGGCTTAGGGTGAGACTCACCCTCTGCCAAGTTCTCGGGAAGGTCACTCCACATCTCAGTGTCATCATCAGCATTGGAGGCAGTGTCTAGAGTGGCGAGCAACTCAGGCTTCTGCACCAAAGCAAGCTGTGTGATTAAGTAATTTTCTTAAGGTAATATATCTCTGGATCTAATAGCATCCTCTGGTGAGGATGTTGAGTCAAACAGTCCTTTTTCATACTGAAAACCTGTGACTCAACGCTGACAATGGTTGGCGGGCAACTCAGGACATGCTGGATAATGAACAGTATCTCAATGTTTGGGAACTTGCCCTCTGTTTTTAAATTGTGTTCATCTTTGCTCAATGACCTTTAGTTCGTACATCTGACTGTGTTTTTTCTTTTGTTCATTCAAAATGTTGACTGGCTCCTTTTGCTTTTCTCTCAAAGCAAATCAAGCTATTCGGTTCATTCTTAAGTGGAGCTGCACAAACCACATCCTCCAAGCAAACATAATATGAACCACTGAGAAGGAATTGTGGAAATCACCACCCAGATTGATTTTCCCAATGGCACTCAGGGAACCGAGCACACATGGTCAGGTCCCTGTCCCTGTGTCTAACTGCCACTTAGAATGTTAACTCTTGTAAGTATTTAGGAATGAAATTATATCTTCAGCAAACAGACAAAAACAGCAAAATGGAGGGGAAGGGAAATTAAATAGGTACAATAATGATAATTACTGAAACTGAGTAGTGGATGGTGAGTACATGGGGCAATTGTTCTCTGTACTTACATATATATTTAACATTTTCTAAGGTAAAAAGTTAAAATATAATTCAGCCCTATGGCAGGTCCTACTCAAGAACTAAAGTTAGAGGCTGCAGAAGAAAGCGTAGGGACTCTGGAATCAATCTGGCTGAAGTCCTCGAAGGCAGCAAAGAGAGCGGATGCTGAGTGCCCGTCCTTCTTCCACTGACTGCTTTGGAAATTCCAGAACAGCCCCATAATGATTCTGCTGATGTCAGAGTTCCCTCTCAGAGAACGGGAATCATTGCTGGATCACATGGAAAGGTGGAGCACAAACCTTGGTGAAACGAATGAGACAAGGCCAGGAAATTCTTTTTCTCTGCTTCATATAAATTTACTTGATCCCACCTGCCCGCACTGGGCAACAACAGTTTGTGTGCATGCTGTGCTTTTTCCCACGGATGATTCTCATATGGGTCTTGAATGTTCTTAGCAAAATTAAATTGGATGAAGAATGAAGACTTAGTGCTAAATATTCCTTTGACTGCCTGTTTTCTTGAGCTACTGTGAGCTACTCATCTCCATTTCCCCTGACCTAACATGGGCCTGCTTCATGGCAGTGGCAGAAAGAATGCTGGTTGAATGGAATTATAATGACACTAAAGAATGAAGTTTACCAGATGTTCCTGAAAGAAACTAACATTTCAATGCAGCAGTTCAATCAACAAGCACACACTCTGGAGTCCGACAGGCTCAGTTTCAATCCTGCTTCTCCATGAGAGAGCCTGGTGGCACTGGGCGGTGACTGGTCTGCATGGAAGTGAAGGGGCTGGTAACTTTGCTCAACTACATCATGGGGGCTGTGGGTTACCATGAACCAGAATATGAATGTACTTTGAGAATAAAGTTACTTCTTTTTAATTGATTGATTTATTTTCTTTTTGGGGGGAGGGGAGGAGGGAGCACATCAACTTGTTGCTGTACTTATTT
Source organism: Corynorhinus townsendii (assembly GCA_026230045.1). Classification (NCBI taxonomy): domain Eukaryota; kingdom Metazoa; phylum Chordata; class Mammalia; order Chiroptera; family Vespertilionidae; genus Corynorhinus; species Corynorhinus townsendii. The sequence goes on along the minus strand of JAPDVU010000002.1, from coordinate 138,590,677 downwards.
ATGCATTCATTGGTCGATTCTTGTATGTGCCCTGAGTGGGGATCGAACCTACAACCTTGCCATATTGGGTCAATGCTCTAACCAACTGAGCTACCTGGCCAGGGGAATAAAGTTACATTTTGATGCATTATGTAATTACAAACATTTGAATGGCACTGATGTTTTAAATAATGCAAACAGTTTGTTTCAAAAAAGTCTTGTTGCTGTTTAAGTTCAAACACCTTAAAATTGCTTAAAAGTAAAGGTTAATTGATCTTTCTTCCCAATTCAGTTTAGAATGGACAGGTGCATCAGAGCACTGATGGTAGGTGCAAAGTCTGATGACACAGCTGCGAGCAATTGAGGTCCTTGGTCAGCATAAATTGCAAAAGTAATGCGATATTTTTCTGACTAAATATATACATTTCAACTACCTCTCCTACACCAAGGGGAAGCTCTAGATGCCCATCTTTTTGCTGAAGAAAAAAGGGTTGATCTAGTCCAGTGCCTTGCCAGGATTTCTCTGGTCAACACCACTCTTCTCCATGGAAGAACTTCCGATGGGCCTGCGTTTAAAGTCATTTCCCTGGTCCTTGTCCACCCTGAGGCTCCCAAGCCTCCTGGGCCTCAGTCAGTCCTGTGTGAGACCAATTGGTACACAGTGTTTGCTGAAGCCATCACCAGGCAAGACCAGGCCTCAGAGACACTGAGTCTCTTGTTTTCTGTTACCATCTTCGAAATGAATGAGGCAGATCCAGGGTGCTGTTGGCCATGAAACAAGGTGGCTAAATATGACCTTTTCGCTGGAGAAAGAGGATATTAAGAGAAGTAGAAGGCTGAGCTCATGGCTATACTTTGTGGATTGACCTTGGACACAGTTGCTGCACGCCCCACGCTGCCCCTGTTTCTGAGGTGGGCCACCCTGTTTTAGCCCCTCGCCCTTGATTCTGGAAGAGGGCAGAGGAATCCTGACCCAGGCTGGCAGCTCCCAGCCATTTGGAGAGAGGAGCTGTGAATGAGCTTTCCCCACGTTTACAACCTCCTCGCTAGACCTCCCACGTGAGCCTCAGGCAGTGCTGCAGACACTGAAGGAGCCCGAGGCCAGCTCAGCCTCTCCCAGGCAGTTGGAAGGACCTTCACTGGAGCAGGCATTGGTCTCTGCCTCAAGTTCTTCCTCTTCAATACTTTGTCAGTCATTTCATCCACCCACAGGCTGCATTTATCTGTGAATAAAAGGTTTAATCATTTACTCATTCATTGATTTACTATCTATTAAGCACTTTCTAGTTACTATTGTCCAGTCTCTGGGAGAACAATAGGGCAGGAGATGCCACTGTACCTTCATGATCTTTCCAGGACAGGAATGTTTGGGTGCATTTTTATTTGGTTTCGGTTTTGGTTCGGTTTGGTTTGAATTCTTTGTTTCAAGATGCCTCTTTGCTTCACCATCTTGCCAGGCCAGGAATTTTGTCGGTTATTTTAGTGCCCAGGATAGCAGCTGGCCCTCAGTGGTTGTGCAGTGTGTCCCTGATATTACTAATAAAAGTGCCCAGGGCCACCCACAGGGAGCAATGGATCCAGGACAAGACACACCTGACAAGTGTGTTTCTCTGTCTCCTTCACTTTTCCCAAAAGGTAACATCTAATTAAAAGGAGTAACCAGAAAACCATGGGAAAGAAGCAGAAGGAAAATTCCCAAAAGGGCAACTGGCAGCCTGAAGTTCAGGTGGCGGGGCATGGGGGGGGGGGAAGGGGCAGGAAGACATAATTGGTGGGCCTGTGGGGACAGTCCTTGTTCTGGGTATGGAAACTTCTAAAACCTTTTAACAGATTTTCAAGTAGAAACGCCCCGTCCCTTTTCCCATTCCCCACATCACAAAGTAGTTCTAGCTACCTAATTAAAAACATCACAGGGCCCCTCCATCACCAGGCCAGGACCGAACACCCTCATGCACTCATTGTACTCTAAATACAACCTGAGCGAGGCCCCATGAGCCAAAAGAGGCGAGGAGGTCCCTCTTCTCTCTGCCATTGGAAGCAATAAATCTTCACTCTCGGTTCTCCAAGTGAGAGCTGCTGGCAGAAAGCCAGATCTGGAGATTAAAACCACATCATTGTGCCCTGGCCAATGTGGCTCAGGTGGCTGGGTGTCAAGAAGTCGTAGGTTTGACTCCTGGTCGGGCACATGCCTGGGTTTCAGGCTTGGTCCCCGGTAGTCAATGTTTCTCTCCTCTCTCTCCCTCTCCCTTCCTCTCTTTTGAAAACAAATAAAATTATGTTTAAAAAATAAAAATTTAAAAAACATATCATTGGCAAAGAACAGAGGTAAGTGACAAAACAGGGTGAAGAGAAAAAATCCACTGGGCAAACAGGCAAGACTGCTCTTAAGTAGTTGAGCCCTTGAGATCTCTCTTAACTTTTCTCTGTTGTATCACGGTTCCCCACCCCAACCCACAGGGGATTCATGAAGAAAAGGGAAATAATAGATGTGAAAAGCATTTCAGTAGTTTGTTTCTGCCTTAATCTTTCATCTGTAAAATGGGTATAGTAATAGCACCTACCTCACAGGGTTATTGCAAAGATTAAAGTTAATACCCATAAAGCGTAGAATAGTGGCAAAGATATAGGAAGCATTTATACAAATGTTTGCTATTTTAACAGTCAGGTCTGGGCAGGACACAGATGGTACAAAAAGTTTAACTGACAAGCTACTGAAAATCGGTACTGTTTACAGAGCTGATGGCAGGTTTCAGGAGTCATGGGAGGGGGAGAAATTAGCAAGGATATCAAAGTCTGAGGCTGGAGCTGCGGAATAGGGGAGGCAGGGGTTGAGGAATTGAGCACACTGACCTTTCTCTCCTCCTGCTCTGATCTCCTGCTTCTGTCTCCATCTCCCAAACCAACTGGAAGCAGAGGGCAGGTTCAGGTGATGCAGTCCATGCGGTCAGACCCTGGGGCCACAGAGCATGGATCTGAGGGAGGAGAGTAACCATGCATAACTAGCATAGCTGTTTTCAGTAGTTAATTTGGTATTGGTATTAATAGTGGTATTGACCAGTGCAAATTATTGCTATTAACAATGGTTTTCTCTAGTAACAGGACTTGTTTCTGTTGTTATAGGTTTGAGTTTTGTTCTTAAATAGCTTTAAGTTTTGTGGTTACTTTTTTTTTTTTTGGAATGGGGGCTGACTTCCTGTTTGAAGGATGTGTTGATGTCATTGTTGCCATTTGGACGGCTGTCCTCCAGGAGCACCCAAAGCCCATTGGGACTGGAGTTCAGTCCTGATTTGGAATCTCAAGCCCTCGTCTACTTGCAGGCCATTTCCCATCCTCAGGAGCCTCAATTTCCCTTAACATAAAAAGGAAATAAGAATACCCTGCCAGAACTGTGCGAATATGAGGAGCTGTACATAAAAACAATGCTAAAATTTTGTCCTTATAATATACACGAGTTCTGACTTAAGGAGCATGGCATATTGTAGCAACCCTGTTTTTAAAAAATCCACTGATCATTTTTCACAACTTATTTATTCTTGGCTCCTACTTCCCTTCCAAGGAAGGAAAGGAGATAGAAGAACTTTTATCTTTTTTCTTTACGTTATTCCTGACAATCATTTCCACACAAAGAATATATTCAGGAGGTTTGCCTTCCAATTAAAAAACAAATCTAAGTTATTTCCTATAGACTTTTTAAGCATTTTTGCTCACTAAATGTATATATTCTGCTCTAATTGAAATTCCTAAATAGTCACTTTCTGAACTGTCAAAATTGTAAAGCTGTTGATGGGCACAGCATTGGGGTTTCCATGGCAACTACATTCATTGCCTAGGCGATGCTTGTCTGGTGATATCACCACTGTACTGGCTCAACTCTTTAAAACTTGGTGGCTCCCAAAAAATGCACAAGCATGTCCTGAAACTTTAACGGGCCTTCATTTTTAATGGCTGGCGTCAAGCTTGGATCCACCAGGACTTGGGAAGTGGCAGCTCTGTTCTGAGGTTCCGTGTTGTGTTGGGGATGAGAGATTTGACAAGCATGCTAATACTACCAGGTTCGATTTGGATGGTGACTTTTCATGTGAAATGCTCCCAAATAACATTACCATCAGTCATAGCGGCTGAGATGGAAGTGGAGTTAAGGGACAGAATCTTAGTTTACACATGAGAACAACATGCTTCTGAATATAAGTCAAAATTGGAATATAGACTGTCATAACTACATTTTTTCTTTTCCTTATTTTCTCACTTTCTCTTTTTTCCTCTACTCTCCTTCTCATTCTCTTTTCTGAAGAGACCAGAGATGCTGGAAGCTGGAACCATGGCAATTTGTTCTCTTTGAATGTCTGTTTGAATGTGGTGTGTCATTCCTAAACTATGTCCTATTTAACTGTTGGTGGGAAAGTTGCATTAAAAATAAATCATTTCTTGATAAGCAGTTTTACTGGTGTCTGGTCAACATGGACTCAGGGAGAGAGAGATCGTTTAGTTCGCCTTTCCCCCATATCATTGGAACTCAAGCTTTCTCTAATTACATACAGAGGATCATTTAAACAGGGTGGTCTGTTTTAAAGCTGCCACATTTAAATGTACTTCACATTAAATGAGCGTGCTGTTAGATGAGTTTGGCTGGCTCAAAAATACATCACAAAATGCAAATCTGATGATATATAAAGCTTTGGCTACATCATGGAAATGGGGAGCATTTCAAAAAATGATGTTAGCACTGACTGCTAAGTGAAATGGCATCCCTTGAACACGCCTCATATTTTAAACATTTAAATGTACGCCGCTGAATCAAATATGTCCATTTGCTATGTGGCAATTTGTAACTAACACAAAATAAGAAGATGAGGTGCAAGCTTTCCTTCACAAGTTAACACCAGTGAAAATACAAGGGTGGAAAAGGGCTGTGAGAAGTCAAGAAAAGGAGGAAATGGCCCTGCATACTTATTTGAGGAGTCATTTTGAAGTAACTAGGAGGCAGAATGTGAACTGCTGTGTGCCAATTACTCCACAGCTCCTTGGGACCAGAAGCTGTTGAGCTGTTGCCACTCTTGGCTCTCAGAAGATAGAGTTAATGAAAAGGGTAGAATATTAGGTATGACTAGAAATAATTTAATGAGCTTTTAAAACTAATATTTCAGACTTCACACATACAAGAAAGGATTATAGTCCCTTAAAAGTATCAACCTTGTCCATAGTCAATCCAATCATTACAATGTTGCTGCTATTATTCAATTCTTTTTAATGCCTTTTTTTTTTGAGATTGTCATCAAATACTCCAAGACATCTGTGGCACATATTTCTAATTATTTACCAAAGCCCATTCTTTCTTCTCCTGTAGAAGTCAAGTATGTGGCTTCCACAATAATAAAATGGCCCCTCGGTACATGCTACCCAGATGATGTCTACCAGGTGTGGGCACATGGCAAAGTTCTCAGTGGGAAGTGGAAGTGCTATGGGGTCATTTCCAGACCTTGTTTTAAAATATTACACACACAGACTTCTCCTGACTTTTGCCATCCTTCAGGAACCATAGGAACCCAGCATTGACCCATGCCCTAGGAGATGGCCTGGCAGCATGTTGGGAGGAACCTGGGCTCCTGAATGACTGCATGGAGTAAATATGCCCTGCCAAGTGAGTAACTGAGTTCTCTCCTCTTGAACTTGTTAGAAAAATTACATATTACTGCTTTGGTGGGTCCTTGGTTAGAGGTTCTATACAAGTGGGCTGTGAAAATGATGCTAATGAGTAATAAAACCTACTTGGATAAGTAAGTCCTTTCATGGGTGTTTAGGAAGAAGTTTCATTACTTTACTGTTGTCCTTGTATTAGACTCACCACATGAATGAACTGGAGGGACACAGAAAAGTGCATGGAAGGCAACGACAGGAAGACAGATAAAGGAAACACTGGAGCAAGCACCATTACAATTAATCAGGTTCAATATTATAATTTTAAAATATAGGACATAATTCCCTACATTTTTCTTACACTGACCTCACTTTAACATTCTTCTCTGTATAACAGAATTCTGCAAAACTGAGATGCTTCTGGGAAGGACATTTTGTGAGATTTTTCCCCCAAAATACTAAAGTATCAGAAGGATCTCACTGGGTCTATGTTTGTACATCTGTAACTGTCTAACAAACTGCCCTAAGCCTTAATGGTTTATAACTACAAAAATGTGTGATTTCTCACAATACTATAAGTTGGCTTGGATCATCTGTGAGGTTCTTCCTCTCTGCCCGAGGTAGCTGGGTAGTTGGCAAGGCTGCATTCAGCCAGGAGATTGGCAGGAGTAGGAACATCCAAGGTGGCCTCTCATCCCCCAGAGTCTCGCTCAGTATAGTCTCTGGCTATGCAAACATCTAACCTGAGCTTTCTAAAAGCACAGCCACTGACTTCCACAATTAATGTTCCAAGAGAGAAAAGGTGTTAGTTATCCCTGAGCTTGGGCTCAGAAGTTCTAGAATGTCACTTTCTTTGCTTCCTGTTAGTCATAACATGTCACATAGTCAGCCCACATTCAAAGGACGGGAATAGATTCACCTCTTGAGGTTGGAGGCAGCTTGACCTTCAGGGGTGAGGGGAGGTGTTAGGTAGCCCTAGTTGAAACCTACTTCCTATAGACCACTGTGATCTTGCACTGCTGGTGGGAATGCAGACTGGTGTAGCCACTGTGGAAAACAGTATGGCGTTTCTTCAAAAAATTAAAAATGGAACTGCCATTTGACCCAGTAATACCACTTCTAGGAATATATCCAAAGAAAATAGAAACGCCAATCAGAAAGGATATGTGCACCCCTATGTTCATAGCAGCACAATTTACAATAGCTAAGATTTGAAAACAGCCTAAGTGCCCATCAACAAATGAGTGGATTAGAAAACTGTGGTACATCTACACAATGGAATACTACACAGCTGTAAAAAAAAAGAAGGAATTCTTACCATTTGCAACAGCATGGATGGAACTAGAGAGCATTATGCTAAGCAAAATAAGCCAGTCATAGAAACATAAATATCACATGATCTCACTCATTTGTGGAATATAATGAACATCATAAATTGATTAACAAAAATAGATACAGAGACAAAGGAGCATCGAGCAGACTGTCAAACTACAGTGGGAAGGCACAGGAGGGTTGGGGTTGTGGGGGGAGTACAAGATCAACCAAAGGACTTGTATGCATGCATGTAAGGATAACCAATGGACACAGACACTGGGGGGTGGGTAGGTGGGTGGTGGTGGTGGTGGTGGTGGTGGTGAGGGCATGTGCCAGGGAGTAGAGGAGGCCAGGGGAGGTCAATGGGGGGAAAAGGAGACATATGTACTACTGTTTGTAATAAACAATAATAAATAAATAAATATAAATAAATAAATAAAGGAACTGCTCTTTGTCCCCAGTTTCTGGCACAGAGTTTCAAAAGCCCTTGGGAGATCCTGGGTGATCTGAGTGTCTTTTGCTATTCATAATAAGCACCTTTCAACCATATCTAATTTTATGCTAATGAGGTTAATTGTTACAGGGCCTCTAGATAGCTTTAGGATGGGGGTGATGGCCAGAAAAATTAACCACATGATTAGAAGGTTAGAATTTCAGCCTCACCCTCTGACCCTTGTGGAGGGAAGGGGGACTGGAGATAGAGTTTAGTCACATAACCAATGATGTAATCAATTGTATCTACATAATGAAGGCTTGATTTAAAAAAAAATAAAAACTGAAACAAGGAGGCTCAGAGCTTCCTGGTTTGTGAACACATCAGTTCCTGAATCTGTGAGTAGAGGGCATGGAATCTGACTCACTCCCCAAACCCCCAAGACCCCTATGTGTCTCCTTATCTGGATGTTCATTTGTATCTTTTACAAAAAGATGGTCATTGTAAGTACAGCACTTTCCTGAGTTCTTTGAGTCATTCTGTGAATTCTCAATTCAGAGGGGATGTAAGAAATCCCAAATTTGTAGCCAGGTCAGACAGAAATGTGGGACCCCACCTGTGACTGGTGTTTGATGGAAGAGCAATCTTTTTGGGAACCTTGCCCTTGAACTTGTGGGATCTGATGCAAATTCTGTATAGTGTCAGAATTGAGTTGAATAGTGGATACCCAGTGGTGTTGGAGAGTTGGTGTGGGATCATAACAAGTCACCTTGTGGCTGAAACAAAGGTCCCAATATGCAGAGGGCTTGGGCTATATTGCTCATACTGTCCATGTGACCTCTCATAAAGATTTAATTTTCTCTTCAGCTAATAATGGCAGAGGAAAAATACCTACATTCAGGGCTAATATAAAGTTTAAATATAGAGGGAAAGCACTTATTGAACTGAGGCACTCAAAGCAAATATTAGCTACTATTATGGCCCAGACTCTAATGCATAATCAAAAATCTTATTTATAACCCAACATGAGCTTTGTGGTCAGATTTTCACCTTTTTTCAAGCCAAGTGAGAGAAATAATGAATGTAGATCCCCAAAGCTAAAGATATAAATTTGGCTCTATCTGTCTTTTGTGTGCATGACTGGGGTTTTTTCAACCAAATTTTTTTCCATTCAGTTCCAAGCAGAAACTTGACAATTTCTTCACATGAATCATCTTTCTATGGCACTATTCCACACCCAGCAGAAAAATTATGTGAGGCCACAGTCTTTGCTGGCCTGAACTCAAAGAAAACATGAAAAACTGAACTCCATGTGGTCTTTGAGTCATTCCTCAGATCCTGAATTCTCTCAGCCCTAGAATCAGAGTTGGTTTAGTGGGAATGGCAGCTGGATGCTGTGGAAATGGTTGCTCTCAAGACTCAGCAGAAAGATGTGATGTGGTGGTGTGAGTAAATAAAAGGCATCTGCTCATGAAAACTACACTCTTATCTCTCAAACAAAGGTAAAAGGAAGCTGCATGGCTTTTAACAATTCAAGGCTCTAGTTAAAAGAATGCTGCTTTCCCAAGTCAACTATGCCCAGTCCAAAGATGGTCACAGACAAGTAAGATTTTACAAGACTGTGGACACGAATATATTCGGGATAGATTATATGCCCAGTACTATGGGATTAGGAAAGATGAAGAAAAACATCCAAAAACTGAATTCAAATATATATTGAGTACTTTTTTCCCCCCAGCACTGGGAAGAATGAAATACTACTGTTTCTGGCTTCAAATTTTCTATGTATGTACACACACACATTTCAAAAGAGACATAGCATGTTGGTATTTTACATGATCACCAAGGTCTTACGAAGGACATCCAAAAATACTTCTTCAACATTCCCAGCACTGGCTTCCCTTCACGGACAGATCCTGGGATCTCACTTGCTGGACTTGCCAAACACTGACCCAGATGAACTGGTATGCACAAGAAAGCCACTTCTCTCTTGTCACATGACCTGGCCTCATCATGGAGCTGGGAAAAGAAAGTTTCCAGATTATTTGTCTCCATAAAAAACTTATAAAAATGAGATTTTTTTTAAAAAAGTTAAATTATTTTGGCCTGGAAGTTTCACATGGGGTTGTATATTTCCCTAAAGGGTCAAAAATAGAACATGTATTAAATGGCAAGTTATTCAAAAACCAGCACAGGCCCCAGTTGTCTTTCTAAAGCTCTGATTTACTACATATTTCTCCCTTGAGAAAGGCCTTTTTTTAAATGTTCATTTCCATTTTAAGGGACTCGGGGCTTTGATCTGTTGGGAGCATTCCTTTTCTTTCCCTGACTGGGCCTGTCGACAGGCAGAGTTAGGGCCTTGATCTCAAGGCCTTTGTCTTTCCACGGCCTTCCCTGGCATCCACACAGCATCTCTTGCATCTGCAGTCACCCTGGTTAATTTGGGGGTCAGAACTGGTGAGTCCCTACACCAGGGGACATGAGCCACATGGGTTCAGCACAACTCAATGAAGTCCCTGCTTCCAGGATGTAAGACCAAGGAGGGATGGACTTAGGAGTCCTTATAGCCCATAGAAGCTGTCAGGCCTCCCTTTAATCTTGTTAGTCCCATAAAGTCAATTCAACTCTATTGTAAAGTGAGTGTAGTTTCCTTTTGAAAGGTTTGTAGCTTTTAGTTATTTAGTTAGTTAGTTACTAAACTATTTAGTTTACTCTGCATGGGTGATACCAATATGTGTCTGGAGCCATGAGTTTTTCTATTCCAGACAGGTTGGAAGATAAAGGGCAACGTGGGTCACTTTTAGTATCAAACCCGTTGCCCTGCTTTGTTTTCAAATGACACCACTCTTCTCCCTGACAGACCACCTCTGGCCCCCACTGTACCTTAGTGCAAATTAGAGAAAACCTTTCCTTAATGGGCAGATTCTGGTCCCTGCCAGGGTGCTCATGTTGGAGGCCTTCTCAACGTTGGTTTTGAGCTCCCACTCACTTTACAACTGTAGGCAACTGCCTAACCTTCCACTTAGATTCCCCTGCCCACATCTGCCTCAAACACACGCGCGTTCCCACATGCACATACACACTGACTCACTGGAGTAGTACCAGATGTTCCTTCCAGTGCCAAACAATTAGTTCATTATTCTTCCATCTCTACCCTTCCTCCTGACTTTACTCTTCTCCTCCTTTTTCTCTCCCATTCTCTTTCTTCTGCAATAATACAGTGAAAGTTCATATAAGCTTTAAATCCAGACAACCTGAAGTTTTACCTCCAATAGTCAGGGTTGGGCCACACTCAGAGGTAATTTTCACTCAGCATTTTATCACTGGGCTGTTCCATTCGAGTCTATTCCATATGCTAAGTGATTGTTAGTAGAAATAGGATTCCGGGGGTGCGGAGACAGAATGAGTAATTGATAGAGTTGGGCCTGCCTGCCACGGGCTCCCGCTGCCATTCTTCACAGGTAAATGACACATACCGGCTGAAAAAAGCACTCTCCCATTTTCCTGTAGCACATTTTTGTTTGTTTGTTTGTCAGATTACATGTTCAATCAATTGTGTCAAGAGCTGCACTATACATGGCATCGCACAATCCAGTGTAAACCCTGGGATCGCGGCAATGCTGCTTCCCGCTGCGGAGGGGAAAAATGGTAGTGGGGGTTCTTTCTAGCTGATGTCCTATGGCAGGGAGGGGGAGAAATTGTGTTCCCCAAGAGAAAGTGGTTAATTTTATATTTTATTTTATTTTATTTTATTTTTGTAGCTGCAGGCAGTCTGTGGATAAGTGGGTATTACAATCCTGGTACATCTCTAATTAATAAGATCAATTGCCACTGTATTTTCTTTTACAAACTCATTTAGATATGTCAGGGCTGCAATTATTTTGAGAATGATCTGGCTTTACGCTTATTCATCTTTCCTCTTCCTGAAGGAGAAAATAAAACTGTCAGCTTACATGCCCTTTGAAGTCTGTTTTAGATCCTTGATTGAAAATTAAAAACAAAGTCTCTAGCCTAGTGCCATTTACAGGGGCAAAGTTCCTGTCCTTACATCAGTGTGTGTGTGTGTGTGTGTGTGTGTGTGTGAATTTTTATTTTTAAAGGGTCACATATTGGCTTTCAAATAACATGTTTCACCCCTTTGCTTCAATCTCCTTCGATCTGCAAGAATTCCGAAATCTTTTAAAACCGAGGAGCACTGGGCAGTCATTTTGCTTACGTGCTGTTTTTCTCTTTGGAGAAAGAACGATCTCCAAATGGACATTATGACTGTTATAAACCTGGAGGATAGTTCAGGAAGCTTCGCTCACCACGTTCAGGCCTCCTGCTTTAATTACCACCAATTGAATGTGCAGAAATCCATCCTCACTCCTAGGGACCCAGACATCATCTCACCCCGTCTGCGTGCCCAGTTCCAGCAGCTTCGCTGCAGAAAGGCCGGAACCTGTCTGGCTGTTCCATGGCTCTGGGAGAAGCTCCCACGAGGCAGGCACTAGGAATGCTTCCAGACGCTCCATCTGGGGAGGGGGAACCCAACTGCTGCAAAGGAGATTTAAACCTTCTCTTGGAGAAGACCAAGGGTGGCACGAGGCTAACAAATCAGAGAAACGGCGCTGAGCCAAAGTGGCCACCTTTTCTTGCCTCCTGTCTGATTTGTCTTTAAGGTTTTAGCATTATCCCTCTGTTGACAAATGAATGCTTTTCTGGAAGATGAGGTATTTCCAAAAGCTGGCCGACACTGATTGGAGTGCAGTGAGCTCCGCAGTGCTCTGCCTCCCTCGATTCATTATTTGAAAGGAGAGGCCTGGAGGTTTTGCACGAGCATTACATTCAAGGTGATGATAAATGTAGTCTGGCTGGGGTGGTAATAAGGGAATTTCTAGCCAGGTCCTGTCTAGACCACGGTTTGTTACGGAGTGAAACCCACAAAGGGGGGCTATGGTACCAGCTCCTCCGAGAAATGGTCCTCAGGGAGCTCCAGGCACATTGCAGGTCCGCGCCCCCACCCAGCCTCTAAGTGGGGCTGCTGTAAATAACATCAGCCTGTCTTTCAGCAGGCTCGGGGAAGCTTATAAGCAGAACACGATTTCTGTTGTCTGTACTTGTGCATTAAGCTCAGTACTGTCAACTCTAATTATTCTCATTAAGGCCTGAAAGTTTTAGAGATTAATTAAGCAGAGAGCAACAGCTTATGCAGAACAGCAATAGTTCCCCCTTCAAGGATTAGCCCGTCATCCTGGTGGGATTTTCCTTGAGCATTGCCTGTTACTTTATAAGATAGTAGAGTGTGGAGCTCATATAATATGGATTAAAAATAGCCTACATTTCACATGTGCTATTCAACCATGAAAATAAGTTCTGGCCCTTGTGCCCATAACCCAGAAGGCTCACTAATGAGAACCAGGCAGTGGGGCTAATGAGAAATTCAATACATGCTGTCTCTCCTTCCATTTCCTTTCAATTTGCTTTCTACAGGATTCGATGTGTGTAGGAGGAGTCTGAGTCGATGCTAGCATTCTTCTCTTTACTTGTAGGGGACCTTAGAGACTATCTAATTCTATCCCCTTCGGCTACTGATGTGGAAACTGGAATTTAGTGACTTGCTTAAAGGACCATTGTTATTGACAAAATTCCTCCAAGGGAAGCTACTTTGGAAGAATTGACAATCATCAGATATATTAGACAGGTGCGTCTTTAGCTCTTAGGGTTTGATGTGGCCCCCAATTCAGCAGAAATGAGATAGTCCCACAATAAAGAGAGGCTGGACTTAATTTGCATGGAGCCCTGGGGAACTCTGGGATATAAGGAAGTGCCATCAGGCTTCCTGTTAGCTAAAGGATTTCAAGGCTTCCTGAAGAAAAGTGGGAAAATGGATGGTTAGTTATGCCCTGGCACCGCAAGAAGTAAAAAGGAGAGACAAATGTGGGTAATCACCCTGGCCTTATTCCATTAGCTCAAGTTTGCAGCAAAACAAATGTTCAGGGGGTATTTCTGCCATTCATCTCTGACACGTCACATAAAGGCACCACTTGAATTTGATGACTGGAAATGAAGCATTCCTACCTCCTACACTCCCAAATCCATTCATTTACTTATCTCTTCAGATTGGACCCCTGATACATGCCTGGGACTGGGCTGGACCAGTGCCAGAACCCTGGGGCTTGTCTTTGCTGAATTGCGGCTTCTACCCAGTGGCAGTGGGAGTGCCACCTTCATCCCAGCATTCCTCCATCAGGCACACTCAAAGACTGCCAGTGTCCTGAAGGTGGCCGGAGAAAGCACCTTCTGTAGACATGTCAGAATATAACATGGAGGAATGAGCTTGGCTGCCATAGTGGGTCAGGCATCTCAACATACCCTCCTTTCTTGTCTCTGGGGAACCAAGAGGACTGGTCAGTGAGGCTGGGTGTGACAGCAAAAATGGGAACAGTAACTCTCAACAGCATTGAAGGGGCCAAGGGAGCAGCAGCCACCACCGCTGCCATCAGATGGACACCACATCCTGAATGTTGCATATCTCCCTATCCCTTTGCTCATCAAGTGCTATCATTCCCTCCACAATTTTCCAGGGCATTTTGCATGTAATTCTTTTTGTTTTCTAAGTGCTGTTGTTTATATGTTCATTTCTGTCTGAACTGTGATTCCCAGAGGGTCTTGTTGCCTCATTTTTCTTTGCTTCCCCATAGCCTAGGCTAGGCACTGAGTGTTCGTAACCCCATAAAATTCATATGTTGAAGCCTACACCCCCTGAGTGATGGTATTTGAAGGTGGGGCCTTTGGGAGGTAATTGGGGTTAGATGAGGTCATGAGGGTGGAGCCCTCGTGTTGGCATTAGTGTCCTTAAAAAAAGAGGATGAGACAGGAGTCCTCGCCCTATTTTTCTGCCTGCACTCACCCAAGAAAGGCCACATGAGGTCATAACCAGGAAGAGTGTTCGCAACAGGAACCAAATCAGTTAGCACCCAGATCTCAAATTTCCCAGACTGTGCGAAATAAATGTTTGTTATTTACCTACCCAGGCTGTGGTCATTTATTATAGCAGTGCAAGCTGACTAAGGCAGCCTGGCCCATTGATTGTTACATAATAAATGCTCTGCAAACGTGTTGACCCGCCAAGGTCTCTCTCACCTGCAAATAAACAGTGGTCCAATAATTAGTCTGGAAATACATTTTCAGCATCTATTGTAGGAAACACAATATGCTGAGCAATGTGAAAGGATAACTTCTTTGCAGAATCAAACTAAAGGTTCAAGTAGCTTAACACAGTATTAGATTTTTTTTTTCAAATGGGTATGTGTCATTATGCATGTAAGTCTAATTAATTCTTTTTTCAGTGTTACTTTGAATAACCTGAGAGAGGAAATCAATCACAGAAATTCATGTTACTCATAATTGGAGGTGTTTGCATTTCAAGTTTTGGTTCTAAATCAACTATTTAGCATGAGGGGTAGCAGGGATGTGTGCTTTTTAAATTTGGAGAAACTTAAGGGTAAGGGGCATAGTAATTTGTATGTGTTAATAGATTATTTCAGCATCTTTTTAATGTTGTGACCATAACAGTGGAAAGAGAAGTATTTGTAGATAATAGAACTAATGGGCAAATCTTCTGTTATTTCCAAATCTACTAACAGGAACTGTTGATTTAGTACCGCTGCCTCCTCTCTTCCAAAGGCAAAGCTATGTGCAGCGAAGCAGGAGTGAGGAAAGGACATGATATAGGAGGATATAATGAATGCCGGGTGAGGAATAGTACTGTTATTTTCCCTGTTGCTTGTTAATCACAATAGCTCCTAAGATGCTGGAAGCTGACGCCTTCTTGTCTTTGTTTTTCTTCTTCAATTAGTTCTGTTCAGTGGGCACCTAGTTCAGTGGTCGGCAAACTGCGGCTCATGAGCCACATGTGGCTCTTTGGCCCCTTGAGTGTGGCTCTTCCACAAAATACCACGGCCTGGGCAAATCTATTTTGAAGAAGTGGTGTTAGAAGACGTTTAAGTTTAAAAAATTTGGCTCTCAAAAGAAATTTCAATCGTTGTACTGTTGATATTTGGCTCTGTTGACTAATGAGTTTGCCAACCACTGACCTAGTTGATGCGTGGAAGACATGATCAGGTGTACTTAATCAATGACTCTATAGATTTGCTCAATTTAGCAAAACTGGTGCTTTATGGCTGCTTTCCACTTTAATGTGTGTAGAGAAGCATGTGCACTTTGCCAACAGGTATGTTTTTCTTTCTCTTTTAAGCTGTATCTTCTTGACCACCTACCTTTCAGGCTGTCATTGCTAAGGAGCTAGAATGTGAAAAAGAGCTCTGCAGCTCTAAGATCAGAGGGACCAGGAAGCTGGGAGCAGCAGCCAGTGGGACTCTGGCAGCTAAATGCCAGGGACTCTCTTCTCTCATTGGTAGAGCAGCATCTGGGACCTGTGCTGATGCTGCTCCCACTTCCCCACCCCTTGCCCTTGCCCCTCCCCCCCCCCCCCCCCCCCCCCGTCTCCTCCTGCCTCCCCAGACTTACCCAGGGCTGGATAAGTGAGGGAAGTGGGAGAGGGTGTCCCACCCAAGTGCTCGGTGGTGGCTACTGCTTAGCTTCACTCAATATTGTCAGGAGGAGGGAAACATATCTGATCTTCCCATGTGTTTCAGGGGATGCCAGTTATCTGGATTTTATGTGATGTCACCAATTTTTTAATGGTCGGAAACTAGAACATTTTTAAAATACACTATGCAAGTGAAAGAGAGTGCCTTATGGGCTTCTAGGCTGCACCTCTGGTTTAAGAGAAACCCAGCAGGTGTTGCTCTCCTGACGCCATCCTGAGGCCTTCCACTGACTTATTCAACTCTTAATTTTGGACACCAACTTTGTGCCAGGCACCATTCTGTGTGAACATGTGGCAGGTAGAATTCAGAGAAATGCCTACCCTCAATGCCTACCACATTCCCTGAGGAGAGACAAACAGTAAACAAAATGGAGGTTGTGAAATGAGAGTGATGTGAATGGATTTGGGGGAAGAAAGCCAAATCTGGAAGAATCAAGGAGGTTGAACTGAACCAAGGAAAGAACAAAGGCAAGAGAGGTGAATTCATTTATCAGGGTGATGGAAGCTGTGGTGAAGACTGAGAGGTGTGGCCTGAAAAGAAGTCAGGACCAGGTGACTAACTGGATGTGGGGGGTGAGAGAGGGCACAGAGTTATGGACTGTTTCAGATTTCCCCAGATTGGAAGACAATACTATTAACTGAAGTCAGAATGATACCAAAAATAGTTAACTGAACACTTAGCCCTGAAGTACAAGATTCAGCGATGCGATAGCCTGACTCCTTCAGTAACAAGTCCTAAATGTCTTATTTATCTCTCTGAGAAATTTGACTGAGACCTACAGATACATGTGGCCATTGTGGCTAAACCAGGCCATGAAACATACCCTATTATATAATTCAAAAAATATATACCTGGTTTTCAGGTATAGAAATATGCATGACCTTTTTAAGCACACAGAATGCACATGGAACAGAGCTAGCGGTCATGGTTGTGTAGGGTTTCTTGTCTTCTACCAGCTGTCAGAGGGCCAGGTGAACCAGAACAAGCTCTGGTCTGACAGCAGTTGCTTTTCAAAGGCACTGTAAATTCCAGCTCATTGTCCTATCCCTTTTTCCATTCAGAGGCCCAGCAAGAGGTGCTGTTGGGAGTCATGAATAAAGCCACATGTGTTCTACATCCTTTTAGGGTGGGTCTTTATCTTGCTCTTTCATTGTCTCTCACTTTCTCTTCCCACCCTTGGAGTTTTTCAGTGTTTCTCCCCCTTTCATTTTGGTTCTTGACTTTTTTAAATAACGTAGTGTGGCTTTATGTAATGGTACATTGTTCTTTGGAAACGGCTGTTTCCACAACATGTGGAGATGTGGCATAGATTGTCCAGGTCCAAACAAATTTCAATCCTGATTCTATAGCTATGGTGTAAAGAAAGAATAGAGGGAAGAGGAAGGATGGCAGGTCTAGAAAGAGCCACTGGACAAATTCACTGGACAAGCTCCTATCATGCTGGGGGCTAGGATTTCAGCGAGAACAAGGGAGGCACTGTCCTCCAGGTTAAAGTCCAGTGGGCCATGCTCGGACTGATGTCACCTCCCTGAGAAGAGAGTGTTGTCACTGCTGTGTCAACATATGCAGGCTCAGGTGTGCAGCAGTGACTGTGTTCCTTAGCATTTAAACCTAATAAGTGGCCAAATTCTCCAGTCTTCAGACTCTGCCCTCTTTGTCATGACTGCCTACTGGCCCTATAGGGGAAAAGTCTGTCAAAGATTTTAAATGAATCGTATTACCTCTTAAGCAGGAAAAAACATTTTTAAGAACCAGATATCCAGTTTAATGCCACTTTCTAGCTTCCTTTAAGTTCAAGATTGCAGTTGCCTAGAATAACTTAGAGATTCAACCTGTTATTTAATAGCCCTTGTGACGAGACAGTATGCTTTTAACTCTAAACATCCTATTATGCCAACACAAAGGAAATGAAGCTCTTAAACAAGCTTAGTAAATGACAGATCCAACATTTGAGAAGGTCCATAGATGCCATATAGAGTTTTGGTTACTAGTCCCTCCTCTTGCCCAATATCTGCCTTCCTCTAATTATTGTGTAAATTTTGTCACCCTGTGACCAAATCCCACACCCCAATCTCAGAAATGAATGGTTGGCAATATTACCAGTAGACTGTTCCAAAGAGACTTATTCCAAATTTGCCAAGCAAGGAGGGCAGCAGGGAGGGCAGACTGCATGAGGAGGTTGGCACCTTTGACATTCACATGCATTTCCTTAAAACTTAAGAAATTCCAGTCCAGTTTCTTCTGGGCAGGAAAGATGTGGAGGATGGGAGTGATTGGGATCTCCAGGCAGCCGTTGTGAGCTGAGTCGAATGTGGGCAAAACCGACTGAGAAATCATGCCCAAAGACCCCACCACTCAGTGCTGTTCACATGGCCATGTCAGCACAAACCACCCTGCCTTGGGCTATCCCCAGATGAGTGGCTACCTCCATTAAAAGCAATGTATCCCCTGCTGGAGGGGCAAGAGGCAAAGCCACAAGTAGTGACTTTGAGAAAGTAGCATCACCATAAGTCAGAGTGGATGGAATCTTTCCAAGTCTGTAGTCTGGGAAAAAGACCAGCTCAGCCACATCCAGCCACAGGGACATGGGAACCACTGCACAGGAAGGCAGGTCAGCTTCCTGCTCTGTGGGAAGAGAACCGGCCAGGCTTAGCGCTGACCTGCAAACAATGACTGTGGAATGAACAGGCCTTGAGTGAAGCTGACCCAGGTTTGAATGGAGCCCATGACTTTGTGTGGCCTTGGGCAACTCTCTGGACTTCTCTGAGCCTCACTTTCCTCACAAAATGATATGTACACACACACACACACACACACACACACACACACACTCTGACACATAGTAGGGTCCCAATTAATGTTGGTTTTCTTGTTTCATCCTGCATCCTACTCACACATTTTGTGAAAGCCATTTGAGGCAGGAATTTCTGCAAGAGAGACCTTCTTTTCTAGGTTAACTGTATTAAGCACATATCTGAACCCTACCCAACCATTTAGAAGGAAGGAAAGAAAGAGTTAATTCCATATACTTCCATTCATTGCAAAGACATCACTCTGCTTTCTCAGGCTCTACCAGCACTCACCCACTTGATGCAGACCAGAGCCTCAGAGCCTTGATGCTCTTTGCTAAACAATCCCACCCTTTCACCTGCCCCTACTTCTCTGGGGACTATAGGCCAAGACCCCCACATACTTCTGTAAATTTTTTTGTACGTGGTTTACCTCTTATTCCACCTTTGAGTCTTGCCTCCCAAGATCTGGTCTTTGCTTAGATTCCCTTGTCATCCACATGGAAAACTTGTTCCTCCTGTTGACCATGGCTCCTCCCAGTGAATGGAAGCCCAGAATCTACCTCTCCCAGAGGATTTTCCCATAGTGATGCTGTCCCTCAATGAACTATTGAAATTATGTTTCATATAGTTTGCCTGTGAATGCAAAGCCTATGACAGCCTTGGTTCTTTTCTTACCTTTTCATCTTCCCCAAGTTGGATATATATACAGTTGCTCCTTGAACAATGTGGGGTTAGTGGCACCACTCCCCCTGCAAAGTTAAAAATCCACATCTAACTTTTGACTCTTCAAAAACTTAACTACTAACAGCGTACGTTGACCAAAAGTCTTACCATTAACATAAATAATTGATTAACACGTTTTATATGCTTATGTATTATATACAATCTATACTAATAAAAGGGTAATATGCTAATTAGACCAGACATCCTCCAGACAAAGCTATGGTGGCAGAGGCCAAGGCGGAGGTGGTTAGGGACAACCAGGTCAGTAGGGGTGAGCAGTTAGGGGCAACCAGGCCAGCAAGGGAGGGCAGTTAGGGGCAAACAGGCCAGCAGACAGGTGAGCAGTTAGGAGCCAGCAGTCTGGGATTGCGAGAGGGATCCCAAAATGGAGAGGGTGCAGGCCAGGCTGAGGAACCTCCCCTCCCATGCACAAATTTCATGCACTGGGCCTCTAGTATTCTTATAACAAAGTAAGCTAGGGGAAAATACATTTTGCAAAAACTAAAAATTAAAGGCTCCAATTAAACTGGTCTGTGAAAAAGGTTTTTTAATGGGACTGAATATGCTAGGACAACCCCCTCAACATTAGCCTTGTGCTGTCTTTAATGGGTTTCCCTTCTCATGGCTTTTTTTTTTTTTTTTTTTGCTCTCCACCTTCCAATTTGATGACTTTGATTCAGGAAATGGTGTTTAACTGAAGGCAAAAATCTTGGTTTTGGAACTCTGATTCAATGGCCACCTGACTTATCTGTCAGACTAAACACCTCTTAGACTCTGACCTTAAAAGTCAAAGTTTCTCTCTTCTCTGTGCCCTAAAACCCCATGTATGGGTTCTTCCTTTGCCTTTCTGCTCTTAATCAGCACATCTTGAATTTTCTTTTTTTAATAAGTCTTCTTTAGTTGATTTCAGAGAGAGGGAGAGGGAGAGAGAGATAGAAACATCAGTGATGGGAGAGAATCATCAGGTCAGCTGCCTGCTGCTCCCCCTTCTCATCCCCATTGGGGATTGAGCCCACAACCCCCGGGCATGTGCCATGACCGGTAATAGAACTGTGACCTCCTAGTTCATAAGTCAACATTCAATCACTGAACAACAGTGACTGTGCTGCACATCCTGCATTTTCTAAACAACCTCTTCTATCTCAGGCTTCCCTAAGCCTTTAGCTTTTCACCACATCACACCTTTTACGTACCTAGAGCTGCAAGCAGGGTCATAGAAGGTATTAACTAAAGCAATCGTTAGATAGCAACAATTTTCAATGCACTCTGTATATTTGTACACAAGAAATTCAGGTTGATACAAAAACAGAAACAATTTGTCAGTTGAACTCCTTGCACTACATTGGGAAGGATAATCTAGAATCTCTGACACATGATATTTGTTGTGAATGCATTGTGAAAGAGGATTGAAAATACCCAGCAATGCTTCAAGAACTAGGTTGTAAAAACACCTTGTATATAAATAAGTATCTCTTCTTTATAGGGAGGTGTCAAGTCCAGATCAGGGCATATATGCGATTAGATTTAATGCAATGTAAACCTTCTGCAACCTGTCATTTTCTCAGCTGGATATGTGCATCGCCCTCATAAGCCAGTAAGCAGAGAGCGTCAGAGAAGCACTGAAGTCTGGAGGCAAGCAATTGGGGCAAAGAAAAGAAGGAAAAAGTAAATAGTCTTAAAGAGATAACATTCTACTACACATAAGAGGTAGTGTTTGGGAAGATATTAAAGAGATTTAGAAAAATGAATTAGACACTGTAAAAGCAGCTATAAGCATATTTTATCTTATTTGACTTTTTAGAAAGACAGCAATTTGCATAGTGCACCTGTAGTAATCAGGTACTTGATTGAGCAGAAGCTTCTCCTTCCATCCCTCCATCAAACTGTCTAGAATGACACTGGGGAACTGACTGATGTTCAAACAAATAGCAGGGAGGAGAGTCTGAAGTCACCACTGAATGAAGTAATTTGGCACTTTTATTAGAAAATCGTTATATTTACCAAAGGAAAAACCTCATTTTGACTGCAAACAGAAAAATCAAGCAAGCAATTTCAAAGGCTGCATGGGAAAGATTAGTCAAGTACATATCTGTCCCCAACGCAAGACAAGCTGTACAGGTAAATCCAACTCTTGATTACTCAGAGTTATAGGTGGATTAAACATCATTGCTTCTGGTTGTTCTTCTGCCTGCCTGCCTGCTGGCACTGTTGGTTGTCTATGCAAAAGCTATTCTGAACTACCAGACACTCACTCTCCAGAGTGCCAGTGTGACTTGGCATCAGCCATGGAGACACAAGAAAATTTGCTGAAGATGAGGGTTGGGGTATGGAAGACTTTCTGTCCTGAAAAAAGATCCAGGTAAGGAAAGGGTGAGCTATACTATCTGTTGCCCTTGTTTCTGCCCTGCACCTGGTTTTGATACTTTGATCTCTAGTAGCCATTTTGATGCAAGGATAAGGACAAAAAGCCAACAACTAAGGATTTCAGAGTGAACAGAGAGAAAATACCTGGCTACCTAAAGACTCAAATGAGCAGCTGAACCAAGACCAGCCTCCACCTACCTCTAGATTTCTTAAAGGAAAAGCAAATGCCTATGGATTTAAGGTTCTGTTGGTTGGAATTTCTATGACTGGCATCCCAGAGCACTCCCATATGACACACCACATAGAGGGGGTCCCAGTGGGCCTAAAGCAGGAGCTAGAACCTGGGTGTCTGATGAACCTGGGTCACAAGTAGCCTTCAGGCATCTGTTTGCACTTAGAGGACGAAGATGACAGATGCCTAGGGGCAAGGACAGCGATGGGAGGACAGCATGGGGTCATGGCCTTGGTCCATGGAGGTAGAAGCAGTGTTTTAAAAGCCAAGGGGTTTTGTGAGAATGGGGCACAAGCAGAACTGCTTTGGGGCCTCGGTTACAAAGTACAGCACACACTGTGGGGGACACTTGGGAGGCTCCTCATATCTGTGAGAAACTCAGCTTGCTCAGGCCCAGTCAGGATGGTAGGAAATGCAGCATTATTTGGTCACCAGGAGGGTTTGCAGCTTTACAAGTCACAGGAGATGGTACCTACACAGAGAATGGCCAGAATGAGGCTGAGAGCACTGGACGTCCATTTATATGGGAGCAGAACTGAAAGACTGCAAGTGACAGAGGGCTGCTCAGCAAACACTGGTAGCAGAATCGTTGAGTCATGTGGCATGTGTAGGTTCAGCTTTTAGCAGGTACTGACTGACATGTTGTTTTTCAAGGTGTTGCACCAATTTAAACTGTATGACACTACAAATATAAAAATAAGAATTTCAGTTGTACCACACATCCTCACCAACACTTAATATTGTCTATTTAATTTTAGCTATATGGTGGATGTGTAGCACTGTCATATTATGGTTTAAATTCCCTAAAGACAAGATTTAAGACTTTTACATATGTGTATTTGCCATTTGGATGTGTTCTTTTTGAAGTGCCTGTTTATGACTTTTGTCCACTAATCTATTGGGTTGTCTGTCTTTTTCTTTTTCTTTTTTTTAATATATTTTTTTATTTATTTCAGAGAGGAAGGAAGAGGGAGAGAGAGATAGAAACATCAGTGATGACAGAGAATCATTGATTGGCTGCCTTCTGCACGCCCCACACTGGGGATTGAGCCTGCAACCTGGGCATGTGCCCTTGACTGGAATCGAACCCAGGACCCTTCAGTCCGCAGGCCAACGCTCTATCCACTGAGTGAAATCAGCCAGGGCTTATTAATTAATACAATTTCTTTATCTACTTTTAAGGTCAGAAGATTTTCGTCAGATAAATATATTGCCAATATCTCCCCATTCCATGGGTTGATTTTCAGTCTTTTAATGTTTTCTATTTATGGATAGAAATTCTTAAATGTATCAGTCCTTTATTTTATGGCTTTTATTTTTTGTGTTCTGTTTGAGAAACAATTGCTACCTTCAGGTCATAAAATAGACCCCTATTTTCATTTAAAGTTCAATTGCTTTATCTATCATATTTAGATCTATAATTTTCCTGGAACTGATTTTTTATCAAATATCATAAATGCTCTAATTTTATTTTTTTTATTCAATGAGCACTTGGCTATTATCTTTAGCATTTTCATATAAATTTAAAATCAGCCTATCACTTTCCTCAACAGAAAAAAAAGCAAAACACCCTAAATATCCTAAATCCTGAAAATTTAGATCAGTTGGCTTCTTTGTAATATTAATACTTCCAATCCATGAATACAGTTTATTCCTTCTTTATTTAGACATTTAATTGCTCTCATACTGTTTTCTTGCATATTTTTTCATTAGCTTGATTCTAGATGTGTGATATGTTGGAATGCTATTGTAAATTATATTGTTTTTATTTCCTTTGTAATTATTGCTAGTATAGAGGAATGCATGGATTGCTGTATACTAACATTGTATTCAGTGTCATTGATGAGTTAATGATTCAAAGAGATTCTCTATAAATCATTTTATCTTTCCTAAGTGCATAATCACATCATCTACAAATACCAATAGTATTATATCTTCCTTTTGAAATATCATTGCTTTTATTTCTCTTTTCTTGCTTGAAATTCTAAAACACTGAAAAAAATTCAGGCATTTTTTCTCATTCACAATCTCAAAGGATGGTTTTCAGTGTCTTATGGTTAAGCATTATATTTGCAGTAGATTTTTTAAATAGATACCCTTTATCAGGTTAAGAAAATGCCTTCCAATTTTAATTTGATAACTAAGGATTTTATCAGGAATGCATATTGAATTTTATCAAATGCTTTTTCTATATCTATTTAGATGGTCACACGCCTGTATTCTATTTCTGTTATCCTACATACTCTATATTCAATTTTTATTTCTCCTTTATTTTATTAATGTAATAAATTAAAATTGCTGCCTTTCAATTATTAAATCACTTCCACATCTCTGGAATTAACCTAAATTGGATGTGACTTGTTTTTTTGTTTTTTTTACTTGATTTGACTTGCAAATATATTGATAAAGAATTTATATTTATATTCATGAAAGAGATTCACCTGTAATTTTTGTCTTCTGATGTCCTTGAATTGTTTTAAATGATATCTGCCATTTTATAAAACAAGTTTTAAATGTGTGTGTTTTTATTCTCTGGAAGAATTGTATGGGGTCAGTGTGATTTATTAAAGTTTGGAAACATTTATTGGTGAAACCATTTGGGTCTGGAGTTGTCTTGAGGGAAAGATTTTTAATAATGGATCCAATTTTAATAGATATTAGACTATTTGGAATTCTTATTTCTCTCTGTATTCATTTTGATAAGAAAGGTTTTTATAAATTATCAAATTTATTGACATGAAGTTGTATAATATCTTTTTAATGTAAAAAGAACCTTTAATAATATCCATTTTTCATTACTGTTAATTTATATATTTGTAATCTCTCTCTCTCACACACACACACACAATACATAGTCTTTTATCTTCCTTTTCTTATTCTTAAAAATACAACTTTTGGTTTTGTTCATTTTCTCTATTACACATTTGTCATCTATTTCATTAAATCCTTATCTCTATTACATTAGGGTCTAGTGGCATTTTATTTTCCTAACTTATTTATAGGAACACTTAAGTCATTATTTTTCAGCCTTTTTTTATTTCCTAGCATATGCATTTAAGATTACATGCTTCCTATAAACACACATGTTAAAAGGCCATATTTCACTATCATCTCATTCACTTTTGTTATTTATTTCTAGCTCAATTCCACTCTTGCCAAAGACTATGATTTCAATCCTTTAAAATTTGCTGCAACTCACTCTGTGGCCCAGCGCAGGATCAATCTTGGGAGTGTTTTGTATGACTGGAAAAGCAGGCATGCTCTGTCCTTGCTGGGTGTGGCTCCTCTCTGTGTTAATAAATCAAATTGTTGGACCTGTTGCTCAGATGATCTGGAGACTTAACTTTTGATTGATTGCTTAGTATGTACTTACACTGTTAACATCTCCACAATGGTTATGGAATTCTAAAGACATTTTATTATCTTCTGACTTCCATCATTCCTTTAGAGAATTCAGGTATGTTAGTCTTAGTTTGCTCCTTTGAAAGTAATATGTCTTTTTTTTTTTTTAATTGGCTACTTTTAAGATTTTCTCTGTCTTTGTTCTCAGCAGTGATGTATCAGACCAAGATATACCTAGATTTTTTTTGCCTTGTATTTATCCTATGGGGTTTATTAAACTTCTAGAATCTGTGCCTGGATATCTTTTCTCAGCTTAAGGAAATTCTTGGCTATTATCTCATCCAATTTTGCTTCTGTTTCATGCTCTTTCTCCTCTCCTTCTGGGATTAATTATAATTTGAGACTTCAATTCCAAGATCATTAGGCCTTTTTCCTATGCCCCATCGTCTACATCTGGAAAAGATCCAGTGTAGCTGCCCCAAGAGAACAATGCCTGTTGGCGAACTTGTGGCCCATTTACCATGTACATGCCTTGAAAAGTTTTTCCGTCAAGTTTCTATTTGCTTCACCCAATTCCCATCGTCTATCTTTCTCCTTAAACACATTCTGAGTTGTTGCCTTGTGCCAAAGACAGTGACCATTCTGCTCCTCTTTCCTTGACCTTGCAACCCTAGTTTACAGTTTTTTCCAAGAGGGCTCCCTGAACAGCCAGGGAGAATCCCAGGTCAGGGCTCTGCTTTTCTCAGCTTTGGGCTGTCCAAGCAGCATGCTTGGGAAAAGGAATGCATCTCGCAGGGAGGATAAGATAATGCAGCTCTGGAGTGAAATACCTGACCTTTTTCCTCCATGGGAGGATCAGACAGGCAAAATCTTTTCTGGTCTTCAGGAATGTTTCATCTTTGTCTTTCAAAGATGCCAAAAATGATTTGATTTAAAGAAAGAAAGAAAAAAACTTTGTCTTACCCCGCCCCACCTCAACAAAAGAAAAAGGAAATCCCATGTACTTTGTATGTAGTCCCTTGTGTTTGCCTCATAATCCAATGAGATATTATCTCTGTTTATCTCTGTTTCAAAGTAGGGTGACAGGCTCAATAACTGAGGCAGTAAATGGAAGAGGAAGGATCTGAATCCAGGATTGCCTGTCTCTTTTCAAACCTGGCACTTGCAGTGGTATGAAAATTCCACCTCCCGATTGCTTTCCCTTATCTGCCTGTTCTCTATTTTCTTTAAAACAAAAAAACACAAAACACATTGTAGATCTAATGAAAATCAGGTGCCACAGGTCCAGTGTCCCATCAGCTCCAATATTCCTCACACAGGTCTGACTTGTGCGAGCAGCACAAGGTGAACAGTGGCTGGGCTCACCCAGCAATCTGGTGTCGAAGCTCTGCCTGGCTTTGTGCCACTGGGCTGCTGGGCTTCTCCAGTCCTACCACTCTTTTCCTTCTCAGGGAGTCAGAGATTTCTGCAGCCATGATCTTCCTGGCCTTTTCTTTTTCTCCTGCAACAATGTACCTTCCGTGAGGGCAAGGGCCAAGACACTTGTTTAGTGAAAATGGAGAGGCTTAAAAAATAAAAACAGACAAGGAAAGTGGAGAAAGAGTCCCAGATGTCCTGAAGAACGTGAGTTGGTTTTGCATGTGTGCTCAGCAGCCACTGGAAATGTGTGGCCGTGCGCTTGTGTGTTGTTGTTCGCTTTGAGCTTGGACAAAGGGGCTGCACGGGTTTGACAGGAGAGTGAGGAGAGAATGGGTCCTGGGTGTGAGGGGAGTGGGCTGTCTCAATGGCAGTGCGTGGAGCTGTTCCAGAGCCCGCTGGCTGACATGATTCTGTGCAGGCCGTCACCCGCGTGCTCATCATCCTGCCACTCAGCCTTAAGAGACGCTCTGTGCTTGCTGGTCCGGAAGGCCCGGCTCAGGCAGGCCTCTGCCTCATTGGGCTGGCTGTCACAGCCATCAACGTCATCATTCCAGAGGCCTGCCACACGGCCCCACACCCACCAACATTCCTGGGAACTTGAGAGGCACCACATTCCTCCCAGCATACCCAGGATGCACGCAGGAGCCCAGCTCCTGTTTGCTCTTTCCTCTCGCTCCCCCAGCTCCCACCAGCTGCCCACTGCACCCACTAGCCTCTGACAGAACAGGAAGCCCAGACACACAGCAGCCAGGGATTCTGCTTCCACTGCTGTTGCCTCCAACTCAGGTGTGAGGGTGGGGGCTGTGGGGTGAGGCTGTTAATCAGTTATGAAACCCTGATTGCATCTTAATAACAAATGCAAAGCACCCAAGAGCAGCAATTTGCAGTAATGGGAGAAATCAGCAGGTCCCTGGAGGTTGACAGGAAGTAAACACTCTCCAGGCTCAAATTGGGAGGAGGGAAAATCATTTGTGAGAGAGCTTTGCAATAATGCTGAGAGCTGTCAGTGCTCCCAGTCCTAAGAAGGGAGAGGGTCACTGGAGTAAGAAGAGACCAAGACTGGACCCTTCCCACCTCCGTGCTGGGGGATTCCCATGTGAGAGTTTTATACTTTCTCTGTCTCTTCTGCCAAATGCAAACAGAAAAGAACATCACTAGCAAAATCTAGCCAACAAGTGTATTCAACTCAGAACATCCATGCTTGAGGGGGGAACCAGGAAAAGGCTCATTTTGCCCACCAGCCTGAGCTGGGACCTCGCCATATCCTTTGGGGGCATTCGTTTTCTTTACAATTTCCTTGGAATGAAAAAAGCACTTATCCCCACTAGAAGGTGAAATGTTTTTCACAGCACCAATTTTTCTTCCTCTTTGAAAATGTTTCCAGCACTGAACATGCATATTTTTCTTACATGTAATTTGATTTGGATGGTTTCTTGACCTGCGTCCAAATCTAGCTGTGGGTAATTATTACTGTCACTATTGTTATTAATACTGATATTTATCATAATCTCACATACCAGGGACAGCCCTTAATCTTGTTTTATTGGGTTGAAAGGAAAATGTGACGCACTGGCTGCCCTCCCAGTTTACCCTCTTGTATTCACTTTTACCCAACTCCTACTATGTGAATAATTAGTCCCGTTACCAGTGATCTCTCCTCAGCTATAAGTCTAAATTGCATTCAGAGGATAGAGCCAAGGCCAGAAGGGAGTGGCAAGAAATCAGTTTTATCTCATAACAAGAAAATATCTAATTGTTAGGACTTCTAACCAGATGTCTCCTGAAGTAGTGAGCTCCCATTCACCAGAAATATTCAAGTAGAGGCCACAAAGAGTGTACTTCAGTTATGCTATTTAAGAAAGTAATGAATTAACCCTTGACTCTCAAGTTTTAGGTCTATAAGAATCACCTGGGGGAGCCCACACCATCTTGAAGGGGAGAACAGCCTTTTTTAGGAACTCATCAAAACCACCAACCAGACAGGCCTTGGAACTGCCCCATGACCCAGCAGCCACTCCAGCCAAAATCCTGCTACCCCAGCTGCAGACCTGCAGACCCTAGGACCTCCACCTTCAAAGGTGCACGGCTCGGCAGCAGTAAGTGCAACCTCCCCCTCCCCAGCGGCAGAACTCCAGATTAGCGTGTATCCAGCCCCTCAGGCAGCCAGGATACTCCACTCCTTAGGCAGCGCTTGGGAGCCACTGAGAGCTTCTGAGGGTGTGATTCTGCACAGACAAGGGCATGCGCCCCACATTAGAAATTCTGAATCCCCTCTTCCTAGATAACTGCCCACATTCCCCCCAGCAGCTCAACCACGGTGCCAGGACCCCTCAGAGTGCATCAGAACACTGCGCCAGGCAAGCGCACCTCCACAGATGTGAAGTTTCTGCCTAGGCACCCTGAGCCCATCTACTCACAGGGCGCTAGTGGGAGCCACTGTGAGCTCTCCCTGGCTGCGATCTTGAACAAGCGGGGGCACACTCTCCCACCAGCAGTAGAAGTTTTGAATTCACTCATCCTGGATACCGACCCACAGGCGCCTCAATTGTGGAGCTACACTGCCAGGGCCCTTCAGAGTCCTTCAGTGTGCCTCACTGGCAAACGTACCACAGGTGCTCCTGTGAGCCGCCACTGGGAGTAAGCGCCTATCCACCACAGGTGCAACAGCAAAAGCTGGGTCTGCCCACCCCAATACTGCAGAACTCTGGGCACCACAGTCACGCCTTTCCAGAGAGCAGGCCCCCTGAGCCACATCACCCCAACAGACGGTTCCTGGGTGCCACTGTGAGTCCCTGCTGGGCACGTGTGATTTCAATTAAGGGTGCAAGACAGCAAAAATTGGGACACTCCCCTCCACAGCGGCTGACTTCTAGACACCACAGTTGTGCCTCTCAAGCTCGCAGGCCTACATCAAGAGAACCCAAATAGCTCAAGTAGGGAGCTACACTAGATTAACAAGCCCAGGAGAACTGAGAGATTACGCCAGTAGCACCATCCCCAAAAGAATCTGGGTAGCAAAGAAATTGGATCTACAATTAAAACATTACAGGAAAACATGGGAAGACAAAAAAGCAATCCCCAAAGGAAAGAAAAAGAGGAACCACCAGAAAGGGAATTAAATGAATTCGAGGCTAGCAGCTTATTAGAGACAGAATTCAGAGTAATGGTTATAAAGATGTTTAAATGGCTGGATGACAAATACACACAACTCAATGAGAACTATAAGGAGTTGAATGAGAATGTCACCAACATGAAAAAAAAACCAAGAGGAGATGAAGAACGACATAGCTGCAATTAAGAACACAATGGAAGGCCTAAGCAGTAGACTAGAAGAGGCTGAGGACTGCATCAGCGAATTAGAAGACAAAGTAGGAAAAACACACAAACACAGCAGCAACTGAAAAGAAGACTTAAAAAGAAAAAGAAGAGCCTAAGGGAGCTTTGAAACAACACAAAACAAAACAACATTCACTTAACAGGGATACCAGAAGGAGAAGAAGAGAAGCAAGGAATAGAAAACCTGTTTGAAGAAATAATGACAGAAAACTTCCCTGATATTGGCAAGAAAAAAACTATGCAAGTCCAAGAAGTATATAGAGTCCCAAACAAGTTGAACCCCAAAAGACCGACACCAAGACACATCATAATTAAATTGGCGAACACCAATGACAGAGTAAGAATCTTAAAAGCGGCCAGAGAGAGACAGAAAGTTACTTACAAGGGATCTCCCATCAGAATAGCAACTGATTTCTCAACAGAAACACACCAGGCCAGAAGGGAATGGAATGAAATATACAAAGTGATGCAAAGCAAGGGACTGAATCCAAGAATACTATATCCAGAAAGGCTATCATTCAAAATTGAAGGTGGAATCAGGAGCTTCACAGACAAAAAAGGGCTAAGAGAGTTTATCACTACCAAGACAGCAAGGAAAAATATGACAACAAACATGTACTTGTCAATAATAACATTAAATGTAAATGGATTAAACGCACCAATCAAAAGACATAGGGTAGCTGAATGGATAAGAAAACATGACCCATATATTTGCTGTCTACAAGAGACCAACCTCAGAGCAAAGGATTCACACAGTCTGAGAGCAAAGGGATGGAAAAAAATTTTTTCAGGCAAATGGAAAT
The DNA here is from genome assembly GCA_026230045.1 of Corynorhinus townsendii. NCBI lineage: Eukaryota > Metazoa > Chordata > Mammalia > Chiroptera > Vespertilionidae > Corynorhinus > Corynorhinus townsendii. Next base: position 138,559,712 of record JAPDVU010000002.1, on the reverse strand, counting down.
GAGAAAAAAGCTGGAGTTGAGATACTTATATCTGATAAAATAGACCTCAAAGTAAAGGCCATAATAAGAGATAAGGAAGGCCACTACATAATAATAAAGGGAGCAATTCAACAAGATATAACTCTGGTAAACATAAATGCACCCAATGCAGGAGCGCCCAAATACATAAAAAATCTCCTGAAAGATATTAAGGGAGAGATCGACAACAACAACATCATAGTAGGAGACTTTAATACACCACTGACATCACTGGATAAATCCTCTAGACAAAAAAAATCACCAAAGAAACAGCCATTCTAAATGACATACTAGATCAGATGGACCTAATTGACATCTTCAGAGAATTTCACCCCAAAACCACGGAATATACGTTCTTCTCAAGTGCACATGGGATATTTTTAAAAAATAGACCACAAATTGAGTCACAAGCAAAGTCTCCCAAAATTCAAAAAGGTTGAAATCATATCAAGCATTTTCTCAGACCACAATGGTATAATATTAGAAATAAACTACAATAAAAACATTCAAAAAATTTCAAACACTTGAAAGCTGAATAGCATGCTACTAAACAATGATTGGGTTATCAATGAGATCAAAGAAGAAATTAAAAACATCCTGGAGACTAATGACAATAAAAACACAACATTGCAAATCCTATGGGACGCAATGAAAGCGGTCCTGACAGGGAAGTTTATAGCTCTACAGGCCTACCTCAAAAAACAAGAAAAAATGGTAATAAATCATCTAACTCAACAACTCAAAGAATTAGGAAGAGAGCAACAAGAAAAGCCCACAATGAGCAGAAAGAAGGAAATAATAAAGATCAGAGCAGAAATGAATGACATAGAGACCAAAAGAACAATACAAAAGATCAATGAAACCAAGAGCTGTTTCTTCGAAAGGATAAACAAGATTGATGAATCTCTAGCCAGGCTCACCAAGAAGCAAAGAGAGAGGACCCAAATAAACAAAATTGGAAATGAAAGAGGTGAAATAACAACAGACCCCACAGAAATAAAAGGATTGTTAAAAAAACACTATAAACAACTCTATTCCAACAAACTAGACAACCTGGAGGAAATGGACACATTCCTAGAAAAATACAACCTTCCAAAACTTACTCAGGAAGATTCTAAAAATCTCAATAGGCCAAAAACTATGGAAGAAATTGAAGCAGTCATCAAAAAGCTTCCAGCAAACAAAAGACCAGGGCCAGACATCTTCACAGGGGAGTATTACCAAATATTCAAGGAAGAACTAAAACCTATCCTCCTCAGACTATTCTAGAAAATTCAAGAGGAAGGAACACTTCCAAGCTCCTTCTATGAAGCCAGCATCACCCTAATACCAAAACCAGATAAAGATAACACAATGAAAGAGAATTATAGGCCAATATCCCTCATGAACATAGATCCCAAAATCCTCAACAAAATTCTAGCAAATCGGATCCAGCAGTACATCAGAAAAATCATACACCATGACCAAGTAGTATTTATCCCAGGAATGCAAGGATGGTACAATATTCGCAAATCAATAAACGTGATACATCACATAAACAAATTGAGATATAAAATTCATACAGTCATATCAACTGATGCAGAAAAAGCATTTGACAAAATCCAACACCCTTTCTTGATGAAAAATCTCAGCAAGGTGGGAATAGAAGGATCATACTTTAACATAATAAAAGCCATATATGACAAACCTACAGCCAACATCATACTCAATGGGCAAAAACTAAAACCATTTCCCCTAAGAACAGGAAAAAGACAGGGATGCCCACTCTCACCAATCCTGTTCAACATAGTGCTGGAAGTACTAGACATTGTGATCAGACAAGAAGAAGAAATAAAAGGCATCCAAATTGGAAAGGGAGAAGTAAAACTGTCCTTATTTGAAGATGACATGACACTGTACATAGAAAACCCTAAAGACTCCATCAAAAAATTATTAGACTTAACAAATGAATTTGGCATTGTAGCAGGATACAAAATTAATGCCAAGAAATCTATGGCATTTCTATACACCAATAATGAACTTACAGAAAGAGAGACTAAAAAAGCAATCCCATTTACCATCACACCAAAAAAATTAAGATACCTAGGAATAAACTTAACTAAAGAGGTAAAAGACCTATACATGGAAAACTACATGACACTGAAAAAAGAAATAGAGGAAGACATAAACAGATGGAAGAACATACCATGTTCATGGATTGGGAGAATCAACATCATTAAAATGTCCATATTACCCAAAGCAATCTATAGATTCAATGCACTCCCCATTAAAATACCAACGACGTATTTCACAGACCTAGAAAGAACTCTCCAAAAATTCATCTGGAATAAAAAACAACCCAAATAGCAGCAGCAATCCTGAGAAAGAAGAACAAAGTAGGAGGGATGTCAATACCAGATTTCAAGCTGTATTACAAAGCCACTATTCTCAAAACAGCCTGGTACTGGTACTGGCACAAGAACAGACATATAGAGCAATGGAATAGAATAGAGAACCCAAAAATGGACCCAAACCACTATGCCCAATTTATATTTGACAAAGGAGGCATGAACATACAATGGAGTCAAAATAGTCTCTTCAACAAATGGTGTTGGGCAAATTGGACAGATACATGCAAAAAAATGAAACTAGATCACCAACTTGCACCATACACAAAAATAAACTCAAAATGGATAAAGGACTTAAACAGAAGACAGGAAACCATAAAAATGCTAGAGGAATCCACAGGCAGCAAAATCTCAGACATATGCCAAAGGAACTTCCTCCTGATACTGCTCCTAGGGCAATGGAAACTAAAGAGAAAATAAACAAATGGGACTACATCAAAATAAAAAGCTTTTGCACAACAAAGGAAACCATCAATAAAACAACAAGAAAGCCCACTGCATGGGAGAACATATCTGCCAATGATATCAACGATAAGGGTTTAATCTCCAACATTTACAGAGAATTCATACAACTTAACAAAAAGAAGATAAACAAGCCAATCAAAAAATGGGCAACTGATCTAAATAGACACTTTTCGAAAGAAGACAGAAGGAAGGCCAAGAGACATATGAAAACCTGCTCAAAGTCATTAATCATCAGAGAGATGCAAATCAAAACAACAATGCGGTACCATCTCACACCTGTCAGAATGGCTATCATCAACAAATCAACAAACGACAAGTGCTGGCGAGGATGCGGAGAAAAAGGAACTCTTTTGCACTGCTGGTGGGAATGCAGACTGGTGCAGCCACTGTGGAGAACACTATGGAGTTTCCTCAAAAAACTAAAAATGGAGCTCCCGTTTGACCCACTGATCTCACTTCTGGGAATATATCCAAAGAAACTAGAAACACCAATCACAAAGGATATATGCACCCCTATTTTCATAGCAGCACAATTCACCATAGCTAAGATTTGGAAACAGCCCAAATGCCCGTCAGCAGATGAGTGGATTAAAAAACTGTGGTACATCTACACAATGGAATACTATGCTGCAATAAAAAAGAAGGAGTTCCTACCGTTTGCAACAACATGGATGGAGATGGAGAGCATTATGCTAAGTGAAATAAGCCAGGCAGAGAAAGATAAATATCACATGATCTCACTCATTTGTGGAATATAATGAACGTTATAGACTGATGAACAAGAACAGATCCAGAGACTGAGAAACGTCTATCAGAACCTCACACCTAAGGGAAGGAGGGGGTCAGTGGGAGTAAGGGGGAGAGATCAACCAAAGAACTTGTGTGCATGCATATGAGCCTAATCAATGGACACAGACAACAGGGGGGTGGGGCATAAGTGGGGGATGGGGGGTAATGGGGGCATAGGACACGTATGTAAAAAAATAATGATAATAAAAATAATAAAAAAATAAAGATAAAAAAGAAATTGTGAGGTAACCAGAATCCCAAGAACACCTGAGAACATCTTTCTTGCCATGCTAGCAGTCATCAGCTGTACGGTAGTATTACCTGGGGCAAATGGGGATGTATTTTGGACTTATGTTCCTGACCCTTCATGGGTAAGAGCCCTTATGTGGGCTGATCCCCCGCTTAATGTAGTCACCAATAATACCAAACACCTTGGTCATCCAGGAGGACCATCGGTGGGGCAAGGAAGTATAATTACACAGGGGTCGCCACCCAGCTTCCCTTTTGTATGACACAAAATCAAACCACTGCTCCTTTGTGTGTAAAATTAAAGAGAGATTTCTGGCTTGCGTGGACACCAAAGGAAGGGACTATCACTACTTGCTCCTGGGAGAGGTGCAGAAAATGTAACTAAGATCTTATCTATACAAAAAGAAATTGACAGCCAGTTTGAAATGGAATTTCCATGGCCTAGAGCAAAGAATATCCTTACATGATATTATTCTACAATGTCATTATAATTTTTCCCAGATTTGTGTTACCCCCATTACTTACAATAGTACCTCGCACCCTTAGGAATCAATAAAAAATCGTCTTTCTGGTACTTGGAGACAAAGGTAACACATCTCTTGAATTTTAGATTTACAACAGCATAATGTACAATTATCCCAAACAAACTTACAAACGAATTCTTTGAATGTCTGGCAGCAATTTAAAAAGGATGTGAAAGGATTTAATCCCTTCCACTGTGTAGAGGGCCCCCTGGGAAGGCACCTGAGCATTCTAAATTGGCCCCTCTTGCTCTTTTGGCCAAGAGGGACCCTCTACTCACAATCCAATTGCCCACAGCTGTTGCCTAAGCTTTCTGTTCATGCTGAGGTTGAAGCCTCATGGTGGCTGGTACCATGGATCTGTCTCTGGCCAAGTGGGATGAGCTGGAGAAGAAACCTGAGTTCCCCAAGATATGTGATCAGTGCCGGGGCCCTACCAGCAGGCAAGGGGATCCCAAGGCAGGTGCTGAGCGTGGAGGCCACAGGGGCATAGATTACCAAGGAGACAGAACTGAACCTCACATCACCCTGCTTGGCCTCAGAGGATGGCTGGTTAGCCAGAGACGGGTAAGTGTACTCAGTAATGACCTGAATGACCAGTTGCTATGATGCCCACTGTGGCCAGTGAACCAGCCCAATTGGGGTGGGGCTGGCTGGCCAAACTCCTGTGGCCCCTTCCCCTAGCCACTCCACCCCTGATTGGCCTCTCCCACCCTGATCAACAGGTCAGGCCAGCTGGCCAACCTCCCCCAGCAGGCCCCTGATTCTCCCCTACGCCAATAGGGGGCAGAGCCAGCTGGGGGGAGGGGCTGCAGGAGGGGCTGCTCAAGGAAGGAACAACCTTAGACAAGCACAGTTGCAGAGGGGCCATCAGGAGAGAACTTGGGGGTCAACAGAGGTGGGGCACAGACCTTCACTCCCCCAACTTTGCAGGGGCCTGAACCCTCACCCCATCTGAGGGAGGTCTCCTGCCCCCATGGCTGCTTCACTTTCCATGCCCAGATCAAGTCGGGACCCAGGTAACAGACAGAGACTTGGCCGCAGCAGCTGCCCTCTCACTGCAACAAGACTTGTTTGAGTTGTCTTGTACCCATTGTGTGGGGAAGTGGGTTTTTGACATCCAAATCCAGCTTAGCACCAGGAATGCTCAGGTGCTACTCAAGAAGGCAAATAACCCTTTCCACTAATATTTACATGGTACAATAAGATTGTTGTTAGAGTATTAAATTTGATAGTAAAATAATTGTCAAGTTTTCAGACTAATTTAAATAAGCAAATATTCTAGAAAAATTAATGGTACTGGACAAAAAGCTGTTCCTAAAGTGTTAACTAAACTTTTTATTGGTAGTTCATCTCATGGTAAAATTGCATAACGTGTAATGAACCTAAGCAGTCATATTTTAGTGCAAAAAAATCAAAATATAAAAGCTATCAAGACTACATTATAAAATTTCCGAAAGTCTCCTAATATTTAAATCAGAAAAGGGGGCATAGTAGAAGAATATCATGTAAGGAAAAATATCCTATAAGTAAATTACATCTAGAAAATTTTTACTTTATCAAATTAACTTTCATTTGTAATGCTAATAGCAAGACACCCATGAAAAACACACATGGTGTCAAAACAAGTCAAAGGAAAATCATTTGGGCAAGAAATGAAAAAGAATCCCAAGTCAAATTCATAGAAAAGATTCCTTTATTAACTTTTGATGTAGAATATGTTTGTATATTTTCAGAAAACACCTCTAAGACCATGTGGATTCCTGCAACAGAGAGGAATTGACAGGACTGCTCCAGCCATGAAGACAGAAGAGCAACAGTCCAGAGATGGAAGACGCTGACTACGCCTTGCCATACTAGCAGTCAGCAGCTGTGTGTCGCTGCAGGTTGCCCAGGACCAAACCAGAGATGGTCAGACCTGCATTATCACCATTTTTCACCATCCAGAACTGAAATATCATTGCTGACATGTACACATAAGGAACTGTTTGACATTGAAATTGGGACTCAAAAGAACTGTTGGCCCAGAAAGAAACTCACTACAGACTGATTCATTTGCCTCTCAGCATAACTATTATTGCTTGTCTAATTTTCGGTTCTTATAAGTGTATTTCTAATTTCACATGATCTCACTCATCTGGGGGAAATAATGAACAACATAAACTGATGAACAAAAACAGACCCAGAGACAGGGAAGCATTGATGAGACTGTCAAACCTCAGAGGGAAGGTAGGGGAGGGTGGGGGTAAGGGGGAGAAATCAACCAAAGGACTTGTATGCATGCATATAAGCCTTATCAGTGGTCACGGACAACAGGGGTGTGGGGGCATGCGTGGGGAGGGGTTTATAATGGGAATGGGAGGATGAGGACAAATATGTGAAACCTTAATCAAGAAATAAATTTAAAAAAGAATCACCTGGAAGGCTTGTTCACTGGTTGCTGGGTCTATCCCCAGAGTTGTAATTCAGTAAGTCGGCAGCAGCACCCAAGAACTTGCATTTTTACAAGTTTCCAGGGGATGTTCTGATGTGTTGGCTCAACAGCACATTTTGAAATCCACCAAACTAAGGGCAAGGCCAGATTCGATCACTTACAGCTAAAGTCTAAGATTTTATGATACTACAGTCAGAATTATTTAAGAAGTGACCAAGAGTGACTGGCTCAGGGTAAAGGGATATATGTGGCAATTCCCTAATGAACTTAATATGAATGTTTAACAGGAGGACAACTTCAGTCTTCACCTTCTAGCACTCTTGTCCCCATTAGATCATGGGGTTTATCCCACAAATGCTCAAATATTGGCTCAGCATACTGCTGTAAACTTTTCACTGCCTCACTTAGTGCAGGTAGAAATCCACCTATAATAAAAAAAGATAACCCCCTGGGAAAATTAAATTTTAAAAAACCTGTTTTTTACTCTCCCAGTAATAACCATACATCTCCTGACTTCAATGGTTTAACAACAAAAATAAAAGGAGTAAAAAAAAGTCCTTTTCCATGACATGTGATGAACACAACAGGTACCACAACCTTATCTTGTGATTTCTGTTACTCTGTTTCTTTCAGGAGCATGAAATCCCCTGGAACAATGCTTTGTGTAAGCCATAATTAAGCCCCATGGCACCTGTAAAAGGGGAATAAGAAAAGAAGAGTGGTCTCAATATTACTTCACAGAACATAACCTTATATGCAGTGTTCCTGGCTGCAGAGCATTGTCCACGGCCATTATTATATTTGATCCCCACAAAACCATGCAAGGTGGACAAGTCAGGTATCATCAACTCAATTTTACTGATAAGGAATTTTACACTTTGAGAGTTATTCAATTGCCCAAAGGTTACCCAATGTACAACAAATATTGTAGAAGAAAAATTCTGCTTTTCTAACTCCTAGAGTCGTCTTTTCAACTACCTCACCAAGATGCTCTTTAAACAAAGCAGTAGGCAAAAAGGTGGAGCAGGGAGGGTGACCAGGAAAATGGCACATTTGCAGCACTTGGATAGGACTCTTAGAGCACCTGGACAGCCACCACCTCTCCTTTCTCCTTCTCCCCAATCTGTCTGGCAAGCTTCCTCACCTACCTACCCATCTATCCATCCATTCATCCATCTACCCACCCTCCCATCCATCCATTTGTCCATTAATCCACCCACCATCCATACATTCATCCATAAATCCACCTATCCATGTACCTATCCATCTATCTTGTCTATGCGAATAGACAAGACTCCCAGGGAGCCATTTTTCTTTGAGACGCGCGTGAGGGTTGGCAAGAGAGAATGGATTCTGAGAATTGTTTGATGTTCCATTTGTAGCATGGGATTCTCCGTCCAGGTCTCCTGTATCTCCCGGGGCCTCAACGTGGAGAGACCACAAAGAAGGAACGAACTCTTGCTGTTTAGATGAGGCTCTTGATCCCTTCTCCCTCAGGCCAGCCTCTTACAAAAGGATGTGAAAAACATGTAAAAAATGGTTCTAAGGATCTCTCCTCAGGGAAATAAGCAACACTAGTTGGTCTCAAAGGCTATGAGGTCATTGGCTTTGTTCTAGTCTTGGCAGTGTGGAGCAGGAAGCCAAAGCCAGGGCACACTGGCTCCCCTTGACCTCTGTTCCCTGAGCAGGAAGTTTCACAGGAAGCTCTGGATAGGTCATGCCAACACCAAGGACTGCAAGGTCAGCGGGCTCTCCTGAGGCACCTGCTGAAGTCATTTCATAACCTGGCATGAATGAAGCATGTCATCCTCTACTGTTTCCAGCAGGGAGGACATGCCTATTTTTTCAGGACAAAGTCTGAGTCACCTGAGGACACTTCTTTTAGCGATCCAGCTGGCCTGTATCTTTCTGTCACCCAATTCTCTATGCTCCCTCCAGCAGAGATAGCCATCTTTTTTTACTGTAACAAATACACTGTAACTGAACTAGTTAGGAGGATAAAAAAAAAATCTTTGTAATCTGCTAAATAATGCCTTGATCCCTTGTCCTCATTCAGAAAGGAAACAGAGCAACCAATATCCCAATAGGGTTTAACCTGGGCTTACCAAAAAGAAACACATTTTTAAAGAAACTAAAAATGAAATATGAACCAGCCATACATACAAATATTTCATCTACAGGTAAAAAAAAAATGTGTCTCCAAAATAAAATTGGGTGAAAGAACATTGCAATATAAAAATAATTAGATCAGATCACCTGTCTATTATGTAAATTGTATATGGAGAGGCCCATCAACTCACCCACAATCACTTATTCAGCAGTTATTGATATTGTCCCCAATATCCAGCACCTCCCTAGGAACAGTGGGATGGATACATAAAAAGAATACACAAACTATCTTCACTCTGATAAAAATGACAATCTAATTTGGGACTCAAGTTTTTACCAAGAGACAAAAATCGGAGAACAATACAAAATAATGGATGACATGCATTAAGTCCCAGGTCCATTGTTAAGCATTTTATATATGTTATCTCATCCAATCCTTAGGGAAAGAGATAAGAGCTGTTATTAGACTAACTTTATAGAAACAGAGATTGAGGAATTTGAACTGGCCCAAGGTCCTGTGGTCAGTAAGGGAGGACTTGAACTTAAGTCTGCTTGACTTCAAAGCACATAGGCACTTCCCATTCCTGTTTGTGTGTCAATGAGAGGAATAGAGTGAATGCTGTGGTCATTCATGGAGACAGAACACTGAGCTCCAGACTGTCAAGAAGTTCACAGGGTAAGTAGGGTATCAGGAATGCCCTACTGGGTCTGACCTGGAACCGAGGTAAAAAAAAATCTCAGGCAACTGGACTCTGGTTGGCAATGTGAGAGAACTGTGAGTTCTGAGCAACTTGAGCTCCATTCCCAGGTCTAAGTCCTGAAGAGGTCAGCAACTTTTGCAATGTCACACAGATCCCTTAGCTGTGAAAGGTGATAATTAAATAAGGTGCTGTCCAACTCTTGTATTGGGGACCAAGGTCAGAAGAGGACACTGTATAGCTCAGGCTACAACTTGGACCATTCTGGAAGCTTATCTCCTTTGTTTGATTGGTTGTATTTATGCACCTCGAGTATCATCAGATTGGCACAGATTCTGACTCCCAAAACCACATGAGATGGGTACATTTCACTTGCCCTGTGAATGGATGCTAAGGTTCCATTCTTTTTTATTTAAGGCTTTAAGCTATCTTAAAGTAACCCAGATCTCAATGATATGTAAAAGTGTTGCTTATCAACTGTGTGAAATGTGAACCTGAGAACCTCTCCCCTCTTAAGAAGGTAAAGTTAGAGGTGAGGTTAAAAGGTAGAGTTGGGAGTAGAGGTGAAAAAAATCTTGTGGAAGGAGGAGAGATGTGAATCCAGGAGGTCATATACGTTTTCTTTATCGTAAACTAATTTACTCATTTAGTTGGAAAAACATAGAAGAAAATCTTTCTGGGAACTTTTAGATGAATTTCTCAATGAAATTACTGCATCCTTTAGAGAATTATATATCTACTAAAGGCCCAGTGCACAAAATTCATGCAAGGCGGGGGAGTGGAAAGTGGAGTCCCTCAGCTCAGCCTGCACCCTCTCACAATCCAGGACCCCTCAGGGGATGTCCAACTGCCAGTTTGTGCCTGATCCCACAGGGATCCCTGATGGATTGGGGCCTAAACTAGCAGTCGAACATCCCTCTCACAATCCGAGACTGCTGGCTCCTAACCGCTTGCATGCCTGCCTGCCTGATCGCCCCTAACTACTCTGCCTGCCTGCCTGCCTGATCACCCCTAACCACTTGCCTGCCTGCCTGATCACCCATAACTGCTCACCTGCCTGCTTGATCGCCCTAACAACCTCTGCCTCAGCTCTCGCTGCTGCGGCTTCATCCAAAAGGACATCCAGAATGACAACTGGAAGGTCATTTGGCTGTCTGGTCTAATTAGCATATTACACTTTTATTATTATAGATACTAAAAGGAATCCCCATTTTATGCCTAATACTAGAGGCCTGGTGCATGAAATTCATGCTTGGAGGAGGTTTCTCCGCCCAGCCTGCATTCTCCCACAATCCAGGACTGCTGGCTCCCAACCACTCACCTGCCTCTGCCTGATTGCCCCTAACTGCTTCTGCCTGCCAGCCTGATAACCCCCTAACCACTCCCCTGCCAGCCTGATTGACACCTAACTGCTCCCCGGGAAGCCCGATTGCCCCTAACTTCCCTCCCCTGCCAGCCTGCTCACCCCCAACTGCCCTCCCCTGCAGGCCTGGTCCCTCCTAACTGCCCTCCCTGCTGGCCTGATCACCCACAACTGCCCTCCCCTGCAGGCCTGGTCACCCCCAACTGCCCTCCCCGCTGGCCTGGTCCCCCCCAACTGCTTTCCTTCCCTTGCTGGCCTGGTCTCCCCCAACTGCCCTCCCCTGCTGGCCTGGCCCCCCACATTGCCCTCCCCTGCTGGGCATGTCCCCCCTAACTGCCCTCCCCTTCAGGCCTGGTCCCCCCCCAACTGCCTTCCTTCCCTTGCTGGCCTGGTCTCCCCCAACTGCCCTCATCTGCCAGCCTGGTCACCCCCAACTGCCCTCCTCTGCTGGCCCGGTCACCCCTTACTTCCCACAACTGCCCTCCCCTGTAAGCCATCTTGTGGTGGGCATCTTGTGTCCACATGGGGGCAGCCATCTTGTGTCTTGGAGTCCTAAACAGGCAGTCAGACATCCATCTCACAATCCAGGATGCCTGCCCGCCTTCCTGATTGCCCCTAACCACTTCTGCCTGCCAGCCTGATCACCCCCTAACCACTCCCCTGCCTGCCTGATTGATGCCTAACTGCTCCCTTGCCAGCCTGTTTGCCCCTAACTGCCCTCCCCTGCAGGCTTGATCAGCCCTAACTGCCCTCTCTTGCAGGCCTGGTCCCTCCCAACTGCCCTCCCCTGCTGGCCATCTTGTGGTGGCCATCTTCTGTCCACATAGGGGCAGCCATCTTATATGTTGGAGTGATGGTCAATTTGCATATTACTCTTTTATTAGATAGGATAGAGGCCTGGTGCATGGGTGGGGGCCAGCTGGTTTGCCCTGAAGGGTGTCCCAGATCAGGGAGGGGGTTCCCTTGGGGCATGGGGCGGCCTGGATGAGGGGCCTGTGGTGGTTTGCAGGCCAGCCACGCCCCCCAGTGACCCAAGCGCAGGCCCTGGGATCTGGGATTTATTTATCTTCTATAATTGAAACTTTGTAGCCTTGAGCAGAGTCAAGCCTCCTGCTTGCTCATGGCCGCAGCCATTTCTGTTGGGATTTATTTATCTTCTATAATTGAAACTTTGTAGCCTTGAGCGAGTCCAAAGCAGGCCAGGGCTGTGGAAGCTTGGCTTCCTCCATTACTGGGGGCAACTCAAGCCTCCTGCTCTCTTCAGCTCCATGGCTGCCACCATTTTTGTTGGGATTTATTTGTCTTCTATAATTGAAAATTTGTAGCCTTGAGTGGAGGCCTGGGCTGGACAGGGTATGTGGAAAGCTTGGCTTCCTCCATTGCCGGGGAAACCCAAGCCTCCTGCTTACTCCATGGTCACAGCCATCTTGGTTGGGTTGATTTGCATACTCGCTCCTGATTGGCTGGTGGGCGTGGCTTGTGAGTGTAGCAGAGTGGTGGTTAATTTGCATATTACTCTTTTATTAGATAGGATTATTAGAAAACACCATGCTAACAATCAGTGTGCATTTTCTTATCTGATCTCCTAATAACTCTGTGAGGGAGGCATTATGACTCTGGTCTACAGGTGAGAAACTAAGGGGACAAGAAGCTTAATGATTTACCCAAAGTCAAATGATGGAACCAGGGTTCAAACCTGAATCTACCTGAACCCAAAGCCTCAGCTCTGACTAGCTCTGCTATTTTCTTTGATGGCAGTGTAATCAAGTCATTTTTCTCCCCCATACATAATGAGATGTGTCCATAATGAAAAAGACTGGGTTGCCCAAGTGACCCCTCTGCATAATAGGATGCACATTTTTATGTACAACCTAGTGTTTGTTCTTAAGAGTTTCTTTTTTAAACCAAAAGACCAGCAACAGCAACAAACATAAAACATGAAGTATTTAAGCAAGAGTTAAAAAGCAGGTGTTTAGAATCAACAGCTATTTTTAGGCACATTTTATATATAGTGAAATGTGCAGACCATAAGTGTACAATTTTGTGAGTTTGGACAAAATTATACTAATATACCTGTATAACCACTATCCAATCAAGATGCAGAATATTTCCATCACCCTAGAAATTTCTATTTTCCTATCCCACTGGCACCACTGTTCTGATTTTAGAGATTACTTTGCCTATTATAGAATTCTTATAATGAGAATCATACAGTGTGTACTCTTTTCTGTCTTGCTTTTAGGCTCAGCATGTTTTTGAAATTTATCTATATTGTTTTGGGTATCTGTTGTTCATTCATTTTAATGCTGAGTAGTATTCCCTTTTATGAATATACCACACTTTCTTTATACTTTCTCCGATTGATGAACATTTGGGGTTATATGCAATTTTTGGCTATCCTATATAATAATAGAGGGATATGCTAATTAGCCCAGATGCCATAATAGTCATGACTGGTCAGGCACAGCCCGGGAGCGGCCCCCAGCAGAAGCAGCCACCGGCGGGGGTGTGCACAGGCCTGTGGTACTGCCCAGCCAAGAGGCTGCCTGGCCGGGGGTCATGAGCAGGCATGCCATGCCTCCTGGCCTGGGAGCAGCCCCCAGCAGAAGTGGCCACTGGCGGGGGCATGTGCAGGCCCACGGCACCCCTGCCCTGTGCTGAGGTGGAGCGGCCCCTGGAGGAAGTGGCCACCAGTGAAGGCACGCGCAGGCCTGCCCAGCGCTAACATCATACTGCCTGCCTGTGTCACGCTGCCTGTGTGCATCCCCATCCAGTGCTGAGGTGAAGCTACCTGCCTGCATCCCTGGCCAGGGACGTGACACTGCCTGCCTATGTCCCTGACCTGGGATGTGGCACTGCCTGCATGTATCCCCACCCAGTGCTGAGGTGAAGCTACCTGCCTGCATCCCTGGCCAGGGATCTGACACTGCCTGCCTGTGTCCCTAACAAATAGCAATATTAAAACATTTCCTCTAATTAATTCCCTTTCAATGTGCACTAATTTTGTGCACTGGGCCACTAATCTATATATATAAAAGCCTAATATGCAAAGTGTCCCCTGGGGAGTTCAACTGAGTGGGAGTTCCATCACTCACTATGACCTGTGCTGACCACCAGGGGGTGGCGCAGAATGAAGGAAGGCCCCGGCTGGCAGCTGGCAACCAGGGAAGGGAGGCCTCAGCCAGCAGCTGGCACCTGCTAGAGACCCTACCCACGCATGAATTTCATACACTGGGCCTCTAGTTATGAATAAAGCTGACATATCACTCATGTACCAGTCTTTTTATGGATATACTAGAGGCCCAGTGCACAAAATTCATGCACTCAGTGGCGGGGGGGGGTGTCCCTCAGCTTGGCCTGCACCCTCTTGCAGTCTGGAAGCCCTCAGGGGATGTCCAACTGATGGCTTATGCCCGCTCCCCCTAAGTTGGCAGTTGGACATCCTTAGTGCTGCTGCAGAGGCAGGAGAGGCTTTTGCCACCACTGCTGCGCTCACCAGCTGTGAGCCCGGCTTCTGGCTGAGTGGTGCTCCCCCTGTGGGAGTGCACTCACCACCAGGAGGCAGCTCCTGCATTGAGCGTCTGCCCCCTGGTGGTCAGTGCACATCATAGTGACCGGTTGTTCTGCCATTCGGTCTATTTGCATTTTAGCCTTTTATTGTATAGGATGCTTTCATTTTGCTCAAGTTAATATCTAGCAGTGAAAGGCTAACTTACTGAGAAGGTATTGTTTAAGTTAAATGACACTGCCAAAGAGTTTTCCCAAGTGATTTTACAACAAGAATTTCCATTGCTTAACATCCTTACCTACTTCTGATGTCAGATTTTAATTTTAGTCATTGTAGTGAAATGGTATCTCATAGTGGTTTTACTTTGTATTTCTTTAATGACTAATAATGAACTTCTTTTTCATGTACTTGTTTGCCATTTCTATATCTTTTTTTATGAAATATTTGTTCAAACCTTTTGTGCATTTGTTGTTGGATTGTTTGTTTTTTATTATTGAATTTTGACCATTCTTTATATATTCTGGGTAAAATTTTTTCCTTAAGTGTGTAATTTGTGTTTTTTTCTATATAGCTTGTCTTTTCATTCTCTCAGCAGTATTCTTCTAAAAGCAGAAGTTTTAATGTTGATGAAGTTCAATTTGTCAATTTTTTCCTTTCTGAGTTGGACTTTGGTTGTTGTAGCTAAAAAAACATCTTTTTCTAAACCAAAGTTGCAAAGATTTCATCCTGTTTTGTCCTAAAAGTTTAATAGTTTTATAGATTTCATTTAGGTGTATGATTCATTTTGAGTTGATTTTTGTCTGTAGTATGAAGTATAGCTCAAAGTTAATTTTTTATTTTGCATGTAATATCCAATTGTTCCCTTTATTGAAATAAGATTAGTTCTCTACAGAATTTGCTTGGCACTTTAAAAAAAAAATGGACTGACCATATATGTTGTGGGTCTATTTCTGAACTCCATTCAATTCCACTAATCTATTTTATGTATCATAGTATCAGTGTCTTAATAATATAGCTTTACAATAAATCTAAATCTTGAAGTCAGATGATACAAGTCTTCTAACTTTGTTCTCTTTTTTAAAGTTGTTTTGGTTATTCTAGGCCATTCACATTTACATATGAATTTTAGAACCAGATTGTCAATTTCTACCAAAAAAAAGAGTTATCTGGGATTTTAATTGGGAATGCATCTATTTGTAGAGAATTGACATTTTACAACACTGAGTCTTGAGTCAAGAAATAAAGTTCCTGAAACTGTTTATCTCTCCATTAATTTAAAACTTCTTAAATATTTCTTAGTATTATTTTGTAATTTTGTTAAATTTATTCCTAAGTGTTTAATGTTGGTGCAATTGTAAATAAATTTTTAATTATATTTTTCAAATTGTTCACTACTTAGTATATCAAAATAACATTGATCTTTATATATTGACCTATATCCTGAAAATTTGATAAACATTTGTTATTTCTAACTGTTACTTTGTAGATTTCTTAAAATTTTTATGTATACAATCATGTCATTTGTATTTAATTACCTTTTTCTTCTTTTTCAGTCTTTATACTTTTGTTTCTTTTTCTTGCCTTATTACATTGGCCAGGACCTGAAGTACAATGTTAAGTAAAAGTGAGGAAAGCAGATGTTCTTGTCCTGTTCCTTATATTAGACAGAATGTGTTCATTAGTTCTTTATTAAGTGCAATGTTAGTTGTAGGTATTTTATTTTTGTCTTTGCCTGTTTTCAGATTTAGGAAATTCTCGTCTTATTTTACTAAGAATTTTTTTAAATCTATAAATGATTGTTTAATTTTGTCAAATGCTTTTTCTTCATTTCATTAGCTTTTTAAGATTGTGTTTAAGCCTGCCAACTATTTAGCATGCTGTAATATGTGTGGCCTTCTAGGCAATTTTTTCCCCAACACAACATGAAGCTGGATTAATATGATATGACTGAAATCTAGTTTTTCCTGACAGCTGTACTTTTGTGTGGTAGCTTTTGTTTTCATTCAAATACTGTTCAGTATGGGAATGTTCTTGATTTTGAGACAAATCATTCTATAATTACATATTTAACTAGTACTAGAAATAGTTACTGCAGAGTTTCTTTCACCTACCACATTTCTTGAGATACATATAGCCAAAGCCTCAGAATTTGGCTTGGTTATATGAATCAATTTTAACAAGAAATGCAGAAGTATTACAGCCCCTCCCACTATATCAAAGGCAAGGCAGGCAAGAACGATTGGAAAGGAAAGGGCACCAACTACCATGTTATCTTGGATCAACCAGACCAAACCACATGCATTAGAAAGGAAGTTACTCCTTGCCAGACTAGATTTGGCTAGGAAAAATAACTACCCCATTCCCAAAGATTGCCAGAAACTTCCTATACTATTATACTATTTCCTTAACAATTGTACTCAATTTCAATAAGAGTTATCCACCATATCATTACTCATGATGGTTTAAATAAGTGAATTTCAACTTTTTTCATCTCATGGCACACATAAACTAATTACTAAAATTCTGTGGCACACCAAAAAAATTTTTTTCCTGATATGACAAAAAAATAGGTCTAATTTTGATTGATTTACCAAAAAGAATAATAGTAGTAATTACCTACCCTTTTTGCACCAAAGTGATTTTTTTAAAAATCAGGTGCCCATACTTGTATATGAAGATTTCTGATACCAATCAATCAGATGCAACCTTATTATGCAACATAACCAATTAGATGCAACTCTATTATTTGACCTTTATATTTATGGCTCAAGACAGGACATTCACATCAGACAGCTATTGTGTTAGCTCTTGTCATTTTGTATTTGACAATCTAAAGGAAAATAGGTCAGTGCCCCATCTAAATAATCAGGTATTGCATGTTTTAAAAATTCTTGAGGCACACCAGATTGAAAATCACTGATTTAAATTATTGAAGTCAAGTCTAGTTCAAATTAAGAGTTAGGTTTTTTTCTCTCTATGGCTTCATACTTTATATGCATTTTTATCCCCTTGTTTTCTTTACTTTCAAACTTATCTGTCAATTAAACATACATATCTACAAAGTAACTTTTGTTGATGACTACACAGAACATATACTCAAATTAGGCTTGCTTTTCATGATCAACTTGGGAACATTCTTACTATACTGATACTTTCAAATCTCACAGTATTTGGAAATAAGCATTCCTTTGAAATTATCTTCAGGGTCAGTCACCCATGAAAACCAGACTTAGTACTTTAGGGCTGAATTTTGTGTCCAGTGAGAAAACCCTGCCAAACTAAAGGGAGCTGGGGTCAAACAAGTCTAGGAAGTGTGGTGTATTATTACATCTTCCTGGCAAGTCCCAAGACATACTTGCATATCAGAAGCTCCCAGATCTACCCTAACCCAGCATTGCCCTCAACTTTTTTTGACCTTGGGAACTATTGTTTTAAAGAATTTAAAGTTAAATAACTATATGGCTAGTGGTTACTCGACTGGAGGTATACTGATGTGGATGCTCAACCCCTGAGGATAAAATAAATAATTTTTATCATGTAGCTTTGGGATGACTGCACATTTTCAGTCCTGTAAAATCCGATAACCCTATTAACATCTTCCTTAATTTCAGACTAACTTGTGCATGCTATAGTTTTCTACAGTGTCCATGTGTTTGTATACACATGAACTATTTCCCCTCACTATTTGACTTGTAAAATACTTAGGAGGCTGTGTGTATCGTAAATCTAAAAGGGTTTTGTAGTCAGAAAGACCTGAAACAGAATCCTCATTCTATCACTTTACATCTCTAATGACACTCTGCAGGGTCAACCCACTTTACCCACTTTCTATCTACAAGGTTGCAGCAGGAACTGCCCATTCCTATAAAGTAGCCTTTCTCCCTACTACAGTTGATTTCTTTAGAGAGGACAGATATCCCGAACTGGACTAACTTGTCCCTTCCCTAGGAGTTTTGGAAGGGAGTGAGATCAGATGCGCCATGTGGCTGAATCTACACCATTAACATTGAGCAGCACAGGCATCCTAATTTTCAGCATGTGAATCACATAATTCAAGGGAGCCAGGATGCAAGAGAGAGAAGAATTAGATAGACAGGCAAATGGGGCACAAATAAGAGATGGAATAAGGACAGTGAGGATGACAATCTCTCTCTGGCTGACATTACAGTGTTCACCAATATCGGGTTCTCTTCTCCTTTCCTGGCATACAGAAAGATTGCATTCCCCAGCTCCCAGCATTTAAGCAGGGCCATCGAGCCAGAAGTAGCATGTGTCACCTCCAGGCCTAAGGCAGTAGAAGTCCCTGTGAGATTCTGCTGGGACACATTTAGAAGCTTAGTGTGGAGATGACAGGTGGGACAGAAGCAAAGCAGCCTGAGTCTCTGAGTTACCCAGTGGAGAACAACTGCCCTGGAGAGCCCCCAGACCTGCAGCCTGGGGGAAGTTCACTGTCGTAAGCCACTGAGGTTTTGAGATTGTTATGATAGCATCACTTGACTTAGTCTGACTAATATTCTCTCTGAGGCATAGTTTCCTCAACTATCAAATGGGGATAAGACTATTTTATTAAAGCTGTTGTCATGCATGGGGACATGTCTATAAGATGCCTCCATAGTACTGTCCCAGAGAAGGCTCCTAAAGAAGCATAATTTCTTTACTCTTAAGCAGCTAAAGTCTCTAGGTCTATGTTCTTGTACAGTCTAGACCTGCAGGCACTGTAGTCAGAGGGATGCAATCAGTGCAAATCCCATGTCTTCTGAATACATTGGATCAACCAGGGTATTTGAAACCAGTCTCAAGAGGAACCCCTTGCAGAGGCTGAATTGTCCATATTGGGGGATGAGCGTGGGTGCAGGCCTGAGACAGCTTGTTCTACCATGGGCAGCTGCAGACCGCATGCCATGCTCACACTCAATTGGGGCAGTGGCCAGGCTTTCGTGGGATGCTCTCTCCTTTCTTCTTGCTGCTGCAGATAGGCAGAGACTCACAGAGCCAGCCTTCCAAAGAAGGAATTGGCTCTGCCAGCTGGGGCTCTGCTGGCAGCACCAGGCAGGCACTGGGCATTGTTCCCCCACATACATACCAGGGAGACCTGTGTCTGCATTTCTGCCTAACTTCACATCTGTGTGAAATTTTAAACATCCGTGTGTGTGTGTGTGTGTGTGTCTAAGAAAATTCACTTTGGGGATGTAGCAAACGGAGCCCATTGCCATCCTTTTCTAAAGTTCTGCCTGGTGTTCCTGCCTTTGGTGTTCACTGTTGCAAAGATCTACTGTCATGGTGACAGCCTCGCTCCCCCAAGCCCCGCATGTCTGACCAGTGAGACGGACACATTTATGAGGTGTAAGTTTGAAAATGAGATCAGCTTGAGTTAAAACCTGTGGAGACCACCTCGTTATACTCTAGTCATCAGTAGTGGATGAGTTCAGAGAACAGTACCTGGTGGTTAAGAGGCTGATCTTTCTTTCTGAAGTGGCCATAGGCTGCTGGTTTAGTCAAGAGCTATAGCACCTGTGTACATTAGGTGGTACACCTTATATAAGCGATGACTGCTTTCAGCCTTCACTCAGGTGGAGAGTGAGGGCTGCATGAGGACTGGCCAGTCTTCAGAGGAAGAGAAGTTTTGGTGGCTGGAGAGGAGGTGCTCTGTCCTGGGGAGGCTCCCGGCTCCACCCAAGCAGATGTGCTGGCTGCGGGCTGGCACCCCTCACATGCACTGGCCACTCCCACAAGACAGGCAGAAATGGATCATGGGAATAAGAATTGGTTAGTCCTCACCTTTGGTCATTCCTTGTCATCCCCAATAGCTAATCTACTGAATGGCCATTTTCATTCTGACCTCCCTGTCATTGGTTCTTTCACTGAATGGGGAGGAGGTGAGATTTTTCTGTAATATTTTTTTCAAATCCTGATCCCCAAAGCTCAGAGTCTGAGACTAGAAATGTGTGTGTGCATAAGCTTTCTTCAAAGGAAGCCTGGCTCTAGAAGGCGGTGTCTCAAAGACTGAACGGAAACCAAATTGAAAAGAGAATTTGTGTATCTGTTTGTGGTTGAGAAGGTCAGAGACTCCGTTTCCTTCCTCTGGCGCTTGAAAAGGGCTTCCTGCTCCTCCCTCAAGGAGCGTCTCGTTTGGGCCAGACACAGTTGTTTGTGTTAAGGGCAGCCTATAAAATTGAGTGGCTGCTTATTTCGTTTCCAGCACATCGAAGTTCTACAGTGCAGTTATTCACAACGTTAATTTTGTTATTTGTTTTCTTTTTTATCTCAAGGGGGTTTTAATGAGGTTAGTTCTCAGTTATTCAGGTTATTGAGTTTGTTTACTGGCAGCCGAGTTAGGCCTGGAGAAGAGTGGCTGGAGGCAGGGGATAAGGAAGGTGCTGGGACAGAAGGAAGGGCTTGTCTGGAGAGCCACTCAGGAAAAGAAGAGGAGAGATAAAGGGCCAGAAGACCAGGTGCCAGGGCTGCTGGACAGATTTGATATGAAATCCCAAGAGCAAGAAAATAAAGGACCACTCCGTGGCTGCAGTCTAGAGCAGCCTTTGTGCAACTGAGATGTAAGGCGATCTGCAAAAGTAAAAAAATTAGACTATATTACTATTTTAATATTTTTATGTAACTCAATATGTCCAAAATATCATCATTTAAAGTTAACATTTTACTTACTTTGTTTTTATACTATGTTTCCCAAATCCAGTGTATATTTTCTATTGCACTCAGGACAGACTAGCCACACTTGGAGTGTTGAGGAGTCACACATGGCTGGTGGCTACCGTTATGGTCATCAAAAGTAGAGAGAATTAGAAGGATGTAATGGGAGATAAATGGGGAAGGATCCTTTGTTCAGAAAATTTGATAAGCTCTTGTGTTTTAGATCATTGTGGGATGCCCAAGAGATGGCCAGTAGAAAACTAAAGATGATTGGCATGGGGGTGGATAAGATTGACTTGTCAGTTAAGTTTGAGGTAATAAAAATGATGTTACTATTTTCTGAAATACTTGTGTGAATGCCTATACATTGCTTTTATTAAGATGCAGCCAGTTGCTGGATGCTCCCACAAGAATAAAGGCTAAGCCTGTCCATGGTGATCAAGCTTCCCTTCCCCTGAAGCTTTTGAATCTCGAAGTATTTGGAGATACCATGCCTATCTGTCCAACTCCAAGTCATTGCCCAGCGCACACCAGTGATCAGGTACCAGTGCTTTGTGCATAAGTAATCTGACACTCCAGCTGTGGTTCCTGACCTCATTGCCAATGATTGTCACCATTTCCAGGTCTTCTGGAAGGAATCTCCATTGTGTTACTTTTCTGTCTCGCAAACATTATTTTAATTTTTAAATGACATGCACACACATAAATACATGCATACATGCAAGTAATCTATAACAGTTCCCTAATACTATTTTCAAAATAGGTATATTTTTCTATTATAAAATATGTGTTAAGATATACCAGTTAAAATATGAAATAGATGTGTAAAACCAGAGAATAAATATATTCTTAACTACTCTCAGCTATTTTCTATGTTTTTTGTAAAATACACATACATCATACCATATCATTTTCTATAATCTGCTTTTTTTTCTTAAGTGTATATTGTGAGCACATACCTCCACCTCATTATTTTTTGTGGCAGCATAGTACTCTGTTTTATGGGCACTCCATTATTTAACTAATATCTCTCCGATGGAAACCTATGTAGTTCCTGGTTTCTTTTTTGCTATTATAAACAATACTACATTGGCTGTCCTATGTACATCTTTGCACAATTGTCAGTTTTATTCTTAGGAATGCATTTCTAAAGTGAATTGTATCGTTATTAGTATCAACATTTTAAAGTCCTCCATTAACATTGCTAAATTGCTCCATGAGGCTAATACTTATTTATAGTCCTTACAACTGTTTCTGGCGAGTTCCATTTCCAAAACCACGCTAATACTGGTTTCTGTTATTTTCATTCTTTTCAACCTTGTCAATCTGGTAGTAAAAGAATACCTCATTACATTTTACACTTTCACTTTTTTGATTGCTAGTGAAGTGGAGCAGCTTTTAAACATCAGTGGAGCACTTCCTTGTATTCTGTGGATTACCTGTTCCTATTGTTTTTCCCATTTCTCTATTGGGTTTTTTGTCTTTGTCTTAATAACTTACTGATACTAACATTTTGTCATCAATATGACACTGCAGGTATCCTCCCAGTTGATTACTTTTGACTTTGTTTGTGATGCCTTTGCTTATTATTTCCATTGCAGGAAAAACCAAGTTAAAGTACGTATGTAGAGAAGTGGGAGTTGGGAATTGGAGGAAGGTGTGACAAAACTGGCCTATGGGCAATATATAGGAGCAACGGCAATCTTTTAATTACCTGTACACTTGTATTATCTCATTTTGTTAAACACAAAGTATGAGTTTGTACAATATTTTATTTTAGTAAATAAACTGAATAACTAAACTCTAATAAGATAGAAAATAAACAAGCTATTTTATTTTATAGAATTAACTAGAGACCTGGTGCACGAATTTATCCACAGGTGGGGTCCCATGGGGTGGTCTGCAGGGATTGGGCCCCAGCTTGCACCCCCAGGCTCATAGCCCCAGCCCACAGCCCTGCCTGGCACCCCACCATGGCCTGACACCACCCCCTCACCTGCTCCAACATCCTGCCTGCAGGGCGATCAGTTGGGGCAGGGCCCCCCTACAGATTCCCTCAGCAACCTCCCCACCTGCCACCACACTGGTCACCTTCTGTGGGGTGATGGGCAGGGCGATCGGGCCCCTGCTGACACCCAACTTGGCCTGGCGCCGCCCTCTCACCTGCTCCACCTTCCCACCACCATCCCGCTCTCATGGGGGCCCATCAGGGCTGGCAGCACATCCACTGCCACCCACCATGTTCCACACCACCCCCTAGTGGTCAGCACACATCATAGTGAGTGGTCGAACTCCTAGTCTAACTCCTGGTAGAACTCCTGGTCGAACAATTTGCATATTAGGCTTTTATTATATAGGATTCTGATTTTTCTTCAGAGAAGTGCCATTTTAGATACAGAAAAGGAAGCAATCTTGGAT
Organism: Corynorhinus townsendii; assembly: GCA_026230045.1. Lineage (NCBI taxonomy): Eukaryota > Metazoa > Chordata > Mammalia > Chiroptera > Vespertilionidae > Corynorhinus > Corynorhinus townsendii. The sequence goes on along the minus strand of JAPDVU010000002.1, from coordinate 138,536,105 downwards.
TTTGCTAACTTCAGAAGTAACAAAAATAGTCATTTGGAAATACTTTTTCAGTTTCAACGAGTTTTTCCAACATCAGTATTTTTTTTCTTTTTGTCACAAATGCGGATACTAGACAGGTTAAGCATAGCATTTATTCAAAAAATATTTTCAAGCACCCACTCTATGCTAAGTGCTTCTGAGAAAGAAATACTTTCTTGCCAGTGGCAGTGGGCAAGAGCAAGAAGAAAATGGGAGCTACTCTTAATGTTCCTGGGCCCCAAAAATATAGACAAACGATGAGCACGTCCCTGTGCCAGGGCCGTGGAGATGCGTGGGGAGTGAGGATATTGACGCCCAGGCAGTGAGGTGCTCTGACGTGGAGCAAGTGCTACAGTGTGGTGATGGATTCTACCTGGGAGGATCCTGGCCATTTCCTAAGAAGCAATTCTCAAGTCAAGTCCGGAGAGAAAATATGTAGTTAAACTATTTAGAACCTAAGAAAGCAGATTTCAAATAGCACAAAGGAAAGATAGATGTGATTCTATCTTTTAGATGAGAAATTCTAACAGTACCTACCATATTCAAGATGCTCTGCTAGGGGGTAGTTTGAGATACAAAAATATAAATAATGAGAACTCTCGGTGCACAAGCCATCAGATGAGGAGGAGTGTGGGAACTGGCATGCTGGTGTCCATAGCTCCAACATGGGCCAACCTTTGATGTGACTCCTTTTAAAATTAAGATGCACTTTTAAGCTATAATAATGGCCTTCACTTATATGGCCTTTTAACTTTCCAAGCTATGTTCCAAGCACCTTATAAGAACTCCTTTTTGCAGATAAGGAAACTGAGGCAGAGAGCGTTTAAGCCACTTACTCAAGGCCTTTCAGAGCGAAAATTTGAACCTGAGCTGGGATGTAAACCCAGCCATTTATGTCTCATCATCTGTATTCATGATCACTGTTATCCAAGCAAACACATTTATTGAGCATTTACTATGTTGTCAGGTTAATGTACCATCTCAATTGCTGTGGCTTGTGAGCCTATGAGGTTGATAGCATAATTAGGCCCCTTTAATAGATGAGGAAACTTAGCATGAAGGAGTTTAGTTGCTTACATGGGGTCACAAAATAGAAAGTGCAGAGCCAGGATTTGAACCCAGGGAGAATGACCCTGGAGAGAGCCAGCACGCATAGGCACTCCTACAGAAGGAAGGAGGTGATGGTCCCATGGCATCTGGTGCTGGGTTACCACGTCTGCTGTCATTGTTCTCTTTGGAGTGATGGCCTGCAAACCTTTGAGGAAGTGCTCAGGAACTAGAGATGACAGGCTTGGCTAAAAGGAAACTGGGGTGGGGTCAGGGGTATGTAATGTCTTACCTATCCAGGGAACTGAGAAACAGAGAGATGGACTTTATTCTCTATGGCTTCAGAGGTGAGAATTATAAAGGAATTTTCCAATAGTTAACTCATAAATGGAGGACTTGTGAGCTCCTGCTAACCAGATATTTTTGAGAAAAGGCAGGAAAACTTGTCAGGAAGTTTATAGAGGGGAATTCCAATGCAGAGTCTGAGTTGCTACTAAGGTCATTTTCTTGTATTAGCTTTTTATTGAATCTTAATCGTCTTCAAACATACTCAGTGTCTTTTAAGAAAATTAATACATGACCGAATTAAGACAGGAAATTCATTAAAAAGCTGCTTATCCAGCATTCTTTTAACTAACATTTGCATGTTTTACCATTTCTTTGGAGCATGGGGTTCATAATAATGTTCCTGAGGAAATAAACGTGCCTTTAGAATTTTAAGAGACACATTGGATTGTGTTCCTTGTAATTTATTGTTCAGAGAATCTTGTAGCATTCTAACTCGTTTGACAAGTTGTGCTCCAAGAATGATAGCTAATATCTGATTATGCGGGATAACCCACCCCCTCACTGTGACGAATAGCAAGCCTTCTGGAACAGTCTTCAAATGAGAACAGCGAGCTGGGCAGTGCATGGAGCAGCTTCCCAGAGGGAATCCAGGTATAGCTATCCCTGTGCAATCCCCCACTGGCCACATCCTGGTGCAGAGATCATTACTGACATGTTGGGCATTTGGTTTATTTGGCTATTTCAGGAATAGGAGCTTTGCTGCTTGGAATTTGACTGCCTGCAGCATCCAAAAACAGCTAGTGCTTGCAATGAGTACATTCTCCAAAACAAAAAGTAGATTCTTACTCAGGACGGTCTGGGGGCCTGGACATGAATGTTAAGAGGGTGATTACAGCCAGCTCAAAGGTAATCTCCACCAACCCCAGCAAGATACCCCAAATAGAAACCTTCCATGGTAGCTCACTCCACTCATTTAGGGAGCTTCTAACACCGCTGACAGCATGCGAGGTAGCGTGTCCACAGCCAGCACTACATATTTCAAATCCCTATTCATTACCAGCCACTCTTGTCTGGTTGATCTAATCACTATCTTTTAACTTTGAGGATTCACCTTGTTAGGGCTGGCCACTCCTACAGCTCTCTCTGTCACCCAGCTCCTGGGACTGGCCTGGCAAAATCCGTTTCCCAGAGGGAAAGTGAGCTGTCCTGGTAAGAGGAGCCCTACTTCCTGGACTGGGCCCGGAGTGAGCTTGTTGCCAGGTCCTCTGGCCTTTCCTCCACTTCTGTCCTGTCACTGACGTGTCGCTGGCTCTGTTCTCTCTCTCTCTGAGGTCTCCTGCCCCTTTGCCTATGTGGTAGCAACTATGTGGAATAGGAATGTGGAATGCACAATTGTGCAAATGGCCTGCACATACAGCCATGTACCAGGGAGCGTGCTGTGGACCAGAGACCAGGGACCTAGATTCTGGCCCCAGGCCTGGCTTTCTGAGTAGTCCTGAGGCTGCAAGGCTTGCGTCCTCAGCTGCAACCTGGGAGTAACAGCCACTCCCTGGCTGCCATATGGAGAAATTGAGGGTGAAAGGAAATAATGGGTATGAAAGGGCTTCAGAACTGAGAAACATGCTACAATGTAAAATGGGAGACATGCAGTCTTAAAAGGAAGGGAATTCTGACATATGCTACAACATGAATGAACTGTGACATTATGCTAATGAAATAAGACAGTCACAAAAGTAATAGTTCCCTGTGGCTACCAGTTCAGGCGATGAATAAGAAAATAAATGCCTTGATGAGTAGAAAAGTATTCCGGAGGAATATTTCAGTTTTTCAGAATTCTCTCACAAAAGCCTCCTGTAGGTTTCAGAGGTCCCAGGTAATACAATATGGAAAAGAAGTAATGCATGCCCTAAGCTAAAAATATAATTTAAAAACCTTGCCATTGGAGGGTGGCAGACTGGCTGACTGCCCAGGGTTCGCTCAGGTGATGAGCACCAGGCATGGCAGGTGTGGGGCTGCAGGCAACGCTGGGCACTGGCTGCTGTGTCCAGGCCACTGTGGTCAGCAAGCCACCTGGTCCTCCCCCTCCTGCTCTGGCCGTGGATCTTGGATACTGGTGCCTACTGATCTGACAGGTGGGTGGTGAGCTCAGTTTTCACCTGTATGCTTTTACCAGGGTCTTTAGCGACTAGTGCGTGCCCTCATGTCCTCGGAGGTCTGCAGTCTCTTGGTCCCAGGGCCATCTACACCAACAGCACGATCAGCCTACACAATGCCGAGGTCTCACTGCACCTGAGAGCTTCAATGCCACTGTGAGTGGCATCCTGATTGAGCACCAGCAGTTCCCAAAGGAAATTCGGAAGTATGAACACAGCCTCAGCTTTGACATCCATGGCTTTGATGGGACATTCATAAAGAGCCTCTGATGAAGATTGGCACCTTCCACCATGTGCAGCTGGGAATGGCCCACAGGGGCCTCCAGCCCACGCCAGAGGAGTAGAAGCTCTACCTATACAGGACATCTAGCACAGCCCACTGTATCAGATAAAACGCTTCTGGCAAGAGTCCCTCCAGCAACTAGGTCATGGGCATCCTGCTCCCGGAGGCAGCCCTGCTGTCCTGAGTGGTGGACCACTTCTTGAGTGTCTATAAGTTATGACAGGCACCATTCCAGACATGCATGTGAAGGGCCTCAAGTGCCAGTAGATGGAGCGGGCCATGGAGAAGTACATCCTGAGACAGAGCGAGACATTCGCTTCCTGAGCCACCTGGTGGCCCATGGGAAACAGCTCCTCATCATCAATGTCCTTTCAGCTCCATGGACAAGGGGATTCGTGCGTGGTGTGTCCTGACTGGCACCAGCTCTTTGCAGTAGTCATCGTCCAGGAACACAAGCCCAGCTTTTTCACTGACCTGGCAAGCCTTTCAGAAAATTCCATGAAGGGCTCAGGGCAGTGAGACCACATCACCACCTGGTAAGGCAAGATCTACTGACAGGGAAACCTGCTTCCTTCCCACACCTGACAGCATGGCTTGGCCCCAGCGTGCTCTACTCCAGGGACACCTCTCAGGCACCTGGAGGATCTCAAGCTTCGGAAGGGCTGCCACAGGGTGCCTCATCCCCCAGCTGGAGCATGGCATCCACATCCTGAGCATGACATCCACATCCTGAGCATGGCATCCACGTCCTGAGCATGGCATCCAAGTCCTGAGCATGGCATCCACGTACTCAGCATGTACTCAGTGACACGGCAGCAGTGCTCCTGGGGCTGCTGGGGTGCGTGCAGGTGAATCTGCAGGTGTGGGGTGCCTGGGAGAAAAAGCAGGGGCTGATGGGGGTGTATTACCAAGACCCCATTCAACGCTCAATTTGAGAGCATCTTCCACACCTTCCACAGACCCCCTACTTCTCAGGGTGCCTCATGCACTTCTCAGATCTCTACTTGGCTTCCCTCTCAGCAGCCCTCAGCTCTCATTTCACAGAGAACACACACCACAGCATGCCAGACCCCCTCTTCTCCCTTCAGTTACCAGTTCACCTGCACAGGAACCTTTCCTTGGGTCTCCAGGGACTCTGTTGAAATGGCTTTTGCCAAGGTCTACCAGGTCAGCCATGGCTTTGCTCTTGAACCCAATAGCACTTTTCTGCATTCATGTCCATAGTCACAGCTTGTACTTTCCTACTCAGCCTCTCTTCCCTCAGTTCCTAAAGCATCACAGCCTCCTGGTTTTCCTCCTCATTCTCAGACAGTGGATTCTCAGACTCCAGTCCATGAGCCCAGCCCTTTGAGTATCTCTTCCTCAGGGTGGCTGTCTCACCTTCCTTCTCTTCTTGCTCTCCTCTCTGCCTATTGTTTTTACCCCCTAGGTATCTTTGGAATCCATTGACTTTCTCTTGCCACCTCATGCCATCACTGGCCCCTGGGTGACTCCCACTGCTCCAGCCATAGTCCTCTGGATCTGGGCTGGGCCTGCCTGTGGCACACTGCCCTGGGTACTTGAAGAGCCCTTGTTTACAAAGATCCTTGGCAGGGTGTAGGTAAACCAAGAAGGGATGGAGAAGCACCCTGAGACTAGCACAGTGGGAAGCCTTGGGTCCCTGGAGATGAAGGGAGCAGTTACTATATAGCCTAGAGAAGGAGCCAAGGCTGGGAGACAGGTCACCAGGCAGGAGCTGTGGCTGCGGCAGGGACCACAGCCACCGGCAGTCTGAGGCCATAGCAGGGAGGCAGCTGGGGAGCAGATACTCTGATTTCTCTCTTCTTTGGCCTCCCATCTCCTGCTCGTGTCTACTATGGGCTAAACCCACCCAGAAACCAGAGAAAGGAGCAGCCTGTTGATACAGTCCTGGGGCATGGAAGGGCAGCAAATGGGAGTGGAGGGGCAAATGGGAAATAGCCAGCATATAATTTCTCATTAAATTTCCACCTGCAGCTTAAATGACTTTTCTGTAGCACGAATCTGAGTTTGATCCCTCACTTAAAAGTATTCAAAGTCTCCACATTGCCCCAGGATGATGTTTGCATCTCTTGCCACCATCCAGACAAGCTTTGACTGCCTAAATCTCCAGGCATGCAGCCACCACCCTACCCCTTATCCTCACTACTCTTCCTCTCTCCCTCCATTCCAGCCATTCTGAATCAATGGGCAGTGCCCTCTCCCATCTCTGCACCCGTTTCCCTGCCAGCTTCTTCCACAATCAGTTCTTACTTCAATTGTGACCTCCTCCAGGCAGCCTTCCCAACTGCCCAGATGGGACTCCTGTAACTCATTTCTCTCCCTGCTCCCTCGCCTCACTCCTATTGTAGCATACTGTACTCATGCATCAAACACTATTGTTTTTGCCTATTTCCTCTCCATTTCTCCCCCAAACTGGAACCATATTGAAAACAAAGACTGAATACCCCAACACCTAGCACAGTGCTTGACATGCAAACACTTGATACATATTTGCTGGGTCAATGAATGAATTCTCACAAAAATGCTGTGACATTGATATTCTTATCTCATTTTTTAAAAAAGTGTATGTTTTTATTTGAAATTGTTTTAGAGTGAGAGATAGAAACATTGGTGAGAGAGAAACATCAATAGACTAGCTCCTGCACACCCTCTACTGGGGATCAAGCCTGAAACTTGATCCCTGTGCCCTGACCAGGAATTGAACCAGTGACTTCTTGGTTCATGGGTTGACACCCAACCACTGAGCCACATGGGCCAGGCTTATCTCATTTTTTTATAACTGAGAACACTGGGGTCTGAGGATGTTTAATGACTTGCCCAAAGTCACAAAGTTGGCTCAAGATGAAGCCCATATTAAAAAGCCTGTGTTTTCGGGTTGTAGGTACCTGTTCTCCGTCCCTGGGTTGCCTGCCAGAGATGCCCCTATGCTGCCAGAGAAGAGTGTGATAGCTCCACCCTGGCCAGTGAGTTAGTCCCACAAGCTTGGCCAGCCCTGCAGTGCTTCTCAGATCAACCTACCTGTGCAAAACTCTGACTCCCCGTGCAGCTGGTACCCGTGCTCCTGTTTATTTTCTCAAAGCATCTAAGTCCCCGATTGTAAGACAGGAGTGGGAACACTGAGAAGCAAAAGAGCAAGAGTTATTGGATTCCTGCTCTTCCCCGTTTCCCTCCTTCTTCCCATTGAATAGAGAGTGTTTAATGGAGCGTTGGCAGGCTTTCATCCGCAGGAACAAACAGCTAGCAAGGCTGGCTCTCGAAACACTGGTAGGATGTCAACATGGGGACCTCTGAGAAATCCTTCTTGAAGAGTACTTAAGTCAATAATACCAGGGAGAATGCAAGGGTACAGAGCGAGCAGAAGTGAATGTGCCTTTCTGAGAATAATGAGAGCCACGGCGTGCCCTGCACTTTCTGCGCGCCAAATGGGGGCTCCAAGTATTACAGAAACGCACAAAAGCCTCCTGCACTCTCATTAAAAGGAAAAGGGTCATTACGTCCGTTTTGTAAATGGGGTGCAGAGAGGCAGAAGTGCTTTGCCCCCAGCTCGTAGCACAAGGAGGCAGGGCAGTGAGGCAGAGTCCTGCCCACCACGTTCTCCTACCTGGGAGGGTCTCCCTAGCCCAGACTGGGGGGCACCTGGTTATAGGACTTGGTTCCAAGCACCCCACTTTCCCAAGAAAACTCACAGTTGTAAGAGCCTCCAAAAAGGGGCAGCAGAAAGGTGCACGTCCTTTTGGTGTGAGGGGAAGTAGAAAATAGATCACAAAAGACATCAATGAACACAGCAGCCAAAGTGTGGGGCTCGGTCAGCTGAGTAGCGACAGTTTCGGATGCTTGAGCCCCTCAGAGAGGAGACTTCTTTGAATTGAATCTTGCTTCGGGGATTTCCAAGGACTTTTCTTTCTTTTCCATGAAATTCTAAAGTAATTTATGCTTTAGGGCTTTAAAAAAAAGAGTGCCCCTAGTGGAACAAGTTCCATACTAACCTGATGCTGCTGTAAGTCTCTCAGGGAGGGAGTCAGGGCTTATGTATTCGTGCCCGCATGCCCAGTGGGTTTGAGGTAGAGTAAGTGGGGGAGGAAGGGTGGGGAAGGCTGACTGATAGGGACTGTTAGTTAACGTCATGAATGAGGATGATCATACTTACTGGGCAAGGTTGTTTCAAGGCTGAGATGGCATGTATTAGGCACCCAGTAAGAGCCCGACAATAGGATATGCATTTTACGTGCATGAATTTCCTTTCTCTCCTTTTAAGACAGGCACCCAGCCCTAGCCTTTCTGAAGGAGATGAGGGCCACAATGAACTTCCAGCCCCTCACCAGGGTCCAGCCTTCCGAGGCACCTGACCTGGCAGCGTGGGTGGCCTATGGAGAAGATGCTTTATCAGCCCACAGCTGGAGGAGAAGCACGAGCTTCTGGGTATGATGCAGCCTTGGCTAACCATTGCCAGGCCTGCCCACCAAGGGGAAACCTCGGGACACCATGTGTTCTAACTTAGCAAAGAAGGCTGCAAACGCCCTCTGGGCCTGGGATCTCTGCCTCCAGGCAGCGGTATGAGAATCCACTCATCCTGCTGGGCAAGGCCTCCCTTTGCGGTGGCACTTTACTAATCATAGCCAACCACCTCCACTCTCAATCATTAGAGCACCTTAACCACTGATTATCATTGGAAAGGGCTCATCAAATCTCCAAAGAAAATCCAGCTCATTCTCTCCGCCATGCCATTCTCTCCATGCGTATGTGTGAGGACTCGCCACGTGCCATCTGGGGGCCGAGGTGGACAGAAAGCACATCACAGTACAATAAGACCCATCTCCTTCAGGTGCTCAGAGTTAGAGCAGGAAGCTGGGCCTCCTGCTGTCACGCACCAGCTCTCTGAGTGGAAGAAAGCTGCCAAGGGAACAGACCACGTGTGTAGTGGCTATGTTCCAGAGGGTGAAAGCCAAGTGGAGAAAAGTGGTTGCAGTTGTCTTCATGGAAACAGAAGAATGGGGGACAAGGGCCGTGATTTTTCAAGGTTTCAGCAAATCTGTCCCGATCAGGGACTTCTTGGTTTGGGCCACATTAGAGTGTGAACTGGATCGTAACCAGGCTGCTCTGAGCCTGATATTTGTTTATCGCTTTCATATAGCTGTTCTAGTAGTTGTCTTATCAACTTGTTCAGGCCCTGTGTTTGCCTTTGAGCAGCTCGTTGTTTTCCCATCACCCCTGTATTTGCTATTCTTTTTATTCTCCTAATCGTTGTTGTAACAGTAACTATCATGTTCAACTTACAGAGGACAGTTAATCGTTCGTGGGGAAATGTACCTGATCACCCTTTCATGTTTCATCCAGCCCATTAACTCAGGTCCTGTGATTTCCTGTCATGCTTCCAGGTGCTGTAAACACCAGGACTTTGCAGAAGAAATTAGCAAGAAGCAGGGGAGCCGAAACCGGTTTAGCTCGGTGGATAGAGTGTCAGCCTGCGGACTGAAGGTCCCAGGTTCGATTCCGGTCAAGGGCATGTACCTGGGTTGCGGGCACATCCCCAGTAGGGGGCGTGCAGGAGGCAGCTGATCGATGTTTCTCATCGATATTTCTAACTCTCTATCTCTCTCCCTTCCTCTCTGTAAAAAATCAATAAAATATATTTTTAAAAAAGAAGCAGGGGAAATTATAGGGTGGCATGTGCTTTCTGTTTTAAAACATGTAATGCGTAGGGTTTTTTAAACATAGTTTTATGTAGTGAATCTTCTAGGCAGGGAACTACATTTTTATTGGTGGCTTTGCCATTCACACATTAAATATTTACATGGATATGATGAAATTTGGAATATAGCAAGAGTTCCTTAGAGTCATCCAACAAATTTCATTATGTACCTACTATGTATCAGTTGCTGTTCTTAGCACCAGGGATAAAACAGTGAATGAAATGATGTACCTGCTCTTTTGGTGATGACTATCTAGTGAAAGGAGATAGAGAATGAGCACGTATATGATGTCAGGTAGTGAAATATGCTAAGGAAAATATAATAAAACAGGGTAAAGTGGTCAGAGACAGTGTAGGTGCTGTTTTAAATAAGGAGGTCAGGGAAGGCCTCTTTGATAAAGCAAAATAATTAGCAATGTGGATTTCCAGAATCAGAGGGAGCAGCCAGTAAAGGCCCTGAGATAGCAGAGGTGTGGTTAGAGGAAGAGGCAGGAGGCCAGTGTGGCTGCAGTGGGGTTAGGGAGCAGGTGAGCGGTGGGAGAGGAGGCCAGAAAGGTGGTTGGAGGACACCACAGAAAGAACTTTGGGTCTCCTCGGTGGACTCTGTGCAGATTCTCAGAAGGGTATGATATACTCCAAGTTCCTGAAGGCCCACTCTGGCCACTGTGTGGAGAATAGACTTGGGGAGAGAGGGGCCCACTGCAAGAACTCCTGACTCTCATGAATCCTTTAACTGTGTAACATATTGTTGATGTTTGGCATATAGTTTCCTTCACTCGCATAAGCTATTTTTTTTCCTCCTGGGTAAAAATAAAGTTTCATATTCCATAGCTAACCACATAATCCAGACGTCCTGAAATGGGACATAATTGTTGACTAAACGTACGTTGTCAATGTATTCTTTCCATCCCATCACCCTAACTTAAAGAAAGAAATGCAAGATTCTTTTCTTTCTTTTTCTGCATAAAAGTGCTCCTAATAGTCTCAAATTTCTGAGAGATTGCCATAAAACTAGCCTAGGAATGGAGAACTCTACTTTATTAAATGTTCTTTTCTTTTCATAAAATTGTGCTTAATCATTTCTAAACTGTTCATATCAGACATTCAGAAGTTATCCTTGAAAAGGAATGTTTGTGATGATATGTTCAGGGATTGAATGGGATTCAGAATTACAGTATCTGAAAGCTTCCAACTTTATTAAAGTAAGGTTGTTACTGAATTTCCACTTTAAAGTTGGCAAAAACTAAAGAAAACCAAAATGGCATTTTATACATTGTTTTATTTGTTTATAGTATTCAGTGTCCCTCCTTCCAGACCAGTTCCTGGGAAACACTAATACCTCCCTTCCTGCTAACATGAGGCTTGAGCATTTGACTTGCTTTGGTCAATGAAATGAGAATGGAAGTGGCAGTGACACTCTTGCCAGAAGCTTTGAAAGCTAGAACAGGTCTTGCCCTTACTCTTCCCCTCTGCCATGATGCTGGCCTGTAAACTGTGGCTTGAGGGAGAAAAAGACCTTGTTTTTTAAAAGATTTGAGAGTTGGGGGTTGACTGATAAAGGTATATACCTCTATTTTACACTTCTTAATAGATATAGATATATAGATATAGATATAGATATAGGTATAGATATAGATATAGATATAGATTTAGATAGATATATAGATAGATATATAGATGTGTGTGTGTGTGTGTGTGTGTGTGTGTGTATTACAGGCCCAGTGCATGAATTCGTGTATGGGTGGGGTCCGGCCAGCCTGGCCAGGGGGAGGGGACATGGGCGGTTGGCTAGCCTGCCTGCTGGTCAAACTTCTGGTTGAGGGGACAATTTGCATATTAGCCTTTTATTATATAGGATATACACTGAGTGGCCAGATTATTATGCGTTCAGAGATCATAATCATATGGCCATTCAGTGTATATTTTTATTGATTTCAGAAAGGAAGGGAGAGGGAGAGAGAGATAGAAATATCAATGATGAGAGAGAATCATTGATCAGCTTCCTCCTGCACATCCCACACTGGGAATCAAGCCTGCAACCCTGACCGGGAAGCAAACCGTGGCCTCCTAGTTCATAGGTCAATGCTCAACCACTGAGCCATGCCTGCTGGACTATACATTTTATTTATTATTTTTTTTAGTAGGTTCTGCTGCTTTCTTACAAATGAGGGCAGCCAGACTTGACCAGCAGAAAGAAACCTGGAGAGCACTTTAGTGGCATGTTGAAGACTTCTTGATCTCAAGTGGTCTCTATGTTCTCTCCAGCTTAGTTACACTTTTGGGATTTTCTAAGCCAGAAAATCTCCAGGGTGAAATTTCATTTGTAACCTTCCCCTTCAGCATCTCAGCCTGGAGCTAGTGACACAGAGTGTTTCCCCATCTCCTGAAAATGGTAAGCTCAGATTTGAATAAAGAACTGCTGGCATGAGAAGGTAGTGAAGAGAGACTTCTGAAAGGCTGTGCCCTCCAGCAGCCTGGGTGATGCTGGGGGTTAGGCGGGTCCCTGTTATCCCGCTGCCTCCCAGATCCTGGGTTGAATACTGATGAGGACTATTGATAGCTTCTCATTTCAGGTAGTGTCCTGAAGTTACTTAGAGCTCTCCCTAAATGTGATAATATGTCAGATCATTTCTAATTCCCCAGCTTAAATGTCCTCCGTGGCTCACCAAGGCGCTAACAGTAACAGTCTGAGCTGATTGGCAGGAACTAGCCCTGCCTGGCTCTCTTTACCCACTGCCTGCCTCTCTCCTCCCCCCTTTGCTCTGCTTTCTCCATTCATACTGCTCTCCATTCAGTTTTCCAAACACAACGAAATATTTCCGATGTTAGAGACTGCAACTACTATGTCTTCCTCCTAGAACATTCCTGATTCTTTACTTAGTATTTTCCAAAGCATAACACCCTTCCTGAATAGTTGGGGCTCCTGGGAAAGTGCTCTGAACATCATGCTCTCTGCAGCCCACGTGCTTACCAGCTCTCAGGAGGGACAGCAAAGCAGAGAGTCAGGCCATTCCTCCCCACCAGGCCTGCAGGTACTGCCATGCTCACACCTTGTAGCAGCCTGAGCAATGCCCCTGAAAACTACCTCCTGAACCAGAGGTGCCAACTCCAGGCAACATTAATAATGCACCTCTTTGTTTTCCAATGTCTCTGTCCCTTTCCACTTCAGTTTCCCATGCAGCGCTAAGTGCTATCTATTTAGCCAAAGTGAGAGGTCTGCAATCAGAAGGCAAGTCTCTTTATGATGCTGAATGGAGATGGTGACTTCCTTTAAGTGGCTGAGATGGCCACCAGTGTAATTTCTCTTGCACTTCAAGTCTACCCTGATGTGTAGCTATTTTAGGCCATACATATGATTGCTGTTCCTGTTCCCTAAAACCTATACAGATCTTACTGGACAGATCTTGGTTTCCTTTATTTCTTCTGGCCTCACTCCAAGGGGGAAAAAGGATAAGTTAATTTTTTTTTGTATTAGTCAGCTTTTTTTTTTTTTTATTGTCTAAAGTTTTACATATGTCTTCTTTTTTCCAAATTGACACATCCCCCCAGCCATTCCCACCCCAGGCAAGTCCCCACCGCCTCAGTACCTATGTCCATTGGTTATGCTAATATGCATGCATACAAGTCCTTTGGTTGCTCTCTTACCCCCCACTCCCCTACCATTTGTCTCTGGATCTATTTTTGTTCATCAAATTATGTTGATCATTATATCCCACATTTGAGTGAGATCATGTGATATTTATCTTTCTCTGACTGGCTTATTTCACTTAGCATAATGCTCTCCAGTTCCATCCATGCTGTTGCAAATGATAAAAGTTCCTTCTTTTTTATAGCAGCGTAGTCTTCCATTGTGTAGATGTACCACAGTTTTCTAATCCACTCATCTGCTGATGGGCATTTAGGCTGTTAAAGGATAAATTATTTTATTTCTCATTTACTTTTCCAGATTCTTAGGCACCATATTGAGAACAAGCCAAAAAGAAGAAGAAAAGAGTGTTGTTGAAAGGCTGTCAGCCCCAATGCCTTTACTTGGCTTTAAAGTGAAGAAAAAGGGCCTTCTGGTGGGCTGTAGTCCACTGCAAAGGACTGAAGAGAAATCTTTTTTTCCCATTAAATTCACATTCCAGAGCCCATAATGCTTCTCTCTACATTTTGCAATAGTGTACCAGATGTAGCAATATGCATATGTACACACACACACCTGCCAACCAAAGGTGGAAGGGCTCCTTCAGTGAGCTGGCAATATATCTTATTAGAGCTAAATATCGGGATAATGCCTATAAAGGATTAAGCAGATACTTCATTCCCAATTATTATCCAGAACTTGGGATGTTTCATATTTTTCAAAACTTTTGCTGTCATCAGCATTATCTCTATTTTATGTACTATGAATCTTTCAAATCATTACAAACTATACAAAAATATTTGTATTACTATTACTAATAACAAAATATAGCATTCTGACTGCTTATTTAGAGCCAGATACTAAATAAGTCACATGAATTATGTGCTTTAATTTTTAAAATAACCCTATGAGATAGATGTAATCACTGTTGTTGTTGTTATTATTATTAGAGATGTTATTATTATTAGAGATGTAAATAACTTCTGCTGGTGTCCTACAGCTAGGAAGGAGTGGAGCTGGGTTCAAATCCCACTCACCTGACCCCAGGACCCAAGCTCTTAAATAGAAATTAAGTTGCCTATGGAAACCATGTGGAAGAGCAGAAAGCAGGAGAGCCGAAAGGTCACCATTTAAGTAGGGCTAAAAGTAGTAACCATTTTGCCTCATAAACCCAATTCTATCTAGCAGCCTCTCCCTCTCATGGCAATATAGACTGGGATAATTTCCCAAAACTATTTCCTCATTCTTGACTACACTGTAACCACATTACGTCACTGGAGCCCCGACCCACAGAAACAGTCTATAAGTGGCTCAGTCTTCTAATGAAATCCTTTGGGTAATTCCCTAAAACTCACTGGCTGGAGTCCCAGAAGGAAACTTCTTATACTAAATTCCACTATAAATTAAGTAATATTTTAGTAAGGAACCAGTTTACGTATAGTATGTGTAAATGTCCCCCTCCCCACTTACAAAAGTGATGGAAATTCTGGATGAGACATTGCCACCAAGACAGACCACCTTCTTCATATCAGTGCTAAGGAACCTAAGAAATGTCATGATCTATTGCGGAGGAACAAAATGCAAACCAGCCCCTCGGAAAACACCTCATGAATATTCACTCAGAAAAACACACTCATGGCTTAGTCTTTAAACCTGCAAAGACCAGGGTTGAAATAATTTATATTTGACTAGAGGCCTGGTGCATGATATTCATGCCCTGGGGGAAGGGGCTGTCCCTCAGCCCAGCCTGCACCCTCTCCAATCTGGGACCCCTCGGGGGATGTCCGACTGCTGGTTGAGGCCTGATCCCTGTGGGACTGCTGGCTTTCAACCGCTCACCTGACTGCCTGCCTGATTGCCCCCAACTGCCCTCCCCTGCAGGCCTGCCCCCACCGCAACTGCCCTCCCCTACAGGCCTAGTCTCCCCCAACTGCCCTCCTCTGTTGGCCTGGTTGCCCCCAACTGCCATCCCCTGCCAGCCTGATTGTCCCCTAATTGCTCTCCCCTGCCGGCCATCTTGTGGCACCCATCTTGTGACCATATGGGGGCAGCCATCTTGTGTGAGGGTGTGATGGTCAATTTGCATATTACCTCTTTATTATATAGGATATCCACATAGCAGGGATCAGAGAATTGAGCTGTAAATACTAGAAAAGCAGACAAATGTGTGTTTTTTAAATATATTTTTATTGATTTCGGAGAGGAAGGGAGAGGGAGAGAGAGATAGAAAAATCACTGATGAGAGAGAATCATAGATTGGCTGCCTCTTGCACGCAACCAGACAAATGTTTTTCATGGGACTGCAAGATGATAGCCAGGCAGGAGTTCAACCCTAATGTGGTCAGACACCTGTGCGATCAACTACAAAAATCACAGCAGGCCTGGAGCTCCAGGCAGCCTCCTGGAAAATGTGACAAATAGTCTAGCAGCCCACCCTGGGACATACCTGCGTACACCAGGATGCCATTCTGCCCAGTAAGTATATTAATAATTTCCAAGGCCTGGCAATAAGTTATTCCTGGAGCACAATATCCAGGGCAGCACTGGAACCCTGTAGGAAGAGGCGTGGGGGCTGTGGGGACTGGGAATTCCCCACATGTGGCCCTAGGGGCCCCTCCAGCAACCACCTTCTATTTCTTTAGCGACTCTTAAATAATGTCGAAGACTGGGCTGAAAGCGGAAAATGAAATAATTCAGTCACTTCCTTGAATGGGTCCCCAAACATGTACTCATCACTACAGTATTCCTAGCACCAGAACTCCATCACGCTCACCTCATACCGTCTTTTCCCTGTTCCCTTCGGGAAGCCTCTACCCCAAGTAAGTCCACCTCTCCGCTCTTCCTCTGTACTGCGTGTCCGTTCCTGCCTCCTGGGCTCTGGGGATGCTTTCTCCCTGCCTGAGATGCTCTGAACCGTAGCCCCCCCAGCTCACAGCCTGGCCCTTCATTAGATTCCATTAGTCTCTGAGGTCGGCTTAGTACAGATGAGAGGTCAGTAGTCTTTCCTCTTTATCCTACTCAGCCCTTTCACCTGGTGAGTCCAAGTCAGGCTGTGGGAGGTACCTGTAAAGAGAAGAGAAAGCTTCCTTATCTTGTGGATGCTCGTCTCTGAAGACTGGTGAACAAAGGTGAATGCAAGGGAGGTGTGTGAGGGACCAGGAAGTGTGTGAAACTCTGGGTAGAGCTTAGGACATGGGTCTCCACCTCTGGACCATTCTAGGTGCTGGCACAAAAAAGTGGGCAAGTGGGGAATGTGGGGCTCACCTGAGGCTGCTCTAAATCAACGAAAGGTGGCCAGTGGGAAAAGAGAGGACTGTTTGACACCTGGAATGTTGTGCGTCTAGGGGCTGCCTGCAGCAAGGTGATTTTCTTACTTCCTCCGCAGCCTTTTAGACATGGTAAGTCCATACAACAGAGTTCAGAAGAAGCTCAGCAGCTCCAGCCCTTCTTGATCTGACCTGGTTCATACTTTCCCAGTGCTTGTTATCAGTGCTGCACACATTTGCCCTTAAATAGACATTTTTCTCTTGCTTGCCTTACGGGTGTGCACCTTTTCGTCCCAATGAGTTTCTTCGTTTCTTGAAAGCAGGGCTGTATCCCTGGGTTTGCATGCCTGAGACTTAAGCATGTGCTAAATTTATATAATTACAGACTCTCTAATAAGATGTAGCTTCTTCATTTGTTATTATATCAGATAAAAACAGCAGGGTGCATTTTCATCATCTTTGCAGATTTTTTTTTTTCTTAAAACAACACAAACTTATCTTACCGTTCTGGAGGCCACAGGTATAAAATGGTTCTTACTGGGCTAAAATCAAGGTGTCAGCAGGCCTCACTCCCGGAGCCTCCTGGGGAGAATCTGTTTCCTTGTTTCTCCCAGCTGCTAGAGGCTGCCCACTTTCTTTAGCCCCTTCCTCCTTCTTCAAAGCCAGCAACACAGCATCCTCAAATCCCTATCCAACTCTGACTCTCCTGCATCAGGATCCCGGTATTTCAGGCCCATCTGAGTGATCCAGGATAATCTATTCTTCTCAAGACCTTTAACTTAATCCATCTACAAATTGTTTTCCGCCATATTCACAGGCTCCAGGGACTAGGATGGACGTCTAAGAGGGGCCATTATTCTGCCTGTCACACAGTTGGGGAGCTGTTACTATTGCCAGGTCTGAAGAGGCCTGAAAGAGGATGGGTTCCGGAACCCAGAATGAGGGATGGCAGTGGGGAGGTCTAAAACGGGACCCAGGGTAGTAGTGGGGATAAACACCAGACCTCGGTCCTGTCCTACTTTGCAGAGTGGTTTCGAAATATTCTGACTTAAAATAGGAGCTACACAGCATACATCTAAGCTTGACTTCAGGAGTCTTGGGTGGAAAGAGTCTCCCTGAAGGGAAAGGCACTTAGCACAGAGGTAAGAGTAGACTCCCTGGGTTCAGGTCCCAGTGCTACCCTGGACTGGCTAGGTGACCCTGGGCACATGCCTTCAGCCTTTGGTGTCCCCATCTATACAATAGGGAGAATGATAAGAACACCTGGCTCATAGGGTGGTTGTGAGAATTTAATGAATTTGTATTTGTGGAACACTTAGCATAGCTAACAGTGAGCATTACTGTCGTTCTTCTTTAGAGAGGTTGCAAATGGGTTTCAGTTTCAAAATAGGGATACAAGGTCAAACACTCAAAACCGCAGGTCCTGATTTTAGACAACTTCTTTCTCATATTGGGTAATTGTATGTAGACTCCTTACACTGTGAGGCTTACAAAGCACAGAGCAAGCAGGGTTTATGCATTTAACATGCGCATCTGGAAAGGTCAAGGAGTGTTCAAAACGTCCTTTTCAAATTGTGATGGGTTTACAGTATGTCCACAAAGTCTTCGATGCTTCTTCCTTAAAGAGGCAAAGCCTAATTCCCCTCCCCTTGAATATTGGCTGAGCTTAGGGATTCACTTATAATGAACAGAATAAAGGAGAAGTGATGGTGGGCAACTTTAGAGATGGGCACTGAGGCATCTCCTTGCTCCTCCTGTTGTGTCACCCACGAGGAGGAAGTGAATGCCACAACCTGAGGACACTCAAGCAACATATGGAGAGGCCTATGTCCTGAGGAACTAAGGCCTCTTGACAAGAGCCATGTGGGTGCACTATCTTGAAGGCATGTCTTCCAGCCCCAGTCAAACCTTCAGATGAATGCAGCCTCTGTTGACATTTTACCTGCAGCCTCATGAGAGACTGAGCCAGACCACCTCCAGAAGCCAAGCCCAGATTCCTGACCCTCAGAAAATGAGATAATAAATTTTGTTGTATCCAATTACTAAGTTTGGGGGGTAACTTGTTATGCAGCAATAGAAAACCAACAGGAGTTCTTCTGTTAATAAGATACCAATCAGTCTGTTCTTTTACTGTTATAATCTTGAAACTTGTGCCACCATCATACATATGAGTGCTTGTGCACATCAATCAGTGAGTCTGAATCCTCTGAAATTTGTAAGGTATTTTCGATGTGTGAATGTGTATGTCCTGTGAGCTGAAGAGACATCTAGGGGGTTTCCTTTGCACAATCCTTTTGCAGATATGCAAGACCTGCCTTGGGATGGTACTGGTATACTTTTCCCTGTTACTGCATATGGTCAGCAGACCCTTCGCCATCTTCGAGGTTCCTACCAAAACCTTAAGAGAATTTTCCTAATTCATTTTGAAACAAATCCCAAATTTAACAGAACCTAACTATTATTCTCTGGCAATGTCTCACACACATATACACACAAACTTACAAAGGACTGAAGTTCATTCATTCATTCATTACCAATTCTATCTAATAAAGCTGGAATATGCTAATGGACCCTCACGCTGTTGCAAAGATGGTGACGCCCACAGCCAATAAGGAGGGAATATGCTAATTGACTGCACCACCCTCAAAGATGGCGGCACCCACAGCCACAAGATGGCAGCGCCCAGTCCCCTCAGCCCCCCAGCCGCCCAGGGCCAGCCTGAGGTGCAGGCAAGCATCAGTTGGTGGCTTCCCAGCCACCCAGGGCTGCGGCAGTGGCAGCAGCAGAGGTGTGATGGGGCGTCACCTTCCCCTGATCACCAGGTTGCCTCCCACCCCTGAGGGCTCCTGGACTGTGAGAGGGGGCAGCCCAGGCTAAGGGACCACCCTCCCCACCCCACCCCCACCCCACCCCCATCCAGGGCATGAATTTTCATGCACCAGGTCTCTAGTAAATACATAATTTGTAATGGATTTACCAGGCACCAATCTTTACAAAGATGAAAAAGCATGACCTGTGCCCTCTGGGACCTACAAGATAATCACCATAATGTGGGTGTGTCTGGATGGTAGCGGAGCAGCATTACGGCACTCCTGCAGGATGACGCAGAGACTGCGTAGCTTTAAAAAAGAGCGAGTGTTTCCAGACTCCATTCTAACTTTAAAAAGGATTTTGTAGCAGCTTCAGGACCCCTATCCCTGACCTGAGTGGAAATCCAGAAGAAAAAGAGCATGATGTTGCTGATCTGCAGCATTATATGATGCCTAGTGGAGTATTCAAGTTCAACAAAAGTGCTAAATCATAACAACCATAATCCAGGACATCGACATGGGCCCTGAGCATCCCCAAGGTTCCTGTGCAAGGCTGCAGTCAAGTGCTCAGGGCCAGTGGGGTCGCCACACGCATTTCTTTTCCTTGGCAGGCTTTGTTCAGGTCAGTCTGCAAGGTCCACAATGCTGCCTGGGCTTGGAGGCCGGCAGAACTCCTGTAACAGGTGGAATTATATATCAGTGAGAGCCTCACAGAGTGTTTATTCACTTGCCAGATTTATTTATCAGGTGTGGGATTGAAAGGATTTCCCCACAGGATATGTAGAGATTAGTGCGCAGCAAAAATGCTTTTTCAACAAACGCTTCCACTAATCAGGTCTCGGTTTTCGTATTCTAGCAGAATGTGCAGGCTGCCCTTCACTGGCATTTCCGGCAGGAACAAACATACACGCTGACAAACAAAGCAGGCTGAAATGTGGACATCTATCCATCACTCTGAAGAGCATCTGTCACCTGTTACAAGCCCACAGGCATATTTCAATATTATGTCAGATTAGAACATTCACGATGAAACAATTCTAGGTCTATCTGAGCCTAAAACACCCGAAAGGGAAGGATCATTTCTTTTGCCCACTGCTTTGTCTACCTGAAACCAATCAACAGACGATTTTCAGAAGCTTCTCAAGCCTGTGCTGGGTCTAAGGAATGTGTTTATTAAGAATCAGCCACGTGTAAGCTTAAAAATGTAACTGAACCTTCATGGATCTCTGAAGGGCAAGTCCAGAGAGAGCAAGGAGGAGGCCGCTCCAGCATGCTTCTTCCATACTCTCTCTTTCACTGCCAAAACAACCAGAAGAAGACTGAAAATGTCACCCTCTCCTCTAGCCTGGATGATGCTAAACATCTGGATGCTACATAATAAGCCATTAGGGTCGTTTCTCTTGCTTTCCTTTGTTCTCTTTAAAAAAAAAAATAGTGCTAACAGTTAAATCTGGGGTTTTTTTTAACTCTAAATTTCATATATTTTTTCATAACCTTTTTAAGCAGACTGGTCTTGATTGTTCTTTTCCATTAAAAACTGTGTAATAAATCTCAGAGAGGAAATCACTAAAATAAAGCTAATAACCAAAAAGGTCATCGTTGATCCTTCCCCAGAGTCCTCAGATTTCCATTCACCATAGCGAATGGCCTCACCACAGTCAGGAAGATACCAACATGCCATGGTCATCGGACCAAAGGCCTACACTTTGAACGACACCTTCTTCTGCACAGACTCCATTTTGCACAAAGGGGAATGATAACAACTCAAGGAATTTCCTTTTGTTTGGTTCTTTGTAATTATTCAAACAATGGACTAGAAAACACTCTCAGGACATAGCTGACAGTAAGATTGTCAAGTTCCTGTTCAAATACTCCTGAAGTCGGGAATGAACGCCCTGGTTCCGGCTGCATCACGCTCTCCCTTGTCCACCCTGCTCCAGGCCACCTTTAATTTTTCAGGAACTGGTGTGTCTTTCTTTGCTCACTGGAGTCTATTTTCACCTCTCTGGCTACTCTCTT
Organism: Corynorhinus townsendii; assembly: GCA_026230045.1. NCBI lineage: Eukaryota > Metazoa > Chordata > Mammalia > Chiroptera > Vespertilionidae > Corynorhinus > Corynorhinus townsendii. The sequence continues at coordinate 138,514,886 of JAPDVU010000002.1, read as the reverse complement.
TTCTGACTCTTGTTTACTCCTGTAGCTCACTTACTGCCATCCATTCATTTACCCCTAAAGAAACAAGCATGTAAGCAAAACAGTGACCCACTGTGTCTCAGGCATGGGGGCAGAAACTTGCTCTTGTTGAGGAAGGTGTTATCTTTACAATAGTACAGGAAAACTGAGGCTCAAGAAAACTAAGTAACTTATCTGCTAAGTGGATGAGTTGGAATTTGACCTCAGGTCTACAAGTAGAGATGATAGTGTAAAGTCGTAGTTAAGACCTTGGCTTTTGAAGTCAGCAGATTTGGGTGCAAATTTGAACTTAATTGTGTACCACTGAGCAAATCATCAAATTTCTCTCAACCTCACTTTCCTTATCTGTAAAATGGAGGTCATAATGAAAGCGTCTCCCTAAGATTTTGTGATAATGAGAAAATGATTGTAAAGTACTTGATACAGTGACTGGCCTGCTATAAGCTTTCAGTAATTATTGGTCATCATTATTAGTACCCATTAGATTTGCTATATTGCATTCCATTGCACAACTTCCATAAAAACACTCTGCCTTTTGCTATTGGGTTTTAAACAAAATATCTTAATTTATTCTACATATAGTGGCAAGTATCAAAAACCCAATGAAGACTTACTTAAACCATAGGGATTTTGATGGTTTGCTCAGCAACAGGTCTAAAAGTAGATGGTCCTGAGGTAAGTTTGGAGATTTAAAGATACGAATGAGAAATCAGACTCATGTATTATTCCTCATGATTACAATATGGTTGCCACGGCTCCAGACATCATATCCTCATGTGATAGAATGGAAGGAAAGAGAATAAAAATAACTTTCTCCTCATGTTTCTCCTTCTTATCTGTAGGAAAGATGCTTTCAGCAAACTTTACATTTCTTTGGTCAAAAGGGACTATGTCTATCCTTAACCCTGGCAAAGGAGAATGGGATTGCCTGGTTGCCGACAAACTTTTTCTGGTAAGGGCCAGATTGTAAATAATTTAGTCTTTGCTAGTGAGAGGCTCTCTGTCACAACTACTCAATACTGCTGTTGTAGTATGAAAGCAGCCGTACATAAGAGGTAAACAAAAGGGTACCTGTGTTCCAATAAAATTTTATTTACCAAGAGTCGGCTGCTGGATTTGACCAATCCCTGCCTTAGAGCAATCATGATTCAACGCCATCACTGAGTGCATGGCTGCACAGGTTAACATTGGCTCCATTAGCAAGGAAGAAAGGGGAATGGCTGCTGGTAGGGTATCCCACAGCACTCCCAAGAAAGAGGAGAGATCGAAGTCGTGAAGAGCAGATCTACATCTTTTGGGGGAAGCTGGAGACTGCACTTACATAAAGACCCAAAATGAGCACACTATCTGAGGGCTTCCTGATGTCTATACTAATGGTTCAAACTGCTTTGGAAGAGCCCAAGGATTCCCCAGAGGTACCAGAAGTGTGTACCTCAGGGATCCATTGAGGGAGCCAGTCCCACATCTCCTCACCCATGACTTTGGCCAGAGACTTTTTACTTTTATCTGCTTACATACTGTGTTTCTGTTTTAGGGTCCTATGTAGGAGGGAGCAGAGAAAAATCTCTAGTGATAAAAAAAATTGGAAATGACTGGCCTAGAAGATAAAGATTCAATCTGTTCATCAAACATCCTTTTCTAATTATATCTCCCATGATTTCACTAGATAAACTCTGCCCTCAAGAGACGCTCTCTTCAAGTAGGTCAAGTATTTCTCATGTTATTATACTCTTGTACTTCTTCTGCAGCCTTGCACCCTGGCTTATCTGCATGGCCATGACTCCCCTCTTAATTCTACTCAAGTAGAAAGTTTTCCCAGCATACAAGCCTCTTTGTCAGGTTAACATACCTATTTTATACTTACTATGTGCAAGTCACCAAGTTACATACTGTATGAAAGGAAATACAAAGAAGCAAAAGAAAGTCTCTCTCTTCACATTTCATAATCTAGTTGTATCAAAATAATATAAATGAAAGTTGGACATAAAGTGATGAGCATGATTAGAAAATGCATGTATTTTTAAAAAGAACATATACTTCCCGGTGAGTCTTACCCGGCCAAGATTCCTTGGAATACATGCTTTCTAGTAAGGCTGCCATGACTCATCTTTTGGGGGGAATTTTCTTCTTTGGACTTACATTTAGACCCAGTTTTTAAACCACTGAAGAAAAACCAGTCTCATTCCGTTAGAAGGCACCCTATTTCCTTTTACCAAAAAATGGTTTCCCTTAGCTAGATCACTGCTTTTTGACTGAACTCCAAATGACTTTTGGAAGGTTACAAACATCATGTCCATCTTCAACAGAGCAGTTGCCAGCATGGAGCCAGATGTGCCACAGGTTATGAAGCTGGTTCCTCAGAAGGTGCCATCACTGTCCACAGTGATGCTCTCTCTGCACAGGACCACACTCCTGGGAGCTCCTCCAGCTGGCACAGTCAGGAAGGTTCTCAGACAGGGCAATTAGACTCGGGCCTTCAAACCAGGTAACAAGAAAAAAGATTCACATGTGAGGAAGCACTTTAGTTCCACACCTAGACTCCAAAGTCTGGATTCCAATCCTGGATTTGCATTTACAGGCTACAGACCTTGCACTACTTAACCTCAGTGGATCTCAACCTCCTCATCTACAAAATGGGAATAATAAGACTATCTCTCAAGGCCGTTGTGAGGACTAAATGAGTTAATCCATGTAAAACACCAAGTGCAACATGAATAATATATTTGCTGCTGTCCATGTTAATTGCCACCTGGGGGTGAAGTCTCATTGACAATCTTTCCTGGCAATCTCAGAGATTCATGAATCACCTCATTTCTCAGATATTAAAAAGCTTGTTCTAATCAAAATTTAAAACTTGACCATCTCATGTATCAGTGACAGCTGGAGGCGGGCATAGGCATGGGAATTTGCAGTTGAGAGGACATGATCTGTGTTGGTTCCTTCTTGGATCCTCAGCCTTCTGCAGTCACTGGTTGGTGGTACAGGTCTCTCAGGACCCAAAGTACAAAACTCTTCCAGGGCTCACTTGTAATTAGGGATTGGTGGCAAATGTACAAATGTTGATTCCTTCTCTAGTGGGAAAGAACTTCTGAGGGTTTTTTCTATGCCCCTCCCCCACAGCTGGAGATCCCATCCAGGGCAGCGTGTGCTGGCTGGCCACGCCCTGTTCCTCCAGGGGTCCTATTTGGGCTGCTCACCTTGCCCCGCCCCAGCCAGGGGAAGTAGGTCCACTTTGTCAACAGGAAGACTAACTAGTTAGTGCATGTTTACCTTGCCAACTCTTGGAAATAGAGGCCGTTCCAGATAGCTCCTTCTCCCACTACAGCAAACAGCTTTTTCTGCCCTCAGGTCGACTAGATCCCTGTGTCCCCCAAATCCAGGAGACACCGGGCGGTTCTCTGGAGCCCTCCTCACTTATCTCAAAGTAGATGAAAAAGCACAACACGCGAAAAGTTCACTGTTGGCTTCTCCTGAATCCTTAGATTCCTTCCAATCATACAGCCTGAGGTGAGGTATTGAAGGGGGTTTAGGCAGCAGTAGGGGGACATAGGTCCAGCCACAACCAAGGAGAAAAAATGAAGAAAAAATCATGCCGTGAGCAAGAGAAATGTGGACTCTGCAATGCCTCACACACTAAATGAGGACGCCTGGCGCCTGCAGCGGTGTCAAATGAGGTCAGAGGAGCTTATCTCTCCGTGTGCCTGGAATTAAGGGCATCCTGGGACAGCTGCAGAGCAGGAGGCTCCCCGTGTCCTCCTCTCCGTAAGCCGGCCAGGATCCCATGACACCGGTGCAGGGAACGATTCCACCTCGGAAAGGGAGGCTGTGGGTTGCTTCTCTGGTAAGAAGGCTCTCAAGATACAAAGAATAATTGTCGGATTGCTGTGTGTCTCTTTAAGAATCAATTCTCAGCATAAGGTCTCTAAAACAAAACAAACAAAACACTCCTGAAAACCTCAACAGACCTGCTTCAATTACAGGTCTAAATCCTGATTCTGGGTTGGGGACAAAGGGAGATACCATCGGGGCCATGAAGACCAGGGGATCCCCGAAATTGGAAGGCTGCGGACCGGCGGCCCGGGGGAGCCCGAGGCCCGGGTGTGTTTGCATTCATGAAAACTTTTGCAGGAGGTCGGCGCAGGCGTCTACCAACCCACGCAGCTGGCGCGGACCCCGGCGGGCACAAACAGCGCGGCACTGCCACCTTGTGGGCGGCGGCGGCGGCGGAGCAGTCAGCGGGGCGGGCGGCGGAGGGCCGGGTGTCTCTCTGGATTCTGCTGAGCCCGGGCCTAGAGGGGGCGGGGTGAGGGGGGGGGCGAGGTCCGGGGGCGGGGCGCACCGGCGCCGGTCACGTGGGTTAGCAACAGGCAGCAGCCAATGGGAACGCGAGTCAAGCGATACGTGCGCACAGCCCTCCGGAGTGGCGGGCTGGGAGTGGAGGCTTCCTCACACCAGCTGAGTAGGGGCCGGGAAGGGAGGAGAGGGTGCCTTTCAGCCGGGAGCTCCTCGCGCGGAGGGGGCGAGCAAAGCATTGAAAATAGGAGCGTTTTAAAATAGGACTTTCCGTCTCACACTCCAAGGCAGTGACCCCAGGGCGGCGGGTGGAAGCGGATGAAGAACAGGCAGGGGGCCCCCCTCACCACCCCCAGCCCGCCGGTCTCCCCTCCTCTCCCCGCTGCACCAGCCACTTGTTGCGGTGCCAGCGACTTGGGGCTGGAACTGCCACTTGGATCCAATAAGGGGGTTAAAACAAAAAGAATAATGAGGGTCCTGGCAGTGGCTGATGGTGCTGGTAGCGAAGACCGTAGCTCCTCGCAGATCCAAGATTTGGCCCCAAGAGGCCAAAGCAGCCGAAAGTCAGGAATCGAGTCAAAGGAAAAAAATCAGCTTCGTAGTTGAATTATTGTAAATGGAGAAGCCACGTCCAAAAGTACATCTGATGACTTCTACGGTAATCCCACCGTGTGGACATAGACCAGCCCACTCCTGAGCGCAGGGGAAGGCGAGCACAGCACTCAGTGTCAGGGCTGTGTCCCGGGACACGGCAAGCGGGGACCCAACGGGGACCCTCAGACCCTCCCTCTCTGGTCTCATGGGCAGGCACACATTTCCTCCCGTTAATGGGTGTGTGTGTGTGTGTGTGGTTGCCTTATAATGCTCTTTTGCTTCTTTTGTTGTGTGAGAGTTCACCTTGTGTTTTCTTTCTCTGAAACGAATCCGAGGAACAGGTGTCTTCAGAAGGGCATCTAATACACTGCCCTGCCTCGAGGCTTTTTGAAAGACTATAAACTATGATACTGTGGTAAAGTGAGACAAGAGTATCCCAACCTGCGGGATCTAGCCATCCTATTCTTAAAGTTCCCTAGGGAAAGATGTTGTACGGTGCTCTTTGATAGTTTACAACAAATGCAAACCATTCTGGGGAAGATGTAATTAAAAGTTTCTGATCCCAGGGCTTATTTGTTCCTGTTTGAGCTCATTCAGGGTCAGGCTACCCCAGAGGGGAACTGAACATCTGCCCAGCAGCTTATGGGCAGGTTGTGCACTTCCCTCTGTCAGGAACAGAGGTCAGTGGTGCCAGCTGCCACTGGGAACTTTGCCTGGTACCCAGGCACCATGGGGATTGGCCAGGGCAGGGCAGCTTTGAGTAGTGACCCGCTCTGCACCATGTTTTCTTCCTTCCAGCACTGCCAGCTGAGTTCTTGGGTGCCGTCAGTGCACAGGCCCATGCACTTGCTCTGTGTGGAAACAAATCTGTATCTGGTAATTATGTTTATGCTAATTTGACAAATACTGGATTTTTAAACATATACTCTAGTTCTTGACCAGCAAAGGGTTTTGAAGATGTAAGGCGGAATCAACAAATATTTATAGAGCTTTAAGTAGGTGCACACCTCTGTTTGGGTCCTGGAGATACAGCTTTGCCGCAAGGAACTTGCATAAAGAAATGGACTCATGAGGAAAGGAAGGGAGAACGGATCAACCTGTTTTCATTGCAGGAGTAAGTCATCTACCCCACATTAGTTGATTATTGCTTTCTCTTTTTCTGCCCCCTCAAACTTCTATCTTTTGGTTCCTCATTCTTTTGGGGACTTATCTGATCATGGAGCAATAAGGTCACTCACATGTTTAATATGAAATAATGTGATGAGATGGGAAAAGTCACAGGCTAGGAATAAAAAAGATATACTTGGTGCCAGTGCTGGCTCTGCCACTTGATGAAATCCATAACTTACTACAAATAACAAGATTTGAATCTTGGCTTCCTCATCCCTAAAATGGGATGGTTCTTGCTTTTCAACCACACGAGGTCATCATTCAAGGGCACCATGTTCTCATCTGTAAATTAAGGTGTTTGAACTAGATTCAAGGGTTGCAAACTTTCTATAGATGTGGATTCATCTTTTAAAATAAAAGGTAACGTGAAACCCCAACATATAAAACAGATGAAGACTGGCTTGCTCCGTGGCCCTGAGGGAGAAGGCCCCAAGTCCTACATACTCTCTTCCCCTAGCTATAGAAGGCCCTTGAGGCACCTTTGCGCCTTAGGGTTCCACTAAACACAATGTGAAACTCACTGTGCTAGGTGATTCTTTTATAACGTACCTTCCAGTTCTAAAATTCTATAAATCAGAATTTTCTAAAATTGTGTTTTCTATGATGAAATTTAACCCCTATTTTTTTCTTCATTTATTAGTATGTTGCGGGAGATAGTTACCAGCTTTACTGAAACAAAAACACATTTCATTACTCTCTCTCTGTTTGTGAAGTCAATCATTCTGCCACAAAATGAAATTAGATTTTGATGGAATATGGTATTGTGTAATGAGAAAAACACCAGACTGGGAGTAAGAAGACAGTTCTAACCCTGGCCCTGCTTTTAACTATCTTCACAACCTTGATGAAATCAAGGAACTTTACTTACCTATCTAAATCTTTTAAATCAGGAGGTTGAGTGACTTAGTAATGATAGACACTGGGTTATTTATGGACCTCACACCAGAATAAGTTTCTTTAAATTAAATAACTCTCAAATTTTACCCTGCCTACAGGCCAAGTTATTCCATCACTCATTCTTCTCTCTCTCTCTCTCTCTCTCTCTCTCTCTCTCTCTCTCTATATATATATATATATATATATATATATATATATATATATAGACTCACCCCATTTAAAGAGGAAGGGGAGGTAAAAGCAAATTAGGTTGTAAATGACACCACATGGACATGAAGCTAGAAATACCAAGTGGATCATTGTTTTGTTTGCACAGGTGGTTGGAGCCCACAGTGTGCCTTGACCCCAACTCACCAAGCATCTCCATAATCAGGGTTGTGCCAGGCATTAAACACAGTATGGCCGTTCCTACGGGCAAACCAGAAAAATCTCAATTTAGCAAATATTTAAAGAAACAGTTTGGGTTAAGGAACTAGGGATTGGACCAAAAGATGTGACCCTACAAGGGACCAACAGCATGATTCATTGCCTCCCAAATGTGCACATCCTGGGAAAAGGCAACAGGCCCTGCCTGGGAAGCCAGGAAACTTTAGGGGTAGACACAAAAGCAACAGCTCTGGTCATGGCTGTGACTTGGTTATAAGTTAACTTTATGGGTCACTGAGTGTCTGGAAACAGACTATAAAAGAAGAAAGGGTGGCCCAAGCAGCTTTGTGTTGGAAATGGCTGTGACCAGTTGCTTCTGGAAGGGAGATGTATTGACTGCAATAAAACTTGATGGGCTCAGCACTTGTCTGTTAAGGCTGGAATCGGAAGTAAACTTTGGACCTAAGTAATTGGTATGAAGCTGTGCTTAAGAGCAGCAGCAGAGGGTATTTTATTCCAAGCAGTAAACAATATGGTATCCAACCGATGCACAAGTTCCACCTTCTTGGTGACCTCTAACCCCACAGTCCTATGGGCAGGCAGGTCTTTTAGGCTAATCCCACAGTTCAAACAAGTTGGTACAGTTTGACTTTCTCTAATCTGACTTCTTAAAAAAAATCTCCTTGTTCTTGGAATAGCAAAACATTTAGGGTAAAAAATAAAATGTCAGCTTTTGAGACTTGCTATCCTTACTTAACTGTGCCTGTTTTGGGGAAAACAATGCATTGTCTTTAATATTAACTGTTATCAAACCATCAACTCTAAGTTTAGCTTTCTTCAGTTAGTCAACAATTATGTATTAAGCACATACTTGCACAGATCTGATGTCATAAATTGAAGACAACAAATAAAACAAGGTTATATTTAAGCTCAGAAATATTTTGAAAAATACACACCATTTTTTTCACTTGATTTTTTTTCATGGTTTGGGGAGGCACATTTCAAATTTGACTTAAAGTATGATGTAGAAAGGTATTGAACTGTGTTTCAGGAGGAAAAGAGCTAATCTTAAATATCAATCAGAACATAGCATTCACATCTCTGAGCCTCACGTTTGTTCATGTGAAAAATGGGGGAAGCTAAACTGGGTCATAGTCTATATCACAAAACTTAACTATAATAACAGCTCATGTTTACTGAGTCAAGAACTTTGTATTCTTTATCAGTTTTTCATTATAGAAGCCCTGTGATATATGTGTTATTATTTTCCCCACTTTTCAGATAAGGTAACTAGGCTTAGAGAGGTTTTGAAATTTATCCAAGGTCACACAGTAAGTGGCAGATCTGACCTTTGAACCTAGTTTTCCCCAGCTCCCAAGTTGTACTCACCCATTTCATACTAATGAACTGCCTTAGAGTTCATCCAAAAAGGAAAACTTAATTTTTTCCTTATATCAAATTTTCACTTTGACTTCCTTGGAGCTGCTCAGAGAGATCACGCCTGCCTACATTGGTTACTACTCTGTGATCTTTAAATTCTCCTGTAAGTGGTTGCGGAAGCAGAAGAGGGCAGAAGCATCTACTTGGAGAGAGGGAGGTACTTCACCGACAGCCTGCCCACCCTGAGTAGGAGATTAGACTATTGACCATGCCCCAGCATTCAGAATCCAGGTGGCAACAGCTTCCCCAAAAAGTCCTAGCTAGGAGTGACAAGGGGAACTCAGTGATGCCTGACCAAGACCTTCCTGTTACATCCTCTCATACATCCCTTAAACTAAGCCTGGCTTCTAAATCTTCCAGTCCTTTCCCAGTTATCATCATGCCATGTATAGCTAAGGAATAGCAATGGAACTCTCTTTCTCAGGAAGCTGGAGTGACCAGAACAGGGCATGGGGGAGCCCAGTTTGGTTTCTAATTTCCCCACACCTAGGGTCATTGCTCCTTCAAAGTGTCTACATGCTCCATCAGATGAAGCGCTACTTAGATAAAGCACTACATGCCAGGTGAGTGAAGACCAGGAGTCCCTGGAATGAAATGATCTTGCTGATGCAAACAGAATTTCCACAGACCTTGGGGAATGTTTGGTTTCCACAATGTTTAAGACTAAAAATGGCAGTTTATACAGTGAGGGACAATCATGGAGGAGAGATGGGTCACACAGTCCCTGCTCTGCAAAGCTCACTGTCTCCTAGGGCCAGCCGGGGCTTTGTCCTTCCCTGAAACATCTCATGGGTGAGGCCAGTTATCCCAAGACCAAAAAGATAAGAGAGGTAAGTATAATTTTTTTTTACAGTACACAAATGATTAACATTTATTTAATGGATTAAGTAGAAATAATCAGTTGAGGAATGTCAACCTCAAGAAACTGCACATTTTGTCTTGAAAATACTGGAACTGTCAGAAACAATAAAAAATCTTACTCATTTTCAAGAAAGAGGAAGCAATTATACATATTCTCAAGAATAAAGTGGAAGAGTTAATTCTCCATTACTTGTTTATATTAGATTAATCTTGAGTCTGTATGGTGGATATAAATTACACTTCCTCCAATAAATTCAATTTTGCAGAAAAGATGTACTTCTCCTCTGGTCTATTTTTAGTTGCTTAAAAACTGCCCCACATTTTGCTGACCACACATGTATTATACAAACCCCCTGTCAGTTCCCTGAGGTGATAATTACTATTTGGGGAATCCCTCTGGAGGGATGAGTGAATGTTCCAGTGGAAAGAACTCTGACTTAGATGCTCAGAGAGTGAGAATTGATTCCAGCTCTGCCCCTAACTAGATGTGAACTTACAGACAAATTACTTCACCTCTCTAGCTCTGTGCAAAGCAAGGGACCAAAATTAGTTATCTTTCTAAGATTCCTTCCAGCTCTAAAACCCGGTCTTTGTCCAACTCTCATGAACAAAAGCAGGGATTCCTTTCAGTATGAGAACCCTGAATCGACTGGGAGGAATGGGAAAGAACACTCAGAACTGGAGGCTGAGCTCAGGACCCTGGAAACAAGTACGTAAAAAAACAGGCAAGGGCAAAGGCTGATGCCTAATTCCCAGTAAATGCCCTGGGTAGATTACAGCTAAAAGGAGCTGTTTCTGGTTCCATCTGGAGCACACATTGAAGACTGGTGCTGTGGGACTCTTGGGGTGTGACATTGAATAGACCCATTTATTGTCCTCTGATTCAGTCACGAATATTTTCATCAGGAAAAGGGATAGTGCCTGGCTGGAGGGCTCAGTTGCTTGGAATGTCATCCTGTATACTGAAAGGATGAAGGTTCGATTCCTGGTCAGGGCACATACCCAGGTTGCTGGTTCGATATGTGTGGGAAGCAACAGATTAATGCTTCACTCTCACCTCTCTCTCTCTCTCTCTCTCTCTCTCTCTCTCTCTCTCTCTCTCTCTCTCTCCCTCCCCCCCCCCATAAAAGCATGTCCTTGGGTGAACATTTTTTTTTTTAATTAAAAGAGCTAGTTAAAAAATAAAAGCAGCAAGAAAGAGAAGTTCAGTAAAGAATGATTCCTCTGGTGAGAAGAAACCCATCTTCCATCCCAGTGGCAATGGAGGCTGCTGACAGGGCTCTGTGCCTTGTTTGTGATGAAGGAGCAGAGAGTCAACATGTGTACCAACAACAGCCGGCCCCTTGGAAAAGCCTCACCCCTTGGAAATGCATCTCTGCTGAGATGCAAGATGGCAGCAACAGTGGAAGCAGCCACATTTTGCTGACCACACATCTACAAAATGTTCCAGTTTCAAAGGGAATATAGGAGCCCCCCAGACCCCAGGTGCAGAGAAAGAGGAGCCTTTGGGAAGCAGGAAGGGGTGTTCCAGTGAGTCTGTACATGGATAAATCACATGCAATGCTTGCTCTCCTTTCCCTACAGTCAATGTTCATGATTCTCCTTCTCTGGGTTCCTAGGGCCTGAAAAGGAAGAGATTTACATTAAAACCAAAGTCCCTTGCCTGGCTTGTGTGTCTCAGTGGTTGAGCATCATTCCATGCACCATGAAATTGCTGGTTCGATTCCCTGTCAGGGCACATGCCCTGGTTGTGGGCTCGATCCCCAGTAGCATGCAAGATGCTGATTGATGTTTCTCTTTCATATTGATGTTTCTCTCTCTCTCTTCTTTTCTCTCTAAAACCAGTAAAAGCATATCTTTTAAAAAATAAACAACAAAAAACAGATCCCCACCAGCCACCCACCAAAGGGGCCTTGGCATTCACTCTATGTTGCTATTCCACACCAGGGCTTCTCCTGGCTGCCCACAGTGTGGCAATTATTCTCAAGGTGGGGAATGGAGGGAGGAGAGAGTGAGAGACAGAAACCATAGTCTTTCACAGCTGAACCCTGGAAGTGATATAGCATCGCTCCTGCCATATTCGATTTAATCACACAGACCAGCTGTGGCACAGTGTGGGGGACAGTCACATCGTGCGAACTCTGGGTGTGAACCCCAGGAAGTAGGGATTGTTTGGGACCATCTTGAAGGCTCGCTACCACAACTACCATGGGGCCTTCCTGGCCCTCACTTTCCTAAGTCCAGCCATCTTAGTGGGTTTTCCTTCTCTCCTCCTTATTCAACTTTTCTCCTCAAAGCAGTGAACTCTTCCCCTAATCTTTATTTCTGTCTATTGCTATAGGACAGAAACACTGACCCCAAACAGGCATTTCCAGAGCAATTCTCTCTCTAAGAGGAATTGTTAGTAAATGTTTTTTAAATGGCAAGTTATTTACCCTGTGTTATAGTTTATGTATGTATTTATTTATCTACTGGTCCATGATAACAAAAGGGAAAACTTTAAATAACCGTAAAGCACTGAATGTTTTTAAACTCTTCTCCTAACTTTTTCCACGCCCTACCCAAGATCACAGTGCCCCTTTCCTGTGAGAAATATTTACTCCTTGGAAGCTGGTGAGTTTACATGTCCCTGTACACATTTCTCCCTCCTGTTTCCCATGCCTCATTCTGTCCGAGCTAAGGGGAAAGACGGTGTGGCTCTTAAACTGGCTGAATCTGGAAAGAGAAAGCAGAGGAGAGCTGCCCACCTATGCCAGGTGGAGACATCTGTAAGCTTTATTTGCACTAACATAAATGCAGGTGGCGGGACAGGGCCAAGTCATTTTCCTGAGACACTGCTTAATGAAGATGTTGTGAGAATTAAATGGAGCAACACAGATAAAGTGCTTAGAACAGCACCTGGTACCAAGTACTAGTAAGTGCTCGATAGCTGTGAACTGTTTTTCTTAGATAAATGAAGCAGACGTGCATACGCTTTGGTTATGAACAATTATGTGACAGTACTAACCACAAACATAGATCATTACAAAAGTCATTTTTCCTTCACTACCTAAAATTATCAATATTTTGCTGTAGATTCCAAGGAATACCTCTTTTTTCTTAAAACATAAAAAAAAAAATCCCTGAAGTCAAGAGTGAAAAATATATACAGCCAGCAAAAGATCATTGATCCAGAATGTCCAACCTAATTTTCATGTATGCATATATTTAGCCAATGTTAATGGGCATCTGCCAGGTTCCAGGCACAATTCCAGGGGCCAAGCACTGGGGAACAAACATCCTAAATTCATGCCGTTGTAGAGCTTACATTCTAGTGGGTACAGACATCAATAAACACGAATATATGTGAGGCTAAGAAGAAAAACAATGCAGTGAGGCAGAGTGACAAGACGGCATAGTATATTAGGTCAAGTAGTCACAGAAGGCCTTTCTGATAAACTACCCCTACATCAACTTTACTTCCAGAATTTAGACCTATTGGCTCCAAAGAGTACAGTAATTGAAAAAAAGATGTTTTCCAAGGTTAAAAATGGCACATAATCTGAGAAATAAAAAATGGTAAGAAATAAAGGTGTCAAAAAGGATATGCCTTAGAAAACTCTTTATATAATATACACATGCCATTTGAATCCACCACAGAATATATTAAAAATCTATCATCATTCTTTATCCATTGAATACATCTGGGTTTACCTTAAAACAAAAATAACACATTAAAGAGAAAGCCCAAAATATTTAGTGATGGGAACAAAATGAATATGTCATTTTTCAATTCTTTCCTAGAAAATTTGGATAATCAATGCAAAACTCACTTCCTTAAAAAATGGCCTAAACAAACAAAAATGTATGGCATAACAAAAAAATATATGAAATTTTTCTTCACCGGGAAATCCTTATTGATTGCACAATGGAATGGCAAATTCACTTATCCTCAGATGGTGTTGTTATGGCATTCCTAAATGGAAGGGGAAGGGGGGGGGGGGGGCAACAGCTCTTTTGCAAAGAACTATCTGTATCATTGGTTGACCCTTGCTCTGCTTTTCTTTTCAGATTTCTCTCAACCTCTTTGATGAGTCTGCTGCACAGTAGGTAATGTGCAGCATTGCTCTCTGAGATCTGTGAGCTCTACACAAGATTAAATGCCCTCTAAAGTCCTTTTTAATCTGCCCATTACTACCCACACTGAATCACCATGAGGTTGCCCTTCTGGTGGGAACATCACCACATACCATGTGCCTTAGCAAACTTCTTGGTATTGGTATTTAAAAAAAAATGGATGAGAGCTTGAAATTTCATCATTTGGAATTTTCCTGGTTTCCACATCTATGTAAGCAATCAGCTATAGTAATATTTCTACCACGTTTTATGACTAACAAAGTCCTCTCCTATGCATTTAACTCATGTAATCTCGCAGCAGCCCTGTGAAAAGATGGAGGTTGGAATTTCTAGCCAATCATCAAAAACATTTCCTTTTGTTCCTGGATACATTGCTAGACTAAATTTCCCAGCATCCCTTACACTTAGGTGTGGCCATGGACAGAGCCACTTCCTGGTCCATAAAAATTCCCATAGAAGCGCCTCCACACTTTTCCTTCCTCGGCAAACCTATGGAGATGGAGGAGCCATGAGACGGAGTTTGAGTCTCTACATTTTCACATAGAGTGGAGTTACTTGAAGATTAAAAGTTTCTATGGCATTACACTATAGATACCTGGGAGTTATGTGTTACAGTTGTTGGTGTTACCTTAATAATGCATATTCCTCCAGTGTTTTATTACTAACACAACAGCTTCATATATTTTTATCTCTCATGTGATAAAGCTGGGAGCAAGTACTATTTTTATTATCCCCCCTTTGCAAATTGGGTGAACTAAGGCTCAGAGAGGCTAAATAATGTACCCAAAGTCACATAGCTGTTAAGAGTTGGAATTAGGTATCTGATTTAGGTCTAGTGAGACCCAAACCCTGTAGTCTTTCCATTGAACCACGATAATTTTACAAGATGTTAACCATGATAATTTTACATTGATCTTAACCTTCTAGGTCATTCTGTAGCACTGTGTTGAGGGTGGTTCTTTAACAGCATGCATTTGTTGTAATACTTGTCTGGGTCTGAATTGAAGAATTAAATATAGTGTGCAGTACTTGCTCCCTGCCCACGGAGCTGCATGAACAGTGTTATCCACTGGTCTTTGATAGGATGCCATCTGTCCTCTGGCTAGGCAGTTTCCTGGACTTTTCCCCTAAAGTCCAACAGAAATGAGTCAGCTCTTTCAGTCTGCCCCACTTTAAAAGAAAACGTTTGATCCTTTAAATAATCATTGAATAAAGATTCAATGCCCATTAGATACAGAGCACTGTGCATATAACACTGTGAGGGATTTAAAAATAAGTAAACAAAGCACACAGCTCAGTGGCTGAGAGGATAGACTGTGATAAGTGCCTGAATTTAAATTATGGTCCCACTATTTACTACCTGTGTGACCTTGGACAAATGACTTAACTTCTCCATTTCTGTGTCCTGACCTGTGCAATGGGGTTAATATTAGTACCTACTCATGAAGATGACCTGAGGAATAAATGAAACAAGGCATATAAAACATTTAGAATGGCACCTGGCACCAAGTAAGTGCTTGATAGTTGTTCACTGTTATTCTCAGATAAATGAAGCAGATGTACCTAAGCCTTGGCAAAGAACAATTGTGCCATCCACAAACTTAGATAGTAATGAGAGTCCATTTTCCGCTTGCTAACTATAATTACCGAGATCTTGTGCAGTTTCATACAAATCTTTTCCCATCATGTACTAGTGATTTTACGCTCTCAAATCTTTTCTGTAATCAGGCTCTAAAGGAAGAAAAACACACAATATCCTCTCCCCCCTTCCCCCCGGGCACTACACTAAGCACTTTACCTCTGGGTTTCTTGTTTTGTTGTGTTGTATTTAATTCTCTCAACAACTCAATTTCCCAGTTGCAGATGAAGCCGCCTAGACTTCAGAGAAGATAGTATGTAAGTATCACAACCGGGATTTTAAACCTGGTCTGTCCGCTCCAAAGCCTGAGCTCCCAACTTTTGAGCTAATCCCCTCACTGCCCAGCTCTGATTCTCCGCTAGTCTGATTAAAGCCTCAGAATTTCACAACCTTCTGAGAATACAGTCAAGAAAGAAAAGATATAATTGTTTTAACCTGCCTCTGAAGCTAGGAAATGAGGGGCCTTGATATTAACAAGGCAGCGTCTCTCCAAAGTGCAGAGAACCCTTGAAAAGGGTATGTTAATCATGGGTGTCATATTTTATGATTGTGTCTGTTTGTATTTAGTTCACTTGTTATCCTTGATGTTTTCACCCTGAGGACATCCAACTGAACAAAATTGCATACATCTTTATGGATTACCCTTTCTGCATCCATAAGTTATCTGCCCTTTTAAAATAATTTGCACTAAAACACAAAGTGTTTTTTCTAATGGGAATGGACAGCTAGTGTTTTTTGATGCAAATGATTTCTCCCCACTTCCTCCCCAGCACAGGGCTAAATCTGCAGCAGCCAGGAGGGCTCTGTGCTTCCCAAGCAATGTAAGCACAGCAGCTGGGAGCCGCACAGTGACTTCCGCCCCTGCTTGATGTTAGGGGAGGCTCGGTGAGGCACCCACCAGAAGGAGATGCAGTGTGATGAGCAGGCACATTTAAGGGCCCTTATAATAATTCCCTCTCTTGTTTTTAAGAAACTAGCTACCACTCAGGCAGTTTTGTTTGTGTAAAGATTAAACGGTTAAGCACATAAATCCCTAAGTACAATGCATTGTGTTATGGGGTTTCAGTGTTTTGTTTTGTTTTTCTGGAGGTAATATGTTGGGCTTTTTCTTTTTAACTTTGATAGTATTTCTGAACTCTATCCATGGTAAAAATCGAGAACTTAATTATAACTTACATACTTTATCCTGGCACTTAAGTGTATAACGTTATGAGTTTCTAAGTGTGTTCCTTTATTTCGCTACTTTTACCTCAATAAAGAGGCCAAATCCCAGTATAATAATAGATTTGAATATGTAAGTAGAAAAGGGGATAGAACGCTGCACCCAAAACTTGAATATTGCCACCTCTTGGAGAAAAATAACTAGAGTTCTCACTATAGTCCTTTTTCACATGTAACTGATTTTGGAAAGAAAAATATGTAAGGGTTGGGGAGGACTATTAAAAGACTAATGAGATGTTTGAGAAATGAGCTCTGCAGGCAAAAGGCAGCCCACGGGAAGAATTCTGCATGACCTTAGTTGTTGTTAGGATTACAATGAATAATTACAGTTCGTTCTTAGGCAGTAACTGCTCCAGTGTCACTTCCAGTAAGGTCTGGCCAGAGCACCCAGAACAGCGGGCTCCCTGCCTGCTCCCAGTTGGACAGCAGTTTCTCGCGGTGGGAATGGAAAGGAGTTACCCTGGGAACTCTGGCGGGGGGGATGTTAAGTCATTTGCAAACCATCTGCACACTGGTGGAGCCAGGAGTCCCAGCGCAGCTTTCTCACGCATTCCACACACCAGCCTCCCATGCATTCCACACTGTCCTCATGTCCACGCTGGGACCCTGCAGATCCTGCTGAGCTCTGCAACCTGGGCTGCAAGACACAGACCTGCTACCTGGCAGCTGCTGCTCTGACAACATCTGCCCTCCGTCATTCTGGGCCCCTGGTAGTTTTCCTGGTTCTACACCCTTGTCTCCTTAGCAAATCCCACTCTAATCTAGTGCTTCTCAAGATGTGGTCTGCAGAGTGCCCACAGGATGATCACAAGGGGGAATGTTGAAAATGCAAATTCCCGACCCCTACCCCAGACCTATTGCACTGCACCCTCAATGAACCCTGGGAAAATGCACTTGATAGTCACCTTCCTTAATGAATACACCTGGTTCATTATGATACATGCTGAAGTTTGCAAACACCTTTCTATCTCAGACTTCTCTCACTCCTGCTTTTTCTTCTCCAGCACCTCTTTGTCCATAGCTCACAAGAATTCCCCAAAAGAACAAGATTGAAGGCTCTAATTGTCTCTGGTCCTCCCCTTAAAGCCTCCTTTATGTTCCCTGTCACTCCCTAAATGCTTTCCCATGAGCAAACTCAAGGGTATTTTAAATTCCACACTTCCCCTCTCCCACTATAAAAGCAAATGCTTGCATCTTTTAAATAATCATCCTTCTGTTCTGTCTCATTGGCCTCTCTTCTAGACCCTTTGGCATGATGACAGTCAGAGTACAAACCCAGGCTTTGCCCCTGCTTTCAGGAGGTCTAGATCCCTGGAATCAGCCAAAACAGCTTCCTACCAGGAGACAATGCCCACACTATACCACCATGCTTCAGGTGGGGGCCTCAGCTCTCTCTGGGCCAGTCCAGGGTATTTCCCCAAAGGAGGAATGGGCTTTGTGTTAGGACCAGCAGGCTAGAACATTAAATGTGTGATTGTGCCAATCTGATATCAACTCCGACCTGTGGACCTGTCTGCAGTTACACATGGACTCAAGGAGCGTAAGAAAGTTCTATTGCTGTGAGAGTTGTGTTCTTCTGGACTCTCAGAGATAGCCCGTGTGGGATGGACAGATGCCTTCTCCGTACTGAGTCCCCAGAAAGGCTTCTATCTATATAGGTCACAAAGAGAGAAGAGAAATCTGGCTGGCTGCATCTTCTCAAACACCCCCAAGCCCCTTGGTGACAAGGGCAATAGAAGTTCAAAGGATGGCCATCAACTTCAAGAGAAACTTTCCGCCTGCCCATGAATCATGCGCTTTAAGATCAGGATTGTTCCCACTTTTCCCTTTGTTCCCAGGGTTAAGAATCCTCTGGCTCTACCAAATGGAGTTGGAGGAAAGAGCCATCTGCGTTTTGGCATGTCAGGCAGCCCCCGGTGCATTCCATGTTTTTGTGTGTGTATGTGTGTGTGTGTGTTTTTCTTTATGGAATAGAATCCTAACTATTTTTCATAGCAGTCCCATGAGATAAAAAGAAGAAGACTGACAAAAAGGTTGAGGGTCTGAAATTTGACCTCACATTTTATTTGGGATGAGATGAATTATGAAGGAGAGATTTTACAATGTGCTGTTTCTGACCCAACTAGCAAACGAATATCCTCCGTTCTTGCTCCCATTGCTTAAGCAAAAAACAGCTGTGTGCAGCATCTGGAAGAGTGGTTCCAACCTTGTTTTATTCTATTTGATTCCCACTGGCTTTTATGTTTTCCATAAATGATTGAAGAAAAGTTCTCAGTTGGAAATAGCAATAAAATCTTCCATAAATTCTTGGTTAGCACTAGCTGCAGCCGCTCACGGGAGTCTCATTCTGCAGTCCTGAGTTCTGTGGAGGCTGGCTGCTTGGCCGAGGTCCGAGAACCTGGAGCCTGTCAGAGAGAAAGCCCCATGGCCGGTGTCCTCTCGGCCCCACGTGGCAACCACAGACTATGTGGTTTCTCCTCTGAGCCACAGTCCTTGTTATCGTCCCTTTAAATTCCTTTTCCCCATTTATTAAATCAGGAGTTACAATACCTCCCTCTAAACACTCAGGACAGTGCCAAGCACATAGTACAGATTCGTTTTTATATGTCACTGAAACAATTACTGCTTAAGAACAATTATTAATCATTCATCTAATATATAATGATGAAAATAATGAACATTTATTGAGAGACTGCAATAAGCATTTTATCTATTTGTGTTGTGTAATCCTCCAAGCAGGTCTCTGAGGTAACTATTATAATTTCATTTGATGAAACAAAAAATTTAAAGTTTCATAAATGTAAGTGGTGGATCCAGGGACTTTGCCCACAGATGGTGAAGCAGGGGCTGGCTCACTAGAACCTGTGCTCTTTCCAACATTCGACAGCCTATTGGACTTTCTGGAAACTGGGGATGCGGGAGAGACAAGATAGAAAAGGGCTCAGTTCTCAGACTGTACATGCCCCTCACCATGACTCCCAAATCCTTACATGGGTGGTGGGAAGGTCATTGGAGGGATGCAATGAAAGACCCATACTCTGCTGCCTTGAAGACAGTTTCCCAGTCCTCTGCTAAGGTGAGGATGGCCTACCCGAATCCTCTCCCTGCACCACGTACCATAATACTCCAAGCTTCATTTATACCCATTGTTAAAGCAAGCTTCTCTACTCAGACCAACTGCCAATCAAATTGTCTTGGAAAATTCGTGCCTCACTTGAACAAGAACCTTCCCAGAAAGTCTAACTGGAGGATTACTGCTCTCACGAGTCCAATGTCTGAAAACTAGACAGAAAGGCAAAGCCAACCCTCAATGAGCATTAACAAAAACTGAGAAAATCAACCTAAAGTTGACTCAGACTCTATCTAGCCTCCAGCTCATGCTGCTCATGTGCAGCAAAAGCCACTCTGCCTTCAAAGACTGAGCAAGAGTTTGGTCTTCTAGCTCCTTCGCACCACATCCCCAGGGTCAGATTTGGTGATAATTCGACTCCAACTAATAATTGCATAAGGGGATTTGGCAAATTTATAATTTCCAAAGGGCACATCAGTCAATGTTCCATAAATTTCTTAACTCTGTTTCTTTCATTAAGGAGCTATTTTTTGTTCCCAAGTGGGTCATTAGCTTTTTCCCCATTTTGATTCATTTAATGCATATTATCAACTGCTACTGAAGGTTGTCTGAACTGATAGGAAACTTCAAGCCCTTGCTTTTATTTAGTCTTTCACCAGAAGAATCCTGTCAACTCTAATAGTGTTTAAAGACTTTAAATTTGTTTTAAAATGTTCCAAAACTGTAATAAATGAAGGGTGTTTTGCATTTCCCATATGGTACTCTTAATTTCACAACAAAATTTAGGGCCAAATTTTATCTACTTGAGGCTCTGTTAATAACCCAGTACCACGGTCCTCACTGAACCAAACCACAGTTGATCTATGCCAAATAGCTTTCTTTCCTTCCATTGCCTGCACTGTTTTCTTTTTGGCTAAGTTAAGAATTTAACTCCTGCTCTTTAGCAAAAGAGGCCACAGATTCGGGGATAGACAATCACGCTATCCAACCTGTAAACCCAGTATGAGCTTCTGGAAATGATTGAACCCAGTCAGTTTAGGACCTTTTCAACTAAGCCCCCAGGTGCTGAGGGAGTGTAAAAGGAAGGACTCCTGAGAAGGAAAGACAATGTTTTATATCAATGTTTTATATGATTGATTAGGAATGGAACATCTCTAAATGAGTGCTGCTTTTCAGAAAAGGGAAATGGGGAATGGAATTGAAAAGATGTCTATTGTGAAATTGTTTTCCAAATGTTTCATGGCAAGTAAATCGGTGCATGTCCTCACCTGTCAGGAAGCTGAGCAACACTGATGGACCCAGAAGACAAAAATAAAATGTGCAAATTCTGTCTTCCTTTCTGGGGCTACTTTTCTAGTTGATTTTCATGGGAATATTAACAAATAATGGATTTTGTCAAGTTCTGCTTTAGTATGGATCACGTCTCGTTCTCTCAGTCTGATGAGCTGGGGCAGTGGGAAGGGACAGGGAGGAAGTGAACCTGGGAGGGAGAAAGAACAGGGCAATGTCCACAAACGTGGATGTAATCAAACGCAGGTTGTGGGAGCCAATGAAAACGTTGTTAGGCCCAGATATAAATATTTTGTTCCCTTCTGCCAGGCACTATAGTTTATGACAGGAACTGCAATTTAAAAATTCACAGGCAAATGTTATAAATTTGAGAACATACGTTGGACCCCTTCCCATTCCAATAAGCAGTCGCAGGTGCAGTTTTCATGAAATTGTATATTTAGGGAGGGAGTGGTTGGGAGGGAAAAGCGAGAATTGCATGTTCAAAGCAAACTGTATTTGCATACACATTATGCATGTACCCAACACACACTTGTGCAAAGATGATTAAATATGTTCTGTGCTGGCAGTCTCTTACTCTGCTTCCTTAAAGTGGGAATAGCAAATAGGTTTGTCTTGCATTCCAAACCAATCTCTGCAGTGACTGTTTGAAGTGGTATGTTGAGAAGGATTCACAGGTCATGTCTGGGTTCATCCAACAGTGTTTATTTTGTGCCTATTGTGTCCCATGCACAATGCACAATGCAGACTGCTACATTCTATTACTCCCAGGGTGGGGTGTACATTTCCCTAGATCCAGCACAACCTGTGCATCCTGGAGTGGTGCATCCCAACAGCCCTGGGTGTGAGGCCCTGGGAGCTGGGGCAGATTTAGAGAGAGAACAGTGTGACCAAAAAGTGTAGTGACACAGCATGGGCAGTGGCAGTGTTTGTGTCATGTAGTTGTCATCCCTGGTGAAGAACCATAAAAAAAAAATACTCACCTGCCCTGGCTGGTTTTTCTTAGTGGTTAGAGTGTCAGCCCTCTGACCCAAAGGTCAAGGGTTCGATTCTTGGTCAAGGGTATGTACCTCAATTGCAGGTTCGATCTCCAGCCTCAAGGTCGGGGTTTGTTTGGAAGGCAATCAAAGTTTCTCTCTTATGTCGATCTCTCTCTCTCTCTCTCTTTTCCACTCTCTCTAAAAATCAATGGGAAAAATATCCCCAGGTGAGGATTATACATGTTTCCACATTATCAACTAACATGCTTCGTGCATCTGAACAGCACAGTGTTCACAGTTGGGACAGAGTAATGCAAAAGGTGGTAATCAAATAAAATAAAAGAACTGCCCTCTTTAATACAGTGGCACCAAAAAGGGCCTTCTTGGTGGTCCTGAAGGTTTTGCCATCGTTTTCATCAAACACCAGGACATATGAAATTCCTTGTACTTTGAAATTCAGTTTTTTTCCTTCCACTCCCAAGTCCCTATTCTCTGGCATATTCTTTTAGCTATTCTTGCAGAGTATTCACTGACACCTTTTGAACACCAGAGAGGAAGAGGCCTCAGTGCTTTCTGTGGGTCGTTCTGCTGCCTTTGGCGGAGCCACATCCCAGAGAGCACAGGGTCTGTTTTTCCTGAACGGATTTCCAAGTGCAGAGCCCACAACCAGCCTGCAGGCTCCAGGCCTCTCTCTACATTATTGAGAGAAGGACCTTCAGAGGTGGTCTCTGGGCTCTGAGAGTGAAGACCATGCATGTTAAAATATTCCAGCCTTCTCCCAAACATTCATCGAGGAGTAAAGGAGGCCAATACTTGCTTTAAGGAAGAGAATGCATGAGCTAAACTTGATAACAGGGCTCATAACTTGAGCCCATTAATTGCCACAGATACTATTATTTCCTGTTTATTCCTAGGCCTACTTAAAAACTGTACATATGAAGAGGCCTAAAAAGTTATTAGAAATTCTCTCCCTCTTTTTTGTTTACATGGCTGAGTTATTTTAGTTGATGCTGCTTAGTCATGCAACAAAAAATGAGCTATAAAGGCTGTTAGGACTCTTTTTTATTCATTCACTTAACATACATTTTTGAGAACCATGGACAGACAGACTCAGGCGCATGCTCAGGAAGCTTGATGCTCTCTACTAGTTCAAGGCACTCACAAGAATATGTGGTAACTGCTGAGAAGGAGAAGCCAGGGTGCTGGGCAGGCAAGATGGAGTGTCAAGAAAGGCTTCTTAGATACCCTGGCTGGTTTGGCTCAGTGGATAGAGGATTGGTTTACAGACTGAAGGGTCCTGGGTTTGATTCCAGTCAAGGGCACATGCATAGGTTGCGGGCTCGATCCCCAAGAGGGGGCGTGCAGGAGGCAGCTAATCAATGATTCTCTCATCATTGATGTTTCTATCTCTCTCTCTCTCCCTCTCCCTTCTACTCTGAAGCCAATAAACATATATTTTTTAAAATCTTTTTAAAAAAGAAAGGCTTCTTAGAAGATGCAATATTGACACTCATGCTTGAAGAACAATTCCTGGCCTTCAGGGCTGTCTTAGGATAAAAGGAAACTATGCTAAATGCCTTAAAAATGTCTTCAAATGTGCTTTTCCTTTGAACCAACAGTTCCATTTCTGGAATATTCCCTAAAGAACTAATCAGACAACTGCACAGATATGTAGGTACAAGAATGTTCAGCATCAATAATAACAGAGAGTGGGAGAAGGCGAGAGAAGAAAGGAAAAACAACATAGATCATCAAACATCAAACATCAACAATAAGAGAATGGGCAGCCAAATCAAGGTGCATTCAGATGACAACGTATAAATGCAGCCATTAAAAGCCACTTTTTAGAACTGATTTTTGGTATGTGAAAATGTTTGCAATAGGTTCCGGGAAAAAAAAAATCAGGCTGCAGAAAGATATACCACAGTTTAGGAGCTTGCAACCCATGGATCAAAAGATGGTCCCTGGACCTGCCACCACCCAGGAACGTGTGAGAATGCCGAATCTCGGCCCCACCCAGATCTACAGAAACAGTATCTGCACTTTGACAAGAGCCTTACATCCCCCGAATGCGCATTATCACGTGAGAAGCACTGGTCTGGACTACAGGCTGTTACTGGTCCACAGTGAAGTCCCCATGGTCCATGGCATTGTGAGGGGGAAAAGGGGCAAGGTATTGAGTTTTTCATAAAGTTAGATGTATTTAATTTATAGCACTGTTCTTTATTCTGAGACTATACCCTTGCTTTTATGGGGTTAAGCTTTCTTTATATAATGACAGTGACTTTGGGATGGTGGGTTTAGTTGGTTATTTTGCTGTTGTTTCAGTGGTCTTAGTTGGCAAAATAAACACTTGGTATGATCATCCTATGTATTGTTTTGAAAATTTTACTAGGAAATTTGGGAATGCTAAAACACACTACTTTCAAGTACCATATTATACATTGGTATAATGTTTGGGGGAATGAAAATTACAAATAAACAATAGTTCCCATGGGAGGTGGGATGATGCACACTTTCAGCATTTTCTTTTCTTCTTTTCTGAGATGTCTATGTTCTCTGAATTTAGCATTAAAGATATAGGTCTATGTGGAAGCTAGAGGAGCCCACGGAAGGCAGATGCTTTGTCCGGGTAGCTTAGGAAGCCTGATGCAGTGATACTGCACATGGACTGTGGACCCAGTCAGCCCGGGTTCTAATCCCAGCACCACCATTTATGAGCAGAGAAACCTTGCCCAGGTCACTTACTGTCCTGGTGTCTCGTGTTCCTCATCTATAAGGAGGGTTATGGTAATTATAGTACCTAATTCTAGGATGGTTCTGAGGAGTGAATTTAGTACATGTATTATTTTACCAGGGCTGCTGAAACAAATTACCACAAACTGCGTGATTAAAAGCAATAAAACTTGATTCTTTCACACTTCAGATGCCACAAGTCCAAAATCAAGGTGTCAGAATGTCCTGCTCCCTCTGAGGTGTCCAGAGGAGAATTCATCCTCCTTTTTCAGCTTCTTGTGGCTGCATGCGTGCCTTGGCTTGTGGCTGCATCACTTCAATCTCTGCCTCTGTCTTCACATGGCCTTGTCTTCTCTCCCTGTGTCTTCTGTCTCCTATAAATACACCTGTAATTGGATTTAGGTATCCCTGGGTAATCTAGGAGGATCCCATCTTGAGATCCTTAACTTAAGTACATCTGCAAAGGCCAACTTTCCAAACAAGGTCGCATTTAGGTTTAGGACATGGAGATATGTTGGGCCACCATGCAGCCCACTACAGCATATAGAATTCAACTTAAAACAACACGTGACACGTAACAAATATAGTTTTTGTCTCGTTTCAGTTCTCTGGGAAGCTTTTGTTCCAGAATTTTCTCTAAAGATTCTTGCTTGGGAGAAGGCCCTTGCTTTCCAGTTTCCAACCTAAGTGAATTATGAATATTACTAAGTATCTCCCTCTCAAAAACCATTGTTATTAAAGGGCTTCACATTTCTGTTGCCAGTGATTACCACTGAAAAGGGGCAAGTTGAGGAAAACAGCATTAAGTCCTACCAGGAATTCTCTCTAGATTAAAGATTAAGTGAAGGGAGCCCACAGAGTCCTTCTAATCTACAAAATTTATTGTTCCTTCCTCCCAGCAGTGAACTTACATTCTTCTAACAAATAACTATTCTCAAAAGGCCACAGGAGAGACTGGACCTCGGGCATAGGACATTTGTCATGCAGGGCAGCCTTCTGTAAGAGGCCTCCAAAGGCTCAATGAGAGAGCTTTGGGAAGGAAGAGGACATATTTCCTGGAGTGGCCATCTGGGCCTGCTGACGACCTTCTAGCAGCAGTTCTCCAGACTCGCCCAAGCAGATTGCTGTCACCTCCACCAAACACCCCACCTTGGCTTCAAAAAGCTGAAATAACAGAAGTTCCTTCTAACTGTTTCAGTTCTCAAGTGGGGTAAAAATTTTATAAGGTCGTTCATTAAGGTGTAAGCATAGTGTTTGACCTGTGGGAGGAGCACAGCATGTTTTGTTGAATGAATGAATGAATGTGTTTGTGACTTCGGGAGGTTTCAACTTTGGAATTCAAGGAGTAAGTTCATCAGGCAAGTTATGTACATTCTTCAAATAAATGATTCCCCCGTCCTCGACCAGTAAGGGTTTCCCTAAATGGGAAACTGAGCTGCCGAGACGAGGCAGCTTTTCCTCTATCTGCCCGAGTTGCATTTTCAGAGTCAGGACTAAGGAGAGGACCCTTGTGTGTACATGTGAGGGGCCCAAACACCAGCTGTCTCCCCTCCTGTGGGTCCTCCTCCTTCCAGGGAGATCAGCATAACCTCTACAGGGCATCTCTTATATTTAAATAACGGTGTAAGAGAGTTACAGACAAATGCTTTCCTAAATCTTCCCAGGCAACTCCCAAGCTCAGAACTGTAAATCCAAGCTACAAATTCTCTTTTCATAGAACACTGTAGGCTTTCCTTGGTGCATATTCAGAAATGCATGTGTGGTTCTCACTGGCTGGCATAGGGACCACCCATTTTCAGTATCGCTTCAAACCGACTCCCTAATACTTAACCCATAAAATGATCATCTCTGCATACATAGAGACATAAAGCTGTCATTTGTTTATTTCAGGTGCTGAAATAATTATAGCCTCCTGAAAAATTCAGACAATTAAGGCTGAAATCAAAGTTGTTATTTGCATGAGCAAGAAAAAAAAAGCTTCAATTCTTCCTTCAATCTTAGTCACCTCTGAATGAAGTTTCAAATGACACACTGGCTATTAGTTCTGCCTTTCTCTGGAGGACATTGAAACCATTTCAAAATCATCTATAAGTAGACACTTCCAAATAATCAGAGCCAGCAGTAACTGCAAAAGTTCCCAACTGTCCTGTGCAATGGTCTAGTTGGCGAATGTGGTCACATCAGTGACAGTGGTGGTGTTTTTATTTCAGGCTACAGGCAGGCTTTGTAAGAATGTGAAAATCAATATGAAAGGTTTGTCAGGGGTGACATGTTTGTTAATGCTTTATTGATTTGCTATTGGTTGTAAATTTTCCAACTTAATAAAGCTCAAGATTTTTTGCAGTAAAAGACAGAGGTTATTTAATTAACTGGCCACTTAATGCAAACTATGAACATGATACACTGTGACTGCTTCAAAGTGACACCCAATTCATCACTCTCCAAGTGGGCATGATGTCATACACACACACACACACACACACACACACACACACACACACACTCACACACACGCAGACAAGAATATTATACCACTGAAAGAACTAGGCAAAAGAAGGCTGATATAAATATATATATGTGTGTGTGTATATATATATATACACACACACACACACACAGTACAGAGCTTAGTACAGTGAATACAGTGAATACTGTATATATATATATGTGTGTATATATATACAGTATATATATATATACTGTATATATATACACACACATATATACTGTATATATATACACACACATATATATATACAGTATTCACTGTATTCACTGTACTAAGCTCTGTACTGTGTGTGTGTGTGTGTGTATATATATATATATACACACACACACATAAATATATATATACACACACACATACACATTACTGGTAAATGATTCTGGCAATGTACACTAATACTGAAAGAAGGGCTGAATGTACATATAGCTGTTTTCTTTATAATAGGAAATTAGGAATAGACTTTTAAAAAACTATGCCAAATTACAGATGCTCATAATTCAAGCAGCATTGTAAAAAATTGATGATAATCCATGTTCTGCCTCCAGAATGAAAATACCATGACCTATCGGTTTCATAAATAATTGTGGAATCACAATTATTTATTTAACATATTTAGAAATCAGCCAGCCAACGTGGCTCAGTGGTTGAGCATCAACCTATGAACCAGGAGGTTATGGTTCCATTCCCAGTCAGGGCACATGCCCGGGTTGCAGGCTCAATCCCTAGTGTGGGGCATGTACGAGGCAGCTGATCAATGATTCTCTCTCATCATTGATGTTTCTATCTCTCTCTCCCTCTCCCTTTCTCTCTGAAATCAATAAAAGTATATTAAAAATTTAAAAAATAAATCAGATAAATCTAATCCAGCAATGATTAATGTTACTCTTTCCCAAAACTGTTTGGTCCATTCTATACAGGTTGTATACAGTCATACCCCAATATTCATGAGGGATTAATTCCAGGGACACTCCTTCCCATACCAAAATTCGAAGATGCTCAAGTCCCTTATATAAAACTAGAGGCCAGCACATGAAAATCATGCACAGGTACAGTCCCTAGGCCTGGCCTGCAATCAGGGCCATTTTCCCCAGTTGCCCATAGCCAGCTCCGCTCCCCCCACCACCACCACTCACCCAAGTTCCCTGTTTGCCATTAGAGAAAGGGACCAAAAAGTGGTCAATGCGCCTCATATTGACTGGTCGAGCAGTCGTTCTGGTTGTTCTGCCATTAGGTTCAATTTACATATTACCCTTTTATTATATAGAATAGAGGCCTGGTGCACGGGTGGGGGCCAGCTGGCCTGCCCTGATGGGAGCCCCATATCAGGGTGGGGGTTCCCGCTGGGGGGTGGGGACGACCAAGGTGAGGGGCTGTGGGCAGTTTGCAGGCCAGCAATGCCCCTGATTAGGGTAGGGGCCCCCGCTGGGGGGCAGGGCCAGCCAGGGCAAGGGACTATAGTCATTCTGGTCTCTGGTCATTTTGGTCATTCTGCTGTTTCAGTCGCTGGGTTTTTATTATATAGGATGGTGTAATATTTGCATCATCCCATACACAGTACTTTAAGTCATATGTAGATTACTTATAAGACCTAATACAATATAAATGCTATGTAAATAGTTGTTATACTGTATTGTTTAGGGAACAAGATTAAGAAAAAAAGTGTGTATATGTTTAGCACGATGCAACCATCATAGGTCTAATTACGTAGTCCACATCAGCAAAAACATAACTTTTCCCCCCAAATATTTTCTATCCGAGGTTGGGTGAGTCTGTAGATGTGGAACCTGTGGAAGCAGAAGGCTGACTGTATTCACTACACTAAGCTCTGTACTAAAAGGACTTGATGTTGCTCACTATCACATGAGTTCTCACTATCTTCTGATGTAGGTTGCCAAAGCACAAAGTTGTTAAACTTGCAGCATTTACCAATGAACCAATAATAACACAAGTGTGTCTTTCTTCAAATGTAAATCCATTAGGAAAGGAAATGTAGGTTACTTAGCTTGATTTTCCGTGTGTGTGTGTGTGTGTGTGTATTTCCTTCTGTAAACCCTGACACAATATTATATTGTTTGCAACATTCCTAGACTTATATTGTGGTATTCAACCTTTTAGGGGGGTGGTTTCTAGTTTCCCACGGTGGAACTCACCTCTCAAGCCTGCCAAGATGTGACATTAGAAAGCCACAGGAAGCACAGTGCCGCTGGTAACACCCATTTAAGTCCTGATCACTTTCCACACTTGTAGCTAAATTGGCATTAATTTTTTAAAACATCTTCCAAACTTCTTTCCTCAGGAAATTGTTTATAATTGTTTTGTAGTCACAAAACTCTCTTGAATCATCAACTCTTCCAAGAAATTTTACAGATTCTCATGGAACCAGTTCAATAAAGCATTTATTTCCATAGAAGAATGGAAGAGCAGAATAATTACCTTCCTGAGCCCTCATTTCCCCAATTACCATCAATGGGGTTTCTCACCTGCCAGGTTAATGCCTGCCTGTTCTATCCCCCACCATATAAAAAGTCTCTCTATCTGGTAATTACTTTCTCTCTTTCTCTTTCTTTTCTTCGTCTTTTGGAATTATTTTTAACCTGTCTTTTCAAGCCTTTTCAAATGTTCTAATGGAGCCCTCATGTGAATATTTCAAAATTTACTTCCATTATACATCTCATATAAGCTCTTCCAAATTCTCAACAGTAACTCCTGATTAATAAAAATTTCACTGGGGCGTGAGTTCTTTTCTTTCCACTAATTTAAAAGCCTCCCACAGTGGCTTCTTAAACTATTTGGGAAACAATTTTAAAATGAAAATAATTCTATAAATATATAGCCATGAAACTGGATTCTCTCTGGGATTAACCTGGTAGTGGTTATAAGTTAATACATCTTGGAAAAGGCCTTTCCGCCCGCCCCCCCTCTTTTTATACAGCTTTGTACCTTTTATTATTAGTGTTTAAAAACACTGAAATTTTGCCCTAGCCAGTTTGGCTCGGTGGATTGAGCATCAGCCTGCAGACTAAAGGGTCCTGGGTTCAATTCTGGTCAAGGGCACATGCCTGGGTTGCAGGCTTGATTCCCAGTAGGGGGCATACAGGAGGCAGCTGATCAATGATTCTCTTTCATCATTGATGTTTCTATCTCTCGCTCCCTCTCCCTTCCTCTCTGAAATCAAAAATATATTTTTTTAAAAGTAAAAACATTAAAATTTATAAATTTTAAAATTTTATAAGTTCTTATAGATTAGATAAAATATATAAACGTTAAAAGAACAAGATTAGGAACACAAGATTATAGATAGAAGAAAAGATGTACCATCCTGGATTGCTAACAGAGTAAAAGTCATTGTCAAGGTCCTAGTTTTACATTGGCTGATGAGTTCAGGGTGCTTATTAAGTAAATATGGATGAATGAGGACATACATGGAACCAATATGGAAAGTGTCATAAACAAATATTATGATTAATTCAGATTTGTGCATTTGAGGCCATAAGAAAGCAAAGTGAAGAAAAAGAAATGCACAGCCAAGATTTTAATTTGTAGATACTAACAAATTATGTTCCAAAACAGTAGTACAATTATATAACCTGCATGGTGTTCGTTCACTACTTGCCTTTAAAGTCACCACAGTATTAAATGTGTGATCTTCTAGTTTTGATCTCAATGTCCCTCAGTAAGAATGATTGGGCCCTGGCTGGTTTGGCTCGGTGGTAGGGCATCAGCCTGCAGACTGAAAGGTCCCAAGTTCGATTCCAGTCAAGGGCACATTCCTGGGTTGTGGCCTTGATCCCCAGTGTGGAGCATGCAGGAGGCAGCCAATCAATGATTCTCTCTCATCATTGATGTTTCTATCTCTCAGTCCCTCTCCCTTCCTCTCTGAAATCAATAAAAATATATCTTAAAAAAAGAATGATTGGAACATATTTTTATATGCTTACTGGTTATTTTTATTTCCTCTTCTGTGAATTGACACATATTTGACCCACTTTTCTGCACTTGGGGAAACTGAAGTTTCATTAACTTGAGAAGACTTCAACTTCCAATATTGATAGCATTACAAACTCTTTCAGACATTGGAAATAATAAGTGAAAAATTGTGATCCCTGAGAGAAAAATCAATGAGGTGAGCCCTGCAACAGAAATTGATTTGTAGATATCAATACCCACATATACTCTGGATGCCAATCTGTTGTCTGTTTCACACATGCAAATACAGTCCTCCAGTCTACAGGCTATGTCTTGTAATGCGGAAGTTTTTACTTTGATATTGTTAAATTTGTGTCTGTTGACTTTTGTGGTTTGGTTTTCTGTATTACTTTCAAGAGGCCTCCCCTGCCCATAAAGTTATAAACAAAGTCTCTTCTATTTCTTCATATAATATTTTAAATTCTTCCCAATAGTACATTCTGAATATATCTTTGTAACTGGTATGAATTAAGGAGATTAATTTTTATTAATGAAAAGCCAGTGTTTTTGTTACTATTTCTTTAAAAATCTATGGAAAGGTGTAATGGTTTCAGGACACTTGGAGTCACAGAATGTCAAACCTATAGAGACCAGAAAGAACATCCTGTTCAATGCCCAATGCTTCAGGTAAGGAAGGTAAGGTCCAGAAAATTCAGGGACCCACCCACAACCACCCAATTGGGTAGTGGCAGAATCAGAAATAAAACTGGGCTGCCTGACCGCCAGCACTCTCTCTGCTGCCCTGCAATGCCTCCTCTAAAGCCTGTCATCAAATATCGCCTGAATGAGCCTCATGAACCCCATGCACACTTAAATTAGGTTCAATCACTAGTCTAGTCTGTACCCTATGAGAGAGAGAGAGCGGGGGGGGGGGGGGGGAGAGAAAATTCTTTGTATTACACTACTTCACTTAACTTTGCATATTGCGCTCCCAGGTGGTTTTGGCCATCCTAGGTTGGAGGGAATGAATCATAGACCATCCATCTCCCTCGCCAGCTTGATATATATTTAATAGCCAAAAGTATAACATGTTTAGGTAAAATCCCCTCTAATTCCAGGCAATCTATACAACTCCAATAAGGAATTTAGTCTGTCTTGACATTGCTGCATGAAAGCAGAATGCTCAATTTAAATCTTCAACTTAAAGGGTCTTTCTGTTTGTTTTTAGTTCTAATGATCAAAGATTAAAATGTAAGGTTGAGGCTGCCTCCATGCATGCTTCCCGTATTGAAGAAATGGTGAGAAACAAAGCCCACTCCAACACACATAAGGACACAGGGTTTTTATAACTAGTCTAGGTGTTTAGTCCTGTATCATTACCAATGTAACAGAAACTGCAACAAATAGTGGCTGAAAAAATAAAAAGAGGGAAGAGGGGAGTTTGTCTTATGCAGTAAGTCTGAGGACAAGCAGTCAAAGCTGGTGTAGAAGATCAACCCCGCTCTTTTAATCTTTCCTCTTTGCCATTTCTAGAATGTTGGCTTACAACCTCATAGTCACTACACGGCTGCTGATACTA
The DNA here is from genome assembly GCA_026230045.1 of Corynorhinus townsendii. Classification (NCBI taxonomy): domain Eukaryota; kingdom Metazoa; phylum Chordata; class Mammalia; order Chiroptera; family Vespertilionidae; genus Corynorhinus; species Corynorhinus townsendii. The sequence continues at coordinate 138,482,204 of JAPDVU010000002.1, read as the reverse complement.
GGGGCAGCACAGCTGGGTTTAAAAGAGAAAAGAATGAGAAAGTGGTGGTTCCAGTTGCATCAGGTACTCTTAGAAATGCTTTCCTAGAAACTCCCCAATAGACAGAATTTGGTTTGTCTTAGTGGCTCAAACAGCATCACATGACCATCTATAATAATAAAAGTGTAATATGCTAATTAGACTGGTCGTCCTTCCAGACATCCTTCCTTCTGGGCAAAGCTGCAGCGAGCAGGGGCCAAGGCAGAGGTGGCAGAGGCTCCGGCTGAGGTGGCGGCAGGCGGGGGCCAGGGCCAAGGCCCTTGCACGAATTTCGTGCATCAGGCCTCAAGTCTTTAGATAACGAGAAGCTGGGAAACACAGTACAGACATTTCATTTCTGCAGCTGCTAGGGTAGCGGTGGCAAATGGAGCCTAAAACTGGGTGACCCCTGTGTCTGCCACAGATTCACAACATAGATTTGGATCTAAATAATTCCAGGGCTCATGGTCTCTTCTAGAAGCCACAGCACCACCACTATTCCATGGCCTGAAACCACATTTGAAAAAAGGAAATTCATGTCTCTAAGACCCATAGTCTTCAGAGTGAGCTGAGGGAGGGCAGAAATTACTGGATTCCTGATCGAGAGAGAATGGAGGTCTTGGGTTAGATTCATCCATATTCTCAACAACCACAGAAATATAGCCTTGAAAATTTCATTATCCTCCCTAAGACATACTTTCATCTGTAAAATGTGAATAATTATTCCTATGTTGCAAGTTTGTGAAGAGATTTTTTTTGAGATCCTGCAAAGGATGATTATTTTCAGAATGAAGAGAAAGAGCTTTGCTGTCAGATTTAAATTGAACTTGGATACCTACTAGCTGGGTGATTTTGAATGATTAATTCAACCTCTAAAAACCTCACTTTTTTGTCTGTAAAATTAGGATAATTATATTTACACTGTTTCATAGGGCCATTGTGAGGACTAATAAAAACAATCTTGTGAAGCATTTAAAACAGTGGTTGGCACATGTTATGTACTCAATAAATATCAGCCATTCCTATATTTATGTATAGGTACCGAGCATGAATGTGAGATATAGTAGATAACAGATAATCAATAACAATGAGTTTCCCTTTCTCATGTCACAAGAATTTCGTGCAAACTAAACAAAGTGTGAATTGTGAATCTGCCTGGTGAGTTCTAAGAAGTTATTGAAATGAAAAGAGTTACTCTGATTATGGCACAGAGAGGAGAGAATGACGGAGCGGGCACTTGGGGCAGCCAGCACCCCACCAGGTCAGCTGGGTGGATGCTGGGTCCCACCGCACCTACCCCATCCCAGTCAAGCACATTAGCCCTGCAGAGATAACAATAAAAATTCACAGCTCCCATGCCTTGGCCAAACTCAATGGCTTTCCAGTAGATGGAAGGCATCCTCTTCAGGGAAGGTGTCAGGAAGAAACAAAGTCTCCAGGAAGCGGAGCAGCCCATGCTGCAGAGTTGTGGCTGTTTCCTCTTGAGTGGACCCCACCTGGTGGGGAGGGCTCCGTGGCCAGGGGGGCCAGGGCCATAGGCAGCTTTCCTGGAGGGGTACTGAAGAAAAACTTAGTGCTCACTCTGCCAGACCAGGACGGATGGGAGATGGAAAGCTGAGTATTCTGTCCCCTGGGGAGCAGCACCCTGTGCCCCAGTCTGGAGAACGTCCTGCCCTGACATCCTGGGGAAGAGCAACATTGCCTTGGGAGGTGAGCAAGGTGCCTCAGGCCTCCCGAAGACTGTACATCTGTCAGCAGTGACTAGGTGGGCAGCTGGTTCCTTTTGCATTTGGAAGGCATCTCCTGTGAGAAGGGAAAACAAAGAAATATTTCTCTCCTGTCCTAGATTTTCCCCATTTAATCAACCCACAGACCCCACTCCTGCCCTGGCCTTGCAGAGGATGGAAAGATGGCTTAATCCTCTACTACAGAATGGGAGCAGCTCTTGCCAGAGAACTTGCTGGAAGCTGCCAAGCCATAAAAGCAGAAGAGCAGGTGTTCAAGACCTCCTGAATTTTCTGTAGCTAGGGCTTCATTATCATGCTCAACTTCTCCACAAAGCAGTTCCTGGATATGATTTGGGACTCACAACTTCTCCTGGCTACCTGATTATCATGTGTAGCACTCACAGGCAGAATAACCCATGTCAAGACTAATTACCTATATAACAAAAGCCCAGCGACCGAAACAGTGGAACAACCAGAACACCAGAGACCAGAACACCATGGACCCTCGCACAGGCTGCCCCGCCACCCAGGGAGCGGTTAGGGGCGCCCCTAGGCAATGCGATAGGGTGCAGTTTGATGGGGGAAATTCGAAGACATAGGGGGGTCTGTGAGGTCGGGGTGGTCGGCCCAGAGTAGGTTTGGAGTGTTCTGGGGAAGGAAGAGGAAGATCTGAGTGGAAAACGGCTCAGCACAGTACCTTTCTCATTGTGAGCCAGGACGGTGACAGTCATGCACTGAATGGGCGGTTGTTTCATGAGTGCACTTGGGACCGACATGTTCATGGCAGCGGCAGTACTCCCGAAACTTCACTGATCCCAAATAGTAAACAGCTATCAATGTCAAAGAACAGAAAAATCCTCTCCAACTAGAGGCCTTGGACGTTGTAACCCGACTGAAGGAAACACCACTTAAGGAGGAGATAGAAAAACCGGAAGTATGCAACCAGAGGATTGTGGGATTGTGGGATTGTGGAGGATGCCTGGGCGCCTACCGCTAGAATGTGAGCCTGTTATTGCGCATGTACATAGTCAACCCTATACTCCTCAGTCTGGCAGTATTTGGACATGACTTTGTTTCGATTGAGGTTTGCTGTTCCCTTGTGCAAGGAAGATCAGAATTAAAGGTTTTGTTTGTTACCTTGGTTTGAAGCAGAGGGAAATGAGATAGTGACGAATAAGAAACTTTGGAGATAGTGAAGGGCAGTTTGTCCAGACTGTTGAGAACTCAGAATTAGAGTTTAATTGGGATAAAAATCCTGCTAATAGCACATTATGCCTGAAATCTGAGCACTCTACTTTTAGGTTTTCCAGTTCAAGTTTTTGTGGACTGCCTATTAAAACATTTCTGGCTGGAAAGTGTTTGTATAGAAGCCCATAAGTATTAAGTATTTGCTGTGTTTATCATGCTTAGCTCTTTGTAAGGGATATGGAGTAATGTTAAATGCCTCGTGTTCTCAAGAAGCTTGAATTTTAAAATAAAAAATAAAGAAGAAATACAAATATTAAAAATAAAAAAAAGAAGAAGCCTGAGTTTTAGGGGCGATCAGGCAGGCAGGTGAGCAGTTAGGAGCCAGCAGTCCAGGACTGCCGGTTTAGGCCCGATCCACAGAGATCCCTGTGGGATCAGGTCTAAACTGGCAGTTGGACATCCCCCAAAAGATCCCGGACTGTGAGAGGTTGCAGGCTGGGCTGAGGGAACCCTCCCCCCGCCATGCTCAGATTTCATGCACCAGGCCTCTAGTTAATAATAATGAGGGTATGTTAAATACTGATTCTAGGCACATACTTTGCTTAGCATTTTATACGTATTAACTTCTTGTCTCTTCATAAGCATCCTCATGGGAGGTACTACTTTAACCTCCATTTAAGAATGAGGACACTGAAACCTGGAGAGGTGAAGTAACTGCCTGGCACTGCAGAGCTAGGAGTGGCAGACACCATGTAGGCGTCCAAGTTCTCTGGGTTCCAAGCTTTTGCGTTTCATCACCATGTGATTCTACCTCCCTGAGAAAGTGGCATACATCCAGTTGGAGCATTAGATATTGAATCTGAGGGTCAACAGCATCCACAACTCCAGAAATACTAATTAATTATGATAGTAGAGAGTATTTTTACTCAGTACTTATGAAGCCAACAATAGTGCTCAATTAACAAAGGCATAAATGGTAAGAACAATAGAATTTACTGTGCCTATTTACACCCAATGGAATCTAAGCAATTTAGAATAGAGTCTGACATTCTTCCTCTGATCATCTTAGAGATGTGAATAATCCCAAGTGTCACATGCAATCCCATCTCATGTAATGTTGCCTGCTGTGGAATGTCTCCTTAAGTCTCATCCTAACAAGTCTAATCTTTGCTGACAGATTTTACTAAGCATTTCCAGCATTGACTCAATATCAATTGATTTCTCCAGGTATCTTTGCTTTCTTCCCATATGCATTGCCAAGTGCCACCTTCAACCTCTGGCAGCCCCCTTCTGGGAAGTCTGAGCTCTCTGGGTTGATCTTCACCTCTGGGTATGTTCTCCAAGATATTGTGGCAATGAGGGCATGGTGGGCGTGCAGGCCTCCTTGTGAGAGCTGGAACCTCAAGCGTCCTCTACGTGGGAGATCTGTGAATGTCACAGCAATGGTATTTCCCATGTGGCAACATTAAATGTTTCTTCAACAGCCATAGCCCATGGACGCATACTGTTGAATCATTTAATGCATTATGTCATGTGGCCTGAAGAGCACCTTGGCTAGCATTTTCCTTGGGCCTCTGCTCTGTGTGGCTCAAACCAGCTCAGGGAAACATAGACACACCCAACCTTCCTTTCTGTTTCCCAGGAGCATTACCAATCAACAGGTAATTATTAGAGACTTTGTCCAGCTGACAGACTAGATCGATCTCTGTCTACAGTTTCTGAAATTCATCTCTTCAAGTCGATGTTTCCTGCTGCAGCCACACCAAGTTGGTGTTTCCATCATTATTGCTCTCTATGTTCTGATACTGTGCAAATCCAAGCAAGGTTCCGTCTGAAGATGGCGCTGTCGCCCCTGAGTCAGCCTCCAGATGCAAACCCTCCACTGAAGCTCTACTGCTTCTGTGTATAGACTCCTATGGTTTAGTCTAAGAGAAGGATTTCTCCTCTGACTCAGTGCTGCCTGGAAGGTTTCTTCTCCTCCACTACCCAGTGCACATCCTCTGCAGTGCTTTCTGTTTCTCTTTTAAATGAAAATCTTTCCTTAGGGATGGATTGACTCAGACTGAGCTGCTACAGTGCTACTTGACCACATGACCAGAGGGAAGATATAGGCATCAAAGTTCTTATAGTGTAGGTATATCAGTTTCCTATTGCTGCTATAACAAATTAACCACTAACTCAGTGGCTGAAAATCACATAAATGTGTTATTTTATAGTTCAGAAAGTCAGAAATCTAAAAGGGCCCAGCAGAGCTTCCTTCTCTGAGTTCTGCTGAGTCTGTTTCCTTGCCTTTTCTAGCCTTTAGAAGCCACCTGCATTCTGTGGCTCATGGACCCCCTTCACCACCTTCAAAGCCAGCAGGATGGCATCTTCAGATTTTTCTCTTTAGCCCTGACACTCATGACCTCATTTTTTAAGGACCCTTTGATTACATTGGGCCCACCAGGATAATCCAGGACTGTCTCCCCATGTCAAGATCCTTAGCTTAATTACCTGAGCAAAGTCCTTTTGCCATTTAAGGAAACATATTCACAGGTTCCAGGGATGAGAGTGTGGACATGTTGTGGGGGAGAGGCATTATTCTGCCTGCCACACTAGGGAAGAAGACAATTTGAACTAACTGAAAACATAAACACTTAATTGATTACTTAACAGCAGATTCTTAGGCCATCCAGGCTTACATGAAAGCCCATGAATGGACTTAAACTATCAACCAACACCCTCATTTCAAGAAGAGGGAACCGAGGCCCAGAGAAGTGAAATACTTGTCACATACACACAGCTGTTGAGTGATCTCCCAGGGCCTGGAATCCAGCCCTTAACCCCCAGACCAGTGCTCTCCACAGAGCGGTTGAACCCTTCAGCCCACATTTGCTCCTCCCTCTTCTTAAAAGAAACACGCTGCCCGATGGAGCCTCTCAGTGTCCGGCTGCTTCCAGGACAGCGGGCTTCTCTTGAAGCTCAGGACCTTCCTGCAGGCCTTTCAGTCATGTGCTCTACAAGCACTGAGCACTGTGCAGTCATATTCTTTGAAGATTCTTTTCTTTTATGTCTGCTTAAAATAGCACCTGCCATGGTGTTAGCCTCTGAAACTTCAGAGTGAGGGCCCAAAGGAATGGGTAAATTTATCACCTAGTGAACTGACCTACATTCGCCTTAATTGTTTTTGGCCTGACCATTACCCCAGGCATCAGAGTCAAAGAGAAGAGAAAAGATGGTGAGATCACAATGTATATGCATTTTATGGCTCTGGTTGATCCCGAAAATGAATAATTGTCAGGAAGGAGTTTAAAGAAAAAAAGGTTCTTAGCATAGAGTTAATTTTCCAAAAGACACACTTCTGCTGGTGTTTCGGGAAGAAGAAATTATTAAAATGATGACTTGTGGGTTTCTCAGAGGTAGATCATCTGATCTGGCTCAACTGCTCTTTTATTATGATGTGTTGGATCAGGTTTTACTTTATTGCAAAAAGACTAAGTTGAAAGCCATATCTTTTTTAAATATGAGCATCTTTATGTGAGCAAAAGACATGCATGTTTCTCTAATGTACAAAATGCTTCATATTATCAGATGTAATTGAAGAAACAAAGGTTTTTGTGAAACCTGAATTAAAGATATCAACAGATATTTAAGATGTTTCTAAAGTCACTATCAAAGGCATATTAGCTCCTTAATTTTTTTTAACACCTCAGTTGTAAATCCTTTTGGAGAGCTTCAAAAAGACATTTACGTCCTTCTAGCCTGATCTTTGAGAACATTTGCAGCTGTTGGGTTTCATTTGCTAATCTGTTTCCGATGAATGTGTACATTGCATGGCTTGTTTAATATAATTTATTGCTGTGCTTCAGCATTCGTGGTATTATCTGCCTTGATGTGCAAAGAGGGGTTGGATGGATAACTGTTTCTGTTTTTCGTTTTTAATTTTTAAATCAACACGGGTTTTCTGCATCTTGCAAAATGTAATCAGTGCCAATAGAGTTTATGCATTTTAGCAAAAGAATGCTACTTCTTCAAATCTCTCCAAACAGTTCCCAGACCTCAGATTACTTTAATAAAAATAAGATAAGTAAAATTTCAGCATCTGAATGCCATTTAAAAAGAAGCTTCTGATACCAAATTTTTGGACTGGAACCCGAATTCTTTGTCCGCCAGAATGGAAGAATGAATCCACGGACAGAAAGTGGCATAGCAAAGGTGGAAATTTATTGAAGAACAAGTACACACTCCCACATGGGGAGAGGGAAAGAGTCCCACAGCACTGACTCCCATGTGGGGAGGGGGAAGAGTCCACTGGTTCCCTTTCCCTATGGCTTATATAGGCTACAGATCCTGGTGCCTTGATATCCCCTCTGATTGGTCACTATTCCCTTAGACTGGTTACTATAGTAACTCCTGGGCTCAAAGGTTGAATCTCACATGGGACATGTGAGGTTCTCCCCCCTCCTTCCTTATTGTTTCCCTATTCCTTTTGGGCTTTCTCCTTCTCCTCTCTTTATTTTGTAAATACAGACCTTTCTTGGCTACTTCCAGTTCCCTTGTCTTATGGAAATATACCTGTTGCTGCTTCCTTGTCTTATGGAGATGTAACTGCACCTGGCTTCCTTGTCTTATGGAAATGTCTTACCTTCTCCCAGTCTGTGACCCTATTTTTTCCATGGACCCCAATTCTAAAAAATCCCTAAGCCTGCCTATGTTCCTCCAAAATTCCTGCTTCACTTGTATTAGGTAAAATAATTTTTTGTTCCAGTTGCAGAGATCAAAGAAATGAAACTGTTAATCTGAGCACAACATGGTTTACAGACACACTGTCCACTTATATTTTTCAGGTCCCATGGAGCCCTCAGACAAAACCTGAACTCAACATCATTTACCCAAATTCAACCTTTTCTCCGTTTCCCATCTCAGCATAAAACCACCATTCAACTAGCTGTGTGATCCCCTTATCCAACCACCCTAGCCAGTCACCAACCGTGTCAGTTTTTATCTTATAAATATCTCTTGAATTCATCCAGGTCACTCTACCTCTGCTCTCATGGCCAGAGCCATATATGACTTCAGTGGGCCTTGGGCACTTTTGCCTGCATGGGCCACTTCTGCCATAAAAAAATATTTAAAATTATGATTTATGACTTTGTTGGTATAAAGACAAATGTAATCCAAGCTTGATTCATTACTATATGTTCATCATTATTATATTTATTTTAAAATTCTGGTTCTAAGAAAAACTAGAACTAAACTTTTTTTTCCAGCCACAAAAATGTGCCATGGGCCCTGGGCATTGTGCTTTGCTGCGCCAAATGGCTACATTGGAACTGCTAATGGCCCTAACCCTCACCTGAGCTACTCAGATTGTCAGGCACCTGGTCTCTGCATAACTACTCTAAGCAATTCATTCTCCAGCTGCAGCCAGAGGACCTAAATATTCAAATTTGCTTGCATCCCACATAACATTTCAGTCAATAGTAGTCCATATATATGAAAGTGGTCCTATAAAATTACTAGAGGCCCAGTGCACGAAATTTGTGCATGGGGTGGGGGGTGGGGGGTGTCCCTCAGCCCAGCCTGCACCCTCTCCAATCTGGGATCCCTCTCATAATCCAGGACTGCTGGCTCCCAATTACTCACCTGCTTGATTGCCCCTAACTGCTTCTGTCTGCCAGCCTGATCACCCCCTAACCATTCCCCTAGAGCCTGATCGATGCCTAACTGCTCCCCTGCTGGCCTGATTGCCCCTAACTGCCCTCCCCTGCAGGCCTGGTCACCCCCAACTGCCCTCCCTTGCAGGCCTGGTCACCCCCAACTGCCCTCCCCTGCTGGCCTGATGTCCCACAACTGCCCTCCCATGCCTGCCATCTTGTGGTGGCCATCTTGTGTCCACATGGGGGTGGCCATCTTTGACCACACAGGGGTGGCCATCCTGTGTGTGGGAGTGATGGTTAGATAGGATAATGGAGCTGAAATTTTTCTATCTCCTTCCGGTGGTGTAGCCATTGTAACATCAGAGGACAGTGCATTTTTCATTATTCATGTGTTTGTGGTGATGCTTGTTTAAACAAACCTACTGTACTACCAGTCCTAAAAACATATAGCACACATGATTTCAGTAGTAGGCTACATCTAGGTTTGTGTAAGTATACTCTATGATGTTGTCACAATGACAAAATCGCCTGATGATGCATTTCTCCGAACATATCCACATTGTTAATTGGTGCCTAACCGTATTTTGTAGTAGTTGCTAGGTAGTTACAATTAACATCTTAATTTATAACAATGCAGTTCAGATTAATACCAACTTAATTTTAATAGTATACTAAAACTTTGCTCCTATACCACTCTATACCCCCACTTTATATTGTTATGGTAACATATTGCATCTTTATAAATTGTGTCCCTATCAACTTCTATTTATTGCTTTATGTAGTTGTCATCTAAATCAGTTTTTTTAAAAAACAAAAAGGAGTTGCAAAAAAAATTATAATATTATCTTTTATAATTGCCTATGTAGTTATCTTTCCTGGTGTTCTTATTTCTTCATGTGTGTTTAAATAACTATCTAGTGTCCTTTCATTTCATCCTGAAGATTTCTATCAGCATTTATTGTAGGGCACATCTAGTAGAAACAGACTCTCTCACATTTTATTTCTTTGGGGATGTCTTAAATTTTTTATCATTTAAAAAAATAATTTTGCCAGATAGATTTCTAAACTGGCAATACTTTTCCCTCAGCACTCTGAATATGTTGCCCCACTGCCTTCTGACTTTCATGCTTTCTAATGAGAAGTCTTACGTAAATCTTAGCAAAGATCCTCATACATGATTAGTTGCTTCTCTTGTGTTGCTTCCAAGACTCTTTGGTTTTGGCTTTCAACTGTGTGATTAGAGATGATGGTTTAGCAGGGTGGAAGGTGGAAAAGGTAATGGCTTTCATGGGAGATAAGCCTGGGTTTTAATCCCAGCTGTGTCACTTTCTAGTTGGTTTTCTTATGTTTGGTAGGAATATAATAAAATCTACTATTAGGATTATTGTGAGCATGAAATGAAACAATGTAAATAAGGCGTAGAAGACAAGCATAAATCATTGTTCAATTTACATAGATACAGGGCATGGTTCAGCCCAGAGTAGGCTTCTCTTTCATCGTTCACTAGTTGGCATTACCACCATTTTATTCATCCTGTATCATTTTTTTCCTCCACAAGGGTTTACTTATATCTGCAATTTAGAAACGCTACTCATGTATAATGTAGGCTGTTTCCGTGGTCTACCCAAACCAGTAATATTCCCCTTTAGGTATCATATTGGGATGCTCAATAGAAAAGATTATGTGGTCACCTTGTGGCCCTCCCTGAGATACAACTGGTACCCCATAGCATTCCCTAAACAACACATTATGGTAATAAACTGGCTTCAGCTATGGCTTGGTTTGGTTTTGTAATCATATTTTTGTGTTTTATTTTTGTGTTATATTTCAGCTCTGCCTCTTCAAAGATTACTAATTCCATGGGTATAAGGCAAACATTTTGACCCTGCCTCCTGCAGACCTCACTGGCAGATATGTAACCTTCTCCAAGGAGGTTCATTACTGCAAGCCCAAATCTGCTCACCCCTATAGACATGATCCAATGATATGGGGCTAAAGATGTGTGTCCTAATGTGAAAGGGCTGAAATCCTTGCCTACTCTTTCCCCTCCTGTACTCTGAGTCCTGCCAACTCACATCCATGCTCCTGCCTACTACTTCCTACCCTACCTGCCTTCCCTGGACAAGCTTCTGTCTCTTGTTTTTACTGATTCTGGTGTACCTCTCTTTTTTGGCTCAAGTGTCAATCTTGATGCTCCCTAGTCCTGTTTAATTCACTCAACAAATAGTTATTGAGCACCTAGTGCATGTTCCAGGGGAATTTATATTCTAGCTTACCTCTAAGATTCAGGCATAATGAAGAGTTCACTACCCAATCTCAAAAAGAGATCGGCCAGGGGAAGTCTGTGTTCATCAAATGCCCCCAGATCCTCTTTGAACCTTGAAGAAGATAGAACTTTAAACTCCAACAGATTCTAACACCCTTCTCCCTAAGGGGCAGTGCTTCCTTGAGTGTTCTGTTTCTCCCTTTGTTACTGTCCCCACTACCTTGCCAGCTATGGAAGGAAACTGTCCCACTGCATTTCCTGGGCATAATTTGGAGATTTTCTTATGGATCATGGATGGGAGTCTTTTGACAATCTTTCCTTCCTGCTAATCAGTCAGTGCCCAGAGGCCATGTATTCCTGCACATACACAATGCCCAAAACTTTTATAATTTTGTACTTCAGTTACATCTAAACTCTTGGATGGGTAACTTGGAGACCCAAGGATTTTGTTTTATATCCAGTTATTTTGTTCTAGAACAACCTGTGATCTTATAACTATTTTTTAAATACATCTGACCAGTTAGCTTCAAAAGATAATATGGAATCGTTAATTTCTCCAATGTAGAAACCTAAAAAAAGACCTCATCAAGCCTGTCTATGCTTTCCTCTGGTCCCAGTCCACCTTCTGTTACATCATTATTAAGTGGTTCCTATGGTTCTGTCACAGGCTTCCTTTTTTCCATGTATAAACTTTACTATTGGCTTTTGAGTCCATTGAAGTGATGCGATTCCTTAATTTTTTTTCCTAATAGATACATATTTTAACTAACAGGATTAGTTTTATGCATTTCTGAATCTGTATTATCAAGCAATATTTTCATTTTTTTAAACGAGTGAGTTCTTTCATTCTTCCAGGTAGCTATATGGGAGGTTTTTCTGAAGAAAATCCAGGCATTTAAAATTCTCACCTCTTTTTTTCTTTTTTCTTTTTTGGTTTATCCTCACCAGAGGACAATTTTTTCCATTGCTTTTCACAGAGAGTGGGAGGGTGGGTGGGAGGGAGGGGGAGAAGGAGAGAGAGAAGGAGAAACATCAATGTGAGTAGACACATCAACTGGTTGCCTCCTACATGCGCCCCAACCAGGCCAGGGATTGTACCTGCATCTCAGGTATGGGCCCTTGACTGGGAATCAAACCTGTGACCTTTCAGGGCACAGGCCAATGCTCTAACCATTTAGCAACACCGGCCAGGGCAGCATCTTTTTTTTTTTTTTTTTTTTTTTTGACCTTCTAGCTCATACTGTTTGGGCTTTCTATGTAAGCTACAATGATAGCAGCACCGTTGTCTGTTTCATGTGTTGTTGTAGGTACTTAAATAGTTACTGATGAGCAAACAAATGAATAAACAAACTTTTATTAAATTACTAGAGACCTGGAGCATGAAATTTATGCATGGGAGAGTCCTCTAAGCCCAGCCTGCACCCTTCCAATCCGGGACCCCTTGGGGGATGTCCAACTGCTGGTTTAGGTTCGAACCAGGGGATCAGGCCTAAACCAGCAGTCAGACATCCCTCTCACAACTTCTGGCTCCTAACTGCTCACCTGCCTGCCTGATCTTCCCTAACTGCCCCCTATCCCAGTCTGATCACCTCTAATCACCCCTGCCTGCTGGCCTGGTCACCCCCAACTGCCCCCCTTTCCAGCCTGGTCACCCCCAACTACCCTCCTCTGCCAGCCTGGTTGCCCCTAACGGCCCCCACCTTCCTGGCCTGGTCACCCCACGCAGCCTGCTGTTCAGTCGTTTGGTCGACCCTCACTACCCCCCTGCCAGTCTGGTCACCCCATGCAGCCTGCTGTTCAGTCATTTGATTGTCCCTCACTAACCCCCCTGCTGGTCTTATCATCCCACCCAGCCTGCTGTTCATTCATTTCTATAAGGGCATCCTGACCCTGTTATTAGTATAGTTTTTTTTCCCATTTTCCATACTCATTTGTATTTTGGTTGTGATGCCCTTTTCCAATTTTGATTAGCCATTTGGTGAATTTGTTTGCTCTTTTGTAAGCTAATTTGTTTTCTCTTTCACACCTGAACACTACAACTACATCATGCTTTGATCACAGTGACTTCACGTTCCAACACAGAAAGATGCTTTCAGTACCTACTCCTTTAAAAGCAGTTTAAATTATTTCTCTCCTCATAGGTCTAAAATTCTCCTGATCTAGGAAACAGAGGAGAGCACATCCTGCATCACATGGTAGTTTTTGCAGATGAGTCTTGGAATAGTGTGACCAATAGGTCAAGACTGATTGCTTCCCACAGTGCTGTCCACAGATCTGGGATACTCCATAAGCTAAGTATTGCCCATCTGCAACAAGTCTAGAAAGTGAGAACAAACACTTAGAAACTTTTATGAGCAATTTGACATGGCCACAGCATTTGAGAATTGACTTTGTGTTTTATAAAAGCATCAGTCTGTGATATACTGCAAATAAAAAGTTCTGGCTCTTCACCACAAAGAGTAAAAGAAGCCCCAGTTGAGTTCTCAGCTGGATCCAATGTAGAGGTAGCTCACTGTGCCTACAGAAGAGACAGTGAGCTTGAGCTCAGGCCACATCACATGACTTTTCAGAAAAACAGTAAGTCAGAGGTGTTGATTCCCAATGAATGGGAATTATAAGCTCTAGTATATGTTTCAATGGGAAAAAAATCTATTTATGAAATAATGAACATTACCCAGAAGTTATTCAGTATGGTGCAGTTTCAAAACCAATTTAGTTTCTGTCTTTGCAGCACACAAATGTAGCTGCTCTGTGAAGAAAACCTCATTCGCTGGCATAAAAAGGCAGCCGAGCCAGGGAAGGGAATAATAGGCGGAGTCTGTACTGAGTCAGAATACACCTCATTGACACTAAAGCTGATTGATGAGCAAGGAGCCTTCTGAGACCAGAGGGGAAAATGGAAAAGAGAGACAAATGGCACCAGGATGTATGAGAAACTGTAGGTGTGACACAGATGTGTGTTCTCTGTGCAAGAGAAGATTAGGGTCTTTCAAGGCTGACAGTTGTCAGTGCAGTTGACATACATTTTGCTAATGTTAATGGAAATGTACTAGCGTGATTTAACCAAAGCCATTTATAGCTGTTGCATTAGCATGAAATAGAAAGCAGTTGTAGGAGGAAGAACCCAAGAGGTTTCATGATTGTGTGTGTGAACAAATGCATATTTTAAAACTGCTATGTACATAGAGTTTTCCCCCTAGTGTGGTAATTTTTATTTTTCTTTAAGGTTATTATCTCAGATCTTAAAATCTACAGCAAATTCTGTGGTTCCAAAAAGCATTCCCATGCTTGCTTTTTTCATTTTGAGATTATACTTCTTACACTCACAGGCTTGTATTTCTTACAAATCCATATTTTAGAAAATAATGCTCTTTCATCTTTCCTCATGATGCTGGAATTAGGCATTCTCACATGTGTTGGGTCTTAGGAGTGATGGATTATTCTGGAATGCCAAGACATGGCTTTCAGCCATGGAATGGCAATACCAAGGGCATGGGAAGTTTCTATAGATAGTGGGTCAAATATACAGAGCATCGAAAGCCAACCTTGAAGGGCACGAGATGAGGCACATGGCATCTCTAGGCTGCAGCAGTCAGTGTTTGCAAAGCCAGCCCAGAGAGTCAGTGGTGGGAGGAAACTGCCTTCAGAGTTGGAATATCACCTGGCACAGAGGAGGCAACTGGGTGGCCTTCCACCAAGGACCTTCTTCAAGTAGCTGAGCATCGCATGCTGTCCCTGAAGGCTCAAGTGGCATATAGACAGTCAGACATGTGGCTGGGGCAATCGGAAGGATTCTGAAAAAGAAAAAATAGGGACTTGAGCAAGGCTAGAAGGTGAAAGAGTAGGTAAGCATTGTGGAGAATTCTTCAGGGGATAAAGATAGGTTACATTGTATATATAAAAAAAAAATGGATGTGAACTCCTGGGCTGGCATTTTACATTAAATGGCCAGAGAAAGAAGGAGGAAGGAAAACAGCCCTGGTGACTAAAGCCTCTGTCTATCTAAGATGTGAATGCTCCCCTCCCCCCTGCTTCACTCCTGGGATCCAGGAGCAGACAGCTCTGATGCCACAGAATGCAGTGTTTGCATCAGTGTTTTGCCTACTCTAGACTGCCCACTCTCCCTGTTTCACTTGATGCCTTCGGCTGACCCTCTGGCTATCAGTATCACTGCCAAAGAGGACCCTGGGAAAATAGGAGGCCACAAGAAAGAACAGAGAATGGCAAATTTGTTTTAGAGAGAAGAAGGGAGAAGGGGAGAGAGATATAAACATCAATGATAAGACAGAATCACTGATCAGCTGCCTGCTGCACATCCCCTACTGGGGACTGAGCCCACAACTTGGGTATGTGCCTTGACTGAGAATCAAACCAGTGACATCCTGGTTCATAGATCGACACTCAAACACAGAGCCACACTGGCCAGGCAAGAATGGCAATTTTTAGTAGAATCTTGTATAGATCAAGTTGAAGCTCTGTGCTGGCTAAGGTGGGTGTAATCCTTGCTTCCCTGGGACACACTCAACTCCCCCAGAAAGTCTACAGTTTCACAATGACAATGATTTTTTTACTCTGGAGTCTGTGTAAACCAGCCACTTGAATTCTGTGTCCCCAAGTCCTCTTCTCTTTCTGGGCTCTAACCAGCTTATCTACCCATGGGAAAACTCTGATGTTTTCTGCTGACTTTTGTCATTACTTCTCAGACACCTCTGCTCCTCCCTCAGGGAGACTCTCTCTCATGCAGCTGCTTCCTTGCTGAAGCCTCTCTGGTCTTGTCCTTGCTGCTTCTTTTCCCAGATGGACCGCCTGAATCTCTTCATTATCCTTTAGGTCCAGGCATGTTGTTTCTTCTTCAGACACTTCAGAATCACCCTTTACAAAATGTCACTCCGACTGGCTTCTTCTCCATTCAATCCACAAGCTTCTATTAAGCATTACTGTGTTAGGACTTTAGCCAGGAGTCAGGCTCTGGTTTCTTTCCTGTGTCATGTTTTTCAACATATTAATGCTCTGAAGCTCTAAGACCATGGCCTAAGATGCAGCTCAAGCCCTCGTGGCTACAACAAAGGCAAAACACCATAAACGTGGGGCTATTGGTTACATTAGTCAGCAAGGGCTGCTCTAATGCAACAACCCCTGACTGGGGTCTTAAGGGACAGGAATTTGCTTTCTCACAGTTCTGAAGGCTGAAAGTAAAAGACTAAGTTACTGACAGAATTGGTTTCTCCTGAGGCCTCTCTCCTTGGCTTGCAGACATCCACATTCTCTCTGTGTCCTCACATGGTTTTCTCTCAGTGCACTATCCCTAGGTTCTTTTCCTTTTCTTATAAGGACACCAATCCTATTGGATCAGGCAACCATCCTTATGACCTCATTTTACCTTAATCCCCTTCTTCAGGGCCCTATTTCTAAATATAACTACATTGGGGGTTAGGGCTTCAACAAATAAATTAGGGGAGGGGCATAGTTCAGTCCATAGCATGAGTGGAGATGCTTTCCCCTGCAAGTAGCAGACACTCAACTCGAGCTCAGCTCTCCTGTTGGGTTGAGGAAGAAAGTGTCCACAGTTCATTCAGGGGATCAACAGGAACAAAGGTTTAATAGCAACCATTGGAATTATGTCTGGTCTTGTGCATAGATACAAAGACAGTTTTCAAGTTTGAAAACTATTTTAAGATATGGTGGGTCTATTCTGTCCATTAATATTTATGGTAAACACCACCGACACACTGTAAACCAGCTATATTATTGCAGGGTGTATTCTCATTCCCACTGGAAATGACATTGACCTCATTTTCCTAGTTCAATTATCAAGAACAGAATTGATGATGACTAGACACCTGGCATTTTCAAGGTCTCAAGTTAGCAACTTTCAAAGCCACCACAATGTCTCTACTTTGTTCTATGAATCTCAGGACACTCACACTCACACTGGAAGACAATTTTGAATATTCAGATGTTTAAGAAAATATAAATAAGCAGTAAATAAATAGATGGTGGCATTCCTTAGAATCAGCTTTACTTACCAGCTATACAATTACAGCAAAGATTCACACTTCAGGGGGCACCAGAAAAGGCTCTTGTTCCTGCACCTTTTACTGGTTAGTGTTTGTATGAGTTTTTCTTTGTTTTTGTTTTTGTCTCCCCATTTTCTTAAAGTATCACAACTTTCAGCAGTTTTCTTTCCTCTTCTCTTTTCTTTTTACAAGCTTTATGTCCCTTTCCTTTCATCCCTCACCCAACAGCCCTTGCTTTTAGTTCTTGTTCCCCTGCATGCAATCCTTCCTCTTCTCCTTCATGTCCCCATCTACCTTTCCCGACTGATGCCTTGAGAGACAGACTCCTTCCAGATACCCTGGGTCAATGTTTTATATTTGCCTTTAGGGAGTCACTTCTCTCCACATGTCGATACTTCAGGTGAGAACCAACAGCACTGTTTATAGCCTCGGTCTGGGAGTCTCGATAAGAAAGCTCCTAAACATGGAGCAGGAGCATTGGGTATTCTCTTTGAAGAAGGCAAAATTCTTTCATCTCAGAGCAGTGCCCAATTTTATGAGCACACTGAAGGTTAGATTGAAGCAGGTCAGATCTCAGCCACTAACTTTAATAACTGTCTTGCCTCACAAGGGCTGTATGTTTGGGATAAATCAGATTTTTAAAAAAATAAACAAAGATGCAATCTAGGGTCCTTATTGCTCCATTTCATGTTTCTGAACAGTGTGATTGCTTGTTATTGGCATTGGATCTCTGTGGCCCCCAGGTACCAGAACACTTTCTCTCTACAGAGGCAGAATTGCTGGAATTCCACTGGAGAATTAAATTAACTCTGCCACTCATAAAAGCCAACAGCCCGACTCAGTCTCAAACCATTGTACAGAACATAAGATATGAACATGTGCAACAAGGCTCAGGACTGGGTAGAGCTAAATAACTGGAAACAGTAAAGTTTCTCCCAACAATGATTGTTAATCTATTTTGATGAGAAGATTTTTAATCAATTCTGGAAATTAAAAATATTTAGAAGTCCTAAAGCCACATGCCTTTGATATTGGACAGACATAGTCCTCATAAGAGAAGCTCAATGAACTGAGGGGAATACTTGAGGACAGGGCCATCCGCAGAGTGAGGGCTTTTTTTAAAGAAAGTAAATAACAATGATATGACTCGTTTTCTGCCATGCCTGTTCTTCAGTTCACCCTCTGGCTGGCTCTTTTACTTTCACCCACTGAGCAGCTAACTTCCAGCTCCCAACATGGCTTGGTTTCTTGGCTACTATTTTGTGCTCTTCCTTCTTCATGGCTACGGAGATAGATCATTTTGTAATGACCATTTTGCCCAACTTAGCCCTGGAACACGCACACTCAGGCAGAGTCCTTCCAGTTCTTTCACAGCCTTGGCTCAGTTTCAGTGTCAGGAGAAAAACAGATATGACAGAGAATAAACCAGCAGAAGTAAGGTAGCTACCTAGTCTCTCTCAGGAAAGAACAATGGGGGAAAGGCTTTAAAACAATGTTTGTACTTACACAGTTCTTATGCAAGTTCTCAGAGTATAAGTAATGAAGTTGAAGTTTAAATATAGAAAATAAATGTGATCTCATGGGCTCAGATGAGAATTGGTGGCTAATGTACTAAAAAGTTTAAGGGTAAAAAAGTTTTAAGGGTAGTTCTAGTTTTAAATGTGGGTGGATCAAAAAGCTCAAATAATGTCATTAAAGTAGAAATAAAATGTTTTGCTCTTGTTTTCTTCTGTGTTCTTATTGTTTAAAAATGTTTCACTTTTGAAGGATGATTGGTACAGCCATAGAAAGGAGTTTACTTTCTATTAGTAAACCCAATGTAAGGAGCTCCCATTCTCCAGTTGGTTCAGAAACTGTCCTGGGCTCTCATTCTTTTGGTTTAATATGTTATACTAGAGGGGTCCCTTGGCCTGGCCTGCGGGATTGGGCCGAAACCAGCTATCTGACATGCCCCGAGGGATCCCGGATTGTGAGAAGGTGCAGACCAGGCTGAGGGACCTCACTAGTGCACGATTGGGGCCAGGGAGGGATGCGTGAGGTTGGCCAGCTGGAGAGGGACCATGGAAGGGCTCCAGGGTGTGTCTGGCCTGTTTTGCTCAATCCCAATCTGCCGGACCCCAGCAGGAAGCTAACCTACCAGTCGGAGTCTCTGCCCCCGGTGGTCAGTGCATGTCATAGCGATCAGTTGAGCAGGCTTAGCATATCATTAGTATATTACCCTTTGATTGGTTGAATGGCCAACCAGATGACCAGACACTTAGCATATTAGGCTTTTATTATGTAGGATATCCCTGAACCAATCACAAAAGGTAGGTGTTAGAAGTGCTCCTGTTGGATACCTAGAGAGCCAGGTGTGGGAAGAATGGTTCCCCCAAAGGAAAGCCAGAGAGCTTCTGTTTAAGAAGCAGTCCGGAAGTGAGTAGCCAAGAACACAGATGTCCACAACATTGGTCAGGAGCTCTTGACTGTATGTGGCAATAGAAGAGAAGTTGTAGTGCGTGTGTGTGTGTGTGTGTGTGTGTCCATTGGGTTTCTAGAAAGCATTTTCCACAATCCACAAAGGCAGAGATTTTTAAAAATCTGTCTTGTACACTACTGCATTACCATGGCACATAATGAGTTCCCCCCAAATAGCTGATGAATAAATGAGTATGGAAATCCTTGCATATGAAAGGGAAAAATCAGTGGAGAGTGTGTGAGTGGAGACTCTTGGCATATGCTCTGGACTGGCCTGCCAGATAGAGGATATTATCGATGTTTTTCTAATATCTTCCCCCTACTAGCGATGGATGAAAGTTCTCCAGATATGTGCTAAAGACTGAGTACACTAATTGCATGTTTTCTTTGACTTATCTTGCTAATAATTTTATTTTCAGGAAGTAGTGGAAGTTGTGTCCCTTAGAATTGCCTCTGACCAAAATGTGAGAATCATTTAAAATGACAGTGGAAAAGATAAGAGCCTGGAAAGAAAGTGACTATGGTATATCATCAAAGTTTTAAAGATATTGTAGATATTTTCTTCAGATATGCACTTATAAAAATGCAAACACAGTGATTCAAAATTTCATATTGACAAATAAACATACTTATCTGGAAAATTATGAGTAAAAGGAGCAATGAATGGGAAATATTTATACGAAATATCAAAAAATATCCTAAAACTGAAAAGTGTGACACTGTCTCAGAATAGACAATGAAACAAAACAGAGAGCCTAGAAATATATTTTTTAAACATGTATAGGTGACATCTTAAATGAGTGAGGAGAAAGTCGATTTTTTGATCAGTAGTGTTGGATCAACACAGAAGCCATCTTTTAAAAATAAAGTTGGATCCAACCTTATACCCAGATAAATTTCAAATGTTAAAAAAAAACAAAAACACAAAGTAGTAAAAGAAAGTATAAGGGAATTAGTAACTTTTGAATGGGAAAGACTTATCCAATTGACATGAGTCAGAAGCCATCAAAGAAAAGATTGAATAAATTCTACCATGGGAAATTAAAATAAAAGTTCTTCATACAAGAAATATTATAACCAAAGTCAAAAGACAAACAACAAATCAGGAAAAAATTTATTTATTCCATCACAAATAAAGGCTTAATTTTCCTAACATGTACAGTCAAATAAATTTTTAAAAGATCATCAACCATTTAAAAAATGGACAAAAAATATAAACAGTTCATAGAAAAGTAAATGTAAAAAGGCTCTTACAGTATGAAATATGTTCACCATCACTCAATGAGAAAATACAAATTAAAACTTCAATGAGACACTATTTTCTTACCACTCAATTGGCAAAGATCCAAAATTCCAATAATATATTCGGTTGGTGAGGCTTAAAGTAAACACATTTATCATTTATCACTTGAAGGGGGATAAATTGAGGGTTATAAAGGTCAATATGGCAATATTTATTACAATTACAAATGTGCCTGCCCTTTGACCCAGCAATTCTACTTCAAGGCCTTTATTCTACAGTCATACCCACATATATGCAAAGTGATGTATGTACAAGATTATTTGTTGCAACATTGTAAAAGCAAAAGATTGAAAACTACATAAATGTCCATTAAAAAGGGACCCCAACAAGGCAATATTATTCAACTGTAAAAAAGGAATGAATAATCTCCAAAATGTACTGGTAGGTAAAAAAGAAAAGTATGACACAATGTGCAAAAAGGAGGGAAAATATATAATTTATTTTTTAATGCATAAAAATCTCTGGATGGATACCCAAGATATTGGCTCACTGAGAGCAGTTTATATACAAGGGGAGAAGAATTAGACTATATTTTGATGGCAGGAGTGGCAAAGGATTTGCAGACATATCACATTAAGTTTTTAAAAATCACACTGTTTTTATTTTCCTAGAATTCTGAACCATATGAATGTATGCCTTACTCAAATATTAAGTAAATCAATCATTTTTAAAGACAATGAATATCTATGGGTTTCCAGGTTGCAGCAGTTTGCTTTTTTAACAGAAAAGAAAAATTCTACTATCTCCAGATTTTTTTTTGCAAATTAGGCTTGATTTTAGCCTTCCAAGAAGTACTAGGAAAGATTCTTTCTAGTTTCTGGTGGGGATTCCAGCCAAACCAAAGAGAGAGTGACGAAAGAGAAGTTATGTTATATCTGTGGTAGTTAGCGATGTGGTGTTATTATGGTCCTTTTTCTATTTCTTTGTAATTTTTAATATTTCCTCAATGAGCAGAGATTACTTTTGTAACTAGAAAAAAAAGAGTGTTATTTTAAAACTTATATGTCCTTTAAAATTTACATATTAGTTACAATTCATATATTGCCAATTCCCCTGCCTTCTAATGAAGGCCATGCCTCAGTAAACTGTTGCACCTGCTGATGGAGTGCTAACCTGAAGGCACTAGTTGGAAAATCTAAATGAGAAACATAGTCGCCTCCATTTAAAAAAAAAAACTAAAAAGAAAAAAAAACAAGAGTGGATGTGTAGAAATTCAAGAGGAGGCAATGGCTGACGCAAGCATGGCTGGAGAAGTAAATGTCATTGGGGCAGAAAGGAGTCTTGACAAGATTGTCAAAAGTGGAACAATAAAGACCTTGGGTGGTAACATTAGATATATTCAATACATTAGATATCTTTAAATAGAATTCTATGATGTTTGACCACATGGTGTGTCTCAATTTCTTTATAAAAACATCAGTAATTTTGTATATATGCACAGTATTTTTCATTACCCCCCCCCCAAAAAAAAGGGAAGTTAGCTGAGGAGGAACCTGTAAAAACCCTCCAGCTGGAGAAGACAGGACAGGAAATAGGAGGGTCTAGGCCAGAAGTGCAAGATGGTCAGTTGCTGGAGCATGGGCAGGGAGGGGCAGGAGATGGGGCTAGAAGGCAATAAACAGGATACATCATGAAGGCCCCTCTGCCTTGTAGGACATGTGGACTTTATCTTGTACATTATGTGAAACCACCAAAGAGTTTTAACCGAGAATGTCTTAGATTTGTATCTCAGACTGATTATGTGGCTGCAACTAGAGGGTAGATTGGAGCTGTCAAGACTAGTGACAGGGAGACAGATGAGTTTTATTTTACAACAAACCTCATACAAGCCAGGATGACAGATTAAGGACTGTGGTGGTCAGACAAAAGAAACATACAGGTATGCAAACGCTTCAGAGAACAGGATCAGCAAGACAGGGGTTGCGTCAGTGAGGGCAGGTGAGAGAAGGGTATTGAGATGCTTCCTAGGCTACTTAGAATGGATATTGTTGACCAAAAAAGACAAAACATATTTAGAAAAGAGAAATTTTGCATTCTTGTTTTATTTTTGCTTTCTGAGGCTTTTGTGTGTGTCATAAGAAAACTATTAATTCAGTTTGAATATACCATATTCATGCATTCATAATACTTATAGGACAACCAGGTAGAGATGTTGAGCAGGTGATTGGATACCTGATCTACAGTTTGGAAAACAATCTGGGTTAGAGGTGTAGAAATCACTAGGTTATAAGCAAATAAGGGCGATAAGAGATGTGTTTGTCTCTGGAATATCAGCCCAGTAAGAAGGACAACGGGTCAAGCATGAAGCCCTTAGAAAATGATGTCTGGAACTAAAGATGTGACTCTAGGGTTTATGGCTTCCACGATTGGGTAGCTGATGACTATTTCAGTCAGCCTCCTTTAGTTGCAGGAACAGAGACTCACTCAATTTTTTTCAATAACAGTGGGCCTTATTAGAAAGGTCAGGTGTACAGGAACCAGACCTAGAGACCTCAGGAAATGAGGGTCTCTGTCTCTCTCCACCCCTATTTCTCTCTGCACACCCTCTTTGTTGTCTTAGTACAGCCCAGATTTATCACCTCTTTTCTAGGATTAACTACCTCAAGATGCAGAAGGTTTATAAATATTCTAAAACTGCAAGCAAAATGTTATATATGTATATGTTCATTTGTACATTTATCTAGGAAGAGAGTCCATAGTCTTCATAATTTTCTCAGAGTAATCTAAGATCTAAAAAACCTTTCAAGCTTCATCATCAACTCTCTCTCTTTAGAGGAAGGCAAACTTTGGCTTGCCTCAGTCCCAACTCAACCTTGTGAAATCCTTTTATATTCAGATCTATTACAATTTATACTGTGTCTTTCATTTTTGTTAGTTCAGATTTCAAAATTAGAGAATATTATTGGTGCAGTTTTTGTGGAGGGGTGTTGTTGTTGGCTGGTTGGTTGTTTTTTGGGGTGGTGGGCCTGGCCAATGGTGATAGATAAGATTGCTGCTCTTGAGTCAGGATGAACTAGCATGGGCAATGATCCTATCTAATAAAAGAGTAATATGCAAATTGACCATCATTCCAAGACACAAGATGGCTGCCCCCATGTGGACATAAGATGGCCACCACAAGATGGCCTGCAGGGGAGGGCAGTTGTGGGTAGTAAGGGGTGACTGGGCCAGCAGAGGAGGGCAATTGGGAGTGACCAGGCTGGCAGATGAGGGCAGTTGGGGGAGACCACGCCAGCAAGGGAAGGAAGGCAGTTGCGGGGACCCAGGCCTGCAGGGGAGGGCAGTTGTGGGCCATCAGGCAAGCAGGGAGGGCAGTTAGGGGTGACTAGGCCAGCAGTGGAGGGCAGTTGGGGAGAACCAGGCCTGGAGGGGAAGACAGTTGGGGGAGACTCAGGCCAGCAGGGGATGGCATTTGGGAGGAACCAGGCCTGTAAGGGAGGGCAGTTCGGGGGGGGGGGGGGGGGGGAGACCAGGCCTGCAGTGGGGGGCAGTTAGAGGGGCATCAGGTTTGCAGAAGAGGGCAGTTGGGGGGGACCAGGCCTATAGGGGAGGGCAATTGGGGGGGGGGCCAGGCTTGCAGGGGAGGGCTGTTGGGGGAGCGGGACCAGGCCTGCAGGGGAGGACAGTTGGCAGGAATCCAGGCCTGCAGGGGAGGGCTGTCGGGGTGGCAGTGGGGACCAGGCCTGCAAGGGAGCTCAGTTGGGGAGGACCAGGCCTGCAGGGGAGGGCAGTTGGGGGGACCAGGCTGGCAGGGGATGGCAGTTGGGGGGACCAGACTAGCAGGGGAGGGCAGTTGGGGGAACCAGGCCTGCAGGGGAGGGCAGTTAGGGGTGACTGGGCCAGCAGGGGAGGACAGTTGCAGTGACTAGGCCTGCAGGGGAGGACAGTTATGGGTGACTAGACTGGTAGGGGAGGGCAGTTAGGGGCAATCGGGTTGGCCAGGAAGCAGTTAGGCATTGATCAGTCTGGCAGGGGAGTGGTTAGGGGTGATAAGGCTGGCAGGCAGAAGCGGTTATGGGCAATCAGGCACAGGCAGGCGAGTGGTTGGGAGCCAGCAGTCCTGGATTGTGAGAAGGATGTCCAATCGCCTGTTTAGGGATCAGGCCTAAACAGGCAGTCGGACATCCCTCAAGGGGTCCCAGATTGGAGAGGGTCAGGCTGAATTTTGTGCATCGGGCCTCTAGTGACAGTATATAAAGCCAGGCTACCTATGCAGGTAGGAGGTTAGGTTAAGGAGCTTCCCTTAGAAAGGATGTAGTGTAAACAGTGTGGGAGATAAGGGCATGGACTGGACAGCATGGCTATTAGCCATTAGGAGGAGCGATTACATTAGGCATATTGGCTTGGATGATCAATAGTTGGGTGATTGAAATTACACAGAGATTGGATTAATGGATTGATATTAAGCTGGAAAGAAATTGCTAATGGAATTCTGCAGAAATTGTTTCTCACTTTATCTTTTCAAAAATTTTTGTCAATAAAGGCATATCAAGCATGTTTACATTTATCAGAAAGCTGAGGAGAATATATAACACATTAGAAGACAGACCTTAGTCTCAAAAAGATCTTGGGAAATTGAATAATAATCCAAATCAAAGATGATAAAATTTGGTGGGGATGAATATAAAATATTGTATTTGGAATTATTAAAATCAAACATACAACTACAACATCAGGAAGAAGAAGCCTAGCTATATGTTCACATATAGGCTCAAATAATCTCTAACCAGTTTGAGCCACCAGCATAAGACAATTACAAAAAAGGAGAAAACTAACACTCTGTATTAATAAAGGCTAAATGCCCAGATCCAAGTGTGATGGCCCATTCCTCATTGCTCAGATAGTATTTACATGTAGTACCCTTTTGCTGGGGCTGTAAATGTATATTTTTAATTTTCATTAAGATTTTACTTTTTTAGAGCAGTTTTAGTTTTGCAGGAAAAGTGCAGAGATTTCCCATAGACCCCTGTTCAACCCACACAGCCTCTCCCATTACCAAATTCCCCCACCAAAGTGGTACATTTATTATTATCAATGAACCTACACTGATATCAGTATCATCAAAGTCCACAGTTTACATTAGGATTCACTCTAGGTGTTGTCTATTCACCAGCTTTCTGGGCTACATTTTTGAAAGGTACAGTAAACACAACATACTCTGCCCCTTAGGGTGGCCTGCCTGGCTTGATTTGAATTTCTTCCTAAGGTATCGTCTCCGATATTGCTCACCCATGCTCTGTTCATTCTGGTTCATGAAAAAATGACCCCTTTCATCCCACAACTGGCCAATTCTAGCTCTGACCTCCAGTTACCTTGGTGAGCCCACTACATCCAGGACACAACTGTGGTCTTTGTGATCATGCAATGATGCCTCAGTCCACACTTTGAAACGGACTCCTAGAAATTCCAGTGAGCCAACATGAGGGTCGATTGTTCAGTCTTCATGGTGCTGACAACTGAAGAAACTGAGGCACAGAATCGAGTCTCAAAGTAAGTGACCAATATCACAATCAGCGGTCAGACTCTACACACTTGACCCTAACAGTGTGTCCAGATCCAATCTACCTTCTTCAGTTCCTCTCTGAGCTAACTAGTACAAAGTCCCTGAAATCAATTTTAGAATGACCTATTTTCTCTTTTTGGAATTCTTCCCTTTTTATTACTCAAGTTGTCAGCCCCAGTCTGCTCTATTCACAAGACCTCAACCTCTCACACTCTACCCTGCCTGCTCTCCCTCCCTCTCCTCCACCTCCCTCTCCTCCATATACAGAGCCAATTTGAGAAGGAAGATTTCTGTTTTCATTTTGGCACCAGCCTCATCTGAGGCACTTCGAGATGAAGATAAGTTTGGAAAGGACAGGGGCTTGTGGCCTGATGGTGTGGCTTACCAGCCACACTTGTAACGTAAATCTGCTCAACCCACACATCATCAGTGGCATCAGCTTGCTTCCAAACCCAGCTGTGAATGTCCAAAGATCAGTACATTTCTTTCCACATGCGATGCAATTTAGCCTCATTGGAAATTGTGGTAAATTGCATATGTGTGAGCCATGCAACAAATCAAACAAAACCAGGCAAAATCCTCCAGGGTCACAGGCTTGTCAAGAAGGGACTCAGTCACAGGAGAAATAACAGCAGTGTCCATTTTCAACTTCCTTGTGTAGACTGTGGAGTAGGAGGCAGAAGTGAGGCCAAGTCATGGGACGGGGGGGGGGGAGGGGTGGGGGGGGTGGAGGGCAGTAAGATGGAGCTGGCATAGCTATGGGAAGCAGTAACAGGGCCCAATGCTCATGCCAGGTAAGACTGTATGGACCAGCCCTTCCCCTATAGCAAGGACACAGGGCAGGAGCACCTGGTCTGCAGCAGAGATCCTGGCAAATCTCAGCCTCTTGGGGGCCTGTGGGACAGGAGGCTGGCCTTGTTGCACAGACTGTATAAACTCTGCATAGTTGTTTTCCTCAAACCTACCAGCAAGGCCAAGTGTACATTTTCAGGCTAATGGCCTATTTGAATGCCAAACTAAACTTCATTTACTATTTGAAAGATTTTTTCATTTTTGGCTCTAGTGAAAGACTTGGCAATTTCACCCAGAGTTCTTACACGTGGTAATAACAATTAACCAAAGGCAACTACATGCCTTAGGGCAGTGGTCGGCAAACTGTGGCTCATGAGCCACATGCGGCTCTTTGGCCCCTTGAGTGTGGCTCTTCCACAAAATACCACGGCCTGGGCAAGTCTATTTTGAAGAAGTGGCATTAGAAGAAGTTTAAGTTTAAAACATTTGGCTCTCAAAAGAAATTTCAATCGTTGTACTGTTGATATTTGGCTCTGTTGACTAATGAGTTTGCCGACCACTGCCTTAGGGTATCAGAGCCCCATAGAACGTGCAAATGAGTCCCAAGGCAGACCTCAGAGTCAGGCTCTGGGCATATCTGCTCGTTCCCCTTTCCCCTAAAAATCGTAGCTCTAAGGTCCTGTCCGCACTTGCCAGGAAAGTGCTGCCCGGTGACCGGCTGCTGCCAGCAGTGACCGCACATGGCTCCCCAAGTGGCAATTCAGGGTGATTGCCCATACGCCAAACAACAGTTACATACATTGAGTTGTAACACATTTCAGATTCCTGTGGCTTGTGTGTACTTAAATAAAAATTATGGCCCCCTCTTGGAAAGCATAATGAAAATTGGTCTTTTTTAAGGGCTCTGAACTATTTAATTGGTCCAATAACATCTATCCCTGAATCTAACACCATCACCCACCAAGTCACAGAGGGGACAAAGGTAATGCCCTTACTCCTTCAGCCAGAGGGTAACATAGCTGGCGCCTCTCTAAGTAAGTCCTTCAGCTTTTCCCCAGCATCAACCCCTATTTGTTTCCCTTCACAAACTCACTTATCCAACACACGGTCCATGCTATCATTATCAGTCTTGTAATCAAAAAGTCTACTAAAATGGGGAGTTCTAGAAAAAACACAGATACATACTAATCAACCTTTTACTCTAACCTAAAAAGAAATATTAATGTGTGTGTTTATCCTTGAGTCAGCATGCATGCTTGCCTTTTGACCACAGTCAACTATGAGAAAGAAAAAAAAGGAAATCGTACACATTTCTCCAGACCTATGTTCCTTGATTAATCATGAGATAGCCTTAGCATAGCAGTCGCCTGAGGAGTTAGCTCATTCAACTCCTTTAATGGAATTGAAAATGATGTGGCATTTTTATCATTTTATAAATAAGTACAATGAAGTCAGTCTAAGAATGTTAGCAAATCTGGGAAAGGTATATCTTAAGCGCCTCTAAAAAGAGGGCTATCAGTGATAAATAATGATCTGTTCTCTAGAACCCTAGAGAGATTCAGGAATTAGAGACCCTGGTATCACTGAAGATGGGAGGGAGGCAAGAAACTAAGAACAGGAGAATTGATTGGAAACCATTAAGATTTCCATGCTGCTCATCTGCTTGTCCAGCCTGGTGATTGGTCTCCATCTCCACCTACCACAAGATGCAGGGGTTTTATTTGGGGAGTGAAACCACCAGGTATGTTGGAGGGCAGAGTAGTGGCATGCCACTGACATCAAGGCAATAAATCAAGTTCAGATGCTAAACCCTAAGACCCCCTTACCACCTGGCCTCACCAGCTGCTCAGCTCTAAGAAGGCTGGCAACCAGGCAATTACCCTAACACAGTGGTCGGCAAACCATGGCTCACGAGCCACATGCGGCTCTTTGGTCCCTTGAGTGTGGCTCTTCTACAAAATACCACGGCCTAGGTGAGTCTATTTTGAAGAAGTGGCATTAGAAGAAGTTTAAGTTTTAAAAATTTGGCTCTCAAAAGAAATTTCAATCATTGTACTGTTGGTATTTGGCTCTGTTGACTAATGAGTTTGCCGACCACTGCCCTAACACATGAACCTGGAGTGTGACAGAGGGAAGGGTGTGTGCAAAGGGCCAGGGGTTGAGACAGTTCTGCAAGTGGTCAGGTGGGGAGGACAGTGAGCCATGAGCACAGTGAAATGGGAAGAACAAAACTAGGGAATCTTAACCCTCAGCTTCTAGACTAGAAGGGCTTGCAGAGGATTTGGAAAGGTATAGTGGCATGATCCCACCAGCATTCTAACAAAATCGCTCTGGCAGCAGAGGAGCGGGGCGGGGGGGGGGCGGGGGTGTCAAATCGTTAAGGACGTAAAATTGAAAGCATTTAGTTGGATATAGGTGATAATGTCAGCTCCTGAAATAATGCATACAGGAGGAGGAAGAGCAGGTTTGAGGTCAGAAAGAATACACTGGAAAGGTTGAAACTAAAACCAGAGCCAGGCAGCCTCTTGCTGACCTCTTATTTTAAATGGCTGGCTTCCAAGCTCACCATGTTGCCCTTTTAACCTTGCTGGTTAATAGACCCATGAAAGACTTGGGATATTGGATGTAAAGGACTATTATAAGTTGAGCAATGTGGTTGCTGTGATATTTTCAACCACTTTCCCATCTTTCGCCAGGAAATGTTGTTTAATTTCAGGTTCAATGGATTTGCCAGGAAACAGTCCAATGTGTGCAGAGGTCAGTTTTATAATTATGAAATAGTTCGCTCTTCCAGAAGCAGTAGAAGCCATCCGGCCAAATTCTTAAAGAGCAGCTACTGAAATGACACCTGCACAGCCCGCTGCTATGAGCACACCAATCACAATGACATGTGAGCAAGAAGTGCTTCTGGGCTCATAGCTGAGCCTGTACAATCAGCTAGGCAGCTTAGGCAAGGAGACTGAGGCTGCTCTACAGATATCATCCGCAAGTACTGGGCATCCACATTCAACTTGAGCATCTCCCAGGATCCTCATGGTGTCCTCCCATGGACCGTTTGCACCACCCATAGGATATACAGACAGAATTTACACTAACCAATTCTACTTAACGTCTACTTGGTACTGAAGACAACATTAGCTATGATAAAATCTGAACTCCATTCTGGCTTAAATAGTTGTCATCTAAAGAAATATTCAACAATTCATTTTCAGTTTGGAGGCTGAAAAGAAATGCCAGGTAGACACTTAAACCATTCTCCAAACAGCCCTGCCACTGATTCAGGCCATGCAGACAGGCGGTTGAGGCCAGGAGGTCCCCATGTACCGGGTGTGCTAAACTTAAGGGGACACCAGAAAACTCAGGCATCAAAATAAACAATATTTTATGCAATATTTTAAAAATAAATGTCAAAAAATCTATCTTGAACAAAATATAAAAAGTTTATAAGGAAGTGTCACATCAAGTTATGTTGGTGTCTGAGGCAAGAGGAAAAAGCAGCAATGTCAATGGTTTCTTTAAAATTTTGATATTTTTCTCATTGTGGATTTTTTGCATTAATTTAGATTTTTAAATATGTGACATTCAACATTTTGTCTCGGGTGCTGACTTGTCAGAAATCTCCTTAAAGCTTGCTATCAGAAGTAAGCACTTTGCTTGCCTTGCTCTTGACTTGGCCATTTGGACATGAACTTGAACAGATATATAGTCTCTTAGAGCTTCAGACACACCCATCTCCACCCCACCATGCACACACACACACACACACACACACACACACACACACACACCAGCATGGAGTAATGGAAAGCTATTCTTTGGAAATGGAAGCACACATCCTGTTCCTTTGTAGACGTTATAAAGGGCATTCTTAAAACAACTTTTCTCATTTATCTTCCCAAGAATGCTGCTGCTCACCTTTAAGTACACACCTGAGAACAGCGTTTTTAACAGAGCTGTACCCTCGGGCTGTGCTCACACACAGAAAGGAGGAAAATCAATTTCAATCCCCGAAGGATGGAATTACTGGTGCAGAAGGTCACTAAATGCTAGCACTGTTCAGTAGGCTTGGAACAAGATCCTTGTCCGCATTGCTTCGCTGCACATTCGGCAGAAGGGGAAGGGAGGCCTGGAGACTCTCACTCGCACCAGAGAAGAGAAAGATGTCAGTTGTACAAGCCACAGGACAAGTACTTTAAATAGCGAAGGGGAAGAGGCCGACAAGTGTTTGTGCAATGTGGAGTCGCAGACTTGTGTTTGCACCTAACGCTCTAGAGAAATTGGCCAAGACTGGCTCAACGAACTGAAAACATGACTGTAATTCAATCAAGGTCACTTGTCAGACTGGGCCACTGCTCCCTGAGGGCTTGCTGCACAGATGGGCCTTACCAAGAGACATGGCTCACAGCTGTCTCAGGGGAACCTCCAGGCCGGGTTGCCATTTTGTTCATGCCCTTCCCTGCCTGGATATCTGACTTGGACCATCTGCGGTTTATAGGGGATGTATGGGCTGAGCCTGGAGCCTGCATCAATGGTCATGGCAGCCCTGAGCCCTTCCAGATGTCAGCAGACGGGTGCCATTTCTGTCACCTCGGAGGTTATTATGAATATTTTATTGGAAACCACAGGAATGGTAGCAAGGTCTGAGGCCCTGAGGGGCAGTAAACCAAAACAGCCAGACTCCTTCTACAGAATACATGTGAGGACTGCATAACTGCTCCCAGGAGCACACACATTACCCTGGTGGGAGGAATAGATTCAGTGGAAAGAGCCAGGACATGGAATTCAAATGGATCTGCAGACCTAAGTCTGAATCCTGGCTCCACTCATGAGCTATGGGACCTGGGACATTATTTAACCTTTCTGAGATTTGCTTACCTAGTCTATAAAGTGAGAAAAAACAAACGGATGTAAAGTACCTGACACAAAGCCTGTGCTCCTCATGTGTCTACTCCAACCCCCGTTCCCAGCAAAGAAATTTCCTATGGGTCCTCTTTCTCACCATCTCTAAATTGGTCTTTGTATGTGCCCAAAGTCTCCAGGCCACCTTTGCTTCCTGTTATCATGGTCAAGGGTAGGTCTGGCCCTCTCTTTACCAAGCATTGGCACTGGGGACACTGAGATTGGATTTTCACCAGAAAAATGTAGTCATATTAGCACATCGTTTTCCCCACCAGCATGATTCATGTTAGGCAGGGAGGCAGTAAGGAGAAAGAGAACAAAGGTGCTCCTCTTCCTCCCCTTTCTCTTCCTGTGCTCCTTCCTGTCTAGTTCCCAGGAAACCAAGGGGGAACCAAGGGGAAACCAAGAAAGCAGGCCTAGCAGGCCACCTCCCAGTCACTCAGCTGTGACTCTGAGCTAACTTATGCAAAGGGTCACAAAGCAGAGCAGACTCCAGGTGCTTGGTCTAGGATCACGGAAAGGCAGGGTGTAGGATCCTGAGGGAATGTGAACATCACCCAGAGGGTGGGTGGGAGCTCTGGTCTACCTGAGCAGAAAATATGGAAACTTATTTTTAACAAAAAATTCAGGACCCATTTGCTGGCAGTGAGAGCAATGATTTGAAATTACAAATCCCCTCCCAAATCTAAAATATATGGCTGCCAACCTCAGTAGAGAGATTATTGAAAGACTTTAAATCTAAAGGTCTGGGCCTTCCTGGGATTAACAGTCTCAAAGATGAGAGAGATATAGTCCTCGTGCCTGGGGTGGAAATGGCTGGTGGGGGGAGGGGGGGTCAATCGGGGAAAAGGGAGACATATGTAAAACTTTAGACAATAAATAAATTTTTTAAAAAGTTTCTAAAAAAAAAAAGATGAGAAAGAATGTCTGTCCAAACCAGTGATGCCCTGTGTGGACAGGGCCAGCCACTGTGACAGCTGAAGTGGGTTAAAGAAAAAATTATTCAACACACTTGTTAAAGACTAAAGACAATAAGGTAGACTTTATTCAATGGGGGCCACTACAGTGGGGTTCTGTAGTAGGAGAGAGATTGAGCTCAACTCAGACTCCAAGGACAGTGGGAATTTATATATTTGACCCTTAAACAATGCAAGGGTTAGGAGTGCCAACTCCCAAGCTGTCAAAAATCCATATGTAACTCCTGACTTGCCTTAAACTAATACTAATAATTTGTATTTTATATATATATATATATATATATATATACATACACATATATATACACACACACACACACACACACATATATTATATACTATATTCTTACAATAAAGTAAACTAAAGAAATCAGCATGGTATCTATATATATATATAAAGAGGTAATATGCTAATTGCTGTTATGGTGTCCCTGTAACAACCAATTTGCATATTGATATGCACACATCAGGGGGCGGGCAGCTGAAGCCAAGTTCCCAGGGGTCTGAGGAAAGCACCTGACAGGACCCCCAACTGCAAAGAAGGAAAAGGAAGCGACCACAGGGAGCTCTTCCAATCCCCCTGCATGGACACCCTACCCCAGCCCCTGCACCCCCTGGTGGACGGGGAGGCTGACCTGATGGGGAGAAGACCCAGCCATGGGGGTAGCTGCAGCCCTCACCTCCGACTCCCGATCTCTTCCCCTGCCACCCGGCCAGGGGCACCCACAACAATAGCATGCAAGCGACCACCCATCAGCGCCCCGGAGGCACCTGGGCAGCGGCCCTCTGCTGGGACCAGGCATGCCTCTCCTCCCTACAACTCCAGACGGAGGTGGAGGTAGGCCTGAGCAGCTCCCAGTTGCTAAATGCAGCTGATGTTCACATTCCCCAGGGTCAGACCCTTCCCTCTCCCCCCACGCCCCCTCCCTCCCTCCCCCCACCCCCAGCAGTGTGGTCCCCCAGCAGTAGTGTGGTCTCTGCAGCTGACCCGCGCTGAACCTTGCTGGGGGAACAGCTAAACCCGCCCTCGTAGCCTGCCT
Source organism: Corynorhinus townsendii (assembly GCA_026230045.1). NCBI lineage: Eukaryota > Metazoa > Chordata > Mammalia > Chiroptera > Vespertilionidae > Corynorhinus > Corynorhinus townsendii. The sequence continues at coordinate 138,448,378 of JAPDVU010000002.1, read as the reverse complement.
GGCTCCACCCTGGCCCGGCCCCCACCCAGCTCCGGGAGATTGGAGCCCCGCCCTGAGCAGGTACAGCTGGGAAAGAGCCAGGTACAATTTAAAGAATGGTGCCAAGTGGGAAGGTTTGACAGTTACTCCCCATTTGGCCTCACTGTCCCCCTAGCGCCCCCCTAACTCCCTGCACCCCCCCTCCCCACCGCCAGCGCCTCCAGGGATGACCTACAGGGCTGCTGGCCAGAGCCCGCCCCTCCAAGGCCTGTGGAACCCTCTGCAAAGCTTCCATAGCTACAGTCCCAGGAAACAATCATGCCCTCCTCCCCTAATCAGCACCTATTACCTGCGTGGGTACCCGTGAGGTTAAAAATAACAATCACTTCCCGTTTAGACATCACTTACTTGATGAAACATTTCTAGGTTTATTAGCTCAGAACCTCCTCATGACAACCCAGTGAGGTAGGCGGAGAAGAGATTACAATTCCCATGGTATATGCATATGTACTCAGAAATGAAGCTCTGAGAGGAAAAGTGTCAAGCCCACTGGTTCCCAAGGTGCAGCACATGCCCCACCAGGGAGTGGGGGGGCAATTTGATTTCAAGTGGGGACAATTCGAGAATGAGTTAACAGTGAATTTTTTGCATTTCTTATGGTTCTAGGGGGCCTCATCTACAGTGTATCCTACATAATAAAAGGCTAATATGCAAATAACCAAATGGTGGAATGACTGGTTACTATGATGCTTGCTGACCACCAGGGGGCAGACACTCAATGCAGGAGCTGCCCCCTGGTGGTCAGTGTGCTCCCACAGGGGGAGCGCCGCTCAGCCAGAAGCCTGGCTCACAGCTGGTGAGCACAGCGGCAGTGGTGGGAGCTTCTCCTGCCTCCGTGGCAATGCTAAGGATGTCCGACTGACAGCTTAGGCCCACTAAGCTGTCATTCGGACATCCTCCCAGGGATCCCAGACTGCAAGAGGGCGCAGACCAGGCTGAAGGACCCCCCCCCCCAAGTGCACAAATTTCATGCACTGGGCCTCTAGTTAACCATAAGGAAGAGAAAAAATGTACTTATTGAAAAAAAATGTGAGTATAAGTGGATCTGTGAAGTTCAAACCCTTCCTATTTAAGGGTCAACTATAGCCCTAGCTGGCTTGCTCAGTGGATAGAGCATCAGCCCGCTGGTCAAGGGCACATGCAACCAATCGATGTGAGAGAGACATCTCACACTGATGTTTCTCTCTCTGTCTCTCCCCTTCCCTTCTCCTCTCTCTAAAAATCAATGGAAACATATCCTTGGGTGAGGATTAACAACAAAAAAGGGTCAACTGTAGTGAAGGAGCAGGTGAGGGTCAGTGGATGGAAATTATTAACAGAGACAGGAGTGGTAAGAGAGGGATTCTTGCTAGACTGACTCAACAGAATTCTTGCTTGAGGCAGGCAAGGATAAGGTAGCAAGGGGTGGCCAGGTACTGAGGGTGGGAAATTTTCCCTAAATTGACTCAGAAGAATTCGCTCAAGTGGATTCTACAGGGACAGAGAGGAAGCTATAGCTGGCCTAGTCAGCAGAGGGCTCTGAGGAGCCCAATTAAAGCATCATCAAAGAAGTCTTTGTCCAGTGCCTGGACCCTACTGTGGGTCTTGGCTGATTGTAGAGGAACAGATGTTTCTAAATGCGGCACCGGGGTGGTGGAAAATGCCCTGATTCCAGGAACTGAGAGAAATTTCAAAAGTTAGCTTTTTATTTAGGAAGCTTTTATTGGTAAGAAAGGCCTTTCTAGCTTTTAAGGGCCCAGCAGCTGCTACAGATATAGCAACAAATTGCAAGTCAGACTCAGGAGACCTAAGCCGCAGGAATGTAGGATGCAGTTGCTAAATCATTCCAGCAGGTGGCAGAGTGACTGCGGTATGGCCCTCCCAAAGGAAAGCATGATGGCTGGCCAAGGGCAATGGTGAGTCACTGGGGACCCACAAGGAATTGGGTCTGTATTCAGGATACCAGCCGTATTTGGTGGAGGAACTCAACATTAAAGATATTTTTATTTTTATCAAGGCTTTCCATATGCCCTGGGTTATGAGCCTGGGGAAATAAGAAGTTATACTAAAAACTTGTTTGCATTTATTAAAAAACTAGAAGCCCGGTGCATGAAAATTCATGCACTGGAGGAGGGTCCCTCAGCCCAGCCTGCCTCCTCTCACAGTCTGGGAGCCCTCAGGGGCAGGAGGCGACCCGGTGATCAGGGGAAGGCGACCCTCCCATCACACCTCTGTTGCTGCCACTGCTGGCAGCACAAGCCTCAGCCAGCCCTGGTTACCTGAGCTTCAGGAAGCCCTGGGCAGCTGGGCAGAGGACATCCGAGGCTTGTCTGTGCTTCGGGCCAGCCCTGGGCAGCTGGGGAGCTAGGGGACTGGGGGACTCCAGAGGTAGGTGCCCCAGCAGGGCTGAGGGGACTGGGTGCTGCCATCTTGTGGCTGTGGGCACCGCCATCTTTGAGGGCGGGACAATCAATTAGCATATTCCCTCTTTATTAGATAGGATAAAAAGATGATGAGCCATTTGGCAAAGATTGTTTCTGTTTGGGTAAATTAGAGTTCCCATTTAATTGAGATCAGAAATCACTTCAAAGAAGGTAAGGTTGCTGATTCTTCATTGGCCTGGTCAGGTAGGAGCAACTTCTACCTCCTTTCTTTGCACTGCGTGGCCCCCAGGCTGTGGAAAAGGATTCCATTGACAGCTGAGCTGCCTGCGTAACTCCCCTTCCCCATTTCCCTGGATGTGTGCCCACGTCAGAGCCTGCAGTGAGAGAAGCAGCAGGTCCCCTGCTGGCGGGACCACTCCCAGCAGCCCTCAGGGGCTAGATAAAAAGGAGAGGAGAATCTTGGGACAGGGCTGACCTGAGGCAAAGTAGAGGAGGAAGCAGCTTCTCCTCAAACCACAGTCTAATGGCAGACAGTTATGTAGGATGGAGGTGTCAGCAGGGCCACACTTCCTCCAAAGATTCTTTCATTGCCCCTTCTCAATTCCATCTTCACATGGCATTCTGATCTCTGTGTCTGTGTCCAAATGTCTCTATTTTTAAGGGCACCAGCCATTGGATATAGGCCCACTCTATTTCACTATGACCTCATCTTAACTTGATTGCACCAACAAAGAATCTTTTTGCAAATAAGGTCACAGGTACTGGGTATTAGAACTTCAACATGTCTTTTTGGAGGACACAGTTCCACCCAAACTACCTTTTCCCACATGCAGGGCAGGCATCAATAATAGGTCCTGGGGTTTTCTATGAATCGGACCAGACATCACAATCTTCCTCCACACAGCTGTGCTGGCTGAACTTCCATGCTTCCAGAGCCGGCACCTCAGCTGAAACTGATTTGCCAGCACCAGCCCCACTGCAGAAATGATTCTGTGCTGATGGCATTCTGGCACATGGTGATGAGCTTGTGGGGAAGATGGTGCCAGCACCCTTCAGGCCCAGTGCAGGGGGTCTTCTGTTCACTTCACATATGAAAGGGTCCTGTCGGGGAGTTGTCCTGGACAACTCTATCACCCAGCCATCTCCTCCTTGGCCCAGCAGGCACCATAACACATGATCACAGCCTTGGATCACAGGGAGGAAGGTCCCTCTGCTCTTTCTGAATGCACACCCATGCATCGTAACATTTCTCCTCCCTCCGCTCCCTGCAAACTGGAAATAGTGATACACAGCCGTCTCACAGAGCTGTGGGGGCAATTTAATTAATGTTTAGAAAGCACTCTGAGGTCTTCGGATAAAAACTGCTGTGTAAGTACAAAATTATTATTAGTTCCCAGCCTCCTGTACCCTGGCTTCTGACATGGCTTTTGTTGTTCCTGAATGGGAGCCACTTACGGGCTGTCCAGCTGGCTCTTTCTGGACCAAGGCAAGTACATACACATTTGCAGATTTCCTTCACTTTGAAAAAGTGATCCAACCCTGTGGGATGTCTCAAAACTTTGCAATGCCTGAGTTTCTCTCCACTTGTCTCAGTACCGTAATCTACAAGAGCAGATTGTAAACAGGCTACTTGGGAAGAGAGTGAGGGGAAAAGTGGTCAATTTAAAGAAATCATCCCTCTTATAATAAAGAATAAAACAACCTCTCCTTCTCATGCAGAATCTGAATGAACCACTAAGCAACAGCTGTCTCCCTTGCCCAGTGGGATGCTGTACGTGTTGATGCATTGAAAGGAGGAAAGAATAGAAGATTTGCTTTCCATGCCCAACTTTTGCCACCTTCCTTCACCCTAACTTCTCAGGAACCATGGAAACACCCACCTAGATGATGCTTTCCTGATAGCTCTTTGTTACCTCATTGTGTCCTTGCCTGGGATCCCATGGGGAGAGTGAAATACAGAAGTGGAAAAGAAAAGAGAGCTATCTGCAAGTGAAATGGCTTGTCTCTGAAGGAGAGGATGGTGTTCATGTACAATTTCTCAATCTCTGGGGTAACAGGCAATGTTATATGCCACCATTTTCCTCTTCTCTAAAACGTATTCACACAATGCACTACTGGTAGGCTCCCTGAAGGTGTCTTTTGGTTTACCTTAATGCTTTGCTAGTCTGTTAGTCAGCCAACTGCTGGAAGATTTTATTTTTTAAAATATCTAAGGAGCAATTATGTAACATGTGATCAGTTGAACAAATGTATAAAAAGGTACAGAACCAGAGAAAGAAGCAAATGTAAGCTACATGACTGTAGACATAGAACAACAAACCCAAAGAGCTGGGGTGATGCCCTCCATGTTTCCTGAATCAACCTTGCTGAGCAAATATAATATCAAATTATAGAGGAAACCAGGAGTATTCTGCTGGGATAGCAAAGTTGAGGCAGGAGTGGGAGTAAAGATGGATAAAACCAGCTCTCACCATGTGCAGTCTGTGACTGCAGCTCTCACCACGTAATATCTGACTGCAGTAGCACCCGAGCTGTATATTATCACAGCGGTCGTGACACATGGGGATTTCTGTCTAAGATGATTAAGTTCCGCCTGTGATGCAGAGGTCAAGATAGAAGAAATAGTTTAAATAGTTTTTCTTTCCATTCTGTTATCTTTATGAAAGGAAAGGAGACCTAAGGAAAAGGTAAAAAATATGTATAGCAGCTAAGAGCATAGGAAAACCCAGCACTAAAAATTGCAAAGATCAATGTGTAGGTGCCAGCATGCTTCCATCTCCTCTTCCCGTCCACTGATGCTATGCTTCTTTGGGCTTCCACCAGCTTCCTGCATAGTCTTCCTGCTTCCTGTCTCCTACAGCCCTCCCTTCTATCTCATCTTTCACTTTGTTTTTCTGGTTATTGTCCTAGAAATGAAGCTAATTATATGGCTCTCCAACCCAGACCCCTTCAAAACTGCCCCACTGTACAAATTCTCTATAACTTGTCTGTCTTCCATTATTGCCTCCTCCCTACTTGGCCTGGACTGTGGGTGCCCTGTGACTATCAAGCTCTCATATAATGTCCTATTCAAGTGTGTTCTCTACCTTTTTGTCTTACTTAAAGACTGTGCCCCTGCCATTACCACCACCCTTTCCCGTTACTACCATTCAAAATCCTGCTTATCTTTCAAGTCCAAGTACCAACGGACCCCACATGAATTTTTCTGTACCATCCTTTGTATACTTCCCTATGTTAAGTAAAACAAGTAGCTGCGCATACAACTCTGACCTCATTTGTCCTTCCGCTAGATTGTAAGCTCCTTGAAAGGAATGATTGTCTTGTGTTTTCTGAGTTCTACATAAAGTGCCTACAACAGTCCTTTGTCCAGGGTGTATGCTCAGCAAATATGCTTATGCTTAATTTCACTCACTCAACACACACACACACACACACACACACACACGCTACAAAAAGACAGGTGGTCGAATTGTCATTTCTTGTGCAATTTAAAGGTGAAATTTAGAGAATGTCTAATCTCAAGGAGACAATGAATAGCAATAATAGACCAAAGGACTGATTTATTGCATCTTACCAACCAATTCGATAAAACCTGGCTTTGTAAACAAATGGTTGCAAAATTATGAGGGACAATTGTTGAATTAAACAAACAGCTTCCATCTAAGATTCTTAGGTCTTTGGCTACTTTTACATGGCAAAGATGGAATACTAAACAATTAGCTAGATAATACAACCAAATAAAGTTGCTGATGAGGAAAGAGCTGCGGAATCTGACAGAATTATTCTGAGATTCCCAGTTCTGGCTGTGCCGTGAGGTCAAACACATGAGCCTCACGTGCTTTCTCGCCCACTGGCCACTGTCGCATCTTTTCCTCTGCCAGCCTAGCGAATAACCAGGCTCTGTGGGTTCCCCAAGTGTAACTCAGTATTTTCTGTGGTGAACCAGGTTAAGAATTATTATTAGAACAAAAACCATAGGCTTTCTTTTGGAAGAATGTGAAGTTGATATTCATGTATTTGTCTTGCAACATCACCGGGTTAAATTATTATAACTGTATTTCTAATTCCAATGACAAAAGGAAGCCTTGAGAACAAAGATTTCCCTGGCAGTGGAGACAAAAAATATGGTCCATGATTATCTACCTTCCTATGAACTACCTTGATAGGCCTTAATTGAGGCAGTCGAAAACACTCACTCTCCTTGATAAATTCTGCCCCCTCGTCTCCCCCCACCCCTTCTCTTCTCTCTCTCTCTCTCATGCACACACATTTTTTTCTACCAAATATTAGGCATGAAATCTTGAGTCTACAACATTTCCATCAAGTTTTCGATGTAAGTCAGTACAGACTGCCCCTTCCTAGTTTTCCAGATCCTGTAATTCTAATGGCTGTGAAGCATTTAGTTCCATTGTGAGTTAATCCTCCGAAGACAACATGACTCACTCAGCAAGTCTCCCCAGCACTTTTGGTAAATAGATTCCACTGAAAAGGAATCTATAACTTTTACTGCCATTTTATGGGCATTCATCTTTACAAAGAGCCATTTTCCAAAGTGGATTCACCTATGATGCTTTTATAACTATTATAGCCACTTGCACTAGTTGTTCTTACCATTTAGGGAGTAATGGACCTATTTGAGAATCTTGAGTGAAGCCCCATGAATCCCAGATACAGAGCTCTTGACTTTACACACCCTTCTGAAGTAAAAACCCTCCTCCTCCATCCCTCCTACCTATGGGCATGCATGTGGTCAAGCTGATCATGCACTACCTGGTGGCAATACAAAGCTAGGATGGATTCAGGGGCACCTTTGGGATTCAGGGGGTGCCATTTAACAGAGTTCTACCTGTCATAAATGTCCTCCCTCTCAGAGGAAGGACCCAGCCAGTCTTTCATTTCTAGAATTTCACCTTCGGTTCAGGTTCTCAGACTAATTTACAGACATCCAAAACTCATTCCAAAGTCTTAGAAAAAATTTAAATTAAAAAAACAAACAAACATTCCACCCTGGTCAGTGTGACTGTTGGTTGAGTGCTGTCACATGCACCAGAAGGTCACCTGTTTGATTCCAGGTCAAGTCATAAGCCTGGGTTGCTGGCTTGATCCCCTGTAGGGGGCGTGCATAACAATCAATGTTATGTTCTCACATTGATGTTTCTTCTCCTTCTCCCTTCCTCTCTCTCTAAAAATCAATTTTGAAATCTTAAAAAAAAAAAAAAAAGGAAAAACATCCCCTATTCACATGGATATATTTAATAAAATGAAATCTGTGACAAAGAGACAAAAACCCTAAATCAACTTGGCATCCCTTTTACTCTCTAACATTAGTGTGGGTAATGCACACACTACTAAAGGGTTAAAGTCTCTTTGGAAAACAAGTAGGAAAAGGGCCAAATTTAATAAGAAAAACACACTTGCCCAAACATCTACGTAACATTTGTGAATTCCCTTCTCCCCACATCCCAGTGCCTAGTGCCAGTGGCTTGTGGAGGACTTCTGGCTGGTGCTTCAGGAACAGGTGCCTGAACTGACCTCCCTACTCCCCAAAAGCATCCTATACAGAAGACAATGGGAAAGCCTCTTTTGTAGGGTTTTTTGTTTGGGACAATTCAAAACATAAAAAGTGGAAGTCATTCTCCCCCAGAACACCACTGCAATAATAAGGATAATGACGCAATGAAGCTTTAAATGTGTACAGTGCTTTATAATTTTTTAGAGCATTTTCACACACATTATTTCAATCAACTCATACAACAGCTTTTGACTTATAACCAAGACAGTAGAAACTATAGGATCTTGACCATGATCATACAAGTAGTGAGACAACTGGGGCTAAACCCAGATTGCATGATTGGTCCAACATTTCCACCGGGTCACTAGCCAGTAAACAGGTCTCTGTCCCATTGTTGTCACGCCAGCTGATGTCCTCTCACTCTCTATAGTCAGGCTGCTTGTCAGTTAGTAACGATATCTAACTTTAGATATAAATTTCAAAGGGAGAAAAAATACAAGTCCTTCTTTGACAAGCATTATAGAGATATAAAAATAAAGGTGGCATTCTTTTTTATTGCTTCTTTACACATGTCTTTCCCAGATGCAAAGGCCCTGTTAGGGAACAGTTCATCCACCTGATATTTCTAAGTATACAGAATACCCCTTATTAATAACAGGGCCTTCACACCAGGAAACCATTTGCTAAATATTCCCCACTGTCTCACAGCATGGCCTGTCCATTTCTTCCAGACATAAAACATCTGGGCTAGTATAAGAAACATAGCAAATTCAAGGAGATGTTTCCCAGACGTGCAGCTGTCCTCAAGAGTCTATCCCAGGGCCAGCTCTGGAGATTCACATTTCCCAAGACCCTTTTCCACTGCACCTCACCATAGCTTTTATGTGACTGAAAAAAATTCAAAGAGGTTGACCAGATAGCTGAATAGAGCACTGAGCCATGAAGAAGCAGCACTAGAGAGCACCCTGCACGTGGCCCAAGCTATGTGGTCATGTGATAGTTTTCAAAATTCTATTCACAGCAAGTGTGGTGGGATTCCCTTTCAAATGTTTGGGTCAGGTGAAGGAATTCCCAGGAGGGCTGCCACCTTCGGTGTGGGGCGCGTTCTTTGTCCTCAGTGACACACAGGCACATCATGGAGCCTTCGACTTTAGGAGAAACATCCTGCAGAAAGTTGCTCATACCAGTTCTGTCTTGGGAAGAGTCACTAGCTCCACAGGCTTGTTTGGGGAGGTGACTGGGAGAAATGCTAGTTCCATTACAGGTTTAGAAAAATCTGGAAAAATACTCTGTTGTCGTGCAAACTTCTGAAAAATAAATTAAAAGAGTTAAGTGAGAAGTGAGCATTTGGAGAAATGCACCAGTTGTCACCTCTATTTAGATTCCATTCTCTAAGGGCTGCCTGGACATTTGGTTTGAAAGCCCTCATTATGCTGGCTACTCACTCATTCTACACTGGGCTTGGTCTATTTCACTGCTACTTCTAAACTTTAACCAGGAGATGCACCAGTTACAGACTGGGGTCATTTCAGGCCCCTACTGTTAGTTATCTGTATGGAAAAATCAGTGCCCACAGAAACAGGCATTTGCAACAAAAAACTAAAGTCACTCACTTTTAAAATTTATTGCCCAGTAATTCTAATTATCTTACATGCAAATAACTCTAAGGACAAAATTACAAGCTCTTTGAGAGCAGAAACTATGTCTTATACCCCTACAGTGCCTAGCTTAAGGCCTTGTATACAGTAGGTGCTCACAAGAGTCTTTTACTTAACTAATGTCTAGAATAGCAACTAGAGAGAGGAGTACATGACCAGAGAGGCAAGTAGGTAAATACAGAGACCCAATCAGTGACCAAACAAAGGAGCCCTGGCATAGCTCCTGGGTGAGATCTGCCCCGGTCCCTAAGTAGCCAGCCCTTCCCGATGGTATTGAGGCATATGGTAAAGATCATTTCCTCGTGGGTCAGGCCCAGAGCTGACCTTGCTCCCCCACAACCTCCGTCAACCTAGGTGAGCAGCTATGCAGAAGAGGCTCAGAGGCTCTAAGCTGGAGCCTGCTGCCAATAGCTCAAGGGCATCTCAGGGATGCCTAAGAAGTGGCCAGCCACCCTCTACCGCAGGACACTCTCTGTGTTCCCCACTGCTCTGGCTTCTCAGGGTTAATTATAAAGAAGTGAGTGGAAGTAACAATATAAGGAGAGAAGACCTAAGAGGAAACAGGTGAAGGACAGGTGAAGGACACTGATCTTTCCCTGTGTGGCTGTGCTGCTCACTTGCCTACAAGAACGCTGCCTCCGTCCCGGCTGGGGGCAGAAGGTGTTGTACTTTCCACCATGTAACCATGAGGTGAGGCCCCCGGGCACTTTAGCAGGATCCTTTGGCATTTCTCAGATTCCCTCACATATCTTATTTCATGTCTCGTCCCAGTGCTCTGTGCAGAGCCACAGGACAAAAAAAAAACAAGCTGGGAACTTGTTGTAATGATTCTCACAGTCTGGGGGCTCAATAAGTCTAGGGCACAGAGACAGCTCTCTGTTATTAAATGACTCACACTGTCTACAAAACATTCGGATTGGTGCCCCAGGTGATCTTTTTGTAATAACAGATGTCTTAAGAAGATACTTACACAAGTGAAAATGATGAGTGTTAAGTAGAAAACCACCAAAGCCAACAGCAGTACAATCTCAGCTCTGTATTTCTTAAAAGTTGCTTCTCTGCACTCCTTACGGCATCCTTTAAAAAAATAGGTGAAATATGAAGCCATTTAACAGGGCTTTTCTATCATAATAAAAAGCTCAGATGCTTTGTTCCTGCTCTTTAAGTCCCTGTCTCCCATTACTGTCCTCACATCTGTGCCATCGGAAGAACAACAGTAATGACAGCAGTGATGGTGATGGCAGCAGCCAGCACTCATTCTCACTCTATCCAGCTGTGTGCATTGGGATTGACACATAGCATCTCATTGAATCTTCTGAGACAGGTCTGAGCATCCCATTTTACAAATGAAGGAATCAAGGCTCAGAGAGGCTGAGGGACTAAGGCCGGTAGCAGAGTCAGGAGTCAGGTCCAGACTTATCCTGTTGCCCATCAGTCTCCATTTCAAATGTCTGGGGTTTCCTGGCTTTTAATTTGCATTTATATCAGTTGTTGGTCTATCTATCTTCATTGCCTTGTGTAGAATGCTGAGTGTCCTGACATCAGGAGGATTGCAGGACTACAAAATGAGGCAGTGAGCTGCCCAGCTGTTGCTGGGTAAGTAGACACACTTTCATAAAACTGTTAAAGCTCCTCCACCAAGACTGATGGTAAGGGTGGCCTACAGAACAGCTCCCTTGGGGAGAGGGGGGGCGTTAAAAGCTGTGGTTGCATCCCTCTGGGAGGACAAGTGAGGCATTCAGCCCAGGAGGGAACATGGCAGAGACAGCCTCTCCTCACTCAGGCATGACATCCTATGTGCTGCTTGGGGAAGCAAGGTTGCTAACTGAGTTTCCCTGAAGGCCAGGCAGGAGCAGGTGGAGTGCAGATGATTGGGGGGTTCTTCCCAGGGACAACCTCAAGAAACTGTCAACCCCTAAAACTGCATTTAAAAGTTAGTGCAATAGTCTAGGGATAAATTCTCACAGGAACCTGTAACTCAAGGTTGAGAATTACTGGCCTAATGCTTCCTACCATTTATGGGCACACAGTCTACCCCAGGCACTGTACTAGCATTTTAATGCAATATCTCATTTAACCGTCACAGCAAGCCGGTCGTAGAAATTATTATTCCATTTCAGAGATGAAAGAACTGAGGCTTAGAATCAATCAGAGATTTGTCCAAGATTACATGCTGAGGAATAGCATAGCTAATACCTGAACCAGATCTAAGTGACTCTAGACTCTAACCACGTAACTTCTAGCAATTTGCAGGCCTTCGAAGAGGAAAAGAAAGAAAATCAGCTTTGCTTTCACTTCATCTCTGCTCTTCCCTGCCAGGTTTCTCCCATTTCTATCATTCCTATCATAATATTCATTGAGTGCCTACTTGTGCCAGAGACAGCAGATACCAAAGCAGAGAATGGAGCATGTCAGGGTAGTATATTCTACAAATACAAACAAATCAGTGTAAAGGGCTAGAGACTGACAAGGATTATGCTGGGATGGGTGTGTGTGTGTGTGTGTGTGTGTGTGTTTAGCAGTGAACCAAATCAAAACACTGACCAATAAACACTGATTGTGCTCTTGGGAGTACCAAAATACTACCTTGTGTCAGATTCCTTTGAAATACTGGATGGGAAAGAGTAGTTATTGTAAAAAAAAATCAGGGATTATGTGACAACAACACGTTTGTCATTTCAAGCCTAAGCCACTAACAAGAATTGGGCAGAAGTCCAATGCAAGGAATATTTTAAGCTACACAAAGAAGTTATTTTAAACAATCCAAGGAGGAGACAATCCTTGTCTTGACACTTGATTCATGGAGCAAAACTGAGTATCAGTCACTGGAACATGCTTTTCTTGCTGTACTCTTTTCCTTTGGGCTGAGTTGAGATATTGGGAAAGTTAACCTCTGTAAAGGGAAAGGGAAATGCTGTTCTCATGTTAAAAAGGTAGGAACATGAAGCAACTATGTTTAAGGCCCCAAATGAGCAGAATATTATCTGGTGTTGGGGGACCACACAATTTCTCCATCTCCCAAAAGTCAGACTTAGATACTTTCTATTTGCGCCACAGGACTCTTATATGACTAAACAACAGTCAAATTAATTACATGAGGCATGTAATTAATAAGGACAGATCCACCCCACTCAGGCTGGGTGGATCTGTCCTTATTTACAGTAAAAAGAACAAGTCATGGCGTTCTTGCAGTAGAATTTAGCTTTCAGCCACAGATGTGTTCCAAAGCTTCTGACTTAGACTCTGGCAAAGAGGGTCAATTTTAACAAATACAGAAAGTGCACAGGCATTTTGCAAGAAGAAAACAAGTGCAGCAGACCACCTCACCTGTCACTTTTAAGGTCACTGTGCCACTTTGGTTTCTCTGCCCTTCCGGCCCCTCCAGAGTGCATCTGTATGTGCCTGAGCTGCATCTGGTAGTATTTCGTATCTTCAGGGAATACAGCCCTTCACTGGGGGCCTCGTAAAGGCCCTCCTGCTCCATCTGGTGATGGTTCTGCACCTCTATCCTCTCTTCACCACTCTCTGTAAGCTGTTAAAAAAAAAAATCATTGAATCATGCTCTACTGACAGATCCACACGCACTGAGCCTCCACACCAATGTGCTGCCTCTTATTTTCACAAAACCCCTCCTCCACAGATGTCTGAAAACAATTTATTGTGTGGATGTGTGACCTTTGTGGGGGGGGGGGCGGGGAGGAGAGAATTGATGACAATTCTTTAAGGCTCTCTTTGTTTTGGAATTAGATCAGAACTGTATTTTATGATGCTTTATATCCCATCCTCTACCCTACATGAAGGAGAGAGTGTTGCTATTGGCGCTGATGATGTGTTGACGATGATGATCTGATGAAATGGGTAAATCACTTTGAATCAAATGTTGTTGCTGACGGTTCTATATTAAATGTCCTCTTGTGTTCTTCAGCTACCCACTCACCCACTGACTGCCTCTTATTTTTATATCCCAGCCTTCAATTTGGAAACGTTCCTAAATCTGTTAAGACCATTGCCAGACAATGATCTGACGTAGGCTGTTCTCCAAGGGCTGTGTATCTGTGTGGTCATCGGAGACATCACTGGAGGTACCATGCTTACTCTACCTAAGTAGGAAGACAGGTGACTGTAGTGCCATGCAGAGATTCTGTGTCAGATCATTTGGTCATATCAACACACATGTGAAAGAATAGTTACAGCTTAAATTACCATACCCAGGACAGATCAGCCTATAGATGCCAAATTTAGCCAAACTAATTGGGTGGCTTTTCTTTCCCTGAACTATCTTTATGATTAATTGCTGGGGCCTCTTCGTCATCTCTTACTTCAAAGATTAGGCACACGCTGCACTCACCATCAATTCTCTTTTCCCCAGATATATAATTAACTTGCTCATCCAACTTCCAATGAAATGTTTCAAAGCTTCTAAAACAGACTTAAGCAAGCAGGGAGGTGAATCACTGTATTCGGTGCTCAGCCTCTAGCCCCATGCTGAGTGGCTGGGGACCAGCAGGAGCCTGGGTTCGGTGGCATTCCTTACCTGTCCCCAGCATTGTCACAGCACCACAGAGCCACCCCAGGGTAAGACACAGCATTAGCAGGCTTCACTGCCACTGTCTTTGCCCGCCCATGCCAGTGCTTCATCCCTCATTCTGGGGCACCTACAACTCCTCTCCTCCTTCTCAAACAGGAATCATGCAGGGAAATATATAACCAAGGGATCAGGGGAACACCCAGTGGCGCCAAGGCACCTAAGGAGAGAAAATACACACACACCCTCAGTGGTTGGATCCTGCTTAATTTATTAAGTTAGGGAACACGCTACAAAGTCACCAGAAAGCTCTGGTTCCAGCTTCCACAGCCTTGGGTGTAGTTAGCATTCCTGTGGAGTGGGCTGCAGAGACATCTGGTGGCAGATTTATCGCTCCTGCACGGAACCCTGCTCCACTCACTAGCATGGGGCTGCTAAGACTAATGGCTTTTCTCAGGCCGAGTCTATGAATGTAAATCCTATTTCTTGATGGTTCTTCTTGTGTTGAAAGGTTCCTTCCTGAATAATCAAGGATCCACAGACTGGGGCCTTTAGGTGTTCAAAAATAAAGGGAAAAAAGGAGGTGTGGCCAAGGAACCTTAAAAAAACTAAGGTATCCAACGGATTCTAAAACACATATAACATAGCTCAATGTTTCCCTTTTCAGGACTAATTAAACCACACACTAAGGCCTCATCATGTGCTCACACCTGTCCCCTCGCTGTCTGAAGAGGTGCCCCTTCCCACCAGAGCTTTAGATGGGCCAGGTGCCCAAGACCATCAAGGGCCACCTGTCCTGAGACTCCCCATCTCTAGTTTGAACTAATCAAGTCAGCTAGGTCTCTGCAATTTGCACAGTGATGTCTTTTCAAACTTAACCTCCAAATGCTGTCAACTTTCTAATAGATTTCACTGGAACTCTGTTTTGCTAGAAATCTCTGCTTCTGAAGATCCAGACACTGGCTGCAACAATCATTTTGAGATGATCTGCCTCTGGTTTTCTCCTGAAGCCTCCTCTCCCATCCAGTGACCTCCTCCCTCAGCTCAGAAAGACCCTAAAAGTCAATATCAAAACTTCCAAACCCCCGGAGCAGGTGGAAAATAAACTATTGTGCTTATTTATATAAATAGGACCCCACTGCCATGCTGCCTGCTGTGAGCCTCCCAGGTGAGTACTGTATGCCCAGCTGATCAGAACTGCTGGCAGTGGCCTTCTGCCCATATGCAGATGAGAATTCATTTCGAACATCACCAGTAACAACAACAAAAACTAATTTACTTGATGGCCAGATTTTCGTGGGCTTCTAGCAAAAACCTCCAGTGGGCCTCTAGTTATTTTCAATAGCAAAGCCAAGGCAGGGTGAGAAGAACAAACAGGAGAAGTAGGGAGAGGCAGAACAAAGAATCCCAAAGCGACCTGCAGAATTGTGATGTGCTGAGCCACACAGCCATCCATGGGATCACGGCAAAGTATCTCAATTCTCACGGGGTCATCTTCCAATGGCCCCTTCCTGGGTCATCCTGAAAGACCCAGAGAACAAGGAATGCTACTGGCTTCACCTGGGAACTCTTGCCACAGTAACAAACAGCTCTCTTTGCCTGGTAACTCGCTCCAGCAAAAGGAACCTATACATTCATACAATGTGCCTGGAAATATTTCATAACCCTCCTCTGGCATCAAGCTGTGGTGTAGACAATGCCTATTCCCCTTCTTTTTGTTATTTTAAGGTATGCCTTTGTGGATGAAAAAGGGGCCACATACCAAACCTGACAAGCTCAGGGGAGGCCTGCACGGCGGGCCTTACAAACTCAGAGAGTGAAAGTAACCACATAGGGTGGTCTGAACATAAAAATTCCTAACTAAGAGCAGGTCCCAGCAGGCAGTCATGTCCTAGACTTGTAGCTTCCTTGACCAAGGACAATCTTTACCTTAACTGAGCCTGACTGTTGTATTTTTGCATCTAAGAGAGCATACCTTTGAAATGTCAGACTAATCTCCTTTTCCAGATCCCTCAGGGCACAATCTCCCACCAGAGCAGGAGACCACAAACCCCTCATTGTTATCTTGTTCTCCACACATCATCTCTATGTGTTGTAAACGTTAGTTACTAACTAACTGGTACCCAACAATGTAAAGGAAATATGTGTTTCTCCACTTTCCCTTTTTAGCCAGCCCCAGAGATTTCCATGCTTTGCTCTCTCCCGCCCCTGTGATCGATCACCAGTGGATTTCATGTAACTCTCCTTACATCTCCTCCTTTGATTCTAATACATAAAATAAGCTGCAAAACTGCATTTCTCTGGAGCATTTTCTCAATCCAGTGAGATTTTTGCTTCCCGGCAACTGTCGTCAGTTTGGCTCAAATAAACTCAAAAATTCTCTACAGGTTTGGACGTGTCTTGTGTCAACACCTTCTCATGTGACTCCATCTGGGGAACCTGGGCCTTGTCTACAGCCGCAAACATAGTTGTAGTGCTGATGTTAATGCTGCATGCTGAAAGTGGGAGTGCCCACTAGCAGTACCAAGAGACTCCAGATGTAAAAGTTCAAATCATTGCCTGCAGCCCTGTGCCTGAGCAGCTATCACACTGTGGGATCAGCAGAGTTCACTGTGTGGCAGCATCGGTGTTTAAGATGGAGGAGAATTTCAGTGGGAGGATGATGGAGTAACAGCAAACGGGCCATCCTCAACTTTGCTTTGTTTTATGAGTTCTTATAAACATTCGAGCTGGCTCAAACTCAACCACTGGCAAGAACAGCTCTTTAAACATTCCAAATCTAAACGTGTTTCACTGCCTCTCTGCACACACATTATTGGAAACAGTAATTCATTACAAAAGGAGCTCTCCGATGCAGTCACAGCCAAGTGTAATTGACAGGAATGATTTAACGCACTCTTTACTAGTACAATGCTGATATTGTAGTGCGCTAGACCACAACACGATCTGGGCAAATTAACTCCTCCAAACACTCATCACAATTATATTTTTAAAATCTTCATTCCCTACACTAACTCTTATGCTGGCCAGTCTACCTTTTTGACTGAATTAGAAAAGGGCAAAAAAAAAAAAAAAAAAAAAGGGTCTCACTTTCAAAAAGCCTACAGACTTTTGACTTGTCTCAAGGCTTCCAAATTGACTAAATTATTAACGTACCATATTCTTTCTCTAAAATTGCAATTTGACTTTAAGAAAACCACGAGCCCTAAATTAAATCAACTCTCTTTAATTTGCTGAATAATAAATCAATCAAATACAAGTACTAATTTTAAGGGCATATGAATTAAGTTATTTTAGAAATTATGGACAAATTTGAACTAGAATAAAATAAATCAAATAAATGTTGAATATGGCTGAAAATGAACCAATATTTTAGTCAAAAACTATTGTATAAAGTGTTTATTTAAGTTTACATCATTTTATCCAAATATATACTAACCTCCTGGATTACTATATTTGAATATAAGAGGGCTACTCTTCTATTCTTATCACAAAGAAAGAATTTTGACCACAAACATAAAATCCAAATTTATCATTCATGAGATCCATTAAGAATGTGATAGGAAACTAACTACAAGAAAGAGGTTTATTTGAGGGGCAGTGTGTGTGTGTGTGTATATATATATATATATGAATGTAAATGTGATTCAATAATTTGATTAAACATATTTAAAAGTATAACTTTTATTTAAAGATAGTATTAAATTAATCTAATATATTCTGATCACACTGAACAGCTTTTTGTTTTTAATCATATTTCTCGTGCACTAACATTCATGTACCTTGGTTTCTGACTCAATTAAAGTGCCAGTATAATCACCATTCATCATAAAAACAGCTCTTTATAACGTGCAAAATAGTTCGGCTTGGAGGTTGATGTCATAATGAAGGTAGAATGTATGCACATTAACATCGTTTTTTTCTAAGTGTAGTTTTATTGGAAAAATGATTTTCCACTTTGAAATTTAGTAGATCTAACAGACAGAGTTGAATTTATGGTGGTTAAGAGAGTCATGACTATGGCAACATAATGAAGAACACAGACTTTGGGCCTGGAACCAAACCCCAGCCCCACCACAAGTCCTGCTCTGGGCCAACTGACTGGACAGCTCTCAGGCTTCTTTTGCTCACAGAGATGGGGGTTATGTGGTAATTAAACCTCACAACATTGGTGTAAAGATACCTGTGATGATGGAGATGTACATGTAGCATAGTGTCAATCATACAGAAAGCCCTAAAAATATTAATACTCTCTTTTCTCTCCATAGCCAAGGTTTCATTTAACATTCTAAATATGTCCCTGCCCATGGGAAATATTCAAAAAGTATTTGCTGAATGAATGAGTGAATTTTAGATACAATGAGAACCTTATAAGGGCACTGGCCTTGGAATCAAAGGCCTGAAGTCAATTCCCAGCTTCTCTATCAGTTAGCTGGGTCATCTTTGGTAAATCACTTCACCTCTGAGCTATTTCCTCGTTTGGAACTACCTTACTTACCTCATATCTCATGAGGTTATTTTAAAAATCAAGTCAGCAAACACATAAAGTGCTTTATAATTGCTAACATTGGTAATAGAAATGACCTCTGATAGCTTTCCACCCTGTCCTCTTCATTCAGTCATGCGTTATTATTGATAGTTCCAGTCTCCTCTCTGGCAATTTCTTAAAAGTCCCAATGTCTGCTTTAGGAAGAAATTATTTTTCTACTCACAGTGTCTCCAAAATATCCACAACACTAAATTATCTAAATTTTAGGGAAGTACTTTAACCTAGGTCAGGTCTGAGGTAAGGACTGCGGGTAGAAAATGTGGGGTCATCACAGGAGTAACCAGGAAGGGATCATGGAAACAGTTTTAGATGGAGGAGCACTTTTTTTAGGTAAGCAAATCTCTTTTTAGTCCTGCCCTTCATAAAACCTTCCCTTACGTCACTGAGACCTTCTTTTAACTTCCTCTTCTTTGTGAAGTGACATAACCAAGTACAGAACTAAGACAATCCAGTCCTCATGTGATTCAGCTTCCCCCTTTTCATCTTGTAAAACAAGTGTTTGGTATTTTTTTTCCTATTTAACTCTCAGCTGTCTTCTTCCTCTCTACCCTCTTCCAAGCTAAAAGATTTTAGCAACTTTGCTCTGTCTTGTCACTGTTCAAAAATCTCAGTGATCCACTATTCTGGTCTGACTGAGAATTCTATTGCCCTGTCTCAAGCAGTCACATTCTGCCTTGCCCACTCTTCCATAGAACCACGTGGACAGGACTGGGGACCAAAAGGAAAGTGAAGGAATATTCTATGCATGTGTTCAAGTCTAATGGAGTTAACCTGATGGAAGTTTCACTATAATGAGAGAATAAAGCCTCACACTGAAATTCATCTTTCAGGATGAATCATATTCTGCCCTTCATCATGAGAAATATGACACTTTTCATTATGTCATCCTCTTTGCTTAAAAACTTTAAATGGAACCCTGCTATCTAAAGGATAAAGTTCAAACCCTTATAGTTTAGCATTCGAGGTTCTTCAAAATCTGTTCCCAGCCTACTTCTTAACATCACCTCTCAGCTTTCTGCTTTACAACTGTCCTCTCTAAATCACTAGTTACCCAAAGCTTCCCTCAAATGTGTGTGGATCCCTATGTCCATGCCTGTGCTCAAGATGGCCCTCTCCCTCAGCTGGTGTGGCTCAGTGATTGAGCGTCGACCTATGAACCAGGTCACAGTTCAATTCCCAGTCAGGGAACATGCCCGGGTTGCAGGCTTGATTCCCAGTGTGGGGTGTGCAGCAGGCAGCTGATCAAAGATACTCCCTCATCATTGGTATTTCTATCTTTCTCTCCTTCTCTCTTCCTCTCTGAAAATTAATAAAAATATAGTTCATAAAATAAAAATAGACAGTCCTCTGGCAAAACTTCTTTGTTGATCTTGGGATGGCCAATGCCAAGCCCAGGACTTGGCACATATTTGAGACTTAGAAATATTTACTAAATAATGAAGGTGTAAATATGGCAGACATCTGAAAACCAACTTTAGGTCTTTTCATAGTTTGACCTAAAATGGAGCCCATTAAAATGATTCAAACAGGTCAGTAGTACAGGTGCCAATGGGGACAGTATGATTTTTCTATGATGCTAATACACACATTGTTTTCACTTTTCAGTGTTTTAGTGCTTCTATATTTAATGTATATTTCCTTTTTCTCTTAAAAACATGTTCTTAAATTTCTCTTACAACAGATGGCATTCTAAAATCAAGGAAGTACAATGAGTGGCATGCATCGGCTCCTTCATGAGTCCTTCAGGGTCTGTGGCTGTACAGAGTACATCTACCCAGACCACTCATCAATTCTAGCGCCTCTGAAGGCACTCTGCTCTGCTTAGTGCCCCCTTGCTGTGTAGCTCATTATTACATAAGATGGTAGAGAGAAAATATAACGCCACTGAATAGGAGTTTAGCAATGTACATGGGAGACAGCTTCATAATGAATGAAGAATAAGAAATATCTGAGGGAGAATCCAAGATGGCGGCGTAGGTAAACACCTAAACTGCTGCCTCCCACAACAATTTAAACTGCAACTAAAAGACAAAACGTCTATCACCCAGAACCACGGGAAAGCTGGCTGAGTGGAAGTTCTACAACCAGAAGGAAAGAGAAAAGAGCATTGAGACGTGCACGAGCGCTGAAAAGCTGAGGTACGGAGGCGCGTGATCCGGGCTGGCTGTGGGTGACTGGGTGCGTTGCTTTTTTCAACCTGAACAGAGACAAGCCCCCGATTACTCTGAAATCCAGTCTCTGGGGAGACGCGGGGGACCCAAACTCCTACGGAGAGAAGCTGGACTGTCTGCCAGTGAGGGTGGCTTGCTTGCAGAGCTGCGCACAGGAATAATTGTTTACTGCACTGGGGCACGGGACTCATGGATGCCTTTGGGGACACAGAGCCGGCTAACTAGCAGCCATTGCTGTTTGCCACGCCCTAACCTAGTGACACCCTGAGGCCCCACCCTGCACAACTTACAAACCCACCCAAGCTCCAAGCAGCCGAGTTAGCATAAGAAAAGCCTGCCCTATCGCAGCTTAACCTAGCAAACTTGCAGCCTGGGTCAGACAGCTCCAAAACCTCCAAACGCTAAGCAAAAAGGAGAAAACTGCAGCTCTCACTGTAGCTCCTGCTGAGTGGCCTTAGACAGTAGCTGACCTGCACCCCATTGGAGATCCAGAAGCCAGTGTACCTAGTGGTCAGTGTGAGAAACCAGATTTCAACTCCTCACATCCATAAGTGACACATTCAAGAGGCAGACTCAGTGAGCACCAAAGCCCCACTGAAACAAGTCCTGCACCATAAGCGTGTCTTCAGCGCAGCAGTTCTTCCATTATAGACACAGGGAGTGCTCACAGCTAATTGGCCTGGAGGTCAATTCCTCCCAGCGTACCAACAGCAATTCAGGCTTAACTACACCAAGACTTTGCACTCAGCCCACAAAGGGGTGTACCAAGAGCGTCCACATCAGGTGATTGGGGAGGCTGAGCTACTGCCCCCTATAGGTCACCTACCACACAAAGCCACTCCATCAACACAGGGAAGTAGCCAAAATGCAGAAACAAAGAAACATGTCACAAATGAAAGAAACGGAGGAAAGCAAACTACTGGATGACATAGAGTTCAGAACCACATGTATAAGGTTACTCAAGAATCTTCTTAAAACCGCTGAGAAACTTGATGAGACCTTCAAGGACCTTAATGAGAATGCCAAAAAAAATGGAAAAGGATCAGTCAGAAATGAAGCATACACTGTCTGAAATAAAGAATATACAGAAACTCAACTGTAGATCAACGTACCCCAAGAATCAAACCAAAGATCTGAAATATGTGGAAACAAAAAACATCCAACCAGAAAAACAAAAAGAAAAAAGAATCCAAAAATATGAAGATAGTGTAAGGAGCCTCTGGGACAACTTTAAGCGAAACAACATCCGAACTTTTGGGGTGCCAGAAGAAGGGAGAGAGCAAAATATTGAAAACTTATTAGAAGAAATAATCACAGAAAACTTTCCCTACCTGGTGAAAGAAATAGACTTACAAGTTCAGGAAGCGCACAGAACCCCATACAAGAGGAATCCAAAGAGGACCACACCAAGACACATCATAATTAAAATGCCAAGGGCAAAAGACAAAGAGAGAATATTAAAAGCAGCAAAAGAAAAACAGTTAATTACCTACAAGGGAGTACCCATACGACTGTCAGCTGATTTCTCAACAGAAACTATGCAGGCCAGAAGGGAGTGGCAAGAAATATTCAAAGTGATGAACAGCAAGAACCTACAACCAAGATTACTCTACCCAGCAAAGCTATCATTCAGAGTTGAAGGTCACATAAAGAGCTTCACAGACAAGAAAAAGCTAAAGGAATTCATCGCCACCAAACCAGGATTACATGAAATGCTGAAGGGTATTCTTTAAGAAGAAGAAGAAGAAGAAAAAGGTAAAGATAAAAATTATGAACAACAAAATGACATCAAATACATACCTACCAACAAGTGAATCTAAAAATCAAGTGAATAAAAATCTGAAGAACAGAATGGACTGGTGAATATAATAGAATCAGGGACATAGAAAGGGAGTGGACTGACGATTCTCAGGGGAAGCAAGTGTGAGGGGTGCGGGAAGAGATTGGACAAAAATCTTACTCCTATGGATGAAGACAGTGGCGGGGGGTAAGGGCATGGGGTGGGGTGGGGAATCAGGTGGAGGGGAGCTATGGGGGGAAAAAAAAGGAACACCTGTAATAATCTGAACAATAAAGATTTATAAAAAATAAAAATAAATAAATAAAAAATTTAAAAATAATAATAAAAAAAAGAAAGAGCCTAAAACCAAAAAAAAAAAAAAAAAAAAAAAGAAATATCTGAGTGGTGAAGTAGCCTCGTTGAGGCCATTAGCCTGCTCTCCCACAGACCCCTTAGTCTCCAGGATACCCCATGATCTCCCACAGCTAGCACTCTTCTAAATATAATAAATGTCAAGTCTGATCTATTCTCTGAAACCATAGTCTTACTTCCCCTTTCTCCCTTCCTTTGGAAATCATCTAAAAAACACACTTGTCTTGTGACGCATCTGTCCTCACCCCCGCAGTGTCACCCAGAGACGAACTATATATCCTCTTTCGTTATGCATCAAATAGGTTGTCAGGGCTCTTAGCATGATAAAGGATGGTGCTACATCTTCTTGATTAATAGCCATTCATTAGTAGTAGTAGCAAACATCAACCATCCCCAAACACTCCACCCAGTGTCATCCTCTCCCTCCAAACCTAGTGCAGCCTCATTAAAGAGAGTGCAGACCAATGGTGCTCAGTCTGAAGCACAGCTGTGGCCCTTTAATGGGTGACCTTACTCCTGACAGACACGGGGTTGTGCTATGCCCTCTCATGCTGGAATCCAACTGAAGGTCGCAGCTTGTGGAAGAAGCGTGCTGGAGCAAAGTCTATTTGCAAAATTTCTCAAAATACCTCTCCAAACAACCACAATCTATTCACAACTTTAAAAGCTAAATTTAATGGATGTACTGTACTCACTTTTCTTTTTCTTCTCAACCACTCATTCTGCCTTAAAAAGTACAATATAGGAAAGGATGAGAGGAGGACCCAATGTTGGATTCCAGAGAGGAAGAAAGTAAAGTTGGGTTAACAAGAATTGGGCTATCTCTACCTGCTCTTGGCTCCACCTTTGATTCCTCCCTGCGCATGTCTATACTAAGCCCCATCTGGGTCCCTCTCATTATGTCTTCTTAATAAAGAGAATAAAATGGACACTGTACCATCCCCATTCATGCTAATGTTATAAATACTGATTGGACACCGTCTGCTTTGAATCTTTTGATAAAAGACAGGTGATGAGGAACACCTGGTTTACACAGGTCCTTTTGTTAATCACAAGTGATCAGTGCCAACTGGACAGTGGCAGGATGCTGTGTGGTGCCTGAGAACTGGGTGGATTGTGAGTCATTATAACTGTAATTGTGACATGCAGAAGGCCTGTAAGAATGTGATTCAATTGGCAGACAATGAAAACACACCCAGAAAGGGACTCTTTGCTTTACTTCTCCAGCAGGCAAACACGACTATGCAAGAGGTTTTACAAACCACACTAGTGATGCTGAGAAGGTGATGTGAGCCAGGCTGGCCATAGTCACCAGATTTAAATTGCTCACTTTATAGCTACCTCGCTGCTTGACTAAAACGTTTTATAAAAAACTTGGGGGGGGGGGCGGTTTTGACAAGACACTTAATCCTCCGTTAGACGAAGTATTTCAGTATTTCACCTTATTTCCAGAACACGCTACCCATTTTTCTTGCACAAGAACAATTGATGCAAAAGTATCATTACTGGGCTGGAAAATAACAAATATCTACAGAATATGCTGGGACCTGTTAAAAAGTTCTTGAAGGAACAATGTATATCATTTTTTAGATATTTGATTAGTGCATTGGCACAGCATGGCTCTCCTGTCCACACTACTCAATCACAGTTCACTTTCTTAAAAATAAATAAATATGGTATGAATTTTCAAAGACTCTATTCCATGGGCCAACAGACAAAAAAGAGAATGCCAAGAGACTGTTGTCTTTTTTTATCACAGTTTTGAGAGACCTACAGGATAAATCATGCAAAAGTCATGTTCAATAAACAAGCACATACATTACAGAGTTACATCATCAGCTGACATCCAAGAAGCCAAAGGTTAATTGCTGTGTTTACTATATCATTCCAAGTGACCTCGTGCAAGAAGATTTAACTTGACAACTGTTTGAACTTTACAGTCTGAGATCTCATCTGCTTGTTTCAGGAGTACTTTTTCATTACTCCCCTGGGAATATTAATATTGTTTTCTTTTTTTAATTACTTTCTGGAAAGAACAATGGTTTCACGGTTTCACACTTCTTTAAAATTAAATCCCTACCTGGCTAGCCTTGCGACACTTTCATTTTCTTTACCTTAAATCAGTGGTTTTCAACCTTTTTCATCTCATGGTACACATAAACTAATTACTAAAATTCTGCAGCATACCAAATAATACATATTTTTGCCAATCTGACAAAAAAAAAGTTGGTATAATTTTGATTCATTCACACTGGACGGTTACTGTTGTGTTGGCTATTGTCATTTTTTTATTGGATATCTAAAGAAAAAGAGGTCTGTGCCTCTGACTAAATAGTCAGATATCGCATGTTTTAAAAATTCTTGGGGCACACTGGTTGAAAATCATTGCCTTAAGTAATTAAGAGAGGAAACATCAAGATAGACTTTGAAGAACTCAGGCTGTGGAGTAGGACTGCTTGATTGAGATCCCAACTCCACCATTCAGCCAGTTATGTAACAGGGAGCCGGTTATTTCACTCCCTAAAGCTCAGTTTCCTCATCTCTAAGGCAGGAGTCATGGTACTGATCTCTTGGAAGATCTTTGGAAGGACTGAAAATGCTAATACAGGTAAAGAGTTATTTCAGAGCCTAGCAGATGGTGAGCACTCAAATAACATGGGTTTTACTATTTTTGTTTAAATAGTATTCTTTTTTTTAATCCTCACCCGAGGATATGTTTTTCATTGATTTTAGAGAGAGAAGAAGGGGAAGAAAGGGAAACATTGAAGTTGAGAGTGAAACATCAATTGGTTGCCTCTCATATGAGCCTCTGACTGGGGATTGGACCTGAAATCTAGGTATTAAGCTGGAAACCGTTTTGTGCAGGGGAGGACACTCCAACCATCTGAGCCACCCGGCCAGAACAAAACAGTATGTTTTCTTTACAAAGAGAAAAAATTGGAAATGTTTTCTCCGATCCCACAGTGAATACGGTGGAAATGAAGTAGGAATAACAGCAAACCTACTTTCATACACCACACTATGCCCCAAGGCTGCAGCACCATTTCCATGCACATAACTCACCAAGTGCCAGCCTGGACTCTCTGAGCATCTACCTTCACAATGAACAGGGCAAACAGTGGGTGCATTCAGAATACACAAAAGCAGTTGTGCAGCACTGTCTCCAGGGAACAGTCAACCTGGGTAGGCGCGGACACACACAAATGCACGGAGAGAGATAACTGTCCTCTGCTGCCTTGTTAAATGGCCAGCTGTGTGTTCGGGTTCTCACAGCATCTTTTATGCTGGGCAGAAGAGAACCCTGCTTGGGTGGAAAGGGGCAAAACATGGAGATTTGCTCCCAGGTAAGAGGACAAATGAGTGACAGCTGCAGAATAAGGCTGGAATGGCATACTCATTCTGCTTAACCTAGAGGCAGTAATCTCATCAGAGAAAGCGAACAAAGGACCAGAGACGGCCAAGGCAGCTTGGCTTTGCAACGCCACCAGAACCGCAATCTTGGAATGTGAAAATGTTCCAGATCAGAGGAAACTTTTAAAAAAGCCTCAACGCGACTCAGTCCTCTCACAGTAGAGGCAATGACGCCTGTTCTTACACGCGTGGACACGGTTCATACAGCCTCACTGACACCCTCCTTGCTGGACCTCTCAGGACGGCTAAAGGGCAGAGAAGCTAGAGTAAGGGAGGGGGCCAAGGAAAGGGGATGACTGACAGGTAACCACCACCTATGAAACAAACCCAAGTCACGTCCATCTCTCAGTCCTTCCTTTCCAATCGCCCATCCCTCCCCGCCCCCCCCCCAACCCCAACCTCCAAACTGATGGGCATCACAGTCACAAAACACCATAAATCAGAAATCCTCTTGCCCAATGTCTAAATAGGCCCTAGCTGCTTTCTCTCCGGCCTACCAGCCCAAACACAGGTGGCCTCCAAAATCAACCCGACCGGGCTCAACAGTATTGCCCTCCCAGACGTCTAATGTGGGTCATTCATGTCGGGCCACGTTTAGGGACAGGAAAGAACTGAGGTCTTTGGGAGCAAAATCTAAGTCTGCCGAGTACCTGGGTGAGCAGAGTTGGGACGAGGGCCGGGAGGGGTATGGGAAGACATGGTGCTTGGAGTTCAGCTGCGGGAGACTCCCCCATCCCCAGCCGCATAAGGTCGCCAGCCTCAGGGAGGTGGTTCCGCAGCCTCCAATTGAGCTAACCAAACCCCAGCCTGCGGGCATCTCGGAGCTTACCTTGGCCCAGGAGACTCTATAGTGCACCTGCAGGTCCCGGGGGGCGGTACACGGCAAGTCCACATCCTCGGAACAAGCCGCCTTCACTTCCCGCGCTGCTGGCGCCAGGCTGCAGGCTGCAAGAGGGAGAGAGACGGCGGCGTGAGCAAGCGAGGAAAGGGGGTGTCGCGGAGAAACGGGGGGCGACAGGAGGTCTTGGGCCCTACCGCAGCTCAGGAGCAGGAGCTGGAGGCTGCGTAACATGGCTGGGGAATGCCGGCCTGTGGCGTGCTGGCGCCGCGCCGCGCTCTTGTACCCGCGCGCTTCGGGACTTCCCCAGGCTCCGGCCCAGGGGAATCCCCAGCGAGGGGCGGAAGCAGCAGGCGCGCCCTCCCCGTGCCCGCGGCCACCGGGGCGCCCCCGCGCCCGCCCCCGGCGCCCGCGGCCCGCGCGCGTTCCCGCCCCCGCGCGCCCCCTAGCTCGCGTCGCCGCCGCTGCTGCCTGGCCGCAGTGACAACTATCCCCGCGGAACGCCCAGGGCTTTGGGTTTGCAAACTGCGCTCGCACGCGTGACACGATCCGCTGACCCGCAGCCAGGAGCGGGGCCAGCCCAGGCTGTTAATGGTCTTTTTACGAAGGTGAAACCAGATTCAGAGAGGTCCTGCAGCTTCCCAGGCGCCCAGCCTGTCCGCGGTGACGTCACTAGTGAACCAGGTCCTCAGTCCACATTCTGTGAGATTCAAAAACTCAGAATTCCCAAGGAACGCAGCAAGACTAGTTCTTGGCCATGCCTTCTGGTGTGGGTTATCAGTCGGTATCATTCAGCCTGTTTAAATTGTTTCAACAAAGGAGGCTCCTACTAAAATAATATTTTGGGGAAAACCCCTCCCCCCCAAAAAAAAAATCTAGACGAAGTTATAAATCACCTACAATCTATCCAGAAGTAACTATTGGTAACATTTGGTGTCTTTGCTTCAATGAATAAAATATATTTTTAATGGTCTACTCTACCTACTATCTTACTTGATTTTAGCTTAATATTTGTCAAGTGTTTCTACATCATTGAACAGTTTCAACAGTATCATTTTGGTGGCTCCATAATATTCCATCCTATAGTTGTACCATAAATTAGAACTGATTGGTGTTAGACATTATTAATCTAGTGTTACTAGTCTAGATAGTGTTAGGTTGCTTCTTTAATTATCAACATTACAGACAATGCTGTGGTTACTAAGATGAACTTTTGTGTAGATAAACCTTGGCTGTAATAGCGGCTATTTTCTCAATAAGTACCTAGCATGGGTGGGGAACTGTCTTTCTGCTAAGGGCCATTTGGATACTTATAACATCATTTGAGGGCCATACAAAATTATCAACTTAAAAATCAGCCTGCTATATTTGGTCAAACATTAATCACCCCTAATGCCTTGGCAGGGCCAGACCAAAAGATTTCATGAGCCAGGACTGGAAGTTCCCCACCCCTGAGTCTTAGAGGAAATTATGCTAGGTCAAAGGAACTTTACAATTTTGTTAAATAATGCCCAAATTACCTCCACTGAGGTGTGCTCCAACTACAAAGTGTCCCCCCAAAAATGTATAAACACTTTAACTGCTGACAGCTCAATTTTGAAAATGAAGTGTACTTTAATAAATGCTTATAATTATTTAAAGTGTATGTATACATTTTTTGTGACACTCTATAATTCCCACCTGCAGTGTATGAGAGTGTCTGTTTCCTAGCATTATTGCCAACACAAATTGTTACTAAACGTCCACCTTTATCCATTCCAAGTGGTTAAAAAGAATGACACCACAGTAAAGTTTTAACTTTCCCTTGAAAATAGTTATACCTATCGACAGTCACACCAGCTGTGTTAAGTCTGTTCTCCATAATCCTTACAAGGCTAATGTTTTAAATTAGAATATTTTTAGGCATACAAAAATAAGTATGGAAAATAACATAATCAAATGCTTCTGAATGCAATCTATATATATAAAATCCCAGCTACCAAACAGCAGAATGACCAGAACGACCAGTCGCTATGATGTGCATGGACCACCAGGGGGCAGACGCTCAACGCAGGAGCTGCCCCCTGGTGGTCAGTGCACTCCCACAGTGGGAGCACTGCTCAGAGGGCTGGTCCACAACCTCTCAGCTGACGGGGATGAGTGGCGCTCCCACAGCAGGCTAATCCCTGCAGGCCACACCCCCCACCAATGCACAAGTCCACAGGGCCTCTAGTATACTTGATAAAAGAACCGTTCCTTGCTAGATCCCATACCTGGGCATTTAAGTTTCTTCTGATTTTTCATTGTTATATGAAGCTGGGGATGTTCAAACTCTGCTGGCCCAGCAATCTGGGTGCATTATTAGCTACTACCATCCTGTCCTCCAAAGTCATGTCCATTGACACTCCCCTCAGCAGGGTTTGGCATCGTCAGAATTTTTCCCCAATATGATGAGTGCGAAATATCAGTTCCTCTTTGTTTAATTTACATGACGTTGACTACCAGGAGAGAGGAACATGTTATTTCTCATGTTTTGAGACCATTGGTGTCCTTTTGAGGATTGCCCATTCATACCATTTGGCCTTTTCATTTGGAGCTGTTTATAAATTCTGGGCCAAATTCTCTTTTGATTGTTTGCATGACAAATACCTTCTCCACGTCTAAGGTTTGTATTTTTCCTTTGTTTATAATATCTTTAATGTACAAAGTGATTTTTTAATATTATGATGTAGTCAAATTTATTGATCGTTTTTATTTATAGTTTGTGCTTCTGGTGTTGCATTTAAGAAACCTTTTCCTACCCTGAGAACATAAAAACATCCTGCTTAATTTTCATCCAAAACTTTAAAGTCCTGCTTTGTCATATGTTAAGTCTGATCCATTTAAATATGGTTTGATGTAGGGACTTCAACTTATTTCTTCCATATGGATAACCAATTGTTCCAATGCAGTTTGTTTAAAGCTCTTTCTTCCCCCACTGACTTGAAATAGCATCTCTGCTATATACAAATTTCCATATGTATGTGGCCTGTTTCTAGACTCTATTTTGTCTCTCCCTGAGCTAATATCACATTTTATTATTACTTAATTGAACTATAGTTAAGTCTTGCATTGGTGGGGGAGTGAGTGAGCCCTCATAGGTTGATCTTCCTCTTCAAAATTGTCCTGGCATTCTTGGTTCTTTTCTCTACCTATTTGAACCTCATACATTTTTCTGAACCTCAAAAACCTCATTTAAATTTTACTAGGAACACAGTCAATGTGTAAATTGCAGAAATTTAACATTTTGGCAATTGATTCTACGAA
Organism: Corynorhinus townsendii; assembly: GCA_026230045.1. Taxonomy (NCBI): domain Eukaryota; kingdom Metazoa; phylum Chordata; class Mammalia; order Chiroptera; family Vespertilionidae; genus Corynorhinus; species Corynorhinus townsendii. The sequence goes on along the minus strand of JAPDVU010000002.1, from coordinate 138,417,875 downwards.
ACCATCAATATTGGGTATCTTTCCATTTACTTAGACCTTCAAGAAATTTTAAATTTTCATACATAAACATTTTCTACATCTTTTGGTAGACTTATCCCTAGTACCTTTATATTTTTATTGCTCTTTTCACATATACTATATATTTTCCAAACTATATTTTTCTAGTTGCTCATTGCTGGTAAGTAAAAATTTATTTTTGTATACCAGCAATCTAATCTCACTGACCTTTCTTGTTAATGTTAACAATTTATTCTTAGGCCTTCCATTAAGATACTTTTACAGTCATAAATTATTTAGAGGGTTTTTCCCTTAAAAAATCCACATATATGGCTTAGTTTTCATTATTGCTTCTGTTGTCTAGGAATTGACTATTCTAAAAAATATGGTCTGTATAATTCGTTGCTATTGAAGAAATGCTCTGTGGCCTAATATGTGATCTTTTGGTAAATGTGTCATGTTCTTGGAAAGAATATTCATTCTCCATCTGGGTCTCTTTGATCAAGCTTGCACATCGTGCCATTCAGGTCTATAGCTTTACTAAATTTGGGTCATTTCAAACTACCAATTACTGAAAGAGATGTGTTAAAATCCTCTATGACTATGTAATTGTCTATTTACCTTGGAAATATTATCAACTTTTTGCCTTGTATAACTTGATGCTATGTTTTTGGTGCCTTCAAGTTGTAACTATCTTCACTGATCCCAGTGACTTGTTACTTTTGGTCTTTATTTAGACCCTTTCCCCCTTAATATTCCCCCCCCCTTTTTTTTTTCTTCAAAGACAACCTTATCTACTCTGATTATAACCACACCTCTTTTCTTTATTGAGGCTAGTATTTTCTATACTTTTACATTCAACTTTGTTTTTGTCCTTAAACTCTAACTCTGTCTTTTTTAAAGCTGTAGTTGGATATTTCTAATCCAATACAACTGACAGTGTCTCTCTAATTAAGAGTTTAAATTTACCCTTTTTCTGACTCCTACTATATTTGAATTTCTTTGGGTCATCTTGTTTCCTGCTTTATACTTAACCTTATTTTTTTCTGATTTTTTGTCCTTTCTTGCATTTAGTTAATATTGACCAAATTTTTTATACTCAATGGTGTTCTCTCTACTGGTTTAAAAATTATGCATACAATTCTTACCTTAAGTGATTGCCTTTAAAAAACTTCCTCTCTGAAATCAATAAAAAGTATATATTTTTTAAAAAGTGTTTATTTTATAATCTACCTGATAATTATATTATCTGAAGTTCTTGGGGTTTTAATATGTACTTTTATTTTGTTTGCTAACTCTTGCTTTTTATGGATTGTTTTCTGTGTTTTGTAAATTTTTATTATGAATTAATCTTTAGTTGGGACTTCACATAGGGGAATCCTGGGGGGTGGGTCTAGCTTCCCAGAGAGTTTTTATGTTTGTTTCAACAAGGTGCCCAGAGGTCTTAGCATTCTGCGACAGCATTTTGTATTAATTGATTGGTAGGATGTGTACTAGACCACTCTAGTAATATAAATTTAATCAGATCCCTGCGAGGCCACTCTGTGACTAGGAGTTTTAAGGAAAGGTTTTTGATGTTTTGTTTTGTTTAAAAGATAGGCTTCCTTGTCATCTCAGTGTGAGTCACATGCGGAGTATGTTTTCACACTTAGCATACTCTTCCTCATCTTCTATATGGTCCTTCATACTGACATATGAACATGCTTCTGCGAAGGCCATTCTGTATGAAACATTCTTAAGTTAATGACAGGCCATATTACAATTAAAAACAAAACTTCACAGCAGGTATCTGAAGTGGAACAGCTACAGGCCCGAGTGCTAACTTGGGGTCTCCCTAACAAGTGAGAGGTATTTACAGTTAGGTGGATCTCACTTTCCTAGAGGAGAAAATGAACACAAACGAAGTGCTTCTTGTCTTTCTGAAACTAGCTGTACCCTTCATGTCTTTCTGCTGTTCCTTTAAAAAGAGGAAACCCCTAAATCATTAGAAAACACTGTGGTTACGGGTTCTCACTGCCATTGGCAGGCATTCATTAACCTTGGGCATAAAGCAGAGCCAGCCGATGCCATCACCACCTCTGCTGCCTCTCCAACCCTCCCTTCTTACTATTACTTACACCAGGAGTGTGGCTCTGTTATTTATTTTGCTCAGAGAGCATCCAGCAGAGCATGTCCTAACATATGGAACTCAGACATTTGAGGACGCGGTCAGAGTTTGGAAGGCCAGGGAAGGAGGAAGCTCTTCTAGTAAAACTATGACATTAGTTCTCCTCACCTACCCTCTCAGGGCAGAAGCACGTATAGGATGAGCATGGAGGCCAACGCGTTTTAGTTTACCAGCAAACTTTCGCTAATCAGCATATAGGTTGTGCATAGCAAGATTATTCTCAAGAAGTTTGTGTTTCTCTAAGCGGACCTTGTTTTGTCTCTCAATTCTACATGATTTCTCTCCTGAAGGTCTGAGGCTGGGGTGAGGCTGTGGCATATACATGTGAAGGGCAATTCAGCCAGGAGGAAAGGAGTTAGTGAGGAGAGCATTCAGGGAAGGCAGAGATTGGATAAGGAGAAAAAGGAAATGAGAGTAAGGCATGCCTTGTAAGCAAAAGTCCCGCAGGAGGGGGCGGTGAATACATTTTTGACACAAACCTGTCAAATGCTGAGCATGTCACAAACAGGCAAATAACTCCACTAGTGACTTTTGCTGGTTGATAGGGGCACGACCCTTAGTTGCTGCCCTGTGTACCCACCCATCTCTCTACCCTGCTTCTTGCCGCTTGAGGAAGTCCTACAAAAAGGGAAGGTGACGTCACCCTTTGCCCTGAGGGTGTCTTCTGGACCTCCTCTCCAGAGGAGGCTTTTGAGAGAAAAGACTGCACTTGACAACATCCTGACTACAAATCTACCACAGCAGCTACCAATTGTTGGGACCTGTCAAGAGTCAGGCTTTGTGGTAAGCACCTTCTGATTGATTCTCAGCCCTCCAAACAGCCCTTTGTGGGAGCTCTTATGAGATGGCCTGGGCTCCCACTTCCACAGCCCTTCCCTCAAACCCAGAGGATCTTCGCATGCACCCTCCAGCAATCCCCGTCTCCCAGCATCAACGCCCACACACCCAGAGGCCTTGAGAACCACAGATGGGCTCAGAGGGAAGCCCAAAACAAAGATATGCAAATTATGTTATTTAATAAAATTTCCCCATTAGGATTTTCCCTTTGGGCTATTTCTTAGTTGCCCAGTACTTCCCAGTTAGGTGCTCATTGGTTCACTAATGAACAAAATAAATAGAACTAACTCATCATCCTGTACTTTTTTGCCTCCCTCCCCCCCCTTTAGAAATTAGAAGCATGCGAGACACAGATCATCTTCTGTGAAGGAGGAAAAGGTCAGAGAAATGATTCCCACATTAACTGTAAAGAAGAAACCACACAACCTAAGCGAGTTGCACAAACAAAACACAGAGAACCTGGCTTCAGACTTCATTTGAGGCACTTTGGAGAAGCCTTCACCTGCATTCCTCACAGACACGCCACAGGTCTCCCAGGACCACACGTGGAGAGCCTTCCAGGGATGAAGCCCTTGTGTTTCACTAACATCGTGCTGGAATGCCCTGTTCACTGGTTCCTCCCCTATCTCAGTCTTGCTCATCCATCCCTCTAGAACCTTCTCCTGCTTGTAGAACCTAAATTATAGGTTTCTTTCACCTTCATTTCATTCAAATCTGTTCAAGCATAAATTTCCAGAAGAGTCTGTCTTAACCACCCCCATATAAAAGAGCTAACCTCTACCACCAACTTGACTTGCTTTATTTTTCTCCACAGTATGTCCCACAATCTGACACTATCTCACATATTTGTTTGTTTTTTTCTATTTTGTTTCCTCCACTAGATTTTAAGGCTGTGTATTATTTACTTCTTTTAGTCTCAGGTCCTAGAATAGCATTGGGCATAAGGTAGGTGCTCAGTAAATGTTTGCTGGATAGATGAGTAAGTGAATACAGATGTACTTGAGAGGGCTATTTTGGCAGTTTGCATTATTAGCTTCCACTTTCATCCCTCTGTGTTTCCATCTGTGAGAAGTTAGGCCAAATGCAAACTTAGGGAACAACCCACATAAGACAGCTGCACTCACCTCTGACACAAATTCAAGTCTAAGGGGGTTCCCAAAACCACCCTCAATTCTGATAATTCATGAGGAGTCACAGAACTCACTGGTAACTGTTATACTTATGGTTACACTTTATTACAGGAAAAGGATACAGATTAAAAATAGCTAAGGAAGAGATACATAGGGCAGAGTTCAGGAGGGGTCCAACTGTGAGCCTCCAGGTGTCCTGTCCCCGTGGAATCCTGGACAATGCTACCTCCTCTCAGCCATGTTGTGTGACAACACAAGGAGTATTGCCACCCAGGGAAGCTCACTCAAGCCCCAGTGTCCAGAGATTCATTTAGGGCTTGATCACATACTACTCACATGGCTGACCACTAGTCTTCAGTCGCTTCTGAGGGAGAATTGATATCACTCTCTCCACCAAAAGCCTCTATCATAAATCATGTTGTTAGACGGTCCAGTGACCAACCCCCAGGCAAACAAAGACACTCCTACCAGGTATGACATTCCAGGAGTTTAGTAATCACCTCCCAGTGGCCAAGCAGAAAGACCAACCCTCTCTTTGGGTAAGGTTAACCCTTCATTGTGCACATGCCTTGTAACTTTGCCCTGCCCTTGAGCTGTGGGCAGTAATAGTACTCTCCCTCTTGACCTTGGGCCTGGTCATGTGACTTGTTGGCCAATAGAAATAGGCAGAATCCAAAAGTGCCAATTCTACTCTCTTGCACCTCTGCCACCATCCTAAGAACACATCCAGGCTAGCCCACTTCTCCCAGGAAGAATATGAGAAACCTGTGCAGCAGAGCTACTTCCTGCTTCCCCTCCAAGAACCACCCAGGAACATCTAACCTTCACCAAATGGGAAGGCTATGTGAACTAAATAAATGTTTGCTTTTGTATGCCTGCAAAAATTTTGTGATTAACTTTTAAGCAGCATTATCATGGCCACAATTAACTGATAAAGATACCAAGCTATTAAGAATCATTTAGCCCTGGCTAGGTAGCTCAGTTAGTTAAAGTGTCCTCCTAATACACCAAGGTTGAGGGTTCAATTCCTGATCAGGGCACATGCAATGAATGCATAAATAACCCTCTCTCTCTCTCTCTCTCTCTCTCTCTCTCTCTCTCTCTCTCTCTCTCTCTCTCTCTCTTTCTCTCTCTCTCTCTCTCTCCCCTTCTCAAATCAATAAATTTTAAAGAAGTTTTAACTTGGCCACCATAGCTCAGTGGCTGAGCATTGACCTATGAACCAGGAGATCACAGTTCAGTTCCCAATCAGGGATATGCTCAAGTTGCAGGTTCAATCCCCAGTGTGGGGCATGCAGGAAGCAGCCAAACCGTGATTCTCTCTCATCATTGATGTTTCTATCTTTCTCTTCCTCTCCCTTTCTCCCTGAAATCAATAAAAATAAATTTTTTAAAGATGCACTAATATTTTTCTGTGAGTTTGCTGATCCAACTAGAGCTCCTTTGTCACTAAAACAGGATAGTTTGTGGAGATGGACACAAGTTGACAAGGTTTGAATAACAGCAGTTATGGAGGGAGGAAGCTTGGAAGGTCTATAGCAGAGACTGCAAACACAAGTTCCTACAGGGCGAAGAAGGTAACATGAGTGAATAAAAGAGCCAATTACCAGACAGTAAGTTTGACTATGTGGGAAGAGATTGATAGGCAGTGGTGGGGACGATGGCAGACTGAACAGGAGTAGCTTATCCAAAAGAGGAATCTCCTACTGAGCTCCAACTCAGTGTTGCCAAAATTTTCAGTATTTTTTAGAGAATCTAAGAATTTAGATATTTGTGGGAAATTTCTTAAATGCTAAAAGTGATTATTTTTTTTGTCCAAAACACTGTGTAAGACAAACCAAACACATTTATGGTTGTCACTGTGCAACCTCTCATTTATGTCATGGTATGCAACATCTGGTGGCAGCAGGCTTGTCTGGGACCTTACAAGAAGGATCCTCCATGGCCTGGTCAGCATGAGGTGACCCGTTGCTTGTCATGGGGCTTGGTGATTAACTTCAGTTGAGGGAGGAAAATCATGCTGAGAAGAGGACATGACAAGTGGATTCCAAAGACAAATTTTCCGTCACCATTTGGCCAACATTCATTCCCATCACAGCTTAGTTGGAGTCACTGCAGTATTATGGAATGATTCATTAACATTTTTCTTCTTTAGGTGTATAATACCCTTAATAATCAGGCAAGGCATAATGCATTTCTGTTAGTCACTTACATACACAACTCTCTCTATCATGCCTGAGAACATCTCACGAACTCCCAAGTCCCCCAGCAGCAGCAGCACAGCAGGGGTAGTCTTGGCCAGGAGCAAGGTAACAAAGTAGGAGACATGCCTGGCCTGCACAGGCTCACCCTCCACCAGACACTGCCCCAAACACTGGCCCACTGTTGTGCTTCTCTGTTTACAGAATTCTGCTCTGTAAAACAAAGAACAAGAGGTGGGCTTTCCGTCTGGTGTGGCTAAAAGCTATAAACATCAGCACCTGCTCTTTTCTCCAAAATGGAATTTAGCTGTAGACACAGTGGAGCTGTCAGTAAGTCTTATGACTGCCTTTCAGGTGTTTATTTTCTAGGATTGGGTCCTGGTGTTGACTTCCCTCTGCTCTACATATGCAAGTATCATTATCCCAGAGACAAGTCATTTGTAAGATGATGGTATTTGTTTAGCACCAGATGTTGCTTGCTTTCCCTCATTTGCTTGCTGTTCCTAGCCCTGGGGATGCTGCACAAATGATGGTTCTGAGGAAGGCCAGGAAAGGTCTTCGCCACCCAAACAGACCTCGGAGCAGCTGCTGGAGGAAGAGCCGAGCTAACAGAGTGTTCATCTCTAATTGTAATGGCAGTGAGGGTACTTCATGCACAAAAGCATCTAAGGTTTCTTAAGGGTCTTATTTTCCAGGATAGCTATCAGCAGTGCCGTGCAAAGCACATCCCATTAGGATCAGAAAGAAAGTAACATCTATGAGGGGTACTCACCACATATACACATCATACTGTTTAACCCTTATGATTATTCCAGTGTGTGATTTTATAATGTCTACTTTTATAACTGAGGAAATTGATGGCCTGACCCAAGAAAGCACTGTTAAATATGGTAATCAATGTCTAGAATATTCCAAAGTTTTAACACTGTTCTGCTTCTTCCCTGGCTGGGACTTCAGAATCCGCACTCTGTTGCTTGACCAGTCAGGAGCCCAAGAGCCTCACTCTTCTTTAGTGCCCTATATAATTTATTCCATATGTGCCCTTTAGCTAACACACATCAGGATCAAGCTCAAAGAAAAGAGAGAATTTAAATGTGTCTTTTGTCACTTACATAATAGAAAAGCCAACAAGCTAAAGAGAACTCCTTAAGAATACATATACAGTAGCTTACATTAGAGCAAAATACTGTGATGTCACTGAATTAGAGGTTGTCTTTATTATGTCTCATGGATAATAGAATAGACCATATCCTAAAGATCTAAACATGATAGTGTAGTCCAGTGGTCAGCAAACTGTGGCTCATGAGCCGCGGTTTGCTGCTCTGTTGACTAATGAGTTTGACGACCACTGCATAAGGCATTACCCTTACCCAGAAGTTTTGACTTCAGGTTAAAGACATTAGTACATTATTAAAATGTTTTTAAGTGGTTTTCCCTAAGGCAGTGGTCGGCAAACTCATTAGTCAACAGAGCAGCAAACCGCGGCTCGCAAGCCGCATGTGGCTCGCGAGCCGCAGTTTGCTGACCACTGGTGTAGTCAACTTTCTGCTGTTCCAAAGATAGGCCTGCATGGAGACAGGAGTCCAGAACATATATCTGTAAAAGGAGGTCAGCCAACCAGTATCCTCAGACTTCACATGGAACAGAGACGGGTTTTCTTCCCTATACTCTCCAGTCTATGTAGGTATGAGTTAGTGGGCCCCAAGTCCAATACATACTTTTCTTTCTTCTTTTTTTTTTTTTTCTTGTGTTGGCTGTTTTTGTTTCTTTCTTTGAAGTATTATATATGTCAACTTTTTCCCCCATTGAACCCTCCCCAGCCACTCCCACGCCCCAGGACAAACCCCCACCGCCCCAGTGTCAGTGTCCATTGGTTATGCTAATATGCATGCATACAAGTCCTTTGGTTGATCTCTTACCTCCCCCCGACACACACACCCCACCCCTACCTTTCCTCTGAGGTTTGACAGTCAGTTCGGTGTTTCTCTGTCTCTGGATCTATTTTTGTTCATCGGTGTATGTTGTTCATTATATTCCACAAATGAGTGAGCTCATGTGATATTTATCTTTCTCCAACTGGCCTATTTCACTTAGCATAATACTCTCCAGGTCTATCCATGCTGTTTCAAATGGTAAAAGTTCCTTCTTTTTTATAGCAGCATAGTATTCCATTGTGTAGATGTACCACAGTTTTTTAATCCACTCATCTGCTGATAGGAACTTAGATTGTTTCCAAATCTTAGCTAATGTAAATTGTGCTACTGTGAACATAGGGGTGCATATGTCCTTTCTAATTGGTGTTTCTGATTTCTTGGGATATATTCCTAGAATTGGGATTACTGGGTCAAACAGGAGTTCCATTTTTAATATTTTGAGGAAATGCCATACTGTTTTCCACAGTGGCTGCACCAGTCTGCATTCCCATCAGCAGTGCTCTAGGGTCCTTTCTCTCCACATCCTCACCAGCACTTGTCCTTTGTTGATTTGTTGATGATAGCCATTCCGACAGGTGTAAGATGGTATCTCATTGTTGTTTTGATTTGCATCTCTCAGATGATTAGTGACTGAGCATGTTTTCATATGTCTCTTGGCCTTCTGTATGTCCTCTTTCGAAAAGTGTCTATTTAGGTCCTTTGCCCATTTTTTTATTGGATTGTTTAACTTCCTTATGTTAAGTTGTATGAGTTCCCTGCAAATTTTGGAGATGAAACCCTAACGGAGATAACATTGGCAAATATGTTCTCCCATGCAGAGGGCTCTCTTGTTTTGTTGATGGTTTCTTTTGCTGTGCAGAAGCTTTTTATTTTGATGTAGTCCTATTTGTTTACTTTCTCCTTAGTTTCTATTGCCCTAGGAGCTGTATCGATAAAGATACTGCTACATATGTCTGATATTTTGCTGCCTATGGATTCTTCTAAGATTTTTATGGTTTCGCATCTTACGTTTAAGTCCTTTATCCATTTTGAGTTTATTTTTGTGTATAGTATAAGTTGGTAGTCTAGTTTCATTTTTTTGCATATTTTGACCAATTTTCCCAACACCATTTTTTGAAGAGCCTGTCTTGACTCCATTGTATGCTCTTGCCTCCTTTGTCAAATATTAATTGAGCATAATGGCTTGGGTCAATTTCTGAATTCTCTGTTTTGTTCCATTGGTCCATATGTCTGTTCTTGTGCCAGTACCAGGCAGGTTTAAGTATAGTGGCTTTGTAATATAGCTTGAAATCTGGTATTGTGATCCCTCCAACTTTGTTCTTCTTTCTCAAGGTTGCTGCGGCTATTCAGGGTCATTTTTTATTTCAGATGAATTTTTGAAGTGTTTGTTGCAGGTCTGTGAAATATACCGTTGGAATTTTAATGGGGATTGCATTGAATCTATAAGTTGCTCTGGGTAGTATGGACATTTTAATAATGTTTATTCTACCAACCCATGAACATGGTATAGTCTTTCATTTGTTCATGTCTTCCTCGATCTCTTTTTTCAGTGTCCTGTAGTTCACTGAGTACAGGTCTTTTACCTCCTTAGTTAAGTTCATTCCTAAGTATCTTAATTTTTTTGGTGCAATGGTAAATGGAATTGAAGTTTCTCTTTCTGTGAGTTTATTGTTAGTATATAAAAAGCCATAGATTTCTGGGTGTTAATTTTGTATCCTGCTACATTGCCAAATTCATTTATTAGTTCTAGTAGCTTTTTGATGGAGTCTTTAGGGTTTTCTATGTACATTATGTCATCTGTGAATAATGACAATTTTACTTCTTCTGTTCCAATTTGAATGCCTTTTATTTCTTCTTCTTATCTGATCACTATGGCTAGCACTTCCAGTACTATGTTGCACAGGAGTGGTGAAAGTGGGCATCCCTCCCTGTCTTGTTCCTGTTCTTAGGGGAAATGGTTTTAGTTTTTGCCCATTGAGTATGATGTTGGCTGTAGGTTTGTCATATAAGGTTTTTTATGTTGAGGTATACCAATAATCCCTCTATTCCCACTTTGCTGAGAGTTTTTTTCAAGAAAGGGTGTTGGGTTTTGTCAAATGCATTTTCTGCATTGATTGATATGATTATGTGATTTTTGTCTCTCAACTTGTTTATGTGATATATCACATTTATTGATTTGCGGATATTGTACCAGCCTTGCATCCCCAGAATAAATCCCACTTGGTCATGTATATGATCTTTCTAATGTAAGGCTGGATCCGATTTGCTAGAATTTTGTTGAGGATTTTAGCATCTATATTCATCAGGGATATTGGCCTGTTATTCTCTTTCTTTGTAGTGTTTTTATCTGGTTTTGGAATGAGGGTAATGCTGGCTTCATAGAAAGAGCTTGGAAGTGTGCCTTCCTCTTGAATTTTTTTAATAGTCTGAAGAGGATAGGTTTTAGTTCTTTGAATGTTTGGTAAAACTCCCCTGTAAAGCAGTCTGGAACAGAGATTTTGTTTGCTGGAAGATTTTTGATTACTGCTTCAATTTCATTGGTACTTATCAGCCTATTCAGGTGTTTTTATTCTTCCTAATTAGGTTTTGGAAGCTTGTATTTTTCTAAGAATATGTCCATTTCATGTAGATTTCCAATTTGTTGGAGTAGAGTTGTTCATAGTATATATTTTTTTTTTTTTACAAACCTTTGTATTTCTGTGCGGTCTGTTGTTACTTCACCTCTTTCATTTCTGATTTTCTTTATTAGGGTCCTCTCCTTTGTTTCTTGGTGAGCCTGGCTAGAGGTTCATCAATCTTGTTTATCCTTTCAAAGAACCAGCTCTTGGTTTTATTAATTTTTTGCAATGTTTTCTTGGTCTCTATGTCATTTATTTCCACTCTGATCTTTTGATCTTTATTATTTCCTTCCTTCTACTTACTCTGGACTTTTCTTGTTCCTCTCTTTCTAATTCTTTAAGTTATAGGGTTACTTAATGTATTACCTTTTTTTTTTTTTTTTTTAAGTAGGCCTGTAGAGCCATGAACTTCCCTCTCAGAACGGCTTTCACTATGTCCCAGAGATTTGGGATTGTTGTGTTTTCATTGTCATTTGTTTCCAGGATGCTTTTTATTTCTTCTTTGATCTCTTTGGTAATGCAATCATTGTTTAATAGCATGCTATTTAGCCTCCAAATGTTTGATTTTTCATTGTTTTTATTGTAATTGATTTCTAATTTTATGCCATTGTCATCTGAGAAGATGCTTGAAATTCTATCTTCTTGAATTTGAAGAGACTTTGCCTTTGTCGCAATATGTGGTCTATCTTTGAAAATGTCCCATGTGCACTTGAGAAGGATATATATTCTGTACCTTTGAGATGAAATGTTCTAAAGATGTCAATTAATTTCATCTGATCTAGTGAGTCATTTAGGATCGATGTTTCTTTGCTGATCTTTTGTTTAGAGGATTTGTCCTGTGGTGTTAGTGGGGTATTAAAGTCCCCTACTATTATTATATTGCTGTTGATCTCACCCTTGATTTCTTCCAGAAGTTTTTTTTTTTATGTATTTGGGTGCTCCTATATTGGGTGCATATTTGTTTACCAGAGTTATATCCTCTTGTTTAATTGCTCCCTTTAGTATTTGAAGTGGCCCTCTTTATCTCTTGTTATGGCCTTCACTTTGAGGTCTATTTTGTCAGATATAAGTATTGCTACCCCAGCATTTTTTTCATTTCCATTCACCTAAAAAAATGTTTCCATCCCTTCACTATCAATCTGTGTGAATACTTTGTTCTGAGGTGGGTCTCTTGTAGATAGCAGATATATGGGTCATGTTTTCTTATCCATTCAGCTACCCTATGTCTTTTGATTGGAGCATTTAATCCATTTATGTTTAAGGTTATTATTGATAGGTACTTGTTTGTCACCATTTTTATTCTTTATGCCTGTGCCCCTTCTTCCCTCCCTATTTCTTCTTTTTACAGCAGTCCCTTTAGCATTTCTTGCATTGCTGGCTTGGTGGTGATAAACTCCCTTAGCCTTTTTTTGTCTGTGAAGCTCCTAATTTCACCTTCAGTTTTGATTGATAGCCTTGCTAGGTACAGTATTCTTGGATTCAGCCCCTTTCTTTGCATCACTTTGTATATTTCATTCCATTCCCTTCTGGCCTGATGGGTTTCTGTTGAGAAATCAGTCAATAGACTAATGGGAGATCCCTTATAGGTAACTTCCTGTCTCTCTCTGCTGCCTTTAAGATTCTTACTTTGTCATTGGTGTTTGCCAAATTAATTATAATGTGTCTTGGTGTCAGTCTTTTGGGGTTCATCTTGTTTGGGACTATGTGTGCTTCTTGGACTTGTGTGAGTTTTTTCTTCCCAATATCAGGGAAGTTTTGTCATTATTTCTTCAAACAGGTTTTTGATTCCTTGCTCCATTTCTTCTCCTTCTGGTATCCCTATTTTGTAGATGTTGTTTCATTTTGTGTTGTCCCAAAGCTCCCTTAGCTCTCCTCCTGCCTTTTAAGTTTTTTTTTCCAGTTACTGCTCTGCTTTTTCTACCTTGTCTTCTAGCTCGCTGATGCAGTCCTCAGCTTCTTCTAGCCTACTGTGGATATTTTCCATTGTGTTCTTTATTGCGTCTGTGTCATTCTTCATTTCCTCTTGGTTTTTCTTCATTTCCTCTTGATAGTTACACATGTTGTTGAATTTGTCTTTAATCCTTTTCAGAGTCATTATAACCATTGTTCTGAATTCTTTCTCTGACAAAATGCTTACCTCCATTTTGTTTACTTCCTTTTATGGTGATTCCTCCTTTTCTTTGGTTTGGGGGGTGTTTATTTGTCTCCCATTTTTTTCTGTTCCTTTGTGGTTGTTTCTATTAGATCCAAGTTCTATGTCACCCAGATTTTTTTTATTTTGTCTTATATAGTAGATGTTTTGTGGGATCCAGTGGTGCAATCTTTCAGGTCTTCTGGGCTGGGTATTCTAGGGATGCCCCCTACTTGGGATATTTGGATTCTCTTGGTATAATTGGGTCTTGAGTGTTATTGTCCCATTCATGGATGGAGTCTCTTCTCAGGGTGTGTGGTTATGTGGCTCACTCTCTACCATGTTGACCAAACAGCACAAAATACAACTCGACAAAACATGACACAAAGGGAACAAAACATGAATGTACTCATGACACCAATTACCCCCATAAAAGTGCCCACCAGAGAAAAGAATATTAGGAGAGAGAAAAGAGAGCAAAAATGATATTGAGAAAAGGAAAAGGGGTAAGAGAGAAAAGAAAAAGAAGGGAAAATATACATATATTTGGAGAAAATTCCACAAAACAAACAAATAAACCAAAAAATGCAAACAGAAATAAAAAAGGGGGTGGAGACAGAATCTGTAGAGGCAGAGCTTATATCCATAAAGTAAGGTAAAGGAATTGAATGAATAGGGGAATGGCCACGGTTCAGTATAGAGGATGTAGAAAGAGAATGAGTGGGTAAGAAGAAAAGTATAAAACAAAATAATCAATAAATTAAAAAATAAAAATATTTTAAAAGGAAGAATTATTTTTTAATTTATCTATATATTCATCTATTTTTGGAAAAGGAGAATAGAGGAGAGAGCAGATGGCTTGAGTTTAGTGAGTGAAACTAATTGGGCAATCAGCAGAAGAAGAGCAAGAAGGGAGAGGAAAAATAAAAGCATTAAAAAATTGGCTAGTGAAGAAAGAGGAAAGAGAAGAGTACATGGACTTGGAGCAGGGGAAAGGAAATTAGATATATGAGTAAGCCAACAGAGACTTCAATAATAATAGTGCATCAATAAAGCAGAAAAAGATCAATTTTTAACAAGGGGTAAAAAGAAAGGAGAGAGAAAAACTAAAGAATGGGACAGAAGAAGAGAAACAGGATGAAAAAGAAGAAGTGAGGAAGAAAAGGGTGGAAAAAATAAGATAAAATAAAATAACGATTAAAAAATAAAAATAGAATGAAGAAAAATAATTTTAAAAAATAAAAGGTTGAAAAAAGAAAACAATGTTTTAAGTAAAAGATAAAAAATAAAAAAGTAAAATGTTGTTCGCTTCAGCCAAGTTTTAATGTCACATGGGGGCTGGTTTAAGACCCCTCTCTACTATTCTGTCTGCCACTTCTGTTTCCTGTTCGATAGTCAGTACCATGTTGAAGTTCCCAGTGATCCACTGCTCCTCTGTGTCTATCTCCACAGCCTTGGTTACAGGCAGGCGGGACCAATCTGTCCACTTTGTTTGTCTTCCTGTTTTTCAGTCTTATTTACACAAGTGTCTATTTCTGACATGGGCTTTAGGTGGGGATGTTTGCTTTATTGTTTTCTGGGTCCAAGTGACCCCTCAACCCAGTCCCCCAGGGCTCCCTGTGGCTATTCAGAATCTTCGTTTCCTCTGCAAAGCTTGAGGCTGGGTGCAGCTGCACTATTTGCCCTGTGGGTGCTGCTGGGAGGGGCTGGCTCTTCAGGAGGAAAATGGCTGCTTAGGGTTGAAGGGTCCAGAATGTTCCAGTGCTGAATTCCTGGTCACCACTCCCTGTCCTGCTCCTCTCCACAGCCTCTCCCCAGCCTCCACAAAACTGCACCTCCACCTGCACTGCACCCTCAGTGAGTGTTTGTAACGGAAAGGTCCTATGAACTGGGTTTAGCAAACAAAATCAAAGAAAATATAAAGATAAAAGAATTGGGCCACTGTGAGTTTCTCCCCCCGCACCCACCCTCCCAGTACTGAGCAGCTTGGGCAGTCCTTCAGGGTGCCTTTATGGGTGCAGCCTTTGGCAGCTTTGAACTTAGATCTAGATTCCCCAGCTGCCAGCAGCCCAGTGGACCCCCTTCCACAATCGAGTGTTAGACATGCTCCCAAGGGATGCAGACTTGGTCCAGCACAGGTTCCTTCTGATCCTCCCGTCAGGTGGTTGTATGTCTCTCTGTCCAGCCCAGAACCCTGATCCTACCATTCTTCAGGGGTCCTCTGTCCTTTCTGGCCATGGATTGTCTTACCAGCTGTGTTTAATTCGCCAATTATAGGTGGGTGTTATTCAATTTAGTTGTTCCTTCAATCTGCCCCATGAGAAAGCACAGGACATATTCGCCTATTCAGCCACCATTTTGAATATATATATATATATATATATATATATATATATATATCATACTTTTCTTCTACCTCTACACCAACTTCCGAATTACCATACAGCTACAACCAGAAAAAAATTGAATTTTATTTCTAACATCTTAACTCGTCATAGACCATGATCTTTAATTTTTAACAGATTCAGATCTTACATTCACTTGTTCCAATTGTCATTTCACACATGGACTCCATACTAAGTCCATTAATTATTCCCCCTCTCTCAAGTTGACTGCCCCAAACATTATCTACTGTTCCCTGATGAAGATAAGGGCCCCTTCCTGTCAATAGGCATCAAGAATGGTCAGCCTCAGCAGCTTGGGCAAAGCCACGCTGGGATCACCAATTCAGCCAGGGTTCATGACAGCATTGGTTTTTTTAAGGTGTCCCAGCTCCACTTAACCTGGCTGGGACACATCATTTTTCAGGATCTAACTTCAGCTGTTAGTCATTCTCAGGAAGTCTGGATGGGAAAGAAAGCTTGAAGTAGGAGGGTGCTTTTCAACACTCAGGGGCTCTTGAAGAAAGATCTCAGTCTTTGGTTTTGAAGTCTCGGTAGGCTACCCTAGGGTATACAGTGCCTCCTCAGATAGGCAGGGCTCCCATGGTTTCAGCAGGATTTTGGCTCTTTGAAATTTTGAGGGTTTAAGCTTACCCCTTTGAGTCCCTGTATTACAACAAGTAGCCTTTCCATTCACCTGTTCTACACTGTAGAGGAATCCCAATCTTTCCTATGATGTAACTCACACCAGCCCTTCAAAAAGTTCCCCACTTGGCTCTCTTTCCTCACCTCAAGGATCTCTGATTGCCTCTGAGTTTTAAGAAATGTCAGGCTCTAAAAAACGTAAAGACAAATCCCTTTGGCATGCCTTTTAGACTCAGACTTCACAACTAAGTCCAACTTTGGAAGATTTCTGGGAGAACAAACTAAAGAGGGGCATGAAGAGATTTCTAGGGGTGGCAGAGAATGGAACTTCATAGTGCTACAATTCTGCAAGTCCTTGAGAAAGGATCCAATTGAGGTGCCCTTCCATTGCAGTGATCCATCACCTCCCAGCCACTGCCTCTAATTCATTAGGATCTGGCTCACTGTCTCTCTATCACTACCATCACAAGACAAAAACAACCTGCCCTACATCCTGCCTCTTCAGTCTTTCTATATTCTCATTGACATCTTTTCTTCTATCCCACCTTATACACTCACTCTCAAGATCATATCCTAAATCATTACTCAGGATCATGACCTCCCCTTCCAAAGACTCCAACATTTCTTAGACCCCTCCAGGATCTCCAGTCATTGACACTACCATCTTCCTTACATCCATCCCTCACACCCACTACCCTCATTTCCGCCTTACACAACTAGCATCCTTGGCCCATCATTCCGCTCACTTGCATCCATGCTTCCTCTACTACTTAGCACCTCTTTCCATTTGTGGGATTCATTTGGCTAACTATCAATTCTGTTTAACCTCAACTTCTTGCCCACTCAGCTCCCAAACCCAAGCCACTGTATGAGGCTAAAGAAAAACACATAACTATGCTGATGGGTATTGCTTTATATTTATGACCTCATACCTCAAGTGGGCCCTCAGCATTGCCTGAGTAATTCCCTGTTCTCTCTGCAGCCCCCCTCCTTCTCTTCTTCTCCCCTTTTCTCACTCTCAACTGATGACCTTGGTTCTTATTTCACTGGAAAATGAAATCAGAAGAGAATTCTTCCTTTTACAACAAATATACCAACTTCCTGAATCTGTATCATCTGGCTCCTTGCAGACTTCTCTGTGTGCCAATTCAAGGCATCACAATTTCCCCCTTTCTCTCCTGACTCATCTCTCTACTTGGTCATTCCCATTAGCCTGCAGATATTCTGTAATAACTCCTCTTTTAATAAAATAGTCTATGAAAGAGGAGTGATCCTACAAGATATGAATACACTCTATCAAGCCTCTATAATCAAAACAGTGTAATGCAAAACACATAAAAAGACAGACTGCCTGATGGAATAAAATAGAAAGTCAAGAAACAGGCCCAAATATGTATAGAAATTTAGATTATGATAGATATCCCAAAATTACTGGGCTAACTGATATTGGACTAGCTAGATAGTCATTTAAAAAAAATACAACTATTCCTTACACTAAACATAAGAATAATTATCAAATGAATCAGAGATCTGGATGCAAAATGAAATTGCACAAGAGCTAGAAGCATGAATAAATGTCAATATAACCTAAATAGGAAAAGATTTTTTAATATGACTAAAAATCCAGATGATACAAAGGAGATTGGTATATTTGACACACACAAGCTTTAGCATAATTAAAACACAAAAGGAAATGGACAGAAAAGCATTTGCAACATAGATTATAAAGAACCAATGTCTAATATTTTTTTAAATTTCTAAAAATAAAAATAGGCCAACATCCAATAGAAAAGTAGACAAGAAACATAAACAGACCAATTCATTAAATATATGAAAGTATGACCAATTTTACTCCTACTAAAAAATGCAAATTAAACCCTAGCTGGTTTGGCTCAGTGGATAGAGCATCGATCTGTGGACTGAAGGGTCCCAGGTTCCATTCAGGCCAAGGATACATGCCTGGGTTGCAGGCTCGATCCCCAGTGTGTGTGTGTGTGTGTGGGGGGGGGGGGGGGGGGAGGGGCGTGCAGGAGGCAGCCAATCAATGATTCTCTCTCATCATTGATGTTTCTATCTCTCTATCCCTCTTCCTTCCGCTCTAAAATCAATAAAAATATATTTTTTAAAATGCAAATTAAATCCACCTTGATTGGCATTTTTTTTACCCATCAAATTGGCAAAAACAATTTTTTTTTTCAAAAGCTTAACAATACTCTCTGTTGTAAAGCTAAAGAAATAGGACCTGGGTACATTGTTGGTGGGATATAATATGGTACCATACTTGTGGAAGGGAACTCACCAATATCTAGCAAAACTATGTGTGCATTTACACTTCCACCCATTAATTCTACTCCTAGGAATTTACCCCAAATATATACTTCTAACAATATAAAAATACAAATACCCAAAGTTATTCACTGCAGCAATACTTATAATTACAAAATATGAGAAATACCTAAATGCCCCAGCACAGGAGATCGGTTGCATAAATTGTGATGCGTACACAGAATGAGGTACTGAGATATAAAAAATTAAGAGGAAGAGCTCTGTGACTTGATATGGAATGACTTCCTGGAAATACGGTTAACATGAAAAGACAAAGTGCAAAAGAGCACTTTTAGCCTGCAGTCTTTCATGTAAGAAAGAAGGGAAATGATAAGATTTGCTTATACTTATTCTTTTTATAAAAAGGAGTACCAGAAGTCCAAACAAAACAATAATGTTGTTGGTTTCCTACAAGGAGTGTAGAGGGATGGGGTGAAAAAAACACGGCATGGAGTGATGCTTCTCTGAGCATACCTTCCTGTCTAGTTTTGACTTTCAGTAGCATTTCAATGTTCTCTGTTTCAAAAAATAATATTATATCAGTAATGAAGGTTAACACCAATACCACTTTGCCCTTCTTTGGTTGGCCTTAGAAGCCCTCCTCTCATGTGCTCAGCCCATGGGTGTTTCAGCACAGCGGGAGGGGTGGGCACGTGACACAGTTCTACATATTACATTTCTCTGGCCTTAGAGGACTGGCCCAGGGTTGGGCACCTGACACAGACTGACTGACCCAGTTATACACCACAAGTCTTTATCTGCTATTGTTCAGAGAGAGACCATCAAACCTTTTTTTTTTTTAAATTAGTTTTGAATACAGAAAGTTGTGCACCTGGCATAACTGGCTGTCTTTTTGCCACCTTGAAATAAAGCCAAAACAAAGGAGCAGAGATGAGAGATCTAAGAGACCCAATTTATACAAATATGGTTCAAGGCTCTGCTATTTTTATTTAATTATGTGAGTCAATCATTTCAGCTCTTTGCCTTTGCCTGCTTGAGTTGCATTGTCTCTCACAGGCACTCAGAGTCTCAACTGATACACCAGTTCAAGCCTCTCATTTTACAGACATGACATCTAAGGCCCAGTGAAGTGAAGAGAGAAGTCCAAAGTCACACTGGAAAATTGTAGCAAAGGTGATGTTAACACTTTCACCCCTTGGGTCTAAATCAAGGCTACAGACTCATTGTGACAGATGGACTTCACCCCAGGCTTACCTGAGAGAGACACTGGGAAAGAGGTTACATCTAAGGTAGAAGGAAAGGCAAGAGGAAGAAAGTTCGGTTCCTTCTCTCCTGGCCTAATGTATTCAGTTCCTTCTCCCCTGGCCTAAGCTGGACCTCCTTCAACAGTGCAGGTTAACCTGCCCACTGCTCACAGACAGTGGATTTGATCAGGGACCACCACACACCTTCAAGTGGAGACAGGAGCTGGTCTGAAGCCATCATGGGTAGCCACCAAGGTTCCGGCTGTGGTCAATGAGCCTTGTTGAAGAGCAGGAAGACTTAGCCCTGACAAAAGTTTGGGGATCTAAAAATGCAGTGTTCAAGAGAGTAAAATGAAGTGTCTGTTATCCCACATGTGAGCACATCAGGACTGACTTACTCAGACTGATTCCCTCTGAGCTAGGTAATGAAAAAACCTAGCAAGCCTGGCCAGCCGGTGTGGCTCAGTGATTGAGCATCAACCTATGAACCAGGAGGTCATGGTTCAATTCTCGGTCAGGGCACATGCTTGGGTTGTGGGCTCAATCCCCAGTGTAAGGCATGCAGTAGGCAGTTGATCAATGATTCTCTCTCATCAATGATGTATCCATCTCTCTCTCCCTCTCTCTTCCTCTCTGAAATCAATAAAAGTATATTTTTTAAAAAACCCAAAATCCTAGCAACTGGAAAATCAGACACTGTAGCAGCAAGACCATGGACTTGGAACTGGAAAGTGTGGATTCAGATCCTGGCTCTTCCACTCATTCATGTGGTTGTGTGAGCTTCTGCAAAGGAAATGAAGATAATACTAATACTCGGAGGAATCCAAGATGGTGGCGTAGGTAAACACCTAAGCTGCTGCCTCGCACAACAATTTAAACTGCAACTAAAAGACAAAACGTATATCACCAAGAACCACGGGAAAGCTGGCTGAGTGGAAGTTCTACAACTAAAAGGAAAGAGAAAAGAGCATTGAGACATGCACAAGCGCTGAAAAGCTGAGGTACTGAGGCGCGGGATCTGGTCTGGCAGCAGGCGTTGCTTTTTTCAACCCAAAGGGGAGACAAGCCCCCGATTACTCTGAAATACAGTTTCTGGGGAGACGCGGGTTCCCAAACTCCTACGGGGAGAAGCTGGATTGTCTGATACCGGGTCGGAAAGTGAGGGGGGCCTGCTTGCAGAGCTGCGCACAGGAATAATTGTTTATCTGCACTGGGGCACGGGACCAGATGCAGTCGGAGACACAGAGCCGGCTAAATAGCAGCCATTGCTGTTTGCCACGCCCTAGCCTAGTGATGCCCTGAGACCCCGCCCCACACAACCTACAAACCCACCCAAGCTCCAAGCAGCGGCTTTTGCATATGAATGGACTGCCCCGCAGCTTAACCTAACAAACTTGCAGCCCGGATCAGACAGCTCCAAAACCTCCAAACCCCAAGCAAAGAGGAGAAAACTGTAGCTCTCGCTGTAGCTCCTGCTGGGAGGACTCAGACAATAGCTGACCTGCACCCCATTGGAGATCCAGAAGCCAGTATACCTAGTGGTCAGTGTGAGAAACCAGATTTCAACTCCTCACATCCATAAGTGACACATTCAAGAGGCAGACTCAGCGAGCACCAAAGCCCCACTGAAATAAGTCCTGCACCATAAGCGTGTCTCCAGCACAGCAGTTCTTATAGACACAGTGAGTCCTCACAGCCGATTGGCCTGGAGGTCAATTCCTCCCAGAGTACCAACAGCAATTAAGGGTAAACTACACCAAGACTTTGCACTCAGCCCACAAAGGGGTGTACCAAGAGCGTCCACATCAGGTGATTGGGGAGGCTGAGCTACTGCCCCCTATAGGTCACCTACCACACAAAGCCACTCCATCAACACAGGGAAGCAGCCAAAATGCGGAAACAAAGAAACATGTCACGAATGAAAGAAACGGAGGAAAGCAAACTACTGGGCAACATAGAGTTCAGAACCACATTTATAAGGTTACTCAAGAATCTTCTAAAAACCACCGAGAAACTTGATGACACTTCTGAGGAGCTTAGTGAGACCTTCAAGGACCTTAATGAGAATGCCAAAAAAATGGAAAAGGACCAGTCATAAATGAAGCATACACTGTCTAAAATAAAGAATATACAGAAACTCAACTGTAGATCAACATACCCCAAGAATCAAACCAAAGATCTGAAATATGAGGAAACAAAAAACACCCAACCAGAAAAACAAAAAGAAAAAAGAATCCAAAAATATGAAGATAGTGTAAGGAGCCTCTGGGACAACTTCAAGTGTACCAACATCCGAATTTTTGGGGTGCCAGAAGAAGAGGGAGAGCAAAATACTGAAAACCTATTAGAAGAAATAATGACAGAAAACTTTCCCTACCTGGTGAAAGAAATAGACTTACAAGTCCAGGAAGCACACAGAACCCCAAACAAAAGGAATCCAAAGAGGACCACACCAAGACACATCATAATTAAAATGCCAAGGGCAAAGGACAAAGAGAGAATCTTGAAAGCAGCAAGAGAAAAATGGTTAGTTACCTACAAGGGAGTACCCATACGACTGTCAGCTGATTTCTCAGCAGAAACTATGCAGGCCAGAAGGGAGTGGCAAGAAATATTCAAAGTGATAAACAGCAAGAACCTACAACCAAGATTACTCTACCCAGCAAAGCTATCATTCAGAGTTGAAGGTCAGATAAAGAGCTTCACAGACAAGAAAAAGCTAAAGGAGTTCATCGCCACCAAACCAGGATTACATGAAATGCTGAAGGGTATTCTTTAAGAAGAGAAAGAAGAAGAAAAAGGTAAAGATAAAAATTATGAACAACAAAATGACATCAAATACATACCTACCAACAAGTGAATCTAAAATCAACTGAATAAAAATCTGAAGAACAGAATGGAATGGTGAATATAATAGAATCAGGGACATAGAAAGGGAGTGGACTGACAACTCTCAGGGGAAGCAGGTGTGAGGGGTGCGGGAAGAGATTGGACAAAAATCTTACTCCTATGGATGAAGACAGTGGCGGGGGGTAAGGGCATGGGGTGGGGTGGGGAATCAGGTGGAGGGGAGCTATGGGGGAAAAAAAAATAGGAACATCTGTAATAATCTGAACAATAAAAATTTATTTAAAAAAAAGATAATACTAATACTCTAAGGAGTCAAGTAACTTACATTATGGAGAGGCCAGGATAAGCCAAAGTCCTCCCACCAGTACCCACAGGCCTGAACACAGCCCACAGGCTGTTAAATTAGGCCTCATTGAGTTTTTTTAAATAAGCCAGCCAGTGTTGAAAAATTAGAATATGTCATATAAAAATACCAACTTTTGACTTATTTTAAAAATAAACAAGCAAGACCAGGGGACAATGGCCAAAACTACAACATTTTGCCTCTTTTTGTCCAGGCTAATGTGCCTTCCAATTTCCAACCACCCACATCCACCTACTGTAGCTAAACCTGGGGGTGAGTTTCTGTAACCACTTAGTATCTCACACTGTTATTTGTCTTATAGTAGAGAACTATGGGGAAGCAAAGGTTAGCTGGGAGGCCATGTTGTTCTGCCCCTACTTCCCATGTTACCCACCAGCATCATTCAAGACATGATCTGCTTGCTGCTGGAAGGCACATGAGTCTATTGCACATGGTAATGCGAATTGCTAGGTAAAGGTCACTGATTAAAGAGAGAGAAAGAGAATTAGGACTCAAGTTCAATTCTGTTGGTTGAGATATCAACTTAGGATATCTACCAAGATAGGGGGAAAGCAAATGATTGGCAGGTGGACTAGTAGTGAGCTTGGGGAGTCAGTGCAGGAGCAGGATCAAGGACAGAGGGAAGCAAGTTCAGAGACAAGAAACAGCCTCTGGGTACCTGGCAGGAGAACCAGTCATGCTGATGGCCTAAATCTAGGTCAGGGCATGGTTTTCTGGTACTGTGAACAGGTGCAGCTGTATGGGGAACAGGAAACCTGGCAGAACTTTTAAAAGCCTGGTTGAAACTACTTTCAGTAAGATGGTGGCATAGGTAAATAAGGTACTCAAATCCTCCCGCAACCACATCAAAATTATAACTACAGAACAACCATCATTCAAAAGCACCTGAAATTTAGCTAAACAGAAGTCCTACAATTAAGGATTTAAAAAAGGCACATCAAGACTGGTAGAAAGGATGAAGATGTGGAACAGGCTGGTCCCATACCCACCTGTGGCAGATAAAATTTGGGAGGGATATCTCAGATGTGGAGGTCCCCCCCTGAGGAGTGAGGAGTCCTAGCCCCCACAGGCCAGAGTTCCAGTGCAAGGAAGAGAAATCCACACAAGTTCTAGCCATAAAAACCAGTGGAGATTGTGGCTGAGTAAGATGGATGTCTTATAGGACCTGCACACTGTCTTACTCAGACTCATCCCCTCTGAGCTCCAGTGCTGGACATACAGGGAGAAAATGAATTGTCTGGCATCAGGGTGAGAGCAGGGCGATCAGATTTCTATCAGACAAAAGGGCTAGCAGAAGCCATTATTCTTTTTCTGAGACACCCCCCCACACCACCACCACCACCAAAACACATGCACACAGAGCCAGCAGGCAGGCACCATATCTGGGTTTCTATCATCCTGGTTCCCACTGTTCACCCCACCCTGATGATTCTCTGAGAATCATCAAACAAGCAGCGTCTGGCCTCAGCATGTCCCATACCTCTCACTAAATGGCCCCAAGCCTGGCACTGGCAGTAGCTGACCTTGGTTTGCAACTTGGCCTCACCTGTGCACCTCCAAACCTAGCACAAGTAGCATCCATCTGCAGATTGCTTTGTAGCTCAAGTTGGGTGACCCCAGGAAGAACACAGGTGGAAGCTGACTTTTGCCTGCGCCTCATGGGAGGTCCCAGAGCCAGCATACCCAGTGGACAGCTTTAGACTATGTCGAAGCACCACCCAAACACCTTCACAAGTGACACATACAAGGAGTGGACTTGGTGGGCACCAGAGCCCTGCTGAAATAAGTCCTGTTTCATGGGATGGGCCCCTGCACAGCTGACCCTCCACAGTGGTTACAGCCAGTCCTTGCAGCTGATTGGCCTGGGGGGTAATTCCCTCCCATTGATGTGCAAACAGCAATCAAGGCTCAACTACAACAGGTGGTGTACACAGCCTACAAGAAGCGGGGGGGAGGGAGTGGGAAGGCGGAGGAGTACACCTGGAGTGCCCAGCTTGGGTGATCCAGGAGGCTATGCGACTGGACTCTCAAAACGCCTGCTATATAAGGCCACAGTTCCAAGCCTGAAAGACATAGCAGCTTCACCTAATACATAGAAACAAACACAGGGAGGCTGCAAAAATGAGGAGACAAACAAATATGTCCCAAACGAAAAAAACTCCAAAAGAAGAACTAAACAACATGGAGACAAGCAATATACTAGATGCAGAGTTAAAAACACTGGTTATAAGAATGCTCAATGAAATTAGTGAGAACTTCAACAGCATGAAAACCATAAAAAAGTATCAGTCAGCAATGAACAATACACTAACTGAAATGAAGAATAATTTACAGGGAATCAACAGTAGAGTAAAAGAAGCTGAAAATAAAATCAGTGATCTAGAATATAAAGAAGCAAAAGGCATCCAATCAGGACAGCGA
Organism: Corynorhinus townsendii; assembly: GCA_026230045.1. NCBI lineage: Eukaryota > Metazoa > Chordata > Mammalia > Chiroptera > Vespertilionidae > Corynorhinus > Corynorhinus townsendii. The sequence goes on along the minus strand of JAPDVU010000002.1, from coordinate 138,392,669 downwards.
AAAAGAAAAAACATTTTAAACATGAAGATAGTGTAAGGAGCTTCTGGGACAACTTCAAGCATACCAACATTCACATCATGGGAGATCCAGAAGGCAAAGAGAGAGAGCAAGAAATTGAAAACCCATTTGAAAAAAATAATGACAGAAAAGTTCCCTAACCTGGTGATGGGAATAGATATACAAGTTCTGGAAATGCAGAGTTCCAAATAAGATGAACTGAAAAGACCCACACTAAGATGCATCATAATTAAAATGCAAAAGGATAATGACAAAGAGAGAATCTTAAAAGCAGCAAGAGAAATGCAGTTAGATACTACAAGAGAGCTTCCATAAGACTGTCAGCTGATTTCTCAATAGAAAGTTTGCAGTCCAAAAGGGATTGGTAAGAAATATTCAAAGTAATGAAAACCAAGTACCTACACCCAAGATTACTCTACCCAGCAAAACTATCATTTAGAATTGAAGTACATATAAAGAACTTCCCAGACAAGAAAAAGTGAAAGGAGTTAATTACTATCAAACCAGTATTTTATGAAATGCTAAAGGGTCTTGAAGACGAAGTAGAAGAAGAAGGAGGAGGAGGAGGAAGAAGAAGAGGAGGAGGAGGAAAGATCAAGCATATAACAATAAAATGGCAATAAATGTATATCTATAAACAATCTATATATCTATATATCTATCTACCGGTTGACCAGTCGCTATGACATGCACTGACCACCAAGGGGCAGACGCTCAATGCAGGAGCTGCCCCCTGGTGGTCAGTGTGCTCCCACAGGGGGTGCACCACTCAGCCAGAAGCCAGGTTCACAGGTGGCAAGCACAGCTGCAGCAGCGGGAGCCTCTCTCGACTATGCGGCAGCACTACCAAGCAGCAGCGCCAGGTGCAGCAGGCCAGGATGGGGCTCCTCCCTGGCTGCCTGCCACTTGGTGCACTGCTACATCCATCGGGGGATATCTGAGTGCCAGTTTAGGCCTGATCCCCAAAGGCCAGGCCAGGCGGGGATTGGGCCTAAACTGGTAGTTGGACATCCCTGGAGGGGTCCCAGATTGCAAGAGGGCACAGGCCAGGCTGAGGGACCCACTCACCCACCCTTATGCACGAATTCGTACACTGGGCCTCTAGTTGAATATAAAAAACAAAATAAACAAACAAGCAGAATAAATACTCATAGATACAAGGAACATTTTAATGGTTGCCAGATGGAAAGGGGTTGGGGAATGGGTGAAAAAGATGAAGAGATTAAAAAGTACAAGTTTGTTGTCAAAAAATAGTCATGGGGATATAAAATACAGCATAGGGAATATAGTCAATAATATTCTAACAGCTATGTATGGTGTCAGATGGATATGAGATTTATTGGGATGATTACTTAGTAAGTTATATAATATCCAATCACTGGGGTGTACACCTGAAACTAATATAATATTGTATGCCAACTGTACTTAAAAAATAAAAAAAATTTTAAAACCCTGAAAAAAATTAAAATGAAAAGGCTGGGTGACATTCTGTTGGGTTCTCTCATGTGGAACTCACAAAAGACCAGGTTTGGTCTTGACACACTTATGAGGAAGTTCCCCTGAATTTAGTTTTATGCTTGACAGACTTATTCTTTAACAAACTTATGGGGAGTTCCCCTGAATCTAAGTTATTGCTTTGGTGATGGAATATGATTTGGCTTTGGGTGGTGGACACATGGTGCAATATACAGATCATGTCATGGAAATGTAAACTTGAAGCCTCTATGATCCTAATTAACTAATATCACCTCCAATAAACTTAATTTTTAAAATTGAATTAAATCAATTTTACCATCACCTTAAAAAAACCAAAAACGTACTCGATAAATTTGGTGAAAAGTCTGTCAAAGCTTAATTCAACTTTACCAGAGTCCCCTGTCAATGAGCCAGACAAGTGTTGTTGGTTACACAGCTCATTCAACACCAAGTCCTGGTTCTCAAACTCTGCTGATATGAAGTTCTGATAAGATAGAATACTCCTGTACTTTAAGGTGTACTCATATACCTTATGCCCATGATTTGAAAATCGGTGAAGCACCTGAGCTGATGTGGATGGTAGATATGCACTGAAGATATAGTTTGATTATAGATGTATTTATTCATTCAGCAAACTTTCATGAACTGAGTACATAGGGTTTGCAATCCATTGTGCTTAACACTATGGAACCCACAACAGTGGATAAGACATTGCCTTTGTCCTGGAGCAAGTTACAGGCCATTGGGGTCAAATGTGTGTCTGGGAAGCTGGAAACCAATGGGGATAGGAAAAACCTGTGAAAAATAACTACTACACTTCTGCAGCGGGACCCATGGCCAGATAATGTTCCCTATCAATAAACATTTCTTTGTAAGGGTTTTTAAACCAGTCTTCCCTTGTTGGGAAAATCTGAGGAATTTTTTACAAAGTCCTCAACCTGGAAATGGCAGCACTGCCGGAGGCTAGTGGATATAACAATAAACTGAATTTTTAAAAGAAAACACACACACACACACACACATCTGATTGTTTCCAATAATAGGATGCTTTTGGCATTGTCATTTGTTTTTTTAAGCTACCATTTATTAAATACTTACTATATGCTGGACATTGGGCTGCGACATTAACATATATTTTCTTATTTAATCTGCATGATAATCCTTTAAAGTAGTTGGTACCATCCCCATTGCCCTTTGAGTATTCTGAGACAGAGAGAGATTCAATAACTCTTCAGTGCCACCCAGATTACTTCTGAGGGTCCTATGATCTATATGAAGACTTTGAAAGTAGAATGTAGCCACACACATCAGGTGCCTGTTGTTCCCCCCACACAATACTCTTCAGCACAGGGATTCTTCTAAAGGGTGGAGACCATGCTTCCAGGTGTGCTATCTTGGTATCAATTAGCTCTCCCAAAACCACAAACAAAAAGCAGGCCCCCAGTCTTTAACTCCTCCTCCATCAGCCTCCAGCCAAAGAAACCAAAAGAAGAACTGGCAAAGGTCGTCATGGGTCTTGTCATGTGGCATACTGACACTAAGCCACTGCTGGGGGTTTTGAGAGGGGAAGTAACACTGACATGACAGAAACACAGAACCGAAATAGATTTGAAGGGTTCATCTTGTCCAGTTACCTCTAAGAGACAAGGTACTCTTTCTCCCCGAAGAGCCAAAAATGGATACGTCCCCTCTTTCAGTCATTTCCGCCAGAGTTTTGGTTCCCAAGTAGAAAAGATGTCCTTTCAACTCAAGTTCTTATTCAACTTTGGTCTTTGGTCTATTATTTTTTCATCCAGAAAGATGAACTAGTCAGCATCAGTCTTATCACAAACTTCCCAAATCTTAATGATAGTGTGACTATTAGTCTTTTCATTTCAGGCCCACCAAGCACAATGATCTGAGTACATAGAGTTCTTCATTCGGGTCCAATACTGTGCAAGGGTTCTTATCTGTATTATTGGCAATTTTTCTACTATTTTTTTCAAATATGTGATTGTGGTAGATTGAATTATTGTTTTCCATCACCCACTCTTTGCCTGGTGTAGAATTATATATCTATGACCTTTGTCATGTAACTATGCAATAGCCCTAATAGAATTAGTGCAGTGTATTTACCCACCCCATTGATACTTAGCTTGGCCATATGACTTGCTTTGGACAATAGAATGTTAGTGAAAATAATGTAACAGAGGCTTCAAGTATGCTTGCTTGATTTGAGTTGGCCTCTTGTGTTTTTGCCATCACCATGAATAGACCATGACCCGAGTAGTGCCCAGCCCCGAATGAGATATAGGAAGCAGACCCAAAATAGGCTTGTAACTTGGAGCTCTGACCAGCAGAGTCCAGCCAAGATCAGCCCACAGACTTGTGAGCAAGAAAAACAAATGTCTTTGATGTAAGCCACTAAGATTTGAAGGGTCATTTGTTAGACAACATTATCACTGAAGTGAGGTCTAATTCAAGCTATAGCCAGATCACTACCTGATCCTTGCATGGTAAACCCTTCAAGTCCACCTCTTCCACAAAAACTTTCCTGGTTATTTCAGCCCCTTACTTCTTGACCACTCCAAACCTTTCTTTTCGTGTCTGATACTTCGGCACCTATTTATATTCAATATAATGCTTTCTAAAAGTCAGCCTGATACATTATTTAATAATTATATATTTTAAATGTTACCAATAAGATGATGAAGTCATTGAGAACAGGGACTATATGAGTATAGTATAGACAATAAAACCTTCTTAATTACAAATATTCTGCATCACTATCCCCATCCTTGTCAGATTAAGGCCTCTAATTTTTTTAAATATATTTTATTGATTTTTTTACAGAGAGGAAGGGAGGGAGATAGAGAGTTAGAAACATTGATGAGAGAGAAACATCGATCAGCTGCCTCCTGCACACCCCCTACTGGGGATGTGCCCGCAACCAAGGTACATGCCCTTGACCTGAATCAAACCTGGGACTCTTCAGTCCGCAGGCCGACACTCTATCCACTGAGCCAAACCGGTTAGGGCAAGGCCTCTGATTTTTAGCTGGAAACACATTGGCATTATATTCTCACGGTCTAGCATAAGACTATGCACACAGTAGTTATAGGAGGCATTCAAATATTTATTCAATATCCACAGGAAAGGCAAATTTAATTGGGTTTTTGACAATCAGATAAATATTTCTGATCCATTATCATTCAATTTCATATGCTTGTCTTCTGTTGATACTATTCGACTATGAATTCCACAAGATATTGGATATAAAAAATTTTCTTTCCCATACAAAATATATCAATAAAAATAAAAGTGAGCTAGAGATGTCAATATTTACTTATGAAAGTAAAATTCTGTCAAAAGTATCCACTCACAATTTGACTGTTCTATATGTTTCATTTTTATTAATAAAATCTACTTGTGCATATGAGAGCCAATAATCTTTGATTTTCATATTCTATATTTGAAAGCAGAGACAATTCTTCGGAATCAGATATTTTTTTCACAATTTAGTTTCAAAGGCAGTACAGTTCCTCTTTTTATTTATGTAAGCAGAAAGATTTGTCTTATATTAAAGCATTCAATGAACTGTTCTTTCTTTTTAAGTACATATTTACTTTTCATATACGGGAACTTTACAGATGACTGGTTGAATTACTGCATTCACATAGTACACTGATCTGAAGTTTTTTAAAAAATTGAATGATGGAATAAGCTAGCATTCCCTCCCACCTATGGACATAACTATCAAAGCACCATGACTGATTCTGTGATATGCCAGGAATCACACAACAAAATGAATACTGTTCCTTCAAATCAGTCACCTTACCCACTTATTACAAGGAACTGCCCATTCAAAGTTGTGCTGAAATTCTTTCTTTGTGATTTCTTTCAAAGCCTGCTGTACATTTTAACAATATTATTAAAGCATAAAATCTGTCCTTTGAGAATGAATGTGATTTTGGAAACAGAAGAAGTCATTTGGAAGCAAGTTTTATGAAAAAGAGGAGAGCTCATGCTAAGTGATATAAAGAAGAAATTCAGCTTTTCCCATAACCTCACAACCCAGAGATAATAACCCTCAACACATTGGCATTTTTTCATTCAGCAAGTTTTAATGCATATATTTTAACTTGGCACAAATGGGATATGCCATATATGCAGTTTGGATCCCCACTTTTGATCCCCAGTCAATATTCCTATTCCTCCCATTCATGAGATTCAGAGAAGCAAAGTAACAGGCCAACAGTTCTGCTTCAGGGAGTCTCCTAACCCAGCTTCTTTCAAAATGTGTAGAGGCTGAAAAAGGTAAATAGTTACACACACAAAATGCTTATCTGATTTTCTATTCCCTCTTTCTTGGTGGTAATATCTTACAAGATTATTTGGGTGTACCACCATAATGCGTGACCAGTGAGAGAGAAACCAAGAGTGATAGAGAAGGAAATTATGTGGTTCTAACAGAGACTAAAGAGAATAAGAAGTCTTGCCCAAGTAAATCATTCATGTAGATAGTGTGTGTGTGTGTGTGTGTGTGTGTGTGTGTGTGTGTGTGTGTGTGTGTGTGTGTTTGTGTGCCTGTGGCTTTCATTAAAAGTCACAAAAGTTTATTCCCCAGTGCTCAACAATGGAGTAACATCTCTTGAAATGGAGGAAGCACCACTGTGCCAGAGATCAGAGAAGATGGAATGACAATTTATACTTATGGGTCTTTTCCAAAAGTGAGAGGAATCATGCCATGTGTAAGTATTGGATTCTTGACAAAGTGCAGCCTGTTTTCTAACCCTAAACCTGAGCAATCGGTGAGGTCAGTGTGGCCCACAATTACCCTGAACCCTGGTGGATCCAGTTCCAGAATGGGGCACATTTTGCCTCAGACTTTCTCCATCTGGATTGTGCTCTGCAGATTTAGAAACAAGAGCTGAAAATGCTCTATCTCCACTTTGTCCCAACAACTGAGGCCATCTCCCCATGACCCAAAGGAAGATACTGATCAAATGCTGTTTGATTTGGTCCACACAAGTCATTGCAATCTTCCTACAGAAGTTGAGATGCCAGGAGATCCCCAATTTGCTCTTTTTTGCTTTAAAATTTTTTTCTGTAGAGCAGATTAGCCTAGTGGAGGGAGTGCCAGCTTCCGAATAGGACAAATCCTATTTTCCCCACTTGCTAACTTAGTCAACTTCGGCAAGTGACCTCATCTGCCACAAAGTCAGCTTCTCTACTTGTGACAAAGGTGAAGGAATCAGAGCATAAAATTTGCCCTAACCAATACATTTGGGAGGATTCTCTGAAGCTGGGTCAACCCAACCAAACCTAGATAAACTCCTATAGGTTGAAAGAAGAGAGAAACTAACAGGAATAATAAGTTGGTCATTGTAGTTCCATACAGAGCCCCGTCTCCTGCCCCAGCCCACCCCATCTCCGGCCAAGCCCAGGGAATGAAGATGAGCAAACTGAAACCCCAACTACCTTTAAAGACCCAAGAACACGTGTTAAATCTTCAAAGTCCATAAGACCTCAAAGTCCCTTGAGCCCAGCATGACAGAACACAGTAGAGCAGAAATTGCTGGATGACATATCAAGGAAGAAAGGGGATGTACCAGTACAGCTGGACATTTCCGTGCTCCCAAGAAAGGCAAAGGAGTGGCTGAGGAGGAGCCAGACCCCAAGGGCCTCAGAATGAGATGGATGAAACAGGAATGCTATGCTCATTGCTGACTCGAGGCCAAGTGGGTATGAGGATGAATAGGTCCATGGAGTGCTGACAGGCGATAATGCAACCCACTCCACCAGCCCCACCCCAAAGTGACTGAGATTAGGTTTCTGCAATGCTTTGGAATGAGAACACTAAACAGAGACTGAAATAGAAATTAAGTAAGCTCATGAAAAGTTATATTGTTTTCAAAGTCTGTAATGAGTAATCACTATATGAATATACATAAAGGGTCTGTACTCGTGGTAGTTGCACAATACATTCTCAGTGTTACTGTGATTACTATTGCCTAGTTATATTTGTCCGCCTTCTTCCTGGGTTATTGAAGTTGATAACCTAGAGCAGTGAAAATACAGGCAAAGCCTCCCTAGGATAATAAAAGTTGGAGAACTCTTTGATTTTTTCTTTATAGAAAACTAGAGGCCTAGTGCATGAAATTTGTGCACAGGTGGGGGTCCCTCAGCCCGGCCTGTGTCCTCTCGCAATCCGGGACCCCTTGAGAGATGTCGAGCCTCAATTGGCAGTCAGACATCCCTCTCGCAATCCAGGATGCTGCATGCACCAGTGACTATACTTTTCATACAGGTGAAAGGCATCTTGCTGTTGTATGGGCAGCTACATTTTTTTGCACTGATTATAAAAAGTAGTACATAACATGAGCCTTCTGAGGCAGTAGTACCATTTTCATCTTATGGGTGGAAAAACTGAAGCAGAGAGAAGTTAAGTAATTGGCTTTGTCACACAGTTATAAGTGCCAGAATCAGGGCTGACCACAAAATGTGCAAGCCAGAATTCATGCATGTCATCCCTGCATTATCCTCTTTTTTCAGTGTTAGAGTAGCCTTGCCAGGTTTTAACTTTTAAATCTAAGAGACTGTTCCCAATATATAGGGTAGGGTCCTTAGGCCTGGCCAGTGATCAGGGCCATCTGTGGGGCAACTGGTGGGTGGGGTGACGGGGGGGCCTGTTGGCACCCACCTAGGCTGGCAGCCTGGTTCTGCCCGCTGGCCGACCCCACCCCTGTCACTGCTGCTGGTGGCCTCCCTCTGTGGAGAGCAGATGCTCAATGCAAAAGCTTCCCCCACTCCTGCGTTGAGCATCTGCCCCCTGGTGGTCAGTGCAGGTCATAGTGACTGGTCATTCCACCATTCAGTCGATTTGCGCATTAGGGTTTTATTATATAGGATGATTGAGAGATTCCTGCCTTCTATCCCCTACCACCTAGAGAATATTACATTATTCTTCAGTCAGTATTTATGCTCCTTGGCCAGGCCTTGGGAGGGAGTGTAATTCCTTATCTCCTTGACTTTGGACTTGGCTATATGACCAACAAAATGTAGTATTCATGGTAGCATGCTAATACGGTACTGAGAAGACTCTAGAAGGCATTGTGTCTTTTCACTTCCTGTCTCATACTCCTGCCATCCTCCATGCGAATAGGAAGGCCCAGATAGCCATTGGTCCTCCAGATTGGGTCTCCAAATGAAAGAGCAGATGTGAATCTGACCTGAAGCTTAGAACCAAGCCTAGTCAAGTCCAGTGGAGTCCAGCCAAGTTCAGATGAGACACAGTTGAGCTTGACTGACCTACAGTTCCATGACTGAGAAGTTAATGTTTAGTCTCATAAGCTATTGAAATTTGGTGTCGTTTGTTACTAAAGAAAAATCTAATACACAACCAAGTAAGACCACTAGCATATCAAAGTGAAGAGAGGGAAGATGAATAGGTAAAACAGGGGCAAGAAAACAACTTTAAGAAATGAGGGAAAATTACCTTTCCGGGAACTTTGTCCCACAATTGTAGTATGAGATGGAATAAGAGCACAGCTAGGAAAGCAGGAGCCTGTGGTGTGGGAAAGAACATAAAGAATCGCAAAGGTGTTTGAGAGCCTTAAAGACCCCAAGGAGAAGGAAGGGTTCATGGAAGCATGTTTCTTCACTCTCAGATTCTCTCTTCCTTTAATTCTCACCATTATGTACCATTCTTTACATCTTAAGAAATGTACCTCCCTTCTGAGCATCAGGCTTGGTAAATAAACTCTAATGGCTTGCAGTGAATTCTACATTACTAGTGCTCCTATTTCTATTTAAAATGCAGCAGGCTGTATATTGGATATTGATTTGGGTTTGTGATTTGTTCTTATGCAGGTATTTGTCAAAGAACAGGTGTTTTCCCCATGTGTCATCTGAGATGGGTTAAGTATGCCAGGAGAGTGTAGTTATACAGAGGTCTCTCCCTGAGCAGACAGGTTAGTTATAAATTTCTCTGCGGTTTTTCCTTACCCTGTAGTGGCTGGGTGAGGGGAGGAAGGAGAAAGAGAGGGAGATAAAACCCAGCAGCTGAATAGTTAAGCCATTTATTTATTTTGATTTTTCACTAAACTCTTGTGATTATTTAAATAGCTTCTTAAATTCCAAATTGAAATGTGAAGTATTTGGCATACAAAGGGAATTAAGAATCAAAATATCTTACTAACTGATAAAATCAATTTTTCAAATCTCCAGACCTGTCCAATAAATCGCTTGGGAAAACTGAACAGAATCACTCCTTAAGTGACTTTGAGCATCAGTATTACATTTGTGTTTCATAAAACATAGGCTTCAAGTAATTGCTTCTTTCGTGGGTCTGCACTTCAAAACTTCACAATTAAAGCCTGCCCCTGGCCTGTGTGGCCCAGTCGGTTGCGCATTGTCTCATGCACCAAAAGGTTGCTGGTTCAATTCCCAGTCAGGGCCCATGCCCCCTTGTGGGCTTAATCCCTAGTAGGGGACATGCAGGAGGCAGACAGTCAATGTTTCTCTCTCCCTCTCCTTCTCCCTTCCTCTCTCTCTAAAAATCAATTAAGAACAACAACAACAAAAAAAGCCTGAAGCTAGCCTAGGGGTAAATCCCATTCTCCTCTAGAAAGTTCCAGAATCTTCTCCCACCAGATCCACCTCAAGGGGACTGTTCTCCAGAACAGCTTTCTCCCCTTCCTCCAGAGGCAGCTTAATTGACTACCCATCATCTGTGCTGACCTTTCTCAGAGGCACATGTGAGCACTTGTTTTCTCCCCACCCCAATTAACACCCATTATTTCCATCTAACCCGATCACACTTCAGGCCACCTTTTTACACACCAGCCTTCCCTTCCTGCACACACCAGAAGCAGGAAATACACTGAATGAACCACCACTTTCTACCTCCCCATCCCTTTTAAATTCAGCCCTGTGTTTCCATAGAGGCAGGACTGAGTAGTGGTTAAGACCAAGTGTTTGCAATCAGGATGCCCTGGCTATAAAAACTGGCTCTACCAGGTACTGGTGGTGAGACCTTGGGCCTGTCATTTTACCATCATCTGCAAAATGAGGATGATAATAGCATACAGCTCACAATGTTGTTTTAGGAAAACATAACAGCTGGTACATGATAAACCCTCAATTGCTGAGCACAGCTCACTCTTCCTCTGAGTATAATGCCCCTCATTCAGTCCACAGAGACTTACTGTGCTGCCCATGTGCCATTCCCGTGCCCGATGCTGGGACTACAGTGGTAAAAGGTGCAGTCCTCGTCCTTGAAGACCTTACAGGCAAGTAGGGAGAGCAGCAAATGCTAAAGCCTGGGAGGCGCTGCCACAGGATTAGTCTGAGTGTGCATTGGAGGTGCTCAAACAAAGGCTGGCCAGGGCCAAAGAAGCTTTGGAGGAAGTGTGATCTCTCCTGAGACTTGGAGGATGAGTTTGTGTTAGGAGAAGAGCAGCCCAGCAGAGGGCCCAGCATGTGCAAAGGCCCAGAGTTGGGAGGTGCAGATCTAGAAACTGGAACTAACTTATGGTGCTGACGCAAGTAAACTGTACAAGAGGAGAGAGAATAGGAGAGGAGGGATGGAAGGAGGAAGGGAGGGAGGGAAGGAGTTTGTAAGAACTTCAAACCAAAGGCAATGAGTTTTGCTTTTCCTGAAGTAAATAGGCAGTGACAGTCTATTTCCCTTTTCCAAACTCTCTATCTACAGAAGGGACACAGGATTAGAGATAAGACCCGAGGCTGGCAGACAGTTGTGCAAGGTATGCCTTGCTTGACAGTGCAAGACCAAGATGATGAGTGGGGTGGAAACCAGCTCAGCTGTGCTCACCAAGCTGGGTGCTTGGGCAAGGGGCCAGCAGTTGTAGCAGAGAAACCCAAAGTAAAACCAGATCTATTTATTGCACTGTACACAAGAATAACTGCCAAATGCATGAGATCTAGGTGCAGAATGAAATTGGTTAAGTACCAGAAGAAACCATGGATAAAAATAATTTTGCAAAAAAGCAAGTAAGTGGTGAAGTGACTGGAACTAGGGAGGTGCCTTTGGGAACAGTGGGGGATGAATCAATTCCATATATTAAAAAAGGTATAAAATGGTTGGTTGGATGTGGGTGGTGAGAAAGAAGGATGGGGTCAAGTATGAGACCCACTCTCTGGTTTGTGCAACTGAATGGATGATGATGTGGTGTGGTATTCAACAATGTTATTCAACAATTTACAAATTGGACAGCATCCCTTCTAGCAGAAATGAGCTCTGAGGAGCTATAAAAAATGAAAGACTTTTATAGGCAGAAGGGAGCAGGAAAAAGAAAGTTATATGAGACCAAAAAATGTATTATTACAAGGTTATTCTCCTTTAGGGGACTACTTGGGTCTACGAGGCAATGACCAAACTAGTGCTGACCAGGTATTCCTGATTGACTGGTTTCAGATTCCATTTCTGGGAGAGCCAAACTGTAATTAAGTCTGGGTTTGGCGGTGTGGGGCTTAGCATAAGTGATTCCACTGTGGGCCTGGTGTCTTGTTTTTAACAGGTGCAAAGCCTTAAGTTATTATGTGCTGCCTGACATCTGGTAAATTCAGGAGGGCTAAGTGCAAGTTTCCCTCCCAACTCTGTTCCTGCAAATAAATTCCTATAGCCCAACAACCTCCTTTTCAAGGGGAATGGATGCATTTCTTTGAGTTCCCTCCCCTGCCAGCTGTGGAAGTAGTCAAACAAGCCAATGGCACCCTCCCATGGGAACTAGGGGCACCCCGCCCCCTTGGTTCCCACAGCCCCTGGCTGTTCCCTCTGTTCCTGAGTGCAGCCCCCGTGTGGCCCTCTATGCTGTGCAGTGCCTTCACCCAGACTGTGAGCTTAGGTGATTGATAAATTATCAACAGTCTCTTCCATTTGGTCTTTGATGTTGTCATTTTAACCACACTTGTAACCTAGGGTGGGCACTGCTCCTTCACCAATGGAGTGAAGAAGAGGTAGTTTAAACAGGTGAGATCCTCCATTCCATTAGAGAACACAAAGGGAAGATGCTGAAGGGGAAATATTTATAATTTCTGTTCTAGACAGGTCCTGTCCTTCTCACCTCCCTTGTCCAGTTCATCTGGTGAAATCCAGAGGCTCCTCGACTCCCGCAGGGAGTAAGGCTCCCTTTGTTCAAACTTCGCCTGGACCTCTGTGGCAGAGCATGGACTGGTGCCCATTATAAAGTGTGATTTCTCCCCTTCTCAACTGGAACCTTAACGGCTGGAAGCTTTAGGCATTTTATGAGCAAGAGTGTGCAGAAAATCACGGGTATTATCAGTAGAAGATAAGACAGACTGAGTTGCTCTGTTTCATTGTCAGGAAACCAGGCCAAGGTCATGGGCGCCAGATGGGTGAGGACAGACAGGTGTTTGGTGCTGAGCTAAGAGATAAGCTGGGGTGTGCTGGATGTGCTGAGCCTGGAAGAGAAACTGGTGGAGCAACGTGGCTAGCAGCGTCTCATGGTGGCCACTCTGTATGTTGATATTAGTGTAATGGAAAGTGCCCAATCTGAACCAGGTTATCTCCTTACTGCCGAAGAGGTAGCTCCTAATGTCACCTCTGAGGCCTCATGCCAGGCCCTGCCCTGAGGCATATGTAGATTTTTTTAAACTTATTTGCACAAATGGAGTCTTTTTTAAATTTACTCTGATGCCCAGAAATCTAAAAGAAGTGCTGTTAGTATGTCAATGATAATAATAATCCTATATAATAAAAGCCTAATGCCAGAAGCTAATTCCAGCATGTCATAAATGCAAGAAGTTTCATCAAAAGGTTGATAGAACCTGGAGGCTTCAGCAGGGCTGAAGAGACATATTATTGTCTGTTGGAATGGCTGAAGGCATTTCCCCAAACCATTTCCCCATATATTATTGCCTGTTGCCAGACAGCTGAGGGCATTTTAATCTACATGTTATTGCCTCATTGGAATGGCCAAAAGCAGCCAAATATGCTAAGTGTCCAGTCGGCAGGTCGGCCGTTCAACCAATCAAAGCGTAATATGCTGATAATATGCTAAGGCCGCTCAACCATTCATTATGACGTGCCCTGACCACCAGGGGGAAGACAGTCAACCAGTTGACCAGTCACTATGATGTGCACTGACCACCAGGGGGCAGACATTCCGACTGGTAGGTTAGCTTGTGGCTGGGGTCCAGCCAATTGGGACTGAGCTAGACAGGCCAGACATGCCCTGGAGCCCTCCTGCGGCCCCTCCCTGGCTGGTCAACCTCCCGTGTCCCTCCCTGGCCCCAATCATGCACTGGTGGGGTCCCTCGGCCTGGCCTGCACCCTCTCACAATCCAGGACCTTTGGGGGATGTCAGAGAGCCGGTTTCGGCCCAATGGCGGAACAACCAGTTGCTATGACACCCACTGACCACCAGGGGACAGACTCTCAATGCAAGAGCTGCCCCCTGGTGGTCAGTGCACTCCCACAGGGGGAGTGCTGCTCAGCCAGAAGCCCGGCTCATGGCTGGTGCGCGCAGCTGCAGTGGAGGGAGCCTCTCCCAACTCCACAGCAGCACTAAGGATGTCTGACTGACAACTCCTGGACTGAGAGAGGGCACAGGCAAGGCTGAGGGATGCCAGCCCCCCCTCCCCCGCCCCAGTGCACGAATTTTGTGCATGGGCCTCTATTAATAGTAATAATAGCACAAGCATTTACTGAGTGCATTGTAAGTGCCTGGTACTGTTCTAAGTGTTTTTGCATCTATTTGTTCCCCACAGCAACTCTGGAAGGAGACTCTATTAAATTCCCCATTTCATTAGTAAGAAAAACAATGCACAGAAATGTTAAGTAACATGACCAAGATGACCTGGTTCTAGAGCTCACATGCTTAAATACTATGCTGTGTTGTCTTTCAGAGCTTGGAGCCTCATTCTTTTTGTCTCAGCATCCCCAGTGTCTGTGTCAGAATATACTAACAGAGGTGTGTACAAAGTTTTTATTTTATTGCACAAATACTGTAAGTGAATGAACAAAACCTCATTTGCTAAGGCATCCACAGCTCCCCTTATACCAAGTTGTGATTTAAGAGAATAGCAACTGGGCCTTGGCACCAAAACATCACGGCCATCTCCTGTCACTGAGCCATGGCATCTGGCGCTTGTTTTGTGTTTCTTCTAGAGGCTTTCCCTCTATAGGAACCACTTATTAAAGTGAGGGGACAGTTTGCAGTGCCCCAAAAGGGTGAGGACTCATTCATATACTCCCATCCTGCCCACTTAGGGCTAGAGTAGCAATTTTCAACCTTTATCATCTCATGGCACACATAAACTAATTAATAAAATTCTGTGGCACACCAAAAAATTTATTATATTTTTGTTGATCTGACAAAAAAAGTGTAATTTTGATTCATTCACACTGGATGGCTGTTGTTATGTTGGCTATTGTCATTTTTTTTATTTGACAACCTAAGGAAAAAGAAGTCAGTGCCCCTGACTATAGTCAGGTATTGCATGTTTCAAAAATTCTTGCTGCACACCAGTGTGCTACGCACACCGGTTGAAAATCACTGGGCTAGAGTGTTAGAGGGCACACGGCACCCCCTGTGTTCAGCAGATGGTGGCAGCTGGGGCCATGCAGAGAGTTCCCTTCCAGCTCATTGCGGCAAGGTGACTATGAGGGTAGAAGCCAGGCCTCCAGGTCACATTGTTTCTCCACCTACAAAGTCCTCCATCCCACATCCACTTTGAAGACCTAGAGTCAAGTAGTTCTTCATAAAAGAAGTCATTTCTTAGAATTAGGGGCTCTTTAGGAAGAATGTCAATTCCAAACTTTTCCCAGTGGTCTCAATCAATGTCTATGTCCTCTAAGTGATGTCAATCAATATCTACATTCTCTGACCCCACCATCGGGTCACCCCTCCACAAACTCTGCTGATGGGAAGCACTAGTCAGAGCCCTCTCAAGGGCCATGGCCAGGGGTATTCATCAGAGAAGATGAATTTCAAGCCAAGGAAAAGAGAGAACATTCATATTCATGCAACCAGCACCCAGGCATAATGATGGCTTGTTGCCCCATCCTACACCCAACTTCAGGGTGACTTCTTTGCCCAGCAGGGCTGCATGCTGCTTGTCCTGACCTGATCTCACTCCAGTGCACTGGAATGTGTGTGATTGGTTGCACTGAATGAAGGATCCATCCAAACTCCCCTCTTTTCCCACCAACTTCATGGTCCAGGACAGTTTTTCAGTACAGGTTGCCCCCATCTTTAGGTCTCTGCTGCCATTGTCATGAGCTCAGCAGTCCCTTCAATGTCCTTGCTGTGCTGCCAATGTCTTTACTGGTGACTTCTAAAGGGGGTTGGAGAATCCCTTTAAAAAGCTCTAGCCAAAGACTCAAAAATGGTTTTATAATTTCTAAGGGATTGTAGAAAATTCTAATCACTGTCTGCTGTCTAATTTGCTTCCTTTAAGTCTTTGGTCTGGTGACCAAGAACTATAATTATCAACATAACAATACTTAACACATTTTAAAGCCTTTTTGTTACTTCAAGTAGGCCTCACAATAACTTTATGAGATAGTATTTTTCTCTGAGGAACGTGGCTTAGAGATGTTACGTGACCTACCTAAGGTCACACAGCTAGTACATTGTAGAATTGAGACTCAATAGGGACCTCCAAGACCAGGTGCTCTTCTCAACACCAACTTCCAGGATAAAATGAAGAGCAGAAATGTTAGCCAGATTATGTTCCTCTTTTTCTTAATTATGGATAATTTCAGATATAAAATTAGAGAGAATGGAATAGTAGTACAAGTATACTGGAGCCAGTCCCCACTACCAGCTTCCAAGACTTGAGTATTAAATAGTCAGAAATTTTGCAAGCTGCCTGTTCAACCATTGGTAGCCTAGAAATGTGGTAGGTAGTTTTAGACATGAGCAGAGCAAGACATGAGCAGAGCAAAATAAACCATCATAAAAATAAAAAGGGAGTCCATTGTAGGGGAGAACATTTTTGCCAATGATACATCTGATAAAGGTTTAATATCCAAAATATATAAGGAACTCATATAACTTAACAAAAGAAAGACAAACAATCCAATAAAAAAAAAAACATGGGTAGCCCGGCTAGCATAGTTCAGTGGTTGAGCATCAACCTATGAATCAGAAGGTCACGATTCGATTCTCAGTCCAGGCACATGCCTGGGTTGCAGGTTCAATCCCAGTCGGGGGCATGCAGGAGGCAGCCAATCAATGAGTCTCTCATCATTGATGTTTCTATCTCTCTCTCCCTCTCCCTTTCTCTCTGAAATCAATAAATATATATATATTTTTTTTAAATGGGCAGGAGCCCGGCCAGCACGGCTTAGTCATTGAGCGTTGACCTATGAGCCAGGAGGTCACTGGTTTGATTCCTGGTTAGGGCATATGACCAGGTTGCGGGCTCAATCCCCAGTAGGAAGTATGCAGGAGGCAGCCAATTAATGATGTTCCTCTCACTGATGTTTCTATCTCTCTATCCCTCTCCCTTCTTCTCTCTCTAAAAATCAATGAAAACATTTTTAAAAATGGGCAGAAGACCTGAATAGACACTTCTCCAAAGAGGACAAACAGATGGCCAATGGACATATGAAAAAAATGTTCAATATCACTAACCATCAGAGAGATGCAAATTAAAACTACAATGAACTATTATCTCACACCTGACAGAATGGCTACCATAAATATATCAGCAAACAAGTGCTGGCAAGGATGTGGAGAAAAGAGAACCCTAGTACACTGCTGGTGGGAATGCAGACTGGTGCAGCCACTATATAGAACAGTATGGAGTTTCCTCAAAAAATTAAAAATTGATCTGCCAATTGACCCAGCAATCCCACTTCTGGGAGTATATCCTAAGAGTCCTGAAACACCAGTCAGAAAAAAGATATGCCCTATGTTCATAGCAGCACTATTCGATAGCCAAGATCTGGAAATAGCCCAATTGTCCAAGTAGATGAGTGAATAAAAAAGCTGTGGTACATTTACACAATGGAATACTATGCAGTTTGTAAAAAAGAAGGAAGTCTTACCCTTTGTGACAGCTTGAATGAACTTGGACATTATTATGCTAAGCAAAATAAGCCAGTCAGAGAAAGACAAATATCACATGACCTCACTTGTAGGTGGAATGTAATGAACAACATAGTTCCAGAGACACGGATGCATGAAACAGAATGACAAATCTTAGAAGGGAGAGGGGTGGAGCAGATGGAAAGAGATTAACCAAAGAACTTATATGCATATAGGCATAGCCCATGGACACAGACAATAGTGTGGGGAAGGCCTGGAAGGAGGTAGGGGCTGGGCGGGGCGGGGAGGGGGAGGAGGCACAAAGAAAGGGAAAATGGGGGACATCTGTAATATTGTCAACAATTTGAAAAACTTCCTTTGGCAGCTTGTTAAATAATTTTGTGAGTAACTTTCTAAATTCTATGAGAACATTGTCTAGTAGCAATAGTATGTGGTTGTATGGCATTTGAGTATGTGCAGGACATAGCAGGGTTTATGGGAAAGAGCTATGAATGAGGCCAAGCTGGGCTCAGCCCTGGTGTCACCTTCTCCTAGGATCATGGCCTGAACAAGGGGTGAGTTGATTCTTTATCAAAGGATGAACATGAGAATGAAATGAGATGAGGTCTATTTAGTGGCCAACCACAGGATCTGCCAAAAAGGTGACACTTAAAATGTAATGGAGATAATTGTTATTTCCATTAATAGCTCTTTCACATACACTACCCTATCTTTACTTTCAGTAATTGTTTAAGCTAATTATCATACCTGGCATCATTTAGTTTCAGGTTAAGTTTATTACACAGTGGGGTTGTATTTTTATGTACCACATCTTCATTTCACACAGTTCAGGCACCTCTAATATACTCCATGTGTACAACACATATGTCCATGTACTGGATTTGTTGTTGTTGTTAATCCTCACCCCAGGATATTTTTCCATTGATCCTTAGAGAGAGTAGAAAGGAAGGGGAGAGACAGTGAGAGAGAAACATCCAAATGAGAGAGACACATCGATTGGTTGTCTCTCACATAAGCCCAGACCAGGTCTGGGGATCGAGCCTGCAACCAAGGTACCTGTGCTTGACCGGGATCAAACCCTGGACACTTCGGTCCACAGGCTGATGCTCGATCCACTGAGCCAAACCAGCTAGGGCCATGTACTGGATTTAACCAAAATAATAGCTGGTTTTCCAAGACTGCTACTCATATCTTTAATTAATTTATGTGACGCTTGGTCTTTAATCAAGACCATTGTTGGTCTTAACCAACAATTAGAGCAGGGTCCCTGGAAGAAAATATGACTCCATTCGTGACATTCTATTATGTGATTTAAAGTGCAAGAAGGAACCGTGGGGGAAAGTGGAAGTATAAACCTCATTTATAAAGTAGACCTTGACTTTTACTTTAGCTATTCCCTTTAAATTGATAATTCCCATGATTCAGAAGTCATTTTCCTTCGAAGCAAATATTCTCCTTGTGACCTTTTCTATAACAAGAGATAAAATTATCAAATGACATTTTTGAACAGACACATTTCAAGACATTAAATCGTGTGTGTGTGTGTGTGTGTGTGTGTGTGTGTGTGTGTGTGTGTTCTACTGGTCTCAACACATTTCCTTTCATCCAGCGGTTCTCAGACTGGTCTGCAGAGCAGAATCCCAGGGAGAGGGAATGGAAAGACTGACTCCTGTGCACTCCAGACAAACAAAATCACAGTCCCTAGGGTGCACCCTCCCTCCCCTACCCCAGCCCTGCGGTAATTTGAGTGTTTACGCAGAGTTAAGCACAGATTTACTTAGTTAGCTTGTTTAAAATTTCAGGCGAAGCTGCAGGTGATAAAAAATCCAGTACTTCACTTTGTTGTGACCCCCACAAATTCAGGGGCTTAAGACAATGGTAACCTGTCTGGCAAATTCAGGCCTATTGGGGTCTGAAGATTTCAGTCCTTTGAAGAGGACTTTGCAGGAAGTAGTGCCAAGAAATCCACTCCCATAGGCTTAGGGAGATGAGGCTTTAAAATGTACAAGTGTTGAAAGCGGCAGCACCTCAGAAAATCCCCACTTGTGGCTGGAGAGCAAACTCTGCCCTGTGGCCTTGGGAGGGACGAGGGATGAGGGGCAGGGCAGGGGCCAGGCTGACTTCTGCAAGGCCAGTGTCTTCCCAGCCTGGCTCAGACCCAGGCTCTGAGGCCACTGAGTAAAGGCACTGACATGACTGGCAGGAGTAAGACTGCTTGAGTTGTCTGAAGGTGACAAAGGCGGTAAGTTGCTAGCTCGATCCACATCCTTTATCTTGAAAAGCATGGGTCACGGACCATTTTCTCACAATCACGGAAGGTTAGAGCCAGAATGGCCCTCAGAGAAGTCTATTCCTATGGCTCCTCATGCATTAAAGCTTAGAATTCTTTCTTCAAAAGGCAACTTCCACACACGCCTGGTACAGAGGAGCTGCTCAGATTAAGAAAGTGGGGTGCCTAAAGCAGGCCTATGTCTTAAGCCTTCTTCCCCTGGCCCAGAGAATTTGGAAGGGCCCGTTTAAAGAGCCCTGAGTCAATGCAAGTTTGTTTTTCAAAAGAGAAAGGCGAGGCTCTCGGAGAACTAAATTCCCAGAGCATGTTGCTATTTGGTATCCCTGAAGGGTGTGATAAGGGCCAGAAAGCAGGTAAGGACAGGACTGACACTAGAACCTAGTGTTGGGCTCTACCTGCTAGTCTTGCCTGCAGGCTTTGTTTGCACAAGGAAATTAACCCCAGCAAACTTTCTGTTGGTACATGAGGCCAGTGCTCATGAGAATGCTCCTGGATGGGGCAGGCCAGCTGGATCTCAGAGCAGAGGCCAGACCCAGGAGAGCTCTCAGGAGTGCTCACTCACCCAGCCTTGCTCCTCTGGGCTTCTGGGTACAGAGACTGCTGTTTGCACCCGATCCCTGGATACTGAGGCTATCTCTTCAGGGCCTTTGATCAGGGAGTCTCTCCAGGAAATAAGCATCTGCCTTCGCTATTCTTCCTTGGCCTCTAATCTCATGCAAAGTAGCTACTTGTGGCGGTTTCAGGGTAGACACCACAGAATCCTACTGGAACACCTCCTGTTACCAAGGGGCAGGTATCCTCTGCGCACATCATACCAGGTGATCCACGTGGGCCCATCCCAGACCTGCAAAGCAGAGGAAGTCTCAAGTCCCACCTCTCAGCAGCCCTCTGGAGCAAGCAAGATGTAGTTTATTCCTAGTCCTAGGGCAGGTACTTCCAGACTCGGGGCAGACAGACAAGGGTGCAGAGGAACAGACTAAGTGTTTTTTGGATGTCAAATGAATGAGAACAGTTGTAAGCTCTTATATAGCATCTTTCCCATGCCAGGCACGATTCTGAGTGTATTAATCTTCTCAGAAACCTATGCGATAAATGTTATCATCCTTATTTGACAGATTAGGAAATTATGACCCAGAGAGTTTAAGTTACTTGCCCAACGTCACTCATTTGGTAACTGATAATTTGCCAAGATTCAAATCCAGTCTGTGTTTCTCATTACTGGGCGTTGGTGGGCATCGGGTTCCTGGCTGGGTGAGGCTAGAGATAAAGCAAGGCCTAGCTCCCTTCTGAGGTGAGGTAGAGACAGAGCCTTGTAACTGGGCCAGGGCCTATTCTGTTGGATGGGGCACAGTTGGTAAACACATTTTAAAGGGCAGCATTCTTTTTTTAGATATCCTATATAATAAAGAGGTAATATGCAAATTGACCATTACTCCAAGATAGCCGCCCCCATGTGTAAAGATGGCCACCCCCATCTTTGGCCTCCATAAGATGGCCAGGAGGGGAGGACAGTTGTGGGGGATCAGGACAGCAGGGGAGGGCAGTTAGGGGCAATCGAGCTGGCAGGGGAGCAGTTAGACATCGATCAGGCTGGCAGGGGAATGGTTAGGGGGTGATGAGGCTGGCAGGCAGGCAAGTGGTTGGGAGCCAGCAGTCCTAGATTGTGAGAGGGATGTCCCAGATTAGAGACGGTGCAGGCGGGGCTGAGGGACACACCCCCATGCACGAATTTCGTGCACTGGGCCTCTAGTAATTCCATAAAATAAAATCCACCCTTTGAATGTGTACAATTCAGCCCTAGCTGGTTTTGCTCAGTGGTTAGAGTGTTGCCCATGGCCTGAAGGGTCTCTGGTTTGATTCTGATCAAGGGTACATACCTTGGTTGCAGGCTCAACCCCTGCCCCTGGTCGGGGCGCGTGAAGGAGGTAACCAATTGGTGTGTCTCTCTCACATTGATGTTTCTCTCTCTCTGTCTCTCCTCCTCCCTTCCACTCTCTCTAAAAAAAAAATCAATGGAAAAATATCTTCAGGTAAGGATTAACAACAACAACAAAAAGTATCCAATTCAGGGGTTTTAGTATATTCACAGAGTTGTGCAATCATCACCATTCTCTAATTCTGGAACACTTCTATCAAAAGAAACCTGTACCCAGTAACAGTCACTCCCCATCTGCCCTCCTCACAGACTCTGACACTCAGTCTGCTTTTTGTCTCTGTGGGTTGGCCCAGCCTGGATATCCCACATAAATGTAATCACTCAATATGAGGGCAAAAGCAACATGCCTTGTCTAAATGTTTCACCCTTTTACTTTCTCCTTGTTCCTGTGCAGGTTGTTTTGCCATAATTTAAACCAACATTATGACAATTTATTAAAATTTTTCTTAAAATGCGCTCAGGGAGAGCAGATATTCCCCTTGCCTCTGTTTCTCTAACTTGGGACATTTGCAACTGAGCTCAGGGCCCAAGGTTCACGCTAAGCTAAGAACAAAATCAAGGAATCAGAATGACCAAGGCAGGGCTCTGAGGACCGAGGCAGAACAAGAGGCCACTAGGAGGTAGGAAGGCTGGGAGGCAGGGCTGGGATTGCCTTGCCCCAGACTAGTTTCTGCTGGTTTTTAAACCTTGCTTAGCTGGTTCACAGCACTCTGGGTCAGAATAGGGTTTTTTTTTTACCAATCAGAAAGGATATATGCACCCCTATGTTCATAGAGGCACAGTTTACCATAGCTAAGATTTGGAAACAGACTAAGTGCCCATCAGCAGATGAGTGGATTAAAAAACTGCACAATGGAATACTACGCTGCTGTAAAAATGAAGGAATTCTTACCATTTGCAACAGCATGGATGGAACTGGAGAGCATTATGCTAAGTGAAATAAGCCAAACAGAGAAAGGTAAATATCACATGATCTCACTCATTTGTGGAATATAATGAACAACATAAACTGATGAACAAAAGCAGATCCAGAGGCAGAGAAGCATCGATCAGATCATCAAACCTCAGAGGGAAAGTAGGGGAGAGTGGGGTTAAGGAAGAGAGATCACCCAAAGGACTTGTATGCATGCATATAAGCATAAGCGATGGACACAGAGACCAGGGGGGTGAGGAAATGAGTGGGAGGGTGGGGGGAGTAATGGGGAGATAAGGACACATATGTAATACCTTAATCAATAGAGAAAAAAAATATATAAAAATAGAAAAAAAGAATAGGGGTTTTTTGTTGTTTGATTGATTTGATTTTATTGTTGACAGTATTACAGATGTCCCAAATTTCCCCCCTTTTATCCCCTTGCACCCAGCCCTGCCCCACCCCAGGCCTTCACCACACTATTGTCTATGTCCATGGGCTATGCATGTGTGCATATAAGTTCATTGGTTAACCTCTTCCAGTCTCCCTGCACCCCCTCTGAGATACGTCAGTCTGTTCCATGTCTCTGGACCTAGTATTTTGCTAATCAGTTTATTATGTTCATTAGATTCCACATATAAGTAAGATCATGTCTTTCTCTGACTGGCTTATTTCACTCTCCAGGTCCCTTCATGTCGTTTCAAAGGGTAAGAGAGCCTTCTATTTTTCACAGCTGCATAGTATTCCATTGTATAAATGTACCACAGCTTTTAATGCTCCAAAGCCAAACAATAGACCTAAGCAACAGAATAGAAAAATCAGAAACAGACTCTATGAAAGTAAGTTTTGCAAAATAAAGGGCAAAAGATGGATTCCCCACTAGTCACACACCTCCTTGACATTCACTAATCCCAGCATTAGTTGGTAACTTAGATGTTCAAAAACAAAAACAAAAAGTTCTTGGGTACCCCTCACCCATCTTCCCCTAATATTATTTCCTGGTACTTTGCAAGACAGGGAAATCAACATTGATGCATTACTATTAACGGGATTCAGACTTTATTTGGACTTCACCAGCTTTTTCATTAATGTCCTTATTCTGTTCCAGGACCCACATTTATTTGGTCATCATGTCTTCTTAGGCTTCTCAGGTTTATCACAGTTTCTCATTATTTTCCTTGTTTTTCATGACCTTCACTATCTTAAGGGGTAAAGGTCAGGAATTTGTACCTGACTCTCAATTTTGATTTGTCCAGTTTTCTCTCATGATGGCACTGGGACCATCTCAATAAGTTTTGACTCAGTAAATCTAGGGTGTCCAGGAATCTAAATTTTTAAGATGTACTCCACACAGTTCAAATGCAAATGGTCAATATTTGAGAAATATTGTTAGTCACCAAAACAAACTGCAGGAGGATTAAAGGATTTAAAATTTTAAACATTAAAATTGCTTTTTAATATCAGGAAAAAGAACAAAACATTAAACAAATCTGTGGAAATGATACTTTTCTAAGACTTGAAATATTAGTAGAAAACATAAATAAAGAGATTGACACATTTGATCATGTAAATTAATTTATAAAATAAAAATCATTTGTCTCAAATATAAATAGCAAAAGGTTAATATCTATAGAACAGTCCTTCCAATGTAGTGGGAAAACATGAAGTACCCACTAGCAATCTCATCAGTAGTAAGCAGATATAAAGTAAAACAAGAACTATTTTATTTCCTCTAAATTAGCAAGGTTTGAAAATAAAAGACCTTGTGCTGTGAATTTGTGATGAAATTAGAACATCCTTCATTGCTGGTGACATTGTCAGTTTGTTACAACAACTTCTTTGCAAAGCAACATGATAATATACATCCACATGTACTGCTACTTGATAAAGACAAAGACTGCAGGCTATCTTGAGAAAATATACATAATGTTCCATTGGAACAATATGAATTATATAAAAAGATGTTATGTTTAGATTTGCATTAAAATGTTTACATTTAGACAAAAATGGAAAGAATATTTATGAAAATGAAATGTTTAAATTATTAAATATTTTCTATCCTCTGGTTGATTCTTCACATATTCAGTCTAAATTATCTCAGTGTCCATCATTTCAAAAAATAAAGGCCCTTAAAAATGAAGGGGTCTTTCCATCAGGCTGCACGCCTGCTCCCTTCAGAGAATTTCATGGTTTGTCTGTTGGCATGTATTGAATGTTAAGCACAAGCCCAGCTTGATCATTGGATGTGGCCCATGGGCTTTTAAAAATCCCTTTGGCTTTTCTTGGTAACAGAGATAGAAATAGGGAAATGAGTGGTGTGTCTGAGTCACATTACGAATTTCCCTTTTCATGAAGAATCATCGGGATAAATAACTTTGTAAATTCCAAATAAATTCCATAAGCTGCCCTCCCTTCCTTCTTCCTTCCCCCATCTGGCCTACCCAGTGTTCTCCATGTTTCCCTCCTGTCGCACCCATTTACAGCCACGCCCCGCTTTGGAGAGTTGATCAAGAGGGGTGAACATGGGGGGTCAGCTTTCTGAGTTGTCTGCAACTCGGAGGCTGCCTTCTCCCCCTGGCTGAGTCCCCCCCGCCCCCCCCCCCCCCCGTGACTTGCAGAAAAGCCACAGCATGGGCATCTAACCACAGTGGAGCTCGAGCCTATTTAAACTGGAGACCTTACATGCCTACACTCCTGTAAGTTGAACAAGTACCAATAATGCTATTAATTTGGAGGGTGGGGAAGCATGTAAGTGAAGCAATGTGGGACGGTTTTCTTTATGATTTGAAAGTATAATTAAAACACCTCCCTGGATGTTTGATTACAGGGCAGATCCAAAAGGAATAGCTTTAAAATATTTCCTCTAGAATTGGTCAATTTTTTCCCCTACACAAGATAAAGAATATTTTTATACATCTTTAATTAGTTTAGATACTGAAACTATTCAAGAAAGTTTGCCTCTAGTTTATTAAGATAAATTTATTGAGATTTGACAATCTTCTAACTAATTTCACCTCTCCCTACTTTTTAATTTTAACCTTTACTCTTCTAATGAAAGAATTAATTTGGCCTTGAACACTAGAAACACAAACTGTTTCCCTAAGGAACATAAATCTGTGGGTTTTCTAATATTTCTAGTGTCAACCAAAAAAATTTTAGGCTGTAATAAAGAATAAAAATCCTTTATTTGAGCAAGAGAATTACAATCTGAAATGCAGATTCAGGTAGCAACCCAACTATGTTCTAGACAGAAACAAAGAAAGGCAGGGTTTTTAAAGGCAAAAACCATAAAATGTAATTCTTTCATGCAAATAAAGGATTGCAGGATAGATTAACTGGGATTGGTTAGTTCCAATATGCAAATGAGGAGGTGAAAATACAAGAAGGAAGTAAAATCCAAATGTGACCATGTAGCAGTTATTGTCCAAGATATTTATGGCTCAGCCTAGAGCTGAGTTTAGCAACTTAAAAGCAGCTCTGAGAACTGAGACACAAGATGTGCAGAGACTACACTTCCTTAGTAGCCTCCTGATTCTGTTGTGACTCTCCTAGCAATGCTCATTCCATTTCATTTTCTCTATTTTCAGAAGAAAATGAAATAAAGCAGAGCTCCCTATTGGGGGTCGGCGGTTTGTGGCCCAAAGATCAACTCAACCTGTTAATATTCTTTTTCACCATGTCACACAATGCCATGGAGAGTACACAAACTCAGAACAGACCCTATGCCAACCTATGTCCTCCATTCCAGAAAGACAATAGGGCTGGGAGAAAGACAAATACTGGGGGCAACCCCTGTCCCAGGCACTCTCATTGTTTACACAACCACAGCTCTCTCTTGGCACCCTGGTTAAGAGTTACTTAACTTAGCTAGTTACAGAGTGTTTCTCAACTCCTTGTGGTCCAGTAAATATTAACCAATGAATTTCCTGAGATACTTTAAGGCAGATGTTTGTAAACTGAAGTCCATGGACAGAATGTAGGAGTCTATGACTGTGGATGGGAAATAAATTACACATTCGTTTTTAATAATACCTGTGTTTTATCGCCAATGGAAATCTTCAATATTTTCATTAGCATGTTTCATCGTCGCAGATATCTCAAACTATGTTATGCTCATCACTCCCTCACAAGTATGTGGTTTCAGGTCTACCACTGGAGCTTGCTGTTCAATGTATCAATGAAGAAGTGCATTGCTATGGACTGAACATTTGTGTCACCCCAAAATTCATATGTTAAAGTCCTAGCCCTAATGTGATGGCAACAGGTCTAATATACACATATAATATATTTTAAAACAATTTAATAACTTTATTTGTCATAATTAGTTTCCTTTATAATCTTATGTATTCCCTTTCATGCATTTGAAAGTGTTATTCTAAGAATGGGTCCACTGACTTCACCCCTGCCTAAGAAGACTATCATTCTTTTATGTTTTGTTCATCCTCACCCAAGGATATTTTTTCCATTGATTTTTAGAGAGAGTGGAAGGAGGGAGGGAAAGAGAGAGAAAAAAAATCCATGTGAGAGACACACATAGATTGATTGCCTCCCATACTCACCCTGACTGGGGATCAAAACTGCAACCCAGCTATATGCCCTTGACCAGGCATCGAACCCGGGACTCTTTCATGTGCAGGCTGACATTCTAACCACTGAGCACACTGGCCAGGACAAGAAGACTGTCCTTTCTAACAGCCTTCCTTCTTGGTCACATCTCTACTTCACAAAAACATCTTTCTCCTGCCTCCCAGGCTGAGAAATGGTGGTTTAGAGCATGGTGTTAGTGAGGCTTTTTAATGGTTTCCCTCCTTGTAGACCAGCATGTTCATCCACTTCTACTATCACAGACTTCTCGGCCTCAGCCACCATCTGACCCAGTGTGTGCTGTTGAGGGAAGGTGTGCCCAGAGCAGTGTAAACCCAACGCTCCTGAGGATAGAACCTCAAACACACCAGGTCTCAGCACTGGTGATCTCTGAGGAGAACAGAGCTGTGTGAGAAGCAAGTGGAGCAGTTGAAAGGCCAGCGACCATTTATTCAAAAGACATTTTGTTTTTTATTGACTTGATGTGATTAGTTCATTTTAGAATAAAAGACCAGACAAATCCTGTATTTCAAGCTTGCCAGCACCACTTACTAACTATCAATCCTTGAGGAATCTATTACCTCTTGGAGCTTCAGTTTCCTCATCAGCCAAATGATGGATACAGCAGCAAAGGTTCAGTTCTCAAAACATGTTCTCATTCTCTCTCTCTCTTTTTCTCTCTCTCACTCTCACCTCTTATTCTCCCACCTCTCTTTCTCTCCTTCTTTATTTTGAGACCTGTAACATTTTAATTTCAATAATATTATCTATATATATAAAAGCCTAAGCAACTATTCGACTGGTTGACCATTTGACTGGTCACTATGACATGCACTGACCACCAGGGAGCAGACGCTTAATGTAGGAGCTGACCCGTGGTGGTCAGTGAACTTCCACAGTGGGAGCACTGCTCAGCTGACCTACGAGAGCCAGACACAGGGTTCATGGCTAGCCACCGCTGCAGCCCAGAGACCACAACAGAGCGGTAGTGAGCCTACCAGGCAGTAGCAACAGCAGGCACAGTGGGGCCAGAATGAGCAGAAGCAGCAGGCAAGAGTGGCAGGCGGCATTGGACTGCCAGTTTTGGCTTGATCCCCACAAGCCACCCTGAGGGATCCCACCAGTGCACAAATCTGTGCACCAGGCCTCTAGTTGGATAATAATATACTTACAGAAATGGAACTTGAGCATCTTGAGGAAAGGAGTTTAAATTTTAAAGTCTATGATATTGACCTAAACTCCTCGGACTGGAATAGCTTGCTTTAGGACAGCTCAGGGTCAGTTCTTGTTTTGTTTTGTTCTATTTTGCTTTATCTAGAATCTGTGCTTCTATTTGTCAGCTCTAGGTGGCAGTAAAGTACCATGAAGACTTATGGTGAACTAAGCAGCAAGTATCCTGCTGTTTCAAGTCTGGAAGCTGAGGAGCTCCTTAAGGAAAATGTGAATGTGATCACTGGGTACCAAGGCTCCCCTAACACTCTGCACTCAGGTCAGCTCACCACCGCTATCTCTTCAGGTCGACCGTGTTGGAGGGAGGAAGGAAAGAAAGCCACGGGTTCATGAGGACATTACATCAGGATACAATGGAATAAGGTGAATTAATGGGGGTTTGTCCAAACTATCTTCCTATCTTCTAATTTACTTCTCTCTCATGGTCTCTCTCTTTCTTTCTCTCTTTCTCCACACACACACACACACACACACACACACACGAGCTTAAGGAGAGAGTGCATTTGGTGGACAGTTTATTTCATTCCCCGGGATTTATTTACAACAGTGTATATGTCAGTGTCCTCATATGTAGAATGGTGCTAATATTTTCCAACTTCAATGGGATATTATGAGGATTAAGTTAGTTAACATATGTGCCTGACACATAAAATAAATAAATGTTAGCTACTACTGCAACTAGTCTTACCCAAAGGTCTTTGCATTTATCTGAAGGAATAGAAGGTAATCTTGGCATGGCCACTAAAGGGAAGAATGAAAAGGGGTGCAGAGAAACACATACAGACACACACACATACACACACAGTCTCTCCAGAATTTAGACTGTGAAGCCACATAAAGAAGAATGTCTAAGATAGTTTTAAAGGAAAAATGAAAGCCTGAAGGAGGTGGTAGTAAGGTCTTAGCTCATTTACCTTAAGAATGGATGGAGAATTAACATTTTTCATGGTGAAGAAAGAGAAGCTCATTCCTGAGATGTTGTAGGAGCAGCCTTGTTTTCAGGAAGTAACTTTCTCCAGTAAGTGAAGTCCTAGGATGGGCATGAGTATGGCGGTAGCACAGCCCATCCCAGTTACACAGCCTGAGCACACTGCTGTCCTATGTCGTGGGTGTGTCATGAATGCAGATGGGCTGTGTAGGGTCAGAACAGATGTGCTCTTTTGGAGAACCTGACTTAGTGCTCACATATATTGATGTACGTGTCCTATTACAAGGCAATCAAATATGTGGAAATCCAAACTTACAAATCAAAAATGAGTTGGTTAATTTCTCAAGTAGGAAAAAAAAATTCTACACTTCATGAAAGTACTATTATCATTACTGTTAAGGCCTTTTTTTCTTGTCAATTTTTTGGGAGCGTTCTTTTTTCATTTTATTTTTCACAGTTTACATCCAATGTTATTTTGTACTAGTTTCAGTGTGTGGCAAGGTCATTATTATTTTGCAAAGGTTTTCACCTCTGTGTAGAAGGGGAAGACCGAATTTTTAAAAATACATCTTTATTTATTTATTTCAGAGAGGAAGGGAGAGGGAGAGAGAGATAGAAACATCAATGATGAGAGAAAATCATTGATCAGCTGCCTCCTAAACACCCCCCTCCCACTGGCGATCAAGCCCACAACCTGGGCATGTACCCTAGACTGGAATCAAAGCTGGGACCCTTCGATCCACAAGCCAATGCTCTATCCACTGAGCCAAACTAGTTAGGGCTGAAGACCCAATTTTAACACATATTCCAGTAGGTGTGATTTTGCTATGAAAGCAATTATGAGGCTGAATAGGGGGCTGAGAGGCCATTTGCTCACAGGATATTCCCACACCTGAGCTGGTTTTACTAAGGGTGGACACCACAATTCCAGTGTCTAGACTGCTTCACAATTGCAAAAACAAGAGCTGCAAAATGGTACTTGTACTCTTTCTGAGAAGATGTTAATGTCAGGGACCATTTTTTAAATTAAATTAGTGACCAAATTCACAAATATTCCCCATCATAATCTTTTACACTCGGCAGGAGATGAGGACTATGATGTCAGCCTCTGATTTGGAAAACTTTTCCTTCCAAAACTGTCATAGATGCTATAAAAAAAAATGCATCACTGCCAAGCTAAAAAAAAAAAAAGAAGAAGAAGAAGAAAAGGAAAGTTGTTTTTCTGGAACCTGAGAATCAGAGCGGGGAATAACCATCAGAGAACCAGCTCTGGGGCAACCCACTCCCACAAACTGGTATTGAATGCCACAGGGAAAGCAGGATCTAAGCACTGACTAGAGAAGACCTATAGACCCAGAGGTCAATCCAGAAACACTGCCACCCAGGGTAGAATCACAAATTGACTCTTGTGTAAACACAAATAAAGGAATACAAGAAATTAAGACACACTGCCTGCTTAAAAATCAGGACTGGCTTATAACACTGAGGAGCAGTGCAACGCAGGGAACTTCAATACTGTCCTGACTAGGAAACAGCCATGCCAAACAGAACAGCAGAGGAAATGAATGACCTTCACTACTGCACATTTTATTTTTATTTTTTTCATCTTTTACTTAAGAAACTATTTTTTTCGTTTTTCCTCACTTGATTTTGCCTTTTTAATTATTACACTTTTATTTTCAATCACTATTATTACTACTACTATTTTACCTTTTTTAAAAAGGTATCATTTTATTTTCTCTTTATTTTCCTTTGGGATTAGTGTTCTACATTCTATTTTCACCTTGCCTTTAGCATGATTTTACTCTATCTCAACTTTACCTTTATGCCATCACTCTTCCTAACCTTTCCCCTTTTGTTGTCCTGTTTCTCTTACCCTTTTCCTGCTTTAGATTTTCCCTATTCTTTCTTTTTACCCCCTGTTAAAATTTCACCCTACTTATATATCTAATTTCCAATCCCCTACTCCAAGACCATACACACCTCTCTCTTCTCTGTCTTCACTATGCAAAAAATTGTTTTTCTCTCTGTCCTTTTGTTGTTGTTTGCTTGATTGTTGATTATATCAATTTTTTATGCTTGTTTGTGATATTGTTTTGCTTACTCTTTTTTGTTTGTTTGTTTTTTGCTTCTGTTTTCCATCACCTCACTTGATATTAGTTGTTGTTTGTAGTTTGTATTCATCTCCAGGTACTTGTTGCTGGCATTTGTTGGGATTAGTGGCTGTTCTATCAGAGTTTTCTTCCCATATATACAGTTTGTTCCCATTTCTTTCGTATTCTCTTTCTTTTCTCTCTTACTTTTTTTTTCCTTTTCCCAATTTCATTTTTGCATTTCTTTCTTTCTTTCTTTCTTTTGTTCTTTCTTTTCTCCTCTTCTTTCTCTCCTATGCTCTAATTTGCCTTTCTCTGGCGGTCACCTTTATTTGGGGTTATTAATATCATGAATACATTTCTGTTCAGTGCCTTGTGCATTGTACCTGGTTGTGTTGTATTTTGTGCCTTTAAATCAATGCAGGACACCGGGATAAGAGAGACCATGGGGAGACAAAGAAACAGCCCACATATGAAAGAAAAGCAGGCATCACCAGAAAAAGGAAGTAAACAAAATGGAGGCAGGAAACCTGCCAGAGAAAGAATTCAGAGATATGGTCATGGGTGGGTGAAAAGAATGGAAGACAAATTTGACAATATGTGTAAGAACCAAGAGGAAATGAAGAAGAACCAAGAAGAAATGAAAAATGACATCGCTGCTGTAAAGAACTCAATAGAAAGCATCAAGAGTAGACTAGAAGAAGCAGAGGACCACATCAGTGAGCTAGAAGACAAGGTAGGAAAAAATATCCAAGTAGAGCAGCTTTTAGAAAAAAAAAATTTAAAAAGCAGGAGGAGAGCCTAAGGGAACTTTGGGACAACACGAAACAAGACAATATCCACATAATAGGGGTTCCAGGAGAGGTAACTGAGTAAGGAATAGAAAACCTGTTTGAAGAAATAATGACAGAGAACTTCCCTGATATAGGGAAGAAAAAACACAAATCCAAGAACCTCACAGAATCCCAAGCAAAATGAATCCCAAAAGACCGACAAAAAGGCACATTATAATTAAATTGGCAAACACCGATGACAAAGTAAGAATCTTAAAAGCGGCCAGAGAGAGACAGAAAGTTACCTACAAAGGAACCCCCATCAGACTAGCAACTGATTTTTCAACAGAAACTCATCAGACCAGAAGGGAATGGAATGAAATATACAAAGTCATGCAAAGGAAGGGGCTGAATCCAAGAATACTGTACCCAGCAAGGCTATCAATCAAAATTGAAGGTGAAATCAGGAGCTTCACAGACAAAAAAGGACTAAGGGAATTTATTACCACCAAACCAGGAATGCAAGAAATGCTAAAGGGTCTGCTGTAAAAAAAGAAATAGGAAGTGAAGAAGGAACACAGGGGTAAAGAATAAAAATGGAGACAAACCAGTACCTATCAATAATAACTTTAAGTGTAAATGGATTAAATGCACCAATCAAAAGACAGAGGGTAACAGATTGGATAAGAAAACATGACCCATATATCTGCTGTCTACAAGAAACCCACCTCAGAATAAAAGACACACACAGACTGAGGGTGAAGGGATGAAAAAAGGTTTTTCAGGCGAATGGAAATGAAAAAAAAGCTGGGGTAGCAATACTTATATCTGACAAATTAGATATCAAAGTGAAGGACATAACAAGAGATAAAGAAGGCCACTTCATAATACTAAAGGGAGCAATCCAACAAGAAGAAATAACTCTGATAAACATATACGCACCCAATACAGGAGCACCCAAATACATAAAAAAACTCCTGGAGGATATCAAGGGAGAGATTGACAGCAATCATAATAGGAGAATTTAATACCGCACTATCACCATTGGACAAATCCTCTAAACAAAAAATCAGCAAAGAAACATCAATCCTAAATGACTCACTAGACCAGATGGAATTAATTGATATCTTCAGAACATTTCACCCAAAAGCCACAGAATATACATTCTTCTCAAGTGCACATGGATCATTTTCAAAGATAGACCATATGTTGGGTCATAGGCAAAGTCTCTTCAAATTCAAGAAGATAGAAATCATATCAAGCATCTTGTCAGATCACAGTGGCATAAAACTGGAAATCAACTACAATAAAAACAATCCAAAAAAATCAAACACATGGAGACTAAATAGCATGCTATTAAACAATAACTGTGTTACCAGAGAGGTCAAAGAAGAAATAAAAAACATCATGGCAACAAATGACAATGAAAACACAACAATCTAAAATCTATAGGACACAGTCAAAGCAGTCTTGAGAGGGAAGTTCACAGCTCTACAAGCCTACTGAAAAAACAAGAAACAATGGTAATAAATTACATAATCCTACACCTCAAAGAGTTAGAAAGAGAGCAACAAGAAAAGCCCAGTGTAAGCAGAAGGAAGGAAATAATAAAGATCAGAGCAGAGATAAACGACATTGAGACCAAAAAAACAATACAAAAGATCAACAAAACCAAGAGCTGGTTCTTTGAAAGGATAAACAAGATTGATGAACCTCTAGCCAGGCTCACCAAGAAACAAAGAGAAAAGATCCAAATAAACAAAATCAGAAATGAAAGGGGTGAGGTAACAACAGACCCCACAGAAATACAAAGGATTGTTAAAAAATACTATGAACAATTCTATTCCAACAAACTGGACAACCTGGAGGAAATGGACATATTCCTAGAAAAATACAACCTTCCAAAACTCAATCAGGAAGAATCTAAACATCTCAATAGGCCAATAACTATGGAAGAAATTAAAGCAGTCATCAAAAAGCTTCCAGCAAACAAAAGCCCGGGCCAGACGGCTTCACAGGTGAGTTTTACCAAACATTCAAGGAAGAGCTAAAACCTATCCTCCTCAGACTATTCCAAAAAATTCAAAAGGAAGGAACACTTCCAAACTCATTCTATGAAGCCAGCATCACCCTAATACCAAAACCAGATAAAGACAACACAACAAAAGAGAATTACAGGCCAATATCCCTCATGATCATAGATGCCAAAATCCTCAACTGAATTGTATCAAATCAGATCCAGCAGTACATCAAAAAGATCATATACCATGGCCAAGTAGGATTTATTCCAGGGATGCAAGGATGGAACAATATCCACAAATCAATAAATGTGATACATCACATAAACAAATTGAGAGATAAAAATCACATAGTCATATTAATTGATGCAGAAAAAACATTTGACAAAATCCAACACCCTTTCTTGATAAAAACTCTCAGCAAGGTGGGAATAGAAGGATCATACCTCAACATAATAAAACATATATGATAAACCCACAGCTAACATCATACTCAATGGGCAAAAACTAAAATTATTTCCCTTAAGAACAGAAACAAGACAGGGATGCCCACTCTCACCACTCCTGTTCGACATAGTACTGGAAGTATTAGACATTGTAATTAGACAAGAAGAAGAAATAAAAGGCATCCAAATTGAAAAAGAAGAAGTAAAACTGTCCTTATTTGCAGATAACATGATATTGTACATAAAAAACCTGAAAGACTCCATCAAGAAACTAATACACTTAATAAATGAATTCAGCAATGTAGCAGGATACAAAATTAACACCAAGAAATCTATGGCATTTCTATACATCAACAGTGAACTTACAGAAAGAGAGACTAAAAAAGCAATCCCATTTACCATCGCACCAAAAAAATTAAGATACCTAGGAATAAACTTAACTAAGGAGGTAAAAGACCTATATGCAGAAAACTACAGGACACTGAAAAAAGAGATAGAGGAAGATGTAAACAGATGGAAGAACATACCATGTTCATGGATTAGCAGAATCAACATCATTAAAATGTCCATACTACCCAAAGCAATCTATAGATTCAATACACTCCACATTAAAATACCAACGGCATATTTCACAGACCTAGAAAAAATGTTCCAAAAATTCAACTGGAATAGAAAAAGACCCCGAATAGCCACAGCAATCCTGGGAAAGAAGAAAAAAGTAGGTGGGATCTCAATAACAGATTTTAAGCTGTACAAAGCCACTATTCTCAAAACAGCCTGGTACTGGCACAAGAACAGACATATAGACCAATGAAATAGAATAGAGAATCCAGATATTGACCCAAACCACTATGCCCAATTAATATTTGACAAAGGAGGCATGAACATATAATGGAGTCAAGACAGTCTCTTCAATAAATGGTGTGGGGAAAATTGGACAGATACATGCAAAAAATGAAAGTAGACCACCAACTTACACGATACACAAAAATAAACTCAAAATGGGTACAGGACTTAAACATAAGATGGGAAACCATAAAAATACTAGAGGAATCCACAGGCAGAGAAATATCAGACATATGCCAGAGCAATTTCTTCATCAATACCACTCCTAGGGGAATGGAAGCTAAAGAGAAAATAAACAAATGGGACTACATCAAAATAAAAAGCTTTTGCACAGCAAAAGAAACCATCAACAAAATAACAAGAAAGTCCACTGTATGGGAGAACATATTTGCAAATGTTATCACTGATAAAGGTTTAATCTTCAACATCTACAGGGAACTTATACAACTTAATAAAAATAAAATAAATGATCCAATAAAAAAATGGGCAATGGACCTAAATAGAATCTTTTCAAAAGAAAACATAAGGAAGGCCAAGAGACATATGAAAACATGCTCAAAGTCACTAATTATCCGAGAGATGCAAATCAAAACAACAATGAGGTACCATCTCACACCTGTCAGAATGGCAACCATCAACAAATCAACAAATGACAAGTGCTGGCGAGGATGCGGAGAAAAAGGAACCCTCGTGCACTGTTGGTGGGAATGCAGACTCATGCAGCCACTGTGGAAAACAGTATGGAGTTTCCTCTAAAAACTAAAAATGGAGCTCCCATTTGACCCAGTAATCCCACTTCTAGGATTATATCCCAAGAAACTAGAAACACCAATCAGAAAGGATATATGCACCCCTATGTTCATAGCAGCACAATTCACCATAGCTAATATTTGGAAACAGCCTAAATGCCCATCAGTAGATGAGTGGATTAGAAAACTATGGTACATCTACACAATGGAATAATACGCTGCTATAAAAAAAGAAGGAATTCTTACCATTTGCAGCAGCGTGGATGAACCTGGAGAGCATTATGTTAAGTGAAGTAAGCCAGGCAATGAAAGAAAAATACCACATGATTTCACTCATTTATGGAGAATAAAGAACATTATAAGCTGATGAACAAAAAGATAGATATAGAGGCAGTAAAACCCCGAACAGACTGTCAAATTACAGCGGGAAGCCTGGGGAGTGTTGGGGAGGGAGGGAAATAGATCAACCAAAGGACTTGTATGCATGCATATAAGCACACCAATGGACACAAGACACTGGGGGCAGGGGGATGAGAGCATGTGACAGGGGGTAGGGGAGGCTGGGGGAAGGTCCATGGGGGAAAAAAGGAGATATATGTACTAATATATGTAATATTTTAAACAATAAAAAAAAATAATAAAACCCACACAAAAAAGTGAAACCTTCCAAAAAAGAAAGCTTTACAACTCAATCTAATTTGTGTTTATTATTTAAAATCAAACAAACAAACAAAAACAGCTGTGGCTGGTTTGGCTCAGTGGATAGTGTTGGCCTGCGGACTGAAGGGTCCCAGGTTCCATTCCAGTCAAGGGCACATGCTGGGGTTGCGGGCTCGATCCCCAGTAGGGGGCGTGCAGGAGGCAGCCCATCAATGATTCTCTCTCATCATTGATGTTTCTATCTCTCTCTCCCTCTCCCTCTCCCTTCCTCTATGAAATAAAAAATATATTTTTAAAAAAAAGACATTATGGAGACCACCAACCTGCCTTTAGAGGTTAGCCAATTAATGTGAAAAGCTAGAAAATTATTATCTCATGATTGTTATGTTGTTTGTTAGCTGAGTCATATGTTTATTTTTTGCTTTTTTGATCATGTGGAGACAGAGTATGCCTTCTGCTTACTTTGTATCCTCACTGGTTCTAGGTATGTGCTGGGCAGGTCTGTAAATAAATGCTTGTTGATCTGACTTGCTGAACATCTAAAAGTCTTTTGGATGAGAGAACATCCTATATAATAAAGAGCTAATATGCTAATTAGACCAAACAGCTGAACAACCGTACAGATGCCTTCCAGATGAAGCCGGGACTGCAAAGGCCAGCCGAGGCTGCAAGGAGCTGCAAGGGCTGGCCGGGGCTGTGAGGGCTGTCCAAGGCTGCAAGGGGCTGCAAGGGCTGAGCCCCTTGCATGAATTTCGCGCATAAGGCCTCTAGTTATATTAGAAAGAGCTCTGGACTGACTTTTAAAGATCCCAGCCTAATCCAGGTTCTGTGACCCTATAACAGTATTATGTAAATCACTTCTTCTCTCTAGACCTCAAATATCCCAAATGAAAAAACAAGGTTGACATTTTCCTCTTCCTTGACCCTATGAGGAACCTATAAAACTATTTGAGGCAATAATAACATTATGGCATCTCATCTTTTTATAATAGTTTATGATTTCTAAAGTACTTACAATATA
This sequence comes from Corynorhinus townsendii, assembly GCA_026230045.1. Classification (NCBI taxonomy): domain Eukaryota; kingdom Metazoa; phylum Chordata; class Mammalia; order Chiroptera; family Vespertilionidae; genus Corynorhinus; species Corynorhinus townsendii. The sequence goes on along the minus strand of JAPDVU010000002.1, from coordinate 138,354,666 downwards.
TATACCCTATTGCATTTGGTCCTCATAAAAGCATTATAAAGTAAAAGGCAGTGTATTAATGGAGAGTATGTATGGATAGGCTGAGAGTTTTCCCAATCTTCAAGTCCTGCCTCCTCTGTGCTGAACAATTCCTTGTTCAATTTCTCCCTCTCTTCTCCCATTTCACTATCAGCAATCAGGAGAAACCAGTCCAGACCTTCAACACTTTGCTTAGAAATTTCTTCAGCTAATCTTTGAATTTATTACTTACAAGTTCTACCTCCCACAAAACTCCAGAACAAATTCGGCTAAGTCTTCTGCCACTTTATAGCTATGATTGCCTTCCTAGTGTCCAATAACATGCTCCTCACTTCCATCTGAGACCTCACCAGGAGTGCCTTTAACTTCTGCATTTCTATTAGTCTCTTCAAGGCCATCTAGGTTTTTCTAACATGTGCCTCAAGCATCTCCCAGCCTCTACCCATTACCCAGTCCCAAAGCCATTTCCACACTTTTTGGTATTTGTTGTAGCAGCATCCAGATACTAATAGCAAAGTCTGCATTAACTTGCTAGGGCAACCATAATGAAATATCACAGACTGGGGGGCTTAAACAACAGAAATGTATTTTCTTAAAGTTCTGCAGGCTGGAAGTCTGGGATCAAGGTGTTGGCAGGGTTGATTTCATCCTGAGATCCTTTTCTTTGCTTATAGATGCCCACTTTCTCCCTATGTCTTCACATGGTCTTCCCTCTGTGTGTTCTAATCTCCTCTCTTATAAGGACACCAGTTATATTGGATTAAACCACACCATAAAAACTTCATTTTAATTTTTTTAATTTATTGATTTGAGAGAGAGCCAGTGTAAAAGAGATAGAGAGAGAGAAAGAGGAGAAAGAGAGAGAGAGAGAGAGAGAGAGAGAGAGAGAGAGAGAGAGAGAGAGAGAGTTATCAATTTGTTGTTCTTATTTATGTATTCATTGGTTTCTTCTTGCATGTGTCCTGACTGGACATCAAACCTGCAACCTTGGCATATTGGGACAACTTCCAACCACCTAAGCTACCTGGCCAGGGCCATTCTAATTTGATTGATATGGAGGTTATATGGAGATCTTTATGGACCTGTCCACAAATGAGAATTAAACCCAAAGATGAGAATATCAATGTGCATAAGAACTTAAAATTATAGGACTAATATACTCAAGACCCAAAGATTCTGGTTTCTTTGTTTATTCTATTAAGGTGAAAAATGTATATATTGGAAGTGTGTGCCCTAAGTAAGTAGACCTATGATGATGATGGTTGTGGTCATGCGAAATGCCAATGACCTTGAAAGGGCTACTACAAATTTAACAGATCAAAGCACTGCAGCATGCCTAATGTCTTTTGCAAATTGTTTGAAAGGTTAAGTGCATGACAATGATATTATTTTAAGTCTTAACTATTTTTGTTTCATTTTTAGAATTAAATGTTTTATCTGCCCCAGAATTTTAATCCCAGAAGTTATTAAGAAAGGAGATCATATTATCATCTCTATCCTTTGAATGGTATAAATCTCTTCAGACAAAATTTGAAACTAAACCTCTGTACTCGGGCACTATGGACTGATTAAGAACAAGTTCAGTCATTACCAAGCCAAAAAAAATTAGTGAGAAGAACTCTGGTTGGCAGAATATCATCCTGAGTCCTGACCTGAAAATCACTCAACTCTAACTAGCTGCCTCATTGCCAAGGTCACTGGCTTTGTCTCCATCCTACAGCAAATCATCCTCTAATCATGCAGGCTACTGCTCTGTAAACTAGGGATTAACTATCCCAGAGGCTTAGGGTCACATGTAAAATTCACTTTAAAATAGATATGTGTGTATTAAAGGTAGGGGAGAAACATTTTTAAATTGCTCTTCAAGTGTGAGTCTGTCCTTGGACTTAAAAATGTGTGTGCTAAGTATAACACCATAAGTGTATATTTGTGTTTGAAAAGAACCACACAATAGATTAAAACATCTTTCTATAAATACAAAAGCTATGTCCTTGAGATCTCTGGGAGCTCCAAGGAGAGAAAGAGCTGGAGGTAGGTTCAAGCTACTAACTTCCTCATGATGAGCACATGGTGCCAAGTCAGGATGAACAGAGCTCCTCCCACCTAAGTCCAAGCCCTTCTCTCATGGGAGACTAATTATGGCTCCTGGAGACAAGTTCGAAGCAAATAAAACTGATCAAGCTACAAATTATCATTCACCTACTGGGTCCAGATAAAGAAGGGGCTGAATCATAGCTCACCAAGTTCCTTCGGTGGCCAAGCATCAGGGTCAATGCACACATTTCTTCATTGTTGGGATATTAAATCTCAAGATCCTTTCATCCGAGGGCCTGCTGCACAGGACAAAAGAGCCCATAGCTGTCAGACAGCCCCAGGTAAGTAAACAAGATCTGACAGTTACAATATTTCTCTCTGAGCTTGTATCCCTTCTGTGACAATTAATTTACAGGGACATTTTAGCACAGGTGCCAAATAATAGAAAAAACTTTATTAAAAATGCAACCAGCTGGCATCTCAACCTTCCTGACAAGTCATGATCAGACCTGCCCTTTGGCAAGCAGCTTCTGTGCCAGGCACCCCCTGGCAGGCTTCCAAGAGAAGCTGAGCATGAGTGGAGGGAGCAGTCAGATGGCTGTGTAACCCCGGTGTTCTGTGCTTGTGGCTCTTGGAAACTTTACTGGAGGTTCCTGCAGCCCAAATATCCATCAGGGAGTGAATTTCTCCCCTAGTCTCCCAACTGATCATCTATTTTCAATCTTGCCACTTGATAATCTATTTTCACAGCAGCCAGAGTGACGCTTGTAAAACATAAGTAGGGTGATGCCACTCCTCTGCAGATGTATCTTAGGCAGAGAACAAACTCTTAAACTCCCCGGCATGCCCCTCCTCAAAGCCTTTGTACAATCTGTTCCCTCTCCCCATATGCTCTTCCTCCAGATACCCAGTGGCTTGCCCTCTCACTTCATTCATATCTAATGGAATACCATCTTGTTATTAGAGAGGTCCTCTCTCTCTCCCCAATTCTATCCTCTCCCCATCACTCTTTTTTTTTTTTGAAACAATCTCAAGCTTAATGACAAGTAGCAAAAAGAATATAAAGAGCATATTTTTCTGAACTGTTGAGAGTAACTTACTCCATCACCCTTAAATATTTACCTTTGAAAGTCCTACAACAAGAACTTTCTCCTACACAACCACAATGCTGACACTAGTTCATTACTGCTCTCTAATCCTGAGATCCCATTCAAGTTTCACCAGCTGTCCCAATGACATCCTTTTCAGCTAAAGGACTCTATACAGAATCTTGCCTTGCAGTTACTTGTCATGGGTCTTTAATCTTCTTCAACGTGAAACAGTTCCCCAGTCTTTCAGTAATGTTCATGACCTTGACACTATTGACAAGCACAGGCAATGAGTCTTGGAGAATGCTCATCAATTTGGGTTGGTCTGGTGTTTTGATCACTCCATAGCTTCTCCACCATGAAGTTCATCTTTCCCCTTTTGTAGTTAGTGTTTGAGGAAGATACATTCTGTTTACTTACTTATATCAACACTAGTAGCCTTGCTCATGAACCTGTGAGCCAGTAGATCTCTGTGGGGCCTGGCCGCTTCGTGCCAGCTGCCTAGAGGCTCTCCATGGCCCAGAGGTCCATTCGTTCCCCAGCCTGGCCAGAGGCCCTCCGCAGCCGGGATGGAATGCTTGCCTGTCACCGCGGTGACAAAGCAAGCATTCCGCCAGGCCGCTCATGCTGCCCACTCTCAGCAGCAACCCCCCCCCCCCAGGACTGGGGGACTCCAGCAGGGCTGAGTGGACTGGATGCCACCATCTTGTGGCTGTGAGCACCGCCATCTTTATGATGGAGTGACAGTTAATTTGCATATTACCCTTTTATTAGGATGAACTCATGGTTTTCAATTTTATTCAGTGTTTTATAACTCATTATTCTCATTGTTAATTTACTTACTTACCATTATTTCTTAATTTAAATACAGTCCACAGGGTGTGCTTCAGCATACAGTTCTATGAGCATTAACACATACAGGTGAGTGTACTCTCCATTACAATCAAGATACAGAGGACTCAAAAAAGCTCTTTTGTTCTGACCTTTTGTGGCCAAATCTCCCCTCCTCCTAGCCACTGGCAGCCACTGAACTTTTCACCTCCATTTTTACCTTTTCCAGAATAATAAAAATGGAATCATACTGTATATAACCTTTTGAGACCTGAGTCTTCCACTCACCTAATGCCTTTGTGATTCATTCGTGTTGTTCTCTTAGTAGATTTCCATTGCATGTACGCACACAATTTGCCCACTTATCCATTTGTTATATCAAATGTCCTTATTCAAATCAATGGTGCTTCCTGCTTTCAACCTGAATCCTCACTGAGAGAAACTGCATTTCTAACAAGCTCCCAGGTGATACTGGTGTTGCTGGTCCAGGGATCACATGTGCAAGAGAAAGGCTGGGAGGACATCACTGTAACAACAGTGTTTGGAAGAGGTAAGGCTGGGGGCAGGGACAGTTGCAAAGGAGGGCATTGTGGCAATGCAGGTGAGCAACGATGAAGTCCTGAACCAAGCCAGAAGCAGTGGGGAAGACAAAGAGAGAGATACTGAGGAGAGGGGCCCAACAGGCTTGAGGGATGGAGACACTTTCCCAAGAACATGGGGAGAGGAGCAGGAATGGGGGAGAGGTGCAGGGAGACAGTTCATTTATAGTGTTTCAGTGTTAGACACTCCAAATGTGAAGGAGATTGTCAGGACATCAGGTAAAACTGTCTAGTAAGAAGTTGGCCATGAGTGTCTGGATCTCAGGGGAGAGAAGTTAAAGCCAATGGTGAGTGTGGGTATGATCTCCACGGAATGGGAGTGAAGTGGAAGAGGTGAAGGCAGGGCATCTGCTCTCTCCAGCTCCAGTTAAGAAGTCCCCATACAGTCACCTCCCTCAGGCCACCCCCACTTCCATCTGCCTTCCTTCTTCTGTTATGTTCACGGTGTGGTTGGGCTCAGAGCCAAATCTCAGTCTTGCTCAGTGACAGAGGAGGTGACTGATACAAGCCTCCAACATTAGAGGATAATTGTGTGGGTGGGAAAGTCTGGTCTAGCTATCCCTGTCTGGGTCCCAGAAGAATGCTGCTCCCTCTATTTTAGAGGCCAAGTTCAGCATACTCTACAGGTCTTTTCTGCATTTCTTCTCAGCACAGGTAAGATAAATTTGAACTAAAAAAAAAACAACTTTACCAATGATTAAGCTAACGAAAATAATTTCAGAAATATGCATTTATTAACAATAGTTTACATTTCCAAAATTATATATTCTAAATCAAATGACACCGTAAGAAACAATGACAAGATCCCAAAATCTCAGATTTGCTTATCCTCCCAGAACAGCATATTGCAGAAGGAAGGGCTTGCATCAGTCAGTGGCTTCTTCAGCTTCAGTCCTGCATTTCCACAGGGCAGGTAGCAGTACAAAAAGTTATTTGTCACGTTATTTCCCTCCAATACAGTGAGTCTAAAGAGACACTTTGTCTCTCTCCCTGACCTGAACCAGTGCAAAAGCCTTGTTAAAATGAAAGATTTCTTCACAATTAATTTAAGTAAAAAAGCAAAATGTTAACTATGATTTTAGCTTTATGATTGTTCTGTACAAAAAAAAGTCAATGAAGATTTTTACATATTTGAAAATTCACACCGCTCAGATTCCAGGTAGGCGCTAAGTACTCACTCGTCAGGTGAGTGGGTGAGTGAGAATGAATGAAGGTGAATGAATGCTGAAGAGATGTGTCTCTGCTCCTCTGATGGATGCTGCCTTCTCTGGCCTTACGAAGTGGCTTCAACACAGCGCTAGGCTGCCTTCTGTTGCAGCTTTCCTGAGCCTACAAAGCAGATCACTAACCACAGGAGAAAAGCATCTCAAGGGGAACCAGCATGAGGGGAAAGTTGTTTGGCTTTTGACAATCAAAAGCAACACTTGAAAGGCCCCACCCCTAACTTATTGCAGAGATAAAGGTGAGCATCTCCTGACTTAAACTGCCTGTGACGCACCTGGTGAGAGAAGCCCCTGGAGACCAGACCTCTGCTAGCCCAAAAGCAGGTGCTCATCTGAAAAGACATGATATTTGGGGACCTACGGAACCTGGTGGTATTTTAAAATTAGCGTTGCTCTGGATTATATTTCCAAACTGAACAACGCAGGGTCAAATTGTCGGGACCGAGTTTCAAAATGCAAGCTGTGCCTTTAGAGGAAAGGTAGAAGATCACATTGCTGCAGAGAAAAGGAGCTGATTGCAGTAAGGATGGTATTGCTACTTCAAATGCCGTGCTACATTTGGTTGTATGGTGTTTTTTTTTTTTAAAGAAAAAAAGGTAAGAGCACACTTCGATTATAGCAAATAGATATTCTTCTGAAAGTCTTCATTTACATATACTGAGCAGGTGTTTATATGTTTCACTTTAGCAGCCAAGTACCACAGCATTTATGATAAGAAACTAATCTTTTTCACCTAAATGGGAGTGATACAGGGTGATGATGTGCTGGAGCTGGCTTATACCAGCTCTTGAGAGCCAATTGTTACATTTTCAAAATTTTTGCAAGCCAGTTTTTAAATATGGCCATTATTAAAAACTAAATTATATGAATTTACACTTAAATTATCCTATATAATAAAGAGCTAATGTGCAAATGGTAGTCATGCCCTCATGTTGTCAAGCCCTCATGCTGTAACTGCTCAGACACTCAACATTGGGGAGAGAGGAATGGAGACCAGCCAGGCACAAATGAGCTTGCAAGAGAAGAATAGGGACCAGCCAGGCACAAATGAGCTCTCAAGAAATGAATGGGGACCAGCTAGGCTGCAGCCTGGGAGAGGGACAAGCCGCCTGCCCTGCAGTCCCGGGCACCTGCGGCTGCTGCCCAGGCAAAGCCACTGTCCACGGTCCCCTGCAGCTGTGGCTGGCCTGGGCGAAGCCAGCCTGGGTCCTGGGTGCCTGCAGCTGGCCAGAGGGAGGGAATCTTGGGACCCAGGTGCAGGGAGAGGCAGAGGTGGTTAGGGGTTATCAGGCCAGCAGGAGAGCAGTTAGGGGTGATCAGGCTGGTTAGGGAGCAAATAGGGGCAATCAGGCAGGCAGGCAGAGGTGGTTAGAGGCAATCAGGCAGGCAGGCAGAGGTGATTAGGGGTGATCAGGCAGGCAGGCAAAGGGGTTAGGGGTGATCTGGCAGGCATGCAGGCAGGCAGGCACGCAGGCAGGCAGGCAAGCGGTTAGGAGCCAGTGGTCCCAGATTGCGAGAGGCAGTCAGACATCACCCAAGGTGTCCTGGATTGGAGAGGGTGCAGGCCCGGCTGAGGGATGCACCTCCCATGCATGAATTTCGTGCACCAGGCCTCTAGTATTAAAATAAAGGTATTAAATACTCAAAATTCATCCTTTTCTAATTATTTTACTGCATTTTGCTATTGTCTATGCTCTCAAGATTATTTTCTAGCCTTTTGCCTGTGTCATGGAAATACTACATAATGATACGCTTCTACACATCTCTGTTTTCAATGATATCACATAGGCAGCCATGGTAGGAATGTTTACACCACAGAAATTGGAAAACATTACAAAGCAGAGCTTGATTTATCTTTTGTTGCTTGTTCAGACTGAATGAGGTGATGGAGAAAATGTTAATGATGCAGATTAAACTTAAAAGTGTGTCATGTCTGTAGCTGCCTGATTGTGATTAGCACCAAAAAAATGGGGAAATTTCAGAAATCATGATCTGATTCTATGAGGAAGTCACATATTGATGAGAGAATGAGGTCCCTACATATGTCTTAATTTTTTCCCTTTCATCTTACTCAAAGTAAACAAAAATATACAACATTCACATTAAAACTATATACATTTGTCAACGTTTTGAGTGACTTTGCTGAACTAGACAGGAATAAACATTTATTTATAGTCTGATTTTGTCAAACCATGGCCAGACTGCAACCATATGTAGATTGACTATGGATACAGGAGTCCAACAGAAAGTAATAAAAGCATTTTGTAAGAATCAATTAATTTGCTATATCTGTATAATAAAGAGCCAGGGTGTAATGACCCATCAGGACCAAAGGCTGACCATCCAGAAGTCAGTGCTGGGTTGCCATGGCAGGGCACATACCTAGGTTTTGGTTCAGTCCCCAGTCGAGGCACATATGGGAGGCAACAGATTGATGTTTCTCTTATATGGATGTTTCTCTCTCTCTCTCTCTCTCTCTCTCTCTCTCTCTCTCTCTCTCTCTCTGCCTTCTCCTCTCTCTAAAAATCAATGAAAACATATCCTCAGGTGAGGATTATTTTAAAAATAATACAAGACAATAGTCATAAATAGAATGAGCCATAATAAGACACATCATAAGCTGATTAAATCAGTCACTTCCAAGACTTTAATATAAGGGTTTAAGAAGAAATATTCCCTCTTCTTCATGATGGTTTATTTCCCCCACCTCTTTTACTCACTTAAACCACTGTTCTGGAATCAAATTTTCCCTAGTTTTTAAGCACTTGTGAAAATTTCCCATTACTACATATCTAGTGACAACACCTATTCATTGTTGTGGATGTTATAAATAAAACAGTTATTTGGGGAATAGTGGAGGAGATGTCAAAATTGTGTCCTTGGTTTGATAGTTGAGTTACAAACGGGAAGCATCAATAGCACAGAACACACGACTACCTGTTGCCTCCCTAACTCACGCTCTGGTCACAAGTGACTCACAGATTAGGATAGCTTGGCCTCTCACTAGAGGGTAAGATGCACGTGAGAAGCCAGGTTGTTCACTGCTCTCCCCAGAGCCTCGCACAGGGCCCAGCACATGAATGTCTCCTGAACCAGTTCTACCTTCTGTAGCTGTTGTGAGGATCAGGTCAGTTTGAATATAAGTAAATGTTCCACAAACTTGTGGTTTTTTAAATTATTGTTTTATTCGTGTTCTCATGAAAGAACAGTTGTTTGGGCATCATTGCCTTGCTTCCTACTTTGATTTCTTCTCTCTGAGCAGGAGCATCTGTGGTCAGAGCAAAACCTGAGCACAGAAGGGTCACATTGCGTTGAAACAGTCGATTTTCCTCATCAACCTTTATCACTAATCTGTGGGCTCTCTCAACGCAGGAATCCGGGTTTATTCATCTTGGAATCCCCACCTCCCAGGACCGTGGCTGGCACCAGGTGCGTGCTCCTAGAAGAATGAATGAAAGTCATGTGAATTATATTTGTTTCATTCAACTCATTTGTATCTAGCATGTGAGCCAGACCAATAGGTACACCATCCTATCAGCCAGCCCCAAATATGCCATCATTGATATTAGTTGCCCTTGAATGGTTTGAGTCCTACCCCCCGCCTTCGCCCCCAACATGAACATTATTTATTTGTGCTGGAGTCTGCTTTGAGTTAATTAAGTAGCAGCACAGCAGAAAGAAATCAATTTGAATCCAGTGCAGTCGTATTAGTGGGAATTATTTCTCCCACTGAATTCATGAGGTCAATTCAATATACACACATTCAGGCTCTGAGATGTTGGGGGCAGCACGGCAGGAGTACCCCAAGTGTGCCAGCTGGGACGGGAGTAACACCCTGCCCCCACGGTGTTCTCTCACCTGGTCCCTCACTTTCTCCTTTTATCCTTTGCTGTTTCCTGGGCTCACTCAGTGAAGTGTGTCTGTGTGGTGGGGAGCGGGATACTTGCTGGAGTGACCCCAAACAGAGGACCAATTGGCTTTAATTAGCTGTATTAACTTTCAGAGCAACAGAGATGTCTGTCCAATGACAGAGCACATAAAAGGCAGAGCTCGTAATTAATCTTCACGGAGCGTCCGGCTCTTGGCAAGCTTAATGAGCTGATGTTCACCCTGCACATCGACATGGCACTCTCTAATTCCTCCACACACCGAGTGAATATATATGAACCCGAGGCGGGGGGACTAGCACAGCCCACAGCTCCGATCTGCGGGATCCTGAGCACAAGCATGGAAAGCCCCCTGGTCCCCTGAACAGGTGCGGCAACAGCAGGGAAGATGCTCACGGAACAGGAAACAGTTATATCTTTTTAATTGTGTGACAGAGCCATTCCCTGCCTCACCAGCAGAGCAACTGCTTTGCAAAACCAAGTCCTTTCACTTCCTGCCATTTGTTTACTTTTGTGTCATTCTTTGTGAGAAATGACCCAGATCCTGCTTCCTTGACTGTTTTCCCTCCAAACCCAGGAGACCAGAGGATTTTCAGGAAAGAGAACATCTCCTAATCTTTGCAAGTGCTTACCAAACCCCCAAGAATATATGTAAAGAAGGCTGCATTTTGTGGTAGAAAAGAAAAAATGGGTTTCCCAGGAAGTGTGGGTGTACCAGAAGTCCTACTAAGGAACGAATTGGTCCCCACCCACCAGAGCAAAGGTAAATTAACTGAAAGGGGACTCAAGTTCCAAAGCCTGATGCTTCTCACTGGACAGTCTATTAGATTCATGTGCTTCCTGCCACTTCTGGTCAAAAATAATCAGCACCACCGCTCCTGTTAGCAACAGATGGGTCAATGTGACCAGCGCTGTCACTCCCTGGCATTTGAAGCTCCCCGGAAGAGCCATCTCAAGCCTGGCTCAGGGTCCTTCAAGTGTTTCTCTGCCCCCCGCCCAACCCCCCGCACACATACACACAGCTGTCAGTCACTTTAGCTCCCCTGGTTCTCTGCTGTGCCCTGCCCTGCTCCTGTGTGGGAATCCAGCTGTCCTCTGCCCTCCATTCTCCATGCCCAGCAGTCTAGCCATGATGTCAGCAGGCAGGAGGAAAAAATAAATGGTCCCCAAGTCAAACCTGTGTAGCTATTAATATGAATCGCCCTCCCTTGTACATGCATCTATAAATATATAATGCGAACATTGACGAGGCTTCCTGCTTTTAATTCTAGTGTTTTCAGGCAATCTGAAGCCCCACCTAAAGCCAAGTGGGGAATCTCAGGCTTAGCAGTCTACATTGGACTTCCAGGCATACCTGCAGGAAGACTGGGTTGGAAAGAGACCCACCTCCCCCAAAGGCTGCCCTGTTCCCCTCTGTGTACCTAGAAGACATATGCAGTGTTGAGTTAATAATGAATGTTGGGGAAAAGGTGGGAAGGTGCAAGGGAGAAGTTCAAAAAAGAATGCTCTCTGTCTAAAATGCTCACTGACCCATGTCAGCCTAACCAACTCCTATTCATCCTTCAAAGCTCAGTTCCTTATTGCAGATATCCCTGTTCCCATCCTTCAGCCTCTGTCACAGATTCCTGGCTACTTTCTGTGTTCCTAGAACAGAAATGGCCATGCCTTCCCCAGCCTGTGATACAAAATAATTACTAAGAATTTGCCCTCCGTTTATCCCCCAGTTGTTTCTGTGGCCTCCCAGGGACTATTATAAAGGCGATCAGCAATCCCTCCTTTAGGTAAATAGTTTTGGTTTTCACCTTGAGACATGATATCCCCAGTCCCCTCAAGGAAGGCACCTCTCCTCTGCCCAGTAGGATGCTCTTGTGAAAACTCATTCCTTCTGGGTCCCTCTGCTTCTCTGGTCTGTGGAGGAGGGTGGGGACATAGTTATCCCTTAACTCTGTGCCTTATTTTATCACCTGAGCCTGTGTGCACCCTAAGTCTGTAGAGCCCTCTTCACCATGTTGTGCTTCCTCTCTGTAGCTCCAGCCTTTCAGATGAGGTGGGAGAAAGGCCCCAGCACTCCTGTCCACGGGCTTCAGTATCCTGGGGTCCAAGCATAGCCTTTTCAGGGCAGGTTAACGGCCTCATTCACACAATAGCTACTCAGCTGAATTGGCAACAGAAATATACATCTTTGCCCAGTAGTAAGGGCTCTGTATAACACTTGTCATGTTTGTGGTGATTGTTACATCACAGTCAGACTCTAAGCTCCTTGAGATCAAACAACCAAAAGGTCCAGGATGTGAAATAAAGAATAGGATGGGGTGTAAAGTGTAGTGAGCAAGAAACCTTCCTTCTTCCTCATTTAAATTCAAAATACATTTTTTCATTTGATAATTCTCCCTAAAAGAGGTTCACCCATTATCTCAGTTTCCCCTCCAAGCCCTAAAGATTGGAAATAAAATAGTTACAAAGTATTCATTACAAGCTTGATCTCAATACAGAATTTGTAAGGTGAATTATTTGGGCATGTGATTTGAAGGTTAATCATTTCTACCCTCTGAAGGATGACAGAATGTATAGAATTTTACTCCATATTTGCTTAAAATATCTGCTAGACTCCCATACTGATGTTCTTGATTTGGTTTTCTCCTTTGGTGGTAGTGCTATAGTAGGCTGCCCCTTACCACTCTCACCATTATTAAGAGTAAAGTAACATCTATGGTCTTCTGGAGCCATAAAATTTTATAAGTAGAAGTTTCAGAGCATTTAGTCTAGCTACCCCTCTGATGCCTAAATCCCCTAGTCCAGTGGTCGGCAAACTGCGGCTCACGAGCACATGAGGCTTGAGTGCCGCAGTTTGCCGCTCTGTTGACTAATGAGCTTGCCGACCACTGCCCTAGGGGCTTAATCACAAGGAACAACAACAGCCTGTAATTATTGGAATCGAGAGTCTAGGTCAGTGGTGGGCAAACTCATTAGTCAACAGAGCGGCAAACCGCGGCTCGCGAGCCGCATGTGGCTTGCGAGCCGCAGTTTGCTGACCACTGCAGTCTAATAATCCCCTAGCAATAGTCTGCAGACAGCAGCATCCAACTTGCTGGGAACTTATTGTAAAATAGAGATTCTTAGGACCTTCTCCTGGAGATCTTGATTCAGTATGTCTGGAATGGGTCTCAGGAAAATGAGTTTTTAAAAACATCCCAGATTTGAGAATCATGGCAATTGATAACATCTCCTGACAGAAGTGTTTTCAGGTGATGATTAAATGCCTCTTGTGGTGTTCAAAGTAATCCAAAGCACTTCAGATGATGCTGAGATTTTTGTTGAGCCAAAATTCTTTCCATGTACCTTCCATCAACTGATATTTTCTTTATAAATCAATTGAACTAGTCTAATCTTTTTCCACATGACAGCTCTTCAAAATACCAATGATGAGTAGGAAAGATGCCTTGGGGCAATCTCCAGATTATAAAGTACTAGTTGTGTTGACAGTTCTTCCTAGACCATAGTCCTTTTTGGTCCAATTCTTCTAGATTGTAGGTCTCTAGAAGGCCAGGACCATGTCTTACTAATCTTTCATCACAATACCTAGTTCTAAGATATACTTGGTACTCACTCATTTACTTAAGTAATACTTACAGAGCACCTGTTCCATTCCAGTCATTCTTCTAAGCCCAAGGATACAGCCATCAACCAAAGTCCTCCATGTCATGAAGCTTAACTTTGAGTCAGGGAGACAGACAAAAGACAAATAAACAAATACATATATGTAAGATGGGACACAAAGGGAAATTAGGCAAGATAAGGAGATGAAACAAAGCGTGCATGGCGCATATAATAAAAATGTGTTCATTTGAAATCCAAATAGACCTTTATTTTGGTCCAGTTGTACAAAATGCTCCAGATAAATATTTGTGAACATGGGTCATTATTCTTCGATCCTCGGGGATGCCCCTGTTGGAAAGAATAATCCACATCCCAGCCAACAGAGGACAGCTGAGCACAAGACAAATGTCAGAGAGCTGAGCCCAGAGGAAAGTTCTCATTCCAACAGTGTGGAAACAACCCAGTCATTGTCAAATGAGTTAGTTATCCAATAACTCCCAACCAGGAAAAACTTCTTAATAGCTTTTTATTATGAAATTGTCACAGGGTATAAGAATACTTCTACTATGTCAAGAATTTTCTTTTCTTCCTTGTGCAGAACCAGTAGTCCAGTCTAATAGCAGGGCAGAGTTCGGTTTTGGAACAAAAACATTGTATTTTCCAGGATTTTTTTGAGGTTGAATTACCTAGCTAACCACACAGAAATAAAAATACAGCCCAAAGATATTTCCTTCAGAATGTTTGCATGACCACCCCCTCACTGAATGAACCAAAATTTGATTCATGAAGTAATCAGTTGTTTTGACACAATGTAGGTCCTGACATTGAGAGGAAGGGAACTAGGGGAAATGGCTGGATTTTGAGGAAGGGAGCAAAGAGAAATAATAAGTTACTTCTTTCACTACTCCCGGCTTATAGCAGTGTCCGCATAGTAAAAATATCCTAGAATTCAGAGTAGGTATCTAGTCAGGACTGACTCAGTCAGCATTAACAACGTTCAGGAAAACTCAGGATCCATAAAATCATCACATACAAAGTGTGTCACGCTCTATATGCCCCATAATGTCTAGCACACACAAGAAAAACTCAAAACATACCTTTTACTGCAAAGCAGGGCTTTGAATCTGATAAATATTTCTTAGCTGAGGTGCCGTTCTCCTGCAGTGATCTTTTTATTTTATTTTATTTTATTTTATTGTTTGAAGTATTACAAATAGTAGTACATATGTCTCCTTTTTTTCCCCATTGACCTACCCCCAGCTTCCCCTATCCCCCAGTACATGCCTTCACCTGACCGCCCTCTCCCCCCCACACTGTCTTGTATCCATTGGTTATGCTTATATGCATGCGTACAAGTCCTTTGGTTGATCTCTTACAGCCCCCCTCGCCCAACCTCCCCTGCCTTCCCAATGTAGTTTGACAGTCTGTTCAATGCTTCTTTGCCTCTGTAGCTATTTCCCCCCCATTTCTTTCCTTGATGCTGTTGTGATTAACCTAGTTATTATTAACAGGAAAGGAGCAAAAGGAAGGCCAAACATTATAGGCATGTCATTTGTGCAGCTTCACTATGAAGCTAAAGCTTTACACTCCCTAGGGAGCCACCAATCTATTCCCAGAAGATCGTTGAGGAAGGGACTGGACAGGGGGGAGACAGATGCATGACCAGTAAAGTTGGGGGGGGGGGGGTGGAGACTCTCAAAGGTGCTTGCTGTCAGTCACACCTGGGAACAGGTCATTGACCAGAATAGGTATGGCCACTACAAGGGCAAGAAATTTGGGATATTTAATCCCCTAAACAAAGGAATTTGCCCTCTTGGTTGACTTTATTTGTGGGGCTCTCGCTCCTGCTTCCTGTATTTGCCCACACATACAGTGAATGTGTGGACTGCAACTAGCCTGATGCTGAATTGGACCTGGCTGCAATATCTATCAGTAACTCTGAACACTGGCTTTGCTTTTAGCTCTACTGAGTCCCCAGCTACACTTCTTCCAGGACTGGAATAAGGGAAATGGGATTTTGGAAACCCAGGGATGTGAATCCATGCAAATAAAAATCACTCACCTTCCCATGCCAGTCTTGGGAAATTCTTTTTCTCAAGATATCATAAGGACTCCAACCCCAGCACTCAGTGGGGAAAGGGATACCTCAACTTCCCGAAAACAGTCTGAATTACAACTCAGTGGTTTGCCCTCTAGAATCATCCCCCAGAGTCTTTTATAGTATGTTGCCAGCTGGTTTTACCTGACTGCAAGAGCTAAATAAAAAAAAACAACAAAGAAACAAAAAAAAAAAAAACTACCATTTATTGACCACTTTCTTTGTATTATGCTTTATTATTCAAATGTTATACTATTTACCCACCACCCACCCTCTGCCACACCACCATATAATGATGTGGACATTCATACCCATTTTAATAAGATAGAGGTCCTGAAAGTTTCAGTAAGTGGTTGGGTAAGTAGCAGAGCTGGGATTTCATGCTATCCATAAAACCTAAACTTAAATCACTACCTAATTCTTAGTTGATGTGATTTGGGGGCAAAAATTAATAAGTGGCATTATCACCTGGAGAGAGTCTTGGCTCGGAGCCATGGAGATGAAGGCCCAATGGAGTGGCCCCATAACCTGCAAAAGAGGAGATGGGATGAATGAACTTTTATTTTCTTTTTCATGTTTTTATTTGTCTGCATAGTGCACCCTTTTCTAAAACCATACTTCAGAGAAACTGACAATTCATGTAATGATACGGTATTTTGTTTCCTTTTACTTTCCAAACATAAAACATCCATTTTTGATCTGTATTTGTTCACAAGACCTTTCATTTCTCAGACCAAAGAGGAAACATGATAAAAAGCCACTGGAACATGAGAGCACTGGGTGCCTTGGGAGGCATCTTTTTGTACAACAGAACTGAAACAGTTTCAGCAGCCCTCTTCCCTTCCCAGTGTCCGCACCCGTGTTCTGCTACCCATTCACACTTGGGAAGGCTGTTCTGGGTGAGCCACAGTAGACATGCTTCCTTGGCTCCAGGGAAATCTCCCCTTCAACCTGAGCACTGTCCAGAGACTGGGGCAGGCTCCTGCATCTAGCACAGTGGTGCCCCTCTGGAGGAGAGAAGGGCCAGCTGATGTCCTGACTTCCTCATAAGGAATCATTAGAAAACGGAATGACCTATTCCCCCGGCTGCACAAAGCCCTTCTCACTTTAGTGGCCAAGAAACACTCTGATATGCTCCTGTTCGAAGCTTTGTTGAAAGAAAGCAGACATTTGATCTTACAGTAATAGTGTCAAACGCCCACAATGTTATGGCATGCTGCTCTTGAACAAACACTTTCACACCCATTAACATCCCATTTAATTTAAATGAATGAACCAGTTGAGCAAAAGCAAATTAATTCTTTTGTCACAGATAGCTGTGAATGAGCCAGTGTTCCACTCATTCGGGCTTTGCACTGTCCATTACACCCATGTAACTAATGTCACCTCTGCTACCAGCATCCTGTGGTCCTCATGTTTCCTTGGGGAGAAAATGAACCTGGAGAGCTAAGCCCAGCTCAGTGTCGCTGGCCCTGATGTGACTCAGATTCCCTGTGGATAGATGCACTTATCTGGGTCACCCATTTCTAATTCAGTGCTCTACAAGTGCCAGCCCTTGGGGCAGGAAGTAGAATTTGCCTTCATTCCCGGAATCAAATACCTAAGTGCACAGTGACAGAGTGCAGGAGATCTGGTAAAGAGAGGGTCTGGTGCCTGCTGTATAGCAAAGCTCAGCTGAAGTGCCAGTGGGCTCTTCCCTGGCCTAATCGCCCCCAGGGCTGCCAAGGGCCTCACTGCTGAGCACATCAGCATCTTGGGTCCTGGGACCTCTTACATCTTGTCCTTTTCTTTGCAGGGCCTTGCGCTGGTCTCCGGCCTTCTTCAATTTGTCTCCTCACACCACTCATTCAGTCCTATTTATTGAGCAGCTGCCAATATAACAGGCACCGTTCTTGGTGCTGGAGTTAAAGTAGGAAACAAAACGAAGCCCATGTATTTTTGTACTTCACAGTCTAGAGACAGACAGTAAACATACACATAGAATAAATGTTCTACTAGGTAGTGAGCAGTGCTATGAAGAGAAATAAAATGGAAACAGGATAACACAAGATGGGAAAGGGAGATTTGAGAGAGGGCAGTGGTTTTGACTAGGGGAGATTTGCCTCCCAGTAGGACATTTCACTATGTCTGGACACACTTTTCATGTTACAACTGTGGTGGGTAGAGGCCAGCATTGCTGCTTATTCTACAATTCACGGGAAAAGCCCACACAACAAAATGGCACTAGGGCTGAACTTCAGAAACCCTGAGACAGGGCATTGTCCAAGGAGGAGGCAAAAGTCACACTGTATCTTCCACTAGGAGAGCTTAATATAAAGAATTATGAACAGGCATTGACAGGGAGGGGTTTGGCTAGTGAGAGGTAAAGAGAATTCTGGAGAAGCCAGGAGTAGTGGCTATGCCCTGAGCTGGACCAGCCAAGGAGCTCAGATCTGGACTCCCTGGGCTCTCCCAGGGCTGTGGTTCACTGACTGGTAGGGAAGGCACTGCTGCACATGCTGGAAAGCTGCCCCTGGGGTGCCAGGGAAGCTGCTGGTGGCTGGGCCCTGCTGGATGGGAGCTGGAGAAAGCTGCACTGCAGGAGGCAAATGGCAGGGCAAGTGCTCTCTGCAGGAGCCAGCTGCTGCAGTGGGGCTGCACAAAGCAAGCACAGGAGAAGGTGTGCGCAGCAGCAGCCCCTGCACGTGTGTATGCAGAGGGAGTTCAGGAGACTGGATTGCAGGGCTGGTCAAGCCTGTGCACAGCAGGGAGTGGGCAGTGTCTGTGTAGGGTGTGGGGCACAGTGAGGTGGTTGCCAGGCCAGGGCTGTGAACTCACCAAAGATCTCTGTGCTCTGCACCTGCAATGCTGAATACACTGTGCAGTAGGAGCTGAAGAAAGCAAAACCACAGCAGCAGGAAAATAAGCCCTCTAGCGCCGCCTACTGACAAAATGTAACATGAACCCACCATTCACAGGAGAACCGCTTTTAGAATGAATGCCCTTACTGCAGAGCAGGTACTGAAGGGTGAATTTGGAGTTGAGAGGCAATAAATTGGTAACTGTTACGTGGCGGACTTGACAATGGGCACTTTTAGAAGGGGAAGGGAATAGGGTCTCTGAATAAAAATGAAGGAAGAAGAAGAAGAAACACACCCACCTCTTTTCCCATCCCACTCACCTCAGTTTCTCATAACCTCAAAATTGTAGAAGTGGGAAAGACCTCAAAGATCAAGTCTAGCTCGCCCATTTTATAGATGAGGAAAAGGAAGCCAGAGAACCTAAGTGATACCAGAATCGGGAGGCTTCTGTGGACTGGGGCCCGACTATTTTTATTGGCCATAGAAGAACCCATAGGTGGGGGCTACATTGGGGGGAGAGCTTCTGGAAGGGGAAGTTTGAGATGAGGGGGTTGGAGCCAGTCATCTTCAAAGGCTCAGGGAGATCCCCTGTGGTTAGCTGCATTCTTTTCTTCTCCCACTAAAATTTTGTCCTGTGAGCATAAGCTCTTTGTGCATCTGGTTCAGCAGCAGAACCATCCCTAAAACCCTGTGGGCACTCAGCAGGAGCTTCCAAACGCTGAAGCAGCGCTCACAGCCTCTGCAGGCCACAGGCTGCCTCCGTGGCCCAGAGGTCGTGATGGAAACCCAGCCTCTGCTCCGCCGTGCTGGCTCTTACTCAGGTAGAAATCCCCACCACAGTTACAACACATACACAGCAGCTACTTACCTTTACTGTTGCCTTCATCAGCAACATCAATAGTATTTAAAGTGTATAGAAATCAACAGTAAACAAGTATTTCATATACATTATTAGATTCTTTCCAATGCATTAGCAACTCTTTTTTAACCATGAACATTCTATTGTTAATCATAACTTTAGCTGGGCCTTTTGTCTTGTCCCAAAGGGTTGGGCTGATCCTGGTAGAGTCGTTGCCAGGGTAGACAGCATTGGATTGGGAAGGCCTTGGGCAAAATTTATTCAGAATGGTGTATGCTTAGGCCGCATGAAGATACAGTCAGGATAGAGCCAAGGCTGTTATCAGGAGGATCCATGTTCACAGCCACACGACATTTCACATCAAATCTAAAAAAAAAGAAAAAGAAGAGAAGCTGGAACTTAGAGAATGAGCAGTAATGTCTTAATTAGGGACACCCACATAAGGTGTCATGGCGAGAACAGGAGAGGGGTTCAGCACAAATTGGAAGAGCAATCTCTCTACCTGGTGCCTGTACCAAATGTGGGCAGATGGGAGTCTAAAGGTGCTTCCTGAGCCGGCACCCCATGGGCCACCTGCCACTTCTCAGGCCCTGGGTAAACAAACGTGGAAGAGACACATTTTGATAAGGGAAACGTCTGATGGGAATGGCCACCTTTTCTTGGGGAGGTTTGCCATCACTTTTAATCCCACAAAGAACTTTAATGTGGGGTGAGAAGCAGAATAAACATGTGTCTTTGCCACATGTCAATAATTATTGTAAAGGAAAAAAAGGCTTTTTACTAGGGAAAATGAAAACTTTACATAAAATGGGAAGTGTAGATTATTTCCTAAATCATCCAGAAACAAAGAAATAACCGACCACAGAGAAGAAAGCTCTGACTAAGCCTAAAGTGTATTGTCAGACTTTGTGCAACCCTTCTTTCATTCAGCAAATATTGATATCTCCCTAAATACCTGTCTTCACTAGGTAATTCTGTCCTCTTTTCTATGCCCCTGGTGCAGACACAGTCCTTTCTCCATAGCCAAGAGCACCATTCATTGCAAGGTTCAACCACAGAGGCCACTGGGCCTTTAGGAACTCCCGTCTCACTTGCTACTTCTGGCAGTCAGTCTGGGTGAGCATCTCCAGCTCTTTATCTATGCAACTCAGGAGCCAGAGGAGTGCCTTCACAGGGCCTCGTGAAGAATCTCTAATCGGGGTGGTTCCCGAGCACCCCTTGGATGCTTACTAATAAATGCTCCCATTGGCAGTGCCTTCCCCTGATTTTGATGCAAGGAAGGATGACAACACCAAGGCTCCCACCCTGGCAACAAATTACTGCTCATGACCGCAGCTAGGCTCAAGTAATTGGTTTTGACACAACCTATTTATTAGAGGACACATGACAAATCCCTCAAAGATCAATGGAAACAGATTCAATCTGTTTTAAAAATCTCAGTAAAAATAAAAACCCACAGAGTCAGAGAACACACAAGATGATCTCCCCACACTGCAGGGAGAAATCAACACCAGCTGGGGGATAGGTCTGTCGGAGGCAATGAATGCCATGGGTAAAGCTGCTGAAAAGTTCATTCGGTGCAGAATTTGAAATATGATTTATAGATACACACAGCACAGGAGGATCATTCTTTGCAGAGTATAAATACCCCTGAAATACTCATGGTCCAGCTACAGCATGCAATTTGGGATTTTCTTATTTGGTCCTGACTGGTACCCTTGTTGCCATACAATGCATAGGCTATGAAGTAGGAATATTATGAGTGTTAAGTTTTTTTTAAAAGGGGGGGAGCAATGAAGGAAATGTGCTTGTAATATGTATTTTCATAATAAAGCCATCTAAAAAGTCAACTTCTTATTTACAAGGACACTTGTTTATTCAAATATTTTAGAGGTATACATATACGAAGGACATATTATTTGCAGGTAATGCCTAATATATTCATTATATTAAAACTCAAGCTGGTTCCCTGACTGGTTTGGCTCAGTGGATAGAGCATTGGCCTGCAGACTGAAGGGTCCCGGGTTTGATTCTGGTCAAGAGCACATGCCCTGGTTGCAGGCTCAATCCCCAGTAGGGGGCAGAGCATGCAGGAGACAGCTGATCAATAATTCAATAATTCTCTCTCATCATTGATGTTTCTATCTCTCCCTCCTACTCCCTTCCTCTCTGAAATCAATAAAAATATATATTTTTTAAAAAACTCAAGCTGGTAAGGGATTCCCATTTGATCACTGATCTGTTGCATGGCACATTGTCCTAGCTTCCTCACTATGTAGGGCAAACATTTTTGTAATGACGGCGTCACTACCTATAAGGAGAAAATAAATCCAAACTATGTTAATGTGCTTTAACTCTGATGATGTCAGACCAATGTAACTGATTTTTAAAATATTCTTACCATATATTTGACTGAATTAATTTTAGAATTTAAATCTAAGAATAAGCTAACAAAACTATGATTTGAATCCTTAAGTCAAGTAAGTGTAAGGAGCATTTAACTTCCTTCCCCAAACCTTTTACCAAAGGATGCCATATTCAACGCATGAATGACCTTCGCTTTCCCCTCTCCCTTCTCATCCTCAGGACAGCATCTTTGGGATGGATCACAAGTAGTTAAGCAGCAAAGGGGTCATTGCCTAAGAAAGCAAATGAATAAAATCATATAATCTTATTCACCAATGTCACCCAATTGAGTTTGATAAATGTTTATTGAAAAGGGACAGTAAAAGAAAGCAAGAGGGCAAAGATTACCCACAAATCAAAGCAGCTATGCCCAGCTGTGGACCAGTCAGGGTCCTAGAATCTTCGAATATGAAACTAGATAATCACTTGGAGATTCAGTGCAACAAAATCAGGGGGTACAAATCACCACCCAGTTGATGGATTAGAATGCAGTGTAACTAATTCCTCTCCTTAAACTCTGTTGGAAGAGTTCAGCTTTCAAACCAAAAACAAAAAAAAAAAAACTGTGGATAGGTAACCTCCAAGTCATGGCTTATCTCTAGTCCCAACTAAATTTCATCTGTCATACACAGCATAAATACAAATGAATTAAGAGGTTTTCTCAAGGAGATACCAAGATGGCGGCATAGGTAAACACCTAAACTGCTGCCTCACACAACAATTTCAAAACTACAACTAAAAGACAAAATGGACATCATTCAGAACCACAGGAAGGTTGGCTGAGTGTTAATTCTACAAATAGAAGGAAAGAGAAAAGCATACTGAGACTCAGAGGAGCTGCAGGAGGCAGAGGTACCGAGGCAAGGTGCGAGCGCGGAGAGGGCGGGTAACTGAGTACATGGCTGGCTTTCTCAAGTGGGAGGGAGACAAAAGCTCCCGACTGCACTGAACTCTAGTTCCAAGCAAGACTCTGGGGACCCAGATTCATCTGGGGAGAAACTGGACTGTCTGGCTGCACATAGAACTCATGGGCAGCTTTCCCTCAGAGGTACTTGCAGTGATTACCACGGGACACTGAGACACAGGGGCCTATTAGGGCAGGGCTGATAGGAAACCAATGCTGTCTGCTCTGCCCTGAGACTCCACCCCATTCAAGCTGAGCACAGAGGCTTTTTCAAGTCTTCTCCCATAAGGGTGTCTCCAGCACAGAAGTTCTCCCAGACACAGCTGATCCTCATAGCCAATTGGCCTGGAGGTCAATTCTGCCCAGTGATACCAACAACAATCAAGGCTTAACTACAACAAAACTGTGCACACAGCCCACAAAGGGGTGCACCAAGAGTATCCACCTCAGGTAACTGGGGAGGCTGAGCCACTGGGCCCTAGAGGAAACCTAGCACACAAAGCCACTCTATCAACTCAGGGAAGCAGCCAAAATGCGGAGACAAAGAAACAGATCACAAATGAAAGAAATGGAGGAAAGCAAAAGACTGGATATAGAGTTCAAAACCACGGTTATAAGGTTTTTCAAGAATTTCCTAGAAAAGGCTGATAAATTTAGCAAGATCCTTGAGGATATGAAAAAGGACCAACTAGAAATTAAGCATACACTGACTGAAATAAAAACTATTATACAGAGACCCAACAGCAGACTAGAGGATTGCAAGAATCAAGTCAAAGATTTGAAATACAAAGAAGCAAAAAACACTCAACCAGAAAAGCAAAAAGAAAAAAGAATCTAAAAATATGAAGATAGTGTAAGGAGCCTCTGGGACAACTTCAAGCATACCAACATCAGAACTATGGGGGTGCCAGAAGAAGAGAGAGAGCAAGATACTGAAAACCTATTAGAAGAAATAATGACTGAAAACTTCCCCCACCTGATGAAAGAAATAGACTTACAAGTCCAGGAAGCACACAGAACCCCAAACAAAAGGAATCCCAAGAGGACCACACCAAGACACATCACAATTAAAATGCCAAGAGCAAAAGACAAAGAGAGAATATTAAAAGCAGCAAGACAAAAACAGTTAGTTACCTACAAGGGAGCACCCATACGATTGTCAGCTGATTTCTCAACAGAGACTATGCAGGCCAGATGGGAGTGGCAAGAAATATTCAAAGTGATGAATAACAAGAGCCTACAACCAAGATTACGCTACCCAGCAAAGCTATCATTCAGAATTGAAGGGCAGATAAAGAGCTTCACAGATAAGAAAAAGCTAAAGGAGTTCATCACCATCAAACCAGTATTATATGAAATGCTGAAGGGTATTCTTTAAGAAGAGGAGGAAGAAGAAAAAGGTAAAGATAAAAATTATGGACAACAAATACATATCTATCAACAAGTGAACCTAAAAATCAAGTGAACTAAAAACCTGAGGAACAGAATAAACTGGTGAATATAATAGAATCAGGGGCATAGAAAGGGAGTGGACTGATAATTCTCAGAGGGAAAGGGGTGTTGGGGGGGGGGGTGGGAAGAGACTGGATAAAAATCGTACACCTATGGATGAGGACAGCGAAGGGGTGGTAAGGGCAGAGGGTGGGGTGGAAACAGGGTGGAGGGGAGTTATGGGGGGAAAAGAGGAACAATTGTAATAATCTGAACAACAAAGATTTATTAAATTTTTAAAAAAGGTTTTGTCAGTAACAATAAGCAAAAATCAAATCTTAAGTTTATAATTTTAGCCTAAGAAGTCTTTAAAATGACAAAAAGAAGAAAGGGGAATGAGTTTATACTTGGAAATAAGGAGTACCATGGCTCATCCTATATAATAAAAGCCTAGGTGGTGCCGCATGATGTCATCACAAGATGGCCACCACAAGATGGCTGCCACAAGATGGCTGCCCTCACATCATCACAAATATGCCTGCCACAAGATGGCCACCACAAGATGGCCACCACAAGATGGCCAGCAGGGGAGGGCAGTTGGGGGTGATCAGGCTGGCAGGGGAGGGCAGTTTGGGGTGCCCAGGCTGGCAGGGGAGGGCAGTTGGCTTGACCAGGCCTGCAGGGGAGGGCAGTTAGGGGTGACCAGGCCTGCAGGCATCGGCAGTTGGGGGCCATCAGGTCAGCAGGGGAAGGCAGTTGGGGGTGATCAGGCTAGCAGGGGAGGGCAGTTGGGGGTGACCAGGCTGGCAGGGGAGGGCAGTTGGGGGCGATTGGTCTGGCAGGGGAGGGCAGTTGGGGGCAACCAGGCCTGCAGGGCAGGGCAGTTGGGGGCAATCAAGCCAGCAGGGGAGGGCAGTTGGGGGCAATCAGGCCTGCAGGGGAGCAGTTAAGTGTCAATCAGGCCAGCAGGGGAGCAGTTAGGGGGCGATTAGGGTGGCAGGCAGAAGCAGTTAGGGGCAATCAGGCAGGCAGGCAGGCAAACAGTTAAGAGCCAGCAGTCCCGGATTGTGAGAGGGATGTCCAAATGCCTGATCAACCCCAACTGCCCTCCCCTGCTGGCCTAGTCGCCCCCTGGGGGATCAGGCCTAAACTGGCAGTTGGACATCCCCCAAAGGGTCCCAGATTGGAGAGGATGCAGGAAAGGCTGCAGGACACCACCCCATGCATGAATTTTGTGCACCCGGCCTCTAGTCTATATACTATCTAATAAAAGAGTAATATGCAAATTAACCATCATCCCCCTACACCCACAAGCCATGCCCACCAGCCAATCAGAAGCAAGTATGCAAATTAACCCAACCAGGATGGCTGTGGCAATGGAATGAGCAGGAGGCTTGGGTTTCCCTGGCAATGGAGGAAGCCAAGCTTTCCACATACCCTGGCAGGCCCAGGCCTCCACTCAAGGCTACAAAGTTTCAATTATTGAAGATAAATAACTCCCAACAAAAATGGCTGCAACCACAGAGCAAGCAGGAGGTTTGGCTCCACTCAAGGCTACAAAGTTTCAATTTTAGAAGATAAATAAATCCCAGATACCAGGGCTTCCACTTGGGTCACCAGGGGGGGTGGCTAGCCTGCAAACCACCACAGGCCCCTCTCCCAGGCTGTCCCACGCCCCAAGGGAACCCTCACCCTGATCCAGGACACCCTTCAGGGCAAACCAACTGGCCCCCACCTGTGGACCAGGCCTCTATTCTATCTAATAAAAGAGTAATGTGCAAATTGACCATCACTCCAACACAAAAGATGGCTGCCCCCATGTGGTCAAAGATGGCTGCCCCCATGTGGACACAAGATGGCTACCACAAGATGGCCAGCAGGGGAGGGAAGTTGGGAGGGACCAGGCCTGAAAGGGAGGGCAGTTTTGGGTGATCAAGCCTGCAGGGGAGGGCAGTTAGGGGGGGGGACCTGCAGGGGAGGGCAGTTAGGGGTGACCAGGCCTGCAAGGGAGAGCAGTTGGGGGGGGACCTGCAGGGGAGGGCAGTTAGGGGTGACCAGGCCTGCAGGGGAGGGCAGTTAGGGGCAATCAGGCTGGGAGGGGAGCAGTTGGGCATCAATCAGGCTGGCAGGGGAGTGGTTGGGGGTGATCAGGCTGGCAGGCAGAAGCAGTTAAGGGCAATCAGGAAGGCAGGCAGGTGAGCAGTTGGGAGCCAGCAATCCTGGATTGTGAGAGGGATGTCCGACTGCCCGTTTAGGCCCGATCCTACCGGGATCGGGCCTAAACGGGCAGTGGGACATCCCTCAAGGGGTCCCAGATTGGAGAGGGTGCACACACCACGGGAGTTCAATAACTTGCTATGACAATCGCTGACCACTAGGGGGTGATGCGGAACATGATGGGCAACCAGCATTGAAAGCGAGGCGCTGAGGGAGTGAGGGAAGGGGGAGGTGAGGAGAAGGGGGAGCGGGTGGGGGCTGAGGGGGGTGGAACTGCACGGTGGCAGCGCACAGATGGCAAGGGAAGGAGGAGGCGGGGAGGCGGGGAGGCAAGGGGGAACCATGCTGTGACAGCGCGGCAGCGGGGAACCTGATCAGCCCTCATCACCTGCCAGGCCAAGAGACCCTACCCATGCACGAATTTCATGCACTAGGCCAGTGGTTGGCAAACGGTGGCTCGAAAGCCACATGCGGCTCACAAGCCGCGGTTTGCCGCTCTGTTGACTAAGCCAACCACTGCCCTACAGGCTTAATCACAAGGAACAGCAACAGCCTGTAATTATTGGAATCGAGAGTCTAGGTCAGTGGTTGGCAAACTCATTAGTCAACAGAGCGGCAAACTGTGGCTCGGGAGCTGCATGTGGCTCGCGAGCCGCAGTTTGCTGACCACTGCACTAGGCCTCTAGTTTATAGATAAAAGGGTTAACACAAATAGGAACTCCAAAAAAAAAAAGTTTAAACTTTGTAGAATATTGGTAGTTTCCAGATCTTGGGAGAAAGTAAAACGTTTAGCAAAGTTTCAGGTAATATTTTCTTATTTTCAAATACAAGTTATAGATATAGTGTATGCGTGTGTGTGTGTGTGTGTGTGTAGAAAGAGTTGATGTTTCTCTTTCCAGCATGTCCCATCTCTGTTTTAATCTCTTTGTGTTTTTGTCTCTATTTAGCCAGAAATCACTTCCCTCCCCTATACCACAAGATCCGTTTCAACTTCTCTTAGTAGGAAAAATAAACTTCTATAATTTATTTTTGAATATGAATAATTTTTAAAAGAATCTTACGCTCCCTAATGTTCTTTTCTTCCTGTGGTTTCAGGAGCCCATCATAGAAATTCGGTTCTCCACCCCCACTCTGCAGAGGATCCACCATCACACCCTTAGAGTAGGGACAAAGTAACATCCCTCCCTTAGAGAAAAGGAAAATAATCGAAACTTCAGTTTACACACACAATAGTTTTGATTTCTCCAGAGCTCGCTTTCATCTCAAATCATCTACCCTTTGAGTGCCCACTGCCTACATATGCTGAGCTGTCCCCTTGGAGACAGAGATGAATACTTGAGGCATAAAGGCAAGTGGCTCTCCCCAGAAGAGAAGCACTGAGATGGGGGAGGGACTTGAGGTGGAGCCCCCTGAAGTGTTAACATCATACTTTCCATTTTAAAAGGCAATCTTGTCCAGAAACATGAAGATTTTTTTTTTCTACTTCACTTTCCTTGCCTGTGGGCTAGTACCTAGGACTTTCTCCAGAGCTTGTACCTGTCAGCAAGTACAGGCTTCAAGAATTCGTTTTAGGAACAAAACTGCAACATATATATATTCTGTTTTTCAAGTAATACAGGAGAGACTGGTGTACTTTGCCATAAATAGCCGTGCTGCTGTGTTGGCTGACAAGGCGAGGACTCTGCAGGTAAGCTTCAGCAGAAAAACCGGATCTGATGCTGTATTTGCATATTAGTCAGGATAAACAACCCTCCAAAAACTCAGTGGCTTGATACAGTATAGGTTTATTCCTTGTTCAAGTCACATCCAGAGCAGACTGGTGGCTTTCTTCCAAGAGGTGACTCAGGAACCTAAGCTCTTTCTATTTTGTTTTGCCAACATCTTACATATGCGGCCTTTAAGGTTGTCATGGAAGGAGAAGAGAGAACATGAACTGTTGCACACAGGGTTTCATGCCAGCCCTGGAAGCAGCTTATAGCTCTTCCAGCTGCATTCCATTGGCCAAAGCCCAATCACACGGTCCCAGCCTAATGACAAGGGAAGTTAGGGAATGTGTTGTCTCAGGGTGCCAGGGAGAGAAAACAAGTTCAATATGCAGCTAGTCTCCATCACAGTGATGCTTTCTTCAGTCCATTAAGTTGTTAAACTTTAAGTGTGCTAAATCAGCAAGGGTAAGAAAGAAGAAAGGAAAATGCTAACCAAGAACTTTGTTGGTCTGATACAATCAGAGCTTTCATGGGGCTCCATATCCCCAAGTGGCAGACCAAATGAGAGAGCTAAGTCAAGGTGGAAACACTCAATGCAGAGACTAAAAAGTTATTTTCACTCCAAAGTGCATGGAAGGCTTGGCTACAGGAACTGAAGAAGGCATAGTCAGTGGATCCTCTGCTGATGACCCCAGGAGCATGCCAAGGCATGACGTGGCTTTGCAACACTAGAATGACCAGGTCTGGAGGCGAGTGTATCCCTGGGGCACCAGCTGAGGATGAAGGGAAAAGACATTCTTGAGAATTATTCCACAAGCATACTGTTCTCTAGAGAAATCAGGCCCGGAGCTTGAGGAAGAGAGCTAGATTAATCAGAGCTATAAAGGGATGTGGGGAGTCCAGAACCATCCTTGGCAGAGTGGGGGACTCCAGCAGGAAACAAATCACTGGTTATCCCCACACACAACATGCGCCCCCTGTGTACCCCGCCCTAGGAAATGGCACCACAAGCCAGACTCCTCTGCCCTCTACCTTCTACCTGCAGAGTCCCCACCCTGCTGATTCTACCTCCCAGCTCTTTTTGGAGTGCACCCCACTCTCTTTTCCCCATGCATGGCCTTAGTCCAGGCTCATCGTTACTCCCTGGACTTCCAAAACAGCCTCCTACCTGGTCTTCTTGCCTCCAACTAGTCTCACCCCATCCCATCTATGCTCATACTGCAATCAGAGTATTCTTTCTAAAACATAAAGCTGATCATCTCAACCCCCTGCTTAAAATCCTGTAATGTGTCCCATTACCTTCAGAACAAAATTCTGAATTGTTGGCATGGCCAACAAGGCCTAACCTAATTTGTTTCTTGCTTGGTCCTCTAGCCTCACCCCTGGCATTGCCTCTTCTCCCTAACACCCCACCTGTACACTACAAACCAACCAAATACTACCACTTGAGGGTCCCAGAAGAATACAAGTTCCATCTTCTCCCAGGATTGGCTCATCTCCTTCTTCCATCTCAACTCCTGCCCGCTCACATCCCTGTCCCCACATTACTTCCCACTTGTCTTTGCTAGAGTGAATGTAATGCTCCTCTGTGGCAAAGCAGGAAGGACCCACTTGAACAAGGCACAACCATCCATCTTAAAATGAGAATATGACAGACTTAGCATCATTGCTCCAGGTCACTGTTTGGCAAGGATTAGGGTCAAAATATTGCTATTAAGAGGAATATGCTGGTGATGGAAAGAGATTTGACTTTAGCTGGTAAACACACAAATGCAATATACAGATGATGTATTATAGAATTTTATACTTGAAACACAGATAATTTTACTAACCAATGTCACCCCAATAAATTCTCTCATATAGACTAGACGAAGAAGCACTCCACAGACCAGCCCCAAGTTCCTTTTACGCACTTGAGGAGCACAAGTGGCCCTGGTATCACTAGAGGAAAGAGACCTCACAGAAATGGAGATACTCACAGGCCTCCCGCCTGTGTCTCCCTTTCCATGGATCCAACCCCATCTCAGCCCTCTCTCCTAGAAGTCTTCAGGAGCTAGAGCACATGGAGACACCACTGACATCTCGCCGGAGCCTGGCAGGGCAGAGTTTGCAAGTCTCAAGGAAGTCTTAGGACTAAAGCTGTTATCCCACGAGAAGCTTGTCCTGCATGCCCTGATAAGCATGGGCACAAGCAAGGACTTAGAAAAGGCTGTAGAACAACCTCAAGGAGAACCGCAGGGACGAGAGACTAAAGAAACAAGGACACTCCGAAGGCATAATCAGTGGATCCTCTGCTGATGGCCCAAGGGTGGGACTAAAACACTGTCCAGGGCATCCACAAAAGAAGCTGCACCACCTATGCAGGACTGCCTAAGGAGTGCCCTAAACCAGTGGTCGGCAAACTGTGGCTCGCGAGCCACATGAGGCTTACAAGCCGCGGTTTGCCGCTCTGTTGACTAATGAGTTTGCTGACCACTGACCTAGACTCTTGATTCCAATAATTACAGGCTGTTGTTCCTTGTGATTAAGCCCCTAGGGCAGTGGTCAGCAAACTCATTAGTCAACAGAGTGGCAAACCGCGGCTGAGCCGCATGTGGCTCGGGAGCCACAGTTTGCCGACCACTTCCCTAAACCAAGCAGTGAGGGCAGGTTTGTGACCTCAGGCCTATTATCACCTACAGAACATGCAAGTGGAGAAAGGATGATCAGAGAGAACAATGGAGGGGAGGACTTTTGGTTGTCTGAGGTGCTCTGTGTTCCCTTCCCCTCCGCAGGAAAGGGAGGGGGTACTCTCTCCCTTCCTGAAGCCAGAGGAGGGGATGTTCAAAGGAAATACTTGCATATTTGGGTGTGGCCCAGGAGTCTGCAGGACCCACGCAGAGACTGGGCCTGACCCTGAAAACAAAGTCTGACCAGAGGCCCCCTGGATGAAGAGCAAAAGAAGAAAGTGGGCAATGGTGGGAGCAGCCTGCCTTCCCAGCTTAGAGGAGAGTGAGCATTTCCCGTGGGCCACAGTGAACCCTGCTGGAGGTCACAAGGCTTGAGCTGTCTTGGGGACCCTCCCCACAGATCTGTCAAGAGGAGGAAGTGGACAAAAAAAAACAGTCTGTGAAGGACAAACCTTCAGAAACAAAGCTGAGAGGGAAATCCAAATGACCAGTCCAAGGGGGTACTACCTGCATCACTGCCCCAGTGAGCCTATAGTGTGCAGAGGCCCTAAAGGGGGTTCCCAGAGGGACATTTTCAAAGAACTCACAAAGATCAGAGCTCCCATTTGGGTATCTGGTCCTCCCAGAGGCAGGCAGTATGATGGCTCTTCCTGCCTCTTCTGTCTTCCTCTTCCTTGGCCCGGAGGCTAAGCCAGCCTAGAGAGTGGGAGGCGAATGTCAGGCAAAGGATGAGGAAATGCTGAGGAAGCAGGGCCTGCAGTCATTCTCCCCACTGCGGGCTTTAAACTGGGGACACTAAAGCTTTCATATTCGATGCAACTAGAATTTTTAAGCCTATAAAGGGAGTCTGTTCATTAGACCCAAAACTGACCAGGAAAGC
This sequence comes from Corynorhinus townsendii, assembly GCA_026230045.1. Taxonomy (NCBI): domain Eukaryota; kingdom Metazoa; phylum Chordata; class Mammalia; order Chiroptera; family Vespertilionidae; genus Corynorhinus; species Corynorhinus townsendii. The sequence goes on along the minus strand of JAPDVU010000002.1, from coordinate 138,323,379 downwards.
GGTGGGGCCAGATGGACACATCAGAACATAGGGGAAGGGAAGGTGATGGATGGTGAGGAAGCATCAACTTCTCCCTGCTTCCTCTGCACCAAGTGTCCTCATTCAGGGGATCAGTCACATGAGCTACACTGGGGCAATATTCCCAGCCATGTAGACATGAACCTCACATGGCTCAGCCAGCTTTCTGACGTCTTGGATTGCCACTCACCCGGGCTTCAGGTAAGCTTACATTTTGGCCAGTAAACAAGGCTGCTCCATAATCTTAACTAACCTCTTTTACAGTGTGGCCATCTCAAGCAAAGGAGACTACCCTGGCCTCAACTCTCCTGAAGTTACTTGTTTATGATTCAGCTTGGAAGACATTCATCTGCTAAACACGAAGCCTTGAGACACACTGCTCTCTTCAGGGAGGGGAAGGAGAAGCCACGCCTGGGCAGTCGAAGGAATTCTGCTCTCACAGCTTGGGGGTTTGTTCAGCCTGCCTGGCGAAGGTTGCTGATTCCAGGCACAGACCCAAGAACTGGAAAATGTCAGACTTTGCTCACAAGCCCCTTCTGTGACTGAGAGGAACGGATGGGTTTGGAGGGAATACAAATGGGACAACTGCTTAAGCAGCCAAATGAATCCACCAGCCTTTCCTGGACTCTTTAGAATGAGCAGAAAAGGAGAGTGCCCCATTCCAGAATCTCTCCCTCAAGTCCTCAAGTAGTGGAGCATTACTTTCCTGTGCACATGAGTTTTTCATTCTCTAAATGTCAAGTACGGGTGAGGAGCTATGCCTCAGTATTTCTCCTCATTTCTTTCTCCTCCTCCTCCTCCTCCTCTTTATTTCAGAAATGTGTGTGTGTGTGTGTGTGTGTGTGTGTGTGTGTGTGTGTGTTGGTGTATTAGTTTTGTAGAGCTGCCATAACAAGTTACCACAAATTTGATGGCTTAAAACAACAAAAATTTATCCTCTGGAAGTTCTGGAGGCTACAAGTCCCAAATCAAGGTGTCAACAGGGCTATGACCCCCCTGGAGGCTGCAGGAGAGAATCCTTCGTTGCCTTTGCCAACTTCTGGTGGCTTCAGGTGATCCATGGCTTGGGCTGCATCACTCCAATCTCTGCCTCTGTCTTCCCATGGCCTTTTCTCCTCTGAGTGTCCACATCTTCCTTTCTTTTGTCTCATGTAAGGACAATTGTCACTGGATGTAGGGGCAATCTGGATAATCCAGGATGATCTTATTTTGAGATCCTTAATGTAATTGCTTCTGCAAAGACTCATGTTCCAAACAAGTTCACATTCACAGATTCCTGGTAAATGAGTCTTTTTGTGAGGAGGATGCCATTCAACCCACTGCAGAAGGCAAAAAGACAGCAATAAATGATAGACTACTTAGGGTTCAGGAATAAGGACCTAGAGTTTGCAGGAAAGTTTCTCCATTTTGGAGGCATCAGTCCAGCTCCTCCTTGTATCCATACCAAGCGCCTCACAGGGCCCCCAACACCACTGCCTCTCTTGCAACCTCTAGGTCTGGATCAGTTGGAGGCACTAGGATTGAGGGAACACGGGGCACTCTCCCCAGAGCTGTGCACCAGATCACGCCTCTGTTGGGTGGCACACAGGAAAGCATCAGAGTCTGTAAGGAGATGGAAACCCCTTCTCTTTCATGAAGTAGAAAAATCAATCACCAAGGTCTCTTTCTCCAGGGCCAATTCCTCTAACAGGTACTGCTCTCTTGAGGACAAGTACTTAGCAAATTTCAAAGGGCTCTGCAAAAGCAAGCCTTCTTTATATCATCACCATCATTATGATTCGGAGGAAATAACCTCTAACCTGAGCCTAGAGAGGCCTAGGGTCAGCAATAGCGGCCACAGTAACAACAGCAAGTATCCACCACTGTGCTGCACAGTTTACACCCAGAACCTCTTTCTGTCTCATTTTCCTTATTTTTAATGAAAATAACAACCCTCCCTCCTTGGTTGTTTTGAAAATTAAGTAAAATATGTGTATATAACCAAGGTCATACAACCAGTGAGTTCTCTATGGGGACTCAGCTAGATCTTTCTGATTCCAATGCCGGTGAGCTTAACAACAGTGCGTGTTTTCCCACTAGTGTGACTTTGTACAGCAAGGGACAGCTTTTGCCAATGGGACTTTTTCTGCACTCTTGAGTATTATCTCCTTTCCTTTCAGGTTCTTTCCCTGTGCAGACTTACTAGAGCCTTTTAGAGAAATGAGGAACAGGTGGATTCTCAGAGGCTAGACTTGGTGAGGTAAAGGTTACTCCTGGTGGGTAAGCCCAGTGTTCTCTGGCTCTATGAGCCTGATTTTCTAAGCCCTGGTTCTGTGCTGCCTTCAGCAGGCCTTGTGGAAAAGGTGCATTAGACCCTTAGGCACCGGCTGCTCTTCCCCAAGTAATTATGGAAGCCCTGTGAGGGAAGGATGCTTCAGGGAGCTTCAATCTGGTTGATAAGAGGACAAACAGAGTAAATGGGGTGGGTAAAAGTAGGTTTACAGTTGTACACATAAATAATGCAATAATTAATAAATAATAGCACACAAATAAACTGTTTCCTGTACTCACAACTGTTAACCTACTTTTGCTCACCCTGGTATATAATCAAGTGTTGGTAGGAGGGCAAACCATAAAACGGGATGTGCATGGGGAATGGACAATCAGGCTATTGTGCCTTACTAAAAGCCCAGTTCAAGTTCACCCAGCTCTGTGAGGCTGACTTCAGGGTCTGCTGCTGCCCTGGCTGCCCTCCTGGTGGCCAAGTGTGAGCTGATGTTCTGTTTCCTTTAGCCAATAATTTGAGCCAGTGATTCTAGGGTGGTATATTTGCACACAGAAGGTGAAACATTCCTAGGTGAGTTGCCTGACACCCAGACACCCCCAAACCTTCATCCTTTAGGAGTCACATGCTCAACAAGGGTCCAGGCCCTGCACTCTGTACTCCCCAAGGGACAGCCTCACTGTGGAGGAGCTCTTGTCTGCTCCTCCAGCCCACATCCAGTCACCTGTATGATGGGGTAGACACTAACTAGCTTTCCTGGGGCTTCTGTTATTCCCAGATCCACCTTGCCCAAGCTTGAGCCCTGAACCATTCCTTAATTCTAAATATAGATTGCAATGCTTGACCAGGCTTTGGTGAAGGCTCCGGGAGAACAGAAGGTCTGGCTGGCCTTGGAGCCCAGGGACCAGGCCTTCCTCAAAGTCTCTGCCCACACTGCCCTTGTGGGGCCCTGTTCTATCTATAGTGGCAATAAGGAGCCCAACTCCGCTCCCAAAGAATCAACGTGAGGCCCAGTTCTGCTCTGAGGCTTCCGTAGAAGGCAAAAAAGTTGTTTCTAGAGAAAATCATCATCTGAGATTTGCAATTCTACTCTCAGTAAAACATTTTAATACACAAAACATTTAGATTCTTGTTGACTTAAACCATTCTCTTCCAGCAGATGATCTGGGATTTACAAATTTCATAACCAAAATGTCCATTAAAGTGTTATTCTGCAATAAATGAAGAAGTTTGTCTTCTATCTCCAGAGAAAATGAAACAGTATAGACAGCTTCAGAAAAAGTGGATTCTTCCTATAATGGAGTTTTAGAAAGGAGGCGGGAGGGGCTCTAGGCTCCTCTGAGAATCCTGTTATATGCCAAGAATGAAGGAATGGAAAGAAGGAAAAAAGGAGGGAGGAGGCTGCTTGATTAGTTTACACTTGATCATATATTATTTTATTTATCTGTTTATCACGTGTCTCTTTCACTCCAGTAAGCGACCAAAGAGCAGAAACTGTGATCTACTCAGTTGTATATCTCTGTCCTTAATAGGCCTAATGGGTGGTCAGTGAAAGTTGGAGAGAAGGAAGAAGGGAAGAAAGAGGAAAGGAAGGAAGGAAGGAAGGAAGGAAGGAAGGAAGGAAGGAAGGAAGGAAGGAAGGAAGGAAGGAAGGAAGGAAGGAAGAGAGGAGGAGGGATAAAGTCCCCAGGGCATTGGCTTAGGATAGAGATTTCTATGTACATACAGGTGAAGGCTAGAGGAATGAGAAATGGGGTGGAAGCAAATCAGGGTCAATATTCTCTACCTCCATGCTGCCCCCCAACACTCACACCCCCGGGCCCATAGCAGGCATTCAGGTCCTTCCCTTACTCTCTCTTGACTATTAAATCCACTGGCCCCTTACAGGCAGTGGGAAGGAGATGATGTGGCAGAAAGAGAACAGGTTTCCAAGGCACGCAGCTCAGTGAGATGCTGGCTCTGCGAACCACTGGCTGTCAACTTAGTTCAGGTAGCATAGCTCCTCAGAGCCCCACCTCCCTCGACTGCTGGAGGGAAGATGGAAAACCACCCTTGAGAAATGCAAACTCCCCTGAGGCTTCTGATGACTCTAGATAAGGTTGAAAGCTTCAGGTGCTCAACTCCTTAATTCCTCCAAGGCACAGAGTGCTCATTGACCTAATGCCTGGTGGTGCCTGACAGGTAGTATAGGTCCCTAGTAAACTAGTCCTCGTCATGAAAAAGAAATTGAGGCATGGCATCCCCCAATTGTGATTATTTTCTCTGAAAAAGCATACGACTTAAATCGTGTTACAAATTAGGAGTCCAATTTGTAGCAAGATTTAAAAAATACAACTCCTACATACACAGCTAACATCTATCTCCTTGAATTAAACCGGCAAGTGTGACTGGGCCTAATCTTGGCTAAGGGACTTACATGCTTCCTTTCTTATCCCAAATCTGTAGATCTGTTTTTTCTTAGTAGTACTATTACTTTGAGGCTCCATAGAGCCAGCTATGTGTTTTAAAAAGAAAGAAAAAGGGAAAGGAAGGAGAGGGGAGGAGATAGAGAGGGGGAGGGAGGGGAGGAAAAGGAAAGGAAAGAAGAAAGGAAGGGAGGAAAGGAGGAAGGAGAAAAGAAAAGAAAAATTTCTTCATTTATGGGTGGCATGTTACTTCTGTTTTCAAGTTCTATCAATTAGCTCTAGCACATGGTTTTTCTTGGCGCTTTCTGCCTCCCTTCACAGATGGCATGGAAAAGTCTGACTGCTGACTCTCTGGTTCTTCCTCCCTATTTCCTCTCCCATAGCTAATTTAAGAAAGTCTACAGGATGCCAGACCATTGTCAGCCACGCCTCATTTCCCTGCCTTTGCCTTCTCTAGCCACCTCTACTGCTGGACTCCAGCACGCAGTCCTGATCAGATGGCCCAAGAAATGATCAGCATCCTCAGCCACATGAACCAGTGAGGGATGGAACCGAGTTATTCCCTCCCCCAGTCTGGGCTCTGGCGAGCTCCCCTGCCTCCAGTGTGAGCACTGCCTCCCTCGAAGAAGTTTGGATCCACTCCTCGGAGCTGGGCTACTCTTGGCCCTACTTACTAGTCCCTCACTCACCCTGAGCAGGGCCATCCTAGAGTCAGAAGTTCCTAAGCCACTTCCTGCTCTTCCCACCTCACTCCATGGAGGACACTCATTTCTCGATGCCTGTGGTGAAGAGACAGGATTCTACAGGCCCTATGTGGACCTGTCTATGACTACAGGCCGTGCCCGGGCTGGCACCTCTGCCTGGTCACTTCCAACACAGGTGCCCACTTCCTTCACTGAGCTTCCAGAAAGCAGGCGCTAGTTCCCTGGCGCTGGCAGGACTGCGCAGAGCCTTCTGCTGGATGGGGGAGCAGGAGCAATGAGAAGGGACAGTCTCAGCAGTTTCTGATGAATACCCAACCTGAGTCTGTGGGAATGGAAAGAAAGGGACAGGTTTCCACACATTGCAGGTAATGGGACAAGAACGCCTTACTGATGGCTGATACCACAGGACCTCACTGTTGCTAGGGAGGGGTGGGGCACCCTGAGGTGGTGGGGTACCCAAAGCTAATAGCTGCATTTGGGCCGGGACTAGAGCCCACCCCTTTAATAAAGGAGGCTTTATTCAGTACAGCTCTGACTGTCACTCTAGTACTTAATTACTTTTGAAAGTTTCCTATTGTCTGCAAAATAGCTTGACCCACAACTTCCTTTGCAATCTGGGATCGATATTGTAGCAGTCAAGGCTTTCCAGAGAAACAGAACAAAAAATAGAATGTGTGTGTGTGTGTGTGTGTGTGTGTGTGTGTATGAACACCCACATATATATTCAGCAGGTCCTCAAATAATGTTGTTTCCTTCAGTGTGGTTTCATTATACCACTAGGAGCCCAGTGCATGAATTTGTGCACCTTGAAAGGAACTGTGGGCAACAAGGTTGTGGTGGGCACAGGGGTAGGTCTTGGCCCATCCTCTGAGCCCCCACCCGGTCTCTCCTGCCACAGCCCCAGTCCCCTGTCTGCTGGCAGCCCTGCTTCCACCGCTGCTGCTCACACACACTGACAGCACCGGCCCTGCTTGCACCCACTGATGGTGCAGAGCGATTGGGGTGGCACCAGCAGCATGTGTAAGTGGGGCTGGCACTGTCAGTGGGTGCGAGCAGCGGCGCCGGTGCTGGCAGCAGGTGCAAATGGGGCTGTTGTTGGCAGCGGGTGCGAGAGGCAGCTGCCGGCCCCGATCGCCCCTAAGGAGCAAGGGGAGGTGAAGAAGCCCTGAGGGGCAATTGGGGCTGGCGCCAGGCGCCAGCAGCGGGTACAAGCACTGGCTCCGGCACTGGCAGTGGGTGCAGAAGGTCCAGTGCCGGCAGCAGGTGCAAGTGCCAGGTGGGACTGGGGCACACGGGAGCAAGGAATTTTCAGTAACCAGCAGAGGCTCGCCCTGATGAGTGACTGGTGCCCCACCTTGGCCATTCCACCACAGCTGATGCCTGCCATGTTCCTCGCATACCCCCTGGTGGTCAGTGCACATCATAGCAACCAGTTCTTCGGTTGTCCCATCATTCAGTCTATTTGCATATTAGGGTTTTTTATATATAGATTAAGGAGGGGAAAATATTGATTCCTGGCCAGGGTCACCGTCTGTGCAGGGCCTGCACATTGTCTTCATGTCTGTGTTGGTCTCCTCCCACATCCCAGAGATGTGCATGTTAGGTGAACTGGTGTGTCTAAATCATCCCAGTGTGAGTGTGGATGTGGATGGAAGTACACACAGAGCCAGAGAAAAGCCCTGAGACTAAAAATCCATGAGGAAGGGCAAGGAAAGACCAAAGAAAGAGGACACTCCAGTCTGGCAACTAACTGCAAGACAAAGCGGATATTCTCTACGCTGCTTGGCAGGCAACAGTGAATTATATAGGATAAAGGTGACTGTGTTGGGGGAGTGGGGGGAGGGGAGGGGGAGAGAGGCAGTCACAGACACTAATACAAGAATGTTACCAGGTACGGGGAATTACTTCACCTGTTTGACCAGGTCAGGACAATGGCCTGTTCCAAAAACCAGCACACAGTGAGGGGCAGAGAGGGGTGCTGACTTACATCAGACTGAGTATCGATTATGATCAGACAGCCTCAAAGGGGGTTTGAATCTCCGTTCCAGCCTGGGTCCAGCTGGAGGGACAGATGGAGGTCAGATCCTGAAACTGTTTCTCCTCTACGCCTGTCCAGGGTTGGGTCCCGCCAGCTGCTGGGATAGGCTCCGGCACCCACAACGCTGAACTGGAAAATAATTACCCTACTTGTTTTTATTAATCTTTGTTTTTTCTTTCTTTCTTTTTTTTTTTTTTTTTGTTAATCCTCACTGGAGGATTTTTTCCCATTGATTTTAGACAGAGTGAAAGGGAAGAGAAGAGACAGACAGAAAGAAACAATGATGTGAGAGAGACACATCGATTGGTTGCCTCCCACATGCCACCCGACCAGGGCCAGGTATCAAGCCTGCAACCGAGGTATGTTCCCTCGACCAGAATCAAACCCGGGACCCTTCAGTCCATGAGCCAACGCTCCAACTACTGAGCAAAACTGGCCAGGGTTTAATCTTCTTTAAGTGTATGTATAGCTCACATGTATTTAATGTTTAATTCTGGAAGCATTTTGAGTCTTTATATAGAAGTTTGGTGATGTTTTTGTGACCAGAAATATGCCATAAGAACTCAACTCTTGTTTATATCAATTACCTATGGCAAAATTGGTTTTGTTATACATCATTTCACTTAGTCACAGTTTCCAACAACATTGAGAACTTTGCATCTATATCTCTATTTATATCTGTACATCTATCATCTATGTCTATATATCTGGAGATAGAGATTTACTTTAAGGAACTGCCTCAGATTGTGGAAGCTGGCAAGTTCGAAAGCTGTAGGCTGGCGACCCAGAGAAGAACCAGTGTACTAGCAAAGCCATCTGCTGGCAGCACGCCCTCTTCCTCAGGAAGGTCAGTCTTTTTTCTATTAACACTTCACCTGATTGGAGGGAGCCCACCCACAGTTTGGAGGGTAATCTGTTTTAAATGTCCACTGATTTAAATGTTAATCTCATCTAAAACAAACATCCACCAAAAACGCTAGAATAATATTTGATCAAATATCTGTCATTCCAGCCAAAACTACATAAATTAATCATCGCAAACATGGTTTCCCAGCTTCTTTTCCAGACGTGCGCCTACATAGGCCTTTCTTCCAGCCACTCAGAGACCAGTTCTTTGGACACACCAGAAACTTCATAGCTCTGAGCCCTTGTCCATCCCCATGTACTCCCAGAGCCCTGAGCCTGTCTTAGCACAATTCGTTGTAATTGGGCGTTCACCTGCCTGTCTTCCACTGGATTTTTTACAGCCTCAAAGACACGTTTAGTCTTTTATTCATCCTCACACTGCCAGGATCTGACATAGTAATTGAAACTCAAAGAACTTCAGTGGATGTTTGTGGCATAAAAATGGATCAAGAACGCTGAAGACCCACACCAGAGCTGAGGGCTGAGGGGATTAACCACAGTCTGAGAACCACGCAGATAAACGTTCAAAAAGTGGTAATGAAGCCCAGAATCACTTCTGGCTGGAAATCACAGGCTTTATCAGGGAAATAGCATTTGCATTTTGCCCCATGGGATTTTAACAGGTAGAGATGGAAGGGCACTCCAGGGAAGGGAGTGCCTTGGGTTACAGCACAGAAGTGGGAAGATGTAGAGAATGTTCAGGAAAGTATGCATGGTTTTCCTAGAACATGGGCCACATGTGGTGGTGTGGGTAGAGCTGGAAAGGCAGCAGGGCCATAGCACTGCAGGCCGCAGTGCAGGGCTCAGCACTCGGATGTGTTCCGATGTGGTGGGGAACCATCAGGGGCTGTCTACACCAGGCCAGGGGTGGGCAGTGACATAATGGTTCAAGCCGGGCTGTCACGCCTGCCTCTGCCCAGAGAGTTATTAAGAGTGAGGTCGGCACTGCACCAGTCCTGAGGGTGAGCTCACTGATGCCTGAGTGAGTTAAATATGCGGGTGGGCGAGGGAAGCCGCCTTCACTGTCAGTCATTTGCACACCTTAGACAGAGCCATAGATCTGACTGCTCCAGTTCCATGTAGTGGTGTCATTTAGACCTGCTGGAATAAGAGGTAAAGGAAAATGTTTCAAACGCTGAAAGGCCAAAACAACGGCTGGCTTTAGTCCTGGCTGCAAATGAAAGCAAACAAAAGGCTGAGGGAATGACATTATCAAGATCAGCCCTGAGGTGGGGGCCTCAGGGCAGTAGTCCAGCCTGAGTAGGGTCTGGAGTGCTGGGCTTTAAGAGCCCCTGCTTCCGAAGGCCCAGGATGACCACAGCCTCTCCCGCGCTGGCTGCAGGGGCCTCTGGGTGAGGCAGAAGCTGGGCCCCCTCCCTGAAGCATTCAGGGAGGCAGCCTGTGCAAATGGGCTGTGGGCTACTTTTTAGTTCTAATTCTTCCACTTATCCACCTCCCACCCTCTGTTTTGCCCCCCTAGTTCGATCTCAAATATGATTATTTGAAGAGCTTCCCAAAACATCTTGTTCAAGAGGTTTTTCTTGACTCTTAGCACCCAGGAAGAGTGAGTCCCCATCATGTAGCTCACCTGCTCCTGACTCCAGACAGCGGTTAGTGATGCGTTCCCTGCAGCCTTTCAGCCTGTGCCTCCAGCCTCCCTTGTGCTGCCTGCTCCCCGCTCAGCGCCCTGATTCCCCTGGCCGTCAGCTGCACCCCACCCCCGCTCCCGCCCCCCAGCCCCGCAGGTACTGTGGGCCAGTCTTGTGGGCCAGGACTCTGGCACAATGTGTTGGCATTAGCATGGAGCTCTGTGCATAAAACACTGCATGTAAATGTTTCCAGTTACAGGGCAAGGCCCACCCCCATTGTGTGAGGCCCCAGGCAGTGGGAGGACAGAGGGGTGCTGGGTTTTAAGAGCTGCGGCTGCCCCACTTTGCTGCGATTGGAGCAGAGCTTCATGGAGGAGAAAGAAGGGCCGTGGATCAAATACCCCAGAATGTTTTTTAAGGTCTTTCAGTGAGGAAAAAAATAGACGGAATGATTTTCCCATCTAAAAAAAGAAACAGAACCAACACCTCGTGGAAGATTGAGCAAAGGAATGAAAGGCCTATTAAGCACAGGAGTGTTTGTTTACTCCCCGCGTTTCAGGCTGCATTTCACAGGGACTGCCTTCCCTCTGCAACAAAAACCTGCTCAGAGGAGGGGACAAATGGTCTCTCTGCAGCCCCATAAAGCTCCACTGAGGCGGAGCTCCTCAGGGACCAGCACTCCTTCCCCTGAAACTGCAGGGCGCGCAGAATTCCAAGGCCTGCCTTGCAGAGGCCGGCTGCCTCCTAAGTTTGGAAAGCTACAAACTCCTCCCCCAAAGAAAAACCATGAAGCTGATTGAGCAAAGCAACACTGGATTTTGACCCCTGAGAGCCAAGGAGGGACCTGTGAGGAGTAAGGCCCCTCCAGCTCTCCCATTTTCCCTGCAGAGGGAGCTCTGGGGCTCTGGGAGGGTCACAGGCCTGTGTGGAAGGCCCACACTGGGAACTCGGGCCCTTCCCAAGTTATGCCAGCTCTGCATTATCTGACTTAATCCTCACACCAGCCTCATGGCTTAAACTATGATTATCTCCCTTGTTCCCCTAAAAAAACATAAGCCCAGAGAAGCTAAGTCATGTGTCCAAACTCACACAACTAGTAGAATTAGAACCCGGGACTGTCTAAGCCTACAGCCTGAGACTCTAACCATTTGTTGTTGTTGTTAACTATCTGCCTGGACTCAACCATCAGCTCCTTTCTACAAGCCCTGCCAACTGGCACTCAGGGGCAGGGGAACAGGCGAGCAACATAGCTGAGCAGAACAGCCTAAACCTAAGTGTAGGGGGGAGAAGGGACACAAATATGGGCAAATGACACCCCATCCATTCCTCCAATGATGATCCCGCCCTAACCCCCACTTCTCCCAGTACCCCTTGCGAAGGACGCCCTATCCTATGACTCTAGCTAGCCATAGATAAAGTTTTGCCCACATATTCTGGGCATTGAGAATATAAAACATAAACATCAAAGCTAGTGAGACACAACATAAAACAGCCACTTGAATCTGTGAGACCTCTTCCTTTCCCTCCCTTCAGGCTGCCCTGGAACCGGCAGGAGAGCACAGAGGGTACCCACTAATGATGGTGTGTTTACCTGCTCTGCTCTCCTCTGCTCAGATGCCTTGCAGAGTTAAAGCTGTGGGAATTGTCAGTGACAAAATAAATATGGATGAATGTCATTTTCAAATTTCTAATCATTTTTGAAGACCAGTTGCAAAGGCCAGTGCACGAATCTGTCCCCTTTGCCATGCTTCGGGGTACACCTGTTCCTGGGAACTATACCCCAAGCTGACAAATCCTGGTCTCAGTGTGGAGGTCTACCCAGCTGCCCTGAGTCACAGACATCTTCTCCCACATCGCACAGGCCATTCACTGTTGACCAATTGGACATGCAGGATTCATGTGAAGTCAGGCTTCAGTAACACATGGTCTCACCTTTGTTTTCACTAGTTGAGAGAGTAAGGGAAAACAGTTCCTCCATTTGTGTGATTCAATCCTAGTGAGACTTCTTTCAATCCATCTCCTGAGTCAATGGTTTTCTACATTTTTATTACTTTCCAAAAGCATTGGAGGAAGGTTCCAAAGAGGCCAAGTCTTGAATCAACTGTCTGGGGTGCTGGTTATGTGCTACCTGGTAGCCTTCTCACTGGCAGGACAGTGGGGAGACAAATAGTGGTTTCTCATTACTGACAGCGGTGGGGTGTCAGGATGGCTCAGCTGCTGGCTGTACTTCAAAGACGGAAGTCACCTCCCTCTGTATGCCATTAATCCCTAACGAGAACACGTATTCCACATACACTCTGGGCAACACAATTACAGAAAATCTGTCCGCATACACAGAATCAAAATACCCATTTTTGAATAGTCATCTAGTGTCTTAGGGGTTCAGCTGCAGCCTATTCCCAGGACTGCTCCAGTTCTGCATCCTACCTCTTTCTAGGGGACACATACTAGGCTATAGCTGGTGCTTTCTCTCTGCCAGCAATCAAAGGAATTAAAAGAGCACTCAAAAAAGGACAACTTTGAAGAGAAAGTAAGCAGCTGCCACAGCAATTTATATGAGACATACACTCAAATATTGGTCTACTCCCAAGATCTACAAACCTATTTATAAATCAGCAGTTGAATTGTTTGTGAATGCCTTTCCACAGATAACATCTTTCCACAGTAGGAACAGATTTTTAAGGGATAAATGATGATCTACAAGTAGAAAGAAATAATTCATAGCACTATTTTCACTAGACCTTCCACTGTGCCACCTTAAGTGAATTTAAATATTCATTTGCTTTTTTAAAAACTTTATGACTTCCTTTTAGGAAATACCTCCCCCACCAACCCTCCAATCCGTGATTTCCCAGAGCTGTCATTCCAGTAAACTTGCCTTCCAGCCCAGTAATGAGCAAGGTCTATACCCTTGTTATCTGAGGCAGCTTCCAAGAAGGTGCCCAACCATCCTTCCCCATTGGGCTCACACCTTGTGTAGCACCTGCCCAGAGTTGGTCTTTGTGGCCAATAGAATACAACAGAATTGATATGTCATTTCCAATATTAGGCTGTAAGAAGGTGGCTTCTATATTGGGTTTTCTTCTTCTCTCTTCTCTTCTGTCCTCTCCTCCTCTTTCTCTCTTGGTTGTCACTCTGGGGGAAGCCAGCTGTCATGTGGAAGGGACACTCAGGTAAGCTATGAAGGGGCCACATGGTGAGGTGCCTAACAACCAGAGACAAACTGAGTCCAGCAAGCAACCACATGGATAAGCTGCAAAGGAGGTCCTCCAGCCCCAGGTGAGCCTGAGGAGATGATTGCAGTCTGCAAGAGACCCTGAGCCAGTCACTCAAATGAACTGCTCCCAGGTACTTGCCCCACTGAAATTATTTGAAGTAATAAATGTTGTAAAAGCTGCTCCATTTTAGAGTAATTTGCTATGCAGCAAAGGATAACTAATACATTGGCCAATCATGCCAAACTCTCAAACACATGAAACACTGTGATTGGTCCAGGGGTGGAAACACAATCCAAGCACAGCCAATTAAAATTGTTTTCAAAAATTGAAATGGAGACTAAGTGACAGAGAGTTGGGCTGTTTTCTCTATGGTGGAAGTAACCCCAGAGGCTATACTGCCTCCCCAAGGGGCATCTGCAAGTGTGGGGGCATATTTAGTAACCACAATGTATGGAAACCCTAGTGGCGTTTACTGCAGAGAAGCCAGGGATGCTGACTATCCTGTAATGCATGGGACATCCACACAACAAAGAATTATCCATTCCAAATTTTCAAAAGCACCCACACTGAGAAACGCTAAGTTAGACCCTTCACTTGGCTTCATTCATTCATTCAAGCCATATGAGAGTTCTTTTATGAGAATAAAGCAAATTGAGGTAACAGAAAAAACAAGATATAGCAAAAGAGAAAGATAGTGTCCTGATGATAGATTTGAATCCCAGAATGCAGTCCTGCCTGAAGCTAGACGCAGTATCCTTTGATCTTCCCAAGTACATGACCCAAAACATTTTCTCCTATGTTTAAAAGAGGTTAAATTGGATTATTAATGTCTTTCACCAAAAGAGCTGTGACTGCTTTGTCATTCTACCATTCATTCATTCAAATAATACTTATTAATCCTTTACTATGTCCAAGTCACTGGGTTAGATCCTGGGGTGATTTAGTTAAAGATGACACATTCCAGAATGACAAGGAGTTAACTAACAATTCTAATACAGAGTGATATTTACACACACATACACATGCACTTTTTTTTTAATGCTAAGGAAATACAAAAGAGGAACAGTGTAATGGTGGGAAGAGGTACACAGGGAAGTCCTCGTTTAGATAAAATAGGAAATTAGCAACATATAGAGACTGTCTAGAAAAGCCAGCAGAGCAGGTAGAGAAGCCTTGCTTGATAAACAACAAATGACTCATCGCACAGACTAAAGCTGTTAATATATCTTAGTCCTGACAACTGAGGCTGAGATCACAGTGATTCAAGAATCACTTGCAGGTCATTTGGGAAAATCCAGAGTAATAAGACAAAGTGGCATTGATCCAATACAGTGTCCCTTACAAAGCACTCGGGTCATTCTCTTTCTCACTTCTTTATGATCTCTAGTATTTCATCCCAAGAAATAAGTCTCTGTTACAAAAGCAACTCTGTTTTTTACAAGTGACAAAGAGACTCAGGTCAGAGTAGACAAAATCATCTACATTACTCCTGACATTTTTACATCTCCTTCACCCAGCACATAGAATTATGGGAGGGAGTTACATGCTATTAATGGGAGCTATTGCAATAACTCTATTTCCTAATACCAGGGGGAAATCAGTGGTGCTGCATGTTAAGGAGCCTCCCAATCTCTTGTGAGCATTCAGACTGGGTCTTGGGTATAAGTGAATAAAGGAGTAGTCACTGAATTTTTTTCCAGATCCTTCCAAACATTCCTGAACTAGTTCCCCAACACTTAAATTTCCAGATCATCAATCAATCACATTATAATATCTATTGGAGGTCAGTGAGGGCAAGGCATTATTCCAGTTACCATAGGAGAAGATGTGGAAAGATATACTGCCCTTGTTCCCAAAGGACCTACAATCTTATTAGGGAGACAACCATGATGTCACAAGAATTAAATGTGACAAGCTGGCCGACCTACAATAGGAGAACAGTTAGGAGGCAGTTCATGGATGCTGGCCTGGCCTTGAGCCAGGTCTACAGAATGGGTAGAATTTGATCAAGAAGACTGAAGGAAGAACACTTGCTCAGCACCCAGCAGAACCTAAATGGAGACAATGAGGCAGCAAAACTGATAGGCCATAGGGTTTGTAGTGGGAAAGAGAATCAGAAAGTAGTGAGAGCCAGACTGGGGGAGCAGTAAAGGCCAGGGTCCTGCCATCAATCTACTGCCTTTCAGCCTCAAAGTCACATTTCTTCACCTGCTCTGTGATAAGGGAGCTTTAGGCATTTCTCCTTTGCAGCAAATGTAATATCGAGGTTTGTCAGCAGAGAGCTGTGGGTGTGGGCAGGAGGCACGGGTTCTCTTCCTACTTCTGATGTGCTGCAGTATTAAAATATTTCCTCTAGTTAATCCCCTTTTAATGTACACCAATTACATTTTCTCTCTGCCTTGGGCTGCAAGGCTCCCAGTGGCTGTCCTCACAACAACAGCACAGTCCTCAAGCTCATCACTAATGGAGACCACCTGGCCATGGTGCTCCTGAGGTAGACCCCAACACCCAGTCCTTATCCTGCCCTGCTGGAGACCAGGCCTCGGACACCTGCTGCTTCTGCACTCTTCAGCCAACCTCAGCCCGGCTCCACTGCAGACACCAGTCTCCTCCTTGTACAGCATCCTCAGGCAACCTGGAGAACTTCCTGCCACCAGCAGGCTGAGATCACACTTTCTCCAGTGCTCTGAGCTCCAGCCCAGGAGAGGGCCCCCTTCCAAGCTTGCCCTTCCATGGGTGCTGTCAGCTTAGAGTGTTCTTTGGGGTTTTCTTTATGTCTTAATAGTTACTCTGCTGTTAGAATTACTACATCTTTATATTAAACTTCTCACATGCAACTTATTGTGTGATTTCTGGTTCCTGATTGGATCCTGACTGACACAGGCTTTCCCTAGCAGAAGGGAGTCGGAAGCTCCTGACTGCACTGAGACCCAGTTCTGACTGCACTGAACCCCAGTTCCAGGTGAGCCCCTGGGGACCCACGCTCTTGCGGGGGGAATCTGGACTCTCGGGTAGAGGCTTGGGAGCCGGGGAAGGCAGAGGTCTGGAGGCGTGCAAGGGCAGGGCTGATGGGAAGCCAAGACTGTCTGCACCGCCCTGAGACTCCACCCCATCCAAGCTGAGCACAGAGGCTTTTGCAATTTGGCAAGTCTAATCCTATAAGGCTGTCTCTAGCACCAAACTTCTCCCATCGTAGACACAGCTGATCCTCACAACCAACTGGCCTGGAGGTCAATTCCTCCCAGTGATACCAACAACAATCAAGGCTTAACTACAACAAAACTGTGCACACAGCCCACAAAGGGGTGCACCAAGAGTGTCCACCTCAGGTTAACTGGGGGGCTGACCCACTGGGCCATATAGGAAACCTAGCACACAAAGCTACCCTACCAACTCAGGGAAGCAGTGAAAATGTGGCGACAAAGAAACAGATCACAAACGAAAGAAATGGAGGAAAACAAATGACTGGATGTAGAATTCAAAACCATGGTTATAAGGCTTTTCAAGAATATCCTAGAAAAGACTGATAAATATAATGAGACCCTCGAAGATATGAAAAAGGATCAACTAGAAATTAAACATACACTGACTGAAATAAAAAATATTATACAGAGACCCAACAACAGACTAGAGGAACACAAGAATCAAGTCAAAGAAATGAAATGCAAAGAAGCAAAAAAACACTCAACCGAAAAAGCAAAAAGCAAAAAAAAAAATCCAAAAAGTTGAAGATAGTGTAAGAAGCCTCTGGGACAACTTCAAGTGTACCAACATCAGAATTATGGGGGTGCCAGAAGAAGAGAGAGAGCAAGATACTGAAAACCTATTAGAAGAAATAATGACTGAAAACTTCCTCCACCTAGTGAAAAAAATAGACTTACAAGTCCAGGAAACGCACAGAACCCCAAACAAAAGAAATCCAAAGAGGACCACACCAAGATACATCATAATTAAAATGCCAAGAGCAAAAGACAAAGAGAGAATATTAAAAGCAGCAAGACAAAAACAGTTAATTACCTACAAGGGAGCACCCAAACAATTGTCAGCTGATTTCTCAACAGAAACTATGCAGGCCAGAAGGGAGTGGCAAGAGATTTTCAAAGTGATGAATAGCAAGAACCTACAACCAAGATTACGCTACCCAGCAAAGCTATCATTCAGAATTGAAGGGCAGATAAAGAGCTTCACAGATAAGAAAAAGCTAAAGGAGTTCATCACCACCAAACCAGTATTATATGAAATGCTGAATGGTATTCTTTAAGAAGAGGAAGAAGAAAAAAGTGAAGATAAAAATTATGAACAACAAATACATATCTATCAACAAGTGAACCTAAAAATCAAGTGAATTAAAAACCTAAGGAACAGAATAATCTGCTGAATATAATAGAATCAGGGGCATAGAAAGGGAGTGGACTGATAATTCTCAGGGGGAAAGGGGTATGGGGGGGTGCAGGAAGAGACTGGATAAAAATCATACACCTATGGATGAGGACAGTGGGGGGAGGTAAGGGCAGAAGGTGGGTTGGGAACTGGGTGGAGGGGAGCTATGGGGGGGAAAAGGAGAAACAATTGTAATAACCTGAATAAAGATTTATTAAAAATAAAATAAAATAAAAAATAAAAATAAATAAAAAATAAAAAATAATTTTTTCATGGCAATCTACTGCTTTAAGTGGATGGGTCAGGGGTCATTTCTGCCCTATGGTAACATCCAAAAGTTGGGAGAAAATGCATGTGTGTTACCTTTGTCAGGTAACTTCCTGCCTCTAATTTTGTTCTTAAACCTATGATTTTAGAAAATTCCCTGAAGGTTAATTAAAAGCTTCACTTTCCAACCTCTTGTGTATTGTGCTAAATATATTTGTTGGTTTGGATGTCAACAACAACTGGTATTTGTGAATAGCTTATGCAACATCAGAGTTAAGTAAAAGAAGAGAAAAAAAACCTCAGATAATATACGCCACAGCTAATAATTGCCTCACTTCCAGTACTGTTAAAATAGTCTAATTCTACATAAGAAGTATTTTTTAAAAGGCTTTTTTCAAGTAAATAAATATATTCAAACAGTGCAAACTTTTAAATTAAATAAAGTACTCCATTATTCACATTTGTGTATCAGAAAATTGATTGGTGTCAAGAGCGACTAAAAATATCATGTGATAAAAATGGTTAGGTTATATATGAAAGTCTTTGATGAAACCTTCTCTCTCTCTCTCTCTCTCTCTCTCTCTCTCTCTCTCTCTCTCTCTCTCTCTCTCTCTCTCCCTCTCTCTCATACACACACACATACACACACTACCACCACACAGATGAGAGGCTGAGTAGACTCATTCATCACACTTTATTATATACACTAAAAAGAAGAAACAGGTCTGGTAGGTATGGCTCAGCCTATGAACCAGGAGGTCATGATTCAATTCTGTTCAAGGACACATGCCTAGGTTTTGGGCTTGATCCCCAGTAAGGGGTGGTGTGCAGAAGGCAGCCAATCAATGATTATCTCTCATCATTGATATTTCATCTCTCTCTCCCTTTTCCTTCCTCTCTGAAATCAATAAAAATATATTTTTTGAAAGAATCAGGTTATTGGTCAAGAGTTTCAATCTCACCCTATCTGGTTTGGCTCAGTGGATAGAGCATCAGCCTGTGGACTGTAGGGTCCCGGGTTTGATTCTGTTCAAGAGCACATGCTCGAGCTGTGGGCTCGATCCCCAGTAGGGGGCTTGCAAAGGCAGCCAATCAATGATTATCTCTCATCATTGATGTTTCTATCTCTCCCTTCTTCTCTGAAATCAATATATATATATATATATACTAGTGGCCTGGTGCACAAAATTGGTGTACATTAAAAGGGAATTAATTAGAGGAAATATTTTAATATTGCTATTTGCCCTTTCTCTATAATAGAAGTGTCTGAGATTAAAGAAAATTAGTAAAATGTATATAAAAATCTTCCTTCTGTCAGAGTCTGGGGCATGCTGCCGGACCCAGAGTCAAGTCCCTGCCCACATGTGGCGCTTCAAAATCGCGCAAGACCCAGACCCAGCCAGTCCCACTCCCATTGGGCAAGATCCAGACCCGGCCAGCCCCACCTTTGGCAAGCCCTGCCAAGTGGGGGGTGCAGCCTCAGGTCCCCCAGAGCACCCTCAGGTCCCCCAGCCTGGCGCCAGGGTGGGGAGCATGGCCTGAGGTCCCCCATCAAGCCCCACCAGGCAGAGGCACAGCCTCAGGTCTCCCATCAAGCCCCACCAGGTGGGGGGAGTGGCCTGAGGTCCCCTGTCAAGCCCTGCTGGGCAGGGGCTATGGCCTCAGGTCCCCCGGCACCAGGGTGGGGGGTGCAGCCTGAGGTCCCCTGTCAAGCCCCACTGGGCGGGGGTGTGCAGCCTCAGGTTCCCTGCCCTGGCCCAGTGCCACACAGCCTCATGTCCCTACTGGCTGCTCATTAAGGTTCGTTACAGGAACTCAGCCTCCGCTGTGGATGCAGCCATCTTGTGTTACAGAAACCCCCCTCCGCTGTGGATGCTGCCATCTTTGTGACAGCGTGATGGTCAATTTGCATATTCCCTCTTTATTAGATAGAATTTTTAAAAAAGAGTTTCAATCTCTTCAACCAGAATTCTAACTTTCATTCAGATTGCAAAGATTATGATGATAATCATGATCATAATTATGACCATTTTTAAAAGATTTCAAAAACAGAAATTTTCAGAAAGATGCACTTTGAAGTAATTTTTCCTTTGAAAGATAGTCTTATTCAAATGTATTCTAGAACTAACAGAAAAATTCTCAGGAAGAGATTTATGTTCATTAGAGTTGATTCCCTTGGTTTATCAATAATTATCATTATTATCTTAGTTATCATTAAGAAAAAATTTCATTTAGTCCTTCTCCAAAGTCCTACTTTTATTAATTACTTAATGATTGTGCAGTTATTAGGGACCCACTTGGAAACACCAGAAGGAATGTCAGAGTCATTTTGCACTTGCATATTTGGCTTTGATAAGAGTCCATAAGTGGGAAAATAGGACTCAGCGTTGGTGGTATTAGGGAACTCAGAGTTGGCCATCTCCTGCAGATAACTCTCTTAGCAGGCACCATGATGCCATGGATTCCACCACCCTGCCCCATCCCCACTTTGGGCCCTATAATCTGCTTTGTCAAATGCCATCTGTTATAGCCACATCCTGGGGCTGCACCACTCTTGTTTCTGTGTCAGCTTTGCTCCATGTACTTATGCTATCCCCTGCCCCTTGTGACAACCACAGAAAGCTAAATGCATGTCCAGAAAGCATGGTTGCATTTGAGCCAGGTAGCTGGGCAAGCTAAACCCACTTGGTCATTTTCCTGTCCGTGAGTGAATAGGAAGCCCTTTAAAGTTAGAAAGGGGGGAGGGGGCGAGTATGGAAATGCAGTGGAAAACCAGAAGGAGAGAAAACCATAAGATTCAACCATGAATGGTGAGAAAGTCACAAGTAATCACAACTGAATATTTATTTAGCATCCCAGAATCCCAGGATTGTATGGAATCTTAAATGTTATTGTATTCGGTAAGGTAGTGGCTAGCTGCTAAAACAAATAAATGCCGGAATATCAGTGACTTAACAAAGAGCTTGAAACTGCTAGGGAGGTTGGGAAGGGTAGTCTAGTTAGTGCCTAGGAGGAAGAGAAAACAGGTTGGTAGTCAACCAGCCAAGCTCTATCATAGTTCCCTGGGACAACCTTTCACACCTCCCCTTAGTCACCTATACAAGTGTGGCAAACCTGTGTTTGAGCACCTCATCCTCAGCTGGAAACCTGTAGCATACTCAGCTGGGGGTTGGGCAGGTCCTGCTTGTGGCTAGATGACTTTCCACGAAGAGAAATACACTGAGCGGGTTTAATTCCAAACTGGCCCTAGTGTGGTTAGGAATGCAGGCCCTGCTACCACAAAGCAACTAGAAACTTGAAAAGTCCACCAGGTTTGTTCCTGGAAGGGTTAGAGCAACAGAGAGTCAACAGAGATAAAAGCCCACAGAGCATTGTTTAAATTTCTAAAGCTAAGTGAGTAACAACAGGTCACTGTTAAATCATTGCCTGATCAATTCTTGTCTACTCATCTATAATAATAACCTAGGTGGTGTCATGCCCCCACATCATCACAAGATGGCTGCATGCTCAGCGGAGGCTGGTCCCAGCATCTCTGCCACCTCGCGGGCAGGAGGTGGGTCCTGGTGGAGGAGGTGGGTCGCCACAGGGGAGGGCAGTTGTGGGCGATCAAGCTGGCAGGGAAGGGCAGTTGGGGGTGATCAAGCTGGCAGGGGAGCAGTTAGGCATCAATCAGACCGGCAGGGGAACAGTTAGGGGGTTATCAGGCTGGCAAGCAGAAGTGGTTAGAGGCAATCAGGCAGGCAGGCTGGTGAGTGGTTAGGAGCCAACGGTCTCAGATTGTGAGAGGGATGTCCAACTATTCCGACAGTCAGATATCCCCTGAGGGATCCCAGATTGGAGAGGTTGCAGGCCGGGCTGAGGGACATCTCCCCCCCATGCACGAATTTTGTGCACTGGGCCTCTAGTTTGGTTTATAAAAACATTGGGATATTTTGTAATCTGTAAAGCTTTAGACATAGGTGAAAAAAAATGGTCATTGCTAATTTGTATCAACAGATGTGTATTAATTCAAATAGTTTGCATTATAAGTTTATTAGCAAATTCACTATGCCTTGGGAAAGACTTTAATAAAGAATGCAAAACACCCCCTTCTAGCATGTTCTATTTATTTCCACTTCTGTAGACATTAACTTCTGCTGCTCCAGGCAGTTTATATGCTGTGCATCGGTCCTGAGCAAGCAGCAATCCCGATTCCTCGTGTCACAGTTCAATGGGAGCCTATTGTGACACCTGGTACCTTGGTGAGAGTTGGATTGATCTGCTAAACACAGGATGTGCTAATTCTTGGCAGCACTGTAGTTGTTGGAGGCTGCAGACAGTGAGGCACTGTGAAAGAGCATGTGGAGAGATTTAACTATCGTAATTGATTAGTAGCAGAAATAAACATGGAGTAAAGGGCTTTGGAGTAAAGAGGGAATAGTGTAAAGAGTAAAACCCCCTCTCATAAGATGCTCTTTCTGCCTAAATTTGGAGAAGCCTCTGACCTCACCCTGGAGAGCTCCGTTTTTAGAGGGCATTCCTAAACCTTCATGTGTCAAAGGGCAATAGCAGCGCTTGAATTTGCCTAGATCCGTTTCTGAATTCCCCGAACATTTCAAATGTGCACACGAGCTTAATAGAGACAAGTTTTGGAAATACAGCTGATGACAACTGTGTAGTGGAAGCAGCAAACCCACGTGGGCACAGGCAGGAGGCAGCGGTGGATTACATAAAGGGCAGCGGCAAAGGGAGCCATCGGGGCTGGGGCCTTTGTGGCAGAGGAATCTGCATGCTGCTGGCTTGGAGCTGTGTCTCCCAGAAGCAGCCAGTAGGAGCGAAGACAGCTTTGACATCAGATGCAGAAAAGGATCTGAGGCTGTTTTATGCAAAATTAGCCTATTATCTCCTCTGTTACTTTACTTCAGGTGCCATATTATAGAAAGGTAATGGTCTTAACAGTAATTTCATTGAAGTAACTTACTTTTACTGTTATGTTACGGACATGTCTATCTCCAACACACAGTGATAGATTTTTCTTTCCTTAAAAATAAAATAAAGTAAAAAACAATAACAACAGGCTTGATTCAGCATTTATTTCTCTAGCTTGCAATGTGGTCTATTCCATGCAATTAGAAGTAGCTGTAGTGTGCTATTTGAGGCTTTTGAGTACTTCAAAGATCTTGATAATGCCAACAGTTATGCCATTAATGCAGGTACCTCATTTTGCTGCAGTTCACTTTATTGCACTTCACAGATATGTGTTTTTTTTACAAACTAAAGGCAAGACCCTCCACCAGCAAAAATATTCTGATTCGCTTTATTGCAGTGGTCTGGAACCGAACCCGCGATATCGCTGAGGGATGCCAAGGACCACGTACAAACGTCTAACTTAGGGATGCATTTTGTTTTTATCCTGCCCACAAAAATCTGAACGGGAAAAAAAATGTTTTTCTAATGTGGTCAGAGCATTTTAAGGCAGTCCAGGTAACCTAACAACAGCTTTCTGAGATGGGGAGGCAAAAGTCGTGTCCGTTTCACAGATGGAGAAGGAGAAACCCAGGGAAGACTTTCCCAAAGCCCAGCAGCACACCATGCAGGGAAATAGGGTGGCAGATCACCCAGGACACCTGCAGACAGCGCTTAGAGAATGTTTCCTGGTGATGACAGGAAATGAAGGTCTCTGATCCTAGGCTGAGAAATGTGTTGACACCCCTAACTTTTACTGACTCTCTAGACTTTATCTGACATCATCTCAGAGAGATGCTTGAAAGTGCTAGACAAGACTTGCTAGTAAGTGAAAAATAGGCACAGAGCAAACATCCACTTCGAAAGGGACCTTTACTGATTATTTTTCAGACAGGAAAACTGAGCCAAAGAAGACAAATGGCCTGAACACAGCCACAGTAAGTGGCAGAGCCAGATGAGGCTGCATACCTGCTAATTCCTCCCCAGTTCCCAGGTTGACAGACTCAAAGCCGAACCCATCTTTTAAGTCTCCCTTCAACAGAAAAGAGACAGGCCAAACTAATCACTGTTTTGGTAAAGTCTGTGTAATATGTGATCAAACTCTGCTAGGAAATAATCTCACTGACATTTTGATTTCTAAACTGTCAAAACATATAAAGGATCATGAAGTTAAAATTAAATCTCGGATGAGAAAATTGTCAGGTTTAAAAAAAGAAGACAGAAAAAAAAAAGAAATTAAAAAAAAGCCCACTTAGTCTCTCACATGACAGCAGTCTCTCACAGGTACTGTTTTCAATGACGGGATTGAGGCAGCCACCTGGAAAGGCTTGTGCTGGCTGCCAGCCACTGGAAAGCATTCCATGAAGGAAGTTCCCAGTGACAGGCTCTGGAAAATGTTTGTAGAGGATGCAGAGTGACAAAGAGTCCTTGAAATGCAATTCATATATTTGGAAAATTCAAATGAGAGTGTAGGACAAAATAAGAACAAGTCTATGTACAAATGTCATTCCTTCCACCCTAAGGGAGCCATGAATTCTAAGAAGCATTTATTCCTGGAAATAAAGGAAGAAAGAGAGGGAAGCAGGAAGGGAGAGGAGGAGGGAGGCCTATGAATCCTCATCATTCATACCAGGGAAGAGAGAAACAGAAGGGCGGGGAGGGGAGAGGAGGGGAAGAAAGAGGAAGAAAGGGAATTCACCCTAAACCATAAAGACATACACTCAACGTTGTGCTGGAAACATCTCAGTTGCCTGCTCACCTCTTTTGCCTGCCAGGCATAACTTAGGCACAGAGAAAATGTGGTACAAGAATCCCAAAGAACAAATTAATAAATCTTGTATTATAAAAAAAAAGCAATAGACTAGCAAAATGAGTTTTCACACACTTCTATCCAAGTGTAAGTCTTAAGCTCAGTTTCTGCAGGGAGCAGGCCATGCTCTCTCTCAAAAGAGCACAAAAAGCAGATTTGGGTGTCAAACTGCTGATGTCAAGTTGACAGCAGGACAAATCCAGTAGGATGACAAATGGGGGGCACTATGCTACCAAAGGGGGACAGGCACAGGAGGTGTCTCTTCTAAAACCACTTGCAATTTTCATGTCAACTTGACTATAAAAGGGCTATCTTCCTGTCTGAAAAAGAAAATGGTATTTTTTTATTAAAAGCTCAATGAAGTGCAGAGCTTCCGCAGGCATAAAGAATCCTAACTCGAAGGTGCAAACATCTTTCTCTGCTCTGGGCTTTCATTAGTCTCCTGTGCAGTCTTGGTGGGACACGCCATTTGTTTGGAACAGAGAGCAATTCCTGTGATGTTGTGTTAAAGGAGCCTCGAAATCCCACACATGAGTCCTTATTGCAGTAACAAACCCAACCTCCTACTGGAAATGCTCCCCTCAAATGTAGGGAAGCAGGTGTTTGTGTTCCTTCTCTTTATGCTGCATAAAAGGAGGCATCGGGTAGAGCAGAGAACATGGCTCTGTGCCCATGACCTTGAATAGAAACACTGGACTTTTTCTCTTGGCGCTGTCCTGAGAATCCAGCCAGGAGAGCTCTGGACAACTACACTCCTTTTGGAAGTAGCCTGTAGTCCTCTGTTTAGGACATAAAGTAAGAATCTTTATAAGAAGATTTCCCATTTTACAGGTGTTCAGAACAGTTCACCACGGAGTTAGTCATTGGGGCAAGCACAGTAAGTGTTGCTGAGACAGTCATGGCAGCTGAGTAGCATCTTTCCCACAACTGTCAAAGGCTCCTGTCATTCATACCTGGAAGGCCCATCTACTTCTGTTGCTATGGAGATTTGCATGTATTGAGGAAGTGCACTGCTTTTGTCTTCCCCCTGGAATTTTAAGTAAGAGTCTATATTCTGATCTAGGCCTCAGTCATCACACACCTTTCTCTACTTATTAAGAGAGCTAGTTAGTCAAACATCTAGACTTAGTTCTCAAATCTCTCTCCATCCAGGTTCCCCAGCTCATTGGTTTCCAGCAACAAAACAAGTGTCTTTTATCAAGATAACTAGAGGCCCAGTGCATGAAATTCATGCACAGGTAGAGTCCCTAGGCCTGGCCGGCAATCAAAGTCAATCTGTGGGGCAACTGGCAGAGCAATTGGGGGCTCCCCGCTGGCACCCACCTTGGCTGGCCTGGCACCACCTGCTCACTGCCCCCCTCCCCACCCCTTGCTACCACTGCCGGTCACCTCCCACAGACGGAGGTGACTGGCAGGGCAATCGGGGATGGCGCCAGCCTACTGACCAGCCAGCCCTGCCCCCTGCTGCTGCCACTGGTTGCCTTCCTCTGCCAGGTGACTGGTGGGGTGATCAGGGAGCCCCCCTGGCACCTGCCTTGGCTGGCCTGGGGCCTGCAGGCTGGGGGCAGCTCCCGCATTGAGCATTTGCCCCCTGGTGGTCAGTGCACATCATAGCCACTGGTCATTCCACCGGTCGTTCCGCCGTTTGGTCAATTTGCATATTAGGCTTTTATTTTATAGGATTAGAGGCCCAGTGCACAAAATTTGTGCATGGGGGGGGGTATCCCCAGCCCAGCCTGTATCTTCTTGCAATCTGGGACCCCTTGGGGGATGTCCGACAGCTGGTTTAGGCCTGAATCCCTGCGGGATCGGGCCTAAACTGGCAGTGAGACATCCCTCTCGCAACCCGGGACTGCTGGCTCCTAACTACTTGCCTGCATGCCTTCCTGCTCTCCCCAAACCACTCTGCCTGCCTGCCTGATCACCTCTAACTGCTCACCTGCCTGCCTGATTGCCCCTAATCACTCTGCCTGACTGCCTGATTGCCCCTAACTGCTTGACTACCTGCCTGATGACCCCTAATTGCCTCTGCCTCACCCCCACTGCCATGGCTTCATCTGGAAGGTCATCTGGAATGACATCCAGAAGGTTGTTTGGCTGTCTGGTCTAACTAGCATATTATACTTTTATTATTATAGACTAGAGGCCCGGTGCATGAAATTCATGCATGGGGGTTTGGGGTTTCCCTCAGCCCAGCCTGCACCCTCTTTAATCTGGGACCCCTTGGACATCCCTCTCACAATCCAGGATCACTGGCACCTAACCACCTGCCTGCCTGCCTGCCTGATCGCCCCTAACTGCCTGCCTGCCTGCCTGATTGCCCCCAACTGCCCTCCCCTGTTGGCCTGATTGCTCCCTAACTGCTTGCTCCCCTGCCAGCCTGATCACTCCTAACTGCCTCTGCCTTGGCCCCCACCACCGTGGCTATGTCTGGAAGAAAGTTGGATGTCCGGAAGATGTCCAGCCGACCCAGTCTAATTAGCATATTACCCTTTTACTAGTATAGATAGAGAAGATAGCCTCTATAATTGGCCATCATGAGCAGCTTATGGGGTCATTTCTGGCCTTCAATCTAAACTCCCATTTCATCTAAATTTGGGTTCCCAAGCATACTTCAGCATGACTGTAGCATATGATGTGCATTGGAAGTGTACATCATATGCTATGTATGTACACTTACATAGCATATGATGAGGGGGGGGGGGATGAGAAAAATGGCCACTCAACTAATATTGAGTGGACATCTTCATCTGGCAGAGAACAACATCCAGTAGGTTACATGATACATGGCACAGCCTTTGAGGAGCAGAAACTTATGTCCTGTGCCTTTACTACCAAAGGAAAGATAAAGAATAAAAGACACTCTGGCTATTTGAAAGACACTTAGAAAATACTGACACAAAAAGAAAGAAAACTGCCTTCACTTTATGATCTGTCAATAACTACTGTTAGTATGTTGCCCTAAATTGTTCCTGCTCTTTTTCTGTTTTCCCCCCTACAACTAAAATGGTACTAAACATATCAATTTATTTCTTGATTATTTTTCTTTTAACATATGGGAAGACTATTCCCACTATTACCAGAGAAACTCAGGGGCGAGATTCTTTCCTAATGAGTTGTTTTGCCTTTGTCCTGCTGTGATAGAATCATTCATCACATTTAAATGCTTTTATTTCCAAGTTTCATTGGGTTCTGATGAAGTTGTGGTTGTAATGTGATGATATGGGGGTCGCTAAGTTTTGTGCGAGTGTATATTAAATCTTGAGTATGAGCTGGGTACTAGGGGACCATCCACACACACTCAAAGATCAAAGGGCAAACTGCTAATGTTGATGGGGAAGATCCTTCCCTTGGGTTGAAAAAAGACAGTGTTAGAATGTCTGGCTGGCAAACAGAGACAAAGAGAGAGCAGAGGGATTATTGAGAAAATCAAAATAACTGCTGATCTAAAGCCCAGATTATACTTCCATTAAGTACTATCAGATCTGAGAATCTCTTGTTAGAGGTAAGCAAAGGCAGTTAGTCCCCTGTGGAGCTAAAAAAAATAAAAATATAAATAAATAAATAAATAAATAAATAAAATAGGAAAGCTAAAGGACTTCTGAAAAGAATTTAGCATGGGAAGAAAGATGTGTTCTCTTTAAGCTCAGACATGGAGAATACCAGGGTTAGATGAGCAATACCTAAAAAGGGCTAAAAATGGTGGAAATGACTATTCATTTTACTTAAGTCTATTCGAATCACAGAGTTGGAAGATGTTGTGGAGTGAACTGTGTCCCCCAAATTGATGTGTTGACAGACTGGCCCCTAGTACCTAAGAATGTGACCTTATTTGGAAATAGCATTGTTGCATAGGTAACTGGTTTAGGTGAGGTTATACTGGACCAGGGTGGGCCCTAATCCAATATGACTGGTGTCCTTATGAAAAGGGGAAATTTGGCCCCAGAGGCACAGGGAGAAGAACAAATGAAGACTGAAGTTCTGCTGCCCCAAGTCAAGGACCTGTTAGAAGCTCCGGAGGTTGGAGACAAATGGCCCTTCCCCAGTGTGGCTAGAGGGAGGGTGGCCCTCTGACACCCTGATCTTTGACATCCAGCTTCCAAACTGTATGACAATAATTTTCTGTTGTGTAAGCCACTCAGTTTGTGGCACTTTTTTACAATTGTCCCAGGAAACTAATACAGAAGAAATCATAGAAGCTATTTCATCCAACTTCCTATTTGATGAAGATCTCCTTCCCAGTGTGGATAGATGTTCACTTCAGTCAGTTTCTGAGGGAGACTTCCAGGGATGGAGTCATTGTTCTTGGGGCAATAAATCCAATTATTTCATTGTGGGTGCATCATGCTTTTGTAATATAATTTAATTATTAGCAATCCGAGAAGATGTTAAACTTTGCTGTTTTTTAGTATAATGTTCTACTTCCCATTCAATAGAAAGATGCTCTGTAGAAAAAAAAGTATGTGTGCACCTACAGCTTACCCCATAACCAAGGCACCATCATTCAGGCAGAGGCAGCAAAAGTGCTAGGTACTTAGGTGGAAATAAACAAACTCTGACTTCTGGCCTAGCTCATATAAACTAAAAAGCAAGAGCCCACGTCACACACTCTCTGTGGCTTTCAGAGCCTTCTGCCTAACACAGTGTCCACCAAAAAACAAACCAACGCTAACAGGCTGGCCAACTGAGTCATAAGCACAATTCCTGAGCCGAGCACAGCATCTTTCTTTCCTGCTTCAAAGGGCAGAGAAGGAAACAGCTGAGTCATAGCATAATAATGGTAATGGGAAAATCCCACGGGAGTCGCCAAGGGGAGGTGAGAAACATCTACTTGGATATGTTCCATTGCATTCTTTTTTCCAGTAGCCACATTTCAGAACGGATTGAGAGGTAGATTGCTGCCATCTCCCCTTCGGTCTGATTCAATAAGCACCCGTTGTATGAACACTGACCATTTGCCCCAGGGAGAAGTAACTGGAGTGATGGACTAATTAATTCTGATGAGCTAGCTGCAAGGAGGTACCTGGGGGCTAAGTGACTCATGGTCAGAGATGGACGCTTTTAAGAAGATGTGGCAAACAGGTTTCATTTCTGAAATGCCTGGCTCTGGATGCTGATGAGAAACTCTGTCCCTACTCTACAATTGGAGGTCTCTCTCTACTCTCCAGTGATGAGATCAAGCCACCTCATTGTAGGAAGCAGACTCTGCATTTTCCCCCTCCGGGTCTATTAAGAATGTTCTAAGCCTCTTTCCACTGGGTACACCTAGACTTCTTGTTTTCACTCACTATTTAGCATCCACATTTAGTTAAGTTTAACAAAAGTTCACTGAGTGGTGTTTACTCTGGACAAGCCCATCCAGGTGCTATAGTGGTTATGAAAGTAATACCCAGTGCCCTGAAGAAGCTGGGGGAGAAAGCAAAGTGGTTACTTTGTCTTCACTTGCTGGCATCAGTTCACAGGCTGGTATTTCTGTTTCTTTTTCATGTGGAATCAGAAGAACCTAAATTCATAATCTGACACTGGTATTTACTTCCTGTGGAACACTAGACAAAATCCTAGGAGAGATTTCATAAAATACAACAAACTGATATAAAAATTCAGAGAATGTTTTAAAATATATTTTTATTGATTTCAGAGAGGAAGGGAGAGGGAGAGAGAGATAGAAACATCAATGATGAGAATCATTGATCGGCTGCCTCCTGAAGGCCCCCTACTGGGAATGAAGCCTGTAACCCATGCATGTGTCCTTGATGGGAATCGAACCCGGGACCCTTTAGTCTGCAGGCTGATGTTCTATCCACTGAGCCAAACTGGCTAGGGCGACTATAAGAGAATTTATTGTAGGATAATTTACCTACAGGAAGAGACAACCCAGACTGCACAGGTTATTCTTCACTATACTATACAGTGATTACATCAAGTGTTTTGGGGTATCTATATATATAAAAAGCCAGAGACCATAACGCCATCACAACCATAACGACCTAATGACCAGTCGCTATGACACTTACTGCAGCCAGTGAACCACCTGATCCAGACCGGATCACCCCCAACACCCTGACTAGGGCAGGGCCAGCCAGCCAACCACCCTGGATGGCAGAAATTTGGGGTCTGGGGACCTTGGAGTTGCTCGGTCTCAGTCTCAAACAGCTGCATGGGCAAAGCTCTCCTTTGGCAGAAGTAGACCTGGGACCAGGGTGCTGGAGTCAAGGATGTTGGGGGGAGGCTTTCCTGGTGGCCACAGCAGTCCCTGCAGGCCACACACAGCACCTGGGTGTCTGGCCCTGGTTGGAACAGCAGCAGGAATAGGGGCCATGAGGCGCAGGGGGCAGCAGCACACAGGAGCCAGGAGGTGTGAGACCCGACATGGGCTCTTACCCCACCCGCTGGGCCCAGCAGCACCAGCAGGTGGGCCATGATGTGCAGCGAGGCACTGGGCTGCAGACGGGAGGGCAAGTGAGCCAGGAGGGCAAAGCCCCATGCCAGACAGACCCCGAGCAGCGTGGGCGGGACCAGAGCTGGAAACCCTGGTAGGGTGGGTGGTGCTACAGCCCCATGCCTTTTCAGCCTTGGCCTTGGAATTCAGAGGTCAGCTCCACTTCAAAAGAGAGGACGTGGCGGAAAGTGGCCAGGCCACAGGAGAGATGGGAAATGTTGTGGCCATCTTTGGGAAACACAGCTGCCATTAGCTCTGAACAGATAATCTTTGGTCTTGGTTCTACAGAAGAGGAAGCTGAGACTCAAAGAAGGTAGCCTTCCGCAACACCTCACCCACTTCTCAGACCTGACCCTGTGCAGTATTGTTTTTGTTGAAAGTAGAGGATCCAAAATGTTTTTAGATCTTTGCTATTTTAGGAAGGAAAGAATTTAGCACAGGGAATTGGTGCTTGGGAAATCATCGGAAAGCTGGAGGAGTGGGTATTAGGCTGGGCCCCTAGGAAATACTCCCTGCCCAGGGGGAAGGAGCTGCCCCCTCAGCCACAACTGAATTCTAGGACACTCTGGCACAGCTGTGACCCGGGGATCAGGAAACTGCTGCCCTCGCAAGTGCCCTCCAGCTCCCACAAAACAGGTCACTGGGCACTGCCTCTGCCACAACTGCCTGTGTACAGCCTGGATTCTGCTGCAGAAAACCTCCACATCTCTGCAAACATGATCACCAACAGCAAACAGCCCAAACTTCCGAAAGATGCCTCTGCCTCACTTCTGCCTTCAAAATATCGTGCAAGCGCATCCAATCAGCAGAAACAAATTCATATCCAGAAACCTAGCTGCAAAGGAGTTTGGGCAATTTCAGACTTCCGTATAGGAGTGAGATCTTGCCAATGTACCTCATGTGCCTGGTATTGATAAAAATGGGGCCTGACTGGTGGGATTCAGTGGTTGAGCTTCGATCTATAAACCAGGAGGTCACGATATGATTCCTGGTCAAATTTTGGGCTTGATCCTCAGTAGGGGCATGCAGGAGGCAGCTGATCAACGATTCTCATCATTGATATTTCAATCTATCTCTCCTCCCTTCCTTTGAAATCAATAAATACATTTTTTAAATGGGGTCATGCTGTATACATGCATTATAACAAGTTTTTCACTTCATAGGTCACTAATGTCTTTCCTGTTAAAACCATACTTAGAGAACATTATTTATTTATCATTAATTTGAATTGACCTCAGAGAGAAGATGGGAGAGAGAGAGAAACATTGTTCCGTTGTTTCCTGCACTCACTGGACTGGGTATTGAATCTGCAACCTGGGCATGTGCCCTGACTGGCAATCAATCCACCACTTTCTGGTATATGGGACAATGCTATGCTGGTACCCTGACCCCAAATTCCAGCCTCCAGAACTGTGAGAAAAATACATTTCTGTTGTTTAAACCACACAATTTATGATATTTTGTCTGAGCTGACTAATCTATACTAATAAAAGGGTAATATGCTAATTAGACTGGGTCAATCAGACATCTTCCATTCATCCTTCCGCACAAAGCCACGGTGGCAAGGGCTGAGGCAGAGGCGGTTAGGGACGATCAGGCTGGCAGGGGAGCAGTTAGGGGCAATCAGGCCTACAGGGGAGAGCAGTTATGGGTGATCAGGCCAGCAGGAGAGAGCAGTTAGGGGTGATGAGGCAGGCAGGCAGAGTGGTTAGGGGCAATCAGGCAGGCAGATGGTTAGGAGCCAGCAGTCCCAAATTGCGAGAGAGATGTCTGAGGAGTCCCATATTGGAGAGGGTGCAGGCTGAGCTGAGGGACACCCCTCCCGTGCATGAATTTCTTGTACTGGGCCTCTAATCTATATATATAAAAAGCCAGCAACAGTAATCCTGTAATGACCTTAACGATCAGAGACCAGAACACCACAGCTCCTTGCCCAGGCTGGCCCTGCCCCCAAGGGAGTGGTTAGGGGCACCCCTAGGCAATGCGATAGGGTGCGAGTTTGATTGGGGGAAAGTTGAAGAAATAGGTGGGAAGGTCTTACAGGTCTGCAGGGTTAGGGTGGTTGGCCTGGAGTAGATTTGGAGTGTACTGGGGAAGAAAGAGGAAGATCCGATTGGAAAACAGTTCAGCACAGTACCTTCCTCATTGTGAACCAGGACAGTGCCATCAGTGGACTGAAGCAGTGGACTGAATGGGCGGTTGTTTCATGAGTGCGCTTGGGACTGACATGTTCATGGCAGCGGCAGTACTCCTAAAACTTCAATGATTCCAAATAGTAAACAGCTATCAACACCAAAACAGAAAAATCCTCTCCAACTAGAGGCCTGGGATGTTGGAACATGACTGAAGGAAACACCTCTTAAAGAGGAGTTAGAAAAACCAGAAGTATACGACCAGAGGATTGTGGGATTGTGGAGGACGCCTGGGCACCTACCACTAGAACATTATTGCGCATGTACATAGTCAGTCTGGCAGTATTTGGACGTGACTTCTGGTGGGAAATTATTTTGATTGAGGTTTGCTGTTCCCTTGCAGTGAGGAAGATCAGAATTAAAGGTTTCATTTGTTACCTTGGTTTGAAGTGGAGTGAAGTGGGATAGCGATGAATACGAAACTTTGGAGATAGTGAAGGGCAGTTTGTCCTTACTGTTGAGAGCTCAGAATTAGAGTTTAATTGGGATAGAAATCCTGCTAATAGCACCTGATGCTTGAAATCTGAGCACTCTACCTTTAGGTTTTCCAGATCAAGTTTTTGGAGACCCCCCTATTAAAACATTCCTGGTTGGAAAGTGTTTGTATAGAAGCCCATAATTATTAAGTATTTGCTGTGTTTACCATGCTTAGCTCTCTGTAAGAAATATGGAATAATGTTAAATACCTCATGTTCTCAAGAAGCTTGAATTTTAAAATAAAAAATAAAGAAGAAATATACCCGAAACCAGTTTGGCTCAGTGGATAGAGCATCAGCCTGCAGACTGAGGGGTCCGAGGTTCGATTCCCATCAAGGGCATGTACCTGGGTTGTGGGCACATCCCCACTGGGGGGCGTGCAGGAGGCAGCTGATAGATGTTTCTCTCTCATCGATGTTTCTAACTCTCTGTCTCTCTCCCTTTCTCTCTGTAAAAAAAAGCAATAAAATATATTAAAATATATTTTAAAAAAGAAGAAATATAAATATTAAAAATAAAAAAAGAAGAAGCTTGAGTTTTAGGGGTGAAATCAGGCAGGCAGGCAAGTGGTTAGGGGCAATCAGGCAGGCAGGAAGAGGGGTTAGGGGCGATCAGGCAGGCAGGCAAGTGGTTAGGAGCCAGCAGTCCCAGATTGTGAGAGGGATGTTCGACTGCTGATCCTATGGATCAGGCCTAAACCAACAGTCAGACATCCCCTGAAAGGTCCTGGATTGCAAGAGCGTGCAGGCCAGGGTGAGGGACACTCCCTCCCCCCCGTACACAAATTTCATGCACCAGGCCTCTAGAAGTAATAATTGACAAGACAAAGAAAAAAGTATGTGACCCAGGCCAAGAACCTCACCTGCTAGGGGTCTTGTGTTAGATAACAGTTTAGCAGGACGCTAATACCATTGTGATATTTATCTTAGTTGTTATGCCTTTCTAGCCATTACTGACTAGAATCTTTATGATTATATTGTGTAGGCGTACAGAACACAGCAAATCGTTAACTACAAGGCCCGTGTATGTTGGCCAGAATCAGTTAGGTTAGTCAAAGTTAAAGCAAGAATAGAGAATGGAGAGAGGGTTGGTTTACAAACATAGAGTCAATTTGTGCACTCCAACATCTGTACCATGTGAAACCTTCGTATGGCAAATTTGGCATTACAAACCAATCAGGAAAGCATGGATTCTTCTTCTAAAAACGGTGTTGGGAGAATTGATTATTCCAATACAAAATTATTTTCATTCACAAAATACTCCAGTTCTCTCCTCCTGCTGCACTTCTCTGCCCCGAACCCCTCCCTGAAGTTAGACATGGTCACATGACTTGCTTTGGCCACTGAATGGGATCAGAAGACTCGTGTTACCTCCAGGCACAGCTGAAGTCATTTAATCATTTAATAACTGGGAAAATGCACATTAAGGCAATTTAAATTACTTCACACTGATCAGTTTGGTAAAAACTTAAACTTTGATAATATGTAGAATTGTCAAGGACAGAAAGAGAAACTATATTGAAGAACAATTTGGCCAAATCTAATAAAGTTGAGGACAGGCATACTTTCAACCCAATACTAATTTTTCTTATTGGAACTCCTGCACATTTGCACAAGAAGATGTATAATCAGGAACATTTTTGCAGGCTTATTTTTAATGGAAAATAATTAAAAACAATTCAAATATTCATGACCAGCAGAGTAGATTCGTAATTTATGATACAATGGAATATTACATAACCTCTTGGGTCAATATGGATAAATCTCAAAAACCTAATATTTTTTTTAAAAACCAATCAAGTTGCAAAAGTTGTGCGGTATATGTTCTACTTAAAGTTTGAAAACATGTGCACTTTAATAGACACACATATATATATATAGTATAGTCACGCATCAATTAACAACGGGAATATATTCTGAGAAATTTGTATTAGGCAATTTCATCATGCAAACATAACAGAGTATACTCCTAGATGGCATAGCCCACTACACACCTAGGCTACATGGCATAGCCCATTACTCTTAGACTACTAGCCTGTGCATTATGCTTCTGTACAGAATACTGTAGGCCAGTGGTCAGCAAACTCATTAGTCAACAGAGCCGCAGTTTGCCGACCACTGCTGTAGGCAACTGTAACACAATGGTATATATTTGTGTATCTAAGCATAGAACAGGTACAGGAAAAAGATAGTATAAGATATTTTAAAAATGGTGCACCTGTATGGGGCACTTACCATGAATGGAGCTTGCAGGACCGAAAGTTGCTCTGCGTGAGTCAGTGAGTGAGTGGTGAGTGAATGTGAAGGCCTAGGACATTACTGTCTACTACTGGCGACTTTATAAACACTGTACAGCAGCATCAATACAAACATGTGAGTAATGTGTTGTGCTAGAATGTTACAATGGCTATAATGTCACTAAGTGATAGGAATTTTTTTGCTTTACTATAATTTTATGGGTTAACAGTTTTGTATGCAATCTGTTGTGGACCAAAACATCATTATATAGTTCATGATTATATACAGTAAGCATAGGAAAGCATGCACAGAAATGACAAACAATTGGAAAGAAAAGGTAATGGGATCAGAAACACAGGAGGTTTCTAATGCATATGTACTGTTTTAATTAAGAAAAACTGAAACTAATGTCACACAACTTTTTATTAGAGTGAGATTGGATATAGCTGATTATTACAGTGTTCTCTGCACTTACCAATAATAAAATACTTTTTTTCATTTATGACTTCTCAAGGCCTCGTAATGAGCAAATAGCAAGATGAACCCAACTCAGTGTTTTATTCCCCACCCCACACTTACATTAATAAATTAAAATTAATGCACCCGAACATTTCTGCACCTCTTTGCAAAAGCCAGCACCTTAAGACATTGGCTCTCAAGTTTGACTACATGTTAGAATCAGCAGGGTCCCTGGGCCTCAAACCCAGAGATTTTAATTAAATTGATCAGGGATGTGGCCTCAGTGGTAAGAATGCTTAAAGCTTCCAAGTGATTCTAATGTGCAGCTGCACTATTAATTTCTCCCTCACCATAAGCAGGATTATAATACCCATTTTGTTGGATTGCTAGAAGAATTAAATAAGAATGATGTGTTTAAATTACCCGGCATAGCACCTTATTTTATGGAAGTAAAAATTAGTTACTATCATGGATGATCTTACAAGAAATGAACACCAAGCAAATTGCTTAAATCCTGAGAGTGGGCTGAGCATTTTAACACCACCACCCTTCCCTGTGCCCCAATCTTCCTTCTCTCTTCTCCATCCCACTGAACCTGCTGCTCTCTCAGCCTATCTTATTTAAATGCAAGCTTGGAATTTTGAGTTGTCACAATTGCATGTTTACACCCAAAATATAGCCTTTCAGCCAACAACTTGGTCTGGTGGATTCCCAATGTTTCTTCTTAACTGGTATCATTATCTCAATGTGTCAAATAGCACCATCAAAGTAATAAATGAAAATATTTTTTAAATAATTTACAATAGAGGGAAAGATGCCATATTATAAAGCCACAGTCTTTTAATCTACTTTGTTCATTAATGAGACTTGTCTTCAGAAGATTGGACTCTATTTTCAAAGTCTATTGTTACTCATTCTGTGAATCATGTATTTAAAAAAAGTTATATAGCCCTAGCCAGTTTGGCTCAGTGGATAGAGCATCAGCCTATGGACTGAAGGGTTCCAGGTTCAATTCTGGCCAAGGGCACATGCCTGGGTTGCGGGCTCGATCCCCAGTAGGGGGCTTGCAGGAGGCAGCCAATCAATGATCCTCTCTTATCATTGATGTTTCTATCTCTCTCTACCTCTGCCTTCCTCTCTGAAATCAATAAAGAAATATATATTTTTAAATGTCACATTTCATATATATTCAATCTTTATAAAATATTAAATGTATAGAGGAGAACATTTTTTATAAAGTTATGTAGTCATCATTTTCAACACTACTTATTTTGTCAAATTCTTCTTTTACGTATGGAGAGATGAGGAGTCTAGACATCCAAAAGATTTTTTTAAAAACTATGAGTATGTAACCTACCAGGTGATGTTGCTGTCAGACCACATTCTGTGCCTGAGGGAAACATTTAGTGTGTCCACCATATATAAGATGTGTGACAGAAAAAGCAATGCATGATACATAGCCTCTATTCACATGACACTTGTAAGATTTTTTTTATTGATTTCAGAGAAGGAGGAAGGGGGAGAAAAGAGAGAAACATCAATGTGAGAGAGATACATTGATCGATAGCCTCCCGTTGAAGCACAGTAACCTCCATCTTGTATAAAAAAACTGCTGTTTGAATTATCTTTATTTATTATTATTGTTAGATAGTCCCTAGTCACTGTAAACTCTGTCATTGTAAACTCTGTTACTTTAAGACAGTCTGTTGTTCTGTAAAATGACTTTGTTTTTAGTTTAAATAGAAAAAGATAAACTTAACTGTCTGACCTTGCAAGCTAGCCATCCAATGTAATAGACTAATGTAGACTAATACTGATAATAATTCCCATATAACTCATTATGCAGTCAAGTTTACAACTGTCTGTAACAATAACTCACACAGAGCCCTTTGTAATATCTGCAAAGAGGTTCGAAAGTATAGATATGAGACACTTCCTCTATTTCGGGGCTCAGAGATTTAGAAGAAATACCTCCCTCTCAAAAAGTATAAATATGAGACACTTCCTCTATTTCAGGGCTCAGAGATTTGTAAGAAACACCTCCCTCTGGGCCGCGTGTGCACCCCAACTGGGTACTGAACCCACAAACCAGGCATGTGCCCTGACTGGGAATCAAACCCGCAACCTTCCGATACATGGAATGACACTCCAACCAACTAAGCCGCACCGGCCAGGGTTTGTAAGACATTTTTAAAGAGAATATATAGTCTTAAAAAGACTTGAAATGACTTATAATACAAGAACTTAAAGCTAATCATATGTGGAGACAATACCTGTGAGAATTCTGTGGAGAGAAACGCCATGCCACTTGGTGTGGTGAGATCGTTGGGGCAGGGAATCATGCTTGATCTGGGCACTAAAGAATGGATGATCTGGCAAACTCCAAAGTTGGCCTGCAAAGTCATTCTCCCCTTCCTCATTGCTTCCAGATCCCTGATTTTGTTTGAACAGCAATATGTCCATTTCTGGGAAGTAAATCATGTCCTACAGCAATCCTGTTGTCTTTGCAACTGATGGATTTGGGGTTGGTTTGGGGTCTAGTTTAGCCCACTCAAATTCGAGAAAGTATTTTCTTGCCTTTTGTCCCAGTCCCTTTCTTTCTTGGATTCCTGACCTATAAAGATAAGAGTCGAAAAGCTAAATCAGCTTTCTAGGGAACATTATGTCTAGAGACATCACCAAGACGATGAAGATGGCAGAGTACAAGGATGAACAAGTCTGGGTCATTGACAACATTGCAGAACCATTCTGCCAACCCTAGATAGCTTGCCTCCAAATTGTCCATTATGTGAAATAATTATGTCTTTATTATTTAAAATACTTTGGTTGACAATTCTATTACTGATACAGGTGGGTCCGGTATCCAAAGGAGGACAGCTAGAGTTATTAGCAAGTTTGGGAGATGAGGGACAGACAAATTTGACTAAGTTGAACTGGAGGGTTTGGTAAAGAAATAAACATTGAGGTCTAATGAGAAAAAGCATGGGACTCAGAATCAGACAGACCTCGGATCCAGTCCTCATCATTCACTATCTCTGTGACCATGGCGGTTATTTCCCTTCCCTGTATCTAGAGTTCACATCTGTAACATGGAGATACTTACACATAACTCACAGTGTTATTGTGTTAAATAGTGATAAATAGTAGGCACTCAATAAATGATAGCATCATTATTGTTTGAAAAGAAGGCTGAAATATAGGGGCCTTTGCCAGGCTAAAGAATTTGAACTCAATTTTATTGAAAATAGGAAGTCCTTAAAAGTTTTCATTTTGAAGCTTTTAGTTTTATATACATATAATTAAAGGCATTATATATATATATATATATATATATATATATATATATGTGTGTGTGTGTGTGTATATATATATACACACACACATATATAGATATATAATTAAAGCTCTATTTACCTCAGTTCCTATTATACAATACAAAATATCCAGCTTTTAACAGAACTGCCAAAACTCACATGAGGAGAAATAGATAAGCCCTGGATAACCCTATATCTATTAAAGAAACATTGAATTAATAATAAATAACCTTCTAAAAAAGAAAGCATCAGGTTCAGATGGTTTTCTGGTTAATTCTACCAAATTTAAAAAAGGCATCATACCAATTCTTCACAATCCCATCCAGAAAATAGAGATAGAGGGAATACTTTCTAACTCATTAATACCAAAACCAGGTTAAGACAATACAAAAAAAAAAGAAAAACTGCAGACCAATGTCTCTCATGAATGTAGAAGCAAAAGCCCTCAACAAAATATTAGCAGGTATAAAAATTATAAACCAAGACCAAGTGGGATTTACTCCAAGTATGCCAGGCTGGTTCAACATTTGAAAATCAATCAAGTAATCTAGCGTATCAACAGCTGAAGAAGAAAAATCATAAGATCATAATCGTTGATTCAGAAAAACACATTTGGCAAAATTCAATGCCCACTCATTCATGATAAAAACTTTCAGCAAACTAGGAAAGAGGGAAATTACCTCAAGTTGGTAGAGAGCAACTACAATACCCTATGTAACATCAAAGTTGATGTTGAAAGACTGAATGCTTTTTCCCAGAAATGGGGAACCACAAACATAGTCAACCGATCTTTGACAAAGGAGTAACCACAATTTAATGGGGAAAAGATAATTCTCAATACAGAAAGGAGGCTGGAATGATCCATGTGGTAATGAATTAGAGTTGGCGATAATAATATGAAATCAGGCTTGATTTAATATATAGATGGTTCTATATAGAAATATTCATAGATTTGTGTATATGCAAAGGTTAGTATACCCACACATATGTCCTTGCTCTGCCAGCTGAGGGGCCTGGAAGCAACCTCCCAAACGCAGCAGCACTCTTGGTGCCTGTGGCTCAGTCTGTAAGACCAGTCTCCAATAAAAAGGACTAGAGTCCTCTGGGAAGGGGCTGATTTAAGACAGGGACAGGAAACATACATGATGAGCCTGGAACATCTTGTAGAGCCAGAAGGCAGCACGTGCTCAAAAACTAAACCAAAGCAAAAATCCACAATGAAGGGCCAGGTAGTCAAAGGGAAACAGGAGCCCACTGAGAGAGACAGAGCAATCTGTGTAACAACATAAATTAAGGAGCACTCGGTTATAACCCAAACTATAAAATACATATCCAGGAGTCCATGCTGAAGTAAATAAATGATTGAATAAATAAGCAAATGTGGGAGAAGGGACCAATCTTTCATAGAGAAAAACTGCAAATACTTGAGGTTGATACTCTATCCTCAAAGAGGTGGAGCATAAGACCCCACCCTCTTTAAGTGTAGATGCCCCACAGTGGCTTCCTTCCAGAGAGGACAATATGGATTGGGGGGGAGGGGGGAGGGAGAGAGAGAATCTTTACAACAGGGAAATCTGACAAGACCACCTCAGCCATGTGATCAAGGTCAACATCCACCAGGATAAGCCATGTGGACAGTACACACCATGTGCTTTACCTCTGTGGTCTTCCTTCCCACAACCATAACCCCAGTCTGATCACGAGAAAAGCATCAGGCACCCCAGTTGAGGGATGTTGCACAAAATATAACAAACTCTTAAAACCATCAAGGTCTCCTTAACCTGACTGAGCAGTCTCCTGAAAACTATCAAGATCATTAGAAATGAGGAAAGTCTGAGAAACTGTCTCTGCCAGCAGACACCTAAGAAGATATGACACTGAATAAATGTGTATCCTAGATGGGGTCCTGAAACAGAAAAAACAATTAGGGCAAAGTAAGGAAATTCAAATAAAGTATAAACTTCAGTGAATGACCTAGGGATATTGGTTCATTAATTGTAACAAGTGTGGCATATTAATATTAGATATTAATAGGAAGGGAAACCAGGTGTGGGTATATGGAAATGCTCTCTACTATCATCTAAATTTTTCTGTAAATCTAAACCTTTTCTAAAATAAAAAGTTTAAGAAATATTTATTTAATGCTGCTGGGAAGTGTGGCACTAAGCCATTCTCAGAGTCTCCATCCCAAATCAATAAAAAGCTGGATCTAAAGACCAGAGTTTGCGGAACAGGGAGAGGCAGCCAGTCATGGAGAAAGAAGCCTGGGGGTGGTGGTAAAGCATATTATTTATGTTATAAACATAATCAGTGAAACGATTATATTGCATAACTAACAAAACTGGAGGTCATGGGAATTAAGCACTTCCTCTCTGAGAGAAGGATCCAGAGTACTGTGTAAAGTAGATACATTAAAATTTTTAATAGTTAAAGGGAATATGTCAAGCACTAGAGCTGGGTTTGTGAAAAGAAAACTTTTCTCACCTGATATCCTAATTTCGCTGCTAGATGAGGATAATAGGCTTGCTGTGACCACGGGCTGAGAGTGTGGCACCTGAGGCAGTTCAGCTGGAGCGTGGCACTTGGTATTTAATGCTCAGGAAATCCCCAGAAGGATTGTCAAGGCAGCACACCCAGGAATGGCTACACGCAGGGGAACGGGCTCAGACTCCTGAGGGGTCTTAATCCATAAGCACGACATAACTGAGAAAGTGCAGGAGATGGCTTCATTGTTCAACAGAGAACATCACCTCAGCCTTAGTACTCCTTAATGTGCAGCACGTCATAATTTTGCGGCCCAGTGTTAAACAGTAACTGGCTGATGTGCCAATGTCAGATACTTTTACAGATAACAGGCTCCAGTCTCACATTTACCTGCATAATTGAAAACAAATGATGCCTGACAAATGCTTAATTATTTCTGAATTTTATATTAGAACAATGTCAGCATCTTGCAAAATAGATGTTGATGAATAACTTGGCCACCAAATGAAAAAAAACTGGCTTTGATGTTCTGAGATTTTAAGTTTATGATATCATTAATCACTGCAAGTATTATGTCTCATTTGTGCTAGAGAGTTATTTCATACCCTTAGGGCCGTGAATGTTTATTAGACAAGTTAAAAAAGAAAATGATTTCTGCTCATGGCTATTCAAATTCTATTAAAAATAATTTCTAAACCAGCAATCATTTTTTCTCATATCTTCGTTAGATATAGGAAAGAGTAGGCTATAAGAAAGTCTACCAGGCTGCCCTGCACACTTTTCACAGCCTAATGTGCTGAGGTGATACAGCGCCCATGGATAAAGAACCCCCTTGGGGGAGATTGCTACTGCAAGGACTGTCTCCCCTGAACTTCTGAAATCCAAGGGAGCCCCTCCGTTTTTCAGGTGGAATCAGCGTGTGGCACCATATGAGCCTTCTGAACGCTTTTCATCTTCACTTCACTGTGTTGTATCTACACTTCAAGCACATCATAAGAAAAAGTTCTCAATTTCTGGAACCTATGGGAGCTCATTTGGAATCACCATGGCTAATAAATATTGTGAGCACACATTTTACCAAAAACTGCCCCTGAGCCCGCAGTAGGAGCAAGCAGCAGCTACAGCAAGGAGAGGAAGGGATGCCAACAAGAAGCAACCTAATTCATGCACCAGGACCTTGGAGAAGTCTGAGAATTAGAGGCCCCAGCTACCTCTAAAGATGCAGGTACAGAGTGGCTGAGGGTTGGCACAGAGGCAAGTAGCCTCCCACGTCCTCTTGCTCCGCCCCTGGCCCACTGAAGACAGAGGCTTTCTTCCTAGAGAGGTTGCATCAGAGAAGGCCTAGCCCCAGGAGCACCTGAGGGTGCAGGCAAGGGGTCCTCCTGAAAACAGGTATTGTATGACAGGCTCTATACTGAAAAGCGAGTCTGATGCCCTCCTCCCCTGGCTCGGCTGCTAACACTGGCAGCCAGGATTTCCTGTGTGGAGAAACTCATCAACTTAAAAGAAAGGCCTGGAGAGAGTGAGACTTGAGCACATGCAGATAGAACAGGAGCACCTTCCCCAGATGCCCATCAGTTGACCCCAGTCAAGCATAATTTCCAAATGGCTTGTTGAGCTCCTCACTAAACTGAAAGACAGTTAAGGATCAGATAGTTAAGGGATGGTTCTCCATGAAATATAAAGATCAAAATAAACAGACAAAATTAACTCAGATGAAACAGACAATGTAGGGAGCGAAAGACACATAAAAATGGTCCTGGCTGGGTAGCTCACTAGGGGCTTAATCACAAGGAACAACAACAGCCTGTAATTATTGGAATCGAGAGTCTAGGTCAGTGGTCGGCAAACTCATTAGTCAACAGAGCGGCAAACCGCGGCTCACCAGCTGCATGTGGCTTGCGAGCTGCAGTTTGCCGACCACTGGGTTAGAGCATTGTCCCTATATACCAAGTTTGGGGGTTCAATCCCAGGTCAGGGCACATATAAGAATCAATCAATAAATGCAAAAGTAGGTGGAACAACAAATAGATATTTCTCTTTCTTTCTCTCCCTTCCTCTCTCTCTAAAATCAATCAATAAAATTTTAAAGAGAAAATGAAAATAAAAATTCTAGAATTAATATTCTCACTAAAGTAAGAGAAGCAGTGTTCATGAAATAAGAAGGGAATACTATTTTAAGAAAAGAAACATTCAGAGAATAAGAAAACACTCTAAGAAATTAAAAACTATGACAAATATAATACTTTAAAGAGAAGGGTTAATGGATAAAATTGAAAATTCTTGGGAATTAGATTTTTTTAAAAATGAATGAGATGAGAAATAAAAAGGGTAGAAAAGTCAGTTCAGTCA
This sequence comes from Corynorhinus townsendii, assembly GCA_026230045.1. Classification (NCBI taxonomy): domain Eukaryota; kingdom Metazoa; phylum Chordata; class Mammalia; order Chiroptera; family Vespertilionidae; genus Corynorhinus; species Corynorhinus townsendii. The sequence goes on along the minus strand of JAPDVU010000002.1, from coordinate 138,278,883 downwards.
AGAAGCTTCAAAAGCTGACCAAGAGGAGTTCCAGAAACTGGAAGAAAATAATGGGAGAGGAGAATATTTTGTAAAACAAAACAAAAAGAAAGAAATACAAAAGCATTTTCAGACTTGAGGAACACATCATGCCATATGCAGAGGCCTACTGAACACCCAGTACAATAAATTAAAAAAAAGCTACATAACAGTTTTTCACTGTGAAATGTCAATATAACATGAACAAAATGAAAATCCTAACAGTTTCCAAAATGAAAAAAAATAAATAAAAGATCACCTACAAACTGGGGGTTGCAAGCCAAAGGAGCAATGAGGGAGAAGAATTTCTAACCAAATTGCCAATCAAGGCTAGAATCAAAATATTTTCAGACATACAAGGTCTAAAAATTTTCTCTTACACCTTTTTTTTCTGTCTGCAAACTGCTAAGAATGTGCCTCACCAAAAAAAATGAATAAACCAAGAAAAAGATGGCATGCAATTCAAGAACAGAGAATTCCCAGATGAAAGGATGGCCCTGGATGGCACCTGTGCAGAAAGCAACTCACCCGTGTCGGATCCAGGCAGTACAGGGCACCAGGAGGGTGAGCTGGCAGATTATCTGTCATGCTTGACAGGAAGGAAAGGTTCTGAGTAGCAGAGACTCTGTGATGATTCAGCTATAAGTACAGAGGAAGCTAGGTGAATTTTTAAATGAGGCAATTAATTCCATGGAAAAGTAAAACTTGTATCAGAAGGAAAATGATGGTGGGTATAAGAGTTTGGGCGGGGGAGGGTGGGGGGGTGGGGGGGAAAGAGAGAAATAGGGAGTTGTTGAATGGTTATAAAGTTTCAATTATACAAGATGAATTAAGTTCTGGATCTGGTGTACCACCTATAGTTAAGAATTCAGTACTGTACACTTAATTTGTGAAGGTAGGACTCATGTTTAAGTGTTCTTACCATAAAAAAAGAAGAAAATTTTTGGAGGTGATGGATATGTTTATTACTGTGATTGTGGTGATGGTTTCATGGGTGTATACATGTCTCCAAACTCATCAAATTGTTTACATTATACATATCCAGTTTGTATATCAATTATACCTCAATAACGCTGTTTTTTTCAAAGAAAATATATGCATAATACACTATAACTTCAGCTATGAAAAATATTATATAATCATAATCTAAGCACTAAATATTGTGATAAAACTATTTTGTTTTTTCCAAAAATTGTGATAAAACTATTTTGGGAAGATGCAGAGAATAGAAATGTGTCGGGGTGCATGTGTGCACATGTATAAGTGTGGTGGAGGGCAGGTAGTGAGAAACAAAGGCCTTATTTTCCATGACAGAAAATGAATAACTAGTGAATAAAACTGAACAGAAATTAAGAAAAGGTTGTATAGCCCTAGTGGGTTTGGCTCAGCCTGTGGACTGAAGGGTCCCAGGTTCCATTCCAGTCAAGGACACATGCCCAGGTTGCGGGCTCGATCCCCAGTAGGGGTCATGCAGGAGGCAGCCGATCAATGATTCTCTCTCATCATTAATGTTTCTGTCTCTCTCTCCCTTTTCCTTCCTCTCTGAAATCAATAAAAATATAAAATGAAATAAAAAGAAATGGTTGTATAAGTATGGTTTTCAGAATGTAAATTAAAGAGCAAAAAAATTATTTTAGAATAGAAAGTAGGTGCCCTTAGAGGCACCTGTCAGGGGCACCTATTTCTCATTAAATGTCCTTCTACATTTAGCCTTTCCCACCATGAACATACATGGTGGGAAAAATAGAAATTACTTTTTAGAAAGTTATCAGTCCCTTTGAGAAAGCATTTTCGTTATAGTTGTAGTAAAAGCCAAATGTGAGTGACTGGGGAACATGAATGGTGGTGAGGATGTGGAGGTGGGTAGGGCGCAGGAGGCCCCACTACAGAGGTGAGGCCCAGGCACTGGGGCACCTGCGCCAGAGCAGTGCCTCCTGTGTGAGAATGACTCCCGATACTGAGGAGAGCAGAATGGCACAGGACCCCTATCCACCACACAGAAAACCTGCCTCAAATACTGCCACGGTCCACGTAAGAATCTAAATAAAGGTGGTGCGTATTGATAAAGACTCTCCATGGCTTGACTTTAATCCGGCTCCTCTGAGCTCTCTGCTCACCCAGGCCTGAATTCAGGCTTCCCTCTCTGTTCTTGCAGATTCCATTTTGAGTATGAATCCTGCTAAGTCAGTTTAGCGAAAATCCCCACCCTTGGTATCTGACCACCCTCCATATCTGACCACCGTGGCCTGCCTTCAGCAAGATTTCTGTTGAGTCTAACAAGAATGTCCCTTTCACCCTGGCCAGTGTGGCTCAGTTGGTTGGGCATTGTCCTGTGCACCAAAAAGTTGTTGGCTCAATTCCCAGTCAGGGCACATGCCCAGGTTTCAGGCTGGATCCCTGGTAGGGGGCATGCAGGAGACAGCCGATCCATGTTTCTCTCTCACAAGTATGTTTCTCTTTCTCCCTCTCCAAAAACCAATTTAAAAATCTTTTTTTTCTTTTTTTTTTTTAAGAATCCCCCTTTCCACTGATGGTTCCTCTTAGTAATTTTCTATTGTCTGATCCCCAACTGCTCCTTCACTGTAAATCCCTACAGGTCCTACCTGGAGTCAGAGTTCAGTCCAGTCTCTCTCCCGCCCCTTCACCCCTCACAAAGGTGCCCTTGAATAAAGTCTGGCTTGCCATTCTTTAACAAGTGTCAGGGAATAACTTTTTTTAACAGTGAGAATTATATTTTTCCTTTAAAAATATAGAAAGAAAAGATAAAGTCTCCAGATCCTGCTAATTGTCCCACATGTACTGTGACCTCTCACCTCAACTCCCTCTTCCTTTTCCCTCTTCCTTGTGTGTGGCAAAGCTGCCGGTGTTGGTTTTATGGGTGGTTTTCAGTACTCAAAAGCTTTGATCTTACTTCTCCAGAATAAATTAGGATGTTGAATAATTCCAATGATTATTTCCTGTCTTCATTACATGTTTTTGTAGCTAGACGCAGCTTCCAGGAGCAAAATAACCTCTGTCTAGCTGTTTATTTCCTTGCCCATACGTGGATAAAATAAGTTGAATGATACTGATTAAGCAACATGAAAGACTAGGGTAAAAAGCAGACTTGGGCTTCAAAAACCTTCATTAAAAATTGGGCCTGTCACTTGTCCTTTGACTCCTTCAATCATTTCTGTGTCATTTTATCCCTGAGTGAGGATGGAACCTAAAACCTAGGTATGTGCCCTGACCGGAAATCAAACCCACAACCTTTTGGTGTATGGGATGACACTCCAACCACCTGAGCCATCCAGCCAGGGCTCTCAGTGTCAGTTTCACTGTCTGTAAAATAAGGCAGTTGGACTGTGATCGCTAAAATCTTTCCAGTCTTAACACTTGATTATCAAAACTTATAATCTGGTACATGTTTTTCAAAATTTGGAACATTGGGTTCCATTCTTAGTGAATTAAATGGAATTTTCAGAGGCTCAAAAATAAACAGTAGCTAATTATTCTGCTTGGGACCTCCTTTTGTATATGTTTAGATAGTTCCTCCTGTCTAATGTGAAGACTGATGCTGATGCAGGTGTTAGAGGCATGGTTAGAATGTGTCATATCATAAACTTTGAAAAGAATGTAAAATGTTTACATTGGAAAACTATCCCTTGCCTCCTTTATACTTTGACATTCCACTTGGACCTACTGCCTAACCATGACTTTCTTCTCCACTGTCTTTTTAATTCATGCACTGGTTCAGTGGCTTACATCTGTAGCCAGAATCCATATCGTGACTGTTTTATCAATTCTCCAGTGAAAAATTCCACAAAATGGTCTCCATAGAACACTAATTCCACAAAGTATTGGTAGATGTTTTGAGAAAACATCTCATGGTTACGTAAATTTAACAAAAGACTCACTTAAGCTACCAAACTGCTGACCAGGTTTCTTTCACCGAATGTCCTCATGTTTTGCTGTGCTGATGCTCAGTGAGAACTCTCCAGGGAAGACACGGATGCACAGCTCCATAACATACCCAGCAGGAGTCCTCTCTCCTTGGACATGTCCCATGTCATATATTTTGGAACAACTGCTTTAATAAATGCTGTTTGTAAATGCCTTGATTGTTTTTATATTTTAGCAATAAAGTGTGCATACAGGCATATCATTGCAAAGAGTCAAAGAATATTTGTATACTATGCATAATAGATAGTCGATAATGTGAGTTAAAATAATGAGTGTTTAGGTGTTTTATCAGAAAGTCTGGCAAGATTCCCATTTGGGGTATAAAACTCTAAGGAAGGAGGCAGACTAAGTAACCATCAGTGCAGTCTTCCTTCAGTTCCAGAACAGAATGTAGTCTTCTCCCCTCTCCTGCTACTACCTCCCTCCACACTCATGGCAGAGAAAGCCCACAACATTAAGATACATTATGCTTCCTTTCGACTCGTCATCAGAGTTAGTCAAATGATCGTCTGGATATAACTATATATGATTTTTAAACTCTAACCAGAAATAAAACTCGTAATGACAATAAATTTAACCATAGAAATACATAGTTCTAACTGAAACATCTTGAGAAATCACATCCAATAGAGGCAATGTTAATAGCCATTGCTCAGTAATGATGAATCCTGTAAAAGGAATAATTACCTCTGAGGCAAGCAGCTGACTCCATTTTTCTATGAGAACTCAAAAATGTGGTTAGTCATAAAAAATAGTTTAAAATAGTACTTAAATGCATGATTTTCAACTGGTGGAAGATTAATGTAGTTCTCTTTTGTAAATCTGTTTCATAAAACTTGAAGACTTGGGAGGTGTGTGTGTGTGCATGCCGCAAGTGTGAAGGTCAATGGCAGTGAAAAGCACTGGATTCTTCCATAAATGGCATTAAAGAAATCAAAGAAAATGGCGGAGAGGAAGAATGTGAGAGGTTTTGGCTCAGTACAGAACAAAAACGGATGCTCATTTACTAATGATTTTATTTAGCATCTATATATATATATAAAAAGCCAGCATCCATAATGACCGGAACAACCAATGACTGGTCGCTATGATGCCCACTGTGGCCAGCAAACTGGCCTGATCAGTGGGGCCAGTGTGGGTGGGGCCAGCAGACCAACCTCCTGCGGCCCATTCCCCCGGCCGGCCCAACCCTGATCTACCCGCCCCACCACAATAGGCAGCAGGGCCGGCAGGCCAACCTCCTGCATCCCCTCCTCCCGGCTGCCCCACTCCTAATCCCACTCCCCACCCCAATAAGGGGCAGGGTTGGCCGGCCAACCTCCTGCATCCCTTCCCCCCAGCCGGCTCCACCCCAGATCAGCCCCCCCACCCCAATCAGGGGCAGGGCCAGTTGGCCAACCACCCATGGCCCCTCCCCCAGGCCACTGCCCCCGGTCAGCACCCCTCACCCCATTTGGAGGTGGGGTCAGCTGGCCCACCACCCACAGCCCTTCCCCATAGCTGGCCCCACCCCACAACCCCAATTGGGGGCAGAGCCCGCCAGCCAATTGGCCATGGCCCCTCCCCCCAGACGGCCCTGCCCTGATTGGGTCCCAATCAGGGGAAGGCCAGCTGGCCCACCTCCCACCATCTCCTCTTCCTGAGGGCCCAGCCCTGATCTGCCCTGATTTGGGCTGGGTGAGCCAGACCCTACCCATGCACGAATTCATGCACTGAGCCTCTATTTAAAAATAACATTTCAAGCCTTGGGTTTCTCACAGAGGAGTTAACATTCATAAAGGGTTTGAGGCAAAGAGATGTGCAAAACATATAAGACTCAAGCTCGAAGAGCAATTGATGAAACTTTCTCAGGGATTTTAACCTTACAGCTTTGAGGAAGGCTCTAGAATACAATGTAGTGTTTCTGAAGTTTTTCAAAAGAATCAAGGCAAGTATTTGTTTTTTAGCAAGAAGAGTATGCAAATAGAACTAGTTTTCCATAAAATGCAGAAACACATAGAATTTAGTTCACCTCCATGACACCTCTTATATACCCTAGTGGTCACAGAGCTCCTATTTATAACTGATAAAACAACTTGCCCGTCGATATAGGTCCTGTGGTTTCCCTGTCGACCTGGTCAACATGCCAGAAAATTTCTTCAAACACAGGGTGTGTGTGAGGCCTAGTATGTGTGTACAACCAGGCAAATGCTCATCATTTGAGGGATGAGCACAAGTTCACACTCAGGTCAGAACTAGCCCTTAACCTGAGTCTTCACTGGTTTATGTAAAGATTTTGGAAATGAATGAAACTATAACTCTTGATTAATAGATAGTACCAATTCACTATCGTAAGCATATTACTGCTGCATATTCTAAATTATTTCTATTTTGCATGAAAGTGGCATCTTTAGATATCAGGTAATTTTTAAAATTTGCCCAAACTACACAAAGTGAGTGATGATTCCCTGACCAAAATGGTTTCTATTTTGTTGAGCAGCTAGGGAAAATTTGGATAACAAATTAAAACTGAAAAAAAGTGTTTAAAGATATAGTATTTTTGTTTCATCTTCCCTAATTTTTCTCCCCTGTTTTTTGTTTGTTTGTTTTTTGTTGTTGTTGTTTTTAAGTATAAAGACCTTTTAGAAGTGGGATGGGTTAGATCTGCTTTGTCAGAGGTTCTGAAATCTTCATGCATATGATAAAGGCATTAGCTGAGTCAGCGCTTCTGGAAGTTCATGTTTGCAGTTATCTAATATAAACAGAGGTCCAGAGCGATCACTAAATCTCAACCATTAGAGAAATGAAACTTCTAGTTTGGAAGTAATAACAATTTAATGGACAAACAAAACATCACAGTGAAGAAAATATTGAAGCATTCTCCTTTTTTCATTCAACAGCATAATGAGTTTTTTGTTATCATACATTTGAAAACTTTTTACAACCAACTCAACTTACTAGCAACTAAAGAAAAAGACTATCACAATGTGTAGAGGGATACAGTTTAAAACTGCAGACACTATACAAATAAGCAACACATAGTACCCATTCCAGAGCTTTCTAGAAATCTTATCATACAACTCACCTATTTATTGTTACATTTCTAATATCAAATTTAACATCATTTTTGTTCATACAAAATGAACATTTTTAAAAAACTTTATAAATATATAAATCCAAACCACAAAACATCTCCTAACCATGTATTTACTCTAAGTACAAATGGACTTCTGAAATATGCATTCATGATGCTATCTAAAGTAGAGTTAATTAAATCATAAGTGTATTTAGCGGTATCTTGGATCTGAAATTCATTGGACCATACGCCACATATACTTTGCTGTCATACTTACCTTGGGCATACATAGTCTCAAAGTTAATAGTTATATCACTGAAATCAAACTACTATTCTAGAAATAAGTGTCAATATTTCCTGAATAAGGGGTTTGGAACTTGTCCACTGTAACTATATCACGCAACAAATGTTTCATCACAAATAAGTTAAAGTTGTCTTATTAATGCCCCTTTCTAAGAGTTATAAATATTTTAATGTTAATCATCAGTATTGGTTTTTAGAGACTAAAAAGCTTTTTGTTGTCTAGTTTCTGTGGACATTCTATTCCTTCAAACTTAAAATATGCTGAACAATTTCTTTTCATAAATATGTACATTCAACTTCCCCTACATCGTGTAAAGAAGTTCATTCATTGAAGTCATATATCTTATATTTTACTTGAAATAAATTGTGTAAGAACTTGAGTCAGTTCTAAAACTGACTCCACCACCTTCATTTTATTTCCTGGAAGGGTGGTTTCCAGCAGGGCACCAGCCTTGTCTGCTTCTTACTCATCAATTTGCCTGGCCCATTGCAACAGCCTGGCACGCAGACCTAAGCCTTACACTCTGGCTAACTCAGTAGAGCACAGCAAAATATTTAGGCTCTCAGCACATCACACTGTGAACCAGAACATCTCATTCATTCTTTCTGGGTTTCCACTATCACAATTTACCCCCAAATTGTTGTAGGAGTAAGTAAAATTAGTCAATAGACTTCACAATGGGAAAAAAACAAAATCTTCATAAACTTATAGCAACTAATTTAAATGAAACCCTCTCAGAATAAGAGGTGAGGCTAAGTGAACCATGTGGTAAAAAAAAAAAAACACAAAAAAAACTAAACTGAAACGTTTTAAGGAAAGATGCAAATGAAGATTTTCATGAACTATAACTGCTCTGTGAGAATTTCAGAGAGGAGAGGAGAGAGGAAATAAATATGGGGAAAGGCTGTGTCTCAAAGACAAGTGGCCATACTGTCATGAAGTTTCCTTTCATGCAAATGGCTTAATGCTTTTAATTTTCTTTAGTATATTGTGGCAGACAGATATTTAATTAAAACCATACAGGAGAATGAGGCTCAGTTTCCTCTTGACAAGGGAGCACATGCAAAGGAAACAAGCACCTCAAGTCAAGTAGCAGCCCACACCGAGCAGCATTACTTCCAAGAGAAACAGCTGAGGGAGGCTCGGGGGAGCCCCAACGACAGAGCCATGGGGGAGTGCTCCCTTTTCAAGTGGATGTCTTGGAACAGCTCTCCTCTCACATTCACCCTGCATCTTACCAGGTGTACCAGTTAATAATGTAGGCTGTTTTCAACAGATGGAGTTACACATATGTTGATATATATGCGATTTGATATGTATGGTATTTTATTGTATTGACAACAAGCTTCAAAACTTCATATGTCAAGCCTTCTGAAGGTGTTAACATCATAGATATTTTTATGCTTAAAAATGTCAAATTTCGTGCCAAAAAAAGAGCATTTGCAGGAAATTTTAATTCATTACTTTATTTTGAAGAGAAGTGCTTCTGAATACTTTGGGAAGCTTATGGTGAACATGCTTCATCTCAAGATACTTGTGAATGCTGGTTTAAACGCTTTAAAAGTGATTATTTTGATGTGAAAGACAAAGAACGTCCAGGTCAACTGAAAAAGTTTGAAGACCAACAATTACAAGCATTATTGGATGAAGATGCGTGTCAAACTCAAAAACAACTTGCAGAAAGATGAAACATTGCTCAGCAAACAATTTCCAATCAATTACAAGCAATGGGAAGATTTTAAAGAAAGGAAAATCAGTGCCACATCAACTGAATGAAAGACAAATGGAAAACCGAAAATCATCAGTAAAATGTTAATTCAGTGGCACAAAAGAAAGTCTTTTTTGCATCGAATTGTGACTGGCAATGAAAAATTGATTTATTTTGAGAATCCCAAATGCACAAAATCAAGGGTTGATCCAGGTCAACCATCAACATTGACTACAAGCCAAATTGCTTCGGAAAGAAGACAATGGTCTGCATTTGGTGGGATCAGGAAGGTTTGGTGTATTATGAGCTTCTAAAATCAGGTGAAACTGTTAATACTGATTGCTATTGACAACAAATAATCAATTTGAACCACACTTTGATCATGAAACCACCAGAATGTGCCAGAAGACACGGCAAGGTAATTTTGCTTCATAACACACCATCACACACTTAAAAACCAGTTAAAGACACATTAAAAGATCTTGCCTGGGAAGTATTAACCCACCCACCTTATTCACCAGGCCTTGCTCCTTCAGATTATCACTTGTTCCAATCATGGCACACTCATTTTCTCAGCAGCACTTCAAAAAAAAAAAAAAAAAAACGTACGAAGAAGTGGAAAATTGAATGGTTTGCCTCAAAACAAGACAAGTTCTGTTGGGATGGTATCCACAAATTACCTGAAAGATGGGGGGAAATGTGTAGCTAGTGATGGACATCACTTTGAATAAAACACTTCTGATATTTCTCTTGAAATTATCATTTTTTCTTTGATTACAAAATCTTCATTATTAACCGGCACACCTGGTAGATTATCAGCGATGATGAGAAAAGGAATCAGGTCATTCCTAACCTTCCATGAAGACTCTACTGCAGGCTAACACTTCTGCCAACCCCCTCAGGGTCCACCTAGAAGGGCTGAGTGAAATCCTAACCTCTCTCTGGGAAGACTCATGCAAAGAGCTCCATGAAGCCTTAGCTTACATATTTTTGCTTCTCTGCTAACACATAAATATAAATAAAAATTTGTACTTCCAGCACACATGAAAACCAACTGTGTCAACATTTGATGGAAAAATGGATCACAGACATATGGCCAATATGTCTAAGCATAGAGAATATAAAATCTATGATAAATTGCCTAACTTGAAACATAGCAATCTGTGTCCAATTTCTTAGTTTGCATATCAATTAAGAAGGTAACCTACAGTCGAGAAATTCATGACACACACACTGGCAAAAACCGTACACCATCAGAATAACCAGGCTCGAAGGGACAAGGCTTACAAAGATGACCCCAAGGGCAACCTTCTTAGAGACCAGCAGGTAGATCCCTAAGGGTAAGGAGCTGAAGTAGAGCAAACCTAGCAACCAAACCAACACCCGGATGGATGTCTGAAACAGCAGGGAGGTACAGTTCCACACAGTCCAGTTGTGTGACACTGTGGTAACAGGGTCGAAACTTGTAGGCCTATAAAATTCTACCACAGGAGTGGAGCTCAGAGATGGGGAGCTTTCTCTCTGCACCTCCATGATGGTTATAACCAGACAGTTGGAAGAAGTGTGAGAAGGACTGACGAGAGAGGCCAGCCTCTTAGGGGTCAGCAGCAGCTCGGTGGCATTTTCTGGCAGGTACTTCTTGCCTTTGCCCCCACAAGTCAAGTTTATGAGAATGTTGTTGTCATCGGGCAGGCTACTAACTTCATCATCTGGCAGGCATGTCTCAAACCTACAGAAGGGACAGACGATGACACCTTGGGGGGAGTCCCCAAAGTCTATGATCTTATAGAGGCATTTGGCACAAACCCTGTGACAACATTCCAGCACTTTGGGTTTCCTCTGTTTCAGATTGTATCGATTATAGCAGATCTTACACTCGAGCTCGTCGGACACCTGAGACTCTGCAGCATCTTCTGGTGGCTGACTAGCCATCTTGGATTATATATATACAATCTTTGGCCAGATGTGTCTTTTTGGAGAACGACTTCAGTGAAGATGTCCCTCTGAATATCACATCATTCAAATCAGGCAGAGATGCAAAAAGGCAGAAAAAGTAGTGACAGAAACAAGAAATCTTCCAGTTATTTCAGCCTCTACATAGAACTCTGTCTCAAATGCATATCTGAAAAGGCCACATGAGGGGTCTGCAAAGGAAAAAAGAGATTCTAATATAGTGAAGATTCTACTGGAGCAGTAAACTTAAAAAGTTTAAATCCCCTTCATCTTTTCACACATTTCTGCCTCCAGGATAGAAATGTGTTATCTCCATGCTTAGCTTTTTTAGTCCCCAAATATAAATGTAAAGAAGGAATTAAGGGCCGGCCAGTGTGGCTCAGTGGTTGAGCATCAGCCTATGAACCAGGAGGTCATGGTTCGATTCCCGGTCAAGGCACATGTCTGGGTTGCAGGCTCATCCCCAGTAAGGGGCGTGCAGGAGGCAGCCAATCAGTGATTCTCTCTCATCATTGATGTTCCTATCTCTCTGTCCCTCTCCTTTCCTTTCTGAAATCTATAAAAACATATTTAAAGTTTTTTTTAAATAAGGAATTAATCTTAGTGGCGTAAAATACACACCAGAGCACTGTGAGTATAACTAGGTAGTGATTTTCTTTCTGGAAACTGTAACAAATCCTGGCCTCTTTGAAAATAGAATGAGACACATCAGAAATAGATACACTTGTCATCAAATTCAATTCACTACAAACTAATTCAGAATGTCCTTGGTGTAAATACCAGTTGTCTAAATACCCTCAATAGTACTTAGGAACACACAAAAGAAGAGAACCCTTCAGGATAAATTCTTCACATGTGTTTTCAGAAAGTACTCTGATAGAGATGACAGCATATTTAAATACAGTAAGACTGCTCTCACCTTCCCAGTGAAAAGAAATCTGTTATAAATGCCGTCACCATTTGACTATTCAATTTCAAACTCTTTGTTTCAGTTCTAGTCTTAAAAGCCATAATTGTTCATACACATGCACTCAAGGAAGAGTGAAGCCCATGACACCTGACATATGCACTATAAATAGGCCAAGTCTAATTTTCAAGAAACGAGAGTAAACACGATAACCATGCACAGCTATATCTGCAAAGATGAAAAATCACACCTGCACGGCTACCAAGAAGCACTCAAGGAATATCCACCTGCACACCTTAGTTTATATAAAATCTCTTTCTATAGTGACCAGAAAGCAAAATATCAATTGTCCTTACTGTTGGCCTTTAGTTGCTATTACTGGCTTTGGACTAATGGCTGAAGGTTGATTTCATGTGCATGGTTAGTTCTCAATTATTAGTACTAATAGAAGGGAGAAGCAATATGAAAAAATGCCCAAGTAAATTTTATTTTGCTTTAATATATATGACTTTGGTAATAGGTTTGTCTAAAATTACGTTTTACTTGGAAAAATATAAAAATGTATTGAATTTCTGAGCATCCCCCTCCCACCAAGCAATAATAGCAGAAGGCTGCCATAAAAGTCCTGAGAAGTCGAGTGCAACTATGCTAGGATTTAAAGTTTCCTATGGATCATGCTGCCTTAAAAGAGAAGAGGCAGGCCCTGCCCGGTTTTCTCAGTGGTTAAAGCTTTGGCCCACACATTGAAGGGTGTGATTCTGGTCAAGGGCAAGTACCTCAGATGTGGGCTCAATCCCCGGTCTCAATTAGGCACGTGCAGAAGGCAACCAATTGATGTGTCTCTCTTACATCAGTGTTTCTTCTCTGTGTCTCCCCCACTCCCTTGCCCTCTCTTTTAAAATCAATTGAAAAAATAACTTCAGGTGAGGATTAACAAAAAAAATTTACAAAAAGAGAAGAGGCAGTGGGTAGCTAAACTTGGATCATTTCTAAAATCATGAATAACTGGTAAATGAATACATATTATCTTCCTTTTTACTCATGACTTTAAATTTTTAATTGAGCATATAATACAAGAATGTATAATATAATGGATATTAGTAGCAAAATATTCTTGGTGGGAAAAGGAAGTCAATCAATAAACAGAACCTAACATCAACCAAAAAAATATAGGTAGAATTTTTTTTTTTAATAAAGTTTACTATCCTATATAATAAAAGGATAGAATGCAAACTGTCCCCTCGACCAGGAGTTTGACCAGGGGGCGGGGCCAGCCAGGGGAAGGGAGGGAGGACCCAGCCAGCAGCCGGCAGCCACTAAAGACCCTACCAGTGCACAAATTTCATGCACTGGGCCTCTAGAGTGTGTGTGTGTGTGTGTGTGTGTGTGTGTGTGTATGCGTGTGTGTGTGTATATGCGTGTATATATATGTATTTCATAATCGCTACCCTAAGCTAGTTACTATGTATCCACTCTTAAACACAAAAAGGACATACAGACACAAGCATAACTCCTGTGTTCCTTTTCCTTCTGTGTATCCTAGATATTTTCTTCATTTCTGATCCTGATCCTGTTCAGAATACATGTGCCGAAATCACTATAAAACATTCTTGCCCACAGTTCTACCACGCAACTTTTTATTCTCCTGTGGGATGAACAACTCCAGAATGACAGTCAAAGATGAGAAGGTGCTCTATCACACTGGGTGTTAGCTGCCAACAGAATGGCCCCTCGTCCTGGGCAAGTGGTTTATTTACTGGACAGCTCCCATTCATTCTGTCATCCTGGTAGCCACACAGACAAAGGCCCAGCCAAACTGAACCTGCTACATTCTCCTTGCAGCTGCCTCACACCCTCTGAATCACAGGCACACTGAAGTGGATAGTAAAAGCAGTGATTGCCTCTATTGCCATCAAAAGGACTGCTGTGTGCGAAGTTGTGTGAAAAAAAAAATAAATATGTAAACACAAATATAATGACATCAGAAAAAGAGAGAGCAAAATATTTAATGGGGATAAATAAGCAAACTTACATCTAAAAGCATAGAAAGTCAGACTATACATACAGAAACACAACTAAAGGCTTTTGTGTAATAAAATTAGAACCTATCTTACACTCACAAAAATTATCTTGAAATGGATTAAAGACTTAAATGTAAGACTCCTAAAAGAAAACACAGAAAAAAAGCTTCTTGGCCTGGATCTTGCAATGAATTTTTGAATATGATACCTCAAGCATGAGCAACAAAACCAAAAGTAAACAAGTGCTACTCTATAAAACTGAAAAGCTTCTGCACAGCAAAGAAATGATCAACAAAATAGAAAAATAACTTATGGGATGGGAAAAAATATTTGTAAGTCATATACCTGATCAGGGGTTAATATCTAAAATATATAAAGAATTCATACAACTCAAAAGCAATAATCCTATATAATAAAGAGCTAATATGCAAATGGTCATCACACCCTTACACCGTCATGCTGTGATGCCCTCACGCCATCACAATCCATCACCAGGAGGCTGCGTGCATAGAGGGCATGCATGGGTGGGTGGGGCTGTGTGCACACAGAGACGCGGAGGCGGGTCCCGGCGGCTCCAGCTCCATGCAGAGCTGTGGAAATGGGTCCTAGCGGCTTTGCCTCCATGCGGTGAGGCCAGGGTTTCCCCGGTGTGGAGTCCCCTGACTCCAGCCTACCTCTTTGGGGCAATCCATCGAGGAGCCCCAGATGTGTGGGTGGGGCCTACCTCTTTGGGGAGATCAATCGCGGGGCTCCCACACTGTGAGAGGCAACAGGCAAGGCTGAGGAACCCCTGCCCCCGAGTACACAAATTTCATGCACCGGGCCTCTAGTAATAATAACAATTCCATTTTTAAATGGGCAAAGGACCTGAACAGACATTTTCCCAAAGAAGATATATGAATAGTCAACAGGTACATGAAAAGGTTCTCACCATCACTAATCATAAAATGCAAATCAAAACCACAATGAGATATCACCTCATGCCTATTAGAGTAGCTATGATTAAAAATACAAGAGATAACAAATGCTAGTGAGGTTTGGAGAAAGGGGAACACTTGTGCACTGTTGGTGGGATTGTAAATTGGTGCAGCCAGTATGGAACAGTATGGAAGTTCCTAAAAAAATTAAAAATAGAACTATTATATAATCTAGCAACCCCACCTCTGAGAATATATCCAAAGGAAATGAAAACACAGTATCAAAGAGATACACGCACACCAGGGTTCACATCAGCATTGCTTACAATAGCCAAGACATGGAAACAACCTCAGTGCCCATTGATGAATGAATGGATAAAGATGTAATAAATACACACTCATACATACACACAGTGGAATATTATTCAGCCATAAAAGAGAAATCCTGTCATTTGCTGCAACATGGACAGATTTTTAAGGCATTAGGCTAAAGTAAAATAAGTCAGACATAAATGTGATCTTTTTTCTTTTTTATTGATTTCAGAGAGGAAAGGAGAGGGAGAGGGAGATAGAAACATCAATGATGAGAGAGAATCATTGATCATCTGCCTCCTGCATGCCCCCAACTGGGGATCAAGCCCACAACCTAGGCACGTGCCCTGACCAGGAACTGAACCGTGACCTCTAGGTTCATAGGTCGATGCTCAACCACTGAGCCACGCTGGCTGGGCATATATGTGATCTTATATGTGAAATCTAAAAATAAATACAAATAAATAAAACACACACACATAGAAAAAGAGATCTAAAGGTTAGATTTGTGGGTACCATAAGTAGGGGGTGAAGAGACAGAGAATTAGACAAAGGTGGTCAAAGGTACAAACTTCCACTTATAAGATAAACTAGAGGCCTGGTGCACAAAATTCATGCACAGATAGGGTCCCTAGGCCTGGTTGGCTGCATCTTCCCTCACCACCCATGCGCCACCACAATGTGGTTTCTCCCCAACCCCCCAGTCTCCTCCTTCCTTCACTCCTCAGCACCCTGCCTCCACCACTGATTGCCCGCCATGGTCCGCACTGCCCCCTGGTGATCAGCACAAGTCATAGTGAGCAATTGGACTCCCATTCTCCTGGTCAAACTCCCGAGGGGACACTTTGCTTATTAGCCTTTTATATATATAGATAAGTACTAGGGATGTAATGTACAACCTGATGCCTATAGTTAACACTGCTGTATGACATATCTTAGCAGGTTGCTAAGAGAGTAAATCCTACAAGTTCTCATCACAAGGAAAAACATTTTCTTCCTTTCTTCCTAAAATCATTATGCTTCACACCTTAAACTTACATAGTGCTATATGTCAACTACATCTCAACAAAACTGGGACAATGACAATTTTAAAAAGGCTTATAGTGTGTGAGAATGCACTATGTTGTCAATGGGTCATATTAATACTCTCTGCACCAAGCTTCCAACATTAGAAGAGTGGTAGGAATGGTTTATGTTGGGCTGGCCACAATTTCTAGTTTATATTTCAGTAAACATAAATCATTTGCTTAGACAATACTGAACTATTACTTGAAATAGAGCTTTCCTTCTTCACAGAAACACTCTATCAGACCTTTGACTATGTTAAGATATAGTGTTAAATAATCATAATGATCATATATATTAAAATGCATAAGGGGGCTTCCTGGTAGCACACAAAGAAAGTGCCAAGTCTTCAAATATACAATAAAAAAGAGACCTACTTTAATTCTAAGGCCAATTCTAGCAAACCCACGCATCAGCTTGACAAACTTCATCCATTTCCACCTCCGAGAGGCACTTCTGGGCAGAGCTGGTGGGAGCCATGAGCACTGGTGGCATCGCTGGAAGTGCAGCCAGCACAGTGTTCTTCCTGGAATACATAAAACAACCTGGTGATCATCCCTCCTGGGAAGGTGGGGTACCAACGGCTAGAGTTCTCAACAACTACTTCATAGGGCTCATTAGGACTCTAAGGTCCCTCAAAGAACTCAAATAATAACCTACACTCTATATCATTATAAGGCTGCGATCAATGGGAGTTATTTGTCCTCTGAAAGATATGCAGTCCAGCCTGTTCCCACCCTACCTTCGCTCCCTAACTGTGCACAACAACAATGATGTTGAGTGAAAGAAGCACATACTGTATTTCATTTCTACAAAAACAAAAACAGGCAAAACTAATCTGTAGTCAGCATGCAAGTTTAAATGGTAAACTAAAAAGAAGAGTCAGGAAGTGATCAGCACAAAAGTCAAGGTAGCAGATGCCTCTGAGGGGACTGCGTGTGGGGCAAGAGCATGGGACTGCCTAGGAGCGAGAGGCTCCGGCTCCTGGCCAGGCGGTGCTGCATGTTCATGGTGTGCTTCTCCACCAGGCAGTGTAATTTTCTGTACCAGTGTTTGTGCTGCACCAGCACAGCCAGGTTCGGTGAGCCTGAGAGGGAGTGGTGAAGGATTAAGAAAAGACAGACAAGATAAGAAAGCTGGGTCAGGGTGGGATGCTGCCCTCTCTGATGGAGAAACAGTGCCACAACCTGTAAGCGAGTCTTCATTTTATAGCCAGATTCCAGGAGGCAAAGTAAGGGCATAGTCCAGATGTTTACAACATTCTTGTGAGTTTTGATCCTACTCAATTACATGCACCTGATCAAGCTTTGTTTACTTGCTGCACCTCCTGCAGCCTCTATCACTCAGCCACTGGGGCTACAGGTTTGGACCATAAGGTCAAGCTTACAAGTATAGCCTTTGGCTATAATTGTGCTGGGACTTGCACGTGGCTTTTTTTTCCATTCATCCCATGCACAGGTAGAGGAACCTGCTTCCCCCACCCTTAAATCTCAGCTGGCCTTGTGATATGTTTAGACTAATCAAATAAAGTTGAAGTGACTTTGGGACAGTTCTGAACCCTCACCGCAGGGTACCCTACAGCTTCTGCTCCTGCCCTCTTGGAACTCGTGTGAAGAAGCCCAGGCTATCCTCCCTAAAGATGAAATGGTGCTGAAGACTTGCTTCTGTCTGGAATTTCTTTTTGTGCAAAATGGAACATCACTCTTCAAACATTTTCATTTCTTGATCATCAGTTTTTAAGATGTCTCAAATTCTTTGACTAATAACTCTATTTCTCAAAATATATGAGAGATCCTGGCACTTGCAGCATCATTCTTCTCTGTGCGTAATCAAGGCAGAACATTGGTTTTTAAGCTCAGCTGTTGATAAATGACATGCACTCGCTGTCTCTCGCCCACAAAACCCTAAGCTCCAAATCGTAGTCTTCATGACACTTCAGTCTCAATACGCTTAAACTGTACATGTGGCATAACCCTCAAGAAAAGCATCTTTCCATCTAGAGATCTGTAAGTTGGCTTCCAGTTAGAGTGAAAGATTCACATTACTGTTAATAATTACTAATCACCAAGAGTATGCTGGTCTCAGTCCCAATTACAATAGTTCTCCCTTAGGGAACATTAACAATATTTGAACTATTGTATAGTGTGATAGTCTCAGAATTAAGCTTTTGCTATGCCTTTTCACTGAAAACAATCCTCTTGGTGTAAAAGGCTCTAATTTACAAAACCCTACAATAATAGGCTCAACAGATGCAAGCACACATTCTTAAACTATCAACAGCTGATTCTAAATGAATTTAACCTGCAACACCAATAACCCTTAGTGGTTGCTTGGCAGCACACTGAGCACCTTCCAGAAAACTCCCCTCAAAGATTAAAACTCTTACTTTACCACTCCTCCAAGACCAAATAATTTAATTTGATGGGGAATCACAGCTATTTATTAGAATACAGCCAAGTTATTGGTCTAGAATTCTAGGCTACTAATCTTGGATGAGAAGCCACTATTTACACGTGGAGGAGGGATTGTCATGCATCTTTTGCCAGCAGTTTTAAACCAATCAGTATCCAGCAAGGAAGGAGAAAAACTGCTTACTGTTCAGCCTGTGTACAGTCATCCACATCTGCAACCTCAGGACCCAGGATGTGAGGCCAGGAGCATGGCCATCGCTTGCAGGCAGTCTGAAATGGAAGCACATGGGATCTGGTATCAGGAGACCTAAATCTGGGGCCTGGCTCTGGTATCAATGGTTATGTAACCTTGAACAAAAGAATAACACCTGCCTCACAAGGTTGTTATGAGGATTCAATGAAATAATATAGATATTTTGTATAAATAAGCACTTGAAGGATGCTATTAGAAATTTAATAATAATGTACCCATTGATATTTTTAAGTACTTCAGCATTGTAAACTGGTAGTAGATATAATAATATGCATTGAACACAGTAATCAAAAGTTATGCATGTTTTCTATCTACTGATAGAACCCAGATCAAATTAAACATAAAATATCAATTTTGCAAAATGTAATAATCTCCACTACTTGATGAACTGAAAGGGAAATATTTTTTTTCCTTGCTTATTCTACCTCTATGGAGCACTAACAGCTAATGTAGAAGTCTTATAAGTTTAGATTGTTTGCTTGTTACCTTACTACCTGATCGCCCCTAACCCTCTGCCTGCCTACCTGATCACCCTTAACTGCTTCTGTCTGCTGGCCTGATCACCCCTAACTGCTCTCCCCTGCCAGCATGATCACTCCTAACCGCTCTGCCTGCCTACCTGCCTGCCTGATCGCTCCTAACTGCCTCTGCCACCATGGCTTTGTCCAGTCTACCTGGTCTAATTAGCATATTACCCTTTTATTAATATAGATTACAGCACCCTTTTACTTTCTTCAACAAACTTCCAGACAGCCTGCAAGCGATGGCCATGCTCCTGGCCTCACATCCTGGGTCCTGAGGTTGCAGATGTGGATGACTGTACACAGGCTGAAGAGTAATAAGTTTAACTAATTAATTTGTCTGTTTCAATTTCTACTACTTGAATATAAATTATAAGAGCCACTGATATGTTGTTGACCATGTAGCACAAGCATCTATCATAAGCCAGCACAGAGTAAATACTCATTAATTACTTGCTATATAAATAAATAGTCTGAACTATCTCCAAGTTCCTCCTATCTACACTAACCTGCGATGGTACACCCACCCTGAAGTGGGTTAAAGTCAGCACTTTGTCTTAATAAACATTCTCAAGTACTATACATTTTTAATCTAGATTTTTTAATTGTAAATCTAATACCCCATAATTTCCATAAAGAAATACAGATTCTGATCAGTTAAACTTCCCAAGAAATCTTTAATCACAAAATAAAATCTGTAAAAAGATACATAAACCATAGCATCTAGGAAGCTCTCAATATGTTAAACAAATGAATGAATTCCTTTCTTTATCTTCATCACTGAAAATTCCCAATTTTCATAAGTATTTGTCCACATCAGCTTCAGGTTTATGTTCATTAAACATGTCCATTAATAAAATTCACAGAATACAACCCCAAAGGATTATTTTGTTACCACTGTAATTAGCTGGTTATTAATAATAGTAAAGGAGCAAATGGGAGGCCAGACATTATAAGCATGACCATATGGGCAGCTTCACCAGGAAGCTGCAACTTTACATTCCCCAGGGAACCACTGGTCCATTCCCTGCAAATCACTGGGGAAAGGGGCCCAACAATGGGGAGATGGTGTATGGGCAGTGAAGTCAGGGTGATGTACAGAAAGTGCCTGTCAGTCTAACCTGGGAACAAAAACCATTGGCTGATGAGGCAGAGCCACTGCAAGCACGCAAAATCTTAGATTGAAATCCCCAGACAAGGGAGTTCATTCTCTTGGCTCTCTCATTCCTCTGGTTTTGCTCCTGCTTTCCTGCATTCGCCCATGTTCCTAGAAGCTGCATGGCCCATTGCCAGGTGGGCCCCCCTATGGACTAATGGACTGCAGCTGGGAACACAAGCTAAACTACCCTGATGCTGGACTGGACTGTGCTCCAACATGGAATGGAAACTTTGGGCAGTTGTTTTAATCCAAGCTCTGCTAAGGACTGGACTTCTTCCATGGCGGGATGGAGAGGGGAGATCTTAGAAACTCGGGGATTTAATTCCATGCAAATAAATGCCACTTGTTCCCCCATGTGAGTCTCAAAAAATCCCTTTTCTTGTGATATCACAAGAATCCCATTTCCCCAATAGGTGGGGACACTGAGAGTTTCTCTGTAAATGTCTCGATATCAACCCGTGAAGGTGTATTTTGTATATAAGGCTTTTAAATTTTCTCTGAATATAAAAGCAAAATGGTCACCACTACTATATCTCAATACTCACAGCTTTCTGAAAATTATAAATAAAGGGAGAACTAGAAAGATGTTATTTTTATATTATTCTAAAATAAAAAGTCAAAAACAAAAATATTTTTCCTTTTCATCTCTTCCATAATTCCACTCATCTCCCATAATTCTAATGTTCTCCCGCATTAATAAAAATAGCTATCATGCCTGCTGAAATGGAGTATATTTATACTTACCGAAGTCCAACTGTACTTTGACCTGGCAAAATGTCACTAATCCAATTAATGAAATATTTCAATTAATGAGGGCAAAAAGGGGGAAAAAATCACTTTCTAAATTCTATCACTTTTATAATATGCCCTAATCCAAGCTTGGCAAGGAGAAACAAAAATATAGATTCAATTTTATTGAATTTATTTGCCCTGAATGGCTTTTCTCAATAGGCCTTTCAGACTCATCTTAATGTGTCACTTTACACAACACAGCCACACAATGTGGCACTATTGATGATATACTCAACTGAAAATTAGGAGAAAGTAAATAGCTACAATATATTTTAAATGAGATAAAAGTTATAGCTATAGGAGGGAGAATCCAAGATGGTGGCGTAGGTAAACACCTAAACTGCTGCCTCACACAACAATTTCAAAACTACAACTAAAAGACAAAATGTCTATCACCCAGAACCACAGGAAAGCTGGCTCAGTGGAAGTTCTACAACTAGAAGGAAAGAGAAAAGAGCATTGAGACGTGCACAAGCGCTGAAAAGCTGAGGTACAGAGGCGCGGGATCTGGGCTGGTGGCAGGCGTTGCTTTTTTCAACCCAAAGGGAGACAAGCCCCCGATTACTCTGAAATACAGTTTCTGGGGAGACGCGGGGGACCCAAACTCCTATGGGGAGAAGCTGGATTGTCTGCCACCGGGTCGGAAAGTGAGGGGGGCCTGCTTGCAGAGCTGCGCGCAAGAATAATTGTTTACTGCGCTAGGGCATGGGACACAGTCAGGGGCACAGGACGCAGTCGGGGACACAGAGCCCGCTAACTAGCAGCCATTGCTGTTTGCCATGCCCTAGCCTAGTGACGCCCTGAGACCCCACCCCACACAACCTACAAACCCACCCAAGCTCCAAGCAGCGGATTTAGCATAAGAAAAGCCTGCCCTATCGCAGCTTAACCTAACAAACTTGCAGCCCGGATCAGACAGCTCCAAAAACTCCAAACCCCAAGCAAAGAGAAAACTGTAGCTCTCGCTGTAGCTCCTGCTGGGTGGACTCAGACAATAGCTGACCTGCACCCCATTGGAGATCCAGAAGCCAGTATACCTAGTGGTCAGTGTGAGAAACCAGATTTCAACTCCTCACATCCATAAGTGACACATTCAAGAGGCAGACTCAGCGAGCACCAAAGCCCCACTGAAACAAGTCCTGCACCATAAGCGTGTCTCCAGCACAGCAGTTCTTATAGACACAGCGAGTCCTCACAGCCGATTGGCCTGGAGGTCAGTTCCTCCCAGCGTACCAACAGCAATTAAGGCTTAACTATACCAAGACTTTGGACTCAACCCACAAAGGGGTGTACCAAGAGTGTCCACATCAGGTGATTGGGGAGGCTGAGCTACTGCCCCCTATAGGTCACCTACCACACAAAGCCACTCCATCAACACAGGGAAGCAGCCAAAATGCGGAGACAAAGAAACATGTCACGAATGAAAGAAACGGAGGAAAGCAAACTACTGGACAACATAGAGTTCAGAACCACATTTATAAGGTTACTCAAGAATCTTCTAAAAACCGCCGAGAAACTTGATGACACTTCTGAGGAGCTTAGTGAGACCTTCAAGGACCTTAATGAGAATGCCAAAAAAATGGAAAAGGACCAGTCAGAAATGAAGCATACACTGTCTAAAATAAAGAATATACAGAAACTCAACTGTAGATCAACGTACCCCAAGAATCAAACCAAAGATCTGAAATATGAGGAAACAAAAAACACCCAACCAGAAAAACGAAAAGAAAAAAGAATCCAAAAATATGAAGATAGTGTAAGGAGCCTCTGGGACAACTTCAAGCATACCAACATCCGAATTTTTGGGGTGCCAGAAGAAGAGAGAGAGCAAAATACTGAAAACCTATTAGAAGAAATAATGACAGAAAACTTTCCCTACCTGGTGAAAGAAATAGACTTACAAGTCCAGGAAGCACACAGAACCCCAAACAAAAGGAATCCAAAGAGGACCACACCAAGACACATCATAATTAAAATGCCAAGGGCAAAAGACAAAGAGAGAATCTTGAAAGCAGCAAGAGAAAAACGGTTAGTTACCTACAAGGGAGTACCCTTACGACTGTCAGCTGATTTCTCAACAGAAACTATGCAGGCCAGAAGGGAGTGGCAAGAAATATTCAAAGTGATGAACAGCAAGAACCTACAACCAAGATTACTCTACCCAGCAAAGCTATCATTCAGAGTTGAAGGTCAGATAAAGAGCTTCGCAGACAAGAAAAAGCTAAAGGAGTTCATTGCCACCAAACCAGGATTACATGAAATGCTGAAGGGTATTCTTTAAGAAGAGGAAGAAGAAGAAAAAGGTAAAGATAAAAATTATGAACAACAAAATGACATCAAATACATACCTACCAACAAGTGAATCTAAAAATCAAGTAAATAAAAAATATGAAGAACAGAATGGACTGGTGAATATAATAGAATCAGGGACATAGAAAGGGAGTGGACTGACAATTCTCAGGGGGAAGCGGGTGTGAGTGGTGCGGGAAGAGATTGGACAAAAATCTTACTCCTATGGAAGAAGACAGTGGCAGGGGGTAAGGGCATGGGGTAGGGTGGGGTGGGGAATCAGGTGGAGGGGAGCTATAGGGGGAAAACAAAAAGAGGAACACCTGTAATCTGAACAATAAAGATTTATTTTTAAAAAATAAATAAATAAATAAAAATAAATAAATAAATAAATAGAAAGAAAGAAAAAAAAGTTATAGCTATATAAGAAAAGAAGCACACTCTCAGGAAAGATGATTTTATTTTTATTACATATTAAGGTTAAGTGATTTTTTAAAAAATATTTTTTATTGATATTTTTACAGAGGAAGGGAGAGGGATAGAGAGTTAGAAACATTGATGAGAGAGAAACATTGATCAGCTGCCTCCTGCACAGCCCCTACTGGGGATGTGCCCTCAACCAAAGTACATGCCCTTAGCCAGAATAGAACCTGGGATCTGTCAGTCTGCAGGCTGACGCTCTATCCACTGAGCCAAACCAGTTAGGGCTAAGTGATTTTTAATGGACAAACCCCACACTCCTATCCTCTAAAGGCAAACCCAGAAGAGCACTGCTTCCCTTCTTATCAGCCCAGAGAAAATATGGGTTTGGGAAGCTTTTAAGTTATGAAAAAAATTCTTCCTCACTTTATGGTTGAGAGAAAAAGAGCTAAAGTGCCAATATCCCTGAAGATAGTCAGAATTAGTCTGAAAAATATGCCTGTGAAGAAGGGGAACTTATAGTGGGACAAGATCTATTACATAGACAAAGAAAACCACAGAATAGTCTAAAGCAAAAGACAGCCAGCAGATACTGGGCCAAAGCAGAGATAGGGTGCAGCAGGAGGCAAAATAGAAAACAACTTTTCAAAGGTTTTAAACCCATCTTCAAATCTTTTCATTATTCATCTAGCAACCTGGGCTCAATGAGTAACATCAATACATTTAAAGGGTACCTTGAGAACATGATGTCCTCTCTTCTCTTAGATTTTATTTTCAGTTGTTAGGAAAAAAGTCAAAGTTTAAACAGCTTATACTTGATAATAAATATAGAAACATCATAGCTCAGAATTAGAAACAGAGTTCTAAAAGTCACCTGCATATGGAATCATGAAACTAAAATTGGCGAACTATGAGCTTCCCAAGGAAGTTATAAAACTTAGAGAGAAAGTGAGAAGTGCTGAGGATATATAAAACAAGACCCGGGAACATAGTTCATAGGTTGGGAAAAGAGAAAAGGAATCAACAGATCAAGAAAAAATAAAAAGTCATCCCTAAATCTAAGGAAAGGGTAACAAGGAGGTGTCAAAAGCACCAAGGAAATAAATAATAGAAACACTGAGAAGATAATAGACATTCCAACAGGTGTATCTTATTGTAGTTTTTATTTGCATTTCCCTAATAGCTAATGAAGTTGACCATCTTTTCATATATGTATCTGTTGGCCATTTGTATGTCTTCTTGGGAGAAGTGCCTGTTCAGGTCCTCTGCCCATTTTCTAATTGGATTGGTTGTTTGGTTGGTTTTAAGTTATATGAGTTCTTTATATATTTTAGATATTAACCCCTTGTCAAAGCTGTTGCTTGAAAATATCTTCTCCCATTGGTTGGTTGTCTTTTGTTTTGTTGGCAGTCTCTTTTGCTGTGCAGAAGCTTTTTAATATAGTTTCATTCACTTATTTTGCATTTACTTCCCTTGCCTTTGGGGCCAAATTCATAAAATCTTTCTAAAACCAAGGTCCATAAGTTTAGTACCCATGTGTTCTATTATCAACAAGACATGTAATAACAAGAGTTGGAGAGGTTGGAGAGAAAAAGGACACTTCATTTACTACTGGTACAGCCACTATGGAAAACAGTATAGAGGTTCCTAAAAAAATTAAGAATAAAGTTACCGTTGTAATTTGCCAGATATTAAAAATAATAATAAGGAAGGAGCAGGGGGAAGGACAGATGTTTATAAGCATGGCCATCTGAGCAGCTTCACCAGGAAGCTGCAACTTCACACTCCCCAGGGAACCACCAGTCCATTCCCCGCAGATCATTGGGGGAAGGGATCCAACAAAGGGGAAGATGGACACATGCACATTAACATCAGGGTAATGTAGGGTGCCAGAAGCCAGTTCCAGCATGTCATAATTGCAAGAGTTTCATCAAAAGGTTGATGGAACTTGGGAACTCAACAAGGGCTGAGTCACATATGTAATCAGCTGTTGGAATGGCTAAAGGCATTTCCCCCACACCTGAATAGGATGATTGTTTGCTGCCAAACAGCTCAGGGCATTTTAATCTACATGATATTGCCTCCTACTGGCCAAATACCTGAATGGCCATAGGCTATTCCCCAATCTGAAAACACTTCTGTACAAAATCCTACTCTTTGAAATGTATATCTCCACCTTGCCTTAGGACAAACTGTGTTAATAAAAAGCAAGGGGTCCTGAGACAAGGAGAACTTAGGTCCTTTAGCTAAAGCTCCTCTGACCCCCAATGCCTTTCAAAATTATCTTTTGTCTCTGGACTCCTACTTAATCTATACACAGCCTTTCTCCAGATTGCTGAACCCTTCTTAATGCTGGAACAAGAACCCCGGCAGTAGGGAAAATAATTATCTGGAAACTAAGATCATTGACAAGAGGGGGTGCAGCCACTGTGAGCATGAGAAATCTTAGAATAAAATCCCAGACATAGGAATTCTCTCTCTCTTTTACATTTTGCAAAACCTATCAATTTTGCAAAATGTACTCCACTACTTGATGAACTGAAAGGGAAATATGAACTCAACAAGGGCTGAGTCACATATGTAACTCACCCTTGTTTCATATAGCCCTAGAAGCCACAGGGCCCATGGCCATGCAGACCCCACATACAATGGGTTACAGCTGGGAACACAAGCTAAGCTACCCTGATGCTGGACTGGACCGTGTAAATATCGAGCAGAAACTCTGGGCAATGACTTTAATCCTAGCTCTACTGAAGATGAAATAGGACTTCTTCTTTGGCAGGACAGAGGGAAATGGGACCTTGGAAACTCAGGGGTTTAAGTCCATGCAAATAAATATCACTCATTCTCCCACGCAAGTCTCAGAAATTTTCTTGTCTTGTAACATTGCAATAAGCCCACTTCCATAGGGCAACTGGTGGGGACATGAAAGACTCCCCACAGATAACAATATGACCGAGCAACCCCTCTTCTGGATATCTACCAGAAAAATTTGAAAACATTTATTCACGAAGATATATGCACC
Organism: Corynorhinus townsendii; assembly: GCA_026230045.1. Lineage (NCBI taxonomy): Eukaryota > Metazoa > Chordata > Mammalia > Chiroptera > Vespertilionidae > Corynorhinus > Corynorhinus townsendii. The sequence goes on along the minus strand of JAPDVU010000002.1, from coordinate 138,251,811 downwards.
TCTATGTTCATTGCAGCATTAGTTACAGTGGGCAAGGCATGCAAACAACCGAAGTGTCCTTCATAGGTGACTGGATAAAAATGTGGTACATATATACAATGGAATACTATTCAACCATAAGAAAAGATGAAATACTGCCATTTGCAACAACATGGTTGAACCCTGAGACTATCATGCTAAGAGAAATAAGTCAGTCAGAAAAATCTAAGAACCAAATTATTTCACTCATATGTGGGATATAAAACAGAAACTCATAGATACAGACAATAGTATGGTGGTTACCAGAGGGAAGGCAGTGGGGGGGGGGGGTTGTAGTAAAGGGTGAAGGGGGCCAAATATATAGTGACAAAAGATTATTTGACTTTGATGGGCACACAATGCACTATACAAATCATGTATCATAGAAATGTGGACTTGAAACCTATATACTCTTATTATCCATGTCATCCCAATAAATTTAATTTAAAAATTTTTTTAAAAGAAACACTTAGAGGAAACCACACATAACCACAAACATCTAAGGGAGACTATAATGGGTTTAGTGTGAGAGTTTGGGTCATGTCAGAGAGAAAATGCAGACGATGTATTTGAGCAGTTAAAATAACAGAGAAAATAAACAAGGAGGAACATTAGAATAGATAATTGATTTAATATAGATGATAAATTAAAAGGGAGCATTTTGATATGTACAATAATCTTAAGTTTGAGCTCTTTAAATAAGTCCATTTTTTCCCAACTTGACATTAATGAAAAATCAAAGGGTATTAAATCAACTTTCAGGTTGTAGGGTAACAAAATAAGATTGCACTGTGAACATTTTAATGTCCATTTTGCTTAACAACATGACCTAGTAATGATAAAAAGAAGTTAACATAGATGAAATATTATGTAAAATTATGAGAAAGAATCCAATTTATGAATTTGAAGAACATTAACTATTTTTCTTACCTAATAAAATGGAAGTGGTAGCATCATGGATTTTAGAGCTACAGACAAAGACCCCCGACTTATTTAATGCTAATTCCACCATGGAGTTAACAACACTTCGGCAGTGCCACGTGGCTGCAGTGTAACTGTTAACAGACACTGGTCACAGGTATCTACAGGGCCTAGGTCAAGGAAGAATAAAACATCAAATATGTGAAAACCCATAATGTCATGATGATACTTTAAAAACAAACTTATCAACTTTGGAAGTTGCTAGAAAACCAACTCGGTATCCTGAAAATGGATACTAACAAATAAAAGGAAAGACTCAAGCATTTATCTTGTCTTACCTTTATAATAAGTTCCTTAGAGTAACCAAATAATTGATAAGGCAAAATTCTTCTTTATAATGTATTTCAATTAATAAAGAAAGGGTGATAGAATTATATTATTTTGCATCCCCTAATAAAATAATTGATGTAGACGGGAGTTGGCAGATAATGGCCAGCTGGTCAATTCTGATCTGGTAAATAAAGTTTTACAGGAACACAACCATGCCCATTCATTTACATATTGCCTAAGGCTGCTGCCACACTACAATGACAGAGACCATATGGCCTACAAAGCGGAAATATGTTCACTATCAGGACCTTTACCAAAAACGTATGCCAACCCCTGATCTAGACAGTAATGATCAATGGTAGCTAAAACCATTAAGCAAAAAGAAGATGGGGAGGTTTATAATGGATGGACCAGGCTGACAATAAATAAAGAGGACAGGTATTATGTGTCTCCTCATGCCCTGCAATAGGAAATACATACACCACCTCTGAAGTCTTCCTGTCAAAAAATGGAAAATCTGATCAAAGCTCTGGTTCTAATTATGTTTCCAGGAAACAGGACAGAAAAATAAATTAAACTACACCATGGGGACACAATTGGTAAAAATTCACACTGGGAAATTCTACAGACAAAGGATCTGGTTTCTTCAATAAATAAATTGCAAAGGGGAAAATAGGTGAACCTATAGATTAAAAGCAGCCTAAGAAATTTATCAATTAAATGCATGTGTAATCCTTATTTGGATTCTGATTCAGGCACATCAACTACACAAGAAATTTACAAGATAATCAGGGAAATTTGAATACTGAGCAGATATTTGATGACAGTAAGGAATTATTATACTGTTTTCTGGTGTGCTAGTAGTATTGTGGTTATATTTTTTTAAGGCAAGTCTCTTTATTGTTGTACAGATACATACTGATGTATTCGCAGATGAAATAATGCAACATCTGGGTTTTGTTTAAAATAATCCAACGGGGAGATGGGCAGAAAAACGAAGCAAGATTAGACATATGTTGATCATTGTTAAGGCTGAGTGGTTAGTAAAAAGGGATTCATTTTACCATTTTCTCTACTTCTGAATATGTTTAAAGTTTTTCCATAACAAAAACATAAAAATAAAAACCATCAGCAAAGCTTTCTGTTTCTACTTTCCAACAACTGTGTTGATGGATGTTTTGTTTCTCCCCCTGCCCATCAACCATGTATCTCTTCATTAACCAAATATTTACTGAACAATTGCTAGGTGCTGGCAATAACTTTACCTTCAAGAAATGTATGTTCTAGAGGTAGGGCGGAAAAAGTAACTCAGCTATCACAGTACTTGATGACAAATGTTGCAGAGAAGGATGCTAAGAGAATGCAGAGAAGGTGGAGTTATCCCTTCCTGTGTTCCTCATTCCCATTTCTTAATATTTTTGTAGCATATTAATCTATCCTGATTTTCTGCTTTTTCTCTCCTAAACAACAGATTTCCTTTCTCTAAGTGGCTCTGTCTTACCCCACGTTATAACCCAAAGGTTTTCTACTGCCTACTCCATGACTCGATGCAAATGAGACACTGCATTCTGCCTCCACTCTGCCCCCCACAGGTCCTTTACTTCTGTCACTTACTCAGACAGCCCCAACTTACTACAACTCAATAGCAGAAATTAATAATCCCATTAAAAATGGGCTAAGGACTTGAATAGACATTTCACCAAAAAAGATATACAAATGACCAACAGATATATGAAAAAATGTTCAGCATCACTAATCAACAAGGAAATACAAATCAAAACCACAATGAGATATCATTTCACACCTGCCAGGATGGCTGCTATCAAAAAATAAAATCAGAAAATATCAACTTTCAGCAAGGATATGTTGGGAATGCAAAATGATATAGCACTATGGAAAATATTATGGAGGTTCCTCAGAGAAAAGAATAGAATTACCATATGATCCTGCAATCCTACTTCTGGGTATTTATCCAAAATAATTGAAATCAAGATCTCAAAGTGATATCAGCACTCCTGTGTTCACTGTAGCACTATTCACAATAGTCAAGATGTGGAAACTACCTAAATGTCCTTCAATGGATGAATGGATAAAGACAGTCTGCTATGTATACACAGTGAAACATTATTGGGCCATATAAAGGAAATTCTGTCATTTTCTATAATAAGGATAAACCTTGGGGACATTATGCTAAGTGAAATAGTCAGGCACAGAAAGATAAATAGCGCATGATTCAATTTACGTGAGGTATCTAAAGTAGTCAAATTCATAGAATCAGAGTGGAATGGTGGTTGCCAGGGAGAGGTTGGAGCAGGGAAGAGGTGTTACTAATCAACAAGCATAAAGTTTCAGTTAAGTATGATGAGTAAGTTCTAGAGATGTGCTTAATATCATTGAACCTACAGTCAACAACATGGTACTACACACATACAACTGCTAAGAGGTAAGTCTCATATTAAGTGTTCTTAATACAATTTTTAATGGATTATTTTATTACTAAAGAAAACTGTCAACATGATATTCAGGCACAGCAAGAGAGAAAACAAGGGGGACAAAACCCAACTTACTGTTTTAATGCTCAAAACAGTGTAAGCTCATCTGTTTTGACATAAGGACAAGAAGAGGTATATTTTAATCTTTGAAAATTTTAAAACACTGTAGTGGACACATTTAACCAAAAACTTTAAAGTTTATTTATTTTTTTATATCTGTACTAGAGGCCCAGTGCACAAATTCATGTACGGGTGGGATCTGGCTGGCCTGGCCCCAATCGGGGCAGATCAGGGCTGGGCCTGTCAGAAGGAGGAGATGGTGGGAAGTTGACCAGCCAGCCTGCCCTGATCAGGGCTGATCAGGGCCAGGCTACGGGGGGAGGGGCTGTGGGCAATTGGCCAACGGGCCCTGTCCCCAATTGGGGTTGGAGGGCCAACTGAAGGCAGGGCCAGCCATGGGAGGGGCTGTGGGCAGTGGGCTGGCCTGCCCCACCCCCAAATGGGGTGGGGGTGCCAACCAGGGGCCAGCGGCCTAGGGGAGGGGCCATAGGTGGTTGGCCAGCTGGCCCTGCTCCTGATCAGGGTAAGGGGAACCAATCTTGGGTGGGGCCAGGTGGAGGGAGGGGCTGCAGGCCAATCAGGGTGTTGGGGGCCCATCAGAGGTGGGGCCAACCAGGGGGAGGGGCTGCAGGTTGGCCAGCTGGCCCTGCCCCCTATTTGGGAGGGTGATCAGGGGTGGGACTGGCCAGGAGGAGAGGCTGTGGACCAATCAGGGTGGTGGAGGCACATAGGGGATGGTGCCATCTGGGGAGAGGGGCTTCAGGAGGTTGGCTGGCCAGCACTGCCCCCTATTGGGGTGAGGGGGTGATCAGGGGTAGGGCCAGCTAGGGGAAGGGGCTGCAGGCATATCATAGTGGGGTGGGCTAATCAGGGCTGGGCCAGCCAGGGGGAGAGCCACAGTGGGCATCATAGCGACCAGTCATCAGTCATTCCAGTCATTATGGATGCTGGCTCTTTATATATATAGATTGGCTGTTGTGTTGTTGCTGTTACTTTATTTTTGCCTAAACTACAGTGTGGTAGTAATTCAAAGGAAATTTGGCAGGTTCATACAGAGGTATCTGACAACAGAGAGTTCTGCTAAATCACCTGATTTAGCAGAACTATAGGGATGATGTTGTGTCACTGTCATCACCACCTATGGGCAATTTCACCTTTTAAGGTTATTTTCTAAAAATATGCAATGGCAATTTGACATTGATAAATATATACTGTGTTAACAACATCAGAGGGTAAGTCGCCAAATGGGCCACAGTCATTTTCGGATAAACAAACCCCAGCTTTCTCTGATGAGCAGGCTCTAGGATCTTGAGTAAATCACTTGGGGAAATCACTAACCATTTCTGGGTAATGGCTTTTTTATCTGAGAAATTAAGATTCTGGACTTGTGGCTAAAGACCTTCCTGTTCCAACATTACAGGACCTGTGAGTAGGAACAGGCTTTTCATACACATTGGGGTGCTAGCAGTAATTCAAATATCAACTGAGAGCATTACATCCTGACAGAGCAAAGTACTAGTAACACTCTAACTTTCTCACTACTCAATGTTGATACAGCCCTGTTAAATTTTCTTCTTAGGGTCTGGCACAGAGTAAATAACTTATCTACATTAACTGTTATTAGTGTAAATTACTTCTAAGAAAAGAAAATTGCTATATAACAATATTAACATGAATTGCTGATGATCAGAGATGGCATTTTGAAGTAAAAAAAAAAAAAATCTAGGTTTAAATCCCACCTATCACTAACTATATGACCTTCGTCATGTTATTTAAAATGTCTGAGTCTCTTCTCTCTTTCTCCCCCCACCCCTTCTCTCTTTCCAAAATCAATAAAAACATATCCTTGGGTGAGAATTAAAGATGATTGATAGATACATAGATAGATAGATAGATAGATAGATAGATAGATAGATAGATAGATAAAATGTCTCAGCCTCTGTCTCTTGTTTTAATACAAAGATAGTACTAAACTCAGGGGATTATTAGAAGGATTAAATAAAAACAAGAGATATATTGCCCTAACTCAGCGGTTGGCAAACTCATTAGTCAACAGAGACAAATATCAACAGTACAACGATTGAAATTTCTTTTGAGAGCCAAATTTTTTAAACTTAAACTTCTTCTAACGCCACTTCTTCAAAATAGACTCGCCCAGGCCTTGGTATTTTGTGGAAGAGCCACACTCAAGGGGCCAAAGAGCCACATGTGGCTCACGAGCCACAGTTTGCAGACCATGGCCCTAACTGGTTTGGCTCAGTGGATAGAGCATTGGCCTGTGGACTGAAGGGTCCCAGGTTAGATTTCGGTCAAGGGCATGTACCTTGGTTGCGGGCACATCCCCACTAGGGGGTGTGCACAAGGCAGCTGATCGATGTTTCTAACTCTCTATACCTCTCCCTTCCTCTCTGTAAAAAAACAATAAAAATATATTTTTTAAAAAAATAAGAGATATATTAACAAACAACAAGTGCTGGAGAGGAGGTAGAGAAAAGGGAATCCTAGTTCACTGCTGGTGGAAATGCTGATTGGTGTGGAAAACAGTATGGAGTTTCCTCAAAAAAATTTTAAAATGGCACTCTTGTTTGACCCAGTGATCCCACTTCTAGGACTATATCCCAAGAATCGTGAAACACCAATCAGAAAGAATACATGCACTTCTATGTTCATTGCAGATCTATTTATGGTGGCTAAGATCTGGAAACAGCCCAAGTGTCCATCGTAGATGAGTGGATAAAAAATGTGGTACATTTACACCAAGAAAAACTATGCGGAAGGAAGGGGGGGAAGAAAGGGAAGGGGAGGGAAGGGAAGGGGAGGGGAGGGGAGGGGAGGGGAGGGGAGGGGAGGGGAGGGGAGGGAAGGCGAGGGAAGGGGAGGGAAGGGAAGGGGAGGGGAGGGGAGGGGAGGGGAGGGAAGGGAAGGGAAGGGGAGGGGAGGGGAGGGGAGGGGAGGGGAGGGGAGGGAAGGGAAGGGAAGGGAAGGGAAGGGAAGGGAAGGGAAGGGAAGGGAAGGGAAGGGAAGGGAAGGGAAGGGAAGGGGAGGGAAGGGAAGGGGAGGGAAGGGAAGGGAAGGGAAGGGGAGGGAAGGGAAGGGAAGGGGAGGGAAGGGAAGAGGAGGGAAGGGAAGGGAAGGGAAGGGAAGGGAAGAGGAGGGAAGGAATATTAATTCCTTCCCCCCAAGCCAGTTCCTGAACATTAAAGTCTTCTAGGCATCCTTGATATTCACCCCTTTTCTGGTTTCTTCCTGGATTTCCATTCATAAAACACCCTGGCTTGCCCTGTGTTATTGACAAAGATTTTTTCCATGACCAAACTTTAGTCAGGCTCCTCTGAGACCTCTACTCAACCAGGCCTCAACCTTAGCCTATAAGAACTGAAACTTTCAGCACATTTCATCCACCTCCCATACAAACACTAGCATAGGTCCCATTAGCTCAAGGCCACATTCCTAGAAAGATGGTCCAGATCCCTAAAATGCATGCCTTGAGAAAGCTCAGTGCTGCCAAAAGAATAAACTGTTTGTTTCTAGCCAAAACCTGACTACAGGCCACTGACCTTCCTTTCTCTTAGAGAAAGCTTGCAAATATTAATCCTTTCTCTGCCCCTTTGAGATGTAACTCTTCCACCAACCAGAAATGACTCAAGGTCCTGGGAGTCACCTCTTTGAAATGTAAACCTACAGGGAGATAGCTCTTGTCTCCCAGTTCTTAGGGAAGATTCAATGTTGCTAAAATGACCATTCTTCCCAAACAAAGCTATGGTATTGATTCAACACAATCATTATCAAAATTCCAGTAGGAGGGTTTTTTTTCATTTTGATTTAGTTGCGGTTTTCTTTGCACAAATTGGCAAAACTATCTTAAACTTTATATGGGGATGTATAGGACTTAGAATAACCAAAGCAATTTTGTAAAACAAGAACAAAGATGGAAGATTTACACTATTTTATTTCAAGATTTAATATAGGGCTGCAGCATGATATAAGGTAAGGATGGATGGATAGATAGGAAAATAGATAGACAGATAAGCAGACAGAGAGGTCAAACAGATTTGAAAGTCTAGAAGTAAAGCCTTATATTAATTAGTGATTGATTTTTTTTATAAAAATCATAGTCTTTTCAGAAAATGGTACTGGTAATGTTAGAGTGGAAAATTTTAACTGCACTTCCCTATGACTTCCCTGACCATGAAACCCAGCTGCATCTGGCAGAACAGGATGCCAGTAGCTTAGATGAACAGGATATTGCTAGCCCGAGTGCCTAGGATATGGGTTTAATACCTTTACAGTATGCCAATATAGCTGAGAAAACTGCTTTGTTTGAGATTGCCATTGTTCCACTTAGCCTGCCAACAAGGATGTGGTTTTAGTGCTTAAAAGCTACCTTGCACCTGAGGTTGGGGCTGCTCTCTGGACTCCCTGAGTGGAGAAAGGCTGAGCAGTCGCCAGCCAGCTAATAAAGGCTCCCTAAATTTCAATTGGCTTGGACTCCAGTGGTCATTTGGTCGTGATTGCTCCACAACAGTAAGTGATTGGATACTGATATATAAATAAACAGACAGGTAAATAAACAAATAGACCTTTACATCAAACCATATGTAAAAATTAATTCAAAATCTATCATAGACCTAGATGTAATAGTGAAAATTATTAATTCTCTAGAACAAAATGTAGAAAATCACTATTTTCATAAAAATATAGGACATCTCAGATTAGACAACAAGTTCTTAGGTAAAACAACAAAAGCATGCCATGTATTTCATCAAAATTAAAATCTTCAAAAGAAGGCACTATTACAAAATGAAAACACTAGTCACAGATTTGGGAGAAATATTTGTATATCATATATCTAATAAAGAGTGTGTATCCAGAATATATAAAATAGTCTTACAAATCAATAGACAGCCTAATTTAAAAATGGGCAAAAAAAAAAAAAAAATGGGCAAGAGACCCTGGCCAGAGTGGCTCAGTTGGTTGGGTGTCATCCCGGGCACCAAAAGGTTGTATGTTCGATTCCCAGGGCACAGCTGATTGATGTCCAGCTCTCCAATCAATGTTTCTTTCTCCCTCTCCCTTCCTCTCTCTCTAAAAAATCAATTAAAAAATTTTTTTAAAGAAAGGGCAAGAGAAACAAATAGATATTTCACCAAGCAAAACATACAACTGGCTAATAAGCATATAAAAAGGTGCTCAATATTATTAAGCATTAGGAAAATACAAATTAAATAACAAATTAACCTCTACATATCCACTAGAATGGCTATTATCAGTAATTGTTGACCAGGATATCAAGAAACTGAAACCTTCATACATTGCTGGTGGGAATATAAAATGTTACAGCCACTTTAGAAAACAGTTTGGTAGGTTCTTAAGACATTAAGAATATATCTACCACATGACCCAGAAATTCTACTCCACTTCTTTACCTAAAATAAATGAAAATATATATCTACTAGAGGGCCAGTGCATGAAATTTGTACACAGGGGCAGATGCCCTCAGCCCAGCCTGCATCCTCCAATCCAGGACCCCTTGGGGGATGTCCCTGGGGTCGGGCCTAAACCGGCAGTCAGACATCCCTCTCACACACTCCTGGACCGCTGCTGGCTCCTAATCGCTCACCTGCCTGCCTGTCTGGTCGCCCCTAACTGCCCCCGACTGCCGGCCAGGTCGCCCCCAACTGTCCCCCGCCCCCCCGCCGGCCTGGTAACCCCTTACTGCCCCTCCTGCCATCTTGGTAACCCCTTACTGTCCCTCCTGCAGGCCAGGTTGCCCCCAACTGCCCCCTTCTGCCAGCCTGGTCGCCCCCAACTGCCCCCCCCCACCGGCCTAGTCACCCTTCACTGCCCCCCTGCCAGCCTAATTTCCCCGAACTGGCCCCCCCTGCCAAACTGGCCACCCCCAACTGCCCCCCTGCTGACCTGGTCACCCCACGCAGCCTGCTGTTCAGTCATTTGGTCATCCCTCACTAACCCCTCTGTGGCCTGGTTGCCCCATGCAGCCTGCTTGTTCAGTTGTTTGGTCGTCCCTCACTAACCCCCCTGCTGGCTGGTCATCCCCCCCTGCTGGTCTGGTCGCCCCAACTGCCCCCCCTGCTGGCCTGTTTGCCCCCAACTGCACCCCCCCACACCAGCCTGGTCGCCCCTAACTGCCCCCACCTGCCAACCTGGTCACCTCTTACTGCCCCCCTGCCCCCGCTGGCCTGATCATCTCCAACTGTCCCCCTCTGCCAGCCTGGTCAGCCCCAACTGCCCCTCCTGCCAGCCTGGTCACTCTTCATGCCTCCCCCCGACCCACCGCGACCTGGTTGCCCCATGCAGCCTGCTTATTCAGTCATTTGGTCATCCCTTACTAACCCCCCTGGCAGGCTGGTTGCCCCACACAGCCATTTTGTCATCCCTCATTAACCCCCGTGCCAGCCTGGTCATAGGCAGCCATCTTGTGATGGCATTAGGGTTAATTTGCATATTACCTCTTTATTATATAGGATACCAAGACTTACATAAGTTGACCTGGCAATATTATTCATAGTAGCCAATAACTGGAAACAATCCAAATTTCCATTAATTGATGAATAAACAGAGCACAGTATATCCATACAACATAATACTATTCAACAATAAAAATGGCTAAAATACCAATGCATGCTACAGTATGGGCAAGCCTTGTTAACATTATGCTGGTCCTGGCCTGGTAGTTCAGTTGGTTGGAGCGTTGTCCTAATACACCTAGTCGGGGCTCATACAAGAAGCAACCAGTAAATGCATAAATGAGTGGAACAACAAGTCTCTCTCTCTCCTTCCTCCTCTTTTTCTCTCTCTCAAAAAATAAATAAATAAATAAATAAATAAATAAATAAATTTTTTTTAAAACCACACACTATGCTGGATAAAAGAAGCCAGATACATAAGACTATATATCAAACAATTCAATTTATATTAAATGAATAGAAAAGGCAAATTTGTAGAAAAAGTGGTTGCCTAGGGTTAGGAATGGGAGCAGAGATTGCAACTGGGCTCAAGAGAATTTTGGGGGTAGATAAATGTTCTAAAACTAGATGATAGTAATTGTTATGGAACTCTAAGTTTAGCTAACATCCTTGAACTATATACTTACAATGGGTGAATCTTATGGCATGTAAATTATGCCTCCATAAGGCTACCATAAAATAAAAACTCAACAGATGCTTTTAAAAGCAGATTAAACACTAAGAAGAGAGTATTAGTGCAACAGAAGATGGATCATTAGAAAATTTCCAAACTAAAGCAAAGAAAAAAAGACAATGGAAAATACAGAAAAGAGTTTAAGAGTTAAATAGGATATAGTGAAAAGTCTAACACAGTGGTCGGCAAACTCATTAATCAACAGAGCCAAATATCAACAGTACAACGATTGAAATTTCTTTTGAGAGCCAAATTTTTTAAACTTAAACTTCTTCTAACACCACTTCTTCAAACAGACTTGCCCAGGCTGTGGTATTTTGTGGAAGAGCCACACTCAAGGGGCCAAACAGCTGCATGTGGCTCGTGAGCCGCAGTTTGCTGACCATGAGTCTAACAAATGTATAAAATTGTACTTTCAGGAGAAGAGGAGAGATTGAACCAAGAGAAGTAATATCTGATGCAATAATTGCCAAGAATATTTTTAAACTGATTCAGGAATCTCTGTGATCCTTAAGCAGGATAAATTATAAGAAAAATATACCTAGGCACATAATAATAGAACTCCTCAATATCAAAGACAAAGAAAAAAATTTAAAGCCCAGAAAAATAGCACATCATCTTCAAAGGACCAACAATGAGATCAACAGCTATTCTTTAAACAAAAATAAATTTCCCAAAGGATGATGAAATTACATCTTTAAAGCACTGGAAGACAATGATAACCTAGAATTCTACATGCAGCAAAAATACATTTCAATAATTAAGAAAAAAATAAAGAAATTTTCCAACAAATAAAAATACAAAGAAATACTAAAGGGAGTTCTTCCAGAATAAGAAGAATAACCCCAGAGAGAAACACAGACTTACATGAAGGAATGAAGAGAAATGGTAAATATAAGTAAATACTAACTGCATAAAATAGCAATAATAATACATCATGTGGTTTATTCATATGTGAAATTAAAATAAATGAAAGCAAAAGTACAAAAGGAAGCAGGGTTTTTACAGAGTTAAAATATTCTCACAATCATGCATTGTGAGGGAAGTGGTTGAAGTATTCATTCAGAGTAAATTCACAAGTGAAGGATGGATGTTGTAGGGAAGTGGCTAGAGAATAACAGGATATATAATTAACAAGCCAACAGAGAAGAAAATTGAATTTTAAGTGCTTCATTCATCAAAGGAAAAAAGGCAAGAAAAGGAGAGAGGGAAACAAAAAACAGATGAGATCATTAAAAAACTAATAGGAAAATATAAATTTATATGATATCAATTACTTTAACTGTATATGGATTATTAGTTGCTCCGAAGATTGTCAGGTGATAATAAAGAAGTAAAACCCAACCATATGCTGTTTATAAAAAAAAAACAGCTCAAAAATAAAAGTCTTAGAAATTAAAGTATAGGAAAAGATACACAGTGCAAACACTAACCTAAGGAAACCTTGTTGATACTAATATCAAGTCAAGAACCACTACTAGCACTGAAGAGAGGCATTTAATTATAACAAACAGTCCAATACAAGAAAAGATACAACAATTATAAATGTTATATATCTAATAAAATTTCCTCAAAATATGTTTGGGAAAAATGATAGAATTAAAAAGAGACATAAAAATTTGTCATCACAAATGAGAGATTTAGTTTACATTTCTCAGTAACTGACAGAATAAATAGAGAAAAAAAATAATAGATAGGAAACTTGATTAATACAATTAATAGCTGTTATCTAGTCCATATGTATGGAATGCTGCACCAATAGCTACAGAATATACTGAACAGTCTACTCAAGTGTACATGTATCATTTACCAAAAGTGACCAAAGTCAGGCCATAAGACAAGTGTCAAAAATATAAAAAGACTAAAATCTTAGTAACATTTTATTTGATAATAATGGGATTAAGCTATAAATCCATGTTAAAAATCATTAGACTTCCCAATTAATTGGAAATTAATTGGTCAAAGAAAAAATACAATGGCCATTTTAAAATACTTTGAGCAGAAAAATTAAGATATGACATTAAAACTTTTAAGAAGCTATTAAAAACATGGCTTAATGGAAAATGCTGAACTTTGCTTATCTATGTTAGAAAAGCAGAATGAAAATCAATATTGTAAGTAGTGTTCTCACAAAGTTAGAAAAAGAATAGCTCATTGAAGCCAAAAATATTACACTTATACATATAGGCAAAAATATATATATATAAACCAAGAACAAAAATGAATGACTTAGAAAATAAGCATCAATAGCAAAAAAACCAACAAAGTCAAAATTGTCTCACTGAAAGAATAAACTTAATAAACCCTACACAAGACTAATCAAGAAAAAAACACAAAATGTCAACATCAGGAATGAAAAAGGGGACACTACACAAATCCCACAAACTTTCAAAAGAAGACGGTTGTAGTACCAACTTTCACCTGCAAATTTGAAAATTTATATCAAATAACCAAATTCCTTGAAAAACACAACCTACCAAATTCACACAAGAAGAAATGAAAAACCTGAGTGGGTCTATACTTAATGCAATTGTATTCATTTTCTTTCCTACAAAGAAAACTCCAGTCTGAGATGGCTTCACTGAGCACTTCTTGGCCTTATGGCTAAGATCAGGAGTAGTATCAGATGGTTTCACAGATGAATTTTCTATCAAACATTTAAGGAAGAACTAATACCAATCTCTTCCAGAGAACTGGACAAAAAAAAGGAACACTTCCCAATTGATTTCATAAGACTAGTATGCCCCTGAAACCTAAATAAGGCAAGTTCGTTACACACACACACACACACACACACACACACACACACACACACAGAGAGAGAGAGAGAAAATTACAAGCTACTCTCTCTCCTAAAAAGACACAAAAATCTTTAACAAAATAATAGCAAAATGAATCCAACAAAACACAAAAGTCACAGCACATCTGTTGAGTATATACAAGATTGATTATACAAAATAGAGATACAAGATTGTTTTCACATTTTTGAAAATGTGATTACCACATTGATAAAATAAAGGAGAAACAAACCATATGATAATTTCAATAGATGCAGAAAAGCATTTGCTAAAACTTGACACATGTTCATGAGTAAAATGCCTATCAAATTATAAATAAGAGAATTTTCTTAACCTGAAAATGTTTCTCAACACTTATAAGTAAGTAAATGCCATACTTTAAATATTGAAAGCTTTCTCCCTGAAATTGGGAATGAGAATGAGACAAACACTATCATCACTACTATTCAAAATTATAACCGAGGTCCTAGTTAGTGCAATGAGGCAATTAAAAAATATGAAAGATATAAGAACGGAACAAGAAAAAATAAAACTATTTATCATATAAAATGATTATGTACATAGATAAGCCAAATGATTCTACAGATAAACCACTGAAATTAAGAAGTAAATGTGCCAAATCCTTGCACTCGAGGTCAATATACCAAAATCTATTGCATTTATATATAGAAGCAGCAAAAAATTAGGTGAAACTTTAAAAGATGTAATTTGCAGTAACAACAAAAAGAATTGGTCTAATGAGAGATGTGCAAAAATGCTACAGAGAGAAATTGAAAGCATTACTTAGAGAAATTAAAGACAACCTAATTAGAGAGCTATAATGTGTTCATTGATTAGAAGTATTATAAGTTATTATAAAGATGGCAACTTTCCCAAATTGATCTACAGATTCAATTCAATTCCAAACAAAATCTCAACCAGTTTTTTATGTGGGGAGAATTGATGGAGTTATTCTAAAATTTATAAGTAAATGCTAAACACAAAGAAAACACAAAAGAAAATCAAGAAGAAAGACAAAATTGAAAGACTTATACTACCTCATATCGGGACTAAATAATTTAAGGTATTTTATAGTTCAACTAGAAGCCCAGTACGCGAAATCACGCAGCCCCACCGACCCGCACCAGTCTTTGGCTGTTACAGCATTGGGGCCACAGGCCTTGTATAATATAGATAGGAATCCTATATAATAGAGAGGTAATATGCAAATTAACCTTCACACCCTCACAAGATGGCTGCCTATGACCAGGCTGGCAGGGGGTTAGTGAGGGATGACCAAATGACTGAACAAGCAGGCTGCATGGGGTGACCTTGCCAGCGGGGGCAATTAAGCTGGCAGGTGGGACAATGAGGGGCAACTAGGCCAACAGGGGGGCCATGAGGGGCGACCAGACTGGTGGGGGGGGGGAGTTAGGGGTAACCAGACCAGCAGGGGGGCATTTGGGGGTGACCAGGCTGGCACGGGGGGCAGTTAGGGGCGATCAGGCCGGCACGCAGAGGCAGTGAGGGGTGAGCAGGCCAGTGGGGGGGCAGTTAGGCAAAACCAGGCAGGCAGGCAGGTGAGCTATTAGGAGCCAACAGTCCCGGATTGTGAGAGGGATGTCTGACCACCAGTTTAGACCCAGTCCCAGGGATCAGGCCTAAACCGGCAGTCGGACATCACCCAAGGGGTCCCGGTTTGGAGAGGGTGCAGGCTAGGCTGAGGGGACCCCCCCGCCCCTGTGCACAAATTTCATGCACCGGGCCTCTAGTAGAATATAAAGTCCATAAACAGATTCACAAATATGCGATTATTTGATTTATGAAGAGAAGCCATTGCAATTCAGCAGAGAAGAGATCATTTTTACCATAAAAAAATGCTGGGTCAACAGGATATTTACAAAAATAAAAATAATCTTTACTCCTACCTCACACTGTACACAAAATTCAATTCCACGAGGGCTATAGATCTAAATGTAAACAGTAAAACAATAAGACTTCTTGTTAGCACAGAAGAATATCTTCATGACACCAAAGCAAGCCAACATTTCTTAAACAAGATACAAAAAAAAAAAAAAACACACTAACCTAAAGGACAGAGTTATAAATTCAAATTAAAATTTTCTGTTCATCAAAGAAACAACATTTCAAGATAAAAAAGCCAATCACTGTGTAAAGACATCTGCAAGACATTTATTTTACAAAAAACATGTATCTAGAAAATACAAAGAACTCCATAAAAATTAATAAGAAAAAGACAATCCTTTTTCAATGGGCAAAACATTTGAGCAAGCATCTACAGAAGACCAAATGGCCAATTAAACATATAAAAAGTGCTCAAGAGCACTTATTAGGAAAGTATAAATAAGAACCACTATGACTGCCATACCAAATGTGAGCAAGAATGAGAAGCAACTAAAACTTTCACACACTGATGTAAATTATACAACTACTTTGGGCAACTGTTTGGCCGTATCAAAGATAAATCAGAGCCCTGACCAGGTAGCTCAGTTGGTTAGAGCATCGTCCCGATACACCAAGGTTGTGGGTTTGATTTCCAGTCAGGGCAAGGATCAACCAATAAATGCATAAATGAGTGGAACAATAAGTCTCTCTCTCTTTCTCTCTTTTCTCTCTCTCGCTCTTCCTTCCCTCCCTTTGTCTTAAATAAGTACTAAAATAAAGGTAAATCATACATATAACTGACAATGCATTCCATCCCAAGGTATACACTCAACAGATATGCCCACATATACATGTATAAGAATGTTCATGGCAGTACTATTTGTAACAGAGAAAAACTGGAAATGACCGAAGTGTCTATGAACTGTAAAATAATTTTTTAAATGTTGTATATACAACAATGAAATATCAAGATGTAGGAGAAGAAAAAATGACTATTACTATACCCAGCAGCATGGATGAAAATCACAAAGAAATAATTAGTGACCCAAACAAGTACACATTATATTATTTGTTTAAAGTTTTAAAATTGGCAAAATGAATCAATTGTGATATATTCAAACTAGTGGTCACCCTCTGAGCACAGGTTATAACTAAAAGAAAGCAATAGATGAATTCTGGGGTGATAATATTTTATTTTTTGATGTGGGTAGTAGTTACTAAATAGGTGGCTTACTTTGTGAAAATACATAGGGCTATAACCTTATGACCTGTATATTTTTCTGTATGCATGTTAACCTTCAAAAACAAAGTTTAGGAGAAACCAAGATGGCAGCATACACTATACACCTGTACGTGCTGCCTCTCACAACCACACCAAAACTACAACTAAAAGACAAAACGACTATCACCCAGAACCATGGGCTGAGTAGAAGTTCTACAACTAGAAGGAAAGAAAAAAGTGCATTGAGACCAGGTAGGATATACAGAAGCATGGAAAAGCAGAGGTACGGAGGCACGTGCATCGGGCTGGCGACTGGGTGGGCTGTTTTTTTCAATCGGGAAGGAGTTACAAGCTCCTGACTGCTCTGAACTCCAGTTTCTGGCGAGACCCTGGGGACCAAGACTCCTATGGGGACAGGCTGGACTATCTACAATCGGGTCGGATAGTGAGGGTGGCTTTCTTGCAAAGGTGCACGCAGGAATCATTGTTTACTGCCCTAGGGCATGGGACACGGGGACGCGGAAACTCAGAGATACAGAGAGGGCTGACTGGCAGCCATCACTGTTTGCCACACCCTAGCCTAGTGACTCCCTGAGACCCCACCCTGCACAATTTACAAACCTACCCAAGCTGTGCGCAGCGGCTTTTGCAGATGAATGGCCTGCCCTTTCGCAGCTTAACCTAACAAACTGCAGCTGGGTCAGACAGCTCCAAAACTTCCAAAACCCAAACAAAGAGGAGAAATCTGCATATCTCCCTGTAGCTCCTGCTGGATGGCCTCAGTGCTGACCTGCACCCCATTGGAGATCCAGGAGCCAGTATACCTAGTGGTCAGTGTGAAACGATACCAGATTTCAACTCCTTACATCCATAAGTGACACACTCAAGAGGCAGGCTCAGTGAACACCAAAGCCCCACTGAAGCAAGTCCTCCCCCATAAGGGTGTTCCAGCATAGCAGTTCTTCCATTATAGACACAGCGGGTCCTCACAGCCAATTGGTCTGGAGGTCAATTCCTCCCAGTGTACCAACAGCAATCAAGGCTTAACTACAACAAGACTGTGCACCCAGCCCACAAAGTGGTACACCAAGAGTGTCCACCTCAGGTGATTGGAGAGGCTGAGCCACTGGGCCCTATAGGTCACCTACCACACAAAGCCACTCCATCAACACAGGGAAGCAGCCAAAATGCAGAGACAAAGAAACATGTCATGAATGAAAGAAATGGAGGAAAGCAAACTACTGGATATAGACTTCAAAACCACAGTTATAAGGTTATTAAAGAATCTTTTAGAAACCTCCAAGAAACTTAGTGAGACTTCCGGGGAACTTAGTGAGACCTTCAAGGATCTTAATGAGAATGCCAAAAAAATGGAAAAGGACCAGTCACAAATTAAGCATACACTGTCTGAAATAAAGAATAATATACAGAAATTCAACAGTAGACTAGAGGACCCCAAGAATCAAACCAAAGATTTGAAACACGAGGAAACAAAAAACACCCAACCAAAAAAAAAAAAAAGAAAGAAGAATCCAAAAATATGAAGATAGTGTAAGGAGCCTCTGGGACAACTTCAAGCATACCAACATCCAAATTATGGGGCTGTCAGAAGAAGAGAGAGAGCAAAATATTGAAAACCTATTAGAAGAAATAATGGCAGAAAACTTTCCCTACCTGGTGAAGGAAATAGACTTACAAGTCCAGGAAGCACACAGAACCCCAAACAAGAGGAAACGAAAAAGGACCACACCAAGATACATCATAATTGCCAAGGGCAAAAGACAAAGAGAGAATCTTGAAAGCAGCAAGAGAAAACAGTAAGTTAGCTACAAGGGAGTACCCATACGACTGTCAGCTGATTTCTCAACAGAAACTATGCAGGCCAGAAGGGAGTGGCAGGAAATATTCTAAGTGATGAACAGCAGGAAACTACAACTAAGATTACTCTACCCAGCAAAGCTATCATTTAGAATTGAAGGTCATATAAAGAGCTTCACAGACAAGAAAAAGCTAAAGGAGTTCATCACCACCAAACCAGGATTATATGAAATGCTGAAGGGTATTCTTTAAAAAGAGGAAGAAGAAAAAGGTAAAAATAAAAATTATGAACAACAAAGGAACAACAAATATATATCTATCAACAAGTGAATCTAAAAATCAAGTCAATAAGAAATCTGATGAACAGAATAAACTGGTGAATATAATAGAATCAGGGGCATAGAAAGGGAGTGGACTGACAATTCTTGGGGGGAAGGGAGTGTGAGGGCTGTGGGAAGAGATTGGTCAAAAATCTTACACCTTGGATGAGGACAGTGGCGGGGTGTAAGGGGAGGGGTGGAGGGAGGATTGGGTGGAGGGGAGCTATGGGGGGAAAAAAGATGAACAACTGTAATAATCTGAACAATAAAGATTTATTTTTTAAAAAATAACAAAGTTTACTTTAAAAAATAATGCTTCCTTATGTCTATAAATGATACATACAACACAAACCAGGTAAAAGAATTCTGTGATTTTTTTTAGTCTACACAAAGTACCTAGAAAGATTTTCTAGAGCTCAACTCTGCTAATTTACTCCCATGCTGAAAATATTTTAATATCTTCTTCATTTGTCCTCTGCCTTCCTCACCAGCCACATCTCTTAACACTCCCTCTCCCTCCTCCTCCCCCGCCTCCTTTCAACCCCACCCCAAGTCTACCTACTCTCCAAAAGAAGCCACATTGTCTCTAGAATAGATTCTAGACTTTAATATGAAAAGTTCCCTCTTCCTAGATCTTTTACTTACTCTCACCATTCAAACCAATCCCATACTTGTCCCCTTGCCTGGGATATCCCTCACTGAGCGTAGTTATTAATCATTCCCAAATCTGATTTGGATGCCTCTCTATGTGCTTCCACAGGCATCATCACATGCCCTCACGTCATACCCTAGTGATATAACCAGTCACCATAATGTTAGCCCCAAGAAGGTGTTCATCTTTGGGTCATCAGAGCCTTGCACACAGTGAGGATTCAATAAGTACTAGTAATTACTGAGTAAATAAAAGTAATAAAGAAAGCAAAATCCATAAGTGCATTTACCTAAAAAATTTCTGCCCTGGCCAGTGTGGCTCAGTTGATTGGGCTTTGTCCCATGCACCCAAAGGTGGCCCGTTTGATTCCTGGTCAGAGCACTTGCCCGGGGTTGCGGGCTTGATCCCAGATAGGGGGTGTGCAGGAGGCAGCCGGATGCTGTTCTACTGTCACATTGATGTTTCTCTTCCTCTCTCTCTAAAAATCAATAAAAATATATTTTTTAAATTTCCTTTCTATAATGCAAGATTTTTACACAGGCTAATTTTTTTCCCGACTCACTTTCTCTGACAGGAAAAAAATCTATCATTTATAGACCAATCAACCATGACCCAGAGGTTAATAATAAAACCATTTAAATTTATTGCAGACCAAAGAATAATTGAATCTCAGTCTAAATATAATTTTGAGTTCTAAAATGCTTTAAGCTCCCCCTAATTACATGTCCCACTGTTGGAGTAAAATTGTTTAAAGGTTTCAAACTCTTCCATCATTGTCTATAAAGATGGGAAAAGGGAAAACATTAAATTTCCACACCAAAACTGTATAAATCAATATCATTGTCCATTTCAAATGTCCCCTTATAATAGGTGAGGTCTATATTAAAAGAATCACAGATGTCTTATTTTTAAAAATTAAATATTTTAAAACATCTTTCATATTTATTCAATGTAAGAACACTCAATAACTTTTCTACCCATACATTATCATGATTAAAAGATCGTAACAATGTCAACAGTTTCAGTGACATATGGTTATAATTAGTGTGCTACCCTTTTTTTTACTATCAAATGTCCTCACAGATTCCCCCTGAAAATACCTCCCACTTATTAATATGTGGCTTTTAGCAGTTACACTGTGAGAATAACCATGAAGGACTTGCAACTCTTATCTGAATAAGTGAATAAGGGCCTTGACATTATGACTATAATTTTTTTCCTGCTAGCTATAATTTCTTTAGCCATGATACATGCATTTATCTTTTTATGTATGATAAAAGGAAAGCATTGAATTGACAGTTATATAAACATAGATGGACCATATCTTATTGTTTCTCAAAATCCTTATCTAGTCACTGAAGTAGTAGACAACTAGGTGTCCATAGGAGCTACAGGGAGATCTGCAATGTCCATAGGACTAAGCACTGGGAATACAACTTTAAGCAAAAAGACATTGCCTCTGCCCTCAGGGAGCTTACAGTCCAGTGAGGACAATATCAACCAACTAATCACATAAATAAATGCAAAATTACAAGTGTATTAAGAACACCATCTCTTACCTGGACTACTACAATAGGATCCTAACAGTTCTCCCTGTTAGCACTCTTGCTCCCTCACAATCCAATCTCTGCATGAAAGAATATTTCTAAAATGTAAACCAAATTATTCCCATTTCCCTCAGCCCCCACCTCTGCAAAAGCCCTCCAATGGTTTCCCATTGCACATAGAATAAAACCAAATCCCTTACCCTGAACTGCAAAGCCTTGAGCAATCTGGCCATTCCTTCCCTTCCTAACCTCATAACACTCTCTTGATTTTTCTCTGCCTCAGGATCTTTGCACTTACTCCTTCTGTCTGAAATGCTCTGCTCCTAATCAAGGGCTCCCCTTGTAACTCAGATCTCAGCTTAAATGTTACCTTCCCTCCTCATCTAAGGTAGCATCCAAAACTTGCCTTAATTATCCGAATGTTATTTGTCTATGCTAGTTTTCTTGTTTATTTGAATTTTCTGTGTGTGTGTGTGTGTGTGTGTGTGTGCGCGCGCGCGCGCGTATCCCCTCACTAGAATGTAAACACCATGGAAAAGGAACCTTGTCCGTTAATATTCTGAGTTCAGAACTCTGCCTGGCCTAGTGTAGCCACTCCAATATTTGTTAACTGAGTACTGGTGTTTGACCTGGTTAGGAATGTAAGGCAAGATTTCCCTAAGGAAGTAACAACTAAGCTGCAATCTGGAAATAAGCAGGAGTTACTGAGAGAAGAGAGAATGGAAGAACACCCACACAGAAGGACTACCCAGTTCAAAGGCCCAGGGGCAGGAGGAAGCACTGCAGAAATGAGGAATGAAAATAAGACCTATGAGATGAGTCCAGAATACCAAAAATAAAAGTATAGCTGAGAAAGAAAGATATTAGGAGAGAGCTGTAGCTGTTTGAAGGATACAAAGACAAGTATTATACAATAAAATTAATATACTTATCAGGTTTGAGCAAAATAAGATGTATATATTTTTAAAATCACTACAGAATTCTTTCATAAAACCAATGCAGGCATAAGTAACAAGATAAAATGTATTCAACTAGTAATATTTTAATATATTTTTATTCATTTCAGAGAGGGAGAGAGTGATAGAAACATCAATGATGAGAGAGAATTATTGATCGGCTGCCTCCTGCACACCCTACACTGGGGAACTAGCCCACAACCTGGGTATGTGCCCTGACTAGGAATCAACTGTAACTTCCTGGTTCATAGGTCAACACTCAACCACTCAGCCATGCTGGCCCAGCAATTAATAACATTTTTTTAAAAGGATGTACTACAACATATTTAACCTAAATCCCACAATCTAATTATATCTCTTCTTATTTTTCTGACCTAATTGCAATAGATAACTCCATCTAAAATAAAACCCTGCTACATGGGAAATGTTTTATAAAACATATCAATTAATGACAATTTATTTGTATATTTGGTCTAATAAGAAAGCTTGATTCTATTCATTGAAATATCGTTAATGCCATACTAAATATGTTTGATATTTTAATGTCACACTATTAATTTTTTTAATAGACTCACAGTGCAGTTTTTAAATTAAATAGGATTCTGCATTTGAAGAGAGGTATAAAGAACTTTGTGACTAAAAAATAAACAGGGACCTTGGAAAAAAAGGCAAAATGCCAGAATTATTCTTTTAAAGTTATGATTTAAAACGATCTTTAAGTATAAGTCTTCATTTCCTAGGGGAAAGGCAGAAATTAGAGGTCATGTGATAGAGGAAAACTTGCCAGATAGCTGAGAGCTGCAATTTATTAAGTACATTTTCTCCATCATATGAGTTTTACATGTGCCATTTGCTTTACCTGTATAAATGTACTCTGTAAATTAATATATCCTATCTAATAAAAGAGTAATATGCAAATTAACCGTCACTTTGCAATAAAGAATGCGGTACCCACATCCAATAAGGAGGGAATATGTAAATTGACGTGACAAAGATGGTGGCGCCAGCCGGAGCCACGGAGCCAGCCAGAGCAGGCAGGAGGCTTGGCTTCCTTGGTCACCCCAGCCGGCTCCGTGGCCACCTCCCAGACAAAGCCATAGTGGCAGGGCTGAGGCAGAGGCAGTTAGAGGCAATCAGGCCAGGAGGGGAGGGCAGTTGGGGGTGATCAGGCCAGCAGTGGGGAAAGTTGGGGGCGAGCAGGCTGGCGGGGGGTGTGGGGGAGTAGTTGGGGATAAGCAGGCCAGCAGGGGAGTATCAGTTGGGGGCAATCAGGCCGGCAGGGAGGCAGTTGGGGGTGAGCAGGCCGGCAGGGGGGTGTCAGTTGGGGGCAAGCAGGCCAGCAGGGGGGGCAGTTGGGCATGATCAGGCCAGCGGGAGGGGAAGTTTTGGGCAAGCATGCTGGTGAGGGGGGCAATAGGGGGCGAGCAGGCCAGCAGGGGGGTGCAGTTGGGGGTGATCAGGCTGGCGGGGGAGGGCAGTTGGGGGCGAGTAGGCTGGCAGGGGGGGCAGTTAGGGGTGATCAGGCTGGCAGTGGGGAAGTTGGGGGCAATCAGGTCAGCAAGGAGGGGGCAGTTAGGGGTGAGAAGGCCAGTGGGGGGGGGCAGTTGGGGGTGAGCAGGTTGGCAGGCAGAGTGGTTAGGGGTGATCAGGCAGGCAGGCAGGTTAGCGGTTAGGAACCAGAGGTCCCGGATTGTGAGAGGGATGTCTGACCACCAGTTTAGGCCTGATTCCACAGGGATCGGGCCTAAACCGGCAGTTGGAAATCCCCCAAGGGATCCCAGATTGGAGATGGTGCAGGCCGGGCTGAGAAACACCCACCTCCCCGCATGAATTTCGTGCACCAGGCCACTAGTTCTCTTATATAACCAAAACTTGATGGGCTAAGTCCAAGATTGACACCTTCAGAACTATACATATAAGAGTTTTAACAGAAAAAGTTGTTTACTCTGCTCTTTAAAACTTTATACCACCATCATCTGTCAGTAAGCAAAACTTCCTACTTTATCCTAACAGATTTATTTGTTCCCAACATTCTCTAAATTATTCAATCTCAGCCCTCTACTCAGGTGGGAATAACAGTTGCAAGAACACACACTAATACAGATGTATCTTAACTCCAATGAAAATGCTATCACTAAATGACAATAACACCTTTAAATCAACACAAATCAATTCCCACTACTAGAAAAGTTTATGTCCAAGGTGGTTATACCATCTTTCCATATAAATGGAAATGTAATACTACTACACACCTGTATTATAATCTCCACAAGCTAATAATATTATATACCTAATAGAAAACAATAAATAAGCCAATAATAAATCATAAATACATATATTACCTCATTTAATTCTTTAGCCCTCTAATACTTCACCATGGTAGGTACATTAGTATTCCACTTTGTAATAAGGTCAGTGAAGCTTGTAAGGGAAGTCAGGGAACATGCTCTAGGTACACAGCTTACTAAATGGCAAAGCCAGGATTCCAACCCAGAATCCCACGCACCTCCCATCTATGCAATGTGGGCAGGGTGAACCAGCAAGGCAGACCATGCACCAATGAATCACTCTTGACTCATTTTCATATTTTAGCACCTAACAGCTAATTTATTAACCTTCAATAGTCTGTTCACTTCTCAGGAAACATTGGGCACAAGCTCAAAAAAAAAAGTTCATAAATGACACATACACATCAGACACAACAAAATGCAGAATTTTTTTTTAATTAACAGACTGGGAGTGGGGATATATTTTGTATTTTGTACAGTCTGTTCAAATTTCTTTATTGTTTAAAATTTTACATATGTCTTCTTTTTCCCGCATTGACCTCTCCCCGGCTGCTCCCACCCCCCCAGCACATGCCCTCACCCCCGTACTGTCTGTGACCATGGATTATGCTTATATGCATGCATACAAGCCCTGTGGTTGATCTCTTACCCCTATCCTCTACCTCCCCTGCCTTCCCTCTGAGGTGTGATGGTCTGTTTGATGCTTCTATGTCTCTGGATCTATTTTTGTTCATCAGTTTATGTTGTTCATTATATTCTACAAATGAGTGAGCTCATGTGATATTTAGCTTCCTCAGACTGGCTTATTTTGCTTAACAAAATGCTCTCCAGGTCCACCCATACTGTTGTGAATGGTAAGAGTTCCTTCTTTCTTACAACAGCATAGTATTCCATTGTGTAGATATACCACCGGGTTGTAATCCATTCATCTGCTGATGGGCACTTAGGCTGTTTCCAAATCTTAGCTATTGTAAATTGTGCTGCTATGAACATAGGGGTGCATATATCCTTTCTGATTGGTGTTTCTGATTTCTTGGGATATATTCCTAGAAGTGGGATTACTGGGTCAAATGGGAATTGCATTTTTAATTTTCTGAGGAAACTCCATACTGTTCTCCACAGTGGCTGCACCAGTCTGCATTCCCACCAGCAGTGCATGAGGGTTCCTTTTTCTCCACATCCTTGCCAGCACTTGTTGTTTATGAGTTAAGTTGTATGAGTTCCCTATAAATTTTGGAGATTAAATCCTTATCAAATATAACATTGGCAAATATGTTCTCCCATGCAATGGGCTCTCTTGTTTTGCTGATTTTTTTTTCTGCTGTGCAGAAGTCTGTTCATATTTCAATGACTAAGACTTTAAAAACTTTGCTAAAGCCTAATTTCCCAACCTCTCCCTCCAGAAAATACATTTATTTCAGTTTTAAAAAC
The DNA here is from genome assembly GCA_026230045.1 of Corynorhinus townsendii. Classification (NCBI taxonomy): domain Eukaryota; kingdom Metazoa; phylum Chordata; class Mammalia; order Chiroptera; family Vespertilionidae; genus Corynorhinus; species Corynorhinus townsendii. The sequence goes on along the minus strand of JAPDVU010000002.1, from coordinate 138,225,913 downwards.
AGTAGATCAAAAAACTGTAAGACTTGATTTTGCAGCCTCTAGCTCTTGAGACACCATGGGTTTTTTATTTATTGAATTTATTGTATTGACATTGGTTAATAAAATTATAAAGGTTTCAGGTGTACAATTCTATAATATATCATCTATATCAGTGGTTCTCAACCTTTCTAATGCTGCGACCCTTTAATACAGTTCCTCATGTTGTGGTGACCCCAACCATAAAATTATTTTCGTTGCTACTTCATAACTGTAATTTTGCTACTGTTATGAATCGTAATGTAAATATCTGTGTTTTCCGATGGTCTTAGGCTCTACAGCCGTGACCCACAGGTTGAGAACTGCTAGCAGGGTCACCTAAGACCATCGGAAAACACAGATATTTACATTACGATTCATAACAGTAGCAAAATTACAGTTATGAAGTAGCAACGAAAATAATTTTATGGTTGGGGTCACCACAACATGAGGAACTGTATTAAAGGGTCGCAGCATTAGAAAGGTTGAGAAACACTGATCTATATATTGCATTGTGTGTTCAGCAACCCAAGTCAAGTCTCCCTTCATCACTATTTATCCCCCCTTTACCCTCTTCCACTTCCTCCCACACCCTGAGACACCATGGTTATCTCAGATAGTTATCACCATCAGTACTTGAATATATGCAAGCAAACTGCTAATTCAAGTTCATAGAAAAGTGAGTTTTAGGGGGTTTCCTTTTATTTCTTAGCTCTAAAATTACACATAAGAAATTCTAATTCATGTCAACTTAGCAAGGATCCAAAATTACCTTCAAATTGTTTATATCCATTTTTCCAAATCCTTGAGAAGAGAAGGGAACTATACAGTACCTTTTATTAAGACTTCAAAAAAAAAACACAACAGTTAAAAGATGAAGTCTCTGCCATGGAAATGGCAGTGATTATAGATGTCTCAAGCTTTAACAAATAAATAAATTTGATCTGTTTAGCAGAACAGAGGATGGCATTTTCTGTGCTCTTCTTTGGGGCCATTCAATAAGCTATGGAATCAACCACTCGACACCACCAAGCACAGAGCCTTGACTACATAAATCGAAAACTTTTCTATAATATTCTGGAGTTTTCTAAGACTGATCACAGTGTGCTGGAAACAGGCATCATATAAAATTCTTCTATTCATTCAGTAAATATTCACTGAGCACTTACTATATTCCTGGCATCGTGCTACAAGCTGGGAATATAGTAGCAAAACAAACAAATAAAAAAAAAAACACAGAGCCACTGTCTTTATGGATTTTACACAATAGAAGAAAGATGTATACTTTTTTGTTTACATGTTGTGTCAGGTGGTAATAGTGCTATAGAAAAGAACAGGCAAGAAGGACAGAGTATAGGAGACAAAAAGATCACAATTTTTTATAGAGTACTTTTTTATAGAAGGCCACTCATAACATTTGAGTACAAAACTAAAAGAAACGAGGAAGTGAGCTTACAACTATTTCGAGAAAGAGCAGTCCTGGCAAAAGGACAGCAGTGCCAAGACCCAGAGGCCAGAGCAGTCTTGGTGCGCTCAGAGCAAGCAAGGCTGCAGTGCTTGTGCAGGTGGAAGGGGCGGAGCTGGCAGGGACCAGAGCATGCAGGCCTTGTGGGCCCTGAACTGGCTCTGCCATGTATTCTGAGTGAGGAGGGAAACAGAGCAGGGGATGTTATTTAGTTTTTTTTTGGCATCAGTCTTTTGAGCAGGGAAGTGACAGGATCTGATTAAAGTTCAAAGGATTGTTCTTGCTGCTACCTAGAAAATAGACTGTATTCTACCTTATAAAGAAAGAGGCTTGAAGACCAGTTGGAAGGTACCTGCAAATAAAAAAAAATGAGGGAAATGGTAATAGACTGTACTACAGTGGGAGAAATTATCAAATTTGAAGGCAGATGGACTGAGCTAATGGAATCAATCCTATCTAATAAAGAGGGAATATGCTAATTGACCATCACTCCATCACAAAGACGGCTGCACCCACAGCTGAAGCCAAGTTCCCATAAGGAGCCTTAACAAGCAGTCAGCAGGAACCTGAGGCTACGCCCTCCCCTGCCCCTGTAGGGCTTGACAGGGGACCTCAGGCTGCATCTCCCACCTGGCAGGGCTTGACAGGGGACCTCAGGCCTCGCCCCCCCACCCTAGTGTCAGGCTGGGGGACCTCAGGCCACGTCCCCCCACCCCAGCGCCAGGCCAGGGGACCTGAGGCCATGCCCCCCAGGGGACCTGAAAGTGCACTTCCCATCCTGGTGCTGGGCTAGGGGATGTCAGGCTCCTCCCCCCGCCCCAGTGCCAGGCTGGGAGACCTCAGGCCACACACCCCACCAGGTGGGGCTTGACAGGGGACTTCAGGCGACGCCCCCCACCCCGGCACCAGCCCAGGGGACCTCAGACCGCCCCTTGCTCAGTGGGTCTTGATGGGGGACCTCAGGCCATGCCCCCCACCCAGCACCAGGCCAGGGAACCTCAGACTGCACCCCCTGCCCAGTGGGGCTTGACAGGGGACTTCAGGCCACACTCCCCACCCCGGAACCAGGCTGGGGGACCTCAGGCTGCACCCCCCGCCCCAGCACCAGGCCAGGGGACCTGAGGCTGCGCTCCCCTGCCTGGCAGGCTTGACAAGGAACCGCAGGCCGTACTCCCCACCCAGCAGAGCTTGAGAGGGGACCTCAAGGTGTACCCCTAGTGATGGGTCGGGGGAACTCAGGCCAGACCCCCCACCCAGCTGGGCTTGATGGGGGACCTGAGGCTGCACCCCCCTGCCAGTGGGGCTTGACAGGGGACCTGAGGCTGTGCCCCCCCTCCCAGTACCGGGCCAAGGGACCTGAGCCTGCACCCCCCTGCCTGGTGGGGCTTGACAGGGGACCTCAGGCCATGCCCCCCCACTCAGCAGGGCTTGACAGGGGATCTCAGGCTATGTCCCTCACCTGGTGGGGCTTGATGGGGGACCTCAAGGCACGCCCCCCACCTTGGTCTGGGCTGGGGGACCTCAGGCCATGCCCCCTGTCCTGGCACTGGGCCAGGGGACCTGAGGCTACTTCCCCTACCCAGCAGGGCTTGACAAGGGTAGGACTGGCCAGATCTGGATCTAGGCCAATGGGGGCAAGGGGCGGCCGGGTCTGGGTCTCACGCGATTTTGAGGCGCATGTGTGTGGGCGGGGACTTGACTCTGGGTCCCGTGGTGCACCCCAGACTCTAACAGGAGGAAGGTTTTCATATACATTTTACTAATTTTCTTTCATCTCTGACACTTCTATTATAGAGAAAGGGCAAATAGCAATATTAAATTATTTCCTCTAATTAATCCCCTTTTAATGTGCACAAATTTTGTGCACTGGGCCACTAGTTTAAAGTATAAAAAGAAAATCAAGCTATAAAGAAGTCAAGTCCAAAGTTATGGCCAAAACATCTGAAAGAATGACAATGCCATTTACTAAATTGGGAAAAATTGGGAGCAGCAGGCTGGGAAGTTATTGGTACAGGGAATCAGGAGTTCATTTTTTAATATGCTGAGTTTGAGGTGCCTATTTAGACATCCAAGTGGAATTAAGGGAAAATTTTTCTATTGAAGATATGAATTTGAGACTCATCAGCAGGTAAATGATATTAAAGCTATGAGACAAGATAAATTACCTAGGAAATGGGATGGGCCAAAAAAAGGAAAGAATCCAAAGTCTGGACCTGCAGAAGTAAGGTCATCTGCAGAGGGTAAATGAGGAGGCAGAGGTACAGGTTTGAGGAGAGAACAGAAGGGAGGAAGTGGTTGTCTCAGACAGCAGGATAATGAGCAAGAAGAAAGAGGAGGTTTGCCAATCACACATGGATTACATTTAAGTCTTAACATTCCCAACTAAAAGGCGAACTACTTATGATGAAACAGAATGGCATAAGCTTAACCCACTGTACCTCCTTTGAAACAACGAATGCAGTTGTAAACAAATTTTTTTAAAGTGTCTGAGAACTCACTCAGAAAAAGAGACAAAAATTACAATATTTGAATTTAATAAAATTACATCAATCATATGTCATTAAAATCCTGTGGCCTAGAGAAATAAAGAAACAGCTGCATGAAAGAAGCTATCTGAAGCAGGCGTGGGACACAACCTAAAGCTGATCAAAGAATTAAGAGAGGAGGAGGTCTGAACGCAGAATCCAGGGCTGGACTATTCAATATGGGAGCCACTAGCCACATGTGGCTACTGAGCACGTGAAAGGTAGCTAGTGCAACTAAACAACTAATATTTTAATTTTATTTCATTTTAATTTTGAAACTAAAGCAATATTTTTCCATCAAATATAACCTTACTATTTTGGTAGTACTACATTTCATTGTAACTGCTGAAAATTTAGCATCCAAAATGAGAGATTCTTTAAATATAAAATACATACCAGATTTCAAAGACTTCCTTAAAAAAAATAATGTAACATATCTTGTTAACTATTTCATACTGTCCTGGCCAGTGTGGCTCAGTTGGTTGAGCATCATCCCATGTACTGAGGGGTGGCTGGTTTGATTCCTGGTCAGGGCACATGCCAGTTGCAGGCTCCACCCCAAGTTGGGGGCCTACAGGAGGCAGCCAATCAATATTTCTCTCTCCTTGATGTTTCTCTCTCTCTCCCTCTCCTTTCCTCTCTCTTTCTAAAACCAATATATAATAATAATTTTATACTTACTACATGTTGATATGGTGTTATTTTGGATATGTTGGGTTAAATAAAATCTATTATTAAAATTAATTACTTTTTGCTTTTTAATATGGCTACCTGAAACAATATTACATATTGGACAGCACTGGTCTAAGGATTAAAATACTGATACTATCTGAAAAGCATGGTTTGAAGTCATCTGTTGTCATGGTGACTATAAAAGGAGGCCAAACGTATCCATCCATGTCACAGGAAGAATTATCCAGGATGTATGCAGTATCTAAGCCTTAAATCCGTGACCAATAAGAAACCATATTTCAATGAAAAATGGTCAAGCAGTAACTGAAATCAATATGGAATGGTATGTTAACTAAAGCTCACCTGAAATGGTACTGCCAGCTTACCTGAGATAATAAACTTCCTTCTAGTGGTAAGTAGCTTTCCAATCTAGAGAAGGTTTTGAATTAAATGCAGAGATTATGAGGAAAAACAGACTTATATTAATACTTTTTAGAAAAGCCAAAGAATATGTTTTATATCAATTGGAACAGTGTGAATAATTATGTTTTTAATGTTTAAATGAATCTGACATACACTGCCAGATTAGCCTTATGATGCTAGTTTAAAATGTGTGATAAATTTAGATATATGATTTATTTATATTGAAATGTTCAAGAAGATTTGGCTATGTCTATAAAATATAATATAAAATAAAATTTTAAATATAAAAACTTTGAAGTGGAACAGTCAAAAAAACTTGAGCTTGTATTTGGAAAGGTTTAACTCATTTGCATCATAAATTTGCTCAATAAGCATCTGATTTGTTTAAACAGAAAATTAAATACATTAAGTTTACATATGCAATTGAAAATATTTAAGGGTTTAAATTATTACCTAAGTTTGTAAATGTGACTGACAGTTAAAGGAACTGAATCTGTTCAATTTGAACTAAAGTTTCATCAAAGGAAAAGTAAAGATGATTACTCATATTTACCAGATTTATAAACAGTTATTCTTATTGATAAATTGGAATTTAAAGGCTTAAAGAAATCTAGATTTTATTTTTATCTGTTATTTATATATGTGATATACATATTAGTTGTCCTTTCTGTACACAAAACTTACTCTTAATAACTAATAATTAAGTAGCTTACAACGATTAATTCATTTAATCCTCACAACAACCCAGAGAGGTAATATTAGTCTCCCCAGGTCATGAAATGAAGGCATACATAGTATGGTTAAGTAGCTGCCAGGAGGTCACACAGCTAGAAGGTAGCAGAGCCAGTATTCAACTTCAGGTTGTCTGGCTTCAAAACTCATGCTCTTCGTATTGCCCTTGAATGTGAAAAAGAGCTCACATTGACAAAAATAGTAACTAGTGTTCATAAAAGTGAGCTTTTACATGCTGGTAAGATTTTTAACTAAATTTCTCTTCTTCTTTTTCCCCAGTAGCTATCAAGATATGTTTGCACTAAGAATTCAGGGGGAAAGCCATGGTGTACAGGGGAATGACCCAAAGGAGAACAGTTTTCAAGGCTTCTAACTTCTTCCTGACCCAATACTCCAGACCTCTGGTATCCTAGAAAAGTCCAGCCTAAGGTATATGGCATTTATTGAATTACTTTTCATTTATTTTCATCCTATATGATCTCTATGGCTCTTTCTACATGAATTCCCAATCCCAAGACACAGTATAAAATTAAAATAAGTTCAGGAGAGAGAAGATAATTTCATTTAATTTTGTTTTTAATTCTAAAAAATACATTTGAAGGGAAGAGTTCCTCCCCTCCTTCTACCCCAAACCTCCCCTGGATCCTGCAGCAATAAGTGTAAACAAAAATTTATTTTTCTTGGTTACCATCTTAGAACCATCTCCCCTACCTAAATTGACCACACCTACCACTCTGAACCTTCCCTACCAGGCAGTCCTCAACTGGCACTCTTCCCAAAGCACCTAATCAGAAAGTATCTTCACTGCAGCAGGAAGGCATTCTTTGTCTGCTGGTAATTGACCAGGCAATCATAGTCAACTTCAGAGTGTGATTTATCCACACAAATCGTGTTTTTAAATGTACTAACTGTGCAATTTTGAATAACATATTTACTCACATCTTATAGATGAGGAAACAAGAGTTACTGTGATGATCAAAAGATAGTTTGTGTAGCAAACTTAATAGAGGACCTGGCACCAAGTAAGTGTTCGACAGATGGTAGCTATGACAATATGTATTATTTAACGAACCTGCAGAACTATGATTCATTACTTGCTTTTATGAACTCCTGTCTCTTATTAATTTACTTTTCATATCGCTTAAATAAGAAAGACCCCCCCTGAAATTAACCTGTTTCGTGATCCTTCTGTGGAGACAGTAAGAACAAGTGTTTATAAGGGGGGATGAAAAGAGGAGACAGGAGGTAAAGTAATAAAAGTATTATAAAGACAAATGTAAATGGTTTTTGAAGATCTATTTTTTGCTGTCTTTTACCAGAATCAAACGCTTATTCATAATTGCTAGTATAAAATTAAGCTAAATAGGGTTCTTATGCTTTTTAATATGTAACTTTTTAAGACATGAACATCAGGAATCCAAATAATTAAAAACAGAATTGTGATACTTGATTTCTAATGTTGTATATCAAGTAACTAAAAGCTCAGATTAACTTTATAGTGCCCTAATGATATATTTTGAAACTTAGATAGCTGATGTAATCTATATAATAAAGGCCTAAGTTACCATTACAGCAGTTGATCAGAACCACTGGTCGCTGTGATGCCCACTGACCACCAGGTTGCAGACACTCAATGCAGGAGCTGCCCCCTGGTGGTCAGTGCGCTCCCACAGCGGGAGAACCCCTCAGTCAGAAGTCAGGCTCAGGCCTGGCGAGCACAGCAGTGGGTGGTGGGAGCCTCTTTGCCTCCACAGCAGCCCTAAGCAGTGAGCAGGAGAGCGGTAAGGAGCGAGGGGTCCCAGATTGCAAGAGGGCACAAGCTGGGCTGAGGGACCCCTCCCCCCCTACGAATTTCGTGCATCGGGCCTCTAGTACTACTATAAAGAACCTGAGTCAGTTTCCTATGGCCCTAAAATTTATTGTCTTAAGGCCCTCAATACTGACTTTGAAACTATTTTCTAAGAATTCAAATAAGAAAAAGCATACTTGTATATACTTTATCTTTGGAAATGAATAAGACATAGTTCTTGTTCTTGAGAAGCTTACAATCTAGCACAGAAAAACCAGCTATATGTGTTTTCAAACAACAGCTAAATTGTTTTTAAAAGGGGGTATACAAAGAGTTCTCTTGAAAGAGAGTGAGAGGAGTATCACTTAATCCTTAGGACAGAGTAGGTAGTTAAGAAAAGAATAGTGAGTCTAAATTTTTTTAATATGTTTTTATTGATTTCAGAGAGAGGAAGGGAGAGGAAGAGAAAGAGAGAGAGAGAGACATCAATGATGAGAGAGATCATCATTTGGCCGCCTCCCACATACCCCTCCACTGGGGATCAAGCCCACAACCCGAGCATGTGCCCTGAGCAGGAATCAAACTATGAACTCCTGGTTCATAGGTCAATACTCAACCATTGAGCCACACCAGCCTGGCAGGTGAGACTGGATTGATGATAGATCGCATAAGACAATGAAAAATAGACAGACATTTTAAATAGATATTTACATGCATATGACAAGATTAATACCATGGAGAATATATATTCTTTTAGTATATGAATATAAATAATAAGTAAAAGAACTCCAGAAAGTATTTTTTCTATAAATTAGTCTATTCTAGTTTCTCTGTACAAAAGAACTCTGGTACGTGTACAATATGCTATGAAGAAATACTTATTTTATGACTCTAGGTTTTGTTTCTTTTTATTAAAATAAGTTTAAAAGCCCAAGTGCCATAACAATTGGTGCCTTTATTTCTACACTTAAAATATATCAGTGAATTGAAAAGTAAAGCTTGCTGCATTCCTTGACATAAAGAAACCAGAATCTTGGTATATTCTGTGTACCTTTAAGTTAATTTAACAAAGAGAGAAATCAATCACATCAGTTTTCTCCTTCTTAAACATGAGGATCATAATAGTAACTGATTCATAGTGTTCTTAAGAGAATTAAATAAGCTAATATTTCTGAAATGCTCAGAACAGTGTCTGGTCCATAGGAAGCATTTAGTAAGGGTTTGATTGACTGATAGGAAGAAGATGGAACTGCAATCATACTACACAGGGTCTGAGGAAAACATTTATAACAAGAGGAAATGCCAGATAAGACCACACAGAAACCTTTTATTGTAGATTTACAATTCAAGAGTTTAAGCATCTGTTCTTCACTATAACTATGCCCATCACAGCACATAGTGATAAAACTATGGAAAATGCCATGTCTCCCTTGAATGGCTATGGTTACACAGAGGGAAGATGATTTATAATGGAATGATAGTCAGAAACACAATTTCTCATTTAAATACATCAAATATGTTGGACAAACACATAATTTTAGTTTATAGTTCTAGTACTATCTTGATTATCTAATTGGTCTACTTGACCTATTAGTTTACATAATATACCCCATGCAGAAAACCTTTACTCTTACGCCCTAATTTGTAGTTTACAATATTCAAAGTGCACTTACACCACAATTTAAGGAAGTTACTTTTTAGTCAGTCAAGAGAAAAGGTGAGAGTAAGCAACCAGAACCAGCATCTCTGTGGCAGAAGTGACCAGCCTTTGGAAACTACCCTTGGGTAATTGCCTCAGGATTCTGAACCATAAGGTGTCGAAGAGATTATTAGTACCATCAGAGTCTTTTTCCTCTTCTCCCCTTCACCACCAAACCCTATAGGCTCCCAATATATTAAACTTTTAAGTCATTGAAGCCTCCACCTCAAGGTTCCCTGGCTTTCATTTTCACCGATTATAAGATAAAGAAGCAAGGATCTAGTTCAAGACACTTAAGGCAATAAGCAACCAATCACCTAACAGGCTCACAAATTCTATCCACCATACAACCTCTGTAATTGTCCAAAAGGTGAAATTAAGGTTTATAACATGGGTTGTTTTTATGCGTTTATAACGTGTTTTTAATGCACGCCATTATAAACTAAGTTTCCAAGATTCTTCTGGTTGAATAACAAATTAACCAAATAGTATTTTTTAAAAGCCCTAGGGTTACAAAATTAGTTTTAAAGCATTTGGGAATTACCTGGTAACTTTTCCTCATAAGAAAAGAAAGGCTGAAAACTAGGCCAAAAGAGACTATTTAGGTGTCATACATAAAATAAAATGAATAATCATAATAGTTGGAAAACAAGTAATTCCTCATCCATAAGAGCTCAGATTACTTGCATCAAGCAACATGGAATATATAGAAGGAAAAACTTAATAGTTGTTGACTGATATCCAAAACTATAGTATATAATTGCTACAAATAACTGGCACATAAGGAAATCAATCACTGACCTCAAACTATATTTATAACACACTAATTATGTGCCAGACAGTATAAATGTATGCATTTTCCCCAAGCACTTGTTATTTATAAAATGTCTTAAGACATCCTATCTTCTTATCTTCATTTTAATTGGGAGCACAAACATTTAAACACATGCCCACAAAATTTTTCAACCTCCATTAATCACTATTAATAATCCATTTCACAAAACATCACTTCCTGTCACCACCACTATATGTCTCCCACTCCTTTTCTCAGCACAGTAGTTATGATCAATACGTACCATGCACAGTAGGTCAGTTAACAATACGTTATAGTATTTATATACTTATAGCACTTTTTCTGCCAGATCCCTGGGCAACATTCTTCTCAGCCACAAATGCAAACAGAAGTGTTTTGATGATTAAGAAACCATTAAAAATTATCATCTTTCCCAAATGTGCTTTCATAAATGCTACAACACATTGTACTAGATGCTAAATTACCAACAAGTCATGTTATTAGTGCAACTAGAACTTGCAAGAGCATGTTGACCCAGAAATAGCCAATAAAGGCTTCAGTGGCCTTATGCTGCCCATGCATTGGCTCATTTTACATCGTTGGACATACTTGATCAATTACAGAATTCTTCAGGTACAGCAATGGCCGTGGTTATCTTTATAGACCATATTTTTTAACTTATACCAAAAACGGGGACCAGTTTTACTTAATAAAATTTAAGACTCTTAATCCTAGAAATGCACAAGTCTCATACTACTGTGAATCAGTGAAAGTGACGAATAGTGTTTCAGACCTGAGGATGTGCTGTGCTGTACCCTACTCCCACCAGGCGGCTAACCTAAACCATGGACATAAATCACACTTTCTATTGGTATTTCCTAAGGAGGTACTGTGGAGTATTTTTCTCTTTCATTAACTGGTTATGCATAAAATACCTCAGAATGCTAGTAACATAAACAAACATACCAAATTAATGTTTTGTGCTGCCCTGACAATAGCTTCATTTCATGCTTCAGAGTTTGAATAAATAAACCACTACAACCAAACAGTGCTTGCAACACATGACTGTATCTGATGTTTACTGACTTTATTTTTTGGCAAGAAGTGATACAGCTTTAAAATGCCAAACTATATTGAATCTTGGGCCTTGTATGAGTTAGCAACAAAGGCAAAACGTAACTCCTTATTGTGCTGAATTAACATTGGATACCTCCATTCTTCGGAATATGTTTTCTAGCCACAAAATAAATGTGCAGGCTAAAACTCACAGTGAGAGTTCTGTCTGACTGAAAAGCAGGTCCAGGTTCTTTGCACATATTTGAATGTTCGCTTTGCTAACAAAGATCTGAATAAAGCTGTACTCTTGATACCTCAGGAAAAACACAAAATATATTTCAGTATAAAGCATGAAACTACAGTCAGTGTCTATAAAATATGCCTACACTTCAATATTCCAATGCCTTTCACGTTTCAATGAGAACATACGTATATTTTTTTCGTGGTTATCTTCTCAAAACAGATCTACTTCATTTTAATCAATGTACCATGTCATTACCATCATCTAAGAGTATTTAGCAGAGCATCTGTGAATCACTCTACAAGTAAGATTCAGTTAAAAACAAACCCAACTGTGAACTAATCTGCAAATTGTTGTTGCAACTTATCCCTTTAGTTTCCAATACAATCTCCTAATGAAGTGACATTACTTAAAATTGCTAGCAGATATGAACAGACTTGGAAACCTAGTAATCAGCAGGCTAACAGGTGTTGAAATCCCAAAAGAGAGAAGAGGAATATTAGGTAATCACTTTATGCCTGACACCTCATGTAGCTTAAACATCCATAACCCTAATCAGCTTAACTGCAATTCAAAACGATCCATGCCACTGGTTTCTTTTCATTAACTACTGTTTAGCAAAGATATAATTTCTTGTATTCCATATGGTCACTAACCGATCAATTCCAACTTACAAATTATTTTACTGAATTGGATATACAATTTAATTCGTTGATTTATTTTCCAGTTATCTATGTGACATCTCTCACCAATTAAAACAAATATTAACAAATATATTATTTCCTTCCAAATTGATCAGCTATATTCCTGAAAATAAAGTTTTCTGTTTTCCACATTACACGTAAGATGATATCTAAGGAGCCACAAAACAGTTTTAGCAATCATATTTTTAATGCATTCTTTGTGTTTGCAACGAAGTAAATATCACAAAATGATGGAAGGGCGTGGGCCGTTGAGAAAGGAGGGGGAGGGGCCCGGGTACCCATAACTTGGGCAGTTCCCCACCCAGGACCCGTATGCCCTTGGCAACGGCGACTAACCCTCACCGGCTCATAAACACATGCCGCCCAGCCACCTGCCTGCAGAGGTGCTTCAGATCGCTCCTCACACAGAAAAACGCCAGGCATTTTCCAGTTCCTTAAGAGCGTGAACACAATACCTTCCAGAAGCAGCAGCAATAACACAGGTGCCAGGTATCTAACCTTCAAATTACTGGTCCTGCTCCCAACTCTGGTCTTGCTGGGTGGGAACCCCCGGCTGCCTCTCCATTTAGTTACAGGTGCAACTACACCTGCCAGAGGCACGGCCGTTATGCTCAAAACCCAAATGAACTTCAGAAGCGCCTCAAAGAGCGTCGGTCACAAGCACAGAAAAATGAGCTCACTTTGCAGAGATTGTGAAAAAAAAAAAACACGGCAGTATATTGCCCTTTACAACCCTCCCGTCCCATGCTCGAGGAAACTATGAAACATGGAAATCCAAAGATAAATACTTCCATCTTTTTATCTAAAAGGTTTGATAACGAGAGAGAGAGAGAGAGAGAGAGAGAGAGAGAGAGAGAGAAAGAGAGAGAGAGAGCGCCACTCACCGCCTCTGCAAAATCACACCCAGGAGCCCCTGGCCGGAGCTGGGAGCCCCGCGCGGCCGGGCCGTCGGGGTCGCCAGGACCGGCCCCGCCGTCGCGCCGGGAGGAGGCTGAGCCCCGGCCGGGAACTTTGCCGCCGCGGTCCCGGCCTCAGCGCCGGCAGCGGGCAGAGGGCTCCCCGGCGCGGGGAGGCCGTCTCCCGGAGAGGACGCGCCCCGTGGGAACTCGGGTGCAGCCGGCGGCGCCCTATCCCTGCGGCGGGCGGACCCCAGCCCCGGCGCCCGCCCGACCCCTCCCGGACGCGGGCGAGGCGGCCTTACCTGCCCCCGGCGGCGCCCTATCCCTGCGGCGGGCGGACCCCAGCCCCGGCGCCCGCCCGACCCCTCCCGGACGCGGGCGAGGCGGCCTTACCTGCCCCCGGCGGCCGTGGCGGGCGCGGGGCCCGGAGCCGCTCGGGTGGCGGCGCCTGGGAGGGAGGGAGGCGGCCGCGGAGGAGGAGTCGGGCGAGGAGCGGGCGGGCGGCGGGCGGCTTTGTTTCCACTGCGCGGAGCGGCCGACCCTGCGTCACCATGGCAACCGCCGGGGGCCCCGGGCCCAGTGGGGGCCCCGGGACACCCAGGGTCCTGGACCCTCCAGGCCGCCGCCGCCGGCACCCCAGCTCCTCTCCTCGGCAGTGTGGTTGCTCCAAGGGGACAAGGACCCCCAAGGAGTCGCCACCACCACAAACACACCCCCTCAGTCGCCCTCACCAAATCGCTGTCTCTCCCCAGCAAGATGGGATCGGGAGAAGGAGAAGAGCAGCCCAGAGCCAATTATTCCCATCCCAGTAGGCACTTCCTTTGATTTCCCACGCGGGACATTCCAACCCCCTCCCCCATCCCCAGCACACCTTTCTTCTACGGAGCTGATCCCTCAAATTCACTGAAGATTAAAGAAAAAGCAGTACAAACTAATAAAGTGTTGAGCAACTGGTACTTGGCGCTTCTGTTGCCGCAACAACGTCCCTCCTTCTCCCCCTCCCCCCCCTCCTCCTCCTCTCCCTCCTCCTTCTCCTCTCCCTCTCCCTCCTCCTCGTCTTCCTCCTCCTCCTCCTCCTCCGCTTGCTTTATTTGTTTGTTTGTTTGTTTAGTAAATAGAGGATACACTTGTCACCTCACAGGCTAAAGCACAACTTTGGGCTGCATTGTGAATCTCCGCTGCTGCCACTGCTCAGCTACTGGCTGTGACTGCTAAGCATCTACCAGGAGCTCTGGCTTACTCTGTGCCAAAGACCAGCTGTGTACTGCAGGTCTGGCGCTCCGGAGAAGAGGGGGACAAGGCTAACCTTGGCACATGCTAGGCATCCCCTCCTAAGGAAATTCTTGGAGAGGGCGGGAAAAGTACTAGCAGACCCACAGCGATGCTTCCTCTAAAGGACAGAGCTAGAGGACAGCTACCATAGGGTGAGTGAGTCATCGCCCCATACTCTGTCTTCCTGAAAGGTCCCTTACTGAATCCAAAACCTACAGGGTCTTCATTTAAACCCTGGGGAGCACAGCATTTATTTTCTGGCATTTGTGAATCACCAAAGGAATGTCAAAAAATTACAATAAAACTCCAGGGTAGTTGATGTTTTCTGGTTTTGCTACCTGTCTGAGAAGCCAGAACAATGTTATTACCAAATGAAGCCATATATTAAATAATGAAAATATTTAGCTGCTTTTTAGAGTGGAGAAGAGAAGGTTGGCCACTTTTCTGTAATGGGAACATTGGTACTTCCAGATGAAGTTGAAACACAAGGTCTTGCCCACAGGCTGTTAGGCAGTTTGGCAGTATTTGTCAAATTTTTAAATATATATTCCTTTTACCCAGCTATTAGAAATCTTTCTCAGTTCTTAGAAATCTTTCAAGCAGAAATACACAAGTGTGCTATGATAGATGTACAAGGATGTGCAGGGCAGCAGTTTGTAATAGCAAAAAATTGAAACAACTTGTTTGTTCATCAACAATGATGTGGTTAAATTAATTTGGCACATTCATACTATCAAATACTCTGCAGCCATTAAAAAGAATAAAATGTAGCCTGGCCAGCGTGGCTCAGTGGTTGAGTGCCAACCTATGAACCAGGAGGTCACGGTTCAATTCCCCTTTAGGGTACATGCCCGGGTTGTGGGCTCGATTCCCAGTGTGAGGCACGCAAGAGGCAGCTGATTAATTATTCTCTCTCATCATTAATGTTTCTATCTCTCTCTTCCTCTCTGAAATCAATAAAAACGTATTTTAAAACATATTAAAATGTATAAAACACATAGAAAGAGATTTACTTCATTTAAAAAAAAGAGGACTAGCCAGTTTTTCCCAGTGGTTACTTCCTTTGCCTGAGGACTGAAGGCTTGTCGGTTAGATCCAGTCAAGCACACACACCTCGGATGCAGGACTGATTCCTGGCCCCTGGTCTCTGCGTGCGGGAGGCTACCAATCAATGTATCTCTCTTACATCGATTATTCTCTGTGTGTCTCTCCCCCTTCCTTCCACTCTTTCTTTAAAAATCAATGGGAAAAATATCCTCTGGTGAGGATTAACAAACAAAGGAACAAAAAAAGCAGAGTCTGCAGAACAATATGTATGGTGTAATCCATTTCCATACAAGAAGATTCTAGATAAAATAGAAACATAGACATAGACATATAGATAAAGGTCTGGGAGAATGCATACCTAATCATTCACAGTGGTTATCTCTGAAACTAGAGTAAGAATTGAAGGAACTATTACTTGTTACTATAAATAATCCAGAATTGTTTGGTTTGTCTGTGTTTTTTTCTTTTCAATAAGCATGTATTAGTAGTTTTTCAATGAAGAATCAGAAACAAAGATCCTTAACAAATGTTTGTCAACTGCCTAGTTGAGCACTGAATACAGAACAGCAAGAAGAGTTGGCCTGCCCTCAGATGCTGAAGACTTGGAAAGTCCACATGGGGTCCACACATATTAAAATCCTTAGTGATTATTCTGTGAGGTAAGCTTTCCTGTAGACCTTCACTTTTCCCAAGGAGATTTAGTTCTAACTTCAAGACAGCTCCATTCTAGCTCTTAGACAAAATTACAAGATTGTAAGGAAACCATCCTTCTAAAATTTGTCACCTTACCTGCCAGAGTATATAATTTAAACAGGTTAAGTGTCAGCCGTTAATTCAATTAGTTAATTTGGAAATAATGGTACTAGAACTGAGATATAATTATATGGATGCATGACTGGCCTTTCCTATTTTCACCAGGCTGGAAATATGTAAAATAATGGATTTACTTTCCTAAAAAGATCTATAACTGCACTGTCCAATTTAGTAGCCACTAGAAAAGGTAGCTATTGAGCACTTAAAATAGGGCCAAAGTGACATGTTCAGTAAGTGAAAAATACACACCAGATTTCCAAAATTTGGAACAAGAGCCCCCTAAAAGTATATCTCATTAATAATGTTTATATTGATTATATGTTGAAATCATATTTAAACATTATGGGTTAAATAAAATATATTATTAAATTGTGACATTTTCACTTTAACATTGTTACTAGAAAATTTTTTATTTTATTTTATTTTTTATTGTTTAAAGTATTACATGTAGTAGTACATATATCTCCTTTTTTTCCCATTGACCTTCCCCCAGCCTCCCCTACCCTCTAGTCCTCATCCGACCACCCCTCCCCGCCCAGTGTCTTGTGTCCATTGGTTGTGTTTATATGCATGCATACAAGTCCTTTGGTTGATCTCCTTCCCCCCTTCCCCAAAACTCCCAGCCTTTTCGCTGTAATTTGACAGTCTGTTCAGTGCTTTACTGTCTCTGTATCTATCTTTTTGTTCATCAGGTTATAATGTTCTTTATTTTCCATAAATGAGTAAGATCATGTGGTATTTTTCTTTCATTGCCTGGCTTATTTCACTTAACATAATGCTCTCCAGGTCCAACCATGCTGCTGCAAATGGTAAGAGTTCCTTCTTTTTTATAGCAGCATAGTATTCCATTATGTAGATGTACCATAGTTTTCTAATCCACTCATCTGCTGATGGGCATTTAGGCTGTTTCCAAATCTTAGCTATGGTGAATTGTGCTGCTATGAACGTAGAGCTTCATATATCCTTTCTGATTGGTGCCTCTAGTTTCTTGGGAGATATTCCTAGAAGTGAGATTACTGGGTCAAGTGGGAGTTCCATTTATAGTTTTTTGAGGAAACTCCATACTGTTCTCCACAGTGGCTGCACCAGTCTGCATTCCCACCAGCAGTGCACCAGGATTCCTTTTTCTCCACATCCTCGAAAGCACTTGTCGTTTGTTGATTTGTTGATGATTGCCATTCTGACAGGTGTGAGATGGTAACTCGTTGTTTTGATTTACATCTCTCGGATGATTAGTGGCTTTGACCATGTTTTCATATGTTTCTTGGCCTTCCTTATGTTTTCTTTCGAAAAGATTCTATTTAGGTCCATTGCCCATTTTTTTATTGGATCATTTATCTTCCTTTTATTAAGTTGTATAAGTTCCCTGTAGATGTTGGAGATTAAACCTTTATCAGTGATAACATTTGCAAATATGTTCTCCCATATAGTGGGCTTTCTTGTTGTTTTGTTGATGGTTTCTTTTGCTGTGCAAAAGCTTTTTATTTTGATGTTGTCCCATTTGTTTATTTTCTCCTTAGTTTCCATTGCCCTAGGAGCGGTATCAGTGAAGAAATTGCTTCAGCATATATCTGAGATTTCTCTGCCTGTGGATTCCTCTAGTATTTTTATGGTTTCCCATCTTATGTTTAAGTCCTTTATCCATTTTGAGTTTATTTTTGTGTATGGTGTAAGTTGGTGATCTAGTTTCATTTTTTTGCATGTATTTGTCCAATTTTCCCAATACCATTTATTGAAGACTGTCTTGACTACATTGTATGTTCATGCCTCCTTTGTCAAATATTAATTGAGCATAGTGGTTTGGGTTGATATCTGGATTCTCTATTCTATTCCATTGGTCTATATGTCTGTTCTTGTGCCAGTACCAGGCTGTTTTGAGAACAGTGGCCTTGTAATACAGCTTGAAATCTGGTATTGAGATCCCACCTACTTTTTTCTTCTTTCTCAGGATTGCTGTGGCTATTCAGGGTCTTTTTTTATTCCAGATGAATTTTTGGAGAGTTCTTTCTAGGTCTGTGAAATATGCCATTGGTATTTTAATGGGGAGTGCATTGAATTTATAGATTGCTTTGGGTAGTATGGACATTTTAATGATGTTGATTCTACCAATCCATGTACATGGTATGTTCTCCCATCTGTTTATGTCTTCCTCTATCTCTTTTTTCAGTGTCCTGTAGTTTTCCACGTATAGGTATTTTACCTTCTTATTTAAGTTTATTCCTAGGTATCTTAATTTTTTTTGGTGTGATGGTAAATGGGATTGCCTTTTTAGTTTCTCTTTCTGTAAGTTCACTATTGGCATATAGAAATGCCGTAGATTTCTGGGTGTTAATTTTGTATCCTGCTACATTGCCGAATTCATTTATTAAGTCTAATAGTTTTTTGATGGAGTCTTTAGGGATTTTTATGTACAATATCATGTCATCTCTGAATAAGGAGAGTTTTACTTCTTTTCCAATTTTTATTTCTTCTTCTTATCTAATTGCAATGGCTAGTACTTCCCAGTACTATGTCAAACAGGAGTGGTGAGAGTGGGCATCCCTGTCTTGTTCCTGTTCTTAGTGGAAATGGTTTTAGTTTTTGCCCATTGAATATGATGTTGGCTATGGGTTTATCATATATGGTTTTTATTATGTTGAGGTATGATCCTTCTATTCCCACCTTGCTGAGAGTTTTTATCAAGAAAGGGTGTTGGATTTTGTCAAATGCTTTTTCTGCATCAATTGATATGACTATATGATTTTTATCTCTCAATTTGTTTATGTGACATATCACGTTTATTGATTTGCAGATATTGTACCATCCTTGCATCCCTGGGATAAATCCTACTTGGTCATGGTGTATGATCTTTCTGATGTACTGCTGGATCTGATTTGCTAGAATTTTGTTGAGGATTTTGGCATCTATGTTCATGAGGGATATTGGCCTGTAATTCTCTTTCATTGTGTTATCTTTATCTGGTTTTGGTATTAGAGTGATGCTGGCTTCATAGAATGAGCTTGGAAGCGTTCTTTCCTCTTGAATTTTGGAATAGTCTGAGGAGGATAGTTTTTAGTTCTTCCTTGAATGTTTGGTAAAACTCCCCTGTGAAGCCGTCTGGCCCCAGGCTTTTGTTTGCTGGAAGCTTTTTGATGACTGCTTCAATTTCTTCCAAAGTTATTGGCCTGTTGAGATGTTTAGATTCTTCCTGATTGAATTTTGGAAGGTTATATTTTTCTAGGAATATGTCCATTTCCTCCAGGTTGTCCAGTTTGTTGGAATAGAGTTGTTCATAGTATTTTTTAACAATCCTTTGTATTTTGGTGGGGTCTGTTGTTACTTTACCCCTTTCATTTCTGATTTTGTTTATTTGGGTCCTCTCTCTTTGCTTCTTGGTGAGCCTGGCTAGAGGTTCATCAATCTTGTTTATCCTTTCAAAGAACCAGCTCTTGGTTTTGTTGATCTTTTGTATTGTTTTTTTGGTCTCTATGTCATTTATCTCCGCTCTGATCTTTATTATTTCCTTCCTCTGCTTACACTGGGCTTTTCTTGTTGCTCTCTTTCTAACTCTTTGAGGTGTAGGAGTAGGTAATTTATTACCATTGTTTCTTGTTTTTTGCAGTAGGCTTGTAGAGCTGTGAACTTCCCTCTCAAGACTGCTTTCGCTGTGTCCCATAGATTTCGGATTATTGTGTTTTCATTGTCATTTTTTGCCATGATGTTTTTTATTTCTTCTTTGATCTCTCTGGTAACCCAGTCATTGTTTAATAGCATGCTATTTAGTCTCCATGTGTTTGATTTTTTTGGATTGTTTTTATTGTAGTTGATTTCCAGTTTTATGCCACTGTGATCTGAGAAGATGCTTGATATGATTTCTATCTTCTTTATTTTGAACAGACTTTGCCTATGACCCAACATATGGTCTATCTTTGAAAATGACCTATGTGCACTTGAGAAAAATGTATATTCTGTGGCTTTGGGGTAAATGTTCTGAAGATGTCATCTGGTCTAGTGAGTCATTTAGGATTGATCTTTCTTTGCTGATTTTTTGTTTAGAGGATTTGTCCAATGGTGATAGTGGGGTATTAAAGTCTCCCACTATAATTGTATTGCTGTCAATCTCTCCCTTCATATTTTCTAGGAGTTTTTTTATGTATTTGGGTGCTCCTGTATTGGGTGTGTATATATTTACCAGAGTTATTTCTTCTTGTTGGATTGCTCCCTTTAGTATTGTGAAGTGGCCTTCCTTATCTCTTTTTATGTCCTTCACTTTGATATCTAATTTGTCAGATATAAGTATTGCTACCCCAGCTTTTTTTCATTTCCATTCACCTAAAAAAACTTTTTTCCATCCCTTCACCATCAGTCTGTGTGCGTCTTTTTTTCTGAGGTGGGTTTCTTATAGACAGCAGATATGGGTCATGTTTTCTTATCCAATCCATTACCCTATGTCTTTTGATTGGGGCATTTAATCCATTTACATTTAAAGTTATTATTGCTAGGTACTAGTTTGTTGCCATTTTTATTCTTTATCCCTGTGTTCCTTCTTTGCTTCCTATTTCTTTTTTCTTTCTTTTTTTTTTTTTTTTTTACAGAAGACCCTTTAGCATTTCTTGCATTGCTGGTTTGGTGGTAATAAACTCCTTAGTCCTTTCTTGTCTGTGAAACTCCTGATTTCACCTTCAATTTTGATTGATAGCCTTGCTGGGTACAGTATTCTTGGATTCAGACCCTTCCTTTGCATGACTTTGTATATTTCATTCCATTCCCTTCTGGCCTGATGTATTTCTGTTGAAAAATCAGTCACTAGTCTGATGAGGGATCCTTTGTAGGTAACTTTCTGTCTCTCTCTGACTGCTTTTAAGATTCTTACTTTGTCGTCGGTGTTTGCCAATTTAATTATAATGTGCCTTGGCATCAGTCTTTTGGGGTTCATTTTGCTTGGGATCCTGTGAGCTTCTTGGATTTGTGTGGGTTTTTTCTTCCCTATATCAGGGAAGTTCTCTGTCATTATTTCTTCAAACAGGTTTTCTATTCCTTGCTCAGTTTCCTCTCCTTCTGGCACCTTTATTATGCGGATGTTGTTTTGTTTCATGTTGTCCCAAAGTTCCCTTAGGCTTTCCTCCTGCTTTTTAATTTTTTTTTCTAGAAGCTGCTTTACTTGGATATTTTTTCCTACCTTGTCTTCTAGCTCACTGATGCAGTCCTCTGCTTCTTCTAGTCTACTCTTGATGATTTCTATTGAGTTCTTTACAGCAGTGATGTCATTTTTCCTTTCTTCTTGACTCTTCTTCATTTCCTCTTGGTTCTTACACAAATTGTCGAATTTCTCTTCCATTCTTTTCATCCACCTTATGACCATTTCTCTGAATTCTTTCTCTGACAGGTTGCTTGCCTTCATTTCATTTACTTCCTTTTCTGGTGCTGCCTGCTTTTCTTTCATATGTGGGCTGTTTCTTTGTCTCCCCATGTTCTCTCTTCTTCGTGTGTCTAGTTATGTAGTTCTCTCTCTCCTGCGTTGATGTAAAGGCACAAAATACAACATAACAAGGCACAACGCACAAGGTACTGAACACAAATGTATTCACAATATTAATAACCTAAAATAAGGGTGACCACCAGAGAAAGGTGAATGAGAGGATAAGGAAGGAAGGAAGAAGAAGAAGGAGAAGGAGGAGAAGGAGGAGGAGGAGGAGGAGGAGGAGGAGGAGGAGAAGAAGAAGAAGAAGAAGAAGAAGAAGAAGAAGAAGAAGAAGAAGAAGAAAAGTGCAAAAATGAAATTGGGAAAAGGAGAAAAAAATAAGAGAGAAAAGAGAGAGAATAAGAAAGAAGAGGGGAACAAACTATATATATGGGGAGATAACTCCAATAGAACATCCACTAATCTCAACACATGCCAGCAACAAGTACCTGGAGATGAATGCAAACTACAAACAACAACCAATATCAAGTGAGGTGAGGGAAAACAGAAGCAAAAAACAAACAAAGCAAAGAGAAAAAGCGAAACAATCTCACAAACAAGCATAAAAAAATTGATATAATCAACAATCAAGCAAACAACAACAAAAGGACAGAGAGAAAAACATTTTTGGATAGTGAAGGAAGAGAAGAGAGAGGTGTATATGGACTTGGAGCAGGAGATTGGAAATTAGATATATAAGGAGGGTGAAATTTTAACGGGGTGAAAAAGAAGGAATAGGGAAAATCTAAAGCAGGAATAGGGTAAGAGAAACAGGGCAACAAAAGGGGAAAAGTGAGGAAGAGAGTGATGGCGTAAAGGTAAAGTTGAGACAGAGTAAAATGATGCTAAAGGGAAGATGAAAATAGAATGTAGAACACTAATCCCAAAGTAAAATAAAGAGAAAATGACACTTTAAAAAAAAGGTAAAATAGTAGTAGTAATAATACTGATTGAAAATAAAAATATAATAATTAAAAAGGTAAAATCAAGTGAGGAAAAAAATTAGTTTCTTAAGTAAAAGATGAAAAAAATAAAAATGTGCAGTAGTGAAGGTCATTCACTTCCTCTACTGTTCTGTTTGGCATGCCTGTTTCCTAGTCAGGACAGTATTGAAGTTCCCTGTGTTCCACTGATCCTCAGTATTGTAAGCCAGTCCTGATTTTCAAGCAGGCAGTGTGTCTTAATTTCTTGTATTCCTTTATTTGTGATTACACAAGAGTCAATTTGTGATTCAACCCCTGGGTGGCAGTGTTTCTGTATTGCCCACCGGGTCTATAGGTCCTCTAGCTAGTGTTTAGAATTTGTCTTCCCTGTGGCACTTAATACTGGTTTGGTGGGGTGGGTTGCCCCAGAGCTGGTTCTTTATTGGTTATTCCCCGCTCTGATCTCCAGGTTCCAGAAAAACAACTTTCCCCTGCAGTCTCTTAGAGTGACCCCAATTGGGTGATCCCATGTATTGGGCTTGGTAATCAGAAGCAAGGATTTAAAGAGGAAAAGAAAAAAAAAGAAAAAAAAGAACCAGAGTTAAGTGTGCGAACTCTGGGGCTGCGCGCAAGTCTGTGCAGTTTCTTTTCCCCTTGGGTCTAAGCAGCCAGCACACTTTTAAAATTTGTAGGCTGTCCTTTTGCGCCCAGATCAAAATGGGTTGCTTTTTAGAGTTCCCTTCTGTTAGCAGCTCTGCGGACCCCCTTCCACATTCACGGATCATGCCAGCCCCAACAGCCACGGATTTTTCTAGGCGCAGACTTCTCCAGCTCCTGCGTGCGTGTTTCTCTCTCCTGCCAGGACCACAGACCTCACTATCCCAGGCAAAATCTGACCTTTCCGTGGTGGAGTATAGAGCTCCTCTGAATCCGCGCGCTTGCGCCAATTGGGGACTGGTGTTCTCAGGTTCACAGCTGTTCGGTGGGTGCCGTAGTTGTAGATTCCCCAGGCTTTTCAAGCTTCCGATAACATCCACTTTTCCTTCAAGTAGGTGCTGTCTCCATGTCCAAGACGGTCGTTCTGGGTGGGAACCCAGCAGCAGTGGGGGCTACCCGGTCAGGGGAGCCCCGTCCGACAGTCCCCCACAGTCTCCTGGAGTATAAATGTCCCTCAACTCACCAACAAACACTCCACGTGTGACCACACACTCTCCCTTTGTTTTCTCACTCACACACTATCTTGCAGTCTGCCTTCCCGTTGGCAGCCATTTTCCATCTCCCCAGCCTAGAAAAATTTTAATTATATATTAGACAGCTCTATTTTAGAATTGGTGTTTACACTAAAATATCATTAGGAAATCCAAAGTTAGCCATTTTTTAAATATATTTTTATTGATTTCAGAGAGGAAGGGGGGGAGAGAGAGAGAGAGAGAAAGAGAGAGAGGGAGAGAAACAGCAATGATGAGAGAGAATCATTGATCAACTGCCTCCTGCACACCCCACAATGAGGACTGAGCTCACAACCCCAGTATATGCCCTGACCAGAAATCAAACCATGACCTCCTGATTCATAGGTCGACCACTGAGCCACTGCAGCCAAGCAAAAGTTAGATATTTTTAACTTTTAATTAAAACAAAATATAATTACCTCATTAATACTCTCCAACTTATATATGTGCCATAATATAGCAATTTATGTTAAATAATTTCAACTTATTAGAAAAATTTCATATACAAACATTCGTTTATATTTTAGGGAGATTTTACCACAGATTGTGAAGTTATATTACCTGATCCTGAGTTCCAACTCTGCTACTTATCAGCGACATGACCTAGGCAAGCAGTTTACTACATCTGATAAAATTTCTACATCTGTAAAATGGGGGTCATAATGGTGCATACCTCATTGCACTGATGTGAGAGTGAGATCAATGAGTGCATGAAAAACTCTAATTACAATGCCTGATCACATGTAATGCTGAACAAATTTTAGCTATTATTATCATTATTATTACTATTATTATTCCACTTTGTCATATCTGTCATATTCTATTAACCTTCAATTTAGGTTAGTCTATATTTATAATAATTCTTTCTTCTTCCTTCAAATAAGCTAATTGGAACTGTGACTGAACTGTCAAAATTTAATTCTCCTCACCCTGAACGGATATAAAATAATTATCAAAATCAAAGATATTTTGACTCATTTTAAGTTAGCAAAATAAATGAAAAGTTCCAATCACCAGATATGCATTCATAATAATTTCATTTTGATAAATATTAAAATTTCCAAGTTTAACAAAATGCAACAAATATCTAAAGCGGTTTACATTCTGTTTATTATCACCAAAACCCTAATGTGTAAAATAAGGAAGCTATCCCTACTGAAGCATTTGTATACAAAGTTTCTTGTTCTGTAATTTGGAATTTACCTACCCAAGTTCTTATTTTTTTTCTCAATTACAAATCATAATAGCTAATATTTATTATACACTGTATCCAAGGTCACACAGTTATTTAGTAGCAGAATTATTAGACTCTTAACCACTGCAACTAAGAAATATCTTAATTGAGAGTTTGAGCTCAAATATATTTTATCCCATTAAACCATGAGTTTTGGAACAGGCAGAGAAAAAAGAAAACTTCAATGTTCTCTCATTACTATCTCATTAAGCAACAACTCCTTCAACCCTTGCCTTCTAGTCATGTTCAGACATTGTTTAATGAGGTGATAACAACACATTCAAAGCACATGAAAAAATTCTTCTGTTGTCTGTCTTAAAATCAGTTTTCTTCATGGACAGTTTTAAAATTTGATTGGAAAACCCTGCCATTCAGAAGGCTTGAAAAAGAAAAACAAACCCCCTCCTGAGTCTATAGAAGCTTAAAATTCAGAACTCACAAACTCTTCTCTGCCCATTGTCCCCCCACTCCCACCCAGGGCAGTAGGCAAATCTGCTCTAAAAGGCAAATATTGACCATTATATCCCTGCAAGTAGAGAAAAACGTGCTCCTTTATATGCTGCTCCTAAGAAATATAAAGAGCCTGGCTCAAAGAAGGTATATTGGTCCCTTGGACTAAAAAACCTGTGGCCATACAAGAGAGTTTAAATCATATGTGTTTTAAAATCTCCAAGAGATGCCCAATTAACATCATACTTAATCTCTTAGAAAAATAAAAGATCCAGCCAAATGACAGGAATTTCACCTAACTTGAAATGAGCCCTGTGTTGGTTGACAATAGACTACAGCCTTAACAATCTATATATATATAACCCTAATATGCAAATAGACTAAATGGCGGAACAACCGAACAACCGGTTGCTATGACATGTACTGACCACCAGGGGGCACGTGCATAACATGGTGGGCAGCAGCAGCAGGTGGCAGAGCATGGAATATGGTGGGCATTGGCCACGATGGGATGGTGGAGCAGGTGAGCTGAGGTGCCAGACCAAGGCAAGGCGCCGGTCGCTGTCATCAGGGTGAGCCTCTGGTGGTTACTGAAAATTCTTTGTTCCCACACACCATGGTCCCACCAGGCATTCACACCTGCTGCAGGTGCCAGCCTTGCTCACACCCACGGCCAGCGCCAGCCCCAATCACTTGGTGCCATCAGCAGGTGCAAGCGGCAGCTACCAGCCCTGATCACCCCTCAGGGTTCTCCACCTCCCCCTGCTCCTGAGGGGCAATCGGGGCCAGCAGTCGCCTCTTGCACCCACTGCCAGTGATGGCCCCACTCGCACCCACTGCTTGTGCTGGCCCCAATTGCTCCACGCTGGCAGTGGGTGTGAACAGGGCCAGCACTGTCAGCACGTGGCAGCAGCAGTGACAGGAGTTGGGCTGCCGGCAGACAGGGGACCAGGGGTCGTGGCGGGAGGCGCCAGGCAGGGATGTGGAGGATGGCACCACAGCCTCATGGCCCACAGTTTCTTTCAAGGTGCATGAATTCATGCACTGGGTCCTAAATAATAAAAGCCTACTATGCAAATCGACTGAACAGCAGAACAACCAGTCACTATGACTCACACTGACCACCAAGGGGCAGACGCTCCATGCAGGAATTGTCCCCTGGTGGTCAGCGCACTCCCATAGGGGAAGCGCCACTCAGCCAGAAGCCGGGCTCACAGCTGGTGAGTGCAGTGGCGGTGGTGGGAGCCTGTCCTGCCTCCGTGGCAGTGCTAAGGAGCAGCAAACCAAGCAGTAAGGAGCAGTGAGCAGGCGGACAGTAAAGAGCAAGGGGTCCCAGACTGAAAGAGGGATGTCCAACTGCCAGCTTAGGCCTGCTCCCCACAGGGAATGGGCCTAAGCTGGCAGGTGGACATCCCCTAAGGGGTCCCGGACTGTGAGAGCATGCAGGTTGGGCCCCTCCTCCCCATGAACAAATTTCATGCACCGGACCTCTAGTAAATAAATAAAAAGACATCCAGCTTTCTTATCAATGCTAAATACTATATAATAAAACCCTAATATGCAAATCAACCAAACGGGGGAATGACCGGTTGCTATGACGCACACTGACTACCAGAGGGCAGACGCTAAATGCAGGAACTACCCACTGTAGGGGTTGGTGAGCAGGCAGCACCAAGCCGCCAGCCAAGGTGGGTGCCAGCGGGATCCCCCTGATTGCCACACCTGCCAGGCACCCCACAGATTGGCCCTGATCACCAGCCTGGCCTAGGGACCCTACCCGTGCACAAATTTTGAGCACTGGGCCTCTAGTAGTTTCATAATTCCTTATAGGACTGAAGGAAATGACCATTTCACTGCAATCTATTCCACAAAGATAAGAAGAATTTTGAAATTTCCTTACTACTTAACCAAGAATTACAAAAAATATTGTCAATAATTGGTAGTGGCCATATATTTCACCTCTGAGCTATCCGACATATCAGTATCAAGTTGTGCTAATTAGAGAAATGTATCTTCTAAGAATCCTGGGGAACACAGCCAAAAGTAGATAAGATTGAGAAGGACTGTCTTATCCATCACTTTTTATCTGCTTGTATTAACCGTCAGCCCATTTAAAAATATGTACACATTATTTGCCAATGAGGTAAGTGGCAGGGAAACAGAGAATTAAAAAACAAATACATCAAAAGCTCGTTATAGAGAGATCCAACATGATATCTCAGCCAAAAGTGTAATTTAATATTGAACAGATCTCAGTAAACTTTTGATGTGCTTTAATCTGGCTTAAATAAACTTCATTTTAAATAAATTACCTTTTGGCTGTGCTCAAAATGTTGTATTCAGAGAGTGAATGTCAAGATGTTGCTTCCTTTTCTTGGGTCATTAATTAGAGGCTCTCATCTCTTTCTAGGGCTCCCTGGCATCAAACCTTCTCCACACTCATAGCTTTTCTCATTTCAGTAGCAAAAATGTGTCAGAATATGAACTAGTTCCAATATTATCTGTTTTAAATTCATAGTTTATTTACTTATTGATTCCTGACACAGCTGCAAATGAGCTCTTAGCAGAATGGAAATCATTTGTTTCTAGTTTTCTCATTTA
Source organism: Corynorhinus townsendii (assembly GCA_026230045.1). Classification (NCBI taxonomy): domain Eukaryota; kingdom Metazoa; phylum Chordata; class Mammalia; order Chiroptera; family Vespertilionidae; genus Corynorhinus; species Corynorhinus townsendii. Next base: position 138,197,891 of record JAPDVU010000002.1, on the reverse strand, counting down.
TAAAATGAGGGTATTGAAGCCTGCCCTTTTCCCCAGGAAAGGATTTCATAAGTCTGAATTCAATTGTTCCATAAAGCTCATTGATCAAAGGTTTCATGTGACACTAATGCCATAATACTATTGGAGTAAGAGACTAGATGATGTATCAAAGTAAACTGTATGCTCTACACTTCATTATAATAGTAAAACTATTTTAAAGGCTCTCTTTAAACAAAGGCTATCCTTTGAACATTATAGATGAAGAATTGCACACCATCAAAGGCAAGCCAAGGGTATTGAGACCACATGCCACACAGGCTCTTCATGGATGAGGCACACAATGTGTCAAAGGAAAGACGCATGGCAGCGTATCCACTGACACCTTACCATCACTCTGAGAGCATACTTTGCTTTGCTAGATAGGCACAGGTCACAGAAATATCCAGAGGTGGGCTTGTTAACTGTAGCCAGATGTGACAGATTTAGGCAGGAGTGGAGCTCTGAAACAAGCTCTGCTGAGTGGGGTGGAGAGGACTCTAGGCAAAAGGCAGGTAGAGTTGACAGATAAAACACGGGATGTGTAATATTTGAGAATTACAAATATTAAAACGTATTATTCTTTGTGTTTTTTTAGAATTCAAATTTAATTGGGCATTCTCTATTTTTATTTGCTAAATCAGTCAACCCTAGGCAGAGAGCACCCGAAGGATTTCAACAGGTGCAGGTGCAGCTTCAAGGAAGAACCTATTCTAGTGGGCAGAACAGTATCTGTAGTCAACATGATCTTAGCCAATGGCTAACAGTGGTAGTGAGGGTAAGTGGTCAATGAAGGGAATGAGGGCAGATGTGGGGAAGCTTGGGAAGATGAAAAGCACAGCAATTAGATTTGGACACAAGATCAAGGCCACCCTAACAAGAGCAAACTGATGCTGGATCCCAAAACATTGGGGTAGAGTCCCAAAACATTTTTTTCTGCCTTCATACCATTCACAAAACCAAACCTTCCATTCAGTAATACCTCACTTTATATCTCCCCAGAGGCATTTCAAATTTCCAAAAAAGCAGATAGGGTCTGAAAAATCCACTCCAAGCTTCTAACATGTATCACCACCACAAATGAGTCTATCCCCCAATTGGCAATGTTTTTGAAGATGACTGTTTCTTACAGAGAATGGATTTGAGGTGAGCATGATAAAAGAAGGGAGACCCATGAGTACACTAATTCGGTAGATCTGGTGAAAGATTTAGCGTTGAGCAGGGAGGTGGTGGCAGTGGAGATGGAGAGAAGTGAAAAGTTTAAACAAGCATTTTGTAGAAAGAATGGAGAAGTCTTAGTGAGGGTTTTCCTCTAGGACATAAGGGAGAGGAAAGTGCCAAGCATGCCTCCTCAGTTTCTGGGCAACCATAAAGATTTCTGTCAGGGGGAGGAGCTGGGCCAATTAGATGATCTCTCCTGAAAGAAGACACTGAGACCAGATGGTGGAAGTGGATAGAGTTGAGATGTCACAATGCACCACCAGAGGTAACTGCCATCCTGATCTCAGGGCAGGAGGAAGATAAGCAACAGCAAAGAGCAAAACAGAGACAAGTGTCCCATGGTCCCCCAACGGGTGGCCTCACAGGTTTGCTTTCTCATCTTGGAACACACCCAGTGTGCTTCTGTCTGAGTCTCTGCTCTCTGTTTCCTAACTTGGAATGCTCCCCCACCCCCTCTATTTATCTCCTTTGTGTTTCTCAGCTACCCACTTAAATGTCATCCATTCAAAAGAGAACGTTTCCTGACCACCCAATCTTAAATAGCACCCAGTTTCAATTATCACGTGAGGCTCTTTTATTGTTTTCAAAACGCCACCATCCGAACTCATCATTGGTTTACAAGTCCACCACCCCACCCACTAGAATGCAGGCTCCCAGACTGCAAAGATCTGCCTCTTCTTTTCATGCTGATTACCCAGTGCCTGAACAGTACCTGGTGCAGTGAGCCCTCAGGAAATGCTGTTGACAGGGGTTCTGGGGGATACTTTCCCAGTTCCAGGTTCTAGTCCACAGGAAGTGACTATAGCTTGTTTTCTGCCCTTGGCTACTGTAGAATAGTCATGCCTTTATCATAACCTTTCCTTTCCCTGACCTCCTTCCAGTGGCTTCTTTTCCTTAGCAGCAGAGAGCTATCCCAGAACACACATAGGAATCAAAATCATCATTATATGACATAACATACCCTTGGGACAAAATCTAGGGGATATGTCAATGCTTAATAAGAGGACGAGCCACAAATATTTAAAAATTAGAACAGATATATCAAGATTTTATTCTTATGTGTTGTCTTCCTCTCATGCACAATCTCTGCGCAAGGCTGGAGGAGTAGAGATGAGGAGCGGGTGACCCTGCCATAAGGGAAGTCTTAGCTGCAGAGGGCAAATAAGATGTCAAACCTCAGAGAGAAGGTAGGGGAGGGTGAGGGGAAGGGGAAGTGATCAACCAAAGGACTTGTATGCATGCATATAAGCCTAACCAATGGACACAGACAATGGGGGGGGGGGGGAGTGAGGGCATGAGTGGGGGGGGGTGGGTAATGGGGGAATAAGGACACATATGTAATACCTTAATCAATAAAGAAATTTTTAAAAAAAGAGTGAAACTCAATGGCAGAACAGGTGCAAAGCTCTCCACCGCAGTCTGCAAATCATGCTTTGGGCTCTGAAAGCCACCAAGGTGGAATTTTCCCACTGGCTCTTGAGGCAACAAAGGAAGGGAGGTCATTCCAGGTAGAGGAAACAACAGATGCGAAGCGCCGAGATGCTGAACCAGCAGATCAAGTTCTGGAACTCCATTTGCTGTGGCCAGAATTCAGGGCATTTATCGGATAGTGGCAGGAAATTGTATTGGGACAGTAGCAAGGATCAGATTGTATGGACCAGTGTAAGGAAAACCCGTTGTCTTTAATAAAATTAAAGCCCAGAACAGTACAATCTAGCCCTGGAAAAATGCTTTCCTGATTAACAGGACCTCACAGAGCCTGACTCCATTCCCTCCCAGGTTTTCCCACCCACTGGTAACTCTCAATAATAAAGCATCCGGGACCCTTGTAGGGACTAGCTGGGACTTTATTCCCTAGGTGACCACACACACACACACACACACACACACACACACACACACACACACATCTTTTCTTCAGACTGCCTTCAAAAGAACTTAGGAAATATTAAAGCTGTAAGTGATGAATAATAAAGAGTATTGGAAGTTAAGAGGCCTGCTGGTCCCAGTCCAGGTTCCCATGGAAGGCTATCCAGTGTCACCAAGACCAGCGCCATTGTGCGCCTCCTCAATGACAGCTTGCTGGAGAAAGGCAGTGAGCCAGGAATCCTCCAAAGCTGCCTGTTGTGTAGGCTGATGGAGATCGTAGAATCACAAGGAGCTTTAGTTCACTCATTTAACAGGAAAGACATTCATTAGGACTACTTGATTTTAATGAAAACAAAACCTGTAGGCTGGGAAGGCACTCTGTCCTTTCAGAAATTCACATTACAGTAAATGAAAGCCTGGGTGAACCTTGTCATCCGTGTTCTATCCATTTGCCACTTTCTATCAACTATACCTTTATATTTAAATTTTAAACCCATTCTTCTGCTGACTTTTGTTTTCATAACCTTAGTAAAGACTTTACTGTATTTTATCTGAAATATCATAATAGCTTCTTAGTTGGTCATGTGGTCTCCCCTACCTTTTTAGTCATCTCACTCATTGTTGCTGACCCCATCTTGCTAAAACACAGCTTTAAATACACTATGCCATTAAAAAAAAAAAGCCCTAACCAGTTTGGCTCAGTGGATAGAGCATCAGCCTGCGGACTCAAGGGTCCCAGGTTCGATTCCAACTAAGGGCATGTACCTTGGTTGCGGGCACAGACCCAGTAGGGAGTGTGCAGGAGGCAGCTGATAGATGTTTCTCTCTCTTGATGTTTCTAACTCTCTATCCCTCTCCCTTCCTCTCTGTAAAAAATCAATCTTTTTTTTTTTTAAATATGCTATGCCTTGCCCTATTCCTAAGCACTCTGTAACTCCCCATTGCCTCTAGAATGAAAACCTTTCCCAAATCTTTTGCTCTCTATGAACTGGCACTAACTTACTTTTCTAACTGTAACGCCTACGACATTGTCTTTATGCTATAGCTAAACTAAAATACAGTGTTTTTCTGTAGAGACAGGTTTATTTTGCTTGCAGTGCCCCTTCCTCCAACTTTCCTCATGGTAAAATATTACCCACCTTTCAAAGCTCACTCCAAATGCCCACACTTCCATGAAGCAATCTCTCATCCTGTTGACCATATGGAATTTCTCACACCTGGTGTCTATCTCCCACAGCATATGACCTTGTATCTCTCTGGTAGAACTTAACTACCTTACATTTTGTGCTAAGTGGTATTTGCACATCAGGAATAAAAATTCCTAAACCACAAAGTTTGGGGTCTTGCCCTCTGTGGGCAGTTTGTTGAATTAATTAGTTCAGTATTTGGTCCCACATAGAACTCCCAGCCCTGGTGAACTTCCACCTGGGTCATTACCACGGCATTTTGTTTAGCTGTCCAATGAAAGTGCACATCAAAGATTTGTTTTTGTCTTTCCGTTTTGTGTGGAAGGTGGTGGTTGGTAGTTTGGGGTTTGGGATGCAGGCAAGCTGAAGAGGTGCCAATTTGTAAAATGTGGCCCATTGCTCTGAAGGTGACTTATTGGCACTAAAGCACAGCTTTGGGGGTGCAATCTGAGCTTCCTTCCCTACATCCCTAATTACTCCTGCGAGTTTCTTTTGTTGGAGGTTTTTTCCCTCCTTGGACCTTTGCCCTGCTTAACAGCCCTGAGCACCCCAGCACTACAGACGCATTTGTTTCATCAGCTTCTACTCCAAAAGGATTTTATAGGATCAGTTTGTTTAATTAACTTTTAATTTGGTTTTGTTTTCTTTTCAAGGACTTTATTTGTAAAACTGGAAAGTGTGTGCACAAAATCAGATAAAGTGAATGAAATCCCAGAAAGAAGAAAGATAGCTTAGTGTCAGGGGACACTGGGACAAACAAAATCCCAGTGGTTGTCTTGAGTGTTTTCACATTTATAACAGCAAAAATGTTAAATTATTAAGGTACTGTGTCCATTCAGGCTGCTATAAAAAAAATTCCAGAGACTGGGTGTCTTCAACAACAAACATTTATTTCTCATAGTTCTGGAGGCTGGGAAGTCCAAGATGAAGGTGCTGGTAGATTCATCTTAGTGAGAGCCCAGTTCCCAGTTCAAAGTTCATCTTTTTCTGTGACCTCACCTGGCAGAAGGGGAAGTGATCCCTCTGGGGTCTCTTTTGTAAGAGCATCAGGGCTCCACCCTCAAGACCTCAGTGCCTCCCAAAGGCTCCACCTCCTAATACCATCACACTGAGCATTCGGTGTCAATGTATGAATCTGGGAAGGACACGAACATTCACGCCATAGCAACATATATCATCAGGTAGGATGCTTTCAACTACCAGAAAGGAAATAACTGACTAAGAGCAGCCCTAATAATAGGTGTTTATTTCACAAAACAAGACATCTAGAGGAAGGCAGTTCCTGCAGCTCACAATGTCAGCCAAGAACAGGCTCTTGCTTCGTCTCTGCTCTCCTCTCCTCTCCCAATATGTTGGCAGTAGTTCCTCTTATAACAAAATGGCTGGGATGACTACCAACTTCATGTCTTAACACAACTACATCCAAGCCGGAAGAAATGGGATGTAACAAAAGGCCTTTCTCATCATGCTACTCCCTTTAATTAGAGAGGAACATTTTTCCCAGATTTCCTCAGCAGCTTAAGTCTTAATGAACTGAGTTGGGTCTCATCTTTGGGCCAATCACTGTCAAAGGGAAATTCTAAAACCATGATTGGTGGAGACCAAGCACATCATTTCCTGGAGCTGGGCACATTGCCTGGTGAAAAAGGAAATGGGGTTCTGAGAGTAAGAAAAGGGGGAAATGGTTGTGGGCAGACAACCCACTGTATCCACCAAATGCTCTATACCACTATTCATCTAGGTTAATACTATAAGAAAGGACTTAATGAGCTGTTAATCCATATCGACAGGAGTGAATGAAGAGCTTTCCATTCACAGGCATGGCTCGTTTTGTTGCCCTTTGCTTTATGGTGTTTCACAGATGTTGTGTTTTTTACAAATTAAAGACAAGACTCTCCACCAACAAAAAGATTATGACTTGCTTTATTGCAATATTCATTTTCTTGCAGTGGTATGAACCAAATCCACAATATCTCCAAGGTATGCCTGTAGATTAATTTAAACCCAAGCAAATAATAATATCGACTTGTTATTATCATCAAAAGAAATGATGATGATCCTGGCTGGTGTGGCTCAGTTGGTTGAAAAGTCATCCTTTACACCAAAAGTTTACGGGTTCAGTTTCTGGTGTTAGAAATGCTCTCAATGATGTCGCAGGAATGAGACAAACACTCGAAACTGGATCAGCAAGGCAAATTTACTTCTGCGCAAAAGGGTGCCTCTGCCAGCTGGAAATCATGGGCAAAAGCACACCCAACGGGAAGTCCGTTCGGGTTTTACTTCCTGATGCAGGGTCTGCCCTGCCCCTCACTCTGAGCTCCGACCTGATTGTTCAGGGCTCAGAGCTTGGGTTCCCATCATTGAGCGATTCGCTAATTCAGAGGAAGGGGAGGGTAAGGCAGAGCCTAAGATAGCGCCCCGGAGAACCTGAAGGTCATATCAAGATGGTAGAACCTAAGATGGCGTGAGCTCCTTTCGTTGACAGAAAAGATCGCTGGTTCACTCTCTCACTGGTCAGGGTGCATACCTCGGTGGGGCACATACAGAAGGCAACTGATCAATGTTTTCTTCTCTCTCTTCCTTACCCTCTAAAATTGGTAATTGTTCCTCTGGTGAGGATTTAAAAAGAAAGAAATGATGATGAAGGCCTGAACCTAAAAGGCCAATATCCTCTTCCTGATTTAAGCCTTTGCTTGTTTTATTGTCCTGGATATTATTACACACACTTACTGGAAACATTTCTCTTATGTTTACTTAAATTAAGCTGAAAGCCTATCACTATTTATTCTCTTCATGTTGGTTGCTAAATTAAATAGTGGCTTATGTGTAATTACTGGGCCTGGAGGCTTATCCCGACTTGTGGGGAAATTTCTCTCACTCTGCCGATCAGCATGAGCTTTTATTCAAACTGAGCCACCCAACCTTGACCACTTCCTGCTAGCCGGACGCCAGCTGTCATTTATCTTCTTTCACTGCTTCACAGTATGCTTCCCGCTATCCTTACTTTTTTGGATGTCCTTTCTCCCCTGAAATTCATTTTATTTACTTATGTATGGATTGCTCATCCTCTCGTGTCTTGCATTCACTTGTTCTCCGCAATGTTCTTTGATCGTGCTGCACTCTAACATTGCCCAGGGATATATAAATCCCCCCTAGGGAAACCTGCAAGGCTACAAATCAAATGTAGGACTCCAGATATCAGAGTGCCCTTTGAAGCTGTGCTTCATATTGAGCCGTTCAAGAGACAGCGGGGAAAATGAACAGATAAATTGAGCAATTCAAGAAGAATGACTAAAATGCCAGGGAACAGAAAGGTAAAACAAAACAAAACAAACACAAAACTCAGGAAACCTTGAGCCAATCTGAGTGCCAATATTGTAGAGACAGGAGAAGCACAAAACTTGTCCTAGGTCTGTTACAGAAGGCCCATTTCAGCAAGGAAGAGGATGGTGCCTGAAAGAGAGCTCTGAAAAGGAACAATGATGGAGGATTTGATCATGTGCTGACTCAGAAGGCTTTCTTTGATACTCTATGACTTTAAATCATTTTATCAGACCATCAAGGTTTGTTCCTGCTTCCCATCTTTCTCTATCACCTGCTGCTATCCACCCACTTCCTCTTCCTCAATAGATTTCTCAGTGAGGCCGAAGTGGAATATGGAGTACCTAATAGTTTCTCACATAAAATAGAATCGCTCTAGAGAATCCAAGATGGCGGCGTAGGTAAACACCTAAACTGCTGCCTCCCACAACAATTTAAACTGCAACTAAAAGACAAAACGTCTATCACCCAGAACCACGGGAAAGCTGGCTGAGTGGAAGTTCTACAACTAGAAGGAAAAAGAAAAGAGCTTTGAGACGTGCACGAGCGCTGAAAAGCTGAGGTCCGGAGGCACGTGATCCGGGCTGGTTGCGGGCGACTGGGTGCATTGCTTTTTTCAACCCGAACGGAGACAAGCCCCCGATTACTCTGAAATCCAGTCTCTGGGGAGACGTGGGGGACCCAAACTCCTACAGGAAGAAGCTGGACTGTCTGCCAGTGAGGGTGGCTTGCTTGCAGAGCTGCACGCAGGAATAATTGTTTACTGAACTGGGGCACGGGACTCACGGATGCCTTTGGGGACACAGAGCCGGCTAACTAGCAGCCATTGCTGTTTGCCACGCCCTAACCTAGTGACACCCTGAGGCCCCGCCCTGCACAACCTACAAACCCACCCAAGCTCCAAGCAACCGAGTTAGCATAAGAAAAGCCTGCCCTATCACAGCTTAACCTAGCAAACTTGCAGCCTGGGTCAGATAGTTCCAAAACCTCCAAACCCCAAGCAAAGAGGATAAAACTGCAGCTCTCACTGTAGCTCCTGCTGAGTGGCCTCAGACAGTAGCTGACCTGCACCCCATTGGAGATCCAGAAGCCAGTGTACCTAGTGGTCAGTGTGAGACACCAGATTTCAACTCCTCACATCCATAAGTGACACATTCAAGAGGCAAACTCAGTGAGCACCGAAGCCCCACTGAAACAAGTCCTGCGTGTCTTCAGCACAGCAGTTCTTCCATTATAGACACAGGGAGTGCTCACAGCTAATTGGCCTGGAGGTCAATTCCTCCCAGCGTACCAACAGCAATTCAGGCTTAACTACACCAAGACTTTGCGCTCAGCCCACAAAGGGGTGTACCAAGAGCATCCACATCAGGTGATTGGGGAGGCTGAGCTACTGCCCCCTATAGGTCACCTACCACACAAAGCCACTCCATCAACACAGGGAAGCAGCCAAAATGCAGAAACAAAGAAACATGTCACGAATGAAAGAAACGGAGGAAAGCAAACTACTGGATGACATAGAGTTCAGAACCACATGTATAAGGTTACTCAACAATCTTCTAAAAACCGCTGAGAAACTTGATGACACTTCTGAGGAGCTTAGTAAGACCTTCAAGGACCTTAATGAGAATGCCAAAAAAATGGAAAAGGATCAGTCAGAAATGAAGCATACACTGTCTGAAATAAAAAATATACAGAAACTCAACTGTAGATCAACGTACCCCAAGAATCAAACCAAAGATCTGAAATATGTGGAAACAAAAAACATCCAACCAGAAAAACAAAAAGAAAAAAGAATCCAAAAATATGAAGATAGTGTAAGGAGCCTCTGGGACAACTTCAAGCGAACCAACATCCGAATTTTTGGGGTGCCAGAAGAAGGGAGAGAGCAAAATATTGAAAACCTATTAGAAGAAATAATGACAGAAAACTTTCCCTACCTGGTGAAAGAAATAGACTTACAAGTTCAGGAAGCACACAGAACCCCATACAAGAGGAACCCAAAGAGGACCACACCAAGACACATTATAATTAAAATGCCAAGGGCAAAAGACAAAGAGAGAATATTAAAAGCAGCAAGACAAAAACAGTTAATTACCTACAAGGGAGTACCCATACGACTGTTAGCTGATTTCTCAACAGAAACTATGCAGGCCAGAAGGGAGTGGCAAGAAATATTCAAAGTGATGAACAGCAAGAACCTACAACCAAGATTACTCTACCCAGCAAAGCTATCATTCAGAGTTGAAGGTCAGATAAAGAGCTTCACAGACAAGAAAAAGCTAAAGGAGTTCATTGCCACCAAACCAGGATTACATGAAATGCTGAAGGGTATTCTTTAAGAAGAGGAAGAAGAAGAAAAAGGTAAAGATAAAAATTATGAACAACAAAATGACATCAAATACATACCTACCAACAAGTGAATCTAAAAATCAAGTGAATAAAAAAATCTGAAGAACAGAATGGACTGGTGAATATAATAGAATCAGGGACATAGAAAGGGAGTGGACTGACGATTCTCAGGGGAAGCAAGTGTGAGGGGTGCGGGAAGAGATTGGACAAAAATCTTACTCCTATGGATGAAGACAGTGGCAGGGGGTAAGGGCATGGGGTGGGGTGGGGAATCAGGTGGAGGGGAGCTATGGGGGGGGGAAAAAAAGTGGAACACCTGTAATAATCTGAACAATAAAGATTTATAAGAAAAAAAAAAAAGAATCACTCTACTTCAGGTAAAATCTCTCAGCAAATTTAGTTCTCCTGAGACCTTCTGATAATACATAATGAAGAATGAAATGGGTACTATTTCACAAACAGGCCTGCATATTATTTCACTTTACTTCTCATAAATTCCCAAATCCCCAACCAATTTTATTTCCTGCTCCTTCGTTTTCTTCTTTTTAACTCTCCTCCACCACCATTTATGCATTTTGCCCTACCTCTTCTCCTAGTTTCAATAATAATAATAATAAAGTTTAAGAAAAACCTGTCTTCCTGGATACCGCAATGGCTCAGACTTTGTCCTTGCCAGCTCTTTCACATCTGGGTGATATGATGCAGTGGCGCGTCCCAGACAGAGAGCAGTAGACAGGCTCCTGTGCCAGCTCCACCCTAAGTGTGTCCTTTCCCTCATATGCACAACAGAGGGGTCTAACTAGGTGATCGCACACAAAGATTTCCTCTCTCGCGGGCCGTATGGCCTATAGCTAAGAGTAGAGATTTAGAGGTTCTCTAGTTCTACCCAAAAGATTCTAAAGCAGCCTCTTACAAGCCTAGTAACCTTGGGCAAGATCCTTCATCGCCCTGTGTCTACAGTTAGGTTCCCCTAACTATAAAATAGGGAAGATTAAAGTACAAACTTGAGTTTGTTGTGAAGATTAAAAGAGTTAAGCTCTAGCTGGTTTGGCTCAGTGGATAGAGCGCTGGCCTGCAGACTGAAAGGTCCTGGGTTTGATTCCAGTCAAGGGAACATGCCAGGGTTGCAGGCACGATCCTTACTTAGTAGGGGGCATGCAGGAGGTAGCCAATCAATGATTCTCCTTCATCATTGATATCTCTGTCTCTCTCTCCCGCTCCCTTCCTCTCCGAAATCAATAAAAATATATTTTTTTTAAAAGATTAAAAGAGTTAACATGCAAAGTGCTCAGAACAGTACCTGGCAAACACATTCTGCATAAGTAGGTATAGCAGACCAGGGATTCTTTAAAACACACACACACACACACACACACACACAGCTTTTTTGAAATACAATTCACATACATACAATTCACCCATTTCAAATGTATAATTCTGTATATTTATAGTTGTACAACTATCACTATAATCAATTTTAGAGCATTTTGCCACCCCCCAAAAAAGACCCTGTACTCGTTAGCTATAACCTTCCTATCCCCAACACCCATCCACCCAGCCCTAAGAAACCACAAACCTACTTTCAGTCTATACAGATTTGCCTATTCTGCATATCTCATATAAATGGATGATAAAATATGTGGTCTTTTGTGATGGGCTTCTTTCACATAGGGTAGTGTTCTCAAGGTGTGTCTATGTTATAATATGTATCAGTACTTCATTCCTTGTTATAGCTGAATAATATTCTAGCCCTGGCTGTTTTGGCTCAGTGGATAGAGCATCAGCCTATGGACTGAAGGGTCCTGGGTTCAATTCCAGTCAAGGGCACCTGCCTGGGTTGCGGACTCAATCCCCAGTAGGGGGTGTGCAGGAGGCAGCCAATCAATGATTCTCTTTCATCATTGATGTTTCTATCTCTCTCCCCCTCTCCCTTTCTCTCTGAAAGCAATAAAAACATATTTTAAAATAATAATAACATTCTACTGTTCGGACATAACCATTCATCAATTAATGAACGTTTGGGTTATTTCCACATTTGGGCTATTAAGAACAATGCTGCTAGAACATCATCCATGTGCAATTTTTTGTGTGGATATAACATTTTCATTTCCCTTGGGTATAAATCTAGGAGTGGGATTGCTATGTTCTATGGTAACTCTATGCTGAATCATTCAAGGAACCACCAGACTTTTTTCAAAGCAGCTGCATCATTTTTCATCCCCCAGTAGTGTATGAGAGTTCCAATTTTCTACATCCTCACCAACATTTGCTGTTTTCTGACTTTTTAATTCTAACCATCCTTAGGGGTGTAAAGTGGTATCTCATTGTGGTTTTGAATTATATTTCCCTAGTAACTAATAATGTTGAACATTTTCGCATGTCCTTACTGGCCATTTGTAAGCTATGGATTTTTATAAAATATCTTTTGTTGATTCTTCAGGGTGGGGGGCCTTATGTCACCAGAGATACTCTGAGAGCAAATCCAGATCCTGGTTCCCATGAGAGTTTGGGAAGATCTGATTCATACAATGTGACCCTTGCAATGTGAGGACACTGACCAAGATCTTAGTGTTACCCCAAAAAAGGGAAATTCAAGAATAGAATGGTCGATCTTGAGTTCAACAAGGCTCCTCTTTAGCTTCCGTTTCTACCCAGGCCCCTTTCATTTCTAAGCAAACTCTTTTATTCAAAACTGTCTTCCAAAGGTCTCGATTACCATAATGTAGGTTTACTCCAATTCTATTGCCTTGATGTCTTTTCCATGTGTGTAAGCCCTCCCAGTGTCTTCAAGGGCATGGAAACTTTATATCTGTCCTAATGCACCCGGAAGTAATCTGTGCACACTGACCGAGAAGGCCAGCATCTCAAGAAGGAGCCTTCTTAAACTAGCAAAGCAGTTTCAACCAGATTTGTAAACTTGAACAAGTTAATTAACTTCCATCTCCTCCTTGGTCAAAACAGATTCATCATCTCTAATTTATAGAGCTCTTATGAGTAGTAAATAAGATGTTGTGTATAAAGTATTTGGCAGAAAGCTAGACAAATAATAAGCAAAGAATAAAAGGCAAAATATATTATTTTTATTTTATATATATACATATATATATTTAATTACTGTCTAATGTCATCTGCAGGTTGACCCTCCAGCCTCATGGGGCAGTGGTGCACATCAGGACTCACATAGGGGCTGCCCCAGAATACAATTTGCTCAGCATTTGGGAAATAAGAGAGAAGGACTCCAGACCCACAGGAACCAAATGGACAAGGCGAATTATCAGAGGGAACTTCCATTTCATAATTCTCAACTTGAATGAGTTGAGGCAAAGCGCAAAAGGAACTGACTGAGCAATCCAGGTAATCCCCAAAAGCCACAGGCCTCCCTGCCTGGCCTCGACCATTCCTTCAATGCTCCTGGGGTTCTTCCCTTAAATTTTAGAAGAATCAAAACAGAACAAACTTCTCCTGCCTTGACCAGAGAGCTGCATCTCCAACAACGGAAGCATGCTCCAAAGATGTAATCTGTCTTCCACATTCTTCCCTTTGCCACAGTTTTACAACACAAGGACCTGACAGGCACTGCCTGACAGGCTGGGCCATTTAGCAAAGTGGTCACTTGCTGCCATCTATGGGTAGAACATTAAAAGTGACTTAAGGGGAGATGAAAATTTATCACATCCATTACTATCCATTTAAATGTAATTGTACAAAAAGGACCAAATAAGTTTTTTGTTTATTCATTGATTTTCCTAATGTGCAGAAATATAAGAAGGAATATTTAGGGTATCTAGCAACCCTACAACAAATATCATCAAACCTGCCTGAGAACAGTAATTCACAGATTATATTATTGGTTTGAAAAATAAATTAACTCTGATTTGTCTAGCTCACCACAGCCTTTAACTGGGAGAAATTTTAAAAACAGAGATAAAATTAGACTAAGGGATTTTTAATTTAAAAATTGTTATTGTTCTAACTAAAAATAAACTCATCAAAACCTATTTTAGCAAAGGTTCATTTGTTGTGGTTATCATGGAATAGGATTTTCACAATTATTTTAAAATAGTACTTCCTCTCCATTGCTAGAAGCTTTTACATATAGACAAGAGAATGGGCTTTAATGAGAGAAGCTCAATTGTGTCCTAAAATACTTATGCCAGCTTTGTAACTAAATATAAAACATTTACCCAGTTTTGCCTCCAAACACATCCTTGGAAAGGATAGAAAATGTAATTTCTAATTCACCAAAAAACAGAAACAAAACAAGTTGTTTTGACTTATCTGGGCTGCCAATTTTAGGCAACTTAAAAGGTAGGGGGTATGCGAATAGAACAGGAAAATAAAAAATGGCAGCTTTAGTTATGGAGATAGAGGTTAACACACTTGGGAATACTTGTTAATCCTCATCCAAGGATATTTTTCCATTCGTTTTTTGAGAGAGGGGAAGGGAGGAAGAGAGACAGGGACAGAGAAACATCCATGTGAGAGAGACATACCAATCAGTTGCCTCCGCACGTGGTCCTGGCTCCCCAACCAAGACCAGGATCAAGCCTGCAACAAAGGTACCTGCCCTTGACCAGAATTGAACCTGGGACCCTTCAGTCCACTGGCCTACATTCTATCCACTGAGCCAAACTGGCTAGGGCACCAGTGCCTAAAGTTTAAACAATAAATATTTGTGAGTATCTAGTCAACAAAAATTTATTTGATATCTACTGTGTACAAATAAATCAGTGTTCTAGGTGCTTATTCTAGGCAGTGTTATAGGAAGGGAGGGAGAGAGGGAGGGAGGGAGGGGTAGGGGGAAGGAGAGAGGGAGGGAGGAAGGGATTGCAGTGTGTGTTGAAAAGATGGGTGCTAACTTTAGTAAAGCAGGCATATTATAAGGCAGAAGGAATAGTATCTTGTTGAGTGGATAAGTTCAGACAAGTTTATTTGATTTGACTAATACGTTTACCATAATGTTACCTGCATTACCAAGAAGAAGTAATGCACAAAGGCTAAACTTTGGTGCAATATGTTGACTAAATTCAAGTAGATCAGATTATTCCCAGGTAAGAAAAAATAAAGTATCATCTGCTTTGCTTACAACTGTATCTCTATTACTTAGAACAGTTTTTGGAACATAGGACTCAATAAATATCTGTGAATGGATGTTAATATCAATCACACTGTCCTACTGGAGGCCCTGTCTGGAATACCTGTAAAACTGAGGCCTTTGGGGGAATGGAATGACCCTCCCAAGGTCTTTTAATAAGAAACTATTTGAATTCCAACTGGTATCCAAATGCTTGATTTCTGAGGTCCCAAGGTTAGTCACTAGCTAGACCATGTTACACTGCTCAGATCAGTCAAGTCTTATTGACACTACCAAATAAATACACACAAAGAAACCAGTATAGCGAGTCCACAGCCTCTTCACTGGCCTTTGCCACAGATCCTTACTCTGCCACCTCCTGTCTGAGGCTATCTGAAGGGTCCCATGTAATCACTGAATTATATAACCTAACCATCCAAATGAGATTGCTCTTCCATCTGTTAAGGGCCATCAGAGCCCTTGTGCAATGAATTTCAATTTAAGGATCTTTATGGCCCATCTGGAGCAAGCAGATTCATACCTATGTAAGAGAAAAAGATCATCATGATTTTAACCTGGTTTTAATGGAAATGACTAAATTCAAATTTTAAAATTTAAATGATGTATAAATACTGTATGTTTCAGCTCACTGAGAATGATCTTGCTAACAATTATCAAAGTCACTGTTTTTTAAATCCTCAGCTGAGGACGTTTTCAATGATCCTAGAGAGAGGAGCAGGGGGAGAGAGAGAGGGAGAGGGAAACATCTATGCCTCTCTGGATGCATCCTGACCACATCCAGACTGGGATGGAACCCACAACCTGGGTATGTGCTTTGGTGTATGGATGGCGCTTCAACCAATGGAACCACAAGTCACATTTTCACAGCAGTAATTGCTCATTAGAAATAAACCATATATGTAAGAACTCTCATTACAGCATTGCTTTTAAGAGGAGAAAACTAGAAACTAATCCAAACGCTCATCAAAAAGATGAGATAAATAAATTTAAAATTAATAAACATTAAACATTTTATTAAAATGACAATTTATATGTCATATCGCCTTTTACAGAGTTACTCTGTGCCACAGCTTTGCGTATGTTTATATTCTTTAGTCCAGTAATCTTTAACAGAAAATCTTTATTAATAAATATGTTTATTACAATTATATTGTTATAGCAGAAAATTGGAAACAACCCAAGTGGTTAACAGGGAAATAGTTAAATAAACTGCCACCATCTATAAAATATTATGTAGCCATTTAATAAGAAGTGTTAAGGAAACTATGAAATGCTTTTGTAGTAACTAGGAGCCCGATGCACAAAATTCTTGCAAGAGTAGGCCTTCCTTTCCCCAGCTGCTGGCACTGGCTTCCCTCTGGCATCTGAAACCTAGGCTTTCCTCCAGCTGCTAGCAGGCACCTGGGACCGGGGCTTCCCTCACAGCCCCGGCTTCATCCAGAAGGTTGTCCAGAGGACGTCCGGTCGAATTAGCGTATTACGCTTTTATTATTATAGATGTTAAGGGGAAATGGCAAGATATAAAATTATATATTCAAAGGTGTGCAGTAATATTTCTCAATGGAAAGTAAACTAGAAAGAAATTTACCAGAGGCTAAGAATAATGTTCTTTAGAAAGTAAAACTCTTGTTTATTTTTCTTCCTTACATATTTTCTTTCCTTTTTTTAATATATTTTTACTGACCTCAGAGAGGAAGGGAAAAGGATATAGAAACATCAATGATGCGAAAGAATCATTGATTAGCTACCTCCTGCATGCCCTTTACTGGGTATTGAGCCCACAACCTGAGCATGTGCCCTGACCAGGAATTGAACCATGACCTCCTGATTTATAGGTCAAAGCTCAACCATTGAGCTGGGCCTTACACATTTTCATATTTTCCAATTTTCTAATTAATATTTACTACATTTATAATGGAAAATGAAAGTATTGCTTTTGATGGGACATTAAATATAGCAACACTCATATGACTGACCTGGCATATAAATGTATTCACATTTTTTTCTTTCACTCCAACCTGAGGTCCATTCGAATCCTACTCCTGCCCCTAACTCTCCCGGTGCTCTGGAGCAAACTACCAACTTCTTCGCTCAATAACTGTGAAATTGGGCTAAATAAGAAATTGAATCACTTATGAAAAATTAAATTCCCACAAAAGGATATCTGAGAATCCAAGATGGTGGCATAGGTAAACACCTAAACTGCTGCCTCACACAACAATTTCAAAACTACAGCTAAAAGACAAAACGTCTATCACCCAGAACCACGGGAAAGCTGGCTGAGTGGAAGTTCTACAACTAGAAGGAAAGAGAAAAGAGCATTGAGACGTGCACAAGCGCTGAAAAGCTGAGGTACGGAGGCGCGGGATCTGGGCTGGTGGCAGGCGTTGCTTTTTTCAACCCAAAGGGAGACAAGCCCCCGATTACTCTGAAATACAGTTTCTGGGGAGACACGGGGGACCCAAACTCTTACGGGGAGAAGCTGGACTGTCTGCCACCAGGTCGGAAAGTGAGGGGGGCCTGCTTGCAGAGCTGCGAGCAAGAATAATTGTTTACTGCGCTGGGGCACGGGACGCATCAGAGACACAGAGCCGGCTAACTAGCAGCCATCGCTGTTTGCCACGCCCTAGCCTAGTGACACCCTGAGAACCTGCCCCACACAACCTACAAACCCACCCAAGCTCCAAGCAGCAGCATTAGCTTAAGAAAAGCCTGCCCTATCGCAGCGTAACCTAGCAAACTTGCAGCCTGGGTCAGACAGCTCCAAACCTCCAAACCCCAAGCAAAGAGGAGAAAACTGTAGCTCTCGCTGTAGCTCCTGCTGGGTGGACTCAGACAATAGCTGACCTGCACCCCATTGGAGATCCAGAAGCCAGTGTACCTAGTGGTCAGTGTGAGAAACCAGATTTCAACTCCTCACATCCATAAGTGACACATTCAAGAGGCAGACTCAGCGAGCACCAAAGCCCCACTGAAACAAGTCCTGCACCATAAGCGTGTCTCCAGCACAGCAGTTCTTCCATTATAGACACAGCGAGTGCTCACAGCTAATTGGCCTGGAGGTCAATTCCTCCCAGTGTACCAACAGCAGTTAAGGCTTAACTACACCAAGACTTTGCACTCAGCCCACAAAGGGGTGTACCAAGAGCGTCCACATCAGGTGATTGGGGAGGCTGAGCTACTGCCCCCTATAGGTCACCTACCACACAAAGCCACTCCATCAACACAGGGAAGCAGCCAAAATGCGGAAACAAAGAAACATGTCACAAATGAAAGAAACGGAGGAAAGCAAATTACTGGACGACATAGAGTTCAGAACCACATTTATAAGGTTACTCAAGAATCTTCTAAAAACCACCGAGAAACTTGATGACACTTCTGAGGAGCTTAGTGAGACCTTCAAGGACCTTAATGAGAATGCCAAAAAAATGGAAAAGGACCAGTCAGAAATGAAGCATACACTGTCTAAAATAAAGAATATACAGAAACTCAACTGTAGATCAACGTACCCCAAGAATCAAACCAAAGATCTGAAATATGAGGAAACAAAAAACACCCAACCAGAAAAACAAAAAGAAAAAAGAATCCAAAAATATGAAGATAGTGTAAGGAGCCTCTGGGACAACTTCAAGCATACCAACATCAGAATTTTTGGGGTGCCAGAAGAAGAGAGAGAGCAAAATACTGAAAACCTATTAGAAGAAATAATGACAGAAAACTTTCCCTACCTGGTGAAAGAAATAGACTTACAAGTCCAGGAAGCGCACAGAACCCCAAACAAAAGAAATCCAGAGAGGACCACACCAAGACACATCATAATTAAAATGCCAAGGGCAAAAGACAAAGAGAGAATCTTGAAAGCAGCAAGAGAAAAACGGTTAGTTACCTACAAGGGAGTACCCATACGACTGTCAGCTGATTTCTCAGCAGAAACTATGCAGGCCAGAAGGGAGTGGCAAGAAATATTCAAAGTGATGAACAGCAAGAACCTACAACCAAGATTACTCTACCTAGCAAAGCTATCATTCAGAGTTGAAGGTCAGATAAAGAGCTTCGCAGACAAGAAAAAGCTAAAGGAGTTCATCACCACCAAACCAGGATTGCATGAAATGCTGAAGGGTATTCTTTAAGAAGAGGAAGAAGAAGAAAAAGGTAAAGATAAAAATTATGAACAACAAAATGACATCAAATACATACCTACCAACAAGTGAATCTAAAAATCAAGTAAATAAAAAATATGAAGAACAGAATGGACTGGTGAATATAATAGAATCAGGGACATAGAAAGGGAGTGGACTGACAATTCTCAGGGGGAAGCGGGTATGAGTGGTGTGGGAAGAGATTGGACAAAAATCTTACTCCTATGGATGAAGACAGTGGCGGGGGGTAAGGGCATGGGGTAGGGAGGGGTGGGGAATCAGGTGGAGGGGAGCTATAGGGCGAAAACAAAAAAAGGAACACCTGTAATAATCTGAACAATAAAGATTTATTTTTTAAAAAAGATATCTATTCTTCTAATGATTAAATTTAGTATCACACATGAGCAACTGTGAGAGGGACAGACAGTCCAATGGCAGAAGAGTAGAGTTCCTGTCACAATTCAGACATTTACTCAGGGGATATTCTTTTGGGCGGTTATTTAATCTCTCCATTTTTAACTTTTTCACTTGTAAAACAACTATGTTAAACTAGAATCTGAATTTTAGACTTAGAATTTTCCTAGAGTAAAGGGAATGGGAAGTACTTACTGTGTTCTAGGAACGTATCAGATTGATATCATTACCTTTATTGACATATATATAAATAAATAATGAACATATAAAGAGGATAAGAAAGTTGATCAAGGTAGTGACTGAGCTAGGAGTCAGTTCCAGGCAGTCTGGCTTCTTCTCTTTAAGATTTAGTAGGTTAGAGCAGTAAGGCTTCAAAGGGTTGAATGATTTGTCTGACGTGTCAGAACCCAGATCTCTTTATGCCAGTCATATATTTACTTTACTTTTTTTCTATTTCTTTAAACTCAGATACAGATTTGAAATACTTATAGTCTTCAATACATAGTTCATTATCATTAATTATCGATATTGCCACTGTCTTATTTTATCCAATTTTCCCCTTTAGTTTCCTACCTGCACTGTAATTTGCCTTCTGGGAGTCTTCTGGATCTGATATGACAGTTCACTAATTCTCTCTTCAACTATATGCTTTCTATTATGTGTCCTATCTTTTGAGTTTGATATATATTATTTTTAAGTATATCTTTTATTTAAAAATTTTAAATATTTTTATTGATTTCAAAAAGGAAAGGAGAGAGAGAGATAGAAACATTGATCAGCTACCTCCTGCTTGGCCTGACCAGGAATCGAACCATGACCTCCTGGGTCAGAGGTCAACACTCAACCACAGAGCCACACCCGCCAAGGCTCTTGAGTTTGATATTTTACCTTTTTTAACAAAATATAATCAGTATATCCAGTATATTCTCCTTTATCATGTTACAAATATCCTCTGTCTTAGACGGTGAAAGTGGGGCCTCCCGATCCTTCAAGACCTTTTGGGATTTAAGCAGGAGGTGTCAGAAAAGTTACAACAGGGATTACTGGCTTGTGGAGGCCAAGCATTCATGGTGACATAGCTTTTGGATCCTTTGATGTCAGCTCTTCCTATTGGTCTATTTGATTATTTCCAACTCCTACAGTGACATAATAGTCAGGATAGCATAGGATATCCTGCAATAACAAGTAATCCTGGAAATTTCAATGGCTAACACAACCAAAGCTTTATCTCTCTCTCACAGGCAAACATCCATCCCTTGCTTTTCTTTGACTATGACTCAAGCTGCTTCCACATTGCAACTTCACCATTTTGGAGTTCTTCATTCTAAGTCACAAAACAATAGCAAAAAAATAAATTAAAAATGGAGAACTCATATCCCATTAGCCAGAACAAGACACAGGACCTTTACCCAACTACAAGGAAGGCTGGAACATGACAGATGAGCACAGAGACATTTGGTGAGCAGCAGTTATCTCCACTACAAGGGCAGCTTGCTTAGTTCACTGTCTCTCTTTCATTGTGTTGTGCCCCTCAGCTGTCTGTGAGTTCATTTTCCCCTGGGAGTTCATTGCCCCTTTTTCCCATGTTGGCTAGAAATGTGTATTTGTGGGAGGGTTTCATTCTTATTAGATTTAAGGAGGGAAAGTATGTGGCCTAGGTCACAGCAAAAAGTCCCCTGTCTCATAAGGAATTTGACCAGGAGCCCTACGCATACACACTTGACCCTGATCCTCAGGTAAGCTTTTAATTCTCTGCCCCAGGCATTGGTCATCAAGGTAAAATGGGTGTACTCACCTATTGCAGTGGGAAAGGAAGGGACAAGAATGCTCAGTAGTGGCTCCACTGCCTCCCTGATGTTATCACTACCCAATGTCCACAGTACAGGACAGATGTGGCTATTTTGTCCCACAAGGGGAAAGACCGTGAACCACCCAAGGCCATAGAGCAGGGAAAAGAAGAAAGAGATGTGCCCTAGCCAGTTTTGCTCAGTGGTTACAGCGTCGGCCCGTGGACTGAAGCATCCCGGGTTTGATTCCAGTCAAGGGCACATATGTTCAATTGCAGGCTTCATCCCCAGCCCCAGTCAGGGACTTGCAAGAGGCAGCCAGTTGATGTGTCTCTCCCAGTCTCTTCCACTCTCTCTTAAAAAAAAAATCAATGGAAAAAAATATCCTCAGGTAAGAATTAACAACCAAAAAAAAAGAAAGAAAGAGGAAAAAAAAAGAAGAGGTGTGTTCAAGTTGTCCCAAATTGTTAAATGCAAACTTCCCCTTCTCAACTCCCATTTCTTCCCCCAGTAGGTCACAACCTCCTTTTTTCTCTATGAGGGTTTTCTGCTCAAAGTTAGGCTGGGAAAGAGGGAGGAGCAGCTACCAGAGTTCAGACCAGTTCTGCCGCAGCATTGCTACTGCCTCCTTGGAAATAGAAAAGAGCCCTAAGATAGTGAGCTTTTCCAAAGAACACTGAACTTTTTTACCATCTTGGAATGAGGGTACCTGGTACTGGCACATAGCAAGGGCTCAAAATATGTTGACTTGACTCAGCTTGACTTGGCTTGACTTGAATATCCCATCTTCCTTCATATGAAGAGGAAAGCACTTCTCCCAAAATATGCAGCCCTAATCAGTGTGGCCACCTCAAAGTGTATGTTATCTTTCTTCCAAGAAGACTGAACCTAGCACCCTCTTTTCTCAAGTTGTTGTTCATATCTGGACAGCACTTAGAAGAATGGAATAGGAGGTCAGACACGAAGAACATGAGGTGGCTATATTTTCTCATTTGCACCCTGCCTGGAAGTTGACTTTCATGAGCGTAATTAAATACCAGGAAGTGAACGAATGAGATATTGCTTTCAGCATTTTTTGTTATCAGGGGAAAGTATGTATGATTTGTTTATAGCATGTGCCTAAAATATAATAAATGTAAACATTTTAATCCTAAAGATATAACCTGAACTGCAGTTCAAAATAAGTCCTTATTTCTCCACCTGTTGAACGTGGCAGGGACAGCACAAGATGTTAGACCCGTGCGGTCAGACTGGACCTGGGTGCAGCAACCTCAGTCCTTGGGTTCTGGCTAGTGTTAACATAAAAACATCCAACCCTGTAAAGAATTTTTGTGAGTTTATTTGAGCCAAACTGTCGACAATTGCTGGGAAGCAGAACCTCAATGGATTGAGATAATGCTCCAGAGAATGGCGGTCTTTCATCTATTTTTATACATTGCAATCAAAGGAGGGGACATAGGTGGGTTGCATGAAATCCATTGGTGATAGACTAGAGAAGCAGGAGAAAGCAAAGCTGGAAACCCCTGGGATTGGATAAAAAGTGAAATGATAGACACATACTTAGGTGGGTGCAGGATAGTTAACACTCAACAACTAACCTAACAAAAACAATAAAGGAATTTGTGGTATCTGTCCTGGCACCCAGGCACATTAGGTTGTGCCCCAAGGGGTCTGGATAAAGGGAAATTACAAGTTACCCAGACATTTCAAGGATATGTTATCATATTAGTAGGTGCAAAAAGAAGATAGGCTCAGTTAAGTTAAAGGTTGACCTTGTCAGTGAAGATACTGGCCTAGGACATAACTACCCACCATAACTGCTTATAGTTAAAGTTTAATTTTAGACCATCCTTTGTGGTTACTTTAGGTCTCTGAGTTTGCAAGACTGCCATGCAGGCCTTCCCTGAGCTTGTCAGGTTAGCATGTGGCCCCTTTCATCCACACTAGGAAAGAATTCAGGGCCAAGACCCAAACTGTAAGAGAACATCTATATATATAAAAGGCTAAATGTCTGTCCTTCCCTCCAACAGGTAGCTATGATGTGCAATGACCACCAGGGGGCAGACGCTCAATGCAGGCTGCCATGACACTGGCCATTTAAAAACAAATGGCACCACAGACCCGGCCCCGACAAACCAACACTCAGCTTTCCCCAAGTGAGGCACAGGCCCCACCACCACCCCGGAGTGACACCCCATCAAATCACAGCCAATGTTGCCAAGACCCCATGGCGCAAAATGTGGCCCACAGCCCAGCCCAGCCCAGAAATGGTTGATGTGGGCACCAGGTAATGACATCTCGTAGCAATGCCCAGCTTCCTCTCCCAAGCGACTAACCTTCTTAGAATTTCTTCAGCCCAGGAACACAATTTGCTTTATAGCCAGGTGCAAACATGTTACAGTTCAACCAAATGTTTGTGAAGCATTTTCCCATGCCTCATCTCATTCAATACTCACAGAAGTCCTGGTGCAGGTAGATAGGAGACTTGGTAGAATCCTATGTTCTTTTCATTAGCAAGACAATGGTAACTTAGAAAAGTTTAGAAACTTGACCCAACTGAAAAGAAGTAAGAAATGGTGGAACTTGAAAATGACTTTACTGTGCAGAATATAGTCAAACACTGCTACAGTTAAATATTTTACCCTTTTTTCTCCCTGCAGATTATTATTGATCTACAATAATAATCTGCTTCGTGTTGATAATTACTGCTGTGCTGCTGACAATTACCTGAAAGAGAAGTTGGGGTGCTTCACTGAGCTGGAAAAAGTTTAGCTAAATCAGAAAGCAGGTCTAATTAAGCAAGTTTATCTATATATATAAAAGGCTTGGTTGACTCAGGCATGCGCAATACATATAAAGCTCTCGCTGGCTCCAATCGCACGTGTGTGTTTCAATCTGTCATTGTTGATTGTGAATTTGGTTGACACTTCTATTATAGAGAAAGAGCAAATAGTGATATCAAAATATTTCTTCTAATTAATTTCCTTTCAATGTGCATGAATCCGTGCACCGGGACACTAGTTTATTTATAAAATCACAGAGATAGAAAAAGTAACTCCTAGAATAAATGGGCTTAGAAAACAAGTTATAGAGGTAAAGGAAGGGTCCTAGGAGCTCGGGAGTAAGGAAGGTAAGGGTAATGCACCTGCATGGGTGGGAAGTGGGGGAGGAGGGAGTTGGAGCGGAAGGGACAGAGGTGTTCCTGGGAGGGAGAGCATGTTGGGTTCTCCATCCTAAGGATTTTAAGGGTGGAGATTTTAAGGGAGATCCCAGGGGAAGATCCTAATACAATATGCAATAGCTTTCCAAGTGTGTCCTTTTAGGGTCTAGGTCTCCACTGATTGATTGGTCAGCACCAGGGCAGGGGGTCATTAGTCAATGCAGCTGATCCTGAGGTCGGTCTTTGGGTCACTGCTCTGGTTTTGCTGCTTTTCTGGGCCTGGGACTGAAATACAACTGAGGCCTAAATGTTATCTCTAACGAGGAAAGGTCAGGGGGTCCTAACTGCATGACCAGAAATACACAAGGAGAGGAAAGGTCACCCTGGAGGTGGTGTCCCACCCTATAATTGTCCGTTGCTAGGCACCTGGGGCATCGTCTTTGCTCTGCTCATGTATAACTGCCTACCACACAACCCCATAATTGAAGCATCCTATCTAATAAAGGGGGAATATGCTAATTGACCCTCACACCATCGCAAAGATGGTGGTGCCCATAGCCAATAAGGAGGGAATATGCTAATTGACTGCCCCGCCCTCAAAGATGGCAGTGCCCACAGCCACAAGATGGTGATGCCCAGTCCCCTCAGCCCTGCTGGAGCAGCAGGCATGCGACAAGGCCTGGCCTAGCTGCACACCTGACTTTGGAGTCCCCCAGTCCCCTCAGCCCCCCAGCCGCCCAGGGCCACCCGAGGCTCAGGTAACCAGGGCCAGCCGAGGCTTGCGCTGCCGGCAGTGGCAGCAGAGAGGTGTGATGGGGTGTCACCTTCCCCTGATCACCAGGTCGCCTTCCACCCCTGAGGGATCCCAGACTCTGAGGGGGCAGGCCAGGCTGAGAGATACCCCTCCAGTGCATGAATTTTCATGCACCAACCTCTAGTTCTATCTAATAAAAGAGTGATATGCAAATTGACCATCACTCCAACACACAAGATGGCTGCCCCCATGTGGTCAAAGATGGCTGCCCCCATGTGGACACAAGATGGCCACCACAAGATGGCCAGCAGGGGAGGGCAATTGGGAGGGACCAGGTCTGCAAGGGAGGGTAGTTGTGGGCAATCAAGCCTGCAGGGAATGGCAGTTAGGGGCGACCAGATTGGTAGAGGAGCAAAGTTGGGGGGGACCAAGCCTGCAGGGGAGGACAGTTAGGGGTGACCAGGCCTGCAGGGAGGGCATTTAGGGGCAATCAGGCTGGCAGGGGAGCAGTTAGGCATTAATCAGGCTGTCAGGGGAGTGGTTAGGGAGTGATCAGGTTGGCAGGCAGAAGCGGTTAGGGGCAATCAGGCAGAAACAGGTGAGCAGTTGGGAGCCAGCAGTCTTGGATTGTGAGAGGGATGTCCGACTGCCCATTTAGGCCCGATCCTACCTGGATTGGATTAGAGTCCCAGATTGGAGAGGGTGCAAGCTGGGCTGAGGGACACACACCCCCGTGCACAAATTTCGTGCACCGGGCCTCTAGTAATATATAATAAGAAAAGGGGAAAGGTAAACTTACTTATTTTTCTTTGCCCAACACCCCCATCATAAGAGTTGCTGTTGGTTGCTTACTTCAAAATTATCCCCTGCCTGTTTGTGCCTTACCTACCTCAAACTATAAAGCATGCAAACCTCAGAAACTTGCTTTGCCAACCTACCTAACAGCCAGGATAGGTAAACAGCCCAGTTCTGGTCAAAGGTTTGTAAGAGATATCTCCTTAGGGGAATAGAGAATATCAACTTGATAATGGACCACTCATAAGAAGAAAGACATTTGCCACCCTGTCCTTTTCCCTTTTTCCACTGCTTCCTACCTTCAAAGGTAGTCACACTATCTGAAGTTGTTGTGTTATCTGGAACCATGAAGCAGCAACCTTAGCATGAGAAAGCAACACAATTAAGATAACAGCAGAATGATAGTAGGGAGTTCTTAAGTGTCTTTGAAGACAGTGTTGAGCTGCTGCAGCAAACTTGAAAGTGCCTGTCCCCAAATTTCCTGTTAGGATAATTAAGGCTTTATAGCTTCAGCAACTGTTTGTTAGTATATTACTTGCAATCAAAAGTATACCTAAAAAATTAGTATATCTTCTTTGGACAAATGTCTATTCAGGTCTTTGGCTCATTTTTAATTGGATTGCCACAGTTTTTGCTATTGAGTTTATGTATTCCCTATATATTTTGGATATTAACATCTTGTCAGATATATGGTTTTACAAATATTTTCTTCCATTCCATAGGGTGCTTTTTTATTTTGTTTATAGTTTCCTTTGCTGTGCAGAAGCTTTTTAGCTTGATGTAGTTCTGCTTGTGTATGTTTGTTTTTGTTGCTTGTGCTTTTAGTGTCATATCCAAAAAAATTATTGCCAAGACTGATGTAAAGGAGCTTTTACCAGATGTTTTCTTCTAGGAGTTTTATTGTTTCAGGTCTTACATTTTTAAGCCCTTAATCCATTTTGAGTTATATTTTGTGAAGAGCGTAACAGTGGCCCAGTTTCATTCTTTTGCATATGAATATTGAGTATTACCAACACTATTTATTGAAGAGACTATCCTTTCCCCACTGAGTATTCTTAGCTCCCTTGTCAAATATTAGTTGACTGAGTTACATGCAGGGGTTTATTTCTGGGTTCTTGATTCTGTTCCATTGGTCTGTTTCTGTTTTTATTCTGAAATCATATTGTTTTGAGTACTATACCTTTGTGGTATAGTTTGAAACCAAGGCATGTGATTCTTCCAGCTTTGTCCTTTCTCAACATTTCTTTGGCTATTTGAGGTCTTTTGGAGTTCTATACAGGTTTTTTTTTATGCCTGTGAAAATTCTTTTGGAACTTTGGTAGGGGTTGCTTTGAATCTAGGGGTTGCATTGAATCTGTGTTTTATTTATGTTCTATTTATGTTTCAGATAGTCTGCTGTTGGTTATACATGTGCTATTAATTTTGTATGTCAATTTTGTATCTGCAACTTGACTGAATTTGTTTATTAGTTTTAAGAGTTCTTTTGCAGACTATTTAAGGTATTGTATAGACAGCCATCCCTTGAATACCAAAATCCAAAACCCTTATATAAAATGATGTAGTATTTGCATATAACCTATGTACACCCTCTCATATATTTTGAATCATCTTTAGATTACTTATAATACCTATTGCAAAGTAAATGCTAAGTAAATAGTTGTCATTATGTATTGTTCAGGGAATAATGACAAGGGGGAAAAGTCTGTACATGTTCAATATAGAGGCAACCATTGTAGACCTAACTACATAGTATACACATCAGCAACATAATTTTTTTCCCAATATTTCAATCTGTGATTGGTTGAGTCCATGGATATAGAATGCATTGGGTATAGAGAGATGACTTTATAAGATCATGTTATCACCAGAAAGAGACAATTTTACTCCTCCTTTCTGACTTGGATGACTTTTATTTCTTTTTCTTGCCTGATTGCCCTGGGTAGGATTCCCAGTTCTATATTGAATATGAGTGGTGAGAGTGGGCATCCTTGTCTTGTTTCTCATCTTAAAGGAAAAGCTTTCAACATTTCACCATTAAGAATGATGTAACTGTGAGTTTGTCATAAGTGACCTTTATTATGTTGAGGTATGTTCCTTCTATACTTAATTTGTTGAGAGTTTTTATCGTGAAAGGATGTTAAATTTGTCAGATGTTTTTTCTGTATATATTGAAATAATTAAATAATTTTTATCTTATATTTTACTAATGTTTTTATTATACTAACTTATTTGCATGTATTGAACCATCCTTGAATCCCAGGAATAAGTCCCATCTGATAATGGTATATGACCCTTTTAATGTGCTACTAAATTTGGTTTGCTAATATATTGTTGAGAATTTTTGCATCTGTATTCATCAAATATACTGGCTTGTAATTTTCTTGTAGTATCCTTATCTAACTTGGTATCAGGTAACACTGGCCCCATAAATGAGGTTGGGAGTGTTTCCTCTTCTTTGATTTTATTTTTTTGAAGAGTTTGAGAAGGATTGGTATTAATTCTTTAAATATTTGGAAGAATTCACCAGTAAAAGCATCTGGTCCTAGGAATGTCTTTGTTGGGAGGAGGACAGCTCTATTTTTTAGATACTAGTTAATTGTGTGATTTAAAGTACTTTAGTAATTGCTAAGTTTTCATAAATTTTTAACTTTAGTAAGTATCCTTTGGCTGAAGCCACATTTAGCAGTTTGTCAATCCAAAATTGAATTTATAATTTCAATGACCATAAAACTATACAAATTCCTGGCTGTAATTAGCTAATGCCTCATCACAAATAGCTGACAACCCTCTAAGAACCAAATTTCTACCTGGAGGGAAAGCAAGGAAGGGCAAGTGCTGGAGAAGCGAGAGGTTTCCATGACTACCCAAACAAACACATATCTATAGTCTGCCTGGGAACATGGTAAGAATTTTTTTTTCAGATGTATTGACTGTTACCTTCTTTCTGTACTCTTTAGAAAATCCTCAAGGGGAAGGGGAGGAATAAATGTATGTCTTGAATTAATTAAACGATTTCCTAAGTATCCCACACTACTCTGCCATCTGCAATGCAAGCACCAGTCAGATATACTCCCTCTTGTCTCGAAAGTGTTGGTTACTAGGTCTGTAGTTAAAGTCAACAAAACAGGCAGCCTGCTGGAAAGGAAGCTCTAAAGTTAAAAGTAGGCTCCACACATTATTAGCAACATGATAACTCCAAAATAAACGGAAAGAAATAGAAAACGGGTTTATAAAATGGGTCACAGTGGTTGAAACTTCACCTGATAGTCTTTGTTCTGTGGCTTTTCAACTATTAAGGATTACACAAATATCATTCTTCAGACTAGTAATATTAGCACACCTTTTTTTATAAACGGTGCTTATTCTCAGAGGATAAGATTTTCAGTCACACTTAGTGTAAGTAATGCTGAAGTGGAGATGAGTATACGCAGGTGAAATAAGTACCTATATATCCCATAACATGAAATAAGTAGCTACATGTCCTATAGAAAGACACACTGAAAACAAACTCGAACACAGAGGGGCATGAAGTTGGTTCATCTGCAAGTGCTCTCAGGAGATGCACCCGGAAAAAAAAATGAGGAAGGCAGGAAATAGGCAAAAGGAAAAGCTGCTTTGCAATGCAGTTGTGACAGACGCCTCAGCAAATCCTTTAAAGAGCTCTGGAACTGGAATAGCCCTTTAGATTGTCCCAAACTGAGATAAAAGAATGCTACAGACTGAATTGTGCCCGCCCATCCCCCCCCCCAATTTCTATGTTGAAGTCCTAACCCTCAGTACCTTAGAATGCAACTCTATTTGGAGTTGGGGTGCTAAAGAGGCAATTAATGTTTAAAAAGGTCATGTGAGCCCTAACTGGTTTGGCTCAGTGGATAGAGCATCGGCCTGCGGACTGAAGGTTCAATTCTGGTCAAGGGCATGTACCTTTGGTTGCAGGAACATCCTCAGTAGGAGGTGTGCAGGAGGCAGCTGATTGATGTTTCTCTCTCATCGATGTTTCTAACTCTCTATTCCTCTCCCTTCCTCTCTATAAAACTCAATAAAATATATTTTTTTAAAAAAGATCATGTGAGTAGGTCCTAGTTCAATAGGACTTGTGTCCTTATAGGAAGCGAAAGAGACACCAGAGAATTACACACAGAGAACAAAGGCCATGCGAGAACACAGCAAAGAAGGCTGCCATCTGCAAGCCCAGAAGAGACGCTGAAAAAGAACCCAAAATGCTAACACTTGATCTTGGACTTTCGGCCTCCAGAACTGTGAGCAAATAAATCCCTGTTGTTTAAGTCACCCAGTCTGAGGTATTTTGTTATGGCAGCCTGAGCAGATTAGTGCAGACAGCCAGGCCTGTATCTGTCAAATAGGTTTTCCATTCCTGCCTATAATTCCATCATCATAATTAGCAATGTACTTGTGTCATCCACCAAAATAATAATAATATTAATCACCTTCTCTGTCAGGCATAATGTCCTCTTAAAGAATATAAACCAAAAAGTAATCACGATAATGTGGTAAGGGCAATGATACAGGGTGAACAGTGTGGGCATCATGAAAGTACAGATGTGGGCACTTAATTAGACGTGGGTGGTCACGGAGGGCTTCTGGATGAGTAGGAGCTATTAGGCTTAGAGGGGGAAGGAATAATCTAGGACTAAAGACCAGCATGTGCAAAAGTAAGGAAGTGAGAATTGATGGCATATTAAGTAACAGAAGGGTGGAAGGTAGGGTAAGAGGGGATGAAGTTGTAAGAGAGAAAGCTGAGGGAGTACACAGTGAGGGGTCATCCCAGGATTATGGACCTTACATGAAAAGCTGTGGTGAGGCATTGAAGGGTTTAAAGCAAAGGGATGAAATGAAATGTGTTCTTCAAAGAAACATCTGAAATGGATTAGGTGGAAGATGGAGGATGGATTGGAGAGGATGAGTGATGAAGCTCTTGCAGTAAATCAGTTGAGTTGGGAAATTGCTGTGAGGACATAGAGAACCCTTCCAATCTGAGCCACAACAAAGAGGTAGAAATAAGAAGACATTGTGATTTATTGACCATCGGTGGTAAAGCAAAGGGAAGAGTCCTTTGGAAAACTAGGTGGATGGTGGCACTCGTCCCAGGGAAAGGAGTAAAGCACAGGGTTAACCATTACCCCATTAACTGCCATCATCACATCCAAACCTGGCCCATTTGATATGTGTTTGCATATATGTCACCCCACTGAGATATAATCACCTTGACTATGAGGAAATAATTTACATCTCTGTTTACTTGGAACAATATCTAATGCTATGAGAAAAAGCATGAACTCGGAGGTCAAGCAGACCTGGCTTGAAATTCCAATACCATAAATTATCAACCATGTGAGTTTAGGGCAAGCAGGTGGTTTTTTTCTCTGAGCCTCAGTTACTTCATCTGTGAAATAGAGAGTAGCACCTACCCTACTGAGTTGCTGTGGCGATTAGTGATTATTAAGATTTGGTGTATATGCTAAACCTACAGTACGTATTTATTCATTCATTCACTTTTAAGTACTTGTATGTGCCAGGCACTGTCCTAGGCTTGAGAATTCAGGAGATACATTCCATGAAAGGAAGACAGGTGTCTGTCTATAAGCCTATAAATAAGATAATTTCAGACTGTAATAAAATGGAGGGAAATAATAGAAAGTGCGAGTGAGAATAGGGCTTACTTCTTTAGATAAAACCATCATGAAAGACTTCTCTGACAAGGGCACATTTAGTTGGCACTGAGTGATGAGCAGGAGAAAGATGATTTCCAGGTAAAGGAAATAGCAAGTGCAAAGGCAGGCTCCGAGGTTCATGCTCACTAATTATTAGTCTCCTTTCTTTCCTTGCCTATTGCAGTGAATAAAATAAATCAATTTGCTACCAATTCAATCTCAAGATCACTACTCTATAGCAATAGGCCCTTTGTTTTCAGCTATTTACACTTTGTAGCAGCAATTCTTAGACTTGTATGGACCCTACTCCCTGAAGATTCTAATTTCCCATGAGGTGGGCCTAGATTTGCACCTTATTAAAACGCTTTCCATCTGATTCAAAGTTTGAGAGGCACTGTGTTACACATAGGATGGTGAGCCCCAATTTTAAAATGTACTACTGTATTCCTTATAAAATGTTCTTCTTAGAGTTTGATGGTTGACTTTTCCCTTCACAGTTCTCCTAGCCAAATTTGGAGTTAGATGACAACTTACTCAATTATGAAATGAGTTAACTTTGCTCCAAGTTAGGGGAAGACATGTGGCCATGCTTTTGGCACATTTTAACTGGAGATGAACATTAACATTTTGGAGAAAATCCAAATAGCAATTAAGAAGAGAAAAGAACAAGCAAAATTATGAAACTAGTGAGTATTGTTTTGAAAAGCTGAACATCCTCTGTTCCCTAATGATAAGGAGGAAAATGTGTCCACAGGGATTCATAAATGACAAAAAGTAATGCTCCAGAAGAGAAATGTGTTTCATTTACCAAGTATAAGCTTCTTGTTTTAAGCAGCTCAAGTTCAAAGTTACAAATGAGGGAAATATTTATATCAGTCATAAAAATTTAATTTATAAAATGGAAACAACTATTGTGTTGAGACTACTGGTACATTATTGTGTGGAATCGCTGTGTTTTTAAAAAGAGGTGATTAGATCACTCCAGAATGGAGAGGAAAAGACCAGCAGTGAGGAAGTAGAGCAGCTTCCTAAAGAGGCCAGAACTAGAAGGGAGAGGGAGAGGGAAGAGGAGGAGAAGGGAGGGGGAGGAGGAGGGAGAGGGAGAGAAAGAGGGAAAGGGAGAAAGGGAGGGGGAGGGGGAGGAGGCAGCTCATCAGCAGGCAGCTGGGTTGGACTAGAGGAATTCTTACTGGCAGGTCCCTGAGAAATGAAGTCAGTGGCAAAAGTGAGATAAAAAGTGAGGGACAGGGGCAGGAGCAGCAGTGCAGGGTCACATGCAGCTAGCCAAAGAAGAAAGCTTCCAGAGCAGTGTCATGTGGCACTTGTTAGCAGTGGCTACAGAAGGACAGGGAAACAGGGTACAGTCTCCACAGTGACCTGAGTACCAGGGGCCATATGGTGCCAGGAAGGAGAGGCAGTCATAAAGTGTCCCAAAGAGTCACATGCTCACACACACACACACACACACACACACGTGCACATACACACCACATTCATACATACTCATACACACATACCCCACAGGCACATCCACCCACCCATTCATACACATGACCTGTATGTTCACACTCACACATACACACACATAAACTCACATTTGTTGTTTTTTTTTAAATACCTTTTTATTGATTTCAGGGAGGAAGAGGGAGAGATAGAAACATCAATGATGAGAGAGAATCATTGATTGGCTGCCTCCTACATGTCCCTTACTGGGATCAAGCTGCAACCCGGGCATGTGCCCTGACCTCCTTGTTCATAGGTCAATGCTCAACCACTGAGCCACATGGGCCGGGCACATACGCTCACATTTAACCAGAAGGACGAATTTTAAGGCTTTGCCAGCCAGAAGTAGCTGGACTGCTCAGAGTCTCCAAATCATTGTTTGTTACTGTTTTCCACTACTACTATGAATATTCAAGTGGGAAGCCAGGGAAACACCTGTTACCGTATAAACTATACTTTGAGGAGGGAAAATAGTGACCCAATTAGAAATGCATTATCTCAATTTTAATTAATCCCCAACTAGCAAGGATCCTGAACCTTTTTTTTTTAAAAGCCTCTCCCACAACAAGCCAAATCACAGCCTCTCCCTGACAGAGAATAAATGGTAGTGCTATTTGTGGTGTGGGATCCTTCTGTGACTATGACTAAAGGAGCAGTGTTGCCATAGCTGGTTTGACTCAGTGGATAGAGTATCCGCCCGCGGACTGATTCTGGTCAAGGGCATGTACTTTGGTTGAAGGTTCCCAGCCCTGGTCAGGTTGTGTGCTGGAGGCAACCAATGGATGTGTCTCTCTCATACCGATGTTTCTCTCTGTTTCTACCTCTTCCTCCCACTCTTTCTAAAAGTCAATGAGAAAATATCCTCAAGTGAGGATTAAAAAATTTTTTTTAATTAAAAAAAATAAAGGAGCAGTGTTGCCAGGGCCAGACTTGCCCTGTGAATCAGACACAGTCAGCAGGTTAGGGAGCTAATCTTGTAATAACTTTGGATAAGAAGAAAAGTTTTAAAAAGCTTTTATTTTATCACTTAAATCTTTCTATGAGGGTAAAAGCTTCCTTATGATGTGAATACACTCTTAGCCCCAGAAATATTTATTGAGAGACTCTATGCATTATTCCCTGGGAATCTCTGCCCTTCTGGAGTTTATATTCTACTACAGGCCCACTACATGAAAATTCATGCACTGGAGAGGGGGTCCCTCACCCTGGCCTGCCCCCTCTCACAGTCAGGGAGCCCTCAGGGATGGGAGGCAACCCAGCAATCAGGGGAAGGCAACGCCCCATCATACCTCTGCTGCTGCCACTGCCGGCAGTGCACGCCTTAGCCAGCCCTGGTTACCTCTACCTTGGGCCGGCCCTGGGTGGCTGGGCAGCCGCCATCCAAGGCTTGCCTGCACCTCAGGCTGGCCCTGGGTGGCTGGAGAACTGCCATCTGAGGCTTGCCTGTGCCTTGGGCTGACTCTGGGGGACTGGGGAGCTGAGGGGACTGGAGAACTTCGGAAACAGGCACACAGGGCGGCCGGGCCCACCTGGGGGCAGGCCTGGCCTTGCCATGCACTTGCCACTCCGGCAAGGCTGAGGGGATTGGGCACCACTATCTTGTGGCTGTGGGCACCGCCATCTTTGAGGGTATGGCAGTCAGTTAGCATATTCCCTCCTTATTGGCTGTGGGCGCCGCCATCTTTGCGATGGCATGAGGGTCAATTAGCATATTTCCTCTACATTAGATAGGATGGGATGGGGTGGGAGATAAGGGGAGGAGGAGGGAGACAAACACCAAATGATTAAAAAATACATACAGCATTTCAAAGAGTTGTTTTAAGTTCTGTGATAATATGTCAAGAGGATCCAGATAAGCACCTCAGCTCTTCCTTCTGAGTTGGTTCTCCATATTCTTGAGGAGTATCTTTTAGAAATTCCCTTAATGAAGATCTGTTGGTGATAAACTCTGTTTATTTATCAGAATTGTCTGTATGTCAGCCTTCTTCCTGGAGAACAATTTTGCTCAGTATATAATAATAGGTTGATAACTATGCTCCTTCAGCACTAAATAGTTTAGTGCTTTTCTGGTTTCTGTTTTGCTCTTGGTACCTCCATTACTGGTCTAATTTTGTTCTTTTGTTGCATAATCAGTGTTTCCTCTGATTCCGCTCTACCTACTTTAATAATTTTGCATTGTCTTTGATGTTTTGCAATTTTTTTACCATGTGTCTGATTGCATATTTCATTTTATTTATTATTCCCAGAAATTTGTTTTTTCAATAAATCAGCTTTGTTAATATTCTTTATTGTTTCTTCATTTTTTCTACTAGTTTTTTTCTTTCTTTGTTTGTTTTTGTTTTTGTCTCTCCTGAATGTTTCCTTCCTGAATTTTTGGCTTTCTTTCTTTCTTTTTCTTTTTTTATAAAGGGTCAAAGTTCCTTCTTTTTTTTTTAATATATTTTTATTGATTTCAGAGAGGAAGGGAGAGGGAGAGAGAGATAGAAACATTAATGATGAGAGAGAATCATTGATTGACTGCCTCCTGCAAACCTCAATGGGGATCAAGCCTGCAACCCAGTCATCTGCCCCAACTGGGAATCAAACCATGACCTCTTGGCTCATAGGTCAACACTCAACCACTGAACCACACCAGCTGGACTAGATTTTCCTTTTAAGACTAAAAATTTGTCATGAAATACTTTAGCTACATCTATTAAGGTTTCTAAAAATATTTTTATTGTGTTCTTTTGTTTGTTTGTTTTTTAGAGAGAGAGGAAGGGTGAGGGAGAGATAGAGAAATATTGATGTGAGAGTGAAACATCAATCAGTGGCCCCATGCATGCCCCCTACCTAGGATAAAGCCAGCAACCTTTTGGTGCACAGGCCAATACCCAACCAACTGAGCCACACTGGCCAGGGTCATCCATTACTTTTTTTTATTATTGATTTCAGAGAGTAAGGGAGAAAAAGACAGAAACATCAGTGATGAGAGAGAATCATTGATCAGCTGTCTCCTGCACTTGCTCTACTGGGGATCGAGCCTGCAACCCGGGCATGTGCCCTTTATCGGAATTGAACCTGGGATCCTTCAGTCCACAGGCAGATGCTCTATCAGCTGAGCCAAAACAGCTAGGGCCATCCATTACATTTTAATGTGTAGTATTATCTTTGATCCATGAGGTATTTATACATGTGTTTTTAAAACATCTAAACTAGGGAGAAACCAAGATGGTGGCATAGATAAACATCTAAACTGCTGCCTCGCACAACAATTTCAAAACTACAACTAAAAGACAAAACGGACATCATCCAGAACCACAGAAAGGCTGGCTGAGTGGAAATTCTACAACTAGAAGGAAAGAATAAAGCACACTGAGACTCAGATGAGCTGCAGGAGGCAGAGGTACTGAGACGTGCGCACGGAGAGGACTGGCAACTGAGTGCACGGCTGGCTTGCTCAAGAGGGGGGTTGCGGCGGGGAGACAAAAGCTCCCGACTGCACTGAACTCCAGTTCCGGGCAAGACTCTGGGGACCCAGACTCATATGGGGTGAAATTGGACTGTCAGGAAAGAGAAAAGCACACTGAGACTCAGAGGAACTGTGGAAGGCAGAGGTACCGAGACACGTGCGGAGAGGGCGGGCAACTGAGTACGCGGCTAGCTTTCACAAGCAGGAGGGAGAAAAAAGCTCCCAACTGCACTGAACTCCAGTTCTGGGCAAGACTCTGGGGACCCTGACTCATTTGGGGAGAAACTGGACTGTCTGGCAGCAGGCAGAACTCGAGGGTAGCTTTCTCTCAGAGGTGCTTGCAGCAATTACCACAGGACACTGAGACACAGGGGCCTCTTAGGGCAGGGCTGACAGGAAACCAATGCTGTCTGCTCCGCCCTGAGACTCCGCCCCATTCAAGCTGAGCACAGAGGCCTTTGCAAGTCTTATCTCATAAGGGTGTCTCCAGCACAGAAGTTCTCCCAGCGTAGACACAGCTGATCCTCACAGCCATTTGGCATGGAGGTCAATTCCTCCCAGTGATAACAACAACAACCAAGGCTTAACTACAACAAGACTGTGCACACAGCCCACAAAGGGGTGCAACGAGAGGGTCCACCTCAGGTAACTGGGGAGTCTGAGCCACTGGGCCCTATAGGAAACCTAGCACACAAAGCCACTCTATCACCTCAGGGAAGCAGCCAAAATACGGAGACAAAGAAACAGATCACAAATGAAAGAAATGGAGGAAAGCAAACAACTGGATATAGAGTTCAAAACCACGGTTATAAAGTTTTTCAAGAATTTTCTACAAAAGGCCAATGAATTTAGCAAGACCCTCGAGGGTATGAAAAGGACCAACTAGAAATTAAGCATACACTAACTGAAATAAAAAATATTATACAAAGATCTAACGGCAGACTAGAGGAACACATGAATCAAGTCAAAGATTTGAAATACAAAGAAGCAAAAAACACTCAACCAGAAAAGCAAAAAGAAAAAAGAATCCAAAAATATGAAGATAGTATAAGGAGCCTCTGGGACAACTTCAAGCATACCAACATCAGAATTATGGGGTGCCAGAAGAAGAGAGAGAGCAAGATACTGAAAACCTATTTGAAGAAATAATGACAGAAAACTTCCCCACCTGGTGAAAGAAATAGACTTACAAGTCCAGAACCCCAAACAAAAGGAATCCAAAGAGGACCACACCAAGACACATCATAATTAAAATGCCAAGAGCAAAAGACAAAGAGAGAATATTAAAAGCAGCAAGAGAAAAACAGTTAGTTACTTACAAGGGAGCACCCATACAACTGTCAGTGGATTTCTCAACAGAAACTATGCAGGCCAGACGGAAATGGCAAGAAATATTCAAAGTGATGAATAGCAAGAACCTACAACCAAGATTACTCTACCCAGCAAAGCTATCATTCAGAATTAAAGGTCAGATAAAGAGCTTCACAGAAAACAAAAAGCTAAAGGAGTTCATCACCACCAAACCAGTATTATGTGAAATGCTGAAAGGTATTCTTAAAGAAGAGGAAGAAGACTGAACCACAGCAGAGAGAGAAACCAAGATGGTGGCATAGGTAAGTACCTAAACTGCTGCCTCGCACAACAATTTCAAAACTACAGCTACAAGACAGAAGGGACACCACCCAGAACCACAGGAAAGCTGGCTGAGTGGAAATTCTAAAACTAGAAGGAAAGAGAAAAGCTCATGGAAAATTGGAGGAACTGCAAAGGGTTGAGGTATGGAGACTCGTGCGCAGAGAGGAAGGGCAGCTGAGAGCCTGGCTGACTTTCTCTGGTGGGAGGGGGAAGGAAGCCCCGGACTGCACTGAACCCCAGTTCTGACTGCAACGAACCCCAGTTCTGGGTGAAACCCCGTAGACTCAGGCTCATACGGGGGGAGTCTGGACTTTCAGGTAGAAAGAAAGGCTCTCAGAGGCAGAGCTGCAGCAGACAGGGGTCTGGAGGCGCGCGCACACGTGCGTAAGTGCACACAAAGACTGCGGAGGTTGCCACAGGCTTTCCCTAGCAGAAGGGAGTTGGAAGCTCCTGACTGCACTGAACCCCAGTTCTGACTGCAATGATCACCAGTTCCAGGCAAGCCTCTGGGGCCCCACACTCTTACGGGGAGAATCTGGACTATCAGGCTGAAACTCAGGAGCCAGGCAGGGCAGAGGTCTGGAGGCACACGCAGGGGCAGGGCTGACGGGAAGCCAAGACTGTCTGCTCCACCCTGAGACTCCACCCCATCCAAGCTGAGCACAGAGGCTTTTGCAATTTGGCAAGTCTAATCCTATAAGGCTGTCTCCAGCACTGAACTTCTCCCAGCGTAGACACAGCTGATCCTCACAGCCAACTGGCCTGGAGGTCAATTCCTCCCAGTGATACCAACAACAATCAAGATTTAACTACAACAAGGCTGTACACACAGTCCACAAAGGGGTGCACCAAGAGTGTCCACCTAAGGTTAACTGGGGAGGCCGACCCACTGGGCCATATAGGAAACCTAGCACACAAAGCTACCCTACCAACTCAGGGAAGCAGCCAAAATGCGGAGACAAAGAAACAGATCACAAATGAAAGAAATGGAGGAAAACAAAGGACTGGATGTAGAATTCAAAACCACGATTATAAGGATTTTCAAGAATATCCTAGAAAAGGCCGATAAATATAACGAGACCCTCGAAGATATGAAAAAGGACCGACTAGAAATTAAACATACACTGACTGAAATAAAAAATATTATACAGAGACCCAACAA
This sequence comes from Corynorhinus townsendii, assembly GCA_026230045.1. Lineage (NCBI taxonomy): Eukaryota > Metazoa > Chordata > Mammalia > Chiroptera > Vespertilionidae > Corynorhinus > Corynorhinus townsendii. The sequence goes on along the minus strand of JAPDVU010000002.1, from coordinate 138,158,362 downwards.
CAGACTAGAGGAACACAAGAATCAAGTCAAAGAATTGAAATACAAAGAAGCAAAAAACACTCAACTGGAAAAGAATCCAAAAAGTTGAAGATAGTGTAAGAAGCCTCTGGGACAACTTCAAGCATACCAACATCAGAATTATGGGGGTGCCAGAAGAAGAGAGAGAGCAAGATACTGAAAACCTATTTGAAGAAATAATGACAGAAAACTTCCCCCACCTGGTGAAAGAAATAGACTTACAAGTCCAGGAAGCGCACAGAACCCCAAACAAAAGGAATCCAAAGAGGACCACACCAAGACACATCATAATTAAAATGCCAAGAGCAAAGGACAAAGAGAGAATATTAAAAGCAGCAAGAGAAAAACAGTTAATTACCTACAAGGAAGCACCCATATGATTGTCAGCTGATTTCTCAACAGAAACTATGCAGGCCAGGCAGGAGTGGCAAGACATATTCAAAGTGATGAATAGCAAGAACCTACAACCAACATTACTCTACCCAGCGAAGCTATTATTCAGAATGGAAGGTCAGATAAAGAGCTTCACAGATAAGAAAAAGCTAAAGGAGTTCATCACCACCAAAGCAGTATTATATGAAATGCTGAAAGGTATTCTTTAAGAAGAGGCAGAAGAAGAAAAAGGTAAAGATAAAGTTATGAACAACAAATACATATCTATCAACAAGTAAACCTAAAAATCAAGTGAATTAAAAATCTGAGGAACAGAATAAACTGGTGAATATAATAGAATCAGGGGCATAGAAAGGGAGTGGACTGACAATTCTCGGGGGAAAGGGGTGTGGGGGGTGCAGGAAGAGACTGGACAAAAATCATACACCTATGGATGAGGACAGTGGGGGGGGGGGGTAGGGTAAAGGGCAGAGGGTGGGGTGGGAACCAGGTGGAGGGGAGCTATGGGGAAAAAAGAGGAACAATTGTAATAATCTGAACAATGAATATTTATTAAATTTAAAAAATAATAAAAATTAAAATAAAAAAGGAAGAAGAAAAAGGTAAAGATAAAAATTATGAACAACAAATACATATCTATCAACAAATGAATTTAAAAATCAAGTGAATAAAAAAAATCTGATGAACAGAATAAACTGGTGAATATAATAGAATCAGAGGCATAGAAAGGGGGTGACCTGACAATTCTTGGAAACGGGTGTGGGGAGTGCAGGAAGAGAGTGGACAAAAATCGTACACCTATGGATGAGGACAGTGCGGGGGTGAGTAAGGGTGGGGGGGGGAACCGGGTGGAGGGGAGCTATGGGGGAAAAAAGAGGAACAATTATAATAATCTGAACAATGAAGATTTATTAAATTAATTAATTAATTAATTAATCTAAATTAATTAGAATTTTTAGTTTTCCTGTTGATTCCTAACTTAATTTCACTGTGGTAAAAAATATGATCTTGAAATTTGTCAAGATGGACTTTGTGGTCTACTCATGGTTGATTTTTTTACATGCTCCATGTGTTCTCATTAAAAATATATATTCTCTAATTTTTGGATGCAAGGGTTTATAATGTTATGCTATAATATTGTTAGTATTTTTGAAATCCTCCATGTCCTTATTGATTTACCATCTTTTGATCTTCAATAAAGAGTGTGTTAAAATATCTCACTAGGAAGGTAGATTTGTCTATTTCTCCTAATGTTTTTTTTTTCTTTGTGTATTAGAGGCTTTGTAATAAAGTGCACACAAGTGTTGTTATTTCTTTCTGATTAATTTAATATTTATCATGATGATGTGGTCCTTTTTATGTCTAGGAATGCTTCCTGCATAAGGTCTAGTTTTCTGATGTTAACACAGTTACAACAGCTTTGTTTTGTACTAGAGGCCCGGTGCACGAAATTTGTGCACAGGGGGCTGTCCCTCAGCCTAGCCTGCACCCTCTCTAATCTGAGACCCCTCTCACAATCCAGGAGTGCTGGCTCCCAACCGCCCACCTGTTTCTGCCTGATTGCCCCTAACCGCTTCTGCCTGCCAACCTGATCACCCCCTAATCACTCCCCTGCCAGTGTGATCAATGCCTAACTGTTCCCCAGCCAGCCCGATTGCCCCTAAATGCCCTGCCCTGCTGGCCTGGTCACCCCTAACTGCCCTCCCCTGTAGGCCTGCACCCCCCAACTGCCCTCCCCTGCAACCTGGTCCCCCCCCAACTGCCCTCCCCTGCTGGCTGGGTCCCCCTCAACAGCCCTCCCCTGCTGGCCTGGTCCCCCCCACCAACAGCCCTCCCCTGCAGGACTGGGTCCCCCCCCCCCAACTGTCCTCCACTGCAGGCCTGTGTCCCCCACGACTGCCCTCCACTGCTGGCCTGGTCACCCCCAACTGCCCTCCTCTGCCAGCCTGGTCACCCCCAACTGCCCTCCTCTGCTGTCCTGCTCACCCTAACTGGCCACAACTGCCTTCCCCTGCAGGCCATCTTGTGGCAGCCATCTTGTGTCTACATGGGTGCAGCCATCTTTGACCACATGGAGGTGGCCATCTTGTGTCTTGGAGTGATGGTCAATTTGCATATTACTCTTTTACTAGATAGGATTGGTCCTGGAATCGAGGCTCTAGAAGTATTGCTTACACAATAGCTATTATCCAATGGTGGTCTTTGAACCAACTCTTTAAGGATTCTCAGGATACCGGATTCTCAGCTCACTCAGAACAAATGTATTTCTCAGCAATAATATCTTTGCTTTGTGGAACTGCGCCCACTCTCCCCTTCCATGCCCTAGGAGCCAGAGAGGAAGAATTTGAAAGCTAATAATTAACAGCATTTCAGAACTTCAGGTAATTTCAGTCTAGGTCATTAAACTAGCTTCATCCTTGTGTCATTTGGGGTCACTACCCAGGTGGAGCCCCTCTCCCACAGCAGGACGGGACTCCTGCCCTCGCCTGTGCCTCACCTGCACTACAACTCACCTGGTCCTGCATCCCTTCCTCCGGGTCCCAGACGCTGGTGACTGGCAGGTGCTGTTGCCTAATGAGCCAAGGGTGGGCCTCTTGTGCCAGTGTCATTTCTCCAGGGACTGCAAAGGGGTTGGAGCAGTTTGGGGACCTGGGAGTCCCTGCTGGCACCCCAGTCTAGCAGAGATCCTGTTCTACAAGAAATGCCAGAATTTCCACTGGGATGGCCGCTTCTCTGTGACAACCAGAGGGGAACAATACTCACCTTGCCCTGCCCTCCATGTGCCCTTGCCTATGGCTAAGTTCCTCCCACCCATGCAGCATGCTAAGCTCTCCCCCACCTTAATTCTCTAGGGGACCCCAACTTCTAAAAGGAGCGGTTATTAATTCCTTGGATGGGATGGGGCAGACATATGAACACTCCCCTCTTCACAGGAAGGGCAGAGGGAAGACATAGTCACCGCTCATTAATTCTGTTCTCCAAAGAAAAGAAAATCCTGCTCTCACCTCCACCATATTCTCTCTCTCTCTCTCTCTCTCTCTCTCTCTCTCTCTCTCTCTCTCTCTCTCTCTCTCTCTCACACACACACACACACACACACACACACACACAAAGACAAACCGTTTTTTCCTCCATCTCTGCCTCACCAAGACAAAGTGACTGTGTTAATCTGCTCTGGCTGCCACAACGAAGTACCACAGACTGGGGGAGTTACAGAAATGCAGGGTGTCCCCCAAAAAAGGTATATACACTTTAACAGCTAACAGCTCAGTTTTGAAAATGAAATGTGTTTTAATAAACACTGCCTTTATAATTATTCAAAGTATGAGTATACATTTTGGAGGGACACCCTATGTTCCCACAGTTCTGGAGGCTGAAGTCCCAGAGCAAGTTGTCAGTAGGGCTGGTTTCTTCTGAGGCCTCGCCCTTCTGTGGAAAGCTGCCTTCTTGCTGTGTCATCTCAAGGTCTTTCCTTTGTGCAAGTGTCCCGTAGGTTGTTGCCACAGCAAACACGTCACATCCCTGTTGCCTATGTTCAAGCCCCCTCATTCACAAACGGTGTGAAGCTCCATCCTAACCACTCCAAACGGGTGCCGTAAACTTGTGTCCAATGATTGTTGGTAAAACAAATGTGGGGACTTGGGGGGAAACAAACATTGGAAGTATAGACAGGAGGTTAAAAGGTGCTTGGAATCACCCTCAGAAGCAAAGAAAAAAAATGAAAACAGAAGCCAACGGTGCTGGCTGAGCCCCAAGACCTCACCCTGGATAACACCGCCTGGGACATTTTTCTTTGCTGCCTCTAGGCTCCCTGGTGAGCAGTAATGAGAATTAGAGGTGGGCTTGTTCCAAGAAGCATTTTACCAAAGTAAAACTATGCAACTTTAACTGCCCCACAGCTGTTCCTTCCGGGTCTCTCTTTACTACCTGTTACTGGACTTCTGGAGCAAAATAGAAGTACGAGCTTCCCTTCGTAGATACCACAGCACCATCATTTAATAGGGTTTGTTTTCCCTTTATCCTAAGCGAGTCTAGTAAAGCACAATAAATGGCTGTGATGAAACCATTTTCTGTGATCCCAATTAACTCCTTCATGGTGATGCTTTTTCTAGCTCAATATATCTTGTGCTCTGTTCCTTTAGCCACTGCCAAGAGCTACAGGCTTCCTTTACCCAGACACTCTCCCAGGCAACTGATCCCCAGGAACTGGAGCCCTCACAACCTTGTACCAGTAAAAAGGGAAGGAACACCTCACACCCAATAGCATGACTACTATCAACAACATGCAAAATAAGTGTTGGTGAGGATGTGAGAAATTGGGATCTTTGTACATTTTTGGTGGACTGTAAAATGGTGCAGCCGCTGTGGAAAATTATATGGCAGTTCCTCAAAAAAAAATAAAAATAGAGTTATCGTAAGATCCAGAAATTCCACTACTGGGCATATACCCAAAAGAGTTTAAAGCTGGATCTCAAAGAGATATTTGTACACCCATGTTCCTAGCAGCATTATTCACAACAGTCAGAGGGGAAAGCAACACAAGTGTCCAGCAACAGATGAATTAATAAACAAATATGACATACCCATATAATGGAATATTATTAGCCCTGAAATGGAAGGAAATTCTGATACATGGATAAACCTCAAGGATGTTATGCTGAGTGAAATAAGCCAGTCACAAAAGGACATATACTGTGATTCTACTTAAATGAGTAACTAGAGTAGTCAAATTCATACACAGAAAGTAGAATAGCGGTTGCCACAGGCTAAAGGGAGGGAAGAATGGAGAGTTATTGTTTAATGAGTATAGAGTTTCATTTTTTCAAGTTAGAAAAGCGTTCTGGAGTGGAGGGTGTTGCTGGTTGCACAACAATGTGAATGTACTTAATGTCACTGACTCATACACTTAAAAATCATTAAGATAGTACATTTTATATGTATTTTATCACAAGTTTTAAAATTTTGAAAATCCATAAATGAAGATATAAATTTCAAAATACAATATTTTTTTAAAGAGAAGGAATGAAGGATGAGAATCAAAGATGGGATGGGGTCCAGGAGAGGTGGCTATATCTGTTAAGCATGCCATTTGGTCATTTTTAAAAGCTGAATGACATTTTTATCATGCAACAAATTATCATTGTCAAAATGGTTGTGTCAAAATATTGATTGCCCCGTTCATAGTTACAGAGCAAGAATGGTATATCACCTAAATATGTCTCTCCTGGAATCTGTCTTTTAAGTACAGACATTAGAATAAATATTACCTGCTCCAAAACCCACTTACATTTTCATTCTTTTACATCCAACTAAATGGGATGAGCTTATACAGCTGATCTGAATGGGCCATTTTAACGAGGAGAGTGAGAAGAAGACATTTTTTTACCGGCTATTTGTCAATTGTGCCAAAGCAATACATCAAAATGAAGAAATCCTATTTTTTATGGCTAATTAATATTTCAAATAAACATCACTGACACCCCTCTCCCTGAGCCTCACCCCATCGCTAAGCAGTTATTTTGTATGAAATAACTGCATACAAATTGTTAAAACTGTTTCTTTTCATTATCAGTTTTCACCACAGACATCCAGACATCCCTGAGCTTCACACATTGCCCATCTGGTCCCATTCCTTGCAGGCACTCCCCCCATAATGATGGAAAGAAGCTCAAGAAAAAGTGTGTGTCCAAACAGGATGAGACATTAGGTACCCATATTAATGAGAAATTGCAGTAGCCTCTTTGCCCCTGTCCCATCCCCTTGACTCCGCTCTGATTTTAGTCACAACTGCAGTAGACAGTTGCTGCTGGAGTAGACTCAGACCTATGGCACTCAACCCAAGCGTTCACCTTAAGTCTCCATGTCCTGCCTCAAGCCCTTCTCTGAACTCTCAGGAGCCCACTCAGCCCTCATAAAAATAAAAACTAGCACTCTTAAGGTGACCCTCAATCAGTGGAGGACAAAAGATCTGGTAGTGAATAGTGCCCCACAGTCTCATCTTACAGATAGATCTGGGAGGCTGCCTGTACCCTGCTCATCCAGGTGGAATTGAACCCCCATCACCTAAATAACTCACCTCTTTTCTGGTCTACCTCTCTCCACTCTTTTCTTGTTTCCTAGAATTACCTCTCTCTCTATTCTTTGATTCAGGCTCAACTTTCAGAAGAACCCATACTATGATGGTAATTTTTTTCAAAACCTGTATGTTTCATGTTAGGTTTTTTTTTTTTTTTAATGTTGTTAAATTTTTTAAATGGTGGGTTGGGGGGGGGGGGGACAAAAAAACAGTTATTTTCTTCAGTGTGATATCCCTGTAACCCAAAAAAGAGTTCATACAATTTCTATTTTGCTCATTGGTTCTGCATTAGCCTAGGAATGTGCAAAGTAAATCCCACAAGAAGGTGTGAGTGTGTGTGTTTGTGAATGAATATGTATACATTACCATTGTAGGTTCAGTCCTAGGATAGTTTTTTTAAGGCATCTCTAAGTTTTAGCAGAAATCATAAAAAGAGGCAAATAATATTTGTGTTGACAGAGTATTTAGATATCATATCCTATTTTATAGGTGGGAAGCTCAGGCCCAGAGAGGTTAGCAATGTGCTCAAGGCATGTCATAGGAATAATGGTAAAAGTGGGATGAAAACCCATTTATTCTGAATCCAAGGTCAGTGATCCTTCATTTATACCACACTGGAGGCCCGGTGCATGAAATTTGTGAACAGGGGGAGGGGTCCCCCTCAGCCCATCCTGCATCCTCTCCAATCCAGGACCCCTTGTGGGATGTCCAACTGCCGGTTTAGGCCCAGTCCCGGGGATTGGGCCTAAACCGGCAGTTGGACATCCCACTCACAATCCGGGACTGCTGGCTCCTAACTGCTCACCTGCCTGCCTGCCTGATCACCCCTAACTGCCCCCTCCCCCATCAGCCTGATCACCCCTAACTGCCTCTACCTGCTGGCCTGATTACCCCCAACTGCCACAACCCACCGGCCTGGTTGCCCCTAACTGACCCCTCCCTGCCAACCTGGTCACCCCTAACTGCCACCCCCCTGGCCTGGTCACCCCCAACTTCCCCCCTCTGCTGGCCTGGTCGTCCCTAACTGCCCCCCCTGCCAACCTGGTCTCCCCCAACTGCCCTCCTCTGCCAGCCTGATTACCCCCAACTGCGCCCCCCCTGCCAACCTGGTCTCCTCCAACTGTCCCCCCTTGCCAGCCTGATCACCCCCAACAGCCCCCCTCCGCCAGCCTGGTTGCCCCATGCAGCCTGCTTGTTCAGTTGTTTGGTCTTCCCTCACTAAACCCCCTGCTGGCCTGGTTGCCCTACGCAGCCTGCTGTTCAGTCATTTGGTCATCCCTCACTAACTCCCCTGCCAGCCTGGTCGTCCTACGCAGCCTGTCGTTCAGTCTTCCATCTTGTCGTTTAGGTCGTGATATCCCCTGGCTTTTTATATATTAGGATAATGAAATATTTCAAATATAAAGGAGCCCATTATTTAAATGATGATGATTAAATAACAATAGCATTTTCTGGATACTCACTATGTGCTCTAAGTGCTTTACCTGCATAATTTCATTTAGCTTACACAGCCTTGAGATAAATACTGTTAATCCCCATTTTTGCAGATGGGGAAACTGAGGAACAGAAGCATAAGGTAATCTACCTAGAGTCACAAGACTAGTAAATAATAGAACCAGGACTTAAACTCAGGCAGTCTGGCCGTAGAACTTAGTGGGGTTTTTTGTTTATTTTTTAAATATATTTTTATTTATTTCAGAAAGAAGGAAGAGGGAGAGAGAGATAGAAACATCAATGATGAGAGAGAATCATTGATTGGGTGCCTGGAGCCTGCAACCTGGGCATGTGCCCTGACCGGGAATTGAACCGTGACCTCCAGGTTCATAGATTGACGCTCAACCACTAAGCTACGCCAGCCAGGTGAACTTAGACTTTTAACCCTATGTTTAAGTGAAAATTTATCACATAATTTCTCAGCTTTTTCCCATGTATAATCAAAGTCATTGTCTTTGAAAGAACATAAAAAGGTTTTAAAGTAGCTTTCTAGTTTCACAGGGAACTATAGCACTGGTGTTGGTCTCTTGGGAACAGGCCAGAGCTGAACTGCCTCCACAGATGGCACCTCTCTGCCTGCCAGTGCAGTGCCAGCAATTCTAGCCACAGTTGGACCCTCCATCTGGAAAAGGGCTAGTGTTCTTCCTTCTTCTTCCCACCAACTCCAAAATTCTTGAAGTTCATTAGATGGGATGCTTCATTTAATACAGACTTAATGCCAACAGAGGATATTTCACAGAGAGCTCCTTTGGTGAGCAACTGCCAAAAATGTCATTTTATCAAGACAAAACAATCAAATTTGAAAGGAAACATGTTTTGCAGGTTCACCAGTATCCAATAATTATAGTTATGTAACTACTTTATGTCCATACAGATTATATTCTCAAAGCACAATAATTATGTCAGATTCCATATAGTTCTTTAAATTATATAAAAGATAAATATTACTGGCATCTATTGTAAACATAATGTTGATTAAGGGAAAAAATGCACAAGCAAAGTAAAGTCTATTCTTTTTCTAAACATATTACAAGCCACTAAAAGAAGGCAATTATGCTACTGATAATAGAAATGGTAATACTAATCACAAAAATAAGTTTGGCCCAGCCTGTGTGGCTCAGTGGTCGAGCACCAACCTATGAACCTGGAGGTCACAGTTCAATTCCTGTGCATGTTGTGGGCTCCATCCCCAGTGAGGGAAGTGTAGGAGGCAGGCAATCAATGATTCTCTGTCATCATTGATGTTTTTATCTCTCTTCCACTCTGAAATCAATAAATATATATATATATTTTAAAGTTTGAATATATGTAAAAAGAAGTTCATCTATATCACACAAAAATGACTATTTTCCAACTCAAAACAGAAAAATAAATCACTATACTAAAGAATATCCCTTAGTTTGAGAAACACAATACTGTAGCAGTTAAAGGCACAGAATGACAAATGAGGCTTCATTATAATTTAAAATGAGATTTCCTGGTAAATGAAACTCCTCAATCCTTATACAACAATACAGAAATAATGAATTAACAGCTTTGCTTTTTAAAAGCTGATGAGTGAGCAACAGTTACTTTACTTTAAAGTATTCGTTTTATTTATCATAACATTGAGTGATAAATGTGAGTCAGAGCCCTGTTGATTACAGCTATAACCCTATGATATCATGGGAACACACAGAATTCAGTTTCAGATTCAAATTTAAAATAAAAAGTCCAACAAACAAAAGTAATTGAAAATAATTCCAGATGTTATTTTTACCATTTCAAGAATAATAAGGAGCTTCCATTTCTTCTTTTTTGTAATTCTTTCAAATTCCATGCTTGCTTCATGCATCTTTATCTTACTCTTAGGTCTCCCAGGAAACTCTGCCAATCACCTTTCCTTTCACCTTCTCTGTGCTCCTCTCTGCCTAGAAGCTCCTCCTTCCTGGTCAAATCCTACTTGCCACCCAGTTCTTGGATAAATAATATTCTTCTCTCATGACAAGGTTCTGTTGAATAAAATTCTTCATCTCCTTATACAACAACATAGTAATGAAAAGTTAACACTTCTGAGTTAAAAAAAAAAACACACTATTGAGTGAGCAATACAATTATATTACTTTACAACATTTGTGTGTTCTTTATAACATTGAGTGATAAATGTGAAAAAGGTGAAAATTATGTTTAAGGAAAGTGTTCCTAATAATGGAATAATAGTAATAGGAAAAGAAAAATCCTTTTAAAAAGCCAAACACTAGATATAATCAAATATTGGATCTTCTTAGTGGTATTTTGGTGGTATAGGAATGCTTTTACCTTGAACTGTCCACAGAAAAGATAACTTTTTAAAATTGTTATTCTGTACCCCTCTAACTCATATCTCCCTTTTCTCACTAAAACAACTGTAATTGTGTGGGGTTTGACCCTTCTCTATTTCCCATCTCACTGCCTAGTAAATAGAAAAAAATGGGGATATCAACTTCCTACCATATGGGACTATTAGACATGGTGGTCATTCATTTCGATATTTCAGAAATATATTACTTCTGGGTGCACCATCAATCTGGATTTTAAAATGACAAACAATGGTTGTGATCATCCAGTGAAGTAAAATTTTGTACACTGGGACCCACCCAGGTATTTCTTTTCCACCAAATGAACCTTTCACACCGTATTATTTCTCTTTTCAAACTTCTAAAACCTCCCTCCCAAATAAATGACCTTAGTTTCCTGTTTTACTGAAAAATAGAAGAATCAGAGAATTTCCTCCTGTTCCCACCACAAGTACCAACCTACCTGTATTACAAAAGCTGCACCGGTTCTCTCCTCTTGTTGTGAATGAACTTGAGGGTGACCACTCCTCCTGTGTGCCAGGGGGATCTTTTCCTTACCCAAATGTATCGGTCCAGCATTGGTCCCATCTCACTCTTGCAGCTGCAGTATTTTTCCTCTCTAGAGGATTATTCTCATTAGCATACAAACATATTGTAATTACTCACATTAAAAACAATTTTAAGCCCTGCCAGCGTGGTTCAGTGGTTGAGTGCTGACTATAAACCAGGAGGTCAGGTTTCGATTCCCAGTCTCTGCCTCTCTCTTCCTCTCTGAAATCAATAAAAAATATATTTTTTAAAAAAATTTAAGCTCCTTCTATACCACTTACCCTTCCATCTTTCACCTCACATCGCTGTGCTCTTTACAGTAGAACTCTTGGAAAGTTTTACTACAATTTTCTCCAACTTTTCTCCTCCCACTCTTTTGAAACCCACTCCAATCTGGCTTTCCTCTGCTCTTCCATCAAAAAGGGTTCTTGTCAATCTCACTAATGACTTTCATGCTTGTCAATGGTTAATTCTCAGTCCTCCTCCTACTTGATCTATGGGGATCTTTTGACCCATTTGCTCTCTCCCTCCTTGACACTTTCTAACTACTCCCTTCTTGTTCTCTATCCACCTCAGGGACTGCTTTTGCTATGTTTTCTTCACTCGCTGGCATGCCCCAGAACTCAGACCTCTCTGCTCTGTCTGCATTCAATCCCTTGGCCATCTCACCCAGGCTTGTAATGCTAAAAGGCATGCTGCCAACCCAGACCTCTCCCTTGAACACCAAATTCAAATCCACCTGCTTGCACACCATCTCCACTTGAATTCATCATAAACTCAGCATATCCAGAAACAAACTGCTATCCCTGCCCTCCTCCAAACCAGCTCCTCCTGTTATCGGTGGAAGTATAGTTCTAGGGGTGCCATAAGGAAAAGATTTTCTGAGGCCCTCACAGGAGGTTGGGATTTCATGGAAAGCTTTATTGATGATGTAAAATAAAGGGGGTTCCCTTCCTAGGTCCCATCTCTGTCTGTCTCGTCATGGAAGAAGTCCAATATTGTCTTCAGCAGGGCCATAATTAAGGCCACTACCCAGAATTTCTGTTCCCTATTAAAGTCCAGTCCAGTCCAGCATCCTATGTGTGGAGTCCATGACCATAGGTCCTGCAGCTGCTTAATGCCACATGGCTATAGAGAGAAAACGCGTGAATGCAGGTCACGGAGTAAGCAAGAGCAAGAGGGAACAAGTGATCAAGAGAGTAAGAGGGAATCAGGAAGGAGGAAACTCTTTGGTTAGAAATTTTAACCTCCCAAGATTTCCCAGGCTTGCACTGAGTCCATCCCCTAGCCCAGTGGTCGGAAAACTCATTAGTCAACAGAGCCAAATATCAACAGTACAACAATTGAAATTTCTTTTGAGAACCAAATTTTTTAAACTTAAACTTCTTCTAACGCCACTTCTTCAAAATAGACTCGCCCAGGCCGTGGTATTTTGTGGAAGAGCCACACTCAAGGGGCCAGAGAGCCGCATGTGGCTCGCAAGCCGCAGTTTACCAACCACTGCCCTAGCCAACCCATTGTTCGCAGACTAAACTGACAGACAAGCACCCTCCCTATATCACCCTGACTTCACTGGCATGTGCCCATCTCCCCCTTTGTTCGATTTCTTCCCCCAGTGATCTGCAGGGAATGGACCAGTGGTTCCCTGGGGAGCATGAAGCTATAGCTTCCTGGTGAAGCTGACCAGGTGACCATGCTTATGTCTGGCCTCCCCTTTGCTCTCTTCCTATTATTAATATTAACAAACTAGCTAATTACGACAATAACACTCTCACCATCAGCCCCATCTCAATAAAAAACGACTCCATCCAGCCCTGGTGGGTTGCTCAGTGGTTAGTGTCAGCCCGCAGACTGAAGGGTCAAGGGTTGGATTCCTGATAAAGGTTACAACCTTCAGTTGCAGGTTCCACCTCTGATCCTGGTTGGGGAACGTGTGGGAGGCAACCAGTCAATGTATCTCTCTCACATCAATGTTTCTCACTCCCCTTCCTCCCTTCCTTCCACTCTCTCTCTAAAGATCAATGAAAAACAATATCCTTGGGTGAGGATTGAAAAAAGAAGAAGAAGAAGAAGAAAGCAACTCCATCCTAGTTTTTCTAACCTTAGAGTCAACCTTGACTTCCTTCTTTCTCTCACAGCACTCAACCAAACAAAGCCAGCAGCAAATTTTGTTGCTTCTTACCATCAAAATACACCCAAAGTCTGACCATTTCTCATTACATCCGCTGTTACCTGACTAGTTCTAGACACCATCATCTCTCCCCTGGATTACTGCATTATCCTCCAAGCTAGTCTCCCTGCTTTCCACAACAATCTATTCACCACACAGCCAACAGGGAGCTATCTTTGATTGATTGATAGATAGATAGATAGATAGATAGATAGATAGATAGATAGATAGATAGACAGACAGACAGACTGAGTGGCCAGATTATTATGATCTCTGAATGCATAATAATCTGTCCACTCAGTGTATATCCTATATAATAAAAGGCTAGTATACAAATTGTCCCCTCGACCAGAAGTTCGACCAGCAGACAGGCCAGCCAACCACCTATGTTGCCTCCCGCTGGTCAGGCTGGCTGGACCCCAACCATGCACGAATTCATGACCATGCCTCTAATATATATATATATATATATATATACACACACACACACACACACACACACACACACACACACACATACATATACTGAGTGGCCAAGTTATTATGCGTTCAGATATCATAATAATCTGGCCACTCAATGTATAATGTGATAGCCATTTACATCTCTCCCACAAGAGCAGTTTTTGGATTTAAAATGCAAAATTAGATTATCAAGTGCTTGAGCCAAACTTAAGAAAATTATGAATCAGGTAAATTAAAGAACCTCCATATTTTTCTTTCATTGCTTATGCCACTCAAAATATTTTCAAATAGTTCAAGTGAGTTTAATGTATAGATACATCCAAACTGCAAAAGATCTATATTTTAGAAGGACACAAACAGATTATCAAGGAACATTTCTTGATTTTGTTCCTCAGGAAGATGGTCCAACTGCTGGAATTATATCAATATGGGAACTCTATTAATTTGAGTGATCTGGAGCTTTCCAAGTGTCATAGATAGGACTATGGTAGACTACATACAATAGAAACATAGAAGCAGGCTTAAGAGTATGACAGCATATACTACCTAGTCCAGAATCTCTATTTCTTTAGCAACAGCACAGTTAATGAGTGACAGAAGTATCTAATAATTTTTACAGTGTTTAAAATACATGTTTTACCTATGGCTTCAATCTTGAGATTTGCTTCAAATCCCATTCCAAGCAAATGAGATACTATATTAAAGAATTTTAATTCTGAACAAATTGATAATCCCTTTATATAATATATAGTATATAAATATTTGGTTACAAATAAATGTATACTAGAGGCCTGGTGCATGAATTCATGCACAGGTGGGGTCCAGCCAGCCTGCCCTGATCAAGGCCAATCAGGGGCAGAGCCAGGCAGGGGGAGGAGCTGTGGGCAGTTGGCCAGCCAGCCCCACCCCCTGGCCGAACTCCCGGTTGAACTCCCGGTCAAACTCCGAGTTGAGGGGACAATTTGCATATTAGCCTTTTATTATATAGATTATTATACATATCCATAAATGTGCATTTTAATATATATAATATGAATATATTTTATAATATAAAACTTAGTTTTTCCTACCATGGAAAAAGTAAATTTTCACACATGGTGAAAAAATCTTTGAATTAATAAAAGGTAATAAAAGTCCTTGGGTTGTTTGGATTAGCAATAATACCCAAAATTTTTATTTTGTTATTATCACAATACTACAATACAAGGGATAGATAATATGTGTCCATACCAAGACTTATACAAGTATGTTCATAACAGCCTTATCTTATACTAGAGGCCTGGTGCACGAAAATATGTGCACTCGTGGCGGGGGGGCGGGGGGATCCCTCAGCCCAGTCTGTGCCCTCTCGCAGTCTGGGAGCCCTCAGAGGATGTCCAACTGCAGCTTAGGGCTGCTCCCTGCTCCTCTGCAGGAGGCGAACAGCGGCTGATCAAGGGATGACCTTGCCAGCGAGCGGCCAGCTCCACGCCACCAACTGCCCCTCTGCTGCCGCTGGTTGCCGCCACCCCCACCCCCGATCGCATTCTCCTCCCTCTGCCCGCTGGCACACGTCTTGGCTGACCTGGTGCCGCCTGCTCGTCAGCCCCGTCCCCCACCAACCAGTCATTCCACCGTTCAGACAATTTGCATATTCGCTTTCATTTGATAGGATAACAAAAGCCTAATATGCTAAGTGTTTGGTCGACTGATCTGTCATTCAACCAATCAAAGTGTAATATGCTAATGATATGCTAAGGCTACTCAACTGCTCATTATGATGTGCACTGACCACCAGGGGCAGACACTCTGACCAGGAGGTTAGCTTGTTGCTGGGGTCTGGCCAATCGGGACTGAGCAAGACAGGTCGGACATGGCCTGGAGCCCTCCCACAGTCTCTCCCTGGCCAGCCAACCTCCTGTGTCTCTCCCTGGCCCTGATCGTGCACCGGTGTGGTACCTTGACCTGGCCTGCACCCTCTCACAATCCAGGACCCCTTAGGGGATGTCAGGGAGCCAGTTTCAGCCCAATCCCACAGGCCAGGCCAAGGGACAACACTGGTGCACAAATTCGTGCACTAGGCCTCTAGTTCATAATAACTAAAAACTGGAAACCAAATGCCAACAATAGGAGAATGGATGACTAAGTTATGGAATAGTTATACAGCAAAATGCTACTCAATAATAAAAAAGAATAATTCCTGAAACAATAATATGGATGCACCTCACAGATATTATATTGAAGACAGACACAAGGCAGGAGGAAGTCAAACTCAAGGCAATACGTGATTCCATTTATATGAAGTTCAAGAACAGACAAAACTAATCTGTGGTGACTGAAATCAGAAAATGGTTGTTTGTGCGAGGGGATTATTTAAAAACTAGAGGCCCGGTGCACAAGATTTATGCACTTGGGGGGGAGGGTCCCTCAGCCTGGCCTGTGGCCTCTCACAGTCTGGGAACCCTCAGGAGCAGTTGGACATCCTTTGTGCTGCTACGGAGTCGGGAGAGGCTCCCACCACCACCACTGCACTCGCCAGCCATGAGCCTGGCTCAGGGCTTCTGGCTGAGTGGCACTCCCCCTGTGGGAGTGCACTGACCACCAGGGGGAAGCTCCTGCATTGAGCGTCTGCCCCCTGGTGGTCAGTGTGTGTCATAGGGACCAGTCGTTCCACTGTTCGGTTGATTTGCTTGTTAGCCTTTTATTATATAGGATGAAAGGAGCACAAAGGAACTTTTGTGAAGTGATAAAAATGTTCTATATCTTGTTTGGGTGGTGGTTACATGAGTATATACAATTGTTAAAAGTCATCAAGTTGAAGTAAAATCTGTGGATTTTTATTATATGCAAATTTTATCTCAACTTTCTAAAATTACAAAGGTCTATCATTAATAAAGTTTGTGCTATAGTTTGTTTAACCATTCCTCTAATGATAGACATTAGTTTTTCCCCTCTTTGTCACAATCATAAATTATAATACAATAAATATCTTAGTATATTAGGTTGATTCATATGAAATTACCAATTCAATATTTCCATGTATAAAAATGACAAGTCCATATCTTAATGTTTTGGGTTATTCCCTTAGGTTAAACTTTCAGAGTTGGGGGCCTTGAGCAAAATTTATGAACAGGAATATATAAACTGTTGATACATATTGCTAAATTGTTTCCCTATTAGTTCTACAAATGTATAATCCCTACTAACCTTTTTTGTTGTTGTTAATCTTCACCTGAAGATATTTTTCCATTAGTTTTTAGCAGGCTAATTTATTTATTTATTTATATATTAAATTTATTGGGGGTGACATTAGAATAGATAGCCCAGCTATAAAACCACATGTATATGGACAGATAATTTTTGACAAAGGAAAAAGAAACACACAATGGAATAAAGATAGTCTCTTCAATAAATGGTGCAAAGAAAACTAGAAAGCCACATGCAAACAAATGAAACTGGATTATAGTTTGTCCCCATGTACAAAACTTAATTCAAAATGCATCAAAGGCCTAAACATTAGACCTGAAACAATAAGTTACATAGAATAAAAGATAGGTAACAAATTTATGGACCTTGGTCATAGAAAACATTTTATGAACTTCACCCCAAAGGCAAGGGAAGTAAAGGCAAAAATAAATGAGTGGGACTATATAAAACTAAAAAGCTTCTGCACAGAAAAAGAAATGACAACAAAGCAAAGAGGCAGCCAACCAGATGGGAGATGATATTTGCAAATAGTAGCTCCGACAAAGGTTTGTTTCCAAACTATATAAAGAACTCATAAAAACACCAAACAAACAATACAACCAAAAAGTGGGCAGAGGACCTGAAACTACACCTCTCCCAAGAAGACATATGAACAGCCAATAGATATATGAAAAGATGTTCAACCTCACTAGCAATTAGGGAAATGCAAATCAAAACTACAAGGAGATACCACCTCACCCCTGTTAGAGTGAGTGGCCATTATCAACAAGACAAGCAATAGCAAGTGTTGGAGAGATTGTGGAAAAAAAGAGAACCCTCATTCACTGCTGGTGGGAATGAAGACTGGTACAACCACTATGGAAAGCCGTCGGGCAATTCCTTTAAAAATTGAGGACAGAGCTACAATACAACTCAGCAATCCCTCTCCTGGGTATATACCTGAAAAACTCAAAATCATGTATTCACATAAGTATGTGTACCCCTGTGTTCATTGCAGCATTATTCACAGTGGCCAAGACATGGAAACAACCAAAGTGTCCCATGATAGAGGACTAGATAAAGAAAATGTGGTACATATACACAATGGATACTACTCACCCATGGGAAAAGATGAAATACTGCCATTTGCAACAACATGGATGGACCTTGAGAATATTATGCTTAGTGAAATAAGTCAGTCAGAAAAAGCATATGGGTCAGGAGAACCATGTGATTTCTCTCATATGTGGGATATAAAACTGAAACTTGTGGACACAAATAGCAGTATGGTGGGTGCCAGAGGGAAGAGGGTAGGGGAGAAGGAGGCCCTAATGTATGGTAACAGGAGATTTGACTTTGGGTGGTGGGCACATGGTGCAATATACAGATATTATAACAGAAACCCACACTTAAAACCTATATGTTCATGTTGACCAATTTCCATTGATTTTTAGAGAGTGTGGAAGGGAGGGGGAAAGACAGAGAGAGACACATGGATTGGTTGCCTCCCGCAACGGCTAGGGCTCTACTAACCTTTCATGAACGTGTCTATTTGCACCTTAATATTTTTTTAATTTTTTGTAATTTGATAGCCATTTACATCCCTTCCACAAGCATATGCACTTTCTATCTTATCAAAGAGAGCACTTTGTAGGTCTCTTATGGCTCATGTATGTGTACACTTAAGGGTGTATAAGAAAACAATTTGTGAAGGTCAAGAACAACCTCATTTTTCTTTATCTCTTAGCCTAGTGCCTTGTTCATGTCATTCATTCGCTCAAGGAATGTCTAATTGAGTTCGCACAATGGACCAGTAACTGAGATAGGTTCTGCAGGCATTCAGGACATTCACTTAACTGAGCACCACTAGTTTCAGATATCCTTTTATTGTACCAGTGGCTCGCATTTAACATACTTGCCCCGCGTTTTAAATTCCCAGATTGAGGCTTTCTCATTTCTATGGTGCACTAATTCGGAATTAAAAGCGCTGAATGTTTAGCCTTTAAATGTATTGACTATGTACAGGTCCTTCCGTTGGCTCTGTTAATAATTCCTTAAAATGCATCCACGCGCCATACTCTGGGGGACTTCGAACGGGGAGGGTAAAATCGAGGGCAGCCTGGTGATGCAGGGACTTTTCACCGAAGTCTGAAGGGCACCAGCGTGGTAAATTTCTCTGTAAGGACACCAGTGCAATAAGTATGCAAAACATGCCGAACAGGCTCACTCCAGTTCCAGGAACGCCCGCAGCCCCACCCCACTTCCCTGTGTTGCCTTACTCAGCGGGGCGGGGCTTGCCTCCCGCGCGGAAACGGAGACCAGCCCCGCCACCCGCCCCGCCCCACCCGCCCCAGGCGCGCGCCCGGAGCCCCGCCCACCCGGCTGAAAGGGCCACCGGCTACGCCACAGCGTCCTGCTTTCGGATTCGGGCCGGAGCCGCCCGCGACCGGCGCCGCGCGCGGACGCCATGCGCGCGCGCCCGGGCCAGTGACAGCCTTCGGGATGAACGGTGGCTCCGTCTCGGGAGAGGGGCCGAAGCGCCCGCCGGACCGCCGGCGGCTTCTGCTCTTCTTACTTGCCAGTCGCTGCGGAAGCCCGGGCGGCGTTCCGTCGCGCCGCTGCCTGTCCGCGCTCGCGGAAGGTCTGGAGGCGCTGGGCCCCGGTGCCCCCGTGGCCCGCGTCGCGTCACGTGCCTCGGCGTTGTTCCTCCTGGTGCAGGTGCCCGTCCCGCGCCTGGCCGCCGCCGCCCCGCGCCGACCGCTGGGAGACAGGGATCGCTCGCGCCTGGGGCTCTTGGCTCCCTCAGCCGGGCGCTGCTGCGCGTGGAGGTGCCAGCCCGGCCTCGTCCCAGGCGTCGCCTGCGCCGCAGGCCCCCTCCACCAGTGCCATGTCCGAGTGCCCGCCCTCGCTTCCACCCGGAGAGGTAGGTAGGGTTAGGCGGTCGGAGGAGAGGGGGCTCGCCCCTTGCGGCTGGGACAGTGGGGCGTGGGGGAGCTTTGGCTTTGACCTCCCGGGGAGAAGGCCAGGAGACCCAGAGGTCGGGTCACTTGAGGTCTCCAGGCTCCTAGGGCGTGGGGAAGGACTGTCTGGCCCCGCCCTTCTGGTCCTCGGTATCCAGGACTTGGCCAGCTAAGAAGACCTGAATTACTCGGAATGCCTGCCCCAGGGTTTGGGCGCAAAATTGAAATGGGATGCGGGGAGGTGCTGCGTGCGGGGGCAGTGAGTTTGTGCACGCCCCTGCGCAGAGCTACCACGTGGGCGCTAGCGTACAGGTTGCTGTTTTGCCAGCAACTCTGATGAAGGGTGTGCAGAAGGCTTGCACGTTTGAGAAGCGGAGCTCTCGAAAATGAAGGGACTGTTTACAATTTAAGTTTAAACTCTCATGGGTTCCTTGTTTCCTTCAATTAAGCACTAGCTCCTATTCTGTGCCTGGTACTTTCCTAGATACTTGGGATCTATCAGTCAACAAAACGCCTTCCTTCTATTAACGTAAAAAAATATTGAAACCTGTAAAGAATTTTTGAGTTTATTTGAGCCAAACTGTTGACATATGCCGGGAAGCAAAACCTCAAGGAATTGAGATAATGCTGCAGAGAATGGCGGGCTACATCTGTATTTATACATTGCAATCAAAGGAAAAGGATATAGGTGGGTTACATGAAATCCATTGGTGATAGACTAGAGAGGCGGGGGAAAGCAAAGCAGGGTAAAAAGTAAAATGATAGACACATACTCAGGTGGGTGCAGGAACAATTGACATAACAATGAAGAAATTTGTGGTATCTGTCTTGGAGTCCAGGCACATTAGGTTGTGCCTCAAGGAGTCCAGAAAAAGGGAAGTTACAAGTTACCCAGACATTTCAAGGGTATGTTTTACGGATGCAAAAAGACAGATAGGCTCAGTTAAGATAAAGGCTGACCTTGTCAGTGAAGATACCAGCCTAGGACGTAACTACCCACCATAATTGCTTTTAGTTAAAGTTTAATTTCAGACCATCCTTTGTGGTTACTTTAGGTCTCTTGAGTTTGCAAGACTGCTATGCAGGCCTTCCCTAAACGTGTCAGGTTAGCATGTGGCCCCTTTCATCCACACTTCTTGGAGCTTAATTCTAGCAGAGGAGATGATACACACATATGTTTAAATAGATATAGATACAATTTTTGTATACATATACAAGTTACATATGCACATATGATATTTATATGTACATAATGGATAAATACTATAGGAAAAATAGAGGTGGTAAGGGTTAGGAAGTGAGATGGGCCTCCAGTTACGAATTTAATAGCATCCTCAGAATATGTTTCATTGAGAAGGTAGCTAAATACTTGAAGGGGATGAGAACAGTCACCGTCCTACATGAGATTTAGGCAATCTAAACAGGTTCAATTTACTAGGTAGCAAATTGTTGATTAAAATGTCATCATTTTGGGTAATGTTAATTAGCAAACTTGGCCAAAATATCACTTTAGGAGACTATACTTTTCCATCAGTAACCACTCTGGTAGCTCCCACCTCCCCCAACAGAAACATCCAGTAAATGTTGGCTGCATCTAACATTTAAGAATACCTTTGGCTGGGAAAGAAACTGATTGGTAGAGTGACAAAGTGAACCAAGCTTGACATACAGAGGTTGGCAAATGAGTAGTGAATGAACTCTGTCAGTGTCCTGCAGTAATTTTGAGTTAGAGATGACTTTGAACTTTATTTCTGTACTTTGCCTTTTGGTGCTCTTTTTTGACAAGCTGGAAACTTGTGATTTATTTTCCTCTAAAAACTCAAGATTATGGGGCAAAGGAGAGAGTGTTCTTTCTCATCAGTTTTCTGATGAGCAAGGTAATAATGTTGTTTTAGTCTCAGATTATGTCATTCTTCACAGTGTGGACGGATTCATAAATACTATGAAGAAACACAGCCAAGACAGTTAAGGAATCATGAATGCCCATTGCCCATGAGTAAATGAGAGTTTTGTTACTTTGTCTTCAGCCTAATGGTTTGTTTGGTGCCAAAGGTTCTAAGTAGGGCTACTTAGACTTAAGGATATTACAGGTAGGAAATTTGTACTTGGTTCCCTCCTTTGGTCAAGGGTAACTTTGGGCTCCTTTTGTGTGTTTTTTAATATCTTTTTGATATACTGAAGGTCCCCCAAAGGAGAATTTCATATTACACTTAAACATAGCTCAGTTTACTTGCTTCCTAGTTATAAGTAGGGATTTATAGTTCTTGGGCCCCGTTTTGTTATCACAATAAAAGAGGAAAAGTGAGTCAGAGGTGTTCTGGATGTTTAAGTATTGCTGTTACCTTTTGACAGAAAGCAAACTGGCATTCACCTTCTGTCAGCAGGGGTTGGACGGCCAATTGGGAAGTGGCCAGCCCTTTTCTCCACTTCTCAGATGACAATATTTTTTTGAAATAAGCTTGCAATTGAAATAAATTCCAATACTTTTTTGGGGGAAAAAATTGGCAGTATCTAAGTTGGAATTGGCTCTTGCTTAGAAAATAGTAATGATGCTTTGTTTTGTTGGGCGGGGGGGGCAGATTATTTTGTTATTAGAAACAAGGAAATGGGGAGTAGACTAATCCCGTCACTCTTCATAAACCAGCTTCTAGACTCCAATGTTTTCACGCTCCCTAACCCATTACAGTCCTGAACAGTTCTGTGATGGATGGGGTGGCCTGTAGAGAGCCCCTTGAGAGGTGCATTCATTCATTCATTCATCCACCCACCCAATGTTTTTAGAGCTAGGTCTGTTTTGTGTCAGCAGACATTCAGGTTCTCTTCTCATGAGACCAATTTTTTTCCCAGGACTGGAGATAAAGAATGAAAAAAGATACTCATTTATGTGAAAAAGGAAGACTATAGGCAAAGAGCAACACTTGCTCCTGTGATTTTTGTGAGCATATAATTAGATGCGCCTTCCTTAGCACGGTATCTGTTACCTAATAATTGGTGACAACCTTATTATTTTTGCCATTGTTACTCTGTCTTCTGAGCAGGTTCCCAAGCCCTGTCCCCACATGTGGTGGGCACTCAGCTGTGTGCATAGACATTATGACTCTGCCCCCTAATCATAAGTGGCTGGTCCCAGCAGGGCTTCTCAGAGGTCAAAAGGCTGGCTGTGCCCACTAACTGGCAGTGTGACTTTGAGCAAGTGTCTCAACCTTCCTGAGTCTTATATTTCTTGTATGGAAAATGAGGGTCATAATAGACCTATATCCGCCATGGGACTGAGCTGAGGATCAAGTGAGTTACTGCATGAACAGCATTTAGCACATTGTGGGGCACATGGTAAGTACCTTTAGATATTAACTATTTGTGTTACTACTGACCCATGTGACTACAAGTTATTTGAGTGCCTATTGTATATCAAGCACTGTTCTTAGTGCTGCAGGTACATAGTGAACAAAACCAGGCACACCCTGACCTTGCAGAGATTAGATCTAGGAGGAGACGGCAAACAATAAACAAGTAAATATAATATCCAGTAGGGAGCAGTACAATGAAGAGCATTAAAGCAGGGTGGGGTCTAAGATACAAATGATTAAGAAAAGGGGTAACGTGTCGAGCTTTTAACTGAATGTTTTGGGTTCTCCTTTCTGACCTTTGTGACTTGATTTGGCCAATGAAATATGAATAGAAGCGGGGGCAGGTGTCATTTCTGAGTGGACCTGCAGAGGCCCGGTGTGATTCTCCACCTCCCTTTAAAAATAGAAAAAAGGGAAACAAAAAAGAGGTACTCATTTATGTAAAAAGGGAAGACAATAGGTTAAGAGGAGAAAGGTGTTGATCTCAAATTTTCCTTCTAGACAGTCTTAGAAATCATAACAATTGACTTTTGTTTTTAATATGTTGTTGGCCTGCAGTATGGCAGACCCTCTGCTAGATGCTAACAATACAAAAATGACTAAGATTGGCTGCTCTTGGGTTTGTGGACTAACAG
The DNA here is from genome assembly GCA_026230045.1 of Corynorhinus townsendii. Taxonomy (NCBI): domain Eukaryota; kingdom Metazoa; phylum Chordata; class Mammalia; order Chiroptera; family Vespertilionidae; genus Corynorhinus; species Corynorhinus townsendii. Next base: position 138,134,778 of record JAPDVU010000002.1, on the reverse strand, counting down.
ATGATACAGATATGGAAGTAATATAACAAGTGCTATGATAGAGCCATCTGTACTGAGCTGAGAACACAGATAAGGGAGCAATAAAGGCTGCTCCCTAACCTGGGTGGGGTTGGCAGAGAGAACTATACACTGTATAATCATAACCAGAACATAATGAAGACGTAGGAAGTTGTCAAATTAAATGAAGAGGGGTAAAGAAGGTGCTTAAAATTTACCAGTTGAGAAAGGGGAGCAAACCAGGCTTCAGGATGGGATGCCAAAGTATGAAAGAAAGTTCAGGAAACAGAATAGCTTAGGTGGCTAGAAGAAAGCTGAAAAGGTAAGTGGGGGCCAAATTGGCACAGGCTTTGTATGCTTTGCTAAGGACTTTATAGTCTGGCTAGTGATTCTTTGAATATAAGGGCCCCTTTTAAACACAGATAGACAATTGTTGCATTTTATTTTTTGTTAGTCTGCAAACTGTGTGCTACAGAGTGATTATTGGATCTCTTGATCTTACTTGATGCTAACTATGACCAAAGCAATCATACTCATTCCAAGTCTCCAGTAAGTTGGGAACCACTGTTCTAGGCTTACAGAGAAGAATCAGATCCGTGGGGTCCTGTCCATGTCATCTTTTTGCTTACTTTGCAGTTTCTGTTAGAGTGTGTAAGGCTGAGAATAGGAGTTGATTAGCTGAAGTATCTTTCTGGTCATTTAGGAGATCTACTGAGAAAACTTTGAACTTTGAGTTAGTAGATGACTGTTCTCTCTTCTACCACTCTTCTACAACACCTGGCATCATTGAAAAGTAAGAACAAATATGTAGCAAGAATTACATATCTGTGTTTATTACATTTAAATGAAGGATTTTTATTTTATGTTGTCCATCTCTTTTTTTTTCCCTTTGCTATCAAAATGTCTTTTTTAGTATGATTATAATAGTAAGGAGCTATTACGTTTAAATGTCCTTTTTGGCAAAATTATAAATTGACACTGCAGTTGTTCCATTTTAAAAAAATAAAACTATTATTGTGGTTCATGAAATACAAAAGCCAGGAAGCCATTACTATGCCACCTCCTTCAAATGAGCACCTTGAAATAAATATACAAAACGAGTTGGATCTGTGATTATGTGCACAGAAATTCGTAAAAGTGGTAACATTCAAATTGTTAGAATTCATCTCTCCAAAAATGGGCTTTTGCAAAGACATCAAGGGAAAGAAAATGACAGATCAATGTCTCTTGTAAATAAGGATTAAAAAAAAAAAATACTAGCAGACCAAATCTGGCAATACATAGCAGGAGTATACACCATGGCCAGATGGGATTTTGTCCCAAGAATACCAAGTTCATTTAGTATCTGAAAATCAATTTATGTCATGCACCTTATTAACCAAATAAAGGAGAGAAACCACATGACCATTTCAAAAGACAAAGAAAATGAATTTGAAAAAATTTAGCACCCCTTCATGATTAAAAAAAAATAATACCACTTAGCAAATTAGGATTAGGAGGGAACTGCCTCACCTGATAAAGAGCATCTGTGAAAAACCCATGGCTAGCATACTTAATGGGGAAAGACAGAATGCTTTCCCTCTAAGGTCAGGAACAAGGATGTCTGCTCTCATCATTCCATTTAACATTGTACTAGAATTTCTAACCAGGGCAGTTAGGCAAGAAAACGTAAAAGCATTCAGATTGTAAAGGAAGAAGTAAATCACAGGTGACAACCTTGTACATAGAAAACTCTAAGGAATTCACTAAAAAACGATTGGAGCTAATAAGTTCAGCAAGATACAAGGTCAATATATTTTTAAAATATACAAAAATCAGTTTTATTTCTACACACTAGCAAGGAACAATCTGAAAAATCTAAAAAAGAATTCCCTTTATAGTAGCATCAAAAAGAATAAAACAGTGCTAAATTTAACAAAAGAACATAAAATTTGTACTCTGAAACCTATATAACATTATTAAAGAAGTAAAAGACATAAATAAATGAAAAACATTCCATGTGCTTGGATTGGAAGACTTTAATATTGTTAAAATGGCAGTACTCCCCCAAATTTATCTACAGATTTAATGCAATTTCTATCAAAGTTGCAGGGGCCTTCTTTGCAGAAATTGAAAAACTGACCCTAAAATTCATATGGAAATACAAGGGACTCAGAATAGCCAAAAGCAGTCTTGAAAAAGAACAGAGTTAAAGGATTCACTTCCTGATGTTGAAACTTACTACACAGTAATCAAGAAAATGTGGCACTGGCATAAGAACAGACATACTAGTATAGATCAATGGGATAGAATGGAAGACCCAGAGATAAGCCCTCACATTATAGTCCATTGATTTTTTTTTTTTTACCAGAGTCACAGGATAACTTAAGGGAGAAAATATGGCTGGGACAACTGGACACCCACATCGTTCAAAAGAATGAAGTTGAACTCCCATCTCACAACATATACAAATATTAACTCAAATGGATCAAAGATCTAAATGTAAGAGCTAAAACTGTAAAATAATTAGAAGGAAACGTAGATGGAGATCGTTGTGTACTTGAATTAACCAATAGTTTCTTAGATATGACACCAAAAGCACAAGGAACAAAAAGAAAAAAATAAATTGGGCTTCATTAAAATAAAAAACTTTTGTGCTTCAAAAAGCACTACTAAGAAAGTGAAAGACAACTCACAGAATGGGAGAGAATATATGAAATCATATATTTAATACGGAGCATGTATCTAAAATATATAAAGAACTCTTACAACTCGGCAATAAAAAAGATAACCCAATTTTTTTAATAGGCAAAGGGTCTGAATAGAAATTTCTCCAAAGAAGATATACAAATGTCCAATAAGCACATTGAGATATGCTCAGTATCATTAGCCACTAGGGAAATGCAAATCAAAACTACAATGAGATACCACTTTACACCCACTAAGATGACTATAATAAAAAATATAATATCAAGTGTTGAGGATATGTAGAAATTGAAAGCCTCATACATGGCTGTTGGGAATGTGAAAAGGTGCAGCTACTTTGGAAAACAGTCTGGCATAACCTCAGAAGGTTTAACATAAAGTTACTGTATGGTGTAGCAGCTCCACTCCTAAATATGTACCCAAGAGAACAGAAAACATGTTTACACAAAAACTTACATACCAGTGTTCATAGCAGCATTCATAATAGCCAAGAAGAAACAACTCAAGTGTCCTTCAACTAATGAATAGGTTAAATAAAATTGGTATATTTATACAATGGAATAGTATTTGACAATAAAAAGAAACATGGTACTGACACAAACTACAAGGTGAATGAACTTTGAAAACACCATGCTAGGTGAAAGAAACCAGTATAGAATACCACATATCTTATGATTCTGTTCATAAGCAGTATCCAGAGTAGGCAAATCCATGGAGACAGTAAATAAGTGTTTGCCTGGGAGTGGGGGTGTTGGGAGCCTGGGTATAGGGCTTCTTTGGAGGATGATGACAGTGTTTTAAAGTTGATTGTGGGGATGATTGCACCACTCTATATCTATATATATAAAAGCCTAAGTGACCATTATGACTGAACAATTGGTTGACCGGTCGCTATGATGTGCACTGACCACCAGGGGGCAGATGCTCAATGCAGGAGCTGCCCCCTGGTGGTCAGTGTGCTCCCACGATCACTCCCCCAAGCCGGCTGGCCCAGATCAGGACTGGGCAAGATGGCCCCGATCGGCCCCAATAGCAGGCCAGGCTGAGGGACCCCACCCATGCACGAATTCGTGTACTAGGTCTCTATTATATAATAAAAACAATCAAACTGTATACTTGAAATGGGTGAGTTGTATAGTAGTATGTGAATTATAGCTCAATAAAGCTCTCGTGAAAAAACAAACAGGCTTTTGAGGTATGACTGATTTTTTTCATGTTGCTGAGTTGCTTTTGTTTACCATTATGTCTGTTTTGAACTTTATTGTCCTTTCTGTTCTAGAGCTAAGCCTCTCTGCTGGGTGCCTACAGTTGGAGCACAAACATGGAGATTTCACCTCCTCTGGGAGTAGGAAGCTCTACTTTGACACCCATGCCTTAGTGTGTTTACTTGAAGAAAATGGTAATCCTCTTTCTTTGGTCACTCAGTGCCATAGAAGAAAAATAAAGTATGACTTCTCTTATGGTTTCATCTAATTTCTCTTATTTCTCTTTGACTTTTAAATCTACAAGTAATCTTTTGGTCAGTCTCCATTTCTTAAGTCCTCATTTTCTGTTGAAGGACATTTTTGCTTCATCAGTACAATAGAAATTTTCTCACACTGTCCAAGTGAAGCATATTCTGTTAACATCACTCCAGAAGTACAGCATTAAAGATAAAAAGTTAGACACAAGTCAGCAAAACTCAGGAGTGGTTCTTATAATGACTATCTGAAGCACAAAAGTGATGTTTTATTACTGCATCTTGTGTGCTTTTACAATTTTTATGAAATTAAAATGTTGCTGAGCAGTAGTTATTGATATCAACACATTGTGTCCTTCTTAAAAAATATTCCATCTAACATTTTCCCTTACTGCTCTTGCATTCATTAATGTAAAAGATTGCTCCAAATTTTGTTGAAAGTGCACTTAATATATAGATAACATTCTTACGTTTAATTTTATCAAGACAAATACACCAATACTGTGACATATATTCTCAAAATCAGAAACTCATATATCATAGGTTATGCCTTGGAAATAAATATATGTGCTTTTACTTTACTGTATAGTTATTTACCCAGCTGTGCATGATTGAATGTGAAAAGCTGCCCTCTGTAGCTGTACTGCACATGCCCAGGTCAAGGGGATGGAATGAATTGTGTTCCTATGGGCAGTTAGAAGCTCTGATGGCATGGGCATAATCAGAATTCCAAAGAACCTTTTTAAAAAATAGATGTTTTTAAGTGATTTTAGAGAGGGATGGAAACATCTGTGAGACAGAAACATGGATCAGCTGCTTCCTGCATGCCCCCTACCAGGGATCAAGCCCACAACCTGGGCATGTGCCCTGAACCCATGACTTCTTCCAGCTGGGCTCCAAAGAACCTTTTACTTTTTTATCTCTTATTTTTTTTTTTCCAAAGAGCCTTTTAAATATTAAATGAAATAATGTACTTAAGTGTACTCTGGAAAAAATGTCAAATGCTGTATAATAATTTTGGCAGCCATTTTCTTCTCAAACTTGAAATAATAGGCCGTTTTCACCGAAAACTTCTTTCATTGGCCAAAAAGAAAAGTGGAAGTGAGAAGAGCGCCATCTAAAATTATCTTGATGAACAGCAGTCTTCCTAGTTTTTTTCTTATTCTTTTTTGGGGGCAGGGAGCTTTGTGTTTTTATTCAAAGTAACCAATTGTAAAAAGAGATATTAGAGACAATGGGGACATTTCAGTATCCGCTAGGTATTTGATGGCATTAAGGGAGCATTGGGTGATTTTGTTACTTGGAACAATGCAAGGTAGCTGCAGTGGACTCTATTTGGCCACCAATCCTTCCTCCCAATGAGAGGTGGGATTTATTGCCCCTTTCCCTCTTTCAAAATTTGTTTATTTAGACAGAAATTGCATATGTTAAAAATATGATGTTTTGGTATATGTAATTTCTGCTTTTTTTGGTTTCAAACCTTGGCCCATGAATATTTGCATATTTCAAGACCAGCGATGGGAAGACCCCACTGAAGTGTGTGTAGGGTATGACCGTGCTGAGATTAGTGATAGGTGTGTAAGTTGTCTAGGTTAGTGTGAGGCCAGGAAGGACCCTTCAAGGAATATTCCCTCCTTTATTCTTTTTTTCTTCAGTTATGTCTCCTGATTAACAAAACTTGCTTTGTCTATAATCTCACTAACCCTCATGTGTCCAGTTTTCTCATTCCTACAAAAAATAATTTGTATCTGGTAACTCAGCAGGTTTCCAGTCTTCTGCTTTTCCTTATTAGCTTTCACCTTCCACAGGTGCTTGTTAAATTTTAAGGCTTTGGAGTTTATTTGCTTTTTGTTATCAACGTCTTTTCCAGTCTCTCTTTTTATTTTCTTCATAATTGCCAGATCTCATTATGTTTACCTCTGAACTTTTCTTAAAGTTTTAAAAATTGCAAAAGACATGTTTATTTTCAAAAAATTAGGAAGACAGAAAAGAAACATGAAAAACTATTCCAAATCCCAACTTAACACTTTGGTGGGTCAACCTTTTGGGTTATTTTTCCAGATGTGCATGATCTATACATTGAAAGCTAAAGGATTTTGAATGAAGTAAAGGGAGTTGATCTTCTTTTCTTAAATTGTTTTTTAGAACTTTATTGATTTTAGAGCGGAAGGGAGAGAGAGAAACATCTATTGGTTGCCTCCTGCACATGCCCCAACCGGTAACCTGGGTATGTGCCCTGACTGAGAATCGAACTTGCCACCTTTTAGTGTATGGGATGATGCTCTGAGCCACACCAGCTAAGGCTGGGAGTAGGTCTTTGAAGTTCTTTTCTGTCGCCTTTAAGTCTGTGCCTTGTTTTGTTCTGTTTAATATATATTTTCTTATTTTAAGTGCTTTTTTATTTTTTTTCCCATCAACATTCTTTTTAAAAATTATTCTGTATTGTTGAAAGTATTACATATGTCTCCCTTTTTCCCCCATTGACTTCCTTCAGCCTGCCCCCCACAACACCCCACTCCAGGCCTTCAGCACCCTATTGTCTGTGGTCATGGGTTATGCATATATGCATACAAGGTCTTTGGTTGATTACCTCCCACCCACCCACCCTCCCCGCCTTCCCTCTGAGGTTCCACACACTGTTCCATGCTTCCATGTCTCTGTATCCACTCTATTCATCCATATATTTTGTTACTTAGATTGCACATATGAGTGCGATCACATGATACTTGTCTTTTTCTGAACTGACTTATCTCACTTAACATGATACTGTCCCTCCATGCTGTTGCAAATGGTAAGAGTTCGTTCTTTTTTACAGCAGCATAGTATTCCATGGTATAGATGTACCACAGTTTTTAATCCACTCATCTGCTGATGGTCAATTAGGCTATTTCCAAATCTTAGCTATTATAAATTGTGCTCCTGTGAACATATATTCTTTCTGATTGGTGTTTCTCATTTCTTTGGATATATTCCTAGAAGTGGGATTACTAGGTCAAGTGGGAATTCCATTTTTAGTTTTTTGATGAAACTCCACACTGTTTTTCACAGTGGCTGCACCAGTCTACATTCCTACCAGCAGTGCATGAGGGTTCCTTTTTCTCCACATCTTCGCCAGCACTTGTCATTTGTTGACTTATTGATGGTAGCCATTCTGACAGATGTGAGGTGATACCTCATTGTCGTTTTTATTTGCATCTCTCTGATGATCAGTGACTTCGAGCATTTTTTCATATGTCTCTTGAGCATCTGTACTCTTTGGAGAAGTGTCTATTTAGGTCCTTTGCCCATTTTTTAATTGGATTAAAAATAAATAAATAAAATAGATTTTTTTACTTATTTCAGAGAAGAAAGGAGAAGGAGAGAGAAATAGAAACATCAATGATGAGAATCATTGATCAGCTGCCTCCTGCACGCCCCCTCCTGGGCATTGAGCACTCAACCCTGGTATGTGCCCTGACTGGGAATCAAATCATCTTGGTTCATAGGTCAGTGAACTGAGGCACACACCACCTGGGCTGTGCCTTGTTTTTTTTATTGTGGTCTCATGCTTAATCTCATCCATATTATATCAGCTATAACTTTATTCAAACAAATGTGCCATTAATTAATTATAAGAATCAATAGAGCCCTAGCCAATTTGGCTCAAGTGAATAGAGCATTACCCTGCAGACAAAAAGGTCCCAGGTTCGATTCCTGACAAGGGCACGTTACCTTGGTTGCAGGCTCCTCCCCAGGCCAGGCCCTAGTCGGGTGCATGCAGGAGGCAACCAATCGATGTGTTTCTTTCACATCGATATTTCTGCCTTTTTCTCTCTCTTCCACTCTATCTAAAATCAGTGGAAAAATATCCTCGGGTGAGGATAAAAAAAAAAAAAAAAGAGTCAATAGATTCTTCTGAAATTCTTATAGATGGACATATTTAATAGAAAGAATTACTTTCCAGGGACTTAGTTTTAAGCATTTTATTAGCATTTTCAATGTAAAATATAAATTACTATCTAAAGTTATTAAAAACAGTAATACTGCTGAATTGAATCTTTATATAATTCAATTCAGCATCATTTCTTGAGTATCAAAGTATATATATTTTTTCCAGTGTGGGCCCCTATCACTAGTGACTGAAGAGAACTGTGGAGGAAAAATGAAAGAATTTATTTTAACATTATCTTTGAACATTTAATTAACAGCAAAATTATAATTTCCATACTCAGTAATTTGATTTATGCTAGATATAAAACAAATAAGCTTTTCTACGTAAATAAATTATTTTTGCTAAATATATACATTTTAAAATCAAAGAAGTCACATCCATTGAAGAAAATAAAAATTATCTAGAATTTTTGTTAAATCACAAAAGTGATAAATTGTATCTATAATATTGGGTCTTGCTTTTTTTCATTTGACCTTGCATGACAGGCAATCTACGTTGTTAGACATTTTCTGAAAACATGGTTTTTGACAGTGCAGAAGGGCATTAGAGAGCAGTTAGCCCAACTGCTCATTTCACATGAGGAAACACTCAGATGTGTCATACTTGTCCAGATGACAGACACATAATAGCCTGTGACTGTAGTCTCCTCATCCGCCTGCCTCATCCGCTTTCCACCTGCTTCTTGAATTCAGACATTTGTTCCATGTGTAACTTGGTGTTGTCTCCCTTTCTGCGAAGGCTTTCCTTTGACAACTAGAGTCTCCTGAGTATGATTGTCTTTGTGTGTTTGCTTAGGGTTTACTACTCAACAAGCAGAAATCATTGTATCTGCATTGGTGAAGATCACGGAGGCCAACATGGATATCGTCTACAAAGACATGATCACCAAGATGCAACAGGTTAGCTTTGTCAGGGCACTTTTGCAAATTTGAAATCTAAAGGAAAGATGTCACTTATAATATATATTTTTGGATAATGTCCTATTGAAAAGCATGTAGTTAATTTTTATCATAGTTGAGAGGCTAATTGTTGCAGTGGCATAAAAAGTATTTACTCAAAGCTATTTAGTAAACTCTTGTAGAATCAAATCATTATGCTAGAAATTCACTATGCTAGAAAAGACTCTGCTTGAAAACTGTTTCAGTTCGCCATCCTATGTAATAAAAGCCTAATATGCTAAATGTCCGGTCGTCCGGTCTTCCATCCAACCAATCAAAGTATAATATGCTAATGATATGCTAAGATTGCTCAACCACTCTCTATGGTGTGCACTGACCACCAGGGGGCAGAAGCTCTGACCGGTGGGTTAGCTTGCTGCTGGGGTCCGGCCAATCAGGACTGAGCAAAACAGGCTGGACATGCCCTGGAGCCCTCCCGCAGTCTCTCTCTGGCTGGCCAACCTCCTGCGTCCCTCCCAGCCCTGATCGTGCACCGGTGTGGTCCCTTGGCCTGGCCTGTGCCCTCTCACAATCCAGGACCCTCGGGGGATGTTGGAGAGCCGGTTTTGGCCCGACAGTGGAATGACTGGTTGCTATGATGCACACTGACCACCAGGGGGCAGACGCTCAATGCAGGAGCTGCCCACTGGTGGTCAATGTGCTCCCACAGGAGGAGCACCACTCAGCCAGAAGCCAGGCTCTCGTAGGGAGTGGGCCCAAGCAGTCAGTCAGACATCCCCCGAGGCCTTTCGAACTGCAAGAGGGCACAGGCCAAGCTGAGGGACCTCCCCCTGAGTGCATGAATTTTGTGCACTGCGCCGCTAGTACTTTAATAAATGGAGGTGTGGCCAAAATTATAGCAGTGTGTTTTTGAGCCAGTGGTCCTCAGATTGCCACCCTTTTAACTGTAATCCATTTGATGATGATACTGGACTTGAATTTTTATTCTTTTCCTTTTCTGGTTTGGAAGAGAGAAGCTTTTTTTCGTGTATCCATATTTGTCTAGTTCAGTGGTTGGCAAACCATGGCTTGTGAACCACATGCGGCTCTTTGGCCCCTTGAGTGTGGCTCTTCCACAAAATACCACGGCCTGGGTGAGTCTATTTTGAAGAAGTGGCGTTAGAAGAAGTTTAAGTTTAAAAACTTTGGCTCTCAAAAGAAATTTCAATTGTACTATTGATATTTGGCTCTGTTGATGAAGGAGTTTGCCGACCACTGGTCTAGTTTCTCATTAAGATGATACCCGGTAGAAACCATAGGAGGTGGACTTCCTAGACTACATTAGGTTATATGTTTTGTTTTCCTAGGAGATCACTCTTCAGCAAATAATGTCTCAGATTTCTAACGTGAAAAAAGATATGATTATTTTGGAGAAGAGTGAATTTTCAGCCCTCAGAGCAGAAAATGAGGTAAATCTAAACAGCCACTTATCTTTATAAAATGCTTCATATTCAGACATTGAGATATAATGTACATAAACAGATGTGCACAAGTAAGAGTACATCTTTTTTTTTTAATCTTTATTTTTCAGATTATTACAATTATTACTCTTTTTTCCCCCATAGCTCCCCTCTACCCAGTTCCCACCCCATCCTCGGCCCTTACCCTCCCCCGCCACTGTCCTCATCCATAGGTGTACCTAGGTATATGACTTTTGTCCAGTCTCTTCCTGCACCCCCACACCTCTTTCCCCCCGAGAATTGTCAGTCCACTCCCTTTCTATGCCCCTGATTTTATTATATTCACCAGTTTATTCTGTTCATCAGAATTTTTATTCACTTGATTTTTAGATTCACTTGTTGATAGATATGTATTTGTTCTTCATAATTTTTATCTTTACCTTTTTCTTCTTCTTCCTCTTCTTAAAGAATACCTTTCAGCATTTCACATAATCCTGGTTTGGTGGTGATGAACTCCTTTAGCTTTTTCTTATCTGTGAAGCTCTTTATCTGACCTTCAATTCTGAATGATAGCTTTGCTGGGTACAGTAATCTTGGTTATAGGTTCTTGCTATTCATCACTTTGAATATTTCTTGCCATTCCTGTCTGGCCTGCATAGTTTCTGTTGAGAAATCCACTGACAGTCCTATGGGTGCTCCCTTGTAGGTAACTGTTTTTCTCTTGCTGCTTTTAATATTCTCTCTTTGTCTTTTGCTCTTGGCATTTTAATTATGATGTGTCTTAGTGTGGCCCTCTTTGGATTCCTTTTGTTTGGGGTTCTGTGCGCTTTCTGGACTTGTAAGTCTATTTCTTTCACCAGGTGGGGAAGTTTTCTGTCATTATTTCTTCAAATATGTTTTCAGTATCTTGCTCTCTCTCTTCTTCTCGCACCCCCATAATTCAGATGTTGGTATGCTTGAAGTTGTCCCAGAGGCTCCTTACACTATCTTCATATTTTTGGATTCTTTTTTCTTTTTGCTTTTCCAGTTGGGTGTTTTATGCTTCTTTTTTTCCAAATCTTGGACTTGATTCTTGCAATCCTCTAAGTATGCTGTTGGATCTCTGTATATTACTTTTTATTTCAGTCAGTGTATGCTTAATTTCTAGTTGGTCCTTTTTCATATCCTCGAGGATCTCGCTAAATTCATTGGCCTTTTGTAGAAAATTCTTGAAAAACCTTATAACCATGGTTTTGAACTCTATATCCAGTAGTTTGCTTTCCTGCATTTCTTTCATTTGTGACCTGTTTCTTTGTCTCCGCATTTTGGCTGCTTCCCTGAGGTGATAGAGTGGCTTTGTGTGCTAGGTGTCTTATAGGGCCCAGTGGCTCAGCCTCCCAGTTACCTGAGGTGGACACTCTTGGTGCACCCCTTTGTGGGCTGTGTGCACAGTCTTGTTGTAGTTAAGCCTTGATTGTTGTTGGTATCACTGGGGGGATTTGACCTCCAGGCCAGTTGGCTGTGAGGATCAGCTATGTCTACGATGGGAGAACTTCTGTGCTGGAGATACCCTTATGAGATAAGACTTGCTTCAGTGGGGCTTTGGTGCTCACTGAGTCTGCCCCCTGAATGTGTCCCTTATGGATCTGAGGAGTTGTAATCTGGATGGTCCCACTCTGATCCCTGGGTACACTGGCTCTTGAATCTCCAAGGAGGTGCCAATTTAGTCTCTGCCTGAGGCCACCCAGCAGGAGCTAGGGAGAGATCTACAGATTCCTCTTTTTCGGTTTTGGAGGTGCCCAGATGAGGCCCAGCTGTAAAGCAATGCAAACTGCTGCAGAGCCTTCGGCCTTCTTTTGTATGTTCTGAGTCTCACTGACTCAGCTGCAGTTAGGTAAGTTTAACATTCAAAGGACCAGGCCATTCATATGCAAAAGCCTCTGTGCTCAGCTTGCATGGGGCTGAGTCTCAGGGCGGAGCAAACAGCATTGGCTTCGTGGGGCAGGATCTCAGGGTGGAGCAAACAGCGATGACTTCCCATCAGCCCTGCCCTAAGAGGCCCCTGGTTTTCAGTGTCCTGCGGTAATCGCAGCAAGCACCTCTGAGAGGAAGCCGTACTTGAGTTCCGCCCGCTGCCAGACAGTCCAGTTTTTCCCCCGTATGAGTCTGGGTCCTCAGAGTCTCATAAGGACTGGAGTTCAGAGCAGTCGGGAACTTTTGTCTCCCTCCTGATTGAGAAAGCCAGCTGCACACTCAGTTGCCAGCCCTCTCCGCCCATGCGCGCCTCTGTACCTGTACCTCTGCCTTCCGCAGCTCCTGTAAGTCTCAGTGTGCTTTTCTCTTTCCTTCTAGTTGTAGAATTTTCACTTAGCCAGTCTTCCTGTGGTTCTGGATGATGTCCGTTTTGTCTTTTAGTTGTAGTTTTGAAATTGTTGTGGGAGGCAGCAGTTTAGGTGTTTACTATGCCGCCATCTTGGTTTCTCCTCAGTAAGAGTACATCTTAATGAATCATCACAAAGTGTGCAGTACCAGAGTAGAACATTACCAGCACCCCAGAGGTGGCCACTGTCTTGGATTCTGTCACCATTGACTAGTTTTGCCCATTCTAAAACTTGAACTGATGAGATCTTCAGTGTGTCTTGCAGCAGTAGGTCATTCTTTTCTTTTTCATTGTCTGTGGTATCATATGAATATGCCACATTATTCTACTATGATGTATTAGAATTATTTCCAGTGTTTGATTATTATGAATAAATGCGGCTATAAAATAGCCCTTAGTTTCTTAAAGTGTGACATGGGATCATCTTTTAAATAAATGCTGTCTTTGCATCTTCCTTGTGTTGTTAGTCCTATTGGAATCCCATAAAGGAAGCTCATTTATTACCAATTTGTTTGTCTTAGTCTTGCAAGAAACCTTCTAGAAAAGATGCTTTCTTTTTCTAGAAAACAATAAAGTCTGAAACTCTCAGAATTACTCTTCAAGTCAGCTGTTTGAGGGCATTTAGTTAAAAAAAATTTTTGAAGGAAGTATTCAATAAAGCAAGGTCTCTGAAGGCAAATGTGTATGTTAAAAAATAATTGTACCATCCTGGCATGACAAGTAATCACTTCTCCTGTGGAGACTCTTCAGCTAAGGTTGTATTCTGAATGTAGCAACTTCGCATTGAATGAGGGAAGACCTTGTGCATAAGTACATGTTCTAATATTAGTTTATTACCAAGTTTTCTTTTTCTTCTAATCTTCTAAACATATCGTTGATTTGTTTCTTTTTAATGTGTTTTTAGAAAATAAAACTTGAACTACATCAGTTAAAACAACAAATAATGGTAAGATCCTCATTCCTATTAGCTTGCTTGTTTATAATTACCTAAGCTTAATAATAAATATAATGTTAGAAATACTTTATATGTTCTTAAAAACTTAATTCTATGTTAAATGTTTGTGTGATATGCCTCAAAGGTACACATTGAAAGATTTAGCTAAAAACACAGCTAATGAATAAATTACTGATGTGTGTAACCAGATTCATTAAGAAAATTGTGTTCTAGAAGGAATTAAGTCCTTTTTAAATAAGAAATTCTCTAAAGTAGCTAAGTGGAACCCTTATATTCTCTTGGAAGAGTTCTCACATGTCTTTAGAGAATTACATGTGATTTTAAAAGGATTAGCCTGTGCCAGTTTGATTTTTTAAAATGGCAAGGATATTGATGTGAAAGAAGAAAAGATTTTGATGAGTGTCATAAAGAAGGCTGTATTTAAATAAGAATGTAATATTTTACTTCTGTGAATTCATCTCTGCTTTCCAAAGTTGTCCAAGAAACAGCTTTAATCATAAATTCCACAGGATATTATCTTGGGAAGTTTGAGATAAAAAAAAACAGTGACCCACTCTTAAACATAAAAGGGAATTATTTCTGAATATAACTGGAAAGTCCCAAAGCAGGGCTAACTCCAGATGTGGGTTGGCCAGAGTCTCCCCAAATTACTGGTTCCCTAATCACAGCTCTGTTAGCCCCTGGGCTGACCCCTTACCTAGAAGAGTGGAGGTAGCTTCACAGGCTTCACATACTCGTTGGGTTTGAATTTCTTACTTTGGATTTTTTTCTTTGTTGTTTGCCCTCCTACTAGGATGAAGTGGTCAAGGTCCGAACAGACTCCAAATTAGACTTCAATCTAGAAAAGAGCAGAGTAAAAGAATTGGTATGTTCCTTTATTAAAAATAAGAGTATTAATTAAGTTCTTTGCAGGATGGAATGCTTGGCCAAGTCTAAGTTTATACACAGTTCACAAGTACTATTAAATATTTACCTACATATCATTATTAAGACACAGTTTTTTTCTTTATTTTAATTATATTATGGATTAGGGCTTAAATTTGATGCTTTCATAAGTAAATTAAAATTAAAATGTTGCCCTGGCCGATGTGGCTTACTCAGTTGGTTCGAGCATCGTCCCATACACAGAAGAGGTGGTGATTTGACTCCTGGTCAGAGCACATACCTAGGTTGCAGGTTTGATCCCTGGTCGGGGAGCGTATGGGAGGCAACCAATCACTGTTTATTTCTCTCGCTCTCTCTCTCTCTTTCTTCCTTCCTCTCTCTAAAAAACAAAACAACCACCACAAAAAAAAAAACTTTAAAATTAAAATATTGGTCAAATAAGTTTGAATCCCTTTTTGTTTCAGAGACACTAAATTATGTGTCATTTAAATATTAATAAAAAATTAAACTCAATCTTGACTTGATAGTAAATGATATAAATTTTATACCATAATTCAAGATTTAAAGAATATTTCCCTCTTATCTTTTTCTTAAAGAAATTATAATGATTTTACTGTGTTGTTTTGAAATGCAAATTCTAAATGACTAAGTTATGTTAAATTGAAACTTTTAATTAGGAAAGTTAGTGCTGCACATTTGTTACCAAAAAGATAAACTAAGAAAACTGGAAATACAGCTCTGTTGCCCTCCCTTTTTCAAAGATAATGCATATAAATACGATATTTTTCCCCTCAGAGCTTTCGCAGTAATCTTTTTTTAACTGAGGTGTAATTGACATATATTAGTTTCAGGTGTACAACATAATGATTTGATATTTGTATATATTGCAAAATGATCACTACAGTAAGTCTAGTTAATATCATCACCATATTACATAGTTAAGAAATTTTTTCTTGTTACAGAAACTTTTCAGATTTACGCTCATAGCAACTTTGTAATATACAGCACAGTATTATTAACTCCAGTTGCCGTGTGGTATATTACATCCCCAGGACTCATTTTTTAACTGCAAATTTGTACCTTTTGACTCCACCCATTTTGCTCACCCTCCATCCCTCGCCTCTGGCCACCATTAATCTGTTCTCAGTATCGCTGAGCTCCCAAGGTTTCTTGTGTTTTTCAAATTCCACATGTGAGATTATACAGTATTTGTTTCTCTGTCTGACTTAGTTCACTTAGCATAATGCTCCCAAGGTTCATCATGTTGTTGCAGTGGCAATATTTTCTTCTTTTTTATGACAGAATATTTCATTTGAGATACATACTATATACCTCACATTTTCTTTATCCATTTACCCATCAGTGGGCTCTTAGGTTGCTTCCATACCTTGGTATTGTAAATGCTGCTATGAACATGGGGGCAATAAGTTGTGTATTTTAATCTTTATGTGTTGGGTTGCCTCTGATTTTTAGCCCATCTATCTTCTTATTCAGTCTCTATTTGGATTTAATAACATTCGGGAGATACCTTTTTTATTCTTGGCATAATGAGAAAGGGCATATAAAGCATTTTTCACTAACATAGAATTGGATACACATGCAGAAACCGAGTACTCACAATTGTTCGTTGTATTTTCATTTTTCACAATTTGCTTTCAACTAAAATATGTTACACTGATAAATGAAACTAACATTGAAACACAAACAAGTATTTCACTATATTTTGGAACTGGATATGGATTCAATAGTTAAGCTAAACTTTGTTATACCAAATAATTATTATTCTGTTCCTGTTACCTATCTTTCTAGTCTTAAAACGTTTTTCAACCATGAAGATTAAATCACTTAATAACACTAAAATATTTAGTGATCACTAGCATATGACTATATCTGGAAGAGGAGAAACTCATTTGGCTATCTTTGTCTTATTGTTTGTGTACTTAACAAATTTTCTGAATTCACTTTGTTAAAAATTTTGTTTATTTGTTTATTTATTTTAGAGGGAGGGGAGAAACATAGATTTGTTGTTCCACTTATTTATGCCTTCATTGATTGAGTCTTGTAAATGGCCTGACTGGGGATCACACCCGCAACCTTGGCATATGGGGACAGTGCTCTAACCAACTGATCTACCCGGCCAGGGCTGAATTCACTTGATTTAAGAAGATGCCTGTTGTTAACCAAGCTGGGAAGAAATATACCTAGAAGATTGGGAAATATGGGATGTGAGCCTGGATTAAAGCCTGTGAGTTTATATGATTTACTGACCTAGCTGAGAAGTTGTTCTTGGTAATCCTAAACTTAGCTTACTCTGAAGTGCAGGACAATAACGTAATATTATGCAGCTAGTATGTATTTAACATGCATTGATGAAGATGAGTTATTTGACCCTCTCATTCCCTTGTTTAATAAAGTTGTAATATTGTGCCAATAACATTAACTGGGGTGATATTTACAGCCAGTTTCAAACATAGTATGGCAAGTAAACTGTTTTAGGATACGAAAAGATGGGACTTATTTTAAAAATCATGGCAATATCAAGATATGTAGGCTTTTCTTTTCTCTTGTGGCTGAATCAATATTGACTTACTGAAGGCTAGAATTTAAAGGTATGAAGAAAATCCAGTCTCCCCTGCCTTCTGGTGGTGATCAGATGCATAGCTCTCTCCTGGTCTGAAGCCCAGGCATTTAAAGACAGAGATGAGCATTCTTTGGTACTATGACTAGTCCTTAGTTTGGGATTTGGGGGCTTTTTCTTTTTCATCATCTTCTTCCTTCTTATTTATTTATTTATTTATATTTACAAGCAATGCTATTGTAGTCCCAGGGGCAGTTTTTATTGGAATTATTCCCCGCTTTTTCAACTCTCTCGTGTCAAAGCCAAAAAGCGTATGACTCCGCATCCATCTAATTTGGTCCCTAGAGTGCCGGTATGGGAGTGGGAGGGACCTAGAGACACCACAGCTAAGAAATGAAAAGAGAAAAACAGAGAGAGAAAGGTGAAGGCTGACAAAAGGGAGTCCAGATACTGGAGTGATGAGTAAATATAAATAAGAAACCTCAAAAAATAGATCTTAAGGAAAGAAAGGGTCACGTAGGCTCCTTTCTGCTGAAGGCAGTTTCTAGTGTTACATGTTCTTGGAAGTAGTGAGATCAGAATATTTGAGACACTAGTGGAGGAGGAGAGAGAAAGAAAGAAATCAGAATCTGACCTATGTGATATGTTTGTTTCAGTATTCATTAAATGAAAGGAAGCTGCTGGAAATGAGGACAGAAATGGTGGCATTGGTAAGAAATGAGACTGACTTTTCTTAGTCATTTTATTCATCTCTGCTTCATCCTGTGCATGGTTACTGCTATTTGTAGTGATGGGTTATAGGAAACTATGTGCAGGTTTAGTATCATAGGATTTTTTAATTGTGGTAAAATACACATAAACAGTACCATTTTAACCATTTTTTTTGAAAATATATTTTATTGATTTTTTTTACAGAGAGGAAGGGAGAGGGATAGAGAGTTAAAAACATCGATGAGAGAGAAACATCCATCAGCTGAGCTGCCTCCTGGTATGTGCCCGCAACCAAGGTACATGCCCTTGACCGGAATCGAACCTGGGATCCTTGAGTCCGCACACCGACGCTCTATCCACTGAGCCAAACCGGTTAGGGCCATTTTAACCATTTTTAAGTGGATGTCATTAAGTACCTTCACATTAGTATGCAACCATCACTACCATCCATATGCAGAACTCTTCTCATCTTGAAAAACTGAAATTCACCCCATTAAACACTAGCTGCGCCCCAGCCCCTGACTACCACTATCTACTTGCTGTCTATGAATTTGACTCATGTAGGTACCACATATAAGTGGGATTATACGGTATTTGTCCTTTTGTGACTGACTTGTTTTCATTTAGCATAATGTCCTCTTGCTTCATCTGTATTGTAGCATGTGTCAGAATGTCGTTTTTACAGTTGAACAGTAATTAGGTGGATACACCACATTTGATTATCCTGTCTCTGAACAGTTGGATTGCTTCCTCTGGTGGCTGTTGTGAATGATGCCGCTATGAACATGGGGATACAAATATCTGCTGGGGTCTCTGTTTTCAATTTTTTTTAGCATATACCTGGAAGTGGAGTATTGTAGGATTTTTTTTGCACTTAACCAAATACTTGATTATCATAATAAAAGTTTAAATCTCAGTGATTTAAGAATAATAAGGAATGGATTTTTAAATTATATTTTTAATTTATGGAATGCGTTTACTTCTTTTCCATCCTATATTACTTGGGACTTCAACCCACAGGAGACTTCCATGAGAGAATATTGGAATATTCCTCTGGAATACTTTTTTGCTCATCCAGGCTCTTGTTTTTTTATTTGTTACCTGAATTGTTAGCCATAGGGCACTACTTTCCTGCCCTAGGATTTTTAGTAAAGCATTTCTAGTGCTTTGATGCATTAGTGAAGTATGCATCAACCCCTTTATAACATCAGCCAAACTCACCATCCTTTGGGGGTAATTATGTATCTAGTTTGACTGTTGTATTTGAGAAAAAAACAACACAAATAGGCCTTTGGTATAGCCAAGCCTCATAATAATAAAACACTTGGTATCTGAACTATAAAAGAAGAAAACTTTTAAAAATGTGAATAGAAAAAGTATCAAGGTAAGCACTGTTGCTTTTAAATTATCCAAGATTCTTTTCATTTTTCTAAAGCATTTTTGTATGCTTTTCATTAAGGGGAACTCAGAAGGGTGGAACATATTTATTGCCATAAAGAACAGACTGACTTCATAATGTTAACATTATTTGCAGAGCAATTATAACGTACAAAAGCTTTTTTACGTAGATTATCACACTGGATTCTCTAAATAGCTTGTGTGGAGGCAGGACTAATGGTATTTTTTTCTCCTTTTTTCAAACAGAAAGAAACAGGCCTAAGTATATTAAAGGCCCTGACCAACGCAACATAGCATGAGGATAGTAGAACTAAGACTAAAGCCCAAGTCTCCTTAATCTTACCCCAGATCCCCTTGACTGCACCTTGGTGGGCAGGAACTCTCAGGACTGACAGCAGAGGGGACAGTATATCCCAAGTGGTATAATGCTGCGAATCTCTTTGTTTTAAAAGCATGCCCAGCAAGATCGGGCCGTCACCCAGACAGACAGGAAGATAGACACTGAGGTTGCTGGCCTCAAAACCATGCTCGAGTCGCACAAGCTTGATAATATTAAATATTTAGCAGGTAAGCTGTTTTATATCTAGGTAATTGAAACAAGCTGAAAATAAAATAAATACATTTTATAAAATAAGTTGGATAGATAGTGCATTTCATTGATTCTAACACATTTTTTCATATTTTAATATCTTTGAATTTGGCAAGCTTATAATTTCTGATAGTATCATATTACAATTGGCAATTTTTTCTTAGAAGTAAATAAAATGATGTACTTTGCAGTCAATGGAATCTTGAATCTGAAAAGATACTGTCATTGAATTACAGCAAAAAATTTTAAGTGGAATTCAAGACAGAATATTGGACAGATAGAACAAAAGGCTTTTAAGTTGTGATCTTTCTGCTTCTATTGGTGACCTTCCTCATAAGGAGTTATTTGCAATTTTTGAGACAAAACAGGGAATAAAGCTTCATGTACAAAAAATTAGCCATTATTTTAACTCAAATTTAGTATGTTGGGTTCATCAATATTTTAAAGCTACAATAGTATTAAGAAGTGACATTTTGCTCATAAACTAAGTCTCTGTCCCTTCCAGTACATCTACATATGCTGTGACCACAGACTTTGTGATTCTAAACTCTTATTGAAAGACCTCTTGATTATTGGATACATTTGTATTTGGAAGAAGATGATTTCAAGGTGTGGGTTTTTTTATGGGCAGGTGTCTTGTGGAATGTGGCACATCAGTGAAGAAGTTTCTTAGTGTGTTTTTTCCCCCTTGGTAGATAGGTGGATACATTTTCTTAATAAAGAGATGTTCCCTCAAGTCACTATTAAAATAACTAATACTGTGCTTAATTATTTTTTCTTACAGGGTCTGTATTTACATGCCTAACAGTAGCTCTGGGATTTTATCGCCTGTGGATATAATAAAGTGTATATTTAAAGAAATCTCTATTGTTTTGCCTTGAGAATACCAGATTGTTGTGCTCTCCTACCCCTCGTTTCAACTTTTAAATGCTGATTTTAAAGCATATTACTTACTTTATACAAATTTTGGACCTATAATCAAGGCAAAGAAGTCAGGAATTTCATAATTGCTCCTTTACTTGTTTCTGTTTGGTTGACTTTATAATGCTGAGTGGTGGTGGACAAAACAGGGAAGACTCCACTCAGCTGGATCGATGAACTCGGCCCAGCCTGTGGGACATAGCAACAGTAAATATTTGTGTAACCACCATTGTAAATCTTTTGTCACACAGAGGACTTGGGGTCTCCGTTTAAAAGGCATGTTGGCTTTACTGAGTGCTGAAGAATCACTGAAAGTAAACCAAGAGCACCTTATCCGCTTCACCTGCCCTGACCTTAGCATCAGCATCCCTAATGAAACAGCTGTACTTTATATCCAAACGAGGGTTTTTTCTTTCAATTTCCATTGTCTCAGTAACTTACTGTTACTGGTATTTTTATGTGCCTTCTGACTAGAAAATCTTGTGAGGTGTTGTAATTGTAATGGGGACTCTTGTACTTGTGGGTTTCTCTCCCTCCCTCTCTCTCACTGGGCCCTTCTTACTCCGCATCCTGATTGGAGAGCTCCGGTCATACTCCACTTGTGCCTGCCTGGAAAACTTGCCGATTCTCAGCATTGACGTCTACTTCAGTTTGTGGTATGGGGTTTGCTTCCTTCTCATCTTCTGCCTTTTATACAAGGGAGGCAGTCTGTAGCAGCATGTGGGTATTTAGAGAGTGTATGCACTTTTAGGAGTAACCCATTACAAGCTCAGATCATAAGCTTTCAAAATTAGAAAACTCATGCCAGATATCATCTGAATTTAGGTTGATTTCTTTGGTTATTAAAAATAGTCTCATATCTACCATACCTCTATATTTAAAATAAGTAAATTCCTAGATACAATGGGTTATTTTGAGAAAGCACCTTCCCAACGGCATCTTATTGGAATGACTGGCAGGTAGGAGAAAATGAGCATTTTAGAACAGATGACATTGGTAGAACCTTTGCTGACCACAGGAAGACGTACGTCATCTGGTACAGTGGAGAAACCACGTTGAGACCACCTGACCAAAGTGCATTTCAAAGTGAATAACAACTTAATCTTTTCAACTAGGTTTAAAATGATCTTAACTGCTTCATAAAATATTTTATCAATATATTCCCTTTCAGAGAAGGATCCCCAGAAAATGGTGCACATTTAGCAATTGCCTTAAGTAGTAAAGACTCAAGGAAATGACATCCCATTAAGACCACATTTGCAGCCACTTCATAACTTTGGTTCATAGAGCTTAGAGAAAAGGCTTCGAGTATAGACACTCCTCCAAAATAAAGAGCACCCAAGGGAGAAAATATTATAGGTAATTATCTTTCAAAGCAAACACTAACTTGTACAGGTTAAAAACAGTGAAGTGGCCTTATATTCTGATAAAATACTTTTAAGGAAACATTCAGTGGGGTGACATTCTTTCACCTGCTAAAAGTAGTTCAAATCAGCGGTCAACCTTTCGGACCTCATGGACCACAAGTGATCTGAGGACCACTGGTTGGCGACCGCTGGTCCAAATGTCATTCCTACTGCTGATGGTGGGCTGCATCAGCCCATCACTTAATTTGGGCTGTTGATTTTGCTGTCGAGTCCTGTGCAGTACAAAGCAGCCTCTTACCCCTCCACCTTGAGAACAATGAGCTCTCCTTTTGATGGAGGGATTGTGTGCTGATGTGGAGGTTCCGGTGCAGGATGATGTTCCCTTTATTTAGTCAAGTGTATTCTACTTGAAAAGCATATGAGCCAAAAATACAAGTGTCCCCTTTCCACTGGTGGCTCAGATGTTCAGAACAGTGGAAGCATGCCATGACGGGACACCATGCAACAACCTCCTGAGCCCGCTTGGCTTGGCAGGATTCAGATCACTTTAGGAAATGAAGCATTCGCACTCAGAAGGGGGCAGATGCCTGGCAAGGCTTGAGAAAATCTGTCTAGCCCTCAGGAAATTAACCACAGGTAGATCCTGAAGCATACTTTTCAAGCACAGGTGCCTAAGGTACAGATGCCTGAAGCAGAACATCACAGATGGAAACTGTTTCCTTGTATGTATTGCTCCATTCCTAAGGGCTCCTCTGCATTCCTATTGTCTCCTCTCCCTTTATCTTTTTGAAAGATCTAAACTCCACTTCCTCTTCTTACCTGCCCCATTAATAAGCAAAACCTATTTGTGTGTGCAGTTCTTACAGGAAACACGAATTTTTGGTTTTCTAGCTTAATATCTGACAAAACTGAATCTGAATGTATTCATTTTTTCCCTTAAGTATGCCAAGTGCCTCAGTTGAGAAGTAACAAATTCAAGAAGAAAGGCTTGATGATGGAAAACCACACATCTTGATGGAATTTGTCTCTGAACACATTAAAAACCAAAACCCTGCACCAATGTAAACATGATCCTGACTGGACTTTCTTGGGCTCAGCTCTGCTTTCCTTTCGCAGCCCCACTCAGTGACATGGCCCCACTTCGTTCTGGTCTCCTCAAGCCTCACCGCTTGTTAACCATGTCAGCATCATCAGGCATTCCTCTCCCCTCACCTTAATGTTTCTCCTCCCCTACCCTAATGTGCTATGTTCTGAGAATTCTGGCCTTATTTCTGAACAGATATACAGATGGCACTAGAGAACTCATAGAAAACTGACTTACACATTTACCAAATTGGTTGTGATTTTTCTGACACTACAGCAAAAACATGTTAATCAGAATAATATATATAAAATGTTTGAGAATGTTTAGCCTTTTGGAATTTATTTGGAAAATACCCTTCTACAGATTTACACTTATTATGTTCCTCTGATTATAACCCAAATAACCCTTTTATTATGCAAATATTCAGTTATCCTTTATGATATATTAGAGTGGGTATAACATTTTTATCTAAAATAAAATATTTAATTCTGTGTGACTAACACACTTTTCTATTTGTTCAAATTGAAGCTGAACACTATATTTCATTTTATTCCCTCCCATTGTATGTGATAACACTAAAGTCTTATAAGAAAACCTAGTACCTAAAAATTTGAATTGCATAAAACAAATTTGAAGGTATTTGATTTACAAAATTTTTATTTTTCAAAACAATTCTTTTAGCGTGTTCGTGGAAAATACTTGACTTGTTATCTAATATATACACAAGTTTTTAAAAACAGCTGAGGATTCAGGTTGCAAATGATGAACCTAAATTGAACCAGCTTGAGCAAAAAGGCAATGCTTTTTTGACTTACGTGATCAAAGTTCAGGAAGAAAAAAACCAAAACGCCATCACTTCTCGGTACCTCTTACTGCTCCCTTTCTCCAAATGGGCCCAGCTCTTAGTCCAACTTCAAGTATGGAGAGCCAGACACAGCCAGCAGGTGCCCTGCAACCTCATGGTTAGAGTTCCACTTTGAAAAAGCCTGGAAGGAAGTATCCAAAGCAAACTAGCAGCCAGCACAGGGGTCCCTAGACAGATCCATTCCTTGAAGACTTCTTCCCTGAGGACCCATGAGCAAATGTCCCACCCCTGGAGAGTCAGCTCTTCAGCCTGCCCTGGCTGATGTTTGGAGTAATAAACATCTACTCAGGAGGAACACCTTGGCAAGGCAGATAAATTGGCAAATAGCCTGGAAATTAATTTTAAATACATCTCATTTTCTCTAACCAGAACTCTTTTACCAAAATTAGAGTCAAACTAAGTCGATTTGAGGGTGAGCTGTTAAGTTTCTCAAAGGCCCTAAATGATTTGCAAACTCAGTCTGTGTTTAAAATGGTGTGCCGTGGGTATTTTAGAAGATGATCCACATTTCTCACCTGGATCCCACTCACAGCTATGGTGTGTGGACCAACTCAAAAACGTTTCCTTTGCCTTGAGGCTTTGGTTTCTTTCCAAATAAAATCTCTAGAAGCTGCATTCTCTCTGGAATCAACCTCTGGCATTCCACAGCAGAGCTTCATGCAGCCGCTAGGGACCCTACCTTACCTTAACTGCAGTTTTCACACAAAGATCAGACTGGGAACCGGGAGAGGGGTCATAGAGCCACTGTCAACCTCACGGGTCCAAGCTTTGTGCCCTTAACGGGGGAACACTAAGCTTGTCTTGTACATACAGATACGCAGATAAATGTTTTTAGGCCAACACTGAGGAATAAGATGAAATACTTGGGCATTTTACAGGGTCCAAACTTTTCAGTTTAACGTGTGTGTGTGTGTGTGTGTGTGTGTGTGTGTGTGTGTACTCTCAGTAAACCCCAATCAGTGGCTTATGATTTTGAAGTTTCAGGTCAGTGTAATATTAAAGCCCAGGAAGCTACTCCATTTCAGGGTAGTGTGTCATTTCTGAAGTTACTGTCTTGAGAGGTTTTTTCAAAACTTCCCTCCTCAGCCATTTAGATTAGACAACACCCATTCTCCCAGGAGAAATGACAGCTGCTTGGCGGTGACTTGTCCCTTCCGACATGAAAGTCAGTGTCTGCCTAACATAGAAGTACTTTTTTACCATTTCTCTTTAATTTTATAGGAATTTATGGTTTGGACGAACCTCATAGCAACCCAAGCCAATGCTGTAACAGGCACTGTCTCTCTCAAACTTCCAGAATTGCTATCTGTGAAAACCTCAGTGGTAAGACTGTGGGGAAGAGATGGGAGCCAGAGATCAAGACACTTTGAACCCATGTGAGCACTTGTGCATGTTTTCCTTGCATCTGTGTCAATTGGCTGCTTTCAACTGCAAGTAACAAAACAAACAGTGCTTGTGCCCAATGACTTCAATTCTTACTTGAGTCTACAAATAAGTGATCCTGAGGGTTGGGTTGGCAGCTCAATATTGCTTTTGAGAACCCATCTCTTTTCATCTTTTGCATTTTACCTTCCTCTGTTTGTTAGCTTTCAGCTTCAGCCTTGGTCACCAACCTAATCATGATATTGCTACCACAGCTCCAGGCAGCACGCCCTCCCATGGCAGCAGCCAAAGCAAAAAGAGGTGGAAAGAGCTCTTTTCAGATGTCTCCTTTTAATCAGGGAGCATGCTGTTCCCCTCCCACGGAAATCCTCTTATGTCTTGGGCCAGGGCTAGGTCACAAGGCCACCTAGAGCAAGACAGGTAGCAAAGGGGAATATTTACTAGTAGCTACTAGTAGTATGGCTTATATTACCACCTAAACAACTAAATTTCCCTTAGTATGCTCCTTAGCAACCACTCCAGAGTACTCAGACAGACACATGTCCAGGGAAAGATGCAGGATTTTAGCAAAAGAACATAACCCTTCAAACTCCTAGGGTATAGATAGTAGTAGGTATTGGGGGAATAAGATAGCCTACAGGAAATCAGCATGAGCTCTCAAATGCTGGACCCCACCAGCCCTCATATAAATTTCAGATGATTGTAAATGTTCATATTTATTTGGAAGTCTTTATGTAAAAAGATTGATGTTGAGCCCAGCCAGTGTGGCTCAGCAGTTGAGCATTGACCCAGGAACCAAGAGGTCACTGGTTCAATTCCCGGACAGGGCACATCTGGTCAGGGCACATGCCCGGGTTATGGACTTGATCCTTGAGGGGGGGGAGGGGGGGGGAAGGTGTGTGTGTGCAGGAGGCAGCCCATTGATTATGTTTCTCTCTCATCGATGTTTCTCTCATGAAAAAGGCCTCCCATTAAAGAATGATCGTTGCAGTCATTAGAATATAGGTTAGCAAAAAAGGGAAACCTATCTTTTTTTAACCTAACACAGTGGCCAGTATTGTGCTTATTGTAGCCAAGGCAGGCAGAGCCACCCATCCTGACCACAGGACCTCTTCTAGGGAGTAAGTCAGTGTAGGGACACTAGGGGGCGCTGTAACAGGCAGGAGGGCCCAGAGATTAGCCATCCAGAAAGCCCAGAGCAGTCCATTCCACAGAAGCCCTCTGACAGGACCTTGCTGAGTCCCTCTCCATGTCCCTAACTCTGGGCTGCCCCAGCCAACATAGGTGTGCCTCAGAATCCCCCAACTGTGACCATCTTAGACCTCCAGTAGCATCTGAGAAACGCTTGTCCAACTGTTCTCTTGTCCCAGGCCCAGTCCAACACAGGCTGCTGCATTCAGGAGGTCACATAAG
Organism: Corynorhinus townsendii; assembly: GCA_026230045.1. Classification (NCBI taxonomy): domain Eukaryota; kingdom Metazoa; phylum Chordata; class Mammalia; order Chiroptera; family Vespertilionidae; genus Corynorhinus; species Corynorhinus townsendii. Next base: position 138,107,860 of record JAPDVU010000002.1, on the reverse strand, counting down.
GGGTGGTGGGGGAGGAAGGGTCCTAGACTGACAATCAGGAGTCTGGGGTGTGCTGGTCTGGACACCACAGAAGCTCTTTGAGCATAGGTTTCCTTGTCTATAAAATAAGGAGGTGAACCAGGTGATTTTATCGTCCTTTCCAGACCCACAACTCTCATTCTAAAGCACTTCAATCTTGGAACTCAGAGCAAGCAGGGTCCCAATAGCCAGTACTTATCTATATATATAAAAGCCTAATATGCAAAGTGTCCCCTCAGGAGTTCAACCAACCAGGAGTTCGATCACTCGGTATGACGCGCACTGACCACCAGGGGGAGGTGGCAGCCAGCAGCTGCTAGGGACCCTACCCGTTCACGAATTTTGTGCACTGGGCCTCTAGTGGAATGATAAAATTTAAGCATTTATGGAAAAGGCCTCCCATTAAAGAATGCTCATTGCAGTCATTAAAAATAATATAATTAGTTAATCTAACTCATTCTCATTCACCCTCAACATTTCCCTGACTCCTCATAATTTATCAAAAGAATTCCTGCCCTGGCTGGTCCTCCCATAAACCCAAAAGTTTGCAGGTTCAAATCCGTGTCAGGACACATACCCAGGTTATGGGTTCAGTGTGATCAACACTTGTGCAGGATGTTTCTCTCACATCGATGTTTTTCTCTCCCCTCTCCTTTCCTCTCTCTAAAATCAATTAAACACACACACACACACACACACACACACACACACACACAAATATCCTTGGGTGAGGATTAAAAATTAAAACTTAACTCCCCCAGAAAGCTGTCTATCAACCCCATCTTCTCTGTGTCCCTCCCTGTTAGTATGCTGTGGCTGGTTAGGAGCATGATCCCCAGAGCTAGGCTGCCTTGGTTGGAATCCTGTGTGACTTTGGGCAAATGACTTAACCTCTCAGTACCTCCCTTTCCTCATCAGTAAAATGGGGATGAAAACAATATCTACGTCAACATGAGGATTAAGTTAGTGTAAACACCCAGTACCTAGAAACAATTTTGTGTTAGCTCATCTTATTATGTGTGTCATTGTCTACTTATTGACTTGTTGTTTTACAGTTGTTTCTAAGCATTGTTGGAAGGGTTGTCCCCTAACAGTGCCCTTTTCCAGGGCTTAAATAATGCCCTGCACAGAGCAAAGACTTAATAAATGCTTATCAGTTTCCCAGAGCAGTCTGTTTCAAATAGGAGAAAGTCCTTCATCAGAATTGTTGGAGGGGGTAACCTGCCCTTACTTTACTTTTTTAATTAATTAATTTATTATTTTTTAAATTTCTTTATTGATTAAGGTATCACATATTTGTCCTCATTCCCCCATTCCTACCCCAAACCCCTCCCCATGCATGCCCCCACACCCCTGTTGTCCGTGACCACTGGTTAGGCTTATATGCATGCATACAAGTCCTTTGGTTGATCTTTCCTCCTTACCCCCACCCGCCCCTACCTTCCCTCTGAGGTTTGACAGTCTGATCGATGCTTCCCTGTCTCCGGGTTTGTTTTTGTTCATCAGTTTATGTTGTTCATTATTTCCCCTAGATGAGTGAGATCATGTGATACTAGAAATACACTTAAAAGAACCGAAAATGAGACAAGCAATAATGGTTATGCTGACAGGCAAATGAATCAGTCTGGAGTGAGTTTCTTTCTGGGCCAACAGTTCTTTTGAGTCCCAATTTCAATGTCAAACAGTTCCTTATGTGTACATGTCAGCAATGATATTTCAGTTCTAGATGGTGGACAAATAGTGGTAATGCAGGTCCGACCTCTCTGGTTTGGTCCTAGGCAAACTGCAGCGATGCACAGCTGCTGACTGCTAGTATGGCAAGGCGTCAATCAGCGTCCTCCATCTCTGGACTGTTTCTCTTCTGTCTTCATGGCTGGAGCAGTCCTGTCAATTCCTCTCTGTTGCAGGAATCCACATGGTCTTGGAGTTGTTTTCTGAAAATATACAAACATATTCTCAACCAAAAGTTAATAAAGGAATCTTTTCTATAAATTTGACTTGGGATCCTTTTTCATTTTTTGCCCAAATGAATTTTCTTTGGCTTGTATAGACATCATGTGTGTTTTTTATGGATGTCTTGCTGTTAGCATTACAAATAAAATTTAAAAAAAAAACCAACTGTGGAAGTCCAAGAAGTACATAGAGTCCCAAACAAGTTGAACCCCAAAAGACCGACACCAAGACACATCATAATTAGATTGGCGAACACCAACGACAAAGTAAGAATCTTAAAGACTGCCAGAGAGAGACAGAAAGTTCCTTATAAGGGGTCTCCTATCAGAATATCAACTGATTTCTCAACAGAAACACACCAGGCCAGAAGGGAATGGAATGAAATATACAAAGTGATGCAAAGCAAGGGACTGAATCCAAGAATACTGTACCCGGCAAGCCTGCCCTTACTTCAAACTCTAGGTGAGTGTTGGAGAGAAGAGTTATCACCTTATTTGAAGCCTTGTTTCCTGTTTTCCCTGAAAGTGTCCTTTAGCCAGAGCCACCTCAGGACTGCCCTGCACTGGGCTTCAGACTACAGGTTAAAATCAGCCACATCACCCAGGGAGGGGGAACAGAGGAGGCAGGATTGTGGTGGGAGAGGATGAAACAGACCTGCCATGGAGACAGTGGTGCGGGGGAACAGAGGCAAGAGCACCCTCAAATGTTGGCGTCCAGGGTTAGAAAAGTCCTGAATTCATGCTGTGCATCTGTCTCTTGTGCAAGGTCTGCTGCTGCTACATTTCAGCTGCTTGACAAGTGGAATCTTCCAGACTATTCCTTTTGTAATTACAGAGTGTCTTTGGAGTTGGTGTGGGTGGATGCAGTTTATAGAACTACTTGGACTACGAAGCCTACTCCTCAAAAGAACACTAGCTTTACACTCATCCAGTGCTGTTCTTGCAAAACAACATCATATGTCCATCTTTTTGGGGGAAAAGAGAGGAGAAAGGACATCATTCAATTTAAGGACATAAGAAATACCAGAGCATAGGCCAGTCCTGAATAGAATTCAGCAGGAGTTATCTGTCTTGTACACATCCTCCTTCTTCTCTCTGAACCTTTTCCTCATTCCTTGGTATCCTTCCTCTGTCAAATGTCCACTGCCTTCCTGTAGTATCAGTACCCTAACCCGCCAAAAATACATACAAAACCCTCCGCTCTCAGGAAAGGGGCGCACCTGGCCCTTTTATGGCTTTATTTTGAAGGCAGGCCTTGACAACAGAGACCTGGGTTCCAATCCTAGCTCTGCTGCTGAACCACTGTGAACGACCACCCTCTCCTATGTCAAATACAAGTAATCACGCTAACCCCACCTGGTAGTGTGCTGTCAGCTGCAAGTAACCGAAAAGCCAACACAAGGGGTTTAACCATTAAGGAAACTTACTGACCCACATAATCAGAAGTTCAAAGGTGGGACAGACTGATTGAACCCTGATGTCAGGAACACAGGTTCTTTCTGCAACTTTGCCTTCCATCCTCAGTGTCAGCTGCATCTTAAGGCTCTTCCAGAGTCAGAGTGGCTGCCAGCAGGACAGAGAGAGCTGCTCCCTGCGCCCCAAACTAATAGCACATCAGGGGGTGCTGTGTGCTGATTGGCCTAGGACTGGGTTTCTAAACCTATTACTAGCGAAGTAGGGACAGGATGACATGATTGGTATCTAGACCAGTGGTTCTCAAACGTGAGCATGCATCAAATTGCCTGAAGGACTTATTAATCCACAGATGCTTGGGCCTCAGCCCCAGAGTTTCTGATCTGCTGAGTCCAGGGAAGAGCCTGAGAATTTGCCTTCCTAACAAGTTCTGCACCCAGCCCACAGGCCCCAGGCCAGCCAAGGCGGGTGTCAGTGGGGGCCCCTGATCGCCCTGCCAGTCGCCCCACAGAGGGAAGTGACCAGAGGTGGTGGTGGGGGGGTGGCAGGGCCAGCACCAGGCCAGCCAAGGTGGGTGCCAGTTCACCCCGCCCCCCATCACACTGCCAGTCGCCCCACAGATCGGCCCTGATAGCCAGCCAGGCCTAGGGACCCTACCCGTGCATGAATTTCATGCACCGGGCCTCTATTATTATTGCTGTTCTTTTCAGGGGGTTTTGCTTATTACACTTTATCTGTTATTGAGAAATTTAAGGCTTTCTCAACCAGAAAGGATTTTCAGGCAACTCACTAGCCAGGTTAGGCAATATTTTCTTGGAGTGTGATCTTTCCAGGGTCCCCAAAACCATACTTACTCCTGAACCAGGAGCGAAGCCCACACTCCCCAGTACATCTGCTGTTCAATGGAAATGCTCCTTTTCTACTGGTTTCATTGTGGCTCCTATATTACAATGTTGGCTTTTGATGAGCGATTTTTTTAAGTCAGATTCCTGTAAATTGGCTGATTTTACAAATAATTATGACAGCTTTTATTCTGTGTCAGTACTTAGGTAAATGCTAGTCCTTCAATGTCCTCATTCACATTTCAATTATGAAAAAAGTCTCTAGACCAACAACTTATCAAGTTTCTCAGTATCACTCCCATCAGTCACCTCTATTCTAAAGATAAACAGACCTTCCCAATTTGCAAAACACTACGCACCCACTTAGTTTCAGAGCAGCCTCATAGATAGGATGAAATTTCTTAGTTCTTCCAAATATGTATATATGTATCTTAGCTTTATACTTACTGGGTTTTTCCCTCTTCTTTAGAGTTTGAAAGTTGGGTTTTTAGTTAACTGCATGACTAAGAGAAACTTGGGGGCTTTCCATTTCTGCATGTTGTTTGGGGTGGAGAAGGAGCAGGTGCAATCTACCAGAAGACTCCACTGGCTCAGAGGGGAAAAGCCAGCAAAGTCTGAGGAACCAGAGTATTTTGTCTGTCGGCTAAGGTAACCATGTAGCCTGCCAAGCTCTGATGTGTTTAGACTTGAATTTCACGGGGAAGATTGCACAAAGGCAAGTTCCTGGGATTGGTTCTGAGGGCTGGGTAGGCTGGGGTGTTCTCACTGAGCTATTTCTGTATAAAAAGCTTTCTGGAACCATCTGAGAACCCACTAACCACTGCAGCTCACTAGAATATATCCAGTCACTCTCTGTTGCATCATTTCCCTTCTGTTTTATGCTTAAGAGAATGGCTGTGTGTGCACACGTGTATGTCCGTGTGAGTGTGTGTGTTGTGTGTGTTCCAAAGTTACGTTACAGTGGAGAGTTGTTTGAAAGGGCATCTTATGAACCCCTTCAGCTGAACATATAAAAATGCATTTCAAAAATCAAAACTCCTCTTATTTGTGTAGACTGTTTGGAAGGACACAAAATGTTAGTAACAGCAGTTGCTTCTGGGGAAGGGAACGGGGGGTCACTGGGCTGAGGGAGACTTACTCTTCCCTGTGTCCTTTTTAATTTTATCTTCGTACCATCAGCATTTCATACTTTTTAGAAAATGAAACCCAGAGTCTATATGCCTGGAGTCTATATATAAGGCTTCTCCTGGAAAACACTTGCTGGCTCACATGCCCCCTGGACTCCTACACTCAGCTTCCCAGGAGGAAATTGGGAGTCTCTGAACAGCCATGAGCTGGACAGAAACAAGGAACCTGACTGCCTTCTCGGAAACTGTTCATCGCAGTGCAAGTGGGCTGAGGGGAGAGACTGTGTCTCTCAGACTCAATAGTAACCAACGATGACTTAACCATACTCCTCCTGGCAGAGTCTCAGAGAAAAGGCAGCTGGCAGAGAGAGCAGCGCAGACTGCAGAGAGCTCAGCATATGCGTGACCTCTGGAGCTGCTTGTCAAGCTAGCATGAAACAGTTCGTCCAGGTCGGCCAGGGAGCTCCATACGTGGCCACATGGAAAAATATTAAACACGTTCATCATGTGTCCACACGGGTTTTAATTCCCGAAGAGATGCTAGCTCAGACTTCAGATATTGTGGTGACCTTACTGTGTATTCTTAGACTCTCTTTGCTGAGCTGATGACCCACTTCCACACAGAGAGTACAAATTACAAGTGAACATCCCAATCGCATTTCTGTTTCCATCTTTACTGGGAGTCCGCTAAGACAGAGTGGGCACAGCTCCTCTCAGTGACCCTGTGTTCAATGTGAGCTAACTGAGTTGCACTGGACAGAGTTCTAGTCCCTGGAAATCATTAGCCAACTCGAGAGGGAGGAAAACATTGCCCCACACAGAAATAACTCTAGACTTGTGCAACCTGCCTACATTGGTCATTTGTGTTGAACTTGCTTTCAGCACTCTGTTAAATATACCACATCCTACCACTGAAGCAATTGCTCCCTTCCTTCGAATAACATAATAATGGGAACTAGAAAAGTTTCTGGGAATTTGGCAAGGTTTAAGTATAAATGTTTCCATTAAATCTGGCAAATGTGTGAATGGGAAGCGAAATCATTATGCTTCAGTGCCACCTGTCTACTCAAGGCTACCTTTTCGGAGTGAAGCAGTGCCTCCCCGTACATGAGAGAATGCCCTGACCTAGTATGTACTTGGCTGACAATATATTTGGCTGCACAGGTTATTGTTGTATTGTTCCAATATGTTTGAAATTATCATGGAACTTCATGTAATGCTGAATATTTTCCCGTGGGAAATATTCTATTTGGCACACAGAGCTACCCAGTCTCAGCATTTCCTGCTGAGGACATGGTGTTACCACACTGAACACACTAGGGCAGATGTTTCAGAGGATTTCAGTAGAGTCAGGAGAAATTTGCAGAGCTCCAGCTTTGCACAGATACTTCCATACGTCCCCATGTGCTGTTGGCAGCCGCTGGGAGAGGTTGACATCAATGATTGCACTTCCCAAGGGAGGAAGCTAGAGCGCAGGGAAGTGAAAATCTTGCACAAGGGTGTACCCCTGTAAATGACAGAGCTGGGGTACGCACTCAGGCCCTTCTTTCCCTATAGCAGTGCCACTGCCTGTCAATGCCCTCCTTGGTGCTGAAGGTAAGAGGTGTGGCTCATAGTTTGGACATGGACAGGTAGGCTGACCAGACCATGGGTGGACATTGATGAGAATGAGGACTTGGATTAGGAGGCGGGGGAGTCTGGTAATTAACAATACAATGATATCTGGATTGTGAGAGGTGGAATTTCTGCTCATCTAATAGCAGGTAAATAGGAACTGCGCTATAGGAGCAGGACTGCAATCTATAGAATAACTGAGGAGGAACTAACAAGGCAGACAGACCCTTTGTCATGGAGGATAGAAGCCAGGAAGGCATTGCTTCAGAATCCAAGGGATCAGCAGGTCAAGATGAAACCCCACAGGCAGGACTTCCCTTGCAGGGACTATGTCAATGGCCAATGACTGGTATCAGGTCAGAGCATGACCAGTACCAGCCTGACTTGGTGCTGAGTCTCTACTATGTGTCAGGCAATAGTCTGGTTACCATGGAAATGGCAGTGAACAAAATAGATGAAGTCCCTGCCCTTAGGGGGTAGTATAGCAAGAGACAGTTAAACAAATAAACAAGGAAGGATGTATCAAATGATGATAAATACTGTAGAAAACAATTCATCTGAGTAAGGCTGATAGCAATGTGGTGACAGTGGTACCTGCTAGTTCACACAGGTAGTCAGGAAGGACCACTCACTCTGGGACATTTGAGCAGAGACTTTGAAATCTGAGGGAGTAAACTATGTGAATATCTGAAAGAAGAGCCTTATAAGCAGAAGGAACAGCAATTACAAAAACCCCGAGGAAAAGGGTACTTGAGGCATTGGAGGAAAAGGAACGAGCTTTGTTTCCCAGGTTAGCACGGGAGATGTTTATTAGGGTGTGCCCTTGGGATCAACCTGTAGAGGGGATTGGAGTAGAAGGAAGCAAGACTGGGCAGGGGATGAGCCAGGATACAGTCCCAACAAGTGCCTCAGACAGCCCAGGGGGAGCTCTGAAGATCGGATGTCCCACGCGAGGGAGGGGGCTGGGCCCTTGTACCCACTTGTCATTCAGCTGTGGCTGCCATGGGAAAAGGGTGGGATGAGCTGTTGGGGGAGGCCATTCTCAGTTCCTGAGGACTGTCAGCCAGCAGTATCTCAATCCCTGAAGGGTGATGGGCAGTGCTTCTCACCATCTTCTCACCACATGCTGGTGTGGTTGGAGAAGAGGGACAGAAAATGGGCTCAGAGAGGTGTCCAGGGGCCAGATCACGCAAGGAAAGAGTGTGGATAGGGAATGTATAAAATGGAGTCTCTTTAACTAGGCTGCTAAAATTATTAATGTTATGAAGGCTGAAGCATGAGGAAACAATTCTATTCTTGTTCTAACTAGCCTGGAAACTTAAACTTTTGTTGCTATTGTGAATCCTCACCCAAGGATATTTTTCCATGGATTTTTTTTTTAAGAGAGAGTGGAAGGGAGGGAGCAGGGGGTGGGGGATAGGGGTGGAGAGAGAGAGAGAGAAACATTGATGTGAGAAAAACACATTATTGGTTGCCTCCCACACATACCCTGACCAGGACTGCAGCCCAGAAACATGCCCTGGACTGGTAATCAAATCCATGAGCCTTCAGCCCTAGCTGGTTTGACTCAGCAGATAGAACATTGGCCTGTGGACCTAAGGGTCCCAGGTTCGATTCCAGTCAAAGGCACCTGCCTGGGTTGTGGGATTGGTTCCCAGTAGGGGGCATGCAGGAGGCAGCCAATCAATGATTGTCTCTTGTCATTGATATTTCTACCTCCCTCTCCCTTCCTTTCTGAAATCAATAAAAATATATTTTAAAAAAACATACACAAATCCACAACCCTTAGGTATGTGGGCTGGCCAATGCTCTAACCACTGAGAAACACCAGGCAGGGCAGTGGTGATGTATTTCATGTGAAAAATCCTCTCCAAATATAACCATCTTCAGAGAATTTTCATGTATCAGTTTTTCCAAAAACTGGGTACACCTATTATTACACTTTTGTTTCTCTGTTACATCTAGTATAAAACTAAATATAACTACATATTTTCTTCAAAGAATACTAAACTTTTCTTAAAACCCAAGGCCATCAAAATATGACTTAGAGATTGTAGAATGGCATGTAATTTTTAAAAGCTGAAACATGGAACAGGAACCTTATTTTCCAGATGCCACTGAATAAGCCTGGCTGTGCCTGGCAATGAAGCAAGGGAATGGGAATTCAGGGCCAGAAAGTCGGCTGCCCTCAGGGCCCACAGCAGGAGCCACAAGCAGTAGTTTCAAGGCGTTAAAAATTAAGGGAGCATCATCTATATATATATAAAAGTCTAATATGCTGTGTCTAACCTGTTGCTATGGCATGTACTGACCACTAGGGAGCAGACATTCAATGCAGGAGCTGCCCTGAAGCACACAGAGAATTGGCACCATGGACCTAGCACCCACAATGCAACACTCGGCTTCTCCCACAGTCCACAGCACCACCCCAGAGCAACACCCCACCAAATCACAGCTGACACTGCTGAGACCCCATGGTGCAACATGCCACCCACAGCCCAGCCCAGCCCAGAAACGGTGGCTGTCGGCACCAGGTAATGATGTCACATAGCAATGCCCAGCTTCCTCTCCCTAGTGACTAGCCTTCTTGCAGTTTCTTCAGCCCAGGAACATGACTTGCTTTATAGCCAGGTGCAAAATTTCACACTTTAACCAAATGTCTGTGAAGCGTTTTTCTGTGCATCATCTCATTTGATCCTCACAGAAGTCCTGTAGTAATAGGTAGATAGAAGACTCGATGGAATCCTATTTTCTTTTCATTAGCTGGAAAACAGAGATCTAGAAAGTTTAGAAATTTGACCTGACTGAAAAGAAGTAAGAAATAGTGGACCTTGAAAATGACTTCAGGTTTTCTCACTGCGCAGAATATAGTCAAACACTGCTGCAGTTAAATATTTTACCCTTTGTTCTCCTTGCATGATCTACAATAATAATCTGCTTCCTGTTGATATTTACTGCTGTGTTGCTGACAATTACCTGAAAGAGAAGTTGGGGTGCTTCACTGGGCTGGAAAAAGTTTAGCTACGTCAGAGAGAAGGTCTAATTAAGCAAGTTTATATCTATAAAAGGCTAAGTTGACTTGTGCATGCATGATACATATAAAGCTCTCACTGGCGCCAATCACACATATGTGTTTCAGTCTGTCATTGTCAATCATAAATTTGGTTGACACTTCTATGATAGAGAAAGAGCAAATAGCAACATTAAAATACTTCTTCTAATTAATTTCCTTTCATTGTGCATGAATTCATGTACTGCATCACTAGTTTAATATAAACAGAACCCTGAGAGCAGTATGGGGTAGGGGGACAGAAGATGTGCATGATGTCTGCGGTGTGCATGACACTACTGGCACTGGCTTGCACTAAGGAAAAGGTATCCATCCTGAGTTTGGAGATTAAAAGCTGTGGAGTATCACCTTGACAGTGACATGATAAGCATACCACCTCAGGTGCTTTCACATGGTGTTTCCTCTGCTTGGACTATTTGGCCCTAACCCCCACCCTTAACCCCCACATCTTTTTTTATTATTTATTTATTTAATAATTTTATTGACTTCAGAGAGGAAGGAAGAGGGAGAGTTAGACAAAAGAAACATCAATGATAAAAGAGAATCATTGATTGGCTGCCTCTTGCATGCCCCCAGCTAGGGATTGAGCCTGTAACCTGTGCATGTGCCCTTGACCAGAATCGAACCCTGAACTTTTTGGTCCGCAGGCTGACACTCTATCCACTGAGCTAAACCAGCTAGGCCCTGGCTGACTCTTAACTCATCCTTCAGGTCTCATCTGAAATGTCACTTGGTAGGAAACCCCCCAGCCAGCTTCATTAAACCTGAATTCAGTTGTGGGGTCAATTAATTTGAAAGGTACAAATATTTCTTCTGGCATAACCTTAGAATACAATAAAAAGGGAGTGAGGGGAAAGAGCCCAGGTTGGAAATTCATCCCATACACCAAAAGGTTATGGGATGATTCCTGGTCAGGCCACATACCTAGGTTGAGGGTTCAGGTGCAATTGGGAGGCAATGGATCTCTCTCTATCTATCTCTTTCTCTCTCTCTTAAATCAATAAGCATATCCTCAGGTGAGGACAAAAAAGTCAACATCTCATTAAATAAGTTATCATTGAGGCCATTACAAATGCTCTGTGAGTTATGCCAATTGTGTGGATGCTAAAGCCCATCCTATCTAATAAAAGAGTAATATGCAAATTGACCATACCTCCGCTACACCCACAAGCCACACCCACCAGCCAATCAGGAGCAAGTATGCAAATTAACCCAACCAAGATGGCTGTGGCCACAGCGAGCAGGAGGCTTGGGTTTCCTCGGCAATGAAGGAGGCTAAGCTTCCCGCATACCCTGGCCAGACCTGGACTCCACTCAAGGCTACAAAGTTTCAATTATAGAAGATAAATAAATCCCAGATACCAGGGCCTCTGCTTGGGTTGCCAGGGGGTGTGACCGGCCTGAAAACCACCACAGGCCCCTCACCCAGGCCACCCCATGCCCCAAGGGAACCCTCACCCTGATCTGAGACACTCTTCAGGGCAAACCAGCTGGCCCCCACCTGTGCACCAGGCCTCTATCCTATCTAATAAAAGAGTAATATGCAAATTGACCATCACTCCAACACAAAGATGGATGCCCCCCATGTGGACACAAGATGGCTGCTACAAGATGGCCAGCAGGAGAGGGCAGTTGGGAGGGACCAGGACTGCAAGGGAGGGCAGTTGGGGGAGATCAAGCCTGCAGGGGAGGGCAGTTAGGGGTGACCAGGCCTGCAGAGGAGGGAAGTTGGGGGCGACTGGGTCTGCAGGGAAGAGCAATTGGGGGGGACCCAGGCCTGCAGGGGAGAGCAGTTGCGGGGGACCAGATCTTCAGGGTAGGGCAGTTAGGGGTGACCAGGCCAGCAAAGGAGGGCAGTTAAGGGTGACCAGGCCTGCAAGGGAGGGCAGTTAGGGGTAACCAGGCCTGCAGGGGAGGGCAGTTAGGGGCAATCAGGCTGACAGGGGAACAGTTAAGCATCAATCAAGGCTAGCAGGAGAGTGGTTAAGGGGGTGATCAGGTTGGCAGGCAGAAGCGGTTAGGGGCAATCAGGAAGGCAGGCAGGCGAGCAGTTGGAAGCCAGCAGTCTTGGATTGTGAGAGGGATGTCCAACTGCCCGTTTAGGCCCAATGCTACCGGGATCAGGCCTAAACGGGCAGTTGGACATCCCTCGAGGGGTCCCAGATTGGAGAGGGTGCAGGCTGGGTTGAGGGACACCCCCCCCCCCACCACCATGCATAAATTTCATGCACTGGGCCTCTAGTGGTAATATAAGCTTCTGGCTTTTTCAGGCCTCCTATGCTAAAGGACCATAAAGCACTGTTCAAGGCACTCATGCTAAGGAGGTCTGCAGAACCCACCCCTCCCTTCCTCTAGGTCTCCCATCATCAAAGACAGCATTCCTGAGCACTCTATACAAATAGCAAGTCCACCCAAGCCACACCATCACCAACCCTCCTACCTTGCTTTATGGTTCACCATAGTCTCTGATGACCTTTTCACATGTTTATTTGCTTACTGGGTGACCTCCTCCTTGCCATGAGGGGAGGGAGTCTGCCTTGTTATCTGTTGTATTCCCAGAGCCTGGAAGAATGCCTGGCAAGTTGTAGGTGTTTGATAAATATTTGTTGAATGAATAAGTGGATCAATCAATGTCAGACGACAGGGAGGGAAGGCTGCCAAGGCACTGACCTGGTCATCACATCCCAGCTCCAAGACCCCAGGGGACAGAGGAAAAGCCTCCTGACTTCCCCCTTCTTTAGCTTCTCTTTCTGTCGTTCAGAGTGGCACCAAGCGCCTCTATTTCTTGGCTTTGGTGCACCTGCCATCCCAGTCTCCTCTCACCTTGTGCTGAGTCTGATTTCCTGATTCCTCTTGGACTAATGCAAGCCCCCAACACACAGCCTGTTCACACACCACCATCTCCAGCTGCTCCCCTCTGCCTCCAGCCACCCCTCTGAGTCAGTCCCACCTGTTTATGAGATAGAATGTCTCAGCAGCACTACATCCAGTTCCTGAAAAGTTGCTCACCTGCTAGCCAGCTATGCTGCTGGAAATGTGTTAAGGAAACTTCTCACTCTCCTGATTAAATAGTGATCACAAAAGGTTTTCCTGCAGCAAAATATTCCAAATAATCATTGAGAAGCACTTTTGTTTTTTTTTGTTTTTTTATTAAGGTATAATTAACATACAACATTATATTCATTTCAATTTTACAACATAATTATTCAACATTTGTATATATAGAATAATGATCAGCACAATAAGTCTAGTTAACATCTGTTGCCATACATAATTACAAGTTATTTTTTCCTGTGCTCAGAAGCACTTTGATTGGTGTAGAAGTTGCCCTTAAAACTTCCCATTGTTTACAGAGACCTTCCTATGTAGGATTTTAGGTGACATAGTTTCATGAGATTCTGACTAAAGTACCAGCACAGAATGAACACATGAAAAGATTTCTCAAGGTCCCACATCATTGACTATTTCAAATATTCAACTGGATTGGGGACAGGTGAGAGAGAAATGGCTAGAGGTTAGGGTGACACCTTCTGCAGCTCCCTGTCAGTGCTGTGGGTCTTCCCTCACCATAATAAGGACAATGACTAGAATGCCCGCAATCAGAAACAAAACACAGCACCCAACTTTCACATGGTAAAATTCTGCTGAATTTTTACCATGTTTTTCTTTACTTTTTATTTTTATTTTTATTTTTTTAGAGAGAGAGATAGAAACATCAATAATGACAGCGAATCATTGATCGGCTGCCTCCTGCACGCCTCACACTGAGGATCAAGCCTGCATCCCGGGCATGTGCCCTGACCTCCTGGTTCATAGGTTCATGCTCAACCACTGCAGCACTGGCCAGACTACCAAGTTTTTATTCTCCCAAATGACAAGCATGGCTAAGACACTTCAGACTCTACTAGCCAAAGACGTTCCATGGTTCAGATTTGTGGTCCTGAGGCTACTTCCTCGAATGCCAGGGACCATAAACTGCCTTCGCTCACTAGGACCACAGCCACTGTTTGGTACCACTTTAGGGGTAGGGCCCAGTGACAAAATGCCAGCTACCACCAAGCCATCCTTTGCTTATTTTATTGGAGCAATGCCATCCACAGATAGAAAAACAGGTGAAGACATCCTTGCAGTTAATGAGGAATTAAGAATTTTCACCCTTGCTCCTGAGGCTATTTCACTGGTAGATGCCAGAAACCTCCTTCCCACAGTCCTTTAGTACAGTGCCAGTTAGGCAGCACTTTCCTCTGGGTGAGCCTCATGTGAGGACACAAATTCTCTTTAACCATTATTGTACATCCAACATATTCGAGCCTGCCAGGAACAGATATAAATTATTTGTTGAATGGATGAATGAATGAATAAATAAATAAATAAATTACATTTAAGGATGGTCTCTGGGAACAAAGAAGGCTACAACTTACTAGCTAAGTGACTTTAGGGAATTTACAGAGCCCCTCTAAGCCTCAGTATCCCAGTATGTAAATGAGGATGATGAAAGAACCTATTTCAAGGTTGTTTTAGAGACCGGACAGCACAGCAAATCACACGCTGTACACAGCATCTGGCACAAATCTCAATACAATATCATTGTTTCTTGTTTCACTTTCCACCCCATTCTCCTCATAAGGCCTCCAATTCCTGGATTATAGTTCAGCAACCGAACAAGAGGCACTACTACTTTTTGTATGTCTAGGGCACTGTGTTTCAATATTATATCATTGTTCCTTTTCCGTTCCTGCAGGTGTGAACTTCTGTGATGTAAAATGGGATTCAGCTAAAATAGTTTTTCAATATTAAAGTACTTTCTGGTTGAAAATGATTCCTTGCTTGTAAATTTTTTCTACCTAATCAACAAAGATCTGATTAACAAATTCACATCAATATCTTGATGACTAATGATAATATCTCATTTTAGGAAGCAGTGTAGTGTTAATGGTGGAATTTGAGGCAGCTAAGTGAGAACTGTAGAGTAAGTATTTTTCTAGGGCATTACTATTTAACATGTGGTCCATTGGGGGGTTGTGAGAAATGCAGAATCTCAGGCCCCACCAGAGTCAGAATCTGTATTTTACAAGGTACCCAGGTGGTTCATAAGCACTGTAGTGTGAGAAGCACTTGTCTAGGGGTCCATGAGGTACTGGAATTGCCCATTCAATCTATATGGAAAACTCACTGTGTTAAAAACTGAAGAGGGCAGATGGATGTAGTGAAACTTCCACAAGTAGGCACCCATTTCCCACCTTTTTTTGTTGCCCCTCCTCCCTACCTGTTCTAAAATCCACTTATCATTATCAAGCACCTCCCTTTACCCTACACACCCGCTTTGTCTAGCAATGCCACACAAAAGCACACCTCCACATATCATCAGTGGTGAATATTGTGAACCTATTTATCTATTTTTATGGTTAATTTGTTTTTAAAAAAAGATGAATGAAAACAAGTCTGTTGCTGATTGTCTCCAATTTTTATAATAAAGGATATAAACTCAGTTGTTCTATCTTCTAAATAAATTCCCATTTTAGTTCATTAGGACTGTCCTCTCTGAGTTGGCCTAATTTAAAACAATTCTAACTCCTGAATTTTTTCACCCAGGTATTATGACACAAGCTGATCAATCCTCCTCACCCTGATATCCATGGAAAAATTGAAAAAAATCAAAATGATCAGATTGGGTACCATCATGCTACAATAATAAGAAGAGAAGCTATTAAATACTTCTTTGGGTTTTTGTGATGCCTGCAAAATATGGAGGACAGGAGAGGGCTTACAGTTTCCCTGCTCCATACAGGGGGACTTATAGCTCTTAAAGAATAAAACAAGGGCTATGCTCAATGGAGGAACATTCTTTCCTTGATATAGAATTCAACTGACCTTGAGCCATGAGCAAAACTGTTTCTGCCATGTATTTACTCCATAGATAACTTAAGGAAAAGTCATTCATAGCTCTCACAGATGGGAAAGGAAATTAAAACTAGGAGGCTCATATTCAGTTTCTACTGTGAGAGCTATATTAGTCAGGGTTCTCCAAAAAAACCAGATTATATTATATACAGAGGTGAGCAAAAATAGGTTTACAGTTATAAGTAGGAAAAACACAGAGTTTATTCTTGCATTATTACTTATTAATTATTGTATTATTTTCCACATGAATAACTGTAAACTTACTTGCCTTACCCTGTATATACTTAAACAGAATTGTTATAAGGAATCGGTTCACAAAGTTATGGAGGCTGAGAAGTCCCAAGACCTGCAGTCAGCAACCTGGAGACTCAGGAGAGCCATGGTGTAAGTTCCAGTCACAAAACTGGCAGGCTTGAGACCCAGTTTGAGTTAAGAGGCAGGAACAGACCAATGTCCCAGCTCATGGCAGTCAGACAGATAGATCCCTCTTACTGACAGAATAGTCAGCCTCCATGTTCTATGCAAATCTTCAACTGGTTGGATAAGGCCCACCCATATTGGGAGCGTTTTCTACTCTACTCAGTCTACTGACTCAAATGTTAATCCCATCCAGAAACACCCTTACAGACACACAGAGTGTTTGACCAATCCTCCTCACCTTGATATCCATGGGAAAATTGAAAAAAATTAAAATGATCAGATTGGGTACTATCATGCCACATATCTTGGCACCCCATGGCTTAGTCAACTTGATACATACGTAAAATTAACCATCACAGAAGCACAGATGAGGCAGAGAAGGATGTTAGTGTTAGAGTCACTATTTGAATTCTCTGGATGACAAGGAACCTGAGAGGGAAATCTCTTTTTGTGAAAGTGAATATGACTGTCTGTCTGAGGACTCTCACTGGCTGCAGGAGTCTGATCCATCTGCATGCTGGGTAGGCTGGAAGGTAGGGAGCTACTGCTCTGGGGGGAGCAGTCTTCAACCAATAATGATAGGAATTGGTAGAGAAATTTTCTCATCACTCACATTTTCTCACCACTCACATCACAAACCCAGTGTACATTCTGTACCACCTTTAGGGGAGTTTTGTAAGAGTTGTTTATACATCTGAATATGAGTCCTTAGTCAGACACATATGAATATCAGAAGTTAAATTTTGTCTAATTTATCAATTAGATAAATTGGACCCCAGTTATCCAATAGTAACCTTCTCCTCATAAATGTACCTATCCCATTCCTTTTCTTATCTTACTTCCCTACTGGGTGATCTGAGATAACTGCCAAAATAAACTATTGGCACTCAAATCAAGTCTCAGGGTCTGTTTCTGGGGGAACCTGACCTAAGCTAAGAGAATAAACTAGACTTATAAATTCACTGTTACATGGGTTTAGAGTTGTAATTCATACTACATGGTCCTCCAAAAATGCATACCTAAAATCAAACACTTGGAGGCAAAATAGCATGCTATTAAACAATGATTGGGTTACCAAAGAGATCAAAGAAGAAATAAAAAGCATCCTGGAAACAAATGACAATGAAAACACAACAATCTAAAATCTATGGGACACAGTGAAAGCAGTCCTGAGAGGGAAGTTCATAGT
This sequence comes from Corynorhinus townsendii, assembly GCA_026230045.1. NCBI lineage: Eukaryota > Metazoa > Chordata > Mammalia > Chiroptera > Vespertilionidae > Corynorhinus > Corynorhinus townsendii. The sequence continues at coordinate 138,090,314 of JAPDVU010000002.1, read as the reverse complement.
TCTACAGGTCTACCTCAAAAAACAAGAAAAAATGGTAATAATTTATCTAACCCTACAACTTAAAGAATTAGAAATAGAGCGACAAGAAAATCCCAGAGTAAGCAGAAGGAAGGAAATAATAAAGATTAGAGTGGAAATAAATGACATAGAGACCAAAAAATAAATAAAACCAAGAGCTGGTTCTTTGAAAGAATAAACAAGATTAATGAACCTCTAGCCAGGCTCACCAAGAAACAAAGAGAGAGGACCCAAGTAAACAAAATCAGAAATGAAAAAGGTGAAGTAACAACCAACCCCACAGACATACATAAGGTTGTTTAAAAAAATATTACGAACAACTCTACTCCAACAAACTGAACAACCTAGACGAAATGGACATATTCTTAGAAAAATACAATCTTCCAAAACTCAATGAGGAAGAATTAAAAAAAATTCTGAATAAGCCAATAACTACCAATGAAATTGAAACAGTAATCAAAAAACTTCCACCAAACAAAAGCCTGGGGCCAGACAGCTTCCCAGGGGAGTTTTACCAAACATTCAAAGAAGAATGAAAACGTATCCTCCTTAGACTATTCCAAATAATTCAAGAAGAAGGCACACTTCCAAGCTCTTCCTGTGAAGCCAGCTTTAACCTAATACCAAAACCAGATAAAGCACCACAAAGAAAGAGGATTACAGGCCAATATCTCTGATGAACATAGATGCTAAAATCCTCAACAAAATTTTAGCAACACCATGACCAAGTGGGGTTTATTCCAGGGATGCAAGGATGGTACAATATCCACAAATCAATAAACGTCATACATCACATAAACAAATTGAGAGACAAAAATCACATAATCATATCAATTGATTATGGCTTGGCTCGATTTCTGGGTATGACAAACCTACAGCCAACATCATACTCAGTGGGAAAAAACTAAAACCATTTCCCCTAAGAACAGGAACAAAACAGGGATGCCCACTTTCACCACTCCAGTTTGACATAGTTCTGGAAGTGTTAGTCATAGCAATCAGACAAGAAGAAAAAATAAAAAGTATCCCAATTGGAAAAGAAGTAGTCAAACTGTCATTATTTGCAGATGACATTATATTGTACATAGAAAACCCTAAAGACTCCATAAAAAAATTACTAGACTTAATAAATGAATTTGGCAAGGTAGCAGGATACAAAATTAACACCCAGAAATCTATGGCTTTTTTATACACCAACTAGAGGCCTGTTGCACAAATTCGTGCACAGGTGGGGTCTGGCTGTCCCACCCCCATGGGGGCCCATTGGGCTGGGCCAGCGGGGGATGTGGGGAAGCCAATCAGGGGTGGGGCCAGCCAGGGGGAGGGGCCATGGGCCATTGGCCAGCTGGCCCCAACCCCGATCAGGGTGTTGGGGGCCGATTGGGACCCAGATCAGGCTGGTTGGTTGCCACAGTGCACATCATAGCCACCAGTCATTCCAGTTGTTCTGGCCTTTCCACCATCCTGGTCACTGGGCTTTTATATATATAGATAATGAACTCATGGAAAGAGAAACTAAAAAACAATACCATTTACCATTGCAACAAAAAAATTAAGATACCTAGGAGTAAACTTAACTAAGGAGGTAAAAAACCTATACTCAGCAAACTACAGGATACTGAAAAAATAGATAGAAGAAAACATAAACAAATGGAAGAACGTACTGTGTTCATGGATTGGTAGAATCAACATCATTAAAATGTCCATACTACCTAAAGCAATATATAGATTCAATGCACTCCCCATTAAAATACCAACGGCATATTTCACAGACCTAGAACAAAGTCTCCAAAAATTCATATATAAAAAGACCCTGAATAGCAGCAGCAATTCTGAGAAAGAAGAACAAAGTTGGAGGGATCATAGCATACTGTCACAAGAACAGACATATAGACCAATGGAGCAGAACAGAGAACCCAGAAATCGACCCAAGCCATTATGCTCAATTAATAGTTGACAAAGGGGGCAAGAGCATACAATGGAGTCAAGACAGTCTCTTCAATAAATGGTGTTGAGAAAATTGGACAGATACATGCAAAATAATGAAACCAGATCACCAACTTACACCATACACAAAAATAAAATAAAAATGGATAAAGGACTTAAATGTAAGATGGGAAACCATAAAAATCTTAGAAGAATCCATAGACAGCAAAATATCAGACATATATCATACATATATCTGATATTTTGCTGTCTATGGATTCTTCTAAGATTTTTATGTTTTCCCGTAGCAATATCTTTTTTTTTAAAATATATTTTATTGATTTTTCACAGAGAGGAAGGAAGAGGGATAGAGAGCTAGAAACATTGATGAGAGAGAGAAACATCAATCAGCTGCCTCCTGCACACTCCCCACTAGGGATGTGCCTGCAACCAAGGTACATGCCCTTGACTGGAATCGAACCTGGGACCCTTCAGTCTGCAGGCCGACGCCCTATCCACTGAGCCAAACCAGTTAGGGCATCCTGTAGCAATATCTTTATCGAAACATCTCCTAGGACAATGGAAACTACAGAGAGAATAAACAAATGGGACTACATCAAAATAAAACAAAACAAAAAGAAAGCCCAATCTATGAGAGAACATATTTGCCAATGTTATATCTGACAAGGGTTTAATCTCCAAAAATCTATAAGGAACTCATACCACATAACAAAAGGAAGCTAAACAGTCCAATCAAAAAATGGGCAAATGACCTTAAAAGATGCATTTCAAAAGAGAACATCCAGAAGGCCAAGAGACATGTAAAAAAATGTTCAAAGTCACTAATTTTCTGAGAGATGCAAATCAAAGCAACAATGAGGTACCATCTCACACCTGTCAGAATGGCTATCATCAACAAATCAACAAATCAACAAACGACAAATGATGGTGAGGATATGGAGAAAAAGGAACCCTTGTGCACTGCTGGTGGGAATGCAGACGGTGCAGCCACTGTGGAAAACAGTATGGAGTTTCCTCAAAAAACTAAAAATGGAACTGCCTTTTGACCCAGTGATCCCACTTTTAGGAATATATCCCAAGGAATCGGAAACACCAATCAGAAAAGATATATGCACCCCTATGTTCAAAGCAGCACAATTTACAATAGCTAAGATTTGGAAACAGCCTAAGTGCCCTTCAGCAGATGAGTGGATTAAAAATTGGTGGTACATCTACCCAGTGGAATACTACAGGGCTGTAAAAAAAAGGAACTCTTACCATTTGCAACAGCATGGATGGACCTGGAGAGCATTATGCTAAATGAAATAAGCCAGATGGAGAAAGATAAATATCACATGATCTCACTCATTTGTGGAATATAATGAACAACATAAACTGATGAACAGAAATAGATCCAGAGACAAAAATAGAAGCATCAAACAGATCGTCCAACCTCAGAGGGAAGGTGGGGGATGGGGAGAGATAAGAAAGCAACCAAAGGACTTGTATGCATGCATATGAGCATATCCCATGGACACAGACAGTAAGAGGGTGATTTCATGTAATGGGGAGTGGGAATGGCTGGGGAGAGGTCAATGAGGGGAAAATGAGACATATGTAATGCTTTAAACCATATCTGGAATTTTGTTTAATGTAGGCCAGGGTAGTAATTTATGGCTGGGTAAAGCAAAGACAAATCTCCTCTCAAAAGCACATTTTAAATTCTGGCCTCAATTACCAGAGATAGTTTTCCAAGAGATATGAGCTCTCAATAAAAAAAAAAAAATCTCAAAACACACAAGAATACAAGCCCTAATGCACAAGTCAGCAAATTCTGAGTGATGTTTTTAAATGAAAAAAAAATTTGATCTATAGATTCAATGTAATACCTATCAAAATTTCAGTACACATTTTTGAAGAAATTAACAAGCTCATTCTAAAATCTATATGGGATTGAAAAGGACATAGAAATATCAAAAACATTTTTAAAAGAACAAAGTTTGTGGAATTGCAGTAACTGATTTCAGTTCTAACTACAAAGCTACACAAAGCTACAGTAATTAAGACAGTGTAGTATTGGTATAAGAACAGATGTAGAGATTAATAGGATATAGTAGAGAGTGCAGAAATAGATCTTTTCATATATAGCCAATTGCTTTTTGACAAAGTGCCAAGGTAATTCAATGAGATGAGGGTATCTTTACAATAAAAGGTATTGTGGAACAATTGGATATCCATATGGAAAAATGAGCCTTGAATTGTACCTCACACCATATCCTAAAAGTACATGAAATAATCAGAGACCTATATCTAAAAGCCAATACTATACTATTTCTCCAAAAAAAAAGATTGAACAAAAAGTATGCACAATATTAGATTAGGCAAAGATTTCTTAGCGGGAACACAAAAAACATAATAAAAATTGATAAATTAGACAAATTTTAACTCCTGATATTCATATATATCTGACAAAGGATTCATATCCAGATGTATAAACAACTCTTACAAATCAATAATAATAATACAAAAACCTAATTTTTAAAAATGGGCAAAAGATTTAAGCAAACATTTTACAAAATAAGATATACACTGACTAATAAATGAAAAAAGCTCACCATTTTTTTGTTGTTGTTGTTTTAAATATATTTTTTATTGATTTTTTTACAGAGAGGAAGGGAGAGGGAGAGGGATAGAAAGTTAGAAACATCGATGAGAGAGAAACATCGATTCAGCTGCTTCCTGCATACTCTACTGGGGATGTGGCCGCAACCAAGGTACATGCCCTTGACCGGAATCGAACCTGGACCTTTTAGTCCACAGGCCGACACCCTATCCACTGAGCCAAACCCTTTAGGGCGCTCACCATTTTTTATTAATTAGAGAAATGCAAATTAAAGCCAGAATAAGATATCACTAGATATCCACTAGAGAGGTTAAAATCTTGAAAACTAACACCACCAAGTGTTGGCAAGGATGTAGAGCAATAAAACTCTCATACAATGCTGGTGGAAATACAAAACAAGAACAACCATGTTGGAAAACAGTTTGGTGATTTCTTATAAAGTTATTCAATCATATGACCCTGCAATTCTACTCCTAGTTTTTTACCCAAGAGAAATGAAAACATATATCCATACAAGGACTTGTACATGAGTGTTTATAGAAGTTTTATTCATAATAACAGAAATAATACAAAACTGAAAATAACCAAAATGTCTGTCAACAGATGAGTAGATAAGCAAATTTTGGAATAGCCATATAATGGAATACTATTCAGCAATGAAAAGGAACAAATTACTAGTAATATACAGTATATAGCAAAAGGTAAATTTTAAAAAACATTAAACTGGGTCAAAGGAGCCAAATACCAGATAGAGTATATAATATCTGATCACATTTTTAGGAAATTCTAGAAAAGGAGAAAATAATCTATAATGACAGAAAACAATCTATAAGGCAAAGTAAAACTGCAATGAAGTATGTTTTTTTTTTACCTCAGGATAGCAAAAGTATGTGCTTTGAGCAAGCACAAATCTAGCTCAGAGGTCACAGGTGGAGTTTGGGAACTGACTGCAAAGGACCATGAGGGAATATTTTGTGGTGGCAGAAATGCTGTATCTTTTGATTATGGCAGTGATTACTGAAGAATATACATTTGTCAAAATCCAAAAAAAGTGTATACTTAAAATAGGAATTTTTGCCTGGCCAGTGTTGCTCAGTGGTTGAGGTCATGGTTCAATTCCCCATCAGGGCACATGCCCGGGTTGTGGGTTCTATCCCCAGTAGGGGTGTGCAGGAGGCAGCTGACCAATGACACTTTCTCATCATTGATGTTTCTGTCTCCCTCTCCCTCTCCCTTCCCTTTGAAGTCAACAAAAATAGATTTAAAAAATATAGGGATTTTATTGCATGTAAATTATACCTCAACCATTGTTTAATGACCACAGATTTTCAATTGGGGAAGATGAAAAAGTTCATATTTTTTGTGGTAGCAATGGATAGCATTTAATATGAATGTTTAAAAGAATAATGTAAATGTATTTAATGCCATAGACTGTATACCTAAAAATGTTAAAATGGTAAAATTTGTGTTTTGTATATTTACCACACCAAACAAGAATACCTCAATAATGCTGATTTTACAAAAATGAAGGAGAATTTTTCAAATAGAAGTTTGAAAAAGAATCCTATATAATAAAAGGGTAATATGCAAATCAACCAAATAACTGAATGACCGGTCGCTATGATGCACAGCGACCACCAGGGGGCAGATGCTCAAGGCAGGAGCTTCCCCCTGGTGGTCAGTGGGCTCCCACAGGAGGAGCACTGCTCAGCCAGAAGCCGGGTTCACAGCTGGCGACAGCAGCCGTGACAGGAGCCTCTCCTGCCTCTGCAGCAGCACTAAGGATGTTTAACTGAAGCTGTCAGTCAGACATCCCCCGACTGCGAAAGGGTGCAGGCTGGACTGAGCGGACTCCCTCCCTCCCCTCACCCCCCCCCGAAGTGCATGAATATCGTGCACTGGGCCTCTAGAGAAATATAATGTCTAGAAATAAATGTATATTATTTGGAAAGAGTTATGGAGGATGTAGTATATGCTAGCAAGATGTTATTGGACTATTGAAGAAGATAAAAATGGCAGCCACAGAGCATAGAAAGAACTAGAATTAAAAGCCAGCGTTCTGGCTCCTGCATGGTGCATGGTGTGACCTGGCCATGTCACTTTTCCTCTCAGAACTTAAGCTGCCTCATCAGGATCATGTTGGGGATGAATTAGCTGACACCCAAGGTCCTTCCCAGTTCTAACACTCCCACTTTTATGTCCATTAGGGATGTACTTCCTGATAGAGTAAGATTGGAAAAGGAAATCCATAGCTTAGGTCAGAATGACCTCAAGGTGTGCTTTAAAGAAGGGAACAATATTTGCATTCATAATGATTATTTATCTTAAAGAAGTCATGCCAGTTTTTTTTCAGTTAACTTTACTAAGCACTCATGTTTTATGTCCAGGCTTTCTACCCACCACTCCTGTCCTTCCTTTTTCTCTGTTTCCCTTCCTTTCCTCTGTTTTGTGTGTGTGTGTTTTTCTTTCTTTCTTTCTTGTGACTCAAAAGCCTGTGTATCAACACTCCCCCAAACCTTCTCTACCGAAGGTCATAGTGACCTACTTCCTCACTGCCTATCCCAAAGCACTCTTAAGTATTCATCTTACCTAAACTTTTGGCCAAAGTCAACACTGTTAAACCTCTAATTTAATAGAATTTTCAGCTCCTCACTTCTGACACTCCAATCGATCTGTCTCATCCTGCCTCCAGAACTGCACGGTCTCAGCCTCTTCTTTTTCTCTTCATACCTTCCAGAGAACAGAAGATGTTTCCCATAAAGGGCCAGATAGGAAATACTTCAGGCCTCATGGGACCAATGGTCCCCATGACATATTCTTTGTTTTTGTTTTTTTTTTTCTTTTTATGTTGCTGTTGTTTTAAATCCTTTCCAATGTAAAGGCCATTCTTAGATGAGCACTTCTATTCTGTATGGTTTTCTCCTCTCAACCTGTGGGTTCTCCCTGGGCCATTCCACCAAGGCCGGCACTCCAACACCCAGCTGTAACCCAAGAGCCTAAATAAATAGTGATGTCCTTTAAGTTCCATCTTTCCAAAAGAAAGGCATTAAGGATGCCCCACTTTGTGCATTCTAAGAAAAATTGTAGTTGTGCAAAAGAAAAAGGGCAAAGTATATGAACAGATGATTTATAAAATAACAAATGTTGATGGCTTTGAAACCCATTAAAATTCTTAGCCTCATACAAGATAAAAGAAATGCAAAGTAGAACCACAATGAAAGGTGGTTTTTTGATCTTGCAGAATAACAAAAATGAGTGATAACATAAGGTGTTGATAAGGTATTGAAGAAATAAGTATCATCCTTCTGGGTGGACAATTTAGCAATATCAACCAAAATTTAAATGTACATATGTCCTGACCCAGTAGGTCCAATTTTAAATGATTATATGAAAAAGGCAGAATGCAGAATACAAGTGTACTATGTTACTACTTGTATTAATAAGGCATAGGGAAAATATATGCATATGCAATAGACTGTTAAGAGTGATTAGGGTAGGGCAGAAACTAGAGTGCTGAGAGGCAAAGGTGGGTAGAAACTTATTTTTTCACTGTGTATCTTTTTTTATTGTTAGAGTATTTTTATCTTATGCATATGTATTTTACCAAAATATTAACATAAATAAGTGAATAGATGATAGATGATAGATAGATAGATGATAGATAGATAGATAATAGAAGAATCTTATAAACAAACAAACAAAAAAGGAATAGTAGAGTCAGAAGGGACCTTGCTCTAGCAGGTTTGGCTCAGTGGATAGAGTATCGTCCTGTAGACTGAAGGGTCTTGGGCTCAATTCAATCAAGGGCACATACCTTGGTTGTAGGCTCGATCCCCGGCCCTGGTCGGAGCGCGTTGGGGAGGCAACAAATCAATGTGTCTCACATTGGTGTTTCTGTCTCTCTGTCTCTCCCTTTCCCTTCCACTCTCTATAAAAATCAATGGAAAAATATCCTCGGGTGAGAATTAACATACATACACATAAAAAGAAGAGACCTTAAAGGTGGTCTAATCTAGCACTATCATTTGTTGATGAAGAACTGAGCCCAGAGCACCTCTGTGACTTTCCTACAATCTTGCTATTACTGACCAAGCTGGAATTTGAGTCCAGGCCTCCTAATTCTCAGTCCAGCACCTGTCCCTCTACATCAAATTAAATTGTATCTTTTACATGTCCCCCTTTGATACAAGAAGTTCATCTACATATTTGAATTTGAGAAACAAAGGAAGGCATTTATGAAAATTGAATATTTGCAATGCACTTTCTTTTCTTAAAAGAAGGACCATTCTTGTATTTTAACATTACCAAATTGTTGGATGCTTTGGTGTCTAGAAAATTGATTTTGATTGAGGAAAGCACATCATGCTCTCCAAATTCATGTATTATAGTGTTGTTTCCTCAACAAACATTCCACCCATTTCCCACCATAATTGATTTTCATGGTAACTACCCCACTTCCAGCTCCAGGGGACATGCTGATTTGATCTAGGCTTAAGCAAGCCTTCTTCCCACCGTGATTTATTTAGAGTATATAGGTCCAAGCCAATCAGCACTTGCCATTCTTCTGGTCACAGGGGCTCATTCAGGGTTGGACCAATCAATATTAAATTTGAAGTCTTTTGCTGAGAATTATGAGACACAAGAACTACTCTGCTTCTGGAGACCATAGGGGTGCATATATGAAGCCTGGAACTGATGCAACTTTTTTTTTTTGCTACCATTAGGGACTCTTACCTAAGATTCAACTGACACTGATTTATTAGCAGAAACATTTCAGGCCAGAAAGGATTGGCATGAAACATTCAAAGTGATGAAAAGCAAGGACCTACAACCAAGACTACTCTATCCAGCAAGGCTATCATTTCAAATTGAAAGAGAAATAAAGAGCTTCCCAAACCAGTATTACATAAAATGTTAAAGGAACTTCTTTAAGAAGGAGAAAAAACAAGAAACATAAATCCTATATAATAAAAGGGTAATATGCAAATTGACCCTAATGGCAGAACGACCAGTCCCTATGATGTGAACTGACCACCAGGGGTCAGACACTCAAAGAAGGAGCTTCCCCCTGGTGGTCAGTGTGCTCCCACAGGGAGAACTCCGCTCAGCCACAAGCTGGGCTGATGGCTGTGAGCTCAGAGGCGGTGGTGGGAGCCTCTCCCACCACTGTGGCAGCACTAAGGATGTTCATGGGGAGCGGGCCTAAACCATCAGTCAAACAATCCCCAAGGGCTCCCAGGCTGCCAGAGGGATGTCTGACTGCCAGCTTAGGCCTAATCCCCTGGGAGGGGGCCTAAGCCAGCAGGTGGACATCCCCTGAAGGGTCTCAGACTGCAAGAGGGCTAGGCCAAGCTGGGATACGCCCCTCCCCCCTCCCCCCCCGCACCAAGTGCACAAATTTTCATGCATCGGACCTCTAGTATGTATAATAAAATGGCAATAGCCCCGGTCAGTGTTGCTCAGTGCTTAGAGTATTGGCCTGTGCACTGAAGGGTCTCAGGTTCAATTCCCAGTCACAGGCATGTACCTGGGTTGCAGACTGGATCCCTGGCCGCAGTCAGGGAGAGTGCCAGAGGCACCAAATCAATGTGTCTCTCTCACATCAATGTTTCTCTCTCTCCCTCTCCCTCTATCCCTTTACTCTCTCTAAAAATCAACAGAAAAATATGGCCATAAATACATACCTATCAATATTCACTTTAAATGTATGGGTTAACTGTACCAATCAAAAGACAATGGGTAGCTGAATGGATAAGAAACCAAGACCCATATATATGCAGTCTATAAGAGACCCACCTCAGAGCCTGAAAGTAAAAAGATGAAAGAAAATATGTCATGCAAATAAAAACGAAAAAAGGCTGTTATATCTGACAAATAGACTTTAAAACAAAGGCTATAATAAAAGACACAGAAGGATATTACAAAATGATAAAGGGATCAGCCCAATAAGAGGATATAACCCTTATAAACATTTTTGCACACAGCACCTAAATATATAAAGCAAATCTTTATTGACAAAAAATGGAGAGATCATAGTGGGGGACTTTAACACCCCCAGTAAGGTAAATGGATAGATCTTCCAAACAGAAAATCAACATGGAAACACTGGTCTTAGAAGATACACTGAACCAGATAACTTTAATTGATATTTTCAGAGCATTTCACCCCAAGACAGAATATACATTATTTTAGAAGACCTATACTCAAAAAAATTGTAAGACATTGAAGAAATAAACTGAAAAAGGTACAAATAAATGGAAGCATATACCATGCTCATGGATAGGAAAAACTAACATCATTAAAATGTCTGTACTACCAAACCAATCTATAGATACAATGTAATTGCTATTAAAATACCAATGGCGTTTTTCACAGAACTAGAACAAATATTCCAAAAATTTACATGGGACCACAAAAGAGATCGAATAACCACAGTAATCTTGAGGGGGAAAAAACAACAAAATTGGAGTTTTTATGCTACCTGATATCAAACTATACCACAAGGCCATAGTAATCAAAACAGCATGAGACATACTGGTATAAAAACAGATAAATAAATCAATGCAACAGAATAGACATCTCAGAAATAAACCCACTTCTATATGGTAAATGAATATAGGACAAAGGAGGCAAGAAGATACAATAGGGTAAAAATAGTCTATTCAATAAATGGTGTTGGGGAAAATTAGATAGATTCATGCAAAAAAAAAATGAAACTATACCACCTTCTTATACCATGTGCAAAAATAAACCCAAGATGAATTAAAGACTTAAATGTAAGATTCAAAACCATAAAATTCACAGAAGAAAACATAGATAATAAATCTCTGATATTTATCTTAGCAATATTTTTTCTGACATACCTCCTTGGGCAAGGGAAAGAAAAAAAAATAATCAAATGAGACTACATCAAACTAAAAATGTTTTGCACAGCAAAGATAACCATTAACAAAACAAAAAGACAACCTACTGAATGAAAGAAGATATTCATCAATGATACATCGATAAGGGGTTAATACCCAAAAGTGATAAAGAACTCATACAACTGAACATGAAAAACAAACAATCCAATTTAAAAAGTGGGCAGAGGACCTGAATAAATACTTCTCCAAAGAGGACATAGAGATGGCCAAGAGGCATATGAAAAGATGTTCAACATCTCTAATCATCAGAGAAGTGCAAATTAAAACCAAAATGAGATATCACCTCACACCTGTCAGATTGGCTGTCATCAACAAAGAACAATTGTAGATGAGGATGTGGAGAAAAGGGAACCCTTGTGCACTGTTGATGGGAATGCAGATTGGTGCAGCCACTATGGAAAACAGTATGGAGGATCCTCAAAAAATTAAAAATGGAACTGCCTTATGACTCAGCGATTCCACTTCTGGGCATATATCCTAAGAAAGCCAAAACACTAATTTGAAAGAATATATTCACCCCTGTGTTCATTACAGCATCATTTACAGTAGCCAAGATATGAAAGCAAAGGGGGTGCCCATCAATAGACAAGTGGGTAAAAAAGATGTGGTACATATATACAATAAAATATTATTCAGCCATAAAAAGAATGAAATCTTACCCTTTGTGACAGTATGGATGGATCTAGAGGGTATTATGCTAAGTGAAATAAATCAGTCAGAGAAAGACAAATGCCATATGATTTCATTTATATGTGGAATCTAAAGAGCAAAATAAATAAACAAAATAGAACAGACTCATAGATACTGAGAACAAATTGATCATTGCCAGAGTGAAGGGGAGTTGCGGGGGGGGGGGGGGGGAGGCTGGATGAAGGGATTAAGAACTACAAATTGGTAGTCACAAAATATAGTCCTAGGGGATTACAGCATAAGGAATCTAATCAATAATCCTATATAATAAAAGCCTAATATGCAAATTGACCGATCAGCAGAATGACCAAACACTATGACACACACTGACCACCAGGGGGCAGATGCACAATGCAGGAGGTGCCCCCAGCCCACAGGCCCCAGGCCAGCCACGGTGGGTGCCAGCAGAGATCCCCCAATTGCCCCACCAGTTCCCCACAGATTGGCCCTGATCACCGACCAGGCCTAAGGACCCTACCCATGGATGAATTTCATGCACTAGGCCTCTAATCCTATCTAATAAAAGAGTAATATGCAAATTAACCATCACTCCACTACACCCACCAGCCACGCCCATCATCCAATCAGGAGCGAGTATGCAAATTAACCCAACCAAGATGGCTGCAGCCACAGAGAAAGCAGAAGGAAGGCTTGGGTTTCCCTGGCGATGGAGGAAGCCAAGCTTTCTGCACACCCTGGCTGGTCCACTCCAGCCTATAAAGTTTCAATTATAGAAGGTAAATAAATCCCAACAAAAATGGCGGCAGCCAGGGAGCTGGAGAGAGCAGGAGGCTAGGGTTGCCCCCGGCGATGGAGGAAGCCAAGCTTCTGCAGCCCTGGCCTGCTTTGACCTCTGCTACAAAGTTTCAATTACAGAAGATAAATAAATCCCAACAGAAATTGCTGCTGCCACCGAGGGAGCAAAAGGCTTGGCTCTGCTCCAGGCTACAAAGTTTCAATTGTGGAAGATAAATAAATCCCAGATACCAGGACCTCCGCTTGAGTCCCGGGGGGGGGGGGGGGTGGGGGGGGGGCATGGCCGGCCTGAAAACCACCACAGGCCCCTTGCCCCGGCCACCCCATGCCCCAAGGGAACCCCCACCCTGATCCAGGACACCATTCAGCACAAACCAGCTGGCCCCAACCCATGCACCAGGCCTCTATTCTATCTAATAAAAGAGTAATATGCAGATTGACCATCACTCCAACACACAAGATGACTTCCCCCATGTGGTCAAAGATCCTGACCCTATGTGGACACAAGATGGCCACCACAAGATGGCCATCAGGGGAGGGCAGTTGGGAGGGACCAGGCCTGCAAGGAAGGGCAGTTGGGGGCGATCAAGCCTGCAGGGGAGCGCAGTTAGGGGTGACCTGGCCTGCAGGGGAGAGCAGTTAGAGGCAAACAGGCTGGCAGGGGAGCAGTTAGGCATCAATCAGGCTGGCAGGGGAGTGGTTAGGGGGTGATCAGGCTGGCAGGCAGAAGCGGGTACGGGCAATCAGGAAGGGAGGCAGGCGAGCAGTTGGGAGCCAGCAGTCCTGGATTGTGAGAGGGATCCCGGATTGGAGAGGTTGCAGGCTGGGCTGAGGGACACACACCTCCGTGCACGAATTTCATGCACCGGGCCTCTAGTATTGTAATAACTGTGAACAGTGCCAGGCGTGTGCTTGAATATTAGACAATCAAAACTACTTTGTAAAGTTTTGATTGTCTAATGACTATGCTGTACACCTGAAATTAAAACAAAATAGTACTAAATGTAAACTGTAATTAAAAAATAAAATTAAAAAAAAAAGAATGCAGCTGACCCACCTGAAGGTTGAGAAGAGAGATGGGAAGAAACCAACTCTTTGAAGACATTATGAAATTGCCAAATCATTGCAGACCTCTGACCTTTTATGTGAGCAAAAGTTCCCCTTTTGTACTTAAGCTCCTTCGAGCTAAGCTTTTCATTACTTACTAGGTAAAGAGATCTAAATGATACATATTTAAAGTAAAACAGTGAATGTCTCCCCACTTCCACACCAAAGGAATAACCACTGTAAACAACTTGGTGTGTATCCTTTTTTTACATACACACGTTTAGTTTTTTTGGGTATTTTTTTTTAAGTCATCAATTATACTACTCATGATTTTTACAACTTGCTTTTTCCCACTCAGATATGTGGCATGAGTAGTTTCCCTGTCAGTACAAACAAAAGAACCTACTTGCTGCCTAGTATCTCATGGTAGGCTGTAACCTACTTATTGAACCTTCCTTCTAATCTTAGAATTTTAGATTTAGTCTCTATCTACACCAGTGGTTCTCAACCTTCCTAATGTCGTGACCCTTTAATAAAGTTCCTCATGTTGTGGTGAACCCCAACCATAAAATTATTTTCGTTGCTACTTCATAACTATAATTTTGCTACTGTTATGAATCGTAATGTAAATATCTGTGTTTTCTGATGGTCTTAGGCTCTACAGCAGCGGTACTCAAGAGAACCGCTAGCAGGGTCGCTCTTGATCTGGGTGGGAGAGTCTGATCAGGACTGGGCTGGCTCGGGGGAGGGGTCACAGGCAATTGCCCAGCGGGCCCTGCCCCTGATTGGGCCAGTTCGCTGGCTGCAATGGGCATCATTGCGACTGGTCATTCTGGTTGTTACGGCGTTACAGTCAGTGGCTTTTTATATATATAGATATGTTTGTTTTTTGTTATTCCTCACTCGAGAATATTTTTTCCCCATTGCTTTTTAGAGTGGAAGGGAGGGGGAGAGACAGAGAGAAACATCAAGTGGTTGCCTCCCACATGAGCCCTGACCAGGGCCAGGGATGGAGCCTGCAATGGGAATCGAACCTGCTACCCTTCAGTCCCTAGGCCAATCTCTAACCACTGAGCGAAACTGGCCAAGGTGAAGTTTATAATTTTTTAAATATAGTCACATCTGTCCATTTTTTTCTTGTGACTTCTGGATTGTGTCTTTTTTAAAAGGATACTTTCTGATACACATTTGGCTGTTCTATTTCGAGCAGGGTTGTTCTTAGGTTTGAGGCATACCAGGGAGGTTTTTTTTCAGGAACAGTCTGAGCCTCCTGGACATTATTATAGGCTATTAACTTCTTGGTCTGAAAAAGGTTTATAGTGCCCAGCCTGGGGTCTTGAAGCTGTGTCCACAGCACCCCTTCCTGGGCACTACAGAACACCCAACCTAGAACAGGCCTCCTGAGCTGAGGAAGGGGGTAGGTCTCTGTTCCTCGGTTTAGTATTTATTGAGTGTGGTATTAGCAGTGGGATACAGGAATAACACAGGATATAGAAATAATATAGTTCCTGACCTGGAGGTGCTTGGAGAAAATCGACACAGAAACAGATAATTTCAGCTTTTCTCCTATGCCTGATTACCAGTCTACACTATCTTCATAAAACATTTAAATACAGGTAGTGATGTTGACTAGATTACTTCATTTAGAATTGCAGAATTCTACTTTTAAAAAATGGACCCAAATAAGTATGATCTAAGAAACCACAACAACAAAGAATTTCCTGCTAAATGAGACTAATAAAAATAGCCCGTTGTAGACAGAAGCCACTTGAACAGTCAGTTCCTTAGATTCTCACCTGGACTGTGCCAGGAACAAACCTATGATCCAGGGTGCTCCCTAAACCTTTAGACTTTGTCTTTTCTTAGTTAGCTCTCAGGATCTTGGGATGAGGGGAATTTGGTAAGAGGAGGGCAAAGGAAGGCAGAGGTTCATAAGGATTGTTTTATTGTTGTTTTGTTTTTTAAATATCACATTGAGAAATCCTGGCCTTTAGAATACACTCATATTTGGTTTACAAAATACTTTGTCATCTGCCTTGCACCCACCCCAGCGGCATCTGGCCCTCCTATTTCTGTTCCCGGAACAGCCCTGAGTTCTCCGGTTTCTGCAAAGTTTTCACATGTACTTTCCTGGCTTTCTGCTCTGGCCTTCCTCCCATCAGTTCTTCACCCACTGTTATGGGGTAAATGTGTCCCTCAAAATTCATATGTTGAAGTCCTAACCTCAGAAAGCATGTAATTAGTTCAATTAGAATGAGGTCATACTGGAGTAGGGTGGGTCCCTAATCCAATAGGGCTGGTGATCTTAACAAAAAGGGGTAAATTTGGACACAGAGACACAAGTCAAGAAATGCCAGAGATTGCCTGTGAGCCACATAAAGTTAGGGGAGAGGTGTGGAACAGAGTCACCCCCACAGCCCTCAGAAGGAACAAATCCTACCAAGACCTTGATTTGGGACTTCTGGCCTCCAGAATTTATAGAGATAATTAATTCCTGTTGTTTAAGCCACTCAGACTGTGACACTTCGTTACAGCAGCCCTCTGAAACTGATACACATATTTCAGGACAGCTCTCACGCATTCTCCAGGAGATGGGAGAGGTATACGACAGATTAGCCCCCACAGTCTGGGTAACTTTTTATAAATAACAAATTTGGATGTGGTTGACATAAAGTTACATTTTATAGACATTCAATTACTCATGTATTTGATATTGTCATTTTCTTTTCATATTTTGGACATAATATATTTTTTTCAGGACTCAAACATTTTCATAGTTCCTGGGAAAACTTGTAGGCCTTAAGTTCCTGCCTGTGGTGCCTTGAATGAATCAAACCCTCTGGGTGTGTGGGTATAACTGACACTTCCTCGTAAATTCCTCAAGGACCAGTCTCGACCACAGCTCTGACGTCTAACACGCAGCTGGCTGTTCAGTAGACTCATTTAATGAACAAATTAACATTTTTACTTTTTTTTACAAATCCCACTTTTTAAAATTACTAAGTATGGCAACAATTAATATTTCTACTTTCAAGATCAGAAGCAAGGAATAACCACTCATGAAACAAAGAAAATCCTAGGGCATATTTTTTACATGTGAGAAAATTTATACTCTGAAGACTTAATGAGGACAAACCCACATTTTACAGCATGTAGACAGAACCACTGTCATTTTGCTAACCCTAAAGAGCAGAGGCTGAGAGCTGGCAAGTAATTTAACTAGACTTCCATCTCTCTTGGCCTTTCTCCAAGGCCTTGGTTTAAGGAGGTTGCATTGTGTTCCACTTAAGAGTTTAGAATAAATGCTAGAGAGAAAAGGTCAGGTAGGAGAAAAGCAGCAACAGCACAGTGATGGGAATAAGTGGCCTCTGGAAAGAAGTGGGCACGTGAGGAAGGGGAAGGCAAAGTGGAAAGAGAAGGCGGTTGCCTGTATGATAATGATGCTGTGGTGAGCAACCAAGCACATTCTGAAAGTTTACTGTTGCCTAAATTAACGGAAGTACTGGCGCGCTTTGTCTCCCTTCACCCTCCTGACAGCTCTGTGATGCCGTTGTAATTCTCCCTACTATACTGACAAAGAAACTTGGGTGTAAAGAGATTATGCTGAGGTGAAGCTGATGATTGCAGAGCTGGGACTTGGAGTTTGTGTAGCCCCAGAGCCACACACCTAAGTACCACCACCTCTCTAGCAAGTTGTATTTCTGTGTCTGTCACTACATTCTGGGCCCCCTGAAGGCAGAAATGTTATGTCCATCTTGTATTATGGCAGGGTTTCTGACTTTTTGAATGGAAGGATGTAATAATTGCTTACTAAATCAATTGATTTTGATTGAGGAAAGCACATCATGCTCTCCAAATTCATTTCTCTTATTGTTCATCACAGTATTTATTTGAGGGCAATACTTCTTTGAATCAAGACCTAGTCAGTTAAAATGATCAAGAACAAACAGTGTTTATTCTTCACTGGGCACAGTTCTACCAGCTCTGTGTATAATAATTCATGTGATACTCTCAGGAACCCTCCACGCAGAGCAGTGGCTCACAGTAGTGCAGGTTGTGACCAGTGCCCCCTAAAACTGTGCAGTTCTCAAAACCTGCCCAACCACAGGTGGTGGTAGCCCTTAATGTACCCATTTTACAGATGGAGAAACTGAGGCATAGAGATGTCTCAGTGAGTGAAACTTCACAGTTTAATCAAACTCATGATGACTACCTAATATTATTCAGCACACGGTAAGATAAAACCTCATTAATTCAGCCCAGTTGGAAAGGTAGTAGAATTTACACTACTTGAAAGAATATGGATTATTCCTAAGAAAATTAGTTCTAGTACATTAAACTACACTTAACCAATTAGTTAAGTGCTATTAGAATGTGTATTAAGAAACACTGTCATGTTTCTTTTGAATGTTAATGTCTCATTTGCAGTCAGGAATAATTAATGTATAAAAATCCTTAAAATTTAAAAACAGGGTCTGGCTTTATTTATTTAGCCTGTCAATTTACTTACTAAATAATTTCTTCTTTAATTATCCCAAGACTTCACCATATTTCAAATGAATGTATTAAATTAATAATTGAGTTTAGGTTAATACAGTTTTAGTATGCTGTTAAATAAGGCAGGAGATTCAGGAGAAAAACATTTTTAAACTTCTGATGGAATAATTCTTAAGCCAATAATAAGACTAGATATAAACCCAGTTCATGGGCAATTGAATAAAAAGTTTGGGGGGTCCAATTTCTAAAATAAACTGCTCAGTTTAAAAAAAAATGTCCACACAATTCCAAGGAAAGTTTTTCTATGCATATGTTAGTATTTGGTACTACTCTTATAAATCTGGCTTTAAGCATTGCATAGTGGTTTGAGCTTCAGTCTTCCCAGCCACCCATGTGCACAAGAATCTGCTGGGGACCTTGTTACCCCGCAGATTCTGATCCAGTGGGTCTGGGGCGGGGCCGGAGAATCACAGATCTAAATGTTCCAGGGGAAACTGATGCTGCAGAGTTTAGAACTCAGACTTTGGAAGCCAGATAGCTGATGAGTGTTCTTGGGCAAGAAACTCAGCCTCTTAGTTTCTTCATCTGTAAAATGGGGTAATGTTAATAGTATGTATATAAGGGTGTTGTGAAATAATATTCATTAATAAATGTAAAGCACCTCAAGCAGAAAAAACACACAACTGGCATTAGACTACACATATGGTTTTTTTCACTTAACAGCATATCCTGGGTATCTTTCTGTGTCCATAGAATAAAATCTACTGCATTCTTTCTAATAGCATAGTATTCCACAATTGGATATATCTTGATTTGCTTCATTCCAATGGATTTAATTTTTAAATTGTGGTGAAATATAGTTAACATAAAATTTGCCATTTTCACCATTCAGTGACATTACATACATTTACACTGTTGTGCAACCATTACCACTATTCATTTCAATAATTTTTCCATTATCCCAAACTGAAACCCTGTACTCATTAAAGCATAACTCCCCTGGTAACCTCTATTCTACCTTCTGTCTCTATGAGTTTGCCTCTTCTGGGTCCCTTGTACAAATAGAATCATACAACATGTGTCCTCTCGTGTCTCCAGTGGACTTCGAAGGATATGTTTTCTCAATGGCCTTCCTGCACAATCCACACTCTACATCCTGAATCCATAGAGCCGGAGGTTGCCCTTCTCCATGGTCCAGGCAGAAATTACGTCTGAGTTGCTGACCTTCTGTGATGTGCAACCTCTGTAGGCTTCTGACTCTAATTAACCAAAACCACTGTCACTTTCATTCCTTGTGTACCCAGCCTGGGCCAGCCCTGTACTGAGTACTGCAGACTATTCTGTGAGGTTGGACAAATGACCCCCATTTTGCATATGTAGAAACTTAAGATCAGAGGCAAAATGATTCCCTGCTCTTAGTTAAGGGCAGAAGTGGGTTATAGTTAGGTGTGGCCCCAAAGTCCCCGCCCTTTCCACTACCTACTAGTCTGGTAATGGAAAAGCAATCATTTCCAGGGTTTTTAATATAGGTAAGACTTAAATTAAGCAAGCCAGATAACTGAAGATTCAGAAACATCCCAAAATATTGCTAAACAAAAGAATTCATCACAGAACCTGCCTTGAGCAAAGCTTCTCATTTTTACTGTTTCTCAGATAGGGAATGTTTTCAACAGCGTGTGTGTTTGAGTAGATTTTTGCTGCCTGCCATTGTCCAGCCTCCTTTTTCAACCGGTCTCTTTCCCATCATGAGACTTTGTTGATTTAGTACGATAGTTATGCAAACAAAGGACTAGGAGAACTTTAAGAAACAGTTCCTTATGGAGCTGATCCTATCCTGAAACACTGCTCCCTTCAGCGCTGCGGAAGGAACAAGAACGCTCAGAGGCAGCACTGTGATCCCTGTCATACCTAACAAGTCAACATGCTCTATTCATATCATCAGATATTCCCTGGCCACCAAATGGGCACGTGGTGTGTGTTATGTGTGCACATGTGTATCCAATTACTTTCTAGAACGCAACTGGAATGTTCTACTTTTCAAAAGCAAAACATGTTTAAGTTTGTCGGGGGTGGGGGTGGGGAAGATCTTCTAAAAATGGCTATCACTGTCACATCTGAAAATTCCTTTCCTTTCTCCTACGAGATGTCTTTTGTCTCTTGTTTTTGCCAAGAAGCAAGACCACTGTTTACGTTTTGCAGCTCTCTCTTCACGTGCTCGGTTCGGGATCCTCCCCGCCAGGCTCACATGTTGTTTTGGCCGCCCGCATGCATTCTTCCCTGCTTCCACCCCTTAAAGGAGCCATGCTCAGCGGAGTGGGACTGGAGCTGTCCCTCCAGCGGTGGTGGGACGGGTGTACTGCAGGTTGTGATTGTGTGATGTTATGCTTTGGGTCTGTTTCCACTGGGTTTTAGATGGGGGGGGGGGGGGGGGGAGCGGGGGAGGGTTAGGGAAAGCTTATTGATAATAACTCTTAAAATACGACGTACAACCCAAAGGTGCTATCTTATTACTCATCATGAACACAACAAGAAAAAAATAATGATAGTATCCACAAGGACTTTTGGAAGGCTTACTGGACAGAAAGCAAATATTTTCCAGGTCTGATGCTTTTTAGTGCCTTGGGTCAAACTCGTTAACACTTCTGTGATGCTGACTAATATGCACCCTTACACAGTTACCAGGAATTTTATTATAAGACAAACTTCTGATTTGCTGTTATAGATTTAAATAACGTCTGAGATTTAAATCACGTGTAGTCCAGTCCACTAAATAGCCCTGAGGGATCCATGAGAAGCAACTCCCTTAACCCCATGTCTGGGACACAATAAAAGACTGAGGACACATATCATGCTAGGAAATTACTGTTTTCTTATTGAGGCAAAAGATGCTGCCTTTCTTAACTCACACTTTGGTACTACTCTTTCAATGGTTTGTAAATATAATTGGGCATCCACATTCAGTGAGACTCCTCTAAAGTAGGGGGCTTGTATTATGTACAGGGTCCAGAAAAACAGGGGTAGAAATAAAGCTGTTCCTCCAGTTCTATTTACATGTCCCTGACCATCCATCTGGGGAAGGTGGCATGTGTTGCACATGGCTTCTGGGTTCGTATACCCTGGGGAGGTCAGGGTAACTGTATGTGCTAAATTCAGTACACATGTACGGACATTTCAATGCTATGCTTGCCTTCAGTCAAGAGACTGAACTAAACAAGAGACGAAATAGCTAGTGGCCACCCATCTGAAAAGGTTACCTCTCCTCCTCAATATCATGTCCCCACAAAGAGTGGCTGGTTTCAATCACTCAACAAACATATTAGAGACACAATGAAATATATATATATATATATATATATATATATATATATATATATATATATATATATATATTTTTTTTTTAATCCTCTCCCAAGGATATGTTTTCATTGACTCTCTCTCTCTCTCTCTCTCTCTCTCTCTCTCTCACACACACACACACACACACACACACACACTTTCTTTCTTTCTTTATATATATAGAGAAACATCAATGTGAGAGAAAAACACGGATCAGTTGCCTCCCATATGTGTCCCGACCAGGAATCGAACCTACAACCTGGGCATGTGCCCCGACTGGAATTGGATCCGCAATCTTTTGGTGTATAGGACAATGCTCCAACCAACTGAGCCACATGGCCAGGGAATGAAGGAACGTACTATCTTTAAGGAACTTACTATCTAGTTCAGAAAAAAAGATGTATATACGTAAAAGAGCTAGAGATCGACACGAGGTCATAGAGAATCCAGCATTAGAGTGTGGTCACAAAGACTTGAGTATGCATTAGAAGTTTAAAGGGGAATAAATGGTTGGGTTAAGGTTAATGAGGGACTTCTGTGGAAGAAGGAGCCTCAGGAGCTGGCCCTTATGTGAAGTGAGAAATCAAACTAATGTAAAGAACAAAAAAGTGGGCATTTCAGAGTGGAAAATAAATAAGCTCAAGCAAAGCACAGAGGAAAAATGAAGCCTGTGCTGCAGGTTTCCCTTTGTCCTTCCTCTATATTTCTTTTGCTGCTTCACACATTAGAGTTCCTCCAACTCCAGCTAGCAGGCTGCAAATTCACAGAATAGCCACTGCCATTTTACACCATCTGTTCAGGGGATATTTTGTACCTATTCTCCCATCTTTCGGGAGAGGGAAGGAGAATTGTATTTAAGGAGGAAAATAATGGAATCATTAAAGAGAAATGTGCTCTTTTCCTTCCTTTACCTTCCCTTCTTTCCAGATGATTTAGCCCTAAGGTCTGAGACAGGGCAGAGTGAGGTGGACATTAATGTTGTGGCGAGAGAGGGTTAGCTGTGGTGTGTCAGAACCCCAGTAAGGTGGAGGGCCCAGAGACCATGAGGGTGAGGGCATCCACACTCAGGCAGCTCTGAGTGTGTCAGAGTCTGAGACATCCTTGTGACTGGAGCCTGACATGGACTTTAGAGTCTGAGCAGAGACAAAAGCATCTGTAAGAGGGGAGGGGTGGCAGCAAAGATAGGAAATTGATCAAATGAATAAATAGATGAGCTTTTCCACTGTCATAGAAGGGAGTCACAAATATGGAAAGGAAGAAATATGGGCTCTGAGGTGTTGGGTTGGAATTAGATGTATTTGTATAAACCATGATTTGTATAAACCAGGATAGAAAAATGAGAGATGACAAATAGATAAGATAGAGGACAGAATTATAAAACAGATGTACATGTGCAATGTGTATTATAGCAGACAGACTCAGAGATGGCCCCCAATTATTCATTTTGGGAAGCCTGGGTGTCCCCTGCCTCTGCCGCTTGGAAAGGTGAGTGCAGTAAGACACTCCCAAGATGGCCCTCACCAACCCACATCTCCTGGTATTCATGCCCTTGTGTATTGAATTTCCCTCCCCTTGCTTCTACTAGGTGTACCAGTTAACAATACGAATTTTTTTCAATAGATGGAGTTACACATATGTCGATAAATATGCGATTTGATATGTATGCTATTTTGTTGTATTGATAGCAAGCTTCAAAACTTCATATGTCAAATTTTCTGAAGGTGTTAACATCATAGATATTTTCATACT
Organism: Corynorhinus townsendii; assembly: GCA_026230045.1. Taxonomy (NCBI): domain Eukaryota; kingdom Metazoa; phylum Chordata; class Mammalia; order Chiroptera; family Vespertilionidae; genus Corynorhinus; species Corynorhinus townsendii. The sequence continues at coordinate 138,066,749 of JAPDVU010000002.1, read as the reverse complement.
TAAAAATGTCAAATTTCGTGCCAAAAATAAAAAAAGAGCATTTGCGGGAAGTTTTAATTCATTACTTTGTTTTTAAGAAAAAGTTATCATATACTTCGGGAAGCTTATGGTGAACATGCTCCATCTCAAGATACTTGTGAACGCTGGTTTAAACGCTTTAAAAATGATGATTTCTATGTGAAAGACAATGAACGTCCAGGTCAACCGAAAAAGTTTGAAGACCAACAATTACAAGCATTATTGGATGAAGATGCCCATCAAACTCAAAAACAACTTGCAGAACAATTAAACGTTGCTCAGCAAACAATTTCTGATAGTTTACAAGCAATGGGAAAGATTTTAAAGGAAGGAAAATGGGTGCCACATCAACTGAACAAAAGACAAATGGAAAACTAAAAAGTCATCAGTAAAATGTTGCCTCAATGGCACGAAAGTCTTTTTTGCATCAAATTGTGACTGGCAATGAAAAGTGGATTTATTTTGAGAATCTCAAACGCACAAAATCATGAGTTGATCCAGGTCAACCACCAACATCGACTGCAAGGCCGAATCGCTTCAGAAAGAAGACAAATGCTCTGCGTTTGGTGGGAACAGGAAGGTGTGGTGTATGATGAGCTTCTAAAATCAAGTGAAACCATTAATACTGATCGCTACCAACAACAAATAATCTATTTGAACCACGCTTTGATCATGAAACAACCAGAATGTGCCAGAAGACACGGCAAAGTAATTTTGCTTCATGATATCGCACCAGCACACATTTCAAAACCAGTTAAAGACACGTTAAAGATCTTGCCTGGGACCCGCCATATTCACCAGACCTTGCTCCTTTAGATTACCATTTGTTCCAATCGATGGCACACGCACTTTCTGAGCAGCACTTCAAAATTATGAAGAAGTGGAAAATTGGGTCTCTGAATGGTTTCCCTCAGCAAGAAAAGTTCTATTGGGACAGTATCCACCAATTACCTGATAGATGGGGGAAATGTGTAGCTAGCGATGAACATTGCTTTGAATAAAGCATTTTTGATGTTTCTCTAGAAATTACTGTGTTTTCTCTGATTGCAAAATCCACCATTATTAACCGGCACACCTAGTATATAACAGAATATACAGCAAAGATAGTAGGATGTCATTTCTGTATTATGTTACATGAGATTATATGTCTGTCTTGCTTGGAGACACTCTCCCTGGCGGCATTGGTGAAGCCAGCTGCTATGTTGTGAATTGCCCTCTGGAGAGGCCCACATGGCAAGGAACTGAGGGCAGCCTCCAGCCAACAGCCAGTGAGAAAAGGAGGCCCTCAGTCCAACAAATCCCCAAGGAACGGAATTCTCCTTCCACCTGAGCTTGGAAGGGGGTCTTGTCCCAGCTGAGTGTGGAGATAAAACCACAGCCCCTGCTAATACTTTGTGAGATCCTGAAGCTGGGGAGTCAGCTAAGACACACCAGGACTCCTGACCTCAAAAACCATAAGAAAACAAATGTGTTGTCTTAAGCTACTAAATTTGCGGTAATTTGTTACCCCACAATATATGTAATATATATACCTTAGCTCTCACTGAGAAGGCTTAAAGGCAGCAACACTCCAATAGCAATAAGCACATTTGGTTCCCAGATCTGGGTTTCAAATGTCATTTTCAGCTAAAAGGAACTTCTTGGAGAAATGTCTAAGTCCAAGGCTGCAGCATGAAAAGTATAAGATGAATCTAGAACATTTTGTTGTGCCAGAAAACAAGGAAGTGCTCAAAGAATGATGGGCACATGTCAAAAGGACATAGAAACCCAGATTAAAAGGGCTCCCACAAGCCAAATTCAGGATGATTTCAGCATTAAAATAAATTATTACAGTAGTGGATTATAAATTTATTGAATAAAATAGGAAACCACGAGCCCATCTATATAATAAAAGCCTAAGTGACCCTTACAGCAGAACTATCAGAACGAGCAGTCACTATGATGCGCACTGACCACTGGGGGCAGACGCTCAACGCTGGAGCTGCCCCCTGGTGGTCAGTGTGCTCCCACAGGGGAAGCAGCACTCAGCCAGAAGCCAGGCTCATGGCTTGCGAGTGCAATGAAGGTGGTGGGAGCCTCTCCCACCTCCACAGGAGCACTAAGGAGCAGTGAGCAGGTGGGCCATAAGGAGCGAGGGATCCCAGACTGTGAGAGGGATGTCCATCTGCCAGCTTAGGTGAACATTCCCCCGAGGGGTCCTGGACTGCAAGAGGGTGTAGGCCAGGCTGAACCGCGCCCGCTCCCCCCCCCCCCACTACCAGTACACGAATTTGATGCACCAGGCCTCTAGTAGAGATATAAATAAATAATCAAATGAATAAATTGAACGTTTGGTAAGAAATGAGATATTTAGATCATTTCAAAATACTTCTGTATAAAAGATGTATTAATCACAAAGAGGCAAAGGAGTAACTTCATAGTGGATTAGCCCGGCAGATGCCACCTTTATTAAATGATCAAGGTTAGCGGAGAAACCAAGATGGCGGCATAGGTAGGCACCTAAACCGCTGCCTCGCACAACAATTTCAAAACTACAACTAAAAGACAGAACAGACACCATCCAGAACCACAGGAAAGCTGGCTGAGTGAAAATTCTACAACTAGAAGGAAAGAGAAAAGCTCACAGAGAATTGGAGGAACAGCAAAGGGTTGAGGTACGGCAAAGCGTCTTTGTGCTCGCAGAGAGGAAGGGTGGCTGAAAGCCTGGCTGACTTTCTCTGGCGGGAGGGGAAAGGAAGGCCCCAACTGCACTGAGCCCCAGTTCCGACTCCACTGAACCCCAGTTCTGGGTGAGACCCCATGGACCCAGGCACATACAGGGGGAGTCTGGACTGTCAGGTAGAGAGAAAGGCACTCGGAGACTCGAAGACTTGGAGACTCAGAGATCCAGGGGAGGGGGTCTGGAGGTGCGTGCAGTGCGAGTGTGCACAAAGACTGAGAAGGTTGCCACAGGCTTTCCCTAGCAGAAGGAAGTCGGAAGCTCCTGACTACACTGAACTCTAGCTCTGACTGCACTGAACCCCAGTTCCAGGTGAGCCCCTGGGGACCCACACTCTTGTGGGGGGAATCTGGACTCTTGGGCGGAGGCTTGGGAGCCGGGGAAGGCAGAGGTCGGGAGGTGCGCACGCACACAAGGGCAGGGCTGAAGGGAAGCCAAGACTGTCTGCTCCGCCCTGAGACTCCACCCCATCCAAGCTGAGAACAGAGGCCTTTGCAATTTGGCAAGTCTAATCCTATAAGGCTGTCGCCAGCACCAAACTTCTCCCAGCGTAGACACAGCTGATCCTCACAGCCAACTGGCCTGGAGGTCAATTCCTCCCAGTGATATCAACAACAATCAAGACTTAATTACAACAAGGCTGTACACACAGTCCACAAAGAGGTGCACCAAGAGTGTCCACCTCAGGTAACTGGGAGGCCGACCCACTGGGCCATATAGGAAACCCAGCACACAGAGCTACCCTACCAACTCAGGGAAGCAGTGAAAATGCGAGGACAAAGAAACAGATCACAAATGAAAGAAATGGAGGAAAACAAAGGACTGGATATAGAATTCAAACCCACAGTTATAAGACTTTTCAAGAATATCCTAGAAAAGGCCGATAAATATAACGAGACCCTCGAAGATATGAAAAAGGACCAACTAGAAATTAAACATACACTGACTGAAATAAAAAATATTATACAGAGACCCAACAACATACTAGAGGAACGCAAGAATCAAGTCAAAGAATTGAAATACAAAGAAGCAAAAAATACTCAACCAAAAAAGCAAAAAGAAAAGAAAATCCAAAAAGTTGAAGATAGTGTAAGAAGCCTCTGGGACAACTTCAAGCGTACCAACATCAGAATTGTGGGGGTGCCAGAAGAAGAGAGAGAGCAAGATATTGAAAACCTATTTGAAGAAATAATGACAGAAAACTTCCCCCACCTGGTGAAAGAAATAGACTTACAAGTCCAGGAAGCGCACAGAACCCCAAACAAAAGGAATCCAAAGAGGACCACACCAAGACACATCATAATTAAAATGCCAAGAGCAAAAGACAAAGAGAGAATATTAAACCCAGCAAGGAAAAAACAGTTAATTACCTACAAGGGAGCACCCATATGATTGTCAGCTGATTTCTCAACAGAAACTATGCAGGCCAGACGGTAGTGAAATCTACAAAGTGATGAATAGCAAGAACCAACAACCAAGATTACTCTACCCAGCAAAGCTATCATTGAGAATTGAAGCACAGATAAAGAGCTTCACAGATAAGAACAAGCTAAAGGAGTTCATCACCACCAAACCAGTATTATATGAAATACTGAAAGGTATTCTTTAAGAAGAGGAAGAAGAAAAAAGTAAAGATAAAAATTATGAACAACAAATACATATCTATCAACAAGTGAACCTAAAAATCAAGTGAATTAAAAACCTGAGGAACAGAATAAACTGGTGAATATAATAGAATCAGGGGCATAGAAAGGGAGTGGACTGATCATTCTCAGGGGGAAAGGGGTATGGGGGGGTGCAGGAAGAGACTGGACAAAAATCGTACACCTATGGATGAGGACAGTGCGGGGGGAGGGAGGTAAGAGCAGAAGGTGGGGTGAGAACCGGGTAGAGGGGAGCTATGGGGGGGGGGGGGGGAAGGAGCAACAATTGTAATAATCTGAATAAAGATTTATTTTTAAAAAATAAATAAATAAATGATCAAGGTTAGCATTGTCATTAATGGGAGATATTACAATCATGCAGCACCTGATCAGATGCACTAAGAAGAACACAGAGACGTTTCTGTAACACTAGTGGCCTGGTCTGGTGCACGAAATTCGTGCACATTAAAAGGGAATTAATTAGAGGAAATATTTTAGGATCTGGGGTGCAGGGAAATGGGATTCTTGGTTGGCAGGCCACTGATAGCAAGCTGACCAATGGCCGATTCCACAAGGAATGGGGCTCCCTCCTCCCTCCTGTCAGAGTCTGGGGTGCAGGTGAATGGGATTCCTTGCTGGCAGGCTGCTGATAGCAAGCTGTCCAATGGCTGATTCTGCAATAAATGGGGTATGCTCCTTCCTTCTGTCAGGGTCTGGTTTGAAGGCCAGCCATGCTCCTGATCGCGCAAGACCTAGAGTTCTGCTGCACTCCAGCCAGGGCCCAGAGCTCCCTCCCGCCATGCTGAGACCCATCAAATTTAAATTAACTGCCCCCCGTGCTGGCCTGGTCACCCCCAAACTGTCGCCCCCCCCCCCACCGGCCTGGTCACCCCCAACTGCCCCCCCCCACTGGCCTGGTCACCCCACACAGCCTGCTGTTCAGTCATTTGGTCATCCTTCACTGGCCCCCCTGCTGGCCTGATCGCCCCACATAGCCTGCTGTTTGGTTGTCCATCTGGTCATTTAGGTCGTGACAGCCCCTGGCTTTTTATATATTAGGATTCCTGCCCAATATGTGTAACATGAGAAAATATCTGACAAATCCAATTTGGGGGCACTCTAAAAAATAGCTGGCCTGTGATCTTCAAGGGTCAGGGTCATGGAAGTCAAGGGGAGATGAGAAACTGTGCCATGGCGATGGAAACATGACAACCTAATGTGATGCATGGTTTTGAGCTGGATCTTTTGGCTATAAACAATGTTATGGGGCAATTTGTGAAATTTGAGTAGAGTGTAAAAATTAGATGGAAATAGTGCATCAGTGTTCCTTTCATGATCATGATGGTCATACTCTGGTTATATAGAATACTATCTTTTAGGAATTCCACACTAAAATATTAGAATGTGATGGGCATTATGTCAGCAACTTATTCTCAAATGGCTCAGTAAAATAAAAGTTCTTTGTACTTTATTTCTAACTTACCTGTAACTTTGAGTCCAGTGTTTCTCAGAGTAGTCCTACCCAGACTGGAAGAATCAGCACTACCCAGGAATTTGTGGAAATGTAAATGCTTGGGTCCCAACCTGGACCTATCCTTCAGGTGAATCTGATGCACTCTTGAAAGTTTGAGAGCCACTAGTCCATTTATTCAAAACATAAAATTTAAGAAGCCATTTCTTAGCTGAGTGTAACTCCCATTGTTGAACACAAGTAATATTGGTCTTTTTGAATCACTACTTCTATTTCCATTGATGATCCATTATAAAGCTGATAAAGTTGATACTAAGTAAAGAAAGTGAAATAATAGATTTTAAACCTATTTCTAAAAAAGAAGAAAGGAACTACTTTTTATTGAGAGCATGTCAAATGTCAGATTTTATGCTAGGTTCATTCTGGTAGGAAAGAAAATCCATATATTTTAAGAATATTTTTCAGAAATTTAGACAGTTAAAATGACCAAACTCTCACACCTTAATTCATGGAATATTCTAGTTTTTTAGAAATCTGTTTAACATTCATTTAACAAACATCTACTATGTACCCCACAGTGAGCAAAGCATTGAAAGTTATACTGTAGTAGATTCATGTACACAGTATTTGGTGGCTATGACACAAACCTTCATGGCACATATAATCATTTTTTTAAAAATAACAGCTATGTTGAGATATAAGTCACAAACCACATAAATCATCCATTTAAAGTATACAGTTGAATGGTTTTTAGTATATTTAAAAGTTGTGCAGCCATCATCACAATGAATTTTAGAACATTTTCATCACTTCAGAAAGAAGCCCTGCACTATTAGCAGTCAACACCCATTCCCTCCTCCCCTCAGCTCCTGGCAACCACTAATTTATTTTCTGTCTCTACGGATTGGCCTACTCTGCACATTTCATATAAATGAATCATGAAGGTTCAGCCATGTTGTAACCTGTATCAGTATTCCATTCCTTTTTATTGGGGAGTGCTATTCCATTGTATGGACATATACATTTTATTTATCCATTCATCCATTGGTAGACATTTGGATTGTTTCCACCTTTTGACTATTACTGATAACATTTCTATGAATATTTGTGTACAAGTTTCTATGTGGACATGTTTCCATTCCTCTTGGGAATATGCAGAGGAGTAGGGATGGAGGGTGATATGGTAAACCTATGTTTAATTTTTTGAGAAGCCACCATACTGTTTTTCACAGTGGCTGTCCCACTTTGCATTCCCACCAGCAGCATGTGAAGATTCTGACTTCTCCACATCCTTGTCAACACGCTATTTGTACACGTAATCTTGGCATCATAATCAATCCGTGAAAAGCAACATTCTTAGGATGAAAACCATAGGGCAGGTTATAAAGACTTGGACTCAAGCATTACGAAATTCATGTGTTCGTAGCATCAAGCAGTATTTCAGGAGTGCCTACTAGATGTAGGGCACTAGAATAGGATATGGGTTTTAAGGTGTTTCTCGTGGTTGTGTTAAATAATGGGGCACCTAAGATGCAGATTTCCCTTGGCAAGCCCGGAAGTATCTCAAGAGCTCTGGGTCTGGTTCTACAGGCCAAGCAGTGTGACCGGAAAAAAATCTGCTGCCTCCAACCACCCACTGTGGGCAGAGGCAAATAGTAACAGCTTCGGGTCCTCAGTGAGCCAGGCAGAGATGTAAGGCCACAGAGCACACTCAGGACATCTGTGATTGGCCTGCATTTCAAGCTCTGCGTTCAGACCAGCCTCCAGGACACTATCTAGTGACCCATTAGCCACATCTGACCCACAGAAGTATTTGTATGGTCCGTGTAGTGTTTCAAACATCCTGATTTGAATTCCTTTACACTCTCCAGTCTTTTATAGCTCCCACAGCTCTCTGTTATTTTGTCTATACTTAATCTGGTTCACTCTTTTACATTACCTATCTAGGAAGAGATATCTGAATGTGCATGTCCTGCTCCTGCCTGAGTCAGGTGTTTAAAGCCTGGGCAATTATTTGTACATCACTGCCATCATCAAAAAGCAAACAATCAGGTATCTACACTGCATCATCAAAAAGAAGCAGTAGTTAAGCAGGTAATTGTGCAACATGTTACATAAAGAACAATAAATAGATATGACCTATACCTACTGTAACCTTACAGACTAAACCACATCAACACAGACAGATGTTCATGGGGCTGATAGTGGAAAAGAAATACAGACCATGAAAATGAACAGGATGGAGGTCAGCTCTGAGCACTGCAGCACAGCCAAACTTATGACTGTGCTCCTTCATACACATGCATGCTAACAAAAGATTTTACAAAAGGCACTCTTCCCAGAGTATTCCTATGAAAATTTGAAAGTATTTGCTGATCATATCTCCATAATATGACTTACAAGACTTGTAAAATTCCAACACTCTTCAATAATGCAAACATTTTTTTCTTTCAGAGTTCTCTTATGGCAGAGGTATTCACTGAAATGATCAGCTGTGTGATTAGAAATGCCATTTAGAGCAGAGCCCAGGCATCCCTAGTTCTATTGGTGCCCAGAGCATTTCCCATTACCTGTCAGTGCATCCTCTCAGGCTGCTGTGTTGGTTGCCAATGGCTCCTGCCACACCTTTTTCCAGAGAATTGCTCTTGCCTGAAGGGAGCCTCCTTCCCCAGAGATGCCCAAGATATTATGCTCCCTGAGGGAGGCAGGTGGTCTAAGCTAATGAATGACTAATACCAGTTATAAAAGTCCTGGACTCCTGTGTAAGCTAAGGCAATGCTGCAGTGCCATACACTCCAGGCTCCCTGTGTGGGCAGGCTTAAATCAGACTTCACTGAACCCTCATCTTTACCTGGCTTCTTCCTCTGCACTGTCTTGCTCCCCTTATTCCATATGGATTTCACTTGAGAGGATGCTTTTACAAAAAAAAAAAAAAAAATTGCTTTTTTTTTTTTTTTTTTAGAGTGGGGAAGAGAGAGAGAAACATTGATCTGTTGCCTCCCTCATGCACCCCAAACGGGGATTGAACCTGCAACCTGGATATATGCCCTGACTGGGAATCAAACCCAAGACCTTTCAGTGCACAGGACAACTGAGCCACACTGGCCAGGGTGAGGAGATGTTCTTTCAAAAAAAAAAAAAATCACTTGCATCAGAAACCCCATATCAGGCTCTGCTGCTAGGAAACCCGCTGTGAGGTACCTGACCCGTCCTACAAAGTTATCCTCATGGGGGAGATTTTTAAATGGTTGTTAAAGCATAATACACATGTCATTAGGTATATAATGGTTAAAAAGTAACCACCCTGAGCTGTGGAAGCCAAGGTGACCCTATAATAATATCCTTAAGGCAGTTTTATGGCATTTATGGCTTCTGCTCAATGGAAGAGCAATTTCAATGCATACCTCAATCATTGAATTATTTTTCCATCAAATCAGGGTGCTTGTAACTCCTTCCTTTACTGAGTTGTGGCCAGAACCGAGAGAGAGAGAGAGAGAGAGAGAGAGAGAGAGAGAGAGAGAGAGAGAGAATTATGAAGGTAAGTAATAAACCTAGATTTATGTATATAATTTATATGACTCATGAGCTCTGAATCTTACAAAGAAAGTACATTCAAATAAAAAGCATTGCAATTTGATGAAGGACATGTGCTAATGCATTACTCTTGCTTTACAATACATAGAAACAACTTTATACAACTTTCCCCCTGCCCATGATCTAAAAATGTTTGAAGTATATGTGTGCATTAGTATTCTGTGGCTGCCACAGATTTGGTGGCTTACTACAACAATTTATTCTCTTCATCATTCTGGAGGTCAGAAGTTTGAGACCAAGGTGCTGGCAGGGTCCCACTTCCTCCAGTTCTATGGGGGTGAATCAATTCTTTGCTTCTTCCAGCTTCCACTCCTTGGCTTGTGGCTGCATCTCTCCCTGCTCTACCTTCACATGGTCCTCTGTGTGTGTGCCTTCTCCTCATCCGTCTGTCTCAAATCTTCCTCTGCCTCTCTTTATAAGGATACTTGCCATTCGCTTTAGGCACACCAGGATAACTCAGGATTATCTCATTTTGGGATATTTAATTTAACCGCTTTGGGATATTTAATTTAACCGCATTTGCAAAGACCTTCTTCTCAAATAATATGACATTCAGAAGTTCACAGGTGGATATTTGGGGAGCTATTTTGGGTCTACCACTTGTGCGTGTTTATACAACCACACTAAGATAAAGGGGGATGTGCACAATTGAAGAATCTGATCAGGGCACTACTTGTACACTTATACTCACATTGAATACCCAGTCTTGACTCTTTAGAAGGAGGCCAGAGGTTCTTGTCATAATTTTGGTTCATGATTTTGCCAAGCACAAATAGCAACCCACGTGTGATGAGGTTAGTGCACTAAATGGAAATATGCACTTGGTCAACGAGTAGCCTAGCCAACCACCCAATCCCCCTCCCCCATGTCAGTGTGGCTTTGTTCTCTAATCAAGTAGATTTTCATTATACTTATGGAATATTATGGGGTGGCATATTATGCTATAGAAATGTCTTTGGTTTCTTAAGAATGCCAAAACTCAATTATCTATGAGAAGATTTCTGATGAACAGTGGCATAAAGCACATATGAGGGATTGAGAATGTTGATGATATTAGGAAACAGACTAGGAATTCCATAGCTAATGCCACTCTTCTTTTTTTTTTCTTCTTTTTTTTATTTTTTAAATAAATCTTTATTGTTCAGATTACAGATGTTCCTCTTTCTGTTTTCCCCCTATAGCTCCCCTCAACCTGATTCCCCACCCCACCCTACCCCATGCCCTTACCCCCTGTCACTGTCTTCATCCATAAGAGTAAGATTTTTGTCCAATCTCTTCCCGTACCACTCACACCCGCTTCCCCCTGAGAATTGTCAGTCCACTCCCTTTCTATGTCCCTGATTCTATTATATTCACCAGTCCATTCTGTTCTTCAGATTTTTTATTTACTTGATTTTTAGATTCACTTGTTGGTAGGTATGTATTTGATGTCATTTTGTTGTTCATAATTTTTATCTTTACCTTTTTCTTCTTCTTCCTCTTCTTAAAGAATACCCTTCAGCATTTCATGTAATCCTGGTTTGGTGGCGATTAACTCCTTTAGCTTTTTCTTGTCTGTGAAGCTCTTTATCTAACCTTCAATTCTGAATGATAGCTTTGCTGGGTAGAGTAATCTTGGTTGTAGGTTCTTGCTGTTCATCACTTTGAAAATTTCTTGCCACTCCCTTCTGGCCTGCATAGTTTCTGCTGAGAAATCAGCTGACAGTCGTATGGGTACTCCCTTGTAGGTAACTAACTGTTTTTCTCTTGCTGCTTTCAAGATTCTCTCTTTGTCTTTTGCCCTTGGCATTTGAATTATGATGTGTCTTGGTGTGGTCCTCTTTGGATTCCTTTTGTTTGGGGTTCTGTGCGCTTCTTGGACTTGTAAGTCTATTTCTTTCACCAGATAGGGAAAGTTTTCTGTCATTATTTCTTCTAATAGGTTTTCAGTATTTTGCTCTCTCTCTTCTTCTGGCACCCCAAAAATTTGGATGTTGGTATGCTTGAAGTTGTCCCAGAGGCTCCTTACACTATCTTCATATTTTTGGATTCTTTTTTCTTTTTGTTTTTCTGGTTGGGTGTTTTTTGTTTCCCCATATTTCAGATCTTTGGTTTGATTCTTGGGGTACGTTGATCTACAGTTGAGTTTCTGTATATTCTTTATTTTAGACAGTGTATGCTTCATTTCTGACTGGTCCTTTTCCATTTTTTTGGCATTCTCATTAAAGTCCTTGAAGGTCTCAGTAAGCTCCTCAGAAGTGTCATCAAGTTTCTCGGTGGTTTTTAGAAGATTCTTGAGTAACCTTATACATGTGGTTCTGAACTCTATGTCATCCAGTAGTTTGCTTTCCTCCGTTTCTTTCATTCGTGACATGTTTCTTTGTTTCCGCATTTTGGCTGCTTCCCTGTGTTGATGGAGTGGCTTTGTGTGGTAGGTGACCTATAGGGGGCAGTAGCTCAGCCTCCCCAATCACCTGATGTGGACGCTCTTGGTACACCCCTTTGTGGGCTGAGTGCAAAGTCTTGGTGTAGTTATGCATTAATTGCTGTTGGTACGCTGGGAGGAATTGACCTCCAGGCCAATCGGCTGCGAGGACTCTCTGTGTCTATAAGAACTGCTGTGCTGGAGACATGCTTATGGTGCATGACTTGTTTCAGTGGGGCTTTGGTGCTTGCTGAGTCTGCCTCTTGAATGTGTCACTTATGGATGTGAGGAGTTGAAATCTGGTTTCTCACACTGACCACTAGGTATACTGGCTTCTGGATCTCCAATGGGGTGCAGGTCAGCTATTGTCTGAGTCAACCCAGCAGAAGCTACAGCAAGAGCTACAGTTTTCTCCTCTTTGCTTGGGGTTTAGAGGTTTTGGAGCTGTCTGACCCAGGCTGCAAGTTTGCTAGGTTAAGCTTCGATAGGGCAGGCCTTTCTTATGCTAACGCTGCTGCTTGGAGCTTGGGTGGGTTTGTAGGTTGTGTGGGGCGGGGTCTCAGGGCGTCACTAGGCTAGGGCTTGGCAAAGAGCAATGGCTGCTAGTTAGCCGGCTGTGTTTCTCCGACTGCCTCCGTAAACAATTCTTGTGCGCAGCTCTGCAAGCAGGCCCCCCTCACTTTCCGACCCGGTGGCAGATAATCCACCGTCTCCCTGTAGGAGTTTGGGTCCCCCGCGTCTCCCCAGAAACTGGATTTCAGAGTAATCGGGGGCTTGTCTCCCCTTTGGGTTGAAAAAAGCAACGCCTGCCACCAGCCCAGATCCCTTACCTCCGTACCTCAGCTTTCCAGCGCTTGTGCACATCTCAATGCTCTTTTCTCTTTCCTTCTAGTTGTAGAACTTCCACTCAGCCAGCTTTCCTGTGGTTCTGGGTGATAGACGTTTTGTCTTTTAGTTGTAGTTTTGAAATTGTTGTGCGAGGCAGCAGTTTAGGTGTTTACCTACACCACCATCTTGGATTCCCGCTACTCTTCTTTAAATAATTGATATCTATTTCTAAGTTAAATGTTTGTAAGATAAACTAATTGCAGCTGAAGCAGAAAAATACTAAAGAAGTTTTTGAAACAGTTGCTTTTTAAGATATAGATGTTTTGAAATATGACAATTTGAAAAAGCCTCACATATTGCTAAGCATCTTTTTCCTTGCATATCTTGAAAGGTATTTAAGGAAAACAAACAAAAATGTTTAAAATATTAATAAACAAAATAAATCATGTAGCCATGATGAAAGAAATAGTGAGTTGTGAAATGAATTGTTTTACTAAATTGTTTTTAAAAATATTTACTTAGATTGCAAATTAGGCCTTGCACCTTCTTTGAGGACCATCATGATTATGTGTATATCTCCATGCTATAAACTAGGTACAAAGAAATGTAAATTGAACAACTAATTCATTTTACTTATAACAATGAGTTTAGACTGGAGAATTACTTTTCTTGGAACATCAGAAAAATAGCCGTGGGTTCTTGTCTCTATTGTAGCACTTTTCTCAATCTACCTTGAAAAATTGGTTGTGTAAATAATGTTCTTCCCACAAAACTGTGAACTCCTTTAGGGCAAGGACCTGAGGTTCCTCTTTTTATTTTATTTTTTAATGTCTACCTGCTATCTAGCCCTGTGTGTTGCATATAGTAGGTACTTGATAAATCATGCCTAAAATGCAGCCTACATCTCAGGAATAGGGGTTAACCCCCAGTGAGTAGGCAAGTTATATAGCCCACAATGATATCTGGCATTTTGGGGAACTACTTATTATTGTCCTTTAAAGACACATCTTTTTTGCTTTTCCTCTCTTCTTTTTTTTTTTCCTATTTTTATCTTTATCATCCCTTTTCTCATCTCTTCCCTAATGTTGTTGCTAGACTGAAAGTTTGTGTCCCTCCACCCCCACCCCCCCGCCCCAGAATTCATATGTAGAAACCTAATTCCCATTGTGATGGTATTAGGAAGTGGGGCTTTGGGCGAGGTAATTAGGTCATGAGGGTAGAGCCCCCATGAATGGGATTAGTGTCTTGTAAAAGAGACTCCAGAGAGACCCCAGAGAGAAGATGGCCATCTATGAACCAGGAAGCTGGTTCTCACCAGACACTGAATCTGCTGTACCTTGCTTGATTTTGGACTTCCCAGCCTCCAGATCTGTAATAACTGTTTGTTGTTTATAAACCACCCAGTCTATGGTATTTTGTTACAATGGCTTGAATAAACTAAAACAACCAGGACTTTGACTGCCTGAAGGCTATAGAATGCACTGAACCCATGGCCATTTTCTAGGACAGCAGGTGGCATGGTGTGGAACTCAGGAAATTCTGGGGCATCCTTCACATTCCATGATTCCATTGAGAACCTTCCCATGCCTGTCCTACAACACTGAGCAAGATGGTGCAGAGGAAGTGAGCTTCTGCCATCTGCGCCCTGTTGCTACTCCATTTTGAATGCAGCTTTTCATATTGCAATAAGAAAACAAGAAAGAGGAAACATAAAAATCAATATGAAAAAAATGTGAGTTTTGACAAATGAGTTTCTAATGGACTAGAAAAAGGAAAGGAGAAAAGAAAAAGAAAAAGGAGAAGGGAAAATAGAGAGGAGAATCAGGAGATTGACAGTAGACTAATTTGTTAAATAATTGTTAGCTCAGATTCTTTAAGCCAATATTGTAATTTTTGTGCAAATTCTTCTAGAGCATGTTAATAAAATTGTCCTAAGAATATAATAACTTTTGTTTTTAACATATATTAATGAACACTGAACTGTAACCATTTCATTCACACATGAATATGGAATAATGCACTTGTATTATCCCAGGTGATTCTACGGATTCTTTTCACTTTGAACCCTAAGCCCCTGAATTATTATATCTTTGTTTTGTGGGTATAGCTAGCACCACCTTCCCAGTCTGGCCAAGATAACATGAGAAGTCCTCCCCTCATTAGACTCTGTCTACCTGGCCTCCAAGCATGTCAAACTCACGGCCGGCCATGCTTGCCTTGCTAGTCAAAGGATGGTCCAGCAGCAGCGGCATCACCAGGAATTCTGTTAGGAATGCAGAATCTCAGGTCCCACTCAACAAATCCCCATGTTCAGGTTTGAGAAGCCCTGCTTTAATTCATCTGTACCAAGTTTGCCTCTCCAACTGTACTCTGTTCAATGCAGGAATAGGTTCCATACTGCCTTCTTTATCTTCATAATCCCTCTTCCCTCTTTTGCTTACTCCATGCCCAGAACTTAAAACAGGATTCCATACATAATAGGTGCTTAATAAATGCTGACAGAGCACTACTTACAATTTGTACTTTATCCTGCTGTAGTTGCTTAGCATTGTTCGGCTGTTTGCCATGCATTTCAATTTACCACACAACAGCTGCCAAAATATCCTGATTCCATTCACATATGGCATAGGTTTGTCTGGGACTCTAGGACACAGCATGCACTGTTGGTAATAAACTTATCAACTCCTGGAATTTCATTGTCAGTGACTTGGTCTTGTCATTTAGTGTTGAGAATAGTTTATAAGGACTATTGATAAAATGGTCTAGTCTAGGGATTACAAAGTATAGCCTGTGGGCCAAATCTAGCCTGCTGCCTTTTTGTGTGTGTGTGTAATAAAGTTTTATTGGAATACGGCCTCATTCATTGGTTTACGGATCCTCTATGGCTACTTTTCATCTATAATGGCGAAGTTGAGTAGTTGTGACCATATGGCTTATAGAGCCTAAAATATTTCCTACTGACCCATTATAGAAAAAGTTTGCCAGTCCCTGGTCTAGAGCTATATTTGATCTGTGTGTGGCAATGCAGTCTTTCTGGGTTCACCAGAAGTTGCACCGACTTAGTAATAGACAGCTTTCAAAGATCGTCACAAGATCACTGCCAACTGGTATTTATACCCTTGTATCATTCTCTTCCCTGAATGTGGACTAGTTTTCCAGCCTTCTGCTCAATTCTGAGAACCATACAGATCTTTCCAATAAGTTCCTGCTGCTTATTGTTGGCTACTGAAAACCTCAGCAGATAGATATATATTGGTATTACAGCAATATATTGGTATTATATAGATATATATTGGTATTATAGCAATACATGGTAAAGACACAGGTACAAAGAGAAGTTCAAGGCTAATGCATTTTTATTATTTTTATCTCTATGTAAAAGTTAATATTTTATAATAAAAAAGTTACTTTTAATTATGTATTGCAATTGTCCATTATACAACAGTTTGGGATTTTCCTTCATGTCTTTTTAGTAACCGTTTTGGCAAAGTATAATTATGGGGTAGCCTTGTTCCATGTAGCACATCCACATTACTTTTCCATGTCTTCAAAACCATTTTTAAAGAGGCCATCTAATACTTATTTCAGCCTGTGCCTGTGCAAGAGGTCTGGAGGAGTGGATCTGCAATTGAGCCCAGTCTCCACTGACTAAGTCAAGAGGAAGAAGTGTCTTTTTCTAATTTTTGGCCTCATTCTTTTGGCAATTTCCCTGCCCAGAGGGGAGGCCTTAAAAAAAAAAAAAAAAGTACTATATACTAGTATGTGCTCCTGCAGTCCTAATTCCATTGAGAGGGGTATACGATGCTTTCTTCAACTAGTCCCTTCATGCTGAGCATTTCGTCTGCTTTCGTATTTCATCCATCAATACTTCCTGTTGAACATGTTTAGGCCTAAATTTCTTCCACATTTTAGATGTTGTTACTTGGTTTTGAGTTTTTGGTAGAAAAAAGTCAATAGGCATGAACACTTTCATGTCTCTTTATAAATATTACAAAATAGGTAGCTTTCTAAAATGGCATTATCAATATTTTCTGCCACCTTCAGTGTAAGTGCCTATTTCACAGCACCCTCCGTGAAACGGAAATCATTAGTTTCTTGAGATTGCTTGTTTGGAGAAAACCAGTCACTCCTATAAAAAGCTTCCAATAAAATGTCAGGTACTTTTATTTTCTCAACCATTCCCAGGATATGTAAAGTTCTACTTAGTTTCCAAGTGTGCCGACAGGAAAAAAAGTACACCTTCACAAATAAAACCTTGAGAACTTCAAGAAAGTTTGAGTGAGGCTTGGAGCCCATTTATTATTCTACCTTGGCTAGTCATCATTAAACAGAGATTGGCTTACATTTGACTCATTGTCATTGTAATATAAATGAAAGTTTTAGAACAAGTTAAATACAATGACAACATTTAAAGTGCAATGACTTGAAAAAGTCATCAAACAATAGATCAAATATTTTTATTAAAGAACTGGGGATCTAGTTGTCTGGGTAATTGAGAGAGTAATTAGACTAAGTGGCTATTAGTTCTGGCCAGACATTGAGGGCCTTCAGTTAAATCACCATTTACCTACCCCCATCAAGACAAAATAAAGAATTCTCTATCCAGTAAACTGTTCCTTGCTCATTTGGTCAACTACCATGATAATATCTTTGGAAGCAAACAAAATACCAGAATTTATGTCAGGTAGTTTATACATGTAAAGTCCAATTTTGTCCATTAAGGAAAGGATAACATAAAGGGAAGTAGTGAAAACAAAATAGTAATTCTAGGATGGGTCAGAGAGCAAAACTTGGCAGCTTGTGCCAAATTAGGGGACCATGCAAAGCACTCGATTGGGAACTGAAAAGGTGGAAGTCCTATTTTTGACTCTGCTGACCTCAGTGAATATTCTCTTGTTTTAAAAATGACCATAGCCAGGCTGGCATGGCTCAATGGTTGAGCAGCTACATATGAACCAGGAGTTAGCAGTTCATTTCCTGGTCGGTTGGGGCTCATGCTGGGGTTGTGGGCTCCATCGCCAGTGGAGGGCAGCGGATCAACGATTCTCTGGCATCATTGATGTTTCGCTCTCTTCCTCTCTGAAATAAATAAAGTATTTTTTAAATGAGCATAATACTTTGCTACCTAAAGAGGCCTGTTATGAAAATTAATGAGTCTATAAAATGTTTTTATGTCTTTAGAAGCCCTTCCTAACGTACACACTATAACCCTGTCTTCTAACTGCTCTCTTTGAAGCCGTGCCCGGCTTTTGTAGTATACCCGTTACACCTTCTACCACTATCCGTTCACGTTAGGGCCTCATAAAATACAATGTTCCCTATTTTAAGTGGGAGACTGCCTTCAGAAAAGGTTTCCACTCCCCTAATGATAACGTTAAGGTATTAAATATTGTGAAGTATGAAGTAGCTTCGTAAACAGGGAAGCCCACTGGAACCTGTCCTGGGGAACCCGTGGGCACTCTCCTGACTGCTCACCTCGGGGGATCTGATTTGGGGTTCCCGAGCCCGAGCGCTCAGGAGGCCCCAGCGGGGCTCGATTACTTTCGCCTGGGCGAGCCGCAGCCCTGCCGCTCCAGCGGGAACCCCACGGTGGGGAGGTGGGGCGACGACAACAAAAAGAAGTAAAGTAGGAGGAGATACTGCGGGGGGCGGGGGAGGAGAGTGAGAGGGGAGGCGGCGAGCTCGGCGGACGGGGCGGGGACCTCCTCGGGGACCCCGCGCCCCGACCGCGAGCCGCCTGCGGGGCCTGGGAGCGGGCTCCGCCGTTCGGGCCGCGCCCCCATCCCGCCGCCCGGGCCCCGCCGCCGGCGCTTCCCCGCCCCCCGCGCCGCTCGCGCTCGGTGCCGCCCCCTCGCCCAGCACCGCCCGCGCGCAGCGTCTCGCGCCGGCCCGGCCCGCCCGCCGGGAAACAGCCGCGAGAGCAGCGGCCGCAGCGGCTGCCTCCGCGCCCTCCTGCCCGCGCTCCGTCTCGCCTCGCCTCGCCCTCTCCCTCGCCCCGGCCCACCCGCGCTCTGCCAACGTTCTCTCGGTCTCCCGGGCCCGCCGCCCACCCGGCTCCGACGCCCACCCGGCTCCGACCCCCAACCGTCACGCTCTCCCTGGGCGCGCGGCCCGCCGCCTGCTTCCGGGGCGGGCGGACTGGGCGCCTGGTGCCGGCGGCCGCAGCGACAGCGCCCCCGGGAAGCGGAGGAGGAAGGAGAGAAGAGGTGGAGGTGGCCGCGGGCTGAGTCGCGGCCGGGATGTCCGGGCAGCCGCCGCCACCGCCGCCGCAACAACAGCAACAGCAGCAGCTGCCGCCGCCACCGCCAGCGGCCGTGGCCCCGGTCTCCGGAGTCGTCCTGCCAGCGCCCCCGGCCGTCAGCGCCAGTTCCTCGCCCGCAGGCTCGCCCGGTGGCGGCGCGGGCGGCAGCGGCGGCTTGGGGGCCGCGGCGGCCGCCCTGCTCCTGCACCCGCCGCCGCCGCCACCGCCGCCCCCGGCCACCGCGGCCCCGCCGCCTCCGCCGCCACCGCCGCCCGCCTCGGCCGCCGCCGCCAGCGCACCTCCGGGTCTCGCTGCGGGCCCGGGCCCGGCCGGAGGCGCCCCAGCCCCGGGCCCGGCCCTGTCGGGCAGCAGCGCCGCGGCGCCCTTCCCGCACGGGGACTCGGCCCTGAACGAGCAGGAGAAGGAACTGCAGCGGCGGCTGAAGCGCCTCTACCCGGCCGTGGACGAGCAGGAGACCCCGCTGCCGCGGTCCTGGAGCCCCAAGGACAAGTTCAGCTACATCGGCCTGTCGCAGAACAACCTGCGGGTGCACTACAAAGGTAGGGCGTGCGTCCTGCGGCGGGAGGGCTGACCGGAGGGTCTCGCCGCCGCCTCCTCTCGACCTGCCCCCGCCCCCGCCTGCCTCCCTCCCGGGTCCGGGCGCCCTCGGCGGGGACTCGCCGCCGCGCTGCAGCTCCGAGGGCGGGATGGGGTCGTGGTGAAAGGTGCGAGGGCCAGGGGCCGGGGACGGGAAGGTGAGTAACCTGCTCCTCGGCGTCATGGAGCGGTAATCCTAGGCTCGGAGTAGGACACCTTGGGGGAAGCCAGCATGACAGGACACAACTCGCTTTCTGATTTCCCTTGAAGATAAATCTTAGGGCTTGGATGGAGGAATCCATGGACTCAGAGTTGGGTTACATTGTTCTCCAGGTGGCGTGGGTCAGGCGTTCTCTTCTTACATGGGGGGGAAGAGAGGCACGATGCCGAGGTATAATTTCTAAGGGAGTGCAGGGCTATATAGGGGGTGGAGTAATCAGTGGAGGATTTTGTCCAAAATTAGGCCAGAGATTAGGGGGACAAACGGACAAGGGGCCCAAGTTTGCCATCAGTGTGTCTTACTGAAGGCAACTAGGGAGGGTAAGAGAGGTGAAATCTCAGGAATCCGCGTTTTCTTCCGGGAGCAGAAATCTACCACTACTGATTGGAAATGATGCATATTTACGAACTGGCATTATGTGAAGTCTGGTTGAAAATTGGCTTGTGTTTTACACCTGCAGTTTTTCTTTTTTTAAAGCCTTAGGCTTGTGCTTCTGTCCCTCTTCGCTCATCCGTGTCTTCTATATTAAAACAAAGCTTCATGCAGATCACTTTTATATAACATAAGTTGCAATGGGAATTTTAAAAATGTAGCACAAATTAATAGCATGCATCAAGTTTACTTGTGTGTGTGGTGGGATGGGGTGGGGTGGCGATGAGAAACAATCCAATGTATTTGCCTGGAAACAAATCCAGTTTTTTAGGCCCCAAACCCGAATCTGGAGCTTTTACATTCAAAGCAGCCTTATTTTGATTGGCTGCAAAGGGAGGGTTTTAATCAGGTTCTAGTGACATGGATAGAGACGGAATAAACTATTGTGGTGGCTAAATAAAGTATACAGAACTGATATTTAAGAAGAACCTTGACAAATAAGTTACTATTTAATCAGAAAGGAGAATGGAGACACATCTACCAAATGATTTGGCTGCATAGAACCACTTACAAAAATAGGCCTTGTTGAATATTTCTTCTTTTTATTCATAGACGCAGAGAAAAGCTTTCCACATGCTTCTTAATTTAAATGGCTGAAAATTTCAGAATATTGGACTTTTGTTTTTTCTTAAGTTTGGATATTTTGTTAATATCCTGTCAAGTCTATTGTTTAATTTTGTGTTTTAATTTATGTGGACAGTGCTATGTTATGAGGTGTTTACTTCTGATCTGGTCGCTAGAAAGCTTTTTGTTAGACTTGAAAAC
Source organism: Corynorhinus townsendii (assembly GCA_026230045.1). NCBI lineage: Eukaryota > Metazoa > Chordata > Mammalia > Chiroptera > Vespertilionidae > Corynorhinus > Corynorhinus townsendii. The sequence continues at coordinate 138,045,817 of JAPDVU010000002.1, read as the reverse complement.
TTAAAATGTATGGTTGATGGTTAATAATTAACTTATAAAAATCAGAAGCAGAAGATATGGAAGATTATTGAACAAAGAGTTCTAGCTTTCCTGAGTTCTGCAATCATTTGTGATTTTAGGCATGTTACAAAACAGGGCATCAGTTTCTTTCTCTGCCTGAGGAGGGAGTTGAGCTGATGGTTGGGAAGGAAATTTCCAGCTCTGAATTTCCATGATATCTAAGATTCATGATTACAGTTTATTTAGCACTGTAACATGGTTTGATTAGTTTTACTAACTCTTTTTACATAAAATTGATGATTTAGGTCAGAGAAAAGTACATGCTTGTGTGAAATTGGTTGGTGTTTGGAATATTTATGACACTGCTGTCTCAATTATTTTTCCTGTTGGCCTCTATTACTTTCTGTTGTGTAATACTAAGATTCACTTTCTGGAAACTTCACTCTTTTATAATCATAAACCATTATTTCCGGAAGAACAGATTTTGTTGTTTGGCATCCTTTTGCTCTCTTGTCCCTTTCTTCTATCTCCCCTTTGTCTCTCCCTCCCCCTTGCTGCAAACACAGTCTCTTTTTTCCCCCCTTCTACTGCCTCTTCCTCTTGTCTTGTTATTTTAATGTGTTGGGTGTTTTTCTTCCTGTTGTTTTTCTGTGTGTCTTCTGAGTGGATCACACCAAAAGTACTAGGCAATTCTGTCCCAGTAATAAGGGAAGGGAGAAAAGGGGAAGTGTAATAGGTAGTGGGTAACTAAAACTTTTGAAGTCCCAAAATAAGCAGAGTTAATTTTATTTAACCTATTATTGTGCTGCATTGTTTTTACCTAAGCATTTTGAGACACATTTAACATTAATAACTACTGTTCACAAAATATTTTTGCATATTACAGAATTTTAAAGGATTGATAATTGTTTTCCAGAATGAGAATTATCCTTACCTTTTTAAAAAATATATGTTTTTATTGATTTCAGAGAGGAAGGGAGAGGGAGAAAGGGATGGAAACATCAATGATGAGAGAGAATCATTAATTGGCTGCCCTTCCTCCCCCGCATGCCCTCTACTGGGGATCTTGCTTGCAACTCAGGCATGTGCCCATGACGGGAATCGAACCTAGGACCCTTTAGTCCGCAGGCTGATGTTCTATCCACTGAGGGAAACCAGATAGGGCTATCCTTACCTTTGAAATAGAAACATCTTGGTTTCTTTTGCTCTGACCACATTCTGTTTTTAAGAGTTTATTCTAAGTTGGAATTGCTGTTTTTGGTTGCAGTGTGTGGTTCCTTAAATGATCTGAAGGGATTAATATTAAACGATGCCAGCCAAATAGACAAAGTTGTTTGAATTGCAGAGAAATAGGGTGTGTATCCTGTATGTTAAAAATTAAAAAAAAAATAACACAACAAAACCTTTTGCTTAGTAGTCTCACACCAACTGTTGAAATACTCAGGCATGTTTATTTCCTTTTTACAGTTGTCAGCTTTGAATAAATACAAACATGACAAGTTTAGACTTAAATTATTATGATAACTTTATTCCAACTTAAAGCATTTTCATGAATTTGACAATGGATTTGATTACCAGAAATATTTTCAGTTACAGATTTCATTTTTATATGTGTGAAGTTATCACTCTTGGGATATTTTATAAAGCATTTTGATAGAAGTAGATTTGGACAAGGTGGTGGAATTCTCATGTTAGATCTGAGAAAGTGGGAGCACTTAGAGGTTAGATTTTGCCCTCACAGTTAAGCCAGGATTGAAAACTAATTTTCAAGATTCTAAATGTAGCTCTTTCCACTATACCGAATTGCCTATTTCAATTTGTATGAGATTTTTAAGTATCTCAAGTAGATAATTCATTGATCACATTTAGAACTTTTTGAAGAATAGTTGACATTAAAACTGTTTCTGGAGAAAAGTGTTACCTGGATTACACTAATGTCATAGAAAAGTCCAGACACCTTGATTATGCTAATTTTAGGGCAGCTTAGAAGATAAGTGTAAGTTGGGAATGGTAGGAAGCAATGAAATAGTGGATTGCATTTTTATTTTAAAGCCTTATTAACAGTATCTAACCAAATAGGTTGAGCTTTTGGTATGCCTAATTCCCCTCCCCCTCAATATCAACTGCCATTAGACCTAAGTTTAATTGCTTATCTGATTTCTTTCACTTCTTAAGGTTGAACAAATATCTCAATAAATAGTTGCTTGCCTGCCAATACAAATGTCCTATAAGACTTATGGGGGTGATATAAAATTGCTCCTCAAAAGTCAAGGAATTTAAAAAGTAAACTGAGCATTTCCCAGGTGTCCCTTTGTCAGATTTTTGGGAAATTTAGCTTTAAAAATAACCTGTTGACAATTGAAAGAATCAAGTGAGTTTAATAATCATATTTGCAGTAAAATAGATGATAGTAATGATAATTCATTGAGCATTTGCTGTTTAGCAGATACCTTGCTAGACAGTCTATAATAATAAAAGGGTAATATGCTAATTAGACTGGATGTCATTCTGGACGTCCTTCCTTTTGAAGCTGGGACCTGGGGGGGAAGACAGCCCTGGTCCCGGGTGCCTGTGGGCGGCCCTGGCGAAGCCAGCCAGGGTCCTGGCTGTCTGTGGGTGGCCCAGGGAAAGCCAGCCCGGGTCTCAGGTGCCTGTGGGCGGTGGGAGGAGGGAAGCCTGCGTCCAGGTGCTGGAGGGAAGCTGGTGCTGGCAGCCAGAGGAAGGAAGGCCTATTCTTGCACGAATTTTCGTGCATCGGGCATTTAGTCTATATATATATATATATATAAAAAACCCTACGCAACCAGTCGACTGCTTGACCGGTTGCTATGACGCGCACTGACCACCAGGGGGCAGAAGCTCCATATAGGAGCTGCCCCCTGGTGCTCAGTGCACTCCCACAGTGGGAGGGCCGCTCAGCTGACCAATGGGCGCCAGATGCTGGGCTCACAGCTGGCAAGCGCAGCTGCACTAGAGCGAGCCTCTCCTGCCTCCATGGCAGCGCTACCAAGCGGTGGCAGAGGCAGGCGCCATGGGGCTGGGATAAGCGGGCACAGCGCCCAACCCGGCTTGGGCTCCTCCCCAGCCGCCTGCCACTTTGCACACTACTACATCCCTTGGGGGATGTTGGACTGCCAGTTTCGGCCTGATCTGTGGGGATCGGGCTCAAACCAGCAGTTTGACATGCCCCAAGAGGTTCCGGATTGCAAGAGGGCACAGGCCAGGCTGAGGGACCCCCACTGGTGCACAAATCTGTGCACCGGGCCTCTAGTTTGTGTATATGCCTTGATCTCTATTTACTTATTCTTTCATTTATGCAGCAACCTTTTAGTGAATGTTTGTTTACATTGTGCAAGGTTCTGGGCACTCAAAGGTGCATGCAGTATGTCTTTTTATTCAAAAAGCTCCAAGGACATGATGTAGTAAAGGAAGTGTTATAAAGAGCACACTTTGGAGGGCAGGAGAAGCTCTGCTCAGGCTGACATTGGAAGGGATGAGGTTGGTGTCAGGGACAGCTTTTAGAGGAGATGAGGCTGGTGGTCAGTCTTAAAAGATAACTAGTCTATAGGGGAAGAGGAGGGGCTAGGTATTACAACTAAAAAGGCAGAGAGAATTCTTGTATATGTTTGGAACTACAAGCAGTTTTGTGTGATTGAAATTTAAGTGTGCAACAAGGAGCAGCTGGAAAAAGATTGTGAGAGGACTTAGAGAATATTTTATTGAGCTTAGATCTTATTCTGTAGGAGGTGAATCATCAAAGGATTTTAAATAGGAAGTGGCTGCTTCATATTTTCATTTTTTGTCAGATTATACAATAATTGGAAGATAGATTTTCAACGGGTACAATATTGGATATAACAAACCCATTTAGGAGACCATTGCAGCAGACCACATAAGAAATAAGTATCTGAACTTGATCAGTGGTAGGGATGGAGAAGAGCAAACATAGTTGTAATGTTTTAAAGTAACACTGACAGGATATGATGGGATGATGGAGAGAGAAATCAAAGTTGATGGCTGGGTTTCTGACTCTGTTAGGTTCTTGCAAGGAACTATGAATCAAATAATGATTGTAAGAAGTATCTATAATAATAAAAGGGTAATATGCTAATTAAACCAGACGTCATTCCAGACGTCCTTCCTGACAAAGCCGGGGCTGGAGGGAAGCCAGCCGGGTCCCTGGTGCCTGTGGGCAGCCCAGGGGAAGCCAGCCTGGGTCCCGGGTGCCTATAAGAAGCCTGGGGGAAGCCAGCCTGGGTCCCGGGTGCCTGTGGGGTGGCCTGGGAGAAGCCAGCCTGGGTCCTGGGTGCCTGTGAGCAGCCTGGGGAAAGCCAGCCTGGGTCCATGGGTGCCTGTGGGTGGCCTGGGGAAAGCCAGCTGGGGTCCCGGTGCTTGCCGCGGCCAGAGGAGAGAAGCCGGTGCTGGCAGCCAGGGAAGGAAGGCCTACTCTTGCATGAATTTTCATGCATCGGGCCTCTAGGTACAATATATTTGAAGATAAGTAAAAATGGGAATTTTATGCCCTAACTGGTTTGGCTCAGTGGATAGAGCATTGGCCTGCGGACTCAAGGGTCCCAGGTTTGATTCCGGTTAAGGGCATGTACCTTGGCTGTGGGCATATCCCCAATAGGGGGTGTGCAAGAGGCAGCTGATCCATGTGTCTCTTTCATCGATGTTTCTAACTCTCTGTCACTCTCGCTTCCTCTCTGTAAAAAATCAATAAAATATATTTTTAAAAAAATGGGAATCTTAGCCATGTGATCTGACTTCATGGAAAACAGAAAAAGCCAAAGAAGCAAGCCTTACACAAAGAACAGGTCTTCTGGGGTTAAGGTGGCTCCAGTAATCACAACAGCTGGAGTTCATGGTTTTTTACTTTATTCTCCTGCTAAAGTGACTCAGCTGCAGTCACTAGTTTCTGGTTTTACTTCTCTTTTTTTCCTTTTGACTTATTCTTTCCTTCTTATTTCAAATTCCTGAGAGACTTACCAAGTTGGCCTTGCTCATTGTCATCATCCTTAATTGGGCAGAGCTTTTCCTTATATACAGTGGTGTGAATTGGTGACTTTCATGTCAAGTGCTGACCTGTGTTGAATCAGCTGTAGGGGTGTGAGGGTAGTAATGATATATAAAACATCCTTCTGGCACAAGGATGGTCTGGACTCTACTTCTTTCAGTAGGGAAGTGTGTGAGGCAGATTGGCAGGGACCATTATTGCCTGGAGCTTGGGAGAGATCTAGGTCATGACTGATTTGGGAGTCACCTCTTGGTAGTGAGAAGTGAGAAGAGCAGTAGGCCAAAGGTGGAACCTTGAGCAACACTAACATGAAAAGACTGGATGAATGTCAGCATGTAAAATGAAAATCCACATAATCCAAAATTATCCCTGAAATCCCCTTTAGAAAGTACTGTTAGAGATTACTGTATCATTTCTAAGTAAGTTTCATTTTAGTTTGTCTGTAGATAAAACTGAAGTGACATAAGTTAGATAAGAGTAAGATGTCAGTCCAAGGTATGGCATCCCAATAAATGTATACAAAATTTAACACATTTTAACAAATAATTAGTAATTGTACCTGTTTTTATTACATTAAAAAATTTTTTTAAAAGTTCATTATGCTCACCACCAATCTCAGTGCATTATTGACAGTGATTTATACCACAGGAGCATATACAGGGTGGGGCAAAAGTAGGTTTACAGGAGTTTTCTAATACGTTAATTAATGAATAATAGTACAAGAGTAAACTCTGTTTTGCATACTCACTACTATAAAGCTACTTTTGCCCCACCCTGCATTTTATGAAAAGTGTATACATTTTTCGAGACTGTGTCCTTATAGATTGGGAAGGAAAGTAAAGAGAGAAAGGATAAAAATGTAACTTGGAAGGCTGTAGACAAGAGCCTAGAGGGAGGAAAGTAGTTCAGGAGCACAGGATGGTTAGTCTTGAAGAGGAGTACATGCTATTCACTCTGATAATAGTGGAAGAGGTGAAGAATGTTATGGATACAGACCAATTTGTAATAGGAAAGTAAAGGATAGAACTCATGACCATATATCATGGTGAAGTCCCTTTTAAGTCCTGTTTTATGATAAAAGTAGGCAAGGTAGTGTTGTGCTCACTGAGTTCGAGTAGAGAGAGGGCTTAAAGTGAATGGTGAAAATGTGGGCTAGACACGGAAGGGAATGGGGAACAAGCTAAAGATTTCTGAGTATATTGTTGATAGCAGTGGGAGAGCCCAGCTGACTTAGTAAGCGTGGGTCTTTGCAAGATTGTTGGACTTTATTCAGCAGAGGCCAAATGCTCAGTGCAGGAGTTAGGGAAGGGAGATTATAGTATTGATCTAAGGCTGTGGTTTTTTTGCTGGTTGGGTGTGATGGAAGGGTAGGCATCTGAGGAAAATCAAGGCTATTTGGGAGCTTTTAAGTGATTATCATGTAAGCCCATCCTGGGAGAGGAGAAATGAAGAAAAAACAAACCAAGAAAGGGTCCAGGGAATTGGAATTCCTTTGATGTTGGAAAGTATAGAAGTGAAGTCTTTAGAAATAGAAGATGATAGGATGGTGTGTCCTAGGGGAAAGTATAGGCATTTCTGTTTTAATGCCAAAAATGTGTTACTGGAGAAAACCCCATGTTTTCCACAAAATTGCACTCTAAGAGTAGCAGGGCTTATGGGAAAAAGAGAGCTGTGCAAACCACTTAAAACCTGTGGAACTTTGTAACCAGAGACTACAAAAATAATAGTCCTAATAAAATACAAGCCCAGTTAAATTTCCACTGGCATTTGTGCCCAATATCACACTGGCTGCTGATCCTTCATATCCTTAAGCCTCAGGGTTTGGGCTTCCTTCTCAGAGATGTGAGCACTTAACAGCTCTAATCAAAAATAAAAATCTGATTTGGAATTTAGTCCCCCCCCCCCCTTTTTTTTTTGAAAACCGAGGAAATACCTACCTTTAGCTATTAGAATGGCTAAAGTCCAAAGAAAACCTGGCAGTGCTAATTGTTGGGGAGGATGGCAGAGCAACAGGAACTCTCAGACATTGCTGGTGGGAATGCATAGTGATACTACCACTTTGGAAGATGGTTTGGCAGTTTCTAACAAAGCTAAACATAGTTTTACCATATGATCCATCAGTTCAGCTCCTTGCTATTTACCCAACTGATTTGTAAACTTATGCCCACACAAACATCTGAACATGAATGTTCATAGGTTTTCTCATAATTGCCCCAAACAAGCAACAAAGATGCTTTTCTGTAGGTGAATGGGTAAACTGTGGTATATCTATACAATAAAATATTATCTATACTAATAAAAGGGTAATATGCAAATTGGTTGGGACGCCCTCACACAACAACCGAACAGCAGGCTGCGTGGGGCAACCAGGTCGGCAGGGGGGGAGAAGTGATGGGCGACCAAACAACAACAGCAGGCTGCATGGGGCGACCAGGCCGGCGGGGGTGGGGGAGCAGTTGGGGGCGGCCAGGCCGATAGCAGGGGCAGTTAGAGGGGATCAGGCCAGCAGGCAGAGGCGGTTAGGGGTGATCAGGCTGGCAGGGGGGCAGTTAGGGGTGATTAGGCAGGCAGGCAGAGGCCATTAGGGGTGATCAGGCAGGCAGGCAGGTGAACGGTTAGGAGCCAGCAGTCCCGGATTGTGAGAGGGATGTCCGACTGCCGGTTTAAATCGGCATTCGGACATCCCCCTAGGGGTCCCAGATTGGAGAGGTTGCAGGCTGGGCTGAGGGGACCCCACTCCCCGTGAACGAATTTTGTGCACTGGGCCTCTAGTTCAGTGATAAAAAGAAATGAGCTACCCATCCATGCAAAGACACAATGGATCTTAAGTGCATGTTGCTGACTGAAAGAAGCCGGACCGAAAAGATTACATACTGTGTGATTTCAATTATATGACATTCTGGAAAAGACAAAACCATAGACGTAGTAAAAAGATGACTGGTTGATAAGGGCTTTGAAGGAAGAGAGGGTGGGAATAGCAAAATACAGGGATTTTTTAGATCAGTTAAAGTATTCTGTATGATATGTAATTGTGGATACCTGACACTGTATTTATTTATCAAACCCATAGAATTTTACAGCATGAAAAATGAACCTTAATGAATATAAATTAAAAAATCATTTAGAAGAAAAGGGGAAATCCCAGGATAGAATGCAGAACGTGATCACATAATCTTTTACAAACTAATGAAACAGCCTGGAGAAGGGGAGGGGAAAGGTACTGACCTAAATAACTTTGGAAATCAGTGGAGTCTGTAAAACTAAAGGTAAAAGAAACTAGGTGAGCTAGCTGGTTTGGCTCAGTGGATAGAGCATTGGCGTGTGGACTAAAGGGTCCCAGGTTCGATTCCGGTCAAGGGCACATGCCCGGGTTGTGGGCACAATCCCCAGTAGGGGATGTGCAGAAGGCAGCCGATCAGTGATTCATTCTCATCATTGATGTTTCTCTCTCTCTCTCTCTCTCTCTCTTCCTCCCCCCCCCCCGCCCTTCCTCTCTGAAATCAATAAAAATATATAAAAGAAAAAAAATAGGTGAGCACTGAACTCTTGATAAAGTCATATTCCTTGGGGATATGAGTTAACAATTCTGTTACTGGTATATACTTATACTAGAATTGAACAAGTAAATCAATGGATGGCAGATGATGGGAACTAGGTTTCTTACCATTGGAGTTGAATTTTAAGGATAAAAAGCAGAAGGGGGAGGAGTGATCCATGTGATGATTAGAGTTGGAGATATCACCATGAACTCATGTTTAGTTTAATATTGACACAAATGATAACATGGAAATACAGATATGTGTATATGCAGGGGTTTAGTATACAAACACATGTTTTCTTGCTCTTGTCAACAAGGGCACCTGAAAGTAATAATCCCATATAATAAAAGCCTAATATGCTAAGTGTCTGACCGTTCGACCAGTCTCTGTGATGTGCACTGACCACCAAGGGGCAGATGCTCTGACCAGTAGGTTAGCTTGCTGCTGGGGTCTAGCTGATCGGGACTGGGCAAAACTGGCCTAACATGCCCTGGAGCCCTCCCGCGGTCCCTCCCCAGCCTCTAAAATATTTCTTCTAGTTAATTTCCTTTCTGTGTGCATGAATCTGTCCACTGGGCCTTTAGTACTTCCATAACAACTAGCACACTAATACCTAGAGCTGGGTTCTAATGCCATTTGCCAGGGCTCCTTGGAGAAATCCCTCATTCTAGGAGAGGGGCAGGAAGTATATTAGCATCTTGTGGTGCCAGAGAGTAACAAACAAATAAGGACACATCATGGAAGTATGTCAGAGTGCCAGAGGAGCCAACTGAAAAACACTCCCAATAGCCTAAGGGGGAACAGTTTGAGCAACAAAATAAAGTAGTATTAAATTGTAACCCAAAGCATAAAGTAAATATGCATGAGATGTTTGAGTCCATACAGATATAACCAAAGAGGAAATATCATAGCACCTTTTGATCTGCACTGCACTTGCATTTCCCCAGATGGTTTCATATAGTGGCAAGTGTAAGTAGTTCCTGAAGCCACTAAGCATTGGACATTATAGAAATGCACTTCTGTAGGAATCCCAGTCTTCATTGACCTAGGGCCTTTTGTACATGCTAAACTTTTCTCTTTCATTCATTAATGTACTGGGGAAAGCTGTGTTATGAACTAGATGACTTTTTCTTATGCTGACATCATTCCCACATTTATCAAGTGCATATCAGCCAATTTGTATTCAAGAAATGTGTTTTGTAGCAGAACAGACTTTATGAGAATTTAATATTTTGGAGTTGGAATTGTTTGAGGAGATCATTGTGGCTCCAGGAGGAATGATTGAAGTTAGTTGGATGTCAGTAGGAATTAAAATGCAAAAAATGTTCAGGAATTAAAATTCAAAAATGTAAAATAGTCGTATATAACTGTTAAGCATGTTAATGTATGGGAAAGATATGTGTTACTAGGAGGGGCATATAAAAGGGAAGTTAAAACAAGTCAGAGAGGTCAGAGAAAGAGTAATTGAGGAAGTACAGCTTGAGCTAAGATCTGAAGGAAGAATAGGACCTACCTAGGCTGAGAAGGAAGGGGAAAGCTTTCCAATTAGAGGGAATTGCTTGTGGCAAAGACTGGCCTGGTGAATGTAGCTGGAGCAGAAAGGAGATAGAAAATGCAGGGAGAGGGGGAGCTCGAACAAGGCTTTCTGGAAGTTTATCTTTTTCCTAGGTTTAACAGGAGGCTTTTAAGAAGGAATTTTAATTGTATTAAGGGATAGTGGTATAAGGAAGGCAAATTTATATTTTCAGAAAGACACTTGGTAGCATGTTGGGGGCTCTTCCACAAAATACCACAGCCTGGGTGAGTCTATTTTGAAGAAGTGGCATTAGAAGAAGTTTAAGTTTAAAAAATTTGGCTCTCGAAAGAAATTTCAGTCGTTGTACTGTTGATATTTGGATCTGTTGACTAATGAGTTTGCCAACCACTGTGTTACTATATTGTGTGTTCAACATCCCATGTCAAGTCTCCTTCTATCACCATTTATCCTCATTTTACCAACTCTTCTGCCTGCCCCCACACTCTTTCCCTCTGCTGATCATCATGCTGTTGTCTATGAGGTGGTGGTTTTTATTGTTGTTTTTGCCTAACCCCTTCACCTTTTTCAACCAGCCTCCCAACATGAATCCTTTCAATCTTACATATAAACTTTTTCCTAAATATTTAAATATTTATAGAATTTTTCTATAATGTTTTAGTAGAGCATAATGAAGATTTATGATCGTGTAGTTTTTTACAGTTATTTTTGTGTAATGGAAAAAATGTAGGGGATTTTAATTCATACGTAGATTTAACATGAGTCTACTAATTTGGGACAAGGATATATAATCTCTAAGGATTTTTTCATTTAAAAAAATGAGGTTAAATAATACCTATTTCACAGATGTTGGATAAGAAAAAGCTATAGAAAAGCACATAATGCTTTGAGAGATTGTTTATCCTAAATATTTTCTATCTCTTTTCCCAAAGAAGTAGCAAGGATTAGAGATACATGTGAATTGATCCCAGAATGCTCATTGGAATACATGTGAAGTGATCCTAGAATGCTCATTTGTAACTAAGTCCTTCCTATGGGTTCAGAGCTGCACTGGATCAGGCTTCTTGAATTTAAATCCCAGCACAAATCCTGGTTTGGAATTCTCATAGAGCAGTATAACCTTGAGCAAGTTTCTTTATTTTCCCTTAGTTTCTCATCCTATATAATAAAAGGCTAATATGCAAATAGACTGAATGATGGAACGACCGGTTGCTGTGACATGCACTGACCACCAGGGGGCAGATGCTCAATGCAGAGCTGCCCCTGGTGGTCAGTGTGCTCCCACAGGGAGAGCGCCACTCAGCCAGAAGCCGAGCTCACGTCTGGCGAGCACAGTGATGGTGGTGGGAGCCTCTCGTGCCTCCATGGCAGTCAGACATTCCCCAAGAGCTTCTGGACTGCGAGAGATGTAGGCCGGGCTAAGGGACCCCCTGAGTGCATGAATTTCACGCACTGGGCCTCTAGTTTTTAAATTAAAAATAAATCGTATCTATTTCATAAGTTGTTTTGAATGCTAAATAAGTTAATAAATATAATGCTCTTAGAACCAGTGCCTTTCACATGGTATTAAATGTATGTGAACATGGGCTAATTTGCATGGCAAGTGTAAATAATAAATTACCACTTATTATTACTAAGTATGCCTTGAGATTATCTTTTTAAAAAAATATATATATATATTTTATTGATTTTTTTTACAGAGAGGAAGGGAGAGGGAGAGTTAGAAACATTGTTAAGAGAGAAACATCAATTAGCTGCCTCCTTCACACCCCCTACTGGGGATGTGCCTGCAACCAAGGTACATGCTTTTGATCGCAATCGAACCTGGGACCCTTGAGTCCGCAGGCCAACACTCTATCCACTGAGCCAAACCAGTTAGGGCGCCTTGAGATTATCTTATCTCTAAAAGTTTTGATCATTTCCCTTCCAAAGAAATGAAAACAAATATAAAAGCTAGTTGATTTAGGACCCAAAGGTTAATTAGTGTTTTCTTTGGATTTATTTTTAACTATTTAAATTTTTTTAATGCATTTAATTTACCTGACTTTTTCCCAGGCAAATCAATTATTTTAAACATGTTTTTACTGAAAAGATGTTTTGCTAAAACCATAGCTTACTAAATATCTCTTTTTAAAAAGTCACTGGTGTCATTCTGCAGATTTGTGCTGTTACTTGTTTTTTCCTGCTTAGCTCAGTGTAAATCTATTACCTACATATGTTAAAGCAGTTTTAGTCTGTGTGCTGCTGCTTCCACTTTTATGTTCTTAGCCAAGCTTATCACCTGCCAGTGGTCATCTATTTCTGTTCATAACACACCACCATATATACTTAAGATGTCTATGGATATACGTTTTCATGGTAATAGAAAGGAGCTGTGGAGTTCAACAATTTCTTTCAGGCTATGTCAACATCGGCTAATTTGCATTACAACTGTAAACTTAACTGTTTAATGGTAGGATGTACATTGGTAATTTGATGAAATGCATGGTAAGGGAAGATATGACCTCATTGGTTTGTGATGGTTATTATAGGGGTAAGATAAAATTTGTGATTAAGTATTTTAGTTTTAAAACAATCGTAAATTTGAGGTGGGGAATTCTGCTCCCCATGTAGGCATTGTTATAGTATGACTGAAAGGTTAGCCCAGCTGGCATGGCTCAGTGGTTAAGCCTGGACCTATGAACCGGGAGGTCATGGTTCGATTCCTGGTCAGGGCACATGTCTGGGTTGCAGGCTCATCCCCAGTAAGGGGCGTGCAGGAGGCAGCCAATCGGTGATTCTCTCTCATCATTGATGTTTCTATTTCTCTCTCCCTCTCGCTTCCTCTCTGAAATCAATGAAAATATATTTAAAAAAAAGATTAATGACATAAATTTGTATTGTGTGGAACATATCTAACTAGAACACCTGAATAATGGTTTTAGAGTATTGTTTCTCATACAGTCTTTTTGGGGATTGTGGAGACGGTCTCACTCACTCTCTTGGAGTACTTTTTGACCAGCTATTTCAGCTTCTGTCTTTATTCATATTCTGTGGTTTTATGGGCTTATTTTGCACATGCTAGCTTTCAAGGTTAATTGTGTCTTGGGCAAGGGACAAGAGAGGTGATTATGAGTGAAGAACAGACACTAACTCCCTCTCCCTTCCTCCTTCTTCTGGGATCAAAATTGAGGGATAGCTAATTTAAGATGTTTAAAGCTATTACCTAACAGATTTTGTAAGATGTCAGCAATGGCATGGGGTTATATTTCTTTTCTTTTTTTTTTTTTTTAAGAAAGAAAATACAACTAGAGATTAGATATTTCTCATGCTGTAATTGACCAAAGAAATTTATAGGTCAGCGTTTATATAGAATAAATGATATGTCACAGAACAAAATTGTAAATTCTTTAAGAATGCTCTTTTGCCAATTCAATCTAATTGTAAAATTTCATTTAAAAATATACTCGGTGATGCAGATGCTTCTTTAAAAAAAATTTTTTTAAATTGATATCAGAGAAGAAGGGAGAGGGAGAGAGAGATAGAAACATAAATGATAAGAATCATTGATTGTCTGCCTCCTGCACGCCCCCCACTGGGGATCGAGCCCGCAACCCGGGCATGTGCCCTTGACCAGAATCAAACCCGGGACCCTTCAGTCCATAGGCCAACTCTATCCACTGAGCCAAATTGGCTAGGGCCAGATGCTTCTTTTTTAAAAAGCAGGCTATTTTGCAAAATAGTGTTGTTTAGAAATTTTATAAATGATACACAAATTTAGATTAATAAAATTAAGATCATATTCTCATCATATTTTTCAAATGCAATCTCTTTTTTTCTTCTCTTAAAAATACAGTCTACTCTAAAATACTTTAATTTTCCTAAAGGACTGCTAGGTTCAGTGGTTTAGATTTTGAAATTTTATTAAAACTACTGTGTGAAGAGTTCCATGACTAGCTTGGGCTATTTTGCATATTGGATTAATTGTGATGACCATTAAGTCTTTAATTATTAGTACTCATGGTCGCAGAAATGTATATATTATTCTATAAACCATATTTGTTCCTGAATTATTTGTTAAGATTCTCATTTGGATATCTCATTTGATTTTTTTCTTTTTTTTTATGCAGGTCATGGCAAAACCCCAAAAGATGCAGCATCAGTTCGTGCCACACATCCAATACCAGCAGCCTGTGGGATTTATTATTTCGAAGTAAAAATTGTCAGCAAAGGAAGAGATGGGTAAGTGTAAATTGTGGTGAGAAAAATTATTTGCTATTTTTGGGTAATTATTTTTGTTTTAATTCATAATGTTTATATTAACCAGGTTTCTCTGGTAGATTTGTTATTAAAATGAAGAATTGGAATACTATCTAATAAAGAGGGAATATGCTAATTGACCCTCATGCCATCACAAAGATGGCGGCGCCCACAGCCAATAAGGAGGGAATATGCTAATTGACTGCCCCACCCTCAAAGATGGCGGCACCCAGTCACCTCGGCCCCACCGGAGCGGCAGGCACGTGGCATACCTCCAGAGTCCCCCAGTCTCCTCAGCCCCCCAGCCACCCAGGGCCGGCCTGAGATGCAGGCAAGCCTTGGATGGCAGCTGCCCAGCTGCCCAGGGCCGCCCGAGGCTCAGGTAACCAGGGCTGACCGAGCTTGCACTGCTGGCAGTGGCAGGAGCAGAGGTGTGTGATAGGGCGTCGCCTTAGCTGGGTCGCCTCCTGCCCCTGAGGGCTCCCGAACTGTGAGAGGGTACAGGCTGGGCTGAGGGGACCCCCCCCTCCAGTGCATAAATTTTCATGCACCAGGCCTCTAGTTAAATAATAGAGATAGTAAGTAATTTTTCCAGGCCTTTTCTTACACTGTATCTTTCTGAGTTGAGAGACCCAAGTTCAAATAGTCACGATTGTAATCATTTCTAACCCTACTGCTGCATATTTAGTAAGCCGGTTCCTTTTGTACTCAAATTATATCCTTAACCCCATAATGCTGGTGTTGTGCAGGATGATTCCCATGGTTCTCTTCTCCTTTCACACTACATAGTCTACCTTTGCCATGATCTTGACTTTATATTTTCATGACTGCAAATACCCTGATGAATTTGAAATCTAAACTACATCTCAGGCTGTTCCCCTGAGCTCTGGACTAATATCTAACCAGATGTTAGTATTTGAATACTCCACAGGCACCTAAATTTAGCTTGTCTAAAATCTTTTTCTCAATGTTAGCTTGGTTAGTTGTTTCACTAGTGCTTGAAAGTCGAGGAACTTCTTGGTTTTACTATCTTTGTCCATCTCTAAAGCCTCTGCCTTAGTCAGGTCTTGGTAATTTATCCCCTAAATTCCTGAGGTGGTTGGTTCATTGGTTTCCTAGTTGCTCCCTGTTTTCTTCTTTTTCTTTTTTAAAAAATACCCAAGGATATTTTTCCATCGATTTTTAGACAGAGAGAAATATCAGTGTGAGAGAAACATATTGATTAGTTGTTATCCCGATCAGGGCCTGGGCTGAGGAGGAGCCTGCAATCGAGGTATGTCCCTTGACCAGAATCGAACCCGGGACCTTTTGATCCGCAGGCTCACGCTCTATCCACTGAGCCAAACCGGCTAGGGCTCTCTGTTTTCTTATTTCTTTCTATAATTGTTGTTAGTGTTCTTTTTAATATGGAAATGAATTGTGACTGTCCCCTTATTGAAATCATTTAGTACACTTGTTGCTGTGAGGATAGAATCTAAAACTTTGTTACCAAGCTAGGGCTCACTCCCTGACACAGGTAGAAGCCGATACTCTGGCACCAGATTTTAAGAAAAGAAAAAAAGCTTTATTGAGAGGTGAATTGGTAAGGAGACAGGAGGCAGAGCTCAAATCTGTCTCCCTCATCCAGGCTTGGGACAGGCTGGTATGCACAAGTGCTGAAGGCAGGTTTCTGTAGAAGGGCTTTGGGTCATTCATATGAGATATGGTAGGGACTTCAGGCAATGGATTTTCTGGACAATGGAGACTTTAGTTCCGAAAGCCTTCAGGCTTTGCTTTTGGTGGAGGTTGGGTGGACTACCTCTGGGTTTGATTGGAGGTCAAAATTCCTATACTGAGAATGACTTGTGGTTTTGTTTTGTTGTCTCTGAAAAACAACTCAGTATCTTGTTAGAAACAGGATAGGGCCAGTTTGAGCTAGTTCTATTATTATAACTTCTTAGGGTCCTTCAGGAAGATAAAGTCCTTTCTAATTTTTCAGGCTTATCTCTTTGTTGTCAGTTTTTTTTTTTCCTCTTTTTTTTTTCCCAATTGTAAAATTAGTTACATTTTAAATATAGTAAAATTTATAATTTATCATTTTTAGCGTGTAGTTCTGTGAGTTTTGACAGATGTGTATGGTCATTACACTACCACCAAAATCAGTAAAAAAAAGTTTCATTACCCCCACCCCTCCATTTGAAATACCCCTCCATTCCCCTTTATAGACAGTTCTGCTCTATCTCCAGCCCCTGGCAATTGCTGATTGGTTTTCTGTTCCTATAGTTTGCCATTTCTGAAATGGTTTAAAAATGGCATCATACAGTTCTTGGTTTATCTTTCTGTTATTTCCTTTTGAAAATGTAAGTAAATATTTTCACAGAAAACTGAACATGTATCACAGATAAGTGGTGACACTAATTGCTTTTCTAGATAGGTGAAGTGGTTAGCTTCTGAACCTAGAGGAAACTTTATATATTTTTTTTTCATTTTTTAGAGGAGTATTCTTTTATTTTTTATTTATTTTATTGATTTTTTTACAGAGAGGAAGGGAGAGGGATATAGAGTTAGAAACATCGATGAGAGACAAACATCGATCAGCTGCCTCCTGCACACGCCCTACTGGGGATGTGCCAACCAAGGTTCATGCCCTTGACCGGAATTGAACCTGGGACCCCTCAGTCTGCAGGCCGATGCTCTATCCATTGAGCCAGACTGGTCAGGGCCATAGAGGAAACTTGTTCCAGTTATGCCCCAATTAATTAATTATCTGCCTAGACTTAGTGGGACATACTTAGATGACCAGGGGTCATCAATAACGGCCTCTCCCCTGGTACTTCAGTGTCTAGACAGTTGAGCCGAACCGGAACACATGAACACATAAGGCAGAATTAGTATGCAGTCACACAAGGTTTATTTACCTATTCCTACTGGGTCCTAGGCTCCGGCAAAGGCCACCCGGCTATGCACAACGAAAGACGGATGACGAAGACGGAGATAGACAGGCGGCTACAGTTGGTTCAGGCTCGCACAGCAGAGCAGTCAGTCAAGAGCTCTCAAGGATCTCTTATCAGGCAGGAGACGATGACTGAAGAATGTCTGGTGTTTATATATAGCGGGTAGTAAACAACTTGTGTCTTTAGCAGGTGTGCCTTATGCTAGGAGCAGGGCGTTTACACTTTAAGGGCTTAGGGCATTTACATCAAGATAGTGGGGCGTTCACCATGTTTATAACATTTTGGAAGTTACAGAGTATTGGGGTCTCCACACAGCAAACATTTCACGCAATAATCATTTCACATATTAGAGGGGTTTCCTTCTGACCATAACATTATAACAAAACTTTAAACATTTTTGTCACTTTTGAATTTTGTGTGTGTTTTTTAATAATGTAGTTTATGTTCTTTGCTATTTTAGAGGTTAGTATATTTTTACGCTTAGAAAGTTACTTTTATACTAATACCTGCAGGCCCCTCTTTTTAAGATATTCTCTTTTTGTGAGCAGTAATGGAATTAGTAATAACCTCTTCACATTCCCTTCCCTCTTCCCTGGTATCTATATTTTTGGCATTTAAAAATTTATTATTGATTTACATGCAGTAAAATTCATTTTGGGATGGTGTGTATAATTCTGTGAGTTTTGACAAATAAAATACAATCATGTAATAACTATCACAATCAAGATGTGGAACAGTTCCCTCACCTCCCAAAATCCCCTTTTGTAATGAAATCCTCCTCCCGCCCCTAACTTCTGGCAACCACTTATTTGTTTTCTATTTCTATAGTTTCTCCTTTTGAAACCAGAATGTCATATAAATAGAAATGCCACATAAATGTAACCTTTTAAGTATGGTGTTTTTTCACTTAATTTGATGTATTTGAGATTCATTTTAGGTAGTCTAGTGTATCAATATTTCATTCTTTTTTTGGTAAAGTCTCCCCATCTCCATTTTGTTAATTGTATTATATCTGTCTGTTGTAAAAGAACATCCGTTACCTCATCATTTAATGTTAGTTCTAAATTCAATATGTTCAACATCACCACCAGATCTTGTCCCAAAACTTCTCTTGGGTTATTTTGGTTGTCTAAAGATCACTCTTTACCAGAGAGCTCAGGAAGAGCTCATGAGAGACAATATTTTTTCAGTCCTTTTTGGTTCATAACTTGTTTGTGACCATTACACCATTACATTTGAAGGTTCGATTGGGTACAAAATGCATGCCTTACATTTTCTTGTGAGCTCCATGGACTTGGAAATGAAGTATTATTGTCAAAGTCTTATGCTTTTCCTCTTACATGAAACTGGGTATTTTGCTTACATGCTGAAAAGATTTTTCCTTTTTTAAAAAGTACCAATACTTGAGTATGTCTTGTAATTAACCTTCATGTATGGCCTTAAATAACAGGGCTAACTCTTTTATTTCAGAAAATTTTTCTTTTATGAGTTTTCAGTATTTGTCCTGTTTCATTACAAAGGTTTCTTTTGGGGCGGGAGTGGGGGAGGTGGTCTCCAATTATGAGTGTGTTAGATCTTCTTTGCCTAACTTCTATATCATTTGCTCACAAAATCTTTTTCTTTTCTTCTTTGTTTATTTTAAAAATTTCCTCCATTCTGTTCTTTCTTGTGGGGTTTGTTCCACTCTTGTGTTGCATTTAGTTTGTCTTTATTTTTGATATAACTTTTAGTTCTTACATGATGCAAATAAAAACACTATTTTCCCACTTATTTAAATTAAAAATTGGAGACTTCCTATGAAAAAGGCTTAAAGATCTAGTGTATATTTTAAGTTGTAACACTTGTGAAGAAAAATATTGCTGAAAACCAAACAGTAAAATACATCTCAATCTTCATAGTTTTATAGGTATATGTATGTCACTAAGTATGATGGAAAGCACCTGTAAAATTTATAGTTGAAATTTGAAGCAGTTTCTTGCTAACTTATTTGTATGATTTGGAATTGCTGCTATTCATTGTTCCTTAATTTTGCAGGGACATGATGAAAAAGAAAAGGATTTTAAATATGGATTATTGCAATGTGTAGAATTTTATTAAATAAAAATTTTATCTTATTAAAGTCATAAATAATTTCGTGCCTTTGGTGAAAAGTAGGATTTGTTTTATATGTGTAATGTGATAAGTTCTTTTTCTTACACTATATTTAACACCATAACAAGTTACTTTGAAAAGTCAGGAAACCAAGTTATGTTTATTTGTTGTTACTAACTACAGATGAGATTATTTGACAAAGAGTTTTTAGAGGAACTCTCACACTAGTAGTATGCTTTTATTGATCTTAGAGTTTATTATCTTAATTATTACTTAAAAGGCAAGATAAATGAATAGGTACTTGAAGTCCATTTTAGTATTGTGTATTTATATACTCCTTGAGAGGTAATGGGAGAATTGTGGAACTGACAGTTTGATGCATATTGTTGTGGACTTCCTAGATGCAAGAAGTAGAGCCTGTCAATTTTTGTTTTCTGTGATCCTTCTGCATTGGGAGGAATGCGGGCAGGTGCAGTATAGAGAGAGTAAGTGGCTGCTTTGCTGTCAACATAGAATTAGAATTGTAACGAAATTTTTTGTCACAGACAAGAAATCAAAATGTTCTAGGTTCGAATAGTAGTATTGAAAAAAAGAATTTCCATTTTCTGTTACTTCCATTGTAAATTATTTACCTCAATTCTGTTGGCTGAGATAATTAGTACTTTGTAATATTTTGGATATGCATATTCTTGAATTTTGTATACTAACAGTGGCTGTTCTATGGATGCACATGTTGGATGTGATATGATAAAGTTGTTGTGGCCAGGAGGAAATAAGAATGAGACTAGGAAGGAAGTTTATTATACTCACAGGGTTCACAAATGCCACTCAGTGTCACAGGGAAAGCATAAGGCTTTGGACAGGTGGCAGAAGACAGGAATGAGAGGAAGGCCTAGCCCAGAGTGTTTTTGGGGTTTCCAAGAGAAAAGCAAGGCAGGGCAGGGTAAACAGTTTAGGTTTGGCATCCTATATAATTAAAGTCTAATACGCTAAGTGTCTGACTGTTCGACCAGTTGCTATGACACGCACTGACCACCAGGGGACAGATGCTCCAACCGGTAGGTTAGCATGCTGCTGGGGTCCGGCTGATTGGGACTGGGTGAGATGGGCTGGACATGCCCTGAAGCCCTCCTGTGGTCTGTCCCTGGCCGGCCAACCTCCTGCAGTCCTTCCCCTGCTGGCCAGCCCTCTCAGCCCTGATCAGGACTGGGCAAGACAGGATGGACAAGCCATGGAGTCCTTCTGCGGTCCTTCCCTAGCCGGCCAACCTCCTGTGGTCCCTCCCCGGCTGGCCAGCTGGCCCCAATTGGCCCCAATCGGCCCCGATCGTCGGCCAGTCAGAGGGACCCCACCCGTGCACGAATTTGTATACTGGGCCTCTAGTGTTTTAATAATTCAAGTGGGGTTTGGGCTATAGGAGTGGTCTCTAAATTGTCTGGTACCTGACCCTGGGCAAGGGAAATACTGGCTTATGTGCATCTGTGTGTGAGGTAGATAAGGAGATGGCTGGGGCTGTTGACTTGGAATTGGTTGGCTTGTATGTGAGAGAGATGTTTCTGGCCAAGTCCTTTGCTATTTTTTTTTTTTTTTTAAAGAAAAGGCTAGCCTTGGGATGAGCAGTCTCTCACTGGCCAGAAAGCTTTTTAAGATGTCTAAATATCATATAAAATACAGCAAATAAAATACATTACCAGTCCAGTGGTCTGGTAAAGTTTTGTCTGCTTACTTTGTCATATTTCTGATGTGTTCGTGATCTTTCAGAACCTTAGTTCTCTAGACAATTGCTTTTTTTTTGTTTACTTTATAAGTTCTTAAAGTTTTTTGGTTAGTGATTGCTTTTTTTCCTTTAACCCTGAAATATGCATGTTTTAAAAACCTGATTGAAATATTTTTACAGGAGCATCTGCAACTCTGATGAAATGTTTTTGGTTTAATTAAATGTGAATCACTGTTTGGTATATATCAGCAGTCCACTTTCAATGTTTGATTGAACAGTTATATGTTCCCTCTTCCACATAAAGAAGAAATGGTGTATGTTCATATCTTCTTTAAATGTTTAAGATTGGTAGCTTATGAGTAACAGGTAACTGTCCTGGTTCTCGTTATTTTTCCTGTAAGCATTTTTATTGCAAACGTTTTTGCTGCACAACTAATTGGCCAAAAGGCAATTTTTCCATAAAAGATAAAAGAACAAAGAATAAAAGAGGGATGTTAAAAAGACAATGAAATTTGAAACTTAATGTCAGAGTTAAAAAGACTTTATTGCAAAAAGTGTAAATACATTGTCTTGGAAATCTTTTGATCATAGTACACTTTTTTTTTTTTGCTGGTTGATTTGTCTCATTCAATATCACACTTTTTCTTTTTTGCTAAAATTTCTTCTTTCATTGGGAGAGGTGTCAACCAAAGAATTGATAATGCTCTCCAACACATGAATTAGTAGCCACTTCTTTTATTGTGTGTCTTTTTTTCTTTATTGATTAAGGTATTACATATGTCTCCTTACCCCTCCATTGACCCCCACTCCCCCACTCATTCCCTCACCCCCCTAGTGTCTGTGTCCATTGGTTAGGCTTACATGCATGCATACAAGTCCTTTGGTTGATCTCTACTCCTTTCCCCCACCCTCCCCTATCTTCCCTCTGAGGTCTGGCAGTCTGATCAATGCTTCTCTGTCTCTGGATCTGTTTATGTTCATCACTTTATGTTGTTCATTATATTCCACAAATGACTGAGATCATGTGATATTTATCTTTCTCTGACTGCTTATTTTGCTTAACATAATGCTCTCCAGTTCCATCTATGCTGTTGCAAATGGTAAGAATTCCTTTTTTTACAGCAGCGTAGTATTCCATTGTGTAGATGTACCACCAGGTTTTAATCCACTCATCTGCTAATGGGCACTTAGGCTGTTTCTAAATCTTAGCTATTGTAAATTGTTCCGCTATGAACATAGGGGTGCATATATTCTTTCTGATTGGTGTTTCTAGATTCTTGGGATATATTCCTAGAAGTGAGATCACTGGGTCAAATGGGAGTTCCATTTTTAGTTTTTTGAGGAAACTCCATACTGTTCTCCAAAGTGGCTGCACCAGTCTGCATTCCCACCAGCAGTGCACGAGAGCTCCTTTTTGTTCACATCCTCCACAGCACTTGTCATTTGTTGGTTTGTTGATCATAGCCATTCTGACAGGTGTGAGATGGTACCTCATTGTCATTTTGATTTGCATCTCTCAGATGATTAGTGACTTTGAGCATGTTTACGTATGTCTCTTGGCCTTCTGTATGTCCTGTTTCGAAAAGCATCTTTTAAGTTCATTTGCCCATTTTTTGATTGGATCGTTTAGCTTCCTTTTGTTAAGTTGTATGAGTTCCCTATAGATTTTGGAGGTTAACACGTTAAGTGCCATGCCAGTTACCAGTGACTGAAACGGAAAGGAAGACAAAACAGGTTTGGCCCTTAACATGTTAAACCCTTGTCAGATATGTTGGGGAAAATTGACAGATACATGCAAGGAAAATGAAACTAGACCACCATACACAAAAATAAACTCAAAATGGATAAAGGACTTAAACATAGGAAACCATAAAAATATTAGAGGAATTCACAGGCAGCAAAATCTCAGACATATGCCAAAGCAATATCTTCACCGATACAGCTCCTAGGGCAATGGAAACTAAAGAGAAAATAAACAAATGGGACTATATCAAAATAAAAAGCTTCTGTACAGCAAAAGAAACTATCAACAAAGCAACAAGAAAGCCCACTGCATGGGAGAACATATTTGCCAATGTTACCAGTATCACCGATAAGGCTTTAATCTCCCACATTTACAGGGAACTCATACAACTTAACAAAAGGAAGATTAACAGCCCAATCAAAAAATGGGCAATGGACAAAATTAGATACTTTTCGAAAGAGGACATAAGGAAGGCCAAGAGACATGAAAACATGCTCAAAGTCACTAATAATCTGAGACATGAAAATCAAAACGTCACTTCTTTTATATTTGCCATAGCTTGGTAAACTTTTAGTTTGATAGGTGGGAAGAATGATGTGGTCACCAAAGGATTTGCAAATGATTTGCAAATTGATATGTGTGCATTTGGCTTTACATGTAGCTTTGCAGTCTGGCTTTATACTTGGCTGTTACCTACTATTTTACACACCAGGTCTATTCTTGTCACTGTATAGATCATTATAAAGACTGAGATTTATATAATATAAAAATGGGAATACTGCAAGAACTTAAGTGGAGATATAAAACCAAACTGATAGCTAGCTTAAATACATTAAGTCTGTCACATGTAAACCAACCTGTCAACCAGGAATTTTATCTTTTATGGAAAAACTGCCTTATGGCCAATCAGTTGTGTGGTGAAGATGCTTATGGAGAAAATACTGGACTCAAAGTGATCTACACTGATAAAAGAGAAAGATGCAAATTGACCATACCTTTATGATGCCCACAGGCCAATCAGGAGTGAGTATGCAAATTAATCCAACAACGATGGCGGGTTAATTTGCCCATGCAGGTGCCTAGGGGGCGGGGCGGGATGCAGGCGTTCCACATCGCCCCAGCTGCTTCGGGCCTCTGGGCCGGAGCAAAGGCAGAAAGGTGGCTCCAGGCCTGGAGCGAAGGTGGAAAGGCAGCCAAGGGAAGGAAGGCCCATTCTTGCACGAATCTTCATGCATCGAGAATCTAATATATATGTCTACAATAATAAAAGAGAAACATGCAAATTGAATGTTCTTCCTGCCACGCCCACCAGCCAATCAGGAGCGAGTATGCATATTAACCCAACAAAGATGGCGGTGGCCACCGAGCTGGAGTGAGCAGGAGGCTTGGGTTGCCCCTGCCCTGGCTGCTGCTGAAGGAGTGACTAGGGAAAAATAAAGGAGCTGGGAAGCCTGGGTTGCCGGGAGGTGTGGCCAGCCTGAAAACGGCTCTCAGCCCCTTACCCAGACTGGTCACACCCCCATGGGGTGAGGGTTTCTGCTGGGGGTTTTGGCCAGCTTGCAAACAGCCATCAGCCCCTCACCCAGGCCACCCCACGCCCCAAGGGAACCTCCACCCTAGATTCTGGACACCCTTCAGAGCAAACCAGCCGGCCCCCACCCATGCACCAGTCTCTATACTAATAAAAGGATAATATGCTAATTAGACTGGGAGACCTTCCAGGAGACCTTCCGGACATTCTTCTGGACAAAGACATGGTGGCGGGGCCGAGGTAGAAGCGGTTAGAGGCCAAGAGGGGAGGGCAGTTGTGGGTGATCAGGCCAGTGTGGGGGAGGCAGTTGGGGGTGAGCAGACCAGCAGGGGGGCCAGTTGGGGGTGAGCAGGCTGTCAGTGGGGGTCAGTTGGGGGTGATCAGGATAGCAGGGGGGGCAGTTTGGAGTGAGCAGGTCAGCAGGGGGGCGGTTGGGGGCAAGCAGACCAGTGGGGAGGGAAGGTCGGGGTGAGCAGGCCAGCAGGGCATCAGTTGGGGGTGAGCAGGCCAGCAGTGGGGGTCAGTTGGGGGTGATCAGGACAGTGGGGGGAGCAGTTTGGAGTGAGCAGGCCAGCAGGGGAGGCAGTTGGGGGTGAGCACACTGGCACGGGGGGCAGTTGGGGCAAGCAGGCCGGCAGGCAGAGTGTTTAGGGGCAATCAGGCAGGCAGGTGAGTGGTTAGGAGCCAGCAGTCCTGGATGGCAAGAGGGATGTCCGACTGCCGGTTTAGGCCCGATCACTGTAAACCGGTAGTAGGACATCAGAGAAAGAAAGGAGAGAGATAGAAACATGAATGATGAAAATCATTGATCAGCTGCCTCCTGCATGCCCCCTACTGGGGATGGAGCCTGCAACCCCACCATGTGCCCTGACCGGGAATCCAGCAGGTGACCTTCTGGTTCCTAGGTCAATGTTCAACTGCTGACCCACATGAGCTGGGCTCTTTTGGTACTCTTAATTTATGTGTCATGTCATTGTATTCATGATGTCATTCTGTAGAAATAAAGGATTATTTCAAAAGATATTAAGTAATTTAAGTCCTGTAAGACAAAAAGATCCCTCTTGTATCTTGAGTTACATGAAGAAATTATTCAAAATTTGAAGTTTTAAAATAAAACATAAAGCAAGGAATTAGATGACCATTATGCCCTTTAAATGCATGCTTACTGAGAAGCTAACATTTAGTATAATTTGAAATTTTCTTTATTTCTCAAATTTATAAACGTGTGTTAAGAAATTATAGTCATAAAACCGCTTGAGTTTCAAATAAGGTACTGGTTAAATGAATTCTCTTGTAAATTAAAAGCTAACCAATCCTATTTTGTGAGCTAGGATAAAAATGTCTAGCTTACCAGTCTTTTTGAAATTGCTAAAAATTGAATCTCTATAATAAAGAGCCAGGGTGTAACGATCAAAGGCTGACCATCTGAAAGTTGTCATGGCAACCCAGTACTGACTACTGCAGCTGCAGGCCCGGTGACCCAGCAGTAACTGCTGAGGGGGCTTTGAATCAGGCCCGGAAAGAGACCTGAATTGAGAAGCAGGGACTGATCTACAGCGTCTGAGGCAGCTTTTGACCAGCACTTGCCTCTCTCTTTCCCTCAGAGCCTGGCCAGCAGCCCTGCGTCCATTTCTCTCTAGGCCTCCACCTGGGCTGCTGATCAGTCCTGCCTTTCTGATCAGGCACAATTGATAGGCCCAGAGACGCTGACTGGCATAGAAACCAGCCAATCAGAACACCAATCCGGAAGTCAGTCCTGCAGTCAGCGCTGGAACCCATTTCTCTTAAAGCCTCCACTGGGGCTGCTGATCAGTCCCGCCTTTCTGATCAGGCCCTATTGATAGGCCCAGAGATGCTGACTGGCATAGAAACTGGCCAATCAGAACCAAGTCTGGATCAACTGTGAGGAGGCAGTGGCTACCTAGGAGGCGGAACTTTTGACACTGACTGGCATAGAAACTGACCAATTAGAACCAAATTGGCCAGCAGAGGAGGGCAGTTGGGGGTGATATCAGGCCCACAGGAGAGGGCAGTTGGGGGCAACCAGGCTGGCAAGAAGAGGGCAGTTAGGGACGAGATCAGGCCAGCAGAGGAGGGCAGTTGGGGGCAACCAGGCAGACAAGGGGGGGTAGTTGGGGGCGAGATCAGACCAGCAGGGGCGAGCCGTTGGGGGCAAGATCAGGTCGGCAGGAGAGGGCTGCTGGGGGCAAGATCAGGCCGGCAGAGGAGGGCCTTTGGGGGCAAGGTAAGGCTGGCCGGGGAGGGCAGTTGGGGGCAACCAGGATGGCAAGGGAGGGCAGTTGGGGATGAGATCAGGCTGGCAAGGAAGGGCAGTAAGGGGTGATCAGGCAGGCAGAGTCAGTTAGGGGTGATCAGGCAGGCAGGCAAGTGAGCGGTTAGGAGCCAGTGGTCCCAGATTGCAAGAGGTATGTGCAACTGCCGGTTTAGGCCCAATTGGGCCTAAACCGGCAGTTGAACATCCCCCAAGGGGTCCCCAATTGGAGAGGGTGCAGCCTGGGCTGAGAGAACCGTCCCCTCTGTGCATGAATTTTGTGCACCGGGCCACTAGTTATTTTATATCTACCTTCCATATTATCCTTTTGGAAAACATTGTCAGTTTGTATTTCTAACAAATGCACAAGATATTTTACCACATGCTTTCCTCATTATAATCTATCTTTACAACTTATTAAATACTATTTTTATAGCAGTATTTATAATTACCATGAAGGTTTGTTTTTTTTTTTTTAAAGCTTTAGGGGTTCTAGCAGGGCCTGGCCAAAGTTTGATGGCTTCTCAGTTGCAGGGCTCTCTCTTCTTGTAGCCCTTCAGTTTGCATAGTGGACAGGGCCTAGGTGGAGACTTTTTAAGATAGGGGCCGAAGTGCCACATAATTTAAATATATGCATGTACAGTGATTTACTATTCCACATATAGGTTAGCCCTGGTTTTTATATAGCACTAGAGGCCTTTTTCACGATATTCATGCAAGAATAGGCCCCTAGTTTCACTCCCAGCCGTCCGGGACCCAGCAAGTCCCCACTCCCTAAACCAGCTGCCCCTGCTCCCCGGCCGCCCAGGAGCCGGCACGTGCCCACTCCCAGGCCACCCGGAGCCGGCATGTCACCGCTCCCGGGCCACCCAGAGCCGGCAAGTCCTCGCTTCTGTCTGGAGCACCACTCCAGTAGCTCCCTCTGCCACCCTGCTTCCCCTCATAGCAGGCTTCACACTGCTCTGTGCCTTCATATGCAAATAAACCTCCATCTTTGTTGGGTTAATTTGCATACTCACTGATTGGCTTTGGGCCTAGTGGAGTGATGATTAATTTGCATGTTTCTCTTTTATTAGGTAAGATAAACAACACTGCATTAAATGTTCTTGTAGATAAGTTTTGCATATATCCATGGTTACTTTCTTTGGGCTATATTAAGTGAAAAATGGTTTGCTAGTTTTTAAAAAAAAGTTTTTATTGATTTAGAGGGAGAGAGAGAAACATTGATGAGAGAGAAACAGCATCAATTGCCTCTTTCATACCCCCCTACTGGGGATAAAGCCTGCACCCCGGGCATGTGTCCTGATGGGGAATTGAATTGGTGACCTCTTGGTGCATGGGTTGATGCTCAATCATTGAGCCACACCAGCCAGGCTGGTTTGCCATTTTGAGGAGAATTTCTTTGATTACTAGTGAGGTCACATATTTTTCATGTTTACTTTGATGTGTGACATTTTTATTGGAGTATTCTTTTTTAAAAAATTTATTTTAAATTAACATGAAGTTCACCTTTTTTTGTCTGATTCTTTGAGTTTTGACTAATGCATAGAGTCTTGCAACCACCACCACAATCAAGTTACAAGATAATTTCTTACTCCCCAAAGTTTCCTAAAAGGAAATGCCCCTTCATTAATTTTTCCTACACTTGTAACTTCTGACAACCACATTCTTCTTCCCTAAAGCTTTTCTTTTTCAAAACTGACATATTAAAAGGATCTATGTAGTATGTAACCTTTTGAGGCTGACTTTTTAAATTTAGCATAATGCATTTGAGATTAATACATGTTGATGCTTGTACCAGTAGTTTATTGCTTTTCGTTATTGAGTAGTATTTCGTTGTAAGGATGTACCACAATTTCTTTTTTTTCCCCCCTACAATTTCTTTATCCCCTTACCAGTTGAAGGACTGGGTTGTTTCCAGTTTATGTTGATTATGAGTTTAGATTTCTAGAAAAATTAAATAGTACAGAGAGTTCCTGTATATCTCTCTCCCCCACAGTTTGCCCTATTTATAGCCTGCATTAGTATGGTACATTTTTATAATTGTTGAACCAATATTGATACCAAATTTATTACAAAAGTCCATAGATTACATTATGGTTCCCTGTGTGTTGAGTAGTATTGTGGGTTTTGGCATATGCCATACGTCATGTATCTGCTATTACAGTTTCATATAGAATGGTTTCATTGCCTTAAAAATCCTCTATGGTCCACCTATTCCTCCCTACCCCCCATTTCCCTCTACCCTTCATCTTCAAGCTAGTAACCACTGATGTTTTGTACTGCCTCCGTAATTTGATAATTGGAATTATATAGCATGTAACCTTTTTAGACTGGTTTCTTTCACTTAGCAATATGCATTTAAAATTTCTGAGTCCCGTCATGCCTTGATAGATTCTTTTTATCAGTGAGTAATACTCCATTGTATGGATGTACCACTATTTTATCCTATTGAGGAACATCTTGGTTATTTCTAGTTTTTGACAGTTATGAGTGAAGCTCCCATAAACATTCATGTGCAGGTTTATGTGTGAACATGTCTTCAGCTCACTTGAGTAAATACCTAGAAGCGTGATTGCTGGGTCATATGACAAGACTCTGTTTAACTTTATAAGAAACTGCTAAATGTCTTCCAAAGTGGCATTACCATTTTGCATTCTCATCAGCAATTAATGAGAGTTTCTGTTGCTCCTCACTAACAATTGGTATGTCAGGTTTTTTATTCTTTTAAAAAACCATTATAATAGGTTTGTAGTGGTATTTTATCATTATTTTAATTTGCCAATTCCCTAATGACATATGATACTTAGCATCTTTTCATGTGCTTATTTGCCATTTTGTAGATCTTCTTTGCTGAAGTATCTGTTCACATTTTGTGTCCACTTTTTAGTTATTTTGCAAATATTTTCTCCCAATATATGGCTAGGTTTCATTCTCTCTCAACTCTGTCTTGAAGAGCAGAAGTTTTTAATTTTAATGAAATCCAACTTTCCTTTTTTTTTTTTCCCCCCACAGATCTTGCTTTCCGTTTTGTATCTAAAAAGTTATAGCTGAATCTAAGGTTACCTAAAATTTTTTTAAACATTTTATAATTTTGCGTTTTATATTTAGGTCTCTAGTTCATTTTGAGTTAATTTTTGTGAGAGATGTAATAAGGTCTCTGTCTACATTCATTTTTTCAAGTAGATGTCTATTTGTTCAATACCATCTGTTGAAAACTCTTTTCTCCATTGAATAGGCTTTGCTTCTTTGTCAAAAATCAGTTAACTATATTTTTGTGGGTCTATTTCTGGGCTTTCTATTCTGTTTCATTGATCTATTTGTCTTTTTTTTTTTTTCTAAATGTGGTCTTTAAATACTATAGATTTATAGTGTGTATGCTTGAAGTTGGGTAGTGTCAGTTCTTCAGCTTTATTTTTCTTTAGCATTGTGTGTGCTATTTTGGATCTTTTATTTTTTCATATAAACTTTAGAATCAGCTTGTTGATATCCATAAAATAGCTTGCTTGGGATTATGTTGTATTAGGAGATCAAACCAACATCTTAACAGTATTGAGTTATCTTGTTCACAAACGTGGAATCTCTCTCCATTTATTTAGTTCTTCACTTTTTAAATCAGTTTTATAGTTTCATCATATAAATCTTGTACATATTTTGTTAACAATATACCTTTTTCCTTTTTCATGGTGCTAATGTAAATGACACAATTTTTTAAATTTCAAATTCAGATTGCTCATTACTAATATGTAGTGATTGCCCCCCCCCCCCTTTCCTGTTGAATTTATTGGGGTGACACTGGTTAACAAAATTATTCAGGTGTAGGGTGCACAATTCCATTAGTGATTCTCTTTTGCAGATTAACCTTGCATCCTACAAACTTGCTATATAATCCCTTACTAGTTCCAAGAGCGCTTTGTCAGTTCTTTGGGATTTTCTACATAGACATTCTTATTAGCTGCAAAAATCAGTTTTATTTCTTCCTTTGCAATCTGTAATTCTTTTATTTCTTTTTCTTGTCTCCTTGAGTTACTAGGACTTCCATTATGGTATTGAACAGGAGGGGTGAGAGGAGGCATCTTTTCTTTGTTCCCAGGAAAAGTATCTAGTTTCTCACCATTAAGTATGATGTTAACTGTAGGTTTTCTGTAGATGTTCTTTGTTAAGATGAGAAAGTTTCCCTCTATTCCTACTTTACTCAGAGTTTTAATCATGAATAAGCATGTTAGATTTTGTCAAGTGCTTTTCCTGCATCTATTACTATAATCAGGATTTTTCTTCTTTAGCCTGTTGATGAAATAAATTATATTAATTGATTTTTAAATTTGAACCACCTTTGCATGTGTGAGGTAAATCCCACTTGGTTGTAGTGTATATTTCTTTTTGTATATTGTTGGATTTGATATGCTTTGTTGTGAATTTTTTACATTTATGTTCAAGAGACATACTGGTCTATAGTTGTTTATGATTGGTTTTGTAATATTCCTTTGGGATTTTCTAGCCATCTTTTTTTGATTTTTGGTTTAATTCAATTGTGGTCTGAGCATATTTTGTATTATTTCAATTTTTAAAATATCTTAAGATTTGTCTTATGACCTAGAATGCGGTGGTCCATCTTGGTGAATATTTTTGTGAGCTTGAGAATAATGTGTATTCTGATGCTGTTGGATGAAATGTTCTATAAATGTCATGAAATCCAGTTAATTGATAATGCTATTGAGTTTGACTGTATCCTTGCTTGTTTTCTGCCTGCTTTGTCTGGGAGATAATAATGCAGGTTTTTTGGTGTCTCCAGTTACAATAGTGGATATAACTGTTATTCCTTAAAATTCTATCAGTTTTTGCCTTAAATCTTTTGACACTTTGTT
Organism: Corynorhinus townsendii; assembly: GCA_026230045.1. Lineage (NCBI taxonomy): Eukaryota > Metazoa > Chordata > Mammalia > Chiroptera > Vespertilionidae > Corynorhinus > Corynorhinus townsendii. The sequence goes on along the minus strand of JAPDVU010000002.1, from coordinate 138,014,335 downwards.
ATGAGGCACATAAATATTAAGGATTGTTATGTTATCTTTGAGATTTGACCTTTTATTATTAAGTAAATCTCTTTATTCCTGATAATTTTCTTTGTTCTGAAGTCTAGTTTGTTAGAAATTAGTATAGCTAGTCCAACTTTCTTTTGATTAGTATTAGCGTTGTGTGCCTTTCTCCATCCCTTTACTTTTAATTTATCTATCTTTATATTTAAAGTTGACTTCTTGTAGACAACATATATTTGAGGCTTGTTTTATATCCACTCTTTCAGTTTCATTTAATTGGTGTTTTAGACCTTTTTGATTCAAAGTGGCTGTTGTTTATAGTTGGGTTGATATCAACCCTATTTGAAACTTTTCTATTCATTGCATTTGTTCTTTGATGCTTTTCCTTTTTTAATCTTGTTTTCTTCCTTCTCTGGTTTTAATTGAGCATTTTATAATTGCACTTTTTCTTCTATATTAATATATCAGTTATACTTATTTTTAAATTTTATTGGTCATTGCCCTGGAGTTCGCGATAGACCAATTTCAACTAATACAAGTCTATTTTCAAATAATACTTTACCACTTTAGAGGCAATGTAGGTGCTTTATAATAGTCTAGAGGCCCAGTGCATGAAATTGGTGCACTGGTAGGGTTTCTAGCAGCTGCCAACTGCCAGTTGGGTACTCCTTCCTTTCCCCCTGCCACCGCTAGCCGGGGCCTTCCTTCCTTTCCCTGGCCAGCCTGCCCCCTGGTCGAACTCCCAGAAGAACTCCGATTGAGGGGACAGTTTGCATACTACGCTTTTATTATATAGGATTATAACCAATTTCTTCTTCCTGTCCTTTATAATAGTGCTCTTATTCATTTCACATATTAGAAAACTAACATTGATTGTTACTATTATTTTCTAAACAATTATCTGAGCTCAATTCAGAATAAGAAAATTAAAAGATTTTATCTTTATTTTATCAGTCATCATGCAGTTATGCCAATGGAACCTCTTCCTTTCTTTATGTAGAACTGAGTTTCTTATATATGTCTTTTCCTTTTCTCGGAATAACTTTTAATACTTCTTGCAAGGCAGGTCTATTGGCAACAAATTCCTTCAGTGTTTATCTATCTGATAAAGACTACTTGTTCTTAACTTTTGAAGGAAAATTTCCCTGGATATCTAATTATAGATTGGTAGGTTTTTTATTTCTATACTCAGATAATTCATTCCAATCTTTTTTTTTTTTTTCTTGCATGGTTTCTAAAGAGAAGTCTGACATAATTCTTACTCTTCTTTCATATATAAGTAAGGTGTGTTGTTTTTTTTTCTTGTTTGTGTGTCCTTTAGCTTCTTTCAGGATTTTCTGTTTGACCTTTGCAATTTGAATATTATAAGCCTAGTTGTTAATGTTTTCTATTTAACCTCTTTTGTGTTCTCTGTGTTTCTGGAATTTTGATTTGGTGTCTGTAATTAACTTCAGTCTGTAATTAACTTCAGTTTCTCTCCTCCTTCTAGTATTCCCATTATATGTATGTTACACCCCTTATAGTTGTTCCATAGGTTTTATATATTCTTTCCCCCCTTTATTTGGCATTTCAGTTTGGGACATTTCCATTGACATAGCTGCATGCTGACTGATTGTTTCTCCTCAGTTGTGTTTAGCCCATCAAAAGCATGCTTGATTTGTATTAGTGGTTTTGATTTCTAGCATTTTGCTTTGATTCTTACAGCCAATAGCATATAAATTAACAGTTAACTTAAATTCTTAGTTTTGATAATTCCAAAATATCTGCTGTATCTGATTTTGGTTTTGATGCTTGCTTTGTCTCTGTAGAATATGATTTGTCTTGCTTTTTGTCATGCGATGTAATTTTTTGTTGAATACTATATGATTTATTATATAACTAGAGGCCCGATGCATGAAGATTCATGCAAGAATGGGCCTTCTTTCCCCTGGCTGCCGGCAGCGCCTTCGCACTGGCCGGACCTGCCTTTCTGCTCCAGCCTGGAGCTGCCTTTCTGCTCCGGCCCGGAGCTGCCTTTCCACCTTCCCACACTACTCAGAGGCCCAGAGTGGCTGGGGCAGTGCAAAACGCCTGCGTTGTCTCCATGGCCACAACGCAAGTACCCTGCCCTGCCCCTGGCCACTTGGTGCCTGTGTATGCAAATTAACCCACCATCTTTGTTGGGTTAATTTGCATACTCACTGCTGATTGGCTGGTGGGTGTCGCGAAGGTACGGTCCATTTGCATCTTACTCTTTTATTAGTGTAGATAGGAACTCAGGTAAATAATTATCTGGCTTGTATTTATGCCATGTTTAGTGTTTGCTAGGTGTGTTTATATTGTTTGTATGTGTCAGAGGCTTTATTTTCCTCTCGTTAACTTGTCTTCCTGGTTGTTTTAGGGTTTACCTAGAAACTCCTTATAGTCTGTGTCTTGCAGCTTTCTCACTTGTCATCTGTTTTTATCTTGGAACCTTGTTGATGTGGTGATAAGGTACTGGGGAATGGACATGTGTTCTATAATGTTATGATTAAATCTCAGTTGTTGTAGTGGACCAGGTTATGATCTTCAGAGAAGTTTTAGTATTTCCCCCCCTTACTTTTAAGTCAGGAAGGCTAGCTGGGACTGGAGTTGTCTAATTGTCCTTACTCTAGGTCAGACAAGGCTCTAATACAGTAGTTTACCTTGGAGGCAAGTCTTTGTTAAGGAGAACTGATTGCTCTGGGCATATCCACTTTTCCTCTCCCCCAGTCCAAAACTGGAAGAATTTTTTTTTCTGAAAATAATCTGGTGGAGTTCCCAAGGTAAAACTCATGAATATGTGGAGGCTTCTTTAAGATGGGAAGGATTTTGCCCAGGTGGCGTGGCTCAGTGGTAAGCATCAACCTATGAACTAGGACAGTGGTCGGCAAACTCATTAGTCAACAGAGCCAAATATCAACAGTACAACAATTGAAATTTCTTTTGAGAGCCAAATTTTTTAAACTTAAGCTTCTTCTAATGCCATTTCTTCAAAATAGACTCGCCCAGGCCCTGGTATTTTGTGGAAGAGCCACACTCAAGGGGCCAAAGAGCAGCATGTGGTTCACACGGGGTTTACCGACCACTGAACTAGGAAGTCAGGGTTTGATTCCCGGTCAAGGCACATGCCCAAGTTGCAGGTTTGATCCCCAATGTGGGGTGTGCAGAAGGCATCTGATCAGTGTTTTTCTCTCTCATCATTGGTGTTTCTATCTCTCCCTCTCTCTCTCTCTGAAATCAATAAAAATATATTTTTTAAAAAAGGGAAGGATTTTAAAGCTCAAACTAGCTTACTTACACAAATATCTTTAAAATATTCCTACCAGTTACAGTCTTCAGAGGCTCCTGCTCCTGGCAAGCTCAAGCTGAGTCTTTTCAATTTTCCTGGAGGCTTTTTGCTTTGTGAACTCAGTTTTCTGATGACTCTAAGGAGAGTTGTTGATTTTCAGTTTGTTCACTTTGTTCCTTGTTTTGAGGATAAGTGACAAAATTCAAGCTCTTTACATATTGGAGCTGAAATCAGAAGTCCTCTTGTTTATGTTTTGACAGTGAGTTTCATTGAGAACAATTCACATACCATAAAAATTTACACTTAAAAACATACTATGGTTAGTTTTTAGTGTATCACAGAGTTGCACAACCCTTACCACTGTTTAATTTTAGAACATTTTCATCACCTGAGAAAAGAAATTCTATCCCCATTAGCAGTCACTTCTCCCAGTCTTAGGCGACCACTTACCTATTTTGTTTTTATAGTTTCCTATACTGGAAATTTCATATAAAGGGAATCATGCAATTTGTTTTTTACTTATTTATCTTTGCATGTTTTCAAGGTTCATTCATGCTATAGCGTTTATCAATAATATTTTCTCCATTGTTGCAAACTAATATCCCATTGTAAGGATATATATCACATTTTGTTTATCCACTCATCAGTAGGTAGAAAAATCTTTTTTGCCTATTATGAATAATGTTTTTACAAACATTTCATGTAATAGTTTTGTGTGGATGTATTTTTGTTTCTCCTGGGTAGATGTCTAAGAATTGGATTGCTGGTCTTAGGGCAACTCATTTCAAGTTGTGAGTTTTTCTTAGTGGTTGCTCTGGAGGATTACTCAGATAATAACTTAATATAATTTAGATTAATAATACCAACTTGATTTCAATAGTATATTAAACTTTGGTCCTTATTATCTCCATTTTCTTCTGTCTCCTTTTTGGTATTGTCATAAAAGTGTAGCTTTATACAGTTCAAGCCCAGAGAGTTATAATTATTGCTTTATATTCATTTTTCATGCCTCTGCCTTCTGGCTTCCATGAATTCTGATGAGAAATCTGTTGGTAATTATTAGGTTACTAGTACATAGCATTAACAATATAAAGCAGTAATAGTAACCTAATTCCTATCTATAATAGGAATTAAACTAATCTAGTCCTCTTAATTCTATTGTTGGATATTTGGTACAACTATTATCTACTTAACAATGCTAATAAATGTATAATTTGAAATTATGTATTGACATATCGTTTTGAAAAGTATCCACGACCATTTCCCTTTTTTAAACACATAGTACCACAATAATAAATTTATTGTGCATGTGCTTAAATCTTGTCACTCCTTTCCTCTTGTTGAATTTGAGCGTGTTTTTATATGTCATGCAACACCTCAAACATCTACCAGCTATCTTGGTTCACTGTGTTATAAGCCACACCCATGCATATCCGGTGTTACAATTTTTCCCTTCTCAGATAACTTTCTTTCCACCACTTTGAAATAATTTACAAGCTGTAATCTTTATGTCACCCACTTCTCCAAGTAAACTTCAGGTCTTTTTCAGTGTAATATGCCATGTTTATTGTAGTATTCTTTTTAACAACTTGTGTAAAACTTTTTATTGAATTTTGAGTTTAAATTGGGTTCTTTTGTGTGTGTGTGTGTGTGTGTGTGTGTGTGTGTTACTGGTGAAGTTTTGGAACACTGTTCTTAACCCTATTTTTCCCCATAAACACTGTAGATTTATTTATTGCATGATTTTGTTTAGTATGGTGATTTTAAGGAACTTAAATGTTGTGATATAGCAAAACTAATTGCTTTACCTCATATCTATCCATTCATTGGTCCATCTTACTTTTTGATGCATTTCAAAGTAGACTTCACACCAAATCACTGCAGTATGCGTATTTTATTTTATTTTTAAATATATTTTTATTGATTTCAGAGAGGAAGGTAGAAGGAGAGAGAGAGAGAAACATCAGCAATGAGAAAGAATCATTGATTGGCTGCCTCCTGCACGCCCTCCACTGGAGATTGAGTCCGCAACCTGGGCATGGACCCTGACCGAAAATCAAACCATAACCTTCTGATTCATAGGTTGACACTCAACCACTGAGCCACGTCAGCTGGGCTGCAGTATACATATTAATTAGAATTCTATATTGTTCACTCTTTTGAAATTATAATATTTATGTACAGAGACATACACAAATTTTAAGTGTACTACTTGGTGACTTTAGCAGATACGTAGACATGTGAAATCAAAACTCCTGTCAAAATATAGAACAATACTATCATCATCAGAAATGTTCCCTTGTGCTATTTCCCAGTGAGGCCCTGTCTTTACCTTCTCATTTTGTCTGATTTTACAACTTCATATGAAAGGAATCATATGATTCACTATAACATTTTTTAAATCATCCATATTGCATGTATTAGTAATTCACTTTCTTATTTCTTATTTTAATTGAATTTATTGGGGTGACATCTATACTAATAAAAGGGTAATATTCTAATTAGACTGGAAGTCTTCCAGACAAAGTCACGTGGTGGGGGCCGAGGCAGAGGCAGTTAGGGGGCAATCAGGCAGGCAGGGAGGCGAGCAGTTAGGAGCCATAGGTCTCAGATTGTGAGAGGGATGTCCGACTGCTGGTTTAGGCCCAATCCCTTGTAAACTGGCAGTAGGACATCCTTCGAGGGGTGCCAGATTGGAGAAGGTGCAGGCCAGGCTGAGGGACACCACCCTCCACCCCCCCGCACGAATTTTGTGCACTGGGCCTGTAGTTGTTTAATAAAATTATATAAGTTTCAGGTGTACAGTTCTTTAATACATCATTAGTATATTGTATCGTGTGTTCACCACCCCAAGATAAGTCTCCTTCCATCACCATTTATTCTCCTTTTACCCTCTTCTACCTCCACCATTCCCCTTTTCCTCTGGTAATCACCATACTCTTGTCTGTGTCCGAGGTTTTTTCCCCCCTTAATCCCTTCATCTTTTTCACACCCACACACACCCACCTCTGACAGCTGACAGTCTATTCTCTGTATCTATGAGTCTAGTTCTATTTCGTTTGTTTATTTTGTTCATTAGATTCATCATATGAGAGGAATCATATGGTACTTGCCTTTCTCTAACTGGCTTATTTCACTTAACATAGTGCTCTCCAGGTTCATCCAATTAGTACAATTGTTTCTATTTTTCTCCCCAAATTGCAAAGTGTAAGATTTCCTTCTTTTTTATGGTCAAGTAGTAGCCATTGTGTAAATGTACCACAGCTTTTTTATCCACTCACCTACTGATGGGCACTTGGGCTCCTTCTAAATTGACTATTGTAAATAATGCTGCAATGAATGTAAGGGTGCATATATTCTTTTGAATTAGTATTTTGGGTTTCTTTGATCCCAGAAGTGAAATCACTGGTTCATAAGGTTGTTCCATTTTTAACTTTTTGAGGTAACTCCCTACTACTTTCCTCAGTAGCTGGAGCAATCTGCATTCCTACAAACAGTGCACGAGGGTTGTCTTTTCTTTGAATCCTTGCCAACACTTGTTGTCTGTTGGATTATTGATGATAGAGATTCTGACAGGTGTGAGCTGATATCTCATTGTGGTTTTAATTGGCATTTCTCTGATGATAAGTGATGTTGAGCATCTTTCCATATGTCTATTAGCCATCTGTATGTGCTCTTTGGGGAAGTGTCTATTCAGGTCCTTTGTCTTGGATTGTTTGTTTTTTGTTTTAACTTGTATAAGTTATTTATAAATTTTGGATATAAACCCCTTACCAGATGCATCATTGGCATATATGTTCTTCCATTCATTGGGTTGTCTTTTCGTTTTGTTGATGGTTTCCTTTGCTGTGCAAAACTTTTTTAGTTTGCTATAGTCCTATTAGTTAATTTTTATTTTTGCTTCCCTTGCCTGAGGAGATGTATCAAAAAAAATATTGCTAAGAGAAATGTCAGACATTTTACTGCCTATGTTTTCTTGTAGGATTTTTATGGTTTTGAGTATGACCTTTAAGTCTTTTATCCAGTTTGAGTTTATTCCTGCGTATGGCATGAGTTAATGGTCGAGTTTCAATTTTTTGCATGGACCTGTCCAGTTTTCCCATTATTATTTATTGAATAGACTGTCTTTACCCATTGTATGATCTTGCCTCTTTTGTCAAGTATCAATTGACTATAAAGGTGTAGGTTTATACTTCTGGGCTCTTTATTCTGTTCCATTTATCTATATGTCTGTTTTTTTATGCCAGTACCATGCTGTTTTGATTAATAATGGCCTTGTAGTACAGTTTGATGTCAGATAGCATGTGCCTCCAACTTTATTCTTATATCTCAAGATAGTTATGGTTTTTTGGGGTCTTTTGTGTGTTTATATAGATTTTTGAAATATTCTAGTCTGTGAAATATGCCGTTGGTATCTTGATAGGAATTGTGCTGCATCTATAGATTGTTTTGGGAAGTGTGAACATTTTAATGTTGTTCTTCCTATCCATGAACATGTTATATGCTTCCACTTATTTGCATCTTCTTAGTTTCTCTTTCTGATAGTTCATTATTGGTGTATAAAAATGCAACTGATTTCTGGATATTTATTTGTGCCCTGCTACTTTACTGAATTATCAGTTCTAAAGTTTTTTTTTGTGTGGAATCATTAGAGTTTTCTATATACAGTATCATGTCATCTGCAAATAATGACAATCCTACTTTATTTCTTTCCAATTTGGATGCCTTTTATTTCTTGTCTTACTGCTATGGCTAGGATTTCCAGTACTATGTTGAACAAGAGGGTGAAAGTGATATCCCTATCTTATTACTGATTTTTTAAAATAAGTCTTTATTGTTCAGATTAGTACAATTGTTTCTATTTTTCTCCCCATAGCTCCCCTCCACCTGGTTCCCACCCCACCCCAAGCCCTTACTCCCCCCCCCCCCGCATTGTCCTCGTCCATAGGTGTTCCATTTTTGTCCAGTATCTTCCCATACCCCCACATCCCCTTCCCCCCTAGAATTGTCAGTCTACTCCCTTTCTATGCCCCTGTTTCTATTCCATTCACCAGCTTATTCTGTTCATCATATTTTTTATTCATTAGATTTTTAGATTCACTTGTTGAAAGATATGTATTTGTTGTCACTTTGTTCATAATTTTTATCTTTACCTTTTTCTTCTTCTTCCTCTTCTTAAAGAATACCCTGCAGCATTTCATATTATACTGGTCTGGTGGTGATGAACTCCTTTAGCTTGTTCTTATCTGTGAAGCTCTCTATCTGCCCTTCAATTCTGAATGATAGCTTTGCTGGGTAGAGTAATATTGGTTGTAGGTTCTTGCTATTCATCACTTTGAATATTTCTTTTTTTTTTTAAATAAATCTTTATTGTTCAGATTATTACAGGTGTTCCTCTTTTATTTTTCCCCATAGCTCCCCTCCACCTGATTCCCCACCCCACCCCATGCCCTTACCCCCCCCCCCCCCGCCACTGTCTTCATCCATAGGAGTAAGATTTTTGTCCAATCTCTTCCCGCACCCCTCACACCTGCTTCCCCTGAGAATCGTCAGTCCACTCCCTTTCTATGTCCCTGATTCTATTATATTCACCAGTCCATTCTGTTCTTCAGATTTTTCATTCACTTGATTTTTAGATTCACTTGTTGGTAGGTATGTATTTGATGTCATTTTGTTGTTCATAATTTTTATCTTTACCTTTTTCTTCTTCTTTCTCTTCTTAAAGAATACCCTTCAGCATTTCATGTAATCCTGGTTTGATGGCGATGAACTCCTTTAGCTTTTTCTTGTCTGTGAAGCTCTTTATCTGACCTTCAACTCTGAATGATAGCTTTGCTGGGTAGAGTAATCTTGGTTGTAGGTTCCTGCTGTTCATCACTTTGAATATTTCTTGCCACTTTTTGAATATTTCTTGCCACTCCCTTCTGGCCTGCATAGTTTCTGTGGAGAAATCAGCTGTCAGTCGTATGGGTACTCCCTTGTAGGTAATTAACTGTTTTTCTCTTGCTGCTTTTAATATTCTCTCTTTGTCTTTTGCCCTTGGCATTTTAATTATGATGTGTCTTGGTGTGGTCCTCTTTGGATTCCTCTTGTATGGGGTTCTGTGCGCTTCCTGGACTTGTAAGTCTATTTCTTTCACCAGGTAGGGAAAGTTTTCTGTCATTATTTCTTCTAATAGGTTTTCAGTATTTTGCTCTCTCCCTTCTTCTGGCACCCCAAAAATTCGGATGTTGGTTCACTTGAAGTTGTCCCAGAGGCTCCTTACAGTATCTTCATATTTTTGGATTCTTTTTTCTTTTTGTTTTTCTGGTTGGATGTTTTTTGTTTCCACATATTTCAGATCTTTGGTTTGATTCTTGGGGTACGTTGATCTACAATTGAGTTTCTGTATATTCTTTATTTTAGACACTGTATGTTTCATTTCTGACTGGTCCTTTTCCATTTTTTTGGCATTCTCATTAAGGTCCTTGAAGGTCTCACTAAGCTCCTCAGAAGTGTCATCAAGTTTCTCAGCGGTTTTTAGAAGATTGTTGAGTAACCTTATACATGTGGTTCTGAACTCTATGTCATCCAGTAGTTTGCTTTCCTCCGTTTCTTTCATTCGTGACATGTTTCTTTGTTTCTGCATTTTGACTGCTTCCCTGAGTTGATGGAGTGGCTTTGTGTGGTAGGTGACCTATAGGGGGCAGTAGCTCAGCCACCCCAATCACCTGATGTGGATGCTCTTGGTACACCCCTTTGTGGGCTGAGTGCAAAGTCTTGGTGTAGTTAAGCCTTAATTGCTGTTGGTACGCTGGGAGGAATTGACCTCCAGGCCAATTAGCTGTGAGCACTCGCTGTGTCTAGAATGGAAGAACTGCTGCGCTGAAGACACGCTTATGGGGCAGGACTTGTTTCAGTGGGGCTTTGGTGCTCACTGAGTCTGCCTCTTGAATGTGTCACTTATGGATGTGAGGAGTTGAAATCTGGTGTCTCACACTGACCACTAGGTACACTGGCTTCTGGATCTCCAATGGGGTGCAGGTCAGCTACTGTCTGAGGCCACTCAGCAGGAGCTACAGTGAGAGCTACAGTTTTCTCCTCTTTGCTTGGGGTTTGGAGGTTTTGGGGCTGTCTGACCCAGGCTGCAAGTTTGCTAGGTTAAGCTGCGATGGGGCAGCCCTTTCTTATGCTAACTCCGCTGCTTGGAGCTTGGGTGGGTTTGTAGGTTGTGCAGGGCGGGGCCTCAGGGTGTCACTAGGTTAGGGTGTGGCAAACAGCAATGGCTGCTAGTTAGCGGGCTCTGAGTCCCCAACGGCATCCGCGAGTCCCGTGCCCCAGTGCAGTAAACAATTATTCCTGCGCTCAGCTCTGCAAGCAAGCCACCCTCACTGGCAGACAATCCAGCTTCTCCCGGTAGGAATTTGGGTCCCCCGCGTCTCCCCAGAGACTGGATTTCAGAGTAATCGGGGGCTTGTCTCCATTCGGGTTGAAAAAAGCAATGCACCCAGTCGCCCACAGCCAGCCCGGATCACGCACCTCTGTACCTCAGCTTTTCAGCGCTCGTGCACGTCTCAATGCTCTTTTCTCTTTCCTTCTAGTTGTAGAACTTCCACTCAGCCAGCTTTCCCGTGGTTCTGGGTGATAGACGTTTTGTCTTTTAGTTGCAGTTTAAATTGTTGTGGAAGGCAGCAGTTTAGGTGTTTACCTACGCCGCCATCTTGGATTCTCTCTTTGAATATTTCTTGCCACTCCCGTCTGGCCTGCATAGTTTCTATATCTTTTTGAAGTTTTTTAGTGTTTGCTCTGGATACTGTATTATATATGCCTGTTTTCATAATCTTCTGAGAATGTTGTATCATTTCACATAAAATGTAGAAACTTCCAATTATATAGGTTCATTGGCTCCCTCTTGTTTTTGTTATAGTTGTCATATGTATTACATCTACATACCTTATAACCTGCATAGTACATGTTGTTTTGCTTTGAAGAGTGATATGTTTTAAGAAAATTGAGTGAAATCAATCTTTTATTACGTACCTATGTGTGAGTTATTTCCAGTGCTCTTCATTACTTTCTGAAAGTCCAACTAGCTGATGTCATTTCATTTCAATTTGGCAGACTTACTTTTGCATTTTTCTTAGTGCGGGTGTGCTAGTAACACATTCTATTATTTTTGTTTTATCTGAAAATGTTTCTATTTTATTTTCATTCTTGAAGGTTATTTCTGTGAATATAACACCCTGTATTGGCATGGACCTCCCACTTCCCTTTCTGAACTTTTATATATTTCATTCCACTATCTTCTGGATTTCGTATTTTCTTGTGAGATGTCAGTGAATATTCAGAGTTTAGTAGATTTTGTGTACAGAATAACAGCAACTAAAAATAAAGATAATTTTATATTTTAATATTTTTAGAGGTCACTTAGGGTTCTAATTTTATTGAGTTATCTGAAAATTCAAAAACAGTGTTTAACCATTGTAGGCATCTCCATGTTTCTGATTTTAATGGAAAGTGTTTCACTGTTGAATATTTTGCTTGCTTTGAATATATTTGGAAAAAAAGTGTGTCATACTTAAGTAGTTTACTTTTATTCTTATTTTATTTGAGTTTTCATTAGGAATCGTACCTGAAATTTGTTAAATGCCATTTTAAGTCTTGATATAATCACAGTCAATTAGCTTTTTAACAAATTGGATTCAGATGCTCTTTTATTTAGGTTTTCTTTTTGCATTAGTACTGACAAGTGTGTTGCTTTAGACTTTTCTCTTTTGAACTATCTTTATCAGGTTTTATTAATATTTTATACCACTTATCTTCTCTTGTATTTCTTTTGTGGAGATAATTTTCTTCTAGTTTCAACAACTAATAATTAAGAGTCTTATGTTTAGGTGCGTTTTGTCAATTTGCCAAAACACTTTTCAAAAACCAGTATATAGATACTCTACAGTATATTCTTTTTAGTGTATTTTTATTAAGGATTTCAGATGTTTTTATATGAAATTGACATTTTTTTCCAAGTATGTACCTGTTATTTTGTATGGTTGTATGGTCTGGATTTTTACTGTCTCCTTTCGAAACACTTGTTTCTTTTAAAACAATTTTTTTTAATTGCTTTTAGAGAGAGGAAAGGAGAGGGGTAGACAGAAACATTAATAAGAGAGAAACATTGATCAGCTGCCTCCTGCACACCCCTTACTGGGGACTGAGCCCGCAGCCCCAACATGTGCTCTGACCAGGAATCAAACCTTGACCTCCTGGTTCCTGGACTGACACTCAACCACACCAGCTGGGCCCCATTTGTTTCTTATTTAACACTAGAGGCCCAGTGTATGAAATTTGTGCACTGGTAGGGTCCTTAGCAGCTGCAGGCCAGGGCCTCCCTCCCTTCCCCCAGCCAGACCTGCCCCCCTGGTAGAACTCCCGGGCAACTCCCAGTCGAGGGGACAATTTGCATACTTTGCTTTTATTATATAGGATTTCTTTTTTTCTTTCACAAGCTCCTCAGTACTTTTTGTTAGAAGTCTAAATCCTAAATATGTGTAGATAAATTGGAAAGATTTTTATTGCATGGACAACCTCTTTTTTTTTTTTGTAGGAGTCCTCTCTGTTTAATAGAATGTATAATTATTACCCAACTAGAGTCGTGCACCAACGGTAGGGTCCCTCAGCCTGGACTGGTGGGGATCGGGCCGAAACCTGCATGGTGCACAGATTTGTCCAGGGCATGTCTGGCCTGTCTCGCACAGTCCAGATTGGGGAAGGACTACGGGAGGGATCCAGGGCGTGTTGGCCTGTCTTGCACAGTCCCGATCAGCCAGACCCAACAGCAAGCTAACCTGGTCGAAGCATCTGCCCCCAGGTGGTCATTGCACATCATAGCAACTGGTCGAACAGTCAAAACAAACGTTCGGACACTTAGCATATTAGGCTTTTATTGTATAGGATACTTTGGGTGTGTTTATGAATGATTTTTGGAATTTGCTATGATCCGAGTTTAGTGCTGCTTAATGTTTCCCTTTTTGCTATTTAAAGAATTGCAATAACTTTTTTTAGCTACCCTATGAATTTCAACTTGGTATTGGTTATTTATACATAATATGACTATAATAACCTGCTTTTCTTCCTTTCTATTTTTTTTAACAGTTACATGGGAATTGGTCTGTCTGCTCAAGGTGTGAACATGAATAGACTACCAGGTAGGTACAGTTGTAATTGAACTATATAGTATAGTCTCATAGCTCTTTGTGGCTAAAACTTTCCATTAATAACTTGAAATAGTAAAGTACATTGATTTTCTGTATTTTTAATCACCTATACTGTGAGTTCAAAGTAGAAACTGAGTTGTTAAATTTAAATTTCTTTGCTATTTGGCATAATTTAATACATATATTCCATGCATTTTGGGGCGGGGGGGTTTGTATTTTTAAGTTCCAGTACATAGTCATACCAACTTTAAACATTTTAATGTGGTTAGCTCTGTTTGCTACCCAACACATTCTTGGCTTTTAACCCATTTTCAGTTGTTTATATTTCAGTTGTTAATATTCTCATAATGTAGGCCTGATGTTAAAAATAAATGAAGGAAAGTGTGAATTCAGATGTCAGACTCTTTCTCAAAATCATTATTAATCAGCTGATTATATTTCTGGTGTTCTATTTACTAATGTTTAAAATTAATTTGGGGGTAAATTTTTTGAAACTAGAAAGCAAAATAGAAAACTCTTCTATTTTATATTAAACTGTGCGTGTGTATATTTGTGCATGTGTGTGTAAATCAAATCAAATCAAAATTCCTTTTGGTGTATTACCAAAGGAAATATGCATGGAAAACGTGTCTTTTTTTTTTTTTTTTTTTTGTAGTTCTCTCAGTTTAATACATGTTTTTGTATTCTGTGTGCTGAGTTCATTTTCCTTAATGTTATAAATAGCGTGTGTGTATGTGTGTGTATAAATTTTTTTTTTTTTTTTTTTACTGATTTCAGAGAGGAAGGGAAAGGGAGAGAGAAACATCAATGATGAGATGGAATTGTTGATCGGCTGTCTCCTGCATGGCCCCCACTGGGAATGAAACCCATCCTGATCAGGAACCGAACCGTGACCTCCTGTTTCATAGGTCATGCTCAACCCACTGAGCCTTGCCCAGTGGCCTATAAGCAGTATTTTAATATAGAAATTATGTCGTGTAATTGTTGAGAATCTTAATATACATTTGGGAATTTTATCTCTGTATTATCTGTTGTACTCTTCTTGCTTATTTTCCCATAATCTTTGTGAATAAATTGTAGCACAGTGGAACTTTTCATTTCATTGTAAATATACTGGAACTTTCTCTTTAGGCTGGGATAAACATTCATATGGTTATCATGGGGATGATGGACATTCGTTTTGTTCTTCTGGAACGGGACAACCTTATGGACCAACTTTTACGACTGGTGATGTCATTGGCTGTTGTGTTAACCTTATCAACAATACCTGCTTCTACACCAAGAATGGACATAGTTTAGGTACTAAGATAATGTATTGCATGTAAAATAACCAAATATTGTTATTATTGTACTTGCATTATGATAGTCTTCTTTATAAGTAGATGCCTTTGGAAGCTATTTCTTTGTTCCTTCCAGGTGAAAGTTGATAAAATGGAGAAAAATTGTATTCTGTGCAGGCACATTTCATCACATGTACAGGAATAACTAAAAATAGTTCCTATGCTCAGATATTTATTGCAATAATAGAAGTGTTAAGTGTTTTCTGCTTTGCTTTGAATAAAGCCCTTCACAGTGTGATTCAATTCTCTAGGTTAACAGGTGCTAAGAAAAAGGGCTGTCAGTTTTTAGTCCAGCATGGGGGTAAAATAAAGGAAAAGCTTGATGCTACCAACCAAATGAAGGGCACTGACACATAAAAGGTCATGCCTGCTAACAAAGATTGATAAAGGATGGTGACTATAAGTTCTGCAAAAGGGATCAGAATTAAAACAAGCAGATAACAGCAACACTTCTAAGAATGAAAGACAGGTAGGTGACTAATTAAGAAATAAATAGATTAATGAAAACATGAAGATACCTATTCATTGTAAGACTAATAGAAAATTAGGGTTTTTAGTTAAATATGAACTCATAATACTTCAAATTTAAAATTATATATAGTTGTTACACTCCCATTTCATAGCAGTTCTTTTAGTTTTTTTGTGTTTTTTTTTCTCATTATGGAAAGCATAAAGGGTAGCAAGATTAATGTTTTAAAAATATAAAGGTTTCACATTACTTTTACTGTTTGAAATAGACTTGATTCATAGCAAATTATTTCTGATGAGATAAAGTGAAAGGAGTCAAAAACTGAGTAACCCCAGAAGGCAGAAATTTCAATTTACTTATAAACAGTATTTAAAAATTAGACTGCAAATAATATGCTTCCTTAGACATGTAATATATATTCTTTAATACAAAAACTATTCTTTCTGTCATTTCAGAGAAAAATTCTAAATTTCTAAGTGTATTAGTAATAGTTATTTTTTATTAGTGTCTCAACATATTCTTAATATAAAGTTAGTATCTTCATATTAATATTTGGCTTAAAATATTTCCTTCTGATTATTAATATTGATTCTGAAGTCCTGTGTTATCTGACTTAAAGATTGTCTCAAGTCTACAAAAGATCCTTACACACAGTTCATCATAGAACAGGTTTGAGTCCACTTGTATATGGATTTTCTTTTTTTCAGTAAATACATACAGTACTGTAAATGTATTTTATCTTCCTTATGATTTTCTTAATAACATTTTCTTTTTCTAGCTTTATTGTAAGAATACAGGATATAATACATATGATGTACAAAATATGTGTTAACTGTTTATTGGTAAGAGTAGTTGTCAACAGTAGGCTATTAGTAGTTAAGAATTTGGGGGGAGTCAAAAGTTATATGTGAATTTTTAACTGCACAGGGGTCAGTGTCCCAAACCCCTACTTTGTTCAAAGGTCAAGATTTTTTTTTCATTATAAGAATGTTAAGGATGCCATGCAAATTTTTTGTGTATTTATAATTTGATTGTTATGACTAACTGGTTTCTGTAAGGATACAGCTCCTTCAATTTATTCGTTGTTACTGTTCTGGCTTTGACTTATCAAAGCAGTTAACTGGAATAGTCTTAGGTGTCTTGGCTGCTAAAGATATTTAATATCTTAAACCAGGAGAAATTCTCTCTTAGGTATGACTTTAGTTTCAGAAATGCAAATGGCATATTTTAAAATTAAATCAGTCTTTTTACAGTTTTTTAAACTTTATTCCAGAGGAGAAATTTTATTTTGAAAGATGGGAAGAGGTGATTTTGTGTGTGTTTTTCTGTTAGATTTTTACAGTTATTTAAATCTCGTGAATAAGAAAACTGTTTTTAAAACGTGAGATTTTTTTAAAGAGTACATAATGATTGAATTACATTCAACTTTTTAAGTAAATTTGAAACATTTGACATTATTTATAAATTAATAAATATTTATTAAGCACATAGAGAAGCAGTATATAGTGGTTAATATGGTTTCTTTAGTTACCTATTTTGTTTCCTGGCTTAGTCCATGGGACCTTGTGCAAGTTATTTAACACATTTCTGTGCTTCAGTTTGTAAAATAGGATCACTATGATGCCTACCTTATTGAGGCTGTTAGACTAAACTGAAATGATGCATGTGCAATTCTTAACTGATTGCCTGACACAAAGTGCGTGCTCAGTAAATGTTTATTATCGTTGTTTGCCACACTCTGGGCTAGGTGCCAGGGATGCAGTGGTAAAACATTGGTGAGCGAAGTTACTTCTTTAGAACCAAATTTCTTTAGATGTACCAAATCTGTTTCCTGTCTGTTTTTTTCTAAAGTTTTATTGGAATGCAGCCCCATCCATTTTTATGTACTGTGCATGGCTGCCTTCCTGCTGCGGTGGCAGAATTGAGTAATAACAGAGATCATATGGCCTAAGGAGAAGAAAATATTTACTCTCTGGCTCTTTATAGGAGAATTGTGCTTACCTCTGGTCCACAGTCTCACATCTAGAAGATAAAGTATTATTCAGTTACTGTTCCTTGTAGTACTTCCCAAAGTGGATAATTTTTACCCAAAAGCTGGTAACATCTTTAATTTCTGTCTCATGAAGGTTTTTAAAATATGTATTTACTGTAAAAGGAGAAATGGAAAGGTTTTTATTTGAGAAACAAATTAAAGGAGAAATATTTCAATGTTTAGGTTAATGCAATTTGAAATTTTTTTGCTTAGTTTTAATGAGTATCATTCATCAATTGAAGGATCACTTTTCAAAAAGCATCTTGACAAATCAGGAAATTAGAAATATAAAAAACTTGCTTTCAGTGTATTTAAATAATTATACCAACTTATTAAACTGGCATCTTTTTGTGGTCTCACTATTTATAGGCTTAGATAGCTATATTTGGCATTAGTCAAAAGTATTAATCTATGAAATTAAGTTGGAGTTTTCATGAGAATGTTTAGTAAAGAGTGATCTCAGTAATTAATAGCAAAAAGGAATTTTTACTAAAAGAATGTAAATCTGTCAGTTTTGTTGTAAATAAACATCTCTGAGGAAAATAATTGATTAGGCTTTTATGAAAATGGCAATTATGTATGGTAATATTTTATTGAAATATTTATTCTTTATTGTTTTCTGTAATTTTTAGAATAAATTTTCATAGTTGTTTGGCCCAGTTACTTTGCTTTTCTAGGAACGAAGCTAAAAGTAATCAGATTATTTCACCCGAGTGGCAGGGCATTAATTTACTAGTTTTAAAAAAGACTTTTAACTACAAAGCACTATTTTTACACATTTATTTTAAAACATATATAGTAAAGATTTATGGTCAGTTTATCTTTTAACGTTAGTACTTTCATTGATAGGGTCAGTTTTCTGATGGTACAGTACAATTATATAGTTAAAGAATCTCAAGTGGGAAGATAATTTAACAGAAATGCCCTCACGTTTTCTATGGTGATCAGTACTGTAGGGGTATTGCTGGTATGGTCTTCCAATTTGTTTTAATGTGTGTTTAGACTGGAAGGTTTGATATTAATCCATTGACCAACATCACCCCCTGCCATTATTCTAGAACTCAAGGTTTTTAAACATATGAATAAGGTGCTATAGGAACATTTGGTTTATTATCTTATTTTCAGCTAAGTAATATATTTTAATATTTTAAGGGAGATTATTAAATAACCACTTTGGGATGTTAGGAGTCTTATTATAAGGAATTTTATTTTTTAAAGAACAAACATACTGTATTTTCCATTGTTTACCTTTTTAGTGCAACATAAAATCTTTCCCTTCCAAAATTATTTAAAAGCTAAATCTAAGTGAGGAAGATTAAATGATAAAGTTGGATAAAGCATCTTGGATATTGGTCAAAATTCAAATGATTATTTTATAACTGATTTTCTTACATGATGTCTAACTTAGCTTCGAAGACATATTTAAAATCATTTCAAAAATCCTGGAGTCAATAGCAGGATCCCAAAAAATAAAATTGGTTTGTGATCTTGGAAAAGGGTCAGCATTCAGTCAGACCTGTTAGTGTTATTAAGAAAAAAATCACTCATTATTTTATATTTGGATTTTAAATTTTTTTCTTTCCTGCCTTTGCCATTCTTTTTCTTCATTTTAATTAGAAATTTAGCTTGTCACCATAGTGTTTGCCTTTGCAAAACAGCTTCTAATGTCACCTTTTTTTTCCCTTCAGGTATTGCTTTCACTGACCTACCGGTAAGACATGTGTGTTGTTTTCTTTAAAGCAGTTTTGCATTTTTAATTATACATAAACAAAGTATGAAGAAACTAGTACTAAATTTTTTTAGAAATGCATTCTTACTGAGATTCAATTTATACGCTGTGCATAGAATAGAGATATTTCTCTAGTCACCATTGGTGTGGACCTTCAGAAATTAAGCTCCAAATTTCACTGCACAAGGGAACTTCGTTGTAGCTAAAAAATAAATCAGAATTTATTATTAAAATATACTTTTAATGTCACTGTGTTTATTTGAAATATGTTTCTTTGGTATCGTACTTTTTAGCAAGTGCTTGTACAGCAATTCTAGTCATTTTTTAAAATAAATCTTTATTCAGATTATCACAGTAGTTCCTCTTCCCCCCCGCCCCCCCATAGCTCCCCTCCACCCGGTTCCCACCCCCAACCTCTGCCCTTACCCCCCCCCATTGTCCTCATTCATAGGTGTACAGTTTTTGTCCAGTCTCTTCCCACACCCTTTTCCCCCCGAGAATTGTCAGTCCACTCCCTTTCTAGGCCCCTGATTTTATTATATTCCCCAGTTTATTCTGTTCATCAGATTTTTTATGCACTTGATTTTTAGATTCATTTGTTGATAGACATGTATTTGTTGTCACTTGGTTGTTCAAATTTTTATCATTACCTTTTTCTTCTTCTTCCTCTTCTCAAAGAACACCCTTCAGCATTTCATATAATACTGGTTTGGTGGTGATGAACTCCTTTAGCTTGTTCTTATCTGTGAAGCTCTTTATCTGCCCTTCAATTCTGAATGATAGCTTTGCTGGGTAGAGTAATCTTGGTTGTAGGTTCTTGCTATTCATCACTTTGAATATTTATTGCCACTCCAATCTGGCCTGCATAGTTTCTGTTGAGAAATCAGCTGACAGTCGTATGGGTACTCCCTTATAGGTAACTGTTTTTCTCTTGCTGCTTTTAATATTTTCTCTTTGTCTTTTGCTCTTGGCATTTTAATTATGATGTGTCTTGGTGTGGTCGTCTTTGGATTCCTCTTGTTTGGGGTTCTCTGTGCTTCCTGGACTTGTAAGTCTATTTCTTTCACCAGGTTGGGGAAGTTTTCTGTCATTATTTTTTCAAATAGGTTTTCAGTATCTTGCCCTCTCTCTTCTTCTGGCACCCCTATAATTCGGATGTTGGTACACTTGAAGTTGTCCCAGAGGCTCCTTACACTATCTTCATATTTTTGGATTCTTTTTTCTTTTTACTTTTCTGGTTGGGTGTTTTTTGCTTCTTTGTATTTCAAATCTTTGACTTGATTCTTGTGATCCTATAGTCTGCTGTTGGATCTCTGTATATTATTCTTTATTTCAGTCAGTGTATGCTTAATTTCATATCCAGGACCAGTTGTTCCTTTTTCATATTCTTGAGGGTCTCACTAAATTTCTCAGAGGTTTCTAGAAGATTCATGAGTAACCTTATATCTGTGGTTTTGAACTCTATATCCAGTAGTTTGCTTTCCTCCATTTCTGTCATTTGTGACCTTCTTTGTCTCTGCATTTTGGCTGCTTCCCTGTGATGATAGAGTGGCTTTGTGTGCTAGGTGTCCTATAGGGCCCAGTGGTTCAGCCTCCCCAGTCACCTGAGGTGGACACTCTTGGTGCACCCCTTTGTGGGCTGTGTGCACAGTCTTGTTGTAGTTAAGCCTTGATTGCTGTTGGTATCACTGGGAGGAATTGACCTCCAGGCCAGTTGGCTGTGAGGACCAGTTGTGTCTACAATGGGAGAACTTCTGTCCTGGAGATACCCTTATGGGGCAAGACTTGCTTCAGTGGGGCTTTGGCGCTCACTGAGTCTGCCCCCTGAGTGTGTCTCTTATGGATGTGAAGAGTTGTAATCTGGATGGTCTCACTCTGACCACTGGGTACACTGGCTCTTGGATCTCCAAGGAGGTGCAAAGTCAGCCACTGCCTGAAGCCACCCAGCAGGAGCTATGGAGAGATCTGCAGATTCCTCCTCTTTGGGGTTTGGAGCTGCCCAGATGAGGCCCAGCTGTAAAGCAATATAAGCTGCTGTCCAGCTTTGGGCCTTCTTTTGGAGGCTCTGGGGCTCTCTGACCCAGCTGCAGTATGTTAGATTTTAGATTGCCAAGGCCAGGCCATTCATATGCAAAAGTCTCTGCGCACAGCTTGGGTGGGTTTGTTAATTGGGTGGGGCAGGGTCTCAGGGCATCACTAGGGCGGAGCAAACAACAAGGGCTGACCGTCATTCCCTGCCCCAAAGAGGTCCCCAGGACTCTGTCCCACGGCACCATGCAGGAACAATGATCACTGCAAGCACCTTTGAGAGAAAGCCACCCTCGTGTTTTGGCCTGATGCCAGACAGCCCAGTTTCTCCCCTTATGAGTCTGTGTCCCCAGAGTCTCATCCAGAACTGGAGTTCAGAGCAGTCAGGAGCTTGTATCTCCCTCCCGATTGAAAAAGACAGCAGCATACTCAGTTGCCAGCCCTTTTCTGTGTGCCTCTGTACCTACGCACTTCACTTCTGTACCTCTGCACCTCCTCCCAGTCTCAGTGTGCTTTTCTCTTTATTTCTAGTTGTATAAATTCTGCTCAGCCAGCCTTCCTGTGGTTCTGGATGATATCTGTATTTTCTTTTAGTTGTAGTTTTGATGTGGTTGTGCGAGGCAGCAAGTTCAGGTATTTACCTATGCCGCCATCTTGGTTCCTCTCCCTCACATCCTTTTTTTTTCTAGTCATTTTTAAATTTAGTGTGTATTGCATGCCTGCTGTGTGGCAGGTTCTGTGCTTGGATATATCAGTCAAGAAAATAGGTAAGGTCTCTGTCCTGTTAGAATACTCAAGCTGGAGAAGTTAGAGAATAAACAATACATTAAAAATAAGTAAATTATAACATTTTTAAAGGTTTTAAGCACTTTTCAAATAAAGAGAAAAAAGCGAGCGTGCGAGTACCAAACCTTTGCTCAAGGTAAAATTTGAGCAGAGGCTTTTGAAGTAAGGAAGATAACTAAATGGATATATAGATCAAGAATGTTTGAGGCCAAGGGAACAGTTAGGGGAATGGTACTAAAGCAGGAACATGTCTGGTGTGGTTGACGAATAGCATGAAGTGAGGTAGAGAGACATGAGAAAGGCAGAGAGTGGTAGGAGATGAGTCAGAGATAATGATGGGGGTGGGGATTGCCTAGATCATCTGGACCTTGAGGGGTTGTTGTAAGGACTTCAGCATTTACTCTGAGTGAAATACAGAGACATTGCAGAGTTTTTTAGTTATCATGATACAACTTTAGTTTTTAAAGGATCACTGGCTGCTGAATGGAAAAATTAGGCTGGGGAAAGGAGTGGGGAGAGTAAGGTTAGAGACAAACAGACTTGAGAGGGGCCATTATAGAAATTCAGGCGAGGTGTGAGAAGTGTGATTCTAGATACCTTATTTACCAAATCTAAGGCTCTGTCAGTCTATCTATACTAATAAAAGGGTAATATGCTAATTAGACCAGATGTCTTCCGGAAATCCTTCTGGTCTAAGCCATGGTGGCAGGGACAGAGGCAGTTAGGGGTGATCAGGCAGGCAGGCAGAGGCGGTTAGGGGCGATTAGGCAGGCAGGTAGGTGAGTGTTTTTGTCCACTGGTCCCAGATTGTGAGAGGGATGTCTGGCAGTCAGATATCCCCCAAGGGGTCCTGGAGTAGAGAGGGTGCAGGCCAGGCTGTGAGGGACCCTCCTCCCCCCTTGCACAAATTTCGTGCACTGGGCCTCTAATATATATGTGTGTGTGTGTGTGTGTGTGTGTGTGTGTGTGTGTGTGTGTGTGTTTATAGTGCCTAAGTGAGCGTTCTACCGGTAGCTATGATGCGCACTGACCACCAGGGGGCAGACGCTCAGTGCACAGGCATGGAAATATGGAAAGGACTGATGGATCTCAGAGGGAAGGGGGGAGGGTGGGAAGAGATAACCAAAGATCTTATATGCATACTAGAGGCCCGGTGCACAGATTTGTCCACCAGTGGGGTCCCTCAGCCTGGCCTGCACCCTCTCACAATCTGGTATCCTTCAGGGGATGTCGGACTGCCGGTTTCAGCCTGATCCCCGCAGGCCAGTGCAAGGGACCCCACCAGTGCATGAATCCGTGCACCAGGCCTCTAGTTGTAATATATGCATCACATATAACACTAGGAGGGGGAAACTAGCAAACTATGATTCAACTAGAGGCCCGGTGCACAAATTCGTGCATGGGTGGGGTCCAGCCGGCCCTGCCCCCAATTGGGGTAGGGGGCCCCATTGGGGACGGCCAGGGGGAGGGGCCCTGGGCAGTTTGCTGGCCGTCCCCATCCCCGATTGGGGTTGGGGGGGGCGGCTGGGGGAAGGGGCGTGGAAGGTTGGGGGCGCTGATCGGGGCACGGATCGGGCCGGTTGGCCACTGCAGTGCATGTCATAGCCCCCAGTTGTTCCACCATTCCCATCACTAGGCTTTTATGTATATTTTGATGCTTTCTTATAACTTAGAACTTTTTTTTACATTTACGCATGATCTTTGAGGGTGTTTAATATTTCTAATCAATATTACTTGTTGTATGCCTAAAAATGATGAAATAGCAATATAAATTGACTAAAGTGTTCCCCAAACTTCTTATGTTTAGAGTCCAAGTTCTTAGAACACTTTTTTTTTAGAGATGATGTCTGTGGTTTTCTACATGACATTGTCTTCTATGCCATCAGGAACATTTCTTAAGAGTTCTCCATTATGTCTGGTATTTTCTTCCAAGCTTTTGCTTGCATTGTACAGGTTTTGTTGCTATTACTTTCTTAGTATTGTTAGAAAGTATTAACCACAGATTTTCTGAAAATAGCTAGGACTCCTGTATTTCTTTCTTAGTTGGCTTGTTGACTAAAATGTCTTAGGATTGCAGTTATCCAGATGTTTCATCAGGAAAAATAATCAAGTCCCAGATTTTTTGTGAGCTCATTTTTTAACAAATTCACATCTGTGTGACAGTTTCATCATAACAGCTGCCTGGCCAGATGTAGGGTGCCATCGATTATAAGACACATTCCAGTTTCAGAGGTGTTTTGAGATGACAGGATACTCAGAGGCAGAGAATAGACATCTAAGGTATAGATTATTAATATCCTTCAAGAAAATCCTACTAAAACAGAAGAAATCAAAGCTATAGAAAAAACTTTGCTAACCCAAGAAAATCCAGAGTCTACAGATCAAAATTGCCCACCAAGAAGCATTATTTAATTAGTGATGGAACAAGTGTTTATTTTAAAAATATATATAATCTTAGGATTTTGTTTTATATTTATGCCACAGTAAGTTCTAGATGGATTCATGAGTTTGCATAAAAGTAAGTAAATAAATAAATAAATATTTTTTAAAAAATCCACTGTGAGCCAAGAACATTTTCTGATGAATTAGATGTGAAAATATGAGAAACAGTATCTGACTTCAAGATTTTGGACCTGAGGCCCTGTCTTGGTAGCTCAGTTGGTTGGAGTGTCGTCCTATATACCAAATGGTTGTTGGTTTGATCCCTTTCTCTCCCGCTCTCCCCATCCCTCTTTCCCTCTCTCTAAGCTTGTCCTCCCTACAAGGATTAAAAAAGAAGAGCATCTATGGTGAAGTGGGTAGGAGGGAGGGGTGGTCGAGAGTAGGTGTGGATGATGGTAGGTAGGTTGATGTTCAGAACCATTGCAAAGGTTTTGTAAGTTTCATTTGGAATTGGTTAAAGGACTTACTAGATGGATTTTTTCTCTCTTTTTTTGTGGCACTAAAGTAAAAACTTCTCAGAGTGAGCAGATTTTTTCTTTCTTCTCATTGGTAGATGGTGATCATTTATTTGGAAAAGGCTTAGCTGGTTGTGGACATGTTTTTATGTTACCTTCTAACTATTTTTTTGTCCCACTTTAGAATCCCCAGTTATGTTTTGCCCTGTCTATAATTAACCAGTGGTGATACTCAGTTTGTAACAATAAGTAAAGTGGTGATTATGGTGATTGTGATTTGGAGAGTTCTTTATTTTTATGACTGAGATCTTCTGGCACTTAGACATGCAACACACTATTCTTCCACTTTAAAAAGGGAGGAAATAGTTTTCTCTTAAAGGGACCACCAAACAAGTATATGTATGTGTTTTGTACCTGTGATCTCTCACTTTTTAGTTGTAGCATTAAATCCTGGTAGAGAGTATGTATATTTACAGAACAAAAAGTTAACCTAGACTGTATTAGAGTTATCATGGAGCACAGGGTGTTTATACAGCTTGAAAACTTTAGGTCTACTTCACAATAATGTTTCTTCCCCAGTTCACCTCACCAGTTTGAGAAATGTCCATTTGTAAACTGACTTAATTCAGTATGGGATTAAGTAAAGTTCTTTTGTTACAGAAGTAGGTCTCATCTAAGGAGCTTACCAGTTCCTTAGGCTGACTTGAAATCTTTTTATAGATATATTGATAAGAGTCAGTTTGCTTTTATTTTCATAGAAAAAATATTTTAAATGAAATAAAGCTTATGCTATTGAGAATATGATTTTATTGTGTATATTTAGCTTTTGAATAGTATCTATTTTTTCCCAAGGCAATAGAAATGAGATCTATTTTTCTATTCTCTTATTAGAGACTTAAATTATTCTCACTTTTGTCTAATTCTGCATGGCCAGGAGTGATTTTTTTTTGAGAAACAGTTTCCTGGGAAACATTGTTTTAAATAAATCCATAAATCCATAATTCACATACATGCTACAACATGGATGGACCTAGAAACATTATGCTAAATGAAAGAAGCCAGTCACAAAAGACACACATTGGATAATTCTGTTTATATTAAACTAGAGGCCCTGTGCACGAAATTCGTGCGGGAGGGGGGGGGCGGTGTTCCTCAGCCCAGCCTGCCCCCTCTCCAGTCTGGGACATTCCTTTCACAACCCAGGACTGCTGGCTCCCAACTGCTCGCCTGCCTGCCTTCCTAATTGCCCCTAACCACTACCCTGCCAGCCTGATTGATGCCTAACTTCTCCGCTGCCAGCCTGATTGCCCCTAACTGCCCTCCCCTGCAGGCCTGGTCACCCCTAACTACCCTCCCCTGCAGGCCTGGTCACCCCTAACTGCCCTCCCCTGCAGGCTTGATTGCCCCCAACTGCCCTCCCTTGCAGGCTTTGTCCCTCCCATCTCCCCTCCCCTGCTGGCCTGATCGCCCATAACTGCCCTCCCTTGCAGGCCTTGTCCTTCCCAACTGCCCTCCCTTGCTTGCCTGATTGCCCACAACTGCCCTCCCTTGCAGGCCTGGTCCCTCCCAACTGCCCTCCCCTGCTGGCCATCTTGTGTCCACATGGGGGCAGCCATCTTGTGTGTTGGAGTGATGGTCAATTTGCATATTACTCTTTTATTAGATAGGATGTCCAGAATAGGCAAATCTGTAGGCTCAGAAAGTAGATTGATAGTCATCTGAGTTACAGTGATGAGGAATGGGTATGGGTTACTTTTTTGGAGTGATGAAAATGTAAAATTTGATAATGATGATGGCTGTACAATTCTGACTAAATTAAAAACCATTGCATTGTTATATTCTACTTTTAGAAAACTATAATCTTGCAATTTAAAATTTCTATTATATTTTTTAAATTTATAGTTTACCAGTTAAATGCTATGTCCTTAATTCCTTGTCCTCAAAATTGTTTAGTTTTAAGGTCGAGTAAATGGTATTAAAACTTAGTTACTTTTCATTGAGCCCACCTGACTTGAACAAATTTTCAGTGTTTTTTCACTTTCTGATTACAAAAGTAATATATAGTTTTAGTATTCAAATAATAGAAATGTTTAGAAATACACAATGTGCCAGCCTCTTTAAATATGATGACTGTGTTAACTTGGGTATATAACCTTTCAAATCTATTTCTAAACTTATGTTAACCAGTATGTCCATTGTATAAATGTTTACAGGAAAGATGGGGTTATAGTTTATGCACTATTCTGTAGCTTGCTTTCTTCATTTAATAATATATATTGGGCATCTTTGTCAGTGTACACATTTTTTTACTTATTTTGCTTAATTTTGTAATTTAACATTTATGAAATGGGGCTGCATCTTAGGATCTGTGGTCTGTCAGAATTTAATGGGCAGTGTTATTTTTTTAGACATAAAATAATGGCATATCATAATTATTGGAGTCTGGGTTTTGGTCAGTGTCCTATAAATGGACATTCTTTCTAACTTTTTATTTGCAATTACAAACAATGTTATAGGACATGTATTCTTGCATATGTTTGTTTTTCTGTAGGATTAAATTGTTACAAGTGAAATTTTGCCAAAATTTCTTCTTAAAAGATCATTTTACATTTCTGTGTACAGTGGAAGAGAGGGCTTATTTTCTCAGCCTTCATCAATATTGGGTATTCTCAGTCTTAAATCTTAATCTGATGTACAAAAAATAATCAACTTGTTTTTCTTTGCATTTTTTAAAAATTGAATGAAGTGTCTCTATTGTAATTGCACTAGTAATCTTTGTCTACCTGTATTATGAGAATTTTTTATATTTGAAATATATATTTGAAATAATGATCCTTTCTCACATGTGTGGCAGGTGTTTGTTGTATACAGTTTATTTTTCTTGATCTTTATGGCAGGTTTTGTCACAGGGAAGTCTGAAACTTTTTTTTTTTAATCTAAAATGTTTTTGGTTTTCCCCCCCAATTTTGTTGTTGTTGTTTACACTATTACTGAAACCTTTGTATGGCATATTTTTTTATCAGAGTATTCATGAGTGCTGATTTTCTTTTGTAGTACTGATCTGAGTTCTTTTCCTGAATTTGTCAAGAAAAATTAAGATTAGCAAACCATTTTAAAAGCATCTCTGTTTGAACGTTGCTGAACGTCAGAATTATAAACTCTGCTTAATGAATAGGATTGCTTTTTATTCTATTTATATCCTTATTAAGAGCCTTGGCTTTATATACTTTTGTTCTAAAACACATCATAATTTTGTAATGGGTTTTAGTGGGAAGAATACTGTGCTAGAAGTAGAGAGATATGGGTTTTTTCCGTGTGTCATTAATAAGTAGTAGTCTATTGGATAAATTCCTTAAACTCTTTAGGTCTGTTTTCTCAGTGGTGGAATGGGAAGGTCGTAGTAAATATTTGACTTGTGTTTGGCTTAAAATCTAGTAACTTGCTAGTTTTGTTGATTATTAAGAGTCAGTGCATTTTTGTGCATTGCATTATCATTTCCTCCCTTAACTATATTTCTCAGTATTTTAACACAGTACTCTTGTTTCTGATTTGTTTGCTCAGTTGTTTTTAAGTACATTCTCCTAGCTTTTTACTGTGAAATCTGTTTAAGCATCTTATATTATACACAAATTATGCCCTAATCATCTTTACATAATTTTGTTCAGAAAATATTTGTGATAATCAAAGAAATAAGACATAGAATAAAGATGAAGTAGGATTTGGAGTTTTAGGAAGAAAAATTGGACTTAGATTTGGTGTTAGATAAATCTATTCCAATCTCATCTTTGCCATAATGTAAAAAGACCATGAGCAAGTTAATTTGCCCCTGAAGTCTCAGCCTCTGTAGTTTTGTAATTGTAAACAGCAGTAATTCTTTCACAGGATTATTATAATGATTACTCATAGCCATTTAATAGACATTCAGTAACTTAGTCTCCCTTTAGATGTAACAACTAGCGATAGAGCCAAAAGAAGGACTTTGATTTTTTTTTTTTGTATACTTGAAGCTATTAAATTGATTAGTCTCAAAATCTTGGAGTATATCTAAATACATTTCTTTATGAATTTTAAATTCATCCTTTTCCTCTCTTGAAATATGTGCATTTGAGTTTTTTATTTTTATATAGAGAATCCCCACTCTTAATGGGACTGTGTTTTGCTTATAACCATCCTTATATAAAGGCATCCCAAATAGACAAATAAGTAAAATCAGTAAACTTAAAATAGCACTTGCCGGATTGTACTTCTGTGGTAACTAGCTTTCACATTCATTTCTAGAAATGCATCACACATATATATATATAAAAGGATAAACTTGAGTTATGTGTTTATACTTGAATCTCTGTAACTAGTATATGACTTTCTTTTTTTTAAATGCCTACCCAAGGACATATTCATTGATTTCTTTTTTCTTTTTTTGGGGGGGGGGCGGGGGAAGACATTGCTGTGAGAGAGAATAATCAGATGCCTTTGCATGGGCCTGGACCTGGGTCCGGAATTGAAACCAAGACCTTTCAGTGTATGGGACACCATTCCAACCAACTGAGCCACACTGGCCAGGACCTATATGACTTATTCCTAAGAGCAGCTTATTATTTATTAAAAGTTTGTTTTCATGTGGTCTCTGAACAAATAAAATAAGTTACTGAGCTTCCCCTCCCTCCCTTCCTCCCTCCCTCCCTCCCTCCCTCCCTCCCTCCCTTTCTCCCTTCCTTTTTATTTTTCTTCCTCCCTGATTAGATTACAAGAAATGAGATTTTTCCATCTGGTATAGATTGTATTTTAGAGTATTTGCTATTAGTCTTCCTCTACTAGTTTTGGATTAAGAAAATTTGTAGTTCTGTTATTTTAAAGAGACAACATTTGAAAGAATGAATGTCTTTAACATAAAAGGGAGAGATGCTTAGCGAAATGTGTTGTCTTACAGCCAAATTTATATCCGACTGTTGGGCTCCAGACACCAGGAGAGGTCGTTGATGCCAATTTTGGGCAACATCCTTTTGTGTTTGATATAGAAGACTACATGCGCGAGTGGAGAACCAAAATACAGGCACAGATAGACCGGTTTCCTATTGGAGATCGAGAAGGAGAATGGCAGACCATGATACAAAAGTAAGTGAAGAAATTTGAAAGACCATTATTCAAAAGTACTTTTTTATAAAATACTATAGGTCTAGTGCACAGATTCATGCACCGGTGGGGTCCCTCGGTCTGCCCTGTAGGGATTGGGCTGAAATCAGCTCTCTGACATCCCCCAAGGGGTCCCAGATTGCGAGAGGGCGCAGGCCAGGCTGAGGAACCCCACCGGTGCACATCAGGACCGGGGAAGGGACCGCAGGAGGGTTACAGGGCGTGTCCGACCCGTCTTGCCTAGTCCCGATCAGCCGAACCCCAGCAGCAAGCTAACTTACTGGTCGGAGTGTCTGCCTCCTGGTGGTCAGTGCATGTCATAGCGACTGGTTGAATGGTTGGACACTTAGTATATTAGGTTTTTATTATATAGGATGTTATTCTTTTGGTACAAAATAATATTTTAATCTCTCTAAAAATAACTTATTCTATTTGAACAATTAAACATAATGTTTGACTTGAACATACAGAATAGTATGTTAGTCTGACTTTTAATTTGATGAAAGAAATAAAGTGACACTAGATCACTTAGGTTGGGGTCATTCATTTTCTATTAGTAATAGGATTTAATGATTTCCATAGGTTACATGATTCAACTAATAATAGTGCCAGTGCAAAATATAAATTCAGAAAGATAATTTAGATTTCATAATTCAGGATCATTTTTTTATATGAATTTGACTATGTTGTTCAGTAGTTTAAATATTTATGGGGAAAAAAAGAATTAATACCCAATAAGAATAAGCATCAAAATAATAATAAAGTTTATATTCTGGAATACAGACTTAATATGTATATTTCACTTTTCAGGATTTGGCTATATTTTTCTAGTGAATGGGTTATTTTGTAAGAATAATGTCAGCTATTTTTGTTTACTATTATCCCTGTTTTGCTAAATATTTTTTGTCATGTAGATTTAGGAAGGTTCTAATTGCTCCTATTTTAAATAGAAAAATCTGATCAAAAACCTCTGGCTTAAGAAATTTTTAAAAGTCTTATGATTATTTTAATGCCACTTGCTTGTATGTACTATTATTAGACATTTAAAAGGAGGTAAAGGAAATGAAGCCAAGGAACAGTGAATGTGGAGTTAGGCTCCTAAGTTCAGAACAAATACTTAGGATCCATTAATAGCAGCAGGGGAGGGTGGGCAGCAGCAGAGTACACACTGAGTGTCAATAAAAGTACTGTAAAATGAATAACCTTTCTCGCAACTCATTTTTTACCAAAAAATTGCCATTTGTTTTATTAGGTTACTTTTTATGAAAAAGTAGAATTTCATTATGGAAATCAGGAAAATATAATTCCTATGACAGTCACCTTTTTAGACTGTACCTTTGCTGAAAGGTTCAAGATGACACCAGATATCAGTAGTACTAAATGGTAGCTCATAAAGCTTGAAATAGTATAAACTTAAAATGAAATAAACACCAGTAAATTTAAATAGTCATTTTCACTACTGTAACCAAAGAAAATGACGAATTCTTTCAGATACCATCAATCTGACACAGTTCATCTTAAACGTCTTTATAATTGCTTTGAACAGGCTGAAATTGAAAAATCTAATAAAGGTTTTTGAGTGTACCTTTTGGAGGAGATAATGATTGGAAGATATGTTGATGATTCTGAAAACATGCTTCTTCACTAGAGCAATTATCATCAGGTATTGCAGAATCTGCACTAGTACTTTTGTCCTGCAGTTGAAAGAATAGTGAACCCTGACCCAGAATCTAATAGTTGCCATGAATTATAGCTAGGATTAGTTGCTTTCATGGGGTCACTGCCCTTTAATGCTTTAAAAATGGTCACCACTGAGCATCATGGCAGGACAGTAGCAGAGAAAACATCATCTTATCCTACATCCAGAGTTCTATGAGGACTCCCACCCCAACCAACCCCGTTCTTCATAAAATAGACACTCACCATGACCTCCTGGAAAGTTTATTTTCAAAGGTTCTGCCTCTTAAAATAATTTGCATTAGATGAAATAAAATGAAAAATCTGTTTTTTAAATGCCCTCTGGTCAATCCCGCTTCCCTGAACCACTGCTTCTTCCTACCATTTTCTAGCAGGTCTTTAGTAGTTCAGATGAAGGCAGGTATAAAGTTGAATATTTGGCTTTATTGACTATCTGGGTTAATACTGTTTAGCAAGCAGTTTTTCTGTTTGTAGTTAAATGTAAATACATGTTTTGGCCACTTGGTGGCTTATTAAAAATAAATCTGTTCTTTGGAAGAGTGTCATTTACATATAAATCACATTTGAATAATTAATCTCCTGATGTACAGTACGTCAGGAGATTAATTATTCAAATGTGATTTAGAAGGCTGATTAGTATTATCACCTTCGTAGACATTTTTTTCTGGAAGATTATCCAAGTTCACATAAGTACTTCTTGTGTTCACAACTTGTGATCCATCTACTGTAACTAATAGATAAAGAAAGGGGTTGAAGTCCAGAATACAAGGAGTTAATCTGTTATTTTACATTTGTTTTATTTTACAAAATGACAACACTTTATTGGGATAAGTTATGATAAATGTGAAACAGGAATTATGGTGAGTAGGATTGAATATAAGGATGGGAAACAATTGTAAAGGACCTGGAGAAAATGGGGTGTCCTTGATTGTCTAATAATACTTATTTTTAGGGACAGTAGTCTCAACATTGCATTTGCACTTATCTTTTTGGAAATACTACGTGAAAGAACAAAATGAATTTTTGAGCTTTAAACTTGAGGTTATTAAAGCCTTAATTATTTCAAGGGAATAGGTTAGTTTTGTAACACCAGAGTAGACCTTGTTTATGTAAATTGTAGTATGAAGCATGTATTCTCTTGACTAAAAGTTGTGTTCTTTTTTTTTTTTCAAAGAATGGTTTCATCTTATTTAGTTCACCATGGGTACTGTGCCACAGCAGAGGCCTTTGCCAGATCTACAGACCAGACCGTTCTAGAAGAATTAGCTTCCATTAAGAATAGACAAAGTAAGGACTTATGGTGCATGGCTGACACTTGTTTTCAGATTATAGGTTTGGTTATATCAATTTTTATAAATTTGTTAAAATAAATTTTAAAATTGATGCCTCTGAAATTTATTTTTATTGATATTTTTTAAGATTACATTTTAAAAATTCACATAGGACTTTGCTAGCATTCTGGATGTGGAAAGATATAATTTTGGAGACATATTGTAAGAATGTGTACCATTTTTTTAAAAATGTTTTATTTGACCTTCCAGGAAATAAACATTTAATAAAATGGTTTTATTTATTAGTAAAGTAGCCCCATAATTAGATGTTAGTGGAGGTAATATGTGAAAGATAAATACCTTTGCATTTAAATTGCTATCTAAATTTAAGGTAGTTTTGATCTTAAGCCTTTATTGCTTAGGTTCTAGTGCTTTTAGCCAGAGCAGTGGGGCCTGTTCTTACAAAGGTAAGTCAGCATGATAACTGTACCATAGTTAGTCATCATAAAATTGGTATATCCATCAGGAAGGGTGTAACTTGATGAGAGTATAGGCATGAAAACAAAACATGGGCAAAATCATGATGGATGAAAAGAATTTTTTATAGGTCAAACTGCTATAATATTGACTACATTATATTGTAGCTACTGTATGCTTTGTCTCACTATATAATAAGCTCTTATGAACAGGAAATGATCACATATTCTTTGTAGCTTCATCATCTAATATAACAAATTACCTGACACAAGGAATGCTCAATGAGTATCTGTTGAATTCAGATCTTACTAAGTCTAGCATTCTTTTAGTACTGGTTCAAAGGTTATCGTAATTACTTTCAACAGTAAAAATATAAAATTAAACGGTTATATTTGATAAGACATTTAGAGTATTATTTCTTTGACTTTCCTATGGTCTTTTTAAAAAACACTTTATTGAGGTATGGTTGACATTAAAAGCTGTACATATTTAGTGAATGTAATTTGATAAGTTTGGAGATTAGTATATGTGCATGAACCCAGCAACACACCACGTATGCCATAAAAATAGCCATCTTTTTTTAAAGATTTTTTTATTGATTTTTTTAGAGAGCGAGGGATGGGGGGAGGGAGGAGAGAGAGAGAGAGAGAGAAACATCAATGTGAAAGCAAAACATCAATGGACTGCCTCCTCCACCCCCCCTACCAGAGATTGAGCCAAAACCCTGGTGTGCGCCCTGACCGGGAATCAAACCGGCAACCTTTTAGTGCATGGGACAACACCCAACCAACTGAGCCACACTGACCAGGGCCGTCTTCTTTACTTTAGTTTTTATTACTTCAGTATTAATTAACAGATATTTTTCCTATATTACTTATATGATAGTGTTTCTACTCTTAAAAAATTAATCTTTTGCTCTTTTTTCTAAATAGGAATTCAGAAATTGGTGTTAGCAGGAAGAATGGGAGAAGCCATTGAAACAACACAACAGTTATACCCAAGTTTACTTGAAAGAAATCCTAATCTTCTTTTCACATTGAAGTGAGTTTGTTTAATAAAATATGCTATGTTTATTATATATGTGTGTAACCAAAATAATTTCCATGTTTTAATTTTTGTTTAACCTTCTTTCAAATATTGACATAAAATTTTGTGATATAACACATCTAAGTAACAGGTTACAAAAATACTTGTGTTGAGGAGTATAAACAGATGGCATCTTTTGTTTGGTCTTCTGTCATTCTATCTCTGTGTTTCCAAATGTGAAAATCTTACTTAGAAGATGGGAATCTATCTGCAAAGTACCTCAGAGTAAGTCTGTGGCATTTTAAAAAATTGTGATAAATATGCATAACAAAAATTTGCCATTTTTACATGTACAGTTCAGTAATATTAAGTACATTCACATTGTTTTGTAATCGGTGCCAACTGTCCATCTCCAGAACCTTTCTAACTAAAACTTGGTACCCATTAAACATTAACTCCCCATTTCTCCTCTCCCAACTCCTGACAACTAACATTCTGTTTTCTGAATTTGAATTTGACTACCCTGTGCTCATATAAATGGAATCATGAATTATTTGTTCTTTGTTAACTGGCTTATTTCCCTTAGCATAATGTCCTCAAAGTTAATCTGTGTTGTAGCATCTGTCAGAATTTCCTTCCTTTTGCAGGCTGAATGATACTCCTCCATTGTATGCATTACCACGTTTTGTTTATTCACTCATCCATTTTTACACATTTCAGTTGCTCCCACAGTTGGGTATTGTGAATAATGTTGCTATGAATAGGGGTGATGAAATATCTGTTGGAATTCTATCGTGTTCTTATATACAATTTGATTTGCTACCAAGTGCAAATATTATTTTGATTACATTATTTGGGAGCTAAAAAGGTAGTCCATTTTGATTTTATTATAGCTATAGATAAGCTTTCATTTTCTTAGTAAATCTTGATTAAAGGACATACAGCTTTTGCATATAGTCTTATTTTTCTGGAAAATTTAAAAATATTCTAACTAGTATAGTATATAAAAATCATACTTAGTGCTTTTAGCATACTATCTTAAGGCCAAAGTTATTGATAAATACAAGTTATTAAATTATCTCCTTTCAGAAATCTTTTGCTATTAAATAAATGGCTATTTGCAGATTATCTAAGTAAATTTTTTTTCTTTTTTTAGAGTGCGTCAGTTTATAGAAATGGTGAATGGTACAGATAGTGAAGTACGGTGTTTGGGAGGCCGGAGTCCAAAATCTCAAGACAGTTATCCTGTTAGCCCTCGACCTTTTAGTAGTCCAAGTATGAGCCCCAGCCATGGAATGAATATCCACAATTTAGCATCAGGCAAAGGAAGTGCTGCACATTTTTCTGGTGAGATTCAATCTTATGATATTTATCTGTATTTTTTTGCCCTTCTTTATATTTTTGAACCACAATAAAATTTTTAAAAAATCTAGACACTTCTGTAGCAGTTTTACACATGTGTATACTTGATCTCAATATACTCTGGAAGAAAAACTATAGGTGGATCAGATGCATGTTTTTAGTACCAGGAAGTAACTTGAAGAGCTATTTCTGAGAATAAGTTATTGTAGCATATCTTCGTAAACAAATGCTAATGTTTGAGTTGTCTCTAGAAATTAAATCATAGATATTTGGTAAAAAAAACATAATTATATGTTTTTATGAAGTTTAAATTTAAAGGTAGTGATGTGTCTGTGATGTCTTATGCCACCAATCACCAAATCTAGCTGGGCTGCCTGCTATCCATCTTATTCTTTCTCAGCCAAGCCCAGGTCATTTTCTCCTGTTCACCACCACCACCACCACTCCTCAAACCCCCCCCCCCCCCCCAGTTTTGTTTTTGTTTTTTTGCTCACCAGCCTTATTCTCCAAGGGTTTTGGTGTTCTCTTGATTAGAATTCTCTCCTTTCTCAGCTTTTATGATGATTTCTACAAGGTTATTTCTAATCCTCCTTAGTCTTCCTTCTTTGCTTGTCTCTTTCATTCTGTTTTCCCCATGGTGCTATCTTCCTCAGTTCATTTAACTTATAAAACAGAAGTCAAGTGCTGTTTCCTTTCCTTTCATAGAGTAACAACTTTGCTTTTTCTCAGTCAGCATATAGCTCTCTTTTTATATCACCATCCTGTACAGTGCAGGTGATTCTCATGTTTGTATCCTTAGCTGCTTCCCCTCTTGAATATCATTTACAGTCACTTCAGACTTGGACAAATTCTTAGCCCCAATAAAATGGGGGTGATGATAACACTGCCCTCATGGGGGATTGATCCATAATGAAGCCTTCAATAAGTGTTAGAAGAGATGATAATTATAGCTCACAATTAAGTGTACATATATCTTTTCAAAGAAGTTAACTGTTTGTTTACTACTAAAATAGTCCATTGATTTAAATAGTCCTATATTTTAAATACAAAAGTCAGAATATGGGTATATTATTTACAACCTAATAATAAAGAAACGCTTGTTTCTATTTTCAAGACCTATCTTTTTCTTCTTTTTTTCCAGGTTTTGAAAATTGTAGTAATGGTGTAATATCAAATAAAGCACATCAATCATATTGCCATAGTAAACACCAGTCAACTAATTTGAATGTACCAGAACTGAACAGTATAAACATGTCAAGATCACAGCAAGTTAATAACTTCACCAGGTAAGTGATTTCTCTAGCTTTTACGTAACTATAAGCAGCCTAATTCAGGTTATCATGTTTAATAATTTGGAAAATTTGAGTTATATGGCTAATAATGGAGGTCTAGGAATTCCTAAGCCCCCAGAGAATAAAAGGTTAGGGAATAAGTTTCCCAAAGCTTCAGTCTCTTAGTATGCACATAGGCTCTTTCCCTTGTTCCTTCTTATTACTCTCCATTCCTTTGCCCTTATAGTGAGGTTTTAAGGACAAGTACGGGGCTCTGCAGTCTACTCTTCCTGCCATCACAGACCTATACAGATGATCACACACATGCCATTTGTTATGTTTTCCAAGTTCAGTCAAAGTATTGCATTTAACCTCTAGTATTACCATATGATATGTTTACAACTATGTTTTCTCTCTGTGTATATTTTTTTGCTGTAAATGTATGTGGAATGTTTACTGACTTTCGATTAACTAATTTTACAAAAAAAACCCCTCTTATTTGAGAGCCTATCTTTACGTAGCTTGATTATAGCAGATGTGGTTCAGTCATTTAGAACAGTGGTCTCCAGCTGATGGTCTGCAGATCACTGGTGGTCCATGAGGTCCAAAAGGTTGGCAACCGCTGGTTTAAGGAAACCTTTGGCGCAGCGGTTGCCCACTGGTGGTCCATGATCCACTGGTGGTCCGTGAGTTTGGCGACCACTGATTTAGAACATAGACCATGAGGGTAGTATTGAGGACCTATTGGATGTTAGCCATTTTGCTAGGCAGGAAGAGCTTTGAGAGAAAAGAAGACTATCCTATATAATAAAAGGGTAACATGCAAATCAACTGAATGGCAGAACGACTGGTCACTATGATGTGCACTGACCATCGGGGCAGAGGCCCAACACAGGAGCTGCCCCGGTGGTTAGTGCGCTCCCGCTGGGGAGCAGGACTAAGCTGCAGTCAGATATCCCCCAAGGGCTCCTAGACTGTGAAAGGGCGTAGGCCGGTCTGAGGTGTGTGTTGTCCCCCCCTTCCTCCTCCAGTGTACGAAGGCCGTGCACTGGGCCTCTAGTATCACTATATTATGACATACTCAGGTTTAATGTTCATGAAATCTTTTAAAAGTTCCTGAAATGTAATCACCTGAATTCAATACTAGTGTGTGAAAGCAAAATCTTATGAATTCAGCCTGCCCAAATCATATAGCATTTGAATCTCAATTTGGTTTAGAACTCGTAACATTTTAAAAATAATTATAATGACCTTGGCTGGTGTGTCTCAGTTTGTTGAGCATTATTCTGTGCACTGAAAGGTTGCTGGTTTGATTCCTGGTCTGGGCACATGTCCAGGTTGTGGGTTCAATCCCCAGTTGGAGTGCATACAGGAGGCAACTGATTGATGTTTCTCTCTCCCCCCGCCTTGCCCCCTTTCCCTTCCTCTTGTTCTAAAATCAATTTAAACAATAACAAAAAAATAATGGATAGATTTTACAATTTGATGTTGGTTTGGTCTTATAACATGAATTGATTGGTCACACGGCATTTTGGGGGAATTGTTCATCGGTGCAGATTTTATCAAAGGAGAGAGAACTAACTTTTAGCCAGGAATCTTAATAGAAATATGACTCCAGAAAAAGGAATATATGTAAAAATCGGTATTTGCAAATTTGGCAATTTATCAGAATCTCCAGGTTATCCTTCACAAGTGACCAAAATTTACTGAAGTAATGGTGTGTGGTACAGGTTAGAAGTCTTATAAGAACAGTAGGAAAAAATAACTATCTTTAGCTGAGGAGGTCAGGGTAGTCTTTGACAATAGAGATGACATACTAAAAACATAAAATTAGAATATTTAGTAGTAAAAATTATGGGAATTTTAAAAGGTAAGATTTTAGTACTTATCATTGATAGAGAGTTCTGCCATTTTTTGCAATCAGGATTGCAATCAGTTGGTGAGTTTTTCTCTTAAATATTATACTCATGGCAGGAAGTTGCTAAAGGGACCTATTACTACCTGAGTTCAGGGAAGGAAACGTAACATAAGGGGTTGATTCTCCCTTGTGTTCAGTATAATAAAGTAAGCTTTTAAATCCCCTTAAACTGTTCAACAGTAACAGTTATTTTATAGTTGATAATGATTTTCCTTGCAACAGTATTGTGTAGTAGGCAAAAATGGTATTAACTATGAAAACCATTTTACAGATGTAGAGCTGAATACGAAAAAAGTAAATGCTTGGGGTTTTTTTAAGGTCAATTAGTAGCTAGTAAGTTGCAGAACTGAGACTACTTCCTAAGATTTGTGACTTCCAGACTTGTGCTTTTTCCATTATACTTCCCTCTATTTGAAAGTCTCCTCTCCATGCTAATGTCTGTTTTAGTTAAAACTCAAGTTCATGTTACTTCTTCCAGGATTTTTGCCTTGATTGATTTCCCCACCACATGTTGTGTCACTCCTTGCAATTAACTACTTTTATCATAGTAATAGTCCCTGCAGTAGAATAACTTTATTAGCTTTTAATAGGTAGTTTGCTCCTACAGGGCAGAGGCAGTTTCATTGTATCCTTAGCACCTAACATGGAACATGGAGAACATGGCTCAGGGGCTCTTGAATGTGTACTGAATGAAAAAATCCCTCTCAAATAGTATATTGAATTGTTTTTGTTTTTTTTAAAAAAAATGATGTAGTATATTATTAAGATCACCAAAACTAAACATTATTTTTAATGTTAATTTTTTTAAACAATTCTCAAAGGTCACCAATATAATACACAGCTTTTCTGACTCATGGAGGAGTCCTAAGGCAATTGCCACCTTCTTTCTAGATATCTCTGTCTTTTCACCAAATAGGTTATACTGATAGAAGTGTGCATGTACCCACACACATGGTACTTAAACCACACACACAAGTCATGCAAGGTGTTAACCATCTCTGGTGGCATTATGCGTAGAGTGCTTTTTTGTTCATCTGCATTCATTGTTGTTGGTTTTTTGTTTTTTTAATAGAAAAGGTAATTTTTATTTAAATACTTCCTAAATTTTCATCAAGTGTTGCCTTTTGGACTGTGTAATCGTTACCTAGATCTTCATAGGCGATTCTTAAAGATTAGGTATTTATTGTTGCTTACTGTGCGGATGAATCTGAAGGTCCTACATTGACTACTACAGTATGTCCAAATGTAGTTATTGGCACATAGTTATTCATTCAGTAAATGTAAAATGAGTGAAAATTGAAAACACCCAAAATATCCAAATCAACATTTTTAAAATTAAGATTTGGCAATACTTTTAGTACGTGAATTTATTTCCCTTATCTCCAGGAGTACAACTTTGTTAAAAGTCAGCTATATATTTGGCTTTGAATATATTCAAGACTTAACTAAATACCTACTTTGAAGTTGAGTAGTAATTTATTTTATACTAAGCTGCAAGTATGCGATTTCTAAAATTAGGTTTGTTTTTTCGTTTTCAGTAATGATGTAGACATGGAAACAGATCACTACTCCAATGGAGTTGGAGAAACTTCATCCAATGGTTTCCTAAATGGTAGCTCTAAACATGACCACGAAATGGAAGATTGTGACACCGAAATGGGTCTGCAGTGATATTTCTTACATTTTTAATAAAAAATGATGACTACAAGGTTATGTTTTTACTCGTACTGATTTACAGCTGATGAGCATAAATCAAATTTAAAGATAGATGTGCCATTGGATTTGACAATACACATTACTTCTCTTAAACTTTCTTGTGAGAGTGGGTTGCTAGACAGAGCACTTACTTTATAGTACTTTCTGAAGTTAAATGCTACAGAGTTTTCTTCACTGAACTGTTTGGGCTCAACTTTAGTGCTGTCATTAGTGCAGTGGTACCAACTTAGTGTTAAATATCCTTTTAGAGCAGTGGTCGCCAACCAGTGGTCCATGGATCACTGGCAGTCCGTGAGGTCTGAAAGGTTGGCGACTGCTGCTTTAGAGGATATTTAAGGTTGGAAATACAGAAAGGTTTTATACTTACTTTACTATAGCCACTAAAGGCCAAATAGGTAGAGATGCTTTTATAAATTCTAATCAAACAGAATTTCTTAAATTTATTTAATGTGAATATATGTGACTATTCATAGTTCAGTGTCTGGCACTTAGTAGGTACTTAAATGTGACTCCACCTCCTCTTTCCCCTAAATTAAATGTCATGCTTAATTTTACTTCCTTGACAACTTGTGTAGTAAATTGTAAAGTTAAACAATTAGCAAACTTTCCCATCAGTTGGAAAGTGAACATTACTAAAGCTTATAAATTATTCTTTGTCAGAATTCCATGGCCAGCATTAGACTTCTCAGTATTTTGAGGTTAAAAGGTATTTTTTCAAATTGTTACGGGTGTATATATAAGAAACTACTTTATAAATGTAGTTATTATTTTATTATTTATACAACTACCTTGTTGGGAATTATGTATTCTACTGTATAAATCCTTTTTTCAAGCAAGGAGTATGATTAAAAAGGCAGCCTAGTTTTATTTTATCAGATAATCAGCAACCTTAAAATTCAGAGTAATTTGAGCATAGTGATTAAGAGCAGGAGTTATACAGCCAAACTACCTGGATTCAAATTCTGCAACCGCCACTTACTAGCTGTGTAACCTTGGACAAATTACTTAAGAGCTCTGTGCCTCGGTTTCTTCATCTGTAAAATGGGTATTATAATAACTGCCTCGTAGATCATTGTGACAATTAAATGAGCTAATCTGTGAAGAGCTAATAGAACAAAGTGCTTATTACATGTTATCATCATAATCATTTGTGATTACATGTATTATTAGTAATTTAAATGGTTATATTATTAATCATTGATTATTGTCAACCAAAATATATACCATAAAATTATTTTTTAAAAGTAGTATTAGCATAACTAACCCTTTTTTATTAGAAAATATGGTATCTTTTGTGTTTTTATTGGAATTTTTTCGCCTCTCTTAGCATCCAGGAATCATTTAATTCTGTCTCTATTCTATGACAGTTAAAGTAGCCTGACAGGCAGTTACTAACTTTTTCTTTTTTTCTTAATGTTGCTTATTGTAGTTTTAGAGACTTGTGCTTAACTTTTTATAAAATTTCCCTTGACATATAGGTACATCCTAACACTGAGAAAGGTTGTCACCTGACTTTCAACTGCATGCTAGATATTGGATCCTAGACTCTTGAGACCTAGATAAAACGTACCTTTTAGCTGCAAAGTTTCATATTAAATTAATCTGCATATTTAGAGAAAAACATTAGGTAATAGTCACTAAATTAAACATATAAAATGTTAAAAAAATTTATGTTCATTTCTCCATTGCACTTCATTCAGTAAGGTAGTAAAATACTTGTTTGTTTTGGTTACAGAAGTTGATTCAAGTCAGTTAAGACGCCAGTTGTGTGGAGGAAGTCAAGCTGCCATAGAAAGAATGATTCACTTTGGAAGAGAGCTACAAGCAATGAGTGAACAGCTGAGGAGAGAATGTGGCAAGAACACAGCAAATAAAAAAATGCTGAAGGTACATTTGTTTTCCCCTGTAAAATATAAATGCATCAAAGGAACTAAATTGTAGTTTTGTAACACACTGAACAGAGCTAGAAATTCTTGTTGCACATGAACTCCTCCCTGGCTTCCTATTTGAGAGTGAAAGTGTTCTGTGTGTTTGGGCAGTTCTGCTCTACTGGAAATAGCACTAGAGTTCAAGTAAAAAGTATGGATTCAATCCCCACTTGTGCAACCTGTCAGCATTGTGTGCACTTTGTCAACTTACTTTTCTTAGTGTTTTCTCAGCTATAAAACTGGCAAAGTTAGGAAAAATGTGAGTATGCTGATAAAACTATAAATTTGAGGTATTTTTATTTTAGTAGACATTGCTCAGAGTTGCAGCAAATTGAAAGTCTAATACATGGTTTTCATTTTGATGATGATTGGTGAAGGATTTGGGTCATTTAGTTAATACATTTTCAGGTCTTTTTTAGATTGACATTTATGCTAGCTAGTAAGATGGATACAACTTAAACAATTTAGTAAATTAGCACTATTTTGTGTATCATTTGAAGTTGGGAGTTTTCTTCAAGTCAGGATTGTAATTAGCTGTGGAGATGTTATTCCTTTAAAAGCTTTTTCATACTCAAAAGAGTCTTACCAGCTCTGTAAGTCTATGAAATATTAACCTAGCCATTGTATTTTTTTTTTTTTAATCCTGCGTTAGGTTTGTTATAGGGTGGAATTTCTCCGTTGCTAGTGGGAGTGGGGTTCTTAAGATATCTTGAGAAAAATGATTTTCTAAGACGCACGGGAGAATGAGATATATTGAAAGGTTTGTGTGTTATTGTATCCCTTGGTTTCCAAAGTCCCATTTCCCTTAAACCAGTCTTGGAAAATATGCAGCTGGAGGTTCAGCAGAACTAGAAGCAAAACCAGTGTCCAAAGTCTCTGTTCCATGGTGGAGTTGAGTCCAGCAGTGCATCAGGCTGATTGTAATCCATTAGTCCATTGTGGGGCCATGTGGGAGAATGCAGGGGAGCATGCCCCCTGCAAAAAGAGTCCCAAGAGAGCAGGAGGGCCAACAGAGCCAAACAAAGGCAGGAATTCCTTTGTTTAGGAGTTTAATGAATATCAAATCTTCCCACATTTGCAGTGGCCATGCCTATTCTGACCTATGGCTTGCTCCCCAGTGTGATTGACAGACAAGTACCTTCCCATGTCACTCAGATCTGGAGAGTGTTAAGCTGCAGCTTCCTGGCAAAGCTGTACAAATGGCATGCCTACATGATCTAGCCTTCTCCTTGCTTCTTTCCAGTTATTAACAACCAGGTTATTACAGTGGTATCAGGTTGGGCTCAGAGGTGGTAAGTTATAAACATTTTCTCCTGAATGTTTTAAAAGTTCAAAAAACAAAGGAGAGATTCATGTTGTGCTGCTTGGGTGTAATGTACGTAGTAGCAAAGGGCAAGGCTCCTGACATAACCCTTCCTGACTCAAACTGAGAGTGCACCAGTAGCAACACCTACTAGCACTGAATACAGCATAAAGTCAGTAAAAATCGTGCACCTGCATATCTGCTTGATCTAGGATGTGTTAAGGAGACACCTTTATACACCTCCAGTTAAAGGTGTGCAATCTTGTATTTTCAGTATCTGAGGTGTGAAGAGAAGTGTAGTCACTATACTTAGTACTTCATCTACTGGGCAGCAAACTGCTATTCTAATAGTGATCATCAGCTCTTTAAAAAAGTTTAAAAGATAATTGGTAGGTTATGTGATTTAAACTGGTTTTATTTTTAAACATCCTTTTTAAAAGAAATGATTTGTATTGATTTCAGAGAGGAAGGGAGAGAGAAATAGAAACATAAATGATGAGAATCACTGATTGACTGCCTCCTTCATGCCCCCCACTGGGGATTGAGCTGCAACCTGAGCAGGTGCCTTGACTAGGAACCAAACCTCCTAATTCATAGGTC
The DNA here is from genome assembly GCA_026230045.1 of Corynorhinus townsendii. Taxonomy (NCBI): domain Eukaryota; kingdom Metazoa; phylum Chordata; class Mammalia; order Chiroptera; family Vespertilionidae; genus Corynorhinus; species Corynorhinus townsendii. Next base: position 137,969,872 of record JAPDVU010000002.1, on the reverse strand, counting down.
AACTCTCAACCACTGAGCCACATGGGCAGCTATTTTTTGTTTAAAACGTCAAATCAGACATTCATATACTATTAGGAAAATAGCTGTCCACATTTGCCCTATAAGTGTATGAGTTCTTTGAGGTCAGGCTAGGTCTTTCCTTAACTCCTCCCCTTTTAAATATATCTTATGCATATAGAACCTAGGTATTCAATGAATGTTTATTCAATAGAGATTGAATTCATTTGAGAAGTATAACTGATTTTTCAAGATTGGGTATTTTCATCATTATCAACTTCGTAGAACCTTTTCTCATATCAAGAGTGGCAAGAAGAAACTTATTTCTTGGCCTTTGTTAAGTTTAAGATAGCTAAAGTCATCCATTTAGGAAATTATTTTGCTAGATACTGAGGTTCTCAACCTTTCTGGTGTCTAGACACCTTAAAAAACTATTAAAGATTCTCGAAGAGTTTATTGATTTTACTATATTAGAAATTAGAACTAAAACTAAAAAATCATTAGAAATAACAGTAAATCCGTTAATTAAATATTTTGTGGGGAAAAAACTATCTTCCCCAAAATGGGGCAAAAATGAGAAGCATGGCATTGCTTTACATTTTCACAAGTCTTTTTAATGTTAGTTTTAATCAAGATGAGCTGGAAACTACTCACTATATAGTTTTGAGAGAATGAGAAAAATGAAAGTAGTATGTCAGTGTTACTATGAAAATAGTTTTGACTTCACAAAACCTTCTTAGAGGGTCTTGGACCCAACTGTCCCTGGACTATACTTTAAGAACTGTTGTTTGAGTGGATATTTGGGAATATGAGATAATTGTAAGCATTCATAGACTTTTATAGCAGGTCATCTGTTTTCTTGCTAAAACTTTATGCTAATTGAGCATGATGAAGGAATGTGTGATTTCTGCACACAATCTTTGAAAATTTAAGATTTCAATCAGCTTACTGTCCTTGATTCCAATTTGTATGAAGCTCAGAAAATGGCATTACACGGCCTATTCCTTGATTATATATTGAATTATGTGAAAGTGTAATTCATCTTCATCTAAGGAATGTAGATGGCTTTGATTTTGCATCTCTTGACTTCTAAGCAAATGCCAAATGCTTTAAGAGACTTCCTTTATTTTCTGAGCTGCTTTCCTCCCATGCCCTGAACTTTTTTTTGATCCAGATAGGAAAGAGTAAGTAACCTTACTTTTAAGTACCTAAAGAACAAGGCTGGAGGATTTGAAGCAACTTGAAGACTAAAGGTTTTTGCTGTAGTTGAAAATATTCAGAATTTATTCCTTTTTATTCTTCACTTCAGATCCCATGTGATGTAGGGGGTATTTTTCTTTCTTTCTGGTTTTGTATAAATTTCTGAATCATATACATGTATGTGGAAAGAATGGTTTGGGTAAAGTCAAAAATAAGATTACATAAAATGCTTTATGATAAGGTACACGTGTACAATGTTTGCTTCCCCTCAGTTGTGGAGTAACTGGCACATTGCAGTGCATTCGAGTAGCCCACCTGTGGTAAAATGGCAGGGAGTCCCTGCAGTAGTCATTTCCCTTGACCTTTTTTCTAGTTTTGTCAGTCTTCCTTTCCTCTTTCCCTATTGTCTTTTTGTTCTAGACCTGCCTAAGTCTGCCAGAGGCTCCCTGGGAACTACCTAACTTTGGTCAGCAGCTGTTTATTGAACTTATGCAGTGTGGCCAGGCACTGCGATAGGCAGTGTGACGAGTCGAATGTGCATGAGCAGCCCAGCCAGCAGGGCTTTTACTCCAGTAATTGAAGCAGTAGAGCCATTTAGACTCACTCTTTATAAACTGCTATAGATTTTAAGGCAAATAGTAGTTTCAGAATCGTACCTAAATGAAGTCACATTTCCCTCAGAAATTATTCTTATTGATGTAATATTTTTAAAATAAAAAATAACCCATAATATCTTTGGTTACCATCACTAGTTAAGTTTTATAACAGGATTTTAAACTTAGACGTTGCTTTGTTTTCATTCCCTTTGTAAAGGAAGATAATGGTGCTAGGTATTTACTACTGGGAACTTGATGCTGTTAACCTTATTTTTTAAGGTTTTGTTAGTTTTCTTACAGCTTCACTCTACTTCTAAACTGTGTTTTATAGTGTTGCTGTGTGATTCTTCTATAATCAAGTCTAACCTATACCACTCATGTATTTAAAACTCCATTGCCTTATTGGCCAAAAAATTCAAGCTTTTAGTGTTTTAAGAGGCATTTTAGGATTTAACCCCTTATCCATGGTTCCAACCATGCCTTTTTCTTTCGCTTAGCCTGTGTCCATGTAGCTTGAGCCTATTTCTGTGATTGCATCATGTGACACAATACACTGTACGTTAATAAGCAATATGCTATGTTATTTATTTATGTGTTTTTTCCACAAAACTATGTGAATCCTTGAAACAGTGACAAGGTCCTGGTGATCCATGTGTCCTCAGTTGTCTGGCAGCTGTGTCCAATAAATATTTGTTTGAATTGTACCGAAAACAATAGGGCAGAAATTTGGACATTTTTCCTCTTAAAATTTATATTGAAAATTAAAAGGGACTTCTCTTACTAAAAGAAGTACAGTACTAGCTGTGTGATCTTAACTTCTTACTGCCTCAATTTGCATCCCTGTATGATGGACATTATAGTATCCACCTCATAAGGTTTTTGTGAGGATTAAATAAGATGATCCACATTAGTGCTTAAAACATTGCCTCATACAATGTTAGTACATAATAAGTTACTACCATCATTATCATTGTGTTTTTGTTTTAAATACTAGAAGGTGAAAACAGAAAAATGGTCCTGATTTGAGATTTGGAACATTTCACCTTTTTGGTAGCATGTCCACATATATAGACCAAAGAGGATAGTTTTGTGCTTAAAATTTTAATGTACCAATTATTCCCTGGGCAATTCTTTAGGCTATCTTTTAAAATTTATCCGTACTTTGGGGATGGTACCTCATTAGATAGTTATGGGGTAAATTAAGGCTTGAGCAAAGCTCAGTCTTTAGAAGTAATGTGATTGATTAGAGTCGGCTTTATAGGATATAGAACGTTAATATTCTTTCCATCAATAAATTAGGATTGGGGGCATTTAGGAAATACAACCTAAGTAGCTTTGTGGGATGCATAAAATACCTTAAAACTTTAAAAAGCAAGTCTTGTGATCACCAGGTGTGTGAAGCTTCTTCCCTATATCAAGCACCTATCAGTAACTGCAGGGGATTCAAAATAGTATAGTAATTTTTTTAATCTTCAGGGAACTTTCATAATAATCGGGGTGAGAAGTCTGATGTGAAATACTTGGCAATAACGACAGTAGGGGACCCACATGTTTGTTTAGAGACACATGCATTCCCTGTCCGGTGGCTGCCGACTGATGGCACAGCTTTGCTTTATGGACAATTCTTCCCTTATTTCCACAATATGTAGGCCAGTTTGGATAAGAAAGGGTAAGAATACAGTTGACCAGGAAGCCTTTCCCCTACCTCTGCTCTCTCAGAACACTAAAAAGATACTGAGAGGAATGCTGGAGCTGTACCTAGGAGATCATCATCTTTAGGAATCTCAGTCATCCACACTTCCAGAGTCAGCATTTTGAAAGTTGTTACTGAATTCACTGATTTACAATTTCCTCAGCACCTCTCCATGTATGTGTTCTGCATTGGGAAGGTGCCCTGTATCTAACTATATCTGTACCTCTATTATAGTATTACTCCAGATTAGGGTATTCCCTTTGGCAAAATAATAATACATAATTTATTGAAAGATTAGAATAAACCAACATTGCTAATTTCATTTAGCTCATTGTACAATATGACCTTTTATAATCCCCATTACATAAACAATGAAACTGACACTTAGGTCATTAATTGCTAAAGGCTACACTAATGATGCAGGCTGGTGATTGATGCCAATGTCTGAAACCACTGTGTATATGCCTCCCATTAAAAAGTCATTTGAAAAGACTATGATATGTCAGCTACTTTTGGAGGAGGGGTGACTTGAGGATGGTTGGATATAGGTAGATCCTATCCTTTTTATGTCAAATTCATGTCAGTGGTAATAAATTGTAAAGTATCTGAATACTTTGTCTTCCTCTTTAACTTAACCAGTATTAGCCCATTTCACAGGAATCCGTTCTTTAAATTTGTAGTATTTGTTCCTGCTCTGTATGTATTGTAGAGATAGAGGGAAGATAATGAGAATGTGTTTACAAAAAAAAAAAAAAAAGAAAAATCAGGCTTTGCTTCATAATCTAGTAAATGGGTTTAAATGTCACAGTAGTATAGTGCCTGAAAGCTGTATTTTACCAGTCTCAATTTGTAACCGTGGTGGGCATAGTAGTTGAACTATTTGAATTAAAAAACAAATTGCTGTTTTCAACAGGATGCATTCAGTTTACTAGCTTATTCAGATCCTTGGAACAGCCCTGTTGGAAATCAGCTTGACCCAATTCAGAGAGAACCTGTATGCTCGGCTCTTAACAGTGCAATATTAGGTAAGTGAAGCTAAAAAGCACAACTCCAACTAGATATTTTGAATATTTGAGGTGGTGTTTGTGTTGGCATTTTACATTTTAGTAAAATCGTAAGGGAAAGGTTCTCTACATTTTAAAATTAAGATTACCTTAGAATATAGTAACCTTCCTCCGTTATTTTAGTTCCAGATTAAATGGATCCAAATGGAATAAAAACAGTACATTGGGATGCATCCTTTTTATGTCAAATTCATATCAGATTGTACGTAAATATTTCTGGCCTGTGCCACCCATTTTACAGCTCCCACCATGCTTCAGATACAGGCACAAAGGAGCTTCCAAGTGACTTGGAAATGCCCTGTCACTACTAACTCTTTGTCAAATTATAGTTGCATTAAAGTTAAGCATATTCAACTACATGCCCTTCCCAAATAAAAAATGTGAGGAAGAGAACAGCAATTTAAATAAGCTTAGCCAAGGGTGAGCATGAAGTGAAAAATTGGAATTTGCTGTTTCCCGGGTTGTCGTTCCTATGAGCCAGCTCACCATAGATTATGATTATAGTGTTCATATATTGAACACATTACTCTTTTTCTATGAATTATGTAACTGTACATTTTGTGCATTTATATTTAAACTCTATAGGGTTAATTATGTAAAGCTATGTTTTAATTTCTGGGCAATTCTTTTCAAAGGTAGTTCAGATAAAGAGTGATTTTTCACCTGACTTTTTCTAATTCTCCTCATATGGCCAGAATATAAAGCAAGCAAATAAAAGTATTCATATTTGAGCCTTAATCTGTTCTTTTTTCCCCTTATAAAATTCATTTTTAACTCATTGTGTTAAGGCCTCATACTAAAGTTTTGGAATAAGAGTAATATCTTTGTGTTGTAGTTTTTCTTAAATTTAGAATTTGTATATAATAAATGATGTGAGTTTTCTTTGCATTGTTAAATTGTGTTGTAATTTCTTTGGTTATGGAATTCATGTAGCTCTGCTAGTAAAAAAAAAAAAAAAATAGCTTAGTAGCAGTGCTGGGATGGTTTGCTATACTTGTATTTTTTTAAGTTAACATTATCAGTAATCATGAAGCCCTATCATTGCTTTGCATTTAGGTACCACTCAAACCTGGAAAAATTTAAAAAGTAACCAGTTTTCTTAAAAGTTTTCTATATCTTGTGTTCTTCAAGGGGATTAAATTTTAAAATAGTAAATTACTTGGGACCGTTATCCAATATATTATGTATTCTTATATATTGTACTACATATTATGTAGGTTTGCCCACAAATAGTGCTTAAATTTAACAAGATTATTAAACTGCAGAGGAGGTGTCTGCATATCTATAAATACTAAATTATGTAATCTATAGTGCTTGAAATTATATTAATTGTATGTAATTCTTGCAAATTTTATATAAAAAAAATTTTTTTAATGTTTTTGTTGATTTAAGAGAAAGGGAAGAGGGAGATAGAAACATCAATGATGAGAGAGAATCATCTATTGGCTGCCTCCTGCACAACCCTCACTAGGGACTGCAACCTGGGCATGTGCCCTGACCAGGAATCACACCATGACTTCCTGGTTCATAGGTAAATGATCATCTATGAGCCACACTGTGGCTGGGCTAAAAATTTTTCTAAATGCTTATAACCAGGTGCCTCACTTGGCCAAATAAAACTATAATAAAGTACCTCTAGATATTTACCTTTCAATGAGGTTATTTCCCTGAAAACCTTCAGGAGATATTTTTGAAAGGAATTCAAATTAAGGCAGAATTATTTAAAATTATAAAGTCAACTCTGTGTAGAGTTGGCAAAAAAAAAAAAAAAGTTTATCACTATCAAAATTTAGCTAAATAGCATCTTGCCACAGGATAGCCAGTATTTTGGTAATCTTAACCCAAAGACCACTTTTCAAACTACACCTTCTCACCAATCTGTGTATCTTTCTTTGCATAGTCTTATTCTTATATTCTTAATCATATCTTCTTTCCTCTTGTACTTTAAATCCTGAACTTGCTTCATTATTTTTGCTTCACTCCTTCTAGAACTTTTCTTTCTGAGATTACAACCTTTGAATTACATCACATGGAGCCTTAGCAGTCATTTATCACTGTTTTTGCCCTTTGTTAACAGATCATTAACTTTATTAATTGGGAATCTATATAATTTTAAAATCCATCTACTCACAAGGAAAAAGTACCAGCTTCTATAAGTTTGGCCACTTTCATCATTCGTTCACTTTTTTTCATTTCTGGCAAAGAACAAATGTTATTATTTGTACTAGAACTGTCTGACAAATTTCTGGTATGTAGGACCCTGAATATTTTATTGATAGTTAAAATGTTTGAACTATGAATTGTATTATCCCTCCAAAATTATAAGTATTTTTGCTCTATCGTCTCTCATGGTGACCATGACCCCTTGCTCCTTACCAACCCAAATATCATTTACTAATATGCTCTGGGAACAGTTAGGCAGCCTCAGCTGTGTTCTATCCCCCAAAGAAGAATTCATCAATGAAACTTATTGAAACCCTGGTGCCTTTTTCAACTTAGAAGAGAAATACTAAATATTCCTTGTGCCCCCATTAAAATCACAGCCAAAAAATATCTTTCCCATCATAGTTAATATAGAAGTAAAAGATTTAGAGTAGTTAAGGCTTTAAAAGTCTAATTCTGCAAAAATTTTCCTTATAGTTTAATACCTAGTACCATATGAGCTCGTCAGAGTAGTATTTCCAAGGTATTAATCATTTGCTTAGAAACTACCTTTGATAGTTGAGTGATAAATGCATTGATAATTTTGTAAATAATGCAATATTTTCCTTAAAAAAATGAGTTTTTAAAGATGTCTTGCTAATTGCTATTTTCATTTTTAATCATTTTTCCTCAGAAACCCACAATCTGCCAAAGCAACCTCCACTTGCCCTAGCAATGGGACAGGCCACACAATGTTTAGGACTGATGGCTCGGTCAGGAATTGGATCCTGTGCATTTGCCACAGTGGAAGACTACCTACATTAGCTATGCATTCAAGGAGCTCACACTTATATTGTGGCATATAGTCAACATGGAAGTAGACCAGGTCTGCTGATTTGAAATTTAGATTTTTTTAATTATGTACTGGGGACAGGTTTTTGTCGCTTTACATTGCTTCCTAGTTTACAGCATGATGCAAATGATTTTCTAACTTAGTGTTAGGAGAAATTATTTTCCATCTTTAATCTCTTAGTTGTCTAAGAGTTAAATATTACTGAATCTCAGAAGCTCAAATTTATCATCACAAATCCTTTAAAACAATTACCTAAAAGAAACCAAAAAATCCTGCCTTCATTGTTGGGGGGCGAGGGGGGGAAGGAAATGGAACAAGTTGTGTTGTGTTAGCATGTGGGTGATGTAAATTTCAAATTGGGAGATGTTCCAACCCCCACTCCCATATAAGCATTCAATCAGTGTAACTTGCAAAATGCATAAACATCTGACAGTTTGAATTTATAGTGTTGATGGAAGAAATCATTTTTAATGTGTACTGTAAAACTTGAAATACTCAGGAGCTGAGTGAATATGTTTGTTGCTACTTACAATCCCGACCTGTTAGTCCCAGTAGTTTTGTTTTAACATGGTCTTTTCAACTTCGTTTCCTGTTTAACTACCAACGAATTCTGTTGTAGACTCACAAGTTTAACTTGTATTATAACAGTATTATATGTCAACGGTGTGGTTATGACCTTTATTTATATAAAAACCAAATATTTAGTCAATTTACTGTGTCTTAATTTAATCTTTGTACACCTTCCATTTTTAAGTGCTTAAATGAGTACTATATTGCAATAAAAATGTAGTGATATAATTAACCAGCCATTAAAAATTTACTTCTACAGATATTAGTGTCAACTGAGTTTATATATTAGGTACTTACATATTTCTTATGATTAATATAAAATTAGAGCTTAAGGAAGAATTTTTACTAGAAGTCTGAATTCTATAACCTAAAACTGTTCAGTTTACTAGCCTCCCTGTATTAGGGTCAAACCTGATAATGTGGGTGACACAGAAAGAAAGGGGAAAATTAATGTCCTTATTTTCACAATCACAATAAAGACACGTTGACAGTAAAGCAAACCCCAAACCAGTTAAAAGTAAAATTTAAATAGCTGTCCAAGAGGATGACCATACACTTCAGTTGACTATTATTTTGTACACTGAGGTTTGAATCTTCTTTAAGGAAAGTAGGTATTTATCTACACTTAGATACTGTATTTTCATAGCTACTTCTCTTATTCTATATTTTGTGAAGCAAATTCTCATCAGTAGCACCAAAACATCTGAGACACTAAGGCATCTGAGAGCTGCAGTTGGAAAGACTTCCTGGATATCCATTTCTCCTCGTCCTCCCTGCCATTCCTGCCACAACACACCCACACTGTGGACTGGGAAGAGGGGCAGAGGAGGTGCCATTAGCAGCATCATTTGTATTCAATTAAAAAGATAAGTATTTATAAAAAGGAAGACAATTCCTTTTAAACTGCTATTTCTTCCAGGACCCTCAAAGACTAAAGGCACAATTGTATTCCAGAAGGATGAAATGTGATGGGGTACCTCCCCAAATAGATTTATGACTTTTGTAATCCTTTAAAATGATTTATTAGATTTATTAATTTTATATTAATCTTCTAAATTAAGTTCCATACATACAAAGTTCTCATTCTTCATTTAGCTTTGATTTACTTCTTAGAAGTTTTCATCTTTCTGACCATCCACCGTCTTTTAAACCTCTTGGCATTCTGTTTTTTCTGGGTTCCTAGAATAGAAAGTTTGTGCAGTAAGAATATTATAGATATAAAATTCCCAAGAAAGAATTAAAATTTTTTCAAGATCCTCTATATGAATATAAATACTAAAATTAGGTCTATTAAATTAGATTTTATGTTAGATATACATACATACTATACTGACCTATTTTCCAGAAGCAACTTAAAAATACTAATACAGAAGCCATTATAAGAAAAAAAGGTAATTCATACTTGAGTATTTACTATTTCCTTAAAAAGAATATTATTCAATATATAAAACTATCATAACCAAGAAAATAATGCTGGACCTTACCCCAACCATTATTCAAAAACTGGGCTGCGGCCTTTTTCACTGGTAACCTCTTATTGTTAAGAGACAGGAACTTATTTACTAGAAAAGAGAATTATTTATCATTTCTTTGTTTACTTGCAACAAAAAGTGAGAAAAACAGCCCGTAAGGAAATTACCAGTAGTTCTGTTGGTTCCTGGACCATACAAAGAATTTTGTATGAAGGCTTTGGCTGCTTGTTGCCTTGAATCTCTCAGATCTTGATCTTTTAGCCTTAGAGCCAAGTAGCTTTTATTCTGGCTGGTAGTCAAAACAAAAAGTCAAAATGAATGAGGTTGATAACATGCTTAAAGTATTTTTCTTAGTTGTCTCAAAAAGTGAAAACAAAATGCACAGGATAATAAAAAATAAATTCCAGGGCTATTTTCTAAGAAATAGGCTAATACCTACATTTTAGTAAGCAAATATTTTGTTTTTATGTAAGTATTACAATTGGTTTTCCCAGAGGATTCAATCTGAAACTATTACTAAAGTATTTTCCCACATAAGCCAACATTTTTCTCAAAAAGTTACCTTTTATATCCTACATAAAAAAAGACTCTTCTTACCCAATAGACTGTACTTTTTCTTTAGCTTTCTTGGACTCACTTCCTTTTTCACATTCTTCATTTTTCTTCTGCAAATGATCTAAAAAATATAAAAACTGAGTTTTATTCCTAGTTAGCACTTGTAAAAATAAATCAAGAACATGTCCTGGAGTTCATTGTTAAATATCTACTCACACCAATTTGTAAGAAATACAGCAACAGGCCCAAACTAAACTTGGCTGGCCATTCCTATTCCCAATAACATTGGACTACAAATGCTCTTGACACTTACATGAGAAGTTATTTAAATTAGAATAGTGCATACCTTCTTTTAATTTTTCTGGTGATTTCTTTATGCTAAGGGAGAACACAGAAACACTAATTGGAATGGCAGACAGCAAAGATTACTCATTACACAGTTAAATCTGATTTTACAAATAAAGATACCCCCTTTCATTACCACCACCCTCAGTTTTGACTCAGGATCTTTAATCAGTTTTGGAAAGCAAGTCACCCCCTAAATTCATGGCCACCAACTTCCAATCAACAAACTAGTATATACTGGATAGGAGTATCTTATCAGAATGTAAAATTTGAAAGCGTATCAACAGGCTTCAAAGAAGCAGACTGGAGATAAAGTGAAAGGTGAAATGCAAAGTGGAAAGTATGCCTGCCTCATTTTTATTTGTAGAAGTCACAAAGGATCAATTCAACAGTTCAAGCACAAGAGACAAGCAGGGAGACGGACTAGGCTCAAGAAATCTGGTCTGAAAAATGACAAAACACAATGTGAGATGCCTCAACCATGCACAGTACAAAAGCTACAAGGAGGAAGTAATGGGGAGGGTGGAGTGAGAGACTGAGAGGTGACACTGGAGTTTGGTTTTAAAGGATAAAAGGGGAATCTGCCACCAAATACATTTGTTTTTATGTTTAATGTATTCAAGATCTGAATAACTGGAAAAGTTCTACAGGACATTTGAAAACCAGGTCAAAGACATGGGTCTAAGCATTAAGGGAGAGGAGAGAAAAACAAATATTTAGAAGTTAAAACTGAGTAAGGTTTGATTGATTTCATGGGATAGATGAGGAAGAGGATGACTATAACATTTGTTTAAAACATTCAGTGGATGGCAAAGCTGCTAAATGGAGAACGAGGAGGAAGGACAGGTTGGTGGCAGGTAAGGCAAGGATGGGACAAGTTGAGTTTTAGGAGGAGCCTAAATGCCGGTAAATGTCTGCAACTCCACTAAATGATAAATTTCAAGGCTTGTTTTATTCACCATCCACCCTGCCCTGTACAATGACAGATACCAACAATTGTTTAATACATACTCTGGGATTAGGAACTCAGAAGCTCGAGTTGGCAGTGGGAATGAACAAAAAGAAATGGTGAACGACTGAAAAGAGGTAAAATACTTTCTTCTTTCCCACCAAATTTAAAAAAATCTGTAAATTTAAGCTTTACTGTTTAATTTAGGCTTTATTTATTTAATTTTGTGGATTCAAATAAATGTTCCAATATGTATTTCAAAGATGGGTGTATGTAATCAAGTAATATAACAAGATCCATTACTTACTTTGTCTGTGAAGCTGTAGTTAACTTCTCTAGAACAGTGTCTGGAAGAAGTTTCCTTTTCTTAAAGACATTTTAAAAGAATAGAGTGAGGTACATGACAATACCTGGGTTGCTTCTGAAGTTACAGGCTTAGGGAATGCCTTACATCCTAGGCAAATAACGAATTTAGGCTGACCACAGCCTCCACTATCTCTAAGCTGCGGGAAAACTGCGGTCACAACGCTCAGAACCCATTCGATATTCTTTGGAAGACCCGTGAAGACTGGAAAGGGTGCCCAACCCTCAAATCACTGTATACCCTGAAAGCAGTTAAGTCATGTCCTTCTGGAGTCAGTTCTCTGCGGCCAATCTGCCAAACATCCGACATCAGAGCAGTCACCGTCTGTACAGCCCTGAGTTTCCAAAGCACCTCATTTAAGTCCAACAGCAACCCAGTGACAGATAAACTACCGCGGGTGAGAAGTGACTGAGATGTCACGGCGAGCTCAATGTCAGGGCTGGTTTTTAACTGTGTGATTTCAAATCCACAGCTCTCCCCACTCCCATTTTTAAGAGGTGGGCAGCAAAGAGTACGAACATCTGTGCTTTCACCGATGTCTGAAGAAACATTACGACTTTTCCTCCACCTCCATATCCTACCAGCTTTGCAACACACGGAAATTCTACCCCAAGCCGGATTCTTTTAAAAAAAGGAGATGCTTCCCTGCAACTCTAACCTTTTGTTCAATGAACAGCTCCTCGCGTCGCTTCCTCTTCTCCTTCAGGAGTGTTTTATCCCTGAGAGAAAGGGAGACAAGTCAGTGCGAGGAGAGAGAATGGGACGGGAGGGACGGTTCTCGGCCCCGCTGTGCGCTCCCAACCTGCGCGCCGTCTCCCGAACTCGCTGCTCCTCTTCCCTCGCTTCCGCCTGGGCGCTGGCGAAAGTCAGTTCCTCTGGGGCCTCGTCGTCCAACTCGTCATCACCGTCCCCGTCTTCCTCCAAGGGCTCGGCTGCCGCGCCGCTGCTGGGCTGCCCGAGCAACAGGCCGTGCTCCGCCTCCTCCGAGGCGGGCTGGCCCTCGTCCACCATCGCCGACGCCGACACCGGAGCGCGGGACGCGCGCGGTCGGAGCTGCACCATGGCCTAAGTCGCGCCGGACCGTCCGGCCTCTGACCCGGAAGTAGCAGCCCGCAAGCCGAACGTGACGCGAAGAACAAGCGACACAGGTTTAGTCGCTCCCTGCACGTTCTGGAGCCCCACAGCGAGTGGAGGCGCATGCGCAGGGCGGGTGGGGTGCTGAGAGCAGGTTTGGCTGAGTCCCCGCCTCCTCGAGGCGGTCTGGCGCGAGTCACGCCATCCCGTGCCCAGGAACTCGGTGGCCGCAAGGCCCAGTGGTCCTATCACCGCTCTTTTAGCACCAGGATTCTTTTGGTCGATCCAGTTAATCAGTGTTTGTAGATTTGACTCCCTTCACTCCGCACTCGCCGAAGAAGTGGCGTTTCAAAGGGAAGAAATGCGCTATAGCGGCAGGACCTGCTGTCACCGAGAAGTTGACAGACACCGGATTAAACCAATTCCTGGCACCAAATGTGTGCTTGGCGACTTTGGCCGCCATTTATCAGGCTATCCCGACCACCAGCTCCTCCACCAGTCTGTCCATGCCTCTGTTCTGTGTTCATCACTGACAACTTACCAGTTTATTACTGGACTCTGTCCCCACCCCCCATTTAAATGTAAGCTCTGTGAGCGAGTAGGGAGCCCACCTGACTCCCTGGTGCGACTCCAGGACCTTGAACAATGGCCAGCCCATCCCAAATCCTGAATCCAGTGAAAGAATGCCACCCTGCACTTAGTGAATGCAACCTTGGTACTATTTCTTTGTCCTCCTAACTATATTCCATTTTTTGGAATATACATGGCCCTTCTGACCTATGTTTATCTACTACCATTATACAATCCTAAGTGAGGCATCTATCAATTCTCCAATCAAACCAAGGTTTCACACTTGCCATCCATTTGTACATGCTGTTCCCTTTATGATACACACTCCCCCACGTGGAACTCTTTATACCTTAAACACAGGCCAGGGCTGATTTCCTTTAAAAGTCAAAGACCTTAACATCTACCAATCCCCACTCTGCCGATCTTTAACTACATTTTCCTCTGAATCTATAACAAATTTCTATTACTGCAATTTCTACATTGAATAATAGTGCACATAATAGTTATCCCAACATTCTGTCAAGTCCTTGACGGCAAGGCCCACGTCTTACTAATTATATTTCTAATGCCTATCATGTGGTAGACATTCAATAATACTAAATTGAATAATTTCTACCTCACATTTTTATTTTTAATTCTCCTTTCATTTTCTCTAATAAAACCAAAACATGAACAGAAATGATAAAACACACACACAAAGATGCTGGTACCAAAGCCCAATTTGAGAGGAGTTGCATAGAACAGTACTGAAATATATGGGCCTTGGGCAGATAGAAATTAAAAATATAATCAGACTCTCTGAGACAGCATACTGACTTCCATCATTGCTAACACCAGCAAAATGTTTAAAGTAACTGAGAAGCCCAACAACAAACCTATTAAAAGAGAACAAGTGTATTTTATGTGCAAAAACTACATTATTAGTATTACAAGTCCCTTCAGCACTCGTGTCAAGTGTGAAGTGAACCCTAAAGGCTGGCCCTTCAGATACCTTGTAGGTTATGAACATCCCTTTTATACTAAGAGCCTTTGGGATTTATTAAATGTACTAGGGGCCCAGTGCAGTAATTCGTGCACTTTGAACTGTGAGCCGTGAGGCTGCAGTGAGCACAGGGTCAGGTCTCGGCCCATCCTCTGTGCCCTGCCCCTCCCACTGCAGCCTCTGCTGGCAGCCCCACTCCTACCGCCACTGCTCCCATGTGCTGATGGCACCGGCCCTGCTCGCACCTGCTGATGTCATGGAACGATTGGGGCTGGCACCAGCAGCGGATGCAAGCAGAGTCAGCGCTGTCAATGGGTGCGAGCAGCAGCTGCTGCTGCCCTGATCGCCCCTCAGGAGCAAGGGGAGGTGGAGAAGCCCTGAGGAGCGATCAGGGCCAGCAGCCGCTGCTCGCACCTGCTGACGGTGCCAAGCAGAGTGGGGATGGGCAGAGTGGGGCTGACGGTGATGGTGCGAGCGGCAGCTCGGGCAGCAGGTTCAAGTGGGGCTGGCACTGGCAGCAGGTGTGAGTGCCAGGGCAGGACCATGGCACACAGGAGCAAAGAATTTTCAGTAACCACCAGAAGCTCAACCCGATGACAGCGACCGGCACCCCACCTTGGTCTGGCGCCCCCGCTCACCTGCTCCACCATCCCGCCGCGGCCGATGCCCACCATGTTCCGCACTCTGCCACCTGCTGCCGATGGCCACCATGTTCTGTGCGTGCCCCCTGGTGGTCAGCGCATGTCATAGCGACCGGTTGTTCTGTTGTTCCGCAGTTCAGTCTATTTGCATATTAGGGTTTTATATACATAAATGGCGTGCAAATGCAGTACCAAAGTTTTGTGTGATAGTGTCTTGTCAACTACTTCCACAAAAGTCAAGGATGTAACATTAAATCAATTCTTGTAAGGGGCTGAGGTGATGAGACTGTGTAATCACCCAGGGGGGCCAGCTGATCCAAGGGCCATTGTTATGTATGACCTTCCTACACTGTTTACTAAAGGCCACTGCTCCCAGTCAGGCCTCTGATGCTTGCCTGAGAGTAAGACATTCCACGGGCCTTGGGTACTATATTAGTGTGGGGCCTGAGGATGAGAACTATGTTCTTGCTACTTTACTGTGAGGTAAAGTCCTATTGAGAACACTCGCTTCAGAAATCAGTGTCTGGGAAAGCTTGGCAGACCCTGAAGGGCCTATATGCTTCTGTGTTTATAATATCAAGAAATAGTCAACCATCACCTCTCCCTTTCCTCCTTGGCTGCTAAGAAGGCTAGTACTGCCCAGCCGGTGTGGCTCAGTTGGTTGAGCGTCATCTCATACACCAGAAGGTCGCAGGTTCCATTCTGGTCAGGACACATGTCCCCCAGCAGGGGACATGCAGAGGCAGCCAAGTGATATTTCTATCTCTCTCCCTCTCCCTTTCTCTATCTGAAATCAATAAAAACATATATTTTTTAAAAAGGCTAGTACTACATTTTAGTCAGTTGTGAATGAATACCTTTGGAATCTATATATTTGTGTCATTTTGGGGTGGGGGCCTCATCCTGATTTTCTACCTCGTTGCTACTTTTCCTTCTTGAGTTCCTGTTCTAGGTGATCCCACATACTTTGAGGTAAAGCAGCCAAACAATGTAAACACAGAAAAGAAAAAATCCTCAGCAAAGACATCTCTCAGGGTCACATCTGTATACCATATATTACCTCCTATAGAGAGTGATTTTATTTTCCACCAAAATTTGCATAAAAATCAGAAATAGCAATGTTTTTACCTGTCTACTTCTGTCTTTGCCAAACAGCAAAAATATGATTGGGATAATTACATTTTTAAAACAATCTAATTAGAATTTCCCCCCTCAATAACCAACCAAACACATCAGAGGATCAGAGGTATGTTATGTTTAAGTTCAAACCAAATAACATGCATTAACTTTACAGTTCTCTGACTTCTTGTAACTATATTTGCTACTGTTACCTCAAAGGCCCCTACCACTTATCAACAGGTTGGATCCCAGCCAGGAAATCAGAGAATATTTTTAGATCTTCCAATACTCAGCTCCCCATCCACAAGATTTTGTGTCATCTGTTTGTGGCCTGGTACTTAGATATACTATAATCTCTTCCTTCCCCAGGATAATTAAGAAATGGTCTCCGTTTCATGAGGAGCCAGGGCGTCAGGAAGGGTCCTACCACAGAGCCCCTGGAAATGAAACCTGAAACAGAAGGACACAAATACAGCAATTAGGAGCTAAACCAACATACTACTTCAGCAAGTCACACATTTCTTAATTTTACCCAAAGTAAAATCCAAATTCTCACAAATGTGGTATTATGAGCTTTTGTGCCCACTTCTTTCATCTAGTTTCTGACAACTCAAGATATAGACATTTCACCATGGGTTGATCCTTGTGATCAAGAAAATTTAAGAAATGAAATGCCTAGTATTTAGGTGGTATAAATACGAATTTTATTTTAAAGAACAGAGGGAGATATGATTGTAAAATGTATTTCATGATTATATTGCCAAACTCAAAAAGGTTGTTTTTAGTTGATTTGAGAGAGAGAGAGAGAGAGCATTCGTTGGTTGCTTCTTGTATGTGCCCTGACGGAGACTGAACTTGAAACCTTGGTGAATTGGGATGACTATGTAACCAACTGAGCTACAGGGCCATAATGAAAGTTTTAAGTTTTATGATATCTACATACTACATTAAAACAGTATTCATAT
The DNA here is from genome assembly GCA_026230045.1 of Corynorhinus townsendii. NCBI lineage: Eukaryota > Metazoa > Chordata > Mammalia > Chiroptera > Vespertilionidae > Corynorhinus > Corynorhinus townsendii. The sequence continues at coordinate 137,952,721 of JAPDVU010000002.1, read as the reverse complement.
ATACTAAGGACAAGAGAAAAATAACTTCATGCACCATACAGACCACAGGATTTTAGCTGCGTCAACAGGCCTCTCAAACCAACCATTTCACAACTAGCTCTGACTTGGAGTCAGAAAGGAGAAAAGAAAAAAGAAAGAGCAAAGAGGAGGAAGAAAAATCAATGATTTCTGCTTCCGTCAAGAGAAAACACTTAGGGCAGAAAAATAGCAGGGTTTTGTAGTGTATTATTAATAAGAAAACCAACTGAGCACAATTAAAAATGAAAAAAGCATTTGCTCAATGTAATTCATCATATTACCAATTCGGATGCAACACAAATTGTTAATGCCTTACCCCTTAAATACTGCTCATGTCACAAAGTGCCACTAACGGGCATCCATGACCAAGTGGCATTTCCACTTCTGCCACGCTCAGCGTGCTGAACACTGGCTGCTAGAAAGCTCCTCCCCAGCTTAGTGGTCATAATCCCTTGAGGACTGTCCAAGAATTATAGCCTCCAATGTACAAAGAGCTTTTAGGGAATTTCCATATCCTCAATCCCACATGGTCTCCTTCCTAAGAAAGTGACTCTCAAGTGCTCCTTTTCACTTCACCTTTCCCCTACTTCACAACGGCAGGCTGCACCCCTCATTCACCCCAAATCTTAGATGGTGTCTTAGCCCAGAGTGTGAAAACTACGGGGTGCTAACTAAAGAGACATTTGAAATATTAGTGTAGAATAAAGAAAACAAATGCTTTCTGAATACTGGATATCACATCCTTATCCAAATAGGGCCTTTTCATCCTTGCTTTCAATAAAATGGAAAGAGGGTCTGACAGAATTGTCAGTTAACAGACACTGAAATAAGATATTACTATGGCATTTTAGCTTGTAACTTGGAAGGAGGTCCAAAATCTGAGTGGCCATGCCATATGAAATTCCTTTCATGTCGGGGTTTATGTAGCCCAGTTCTCCCAAGTACATGCATCTATAAAAACCAAAAAACTAAGAATTACAATTGACATTGAAAAGGTAATACTGAACTTGGCCAGTGAAAATCAGCCCTTCCAACCCTCAAATGGGAATAAGAGACACAGATAAAGCTGTAAAGTGAGTAGGAAACGTATTTTCCCAGGACAAGCTGCAAAAAATCCTAACAACTCCCTTCTTTGAGTAACTGCATACTTTTTTACTCACATCACTTTTATTACAATACTAGAGGCCCGGTGCATGAAAATTCATGCACTGGAGGGGGAGTCCCTCAGCCCAGCCTGCCCCCTCTCACAGTCCAGGAGCCCTCAGGGGCGGGAAGCAACCTGGCAATCAGGGGAAGGCGACATCCCATCACACCTCTGCTGCTGCCACTGCCAGTAGCGCAAGCCTCAGCCGGCCCTGATTACCTCAGTCTTGGGCTGGCCCTGGGTGGCTGGGTAGCCACTATCCGAGGCTTGCCTGCACCTCGGGCTGGCCCTGGGTGGCTGGGGGACTGAAGGGACTGGGGCACACAGAGCCTGCCTTTATCTTTGCCGTGCGCCTGCTGCCCCGACAGGGATGAGGAGACTGGGCGCCGCCATCTTTGAGGGCGTGGCATTCAATTAGCATATCCCCTCCTTATTGGCTGTGGGTGATGCTATCTTTGAGGACAGGGCAGTCGATTACCATATTCACTCCTTATTGGCTGTGGGCGCTGCCATCTTTGCGACAGCGTGAGGGTCAATTAGCATATTCCCTCTTTATTAGATAGTATACTAGAGGCCTGGTACATGAAATTCGTGCAGGGGGGGGTCCCCTCAGCCCAGAATGCACCCTCTCCAATCCGGGACCCCTCAGGGGATGTCCAATTGCCGGTTTAGGCCCCATCCCGGGGATGAGGCCTAAACCAGCAGTTGGACATCCCTCTCAAAATCGGGTACTGCTGGCTCCTAACTGCTCACCTGCCTGTCTGCCTGATTGCCACTAACTGCCCCCTGCCAGACTGATCACCCCTGACCACCTCTACCTGCCTGCCTGCCTTATCACCCCCAACTGCCCCCCCCTGCTGGCCTGATTGCTCCCAATTAACCACCCCTCCCCCCCCATTGCTGGCCTGGTCACCCCTAACTGCCCCTCTGCCATCCTGGTCGCCCCTCACTACCCACCCCCTGCTGGCCTGGTCACCCCCAACTGCCCCCCTGCCAGCTTGTTCATCCCTCACTGCCCCCCCTGATGACCTAGTTGCCCCCAACAGCCCCCCTGCTGGCTTGGTTGCCCCAACTGCCCCCCCCCCCCCCCACCACCACCACCAACCTGGTCACCCCACTCAGCCTGCTGTTCAGTTATTTGGCTGTCCCTCACTAACCCTGCTGCCAGCCTGGTCAACCCACGCAGCCTGCTGTTCAGTCATCCATCTGGTTGTTTCGGTCGTGACAGCCCCTGGCTTTTTATATATTAGGATTGTTGTAAGTATTCTATTTTATTAGTTATTGCTGTTAATCTCTTATTGTGCCTAATTTATAAATTAAACTTTATCATAGCTATGTATGCATAGGAAAACACAGTACATATAGGGTTCAGTGCTATCTGCGATTTCAAGCATCCACTGAAGGGTCTTGGAATGTATCCTCTATGGATAAGGGACTTCTGCAGAGCCACACTAGTGTTTGGTAAGTGGTATCTTGTGGTTTTAATTTACATTTCCCTAATGATTAATGATGTTCAGCATCTTTTCAATGTGTTTATTGACCATATGTATATATTTGGAAAACTGTCTATTTGAATCTTTGACCCACTTTTTAATTGGATTGTTTGTTTTTTTATTATTGAGTTGTGAGAATTCTTTATATATTCTGAATACTCATTCTTTATCAAATATTAGACTTGCAAATATTTTCTCCCGTTCTGTGGGTTGTCTTTTTCTCTTTATTGATGGTGTCCATTGAAGTAAAGAAGTTTTTAAAATTTTGATAAAGTCCAATGTATCCATTTTTCCACACTTGATCTTAGCCAAAAGGCCTAGAAGTGATAAGTTATCCATTTTTTCTTATGTTATCTGTGATTTTTATGTATTATAAAAGGCTTTGACAAACGAAAGGTCACAAAGATTTACTCCTGCATTTTCTTTTAGAATTTTATATATTTGTAGCTCTTATATTTAGGCCACTGATCCATGTCAGTTATTTTTTTGTATATGGTGTGAGGGGGTCCAATTCCAATCTTTTCCATGTGGCTATCCAGCTTCTCCAGCACCATTTGTTAAAAAGACTATTCTTTCCATTACTACTTTGTCTTCATACTTTTTCAAAAGTCAATTGGCCATATATGTGAGGGCTTTTTTTCTGGACTATTAATTCTATTCCACTGATCTGTATGTCTACCCTTATGTCAGTACCACACTATCTTGAAAACTGTAACTTTGTAGTAAGTTTTGTAATTGGGAAGTGTAAGTTATCCAACTTCATTCTTCTCTTTGTTTTGGCTTTTGGGGTCCCTTGCATTTTCATATAAATTTTAGGATCACCTTGTCAGTTCAGCAAACAAGCCAAAAGCAATTTTGATAGAGAATGGGTGAATCTGCAAATCAATTTAGGGAGTATTGCCACCTTCATAATATTAAGTTGCCCAGTCCATATACATGGATATCCTTCTATATATTTAGGTTTTCTTTACTTCTTTTGATAGCATACTATAGTTTTCAGAGTGTAAGTTTTACATAGAAGGTGATTTTTTTTTAAAAAGGATGTCTTTCTAGTTCCTACCACTTACACAAAAACGAAGAACTATGGATTGAGGACTCATGCAGGCTGTAGCTGATGAAAAATATATGGAGAAGATATTATATCAGAATGGCATGGGTGGTACCAACTCATCAGTATTTTAAAAATATGTAGCCAAGTTTGAAAACCACTGATTGAAGTAATGACAAGAGTTTCAGTGGTGTTTTAGAATTGTGTTTATTTATGCTTATTTATTAGTTATTTCTATTGTATCTCATTCGAGAAAGGAATTAAGCAGACTGACAATAAGATATAAACTAAATTAAAAGTGAAGACAAGAAAAGCAGGGATGAAACAAGGAAGGAAAAAAAGGTGAAGACATGAATGGGGCTAAAAATGCATACTCTGGTGATCTATCTACTCTTTCCACACAAACGTGGGAAACAAAATCAGTATCATCATAAAGCCACAAGTACAAATATTCTTGGCAATTAGACCAGAGACGTGTGTAGCAGCCTCACCATGAGAGCAGTGGGAAGAAGTTCTGGCTGGTATCTCCAAGACTTACTGCTCAGCATTTGTTCAGCTTACCTACATCCAAATGCCTGCCATCACTAAATCTACTTAAAAAGACAAGAGAAAGCAAAGCCAAAGGAATCAAAGAAAGCTTTCAAAATGTGAAAAAATGAAAGTCTTATGGCAAACCCCTTGTAAAAAGACAGAGCCACCTTAGTCTTACAGTTAACTATATTTTGTTCTTCCAAAAAAGCAACAACAGACCAAATAAAACACAAATTCAGTGTCTTTTTTTTTTTTAATTAGAACATAACAGTAGATAAAATGTCTTTAGATGACCATGTCCAAACCTGCTCAATGCCTTCCATTTCCCACCCTGGTAATCCCTGTACCTGAATTTGTTTGTGGCTTGAGTGGTCTCCATGTTAAATTCGGCCACTGGCACACCCCTGGCAGACACCTGGGGGGCAAACATGGCAGCAGGATAAACCAAGGAGGAAGTTCCCACCTACAAACCAAACAGATGGAAACAGACAAATGACCAAACTATCGAGAAGAAACATTTTTTCAGAAAATCTCACATAAGCCCAGGCAGCTTTGTGGTTGCAGATGTGTGTGGGGAGGAGGGGGAGAGAGGGGGAGGAGCTAAGCTGGATGAGATAAATGGAGAGGATTTAAGAAACAAATCAGGAGTTAGAAGGCTTTTTGGCTGATCACTGGAACTCAGATGTATTATGAAAAGGAGGGTTGTGCAAACAGAGAGAGTGGCAACGAAATGACTCATCACCTTTTGGGGTTAGTTTTATTTTTGTTTCTGCTCTTTGAAGTGATGTAAATAATCCATGATCCTTTTTTTTTAAAGTTAGATAATTAAAAAAAATAAAGACTTATCATTTATAACCCTACTACCCCAAGATAACCACTGTTCACAATTTGAAGTATATTCTTTCAGGTTATCCCCTATGGATATAATTTTATAAATATTCTTTACAAGAATGGGAAGACTAGCTGGCTTATTTCTTCCCTGACTTACTTCTTCTACCTCTGTGACTTTGAAAATAAAGTTTTGCTTGTATTTGAGTCTTCACTCTGAATTCTTTCTTAGCCAGAACTCAAGTACTGAGGTTTTGGGAGAGGGGCAGGGGTAATTGGGAGAAAACCAGCTTTTTTCACCTAGCCACTGACCCTATACTCAACTTCGGGATGCACTCAGTAAATACTGACTGAATGAGTACGCATCCATGAGAAAGTGGCTCTGCTTTTAAAGACGTGTTAAGGAAAATTTGAAATATGCCTACCCTTTGTCCAGTTAATTCCATTTCTAGAAAATTTGTCCTAAGACAATAATTTGATGAGCATGTTAAAAGTTATGTCTGAGGCCCTGGCCAGGTAGCTTAGTTGGTTACAGCATCATCCTGGTATGCCAAGGTTGCAGGTTTGATCCACCATCAGGACACTTAAAAGAAGCAACCAATTAATGTATAAATAAGTGGAATATCACATCAATGTTTCTCTCTCTCTCCCTAAAAATTAATCAATATATTTTTTAAAGAGTTATGTCTGAGGCTATTCACCATAACATTGTTTAAAATATCAAAATTTGAAACAGCCTGAATGTCCAACAATAGAGAATTGGTTAAAAACATACACCAGAACACCGCATAGCCAATTAAAAGACGATGTACTGACATGAAATATGCTAAGTGAACTGTTATATGAATAAAATAGTTTTAAAACAGAACATATATAGACCCATTTAAAAAATTTTTTAGATTACCATTTACATTAATGTTATTTTATATTGGTTTAAGGTATACAGCATAGTAGTTAACTATCATATACCTCAGTATTTGCAGTACCCACTTAACATCATACATAGTTACTGCAATACTAGAGGCCCGATGCATGAAATTCGTGGAGGGGCTCGGCCCCCACCACTGCAGCTTCGTATGGAAGGTCATCTGGTCTAATTAGCATATTAAGCTTTTATTATTATAGACTAGAGGTGCACGAAATTTGTGCACGGGGGAGGAGGGGTTCCTCAGCCCAGCCTGCACCCTCTCTAATCTGGGACCCCTCAAGGGCAGTCAGACATCCCTCTCACAATCCAGGACTGCTGGCTCCCAAATGCTCGCCTGCCTGCCTTCCTGATTGCCCCTAACCACTTCTGCCTGCCAGCCTGATTGATGCCTAACTGTTCCCCTGCCAGCCTGTTTGCCCCTAACTGCCCTCCCCTGCAGGCCTGGTCACCCCTAAATGCTCTCCCCTGCAGGCCTGGGTCTCCCCAACTGCTCTTCCCTGCAGGCCCGGTAGCCCCCAACTTCCCTCCTCTGCCAGCCTGTTCCCCTGCAATTGCCCTTCCCTGCTGGCCTGATCACCCACAACTGCCCTCCCCGGCTGGCCATCTTGTGTCCACATGGGGGCAGCCATCTTGTGTGTTGGAGTGATGGTCAATTTGCATATTACACTTTTATTAGATAGGCTTATTTACTAGATTCCCTAAGCTATAATTTACATCCCCAGGATTGTTTTGCAACTTCCAATTAGTACTTCTCAATTCCTTCACCTTTTTCTCCCAGTCCCCTAACCTCCTTCCCTCTGACAACCATCAGTCTGTTCTCTGTATCTCTGAGTCTGTTTCAATTTTTTTGTTCATTTATTTTGTTCTTTAGATTCCACATGTAAGTGAAATCATATGGTATTTGTTTTTCTCTGACTTATTTCACTTAGCACAAAACCCTCTAGGTCAGTGGTTGGCAAACTGCGGCTCGCGAGCCACATGCGGCTCTTTGGCCCCTTGAGTGTGGCTCTTCCACAAAATACCACGGCCTGGGCAAGTCTATTTTGAAGAAGTGGCATTAGAAGAAGTTTAAGTTTAAAAAATTTGGCTCTCATAAGAAATTTCAATCGTTGTACTGTTGATATTTGGCTCTGTTAACTAATGAGTTTGCCGACTACTGCTCTAGGTCCATCCATGTTGTCACAAATGGTAAGATTTCATTCTTTTCATGGCTGAGTAGTAATCTATTATATATATGTACCACATCTTTTTTATCCACTCATCTATTGATGAGCACTTGGGTTGCTTCCATATCTTCATTATTTTAAATAAGGCTGCAAGGAACACAGGGTGCGGTGCATATATTCTTTCTAATTAGTGTTTTGGGAGTATGAACCCATTTTAAAAATTTTTCATCAACATGTGTACATCTGCATATGGAAAGGTCTAGACCAGGGATGTGCAAACTTTTTCTGTAAAAAGTTTTTTTTTCAGGTTTTATAGGCCATATGGTTTCTGTTGCAAATATTCTACATTGGCAAATATTTATTATTTGCCATGCTCATTATTAAAATTAAATATTAAATTTAATAATGAGCATGTATTATTTTGCCAATGTAGTGTGAAAGTAACTATAGACTATATAAAGAAGAAAGGGCATGGCTGTGTTCCAATAAAACTTTATTTACAAAGACAGGGGGCAGGTCAGATTTGGCCCATAGGCCACAGTCTGCTCATCCCTGGTCTAGAAGAAATCATACTAAAATGCTAACAAATTATTTTTGGATGGTAGAATTATCGGATAATTTCCTCTTTTTGTGTTTTCTCAATTAAATTTAATAATGAGCATGTATTATTTTTAAAAACTAGAACCAATAACATGCTCTTTTTATGATATTTTTTGTGGGAGGAAAGGATTTGAGAAGCCAAAAACATGGTCTTGCATTGTTTTGTATTTTAAGATAAATTCTTATTCACTGTTTTTTAGTTTTTCTGTAGAACACCACAACTCTCAAAACACATCTTAAGAGAAGAAAATAAGGAAGGAAAGCAAGAAGGGAGGAAAGGACAAGGAGGAAGGGAGGGAGGGAAGGAGGAAGAAGGGAGAGAGGGGAAGGAACAACATTAATCTCCACCCCAGTACTGGTGTTTCAGAAAATCCCCACAATCAGAGAAGAACGAAACCTACCACTAGACATAAGTCACAGAGGGCCAGCTCTCTGTCAACCTCCTCCAGAATGGCAGAGTCCAGGTTTTCTCCAAACCACACGACATAAGGTCGCAGTAGGCCCCCACACCCTGCCTCTTCACACCTGTAAAAACATCATCCTTAACTCAACCCTGAGCCTTGCCCAAAGGTCTGCCCAGATGGGTCGGAGGAAGACCAGGGGCTGCCCCAAATCCAGTCTGTCTAGATAGGTCACCTCATCCCCTGATCACCATCCCTGCCCTCCCAGCCCATAGGAGCTTGTCCTGAATATGAAGCACTAACTTTAACTGCCTTATAAAGTTTCTATTTTGTCTGAATGCATTGGGTTGATTTAGAGACAAATGTGTTTCAGCCAAGCTTGACTTTTCTTTCTTAAACAGTTTTCTCTTTCATAGTGACTTCATCACACTCAAGGGCACAACTCTGCTCAGTGACCCAGGCTTGGGAGGACACACTGGACTAAGATTTGTCTCAAACACTCCAATCATCCCCTAATTTCATCAATGACCTCCTTTTATTTTCTCCGAGATTCACCTCTCTCTGGTGCTGTCTATAACCAAGTTCTCCAGTATCAATTACTAGCAATCTGTCACCATTTCCTCCCCACGCTCTCTTAGTCATTTTATTCTACCTTCTAAAATAACCTTACCCAAACATAATTTTCATCATATTAATGTCCTACTCAGGAACCCCTCAGGATTCCCTGTTCTTTCAGATTGAAACTTTAGTATTTAGTAATGAAAAGCCTTATTAAGAAAAATAAAAAGGGTAATGTGGTCAAATAAACCAGTGAAACATTAGCATATTATAACCACTTTTTAGAGAGTAACAATGTACTTTATCATATGAAATGCTCTGAGAAGTCCTACAGTAAAGCAAACATACTCTGACTTGGTTTAATCTAGTGTGATCTGAGCACATAACATCCTTTTTTCAAGCAATGCCTTGAAACATCACATGGATATAGTGCTCTCTGAAACAGTTTTGGAAGTGCTATTTTAACATCTGGCTTTAAAAACTTGACAAAAATCTTTCCAGGTTTTTAAAAAAAATCTACAACGTTTTGGTCCTATAATTTCATCTTTGCAAGACCTTTTACTGTCTCCATAAACCTGGATTAACAACACGGATGATGAGGAGGAGGATGAAGATGACAGTAACTAATGAAAAGCAAGAAGGGTTGGAAAGTGGCAGTTCTCTTTCCACAGGTTTGGTCCATCCTCTTCACTTCTGCCCTTAGCCTCATAGGGCAGGGCTGGTATTTACATTTGAGAATTTAAGAGGCATCTCACCAAATAAACTTGGATTTTGATTCTTACTTTTCTTTTCTTGCAACCTGGAACACCAAGTATAGATTAAAGATTTTACCCACCGGGGAAGTTTCTCCACTGGGATTCTGGCATCTTGCGTTTCAGGTTCTGGAGCACTGAATAAACAATATTAGAAAAGAAAAAATGTCATTGGTATTATCAAAGAACAAAGGAATAACATAACCCAATAAGTATGTATATTTGCTTGGCAGGATATAGTACAGAGCTCCTAATTAATACATGAGCTACTCAAAGAATGGACACCAAATAATTACTAGTGGTTTGACCACAAGAGGGAATTTGTATGCGGGGAGAAGGTTGAACAGCCATATGCGCTAACTGGGGAGTTTTGTCACTTACATTTTATATGTTATCATTTGAATTTTCTTCAGTGACATTATGTTAATATTAGAGGCCCAGTGCATGAAATTCATGTCCCTAATCCCAGCCTGCACCCTCTCCAAATTGGGATCCCTTGGGATCCCAGATTGTGGGATCGGGCCTAAACTGGCAGTCAGATATCCCTCTCACAATCTGGGACTGCTGGCTCCCAACCACTCTCCTGCCTGCCTGCCTGATTGCCCCTAACTGTTTCTGCCTGCCAGCCTGATCACCCCCTAACCACTCCCCTGCCAGCCTGATTGATGCTTAACTGCTCCCCTGCCGGCCTGGTTTCCCCCAAATGCCCTCCCCTGCAGGTGTGGTTGCCCCTAACTGACCTCCCCTGCCAGCCTGGTCACCCCTAACTATCCTCCCCTGCCCGGCTGGTCACCCCCAACTGCCCTCCCCTGCCAGCCTGGTTGCCCACAACTGCCCTCCCCTGCAGGCCTGCCCCCCCCAACTTCCCTCCCCTGCAGGCCTGGTCGCCCACAACTGCCCTCCCCTGCCGGCCATCTTGTGACCACATGTGGGCAGCCATCTTGTGCAAGGTGTGACAGTCAATTTGCATATTACCTCTTTATTATATAGGATATTTCTTGTATATTTTATACTGATTTAAAATTATCAGGTAGAATTTTTCTCAATATTCTGAGTCTACTCTTAATTTCTTTCCCTAACTACAATAATAATACACATTCATCATAGAAATATTGAAAAATTCAAAAAGATATAAAGCAGAAATCAGAATTACCTATCATCCCACCACTCCTGATAACCACTGTTAAAATTTTGCTGTGTTTTCTTTAGGTCTGTTATCTATACACAAATACATCAACATGGAAAGAGAGGAGGGGGCTTAAATACAAAGTTGGGCCCTGACTGGCATTGCTCAGTGGTTAGAGTGTGGGCCTGAGCACTGAGGGTCACATGTTCCATTCCTTATTAAGGGCACTCAAGGGCTCATACCTGGGCTGCAGGTCTGATCCCCACCCTGCTGGGGCCCATGCTGGGAGACAACCAATCGATATATCTCTGTCATGTTGCTATTTCCCTCTCTCTCTTTTCCCTCACTCTCTCTCTCTCTCTCTCATCTTCCCTCCTCCCTTCCACTCTCTAAAATCAATGGAAAAAATATCCTCATTTCTTGGGTGAGGATTAAAAAAAAATACAAAGTTGGGATCAGACTGTATAGAGTTAGATTCTGTGGTTTTCACTTAATATAAATTGTGAGCAAATTTCTTCCATAATATGGTATAATGTATTGGATCCTATTTCTTATAAATATCCATGCAAGTCTTAAATTAATGTTTCATTTCCTCACATTTATGTTCAATTCAAAAGAGAAAACAACACACACTTATTCTGTAGTACAGCATAATTACCCTTTTCCTGCAAAAGCTTCACAAATTGGACTTTTGTAATTCTCAGCCACAACCCCACAAGAGGTACATTGAGTTTTGAATATGCTACCTGAAAAACATAAGTCAAGCAAGACCAGAAATAATATCATCAAGATAAACTGTCTCTATGTCCAAAAGGGTACAAAATCACTTAGTTTTTATATGTTCATTTTGGCAAACGGGCCTACCCTAGGCAACATGAGAAATGTAAAGGCATGCAGTACTATTGAACAAGCCAGGAGCATCTGCCCTCCTGGACTTTGTACTCTAGAGGGAAGAGAGACAGATGGAATAATCATTCATGACTAAGGAGCTCTCACATTACTCGGAGTGATGCTCAGGTAGACCTGAACTGATCAATAGGGTAGATGAAGCCAACCAACTAAGGGCATGATTTACTAAGTACATGATTGATAAAGGTTCAGTAGCTTGGGATGTGTTTACAAATCTTAATTTTAAATTAATAAAGCTTGAATATTTTATCCAAAACCAGATCAATCAATAATTAACCAACTAATAAATGAAGAAAATAATGGCTAGAACTAGCAACCATTTATTGAGCTCACCCAATAATAGTGACCACAATTCACTACATATTGTCATGTGCCCAGTGCTGTGCTGAGCATGTCTCACACACACAGACTGTGGTAGAAACACACTGTTCCATTGTCCAGTGTCACTTTGTTAAGGACCCATCTCTCCTCTATCCCATGCCAAGCTGATGAAGTTGTCAATCACATCCTAAAATACAAGCTTGGATACATGTTTCGGACTGGTCCAATCCCAGTATCCCACCCCTCTAGCGATAGTGTTTGGTTAAAAAGCAGGTAAGTGACCCAAGCAAGGCTCCCTGAGGTTTATTTTCTGAGGAGAGAGATAAGCTAGAGTGAGCCTGAGCTGCCAGATGTTACCTTTGCTGGCACATGTAGGCAATCAACTACAGAGGGAGAGGTAAAGTAACTCAGAATGAGCAAAGCTGAGGGAAGGAGAGGCAAAGAGGCAGGGAGAGAAAGACAGTGAGCCTGCTGCTGACATCAGCTTCTCCCAGGGCTCCTCAGTGTTGCCAGCCAATGTACCTATTTTGTCAGTTTTAGCATGGCTACTTTCCCATAAACATCTCTGAAGTTCAGATGCATCCTGCAACTGCCACTGGCCACGTGACAGATGTGACGTGGTTGTCATAGCCAGCACTTGCACAGATTTGTTGAAGGATTACACAATGACTGACATGTGTCCTGACCGGACAAAGGCAGCCTCTGCATATTTCAGCCAACAAACAATTTAAGGTCCATTTGGGGAAGAAAAACGAGTCCTGGTTGTTATCTAGAATGCTTCCACTGACACCTTTTGGTAAGATCAAGAAAGGCCCAATTTCAAACCTGCAGAATGTGTCAGCAGTTTGGGAGGGAAACCCAGAGACAAGAGAGGATCCCCTTTTAGGAAATGTGCATCACCGAACCCACACACTGTGGAAAACACAGTCACCGACACCTCAGAGACCTTCAGAAATCATTCAGAAGAAATACCTTAACCACTCTATTTTACCCATGTTTTGTTTTCTATATGCACGAGAGTGATAGTTTCTAAAAATGTGTATCTAAAGTTTTCACAAACCCTTTCTATATGTATAAAATAGTGAATTCTAAGGGGTAATAAAATAAGATATCATGGTTTGGGTAGATTATTTTCTTTCTAAGTATCACATTAAAAACATGTTGCATCTTCAATTTGATTAAAGAAAGGGCTTCCTTTTGTTTTTACCTGAATTTGAAGAGAGTTCTCATCACTTGCAACCAAAAAAGTCCCAACTAATATGTATATATTATCTTATTTAATGCTTAAAATAACTGGATTTTGATTTTATACATTCCACATGCAAGTGCCAGCCTACAATCTGACACTGCACAGAAACAAGAAGAGCCATGTGGAAAGTATCCCAGATCCAACAGAAGAAGGTGCCAGAAAGACTTTCAGTGAGTAGGTGGCTGATACTGTTAGGACACAAAAGAGGGATGGGATCCAACCAAACAATGCTCACCTCTCATTATTAGGGTGACCATAAGCCTAGGCAAAAATGGGCAACCTCACGGCATACACACACAAGCACCATCCCCATTGGGTCACTGTTCCTGGAAATGCCACTATTAAAAATGCATCCCTTGGAATTAAAGTTTTGTAGACTCTTAAATGCAAATGTCCTCGGGGAAAAAAATCCTTGCTTGCCCAATGATGCTCTTGTATGAATGGGTTTATTAGATTTTTTTGGTGAGAGCAAAGAGGGGTAATGAGAAAGAAGACAAGAGGGGAAAGGAGGCTGTCATCAGGGAAGAGAGGGAAAGCCAGGGGGACCTAAGACAAAACCTATGTGTGTCACAACTTACTGGGCTTGATTCAGTGCAGGTGGCTGAGCAGTAGCTTCCTAAAGGCTGGAGGGCTATGCAGAAGCACAGCCTCAGTAGACAGAACCAACTGGGACAAAGGGAAAGTAAATAGATACCCCAGGAATGCCAAGGTCCCCCATGCCAGATCCTGCTAAAGCCACCTGTTCAATTGCCCACCCCTCCTGGTTCCCTTCAGTCCAGCTGGGCAGTTGTCTCCAGCACAACCCCCTCAAGAGCTGCTCAGGGAGGGGCGTGCACGCAGCTGTGCAGACTAGCGCTTTCACGGTTTAACAGGTGCACACCAGACACCTGGGTGTGTTGTCAAAATGCAGATTCTGTTTTAGTAAGTCCAGGTGGAAAATGGCAGGACATATGCTTTCAAGTCTAGTTCCCCTCCCCGTGTGAGGCTGGGGGTTCTCACCATGGATTTCCAGAAGGTTCTTGGTACCAGCCTTGCGGTGCAGCTCATCGATGTTTTGGGTGATGACCATGACCCGGCGGCCCTGCTCACGCAGCCGGGCCTCACACTCAGCGATGGCAAGGTGCCCGGGGTTTGGCTTCACGCGCTGTATGACTTCCCGCCGGTAGTGGTAGAACTCCCACACCAGGGACGGGTTTTGGGCAAAGGCCTCAGGAGTGGCCAGGGTCTGGGGGTGAGAGGAGGCAGGAGTCAGAGAGGGAAAGAGCGCTCATGCTCCTTCCAGAGCACAGGCAGCGGGGGCGTGGACGGAACCTTGGAGTGCCAGCAAACACTGGCAGGCCCCTCTTTCTCTACAATGGGCAGGCAGCTTTGGGAGGGTGCAAGCTGGCACACGCCTGCTTAGGTTCGGGCAGTGTGGCAGACACAGGGCAAGGGCCTGAGCACCAGCCTGTGTCCCAATCCTGGGACTAACAAGGGACCTTGGAGAAATTGGTTTTAATTTCCCCAATTATAACTCAGAGAAAATACAACCTGTCCCATTTGACACTCAAGGAAGTTATGAACAGGAATTAAAGTAATATGCAAGAAGATAATTTAGGTTGGAGCTCCAAAATGTATGGAGTCAATATCATTTGTCCAGGAAAAAAAGTGAAATGTAAAATGTCCAATTGAGGTATAATGGCCATAGTTGAGAAACGCAGTTTTTATCACTTACAGTTACACATTCACCATACACATTATATTAACAAGACATACAAAAATATGTTTTAAGGTGCAATGCCTCTTCTAGGACAGACAAATCTCATGTACAGTGAACAGTCAGCAGAGAAGTAGTTGTCTAGGGCTGGAAGCTGACAGGAAATATACAAGGGAACCTTGGCAATGACCAAAGTATTCTGTATCTCAGTGGTGGCAGTGGTGGTATCATGCATTTTATTTTACTGTAAAGGTCCCTATCTGCCTGGTAGCCATGTCAGCCTTCATTTGGGGAGTGGATCTTCTACGCTGTGGATTATCCATTTCAACCCTATACTTCCTTCCTTCCTGCCCTCTACTGATAGCACAAATGGCCTGGATATACAGGGGTGGGCAAAAGTGGATTTATAGTAATTAATTAACAAAACAAGAATAAACTGTGCTCTGTGAGCTCACAACTGTAACCCTACTTTTGTGCCCCACCCTGTATGTGTCCTGGGAACACAGCTGGAGTCAAATGTAATCTAGTGCTTTCCCATAAACTCAGCTTCTCTGACCTGACTGACCACCCTCTGTAAGTTCCTCCTGACACCATCTGAGCCCCATCCGCTGATTCTCTAAATCAGGGATGCTCTCTGTGGCTCCTCTTCTTGTGGGACCTTAATGGCCCTCGCTCTTCCTTCTCTCCTCCTTCACCTTCAAGGTGATGATGCCATGTCTACATCCCCAGGCTTTGCCTGGAGGGCAGTGGAGAGGTGAACATCCTAAACCAAGCATGTCAAACTCAAAGGCTAACTTGGGTCAAGTAAACAAGGTTTAAGTTTATGTGGCCACAAAAAAACAAAAGCTTCAATTTTCATAGAAACATAGGTTTATTTCAATAGAGACATGCTGAATACAAAGGACTGAAATAAATGAGTGTTAACATAAAATAATAGAACATTTTAATAAAAATTAATATTTTTTGAACATTAACTTATCAGACACTGAATAATTGCACAAATTAATAAGCATAATGCAAATAAATCTATTTTTCTTGTTCTCTGAAAGTGAAATATTTCCTGTTGCACACACCAAGCAAGTCAGTACAAGACTAATGACGTGGCAATCAACTGCTAAAATATTCACTGCTAGTATTAGTGGAGAGAAATGGTGCACCTGTGTGTAAGTCGCATAAGGGAAATGAATGCAACACAATTATAGTAATCAGTAATTAGGGAATGTTGTAGTTCGTTATTAATAACTAGTGGCCCGGTGCACGAAATTCATGCACATTAAAAGGGGATTAATTAGAGGAAATAATTTAATATTGCTATTTGCCCTTTCTCTATAATAGAAGTGTCAGAGATGAAAGAAAATTAGTAAAATGTATATGAAAACCTTCCTCCTGTCAGAGTCTGGGGCACACCACGGGACCCAGAGTCAAGTCCCCGCCCACCCACATGCACCTCAAAATCGCATGAGACCCAGACCCAGCCATCCCTCCCCCATTGGGCTAGATCCAGATCCGGCCAGTCCCACCCTTGTCAAGCCCCGCCGAGCAGGGGATATAGCCTCAGGTCCCCTGGCCCAGCACCAGGATGGGGGGCGTGGCCTGAGGTCCCCTGTCAAGCCCCACCAGGTGGGGAACATGGCCTGAGATCCCCTGTCAAGCCCCGCTGGGTGGGGGGCATGGCCTGAGGTCCCCCATCAAGCCCTGCCAGGTCGGGGGAGATGCAGCCTCAGGTCCCCCGGCCCAGCACCAGGAGAGGGGAACAGTCTCAGATCCCTCGTCAAGCCCCACCAGCAGGAGGGTGCAGCCTCAAGTCCCCCATCAAGCCCAGCTGGGTGGGGGCATGGCCTGAGTTCCCCCGACCCAGCACTGGGGGTGCACCTTGAGGTCCCCCATCAAGCCCCGCCGGTTGAGGGCTGCAGCCTGAAGTCCCCTGTCAAGCCCCACCAGATGGAGGGGCGTGGCCTGAGGTCCCTGGTCTGGCACTGGGGTTGGGGGAGCAGCCTGAGGTCCCCTAGTTCAGCAACAGACAGGAAGCACACTTTGAGGTCCCCTGTCAAGCCCCATGGGGGTGGGGGAGGGTGTAGCCGAAGGTCCCTGCTGATTGCTCATTAAGGCTTCTTATGGGAACTTGGCCTCAGCTGTGGGTGCAGCCATCTTTGTGATGGAGTGATGGTCAATTAGCATATTCCCTCTTTATTAGATAGGATTATGTATAACAGGATATTGTAGAAATTAAGTTATGAAATTTTTATTAAAACATTTCTTACAGCCCTGACCGGTTTGACTCAGTGGATAGAGTGTTGGCCTGCGTACTGAAGGGTCCCAGGTTCGATTCCAGTCAAGGGCATGTACCTTGGTTGCAGGCACATCCCCGGTGGGGGGTGTGCAGGAGGCAGCTGATTGATGTTTCTCTCTCATCGATGTTTCTAACTCTCTATACCTCTCCTTTCCTCTCTGTGAAAAAAGTCAATAAAATATATATTTTTAAAAAATAAAAATAAAATGTTTCTTACATACCATTATATTGGCTGGGCCACAAAAATATTTGCTGTGGGCCGCATGCAGCCTGTGGGCCGCGAGTTTAACATGCTTGTCCTAAATATTTGCCATCCTGAAGCCTTTCTTTCAGGAAAGAAGGGCAGGTTCATTAACCCTTCACTCAATAAGAAATCACCTGCTAAATCTGGAAGTCATGTATTTAAGTAATTATTTATGATTGCTTTCATTCAACCAACAAACATCTATTAAGCACCTACATTGTTCCAGAGTTCTCAGAGCTGGGGAAGGACCAATGAATGAAACAGACAAAATTCCCTTCCCTCCAAAATTAGGGATTGCCTGGGGAAGCGGAGGAGACTGACTTCAAAGGGCCTTGAGGGAATTATCGGTGGCACAGAAATGTTCCACATGTGATGGGGTAGTAGCTACACTCTGTATACACTTGTTAGAAGTTATTAAATTGTATACTTAAAATTGGTGAATTTTATTGTATGGCTAATATACCTCAATAAAATTTTTTAAAAAAATCCACACCCCCAAAGAACTTCATTTCTAATGGCCTTCATATAAAGTTTTGAACATTAAGCTCTAGGCCTTCAAGAATTCAACTTCAGTGTTAGTATGAAAAGTTCACAGAAACTTTAAAAATGTGTAATACTTAATTTCAATATCTATAGTAATGAATTATGCTAATCAAGGTTTTCTGATTCTACTTTTTTTTATCTGAAAAAATGCAAATTATACATACCTAAAAAATAAGGTATTTTTTTTATACCTTGGGTGCTTTGCTTAAATCTCAGACCTTAATCATATAGACACTGTGTTGATGCCAAAATGAACAGCACAAGAGTCACTGCCAATTTCAAAACTTTGCTCTCTGGGTTTCAGCCATCATTAGGTTCTGAGTCAAACTGTGTTATGGCTTCATTCAGAACAGCCTTTTAATATTCTGGAAACACTACTAACCTGAGCTTGCCACTTCCTCCAATAACCTCCAGCTCCTCTGAAAGTTGGAATTCCACTTTCAGCACTAATGCCAGCCCCTGAAATGATGACTATGTGGTTTGCATTTGCAAAAAGTTTCCGAAAATCGGCCATACCTAAGGAGAGAATAAAATCTCTATCAATCCAGTGCACCATTTGGATATTTATATCCCACACCGCTCATCTGCCTAGGTTTCCCCTGCTCTCCGAAAGTAGAGTGTTTCTTATGAAAACTTGCATAAAGCAGAGAAGCAACTACCTGAGAGCACGTTTTGCTAATGGATGCACAAAATAAATGGAGATAAAGCACAGATGCTCACAGACACAGTTCAAAGCTGTAGCACTTGATGCTGAATGTAGCTTCCAGAGAAGGAGCTTGGGGGGCCACTCTTGCTACTGGGGTGTGCCCTGTCTCTGTAACTTGCTGCAAGACTAACGCTGAATGCTATTTTTGTTTTAAACCTTTTTTCAATGCAAAATCCTCTTCAGTTTTCTTTTGGTTAGTGAAAACAGATACTAATTTAGGTTTTTGTAATAGTGAAGTGGTGTAGAGCAGCGGTTGCCAACCTTTCAGACCTGACGGACCACCAGTGGTCTACGGACCACTAGTTGGAAACCACTGGTGTAGAGCAAACTTTGGAAAAGCAGGAGATATCTATATTTTGAAACTTGACTTTGTGTGAAATTATACTTTAAGATACTCAAATAAAAATCATTCCTGTTTCATGAAAATGCTATCCATGCCCTTGATGTGTGAATGTACACCATCTTAAGAAAGAAGCAGGGCCTTCAGGCACACAGCACTGGCTCTGAATCTCAGCTCCACCTACACCCATGAGTGAGATCTTTTGTGAATCACTGATCTTCTGCTATCCTGGGCTCCCTTGGCAATTTAATGTGCACAATACTGTCCTCCCCAGAACAGGGCTGCTATGAAGATTAATGGATAGGAATGCAACTCCCTTCATGAAAGTAAAGACAAGCTGTGTGTGTGTGTGTGTGTGTGTGTGTGTGTGTGTGTGTGTGTGTGTGGTGCGCGCGCATGGAGTGACCTCAGACTCGAACCCCAAAGCCTTCCCTTCCACCCCAAGTTCTCTTCCCTTTGAGGATCTTGCTAATTCTACCTTCTTTCAGCATCACTACCAAAGGTCAGGATGAGGGCCCCTACCCTGTGAACAGATGCTGTACCCTAAACCTAGACACATGACTTTTTTTTTTTTACGGCTTAAATAAGAGCTAGACTTTTCAACAAGATGTCATCAGAGACTTGGGGTAACAAAAGGGAATTGAACGTAGAGAATAACATGGCAGCAGGTAATCATAGTCACAGACCATGGCTTGCCCTCCAGATCAAAGGCCTTGCTCTGCACCTCCAGGCATTCTACCCTGATCTCAGACCAACACAGGCAGTAGCCATTACTGAGTGAGGGCTCACTGCACCCCAGGCTGTGCCAAGCACTTTACATGGGTCACAAGATGAGTTTTCCCCTGAAGAGAATGTCCTCATCCCAGGATAAGAACAAGGAGCCAGACTTGACAGTGCCACTGTGTTTCTTAGGTGGCAGAGATTAGCTCAGGACCCAGCATATGGCTGAGAGCAATACCCTTCTCTCCCAGACACTGCGGCTGTCAAGAACTAATTCCAGCATGTAATAATTACAAGAGTTTTACCAAAAGGTTGGTGAAGCTTGGGCGGCTCAACAAGGGTGAGCCACGTATGTAGTTTACCTGTTGGAAACGGCTAAAAGGTACTCCCCCAAACCTGAATGGGATTGTTAACTGCCAGACAGCTCAGGGCATTTTATTGCCTCCTGTTGGCCAAACACCTGAACAGCTGTAGGCTATTCCCCAAACTGACAATACCCTTTGATACCTTACCCTTTGAAGTGTATATTTCCACCTTGCCTTGGGACAAACTGTGTTTAATAAAAGCACGGGTCCTTGGTCAAGGTAGAGTCTTCAGTTCCTTTTAGCTGAAGCTCCTCTGACCCCCAATGCCTTTCAAAAATATCTTTCATCTCCGGACTCCTTAATCATCTACGCGCAGCCCCTTGCTCCAGAATGCTGAACCCTTTGTAAGGCTGGGAAAAGAACCCCGACATTATGACACCTAATGAGGGACACCAAAATGCAGCTCTGCAGGCCCTCATGCGAGGGGTAAGTGTTAGGCCCTCATGCGAGGGATAAGTGCTGTAGCTCCAGCAGGCCAAATGTAAGCTGTACAGAGCTGAGCATAAACTTCAGGGAGAAGTGAGACTCCCTCTCTGCCCTCTACCTGGAAAAGCAAGTGCCAGACCAGCATTGCCTGGGGCTGGCCTGGGCCACAAAGCAGACATCTAGGAGTGGACAACCTGTGCTAACAGAAAAGTTCAGCAAAAACGGAAGTGAGTTCCACAGCTGATGGAATGGACTTTCTGGTCTTCCAACGGCAACCAAGGTTAACCCTTGGGCTGACTGAGCACACACTAAGAGATAGAACTGGTTTCAGAAACAGAAAAGCAGAGGCTGCAGCTCCCTTCCAGCCACATTCCTGGAGCTGTCTGGAATCACTTTTCCCGCAGCAAGGCTCAAAGGAATGAAGATGATTCAGGGACACTGTTGCCTTTAGGTATAACCAGCCCAGCTACCTGTCAGCCATGTTAACACTCTGCCTACCCTCACATCCCTTTCAGAAATGGACTAATGTGAAAAATAAGGCCTGCTAAAGCTGTCCAACCAAGAATATGTCTGAAAAAGATATCTAATCTGAGTGGATCAGCGTTTGTAGTCTGATCTATCCCCTGAGAGAACAAGATGCCAACTACATCTTGGAACTATTTATATAACTCCTGGGTTGAACCATACAAACATATTTAAGGACTTCAAAGTTCACCCATAAAACTTTCCCCCACTCTGATTGCCTTTTCTACCTCAAATGTAAAGTCTGTCATCCTTCTGTTGAATAGATTCCCAGGTTAGAGTGACTTCTACTAAGGTACCACTTTAAGCAATTTCTAGAAACAGATAAAAAAGTCAACTCAGGTTTGGTTTTTGGAAAACAAAATGTAAGCTATAATATTAAAGCTGTGTGAAATCTTATTATAGACAACATTTCCTAACTGCTAAAGGAAAATACACCATCACGTTTTGTAGTTTCAGACCTAGATGGCCTACTTTTTGTCAAGCACATGCTTCTGGCTCCCACCACAGCCTCTAGCAACCTGTCCTGCATAGCTGTGAACACCAAGGGGTTGGACAGCTGAGTGGAACTGGGTTATTTGTGCTCTTTATTGTTCCTGAGATTGGGAAAAGTGTAAGGAGGTATTATTACAATTCAGCAGACTTGTAGTATTAGAAAAAGTTATCCAAAAGTTGAAAATGAGGCAAAAAGAGTTCAACTTGGCCTGTCAGTGCCACATTGAAGAACTGTTTAACAGGCCCACCAAGGGATCATTTATTATATAAATCTGTTAAACTCTATACCCACTACAGAAGAAGAGCCCAGATACGTTAACTTGTAGGTTTTTGTCAGGTAGAGATTTACAGAGGATACATGAAATCTTATGCTAATCAACAAAATAATCTTCTTGATTAAATAACATATAATTTCCCCCAAATCAGGGAAGAGGAGGTATGCCTTAAAACAAAGGCCAGGTTTGTCATGCCTGCCATAAATTGCTAACAGCCATTTGAGCATATTACAGGAACTAGCTTCAGGGAAAGACATTCTGGCTCCAGGAGACTTGCTTACTCTCAACCATAAAAATGACCTCCACTTGACCAGCTTTAAGATAATCATTGGGAATGGACTGTGCTTACTTACATATAGAGAACTTTCAACCCCACCTACCCTTGATTTCTTTTTTCTGCTTTCCTTCTCCCTCCTAATAAAGACCTCTGCCTGCACTGAGATGTTAAGATGATCATTGGAATGAGAGTCCCCCATCTTCTCAGGTTGTTGGCACTTGAATAAACCCTTTCCTTCTCACCAGCACCTGTCATACAAGTTTGGCTTTGGTTGCTGCAGGCAGCCAAATCTGTGTTTGGTTAGAGATACAAATCATTTCTGTCCAGTAAAAAATTTAATCTGATATTACCCTGTAGGACAATTATCAGCTTTTCTCCCCTGCAGAGAGATGAAGGGTTTAAAATACAAATCATATATAAAAGGCTTAAGTGCAAATATTTTATGAGAAGCAACAAAGTCTTAAATGGACTTACCTTAACTGTTAAGAGATCATCTCTGACCTGCCTTGGAAGGGGCTTGCCTAAGGAGAAAAGGACACAATGGCCTCCTCCAAAATCTTGCCCAGCACCCACTTCAATATAAACATTCCCTTCAAAGTGTAGGAACTTTCAGGTACTTAAAATTCCATTAGAGATGAGGAGATGGCAGGCTAAGAAAGACCTACTTGAACTTGGACGAGTCATTGTTAGGCAAATCTTGGTTCCTGTGGCAACTGGAGACTTCAGTCCACAATACAGTTGGGAAATTAATCGGCTGGGGACAATCTGGAGAAATCCCATCAGGTTTTCTTTATAGTATTAATTCTTGAGATGGACTTTAGAAAAATCACAAAAACAAATAGAAACAATCAGAAAATACTTGTATTTCACAAATATACATTATATATATGCATATATTATATATGAAGGCCTTTACAATAATTTTTAGTGTCAGATCTTCATGGTATTCAGCTGTTTTCAAGAGCACCTACATGCCCTGGAGCAGTGGTTCTCATGTGTGGTTCCCCAGAACCACCTGATAGTTTATTAGAAATGCAAAGTCTTGGGCTCCACCCCAGGCCCATGAATCAGACACTTTGGGGATGGGGACCCACATTTGATTTTGATGCTCAAATCTGAGTGATTCTGATGCTCAAATTTGAGAACCTGCCTTAGAAGCTTGAGAAGGGATTAGATGTGAGAATTCATTTGAAACACAGGTTCAGCTCCTTTTAAAAAGGTGTGAAAACCATTGGCCTCTCATTTTGGGGTTAAAATACTGTTGTATAAGAATGTAAATTCTGAGAATTGAAACAGAAAAAATATTTTTACGACAATAAACAGGATAAAAGTGACATCATGTCAAAAAACTTGTGCCTTAAAGCACATTTAGTAAATATCTATTACTGAGAAATTTTATAAAAGGAGACACAGAGAAAGACAATATTTGGATCAATGACATCAAAATGGTACTGGCAGAGCTGACTGCTATCTAACCGGGTCAAACTGTTGGAAGAACTCAGGATTAAAGGAAAAATAGAAAACATTTTCTAAAACTTTACAATCCCTTTGGAAAACAACCTATCAAAATTATAAATGCAATTTCCCTTTGACCTAGTAATTCTAAGTCTGGACATTTTTACAACAGTCAGACTCACATATATCCAAAATGACATATCTACAGGGTTGTTCTTTAGACCATTGTGATTAACAGCAAGAGACTAGAAATAACCTAAATGTCCATATGCAAGGGATGACATAATGGCACATTCACCATGTACAACATGGCTACTATATAAAAGAATTTATGTATGATTCTACTTACATGACATTCTAGACTAGACAAAACCATGGAGATAGAAAACATATCCATGGTTGCCCTAGCAGGGAAGACTGAATACACAAAGGGCCATGAGGGCTTTATAAGGCAATGGAATTGTTCTATATCTTGATTATGGTGGTAGTTACAGGATTGTGCCTGTCAAAGCCCATAAAACTCAACACTAAAAAAGGTTAATTTTACTGTCTGTAAACTAAAAAAGTTTTAAAATTACTAATGAATATAGGATTTCAGTTTTGCAAGAGTTCTGGAGATGGGTTATAAGTGAATGTACTTAACACTATTGAACTGTACCCATAAAAATGTTTAAGGGGGCAAACTTCGTGTATTTCACTAAAATTTTTTAAAATACAAATGAACAAAGTCCAATTAAATGTGATTTGCTGGTTGATGCAGTATTTATAAGCAGTTTATTGGCTTTCGAAGTGAGTGTTGGTATCAGCAGAGCAGAAGATAGGCACAGAGATTAGAAACAAATGTTTGGAAGATGAGGTTCAAAAACCTGTTAGTGCCAAATCAGATTATTTAATTCCATAAGTCATTCCAATATTCAAATTTCACATTTTTAAAAAAGCAGGCTAAAGATATTCTCTCTAATCTATAGAGATCTCAAAAATATAATGATGTGGGGGAAAAGTCAGGTGCAAAGTTGTGTGAGAGAAAGGGAAGGGAATGTGAGTATATACCACAGTACTTATTTCCATTTATATATTTCTTAATGGAAGAATTACCAGGAAA
Source organism: Corynorhinus townsendii (assembly GCA_026230045.1). Classification (NCBI taxonomy): domain Eukaryota; kingdom Metazoa; phylum Chordata; class Mammalia; order Chiroptera; family Vespertilionidae; genus Corynorhinus; species Corynorhinus townsendii. Next base: position 137,928,193 of record JAPDVU010000002.1, on the reverse strand, counting down.
TTAGTAAAAAAAATTGGGGGTGGGATGAGAAATAGAATATATGTAGACAAGAGTGGAAGCAAGGATTTTCAATGTATGTGTTTATATATTGTTTGCATTATCAATGCTTTCCAGCAAAAGACTAGGAACACGTTTGTAGCTGAACAAGTTGCAAGGAGAGAAAAGCAACCATGAAGAACTGCAGGGCATCTCAGTAACAGTGTTAGAAAGGATTTCTTACAGAATTTGGGCTTGTGTTAGCTAAGGTTGGGGAGGGTTCAAAGAAGTGAGGCTTTATTCTTGATTGGATGCTGTCAGCAAAAAGGATATCTTGATTGAATATTTTACTGAATCTTATCTAAAAGGTGAAATGAGTGAAGTGAGGCTAGAGCTATGATTAGTCAATACAGCAGACCCTGGTATTAGCCAGAATAGAAGAATGTCTTGTCATTTTTGTGGTTTAGACATGTTCTTGTTTTAATCTAGGTTTAGACCTTATGGAGCTACCTTGTTTTTGTCCAAATTCACCACAGTCACAGGGTAGCCTTGTCTGATGTTGGTGTTCTGTGAAATTATTTATGTTTAATAGGAGAACACCAAGGTCTATGAGATAGTGCCAGGCCAAAAACTGGAAGCAAATCAAATGTCCATCAATGTATAAATGGGTAAACAAATTGTGGTCTATCCATGCAATGAAATACTGTTCAGCAATAAAAGAACCAACTGCTAATACATAAAACAACATGGATGAATTTTTAAAGCATTAGCTAATAGTAATCTGCAGTGGAAAGACCTGGCAGACACTACCTTAACCAAGTAGTCAAAGTCAATCCCCCAGTAATAAGACACTGACTTCATGTACCCTCCTGGTAGGATGCAATGAGAAGGGTGAAACATCATTTGTGTTGTATTTTCCCCAAAAAATGCATTAGCTCAATTTAATTATAAGAAAGCATCAGAAAAATCCCAATTGAGGGTCATTCTATAGCAAAACTGGCTAATACTCTTTAAAAACATTATCAAGGTTGTGAAAGATAAAGACTGGGGACTTGTTCCAGGTTGGAGAATGAAGAGACAGGACAACTAAATGCAATGTGATATCCTAGATTGGATTCAAAACTTGGAAAAGATCTTTAGTGAGAGAACTGACAAAATTTGAATCAAGTCTGAAAATTAGTTAATAGTACTGTATAAGATGTAAATGTCCTAGTTCAGACCACTGTCCTGTAATTAGGTCAGATATTAGCCTTAGGAGAAGTTGGGTAAATAGTATATGGGAACTCTGTGTACTATATTTGCAACATTTCTATAAACCTAAAAATATTTCAAAAGGAAGTTTTCTTTAAAAAAGAAAGATAAGCATTATACTAAGTGAAATGGTACATGTTTGAGACCATTAAAATATTCTTTTTTTAACCCATTACATATTTTTATTTTTAAAAAGCCCTATATTTTCAACAATAACAAAAATGTACTTAAAGGAGTGGTACTGATTACATTTCTGCAAATCACTTTAATGTAGGGTTAAATAGAATATAACTCACTTCTCGTATCTGTTTCTGCACTCAATGTGTTGCCTACCACACCCTTATTTCGTCTCTGCTCAGGTCCTCTGTACCTGATTTTCTTTTTGCCATTGTATTCTTCCCTTGGCCCTTTCCATGCATTACATCTCAGCTTAAATATCATTTCCTTAGAGAAGTCTCTTCCAACCACGTTTACATTTGCACCCTTTTGTCAATTTCATCACCATGCCCTTTCCAGGGTATAACGTCAAGGTAAGAAATATCCAAACCTGTAGAAAATAAATATTTATAAGAGTTTATGTGAGCCAAACTGATGACATATGCCAGAAGCAAGATTTTAAATGCTTCCCATTTATATGATATTCTGAAAAGGCAAAACTGTAATTATAGAAATCACATCTGTGGTTTTCAGGGTCCTGGGGAGGGAGGAGGTAAGGAGGTCCAGGCAACTTTTTTAAAGCAATGAAAATTAGGGGTGCCAGAATGACAGGAAGAGGAACAAGGATTAGAAAACCTATTTGAAGAAATATTGTCAGAAAACTGCCCTAATGTGGAGAAGAAAAAACACACACAAGCACAGAAAGTCCCAAACAAGATGAACCCGGAAAGACCTACAACAAAACACATCGTAATTACGATGGCAAACTTTCAGGACAAAGAGAGAATCGTAAATGCTGCAAGAGAGAGACAGAAAGTTACCTACAAGGGATCTCCCATTAGACTGTCAAATGATTTCTCAACAGAAACACATCAGGTCAGAAAGGAATGGAAGGAAATTTACAAAGTGATGCAAAGTAAGGGACTAAATCCAAGAATACTCTATCCAGCAAAGCTATCATTCAAAATAGAAGGGGAAATAAGGAGCTTCACAGACAACAAAAGGCTAAGGGAGTTTATCACTACCAAGTAAGCAATGCAAGAAATGCTAAAGGGACTGGTGTAAAAAGAAGAAATAAAAAGGGAAGAAGGAACACAGGCACAAAAAATAAAAATGGCTACAAACAAGTACCTATCAATAATAATTTTAAACGTAAACAGACTAAATGTTCCAATCAAAAGACACTGAGTTGCTGAATGGATAAAAAAAACATGACCCATATATATGCTGTCTAAAGAGACCTAACTCAGAACAAGGGACTCACACAGATTGAAAGTGAAGGGATGGGAAAATATCTCTCTGCAAATGGAAATGAAAAAAAAGCTGGGGTAGCAATACTTATATCTGACAAAATAGACCTCAAAGTGAAGACCATAACAAAAGATAAGGAAGTCCACTTCATAATACTAAAGGGATCGATATAACAAGAGGATATAACCCTGGTAAACATATGCACCCAATGCAGGAGCACCCAAATACATAAAAAAACTCCTGGAAGATAACAAGGGAGAGATCGACAACAATACAATCATAATAGAGGACTTTAATACCCCATTGACATCACTGGATAAATCCTCTAGACAAAAAATCAGCAAAGAAACAGCAATCCTAAATGACTCACTATATCAGATGGAATTAATTGAAATCTTCAGAACATTATACCCCAAAGCCATGGAATATACATTGTACTCAAGTGCACATGGGACATTTTCAAAGATAGATCACACAATGGGTCACAGGCAAAGTCTCTCCAAATTCAAGAAGATTGAAATCATAACAAGCATCTTCTCAGACCACAATGGCATAATATTAGAAATAAACTATAATAAAAACAATCGAAAAAATTCAAACACTTGGAAGCTGAATAGCATGCTATTAAACAATGATTGGGTTACCAAAGAGATCAAAGAAGAAATTAAAAACATCCTGGAAATGAATGACAATGAAAACACAACAATCCAAAATCTATGGGACACAGTGAAAGCAGTCCTGAGAGGGAAGTTTATAGCTCTACAGGCCTACTTAAAGAAAAAAAAAACAAGAAAAAAAATGGTAATAAATCATCTAACTCTACAACTTAAAGAATTAGAGAGCAACAAGAAAAGCCCAGAGTGAGCAGAAGGAAGGAGATAATAAAGATCAGAGCAGAAATAAATGACAGAGACCAAAAACAAACAAACAAACAAAAGACACAACAAAACAAACAAACAAAAAAACATACAAAAGATCAATGAAACCAAGAGCTGGTTCTTTGAAAGGATAAACAAGATTGATGAACCCCTAGCCAGGCTCACTAAGCAGCAAAGAGAGAGGACCCAAATAAACAAAATCAGAAATGAAAGAGGTGAAATAACAACAGACCCACAGAAATACAAAGGATTGTTAAAAAATACTATGAACAACTCTATTCCAACAAACTAGACAACCTAGAGGAAATGAACATATTCCTAGAAAAATCCAACCTTCCAAAACTCAATCAGGAAGATTCTAAAAATCTCAATAGGTTGATAACTATGGAAGAAATTGAAGCAGTCATCAAAACGCTTCCAGCAAACAAAAGTCCGGGGCCAGACAGCCTCACAGGGGAGTTTTACCAAACATTCAAAGAACTAAAATCTATCCTGCTCAGACTATTCCAAAAAATTCAAGAGGAAGGCACACTTCCAAGCTCTTTCTATGAAGCCAGCATTACCCTAATACCAAAACCAAATAAAGACAACACAATGAAAGAGAATTACAGGCCAATATCCCTTATGAACATAGATGCCAAAATCCTCAACAAAATTCTAGCAAATTGAATCCAGCATTACATCTGAAAGATCATAAACCATGACCATGTAGGATTTATCTCGGGGATGCAAGGATGGTACATCAATAAACGTGATACATCACAAAAACAAATTGAGAGATTAAAATCACATAGCCATATCAATTGATGCAGAAAAAGCATTCGACAAAATCCAACACCCTTTCTTGATAAAAACCCTCAGCAAAATGGGAATAGAGGGATCATACCTCAATATAATAAAAGCCTTAGATGACAAACCTACAGCCAACATCATACTCAATGGGCAAAAACTAAAACCATTTCCCATAAGAACAGGAACAAGACGGGATGTCCCCTTTCATCACTCCTGTTCGACATAGTATTGTAAGTGCTAGTAATAGCAATTAGACAAGAAGAAGAAATAAAAGGCATCCAAATTGCAAAAGAAGATGTAAAACTGTCATTATTCGCAGATGACATGATACTGTACATAGAAAACCCTAAAGACTCCATCAAAAAATTATTAGACTTAATAAATGAATTCGGCAATGTAGCAGGTTACAAAATTGACACCAAGAAATCTATGGCATTTTTATACACCAATAGCGAACTTACAGAAAGAGAGATTATAAAAGCAATTCCACTTATCATCGCACCAAAAAAATTAAGATACCTAGGAATAAACTTAACTAAGGAGGTAAAAGAACTGTATTCTGAAAACTACAGGACACTGAAAAAAGAGATAGAGGAAGACATAAACAGATAGAAGCACATACTGTGTTCATGGATTGGTAGAATCAACATCATTAAAATGCCCATACTACCCAAAGCAATCTATAGATTCACTGCACTCCCAATTAAAATACCAATGGCATATTTCACAGACCTCGAACGAACTCTCCAAAAATTCATCTGGAATAAAAAAAGAGCCGAAACTGGTTTGGTTCAGTGGATAGAGCATTGGCCTGCGGACTGAAGGGTCCCAGGTTCGATTCCGGTCAAAGGCATGTACCTGGGTTGTGGGCACATCCCCAGTAGGGCGTGTGCAGGAGGTAGCTGATCAATGTTTCTCTCTCATCGATGTTTCTAACTCTCTATCTCTCTCTCTTCCTCTCTGTAAAAAATCAATAAAAATATATTATAAATAAATAAATAAATAAAAAGACCCCAAATAGCTGCAGCAATCCTGATAAAGAAGAAGAAAGTAGGAGGAATCTTAATACCAGATATCAAGCTGTATGACAAAGCCACTGTTCTCAAAACTTCCTGGTACTGGCACAAGAACAGACATATAGACCAATGGAATAGAATAGAGAACCCAGAAATTGACTATGCTCAATTAATATTTGACAAAGGAGGCAAGAATATACAATGGACTCACAACGGTATCTTCAATAAATGGTATTGGGAAAATTGGACAGATACATGCAAAAAATAAAAAAATAAACTAGACCACCAACTTACACCATATACAAAAATAAACTAAAAATGGATAAAGGACTTAAATGTAAGAAGGGAAACCATAAAAATATTAGAGGAATCCACAGGCAGCAAAATATCAGACATATGCCGAAGAAATATCTTCACCAATACAGCTTCTTGGGCAATGGAAACTAAAGAGAAAATAAATAAATGCGACTACATCAAAATAAAAAGCTTCTGTACAGCAAAAGAAAACTTCAACAAATCAACAAGAAAGCCCACTGCATGGGAGAACATATGTGCCAGTGTTATCACTGATAAGGATTTAATCTCCAACATTTACAGGGAACTCATACAACTTAATAAAAGGAAGATAAACAACCCAATAAAAAATGGACAATGGACCTAAGTGCTTTTCAAAAGAGGACATAAGGAAGGCCAAGAGACATATGAAAACATGCTCAAAGTCCCTAATAATCCAAGAGATGCAAATCAAAACAACGCGGTACCATCTCACACCTGTCAGAATGGCAATCATCAACAAATCAACAAAAGACAAGTGTTGGTGAGGATGCGGAGACAAAGGAACCCTGGTGCACTGCTGGGGGGAATGCAGACTGGTGCAGCCACTGTGGAGAACAGTATGGAGTTTCCTCAAAAAACTAAAAATGGAATTCCCATTTGACACAGTGATCCCACTTCTAGGAATATATCTCAAGAAACCAGAAACACCAATCAGAAAGGATATATGCACCCCTATGTTCATAGCAGCACAATTCACCATAACTAAGATTTGGAAACAGCCTTAGTGTCCTTTAGCAGATGAGTGGATTAAAATACTGTGATACTGCATTACAAAATTTACAAAAGCCTCCATTAATCAAAAAAAAAGGGGGGGGGATAGTAGGGTAATATCATGTAAGGAAAAATATCCTATGAGTAAATTAAATCTAGAAAATTTTTACTTTACAAAATTAATCTTCATTTGTAATGCTAACAGCAAGACACCCATGAAAAACACTCATGGTGTCTAAATAAGACAAAGGAAAATAGTGTGGGCAAAAATAAAAAGGATCCCAAATCAATTATATAGAAAGGATTCCTTTATTAGCTTTTGGTCGAGAATATGTTTGTATATTTTCAGAAAACAACTCTAAGACCATGTGGATTCCTGCAACAGAGAGGAATTGACAGGTCTGCTCCAACCACGAAGACAAGAGGAGAAACAGTCCAGAGATGGAAGACGCTGACGACGCCTGGCCATGCTAGCAGTCACAGCTGTGCGTCGCTGCAGGTTGCCTAGGACCAAACCAGAGAGGGTCGGACCTGCATTGCCACCATGTGCCCACCATCCAGATATCATTGCTGACATGTACACATAAGGAACTGTTAGACATTGAAACAGGGACTCAGAACTGTTGGACATTGAAATTGGGACTCAAACATTTTTTGTTATATGTTTATTTCTAGTCTGCAGAGGCAAAAATTTTTAAAGGAAAGAAATGGGGGGGAAAATAGATACAGAGGCAAAGAAGCATTGAACAGACTGTCAAACCACAGTGGGAAGGTAGGGGAGGTTGGGGGCGGGGGGCTGTAAGAGACCAACTGAAGGATTTGTACGTATGCATATAAGCATAACCAATGGATACAAGACACTGGGGGGGTTGAGGGGGGGCAGGTGAAGATATGTACTGGGGGGTAGGGGAGGTCAATGGGGGGAAAAAAGGAGACATATGTACTACTATTTATAATACTTTAAACAATAAAAAAAATAATTTAAAAAAGAAAAAGAAACTGCAACCTAGGTATGTACCCTGACCAGGAATCAAACCTGCAATCTTTGGGTATATGGGACAATGCTCCAACCAACTGAACCACTCAGCCAGGCCTCAATATATGTTTAAAGGTCTTATTCATTTTTTAAATTCAGCACAGATATTGAAATTTATAATATCCATAACTTTTTTCATTAGCTCTAATAGTATTATCAATTAGTATTAACAAATAAAATGATTTTTAAGTAAAAAACATAAAAATCTCTAGCATTTAAAACAAAAATTTATAGTATGGCCAGAGTTCAATGGAAAAAAATCAGAGATTAAGATTGTGTAATGTTTTTAACCATTCATGAATGGCCTCCATACCACAACATTAGTATTGGGCTGAAATCAAGGTTAAAAAAGATCATCACCATCATCAGGTAAACTGTTTGAGAATGAGCTAATATGAACTGAAATATAATTAAAACTACATTTTTATTATGAAATATTTTGGCATTAAAATTTAAATATTTAAATAATATAGAAAGCAGTTGAGTCAGCAGCTGTGGAACTTCTAGAGCTGTGTTTATGCATGCTTGTGTAAGAAATTAATGCTTATCTTCAACTGAGGTTTAGAAGAAAGTAATAATTAATGAAAATTAATATTTAATTTTTCTCAAATTTTAATGATTTTGTCAGTTTCCTTACACTTATTTAAGTCTAAATTTAACGATAATGTGATTTTTCTTGCACATAAATCCAAAGAGTTTTCTCTTTATCAAATGTCCATACACAAAAGTAAATATTTTGTGTAAGATTTATCATGATAACGTAAATACATTTTTCTTAACTTTCCATGCCCTATATGTAATTTACTTAAATGGAAATAAATACATATTTAAATTTAAAAAAACACACAAAACTGTGATACATCTACACAATGGACTACTACGCTGCTGTAAAAAAGGAATTCTTACCATTTGCAACAGCATGGGTGGAACTGGAGAGCATTATGCTAAGCGAAATAAGCCAGTCAGAGAAAGATAAATATCACATGATCTCATTCATTTGTGGAATATAATGAACAACATAAACTGATGAACAAAATCAGATCCGGAGACAGAGAAGCATCAATCAGACCATCAAACCTCAGAGGGAAGGTAGGGGAGGGTGGGGATAAGGGGGAGATATCACCCAAAAAACTTGTATGCATGCATATAAGTCTAACCAAATGGACAGACACCAGGGGGGTGAGGGCATGAGTGGGGGGTTGGGGGGGCAATGGGGGAATAAGGACATATATGTAATACCTTAATAAAAAAAAAAGCAATGAAAAATTCTGTCTTTATTTTGTGCTTGTTTTTCAAATCTCATAGAACTTTATAAAAGGGTGAATTTTATAGTATATAAATTGTATTTCAATAAACCTCACTTAATAATGACAAGAAAGCATGTCAACAAATTTTCATTGTAACCTGTCTCTGCTGTAAAAAAAAAAAAAACACACACACACAAAAACAAACAAAAAAAACTGAAAGAGAAGATTGGAATACCGAAGAGAAAAATGGGGTAGTGTTGGTTCCCAGAACACTTCAGGGGTCAAGAGCCTCTAGCTGCCTGGAGTCATTTTCTCAGAGAATGTAGGTCAGAGCCAGAAATGGCCCTTGGCTGACTGGTTACCAGTGGAGAAGGTGGGCAGATTCAGACGCCACCGCCAGGAAGGCCACTCTGGTGAGCAGCTTGTAGACTCTAACAGTGGAATGCCCAACCATCATGAAAATCACCCCATGGGAGAAAATAGCTTGGCATTATTTTCAACCAGGAGGGGCATGATAACCTTTTGGCAAGCTTCCATTTGTTTGCAAAAATTAATTATTGAAATACCTTAGTAATGGATAAGTAAGGTGTTACTATAGTTTATTTTTTTAATTATGGAAAAATTTAAACATCTACAAAGATAGAAGTTATTGTTCTATCACCTAGCTTCAATAATTATCAAGAAAAGGGTTTGTTTTTTTTTCCCAAAGAATTTATATGCATGTTCTCCCAAAGAACATATACGCAGACAGACACTAGTGATGGGAAGGCCTGGGGAGGGGATGTGTGGAGTGGGATGAAGTGGGTCAATGGGGGGAAAAAGGGGACATCTGTAATACTTTCAACAATAAAGTTAAATTAAAAAAAAGAAAAGAAAAGCAGTTTTCTCAGATCCATTTGAGGCTTTAAGATATTGTCATAGATGATATTGTTAAACGTGCAGATCTTGAAAACTGTGAAGATTAAAGTACTCAATACTGTCTAACTTACTAAAAGCTCCTTACATGTTGCAGGAAGTTACTACGTTATCATTTTGAGCTTAATATATGTCTTTAGTTATTTCTCCCAAAGATGTTTGATTCCACTATTGCTTTCTAATATTTTAATTAGGAGACATTAATTTGATGTAGAAATTTTTTTCTTCTGTTAACTTTAAATGTTAGCAAACATTCCCATTTATAGTCAAGGAATCCTGAATAACTCCTGAATACTGTCATATTTTTTTCTCAGACATGAAGGTAGGATTTTTTGTTTTTAAAATTACATTTAAAAATATTTTATTGATATTTTTAAATGTGTTTATTTTTTTAGAGAGAGGGAGAGGGAGAAAAACATCAGTCGGCTGCCTCCTGCATGCCTCACACTGGAGATCGAGCCCGCAACCTGGGCGTGTGCCCAGATCTGGAATTGAACTGTGACCTCCTGGTTTATAGGTCAACACTCAACCACTGAGCAACACCAGCCAGGCCTAACTGTTGACCTCTTAGTTCATGAGACTATGCTCAAGCAACAGAGCCACACTGGGGGCTTTTTAATTATTTTTAGAGAGAGAAAGGGAGAGGGAGAGAGAGCCCAAAACATCAGTGTGAGTACAAAGCATTGATCAGGTGCTTCCTGCATGTTCCCTGTGGGGGATGGAGCCACAACCCAGGGAATATGCCCCGGGAATGCAACTGGCAACCTTTCAGTGGTTGGGACAACGACCAACCAGCTGAGCCACACTGGCGAGGGCAGACATGAAGGTAGGATTTTGAGTGATTAAGAATTTAAAGGAGGATCTCTTACCCTTTGAGACAGCATAGAGGGACCAGGAAAGCATTATGCTAAACAAAATAAGCCAGTCAGAGAAAGACAAGTATAACATGATCTAACTCATATGTGGAATCTAAAGAACAAAATAAACTGATGAACAAAATAGATCCACAGACATAGAAGCATGAAACAGACTGTCAAATCTCAGAGGGAAGGCAGAGGTGAGGGGGTGGGATGGGGAGAGATTAACGAAAGAACTTATATACATACTAGAGGCCCAACGCACAAAATTTATGCACTTGGGATGGGGGTCCCTCAGCCCAGCCTGTGCCCTCTTGCAGTCTGGGAGCCCTTGGGGGATGTCCAACTGATGGCTTAGGCCCGCTTCCTGGGGGGAGCAGGACTAAGCTGGCAGTTGGACATCCTTAGCACTGCAAGCCGTGAGCTGTGAGCCAGCTTCTGGCTGAGTGGTGCTCCCCGTGGGAGTGCACTGATCACCAGGGGGCAGCTCCTGCATTAAGTGTCTGCCCCCGGTGGTCAGTGCGCATCATAGTGACTGGTCGTTCTGCCTTTGAGCCGAAAACAGCTCTACCACATCCCCCGAGGGGCCCCAGATTGCGAGGACACAGGTCAGGCCAAGGGACCCCACCAGTGCACGATAGGAGCCGGGGAGGGATGCGGGAGGTTGGCCAGCTGGGGAGGGACTGTGGGAGGGCTCCAGGGTGTGTCCAGCCTGTCTCGCTCAGCCCTGATCAGCTGGACTCCAGCAGCAAGCTAACCTACTGGTAGGAGCGTCTGCCTCCTGGTGGTCAGTGCATGTCATAGCGACTGGTTGACCAGTCAACTTTTCTGCGCCCTGGTGATCAGTGCATATCATAGCAAGCAGTTGAGCAGCCTTAGCATATCATTAGCATATTATGCTTTGATTGGTTGAATGGACGAACAGACGACCGGACACTTAGCATATTAGGCTTTTATTATATAGGATATGCATCAGCCATGGAAACAGACAATATTGTGGTGAAGGCCTGTGGGGGGGGGGCGTGGAGCTGGAAGGGGTAAGTGGGGGGGAAAAGGGTACATCTGTATTACTTTCAATAATAAAGATAAATTGTTTAAAAAAGAATTTAGGGCTAGCAGGTTTGGCTCAGTGGATTGAGTGTGGGCCCATGGATTGAAGAATCATGGGTTCAATTCTGGTCAAGGGCATGTACCTCGGTTGCAGACTTCATCCCCAGGCCCAGTCAGAGCTGTGCTAGAGGAAACCAATTGATGTGTCTCTCTCACATTGATGTTTCGGTCTATCTCTCTCTCTCTCCCTTCCATTCTCTTTAAATATCAATGGAGAAATAACCAAAAGAAAAAGAAGAATTTAAAAGATCCTAAAGCCCAGCTATGTGGCTCAGTGGTTGAGCATGGAGCTATGAACTAGTAATCGAACCATGGTTCGATTCCCAGTTAAGGCACATGCCCGAGTTGCGGGCTTGATCCCCAGTGGGGGCCAAGCAGGAGGCAGCCGATCAATGATTTTCTCTCATTATTGATGTTTCTATCTCTCCCCCTCCCTCTCTGAAATGTTTATATGTATACTAGTATATATACATGTATATATTTATTTAAATATATATGTTTAAATATATATATATGTGTATATATATATATTTTTTTAAAGAACCTAAAAAGGGGGAGAAACCAAGATGGTGGCATAGGTAAATACTTATACTGCTGCCTCCCACAACAATTTCAAAACTGCAACTGGAAGACAGAGCGGACATCGTCCAGAACCATCGGAAAGCTGGCTGAGTGGAAATTCTACAACTAGAAGGAAAGATAAAAGGACACTGAGACCCAGAGGAGCTGTGGAGGACAGAGGTGCAGAGACCCGCGGGCTTGGAAAGGGCGGGTGGCTGGCTTACTCACGGCGTGCAGAGAGGGCCAGCAGCAAGTCCACGGCTAGCTGTCTCGTTCAGGAGGGAAACAAAACCTCCCAACTGCACTGAAATCCAGTTCCGGGTGAGACTTTTGGGTACCCAGACTCATTTGGGGAGAAACTGTACTGTCTGGCAGCGGGCGAAACTCGAGGGCAGCCTTCTCTCAGAGGTGTGTGCAGCCATTGCCGTGGGACACTGAGACACAGGGGCCTCGTAGGGCAGGGCTGTCAGGAAACCAAGGTTGTCTGCTCCGCCCTGAGACTCGCCCCATCCAAGCTGAGCACAAAAGCTCTCCCAGCGGAGACACAGCTGATCCTCACAGCCAATGGGCCTGGAGGTCAACTCCTCCCAGTGATACTAACAACAATCTAGGCTTAACTACAACAAGACTGCACACACAGCCCACAAAGGGGCACACCAAGAGTGTCCACCTCAGGTAACTGGGGAGGCTGAGCCACTGGGCCCTGCTAGGACACCTAGCACACAAAGCCACTCCATCAACTGAGGGAAGCAGCCGAAATGCGGAGACAAAGAGGCAGGTCACAAATGAAGGAAATGGAGGAAAGTAAACAACTGGATATAGAGTTCAAAACCATGGTTATAAGGTTTTTCAAGAATTTCCTAGAAAAGGCTGATAAATTTAATGAGACCCTCGAGGATATGAAAAAGGATCAACTAGAAATTAAGCATACACTGACTGAAATAAAAAATATTATACAGAGACCTAAAAGCAGACTAGAGGATTACAAGAACCAAGTCAAAGATTTGGAATACAAAGAAGCAAAAAACACTCAACCAGGAAAGCAAAAAGAAAAAAGATTCCAAAAAGTTGAAGATAGTGTAAGAAGCCTCTGGGATAACTTCAAGCATACCAACATCAGAATTATGGGGACGCCAGAAGAAGAGAGAGAGCAAGATACTGAAAACCTATTTGAAGAAATAGTGACTAAAAACTTCCCCCACCTGGTGAAAGAAATAGACTTACAAGCCCAAGGAAACTCAGAGAACCCCAAACAAAAGGAATCCAAAGAGGACCACACCAAGACACATCATAATTAAAATGCCAAGAGCAAAAGACAAAGAGAGAATATTAAAAGCAGCAAGAGAAAAACAGTTACCTACAAGGGAGCACCCATACAACTGTCAGCTGATTTCTCAACAGAAACTATGCAGGCCAGATTGGAGTGGCAAGAAATATTCAAAGTGATGAATAGCAAGAACCTACAACCAAGATTACTCTACCCAGCAAAGCTATCATTCAGAATTGAAGGTCAGATAAAAAGCTTCACAGATAAGAAAAAGCTAAAGGAGTTCATCACCGCCAACCAGAATTATATGAAATGCTGAAAGGTATTCTTTAAGAAGAGGAAGAAGAAGAAAAAGATAAAGATAAAAATTATGAACAACAAATATGTATCTATCAACAAGTGAATCTAAAAACCAAGGGAATAAAAATTTGATGAACAGTATTAACTGGTGAATATAACAGAATTAGGGGCATAGAAAGGGAGTGGACTGACAATTCTTGGGGGAAAAGGGGAGTGGGGGTTGTGGGAAGAGAATGGACAAAAATCGTACACCCATGGATGAGGACAGTGGTGGGGAGGTAAGGGCAGAGGGTAGGGTAGGAACCTGGTAGAGAGGAGCTATGGGAGGGAAAAAAAGGAACAATTGTAATAATCTGAACAATAAAGATTTATTAAATTTTAAAAAAATAAAGAACCTAAAGATTTAAAATCCAATCAATGCCCTGGCTGGTGTGTACAGTGGTTAGAGCAGGGGGTCCTCAAACTTTTTAAACAGGGGGCCAGTTCACTGTTCCTCAGACTGTTGGAGGGCCGGATTATAGTTTAAAAAAAAAAACAAACTATGAACAAATTCCTATGCGCACTGTGGGCCGGGGACGAGTCGGCTGCTAAGCAGGACAGGCAGCGGCACCCAGCGGGCCGGATAAATGTCCTCGGTGGGCCGCATGTGGTCCACAGGCCGCAGTTTGAGGACCCCTGGATTAGAGTATCAGCCTGTGCACCAAAGGGTTGTAGGTTTAATTCCTGGTCAAGAGCACATACCTGGGTTGCAGGTCATCCCCAGCCTCAATAGGGACATATGCAGGAGGCAACTAATGGATGTGTTTCTCTCACATCGATGTCTTTTTCTCCCTTTCTCTGTCCTGCCCACCCCCTTCCACTCTCTTAAAAAAATAAATAAATAAATAAATCAATGGCCCAGCTGGTGTGGCTCAGTGGTTGTGCACCGATCTATGAACTAGAAGGTCACGGTTCAATTCCCGGTAGGGAAACATGCCGGGTTGCAGGCTCGATCCCCAGTGTGGGGCATGCAGGAGGTGATTCTCTCTCATCATTGATGTTTCTGTCTCTCTTTCCCTCTCCCTTCCTCTCTGAAATTAAAAATATATTTTTAAAAAATGAGAAAACTGATAACCATTTTTAAAAAATCAGTGGACAAAATATCCTCTAGTGAGGATAAAAATTAAAATCCAATCAATAGAGGCATGAATGAAAAATGGGTTCTAAGAAAGTAGCCTCACAGGATGATCTGATCATCATAAATTTCTAACTAGGCAGGTCATGGTGGGTAGTCACACTACAGACATGTAACTTTTTAGTAAGAGGCTTATCTCTGCCTTAAACAAGATCTGTCCATTGTTTTTGTGCATCTAGGTTAACACACCTTTGAAATAAGCATAATCACCCTCAAGAAAGCATATAATCTTGTTCATGTAATCTTCCTTAGTTACCTCTTTAATTTCAATACAGAAAAGAAACTGCAGCCCTGGCCAGCTGGCTCAGGCGGTTAGAGAGTCATCCCATACAACAAAAGGTTGCAGGTTTGATCCTTGACAGGTGCACACAGGAGGCAACCAGTCGATTTTTCTCTCTCACATCAAAGTTTCTATCCCTCTCTTCCTTTCTCTCTCTAAAAATATCAATAAAAACATATCCTGCTGGTGAGGATTTAAAAAAAAGACACTTCAGGCCCTGACTGGATAGCTCAGTTGGTTAGAGCATCGTCCCCATATACCAAGGTTGTGGGTTCAAATCCCCAGTCAGGGTACATATAAGAACCAACCAGTGAATGTATAAATAAGTGAAGCAACAAATCAATGCTTCTCTCTCCCCCTCTGTGTCTAGAATCAATAAATAAAAAGAAGAAAAAGAAACTGCAAATCTCATTCTCCAGAGCATTTGAGAACTTGCTTTCTGGCAATGTCATTAGTTTGGGCTCAAACAAATTCTTATAAAAATTCACTACAGCTGTGGATGCTCTTACAAGGACAGAGGCAGCAACATAAAGCAGTTGACTATGCTGCTATAACTCTTCTACATGAGGATCTAAGGATGGGTCATCTGCTTAATAGCTATGCAATGAAGACAAGTTTTCATTCTACTGTAAACATGAGTTTGAATTTGTTGAGTTGTCAAACAGAGATTATTAAGGAATTTTTAATTGTAGGATTGACAACATTAGGACTTGTATTATCTGGGTAAAATGTTACTATTTTTAAAGTTTCTTTACTCAAATGTTTTTATTATCCTAACTAATAAAAGAGTAAAATGCAAATTAACCATCACTCCACTACACCCATAAGCCACACCCACCAGCCAATCAGGAGCGAGTATGCAAATTAACCCAACCAAGATGGCTGCGGCTACGGAGTGAGCAGGAGGCTTGGGTTTTCCCGGCAATGGAGGAAGCCAAGCTTTCCGCACACCCTGGCCCGCCCAGGCCTCCACTCAAGGTTACAAAGTTTCAATTATAGAAGATAAATAAATCCCAACAAAAATGCCTCTGGCCACAGAGCAAGCAGGAGGCTTGCGTTTCCCCGGTGATGGAGGAAGCCAAACTTCCTGGCCAGCCCTGGCCTCCACCAAGGCTACAAAGTTTCAATTATAGAAGATAAATAAATCCCAGATACCAGGACCTCTGCTTGGGTCGCTGGGGGGGGGCATGGCCGGCCTGCAAACCACTACATGCCCCTCACCCAGGCCACCCCATGCCCCAAGGGAACCCCCACCCTGATCTGGGACACCCTTCAGGGCAAACTAGCTGGCTCCCACCCATGCACTAGGCCTCTATCCTATCTAATAAGAGTAATATGCAAATTGACCATCACTCCAACACACAAGATCCTGCCCCCATGTGGACACAAGATGGCAGCCACAAGATGGCCAACAGAGGAGGGTAGTTGGGAGGGACCAGGCCTGCAAGGGAAGGCAGTTGTGGGCGATCAGGCCAGCAGGGGAGGGCAGTTGGGAGGGACCAGGCCTGCAGGGGAGAGCAGTTAGGGGTGACCAGTTAGGGGTCACCAGGCCTGCAAGGGAGGGCTATTGGGGGAGATCAAGCCTGCAGGGGAGAGCAGTTGGGGGGAACCAGACCTGCAGGGGAGGGCAGTTAGGGGGGACCAGGCCTGTAGGGAGGGCAGTTAGAGGCAATCAGGCTGGCAGGGGAGCAGTTAGGTATCAATCAGGCTGGCAGGGGAGTAGTTAGGGAGTGATCAGGCTGGCAGGCAGAAGCAGTTAGGGGCAATCAGGAAGGAAGGCAGGCAGGCGAGCAGTTGGGAGCCAGCAGTCCTGGATTGTAAGAGGGATGTCCGACTGCCTACCAGGATTGGGCATAAATGGGCAGTCGGACATCCCTGGAGGGGTCCCAGATTGGAGAGAGTGCAGGCTGGGCTGAGGTCCCACCCCCTTGCACGAATTTCATGCACCGGGCCTCTAATAATAATTACTTTCACCATAGCACTCCACTCAAAGTAAAAAAATATAAAAAAGATTTATTTACTCACGTTTTAACATTTCCAAAAAATCACTAGCTTCTAGATCCTTTGACTAGGCCAGTGGTCGGCAAACTCATTAATCAACAGAGCCAAATATCAACAGTACAACAATTGAAATTTCTTTTGAGAGCCAAATTTTTTAAACTTAAACTTCTTCTAACGCCTCTTCTTCAAAATAGACTTGCCCAGGCCATGGCATTTTGTGGAAGAGCCACACTCAAGGAGCCAAAGGGCCGCATGTGGCTCGTAAGCTGCAGTTTGCAACCACGGGCCTAGGCCTTGCAATCAGCAAATATTTTGTAAAGACAGCTTTAGTTCTCATGTGAATTATGTTTAATGACATACATGTATTATATACACACACACGTATACACACACTCAAGAACTGTATAAAATTAAAAATGCTCTTTCTAAGTGTGTATTTTTAAATTTCAAATCTTTTATCATACTAATTATTACTGAAAATCTAAGGTGTAGCTGACATAATGAGCCAGTAAGAAAATTTTGGTCTCCCAGGTTACAAAATCCATTCTACTACCAGTTTTATTAGTCAACATTTCACATGTTCTTGTTTTTTTTTTTTAATAAATGTGGGAATTGTTTTGCCAAATTTCCCTATAATTTACAAGATGGTCTACAAATCTCTCAGTAAATGTGAAAGCAAAGTAGAGAATAAAAATAAAATGTTCACATCTTTTCTGGTCAGTGCCACCAAAAATTTATTTCCAAGATCAGAAATGCTCAGATCACAAGGCTATTTTAAAGATGCTACCACAAAGTATTTTATTGTCTGTGTGCCAACATATATCTGCTTTCCTGGGGGGAGTCGGGTGGGCAGTGGTTCTACCTTCCACAGGCTCACAGCCCTGTTCAAGTGTAAAAGCAAGTCCCCAGAAGAAAAGGGAAAGGCCACAGGGCAATGGAGAACTCAGGTTATCCCCTTCAGAAACCCTCAGGGTGAAAACTGCCCTGGGTGAAACTACCAATTATTCTGCCTTGATTATATCTTCAGGGGGAGAAGCAAGCCTCAGGGGAGGCAATAAAATCACTCATCAAACCAGCTTTCTGGAGGTGGTACAGGCTCCCAAACACTGACATTAGTCTAATGGCAGTCCCTAGTGTAACCAGGCTTTCTTGTGAAATCTGAAACTCCCCGATGGAATTAGAAAAAAAGAAAACTGTATGTTCCCTGTGAAAAAAAGGGGCAACTTACTAATTCTGAAAAATATGATAAATGAAAGGTTATATCAGGAATGCAAGAGAAAAATTCACACAAAAAATTAAAGTACATGATAAGTATATTGCAAAGAACTCCAACAACTTACATAGGCGTTCAATAAATACTTTTTGAACACCCACGAGCTAAATTTATGCAATGCACCAGCCCTAGGCTATCAACACTGGCAGACTCATCCCCCTCCCTCCTCCACCACGTGCTCCCGTCAAGGTCACTGGCGACCTCCACCAGGTCAACCCTTAAGTCCAGTGTCCGACCCATTTGCTCACCTCTCCTCCTGCTTCTCCTGGCTTCCAGGGGACACCCTCGCCTGGTTTTCCACCTAACTCTCTCATGCCCCTCCTCCCCGGGCTCCAGACAGAAGGCTCCTACCCATAGGGCCAAGCTCCGAACTGTCCCCAGACCTTCAACCCGCAAAGCCTAGGGCATCACCCTCCTCGGCCCCGGCTTCTCCCTCTTTCACACCTCACACCCCGCAGCCAGGCTGGTCACTGTCCAACAGCTGCACCTTAAACGCTGTCCCGAATCCGACCCCTCCTCCAGGCCCACAGCCACCGCCCTGCCCCAGACCCCCATCCTCTGCCACCCGGACGCTGCGGTGACCAGGGTGATTACTCAGAGGAGGCGCCCACCTGCTCAGGCCGCGTTACTTTCCAGCCTGACTTCCTGCCCCCTCCCTGGTCTCTCGTGCGGCAGCTGCCCCAGTGCGGGGCCAGAAGACACCGGGCCGAGGAGCCTCTAGGCCCTCCCGCAGAGGCCGGGCCGCTCCCCTCCCCGCACCCGCCCGTCCTCTCCCGCCCAACCGCCGACACCGGGAAGCCCGAACGCGGGGGTGGGGGTACGGATGGGAGAGGGAGGGAAGAGACTGGGCTGCGCATGCGCGCTCCGACCCCGCCCCGGGTCCGCACTGGATGCTGCGTACGAGGAGGAGCGCTTAGTCGGCGGGACCCAGGCCAGAGCTGAGCGAGGCCCCGGGGGCCTAGACCCGCGGACACGCACCTGCGGGAAGCGGCAGCGGCAGCGGCGGCGGCTCCCAGGCGCAGGGGCGGGCCGGAGGCGCCGGGGCGGGGCGGGGCGACCCAACTGCGCTGGCTGCCGCGGCCCCTGCTTGAGATTCAGACCTGGCCGGGCTCCCGAGCGGTGGGGGCCGGTCCCGGGTCTTGTTCATCATTAACGTTTGTTTCTTTGCTTTTCTATGTTTGGGTGACGGCGGAGCGAGGGAGGAGACAGCGCCGTGCCTGGTCTCTGTGAGCTTCCCAGATATGTCGTGATGTCGTGAATCATTACCTATTTCCCTCTTGAGCTGCAGCTGGATCGCACAAATCAGGACAGAGCATTTCAAATGTTGGGGCTTGCCCTGGAACATCAATTTCCAGTGACGGTTCATTGGGTTCCCAGGGTAGCCCACCAAACCTGAGTGCCGGTGCTGAGGTCCTTAACCGTGCCCGTGGAAAACGGTTTCAGGGGCTTCGAGGACTGGCGACTCTTAAAATCCGGCATCTTTCTTTTTCTTTAATCCGGGTTCACCTCCAATACTACTTTTCCTAGAATGTATGTAATTGCTTTGGAGCGTGCCAATAGATCCGAAAGAGCAGTGGTCTGAGAACTCCGGTGCAAAAGAAAGTTTCATTAACATTTGTTTTCCAATCAAACTTGAACCACTTCCCATAGTTTAGCTGGGAATTCACATTGGAGCCCCTCTTGCCCCTACAGGCCCCTCAGGAGCTAACAGGTTCCAAGATAATTGGAGGAGGACCTCACATCTGGCTGCTATTTTCCCCCTAACTTGTATGTAGAAGTGGAAC
The DNA here is from genome assembly GCA_026230045.1 of Corynorhinus townsendii. Lineage (NCBI taxonomy): Eukaryota > Metazoa > Chordata > Mammalia > Chiroptera > Vespertilionidae > Corynorhinus > Corynorhinus townsendii. Next base: position 137,908,021 of record JAPDVU010000002.1, on the reverse strand, counting down.
TTACTTTGTGCCAGACACTTCTAAGAACTTCACAAGTATTAGCCAATTAAAATTTCCCCCACCAGGTGGTATAACAGATTTTGTTATCTCTGCTTTACAGGTGAAGCAACTGAGGCCCAGGGAAGTCAAGTAACTGCCCCAGGCAGAAAATCTGTTGAATAGTATAGTTGGGATTTGAACTTAGCCTGCCACCACACATATTGCCTCTCATTCAAGTATTATTGTTCCATTGCTTTTTGTTCTTATGATATTAGCCATCAAGTGTTAATCTTCCTTCATTTAGACGTTGGGGGCAGGGGGTAGGGAGCAGAGAGGCCAGTGCCCTCATTGCAGCCTTCCATGGTCTGAAGGGCCAATATGTACCCTTTGTTACCACCCATAGTTGGGCCACCTCTGAGGCATTGCATTCCATCAAGGTCCAGGAATCCACCACCCCCAGCTACTCTCCATATCACTCTTCACCCCCATACTTTCTTCCAGACTTGGAAGAGCTGAATCTTCCTCACCAGTTTCAGGCTACATCCTCTTCTTGAAACATCAGCCACCATTCTTTCCATCTTTCAAGCAAGTCCAGCTTAATTATTTAAAAATATTTTTAAATTAATTTCAGAGAGGAAGGGAGAGAGAAAGAAAGATATAAACAACAATGATGAGAGAGAATCATTGATTGGCTGCCTCCTGCATGCACTCAACTAGAGATCAAGCCTGCAACCCAGGCATGTGTCCTGACTGGGAATCAAAACCCTGACCTCCTGGTTCATGGACCAATGCTCAACCACTGAGCCACAGCAGCCAGGCTCCAGCTTAATTTTTCGATGTTCTTAAGAAGCTGTTCCCTCTTCCAGAAATGTTCTTTTCCCATTCACTCCTCTCTCCCAGTCTCAACTCCATTGTCACTTCCTCAAGAAAGCCTTATCTGAAGCCAGCCTCCCCTGCCCCACTAAGTGAGGTCCTTTGTCCCTGATGAAGGCTTTTACTGTACCATAGTAGTTATCCCATCAAATTTCAAATGTATTTCTGTTTATTTGATCACATTTTCCACTACAAGCTCACTGAAGGTAACACTTTTGTTTCTCTTTATCACCATGATATTTTCAGTCCTTCAGTGCCTGATGTTCAATTTATTGGTGTAATATGTATTAAATGAATGAACAGCCTCACAGGAAAAGCAGCCCAGAACTCAGGTTAATGAGCAAATTACTTTCTCCTTCTTATTCTATATAATAAAAGCCTAATATACAAATTGTCCCCTCGACTGGGAGTTCAACGGGGAGTTCAACCAGGGGGTGGGACCAACCAGCCAACTGCAGGAAGGGAGGCCCAGCCAGCGGCAGACAGCTGCTAGGGACCCTACCCATGCATGATTTTCATGCACTGGGCCTCTAGTTGTTTGTAAGTGCCTAGCAGCACATACACACAAAATTAGCAAAAAACAGTGGATCACCCTGGCCAGTGTGCGGTATGGCTCAGTTGGTTGGAGTGTTGTCCCATACACCAAAAGATATTGGGTCAATTCTAGGTCAGGACACATACCGCAGGAGGCAACTGATCAATGTTTCTCTTTCTCCCTTTTTCCCTCTCAAAACCAATAAAAAATAGCACTGGATCAATAACTCATGCTATTTATGGAGGTTTTCCTGGGGTAACCAGGTAGGTGCATAAAAGTTAGCAGTGCATATCCTGGCAAGATAGTACTATCTCCTTCCTTAAGTGAAATTCAGACATACCACCCTTTACCTTTGCCTCCTGAACTTTATATCCTCTCAGGGTCACTAACTTTACTGATTGTCATGCTGCCCTTCAGAGGTGGACTCTGGTACAAATATAAATATGGACATGAACACCTGTGCTTGCTGTCTTTTGGTTGATTGACTTTGACACACTAGGAGAAAGCTGAAATTTTCTAAGGCTTTTACTCTAAAAGAGAGAAGAACAAGAACATAAACCTCAAGATTGCAAAACTGCAAGAGACATAAACACAATCCAGAAATTGTGCTAAGTCCCAGCCCCACTAGATTCTGTATTTCCCAGCTCCAGTCTGTTTCCACAATGGAACGTAATCACACACTGGTCTTGAGCTCTTTGTGGAGAAAAGCAAGAGAGCCAGGCCCTGTCTGCTCCTCGGGTTCTTTAGGTTCCAGTGTGAGGCCAGAGAAGAAGTTGACACCAAGAATGACCTGCCTGCCCTAAGCCAGATCCCACACACCGCATCCAAGGTGTGTGGCTCTCACCTCCATCAGCCAGTCATCACATCCTATATAATAAAAGGCTAATATGCAAATCGACTGACTTGCAGAATGACTGGTCACTGTGACACACACTGACCACCAGGGGCAGATGCTCAATGCAGTAGCTGCCCCCTGGTGGTCAGTGTGCTCCCATAGGGGGAGCACTGCTCAGCCAGAAGCCCTGAGTCGGACATCCCCCGAGGGCTCCCAGACTGTGAGAAGGCACAGGCAAGGCTGAGGGAGCCCCCTGAGTGCACAGATTTTGTGCACTGGGCTTCTAGTCTGTATATAACAGGTCTGCATCTAATACAGCAACAATACACACAACCCACATTTAAGAAAATAAAATTGACACAAATAACTGAATTGAATTGTAAGGAATGGTGAAGAGGAGATGGGGGGCAGGATAATAAGATATTGCCATCATTACAGAAAGTTGTATTGGAAAATGTTGCTGCAGAAGAACTGTAGCCCTGGTCTGTGTGGCTCAGTTGGTTGAGCATTGTCCTGTGCACCCAAGGGTCGCTGGTTTGATTCCCAGTCAGGGCACATACGTGGATTGTAGGATCGATCCCTGGTCAGGGCACGTGTGGGAGACAACCAATGGATGTTTCTCTTTTACATCAATGTTTCTCTCTCTCTCCCAGTTCCTCTCTCTCTAAAATCAATAAAAACATGTTTTGAAAAAAAAGGGGGGGCTATAAACAAAAACTAGGGTATAGGTTTATAATTATCTATTGCTATGTAACAAATTATGACAACACTTAGCTCAAAACAATAAACATTATCTCACAGTTTCTGTAGATCAGGAATTTGGGAGCAGCTTAGCTGTGTGGTGGTGCTCAGGATCTCTCAAGAAGTTGCAGCTAAGATGTCAGCTGGAGCTGCTATCATCTGAAGGCTTGACTGGTGCTGGGCATCTTCATGCTAAGCTACTTCTGTTTCTTGTAAGATAATAAAAATGTTTGTTGTTTTAAGCCCTTAAGTTTTGGGTTAATTTGTTACACAGAAATAGGCAAGCAATACACATATGAGTGGCAGAGAGAAAATGGGAAGGGCGCAAAACAACAGAAATAACTTAGTGCCTATACAGGTTTGGTAGCAGAGGCAGCCTCTCATCTCTGAGCTCAGCTGAGAATTTCCAAGGTGCTCAACTAGACAGGGCTAAAGAGGGGCTCCCTTCACGTTTTTGGAAACAGCGGAGAATTAGGCACAGGATGAGAAAAAAGTAATGAGCATTCTTGAGACTTTCCATATGCTTGGGCTTTACTCAGGTCCAGGGTCCTTTAAACTTGCTCATCCACCCCATGATGATGTGCATGGTAGAAGGTACCACCAAGAAAGTCATGGCTGGTGAACTGGCAGGTGAATAGCAACTTTAAAAAAAAAAAGCAATAACTACAGAGAATTCTGAGAGTGAATTCATCCTATGAGAAAAAAAAGTCAGGCATGCTGAGCAAGACTCAGCAATAAGCCTAAGGTTTGGAGGAGAGTAGCAGTTCCAGGTAAAGCACAGTGATCATTACATGAGCCTGTCCTAGGCCAGTCCCCTTGCTAACGTATGAGCTCTAAAGAGTACAGAGATTGTGAAAAATTAAACCATTATTAAACTCTATGGTACCTGGGGCTAAAGATGTGTCCTGGAGGCCTCTTAAGAATGTAAGCCACGAAGAGCAGTATCCACAAGTATACCCATTATATAGGAGAAATGACATGTGAACAATTGCCCAAATAAGACTGTTGAGAGGTGAGTGGGGCTGAGTCATCTTGCCGAATTGGGTAGTGGCACGAAGAAATGTCCCAAATATAAGAAGAAAGAGAAAGACCAACACTTGGAAATCCTATAGTTACACAGGTGTGGGCTATTTAAGTAGTAAAGTGACTTTATTTGTATCCTTAGCTGGTGAGTTTTGTGGACATTCTAGTTATGGAAAAATAGCAGTCTAGCTTTCCTCCTCCTCCTCCTCTTTTTTTTTTTTTTTAAAGAATAGTTTATTGATTTCTAGAGAGGAAGGGAAAAAAGAGAAATATCGATGTGAGAGCACAACATCAATCAGCTTCTTCCTGCACCCACTTTACTGGGGCTCAAACCCACAACCTGGGCATGTGCCCTGACCAGAAATCAAACCAGCAACTTTTTGGTGCACAGGATGATGCCCAACCAACTGAACCACCTCAGCCAGGGCAGCAGTCTGGTTCTTAATTGCAGCAATAGAAAGTAATTCTGGCTGATTTAATTAGAAAAAAATGAATGTATTTTAAAAGATATTGGATAAATAACTTTATAATAATTTGTTAATTGATAACAAGATAAAACATGTGGAGAGGTAGAATAAAAATGCAGAGCTTTATACTGTCTATATATAAACTTCGATGCAGAACAGAATATTTAGATATTTTCCAAGTACCATGCCACAAAATACTTATTATGCCTAGTATACCTCACCTAATCAAAGGACTGAAAGTAGACATCATCAGTAATGGGACAATCAGAACTTATAGAATGTAATCACTTCCAAAAATGATGCCATAAATTTAATAGTGAGGAGACATCAGACAAACCCAGTTGAAGGATATGGCTCTTATCTTTGAAAAGTATCAAGGTCATGGTCATGAACGCCACTGAAAGACTAAGGAACTGTTCCAGACAGAAGGAGACTAAAGAAACATGACAGCCAAATGCTTCACATGATCATGACCTGCATGCTTTGGCTGTGAAAGTCATTACTGGGTCAAATGAATAAACTTTAATGGGTCTGAGGATTAGGTGATGTATCAAAGTTAATTTCCTGATTTTAATTGTTGTCCTGTGGTTATGTAGGAGAATGCTCTTGTTTGTAGGAAATACATACTAAAGTACTTGGAAATAATGGGACACCAGATCAGCAATTATTGTCAAATGGTTCAGAAAGTTAATTGTATGGTACTCCCAACTTTTCTGTAAGTTTTTAATTGTTTCAAAATGAAAAATATTTTTTAAAACATAAAAAAAGATCTTGGCTAGCAGCTCTATTATACCTGAAGTGGACGGGGGGGGGGGGGCGGGGGGGAGATGGCAGATAGGTAAAGAGCATTTGTTAGACTGCTTCCTATTTTTGCGTATGCTTGGAAATTTCATATTTAAAAGTTAATAACAGCAAAAGGGTACCAGGTATTTCACAGAATCACTGGGACCAAGTTTGAGATCTCTGATAAGGAGCAATGTTCAAAATCCTGCTATAGAAACTTCTATAGAAAGAACACCTCTATAGCCAGCCCCACTAGGAACCACATCTGAACTTGAGCTGTGGACTCTGCTCATTCTGGATATGGATGCTGCCACAGCATCACTTTCTCTCCTGCCCAGGGAGTTGAGCTTTCACATCCTTCACCACTGTAAGAGAGAGTTCCTTCTGGCCCCTTCCGAGCTCTGTCTTCAAAGTCCAGGGCAGGTGACTTTGTCTGGCAATGTCCTGTGGCTGTGTCCTGGGAAAGTGAGAATCTTGCATTTTCACCTTCTTGAGTCCAAGACAGACTCTGCCTCCTATCAAAATTCCTAAGGTGGGATGAATTCTCCAACAGTGGAAGCCGGTACAGATGCTGAGCACCCAAAAAAGGGGACAGTATCCACTGTGACAGTAAGCACCATCTCTTTAAAGTTTTATCTTAAATTGGCCTCCTTTGGTCCGGAAATGCCTCGCATTACAATAGCACGTCTACACATCTTGGAAAACACTGAGATGGTTGACAGGGGTCCACTTGCCTGTCTATCGCTTCTTCCATATACTCTACTGCAGTTTTCCAGACAAGACTCTTACACCCTCCAAACCAGCTAGCATTTTCTGTTCCAACTTGTTTAATAGTACAAGCTTTGCTTTCTATCTTCTTGGTCAAGAAAACAACAAAAAAACACACACAAAACAAACAAACAACAAAAAAAACAACGGCAATGAGGAGACCCCAGACTTTTTGACACATAAAGACAGATTTGAATTACATCAAATTGTTACAGTACAACCACAGGGAAATGAACAGAAGGCAAATTCACAAGTGTCCACTTACTTTGATGGATTTGTCCTTTGGCAAAAAACTTTGTAGTGGAAAAGGGATATATATTGTCCTTTGCTTGAATTCACAGGATGCCAAAACAGCGCTTAAGTGGTTCGCTTCCACTGTGGCAATTGGCTATCATGCTTCATTTAATGCTATTTGTACATTATTGCAAGAGAGATTGTTATAGTGCTTTATGGGTCTTAAGTGCTTTCAAATCATTAATAAGCTATTCTTTCCTGAATTTTCAGGTCAGTGTTAACATCTTCCCCTTTAAATGCAGCCACTTGGACATGGTTAAGTGACTGGCCCAAGGTCTGGTGGTGAGGCACTGTCAAACCTGGGACTGTATAGTATAATTCAATAGAAAAAGAAGAGTCCAACACTATATCATTCATTGGAAGAAGGCTGATCTTGAGCCAGGCCACTCAAAGGAAAGAGAAAGATTAAGTGGTGAGCTGTTTAAAACTTGGCTTAGAGGAGTGTTAGCCAAGAAGAGCTGATAATCTTGCTGTGATAAGACCTGTAAATCAGTGAGGTTCAAGGCCTTAAGCTTAGACACTGAAACTGTCACTTCAGACATTTCTCCCTGCGTTTTTATATATTCACATTCACGTTCTAAAAATGACCTCCTGAGGTGACTTGGAATGTAAGAGGAGACTTAGAGCTAGGGTCACTAAAATTGATATTAAAAAGAGAGAATTTTAGCTCTGACTGGGTAGCTCAGTTGCTTAGTGCATCGCCCCATAGATACACCAAGGTTTCCAGTTTGATCCCTGGTCAAGGCACATACAAGAAGCAACCATGAATGCATAAATAAGTGGAACAACAAGTCAATGTTTCTCCCTTTCTCTCACTTTCTCTCTCAAAAATCAGTTAAAAAAAGAATTTTAGCTTAAGCTAAGGAGTCATTTCTTAAGTGTGATTAGAAACTAATATTCTATTATTCTTTTCTTAGTAGCAGAGTCTGTTTAAAACATATTTGGCAAAAATGTAATACCTTTTTGTAGGACTCTCAAGCAAGGGAAGGTTAAAAGCACTCACAGGCAGCCCAGGGCCCTGCCATACAAAATCAATAGTTGCTTCCTCTGGGCTTCAGCATCAGAACAGTGCTTGTCTTCCAGTTTTCCTTCTTACGCTCCTCAGAGAGGCTGAAGAAAACCTTCAGAAGGGAATTCAAACTTGGTTTCCTTTGCCTTTCAGAGAACCCTGTAATTAAGCAATAGTGACTTAATGAGAGAATCGAAGAAAATGGATCTTCTGCAGTGTCAGTAGAAAAAGCTTCGGCCTACATCAACTTCTTGGTTCACTCTTTCATTCTGTCCTCTGGATACCAATTAACCTCTTAGCTGTCAGTGGTTTATTTCTGAGGCAGCACAAAGCAGTATTCTAGAGGAGGCAAGTGGTATAGGGTCATTTGACCCAGGGCAGGTGGGAACAGAGCCTGTTGAGTGTGGAGAAATAAAACCCAGCAGCTAAACTATTGAAAGGTCATTTTCCAAATCGACCATCCAGTAATTCAGCTGCTGGCTCAAAAAATAAAATAAAATAACAAACAAAAAAACACCCAACCAATTACTTTGGAGTTCTGCCACATTTCAGTGTCCAGGTCACAGGTAAGCAGGTATGGGTGTTGGAAAGAACGCTTGAAGTCTGAGCTGAGCATCGCCAACCTCACGGACATATTTCCTGGTTGGTGAAATCCTTTTTTGGGAGAACTATGTTTAGCATCCAATGAAGGTGACATGAGACATTTAATTAAACCATATAACTCCTTTCCTCCTGACAAATATTAAATTGGGGACAGGGAGGGAGATGGGAATGTATTTCTTTTTTTTCAGGCCAAATAAGTAAAACAAAGCAAAAGTTCCTTTTTTATCTTTAATTTTTAAATATTGCATGCACTTTGGGGAAGATGTCCTAAAAATAATAGCTATTATTTGTTGAAGGTTTCATAGGTGACAAACATGATGCTAAGCATTTCACATAATGCTTTAATGGAAACTTCCATTGCAAGAGGCAGAGACCTACTTCAAACTGGCTTAAGGAACAGAGAGTTTTTGTCATCTAATTGTGGTTATGTGTGTGAGAATTTTCAGAAATGATAAAGTGCAGAGACATGCAATTTTTGCTTCTTTTTGGTATTATTCTCAGGCAGGCTCTTCTAGGTAGTGGTAAAGGTGGCCACCTGTAGGAAGAGAATGTCTCTGTGCCAGTGGCGCTATCAGATAGGGGCTGAATCTCATTGGCTTAGCGTGGGTCATGTGACCACCCTAAAAGTAATCACTGGGGCCAGGAGGCTGGAGGATGATGATTGGCCAGACGTGGGTCACAAGTCCCCCATCGAGTGGAGAGGCAGGTCAGCTGCATCTGAGCCACATGCACTAAGTAAGAATGGAAGAGAGTGATCACCCAAGAGGAAATCAATATACTATTAGAAGTCCACTGGGAAATAGTTGCTGGGCAGCCAAAAGCAACAGATGTCACTACAGAAGTTCATGTGATGTATGAGGAAACTAAGGCTCCGGATGTTAAGTAACTTAGTTAAGGTCATAAGGTAGTGAGTGCTTCAACTAGGTTTCAAACAGCTCTGACCAAGGATTAAGAGTCTAAGCTTTGCCCCACTGGCTGCTCTGAAAAGTCATCTTTGCATTGTTCCTGTGTCTGCCTCTCCGCTCGCTGCAACCACCTCCGCTGACTCCAGCAGCTTCTTCGCCAGAGTCAATCCAACTCTTGCTTTAAAAAAAAAAAAAAAATCCTCTGCACAGGATCACCTGTGTGCCCCACTAGGTCAGACACAGCCGTGGACACCAGCTCCGAGATCACAACCAAGGACTTAAAGGAGAAGAAGGAAGTTGTGGAGGAGGCAGAGAATGGAAGCGATGCACCTGCGGATAGGAATGCTAATGAGGAAAACAGGGAGCAGGAGGCTGACTATGAGGTAGATGAAGAAGAGGAAGAAGGAGGGGAGGAGGAGGTGGTGGAGGAAGAGGTAGGTGATGGAGATGAAGCGGCTGACGATGTTTACACCAAAAAGCAAAAGACTGATAAGGATGACTAACAGCAAAAAAAGGAAAAGTTAAACTTCAAAAAAGGTCCCTGTCACCTATTCACCCTCCACTTCCCGTCTCAGAATCTAAACGTGGTCACCTTCAAGTAGAGACTCCGCCCGTCTGCCCATCACCCGCCTGGGGCAGTGCCACCTGCAGTGACATGCCCTCACCCAACCAAAACCACAACGTGAATTTGCAACAGGGGAGGAAAAAAACCAAAACTTTCAAGGCCCTGCTTCTTTTTTAAAAGTACTTTAGAAAGGAAAATTTGTTTGTATTTTTTATTTACATTTTATATTTTTGTACATATTGTTAGGGGTCAGCTATTTTTAATGATCTTGGGATGACCAAACCAGCCTTTGGAGTGTTCTCTGCCTACTTCTGACTTTACTTGTGGTGTGACCATGTTCATTATAATCTCAAAGGAGAAAAAAAAAAAAAAAAACTTGTCAAAAAAGCAAAAACAACAACAAAACATTCCCAGCATTCCAGTAACTTTTTGTGTATGTGCTTAGTTGTACTATAAGTAATTGGTTTGTATGAGATGTTTAAAAAGGCCAAAGATAAAAAGGTTTTTCCCCCCACCCCCTGCTTTTTTTGGTCTATGCAGTTGCTGTTTATCCTATCTAATAAAGAGGGAATATGCTAATTGACCATCACTCCATCACAAAGATGGCTGCACCCACAGCTGAGGCCAAGTTCCCATAAGGAGCCTTAACGAGCAATCAGTAGGGACCTGAGGCTACTCCCTCCCGGACCCCGCAGGGCTTGATAGGGGATCTCAGGCCGAGCTCCCAGCCCCAGCACCAGGCCTAGGGACCTGAAGTTGAGCCCCCCACCCAGTGGGCCTTGACGGGGGACCTCAAGGTGCACTCCCAGTGCTGGGTCGGGTGAACTCAGGCCACACTCCAGCCCCATGGGCTTCACGGGGGGACCTGAGGCTGCAACCCCTTGCCCCAGTGCCAGGCCGGGGAACCTCAGGCCATGCCCCCTACCCAGCAGGGCTTGACAGGGGATCTCACTCTGTGTCCCCCACCTGGTGGGGCTTTATGGAGGACCTCAAGGCACCCCCTCCCCCCCACTGCCCTGGTCTGGGCTGGAGGACCTCAGGCCACACCCCCTGTCCTGGTGCCAGGCCAGGGGACCTGAGGCTATGTCCCCTGCCTGGCAGGGCTTGACAAGGATGGGACTGGCCTTGTCTGGATCTAGCCTAATGGGGAGCGGGGGGGCCAGCTGGGTCTGGGTCTCCTATGATTTTGAGGTGCATGTGGGTAGACAGGGACTTGACTCTGGGTCCCGTGGTGAGCCCCAGACTCTGACAGGAGGAAGGTTTTCATATACATTTTACTAATTTTCTTTCATCTCTGACACTTCTATTATAGAGAAAGGGCAAATAGCAATATTAAATTATTTCCTCTAATTAATCCCCTTTTAATGTGCACAAATTTTGTGCACTGGGTCACTAGTTTATTTATGTTTTTGGCCTGTTTGATGTATGTGTGAAAAAATGTTGTCCAAAATAAATAGGAATTTTATTTTGCTGAATTGTTTTAACAACAACAACAAAAGGAGTCTAAGCTTTGCCCTAGCCAGTTTGGCTCAGTGGATAGAGCGTTGCCTGCGGACTGAAGGGTCCTGGGTTCCGGTTGCAGGCTTGATCCCCTGTAGAGGGCGTGGAGGAGGCTGCCGATCAATGATTCTCTCTCATCATCGATGTTTCTATATCTTGTTCCCTCTCCCTTCCTCTTTAATATCAATAAAAATATATTTTTTAAAAAAGTCTAAGCTTTGGTATTAGCTATGAATTGAAATCATGGACCCACTGCTCACTGGATATATGCACTTGACTAAATTAATTTCTCTGAGCTTTAGTTTATCTGTAAAATGGAAATAATACCTGTTTCACAGAATTGAATAAAATCATACATAAAGCATTTGTTAAGATGGGTGGCACTTAGTAAGCTGGTGGTAGTGGCTATAATGTTATATTTCTCCCTATCCCACTTTTAAATCTTTTTAAAAACTAGGATCTTCCTTTTCTTTCCCTAAGCAGGTGAAGGTACTGAACTCTTTTTGGCTTACATTGAAAATTGCTTTCACCTCTGAGCAAGGTTTTTGCAGAGCATTTGAGCTCTCATGTCACCCATTCTTAATTCGATTTTAGTAACAACTAAGGTTGTCAAATATTGGAAAGAGAAACTTCCGATGACTTAAAATGAAAACTACGTACATTTTTCAGGTAAAACAGCAGATATCAAGGCCCCTCCATTTTCCAGTCTCCAGCTCCTTTATTATTATTTTCCAAAGTAATAATGGTGACCTCTGCATCAGATACAGAGTGACATAGGAACAAGGCTTATAGCGCTATTATTTGTATTATTCTGATCTTTTCTGAGTATATTTTAAGGATGGGGGCATGCATGCTGTTCTCAGACAATATCTTAAATATTTTGAGAGTTACCTTACCATAAAGTGCATATGGGAATATCTGCTAACATTAATGTATCAACTTATGACAATGCTAAATATTTTCACTGCTAATGATGGTTATTTTTGAAATAAGGATGATCTTCAGTTCAAAGCCAGCTTGTGAGCCTCAATTAGCTAGTGGCGGTGCCTGGCACTCCTGGGCCTGAGAGCTCAGTTCCATCCCCAGCCAGCCTTACCTCTTCTGGCCTTGCATCTTTGTGTTAGCCTGTATCTATTCCAGGGAGAATAAAGGTCACCTACATCACATCTCCGGATGAGCCAAACTGTAAGTGAGGGTGCTAAATGACTCTCAGCCCACCCCTGAGGTTCTGGGGCAGGGGGACCCAAGGACACAGACTTGTCTGTCTCAGCTGGGAGACAATGCCTGAAGAGGACCGGGAGCGCCTGGAAGTAAGTTAGAGAGAAACACAGAGATGATCAAAAGGGTTTAAAAAAAAAAAAAGTTGTTAGCTCATTTAACTTAGAGAGGGAGCCTGAGAATGCTCTATTTAGAGATTTTAAATATAAATTTTGATCAAGAACTATTTATTGAGAGCCTACCATGCACTGGGCAAGTGTTCCCCAGGAGGAATAGTTGCCTGGGGAACAATGCCTAGCTGTTCTGGCTGTGCTGAGAATGGAACAAAGGCAAATGGATGTGCACGGCAGAAGAAGAGTTTCAAATGAGCTGTAATGGAGAATTTTCAACTTCACATAATGCAAGTCGTTAAACCCTGGGGTGGATTGCCAGGGGAATGTGGGAGCCAGAACTGTGCCTGGGGCTGGCTTGCACAAATCAGTTCTGGTTGGTTTGAAATCCACAGCTCACAGCAATCAATTTTTCAAGTAAAGCTGGGGTTGAGATAGGGGTGTGTTGTTTTTCTCTGTGTTATTTTGAGCCTTAATTTTTATAAATACTACTGAGAAATCTCTCAGAAGTATTAAAAACAGTTTACTTGGAGAAAAAAGGAGTGTCTGAACTCTACATGAGAGACAGCACAATAGAAAATACCAGGAGGTTTAAAATAAACATTTCTAAATGTTATGACAAAAGTAATCAAATGTAAAAGAAAAATAGAAACCTAAGGACAATATTGAGACCATGACAAATGACAAAATATTTACTATCTAATTATTCACTGAATTTGGTTGTAAAAACATTAAAGCCCTAATGAATAGCTGGATGAAAAATTTCATAAAAGGAGGAGAATCCAAGATGGCGGCGTAGGTAAACACCTAAACTGCTGCCTCCCACAACAATTTAAACTGCAACTAAAAGACAAAACGTCTATCACCCAGAACCACGGGAAAGCTGGCTGAGTGGAAGTTCTACAACTAGAAGGAAAGAGAAAAGAGCATTGAGACGTGCACGAGCGCTGAAAAGCTGAGGTACGGAGGCGCGGGATCCGGGCTGGCTGCGGGCGACTGGGTGCATTGCTTTTTTCAACCCGAACGGAGACAAGCCCCCGATTACTCTGAAATCCAGTCTCTGGGGAGACACGGGGGACCCAAACTCCTACGGAGAGAAGCTGGACTGTCTGCCAGTGAGGGTGGCTTGCTTGCATAGCTGCGCGCAGGAATAATTGTTTACTGCACTGGGGCATGGGACTCGCGGATGCCTTTGGAGACTCAGAGCCCGCTAACTAGCAGCCATTGCTGTTTGCCACGCCCTAACCTAGTGACACCCTGAGGCCCCGCCCTGCACAACCTACAAACCCACCCAAGCTCCAAGCAGCTCAATTAGCATAAGAAAGGCCTGCCCTATCACAGCTTAACCTAGCAAACTTGCAGCCTGGGTCAGACAGCTCCAAAACCTCCAAACCCCAAGCAAACAGGAGAAAACTGCAGCTCTCACTGTAGCTCCTGCTGAGTGGCCTCAGACAGTAGCTGACCTGCACCCCATTGGAGATCCAGAAGCCAGTGTACCTAGTGGTCAGTGTGAGACACCAGATTTCAACTCCTCACATCCATAAGTGACACATTCAAGAGGCAGACTCAGTGAGCACCAAAGCCCCACTGAAACAAGTCCTGCCCCATAAGTGTGTCTTCAGCGCAGCACTTCTTCCATTATAGACACAGGGAGTGCTCACAGCTAATTGGTTGGCCTGGAGGACAATTCCTCCCAGCGTACCAACAGCAATTCAGGCTTAACTACACCAAGACTTTGCACTCAGCCCACAAAGGGGTGTACCAAGAGCATCCACATCAGGTGATTGGGGAGGCTGAGCTACTGCCCCCTATAGGTCACCTACCACACAAAGCCACTCCATCAACACAGGGAAGCAGCCAAAATGCAGAAACAAAGAAACATGTCACGAATGAAAGAAACGGAGGAAAGCAAACTACTGGATGACATAGAGTTCAGAATCACATTTATAAGGTTACTCAAGAATCTTCTAAAAACCGCCGAGAAACTTGATGACACTTCTGAGGAGCTTAGTGAGACCTTCAAGGACCTTAATGAGAATGCCAAAAAAATGGAAAAGGATCAGTCAGAAATGAAGCATACACTGTCTGAAATAAAGAATATACAGAAACTCAACTGTAGATTAACATACCCCAAGAATCAAACCAAAGATCTGAAATATGTGGAAACAAAAAACATCCAACCAGAAAAACAAAAAGCAAGAAGAATCCAAAAATATGAAGATAATGTAAGGAGCCTCTGGGACAACTTTAAGCGAAACAACATCCGAATTTTTGGGGTGCCAGAAGAAGGGAGAGAGCAAAATATTGAAAACCTATTAGAAGAAATAATGACAGAAAACTTTCCCTACCTGGTGAAAGAAATAGACTTACAAGTTCAGGAAGCGCACAGAACCCCATACAAGAGGAACCCAAAGAGGACCACACCAAGACACATCATAATTAAAATGCCAAGGGCAAAAGACAAAGAGAGAATATTAAAAGCAGCAAGAGAAAAACAGTTAATTACCTACAAGGGAGTACCCATACGACTGTCAGCTGATTTCTCAGCAGAAACTATGCAGGCCAGAAGGGAGTGGCAAGAAATATTCAAAGTGATGAACAGCAAGAACCTACAACCAAGATTACTCTACCCAGCAAAGCTATCATTCAGAGTTCAAGGTCAGATAAAGAGCTTCACAGACAAGAAAAAGCTAAAGGAGTTCATCGCCACCAAACCAGGATTACATGAAATGCTGAAGGGTATTCTTTAAGAAGAAGAAGAAAAAGGTAAAGATAAAAATTATGAACAACAAAATGACATCAAATACATACCTACCAACAAGTGAGTCTAAAAATCAAGTGAATAAAAAATCTGAAGAACAGAATGGACTGGTGAATATAATAGAATCAGGGACATAGAAAGGGAGTGGACTGACGATTCTCAGGGGAAGCAAGTGTGAGGGGTGCGGGAAGAGATTGGACAAAAATCTTACTCCTATGGATGAAGACAGTGGCGGGGGGTAAGGGCATGGGGTGGGGTGGGGAATCAGGTGGAGGGGAGCTATGGGGGGGAAAAAAAAGTGGAACACCTGTAATAATCTGAACAATAAAGATTTAATTAAGAAAAAAAAAAGATTAGAACCCAGATCTTTTGATTTCAAAAAAAAAAAAAAGAATATGCAGAAACTCAACTGTAGATCAACGTACCCCAAGAATCAAACCAAAGATCTGAAATATGTGGAAACAAAAAACATCCAACCAGAAAAACAAAAAGAAAAAAGAATCCAAAAATATGAAGATAGTGTAAGGAGCCTCTGGGACAACTTCAAGCGAACCAACATCCGAATTTTTGGGGTGCCAGAAGAAGGGAGAGAGCAAAATATTGAAAACCTATTAGAAGAAATAATGACAGAAAACTTTCCCTACCTGGTGAAAGAAATAGACTTACAAGTTCAGGAAGCGCACAGAACCCCATACAAGAGGAATCCAAAGAGGACCACACCAAGACACATCATAATTAAAATACCAAGGGCAAAAGACAAAGAGAGAATATTAAAAGCAGCAAGAGAAAAACAGTTAATTACCTACAAGGGAGTACCCATACGACTGTCAGCTGATTTCTCAGCAGAAACTATGCAGGCCAGAAGGGAGTGGCAAGAAATATTCAAAGTGATGAACAGCAAGAACCTACAACCAAGATTACTCTACCCAGCAAAGCTATCATTCAGAGTTCAAGGTCAGATAAAGAGCTTCACAGACAAGAAAAAGCTAAAGGAGTTCATCGCCACCAAACCAGGATTACATGAAATGCTGAAGGGTATTCTTTAAGAAGAAGAAGAAGAAGAAGAAAAAGGTAAAGATAAAAATTATGAACAACAAAATGACATCAAATACATACCTACCAACAAGTGAGTCTAAAAATCAAGTGAATAAAAAATCTGAAGAACAGAATGGACTGGTGAATATAATAGAATCAGGGACATAGAAAGGGAGTGGACTGACGATTCTCAGGGGAAGCAAGTGTGAGGGGTGCGGGAAGAGATTGGACAAAAATCTTACTCCTATGGATGAAGACAGTGGCGGGGGGTAAGGGCATGGGGTGGGGTGGGGAATCAGGTGGAGGGGAGCTATGGGGGGAAAAAAAAGTGGAACACCTGTAATAATCTGAACAATAAAGATTTAATTAAGAAAAAAAAAAGATTAGAACCCAGATCTTTTGATTTCAAAAAAAAAAAAAAAAAGAATATGCAGAAACTCAACTGTAGATCAACGTACCCCAAGAATCAAACCAAAGATCTGAAATATGTGGAAACAAAAAACATCCAACCAGAAAAACAAAAAGAAAAAAGAATCCAAAAATATGAAGATAGTGTAAGGAGCCTCTGGGACAACTTCAAGCGAACCAACATCCGAATTTTTGGGGTGCCAGAAGAAGGGAGAGAGCAAAATATTGAAAACCTATTAGAAGAAATAATGACAGAAAACTTTCCCTACCTGGTGAAAGAAATAGACTTACAAGTTCAGGAAGCGCACAGAACCCCATACAAGAGGAATCCAAAGAGGACCACACCAAGACACATCATAATTAAAATACCAAGGGCAAAAGACAAAGAGAGAATATTAAAAGCAGCAAGAGAAAAACAGTTAATTACCTACAAGGGAGTACCCATACGACTGTCAGCTGATTTCTCAACAGAAACCATGCAGGCCAGAAGGGAGTGGCAAGAAATATTCAAAGTGATGAACAGCAAGAACCTACAACCAAGATTACTCTACCCAGCAAAGCTATCATTCAGAGTTCAAGGTCAGATAAAGAGCTTCACAGACAAGAAAAAGCTAAAGGAGTTCATCACCAGCAAACCAGGATTACACGAAATGCTGAAGGGTATCCTTTAAGAAGAGGAAGAAGAAGAAAAAGGTAAAGATAAAAATTATGAACAACAAAATGACATCAAATACATACCTACCAACAAGTGAGTCTAAAAATCAAGTGAATAAAAAATCTGAAGAACAGAATGGACTGGTGAATATAATAGAATCAGGGACATAGAAAGGGAGTGGACTGACGATTCTCAGGGGAAGCAAGTGTGAGGGGTGCGGGAAGAGATTGGACAAAAATCTTACTCCTATGGATGAAGACAGTGGCGGGGGGTAAGGGCATGGGGTGGGGTGGGGAATCAGGTGGAGGGGAGCTATGGGGGGAAAAAAAAGTGGAACACCTGTAATAATCTGAACAATAAAGATTTAATTAAGAAAAAAAAAAGATTAGAACCCAGATCTTTTGATTTCAAAAAAAAAAAAAAAAAAGAATATGCAGAAACTCAACTGTAGATCAACGTACCCCAAGAATCAAACCAAAGATCTGAAATATGTGGAAACAAAAAGCATCCAACCAGAAAAACAAAAAGAAAAAAGAATCCAAAAATATGAAGATAGTGTAAGGAGCCTCTGGGACAACTTCAAGCGAACCAACATCCGAATTTTTGGGGTGCCAGAAGAAGGGAGAGAGCAAAATATTGAAAACCTATTAGAAGAAATAATGACAGAAAACTTTCCCTACCTGGTGAAAGAAATAGACTTACAAGTTCAGGAAGCGCACAGAACCCCATACAAGAGGAATCCAAAGAGGACCACACCAAGACACATCATAATTAAAATACCAAGGGCAAAAGACAAAGAGAGAATATTAAAAGCAGCAAGAGAAAAACAGTTAATTACCTACAAGGGAGTACCCATACGACTGTCAGCTGATTTCTCAACAGAAACCATGCAGGCCAGAAGGGAGTGGCAAGAAATATTCAAAGTGATGAACAGCAAGAACCTACAACCAAGATTACTCTACCCAGCAAAGCTATCATTCAGAGTTCAAGGTCAGATAAAGAGCTTCACAGACAAGAAAAAGCTAAAGGAGTTCATCACCAGCAAACCAGGATTACACGAAATGCTGAAGGGTATCCTTTAAGAAGAGGAAGAAGAAGAAAAAGGTAAAGATAAAAATTATGAACAACAAAATGACATCAAATACATACCTACCAACAAGTGAATCTAAAAATCAAGTGAATGAAAAATCTGAAGAACAGAATGGACTGGTGAATATAATAGAATCAGGGACATAGAAAGGGAGTGGACTGACGATTCTCAGGGGAAGCAGGTGTGAGGGGTGCGGGAAGAGATTGGACAAAAATCTTACTCCTATGGATGAAGACAGTGGTGGGGGGTAAGGGCACGGGGTGGGGTGGGGAATCAGGTGGAGGGGAGCTATGGGGAAAAATAAAAGAGGAATACCTGTAATAATCTGAACAATAAAGATTTATTTAAAAAATTTCATAAAAGGAGATTTATTTCTGGCCAACAAATGAATTAAAATATTTTGATCTGGTTACTTATAAAGCAAATTTAAATTCAACCACTTAGTATAAATTCCTTTCTAAAAAGTCAACTAAATTCTTTTTCAATAATAATTCTCATTGGTCATAAAGATACAGAGAAAGTGGCCTATTTGGAGATTAGTGTGATTCTCTATAAGTAGCACTCCTTAAACACCTTTTTAGAAATTCCATCTATTCTTTTTTTATTGATTGATTGATTTTTAGAGAAAGAGAAAGAGAGATAAACATCGATTTGTTGTTCCACTTATTCATACACTCATTGGCTGATTCTTTTTCTTTAATTTAAAAAATATTTATTGTTCAGATTATTACAACTGTTCCTCTTTTTCCCCCCACAGCTCCCTTCCACCCCAAGCCCTTACCGCCCCCACTGTCCTCATCCATAGGTGTATGATTTTTGTCCAGTCTCTTCCCACACCCCCCCACACTCCTTTTCCCCCAAGAATTGTCAGTCCACTCCCTTTCTATGCCCCTAATTCTATTATATTCACCAGTTTATTCTGTTCAACAGATTTTTTATTCACTTGATTTTTAGATTCACTTGTTGATAGATATGTATTTGTTGTTCATAATAATTTTCTTTACCTTTTTCTTCTCCCTCTTCTTAAAGAATACCTTTCAGCATTTCATATAATACTGGTTTGGTGGTGATGAACTCCTTTAGCATTTTCTTATCTGTGAAGCTCTTTATCTGACCTTCAATTCCGAATGATAGCTTTGCTGGGTAGAGTAATCTTAGTTGTAGTTTCTTGCTATTCATCACTTTGGATATGTCTTGCCACTCCCATCTGGTCTGCATAGTTTCTGTTGAGAAATCAGCTGACAGTCGTATGGGTGCTCCCTTGTAGGTAACTAACTGTTTTTCTCTTGCTGCTTTTAATATTCTCTTTTTGTCTTTTGCTCTTGGCATTTTAATTATGATGTGTCTTGGTGTGGTCCTCTTTGGATTCCTTTTGTTTGGGATTCTGTGCGCTTCCTGAACTTGTAAGTCTATTTCTTTCACCAGGTTGGGGAAGTTTTCGGTCATTATTTCTTCAAATAGGTTTTCAATATTTTGCGCTTTCTCTTCTTCTGGCACCCCCATAATTCGGATGTTGGTATGCTTGAAGTTGTCCCAGAGGCTCCTTACTCTATCTTCATATTTTTGGATTCTTTTTTCTTTTTTCTTTTCCAATTGAGTGTTTTTTGCTTCTTTGTATTTCAAATCTTTGACTTGATTCTTGCGATCCTCTAGTCTGCTGTTAGATCTCTGTATAATATTTTTTATTCCAGTCAGTGTATGCTTAATTTCTAGTTGGTCCTTTTTCATATCCTCGAGGGTCTTCACTAAATTTATCGGCCTTTTCTAGAAAATTCTTGAAAAACCTTATAACCGTGGTTTTGAACTCTATATCTAGTCATTTGCTTTCCTCCATTTCTTTCATTTGTGATCTGTTTCTTTGTCTCTGCATTTTGGCTGCTTCCCTGAGTTGACAGAGCGGCTTTGTGTGCTAGGTGTCCTATAGGGCCCAGTGGTTCAGCCTCCCCAGTTACCTGAGGTGAACACTCTTGGTGCACCGCTTTGTGGGCTGTGTGCACAGTCTTGTTGTAGTTAAGCCTTGACTGTTGTTGGTATCACTGGGAGGAATTGACCTCCAGGCCAAATGGCAGCTGTGTCTACGGTGGGAGAACTTCTGTGCTGGAGACAGCCTTATGGGAGAAGACTTACAAAAGCCTCTGTGCTCAGCTTGGATGGGGTGGAGTCTCAGGGCGGAGCAAACAGCATTGGTTTCCCATCAGCCCTGCCCTAATAGGCCCCTGTGTCTCAGTGTCCCGTGGTAATCACTGCAAGCACCTCTGAGAAAGCTGCGCTCAAGTTTTGCCCGCTGCCAGACAGTCCAGTTTCTCCCCGAATGAGTCTGGATCCCCAGAGTCTCACCCGGAAATGGAGTTCAGTGCAGTCGGGAGCTTTTGTCTCCCTCCCACTTGAGAAAGCCAACCACACACTCAGTTGCCAGTCTTCTTCATACGCGCGTCTCAGTACCTCTGCCTCCTGCAGCTCCTCTGAGTCTCAGTTGCTTTTCTCTTTACTTCTAGTTGTAGAATTTCCACTCAGCCAGCCTTCCTGTGGTTCTGGATGATGTCCATTTTATCTTTTAGTTCTAGTTTTGATAGTCCATTGGCTGATTCTTCTATGTGCCCTGACCAGGGATTGAACTCCAAACCTTGGCATGTCAGAACGATGCTTTAAACAGCTGAACTACCTGGCCAGAGAAATTCCATCTATTCTTAAAATCTAAAAATAATTTGCTCAAAGATATTTATTACATTATCCAAAATCACAGATAAAGTTTAACATTATTCACAATCACAAGAAATTGGAAGTAACCCAAATGTCCAATGATAAGTAAATGTTTCATAAATTATGATATAACAACTCAACATATGGACAACAATTAAAATTATGTTTAGAGTTATAACAGGGAAAAGGTCATGTTCAAAATTAAGTGTGAAAAAGGTAGGATATGCTTAGTTTTGCCACTTACTCTGTGGCTATTAATAGACTCAGGTTTTCATCTATAAAATTGGAAGTAACAACAATATCTTCTCCATCAGGTTATTTTGATTAGTGACTGAACTTACCTAAATAAAGTGTTAACAATATGTCTGGCAAACAGTAATTGCACAATAAATGACAGTTCTTATTTTTTGTTTTTTTGAGTGAGCTAGAACCTTACATCTAAAGAGTCTTTATAAGATTTCAATCTAAAAACTAAGCTTTAGAGAAAACCTGGAAAGACATACATCAAAGACAAGGATTGTCTCTGTGGGTGATCAACTATGGGTTCAAATATGGTTCAAGTATTATTTTCTCTATTTTTAAATTTTTCTGAGTTTTTTTCCTTACATATCTCAAATACCTTTACAATGCATAAATAGATCAGACTATTTAAAAAATATCTAGACATATATGATTTAGTTTAGTTTACAATACTTTCCAATAGAAATAGATGAAGTCACTAAAGTTCAGACAAAAATTACTATCTGGTAGTCAATTCAGGACTTTACTGCTGACAAACAATGAACAGTCATGGGTTTCCATGCCCACCCCCCAAGCCCCACCCCTCACCCATAGGTTTTGTTATTTAGGCTGTGCTAGACCACAGCTGAGCCTAAAAGGGGCTTTTCCAGTGTTTATAAAGCTGTGTGCACAGTCTGGCTTTTTATGCTTCTTGCATTCTTTTCTCCAGCAAGCAGAGAACTGCTAAGACAGATTTTCCAGAAAAAGCCAGGCTTTTATATAACCAACAGCCTGATTCATCATGCTTGACTTAATGATGAATTTTTAATTTTTAAATTCTTAAAAACAAAAATGAAAATACCCCTGGTCTCTATCCTTGAGTCAGCAGTTAGTGATTTTTTTTTAAAAAAGACTTTATATTCTTTATTTTAAAAATTAATGAAATAAAGGGGAGAAAAAAACCCTACCAGTAATTTCCCCCCAGGAACAACAAAGCCTACAAACTGGGTGAATGAGGATCTGTGTTCATTCTGTTTGCATACACACCAACATGTGTGAGAATTTGAGTTTCTGCTATGACCAGGGGTCTGCTGGGAGGGAAGGAAATTGCAGAAAAGGAGCGATGACCCTGAATTCTAATGTTCTAGCATTCATGTCAAGGACAACTGTGAATAGGGCTTGGGGTAAATATCCTCAAATAACCTCCCATGAATTTATACACATTTCCAACCAGAAAACCTTCCCCGCCCCTTTGCTTCCTTCCTCTCCTGTTCTTTTAAACGTCGTATAACAGCCATGGCATACCATCCCCACCTTCTGCTGCCTCTCCCTCCCACCCCAGGCCTGCAAAGAAAGCCTCTCTTCATGAGCAGTGCAGCTGTGTGTGGCCGGCCAAGTCCCTCTCCTCACCACGAGGAAGGTGGGACTCCTGCCTGAATGTGATAGGAAGGCTCCCTCCAAACCCACCCCCAGCTCAGGGCTGCTTGTGAGGCTGGCGTTACCAAGGAAAGGCTCAAGGAGCATATGCAGGCTGGCCCTAGAGCCAGGGACTTAATGCAAATGCTGCCTTCTCTTGGCCAGGGTTTCTGTGGTCTGCCTATTAGCAATAGAAGAACACTAAGAAGAATGTTTGATTTTTGCTATGACCATGGAAAATAAATTATGCTGAGATTTAAAAAATAAATGAGTGTGCCCCAACCTAGGCACAAAATGTCAGGCAGGAGGTTGGATCTTTATTCTCAGAAGCTGAAAGGAAGCAGTTTTGCCTTAGAGCAGGGTTTCTCAATCTTGACACTCTTGCCTTTTTGGATCAAATAATTCTTCGTGGTGGGAGACTGTACTGGGCATTGTGGATGTGTAACAGCATCCCTGGCCTCTACCCACTCTTGGAGTCGTGACAACCAAAAATGTCTCCAGACGTTGTCAAATATCCCCTGGGCATAGGGTTGCCAGATAAAATATAGGCTGTCCAGTTAAATGTGAATTTCAGATAAATCATGCAGTGTTTGAAATATATTTATACAAACAAATCATTCGTTGTATATTTATTTGCTGAATTTGGCAACTCTACCTGGGGAACAAAATCGCTCCCCATTGAAAACAACTGCCTTAAAGATACCAGGAGCCAGGATAGTCTTCAGGCTTGGGGTCTCACTTATAAGTGGAATCTAATAAACTGACGAATAAAATAGAACCAGTGGCATGGAAACATTGAACAGACTGATGAATCTCAGAGGGAAGGGGGGCAGAGGGAAGAGATTAACCGAAAACTTATGCATATATGCCTTGCCCTTGGACACAGACAATAGGGTGGTGAAGAAATGAATGGGGGCAATGGGCAGGGGGGAAAAGGAGACATCTGTAATACTCTCAATAATAAAGATTTTTAAAATGCAAAAAAAAGAACTATAGAGATACCAGTCCTAACCAATGCCCAGCATCTGCCTAACACCATATTTCTTGTTTAGTTAAGCTTTTTGTAACTTGTGGCTGAAAACATTCCTAACTGATACAGAGACCAAAGTAAATAAATCAGGAAACAGAAAAACAAGTAAATCCTCCACAATTCACTCAAATCCATTTCATATCCTTAGAGAAATTCAGTATTGATTAATCATTCCTCCCAAAGGGAATATATTTTATTAATTTCTTACTGTTTCTTAATGTAAATAAGTATAAATAACAATGAATATAATAGATATTCTTATTTCACTATAAGTAGCATATTCTATACATTCTATTACACTATTATACACTGTTTTGTACCTTCATTTCATTACTTAATGATACAGCCTTGTAGATAGATCTCTACAGATCAGTAGGGGGTCTTCCACACTCCTTTTTATGGCTGCATAGTATTCCATCAAATACTATGCTCTTTCATTTATTTAACTAGTATTTAACCACTAAATATATGAGTTGTTTATAACCTCTAAATTTTACAAATTTTGCCACAATCAATAAACTTGTGCATATGTTAAAACTTACTTATGGAAAAGATTGTGTAGGCTATATCTTCAGAAGAGAGATTGCTGGGTCAATGGGAAAATATATATGTATTTTGTTAGAATTGCCAGATTCCCCTCAAAAAAGTGGTTGTATGATTTTCCACCAACAACATATGGGAGTGCCTATTTCTCCCCAGCCTTTCTAACAAAGTGTGATACCAAATTTTTAGATATTTTTTCTGGGGGTGTCAATCTGATAGGTTAAAAATGGCATCCTGGTGCAGTTTACATTTATATTTTTCTTTTTATAAGTGAAGTTATTCATATTTTCATATGTGTAAGGGTCATTTATATGCATTAGAAAAATGAGCCCTTTGTAATATATTTTACAAATATTTTCCCACTCTATCTTTTGATTTTTCTTTTGGTGTTTTTGCCATGTAAATGTTTTTTGTTTGTTTGCTTGCTTTCTATGTAGTGAAATGTATCAATCTTTTCTGTGGAGACTTGTGAATTTTTAGTCATAATTAGAAAGGCCTTCTCTATTTCTTAGTTTAAAAAAAGCACCCCTATTTTCTTCTATTAGATATCTGTATACTATACAGTTTAATTCTTTACATTAAAACTTGGATCCATTTTGAGTATGGTGTGAAGTATGAATCCAACTCTAGCTTATTTCAAATAGCTTCCCAGTTACTGCAATATCTTTTTCTAAAAAGCCTATTTTTACTATACTGATTGGAAGTGTTACCTTTTTCATGAATTAAATTTATTTATAAGATTGAACCTGTTTCTGAACTTTCTATTCTGCTACAAGGCTCTATTTGTCTTTTCGTGCATAATACCACATTGTTTGTATTACTAAGGCTTTGTATATGTTTTAATATCTGACAAGGCTTGTCCCCTCTCAATGTATCACCTCGTAGAACATTAAGGGCTTTTGTTGTTTGTTTATTTTCCCATATAAATGTCAAAATAAGCTTGAATATTTCCAGAAAAATTTTTGTTGTGTTTACTTAAATAGCATCAAAAAGAAATTAAGTGTTGTCTGAAATAAGAAATTTGGTGATATGGTTGGAAAACAGTCAAAGACATCTTTGGGGGGGAAACGGAAAATTTGAAGTGAGAAAAATGTCTGAAATATCAAATCAGGAGGTCAAGTAATCAACAAGTAGGAATCCAGAAAATGAACATAGAGAAAATGGAGAGAAGGAAATTATTAAGAAAATAATTTCTGAAACATTTGACATGAGTCTCCTCACTGAAATGGCCCAGTATATTCCAATATAATATATAAACACAATCTCTCTCTCTCCCTCTCTTTTTTCCTCTCCCTTCCCTTCCGCAAACTTAATTTCTAAACACCACAGATAAAGAGATTAAACTTTCCAGAGAAAAATAATAGATCCCAGTTAAGTGAATGAGAATTAGAAAAGCAGGAGGCTTCTCAATAGCTTTATAGGATATTCTAAGAATCTCCAAGGAAAACCCAGGATTCCTGAGCAATGCTTCAGAATTCCGAGGAATCATTATTGTGACCCAAACTTCTGTGCACAGGCAAACTCTTAGTCTATTAGTTCATATAGTGAATTATTAGTTCATCATACTTTAGTGAAGGGTGAGAACCAAATAAAGACATTTCAGACATTTTAAGACTCAGAAAATGTACATCCTGTGCACCTTTCCTAAAAGGCTGCTGGAGGATGTATTTAATCAGAATGAGGAGGTAAACCAAGGAATAGAGATGAGTAGAGGAACCAGTGGCCGCACAAGGCCTCAACAAGTCTCATGGTTCTTAACCCTGGCAGCACACTAAAATTGCCTACGGAAACATATTAAACAAATGCCCAGATCCTTCGACTTCTTCACCCACCCTCATCCCCAAATTTTGACTGATTTATTCATCTGGAGTGGAGCCCAGCTATTGTTTGTTTGTTTTCTTCTTTTTAAGCTTCCCAGGTGATTCTATTGTGCAATAAAGGTGAGAAGCACCGAATTATGAAGAAAAGAATTTTTAATCATTATGGTTGGAACAATCATCTGCTGCTCTTCTGGTGTTTTTCAGCCAGATCTGCAGGTCAGAGTTTTAAAACACAGGAGAGTCCCATGTGTACAGCGTTTTTGTGTATTCACTTCTAGCTTTAAATGATCAAGACTCAAAGCAGGAAATCAAATTTGAGAGTTCTTCAATAAGCCAGAAAGGAAACAAAAAAAGATATGGATAGGATATAATGATTAGGCTGCTGCCAATTTCTAAACTTTGGAAGAAAAGTAGGGATGTCTTTAATGCTCCTATGGGGAAGAAGACTCTTTCCTCTACCCTCCAGGTTCTTTCAGCTGTTCTAATAGTCAAATAGACATGAGACAGATTAACAGAAGAAAACAACCAAAATTAATTACATACGTAAGTATGGGAACTCTGCATACATGAGAGGGCCAGAGAACCCCACGTACATAACAGGTTCAGAGGCAGAATGGGAAAATAAGGTCTATAAGACAGTCTAAGTTAGGGGTGAGCTAAGGCACCTTGGGGCTTAGAAGGTAATTGCAGGAAGAGCACATGTTCAGTAATCAGTAGTTTGCCCTGCCATGCAGATAGGTAAAATGTGTCTGCTGATGATAACTCTTATTGTGGGCCAGGCTTTTAATTTAATTATTCTAGATAGTTAAGTGTGGAACAGAAGTTTCTCTTGAGCCTGTCAGGTCTTGGCTGCCTTTAGCTCAAAGTAATCTGCACACCAATGGAGGCACATAATGGGATAGCTTGTTCTGAACCCCTACACTACCCTTTGAAGGGAAACAGTAGGCACACAGGAGAACCCTCCACCCTGCCCCTGCATGGTAAACAAAGTGCTGTAATTAATTGCTTAGTAGGAATAGTCTCTGAAAGAACCATGAGCATGCAAATTGTAGATTCTGGATAACTGGGCCTGACTAGTTTTTCCCTGGTGAAGCTGACACCATAGTTCCTCTGTCCTCTCTCAGATATTGTCATCTTTAGCATCATCAAAGTACTGGTGTCTGGAACATAATTTTTGCCTGAATAACTGCTCTAAAGGCCAGAATTTGGCTTGTTTTGTTGTTGTTCATTTTTGTTTTGCCAATGAGTAGCTGTGGGGCCAGGTTTACTATGGGGAAGCACGGGACTTGGTTGGAATCTCTATAAGGAGGATTCTCTGAAAGGTCAGGGGCCTCTGAGGGGACCTTGCCGAAGGTGGCAGCCCCTGCCTTGACTTTTCCAAACAAGTCTGAGCTCCCAGGTGTTTTGCTAAGGTCTCTGTTTAGCCTTTTAGACCTGAGCTTATAGAAGCATGTGCCAACTAGCCCCTTAGCTTCTCTTTCATAGAAACATGTGTCAGAGTAATCATTCATCCATTGTTCAGGGCCTGGCAGTCAGCCCCAGCAGTTTACCTCTGTGAACATCTTGAATTTTCTGAAAAATGGTGTGATGGGTGACATTTTGGACCTCATGAGCATTCAAATATAGAAAAGTTTTATATGAGTTTATTTGAGCCAAAGTTTGAGGGCATGCCCAAAAGCAAGATCTTAACAGATTGAGAAATGGTCTGGAGAATAGCGATTTTGCAGTTCCTTTTATGTTAGAATCAAAGGAGAAGACATCAGGAAGGTGTATGAAATCCATGGGTAGTATGTTAAGGAGATGGGAGAAAGCATATTGGGGAAATTTCTAGGATTAGGTTATAAGCCAAATGGGGGAACACATATTTCTTTTACATTGGTGGGTACAGAATCTACACTAATAAAAGAGAAACATGCAAATTAACCATCAGTCTGCTACACCCACAAGCCACGCCCACCAGCCAATCAGGAATAAGTATGCAAATTAACCCAACCAATATGGCGGCAGCCATGGAGCTGGAGCAAGCAGAAGGCTTGGGTTGCCCCGGCAATGGAAGAAGCCAAGCTTCCTGGCCTGGCCTCTGATCAAGGCTACAAAGTTTCAATTATAGACAATAAATAAATCCTAGATATTTGCTTCCAGCTGGCCCTGGCCTCTGTTCAAGGAGGCGCTGAAAAAAAAAAAAAAGAATAAAAGGAGGGGCTTGGACCTTGGGTCGCTGGGGGGTGATCAGGCCAGGATGGGACGGCAGGGGCCGTTGGGGTAAGCAGACCAGCGGGGGGGCAGTTGGGGGTGAGCAGGCTGTCAGTGGGGGTCAGTTGGAGGTGATCAGGATAGTGGGGGGAGCAGTTTGGAGTAAGCAAGCCAGCAGGGGGGCAGTTGGGGTTGAGCAGGCCAGTGGGGAGGGAAGGTGGAGGTGAGCAGGCCAGCAGGGGGGGCAGTTGGGGGTGAGCAGGCTGGCATGGGGGGCAGTTGGGGGTGATCTGGCAGGCGGGGGGGGGGGGGGGAGAGGCAGTTGGGGGAGAGCCGGCCCGAAGGCAGAGTGGTTAGGGGCAGGCAGGCAGGCAGGCAGGCAGGCAGGTGAGCAGCTGGAGCCAGCAGTCCCAGATTGTGAGAGGGATGTTCGACTGCCAGTTTAGGTCCAATCCCTGTAAACAGGAAGTAGGACCTTCTTTGAGGAGTCCCAGATTGGAGAGGGTGCAGGCTGGGCTGAGGAACACCCTCCTACCCTGTGCACGAATTTCGTGCACTGGCCCACTAGTAGTTAATAATTAACATGGCAGCACATGGAGACGGTATTCAGGGAATAAGATAACAATGAGGGGTTCTGTGCTCTGGTGCCTGCCGTTGCACCTTCGAGGTCTAGAAAAGAAAGTCACTCTGACATTTCAAAGGTATGTTATCCTAGATGCATAAGAACAATGGACAGAGCTCACTTAAAGATAGACCTTTGCTAAGGAACCTACAGGCCTGAGATGTTACGACCCACCATGGGCTGTGCGGTTAGGAATTTATGATCAGACCATCCTATGTGGTTACCTTTGGTCACCGAGCCTGTCAGGCCTGCCATGTGTCTCCCTCCACCTCCCTGCCCTCCCCCCACCAGCTTGTCAGGTTTCTTGCAAAGCCCACTTTTCTTTCACATCATGAAGGAACACAATTAGTCCAGGCTGGAGGTCCTCCCTCTACTCAGGCACCAAGAACCCCCTCCAATTGGAACTGAATAGAAGAAATTGGGGAAGACTGTAATTTCTTTTTAAATTATTCTAAGGAATTTGAACTTTAGACTTGAACTCACAAGGGTCAGCCCTCTGCCTACTAAGCACAGTTACTGGGGAATGTTAGAGGATTTTAAGCAAGGGAGTGCTAAGACTAGAGTTACACTGTTGGACAAATACTGGTTTCTGTTCCAAAGTCAGATACTTAAGCAGACAAACTTCAGTGTCATCAGCTGGAGGGTTTGTAAATGACCACATTGCTGGATCCCACCCCTAGAGTTTCTGATCAAGTAGGTCTGGGGTGAGACCCAGGGAATTCCCATTTCTAACAAGTTCTCAGGTCTGGGACCATACTTGTGGAACCACTGGCCTAGAGTGTAAGTAGGGAGAACAAGGAAGGCTCTTTGTGGCCCGGCCCCACTATTCTTAATTCTCAGTCTTCTCTCCCTCAAAGAGAGTATTTGCCAACCATATTGAAATTCTTTTGTTTTTTTTACATGCTTCATCTTTTCCAGACCTTCATACACGAGGTTCTGTCTAATTAAATGTTGTGGCAGTATTTCAGCAAATGATTTTGATTCTGGAGATTTTCAAGTGTGAAAAGAATGGTCAGTGTTTATTGTATCTCAGTCTCAGAGATGTTAAGGTCTTTGAATTGATTAAATATGCTGTGTCTGGGGAAACTTCCTCTATCCCCATGGACTGCTTCTCATAGCCCTTCTACTGTGGCTGTATTCCTCTTAGAGGAGTGGCTCTGGAAGTCGTGCCCCAGGCTGGCTGCAGCACCATCCCCAGAAAACTTGTTAGAAATGCAAATTCTTAGTCCCTACCCTACTGAATCAGAAACTCTTCCTATTGGGCCCAGAAACCGTTTTCTTTTTAAACAAGTCTCCTGGGTGATTCTAATGCACACTAAGTTTGAGGTGAGGACCTCTCAGTTTGTAAGATTCATGAAGGCAAGAACCATACCTGCCTCCCAACTATTGTGTCCCCTGCACCAATATGGGAGGGGAAAGGGATGGTGCCTTGTGTGGATTAACAATCAACGAATGTTTGTTGAATAAATAAACAAATGAAGTAATGTGTCTTGTCCAAGGTCACATAGCCAGTAGGTGAAAGTTAAATCACCTCTGTCTGCCTTCATTGCTTGGTTTATGATGTGAGGTTGATAGGAATATCCCAATGCAGTCAACAAACATTTGTTGAGAAAGTACTATGTACTCAACATTTTTCAAAACATGGCTAAATGTTCTAGCTTTTTAAATAATGTGTGAGGCATCAATGGATAACTTTTTAAGATAATTAACAGCAGTTAGAATCTAAAGAGAGCTGGGGAAAGTTGGATTTTATTAAGCACCAGAGGGAGCCTTGTGAAGAAGTAGTAGACCATATTGTAGGGCAAGCCAACTCAGCATAAGGACGCATTATTATTTTTTTTAAGAATAAATTTGTTCAAAGTTGCCCATAGATTTTTTTCATAGATAAACTCTTCTTCCCATTGGATTGTGTTATCTGGATAATTTTATTACCTAACCACAATAAAATAACTCTCAAGATAGCAACCAATATTTAAAAAAAACACACACATATTTATGGGGAAAGGACAATTTTCTACTTTTCTGAAATAATAAAATTCAGTTAATCACAAAATACATGCATGGTAGCTAGCATTATTTATATGGTCTATATTATTTATATTATATGCACAATAATTTTCAGTTCTAAAAGGAAAAATAAAAGATTAACAAAGTACAATTTTCTTTTAGAATTTTAAATGGTTGTGTAAAGTTCAAGACTTTCTATTTCAATAGTTATTAGAATATTGATGCTCTTCTGATAAATCTTTGACAGTAAAGTGTATCCTTAAAAAACAGTAGGGGGAACAGTAGTAGGACCACTCATGAGTTTTATTAGCTTACTTAGGAAGGCAAAGGTTATCATTCCAGAGGAAACTGAATTATACACGAGGCAGAACACACTGTTCATGGCCAGGTTCTGCCATGGACACATGGAGTCTCATTACCAAGGAAGAACCTTCCTCCACTGTCCAACCTTAATTTTACAATA
This sequence comes from Corynorhinus townsendii, assembly GCA_026230045.1. Taxonomy (NCBI): domain Eukaryota; kingdom Metazoa; phylum Chordata; class Mammalia; order Chiroptera; family Vespertilionidae; genus Corynorhinus; species Corynorhinus townsendii. Next base: position 137,876,851 of record JAPDVU010000002.1, on the reverse strand, counting down.
CTGCGTCAGTGGAAGTTCACACACTGTTCTGCTTTATCAGAAGTGGATCTAATGCTGGCAACATGCCAGAACTTTGTGGGTGTTCAACAAGCAGCAAATGAATACATTTTGTTCAGGCTTAAGGTTCATATGCCAGATGCTTCAAAAGGCCAATATTGAAAATGTCAGAGTTTGGAGTAAGGAAAGTTTTATTAATCGAGAAGGTGCCTGCTTAAGAAGATGAGGGTGGGGTGGGGTGGGGCACTTACAGCTTCCACAAATCCATTGTAAGAGAGCCCAGAATTCAGGCTTCTTTTATGTCAAGGGAAGGGAAAATGGGTAAGGCAAGAGGTGTGTGACATCTAGGCATAAACAGGGACCCAAGGAAGAGCATGAAATCTCCAAATCTCTTTGTTACCAAGTCTCTTGACCCCTGCTGATCTGAGACTGGTTTTGAGGCTCCTTCAAATCCTTGCCAAAAGCTCAAGCCTCAGGCAGAATTTCTGTAATAGCACATCTATAGCAGGAGCTACTTGCCTGAAGACCATTGGAGAAATGCAGGCTGGAATTAAGATAGAGTCAGAGAGAGAGAGCGAGCATTTCACTCTGTTACACTTTCAGACCAGGGCCCAGTGCCCACTCAGTCATTCTGGAAATAGTCTGCCATTCACTAAAATAAAAAGATATATATTCTCTGAAATTTTTTATCTATAAGATGTTAATTTAAACTGGGACTGAACAAATGAATGCATTTATTAGACAGGTGACTAGACAAGTTACTCAACCCATTTGTCAATGTAAGAACATTCAAATATGTAATGAATTTTTGTATTGAATTTATTGGGGTTACATTGGTCAATAACATTACATAGGTTTCAAGTGTACAATTCCACAAATTTTTATAAGATTTTATTTGCGCCAAACTGACCACAATGGCTGGGAAACAAGTTCTCAAATGCTCCAGAGAATGGCAATCGGAAGTTTCTTTTATGCATTTGAAATTAGGGAGAGGACGTAAGGTAGATTACAGGAAGGTGGGAAAAAGAAAGGCCGGGATTGGATTACAAGATAGTTAACAAGATTGGGGTACTTCTAGAATCAGCATTTCCAGAGGCACCCAGAGGAGAATTAATAGTTTTTATTCTCATGTCACCCAGGCCTGACTGGGCATGCGCCTATTGTCCAGTCCCTTTGTTCCTTTCCAGTTAAATAATAACCAGGTTTATTATAATGGTAACATTCTCTTGAGGTGTTATTTCAAAGGTGTGTTAACTTAGACGCACAAAAATAATGGACAGGACTTGCTTAAGGCAAAGATAAACCTTTTACTAAAAGAGTTATATGCCTGGGGGTGACTACCCACCATGACCTGCCTAGCTCGGGATTTATGATCAGATCACCACCCGGTGAGGTTACTTTCCCAGAACCTCTTTTTCATCTACACTTCCATGCCTCAGTTTCCTGATCTTTAGAATAGGGATAGAAATAGTACTTTTCTCACAAGATTATTGTGAAGGTTATGCCTGTCTAGAGCATTGCAGAATGTCTGGCAAATATGTACTGCCCAATAAATGTTTGTTACTACATACAATTCTTTCCCTTGACATTCATCTCCACAATACTTTATCTGCGATTACCAAATTCCAAAAAGCTCTGAATCCTAAATTTGGTGGTACAACCTGGCCTGATTGATAAAAGCTGCTCTGAGCTTTCTTGACCCCTTTGGTAAAAATATTAATATGTTTTGCTGCAGAAATATTAATGTTTTACTTTTCTAAAATCCCCCCAAATTTAAATTCCAAGCTACTCTGGCCCCAGAGATTTCAAATAAGCAACTGTGGACCTATTTCAACATGATGCCAACACCACACAGAGAAAATAAACCAAGTGTGGATTCACAGACACCTGGCTTTGAATCCAGACCTGGCATCCACTTTGAAGCCTCGGGAAAGCTGTTTAAGTTCTCGTAAGGTTCACGTGGCTGACAGAGTATTGATTTACTGCATAGGGTGAACTTCCTCAAATTTCTGCATATCTCACCACCCCAACAAATGTACCTTTCTCTTCATTCGCCCTCCCTGACAGCCTCCCAATTTTGGAGACTGCTATATGCCTGAGTTGTTCAAGGCCACTCTCCCACTGCATGCTTAGCTAACTGTACACAGAGGATGGCGTATGAGCAAATGAGAACTTTCTGTGGAATCCAGAGAATTGGGAGAATGGTTCAGACGAAGGAATTGAGTTGATTTGCTGTTGTTCCTTGCCTTTTTCTGCACTTCTGATAGCCACCAGAAATCTGACCAGTTAACTTCCCAAAGGGTTGATGCCCCAAAGGTAAGGAAGGGGTCAAAGCACAAAGGTATATTAATAAATGGCTGACAGTTTAAGGTAGTGCTGGTTTCATGGACACGGACAAAAGCATGGTGACTGCAGGGGTGGGGAGGTGGGTAGAGGAATGGAGGAGGGTATGGGTGGGATAAATGGTGATAGACAAAGACTTTGAATTCGGTGGTGAACACACAATACAGTGTACAGGTGTCTTGTAGCATTGTGTACCTGAAACCTGTATAATTTTGTTAACCAGTGCTACCCCAATAAATTCAATAAAAGGAGGAAAAGGGTGGTGCTAGTTTTACTTCCCATGTAAATTAGCAGGGAAACAAAGTGGGGTTTCTCCTCACCCTATAATCATTGGTGGCAGAAAGCCACAGTAGAAAATTGGAGGATGTGGAAGAGGTCAGACTCAAGGTTGGTTCATTGGCCTGGACTGATTTCATGAAGGGACCAGGTTTAGGCCAGAGATTCTCCATCCTGGCTGCATAGTAGACTTACCTGGACATCTTAATAAACTGTGCAGGTCCTCTGTTGATCACTTGGGTCAGAATCTCTGGAGAGGGAGCCTAGGCACCACTGTATTTAAAAGTCTCTCCAGTCCAGCTGGTGTGGCTCAGTGATTGAGCAGCGACCCATAAAGCAAGAGTTCACTGGTTTGATTCCCTGTCAGGGCATATGCCTGGGTTGTAGGCTTAATCTCCAGTAGGGGGCGTGCAGGAGGCAGTCAATTGATGTTCCTCTCTCAATGATATTTCTATCTCTCTACCTCTCTCCCTTCATCTGAAAAACAAAATACAAAACACCTCTCCAAGTGACTATATCCAGGGCTGCCCTAGTCTGTGAGCCACTTTGGAGACACCCAGGAACACCTTCTGACCTCCCCCACAATGTGCTGGATTTTATTCCCTTCTGGACCAAGAAAGAACATCCAGTTATTGTAGTTTTGTGGTAACAGGCTGGGCCTATTAACTATTTTCATGTAAAACAATGATAACAATCATTGAAAAATGGCTGAGTCAATGTTTTCAACCAGTTTCCAGAGAGAATAAATTACCTCCAAATAGATTAGTGGTTGTGTCAAATGCCAAATTAAGAACCATTAGGGACTCCTCTTTGGTCATTTATTAGGACCAGAATGTATTCTTTGATAGACTTGGTTTAGAAAAAAATTTCCTCATACCTGTAGTGTTTTTCTGACACAGAAAAATGAAAATTGCCGGCACCAGGGCACCTTGGCCAGGGTAGTTTAGGGAGACATGGGGTTCCCTAGAGTCTTTCAGATCGCAAACTGGGGGAGCACTAAGTTAGTCCTCTCTGAGCATTTCAGTCAACCAAGATTTTAGTGCATTCTCCTGTCATTGGAAGTAGGACGTTCCTCACCAGGTCCCCCTGGCTGGTACCCCAAGCTGGGTGTCTAACGAGGAGGAAACTCTTCCTGTCTCCTTCCGTGGCTCTGATGGTTAGTCCTCACTGCTTCCATACTTCTCGTCTTCCCTCTTTACTGCCTGTCTTCAAAGGTCAGGAGCATGAAGAAATGTCTTCCCTACCTGAGACCTGTCCAGCCAGAGCACCCTCTCTCCTCTTGTCTTACAGCCAACTTCTCAAAGGAAGCCCCCAAGTGTGTCTCCACTTACCTCCTGCCCGCTCATGGAGCGCTTGAGATCTGATTCTGTCCCCAAAACTCAGCTGAAAGCTCTGTCAAAAGTCACCAATGGCCTCCAGTTGCCACATCCATGGGGTTTTTTCAGCTCTTCTCTTTCTTGCCCCCTGTGCAGCATTGTGACAGAATGGTTGCTGGTTTGACTGTTTTCTTCTTCTGGTTCCCAGACTTCTCTCTCTCTCTCTCTCTCTCTCTCTCTCTCTCTCTTTCTCTCCCCCCCCCCCCCCCAGAGCCTCTTTACTGCTCTTTCCTCTGTTTACCCTTAAATGTTGCTGTTTCTGGTTGCAAATAAAAAAACCGCTACAAAGAAAGCTTTCCAGAAGAGATCACTGTGAGCTGGGTCCTGAGGTTCAGTGGCAATTAGCATGTGAGGGGCTGGGGTACACAGAGAGGTCTTCCAGGTAGAAGACAAAACGATCAGATTTGGAGGTAGGGCATGGCCTCTTCTGGGAGCTGCAGAGCCTGAATTCAAACCTTGGTTCTATGACTTCCTTGTCATCTGACCTTGGGAGTGGTAGACAGAATAACTAAGGCTACCTAAAGATGTCCCTCTCTTAATCTCTATCCTGTGACTGTATTGCCTTACACACCAAAGGGGACTTTGCAAATGTGATTAAATTAAGGGTCTTGAGATGGGGGGATTATCCTGGATTATTTGAGTGAGCCCAATGTAATCACAACGGTCCTTATGGGAGGAGGCAAGAAACTAGAAAGGCAATGTGAGGATGCAAACAGGTCGAGCGACATGGCCACGTGGCAGGGGATACAAGCAGCCTCTAGAAGGTGCAAGAGGCAAGAAAATGCAGAGCCTCCAGCAGGAACGCAGCTCAGCAAGCATCTTGATTGGAAACGGACTTCAGACTTCTGACCTTCAAAACTGTAAGATAATCAATTTGTGTTGGTAATACGTTTGTGATCATGTGCTGGAATAGTAAATAGGGACAAGATATTTAACATCTCAGTGCCTGATCGCCTGTCTATACATGGAGCTATAAAAGCATTATCATCACAGGGCTATTCTGAGAGGTAACATAAGAAACACAATAGAAGTGCTTAGAATACTGCTTTGCATGTAGTAAGTACTCAATTATAAGTACTCAATTATCACATCATGCCAAAAAGTTTGTCTTTTTGTTGCATATGAAATAGGAGCTACAGGAAGAAAATGACATGAGCAGAGCTGCATTTTCAGCAGATTCATTGGGGCAATATGAAAATGGTTTCATGGAATGAGGGAGGGAAGACTGGCAGCTGGAAGACCAGTTGGGAGGCTACTGGCATAACCCCAGCTGGTGGCAATGGAGGTGGGATCCAAGGCAGCTTTTCTGATCCCCTCTGTCTTGTTACCACATCTTATTTTTTAAAAAAATATATGTTTTATTGATTTCAGAGAGGAAGGGAGAGAGATAGAAACATCAATGATGAGAGAGAATCATCCATTGGCTGCCTCCTGCACGCCCTCTACTGGGGATTGAGCCTGCAACCCAGGCATGTGCCCTGACAGGAAATAGAACCTTGACCTCCTGATTCATGGGTTGATGCTCAACCACTGAGCAACACCGGCTGGGCCCCATCTTATTTTCAATGCCCTTTTAAAGTTATTGTCAATACTGTTGACTGCCCGCCCAGAATTTTTTCCCCTCTTCTTCCTCCTTAAAAGAACCCTAATTTTGTTCAGATATTACTTTCCCCAAACCCCCTTGGGGTAGAGACTCCATCCTGTTTGTTCTAAAGGCAACCCCAGTCCCTCTGCTAGTCTTTGGTTCTGGAATGGGCAGGTGACCCAATTGTAGCTAATGAAACAGGAGGGAAAGTTAGTCTGCTCTCCTTGGAGAGCCCCAGGAAGAGAAGGCCCCTCTTCTCCCTCTGGCCTTGGTAATGTCTGAAGGCCGTGGCTGGAGCTGCTGCAGCCACCTTGCTTCTAGCCTTAGTACAAAGCAAAACAAGATAGCAGAGCAGAGACATGGGAAGAACCTGAGTACTTGATGACAGTCTCAAACCACTGATCCTAAACCTCTGAAGTCTTTTCCACAACTGCAATTAAGCCAGTTTCTTTTACCTAACAGACAAAAGCAGCTTCACACATAATCTGAGATTATTTTATTTGTTTATATATTGATTATTGCCCTACCTGGTAAGATTGTAAGCTCCTGGACTGTGAAGTCCTTAGGCCTATAATCCCTCACTACCTTGATTGTGCTTGGCACATCATAGCTGCGCAATGAATATGTTTTATTTGCCTTTTCAGTCAGACTTGATGACTGGTAGACTATTGCATGTTGGGGTTAAGGGAAGAGTCCAAGATGACTTCCTGGTTTAAGGTCCGAGTGATGAGGTTGATAGGCATGTCATTCATAGAGCAATACTGGAGGTGGAACAGCCCAGACTATGGCACCACTGGGCATTTTATAGTGATCTTTTTGGTCTCTCTTTCCACCGTGCTAACCTAAACATATAAGGGCTTTCAAAGAGAGAGGAAACAAGAATTTACTTAAGATTAGTAAGAATAGCTATTCAGAATGTACTGATTCAGGCAGAAACTCAAATAGTGTTCCAATTAGGAGACACAGACAATGGTATTTATGAGAAAGGGAAGGGGGACAATTACATCAATAGAAGGGAGGCATTTCTATTTGTGCAGATAACGTAACATAGTGAAGCTAATGCTAAGCAATTAAAAAAATTTCAGTTCAGTATTCATAATAACTGCTTTCTTATTATCTTTACAAACAGTTATTGCAGGCACAGGGTTGCTTTGGTCTCAATCCAAAGGTTACTTTGTTCTGTTTAACATGTCAAAGATTTGAGGCATAAGATGTATAAGGCAGTTCCTCTGGCATGGCAGCTCCGCTCCACTTTAAAGTGGCTCCATTCATTCATTCATTCATTCATTCATTCGTTTGTTTGTTTATTATCACTATCATGGATCCTTTGTGTAAACAATGAGTAAAGGGAAACACGTGGGACCCTTAAGAACCAGACTAGGAAATATGGTTGGGCCACTTACGATTCCCCACCTCACCTTCCCCACACTCCAGTGTATTTGTGACTTGCTCATCTCTCATTATGGGCTTCATCCTAACTTGCCATGTTGTATAATTGTTCTCCACTTGAGAGCAGTTCTTGTCAAACATTATTAAGATTCTGATCTTCCAGGTGCCTTGGGAGATGAAGCTGAGTGACAAGTCTAACCGGGGAGGAAAGCCCCCCTTCTTCCCACAATTTAAATAAAATCTACTTTACCACTAGAAAGAGATACAACATGAAAACTCCTCTTCCAGCCTGCCCCCTCCTTTGCCCATCTAGCGGTTACAGGGCAGTTGTCACTTGAGTTGTGAGATCCTGGATCTTCTAAGGCCAGACCATGTGCAGGGAGTCCCCTCGCACCCCCCCCCCCCCCCGCCCCCGCAGGCTGCTGCCTGTGGTTGACACAGCAGTCCCTCCATTGTGGGTATTTGTTTCAGGCCTTGGAGGCTGCTTTTGTTTAGAAGCTTACATCTTCTCTTCAAGTTCTCCTGATTCTCAGGAGAAAACCCTTCCTCTCCTCTTTCCATGGTAACACACAGAGCTCTGCCTGTGAATCCCACCCTTTCCTTCCCTCTGTCCTCGGCTGAGATGCTTGGCAGGCACACCTACCTGCAGACACAGCCACAGCGCTCTCTGCCCCACGACTATGTGAGCACAAGCGACCTGGAAAGTCATTTGCTCTTTGTTGCTGCCTTCCCCTTGAAGTAAAATGTTTTAAAAAGGTAGGGAAACTAAGGGTTAAAAGACAGGTACAGAGAAGAAAGACAGCTCTGGGATTTTGCTCACTCATCCTTGATGAAGTGGGGGAAGAACTCTTCTCTGGATGTCACTGGGCTGGCAGGCTCTGCGGTGCTGATTGAACACAGGGAAATCCCTGGGAAAGAGACAGATGAGATCTGATGCTCCCTGTGCTATCTGGTCTACTTAAAACAGCTGCATTTTGGGAGAAAGCATGAGCCAGAGCACGTTGGCTCTGTTAGAGGTAATTGGAGCTCCAGTGCTGTCTGGCTTCAGTTAATGCCGTGTGTGGACAGACTCAGGACGAGATGTGTTGGTCACATGCTGGGTGTTCTCCACTTGTTTGCCCCACCCCTTTATTCTCTGTCCTTCACCCTGATGGTGGCCCGGGAGCTGCCTATGGACAGCCTCTTTAAGGGGGGCTCTCTGCTAATGGAGGGCACCTTTAGGAGACAGAGACGCTCACTGCGTCTGGTAACACATTCCCTCCCTTTACTTCTACAGTCCTGGTGGTAACAGCTTCAGGCCTTTGGTGGTTCTGGGTGTCTCAGCACTCCTCGCCACTTCCTGTAATCCTGCCCACCCTTATGTAAATAGTCCCTTTATTAACTTACTAGAGGCCCAGTGCACAAAATTTGTGCATGTGTAGGGTCCCTAGTGGCTGCCAGCTGCCAGCTGGGGGACCTCCCTTCCCCTGGCCACCTTCCACCACCTCCACCGGCCCCGCCCCCTGGTCGAACTCCCAGTCCAACTCCTAGTCAAGGGAACAATTTGCATATTAGGCTCTTTTTATATAGGATTTTCAAACACTTTGGAGCATGCCATCTGCTTCCTGCCAGGGCCCTGGCTGATACTCTCACCAAATCTTCTTCTCATTTAGGCTAAAATGTGTTGGTGGAGCCTGTAACCAGATCTAGCAGCAAACACCTACAGCTCACTGCTGTGGCTGGAGCCTCTGGACCAGCACCCTCATCAGAGTAAATGACTGTTGATGCTGAATTTCTAAAACACTTAAATTGGGTCCTTATCTGCCTAGTACATTGTTTCCTGCCTGAGTTTATGATTTGCAATGAAGTATGAATAGCGAGGTTTTAGGCAGGCACTGGATAGCATGATCTAGCTGTGTGACCTTGGGCAATTACTTATCTTCCTTGTGCCTCAGTTTTCCTTGTGTCTAAAATGGGGATAATAATATCATGACCTTAAAGGGTTTTCATGAGGTTAACTAAATTTAAGTGTGTAAAGCAGATAGGATAGGTCATGGCACATATGTAGGAAATCTCCATAAATAGTAGCCATTATTATTTTTTTACTAGCAGCCCGGTGCACAAATTCATGCAAGAGTAGGCCTTCCTTCCCCCGGCTGCTGGCACCGGCTTCCCTCTGGCACCCGTGACCCAGGCTTTCCGCATAGCCCTGGCTTTGTCTGGAAGGTCCTCTGGGAGGATGTCTGAAAGGACGTCTGGTCTAATTAGCACATTACACTTTTGTTATTATATATTACTGGAGAAAGGATTTTACTTGGAATCCAATGATGAGGTTTGTATTCCAGCCCTGTCATTGGGTAACCAGGTGACATTGTAACTGTCATTTAAACTCTTTAAGTGATTGGTTCTACATTCACAGCAGGGGATTAATAAAACTTGCCCCAGTCTGTGATTGCCAGGCCAAAATGTGCTGCTGCGTGGGAACGGTCTTTGCCAACTCTAAAGCTTGCATTTCCCCTCAGGTGGGCCTCTCTCCACCAGTCAGTGTGTTGGATGCTGCCCGGTGGGTAGATCTTCCTCCCCTCCCCGACCCCAAAGCGGCCCTTCCTTCAGGGGCACTGGTGGTAAAAAAAAAGTGCAGAACGATGATTGCTGCTACTTTGTTACCGCTTCTCCTTGGAGCTCGGGGCTCCAGCCTTCGGTAGGGAATAGGCCAGTTCTCCTTGCTCGCGGTGGTTTCTGGGAAATCCTGCCTGCTCAGCACAGGCAGTGCCCACGGGCTCCTCTGAGAGAGAACCTGCTGGTTTCTCACAGCATGGCCTGGCCATGCTGGGAAAGGAAGAGGCGCCGGGAGAGCGGAGGAGAGCCTGGAGACAGAAACGTGTATTTGGGTCAAACGCGGGCACGACAGCCCTTAGGAGACAGGTGCTGGCAGAGCCTCATAGGGTGCCTGCAGCCGGGCCTTGTAGGCCTTGCGCACATGCTGCTACCCCTGGCAGTGAGCCAAAGGCTATCTATGAGGCTCTGCCAGCACCTGTCTCCTAAGGGCTGTCGTGCCCGCGTTTGACCCAAATACACGTTTCTGTCTCCAGGCTCTCCTCCGCTCTCCCGGCGCCTCTTCCTTTCCCAGTTAGTACTCTTCTGTGGCTTTCGCTCGGCCGCCTGGGGCCGGGATGTTTCTGTGCCCCTCCGATGGTATTTTCAGATGATAGACGCACCCTTCCCCTTCCCTTAGTGGATTGTTTTTGTTTTAGTCAGCTGCAAGTGCTGCGAGTCTGCCTGCCTCGCCTGTCACGCAGCCCCAGCCACTCAACGCTGTTTCAGACGTGCTGCTGTCAGCGCAGCCCAGAGCCACGACCTGCAGGAGAAGCTTGGCTCTCTCCTTGCCCAGTCCACGCCTCTCAGAACAGAAAAGGACAATCAGAGGTCGGAATCGTGGGCTGAAATGTCAAATCAGGGCCCTTGGACAGCAAAGCTCTTATTCTATGGGTCAATATTTCCTACCAAACAACTCCCCGCAAAACCCAATTTCCACTTTCACCCAGAAGCAGTTACGCTGAGTCCCATTTTCCAACCTGTCTGGGCCGCATCCATGGAGTGTTGCGGGGACAGAGCAGGTGGGAAACTCCCCCTTTTGGGGACGATGCTCTCTCTGCCCCAGTTCTGCCTGTGCTGAGAAATTATAGCGGTTTTTTTATTTGCAAATTTTAGCATAGAGTATGAGGTTCCTGAACATGCCTATTCTTCATGTAATAAAAATGCTCAACCTTCAGAGGGCATTTTTTTATTAGATGAAAAGGCTCCTGTTACACTTAAGGGGGAAAATCAAAGATCCTAAGTAACAGCTTTGGTTCTGGTTGTTTTCTTACTGATGACACCGTTAGCATTCACTTAGCTGAAACAGAAATGTAGCAGTAGGAAGTTGTATACAAATATTTGCATTTATATAAAATTTTAGGAGAAAATACTCTTACTGGGCAAAGTGTGAGAAGTATAACTATGGCATCTAATGCATTTTGAGTCTCATTACAGGGATTAATATGTTAGTGTGGCCCATTATCTAGGTCTTCATCCCTATTAGCTATTCGGTTTCAGTTGAAGAAAACCCTGAATGACACGCTCTGCAGGAGACGAAATTTTTGGACAGTGTTCTTCCCACTATGTGATATGATGATCATTTTAATGAACTCTATGTCCCTGAGTCATATCTTAATGAGAACTTGCTGGCTGAATAGAAAAAGGGAAGTTGCAGATCAGAGCTGGACAAGAGTAAAGAATTTCATTATTAAAACATTCATATTCCAAGTATAAAGAGGGCGTGAGAATCCTTCCTGTCATTTTTGGATTGGAACACAATTGTCTCCGGAATATTTCTTTTAAATCGTTTATGACAGAAAATTTCACATAATAACGTGGTGAAACTCCACATACCCATCACCCAGTTTTAACAATTATCAACATTTTGCCAATCATGTTTCATCTATCTGCCCTGTTTTTGTTTGTTTGTTTTTAGTATTTTAAAGCAAATTCAAGATAATATAAATGCCTGTGTGATGGTTAATTTTATGTGTCAAATTGGCTGGGCCATTGTATTAGTCTGTTCAGGCTGCCATAACACAATACCACAGACTGGTTTAAACAGCAAATATTCATTTCTCACAGTTCTGGAGGCTGAGAAGTCCAAGACCAAGGTGGCAGCAAGCTGGGTCTCATTTTGAGGCCTCATCTGTTGGCTTGCAGGTAGCTGCCATTTGGCTGTGTGCTCACTTGACCCAAGGGTGCATCACAAGCTTCCACAGTGAGTGATATGTATTTGGAAGATCTCGTTTCCTGTACACCTCCTTCCCCACCTCCACCTGCACCTCTATGCAATGTGTTAAAACAAGTCCCAGACTGTACATAATTTCAAAGGTAAGTACTTTTAAAAAATGTATTGATTTGAGAGAGGGAAGAGAGAGAGAGAGAAACATCAATTGATTGTTCCACTTATTTATGCACTCATTAGTTGATGCTTGTATATGCCCTGACTGGGGATGGAACCCACAACCTTGGTGTGTCAGGAAGGTGCCCTAAACAACTGAGCTACCTGGTCATGTAGCAAATCCTTCTGTATGTAACTCTAAGAAATCAGGAATTTTTTTTTAAAAACCATAACCAGAACATCTTTGTCAAGTCTACAAAAATCAACAGTAATACCTTCATATTATCTAGTATTCCAATAGGTGATATTAAGATTTCCCTGATTGTCCCATAAATGTCTTTTGACAGCTGGTTTGTTGAATCAGGTTTCAAACAAGATTCACACATGACATCTGGTTGATATATGCTATGAACTGAATTGTGTCCTTTCTCCCAACTCCCAAGTCCCTGTGTTGAAGCCCTAACCTCTATGTTGCTGTATTTGGAGACAGGGCGTTTAGGAGAAAAGAAGGGTAAGTGAGGTCATGAGAGTAGGGATCTTAATCCAATAGGATTAGTGGCCTTATAAGAAGAGGAAGAGAGAGAGATCAATCTCTCCATCTGTGTGCATCTACTAGGGAAAGATCAAGTGAGCACACAGCAAGAAGGTGCCATCTGCAAACTGGGAAGTGTTCTCCTGAGACCCAAACCTGCGGGCACCCTGACCTCAGACTTCCAGCCTCCAGAACTGTGAGAAAATAAAGTTCTGTTCTTGAAGTTTATGGTATTTTGTTCTGGTAGACTGAGCTGACTAATACAATATACTTCAAAGTTTCTTACATTCCCCCATGATGACTCCCTTTTTATGCCATTTATTTGACAAAGACACTGGGTCATTTGTCCTATAGAAATTCTCACATTCCAGATTTGATGGATAGTATTTTCCTGGTGTCATCTAACATGTTCCTATAACCCCATGTCTTCTGAAAACAGGTATTTAAACCTAGAGTCTTGAGTCCATTCGGGTTCATTTTGGCAAGCATTTTTTAAAGGCAGTTCATTGTGCATTCCTACGGCATCACAGCAGATAAAGGATGATGTCTTGTGTTTCTACCTTTAGTGATTTTAAGTTGACAGGTGGTTCTGGATATGGTTGGCCTGATCTAATCATAATAAAGATCTCCATGAACTTTTCACCTAATGGCTTTAGCAGCCATTGGTGTCCACAACCTAGATCATTAATTCAATAAGGATTTGAAAAGATGACTTTCTAGTTCTGTTCTTTCTTCTGCTATTATTAGCTGTGATTCTTATATAAAGAAAGAATTTTCCACCCTAACCGGTTTGGCTCAGTGGATAGAGTGTCATCAGAGCGGAATGAAGGGTCCCAGGTTTGATTTCAGTCAAGAGCATGTACCTTGGTTGTGAGCACATCCCCAGTAGGGGGTGTGCAAGAGGCAGCTGATTGATGTTTTTCTCTTATCGATGTTTCTAAGTCTCTATCCTTCTCCCTTCCTCTCTGTAAAAAATCAATAAAATGTTTTTTAAAATGATGTTGGACAAACTTTAAAAAACAAAAAAAACGCTATGGGTCTTGCCCAGCTTGTGTGGCTCAGTGGTTGAGCATCAACCTATGAACCAGGAGGTTATGGTATAAAAAAAAAGAAAGAAAGGAAGAAAGGAAGGAAGGAAGGAAGGAAGAAAGAAAGAAAGAAAGAAAGAAAGAAAGAAAGAAAGAAAGAAAGAAAGAAAGAAAGAAAGGAAGGAAGAAAGAAAGAAAGGAAGAAAAGAAAGAAAGAATTTCCCATATAACTTACTAGGTTACCTTGAAGTTCAGTTTATACAGAAAAGGTAGGATAAGACTCTTTCGTTTTATTAGCAGCCTGTCAGGAGTTGGTACACTAGCAACCTCCAGAGAGTATCACTAATTTGTTTTTAAATTATCATTATGTGAGCTATTGGATTTTTATATGTTTGATGTGTTTCATCTATTATGATTATTATTTTTTATTGGTGTTCAAATTGACTCAACCGTGGCCAGGGAGAGCCCCTTTAAGGTAGTTTCTGTATCCTTTGCCATGATCCCAGGAGTCTTTGATAGTGGTTTCAATTTTAGCATAGCAAATATTCCAGCCCCATCTTAACAATTCCTGCCTCAGAGCTTGAATTAGTTGTTTCTCCAGGGATCCCTGGTTTCTGTTAGTGAGGAATGTATTTAGAAACCACATCCAGTGCTAGAGTTGCTTACTGCCACTGCGTTGTTCTTCTTGGTCTGATGAATAATATCGAGGAAATGAAAATGTCTTCAGTAATGAATGGAACTGCACTATCTCTTAAAGTACTCCAAGATTGTTTAAAATATGCCTTATTTGATTAAGAGAAAAGTAATTAAGAAAACAGTATTAGTAGAAAATAAGTTGGGAAATTAAACTTATCAATTTGGCTAGATTAATGTTTTATAAAAATGATGGCACAGCCCTGGCTGGTGTTGCTCAGTTGGTTGGGGCATAGCCTTGTGTACCAGGATGCTGCCGTTTCAATTCCTGGTCAAGTGTACATTTCTGGGTTGCATGTTCCATCACAGGCAGGGAGCATACAGAAGGCAGTCAATCAATGTTGCACTCTCACATTGATGTTTCTCTCTTTCTCTCCCTCTTCCTTCTCCTTTCTCTAAACATCAATAAACTATTCTTTTAAAAATGATGATACAAGTATTGAATTAAAAGTTAAGTATTTTTGCCCTGGCCAATGTGGCTCAGTTGGTTGGGTGTCATCCCATGCACCGAAGGTTCGATTCCTGGTCAGGGCACATACCCAGGTTTAGGTTTTGATTCTGGTTGGGGCTTGTACATCAATCTTTCTCTCTTTCTCTCTCTCTCTTCCCTCTCACATCCTCTCTCTATAAAATCAATTAAATATATATATATATATATATATATATATATATATTTTGCTGAATGTTGTATTTCATGTTATTTTATTCTTTCTAATAATGGTGGTTTATTCAAACATAATAAAATATTAATTTTATTATTATAACTAGAGGCCTGGTGCACAAAAATCTGTGCACTCCGGGTGGTTCCTCAGCCCAGCTTGTGCCCTCTCACAGTCCAGGACCCCTCAGGGAATGTCCACCTGCCAGCTTAGGCCTGTTCCCCCGGGGGAACGGGCCTAAGCTGACAGTCAAACATCCCTCTGGCAGCCCGGGAGCCCTTGAGGGATGTCCAACTAAGGGCTTAGGCCCACTCCCCAGACATCCTTAGCACAGCCGTGGAGGTGGGAGAGGCTCCTGGCTGAGCAGCACTCCCCCTGTGGAAGTGCACTGACCACCAGGGCGCAGCTCCTGTGTTGAGCGTCTGCCCCCTGGTGGTCAGTGCTCATCATAGCAACCAGTCATTCCCGCTCATTCCGCCATTAGGGCCAATTTGCATATTACCCTTTTATTATATAGAATTATATGATCATATAATATGGTATAACAATTATATTATTCAATTATATTATTATATAGTTATTAAGTTATAGCATTATGTATTAGTGAAGGCCCAATAAAGACAAATAAATGAATGAATGAACTCATAAATCAGGTTACAGTTCTCTGTTAAGCCCTGTGTTCTGATTGGGGCTAAGAAAATATGCTTACCTCTAGTGGAAAATGGTGCATCAAATGGTCACATCTGGTTTGTCCCAATTTCTGCTCACCCATTAACCTTCTGATTGGCATTTGTCTTCCCCTATAGACTGCTTTATAGGGAAGGGAGTGAATTGACCAACAGACATTAACATTTCAGTTTGCAGGCAGGTGTATTTCTTATGGCAAGTTTATACACAGGCATTTTGATTTATACATTTATTTTCTGTGACTTTGGTCAATGTGATTCAATCCCCTGAGTTTGATTGACTGAAGGAACTGGAAAAACTGAATCACTGGACATTCTCAGATAAAACTCTGGATTGACCACCCCATCAATATTCTACCATCATCAAGAGACAGGCCCTGTCTGCAAAGCCAGCCTATCTTCCTTTTTGAGGTATTATATTTATTTCTGTCCTCTTGGAAGGGGAACCTCTCCCCATTCAGGTCCTAGATTTCTAGATTCTAGGACATTGAATGGTGCATTTAGCTTTATTTTCTTTGTTTCTAATCACCTTAACCTTCTTTTTTTGGCTCAACTATATGTTCCATGGCCCTGCAGTCTTCAGCCTCCTTCCTCCACGGATCCACCTGAGTCTTTGCCCCGCTGTTTCTTCAGCCTGAAGCCATCTACCACCTCCCCACACACATGAACATAATAACCTCCTACTCACTTTCCAGATCTTAGCTCTATTGTCACCTTCGCAGGGAAACCAGGCCTTAGGCAAGGTGATATCCTTCTGTTCTATGCTCTCATGCCATGCTGTGCCCAACCTTCCCAACTCCTGTCACGGTTTGTAATTAAACATTTATTTGCATGATAATTAGTTAGGGTTGAGAGATAGGGACCACCTCTGTTGTGCTCACCTTTGCATCTTCTGTGCCTATCACAGGACCCAGCACAACAATAGGTGCCAATTACTTATGTCAGTAACTAAATGAATGCCTGAAATCTTGCTGGGAGAGGACAGTGAACACTGCACACTAGGAAACCACACACCTGGGCCCACACCTGGATAAATTCTGCCTCATCCAGAGTCTTCCATTCTCCACCTGCAGCTCAGCACCCCTCCAAACTTGGCCAAGGCCAGACAAGATTATTAGCATGCTCCATTTCAGTGACTGGCTTATCCATGGCACGTGACCCTTTATCCTGAGTTAGTCTCATGCCGTAAGCTGGTATCGCCTGTGTGTCGGGGGTACCTTAGCTCATGCTGACTTCTACTCCCATGATATTGGCCTCTGGGTTCTGACCAAATTGCCTCCTAAAACTCCAGTTTTCTTCTGTGACAGGTACCCTGGACCAAATGCCAGCCCACTTGATGCTCCTCTCATTGTCCATTGTCCTGTCCTTCCGGGGACAGGCTCCTATCATGTGATGGGGATTTTAGTCTTTCACTTCTTCGCTGTTTGATCTTGAACATAACACACAAGCTCTCTGAGCCTTAGTTTCCCTAATTAAAATATAGGCTGAGAGCAGGGGTGTTTGGAGAACTAATTAGAGAAGACAGACCAGCAGCACTTCGCTGAAAGTAAAGAAGGAGAAACTGACAAGTCTAGATTTGGGGACCACATCCGTAGAGAGGTGACATTTGAAGGTTAAGTAGGAGTCATTTTGAAAGGTGTAAGGTGGCTATGATGACAACTCAATTCATTTCAACAGGTATTTTATGGAGCAATTGCTGTTTCCAAACTTGGATCATTAGTTTGGAGAATGCAAAAGGCATAACCTGTTCCAGGCTTCATGCTGCTGGCAAGTGAGTTAAGAGACCACATATAAAGCAGTGATTCTCACCAGGGGTGATTTTGCTCTCCAACGGAGGAAAAGCTGGAGATTTTTGGTTGTCATAACTGGGAGAGGGGTATGCTATTGGCATCTAGTGGTAGAGATCAAGGCTGCTGGTAACATCTGTCCTGCCTAGGACAGTCACCACAACAAATGTTCATAGTGTTGAGACTGAGAAACCCTGACACAGTCAAAGCAATTAGCCAAAAACATAATACTGAACAGCAAGTGCCAAAATGAAGACTACAGACATTACCACTGTTTAACATTTGACTCATTTTTCAAGATTCACCTCACGTATCCTCTCCGCCTTAAAGCATTCCCCAGTTGCCCCAGTCAGCCTCACTATGGCTCATTGCTAAGACATGGACAGCAAAGGCAGGCACACCTAGTTTCACATCCCAGCTGCACAACTGATTGGCTGGGGGACTTTGGGTGAGTTTTCTTAACTCTCTACACTTCTGTGTTCTCATTCATGAAACAGAGATAATATCCCTACCTCGCAGTATGGAGGTGGTGATTGTACCTGTAGACGGCAGTTCCTGGTATCTAGTGTATGTCCAAGAACAGGTGACCCTTCTTTCCTTTGTACTCCCACAGTGATTTAGTTTTTAAGCTGCTCAGGTTTCTTAACTAATTTCACCCTGTACTAGGTATGTGTGCTTTTATTATATTTCAGGTGTAGCTCAAAGTGCTTGACATATTTCAATCCATTTAATTTTCTTAGTTAATATGAACTGAAAGTCTGTGTCTTCCCAAAACCCATGTGTAGAAGCCGGGACTCCTAATGTGGTGTTGTTGGCGGGTTGGGCCTTTGGGAGTACTTAGGTTTAGATGAGGTCCTGAGTGCAGAGCCCTCATGATGGGATTAGTGCCCTTGTAAGAAGAGGAGGGGCCCAGAGCTCCGCCCCCCCCCCCCCCCCCCCCCCCCCCAGTTAAGCTACAGCAAGAAGGTGGCCATCTGCAAGCCTCACCAGAGGCTGAATCTGCCAGCTCCTTGATCTTGGTCTTCCAGTCCCCAGAACTGTAATAAATAAAAGTTTGTTGTTTAAGCCACCCACTCTAAGGTATTTTGTTATAGAAGCCTGAAATAAGAGAGCAACCTTATGAAATGGGGACAATTTTTAAATCCTTTTAATAAATATGAAACCTGGAAATGTTGTCTGTTCTACCCACAGGCACACAACTAGCAAGCAGAGGAGTGGATCTGAACCTGGCCTCTGCTTCCGCAGCCTGTG
This sequence comes from Corynorhinus townsendii, assembly GCA_026230045.1. Taxonomy (NCBI): domain Eukaryota; kingdom Metazoa; phylum Chordata; class Mammalia; order Chiroptera; family Vespertilionidae; genus Corynorhinus; species Corynorhinus townsendii. Next base: position 137,858,349 of record JAPDVU010000002.1, on the reverse strand, counting down.
CTTTGACTCCTCCCAGCTGCCTTGCCTCTCAGGCACTGTACATAACATCTAGCTAAGAGGGATGCAGGACTAGAGGCATTGGTTCATCCTTTCAGTAACCTTTTTGAGTCTTTACTATTTATCAGGTACTTAGCTGAGGATGGGGGAAATACAATCAAAGAAACCACTTGAAGTTCTCCTCACCATCTAGTCAGGGAGAAGAAGTCAATGATTGCAGGAAGATGTGATAAATTCAGGTATACTATAGGAAACAGAGGATGGAGGTTTACGTCTGAGAGGGAGAGGAGGGGTTAGAAGACAAAACCAACTTTGAATCCCAGCTGTGCAACTTTATAGCATTTTGACCTTGAGCAAAGCATTTAACCCCTCTAAGCCTTGGTTCTCATCTGAGGAAAGGAAGTAGCACTTACTGGCTACTTCTTGTGAAGATTAAATGAAACAGTGTATGTGGAAGGAACTCCTAAAATAAAAGAGTGAGAGCCCTGTGGCCTCATGTACCTGGGAAGGCTTCATGGTGGAGGAGATTGGTATGCGTGGTTTGGAGAGGAGGAGTGGATGCTCTAGACCAGTAGTTCTCCCTTTGATACAGTTCCTCTGGTCTTAGGCTCTACAGCAGCGGTTCTCAACCTGTGGGTCATGAAAACACAGATATTTACATTATGACTCATAACAGTAGCAAAATTACAGTTATGAAGTAGTAATGAAAATAATTTTATGGTTGGGGGTCACCACAACGTGAGGAACTATATTAAAGGGTTGCGGCATTACAAAGGTTGAGAACCACTGCTCTAAACGGTGATGATAACCTGGGTAGAGAGTTGGGCTTCATCAGGGTTTAATCACTAAAGGGTAATCCTGAATTTACCTCTTATGAATGGACATTGTCTGATGTGGCCCCTTCATGAGCTTACAGGTGGTCAAACCTCTACTGCACAGTGCATCCTCGTTTTGCCCAGAGCCACACTCCCCATTGCCCTGCGCTGTGGGGAGCTAGGAGGACTCCCTAACGGGCTGGATGATGAGGCAGAAGGCAGGACTGGAGACTGGCTCAGTCTCCACTAGCTGTGTGACCTGGAGAGATGGTTAAACATCTTTGACCTTTATTTTCTTACCTGAGTCTGGGGACAATGTTACCTACTTTGAATGTTTGTTTTAAGGCCTGGAGATAATGTATGTACAGGACTTGACACAAAGCCTAGCACATGGTTGTTATTCCATAAAATGGTAATTATTACCGCTAAAGATTTGAGGAGGCTTTGTACACCTGAGTGAGGAGTGGCTATTTAACACCACCCTGGGACTGTGAAAAAAATCTCAGTTAAGGTCAGCCCACCTTTTCCCTCAACAGCAACCGTATTTTTCAAAAAATACTGAACCATAACAAACATAACAGAAAAGCACACAAATATAAGTACACAGTTTGTTAAACTTTTACCAATGAGCTCACCCATGTAACCAATACTCAGACCAAGAAATAGATCCTGACCAGCACACCGGAATCCCACCTCCGCACGTCATTCAGATCCTGGAAGTATAAGTTAATTTTGGCTGTTTTTGAACTTTTGTGTTTGGCTTCTTTCATTCCACATTGTGTCTGTGAACCATGGCTATGTTGTTCCTTGTAGCTGCAGTTCTTTCATCCACATTGTTACCTACTGTTCCATTGTGTGAATATATTGCAATTTGTGCATTTTAATCACACACTCTTAAAAATAATTTTTAATGTGGAGTACCTGGCCAATTTTCTTAACTTGCTACTTAGCCTTTATATGCTTATACACACACAAAAAAGGTTAAGTTCTCACACTTTGTTAATCTTGGCACAAAACCCTTTAAGAAACCCAGGGGGCACTGGTGAGCCCCTGGTCTCACAGTCTGCCAGAGAGTGAATTCCTAGTCTAGCTGGGGAGGAAAGACAGCTCTACATGGAAGGATCCAGGTGGTAGGGGACAGGCCCACACGCATTATAGAGGCCTTTGCAAAGCTTCTTCCCCTCACTCAATTGTTTGTTTCTACCTGTCTTTCATATCAGAGAGGAGAAAACTTCCAATCTTAGAAACTTCCTTTTTATTTTTAATCTTCAAACCTGCCCCAGTTAATGGTGGAACTATGACTATATTGAAAATGTTTGTTTATTTGCTTAAGTTCACAGGGCTGACGTTGTTGATACTGTTGCAATTAGCTAATTATTAATAAATAGAGGCCCGGTGCACAGATTCGTGCACCGGTGGGGTCCCTCAGCCTGGCCTTCACCCTCTCACAATCTGGGACCCCTCGGGTGATGTTGGACTGCCGGTTTTGGCTCCCCACATCATTCTGATCTGCAGGGATGTAGCAGTGCATGAAGCAGCAGGCGGATGGGGAGGAGCCCAAACCGAGGTCAGGCGCTGCTCCCACTCATCCCGGCCCTTCTGTGCCTGCCACTGCCACCGCTCCGTAGCGCTGCTTTAGAGGCGGGAGAGGTTCGCTCTGCCACAGCAGCACTCACCAGCCATAAGCCCAGCTTCTGGCGGAGTGGCACACCCACTGTGGGAGCACACTGACCACCAGGGGACAGTTCCTGCATTGAGTGTGTGCCCCCTCATGGTCAGTGCGTGTCATAGCAACCAGTTGACCGGTCGTTTGGTCATTCGGTCGTTTGGTTGCCTAGGCTTTTATATATATAGATAGGAACAGAGCAAAGGGAATGCCAGACATTATAGCTATGTTCCCTGCAAAACATTGGTGGAAGAGGACTAGACAAAGGGAAGATAGATGCATGACCAGTAAAGTTGAAATGACTAGGGAAGGTGCTAACTGTCAGTCACACCTGGGGACAGAAGTGGTGGCATGGCCACTGCAAGCCTTTAATGATTTGGGATATTTAATTCTTGGGCTCTCTTGGTTCCTCTTGGCATGCTTGGCTCATGGCTCATGCTTGGCTTCCTGGCATTCTTGTGTGTGGCCCATGGCCATGTGGACCCCCACACACAATGGACTAATGGACTGCAACTAGTCTGATGCTGTACTGGACCTGTCTCTAACATGAAGAGGAAACTCTGGACACTGGCTTTGCTTCTAGTTTACTGACCCCAGCCACACTTCTATAACTGGACTAAGGGAAATGGGACTTTAGAAACACAGGGAATTAATTCCACACAAATAAAAATCACTTGTTCTCCTGTGCAAGTCTCAGAAAATTCTTTTTCTTGGGATATAGTAAGAACTCCATCCCCAGCAGCACCCAGTGGGGAAGAGGACCCCCCACTGTGTCTGGCATCACTTTGATATTGGGGATCCTAGCTTCTTTCTGTATTTTGTTTGTTTATTTTATTAAAAATCCCAGGACGATATGAGGTCAGAAGTTGGCCAGCCCAGCTGTGGATTATTTGAGTTGAGCAGCTGGAATTACTTTTCACATATTTTGGCAACAAGGGAATCCCAAATGTATTTTGCCCCAAGTGCTTTTATGCTTTTCTTTTTAAGTGTGTAGTTTAGAAATTTAGTCCCTATACCCTTAATTACTTTAAACTGTACTCATTCAAGTAGTGTTTGTAAAAAGGTATTTTGTTCCAAGAAACCTGTAAAACATTAAAAATCCTACTTTACTTTCCCTTGCCAGAAATAGAAAAAGAGTGACTGCCAAGAATAAAAGAAGCTTCACAAACACTTTGTAAAACTGTTGAGCATTCTTTCTCAAAATCGAACATTCATATAACCTATGACCCAGCAATTTCAGTCCTGAGTATACATCAACAGAAATCCATGCAGAGATGTGCACTCAAGTCATGAACCTGAATGGTCACACCAGCACAATTTCTAACAAGCTCGAATATCCACAAATAGCAGGATGAATGAATAAACTGTTGTATAGTCATACAATGGAATATTATAATATTATTAATAACTAGAGGTCCAGTGCACAGATTCATGGGGTCAAATGAGAGAACTATAGCCCAGCCAGTTTTGCTCAGTGGTTGAGTGTTGACCTATGAATCAGGAGGTCTCAGTTTGATTTCCAGTCAGGGCACATGCCAGGGGTATGGCTCGACCTCCCAGGACGGGGCACGGAGGAGGCAGCTGATCAATGATTCCCTCTCATCATTGATGTTTCTATCTCTCCCTCTCCCTTCCTCTTTGAAATCAGTAAAAAATCCATATGTTTTTTTAAAAAGAGTGATTGGTAGTTACACATAACACTGTGGATAAATCTCTAAAACATAATGTTGAATAAAGGAAGTCGTACAAAAAAGAATACATTTTATATCATTCCATTTATATGGTTTTTTTTAAGTCTTAGAAAAACTAATCTTTGTTGTTAGAGGTGAGAATAGTGGTTATCTTTGGGGTGTGAAAGGGGGATAGAGATAAAGGGGGCTTAGGGAGCCTTTTGCAGAACTGGGAATTTTCTACTTACTGACCTGGGAAATGGTTACACAAATGTGAGAACCTTGTGATAATGCCCTATCCACTTTTGATTAGTGAGCTTTTAAAATATATTTTTAATTGATTTCAGAGAGGAAGGGAAAGAGAGATAGAAATATCAATGATGAGAGAGGATCATTGATCAGCTGCCTCCTCCATGTCCCCTACTGGGGGTCAAGCCGGCAACCTGGGCATGTGCCCTGACCAGGAAATGAACCAAGATCTTCTGGTTCGTAGCTCTTCACTCTTCCACTGAGCCACACACCAGCTGGGTGATTAGTGAGCTTTTTAACAAACAAGTTTTTTTAAAGTAAAAAAATAAATTTAAAAAAAGCATTCTAAACCTCATAAGTTTTAATATTTTAGGGGAGTGATCTAAATCTGAGAAAATATATTCCTTCCCCAAAATCTCATCCCTCTTGCTTCATCTAATTCTAAGTTAGCCTCCATTATAAAGTATGTAATTGTGTATTTGAATCATTTGGAATACCCAGATTGGACATCACTATAACAGATTAGATTAGAAACTAATAAATTGGTCTCCTGGTTATAGATTCTTATAACTCTTATTACAGATAAAATGCAGTTTTCTTATAATTCATTAAAAATATTCACTTCTCTATTAGTTAAAAAAACACACAACAAAATAATTCACCTTTAGAGTGAATAATTCCACTCTTTTCTAGGGCAATATTGTATTCTGAATCTTGACACAATCTTGACATGGGATTGGAATTCAAACATATGTATAGAAACTTTTCAAGTTGTCAAATGATAAAATGTTTTCTGTGTATTTCAATTTGCTTACTGATGAGTTACATGCTCCTGCTCAGAGTAACTATTTATTGAGTTCCTGAAGCATTAAAACCAACCACCCAAAATTTCCTTCCAAAGCCACTCTGTGTTTGGTAGCTCTTGAATGTTAATGAGTTGGCATAGTGTCCAGGACAGGCATATTTGGGTAGTTAGGTCTCCACACAGTCGATACAGCAATAAGTGCTTCCATTGTTCTCAGAGGAAAAATGTTGTCACTGATTTTTGGAGCTCGTTTTCAAGGAGTGTTCTGTTTAACCACAAAACCTATGCATAGGTATAATAAAGAATATGTTGTGGTTAGAGGGAATCACAGGGAGAAAAAGTAAAGGAAGCCTTTGCCCTTCTAGCTCAAGACCTGGACGGGTCTGTAGTTACACTACCAACCACTTATTTGTGTTCATTACACAAAATCTTTGGATCCATTATTTTTTCAGTTTCTCTTCTCTTTTCCCCTATGGCATAGGTACATCAGAATGGTTAATACTGACTGGCTGTGGAATGAGTGGACACAAGACAATGTATATTGGTTTATAAAAACTGGGTGGGACCTTGGACACCTACTAACACAATCCCCTCATTTTTCAGGTAAAGAGCATGCAAGCCAGAACAGAGGCAGAGAGAGGCTGCAGGTTCCCCTTCTCGTTGTTTACTTCTCTCGCGCGCCCCTCTGGCAGGTAGAATAGGGCTGCTGTCTGTCGCTCTGCTTAGCAGAACTTTGGATAGAGACATGCTTATCTGAGAATCAGAGTCCACAGTAGAGGGTTTCTCAGTCCTTGTCACCGCCTGCCCACTCATACACAGTACAGTTTACTTTAGAAACTTCTCGCCTCATCCTGCCATCCCTGAGCCTCTGTTTCCAAATCTTGGCTTTCAAGGGGCTGTCTCAGAGGTTTCCAATAGAAGTCCTACACTCATCTCTACTGCCTTCTAAATGAACACTGTGGTTCCATTTGCCCTCTTGTCTCCATTCTCCTGAGTGTCTCCCCCTCAGCACTGGCCAGGTCCCAAGATGCTCCAGTTGCTGCCCTGAACTATTCTACTGACTCTTTGTACAACATGAAATAAAAGTGTGGCCTCATTTATGTTTCTGCAGTGTCGGCAAGAAGAGACAGGTCACCAGCTTGGCACTCAGGCAGAATGCATTGCAAGTTGAAAATGATTGAAAACAAAAGTTGTCCATAGAAGGAAGAAATCCTGAGCAGTTGAACAACTAACAACAATGAAACTGATGTTTCCACCTCTGGGGACCTTTGGCAGTGCTGCCACTGGGGTATGTCCCGTCTTCAGTCTCGGGCTCAGTAGTCCCTGGTACACAACCTTGCAGGGGCACAGCAGGTCATTTACACAGATGCTGCCATTAACACCTTCATATCCTGTGACTTTTATGAAGGCAGCTCTCATTTTAAAAAGGAACCAGAATGTGCTTAGCAATTCTAGGAGCCTTCAAAGAATGTTTGAAATGAAAACATATGACTTCTGCTCAGCCGATGTGGCTCAGTGGTTGAACATCGACCAATGAACCAGGAGGTCACATTTGATTTCCAGTCAGGGCACATGCCCAGTATGCAGGCTCAGTCCCCAGTAGGGGGCGTGCAGGAGCAGCCAATCAATGATTCTCTCGCATCATTGATGTTTCTATTTCTCTCTCCCTCTCCCTTCCTCTCTGAAATCAACACAAATATATTTTAGAAATTTATAAAATATATATGACTTCTAAACAAAAGGAAATTCTGTTTGTCTAAGTGAAATTGGGACTTTAGGACTACCCTAAATGTACAACCAAATGCCAATAATTGTAGAATCATGAATAATTTTTACTTTCTTCTTTATAATTTACTTTCTTTTTAATATTTTTTGCATGAAGGCAGTTTTTAAATTTCTCAAGAACTTTAAAAATAATAGAGAAAAGTATAATAAAACATTGAAGTTAAAGTTGCTAGTCCCACATCCCTTACCTTATTTGTAGAAACAAGCACTATTGGTAGGTATTTATTGTTTGTCTTGAATGTGTCAGGGTTTTTCAGAGAAGTGTGTGTGTGTTTGTGTGAATGTTCTATGGACTTGGGAGGTGATAAACAGATGTAAGAAGCACATACACACAGACACACATATGAAATAGAACCAATAGAATATGTATGAGAGAGATTTATTATAAGAAAATGGCTCAGGGGGTTATGGAGGCTGAGAAGTCCCAAGATCTGCAGGATAACTCAGTAACTGGAGACTCAGGAAGAGCTGATGTCTCAGTTCAAGGCCAAAGGGAGGAAAAAAGTTGAGGTCCCAGTTTGAAGACAGTCTGACAGGAAAGAATTCTCTCTTATTTGAGAGAGAATTAGTCTTTTTGTTCTATTCAGACATTCCAGTGATTGGATGAGGCTCACCCATATTAGAGAGCATAATCTGCTTTACTTGGTCAACCAATTAAAATGTTAAGCTGATCCAAAAACACCCTCACAAAAACACACAAAATAATGTTTCACCAAATATTTGGACACCCTGAGGCTCAGTCAAATTGACACATAAATTAATCATTACACTCTTCCCAATCTATTTTAAAAGTCTCATATTGAAGTTTAATTTGCATACTGTTTTAATGTATAGTCATAGGAGTTCTTCCAATGTCTTTTCTTAAATTTAATAGATCTTTATTGTTCAGATTATTACAATTATTCCTCTTTTTTCCTCCCATAGCTCCCCTCTACCCAGTTCCCACCCCACCCTCTGCCCTTACCTCCCCCTACCCCCCCATCCTCATCCATAGGTGTATGATTTTTGTCCAGTCTCTTCCCTCACCCCCCACACCCCTTTCCCCTCAAGAATTGTCAATCCACTCCCTTTCTATGCCCCTAATTCTGTTATATTCACCAGTTAATACTGTTCATCAAATTTTTTATTCCCTTGGTTTTTAGATTCACTTATTGATAGATATGTATTTGTTGTTCATAATTTTTATCTTTACCTTTTTCTTCTTCTTCCTCTTCTTAAAGAATACCTTTCAGCATTTCATGTAATCCTGGTTTGGTGGTAATGAACTCCTTTAGCTTTTTCTTATCTGTGAAGCTCTTTATCTGCCTTTCAATTCTGAATGATAGCTTTGCTGGGTAGAGTAATCTTGGTTGTAGTTTCTTGCTATTCATCACTTTAAATATTTCTTGCCATTTCCATCTGGCCTGCATAGTTTCTGTTGAGAAATCAGCTGACAGTCGTATGGGTACTCCCTTGTAGGTAACTGTTTTTCTCTTGCTACTTTTAATATTCTCTCTTTGTCTTTTGCTCTGGCATTTTAATTATGATGTGTCCTGGTGTGGTCCTCTTTGGATTCCTTTTGATTTGGGGTTCTCTGAGCTTCCTGGGCTTGTAAGTCTATTTCTTTCACCAGGTGGGGGAAGTTTTCGGTCACGATTTCTTCAAATAGGTTTTCAGTATCTTGCTCTCTCTCTTTTTCTGGGACCCCCATAATTTTGATGTTGTTATGCTTGAAGTTATCCCAGAGGCTTCTTACACTATCTTCAACTTTTTGGATTCTTTTTTCTTTTTGCTTTCCCGGTTGAGTGTTTTTTGCTTCTTTGTATTTCAAATCTTTGACTTGATTCTTGCGATCCTCTAGTCTGCTGTTAGATCTCTGTATAATATTTTTTATTTCAGTCAGTGTATGCTTAATTTCTAGTTGATCCTTTTTCATATCCTCGAGGGTCTCACTAAATTTATCAGCCTTTTCTAGGAAATTCTTGAAAAACCTTATAACCGTAGTTTTGAACTCTATATCCAGTTGTTCACTTTCCTCCATTTCCTTCATTTGTGACCTGCCTCTTTGTCTCTACATTTTGGCTGCTTCCCTGAGTTGATGAAGTGGTTTTGTGTGCTAGGTGTCCTAGCAGGGCCCAGTGGCTCAGCCTCCCCAGTTACCTGAGGTGGACACTCTTGGTGTGCCCCTTTGTGGGCTGTATGTGCAGTCTTGTTGTAGTTAAGCCTAGATTATTGTTAGTATCACTGGGGGGAGTTGACCTCCAGGCCAATTGGCTGTGAGGATCAGCTGTGTCTCTGCTGGGAGAGCTTCTGTGCTCAGCTTGGATGGGGTGGAGCAGATAGCCTTGGTTTCCCGTCAGCCCTGCCCCACAAGGCCCCTGTGTCTCAGTGTCCTGTGGCAATGGCTGCACGCACCTCTGAGAGAAGGCTGCCCTTGAGTTTCGCCCGCTGCCAGACAGTCCAGTTTTTCCCTGAATGAGTCTGGGTACCCAAAAATCTCACCCAGAACTGGATTTCAGTGCAGTTGGGAGGTTTTGTTTCCCTCCTGAACGAGACAGCTAGCTGTGCGCTTGCTGCCCACCCTCTCTGCATGCCAGGAGTAAGACAGCCGCGTATTCAGCCACCCGCCCTTTCCGAGCCCGCGGGTCTCTGCACCTCTGTCCTCCACAGCTCCTCTGGGTCTCAGTGTCCTTTTATCTTTCCTTCTAGTTGTAGAATTTCCACTCAGCCAGCTTTCTGGTGGTTCTGGACGATGTCCGCTCTGTCTTCCAGTTGCAGTTTTGAAATTGTTGTGGGAGGCAGCAGTATAGGTGTTTACCTATGCTGCCATCTTGGTTTCTCTCCTCCAGTGTCTTTTAAACACACACAAACCACATATATATCCATAAAACATAGAGAATTGTTTGCATGTGACTTTATTATCAATATAAAAGTAATTATATTTTTATTTCAATCAACATTATGTTTCTGAGGCCAGTCAATATTGATATTAAAAACTGCACATAATCAATGGGCTTGCCTGGTGTGGGAATGGCTGGGGGGGGGAGGGGGGACTTAAGTGGAGTAAAAGGAGACATATGTAAAACTTTAGACAATAAATAATTAATTACAAAAACAAAACTGCAGTTTATTCCTTTATCCTCGTGTGGTATGTCATCTATATATACCATCTTTTGTTTATCCACTAGAGGCCCGATGCATGAAATTCGTGCAAGTATAGGCCTTCCTTCCCCTGGCTGCCAGCACCAGCTTCCCTCTGCCACCGGGGCCCTGGGATTCCCTCGAAGCCCCAGCTTCATCTGCAAGGTCATCTGGAAGGACATCTGGTCTAATTAGCATATTATGCTTTTATTATTATAGATTTTATTAATGGGCATTTATGTTGTTTTACATATTTGTATACCTCAAATAATTCAGCAATAACTAGCCTAGCCTAATATGGATCTTCTTGTGAATGGTGCCAGGGATTCTCTCTGGAAATTCTAGCATTGGTAGTGGAATTGTCAGGTCACAGCGTATGTAAATATTTAGTTTTATTACAGACTGACAAATTGCTTCCACATGGCTGCATACTCCCACCAGCTATATATGAGAATTCCCATTTGCCCACATGCTGGTCAAACCTTGATATTTTTAGATTTGTTAATTTTTGTCATTCTGATGGATCAGAAATAAAATCTCATTCTGGCTTACTTTGCATTGCTCTTGTTACTAGTGAGATGCTTTAATGGTCATTTAGGTTGCCTCTTCCATGAATTACCTATTTATTACTTTTATCTACTTTTCTATTCAGCTGTTTGTCTTTTACCTTATTTGATGGGGTTCTTGGTATATTCTGTATACTATATGTTTCAAATATCTTCTCCCTGTTTGTCATTTATTTTTTAACCTTGATTATAGTATCTTTTCCTTTGTGGCATGTGTCTCTGTATATGTGTCTGATTTAAGAAATATTTTCTATAATCATAAGAAATACTGTGAGATGCACATACCCACAAACACATATACATATGAAACAGAACCAATAGAATGTATATGGAAAGTTCTAAAGTTTCATGTGTGAGGCATGAGGAAGGATCCAATTTCGTTATTTTGGTGGAGTGGTGGTGGTGAGATATTGTATCAGTTATCTGTTGCTGTAAAACAAATTACCCCAGCAATTGGCAGCTTAGAACCACAGACATTTGTTATTTCACAATCTCAGGTGGTTGGAAATCTGGGAACAGTTTAGCTGGGTGGTTTTGGCTTAGGATCTCTCCTGAGATTGTAGTTAGATGTCTGTCAAAGGTGCAGTTATCTGAAGGCTGTTCTTGCAAGATGGCTCACTCACATGGCTGCTGGCAGGAGGCCTCAGTTTCTCCCCATGTAGGCTCTCCACAGGGCTGCCTGACAGTCTTGATGACATGGTAGCTAGCTTCCCCCAGAGTGAGTGATACACAAGAGAGAGAACGTATGGGCAAGCAAGAAGCTGCAATGCCTTTTATGATATAGTCACATGCTGTCACTTCCATTGTATTCTATGCATTTGAAGTGAGCCTCTTCACTAAGTCTAGCCCACATTCAATAGGAGGGGAGTGACACTGAACATCCTCAAGGCAGGAATATCAAAGAAGTTGAAAGCCATAATAAGTATAAAAAGTTATTTGCCTCTTCCCTACTTACTTTTAAAAGCCTACCTTTTCTCACTGATCTATAGTGACACTTCTATCATTTACCAGGTTCCTATCTATCTATAATAATAAAAGCATAATATGCTAATTAGAGCAGACATCCTTCCAGATGTCCTTCTGGATGATCTTCCAGATGAAGCTGGGGCTGCAAGGGAAGCCCGGGTCCCGGGTGCCAGAGGGAAGCCAGTGCCAGCAGCCAGGGGAAGGAAGGCCTACTCTTGCATGAATTTTATGCATCGGGCCTCTAGTCATAATCTATAATAATAAAAGTATAATATGCTAATTAGACCAGATGTCCTTATGGATGAACTTCTGGACAACCTTCCAGATGAAGCCCTGGCTGGGAGGGAAGCCCAGGTCCCAGGTACCTGCTGGCAGCAGGAGGGAAGCCCAGGACCCGGGTGCCAGAGGGAAGCTGGTGCCGGCAACCAGGGGAAGGAAGGCCTACTCTTGCACAAATTTCATGCATCAGGCCTCTAGTATATATATATAAAAGCCTAAGCGACCATTAAGACCGAATGACCAGAATGACCCATCAACCAGTTGCTATGATGCACACTGACCACCAGGGGGCAGGCGCTCAATGCAGGAGCTGCCCCCTCATGGTCAGTACACTCCCACAGCCAACCTCCCATGGCCCCTTCCCCCGACTGGCCAATTCCTCCATTGGCCCTGATCAGGGACAGCGTGCCAACCTCCCACAGTCCCTCCCCCAGGACTGGCCTCCCTCGTCCCCTCCCCGCTGCCGACCTGCCCTCCCAATAGGCCCGGATCACCAGCCAGGCTGAGGGACCCCACCCCTGCACAAATTTGTGCATGGGGCCTCTAGTTGTTTATAAGAGCTCTCATCTTTAACCCCTTGATTTATTTATCAGGTCCTGTACCAACACTATATGTTAACTTTACAAATCTTGATGTGTAATAGGTCCCTTGTGGTAAATAGCCCACGGACCACACCTCCTATATATAGACCCTTAAGATAACTCTTAAATTTAGGTTGACTTGTGATTTGCTTTAATCTTAGGATGATACAGAAGTAATACTTTGCCAATTCCTGGCCTAACCCTTAGGCCTGTAAGTTTTTGTTTTGTGCTCTTGGGAGCTCTGAGCCACCATGTAAGAGGTCACTGCTCTGCTTGAGAGACCCACAGAGAAAAACCCATGTGGAAGGGGAGGGGCCCTGAGTCTCCCTAGAGAAACAGAGAAGCCTATCTATCTCAGCAGCCCTTGGGCCTTAAGCTTTTGTTTTGTGCTCTTGGGAGCTCTGAGCAACCATGTAAGTGTTTGCTCTGCTGGAGAAAAACCCACAAGGAAGGGGAGGGGCCCTGAGTTTCCCTAGAGAAAGAGGAAGCCTAGTTATCTTAGCAGCTGGCTGAATGCAGGCCAGTGCTGAGCCACCAGCTGAGTGCAGCACCTGAGTGACTACCTGCAAGGACACCAGACATGCTCAGCTGAGCTCATCCCAGACCTCAGCGTCACAGTAATTGTTTTAAACCATTAGGTTTTGGGGAGATTTTTATACTCAATAGAGAACTAACACATCATTGCTTTTTAAAAAAATTACCTCATATTGGAGTCATAGATGAATTTGGGGAAAGAAATATAGAGCCTTTCTTTGTGTCTATATATTCAGCTTTTCTTTTTTAGTTTTCAACAACTCTTTATATTTTTCCTATAAAGTTCTAAACATCATTTGCTTAACTTATTCTTAGATTCAATATAATTGCTTGTTGCTATTTTTTTCTACTGCATTTCTGATCGGTTATCGACGATATAAAGGAATGCTAATAATTTTTATGTTGACCTTGTATGCAGCAATCTTGCTGAACTTTCTTATTCATTTTAATAGTTGTCTGAAGAATCTCTTGGATTTTCAAAGACAATTTGCGAACAAATTCACCCTGATTCTTTTGTCTCTTCTTTTCTTGTCTCTTTTCCTTGGGAAGGAAGTCCAGTGTTGGGTAGTACGGTAATAATGGGCACCCTGACTTGTACCTGAATATAATAGGTATGTGTTTAAAATTTTATTACTAAGTATGATACCATTATAAGTTTTTTTGGAGGAAATATTTTTATTAAGTTAAAGAAGTTTCTGTCTATTCTAACTTTGTTTAAAATTTTATTTAAAAAATGAATTAGTATTGAATTTTCTCATATTTGTTGAAATGATCATGTGGTTTTCTTCACTTTAACATCTTCATATTTTATAGTAACTTGATATATTTTTCTCATGTTGAGTCATATATATTTTTATAGGATAAACCTTAGTTATATGATGCTAAATTAGATTTGCTAGTTTTTTATTTGGAATTCATATAATTCCAATTCTTATAATTATTAATGATAATGAACTAAACTTTTGTTGCGTCTAAAAAAAATTACTATTCTTTTCTGTTACCACTAGAGGCCCGATGCATGAAATTCATGCAAGAGTAGGCCTTTCTTCCCCTGGCTGCTAGCACCGGTTTCCCTCTGGCACTTGGGACCCGGGCTTTACTCCTCCAGCTGCCGCCAGGCACCTGGGACCCAAGGTGGCTTCCCTCCAGCCCCAGCTTTGTCAGGAAGGACATCCGGAAGACATCCAGTCTCATTAGCATACTACCCTTTTATTATTATAGGTAGATAGCTAGGACTTAACAAAAGAGAAGGGAACTAGACTGGCTGGGCCTGATTGAGCTTGGAAGTTACCCTTAATCAAGCTATCAGGCTTAAGTCTGGAAATAATAGCTTCAGACACACATGTGCTAGCTGAATCCTTGCCAAGGGGATTAACACCCCTCTGTTGTTTCCCCTCTTCTCTCCCTTTCCCCACACACCTTGTGTAGGGAGGAAGGATGGGTTTTCCAATTTCCCTAGGGTTCAACTGGTCCACTTGCCTGGACCATGGGGGTGGGGGGGAAAATAAACAATAAAGGGCACATGCCTGGTAGAAGCCAAGGTGGCGCTGGGGGAGGTAAGCACCATGTGCAGTAGGAGCCAAATGGCATCAAGGGGAGGTGTCTGGCCTGGGAAAAGGAATGGATTGGATGAGGGCATGAAACCTCAGAAGACTTAGGACAGAGACTAGATAGGGGGAGGACCCAACACAAGCCCTCAAACAGCCAGGAGAGATTGGTTAGTTTGAAAGAAAGCTCATGCCTTCCCAAGGCCGGGTAATATAATCAGAGCTTAAAAAAGGATCCTCTCAGTAGCACAAGCATTAGTTCTGCACTTACCCCTGCAGGCATTCTCCCTCTGCAGGCCTGACAGCAGCATGGGCCCAAACTGTGGGTTCCAAGAGCAGGAGTGCAGCCAGGGACAGAGGCTAAGCTGAATTAAGCTTTGGTACGAACTGAACTAAACTACAGCAGCTTCCTATGCCCTGCCCATGCCCGGTGATGACACAATGTCTCTGGACCTGGCCCTTCTTCTGGGCTTAGAAAAGACAAAGCTGGACTTCTACAGTAGGATGGAGCTCAGCCACCTGGTCTTGGATAAGACACTGGGTACCTGGGGACAATCCTTAGTGTTTGCTCCAGCTCTGATAAATCTTACCGCTATACCTCATCCTCCTCTACATGGGTCCCCGAAATGCTTTGTTTGCAACTCCATGGAAGAATCCCATTTCCACTGGTAACATTTCCACTCATATTAACCTCATAAAATAAATTCTGTAGCTTTTCCCTTTTTTGACTGCTGTCTGGAATTATTTGGCTAATTTAAATTTTCTGTTCCTTGAAAATTTGGTTAAATTTGCCTATAAATTTGTCTAAACCTATTGCTTTCCTTGAGGAGAGATATTTGACTTCCCATTCACTCATTTTATTTATTATTTATTTATTTATTTATTCTTTTTGTTAATCCTCACCTGAGGATATACCCGTCCCCTTTGATTGTTTGATTGAGACAGAGAAAGAGAGAGAGAGAGAGAGAGAGAGAGAGAGAGAGAGAGAGAGAGAGAGAGAGAGAGAGAAACATCAATGTGAGAGACACACATTGATTGATTTCCTCATGCATGTACTCCGAATAGAGCCAGGAAACAACCCTGCAACCCAGGTACAGGTACGTGCCTTTGACTGGGATTGGAACCTGAGACCCTTCAGTACTCGTGCTGAGCTTTCCTACTGAGCCACACAGGTCAGGGCCCCATTCACACTTTTCAATAGTTACAGGCATATTCAGATTTTCTATTTCCTTGGGGTCACTTTTTGAATTGATATGTTTCTATAAAGTTGTCCATTTCATGAAAGTTTTCAAAATTATAGGCAAAAATTTGTTTATAGCATTTTTGTCCCTAATATTGTTTAATTTCCTTTTTCTCTTTTTTCTAATCAGACTTTCCAGAGACTGGCCTATTTCATTATTGTTGAATTAACAATATTTTGGTTTTGTTGATAATTTTCATATTCTTGGTTTTAGATTCTATTATTTGTTTCATACTAATTTCTCCTTTTAAATATTTCTTTCTAGATTGTTGAGTGTTTAATTCAGTAATTTTCACATGTTTTTTGTTAAAAAAATGCATTTAAGCTCTAAATTCCTCCTTGAATAAATTTTAGTTGTAACTCATATGATTTTATATGCATTCTTTCATTGTGTTTCATTTCTAAATATTTTTTATCTTCATCATGGTTTCTTTTATAATCCAGAGATTTAGAATATTTTTATTGTCTAGTTTATGGAATGGGAGACTACAGTCCTACTGTTAGTTTCTATTTTTGGTGCATTGTGGTGAAAAAAATATAATTGGTAGGACATCATTCCTTTGGAATTTGTTGTAATTTTCTTTGTGGTCAAACAAATGGTCAAGTGTGTAAATGTTCTGGGTGGGCTTATAAAGGATCTGTATTCAGTGAAGATTGGTTTCTAAATCTGTTATTATATGTAAATATCATGTATTGTTTTCATAAGTAAATGTTTTCATTGTTTGAAAAAGAGCAGTAAAAAGGATCTGTCTTTCAGGAAACCTCTTACCAGTGAAGAAGAAGGGTTGGAAAGTAGGTTTGGTAGGAATAGCTACCATTATAGGCTGGGATGAATGCAACATGTAGGCTGAGCCCTAAAGGCTGAGAACAAGCCAGCAGGTACATGAAGGGCTGAGGAGCATTCCTGGCTGAGGGAACAAAAAAGGGCAACTGTTGTGAGAGAACCAGACAAGATCATAGAATCAAGAGGAGGTGAGTGTGCCTGGCACAGAAAGACTGACAGTCAATTCAAGAGTGAGTGATACCTGACAAAGGATTGGGGGACACAGAAGAGAACCTCCTGGTCACGTTGAGGGGTTTAGATTGCATGACAAGTGCAGGAGGACAGCAGTGGGGGGTTTTAAACAAGTCAGTGTCTTGGCTTGGCCTATGTTTTTATATTTTAATTTATTGATTTCAGAGAGGAATGGAGAGGGAGAGAAATAAAAACATCAATGATGAGAGTCATCGATTGACTGCTTCCTGCAGGCCCCTGTGAATTCCTTGTGACAGTTCTCTTAGCTAAAGGAAAGAACCAGCCCAACAAGGACTCAATGGAACTGAAGGAAGGGCTGGTTATAGGACCCAGACCTTCCCTAGCCACGCTTAGGTATAACACCAACCTTCAGCCAAGCTAAATGAATATGCAGTTCACTTTAATTCACTTCAATCCAACTGGATCTGATCAGATAATATCCCAAGTTAAAGAACCCAATCAAGCCTGCAACTCAGGCATGTGTCCTGACGAGGAATAGAACCATGCCTCCTGGTTCATAGGTCGATGCTCAACCACTGAGCCACACCCGATGGGCTTGACCAATGCTTTTAAAAGCTCTGCTGAGTCCTGGTAGGAAATCACTGTAGGCATCCAGGGAGCGAGTGGTAGCAATATGGTCCCATCCATGCCCTTGTCTCCCAGGAGCAGCCTTTTCCTGATTGGATGGCAGCACCAGTGAACCCCTCCAGAGGGAGTCAGTTGACCTTTGTTAAGGGATGGGGAGAAGGACATGGAAGAGAAACCAAGTGTGCTTCTCTTCTCTAGAGGGCCAATTGCCCAGTTGTAGGGGCAAATCGGGGCTGTGGTATCTAAAACAACTTCAAGGACAGCGGCCTCAGTGGTTACATACTCTGATTTTGGAGTCAGGTGATTTCACTCAAATTCTTGCCTGTATGACCAACCTCAGGCAAGTTAGCATTTTTTCTGTAGCAGTTTCTTTATTTGTAACTAATGGCCTGGTGCACAAAATTCGTGCACATTAAAGGGGATTAATTAGAGGAAATAATTTAATATTGCTATATGCCCTTTCTCTATAATAGAAGTGTCAGAAATAAAAGAAAATTAGTAAAATGTATATGAAAACCTTCCTCCTGTCAGAGTCTGGGGCGCACCATGGGACCCAGAGTTGAGTCCCTGCCCACCCAGATGTGCCTCAAAATCGGGTGAGATCCAGACCTGGCTGGCCTCCTCCCACCATTGGGCTAGATCCAGACCCGGCCAGTCCCACCCTTGTCAAGCCCCACCAGGCAGGGGGCGTAGCCTCAGGTCCCCTGGCCCGGCGCCAGGATGGGGGACATAGCCTGAGGTCCCCCAGCCTAGACTGGGGCAGGGGATGTGCCTTGAGGTCCCCCGTCAAGCCCCACTGGGTGGGGGTCATGGCCTGAGGTCCCCCATCAAGCCCTGCTGGGCAGGGGGCGCAGCCTGAGTTTCCCCGACCCAGCACTGGGTGTGCATTTTGAGGTCCCCTGTCAAGCCCCGCTGGGTGGGAGGCACAGCCTGAGGTCCTGTCAAGCCCAGCCAGGCAGGGAGGCACAGCCTTAGATCCCATGGACCGGTGCTGGGGCGGGGGGCACAGCCTGAGGTCCCCTGTCAAGCCCCGCTGGGCGGGGGGTGTGGTCTGAGGTCCCCTGGCCTGGTGCTGGGGTGGAGGGCATAGCCTGAGGTCCCCTGTCAAGTCCCACCTGGTGGGGGGCACAGCCTGAGGTCCCCGGGCCTGGCACTAGAGTGGGGAGAGTAGCCTGAGGACCCCTAGGCCAGCACCAGGACGGGAAGTGCACCTTGAGGTCCCCCGTCAAACTCCGCAGGGCGGGGGTCATGGCCTCAGGTCCCCTGGCCTGGCGCCGGGGCAGAGGTGGCAGTCTGAGGTCCCCCAGCCTGGTACTGGGGCAGGGGGTGTGGCCTGAGGTCCCCCGGCCTGGTGCCAAGGTGGGAGGTGAGGCCTGAGGTCCCCTGTCAAGCCCTGCTGGGTGGGGGGCATGACCATTAGGTCCCCCATCAAGCCCCGCCAGGTGGGGGGGCACAGCCTCAGGTCTCCCGGCCCAGCACTGGGAGGGGGTGCAGCCTCAGGTCCCCTGTCAAGCCCTGCCAGGTGGGGGTCATGGCCTGAGGTCCCCTGTAAAACCCCACAGGGGCGGGGGAGGGCATAGCCTCAGGTCCCTGCTGATTGCTTGTTAAGGCTCCTTATGGGAACTTGGCCTCAGCTGTGGGTGCAGCCATCTTTGTGACAGAGTGATGGTTAATTAGCATATTCCCTATTTATTAGCTAGGATAACGAGGTTAATTGCACGTGTCTGAAAGAGCTGTGGAGGAAATGCAGACAAAATGCTTAGCTTAGTGCATCATCTATAGCAAGCACTCAAGACATGGTAGCTATTACTAACAACAAGAAAACCCCTTGTTGTTTTGAAAATATAATGATTAATGGGTACTTTTAAAAACTCTGTTAATGAAAACCAGTTCAAGAATAAATTTCAGCACTATGCATATTAGAACTGCTCAGTAGAACTGCTCTAGGGTCTTCTGTAGTTTTTTAACTTGGCAAAGCTATACTTCAAAAAAGAGCAAGAATATTTCATTCCACAACTTTTAATATTTATAAGGATATTGTGTGTCTACTAGAGGCCCGGTGCACGAAATTTGTGCACTGAGGGGGCGGGGGTCCCTCAGCCAGGCCTGCGCCCTCTCCCAGTCTGGGACACCTTGCTCCTTACTGCCCACCTGCTCGCTGCTCCTTACCACTTGGCTCACTGATCCTTAGCACTGCTGCTGCCACGGAGATGGGAGAGGCTCCTGCCACTGCTGCTGCACTGGTCAGCTGTGAGCCTGGCTTCTGGCTGAGCGGTGTTCCCCCTGTGGGAGCACACTGACCACCAGGGGGCAGCTCCTGCATGGTGGTCAGTGTGCATCATGGCAACCAGTTGTTCTGTCCTTTGGTCAATTTGCATATTAGGCTTTTATTATATAGGATACTCAGCTAAAAATAACTAAAACCTGTTTCTAATTTGTATTAAAAAGACCTATAAACTAACCTAACAAATAGCAAGACTTCCCCTTTTATCTTTCATTAAAATATTAAAATATTTCCAAAATTATGGAAGCAAATAAACCAAATTATTTACAGTGGCTATGTAAGAATGGACAGATTAAGGTAGAAGGCATCTCATTTTCTGAAACTTCTGTAATATGTATAAGTGCCTTTTACAATAAAAATATTTTAAATAATCATTAAACTAAATTATTATGAGAAATTCCATTGTACCATCATCTTAAAGCTATGAATAAAAAATGAATCCTTCCTATTTTTATTTCTAAAAGGTTTAAAATGTTCTTTTTGGAGTCACATGACAATTATCTTCAACTAGAAGCCCAAGTACACGACATTCCTACACTTGGGGTGGGGGTCCCTCAGCTCAGCCTGCACCCTTTTGCAGTCCAGGAGCCCTCAGAGGATGTCTGACTGACAGCTTAGGCCCGCTCCCCGGGAGTCGGACATCCTTAGTGCTGCCCCAGAGGCAGGCCACAGTGCTCACCAGCTGCCAGCCTGGCTTGTGGCTGAGTGGTGCTCCCCCTGTGGGAGCATACTGACCACCAGGGGGCAGCTGCTGCATTGAGCTTCTGCCCCCTGGTGGTCAGTGCGCGTCATAGTGACCAATCGTTCTGCCGTCCAGTCGATTTGCATATTACCCTTCTATTATTATCTTCAATGACATTAAAACAGGCAGAAAGTCTTCACCCAAATGCAAATAGAAGTGGTTGGATCAAGGGAAAATGAGCCACATCCAATGAACTACCAGGCCAGGGAAATTTCATCTTCTTGTTATAGCACCAAGTGCCCTGCATTATCTCAAATACCTGTACCGTCTTCTTCATCCCCATGCCTGCTGCCTTTGTTCAATCCTCCTTCCTTTGCTCTTAGGTTATTGCAGTGGCCTCCTTACACGACTGGGCTGAATTTGCCCTTGCAATCCACCCTCCATAATGCAGCCTGCTTGATGGTTCTAACATGCTGATCTGATTGTTCACTGCCTGCTTTAAGTCTTTCAGGGATTCCCTATCATGTCCTGGCCTCCTTCACATACACCCTCCACCCTGGGTTAGCCTGTTTTTAGTGTCCCTCTCTCTAAAATATTCTCCTTTCTTTCTTCTAGCTAACTTCAGCAAGTCTTTCAAAACCTGGATCCAGCCCACTCCTCTCTCTGCAAGTCTTTAAAGGCTTCCTGTTCTGATTTCAAAGCCTTCCTCTGCTCCCAAATCTTCCCCTGCAGGCCCCCCACTCTGGCATTTGCCACTCTGTGTTGTCAACTCAAATCCCCAAGCAATAGGCCATCAGGCAGAAGCAACCTGAGGTCAGAGGCTCTGTCATCATACTCAGCCTTGCTTCCCAGGCCCTAAACTTTTCTTGCACATGGCACTTGGCAGAGTTTTAAGGAATTTATAAATACTAACTCATACAATTCTCATAGCAATACATGGTTATTAGAAGAACACATATAGATTGAGCATCCAGCATGCACTGAATACTATTTTAAGTGCATGGGATTCAGAAGTGAACAAGACACACAAACTTTGATATCAGTGAGTTTATAATATCTTGAGGCAAATGGATGAGCAATAACAGGTATCTATATATATAAAAGGCTAAGCGACCATCGGACTGTCTGACTGGTAGCTATGACATGCACTGACCACCAGGGGGCAGATGCTCAATGCAAGAGCTGCCAAGCTGCAGTGACTTGGCAATGGCGGTTCTTGGGTGACGCACCCTGGAACCAGAGAGGAGGGAGCCCGATTTCGGGGTGCATTACCCGAGAACCACCCTCTTGCAATCCGGGACCCCTCAGGGGATGTTGGAGAGCCAGTTTCTGCCCGATCGCCACAGGCCAGGCCGAGGGACCCTACCTGCTGGAGGGACCCAGCTCACTCCACAAACGCCCTTCGTGCCATGGTGCCACCACCCCAGGTGCGGCCAGCTGGGGAGGGACCATGGGTGGTTGGCTCCAGGGCGTGTCCAGCCTGTCTCACCCAATCCTGCCCTGCTGGCCACCTTCTAATTAATTTCCTTTCAATGTGCACGAATCTGTGCACCCAGGCAGTAGTATAATATAGTGAGGTAGTGAGAGGAGCTATAAAGAAATATATAGCTAGACAAAAGGATGAAATGTGACACAGGTATCATTTTAGATGGGATGGTAAGGCAAGGCCATATGAGGAGGACATCTGAGCAGAGACCCAATAAAGTAAGTGAGTGAGCCACATGGATAGGTGGGTAGGCTGGAGGGGTGGGATCAGGCAGAGGAAACAGCAAGTGCAAAGGCCCTGAGACAAGAACAGGCTCAGCCTGTACAGGGCATGAGGGGTGGAAAGTGGTAGGCGATAAGATATTTGAGGTGGAAGTTTAGATCAGACAGAGCCTTTCAGGCCATCCTGAGGACTTTGGGTGTATTCGCTGGTAGGTATGGAGCCTGGTGGGACCTGATTGGACCTACCTTTAAAAATATATATATATATATATATATATATATATATATATATATATATATATATATATATATATTGATTTCAGAGAGGAAGAGATAGAAACATCAATGATGAGAGAGAATCATTGATCAGCTCCTCCTGCATGCCCTAATGCAGCAGCCTTTTCCTGACTGGGTATTGAGCCCACAACTCAGGCATGTGCCCTGACTGGGAATTGAACCGTGAGCTCCTAGTTCAGATTGTGGCTCAACCACTGAGCCAGCCGGCCAGGCTGGGCTTATCTTTTAAAGGATCATTGGCTGCTGATTAGAGAACGTGGGCTATAAGGAAATGAATAGCAGCAGGTAGAATAGAGAAAAGGTGAATGCTGTGGTCCAAACAGTGATGACAGTGACTAGGAATTCTCACCATGGACTCTGGACACACTTTAAAAGCAGAGCAGACAGGATCTATGGAGGCCTGGTTGTAGAGCTATGACAGAGAGAAGTCCTGTATGGCTCCAAGGTTTTGGTCAGTTGGGCTGGTAGTGCCATTTGTTGAGATGGGAACCACTGAGGGAGAAGCAGTTGGGGGCGGGGGGAGGACTGAAAATGAAGTGTTTTGTTTTGGATCCATTTGGTTGAGTTGATACCAGGATTCAGTTTTGTCTCCTATGAAATGGAGATAATGTTTGTTTTATCCATTTCTAATGAGAATCAAATGTGATCACTATTTTTGATATTATGTAGATGGAAGGTTTATTCTATTTATTCACATTGAAGCTAGGAGTAGAGTTCCCTTTAAAAGAACACAAAACTCCCTCTTATTGGCTAGATATTGCTGCCCTTATACAACTGTCCCCAGATCAAGAAGTGATGTTGGTAACAGACCTGCTCTTCATGCTTATTTAACATTTATAGTGTTTACTATGTGCCAGACACTTTTAAGGTCTTTATAAAAATTAACCCACATAATACTCTAAAATCATTTGGGGTGTAGACCATCATTACCTGATTTTACAGGTGAAACTGTGGCACAGAGAGGTGAAGGAACTTAAGGTCCCACAGCTGATAAATGGCAAAGCCAGGAGTCAATGCTGGTGCTCTGGTTCTGCATCTAACCTCAGTGCCAAGCTCCACATTCCCTGGGCCCTGTCAGCAGCGTCATCGCTGACATGTGATCCTGCCTCTTGTGTACTGAGGAGGTGCCCATGTCTAATGCTATTGCCTGCAGCTCTGCCCCAATAGGCATTCCTGCTTGTGTTTTTGCAAACTGCTCAAAAGAAGCCTGTCAGTGTTGGTGGCAACACCTCCTTTGGTCTCAGACCTTAGCCGCTGGTAGCCACCTGGAGCACTGACTGTCCTCTGTGCCTTTCTTCTCATGCCCGAGGTCAGTCTCCTCCCCACATTGCCACACACAAGCTTTTGTGTGTGTGTGTGTGTGTTTTACTCTCTCCATGTGCCCTGCCTCATGCAAGTTGTTACAAGTTATTTTAAAGGCTTGCAAGTACTTATCACGTTTTCCACTCATGATTTGAAGCAGACCATGTGCCATATTGAGCTGAGTGAAGAGATAACATGACAGGACCCCAGCTTCCCCGTCTTTCACTTTTGGGTCCCCCTCCCAGCACCAAGTGGGCACAAAGCAGGCATTCAACGAATATTCATTCATTTATTTAGCAAATGTTTATTGCCTACTACATGCCAGGCAGGCAGTGAGATGAGGGCTGAGAAAATGGCGGGAAATCAGACATGTGCAGGGGGTATCTTGGCAAGGACCCAAGAAGAAAACGGGTACTAGGAAGGTGGTGGAGGCTAGTGTGGCATCTGGTCAGAGTGACTCCTAGGTCTCTAAATCGAGATGCAGACACACATGGGCGGCAGCCGCTTCCAGGACCCTACCCAGAAGTGGCCACAGAGCACAAGTGTCTACACAGGGGCCGGCCTCGGCTTTGGGAGGAAAGCAGAGCTTGTGGAGATAGATTGGATGGAAGGCGGCTGGGCCAGGAGTGCGCGAACTCAGGGGTGGCGCACTAATGGAGCGGGCTTTTTTAGAAGAGAGAACTCTCCGGTTCTCTGCTCCTCTGGAGCCTGGATTCTAATCCCAAGCCAGTTGCTTACCTGTTGTGTGACCTTGTCCAAGTCCCTAAACCTTCCCAAGACTGTTACATCATCGGTTAAATGGTGAGGGGATTAAAAGAGAATGCCTGGAAAGCTTCCCTGCACTGTTCCCCGCACGCAGAGAAAGCTCCCGGAACAGAGGCTGTCATTACCCGCTCCTCACAGCACATTGGATCCCCTGGCCTCCTCCGGCAGGAACCTGCGGCGGTCTTTTCGGGGACCCGCGGCGCGTTGGTGCGGGCACGCCCTGTCTTGATAAATTTATTAGCTTGCTTGGGGCGGGGTTTGGAAAGAGGCAAGGAGGGGAAGGAGGGGGTGGAGGGCAAAGAAAGGAAGAAACTGAAGGGCCGGAGGCGAGTAAGGCGGGGCCAGGGAGGAGCTGGACTAGGTTCCTGGGCCCAGCGCTGCGCGCGCCCGAAGCCCGCGGCGGCGGCGGCGGGGCGGGGGCCGCGCGCAGCGGCCAATGGCGCGCGGCGCAGCAGTGGGGGCGGTGCAGGAACACCCGGCCACTGACAGCCAAACTCCCCAACTCCGCCCTTGTCCCCGCGGGATCCCGGAGCCTAGCCGGCCAGGGCCGGGGCAGCCGGAGCCGCGCTGCGAGCGAACATGGCAGCGGAATGAGAAGGCTGGCGCCGGGTCGTGGCCTCTGCCGTTGCCACCGCCGCGCTGCAGTTTAAGACCCGCGCCCCACGCCCTCGGAGCCTCGTGCTTACCGGCCTCCTGGTGGCCGCTGAATTATTTCATTCTAGGCGAAGGGTGGGGGAGAAAAGGGACCCCGCAGCCTAGTCGTTCCGGGCGCTGGCAGCGTGTAGAGGCTTGTGGGTGCGCTACTCGCCGGCTGCGGAAAAGACGCGGGAGAGAGTCAGTCCCGGGCTGCAGCGGCGCGTGTGCGGGAATGAGCCGGCTATGGAGCGGCCTCCGTGGGGCGCACGGAGCCGGCTGGCGCTGCGGCGGAGGTGCCGCCTGAGCCGAGATTCCACGGTGCTTCGTAGCCTCGGGCGCCCTGGGTGGGTCTCTGCCGCCGCCTCCGGGAAGGACGGGAGCCCCGCGTGGCGGACACTGCAGCAGTCACTGCACTGAAGCGCCCCGAGACTGTTCTGCCCTGCAGCTGGGTGTGCTCTCGGCACCCGGGCGCCTTGCCCAGGGCACGGCGGCTGGCGCGCCGTGGAGAGCCGGGTGCGGGACTGGCTAGAGGGGTGTGCGCGCGCGTGTTGGACTGGAGAGCCAAGCTAAAGCAGAACCAGGTGGACCTGAGCAGCCATGCTTCCCGGGGTGGGCGTGTTTGGCACCAGCCTCACCGCCCGAGTCATCATCCCTCTGCTGAAAGACGAGGGTTTCGCGGTGAAGGCGCTATGGGGCCGCACACAGGAGGAAGCGGAGGAGCTGGCCAAAGAGATGAGCGTTCCCTTCTATACGAGTCGCATTGACGAGGTGCTGCTGCATCAGGACGTGGACTTAGTGTGCATCAACTTGCCGCCGCCCCTCACCAGGCAGATCGCTGTCAAAACCCTGGGTGAGTGGCCCCTCCCCCACCTCCTCTCTTGCCTCATCTCCTTGCCTTTCCCGCTGCTTTTTCTCCTCTCTCCGTCTCTTCCTCCCAGAAGCTTACAAGGCATCTACGCTGACACGAGCACCTGAGACCCCACATTCCGTTCGCGGCGCCCTCCTTCCTCATCCCTGGCCCTCCCCACCTCTTTGCTTTCCTCCGCCCTTCTGGCTCCACCTGGACGCGCTTCCCCACGTGTGCGGCGCGGAGGCTGTAGGAGGCGCATGTTCCGCGGATGGGGGATGAGGCGCATCAGCTGTTGAGGACTGTGGATGGCTGCTCTGAGGGAGAGAAAACTAAGACCCCAGCCGTGTGTGTAGTGCCGGAGTATGTGCGTGCGCGCCTGTGAGAGGCGAGTGCGCGCCACAGAACGCCTCACACACCTTTATGGTTTTCCTGGGGGCGGTAGACCTGACGAGCAGCTGTGGCTCCCTGCTAGGGTAGTTTGCTACTTTCCGCTATGAATTAGTTTAGTGTGAAATTAAACGTCTGACAATTATCTCGTCTTCGCTGAAAGCAAGGATAGCGGGAGTGGTTGGATGTCAGGGTTTGGGGGTATCTTCTGGGACGTCTTATGAACCTGGGAGGTTCATAGGTTAGTAAAGACTGGTTTCAGTAAACCAGAGAGTTTTAACTTTCGAGTGAGGCACCCCAGAATAGTCTTCTGCGCAGATTAGGAGTCATAGATCTTCAATTTTAAGGGCATGGGCGCAGTAGTTCAGAGGCACTGAGGCTTTGTGTGGGAAAAGGCCACACGCAAACGATTTCACGTGGAGGCAAGCAATAATCCCCGTCAGGGCTGGTATTGAGGAGTGGGTTGGGGATGAGCTCACTCCCCCTCTCCATCCGGTCCCCCCACCTAACCCAGGCAGTCTGAACAATCTCAGAGTACGGTACCAGCATGTCTGCCATCCCCAGAGGAAGAACTGTTTTGTCCATCAGCAGTTCTCACTCAGACCTAAGACAATCCCAGGGAGCTTGTCCTCACTCTCCCAGGAAAAGTGTTGGAATTTTATTAGTGAGGAATGAGACAAAGCACAGAATGTCACATGACAGAAAAATTACAGAGGAAGATTTGGGAAGGCACCCAGAAACCAATGGTCATTTATGTAATCTTGGATGGAATGTTTTACTTTTACAAACAGGTATGGGTTTTGGGTAGGTGAAACATAAATATATTTTGATTCTATCTTCAGAGACCTATGACCAGAATGTAGAACTCTCCCTAAAACACCTTCTTGTCAGGCCATTCTGCTATTAACTCAGATGGGACATCTGATATAATAGGCTGCCCAAGGATGTCAGCTTTCAGGTTACTTTTTATTATGCTTCTGACCTTTGTTGCTTGGTTTTTTTGGCCTTGAAATGAATGTCACTGGATTTTGGCTAATATTTTGTTTCTGTTTCATATAACGTATGTGCTGGGTAGTTAACCTCTGTGCATATCAAATAGATTATAACCATCCTATAATATAAATCTGGGCAGTTAGTATAAAACAGGTCCATATTGAGCCCCTTGTCTGCTAGAGGGCATATGACTGGTCATATCAGAAAGATCATGTTTGGCATCACTTCTCCCTCTAGGGTAGCACAGTCCTGCAGGTCAGACCCATGGAGCAGCCCTAGAGCTTGTCTCTAGGACAGTGGCGATTTGGGGAACAAGGATGTTTCTGTTTTCTGACCATCACTGGTACTTAAGTCATGAAGTGGGGGTACTGGTTTCAAGAGAAGCACAAATTATATATTTCTGGATATTTATTTTCAAAAGTCCCTATGATTTTTTTTTTCTTGACAAGACTATTGTGAGGAACATCTTCAAAACCAAGTGTAAGAGGCATAGGAAATAGACTTGGTTTAATACTCATGACTTAAGGAATAGGGCTTTGATCATGTCTTCATGGTAAGTCATAGGACTTTTTTAAAATTCTGAGTTTGCAGGTAATTTGAGGTCGTCTGTGATCATAGAACTAGGGGGCATCGGATTTAGAGGGGACTGGAATGTAGTCTCGTTCCAGACTTCATCTTCACTGGAAATTCCCTGGAGGTCCTCTCCTTTGAGTTGTGCTTGCAAGTACCAGTCAGGTAGTAGTCTGGGTTTGCTTTGCTGTCATGGTGAGGTTTGTCACACGCAACACAGGAAGTGAAAACCCTCAAACAGTTATCCAATGGTCTCTGGCCGTTGGGGGTTTATAGATGCTAGAGTTTGTCTGGAATTGAAACAAGCCAATCTTGACTAGTCCTGGTGAATTGTCTGTTTAGCAAAAGCCTGGGCCCAGCAACAGTGAGAGACCTGTTGTCTATATCCAGAACTGTCAAGGAGAGGGGTTGGTCTAGATATCCTAGAATCTAGGACCTAGATGAATAAAGCTTGGAATCAATTGAATAACAACATTATTTAATTTTTAAAAATTTCCTTGAAATCCCTACCTTAGTGAAGTAGGCATTTCTCTGTTGTAGAGACTTTTCTATAATGTATAATTTCTACCATGTCCAGGGCTGCCTCTTGTTAAGTACCTACTATGGGCCAGGCAATGTGGTAGGTCCTATATATAAAACATGTCATTTCATCATTAAAATAATCCTTTCAGATAGATACTAGCTCCACTTTACAAATGAAGCAACTAAAATACAGAGAGTTAAGTCAAACTGCTCAATTACATGTACCTAGAGATTTGAACCCATCACTCTGTCTCCCCTGGAACTTATTTCTTCCTCTCCTATCCCCAAACTTGCTCCTTTGCCTCAGTTTTTTCTCTCTGTTAACGGTAGCCAGGTGAGATTGCTGGAGTTATCCTCTACTCCTGTTACCTCCCCTCACCCCCACCATGGAATCAATTCTGCCAAATCTGGTTGATGGCAACTCCTTAATCCCTCTTGTCTCTGTTCCCTCTTCTGCATCATTTCTTCTTCCATAAAAGGAAGTAGGTCCTTAACAAGTTTGTGAATTAGGTTCCAGTTGGCTCCTCCCTACCCGTGCCTCTGTCTACTTTTCACCCTGCTGCCAGAATTATCTTGAAGAACTGTGGACCTGACCTGGCTGGGTAGCTCAGTTGGCTATAGCATTGTCTACATACACCAAGGATGCCAGTTCAATCCCCAGTCAGGGCACATACAAGAATCAACCCATGAATGTATGAATAAGTGGAACAACAAATTGATGTTTCTCTCTCTCTGTCCCTCTCCTTTCCTGTCTCTTT
Source organism: Corynorhinus townsendii (assembly GCA_026230045.1). NCBI lineage: Eukaryota > Metazoa > Chordata > Mammalia > Chiroptera > Vespertilionidae > Corynorhinus > Corynorhinus townsendii. The sequence continues at coordinate 137,829,173 of JAPDVU010000002.1, read as the reverse complement.
AAAAATCAATAAATAAAAGTGAAGAAAAAAAAAGGAACTGTGGACCTGATCATGTCACTGCTCCACCCTTTCATCACTTCTGGGAAAAGCCCCAACTTTTTGACATAACTACAAGAACTGCTGGTTTTTCTGGAACCCCATGAACTTTAGCTAACCAGACTACTGCTTGTATGGACCCTGTTGGATTATATGTCCATGCCTTTGTCAGATCATGGTTCTGCCTTATGTTGGTGATGGATGCCTGTTCTTTCTTCAAGACTCAGTCCCAGTGTTACCTGCTCTAGAATTCTCCCCCTCAGTCCTCTCCCCTACATAGCCTTCTGTGGTCTCAGCACCATGGGCCCCCATCTTATTCATCTATTTTAATTCATTGTTTAAATTTTAAATTTTATTTAGCTATTTAAAATAGGTTATATATTCACATGGTACAAATTTCAAATGCTATAAAAATACACAGTGAGAAAGAAGTATGTGTCCCTCTGTGCCTGTCCTCAACAGAGGCCATTTTTATGTCTCCTTTAGAAGGTTTTCAAAGAGTGTACTGGCAAATATATGCATGAGAATTTTAAAATCTTTTTTACAGAATTGGTAACATCCTATTATATGTACATACAGATTATATGTACATACACATATACAAATACTAGAGGCATGGTGCACGAATTCATGCATGGGTGAGGTCCTTCCACCTGGCCGGCGATCGGGCCAATCAGGCCATCTCGCCCAGTCCCTATTGGGGCGATCAGGGCCAGCCAGCCAGGGGGAGGGACCGTGGGAGGTTGGCTGTGGGAGTGCACTGACCACCAAGGGGAAGCTCCTGCATTGAGCATCTGCCCCCTGGTGGTAAGTGCACGTCATAGTGACTGGTCATAACAGTCACTTAGACTTTTATATATATAGATATGTACATCAAAAACTCAGAATGTGAAAGTACCTTGTTTTCATTTTTGGCTGCATAATGTTTTATTATATGGCTAAATCAACGTTTATTTAACCAGTTTCCTATTACTCAACATTGAGGTTGTTTCTAATCTTCTACTTGTACAAACATCGTAATGAACACACACCAATCCCCTTGTAGGAAAGACACGTGAACTACTGATCAGAAGCATGTGCTCATTGCATTTAACAAAGACAGTGCCAAATGAAGGGGCACCTGAGATGACACAGCTACCTCAGACTTCCTTGTGTGCCTTTCTCCTCAAGCCCCTTGACTGCCAGGTGCCTCACCTTTGTATCCAGAGCTGCCTGGTATGCAGGGCCCAGCACCACTGCCCAGCCAGCCTTTGGGCTCAGTCAAAACATGTCTCTGTTTGTCTTCCTGCAATGGGCTACTCCACCTAGAGCCAGTGGTCAGCAAACCGTGGCTCGCGAGCCACATGCGGCTCTTTGGCCCCTTGAGTGTGGCTCTTCCACAAAATACCATGTGTGGGCACGCACGTACAGTGTGATTGAAGGCGTACCCTAATTAAGTTAATAACAATGTACCTACCTATATAGTTTAAGTTTAAAAAATTTGGCTCTCAAAGGAAATTTCAATCGTTGTACTGTTGATATTTGGCTCTGTTGACTAATGAGTTTGCCGACCACTGACCTAGACTATGCAATGAGCTGTCCAACTGCCTCCTCACGTTCACTCTTGTTTCTTAATCAGGTTGTTCTCTTTAGAACAGCTATATGGAGGACACTGCGTCATTCTGTGTTTCGAACCTTTCAGTGGCTCCTGGAGCACTTGGAGCAACATTCAAGTTCTTTGTTGGACTTACTTGGTCTGAAATGGCCCTACCTAGTATTCTTTCCCATCTCTTCGGCAACGATACACTCTCCCAGGCTCACTACCCTTCAGGTATTTGGTCTTCTTTTTGTTCCTCAAACTCACCAACTCCTTTCCCAGCCCTGGGCCTTTACAAACTGGCTCATCCCCATGTCTGGAAGGTCCTCCCTCACGCCTTTGAAGCTTCTCCTTCACATATTCTCACTGTCAAGTTTCAGCTTAAATGTTCTATTGGGAGAGAGGCTCTTCTGGATCCTCCCCTTCCAATAAAAAAATCTTTCTGCCCCACCTGTCAATTATACCTCTGTCCTCCTCTTTATCTTCCTGGTGACACTATCACAGTTTGTGATGATCTCTTTCATTTGTTTGCTTGTTCTCTTATTTGCTATTTGTCTCCCCAACTAGAATGCAAGTACTGTGACGTAGAGCCTTTGTCTGCTTTGCTCACCAGGGAGACCTTATCTCCCCAGACAGTGCCGGGCACTGAGTCAGTCACCTCATAGGCACTCCAGAAATATTTGCTGAATGCCTTTTCATTGAGTGAATGCTTGGGGAAGGCAAAAGGTTATAAACAGGATGTGTCAGTCAGTACATAACATTTTTTTGTTCTGCATGCAATAGCGCAGTGCCTCTCAAACATTAACATGCAGTCACAGCACCTGGAGATCTTATCCAAAGGTTGAGCAGATTCCAGGTGGGACCTGAGATTCAGAATTTCTCTCCAGCTTGCATACGATGTGGAGGCTGCAGCAGCCAGACAGAGATGTGATGGCTCTCCGCCCCTGGAAAAAGAAGTTCTCTACTGTGAGTAATTAACCTGGCAGGAAACCGTGTTAAAATGCCTCTTGTCTTTGTGTGTAATGTGATCACATCTGTTTTCATGGTCTCTGCCCTGATATTTGGAGACAGTAATGCAGAGGCTCTTGGGGAAGCCTCTCCGTGGGATGGAAGGCTCCTTTGGGAGGGAGAATAAGGCTTAGGGTTTCACGGAGCTTTGATACGGCCGCACATTGATCTTGCCCCAACTTGTTTGGCATCATTAGCTGAGGACCTGGAACAGTACACCCTTTCCTGTCCTACTTCACAGTGGCAGCAATTGCTCAAGACTGAGGAGGGCCTCTGGAACAGGGGTGAGGGAGCAGGAGGAAACCGGGTTGAGTCAGGGCCCCTCTAGTCATGGTTGCCACACACAGCTGCAGTGAGATAATGAAACGGCGCATTTGAACTTGAGAGTAACCCTTCTGAAATCCCAGCAAACCCTGCATTTCTAGTTCTTCCTTGAAGTCTCTTCTTGAGCTCTTTCTCTCTGACGACTGTGTGGGCAAGGCGATTTCTGTCCCTGAGCACTGAGGGAAATGATTTTGGTCTGCTGATTTGTTGTAGAGTTGAAGAAGCCCCAAGGCATTATGTAAATGAAAGAAACGACTCTTTACTGTTAGGAAAAGTCAAGCTTCACCAACCTCATCACATCTAATTGAAATTAGGTGCAGTTGAATGATAATTTTGTTGATGATGCCTGGCTTTGAAAATGTACAGTTGTGCAGACGTTTAAACTGGAGTGAGACGAAGCCAAATGAAGAAGTTGGACATTTTGATACCTGAAACTGGATGAACCAAAAAAAAAAAAGTGGAAGTAAATAGCATGTTTTAACCATTTGTATGCCATATGTGTCTATAGACGCAGGCGGTGGACCTTTTTTATTTATTTACTTTTTTAAGGAGGGAACTTATTATTATTTTTTATTGTTCTTTATTTTCCATAAATGAGTGAGATCATGTGGTATTTTTCTTTCATTGCCTGGCTTATTTCACTTAACATAATGCTCTCCAGATCCATCCATGCTGTTGCGAATGGTAAGAATTCCTTCTTTTTTATAGCAGCGTAGTATTCCATTGTGTAGATGTACCACAGTTTTTTAATCCACTCATCTGCTGATGGGCACTTAGGCCGTTTCCAAATCTTAGCTATGGTGAATTGTGCTGCTATGAACATAGGGGTGCATATATCCTGATTGGTGTTTCTAGTTTCTTGGGATATATTCCTAGAAGTGGGATCACTGGGTCAAATGGGAGTTCCATTTTTAGTTTTTGAGGAAACTCCATACTGTTCTCCACAGTGGCTGCACCAGTCTGCATTCCCACCAGCAGTGCACAAGGGTTCCTTTTTCTCCACATCCTCGCCAGCACTTGTCGTTTGTTGATGATAGCCATCCTTTTTAAATTAAATTTAAAATATCGTGGTAGTTAACTGGTTAAGGGTTACACACAGGCAATTAGTTATGTATTTTGATGCAGGACAATTGTGGCATGGCAAAGAGCATCATTTTATAAGGTGTTGTGAATCATAAGACTAAGCAATGATAGGAAAGGTTGGCAGGTGACAACTGTGTGACATTGGGAGAGATAAACATCCTTCCTGAGCCTGTTTTCTCATTAACATAATGGAGTTAAAGACCCTATCTTAAGGGGTTGGTGTGACAATTAAAATGGGTGAGGGTATGTAGAGACCAGCCATGCCCCTTTAGTTATCTGCGTAAGTTCAATAAACATTAGTTTTACTTCTCCCCAATGTGATCAATGCTTTAGCCTATTTCAAGTAGTACTTTTGAACATATTTTTTTCTAATTTTCAGAAGAGATGAGTTCCTCCTGATAGATTCAGAAAATACAGTTCAAAGTTTTCTTATTTTTAAAAGGGAATGTGCATAAGCTAAGTGTCAGAGGTTGTCTTAGCTCTGAATCCAGTACTTACTTCACAGATATGTGGTCTAGAAGATACTGATGGGTTACCAGGAACTCACCATGCTCCTATGAAGATGGTGGGGCCATCTGCTGGAACTCAGGGGCAGGGATGTAGCTGGGCCTCAATAGGTATGTGGAAATCATGAACTCTGGGAATGTGACCGTTTTGTGTTCTACTCGTCTTCATGTGTCGGCTTCATCATTATCCCTCTTTAGACCAGCCTCCTCTGCTTCAAGGGTCCACATGGTGGAAAGAACACTATCCACACATAGCTCCCAAAGACAAACACCCATTCAACCACCTGAAAAGTGCCACCCTGCCCCTGCCCCCCCAATCCCTGTTGTCCCTGTGTGTCCGCCTGATGCCTGTTTCTGGCTGAGTCTTTTTGGAGGTTATCTCATCATGTGAGGGTTAATCACAAAATGCTATGGGAACCACTCTAATGTAGGGCAGAGGGATTAAGAGTGGTCATTCCCAGCTGGGCCACACTCCACAAAGGTGCTGATTATAGGAACACAGACTTAGGTGAAGATTTTGCAAATGTAGACATTTCTTGATTTTGTAGGTTCTTTATGTGCTTTATGAAATACACATTTGGTATTTTGCTGCTTTTATAATGACCACAGTAAAACAGAAAAATGATGCAATCGTTTTGTCATAACTTTTATTAGTAAATTTAGGATGTATATATTTTTAAAGTATGTGATGGGGAAGTAGAGAAACATGATTGACTCCATGGAGTTTTGTGGTTGCCTATTGGTTTTACAAGCCTTTACCGAGCACCTACTGCATGGTGTGTGCCAACAGGGGACCGAGATGAGGCATAGACCCTTTGTGCTCAAGTATTAGCATAAGGCCTGGAAGGAGTCAGGAATTAGGAAAAAGGATCTCTGGAGGAAGAAGGATTTCAGCCTTCAGATTGCCTTTGCACTGGAAGCTACAGCATCAGTTCTTTCCTAGGTCTCCAGCCTGCTGCTCTTCCCTGCAAATTTTGGACTTGTCAGTTTCCATAATTGCATGAACCAATTCCTTAAAAAGTAACTTCTCTGTCTGTCTCTCTTCATATATATACACACACATCCTATTGGTTCTGCTTCTCTGGAGATCTCTGACGAATACAAATTTTGGTTGGACCAAGGCCACCTGGGCGATGAGATAGCTGGCAGGTGTGTTGCACAAGTGTAAGGCTGGAAAGACTTGTCGGTGGAGAAACTGTTTCAGTGAGTTCATCTGGTGGTTGTGGGCATTCACCCCTAGAAGAGCATCTCTGAGCATTGTCCTCTACACAGGAAGACCTTGAAGGCAGAAGTTCTTTCTGGTTTAGACTCAAGCCAAAAGAATGCTGGGAAAAAGGCTTTCACATCCTCACTGCTGAGAGCCATAGTGACCCTTCACCCTGAGCAGTTCTACACTTGTCAGCAGGGCTTTGGGGAGCTGGCCACTCAAGTTTGGGCAAGTCTGGAATGCCTTAGGATTTAGACTTTCTTTGAGACTTGTTAATGGCCTGTAGAGCATTAAAAATGCAGAAAAAAATAACTTTACATTAAAATGATATGGATGATATGTTTTTTAAGTTTCCTATTTCCACATGTAATGGACCTTATGGTATTGAGGTGATCTGTTACCGTAATATCCAGAAACTGAAGCTACAGAATTTTGAAGCCCCAAATTAAGTTTGTTTGCAGCTTTAACAGTGCTTTTAAAAAATAGCTTTATTGGGATATACTTTATATATATATAATTTACCAAGTGATTTAGTGACTTTTTAGTAAAACTATATAGTTGTGCAGCTATCTATACAAAAAGTTTTAGAATACTTCCAATGTCCCAAAAAGTTTTCTCATGCCTGTTGGCAGCCAATTCCCATTCTTACCTCTAGTCCCTCTAGGCAACTACAAATCTGTTTCTGTCTCTGCCTTTCTTATAAATTTTATATAAATGAAATAATAATATTTAGTCTTTTGTGTCTGGCATCTTTCAACTTAGCATGTTTTTGATGTTCATCTATGTTGTTTCATGTATTATAAGCTTATTCCTTTTTTTTATCACTGAGTAATATTACAAGATTCCATTGTATGGATATACCATATTTTATTTATCCAGTCACCATTTGATGGATGTTTGTATTGTTTTCAGTTTTTTTGCTATTATGAATAGTGCTACTGTGAACATTTGCATACAAGTCTTTTTGTAGACCCATCTTTTAATTTTTCTTGTATAATTATCTAGGACTAACATTGCTGGGTTGTAAGGTATGTATATATTTAACTGTTTAAGAAACTGCCAAACTGTTTTCCAAAGCAGCTGCCCATTTTACAGTCAAACCACCTATGTAGGGGAATTCTCATTTCTCTACATCATTACCAACACTTGGTATTGTCAAGAACAATATTTTTTATTATAGCCATTCTAATTAGTGTGTAGTGGTATCTCATTCTGATTTTGATTTGCATTTCCCTAACAATTAATGATGTTAAGCACCTTTTCAGGTGCTTATTGGCCAGTCGTGTATGTTTGGTGAAATGTCTATTCAAATCTCTTGACCATTTTTAAATTGGTTGGTTTATCTTCTTCTTATTGGGCTGTATGCATTGGTTTTGTGATTTTGTTAAGTTGTTAAGCCAGGGGTAGAATTTTTTGGTTTTAAAATGCTTCCCTTTATTTTTGATTTTGGAACCAGATACAGTAGAAATAATCCCCCAAGCCAAATGAAATTAGCTTTGCCAGATATTCATTGAAATGGTTCATTATTTAGAAGAGCAAGACAGCCATGTGAGCGGATGCTCATGATGGGCCCCAGCGTTGCCTGGGGCCCTGACAATGCACGGAAGATTCTTTGAGAGAAATTTCCAATTTGAAGATTACCGGACATGCTCCAGAATCTTTCAGTCACTTATTTTGCACAGTGTCTGGACAGTGTTTCTCTTTCCCCCCACTTATTTTTATTTAATAAAAGCCTTTGAATGTTTGTAGCACTGTCTTAGCTGTGGTGGGAAATACCCCACAGAGTAAGATATGATTTTTGTCCTTCAGAGAAGATAAACACAACAATGCAATGAAATATATGATTAACTACAGAATGAATCGTTATACTGCAATCCAGGAAGTGTTTGCTTAAGACAATTGAGTAACCCAAACATATCAGTATTGGATTAAGGGTCAACCACCTGGGTAACTTCCAGTGCCAACCAACAAAGGGTACTAAAACAAAGGGAAAAAATAGAGAAAGGTTTTGGGCAGAATTCCCCTTATAGGCATGATCTGTGTGTGAATGGGGGCCTTGCAGCAGAGCAAGGGCTTCGTCTAGTAGGTGGTGAGTTGTTGCTAAGCTGATTTCCAGAAGGGCTGGATCTAGTCACTGCTGAGCTTTTGTTTTGCAAGTAGGGAACTTGAGTTTGAGGTTAGAGATAAAATGTGCGGGACCTATGAGGAGAGGCAGCATGGGTGGGTGTCTGAGGAGGTGGCCCTGCAGAGAATGGTGCTGCCTGGACTGGACGCTGGGGACAGAGGAGTTCCTGAGCATGGCCCAGGAAGCATTTTGGAGGAGGTGGGACTTAAACTAGATGAAGAGGAGTTAGAATTTAATAATTGAGAAAGAACATGTAGAAGGCTCTGTGATGTAAAATCGCCTTCAAGGAACCATCTGGTTCTGTAGCAACACAGGAAAACTGTGTTTCCTACCGTCGGAACTTAGGACAAAGTTAGAGGGGTTTAAGAATGTCCAAAAGTAAACTTTTTTCTTTTACTGAGAATTAAAAAAAAAAAAAATTTCTCAGCAATTCCCTGCCCCATACCCCTATCAGCCATAGTTCCACTTGCTTCTTTCTTTCCCCTCAGATCCCATGGTGACTGTGACAGATGACACAGCTCTGGGGCAGGCAAAGGAGAAAGCTTGCAAAATTGTTGTAAAGAACCCCGCTGACAGGGGCACAAGTGGCCACCTAAAGGGTGTGAAAAGAGCTGCAAAAATCGAGTCAACAAGTAACATTGTAAAGACAAAAGCTCCCTGTGCGATGGATCCGGGCAGGCTATGGTGGAGAGGAGGGTCAGCTGAGGAGAGGGTGTGCTGGCCTCGCTCAGTTCCTGGTTTTGTGTTTGTGCCAGATGGTGGTGGAAACTCATGTCCCTTTGTTACATAGTTGAGTCCCTAATGGTCTAAGGGTCAATGCTGGATGAAAGACTCTCCTTGGACAGGGACACTCAGTGCATGACATGTGGACATGCTGTTCAACAGCAGGAGGTGGCAGCTCGTGGAGATTGTGAGGCTGCTGCCGAGTCCTCTGCTGTCCTGGGAGGTGGTTTCAGGGAAAGGCCACCCCAAATAGTTCTTGACTTGTGATCATGTGGTCAGTCGACATGATGAGTGAGTGAGTGCCCTGAGTAGGCTTCTAAAAGCTCCCAGACAAGACACACTGTGTGTCTTTATTGCTCTATTTCAAAGGAAAAGTTCCTTGTTGAATTTGGTGTCACCCTGTGGAAAACTAAATGAGGCACTTTTTTCATCAGTGGAAAAGGTGACCAGTTTTAAGAGGTTGCCTGGGGTTGAATTCTGGCTTCAATCCTGCCGTGTTCTATGTGTCTGTGGGTTCTCTACTTTTCTGAGCCTCGTTTCTTTATTTTTAAAACAGAGATAATGAAAGTACCTAGCTCAGAAGGTTGCTGACTTAAACAAGGATTTGTTTAAAGTGAGTGCTCAATAAACATGAGAATCCTGCTTAATCAGAACTTATTATGGTGAGCGGCTACTACCCATCCATTCATTCTTCCCTTGAGCAAATATTTATTGAGCACCAGCTATATACTGGGCAGTCTCTAGATCTGTGCTTTACAATACAGCAGCCATTAAATTTACATAAATTAAAACAATAAAATAAAGAACCCATTTTCTCAGTAGTCCTAGTCACGTTGCGAGTGCTCAAAGGCCCCATGTGGTGGGCTGGTGGCTGCCATGTTGGACAGAGCAGCACAAGGCATTCCCATCAGTCTGGGAAGTTCTATCTCATGGCACTAATCTCGAGGCTGGAGACTCAGCAGGGAGCATAGTGGTTACTTATGCTTAATCTGAACATGGATTTTGAGAATTTCAAACTTTTGGATATGTTTTGTTTTCTCCCATTTATAGGAGAATATTGGTGTGTCCTAAGTGTTTAGTATAGGTTTAATAAGAGATGGTCATTACTTGGACTAGATGCAGGCCTTTGAGTCCCTTGAGAACCTGAGCGGACACTCACAAGGTGGTTCTCGAGGGAAGACTGACTTTACAGGACAGTTGCTTTCTACCCCATTGCCAACACTGTGTGACTGTGGGGAGGGAGGTTCCTACTGAATTCCTCGTCTCTCCACTCCCCCTTCTCTTCTTTATCCAAGGGGAAAGGCTCAACGAATAGGCAATTACTATTTTCCCAATTATTATTGCTTTTTCCCCCCTTCAATTCCCATTCACTTTGTGAGAGCAATATCCATTTGTATGAAAACTCATGACTGGAGTTCCAGCTAGTGGGAGCTTGGAGGGAGAAGTGAATGTGTGTGTGTTAGTGAGGGTGTGACACATTGCCGAGTGTGTCTCCACAGAAGGTCTCTTGACTGAAGTCAAGGTCAAAGTAAGGTTCTTGTATTACTTGTTATTTAAATTTGCCGTTGGTCTCTGGGCCTTAGTGCCATCTTCTTAGAAACCTCAGTGCCATGAGAGCCAAATGGAGGAAAAAAACGAATGTTCAGACTGGAGCGCCAAAGAGGAAGGATGAGGGAGAGGTCCAAGTAAAGCCCAGCTTGTGCATCCATGGGAGCCACAGGAGCAGAAATAAGGGAAGCCAGAGGCCAGGGACACGGGTATCAATTGTTGGACTGCATGCCTGCTGTATAGAACTTCTCGATGAATCTAGAGCATACGTGTCATCTGATTGCTGCGACCACCATTTGAGAGACCCACCTGCTTTTACAAAAACAGTCCCCCTTTGGTCCTTTGCCTGGAGCAGTGACATTATGGACTGTTCTGTTTTCAGTTGTGGTTGAATGTAATGTGTGCAATAAATCATCTCTTCTGTCTTAGCTAAAGAAAAAATTGGTAATTGGCAGCTCCTCTCATGTCCTACATGATTATGAATAATGTAAAGTGGGCGGTGGAAAATGAGATTCTTTCCCTGGCCCTGCCTCTTCCCTTTTCCCAGTAGAGCTAGGGCACCCGAGGGGAACACAGAGCAGGTATGGACATTGAGGGGAAAACGCCTCACGGTTCTGTTTGCCTGAACGTCTGCTCCTTCCAGCACCACCCATGTGGGACATTTGTTTATGTCACACAGTAATGCTCTCAGGGTGTCCTGGGGGACAGGTGTAGGGCCCGTGGGGATGTAGCCTGTCTGACTTGATATGCACAGCCTTTCACATCTAGGGCACAGAGGCGGCCTGGCTTTCCCCAGGAGGCCCAGGAATACCACAATACTTCATTTGTCTGTGGAACTGAGACTGAGACATAGCTACTTGTGCTTACTCAAGTGCTGTGGGCTGTGGTCCACAGCGGCACGCACTGGGAGTTCACAGGGGATATGCAGCGAGCAGCTGGCATTTGCTTTTTCCTTTGCAGCCCCCACGGTCAGGATGATACTGATAGCTCTGCTCATCCCTTCCAGGCCTGGGGATGCCAGTGGGATTGCATGGGCCCCTCCTCCAAAGGGGGTCCCTGCTTGGGTATTTGTCAGTTGTCAACTAGTTCATTTATATTCATTGTCCATTTATTGAGTGCTTACAATGTGTATAACAATATTCTAGATCAGCAGTCACCAAGAATTGGTCCATGAGGTCCGAAAGGCTGGCGACCGCTGTTCTAGGTCATGGGAGGTGAGAAGAGGTCAAAGATGTATAACCTGGTATCTGCTCTGAAAGACCTTGTAATCTATCCAGAACCTACCCATCACTTTGGAAATGAGAAGAACTAACATTTTACAACTACTTACTGCATACCAGGTGCAGAGTCAGGCGTGTTCAATGTCATCTCATGCCCACCTCCCAACCAGCCTTCAAGGTGGGCATTTAGCATGTCCATCTTACAACTGGGAAGTTTAACTAGAGAGAGGTTAAATATTCTTGATTCAAAGAAGTTTTTTTCACACTTTATAATCTGAAATCGATTTATCTTACAGTCAAAGTCATGTCATAGTTTAACTGGCAGAGACTTTTCTTTCTTGGTAGTCAGTAAAATAATTGTAGGTCTTTGCAGTGGTATCTTTGTTTCTGAAAAATTGTGTATTTTGTCAGGTTCACCCAGCTGAAAAGAAGTGGAATCAGAATTCGACATAGGTTTGCCTGACTGTAAAGCTGTGTGTTTGTCCCCACAACATGCTGCAGAATCTGTGGTCCTGGTTTGCTCTTCTTTTAACTGTGCGAAGGCTGTATGATGTTCACCGACAACGTATGAAAAGGGGGAAATGACTGAACTGGAGCCACGCCATCTAATTCCATAACCCAGGAGGCAGTGGCACGAGGAACTGCACATGTCAAACAGGATGTTGAATGATTGAGAAAAATGTTACTTAATTATCTTCCCTTCTCTACTGATAAGAACTCTTTGTTTTAAAATCCTCACCTAAGGATATGTTTTTGTTGATTTTTTCAAGAGAGAGGAAGGGAGAGAGAGAAAAACAAACATTTGGATTGCCTCCAGTATGTACCCCAACTGGGAATTGAACCTGCAACCTAGGTATGTGTCCTTATCAGGAATTGAACCCACAACCCTTTGGTGTATGGGACAACACTCCAACCAACTGAGCCACGTGGCCAGGGCTAACTCATTTTTTAAAGGCCAACTATCAATGGCAAACTGTGGGGAGGTTAAGATAGAAATAGTACTGTTGCATTCCTTCTTTTGTTCTGGTGTGCTCTGCAGTGTTTGTATCTGCAGGGATCTGCTAAGGATGTGACAGTGACCCCTTTACTGTCCCAGAGCACCTTGATAGGAGACACAGACCAGCTCCCTCCCCCGCATGACTGAATTCTGGGAGGTCCTCAAGAGCAGGCCTGTGTGTATCATTGTCACAATGTGCTATGGCCAACACTCCCAGGTATGAGGCAGGGTCTGTTGAATTCCATGACTGACCTGGATTCAGAAAGCGGTATCAGGACTAGAGACAGCTGCCAGGGTTTGTGTACCCTAGGCTTCATCTACACAGCCCTCCCCCGCCCCCCCGCAGGCTTTCAGAAGTCATCTTCCTGAGCTGAAAAGCAGCTGATGTGAACCACAGAGTAGAAAGTGAATGATTGGACATCTCGTGGAAGGGGGTGAGAATTGTGGAGAGAGAATACTCCTGGCAATCAGAACAGCAAGAAAGGCTTGGATGGACCTGTTCTCTAATACCTGAGGGAAACCGAGTCTCAGAAGTTGAGTGGCTTGTCGGTGTTTACACAGCCGATCCATGAGAGCCGAGTCAGGACCGGACTCTGGACTTTAGAGAGTGTTCCTTTCCCCTTCTCAGATATTTAATCACTGGGGGCGTGCGTTTCTCCAACAATGAGGATAACGGAGAGGCTGACTTCTGGGAAGCTCTCCTATGGAAATTACCTCAAACAATAACTATGAAAATACCTGTGTACACTAGAGTGTTCAGTGAAATCTTATTTATATTTCTGAAGCACTAGAAACAAACACAAATGGTCCACAGTAGGGAAATGGTTAGGAAAATATGGTGAATACAGTTTATTAAATATTAAATAGCCATTAGAATTATATATAGGAAGACTATAGCTAATATAGGGTGTTTTTTTTATTTTTATTGTTTGAAGTATTACAAATAGTAGTACATATGTCTCCTTTTTTTCCCCCATTGACCTCCCCCCGGCCTCCCTTACCCCTAGTACATGCCTTCACCTGCCCCCCGCCCCAGTGTCTTGTATCCATTGGTTATGCTTATATGCATGCATACAAGTCCTTCGGTTGATCTCTTACAGCCACCCCCCCTCCCCCAACCTCCCCTGCCTTCCCGCTGTAGTTTGACAGTCTGTTCAATGCTTCTTTGCCTCTGTATCTATTTTTTCCCCATTTCTTTCCTTTAAAAAATCTTGCCTTTGCAGACTAGAAATAAACATGTAATAACCAAAAATGTTTGAGTCCCAATTTCAATGTCCAACAGTTCTGAGTCCCTGTTTCACTGTCTAACAGTTCCTTACGTGTACATGTCAGCAATGATATCTGGATGGTGGGCACATGGTGGCAATGCAGGTCCGACCTTCTCTGGTTTGGTCCTAGGCAACCTGCAGCGACGCACAGCTGCTGTTAGTGTGGCAAGGTGTCATCAACATCATCCATCTTTGGACTGTTTCTCCTCTTGTCTTCCAATATAGGGATTTTTTAATGATATAATCATAGACAAAGAAAAAGAAAAAGGAAATATTTGTATAACATGGTAGCCTTGTTTAAAACACACATGACCAGAAAATTAAAATCTGATAGGTAATAAGCCCAAATACTAATGATGGTTATTATGTAGGGATTATGAAATATGATTTTTTTCTTCTCCACATTTTCAATTTTTAAAACTACGATCTGAATGGAAAAGAAAGAGACAATAACGTGGGACAAATTGTTTGGCTGGGGTGACTCTCCAGTTCTTGCATTCTGTGATGCTTTTAATCTGGGGCGGCTGTCCCACGCACCTGCAGACATTATGGTGGAGCAGAAGTTAGTCTAGCAGTGGCTGAGGGGCAAGGGGGTCCTCCAGGAAGTGGAAGTGGTGTTTAAAGGTCCAGGACTTGGCTATTGTTCCAGGGGGTGATTGGATGTGCCTCTGAATTTGGGGACAAGCTGTAGGCTCTTGGTTGTAGGGTAATTTATTTGTAATTATAACTTTGTGTAGCCAGACCCCCATGCCGCTGGAAAGGGCTGGTGGGGCCCCATCCTGGCCCCTGCCTCCTGGGTGGGAAGAAAATCTCTTGTTGGCTCCAGCCTTCCAAAGAAACGGAATGGTGCATCTGCAACATTTCCAGCATTCATGTCCCCTTTTCTTTGCAGGGACTTTTTTTTTCCCCCCCAAAACCTGTGCTGGTGTGGATGGTGAATGGTTTCAGAACCCTTGTTCTGAGAAAATGCATTATGTCTGCCAGAACTGCTGTCTGGGATGGCGATGTGGGGCAGCCATAGGGTGTTAGTATGGGAGCCTGGACAGGCTGTTCTTGTCCTGACACCACAAGTAGTTAGCTGTGTGGCCTTGGGCAAGTGACCTCACCTCTCTAGACTTTCATTTCCTTACCCATAAAATGCAGGCACCAGGGTGGGTTTATGAGTCCCTGCCAGTTCCCACCTTATCCATCTAGTCCAATAACTTACTTTACTTTTTTTATTTTTTAACTTAAGCAACAGGCATTTATTTTCTCACAGTTCTGCAGGCTGGAAGTCTAAGATCAAGATGCTGGCAATTTTGGAATTTTCTGAGGCCTCTCCTTGACTTGCGGATGGCCATCTTTTCCCTACGTCCTTACATGGCCCTTTCTCTCTGTGTGTACACCAAGCATGTCAAACTTGCAGCGTGTGGGCCTCATGCTTCGGCCCACCGGCCGTGAGTTTGACATGCTTGGTATACACCTTGGTCTCTCTCCAATAACTCACTTTAAAAACTTGGCACTGGCTGGGAAAAATGATTTGGTTTGGTAAATATTTTTAAGTGCTGTTTTATTACCATTGCTGTCAACTGGTTGATCAGTGTTTTTTGTGTATATTTATTTTTGGTGTGTGTGTGTGTGTGTGTATACATTTTAATCTGTTACACAAACACACACAGCTCTCCTTTATAGCAGGAAGCAGTCTTTCCTTTATCTTCAAGGGAGGTGATGCATGCATTCTGGGGACAAAGTGGCATGGATGGTGTGGCTTAGTGGGATAGCTGCTTGTCGGCAGTTGGTGTGTGCATCTGTGTGTATGTATGTGTGTATGTGTGTATATGGGTGTGCACTGTGCCCATGATGGTGTGGGTTTTTCCCCCTTTAATATCACTGCTGAGAACACATCTGTATGAGTAGTTGCTACTACCCGCTGTCAAGCTAGGAGTTTAGTGGTGTTTGGTATAATTTCTGGGCACAAATTTATCAGCACAGTGGGTGTTGGGGTTAGCTTTTCGGCAGGTGCCCCATTAAGCAGATGGTGCTCCACTGCACTAAGGAAAGGTGTAGTTTTGCCCAAGAAGAACTCCTGCACTGTCAGCAGCAGATCAAAGGGATGTGCATTCCAAGCCACTCCAGACCAGAAACTGTAGTGGGGACAGTCTATAGGAGACCAGAGGGAGGGAGACCATAGAGAATCACCCTGTCACACTTGAGTCATTGGCTGGGTGCAGCCACTTTTCATGCTGGTGTCCATCCAAGTTGGGCCCCCTCTGCGTGTCATCACCATAAAAGGTAGAACATGTGACATGAATGCATTGTGCGTGGGAAGCTTGTTACTGATCGTCCCCCTGGCAGAGGAGTGAGTAGACCTCACAGGTTGGCATAAAGACAAACCATAGAGAGAGTCTTGAAAGGAAAGTAACTGTTTACTTATCCCGTCTTTTCTCTGTTACCTCCTAACTCAGATGGAAAACCCATACCACCTGGGAACACTAAGAAGGCACAATAATATCATCCTGTAACTTCCACAGAATTACATGAGCAAAGACTCAGGGGCCAGCAGAGAATGAAGAAGCCGATCCAGGCAGGATCTGTCTCCGTGGGGGATGTTTTGGGTTGCCCTGGGGGGCGGGGGGCTCATGTCTTTCCCAGCACTAATTTACACTCGGTTTCCGTGTTTGACGGTCATTATCAATAGGAAGGGCTCCTGAGATCCAGTCTAAACTCAGAGGATCTTTGTGTTCACAGAGAGCCCTGTGGGTTCTTTACTGAGGAGACTCTTGGTGTGCTGACAGTGTCCTGCATCAGATGGGTGTTGGATGACCTGGGTTTCGTTTTACATCTGTTAATAGTGCATATGGATCTCTTTCTCTCTCCTTGACATTTTTAGAGAGACAGGAAGCCTTGATGGGGTCCTCTTCTTGATGCTAACTTACGTTGTGGCCTGACACAGTTTCCTAACATTGCCAGTCCCAATTCCTCTTAAAAACATGAGGGGTTCATTTACAGTGGTTCAGTTCAGCTGCACATCAGGCACCCAGGAAGATTTCGAACATACTAACGTGCAGGCTGCACCTCAGAGCAATTACATAAGACTCTCTGAGAGTAGGAAATAGGCACTGGAATTTTTAAAGGTTTCTCAAGGTTAAGGAGTTTTGTTTAAAAGAGTGCTTCTTGCCCTAGCCAGTTTGGTTCAGTAGATAGAGCATTGGCCTGCGGACTGAGGGTCCCGGGTTTGATTCTGGTCAAGGGCATGTACCTGTGTGTGCAGGAGGCAACCAAGCCGTGTGTTTCTCTCACATCGATATTTCTGTCTTTTCCTCTTTCTTGCACCCTCAAATCAATGGGAAAATATCCTTGGGTGAGGATTTTAAAAAAAAGAAGGTAATTTGTTTAAAAAATAAAACGGAAGAGTGCTTTTCAAACCTTAACGTAATCTGACCATCTTGTTAAAATGCAGACTCAGAGTCCTGAGGTCTGGGTGGGGCCTGAGATTCTGCATTTCTAACAAGTTTCCAGGGTTGCTGATGCAGCTGGATTACAGACCAAGCTTTGAGTAACAAGGTTCAGGATCCAAATAGGAGCCATGGTACAAGGCACAATAATTACGTTTGCAAAAACGTGGCACAAGCACTGTGCTACAAAATGAGCACAGAACTAGCAGGAACCCTTCTGGCAGAGTAAATCAGGGGCTGCTGCACAGAAGAGGCGGCGTTGGAGAGCCCCGTGAACAACGAGGGGCTTTCTTTGGGTGGAATCTGATTGTGTTCTGGTTCTCCAGAGGAACACAACCAATAGGATGTGTGTGTGTAACACTATTAATTTTAAGAGATTGGCTTATGCACTGTGGACACTGGCAAGTCAGATCTGCAGGGCAGTACAGCAGGCTGGAGCCCAGGAAAGGTCAGTGTTGCAGTCCAAGTCTGAAGGCAGTCTGCTGGCAGAATTCGCTCTTCTTTAGGGGAGAGCGCTCTTTTTCTATTAAGATCTTCAACTGACTAGGTGAGCCAATAACCTGCTTTACTCAGAGTCTGATATTTAAATGTAATCTCATCTAAAAACTGCTTTCACTGAAACATCTAGAATATCATTTGACCAAATATCTGGGTTCCAGAGCCTAACATAAAATTAACCATCACAGTGAGGGGAGTGGTTTTCCAGTTTCTTTTGGACTTTGGGGACTATAGCTGGAGAGGATGGAACTGTGGGCCAAGGGAGAAAGAATGACTTCTAGGCTCTTCTTTACCTTTGGGGGAGGGGTAGGAGGAGGATGCTCCGACATGTCTTTGTTCTGCTGTCAGTGTAGAAGGGCCAGACTTCACAGGCCACAGAATTGGTGTGAGCTTCACTGTGGGTCTGTCTGTCCACCTCGCCTCTGCCCCTGCCCCTGTGGGCACTGGAGTCCAGACTAGTGTCTGGATCCTTCCAGTTGCCTGGCTGCATGCCCAGGCGAAATGATTACAGGGCAGAGCACATGGGGAAAATCAGGTCTGAAGGAAAACCCATGTGCGGGGCTATGCAGCAGGCACTCTGCCTCACTCTCTTGTGATTTGAGTCACCCCGAAAAGGGGAAGATGAGTGGGGGCAAAAGCACCCAAATGTCTGCAGACAAGGAGCACGCTGTAGAGCAGGGGGTCTAACTTCTTTTGACCTTGAGCCACAGGAAGAAACAGATTTTACATCGTGGCCCAGTAGATACATAACTATAAATGTATAGCTATAGATAACATGTGTATGTGTGTGTGTGTGTGTGTGTGTAAATAAAGTGGCATAAAATTGAAACAGTTTTATGACATGAAACTTTTATTTCATTGGCATGTGATGCACTATGATAGTTTCTCTTCTGTTTCATTAAGAAATAGGAAAGCTGGTCCTGTCCCGCTGAACTGATTTCGCAATGCTTAATAGATGATACCTGTGGTAAGAACGAGACCCAAATCCTGGTAGAGAGGAAAGAGCTTGGAGGGCTGTGATCTGGAGCAGCGTGCCCAGCAGAGCCTCTGTGGTGGAGGGCATGGTCTGTTCAGCACCGTTGTCCAACGTGGGAGCTTCTGGCCCCAGGTGGCCGTTGAGCACGATGTGGCTAGTGCAAATGAAGAACTGAATTTTACGTTCCATTCCATTTCAGTGCACTTAGATTTAAGTAGCCACACGTGTGGCTCATGAGAAGCTGAATTTTAAATTGTGTTGTTTTCATTAATTTAAATATAAGTAGCTGCATGTGGCTAGTGACTCCTACAGTGGATCTGGGATACTGCCTTTCTTTTGCCTCTAACTAACTGTATGGCAGCGAGCCCCACCCCACACACTCCCTGTCCTGTCCTGTCCTGTCCCTAACCACCAGGCCTCCCGTGCAGCCCCTGTAACTGAAGACTGGACTCAGCTCCACCTTTCTGGGTCCTGGTGGTTAGGAAAACCAGGCTTAATGCTTACCTGGGGCATGTAGTTAATTAAGTGCCCCTTGAAGTGTTCAGATAATGATAACGTGCTTTGCATTTGTAAATGATCCTCCAGAAACCTTTCCCTTCTTCCGTTTCAGTGGCTTAATTGCTCACCTGTGTGACTTGACAATTTGAAAAGAGAGATGCTTTCTGCTTAATGAAATCTTAGCAGCCCATCTTCACCGACTTGCTGAGCTCCTGGGATGGCATTTGCAGCCTGAACATGAGGTGCTTTGCTTTCCCCAGTTGCTTTCTTCTTAAGTAAAAGAAACCTCCCTCTAGGCAGATGTAATGGCCAAAAGGAAGCTGACAGTGGGAAATTGGGTGCATAGGTTACCATCAGGGTGCTTTGGTTTGTTTTTGTTGTTTGCAAAGCTAATGCGTACATTTGAGGTTTGGAGGACAGACTTCTAGGAGTTGGCATTGATCTCAAGGCCCTGCTGAAAAAATGAAGGGGCCAGGAAAGGAGGGGGGTGATTTTTTCTCACTGGGTCTCAGAGAGTTCTGGTAATCAGAGTCAACCTTGAGGGGCTTTGGCAGGGCACATAACTCAGCTTATTTTACTTGTCAGAAAATGATTTCTTCTCCCAGGCCCTCACAGCTGAGAGGACTGAAGGTGAGATGGGTGGGAAGCTCACAGCCCACTCATTTGTGCTGAACCAGCAAGTGATCTGAGGTGTTCTGCCAGTCATTTTGACTCTGATGGGAGGGGTAAAAAGAGGGACAGAAATTATGTCTGGGAAGAGTCCTAATTCATGACATTCAGAAACTGGGAACAAGATCACCAGCTCCCATTGGAATTAAATGGCTCCAGGCTGCTAGAAGAATTTATCTCGTTCACTTCTGTTTTTTTCTCCTGTGACTAGATAATGAGAGGAGTTTTAAAAATGGTGCAAGATGTGCCATGTCAGCTCCTCCCACACATAAAGGCAACCTCTTTTGTTAAAAGTGCAAGATGTGTCATGTACCAGGAATCTCACTTAATTCTTACCACCACACTCTGAGGAAGTGATTAGCTTCATTTACAGATGGAGAAACAGAGAGGTTAAGTAACTCACCTAGTGGTACACAGCTAGCAACTGCCAGCATCAGAATCTGCACCTGCCCTTTGGGCCATTAAACTGTGCTGCTTCTCAACGTCAGGCCTGATGAGTGGGAGGGGCCTGCGGTGCCCCTGGGGTTTGGTGACTCACGGCACCCTCCTTGGTACTTGCAGATGGAATGTGAGGCACTCATTGGCATCCTCAGTGCCTATCACTCCGAGAGGGGGGACACGGGCCCTCTGCTTGCCGGCATCCTTGGTGGAGGTGGGATGAGATGGAATGATGGAGGAGGAGCATCCTTCTCTCTGAAGTCAGAGGGAGGAATTCATGGTGAGGGAGAGGGTATACCCCATACATACCAGATAAAGGGAGAACCAACAGCACACCATCGCAGATTCGGCTGACAGGAAACAGCTGCTGAAGGAGGAATGGGCAATGTGAGGGCAGAGTGGTACTGCCCTGCTCTGGAGGGTGGAAGGTGTGAGCTGGCCACGGATGGACAAACAAGGAGGGAGGCTGTGCTGGAGGAATCACAGCTGTGGTAGGGGACTCAGGAGACCCAGGGTGTGACAAGGGTCTGTGTGGGGGCTGAACGGGGAGTGCAGAGGCCCTCGGTGAGGCTCTGACTCAGTGACACCAGGAAGAGTGGGCCCGAGCCCTGAGGGCTGCCCGTGATGGTCACGAGAGCAGCACTGATGGAGGGCCCACCATGAACAAGACACACGGCCAGGGCTATAACGGGGACTCCAAACATGACGACATGGCCTTCCTGCTTCCAAAGGGTCACATTAGGAGATCAAAAGTAGACATTATACAAAAACAGAACAAAACGAAGACTGTCAGAGTCACAGTGTGAATGTGCTGTTGGCCTCTTACAGCACTCTGCTGCCTCCCGACCTCAGGCATGACCAACTCAAGGTGACCCCTGTGCCCCAGGTGCATGCGTGACTCACCGTGCACATGGGCATCACTGGTGCCTATGGCCATGAGAGGTGGGAAATGAAAAATAAGGCAGAATCTGGTGCCAGCCGGAGGATTGATCCAATTTCCTTTTTTTAGCCTTTAAAAACTCCCATCCAACACCACTATTGTTGGCTCCCAGTAGGCCCCTGGGATTCCTGAAGGCAGCTCAGCAGCGATTCAGCAGTTGCTTATTTTGAGTCTGTCTGTTAGAAGCAGAGTGAATTGGGGTCCCTGCCCTCCAGGGGTTATAGTCCCCCGGGGAGATGCTGAGACACAGTGACAGGGCAGTGCTGGCCTGGGGTAACTGCCACAGGGTCTCAGAGGAGGGGACGGGTGTGGCGGCACAAAGGGGAACTTTACAGAAGTGGTGATGTTTGAGTGGAGCTTTTGTGGGAAGCTTTCCTGGCGAGGAAGCAGTGTGAGCTGATGGGCAGCAGCAGGAGGGGCCATGGTGGGTTCAGGGAGGGTGCTCTGAGTTCAGGCTGTAGTTGGAGCCATTGGTGGGGAACAGAGCGGGAGACGCAGAACAGCAAAGGGCTTTCACACCACCCAAGGAGCAGCCATTCTCTGGGTGTGAGGAGTGACCCACCAGCCCTGTGTTAGAAGATCCCTTAGGTGGCAGTGCAGAAGGGCCTGGAGTGGTGGGCACCGGCAGGGAGGCCAGCGGAGGTGGTGGGACTCACCCTGGCGCCTGAGCAAATGTGATGTCATAACAGGCAACGGAAAAGTGGACATGCGGATGGTAGAACTAGGAAGGTGAAGGAAAGAGGAGAGGAGGGGCTGAAGCAGGAATGAGCTTCCTTCCAGGGGGGACCATTGTGCGTGTCACTGGTGGACTTGAAGTAAACACACGAATGGTTCTGATGATCTAGAGCTACTGACACACCTCTCCAAAACAGTGGCTTTAAAACAATGCTGATCATTTATTTTGTTCACCAACCTGGAGGTTGATTAGACTCAGCTGTTGCTTTTGGTTGGTGGCTGGGCCTGGCATCTTCTCGAAGGTTCCTCACCTGGGCGGGGAAGGCGAGATCCACTGGGGCCGGAACAGCTGGGGCTCCTCGGCTCCCACCACCTTCTCTGTCATCTCTCCACAGGGTAGCTGGACTTTTCACACAGTGGCTGGAGGCTCCCCGAGTGAGTGTTCCCAAAGAAACCAGCAGCTGCTGCTGTGTGACTTTTTCTAGCTGGGGCTCTGAAGTGGTGCAGTCACTCCCGCCTCATTTTATTTTAGGCATCGATGTGATTATAAAGGCCCCGGGCTCAAGGAGAAGGGTATGTATCGTCCCTCTTGATGAGAGGAACATCAAGGGATTTGTGGATGTGTTTCCAACCTTCCCCACAAGTATATAATTAAATGTACCGAGGCCTTTTTAGAGAAATAAAGTAGAGAACTGAACCCTCATCTACCGCAGGAGGAAGTGAAGAGAGAAGCTCTCAACTGGAGATGGCGGCATATTCTTTAGAGATATGAGGGTCACTGCCAGAGTCGATTGTTATCTGAACTTGACTTGTTCCCTCAAAGAAGCATATTGCCCCATTCCTTGTCAGAGTTCAGAGGGGACAGAATCTGTGGGCATTGCTGGCAACCATGGCACCAGGATGGGAGCAATGGGGACAAACAGACCAGTCAGTGCTTCAGAGAGTTGAGGCAGGACGGAGGGAGGAGTGTTTCAGAATTGAGTCTGTGAGTGGTGAGGATGTGTCCAGGTGTGTTACCTTGGTACCAGGTGTGAGCTCCAGCATGGGGGGGAAGGGCACTGATGAGGAGAGCTATAGAAACCTGGACAACAGTAGTCCCTATGGCAGTGACCAGGGCAGAGCTAAGGCCAGCATTTCTCAGCTTTGCTCTAGTGCCCAGAAGTGTTAAAATATAACAACAGTAATTCAGACTATAATAACAACCGGCTTCTCTCCATTGGTGTCTCAGTTTCCTGGGCTGCTGTAACAAAGTACCACAAAAATGGGCAGCCTAAACCAGTGGTTGGCAAACTCATTAGTCAACAGAGCCAAATATCAACAGTACAACGATTGAAATTTCTTTTGAGAGCCCAATTTTTTAAACTTAAACTTCTTCTAACGCCACTTCTTCAAAATAGACTTGCCCAGGCCGTGGTATTTTGTGGAAGAGCCACATTCAAAAGGCCAAAGAGCCGCATGTGGCTCACGAGCCGCATTTTGCCGACCACGGGCCTAAACAACAGAAATCTGTTGTCTCACAGTCCTAGAGGCTGGAAGTCCAAGACCAAGTTGTGAGGAGAGTCTGTTCTCTTTCCTGCTTCTGGTGGTTGCTGGCCATCTCGGGGTTGTTGGCTTGTAGATGCATCACTCAGATCTCTGTCTTCTTCTCCTTGTGGCCTTCTACCGGTGCACATGTCTGTCTCCAAATTTCCTTTTTATACTGGTCATATTGGATTAGGGTTCAAACCTGACAACCTCATCTTAACTTGATCATCAGCAGAGACCCTATTTTCAACTAAGTTTATATTCCGAGGTACATCCTTTTTGGGGGGGACACAGTTCAGTCCATGACAGTTGGTAAAGATGGGACAGAATCTCTGGGTCTTTCCTGCATGGCCCTTTCTCCTTCCTGTCCATCTTGCCTTTGAGGAGCAAAGCACTGGTCTCACCCATTGGTTACTGTCATGGCTGTCTCTCGGGCTTTTTTTCTTACACTCTAAATCAATTCTTACACGAAATCACACCAGAAACGCCCCCTCACCTCCCTCTCAATTCACTTCTTTTGCTGAAGGGACAGTGGGATCTTTTTCTGGCTGCCTTAGTAATAACAACTGGGGCCGTACCACCCCCACCGCAGTCCCGTGTCATCTCTTTTTATCCTCACAACACTGCTGTAATACAGGAATCAGCACTGTTCTACAGAGGTGGGAAATGGGGCTCAGGGTTCAGGTCACTTGTGGAAGGGCATACAGCTACCAGGAGGGTTTGGGACTGAAGTCAGGGTCAGTCTGACCTCTCCATCATACCAGGCCACCTTATGAATTCAGTGGGGAGCATTATTGGTTACATCTCTATTTCAAAGGAGTTTGGAAATGGTTTATAAGATGATATATAATACAAAGAAGGTTTTTAAATATATGGATGAGGAAAACAGTGCCAAGAGACTAAGAAAGATCAATTAGATTTGGGTTTTAGTTGTCTTGAGTTTAGACATCCTCATGGATGAGCTGAGACCCGTAGGCTTGTAGGCTGGGCTGATGGGAAGGATCAAAGTCATCTGACCCCTGTCTGAGCTCCAGGAATCACATCTGTAACCTCTGCTATTGCATGGATAGAAGGTGCTTCTTGGTTAAACTGAAGGCTGTTGCTGGAATCGCCCAAGGGAAAGATTTCAGTGCTCTGAAAGCTGAGCCAGTGCAAGCTCCATGTTTATTTACTTTTTGCCAGAACAGGCTGACAGCCACTTCCAAAGAACAAAAGTTAGAGGCCCATTTAGAACTACACCGAGGATGTCTTTCTTACTCTGAACCAGCTGCAGGAATTATAGATGGGTGCTAGCGCTTAGAGGAAATACCCAATATCCATCAATAATCAGTAATACTCTAGCACAGAAATATCAAGTGTGGCATTATCCAGGCCCAGGCTCTGGTCCCAGTTCCATCATTGCCTGGGCATGTGACTTTTTCTCTGCATTAACTTCTCTAAGAGCTTCTGAGGCCCCTGGGTTGGGGGTGGACAAGGGACCTGTTAGAAATGGAGACTCCTGGGTACTACCCCGCAGTATTGGTGCTACTGGTAGATAGGGGGGCCAAGTTCCTTGGCTGACTCTCTGCAGGTAGCAGGCTTATTAATCATCATTCCCAAACATTTATCGAGTACCTGCTATCTGTAGGGCACAATTTTGCATACTGTAGAGCATTTAGAGACTATTCCTCCATTGTAGACTCTGGAAAATTACAGCAAGTCCAGGTCACCTCTTAAATTCCTGGCAGGTGCCCATTTGCTTCTGGCAGTTCTGACTCAGGATCCACAGGAGGGAGTGTCGGGGAAGGTTACGCTCCCCTTGCAGTCGTGCATGGTCTGTGCCTGGTGGACATGGCTTTGATCTGCACAGCTGTGCAGTGTGGTCCCTTTGCCTCCTGTGTATGGTAGAAAGGCCCATCTTTGCTTTTCACGTGTGGGCCACTAAAGTCACCTATTCATCATAGGAGCAATGAGGAATGAGAATGTTCCCCCGTGTGTTAGTAGAATGGGTGCCCTTGCAAAGGGTTCCCAAACTCCTCTGTTCAGGTAACCCAGAATAGCTCAACCCCTCCTGCAGGACAATAAAGTCTCATTTTAAACAGTCATGTGAACTTTTCATTCTATTCAGCAAAGTCCCATGATTGTCTGAATATGAACGTGTTTATTCCTAGGAGGCTCCCATCTGCCTGGCGTGTGTGGGGAGGGGCGCAGTGCCCAGTCTAGGAAATGCAGCTCTGTCAGGGCCTAAACTCCTGTTCGGGATTGATCATCTGCACCAAGAGAGCCATCAAGATCCATCCATCTATTTATTTGGATTCTTGCTTTATTCTAGAAACTATTAGAGGTTGGCTACAATGGGTACTTTAGAGTTAACTTGTATTTAAATGGGCAAAAGATAATATTTATTAACAGTTTTAAAAAGCTGCCTGGCCGGTGTGTCTCAGTGGTTGGGCGTCGGCCTGTGAACCAGGAGGACACGGTTTGATTCCTGGTCAGGGAACATACCTGGGTTGCGGGCTCAGTCCTCATTAAGGAGCGTGAAAGAGGCAGTCAATCTGATTTTCTCTCATCATTGATGTTTCTCTCTCTCTCTCAACCTTCCTCTCCCTGAAATCAATTAAAAAGGCTAAAACTATAAGAGGCCCCACTTCCTCTCAGCCGTTTGTGATCTGCTGGGAGCTGGCTGGTGGTACTTGGGGTCACTGCTGAGACCCAGGGCCACCGTGGGATGAGAGCTCCTGGGACTGAGCTGGGCCCGGCCTGCCAGGGCTGCTGTATCAGGACTATGCCTGGCAGTATTTTAAGAGTAATTAGCAGTAGTCAAAATAGAAGGATGGTTCTACTACACTCCCTACTAGACAGTGCTGTCCACAAAGGCCTGACCAGGCAGATGTTAAACTACCCCTAGGCATTCCAGTGAGGGTGCGTCAGTTGGTTAGTCTCCCCTCCTGCACCAGGTACCAGCGGGTGGGTGTATGAACACAAATGTGCAGGAAGGATTCAGGCAATTTGGCCTTTTGTGCTCTTGCTGATCTAATGTGGCTCTTTGCGGGGGTGTCTGTGCTGAGTTTGGCTTAGACATTTACTGCTCTTCTCTGCCTGGGCTTCCTTGGTCCAAGCAGAATGTAAGACAGCCTGTGCAGGGTGCCACGAATGGGCAGT
Source organism: Corynorhinus townsendii (assembly GCA_026230045.1). Classification (NCBI taxonomy): domain Eukaryota; kingdom Metazoa; phylum Chordata; class Mammalia; order Chiroptera; family Vespertilionidae; genus Corynorhinus; species Corynorhinus townsendii. The sequence goes on along the minus strand of JAPDVU010000002.1, from coordinate 137,802,759 downwards.
GGCAGGACTTCTGGTTTGCTGCTGTTTTGGTTCAATGACACCTCCTTGCCTCCAGTTTCGGACATTTCCCATCGTTCTGTCAGTCTCTGGTGAGCTCTCATGAGGATTTCCTCCTTAGAATAACGTGTTCACATCTCTGGGGTTCCTCCAACCATGTTCAGAGCAGAGACGGGGATTTCTCACTCATGGATAGTTCTCCGTGGCTTCTGTGAGCTGGGTTGGCCTCCCTCTCAGGAAACAAAACCCAGATGGGCGTCTGGAATTACCAAGGTGATTTAGTGATAGGGACTCCTGAAAGAACTAACCCTGAGTGTAAAACTCAGTTTGGATCAGGTCAGAAACTTGACCGCCACACACCTCGCTGGGTGTATCTGCTCACTGCCAAGCTCTCAGAGTGTTTAAGGAGGTGTGTGCTTCTACTTAGACACTTACAGGGACAGGAGCCTTGGTGGCTGGGCGTGTGTGTGTGTGTGTGTGTGTGTGTGTGTGTGTGTGTGTGTATGTGTAGGGCTCCAATGTGACAGGCACACATGCAGGGAGATTTAGATCAGAGGGCCTCAGATGACTAAACTCTAGACTCTAGCAGGAGCCACAGTATCCGATGGTATAAAATCTCATCCAGATGCATTTATAATCTATTTGTGGTTTTTCGTTTCGCAGCAGCCAGAGGTTTGCTATGAGGGAAAGCCAGAGGATGAAGCCAGGGTCCGGGAATCTGAAGAAGCCCCCACTACCACCTCCCTGACTCCGGCTCTGGTCTCCCATGTGTGGCCAACTCTGTACCCCGCTTGCAGCCCACAGGAAGTGTTGGCATCTGTTTCTGGCTGTCAGCTGTTGCCTCTGATTCATGAAGGGGCCTGGGTCTGTGGGAGGTGGAGGATGCCAGCAGTGGGCTCGTGCAGCGAGAGGGAAGTTTCCTTGTGTGGTGACGGGAGGGAGGACAAATGTGCTCGTGGGCAGGAATTGTGCTATTGCTCATTCTAGGGAGCTAGTGGGCAGTGTGGAGATGAGTCTTCCCCAGTGTCCTGGATCTCGTGCTCCGACTCCAGGGAGGGTGTGTTATTGCATCAGGAGTACATGCGCCTTGGCAGGGCTACTGTGAGGAGACGTTGGCCGTGCTGGTTCCAGCCTAGTTCCTTTAAACGCTTGATGGGCTGTGTTTAGTCTACTAGGGCTGCTGTCACCAAGAACCACAAACGGGCTGGTTTAAGCCACGGAAATTGGTTTTCTCACAGTTTTGGAGACCAGAGGCTGAATCAGGTGTCAGCGGCTGGTTCCTCCTGAGGCTGTGAGGGAGGGTGCTCCAGGCTTGCTGGCCACCGTTCACTCCATTTCCGCTTTCAGGCCCGATGGCGTTCTACTTGTGTGCATGTCTGTCTCTGGGTCTAACTGTCCTCTTTTTATAAGGATACCAATCATATTGGATTAGGGCCACCCAGTCACCTCACTTTAACCTAATCATCTGCAAAGGCCTCCTTTCCAAATAAAGTCACAGGTACCAGGGGTTAGGCTTCAATATCTTGTGTGGGGAAAGGGGTGACACAATTCAACTCCTAAGGGGGTGAAGGGGTTTTTGTGCTCACCTGTGTGAGAGACCCTGGGAGCATAGGTGGTGGGGTCCCGTGCCTGGGATTGAAAGTTGCCGCTTACTAGCTGTGTGTCTTTGGGCAAGTTGCCTACCTTGCTTCCATGTTAGTAAAATGGGTGAAAAAAATAAATAAAAATAAAAGGCTGACAGGGTCAAATAAGTTAACACATATAAACTTCTTCAAACAACACTTGGCATATTGTAATTCTCACTGAATGTAAGTTGCTGCTGATACTACCTATACTGTATATCTCTCATTTGTTTGAAGTTAGGAGAATATGGTACATATTATCAAGGATGCTTTAAAAAGGGGTGAATTGAAAGGAGTAAGGATGTTAACCACCTGAATTTCCAGGTGTACACATCTTCAAATGACTGAATAATTATCTCTTCCAGAGACTGGGCAAGGATCATTGTGTTTTGAGTAATGGAAAAAAAAATCATTTAACAAACATTTATTCAAGCTTTGCTGTGCACAAAACACTCCCCTTAGGTGCTAAGGTGGATTTATAAGAAAGGCCAGCGAAGATAATATCTGTGGGATTTAAGGAGCCTGCAGCCTGGTGAGAGACAGACATGGAGTGATAACGGGCATTGTGCGAAGCGCTGCTCCCGGATTAACCCATGTAATCCTCACAATAACCTGAGGGGAGAGAGGACCATGCTCCCTAATCCATAATTCTGAACACCTCCCCTCTCCCCCTCAAAAAAAAAGCAACAACAACCCCAAAACCCAAATCTGAAAATGGAATTTCTTCTTTGGTTTGCTGCAAACTCATTTGATTACAGAACCTGAGCTGAACTGATGTGAGGCTATTTATTTATTTATTTATTTTTGTTTATTTTTTGTTTTTCGACATCATGCGAATGCTCACAAATTTCTCTGCAGTAAAATGCTGGGCGTAAATGTACCATGATACCTTTCTAAAACCTGGGAAACTCTAACCTGAATCTGGCTCAGAGATTTCGGAAAGAGATGATAGGCCTGCATCATTAGGTATTTTACAGACGAGGGGCACTGGGGTCCGGAGGAGTGAAACCGCCTGCTCATGTCTCAAGGCTCCAAAGGCCCAGCTGTGTCACTGCGTGATCCCACGGGTCAGACTGGGGACGTGCTGAGGGCAGACACCTTGCCCGTTGGGCCCTGCCACTCTTGGCCCTTGTCTCTTTGGCTTCCTCTGATCTGGAACATCCCCACAGGCTTTCTTGTCATAAAGAGTGTGGAGACTGTCTCTGCAAGCTGTGTCAGCCACTGCTGCTGGTGATCAGTAAGCCTGTTTTGCTTGCAAGTCACAGAAACCGGCTCCAGGAGGAGGGGTAAGGAGATGGGTGGGACAGGTGGGTCTGACTAGAGTACAGGGTCTCCTGGAGCCCCTGACAGAGCTGTGGCCTGGCCTTGGGAAGGCTCGGAACCAGGGAGTGCTCTCCCTTTGCCTACCATCTGGGCTTTGACCCCTGACTTCTCCTGCTTCCCAGTCCGCACTGTAGACAACGACGACTACCATCAAACCTAGCTTTAACCTCCTAAAGGTAGTAGCCAGACTGAGCTGGAGTCTTCAGTCCAATCCAGATCCCACAGGTCTACTTCCCTTCTGTGTGTGTGAGGACAAAGAATTGGGGGGTGGGTGGGAGTGGGGAGCTGGTTAAAGAGAGCATGCCATGTATGCGCCCTCCCTCTGGGGCTAGATTTGATCCAGGATGCTCAGTTTTTCTGACCTTAACCTAGTATACATCTTGAACGTTCCCTTGACCTTGGTTCTTAGTGCTTCAGTCGATGCCTTCTGTTCCCTTTGCTGATTGGACTTCCTGCTGCCTTGAGATGACAGTGCAGCCTGTTTACTTGGGGCCATGACAAGCTGAGTGGCCTTTGGCTGTCCTTGTTTCTCAAGCTATTGGCTTCAACTTTCAGACCCCCTGGAGCCACCACACCCCCACCTGCTTGATAACTACCAGGAGGGCTTTGCTCTGAGGTCTCAGCATGCCTGCGGAGTGACTGTTTATTTAGATAGACCGAGCTTGGCACTGCAGGCTCCCTGACCTCTCGTCTGTCATGACCGGATGGTCACACAGCCAGGCTGCTCAGGCATCCATGTTGCTGGTCTTTTCCCCTTCTCTCAAGGCCTGGTCAGTGTCAGAGGCCAGGGGAGTCTGGTAGAGGAAAAGAGGCATTCAGATCCAGACTTACTCTGGGCAAGTCACTTAACCTCCCTGTGGCTCTCTTTCTTCATCTGTGTCCTCAGGGGAATGGACCAGATGTTCTTCCAGGGCCCTTCTGGTTTTGAGCAATTCTGTGCTGTCCACTAAGAACTTTGGCAGGAGTTGCCATGGGTGTACAGAGAATGAGCGTCATGGCTGAGAAACGGGAAGGCATGTTGAGCTAGCCTCTAGGTGAGAGCCTCACTAACATCAAGACACCAGACGTTCTCTATTCTGATATAAAACTTCCCTACGTGACCAGCACGGCTCACTGTGCCTAAACTATTTGTGTAAACAGTATCGTTTACTGAACACCTGCCTTCCTTCTGGGAGTCTGGAATTCTGGTACAGGCCAGGCGGAGGGTGCCTACGGGACCAGCCTCTAATAAAACCCCAGACACGAAGTCTCTAATGGACTTCCCTGGTGGACCGCTCACACCTGGGGTCACCACTTGATGCTAGAAGAGTAAAGTGTGTCCTGTGTGACTCCCCTGGCAGAAGAGTCTTGGAAACCGGTTCCCCTAGACTTTGCCCCATGAGCCTTTCTCCTGATGGTTTTGCTTTGTATTCTTTTACTGTAATGGTGGTAGCGGTGGATATGACTGTATACTGAGTCCTGTGAGTCCTTCTACTAGTTCACCTCCTAGCAGGTCTGGAGTAGTCTCTGGCACCTCCACGCTCATGGACTTTAGAGTGACTGAGAGCAAGTAAAGACAATCCTCAAACCCCTGCCCAAGTCCCCACTAATCCATGGCGCAGGCTCGGTTCCTCTGCCTGTTCTAGGAGGAGCTGCAGCCTCGTTAAAATGTGTGAACGTTGTGTCCTGAGCACTAATGTCCCCACTGGCCCCGTGAAATCCAGACGTTGCATTGTCCATTGAGAGGCCAGATCAGTTTTGGTCCACATAAAACTCAGCAAGGACCTCTGGGCTCAGTATGATGCGCCAGAATGCTGCGGGGATGTTCCGAAGCTGCTGTCATGCCTGCTCACCAAGGCCTCTCCGGAAGCAGCTTCAGCCTTCTTCATAAATGAGGTTCTAGATTCTCCAGAAGCAGGCTGGGAGAGCCAGTTAGTCTTACATAAGTTAGGGAGAAATCACGGGAGGAAAGGTCATTGGAGAGGAAATCAAGGTCTTAACCTTGGCCTGTTGGTCTGTTTCTGTGAACTTGGAATAGAAACACATACCTTCTTCTGAATGCGTCAGGGAAGCTTTCTGTTTAGAACAAAGTTCTCACTGGGAAGGTAGAGACTTGCATCCTTACTGGTAAGAACTGAGTCTGAATAAGGAGAGGAGAGCGTGAGCTATTGTGTTTGGCTGTCATATCTTTAAGGACCAGGAGAACCCAAGTCACAGCACTTCATTCTCTAAGCAGCTCTCCTTTCGTTTGCAATTGGCCTGGGTTGCCTCAGTGGCTGAGTATTTGGCTCTCCAAGGACAGAAGGATCACTCTATCATGTGTCGTGTTCCAGCATTTAAAGTGAGCCCCTACTTTAGAGAGGCTTTGGGCCGTGCCTCTGGAGCGAGATTGGAAGTCAGCAGCCTTACGCACAGAGCATCTCTGGCGTGCTCCACACCTGCACCCGCCGGACTGTGAGAAGCACGAGAAGCATGGCCCTCTGAGGCCGTTCCAAGAGCCTGTGTGTTTCCTGGCAGCCAGTGGGTTTATCTACATGGGGCTTAAGCACAGTTGCCTTTCTCCTTGGAAGAGTGAGACAAGGCACTGAATCACGCAGGAAGCTACTGCCGGTAATGTGCAAGGAGTAGACAGATATTCCGCCCGTTGGCATTTGAGAAGAGGTCTGAGTGTTGCTACAGCATTTGGAAGTTTTCATTTTCTTTTCAAAATCGTTCACAAGATCCGTATTTGGTAGGAGACCAGTAAGAGTGCATCCTTTCCTTGGGGCTAAAATGGTAAGAAGGAAACTGTTGGCATCTGCTTTGGTTGAGCACTTCCTTTGTGCAGAGCACGCTCTGTGCTGTGCTCTGTGCTGGGTGAGGGGCAACACTGCAGCCCCTGCCATCACCTGGGAGAAAAGACCGATGGGCACTTGCAAAGCAAAAATGTAAGTTAATGGAAAATACCTGCATACATGAGCATCCCTGTGTAGGGTGGATTGTAGCCAGAGTCAGGGGTGGCCAACTGGAGGCATTATTAAGGAAGGGGTTTTCTGAAGGAATCATCGAAGCCAGCTTTTACTCAGAATCAACTCCTTTTCCTCAGAGGTCAGCTTGCTCTCTTTTCTTTCTTCCCTGTCTCTGTTCAGGGCACCAGGAGCCCCATCCCACACCACACACACAGAAACTTGGAAGTTATTCCAGATGTCCCCCTCCCTTATCCGCTCAAATTTGACCAGTCTCTGAGACTTTACCCCCTTCATTCCCCATTGCTGCCAATGCTGCCTCAGTTCGGGCCCTCAGTATCCTCCCTGCAAACTTTTTTATTTGGAACTAATTTCAAGGTTACAAATAAGTTGCAAGAATAAGAATAGTGCAAGGAACACCATTTACTCTTTACCCAAATTCCCCTCTTGTTAATATTGTATTCCTTTTGTGCATACTCACTCTGTACACACACACACACACACACATATACACCTCTAACCTTTTTAACTATATGAGAATAAGTTGCCTTCCTCATGGCCCTGAACTCCTAAATACTTCAGTATGTTATTTCCTAAGAACTAGAATGTTCTCTTATGAAGCCACAGTATAGTTACCAACTTCAGTGAATTTGACCATCGATACAATGATTTTCTCCAGTCTTCCTCCCCTATTCCAATTTTGTCAGTTGACCTAATAATACCCTTTATAACATTTCCCCTCTAAGCAGGATCCAGTCCAGGACCAGGCATTACATTTGGTTGTCATGTATCTTTAGTCAGTATCAATGCCAATGTCTGGAACATTGCCCAACCTCCCTTTGTTTTTTTATGATATGACATTTTAGATGAATATAGTTTCTTTCTTCTTTTTAGAAATAGAATGTCCCTCATTTTGGGTTTGTCTGGGTTTCCTCCTGGTAAAATTCAAGTTATACATTATCAGTGGAATCACATCTGGAGGTACACCAGAATTGGTGGTGTTAATTTTTTAAATTGAGGTTTAATTGATATCTAACATTATATTAGCTTCAGGTATCGAATGTAATGATTTTATATTTGTGTATGTTGCAAAATGATCACCTGTAAGTGATCATTTATAATAAGTCTAGTTAATATCTGTCCCCATACATAGTTACAGAACATTTTTTTCTTGTGATGATGACTTTTAGATCTATATACTCTCTTAGCAATGTCCAGATATGCAATACCATATGAACTGTTGCTGTGCTGTACATTACATCAACATGACTTTTTTGTTTTATAACTCAAAGTTTATACCTTTTGACTCCCTTTACCCACCCTCTATCCTTCTGGTGTTGTTCATTTTGATCACCAATTTTGGGCACCAGTCAGGGAGTGCCCAATTTATCCTTTGGGTATTACTACTATTTTAGTTGCAACTAATAAGCAATCTGTGGGGAGACTCTGGCTCACCTTCAAAATTTCTCCCTAGGTTCGCACCCATTGACGGTGTGTACCTCATCCAGTCTTTATTCTGATGGCTGCAAAATTATGATTTTTCCACCTCCAGCCTCACCATAATTTCTGAACTGAATCAATGTAACAAACAGCTTACTGAGGGCCTCCCTGCCCCTCTTCTTGCCTATCCACCCCAGTCTATTCAGGTGTGCTTCTGATTCTGTCACCTCTATGCATAAATGCCTCCAGTGGCTTCCCCTCACACCCAGGATAAACTGAAGCCCTCCTTAGCCTCTTCATCTTTCACCTCCACCCTGCTTGCCTTGTTCTCGGTCACCTAGGAGTACTCAGCTTGTAATGCTGCTTTAAATGTGTGCTGTCTCATACCCAGTTCTCTTTCCTTTCTTGATTAGAATATCTGTCCCTATGACCTTGACTGGCAACCTCCTATGCACTCTTTAAAGCCCAGCTAGTTTTCCCCTCCAGAAAGCCTTCTCTTATACCTTCCTCTTCTCCAAGGCTGAGGCAAGTTTCTGTCTTCTGGGCTCCCAGGGATCTGTGCACACCTCTGCCATAGCACTACCATGGTACAATGACATTTACAGTGTTGTACCCTTCTCCCCCCACCACTCAAAAACCTAGTTCCTCAGCAGCAGCCAGGTTTTATTTCGTGTTGGAGTCTCAGAGCTGAGCTCAGTGCCTGACAGAGAGGAGGTGCTTCGTGAATTTGTGTTGTAATAATGAATCTCTAGGCAAGAGTGGGAACATTTCTCAAACTTATTGGACCAAAGGATATTCTCTCTCTCTCTCTCTCTTACTTTATACATTTTTTTTTAAACCACTTAATTGAGGGATGCTTGGCATGTAAAAAGCTATACATCATTAATGTGTACAACTTGATGAGTTTGGGGATAAGTATATACCTGTGGAAGGATTCTCCTTGTGCAGAGCATTTTTAAAATCTCTAAGATCCATTCTGTTGAGTTGTGTCTCTTTACAAAAAAAGATATGTTAGAGTCCTAACCCCTAATAGCTCAGAATGTGACCTTATTTGGAAAATGAGGTTAAAATGAGGTCATTGGGTGGAACCTAGTCCAGCATGACTGGCATCCTTTTAAAAAGAGGAAATGTAGAGATTGACATGAGAGCAGGGAGAACGTCATGTGAATATAAAGGCAGAGAATGGGATGACTCATCTTCAAGCTAAGAAACACCAAATATTGCCTGCAAACCACCAAAGAGAGGGGCTTGGAACAGGTACTTCCTCAGAACCCTCAGAGGAACCAGCTCTGCTGACACTTTGACCGTGGACTTCCAGCCTCCAGATCTGAGACAGTACGTTTCTGTTATTTGAGCAGCCTTGTCTGTGGTGCTTTGTTATGGCAGCCCGAGCTGACTGCTATACCTCCTAACTGAATCTTTGATTTTTGTTCAGTTTAATATCTAGGAGGGCACACAGGCTCCCCAAATATCCCTTCAACACTGCCTTTCAGATTAGCAAATTTTTGCCAAAAAACTTTGACACCTAGAGCAGGTAGGCCTAGAATTTGGAAAGCCACTTCTGCGTTGGGCCCCTAGGAGGTGGGCAGTGGAGGGTCTGGTGAGGATAATGGACAGGCTGCTGCCGAGCGGTAAAAGGAGAAAAGGCTCAAATGTGTGCTCCTGGCCTCTAAAAGCACTTGCCACCCTCTGTAGGATGGGCTAGTGGGGTCCTGTTGGCCTCACCCTCCTTCTTAGGACTCCCATTTCCTTGCAGGGCCTCTGCTGTAACTGGCTGCCACCTATGTAGATGTGTTTGGGGAGTAGGTGCCACCTGCACGTGTGATTTGCTGCCAGTCTTGGGGCATGTGTCTTCTGACACTACTTGAGACTGTCCCTGGGATTAGCAGGTGGCCGCAGGCCTGGGTTGATTCTGAGGATGTCACCAGAATCTCCTGGCTTCACCCTCCTCTCCTGGGGCTGCACACCCAGGCTCTTTCTGGGCTGAGTGGATTTTCAGAAGGATGGTCCTCCCCGTGTTGTAGCCCCAGCTTGCGATCAAGGCAACCAGGTGATACAAGTAACCACCCCACCGTGGCCGCTGAGTTATAGCACATACAGGTCTCTGCTTTGATGTTTTGGCTTTGTTCTCCTGGGGCAGCCCAGGAGTTCTGGTTCTTATGATTTGATTTTGGGACTTGCAGGGGAATAGACCTGTGTTCGGTGGTTTTAAAGGTGGTTTGAAGTAAATTTAATTTAATGATATGGATATTTCAAAAGCCTGTTCCCTGTGGTGTGACAGACCCAAGGGTTGTAGCTTTGTTAACTTTCAATTTATGGTCTTGTTCTGATGCTAGGAATGGGGCTGTGCTTGTTAGCAAAGTGGACAGAATGGTAGGTCTGAACTCCAGCGTGATGGCTTTGTGGTCCCCTCCGCCTCTGCTAGTCTGTTTTGGTCCCTGCCAGCATCACTTTCCCCTTGGCTCTTGAAAAGACATTTCCCAACCATCCTTCTACTACCCTTTGCCTGTCTTCTAATAGAGACTGCCACACTTGGCTGGCTCCTTGGTATGATGCTCTATTAAAGAGACCAGACCTGTGCTGTGGGATGTAGCTCAGGAGGCTTAGGATGGCCCAAGGTTGGGCATGTGGACCGTGCAACCCTCAGGGTGGGCTGTGTGACGTGCGGCCTGAGGTTACTGGGTCCTTCAATATTCAACCTGCACTTTATTATGTTTGCGCCATGCTCTAAGCGGCAGCATTAAGCTGTCTTCTTATAAAGTTCATCTCTTGGTTCTGCAGGAATAAGGGAGAAATGTTACCTCTCTTTTGAAAGCGAGCTTGTTAGGAAGAGCAGTGATGCCAGACCCAGCTGTCATTGCCTCTGCTTCTTTGCCGGTAGGAATCCTCTCTCCTACCATAAGCCTGAGCGGAAAGTCAGGCATCGCCAGAGGACAAGATCTGTTTACCTTTGCCTCTGGAAAGTGTGAAACAAGAGCTCGTTTTCCCAAATCACTGGAATTTTATGGATATTCTGAAAGGGAAAAATGGGGTTGGATCTTAGTCTTCTTAGATGAAGGGCCCAGTATAAGTGCACACATGATTATTGTGATCAAATAGATTATGGCTACAGCATCTATTGAGATGCACATTAATTCTTGAATATTCGTATGTGAATATGAGGAGTGGTGCTCAGCAGACATCAGGAAATCTGGTCCTTTATGGAGGCAAGCGTTGTGGAGGATCTGCAGGCTCGGAAGGCTGCCAGCCATTGCCCCTCCCCCCCTCCTCCCTCCTCCCCCTTCCTCCCTTCATACCTCCCTTCTCCCTTCTCCCTCTCCTCCTCTTTGCCTTCTGCTGGGGCTGCACTGTTTCTTTGGTGTGTTTGGCCCCCATCACTGTGAGCAGAAGCTGATGCGTCACTGTGTTACTGACAATGAGTGTGCTGTTACAGGAGGACTGGTGTTCGTCTTATTAATCAGGTTACCTTTGCGGGTGCACTTAATTAGAGGAGGTTGATCTTTACAGTGGAGCTGAGAGATGATTACAAGATAAACTGCACAAAGTATGATATTGAAGAAAACTCTAAATTCAAATGTTTTCTCCTTGACTCTCAGATAAGTGTTTCTCTGTGGGATGTGTCACTTACATGTGCTACATTTCATTTTAAAGAGATCTGTTGTCGGTAAGGATCTCAGAGCTGTCATTTTCCTGGAAGCTTTTCACCAAAAGCTGCACCAGAAACCAGGGAAGCCTGAGCCCATCTGTCTGTGGGGGCAGCATGGGAATTAGCAGATGGAGGACGAGGTGGACATCCTGCTGGCTAGTGCGGGCCTGTAGAGCTGTGCTCCCAGGCAACCCCAGCTCAGGTTGCTTGCCTGAGGTCACAGGTAGTTAGAAAGACAGTTGACCTTTGAGCAACACAGTTGGGGCATGACCCCCGCCCCCCCCCCCCCCCCCCGCACCACCACCAGGAAGTCAAAAATCCTCTTATAATTTTTGACTCCTCAAAAAACTTAACTACTAACAGCCTGCTTTTGACCACAAGCCTTACAGATCACATAAACAGTTGAATAACATATTTTGTATATGTGTTATATGCTGTATTCTTACAATAAAATAAGCTAGAGAGAAGAAAATGGTAAGAAATCATAAGGAAGAGAAAAATGCATTTACAGTATTTATTTTAAAAATCTGCATCTAAGTGAACCTACATAGTTCAAACCTGTGTTGTTCAAGGGCCAGCTGTAGTTAGTGAGATAAACCTATTGTTTTCTCCGCTCAGTGGTTTCCTTGACACCACGGACTTTGCTGGTTCTCCATGAACCAGGGGCAAACCATTTGAACCTGGAGCAGGCAGTATCGGCTCTGGGCTACAGATGCATCCCCTTTCACCTCCCTGTCCTCCGAGCTTGCGCTTGCTGCACACATGATTGTAACCCATTTCCCTCTCATTGTTGAGGGTGCCACTGGGCACAGCCCTGTCCCAGCCTCAGTAGAGGAGGCAGTGTGTGTGTGGGGGGGGGGAGGGGGGGGAGGGGAAGGACAGGACTTAAGGTGAAATGCTTATAATATAATGACATTATACCAACCTGGCAGATGTGGATCGTGGAATGGTCTGATTACTTTTAGATTAGCAGATGAAGTAATCAGTGTAAAAGGCCACACCCTATTCTTTTTATTCCTGTCCATCTGAAAACCCCGATAATTGGCAGTGGCTCCCCTCTGTCACTGGGGAGGCAGTAGGGGAGAGAAGAGAGTAGAGAATGCATTGAGAGCAGGATAGGGGTACACCAGGGCAGTTCTGGCAAAGCTGAACCAAGCACTGAAAGATAACAACATAAGCACTTATGTTGAAGTATTTAAAGGGTTCTGCGTTTCTTAAAATGAACTAGGGTTGTTTGGGTAATAACCCAAACACTGTTTACATTGAAAGCTGTTCTCGGATTTAATGGGAAACATATCTGGTTTTGATTTCTGGAAGTATTTGTTAGCAAAATTGCTGCCAGGAGACCAAGCCAGTCCTGGAATGCTAGGAAGTCGAGCTCTTGGTTTTCTAGAAATGAGGAGTGCTGCCCAAGGGCAGGCCTAGAGAGCAGTCATCTGGAGATTGATCAGATTATAGTCCAGGAGGTGGGCGTGGTTCACAGGGAACTCATGTTAACCCTTAACTCAGAAGACCTGGAACTGCAGGGAAGACCTGGCCGGCTTCGAATGGAAGGGTTGGCCTGGCTTGGATTTTCTATAATAATTATGGCTTCATAGCACCTAATGTTCTTCATTTCAGTACGGAGGAAACTATAGGTAAAGCAGTTAAGATCACAGCCTCGGAATTAGAGAAATCTGGTTCAGATCCCATGTCCCCCACTTGTCTTAGTGCAGAGGTTCTTGATCTTGACTGTATGTTAGAATCACCAGGGAGCTCTCAAACTCTGCACACCCAGGCTGCATCCCAGAGCAAGTGGTTATACTGTAGTCGCTGGGAGTGGAGCACAGGTGTGAGTATTTTTTGAAAGTATCCCCCTGACCCAGGAATGGATAGCCATATTTGGAACTACCGGTCAGGTGAGATCATGGAGAAGTTGACTAGCTCAGTGGCTGTGCTTCCTCATCTGAAAAGTGAGGAAATATTATCTAACATATATGGTTCCTAAATGCTAGGTGCTAAATGCCAGGGGCTCAGTCCAGTGCCCAGCACTTAGCAAGCGCTCCAGAAACAGCGTGCTAATCAGTAATCAACTTCACCATGAGCAAAGAAAACTCCTGAAATGCAGATGGGATATTTGTCACATCCATGAAAAAAGGCTCTGGGGGGCAGTTTTGCATTTTTTTGAGACACAGACAGACTGGCGTCCTCTCTCCTGCAGTGGGTGTTGCTGAAAAGGCTTCAGAGTCGGACCCCCTGCTGGATAGGTCTGCTCAGGGCAGCCATGCCGCGTTGTCTGACTCTCTCAGATGCAGGCACACCCAAATCCATTTGTAGTTACAGAGACGGGTGATCTTTTATTTTCAATTTTTAATTCTCAAGTTCTCTCTCTCCTTTGCCTAGGTATTGCTGCTTGAATCGATCCTATTATAGAGTGTCCCGAAAATAAAATATGAGTAAAGTTTGGGTAATCTATCTCTAATCTTGCACCTAAAACATCTGGAACAGTTCATTCCCAAGTGATTGCTGAGATGGTGTCTCTAGAAGTCAAGAATGCAGACTGGCCTCTGCGTCTATGATTCTGTTCTCACTCACTGATGTGAAATCATGTCTACTTATGAGATAGTAATCTGTGTCTGCATCATCTCCAAAAATATTAATTATAACAAATTAATACCTTGTATCTGGGTTAGCAATTCTGCTCTCAGAACATCACCACTCCCAACTTCATCTTAGTACCAATTTCCACACATCTGTAACCCCAGAGCCTAGTTCCGGTGTTTATGCTGACAACTGTACAGGGCCAGATGTTCGCCACTGTGCTGGGGTATGTGTGGGACACTGCAATGACGAGGGCTCATTCCCACAGTGAAATAGAGTTTATAGCACCTCCATGAGGCTGTGAGAAGCCACGGAATATATGGTCTTCAGACCTCAGGAGCGCTGGGTTAGGATCCTAGGTCAGTACTTGGCTACTGAGCCTCAGTTTCTTCATTTGTAAAATGGTAACAGTGGTGCTCATTTCCCAGGATGGTATGCGGTAAAGGTTAAAATAATATATATGTCTTGTCCATGCTAAGTAGTATGTATTAATGTATTAACATTATATCTATTGTGCATAATATATTTAATATACAATGTTATATATTATAATTAATATATTATCATTAAGATACAAGTCATTCATGTTTTATAATTAAAATTTTTTCGCCTCCTTTTTGGTAAGGTATAATTTTATATTCATAGATGGTACTGAATTTTCTCTGAGGCTTGGGAACTGGTCTCAGGGGGTTGCAAGATATGATAAAGGTCTGTGAGGGATTGCAAGCAGTTCTCCTTGTAAAGAAGGTAATTTAATCCTCAGTTCCTCAACATTTGAACACTCATTTATGCTCCTTCGTATGTGACCACTATGGTTCCTGAGTCTAGGTTTGAATAGAGGGAGTACAACTGTGGATGGGGTGGCGTGAGGGCATATCCAGTACTAAATCTACGGGGTCAAGTTTTGGAATGAGGCAGAGCTCAACTCACTACTGCCCTGGAGGCTCCCTGACTTCCTCCTCCCCACATGTGGGCTCCCTCAGCATCTCATGCATCTGTAACCCCAGAGTCCGGCCCAGCACAGATGGAACAGATGTTTGTTGAGTGAAGCAGGAATGAGAGTCCCTTCTTCCCAAACCCCAGACACAGTGGCATGCTCCTGTCTGGTGTCTGGGGTGCAGCAGCTTGCAGCCAGACAGGAGCAATGCCTGTCAAAGGTCACGATCAGCATTTTGGCCCCTGGAGTATTCATTGCTGTACATCCATCTGTGATGTGGTTGTTTGTCTTTTTATTTTATGTATTATTATTATTTTTAATTTATCTCTGTATTGAAAGTATTACAGATATCCCCTTCCCCTTACCCCCCTCGTTTGTCTTTTTAAATGGGCGATTGAGAGGGATCAGGACTAAAAGGGCATATGTACTTTAAAACCATTACAGCTGCTCTGCCTAAGACAGTGGACACTAGCCACATGTGACTACTTATGTTTAAAGCAGTGAAAATACAATAAAATGAGAAATTCAGCCCTTTAGTGGCAATAGCCACATTTTCAGTGCTTGTGGTCACAGGTGGCCCGTGTCTCCCACACTGGACAGCACAGACAGCGATGTCCTCACTGCAGAGTTCTGTTGCCAATGTTGCATTAGTGGGTGGGTGCTAAGCGAGTTCTAAAGTGACTTTTACAGGTGAGAGGGTCCTCTTCGAGCCTGTCTCCTGCATTTGCCATGGATAGAGGAAGGAAGTTTTCAAAGATAAAACTGCAGTGAGGCTTGGCATGTTATCATGGGAACTCATGATAGAGCAGGGTAAAGAGAAAAACAGCAGAAATCCCAGCTTTCTTGGACTTTCCCAAAGCTCTGGGCTTTGGAGCTGGAATTTTCTTTTACTTTCCATCACTGCCTTCACAGAGACCCGTTGCCTGTGGGTTGGCCTTCTGTCTCTCATAGCCTATTCGTGACAACACCCTTTTACTCTCAAAGTGATTTTAGGAGGAAAATACAAGACCCTCCTGGACACGGCAGACACAGTTCTGGATTGGAACTGCATGAACACAAAGCCTTGGACCGGATGTCACCTAAAATGACCCTGCTTTGTATTTCTCAGGGTAGCCAAGTCTTTTACAAAAGTAATCTGATAGCCATCAATAGTTCCTGATTGACCAATGGAGAAAATAAAGCCGTAGAATGATTATGGCCCAGCAATTCAGCAACAGCAACTGAAGTGAAAATCACACCCACCTTTCACCCCTGCAGCTCCACACCTGGGATTTATTGGGCTCTAGTGCCACAACTGTTTACCGCAGCATTAGTTATAACATTGAATACCTGGAAACATCACAAGTGTTTATGTACAGGAGAGTGGGTGTGTGAATTGTGCCATGATAACACAATGTAATCTTATGCAACTTATAAAACTATAATTTGGATTTGCATATGCTGATATGGAAATATATCCAAGATATATTAAGTGGAAAATGTAGACATGAAAATAGAATGTAGAGCATGACCCCATTTGGGTTATTTTAAAAAGATAGGTATTCCTGAAAGTTGTATAAGAAACTGTTTACAATCATTTTATTTAGGGAATGGCCAGGAGTTGGAGAGGGGAAAACTTATTTTCACTTGATATCAGGGGTCCTCAAACTATGGCCCGCGGGCCACATGCGGCCTGCCGAGGACATTTATCCGGCCCGCCAGGTGCCACTGCCTGTCCTGCTTAGCAGCCGACTCGTCCCGGGCCTGCAGTGCGCATAGGAATTTGTTCATAGTTTTTTTTTTAAACTATAGTCCGGCCCTCCCAACGGTCTGAGGCACAGTGAACTGACCCCCTGTGTAAAAAGTTTGAGGACCCCTGCTTTATATTCTACTGTAGTGTTAGACTTTTTAAAAAGAACATATCCATAGTTTGCTTTCATTTTACAATTAAATTTTATTTACATACTTTCAAAATTTAAGTTTTAAAAACTTGTTTCATTTGTATATTTTTTTGCGTGTGATTCAAAGTTCAAAGGTACAAAAGATTAAGCTATAACATGCTAATCTCCCTCTTTCTCCATCCCCTGATCCTCCAACTCTGCTTCTTTGAGCACCCACTTTACCTATATTGTGTATACTCTTCCAGACCTACTCTATGCATGTATAAAAAAGTTTTTTAAAAATATATTTTTATTGATTTGAGAGAGAGGAAGGGAGATGGATATATAGAGAGAAACATCTATGAGAGAGAAAAACATCAATAGGTTGCCTCCTACACATCCCCCACTGGGGATCAAGCCCCAAACCCAGGCATATGCCTTGACCGGGAATCAAACTTCCTGGTTTGTGGGCTGATGCTCAACCACTGAGCCACGCCAGCTGGGCTATAAAAAATTTTTTTAAAGTAATTTTCTAATTATACATGTACCAGTAAACATGAATGCATGCTAAAACCCCTCTGACCATCACTCCCTTCCCTCTCCCATTCCTATATTTATAATATTAGGTTTTTAAAAAGAAAGTTTGTTGTAGAAAAAACGCAACTTTTCCAAGTCTGTTAAACCATAAGTAAAAGACAACAGTTCAAAACCTCAGGTTAGCCCAGTGGTCGGCAAACTCATTAGTCAACAGAACGGCAAACCGTGGCTCACGAGCTGCATGTGGCTCGTGAGCCGCAGTTTGCCGACCACTGGGTTAGCCCATACGTAGGGCCTGCACTGTGTCCGCAGGAAGTATAATGAAACCCATTTATGAAAAGTCATTGCAAAGTTTGGACTGAGTCTAGGTCCTGGGGAAGGCATGCAGTGGGTTAGGCACAGAAGCTATTTACCAACCAGCACAGAAGTATCACAGCAGCGTAATAACCTGCTTGGTTGTACTGGGAGTGATACCTGGACAGACGCATCTGGAGATGTGGTACCCAAGACTGCTGTAGGCTTGTTTGTTTGGAGATAACAGTCTAGTGGAGGAAAACACACAATTGCTTATTTAATTACAATTATACTAAGGAGCTGAAGGAAAAGCAAGAGCATCTACCAGGGGTCTGAAGTAGGTCATCAGTAAAAGAAGTCTTGTTTGAAACGAGAGGATGAGGAGGAAATTAACTTGGAGAAGCTGTGAGGGCAGAGGTCGGAATGCAGAGCAAACTGCTTCCAGGCAGAAGCAACAGCACGTGTAAGCCTTCACATGGTAGGTTTATCATGATGTAAGCAGAAGATTTGAACACCCCTACCACAAGGGCACCCCTTACATAAAAGGCAGGGGGTTGGTTGGTCATGAGTGCAGCACAGCAAGTGCTTGGAGGGGCCCAAATGAGAAAGCTATAGAAAGGGGGGTGCTTGGTGGGAGACATGTGCCCCTCAGGATGTATGAGTTGGTGCAGTGACCTTTTGCTGCTATGAGTGGGCTGTTGAAGTGAGTCAGATGCCAGCTGAGCATGTGGTGAATTCTCTAGGCCTCTGGCTTTCCAACACTTGCCTTGCTGTTTGTTCCTGCTGCTTCCTTCACTGCACAGTGGCCTCCAGCCTGCCTTCCTGAGAACGTGGGCTCCCCTCCATGGTGTCTTCAAGAAATGCCCTCCTGATCCATCTGTCTCGCTGATTCCTACTGGCCTTTTAAGAAGTAGTTGAACATCACCTCACTGTGGGACATTTACTCCTTCCTCAACTCCCCCAAACTCAGAGGCTGGCACTTGACCCCCAAGTGTCCACAGTGCCTTTCACTTGCCCCACACCTTGTAGTGACAGTGTCTGCCTGTGACTTCCATGCTCTCCTAGGACATGTGCTCTTCAGGGCTGTGCTGGCTCCTCGTGGTGTTCAAGGGCTGGTGCAGCTGTACAAAAAGGCTCAGAAAATGTTTGTTGAGTGAATGGTCCACAGAGAAGCGCCTTTAGGAACCAGAGCAGGTGATGCTATGTGGACTGGAAGAACCTTAGAGCTTTAGGGAAGGGTATGTTCTCTGCTGACTCTCATGAGAGAATGGGGAGGAAGCCATAGGTACCTGGGTCACAGTGGTAGACAGACACTGAATAGAGAGAGAACGTGACGTGGAGTGAAGTGGAGGTGGAGAGAAAGGAAGCATGCCGCCCGTGAAAGCTCCCTGGCAGGCTTTCTGCCATGGAAGCCCTCCTGCAGGTCAAGCCAGAGGTCCTCATCTGGGAGAGTTTTCCCCTGAGGAAACATTTGACACTGTCTGGAAACATTTTTAGTTCTCTCAGCTGGGGAGGTGCTACCAGCATCTAGTGAGCGGAGGCCCCATGACAAGGAAGCATCCTGCACAGTGGACCGTGGCTTAGCCACGTGTTGATGGCATAGACTAGGGCTGGATGTGTCAATGATGAATGTTTCTAATTAACCTGGACATATGACCGTTGACATGTTACAGGATGTTTTATGACCAGAGAGCCTGAAAGGAAGTCAATTTGTGGGCAGATTGCTACTTTGTCCATTGAAGCCTTTTGCCTTCTCTCACGGTGTTGACCCAGGTTTGGTAGGGTATACGGTCAGCAGGTGGGACAGAGAGGTACTCCAGAGGTAGAGGCTGCAAAATCTTCTGTGCTGCCCACTCCCAGAGCAGCCACAGTGGTGAAGTGCCATCGTGCACCGGCCTTTGACAGGCGTGGGCCTCCAAGGAAAACCAGGTAGAAGGGGGTCCTGATAAGAGGAAGGTGCTCTGGACTAAATGTTGTGTCTCCCTCAATTTCTTATGTTGAAGCCCTTATCCGCTTTGTGAGGGTATTTGGAGGTGAGAACTGTCGGAGGTGATTTGGTTTATGTGAGATGAGGAGAGGGAGTTCCCCATGATGGGATTAGTGCCATTCTAAGAGGTGGCACCGGAGTGATGCTCTCTCTCCCCATGTGAGGGTACAGAGAGAAGGTGGCTGTCTGCAAACCGGAAGAGGGCCCTCACTGAGAACATGACAACACCGATCTCAGACTTGCAGCCTGCAGAACAGTGAGAACTGTTTGTTGGTTAAGCCACTTAGTCTGTGGTATCTTGTTATAGGAGCCTGAATGGATGAGACAAGGCCAAAGGATTGGATGGGGAAACTGTTTTTTTACTTTGCCTTTCCTAAATTTTCCTTCCTATGTGGGGGAAAGCCCAGTCCTTCCTTCCTGTGTGTTTCCTCCCTGTGAGTCTTCTTTACTGCTCATACCGAACACTACTTCTGACCCTTCTGATCACCAAATGTGTGGAGGTGTTTTTCTTTCACACCAAGCAATTCTGTGCAACACCATCTGGGTGTCCTACAGTTAATTCAGCTCTGACATGATCTTCCCAGAGATAACATCAGATCTCACAGGTTAAGGGTTTAGTCCCATAAGATCTCACCCCGCCCCCCCACATACTTCAGGTGCCATTCACCAGCCAGACACCTATGCTTCTAACCAAGGACTACAGATTGGAGGTTCCAGTGACCCCCTTCTTGGGTTCAGTTAATTTGCTAGAGAGGCTCAGAGCTCAGGGATGCTTGCTTAGGTTTACTAAGGGATTTGATAAAGGGTACAGGTGAGTAGCCAAGTGCAGGAGCTGTTGTCTCCATGGAGTTGGGCTGTGTTGTGCACCCAGTACAGATGTGTTTGCCCACCTGGACACTCTCTGAACCCATCTTTTGGGATTTTTGTAGGCATGGTTGATAATTAACTTCCTCTTCTTCAAGAAAATGGGGGGTAGGGTTGAAAATTCTAGCTTCTCATTAGAGAAGCCCTCATCCAGTAGCTATCCAGAGCCACCTCATCCAGTACCTCATCCAGTAGCTATCCAGAGCCACCTCATCAGAGCAAAGGACACTCCTATCACCCAGGAGATTACAAGGGTGTCTCTGTATCAATAAGGGGGTGGGGGGGGGGGCGAAACCTATGTGTATAATCTCACTGCAGCCTAGATGAAGGCAGGACAGAGGGGTTAGGATACGTGACTTTAAAGAAAGAGCACAGAGAAAATGAAAGTCTGAACAAATAATGTGAAAGTGCAGCTAGTGAGGTGGGGTTGACCATGCAGTCTTTGGATGATGAGAGGATATGAGAGGCAGAGAGCAAAGACTAAGAGGTGTGGAGTTCACTCATGACTCTGGCTAAGTATTTCAGAGCCTCAGTATCCTCATTTGCAAAATAGGCAAAAATAATAATCCTTCCTTGGCTAGACTGGTGAAGATTAGAAACCATGACCCCATAGCACCCAGCACAGACTGTGATAAAGCAGGACCTGCCACCATTGTCACCAGCATCACCACCCTCGGGCACCACAAATTTCAGTTTCCCTTTTCCAATTCTTCACAGGATATTGCATAGTGATTCAAAATGAGCAATGCAAAACCCAACGACCCTGATCAGTCCCACTCCCAGCACCTATTAGCTGTTTGACCTTACGTAAATGTCTTAACCTCTTGCTCTTTGCTTCAGGTCCCTGCCAGGGGGGAACTCAGGCCTTCTGCCTCAGAGGACCGTGGAGCTCACATTCTCAGACATCCTCTTCCTTTGCATTACCAGGCAGTGGGCAGTTCTGAGACAGCAACCGGTGGGCAGATTATCTGGTTAACGGTGTGCAAAGGCACCAACTCCTGAGTGCAGCCACCCTTACATGCTAGGGCCACACAGCCCCTTGATCATGCCAGTGCCTGCCATGCAGGAGCCAGCTCCTCCCTGTGAAGCCTTGTGTCGCTTCCCGGCAAGAGCCCGAGGCCCCTGACTGGGAGGTGTGCTGTGGCCAGCCAGGGCCTCTGGTTCAGCAGGTCGATATCCTTAGTTTTCTCTCTTTCATGGAATTGACAGATCCCCACCCACCTTGATTTCTCTTGGGAGAGCATCTTTGTGACTGCAGCCTGGGCTCACTTTCTTAGGGGGCGTGTCTGGGTTTCTAGCAAGCTAGCTTCACGTGTTTAGGGACTTTGTTACTAATCAAGATATTTAGGCCCACTTTTTGGGTGTCAAGAACCTTCCTGTCCACTGTGGTGCTTTTTAGCCAGGCCAGAGAAAAAGCAGGCAGGAAGCTGTACATGGGGGACAGGTAGGAGACCTTGTTATTAGAAAAACGGAATAATCAAAAAGTGCTCAGCTCCTGTGCTGGGCCCAGCTGTTGAGAGAGGAGAGCGCCCTGCAGAGGTCATCAGCAGTGGCCCTGCCCCTACCCCCGCGGGCCTGCGCTCTGCCTGCTTTGTGATATAAAACCTCCAGCCTTTGTTTTTTTTTGAGGCAGTCTTTAAAGTGCTGGGCGTAAAAGGGAGTGGAAACGAAATGCTGGTGCAGTCACCTGGCAGCCTGAGATCAGGAGGCGACAGGAAAATGAAAACGTCACATTTGCGTTTCCACTGCTGGCCGCAGGCTTCAGTGGCACCTCCTCCCCTCTCTGCTCACACACCCTTCCCACTTCCTCCCTAGCCCCCACTTTTCTCACCACTCAGTGACTAGTGCCACCACTCGGTGACTAGTGTCAAAAGAGGTGCCAGGGCCAGACAAGGGGAGGTTCACATGGGTTGCAGGGCCAAGGACAGAAATGACCGCCTTCTACAGACGCCTGAAGAGGGCTGAGTCTCCTTTTCCTTCTCTAACACCAGAAAGATGTGGTTGAGGAGAGAGGCAGCCTGCTTCCTCCTGGGCTTCTCTGTCTATGGTGCCCAGCACTCCCAGGCTGTGTGCCTTTGCATGTTGTGGCTATGGAGCGGGGTGCGCTGTCCGGCTCTGTGGGCTGCTGGCTGGGAGTCATTCGAAGGGAACTGTCAGGGACTGGCCATTTTACTCTTTGGCATTGTTGACCTTAAAGTTTAGTGGTCCCTTCCCATTTGGGGGCCACAATGTCACAAGGGTCAGTTTGGGGCCCAGGGACCTGCTAATGATGGAGAGGTGCCCATCAGGGCCCCAGGCATCTGACATGTGCACACTCCAAGGGAGCTCCAGGCCTAGCAGATGGTGGCCTAGACCTTCCTCTGTTACTTCATACAATGGCGCCATCTGTGACATGTGGGTATCTCAGACCTTTGGAAATGGAATGTCCCGAAGACACCAGAGAAGTTTGCTACAAGCAGTACTTTGTAGAATCGAGTTTCTAATGGTTCACAGCTCACTCGTATCTATTATCTCCCTTGAGCCTTCCGTTGGTCATTTTGGATATTTGTAGTTACTGGATTTTCTGAAAGTCAAGCCCTCATCGAAGCATTTTCTATTCAGAGGCTTGAGGTGTACAGAAGACACGTGGCCCCGGGTTCTGGGTAGACTGCATGACCTTGAGATGTAATTTCAAGATGATTCACTCAAACTGGAAAAATTCAGTGTGCAGTGAGCCTGTTACCTCAAGTTTGTTCCGTGGCTTCCCACAACACATGACATCGGGGTCATTTCCAACCTCCTTGTGGTTTTCAAAAATGCTTTCCCGTAGTTTGTTCATCACAGCAACCACGTAAGGTAAATACTGTTATATTCCTGCTCTGCAGAGGGAAAATGGAGGCCTGGTGGTATTAAATAATCTGTCCTAAGACACAGGTAAGAAGAGAGGAAGCCAAGACTAGAACCTCAGCCTTCGAGCACTGGGGCCACATTCTGTCCCCACTGGGCACTGCCAGCCATTCCCAGAGCAGGAGAGAGCTGCGGAGAACTTGCAGCTTCTGGCAGTGGCTCTCTGTCCTCTGTCCTAGCTTAGTGTCCAGTGTCCATCCTGTGTGCTAGGTCCCGAGTTGCTCCTTGTTCGGGACCTACCTCATCAATCCACGCAGCCCTCTGCTTCTGCTCCCCCCAGGCTCTGTGACATGCCCTCCTTGTGTGCCTGCAGAACACCAGTGGGGTATTCATTCAGCATCCCAGGGGGCCCAAGGCAGCTTCTCAGGCTTCAAAGGGCCAGGCAATGGACCTGGGTCCTCAGCCTGCTTCAGGAAGTCAGAGGAGAGATTGTGGTTATTTTCTGGTAAGACAGGCAGGTCTGTGTCTCACCCCAGGTAGAGCTTCTACTTCACCTTGTGACCAGATGACACAGTAAGGGCTGGGGTGGGATGGAACTGGGATTGGCTGTTTCCATGGCTTCCTGGCACTCAAGTCTTCTGAATTGTAGGGCCAGGCAGTCTGGGCTGTGGCCTGCCTTGTATGTGACCTTCTTGGCTCAGAACTTTGTTGTAGGAGGCACAATGGAGCCAGGGGGCAGGGGAGAGAGCTGGAGACCCAGTCTCGGCTCACTCACCTGCTTCCCACAGTGTACGGCTCCCATCAAACCTGGTGACATGTGCCTGTGCCTCGACTGTGAGCAGAGTGGCCCAGCCCTGGCTTCTTTCTGGAAAGCACTGGTGAACATAGCTATCATTTAATTGTAATTTCTAGAAGAGCCACACGTATACTCCTTCCAGCTGGCTTTCTGGTGGGATTTGACAGGGGCCGTGGTGGGAGCACTCAGGGCAGGTGATGAGCTTTTATCAGTCACATACCAGCTTCAGCAGTTTTACTTTTCAGATGCATATTTCAAAATTTATTTGATCTAATGTTTTTAGTTAGATCAGGAATAGTTCATTAGCACGTTTGATTTTTCCTGAATAGAAGTGCTTCTCACTGTGTTGTGCATATTTCCATAAAAGTCAGGAAGCTAATTTTATGGCTTACCGAAGAAAATAAAGGTCTGTATTTAATATATGAAAATAAAACATGCATGGAGTGGAGACCTTGAAGCTTTTAGACCTAAACGAGTATTGTGACTTTGGTTTACCTCTCTGAGTAACCCCACAAGGGACTTTAACAAGCTCACAATCTTCCTATATTTTTCATGAACAATTTTTTTCCCCCAAAAGAAATTTTGAAGTTGGGGAGTGTCTTCCAGAGAGAACTAGATCTACTAGAAAAATTCAAGAACTATAAGCACTCCCCCCCCCGCCCCCAATTTTTATTGTGGTAAAATGCACGTTATATAAAAGTTGTCATCTTAACTTTTTTGAGTGCACAGTTCAGTGATATTAAATACCTTCTTAATGATGTGCAACCATCACCACCATCCACCTCCAGCACTCCTTCATCTTATAAAACTGGGGCTCTCAAACCAGAAATGATAACTCCCATTCCCCTCTCTCTACAGCACCTGGTAGCCACCATTCTACTTTCTCTATGATTTTGACTGTGTACCTCATGTAAGTGGAATAAAATAATATGCTACCCTTTGTGACTGGCTTAATTCATGTAATGTAAGGTCCTCAAGGTCCGTCCACGAGGACAACTCATGCTGTAGCGTGTAACAGAATTTTATTTCATTTTAAGGCTGAACAATATTTTATCTGCCTATCACTTTTTAAAAAATATTTTTTTATTGATTTCAGAGAGGGAGAGAGAGAGAAACATCAATGATGAGAGACAACCATCGATCAGCTCCCTGGACACATAGCGCTTTGTGAGTGCCATGTTCATTCCCATGCACACTCTTTCTCCTGGAGGATATGCATTTAGAATGGCATTAGATGTAGAAGAAATAGCCAGGTACAACAAGCTGGATTTAAAACAGTTCCTGGGTGAAATTCCTAGTCACACACAGTCTACCCTGCTGGCTGAGTTCCCAGAATTGTCAACCCACGGTTAGGCAGAGCACCTCCTGCTTCCCCTAGGAGAAAATTCTTGCTAGGAATCCCTGCCCCCTGGCTCCCTGTGGCTGCCAGGAAAGCCTTTTTAGTTTAAACAAAGGATCCAGCCCACTGGTATCTGGGTGAACACAGGCTTCCTTCTGAGATGGAAAGGATCTGAATCAAAGGGCAGTGGGTTTCTTTTCCTCTCTCCTTGTTTCCTTCTTTCCACCTAAAACAGCTGGTGACTTACTTGCAAAGGGTCAAGTATAGGCATGGAAGCATCTCTGCTTTTTGGGAGGAGTCTACTTCTGTATTGGGAGGCATTATTTAAAGTAGATGCCAAATAAGTGGGGGGATGAAGGAGGGATGTATTGGGGAGCGACTGGGATCGGAACTGTGGAGGGAATGGAGACTCACTGCTAGCACCTGGGACACTAAGCCTCACATAGTAAACCTCAGCGTCCTCCTCTGCGGGTTGTGCTCTCCCAGGTCCCTTACAGCCGTGCGGTTCCTGCCAAGTCCTTCTTTCCTGAGAACCTCGCTGGGCAGCCTGTGTTCCATGGGCCTCTGCTTCCACTAGGGTTTTCACGCATCACAGAGCATCAAAGTGAACTTGTTCTTTTTATGTTGCCAGAACTTAGCGTTGATTGCAGCCCTGATTAAAGAAGGGGATGATTAGAGGAAAGGGAGATTCTGTATGTTTGCCAGTGTTTGTGCCTGTATCTTTACATGTGTTTGTACCTGTCCGTGCATTGTGTTTGTCTTATGTATTTACACGTGTGTTTTGTGTGTGTTTGTATGTGTGTGTGTTTGGTATGTCTGTGTGTGAGTAGGCCTGTGTGTGTGAGTGTGTGTCTGAACACTTGTGTAGAGAGGTGTAAAGGGGAAGGGGTCCCAACCAATCCCTAGTATTCTGAAAGCCTGTTGATTTATTTGGCGCTGTCCTTGGGTATATTTCTCCTGAAAGGAATTATAGGTCAATCATTTCAGATTTTGCCCCTTGGTGATTCCCAGAGGAAGAAACTGGATATTGATCTGCACATCACATGCTGCTGCTATTAATTGACAGCTCTGGAGAAAGGCTGAACTTGCCCAGCAAACCCTTTTGGACTCTCATTAGAGACCCTCCTTCAGCAGGACAGGCTTCCAGCCCAAGTCCGAGCAGTCGCCGCTGAGATGGTCCTCCTGCCAGGGCTTGGAGCAGGGCAGATACTACAACATATGACTGAGCACAGAACGATTCTTTCCACCTGTCTCTCAGTGGGAAGAATAATACAGCAGTAGTTCGTGTGGAGAGAACAGGTCTCATGGGTGACATGTGCCTTTTGTGCAATTGGCAAATACAGGGGTTGGGGTGATAGAAAAAAGATTGATGTGGCTTTTCTGAAAATATAGGTGGATATACAGTCTCCTGCTGAACGTAATTAAGTATTTCTTTTACTCAGATTTTTATATGAATGTGACAACACCAATGGAAAAAAAGCTTCAAAAATGATCCATTATATAGATGTACCACACTTTCTTTAATTATTCACAATAAAAATGTTCTGTCTACCCCTTATTGAACATTCGCTGTGTGCCAGGCACTGGGCTAAGAGTTTTATATGCATTATGATTCTTTTTTTTTTAAGTCATCACTGGAGGATATGTTTATTGATTCTAGAGAGAAAGGAAGGAAGAGGGAGAGAGAGAGAGAGAGAAACTTTGATCAGTTGCCTCCCGTATGCAGCCTGTCCGGGGATCACGCCCACAACCTAGGTTTGTGCCCTGATCAGGAATTGAACCTGCAACTCTTTGGTGCATGGGATGATTTTCTAACCATCTAAGCCACACAGGTCAGGGCTATCATTCCTATTTTTAGATATCTAGGTTGTATCCAGCCTTTTCTTTCCTACAAATAGTGCGTAGGATGTCTTTGCACATAACTCTTTGCCTGATTTATGACATCCTGTTTAGAGTGGATTCCTCTAAGCACAGTTACTGGGCATGGAATTAAAACAAACACTCTGCAAACACATTGCAGCATTGCGTTTGTGCCACATTAGACTCCCACATGAAGGAGGTGCATGCCTATGCCTACTCCCTCCTAAAGACTCTGAAAAATCAGCCTTTTGTTGAACTAGGGGCACCAGACTGCTGCATCAACAGAAGTCCCAGAAGTTAAGATAAATATCCAACAAAGTTTATTCTAGGGACTTAGGAAAAGAGACAGCAGCCCTCTTCCTGGGTTTCCATATGTTGCGAGTTAGAGGCATTGCTTTGGAAAGGGGAAGCATGCTTTTCTTCCCATGGAGCCGGATGTTTTCAGGAGGGCTCTGCGGCCATCTCGGTCCATGGCAGCTCTTCTTCCCTCTGCCCTTCCCTTCCACTCGGCTTTCTTGAAAGCCGCTCTTAAGCTGGAAGGAGGTAGGGTGGATCTTCCCCTCAGAGAGGCCTGAGAGCCTGGGCTACGCTTGGGACCTGAGCGGGCGGAGGCCCTCTCCCTCAGCAGGTTGACTGCTGTTGCCTCTCCCTCGGTCTCCCTGCCTGGCCTTGTGTGGCCCTGAGCTTGGCTGTCACCTTATAAAAGGGCTATGTGGATAGATGGGAGCTATATACTTGGAAACAAATCTGTGTATACAAAGAAGCCAGTGGCTGAGCTGGCCTTTGGTTTTCTAGTGGAAACCGTGTTTTCTCCATCCAGACCTAGTTTAAATGCATGGGTTTAGTCCATGCTAGCTAAAACAATGTACTGAGTTCCTTCTCTGTGCCAGCCATTGTCCCAGTCACTGGAGACAGGACAGCAGCATAACAAGTGCTGCCACATGGAGCTCACACCTTTCATGGGGAGAGAGAAATACTAAAGGAATGACTGCTGCCCCTCAGCTGGCCATAGGTGCTGTGTCCAGGAGCAGAGCAGGGAAGGATGGAGAGTGATTGGTGGTGGGGTGAAGGAGGTGCTGGCTTCCCTGGGTGGTCAAAGAAGGGGTCTCAGTGTTTCAGTAGAGATTTGAAGGAAGCTAGGGAGTGAGACACGAATGTTTTGGGGCAGTCCCTGAATGAATGGTCCAGGTGAACGCAACAGTAAACCCCAAGGAATGGGAGTGTGTTTGGCAAGTTCCTCGGCAGTGGGGAGGTTGTGGGCAGGAAGAGCATGAGCAAGGAGGAGAAGTCGGAGGAGGGAGACTTGGGGCTGTGGAGGAGGAGGCACTGTGACGGACTCAGGGTTCAACGTCATATGCACTGCAGAGCCCTTGGAAGGTTGATAAGATGATGTGATCTGACGTTTGAAGAGGCTGGCTCTGGCTCTGGTTTGCATTCGGCAGGGGTGGAAGCAGGGACACCAGCAGCTGCTGCCACTGTCCAGGTCGGGGAGGATGGTGGTAGCTGGGGGAGTGAGGAGTGATCCATTTGGGAGTACACACTGTAGGGACGTCAGATGCCAGTCACCTTCACTCCATCCCTTGGGAGCAGAGCTCTGGTTGGTGGAGGCCTGGACATCTTGGCACCTTTCCTTCCCCAGGGAAG
Source organism: Corynorhinus townsendii (assembly GCA_026230045.1). Lineage (NCBI taxonomy): Eukaryota > Metazoa > Chordata > Mammalia > Chiroptera > Vespertilionidae > Corynorhinus > Corynorhinus townsendii. The sequence continues at coordinate 137,774,284 of JAPDVU010000002.1, read as the reverse complement.
AGTAGGAACCTCTAGAGTAGTCTGTTCCCTCTTTGGAATATTGACCTCCAGGTATCAGTCACAGTTTTTACTAATCCGTGCATCCATGTCCTTTTGGAAAGATGCTCACCTCTCAAATTGGCACGAATCTTTCCTTTCAAGTTCTTTCTTCAACAGGAAATGCAGTGGCAGTCCAATGCAACAACCATCTGTTTCTTTTCCTCCATGCCAAGCCTTCTGCGGGGGGCAAGGGTGAACTTAAGAAAAAAACAAACAAACACAAAACAGGAACCACCTGCTGGAGTTCCCCAGCTACACCGTCTGACCAGGAAACACTGAACAGACAATCATCAGGATGTATTTCAATGTCTGTCAGCTTCAGCACCTGTTTGACTTCCTTCTAGGGCTTTGCATTATTGATAATATTAGTAAAGGGGGTGGAAACATTTCCCAGGCTAACAGGAAGGCCTGCCAGATGAGTGCCTACTAGTGTTCATCCCCATTGAATCTGCTACTTCATCTTTAACACAAGTCCTAGACAGCTTGATCCTTAGATGCCTCTCAGTTCTAACATCTAATAATTCTAAGTATGAATGAGAAGGAGCAGAGGTGACTGATGAAACCACTACTCTGGGCTTTAGGAAAGAGATTCTTTCAAGTGGTGGCCCAGGTATGAATTTAGGGCAGGCTCCTGGGTGCTACCCTTTAGGGCCTCCACATTCATTATTTGCAGGATATCAGAAGCTGTACCACTTGATTCATTCTGTTAAGGAAAGGTGAGCCAACTGTAGGCTGGACATAAACCTTCTTCCACGCAAGGAGAATTGTCTCTGATGGCTATGTATTCTGCACAAGGATCTAATTTGATCAGTCATGTGTCAACCAGGCTGTATGTCTGGCTTGGATTTTTGTGTCTCAGAAGAGAAATTAATGAGAGGACAATTACCCACCCAAGAGATGGCTGTTTCCTCCAGTTCCAGACTTCTGTCCCCTGCCCCCCATTCCCTGTGTTGTTATGATTTATAGGCTTGCCTGTCCCCTGCAGTGGCTTTGGGGTAAGGTTTTACCAAGTAAGCAAGTGGCTGGCTCCCAAAGATGACATGACAGCCTTAGTCCAGGCTGAAGCCAGGCCAGGCAGGCCCGATGCCTTTCTCTCTTCTTACCTACAAGTCAACATGTTCCCCTAGGCATAAGAGGTGGGAGACAAGGATTCACCTTAAGAAAGTCCCTTTCTGTGTTTTCCTTTTCTAAGTACTCCTGCTGCATAGTGTGTGAAATTCATTTGTATGTTGATGAAAGTGGCTCATGTTTTCCAGAATGCATTCTTACTAGAACGAGTGGGTGTGTTCTACACTGAGAGGAGGGATTATACTATTTCAGCGTAATCATTTCCCAGCAGGTTTCCAATCCAGGCATGCATTATTGTTTCAATGATGATGTGGTGACTGATAGTGTTATTCATGCTGTGGTTGAAAGAACCCATGTTCCGGCAATTCTTTTCCTGCTGCGTTTATGAGAAGCTGTCCCTGGGCTCAGGGCTTTGTTGCTGTTTTGAGCCTGCCATTGTTCTGGGTCTTTGTCTCACAGGCTGCATGATGCAATGGGAACCCTCCATGCTAGGTGACGCCGTCTGCACTGGCAGCATTGCTGCGCTGGTGAACAGAACTAGTACTTTGTGTTTTCAGGTTAGTTCTCTGGTTTTGTTCTTGGAACTGAGTTAAATCAATTGGACCAGTCAGCGACTGTCAGGTTCTTTGGGGAACTATTTCTAGTCTTAGCCACTGGAAGTAGGTAAGACAATGTACCCAAGCATGGAGTACTCGGATACTCTAGAGCAGTGGTTCTCAACCTTTTTAATGCCACGACCCTTTACTACAGTTCCTCATGTTGTGGTGACCCCCAACCATAAAATTATTTTCGTTGCTACTTCATAATTGTAATTTTGCTACTGTTAATGAATCATAATGTAAATATCTGTGTTTTCTGATGGTCTTAGGCTCTACAGCAGCTGTTCTCAACCTGTGGGTTGAGACCATCAGAAAACACAGATATTTACATTACGATTCATAACAGTAGCAAAATTACAGTTATGAAGTAGCAACAAAAATAATTTTATGGTTGGGGGTCACCACAACATGAGGAACTGTAGTAAAGGGTCGTGGCATTAAAAAGGTTGAGAACCGCTGCTCTAGAGTAAGCATGTCAAACTCAAAGGCTAACATGGGCCAAATAAACAAGGTTTAAGTTTATGTAGGCCACAAAAAAACAAAGGCTTCAATTTTCATAGAAACGTAGGTTTATTTCCATAGAGACATGCTGAATACAAAGGGTTGAAATAAATGAGTAATCGTTAAAATAAAATAATATAACATTTTAATAAAAATTAATATTTTTTCTTGAACATTAACTTACCAAACACTGAATAACTGCACAAATTAATAAGCATAACGCAAATAAACCTATTTTTCCTGTTATCCAAAAGTGAAATATTTCCTGTTGCGCACACCAAACAAGTCAGTACAAGATTAATGATGTGGCAATCAGCTGCTAAAATATTCACTGCTAGTATTAGTGGAGAGAAATGGTGCGCCTACGCGTAAGGCGCATAAGGGAAGTGAATGCAACACGATTATAGTAATCAGTCATTAGCAAACATTGTAGTTCGTCATTAATAATTATGTGCAACAGGATATTTTAAAAATTAAAGTTATGAAATTTTTATTAAAACATTTCTTACATACTATTATATTGGCTGGGCTGCAAAAATAATCGTTGTGGGCCACGAGTTTGACATGCTTGCTCTAGAGCAGTGGTCAGCAAACCGCAGCTCGCGAGCCGCTGCGGTTTGCCGCTCTGTTGACTAATGAGTTTACCGACCACTGCTCTAGAGTACAGAGCAACCTACCATGTGCTTCTTATTGAGCATGTTGTCTTTCAAAGCGCATGTGTATAATTTCTATAAAGAAATTGACTACTTGATTTAATCCTATTCTTTGGTTAAATGATCATTGTAACTTAGAAGTGATGAGGATGATGATAATGCAATAGTTTGAGAAGTCAGTGGCAGTGTCTGAGCGGGGTTCTTCCCTGGGCCCTATTCATTCTATGAGCAAAGCCTGATCACACACTTATATTGTATGTACTTCTCAAATCTGCCACTTTTCTCTGACCCCATCGCCATTACCCTAGCCCAGTGGTCGGCAAACTGCGGCTTGTGAGAGCAGTTTGCTGCTCTATTGACTAGTGAGTTTGCCGACCCCTGGGATAGGGGCTTAATTACAAGGAACAACAATAGCCTGTAATTATTGGAATCGAGAATCTAGGTTAGTGGTTGGCAAACTCATTAGTCAACAGAGTGGCAACCCGCGGCTCGTGAGTCTCATGCAGCTCATGAGCTGCAGTTTGCCGACCACTGCCCTAGCCCATCGCTACTATGCCATGCTTGGACAACGCATGTTAAATTCTTAGCGCAGAGCCTGGCACATAGTGAGTCTCAATGAAGGTAGACATAAAATGTTTATTGTGCATTGAAGAAAGCGTGATACATCTGTATGAAGTAACATTTCTTGATTTAAGAAATAAATCAAGCCATATAAGTAATAATGCTAATGCTTGGTTAGGAGAATGGCCATCATGTGCCAGAATCTAAATTTGTGCTTTGTGTTCATTACCTCACTTAGCCATCTCCACAGTCCAAACAGATACTCCTCTGATGAGGAAGTGAGCCCTCGAATAAGCCAACTTGCCTCACTATGGCATCCAAACCCACAGAGGGCTGCTGTAGTGCTTGATGCCCTGTGGAGATTAAGCCAATCCTTCTCCCCAGATCCAGGCCATGGACAGATGCCCCACCTTGAGGAAAAAAGGGGAGGCACTGGCCATGTGCAGCTACCCTGGGGCTTGCACCAGCCAGTAGCATCCACTTTCTGAGAACATTGTTTAGTGCTCTACGTTTGAGTGGCCAAGACAAGGTGGGTGGAGGACAAGGGTGACTCAACAAATACTGCAATACTGCATTCATTAAAATAAAGATAACGCCCTCCCTCAGAGGGGATGTCAGTGTGGAAGTGGCTCAGTGGAGAAGGGCAGGAAAAACTAGCTGGCAAAGAAAGGTCATGTTTCCCTAGTCAAGCATGTTCTAGAAATGTCTCATGAGAAGACCTATATGTTCAAGTTCTGGAAAGGGTGGAAGAGGGGAGGGGATTGACTTGAAGAGGATGTGAGAAAGTGGGATTCTTGGGTTTAAGTTTTCTCAACCAAAGGAAAACAGTGCTGGGAGTGGTCTGAGCCTTTGCAGTGGAAGGTGGAGGGTAGCTGGGCTCCCTCCCTGCGGTGGGTGCTCTGGAGCTGCATCACTGATCACTTTCTCTTCAGTGCCACCTCTTTTCCCACTCAGATGCTGCAGCTGTTTGCTGATCAGCAGCAGGATCAGCTGGTCTCATTCTCTTCTGGCCACTGCAGTAGCTGGGGTTACCACGGCCTTTACTCTGCGTTATAGCTTCTTCTGACTAACACCATACTCACAGGAATCTAGGGCCTCCCCCTCCTTCACCCAAGACAATCTAGCTTAAAATTAAAAGTACTTTCTGCTACCGAATCTATCCTTTGATTTAGACTGAACTTCCTGATTCCTGCTATTAAGTGAGGAGAACCCCTTTAGAAGTTCAGGCCCATGATAATGACAGCCAACATTCATCACTGCCTTACTACGTGCCAGGCACTGTGCCAAAGCTCCTTCCACAACAGCCAATGATATCAGTACTATTTATTGGTCCCTGTTTTACAGGTGGGACTGAGGGGCTCAGAGAGATCATGTGAGGGGCCCAAGGTCACACACCTAGCAAGTATTGGTGCCAGAAATTGAAGCCAAGAAGAGTGGCTCTTGGACTTGATCTCTTCAGCTCTGTGCTAGGCAGTGGGTCTTGCCAGAGGCAACCGTGAGAACCCAGGGCTTCCAAATGCACCGCCCTCCCTATTTAGGGCAAGCAGCTCAGCTTTTGGTCTCTTCTGTCTTTGCTGGCTGGTTTTGCCCAGTGGGTGGGATTCACAGCGGGGCTGGCTAACCCTGGCACTTCAAATTCTTATAGCAGATGTGTGTCACACAATTGGGCACCCATCCAGTGTGACCATACTGCCATTGCGAGTCATTTCCAAATATGCACATCTTTTCTCCCCATCTGGATTGTGAGATGTTTATGAACAGTGCCTATGCTTTGTCTTTCTCTGGTTTGCCCCGGAGCACACGACATGTTAGCAGGTGCTTAGGAGTAAGTGGTTTAATGCCACTTAGCATGACTAGGGGACAGAGTAGCCTCCTCTTAAGTGGCAGCCTTCTAATGTGGATAAAACTTGCAATAGTCTGGTATTAACACACTCATCTCTGGAGAACAATTGTGTTGCTTTGGCAACTGTCAGGCAGAGGAAAACACCACCTGTAGACTCTAGAACCTGCTTTCTGACAATGTTTCAGGGGCTTGGCCACCTTGTGCATTTTATATTAGCCTCTTTATATTGGGCATCCTTGGACTGTATTATTCGTGAGGTGCTGCTGTTCTCAGTGATCTGCTCAAATGCAAAACCCAATGGAGCTCTGAGATTGGTCCTGATTTGCTCAGCAGAGCCTTGGGGTCTGATCTGCACATTGTCTGTGTTTGGTTTTGCCTTGAGTTGACTGGCACATGTGCTTCTTTGAGAAGGAGCACAGGCTGCTCGATGGGTCAGAACGGGTAGCTGGCCTGGTGCAGCCTTGGACGGAAGGGGGGCCCTGCATGCTTCAGAGTGGTTTTTAACTTTTCCCCATTTTGGCCAACTTAAGACGTTCTTTTCAGCTTGCATCACCCTTGGCTTACCTTGGGTGAGGAGAGGAAAGAGCCAATTACAGCCATCTGAGTGCTCCCTGCCTTTTTGGAGCTGAACGCACTGTGGATCTCTTCCATCAGAAAGGATTTTATTGGTTTTTCTTGGATCTGACCTCTTTTCTTGGTTATCCTTGGATGAGAAAAGCATGCTTATACTTGCCATCATGCATGACGACGCTGGCTGTGCTAAGGAACCTTTGTGGCAGGAGAGAGAATGGAAGCAAGTGGCAGGCTAGACAACCCTCGCAAAGCGATGACCCCATCCCCACGGTGCCTATCCCAGGCAGATTTTTAAGACTCACAGCTCACCTCCGCCCCTTCCTGCCACCACCCAAGAGAGTGTGAAAGAGGGAGGGCACCGTGGGCAAATGCTCCACCAGTGCGTGGCTAGCAAACTTGCAAAGAGAGAGACTGTTGGGTAAAAAGGTGCGTAGTCTCGGATGCAGGCATTCCAGGGGGACATGTTGGTAAAGGCTAACTCAGTGACAGGGCCATCAGCCTGGGTCTCTTTCCCAGTTCAGATTTCTCTGGGCTTCGGGTGTGTACAGTGGATACGGCTGAGACCACATGAAAGACGGACCTGTGCTGAGCCAAGAGTGAGCGTGCGTATTGTCAGAGCAGCCCTGCCATATTCCTTCCTCAGATGCACACACTCTGAAGCTGACAATGAAGATCTGGTGATGGCTTTGCTTAGAGGAGCCCCCTTCACCTGCCTCTGTATCTGGTCACTGCAGCTTCTCTGCTTGAAAGGAAGGAGGGATAGGCGCTCAGAGCACACAGAGCACTGGCTTGTGTGAGCCCAGAAGGAAAGGCAAGATGAGGGGGATGGAGAGTGGACACATTCTCACCAATTTCTATAGCCGAAGGCTGATTCTCTCATCCAAGGGTTAGCACTGCTGGGGTAAGACTAATAAGTGTAGGGAGAGGACAGATGTTAAAAATATTTGAAATAATTTATAACTGATATTATTAATCAGATGTGCCCCAGGCTCTGTTTCCATATGGGTTCATACTGTGTGAACATAAGCTCTGCTAAAATAAGAGTCTCCCTGTATGTGTGTCAGTGTGCTGGGGCTGCCGTAACTGAGCATCAGAGACCGGCGGGCTTACACAACAGAATCTGTTTCATCAGTTCTGGAGGCTGCAAGTGTGAGGCCAAGGTGCCAGTGGGCTTGGTTTTTCCTGAGGCCTCTCTCCTTGGCTTGTAGATGGCCGTCTTCTCCCTGTGTCCTCACATGGTCTTCCCTCTGTGCCTGTCTGTGTCCTAATCTCTTCTTCTAAGGACACCAGTTATAGTGGATGAGGGCCCACCCTCATGCCTTCTTTTACCTTAATGACCTCTTCAAAGACCCTGCCGTCACATGCAGACATATTCTGAGGTACTGGAGGTTAGGACTTCAACACATGAATGTTCAGGGACTCAGTTTAGCCCATAGCACTTCTTATGTGTTTGGTGGTGGCACTGATCACCTTCCTGTAACCTGGAACTGCTCTCAGCCTTGTGTGAGCCTCTCCTCTGATCCTTGCACTGTCTCTAAGGTGGCGACTGGCATTTCCCTTGCTATTCAGAGGATGAAACAGAGGACTCATGTGCTTTGCCTCCAGCAGCCAGGAAGCAGGGGCTAGCGCTTGCCCTAGGCACTCCGAACCCATGTGCTGGGCCCCTGCAGCCACTGGAGCAGACGCCTTCTCGAGTTCCTCACTGGAGAGTATGTCCATGAGCAGCTTGGGGAAGGGTGCAATTTCAATTCATTGAAAAGAAAATATTGAGGTGCTCTTTCACATTCATGGCTACTTCCTGTCCCATACTGGGGTGACATGCCTCCATCCCTGTGGCCACCCACCAGCCTTCCTGTGTGGGAAGGCACTCCTCTGTGTGACACGTTTTACTGCAACTGAGAAAACAGGCCACAGGTGAAAGCTAGATGGAAATGGACAGCTGATGCCCAACAGGCCCGATAGCCACAGGTTTGATCTGTCAGCGCTTGGAGTCGCTGTTTTCACACTGGCTTCCCAATCAGGTGTCCCTTTGCCTGGAGCCTTCCTCCTGTCGCTCTACCTTCCTTCTGATTCTGCTGTGACGTAGTGGCTGCCTATGCATAGGATGCCTAGATGCTTGGCTTTGTGTAAGGCCCTGGGCTCATTCGGAATGAGAACTTATTACCATACAATTATTATTACCATACAATTATCCCGGATCCTTTCAAAGCATTTCCCACTGACTTTTTGAAGTTAAACTGCTTTGTAGTGTTAGTAATTATCTGGCCTTCATTGGCCCAGTGGAGAGTGAGGAGTGGTTTTGGAGGCTAGGTAAAGATTTTATTTCTCAGTGTCAAGACATGTATTTTTCTCCTACTTTCTTTCCCCTTCCTCTTTCTCTTCTCTTTTTCTTCTTTGATCCAAACTGATCAGACCTTCATTGGTCTATCGCGGATGTCTAAGCTTTCAAATTAGTCCCCACTTTCCTCCTGCCACTATATATTGGGTGATTACCACCCTTCTTTCCACCTTCTTATTGTCATCAGACTTACCCATTGCTAGATGCGCTCTTTTTAAGAGGGTGAATAATCTATTCTAACACAGGGCCAGCCAGCCGCATTGTCAGAGGTGGGGCCAGGGGCTCCCAGAACACTGAGCCCAGAGTAGCTCGCTATCCTTATCTGCAGGCATCTCTCCAGAGAGCCAAGGAAAACATTTCAGATCACGTAAGGTTTGGGGTTTTATTTTCCTATGTTATCTGCTTTGCGATGCCATTTACATTCACCTGCCTTCAGAATCCCGCCAGACAAAAACTCTGCATCTTTTCAGAAACTCAGCAGGTTAATTTCATTTCAGTTTCTTATCTGTTAAGTTCAAACAATGGAATCCTCTTAATTAAAAATTTGTATGTGGCAAATTCCTTTGAAATTATTTCCACCTATAAATCTATTATCAATCATCCCAACTGTATATGTGCATAAAGATATAACTGTATTAGGGTCACCTAACCTGATAGATGCTGGATGGATAGTAGGATTTAGAGTTTCATTCTCTTCAGATTTTTCTGAGTTGCTTAATTAAAAAGCAAAACAAAAGGCAGCGATCCCTAGTAGGGGGTGTGCAGGTGGCAGCTGATCCATGATTCTCTCTCATCACTGATGTTTCTATCTCTCTCTCCCTCTCCCTTCCTCTCTGAAATCAATTAAAATATTTTTAAAAACCAACAAAACAAAACTAATACATGTAATTGCTCCAAAAAGCAATAAAGTAATTCCAAAATAATCTATACTAATAAAAGGGTAATATGCAAATTGGTCAGGACACCCTCACAGTATCACTGAACAGCAGGCTGCGTGGGCCAGCCAGGCTGGCGGGGGGGCAGTGAGGGACAACCAAATGACCAAAAGGCAGGCTTTGTGGGGCGGCCAGGCCAGCGGCAGGGAGGGGCGACCAGGCCAGCAGAGGGGGGCAGTGAGGGGCAATCAGTCCAGCAGGGGGGGCAGTTGGGGGCAACCAGGCCGGCAGAGGGGGCAGTTAGGGGCGATCAAGCCAGCAGGCAGAGGTGGTTAGGGGTGATCAGGCTGGCAGCGGGGGGGGGGAAGTTAGGGGTGATCAGGCAGGCGAGCAGTTAGGAGCCAGCGGTCCTGGATTGTGAGAGGGATGTCTGACTGCCGGTTTAGGCCCAGGATCGGGTCTAAACTGGCAGTTGGACATCCCCTGAGGGGTCCCAGATTGGAGAGGGTGCAGGCTGGGCTGAGGGCCACCCCCATGCATGAATTTTGTGCGCCAGGCCTCTAGTAACTATATAAGTAAACAAAGATATCCACCCAACAGATATCCTTAACAGAGCTGATAACCAGGTGAGCACTGGACACTGTTGCCAATGGAAGCACTGAAGGTAGTGGGCCAGGTACTGTGCAGCATCAGATTATCTCCTGTTTATTAAACTTTTGTTTGCTTGTGGCTGGATTTTATTTCGACCCACTGGCCTACTTTCCTTCAGGTCCTAAGTTGTTCGCCTGAGCTCCTTTACTCACCTACTTTATTTTCCCGCCCCCTGCCAGGTCACATGGGGAGGTCCCTATAGGCAAATACCTATTTTTACTGGAAGAGCCACCAGTAGGAAAAGTACTTTCTGTTCCCAATTAATGATGTGTTTTTTTTTAAGCAAAATGTGCCCCTTATCAAACTTTCACTTCAAACCATTGGGAGGAACAAGGGGAAGCTTTTGCCTCATTGCCCAAGATAAGGCACTTGCTATATTGTGCAGAAAATTTAATTAGGCAAAGTGAGATAATTGGAACTGGGTCCTGCCCTAAGCAGGAAAGGAAATTAACCTCTGCTTGTCATAGCTGGGGCCCAAGGTCATGCTCAATTGTGTTCTGATCAGGTGGCTATTTCCGGGGCTGGATAGAGCATGTGTCAGTTCTTAAACACTTTCTATATGGAGGACAAGTGCTCTTGGCCACTCTCTTCTGCAGCATTCGGTAGGGAAGGGCACATTGCTCACATACCTTTGCCAAATCACAGTTTTTCTGGGAGCAAAGCCAAATGCTCCCAACCTTTGGGAGCTGGCCCAAGAAGAGAGATATTCTGAGAACTTCTGCACCTTGATTAGGCAATTTCGGAGAGTTGGTTGGGTGAGTATGAGGAGAGAGGTGGTTGAATTGGAGTCGTTCTATTTATTTCACCCCCATCTACCTTAAACAAAGGGTATGTGTTTGCAGTCCTCTCCTGATGAAATTGAGTGACTCAGGAAAAACCATCTGACTAAATCTTGTTGTTATAGCTCAGTGGTTGGCAAACTCATTAGTCAACAGAGCCAAATATCAACAGTACAACAATTGAAATGTCTTTTGAGAGCCAAATTTTTTAAACTTAAACTTCTTCTAATGCCACTTCTTCAAAATAGACTTGCCCAGGCCGTGGTATTTTGTGGAAGAGCCATGCTCAAGGGGCCAAAGAGCTGCATGTGGCTCACTAGCCACAGTTTGCCGACCACTGTAGCTGATCCTCTGAGCCCCTTTTTGTTACAGGCACCTTTCACAGACACCAGAGAGGTGTTACTGGATAGCCCCAGAGTCAGAGGGAGAGGGCTGTCCCCACCTCAATTCTTGTCATGCTCGTAGGAATGAATTCAAATGGATGACTCCAGATGATTGCATTGTGATAAAGCCAATTTATTAAAAAATTAAAGCATGCAAATTTATTAAAGGGCAAGCCCAGCCGGTGTGACTCAGTGGTTGAGCATTGACCTACGAAACAGGCGATCACAATTGGATTCCTGGTCAGGGCACATGCCTAGGTGGTGGGCTCAATCCCCAGTAAGGGGTGTGCAGGAGGCAGCCGATTGATGATTCTCTCTCATCATTGACATTTCTCTCTCTCTCTCTCCCCCTCTCCCCCCCCCCCACCTCTCCCTTCCTCTCTGAAATAAATAAAAAAAATTTTTTTTTAAAGAAGCGAGGCAAGCAAATCTATCATCCAGCATAATGCGCACATGGGCTTTTAGCTAATCTGAAGAGCGAAGGGGGTGGAGGTCTAGCTAGCATTTATATACTTTTCTGTCTATAGATTTTTAAATTCCTCTGCTAGATATCCTGGTACAGGTTAACTCTGAAAGTCTCTCTCGCTTTTACTTAGTTATGGCTTTCCCAGAATTTATGAGAAGCACCTGCCAATTAAATCCCAAGACTGCTGGTCTCTCTGTTTAACAGTAGGGTGAAATAAGACTGCACTCTTCCTTCCCCCTCCTCCCTCCTCTCTGCTGTTTTTTTGGGAGTTCCAGGGTGGTTTAAGCTATGCACTCTCTGATTGCATTAAGATTCCTCCTCCTCTCCCTCCAATCTTTGAAGAGACATTAACCATTTCCTCTCAAGCGTCCTTGGCTAGGGGAAGTTAAGGACTTGCCTTTTGCAAGCTGGCTGCAGGCTGCCAAACTGTTTGGCCTTGTTTAGTTTTGTCTCTGTTTCCCTATTTCTCCTGCCTTGGAATTTTCCTAGATCTTTACTATCCTATAACAGTTTGATCTTAATTTCCCTCAAAGTTTGCTACCCAGAAGGTATTTACACAAAAACCAATGTCTGCTTTGAAGAAGGTTTTGGTTCTAAGAAAGACTCTTTGAACTTGGCCATTTTGGACAGTTTTCTCAGCCATTATAACAGGTGTTTCAAAGATACTTCAAAGAGACATGACAAAGGCTTTGTTCTCTTTCTTTTTTAGGCTTTGTTCTTATTATCCTTTATTCAAGTGTCTAAGTCAGTGTGGTCAAGGAGTGCTGCTCTGCATCCAGCCCTGGAGTAGGCAGCACGTAAAAGGAGGCGGAGATGAAAGGTGATGAAGAAGAGGCTCTGTAGTCTAGTTAGGGATGTGAACTTCTTTATCAACAAGAGGCAGAAAGAGTCTGAGGCTGGCACTCCAGAACTGTTAGTCAGGGTTCTCCAGAGAAACAGAACCAATTATATATGTGGTGTAATTATACAGTGCTTTATCTATCTTCTCACTGACTGTTGTCAGGGTTGCATCTTACACACTATTCTATCTCTAGTGCCTTGCCTTGCCAGGTTTTGGCAAATCGTAGGTGGAGCAGAGATCCCTAGCTGTTTTCCCCCTCCCCTTAGTCACTTCTCCCCTTCTTCTCTAGTAACAAAACCATTACCTTTTAGCTGGACCTATGGTTGCCAAGAATAAAAGAAGAGTTATTGTAAGGAGTTAGGTCATGCAATTATGGAAGCTGAGAAGTCCCAAGATATGCAGTTGGCATGTTGGGAGCCCAGGAGAGCCATTGGTATAGTTCCCATCCATGTCCACAGGCCTGAGAACCAGAAAAGCCAATGGGATAAGTTCTAGCCTAAAAGCCAGCAGGCCTGAGACTCAAGAAGTGCTGATATTTCAGTTTGAGTCCAAAGGCAGGAAATTACTGATGTCCCAGCTCAACAGTCAGGCAGGAGGAGTTCCCTCCTCTCAGCTTTTTGTTGTTGTTGTTCTGCAGGTTTTCAACCGATTGGATGAGGCCCACTCACATTAGGGAGGCCAATCTGCTTTGTGCAGTCTATCCATTCAAATGCTACTCTCATCCAGAAACACCCTCCAGGTACACCCCGGATAATGTTTGACCTAACGTCTGGGCACATAAAATACCTATCACAGTGGGGTTATCTATTTTAAGGGTGTCCTCCTGTCTTCTCTTCAACAAATAAATCCTAAGCATATGATTTTAGTTACTATAAACCAGATCCAAATTAAGAATTTCTTTCTCACATAACAGACCCCTGAAAGCAGTCTGGCAGCTCCACAGTGTCTAGGATCCAGGACCCTCTGTCTTGTTGCTCCACCATCCCTATGGTATTGTCCTTGCCTACATGGTCCTTTATGGCCTAACCCCCATCAGAATTCACACAAGAAGGGGAAATGGAAAATTGCACCATGAGAAGTTTATGTATCACTTCCATCACATCCTATTGGCGAGAACTTAGTCACATGGTCACATTTAACTATAAGGGATACTAGGAAATGTAGTTTTAACTCTTGCCAACCATGGGTCCAGCTAAAAATGAATGGTTCTGTTACTAACACCACTGGGGTGAGGGAAGAGACAGCCAGCATTCTATGCTACACCTCTGATTTGCTGAGACCCGTGCTGCACACTGAGATGTGATGTGTCAGATGTGGTTCTCCCAGAGGCCATTGGGGAGATAGGATACTTGCTATCACATTGTGTAATAAGTCCTAACATGGGGGTAAACACAGGCAGCCAAGCTAGAACAGGACTGTCAAAGAAGCCTTCTCAGTGAATTTCCATAAATCATTCTAAAGAACAACCGTATTAGGCCCAATGGGTTGAGAGTCCATTTTCTGAAACCCGAATTTCAGCTGGACCTGTATTTTTCCTTCTTTGGCGGTCAAATTGAAATCAGAAGTTGAGTTTCAGATCTTGTATTTAATGGCAAGTAGGGAGATCCAAAATATTCCCGGAAGCATTTATTAAAAACAAGTACGATTCCTTCCCTTTCCTGTTGCTCTCTCTTCTTTCTGCCTTCTCCCTCCTTTAGTTTAGGCTTGAGGAGTTCCGCTGTCCTAGTGGGAATGCAGACATCCTTTCTGAGCCTCGTTGCACTGCACGTGTGGAACCCCTGCAGGCTTTGTGCAAATGTCCTTTAAGGGTTTTAAGGTGGGGGTTGGGGGGAAGAGTGGTATAGAGAGCTCTTACGTAATGTAGTAAACACATAGCAAATGGACGTTTCATTTTCCATTAGCCAGAGAGGCATTTTATTTCCACTAGAAATGGGAGCAGACGTGAAAGCAATTAGTGTTAGTGAGTTTACAGTGAGGTCCCTGGAGCCAGCAAAATCCCGGGGCCAGATGTCTGTACTTTACTGGTTCCTTGTTCAAAGAACATTTGTGAGTTATTCCACCCCTTCCCATCCTACCTCCTGCCAAAAAGACCCAAAATATCACAGTTAAGAGAACATAACATTCACTGAATAACAGAGGCAGAAGGCCTGTTCTTTGGAGATAGAGAAGGCTGCCTCAGAAGTTGGGAGCAGCAGGAAAAGTCCCCCCAGCATCCTCCTGGCCCTGGGAGCCCGCAGGACACTCATCCCTTGGGGCCAGGGCTTGCGGCAGAGATAATATTAGGGATGGTGATCTCTCAGCCCACCTTTTACTCTTCTTTGTTCGCTTTTTCTTCATCGCTATCCAATTCCACCCCTAATACATGTGGAGTAGGAAAGACAGAAATAGAAACAGCAGCAGTAAAATCCCCAAATACCCACTCCTCCCCATCTACACTATTATAATGTGATCTCAATTTTATCCAACCTCAAGCTTCAAAATGACCACTGTCACCACCATAGCCACCAAAGCTTCAGACTCTGCCACTTCAGTAATTTCCAATGGAGATGTTCTTTCCCTATATACTAGTAACCTCACTCTTTCCTTAAAAATCCTAAATTGCATTGTTTGTCATTGGCTGGCTGTGCCTGCACTGTCCAGTTTGGGAGCCACTAGCCACATGTGACTAGTAAGCACTTGAAATGTAGCCATTCCAAATTGATATGTACTGTAAGTGCACAATACACACTGGATTTCAAAGACTTAGCTTGAAAGAATAATATAAAATATCTCAATTTCTTATACTGACCATATGTTAATAATATTTTGGATATATCGTGTGTAAAGGAAATGTGTTATTCGATATAATTCTACCTGTTTCTTTTTACTTTTTTTCATGTGGGTATTAGAAAATTTTTAATCACACGTGTGGCTTGCATTTCTAGCTTACTTCTGTTGGGATAGTGCTGGTCTATGTTACGTCTTAAAGCCCTTCAGCACTGTATTTTTGAAGTAATTGAAAATATTTTAAAAGGATTTAAAAAACCTACTACTGCCCTAGCTGGTTTGGCTCAGTTGATAGAGCATCGGCCTGCAGACTGAAGGGTCCTGGGTTCGATTCCAGTCAAGGGCACATGCCTGGGTTGTGGGCTTGATCCCCAGTAGAGGACATGCAGGAGGCTGCCAATCAATGATTCTCATCATTGATGTTTCTATCTCTCTCTCCCTTTCTGTAATAAATAAATAAATAAGTAAGTAAGTAAGTAAATAAATAAATAAATAAATAAATAAATAAATGGAAAATGAAACATCCATTTGCTATCTGTTTACTACAGTACCTACTACAACTTGGAAAATCTTTAAGAGAAAAGAAGAGGCTTTCCACACCACCTTTGTAAGAAGAAAGTTGGGTAGCCAACAAAGAGAACCAAGAGATTTCATAGAGTTTGAGTTAGAGTCCAGAAACTTAATCACTGCCAGGAGCCAGACAGTGATGTAAACAAATGAGGTATGCCTGAGGTTATGTAATAGAGAATGGTGGGGCTAGTGGTTCTCTGGGATGTGGTACCCTATATAAAGGCATCCAATTTAGAAGTTTAAAATGCTGGGTGTGCCATAAGCAATGTCTTCCAATGGAATTTGGCCCAGCATGCTACCTTCAGAACCTTCAAATCTTTAAAACACTGTTTTACACTATAGATCCCATGAAAATTACCCTTTGCAGACTATTCAAACCAAGCTTTGTAAATTGGAATTTCTTTTTTGAATCTTAATGACATTATTTTTAATTTTGCACCTAAGTTTACACACAGGTTCCACTTTGTAGCCTACATTCTTTTTACTAAGGACATGGCTAACCATGAACTCATATTGCCCGAGTTCATATTCTGGGAGATGCCAAGATAGTATCATCTCATATAGGTCTTGTAACAACCCTGTGAGTTTAATTGTATCTTCATTTGCATTGAGGCTTAGGGAAAGTAGGCAATCCGCTTGGCCATAGCAAGAAAGTGGCAGAACTCTATGTGCCAATAGTGCTCTCACAAACATGGCCAACGTTTCTCGTTTCTAAAACCCGCTGGACTTTCTGTAGGAAGTGTGGTGAGCATCAGGCCCACAAAATAACACAGTATAAGATGGGCAAGGTTCCTCTGTATGCGCAGGGAAAGCAGCGTTATGGCAGGAAGCAGAGTGGCTATGGTGGGCCGGCTAAGCCAGTTTCCCTCAAAAAGGCTAAAGCCGCAAAGACTGCTGAGGCCTGAATGGATTGAGCCCAACTGCAGATCTAAGAGAATGCTGGTGATTAAGAGATGTAAGCATTTTGAACTGGGAGCAGATAAGAAGAAAAGGGGCCAAGTGATCCAGTTCTTAGTTTCATATTTTGTTTTATTTTGTAACAATAAAATCTTGAGAATATGTTTATTTCAAAAAAGAGAAAGAAAGATAGTGGCAGAACTAAGGTTCAAACCCATGTATTTTGGATGCCACTGTCATAATCTACCAAAACAGTTCTCAAAGTTTTACTTTGTTTTCTTCTAAAAGTTTTATCAGTTTAGGTCTTTGATCCATTTTGAGTTAATTTTCACAGGGGCATTAGGCAAAGTTCCAACTTCATTCTTTTGCATGTGGATATCCAGTTGTTCCAGCATCATCACTTGCTGACAAAAGTATTCTTTCCCTATTGAATTCTTTCCCCAAGTCTTGGCAGCTTTGTTGGAAATCAATTAACCATCAGTGTGAGGGCTTATTTCTGAATTCTCAATTCTATTTCATTGATATATTTGTCTATTCTTATCTCAATACCACATCAGCTTGATTATAGTAGTTTTGTAGTAAGTTTGAAATCACGAAGTGCAAGTCTTCCACTGTTATCTTTCAACTTTGTTTTTGCTATTCTGGGCGCCTTGCATTTCCATATGAATTTTAGGATCAGCTTGCCAATTTGTATGAAAAAAAGGCAGCTAGAATTTGATAGGAATTGTGTTGAACCTATAGATCAATTTGTGTAGTGCTGCATCTTTTTTTTTTTTTTTTTTACCTCACTGACCCCTCTCCAAGATGCTGGAACCTGCCAATTACCTCTATCACCAGGCAAATTTGGGAAAACATGCAAACATACACAATATTATTTTGCAGCTAAACATGTATAGAGGCAAGATAGTCAGTCAAGGCAGGTGATGAGTCTGATACCCTGCCCCCGCTCAGCAGCCACATCTGGAAACATTTTGGGTTGCCATGGCAGTAGAACAGGGCCCTACTGGTACTGTTACCAGCAAGACAAGGAAACTTTGGTCCTTGTTTTCTTGAGGGAAAGATTTCACTCAAGAGACAAAGTGTAGAAAAGCAAGCAAGAGTTTATTGACCACAGCAAAAATGTCCTTAGGCGGGGCTGCTCTGGCTCACTGGGAAGTCAGAGAAAAGGGGGCTTTGGAGACAGGTTCAGGGGGTTAGGCCAGGATGAGCTGCTGCTGCCCATTGCTCCCCTGGTTGCAAGTCTTATGGGGTCCCTTAGGGGTTAGGGGATGCACGCCTGTGGGGGAAGGAGAGGAGCAGGGGGCGAGGGAAAGTGCTGCATCTTAACACTATTAAGTCTTCTGGTCCATGGCTATAGGATGTCTTTCTAATATGTAAGTCTTCTCTAATTTCTTTCAGCAATGTTGTTTAGTTTTTAGAGTTCAAGTTTCACATTTCTTAAATTTATTTCTAAGTATTTTTCCTTTTTTATGCTGTTATAAATAACTTATTTTCCTAATTTAATTTTCAGTTTATTTTTCTGCAAAATTTAAAATAGTGTTCACCATTCAAAATATGTATATGCTATTCTACCCATAAGTGCCCAAGCTAGCGTCTGTTAGTTTCTTTCTTTCCTCGCTCTCTTCCCCTCTCCCTTCTTTCTCAGTCACTGTGCCACTTAGTTGGACCCATAACAATTAGCAAACATTTTCTTTTCCCATCCACTATACAGCCCAGATTCAGATTCCTTTGATTGTCTGTAAAATATCTTCTCATGGTTGGCCTTCTCAAACCAGGATCCAAACAGTCCTTCTCTTAGAACTGGCAATGATATCTTTCAAGTCTCCTGCATTTTCTAATGGCCCCTCTTTCCTCTTGTTCATGTGTTGAGGCTTTAAATGTATATTATTCAGGCACAGTGTGTCTCCAACCTCATACCAGGCTAACATCTACAGTTGACAAGTCCTCATTCAGTGAACCTCAGATTCCCCCTCACCTCATTTCATATAAAGGCGTTTGGACCATACACTTATTTCCTCAAGCAGTAGAACCACTGGTCTACACAGGTGTGTGATGCTGTTGTTGGCTCTCCCCGCACCTGCTGAGGAGAGAGCCTCCTTGCTGAAGATATTGGACAGAACATTGTTGCTTCCTATCCCTACCCCTAGTACTTGAGCGTCAATGACTGATTGCTATATGGAGTGACAAAGAGGGCTCTTGGGCATCTCACTTTACTTAATAGAGTGGAGAGCTAGATTCCCTGCACTCCACAGAAAAGTTTCTTACCCTCTCCTGCCCCCTTCTCTCATCCCTGCCCTCCAATCACCAGATGTGCCTTCACTCTGTTGCTCCCTTTTCCCTTCGTTTTCAACATTTATCTGTTTTAACCCTAATTACAGACTCGTGTCTCACTTCCAGATCAACATGGTACATACCTACTAATACCCCATTTTTTGTGCTTCTTTTTTCCATTGACAGCACTCAGTTCTGACAAAATGTGGGTTCTTTTAAACACTATATGCCATGGATTACTTCTAATTTATGTTTGTCTGCAGTGGGGAAGGGGAGAGGGCAATTTAAAATATTTCCCCATCCAGTAGGTCCAGGCACCAACCCATGGGCACAGAAGCCACCTTGGAGCTGGAGTAGGATCTTGACTGTGTGGCTGCCAACCCTTCAAGTGCTGGACCATGGGGAGGTGGGAGGGTTCTTAAGTAATGGGAAGATGCCTGGGAATCTCAGGGTAGCAGCTCTTTACCAACTGAGAAATGCATGTTTTCCACCTCTAGTGTGATTGCCTAAACAGTTGTGTGCTGGCTGGATATTGGTCCAGGGACTGTGTGTATTTCAGTGTAATAGCTTGTACGGTGTTTATTCTAGAGCTCCACCTTCCATCAAGTCTTCACTATCTCTCTCCAATAAATCCACAAATGACAGGTGTTGGCAAGGAAGTTGAGAAAAAGGGAACCTTTGTGTGCTATTGGTGAGAATGTAGATTTGTGCAGTCACTGTGGAAAACAATATGGAGTTTCATCAAAAAATTAAAAATGGAACTGTCTATGACCCAGCAATTCCATTTGTAGGTGTACATCTGAAGAAAACCAAAACACTAATTTGAAAAGATATATGCACCCCTATGTTCATTGCAGTATTATTTACAATAGCTAAAATATGGAAGCAACCCAAGTGCTCAATAGATGAATGCATAAAAAAGCCATCTTACATGCATACTTGGCCATAAAAGAGAATGAAATCTTACCATCTGAGACAACATGGATGGACCTTGAGGGTATTATGCTAGGTGAAATAAATCAGATAGAGAAAGACAAATACCATATGATTTAACTTATATGTGGAATCTAAAATATAAAATAAACAAAAAGAAACAGACTCATAGATGCAAGGGGACTTTGGGGGAGTGGATGAAAAAGGTGAAGGGATTAAGAAGTACAAATGGCAGTTACAAAATAGTCACAGGAATATAAAGTACAGCATAGGGAATATAGTCAATACTATTGTAATAACTATGTATGTTGCCAGGTGATACCTGAATTATCTGGGAAATCACTTTGTAAATTATATAATTGTCTAATCACTGTGGTGTACATCTGGAACTAATATAAAATATACTGAATATGAACTGTAATTGAAAAAAATAAAAATAAATAAAGAGGCTTCCAGAAATGACTCCCCAACTGTCCTTTGAGGAGACTGAACAGGCAGCTGAGAGGGGCACACTGCTCAACAGCGTTGTGCTCTGCCTCCAGGTCCTGGGATCCAGAATGACCCTTTCTGAGTGCAGGAAGCTTTTCATCAAAACTAGTTCTCATGTCCATTGTACAGATGAGGGAACTGAGGCCCAGAAAAGTGACTGGCATAATATTCATGTACAAAGTACATGTCATTTTATATAACTTTATGTTATACTAGAGGCCCGATGCACGAAAATTCATGCAAGAATAGGCCTTCCTTACCCCGACTGCCAGCACCCGTTTCCCTCTGGCACCCGGGACCCGGTCTTCCCTCCTCCAGCCACCTGCAGTCACCCGGGACCCTGGCTGGCTTCCCTCTGGCCCTGGCTTTATCAGGAAGGATGTCCAGAAGATGTCCAGTCTAATTAGCATATTACCCTTTTATTATTATAGATAACACTAGAGGCCCAGTGTACAAAATTCGTGCACTGTAGGGGGTTGCCCCTCAGCCCAGTCTGCACCCTCTCCAATCTGGGACCCCTCAGGGGATGTCCAACTTCCGGCAGTCGGACATCCCTCTCACAGTCTGGAACCGCTGGCTACTAACCACTCACCTGCCTGCCTGTCTGATTGCCCCTAACCCCTCTGCCTGCTGGCCTGATCGCCCCTACCTTGCCCTCCCCTGCAGGCCTGATCACCCCCAACTGTCCTCCCCTGCTGGCCCGATAGCCCCCAACTGCCCTCCCCTATCGGCCTGATCACCCCACACTGACTGTGCCTTGCCCCCCAGTCTGGCCTCCCTCTGGGGGCACTGGCCCCATTATCCTGCTGCTGCTGCCACTGCTGGCCTGAGCCTCAGCCCTTCGCAGCTGCCTATGGCTGCCTGAGCCTCGGCCCTTGCAGCCACTGCAGCTTTGTCTGGAAGGGTGCCCAGAAGACAACCACTCTAATTAGCATATTACCCTTTTATTAGTATAGATTTGGGAACCATTACAATCACGCAGAACTTAAAGAAATCACATGGCCCTGGCCGGTTTGGCTTAATGGAGAGAGCATCGGCCTGTGGACTGAAGGGTCCCAGGTTTGATTCTGGTCAGGGGCACATGCCTGGGTTGTGGGCTCGATCACCAGTAGGGGGCCTGTGGGAGGCAGCTGATCAGTGATTCTTATCATTGATGTTTCTATCTCTCTACCTCTCCCTTTCTCTCTGAAATAAAAAAAAAATTATTTTTAAAGAAAACACATGACTTCACTTTGGGCTTTGTCATTTTACAATATCCTTTGTGCGGTATTTTAACTTCCCTCAACTTTCCTTTACCCACACTTAAAATGCAATCTATTTTGGGGAAGATGATCAGGAAAGTGATTCTAGTGTGTAGAAGTTTTTTTTTTTGGAGGGGATGGGGTCATGAAGATACTTACAAATTGAGCATGGTGATGGTTGTACCACTCTGAATTTACTTAAGAAAAAAAAACAGTTCATTGTACACTTTAGGTGACATGTACAGTATAGGAATTAGATCTCAACAAAACTGTTCTTTCATTTCTTTTTAAATAAAGACCAGTCTTATAATCAATTGCAGATGTTTTCAGAGGCCCCCCCAAGATTTGCTTACCGCGTCCCAAATCAACTGCGACTCCCAGTTGCCTCCAGTCCTGGTGGATCTGGATGGTGTGGTTTGCAAAGGAGAAGGTGGCAAGAGGCTTGTGGAATTTCTGCAACCCCATTCCCGCGGTCTCCTCATAAGGCACCAGGGCCATTTCCACTGTGCCAGCTCTCTGCTTCCTTTAACCCGTTGGGCAAAAGAATCCTGCATGCTCTGGCCAGAAAGTGCATTCTCTCTTAGGTGGCCCGAATGCTTTTTTTAAGGTTGTTTTATGGATTCAAAAGAATAACTAGAGATGTGGAAAGCTTTTGTCAGATTCCTTTTACATGGTTCTTCCAGTCTCATGGGAAGTGAGGCTCTGAATTCATCCCAAAGGGTGTCTTTGGGCAAAAGTACCCAGAATGGCACAACTCCTTCAGGATGCTCTACACACTTCCCTGTCAGGACTCGGGGGGGTTTGAGGGTGAGCGAGGCAGTGGTGCCAGCACCGGACCCGGGAGAAGATAGCGCTTTCTTCACTACCCAGGCCACATGGACAGCTGTACCTGCTCAGGTGGGCAGGGTGTTTTCTGCTGTTTTGTTTTGGTCTGGCCTCCACCCCGTCAGCCACGGACCTGTGTCTGCACTGAGACTGAACGGTTTGATGGTCCTACTTTTTGGTGGACAGTGGATGCACTCCCACCTCCCAGAGACTGGCAGTTAGACTCTCCCTCGCGGGGAGAGCCCGGCCCTATGTCAAGAACAGACTCGGGTGTCCTCGGCCAGGAGGCCTCCTCGGGCTGGGGGCCGCCACAGTTTGAAGGCCGGCCATGAACCCAATCCTGGCAGGGGTCTCCTCTGGGGCGCTGGCCGGCCTGGGCTAATGGCCGCCTGAGGTTTGGAGGCTGGTCACGCCCCCGGTCCTGGCAGGGGTCTCCTCTGTGGTGTTGGCCAGCCTGGTCTAATGGCCGCCCGCGGTTTGGAGGCCAGTCACGCCCCTGATCCTGGCAGAGGTCTCCTCTGGGGTGCTGGCCAGCCTGGGCTCTGGGCGCCGCAAAGGGAGAGGTTCTTGAACCCGCTTCCCGCACACCTAGGCTAGGCTACATCTCATAGGAGGCGGCTTCATTGCCGGGGCAGCGGTGGCCAGGTCCTCCAGCGCCTGCCTCCTGGGCTGCAGTCCCACATCTCCCAGCGCCCCAGCCTCAGGCATGCCCCTGCAGTTGCCCGCACCACCAGTCGCCTCAGGGCAGGTTCCAGCAGCCAAAAGCCGGCCTCCCGGCGACCGAACCACCACACCCACCACCGCTGGTAGCTCACTGCCATGCCCTGTCTTCTGGGGTGAGGGCGTGCTCCGAGCAGCTCCCACCCCTGGCGTGTGCCCACTGCCCAGAGGCCCTCCCTCCCTCTACAGCCCAGCTTGGGAAGCTGGCCTCATTGCCGGGGCTACGATGACAGCGTCCCGCCCCAGCCATTATGCGTGCCGGCATCTTTGTAGCGGAGTGATGGTTAATTTGCATATTACCCTTTTATTAGATAGGATTATGTAATACATCATATGTGTTTACATTCTATATATGTTACAAATACCATATGATTTCACTTATATGTTATTATATAGCATAATAAATTATAGTATAGTAACTAACATTATACAGCTAGTCACTTGCTGGCTGTGCTAGGAGTTAAACTCAGTTGGGAAGGCTCCAGCATTGTCCCTTTTCCCTAAACCAGGATTCTCAGACTTTCTTTTGAAATACTTGCTAAGAACAGAGAAAGGGAATGCATACTTTGGGAGTCAGAGGGAGTATCTGGGCACGTGGCCCATAGTCAGAAATTTCTTCTTCTAAAAATTAATGTGATATTTGTATTTGGTTTCAAATGGACCTGTGTTTATTTTAATATAAAGCATATTTAATATAAAAATGTTCACTCCCCCAATGGTCAAGTCAAAGGACACTCCAGAGAGTTGCCATATGAGCCAAGTGTCATTCCTGGCTCACCTGCTGAAGGACTCCATCATCTTCTCATAACTCCTAAGATTGAATTGGTGTTTGGCCAAATATATTTCTTGTTTCCACCTGCCCTCCTGGTTTGCATTGGCAGGTAGCAGGGAAGCAGATAGAGGCAAAGTTTGCCTTGCCAGGGGGTAATGGCCCTCAGGTCTCCCCTGTGGTCCACGTCTGGGTTTTTTGATACAACTCTGGCTCCCACCCCTTCTGGATATGGCTGAGGCTACCCCAGAGGGGATATAGGGTCTGGGAGTGAAAGAGGAAGTGAAAGGCCATACAGTGGGGGTGCAGAGAAATTTCTCATAGCAGGCTGGCTGTTCACAGGTGGAAGGGCGAGGGCCCTGAAGCCTGACCTCCCCTTTTCCATCAAGGGCCAGTTTCTGTGGGGCCGCACAGTCCCCAGTCACTGCTTTGCCTTCACTGAGTGACAGTCATGGGTGTCCTTGTCTTTCCCTGGGCACTTTCCTCCACCCAGGACTCTCTGTGGCTCTGCAGGTGTGGGTCCTCCAGTGAGCCAGTGCACGCCGGTGCTAGCTGCCATTTGGGGAACTTGACCTCTCTCTGACGTGAAGCAACCCAGGCATGTGAATTTCCTGTTGCTGCTGTAACAAATTATCAGTCTTAGTGGCTTAAAACAATACAGCTTTATTCTCTTAACAGTTCTGGAGCTGAGAAGTCTGGATTTAAGGTGCTAATAGGGTTGCATTCCTTCTAGGAGCTTTAGGGGAGAATCCATTTCCTTTCCCTTTCCAGCTTCTAGACACCACCTTGACTGTATTTGTTGGTGATTTTCTCATATCACTCCAGCCTCTTGCTTACATACCACATCTCCTAACACCCATGCTGATCTCCTGCCTCCTTTTTATAAGGACGCTGTGATTACATCGGGTCCACCTGGATAATCCAGGATCATCTCCCATTCCTAGATCCTTAACTTAATCACATCTGCAAAGTCCCTTTTGCCATCATATAAGGAATCATTCACCAGTTCTGTGATTAAGATGGTGACATTCAGCCTATCACAGCAGGGACATCAACTGCTGGGAAAGCTACCTGTCCTGTAGGTGACAGTGAGCTGGTGTAGCTCTCAGACACTTTGTGTGGCACTCACTTTGACAGCCGCATTTGAAAGCACATGGGCACTCAGACTTGAATTCAAATTCTGACTCAGTTGTTTGCTCTGTGACCTCTCACAGGTAAGATGTATTATCTCTGAGCCTCAGTTCCTCATCTGTAAAATGGAGGTAGTAATCTAACTTTGCAGAGAATATTAAAGCATCTAGCATGTGGCCAGCAAGCAGTAGGTGCTCAATAAATGATGCCTATAATTATTTGGGGAATTTTTAGTGAGCTACATAGAGGTAGGACTCATACTGTTCTTTAGCTTAGTTTGCATGTTGGGTGGTTTCATGGGTACTTCTGTGGTTATGAAAACCAAACTAAACATATAAATGCTGTTCCCCAGGCTCCCAAATTCTAAAACCCACTGCTGCAAATTGGGAAAGGGCAGGCAATAGTGCCATATTAGGGTTACATTCCTGCATTCCCCTCTGCCTGTCCCTTACCCCACGCTCAGTGGCTGGCATGTTTAGTCCCAAGGTCAGAACTCCCTGGAATGAACGGACCCCAGACTAGACCTGGAATTGCCTCAGCCGCTGGACCAGGGAAACAGAAGCCGGAGTAGCACCCTCTCCCCACCCCCAAAGAAGGTCCCAGCTTTCTTTGCTCATGGCTGGGAACTAACTCCGGGAAGGGTGGGGACAGTTGGTGTTTATGCCGAGGAAGTTTCTCTTTTGCAGGGAGCAGCGACCAAGGAGCCCGTGATGTCTCCCCCTGTGGTGGCTTCTTGGGTCTTTATCTCAAGTGGAAGGGGCTAACACATATGGGTGAGAATTGGCAGCAGTTACTTCACATAAGTTATCTTTATTCGCTTCTCAGGATATTACTGTCCACATTTTCATGATGAGGAAGCTAAAGCCCTGAGAGGTTAACTCCCTTATCTGAGTTTGCACAGCTACTAAGAGGCAGCCCTGGCATCTGTCCAACTTCTAAGCCAACCAGGCTGTGAGACTACAATATCTGAATTTCTGGACAATCCATCAATCTATTGTATTACAAGAAAGGGAAAACAAGCCTCCCCTATCAGAGGCGAGGCCATGATTATGTGTTTTATCAGATGATTTATAGGCTCTTTATCGCATCCCCTGTGTCTGCTGGCAGCAGGCCAGAGCTGTCATGCTGCTGCTTAGCCCAGTCCTTGTCCAACCTCTCCCTCCCTCCTGACACCGAGGCCCCCACGTCCATCCAAAGCCATTGTAAGGGTTATTTTGTCCTTTTTGAATAAAACTTGTAGTTTTTTTCTATTTATTTTGAATTGCTAATGCAGTTGCCCATTTCTAAATTCAAAGAGTACAAAAGCAGATATACTGGAAATCCTCTCCTTCAGCCACCCACTTTCCTTCTCAGATGCAACCAATGTCACTGTTAGCAGTGTTCCCTCCAGAGTGTTTTACATAAATACAAGCAAATAAACATTTATGCTCTTCTTTCTATACCATACATCTTATTCTGCATCGTGCCCTTTCTGTTTAATTTTCCATGTCATGTATGAAGAGCATTCTTACTTTTTATGTGAAATATAAAATTTATATAAATCATGAAAAAGATTATGTTTAATGACAATTAAAGTAAATCTTTAAAAAATGGACTCCTAAATTCTAAACATCCATG
Organism: Corynorhinus townsendii; assembly: GCA_026230045.1. NCBI lineage: Eukaryota > Metazoa > Chordata > Mammalia > Chiroptera > Vespertilionidae > Corynorhinus > Corynorhinus townsendii. Next base: position 137,747,885 of record JAPDVU010000002.1, on the reverse strand, counting down.
CTGATCTGCCTTCTTTTTATAAGGACCCTGTGATTACATCAGGCCCTCCAGGATCATCTCCCCATCTCTAGATCTTTAACTTGATCACAAATGCAAAGTCCCTTTTGCCATCATATAAGGGAACTTCAACACAAGTTATTTTGAATCAACATTTTAAAAATTTTGAAACTCAAACACTGGTCTTTATGGAGCCAATCTCATTGGTAAAGATGCAAATGAGCATATAGTTGCACAGCTCCAATTGGAGAGGGCATGTGCTAACATGGTTCTCACAACTCTCCAATGAAGTTGATTCTGTTATGATCCCATTTTATAGATAAAGAAACTGAGGCTTAAAGAGGTAAAGTTACTTATCCAAATCATTGGTAGAGCTTTGAGATCAGACTCTGTTCTTGGTCTGGCTTCCCTATCTGTGCCAACATTCTCTACTATAGCGTCATTGCCATCATCAGAAAGTTCCAGCTAAGGTTAGTGAAATTTAAGGCCATGTCTAATCTAAGCCTTTAAGGAAACAAAAAACCCAATATTTATGTCCTTTGTTAAATTAACCTTTTATATCCTTGAAAACCATAATTAAGTATCCTTTTAACTTTCCCTCCTCTGATTTTTTCTCTTTCCCTTGTTGGGTAAATTTTAAGCAATAAAGATTTATTGAAAATGGTCATTGTGCTAGGCCAGTGGTCGGCAAACTCATCAGTCAACAGAGCGGCAAACTGCGGCTCGCGAGCTGCTTGTGGCTCACGAGCCACGTTTTGCTGACCATTGTGCTAGGCCATTGTAGGACACCAAGAAGTAGATATGGTTCCTGATTATTCTAAAGGGTTTCATTATCTGATTAATGATACTAGCACTTACTGCATACTTACTATGCCATGAATTGTGCTAAATAGGGTGTATGCATTACCTCATTTAATCCTCATAACAATCTTTCCAGGTAGATGCTATTGTTATTCCTATTTTATACAAACACAAAATAAACTGAAGCCCAGAAGGTTTGGGAGAACTTGTTCATAGTAATAGAGCTCACAGGTAGTTGGGTGCTTCAATATTACACATGAAAATATGGCTAAGAATTCCAGATGTTATATAATAAAGTCTCAGGAAGTTATAACTGACTCAGGCAGCAAGTATTAGAGGAGAGATACCTAAGGCGTGGGGTCCCCAGGGAAGATGTCTCAGAGGATATGGGAGTTAAGTTGGACCTTGGAGAGGGTGTTGACACAAAGAGGCCTAGGGAGGTAGGAGCAAAGGTATGAGAGTGGGAAAGTGCCCAGGGAGGCTGAACCTGTTTGCACTTGAGGAGTTAGCAGAAGGAAAGTAGAGAATCCCTTTGGAGAGGTAAGCAGTGGCCAAGGCATGGAAGTCTCAAATGCCTTGAGTTACCTAGGCATTTGATAACTTCTAAAAAGGAGGTGTGTGTGTGTGTGTGTGTGTGTGTGTGTGTGTGTGTGTGTGTGTAAGATAGACTGGAAAGAGGTGTTAGATATTTTTTAAAGACACAGTATTTACACAGTGTGGACCTTTAGAATATTGTTTGCATATCAGCATTTGGCAAAAGCACCTCTATTTGAATTTTCCAGTGAGTTATTTACATGTCTAGTTGCTGAGATATTTTCTGAGCAGTTTACCATACCTCTTTCTTTTCTACTCATCAGCGTAAATGTTTCCATGTGATGGAGGGTAGGTAGCATGTGCTCCCCAACATGTGAAGTGTTTTCATATCCCTACCTTCCATGAAGTATAGCTTCTAGAACTGCTAAAGTGCTCTCCTCTCTTGAGGCCATGTGGAGGGGCAGCTTGGCACCATAGATCGCCCTGACTTAGCATCAGCGCCCCTCTGAGCCCTCATCTCCAATCTGATCCTACATCCCCGAAATAAATGCATATTGGCTATTTAGTTAGGAAGGCACCATATAAAGAATATAAATAATGGGATGTTATTCTTGGAAGCACCCTCTAGATTCTGGTCCAAACACAGGCTTTCCCTCTTCTCCAACATGCTTTCATCTAAAAGGGAACGGTCAGATAATTCGGGGATCATTCCTTGTTGATTCCTTGGAGATTTATGTAAATGTTGATGGCTCAAGGGAGTGCCGTATTAGACAAACCATTTCCTTATGGAGAGGTGCTTGCAAATTCAATTTATTGTGCATGTGCCTACGTAGCTGGGCACTTAAAATAGCTTTAAAAACCATCAAAACAGATACACACAGACTCATGTGAGGCAAGGGCAGTCATGGGCATGTCTGTTCTCTCCTGGGACTGTAAGGAATGAGATCTAGGCTGGGAATGGGGATGGAACATGGAGTTGAAACCTCTTAACATTTTTAACAAGCACTTTCCAAACATCTTGGCTTGGCTGGAATCTCCTCGCATGTGACACAGCAGTGAACACTCCAGAACTGGTGATCCTCAGAAGCACATTGGGAAGTGCTGCTTTAGCCCAGTCCACTCACTTCGCAGGTGAGAAAATGGGTAGTGGCAGAGCTGGGACTGGAATGCAGGAACAGGAGTTACAAGAAGTCTCAATCCTTGTCACCTTCCTCATGTCCATATACACTGAATACTCAACCTATACTAGTAGAGGTCTGTGTAGAGGTGAATGCTGCCCATGGGAAGCAACCACGGAGAGCAGCAGAATGGGGGCATTTGGGGAGAAGTGTTTTGGGGGGGGGGCGCTGGTGCTCACTGGTGGGAGGCAGTGGGTGGTGGCCGCTAAGACTGGGGTCTGCCAGGTGAGTGACACTTCTGCTGACTTTGGATGGTAGGGGACAGCTGTGTCCCCCAAGGAGGACGAGGTTCCTCTGCAGTCAGGCCAGGGGCACCACCTTGAGGCAGCTTTCCCGGCCGTGGCTCTAGAACTGCTGACTTGCTGGGCATGTGTCCAGCACAAATGCAGTGTATGTGTTTGCCTGTGTTTAAGCAGTGGTTTGGGGTGAACTGCAGACTCCCTGGGACTTTCAGTGTAATGATTGTTCAGGGTCTGGGAACAAAAGGAGAAAAAAAGGACCATGAACACCAAAGCTATTGTTTGAGAAAGTAAGGGTAATTGATTGCCCAAACTAACTGGCCTAAGATAACGGATAAGTTAAGGATAAGAAACCTTACAGACTGGGGTTTGAGGGGAAATGGGCAGGAAAACAACTCAGGGAGGGGTGATTTGCAAAGACCTGAGTCCTTTTCTGTGGAACAGAGGTTACGGAGGTGAGAAGAGTTAGTGACTTTATTCTGGTACGTTATTATTTCTTGTTAAATTTTTTATTTATTGTTTTTCTACCCTGAGTGCTTTAACTTTTATCAAGTCCGTTCTTCAGGCTTTAAGCCCTTAAAGAAGATTTTGGGGCTGTGCTTTACCTGGCCCTCACCTATACTACTCGATGTAATCCTTACCTCTCTGCCCTTCCCAAGAAATTAACCTGCATACAAAAGGCACTCAGTTGTTTAATGAGCTAATTAGAACAATTTGGCCAGTTCTACTCGTGAAACCTTGATGACTGCTTAATCTTAATGCACTGAAAGAACAGAAAAACGTCGTTATTTCCTTTCCTGGCCCAGCAGAAATGCAGGATAGGAGTTTTCTCTAGGACCCAGATCCCTATCTTCCTACCCCCAGCTCCAAGCAGGAGTGCATCCATTCCTTGTTGCAAAATTCTTGGTCTTTACAGAACAGTCCCATCATTACCACTTGCCAGTTTTAAAAACAGTTCCACGAACATGGTTTCCAATGGCTTTTGGGGGTTGCTGATGTAATCTACAGTTTATTAGAACGGGAGCCACGTGGGAACAGGTGCCTGGGTGGGTCCTCTCCTGCCAGCCCTGTCCTGAGATACTCACACAGAAGACTGTCGCATGCCTGAGATTAGAATGCCAGCCACATACTGACATACACCTCCTCTGCTCTCCCCTGGCAGTGGGGTACAGCTGTTACTAAGCAACCAGTTTATCTAATGCTCTCCTGGTCAGCAGACACAGAAGCAGCCTGTAGCTCCTGGAGATGTCCAGCTGGGGATCCCCAGGGGCTAGAACTTGAACTCTGAGGCTGCCCAGCATCTCTGACCCTCCCCTGCATGCTGAGAGCCCTGGAGGTAGGGTCAGCCTTTGGAGCCTGGAAAGAATGATGGAGATCAAGGACATGAGCATAGATTCAACTTAAATAGAACAGGATCTCAACCTCATGGTCAAAGAAGTCTCCTAATTTTAGAGAAGTTTGAAGTGATTTATACCTAAATTCTATATCCTCATTTGAATTCAAAACCTGTTGGGGGAAAGCCCCAAAAGTCTAAATTCGGGATCAATTCCAAAGAACTGACTGTAGCCTTATTCAAACTGATAAGACTTTAATAGGAGGAACTTATCTACACAGGCAAGACAGCTGCTCCCAGTGGTGGCTGGCCAGGAAGAATCCCCACCCCTCCAAGGAGAGGGTCTCTTTTTACAGGGTGTTAATAATAAATCCATATGGTGGGTAGTCACATAGACCACTGGTGAGGACAATGCATTTCTAAGTCAACAGATAACATCAGGCAGTTATCACACTCTATACATTCATTATTCTCCTGCCTGGAGGCATGACATTTATCTTTGGGTGACATCAGAAAGCCCAAAAAAGGGTCTTCATTCTCTAGGGGTAAGAAGGTGCCACACACCTCTGGCCCCAGCTGGGACCTGTGAGCTGCAGTGTGAGTCGTCCCCATGTCACTCACACCTCCCTGGACCTCTGTGGGTCTGCAAGGGCTTCTCATGGCAGGTTCCGTCTTTTATTATAAACTAGGAATATGTACTGAAAAGCATCTACAGCAAACCAAGTACTATGTTGAGGGGAAACCAAAGTATTTACCAGTATAATGGGACTCCTGCTTTTAAAGAACTTGTAATTTATGGATGAGGGAAGGGAGTACACAGAATGTTCTAGAACACAGGTTCCCAAACATTCTCATGGTACAGTTAGTCTCAGTAATTTTCTCATGGTGCTCCTAGACCAGAAGAAAGAGCTAGCAGGGGAGAGGGGGGACAGCGAGTGGGTGGCGCCAGGCCAGCCATGGAGGGTGCCAATGGGCAGAGGGAGGGGACGGCAATTGGCGGTGGCAGAGGGGCAATTGGGAGGCAGGGCTGGCCACTCACAGGCCTGCGCAGTACCCTGATTGGCTTGTTGGTCACTCCTGCAGAGGAAGGCCAGACTGCGGCTTAGGCCTAAGCTGTCAGTCGGACATCCCCTGAGGGCTATGGACTGCTAGAGGGTGCAGGCCGGGCTGAGGGACCGCCCCCCCCCTCACCCCCTGCCCCTGAGTGCATGAATTTTCGTGCACTGGGCCTCTAGTGTAGTATAATCCAATATCGAAACTGAACTTCCTACAGCTAGTAGCTCCTGAAGTACTGATAGATGCTGAATACCACTGCGTTTCCACCAAAATATAAAATAACTGCAGTGCCCTGTGAGTTCCCTGTGGGACCTCGGATGCCTCGGGCACCCAGGCATTCTGCTGGGAACCAAGGTTCTAACAAGAGGAAAACAGTAGTGGAGAATACCAGATCCCATTTCTTCTCAAGTGGTCCCTTGATAAGTGATTGTGGAGCAAATCAAAGGTTACATGAACATCTGTGATTACAACTTGATTTCTTTGCAACCGTGTTTTACTACCTGCCAAGCTGCGTTTAGAATGGCAACATCGAGTTCAAGATGAGCCACAGAAGCAGGAGCCAGAATATGTGGGTTTGAATGGGGCAGGACTCTTGCGGGTTTGGCTTCATGGCTTGTGACATAAGAATGACAGGGACCTCCCAGGATCTTGGGAGGATTCGAACGTGCAACTGCACTTGACCAGGTGCTTCAATCAGTAGTGTTAGTTCCACTCTTCTTTCTCCTGGGTGGGCATTTATACTTCAGTGTGCTGGAGCATGACAAGCTTTTCTCAGGAAGAGGTGTTAATTCCAGGAGGGTGAGGGTAAGGTGGAGGGTGGCACCTTGCTGAAGGAAAGAGACAAGCTGCAGCGAGGCCCCTCCGCAAAGGCTGGCCTCTCTGCTGTGTGGGCCTGAAAGGCTGAAGGAAGAGCTGCTCGCTGAGGGTGGAGACCAGTCATACTGCCCAGGTGCCCACACCCGCACCACTGTGGAACAGAGAAAACCACGCCTGGCTCTTATCCTTGTCCATCTGTATCTGGCACGCCTTCAGGGCATCTGCTGAGTCAAAGACATCTGGGCATCTCCCCACAGGCTCTGCCGGAGTCCTGTGCAAGTCCCATGAGTGATCAGGTATTCAGGAACCCCAGGCCAGATTTGTTCCAGCGCTGGACCCATGCAGAGCCCTCTCCTGGGAGTCCTGGACAATCCCTTCCCTGTAGGAGCACCCTCAAGGTGGGCAGGGAGTCCGGACAACCTTGCAGTGGCGCTTTCCTTCAGAGCTTCCACCACCTGTGTGCCAGTCTCCTGGCTTCCCCAGGGCCTCCCAGCATAGTGAGGAAATGACCTCTAGCCCACGTCCTCATCTGTGAAATGGCGCTACTGCCACCTGACCTCATCAAGCAGGCCATGGGCTTTCAACTGGTGTTGCTGGGGCAGCTGCAGACCCACTGTGTCCAGTTTTCTGGGATTTCCTACCAACAAGGTTTCTTCCTTGAAAAAGAGTTTGCATTGTTTGCAAATTGTTGTCCCAACAAACAAACAAACAAAAACTTCAGGACTCACATTTCATTTTAGCCAGTGCCTGGGGCAGTTGCCTGGGGCAGTATGACTGGTCTGCACCCAGCAGTGAGCGGTTCTTCAGCTTTTCAGCCTGGCTTGCTGACGCCTTCACCTTGCTGAGAACAGGCTGTTGTCATCTGGTCCCAAGATGAAAAACTGAGCACTGTGCCTTTAAGAGAGAAGGTTAGAGGAGGGAAGAGGATTCTGTGTTCAGTTAGGTGCTTTGTAAGCTCCCCTGGCCCCTCATGCCCCACATCTTGCCCATTCCTGAGGTTCTGAGCTCTGTGACAGGATCTTCATTCTAGTGATGATGGTAGCACAGATCTGTCAGAATATCAGCTGCAACCAAGCGTGAGGTTGGTTCTCAGGAAAGAGAGGTTCTGCTTTGCAGTGTCATCACTAGCTGAGCTTCAGGTGTTTACTAGCAGCAGCTGATAAGGTGCTCAGCTAACCACCCCAGACCGCCTTTGCCTCATATTTGCCCAGTTCAGCCTCTTTGTTGCCACTCTATGCAACCAATAATGCCAGCAGAAGTCCCTACCTGGGGTGTGTGGTGTCGTGAATGGGCACCCCGACCTGTACCTGCAGGCTCTGTGTGTTGTTTTCATTCACAAGACAGCGCTGTGGTAGGTTTGGCTTTTTAGGTTGGTTTGTTTATCTTTTTTGCTGTTGCATCTCACAATGACTTTATTCTTCTAACAGGCTTATGCCTTCGAGCAGACTTCCTATTCATTTCATCCCCTCGGCAGTCTTACAAAGCGGGCAGGGTCAAGGATCAGCCTTCTTTCACAGATGGATTTGCACATTGAATCAGTGGCAAAGCCAGACTTAGACCCCATTTCGATTTCAAGTCGATACCTTGCCCATTCACCATGCTGCCTTGCTCTTCCCTCCCTGCATCCCCGCCCCCCCCCTCGCTTGTTTTGAACTCTGTAGCTCTGAGAGCTGATGTGAGCAGGTTTTAATTGGATTGTTACTGACTTCTGCAGACACTTCTGAGCATGTTTCATTTGTCAGGACAGTGGCTATATGTCATTTCATCCTCAAAGCAGCCTTTGAAGGTGTTACTCTGATTGTATAGACACGTGATCTAAGCTTCCTCCACGTCAGATAGCTTGGGTCACACAGTTCCCAATGCCGGAATCAGAACTTCAGTCCACATCCCCCAGCTTCCTCCTACTTCCCTTTCCTGTGAATGCTGCTGTACCTTGGGTTGCTTTATTAATAGGCACTCAGCGGTTCTCAGTGCCCAAATCAGTCTTTTCAGAAAGGGTCCAGAGCTAAGGGTCCAGACCTCTTTGTCCTAGAGAAGCATTTGAATGGCCAACAACAGAAACTACCTGGCTGATTTTAGCAGAATGGAAGTTTTTGAAAGGACATTAGTTCATCACCAGATGTTATACAGGCTGGGGAAGTAGACTTGGAAAACAAGAGGAATAAAGGACAGTTTAAGCAGCTGGAATCACAGTCCATGCCTCACTAGGAAACCCAGCTGATGTAAATAGACCCCTTTGCTTGCGATGGTGCTGACAGTGGACTGTAGGTGTCATTGTTGGCATCCCTGCACCCCAGCCCTGGGAAATTGGGTGTTGCTGTCCCCACTGCCAGACTGGGTTCTCCACCTTCCTCCTTCCTTGTGTACCAGGCCCAGATGGTATCCCTGTTTGGCCAAACACAGATGTGTGCCCAGGCCTTCCCTGCAAAGGCTGCTGGGAAAGCAAGCCCCTGGTGTGGCTTCCACAGTGGGAACAAGCTCTTCCTCTCACCAAAATTCACACAATAGGGAGTTTCCCACAGAGACCCAGGAGATTCAGGTGTTGCATAGCCCCAGAAAATTATCAGTCTCCATTACACGCCCCCAAACCCACACAAACACCTAATTCTAGGTTACATCTCCATTTCTCACCACCACCACCTTCCCACCACTCCCCAAGCCTTATCACAGACTTGATCTGAGTTGTGGAGATGATGTATATAAAAGTGCTTGGGAAGTGGCTTGTTAATAATTACCCTGATCAGTCAGTAGCCCTAGGCCTGGCGGCCTGCTGCCTGTGGGTTCTTGCTGTTGTCTGGCCACATCAGCAAGAGCCCTGCGCTTTCGCTGTCGGATTGAAGATTGTCTCACAGCTGATTTTTCCCTGTGCTTCTGGCTGAGGGTCGGGGGAGCTTCATTGTTTCTTTGTGAGAAAGCATGGAGCATTGGGCTGCTTTCCTTTCCTGGGCAGGTTTTGGTCACACCGAGGTGTTTATTCTTCCAAGAATCTGTTCTCCTGGGCAGCATGGGTGAAGGGGTCAAAGGGTAGTCCCGCTGTGGTTCTGCTGCCGGCACACAGCTTGCTGGAGGTGAAGTGTCACCCATTCCTTTTGTGGAGCCTGCAGATGCGCGTGCAGAAGGCTGGAGCCCATCCGTGCAGGACTTCCTTTGTTCATCTGTGGGAACCCAGCCACCACAGTGGCCATTTCCCCAGCCACTCTCCTTCCTGATAAGACTCTTTCAGTTGCTCTTGGTCTATAGCCATAGCCATGGGTCAACTGGACACCTGCCTTTCAAGGACAACAGCCACTCTGGTTTTCCCACGCAAGACTCCTCCCACCCACTTCCCTTCAACTCTTCCCCCTTGCAAGCACTAACTAGCCTGCCTTCCCTGCTTTCTGCCCCAAATCACTTCTCAACTCAGGGCTGGGGGCCAGTGGGCCCAAATGATTTGGGCTTCTTTTAATAACGTGCCTAGTGGTGCTGAACTCAGTCACTGAATCCTGCTCCCTCCCTTCCACTTGTAGCAGTTCCCTAGATGGAAAATGGGGGGCTTTGGGATCACAGACCTAAATCTGCAGCAGGACCTGCCACATATTTATGATCTTGGGCAACCATAACCTCTTGGCCTCAGTGTCCTGATCTAGACAAATGGGGATAATGGTGCCGAGCACATAGAAAGCCCTGGCAGCACCTGGTGGATACAGTAGTTTCAGCTCTTCCTGGCCCACTGTTTGTGTCCCTGGAGATGGAGGCTCCCCCCCTGTCCCACCCTGTTCCTATTACCAGGGCTTACATGGAGCCCTGAAATGGGGACACAATCTCTGTGGTAACAAGGAGACTATTAATAGGTTTTTAAAAGTCTAGACTACCTCACTGATTCTTTCTTTTTGATAGAGTAAAAACTACTGAAAGAACATAGGAACAAAGGGAGGTCTGAAAGGAATGTCCACACGTGTCTGAGGCATTTTATTGGCAGGATGCTTGAGAATATTCCTCCTGGCGGGCTTTGTAAAGCTCATGTCCAAATGAGTGGACTGGGCTGGGATCATTTTAAGATGACCTTCACTACCCCTCCCCCCATGTCACTCCATTAATTAGTTATGTGGCAAAAGGGAGATGACCTGGGTGGGCCTAATCTAATCAAAGAGCCCTTTAAAGATAAGAGTTCTCTCTAGCTGGTGGCAAAATAGGAAGTCAGAGAGATCCCACACCCGAGAAAGACTGGCTTCCACCTGCTGCTGCTGGCCTGGAGATGGAATGGCACATGGGGAATGCAGGTGCCTCCCAAAGCAAGACAGCCAGAGGGGACCTCAGGCCATCAGCCCCGGGGCCCTGATTTCAGCCACCAACATTGTGAACTTAGAAGCCCATTCTTTCCCAGAGTGGCTTCGTGAAACCCTAAGCAGACACCCAGCAGAGCCCACCTGAACTTCTGATCTAGAAAACTCAGAGGTAATAGGTGGTGTGTTAAGCTTCTACGTGTGTGCTAAGTTGTTATGGCAACAATAGAAAACTGATACAGCCAGGCAATAGGGATTGGTGGGGATTGGAGATGCACGTGTCATTATTCAACTCCAACCCATAGTTGTCATATGGATACTTTGGGGGAAGAAACCCAATGCTTCTGAATCTCCCCATTTTTTAAGAGGCCAAAACTTAGAATGTGTGAAGTATCCTGACTTAAAAAAACACATCTGCTACGTAAGTATACCTGTGATCCCTTCAGGGAAGCATAGCCCCTCTTGAATGGAGAGTTTCCTACCTTTTTTTTTTGGAGAAGTTGCCTAGTTTAAATTACATTGCCTTTCATACTCTATATACTCTATGCACAGTGAGGATGGTGTTTTATCCCAAAAGTTGACTTGCAGCAGACAGTTAGGTGCTGAGGTTTTGCCAGGGACTATGTGGGGGGTTTGGGAGATAACACAAGGCTCCCACCGTTTTGGATGTGTGATGAGAATTCATATGCCACTTAGGAAGAGAAAGTAGAGATTTTTAAATTTCTCTCCAGCCAACCTGATCACCATTCTAGGCCCCCATCTTTAGGTGGGTAGGTGGGGAATGGAATTATAGTCCGATCTGGTAATCACACCCCATCCAGTCATTTACATTTTCTTTAGGTAGCCCAGTCTCTTTTAGATGACTCTGGTGGCCCAGCTGTTCAGCATTCTGCCCTTTGCACCCCTCTACTGCAGAAGATGGCTGCTCCTTTGGGGAAATTGTGGCTTATGTGACTGGCTATGTTTCTGGATCCCGGTGGTGTCCTCTGAATCCTGGCTCGCCCAGATGTGGAATGGTGGTGCAGGCTCTAGAGGGATTATTTCAGGCCACTTCCCAAAATAATGACATTACAGTGTCATTTATCTATTTGGGACAAATATAGCCAGACTCAAGTGATGAGGCCCACAGTCCTGACTATTTTTTTCTGCCCCAAGTTCCTGAGCATCAGGGATGTAGTGAGTGCATCCATCCCCAGGCCTCTGTTCTCCCATGGACTCACCATCTCCCTGCCCCTCACACTTGGGTTTCGATGTGCCACCTGCAGGCAGGGTAGGGCTGCCTCAGACCCCCTACCTGGGAAGTTGCCACTAGTCTGGAAGATCTCTGGCTCCCACATGCCTACCTGCTGCTTCTAATCCCCTATTCATGGTCTCCCTGGGCTAGACGTGGTGAGCCTTTCTTTTCTCTCCTGGGGAATGCCCAGGCTGGGAGGAGATGACTAGTGACTTTCCAACATCAGATTCTCATTCTCAACAAATGGAAGCCACAGTGGTAGAGATGTGTGGGATGTACCAATGAGGAAATAAACAATGAAAAGTGTTTCTGGACTACTGTCCTTGTTATGGATGTTATGGACTCAATGACTAGATGATACTAAAGTGCATGAAACCATCTGAGAACATTTAACTCCTGATGGATTTCTGAGGGCTGAGCCCACAGGCTTGCGTAGCAGGGGAAAGCCCATGGAAAGGCATGGTGGGATAGGGGTGGGCCTTCAAGGGCGGGTTGGCTAAAGAAAGCACTCGAATGTCTAATTCAGTTCAGTATCGAGTCCCATCCAGATCAGTGCGCTGACTTCTTTCTGTGGTCGTCCCCTCTTTCAGAGCTGGCATCAGGGGCCTTGATGAAAGGAGCTGAATATGGGTCACCCGACCCATTTCCATCTCAAGTTTGAAAGGAGAATGGAAACGTAATTAGGCTCCTCTGAGACTTCTGACTGTCAGCAGCTGAGCATTAGGCATTCCCACCCCCAGCGCCCCGGTTTCTGAAGCTCCCCACAGTTCCTTACACAGCTCCCCTCAGAGCCCGCCTGTGGGGCCTTGTGGGGCAGGCCCTGCACGGGTGCACAGGTCCATGTAGCTGGCAAGGATGGTGGCAGATATCAGAGAGATGATTTCATTTCTGGGTGGTGTATACAATTTAGATGTGGGTACAAAGAATAGCCTAGCCAGTCTCAGGACCAGGGTGGCCAGAAGGCAGTAGGAGTGCAGAAGTTAAGGCCAGGCTTGCTCTGGAAACATGGGTCAGATCCCAGCTGCACTACTCACTGAGTTGTCTAATTGTGGGCAAGTTGCTTACCCGCTCAGAGGCTCAGTTTCCACATCTGGGAGTTGGGGACGATATTTGTACCTGCCTCATGGCGTTGTGTATAGTGAGAAATGGAAGTGCATGTAAAATACGCAGCCTCTTCTGGCACAAAGCAAAGTTTTCAAAAGAATGTTTGTTGCTGTTTTAAGTTACGTCCTTGTTATTGTGAAGAGGTCAGGTTCATGGTTTGAGTTGGGAAGTTGTTCATCAGGAAACCCCAGGGGACTAGGATGAGGGATTTCTTCAAAGGGACTTTCCTCCCAGTGTATATGGAAGGAGACCCAGAGGGCACAGAGTGGGATTCAGACACGTCACCCTATTCTTGCTGCCACTCCTCTTGCACTTTCTAAGCTGAAGGAAAACACGTGTGTTGCGGGGAAGAAAGGAGATACAGAGGGGTGTGGAGGGATAAAGGAAGAGAGAGACCCCAACTACGTGGAGTGTTGCAGGGAGTGAGTGAAACTGATCAAAAGCTCTGCATCTCAGGTGCAGCTAAAGAGCTATTATAAATAGCCCTGTCTGTTCAGATACTTAGCTCTTTCTTCACTCTAAACTCCAATTCTGCTTGGTCTGCTTTGAATCATAGAGTCTTTTAAGACTTGAATGAACCTCACCCTCAGAAAATTGAGTATCAGAAAATATACATAGAATTTTTATAAAAAGTCCAAGTTTAGCAGTTTCTCAGATCCCGGGGTAAAAACCATTTTTTAAATGGGACCGGAAGCTTCTGAAGGAACAGGTAAACTCTTACACACACTTCAGAACCCTGCTCAAATGTCACCTCTCCTGCAAAGCTTTCTACCATGCCCACATCAGTGGTGGGGAGCCTTTCCTTTGTACTCTCATTGCTCATCCCTCTATTAGGTCTCATAATCTATTAGTTCCCGTAACTTATTAACTCTCATAATCACTCATTTCCTCGACTAGACTGTGAGTTCCTATTCATCTTTCTTACTCATTTTTTCGGTCCAGTGGCCAGCACAGAAATGTTGAAGGAATGGAATATCAATGAAGATAATGAGTTCCCTGCTTGGATTGCAGAGAAAGCCTTCTCTCCCTTCTGTGCATGGGAGGAAAACTTAGGAAGCCGTATCTAATGGCACTTCCTGAAGACTCTGCCAGTCTGCCAGGATGGCTGCAAACCCTCCTGCAGGCCAGCATCCATTTTGGCTTTCAAAAGATAAAGGACTGTCAACACAAGTGGAATAATCCAGAAGAACTGGTGGGAAGTAGCATGGGCCTTCTAGATTCCCACCACTGATTAGATAAGGGAGTGTGTCCTTGGAAGTGTGTTGCAGGGAGGGATGCTTTGAAGTTCCAGACTGGTTATGCTAAGGATGGGCTCTGGTCTTTAGGTTCCCAGTAGCAGCCATACTCCAGGTACCCAGGGGTAACCTATTTGATCAAGGTCAGGGAAGGGCAGCCGTTCTGCAGGGCAGCAGGGAGCATGTCTTTCCCTAGAGGTGTCAATGGGAAGCCCCGTGTCCTGGCTCCTGGGGGGATCTATTTGGATGGAGCAGTGCCTGGTCTCTGGAAAAGATACAGATGGATGCTTGGCCACAGCTTGGAGACCCTGAGCCTGGAGGGTGTGAGGGGAGCAGCTGTTTGAGGAGGGCTTTGAAGTCTACTGGTTGGAATGGCCTTCTGATAGCACTAATTCCCCACAAGGGCTGTGGGTATTTTGGAATGGCCTTCTGATAGCACTAATTCCCCACAAGGGCTGTGGGTATTTGGACTCTGTTACAGAGAACACACTCAGCGGGCTTTGCAGGAAGCCAAATTTCCATTTCCCCTGAGGGATCTCAGGAGTGCAGTGAAGCTCCCTCTGAAATTACTTAATTTGAAAGCTTCTGACAAAGAGCAGGCATTCTGCCTTGCACACTGCACTTTGACCCTCCAGAATTTCCCATCCAGCTCATTTTCTCCCCAGGACATAGGTGAGAAGATTTCCAGTTCCACCAGTGTACAAGCAGGGACCTCTTGCTTTATTTGCTGATGAGGGGTACTCATCTTGAAAAATAAAGTTGGTTCCAGCCCAAAGGACGCCGCCTCCAAAAGACCCAGCATTCTGTTCTCATGCAAAAGGTTAATGGTCTCTGTGGGTGTGGGCTATGAAGACTTCCCCCAGAATGTGCAGGCCAGTGCTGACACGGTCTCTGCCACACCACAGTCCCACTGTGCAACCTTGACAATGTGGCGCGATTCTAAAACATCCCTTTCTGGGGTCAGGGACAGACCCCTCGGTGGAGCTGGCAGAGTGCAGCATGATGGAGCGATGGCTTGCACTCTGCAAGGGAAGCAGCAGGGTTGCTGCCATCCATCAGAGCCCCAAGTGTCCAGAAAGCTCCCTCTGTCTCTTCATATCATCATGAGCACCAGTGGGCTTTGCTGAAACTCCAACTGCTCGGGAAATGCTGGGGCTTGGCAAAACACAAACCACTTTTTCTCAAGCGTTTAGTATTTTTTCCCTGCTTTCCATTTGTACCACTTGTTTATTTGGAGTAAAATTGAGTCCATATGGTTCATGTCCCTTAGCCTGATTCTCCACGGCATGATTTTCTGTAAGACTGTTTGAGGTCCCAGAGTTTTTTATCTTTTGCCTTAGAAAGACACAGCATCTTACCACAGAGAATCTGAAGCCAAACCTAAGGGGAGTGTGTTTTGCCTAATACTCTAAAAGGTACATGAATCCAGGGCTGTAAACATGGCCCTCAAGTGAGAGAGCACAGGCTCTCCTTGTAGGGGATGCGGAGCAGAGACCCGGGCTGTATTTTCCCTCATGGCTTCCCATTAGGAATCAGCCTGGGCTGTGTTAGAGGCAGGCTCATAAAGGGCTCTGCCTCTCCCTGACTGTCTCTGGGCAAAGTGTTGTAGGTATGTTTGAGATGCATCTTCTGGAGAGAGACCATAGCTTTCACCAGGATCATGACGAGGCCTGAGGAATTGGAGCAGAAGAACTGGCCACATAGTCTGAGCCTCTGGAACGGTCCAAGTGTAGGGTCTGTGGCATTTTCACCAGCTTGCTGGGGCACAGGTGTAGGGACAGGTCTGTTAGCTCTGGGACGTGCCTGCCCTTCTGAGCTGTGGAGGGCCCTCCAGCCATCCCACGAACTCTGCCCTTCAAAGGTCTACTTGTCTCTTTTGGGCTTACAAAAGAAAAATTGTGGGTTTTTTTTTTTTCTGACCATAAAAGTAGACACTTAGAAAATGTAGAAAAATGTAGTGAAGAAAATAAAAATCAATCATAATCTTACTAATGAATTAATCATTGTAAACATTTTGAGATAGCCCCATTCAGGTTTTTTCCTTTTGTCTTTATAAGAGAGAGTTGACATCATAGTATGTCTATGAATGGAGCACTTTTCACTTAACATTACATCATAATCATCTTGCCTGCCATTAAAAAGTCTTTATAAACATCATTTTCAGTGGCTGCACAATATTACATTGTATGGCTGTACTACAGTGTACTTACCCATTCTTCTAGCATTGAGCATTTGTATTGTTCCCGGCTTTTTACTTTAATAAATAATGCATGAGAAGCATCTCTGGCAAGAAGCTGTGCTTACATTTTGGATTATTTCTTTATGATAGATTCCTAGAAGTCTCTTTTGACTTTTGATGATACTGTAAGTTAAGGTGTTGCTGAGACCTATCTATAAAGTGTGGACATCACAAAAGACTGTGGGCAGAGAGGTGGGGCCAAGCATCCCTGGATTCCTGCAAAACGCACGCCTTGCCTCTAGGTGCTGTGGGCTCAGTGGAAGACCCCGTCGTTATCCTTGAGGAACGACTGTGCAGTGTGAGCCCACAGCATACATAAGTAGCCTAAAGGAAGAGATGCCTGTATCTCAGAACTGTGGGTGGGCCATGCATGAGTTCAGAATGGGGCAGAGGTCTGCATGTATGTTCATATTGCATTTTCTGGAGAGGGAGTCTAGCTTTCATCAGAATCTTTTCATCTAGAGAGCTGCAAAGAATTAACCATCCAATGATCATTTTTTTGGGGGGCGGGGGCTGCATGAATTAAATTTCCCAATTAATTTTTTCTTTTACTATTTTATAGTATTTATAACAGAACTAAAATAAACTTTTTTCATGTGCCATTAATTTAACCTATTGAGCATAACTAGCAGATGGCAGTCAGGGGTCCTGGTTTTGGGGACCTTGAGGTAGGATATAGGAGAGGCCACAGCACAGCCTGTACCCAACTGGTCTGAGGCAGATTTGGCCAGCATTTGTTACCTGTCCCTGCAGTGGCCTACCAATGCATTTATATGTACATCTGCTCCTGCCCACATGAGCCAGTGTTACACGAGCCTAATGCCTACAGCATCATATTATTGGAACATTAGGTTATGCAGGTGAATGGCACTTCTGGTTAGCTAAACCAGTGCTTCCTCATCCCTCTGCTGGAGCCTAGTTGCTGAAAGTTAAAGGTGCTTCTTACTGCTCACTCATGGTCATCGGGAAGCCGCCAGCTTTCCTAATAAGGAGATGTGGTCGCTGTGTAGGCTCCAGGCCTTTCACTCAGGGCCAGAATGAGATGTGCACATGGAAATTCATAGCCACTGATTGTATTTATTTTCTGCACTCTGTTCTGACGGTGTCTGTTGTTTGACTAGTTCTTCCAATGGGAAGAGAGAGCCATGTTCCAGGCCGTGACCTTGTCCAGGTGTTCACAGAACCCCATCTCAGCTCACCTTGTGGTGAGATTCCATGGATTTTGCCAAGTCGGGTGCCCACAGTTGGGACAGGCATGGGTGTGTGTGTCTCATCATCCCACAGCTCTACGGTATCTCCCATGTCTGTGTTGAGAGTGCCCAGGTCCCCATTAGAGGGTCTATGTGCAGAGCATGACAGGACACTAAGGCCCTACCATGCATGGGTAGCCACATGCCTTGACTCAGAAGCTCCCCAAGTCATTTTTTTAAGAAATATGTTTTTATTGATTTCAGAGAAGAAGGGAGAGGGGGAACGAGAGAAAGAGAAGCATCAATGATGAGAAAGAATCATCGATCGGCTGCCTTCTGTATGCCCTACACTGGGGATCCTACAACCCAGGCATGTGTGCTGACCGAGAATTGAACTGTGACCTCCTGGTTCATAGTTGATGCTCAACCACTGAGCCATGCTGGCCAGGCTCCCTACGTCTTTTTACCTAGCTTCCTGGCTTGCTAGCAAAATCAGTATAATTCTGTTATTGTTGTGTTATTCTGAGTTCCAGCTGGCTGTTCCTCCAGGTTCGGCTGAGTTGTTTTTCTTCCTTGACTCTTGGCTTCTGCGGAATGAGTCCCTTTCTCCTTCCTTGTCATTCTCCTTCCCTCTAGCCCTTTGTTTTCTCTACACCCAGAACCCAGTCTCCTCAAGGGCTTGCGTCCTCCTGCAATATATGCACTCATTCCAGTCGTCACATAAGCCTAATTCTTCTTGGGCCTCAGCTACTTTGGCCAAAAGCACTATACCTCACTGTGAGACAGATGGCAGTCAGGGAGGAACTGGTCACTGCCCACCCTCAGATAATATCTGTTCTTCCCAGAAGGAGGCAGAAAACATTCAACTAGCACATCTGCAACCACTGCCAGCCCTAATCCATAACGCACAGTAAACAAGCAAGGTAACACTCAAAATATAATCCTTTGTTGGTGGCTGTTGGGGAGGCAGCGAAAAGCTTAGGCCTTTGAAGGATGTCATTAAGAAATTCTTCCTCATACTTAATCAGAATGACCTTGGCCTTGACTTAAGCTTATGTGTTCTGGTTTTGTCCAGATTGACACCTATTCTTTTCTCTTCATATGATACTTTTAATAATGCATTGGAAATAAAATTTTATTTTACATAAAAAATAAAACTTAAAGCATTTCTTATGTAAGATAATTGTAAAACATATTCCATATTATTTGTAAAAGATTATATTGCATAATTTAATAGAACTCATGTTTTATATTTAAATATTTTAAATATATTTTATAAGTAACATATTTGTGTATAAAACATTATAGGCATATACATAAAATATTAAATGAGATAGTTTATATTTTAAACATTTATAAAATATAGGATATTTAAAATGTTTCAATAAATCAATATTTAAATCATTGCTGATGGTTTATACTAAAATTAAGTAAATCAACTTAGCTATTTAATAACTATATAAAATATTGAAATATATAGAATATATTATTTTTGCATAAATAAAAGGTGTTATAAACTATTTAGTTGTAATAGGATATCTGATTCGGTCTGGTTCCCATTGTAAGAATTAACATTTGAGGCCA
This sequence comes from Corynorhinus townsendii, assembly GCA_026230045.1. Taxonomy (NCBI): domain Eukaryota; kingdom Metazoa; phylum Chordata; class Mammalia; order Chiroptera; family Vespertilionidae; genus Corynorhinus; species Corynorhinus townsendii. The sequence continues at coordinate 137,729,083 of JAPDVU010000002.1, read as the reverse complement.
TAGCACCCCCTACCATTCTCTGCTCCCTCCGTATTCAGCGCCCTGACCCGCTGTTTTTCCTCCTGCCCACAGGCATAGGCAAGAATGTCATCTGCGACCGCACGGCCACGCCGCTGGACGCCTTCCGCATGATGTCGGCCGCCCACTACTACCCCAAGCTCATGAGCATCATGGGCAACGTGCTGCGCTTCCTGCCGGCCTTCGTGCGCATGAAGCAGCTCATCGAGGAGGGCTACGTGGGTGAGCTGCTGGTGTGTGAGGTGCAGGTGCACAGCGGCAGCCTGCTGGGCAAGAAGTACAACTGGAGCTGCGACGACCTGATGGGCGGAGGCGGCCTGCACTCGGTGGGCACCTACATCATCGACCTGCTCACCTTCCTTACTGGCCAGAAGGCCCTCAAGGTCCACGGGCTGCTTAAGACCTTCGTGAAGCAGACTGACCACATCAAAGGCATCCGCCAGATCACCAGCGATGACTTCTGCACCTTCCAGATGGTGCTGGAGGGCGGGGTGTGCTGCACCGTCACCCTTAACTTCAACGTGCCCGGAGAGTTCAAGCAGCACGTGACTGTGGTGGGCTCTGCCGGGCGCCTGCTGGCAGTGGGCACGGACCTGTATGGGCAGCGCAATAGCGCCCCAGAGCAGGAGCTGCTGCTGCAGGACTCCACACCTGTCCGCAACTCCCTGCTGCCGGAGAAGGCCTTCAGTGACATCCCCTCGCCCTACCTGCGGGGCACCATCAAGATGATGCAGGCCGTGCGCCAGGCCTTCCAGGACCAGGACGACCGGCGAACGTGGGATGGCCGGCCACTCACCATGGCTGCCACCTTCGACGACTGCCTGTATGCCCTGTGCGTGGTAGACACCATCAAGAGGTCCAGCCAGACGGGCGAGTGGCAGAACATTGCCATCATGACGGAGGAGCCGGAGTTGAGCCCCGCCTACCTGATCAGCGAGGCCATGCGACGGAGCAGGATGTCTTTGTACTGTTAGCACAGACTGGGGACCTAGGGGACTTAGGCCTTCTGCGTGGGGCCCAGAGGGAAGTGTGGGAGAGAGTAGCTTCCAGGAGTGTGGGGATGGGGAGGTGGAGGGACAGTGGGAATAAGTGGCATCTGAGAAGGTGAACTGCAGCCCAGGTGAGGGGCCCCAAACAAGACTGTCAGGATGCTGAATAAATAGCCAGGGAGTGTTCAGAGGGCCTTCCTTTCCTGAGATTATCCCTGCTGGGCATTTGCATGAGAGGGAGGTTTAGTTGCCTCTGCTGCCCTTTACTGTGAGGAGCAAGGAGGGGTGCCTTTCCCCTTCACCTCATCCACTCCCCATACCTTGGCCTCCTTTGCAAGCCAAATGCTCCTGTGAGGTCAAGCTCAGTTGGTGTGGCCTCCCTATTCTGCCCCCCAAAAATCTCACAGGAGAAGGCACATCCTCCCATGTCCACACAAGCCTGTTGGCCTGGGAAAGGTGGGGGTGCAATGGGCTACTGAGAAAGTTCAAATTCCAGGAGGCCACTTTAAGTGTCTGGAGGCAAAAGTACTTGGCAACAAAGTGTACAGCTTTCTTGATTGATTGGTCTTCCTCAGAGGAAACAGGAGGGAGTGTCTTCCTAATTGGTCTACTGCCCTTCACCTGGCCTGAGGTGGGGTAAGGAGTGCCGGGAATGCCAGCAGAGACAGGGTTTCTTTAAGCCAAAATGAGAGAGCAAGAACATATCCTGCATGGAAACAGATGAGGCAGAGAATAGCATATCCCTTTGAACTTGTCAGCAATTAAAAAACTGCAAGAAGCCATCTTGTAAAACTACTTCTGGTGGAGAGTTGAGTGTAAGAGGGATTCCATGCTGAAGTATCATGACTATTCTTTCACCTGATTCCCCAGTTAAGGCTAAGGAGACAGGAGGAGGTTTGGGCCTGACTGCAAGCTCAGAGCTGCCCTCAAGAAGTGGGGCAGCTGTGTGCCCCAGTGTTGCAGTGGGAGTTCCCCCCAGAAGGGAAAGGGAGCCAGTCCTGGATTTGCTTTGTGTTCCAACACCGATGCTTCCTACACGCCAGGGAAGGGCTTTTAGGAGTTTCACGCAGCTCTGTGGTTGGATGTGAAGGGAAGTCTTCATTTCCATTCAGATATAATCCACTTCCCTTAAAAAGAAGTAAGGCTCTTTTCTCTAGCTTTGACCTTCATTTTCATGATTCTGGTACCTGAAAAAAATGTAATAGGTGTTAAGCAAAAGGACAACAAGGAACCTAAGTTTCAATGTTTCTAAAATGGGTTTTAGAGGCTTCTCAGGTGTATCTTCATGTGGGTGAGAAGCTGATGTTGGAAAAACATATTCTTCTACTCCTTGGTCTCTTGTCTCTCTTTTCACCCTCTGCTTACAGAGCTTTTATTGGAGGTGGCAAACTGCAGGCTCAGCACAGGCAGCCAAAAGGGAACCACCTGACACACACACATATGGATTTGTCAATGCTCACTGCTACCAAATGTCACTAAAATCACTCCTAAAAACTCAGGACAAGTCTTGAAAGAAAGTCTAAGTCAAATAATTTTGAAAACAGAATTATCCTTTTATCTTTTCTTAGTCCTTCATCCCAGCAAGGCATTTATCAAGGTTGGATGTAGAAACTAGGACTTGTTCACAGCTCACACAACTGAGGCTCAGGCTTCTTTTCATATGACTGGCAGTAGAGCTAGAAGGGAACTTAAGGGGTCAAGAGTTCACTCCCAGTCTCTGCCAAGGCAGAATCTGAAAACAAGCAATGTTATCAGTTGCAGCCTCCATGCTTCTCCCTGAGTCAATCTACTGTGCAGCCCAAGCTGCCCATGGGTGCGGTGTGGGTGTGCAAGCATCATGGGGATCGCGGTCATTTTCTAGCTCAGAGGAGCAAGGACTGCCTCCCTGGAAATATCACTCTACTTTGGAGGCCTTGCCACAACACAGTAAGGCTAGTCAGCTGAAACTCTCCAGGCACCTTCTAGTCCCTGATGCGTTTTCAGACTTCATGATGAAGTGTTCAAAACTAGAGATTTGGTAGAATGGAAGTCTCCCAGTAATAATTTGAGCAGAGGGTCATGCCATGGGCTGTTTTGGTTCAGGTTCTCCTAAATTGCCCTCTGGACAACTTTTGTGGAAACTAAATGGAACTTTTTTTGTGTGTGTGTATGGTTTTTTCCCTTTTTTTGGGGGGGGGGGGGAGGGGAGAGGGGTGTCTTAGCTAGCCTGAAAGGCTGTGTTTAAGGATGAAGGAAAAAGAAACTAGATGACTCTATGGGCCTCATTTTTCTAAGTCATTTATAATCTAGGGATTTTCCTGGGGTTTTAAGTTCCTGTACTTACCCAAATTACTTGGGAGTTATTTTCCCCTGAAGGTATCTGAGCTCTGCGGAAAATATTCAGTGTCTAAAACAAAAAATTCTTTTTTGAGGCTGGGGTATATAGAAAGAATATACTTTTTAAAAGCATGAAAAATATTTTAGTAAGTGTAGTCAAATGTTATCTACTGATATGCATGTAGTAGGTAGATGCAGGAATGAGAGGAAGAAAGGACTGAGATAGTTAATTTTTTTTAATACAAAAATTGTAGTAAATGGGGTTAAGCTGCTTCTTTAGTGCTCCTTTTGCTCCTGTCCCACCACTAGCAAAGACTTAATTGCACTATGAAGCTAAAATCTCAAGCTTTCAACAGAGCTTGCTGAAACAAAGCCCAGCACCGAACAACACCCCCGGGGGTCTGGGTACTATCAGCTGACTTTGACCCAGGACAAGTCCCAGCAATAATCCAGCTCTCTCCTCTTGTTTCGTGTGTTTCAATGAGCTGGTGTAATAGGGGCACCACTTTAGGGTCATCACATTTAGTCCCATCTTTGTGTGGATGCCTCTGCTGCTGGAAGTTTTGGCTCAAGCCACTGGTTGCCTCTGCTGGTATCCCAAATTCCAAATTCTGAGAGGCGGTAGGCCAGGGGTTCCTACATGGCATCCACAGTGTGTGGACATGTTCTGGGCTTGTTGGGTTCTTTCTGTTTTCCTCTGGAGAGAGAGTCCATGACCACTATCAGCTTCTTCATGACTCTCCCTGTAATGGGAGAGGTAGAGCAGGATCCACAGAAACTCCTTAGCCTTCCTGGCAGCAAATACCATTGTGTCGGTGTATCTGGACCCTAGCGGTAGTCTTGGCCAACTCCAACTCATGATGAACTTCTCTCAGAGCCTTTTTCCTCTGCAGAGCCATCGAGTACTTCCTGTGCTCCACCATTTCTTGATATCCATTGTGTGCAGGGATTTTAAGTTCATTATCTCATTTAGTCCACAAAAACAACCCTTTAATATTGGGGATTGTTACTCCCATTTTACATGAGGTAATCAAGGCTCTGAAAGGAAGAGGAACTTGCCTGAGTCACACAACTATGAAGCAAAGTGCCTGTGATTGCCACACTAGGCATAGGGCCACCCCCAGGACATGGTCTTGTTATTCCTCTGCTCACTGCTGGTGTAAACAAAAAAGGGCGCAAGAGTCAAGATGCAACAGTGCAACACTTTAGTAGCCTGAGAGCCAGACGCTTCAGTGGTCCTCCCAAGGGCTCCAGAAACAGGGACTGTGATGTGGGGAAGGAAAAGGTTGGTAGGCCACCACTTTCCACTGTTAACCAAATGGTCACTCAGACATGGTCCTGGCTGTACCTCCAGACTCCAATGAGAGCACTTGAGCCTAGCACCTCTTAAAGCAGCATTGGGGGCGGGGGGGGTGGGGGGACGGGGAGAGGAGATAGCTTCATTTGTCCCAGAAGCTGGACTCAGGGCTGTCCCCTGAAACCCAGTGTTCCCACCTGCACACTTGCCCACTAGGGAGGGAATGCCACAGAGCAGACGCAGACAGCTTTCCTTCCGTTGTCCTCCTCCCTGATCTCTAAAGGGAATTGAAATGGGCTTTGATAGTTTTTTAAACATGAGTCCCCAATGTCATGGCCTCTGTTCCATAAACTTCAGGACTTTGATGGCCAATAAATGTGGGCAGTGGGTGGAGCAGGAGTCCTAAGCCAGATCTTTATCTAGGAAAGGGGTGTGTGGGGGGAGGGGGAGGGTGGAGAAGTGGGGGGGAATGTTATTAGAACTGGCCTCAGGAAATCCCAAAGCCCCACATCTGGATGTATGTCTCCATCCTTGCCAAGTACCATAGAAATCAGATAACTGTTCACATTACAGTCACAGTGGGAAATCTTAAACAGTTTCTATGAGTACCTTCAAGACATAAACAAGTTTCTAGAAAATTGATTCAGCTGCAACAACTCAGGGAACACAGTCCATTTGCAGGTCTGAGTTCTATTTGCAACTCTTCCACTAAGTAGCCATGGGACCTCAGACAAGTCATTTCATCTCTGAGCCTCCCTCTCCCCACCTGAGAGCTATGAAGGTGCTGTGAGCAGCAGGATGTGACTTAGACAGAAAATGTGGCTTCTTGTCCTGGGTCTACCACTGAAAATCAGTGTGGCCATCACTTAACCTCTGGGGGATAGGAGATAAAGTCCCTTCAGATGCAACTGGACTAACTTTCACTGTGGATGTCATTAGAATGCCGAATCCCACCCAAACCCCCCCCCCCACCACCACCACCAGAATAAAGACAATGGAATCAGAAACCTAATTTACAACCACAGGTCAAATTCAACAGCTGTGGCTAAGAGACAGGGTGAGAGTTTGGAGGGTGTAAAGGTAAAAATGCAATGCACTCCTAAATTTTGAGTCACAAACAAATGAATTTAGAAAGCCCACTCCCTAAGAAAAGACATTTTCCTATGTTATACTCAACCACCGGGAGCAAACTCCAAGGTTATCTATAATAATCGGCCAATGACATTTTGAAAATCCCCAACTCTGGTTTGCTGCATCACCTACAATCAGAATCGACTTAGAAAGTCAATTTTAAAAGAAGCTGAGTATATGTGTATGTATATGTATAAAACCAAACTTATGTATAAAAAGTCAAGGCATGTATACTAGATATTTTAAAGAATTATTTATCAAGGGAAAAAGATGTGTGTTATAAAGTAAACAGAGTATATTTTCTATATAATGTAGATAGCAAAAATAGCTTATAAATTATAGAAGGTTTTTGTTTTCTTTTTTTGTTATTAAAGAAATAAAAAGGACAAAGAATGCAACTGTTCTTCATGTTTTATTGGCCAAACTACTGTAGGAGGTGGCCTCCCCTTCAGGCCCAGGGGCTGATGCCCACTGTTACCTCTGCTAACATGGGGCCATGGTTAGCATCATTCAGTCAGCTGGCACATGCCACTTCACACATGGATGACCTCCTGCTGTCCTCCACAATTTGCATTGATGGGATAAAGGAATGAAAGTAGCAAATAAAGATTGAAGAGAAGAACAATTCCAGCTGTTCTTCTGTTTATTAGACTCAAGTACTCCAGCTCATGAGTTAGTTATGTGGCCAGTCTGTGGAATGTGAAGCAAGAAAGGGGTTGGGAACGGTGGTGCATCCAGGGAGAGAATGTGTGCACACACGTATGTGTGTGTGTGTGTGTGAGAGAGAGAGCCTACTAGTCAAGATAAACAAGAGGACAAAAGATATTTTAGGTTGGAGAGCAAATTTTAGAATTCCCTATTAATTTACTATCTTAACCTAATACCTCACATCAAGCTCTGAAAGACACTTTCTAACAGGCTCTGATGACTATTTACAATGAATACAGCTTGCTTTGTTCTAAGCAGTATTCAATGGCAAGCATTTTGAACTGAGCTCAGCCTAATTTCCAATCTGCATGACATGGATAGGCTACCTTTCCTTTCCACCCTGTGCTGTTTTAGAGAACGCACACAGGTAATTCTTCTGGTCATGCTTTCTCTTCATTTGAAACAGTTAAAAATGATAAAGAATAATACAAAAGCTGAGATCTTGTTATTCCTTCAGGAGCAGATTCTGATGCTAATGCATTCAGAACAGCCATCCAGTGAGATAATAAATTGCAGCCAATCCCTGTGTTCATATGGATTATTGTAGTGCACACATAACATTCTCACCTCATGATGCTGTGTAAACACCTTATGATACTGTCATAAATCTAAGAGTAGATCTGAAGAAGGAAGTGAGAGGAGAGAGTGCACTTTGTCAAAGCTGAGAGTGCCAAAGTATGGTTGCAGTGGGGCCAAGTCCTCTGCCTGGGAACCAGGCCCTGATGAAAGACTCTGCTCTCCAACGCATTTATATAAATTTTTAATCCAGGAGCTAGTTGTTCCTTCACGGATTTGGAATCTCTCTCTTTTTTTAAAAATACATTCTATTGATTTTTTACAGAGAGGAAGAGAGAGGGATAGAAAGCTAGAAACATCAATGAGAGAGAGAGACATGGATCAGCTGCCTCCTGCACGCCCCCCACTGGGATGTGCCACAATCCAGGTACATGTCCTTGACGGGAATCAAACCCAGGACCCCTCAGTCCGCAGGCCGACGCTCTATCCACTGAGCCAAACTGGTTAGGGCTGGAATCTCTTTTTGATGTTGGTTTCTCTCATGTGAAATCTGTTTCTTGTTTTGTAAACCAGGGATTATACTGCCTCCTACCAAATCACAGGAGATGATCAGCGTTGCTTCCTTGGCCTCTGAAGTGTTGCTTAAAAAGAACAGATGCAATTAAGTCATTCAGGTTGTTGTTTACCAGTCAAACGAAGAAAACCTATGTTCACTACCTCTTCCCCCTAACCCCCAGCACAGATAATCTCTTGCTTCGGTTTCTTGGGCATTTGTAGCTCCTGTCATGACAAGACAGGGTGATTCAATCTCCAAAAATAAAATGACTGCTATAATTGTTTATGAGAATGAATTACACATAGAGTTGCAGAATTCTGTATAGACATGAAAAAATATGTAAGTTCACCTCAAAGTAGTAGGCTCCATTTTATTAACCCATATTTACTCTCAGCTTGCCTACGCAGAGCAGATCCCTGTGCCTAGTGTTCCTTGGCAGCCCCTACATGCACTCAGCTGCAGCAGTGCCCCCTTGCTGGAAGGCTGTCCAAGAAGTGTACACAACAGAAATGGAAAAAGACACCTCTTACGGACTCTGAGCCAAGTCACAACCAGGTAAATGGCATTACAGCTTACTTGAGCCAAAATCTCTACAAAAAAGCTGATGCAAAACATTAAAAATCCTTTGCTTTGTTCATTCAAGTTCAGGCTTCCTCTTGAATCCTATCTCTGAGTCTGTCTGCAGGTAAATTCCTGTGAGGACTTGAGCTTTTGTAGCATTGCTGGAGTCCAACAACAGCTCTGCAAGATGAGCTCACCATATCTAAGTTGGTTTTTGGACTGCTTCTAAAAAACCTAATTATGGGAACACCTTTCTCTCCTTTTTACACGTTCTGCTGATTTTACAGATTCTGATTGCCTTGGGTCAAACCAAACTCTCTCCCTTTAGCCATGAATGAAACTTCTTGTGCAAGTATAGATTAATTCATTTCTTGGTCAATTATTCGTACATTGATGGGGCTCAATCCCAGATTTATGGTCTGGAACTTACATGTATGTAAGCCCTATTGGCCACCAGTGCCTTGGAAGAAGAACACCTGGGAAGGAGGAACTCTAGGAGGGCCTTGAGTGGCTGCAGAGGATGTGAAGACCATGTCCACAAATCCCAGAAGGTTTCAGGCAGTCCTCAGTCTTGAACTCCCCCAGGCCACTAACTAACTCCCAGGGGTCTAAATCAGGCTGAAGTCAGACCAGGGCTATATGAGGCTGACTTGGAGTGATGAATCACTCCAGACTCCTCAAAGTCCCAGACCTAGAAGGTATAGCCAGTGAGACTGAAGGGAGGGAACAAGATGAGAGTCCCCACTGTCTTTTCAGTCCTTCTGAGATTGCTTGTTGGGATATGGGGCTAACAGGTGAGCCTGGAGAAGCCAGTCACTCTTCAGCGTGTCATGCTAAGGGATCTGGACTTGACATTCAACTTCGCGCCATGAGGGCAAAGAGAGCTAGCCTGAGAAGCACAGCTGTGTAGCATGGGCTGTGGAGTGCTAAAGGAGAGAAGGGATAGAGATAAAAAAGAGAAGGACCTAGGAGTAAAGGGTAGGGGTTGGGTGTGGGGGGGGGGGGGAGCAGCAAGAGGATAGAGGGTGGGAGTAAGTGGTAGTTTATGCCAAGGGTAAATAAATATAGATGAAGGGGAAAACAGATGAAAAGGTCAGAGCTATGCATTTAGGATGTGGAAGGTTCTGAAGATAAATGTTACATAAGATATCTGAAATACGGTTCCACTGTGGCTGACAGTCCTATCTGTGTTCTAAGAACAGCTTGTGTGAGGAGGAGGAGATCAGATGGGAAGGAATGAGGGAGGAATTCTTACAGGAACTTCAAAAAGCCTGTCTGATTCACTTCTAAAGCTATTCGAAGCTATCAAACTGTTTGCGTTTGCTAGAAAAGTGTAAATACAAACCATTGTGTTACATGAGCACCTGACCCCAAGGCACCTGGGACTCCATCTTCCTTGTTGTTTTTCTTATTTGCAGTTCCCTCAGACCTGAAGTCCTCAAGGCCATTAGTATATTCCTGGGACCTTTGTACAAACTCTTCACTCAGGAATCTGACATTTAGCCTTTTCTTGCACACACAGGGTCTCTTACCGCTCCTCGGCTTTCAGAGGCCCTGTTCTCCGGTCCTCACTGCATCTCCTCTCTCCTCTTTCACCTGAGCGTTTCTGAAGACAATCCCCAGGTGGAGCAGGCCAGGCCAGCAGGGCTGGTGCTCACCAGCTACAGCTGGCCCTGGCCTCTGCCTGTAGCTGGCTCTTGGACTTGCTGGCTCAGTCCTTAGGTCAATCCTCCATCTTCTCTTTTTGTAAAGCCCCGTAGGTAACTGAGCTGCAGTTCCCCACCCAACCCCCATCTTCTGCCTCAGGAAGCACCCTGACATTTAGTGGACACCTACTCTCATTTGCCTCTTTGTCACCCTTCGGAGCCCTCTCATTCTGGGGAATCTGAAAGCAAATGACTATTTGTATTTCTTTATGAAAACAACTGATCTCCTTTCCACACAGTGTTAATGGCATGAAAGGGTTCTTCCCTAAGCCTGTCAGCAGTGGCAGGCAGCTGGCATCACCACTGACAGCCCTAGTGTGGCTGAGGACAGAATCCTTTTCAGCCCCGGAATGCCTTTCATCCTCGGTGTTGAAAGCTTTGCAGAAATTAGGCCAGAGCCTGTGCAACAATGCAAGCCTGGTCACAAACAACCAGAAAGTCTGGGCGAAAGGCTCCTTGTACTTTCTTGAACTGGTGTTTCGGCGTCCTTGACCCAGCTAGAAGGCTGGGAGTAAGTCTTTTCACAGGGACATGCTCAGGTAAGTGAGATTCCCTGGAAGTCAGGCCATACGGTAAGTCTCTATAAGGCCTGATGTACTCCATTGATCCACGAACTCTGGAGGGGCTCAGATCTGAGGGAACAAAAGCTGGTCCAGAGTGCAGCATTGTAAAACCTGCTGCCCCAAGCAGGTCTTCCCAGCGCCTCATCCATCCATCTCACAGAGAAGTCCTCGGGAAGTATTGCCTTGGCTACGGCAGACTGAGGGCGCCGTCACTTCAGTAACCTGGAAAAGTTACTGTGTACCCAAATTCTTGTCTCCAAATGATATTAAGGAGTCACTTATAATCTCAATTTTAAGTCTCAATACCGTTGATGTTCAAGCAGTTTGACTCCCTGAGTGTGTCCGAGCCTCAGCAGTGGGGTCCTGCAGGTGAGGTGACGGCTGGAGATCAGAAGTTTCCCAATGTTGTATCACTCCCTAAAGTGTCCACGTCATTGCAGACACCAACAGGTCAGCACTTCATGGAAGGAGTCTTTGGTTTGGGAAGGAATGACTCTGAATTTATATCATTAGTTCATTGGTGATTTTATCCAATATTCTACTTCCTACATTGTCACTAACAGCACTTCTCTGGAATGTCTCACTGAATACCCCTCTCCCCCTGCCCTGTTGTCTGTGCATTCGTGAACTCAATTACACTGTCCCCCCATCGGATTTTTATCTGCTCACACACAATTCCTTTGAGCCATTATGGCCTTGCCTGGCCCAAGCATGGTTCAATTCAAGACATGGAATCCAAAAGCGGCAGTGCCCTGGCTGTTATATTCAGAGAACCGTGGGCCACCATACCAACTGTATACCCGTGGTCGGCAAACCGTGGCTAGCGAGCCACATGTGGCTCTTTGGCCCCTTGAGTGTGGCTCTTCCACAAAATACCACGGCCTGGGTGAATCTATTTTGAAGAAGTGGCGATAGAAGAAGTTTAAGTTTAAAAAATTTGGCTCTCAGAAGAAATTTCAATCATTGTACTGTTGATATTTGGCTCTGTTGACTAATGAGTTTGCCGACCACTGGTATATTCAATTCAATTCCTTTCCTCTGAAATCGGATTGTCCTCAGCCCTCATTTTGTGTCTGACATCCTGGCAATTACTCTATAAGGTCAAATAAAGCAGTCAGGACAAGCCCTAGGGAGGCCAAAATGGGTCCCACATTCCTGGCAGGCTGGTTTTCTTGAGATAAAGCTCTTGCCCTCAGTTGCTGGCTTGCCCTGGTGCCTGAGAATAGACCATTTATAGTCTTTTTAGAGCTGTTTTCCAAATGTACACTAGTTCTAGTACAAGTTTCAAGAGATTTTACTTTCAGGTAATAAAAGAAATATAATCACCCCAGCTGGTTTGGCTCAATGGACAGAGCATCTGCCTGTGGACTGAAGGGTCCCAGGTTCGATTCCAGTCAAGGGCACATGCCTGGGTTGTAGGTTTGATCCCCATTAGGAGGCCCGCAGGAAGCAGCCAATCAATGATTCACTCTCATCATTGATGTTTCTATCTCTCCCTCTCCCTTCCTCTCTGAAATCAATAATATATATATTTCTAAAAAAGCAATATAATCAATTCTGTTTTTTCTATTCTGAGTTGCTAGTTGACAACTGTTTCCTGCTACAGGACAGCTGAGAAATGGCACATATCACAGTGGGAGTTACCTGCTCTGGGATCACTTTTGATTGGATTCTTAATCAGATTTCCCTCTTCCCTACCTGTGCACCCCAAATCCACTCTAAGGGGGTGTCAACAGACTCTTAGGCTGGAGACCAGGCAGGGGTAGTTTGTTTGAAAAGTAGCCTCTAGATCAGCAGTTCTCAAAGTGTTATCCAGCATCACCTGGGAAGCCTGTTAGAAATGCAAATCCTCACCCTGGCCAGGTGGCCCAGTGGGATGGATGGAGGTTGCAGGTTTGATTACCGGGTCAGGGCACATACCTAGGTTGCAGGCATCCCTGGTGGGGATACGTCCGGGAGGCAACTGATGGATGTTTCTCTCTCACATGGAGGTTTCTCTATCTTTCCCTCTCTTTCTCTGTAAAAATCAATGAAAATATATCATCAGGTGGGGAAAAGAAAGAAAGAAAGAAAGAAAGAAAGAAAGAAAGAAAGAAAGAAAGAAAGAAAGAAAGAAAGAAAGAAAGAAGGAAAGAAAGAAAGGGCAAATCCTCATTCCCAGCCTAGACCTACCAAATCAGAAATTCTGGGGGTGGCCCAGGATGCCATCTGGATGGACTGATGCATGCTCACTGCCCCACTCTCTATGCTGAGTCTGCCTTCCATCTATCACCCTTTAAGAATCACCTTTCTGGAACAGTGGCTCTCAGCCCTGCATCTTACAATCACCTGCGGAGTTCACAAACTATGGGGACAGCCTGGCTCCACTCCAGAGGTTCTGATTTCACTCATCCTCCAACAGCCCCATCACAGCTGTTCAGACAACTCTAATGGACCGCCTGGGTTCAAAACCACTCATGCTCTTCTCTGCAGATTTTGGCAGCCTTGTAAGTAACCACCTGTTTGTTCCCACTGCCTCCTTCCAGCACAGAAGTAATTTATTCCTCGTGATTCATCATGATCACTCATCAGCCAGAGAGACTACAGGATGCTGTTTTACCTCCCTGACCCCTTACTGGCTGCAGGACTTGGAGAAAATTAAGTCCTCTCACATTTCCATGCCTTGGTTGCCTCATCTCTAAAACAGAAATTATATTAATAATTATTTCCTTTCTTCAAGTGAGAGAGCCAGGTGATAGTCTCATGGTGTCTTTTCTAACAGAAAAATAAAATCTTAGATTATCAGAGCTTTTAAAAAGTCAGAACTTGTCCTCAGCATAGAATTGCTAATATTGATTTTACACCCTCAAGGATGGGCAGAAAATATTGTGAACTGGTAATCTTGTGCTTTTTTCAGTATTTATAAATATAAGTCGAGTCTAAAAGAAGTTAGTACTTGGGCAAACAGATGCCAGAAAGGAAGCCCTTACAATGGTTCGTATTCTTACTCTGCCCTAAGATGTCCCAGTGGGCACTTGGCAGCCTCTCTCAGGAGACCACACTTCCATGCTCAGCCTGACTCCTCCATGTTCAAGGACACCCGTGACCTTTCACTTCCACCTAGCTACCCACCTTTCCTCCTAACTCCTCTTTTGCTTTTCTGTCTGACCCTGAAAAAATTGTACAATAATGAGCCTATGATGAGTCTTCATGGAGCTCATCCACCCCACCCCACTAATGTACAGACTCCCATGAGAAAGAAGTCACGCAGGCCAGGAAGGAGGAAGCGAATAGGTCAATTGATAGTTTTTCATTCCTTTCCCTCCTATCTCCCAACACTAATGAGATTAGAAGGCTGAGGAAGGTGGCAATCCGCTTTAAGATGGTATTGTATTCACCATACTATGTAAATAGCCAAGAAAACCTGTAATGTCTAGGAATCCTTTAGAAAGAAAAACTATAAAAGAAACCCAGGAAGTTGGCCAGAAAACACTGCCAGGTCTTCCCAGCTGTGGCCCAGGTCACTGTGGGGACAATGGTATTATGTTCCATATCCTGGTGTGCCACCTTCAATTCTCCTGGTGTGCCACCTTCAATTCTTATCCCACTCCCTACTCCCTTTCTTTAATCAGAGGACCCCCCCTTTCCAGAGATGTGCAGGAAAAGCCATTCACAGCCAGGGAGCTGTACAGGCTCTAAACCGGCAGTGCGGTCTCAGCTGGAGCTTGGGAGCCTGGAGTGCAGCCGGCCGAGAGTAATCATCATGCTTTTTATTGGGTGTTCTGATCAGGATGAGTGCCCTTTCTTCTCTTTTACATGTTCCCTTGCTGCTGAGACTTGTATTCTGGACCCCAGGTCTGCAGTCCCACCACAGCCCCCAGAAGTCTCTCAGGGAGGCAGGTATTTACATGTATAGACTCTACACATGAATTCCTGGAGTGCCCACAGCCTCATGACTAATGGGATTTTTGTGTTGTTTAGTTTTTTGGTTGGGTCTTTGATTCATTTTTTTTTTCTAATTGAGGGGATGTTTTGAGTTCTAACTGCTGTTAAATCCTGATGGACAGAGTCATCTCCAGGACTTCTCCATCCTTCTGCTTTTATAGTATGTGTCATGAGACATCTTTTTAAGGCTACTTAGGTGACAAGCTGGCTGTACAATTCTACAATGAATAGAACCTGCCTTATGGTAAAATAAGCTGGCTTGTATGATTTGAGGGTTCTGGAACTGCTGGATCCCAAATTTCTCTTCAATCCTATTCACACCTGAAACTTTACCCTACTGGTTAGTGACTCATACACCCTGAAGTGCAAATACCCCATTAGAAAGCAGCTTTTTTATTTTGCCTGAATGATACTTATCAGGTCCTTTTCAACATGGCTTCCTTTTGAGTTTTGGGGAGTGGGGAGAAGTGGCAAGAACTTTGTCCATGGAAAGCTGGGCTCTGCTCAGCCAGGGAAGTGTGAGGGTGCCTTCATTTAATCCTCACAACCACACTAGCTATTGCTAACTCTCTTTTACATATCCCAAACTCAGAAAGGTTAAGAAACTTGCAAAATATAATTCCCTTCTCACCAAATCAGCAATTGTTCTTGTGCTACCACAGCATTTCTGTAACCATTCAAACGTGCTTTTTCATCTGGGCTTTACTTCCTATGCTATCGCCCATTTCTTTACTTCTCTTTGCCACACAGCTTCTCAGAAGGGCTGCTGATGTGCTGTCTCTCCAGTTCTCCTAGTCTCTCCTAAGCCACTTCAGCCAGGCCTTTGCTCTCATCCATATTGTCAATTTCATCAATGACACCCTCTTTCCCCTGTCGGTTCCTGATCTTCTTTTACTTGACCTATCAGCAATATTTGACAGAGCAGATCACTCCCTCCTTGGTACACTTTTTAAATTTGGTTTCCAGGAAAATCTCTTGCTTTTCTTCCTACTTAAGTGGGTATTCCTTACTGATCTCTTATGAAAATTCATCCTTTTCTCTTGTCCTTTAAATGTGGGAGTGTCATCTTTTTTTTCTCCTCTCTTCCATCTGTCTTGGTGATCTCATGGATCTAAGTAACCTTTAAATGCTGACAACTCACCCTAGCTCGTTGTTCAGTGGTTAGAGCATCAGCCCACAGACTGAAGGGACACAAACCTCGGTTGTAGGCTCGATCCCCGGCCCGGTCAGGGCACATATGGGAGGCAACCAATGTGTCTCACATTAAAAATATATATATACATATAGATAGATAGATAGATAGATAGATAGATTGATTGATTTCAGAGAGGGAGAGGGAGAGAGATAGAAACATCAATGATGAGAGAGAATAATTGACTGGCTGCCTCCTACATGTCCCCTACAAAGTTATTTGTGGGATTCAAGCCCACAACCCGAGCATATGCCCTTGACCGGAATTGAATTCGATACCCTTCAGTCTGTAGGCTGATGTTCTATCCACTGAGCCAAACTGGCTAGGGCTCTCTCACATCTCTCCCCCCCCCGCCTCCACTCTCTCTAAAAATCAATGGGGAAAAATGCTGACAAATCCCAAGTTTCTATCTTCTGCCTGGACCTCTCTGCTGAACCCCATCCATCAGTCAGGAGCCAGACACCACACAGTAATTTGATCATGGATAGTTTAATATGATTGTAACATGGGATTAGAGTATGGAGGGTTGGCTAGCAATTAGTAAAGAAAACTCTAAATATAGGAATAGCAGCTCTAGGGAACAGCCACTCTCCCCTAGGGCTGAGATGCAGCTAGTTGGAGAGGGTATAGCTTTAGCTCACAAGATGGTGGAGAACTCTGCCGAGCTGCTGCATCAGTGGGGCTCCTCTTGGGCACTGGGGAAGCTGCCTGCTGCTTGGGGCTGCATCCTGGAACTTGCTGCAAAGCTGCATGAGAGGTTACTGGAGAAGCCATCCATGAAGAGGTATCTCATGCTGCTGGCTGCCAGATGCCAACTATGCCCATGACTATGTGGACACAGTGCCCACTGCAGGAGCTGGGCACTGCAGACACTGTACCCATTGCAGGGGCTGGGCACTGCAGACAGTGTACCCACTGCAGGAGCTGGGAACTGTGGACACTGTACCCACTGCAGAAGCTGGGCACTGTGGACACTGTACCCACTGCAGGAGCTGGGCACTGCAGACACTGTACCCATTGCAGGGGCTGGGCACTGCAGACAATGTACCCACTGCAGGAGCTGGGAACTGCAGACACTGTCCCCACTGTAGGGGCTGGGCACTGTGGGCATTGTGCACATTGCAGGCGCCTGCCAAGAAGAGTTCACAGGAACTAGGAAGAGTACCCCTTCCTCCTGCAGTGTCGCTCCAGTACTAGGGCCGAGGAACTCAGTACCATGCCAGAGGGCAAAGTAAAATTATTCACTGGGTCTGGCTTCATTACCACAGAGCCGGTGGACTTTGGAGCTGAGAGGCAATTAATTGATAACTGATACATTCCAGACTTGTGATCAACCGCCAACTTGACATTTTCACTAGGATGTCTGATAGACATCTCAAACTTAGCGTGTCCAAAACGGGACTCATGTCCCAAAGCGGCCCTCCCCGCGCTCTTCCCATCGTCCAGCTGCTCAGGCCCCACACTCCAAGTCACTGCTGACTTGCTTTCTCTCACTCCTCATATAGCTGGTGAGGAAGACCTCTTGGCTCTGCCTTCAAAATAGCTCTGTAATCTGACCACTTGTCACCCTATCACTGTTCCTTTTCCTGTTCCAATCATCATCATCCCTGTTCTAAACTAGTGTATTAATAGAAGAGTTGGGGTATAATAAAGCCAACAGGGTCAGGAGATGACTGCCATTGAAGAGACAGGTTGTTAGACTCAGTCCTAAGAGGGGAAGGCACGCCACAGCCGACCCTGCGGGAGGCCACACAGGGAAGCACCAGGGCCTGTCAGGTCAGGAGGCAGGGGAGAGGAGGGCAGCGTGGGCAAGCACATTTATTGTGGTTTCCACGGGAAGGAGCAGGCAAGGCAGAGTAAGCAGGCCTAGGATTGGCTAGTGTTAACAGTTTCAGTGGGCTCCGGCCACAGGGGCCGTCCCTAGCTGTCAGATGCCAGGCTCTGGGATACTTAGAGCTGGGAACAGTGGCCAGCGTGTGAGCTCAGTGAGGGAGGTGGTTGAGGTGCAGGCTCTAGATTGGTGGGTTTGTATCTGAAAAGCACACCCCCAGGAGGAAGAGTCCTCCTGAGGAGGGGGCAGTGAGGGAGATAGGAGACACACAGTGATGCAGGCGGGATGTCCAGAACGGGGTGTGTAGGGTGGATTTTAAAACATCACATTTACTGAAGCTAGAAACATGGTTAATACAATCCCTTGCTTGAATTTCTGCATAGGTTCTAGACAGGTATCTGGGTCTCTACCCAGGCCCCTCTGAAGTCTGTTGTCCAAAAAGTGACAAGTGAGTCAGAGCGTATCAGTCCTCTGCTCAGAATTTCCCTTCACTCAGAGAAGAGGCCAGAGTTCTCACTGTCACCAGTGTGGCTCCATCATCTCCCCACTAACCTTTCTGACTACTGCCATCAGCGCTCTGCCCTGCCCCACTGTCACTCCACTCCAAAAACACTGGCCTTCTTGTCATTCTTTAAGAAAACAGACATGCAGGTCTCCGTGTCACCCCAACACCCTCATCTAAGTGTTCTTCTCTTCAAAAAATGATTCATTTATTATTTATATAATTTATTATTTAATAATATATTAATTATATATATTGTTTATCGTACATTTATCCCCACTAGAATGAATGCTCCATAAGGATAGGTATTTTTTAAAAATATATTATTTATTTATGTATTTATTTATGTACATGGGCATGCTCTAAGCATTTAGAAAAGTGCCTGGAACTCAATAGGAACTCAATAACATTAGTTGAAAATTAAAAATCTGGTGTGTGTCCTCAAAATACGTGTCCTGTAGCCACACTTCAGCTCATTACACGGCCAGCAGAAAGTCACGTTCTTTTCCTGTTAAAAGCTTGTCCTTGTATCAAAGTCTCTTCATTTTTTAATCCTCACTTGAGGATATTTTTTAATTATTTTAAAGAGAGGAGAAGGGAGAGAGGGTGAGAGGGAGGAAGAAGGAGAGGGAGAAAGGAAGGGAGAAGGGAGAGAAGCGGGAGTGGGAGAAAGAGAGAGACACATCAATGTGTGAGATAAACATCCATCGGTTGCCTCCTGAATGCATCCCTACTCAGGATTAAACCTGAAACCCAGTTATGTACCCTGACGGGAAATTGAACTCAGACCTTCTTTTTTTCTTTTTGGCAAACGGGACAACACTCAACCAATTGAGCCACCCAACTGGGCCAAGTCTCTTCTTCAGTGTCAGCTTCTAATCTGGGGAACATCTCTGGCCCTGTCAATGGCTCCAACCTCTCTGAGAATTCATTCAGGTGTCCACATGCTACTCCTTAACCCCAACCCCCTCTTCCCAAATCCTGGGACTATTGTATTCGTAGAGTAAGATAAGAAGTTCCTCCCCACAAACACTCATTTGATCAAACTACTGGGTGTGATCTCACACATAATTAATTACAGCATTTTATATATTTATTTAATCCTCATGATAGCCTTATGAGGGAGGTTCCATTATCCCCATTTTACAGAACAAATGAGGCACTGAAAAGTTATTTGTCTAACTAGCAAATGAGAAGCCAAAATGTGTCTGTGCCGTTGCCAGAGACTTTTGTGTCATGAAAATGACAATTACTGATTTGGAGGGAGCCAAACCTGATTTGAATTAAAAATTGTTTCTGAGCTGAATTACTAGTATAGAGAGATGGAAGTCAAATGAGACTTTCCAAAGTACACCGTCCTTAATCAGTCTTAATAGGCCCAAATGGAATCAAAACAGCCTGATATCCTCCTGAATTACCCCAAGACTGGTGAACATCAGCTCTGGCTCCCATTTCTATCCCAATTGTGCCACCTCTAGGCGTTACCCTCCAATGCCTCCCCACTGCTCTTAGAGCAAATCCTCCATTTCACTCTTTATGATCCCTCCCAGTGTGAATGATCCTCCCCGTCGCTAACTGGTGGTCTGCAGACTATTGTGGTCCGTGAGGTCTGAAAGGTTGGCGACGGCTGCTAGACACCACCTAGTATATGCATTAAAGCACCATATATCTGTGTGGTTTTCTGGATTCATCTGTGACTCTCTCAGTAAATTATAAGTTCCTTGGGGGCAGGGACAAGTATTCCCAGTGCTTGGCACATAGTGGGGACTCAAAATGTTTGTAGAAGCCGCTGGCCAGGTGGTTCAGTTGGTGGAAGTGTCATACACCAAAAGGCTGTGGGCTCCATTTCCTGTCAGGGCATATACCTAGGTTGTGGGTTCAATCTCTGATGGGATGTGTATAGGAGGCAATTATTCGATGTTTCTCTCTCTCTCCCTTCTTAAAATCAATAAACTTATACTCAAGTGAGGATTAAAAAAAATGTTTGTTGAAGAAGAATGATACTTTCAGCCCCCCACAGCCATTTCTATCAAATTCTTTAATATCATGCTTTCTGGGAGAATCTGACAAACTCTTACATACCAGTACACAAATGATTGATTTGTTTGAAAGTGTTGCTCTTTCCAGGGCTCGCTTCAAAGCCAAAGAAATCGCTTTTCAATGCAGAGCAGGGCAGAGGAGGAAAGATTTTAGGGGAACTGGGAAAACTTACTGGCAAATCATATTGTGTGGATGGACATCTACCCCGAGTTTGTGCTAAGCAGGTACTCCTGAATCAAGACAGAGCTCAGCATTCCCCCAGAGAATGAAAAACCTGCAAGTGAACAAAGATGTTGCATTTTTTTCTCTTTTACTCTAACAAACTTCCCCCTCCCCGTTTTTAAGTTTTACTTATTCCTTGAAAATTTCTTTTTGTTTGATTTTTGTTTTTCTCTGAGAAATGCCACTTCTCCTAGAACTTTCCCCCTTTATTCCTAAATAGCAAAACTCTTTGATGTCAAATCTGGGGGGCAAGGGCTCATTTTTCAGCTGAAAATCAGACATTTTTCATGATAAGTGATGAGGAATAAATCAATGAGGAAGCTTGGTTTACTACATGGATCTCAGGATTCTTTGCTGTATCAAATGTACATGCACAAGATGCATCTGCAATACCTAAGCACAAGTTTCACACAAGATTATTCCACACGCCACCCCTTTCTTCATACTCTGTGCTTTCCTATCATCATTACAATGATTTGGCCCAAGGCCAAGAAGCGAAGAGGATCCTGTTTCTAAAGTCTTATCATTTCTCCATCCTCCCCCCCCCCCCGCCCCGCCCCGTTCCTTCTCCTCCTCCCATTTCCTCTTCTCCCACCTCCCGCTTCCCCTCCCACCTCCTTCCTCTTCACTATATTTTAATCATGATCATTAGTGGAGCTGTTGGAGGACCTAACGGGGTAGCTCCTCTGTGTTTTAATAGCTATCTTGGAGGTTCATTTGCTCTTTAAAAGGAACATATCTAACAGCCTACAGGCCTTGACATATGCATCATGAACTCTATTGCAGTGCTTCTCAAGCAATCTTGTGGCAAAATCCCCAGCTTTTTCTTTTTTAATTCTAATCTACTGTGGATTTACCTTCTTTCAAATATGAATTACTAGAAAAAGGAAATAAAAAAGACAACATACAAGCCCACAGTTATTATTAGGTTCAACAGGCATGAAATGACTGTCACGGTGCTGTAAGTGTCTAATGCTTGCTCTGAGTTCCTGTACTTAATTGTTGCAGACCCATAACAAGTAGTTCCTTGACCAGCACTAGGCAGAGGGCCATCCTTCAAGCACTCTCCTCCAGCCAACCACAGCATCTTGTTTCTGCCTTATAGAGTGTGGTTTAATAGATCAAAACATCCATAAATTCTCCATCTTAGCCTAAATCTAAACAAACTAACAAACTCTCCATGCACCAAAAAGTAACCCTGCACATACACCTACACTCACTCCAATAACAATACCACTTCACAGGGAGTTAACAGAAAGTAACGATTAAGTGCGTGGACTCAACATTGACAAGTTGTAGCCACAGGAACCCATTTCCTATAAAATGTGGATGGTAAAAATACTACTTCTTCGAATTGTTAGGACAATTAAATGGAATAATATACATGCAGCGCTTGGACAGTAGGCTTTCAATAAATTTAGTTATTATTCTTTTTACTTGAGGGAAGATTCCTGTTGCTTTGCTCAGCATTTCCATCTGCAAGAAGATGGACCTGTAGTTTACCCGGCAAGCCAAGGCCAGTCTTCTCTTCCCCAGCATCTGGAAATACCTGCTATCCCTTCGTGGAGGCAGAATCCTACATGCCCCTTAGAGCTGAAGTTCCCTTAGCTTAGTGAGTGGAACATCCCAACCACCTCCTTTTGCTGCCCTCTGCTGCTGCCATTAGGAATTACACCGAGCTGAGTTTACTGCTGGAAGACTGGCAAAAATCTAACCTCAGGTGGAAGTAATTATCTTTATGTACTTTGTTCAGGATGTGATTGGATATCCTAGATTTTGTTTTTCACAGTGTCTCTAACATCGTAGCTTTGCATTTTTACATGACACACAACCTATAACTGCTCCTGGTCATTGCCATCATACGCAGATCTTGGTCACCTCAAGCTCAGTCTACTTGCAACTGAAAACAGCAAGTTCTCAAACCTACTCCATACTTGCTTCCTCCATATCCAAGATGTTCAAACCCGAGGCCCAAGGTAGCTGTGACTCGTATCCTCTCAGCTGCCCAAATTCTTCTCTTCTTCCCTCTGCAAGGTCTTCCTAGCATCTCCAAAGAGGCCCTCCGGCCTCCAAGTCCCTCCCGTTTCCAGGTCTCTGATCTGAGTCACCTCTCCACTGTCCACACTTGGTCCAAGCTCCTTTGGCCTTCTATGTGTGACCTTCACTGCTCTGCAGCCTTATCTCACATGACACCCACACGGCTGTACAGGCCAGCTCCCGTTCCATACACACATAGCACTTCCTTAATGGTTTAGTGGGTGCGGCTGCTTTTGTCAAAAATACCCTCTTTTCTACAAAAATCCTTTACTTCTCAGCTCAAATGCTGTTTCCTCCACAGTCTCATCTCTCACCACTCCAGGCAACAGTGCTCCACGTCCAAACATTTCTTAGGTACTTCACAGGTTGCCCTTGTCAAATGCATTGTTACCTAAGTTCCTTTTTAAGTTTTTTCCTGACAAAATGTTTTGTTGAAATTCTGGGAATTAAGATAATGATACGATTAAAAACGGGTTTTGGCTTTCTGCTTTTAACCATGATGCAGAACAAGGGCAGATTTATCTCTCACCTAAAACAAACAAACAAACAAACAAAAAAAACTGGAGAAAATCTGTGAAACAATAATTTTCAGACACTGGATGTCAGGAAACAAAAGACTGATTGCACGAATGGGAAACGAACGAGGCATGCCCATGACTCCTCCAGCGAGTTTCTAAGCTGTGCTTCAGGAACGCCATGTGGAGCCTGCTGGACTCTCTGAGCTGAGCAGAAGGAATTGCGAGGCAGGGAAATGATGGCTGGAGTTCATGGGGCAGAGTATTGGCGAGAACTGCCCAGAGAGTGGACCCAGACATGCAGAGGATCGCCCCCCCGCCCGCCCCCCCCCCCCAACCCCCGTTCAGGTTCTCAGCAGAGTACTGGTCAGTGCCTGCAAGACAGGAAACGACCTGAATCTGGGGAAAGAATCACCCAAAGGATCAGAGAGAACTCTCTCCAATGGGTTGGAAGGAAATTAGTGCCTTTCCCCACCATCCAGACTGGGAAGCCTCATAGTTCAAGAAGGGTCTTGCCTCAGTCGTGAAGAATAATCAGCCCTGAAATAAACATGTCTCTGGTTCCACCTAGCAAATCTTAAAAGCAAGACCCAAAAGGATCAAGCTGTTTCCAAGTAACTGAGCAGCATTTCAGAACAAGGCTCACGAATATTTACAGATATACAATTATATTCAACACCCAAAAAAGTAAACTTCACAAAGTCTGGCATCCAACAAAAAATTACCAGGCATTTAAAGATGGAAGAAAATATTACCCATAATGAGAAGAAAACTTGATCAATTCAAACTGACCGAGAACTGACACAGATGATAAAATTACCAGACAAGGACATTAATACAGTTATTATAACACTGTTTCTTACATTAAAAAGCTAGAGGAATGGAAGTTATAAAAAGAAGACCACACTTGAAACTCCAGTTTGAGATACACTGCATACTTTAAATATATACAATTTTATTTTAAAATTATATTTCAACGAAGGTGGAGAAAAAAATGATAGAACAAGTAGACAAAATCAGTAAGGATACAGAAGACTTAAATGATAAAATCAATGTGTACCAAATCCTAATTGATGTGTATCAAATCCTCCCCTGATAACAGCAGGATATACTTTAAGAATACCTGGCACATTTAATAAGATAAACTATTAAACAATTCTCAATAGCTTCAAAAGAATTCAAATCATAAGAAGTATATTATCTAACCACAATGGAATTAAATTAAAAATCAAAAACAGGCCCTGGATGGGTGGCTCAGTGGGTTGGAGCCTCATCCTGTACACGGTTGCTATTTCCATTCCTGGTGAGGGCAGGTTCAATCCTGATTTTTAAAAACACTGTGCAGAGGTGCGTTTTGCTGGCTCTTTCAGAGATCTGCAGCTCTGGAGCCCCTCTCTCTTACATGTACCCTGTTTGCTCGCCACCGCGTTTGTAAATTTCTTCACCTATTTTATAATTCTTTCACTGAAGATGGAGTTTTCCTTTTGACCACCCAGATTTGTCTCTCTTCAGATGTCTTTGAGAAGTGATTTGATATATCAATTCCCTGAATTTATATATGTATTCGCCAATCATGCTGTAATGGATTTTTTTTTACTCTATTAATTTTAGTTACTACAGAAAATGAAGACAGTTGCCTTAGCTATAACCTCACTGGGTCTTCATTTCCTTATCTTTTGGAAAAGATGTTGAGGTTAATGTTATTTGATAATTTCCTATCACAAGTGAATTTAGTAATTGAAAGATGTAATGCCATTCCTAAATATATTCTTCTGTTTCCATACCGTGAAATCTAGCTCTCTACACTGCACTTAATGGGATGGATAACCTTTGAATCCTTTTCGAACTTTAGATTTGATTGACTATTTCCAAATTTAATAAGAACAATTAACCACTAGAGGGCAGTCAGGTTCCAAGGTAGTAAGGAGTGTCTCAAGCCACAAATGGACAGCAAGTGCATTCACATGAAGTGCACCTGTTGTAACCCACCCACCATTCTTGTGACATGTTTCTGTAAATGCTGGCTCTGACTAATATGTAACTTGTAGATAAAGAGCATGTTTGTATAAGCATCCTAGGAACTAACGTCAAAGGATGCAGACTCCAACCTTCAGACATTCCAGCGCTGGGAGATTTGTTGACCTTCAACTGTAGAACCAGGATGAAATAGAACCAGGATGCCAAAAACCAGGGTGACACACACCAGACCATTGCTTGACCAGTTTCGAGGTCCTTATTAGAAGAGACTCTGCTTGTTTGCTTGTAGAGAATTTTTCAATCCCCCTTCCCACTTGTTCTCTGTTCCTTCTCGGTCCTTATAAAAACCTCTGCCTGCATGCAGATGTTAAGGTGGTCTTTGGGATGAGGGTTCCCATGTTCTTAAGCGGCCAGCACTTGAATAAACTTTCTTTCCTTACATCAGCACCTGTCTCTTGAGTCTTGGCTTTGAAGCAACAGGAAGGTGAACCTGGGATTGGTATCACTGTGACTTTTAAAATTCTTATTTCAATTAAATTTCATGAAAATGTTTCATGATTTCAGCTAAGATTATGTCACCCAATTCTGATGTGTTCATGTATGCTGGGGGCGGGCGGGAATCATGTTTCCCCACACCACTGAGCAATTCTCAGACACCAGTTGGATGTCCTACAATTTAACTCAACTCTTCTACCAGACAGACCATCGGATTCCATATAGTAAGGGCTCTGTCCTCCAAGACTGCTCCCCCACCCTCACTTCAGAATCCAACTACAAGTCCAGGTTGTCACCTGGGCTTCTAACCCACCTGGTATAGATTGTAGATTCCAATGACTTCCTTATGTTTCATTAATTTGGTAGAATGGCTCACTGAACTCAGAGAAATATTTTACTTACTAGATTACCAATAGATTATAAAAGGATATAACTCAGGAACAGCCAGATGCAGGTGGGAGAGATGCACAGAGCAAGATATGGAGAAAGGGGACTTTTGACCAAAATTGAGGCAAGGGAATAGGCCGTGTAGCTCTCTGGGGAAACAGCATTTCAGGCAGAGTGAACAAACATGAGAGAGGAGCGTCCCTGGTAGTAAATGAGGTTGAGATAAAAGGAGGCAGAGAACAGAAAGACTTTGTTTTTTACTCTGAGTGAAATTCAGAACCATCACAGGATTTTGAGCAGAGTAAACATTTTTAAAGGGTCACTCTGGCTGCAGTGTTAGGAATAGTCTCCAAGAGACTTATCTCTTATAGAAACTTCCAAATATTCTATTTAACAGCTCACCAAAAAGCACAGACTACTAGGCCGTAAAAAAAAAAAGAAGGAAATATTACCTTTTGCAACAGCATGAATGGATCTGGAGAGTATTATGCTAAGTGAAATAAGCCAGTCAGAGAAGGACAAGTACCATATTATTTCATTCATTTGTTGAAAATCTAATGAACAAAATAAATTAACAAACAAAATAGAGACAGACTCACAGAGAACAGACTGATAGCTGTCCGATGGGAGGGGAGTTGCAGGGCTGAGTGAAAAAGGTGAAGGGATTAAGCCAAAAAGATAAACCAAAATTCATAGACAGGCAACAGTATGGTGATTACCAGAGGGAAAGAAGGGTGGGGAAAGGTAGGAGAGGGTAAAGGGAGTATAAATGTTGATGAGAGATTTGACTTGGGGTGATGAACACAGTACAATATACAGATAATGTATTATACACCTGAAACATACAATTTTATTTACCAATGTCACCCCAATAAATTAAATTAAAAAAAAAAGCACAGAGAATTTCAGTTAAAGGCAACTATATTCTGTCACAATTTAGCTTACAGCAGTCAATTCAGATATCCTCACTGTGCCAAGCGCTTTGCAAATCTTCTCATTTAGTCTTTCCAATACCTCTATGATACTATCACCATTACTAGCTTTATTTTAAAGACAAGGAAAAGGAGGTGGTAAAAGTTTGTGACTGCTCCATGGTTTGGATTAGGTACATGGACTTTTTAAAAGCTGTAACTCGAAGAGCTCCACTTACCCATGTGAAGAAACACAGCCTGAGGTTTAGTGCTCTAGTGCTGAGGAACTAAAGAAGGTGATGGTAGGGGAGCTGGGAGGGGTATCATATTTGCTTTCAACCACCACTTCTTTATTTTCAAGTTTCGTCTAGCCATTTACACCACAAACTTGCCAACATGGTAACTGGACTGACTTCTGTACTGTTGATTTCTAAGTGTCTCTCCTGAGCCGGGCCTCTGAGTGCTCTGTTCTGTACATGTTTGGGCTTTTAAGGAGGCAGCATCCATCACTGAACCAGCTTTTCTCCAGGGGATTCCTCTTAAATCTCAGCGGTTTAAAAATCCACCCAGGCAGTGCTGCTCTGAGGAATGTTTCAGAACTAGTGCTAGTTGGTTGGTAAACAAGGTAAGCAAAAAAAAAAAAAAGAAAGAAAGAAAGAATTTCTAAACTTTAACAGCCATGTTAAAGAGTAATTTTATGTCTGCTGAAGCCAATAAATTGGGGCTTATATTTAGTATATTGTGTTTTTAAACTTCATTATTCATTTAACTTATTTTTATAGTGTTTTACTTGAGAGGCTGAATGTACAGTACTCTGACCCACAGCCTGAAGCAGCAACCTGCCTAGAAAAACCACCTCTTATCTACGATAATCAGCCTGGGAAGGCAGCCTTCAACTTTCAGAAAGCCAGATTGCCAGTTTTAGTACCAACCCAGGAAGCTAAGCAGTAACTTCTCTGACAGGTGGCCCCAAATGGCCAGAACAAGATTAGTAACTCACAGCTGCCCTAATTGTTGTGTTGTCCCTGCTTCCAATTTAGAACCAACCGGAGAAAGCCAATCAGGGCTAGCCAATGACATAGGATGCCCTGCTTCTAACAGGTCTACCTACAGCTTCCCCATGCCCACAGCCTCCACTGAAGGCACACCTGAAGCCTTCCCTTCTTCCTTTTCAAAAATATATTTCTATTGATTTCAGAAAGGAAGAGGGAGATAGAAACAGCAATGATTATAGACAATCATCGATCTGCTGCCTCCTGCATGCCCCACACGGGGGATGGGGCTCGCAACCCGGACATGTGCGCTGACGGGGACTAGAACCGTGACCTCCTGGTTCATCGGTCCAAGCTCAACCACTGAACCAGGCTGGCTGGGCGCCTTCCCTGCTTTCCACTATCAACCTCTCCCACTCCTCTGCCAGCCTGTGAGTCTCTGCCAAAATGCAAGTGACGGGATAGCAAACTCTGAATAAAGAGCCTTTACATTTGGGGTTGGTCTTCATTTATTTCCACATACCATAAAAAGAAGAAAAAGGAAAGAAAAACCAAAAGCAAAACCAAACAGGTCCTCCACCAGACAGCTTAGCTTGCTGAGTACCGTCCTGGGGCGCGGCGGTCGCCTCCAGGCAGGGACCTGGAAGGCTAGGGAGGGGAGAGCACCCCGGGCACGCCCCGCTGGGACAGCGAGGACAGGTGGTCGCGAGACTCTCTGGTTAGGAGTGGGCCCGGGGAGCGAAGGGACAGGTGTTTGGGGCGGGGAACGCTGGCTACCTTCGCTCTCTCACGTGTCCGGCGCTGGGCCTCTCAGAGCCCCCGCGCGTATGGGGGCAGCTTCTGCGCACGCTCTCCGCGCACGCGCACTCTCAGACCGTCGGACTGAGTGACATCACGTCCGCCGAGGGCGGCGGCGGCGGCTGGGGGCTGCTTCCTGGTTGGACTGCGCCGGACGCTGATGCCCCGCTGTTTTCCTCTGCCCCGCTGGCCCGCTAGTGCCGCCGGGTTCCCCAGGCCGGCCCCCACGTCGCCTGCCTGCCTGCCCGCCCGCCCGCCGGCCAGCGCCCCTGGCCTGGCTTCCGCGGCCTCCCCCGGACCACTTGGTCTCAACCGGGTTTCCACTACTAGAGGTGAAGCGCCATAGAGATGGGACGGGGTCTTAGGCCAGGTGTTTACTTTCTCGTCAGCTGCACCGTGGAGGGCAGGAATGCAATTTGCAGTGTTTCCTCCAAAGGACGCCTTTGCCGTGGTGCAGTCTGAGACTGGTTTCTGTAGACCACAGACACGTATCGCCGTGTAGCTGTTTGAATGCTTCTTTTAAATAAACCCCCAAATTCAATTAGGGTTTTAATGCTTTGGAATTTTGTCCTTAACATAACATTTGGTCCCCAAAGCTCGGAACCCTCTAGAATTTCTCATTTTAAGCGAATCCTAATCTTTCCTGTGATTGCATTGACTCGGCATATCTTTTTTATAAGACCTTGGCTGTGTGGAACTCATCCTCCTGTGCCAGAATTTCTGAAACCTGAGGATTATGTTCTTTTTTGCACTCACACATGAAGCATTTGGGTTGGGCAGTACAATACTTCTATGGAAAATGCATTACATCCACTCTGTTCTAAAAACAGCAACCTAATTTGACCTTTTCCTGATGACTTGCCATCAATCCTATGAAGGTTATTGTGAAAGAACCTAAGACTATTAAACTTTTTGAGTTCTGAAGACAGATCATAAATTGTTATTCTATCTCAAACTTTATGCCATCACTTATCAACCACCTACATTCCTGCCCCTCTTCAGGTTTATGATTTAATGCTGTTAAGCTTTATGGGTTTTGAGTTTTGATAATTACCTTTGGTAGAATTGCATTTAAAGGAAAACTAAGTGAGGGACTTCCAGCTTTTTACTTTTTATAGCTTAGTTTTTTTCATTTTACAAAATGCCCATTTTAGAAAACACAACTAAGCAAAAGAAAATTTAAAATAATCTGGAATTCCACTACCTAAAGATAACCATTGCTAACATTTCAGAATATAGTCTAATTTTTTAGTGCATAGTTTTATAAAACAAGAACAGAATCATAGTGTATATGTTTGGTAACACCGTTTTATGACATCCTATCTTTCTATTTAGTTTTTTGTTTTGAACATGTGGTATAGCTAGGTGCTCTCATAAGTAAAATAGGATTTCTAGGCCTTGAGCCTTGTGCCATCTATTTTAGCAACTCAGAGGACACTCGTTTTATGTCTTGGTTTTTGGCCAAGGTGCATAGGTGAGGTGGTAGAGTTGTGTGAAAGGAAAGATTTAATATTGAGTCCCATGCAAAGGCAGACAGTTTATTATATCAGATTCACTGAAAAGTTGGATAAAATCACTGAAAAGTTTTAATTCTTCGTTCTTTGTTTCTAAACTCCCTCCCCCTTCTCTAAGAATGAAACATGACTGACGATTCTCAGAGAAACTTTCGTTCAGTATATTATGAGAAAGTGGGTTTTCGTGGAGTTGAAGAAAAGAAATCTTTAGAAATTCTCCTAAAAGATGACCGTTTGGGTGAGTTTATAAGTAAAATTAAGCCTACTACTTATCAGTCATCCCAAATGTTCTGAAATAAATGTTACCTAAAGGGGCATCCAGAGGTATTTGTTACTTGATGTATTTTTTAGTGATAGGATGACCACAGAATGGTGTGTGTGTGTGTGTGTGTGTGTGTGTATGTGTGTGAGTGTATGGAGAAGTTATGGATTTTTCAACTTTATATTTCTATTGAGACAGAGTTAGATGGTTTTGAAAGCCTGTTAAGAAGTCAATATTTTTTCTCATATTAGACCTGTATATTTTCTTTTCTCAATTTTCAGAGGTGTCATCATAGCTTCTCGGTAATTTACAACAACTCTTGCCATGATTTCCTTTATGGAAATACTGAGACTATATTATGTATTGACATTTTCGTTTCTTCCAGGCCAATAATAATAAGGTCTGTTCTGTGGTTGACTAAAGTAAAATAAACTGAACCATAGTTAAAAATAGTACTTTACATGTATACAGTGCTTTTAAAGTTTCAAAAATGTTTCCCACCTGATCTTTGATCCTGGCTAGACAGTCTGTGCCTTAAGCATGTCTGGTATTGTCATTCTCATTTGACAAGCAGGGGAATTTAGATCCAGGACCAGTTGAGTGTGCTTTCCGGGAAAATGTGGGATTTGAGGGCTGACTATGCCACTCATTTGCTGTTAACTCAGCCAAGTGGCTTAACTGCTTTGAGCTTCAGCTTTTGCATCTTTAAAACAAGAACTAGCCAACCAGCTTTCAAGGTGAATTAAATGAAATAAATTCTATAAATAGTAACTATTGCTAGTGTTATTGTAAATGTAGTAATATATGCAAAATGTATTTCCTATGCTGTGAAACACTAATTGTTTTTAAATAACTAAAAGTATAGTAAGACAGTTGGTGGAACCTCTTTCTTACAATACTTTAACTTGTAAACAGTGAAATGCACAGAAAGCTTCTAACTATTGTGTTTTTTCCTCCTTTAGATATTGAGAAACTTTGTACTTTTAGTCAAAGGTTTCCTCTCCCGTCCATGTACCGTGCTTTGGTATGGAAGGTGCTTCTAGGTATGAGACCAAGAGTTGGAAATTTATCTTCAAAAATGTTCATTTGTCATCGTATCAGTCAGAAAAAGGAAGAGTTACTGAATATTGGGCCCAATCTTAGGAGACTGAATTCCTGCTCACTATGATTACCTTTAAGGAGGTGGCTTCAGTGGGAAAACATTAAATATTACTCCTGAGTGTCAGTTTATTAATGTTAGAAGGGAAAGTAAAGTATGTTCCTGAGACAAGGTGTGGGAAGAGCATTGTACTGGGAGAAATAACTGGTCTAGGCTTTGCTGTCAACTTGGGAACCTTGAGAAAGACTTAGCTAGGCATCATTTTTTGCTAAATTGACTTTTCGGTTTTAGCTCTCAATTTGTCATTCCTGTGATTCCTAGCCATAGATGTATACTCATTAGAAGCCCAAATGAATTCCAGTCCAGTGATGAGTGACTAAAGAAGGAAAAGGGATCTTACTCAGTGTCTGTGGAAGAAAAAGTGTATCAGGTTCCACAAGTGACTGACGTTATCCCTTTTAGCCAAGGTCTTTTTTTTCTTTCTTTAATTGCTGCTAAATATATACCACCCTTCTTTTCTTTCTTAAAAAAAAATTTGCCCTGGCCTGTGTGGCTCATTTGGTTAGGTGTTGTCCTCTGCACCAGGAGGTTGCAAGTTTGATTCCTAGCCAGGCACATGTTTGGGTTGCTGGCTGGATCCTCAGTTCAGGGCATGTGGGAGGCAAGTGATCAATGTCACACTCTCACATCGATGTTCCTCTCTCTCTCTCTGGAAATCGGTGGGCTATTCTTTAAAAAAAAACATTAGAGCCGAAACCGGTTTGGCTCAGTGGATAAGAGCGTCAGCCTACAGACTGGAAGGTCCCAGGTTCGATTCCGGTCAAGGGCATGTACCTGGGTTGCGGGCACATCCCCAATGGGGGGGCGGGGGGGGGGGGCGGGTGTGCAGGAGGCAGCTGATCGATGTTTCTCTCTCATCGATATTTCTTACTCTCTATCTCTCTCCCTTCCTCTCTGTAAAAGATCAATAAAATATATTTTTAAAAAATAAATAAAAATTAAAAAAAATTAGAGTAATCCTAGAATTTCCCTGTGAGTTAAGTACCAGTATCCCGATTTTGCACATGCGGAAAAGGATTGTGAGGCTAAAAAACTGGTCTAAGGCCTTATAGTCTGTCAGTGGCAAAGGTAGGTTTTGAGTTCAGGTGTGTAGAGCCCTTTTGAAGGTAGGATAGATTACAGACCTTGTCTTTACAAAATATACTGTATTTTCAGGCCTTGGCAATTCTTAGTCCTAAGTCTGACTACAAACCATTTCAGAAAGCACTGCATAATGACTTTTGTTATGCATCTTTGTACTTGTATTTCTAGTAGGTCACTGTGTAGTTGAAATCTAAAAAATTAGTGACAGCTCTTTTTAGTTTTCCCCCCAGCATTTTTCTTAAATCTTAGTGTTTCCAGTAGTCATCCAAATAAGGATGCATTTTTAGGTGGAAATGTAGATATATCTATTTCTGTTGGGAAATACTATGTGTCTTATCCTATCTAATAAAAGAGTAATATGCAAATTGACCATCACTCCAACACAAGATGGCTGCCCCCATGTGGACACAAGATGGCCAGCAGGGGAGGACAGTTGGGAGGGGCCAGGCCTGTAAGGGAGGGCATTTGGGGGCGATCAAGCCTGCAGGGGAGGGCACTTAGGGGTGACCAGGCAGGCAGAGGAGGGAAGTTGGGGGCAACTGGGCCTGCAGGGAAGGGCAGTTGGGGGGGACCCAGGCCTGCAGGGGAGGGCAGTTGGGGGAGCAAGGCCTACAGGGAAGGGCAGTTAGGGGTGACCAGGCCTGCAGGGGAGGGCAGTTAGGAGCAATCAGGCTGGCAGGGGAGCAGTTAGGCATCAATCAGGCTGGCAGGGGAGTGGTTAGGGGGTGATCAGGCTGGCAGGCAGAAGCGGTTAGGGGTAATCAGGAAGGCAGGCAGGCAAGCAGTTGGGAGCCAGCAGTCCTGGATTGTCAGGACTGTTGGACATCCCTCAAGGGGTCCCAGATTGGAGAGGGTGCAGGCTGGGCTGAGGGACACCCCCCACCCCCACGCACGAATTTTGTGCACCAGGCCTCTAGTTAACTAATAATGCCAGTGGATTAATGGGAGAGGCACAGTTGTACTTTGTGACATTTCCCAAGTGCCAGGCTATCTGGCTTATTCCTCACCTGTGTTTCCCCCAGCTGTCTTTCTCAGGTAAATCTTTGTTGTTATTACTGCGGTAAAGGCACTGGGGGTTTAGGGCTGCCACGCTGTGTAAGAGATAGGCTGACTCTTCCTGCATAGGCTGTGGATTACTGAGGGACCTTGTCATGCCCACTTCATGATATTATTTTAGGTAAATATCAGAAAAAGACTTTCTAGGATTAGGTCTTAGAAAACAAATGTGAGGTTTGACATGGAACATTGTGCTGCCTCTAGTAGTATGATAAGAATTTAATTACACCTATTTAATCTGTACTGTTTTAGTCTAAATTTGGAGGACATTTTAGTGTATTTCTCTGGCTTTTCTGGAAGCCTGGCACAGAGCTGCATAGCTAAGGTAAATAAAGATTTATGTCAGGAAAAAGAACATTTAAGCAAGTTTGATTGTAGCATTAACATAGCATCATGTTAGCTAGAGTCATTAAAACTCATCCAACTTTTGTTTCCCAGAATGTTCTTTAGAATACTGGATGTGCGGTGTTTTGTACCAAAGAGTGATCCATAGTTAGGTGTACTTTCTAAGTGCTTTATGTATATAAACTAGATGCCCGGTGCACAAAATTCATGCACGGAGAGGGAGTCCCCTCAGCCCAGCCTGTACCCTCTCCAATCTGGGACCCTCCGGAGATGTCCAACTGCCAGTTTAGGCCTGATCCCAGGGATCAGGTATAAACCGGCAGTTGGACATCCCTCTTACAATCCTGGACTGCTGGCTCCTAATCGCTAACCTGCCTGCTTGCCTCATCGCCCCTAACTGCCCTCCTCCCTTGCCGGCCTGATCGCCCCTCACTGCCTCTGTGTGCTGGCCTGGTCGCCCCCAACTGCCCCCCTCTGCCGGCCTGGTGATCCCCAACTGCCCCCCTGACAGCCTGGTTGCCCCTAACTGCCCACCCTGCCAGCCTGGTTGCCTCTTACTGCCCCCACCCCCCTGCCAGCCTAGTTACCCCCAACTGCCCTCCTCTACTGGCCTGGTCACCCCTAACTGCCCCCCCTGCTGGCCTGGTCGCCCCCAACTGCCCCCCCTGCCGGCCTGGTTGCCCCCAACTGCCCCCCCTGCTGGCCTGGTTGCCCCCAACTGCCCCCCCCGCCGGCCTGGTTGCCCCCAACTGCCTCCCCTGCTGGCCTGGTTGCCCCTAAATGCCCACCCTGCCAGCCTGGTTGCCTCTTACTGCCCCCACCCCCCTGCCAGCCTAGTCACCCCACACAGCCTGCTTGTTCAGTCGTTTGGTCGTCCCTTACTAATCCCCCTGCCAGCCTGCTCACCCCACACAGCCTGCTTGTTCAGTCGTTTGGTCGTACCTCACTAACCCCCCTGCCAGCCTAGTCACCCCACACAGCCTGCTTGTTCAGTCGTTTGGTCGTCCCTCACTAACCCCCCTGCTAGCCTGGTCGTAGGCAGCCATCTTGTGAGGGCGTGGGGTCATTTTGCACATTACCTCTTTACTACATAGGATTTTTTATTCATCATGAAAACTGTACATTCTAAGTGCTTTATGTACTAGTATATAGATTTTTTATTCATCACAACAACTGTTTGAGAAAGGTATTATGATTCCCATTTTTCTGTTGAAAAAGTGAAAGGAGATCAAATGAGTTGCTGATGGTTACCCACCAGTTAATTGTAGAGCTAGAATTCAAACCCAGGAACTTTGACTTCGTAGTCTGTGCTGCTATACCATTTGGTTAAGTTTAATGGGGCTGGAATAAATAAAGTAACATGTTTTTCTTTATAGCAAAATTTAGAACCTTGAAAATTCATTGCCATCACTTTCCAAATCTATTTGACCATGGCACCCTTTTCTCATCATGAAGACTCTAGGAGCTAGTGTCCTGCAAAGCACGTTTGGTGAAATGCTTACCCCTCCCATTGCCCATCCCTGACAGGTGAGGAAACAAGGGCCCGGGCTGATGTTCCTCAGAGTCCTGCTGTTAGACCTGGAGCTAGACCTTCTGTGTTCTTTCCACTCTGTTTTCTCCATGCCATTTGTTTGTTAAAAAAACACATGGTTCTTGCTCCAAAGCAATCTTTAAGTGAGTTAATGACTATAAAATGGCATCCAAATGTAATGGTGGTGGTGTCAGTGCAGATTAGAGATTTCTGTGGTCCTGAAGGTAGGATACATTGTGAGCAAGTTCTAATTGTTGGGGAGAGAAGGATTTGATGGGTAATGGGTGGTTCTGAGATGAAGGGGGCTATATTGTCAGCTAATGCTGCCATAACAGAATACTACAGATTAAGTGGCTTAAAAAATTTATATTCTCATGGTTTTGGAGGCTGGGAAGTCCAAGACCAAGGTGCTAGCTGATTTGATTCCTGGTGAAGCCTCACTTCCTGGCTTCCAGTGGCCACCTGTGACATGGAACACCGGGGAGAAAGTTTCATGCCATGTCACTGTGTCTTCACATGGCAGAGCATAAGAGCGCTCTGGTATTTCTTTCTTTTCTAAAAGGCACCAGCCCTAATGGATTAGGGCTCTACCCTTGTAACCTCATTTTACTTTACCTTCTTATAGGCCCTTTTTCCAAATATAGTCACATTGGGGATTAGGGCTTTCACATAAGAATTTGAGGGGACACAAGCCAGTCCATAACATGGGCCAAGTGGGAGAACTGGACATGGCCTCCAGGAGCTCAGGCTGGCAGCCGTAGTTGAACTAAATCATTATAATTGATATGGTTATTATCTTGAATTTAGATGACACACTTATTCAAGGGCTTTATGATGACATTTCATTTCTCTTTTATATCAATGATACAGTTGCCATTCAAATATTGAGGTTATTTAAAATTCTTTTATAGTGAGAATCTATATGGATCTATATGGTAAATACTTGTGTGAGCTTTAGTTTAATTTTGATGGGCGGCTTCTTCCAGGATTCTCTTTAATGGAGGAGGGATTTGGATTGGTGTCTCAGTATTTTGTCCTTTATTTTTCTGGGTCTCTATATAGGGATCTTGCCTCCACACCATGAGTCCCACACCCAGGTGATGATGTACCGTAAGGGACAGTTCTCGGATGTCCTTCATGCCCTGAAAGTCGTTCGCTTTGTCAGTGATGCCACACCTCAGGTTGAAGTCTATCTCCGCATGTATCAGCTGGAGTCTGGAAAGTTGCCTCGAAGTCCCTCCTTCCCACTGGTTAGTGATACTTTTGTTCGACACTTAGCTCAACTCTACACTGTCCCATCTTGCCAGCCTTTGATTGCATCATGTTCTGCCTTAGAAAATGTCAATGGCTCCCCTTTGTCTATAGAATAAAAGCAACACATCTTTCCTTGACATTCATCTGAGCCCATCTGCCTAATTATTTCAAATACTATGTTTTATTTTGAAGTAATTTCAAACTTACAGAAAAGTTGCAAGAATACTGTCAAGAATTCCCATGTACTCTTTACCCAAGTTCCCCAGTCATCTACAATTTTGAACATTTGCTTTGTCATTTTTCCTATATATGTATACACTAGAGGCCTAGTGCACGAAATTTGTGCACTGGGGGTAGGGGGGTTCCTCAGCCCAGCCTGTGCCCTCTCCCAGTCCGGGAGCCCTCGGGGGAGCCCCTGGGGAGTGGGCCTAAGCCGGCAGTTGGACATCCTCAGCGCTGCTACAGAGGCGGGAGAGGCTCCCGCCACCGCTGCTGTGCTGGCCAGTTGTGAGCCCGGCTCAAGGCTTCTGACTGAGTGGCGCGCCCCCTGTGAGAGCACACTGACCACCAGGGGTTAGCTCCTGTGTTGAGTGTCTGCCCCCTGGTGGTCAGTGTGCATCATAGTAACTGGTCATGCTGCTGTTTGGTCGATTTGCATATTAGCCTTTTATTATTTAGTATATTTTTTCTAAACCATCCTATATAATAAAAGGCTAATATGCAAATTATCCCTTTGACCTCTAGTTTAACCAGAAGTTCAACCAGGGGGCGGGGCTGGCTGGCCAACTGCCTGTGGCCCCTCCCACGGCCAGCCTCACCCCTGATCAGCCCCCACCCCAATTGTGGCGGGCCGGCCAGATCCCACCCGTGCATGAATTCGTGCACCGGGTCTCTAGTTTGAGAATAAGATGCAGACATGATATTGCATTACTTCAGATTCCTTCAGTGTATACTTCCTAAAGATAAGAACACTCCCCTAGCTAACCAAGAAGTTGACATTGATACAATATAAATATCTAATCTTCACACTTCATTCATATTTGACCTAGTGTTCCCATAATGCCCTTTATTAAAATAAACAGTAAAAGTTTTAATTCAGAACCTTTTCAGACTTTCCTATCAAACTTTTACCTACTAATTTTATGATTTGTTGATTTCAAAATTTTTAATGTTTTAACTATTCATTTAGAAATCATTTTAAACATAGAAATAAGTTGCAAAAATAGTCTAGTGTTCTCATAGACCTTCATCTATCCCCTCAAATGTTACATCTCATATACTGTAGTATAATTATCAAAACCAGAAAATTAGCATTGACAAAACACTGTGAACTACTTGGAGGGCATTACTGATATTGTGCTGATTGTCTCACTGATGTCCTTCTTCTGGCCCTGGATCTCATTTGGGATTACCCCCCCCCCTTTTTTTTAAATTTAATATATCTTTATTGTTCAGATTATTACAATTGTTCCTCTTTCCCCCCCCCCCCCCCATAGCTCCCCACATTGTCCTCATCCATAGGTGTATGATTTTTGTCCAGTTTCTTCCTGCACCCCCCCACACCCTTTCCCCCAAGAATTGTCAGTCCACTCCCTTTCTATGCCCCTGATTCTATTATATTCACCAGTTTATTCTGTTCATCAGATTTTTAATTCACTTGATTTTTAGATTCACTTGTTGATAGATATGTATTTGTTGTTCATAATTTTTATCTTTACCTTTTTCTCCTTCTTCCTCTTCTTAAAGAATACCTTTCAGCATTTCATATAATACTGGTTTGGTGGTGATGAACTCCTTTACCTTTTTCTTATCTGTGAAGCTCTTTATCTGCCCTTCCATTCTGAATGATAGCTTTGTTGGGTAGAGTAATCTTGGTTGTAGGTTCTTGCTATGCATCACTTTGAATATTTCTTGCCACTCCCATCTGGCCTGCATAGTTTCTGTTGAGAAATCAGCTGCCAATCATATGGTTGCTCCCTTGTAGGTAAATTAACTATTTTTCTCTTGCTGCTTTTAATATTCTCTCTTTGTCTTTTGCTCTTGGCATTTTAATTATGATGTGTCTTGGTGTGGTCCTCTTTGGATTCCTTTTGTTTGGCGTTCTGTGCACTTCCTGGACTTGTAAGTCTATTTCTTTCACCAGATGGGGGAAGTTTTCTGTCATTATTACTTCAAATAGGTTTTCAGTATCTTGCTTTCTCTCTGGCACCCCCATAATTCAGATGTTGGTATGCTTGAGGTTGTCCCAGAGGCTCCTTACACTATCTTCAAATTTTTGGAATCTTTTTTCTTTTTGCTTTTCTGGTTGAGTGTTTTTTCTTCTTTGTATTTCAAATCTTTGACTTGATTCTTGCGGTCCTCTAGTCTGCTGTTAGGTCTCTGTATATTATTTTTTATTTTAGTCAGTGTATGTTTAATTTCTAGTTGGTCCTTTTTCAGATCCTCGAAGGTCTCTCTAAA
This sequence comes from Corynorhinus townsendii, assembly GCA_026230045.1. NCBI lineage: Eukaryota > Metazoa > Chordata > Mammalia > Chiroptera > Vespertilionidae > Corynorhinus > Corynorhinus townsendii. The sequence goes on along the minus strand of JAPDVU010000002.1, from coordinate 137,690,235 downwards.
TTTATCAGCCTTTTCTAGGAAATTCTTGAAAAACCTTATAACCGTGGTTTTGAACTCTATATCCAGTCGTTTGCTTTCCTCCATTTCTTTCATTTGTGATCCATTTCTTTGTCTCCGCATTTTTGCTGCTTCCCTGAGTTGGTAGAGTAGCTTTGTGTGCTAGGTGTCCAATAGGGCCAAGTGGCTCAGCCTCCCCAGTTACCTGAGGTGGACACTCTAGGTGCACCCATTTGTGGACTGTGTGCACAGCCTTGTTGTAGTTAAGTCTTGATTGTTGTTGGTATCACTGGGAGGAATTGACCTCTAGGCCAGTTGGCTGTGAGGATCAGCTGTGTCTACGCTGGGAGAACTTCTGTGCTGGAGAAACCCTTATGAGACAAGACTTGCAAAATTGCAAAAGTCTCTGTGCTCAGCTTGGATGGGGTGGAGTCTCAGGGTGGAACAGACAGCCTTGGCTTCCCGTCAGCCCTTCCCTATGAGGCCCTTGGGTCTCAGTGTCCCTCGGTAATCGCTGCAAGTACCTCTGAGAGAAAGCTGCCCTTAAGTTTCGCCCGCTGCCAGACAGTCCAGTTTCTCCCCGAATGAGTCTGGGTTCCCAGAGTCTCGCCCGGAACTGGAGTTCAGGCAGTCAGGAGCTTCTGTCTCCCTCCTGCTTGAGAAAGCCAGCCGCACACTCAGCAGTCAGTCCTCTCTGCATGTGCGCGCTTCCGGACCTCTGCCTTCTGCAGCTCCCCTGTGTCTCAGTGTGCTTTTCTCTTTTCCTGACAGTCCAGATCCCTCCCGAATGAGTCTGAGTTCCCAGAGTCTCGCCCAGAACTGGAGTTCAGCACAGTCGGGATCTTCCGTCTCCCTCCCGCTTGAGAAAGCCAGCCGTGCACTCAGCAGTCAGTCCTCTCCGCACACGCGTGTCTCCGTACCTCAGCCTTTTGCAGCTCCTCTGAATCTCAATGTGCTTTTCTCTTTCTTCTAGTTGTAGAATTTCCACTCAGACAGCTTTCCTGTTGGTCTGGATGGTGTCCGTTTTGTCTTTTAGTTGTAGTTTTGAAATTGTTGTGCGAGGCAGCAGTTTAGGTGTTTACCTATGCCGCCATCTTGGTTTCTGCTACTGGGATCACCCTTTATATTTATTTCCATGTCTTCTTAGTCTCCTTTAATCTGGGACAGTTCTTCTGTCTTTCTTTGTACAAACTTTCATAACCTTGACATTTTTAAAGCGTACTGGGCAGTAGAGCATTGCTCAGTTTGGGTTTGTCTGATGTTTCCTCATGATAAAATCTGGTTTTGCATTTTTTGCAGAAGTATGATACTTAGTACTGTTGCTGCTAACTTTGATCACTTGATTAAGGTGGTGTCTGCCAGCTTTCTCCAATGTAAAGTTACTATTTTTCCCATTATGATTAATAAGTAACTTTGGGGAGAAAGTTTCATACTATGTAAATATCCAACCACTAATGATTTTTGCTTGAAACAATTTTTGCTGATTGCCAAAAAGTGATTTTCTGACTCCTTATTCCTTTTGCATTTATAAGGAAGGTTTTCCCCTCTCCCTCGTTTATTTATTTATATCAGTATACTTTTATGTCTTTTTGACAAGTCCCCATCATTTTGAGCATTTTCTTACTTTTTGGTACAAAAAGATATTCCAGATTCATCTTGTGCGTTCCCTGTGTTGGACCTGGAATCTGCCACTCCCACTTCCATGGAGTGTGGTGTTTAGAAACCAGGAATAGGGCACTAGATACACTCATTGTTCCTAGTGTATCATTGCTTCTAGGCTCTCTCAGCAGGTGCAAGGAAATATATGTGTGTACACACACATTCAATTACACATTCACACACATCTGTGTATGTATGTATGTATCTATCTCAATATATTGAAAACCCTGAGTTCACACTAATACTTCCAAATACAATCCATTATCAAGTTTATTCTTGCCTTTACCCTTTCTGTCTTGTAAATTCTTCCTCTGACAGTTGTAAATACCCTCAGTATACTTACTTCTTTGCTTATTCCTCTGTAACCAACCCTGCCAGCCACCTCTTGACCCTGACACTCCTTGGCCTCAGCCCCACAGCCTCCAACCTGCTTGATAAATTTCATCTTCGATAAACTCCGTACTCTAGTTACTTGGACTACTTGTTGTCTGAAAAGGGAAGAGATGGGGAGGAGGGAGAGTTTAGGCAAAGGAATGATTATAGGTCTTGAGCTTTGGCTATTTTAATGCAATTTGCAATTTATTTTAGGCACTTTAACAATTTTGGGGGTGAATTGTTCAAAATAGGGATTTGCCTGTAAGCTGTACCATCTATAAAATTTATTCTATTCTTTTATTGCAGATTGCAACCTGCCACTATAGTGGTTTGAGCTTTGAATTATTCTTTCTGTTTTGGAGTTAATGGTTCCCATAGATGCCCATAGATCACCATCTTTATTAAGTATATCAAGAGAATGGCCCTGGAAATAATTGGAACTCTTAACAAGTTTCTTTAAATTTTGCTTATCTTTGGCAAAGTGAAGTTGGTAGTACTGCACAAGTTCTTAAAATATATGTCAAAGTAGGTTAGATTATTTATTAGTTCAAGAATAATAGGTTAATATTATACTATGTTAGTACAGTTTTGGTAATATATTTAAAAATCTTTTTCTTGAATATTAATTTTTATTGCATGTAATATATTTAAAATCGTTTTTCTTGAAGAAAAAAAAAGAAAAAAGAATGATAAGTTATGGTTGTCACCTCCTCCCTGCTCGGCATGTCCATTCTACAAGCCCAGACACCTCTACTGCATCTCAGGCAGATGTGCTGTGAGTGTTTGCGTTGGGCTCTATGCCACGTTTCTCTCATCACCAAGCCCCTCTCAGCCTCATTTTCCTTATCCATTAACGAGAATGTGTGACAGTGCTTGGCACAGGGCCGGTAGTATGGTCAGTCAGGACATTGGTCCTCTTTCCTGGCACATTTAGGAGCACCGAGCCCTGTGCCCGGTGCACAGTGCTAGTCCAGGAAAGGGGCTTCCTCCCTTTTCTTCTTCCCGTTCTCTCTTCCTCTGAAAGCTAGTTAATGTTTAGAAAAATGCATTTTCTACAATTCTGTTACTTGACATTTTATAGAATATTAATAGGTTGAAAGAAGGCCTAAAATGAAGTACTTTTATTAGAATAGGAATTTTAATTTAACTTGGGACTTCTTAGGAGAATAGAAAGATACTTTTAGTTTCTTTTTTAACATTAAAATCACTGAACTCTTAAATCCTAGATGAAAATGTATTTTCATGTAAGATATGGTGTTTGGAAACAAAATTTCGAACAGATTTTCAACAAATTTCACTTTTTATAAGATTTCTTTGTTGAAGTTTCCTTGAGGGTTTACTTTCATGTTTTGAGTCTTGACTCGAAAGTTTGAGAAATGCCATTCTTCTAACATGCTGATTCGAGGGACATTTTAACGTTTTAGGTGCTTAAAGATAGAACAAAATTCTAAAGGTCTATATGAACACTTTGAAATAAAGAAAATGCTTTCTTAGTCCTTTCCAAGCCAGTTAGTTTTTGGAAATTGCCTTATTGACAAATGTCTCCAGTTATTATGTGTGCTGTGTAGCACATTGTTTTGAAAGAAATGCTCCTCAGCACCGAGAATGTTTTTGGGTGGAGAGAATCAGCACCTTCTGGCGTGTGCTGATGGATGCTTTTATGGACAGCCTTGGCGTTAGAAGCTGGAAAACCTCCCAGTGCAGCCCGAGCCTGGGCGCTCATTACTAGCACACGTTTCCATAGATTTCTGTGGTCGTTCATTCTCACCTCCTCCTTGCTCCTCTCCTTAGTGAAGGACTGGTTCCACTTTGACTTATTAATGCAGCCTCTTCAAAGTTTAGGGGGTAAATTTTCATTTTTATCGAAGAAATATTTTTTCCACTCTGCTCCCTCCCTCTTGAGATTTATTACTAATCTTTCAGAAGCCAGAAGATGAAGTGTTTCTTGCCATTGCTAAGGCCATGGAAGAGATGGTGGAAGATAGTGTCGACTGTTACTGGATCACCCGATGCTTTGTGAACCAGTTGAACAACAAGTACCGGGACTCTCTACCCCAGCTGGTAAGGGATGCATTTTGGGTTGTTGGTGGGAGAGAGGGGGGTGAGCAGTGGTACTGGGAATCTTAGGGAAATCCTCTAACCCAGTGGTCGGCAAAGTTGCCGCTCTGTTGACTAATGAGTTTGCCGACCACTGCTCTGACCTCTTGGTGCTGCTACAATTAGGAGTAGACCCCTCTAGTAGGAGTCAGCACGTGTTTTCTGTAAAAGGCCAGGTAGTGATGCTTTCCAGCTTGGCGAGCCAGATTGTCTCTGTGTCTCTATTGCAGTCATTCAGCTCTGCTGTTGTCACACAGAAGCAGTTGTGTACACCACATAAAGGAAAGCTCATCGCTGGATTTGGGTGCTGCAGGTCACAGTTTGCCCACTTCTGCTCTGTAGTATTCCTTATGCTCGTCTAGAATCCACTGGCTTTATCTAGAATTTTCCCTCTGTATGAGGTAAGGTTTAAGTTTGGCTGCACATAATAGGCAGACCCCAAAACAGAGCCTTATTGTTTTCTTTCCTGTAACTAGAAGTACAGAGGCAAGGCGGTTCATAGCTGGCGCCCCAGCACCACGGTCTCAGTAGGGATCCAGACTTCTGCCTGCTGCAGCGTGCTCAGGTGCGATCCTTCCTCTTGGGCTCACCAGGTGGATGCTGCAGAGACAGTGGTGACATCTAGGCAGGCAACAAGGGCAAGTCGAAGAAAAAAAGCATAGGAACACAAGGGGCAAGGCAGTCAGGCCTGTCCTTCTGTAACAGACTTTCCTTCTGCATGTCAGTCATTGGAAGACAGTGTTGCCCGTCCCCGTCTGCAGCGGAGGCTGGGAAATGTGCTTTTATCTAACCGGACACACTGGGACCTCCCATCAACATAGGATTCTGTCTGCTGTACTCTCACTTGGGAATCCAGAGAACTGAATGGCATTTACTAATCTGCATAAGCCAGTGGGCCTTTGCCATTCTCTTTGTCGTTTCTTTCCTTATTTCTCTCATTATAAAAATTAATCTGTCTTTTTTATTTTTTTTTAAATAATTGAGTTGTTTTATTTGAAAGTTCTGTTGAAGCAGCCACTGTGACTTGGATTGTAGGGCCCGAGGAGGGGCACCACGGATGAGCCCTGTGGCTCACTGCTCCAACTGAGTCAGTCAGCAGGGCAGCTGGCCACGCCTTCAGCTTTGGAGAGCACTGTACAAGAGAGGGTTTTAAATATTTAAATTAAGTAAAATATGATTTTTAGAATCTTAAAATTTAATTCATTTAGTTTATTACAATGAAAATAATTTAAGCATGGCATTGGAGCACCTGTAAATATAATGTTGCCTCATTAAATCAGGATGCCAAAATTATTCCATGATTTAATTAGCCTTCTTATTATTGGAGTAAATTCAGTAACATTTTGAAAGGTTCTTTTAAAAAATTCATCTTTTATTTTTGATAACACAAATAACAGACAAATATATTCTTGAAGTATTAAACAATCTAAATGAATCCTGTGTTCCCATAGATATGTGACACAGTACCTCCTCATCTCCCATTTTCTAAGAAGTAAACCCTGTTATCAATTTTATGTGTATTCTTCTACACTATTTTATGTACATTAGGATGGATGTGTGTGTGCATGTATGCATATACACACATGATATATATTTTTACATATATAAATAATTGTAAAAACATAAATATTATCCACTGCTCATATAACCCTGCAATTTATTTATTTAAATATGTTTTTATTATTGATTTTTAGCAACAGAGGAAGGGAAAGAGAGAGAGAGAAACATTGACGTGAGAGGGTAACATGTCAGCTGCTTCCCGCATGCCTCCTACTAGAGATCGAGGCCTCAACCCAGGCTGGTGCTCTGACAGATAACTGAACCTGTGATCTCTTGGTGCGTGGGATGACGCTCAGCCAACTCAGCCACATGTGGGCCAAGGCCCTACACTTTATTTTTAATTTAATGTCTTGCAGGCTTTCCAAGTTAGTACAGATAGATCAGCAGTTTTCAACCCTGAATTCCTATTAGTACCATATGGGAGTTTTTAAAAATTTCCTCTATGCAGACCAATTAAGCAAGAATCTCTGGGGGTGGGGCCCCAGAATTGCAGTTTTTCAAAAGCTCCAGGTGATTCTGAAGTTTGGCTCAGGTTGAGAGCTACTCATTTAGAACCAGTGTTTTTTTATGTCCTTGTAGTATTTCTTGTTAAGAATTTGCCATAATTTACCATGCTGACCTTCAGCATGCCCTTGTCCATGTTCCTTTGTGTATGTCTGTGCGTATTTCTCTAGGAGGGGTTACCTATAAGGGGAGCGTGCACTTGAAGGAGAGACACATTTAAGATTTTAACTGCCAGGTTGCTCACCAGACCAATTTTGCTTCCTCCAAGAGATTACGAGATTTCCTGTTTTCCACTCCATTGACAGTACTTGATAGTATCTATCTCTTAAATTTTTGTTAATCTGATAGTGAAATGGTACCCATTTTAATTTGCATATCTTCATTTTCTAGTGAAGTTGAGCAGCTTTAAATATCTACTGGTCATTTTTATTTATCCACCTTTTTTATTACATTGTTTGGGCCCTTTTTCCTTTGTAAGAGTTAACGATAACTCTGGATGTTTATCCTTTGTCTGTTACACGTGTTGAAAATATTTTCATGTCTGTTGCACAAAGATTTTAAGTTTTGATACAGTTGGATTTGTCAATATTTTTCTCTTGATTTTTTTTGTATCTTATTTGGGAAGCTCTTTCTAACCTCAAAATTAAAAAAGTTTTGTTTTTTTAGTTGCCTTCAGTAAGAAATTTACTTGTTGTTTTTTTTTAAAAAATCCAAATGCTGGCATTGTACAAAAGAATTGACAGGTTTATTTATATTGTTATAAAGTTGAACTGCTGAAACTTGTTCACTGAAACATTTGACCTGCTTTAATGCTTTATGTCTCCACATTTATATTACAAGAATTCACACACAAATGAAAGTGGGAAAACTTGTACTGCAACCCAAGTGTCTGGCATGGGCCCTAAGCATACAGTAGGGACTCACTGAGTAGCTGCTAGATGAACAGATGAATGAGTGAGTGGATGAATGGATGGTTGGGTAAATGGGGGGGTAGGTATCTTAAGTTTAATATAAATTCCTCTCAGGGTAGTTAAGTCTCTTTTTGGTCAGGTTTTGCCTTCTATTGATGAGGTATGCTTTATTTTCTCCATAAAGTAAGAATTTAGGGTCATAGAAACATTGTAAATGACCTAAAACTATTATATGTAAAATATACATCTATCATTTGCTAAGTACTAAAATTTCAGGTAATATAAACGTTATCTCCTTCCACCAAAAAAAAGCATACAAATATATAATTTCTGTTCACCCTCTTCCGTAGAATTAGCAGTAGCACATGATACCCATTTTTCTTCATCCTGCTGTTTTCACTTAATATATACAGGAAATCATGCCATAATAGTATAGAGATACATTCCTTATTCCTTCTCATGGCTGCATACTACTCCATTGTGTGTATATATGCTTGTTTTTTCAACCCATCCTCTGTTATTGGCTATTTGGGATGTTTCCTGTCTTTTACTATGATACAATGTTATAGATCAGCGGTCAGCAACCGGTGGTCCAGGGACCACTGGTGATCTGTGAGTTCCGGAAGGTTGGTGACTGCTGTTATAGATAATAGTTTTGTGTGTACATCTTTTCATATATCTGCCAGTATACTTTTGGGATAGATTCCCTAGAAATGGATTGACTGATCAAAGGATAATGCATATGTTACTTTGCTAGACATATTCATATTCTTCTTCATAAAGCTTACACTCTTTTGCATCCTCATGACTAATGGATGAGAGTGCCTATTTCCTACAGCCTTGCCAACATGGTATGCCATTCTTGCCAATCTGATAGGTCACAAACAATACCTCAGTGTAGTTTTAGGTTGCATTTCTTTTATTAACAGCATTGAGCATCTTTTCATATGAGTAAGAGCCATTTGCATTTTTTCCTATATAATTTGTGGCTTTTTTTCTTTTCTATTTTTAGAAGTTCTCTTTATTTAGGGTATTCATCCTTTAAGTTGTTTGTTAATCTGGGAAAATGCCCACAATATGTTGAATGCAAAGAGCAAAATGCCAAATTATATATTCAGGGTGAGTTCAACTGATAAAAGAAAAGTGTGTATGGAATGTATATAGGAAAACAATTGAATGCTGTACAACCTAAATATTATCACTAGTTATCTTTGGGTAGTGTGATTATAAGTGATCTTTATGTCCTTCTTTATTCTCTCCTGTATTTTCCTTTTTGTTTTGTTTTATTAATCCTCACCCAAGAATATTCTTTCCATTGATCTTTAGAGAGAGTGGAAGGGAGTGGTAGAGACAGAAAGAGAGAAACACCAATGTGAGATTCATATCGACTGGTTGCCTCCCAGACAGGCCCCAACTGGGGCCTGGGATTGAGCCTGCCCTTGACTGGAATTGAACCCAGGACCCTTCAGTCCACAGGCTGATGCTCTAACTGCTGAGCCAAACTGCTTAGGACTATTCTCTCCTGTATGTTCAAGATTTCTTATAATAAGCATATTATAAATCAGGAAACATACTTTATAAGAATTTAAGACTAGCAAAAAGATGTACATTGAGTTATTATCAAGATGTTGATTAATACATTTCAAAATTTCATTTAATTCCAATATTTATTCATTCAATAGTTATATATTGAGTACTTATAATGCCAAGTAATGTTCTAGATTCTTTAAGAATTAGCTGTGAGCAAAACAGATATGGTCCCTGCCCTCACTGAACTTATAGTCTGATAAGGAAAAAAACAATAAATAGTTTTAGATCTTCACTCATCTATATTTTGTTTGTTATTTGTATTGCCTTTTAGGAGAAATTTTCTTTGCTGTGAGGCGTAATATGTAAATGTGTTTGTGTGTGTTTTCACCCATGTCACTTCGTGGAAAAAGCTTATCTACATGCCACTGGCAGGACCTACCAAAATTCTAGAATAGAGTTTCAGAGGTGAAAGGCTAGAGCAGGAGCCCTCTGGCAATTTGTACTTAGAGGAAAGCTCCTGGTTTGGGGAGCTGTGTGGGGTGTTCTTGAGAAGCTCTAGGAAATGTTAAGTAGGAGAGGTAAGGTGGATAAATAGAAAAGGTTAGAGATCCTCTGAACGAGAGAGGGGAGAACTGGACCAGATATTAATATGTGGGCCCACTGGGTGAACTTCTGTGCATTCTATGGGCCAGCTAAAGCCGGGGTCAGGATTCCCAGCTGGGTGTGCCCACATTCTGTGGTTATCCCCATCATAGCTTTATTACAGTGTGTTCCAGTTACCTCTTTCCTGGCCTCCGTAAGCTCCTCGAAGGCAGGGACGTGACCTTATCTTTTCTTTTATTCCCTGTATATGTAGCAGTGTCTGATTATAATGGACACAGCGGGGTTTTGAGTCACCTCTTTGGCAGAAGCATAGAGATGCAGGTATTTAGTACAATAAACATTTGCATGCACTTGGTGATAAGGTTGTGCTTTTTCAGATAGGGAGTATAGATGTTAGGGTTTAGCCCTTCAGCCCATTTGTAGCCAGTAAACCTTAAATAGAGCAGCGTGGGCCAGTGGATGGGGCCTGGTCTGGGGAGCCAGCTTTGTTAGCCTCTCCATAGAGTTGGCTGCTGCTCAGCCTTATGTGGGAGAGGCTACCAATCCAGGCACTGGTATTCCTCTGATGACTGAGAGTTCTCACGCACATTTTGTTGGGTACAGAGCTCCTCCTTTAGACATTCCTGGTGACTGAACCTCCTTGGCATGGTGCACAGTGGCGCTCAGCACATGTGTGGTCAGTGACCCATGGGCCCTTTTCATCTCCAGCTCTTTTTCTAATTCTTTCTAGTTCTTGCTCCCACTTGATTCCCATTCTGTTTCTCTGGTCCTCGCTCTCCTTCTCCCCCTTTTCCTAGAGCAGCCAGGAACATCTAGGGCAGTGGTTCTCAACCTTTCTAATGCCGCGACCCTTTAATACAGTTCCTCATGTTGTGGTGACCCCCAACCATAAAATTATTTTCGTTGCTACTTCATAACTGTAATTTTGCTACTGTTATGAATCGTAATGTACATATCTGTGTTTTCCGATGGTCTTAGGTGACCCTGCTAGCGGTTCTCAACCTGTGGGTCGCCTAAGACCATCGGAAAACACAGATATGTACATTACGATTCATAACAGTAGCAAAATTACAGTTATGAAGTAGCAACGAAAATAATTTTATGGTTGGGGGTCACCACAACATGAGGAACTGTATTAAAGGGTCGCGGCATTAGAAAGGTTGAGAACCACAGATCTAGAGCCATTCTAAGCTCCCCAGAATAATTGAATTTTGCTTTAGACTTTTGCCTTAGGCCAGTGGTCGGCAAACTCATTAGTCAACAGAGAGGCAAACCGCAGCTCTGCTCGGGAGCTGCCCTTTGCCGACCACTGCCTTAGGACTTTGAATCTGGTTAGGGCAATTAACATTAGGGTGACCAGCTGTTCACTTGCCTGGGACTGTCCTGGGAAACCCCTCAGTCCGAAGGGTAGTGATGCTGACTTGGGAAGCGCTGCATCACCAGTGACTTGGATGATTCTGAAATTTTGGTTCCTAGCACTTCCTTGCATTCATCATGTATGTTTTTTCTTCATAGGCTGTAAGAGTGGGTAATGTTATGTCACGGGGAGTGAGTAATCTCTTCCTGTTTCATCACTAGCCAAAGGCTTTTGAACAGTACTTGAATCTGGAGGACAGCAGGCTGCTGAGTCACCTGAAGATGTGTTCTGCAGTGTCCAGACTGCCTTATGATCTCTGGTTCAAGAGGTGCTTCGCAGGGTGCTTGCCCGAATCCAGTTTACAGAGGCAAGTTTTTCTTTCAAATTTTTGAAGCTGGAGTCAGAGAAGAATCCTGGTTTTCATGTAATCATCCCTCACAATATAAATTTATTCTAGAACAACACAGTAATTTAAAGCTAACTTCTCTAGTAGCTAACATAACAACACATGATTCTGTTTGTTATATATATAGTAATATTAATATTAATTTAATAGTAACAAATTTATTACAAATACTAGAGTACTGTATACAGTTATAAAAATTGAGGGCCCTCAATATGTCAGATGATGTATAATATTTACATCTGAAACCGTCTCCAGGAGTTCATAATGGCACAGCCTTTTCTTTTCCAGGAGTGTGGTGAGTCCTAATCAAGAGAAAATATTGGTACTTTTTAGTTTCATCATGACATCATGAAAGTGGCTGAAGGCAGTCAAGATTTGAGACTCAGACACAGTGTCCCTCAGTTTAATGAAAGCACTAGTTTCAGACATGTCATTAGGGTTATTTTGGAGGCATGGCCCTTCCCCTTCACGGTGTTAGTTATACTGTAACTGCAAAGAGAGGGAACACAGAGAGCGTTATAGGACAATACATAACTAAGCATAGAGTGCAGAACCAACTTCAAGAGTTGTGGGAATTATCAGAGTAATTATTTTAGAGTGATTGCAGATCAATAACTAGCTCCTTACGCCAGTGGAGAAGTTGAAGGAATTTGAACCACTGGAAAATGAAATTGAATTTATCTCATGTCATATGCTTCTTTTGTTTTTCCTTAATGTGTTATGATTATATTAGCATTACAAAATACTGTAAAAGCTAAGCTTTGGGTTAGGATTCCCTTGCCTCCTTGAAGCATTAGGGAATGGGCAGTGGGTAGATTCCTAGCAGAGCAAATTCTTTTCAGTGACCATTCCTTTCACATGACGGATTTTGTTGTTTTTTGATGATTTCATTATGGCTCTTCTGTGAAGCTTATACTTAAAAAGGAATGATTTGATTTAATTTTGTAATTTGAGATGTCTAGGTAAACAGATTTTAATCTTACCTAATTTGATTGTACATCTCTTCATTTTTGTAGGGTTTGGGATAAAGTTGTAAGTGGATCCTGTAAGATCCTAGTTTTTGTAGCAGTGGAAATTTTATTAACCTTTAAACTAAAAGTAATGGCATTGAACAATTCAGAGAAGATAATAAAGTTTCTAGAAAATGTAAGTATGCTTCATTTCATTTTGAATCCAGAAAGGAAGTCTGTTTAGCAAGCCGGATTTTCCTATTCATTAAATTATTTCAGGGAAATAACACAGTATATTTTTACATTGTAAGCAACAGATTTCCCCTTGAAACCGTGTATCTTACAGTTGTTCAGTGGATTATAGTTTGCGTCCTCTGTTTGGGGGACGATGGCCTGAGTAGCGAGACTGTGATTGTGACTGTGTGCACTCTGCCCGGAAAGGGAGAGGTGAGAGCTGTCACTTTAGGATGAGTCATCTTCGCTAATGGAAGAGGAGTCCTGGTGTTTGGGGGATTTTGTAAGCGCTTTCATTTCTGTCACCATCGCTGTTGGAATCCCATTTGGGTTTGTTAATGTGCTTAAGTATAAACTTAGTGCGTGTTGGGAAAGGTCTAAAGGAATCAGCTTCTCCCTGTGTATCTCAGAATACCTTAACCAGGCAAGAGGCAGAAGTAAGGAGGCTTATTATGCTAGGAGGAATTTCATTGGATCCAAAATCTGTTCTTTTATTTTTATCAGTCAGTATTACCATTTGAACACTGGTCCAGTAAATGATAAGTACTACAGGAATGTGTGTTGAATAAATTACTCACATTATAATAGTTAATGGCTAATAGTGCCAGGACTGTGGTAAGTGTTTTTCATAGATTATTTTATGTAATCCTGTAACAGCCCTATGGAGTGGGCCTACCATCTGCCCCATTTTATGGATAGGATCTGAACCCACGTAGCGTAGGTAACCTGCCCAGGTGCACACAGCTTAGTGGGCAGTGCAGGGTTTGGCCAGGCCGTCTGAGTTCCTAGCATGTCCTCAGGTGGCCTGTGAAACAAAGATCCTGGCAGCAGCCTTTTATGTGATCACTTCCTGGAAACCAGTGAGAACTTTGGAAGTAAGGTTTATGCTCAATGAGAGAGGGAGAGGCTGAAGTTATAAGCACTGAAACCTCATGAAAACTGGTTTGCTTGTTCACAGATTCCTCAGGACAGCTCAGATGCAATTGTGAGCAAGGCCATCGACTTGTGGCACAAACACTGTGGGACCCCAGTACATTCAGCCTGAATGCCGTGGACAGCCCTCCAGGCCTGCACTTAAATGTTCTTTGTGGGACTGGTCTAAGCCGATTGAAACAGGATTCTTGCTTTGGTGCTCAAAGTGTAATTGCTTTTCCAGTAAAATTATATAATTAAGATGCGTGGATGTTGTGCTATGGAGCAGCACCTTTTGGTTACACAGATGTACAAAGTTCTACTCTGAATACAATTCAGAGGTTGTTGGAGTTTCTAAGCAGTCAGTGGAGGCGGGGGGAGGGGGGAGGAGGGTGGAGGAGGGTGGGGTAGGTGCTTTAACAAGCAGTGCATGACCACACCCTGCCCTGCTTCTCCCTAATTAGCACCAAGCCAGTGACCTGCTAAAGTCTATTTCTGGAATAAAGAATAACTTCCTTTTGTTCACAACTCTGAGTCGGCTTTTGTTGATGTAGCACTTGTTTAAATCCAAGCTGACTGCTTTCTGAGGCTTCATTTTGCTAAGTAGACTTAAATGAAGGACTTGCATTTCTTTTTTCTCTTTGTCCCATTTGTAGTGAAACAGATATTGAACAAAATATGTCTAAATTTACCTCCCAGGAGAGAGAATATTTGTTGGTATTTTTCTGGCCTCATGCTTTTCCCTGATGAGTCATTAAGTGTTGGGTGGGCTTCGGGGAGCACTGTCACCCAGAATAGGAGTGGGGGGAACAGCAGGTTCAGGTTAATAGCTGATGACCCAGGCCTTGTGGTGCCACATAATGGCAGCTGTTCACTGGACAGTGGCAGGCTCTGGGACTGTGTTTAAGACCCATTCAGCTATCAGACATGCAGGAGCCTGAGTGGGGAGCTGGATTCCTCACCCCACCCCACCCAAAAGACCATGCATTTATGGAGTTATAAATCTGAGCAATCAGTCCTCCTTAATGTGTGAAATAACTGTCAAAAATGAGTTCAGGGCAGCCTGAGTTATTAACCAGCGTATCTTTCTGAAGAGTAGCATAACTAAGAGTATTTAAGGTGTGTTTTTATTTTAACTTTCATCTGGGGATATGTTTTTATTGATTTGAGAGAGAGAGAGAAACATTGATTGATTGCCTCCATATGCACTCCCACTGGGGATCAAACCTGAAGCCCGTGTATGTGCCCTCACTGGGAATCGAACCCGTGACTTTTGGTATACAGGATGATGCTCCAATCAACTCAGCACTTGGCCAGGGCCTAAGAGTATTTAATTTTTTAAAGCAACAATAAAGAACTACACTCAGATTGGGGGACATCTGTAATACTATCAACAATTAAATTAAATTTAAAAAAGAAATATGCCTTCTTAGATATAACACAGATAAAATATAAAGCTTACTTACATTGTGTTATTCCTACACTAGGGGCCCAATGCATGAATTCGTGCACCTTGGAAGGAACTGTGGGCCACGAGGTTGCAGTGGACACAAGGGTGGGTCTCGGCCCATCCTCCATGCCCCCACCTGGCCCCTCCCGCCTTGGCCCTCCCCTCCCACCCCCTCACCCCCGTCTGCCGGCAGCCCCACTCCCGCCGCTGCCACTCCCACATGCTGAGGGCGCTGAGGGCGCTGAGTGATTGGGGCCGGTGCTAGCAACGGGTGCAAGCGGGGCTGGCACTGGCAGTGGGTGTGAGTGGGGCCGGGGCCGGCAGTGGGTGCAAGAAGTGGTTGCCAGTCCCAATCGTCCCTTAGGAGCAGGGGGAGGTGGAGAAGCCCTGAGGGATAGTCAGGGCCAGCAGCCGCTGCTCACACCTGCTGACACTGCTCACACCTGCTGATGGCGCCAAACGATCGGGGCCAGCGCCAGACACCAGCAGCAGGTGTGAGCGGCAGCTCTGGCGCCTGCAGCGGGTGCAAGCAGGGCTGGTGCTGGCAGCAGGTGCGAGCACCGGGTGGGACTGCAGTGTGCAGGAGCAAAGAATTTTCAGCAACCACCAGTGGCTTGCCACAATGACAGCGACCAGTGCCCTGCCTTGGTCTGGCATCCTTGCTCACCTGCTCCACCATCCCGCCATGGCTGATGCTTGCCATGTTCCACGCGCGCCCCCTGGTGGCCAGTGCACGTCATAGTGACTGGTTGTTTGGTTGTTCCTATTTGCATATTAGGGCTTTATATATATAGATTACCTTTATATTACAATTAAACTATAAGGTTCATTTTTTAAAAATACACTCAGAAGAAACCCTCTTTAAGCCATGCTGCCTACAGTTAATGCTTTCACTTTATTTATTGATTCCTCCGCCCTGAAGAACTTTCATTCCAGTTTGGGATATAAGAAAAAAGCACGAGGGAATTCCTGCTCCAGTGTCTGCTCTCTGGTGGGGATATGTGAAATTCAAAGAGATGTCATAAAGCAATAATCATTCAATGTCTGTTTAATTTATGCACCACATATCATTTTTATAAATAGTAAAATAGAGATTAGAAAGTTAGGTGATGTTAGTGTATCTCTATTACAGAAAAAGAAAAAAAGAATTAGCCATCTCTCAACAAGGGAATAATTTCAAGATTTTTGATCCTGCTTATGCCTAAATGCTGGGAGAAGATTAGCATGTCCGAAGGGCAGGGTGGGAGGCAGGGGAGACCGACCTGGGGCTGTTGGTGGGGAGGAAGCTGAAGGACTGAGTGTGGGTCTGCACAATCGGAGGAGGGTGTGGGGGACCTGGAAGGGGGCCGCTGCTGTGCTGCTGAGGAATTGGAGCACGAGCACCGTGTGCTGCAGGTGGGCCTGCACACATGGCAGAGCCTTTCTGGCTGCAGGGTGTCGGTGGGAATTGTTTTTTAAGCGAGTCATTCTGAAACCATCAAGAGAATTTTCTTCATTAGAAAACTAAGCGCTTCACCTCAGGAGGAGGGTTTTAAAGACGCACTGTGAGGACAGTGATAGAACTGTGAGGATTCAATTTCACTTTAATACCAGAATTCTCTTTAGCTAAGAGCCAAGTATTTTGAAAATGTTTCTGCCTACTTCCTTTGGTGAGAAGCACAGCTCCTGATAAAATAACCCCCTTCTTCACTTTGTGCAAACATTCGGTCAGGATTCTGCAGAATTCCTGCTCTGTTAAAGCCCAGGTTGCTGTTGTAGCCAAACTTGTGGAAGTTCTCCCTTGGAAAACTGGGATTTAACATCATTAAATGTATGTTCTAGTCCTTCCCTTCTACAATGTTTTCTTCTTAAGCACAGGTGGAGAATCTCTAAATCTGCTCTGATGGGAGACTCCGAGGGGGGGTGTGCGCGCGCCTGTGCATGCGTGTGTGCGCGTGTATGTGTATGTGTGTGTGGCTTCTGCCCAATGACAGATGGAACTGGTAGATTGTATGTACACAGGCTTGTGTATGTGTGAGGCTACTTCAGAAATGAGGTCAGTTCATTTACATAAAGTGCTTTTTTTTGTTTATGGAAAGTTTGCCTGAAAATCGTGGGCAACACTGAGCTCACATGGTGTGTAAAAAGTGCTCTGCAGGCCTCTGTCCCCTGCTGCTCTGGGGTGAGAATTGCTAAGAATCCTCCCTGGCTCTGACCAGCCTCTGGCATGCATGGGTCATCGCTTCCTTACCGTGACTTGAGGTTTCTTTTTTGTCCCTGAGAGAAGAATCTGGAGGGAAGTCTGTGGGGATGAGGAGGATAAAAATAGTGTCTGCTGGAGGTGACAGCCTCTGCAGGGCCTGTGAGGTCTCAAGCAGGAGTGGTATCCTGAGTTCTTCAGCCAAAGGCATCTTTGTGGGGTTGGGGGTGGGGACGCTGGCAGGGCGTCCAGCTCTGCAGCTGCATGTGGCCCCGTGGCAGGTAAGACCTTTGTCTTCAGTGGCTTTGGCAGGGCTAGAGGACATGTTCTCTGCCTGCCTGACGGGAGTGTGGGAATTTTTGTGGCAGGAGTTGGTGGCATTCCCTCTGGTGGGTGAAACAAAGGGCTCTTTCTCCTTTAGAGCCTGTGCCAAATGAAACTGCTTGTGGCTCTTGGCAGGAACTGCCTCTGCATCAGCTGTTGCTGCTCCAGAGCAGCGCCAGTTGGAGTAGGAGGGAGGGGTGAAGAGAGGGGGAGTGATGAGAGCCAGAGGAGGCAGGATTTCTTCTGGAAGCCTTGGTGAGGGATGGGTGCTGTCCTTCACTGCCTCCCTGCACTTCCTCCCTTGCCAGTCTCTCTCTCTCAGCCGTATCTTATGGAGGTCAAAAATGAAGTGGACAGTGAGTTGCTAGTGATGTTACTGTTCCCCCCTTTCCTCCTGGGAATTGGTTTTATTGTAGGGCACCCACGGGGGAGTGGAAAATGTGATCTGAGAAGGACCTGGGAGAGAACCCTTCAGGAAGCCTGTTCTGACTGAGGGGGACTCCAACTAGAATATCACAGCAGGCGCTTAGTGTTCAACCCCACAATCACACCTGAAGTTTAGGCGTTACTTAGTGCTTTACCAAGAAAACTCTCTCTTTCTCTCTCTCTCTCTCTCTCTCTCTCTCTCTCTCTCTCTCTCTCTCTCTCTCTCTCTCTCTCTCTCTCACACACACACACACACACACACACACACACACACGCTGGGATAATTAGAGCTCTCACTGACTTCTGGTCTCTTCCTAGTCTCCTGTCACCCTCCTTTTCCTGGTCCTTGTTGGTGGCTTTAGCATCTCTCTTTCCTCCCTCTGCCTGCCCACTGGACATAGTGCCACGAAGGTGTGTGAGGGAGACAGCAAGGCTTAGGAGAGCTTTGATGATTTGCTTCTAAATGTCGGAAGGCTGTACAGTCCTCCGTGAGCCTGCATCCCCACCTCCCATTCCTCCTTCTTCTCTTCTGTTTGGTTCATTTGTTCTTAATATATATTCTCATTCAATCATGAAATAAATTTGAATGCACTCCTTGATATGGGACGGGTACTGGGATTAATTGCTGACCAAGTCGTATGCTATCTGCCCTCTTGGAATTTATAACCACTCAGGGAAGACAAATGTTACATTAAACAAGTACATACTTTTGTCCTCTTAGTCTTTTGTCCTCTTAGTCTTTCAGTAAAGCACCTTGCAATACAGGGAGAAGGTCACCTGGGCTGGCCCAGAAGCTCCAGGGAAGGTTAGAATACTCTGAGCTGTGTGGCCCTTTGTCCCCTGCCCTTATTAATGGAAGAGGTGCCAGAAAGAACCTTGGCTGGAGGAAGACGGGGTGGGGCAGGGCCTGAGCCTCTGCCCGCTCAGCCTGTGCCTCGGTTTCCCCACTGTCAAGTGGCAATTCTATTACATTCCTTACCCCTCAATGTGCTTCTGAACATCAAATGCGTTTAATGTGAAAGCACTTTAAGAAACCCGGAGCTCCATGGAATGCTGGCTATTTTAATAGATGGTTTGCCAGATTGTGGCCATCATGGCCCCTATTTGCATCTGCACTGTGCTTCCAGGCCTGACTTACCTCGGCTGGCGCTGCATGTCTCCTGTCCACGTCCAAGCGGAAAGCGCATTCTTCTTCCTCTGGCTTCTGTAATGTTTCAGGCCCCTCATGTAGCGAGAGTTGTGTGGAAGCCTCTCATCTGGTGGTCTTGAACTTGTATTAGCCTTCCCATGCAGTTTCCCTCTAAGGCAGGCTTCTGCGGCCAGAGGCTATCTCATTCCCTCCCACACGCTCTGAGTTGCCTCATATAATTCCTCAGGCAGGTTTCCCCCCTGAAATCAGACCCCCCACCCATCCTTGGGCACACTGTCATCTCTGTCAGGAACGTCCTCTTCCCACAGCAGGGTTACATCCTCCAATCTCTTAAGATTCAGCTCAAGCACCCCCTCCTCCAGGAAGCTCTCCTGGCTATCTGCCCTTTCCTTGTTTCCTTCCATGGTGCTCTGTATTCCTTTCACCACATTTAATGTATTGGTTCAGAGTGACCAATGTAGTTATGTCCCACACTAGCCTGCAAGATCCTTGAGGGTGGAGATCATGTCTTATTCTCTCTTTCACTCCCTCAGTGCCAAGCACATCCCAGCCTGCCTGGGCTCTCTGTAAATATTAGTGAACATGAATGCCTGGCTCAGTGTTAAGACTTCTCTGGTGACAAGTAACAGAATTGTTCTGGTGCCAGCTTGCTTACAGGAGACTTTAGTATAGGATACAAGGGTGAGGCTCAGACCCAAGGGAGTAGGGCTGGGATCTGGGACAAGACTAAAGAGATTCATCCCTTGGACTCTCTTCTCTTTGAGATCTCTCTCTCTCTCTCTCTCTCTCTCTCCCTCTCTCTCTCTCTCTCTCTCTCTCTCTCTCTCTCTCTCTCTCTCTCTCTCTGTCTCTTTCTCTTTCTCTCTCTCTCTCCAGATTGCTCTGGTGAAAGACTCCTTACCCTCAGATCTGGACCTTGTATGGTCCAGGTCCAGTCTCTGACCTGGGGGCAGAGGCTGTATCCAGTGTGGGTCATCCGCAGCCATGAAGACAGAGGGCTCATACAGTAAACACACAGATGCCAGGAACCCCTCCCCCCCGTCCGTGGCAGTGTAGGGGTGCTGAGTGAGGGGCATTGTCACAGGGTCCACTGAGAATTGGAAGGACTCTCTCAGAAGCTTTTCACTCCATTTAGCAAACCCCTTAACTGCTCTGTGCCCTACAAAGGTGTTTCTGCCTTGAACTAAGTCCTTTATCACTTACTCCTGGTTTCCTTCAACCAGTGTGAGGGTGGCACGCCAGCCTTTGCAATAGGGGTGGGCAGAGGGGGCGTACCCCACTGGCAGTGCCGGGAAACTCTCACATGGCAGATGTTTCCTTTGGTGAACATTCCACATCAAGTCCAGTTTATTCTGGAAGTCTGCGGAAAGTCGGCTTTGCCCAGCTCCTTCCCTGGCCCAGGGTAAGTGGCCGGCAGCAGCTGTGTTTATTGCCTCTGGTTGCTGGGGAGGGTGCATGGGTCCCTCAGGGTGTCCAGCATCTGGGTCTCTAGAGCAAGTTGGACTCTGGCCAGACCTGGTGACAGTTGGGTGAACCTGAAGGTCAGGCAGGGTAGCAGCTGCTAAGGCCAACTGATTTAAGACCCCGGGTGGCACACCTGGACCTGAGGAATGTTGGAGCTGAGGAGACCATGCTGGTCCCTCCCAGCACACAAGTAAGAAGAGTGAGCTTCCTGGGGACTAGGGGTTACACCAGGTCGCGTGGGTAGCCGTGCAGCCTCTAGAACCCAGGCATTGCGGCTTCCTGTCTAGAGTGTACTTCACTTCAAGCTGAAACACTACCCAGGCTGTTCTCTAAGCCTTAAAAACCCTCCACCTGGAAGGGTGGGGGAGGGGAAGGTGAGAGATCAACCAAAGGACTTGTACGCACAGACACTAGTGGGGTGAGAGCCTGTGCTGGAGGGTGGGAGGGGCCAGGGAGAGGTCAATGGGGGAAAAGGAGACCTATGTAATACTTTAAACAATAAAGACTTTTGAAAAAATTGAAAATGATAAAAAATAAATAAAGGAAAACCCTTCACCTGGACAAAGCATTGTAATAGTCACATCACAGACTTGTTAGAGGATAAAGTGCATAAGGTCACATAGAGCCCTTAGCTCAGTGCCTGGCAGGAGCAAGCCCTCAGTGGCCATTAGGTTTACTGCGTCACACATGATAATTGTGTGTTCTCAGGGAGGGGTAGCGTGTCTCACAGGGTCACCAAGACCGTCTCAGAGGAGTTTGCTTCGGGAGAAGAGGTCTGAGGACATCCAAGGCACATTATAGGTTCTTAAGTCCTGCATCGGAAAGGGGCTTCTGACACTGTAAGGGCACAGGACTACCTGGGGCCCTGGTTAAAGTGCAGATCCCATGAGCAGCTCTGGGTGGGGCAGGTTCCGCATTTCTACGTCTCCCTGAGGCTGCCAGTGCTGCGAGGACCTAGGGAATATAGATTTCAACCCAGTGCCAGGTTTAGCCCTGATTGCTAAGAAAGAAATAGGCCACTGAATGCTACCTGCCTGTGTCATCTGACTCCATTTCTAGGTGATGGTAGGGATACTGCTTAAGTTTACAAAGCACTCATCAAAATCAGAAGACAGTCTCAGTACTGAGATATGGATGTTCTCTATGGGTTGTTGTCTTCCCGCTCGGTCACTGAAAGTGGTTTCACTATAACCTTATCCCAAGGCCGCTCATTACCAAGGATAGCTCCGTGGCAGCTAACCAATCATATGCACCCTCTCCTTCCTTACTAACCAGACCTAAATGTAATTTGAAGTAGGAATGTGTTAGGAAAACTTTATTTCCCAGCCTCTCATGCAAAGAGGAATAGACAGTAGGATAGAAGGCAAGGTCATTTGGTAGGACTTGCAGAAAAGGTTTTTATTTCAAGATGGTTTTCTCAGCCAGCAGGTAACCTTTCCTCTTCCTGCTTGGAGCACATATTAATGACCACATATTAATATGGAACTCCAGCAGCCATTGTGGAACATGAGGCAACTCCGAGGGTGGGAGCCACATGATAAGGATGGTGAGGCAGAAAACCAGAGCTGTGGCACATTGATGGTGTCACAGCTCATCCCTGCTTAACTCCAGACTTCATTGCATTAAAAAATAAAATAAAACCCAGTTGTTTCAGCCTCCACTTGAGTTCCCTATTTCATGAAGCTGGATGAATCCAGTGCTGACTGACAACAGTTAGCAGATGCAACTTAGCAGGGCAGCCACAGGTTAAATCTGGGTCCAAAACTATCATCCCTCTGAGAGGCTTTTGTGGGATTCCCTAGTCATGTGGGGGCAAGGGAACGGGTCGAGAGTCAGAAGCCCTGGGCACTCAGCTCAGCTCTGCCATCAACTAGCAGTGTGATCCTGTTCCTGGTGTCATTCCCCTCCCCTGTAGGATGGGGATGATGATGAAAGTAGTGCCCGCACAGAGCTCATTCTGCAGGTGTTGGGGGGGTGGCTCAGGGAGATGGTGTGGGGACATAAGGACCAGCTTCAGCAGTGACTGGTGCTGAGGTGAGCAGTGAGGGGACATGCAGGGGTGATACTTAGGTACAGGCAGCGATGTGCCTCTCAGTGCTTCCCTTGTGTGCCCACCTTGGTGTGCCGGGGGCAGCAGAGCACCGCTGCCTGTTGTAACTAAGAGGGTTGAACTAAGAGCCATTACCATTCATGTTCTGTGAGTGCGATTTTGTTCAGGCGAAGTGGGGGAACGGGGACGCACAAGTAGCCTTCCTTTGGGTCTTGAGAAACCCGCCTCAGTATCTTCCCTCCACCAGTTTGTGAGCTCCCAGCTGAGGCCTGGGTGTGTGTGGGGGGGGGGGGGGGCGGGGGGGGGGCGCTGTTCAGGCAACATCTCAACTCCTCCCATTGCTTTGCTGTTGAAACCAAAGGACTCTACCCCAGCTCCTTGCGCCCGAGCCAGCCGCGTGGTGTTCTCTCTTCTACTGATTGGCACCTACAGCAAAAGGTTTTCAACCACAGCAGAATGGTCCACACCTCCTCTGTCCAAACCAGACACCTTTTTTTTGCTTCCAATTTTGGAAAACCATCCTCCAAGCCTAGAGCCACCATTTTTGTCCTTCCCTCTTCTTCACCCCAATTAGTTCTGTTTGTCACCTTGCCCTGTCAACTCAGGCAGAGCCAGCTGGTCCCCTGAAGGCAAATGCCCCGTCTGTACAAATGACCTGAAACTAACCAGGGTGCACTTATCTCTGGTGAGGAGGTGGTGGCAGGGACCTACGATAGGACTGCTGGCTGGGAACCTCTGCTTCCTGTGGGGCTTCATTCTGACCACCTCTAGATGGTCTGAAAAATGTATGTTTTTCCTTATCATGGCCTGTTCCTAGATTTTAAAATTTGATATGATTGAAATAGGTTTCTCCGAGTAGACATGTTATACACAGGTAAGTGTCATTGTTCAGTAAGACTAAAGGCAGCCAGCACTGTATGTACTTTTTAAAAGTATAACTAAAGTTTTTAATGGAAAAGGGATATGTGTATGTGGGGATATAAGGCAACCAGGCCCTAGCTGGTTTTGTTCAGTGGGTAGAGTATCGGCCTGCAGGCTGAAGGATCCTGGGTTTGATTCCAGTCAAGGACACATGCCTGGGTTGCGAGCTCGATCCCCAGTAGGGGTGTGCAGGAGGCAGCCAATCAATGATTCTCTTTCATCATTGATGCTTTTTTTCCCCTCTCTCTCCCTTCCTCTCTGAAATCAATAAAAAAAATATAAGTAAACTAGTGGCCCAGTGCACGAAATTCGTGCGGGGGTGGGGGGAGGGTGTTGACCCTCAGCCTGCCCTGAACCCTCTCCAATCTGGGACCCCTCAGGGGGTGTCCGACTGCTGGTTTAGGCCCGATCCCATAGGCAGTCAGACATCCCTCTTGCAATCTGGGACCACTAGCTCCTAACCGCTCACCTGCCTGCCTGCCTGATTGCCCCTAACTATCTCTGCCTGCCTGATCACCCCTAACTGCCCTCCCCTGCTGGCCTGCTCGCCCCCAACTACCCTCCCCTCCTAGCCTGATTGCCCCTAACTGCCTCTGCCTTGGCCCCACCACCATGGCTTTGTCCAGAAGGACGTCCGGAAGGTCTCCTGGTCTAATTAGCATATTACCCTTTTGTTAGTATAGATAGAGTCTTGGTGAACAGGTGGAGGCTGGCTGGTATGCCCTGAAGGGGGTTCTGAATCAGGGTAGGGGTCCCCTTGGGGGGCAGGGCTGGCATGAGCGAGGGGCTGGGGCAGTTTGCATGCCGGTCATGACCCCATCAGGGTGGGGGTTCCCGCTGGGGGGCATGGCTGGCCTGGATGAGAGGCTGAGGGCCGTTTGCAGGCTGGCCATGCCCCCATAGGGGTGAGGGTCCCCACTGGGGGGCATGGCCAGCTTGGGCGAGGGGCTGAGGGCTGTTTTCAGGCTGGCCACACACCCTTCAGGGTAGGGGTCCCCGCTGGGGGCTGTGGCCAGCCTGGGTGAGGGGCTGAGGGCCATTTGGGGGTGGTTTGCAGGCCAGCCAAGCCCTCCCAGTCTAATTATCATATTACTCTTTTATTAGTATAGATAGTAAGGCAACCAGGACAAGAGGGTTTACAATGAATGGTGACTCTTCACACCCTAGCCCAAGTTCCCTTCCCGAGGCATGTCTGTTAGCCTGCCTCAGAGTGTGGTATTGCATGTATCTTTCCAGGAAGGATGAAGGGGCAGTACAGTGGTTTATCCTGCCCATTTTGGGGCTGTTGTGAGCGAGCAGTGAGAGAACCGAGGAAAACCTGAGATAGTTAAACTGCAGCAAGGGGCTCTTGTTGCCACGGCTGGATGGATGTTAGCAGTGGGTTGAGGCTGGGCTGGTGCAGGTGACAGTAAGCATTTTAACGCCGGCTAGGAAAAGTGTCCCCTCCACCCCATCAGCAAGGCAGCACCGAGTGTGAAGAGGTTAGCCTCTTGCCAGATGATATTGTTGCTATTTTAACCCCAGGGCCTTGTAAAGCCAGCACACTGAGCTTTTAAAAAAATCCTCACCTGAGGCTATGTTTCTATTGATTTTAGAGAGAGAGGAAGGGGGTGGGGAGAGAGAGAGAGGGAGAGAGAGAAGCGTTGACCTATTGCCTCTGTCGGGATATGTACCCCAACAGGGGATAGAACCCACAACCGAGGCTTGTTCCCTGACTGGAAATTGAACTCAAAACCTTTTGGTACACAGGAATATGCTCAACCAGCTGAGCCACCAGCCAGGGCCACACTGGAGCTTTTGTGAGGTTGCCGAGGACTTCAGCGGGGCACCGGTGCCAGGTGAACAGGCCTGGGAGCGCGCTTGTACAGGCTGCTCCAGGTGGCACAGCGGGCAGGCCCACAGGGATGCTCGGACCCAGCCCTTTACCCTGGTCGAGCCCTTTACCATGTGGAGCTTTCTGAGACAGTAAGCTCATCTGATGCATAAAGCATTTTTACCTGCATAGCTGAAGAGACAGGTATGGGAGTGGGCGTGCGAGGGGAGGACTCTGGAATCACAGCCTCATACAGACGTGGCCTCTCCTGGACCCCGAGACCCCCACAGGACAAGGTGTCCGTGATCATAGAAAGAAACTTCCTCCCTCCCTTCCACGATTTGTCTCTTGTTTTTTATTAAAGAAACAACAACAGCGGCGACATTACCCTGCAGGAGCAACTGAACCATCTAACCTCGGAGAGCCCATGCGAGGTAGGCCCCGTCCACGATGATGGAGGAGGAAGGAGCTGGTGTCTGGGTGTCCAGCACATGTGTCGTCACTGGCTCCCAAGCCTGAAAGGAGAGTAGGTTCAATTCTGCTTTTGCGGTTTACTCTTCCTGCCTCCTCTGCAAATGGGTTCATTAACAAGGGCGCCTCGTGTCACCTGAGGTGTTGCACCATGAAAGTACGGGATGACTTTCTGTTATGACCTCAGGAGTGTTTTTTGATTAATGGCACCTAAAGGGCAGGGCCCTTTCTTACCAGAGGTAGCATTTAGGACAGCGACTGGCTGTATGCCTACGGTTGATTGACAGATGCTCTTCCTCCTCTGGCAGGAGCCACATGCTGTTCTCTCTGCTTTCCCTGCAGCTCTAGGTGGGCCCATGCCCTGCAGGTGCCTCCTGTGACATTACTATACTCATAAATATTGGCTGACTGTCTCATGGTTGTGGGCGGTCCACTGCTGGGAGCCGCAGCCTGCGGGGGGGGGGGGGGGGCGCAGCGCTCAAATGGGAGGGAGGAGCTGGGTGAAGGAACAGCTTCTGCGACCTGCAGGCTTGGTGAGAGTGGGTCTCTTCTGATCTGGGTTCTCAGACTCGGAAACTGATGTGATCGCTCAAGAGGGCCGCTGGGATAATAGGAGAGAAGCTGGAAAGTGAACAGAGTGGATTTCTAGCAGGGAGAGGAAGAGCAATGCTTTAGCATCAAACAGACCTGGGTTTGGAGGCCACAGGCTTTGTAAAGATTAAGTAAAAACGCGTGTGAAAATGATGTAGCACAGAGCCGGGTGTATTCCGTGTCTATTGTGTGGGAGCAGCCAGTGGTGGTGCCAACAGGAACTGAGGGCCCAGAGAGCCAGAGCTAGAAATCAGGATGCACGCATCAGGCACCACAGGGGACAGCCGTTTGTTCATACTATTTGGCCTCTGTTGCACGCATGAGTGCCCTGGCTGCCCTCTGGAATCCACGGTCACCTGAGCGAAGCCTCTCTTGGTCTCCGTCCAGGGCAGCGTAGGCACTCAGTCCCCGAGGCCCCTTGTTGGATCTGGTTGTTCCTGTGGTGATTGGTACAGTACAGCCCCCCGCAGGGCTCCAGAGCCACACAGTGCAGCCTACCCGGACCGGTGTGCAGGAGGACATGGCTGGGCGGCCCACACTGACACCAGGGTACACATTGGAGCTGGGTTTTATGGGAAGGACAGTGGGGGCCACGGCAGACACCAGGCAGGAGTGTGGTGTGAGCGAGTCTGCTTGCTAGAGGACTCAGGCAGCCGGATGGGAGAGGTGGCCGCTGCAGGCAAGGCGGCACTACTACCGTCATTGGGGTGGAGAGGAGGCCTCAATGAGAGGGTGGTGGAATGGCTTCCAGAGCGAGGTGGCAGGTGTCTGTCACACTTCCAGCTGGAAGTGGAGAGGAGGCGACTTCCGGAGAAGGGAGTAAGAGGAGACCCAGGAGGGGCAGAGGGGTGGGGTTTGAAGATATGGAAACAATCACATACCGAGTTTGAGGTGCCTGTGAGAGACATACATGCAAAGGAAGCATAAGAGCTCACATGTACTGAGGCCTACATCCATGTCAGACACTGCTAGGCCCCTTACATATATATATATCGTTTCATTTTACCAGCCCTACAAAATAGGTGTGGGTCATTCCCATTTTACAGATGAGGAAGTTGAGGCACAGTGAGATTAAGTAAGTTGACCAGTAACACAGCTCATAAGGGGTGAAGCCACAATCTGACCCCGGGGGTGTGTGGGCTCAGCACCCTCTTCGGCTCTTCACATCTGACAGCTGACCCCTGGGTCAGGAGCTCAGGGCAGAGTCAAGCTGCAGCTGTAGTTACAGTCACCTGAGTCCAGGATTGCTCCCAGGACCCACGGAGAGCCAGCCAGGGAGCGTTCATTGGATTCATGAGTAGGTGTAAAGACCACGTCTCTGCAACGCCTGGCTGGGGTGAGGGAGAGGGCAACAGGCTGTGTGTGGGCATCACTGCTCGAGGCCCATGAGCCCCTCCAGGGTGCTTTGCTCAGAGGAAGGGACAGGCAGGACGAAGCAGAGTTACCTGGTTGACTGCAGCTTTAGGACAAGCCCCCACAAAGATGTGTGGGAGCAGGCAGGTCTCAGTACCCCAGGAGGCCAACCCAGGGCCAGAGGGGCGCAGCAGGCACGGCAGACTTGCAGGTGGTCTGGTGAGGAACCTAAACTGTTCTCTGAGAGGCTGCCTTGGCAGGACTTACCCAGAGCTTACTCTTTCCTAAGCACTAAGTCTAGTGTCTTAAAAAATTCAGATGAACCCAAATCTTAGAAATAGGGGACATCTAATTCAGTGCCCTCACGTTCCAGACAAGGCCATAGAGGCCCAGAGAAATTCAGTGACTTGGCCAAAGTTGTCCAGTTAGATGTCGTGACTGGGAGACCACTCCTCTGCCCGAGGATGGTGTAAGCAGGTCCGAGGCGGACACACCAAGCGCCTCCACCTACTGAGAACGTGCAGCCACGACCTCCCTCTCCTTCCGAAAGGGCTTCCTCCGAATGGAGGCCAGTTTCCTTCCCTCTCGCAAGGCAGGGCCTGTTGGGGTTCTGCCAAGGCTTTTCTCTCTGGGCCTTTCACTCACCTGGATACCGGCAGCCAAGCTCTGACAGTTACATTTATTAAGTGGGAGCTCTGAAGGTGAGAAGGCAGAGTGAGGAGGAGCCTGGAATAGGAAATCCTGCACACCACATGCCCTCCTGCTGTGGCCACTCCTGCCCAGCATCTCGGCCCGGAGCCGTGGAGCTGAGAGCTTGCAGACACTCAGATGCAATGCTACAGGATGCTGACTTCCCACAGGGGCGGTGCTGCTGCTCTCAGCAGACATCACAGAGCATGTGGTCTTCTCCGAGGCTGGAGATTCCCAGGCAAAGGAAAAGCGGCTCCCCTTGGATTGTTTTCCCAACCTCTTCTTGGACTAGGGGCCCCAGCATGCTCTGGAAGCTAGTTAGAAGGACAGACTCTTAGGACCCCACCCTCTACCCCCCCAGACCTACTGAGTTGGCACTTTGACAAGCTCCAGGGTGATTCCCAGTGAGGGTCAGAGAGCAGCACTGTGCTAGGTTCCTCCTTCCCAGAGCCACACTCCTATGTTTGTGGACCAAGGATATATTACCCAGCAATTTCACCCCCTGAAGTGCAGCCAGCAAGTACTGCAGCCCCTCTTGCTCCCTCAGACCTTGGCTTTACAGAACAAAAGCTCAGGCTTTTCAAGGAAGAAGTCAGACGTCAGTATTCAAAGAGTAAAATGGTCTGTCAGTATTCAAAGAGTAAAATGGTCTGAGGCTCTGGCTTCTGGGCAGTGTCACTCCAAAGGCCCCCCAAGGCACTGCTGTAACCTAAGGCTGTCTGGTGTCTGATACTACCCAGATGCCTCTGAGCTACTGAGTTAATGCACATTCATTACTCCCAGATTACTAAAGGAAAGTTGGATAGTGCATTCTAGACATTCTTAAGAAAATGTTTGGAAGAAAAAACTTTACAAATGTTATCTAGACAGTTAATTCATGTGCAACAATCCTTCCTTCCCCAATAACACCAGATGTATGAGGTTGTCATGTCTCCACAACTCAGGATTTTGCTGATGGGCTGCCCTGCCCTGCCCCCGCCGCCTTTCCCGGGCAAGCCAAGTATTTTTGGTGGTTCCTGCTGGTAGTTAATACAACACACAGGAGGCAAGAAAATGATTTTTTTAGACTTTTTTTTTTTGGATTTGTTTTTAAAGAAACTGCATACATCATCAGAGACAAACAATAATTTAAATACCATGCAGTTTCTGTATGTACAAAACCTAGGCCATAGAGATCCAGTTTAACTTGTATTCTATTTACATCGTCTTCCTCATACAGCCGTCATCTGTTGAATTAGAACACGAGCACGCGCTCCTATACAAAGACAAACTATGTACAGACACCCGGGGAGCAACTGGAAAAAGCAACCGGTTTGGGGATTAACAGACAAATGGGAAGAAAAAGTCATTTCATTTAAGGTGACCTTCGCACACTGGCTGTGCACAGGGAGAGCGGACATCCACTCATCAAGCACACAGCACGATTTTCATTCAGCAAATATACACGTTCGGAAGCGGGAGAAAAATAAACTCAGAGGTTCTCACCACAACTACCGTCACACCGTTTGGTTTCTCTAATCTGACATAAAGGCTAAAGTTTTAAAGGTTTTCCAGGGCTTTGAGGGCCTTTGGGAGGAACACAGCAATTTCAAAAGAGCACGCAGCCCGGGCCGGTCGATAGCAGATGGGCGGGGGAGGTCGGGGCAAGGTCTCATTTTCAGAAGGAAACATTTTGATCTGAGGAGTTTCACACTTTTCCTTTCATGATAAGAGGCCCACTTGGAAATTTATACACACAAACTAAACCTTTACTTGGAAACAGCAGCTTTTTCAGACAAGGAAAGCATTGTAAACCAGTAGACCATCTCTCCCCCGACCCCCCACCTCTAGTTAATGTCAATTTGTCATTTTGGGAATTAACACACATTTTTCAATTTGTCAGAACAATGTGGCAAAAAAGAAATTTGGACAGATTTCTACAAATTTCCTCAAGATTTCAGGAAGGGAAAGGGACAGCAGAGGGGCCATGCTGTGGTCCATGGAGGTTGCTGAGCCTCATACAGTGGGTTTGAAGCCACCCGCATCTGAGTGGGTGCTTTCACTGGCGTGGAAGGTGCAACCCTAAGTCCTGCAAGTGGAAAACAGTGCTCTGCAGGGAGAAGGGGAACGTGTTTGATTCCTTCTGTGCACAGTGGAGCACTTTGGGAGAAACCTGGACTACTGGCTGGCAGGTGGGCTGCAGGGAAATTGATTTGTGCCTCATGTCCCCAGGGAATCAGAATGGCCCAAGAAGCAAGGCCAGCAGAGAAGCCACTGGCCTTGGTGGGAGGAGTCCAGGTCATGAAATGAGTTCCCCTAGGACTCGCTCCTGGGCCAGGGGAAGGCCTGCCCATCCTGCCAGGGCACCGCCAGTCTCCTGAAGCACAGCAGCCCGTTAGAAGCGCAGACTCAGCTCTGGGCGAGGCAGGCAGCTCCGCCCAGAACACGTGCCTGCTGCAGAGAAGTCAAAGGAAAGAGTCCTATATCTTTTGCCATACCATCTGCACATTCAGACGTCAGGAAGCCTTTTGGGAAGATAGTGCTTATAGCCACACATTTCCCCTGAACAACACTTCCACTCACATCAAGGACTATTAAGATTCAGCAAAGAAGAAAGGATCTAGTGATGGGCAGCAGCATGTACCAGGCGCTGTGAGGAAAGCACAGGACAGCTGTGCAGCGGCTGGTGGGCACTGCCTGAAGAGCTGCCTGCGCCTCCCCGCTCCCCGCCGGCACACGCGCAGCCCTGGGTGGTGCTGGCCGCAGGAGCTGCGGATGCCTGCAGAAGGTAAATGGACTCACTGGTGGGCGCACATCCCAGCAGTCACTCCCTTCCCATGCAGGTTGGGGTGGGGACTGGTTAACTCTTTGCTGTGAAGGCCAAAGTGGCATCCTTCTAAGTCCTGGGCAGGCATGGAGGGAACAATCACCTGGAAAGACTGTGGTAACTGTGAGACCATGGTGACTGTGGGAGGCTGGGCAGAGCTTCATGATGGGGGCCCTATGAGCTCTGTCAGGAGGAAAAAAGGGGCTGCAATGGGCCTCATGACAGTTCTCAGGGTTTGGGGCTTGTCCTTCCTCTCACTGCACATGCTACCCTTGGGGTCCCTCGGTCAACAGAGCACTGCTTCCTATGGTCCCAGGAGAGGGGGCAGTTAGAGAGCATCTCCAATCACCCTTGCCAGCATCATGAGGGAGGAAGGGTTCCCCCTGGAGAAACATGAACAAGGAAGTACAGCACAAGGCGGGCATGGCTGCTGTCTGCCCAATTCTGGCCCATGCCAGACCCTCAGAAACCCCTCGGTGCAAAGAAAGGAGACTGGAAGGCCATCACGTGGTTCTAGAGTACCTGTCCATCAGTGACCCAAAGGCCGGTCCTTTAGGAATGGTTTCTGGCCTCCATGTGTGGGGGCCTGTACTTGGGAGCCATTAACTTCCGAGCCACATGGTCACCAGCCCTGGGGCAGGCAGAGAAAATTAAGACCACCAGCCAAGCGGAGTTCCCACCCCAGCCTTTATGCCCCTCCTTACGCTCATACACGTGATGCCATAGGCGCACCTTAGCAGTGGCTGTTTGTGTGCAGAAGATCACCTGTGACATTGGGCTGTTCGCTGAGCAGATGACAACTCTCCCCTTCGAACCCAGAGCTTCCTGCGGGCAGCTCCGCCCCACCTGAGGGGACAGGTTGGGTGTGACTGTCACCCAGACTCCCCCAGACAAGGGCTCTTCCCTTTTGTTCACTGGAAAGAGGGTGGTTGGAGGGAGAGAACAACTGAGACGTGCTCCCTTCTCAGCACCCTCCTCTTGAGGGGACCCCAAACCAGAAGCCAAACCTAATTGGCCAACCAGATCATTTGCTTCTTGAAGTCATTCCCAGGCCACGCCCAGGGCCTCAGCTTTCTTTGGACTTAGGTGACAGGTGCTTTTGAGGAAAGGTCGCTGGAGCCTAAGTGAAGGTGGCGCCCGAGGACTGGGGCTGAGTCTTCCGCGAGGCAGCAGGTACTCTCGGCCTGCCGGGGACCGGAGTGGTTCAGGATCCGTGGTGGTGCCAGCAGCTCTGACCACGGAGCGGTGACCATCGCGTTTCTCAAACAGAATCCTGATTGTGTTTCCTTTCCTTCTCCTTCTCCTTCTTTTAAAAAAGGCAGTTCAGAGGATTTACATCATGATGGGAAGTGAATAAATACCAGCACTTATGGTTCTTATAAATTTATGTTTTGAAGACAGCATAGCACTCGAGAGGAATTTGACTGTTAAGGTCGGTGAAACCTGGGAAAAGAAAGAAATGAATCAAGACCAAGTGGCTGCCCGAGGTGTCCGGTTCCACGGCCCACTTCTTCCGTCCTCAGAGTCCTTGCCTCTGACAGCAGAAGCGGGTATACATCTCCCCCCAGGGCACACCCCACAGCACCCCTGAGGCCCACTGAATCCACCTTCGGTTTTGGAATAGTTTAATCGGAATTCCTACGGGTTAGTCAGATGGCCCAGGTGGCCCGCAGCCCAGACTTGGCAGTGAGGTGGAGACCTCAACCTTGTTCTGCAAGTCCAGGCACCATTTCTCAGAATGTCCCCCCCAAGGGGAGTGTCTAAGAATTGTCAGTTCTTCTGTCACTGAGTGACCCTACATAACCTCATTATCTCTGTGTTTAGTTCCCCAAGCAGCACCACACAAGATCACCTGGGAGAATGACAGGGAACCACAGAAGTGAACTAGGGTTGGCCTCTGCCAACTGGCGGTCAATCGACAATGATCTTTTCTCCTCGGCTTAAGTTTTTGTGAAACCCACCTCAGGGTTAGTGGTGGTCTGGCACTTAGCTCTTCAGTTTGAATGAGTTAAAAAGTGGCTTTCAGAAGGTAGCTTTCAGCCTGGGCCTTGAATGCCCCTCACCCCAGTTTCAGTAGCCACAGTGGGAGCTGAATGCAAACCTTTATCTTCTCCTTCACGTGCCCACCACACCACTTGGGCCGAGAAACAGGTAGGTCGTTTGGAAGTAGGTTTTACAACTTGAGAAGGAAAAACACACCGCGATACTAACCTTGTTAGATGTCTACTCAGCTCATGAACTTCCATCTCAGTGCTTTTAAATTCATTCAGCTCCTTCCGAATGGCAGCCTGGAATGGAGAGAAGCCCATGAGTATGCCGAAGGGGCAGATGGGAAGGAGCTCACTTCTTATTTTATTTTCCTTTGACAAAGCCATACAAAGTAGAGTTTTCACTGGGAGAAAAAAGCAATCACCTGAGATATCCTTTAGACCTACTATGACTCCCCCTGGGCGTTGTCTTCTTTCTCTCTTCTCAGAGCTGTTTCATCCGGCATCCATAGTGTGCACACCTACCCACACTCCTGGGCTCCCGAGTACACACTTAAATGTCCCTGGCCAATGTAGCTCAGCGGTTGAGCATCGACCCAGGAACCAAGAGGCCACTGGTTCGATTCCAGGTCAAGGCACATGCCCAGGTTTCGGGCTCAATCCCCTGTGAGGGATGTGCAGGAGGCAGCCGATCGCTGATGTTTCTCTGTCATCAATGTTTCTATCTCTCTCCTTTCCTCTCTCTCTAAAAAAAATAAATAAATAAAAACATATTTTTAAAAATAATATGTCAACCTCTCATCT
This sequence comes from Corynorhinus townsendii, assembly GCA_026230045.1. NCBI lineage: Eukaryota > Metazoa > Chordata > Mammalia > Chiroptera > Vespertilionidae > Corynorhinus > Corynorhinus townsendii. Next base: position 137,656,660 of record JAPDVU010000002.1, on the reverse strand, counting down.
TCCTTAGGTAAACAATCTGAATTCATCACAGCCACTGCAGTGCCTCACAGTAGATACTTCTAGAAGGGGAGGGTCGCCCTCTTCCCTTTGATTTGTAAACCCCCTGCTCTTTCATGACTCCTGAAGCTGAGGCAGTATTTTTCACTATTATGGGTAGATGGGATGTCTTGAAGAATCTTAGTATATTCTGCAATAAACTTGAATAACCTCATCCTTCTAGCACTTCCCACCCACGTGGCTGCAGCCCACCTGGAGGGTTAGGGAACCAGGAGCAGAGACAGGGGAGAAGGGTCTGGAACACAGGGATGCCAGGGGCTAAAGTTTTAAATTGTGCCCTTCCGCAGAGCTCTTTCTAAGGTCAGCATTTGCTTTGGTGGGAATGTCAAAGCACTGAGAGTTTTAGGCTGGAGAATTCTTTAGGGAGCATCACAGTGGCTCCTCTTGAAAGGAAAGCACATGAGCGTCTAAGGCCAGTTAGAAGGAAGGCACCCTGTCCAGTTTCCCATCTCCAGCAGCCTGGGAGGAACTGGGTCCACTCCCCACCCAACAGCTCCTCAGAGCTGGAGTCGCCCTTGACACCTGCAGCACCCCTACCCTTGGTAAGCAAGTGCACTGCAGCCAGTGTGAGCAAGAGAACCAGGGCCAGGGTCCTCCTCTGGGGAAAATACAGACACCACCGCCTGGGGGCCAGGCTCTGTCTGGGCCAGTTCCTGGGGCCTCACCAAGTTCTTGCACAGGGAAGAGATGGTGCTGCATTTAAGAGGAGGGCAGAGTTTTCCCCTGGTCAGGATCTGTGGGTTGACCCCCTGTGGGAGGCCATTTCCGGGAGGTCTCTGCCTCTGACCTCATCAGTTTCCTTACATGCAGCAGCTCCCCTGCCTTTCCCAGCCCTCCAGTTCCTCATGGTGACTGGACTAGAATCACAAACAGTGACCAAGCAGAGTTTAATTCTAATACATCGTCTAACGGGCAGGGAGGAATTGCATCATTTGCATCACTGCATTTCTTATAAAACAAACTCAACTTCAGATTATTTGTATTCTGCTTTCTAGTCAATGGAGGTTTAGTGCAGGGACATGTTTTGTTGTCTCTGTGGTTTGTGTCTTTGCCACTAGGTTACAACCACTGCCAGGACAGTGGCCTCAGCCCCTTTTGGTTGTGGGACACCCCTGTGGGTGCTACAGCCAGTGGCTCTAACCAGAAGGTCAGCTGGGTGCCCCACAGGTGCTGTTCTTTTCTCTGGGCACCATCTTCCACACTGCCTTTCCTTCTCCCGTAAAATGGCACAATATTATGTGTCCCCGTCTTGCTCCTTCTCCGGAGCGGTGAGGAATCAATTCAGTGACCGCTCCCAATTATCTGGAGTCCTGGTGAAAGGTGGCGGGGACACGGCACTCCCAGCCTGCCCAGTGGGCACTGAGCGCTCCAGTCCTCAGATCCTGGTGGTGGCTTTGCTGTTTGTTTCAATACAGCATCCCAGGCAGCAAGTGTAGGGGTGAAACCTGGGTGTGGGCACCTGCCCCCCTCTCCTTGCTCCTCTCCTTACTTTGTCGGCAGCGGTGAGGCGGGTCCACGGCTTGTCGGCCCTGCGGTCATAGTCCTGGGCATCAGCCACCTCCACGTAGTCACTGAAGCGGATGAGGATCTTCCTTTCCCGAAGTTCTTCCACTGTGGGCCTCTGGCTGAGCTGCAGGCGGAAGAGGGGGGCACGGTCATAAAGAGCAGTTTGGATCACTTGCCCATCCGTGGATTTACAGGTGAGCAAAATGAGGTCCAGAGAGGCAACTATGCATGACACAGCGAGGGAGGGGCAGGGCTCCCTACTCCTGCATGCGGACTTTTCTAGGAGGGAGAGAGAGAGAGTGTGTTATTGTTCATTGAGCTACATTATTCCTGGAGCCATCTCCAGGCCTGTGCACAGTCTGGCTGTCTCTGGTAACATGGCAGTGTCTTGATCTCTACAAGTAGCCTGTCCTGGGGGGATGGGTGTCTGTTGAGGGTTTCCCCACATTTGTCTCACTTCTTGCATCAAGGTGAAGGAATCTTACACAAAGGTTTTACCTTATTTTGGATTTGTGAGTCCACATCTGTGTCAAATGTAGTGCTCTCTGAAAGATGGGCTAGTGCATCATTTCACATACAAAAATGTTTCAGACACAAAAACGTGGTCTGCAGGTCGGAGGAGACTCTGGTCCTCAGGAAGGTCAAGTGAAATGAAAGGCCAGCCCACAAAGGCAGAGCTAGGCCCAGTTTGTGCCAAAGAAGCCTCGAATGGGCCTTTCGGATGGCTCTGCGGTGAGGGACGGAAACCGTAAAAAGAGAGCTCAACCATCTCCCGTTGTCACCCACCAACACTCTCTTTTGTACTTCAGTCACATAAGGCTGATGTTTCTACTGTCCCTGGGCTTCTTTCTTCTGGAGCAACACAGCTGCCCTCTCCTTCAGATGCTGTCAATTCACGTCTCACCGATATTATTTAAAAGCAACTTTTCCTCTAGGCCCTTGACTGTATCTAGTCCTATTAATGGAAGATGCAGTCAGATGCAATCCTACCACAATGGCCTACAGAACACACACACCAGGGGCTGTTTCACTGTCTCATGCGCTGCCATACACCTTCCTGGTGCCGAACGCTCCACTCACGGCCAACGGCCTGCAAAGGAAAGCACGACTAGATGCCTGTCTGGCTGGTACTGAACAGGATGGCGAAGGGTTTACAAGGCTGCAGACAGGACCAAGGCAGCCGCAGCTCCCTCCAGGCCAGTGGTGGGAAGACCTGGGGATCAAAGGACTCTGGGGCCAGGGCAGGGCCCACTTGCCTGGACTATGGAGCTCCTCCTCCAGGAGGTTCTGGCCTGCCCTAGAGCAGCCCTGGTTCTCCTGGGACAGGATATTTCGGCCTCAGTGCTGGCCCGTCACAGGAAACCAGAGGTCTCCCAGGCTCCACGGACAGGGCTCTACACGACAGTGGTGGTCCAGCCTGCCTCTACACTGTGAGTGTGGGAGCTTTCATACTGTCATTAAAATATATAAAAACATTTAACATTTACCTCATTTACCTCAGATACAGGAGGGTTCCCACTCAAAACCCCCAGTTTGTGTTGCTTAGGACTTGCAAGGTTTACCCCAGGATGCTGGACAAAAGGTATTCTTTCAAAGTGTGCCACCACACCAAAAAGTTGTTAAGCATGGAATTTGTAGTTTATATTTCTGCAAATCATGACCTGGATTTTACTAATAGCCTGTCGATGGCAGAGACTGGTGTGAACAGAAACCTAAGTGTTAGCTCTGAAGGTCAGGGAGCATTTTTCATGCCTGAGTTCCCTGGGAACCTTAGACACAAGCTCTCCAAGTCAGCAAGTCACTTCCCCAAGTGCTGAGGGAGGCGCTGAGGAGGGGACTTCTGCTGGGAGAGTCTCAGGTGGTGTGTGGGCCGACTAACCAATGTCCCCGGGACTCCCTGTGAGCGTGGGCTCGTGCCCCTGCCACGTGGGGCTCAGGAGATGTCCCTTTAGCTGTGGCTGGTTGTAGCCACTGGGGCACGTGAACCCAGGGTCCTTCCTCAGATACAGAGGAGGTGATCTTGGAGTCAGAGTTGATTTTCTAGAGATGTGGACTGGAGGAAGAGGTAAGAGCAGGGGTTGGTAGTACTATGTATCAACCTATGGCAGCAATGATATTTGCAACCAAATAATCAACAAGAGTAATTAATTGAGACCCATATTTCAGTATTAATATTACCTGACTCAAGTGAGTTTCCTTCCTCCCTCCTTCCCTCCTCATCTCTTCCCATCTTCCTGTCCATTTAGCTAGTTAGCATTCTTTTTTGAAGGGGGAGGGATGCATTTATTAAAAGACAGAACACAATTTTTAGATGAGTGTCAGTCTGGCTGAAGAAAAGGGCTGGTCTGTGGCTGAGCATTAGCCACTGTGTTTTATCGTTCTCATGTGTACATTAAAATGGACTAGAACTGCAAGGAGGAAATCCTTGGGCTGAGGGAAGTAACTGAACAGCAGCCACCAGCACTGGCATCTGGTCTTGGTGCCCAGAGCCTGGAGGTGTGGGTTATCCACCTGCTGGGAGCTCACATCTCTCTCCACAAAAAGAGAGGTGAAAGCTGCTTCTAGTCTCTCCTGTAACACTGACCCCTTCACTCAAGCTCATTATTTCTATTTCCCCAAGCCAGTCCCCAGGGAAGGACAGGAAACCAGGAGGAGGAAGGGGCATTTACCTTCTCTGGGAGACCTGCAGACATGATGGGTTTTCTGAGGTACCTGTCCCTGTGCACCCATCTCAGGGGAGATGGGTATGAGAGGAAACCCTCCTCCCTTTCCCTTTGCCAAATGATGCAATTTTTCTCTACAAAACTATATATACTTTTTAAATATGATTTCTTAAATTGATCTTAGAGAGGAAGGGAGAGGAATAGAGAGATAGAGACATCGATGAGAGAGACATGGGTTGGCTGCCTTTTGCGCCCCCTATTGGGTATTGAGCCTGCAACCTGGGCATGTGCCCTGATCGGGAATCAAACCGAGAACTCTTGGTTCATGGGTCGATGCTCAATCATTGAGCCACACCGGCCAGGCTATATACTTCTTTTAAAGAGATAAGAATTAAATGGATATTTAAATACTTACCTATTATTAGTTTTTAGAAACCCTAAAGTTTAGGAGAAATTTTGGGTGCCAGCAATCAACTCCAATGAACTTAATGAAAACTGGATTTTCAATTTTTTCTGAATGTCTTGACATTTCTGTATCAGAAATGAACCACTTTTTGATACTGTAGCCATTTCAAGGTCACACTTAGAACAAGCTAACATACTTCCCCTCCCATCATCCTCACTACTCACTCTCAGAACAAAGGGTGCCCTGTGTCCAAAGACTGGATGGTCGTAAGATAAAGAATCAGATGGTGGCTGAGGTAAGGGCACCTGGATGAAGTGAGCTCACTTAGCTCTTGCTCTAGTTCCCACCAGGAGCATGCCAGCCTGTCACTGGCCTCAGGCACTTGTGTATCCTACTCCTTTTCATTGGGATGGCATTTGGCTCATCGCCAGAAGTCTGGGATGCACTAAGGGAGAGGAGAGCGTTGAGAAACACGAGTCATCACCTTCGTAATTGGTGTGATATTTTAGGATCTTTGAATGTCTTCATTTGCATAATATTTCTAGGGAGAAGCATCCATTAATAAACCTTTTAAAAATTAATTTTAATGGGACTCTTAACTGTCTCTGAGTTTTGAGAACCGTGGTCACTGCAGGAGGCTGACTGAAACCACTCTCTGACAGAACATACTATTATATCTTGTGTGTCATCAAGTAATTAAACTTGCCAACAGCATCCAGGAACAGCCTCAATAAGTTTCTTATTAAAGAGACCACTCATGTAGAATTAAACCCATTTGGGTCTACAGTGCATTGCCAAGCCATCTATTTTTGGGGTTAAAAATATATTAAAATTCTAGTTTATGGCTTCTATCTTAAGTGCTTTTCAAACATCTTCAAATATTTATCAGCACTTTAGGCTTTTTCCTGATAAAGTACTCCAAATTGATTTAGCATAATCAAGTTAAACTGTTCTTAGTCAATAGGTAAGGAATAGTATCAGGGAGGCAAGGAAAATTCAAATGTTCCCAAGGTCATAGCATATAACTTACATTCGAACTACTGATTTTGACTATGAGTTTCCGATTGCTTGATGGCTAATGGTACACTTTTAAAAATAAAATATTCACTGTAATTGAAAATGTAATGCACTTGACATCAAGTTGCTTGGGGGCAGGTGAGTGTCACAAAAATTAAGCAACACAAGAATGTTACCAGACAAGACCGAAGGTCACGCAGCTGAGTTGACCATGCTCCGGTGGAGAGGTCCTGGAGTTAAGACAGCTGCCCACTCTGCCAGGGGAGATGCTCCCTGTGGGCCGGGCAGCTGCAGGCCACTGAGGCCAGCAGAGGGCACAGGAGCAGACATCCGCCCTTCCTCTCCTGCCCCTGCGCTCGTGAACTTTCTCACCTTTCGAGTTAGCCTCCTCTTGATCTCTCTTTTCTCCTCTTGTTCCTCTTGTTCGTTCCGAGCTGAAAGAAACATTTAAGATGCTTTCGATTCTGTAGACAGTGTTGCACACAGGGGCATACTAAGAGCCTTCGAGGCTCCGGTCGAGCACCTCACAGTTAGGAGAGGGGAAGAGAAAGCTTATGTTTCCTACCCTGGCCTTGCTTCTGCCTCGGGGGACACTTTCAAACTGGTGGTGAGCAGGCTGACCTGCCTATTTTGTTTCCTTTCTGTTACCTGGGGTTTCCAGTCTCCCAGCAGCATTGCTGGGTGAGAGGTATAGCTTGTAAGACAAGGAGGGAGGTCCTAAAAGAGCAGGGTGCTGTCAGCAGTGAGGTGGGGCTGTCTTCTCTGGACAGCACAAGGGCCTCCCTCCACTCTGCCCCAGTCTCACAGTCTCTGCAGGGCTCATTGTGATGTGGCCCTTGGGTCGGTGCACTGTGGGAGTAGAACCCAAGACCGGCCCCTAGGGGTGCCTGTCATCTGTGCAGAAAGAAGAGGAGGAATGCAAAGGCCAGCCTGGCTGCACAAAGAGGAATTTCAAAATGCTCACCTTTTGCAAGCCCTGCTTCCATTAATTCTTTGAATCTTCCGAGAAGTCCACTGAGCATGTGTGTGGCCAGAGTGTGGGGCACAACTGCCTGCATTGGGACTTTTAAGGAGTGCCTTAGAGGAGCAGGCCCCAGAGCCTGCACGTTGCCAGCTTAATATGTGGGTGACTTGCTCATCAGATGTTTACAGAGCCGCAGCTAAGAGGGTCTGGGGAAGGGAGCAGAGGTTTGCAGGACAGAACCCGGGGGCTTATTTCTCCTTTCGAGCTAACGGAATGACCTTGAACATCACTTCCTTCTGGGAGCAGAATGGAAGCATGGCTCTAAGTATAATATTGTTTAAAAGCATGAGAGTCAAAGGTCTCTGCTTCTCACCTGCTGGATCTTGAAAAAATCACTAGTGTTTAATTGTATTTCAATAACTGAATTAATGTATCGTACCATGCACACTTGCAATTCAGTCGTTTCAATATAGGGCAGATCTTTAACAGAGAGAAGCCCCTGTGCACAGAAGTGGGTCCCACCCTGCCCTCCTGTCAGCCCTGACGGCCGGCAGCAGCCACAGCCACTCCTCCCGCGGAATGAACCATGCTGTTCAGCGCAGAGCTCAGGGGCACGATCCCTGTGGGGATCGGGATGCTGTATGGGGGCAGCACCAGAAATGCCATGGCCTGCTATGGGCAGAGGTCCCCACGATAGCCTGCCCCACAGCGCCCCTAGCCACCCACACAAAAGCTCCTTCCTTTAGATGTAAAGATCTGATCTCCCTCTCAGAGTTCCTATAAAAATGCAAATTTCTTTTGGATAAAAACCCATTAAACTAGTTAGCCATTAACATCTTAGTATGCACTAACCTTACAGAGATAAATAAGTTGGGTGGCAGACAGCAAGACTCAGAAGAAGGGGAGAGCCCAGATAGCTGCATTTGCAGGTGGCAGGGAGGGAAAGGTCTAGTCCGGGTGGGGGATGCCAAGGATGCAGCTTGGGCACTTGGTTAAAATGTGCAGAGTATTAGGGCCACGAGGGGCTGATAAACCACCTAGCCTCCCACTCTGAGTTTGTAAATGAGGATGGGAAAGCCCAGAGGATGAAATGGCTGCTCACAGGCTACACGGCCAATTAGACAGACAGCACCACTCTTTTCTCACTAGGGACACTGCCCTAGTGTCTGGGCCCTCCTTCTTATTACTGGTCACTGGTCTCAGGCTCTAGTCAGGGCTTCCTCACCCTACAAGCCCCTTTCCAAGCCTTGAGTGGCATTCTGTGACAGAGCACAGAGCTGTCATCTCCTATGTGCAATTCGTAGGTCCCTCTCAGGGGTGGGGCCCCAAGACCACCTATGAAATTTATACCTTTAGTTCAAAGCCATTTACAAACCCAGGGTAATGTTTTCTCAGGCCAGTGATACCAAGGCAACCCTACTAGGCAACTGGGGGGAGAGGCCAGGACAGGCCCATGATGTCATCACACCTGCTGTCACCATCAGAGTGTGCTCATTGTGTGCTCAGGTGTGCACAGTGCCTCATTGGCTGCTGACAAAGCAAGCACTGACTACAGGGCTGGCAGGGTGGGGCTGGATACGAGACCTAGACTATGCTTCATTGAGTGCCTTCCCTAGCACCCTTGGAGAGATGGCTCCTCACATGATTTAAACTCAGAAAATAAGCTTAAGAACGATTCGATGGAGGGTCCACTAAAAATTTCTTGTTTCACAATCAGATGGGAAAGAAGAAAAGAAAAACATGTTTAGGAAACAATGTTCCAGAATGAAGGGGAAAAATAAGAGCCAACAGGAAAAATGAGTTTATTTCCAACAAATTTTGGAACTGTGAAATGATTAAGCTGTTTGAATCCGGTCAAGTAGTTCTTTAACATGCAGCTATTTGAATAGGACAAGGAGGAGGAACTAGAAGGAAACATGGACACAATCTTCTAAGCTACCTGGATCTCCTGAATCTAAGCCTCCCTCAGGCTTACTCAACATGAGCAACTGCCTCTAAGATGTATTTTTTCTGGATGGCAATAAAAACCCAAGGCAAGGGGCCAGTCCACGATCTCCCAGGGGTCTGGGTTAGCGGGGGAGGGAAGGGGTAGGAGAGTTGCGGGGGGAGCTGTCGGGTGTGAGCTGTGCCTTCAGGAAGCCAGAGGTGAACTGGGGCTTTGACACCACCTCTTTTCAAAACCCTCGCTTTTGCTGAGAAGAACTATTTTCTGGAACTTGAAGTTTTTAGCTTCTTTGGGTTTAGGAGTCAGTCAGAGGCCCCCAATATAGTCTGGCCCATGTATAGACGTTCCTTCAGAAGACAACAGACCCTGTTTGGCCTGTGTGTGGGGGTGAAGAGGCAGAGGGAGGAGGAAGCACATTTACTTGATGTGTTATTTTAGGGATAAACAGAAGCTTTTCTGTTTTTCTTTCTCTCCAACATAGTTTATAATAGATCAGGTGTCAGGTTGGGGCCAAAAGTGCTTTCTTGACCATGGAAATCATCTGAAAAAGTTCTAACTCTGTTTACAACATATTAAGCTTTCAAACCTTGGTGGGTGCCCCTTGTTAGAAATATATACATAAATTCCTTGAGACCTAGGAAGTCTGTGAAGTGCACTCTAGACTGAGAAAGGCCAGACCTAAATATAGCAGCCACTGAGGAGGGAAGCAGTGGCCCAAGGGCACACGTGACAGGCAGGGTGCCAAGGGCAGTCCCACGCAGGTGAGAGCTCTGGAGGGGCTGCCCCGGCCCCCAGCCTTCCCAGGGGAAATGAACAGCTCACCCTCAGTAAACTATCCCACCCTGACCAGGTCTGCTGACCAGGTCAAAGACCGCAGTGAGGAAGGAGAGAAACGTAAAACCAAAAACCTTTCAGTCTGTTCTAAGTGGAAATACACTCCCACGCAAACAGCTTTCACATGATTGGAGCGTGTGTGAGTGGGGGCGCACGTGCACAGCTGAGCATTTCTATGAAATTCTAGTTCTCTTTTTTTAGAGAAATTAGCAGGGGATGTGCGTGTAGGGAAGACAGGGTAGTGAATTACACTAAGAATATTTGTTGGTCATCTTGCGAAATGTGTTTGTGAGAGTGGTAGCAATGGTTGAGTAGAATGTGAGCAGAGATTTTACTGTTTAATTGTTGTACCGTGTCCGTGAGATACTTGATTTCTTTTAATATTATATACACATTATGTAATATTAAAATTATATATCTATACATCTTGAAGCACCAAGTGGATTCTCTGTACATAGTCAAATATCTCTGTGTCCTAAACCAAACAAGGGGCTGGTTTATTTTTTCTGTCCACAGCCACAGCAACAGTGAGTGAGTTTTACTTGAATGAGGGCATTAGGCAGATACCCTAGCAGCCAGCTTGCGGGGAGGGAGCAATGAGAAATGGACACAAAGCATTGTTTCTTGGAAATGCTTCCCTAGACTTTAAATTCAGTGTTCAGAGGGAGAAGGGTTTGATCAACAGCAGCTAGATGCAACGAGAAATCACATTTCCTAATCCCGGGTTTCAAATGGCCATTTGCCTTATTTTTGCCTTCAATGTAGTAGTTGCAGTTTTCAAGGCAATTCTGGTTTAAAGGTCACGCTAACTCACCTCACAATCCTTGGGTGGCCAGTGCTCTCACAACACATTTTCAGCTTCTCTCTGACTTACAGCTCACCACAGGGAAGGGGTGTCTGGAGCTTCTAAGGAGCCACATGGATTGGAACCTGCCCTCGGTGGGGAGCTGGCCTTGGCTGTCCTGACACGCAGGGGTGGAGCCTCAGCCGCCACCTTCCCAACCATTTCCACCTGGGCACAAGGGACAGACCTTGCGGCCGGCCACTAAATCATAACTAAAGCCACCACACAAACATCAGGATTGCCACGGGCTTAGTCACTTACGTTTCAAAATGTTCCTCTGCTCCAACTCCTCTGCAGTAGGCCTCTGGCTTAGCCGCCTGCGGAAAAAGTCCAGGAAAAGTTTTTGGACCATATCATATCCTCCTTGGGTCATTAATCTCTCCCCTCGTAGGTACATGAGGCAGAGCCGGTGGCCCGAGTTCCTGTTCCATCCTGGGCTGTGAAGGACTGACTAGACCACAGCCTCAGTTCCTCAATTTCAACCCCAGGACAGGCGCCCCACGTCACAGCACCAGCGGACCCTCCTCCTTCCTCCTGCAGGCCCCTCCCAGCTTGCTCCTCTAGTGCCTCAGGCAAGGGACTTCTCTCCACAGAAGTCCCTTTCTTTCCTTGTGGCCTCCACACTTGGGACCTTGGCCTCTGCCTTTCTCTCCAACCCTGAGGCTAGAGCCTGCTTCCTGCCATGATTGTGCAGAGCTGTTAGAATATAAAGAGGCCCATGGCCCCAGGGAGATGCTTGTCTGTCTCCAAAGAACAATAGCTGCTCTTCTTCTCATCTCCACCCATCACTACAGTCCTATTAGCCCTGGAATGGCAACTGAACAGGAACCCAAGCGACACTCCTATTGCCCAGCACATAATTTAACCATAGCTAGTGAAACACACCAAGGCCAGGAACCTGAGATGATGCAACAGCAGGGGGTGGGGACAGACAGTGGGCAGGCACCACGTAGTGACCTGACCGAGTAGAATTCACCAGAGAATGGGAAGGGCACCAAAAGGGAGAACTGCATGCTTGTACACCTGTGTGACGTTCCAGGGATGGTCAACACAAACCCAGTGGGCCTCAGCATTCTGAGGCATTCGTATTTTTGAAGCTCTTGGGAATTCTTTAACAACCCCTCCATTACCCAGCATTCTGCATCCCCCATTGGGATGAGGTGTGCCGGGTAATTGTGGAAGGGGCTGGAGGCTTCTCAAAGTCTTCCTCTGGGGCCTACAGGGTGGAAAGGAGCGCGCTCCTCGCAGTAGAGGTTCCCGGTCCCTCCCCAAGTATCTGCAACTAGTGTCTGAAGTGCCAGGTCTTCACACGTTAGGATCTGGACACCCAGTGTAAATATTTTAAATTCGATGCTATTGTCACTTGCAGTTCTCTTTATTGAGCTGGGCCAGAAAACAGTAAGCTCATGATACCCCAACATCAACACCACATGCTATAGACAGCTAGAAGTGGGCTTCAGTGCCAGAGAAAGAACTTTTGGTCAGCATTCTGGAAACTGCTAGAAACTCTATTCCAAAGCATTTTAAGTTTACAGCTGCACGTTTGGAAATTCACAGTATCGGAGGTTCTAAACTTGGACTCAGCAGTCTTGAAGTCCTTTCTGAACTGGGTTCTCATCTGTAGGAGGAGACTTGAGATCATACAACTGAGCAAACGTCAGGGGTCTGGAATGCAGCCACTGGCTCCGCTGAGAATGAGCTTCTGAGAGGCTCTCAATTTATCTTCCCTAAGAAGACTTGCTTCTTTTACAGCAGTGGTTCTCAACCTTCTTAATGCCGTGACCCTTTAATACAGTTCCTCACGTTGTGGTGACCCCTAATCATAAAATTATTTTCGTTGCTACTTCACAACTGTAATTTTGCTACTGTTAATGAATCATAATGTAAATATCTGTGTTTTCCAATGGTCTTAGGCGACGCTGCTAGCGGTTAGGGGGCCGATATTCTGTGTGCCACAACCATAATGCCTACTAGTCAGAAGCTGCAAACTGATCTCTGCTGGGCTGGGTTTGACTCTACAAGTTCTCCTTAGCATGCTCAGATGCTAGAATTTTCCACCTGAATGCCTCTAGATTGGGCGATAGCCCAGTCCCTAGCACTTAGATATCACGTGTGAGTATAGTGACCTTTGTCCTAATTCTTCCTTTCCAATCATTCTGGCCCCTTGGGCTCTGAGTTTGAGAGCTCTGGATGAGATCACCAAGTCATAAGAATTTTAACCTTTGTTTTCCTTCTTTCATCCACCAATCTACCCATTATCTACTAAGAGCCCCATTGAGGACCGAGCACCCCACAGTTCTTAAGGAGCTGACAGCTTAGAGGAGCACACTAGTGATTAAAATTTGCACGTTAAAACTGGGCCAACCATTTTCAGGAGCTGGACTATAATAATAAAATGATAAGGAAGTTGGAGATGATATAGACTTCCATGGCAGTTTAGAAGGCATTCTAGATTCTTGCAGCACCTCAGGTTGGCACTCTGGAGAGTTAGCCAGATTAGTACCTACATGGAAGTACAGCTGGGCACATGGCAAAACTGTGAAAGAGATAATGTGAGAGTTCTGTCTTGACTCTACCTCCTGATCCCCCCTCCCCTACAAGTCCCTGGAATTAAGTCATCAGCTCTATCTCATTCCTGTCCAGATCTGTTCTTACAAACAAATGCTATATACTCAGCCATATTCAAATGTAAATTCATTCTTTCATTTCACAAATTATTTGAGTGCCAGCTCTGGGCCAGGTTCTGTGTTAGGCACTGGGGTATAGAGATGAGCAAAAACGGATCGAGTCCCTGCCCTTCTGGAATTTAAAGACTGGAAGGGCTGGAGGAGACAGTCATTAACCACATACAGAACTGTCTATAAGATGTAACTGCAGGAAGGGCTGCTATGGTGAGTCACCTGGGGCAGCGATACTGGGATCTCACCAAATTAGGGCATTGGGAAAAGCTTCCCAGAGGAAGTGCCACTGTGCCCAGATCTGAAGAATGGAGGACGCCTGGTTGCTGGAGTGGAGAGAGCACAGGGAAGAAGAATGGAGGGAAACGAGACAGGGGCCAGCCAAGTGGCCACACAGGTTCTTTTTTCTTTGATTTTTTTAAATGTTTTTATTGATTTTTAAGGAGAGAGGAAGGGAGAGGGATAGAGAGATAAAAACATCGATGAGAGAGGAACATCATCGCTCAACTACCTCCTGCATGCCCCCCACTAGGGATTGAGCCCACAACTGGGGCATGCAAACTAGGCATGTGCCCTGACCAGGAATGGAACCAGTGACCTCCTGGTCCCTGGGTCAATGCTCAACCACTGAGTCACACCGACCAGGCACCAAACAGGATCTTGATCTTTTTTTTTTTTTAAATATATTTTTATTGATTTCAAAGAGGAAGGGAGAGGGAAAAATATCAATGATGAGAGAGAATCATTGATTGGCTGCCTCCTGCATGCCTCCCACTGGGGATCAAGCATGCAACCCGGGCATGTGCCCTTGACCTGAATTGAACCTGGGACCCTTCAGTCCCCAGGCCAATGCTCTATCCGCTGAACCAAACCAGCTAGGGCAGGATCTTGATCCTTATCCGAGGAGCAATGTGAAGCCATCAAAGAGTGTACATTTTAAGGTGGGTGAGGAGAGGAGTGAATGAACATTTCAGATTTATATGACACCACATTGATCGTTATATAGAGAATGGATTGGGGGAGGCAAGAGGCAGTTTGAGTAGAGGCCTCAGAAGGCTGTTTGCACACCTGGTAGAGGCTGATGGACACATGGGTTAAGGTATTGTGGTAGGCAAGCATGTTTTTAGGTAGACATGTTGACAGATTATGGAGACAGCCTAAATGAACAGAGAGGGAAGGAGGAGGTACACAGGATATCTCCTAGGTCTCAACTTACACAGTAGGATGAATAGCGATGCCAGTCATTGAGATGGGGAACACTGGGAGGGAGCCAGCACATTCAGGGGAGAACTGAGGAAGGGTAGAAGAAAACCGTGACTTGGAGTTGGGATCCGCTGAATCAGAAAGCTTTTGTGATATCAGAGTGGAGATGTCAAATAGGCAGCTGTATATTGAGCTCAGTGGGCAGATGTTTGGGCCGGTGATAGAAATTTATGACAAGTCTGCAGGAGATGATATTTGAAGCCAGGAGTTTGGAGAGAACATAGAATGACAAGAGAAGGGGGCTTAGGATTGTGGATGAAAAAGGGAAACATGCTAACCTAACTCAGGGAAGGTCTGCATGGTGGTCTTGCAAACTCAAGAGACCTAAAGTAACCATAAAGGATGGTCTGAAATTAAAACCTTTTAATTAAAAAGCAGTTTATAGTAGGTAGTCATGTCCTAGGCCAGTATCTTTTCTGACAAAGATCAACTTTACTGGGCCTATTGTCTTTTTGCATCTAAGGTAACATATCTATGGAATGTCAGGGTAACATGTTAGCTTCCCTTTTTCCGGATCTCTCCAGGCACAACAAATGCACAAGGGCAACCGCAGACCACAAATTCCCTCATGGTTAGTTGTCTGGTTAATTGTTGACTGTTAACTATCCTATGCCCACCTATGTAAAAGAGGTATATGTCTATCATCTTACTTTTTATCCAACCTCAGAGGTTTCCCCACTTTGCTTTCTCCCACCTGCCTAATCTATCACCAGTGGATTTCATGTAACCCATTTACGACTCTTCCTTTGATTGTGTAAAACAAGGTGAAAAACCACCATTCTCCGGAGCATTATCCCAATACATGGAGATTCTGCTTCCCAGCAGTTGTCAACAGTCTGGCTCAAATGAACTCACAAAAATTCCTTACAGGTTTAAACATTTCTTATGTTAACAGGATGGAGCCTTATAGAATTTCAATAGTTAATGCTAAGACGACGGAAGACAAACCTGCCAGGAAGTTAGAGGAAAGGCTGTGCATGGAGGCAGATAAAAATTAGATTGTCACACCAGGAAGCCTGTCCCCTCTTTAAGGAAGCAAAGCGATGGGTGTGGCCAACAGAGTGCCGAGTCTGCACACTGCTCAAAGGTCCGATGAGGTCTGAAAAAATGCCCAGTGGGATTAGCACCAGGTAGGTGATTAGCAACCTCACCTGGAGCTCTTTCAGGGGCTGGTGGGACAGAAACCAGGCTGCAGGGGGTTAAGAACAGAGGTGAGAGAAAGGACCTAACAAGTATGGAGGACTCTTCCATGAAGCCTGACTTTGAAGGGGACCAGAGAGTTGGAATTGAAGGAGGCTGTAGCGAGGTTTATATTTTTTCATGGGAGAAGACTGAACACATTTAATGAAAAGAATCCAGATTAAGTGGTGGTGGTGAGAAACTAAATATATACAGAGGGAGAAGTCTCAACTGATAGTGCAGGTGCCCTGAGAAGGCAGAGGGCGTTGGGACCCAAGGGACAGAGAAGGTCTTACCTTTCACGTGGTGGGCAGACAGCCCTTCACTGTGACAGGAGGAAGGAGGGTAGAGGGTGTTGTATGAAGATCTGTATACTTGGGTATTGAATTAAGAAAGGAGTTCCCAATTGATGGCTCCTTACTCTTTTAAGTTGGAGTATAGTAAAGATGACTTAGGTTAGTTGAATATATTACCTTTCCTTGAGGGATGTGTCCTTGAACAGAGCCAAATTCACAAACCAGAGAGAGAAAGCTCTAGGTTCAGAATTCTAATCATCAGAATTTTAGGGGAACGCCCAGGGCTGCCTGCCACCAAGTAGAGCAGCCATTACTGGGTTCCTTGTAAGATCTACCTGGTGCATAAGTTTTGGTTAATAGAAAGCTGAATAACAGCACAATTGCTATGTTAACAAAGTGATAGCTTTATAATTCCAAGGAGCCCAAAACTCCAAGAATAAAAGTAGAGATGCCTTTTGAATGCCCTGTCTCTCTTACCCCCAACTTGCTAATAAATTTAAATAATTGTATCTGATTTAGGCTAATATTAAATAAAAAAATTTTCCTGACTATATATTTAGACATGACCATTTGTATGCTAGGTGGCAAGGGAAACCTTTTTGGGAATTAAACATTTATATGAAATGAATCCAACACATGTGCCCCGGACAGCATGGCTTAGTGGTCAGAGCACTGGCCTGCACACTGGAGGGTTGTGGGTTTGATTCCCGCTTGTGAGGGGAAGAGGCAACCAATCCATGTCTCTCTCTTACATGGATGTTTCTCTCTCTCCTCTCTTCTTTCTTTTCTCTCTCCTCCTCTTTCCGCCCCCCCTCCCCCCCCCACTTCCCGCTCTCTCTCTAAAAATCAATGGAAAAAATATTCTCACTCCTTGGGTGAAGATTAAAAAAAAAAAAAAAATGAATCCAACACATTTATGTGAAACAAATCCAAAAGTAAACATCTAATGTACTTTCAAGTGATCTATTTAAATAACTTTGCTATTACCTAGATACCTCTGAGTAGCAAAATTGTTTCCATGGCTCAAATGATTTCTTTTCTACTGTGGACCACAGTTAAATGAGTTCTATCTACCATGAACTGAAAAATCACTGAATTTCCATTTAAATGCCACATGCCATCAATCGCCATATATGAGACTTCTATTTTATTTCAACATTGAGAATGGATCTATCAGTCTTAACAACTATTA
Organism: Corynorhinus townsendii; assembly: GCA_026230045.1. Classification (NCBI taxonomy): domain Eukaryota; kingdom Metazoa; phylum Chordata; class Mammalia; order Chiroptera; family Vespertilionidae; genus Corynorhinus; species Corynorhinus townsendii. The sequence goes on along the minus strand of JAPDVU010000002.1, from coordinate 137,639,816 downwards.
TCACACCAGTAAACCATAAACAAGCAAACAAACAAACAGCACTTCAATTTGGCCTTGGGAAAGGAGAATGCTAGAGAATGTAGTGGCAAGATGGTTTAAATATATGCAAAGCCAGGGAGTGCTGTCTTTGTGCATCACAGAATCTCCCCAAGAAGTGACAAAACCCATGCCCTTTTCCTGGCCTGACTCTTGGGGGTCCACAAGGATTGTTCTCTGTGTGTGCTAATGAGCCTTCTACAGGCTTTAGAACAAGGTCACAGCTTTCATTAGCCTTTACAGCTGCTTATTGTTTTGAAAGCCCCAATTTTAAAGTTTGGCTCTCTGAAGCTGTATCTCATTTCAGGAAAAATAAAAGCAGAATTAACTTAGGTTTTCTCCATCTCAACTCCAGAGGGAGATCATGCCTTTTTAGACAGATGGAAAAAGAAGATACAAAAGTATCTTATGGAGAATGATAGAAAACAAGGTCTTGTCTCCTAAGACAGGAGGAAACAGGTTTTCCACAGATGCCCTCCATGGGAAATACAAGTGGACACTGGTGTGGGGAGAAGCACTGAATTTTCTCCCCTCCACCTCCTCCAGAACTTTCCTGAGAACCTGTCTGTTCTGTGAGAACTGGGGCATTTCTCTGTTTTTTTTTTCTCTTTTCAAGATATGTTTTTATTGATTTTAGAGAGAGGAAGGGGAAGCAGGGGTGGGGAGGAGAGATAGAAACATCAATGATGAGAGACAATCACTGATTAACTGCCTCATGCACACCCCCTACTGGGGATCAAGACCACAACCTGGGCATGTTCCCTGATCAGAATTGAACCATGACCTCTTGGTTCATGGGTTGATGCTCAACCACTGACCCACACCAGCTGGGCAGAACTGGATCATTTCTGTCTTGCCTTGGTCATCACTACATCACCACTTCCTACAGGGCCATGGAGAACATAATAGGTTCTCATTGGCAATTACACATGCTACTTGGATGATCTCGACAACAAGCATGACTTCAGGTATCATCCAGATGCCAGTGACTCCAAAATCTGTACCTCCAGTTGTATTTCTGAGTTCCAGACCATCTTTCCAGCTGCCGCCTTTTACTCCTACAGGCTGTCGGACTTAAAGGGTTCCAAATGAAAGACTCCATCTTCTTTTCTCTCCTGTCTAGATGGTTCTGGGTCCCACCCCCAGTGAGCTTCCCAGGCCAGGACACTGGGCATCATCATCATCTGTACTTCCTCCTTAACAGCCAATTAATCAAGTCCAGACCATTTCTCTTATTCTGTCCCATCACCCGGGAGAGCAGGCCACCGGCATCTCTCCTGGTTGCTGTCAGCCTGTCCCACTCCGGTCCTCTTTCAGCCCAGAGAGAATGATCTTTCTAAGAGGCAAGTTTGATCACACACACTCTGCTTGAAAACTGTGCGTGCCTTCCCAGTGCCTGTAGGAGGGAGTCAAAACACTCAATGTTCTGTAAGAGTCTTCATGATCGGGATGCTTGCCAAGAATCTCCCCCATCCTGTCGTTCAGACATAAAGATCCATTCTTGCTTCATTCCGGATTTGCATGCTCTCTCTTTGATGTAAATATTCTTTCCATTCCCCTTTGTCTGGTTAACTGATGATAATCTCCACTGCAGCTTGAACCTTGCACATCATTTCCTCTGTAACCAAGCTTTTGGTTAAGGTGCCTCTACAGCATGTGCTAGTAGTCCTGCACCCCTTATCCTGGAGCTGCTTATACTTCCCCCACTGTCCCCCTCATGCCCTGGACCCTGGAGCTGAAGCTCCTTAAGGTGGGACCATGCCTACTCCATTCAGCACCAGGGTCACTTCATGGGCATATAACTTGGGCACTTGCACAGGAGCCTCTGCTTAGAAGGGCCCCACCCTTGGGATTTAACGCTCTGCTGTCATTTTGAAAATTTCCATAGTTTTTGAACCAGAAACCCCTCATTTGCTCACTGTGGCATCTGTAGAGCCTAGTATTGAGTCTGGTAACTGGAGATATTTAACGTTTGTGAAGTTATTAAATGAATGTTGCCCATGACCATCCCTTGTCTTTAATTTTTCCCTCTTTCTAGTCCTTTCCCCAGGGCAGTGGTCGGCAAACTCATTAGTCAACAGAGCCAAATATCAACAGTACAATGATTGAAATTTCTTTTGAGAGCCAAATTTTTTAAGCTTAAACTTTTAACGCCACTTCTTCAAAATAGACTCACCCAGGCCGTGGTACTTTGTGGAAGAGCCACACTCAAGGGGCCAAAGAGCCGTATGTGGTTCTCGAGCCGCAGTTTGCCAACCACGGCCCTAGGGCAAACATGTGTGTTCTCATTTGACAAACAATGAGAACAAAACAACACCATCCCCCTAACCCTACCTCCTCCTCCAGTAAACTCCATCTTCTTCTGTCTCTCCTGGCTGCCAGGCGTCTCAAAAGACCCATTGCAATGTGGCTTCTGTCACCACTGTACCACACTGGTTCTCAACTGGGGACGATGTTGCCAACCCCCTCTGCCCCCGAGGTACATTTGGCAACATCTGGAGACATATTGGGTTGTCATCATTGTGGAGGACGCTACTGGCATGCAGTGGGTTAGAGGCCACTGATGCTGCTCAGTATCCTAGGATGCACAGAACAGCCCCTACAACAAAGAATGGCCTGGTCCAGGACGTCAGCAGTACTGAGGGGGAGAAACCTTGCTCTCCTGAACCAGTTCTTGTTAAGGTCATTGGTGAATTAACTGACAAATCCTGTGGCCTCTGCAGGGACCCCCTTTTTACTTGACCTTTATCACGACACCTTTGAATAATAGCTACTTTTTCAACTTTTTTCTTCCCAAGGTTTTCAGAGGCCTCCCATCCTCCTTTCCTACCTCTTTATTTCCTGCTCCTCAGGTTTCATGGATAATGGAAGCCCCAGAGGTGCCATCATTCAGGATGACTCAAGGGTCAGGCTCTGTATGCATGCCAGGGACCAGGGTAAGTCCACTACAGGTGTGGCCTCCAGACAGACTGGTGCTCCTCTCTGAGCCTCGGCCTTTCCACCTCTGCGCAGTGGAGAAGGGAATTGATGGCCAGTCTCTCAGACTCCCTAAGACTTTGGTGCCAAGAACGGGCAGAGAAGGAGGATGGGGGAAGGGAAGGCCATAACTAGATTGTTTCATTTCTCTGCTAAAAGCCTTCAGCGGCTTGATATGGCACTGAGTCAAGTTTAAACGGCCTCCTTACCATGCCCAGAAGCGCTGTGTAACATGCTTTATTTACCTTGAGATAAAGATAACCCTGTCACACACACCCATGTATTAGAGAAGCTGCCATACCTGCTTTTGGTTCTACCAGACAGAACAGCAGTTCACCTGCTGTGTTCCCACCTTGATCATGGCCTCATCCATCATGCTGATAATACACATTTACACGAAGATCTCTACCAGACTTTGAATGCCCCGAAGGCAAAAATGATGCCTTATTTATCTCTGTGTTTACAGACGTAACATAGCACCTGGCACCAGGAAGGACTAACTGAATATTCTTTAACCCAAGAGTTGTGCCCCTGGGTATGACCAGAACCCAGAGCATGAAGGTGTCCCTGTCCCCAGAGAGGTTCCTCTGGGCAGGCTGAAGAGCAGCTTTGCTTTTATACCTCAGTTACTATGCCCTTCCACCTCTTCTCTCTGTAAACCAGGGAGCACAACTCTCAAAACTGTTGCTCCATACCCAGCTCCTTCCAGGTATTGTGGTAGGTAACTAGACAGACATGAGCAGAGCAAGGACAATACCTCACACATGTATCCATCAATCCATCCATGTGTGAGGTACAGAAAGTCACAAGGGTGGAAAGCCCCAGCTGCTGGGGGTGAGGAGGGGGGACCTCATCCTCAGGGTGGCTTTTCCTCCCCAAGCATATTGCTGGTCAAAAGGTTTGGATGCCCTGACCTTTCGTCTCTAGAGATAACATCTAGGCCTCAGTTGTATTTCAGTTCCAGGCCCAGTTAAGTGACAAAATCAGCCACAGCTGTACTCAGGACCAGCTGCATTGAATTATGACCCCCTGCCCTGGTGCTAGTCAATCAATGGAGACCACAGCCCAGAAAGGACACACCTGGAAAACTGCTGAATATTCTGTTAAGATCTTCCCCTGGGCCTCCCCTACAATCTCCACCCTGAAAACCCTTAGGACCGAGGACCCAGAGCACTCTCCATCCCCAAGCATGCCTTGCCCTTCCCTTTCCTGACCGCCCCGCCTCCTCCTGGCCCCAGGAACATTACCATTAGCTTCCTCACTTCCAACTCCAAAGGCCCTTCCTTTACATCTTCAACTTGTTTCCTAAGCCCATTTCTTGTAGAAATTACTTCTTCTACCTCTGTGATTTCACAAACGTTCTCTTACAGTTTGGGTCTTGGCTTTGAATACTTTCCTTCACTACTGGTTTGGTTTTGACCCCACCAGTCAGACAACTGGTGCTATTCCTGCTGCCTACAACAGCACTTCAGTCAGTAATGTTCAATTCCTTCCCTCATCATTCTCCTTGGGCTGCTAACACAGAGCCTGGCTATAGCATAGGAAAGAGCTCAGAGGGGACATGAATTGGAATCCAGAGCCCTGCCTCCTGGCCTGCCGCCACCATTAACCAGAAGGTCGCTTGGGTACATTACCTGGCTTTCCCTCTCTGCACCCAAGTGTCACCATGTGACAAATGGCCATAACAATGCCTAGGAGTGCTGAGAGGACTGACTGAGAATGAGATGTGGAAGACCCCTTTAAAAATAAATATAAAGCATGAAATATTACTATTAGTAACTTAAGAAAAGTCTCTTACCTCAAGAAAGAAGTGTTTTTGGATTTAATTCCTGGAGGCCATGGCCCCAGTGTAAGGCCCCCATGGTATTATAAAATAATATAATTATAATAAGGCATAATAAGGTATGAGATAAGGTATCATAAGGTAATAACCAGGGAAAACATTGAAGTAATATTGGAATCAGTTTGGGACTGAGTGTTGCTAGGCATCAAAACCATTAAAAAGACCCAACAGTATGAAAACTGGGAGTCTGCATAGTGAATATGTTCAGTGTTGTTTAGGGTTATGAGACATAAGTCCAATATTAGCAACCAGGAAGATCACACTTTGAAAGAGTATCTTGAGTTGTTACAGTATAAATTAAGATAGTTACTGAAGTTAAACTAAGAACATACTCATTTCAATAAGGCCATCTTTACATGAAGAATCAATCAAAACAATTGTGAAAACAATGTGATGTCAAAAGTTAAGGAATGTGGGAATTAAGAAAATGTCCACTATTCTAGGTACTACTTTAAAGAGACCAAGGTAATTTGATCACCTTTAGCTTAATCTGCATGAGTCTGTCCATCCATCCATCCATCTGTATATACATCCATGCATACATCTGTCCATCTATCTCTCTGTGCATGCATGCATGTCTACATCTATCCATGTATCCATCAATCCATCCATGTGTGAGTCCATCTATTGTCCAGCTATTACATACTAGACTTTGGTCTGGGCCTTCAGAACTAAGTATAAGAACTAATAATACCACCCTTGCCGATGTGGCTTAGTTGGTTGGAGCGTTATCCCATGTACCTACAGGTGGCAGATTCAATTCCCAATCAGGGCATATACCCAGATTTTGTGTCTGATCCCTGGTTGTGGGGAGGGTGGTAGGCATTCAATCAATGTTTCTCTCTCTCCCTTCCTCTCTGTAGAATCAATTAAAAAAACAAACAAACCACTAATAATATTAGCAAGAATGACTGCATATGGATGATATAATAAAGTCTGCCATCAAATATAGAGTGTTTTATCTTTTGCGATTAGCCTCTAACTAAACATGAACACTAAACTTTAGCTTTTCTTTTCTTTTCCTCCCTCTGTCCCCTCCTCTTCCTCCCTTCCTCCCTTCCTCCCTTCCTCCCTTCCTCCCTTCCTCCCTTCCTCCCTTCCTCCCTTTCTTTCTTTCTTTCTTTCTTTCTTTCTTTCTTTCTTTCTTTCTTTCTTTCTTTCTTTCTTTCTTTCTTTTAATCCTCCAATAGATAGCTCTACTGAATTCCTATTGTAAAAGTTTACATTTTCCTTAGGAGCACAAAGCATTTGTTAATAACCTTCTGTTAGCTTTCAACAAGTTTAATACGATCTGGTAAGAGGTCAAGGCCAAAGACTGAAACTGTATCAGAACCAATGCATTAGTACTGTCCTAATTCCATGCTTCACTAGTCTGGTGGGAACAAACACCATCCTTCAGTTATAACTTCACACTTATCCTTGGTCCTCCCCCTGTAGCATTTTGTCTATTTTCCTAATCTCTGTCATTTCCATGGTTTCTGAGTGAGTGTTCTCGACCCTGTAGCATAACAGAATAACCTGTATTACCTTTAAAAATACCACTGGCTGGGCCACACTCTTAACCAATTAAATCAGACTATAATAGGGCAGAGCTCAGTTACTTATACTAATTTTTACAGCTTCCCAGGTAATTTGAATTGCATTCAGGACTGTGAGGCACTCCTTTAATTCAGTGCTTCAGTGTGGTCTCTGGACCAGCAGTATCACATCATCTGGAAACTCATTAACTATGCAAATTCTTGGACTCCAGACCTATGGAATCAGAAACTCTGGGAGTTAAGCAATTTGTGTTTTTGTTTGTTAGTTTTGTTTTTTAAATATTTTTTTTTACTGATTTTTAGAGAGAGGGGAAGGGAGAGGGAAAGGGATAGAAACATCAACATAGATTGGGTGCCTCCAGCATGCCCCCTACTGGGGATCGAGCCCAAAACTGGGGCATGTGCCCTGACTGGAATCAAACCATGACCTCCTGGTTCATAGGTTGGAACTCAACCACAGAGCCACACTGGCTGGGCTGTATGTGTTGTTTTAACACAGGAGACACCACACAGGAACCTCCAGGAGATTTGCATGGACATTAAAGTGTGAGAACAAGGACTCTGGATGGTATTATAGAAAGGTGGAGGAGGCTGCTTCCATGGCTGGGTGGGCTATAGTAGAGGCAATAGGTAAGATTATAGGGTATGTGAGGTTTTGAAGATATTCTGTATATCCTGAAAGGGGTTCAGTCATTAACTTTACTGAAGTTAGGAGAGAAATGAAGCAGGGAAGATATTGGTCTTCCACACAAGAGGAAGACTTGAGATTTATTTTCTATCTTATGGAAATAAAAAGATCTGGAAGAAGCTAGGAGCTATAATTTGACAAATAGGTATAACATTTATTTAGTATTTATTTTGCTTCAATGTGATTCAAGATATATCTGTTGAATATTTTCCAGATAAGGTGCCAGGTAGGTTGGAATTAAAAAGATGAATATGATATATGTAATAAAAATTTGTGGAGTTAGAGATGTGTTAGCCTACTGGCCTTGGGGAGCTAACAGGTAGGTCTTTCTTGGTTCAGAACTTATCTCCTTTCTTAACCATTGCATCTGGGACACTCTCACATATCTTTTTTTTCTTCTTAAAGATTTTTATTGATTTCAGAGAGGAAAGGAGAGGGAAGAGAGAAAGAAACATCAATGATGAGAGAGAATCATTGATTGGCTGCCCCTGCATGTCCCACTACGGGGTCTCAAGCCCACAACTCAGCATGTGCCATGACTGGGAATTGAACCATGACCTCCTGGTTTATAGGTCCACACTCAACCACAGAGGCCTGCCAGCTGGGTTACCACATATCTGTAATTTCTTTATGTAGAAATAGAGACCCAGTCTATTGCTTTCTTGGTTCTAATGGAAGATGTAATTAATAGTAATCTACATGAGTCACACTGAGAAACAGATTCCTATCACTTGTCAACTCTGGTTTGACAAACACTGTCGGAAGCTCTGTGTTGGAGAGGCTTCTTTAGCCTGTCCACATCTTTGTAATTAGTCCTATTGTGAATAACTTCTCCTGAAGTTATCATAATAAGTGAATCCTCTGTTTCCTTGATGGATGGGAAGATCATAGTGGGGAAAGACTTTGATGAAGCTTTTGATGAAGCTATTCAGATTTGAGACACTGAGGAAAACCAGGGGAGAAGGAGACACTTGCTTTACTAGTCACTTAAACATATCAAGCTTGCTGATTAAGAGTGACAGATGACATTCTAACTAGATTATCTTTGTTCCTTTTCTCTTTAGAGGTAGAGGATCAAACTGGCTACCAGGTGCCAACCAAGAAGAGTAAGTCAAGAAAAATATTCAGATGATGTACATACAATATTCTGTGTCACACAAACATATAATCTCCAATCCTGGAAAATTATTCCAATTATCTCTGGGAGTCCCCACTTGATTTTTAACATGTCACCCAAACAAGTCCTGCTGTTATCAAGTGTCACTGGCCATTTCCCTCCTTGTATGCATTGGCCCCTTCAGTGAAGTCTCCTGCCTTCGCTGCTGGAAAAGCCATGTGAGGATACTGGTCACCTTACCGCTAAATGATGCTTGCTCCACATGAGGGCACGTATATCCATGTCAATGAGGCTGACCTCCCACAAGAAAGCAGCCCTTTGGTGGACCCAGGACATTCTCAGAAAACATGCCCACAGCTGTCTGAATCTCAGCAAAAGATCTGATTCAGGCTCATGCAGAACTTCTGGTATACATGGGCATTCAGATAGTTTTTCTTAACTTGAGCCTTACCTAGGTATCCCTGTATGTACTGTGTGTGCTACTTCTTTAAAGAATATTGCTTTTGATGAACACAGGTCTCAGGGCAAGGACAAACAGTGATTCAAATGAAGGGAGAGCACTCTGGGGTCACTGCTGAGTGGAGGACAATATCATGGTTATGTGGGTGTGCACAGCTCAGACAACACAAAGATGTGATAAAGGATATATTTAACTTATTCATCCACTCATTCATTCACAAAATACGGTGGTTCCAGATTTCCCCAATGCCTCTGCTTTGTGGGTTCTCCATAAACAACATATTCAGCCCTTGATTACTTGCAAAGGAAGGCAAGGGATGGGAAGTAGGAAGTAGGAAGTAGGGCCCTGGGTGTCTCCTCTCCTTCCTGCCCTGACACCCTGACACCTCCAGGAGCCTCAGAGTATGGTGCAGCCCATTCCCTTTTTACATTCACTCCCAAAGTGCCAGTCTCGCCCTGGGGCACTTCCCAAGGAGAGTGAGAGGGTGGAAGCTGAGGCAGAGCGCCCCGGCAGCGGGCAGGAATCCCTAACCTCCTTTGCCCTGCAGTCAACAGGGCTACAGCTCTTTTCTCCAGCTGCTTCCCAAGGCCTCTACTGCTCTCCTATTTCTGGGGGAAAAAATCACAACTCACATGCAGATGAGACCCCAACCTGTTTAGAAACCTGGAAACATAAAAACCCCAGAGTCTTGGGTGCATGAGTGGAGGGTTTTGGTTAAATTCTTTTGCAAAGCTTTCTGTAGTTCTCCTTTATCAAATGTCTCATGTTCCCTACTACCTCCTGATCCACAACAAAGCACAGGACCCTGATTGCGCTCTCTATGAGATGACAGACACTGCTGACATTGGCAGTGTGGGTATAAAATACATGCTTTTCTTCATGCAGTAAGTGTTGTGTGGAGGCTTTGTCAGTCTCTCGTCACCACAGTCTGACAGCTGTGTGACAGTTGGCTTAGGTGTCACCAGCACCCCCTGTCCTGAGGTCGAGCTTTGAGGTTAGGCCTGTTCTGTGTCCAAGGATTCACATGTTAGCACTGGACTCCTGTCGCTGCGGTCCCTCTCTCTGGCCCATACTTTTTCCAGTGGGGCCTGGAGTGTAGCTTCTGCAGCCGAAACAAGAAGACATTCGTCACTGTTGTTGGTGTTTATGGCGTGTGGCCTTCCTTTCTTGAGGAAAAACCCACTGCGGAAACATGTTCCCTCTCTCATGTGCCTGCAGAACCAAGCCCTTGGCGGCTGCCAATGGCTGAGCTGCACTGCCTGGGACGCCACCTGGTTGTCCCTGAAACGGCTTTCTAGCTCCTCAGGTACCAAGTCAGGTGTAAGACACGGGACTGTGTGCTTGGTATACACGGTAAAGCAACATGATGCTTCCAATCTGGACTAATAAGTAAGAGTAAGTGCAATTGTTTTGATGATTAGGGAAATTAGCACCAAAAACCCTATTTATGTAGATAAACTTAATACCCCTCTAATGGAGATGTTTTAAGCGTACGCACTTCCTGAATGACTCCTCTGTCAGTCCTATGAGCGCAAGGCCACCTTCTCCAACTGTCCCCGGTCCGAACCCTTGACTACACCATCTCTTCTTCAGAGGGTCCCACAGGAAGTACTGTAGGTTTGACGGCATATGATCTCGGTCACAGCTAGTCTATTCCACCATTATACGGTGAAAGTAGCTACAGACAACACAGAAATGAATGAGCTTGTCTGCATTCCAATAAAGCTTTATTTACATAGACAGGCAGCAGGCTGGGTTTGGCTCTCAGCCTGTAGCTTGCCAGCTCCTGCCACAGAGTGTCACCAGTGCCAGAACACTGTCCTTGAAGCACCAACCATTGCAGTGGAACCACAGAACTGCCACAGTTTACTCAACATGCACTATTTTGGTGCCTCAATGCACAATGAAAGCGGAGATTAATTAATCACATGCTGTGTAGTTGTTAACCCCATAAGCAGGATGGAATGTGCTGGGTCCTTCAACACATTAGGTAAAAAATATGAGCACTAGACAAAGGCCACAAAGAACAATGGTGACTGACAATACGAATGCAAGTCTTTAATCATTGTATAGTCTGATTCACAGACTGTGGGTGGCAATAAAGGAAGGAAGGCTAACAGCTTATCCTCTTCCTCTTCATCATCATCATGTTGAACGAAACTTAGGGAAGCTGTCATGTCTCTCATGCATGGGCTTTGCTTACTAGTAGCTGGCACACTTTTTTTTTATTTTTATTTAAATCTTTTTGGCGCAATATTCTGATAACTGCTAAGGATTTTTGTTTGTTTGTTTTTCATACCAACCCTTCCTATGCTGAGTGCCCATTCTCCACTCTGGTGTCTGGCCTTCCGTCCTTTGCTTATGCTTTGGCCACACAAGGATTCATTTTGGTGGCTCTGCAGGGTTTTGCGGCAGCTGTGAGTTGCTTCACACATGGCAGCTAGAAGCATGCTTCTCTTACTAGGATTTATTGCTTCATCTAGTAATTAGCCTTACAAGGATTTACTTAGGGCTCTGCCATCAACTTCACATGAGGATGACTGACATACATTAAGGAGATCAGAATGTCTCCCTTAAATCAAGTTGGCATATGCATTAGAAAGTTTGAAAACTTTCATAGAAATGTTTGATGTTTTAGAAAGTGTTTCATATATTTTTATATACCTCAGCATCCCATTATTAATAAATTAGTAAACAGATATCCTGTAACCTGTGATGTAAATTTAAGACAAATTTAAACTAGTTTCTTAGGTAGTCTAAACCTGACATTATACACTGAGTGGCCAGATTATTATGATCTCTGAACGCATAATAATCTGGCCACTCAAGTGTATATCCTATATAATAATATGCAAATTGTCCCCTCGACCAGGAGTTCGACCAGCAGGCAGGCCAGCTAACCGCCCATGTCCCCTCCCCCTGGCCAGGCTGGCCGGACCCCACCCATGCATGAAAACATGCACCGGGTCTCATATATATATACACACTGAGTGGCCAGATTATTATGCGTTCAGAGATCATAATAATCTGGCCACTCAGTGTATATAGGCTCTTTTAAACATGGCTTATTTTATTTTTGCCTAGACAATGTGATGTGAATTTACAGCTCCCTCGTGGGAGACACCCAGTCATATCCTGGTGGCACTATTTGTTGACCATGAGGAGAGAATCAGATTTCACAGGCTTTGGCCCCAATAGCTCTGTTGGTTAAGGACTGTGAGGAGAGGGGCAATGTGACAGGGAATCAAAATGGAGAGCCAGGCCGGGCAGGGGAGGGCTGTACTGACAGGGCAGGCTCCAGGCAAAAGGCGCCCATTCAACTTCCAATACAAAGGCAGAGCCATGCCACTTACCAAGAGGATGTTGAGGGTGTTCCTTGTGGAGGACAGGGACTGGGCCTCTTGGGGTGAAATGTGCAGGAGGCAGATACATTGGTTCAATCAAATTCGGGGAGTGCAGCTCCTGCATAGTATTATTCTAATATGCAGGAAGATGCAATTACCTGTCTTAGCATCTTTTAAGAGAGAGCTTGATAAGTTACAACATAAAGATGAACAAAACAAGGGGAAATCATAACAGTCAAAAGGAGGCTTGGATTTCAGGTAGGTAAAATGCTTCAACACACCGATTACTGTCAGCACCACTATTTATCTGTCTGCCTATTTTTTCCCAAAGGACCTAACAAGGCTGCTATTAAAGAACTATTGTTTTAATGATTCAAGAGCACAGAACATAAATTTTTCATGATCATACTTCTTAAAATAGAAGCGTAGTCATTTATATTTCAAAGGAATTGCCTGAGAATCAGAGAGAAAAGCAATTTTCCAGGCTTTGTATCTCCGGATGATTTTTCCTGTTTATATATTGTCTAAAAATGACTACTTAGTTAGCATATATGCAATTTTTGTGGTCATTATAAGAATCTTTGCACTCTAACCAAGAAGAAGGAAAAGAATATAATGGAGATAAATAAAATGAATTACTCTTGTTTAGCATTTTGCATGAGATTTGAGATATTTTGCCAGTAAACAAAGATGAAAAACAACTGCACTGGAAATTTCTGTTATAAACCAGTTGTGCTATTTAAATATTCAGGATAGTGTGCAAACTCTGTTTAGGAGCTGCAGAAAATCACATATGAATAAAAGCCAACTTTGGTGGGTGAGGGAGAAAGAGTACTGCAACCATGGAAATTATCCTGCTAATGTCACAACTGAAATACTAACAAAGAAATCTTCTTACGTATAAATGATTAGAGCGTCATTGTTCTAAATCTGAATAACAGAATAGGGCAACTTCAAACTGAGGTTCCAGCTAAAGAGCACCTACCTGCTCAGTTTTAGAAATTCCTAATGAAATTTTCTTAGCTGTCATTAACTATTAACTGTGAAGATGGGGAAACATCTCTTGCCTGGACATTTAATTTAAATGTCCTCTTAGCTAAGTGGGATGGAGGAGGAAACAGTGCCCATGAAAGAACCATGGGAGAAGTCAAGGTTTCCTATATCATGGGCCTTTTTGAGTACGAAACATATTTCTTAAAGATTTAGTTCAAATCTTTTGCTTTAAGTCATTTGTTTTTCTTTCAGGTGTAACTGAGAAAATCAACTAAGACAGTGGTCGGCAAACTCATTAGTCAACAGAGCCAAATATCAGCAGTACAACGATAGAAATTTCTTTTGAGAGCCAAATTTTTTACACTTAAATTTCTTCTAACACCACTTCTTCAAAATAGACTCGCCCAGGCCGGGGTATTTTGTGGAAGAGCCACACTCAAGGGGCCAAAGAGCCACATGTGGTTCGCTAGCCACAGTTTGCCAACCATGGAACTAAGATATATGACTTGTTGTGCTTTCTAATAACTGACCTGTTCTTCCAGAAGATGTGAGTATATCTCTCCTTTTCTTGAAGGATATTAATTTCTAGCACTGGCTGGGGGCAGGGGACACATTTTAAATCCTAGTGTAGCCAGATAGCCAGATAGCTATGTCACTTGGCTAGCAGCTTCACGCCTTTTGGCCTGTTTTCTTATCTATTAAATTAAAGGTGTTAGAGGCAATGATGGTGAGTATCCATTGAAGCTCTAAAGTGCTCTAATTATATTACATTTTCGGGTCCAGAAGATGCACTTGTGAAGTGGGTGAAGAGACTCACAAACGTCTCCTTGAGATATAGGCACAAAGCCCATGGTGGGTGAGGGGTGGGGAGGGGTGGGAGGGGAGTGAAGATGAGGAGGAATCTCTTAACAAGCCAGTTTGAAAGCATTAGACCAGATTTTGAGGTAGTATTCCATGCAACAACATTTCCTTTCACCAAAGTTTGAAAAATATTTGGATCCTTCTTAGGATCGTTTAACTCCCAGGTAGTTCATTGCTCTCTGATAAGTTCACAAATGGCTTTGAGAAATGCTTTCATGGATAAAGTATGATGGAAATGAGGTGTCCTCATGACTGTTTGACCTAATGATCAAAAGATTGTAGGAAAGAAAATAATATATTGCAAGAAAGTGCTCTGAGAACTCGCAGTAGTTAACATTAATGTATAGACTTGAGAGAATAAACTCTGAATCAAATGTTTAGATTATTTAACGTTCTACTTATCCAGAACCCAGTCCCACTTCCATGCATTTGGGAACATTAAAAAAATATATTTTTATTAATTTTAGACAGAAAGGGAGAGGAGGGAGAGAGCGATAGAAACATCAATGAGAGAGAATCATTGATCAGCTGCCTCCTACACGCCCCCTACTGGGGATTGAGCCCGCAACCAGGGCATGTGCCAAATCAGCTAGGGCCATTTGGGAACATTTTAAGGGGGAAAAAAAGATAGAAAGAAAAATAATCTACAATAAATTCAAACCAACAAAAGAATGTGTTCCAAAGGGCCTACACTTTCCCAACAGAACTTTCCATTGGCATCCCAGACTTAACAATGAGTACACCTTGACTAATTGATTGTCAGCTACCTTCTAAATGGCAACTCGTACAAGGTTGTGCACGCAGCAGATTATTAATCAATACATTCCAATAGAATCAATTTGTTGAAGCTGGAGTTCCATGATCTTCCTTAGTAATTGTTTCCCTGGAAAGCTAACCTTAAACCCACAGTCTCAAACCTTCAGGTCAAGGCCCACCCTTCTCTTTGGGATCTCCCAGTTGTACTTCAGCTATTTTTTTCCTTTAAAGAGAAGCAAAGTTTATTTTAGGTCTCATTTTTCTCTCATTGGGATTGTTTTAATTTCCATGAGTTGCTTTATTAAACTGGACCCCAGGAGCAATTCATTCATTGATGCAGATGCATGTAGTGTAGTGGCCCCAACAAAGACCCCCCTGACACTCCAGTGCTTCTCAGATTAATCATGAGTCTCTGCATTCCAATTGCCATGGCTGCTTCCTTCCTCCAGCCAGTTTATTTTTAAATTTTTATTTATTTATTTTTGACAAATAAAAATTATATTTAAGGTGTAAAATATGTAAAATGTAGTGTGTATATATATATATATATATATGTATATATATATATATATATATAAATTGTGAAATTATTACTGCAATCAAGCTAACATATCCATCACCTTCCATAGTTACATTGTGTGTGTGTGTGTGTGTGGTGAGAAAACATGAGATCTACTTTCTTTGTAAATTTCGAGTATGTAATACATTAGTAACTATAGTCACCATTCTGTACATTAGATCTCCAGAACTTGTTCATCTTATAACTCTAAGTTTGTACCCTTTGATCAATATCTTACCTTTGTCCCCCACTACTCAGCCTCTGGTAATTACCATTCTACTTAATTACTATGAGTTTGATTTTTTTTTTTAAGGTCCTACATATAAGTGAGATCATGTGATATTTGTCTTTCTGTGTCTGGCTTATCTCATTTAGCATAATGTCCGCCCCGTTCATCCATGTTGTTGCAAATGGCAGGATTTCCTTCTGTTTTAAAGATGGATAATATTCCATTGTATGTATATACCACAGTTTCTGAAAAGTCTTTTAATCAAGTCTTTTTTATATGTGATGGTCCCTTTTATAGGGAGCCATGACTGGAACAACCATCACATAAAGAAGACCCAGGACAAATATGGGCTCAGTGGAGCTGTGGCTAAGACACTTAGTGCTCATCAAATATAGTACAACCTAGATATAACAGACTAATTTTGGGTGAAGGGGTGTCTGCTAAAGCTGTTATATAATAAAGTAGGCTTTCTGAATGCATATTTTAAAAAAAATCAACAAATTAGTTTTAACTTATGTAGACAAGTTTGTGCAATTAAAAATGTATGAAAAGCTTAATTTCACAGAAAAATTTTCTATATGTGTTACTATACTTTTAAATTTATATTGAAAAGATCTAGTAAATTTGTGCATTTACCACTCACTGTGAATAAGCAAATGCACAAGGCTGGGGCAGGGTGGACTCTCGGCCAGCACACATTCAAACTGCTGCAGAAAGTCACGCCACAGGACAAGAGAACCAATGACCTCACAAGATGTGGTGTGATCATGTGCTAATCATTCCCCAAACATTGTTTACAAACGGTGGCTTTTGGATTTAAATATGTACACTATAGTTGTAGATACGTAATATTTTCTTATGTTGGTGAAATTACCAGTGTTTTTTTCCAACATACAGCCTATTTGCTAAAATTTGTTAAAAATAACAGTGAATTAATACAAAAAACCTGTTAATTTAATTATAAGCAAATCTTGGTTAAAAATATTTTAAAATTAACAGGGTGATAATTTTCACATATGATGTATAAACCGGAAATTTTGTCCATTAAATGCGAAGTCTGTTAAATCAAGGTCCGCCAAGTCAAGGGTCCCTGCAGTTAGGTCATAAGCCTAGTTCTGGTTAATGGATTGTGAACAGGAGTGATGTGTGTGCCTCCTCCACTACCCCTTCCCTTGCTATGGAGATGTTGGAGCCATGTTTTCTAGAAGTTTCTAATGGCTACATGCTGGATAAAGACTATCTGACCCACCTAAGGCTTTACCCCAGTGAAAAGCCTTGACTGCCTTAAGTCATTGGAATTTAGGATTTTCCGATTAGGGCAGCTAGCATTATTTATCCTGGCTAATCAGAGTCTAGTGTAATATAGCACTCGAATTCTCAATGAGAATGACTAGTGTTCATTGTTATCACAATTGGGAGAATTACTCATTTGTGTTCTTATGACCTTGGGGGGAATATCATCTGACAGATATGGAAATGAAGGCTTGGCAAGAACCCCGTTAGTAAGTGATAGATGGGACTTTCAGTCTATGTCCAGTTTCGTAGACCACTGCTCTCTCAAACTTTAGTGTGCATTAGAATCACTCTTGTTTAAAAGGCAGATTTCTGCCCAGCCAGCATGGCTCAGGGTTGAGTATCGACCTATGAACCAGGAGGTCACGGTTGGATTCCCTGTCAGGGCACATGCCTGGGTTGCAGGCTTGATCCCCAGTGAGGGAGTGTGCAGGAGGCAGCTGATAATGATTCTCCCTCTCCCTTCCTCTCTGAAATCAATTAAAAAAAAAAAGAGGCATATTTCTGGTCCCCTCCTTCAGAGATTCTAATTCAGTCTGCGCGGGGCCTGAAAACATGCACTTTTAACCAACTCCCAAGTGATGCTGATGCCACTGACCCAGGGACAACAGCACAGGAACCACTGCACTAGACCACTTTGCCTCTCACATTGCATCAGGCATGAGGGAGGGCATTTAGTCTCAAACCTCAGTGTCAAGTGTTACAGCACTTCCTCCTTACCATGAACAGTGTTATTGAAATGCAATAAAAAGTCCACTTAAGTTCAAGGTGGAAGAAAATTTCCTATTCCCTCTTTCTTCCATGGCTTATCTTTCCCTTGAGCACATTTGCACACACGAGCCTGAGCCACTAATCTAGAACTCCATTATCTCACGATCCTTACCCAATGAGGGTAACCTGGGAGGAAAATTCTGTTCAACACAAAAACTAAACAATCAAAACATTTTGCTCAGCATATCTTCCTGCCGTAGGAAAGTCTTAGATTTAGATGTGTTTCTCTTTGTCTCTCATCTCTAATATCATTAGTTCAGTTTCCTCATCTACAAAATGGGATTCCCTATAGCAGCCACCTTGCAGGGCTGTGGTGAAGTTCATCAGATGAGGCACGGGTGGGAGAGCATATTGTCAACAGCAAAAGCCTCTAAAGTCTTAGGTAATGTTATGTCAGTGATCATCTTTAAACAGAGACAGGCTGATTTTTCTTTTAGCCAAGTAATCCAAGAAATAGGGCCCTTCTTTCTGCCATGTGCTAAGATGAGCAACAAACAAGAAAATCATTGCAGATTACTCCAATAATGACGAGGAAAAAAATCACAGGAAAACTAAAGGGCTCTCTTTAACTATTCCAGATCAAGTGGAACCTCTTAAAATTTGGCCAGAGAGTAGCCTGGAGGATTTGCCTACTTACTTAGTTTGTAGTTGAGTATAGTAGTACCCTCTCCATCACCTGCACCTCAATTTTGAAATGCTGCTGGGA
The DNA here is from genome assembly GCA_026230045.1 of Corynorhinus townsendii. Taxonomy (NCBI): domain Eukaryota; kingdom Metazoa; phylum Chordata; class Mammalia; order Chiroptera; family Vespertilionidae; genus Corynorhinus; species Corynorhinus townsendii. The sequence goes on along the minus strand of JAPDVU010000002.1, from coordinate 137,621,646 downwards.
TAATCAGCCATTTATAAAAGCTATGAAATAGAAAACCAAATAAGACTCCCTATCCACCTATGATGGCACTTAAAACACACACGCACACAAAAACCTTTGCAAGTTTTAAACACTGAGATCAATTCTGTTCCTGCTGTGTAAAAAGCAGCTCTTTTGTCCTCCACACTTACTATATCACTGCAAGATGCACTGGGCAGCTGCAAGTCACAATCGCAGAGCTCTGGAAGTGCCTGGCAAGATGTGGCTTTGTTCCCTGACATCCATGCGGGGTTTGCACACTGTGACTCCTCCCGTATGCACACTGTCAGGCTCAGAGTCTGTCTTAGTAACAGGATGCCAAGAGCTCAGTCTTTAATGCATTTCCTAACAGCTGGCACCTGGGGTGAGAGGGCAAGAGGCTATGTATGTCTCTGTAAGGCTCTGAGGCATGTCCTGTGGCTGTGGGTCCCTGTGGTGGGCATAGCTCAGACTCAATGCCCTCTACTCATGTGGTTTTGCCAAGTTTTATTCCTCCTCCTCTCGATGGCTTCACTCAAACCTTACCGGCACAGCTTTCTCATCTTTCATTTAGAAAACACACCAAACAATGTGTGGTTGTTCTTAACTTTCTATCAGACAGGTAGTGCTGTGGTCTTGACTCAAGTCAGCACCTTTCAGAAGATGTCAGCATTTCTAAAGGGCTTTTAGAAAGAAATTTCTATTTTGCACAGCGAGGTAATGGGAAGTGTCAAATGATCTGAAAGCAGCCCTACCTGAACAGCTGGCATGTTTGTTATACAAATGTTGCAGGACTCAATAACTGCATTCAAGTCATATTTCGCTCTGACTTCACTTGTTCCATCCCTTGGTCTCAGCTTGGAGACTAGCATCCAATTTTGGTTTTGTTAATGGGAGGTCTCAGGATCCACTGGAAAAGCACACACTCTGAGCCCTTCCCATCCAGGCTCTGCGGATGTGAGGATGAGCAGGTCCAAGTGCCCTCTCTACATTTCTCCCTGAGCCACTCTGTGAGGTGATGTGAGCCAAAGTGAGGAGGATGAGGATGAGGAGGATGAAGGGCCAGGTCTACTCCAAACCTCACTCAGATCTATTCTTTCCCCTTCTTTCTTCAAGTGATTCCATAATGCATGCCCAGGCTGCACCAGTCAGTCAAAGTTGGATTGAATTCATAATGCCTTTGATTGTTATACCTATTTTTAGAAAGTGCTTCTGTAGCAGAAGTAATGACCTAGCCTGGGAGAGGCTAGAGCACACTTAGCATAGGTCCTTAGATTTTCAGTGGAGATGCTATTTGCCACTTTGGAATGAAGCTCTGAGGTGTCAGACTCAGCACCGATTTTCCCAAACTACAAACAGTATGCCAGCTATAGTGAGAAGTCAGCATTATTGTATTTTATTACCTGTGCTAGGAGCATAAAAATGGATTTCAATGTTCTCCCTTGATCATTGTATTATAATTTAAAGCAGCACAAAATCCTCTGTACACATCATTTTATAACTGCCTGTAGTGACTACAGTGTGAACTCCTTGGGAACATAAAATACATATTCAGAATATGCTTTCTTCCTAGCATATTATTCATTACTAAATAAGAAAGAATACCCTGTTAGGTTTCATGGGATGATCAGGCCATTATTCGTTCAACTTCCCATCTCATCCGCCCCTCTCCGGCCATCAGAAAGACAGCAGCTTTTTAAGTGATGGCACTGAGCAGTAGGGAAGAGAGAAGGAAGGTTTGGTACTCCCAAAGGAGGGCCTACATCTGATCTATCATATGGTGTTTAATGCTGCTTTACATGCCTTACATATAGATTCAAACTATCAACAATCACCAAGTGCTTTAATCCCAAATCCATCTGATTCCCAGACTCGTGGGCAGTAAGGAAAAGAAAGCAGTTACATCTATTGATATTTCAACCAACTTCTTCACCCAACCTAATGTATTCTTCAGCAGAGTAATTTATAAACATTCTGCAAACCATCTGACTAAATCCCTGAAACGGAGAGAGTTGGAACTCAAATTCTTTTTAGGAATATAGTATGTTGCTTTAGTGATCAATCCATAACTATGTTCAAATTAATTTAGATACTAAAGATGCTAATTTCAATTTACTACAGAGGCACACATGCATATTTACATTAACTGTACACATAATAGTCTGTCTCATCTCACCTAAATGTGTAGGGCATGCACATAAACTTTATACTCTAGATAGGAAACACATGGCTTCCAGGTCAGAGGTTAAAAGCAGGGGCCCAGGGTGAGGTGCAGTTTTGGGGCTGAATGTAATCCATAAATATATTCTGATTGTTCTGTACAATGTTTAAAAATTTTGCAATTTTCATTTTTAAAAAATCCAGATTTTTCTTCAGAAAATCTGACAAACTGGCCCTTCATTTCTACAAAACAACAGGGGCTGAAGGTGAATAGTGACAGGCCCCTAGATAAAGGGTGAACTTTTCACCTCACCCTAGTTCTCAACACTCCCTATCAACAATCTTAGAACTGTCTGCTTCGCTTATGTTCAACATCTATTTTGCCCTGGCATGCATTTGAGGTTGAAGCCCCTGTTGTAGGTACATTATACTTCTCCAAATGCTATGAGTTAAATTGTGTCCCCCCAAATTCATATGTGAAAGTCCTAATCCCTAGTACCTCAGAATGTGACCTTGTGTGGAGAGAATCTTTACAGAAGTAACCAAGTTAAAACAAGTCATTACGGTGGGCGCTGACCCAATCTGATTGGTGTCCTATAAGAAGGGGTCACACATGGAGGGAGAAGTAAGATGAAGGCAGAGACTGGGGTGCTGCATCGACAAGCCAAGGGACACCAACAACGACCAGCAAGCCACCTGCAGCAGGAGAGGGGCTGGGACAGATTCTCCCTCACAGCCTCAGAAGGAACCAGCCCTGACAACACCGTGATCTCAGACTTCCAGCCTTTAGAGCTACGAGACAATACATTTTTGTTTTGTAAGCCATTCAGTCTATGGTAGTTTGTTATGGCTGCCCTAGAAAACTAAGTAGCTCCAAGTAGCTCAAATTAAGTATCTTCAATCACTGGTTGTGTCTCATCTAGAAAAAGGACATGACAAGGAGAAACATTCTTTCCAAAACCTGGAAAGATGCTGACAAATTTCTGGTGAGTCATGACTGCCAAAAGATGGTAACAGTTCACCTCTGAGTGGGTGGGTGATATCAACAGTGAAGAAATATTTTAGGGGAACAAGTGTGTCAGGGAGGCAGAGTGTCTGCATCCTCATTTACTCCTGAACTTGATTTAGATGACATATTCCTACACGTATACTTCAAGACACCTTCTGCTTTCTTTTTCTTCCCACGCCTTTTCTACCTCTGTCTGATCTAAACATTACAGAGGGTACTGGAGGTGGTTGAGTGAGAGGAGCACAGCTGGAGAGGAGCTGGGTCTGAACAGCTTGCTACCTCCCAACAGCAAGCCTGAGAGCACTGGTTGTGGAGTAACCACGAGCCCACAAGCCGGTAATGTTTCACAGTCTTGGTTCCTTTCTTTTAAAATAAGCAGTCCTGCCCTGGCTAGGTAGGGGTAGCTCAGTTGGTTAGCGCTGTTAGAGAGTAGAAATTTTTGAGCATGCTTCCTTCTGGTCGACTTAGCCTTGAATACCAGCTGCACCTCACAAAATAGCCTTCCCAGATAGAACACTGTCAGCTTTCTGAAGAACAGGATGACCCTGTAAATAACATGGTCATCAATAATATGACCCTGACATTACTTAAGAAAAACTGTTTTGTCTTAACTTACTGGCTCTGCAAAAACAAGATGTGGTAAATGTGCTTAAAAGTGGTCCTGCACAAAGGGTTGGGGCTGCTCTCTGGACTCCCTGTGTGGAGAAAGGCAGAGCAGTTGCTGGCCAGCTAATAAAGGCTCCCTAAATTTTAATTTGGTCTGGACTCCAGTGGTCGTTCACTCGCGTTCCCTCCACAACATTTGGAGGCCCCCAGCGAGATAACCAGCCTTTGACTGGTCCTGTGACCGGAGCCCACCAGGGTCCCCAGACTCTCCGACCCAGGGGGAGATCTCTGAGAGATGTTCCTCAGCCCCGGGACTGGTAGAGGTTGGAGACATTGCCTGCTAAATTTCTTAAATGACTCTGATCGGAGCCGCATGGATCTGGTTCTTACCGATGAGAAACTTATTTCTGGTTCTGTGGGAGCCCATCTAGGGTCTCTGGAAGGCTGGACACAGTGCTACTTCTGAGACCAGATCCCAGGGCACAATGGTGCCCAGCAATCCTCAGTTGGTTGTCATTGTCTTTGTTATTCTGTGTTATTGTGGTCTAATTGTTTCTATCATTAGAATGGGCCAGTCTGCTTCATGTTCCGTCTGTACTCCCCTGCACTGTTTTTTGAAAAAATTTTCAGGAATTCAAGTGGCGAGCAGATGACTACAGAGCCTCCGTTAACGCTTTTGATTTACAGAAATTTTGTGAGTGGGAATGGCCGACTTTCCTATATCCCAGTGAGTGGCCCCCGGAGGGGTCCACTGATCTAGGGCTGGCATATAACGTCCAACATGCTGTTTTCGACAATCCTGGCCACCCGGACCAAATTCCTCATATCCAAATTTGGATAGACATCTTGACTGACAATCCCAAGTGGCTCTGGGACTGCCAAAAACCTCCCCAGAAGAAGGATAAATGTAAGTGTGAGAGTCTGAGTGAAAGATAGTGCAAACCCTGCTTTAGAGGGAAGACAGTAGAGAACTTTTAATTGCTTTTCCTTGATTTATAATTTGCTGTATTAGTTTAAAATTTTGGAATTCTAGGGTTAATTTAAAGGTTGCCAATCCAGAGAAGTTTAAACAAAGGCTTGTTGGGTTAAGATTAGTCATAATTAACTGCTTTATAGGCTGTCTTTTCAGAGAATCATGTGGTCCTGAGAACTGCGACCTGCCTGCCCTTCCTGATAGATTTGCAGTGGGTCTCTGTGGGAGGAAGAGAGCCGAAAACTGCTCCGGAACAGGTGTGAGAAAGGGTAGAGGTGGTGAAATTCACTCTCAGCCTGCTGAGATAGAGAAGCCCTAGGCTGGGGGACAGGGGGATGGTTGGAGATATCAGAAGTGGTGAAGGTTGAGATCTTCTGGGGCCTTGGAGTAAAGAAGGAAAATATGGGAGGGAGAGCAGCTGTTCCTTATTTCCCCTGCTAAGGACAGAGTAAATGGTTAATGCAGAAAAGGGGGGGGGGTATTGGTGGGGAGAGCAGGCAGAGATAGGTTTTTGTTGATTTTGCTGGCTACAACCCACTCTCCTGGCGTCCTTGGTTTCTTGCTTATCTGAACTATGCTAGACTCAAGGCTTTCTACAAAACACAGTGGATCTTCCTCTGCTCTGTTTTCTTTTTTTTAACCCTTCCAATACACATAAAGAAAATCTCATTGTCCAAGCCTGGCAGGGTGGGGTTACTGGGTACTTCTTGGGTGGTGGTGGAATATTCAGCAAAAGAATTTTAAGATATAATATCTTTAATGTTACAACTAGTTTAAGTTTTAAAAATCTGTCTCTCAAAAAGAAATATTTTTACCTTCTCTTAGTTTTATCACAGAAGGTCTAAGTCATAAATGTTAATCTAAGAAATTCTGGCTGTTTACTTTTTAGGAATCATTAAAGGATTGAGGTTTCAAAGAATAAGGAATATTGAGTAGAAGGTCTGAGGCATGGTTATGCATTTTTAAAGGACATAGAAGGTTTGAAGGCTAATTTGGAAGTGTAAAATTTATAAACATTGTGTATGTAATAATAAGGAGAAGAGAAATGATGAAAGGAAATCAAATAATACAGGCCAGTAAGCCAGGAAGAGTAAATAATTTATATTCTGCCTCCCTAAACAGAGGGTAAATAGTTATGTCAAATACTTAGGGAGAGACTGATAAAAGAAATACAACAGTTACTGTTTGTTCAGAAAAGATTACTTTAGAAAGTCCATAAAAAGTACTGGCAAGAAAAATTCTATCTTAAAGTAGGTCAGTATATTTTTCTCCTTATACAATTCCTCTGAAATTTGGCAATACTTAATAAATAAATCATGGCAATACATTTCTTTGCATAAAATCAATAAGACCGGTTTCTAATAGTGGTTTTATTAACCAGAAACTTTGACTGGAGTATCATGTTTTAAAAAGCCCTGCCTGAACTCTGAAGACATGAAGCCAATAAGAGTGCCATGGAGAAAGTCTGGTATCCTGCTTGATAGCCCTGAAAATAGCTGGTGCTGGAGCATCAGGGCCATACCCTACCATCACTGGCGGTTGGTCAGAGTAGAAGGGGAGCAATAAGGGTGCCTCTGCGTCCCTGCTGGACACCCATGCACTCTGAGCCATGATGAGTAGGAGGGCTGAGATGGGCCTTAAAGCCTAGGGCATGAGCCCGGGTAGAGCCACTACAGGGAGGACTTCACCTAACTCAACAGATACTACAGGCAGGCCTGACAGCAGCTGGATAGCTTGGCTTCCTGGCCCTACGGGGCACATTAAAATTCAATCATGAAATTCCGGCAAAGGTAGTCAGTTACCATTCTTGTTATGTTTATGCAAACAATCAGGCCAAATTAAACACATTAGATAAATTAGTCTTGATTTGCCTTTTTTGATAAACATGGGTATAATTTTGAGGAGAAAAATTCTATTTCAATAGGAGTTATTAAAACTGAAAGGTTTTCTTTCCCTTCCACCAGACCATTTGTTACAGTTTGTCTCCGCGAGGTCACAAGCCCACCTCCTTCTGTGCCCAGGCCTCATTGTCCCTCTGACAGACAGCAAGGATCTCTTGGCTCTGAGAGAAACCTCTGACCCGCCTCAGCAGGAAGTAGCTAGAAGAGCCCACCGATGTCCATTTTCCCTAAAAGAATTCAGAGCCAGGATCCTTGAGGTAATATATTAGGCAGTTAGACAGATATGAGCAGAGCAAGAATGATGGGCCAACTAGTACTACCAGATGTAATTAAGTCTTTTCATCTCTACCTATGTGAGACTCCCCAGAAGCAAGAGGGAACAAGGCTGCAGATGAAGCAGCCTGGGAGGCTTCCCTAAAACCAGTGGGGCCTCTACAGATTCTAGTGACTCTTCCAAACCCTGACCTACCCACCTCACCAGCTTACATGGAAACCCAATCTAGAAAAGCTGAAATCCATAACCAATCTTTACTCAAGTTCTTCCAAGGTACTCTGCCTATACCAACTTCTGATCCGGTCCATCCTTCCATCCTGGTGACTCTGTTGGGTAGAGAAATTTGCCACACAAGGACTGACTCCTACCTGGAAAGAACCACCCCCACAGCAGTCAAGGTCGATGGGATCCCGATGTGGCTTCATCACACCTGGCTTATGACAGCCCAGGCAAAATAGAGAGTCCAGGACTCTTCGGACCCTCTAAAGATTAGTCTTGGCCCTCATTCCGGGACCTTATCTTATAAACAGGCCCACAGACTTTATTCAGCAGAGAATTAATTCTATCAAGCTTATAGTCCTCATGGGTCAATATAACTACCTCACCAACAGTGACCCAAAAGAGTCAATGATTTGCCGAAACTGGTTTGGCTCAGTGGGTAGAGCATCAGCCTGTGGACTGAAAGGTCCCAGATTTGATTCCGGTCAAGGGCATGTACCTGGGTAGCGGGCACATCCCCAGTGGGGAGAGTGCAGGAGGCAGCTGATCGATGTTTCTCTCTCATCAATGTTTCTAACTCTCTATCTCTCTCCCTTCTTCTCTGTAAAAAAATCAATAAAAAATATATATATAAAAAAAGAGTCAATAATTTGATTCTCTCATAAAAACCAGTGGGGAATGTTAGAGAGTAGAAATTTTTGAGCATGTTTCCTCCTAGTCGATTTAGCCTTGAATCCCAGCTGCACCTCACAAAATAGCCTTGCCAGATAGAACACTGTCAGCTTTCTGAAGAAAGGATGACCCTGTAAATAACATGGTCATCAATAATATGACCCTGACATTACTTAAGAAAAACTGTTTTGTCTTAAATTAGTTGCTCTGCAAAAACAAGATGTGGTAAATGTGCTTAAAAGCGGTCCTGCACAAAGGGTCGGGGCTGCTCTCTGGGCTCCCTGCCTGGAGAAAGGCAGAGTAGTTATCAGCCAACTTGCGGGTTTGATCCCCGGTCAGGGCACATACAAGAATCAACCAATGAATGCATGAATAAGTGGAGCAACATATCAATGTCTGTCTGCGTGTCTGTCTCTCTCCCTCCCTTTCTCTCTCTCTCTCTCTCTCTCTCTCTCTCTCTCTCTCTCTCTCTCTCTCTCTTTCTCTCTCTCTCTTAAAAGTCAATAAAAAAATTAAAAATGAAACTGCCATTTCATCCAGTAATCCCACTTCCAGGAATATAAAAAAAAACAAACAAAAAACAGAAACACCAATGAGAAAGCATATATGCACCCCTACGTTCATAGCAACGCAATTTACAATAGCTAAGATTTGGAAACAGCCTAAGTGCCCATCAGCAGAAGAATGGATTAAAAAATGGTGGTACATCTACACAATGGAATACTATGCCAGTGTAAAAGAAAAAGAGGGAACTTTTACCATTTGCAACAGCATGGGTGGACCTGGAGAGCATTATGCTAAGCGAAATAAGCCAGTCAGTGAAAGATAAATACCATATGATCTCACTCATTTATGGATAATAAAGAACATTACAAATTGTTGAACAAAAATAGACAGAAGCAAAGAAAAATCGAACAGACTGTCAAACTATAGCGGGAAGGTAGGGGAGGTTTGAGGGGTAAGAGATCAGCCAAAGGACTTGTATGCATGCATATAAGCACAACCAACAGATGCAAGACACTGGGGGTGGGGGGACGAGGGCAAGTGCCGGGGGGTAGGGGAGGCCAGGGGGAGGTCTATGTACTACTATTTGTAATACCTTAAATAATAAAATTAAAAAATAAATAAAAACAAAAACAAAAACAAAATATATGCAGAATAAAAAAAATAAAAAAATAAAGTATATTCTTTAAAATTCTCATAGGGAAAAAATCAATCAATCAATAAAAATTTAAAATAAGTAGTCCTGGTGACTTACAGAGTGATTCACCTTCTGTGATGTTTCAGAAACAAAAGCATTACTTCTTCATGCATCATACTTCCCTCTAGTACCTGAAACCCCATTCCCAATGGTCCCGAGCTCCATCCTCTGGGGGATTTTGCTTCTTCAACCAGTCAGTGTCCCAAGCTGGGAAATGGCGAAGGGCCAGAGCTCTGCCCTTGCAGGAGTCACCCTGACACGTCACCCTGTCAACTTTGAGAAGCATGGCTCCATGTCTAATTTTTTCATTTTTAATCCACACCCGAGGATATTTTTCCATTGATTTTTAGAGAGAGTGGAAGAGAGAGGGAAAGACAGAGAGAAATATTGATGAGAGAAACACATCGATTGGTTGCTTCCTGCACGCGCCCCAACCAGGATTTGGGCTGGGAAGGAGCCCGCATCCGAGACATGTGCCCTAGATTGAAATGAAACCTGGGACCTTTCAGTCTGCAGGCCGATGCTCTATCAACTGAGCCAAACTGACTAGGGCTCCAGGTCTAATTTTTAAATGATGAAATTTTTAGGGGTGGTGGTAAATGGGATTTCAAATAAATAAAATGGAGTCATGTGGATTAAATATGACTTTGGGGGGAATAAAAGGCTTGGTAACTGAAGGGAACCAGAAGTGGGTGTGATGGTTAAGATCACAGTTAGGCTGACCACTTTTTAGGGTTCAGGTTGAAGGGCCCTGAGAAGACACCTAGAGAGAAAGTAGTATGATCTTGCATTTGGGGAAACTCTGGTAGTGGGAGAAACTGTCTTGAGATCTTCACACCTCCCCTGACTGGAGCTCACTGTAGATGAAAGGACATGAGAAGGGATCCTCAGACTTGTGGATTCTCAGCATTTTGAGAACACCCTCAATAAAAATCTAAGCATGTTCCCCTACATACTCCATGTCTTTATTTATAAGTTATATACAAGTACTCCTGCACTAATATACCACGTACACCATACGAGAGGGAGAATCAACTTAAAAAGAATGATGTAAAATAAACAGAAGCTCTACTATTTTCATCCCCCATACATCTGAGTAGGTGACCTTGTTTATCCCTTGGTTCTCTGCACCTGTCCTGAGTCTGTACAGCAGGCCCCTTTATCTGCGAAGAATATTTCTAGACCCCTAGTGGATGCCTGAAACTGCGTGTGGTACTGGGACTTATATTCTTATGTTTTTTTTCTCTACATACGTACCTATGATAAAGTTTCATTTACAAATCAGGCATAGTAAGAAATTAACAATAATAACTAATCACAAAATGGAACAAATAGTTTAGTACATTGTAGTAAAAGTTATGTGAATGTGGTCTCTCTCTTTCCCAAAATATCTTGTACTGTACTCAAACTTTTCATGTAAAGGAAGCACTTTACTGCTTCTCTTTGGCATATCTCAATTGCCAGCATCACTACTCTTATTCTTTGGGGCCATTATTAAGTAAAATAAGAACTTCTTAAACATGACACTGTCATGCCTCTGTAGTATATCTGGTAACTAAGACAGCTACTAAATGACTAATGGGCGGGGAGTGTATACAGCGTAGGATTCACTAGACAAAGGGATAATTCACCTCCTTGTCAGGGGAGAGCAGGGCTGCCTGAGATTTCACCACACCATTAGAATGGCATGCAATTTAAAACCTATGAATTGTTTATGTCTGGGATTTTCCATTTAATATTTTCTGACTGTGGTTGACTCTGGATAACTGAAACCAGGAAAAGCAGAACTGCGGATAAGGAGGGGCGACTGTATACATAAGGACCAGAGTAACTGCACCCAGTTGATCATGTTCATGTCTTACAGGCAGCCCACACTTCTCAAATGGTGGTTGATTGAAATGGTTATGATCACAACATCCAGATGACTTGTTGACTGAGGTGTAGGAGACCTGCCCAATAGCATCCATGAGAAAACTTTGGAAGAATGATATTTTTGTGTTCTAATGTAGAAACTCTGCCTTCAAGCTTCACATCATTTTACTAGACATTTCTGCTATCCACTTCCAATGTGGAATTACTCCAGGAGTGATGAATTTTTTAATGCTGTTCAAACAGTTGGCCTAATGTTACGTTTTATATCTTGCTTACTCCATGAGGACTACAGATTTGACCACATTTTTCAAGAAGTTAAGATTTTCAGCACATTTCCTCTACCTCAAATGGCCAAAGAATTCCACAGCCTTGTAGTTTCAGAAATGCAAACTTGACACAACAGATTCCCACATTTTTTTAGTTATTTTTTACCATAATGAAGCTCACTTTTTACACATAGCGATCAGGTGATTTAATCACACCCTCTCAGATTAAGAAATGAAGGCCCAGGGAGGTCAAATGACCATGTAGGGAACAGAAGAACCAGAGCCAGAGCCCAGGGTTCTGACCGTGAACTGGTTCTCTCTGCACCACCATCACCTCTGGGTCTCAGCTCTCCTCTTCAAATGCTTTGGGTTCTGGACAAATGAGTAAGTCCCTTGGGTGTGAGTCAGTGGCTGCACTTACTCAAAGAAGACCTTGGGCACAGACTTGGCCTATCCACCCAATTTCCTGAACTCTGTACAACATTGTCAACCTGCGAAACACTCCTGAGATCCTCTCCTTTAGGCCCAGTTCCTATAATCTGGCTAGAGATGCCCAGGGCCTTGATACAGGAAATAAACTCCCTATAAGAAAGAGTGCACGAGGATGAAGTGGACTTAGAGTGAGGATGCAGGACAGCTCAATACCTTGACCATGCCCCACACTCCCCTTGGTACTCCTGTCTTTCTCTCCTTCTTCAGTGTATCTTCTCCTTCTCATGACCAGGGTGAGAGGGCTGGAGGTGGATGTGTACTATGGTAAACCCACTGTGGAGTTTATGAATTCTAAGTAGTACTGAAGTGTTGTTAGAATATGAAGGGTTGGGAAAGGGTAGATTTTATAAGGATAAGGCTTCAAATGCAGCAAACTTTCCCAGTGTATGGATGCTCTAGTCTCCTCCCACCTCTGCATTTTGTCACCATCACTGTCAGCCAGCCATGGTTGACTTATGTGGATATGGATTCAGGCAGGAAAAGCTGGCAACTGTCTCTCTTTTGGGGGGTATGTTTTGTGACAACAATGGCCTTTTGGCCAGTTATCTGCAGTGGGCAAGCCGAATGGCTAGCCACACACATCTGCAGCAGCTGCACACACATCTGATTTCTATATCTCCCATCTTTCTCTTTCCACAGAAGATGCCAACTCGGGCAGCCAGATGTGCTGGCATCACACATATGCAGAGAAGTCTTCCATTTCCCATATATGTAGAGCTCTGCTTGTACCGCAGCAAAGCTGAGGAAATGAAACCCGAGAGCACATGGTGGAACTTTGAGAAGTGGGGCTGAGATCAAGGATACACTCCTTCTCTTTTTCCTGCACTCCTCATCTCCCCACAAAACAGCCTTATTTATAGATATAAAACTGAAGAGCTGGTCAGGAATCAGCCAAGCACTGTATCCACCCACCCGACGCACCTTCAGAGAGAAACCCGGCCATCTGCAGCCGAGGAGAGGAGACTTGGGAGGCAAGATATATGCATGCTAAGAGACATGAAGCTTTGAGTAGCTTCAGAAAAAAGAGAATAAGACCCATGGGTGGGAGTTGCATGGATAGAGAGCTCAGGTCAGCAGAAGGTAGAATGCTTAACAATCAGGCTCTGCAACAATGGCACCGGCCCTCCAGAGGGCCGGGAATAACTATCACTGAGGAATTAAGAGAGATTGGGATGCCAGCTGGGGGATGTGCACCATGTTCACTGACCAGTGAGGAAGGGTGGGGGGGAGTAGGTGGGTAGATATTTTCATTCCATGATTCTAAGACTACAGAATTCAAGGACAAATCATCCATCAGTGTTAACTATTTTATACAGCTCTGTAAGATTAAAACAACATCCTCCAGGAGGAAACCAAATTAATTATGGGAAACTGTCCTTAAGCAACAAAATAAATCAGGTAGGAGGGAAGAACCCCAGCAGCTCTGGTGGATAGCATCTGTGCCCCCGTAAACTCTTCGGGTACCAGTTGCCTCAGTTGTCCTGGTGAAGGTGATAATGAAAACTACTGATGGGGTTGTGGAGAGAAGAAAATGACATAACAGATAACTGAATGTTTACTATGGGTGAGGGACTATTTTAAATGCTTTGCTTATATTACTTATATCTTATAACTGCACATTTAAAAAATACAGAAACACAGGCAGAGAGAATAAGTGAGTTTCTCAAGGCTGCACAGATAGAAAGAGGGAGAGGAGAATGAAATCCAAGGGTCTACATGTTGTACCCAAACACTTAGCACAGTGCCTGGGACAAAGTGGGGCTCATGATGACTATTATTACAGAGGCAACACAATGTGGTCGTTGAAAGGGAGTGTTCTGCAGCCAGTCTATGTGACATCATACAGGAAACTGAAGTTCTCTATACCTGATGTTCTTATCTGTAAAGTGGGCACAAAATGTCCATTCCATAGGGAGTTTTGAAGATTAAGTGATTTAATGCATGTTAAATGTTTAGAAAAATATCTGGCAAATAATCAGTGCTCCACAACATAGGCTAATACCATATGAACATGCTCTAGATTACAACTACATCCAGGTGTTTAGTATGTCAGTATAACCCACTCTATGTTCATGTCTATAATATACACAAAGGGCAATCACTCAAAAGTCACAGCTTAGTGACGAGGCATTATTAACAGCCACTGACATCTGGTTGCACAGTATAGGAGAAAGTGCATGTATTAGATTGCTTTGTGCCTAGCCAAACTCCAATTGTACACAGGCCCTCAATTCCACTGGACGGTGGCAATTTTTCTATAAGAGGTTCTTGCCTGGGAACTCTGCCTCTCAGGTTCCCCTTGAACCTCAAGTGAAATTTCCTAGATTTGAATGAGTGAAGGGGAAGGAACTGAGAAGAAATGGAGTTTTCCATGGTCTTTCTGCTGTACGCTCTCCAAGAGACACCGGGACTGGTTTGGGGGTGGAGACTGACGTCTTCTACCCAAATCTGCAGAGCTGGTGGTTCTGCTGTCCTACCTGGTGAGCTTGGTCCCGATCTGCTGCCTCAACTCCAGCCTCTCTTCATCTGTCTGCCTGGGAAGGATGTTCTTTTCTTCTAGCTCTCTCTTGGAGGGCCTGTTGCTGAGTTTGATGGCTAAGGAGTCCTTCCGGCACACTTTCATGGCCAGGGAGCCTGCAGGAGGGGGAAACGAGTTAATAACGCTGACACCCACCTGCCCAGGATCCCACAAGAACAACTGTGGGTCACAAGGGGAAAGGCAGGAAGACAGTGGCTTCACACCTGAGAGTGGGTAAGGACCCAAAGGACACTTCCATAGAGTTCCTGCAAGCAACATGTTGGGTACACCTCCCAGAGTTGAGCATGTGAGGAGCACAGGGGAGCCTGTGATTGGATCTTGGCTCTCCAGGGACTGTCAGTATGCAGGTAACACCATAAAGGAGGGACAGACTGGAGAGTAATAGAAGCAAAGAGGGGAAAAAGGACAGGGTCCTTTAGTAACCACAGGGAGCTTCACAGAGGAGGAGGGGCTGGCACCTGCAGGGACAAATGAGATGCGCCCAGGCAGCACGTTGGTGGATGTCTGCATGTGGGAAAGCTCAGAGGTGACAGATAAACCAGGTCATCACAGGAGACAAAAGAGATCAGTGACTGTGGAGCTGGGGTCATGAAGGAAAATAAAGCTGGGCAGACAGTGAGGTCTGTTTGGGGTGGGATGAAAGTGAGTTCATTAAAATAGGCAATATTTTGGGATAGTTTTTCTTTCAATGTAAGGAGTTCTGAGCAGCCAGCCAGAGCAGGGCTGCCTTCCATCTGGAATAAATCTATGGTTCTCAACCAGGGGTGATTTTGTTTTCCAGGGGACACTTGGCAAAGTCTAGAGACACTTTTGATGGTCAAAATTGGGTTTTGGGGGAGGCACTTCTGGTATCCAGTGGGCAGAGGCCAGGGATGCTATTAAATATCCCACAGTGCACAGGACAACAAAGTCTAATCTGGCCCAAAATGTCACCTGTGCCGAGGCTGAGAAACACTTCTGTAAAACATTCACTTCTCTGGGCAGGAAACAGTGCCCAGGGCTGAGCAGTGGCTCCTTCCTTCCTGGGTTATTTGGGCCTTTGGCCGCCCCTCGTGCTCCTCTCCTGGACATCACCTTGATCATGTCATTGCCACCAGGACTCCTACCAGCAGCAGGAGGAGACTGGGCAGCAGCAAGTTTGGGGGATTCCTCTGGATTTTATTTTGTAGGCTAGTTCTCTCCCTTCCTCACTGGTTTTACAACATGGACTTTGGAATGAGACAGTGGTATCAAACCCTAGTGCTGCCCCTGAGTAGATGTGAGGCTCTGGGCAGGTCACTGGCCTGACCCTTTTCTTCCCCTCTCTGTAAAATGGGGCAATAGTGTCCACGCTACTGCGTGTTGTAAGATGTAGATAACAGAATAAAAATCTTAGCACGTGGCCAGACACGGTATAGATTCAGTGAAAAGTTGCTATAAGTTCATTTGTTAAAAAGTTAACCAAATATCAGTCTGTAATCACTTAACTAAAATGTATTGATTATTCATGGCCAGAATGACAGATTTTGAACTTTGCTTTCTTCATCTCTTCTCTCAGCACGTTTGAGGCCCTAAGTAAGAAATTTCAATTCAGGCCTTCTAAATTTTGTTGAGGTCTGCTTAAAGTGAATTTGCTGCATACACAGTGGTGAGTCTATCTGAGTATTATGCACATTCAAATTGAATTTTAGGGTTCCTGTCCCTTTTTTTTTGAGGGAGGGGGCTGCATCTCAAGGGAAGCAGTCAAAGCAAGGAAGAGGCATCTAAGTAGCAGGGGGCAACATGATGTAATTTTTAGAGCTTTGGGGATGTTCAGAGGACACTGACCCTTTCATTTTACTAATGAAAACACTGAGGCCCTAAGAGGTTAATTGAGCTGCCCCGTGTCCCAGGGCCAGTTGACACCAGACCTCAAGTTAGAACCACAGTGTTGGGCAGCTCGTCAGCACTCTTTCTATAAAGGCCCCGCCCCATCCCCCCCCCCCCCCCCAAGAGCTGGATGCACGCACTGGTGTACAATGAGCTGTCGTCATCCTCGTCTTCCTCTTCCTCCTCCTCTTCCCTTGTGTAGAGACAGGAAGAGTCTTCGTAGTCTGATTCATGAGGCACATTTTCTTTATTGTCATCACATTCAATCACAACAGTTGGCACTTGTCTTATTTCTGGAAGGCCCAGAGGTCCTGCTTTTGTGATACCATCACCCGAGTGCAAACCGGAGCTGTGGTAAGAAGTGGGGCAGGGCACCCGCTGCTCAGAGCTGTTCAAAGAGAAGGAGGAGAGAAGACAGTCACTCTGGCTAATGTCTATAAATGCATCAGAACCTTCTTAAAACTTTGTCAGTTCCTAAGAGAAAACGGGTCTCCAGGGCAACTGAAGTCTCATTTCTCATCTTATAGTTAAACATTTGAGGCCAGCAGACTTCTCTGATGGTGGCAGCAGCATGGGGTAGGAGTAGAAATCCTTATTCCCTGTGGATGGATGGGGTGACACTGGCACAGCAATGCGAATGTCCCTAATGCCACTGAGCTATACATGTCAAAATAGTTAAAATGTAAATTTTTTTTGGTCCTGTGTATCTACAATAAAAAAAATAAAAACAGCCCTGACTGGTTTGGCTCAGTGGATAGAACGTCGGCCTGTAGACTCAAGGGTTCCAGGTTTGATTCCGGTCAAGGGCATCTACCTTGGTTGCGGGCACATCCCCAGTAGGGGTTGTGCAGGAGGCAGCTGATCGATGTTTCTCTCTCATCGATGTTCCTAACTCTCTATCCCTCTCCCTTTCTCTCTGTAAAAAAATCAATAAAAATATATTTAAAAAAATAAATAAAAACAAAATTAAAAAATACATTTCGTTCCACAAATATTTCTGGTTAAGAGTCATACCTCCAAGTGGCAAAGGAAAGTTTCTTTGCCACTGACATGTCTCATAGGAGGAGTAAAAGGATTAATTTGTTGGAGAATCTAGAGATCCAGAGAAGAGAGAATGCATGAAGTTCTAGCTTTCAGAGCTCCACAGTGTGACTGGTAGAGGCTGAGTGTGGGACAGAATGCTTGAAACTTCATGTATGGAGAGATTCAGGGAGAGAGAAGAGGTGGGACCATAGGGCTGGTGACTCATTCATGAACATCAGGGTGGATGTGGTCAAGGATGACTTAGAGAGAGTTCTCTCCCCTCAGCAGCCACAAGTACCATAGTCTGTTTGTTGTTGTTGCTGTTGTGTTTTTTTTTTGGAGGTCAGTTTTCCATGCAGCAATGGTAATGACATTCTTGATTTTTCTCTCTTAAATTGAGCCAACTCAAATAAAATGTATTTTTAATGAAAAATTATTTGCTTCATAAGTAGAATCCATATAAGTCCATTGTAGGAAAATTAGGAAATGTGTAACATAAAAAAAGTAGTTATTTTTTTTAATAGACTCTATCTTAGGCTCCTAAAGCAATTTGGAATCTTTTTCATGACAGACTCTGAATGAAGCCCAGCAAGAATAATGGGCCAGAAACACACAGCTTAATTCTATAATTCTTCTTCAGATTAATTGGAAGTGGGATTTATATCTTTTATTTAAGGAATTTCTAAAACGTAGAAAATTCAACACATTTACCATCCAAAAATGTTTGATATTCATAAAATAATGGAGTGTGAGGTTATACTATATATCAATGAATTCACATTAAAATATTTTTATACAAAAGAAAAATCCTACTCATGACATATGAATTCATGATAGTCTCCTTTGAAACTTTCAATTATGCTTTAAATTATTGCTATGTCTAATTTAAATTTAATTAACTTTCTTCCTTCCATTATTTCCTAAGTGCTGTTTTGCTCTTTATATTTTTCACATAACTCTTCAGTGACACAAATGGAAAATCTAGTTAACACATTATGAGCTATGACATTTAAGGCAATGAATTCAATCAACTAGAAAAAAAGCCCTTCAACTACTAAGATTAAATCAAATATTTACAAAACTGCAGCATCTTATTAGACACTAGAGGCCTGGTGCATGAAGTTCATGCACTCAGGGGCAGGGTGTCCCTCAGACCAGCCTGCGCCCTCGGACATCCTAAGCCAGCAGTCAGAGATCCTTAGTGCTGCCATGGAAGCACGAGAGGCTCCTGCCACTGCCACTGCCACTGCGCTTGCCAGCCGTGAGCCCGGCTTCTGGCTGAGCTTTGCTCCCCTGTGGGAGCACATTGACCACCAGGGGGCAGCTCCTGCATTGAGCACCTGCTCCCTGGTGGTCAGTGTGCATCATAGTGACCAGTTGTTCCGTTTGGTCGATTTGCATATTAGCCTTTTATTATATAAGATGAGCAACTAAAGGGGTCCATTTTCCATCTAGTTCAATACAAATGGTCATGAGCACAGGAAAGTGGAGAACATGGTAGATGGTCTCTGGGTGACAAATATAACAGTTGACTGAAAGGTGGCTGACTGAGGGCACTAGTGCCCCACCTCACAAGGCACCCCTCCTTCAGGCAACCACACACACTGCATTCAAATTCTACTTGGGATTCCACACTGGGTATTAAAGGAAGCAGGGACAGAGGAGGCAGAAATGTAATTCCATGGCTCATGCTTTGCCCCACCTTTCTTCTCCTCTCCCTCATCTATAAATTAATTAACAATGGCTCCAACGAGGGCACAGAGCTGGGAATATTAGATCTGAGGGATGAAAAGCAGCCAATAGATATTTATGTTTGGTGGGGAAAAGAGTTGGAAACCAGAATGTATGAATTCCTTAAGGCAAAGGGTTCCAAAGTGCCTCAAGAGGACTGAGAAAGGAGAAATATTACGCAAATATTATTATTTTTTTAAAAATAATAATATTTTAAAAATATTTATTTTTAAAATATTAATTTTAAAAATAAATATTTTTAAAAACCAAATATTTGTTTGGAGACCAAAAAACACAGCCTTACAGGCAGCTGTGACCAACAGGGCTCTATGGTTTCTCTTTCCTCAAAGACACGAGGGAGTGTGAGTCTGAATAGAATGGGATTGGAAGGCTGATCCCCCAGGTGCTTAGGCAGGTTCTAGGTATCATGTGACCTACTAACTTTGTGAAATAGGGACCAGCCATGGTGATCAGCCACTGTCTGTGGGGGCGCTTATAGACCCAGCTGGGACCTCACCTGGCCAATAAGGTCATCTTCTTGAGGTGTGACTCTAGAACATGATAGAATGTCTACTTTCTGGCCGGCATGGTTCAGTGGTTGAGCAATGACCTATGAACCAGGAGGTCAAGGTTTGATTCCTTGTCAGGGCACTTGCTCGGGTTGCAGGCTGGTCTTCAGTGGTGTGTGTGTGTGTGTGTGTGTGTGTGTGTAGGCAGCTGATCAAAGGTTCTCTTTCATCATTGATGTTTCTATCTGTCCCTTTCCCTTCATCTCTAGAAAAAAAAAAAGGAATAAAGAAAACAGAATGTCTACTTCCCCATAAGGGTGAAAAGGGTGTTTTCTAGGAAGCTAGGTGAATCCACCAAAACGGTTTATAAATATTCTATTCATAAATACCCATTGACGGCCAACTCTGAGGGGAAGGAGGACAAATACCCAGATGGGCTCGTCTAGCTGGCAACTCTGGAGAAGTACAGGAGAGCAAGAAAAGACAGATGTGAGCAATGGGTTGGCTGAGGAGAAGGTTGGGAGGTAATTAAGCGACCTCAGATTCAGGAGTTAGGATACAAATCTGACTCCAAATTTTGCCACTTATTATTGGTCAAAATATCCATGCCCTTATGGAGACCCACACTTGTTATTTATAGAAATGGCTTTCCAAATGGTTTCAAAACACTCCCAGTTTCAGTCTAGTTTCCACACCTCTGTCAGAGCAACTTTCTAAAACTCGGATCTAGTCTCACCGTTAGAACTCTGATTGCCTGCCCTATCTCCAACCACTGCTTCAAGGGTGACAAATGGAAAATCCAGTGAACACATCATGAGCTATACTATAAAGACAAGAAACTCAATGTAGCCCCTTATTACACTTGGCCTCCACCCTGGTTGTGGGCAGGAAGGGGAACACACAGCTGAATATGTCTTAGCAATGCGGGTTTTATACACTGGAGTTGTCACTTAGAAGGTGTTGTCTTCTACGTAAAAGGTCTCACTGCTGAAGAAAAGTAAAAACCCAGAAGCAGTCATGCAATGCCTCACACAACTTGACCCATATTATGAACCCAGCCTCTGTCCCCATACAATTTACTCCTTGATCATGCACAACAATGCATTGAATGCTCTTGGCCTGGAGTGTGCTCCCATCCCATCTTCACCCTAATTTCTATTTTCCTTTTCATAACTGGCTCAGGCAACATGTTGCCTATGTTCCTGGGAGACCCTGCAATTGTGAAAATTGGGAACATCTGTTTGCTTGCTATCTTTCCTTCCCCAACCACGCTGCAGGCTGTATGAGGGGCCGGGACCACGACTAATTCATGTTTGTAGCAGATGCCTAGCACCATGCCTGACACAAAATGGACACTCAGTAATTGCTCACTGTTTTTGCTGAATGAAGGAAATATGGGCCATGATCATTGATACTCAGGTGCAGTTGTAAGTGGTTGACAAATCATTTTTTACAGGGTATTAGTTAAGAGATCTGTTCTTTCTTTTCAGGGAGGCGTCTGGGGTGTATTGCAGGGCTGCGGGTGTCCCTGACTTGGTTGCCACTGTTATCAATGGCTTTAATAATGAAAAAGGCATCCTGATCCAATAGGTGGGAGAACTGAGATAGAGAAGGAAAGGAGGGAGTGAACATTTATTGAACGTGTTGCCTACTGTTCTAGAAGTGTTCACATCCAGCATCTCATTTCATCTTTCTAATAACTCTGCAGGAGAGGTGTCATTATCTCATTTTATTAAGCAGGAAATAGAGGCTCCAAGGGGGTAACAAAAAGGTGCATGAGGACACTGGGAATAAAAAAAGAAGAGAATCTGAACCCACTCTGTTACAATGCATTATATCCCAAAACTGAATTGTGCTACTTGTAAGATTGTGTTCTTTGATTCAACACAAACCTCACTAATTGTACACATGTAAGGTGAAGAGAACGAACAACACGTGTAAAAATGGGCATAATTACTTTTTAAATATTTTAAATTTGCTAGCCAGGGTAAGTAACAGTGTTCTACCCCACCATGGTCAGGCCATACCTGGGGCACAGAGTTTAAAGGATTTATCTTGGACACTGGATTATAATGGTCAGGATGGTGAGAGGAGTCATTTGCTGGCCTATTGTCATGGCAGAGGTGAATATATGCCACAGATCATCAAATATTTACTATCTGGTTCTTATGGAAAAAGTTCTCTGACTCCTGGTCTAAACCAGGATTCCTAACCCTTGATCATAGCCACACTCCTTAGTGTGTTTTTGGTCTGTGCCATAGCTGAAGCCCATTTACACTATTATTTACATTGTGTTTTTAAATCAACACTTAAAAAAACTTAAATACTAATTTAGTCTCATCTTAAGCAATAATATATTTGTAATCAAAGGCTTCATATGCTAATTTTGTGTTTATAACTTACAGTTAAATTAAATGACTGCTAAAACTTTTATAAAAGGCTGTGCTAAGCTTGCTTTGTGTACACCATTGATGCATACAACACACTTGGGTGAAGTGATGGCCTGGAGACCTTCTCACCTGCAGCATGATTGACATTTCGGGTTAGACAATTCTTTGTGGTGGGGGCTGTCCTGTATACTGTAGCATGTTCCCAGCACCCCTGGTCTCTACCCACTGGATGATAGTGGCATCTCCTCTAATGTGACAACAAAAATATCACCAGACATGGCCAAAAGTCTTTTGGGGGAGGAGAACTGCCCATTGGGGAACTACAGCTTAGAGCAGTGGTCGGCAAACTGTGGCTCGTGAGCCACATGCAGCTTGCAAGCCGCGGTTTGCCGCTCTGTTGACTAATGAGTTTGCCGACCACTGGGATAGGGGCTTAATCACAAGGAACAACAACAGCCTGTAATTATTGGAATCGAGAGTCTAGGTCAGTGGTCGGCAAACTCATTAGTCAACAGAGCTGCAAACCACGGCTCGTGAGCTGCATGTGGCTCGCGAGCTGCAGTTTGCCAACCACTGGTTTAGAGTATCCACAATGGTTGTGCCATGCACTGCATTTTCAGAGTTGTAGCACAAGGGTCACTTCTAAAGCAGCGTTGGTGCTGATTGCGAGGAATTCGCAGGATTAGCGGAAGATGATAAGTGTCCAGATCCCTGTCTCCTAAGTTCCTGACTTGCTGTGTCTCAGACTGTCACTGGGGCTGTACCAACAATTTGATGCTATGCGCCTCCGACTGAGTCAGTTACTTGCAGCCCTGGTCTAGTACCCGAACGTAAGATCACCTGACTCCTGAGTGCAACAGCTTTCCTCAACACATTGCCAAGATTGGTGATTTACAGAATGATGCTCTGGTGGCTTCAGTTACCGCATCTTCCAGAGCACCTGCCAAGCCCTGAGGAGAAGCTGATTCAAGTGATCAGGAGACGCTTCACATCAAAACTCTTTGAAGTCAAGCTTTCACTTTGCCTAGAATTCAAGCGGCTCTCATAGCACTGAGTTGTGTTCTGTTCTTCTTCCTGGTGGCTGACCAGGTACTAAAACCAGAGGTAAATATAACGCCCCTCATCCTGACCTATGTGGAGCCTTCCTTAACGTGTACTGGATTGCTGTACCCAATGATGAAAAAGTTAATGTTTTTAAGTGCTGACACTACACCTTGTATTGATCCATTTAGGTCTCACAACAACCCTAGGAAATGGGGTGCTGTGATTCCCCCCATCTCAGAGAGGAAAAACGAGGCCATGACCACGGTCGCAGCTGGAGGGATGCAGGCCTTACTGAACAAGGGCAGCAAGACTACAGGACCTGGCCTCCCACTGATGTCACTACACCACCCGTGTGGAAGCAGCAGTGCTACAGTGGCCCGGACCTTGCTGTTCTTCCAGAACCTTCTTCCCTCCCCAACCCCTCTCCCCCCGGCACCCAGCCCACTCTCCACTGTTGTCAAACAGGTCTGATCATTCCATTTTCCCAATGAAGATCTTTGAAGGGTCTCACTGTAAAATCGAATGATAAATTTTATCCTCTTTGGCATGGAGTGGGGGCCTCATCACCTGACCCCACAATTCCTTTCAGTCTCCTTTGTTACTGTTCTTTACTGACTGCCTAGTGTTTCAGCCACAGAGGGCCACTTGCCACTTCCCAAGCACATTGTGAATGCCCTGCCTCCTCCCTCTGCTCCTCTCATTGCTCCACCTTAGCCTTTCCTCTGAGTTTGGCTGAAAGCATCCTGCCACATTTCAGGGACAGCTCACGTGCCATTTCTTTTTAATGGTCTTTCCTAACTTCTCCAACGAAAATCAGCCCTTCTCTGTGCTTCCACATCTCCATTCTCATCTCCATTACAGCATCTGTCACATTGTGTTATAATTATGTGTCTACGCATTTGCTCCCTGCCCCTAGTGACTACAAGCCTTTCGAAGACAGAGGCTGTTTATTAATTACCTTCATATCCCAGCCCCATTTTGTGCGTGTTTTGGAACTGATGGAAAAGTCAGCTCAGTATTTGGGCTGAAGTCTCTTGGAATTAGAAGATGTCATATTACATTTCTCATCATTTAATTCACTAAAATAATGATCCCTGTTCCTGAGGGTCTTGCTGTTGCAGGGAAAGTATCCTTGTGAAAGAAGAATTAAGGTTTTGGAAATAGGGATCTAGAATTTTTTCCTAAGAAGATAATCCAAAGAGGCCTATGTAAGGAAGAATGCCTTTGGTCCCAGGACTGGCAGTGTGAGCACAGATGTAACAGAGAGAGCCTAAGGTTATTCTGTTTTCCATTTCTACACTCACAGGCTGTCGCGCCCCTTCAGTGAGGACTGTCCAGAGAAGGCTGCTTTGTAAGGTGAAGTAAAAGAGAACCATAAGGCTTCTTCTTATGTGACATTCTATAATGAATTTAAATAAACATCAAAGACCCCCAAATTATTCCAAGGGGAGAAACATGAGCTTCTGTTCCCCCTTTGGTAGCTCCAATGATATAATTTTCCTGACACATGTAGCAGGGATGAGCATGCAAAAACCTAAGGGCATTCATGACACTCACAGACATTGGACAGCTGCACCGCTGTGGGATATTTACATTCTAGTCCACATACTGGGGCTGCACAGCTCAGGAGGAAGGAGCAGGGCATCCTGCAAACCACCGCAGTAACTATCACACCTGGTCCCCACGGGGCCTGTCAGAGTGCTTTGTACATGTTCATTATCTCACTCTTCACAGAAACACGCAGGTAGGAACAGTATTGTTACAATCTTGATTGTATGCACCACAAATTCAAAACAACATGAAATATAATAATTATCTGTATAAGGGAAAGCACAGATGCTCACAGAACTCGACTACTCTTTCACTATGAATTCTGCTGTGAGGAGCCCCGGGTTAAGGCTACTGTGGAACAGAGGTGGGTCTGAATTCTGGGCTGGAGCCGTACAGCAGGTTTAGTGTGAGCAGCATGTGGCTGGGGACAAGTAGCGGTGCAGAGAGAATAGGATGTGAGAGAGGAGAGAATAATTGCAGAGCTGGCTAGCCCAGCCCTGGATAATGGAGTGTTGTCAATGAGGAGGAGTGCAGTGGGTTTATTGTGGCCGCATTAATGATGTGTTTCTTTAGGACAGAAAGACATCAACCATTAACGCCTCCTGGTCCCCTGCTCTAGCTCTCTTCAGTTCCCTGTCCCCACTGTACAAAATATAACAGTCACTGGCTTATCATCTATTTCTTCCACTACAAGGTAACCTCTCAAGGAGGTGGACTTTGTTTTGTCCTTTCTGTCTCCCTAGAGGATGCAACAGCCTGAATATCTTCCTTCATGAAAATGATGGAAGAACAGTAAAGAATAAACAGTTGTTTACCTAAAACAGGAGGTCTGCTACTTATAGGAGATATACTAAAAATAGAAGACTTCAGAAAGCTTGAGAGTAAATGGCTGTCTTCAACTGGTAAAAAGCATGTATTTCACACTCTCTTCTTCATTTTGTCCCATGACATGCCAAGGAAGTGAGACAATTTCTTCCCTCCCCCCTGTACTGCTCCATCATGAACAACATTTAATGAGTCCTCTGTTTGGAAAATTCAACTCTCTTCTTCAACTCTTCTAAACTGAGTTGGAGACTCATAGATTGAAAGAACAAGGGCCCCTCTCAGATCCCCTTTACCTACCCCCAGTTCCCTACATTTATATAGTCACATTGCTAAGCATCTCTAGATTTGAAAAATTAGGAGACTGCCTTACCTTTCCTGTTTATTATGAGTGAGAGACAGGCAGCTTATTTTTAATAATTCATAAAGAAATGAAGGCCAAGACATCTACAACATTTCAAGGTCATTACAACACTTGGTCCCTTTTCAGGGAGCTTTATAATCCTGGCTTTATCTCCATCACTTGGCAACAGCCAGATGCAGAGTAGAGCAGGTGACTCAAAGTGGGCGGGGATTACAGGTAATCAAACACCTTTGATACTTTTGTAAAAAATCAGGGGCAGATTTTGAAATTAAAAATCACTGTGCATTTTAAATCCTTAATCTTCACTGAAAATACCTGGAAACCATTTTGCCATCACTTCTAAAGAAAATCATATAATAAAGGAATATTGCTTTCTGGTGTCTAATTTCAAATGCAACATTGTGAAAATGAAAAAAAGACATTAATCCCCTCAAAGGAAAGAGAAAATGTATTATATACAAATATGACAAGGAACATGAAATTAAACTTCAAGAGGACCAGTTTTTGTAATTTTGTTTGCATGAGTTATGAAGGGAGTTTTCAGAGGGGAGAGGGAACAATCAGCCGTTTTCTTCTGAGAGACCAAAAATGTGTGAGAAACTATGCTACAGATTTCAGTGCCCAAGGCTGAGGCTGAAAAATGACAGAAATAACACTGCAACCCAAGAAGAGAGTTAATCAGCTTTATTTTAGGACAGTAGGCACACACGGTGTTCCATCACGGCCTAGGATTAGCCTTCTGAGATAAAAACTCAACATTAGAGCCTTTGTGTTTTGTTGGATTTCTGTCAGCAAGAAACTATGCCCATCTATATACAGACTGGGTTCTGAGCATCCTGGAGTAGAGAATGTGTTTTGAGCTCTTCTTTTTCTAGCAGTGGTAATGAATTCAAATCAATTCATTCACACCCTTTCTCTGTCCTTTCAGGAACAAATGACCCACATTTCTGAAATAGGGCCTGGACTTGGGATGTGATGAATAACACAATAAGACATGGAGAGTCTGCCCACTAGCTCACTCTTCCCTGCATTCCCTATCTCTGATGGAGGAGCCACACAGTGGTGGCTCTTTCACAAGACTTCATCCCTAGACCAACATCCTAGACCATGCTTGGTTTGATGGTGGTGCCAGGAGGGCAGCACGTGGAGTGAGGAGGCTGATGTTGGAGTCCCAGCTGGGCTATTCACTAAATGTGCAAATGGGTCTCCAGGTCCTCATCAGTGAAATGGAGAAACCTATTTGCCCACCTCACAGGCCACTGCAAGCTCAGAGGGTAATGCTGGTGCTGTTGTGCCTAAATAACACCAGTGTGGGTAGTTGCTGTTTTAGCGGGGATGTGATTAAACATTGGCAATAAGCCAGTCATTATGGAGATTATTTGTTAGTTTATTAAATCACTTCCTTTAGCACTTTTGTATTTCTGGCCTGCAAAATCTTTCTGGATAGTGGTTTGTAAGATCAAAGAATCACTATTTATTCATTGGGCAAGGCAGATTTCAACTGATGTACACATAGGAATTCAGGCGTGGATTCTCTCTCTTTTGAAAATACACTTCCTTTTTAATCCTCTTAAATCTTCAAAAGATGTTAATGGTTTATATAGTCTCATTTTCACCTTCCTCCAATCAGTCTGCTCACCAACCTTGCAGGGGACGATCTCTCTTGCTCACAGGGAAAGTACCGAAATCTCATCATGCCCCTTGGAATAGCAGTTAAGCCGTAAAACAGCAACTACAGGTACTTACAGGTAATAAGTACTTTATATGCTTTAAAATCAAAGAATTGACCTCAAGTAAGAGGCTGATAAAACTCTGACCTTAAAGGGTTAGGGACAAATGTCTAACCAGAACTGCAGATTTTAAAGAGATGGTCATCAACGTAAGAAAAAGGAATCTTTCCCTGAAAACGTACTTCACTTAAAAATGTATGCCATTTGCATCATGATAAACAAAATTCTGAACTTCTTCAAATATGCCGCTTCACAAGCAAGTAACACTCAGGCATTCAGAATTTAATTCTTGCTAGGGCACCAATGCACCTCTGCTTATCATCCGGGGACACTCTTATTTGCAGGTGGAAACGTCATTAACATAAGCCAGTGCAGTAAATGTCAGACTGTTAGGGCTACAAGAAACCCATCAAATTCAGGACCAAGAATTCATCGCTAGAAATTCCTGTGACCCTTGAGGCCACATGAAGAAAAGTCATTGTCACCATGAACTGTATTTATACTAGGATAATGAATGATTCGCACTCTTTGAAAGGCCTAAAATATTTATGGAATATGAGAATTGTAGAGATTGAAGGAATTTTGGGGACTACTGATTTCAATTTTTTCTGTCCAATTTTGAAATTATTATATTCTCAATATTCTTGAAGGTGGTATTTTAATTTCCAGCTAGAACTGATTAACTGAATTAAGATGGGAATGAAAATCAGTGGCTGATTAGGATTTGAAACCTAAATTCCTAGATTGATGCCAACTAGATCACAGAGCTTACTGCAGATATTAAAAGTAAATATTGCATAATATTTGAGATGATGAAATGTCACCTTCAAAAAAGATATGAATTATTACTAAAGAGAAAACAAATGAAATCAATCTGATTTGAGAAAACTGATACAAACAAATTCTACAATAAGATAGATTTGCAATATGCCTTTTAGGGGCACTGAAGGCAATTTAAAAAATATATTTGTATTGATTTCAGAGAGGAAGGGAGAGGGAGAGAGAGATAGGAACATCAATGATGAGAGAGAATCTCTGATTGGCTGCCTCTTGCACATTACCTACTGGGCATCAAACCTGCAACCTGGGCATGTGCCCTGACCGGGAATCGAACCATTACCTCCTAGTTATAGGTTGATGCTCAACCACTGAGCCATGCTGGCTGGGTTGAAGACAACTTTTGTGTGCTATATAATTTTGCTCCAAATTATAGGGTGCTCCAAAAAATATATACACACTTTAAATAGTTATAAAGGCAGTATTTATTTAAATACACTTCATTTTCAAAATAGAGCTATCAGCTGTTAAAATGGGAATACATATTTTGGAGACACTATTTTTTGGACACTTACTGTTATGCTTTTTAATAAGATGAGTGATTTGAATTAAGGCATTTGTTCTTCACAAATAACTCTAATGAGGTTGGTGGTGTTATTAATATTCCTGTTTTAAATACGAGGAATCAAAGGCAAAAGGAAGTAGCATCTCTGAGATGGAAACCCTGGCAGTTAGATTCTGGAACCCATCCACTCAGCCATGGTGGTGGGCTGTCTCCATCACGGCCACACTGCCTACAGCATCCCTGTGACGTT
The DNA here is from genome assembly GCA_026230045.1 of Corynorhinus townsendii. NCBI lineage: Eukaryota > Metazoa > Chordata > Mammalia > Chiroptera > Vespertilionidae > Corynorhinus > Corynorhinus townsendii. The sequence goes on along the minus strand of JAPDVU010000002.1, from coordinate 137,592,861 downwards.
TGATAAATATAGAACTCTCTAAATTTGCTTCAGCTGGTCTCAAGTCCTCTCCTTCAGCACTGTCCCATCAAATCTGGTGAGTCACTGTTGTACCTTTCTAACATGTCATTTTTTAGTGTCATCCAGCAGGGTTCCGATTAGGGTAATGATTAAGAACTTCATACAAATTAGAACAGATTTTTAAAAATCTTGGGAGAACACAAGATAGTAAAGGGTCTAGAAACCATCTCAATACATGATTACATGAACTTGGGATTATTAGTATAGAAGAGGGAAGATAGATAAAGTAAATGGTAGTTATCTTTAAGTATTTGAAAGCCTTTCACAGTAAAAGGAGATTAGAAATAAGACTGGGGGTTATAATAAGTAAACCTTTTAGCTGAATGTAATAAAGGACTTTGTAATAATCAGACCTTGTTGATAATGGAATGGGCTATCTTGGGACCTCAGGAGGTTCCCTTTCTCTAAGTCCAAGAGACTAGAAGACAAATGATCAGGAACACTGCAATGGTGGGCTGCTTGCCTGGTCCTCAAGGTCCATTTTAATTAAAATATGACTATTGATTCAAATGTATGGTTTCTGAAGTCAGAAATTAAAGCTGTTTAATTCTTCACTAAATTTTCATGTTACGGTAACTATAATGTTTCATTAGGGTCAGAATAGAGGTCTGGGCTAACACCCTACAGGTGACATTCTGGAACTCAGAGTCTTGGGAGGCAGAATGCCAAACTGATCGGTAATGTTTCCTTCTTCTCATGGTATTTTTTGGGGTTACTGGAAATTGCTAGGAGAAGAGAGAAAATAATTGTTCTCTTCTCTATTAAACTTAGTAGTAAGAACAAGAATGAAGTCATGTTGACAGGGAGAATTCTTAGAAAATAAAAAAATGACAACATTACTGGAGATAGTGGCAGTTCCTGTACTCAACTGACAGGTGGCCTGTGACCTTGTTCTGCTCCCAGGTCCTGTCAGGACTCCTGGAAGACAAAGTGGTTGGTTGCTCAGAAAAATCTCCCAATCTTTATTTGTTTGGGAATAAAGACTTTCTTTTTCTGAAGGGCAACCTTGCTCAAGTGATATATGCATTCATGCCCTATGTCCTGGCTAGTCTATCAGAACAACCTTAGGCCTTGACCTCGGATGAGGGGGGAGGAGAAAGAGGAGGTAAAAGAGCCTGGAGATTGCCTTGGCTCAACTGCCAAGGTCATGCTGTCTTCCTGTCCACCCCCACCTCCCATAATATCACAACACTTCCCCTCCTGCCACCCCGATTTGTTTGCAAGGATTCATTTTGATAAAGAACCTGCCTTGGTTTAGGTCAACAAACCTACCCATTGATTTACAGTGAACAGAAATATTCTATGAATAATTACTGAACCAAGGAACACTGTGTAACTTGTTGGGTAGTCCTTTCAACAGAACCTTTGAAAATGTCATGCTTTAAGAGGAAATGTAGTTAGCAATATCCCCCTAATATATTGTCCTGAGTACCTTTTTCAGTTGATTAAAGCTCCCGAGAGATATAAAACTTACTGGGTATATAGTAGACATGGGGACAGGAAACTACACTGACCATGAACTGCCTTTGGGAAAGCAGTTGCACTAGAGTAGAAAGAGTTCTGGATGTGCAGCAGGAAGACCCAGGCTGGAAGGCGTGGCCCTGAAGGACTACTGAGGGCAGTGCTTTCCAATATGTCTATGGGGCGGGCCAGTTTTGTTGGTTGGTTGGCTTATTTACATATTTTAATTTTCAATCCACCACAAATGGATGCTTTTGTAAAATATAATAAATACAAAAAGTTAAATTCTTTTTTATTATGATATTCAACAGACATAACATTAGCCTGTCAAATGGTCATAAACATGTGTAAAGGCTGGCTCTCACCTATCTGGCTGCAGATGGGCAGCAAGCAGTTTGTGGGTCACTCTCTGAGTAGCTGGCCATGGGGAACTCAGCCTTCCTTAGTTTCTCCTCTTAGTCTCGCAAGGTAGTGTGAGGATTAAGACAATAAAAAAGGTGTGTAATCAACTAAAAAGTGTCATCCAAATGTCAAATTTTTATTGTCCTCATTATCATATCAGTAGTTAAAAATGATGACAAGGAGCCAAATACACTTTTTGTTCTGTGAAGGCAGCTAATAATGTGGTGCAATTAAGTTAGCACACCTAGTGGCAGTGACTTTCTTTGGAGCCAACAATTTCCCAAATACAGAACGCTTGGCCGAGATGCAGTTGGGAAACTGCACCAGAAAGCTCCCGAAGTGTCCTTCTTGTCTCTGGCTCTCTGCCTGGTGATCAGCTGGAACCGCACGGCGCCATTTTCCTCCCGTAGGACCCAGTTAACAGAGGCACTAACCTAGGATGGGAATTAAGGGTCCCAGCTCAGACACACCCTTCCCACTAGATTGCCACTTTCTTCTTGTCAGGCCAGGGAACTAGGTCAAGCAACACGCCTTGGAATCAGAGTGGGGAATTTTAGGCACTTCTGGGCACAAGAAGAGTGGTGTTTGAATACACACACATACACACACATACACATACTCATGCACCGCTCACGTGCACACATACACATGCACACACATGCACATGCACATCAGAGCCATTCAGAACCAGCATGAGAGCTCTCCCCAGGTGGTGGGGATCAGGGTCTTTGTTGAAGGCCTGCCCTTGGGTTTCTTTTGGAACATCCCCCCGCAATGCCATTGGAAGCAGATTCCAGTGAAGGAGCGACTGCACCAGTTGCTGAACATTAGAGGCTCACACGCATCTAAGCAGACTGCAGTACTCCGCCTCCTCCACTGGCAAGAACAGGGCACTCTCTACTTTTTCCATCCCTCTGGTTTCCCAACGCCATTCTGCCAGCTCTTGTATTTTCTTATTTTATATTCAAGTAGGCATTTTAAAATATCATAAAAGTAATATCTATAAAATAAAAAATTAATCAGTACAGGAAGATATGAAATAGAAAAAACAAACAATTTTCTCCCCTACTCCCTGACCTGGGGGTAAGTACTATTAATGATTATGTGTGTATACTTTTTTAAAAAAATATATTTTATTGATTTTTTACAGAGAGGAAGGGAGAGAGATAGTTAGAAACATCGATGAGAGAGAAACATCGATCAGCTGCCTCCTGCACACCTCCTACTGGGGATGTGCCCACAACCAAGGTACATGCCCTTGACTGGAATCGAGCCTGGGACCTTTCAGTCTGCAGGCTGATGCTTTATCCACTGAGCCAAACTGGTTTCGGCGTGTGTATACTTTCTTTAAAAATTGTTTTTAAAATTGATTTCAGAGAGGAAAGGAGAGGGAGAGAGAGCTAGAAACATCAATGATGAGAGAAAATCATTGATCGGTTGCCTCCTGCAAGCCTTCTACTGGGGATTGAGTCCACACTCTGGGCATGTGCCCTGACCAGGAATCAAACTGTGACCTCCTGGTTCATAGGTCAACATTCAACCATTGAGCCACACCGGTTGCATACTTTAAAGAAATGTTAAGGCCTATCTATAATAATGAAAGTGTAATATGCTAATTAGACCGGACAGCTGAATGACCTTCTGGACGTCCTTCCAGACGACCTTCCTGATGAAGCTGGGACTGCAAGGGCTGAGGCAAGCTGCCTTGGCTGCAAGGGCTGGGTCCCTTGCACGATTTCGTGCATTGGGCCTCTAGTAGAAATATAATATGTGCTAACATATATGTCACTTTTTCTTTTTGATAAATGTGATTGTTACATAGTTTGGCAATTGGCCAACATGATTCTTCCCCCGCCCCGCCCCATACTTTCCTTGACACTCAGATTTTGGTCTTATTTTACTTTCAAACTTTTCCCCCCAGTGGCCTTCACAGCCCTGTGTCATGATAAAATACCCAGTCTTTCTTCTCCCTCCTCCCCAGCCAAGTCCATCCTCCATCCTCCATCTCCCTGCCTCACCCCCCTCCCCTTACCTTTCCAGCCTCTGCATGGTCATGGCCAGTGTCTTATTCAGCTCATCTATCATCCTGCAGCTGGAGGGGTGCATGGGGAGGGAGCCGCTGGCAGAGGGGTGGTGCTGGCCAAGGCTGCCATACTGCAACTGGTGCTGTATCTGGGAAGGCAGGACCGTGTGGTGGTGCTGGGCTCCACTCTGCTGGCTGCTCTTCTGGGCTGCATAGGATGCCAGCGAGAGGTCTGGCCCTCCTACGGGCATACAGATCATGACTTTCTTTGGAGGTAGCGGAGGTGACAGTTTCACTGGCAGACAAGGCAATTTCACAGGGGCGCCAGGATCTGTGGCAGAAGGTGAGAGACAGGTGTGAGTTTTGGGGTAAGAAACCCAGAACACTGCACATGCCTACTTTGGGCTGTAGCCTTCGGGGGCCCTGAGATAAAATGCACCCACTGAACACAGCAGGATGAGAGCTCTCAGCAAACACCCATCATATCCTTTCCTGCTTAACTTGTGCTGGATGCAAGGGCCCTCGGGGACTCAGGCATTAGTGATGCCTGTCACACAGCTGTCAGGCTGCGGGTCAACAGCAGCTGTGCACCCTCTGCTCATGGAAACCCATAGACCTTCAAGACCTGCCCTAGGATGCCCCATGATGCCTATAACTTTGCCATCATGATGTAAACATATCCTTTCAGTTGGCACTTTCTAACAGGCAAGAGATTGGAAGTCAGCCCTAGGTTCAAGTCCAATAACACCATACCCCTCCACTGATGACTTTAATGATGCACTCTCCCTCCCCTCATCTGGAACCTGGGGATGATCTCCACACCTGGGAGGATCTGCTGTCACAGAGAGCTCAGGTGCCCCATATGGGGGTGAGCTGTGAGCACGGGTGCTGGACTGGCCCACCCACTCACATGGCATCCACGGTGGGCTGTTCAAACTGTAGGGAGGCTCCGACAGGTACTCGGGTGCCTGATGGAACTGGCCCCCACCCAACCTCTGGTTCCATGACAGTGGCACTGAAACTTCCCAGAGATGCTCTGAATCGGGGGACACTTAGGGTTAGACCAGCCCTCATGGCATCTCTAGGATGACCTTGCAGTCTTCTGCTGTACCCTACATTCCTGGACATAATCTAGCATGGCTGAGTTGTTCAGGTTGCAGGCTGCACGGCCAGGAGGTCAGTGGGGGGAGAGAGGTGGGCAAGTACAGACCACTTCACACCTGGTGCTCATGCCGGGAGTGGTACTGGGCTCGACTCTTGATCTTTGAGGCCCTAGGTTTTTCTCCAACTATCTGAGTGCTTTGAGGATGGCAGTTTAACCGCCACAGTCCTGCCAAAATGACATCCCTAGAGCACAAATCTGAACATGTTGCTCCTCAGTTTAAAACCTGCCAGTGACCTAGGACTAAAGCTCAGCTTTGACACATCACTCAAGGCTCCCACGGTCTCCTTGCTGATCAGTTCATCTCCTCATGTTCACACTTTACCTCCCTGAAGTCCGCTCAGTTTCTCCAGTTGCAAATAGCCTCTCTCATCTTACTTCTGATCAGTCTCTCCTACCACATGTACTGCTTTTCTCCCTTGGATTTTACTTATTTGCTCACCCCCAAATTGGGTCTCCATCCCCAGCTCACTCCTACCAGGTGGCCTTTGTCCCTCATATTCTCCCAGGACTGTTGCTGTCCTCCCTGGCTCCCCACGCTCAGTGGCCACCTCTTCTATTTCACAGAGAAATCACGGTGAGCCCCCAAGGCCCCTCTTCCCTTTGATCAGGCCTTGTTCTTACCCTGACCTACAGGCATCACCCTCACTCCTGTTCCCACAGGCATCGCCCTCACTCCTGAACCCACAGGCATCGCCCTCACGCCTGAACCCACAGGCATGGCCCTCACTCCTGTTCCCACAGGCATCGTCCTCACTCCTGAACCCACAGGCATCGCCCTCACTCCTGTTCCCACAGGCACCGCCCTCACTCCTGTTCCCACAGGCACCACCCTCACTCCTGTTCCCACAGGCATCACCCTCACTCCTGTTCCCACAGGCACCGCCCTCACTCCTGTTCCCACAGGCATCACTCTCACTCCTGTTCCTACAGGCATCGCCCTTACTCCTGTTCCTATAGGCATCACTCTCACTCCTGTTCCCACAGGCATCGCCCTTACTCCTGTTCCCACAGGCACCGCCCTCACTCCTGTTCCCACAGGCATCACTCTCACTCCTGTTCCTATAGGCATCGCCCTCACTCCTGTTCCCACAGGCATCACTCTCACTCCTGTTCCTACAGGCATTGCCCTCACTCCTGTTCCCACAGGCATCACTCTCACTCCTGTTCCCACAGGCATCACTCTCACTCCTGTTCCTATAGGCATCGCCCTCACTCCTGTTCCCACAGGCATCACTCTCACTCCTGTTCCTACAGGCATTGCCCTCACTCCTGTTCCCACAGGCATCACTCTCACTCCTGTTCCCACAGGCATCGCCCTCACTCCTGTTCCCACAGGCATCACTCTCACTCCTGTTCCTATAGGCATCACTCTCACTCCTGTTCCCACAGGCACCGCCCTTACTCCTGTTCCTATAGGCATCGCCCTCACTCCTGTTCCCACAGGCACCGCCCTCACTCCTGTTCCCACAGGCATCACTCTCACTCCTGTTCCTACAGGCATCGCCCTCACTCCTGTTCCCACAGGCATTACTCTCACTCCTGTTCCTACAGGCATCGCCCTTACTCCTGTTCCCACAGGCACCACCCTCACTCCTGTTCCCACAGGCATCACTCTCACTCCTGTTCTTACAGGCATCGCCCTCACTCCTGTTCCCACAGGCACCACCCTCACTCCTGTTCCCACAGGCATCGCCCTTACTCCTGTTCCCACAGGCATCACCCTCACTCCTGTTCCCACAGGCACCACCCTCACTCCTGTTCCCACAGGCATCACTCTCACTCCTGTTCCTACAGGCATCGCCCTCACTCCTGTTCCCACAGGCACCATCCTCACTCCTGTTCCCACAGGCATCACTCTCACTCCTGTTCCTACAGGCATCGCCCTCACTCCTGTTCCCACAGGCATCGCTCTCACTCCTGTTCCTACAGGCATCACCCTTACTCCTGTTCCTATAGGCATCGCCCTCACTCCTGTTCCCACAGGCACCATCCTCACTCCTGTTCCCACAGGCATCACTCTCACTCCTGTTCCTACAGGCATCGCCCTCACTTCTCAGCCTCTGAGCTCCCCAAATCACCTGGCATTTCCATACCCCTGGGCCTTTGTCCCTTTCCTTCAAATTGGAACTTTCTCTCTTCTGTCTTCTTGGTTAATTCCTACTCTCCCTTCAAGATCCAGCTCAAAAATGTCCTCTCCTGAAATATTTTCTGTGATCATTACATCACTCCTTCCATTATACATCCATTGGGTCTACTGTGGGCACGCAGATGTCAGTGCTGACAATGTCAGTATGTCACCAGAGGCAGCACCTACGCCAGGCCTATTATATGCCCAATGTTGTTCTGTGCTTTTCATTTCTAACCAATTTAATCCTCACAACAAGCCTGTGACGTGACACTGCTATTATCTCACTTTTACAGACGACGTCACTGCGTTCTGAAGACTCCAAACTGAGCCTCCTGTTTACATAGCTGGCTCCTCTGGAGAACAATGACTGTGAACAATTTGTCATTATATCCTTAGCATCTTGAACAGGTGCCCAGCTCACACAGCAAGAGACTGAAAACATGTTTACAGAATGAGCTGAAACCATGATGCTTTTGTGAGGGATGAATTCACACCTTCCCAGAAGATAGGTTAGGAGGCAGATATGAACATAAAATGGATCACAGTTCTGGGATCATGCAGTTGTGGATGCATGGACACTACACTGCTGATTCTATAGCCGAGACACAGAAAGCCCAATGGTTCCAAGGAGCCCAATGAGATGGCTCCCCTAACACCAAAATGTGAACCAATCATAACCACAAGGCTCCTTCCAGCTCTCCCCCGAAGGCTCATCCTGTTCGACCACCCCCCCATGCACAGGACACAGTGGTGCTAATTCCAAAGTGGCTGAGAGCAGAAACGCACCACCTTTGTCCTGTTCCTATTACTGAAGAATGCATTCCTGGGGCTCTTCGAAGTTTTAGCACAAACCTAGCAAATGCAATGTGTCTGGAAGCGTTAAAGCTTTATGTCAGGGACCCTTAAGCCACGATTCCCTCATTTGTGGGTCCAGCTGTCTGTCTAAGACAGGCAGATGCTCAGATGCTTGGGCAGGAGAAAGCAGAGCCAGGAGGCATGGAGCTGACCGCCCAGGAAGGCACAGTGATGACATTGGGTTCTGTCCATCTTGTGAAGCTCTAACTTCCTGTGCACCCTCCTCCACAACATTACTTATCACACTTCCATAGCAAAGCTTACTTGGTTTCATCATTGGAGAAACAGCAAAGTGTATGCCAGGAATTCTATCAAAACAAAGCAAGGAGGAAATGACTAATGGGACCAAGTTAGTGGAGATGGTTGTTTATTGCCCCAGGAAAGACCAGCTAGGGCCTCGGAGGTCCCTCTCTTCCCCTTTTGTGCCTACATCTTCCTTTTGGTTGTTTCATTACACATGAGCATAAATTTAAGAGGGATAGACAATGCAATTGTTTTTTTTTTTTGTCTCAAGCAACAAATACTTAATCAGAAGTTTAGCTTTTCCTAAGTGTGGATTTAATGCATTAGACCCCTCCGTCCTCCTCCTTGCTGGGTTTGGCTTTGCCTTATGTGAAATGTATGCATTTGTTAAACGATAAATAAACATATCCCAATACTCACTTCTGTTCAGCAAGGCACTGACATTTCTGTAGTAAGAACCACAGAGTGAGATGAATGGACTGGTACTGTGCTGCACGCCACCCACCTTTTCCTTCCAAGATACCAAATTCTTAGCATAATTGTGAGGGTGAGACAAGACAATGTGGACATGCTTTGTGAATTACAAAGCACTATAGGCATTCACAGTGTGACCAGCAGGGCTCTTGCCACACCTGTGAGAGTTCAACTGGCCTCATACTTCTCAGTCTGGGGTGTGAAGACGGAAGCCAAGGAAGCAACAGAGAGTATAGTGTTTCTGTTATACAGGGAGGGCAAAAGTAGGCTTACACTTGTTCATATGGAAAATAATACAATCATGAATAAATAATAATACAAGGAAAAAACTCTGTATTTCATGTACTCACAACTATAAGCCCACTTTGCCCACCCCTGAAGATAAGCTGGAAAAAACCAGGTGAAAGTTAATCAAGTAGGGAAGCAAAGAGGCTTGCAAAGGACCATCATTGCAGTCTGTCATGTTTGACAGAGAACTGCAAGAAGGGCAAAAGGCGGGGCTGTGCAGGTCTCAGTGTGTGTCCAGGCTCTGCATCGGTGCTGAGAGCTAGTGGAAAAGAATGCAGATCTGGAGGTGAGAAAACCTGGATTCACTAGCTGGGAAAGATAGCTAAGCTTTTTTGGGACTTAGGTTTTTTTACCTCTAAAAATCCAGTGATAAAAATACCTCCTTTACCTTGATAGGCCCTCACTGAGTTGCCGTGTGACACTTACGGATTGTCTGAGGCCTCACTCTACCTCTTGTATTTATAATGACGACAGTGGCTGGCCCCGCTGGGGCGCACAGAGCTCCCTGCTTGCTGACTTAGAAATGGATGAGTCTTCTGCAGCCAGACTGATCAAGATGCAGTGTATTCATAAAACTGTCTCTGTTGATGGAGTGGAAGGAGCAAAAACAACCAGTTCCAGAGAACAAGGAAAATAAACCCAAGCTGTGAGTGTCAAAGAGCCATTAAACCCAAAGGGGCTGTATTTCCAAACATGATACTGCTCTGGACAAGGAAAATGAAACCCGCAGATTACTTCTGCAGTCGGTTCTCTGGCCAGAGGACTGTAGAATGAGTCTGGGCTAAACGATCACACCCCCAGCCTCTCTTCTCACTTAATTAATACCTGCTGCAGAAGCCATCTGTAACTGCTGATGTATCAGATGTACTTGTTAATGATAGTAGCACTTAGTGTCTTAATGAAAAAAGATGTTGTAAGAATTTCCCAGTTATTTGCTGGTTCCAGCAGGTCAGAATTTCTGGTCTCCTTTCATAGCTACAGACATTCTTCCCAAAGACATAAAGGGCATAAGACATGTGCTAAGAACTTAAAGAAGAGTCCAGTGTCACCCAGACTCTCCTGGCTGCAAGAAAGGCACTCAGTGCCTGGCTGGTATGGCTCAGTGGTTAAGCATCAACCTATGAACCAAGAGGTCATGGTTCCATTCCCGGTCAGGGCACATGCCTGAGTGGCGGGCTAGATCCCCGGTAGGGAACGTGCAGGCAGGAGGCAGTCAATCAATGATTCTCTCTCATCATTGATGTTTCTATCTCTCTCTCCCTCTCTCTTCCTTTCCAAAATCATTAAAAATATATTAAAAAAAGAAAAGAAAGACACTCAGAAAAGCTCCATCAATTTCTCCAGGCCAGCCTAGGGATTCTGCGGCAGTCCTTGGTCAAATGCCTGTGAAGGCAGCCTGTGTTGACTGACCCTTTGTAGTGAGAGGGATGGTGTGGTGGGCAACAAGAGTAACAAAGAAGTTGTGTCTCCCCCAACCTGGCTTGCTCTCCCAAGCCGGGTCAGCACACAGGGACTGCAGCAAGTTTGGAGGTTTGTGAGGAATCGGTCCTGACACCTTCCAGGGTCCTAAAATTGAGGCTCTTAGGGCACATGCAGCACCAGCACCAGCAACCGGCTTTGTGTCAGACCCACTTTCCACAAAGAAACATTTCTGGTTTTGAACTGACCCCTCCCAAGACCTGGGAGGATGCCAGATGAGAGGAACACGCTCCCTAAGGTGGTGGGCTGGGCAGTGTAGATGGGGTCACTCACTGGCCGAGTCACTGGGTCACGTTACCTTTGAAGAGCAAGCAATTAAATTAGATTTTTTATTTTAATTTTTAAAAAGATTTCACGATAGGTTTATTTATCTGTTTATTCATATTAAATTTGTTGGGGTAACATTGGTCAACATGATCATATAGGATTCAGGTGTGAGTTTCTATGTTATAAGATCTGTATATTGCACACCACTCAAAGTCAATTCTTCTCCTGTCACCATATATTAGAACCCCCTTTCCTCCCCACCCCCTTCCCTCTGGCAACCACCACACTGCTGCCTGTGTTCATGAGTTTCAGTTTTACATCCCACATATGGGTAAAATCATGTTTCTTAGCCTTTTCTGACTGACTTATTTCACTTAGTATAATATTCTCAAGGTCCATCTATGTTGTTAAGATATTTTTAAAGTAAAATTACACATATTCATTGTCAGGAAACTGCCCTCAAAGAGTTAAAATTGTAGATGCCACTGTAATCATGAGAACAGACATCTGACAGATAAGTATTTTGTTAGCATTTATAAATCACCTATATAAAAACACATGATATTAGTTTGTTTCTGCAGTAATGACGAATGCTGCTGCCCCCCAGGTAGAGTGCTATTTCTTAAACATATCATGCCTCACACTCATGTGTCTCTGTGGACCCACCCTGCTTCTCATCTCACAGCATCCTCCTCTACCATCCCTACCCATCACATTTTTACTCATTTTAGACCTGTCCCAAATACATCCTCCTTTATGACACTTTTTTTTTTAATTCTTGCAAAATGATTTGCTCTCTTACCATCTGAATTTCTTTACAGCCCTGTTTATACACCTTCATATTAACAGTTTCCTGCAGTTCACAGCTGCCTACAACCCCTACAGCTGACAGGGGAATACTTTTTGTGAATGACAGCAGGCCTGGCAGAGTGCCTCGCACATGGTGGGCACTCGGAACGTAGCTTCCATTCAGCCTCGCAGAGGAGGGGAGTGCTGGCACCTGCTACCTGGATGAACCTTGAGGACATTATGCTGAGTGAAACAAGCCAGTCACAAAAGAATAAATACTGTGTAATTCCAACTTATCTGAGGTTCCTGGAGTATTCAAATTCATAGAAACAAGAATTAAAATGTTGGTTACCAGGAATTTAAAGGGAGAAGAAAGAAAAAGAGGAGTGTTTAATAGGTATAAAATTTGAATTCTGCACGATGAGAAAATTTTGGAAATCTGTTGCACAATAATGTGATTATCCTTAACATTATTTTGAACTGTACTTAAAACTGGTTTAAAAAAGTACCAAGTGAATTAAATCTCAAACCTAACAGCGCTACAAAAAAAGAAAGGTATTTCCTACCATTTTCACCCTGAGCATAGAGGTCAGAGCAGAGAGCACCCTTTTAAAAATGTTTTAATCAACAGTCTGTACATGCACTGAAAAAAGAGTTTCTGCCTTTTGAAGACAGAAGATGAAGACTGGGAAAGTATGGAGAAATGGATATAAAGAGGGAACTCAGGCAAATTCCCCATTCCTTCAAGGCGTCAGTTATCAAGAGAGTGTGAACCTGTAACCACTCCATGAAGCTTCTGGGTTGTGAGTCATTAACATTTGAAGGCACAGATGAGGTCCAAGGTCACATGGGCTAACCATCAGTTTTCTCTCACTGTCAGAGTAGAAGACTGGTACGGAAAGCAAGGAGGGAGGCAAAAGTAGTCAGGTGATTTGTAGGGTTGGAGAGGAGGCAGAAAGAGGAGAACAAGGATGGTGGATGGGAATTGGAAAGCAATGGCCAGACAGAATCAGAGAACAACAGAGAAATCAAGTGAAATTACATATCGGAATGTAACTATAGAACAGTCCACTGTAGACACTGTCCACAAAACTAGAGACAGCCCGAGTTCCCCGAGATATGTGATCAGCACCGGGACCCTGCCAGCAGGCCAGGGGTTCCCAAGGCAGGTGCTGGGTGTGGAGGCCACGGGGTCATAGGCTACCAAGGAGACAGAACTGAACCTCACAGCACCCTGCTTGGCCCCGGAGGATGGCTGGTTAGCCAGAGACGGGTAAGATTCCTCAAGGAAGGAACAACCTAAGACAGGCACAGTCGCAGAGGGGCCATCAGGAGAGCACTTGGGGGGGGCAACAGAAGTGGGGCACAGACCCTCACCCCCCCAACATTGCAGGGGCTTGAACCCTCACCCCCTTCTAAAGGAGGTCTCCTGCCCCTATGGCTGCTTCGCGCTTCCCACACCCAGCTCAGATCGGGACCCCGGCAACAGAAAGAGACCTGGCCCAGCTCACATCGAGATACAGGTGACAGACAGAGACTTGGCCCAGCTCAGATCAGGACCCAGGTAACAGACAAGAGACTTGGCCGACAGCAGTTGCCCTATATCTAAATTCAGCCGAGCATTTGGAATGCTCAGGGCCCACTCAAGAATGCAAATAATCCTTCCCACTAATATTTACAGGGTAAACTAAGATTGTTGGTAGAGTATTAAATTTGACAGTAAAATAGTAATCGAGTTTTCAGATTAATTTAAATAGGCTAATTGAAATAAGTGAATATTCAAGTACTGGACAAAAAGCTGTTCTTAAAGTAATAACTAAAATTTCTATTGGTAGTTCATCTCATGGTAAAATTCTTGAATATGCAATGAACCTAAAGCAGTCATATGTGTGGGGGGAAAAATTTTTTTTTTTAATTTAAAGTTATCAAGACTGCATTATAAAATTTACAAAAACCTCCATTAATAAAAAAAAAGGGGGGGGATAGTAGGGCAATATCATGTAAGGAAAAATATCCTATAAGTAAATTACATCTAGAAAATTTTTACTTTACCAAATTAAGTTTCATTAGCAATGCTAACAGCAAGACGGCCATTAAAAACACACATGGTGTCTAAATAAAACAAAGGAAAATCGTTTGAACAAAAATAAAAAGGATCCCAAATCAATTATATAGAAAAGATTCATTTATTAACTTGTGGTCGAGAATATATTTGTATATTTTCAGAAAACAACCCCAAGACCAGATGGATTCCTGCAACAGAGAGGAATTGACAGGAGTGCTCCAACCACGAAGACAAGAGGAAAAAACAGTCCAGAGATGGAAGACGCTGACAACGCCTTGCCATGGGAGCAGTCAGCAGCTGTGCACTGCTGCAGGTTACCTAGGACCAAACCAGAGAGGGTCGGACCTGCATTGCCACCATGTGCCCACCATCCAGATATCACTGCTGACATGTACACATAAGGAACTGTTGGACATTGAAATTGGGACTCAAACATTTTTTTGTTTTGTCTTGTTTTGTTATTATATGTTTATTTCCAGTCTGCAAAGGCAAAACTTTTTAAAGGAAAGAAATGGTGGGAAAAAGATACAGAGGCAAAGAAGCACTGAACAGACTGCCAAACTACATTGGGAAGACAGGGGAGGTTGGGCGAGGAGGGCTGTAAAAGACCAACCGAAGGACTTGTATGCATGCATATAAGCACAACCAATGGATATAAGACACTGGGGCGGGGGGGGGGGGGGGGGCGGGGAGGGTGGGCAGGTGAAGGCATGTCCTGGGGGGTAGGGGAGGTCGGGGGGAGATCAAGGGGGAAAAAAAAGGAGACATATGTACTACTATTTGTAATACTTAAAACAATAAAAATAAAATAAAATTAAAAAAAAAACCAAAAACAAAAAAAAAAAACTAGAGACAGCTATAAACAGGAATATTGGCTTTAGCTTGACAAGCACTGGATAGAGGGTTCTCATTAGACACCTGTTGGGGCTGAAAAATACCACCAGGCACGGATGCCATTTGTCAGGTAAATTTGCAGTTGCAAATAGTTTGTAATGTTGAAATTAGCAATCAACCTAGTTCTGATAATACAGTAGGTTTCCTTGTATTTGAGGTTCTAAAGATAGTGCAAACAAGCCCTCAGCAGGTTCACATTCATGGGAGGACTTATTTTTAAGGATCAGCAACAGTTCCTTTTTTTTTTTTTTTTTGCTGAAATGCTCCAATGTTATTTGCCCCATTCTTGAATCTTATACACAGTCTCCTTCTAGCATGTTCTTTGAAACCAGACCCAACTGTGGTCAGGTCCTCCTCTTCATAATCAACCGCCTTCAGAACCTATCTTTTGAAAGACAGGGTCATTTTTTTGTCTTAAATAGATTAAAAAACACAAAAACAAAACACACAAACAAAAAAACAGTTAACTATAAAGAAAGCAAATGATTTTGATTTTATTTTAAGACTAGGTATCTTGGTGGACATGGTATAAACTAATGGTTATAAGTTAGAGCTCTGGAGTCTGACAATATAGATGCAGTCTATCTCTGCCACCAACAATCTATGTAACCATGATCAAGTCATTTCAATTCTCTAAATTTCATTTTTCTCCACTGGGAAAAGTACATAATAATGACAACTGTACCTACCTCACAGGACTAAATGTTATGTCGTAAAGTTCTGAAAATCTGGCCGTTGCCATTGTTACTACCCAAGTGTGAACGTCCAACTAAAGGCCAGCTACCATGTAGGTTCATCCTTTATTCAAATGGCATGCGTTGGGGACACAATTACAAGTCCCTTATATAGAAGGCACGGATTATTTGTTCATTGTCTAACATTTGACTTCTGGAGATAGGATGGCTGGAGAGGGGACGGAAGAAGACTTAGAAAGGAAGAAAACAGTGTTTTTGTTTTCATTTTTTGCCTCAATAACCCTTTTCCTCTAGGGTCAGCCATCATTCCATGAAGGATACATTTTGAGAATCATTCATTTCAGATCATATTCATTATGCAACCAGCACTGCTGGGCACTGCACTTCCAGAATGGAAGGGACTGCAGTGCCCGACCATTCCTGACCTTTATTACATACTGTGGATGCTGCTGTTGGGCAAGATGAGATGGAAAAGGATGACAGTAGGAGAACAAAGAAATAGTTTGGGAGAACAGGAGGGCTTCTCTGTACCTGGCTCAAGGACAGAGACTATGTGTATGATAAACAGTCTCCAAGTTAATTTCCTGATAAAGTGGAAACAGATACCAAAGCAGAGATATTTCTGCATCTTTCCCCCTGATCATGTACCTGGGAGTAGCCCAGTTCAGGCCAGCATTGTACCAGACAATTCACCACTGCTACTAAGGCTTGGTGTCTTTCAAATTGTCCTGTGTTTCCTTTCAAAACTGTCAACAGAACAACAGACACTGAGAACAGGCTGAAACTCCTAAGTCTCAATTTAGAGCTCTAGAATTCTGAGTTTATTAATTCCTTCTGACATGGCCCAGATGTCTCTTGGGTAATTAGTAACAGAACACAAGGTTAGTGTAGCTGCCTCATGGTGACAGGGATTCATTATGAAGGATTACTCACGTACAAAATTTAAGCAAGTCTAATTGAGTTTAAACCCAAAAGCATAGCACGAGGATCATAGCCCTCAGACTTCTGTACCTGTTTTGTCTTCGTTGTATTTAAAAGGCTACCAAGTACACTATGGTAAGGATGACTTTTTTATCCATTTGATATGGAGGTGAGATTCACAGATAATAAAGTCCACTCTTCTTGGAAAAGAATGAGGGAAGCCAGAGAGACTGGGCTAGTTTACATATTTTCATCCCTCAAATTTCAAGATTCCTGAGGATGCCAGGCTACCCAAGTTCAGAGCTCAGAGCTGAATGGAGTGTTCCCTCATTAATTAGATAAATTAAAGGGTGTTGCTGGCTAAGAAATTCTGTCAATTCTTCTTTAAAATGTCTTATCTAATGTTCTGTTCTCTCTCTTCCCACTGCTATCAGCCAGATGCTTGTTAACTCATATTTCAACAACTGGAGTAGCATCTTAAATAGGCTCAAGCTGTTCGACTTAATTCAACTAGTGATTTTGGAGAACAAGGCACAGGTCTGGCCTCGGTGGCTTCTCTGTCAGGTCTTCCACCTTGTCTTCTTTCTGTTCAGTCTACACGGTGACCCAGGAAACTTTTGTAAAAGCTAGTTTTAATCATAGCACTCCCCTGCTCAGAAACCTCTACAGGCTTTCCACTGCCACAGGAATATAATCTAAATTCTCGGATGCCTTACCCAGTGAACCCTCTCTCAGTACATCCCGAGATGGGCCAGCCCTGGCTCAGCCACCTGGTCACTAACCCGGATGTTGGCCCCTCTGAGTCTTTATCCAGGGTCTTCTTTCCTGGAATGCTCTTCCCTCATTCTCTATAGATGTCCTCCATTCTCTAAAGGTAAGCTCAAGCCTCAGCCTTATCCAGTAACTTTTCATCAGATTGCATGCACTGAACTACAAGGAACACTCTTGACAGTAGTCTTTTTGCCCCGCTATTTTTTAAATATATATTTGACTCTTGGACAACACAGGTTTGAACTGCATGGCACCATTATATGCAGATATTTTCAATAAATAATTTTTGGTTCACAGTTGGGAGTCTGTGGATGCAGAGGGCTGACTGCATGCATTGTTCTACGTTAGGGGACTTCAGCATCCTTGGAATTTTGTATCCGCCAGGGTCCTGGAACCAATACCCCTAGAGACTGAGGGACAGCTTAAGTTTTTAGGGAGTCAAAGTTAAATGTGGATTCTCAACTGAATGGGGGGGGGGCGGCCAACACTCCACACCCATGCATTAGTCAAGAATCCACTGTATATATAACTAAGCAATTCTAATTTTAGAAATAAATTAGGGGAGACTCAAACATGCTTACTAGTATAAAGAAAAACATGATGTTGAGGATGTTTGCTATTGTGTTTTTCATAAGGAGAAGATGGAAAACCCATTAGAGGTCAATCAACTAAATCCTGACCTAGGCCAAGCAGCCAACAAAATCATGTGCATCTTCACTAACATGAGAATCAGTTCACGGTATATCACTGAGTGCACAGAGCAGTGATAGAAGACTGTACAGCAGTATTTTAGATAGATAGACGGATAGATAGTTAGATCATAGATTGATAGATAGATAGATAAGATCATAGATTGATAGATAGATCATAGGTTGATAGATAGATCATAGATAGATAAGAACATAGATAGATAGATCATAGATAGATATATAGATAGATAGTAGATAGATAGATAGATAGATCATAGATAGATAAATAGATCATAGATAAACGGACAGGGGTGCTCTCTTGGAAGGAGGCTCTCTTCTGAGAGCATTTTCTCCTTGTGGTTTTCTCTGCATTTAAACTTTGGGGCACTGAATGAAAGTGTTATTAATGGACTGAACGGTATAGGTGGAAATTTGCCCTTTTAAACCACAAACATCTGCAGGGATGGATGCATACATTGATGGAGTAGTTTGACACACTCCACGTTTAGGTTGGACTCTACTAAAACCCCACATGAGACAATGCCACGATTCCGGAACAACATTCACTGAACTAGGAGTCGGGAAACACAGGGTCTAACCGTGGCTCGATAGCAGCCCTGGAAACATCACTTATTTTCTCAAACCTCAATTTTCTATTATAAAATAAGTGTATATTCTTCCCAACCTCTATCCCCATTCCATCTTACAAAAATGTACGGAGATAAATAGAAATGATAAGAATACCAAAGACACTGTAAAAAGGCAGTCCATCAGCATCGAATGGGATTACTATCAAGATTGGAGAAACAATCCTCTGAAATCGTTAGTCTCTGATACACCACAGCCTTGAATCCCAGGGGTATCCGATTCACGTGCTAATGTGCAGGGAAGTGCAATTCACTGGACACCTGATTTAATACTGTGGGTACATTAGTTAAGTAACAATTTAAAAATGAAAAGACAAGAATCATTTTAGAACAACATTCCTAAGCTTACTCTTATTTTAAAAGTATTTCTCACAATACTTTACAGATATTGTCTTTGCTTTTTAAAAATTAAAGAAGTTTTTTTTATTGATTTCACAGGAAAGGAGAAGGAAAGAGATAGAAACATCAATGATGAGAGAGAATCACTGATCAGCTGCCTCCTTCCTACAAGCCCCCTACCGGGATTGGAGCCTGAAACCCGGGCAACCTGGAATTGAACCCTGACCTCCTGGTTCATAGATTGAACCACTTAGCTGGTGTTTGTTTATTTTTTTCTATTTTTAAGAGAACAGCACAGATGTAAATTTTAATAAAAGAAATATACTGGCCTTCACATCAGTAATTTAAAGACAAAAATTTAAAGCTTTGACAAACTCATTATGAAGGTAACAAGGTGCTACTCTATCTTGGCAAAGATTTTGACATGCAACTTCACTCACCTAGATGGGCAAGTGGTCTTGAATTACTCACACAGATGCCGATGTACATATTTACAGATACACATGACTGAAGGCTCTTGGCACGTGACTGGTAGGTGTATATCGAATATTTCTTGACACAAAGACACAAACCCAGGCATGATTGCGTGTACCAAGACACACACGGAAACACCCACATGTCCCACAGAGCAGCCTCCCCGAGGAGGTGCACCAGCTTCAGGTGAAAAGGAAGAGCAGAGGTTTTCCCTTGAAGGGAAGGGGTGATGGTGGTGGTGGAGGGGGGTGGGGGGGCGGGGGCGGCGCCCCAGAGACGTCTTCACTCACCTGTCAAGTGGTTGGCAATCCTGGCTGTGGGTTTGGGAGGCAGGGCGGGGGGCTGCTTGAGGAGGGACAGCTGCTTCACTGGGGTCTCCTCATGGTCTCCAGAGAAAGCAGCAGGTTTTTTGGGGGGCAGTAGCAGGACTGGTTTGGCTGAAGGATCTTGGGACAGGAGGACTCCAGACTCACTGGCAGAGGGACTCTCTTCAGACACTGAGGGGACAACCACAGGACACACAGGAGACATTACACAAATGCAGTGCGTGGGGCTGGAAAGCACACAGGACATGGGCATGGCAGCGACAGGCAGCGCTCCAGCTCCTTCAGGCAGTCACGAGCGTGTGGGGAGCCAGAGGGGACGCCAGAAACCCCTCTCCGGGGCACAGTGGGGAGGCAGAGGCAGGAAAGGGAGAGGGGGAAGGATCAAGAGGGAGAAAAAGGAAGAAGGCATTTTCTCAAAACGTTGTCACGTCCATCTCGGTGGTTATAATACTGATTCTGTGGGTGGTGCTCTAGAATGCCACGATCCAGAGATGGCAGGGTAATGCATCGGGGATGAAGCGGCTCCTCTGACCTGAACCAGCATCTCCCTTTGGGCCCGTCGCCCTTTGCTAGGTCGGGAGAGAGAGCGGGTTCTTGTTTTTGCTCGCTGGGTATCGTCCTTGCTCCCAGGTCTGGGATACCAGGGAATGAAGACAGCCTAGAATTTGAACCAGGGGGGGCGGCCTACACATGTGGGGCGGCTGCTCTGGAGCCCCCTGAGCTGGTGCAGCCTCTAGTGGGCGCCCAGCCTTCTACAGGCACCTCCCTGCCCCTGCGGCTTCTATAAACCTCAACCAGGACAACGGTGCTCCTCATCACCTTTTTGTCTTCCCCCTCCCTCTCTCCTCTTACTGGCCTGAATTATGGTTTTCTTGTTTCGATTTGCCCCATTTCTTCCCCACTCCCCTGCTTTTTTTTTGTTTGTTTGTTTTGTTAATCCTCTCCTGAGGATATTTTTCCATTGATTTTTAGGGAGAGTGGAAGAGAGAGGGAAAGACAGAGAAACACATTGATTGGTTGCCTCCTGCACAAGTCCCACCAGGGCCAGGGCTGGGGAGGAGCCTGCAACCAAGGTACATGTCCTTGACTGGAATTGAACCTGGCACCCTTTGGTCTGCAGGCCAATGCTTCATCCGCTGAGCCAAACTGGCTAGGGCTCGCCCCATTTCTCTTGGCTCTGCCCTGGGCCTGATTTTTCCTTTTCCCCGTCCGGCTCTAGTGAGGAGCTGTCTTGGGCAGAGGCATAGGCCTTCTGGCAGATGACAGACTGAAACTGTGGCTCCTCTGGGATGTCAGACCTTACCATGCCCATCAAAGCCATCTGATCAGTGTTACAGGGAAGGGTGAATAAAAACACAATTCACTGCTACACTTGGGAAAGTCACCCCAGCTTGAGGGACCGGGGATGCAACTCAGCTGCCTGTACTCCTTCTTCCCATTGCTGCTACAATAAGAATGTCCAGAAATGGCTCCTCTCCGCACCCTCTTCCTCTCTGATCTGGGGAGCAGTGTTCCCTGCAGCACCCAACCCTGGCAATAATCCCCCCAAGTGCTCAATGCTCCCCCATCCCATGGGACACTGCTATTATCAGCGTGGGACACACCTGGTCCCAAAGTGAAGCCTGGGACCTGACTTGGTGAGACACCATCTCTGCCATCCTCCTACCTGAGCTCTGCTGAGGAGACTGTGTACCTGGTGTGGAGAAAGGACGTGGCCTCTCTACCCATGCCAGATCTTCCAAGAGGTCCCCTCCCCCAGGCGTGTCTCCTGACAATAGGACCAGTCCTTACTGGCTTGGGCAGGGTCCCAGGAGGGAATGAGTATTGGCCTCTTAGAGGGCTTTGGACCGGAGAAGTAATAGTAGTTAGATGGCATCAAAATCATCTGTTGACAGGATAGAAGTTAACCAGCAAATTGTAAACAATTTAATGGCCAATGAACACATTGATTGTATACAGTAAATTGGTACAACTTGCTAAATTGATACAAACATTAATTGGTACACTGGGGCTAGGATGAAAGGAAGTGCCAGGGCAAGCAGACAGGTGAATTAGATAGGTACCATAAAGAAGTGCAGGATTCTTTAGCTTGATCTTAACAGGAATGAGTGTTAGAAAACAAAACCATGACATTTTACATACTCAATATTACAAAAACAGGGTATGTCACTTTAAAGATATTAAAGGTATAAAAATATTTTTAAAATTTAGAATAATAACTGAATATCTTCCCAATTTTTATACTCAGTATGTACTGGTTGGTCAGTTTCATCCCTATTTCTAGGATTCTAGTCCAGTCAGGCCAAAGACCCTTCATGCCCCCTGCTGGGGCCCGTGGTGAACTCTACCAGGGCCATTACCTGTCCCATCCATGATGTCTGAAGGTTGGAGCACCTCGTATGAGCAGGGATCTCTGGGCATCGGGATGGGCTCCATTTCGGACAGGGCCGGCAGAGACAGCTGGCTGGAGCTCAGGGACTGTCCGTTTTCCAGGGAGTCCTCCTCATTGGATATGGAGAGCTCCCCATCTGCAGGGAGAGGAAGATGTTAGACAACGTCTGCCTCTGGAAGGGTGACATTTGGGTCTGCTAACTGAATTTCCATCTTTATCAACATCTGCACTTGTTCTTCTGCTTTTAAGATATTGGCTTCATTTTTAGAGATGTGCCATCTAACCACCAGTGCAACGATTTCCAATGATCTTTAGCCAGTTGCTTCTTTTCTCTCCATCTTTCTAACCATAATCCACCATATTTTGTCTCTCTTTATTTTTTTTAATGAAAGTGAATAAACATTGAAATAAAAATCTTGAAAACTTGGAAAAATTGAGCAGACCTCAGAGAATGGAAAACCTGGATTAGGAATTCCTACATCAGGGAATAAAGGATTCCATATCATGACACAACAAGTGCCAGGAACATGGGACTCCAAGGCCTAGGAAAAAACTCATCCTGTCTTCTCTTTATGTCTGCCCAAATTCCCTCTGAAAGGCTATAGCCACCAGAATGCGGGCAGTGCCTGAATTCTCAGGAGCTCACCAGGGCTCGCGGGTCCTGTGGGCGGGCAGACTCTGATCTGGCTTACAGCTCAGCAAAGCAAGGGGCAGCCAGTTAACACCATGGGGAGGATCAAAGGCTCCTGCACAGTGGCCATTTGTCAAATCAACCCCCTCCTTCCAATGTGATTTCATCCTAGCCCAGGGGAGTCCTCCATAACTAGACACTGAAATAAAATTAGATTTTAAAGGAGACCGAAGGCTGTTGTAGTAAAATGAGCAAATACCCAGATGAAAGACTCTTACGTGATGCTTTGTCAGAACACAGAAATTAGCAAAGCCATTACCTGGCTTAGAACGGGAAGGAAGATGACTCACTTGTAGAAATGAAACAGTGAAATGACTCCAAGGTTAAATTTGGAAACACAGTCCTTTCTCTCTGCCCTTCTCAAGACTGGAACTTGATCCACAATAATACATGGTGACAAAGGATCCTCTGCCAGCCCCTCGCCCAATTATCTATGACATGTATGTTCAACAGAGTGACCTACACATGAGCAGGCTTTAGATAACATATGGCTCAAGGACATGTGATTTTTAACCTGAATGTCCTATAAACATAGAGAAAACATAATGGAGAGCAAAAAATCATCTGAAACAGACAACATAAAGCACGGTACTCGAAGAGTGTTGTGTGTCTGTTTTCTTCCTTTTCTCATTTAGCCTTTTTATTGCCACAAATGTTAGCAGTCATTATTACAACTGACTAGAGGCCCGGTGCATGGGGGGGGGGGGGTCCCCTCAGCCCAGCCTGCACCCTCTCCAATCTGGGACCCCTCGGGGGATGTCCGACTGCCAGGTTAGACCCGATCCTGGGCCTAAACCTGCAGTCGAACATCCTCTCACAATCCAAGACCTCTGCCTCCTAATTGCTCACCTGCCTGCCAACCTGATCACCCCTAACTGGCCTCCCTGCCAACCTGATCACCCCTAACTACCTCCCCTGCCGGCCTGGTAACCCCATGCAGCCTGCTGCTCAGTTGTTTGGTTGCCCCTCACTAACAACTCCTGCTGGCCTGGTCACCCCACTCAGCCTGTTTGGTTGTCCGTTCAGTTGTTTTGGATGCAACATCCCCTGGCTCTTTATATATATAGATTAGCAAGATGATTACTCTTCCTCACTAATAGGAGGAGCAGTGCAGACCCAAGGCTAACGCCATGGAGAGGACACAGCTGAACTGAGGGTCTGTAGGGTGGGAAAGGCTGCAGTACAAGGGTCCCTGCATAGCATCCCATCACGTATGGTCCCATTCCTCTTAACATGTTTTAATTTCGCATGTTCAAACCAACGCCGTGGGAAGTAGCTCTGCTTCAAGTTCCCAGTTGGTGGAATGACACAGCTACCATTCAGTTTAATATATCTCTTGGAAACCACTTTGATTTTTGATGTTTCAAGTGTAATAAAAGTCCTGAATTAGACAATCAATGGAGAAGGGGTTTCAGCGCTGTTGCCAAGTTCTGCTTCTTGGGGCAAAGATGCAGTGGAATAATTGATGCACATTTTACAGTTAGAGATGCCACAGAAGCAACACAGGGAAGAAAGATACAACTGCAGTTGGATTACTTTAGACTCTGGAGCCTTGGTTTCACCCAGGCTTAATGCCAAAGGCTTTGTTAGTAACAGAGTAGCAGTATCACTCATTCCTCTTGTGTCTACTAACACCTCAAAAAATTTAGCTCCCTATGAATTAAAAGTACCTTTGCTAAGTCACAAGGCCAATACCACTTTAGAGAAGAAACAACCCTGGGAATTCCAGTCATAATGTCTATATTTCCATCGAAAAAAAATAAAAACAGGAGAAAAAAGAAGAAATAAGACACTGATCATATTGCCACCCTAACAGATACAATTTCTTTTTCAGTACATATTTTTCATAATTACATTCTTACTATGAATCAAATTTTGTGTCTTTCTTTACTATTATAGCATTACAACTTGCAGAATTATCATCTTAATGAATATATTAGATTAATATACTGATGTTTATCCAGCCATCTCCCTATGGTTGGTCACAAAGGGATTTCAAATGTTTCATGCTATTATGAAAAAAGAAAGTTCTATTGACCATCTTCTTGTATAAAATCTCTTCTGCCATTAGAATTTTTCCCCTTTAGAAGAGATTCCAATAAATGAAATTTATGCTTATTAATAATTTAATGTGTAGTGACACATACCTGGATCTTCTGAAATTGTCTTTCTAAAGGTTTATTTTTCTTTCTATTTACACAATAGCAATGTACAGATCACACTAATTTCTTAGCTTTTGGTCATTTCTTCAACATTAACATTAATAATCATGTTTTATCTATATATGCATGCATTTATGTATCTATATATATATACTACATATGTATACATATCTAGTAGAAATAATTAAACCATTCAATATGTACAAATATTCATTATTAATATCATTGATGACCAAGATTGGTAGTGACAGAAGAGAAAAACATTTTATTTGGGTTCATATAACATGGGCATAGAACGATGTTATCATTAAGTAACTGTTATTTAAGATTCTTATTATGGCATTTTTGAACATACACAAAGTAGAAACATTAATGTCTTGGACCTCGTATATCCATCTTCTAGGCAAGGAACCAGTGAAGAATTCCTAATGCTTGGTGGTTCCAAGTTTGATGAACTTGAAGACCATTGAGACTGAAGAGAGCAGTAGGGTAGAGTGGAGGTGTAAAATGTGTCAGATGCTGACATATCTAACAAGGAAACCAGGTCACGGAGTGGGGAGAGAAGACAATGTTGACATGGATCCAAGATACAGAACTGGCCATGATGCTGTGCCAGCCCTATTCTCTTCTTGTGCAGCGTAATGAATGAAGACGTTGGTAATACCAAATCAAGGACAACGAAGGGAAAGGTGAGAGTGAATTAACTCAATTGATAAACTCCTGTTGTGAGCTTATAATTAACAACATGCATCACACACTAGAAACTGCCAACCCTCACAACGACCTTGTGAGAAAGGCAGGCGTTCTCTATGAGCTCCTTAGGATACGCTTTATGGTTTGTAGAAACTACAGACCAGCCTGCTTCCTCCAAAGCTCTGGGCTTCACCACATCCTGCCCTGCCTCTCCTCTCATAAGCCAGGTATGCATTGTGCCAAATGCTAACGAGAAAACGGACATGGCTTGGGGAAGAGAGTGGGGCAAGATGTGGTGAAAAAATGCAAAAAAGCAGGCACAGAGAGAATTAGTATGAGCCAGCTGGTGTGAGCCGGAAAATAAAGCCAGATCGAGAAGTCCTGAGAAGTGGCTGAAAAAAAAAAAGGGTGAAAGAAGATAGAAGACATGTGCTCCGGCGACACGAAGACCACATATGAGAGGAGGATCTTGTCTTGCATTGAATTTTTAAAATATTCTAAAAGTACAATTTATGCAAAAGTTGTACTCCAGAAAATTGGCCTAAAAGAATCATTTGAATTTTTGTTTGCTTGTTTCTTGGGGATTGCATCCTTCCATAACTGGATCTCACCTTTGTGACTACATTCCAAGTGGTTTTTTAAAATTACTGTTTTGCTATTGTTACTTATTTTGCTTTAGGAATACTCTCTAGTTTTAGGGTGATTGACATCAATTTCTGATCAATTAAATTTTCTCAAACCTTAAGGTAACTAAAGTTCTTTTTTTATTTTAAAAAATAGGTGAATGCCACCATAAAAATCAATGAGCAACTAGAATTCTTTCAGGCTCTTGTGGATACCTATGTAAAAACAGTTTCTATTTTTAAAAAATGGTATGAAAGATGGACTTTTTTTTCTGAGTGGGCTGAGGGTTTATGATACTTTGCAGGTTAAGATAAAAAGTATTAATTTTAATTTTTAAAAACAAAGTATTATAGTATAAACTTAAGTTCACCTGAATCTGATATTTTAGGATATGCTTTATGGTTTATATATAAAAAACTTACGTTTAAAAATGTATTTCTACTTGGACAAGAACTCCTTACTTAATAAATAACAGTTGAATGTGACTATAAAGAATTGCTTTATGAGGGCATGTGCTGGGGGTGGGAGCGGCCGGGGAGAGGTCAATGGGGGGAAAAGGAGACTTATGTAATACTTTAAACAATAAAGAATTTAATTTTTTTTAAAAAGAATTGCTTTATGTCTACATATTGAGCCATTACTGCAATAAATTTCTCAAAGATAAAAAACTAAGAAGGTTTCAAAGATAGAATAAGCAATATAAATAAATGTGTGTTCACATATACATATTTATTTTTCAGGTTGTGTAAAAGAAAAGCAAAACGGATAGTTTTGACTTATTCATAAAACTTTTTGGTTTTTAATTTGCAAAATAAAATGCTATAAACCAAATAAAAGGGAGCCCAGAATAATAGGGAAATATGAGCTAAACGCAGCTAATAAAAGAATAATTATTCCAAGTATGAAGAGTATTTGTACAAATAAATAAAAACCAAGTCCCCGTGCCACTTGCCAAATGGATAGCCTTGCTCAGAATGAAACAAATGCAATAAAATGCCCGTGTGGGTGATGCAGATACATAAGAATGTGTTTGAAATAATGTCAAGTACAAAAGCAGGAATGGAGAGCAATATGTACACAGTGATTATAAAAAATATCAAAATGAAGTATGCATGCAGGTTGGCAAAGTTCTGAAGTAAATCTGGCAAAATATAAGTAGAGTTTAATGATTATTAATTTTTTTCTGTAAAAATGCTATCATAAAAAATAACATGCAATCTGCATGCTGCTTTGTTAAGTTAAATGAAAAAAGAATAGTTTTTGTTAGGGGAAAACTTCTCCTCACTCCTTTGGTTTCTTGAGGAGGTGTTTTCCTAAGCCCTCCTTATTTTTGCATAGCTCCCTACCTACCTCCAGGTACCTCACTGCTGGCCCCTGTTTCCCCACTGGGTGGAGAGCATCCCAATGTGCGCACTGCGCTGTGCTCTGCATTCCTCCCTGCCACCTGGGCTGGTGGTGACTCAGGAGGCAGACTTGCCCACTTGGGCTGACCTTGAGATCTAGGCTGGGGGTGGGGGGTTGAGCAGAGAGTTACCAGGCCCAACCAAGTCCTCCTCCAGACTAGCCTTTACCAGTAATGAAGGTGATGTCTCCCTACACTTTGATCTCCCACTTGTCTTATCTCTAAAATGGTTCAGAAACTCAGAGAGGGAAGAAACATGCTAATATTGGGCCACTCAAGTCCTCAACTGTCTGGGGACTCAAGGGAAGAGAATGTCCTCCCACCTCAGGCAAAGAGAAATTGAAGGGGGCACTGATAGACATGGAAAGGGTGCTGTTATAGACCGTTCTCCCTGGAGGCCTGCAGCTCATCAAACAGAGGTGACTCATTCTCAGGAGAGCTGGGTGGGAACAGGCACAGCAGGCGCAGTGCACAAAGCCAGACCTTGAGCTCTGGAGAGCTCTCTTCTTGTTTTTGTCCTCACTAGCTTGCAACATGCCACTTAACTCCTGGGACATCAGTTTCTGTCCCTTGAAAACAAAGGAACTGTGTTAGATGAGCCCCAACTTCCTTTCAGATCAAACCAGTATCTGCATGACTGTCGGAAGACACAGAATAAGCTTCTTCCCCCCAGTTACTTGCAAAAAACCCTGATAACTGATAAGCTAAAATAGCAAATCATTTTCCACCTAGGTTTTCTTTTTATTGTATGACTTACTTTGTCTGAGCGTAGTGCCTCAACACCTAGGAAGCACATTGATGGATTGTAGGTTTATTGTTAGCTAAATGAAGTTTTCTATTTTTATTAAAAAAAAAACTGGTAAGTAAAGTTTTAGTCTAGAGCTAGTGACTTGTGCTCTACATGAAAGGCTTCTATATAAGGTAGAAAGACAGGGGCAAGGAGGAGAGGAGAAGTGGAAGGGATGGGAGGAAACATTTTTGGAGCACTTAAAGCGTCTTCAGTGTCAAGCACTATGCTGGACATTTTATATATAACTAGAGGCCCCGTACATGAGACTCGTGCCCGGAGGGGTGGGGGATCCCTCAGCCTGGCTTGCACTCTCTCCAGTTTGGGACCCCTCAGGGGATGTCCAACTGCCTCTCGCAATCCAGGACCTCTGGCTCCTAACTGCTCACCTGCCCACCTGCCTGATCACCCCTAACACCTCTGCCTGCCTGCCTGATCGCCCCTAACCACCTCTGCCTGCCAGCCTGATCGCCCCTAACTGTTCCCCTACTGGCCTGATCACCCCTAACCACTTTTGCCTGCCAGCCTGATCGCCCCTAACTGCTCCCCTACTGGCCTGATCGCCCCTAACCACCTCTGCCTGCCTGCCTGATCGCCCCTACCACCTCTGCCTCGGCCCCTGCTGCCTTGGCTTCATCTGGAATGACATCCTGAATGACGTCCGGAAGGTCATTTAGCTGTCTGGTCTAATTAGCATATTATACTTTTATTATTATAGATGTCTAAATCTATATACTCACACATACATATATTTATAACAACACAATGAAGTTGGTACCCAAATTATCCTCATTGTATAAAGGAAAGTGAACACTCGATGGTTTAAGTAACTTGTGTAGAGTCACATAACTAGCAGGTGCTGAGCTATTTATTATGTGGTAGGAGTGTGTGTGAGCTTATTTAAAATGACTTATTTTTAATTTTTTGTTACTTAAGGATGGTAAAAGAACAACATAGCAATTCTTTTTTTTTTTTTTAGCAATTCTTTATAATTAAGACATAGTTGTCATAGTTAAAACTCAAATTCTGTTAGTACTTGCAGAGAAGAAGAAGAAATGACATCATGAAATTACAGAGCTTCCATTGTAAATAAATTGTGTAACTGAAGTGTCATGTGACAATTTGGAGCTGAAAACATTAGAAATGTTAGTCTGACTGCATCTTTGTCAGTAAAGCACATGTGCAGACTGTATACATGCACATGTGAAAATTCACACACATTTTAATTTACTAATGATCACCAATAGCTCTACAGTCTGCCGTGAACAATGCAGTGGTTAGAAGCACTGACCCTGTAGAGTTGAAAATCCATGTATAATTTTTGACTCCCCCCAAATTTAACTACTAATAGCCTACTGTTGACTGGAAGCCTTATCGATAACAAACAATTGATTGACACATATTTTGTATGTTATATGTATTATATACTGTATTCTTTCAATAAAGTAAGCTAGAGAAAATGTTAAGAAAATCGTAAGAGAAAATATATATACAATATTTATTGAACAACAAAATTCATTTATGAGTAAATTTGTGCAGTTCAAACCCGTGTTGCTCAAGGGTTAATTGTAATGAAAGCAATATAAAAAAGTGAGGACACCTATGTTAAAGCAAATACTTATCTTTGTGAAGTTGTGCATGAAGAGCCTAATGCGAGCATTTGCTAGTTGTTTTTCCCTTTGAGACGAGAGTGCTGTCCAGCCTATCCCATGTTTTCATGTTCGTTTCCCAGGTATGCTCTCTGACCGAAAGCACATGTTCACGGGATCCCAGAGCCGAGGGTCCTTTCAGAGAATGAA
This sequence comes from Corynorhinus townsendii, assembly GCA_026230045.1. NCBI lineage: Eukaryota > Metazoa > Chordata > Mammalia > Chiroptera > Vespertilionidae > Corynorhinus > Corynorhinus townsendii. Next base: position 137,562,856 of record JAPDVU010000002.1, on the reverse strand, counting down.
CCCTCTGGTGGTGCTGGTCCTGGTCCCAGTGAGCCGTGAAACAGACTTCATCCATTTCTTTTTAGGAAAAAAATCCACTCGTTGAGCATTGCCATTGCTTTGTACCTCACAAAGGTGTCATTTTAGCAACACTACGAAGTCATTCCCTCCTTAACAACAGCAACATGCTCTGAGAAATGCGTTCTTGGGCAATTTCAATGATGTTCAAACATCACAGAGTGCCCAATATAGACCTAGATGGTACAGCTCATTACCCACCAAGGATACATGGTATAGCTTATTGCTCCTAGCTACACATCTGTATAGCATGTTACTGTACTGAATACTGTAGGCAATTATAACACAATGGTAAGTATTTGGGTATCCAAACATAGAAAAGGTGCAGTAAAAATATGGTATAAGATAAAAAGCTAGTACACCTGCATGGGGCACTTATGAATGGAGCTGGCAGGACTGGAAGTTGCTCTGGATGAGTCTGTGAATGACTGGTGAGTGAATGGGAAGGCCTAGGACAGTGGTTGGCAAACTGCGGCTCGCGAGCCACATGAGGCTCGCCAGCCGCGGTTTGCCGCTCTGTTGACTAATGAGTTTGCCAACCACTGGCCTAGGACATTACTGTACCCTGCATAGACTTCATAAACCTTGTACATTTAGGCTACACTAAAATTATAAAACAACACAAGTTCAAATCAAGCACAAGAGATAATGATGCAATCAAGAAACATGGTACACACGAGAGGTAGGAGGCTGCTGCCAGTATAACATGGCATACTGTTTTACAGCAAACTTTCCTTTTATGAGTAGAAAGAATACACGCTAAAATACTAATAAAAAGCATAGTATAGTAAATACATAAAGCAGTAACATACTCGTCTATTATCATTACCAAGTAGTATGGACTGTACATAACTGCATGTGCTGCATTCTACATGGCTGGCAGCAGTAGGTGTGCTTACCCGCATCACCAGACAAGTGAGTGATGCGTTGAGCTCTGATGTCATCAGGCAATAGGAAATTTCCAGCTCCATTAGAATCTTATGAAACCACTGTTGTATGTGTGGTGGACAGAAATGTCAGTTATGCGACGCATGGCTGTATTGAGACCAACAGCAAAGCCATGGCCATGGTCTTGGTAATGGAGTGCTCAGTGCCTGCTGGGCCAGCTGTGAGTGCTGCTTCCTCAACGCCTTTGCCCAGGGCTCCAGGTAGTGGGCAGCAATCACTGAATTGATTCCTCACTGCTCCGGAGAAGGAGCAAGACGGACATATACACTGCACTGCTTTACAGGAGGAGGAGAGGCAGCATGGGAGAAACATACACAATGTGGTCCATTGTTGACTGAACATTGTTAAGTGGCATGTGACTGTAAAAGCTTCTGCTAATCCCAGTAACATTTCAAATGTTTGCAATTAAAGCTACTAGCAGTTCTCATAGCCAATGAAATGATGCACCAAGCAAGAGTTAGCTAAGAAATAATTTATTTAAGGATTTTATTAAATGATTAAAGAGCTTTCAACCTAGAAGATGGAAATGGCTCCCTGATATTTGTTGACTTTCACTGAGGATATTTTCTTCATTTCTCCTGAGTTCAGGGAGTTGATGTCATTAAACTAAATAATGCTACAAATATTATTTTGTAGTATTTTAAACATACAGAGAAAGCAATACTTTTCTATTAGATATTGCTTATTTGCTAATTAATGTATTTGACCCTCAAGCTTTTAAAAAGACAAATTTAAAGATTTAGTTGCAAAAACAAATAAGACTTTTTTTTTTCACGCTTCTGGTGCATTTTCTTTCCCAGTGAGGAAAAGTCATTCTGTGTGTGCGTGTGTGTGTGTGTGTGTGTGTGTGTGTGTGTGTGAGAGAGAGAGAGAGAGAGAGAGAGAGAGAGAGAGAGAGAGAGAGAGAGATTTAAGGCAGACAGTGCAGGGAACCTATACTTTCAGAATTCACAAGTTAGTGAATCTTCCGGTTTATCTTTTATCTCTATTTGCAGCCAGCAGCCAGAAGTCTTTGGATTTTTCTGACCAGCTTAGATGCAGGGGCAGTTTTGCAAGAGTGATGAGGTTTCTTATTGTCTGATACAGGCATCTTCATGACTCAGAATCATTTTGGACCTCCTACCTTAAAATCTGTATAAACTATTTAAATCTAAGAACTTATTGATTTTGTGATACTGTGAATTATTTCATACATGCAATAGTATGGGACAGGTTTCAGTGCTTGGAGAATCACCTGCTTTTTAAATTATTGCTATTGTTCTGGATTTAATATCCTATTTGGATGTTAACAGTCTTCTCCCCCATGCTTTTGTCAAATTAAATATGCGAATAGCAATAACTTCCTAGCACAAAAGTGGCCAAGACATTGCCTGTGCATAACTTTTTTCAGTTGTATTTCCCTGTAGCTATTTCCTGCTGGCTTGTCAGCATTTGCTGCCTTCTACTGGACCATGGTCAACCAACCACTGCTCATGGGATTCTCATTGCATCTCCAGCCACAAATATCTCACCATGTCAAATTGTGGTGTCTGTCTCCCAAAGGTGTTTCTTTCATCTCTCTTGGGTTCAGTTAAGCCTCCTCACCAAATTCACAACAAGCTCATGGGTTCTTACATCATCTATAATGTAAATTTGATGGCTATGACCATAATCCTATATAATAAAAGCCTAATATGCTAAGTGTCCAGTCATTGGCTCAACCAATCAAAGTGTAATATGCTATTGATATGCTAAAGCCGCTCAACTGCTCATTATGACATGCACTGACCACCAGGGGGCAGACACTCCTCCAACTGGTAGGTTAGCTTGCTGCTGGGGTCCAGCAGATCAGGACTGAGCGAGATGTGCTGGACATACCAGGGAGCCCTCCCATGGTCCCTCCCCAGCCTCGATCGTGCACCCGATGGGGTCCCTCAGCCTGGCCTGCACCCTCTCACAATACGGTAACCCCTCAGGGGATGTCAGAGAGCTGGTTTGAGCCCGATCCTGCAGGCCAGGCCAAGGGACCCCACTGGTGCACGAATTCGTGCACCAGACCTCTAGTTTCCAAGTAATAACTCTGGGTCTAAGGTTTGTAGCTGAAAGAGGGTTTACTCTTTTGCTATTCCTGGACATTTTGATATAAAAAAATGCAACTGGAACAGGGACTGAATATAAAATGAACAAAATATTCTAGTCTCTCTCCTATGCTGTTATGTATAGGATAGTGTGATTCTCACAGAACCACACATTGTTGTGCAGTCAGTCCATGGGTATATCAGAAGCTAGGAGGACCGCCTGGCTGGTAGCAGATGCCATAGGTAACAGGACAGGCTGGCCAAGGCTGCAATGCAAGATGTTAACAATCCCTAATGTCTGGAGTTGGGGGAGGGGAGCGATAGGAGCTGGCCATTTCCAAACACAAGCAGCTCTGCTTCTCCAGCTGAGCTCCCTAAGTGCGTACCCACTAGGCACATGTGGCTAAGTTAGCTAAAATTAAACAGCATTTAAAGTGCAGTTCCTCAATCAGACTGGCCACCTCTGAAGTGCTCAAGCACCCACCTGGCTGGTGGCTGCTGTCGTGGCCATTACAGGTGACAGCATGCCCACGACTGCCGAGAATGCCACTGGACAGCACTGCTCCAGGCAGAGGTGGCAATCACACAATGGGCTTAATGCACACGCAAAGGCGAACCCACTTCTGGAACTGAGAGGTTAAAAAGCTGCCGCTAAATGGGTCCACATCACCATGAGTGGTCAGTGTAGTGGATATTATTTCCTTTAAGGAAACCACAGTGGTGGGAAGCCCGGGTGTGGGGACGGGTGACATGTGAGCAGCAACACAGGACTACGCAGGTGGGCATGGCCTTCGGAGACGTCCTGATGTCTCATAGTGGAATCTCAGATTCCCCGGGCAGAACTGGGGAGAGCCTGGGCTCAGGTGAAGGGGATTCGGGAAGGGGAGGCGGGCTGGGGAAGGCAGGCATCCCTGAGGAGCAGAAGAGGACAGATGTCTGGGAGATGATTGCTAACATTTACCGAGCACTTACTCTGGGCAACAGGCAAAAAGCCCAGATTGGGATGTGTCCCTTGATCCTCCAACAGCCCTATGAGAACAAGCCGGGCAGAATGGAGTCGAAGGGTCTGCAGTCCATGGGTACATCCAGACACTAGGAGGGCCGCCTGGTTCGTAGCAGATGCCTTCAGTCGAGCACCCTGGGCTGGGAATAGTGAGAGGGGATTCAGGGGAAGCACGGCCTTGTTGGTGGGAGCGGTCTAGGATCCTGCGGTTAGTCCACAGAAAGCAGGTTCAAAAAGATGAAAAGCTGCCCTGCACTTTGTGCAGATAAAAAATGAGGAAGCCGGGACCAGAAGCCTGGGCTTGGGGCTCCTGAGAAAGTGCTGTTGTCTTACAGATATTCATGTGGGTTAAGGTCCCTCTGACTCACACAAATCCTAGGCAAAAACATGAAGTCAGGAAAGGTTTTCTAAGCCTGTACAGCTTCCCTTTTATCAGCTACCAGCCTTCCAAAGTTCGCCTTGCTTTCTAGTGACACACGCCAGTGCAGTTCAGTGGCTGTGAGGGACCAAGCACAAGAAGGCTGTGGGCACGTCGGTGGAGCAAGGATGCCCGCCATGCCCAAGGTCCCCTGCCCTGCCTTGAATTCACAGAGGGATGCAGGATAGGCCATTAGAAAGGGTGGTATTGGGGTGGATCTTCCAAGGATAAGTCATAGCAGGCAGCAGCTCGTCCGAGTCGACTGCCCCTACAACACAGGTTTATGGACACAACTGTCAAAATAGGGCACAAAAGATGTAGTGGTTATCTCCTAAAATCCTGGTCAATGAGAAATGAGAGCAAGCCTGGAGAGGCTTCTGGGCAAGCTTGTCTTGCTCTTAGAAAGAGATGCCAAGATCCTCCGGATAATGTGTCTCATGCAATGCCGGATCAACTGCAGCCACCATGTTACTCTGAGGGGCTGCGTCCTGTGGATGGCTCCCTTAGCCAAGGTGATCAGTTAGTTAACCAATCCCAGAGCCATCCTGTCACTGGACTTTATTATGTGAGATTTGCTCACTCACTCACTCACCCATCAACCCACCCATTCATGCAATAAATACTAAGTAAGTAGTGACAAATGCCAAGCGTTGCTGAAAGCATTTGGAATACTTTAGAGGACAAAACACATAAAGATCATTAGTCTACAATTGCTTACTGCTTCAGCCTCCTCGAAGGAGGCTTTTTATTGCCCGAAAGCAGAAGCATTTTAACGTACATGCTGCTGACTGTATACTGGCTTCACAGGTAACTACAGAAGCTACAATTAAGCAGCATGAAAATAATCAAAAGGTCACTTCTCAGCCCTGTTAGGCGTGTCTGCATTTGACACTTTGGACCTTTGCTCCTCTACCCTCCAATCATTGAATCACAGCCTTTTGTCCTGGCTTCCGTAATGCTACACATTTCTGGTTTACTTCCCAGTCTGGGGGCACTTTTCAGTCTTTGAGGGTTTTTCTTACTCCCAGACCATTTTTTTCATTCCCAGATGATTCAGTGCTGGGTTTCCATGGGGTTTTCTAGCAGGGCCACTCATTTTCTCATTCTACATCTTCAAGAAATGTCTGTAATGTAGATGACATCATGATCATTTACACAGGACAATTCCAATCCTGTATCTCCAACCCAGATCTGCCTCTTGAGCTCAGATCAGTGTATTCAGTGGTCTGCCTAGACATTTAGACATAAACCCATTGGGGCCAAACCATCACAATGTTTTGTGTCCTAAGCTCACTTCTCTTGGGTTCCCAGCTCAGAATGTCCCTGTGAGCCCCAGCCAGAGTCCTGCATATCAGCCATGCCTTAACCCACTCCTGCACTCACCATCTAAGCAATCACAGAGCCCTCTTGACTCCATCATCTATTCTCCAGTGTGTCCTTCCCACCCCCAACAGCCCTGCTACCCTCCTTCCTGCCGCCTACCATCACGTCAGCTGAGTCCCACAACAGTCTGCTAACTCATCTGACTCATGTCTTGGTCTCCCTCCAAGACCTTCTTCTCATAGGTAGAGTGATGAGGCTGCAAATATGATCATGTAGAAACCTCCCCAAAGCTCCCGGCTGCTCTAAGGAAAAGGAATAAACACCTAATAATTTCCCTGCCTGCACCATCTACCCCCACTCACCCTCACCTTCCAGACACGCTGGACACTCTTTCACTTATCCCAGCCTGGTGCCTTCATATGTGCTGGTCCTGCCACATGTAACATCCCTGCTACCTGTCCCATCTTCTCTATGCTAATCCTTATCATATTTCAGGACTCCTCTAAGACACCACTCCCTGCAGGATGCCTTCCCTAAGTCTACCGGCATGGGTGGGTGACGCCTCCTGTATCTTCTCCACAGAACTGCTGAGTGCCTGAGCCTGTTCTCAGGGCTGTGTGTTCTGTTAGCCAGGAGAGCCCAGCTGTCCCTTCTGGTATTCCTGGCGCCCAGACTGGCGCCTGCAAGATAAGAGTTATTCAACAAAAATGCAAGAGGTGAATCAATTTACTGAGGAATGCTTGTTCATTGCTCGAATAATAATTTCATTACTTTTTTTTTTTTTTTTTGGCTTGGGATAGTGATTTTCTGAAAGAACAGGGTTGCTTATGAGAATTTTGGTCTCAAGTTCTCTTTATTGCTTAAACCTTTTTGCAGCTCCCCAACTAGGGACAATTTGTTGTACCAGGTGCTACGCAATGATTGCATGTCACTGATGCTGAAAGTAAACCCTCTTCATTTTCTCACCGTTACTCGAAATCATGGCTTTCAGAACATGCCATTTCTAGGTGAGACATCAATAACGGCTACACATGTGACAAAATAACTGCCTGGTAAAGGTTGTGAAAAGCATTTCCCATAAACTTCTAGGACTTTTAAAAGTTGGCACATCTGGGAAACCAGATAAAGAATAGGATTTCAGAAGGCTCCAGCTGACTACATTTTCTCTTTCGATACAGAGAATTATTTTTATATTTAAAAAATTGTTGACCTTCTAATGTGAATACCAAGCTCTTTTTTCTTGAGTGCCAAGAACAGAAAAAGCAGCCTCTGCATAAAAGAGTTGTTCATTCAGGGAGCTCCTGCTTGTGTTTATAATTAAAATTAACACTTTCTAAAATGCTGCTCTAACTTGATTAAGGGGGAGAAAGCATACCTCATTGTACTTCATTATTTGCTGTGAAATGCTATCTCTAATTCCCAGCACCTACTGAAAACTGAAGTTGCTCATTGGCACACGTCAATTCTGTTCTCCATGCCCCCGATCCTCTCCCCCAGGTCTAGGTGTGACTGCAGCAGAAACCACAGGTGAGCTGCATGGCCTCACCTGTATCACCATGGCTGCCACACGCTCCCGAGTCTTGCTCCCATCCAGGGGGTGGACGTGTGTGATGTGCATGGCAGTGTTATCTCAGTCATGGCAGAGAGATGGTCTCCTGTCTCTCTCCTCCCCCTGACCAGTGGCATATATATTCATGTGCATTACACATACCCACACTATATGAAGTGAGTGACACTGTGATAGAATTGAGGTTTCATAGGAAACCTAGTGGTCAAACTACAGTACAATTGCCTTTGTTATCCCTAATAGTTTTTAATCACACCATTATGTTTATTTGTAGAAATGATTTGCAATAACCTAATAGTGATGTTTTTAAGATCCTCTGACTAACATTAGGCCACATATTACAAAGGTTTTCTGGGTTCCTATAAGTTTCAAATGGAGGACATGTGGTCTTAGTGGGGTGTTCAGAGTCCACACACACTGGCTCTGCACCCTCAGGCGGGTCAGAGTCTTGCTGAGCTTCAGCTCCTTCATCTCCACATTGGAAACATCACATGACCTCCTGAGATCCTTCTTAAGTCCAACAAATGCCATTACTAATTTACTCATGGCCAAACAGTCCCTTGTTCTCAGGATATTTTTCTCTGTATCACTGAAAAGCCACTATTTGAATGTAGAGTATTTAGCATCCATATACATAAATAAACAGATGACATAATAGTGTCTATTAAAATAATGGGCAATAAAGTTTCATGAACCATAAAACTGAATAAGCCAGGGGGATGCGAGTTCCTAGTGTTCTCGATGTTACCACTTGGACGAATAAACCACGTCACGGGAGCCTGCAGAGAGCCGTGAGTCTGCTGCATGTGGTGTTCTGTCAGTGAACATTTACTGAGCATCAACTCTGTCCCAGGCACCGTCTTAGGCACTTGGACTATATCAGTGAACAAACCAGACGAAGATCCTGCCTGGCCTGGTGGAACTGTCATTTCAATAAGAAGAGACAGATGAGAAAAAGATGAGCACAATAAACAATTTATAGAGCATGTTTGAAGGTGATAAGAGAAAAAGAAAACAGTAGAGCAGAGACAGAGGACTGAGGGAAGGAGGTGGCAACTTAAAATCTGGTGGTCCTAGGGTAAGCTTCATTGAGAAGGTGACATCTGAGCAAAGACTGAAAAAGAAGTGAACCATGTGGATGGAGATCTGGGGAAGAGGATTCTGGGAAGAGGGTGTGACCAATGCCAACCTCTAGGGCTGGACAGCAGGGATGGAAAGACACCACAGAGAGATGGTTACCAGGAGGTATGGCTAGAGAGTTGAAGCAACTTAGGGGTTGGAGGGCCAGTCATGGAGGGCTTCGTACTGTCCTGGGAACTTGGAATTTCTCTTAAATGTGGAGACACTGCAGACTCTGAGCAGGGGTGATGTGCTCTGACTTATGAGAACTGAGAGAGGCATATGCAATACAGAGGTTTTAATTTTAAAGAAACGCTGAGTTAAAGAGCTAAATAGCTCATGAATTAGGTTACAATTTGTTTTGAAGTAGCAGTAGGACCAATGCTGCTGTTTCAATTACTGACCTTTTTCATTTAGGTCTCTGTCCAAATATCACCTCCTCCAGTAAATTGCATCTATACTAATAAAAGGGTAATATGCTAATTAGACCAGGAGACCTTCTGGACATCCTTCCAGACAAAGCCATGGTGGCAGGGCCGAGGCAGAGGCAGTTAGGGTCAATGAGGCCAGGAGGGGAGGGCAGTTGGGGGCGAGCAGGTCGGCAGTGGTGAGCAGGAGGGGGCAAGCAGGATGGCGGGGGGCAGTTGGGAGTGATCAGTCCAACAAGGGGGGGCAATTGGGAGCGAGAAGGCCAGCGGGGGGCGGGGGCTGACAGTTGGGGGCAAGCAGGTCAGCAGGTAGAGTGGTTAGGGGCAATCAGGCAGGCAGGCATGTGAGCAGTTAGGAGCCAGCGGTCCCAGATTGTGAGTTGGACATCCCCCAAGGGGGTCCCAGATTGGAGAGGATTCAGGGCAGGCTGAGGGACACCCTGTGCATGAATTTCGTGCATTGGGCCACTAGTTTACCTAAAATCATCATTCTCCCTCTGAGTCTGTCTCTTTAGCCTGCTGCTTTATTTTCTTACAGTGTTTATCACTCCTTGACAATATGTCTAACATGCTTGTTTAATTATTCCCAGTAGTAGCATGTGAACTCTGTGAAGGTGAGGATTTCACTCTTTTGGTTATCACTATAGCTCGACGCCAATTTGCTGAATGAACCAATGAATGTCCCAGGGGCATAGGGGAATCCTTGAGTTTTAGTTCACAAACAAATAGGCCATGAGATTGGGGATGAACAGTTAAAAAGAAACTGTCCATCAAATTATAGATTATGTTCCAGCATTGATTTAACATTTTTATATTTAATGTTTGAACCTCACCCCACTGCTATGTAAGTATTCTGGAAAATTTAGAAAATGGGAGAAAAACAATTTATAATTTTATGCTCCTATACATATCACAACTAACATAATTTAAAATTTTTTTATTATATAGTTTTCAAAGATGGTCTCAGTACATCCAAAGATAAAATGATTTCCTCTGGTTTTCAAACTTTAATCTAAAGCTTCTTTGGACTCTAAACTTATGGGATTTTATGTATAAACCAATTAAAAAATACAAGCCACTGAGTAGCTTATGCCCCCCACTTCTGACCTATTGTATTAAGTGAGGAATTCCTGTACTAACTGCTATAGACACTTGGGATAACACTCCCTCTTCAACCCAAGCTCTCATTTTGCCTGGTTTGAATTTATGGCCTGGTTTGGGATTTTAACCTGCTGAGAAAAATATCAAGAATCGGAGGAGCTCTAGCAGACAAATAAAACCTCATTAATTCTGAGTTCACCCTGCTGCCCCCAAAGTTACAAATTACAAATCACTACAGTGTATTTTTATCCTTTCAATGAATGAATGGGTTATTATTAAGCAAAATCAATAATGTGAGGAAGTTAGAAGAGAAAAGATTATCTACCAAAGTTAAACTGCTTTCTACCTTGTTAGCACAAAACAATGTGACTGCAGCGTGAGGAGGGGGCCTCATGGCTGCACTCAGACACCGGCTGACTCAGGAGTGACAAGTCAGTGGGCCACTGTCGGGAACACACATCTCTGGTGGACACCAGTCTGCTGCCAGGTAACTAGAGTCACTTTTGCTAACACAAGAGGCGGTGCAAAATGAGTAATTGCCAGCCAGGCATATGGAATGTCTTCTTCAAATCTAGGAAATTTATCTTTGAAATGAACAATTTGAAAAACGACTAAGGTCTCCTTGCCACTTGCTCTTCACTCAGGGTGTGCAATAATTTAATTTGTTTTACCCATAAGAATCCCAGATACAGTGGGTGAATGATGTCGTAGAAAGAAAAGAATGAACGACAGGAAAACAACTCATTTGGAGACTGAGGGGAGGCAGGTTGGAGGCATGAGAAAGACATTAAACCAGGACTTAGGGGGCTGGGTTCTCCTTGGCCACTGACATTGGTAAGACCATTTTTTTTTCTTTCTTTTAATCTTTATTGTAGAAAGTATTACATAGGTCCTCCTTTCCCCCTAAGTGACCTCTTCCAGCCCACTCCTATCTCTCCCTCCCAGGCCCTCACCACCCTATTGTCTATGTCCACGGGTTATGCATATATGCATGTAAGTTCTTTGGTTGATCTCTTCCCACCCACCCTCCTCCGCCTCCCCTCTGAGGTTCAACAGTCTGTTCATGCTTCTGTGGCTCTGGGTCTATTTTTGATCATAACTTTATTTGGTTCATTAGATTCCACATCTGAGAGAGATCATGTGATACTTATCTCTCTCTGACTGACTTATTTTGCTCAGCATAATACTCTCCGGGTCCATCCATACTGTTGCAAATGTAAGAGTTCTTTCTTTTTTATTGCTGTGTAGTATTCCATTGTGTAAATATACCATCGTGTTTTTTTTATCCACTCATATGCTATTGGAACTTAGGCTGTTTCCAAGTCTTAGCAATTATAAATTGCACTGCTATGAACATAGGGGTGCGATATTATCACACACATGTCAGAATGGCTATCATCAACAAATCAACCAATGGCAAGTGTTGGTGAGGTGTGGAGAAAAGGAAACCCTAATACAACGCTGGTAGGAATGCAGACTGGTGCAGCCACTATGGTGTTTCCTCAAGAAATTAAAAATGGAACTCCCATTTTACCCAGTCATCCACTCCTAAGAATATATCCTAAGAAACCTGAAACACTCATTGGTAAGACCATTGTGAGAGAGATCTTTGCACCTCAGGTAAAAGGGGACAATGATGTTCCCTCCTAACTCCTGGGCCTACTGACCTAGGGGAAGGCATGTAAAGAGTTTTAAAAAATGTCGATGATGATAATAATGATGAGACTACTACTGCTAATGGTATGGTAACAATTTCTTGAGAATTTATGGAATGATAGCTATGATTCTAACTTTACATGTTGTTATGGACAGAGTTGTGTCACGCCCTCACCGAATAATCATATTTTTAAAAAATCTTTATTGTTCAGATTATTACAGTTGTTCCTCTTTTTCCCCCCATAGCTCCCCTCCACCCAGTTCCCACCTCACCCCACACCCTTACCCCACCCACCACTGTCCTCATCCATGGGTGTATGATTTTTGTCCAGTCTCTTCCTGCACCCTCCACACCCCTTTCCCATCGAGGATTGCCAGTCCACTACCTTTCTATATCCCTGATTCTATTATATTCACCAGATTATTCTGTTCATCAGATTTTTTATTCACTTGATTTTTAGATTCACTTGTTGATAGATATGTATTTGTTGTTCATAATTTTTATCTTTACCTTTTTCTTCTTCTTCCTCTTCTTAAAGAATACCTTTCAGCATTTCATATAATACTGGTTTGGGGTTGATGAACTCCTTTAGCTTTTTCTTATCTGTGAAGCTCTTTATCTGACCTTCAATTCTGAATAATAGCTTTTCTGGGTAATCTTGGCTGTAGGTTCTTGCTATTCATCACTTTGAATATTTCTTGCCACTCCCGTCTGGCCTGCATAGTTTCTGTTGAGAAATCAGCTGACAATCGTATGGGAGCTCCCTTGTAGGTAACTAACTGTTTTTCTCTTGCTGCTTTTAATATTCTCTCTTTGTCTTTTGCTCTTGGCATTTTAATGATGTTGTGTCTTGGTGTGGTCCTCTTTGGATTCCTTTTGTTTGGGGTTCTCTGCACTTGCTGGACTTGTAAGTCTATTTCTTTCACGAGGTGGGGGAAGTTTTCTGTCATTATTTCTTCAAATAGGTTTTCAGTATCTTGCTCTCTCTCTTCTTCTGGAACCCCCATAATTTGGATGTTGGTATGCTTGAAGTTGTCCCAGAGGCTCCTTACACTATCTTCATATTTTTGGATTCTTTTTGCTTTTCCGGTGGGTGTTTTTTGCTTCTTTGTATTTCAAATCTTTGACTTGATTCTTGTGATCCTCTAGTCTGCTGTTGGATCTCTGTATATTATTTTTTATTTCAGTCAGTGTATGCTTAATTTCTAGTTGGTCCTTTTTCATATCCTTGAGGGTCTCACTAAATTTATCAACCTTTTCTAGAAAATTCTTGAAAAACTTTATAACCATGGTTTTGAACTCTATATCCAGTAGTTTGCTTTCCTCCATTTCTTTCATTTGTGACCTGTTTCTTTGTCTCTGCATTTTGGCTGCTTTCCTGAGTTGACAGAGTAGCTTTGTGTTCTAGGTGTCCTATAGGGCCCAGTGGCTTAGACTCCCCAGTTACCTGAGGTGGACACTCCTGGTGCACCCCTTTGTGGGCTGTGAGCACAGTCTTGTAGTTAAGCCTTGATTGTTGTTGGTATCACTGGGAGGAATTGACCTCCAGGCCAATTGGTTGTGAGGATCAGCTGTGTCTACGATGGGAGAACTTCTGTGCTAGAGACACCCTTATGGGGCAATACTTGCTTCAGTGGGGCTTTGGTGCTCACTGAGTCTGCCCCCTGAGTGTGTCCCTTATGGACCTGAGGAGTTGTAATCTTGATGGTCCTACTCTGACCCCTGGGTACACTGGCTCTTGGATCTCCAAGGAGGTGCTAATTTAGCCTTTGCCTGAGGCCACCCAGCAGTAGCTATGGAGAGATTTGCAGATTCCTTTTCTTTCTTTGGGTTTTGGAGATGCCCAGATGAGGACCAGCTGTGAAGCAATGAAAACTGCTGTGGGTCCTTGGGCCTTCTTTTGGATGTTCTGGGTCTTTCTGATTCAGCTGCAGTTTGTTAGGTAAGTTTAGATTTCAAAGGACCAGGCCACTCATATGCAAAAGTCTCTGCACACAGCTTGGATGGGGTGGAGTCTCAGGGTGGAGCAAACAGCAATGGCTTCCCGTCAGCCCTGCCCTAAGAGGTTCCAGGGTCTCAGTGTCCTGCAGTAATTGCTACAAGCACCTCTGAGAGAAAGCTGCCCTCAAGTTCTGTCCACTGCCAGACAGTCCAGTTTCTTCCCATATGAGTCTGGGTCCCCAGGGTCTTGCCCGGAACTGGAGTTCAGAGCAGTTGGTAGCTTGTGTCTCCCTGTGGATTGAAAAAGCCAACCATGTACTCAGTTGCCAGCCTTCTCCACGTGCGCACCTCTGTATCTCTGGACTTCACTTCTGCAGCTCCTCTGAGTCTCAATGTGCTTTTCTCTTCCCTTCTAGTTGTAGAATTTCTACTCAGCCAGCCTTCCTGTGGTTCTGGATGATGTCCGTTTTTTCTTTTAGTTGTAGTTTTGAAGTGGTTGTGCGCAGCAGCAAGTTCAGTTGTTTACTTATGCCGCCATCTTGGTTTCTCCAAGAATCAAATTTTTTAAAAAAATTCTTTTTAATATATTTTTATTTATTTCACAAAGGAAGGGAGAAAGAGAGAGAGATAGAAACATCAATGATGAGAGGGAATCATTGATTGGCTGCCTCCTGCAAGTGCCCTACTGGGGATCAAGCCTGCAACCTGAACATGTGCCCTTGACTGGAATTGAACCTGGGACCCTTCAGTCCTCAGGCTGATGCTTTATCCACTGAGCCAAACCGGCTAGGGCCCAAGAGTTACATTTTGAAACCAAACTGTACCATGACTGTATGTGGAGAATGGGCCTTTAAGGAGGTAATTAAGGTTAAATGAAGTCTTAAGGGTGGTCCCAAATCCAATAGGACTGATGCCTATATAAGAAGAGAAAGAGATATCAGGAATGCGTTTGCACAGAGAAAAGGCCAGATGAGGACCTAGTGAGAAGGACACACCTGCAAGCCAAGGAGAGGGGCCTCACCAGAAACCAACCCTGCTGGCACTTGATCTTAGACATCCAGCCTCCAGACTGTGAGGAAATAAATTCCTGTTATGGAAGCCACCCAGAATGTGGTGTTTTGTTATGGCAGCCTGAGCAGACTAATACATGTATTATCTCATGTAATCTTCATTTCAAAATATATCCACACTTTCAGATAAAGAAATAGAAGCACAGAGAAGTTAAGCAACTTGACTAAAGTTGCACAGCTAGTCAGTAGTGAAACTGGAATGGAATCCAATCAATTTGATTCCAGGGCCCATGTTCATAACTGCTGATATAATGTAACATGATTAATACCCATAGTGATACAAAACAGATGCTTTTATTAGAAAAACCTATAGCAACAAACTTCTACATGTACTATGCCCAATGGACTTCTAATTTTATTCCCTTTCTTCTTCTCTTCTCCCCATCACCCACACAGTAATACTTTACCTAGCTCAAGCATTAGGTGAGGCTTGGGGGTCTGGCAGTAAGCTGGTGAGGTCCACGTTCCCCTGGAGTTTGCATGCTAGTGAGTAAAGGCAGCTGACAACCAGGCAGAAAGAGCAGACACCCAAATAAAACAGGAAGTGTGGTGACAGGTGGGGGCCAGCCTGCTCCTTTCCTTCCCATTCAGTTCTTGCATGTACGCTATAAAGCAACCATGAGCAGGTTGCCCCAGTATCCAGGCCTCATGTTTCTCTCTCCATAAAATGAAGCTTTTGTTCCAACAGTCTGACCTCTTTGATTACTAAGTCAGGATGTTACTTAGGCAATGCTTACCATGGCCCAGATGTTATGCATGATGAAAACGATAAATGCTAGAGTAAAATGTATTCTCTACTTTAGAATATTCCTGACATTTTACAGTAATAAATACAAGGGCTGTAGGAAGAACAAAGGAAGAGGAAGGGATCACTTAACTGAATCGGAATGGGCTTTAATTGTGACAGTAACTTATTTGCACACATGGATGCTTATTATGTAATACTAGAGGCCCAGTGTATGAATTCGTGCACCGGTGGAGTCCCCCAGCCTGGACTGTGGGGATTGGGCTGAAACCAGATCTCCAACATCCCCCGAGGGGTCTTGGGTCGTGAGACCCCTCCGGCAGGCCCAGCCCCCAGGACCTGGATGTCCACCGGCTCCCTCCTCCCTCCTCTCTGGGTCTGGGGTGCAGGTGAACCAGATTCGGGGCCAACAATGCCCCAGCAGCAACCCAACCCACAGCTGATTCCATGGGGAATTGGGCTCCCTCCTCTACTGGTTGGAGCATCTGCCCCCTGGTAGTCATTGCACATCATAGCTACTGGGTGAACAGTTGAACGGTCGGATGGTCGCTTAGGCTTTAATATATATAGACTAGAGGCCTGGTGCATGAAATTCATACACTGGGCAAGGGGTAGGGGTCCCTCAGCCCAGCCTGCACCCTCTCACAGTCCGGGATTGCTTGGGGGATGTCTGCCATCCCTCTTGCAGTCTGGGGTTCTCACAGTCCGGGACCCCTTGCTCCTTACCGCCCACCTGCAGTGGAGGTAGGAGAGGCTCCTGCCACTGCTGCTGTGCTTGCCAGCCATGAGCCCAGCTTCTGGCTGAGCAGCCCTACCCGTGTGGGAGCGCAATGACCACCAGGGCGCAGCTCCTGCACTGAGCGTCTGCCCCCTGGTGGTCAGTGCACATCATAGCAACCAGTTGTTCTGCTGGTCGTTTGGCTGTTTGGTCAATTTGCATATTAGGGTTTTATTATATAGGATCATACCAGTAGTTAGGCACCTCCCATCTCTCCCAGGGAGTGAATATGAAGAAAGGAGTTTGGAATGAAGCATGAAGAATTAAGGTCGGTATAAGAAATGCTTTGGGGTTTTGTACAGAAAGCAAGACATCAGAGAAAAGTGACAAAATTATGGATTCTCTTTCCCTGGAAAGCTTACTCAATCAGAGAAGCTGTGTTTGGGTGTGGCCTTCCTCAGAAGCAGGATAAACTGGCTCACCATAGGGATTCCTTGGCCCCAGGAGGCTCTGAGGATTATAGAAGGTCGTTTGAAACAGTACCAGACCCCTGCCACTAAGCAAGGCAAGAGCGGTGCCTCTTCCTGTTTGTCCCATTTCTCGGCAGCACGTTGTGCCAAGAGAAAATACTTGAGCAGCGCCACTGGGAAGCCCTGTTAACAGGAACAGATGAGTGAAATGCATCACCAGGGGAAGAGGGAATGACTCACTGAAAAGAGATGGAGCCAGAGAGGGGCACCGCAGGTAGAAACACATCTGCCTCTTTGTGCTGGAACACAAGCGAGGCCTGCAGAAGACCTACAACAGCAGGGCAGACGCACTGTGCTGTCAGAACTACAGGATCATCCTTGTTACCAAGATGGATCTTTAAAGCAGATTATTACTGTGCTCTAATAATCTGGCCCAGCAAATAACACCATCCCCGAACAAGAAGATGTGAAACAGACAATTACAAGATTGGAATCAGCAGCCTGTCATTTCACTTAAAGCCTTAAGTGATGTGTGGCCCTGGGAGAGCAGAGAGAGTGCAACTCAAAATAGCAGAACTCTTAGAAAAAAGGAGTGAAGAATACTTACTATATTGTGTGAACCATTCCTTGCATTTGATTCAAAGGCAGTAATCCAATAAGCCAAAGACACAAAGTACTCATTGGCAAACACTTGTGGACACATTCACAGAACATTGGACTTTTGAACTACTACATATGTTCAGCTATACTTTATAATTTTACTCACTTTGATTTCTCCTATTGTGGGAGAGTGGACTGTCACTTAAGTCTGTTAGGGAAATTCTAGATGCTGCAGATTTCTGACACTTGTCTTGGGAACCCCAGGGTCTGAAAGAGCTTAAGCAATTAAATTCATGCCAGCTGTGTGTATTCGAACACCAGCAGGCTCACAAGCAGTACCCGCATCATTCCTGGAGCCATGTCGTTTTCCTTAGCATCCTGTGGTTTGATTCCAATGCTGAGAACAAGGGAGCTTGTGTCTCCCCCTCATATAATGCTGACAGCTTTATCACCATCTGCTACATTCTCTTTTCTCTCCAAAACTGCCTGGAGTTTTACAGGTTCAATCCTGATAAAGTGATGCAGAAAACTGTATCCAACTCTGAGAAACATACACCCAGATTCCATGCACACCTTTCCAGCCCGCGGAGGGTGGACCAGTCCCTTTACCTTTGTCATAAATTTCCTTCAAGACTCCTCGTTTTATCAGCTCCTCTCTGCTTTGCCTCATTGATATTTTCCTTTCCAGGGCTGCAAGCAAAACACAAACAGAGAAGCGGTTGTGAATAGGCAACAAAAATGGTTTTCAGAGGAATCATATTACAACATATTGAAATGTAATGTATGGGAAAGCTTCTGTAAATTCTACTTTACTAATAAAAAGTTGATATCAGCTAACATTATAATGATACTATGATGAGCATTTTAATCAGACATTTCATTTAATTTTTAAAACAATCTTCAAATTACCTGTGAGGTAGGCATTACTATTTAATTTTATTGAATCCTGATGTATGGTTGAGGAAACTGTAACAGAGAGAAGCTCAACAACCTGTCAGTCACAAGGTCACTGAGAAGAGGAACCAGGATTCAAATCAGAAGCACTACCTCTGATCTCAGTTTAACCTCTGCCTCGCAGTGCGTTTCCTGAGTGTGGTATTTTTTCATAGCTGGGATTTCTTTCTTAAAGATCTAGTTCATGTAGATCAGGCCTCACTGAGGATTTTTTGCTCCCTAGTTATTACAAAAATGGTACGAAATTATCTCCTAGTGAGCTCTTTGGATGGAGAGACAGGGGCAGGGGGGTTGGGGGAAGCCAGTTATAAAACAAGGAAACTATTTTATGCAGACAAATTCAGATATAGTCTTTCTCTCTCTCTCTTTCCCTCTTACACACACACACACACACACACCCAGTATAATTTAGTGCAAATAACACCAATAAAAACTAGGAAGCCAGCAAGGGAATGGGGACTGCGATTCTATCTCAGGTACACACTGGCTATGACCTTAGACCACTCTGTGGGTCTGGGATGCACTCAGCCCCAGCTACTCTGTTGTAAAAGGCTCAGGTGGGACCTGGACATCTGTATTGTAACAGGAAGCTCTCTGGGCTATTCTCAGCCATATCAAGACTGAAAATCACTGATGATATATTTTGGGACTTACTTTTTTAAAAAGTTATGTTCTAACTCTTTCTGTTAACTTTCAATGAATTAAGGGATACAAGATAGAAAAAAATGTCAGGTTAGGCTACACTCCTATATAGCTTACTGAGAACATAATAATAAAATAGATACATATAGATGTAGAACCAAAGAGTTGAGGGTAGGAGGGCTGTACGGGAGGACAAGCATCAGCGGTGGGGTGTAGGGACTCTGGAGCAGTGTTGATTTAGGGGTGATGGAGGAGTTTTACGACCCATACCCAATGGCATGCTATAAGGTGGCAGGAGAGCAGAAAGATGTTCTTTACACAGAAGAGGAACAACCAGAGAAGGGAAAGAGAACTGCCTCCAGCTAGGTTAGAAAGTCCTGCCTGCTTTAAAGAGACTTGCTGAGGCACAGTGGGAAAAGAGCAAGGGGAGATGAGGGGGTGGGGTGGGGGGTCGGGTGTTAAGCAAGAAGTTTGTTACCAGGTCTTGTGGGTGACACAAAGATGCGCTTTGCCACCCTGTACGGAACTACATACGTTGAACAGATTTCTCTTAAACAGAATGAGGTTTCCCAGGAGCTTTTCAAAACCACAGAATAAAGCAGATGGACTGGATCCACAGGGCTAAACAGAGTACCTGCCGCAAGAGGGGCAGGCCCTGGGCATGGAGTTCTCAAACTGCAAGTATCTGTAGAACACAGATGGCCTCGGGCCACACACTGGGCTGTCAGGACTTCAGCTGTCTCACCGCACTCACTCAGCAACAGGGACCTGCTGCCGGTGGGGAAAGCCACTCTGCTAGGTTCAGAGGTGATGGTGACCAAAGGGACAGTCCCTACCCTCATAGAATTTACAGTCATCAAATGACGTTACTTAATATATGCGACCAGAACGTATGATAAATACGCTGGAGCATTAGAAATGGTTTTTCTGAGGAAGAGACCTTTGAGCTAAGTTTGGAAGAGGAAGATATACTGTCTCAGCAAATGACCATCAGGCATGGGCTTCGGGGAAACACTGCAGACCTAGCAGGCTGGGCAATGGTTCTTGAGAGCAAGTTGATGTAACTGCAGCCACCAGCACCAGGTGGAGATGGTTCAAGAGGGGCAAAGGGGCTGGGGCATGCAGGGCCTCACGGACCATGTTATTCTAAGGACAGTGGGAATAAACGATAATAGCTGAGCATCTGAAAGATCATATCCACTTTAGTGAGGAAAATGGGTTGGAAGTAGGCCAGGTGGTAGGTGGTTAGGTCCATTAGGCAGGAGATGATGGCAGCTTAGACTAAGATGCTGGTGACAGAGATGGAGCCAAAGGACGCATTCAGGACATTTGAAGGTGGCATTGTTGTCATGACTTAAAGTGAAAGATTAGATGTGGGATGTGAAGGAAAGAGAGAGGGGTTGAGGACAACTCCTTTAGTTCCTGACTTGCATAGCTGAATGGATGTTGGTGTCCATTACTAATATAGGGGACCCAGGATGAGAATCAGGTTTGGAGGGATGATGGAGCTCAGTGTTAACCATGCCTAAGAGGAGACATCAAGCATGTGCTAGGGAAATGTAGTTGGATCCTTCATAAGATAAGGATGGGAGTTAAATGAGACTGTGCATGTGGTACTGACTTTGCTAGACTCTCTCATGTACCAGTGCTTCTCACTTTTTCAATAGAAAGACTCCTGATGGCAAAGGAGTGATGCCAGGGGCACCAGGGATATGACTGAAGCTGCCTGTCCCACGCATGCCATTTCTTTAACACATTGAGTTTTCCCTTAAGAACTAAGGTAGATCTCACATAACGTATCTGCTCTTATGTAAATAAGAAAATATTCCCTACCCACTACCACAAATTTCTAAGTTTGATTGACATTCTTGGAAGAGATGGCTTATTTATTCTTTGGTTTTGTGCATTTCCTAGTTCAGAATCCTTTGCCTAGATCATTTTGAAAAGGGTGGAATGTCATGCAATTTAACGCATTTCACAATACTTACCACAATCCTGTGAAGTATTATCATCCCCATTTTATAGATGAAGTACCTGAGGCCCAGGAAAACTAACTTTCTCAGAACCACACAGCAGTAAAGGTGTGGCTCTAAGCAAGTTAATGCCTGTTCCCTCCGGCTCCCCACAATACCACATTGTTATGAAGATGGCTATAATGTATAGTAGAGGCCCAGTGCACCCAATTGGGGGATATCAGGGTGGGGAGGGACAGCTGGCGGGGGGGGGGGGAGGGGGGAGGGACCTTGGGAGGTTGGCTGTGGTAGCCCACTGACCACCAGGGGGCAGCTCCTGCATTGAGCATTTGCCCCCTGGTGGTCAGTGCGCATCATAGCAACTAGTCGACCAGTCCTTCCGGTCATTCGGTCTTAACGGTTGCTTAGGCTTTTAACTATATATAGATAAGGCTCTAATTATTACCTCATGTATAAGGCTCTAAAACTGAAAGACAATTTTGTTATTAGTTTGTTTGGGGCTCAACATCATGGTAAAATGACATAATTACAATTTTTAGGAGCTTCTCCCTTCTAAGGCACTCTTTACTCACTATCTGTTTAACAAGGTATGCATGATCCCTCTCTTTTAATCTTATTTCTAACAGCCCTTCCAAAGTTAGGGCAAAGTTTAAATGGGACCAAAGACAAACTTACTACGACTTCAGGGAATGAAATAAAGTGGGTTGTTGGTGCAGAAGGTGAATTCAGATCATTTGAGCTGGTCTACTATGGAGCCATAAAACCCAGGGAGAAGAGGATTTAATGTGGGGGAAATACAATGACCACCTTTTCACTCACCATGGCTAGGTCCAATACTCCCTCACCAGTAATTTTGATTTGGGGTAGAATAAAGACAAAAAGAAAAAATAAAGACAAGATATGGAAGCAACCTGAGTGGCCATTGATAAGACAAATGGATAAAAAAGGTATAGCACATACATACACTGGAATATCACTCAGCCATAAAACCATGAAATCTTGTCATTTGTGACAACATGGATAGACCTAGAGAATAATATGCTATGTGAAATAACTCAGACAGAGAAAGACAAATACCACATGATTTCACTTATATGTGGAATCTTAGAAGGCAAATTAAATAAAACAGAAACTCATAGAAACAGAGAACATATTGATGGTTTCCAGATGGAAGGGATTGGGGGGCGGGGTGAAAAGTGGGGAGGGACTAATATGTGCAAACTGCCAGTTATAAAAACAGTCACAGCTTACTGATGTGAAGTACAGCCTAGAGACTATAGTCAATAATATTGTAATAACTATGGGTGGTGTCAGGTGGGTACTAGACTTATCGTGGTGATCACCTTGTAAATTAGGTAAATGTCTAATCTCTATGCTGTACACCTGAAACTAATATATTGATTGTAATTGAAAAACAAAAAAAGGGTAATAAAACAAAAAAGAGAAGAAGAGGAGCAATGCATTGGGGAAGACAGCAGGACCACATCAGATAAATGGGACTCGAGCATGATGGTGAGCCAATCCACCAGGGAGTGCTTGGTCTTTGAGAAGTGAGCAAGGGAAGTTAAAAGAACAAACTCACCCATCTCTTTTAAAACAACAAAACTGAGAAACTGTCTTGTTGGCAAAAACATACGAGTGAGTAATATTTTCCTATAAATGAAAAATAAAGTTAGTAAAGACTTATTTTAAAATAAGAAAATCTACTATAAAATATAAGGATTCCTCCCTCTAATGTTATTCCATTATTAAAGCACAAGGCAGTATAAACTGAGTGACCACATGTGGAAACAGCCTGGTGTAAACGTTTTTGGTTAAAAAACTGGATTGTGGTGATGGTCACACAACTCTTAACATTTACTAAAATCCTTGAATCATACACTTACAATGACTTAATTTTATGGTATGTAAATTTTACCTCAATAAAGCTGTTAAGAAATGGGAAAAAATAGTGACCACAAGGAAAAATTCCCATAATGGCAAAAACATCCATTCGAATTAGTAAATCTAAGGAGACAATTATATTAATAAACTTTTGGCCATGGTAAGCAAGAGGGCAACATTAAAATAAAAAGATTGGAAATATAGCACATAATGGCAAATTTCTATAAACAATTTTTAACGTCTAACATGGTGGTACCAAAATCCTATCTAATAAAAGAGAAACATGCAAATTGACCATACCTCCACTATGCCCAAAAGCCACGCCCACCAGCCAATCAGGAACGAGTATGCAAATTAACCCAACCAAGATGGCAGTGGCCACAGAGCTGGAGCGAGCAGGAGGTTTGGGTTGCTCCCGGCGATGGAGGAAGCCAAGCTCCTCCCCCCACACCCCCATCCCCACCCTGGCCAGCCCTGGCCTCTGCTCAAGGCTACAAGGTTTCAATTATAGAAGGTAAATAAATCCCAGATACCTGCTTCTAGCCAGCCCTGGCCTCCGCTCAAGGAAGGAGGCACTGAAAAAAAAAAAAAAAGCAAAAAAGGAGGGGCTGGGAGCTTGGGTCACAGGGGGCTGTGGCCTGCAACAACCATCAGCCCTTCACTTAGGCTGGCCAGGCACCCCAGTGGGGACCCCCACCCTGAAGGGGCTGTGGCCAGCCTGCAAACAGCCCTCAGCCCCTCACCCAGGCTGGCCAGGCACCCCAGAGGGACCCCCACCCTGATCCAGGACACCTTTCAGGGCAAACCAGCTGGCCCTCACCCTTGCACCAGGCCTCCATCTATACTAATAAAAGGGTAATATGCTAATTATACTGGGAGACCTACCAGGAGACCTTCCGGACATTCTTCTGGACAAAGCCATGGTTGCAGGGCTGTGGTAGAGGCGGTTAGAGGCCAAGAGGGGAGGGCAGTTGTGGGTGATCAGGCCAGGATGGGATAGCAGTTGTGGGTGACCAGGCTGGTGGGGAGAGGGGTTGTTGGGAGTAAGCAGACCAGCAGGGGGGCCAGTTGGGGGCAAGCAAGCCATCAGTGGGGGTCAGTTGGAGGTGATCAGGACAGTGGGGGGGGGGCAGTTTGGAGTGAGCAGGCTGGCAGGGGAGGCAGTTGGGGACGAGCACACTGGCACAGGGGGCAGTTAGGGGTGAGCAGGCTGGGGGGGGTGGGGCATTTGGGGGTGAGCAGGCCAGCAGGCATAGTGTTTAGGGGCAATCAGTCAGGCAGGCAGGCAGGTAAGCGGTTAGGGACCAGCAGTCCTGGATTGCGAGAGGGGTGTCCAACTGCCGGTTTAGGCCTGATCCCTGTAAACCGGCAGTAGGACATCCTTCGAGGGGACCCAGATTGGAGAGGGTGCAGGCCGGGCTGAGGAACACTCCCCCACCCTCCGTGCACAAATTTCGTGCACCGGTTACCCCTCAAAATGAAGACACAGCTCAGACAGTGCCAATGCAGCTCCTTGGCCTTTAGAGCAGAACTATGTTTCCAGGCTGCAGTAAATGCGGGACACTGTCATAGGCTTTTGAGATGGTCCTATGGGAACTGAAACACTAAAACAAAATCGCGTAATCCAGCAAATGTACAAAGACTAATTTAGGCACATCCAGTCTAAGTTGCTATGTCAACTGTGAGATAGCCTAAAGGTTAGGAAAAGGGAAAAAATGACTGATTTGCTTTTATAGACGGACTAGAGGCCTGGTGCACGAAATTTGTGCATTCGCAGGGGTCCCTCAGCCCGGCCTGTGCCCTCTTGCAGTCCAGGAGCCCTTGTGGGATGTCTGACTGCTGGCTTAGGCCCGCTCCCCCAGGGGAAGTGGGCCTAAGCCGGCAGTTAGACATCTTTAGCACTGCTACAGAGTTGGGAGTGCTACCGCTGCTGTGCTCGCCAGCCATGAGCCCAGCTCAGGGCTTCTGGCTGAGCAGCACTCCTCCTGTGGGAGAGCACTGACCACCAGGGGGCAGCTCCTACATTGAGCGTCTGCCCCCTGGTGATCAGTGTGTGTCATAGCGACTGGTAGTTCCACCGTTTCATTGATTTGCATATTAGCCTTTTATTATGTAGGACAAAAAATTAGTTGAGTAGACCCAAACACATAAAAGGAAGCTTCACACACATTTCCTGCCTGAAATGAGTGGGAGAGGGATTTCTCAGTCACTGTACCAAAAATAGCCCACTACGGCATCCCAAAAAACCATATGAAAGCTTGGCAAGTCCAAGGAAAACTTTCTAAGCTTGCCATCAAACTCTACCTTACTATAAAAAGCATGCAGAAAACCTTGACAGGCAGTTATTCCTGATCTTTATCACCATCTATTAATCATGCCTTTTTGTTTTCTAGATGTTTGAAGTCTTGATGTCTTGGGGCTTGCTGATCTTGAAGAGACTGTCCCTCCTAGGGCTAGCAAATTCCTGAGGAGAGTGAAGGACCGGCCTAGGAGTGTACCTTTCATCCTTTCCTATGCAAACCAACCAACCCAGAGCCCATGCCCTCAACTACCTCCTTTATCAGTCCTATAGGCCACTGTTTCCTCTTGCCCTAAGAACCACTGGAGCAAGTAACAGATCACTACAGACTGTCCCTATGCCCCAGAGGTCGCTAAAATGATTCAAACTAGCTAAGTGAGCCTGCTTACCCTGCCCTGCCCATTCCTTCCCATAGAAACCACAATAAAAGGCTCTTGACCATGTTTTCCTACCACTCTGTCTCCTGACAGACCCTTTCTAGGCTAGTGCTGCTTTCCCATATGGCCCCCGTGGCATGGGGTAACCCTTCGTCTTGGGATCTGTGACTATAGCAAACTATCTTGTTAATGGCAGGTGTCTCCTGATCTGCTGGCCCACACCTGAATAATCATCAGAACTACGTTTTAAAAGCACCCATCCTTGCACTGGTTTGTAAACAAAGAAAAATAAGTAGGGGGGTTTCCCACAGCTTTATGTTCCAATTTATTTTTTTAAAAATATGTTTCTATTTGAGCAAGCACTTTAGAAATGGAAAGGCTGGTGAAGAACTGATCCTAGGCAGCAAATTCCCCCAGACCCTGGAGACTAATGGATAATGGAGTGACAGTAGTTCCAGTTTAATCACTTTTGTAAGTTCCTCTTCTGAGCCACCACTGCAGTCCATGCCACTAAAAGCCCGTTCCCCATCATCTTGCCTTAATTATTTTCCCAGTCTCCTCATCCACATGGGTTTGTGCTAAGCCAAGGAATCCAAGCTTCTTTGATGTCGATGAATTTAAAATAGGGATCTTGAATGGGCTCATTCTCCTTAGTCAATGCCTGGATTGGATGAGTTTGTTCAAAATAATTAGGCATTCTCTTCTTACTTTCTGCATACACAATATGCTTTTATTTTTTATTTATGAAATATTTTCACTTTAAATAATTAAAATAAAATAGAGGAAACAAAGTCCTTTTACACCTGCCTCCTTCCATAGATTCAGCTCACCAAATCGCCCTATTGGCCTCCTTTGATACTGGCTCCCTCTTTCCTTTTTACCCCCCTTCACTCCCTCTTTCCCATATACTCATCCCCACATATATTTAAAACTGTAGTATATATAGTTTTAAAAAATAAATAGAATTCTTATGCTCATATTTTTTACAGTCTTTTCCCCTCTCATTTATCAGCGTGTTTTAGAGCTCTTCCCATCAGCACATGCAGAAGCACCTCATTCTTTTTGAGCACCACACACCATTATATGGTGCTATGAGCACCATACTTTATTTAACCATCTGCAACTGAAGTAAATGTAAGTTGATTCAAATTTGGGGTGTACAAACATTGCTACTGTAAATATAATTGTTCAGGCATGTATGTGAACAGGATTAAGAATTTTTTAAAACATATCATTAGACATACAATTTCTGGGAAGGGTAGTACTGATTGAAGGAAAGAACTCATATTTTCTAACATTTAAGTATTGCTTTTTTATTTTAAAACCGAGAAAATGGAAAAAAGCAATATTGATGCTGCAACAAGTCATTTGGTTCTACTCAGAGTAACATAGCAGGGACCTACTTATACTTTTCTCTAGGATAACCAACTTCTGTTGATTTCTTTGTTCAATTGTTTTTACATTATACTCTATAGGGAAGAGAAGGTTGAAGGGGGGAAAAATTAAGAAATAATGAAATTTTCAGTAGCTTACTCTAGAGTCTTATACCTTCAGACGTTAAAATAGTCAACCTGTAAGTAAAACCTGTAGCTTTTATCCTTTTAAAATCTTACAACTTCAGTGAAAATGTATTTAGGCTAGAAATCGACAAGTGACAAATGGTGTGAGCCTTGAGATCCTAGGCCGCAGGTCCACTCCCATCTGACTTCATGAGTAATGAGGATATGATGCCTCAGCCCCCATTTACCCCATCGCCAGAGAAAATGCTTTCATTTTTTTAAGATGAAGAGGATCTGTTTCAAATTAGATTTATATAAGAAAGCAAGGATTTGGAGAAGTGTGCAAACCTGGAGGTCTTCCATTATGAAAGATCAAATGGCAAATGCCATTTCATAAAGAAATTAATGAGAAAAGCAACACAGTTGTCAATCTAAATGCTATGTTGAAAAAGAAGGTAAAGTAAAAAGGAAGGCAACTCTACATGCCTAGTTTCAGGCAGAATGGGTAAACATGTTCAAGAACTCATATTAATCCAGAAGCAATTTGTATGAGCACCAATACTGTGCTTTTTACTAACTCAGAAGATGCTCAAAAGTCCTATGAATAGCTAAACACTTGCCAAATATGGAATAACTAGGCAAGAAGGTTTTCAAGAACTTGAGTACCTAAGACAAGCTTATTGAATTATTAGAAGCCCAATGCACAAAATTCATGCAGGAAGGGGTCCCCTCAGCCCAGCCTGCACCCTCTCTAACCTGGGACCCTTTGGGGGTTGTCCAGCTGCCGGTTTAGGCCTGATCCCTGGGATCAGGCCTAAACTGGCATTTGGACATTCCTCTCACAATCCTGGACTGCTGGCTCCTAATCACTCATCTGCCTGCCTGCCTGGTTTCCCCTAACTGCCCCCTCCTGCTGGCCTGATTGCCCCTCACTGCCTCTGCATGCTGGCCTGATTGCCCCTAACTTCCCCCTGCTACTGGCCAGGTTGCCCTCAATTGGCCCCTCCCTGCTGGCCTGGTTGCTCCTAACTGCCCCCCCCCCACCAGCCTGGTCACCCATTACTGTCCCCCTCTGCCAGCCTGGTTGCCCCCAGTTGCCAACCCCCACAGGCCTAGTCACCCCTCACTGCCTCCCCTGCCAGCCTAATCGCCCCCAACTGCCCCCCCTGCCGGCCCGGCCGCCCCTAACAGCCCCCCCCCCGCCCCCGCCGCTGGCCTGGTTGCCCCATGCAGCCTGCTGTTCAGTCATTTGGTCGTCCCTCACTAACCCCCCCTTGCCGTCCTGGTTGCCCCATGCAGCTTGCTGATTCAGTTGTTTAGTTGTCCCTCACTAACCCCCCTGCCAGCCTGGTCATAGGCAGCCATCTTGTGAGGGCATGAGGGTCAATTTGCATATTACCTCTTTATTATATAGGATTAATTCAAAATGAACTAAACATTTTTTGTCCATTAAGGCCAAGTGATGCTCAAAATCAGAGACACTGACCAGTTTAGAATTTTTTCCCTCTAAAATGCCAAATTATGTGGAAATTCCACCTAAAAGAAAGAATCTAAAGCTTACGTGTCCTCATCAGATGATAATAATCACAGATCCTGATGCCCTATTGTTATAGCATGAACGTCAGGGAATATGTAAGTGGAGGGAGACATGGACTAAGCTCCTGTCTCTGATATTGCACCAGCATTGTTCTGTGTAATGACGCCTAGCTAGGGAGAATAAACTCTTCATGGCCCATGAGGTAGGAGATGAGATTGTTTATTTCCTGTTGTTTGTGATTACATCTAAGTCATTTAGAACAGCACTTTCTAAAGTCTGTTGTGCAGAATAGTAACCCCCAGAGATGTTCTGAGAAAGGGTTCTGAGAACAATAATTTGGGGAAATGCAATGGACCATGGAGAATCACAGTGGTCATTAGCACAAAAATACCTACAGTTAAGAAACCTGCTTGATTCAGTTTAACCTGGTTTTTCTCCCAAATTCATCTGACAATGTGACTCTTCCATGGAATAACATGAACTTTCAGTCTGAGGAGAATGTCCAGGAAATGCTTATTTAAATACCAGGTTGTAGGAAGCAAGGGAACCAGGGAGGTCCATTTGTCTAACTCAGCTGGGGCATGGAGGGGCCAAGCTCTTCTTTCAAGAGTTTTCCAGTAAAGGTCTGTATCAAACACAACAGAAAACCCAAGTCCTGTAATATCACTGAGCAAGGCATGACTGACCTGAAGATGCTAATGGAGCAAAGTGACCAGTCCTCTACCTACTGTCCTCCTTATGGGAACTTCAGCTAGTAGGAGATCTGCATTCCAATGAGCCTCCTGATGGGCTGCACCCATGCATTCTCCAGATAAATAAAGACTAGACTTGTTTAACCTTGAGCAGCTCAGTATCACATACTATCTGTCCCAAATCACAATTTTGGGTTGGACATAATTGATATTAGGCATTTCCTTCTGACAGTAATTCAGACAGTGTAATTCCTCTGGAGTCACGGAGCATGGGAGTAGGACTGGGTCATGCAGGAGGGGGCGATTTGTTCTCAATGCTACGGGAGACATGCCCACAGCCAGGTCCCACAGGAGCTCTGGCCACTGACAAAGTGATGGGAAGAAGGGAGGATCACAGATTCATTTTAAGCTGTAAGTTGTGCTGTTAAAAGTACATTCTCTATGGGTTTGTAAATGGATCTTGGTTAAAACTGTAAAAGTGTTTTGGGGTCAGCTGGAAAAATATGAATATGGACTGGGTATAAGAAAATACTAGGAAATTATCAGTTTTGCTACTATTGTAATGGTCTTGTAGTTATAGAGGACATTTTTCTTATTTTTTAAAGAGATTCATAATTAAAGAATTCAGTAATTTATTTTAAAACATTTCAGAAGAAAAAACAAATATGGTCAAATCAAGTAACAACACAAAAGAACACATATACTGACTCTACCTATGTAAAGTTCAAGAACTGGCAAAACTAAATATGTGGTTTAGAGATACATATCTCTAAACTTTAAAGCTGCAAAGAAAAGAAAGGATATGGTCACACTAAAAATCAGGTTAGTGCTACCTTTGGTGGGAGGGGAACTGCAATTAGAAAGGCACATTAAGTGGCTTCTGGGTACTCTCCATATTTTCTTTTTTGATTTGGGCAGTGGTTACCCAGTGTTACTGCATAACTATCTGTTAAACTGTATGTTGATGCTAGATGCATTTTCTCAATGTGTCCTATTTTCCAAAATAAAAACATTAAAAAGACATTCTTTTTTTAAAAAAATATTTTTATTGATGATTTTTCTACAGAGAGGAAGGGAGAGGGATAAAGTTAGAAACATCGATGAGAGAGAAACATCAATCAGCTGCCTCCTGCACACCTTCTACTGGGGATGTGCCAGCAACCAAGGTACATGCCCTTGATCAGAACTGAACCCAGGACCCTTCAGTCCACAGGCCAATGCTCTATCCACTGAGCCAAACCAGCTAGGGCAAGAAGACATTCTTACTAACCCTGCTTCTCTTTGTACTGTTGCAATAGTCTCCAAAGGGGAATAAAAAACTCAGCCACCATATAATGAAATTATGCAGTTGGCCAGCAGACTCACTCCTGTTAATGAAAGAATGGGTGATATAAGGCAGTAGAAGCCATAAGTCTTTTCCTGGTCTTTTGTTCAAATAGGTCAGACCAGAGTGTAGAAGGCTGCTCGCAGGTCTCTAGGTAGCAAGACTGAGATCTGGAGTATTTTTTTTTGGGGGGGGTGGTGGTGAATGTTGGCAGAAAGTTTTAGAGATGAGTAATTTTGCAGAAGTAATGATTCTGAATTTTGAAAATAGGATGACTGTTCTTGGAGCCCATTCTTGAAGTGACAAGCAAGAAGCAACTTGTGGGACGTAGTTTTGCAAGGATCAGGCTCCTCACTTTTGCGAGTGCCCTAAGGAAAGTTCATGCTACAAGTTGCAGATTCCATTTTCTTTATCTCCCACCCCAATCTGCACAGGAAACTTCATCAAATTCTAACAGCATTTAGGTATTACTTTTCTCTACTGAGATCGATGCCACTAAAGAAATAACTCCTTCATTTACTGCCACCCACCTCCTATGGGAACATAGCACAACATGATTTAATAAAACCAAGATCTGAAAAGTAGTTTACGTTAAGCCCTGATTATGGCCTTCACTTTGTCTTTTCACCGATATATCACCTCATATGATAGGCTTTTCCGTTAAATGTGAAACAGATGGCCTTACCATGACAGAGAGTGCAATGTGATCTAAGTGTTTATGTGGGAAATAAAGGTTTAATACTTTGGGGCTTGCTTCTATTACCTGTAAGAAGTGTGTCATAATAGCTAATTGTTTTGTGATTGTGCACTGAGCCACAATTCACATTTCCACCCTGTTCTCTGCTGCCTAAAACACCCCCTAGGAATAAAGAGAAAAGTCATTGATTTAGGGCTAGTTAAGTGAGTTTCTCCTTCCAGATGTGGGAAGCATAATGCTGCACTGTATTTCATTCCAGACACCTAATTATTATTGATCGCTTTATGATAGAAGTGTACGGCTTAAAGCAACAAAGAATGGGAATCTGAAATCCTGCCTAGAACAGCTTAATATCCCAGCTACCACCTGTTACCCAAAATATAATAGGTCCCTTATTCTAAGTGTTTTTGAGGTGCCAAGTTAATAGAAATGGCTTGCTGCTTCACTGCTTGTTCTTCTTCTCATGGTCAGATCAACCCACTGCAAGGAAGTCTTTAGAAGGCAGTGCTAAGGTATTTATGCTTTAAAATCTTACTTCTCTGACCCTGTATGAGACAGAGAAAGACAGCAGCATAGACCAAGGGTTTTTATTAATCAGAACTAAAATCAGTTAGTATTTTGAAGAAAAGTATTAACAAATCACAACTATGCAGAATTATGTCCATTAAGACAAATATGTTGTCTGAAAGGGACATTCCTAGTGAAGACTTGATATCAACCTTCTGTTGCCAAGGTAACACAAACTATGTGTTAGGAGCTACTCTATGTAATTTCCATATAGTATTTTATGTAAGTCTCAAAACAACTCTACAAGGTTGGTACTATTCTGTCCATCTTGTAGATAAAGAGGATGTCAAGTAGCTTGCCCAAGGAGCACAGTTGGAATAGAATTCAAGCTGTGTGACTCCAGTTTGTGAACGCTTAAATATCACATTATACAGCCCATCTCTGCCTTTGGAAGCTAGGATTATGCCTCATATTTGTCCAGCCTATCTATAAATAAATAAATAATCTTATATAGATAGGCTATAGTGTATACATAGAAGAACTAAAGATATAATTTTTGCTATTTCCTGGGCATAATTTTATAGCTTATAAACTGTGGTTTCTTAAATCATTCTATTACGAGTAGCAGTTATATAATTTTCCTTGAATGAGAAAGTGCAATTGTTATTATGACCATGCTCCACTTTAGGAAAAAGTTAAACTGGCCAGAGAAAATGCACAAATGCATTTTTAATCTCAGTACAGGCATACCTCATTTTATTGCACTTCACAGATGTTGCATTTTTTTTTTTTTTTTTTTACAAATTGAAGGCAAGACCCTCCATCAGCAAAAAGATTATGACTCACTTTATTGCGATAGTCGCTTTATTATGGGGGTCTGGGGCTGAACCCGCAATATCTCTGAAGTATGCCTGTCTATGATAAGTAATGGTCATGTTTAGGAAAGTGAAGAACTGCTTAGTTACTTCTCATCAGTCATTTCAGGTGGGGAGAACTACATAGGAAATAAATGTGCAAGATTCCCTATGTATTTTGATGCCTATCCTTGAAATATAGATCTACATCAAGACTTAAACCAATGCAGAACAGCAATGCTCATGAAGAAGAAATGCATAGCCCTAGACAGTGTGGCTAAGTGGCTAGAGAGTCAGCCCATGCACAGAAGGGTCTCAGGTTCAATTCCCAGTCAAGGACATGTATCTGGTTGCAGGTTCCATTCCAGCCCCGACTGGGGAACATGTGAGAGGCAACCAATTGGTGTGCCTCTCTCACATCTCTCTCTCTCCCCCTCCCTTCCTTTCCTCCCTTCCACTCTTTCTACAAAAAAAAAAAAAAAAAAAAAAAAAAAAAAAAAGCAATGGAAATTATCCTTGGGTGAAGATTAAAAAAAAAAAAATGAAAAACAATAACAACAACCCATAATCACTGAATGTAATTAAATGTCAAAGTTTTCCAAATCTAAGAAAAAATCCAAGTAATTTTGGAATATCCTTTGCTATTCTGCACATCGAAGAAATTTTTGTTCATTTGTGTTTCAATCATCTCCTCCTGTGTGAGAAGATGCTTCCCCTAGAGATGCATTGGGTTTGGCTGTACTTCACCCAGGCATTCACCAGCTATTGATGAAAAACAATACAGTCAAATATCCATTATCCTCAAAAAGGAGAAATGAATTATTAATCTGTATTGGGGGGGGGGGAAATCAAGCTTTAGTACCTAAATACTATCCCTGAAAAACAAACCAGAACATCTGAATAGCAGGTTTGTGAATCAAACATTTACCCCATCAGCAACTGGAAAAATTGAGAAACATTACCACTGTGAAGAAGAAAGAAGGAATCGCATAACATCTGAATAAAGAAAAAAGGTCTAGAAGCACAGTGCTACTCAAAGCTTTCCTGGAGGCACTGCTTGTTCTTACAGAATGCCATCAGTCCTCCCAGTTATGACAAGGCAGAGAGACGTGACAAGCAGCACACTGCTCCCTTCAGTGAATTCTCAGCAGTTCGGTTCATCCTTTGTGATTGCAACTTCTGCGTTTTGTTTCTGATGGGTATTTTTGCACTTCTTTTGAAGTCACTGGAGCATGCATAGTGGGAACTGACAAACGTACGATCCTTAATTCACAAATCAAAACAGAATTCAATTTCTTTCATTTGCTTTTGACTAATTCCTTATGACACTGTGAATGCAACTTTAGTCCAAGATATTGCCCAGCAGTTTCTCAATTTCAGAAGTTGGCTCCTATTTATGGGTTGATGGGGCCAAGGCAGCAGTTTGAAATTCAAATTCTAATTCTTGGTGCCATCATGATTTGAGTGAGTGAGGGGATGAAGTGTGTGATGGCCATGGTACTGATGGGAATCAGTGGGTCTCAACAGTGTTCAAAGGCAATGAAGCCGTCAACCCATTTTCTTTATTCCTGGCAAACCCACAAAAGGAACTGTGCTGGCCTCATAAGCAGGCTAGTAGACATCTTGCCCAAGGTTATACCTACATGATATTATAGGAATGAGCAATGAAACTAGATGAATTAATTTCATTTAATTTCTTCCCCTTATTCAAACATCCTGTCACCTGACAGTTTACTAGATAAAGTAATTGCTGTGAAACCAGGAACACAGAGCCTAAATAGAAACCGGCTGGACTCTGTCACCTGTTGTGTTGAAACTGTCAGCTCGGTGATGCCGTAAGCTTAGTATTTTTAAAAATTGTGGTGAAATATACAGAACATAAAATTTACCATCTTAACCATTTCTAAGTGTACAGCTCAGTAGTGTAAAACATGTTCACATTGTCGTGCAACTGACCCGAACTTTTTCATGTAAAACTGAAACTCTGTACCCATTAAATGACTCCCCATCCCTCTCTCCCCCAGCCCATGGCAAACACCATTATACTTTCTGTCCATGAATGTGACTACTCTGGGTATCTCATATACGTGGGGTCTTATAGCATTTATCTTTTTTGTGATTAGCTTATTTGATTTAGCATAAGGTCATTAAGGTTTATCAATGTTGTAGCATGTGGCAGGATTTCCCTCCTTTTTAAGGCTGGGTAACATTCCATTGCATGGATAGAGCACATTTTCTTTATCTATTGTTGAACACATGGGTTGTTTCCACCTCTTGGCTATTGTGAATAATGTTGCTATAAACACGGGTGTGCAAATATCTCTTCAAGATCCCACTTCAGTTCTTTTTGATATATACCAAGTGGAATTGCTGGATAATATTGTAATTTTTAATTTTTTGAACAAGTGTCATACTGTTTTCCATAGTGGCTACATAATTTTATATTCCTACCAAGAGTGTGCACAGGCTTTGATTTCTCCACCTCCTTGCCAACATTTGTTATTTTCTGGGTTGCTTTGTTTTTGATTTGTTGTTTTTATAATAGTCATCCTAATGGGTATGAGATGATGAGCTTAGTTTTAAGATGTCAAAACTCAGGGAAAGAGAAATTATGAGGAGCTAGAGATATACTATTTGGCTGTGAGCTTAATGCTTTTAAAAGTTGTCATTTCTTCACCTCAGGTCACAGAAATAACATCATAAACTAAAGGCCTCCTTGGGATAATAAAACTTGATTTCTTTATAGAGGATAAGTCAGAATAGATTTTATGAATGGGGATGAAAAAGAAGAAAGGTTATATTGTGCAAAGAAATAAGTAAAGGTGTTATTGTAGTTATTTTCATTTTCAAAATGGGCATTTATCCATACATTTCTTCATAATTAAAGTACAGTAGCTTCACTGCAAATATTTGCATCTCCCTTCATTGTATGTGATGAAGGTCTTTAATTATGTAAGACAAAATCTCCAGTCTATGAGGAAACCTGGCTACCAGGTAGGCACTTGGTTGGTGTCTCTCTCTCGCTTGTCTTCTTAGAGAGAGGACCAGGGTACACTTGGTCTCTTTCTTTGAAGCTACACTGGGGTACACTTGGTCTCTTTCTTTGAAGCTTCACTGAGGTAAAACAAAAGTTGACCTCAAATTAAAAATTTTAGGGGATGCAATTGAATCCAAAAGTATCAATATAGATGTGACGCGCCTTCTAGCCCCATGTTGCAAATAGACAGCAAATATATTTATAATGGAAAAAAATAGTTTGTGAATATGTAGAGAAGGAATTGACAAACTTTTCCTGTAAAGGGCTAGGTAGCCACAGTCTCTATGGAAACTACTCAATTGGCAGCTTTAGATAGTGCGCAGATGAATGAGCATGACTGTGTACCAATAAAACCTTATTTGCAAATCAGGCTGGAGGATGGATTTGGTCCATGGGTCATAGTTTGTTGACCTCTGTTACATAAGACTCCAAGGAAAGAACTTTATTATTATTATTTTTTAAAATATATTTTTATTGACTTCAGAGAGGAAGGGAGAGGGAGAGAGAGAGAGAAACATCAATGATGAGAGAGAACCATTGATCATCTGCCTCCTGCATGCCCCCACTGGGGATTAAGCCCGAAACCCAGGCATGTGCCCTTGACTGGAATGGAATTGTGACCTTCTGGTTCATAGGTTGATACTCAACCTCTGAGCCATCCCAGCCAAGCTGAGCCCTCCTCTTGACTAGGCCTTAAACTCAGGCCAATAAGAACTAAATTTTCAACACACGTGATTTTGTCCAACCCCACACTAAGAGACTTGAGGAAACACTAGCATACTTCCTAGCAGCTCAAGGCTGCATCTTCAGATGATGATTCTACCCAATGAAAAGTCCTGCATGGGAAGCTCGATGCTGCCAAAAGCACTTCCTATTTGTTCCAGTCAACACCTAGCATAGGTCCCAGCTCCCTTTTCTTAAAGCATTTACTTTAGAAAATGTACAATAGTAAAGCCTTTCTCTGTCTCTGCCTCCTTGAGATGTGTATGCATGTCTACAACTTAGGAGTGTCTTTCTCAAGGACCTGGAAGCCATTCCTTTGAAATGAAATCACAAGGAAGAGACAGAGCCTCTGCCTCCCAGTCTCTGGGACAGAAGATGCCTACCGTCCATAGGAGCCAGTTAAAGACACAGACTGCCTAATTACATCCCTAATGCCCTTCAGTACTTTCCCTGTAGCATACATCAGTGTTTCAAAGGCCCCTTGCCTTTTGTGTCCATGGAATTGAGCTCAGTACTTTTTCTGCTGCAACAGTCAAGAATTAAATTTGTCTCACTGCCTTTAACTAGTGCCCAGCTCTGTTTCTCTCTGACAGTGGTTACTGTTCCATATTGCCTTCAAGGGACACTGCTTCATCTGTAATGCTTGGGCCCCAAGACAGACAAAACGTCTCATATTTTCCTTAGCATGTCTTAAGACACATCACCCCTTCCAATCCCAGGAGGCCAAGCAGACTTTGTGACTGATGCTTCGCAGCCAGTCCTCTCCTACCACCTGGAGCCTGACCTGTACATTTCAGATTTCTGGAGAGCTAGGCTTCATGTCTCAGTGAACTACACCAGCAACAGACTCATTCCCATCCCCTATCCCCAAATGCAAGGGTTACCTGTGCAGTATAGCCACACCCAAGTATAACACAACTACTAAGGATTCAAACCACAGGATTACCAAATACAGAAACCTGAGTGTGATTTTAATTTTGGATAAGAAAGGGTGGAAAACTATATCTGGATGACTTATTCCAAACAATTTAAGCAAAAAACCAGTGAGGCAACTTTTGAAAGTTATGTAGAATCTGAAAAAGGATGGCAATCTAAATTGACTT
This sequence comes from Corynorhinus townsendii, assembly GCA_026230045.1. NCBI lineage: Eukaryota > Metazoa > Chordata > Mammalia > Chiroptera > Vespertilionidae > Corynorhinus > Corynorhinus townsendii. The sequence goes on along the minus strand of JAPDVU010000002.1, from coordinate 137,525,532 downwards.
ATTCATTTATTCAATCACCAAGTAAAAATGGGGGACATCTGTAACACTCAACAATAAAGATAAATTAAAAAATATTAAGTATCTTTATAGTTAAAAACACTGAACTAGCTTTAGGTAATAGGTGCATTACATTAACTTGATTCCTGAGTACACCTTGAAAAATTACTTTTTTATTTTCTGTAATTATGAAATAAAAAGACAAACAGAATGGAACAACACAGAAGAAAAAGGTTTCATGTCCCAGGCTGAAGCTTGCCCATCTGTGCATGAAAGATTGTTCACTGATTAACTCAGCAGCCTTAACGAATTTCCCCCCCGTGCTTCCTACTGACAGTCATCCCCCATAACGGAGTAGTTATTGTCATTACTTATATCATTGACCACAATGTCGTGAACAGACACTTGCTAAGTCTTCGCTTTGTGCAGGATGCAGAGGATGGTGGGAGGCCTCAATGTCTGCAGAATGTGCTGTCTGCAGGTGTCTGAAGAAGGCTGATGAGCTAAGGGCCAACTGCTGGGGAGAGAAAGGAGGGGCTGTTGGGGTTCGAGGAGGGAGGGGTCACCTGCCAGGTGCAGCCAGATGGCACTGGGCGGGGGCTGGAAGGGAAGGCCGAGCTCAGCTCTGTGATACCTGAGCCAGGAAGTTTCACTAGTTAATCAGAAATAGAACAAAGGCCTCTACCAGTTCTCCCACCAAGTTCCTGCAACCCTTCTGAGGTACCAGTTTTGAGAGGTTCTTTTGAGAGGGTTAGCATAGGAAGCTCTACTTTAATAGAAGAAATTGATGCCTGGGATGTGTTTCATGTCTATTTCAGCCATGTAGGTAAGGCCCATTTGCATTTCTGTCCCTGAAGAGGGTCTGGTGCACTATTCTACTTACAATGGTTCTTGGAAAGGATTTGGAAGAAAAATTAGGAAACATCATGAAGGTCAAATTTTGAGTAATATCTGAGTTCAACTTATTTTTCTAAACTCTGGCTTCCCGCATTATTAACAGAATCTGAGAGGATTTTATGTTTGTGTCTGAGGTTTTGTGAAATAATTGACATGAACCTTTGAAAATAGTTAACAGGCTTACTGAATAGGTCGAACAGGCTGAGGAAGCTTTTCAAATATTTAAATGTGGAAATTATTATTTTAAAAGCAGAATGCCACGTTATCAAATTAAATGAAATTAACATTTCTCAAAAACTTGGGTAGGCTTTTGAAGCAGGGAGCTATTAACTGAAGAAATTTAAAAATAAGCCTGGCTCTTGACTCACTGTGAGTTATATGAGTTAAATGGAGCATCTTCATCTCCTGTGACTGAAGTTACTTTTACAGAAATGCCAGGGACAGATCTCACCAGCTGTGCTCTGTCTCAATGAGAGCGTCATCCCGACCCAGCGGACCTGCCCTGCTCATTGTCCTGAGCGTGAAGGGCAGGGAGGACAAGCAGACCTCATCTGTCTGCTCTGCTGCAAGTCAACAAGCAAATCTTGACAATTTATCTGTGGATTTCATTCATTCGTTCTTACAACAAACCTTTGTTGTTGCTGTTGTTTTTAGCACATCCTATGTCTAGGCCCAAAGCTCGGCACTGGAGATAGAATGGTGAATAAGACACCTAATGTGGCATTAAAAATCAGGCTGAGCCTGCTCTGCTAGAGTGTTCTGATTCTGGAACCCTAATTTCAGTAACTGAGTCCTCTTCTCAGTTTCATCCTAACTCTCTATTCTTAGGGACTAAGATTCTTTTTAATTTTTATTTATTTCAGAGAGGAAGGGAGAGGGAGAGAGAGATAGAAACCTCAATGATGAGAGAGAATCATCTATCGATTGCCTCCTGCACGCCCCACACTGGGGATTAAGTCCACACTCTGGGCATGTGCTCTGACTGGGAATCGAACCTCCTGGTTTATAGGTTGATGCTGAACCACTGAGCCAAGCCGGCTGGGCAGGGACTAAGATTCTGTTCCCCACACTTACACAAGGGTTTTTGGCTGGTGGTGTTTTTTATTCTAAGGATTTTTATTAGGGAATTAATGTGTCTGTACACCTGAATCTTCAGGCCCGTGTCTGAGTTTCTGCCATGTACCTGCCTGACTCTTGACTACTCACCCACCTAATTGTGTTCACATAATGTCCCATCACTTTTCCATTCTTCTAGTGATGTAAGCACCTAATAATATAAAATCCTTTTCTGCATCATATTTGAGTGAAACCCCAACCAAGATGGGGAGGTTGGGAAAAAGTCTGCTTTGGGGTGGCGGTGGGATAAAGGAGGTGGAGTTGGGCCATCTGAAAGAAAATGTCCCATAGTCAACTGCATCTATATAACTGAAGAACTGACAAGAAATCAGAAGCAGAGAGGCAACCAAACAGAGCTCAGAACAAAATCAAAGGAGGAAATGGGCTTCCTGGGGAAATGAAATTAGACGAGAAACAACAAAAGGGAGATCACTGGGCCGTAGAGACCACCATAGTGATGAGGCTGGAAGAAAAATATTCACCAAAAGATAGAGGGAAAAAACAAAGCTGTTGGAAAGTGAGCTAGAACAAATTCTAGGCATCTTGTATATTATGTGTAAGAAGTACTACTACCCTATTTCATACAAGGCTTGTCTAACTCTTTGAACAATACCTCTAATGGGATTTACTGTCACTCATATTCAAGTATAATTTTTACCTCTTTAAATGTTCATTTTAAAGTTACTGTCATATCCTAATTTGCATAGCCGAGGAAAGGCATTTTAATTTTCCAAAAAAGGAAATCACACATTCAAACTTATATGAATACTTCATTTATGAAAATTGCCTACAACTGACATCTTCAGATACAGAGAAAATCCAGACTGTTATTCTCTTATCAAAACCTCAAAGATAAGAAACAAGTTTATATAGGAAAAAAGGGTGAAAGAAAATCCAAATCTCAATTTACAAATTTGAGGTGGCAATTTTACAGGAAGGGTTTCATTTATAGTATGCCAGGCTTTGTTCACTTAGAAAAGGTCATTTCAAAATGCACCTGTCTAAAACCACAGGTTGGATTAATTCCCTAATGTAGTCATTATACTCTCTTCAAACCTTACATTGCTGGTTTATGAGAAGGTTCAGTTAAAATTTTAATTTGCCTCAATGGAATTGCAAAATTTATATTGGGCTAATGGTTGCTTAGAAAAAATATGGGAAAAAAAGCCCTTCAGATTGTGAGCTGAAGTTAATGGAAGAAAAATGTCTTCCATATTGTGTTAATTTTTTCCAATTCAAAGAAACCACTGGAATATCAGGTGAATCAATTAAGTTAAAGTATGATTCTGCAGCACAGTTAGTATTATTTGCTTTATATTAATGTATTTAAAATTAGGGGAATTTCACCTTTCTTAATGATTTGAAATAGATCCAACAAATTTACTTTCCCTGTATGAATACAGGAATTACTTTAAAATACTTTCCAGAGCTTTAAATCATTGCAGCATTCATTTATCTAAATCACAGTCAAGTTTCCAGCTAGCATGAAGCCAAAAAAGCAACGCAGCCAGCTCACGGATGGCACAAGTCCATGCATTAAACCTCATGTAGTTCAATCTTTGTGAGAGCTCCCAGACTCCCTCCCCTAGCTAGTTTATGTTAATTTTAGATACAATTTAAATGGGTTTAGTAGTCTGGTTTCCAAGCCCACACCAGATTGGAAACATAAATTAGAAAGCAAGAGGCAGGCAGATAGGAGAGTTAGCTCCCGACAGAAATGCGGGAGGAGATTTTTAAAAGACTAAATGGTCCCGTACCCTTTCTTAGACCCTGTGAGCATCATTACTCAGGGCATAGCATAGTAAGAAATGTTTTAACAAGAAACCTAAAGCATCAAGAAAATATAAAATGAGGTTTGCTATACTCTAAGGAGAAATAGGAAAGTACATATTTTAAAGAGATGTCTATTGAAGACTGATTTAGAAGTTCTTTAAGGCATTTAAGAGAAATAATCTTTTAGTAAGGTTACTCACACAGAACACCTAATTTCCTAATATTTACTCCATGAAGCATTATATTTCCATAATGATGCATATCAACATAAATCACATGGAGACATGATTAGCTACAGAGCTATATGCCACATGTGTTGTGCCTGATTAAAAACATCAATCAAAGGGATTAACAATTTAATAAAGGTATATTGATGTTACTATTTTCAAAGCACTTCAACAATTTTAACACGTGTTTTCTGAAATTCAGGATGATAACTTTCAAAGTGAGAAAAATCAGAACACAGTTCTAATTCCACAATATAACATCCATCAGGCCTTGTCCATTTAAATCTAGATTCCTAAAGGTCAGCAGCAGTTAAAAGTTCTGGTAGCTGTCACTAAAGCCATCTATCATTTAGAGTAAGAGGATACCTTGGGGAGCCTACTGGTCTCTTACTTCTAAGTAATACCTTTGCTTTAACATAAAAGAATGTAAATCTGACTCCAAATAAGCCATAATTTTTATAAACCATTCAACCCAAAGATGGGGCACAGAAAAAAATGCCATGGTTATCAAGCATAATGAATCACTTCTACAAAACATAGTATTAGAGAAATCCATGTGTGTATATTATCATACACATGTCAATTTAAATTCTTCCCTTAAGTTATAAATATAGTACATGTCTTCATAGTATATAAATATATGGCAAATATCAAAGAGATGTAAAATAAAACATTTTACAAATAGATGAGAAGTCAAGGATTTTCTATTCCAACCTTCTAAGAATTAGAGGCTGAGAGAGGTTCCAATGGTACGTGTGACCAAGGCTTACACTTAGCAACCAAGACCAAAGCTAAAATCTAGGATACTTTCAGCTACAGCAAGAATCAATCTCAGAAAGGTCAGACACATACTGACATGTCAAACACAAACCTCTTGCTTGGCATTTTCACTTTTGGCATTATTCCCTCAAAATACCCTGATAGGCGTTTCATATAGACCTTATATTGAGAAGTCAGGTGGGAGAAAGGAGAAAGGAAAAAGAAAACTTCCAGTGGTTAAGAGTTACAATTTCTCCAGGTGGTCAACGTCTACCAAAAATAAAAAACTGCTAGTCAGACGATTTAGTTCTACAGCCAGCTTCCATAGTATGATCCTTTAAAAATAGTATTAATTATTAGCACTGTATAGAACACTTAAGAATATATTATTTTATTCCCCCTACTACAGCACCTAAAACACACAGAAACAGCAGATAATATTGAGGCCTATGACTCGAGAATCAAAAGGGCATCTAGAAAAATGGGTTGATGCTTAGGGTGGTTTTGACATTTGGTTAGAGCATAGATTTTGGAGTCCAACAGACCTGAGCTTAAATTACATTTCCAGCATTTATTAGCTGTTTGACCCTGAACAAGTTATGGAGCTTCTCGAGACTCAGCTTTTTTTTTTTTTAATAGGGTAGAAATAGCAATGTTTGCCACATAAGATGGCTTTGATGTTAAATGAGTACAGGTAGAAACTCACACATGATGGACATTTTGGTTGGAGAATGTGGTTGGTCACACTTTTTAGTTCTAGGGCTAAGAGGCTTGTTCAAGGCCATTCCAATCTTTAGTGGGAGGGCCTCAGTCTCCTGCTATAAACCAGTCACCCATTCTCCTTAAATAATATGTCTATCCAGCATTTTGCATGCTTCCATTAGCAAGTAGTATTTTATGAGCATCTGTGGCTATTTTCTTTCTTATACATTTGAAGAATTAGGTAGCTAAATTCCTTCTCCTTCATTATCTCCCTCTCCCTTTCTTCCTTTCCCCAAACACATTTGTTTGGTACTTACTAGATTCCACATACATTGACATTTATTGTTACTTAAACATAAAAGTAATAATGTACCTTCATGAATTAGTAGATTAAGATAATTTCTAATTTATGTGCATGCAAACATACCCACACACAACTAATTCAGTTATATCATTTGAACTACTTTTCTGTCTTTTGTCTTCTTGCATGATTATTTGGTGGTTTGCATCCCAAGAAGACAATCTCATTTAAATAAGAAAAATGTTTTCATTTAAATATTATTAAATTCTTAATATTAAATATTAACTGGGCACAGATGCACAACCTGGACATCTTCCACATGGAAATATCTTCATACAAAAGGCATTTACTTAACCTGGACTATGTTTAATATAATATTTTTTTTAAACACAAGTATTATGCCTCGAAATATTGGGGTATCTCATTTAAATCATTTATGAATTTTTAGGAATGATACATTTCTTACTCTGTTGGAGGGGGATAGAAGGTGAAGCCTTAGCACCAGCAATTATAAATTATTTCTCAGTGGGCTTCTTCCATTGGAGGTAACATTAACTACGACTAAAAGGTAAACTAGAATAACCTGAAAAGGCTGTTGGCCCTGAAAATAAGATTAAATTAAGTTATTACAAATTCTGTAATAGAAGGACTGCTACTACGGTAACTAGTTACAATCTAAGAATACAAATAAAAATTAGAGCAGAGCAAGTACACACATTTTCAAGAAGATTCCTCCTAAAAATACCTAAAACTACAACTATAACAGGAAGCAATGACATTCAATTCTCACCATTCGTGGAGCTATGTTCTGTAACATCGGTGTGCACACTGGGTTAGTGAACAACGAACCACTACTCCGGGGAAACGCAGGGCAAGGTTCCTGTGGGCCTCTGCTCACACATTTTAGTCAATTGATCAACACATTTTGTTTTACGTGTGTTTCTGTTTTTTTGTGTTTTTTTTTTTTTGCCAGCTTTGTTGAGGTATAACAGAAATAAACTTGTAAGATTAAAGTGTACAATGTGATGATTTGATATGGATTCTCCCAATTGCCTCACATATCTATACTAATAATAGCCTAGGTGGTCATCACGCCCTCACACTGTGATGCCCTCACACCGTCACAATCCCACAACCCATCACCAGGAGGCTGTGTGCGCAGTGGGCCCCTATGGAAGGGCAGGGACTTGATGCTGTGTGTACGGCATGGAGGCGGGGCCCGGCGGCCGCTCTGCATGGCCAGGCCTGGGGTTCCCATGGCCCTGGGCAGTGTGGAGGCGAGATCTCTGGCTCTGGCCTACCTCTTTGGGATAATCCATTGAGGATCCCTGGATGGGTGGATGGAACCTACCTCTTTGGGGCGATTGATCGTGGGGCTCCTGCACTGAGAGGGCACAGGCCAGGCTGGGGAACAACTCCCTGAGTGCACGAATTTTGTGCATCGGGCCTCTAGCATGTTTAATATATGTTAACTCATTAATCTTGAACTCATGGCCAACTTCATTGTAATTGTGCCTGAAGGAAGCTTACTGAACACATACAGGGTATCCCCCAAAATGTGTACACACTTAGCTGATAGCTCAATTGGTGCTTCTTTCTTTTTCAGATTTAACCCATTGGAATTAATAATTATTCAAAGTGTGTATACATTTTTGGGGGACACCGTGTATATTTCCTCTATAGCACATCACAGCCTTCTCACACTTAGGAACACTAGATAGACATCAGCGTGATGCCTGGCCATTTTAACCAGAGAAGCCTCCAACGGAAAGCACTACAATATGAAAAAAACTGCAAAATAAAGAGTGCAAAAGCACCTTTATTTACCCGGTGGGAGTGAAACAAGAAGGCAGATTATTGCCTTGTTTGACCTCAGCTGGAAAGGTGCACTGCTCTATACGTGACACGAACATCATCACAAAAGCGCCATGATTTTGGAATTACAAATAAATTTTAGTGAGTAGGTAAATTCATAAATATGAAATCTGTGAATAGTGATCAACTCTATTCTCATTACAAATGAAGCCAGTAGGGATGATCAAATGGCCCTAAAACGTTTACTCCAGTACTTGATTACAAGAACATGACTGGGAAAGAATCATGCCTTTTTGGAAAGATGAATCTACAGCCACATAAACATTAACAAATTGCATTTCTTCAGAAGCAGAGGCACTTACTCATAAATAGATATTATGCTTGTGCAAAAATGTGCAAGTCCTGCAGTGGTGGTGAAGGTTGCAAAGGAGAGATTAGAATGGGACCAATGCCTTACACAGCAAGTGTGTTCAGCTGGCAGGAGGGAAATTCCACAGGAACTGTTTGTTGGGCACAGAACTTAAATCACTGTTTCAGTAAAAACTGGTCAGTTGTCTAGGACTGTGCTGCCTACCTGCGGCTATTAAAGTTAAGTTAGTGAAAATGAAATAAAAATAAAATTTCAGCTCATAATATTAGCCACATTTCAAGTGCTCAGTAGTCACACGTGGCTGGGGGGCCACTGTATTGAATGACACAGAGAGGTGAAGGATTTGGCAACTGATGGGCCTTAGGCAGAGACCCCTCTGTCTTGGGGAGGACCCCAAACTGTCTGCATCTGGAAGTCTTTGCGTGGCCTGAACATGCTCCCTGGTTAGTCCTCCGGTCTCCTGCTTGGGGAACATAAGCCTTGGCCCCCGGCATTGCTAGCGCCTGGGGAGGGGGAGAAGAGGCGGTCCCATCACAGGTCAGTATAAGTCATGCATCTTCCATTATGGTGCCTTTCGACCCCACTATGCCTGGCCCATGCAGCCATAGTCACTTTGGTTCAACCGCCCCAAAGATTAAACTCCATTTCTTTCACTATGGTTGGGGTGTGGCAGTTGCTTTTCTGTATGAGTTGAAGGAGGGGAAACTGGGATCTATCTAATTGCTTCTTCTATGATCTTTTGAGGCCCACCTTCTCCAGTCCCATCTGCACCCCTGTCTTGGGAACTTCCTGAAGCTTCTGGCTCCTGCTCTTCTGGGTAATACAGCAGGACAGTCCAGCTGAGGCCTTCCCACGGCCAGCAGCCAGTCATGGCCTTTCTCTGTTCAGCTCAGTCCATTCAGCTGCTTTCCAGCTTTGAACATCTGTTTGATTTTCTCACTGTTGTCTTCTTTGCCATTCTCTTTGTCCTGGTGGCTCACGCCGCTCCCCCGCTTTGATATCATTCACTGGTGTTTCAGGAGGGTGTGATGACAGTCCCGTGTTCAGTCCACCATGTTACTGTGCTGCCTGCAGTTAGTAGTAGCATTTCAAGATTTGTGTCTTGTCGTGAAGTGAACTGAGTGCTGTGCCCTCCTTTTCCCAAATTCATGTGTTGAAGCCCTATCTCCAATGTGATGGTATGTGGAGATGGGGCCTCTGGGAGGTGATTAGGTTTAGAAGAAGCCATGACTATGAGGTCTCCACGATGGGATTACTGTCCTTCCGAGAAGAGTGCCGTGTGAGGACACTCCAAGGAAACACTGCCTGCAAGCCAGGAAGAGGGCTCTTCTCAGAACCCAACCCTGATCACAGACTCCAGAACTGTGAGAAATAAATGTCTGTTCTTTATGCTACCCAGTCTGTGGTATTTTGTTATGGCAGCTCAAGCTAACACAAATTCCTGTCTTTAATTAAAAGGCCTTTCTATGTATATATATGGACTAAGAATATTGGACTAAGAATAAAACAATATTGGACTAAGAATAAAAACGATTTGAACGCGAATAGTGGTACAATGCACATAGGTAAGGGATACTATTGAACTGACCAAGCAATGGCGCATAATGAGCCTGTGCATTGGACCGCACTGAACACTGCACCTGTGTGCTTCAATGTCCCCAGATAATTTCATTTTCCAAGGCACATGCATAATGATTTAATTGATCCATTTAAGAAAATAAAGGGAAACATGTTTCGACCACTTTTAATGAGCTAAACCCTAGGAACACCAGTGTGCAGGGAACCCCACACTATGGGAAGCTGTGCTGTGTGGGTCTTGCAAGTTGGTTGTAGATGCAGACCTGCCCCGGCATTAAACCTTGAGGTCCCAGTGGTCTGCTGGGGAGAGGGAGACCAGCACAGACACTAGAGCACTACTCATGAACCAGCACTCGTGGTTCAACCCCCCAGGCTCCTGACATCTTTCTGATGAGGGTCTTACCAGCCTCCTGGATATGGGGAGCATTCTGTTTCCTTGGGTGGTGTGAACATGGGAGGGAAGGATCTGTCCCCTACTGAGCTCCGGATGGAAGTTCTCTTGCCCCTTTGAGACCGGGCTGTCACCTCTGCGCAGGTTCGCTACCTTCATCTGCATACCAGCAATTTGAACCACTGCCCCTCAGGACTGTTTGAGCCCTCGCCCTGCCTTCAGACTGGCCAATGGCATGGCCTGAAGGCACTCGATGTCTGCTTGGCCTGGGACACAAGGGAAGAAGGGGCGTGATGGGGCCAGCCTTTGTAGTAACATATACAAACACAGCTCATAATTATATTCTTGATTTCAACTTGTTTTCTTTTGCCTGTTTCCGAGGGATGGTTATAGACACTGTCACTCATCAAAATTTCCGATTAACAACAAAACACCCCACCCATCCCCATCGCCCTTCAAACCAGCCTGGACAGATATCTACCAATTGGACGGAACATATTAATATCATTCCTTTTCCCCAGCAGGGGGAACATCAGCTGTAGGATCTAAACTTAAGTGGCCTTCCAGCTCTCATTTCAAGAGACACACAGCTACTATCAGCCTGTAAATGTTTAATGCTTTGCACTCGGGTGAGAGAACGAGCCATGGCCAGTGGTCGGCAAACTGCGGCTCACGAGCCCCATGCAGCTCGCAAGCCACGGTTTGCCGCTCTGTTGACTAATGAGTTTGCCTACCACTGAGCCATGCTATTAAGCTTCTCTCTCCTCTTGTCCTTCATTTCTTATTCCTGGGACAACCCCATTCAGTGCTCACCGTTTTCCTCATTGTAAGGCTATCCAGATTTGGATTCCCTGGACTTTTAAAAATGTTCCCACTACTAAAGCTGATTCCTCAGGGAATTCAGCTGTAATCTGGCCACTGGGAGAGGAACAAGGCAATAACGTTGCCTTTTAAGTCACTTTCATACCCAGCTCCTGGGTATGAAAGTGACTATAGCTTCAGGTGAAATTAAATAAGAAAGGTTTGTCTTCAGCATCTAAACTACTTATTCTTTCACTTTTTAAGGATCCCTTTCCCCTTCAAAGTTCTGGAAGCCACATTGCTTAGGAAGTTTGCTAGATTCTTAATCCTTATGTTAACTTCTTCAAAAAGTCATCCCATGAACCATTTCCCCAGAAGCATAAACTTCATCTCTGTCTTTTAGGTTGCCTGCTAATTAAACAAAATAAAACAAAGCAGACACCAAATACGTGTTACCATCTACTGAATATTGTGGGGCAGTGTGTAGTTTCACAGGTAGAAACCCTTGTTATTTTTAACGAGGCTATGCCCTTCGTTGATTTTAGAGAGGAAGGGAGGGAGAGTGGAAGTGGGAGGGAAGGACAGGTAGAGAAACATCAACAGGCCATCTCCAGGACACACCCGAACCAGGGATCAAATCTGAAACCTGGGTGTGTGCCCTGACTGCGAATTGAACCTGCCACCCTTTGGTATATAAGATGATGCTCCAACCAAGTGAGCCACACTGGCCAGGGCCCTTATTATTTTTTAAAGGACTAAAGACAATGAATGACCTTAACTGTCAAAGTTATTCTAATGATGGAAACATCAGGCTAGGTGGGGTAAGTGGTCCTTCCAGCGGCCCTAAATTCATACCACATGCTCTCTGGGAAATAGTTCCTAAAAGTACCTTCCAGTTTTCAGAAGATAACTTCTTAAAAATTAAAGACAGGTATAAGAAAGATTTTACATGTGTAAAAGTAGAGAGATTATTACAATGAAGCCCCATCCTCCTTTTTCAGTTGTCACAATAATTCTTGTAAGTTTGATGAATAAGTTAGTCCATCTCTAGAATAAAAGTCCCGCATCGACTTTATATATATAGATGTGGGACAGTTTCACCTAGAACTATTTTTATACTACCAGAGAACTGTTTGGTTGAAAACCTGTATATCTCCTACTACTACTCGAAGCTGTCAGGATGTCTTAACCTGCAAGCACCATGCTGATGCACACTTACTTGTGTTTTTAAAGCTTTATTTCTTTTGACAAATACAAAGGTCTTGTCAGACCAGGTGTGATAATACTTTTTCCTTCAGGAGAGTTACATTTCCTTTAATTACAGACACAAGCTGAATATGTATTGGGGGGTTAATTAGTAATAGGTTCTGCAACCCCAATTAAAAATAACTCTTGAAAACACAGGGCACCTAGATGTAAATAACAAAGTCCTCATGCACTGAAACTCTTAAGAGTGATCTAAATCATTGTTAGACTGTTTCCTATTTAGAAAATTCTGGCAAGTATTCTGACACAGAAATGAGTTCTTACTGAAGGTGGTGGCTGTAGAGCTCAGGGATGGACTGCACCGATACCACACAGAGGCAATGCCAAATCACATCATCAATACTTAGCATGTCATAATGCTACCTATAATTTTCCTTACAGAGCCTTGTTTATGTGAATACATATAGACATAGATATATTATACATATATAGACATACACATATTCATATAAGCACACAAAGCATTCCTTTGAGGGGTGTGCAGAATCAAGTGCCATAAAGACATGCCTAGGAGTGTGTGAGGTGTGTGTGTGTGTGTGTGTGTGTGTGTGTGTGTGTGTGTGGTGGGGGGAACTTTTCTCAGTCCCACCGTTAGCCAGTTGTTTGGCCTTAGAGAGATCACTTTATATTGAGTTGAGTAGTAGTAAGAGATATACAGATTTTTCAACCAAACAGTTCTCTGGTAGTATAAAAATAATTCTGGGTGAAACCTGTCCCACATCATTATTGAATCTAACTGTAAGACTGAAAGAGGAACAAGCCTACATTAAGATCCTAGACAGTTCTCTCATCTATAAAATGAGGGCATTGGCCCAAACTTAGGAGGACGCTTAGCTTAGTTGAGCATTCTGGTCCTGGAGTCAGATAGACCAGTCTGAATTCCAGTTTTATCTTTAGTCATTGGGCAATCTTATATCATTTTCTAAAAACTTCTCTAAGCCTCAGTTTTCTCATTTGTAAAGTAGGTATAAGAATAGTGCCTTCCTCACAGGCACAGCTATGGAGGTTCCTTGAGAATAATGTATGTATGAGATTTATTTAGCACCGTGTATGGGATATGCTAAGTGCTCAATAAATGCTAATTGTTATTATAGAGATGATGGTTTAGATTTACAACTTTCGGAGGATGAGCTGTTGGTTTAGAGCAGGCGTTTCAGCCTCAGCACTACTGACATTCTGAGCCAGATCCCCTTTGTTGTGGGGCTGTGTGTTGCAGGATGTTCAGTAAGATCCTTGGCCTCTCTCCACCAGATGCCAGCAGCACTGCCACACACCTCCACCATCTCCTCAAACTGTGACAACTAACTGTGTCTCCAGATTTTGCCAAATGTTCCCTGGGGACAAATATTCCCCAGTTGAGAACACCTGAGCTAGAGATATTAGGTTCTAGCTCTAAACCTGAAGATTAGTGATTCTTAAATTTATCATGTGACAAAATGTCTTCCTGTATGTGTATATGTTTTTAATACTTTTATTAATTTTATTATTTTTTCTTAAATTAAATTTACTGGGGTGACATCCTCTATAATAAAAGGGTAATATGCAAATTGACCGAACAGTGGAATGACCGGACGCTATGATGCACACTGACCATGAGGGGGCAGACGCTCAATGTAGGAGCTGCCCCCTGGTGGTGAGCGCCACCACTCAGCCACAAGCTGGGCTGAGGGCTGGTGAGTGCGGCACAGCTGCAGTGGCGGTGGCAGTAGCGGGAGCCTCTCCCACCTCTGCAGCCCTGCTAAGGATGTCTGACTGAGGCTTAGTCCTGCTCTCCCTAACCGTCAGGTCAGTCAGACATCCCCCGAGGGCTCCCAGACTGCTAAAGGGCACAGGCCAGGCTGAGGGACTCCCTGCCCTCCCACCCCCCACGCACGCACACACACAAATGTCGTGCACTGGGCTTCTAGTTGGTTAATAAAATTATAAAGGGTTCAGGTGTACAATTCTATAACACATCATCTGTACACTGTATTGTGTGTTCACCACTACAAGTCAAGTCTTGTTCCATCATCATTTATCGTCTCTTTACCCTCTTCTACCTCCCCCACGCCCTTTCTCCTTTGGTAATCACCATACTGTTGTCTCAATACTTTTAGTATCTTTTTTTTTTAATTTTAAAAATTGATTTCAGAGAGGAAGGGGGAGAGAGAGAGAGAGAGAGAGAGAGAGAAACATCAATGATGAGAGAGAATCACTGATCTGCTGCCTCTTGCATGCCCCACACTGGGGATGGAGCTGGAAACCTGGGCATGTGCCCTGACTGGGAATAGAACCATGACCGCTAGCCGGGCATACTTTTGATATCTTGATGTTCTCATCCTCTAATGGAATAACAATTCCCAGGAGGAAGGAGATTTAACTGGATTCCTCAGACCAAGTCAGAAGGAAGTATTGGAACCTGGAAAGACCAAGCAGTTATTCCTGTGAATTTACCAAGAACAAGGACTCTAGGGATGAACTCAGACCAATGCTCTCCCCGCTCTGGAGACTTCAGTTCTGAGAGATCTCAAGGGACCATGGAGTTTGGGGAAAGAAAAGAACTGTATTCTTTTCTGTTCTTGAGGCAACCCCCTGAGAGCAGCTGGAGCAGCTCCTGGCAGAGGGAGGACCTGCCCCTGGAAGGCTGCGAGCTGGGGGCAGGGCAGCCCACCCGAGGACCAGACACCAGTGCCTGGCACACAGCCACTTTCAGGATCAGCAATCTGGGCTGTGCATGGCTGGTAGTGTAATGTTTTTGTATATCTTTGTATATCCATTTTGGATTTTTTTAATATTTTATTTTTCTAAACAGAGTTGTATTGCTTTTTATCCAGTTGGAACCTGGTTTTAGACACTCATAGCTCATCTTGCTCAACACGTTATTTCTAATAACTAATCTTAGAGTTTTTTGTGTGATTTTTAACACATAAACTCTCATATAATTAAATACTGACAGTTTGTTTATCCTCTTCCAATCCTCATTTTATATATATATATACACACACACATACATACATACACACACACACACTCAGTGACCATTACGGCAGAATGACCAGAACAACCAGAACAACTGGTGGCTATGATGCACACTGTGGTAGCCAACCAGCCTGATCTGGGCCCTGATTGGGCCCCCCCAACCCCAACTCTTGGCCGGCCCCACCCCCAATCAGCCCCCAACACCCCTAAATCACTGCCTGGCTCCCTGGTGCATGTACATTTAGTGAAAGCACAAGAAAATAATTATCAGTCCCTTCTGTCCCTGACTAGAGTCTCCAGAGGGTTCGGCTAATCCTGCAGCCAAGGTGTGGAATTCTCCCTGCAGGGCCCATAGCACCAGGAGACCTTCCAAATTAATTAAAAAGCATTAACGGGATGGTGGCCCTTTGCTGAGGAATGTAGAGAGGCTGGGTGGGGATTTTGTGAAATTGCAATGCCTTGCAGATTGGGTGAACTTTCAATCTCTCTTTAAAAGGGGCAATGAAGAGGACCCACGGGCTGCCAGGAGCAACAGTGAAGAGTAGGCACATTCAAAATCAGAAAAACTTTAAAACAAACAGACATGAAGATCATATTGGGAAACTGAGGGCAGAGTCCCAAGAAGAATGCAGAAATCATTAAAGGGCCATCATCCATCTTGATATATGTTTGCAAACAACACATAAACAACTTCATCTTATGGCATGTTAAATGCAAAACAGTTCTGTTGTGGGTTTTCTTCTGGCATCCTTAAAGTATAATTAGATCCAGCTGGGGGAAAAGCTATAGTTTCCAGCATTAGACCCCATGGCCAGCCCCACCCGATGGGTGGGCCAGCCAGACCCCACCCGTGCATGAATTCGTGCACCAGGTCTCTAGTTTTAATATAATTTTCTTGACTCAATACACTGGCGAAGGCCACTGGTTACAATGGTGAAACAGAAGCCTGAATAATGGGCATCCTTGTCTTGTTCCTGATTTTAAATGCTTTTTAACATTTTAGCATTAAAAATGATGCTTGCTCCTGTATTTTTTGTTTTATTTGCTTTTGTTTTTGCTGTTGTCAGTAGGAACCTCTCTTTCTATTTCCAGTGTTTCTGTTGTTGTTAATTATGAGTAGGTGTTAAATTTGATAATATAATTTTTCTGTAACAAAGTGATCATATGTATTTTTTCTTATAATGTTTACAATATGAACTGAGGCCAACAGAATGAGGGAGGGGTGTCCCTTCCTTATCCTTTCTCTGGCAGAGTCAGCTCACGTTGTAATGATCTGTTCTTGAAAGTCTGGTAAAACTTGCTTTGAAACCTCTGACATAGTTTTTGTTGAAATAATTTTATCTACTGATTCAATTAGTTAATGGTTACAGATTTATTCACATTTTTATGTCTTCTTGGATCAGTTTTCATTATCTTTTTGGAACATGAATTTTATTTTAAATTTATCTACATACAGTTGTGCATTGTTCTACATAAAGTTGTCGTATCTCTTACTAACTTTTATAACTTTGTCCCCTTTTTCATGTCTAATATCATTGATATGCCCTTTTTACTTTTTCTCTTGATCTCTTCACCAGGTGTTTCTATGTATTGATCCTCTGTATTGTATACTTTCCTATTTTATTACTCTCTTATCTCTGTATCTCTTAAATCTTTTATTTTCTCTGAAGTTATTTTTTTATTCTTTGCTTAGTTTGTTAATTTGGATATTTTAATTTTTGCTCTTTTCCCTAAGAATACTTAAGGCTGTGAATTTACCTGTATTCCACAAGTTTTAATATGTAGTATTTAAATTATGTTCTGCTCTAAATATATATTTTTTAAAAATATAAATTTATTGATTTCAGAGAGGAAGGGAGAAGGAGAGAGAGATAGAAACATCAGTGATGAGAGAGAATCATTGATCGTCTGCCTCCTGCACGCCCCACACCAGGGCATGTGCATTTGACTGGAATCAAACCCAGGACCCTTCAGTTCGCAGGCCAATGCTCTATCCACTGAGCCACTGCTCTAAATATTGTAAATTTCCATTGTAATGTACTAGTATTCTTTGGCCCAGGAGCAAGCAGACATATATTTTCAAGTTTCACACATAGTAGGAATTTTAAAATTTATCCTTTTGCTGTTGCCTTTGATCAGTATTTGCTTTACTGGAAACCTTACTTTAGCTCTGCCTTTCTGCTCAACAAGTTCCGCTCAGGTGTCAGGAGAAGGCTTTTGTTTTTGCCTTCTCATTGCAGTGGTTGCTTTATGTTGGGAAGGGAGCTCACATTTTCTGTCACTGAAAGCTCAACAATGCATTATAAAATGACTTATCCAAGACTAGACATTTTGTAGAAGGAATGCACTCCAGAGAATAAAGTTCATAATACAGCTGGAAGTGGAAATCTCAAGGCCTCACGCTTAAATGTAAGCTCATAGCCAATGATCACCTGGAATTTGAGGAGACACTTCTATAGGTGTCTTTTAAGACTACTCCTTTTGATTTTTTCTGATCTCTCATCCTGGAAATTTTGTCAGAGGCACCATGGCAAAGAAAACAAAAAATGGTTTTGTGAGAAATAGATAATATAAAGAACAACAAAAAATGTCATAAATAGTTCTTTTAGTACAGATTCTCCGTTACAGAAAAGTGGCAGAGAATAAGAGCTCTTGAAAGTCAACAATGAGTACCAAAATGAATAAAGCCATATGTGTATGGGTTGGAACAGAAAGTATCCCAGAAATTAGAATAAAAGGCAAAAGACATAAAAATAGAGAATAAAGATAAAGAATCACTCAATGAAATTTAACATCTGACTGACAAAATTTCCAGGATGAGAGATCAGAGAAAGTCAAAAGGAGTAGTCTTAAAAGAAATAATGAAAGGAAATTTCTCAGAGCTAAAATAATAAGGACCTTTAGATTGAAAAGGTCTTCTAGATGCCAGTCTCAGTGAATGTCAATGTGCACAAGTATGAGATTCTAGAACATCAAGGGTAAAAAGAACATCCCCAGATATTCCAAAAAAGTAAACGGTTGGATCCAAAGGAATAGAAATCAAAATGCACCCAACTTCTCAAAAACCACTCAAGACAACAATAACATCAAATTTTTATAAAAATTATTTAATGCCTGAAATTCTATATTCAAACAATGTGTGAGGTTCTTAATAATCACTGGAGAATATGCTGCAGAAATAAAAGAGAGTAAAGACGTGGGATCCAGAAGAAAAAAAAGGGGGTTACATATGCAGAGAATATGTAAAAAAAAGTGTCCTGATGGCAAAACGGCAGTAGAGAGTAAACAGCCCACACTTAAACAGGAATATGAAAGTGATGGGTTCTCACAGACACAATAATGTAAACACTGCTTCCTGATTTAACCTCAGCTGTATATCGAGAGGACAGAGGAAGAAGGGTAGAGGACTGGAGAGTCTACCTAAAAGAGTAGAAAGTAAAGAGTAAACATCTGAAACTAATAACTGAAATAGTAGCATTATAGGCCCCAATTTAGAAATCTAAGAGTTAAAACTGGTTTCCTTTGAACAACAGGACTGGAAGGATGAGGTATGGACCACAGGATAGCTGTTTTCATTGTAGAAATATTTCCCTTATTAATATTTTAAAACATGTACATATTTTAAATTGATAGAATTTAAATAAACACATGTAAATAGCCAACAGGGTTATGCAATTCAAGCACAACAATAACAAAACTAACTTTCAGATGAATGACATTCCAACAATAAGATATCAATTTTTTACTTAAATTAAAGATTAAAAACCTTCAAAATATCCAGTATTAGCAAGGTCGCAGTGATATGCATGCCCTCAGATAGTAATGCTACGTTTAAGTGAAAATAATCTTTCAGGATGGTAACTTGGTAATTGTGATACCGTTGTAATTAATTAGTTACCAATTACAGTAAAGGAGCAAAGGGAAGGGCCAAATATTATAGGTATGCCATTTGGGCAGCTCTGGCAGGAAGCCGCAGAGTTACACTCCCCAGGGGTCCAGCAAAGGAAAGATAGACACATGCCCAGTGGGACTAGCAAAGGTGCTGGCTGTCAGTCACACTTGGGAACAGAGGTCATTGGCCAGAATGGGCGGGGCCACTGCAAGTATGTGAAGATTTGAGATATTTAATCCCCGAAACAAAGGAGTTCTCCCTCTTGTGCTCTTGATGCTCTTGGTATTCTTGTTGCAGGAGGTACCCATTCTTGGTTCCCCTGCATTTCCTCACATGGCCCCTGGCCACGTGGATCTCCCACACAATGGACTAATGGATTGCAACTAACCTGATGCTGAACTGGACCCAGCTGCAACATGGAACGGAAACTCTGGACCACGGCTTTGCTTTTATCTCTACTGAAACCCCAGTCATACTTCTTCCAGGATTGAATGAAAAGAAATGTAATTCCACACAAATAAAAATCTCTCATCCTCCCCTGTGAGTCTCAGGAAATTCTTTTTCTTGAGTTATCATAAGGACTCCACCCCCAGCACTCAGTGGGGAAAGGGATACCACAACTCCCCCAATAACAATTTGTGCCAGATAAAGAGCTACTCTCTTTGACACAGCAATTTCATTTTAGCCTGTGGAAAGGATAAAAAGTTAGACATTAATATTAATGCACTACAACTGGGGTGGATGTGCTTATGTAAATTATGGAGGATTCTTATGTATGTGATGGTATATCCATTCAAAAAATCTCCTCCAGTCATTCAAAGAAGAATTACTATAGTTTATTGTTTTAAGATTTCTTTTTGAATATATTTTTATTGATTTCAGAGAGGAAGGGAGAGGTAGAGAGAGATAGAAACATCAACGATGAGAGAGAATCATTGATTGGCTGCCTCTTGCATGCCCCCTACTGGGGACGAGCCCACAATCCAGGCATGTGCCCTTGACTGGAATCGAACCCAGGACTCTTCAGTCCGCAGGCTGACGCTCTATCTACTGAGCCAAACCAGGGTGTTTTAAGATTCTTATATTGTACATAAAGTGGCATAATATTATGTAAAGGTAGACAGTGATAAAGATGAATATAGTAAATCCCAGAGCTATAAAAAAAATAAAATAAGGAAATATAGCTTATAAGCAAAAAAAAAAAAAAAAGTAAAAAAAGAAGAAAAAAAAACCTCAATACAAAAGAAGGAAATGGAATAGAGAACAGATGGGGCAAGTGGGATGTAGGAAGAATAGTAGATTAAATTCAATCATATTGATAACTCCATGAAAATAACAAATTAAAATACGGAGACCTATATATGCTATCTACTACAAACAAAACACCCTTTAAATGTAAACACACAGATTGGTTAAAAGTAAAAGGATGAAAGAAAGATATATTATTTAGATACTAATAGGACACTGGAATAGCTACATTAATACTAGACAAAAGAGCCTTCATGATAAGGAATAGTGCCAGATATAAAAAATGCTAGGACACTCTGATATGAGTCAATTTTTGATGAAGACACATATGACAATCCCAATCAATAGGGTTTCAAAATAACTCATCAAAAACTGAGAGTATGGAAGAGAAATAGATAAATTCATAATTATACTTGAAAATTCCAATACTCCTTTGGTAGTTGCTAGAAAAGTAAATAAAAACATAGTAAGTGTATGCAATGTTGAACAATACTATCTACCAGCTTAATCTAATTGTCATATATGGGATACTTTAAAGAAAAATGCAAAATACACATATATTTCAAGGACACTTGAAACACTAAGATAATCTATATGCTGGTCGATAAAATAAGGCCCAATGAATGTAAAACAGCTGAAATCATACTAAATGTGTTCTGTGACTACAATGAAATTAAATTAGAATGCAAAAACAAAAATATTTTTAGATAATTAAATATTACAAAATTAGTACTAGTATACATAATTGATGGGTCCAAGAAGAAATCATAAGAGAAATTAGAAAATATTTTATAGATAATAATGAAAATATAGCCTATCAAGTTTGTGGGATGCAGTTGAAACAGTGCTTAAAGGGAAAACTCACTTTAAAAGAAATAAATCCACATATGACAAGTGTTAGTGAGGATGTAGAGAAAAGGGAACCCTTGTACACTGTTGGTGGACATGCAGATTGGTGTAGCAACTATGGAAAACAGTTGGAAGTTTCCTTAAAAAAATTAAAAATAGATCTGCCTTTTTTCTTAATGACCCAGTAATTCTACTTCTGGGGATTTATCTAAATCCCAAAACACTAATATGCACCCATATGTTCATTGCAGTACTATTTATAATAGTCAAAATATGGGAACAACCCAAGTGCCCTTCAATAGATGAGTGGATAAAAAAAGCTGTAGTACATATATACAGTGGAATATTTCTCAGCCATAAAAAAGAACGAAATCTTAGCATTTGTGACAGGAGGGCCAAGAGGGTATTATGCTCAGTGAAATAAGTCAGTCAGAAAAAGACAAATACCATATGATTTCATTTACATGTGGAATCCAAAGAACAAAATAAATGAACAAACAAAAGAAAATTAAACAAATGGGACTATATAAAAAACGTTTCTGCACAGCAAAGGAAACCATCAATAAAATGAAAAAACAACCTACTAAATGGGAGAACATATTTGCCATTGATACATGTGGTAAGGGGTTAATATCCAAAATTTATAAAACTCATACTCAAAACCCCCCAAAAATCCAATGAAACAAATTTGTTTTTAATCAAATGTTTGTAGCTTTTTTCTATTAATCTGAATTAATAAAGCTTACTAAGATTAAGTTGTTATATATTACTTATGTATTAGAAAAACATCAAAAATTTTAAAGTAAACAAGGAGTTCAAATGCTTCTTGTTCAATTACCATGCCCCCTCCCTGAAAGAAATAAGCACACATATGATTCTTCTATATAATAAACAAAACATTTGCTTTAAGAAACATTTTTTGAAAGAAAAAAAATACTGATGAATTGCCAGAGACTTCAGGGGACTAAAAAGAAATATCAACTCAATTCATCTTCAGGTCCTAGATAGAATTCAGGAAAGAAAAAAGACATTACTGTCAAGTGAGAGTTGAATAAAGTCTGTCGTTTATTTGAATATGGTATCATTGTTAATAACCTGTCCTTGATCATGCACCATGGTTGTGGAAGATGCCAACACTAGAGGAGCAAGTATCTATAATAATAAAAGCACAATATCTTAATTAGACCAGACATCCTTCTGGATGTCCTTCCTGATGTCCTTCCTTCCAGACAAAGCCGCAGTGGGGTCTGAAGCAGAGGTGGCAGAGTTCCTTGGCCAAGATGGTGGCAGGTTGGGGGCCAGGATCAAGGCCCTTGCATGATTTTTGTGCATTGAGCCTCTAGGAGGATATAAGGTGGCTCTGTGCTATTTTTGCTACTTTTCTGTAAGTCTAAAATTAACTCATAATTAAAAGTTGGAAACAAGAAAACATTTCTATTCCATATTAACATTTTTACATTTTTATAAAGTAGTTTGTTTTGGAAAGAGAAAAGTTCATTTTAAAAAACTACTACAAGGTGAGGTCAAGATAGTGGCATATAAATTGCCACTATTGCCTCCCACAACCACATAAAAATTACAACTAATATACAGAACAATCATCATTTAGAACCACCTGAAATCAATCTGAATGGAAGGCCTACTACTAGGGAATTAAAGAAGAAGCACATTGAGACTGGTAGGAGAGGCAGAGATGCTGGGTGGAATCATGGAACTGGCTGGTTCCACTCCCACATGTGGCAGTTTAAAATTGGGAGGGATATCTTGGCTATGGAGGTTTCCCTGAGGAGCGAGGGGCTCCAGCTCCAAACCAGCCCCCCAGGCCAGGACTGCAGTACCAGTTAGAGAGGTCTCCACAACTTCTGGCTGTAAAAACCAACAGAGATTGTGGCTGAGTGACACAGAAACTACTGGCCCTAGGCAGTGCCTCTTAAAGGACCCACAGGGACTTACTCGGACTCATTCTCTCTGAGCTCTAAGCAGCTTGAAAGGAACCAGGTACGTTCGGGGAGGAACTAACTTGCCTGGAATTAGTGTGAATGCTTCAGGGGCAGCTTTCTCCCAGACAGAGGTGCTGGCAGAGGCCTTTGTTCCTTTGCTGAGCCCTCCCTGCCGCACAGCTGACAGGCTGGGCCATATCTGAGTCTCCATCAACCTGGTTCACACTTTTCACCTCACCCTGGTGATTCCCTGAGACCCCACCTCTCCCTACTTGCAGGCTCATCCAAGCTGTTTCCAGTGGCTTTTGATACAACTGGCCTCACCTGCCTCATGCTTCAGACTTTCCTAAAATCTCTCAAACAAGCAACAGTTGGCTTCAGCATGCCCTGTAAGTCTCAAGAAGTAGCCATAAGTCTGGCACTAGTGGCAGCCTGCCTTGATTCACAGCTTGGCCTCTCCTGGGCACCTTCAAGCCCAACACAAGTAGCAGCCAAGTGCAGATGGCTTTGTAGCTCATGTTGGGTGGCCCTAAGCAGGGCACAGGCAGTGGTTGACTCTGCACCTCCCAGGAGGCTCTGGAGCCAGTGGTCAGCTTCAGATGATGCCAGATTACAATCTTACCACCTCCACAAATGACACACTTAAGGTGCGGACTCAGTGAGCACCAAAGCCTCATGAAGCAAGTCCTGCTCCATAGAGTTGGCTCTTGCACAGCAGCTCTTCCACTGTAGTCACAGCCGATTCTCGCAACTGATTGGCCTGGGGGTCAATCCCTCCCAGTGATGCCAACATTAACCAAGGCTCAGCTACAATAGGACACTGCACATAGATCACACAGAGGTTCACCTGGAGTGACCAGTTCAAGTGACTGGGGTGGCTGAGCCATTGGACCACATAGGAGACCTCCTACACAAGGCCACTTTACCAGGTCCAGAAGACATAGCAGATCTACCTAATACATAGAAACAAACACAAGGAAACAACCAAAATGCAGAGACAAGAAAACATGTTACAAATGAAAGAGTAGGAGAAATCTCCATAAAAAGAACGAAATGAAATGGAAGCAAGAAAACTACCAGATACAGAGTTCAAAACAATGGTTATAAGGATGCTCAAGGATCTTACTGAGAACTTCAAGGAACTTAGTGAGAATTTCAAGGAACTTGGTGTAAACATCGACAACATAGAAAAGGACAGGTCAGAAATGAAGGATACACTAACTAAAAGGAAGAATAATTTACAGGGAATCAACAGTAGAGTAGAGGATGCCAAGAATCAAATCAAGAGTTTGGAATTTAAGGAAGCAAAAAAAACACCTAATCAGAACAGCAAAAAGAAAAAG
Source organism: Corynorhinus townsendii (assembly GCA_026230045.1). Lineage (NCBI taxonomy): Eukaryota > Metazoa > Chordata > Mammalia > Chiroptera > Vespertilionidae > Corynorhinus > Corynorhinus townsendii. The sequence continues at coordinate 137,501,309 of JAPDVU010000002.1, read as the reverse complement.
GAATCCAAAAATATGAAGACAGGGTAAGATACTTCAGGCATACCAACATTCACATTAGGGGGGTATCGGAAGGAGAAGAGAGGGAGCAAGAAGTTGAAAACCTATTTGAAAAAATAATGACAGAAAACTTACCTTACCTGGGAAAGAAATAGACATACTAGTCTAGGAAGGACAAAGTCCCAAACAAGATGAACACAAAGAGGCCTAAACCAAGGCACATCATAATTAAAATGCCAAAGGTTAAAGAAAAAGAGAGAATCTTTAAAAAAAATGTTTTTATTGATTTTTAGAGAAAGGAAGGGAGAGGAATAGAGAGATAGGAACATCCATGAGAGAGAAACATTATCAATCAGCTGCCTCCTACATGCCCCTTACTGTTCCAATATGCCAGGGTTGAGGTATTATAGATTTCCCTCACTCAGGGCATATACAAGAATCAACCAATGTATGCATAAATAAATGAAACAACAAATAGATATCTCTCTCTCTCTTTCCCTTCCTCTCTCTCTAAAATATCAATAAATAAAAATTTTTAAGAAAGAAGCTACTATAGGTATGGGGGTGTTAGTGAAATAATGGTAGTCTTGCAAATTGTAACACCTGTTTTTGTTTTGTTTTGTTTTACATATAATTTCTTATTATAAAAGTGATGCCCTAGCCAGTCTGGCTCTATGGATAGACCATTGGGCTGAGGACTGAAGGGTCCCAGGTTTGATTCTAGTCAAAGGCACATGCCCAGGTAATGGGCTCGATCCCCAGTAGGGGGCATGCAAGAAGCAGCCGATCAATGATTCCCTCTCATCATTGATATTTCTATGTCTCTCTCCCTCTCCCTTCCTCTCTGAAATCAATAAAAAAATATTTTTAAAAAATGTGATACAATCACCATTCAAACACTGTGGAAGTATCTGTGCAAATTCTCACAAGAGTGAACAAACCATTTAAGGTTTTGTTAGCATCTGTCTTGTTTTTCTTTGGGAAAAAAGTCAGATGCTATCCTCTATGTAAAGCTGGTATAGGACACAGCAGTGGTCATGTCTAATTTATAATATGCCTCCAATTATATCTATTGCTTAATACTAATGTGCTTGCCAGAAAAGCAATAAAATTAACAGCATGGTACTTTTTCCAACAGGGCAAAGTGATTTATTTAGAATGTTTCCAAGCCATATTTGTGACAAACCTTAATACGTGGAAGTTAGAAATTTATCTCTTTTGTTTTGATGGTATCATAAAATGAATTCTAATAATATTTGAGCATGGCAGGCTGAGCCTCTCCATAAAGAAAAGCAGTGTGGACTGCTTTTTACTGCCAACAGTGAAGAAAATACAGTCATAAGCTCTTGTAGCCAGGTACCTTCTTGGTTAGAGGTCATAGAGGTCAATAGGCCACAAAGGAGGCAGTGGCTGACTGTTCATCTGTCACTTTAGACATTATTTTTAAAAGGCATGATTTGCATATGAATAATACATAATGCAATATCAATTATTTTCAAGGTCATATACACTGTTGATACACAAGGATGTTTTGTGAGCTTTTCAAAATAAGAACAGATTTTGCTGCTAAATACATATATACCCAAGGAAACATTGTTTCTGTCCTGATGCAATTTTGTTTGTCCTTGAAGCTGCACACAGACTACCCAGGCACCTGCAACAAATATGGCAACAGCCTAGGATGCTCTGCAATGTTCCCAAGCAAAATAAACACATAAATAAACTTGACAAAAGTATACATGATTCCTAGTGTAACTGCTGAAAACGAATAGGCTATGCAGTTAAATGCTAAGATTCTCTCTACCTTCCATTTCTAATTAAAGAGCCTACTGTGGGGATTTACAACTTTTATTCATTTCATCCTGATCCCTTGAGAGTAACAAAATATTCCAAATTGCTGAACCACAGTTTTTCACAATGCCGATGACCCTCTCCAAAAAAACCCAGACACTCCCTTACTCCAAGTCAAGGAGAGGGGTGTTAATAAGTCTCTGGAACAATTCGGTCAATCTTGAATTCTGATGATTAGTCTGAAACTTAATTGCACTTGTTTCTCCTCCAGCTCAATCGATAACACCTTCCATGGGGCTTGTTAGAAGTCGATTGTTAGATACTTGGCAACTGCTTTGCCCCCAGGGAATACAAATAAAAGCGCTACTCTAATTGCAGAGGTACAGCTCTGGGTCAGTGAGCAATACAAATGTTTTCCCAGTTAGCCAAATTCTGACAAGCCTCCTTTAGTTGGTGGGGAAAGTCTTTCAGAGGCTTTCTGGGATAGCTAGAGAGTAAATGTCCAGCAGGATCTCGCTGAAGCCTGATGGTATTAATCCACAGGCAACAAGAGCCTCCCATTCCTCCCCACCGTGAGAAACCCAGAGTTCTAAGCATCCAACTTTAACTTAAGAGAGTCCTCCACTGGGTTAAGAGCTCTTCCCTGATTTGGAGCATCACTGAGTTTGTGATTGGAATTCTTATTGCAAAAGTTAAGCTCCTGTTTTATCTCTTCAGAGATGTCTTGTCCTTTCCTACCTATTCAGATTCTAGCAACATCCTTTCTGCACCTGAATACACAATGAGTTTCCACACGTTTCTGCCAAGGTTGGTCCTTATGCTGCAGGGACCAAGGGTGGAATACTACCACCACTTAATACATTGCTTTGAGTTCCATGCCCACCATACGCTGTGAGTCACATAAAAATGTTTTCTCAGCTATTCCCCGCTCTCTTTCAACACAGGTTTATTGCAAAAGAGGCAGAAGAGTGGGGAGAGGAGAATTATGTCAGCTGCTCCTATTGTTGGCTAGAGTCTAGCCGCTGGACCGAGCCAGTTCCACCCAAAGTGCGGCCAGACCACTAGCATCAGTGTCATTTGGAAGCTTGTAAAACGGGCAGCTTATGGGCACTGCCTAGGTTTTAGTAAGTCAGAATCTCGAGGGTTGGGGGCAGAATGTGTGGAGCCCAGGAATGTGAGTTTTAACAAGATTGTCAAAAAGTTCTGGTACATACTAAAGTTTGAGAAGAATGGGCCAAACATAGAATCATTACAATTGGTCTCAGGGACATCTCTTCACCACTTCTCTCTACCCTTTTCTTTATCTCCATGACCTGAGCTTTGTTAAGTAACGAGGGAGGTATGAATAGGGCTCAAGCATCAATCTTTTTATCTTCTGCAGAATCCTTTCTTATTAACTCATAGTTACACAATAAGTGCTTGTTAATCATTTAGTTCAATTCCATAGAGGATTTCCTAAGCCAATAGTCACAATTTGTTGAAGGCAACTATGTTAAAATACCAACCAACAAACCAGTTCACAATTTGGGAGTTAGGAAGCTGAGAAACAGGAATACCAAGAGTGCCATGATAGGGTGGAAGAGAAATGCATGAATACATATAACATGCATAAGTGTGGGCCTCTGGTATAGGGACACAGACTTTTGGAAGTGAGTGGGTGGGAAGCTGAAAAAAGAAAAATTTCCCCTACAATCCTCTACAGAATGATGTGCCTCAATAGTTTTTCCCAGCAGACAATTTATCAAGTTTATGCTGGGAATTAAACTGTTGGCCAGGTCTTTGATTGAGGTTAGTAAGTTCTTTTTTGCAAATCTTAAGGAAAAATGTTTTATTCCCAGAACCTAAGATTTCTAATGCGACTGTTCAAAGGTCTGAAGACTCTTCTTGGCTCAATTGCCTATATTAACATGAGACAGGTGGAAAGGAGAAAGATTTAGAACAGAAACAATTTGGAATTTTCACAAAATTCCTCTGTTAATCAAGAGAAAATGAAACATTCTGTGGCTGGGTGGCTTGGGTGTGACCGTAATATTGCTTGGGCTTCAGTCTTTTGCAATAGTAAGTAGCTTCTTTCTCCTAACATTATTTCTATTATTCCTTCCCTCACCACCAGGATTTCATAGCACACCCAATGTGCGCTTTGTTTGAATGTTGTTGATTAGTATGCAGTCAAGCAGAGTAAAACCTGCAATGGCTGTGGCATTAAATCAGCTACCTTCCTGATTTACCATCTTCCATAAGACTTAGAAATTACAGAGACTTTCACTGGGGCAGGTGCTAATTTCCAAATGTGTATTTTGTTTCATTTCCTAATTTAAAAAACACACCTATAAACTATCATGCTAAAGTGAAAGCTGAAAAATGTGTTTAAGCGTGAACACCTCTCGTTGAACCATTCCAAGTTAATGTCATTTTACTGGATCAATAAACTATGTTTGAATTTCAGTAGATAAGTTATCTTTCATGTCTATTTAGAAATTTTTAAAGCGGCAAAAGGTAAAAGGGCTTATATGTATATGAGAGAGCCTGAGCCACCAGTTCTAGGTCAATTCCAGGAAGATGTTTCTATTCATCCTTTATTCACTGATTCATTCAACAGCTATCACTGGGCACCTACCATATGCCAGGAACATCTAGGACTGAACAGACAGAGGGTTCATAGCGAGCAGTCCACTAGGGGTGACAAATGTTAGATAATCAGAACAGGAGACAAATGACTGTGAATTGAGAAGAGCTCCATAGAAACAAGAAGGTCTGATGAACAACTGTGACAGTGGTGCCTGGTTTAAATTGGACATGAGCAAGTGACATTTAGATAAGACCGAAGGGATAAGTGAGAGTAGGACATGTGCCAAGGCCATGGAGTGGGAACCATACGCATAGAGAAGGCTGTGTGGCTGGAGCAACTGAGTCAGGGAGGAAGGCAGGGCATGCAGAAGGCTTGTAGGCAAGGTTAGCTCAAGCAGGGTCTCATAGGCCATGTCAAGGACTGCGAACTTTCTAAGTGTATTGGAAGCTACTGAAATGTCTTAAAAAGGGAATATGACTGCATTTTTTTTTTTTTTTTTGCTTTAAAAACTTTGCTGCTGCTACAAGATTGCAGGGTGCCAAAGTGGATGAAGGGAAACCAGATAAGAGAAGTTAGAGCTGGCCTAGGAAGGACCTAGTGAACATGTCATACAAATAAATAGGAGCTACTGATGAACAGGATTTAGAGACTGACTGAATGTGAGAGGTGGCCCTCAGGGAGGTGTATCCTGGGTAAGAGAGAGAATGGAGGAAAGAGCCACAGAAGGACAATCAGGTTTGGGGAGGTGGATGATGAGTCTGATTTTGGCTACACTGAACGTGAAGTCCAAGTGAGACAGAGTAGAGATAGCAAACAGGAGTCTGGAGCTTAGAAGAAAATCTGGATGGCAATGTAAACGTGGGTTTATCAGCAGGCAGATGATACCTGAAGCCATGTGCATGGTGAGAAGCCACTAGAGACAGAGTGCTGCAGAGAAGGGGCTCAAGACAAGACCCATGGGGACTCTAATGATTACTGACTGGGGAGAAGTAGGGGAGAGAGATGGAAAAGCAGAAAAGTGCTCTGAAACAGAAGCCAAGAGAAGAGGATGTTAGAAAGGAGGGACTGGTCAACTGGGCAAGTGTCCTTGGAATGTTAAGAAAGAGGAAAACTGGAAGCAGCAACATGCAGGGTGTGGGACCTTAAAGGAGCAGTTTCAATGAAGTAGTGAGCAACGTGGGAAGCACAACCACTGCCCTGGCAGCCACAGCGGCAGGAGAAAGTATCTAAATGCGAGGAGCTACAGAATCATTGGGTAGGGAAAGATCTAGTAACAAATGAAAACTGAATTCTAGGAGAGAAAAGAGATGAAGAGAGATTCTGACCAGGAGTGGAAGGACAGGATCCAGACGGTTCTTTAAAAGGTACAAGGAGTCTTCATCGCAACAGGAGGATGCAGAGAACAGGTAGAGCACAAGGTGGGAAACTGGGAGCTTTCTTGTCTGAGGGGCTGCTGTTTTCTGTATTAGGCTCCTAAGGTAAAATCATACTGTGGGGTTGGGGGCAGGGGATTGGGAGCAGGAAGAAGAACATGAGGGGAGGTCCTGAGATGCTAGAGGAAGAAGAATCCCTGAGGATGATGGGAATGTGAGCACACTGGAGACACATAGGAGGATCGCTCCAGTGGTGCTGAGGCCCCAGCTCAGCAGTTGGCTTTGCAGGAAGGCAGTCTGCCATGGATGACTGTGAACCTGGTTATGAACTACTCAGTGCCCATTCTAGCCAGTTAGCCAGGGCAAAGGGACATTCTTCAGCTTTAATCCAGTTCCTTTGTTTAAAGGTACATACGTGGTTTGTAAGGCTCAAAAGGAAAATAACTTTCCTCTCTAACAACCCAAATCATTAAATCTCAGAATATTATTACAAATAACTCATGATTGAGTGTAAAAATAACAATAAATGCCTCCCCAATAAATTATTTTAGAGTACAATCACTCCTTTATAATATTGCTGGTGGCGGTTGGGCAGGAGATGGAAGGGTGTTAGGGGACTAGGGGAGAAAGCATTAGGGAGGGCAAGGCATAGATTAATTTGCATTGACCTGGAAAATATTTTCTTAGAAATAAACCAAAATTTAGTAAGTACAGTGTTTTCCATTCTTCAGGAAAACATATAAAGAAATCCAGTAGACTTTTAGAGTTTTAGAAACAGTATTCCTTACGTAGGATCCCAGCAAAGCTCAAGGGAATTCAAACGGACCCTGTTTGTAGCTTAGTGGATGCAAGGAGTTAACTTTGTTCTGCGAAAATAGTGCATGCCTGCCTTGTCTAAATTTGCATTTATGGGAAACACAATTTCTAATTATTTCCCCTTTACCATATGAAGACTTATGACAAAGAAGAGCCTGAGTTGTTTTCTTCTTTTAATATCAAGTTAGTTCTTCCCTATGCATCTAAAGCGTCTGCTATCCTGCCTTTCTATACCATCTTTGTTTTTCTCCTTTTTCACACAGAAGCAATCAAAGACCTTTTCAATATTCCAGAGGTCATGCATGATAGAAGGAAACTATTCATAGACTAGATCCAATCTTCACATGTTACTTTTCCTGGCACCTCTATATATGGGGACTATCCCTTAAAGTAATATGCACAAAAGCTACACTTAATAAACAAATTTGGCACAATACTGACTTATTTCTCAAATCCAAGTGCAAAACTAAGACCACTGGAGTTTCTGCTCAGGCTTCCGTTGCCGGGTTCTGTCCTGTCCTCAATCTCTATAGTTGCTCTTTTCTTTTTAAAATGTTCACAGCCTCACATGACTAATATTAATCTGTACCCACAATATCACAAGATTTTATTTTGTTTCCTAAGAAACTTTCCAAGTATAATTCCTCCAAGTTTAAAGAGTACAAAAGATGAAACATATGTAAGCAGCCTACCCTCCTGAGGTTCTGCTCCTGAGAGCCATCCAATTATTTGGAATTATCCTACATATTTGAAGGACCTAAAGCATTAGTGTAAAATCTAATCAGAGGAAGAATTTCTCTTTTACTTTTAGAGTCTTGTGAATGAGCCAATCACTTGTGCGCTCTTAGGATAACAGAATTAATACCAGGGGTGTAGAAATAGTTGATTTTATTTCCTTAACTTATCCATTAGATTTCTATTCAGGAAATTATGTTGGCAAAAGAGAAAAAAAAAAGTGCGCATTGGAAAGATTCATTTTAACCTCTGTAGGCTGCCTGAATACACTGGAAGGCTGCAGAGTAGCATAAAAACTCAAAAGTTAACATCATTTGTGGGGATGAGTCTTAAAAAATAGGGAGCACAAAGGGAAAGAATGTTATCCCCAGTTGTGATAATTTCAGACTAGCAATTGGAAAGCACAAGTTAAAAGAAATGAAACATAAATCAAAAGAAACCTTCTTCTTCCTTCTGGGTTTCAAAAACTGCAATTGTTCCTATCCACTTCTTTTCTCATGCTTACAGGACTGAACACAAAGCCATGAAACATGACCAGCCAATGGATCAAAACCCAACTCTTTCTCCTGATAAGCTATCTAGTTAGTTTTATGAGTCTTTGATCTAACAGAAAACTTCCAAATACTCCACTTTAGTTGTTAAAATTTAGTATTAATTACATCTCCAAATTAAGTTCAAGGTCACAATCCTTCCTCCACTCTTCACCTTCACCTTCCATGCATTTAAATCTTGGATAACCTTCCTGTTGGGGGTAGGTTCAGTTTTTCACTTTCCCTATCCCTGCATAGGAATGCCACAATAAAGTTAGGATATGGTGGGGATTCTATAATATACATCTTCTTTGTTTAATGACTGAAATAAACAAAAGCCCCTAGGAGGCAGAGACCAGGCCTGCTCTACTTGTGCCGATTTAGCAGAGCATCACCGGAAGTGAGTATGGAGGGTAGTGATGAAGAATGCCAACGACACCCTGTGACTTAAATCACTCACACTGAAAGACAATATGCTCTGCTCTTTGCTTATTTTATAAATGAATAGGCCACTAAAGGTGCCACATTTTTAACTGGGCTTCCTCTTTAGGAGTGATGTTGGAATTGGGGAGGTGTTAGTCTGCTCGGGCTGCCATAACAAAATACAACAGACAGGGTAACTTCAACAACAGACATTAATTTCTCAAGTTTTGGAGTTGGGAAATATATGATCAAGGTGCTGGCAAGGTAGGTTTCATTCTGAGGCCACTTCTCCTGGCTTGCAGGAGGCCACCTTCTCTCTGTGAGCTCAAGTGACCTCTTCCTTGTGTGAACAGAGATTGAGCAAGCTCTCTGGTATTTCTCTTATAAAGACACCAATCCTATTGGATCAGGGTCTTACCCTTAAGAATGAATTTAACCTTATTTATTTCCTCTAGGGCCCTACCACATTAATTCAGGGGTTAGAACTTCAACATATAAATTTGGGGAGACACAAACATTTGGTCCATAACAGAGAGAAAGAAGGGGTAAGTGATGAAATAATACTGCATTTTTTTCTTCATAACTTTGTAATATATTAGTGTAATCAGATATACAGAATTTTATACTCCCATCTAAGTCAAAAATTAGTAGTGTATTTGTGTTATCAAGTACATATATTGATTTTATGCTTCCATCTTTGTCATCTTCAGCTTCTTTCCTAGGCTTCTTACCTATTTCCTACTCCCTTCTCTAAACCATCCTATTTAATAAAGAGGGAATATCCTAATTGACCCTCATGCCATTGCAAAAGATGGCAGTGCCCACAGCCAATAAGGAGGGAATATGCTAATTGACTGTCACACCCTCAAATGTGGCAGCACCCACAGCCACAGATGGCGGCGCCCAGTCGTCTCAGCCCCGCCAGGGTGGTAGGTGCATGGCAAGGCTGGGCCCACCCCCAGGCAGCCCCGGCCTTGCCACACACCTGCCTCCAGAGCCCCCCAGTCCCCTGAGCCCCCCAGGGCAGGCCCAAGGTGCAGGCAAGCCTCAGATGTTGGCTGCCCAGCTGCCCAGGGCCGCCTGAGGCTCAGGTAACCAGGGCCAGCCGAGGCTTGCACTGCCAGCAGTGGCAGCAGCAGAGGGGTGATGGGGGATCGCCTTCCCCTGATAGCTGGGTTGCCTCCCACCCCTGAGGGCTCTCAGACTGTGAGAGGGATCAGGTCGGGCTGAGGGACCCCCCCTCCAGTGTATGAATTTTCATGCACTGGTCCTCTAGTATATACTAATAAAAGGGTAATATGCTAATTAGACCAGACGTTTTCCAGACGTCCTTCCTGACAAAGTTGGGGGCATGGCTGGCCTTCAAACCCCAGATGGCCCCTCGCCCAGGCTGGCCCCGCCCCCCAGCAGGGAGCCCCCCCACCCAGGGAGCCCCCCCACCCTGATCGGGGGCATGACCAGCCTGCAAACCATCCCTCTTGCCCAGGCCGGCCCTGCCTCCCAGTGGGGACTCCCACACCAGCTGGGGGCATGGACAGCCTGCAAACTGCCCTCAGCCCTTTGCCCAGGCTGGCCCCACCCATCAGCAGGAACCCCCACCCCAATGAGGGTGTGGCTGGCCTGCAAACCCCCAGTGAGCGGGTGGGAACAGCCAACCTCTTGGTCCCTTCCCCTAGTCGTCAAGCACCGATCTCCCAATGGCAAACAGGGAACTGGGGGTGGGTGGTGGTGGGGGGCGGAGTTGGCTGTGGGCAGCTGGGGAAGATGGCCCTGGTTGCAGGTCAGGCCTAGAGACCGTACCTGTGCACGATTTCGTGCACTGGGCCTCTAGTAAATATATATTACCATTTAAAAAATACAACAATGCAAAAAGTATGATGTGGCTAATATATTTTAATTTGAAAATTAAAAGTTTGCTTAGCTCACTTTAAACTAAAATAAAAATAGCAGAACCTGTTGAAAGAATGGCTCTTCATATTCTATCCTGTACCCAAGTCTATGTATTTACTGGACATTACTTACCATCCATTCTAGTTTTTGGTCCATGCCTGGCATTTTTGTCTTTGTCTAATAGAATTGCTATTCATAAATTCATATTAACAAAAGAACCTAGCTAAAGCCCAATATAGATGATACAGATTGAGACACATTTTAGTCACAACCTGAAATGAATTAATTTGGGGCATGGAGGCCCCTGTTACCAGTCTGTTGTCTTAGTGCCCTGTTTGCACTAAGTTAGAGAAATCAATGCTGAAGGTCTAGCCACTCACTACACGGGCCTAATAGTTTAGCATGACTGCTCTCTTCCTATCAGAGTGCTTGGTGTGACAAGCTGGCTGGAATAATAACAACAGTGATAAGACATGATAACAGCAATTGGTTATTTATTTTTTATTGTTTCTAGTAATTGGAAATAGATTTATTCCAGAACTTTTGGCTTAACTCTAAACTTATGGACTTGGATACATTTAATATGCTTCTGGCTAAATATAGCTGATAGCTAACACATTTTGAAGTTGTTGCAAAAAAAAAAAAAAATACACATGAAACATGAAACTCCATGGCTGGCTCAGAAGATGCCTCTTCTTTGTAATTTAATATTATTCCATTAAAAAGCATGATAAAACTATATTTCACCCACAAAACCTATCATCAATTTTAAACTTTGTAATGTCAGTTTCAAACAACAAAGTAGACACATCATGCCCAATATCATTAAGTGTTCTGTCAACCACATAAAGGCAAATCAAGCTGGGACTGACCTTGAGGGGTTTCCAGTTCATCACTCACAGACATGAACAAGTCATGGCTACATCACCCCTTAGTCTATTTTATTTCTCTAGTTTTTGTTTGTTTGTTTATTTATTTATTTTTAATCCTCACCCAACGTTATATTTTTTACTGATTTTTAGAGAGAGGAAGGGAGAGAGAGAGAGAGAGAGAGAGAAATGTCAGTTGCCTTACATATGCGCCCCAACCAGGGATTGAAGCCACAACCTGGGTATGTGCTCTGACTGGGAATGGAACCCTCTACTTTTCTGTGTACGGGACAATGCTTCAACCAACTGAGCCACAATGGTCAGGCATGGGTTTATTTTAAGGTCCATTAGACAAGAATACTCCATAATCTCTTCTAGATGCCTATTTCCTATTCTAAAAACTCTTAAAATATTTCCCCATCTGAATTCCTTAGGCTGTAATTCACTTTGTTCTCATGAAGGTGAAAACCGTCAGTCCTCATCTCATCTCTCTTCAGCATCAGGGCATCTAGCATCTCCACCGGGCCTTGCAAATGGATAGAGATCCTTTTCTTCGTTTGCTCCATCAGAATTCCCTAAATGATTGGTTTAGCTGTTTTGCACACCTCCTTTCCCTCTCAAAGACCTCATATGATTCTCCCTGGTCGACAGAAAGCTATTCAAGAGCAGGGACTATATTTGCCTTGTTTACCTCTATACTCCTCATACCCAACACAGGACCTAGTATAAGAACTATTAAATACATTTTGGTTAAAAGAACAAATAATATAAAAACAAATGCAGAGAGAAAGACCCAAACTATATTCCTCCTCCTCTTCTCACTTCACTAAAGAATAAACTCAGTGAATTCCAGCTGCAGCCTTCAAGGCTGAGTGACAGCTGACCTATGAGGCCACGTTGGATCCAGCACAGTTATCTTGCATATATTACTCTGGAGGGACCTGCAAACGGGTGAAAATGGACTGTTTCCATGGACTCAAACAATGCAATTTTATTCCCTTCTATTGTATTACTTGGCTCCCTGCATTTCAACTTATCTGATAGCTCACTGGTGTCCACTTCTAATTCTAAATGGTATTCTAGTCAACAAAGGGAATTTATTATTTCACAATTCAGAGAAACCTAAGTTATGTACATGCTGCAGGGCATATGGCTACATTTTCCTCTGCCTTCCATGAGTTTGCTCCACTGTGCTTACAATTAGCTACTTTTATTTAATAGCAACTGAGCCAGTAATATAGTTTGTCAAAGCATACAGGAACTGCAGTGATCAGCACTGGAATCACAGCTAGAAAAATGGGAATGAGAGGGATCAACTGGACTCCAGAGACCTGGCTTTCTATTACTCATCTAATGCCGACCTTGTGGTATGACCATGGGCAAGTCAGTTCATTTCTCTGGCCTTGGTTTCCTACGTTAATGAAAAGTTTGGATAAGATGATTTTGAATGTCTCTTTAAGTTCTTACACGTTATGATGCTACCTAAAAAATGATGGTATGTCGAGTCAGAATTACTTAGGCAATAAACTGATGTATTCCTGGTGGCACAGGAAGCAAGAAAGCTTGCCCTGTGCTTGGTACTGAGGGTCCTCCCTTCCCAGCTCTGACCCCAGACAGGGTAAGAAGTCTAGCCAGGGTTACACCCTGAAGCCTGCACCCGCTTTTAAATCACAGTCTGAGGACTGGGTACTTGAGACCAACGAATCCTTTCCCAGATGACCAAGACCTTCCAGAAGATGAAGCTTGAGCTGGTTAAGTGGTGGGTGTCCATACCCTTGCCCCAGAGGTTTCTGGTAGTTGGGAGATGGGCTTAGAGTGGGAAGAGAAGGGGCCAAGCCAAGGGGGAGGGCGACTGTATTTGACTCTTTTCCAGGCCTGACAAATAACAGTGTGGGGCCCATCAGAAGTCACTTACTGATTGACAGTGACAGTGAAGATAAAGGAGATAGAGGGGACAAAGCAGCAACTTCCCACCTGCTTGTAGAAAATCTAAAATAAACTGCTCTATTTTCTGGACGCTTGAGGTTTTTATAATCCATTTAAAACTGTCATTGGCCCTCTTTTTGCAACACTCTCTGTTAGTCTCACAGGATACAAAGTTGAATGACAGCATGCGTTCCTGCTCCTGAGAGCACATCAGAAATACTCTCTTGTGCATCTCACTGTAACTTCTGTCTATCTGCAGACAAAGGGTCATTTAAATGTTGAAGTTAACATTAGAAGGTTTTTTTTAGGATTACTATGGGGACAATTTCACATTATCCAAAGGCTCAGAATCAAAGGTGGACAAATTTGGGGAGATAAGAATGTTATAAACAGAGACTGGGGTCAAAACAAAGACTGTTTGAACTGTATTTAGAAGGTTATGAAGAGCAGTTATAGAGAGGAATTTTTCTAGATCTACAAAAGGAAACTTACTAAATAGGTACTGGACAAAAGTAAGTGCTTTATAAGGGTTTGGGAATTTGAACGAGGAATTCCACTTCTAGGAATATATCTCAAGAATCCCAAAATACCAATTAGAAAGAATATATGCACCCCTATGTTCATAGCAGTGTAATTTACAATAGCTAAGATCTGGAAACAGCCCAAGTACCCATCAGTAGATGAGTGGATAAAAAAAGTATACTATGGAATACTAAGCAGCAGTTTAAAAAAAAAAAAAAAGAGTCTCTTACCCTTTGCGACAGCATGGAGGGACCTGGAGAGTATTTGCTAAGCTAAGTAGGCCAGTCAGAGACAGATAAGTATCACATGATCTCACCTATATGTGGAATCTAATGAACAAAATAAACTGACATACTGACATACATAGAGGTTATAACCACCTCAGAAACTGATATTTGTAAAGAAGTAAAAAAAGCATGGGAAAAATAAAAATTCTCCTAGTGGCATATCAGGTCCTTTATGGGTAAAATGGTGAATCAAATACAAACCAGAATCATAGTAATGAGTGGTTTTGAGGGCTGTCAGGAATAGAATCTCTTTAAAAAATTATCATCATGTTTTATTACCTTTATTACTCTTATATATGACTTATCTGGTATACTGATTTTAATATATATTAATCTTTTATTCAGCAATCTTGCCAAACCTTCCATGTTAGTCATAAGTCCTCTACAGATTGTCTTATACTATAGATTTCTCACTCTATAGATAGATATCTTAGTAGCATTTAAGGTAATAAATGTCCGCTATTTACTGCTTTAGATATATTTCACATGTGTTTGATATGTAACATATTTTCTGTCAGTTCTAAATATTTAATAATTGAGTATAATTTATTATTTAATCCATAAAGCATTTATATGTTTATTTTTAAGTGTCTAGACTTATGATGGGCTTTGGCTGTCTTATAGCTTGTTAATTGTGTATTTTTGTTTCTATATCCTTACTTGTTTTTGTCTGCCTGACCTGTCAATTATTGCTAGACATACATTAATAGATTTATTCATTTATCCCTGTATTCTGCCAACTTTTGCTGTATACAGGGGTGGGCAAACATAGGTTTATAGTTGTTCAGATGGAAGAAAGACATCCAGGGTATGATTATTACAATAAATTTATTAAATCAAAAGAATGTTACAATGCAACTCTAAAGTTACTTTTGCCCACCCCGTATATTTTGAGACTATGAGGTTAGTTAGCTACATACATATTTTGAATTGTTACATCTCCCTAACGAACTGCTTCTTTTATCAATATATAATGACTCAACTTCATAAATGCCTCTTGACTTAAAATATATTTTGCCTGATATTAATGTAGATAAGTGAGCATTCTTTTTTTTCAAAACAAACAAACAAAAACAACTTGGTTAGTGCATTTTGTATGCCCTTTTATTTTAAACTTTTCGATATCTTTATGTTTTAGGTATATTTCATAAATAGTTTATATCTGAATTTTGTTATATACTTTTTAACAACTCCAATCTTTTAAGTGGAACATATGAACCACTTATATTTACTGTAATTACTGGTATATTTGGATTTATTGCTACTCTTATTCTTTGCTATTTACCATTATTTTCCTTGTTTATACATTCTTTTAGGTAATAAAGAATGGGGTTTTCTTTCTTTCTTTTTCTTCTTCACTGGTTTAAGTTACAGATTCTACTTCTATTCTTTTAGAGGTTAGTCTTAAATATTTAAAATGCTTACTTGACTTGGAAACTTCAAAATGAGTCTCTGCCCCACCTCCAACATAATAACAATGAGTTCAGAATGTCTTTACTCAAATCATACAACCCTATTTATGTGCTGTTTTCTAGAATATAGGTTCGGCCCTTAGTTAACTAATTCCCCTGTTTCTCATAATAATTACTTTTATTATTTTTAAACTGTCAGTATTTATTCATATTTATAATATTTTACCAATTCATTTGCTCCTTATTGTTTTCTGCATTGTACTTCTTTATTGTGGAGTTTACTTTCTTCTTCCTGAATTATATTCTTTCTCATTTCTTTTTGGAAATAACTCTTTTAGATTTTTATTGCTAAAAATATGTTTATTACACCAGAACAATAGTTTATCCAGGCCCAAAATTACTGGTTAACAGTATTTCTCCCTGGTACTCTGAAGATATTTTAATGGTCCATCATCTCCAGTGTGTTGACTTTGAGCAAAATGGTGACTGTGAGAGTCACTGACGACTCAGTGGAGAGGGCAGAAGATACTCATAAGGGAAAAAGGAAAAGTATAGTGACATGATAAATAGAGGTAGGAAGTAGAATAATGTGGAGTGGATGATAAAGGGACATGAGTCACATCCCCAAAAGTCTGTGCTGAGACATAACCAACCCTTCTTGGCCCATAATTGTTCTTTCTCTTTAAGTATTAACATCTGTTCTGGCTCAAAAGACGGGGTGGACAAGATGATCTTACCTGCAATTCTCTGTGAGTTGTTAGTCAAACTAGGAAAGGAACAGTGACAGGAGGGGTATCACTTGTTATTATGTTCCTAAGTTCCTTGGAAGGGAAGTGTACTGCTGTAGCATTTAAAGGGGCAAAGCAGACTTCTTTTTGGCTTATATAAGTAAGTTTTCAGATAACATCATAGAGTCTTTTCAAATAGTTGTAGCCTGGGGCAGTGGCTAGGGAGGGTGTTGTGCAAAGAAGGATATTTAGTTAGTGGGGAGTGTGTTTATCATTTCCGCTGTGACTATATTTGGGTACAACTGAAAACTTAATAAAATTTGACATGTTTTTCCCACATGTGTTGACTTAAAACCAAAGAACATTAAGGCTGGCAGGGGCCTCAGAAACCATCTATTCTGAGCCCTTCACTTTATTCATGAGAAACAGAGCTCTAGGGGAGCTATCCAGGAGTAGAGCCCGATTTGGGAAGGGAGGTGGGGTTACACAAGGACTTCAAATACTGGCAGAGCTTCCCTCATCATAATTATTGCTCTAACCCCACATTTTATTTCCCAACACATTTTTGGGTACATGAAAAGAATGACACTCTTAGGGTTTTTTTTTTTTTTTTAATCCAGTGTTTTAAATACTGTATTCAGTTCTACTCTCTGCTCATATGAAGAACTAATCTATTGGTTATTCAACACATTCTGATTTAATGTTGATGTAACAAATTGTCGGCACTCCAAGTCCTTGCTGTATTTTTCTAAAAATATTCTCATTTTCAGCTCAGCCTGAAAATTCCTTCAGTTTTTCTGTTAGTCATGGAAGCAAGCCATTACAAACTTTTTTTCTTTTCCAAAAAGCTCTAAACCTAAGATGTCATAAAACTTAGGTGGAGAAATTTCTAACATTGTACTAAATCCTTAACATCTCTTTATTTTCTTTCCACCTGCTTTTCTTTTTATATATTTTTTTGAGACATTGTTTATTGTGTTCAAGGACAATGTAAGGGAATTTAGTTTTTAGTAACATCATCCCTGGCTCCTGATCCAAAGAGTTCATTCCCAGGATAATTACTTCTAGACATCAGATAGAGGCAGTGCATGGTGATGAAAGTAGCTATTATCCTATTTTGTTCACTGAGCATTTGAATTATTAGTTCTTGGAAGACCATCTATATATTCATAAGGTTATCTTCTTTTAGAGGACTTCCCTACAGGAAATCACGTGTACCACTGATTTAGTTAGTTCAGCATCATGAAAGCCTTATCCATCTGGACTCTGTAGACACCCCAGTTCCAATTAAGCCAGCTGGATAAAAATTTCCGTAGGGTTAATTTTGCCAGCTGGGCAACTTCATGTTCACGGCTCATTACAGAGGATTCTGGCCCACTCTTGTCCTACAGAACCTAAAATTCCAGGTATTGAAATAACTTTTTAAAAGGTCTCTAAAGAAATGTGTTCAGTCCTGGCCAGTGTTGCTCAGTTGGGGGAGCTTCGTCCTGTGTACTAAATGGTCAAGGTGCATACCCACATTGTGGGTTCGATCTCCAGTCAGGAAGCATGCAGGAGGCAACCAATCAATGTTTCTGTCTTCCCCGCTCCCTCTCAATAAAATAAACTTAATACAAATATATTTTTTTAATAAAATGTGTTCAATCTGCTAAATCAGGCCTGATGTTTATAAGGGTTAAATGAGAAGAGGACAGGGATCATCAGGAGACAGCATCCAATGTCAAGACAAAGGACTAGCAATGAGGTGTTCTAACTAGAAGATTTATATGTGGCACATTTCTTACATCAAGCTGATGCAGGCAAATTTTTTAAGCCTTCCAACACACAGATCCTGTTCTTGGCTAGAGAAACAGTGACATGGAGGGAAACTTGTTAAATGACTTTTCTTTATACTTGTAGAGAAAAATGCTCAGCTGCTGTCAAAATGACAGGAGGGTTATATGTAACAGAATCTTGGAGATGGTTTAATCTGAGCCTCACATTTTGAAGATGAAGAGATAAAGGTCAGGGGGTGATCTCAGTTGTCCACGACCATAAAGCTAGTAACAGCCAGACCAGTGATCTTGCTAGTTTATCACACTGCTAACTCTTAATTTAACACCCAATTTAAAAAATAGAGAGCAAATCACTGCACATCCTATATTGGGAAATGGTGCAACTTTCTGAAGGTCTAATGGGAACCCTGTAATTAGAGTGTGAGCAGGTACTGGGCATTTCCCGTGTCAAAATCCCCGGAGGCGTGTTTCTGAAATCTATTGCCAGGCGCAGGAGTGGCTTGCCAAGCATTCTTTGGCCTGCAATCCTAGTGCTGTATATCTGTGCCTCTCCCGCAGGGAGAGAAGTGAAAAATTAATGAGAAGCTCAGAAAGGCTCATTTTCAGGGCTATAGAGATTGGGAGGGCAATGAAAATTGAGAGTGAAGAAAAAGGTTTAAGCTATCAGCTTCAAGCTCCAGCAAATCATATAAATGGGGTGTAAATGTAAATATACTCACACAAAAATGGAAAACCACCAAGGAGTTATTTAGGGAAGGACTGGATCTGAATTACAAACACCCAGGACAGAACTCTTTGTGATTCATTTATGGGCATCTGTTCATCTCTGGGATGCCCAAACCTACAGCCATCTCACATGCTAGTAAAGAGCCCAGCCCAGCTCTCCTGTATTGGCATTTCCTTTTTATGAGGAAGGACCATTTATCTTGATCCAAATGTTTTTTCTCTGATCCTGCTTGGACATAATATCCTATAAGCCTTATGAGGATGAGGGTGAATTTTTAAAAATCAGATACCTTTAAAAATTTTTTTTGGGGGAAGAGTTTTTTTTTTTTCCTTTTTAACATGGTGATATAATTCATTCTCCAAGAAGAAAACACTGTATTTGAATTAAAAACTGTAAACTGTTTCATTGACAAAGCTTGATGTCTAAAGAAGAACGAAGTGGGCACACATCACTTCCCATTGGGAGCTGGACGTGGGACTCTATTCACACAGGAACATCCTGGTACTCCCAGCTCAAGATCTGGTCTTCACCTGCTCTTTCTCGCAAGCAGTTTATTCCTAAGTGAGAATTCTTCAGTTATTCAGCACATGCTGCTGGCTATGGAGTCACTTTTTCTGGAATGGGATATTTGGGAGAAGGATTATCACTGCTCCAAAGTGCTTTAGAGCCAGGAAACCAGGAGGATGCTGCTCACAGGAATATCTGAGGTGCTGACATTCTTTCGCTAATTAAAAGTATTTGCAAGAAAGGAACTCTCATGCACTGCTGGTAGGAATGCAGACTGGTGCAGCCACTGTGGAGAACACTATGGAGTTTCCTCAAAAAGTTAAAAATGGAACTGCCATTTGACCCAGTGATCCCACTTCTAGGAATATATCCCAAGAAACCAGAAACACCAATCAGAAAGGATATATGCACCCCTATGTTCATAGCAGCACAATTCACAATAGCTAAGATTTGGAAACAGCCCAAGTGCCCATTAGCAGATAAGAGGATTAGAAAACTGTGGTACATCTACACAATGGAATACTATGCTGCTATAAAAAAGAAGGAACTTTTACCATTTGCAACAGCATGGATGGACCTGGAGAGCATTATGCTAAGCAAAATAAGCCAGTCAGAGAAAGAAAAATTTCACATGATCTCACTCAGATGTGGGATATAATGAGCAACATAAACTGATGGAAAAAAAATAGATCCAGAGACAAGGGGCAGGGGGACAGGGGTTAGAGATCAACCAAAGGACTTGTATGCATGCACATTAGCATAACCAATGGACACAGACACTGAGGTGGTGGAGGCTTGCCCTTGGGGGTAGGAGTGGAAGGGCTGGGGGGGCGGGGGTTCAATCGGCGAAAAAGGAGACATTTGTAATACTTTAAACAATAAAAAAAAATGCTGAGAAAATAAAGGTTTGCACAAATGACCAAAAAAAAATAAATAAATAAATAAATAAAATATTTGCAAGTCAGTAAGGAGTTGCCAATAGACCTCAGATCTTATTGACATGATAATATACATATATTTTTACTTTTCTTCTTCAATTACAGTTTACGTTCAATATTATTTTGTGTTAGTTTCAGGTGTACATCATAGTGGTCAGATAATCATGTGCTTTATAACGTGTTCCCCTGATATAGTGATAATATTTTAAAGTCAATATGACTTGCTCATAAACCTCCAGAAGATGCTTAAGAACAGAAACCTGGTTGTCTTTTGAGAGCAAAAAGGCCTTCCTCTCATTCACTGCTGGTATGAGTTGAACTGTATGTCCCCCTCCCCCCCCGGCCCCCAAATTCACATGCTGAAGTCCTAACCTTCCAGTATCTCAGGATGTAATCTTATTTGGAAATAAGGTCATTAAGGATGTGATTAGTTAGATTAGGATGAAGTCATGTTAGAGGTAGGATGGGCCTTTAGTCCAATACGACTGAAATCCTTATAAAAAGGGGATATTTGGATACAGACACACATATAGGGAGCACACCACGTGAAAATGAAGGTCGAGATCAGAATGTTGCATCTATATACCAAGGAAGACAAAGGTTGTCAGCAAACCACAGGAGCTAGGAGAGAGGCATCAAAAAGATTCTCTTTTACAATCGGCAGAGGGAACCAACGCTGCTGATACCTTGATCTCTGTCTTACAACCTCCAGGACTGTGAGACAACAAATTTCTATTATTTCAGACACTCAGTCTGTGGTACTTTGTTAGAAGAGTCTTAGAGAACAAACATAACTTACTCATAGGGTTAAATATCTCCCTCTCTTTTCAAGACACAGCGGAATGATCCTGGGTACCCTGCACTCCCAGCAGATGGCCTCTGCTTCACTGTGTGATGGGGACCTCTATATTCTCTTCGGCCTTGAGGATTCCTTGTCAAAAAGAGAATGCCCTTTCTCTCTTATCTCCTAAATTCAACTGTTACCCAAACTGCTACTAATCATGAGTCACCCAGGGTCAAAACCTGAGAGCTATCTTTGATTTCTACTCTCTTGCCCCCACATCTTGTCTCCCCAGTCCTGTCATCTCTACCTCCTCTGGGTCTCTCAAATCTCTCTTTTCCTTTTCATGGCTGAGGCCACCACCCATGCAGGCTCCAATTATCTCTTGTGCAGACTGTTATAATAGCTTTCTAACGGGCCTCCCCCAGCCAGGCTCTCTACTGTTCCCCTGGAAGCTATGTCTGTAATTGCCAGTGAGTCACCCAAAGGCCAGCTGCGATTATGTCACCTCCTTGCTCAAGAGTCTCCAAGGGAATAAGAGCCCACTCTGGAATCTTCACTACTTTCCATGATCTAATTCTAACATATCTGCCTGCACCTGCCTATTATGAACCATGTTCCAACTAGTCAGACTTCTAAAACACACTTCTGATGTCCCACCTGTGCCTTTGCTTATCTCATTTGCTTGGTCTGGAATATCCTCTCCACTAATTCTACCCATCAAATTCTAGCCACTGAGTTAGGACTGTAACTGTGGTGCTGTGGTTACATTTGCAGGTTCTGAAGTACAAAGGACCCGATTGATTCTGCCTCCCCAAATCACTGAGACAAGACGTTGGCAAGTTCTTGAACTTCCCTGCATTTCAGCTTGCACAAACACAAATTGGGGATAAGTTTAGCTCATGGGGCTGCAGTAAGAGTTAAACAAGAAAATGCAAGAACCACATTCAGAGTAGTACCTGGAATATTAAGGATACAATAACTCTCACCTATTATTCTTATTCACAAGCACTTTAGAGGAGGATGAGGGTAACAGCACTCTTTCCCGATCTCTCAGAGCATCTGCACTGATCTGCTCTTATTCCACTTAAATTTCTTTAATAATTTTTTGGACATGCCTCTCCTAAGACCATGACTTTGCAGCATTTCTTCCCATATCTGGAATATCTCTTCTCTCTATAGACAATTGACACCAATTCCAAAGTCCCCGCAGAATCTTCCTCTGACTTGTCTGGTTCTCAGCTCTCCATTGCCATCTCTACCCCTGCAATCATTGGGCCAGGCTCAAGTCTGGGAGTAGCTATCTAATTTTTTCATATTTGTGTCCAAGGGCCTAACACAGTGCTTAACACTTAGTAAGTACAAAACAACTGCTCATGAAACAAAGACCAAATGCTGAACCACTTGCAGGTGTGAAGATCCAGTGGCCAGTGACCAGTGTTTTCACACAGCTACCAGTGCTTGCAGTTCCAGGCAGCACAGGTGTTGCGTGTATGCAGGCGAAGGGCTGAAATAACTCAAGGGACCAGTATTTCCCAATGATGACTTTAGGCCCTCTCCCTGTGCAGTAATTCTCATGTGGTACTAAATCAAGGTAATCACTTCCTTGTGGTTCCAGAGCACTGTGTATACCTCATCCCCACGAATCTTGAAGCCTGTAATTATTGGTTGCCAGCTCTGTTTCATTTCAAGAGTGTGTGTAGTGTGGGCAGACTTTGTCTTATTTAGCTCCCAATTTTCTGGGTCTGGCATTTAGGGGATCTTGGGTAAGTATTTATTGAACAGGAATTTGCAGGAGAAACCTGAGCTACACCATGGGGCACTGTGAACCATTAAGTAGCAGCAGATAGTGAGAAAAAGAAAGATGCTCCCTTATGTTGTGCCTTCAAGTACTCCACTGCTAAGAAGGTATATCTGATCCAATACTATTGTCATTTCCATAACATAATTCTGAAAAGAGTGAAATTTTTAGCTGTATTCATCTAATCACTCTGCCTGATTTCTAGCTAACTTAAAATATATTTTGTTTTCCAAGCAAAATATGCAGGGAGTCAGAGAGCAGAAAGAGCCGTTGGCTTATGACCTTGAGCTATAATGGGTTCTGTCATGGATGGGGTAGTCCAATGGCCCAGTCCCGGAGCTGCAGTTTATAGAAGACAGATGTGAATGTGTCCTGGCCAACCACTGGTGAGGTTCACAGCATGCCCGGAAGAGCTAACTGTGGATTTCCCTCTCAGAAAGTAAAACTAAGGTTGATAAAGAGGAGGGGCTTCAAGGAGCAGTTCCCACCATTATGTAATGGCCTGATTATCGGCAGATGAAGACTGAGCAAATTCTGTATCTGAAAAAGAGGTACCTGTTGGAACAGAGGCCAGACAGCTTCAGCTTCTTACTAAGTAAAATTATTTAGAGACTAAACAAAATGAACTTCAAATTGGCCACAAGGAATAGTGTACAAGTCGGTTGTTACCAAGACCTTATTCTAGGAAACAGATTCCTGTTTTGATGCTGGAAAGTAAAAATATTGAACAAAGGTATAGTGGGCTGGGGTGCCAGGCTTCTAGAGTTCAAATCCTACCTATGCTTTTTAACAGCTGTGTGACCTTGGTGTAAGTGGCCTAACTCTCTGTGTCTCTGTTTCCTCATTTACAAAATGAGAATGAAAATAGTTCCTGTCTTGTATGGTTTGTGATAATTAATGTAAACTAATAAATGTAAGGAGCTTGGAAGAGTGAATGGCACTTAATATGTGTTGATGAATTAAGATTAAATGAAGCAAAGGTACTTTGTGGCTATATACAACTTAGTAAGAATGTAGTCTTTGTAATTATTTTGTGTAAAAGTAACACATACCAATGGCAATTCTTCAAATGCAAAGAAAGGAGTATGATGAAATGCCAAACCTTCCTCCTTTGTCTAATCTCAATATCCAGTTCTATTCCCCCAAACCACCACAGCCAAATGTTTCTTCCATATTTTTGCAGAAAACATTTTTATTCAGAAACCAACACTAAACATACAATCTATGCCTTAGTTGATAATAGTGCATTGAATACTGGGAATTTGCTAAGAGAGTAGACTTCAGGTGCTCTCATCACGCAAGAAAATTGGTTACTATGTGAGGAAATAATACGATAATTAGATTGAATATAATAATCATTTTCCTATATGTATATCAAACCATCATTGTTGCATACCTTAAATACATATAAATTTTGTTAAAAACCAAAAAAGATGGAATGTTGAACTAAAAAAAAAATTGACATGAATAATATTATAACACACATACCGCTCTGCACTTTGCCTTTCTTTTTCCACTTAACTGTACACCTTAAATTTCTCTCCATATCTATAATAATAAAAGCATAATATGCTAATTAGACTGGACAGCCAAACGACCTTCCAGATGGCCTTCCGGACAACCTTCCAGACGAAGCAGGAGCTGCAAGGACCGAGAAGCCGCCGCAGTTGCGAGGGCTGAGCCCCTTGCACGAATTTTGTGTATCAGACCTCTATTTTAAATATAAAACCCTACCTCACATTTTTTTGTGTCTCAGTGGTACTCCAATGTTTTAAAAAGACCATGATTTATGTAACCAGGCCCGCTGATGGCATTTGTCCTGTTTCCAGTTTTCGATATTATAAATAATCTGTGGTGAACAACCTTGCACATCCATCTCACTGTACTTCTGCAAGCACACATGTAGGTTAAATTCCTGGAAATTATAGCTCTTCCACGCATGCCCTTCCTCACAGCTGTTTTTAGGAAGCACCTTCTTTTCCTGTCTGGAATCTTCTTCCTTGTCTGAACATTCTTTGCTAGATATGATGAATAGCGTCAAAGGTAAGTGCATTTGAAATTCTGGTTACTCTTGCCAAATTGTCCTCTGAAAAGCTTGCTCTGATTCATCCTCCCGCCAGCGCTGTAAGTGAGCAGCTGTTTCCCACTTTACCAGCTGACTCAATGTACTTATCGATTTCTTTTATCTTTGCCCAAGCCATCAGTAAGAAACAGCATCTCACTAGTTTCAATTTGTTTTGTTTCGTTTTGTTTTGTTTATTAATTACAAGTGAGGGTAAGATCTTTTTATATATATGGGACATTTGTAATTTTCTTTGATTTGCTAGTTATATCCTTTGCTCAGACAATTTGTTTTGAATTGAAAATATAAACTGTGCTACTTCCCTGAATCAAATCTGTAATGGTGACTCACTGCCTACAGGTAAAGAATGGTTCCTCCTATGACAAAAAGGGGCCTGTGATCTGGTCCCTTCTAAGCCTCCTCTTGGCTGCTCCCTTTGCCTCAAAATCAGTGGTTAAAGGAATTTCAATTTTCATGTAATTCACCTGAAATAAAAAACCATTAGAAAACATTCCGCTATTCTCTCAAGTATTTTATTTTTTCTTGTTAATCCTGTATCAGAGCCCACCTGTAAATAATATATCTTTACGGTTTCTGCTAGTTAATACTGGTAACAGTACCAGGTACCTCACAGCTGGCCCTTATTAATGTTCTCACTAAAGTTCACTTATTCTGAGGGGGAAAATGCTAGACTATGAGTGGATTGCAATATTCACACCAGGATTTTAGAAAAAATTACAAAATAAGAAATCAGTCCAAACAGAGGCCGACGATCACAGCTTCCCTAAGGACCATCCCAGTTCCCTGAGGAACAGACTTGCCAATGATGGAAGAGCCTAGAAAAGAGCCTCTGCTCCCGTGGTTGTCGACTGACTTCTCACTGACACACATATAACAGCACCACTCACATCTCCTATGCCAACGCTGCTGAGCACAAAGCCATCACTCGACACATCACACCACAACCTTCTCAGAAAGCAGGAGTCACAAAAACATATTCATGCCCAAGGTGCCCCAGAACCAGGTCTCCACCCTAAAGAAGAAAGCACGAAAGAAAACAAACGCTGCCCGTGCCGATGTTTGCGGCAGGGTACTTATAGCCCCGCACACCCAAGGGGATGGTTGACCGTCATTAGGGAGGTGACGCGGCTGACTAGGAGTAAGAGTTCCACTACAACATACCACGAAATTAAACAAGTAAAATAAAATCGGAGAGCAAGATAAAATTATATTTATACTTCGAATTAAACTATGTGAAACTATATGAAACAATACACATAAACATGTATAAATGATCACAATTTGTAAGTGTCAAGAAGGGCAAATGTTCTATTTTCAAATTTTAATGGAATGTATTATTTTTATTTTAAACAACACCTCTAAGTTTTCTTTACTTGGGGGTGCACTTGTGATGAGCATGTTCAGTGACTTGTTTAGAAATCTGTAGTTACATAGCGATGATTAGAATTCAACACACCTGAGCTCACTGGTCTTTCCAGAACCACCAGAGACGATGGACTGTGGCCATCCAGGAAGGCCCATTATTACAGCTATCTCTGGAAATACCCACCTAACCCAGATCTATAAAGTGATGCTTCAATCACTCATGAGGCAGGTGAGAATCCTCCTCCTTGTAATGGTGAATTTTCTGGTAATGAATCTTCCCAGTTACCAATGCATGAAAAAGAGTTTTGTGCTATGGTGGATAAACGGTATAAATTTTTGTTTTACATAGGAACATATTATTGTGGAATGACAGTTCATAGTTACTTCACAGAATCTTCATAGAAACATCTGAAAATGTAATCAGCATGATGCTCAAACTCCCACATTAAACAACCCCTTCCTACATGCTGGGAAGCATTTAAAGGTCCATTTACAGGTGTCCTTGACAACAGGACACAGTGGTGGCAAGCAGCTTCCTACAGTTTCAGAGCATCTTACAGCTCCCCAAAAACCAGAGAATGGAAGGCCCAGCAATCTGGATGGAACAGCTTCCAGAGCACACAAAGATGCTGCTATGCCATAGAAGAGAGTCATTCTCTTCAGACTCACACTTGGTTAATTTAGGGACAAAAATAGACTAATGTTACAATAGTCTTCTATGCCAAAATTACATCTGCATCTGAACATCATTAGCTCCCCTCTCCGACTTCTCCTCCACAAAGACCTCTTACAGCATTGTTTAATTATAACTCACTGTGATCCAACAGCAAGGCCCTCTGAGGCATGTGAGGTTATCATACACGTCCTCCATCCCCAGGTCAGACTGCCACTCAAAGCAGGTTCTTCGTACACAGTGCTTTCTTTCATTTGTGGGACTTCATTAATACCTCACACATTTTATATTCACACTTCACCCCCACCCAAACTTTCCCTCCAGCTAAGAAAAGGAAGAAGGAAGACTTTTTAAACTGACCTTCAAAAACTGTTTGATGTATGAGTGGCTTCATGGTCTATTTCACTCTCTATTAAGGTTACTTGATATTTATTTTTGTCAAACAAGCCCCAAATCATAATTGATTCCTTGCCTAAAGTCATTCCTATATCTCCAACAACTCAACAAGGAAACCAACAACAACAAAATAAATCAACCAACCAGTACATAAAGGAAATGGTTTTTTAAGAGGCAAGTTATTATGCATCATATAGGGATCTTTCTCTGCCTCAGGAAGGTTAGCATCAGTCATTGATATCACCAAGTTCTATCTGCATTATTATTTTTGTTAATGAGATCAGCTTTTTGAATTCAAGTGTGTTTAACACTGATCTAGCTACACATACATCTTAACCCTTTCACTCTTTGTGCTTTCCAGTCACACATAGCAGGGATATTTCCAGGCAAAGCCTAAAAGCCTCTGGAGTGAGAGAGCCTTGCATCCCAATCCTCTAGTTTCACCATTCACCAGCCAAGCGATCCCAGGCATCTATAACACAGTAACTGTAACTGCCTCACAGGACCACTGAGGGCTCCATCGCAGCTGGTTCAGTATTTGTCAGTATTAGCAATTACCATTGTTATTAGTAGTACGAATGTAATATTTTCAAGTTTATGTTAATTTAAAAAGTCAAAGGATGCTGGGGAAATAAAGGGGACCCAGATGAATGTCCATGTTAAAGTGATAGTGGAGAAAGGAAAGCACATGTCTGTAATTGGACTGAATGAAGAGTAAAATCCTGTAGACTTGATTCAAAGGTGGCCCCTAAGTGAATGATGGTCATTAATAGAGTCAGGGTGCTTGTGACAGGAAGCCTGTCAGGGCAGAAAGGAAGCATCCCTGTAGACATACTTATTTGGGGTGAAAGTGAAAAGGTCGTGCAGAGGGCTGGCCTGGAGGTGGAGGCTGGACCTGCCAATGGGGATGTGTGTCCAGGGCAGCCATACAGCGAACTGAATGAACTATGGAGATATCAGAACTTGAGCTGGGAGAAATGAGTGCTCTAGGACATGGGCGGGAGAGAAATAAAGGAAGAAGAATGTGTAGAACACAGAGAAGTGTTCAAGGCAAGTCCCAGGCCTGGTCGTGGGAGGCAGCAGCAGGGTGTGTGATGCCTTCCTGGAGGACGGGGAAGCTGGACCGGCATCTGGGCCTGCTGGTGTGGGAGCAGATGGCAGGAGCAGCCATGGACTTTGGAGAGTGAGAGGAGGGAGGAAGGAAGGGAGAGTAAATTACTTGTGGAGGAAATTGTCACTGGGACAGAACTTGAGATCAAGACATCAGTCTAAGAAGTGCAGAAGGAGGCAAGGAACAAAGAAATCCAATTCTGTAAAGATGCTAATGGACTCAGGCCTCATTCATTAATTTCACAGAAAGGCAGGCAGTTGAAGGCCATTCTAATGATTTTAAGAGCCTTGGATCCAATAGTCCCTTCTACGTTCTCTTAGAAAGTAAGTGGCACTTTTCTATTTGTAAACTGGCCTCAGGGTCTGCAGCTTCTGTCCTGGTGGCTTTGTATAGACTGATCTGCTCCCCACCTTGCCTGTCACAGGCCTGTTTGTGCTCCCTTCCCTGGCCTCCGTAGTCATGGCATCTCATTTTACCCTCAAAGACATCTAGGGATGGAAAATAAAGTGTACAGTCATCCTGTTTACGTCTTCCTTCATTTTTGAGCAATCTGACTTGTCACAGAGCTCTAATTTTTCCAAAAGAGATGAAACTCACGTTGCTTCCCCTGAGAACACCTCTTCGCATGCTGTGCGTGCTTCTGTCTGTGATGCAGCGGAAGGGAAACAGGAGGGAGCACTTCCTCAGGGCCATTGTGTCTATTCACTTAGTTGTGGATTCACGGACAGAAGGAAATACTTCAGTGAACTAACTTGTTGGAGCCCAGGAAAACATGGGATAAACTCCAGCTCTGCAGAACTGCACAGTGTGTCTGAAATTAGGCCCCGATACCCAGGACTGGAAGAAACACCACCTACATCTAAGAAACTCCATCAGGGTTGTCATCTGGTACACACACCATTCAAAGACTGGAAATAAGGAGTCTTGATTTGGTCCCGAATGTTTGTTTTTTAATTAATTTCTAGAGAAAGAACTCATGATAGATAAAACTTAGAATTATTCTCTGCAAGGTACTATTCCAAGAGCTTTCCAGAATTAAGTTCTTTTTCAATCCTCACAACTCTGTGAGGTGCCAGCGTTATCCCTACTTTAGATGAGGGAACTGAGCAGTGAGTGGAGGACCTGACCTGGGGAACTTGGCAGCGGGTCTGCCTGGTCTGTGCTCTGACTACCTTCCTGCACGGAGCTCCTGCTGAACTTAGAAGTCAGTTGCCAAACACACATCTAACGATAAATGCTGGAAGGCTTGTGTCCTTTCATAGAATTAGTTCTGGGAATATTGAGCCCCAAATCTAGCAACCAACCCAGAGGCCTGTGTAATTATTGTCTGCTTACCTTTCCATGCATATTTTATTCCCATATGTTATATAGAAGAAAGAGATTGTGTTTCATAGAAAACATTAATGCAATGATTTTGAATACTGTTTGTTTGGAGTCAGTATTAATTCACTCTCTTAGACATTCGATAAGTAGTATCTGCCTTGTATATGGCATCTAGCTGGACACTGAGATGCAAAGACAAGTGAGATGGTAACCACTGCTCTAAGGGCATTAAAGAAAGACTCATATTATGACTTCCACTGTCAGCTTTATTGATGAGCTTCTCTTCCTTCATATTTTAGCTGTATACAGATATGTCAGAAAAGGAAAGCATTTTGTAATATCACCATGAAGTAGAGATGAATTATCTTTAAAACATCTGAATTATGAGTTCTCATACTCAGGGATCCGAAATGCAACATAAGTAATACAAGCATAGGCTAAATTCTGCCATCTAACTGGAAATTATTTAGCCTCTCTAAGCCTCAGTTTCTTCACCTGTCAAATGCAATTAATAACACCATGTAGGTCTTCTGGGAAATTAAAGTCAACAAGGCATGGGAAGGGTCATGCATATTTCACATCCATGGAAAACTCAAGATGATAGTGACTACTGAAGCAATTTCTGCTTAGGTAGAAGGGAACAAACAGCAGCTGTAGTTTTGTTACACCTTGAACAACAGTGGCAGCTGACTTCCAAAGACAGCCCCCGATGAACCACGCTCCTTGCATTCATACCCTTGTTTGTCTGCTCTAACTGGGCTGCTTCTGTGACTTGTCTTAACCAACAGAATACTGTGAATGTGATACTGGGCCAGTTCTGGACCTGAGTCTTTAAAAGGCCCATCAGTATCTACTTTGGTGCTCCTGGGGGCCCTGAGCAGCCTTGCTGGAGAGGACATGGGGAGAGACCATATGGAAAGGCTCTGAAAACACATGGAGAAGGAGAGGGGACAGCTCTCCCCATGTCCCCCATGAGCCTCGGTGACTCTAGATGACCCTGATTCCATATGTCTTC
Source organism: Corynorhinus townsendii (assembly GCA_026230045.1). Classification (NCBI taxonomy): domain Eukaryota; kingdom Metazoa; phylum Chordata; class Mammalia; order Chiroptera; family Vespertilionidae; genus Corynorhinus; species Corynorhinus townsendii. Next base: position 137,470,946 of record JAPDVU010000002.1, on the reverse strand, counting down.
GGACACATGAGACACCCCAAGAGAGGCCAGCAGAAGAACCACCCAGCTGAGCTTAGTCAATCCTCTGGTCACAGAAGATAATATGACTAAGTTGTTTTAAGCCACTAAGTTTGGAGGTGTTTCATTACCTAGCAACAGATAACCCAAACAATAGTGCTGCACAAATGACCTCAGATTCAACACACTGCCATTGAGTCTGACATGTGCACAACTCTGATAAACTAAAAGGCAATTGTGAATGAAGGCAAGTTCTTCAAAGGCTGGACTTTCTATTGTGTGCTGCCCTTTCCTCTCTCAGATCTCATAAACAGAAGCCCTCAAAAATATAGTGGGCTGGCTGTGGCTGGGTGGCTCAGTTGGTTGGAATGTCATCCCAAAATGTTGTGGGTTCATTCCCTGGTCCAGGCACATAACTAGGTTGTAGGTTTGATCCCCCCATTGGGGCACATACAGGAGGCAACTGATCTCTCTCTCTCTCTCTCTCTCTCTCTCTCTCTCTCATCAATAAAATATCCTTGGATGAGGATTAAAAAATATATAGTGGGCTGGCCACCTCACTTGGGCACCCATAATGTCCAGTACTCTGCTCAATGCTGGGAGACAGGGGGGAAAGGCAGGGTCACTGTCATTAAGGATTTTGTACTCTTGACATATAGCAGAGTGATGGATAAAGTTCACTTGGAGAAAAAACAATTACATCTTTATAATTCTTGCTCTAAGAAAGTACTAATTTTCATAGTCTTTAGCCAATACCATCTAATAAGAGATTTTAAAAAAAGAATCAGGGCCATTAAGTCGTCTTTGCTGTCTAACACCTAGATGTTCTCTTCCCGGGTCCTGGTGGACACACAGGTAAGAAGATTCCTTTGCCTGTCCTTGCTCAACCTCTTTCTTAAAGAAACTGAATGCTCCAATCACCCAAAAGGAAGTTGTGTTCCAACCAGACACTGAAAGCTATACAACTTGGTTTGATAATTTCTTATTAAAATCAGATGCTAAATAGTGCTTCAATTATTTGCATGTTTATTTTTCCTAATCATGAGAATTGTCATTGCTGAAAAATGTGTGGAAATATATTTATTTGGCATAACAGCCACTCTACTGATGTTTCTGTTTTCATTGGAATGCCAAAGCCACGTTAAGGCAAATTTTGCAGCTTGACACAATCCAACTAGTCTTAAACAAACAACACCTCCCTCAAGCTCATATAGCCTTTTGGTGATTACTACATATTTCTCCTCCTTTCTAGCCAAACTTCTTCAAAGAAGAAGTCTGCTTCCTTTCCCCTGACATATTCCTCAGCCATATGCTATGTGAATCCCAGCGATCCAGCTTTCCTGATACTGTTCTCCCCAAGGACACCAATGACCAGTTGTCACTGAACCCACTGGACTCTTCTCAGTCCTTACCATCTTGTCAGAACCTGGTGGAGTGCACCCTCTTCCTTTTTTCAATGCTCTCCTGCTCTGGTCAGGTGATACTACTGGTCCTCCCTGGCTTTCTAACTCTCCTGTTGGCTTTGTCCATCTTCTCTGTAGGTTCTGTTGTCTCTGCTCCTAGCTTACAGGCTGATAGTCCTCAGGGTGCTGAGGCAGTTTCTCTTGCTTCCCACTTCTCTCCTTAGAGTTTTCATCCCATGACCTCAAAGATGACCTAGATGCCCATGACTTTCAGATCTGCATTTCCAGCCAGACCCCTGCTGACCCAGTTCTTTATGTCCCAAAGTCCCTTCCACCTTGGATGTCACAGAAACACCACAAAAGCCAGGACTCCCCAAAATAAATGATCATTCCCCCCCCCCCCACACACACACCCTCTCCTCTTCAGTGTTTCTGATGTAGTGAGTGGTACCTTCACCCATCCAACTGCTCGTCGAGAAACAGAAGAGTAGTTCTTTATTCTTCTCTCATCCTCCATATCCAATCTGTAATTTAGTCTTGCTCATTCTGTCTCCTAAATATCTCTTGCAACTGTTCACAGTCTTAAGTCCCTAGTGTCACTATTTTAGTCTATCTTCATCTCTCCCCACATTATAATCAACCACCTGCTAAGTAGTTCTCTTGTTACCAGAATCAGTAGAGACACTTAATATTCAATTTGCAATGAGGTATCCTCTTAATTCTATTACAAGTAAATTTTCTCTCATTACAGACACAAATATACAGAAATAGTTATATTAAACACTTGAAACAACATTTGGCATCACTCCAAACTTTCCCCATACTACAGAGAATAATTTTATAAAAGGCAAATCCCCTGATATCTTCATTAGGACACTGCATTAAGATAAAGTCTAGACTTCATAACATACCGTGGAAGACCCTTTATGAGCAGACCTCGTCCACCTCTTTATCCTCATTTCTCACTATTCTCTGCTCCTCCACTAACAATCCTTTCCAGGCCATAACCTCTTTTCAAACTACAGGTTGTCAATCTCTCCTTCTCTCTTCTCCTGGAGCTCTCACATTCTGTTCTTCCCACCAGGACAGATGACTCTCTCTCACATTCATTCCCTAACTCCTTGGTTAAACATTCATTTCTCTAGGAACCTTAGCTGGTAACTTACAACTCAGTTGGGTTTTTCTCCTTTAACATCTTGGAGACCCTTGAAGTCTAAAAACCTAAGCTCTGACCAAGTAAATAACATTACTTTGCTAACATAAAAAAGGGGAACTTCAAAAGAACATTAGAGTTAGGGTACAAACGCCTAAATCAGCTGCCTTTCAAGAACACATGGGCTTATTCATCAATGTTGTCAACCCATCAGTTTTATCTCGCTGCCTGAGTGGGAAGAATATAAACTTCTAGCACAAGAGCTATGCCAGGGATATTTCATAGGACCTAACAGTGGAACAGTTGGTCCATGCTGGATAAAAGTAATAATCCTATTATTAACTGTATTTTTCAATCCTATACTATAAAAGGATATCTAGAAAAGCTCTGATGCACACCTTAGGATCTGTCTGTCTCCTCTAAGAAATGAAAATGCACTCCCCCAATCACATGGCACACTAGGAATTCTGGAGATGAGCTTCCCAGAAAGGGAATCTGGAGATGGGCTTCCCAGATCCAGGGTATCTTGCAATCTATTGGTTGGTAAAGTCATCAGTTATTGGATAAATTGATGGAAGAAATAAAGGAAGCAGGGTCTGTCCCAAAGAATAAGAGGCAGCCAGGAATTAGGTGAAATAGTTAGCTAACAGGTCAGGGTTAAGGGTTGACTCTTGTTCCACTGGGAAGTTTTGGGGTAAGCAGAACCTACAGCAGAAGGACAAAGAGGCAGAGGGGCCAAAGAAGAAGGCTGGAGCTCCACACTTACATGAGTACCTGAGAATCTCCTGTTGCATCAGTGTTGCATTGTACAGAAAACAGTGAACAAAAGCAAGTAGACTGTTTCTGGGCCCCACAATATGTACAAAGGGAACTCCTAATATAGTTAAGGCCTGGACCTTCATTATTACTGGCAGTTGGGAGGGAACAGTGTAAGAAGGTTTCCAATTGTGTGGCCTAGTAGAGGAATAGGCAATCAATCAATCCTATTTGAAAGTTGCTGCCTTATTATAATTTTACCTACATTAGTTGGGTTTGCTAATAGCTGGAATGAAATTTAAATACAACTTTTTATTTTCTCTGAATCAATTAAATTGCAGTACTTTATTGGCCTAAGAATCTGATGGACTGAAACACCTCAATTTGAGAAAAGAAAATACAGAGAATCTTTCCAAGAAAACATCAATTCAGCAATTAGTTGAATGCTAAAATCAAAAAGGAAAGTTCCTTTTGTTTCTTGGTTGAAAATGTCAAATTAAATCAGCACAAAGTTTTGCAAGTAAGTTATATAGTTTTTTTGTCTGTTAGTAGATACAGGATCTTTACCACATTTTAAATAATTTTCTGACTTAGTCTTCCACCAATGGCACCCACTGCCAAGGCTTTAGTCTGCTTTGCCTCCACTTTGAGAATCACTAATTCGATAATGCAGCTCTGTGCTCACAAGCTCCGGCCCTGTTAGTTGGTTTCTGGCCACGGCTCCCACCTACTGTTTTAAAGTTCGTTGACCTCCAGGAACTTAAGTTCTTGATTTTTCTAATCTGACTCAAACCATTCCTTTCTTAGCCAATTTAAAGTCCAATACTAAAGTGGGTTAAATAGTGTCTCCGAAAAGTCCTATCCTCAAGTCCTAACCTTCAGGACCTAGAATGTGATCTTACTTGGAAACAAGGTCTTTATAGATATAAGTTAAGGACCTCTGAATGAGGTTATCCTGGTTTAGGGTGGACCCTGACTCCAGTGTCTGGTGTTCTTCTAAGAGAAGGGAGGGATTTGAGACATGGGGAAGGCCATGTGAAGACAGAAGCAGATATTTGAGTTATGCAGCAATAAGCAAGGCACATTACGGATTGCCCAGCAGCCACCAGAACCTACGAGAGAGGCATGAACAGGTTTTTCCTCATAGTCCCCAGCCAAGAGGAACCAACCCTGCCAACACCTTGAGTTTGGACTTCTGCTCTCTAGGAGTGTGTGAGAATGATTCTGTCGCTCTATGCCACTACGTGTGTGGTGACTTATCACTTCCCTTCTTTTCTTTTTACCCATCTGGCAAAACTCCAGCCCTCAACTTATATGCTTTCTCCATAGCTGTACCTGGACAGCCAAAATGGCTGAAACAAGTCAGCAGTGCTGTGAAGATTCATAATCATCAACTTGAAATGGGCTTACCTCTGCATGACCCCTCCTCTCCTCTTTGTGAGGAGACGACCTCACTTATTATCTAGAGAAGAAACTCAGCCATCAGATAGGGTCGATCACAACTTCCTGACTCCTATCTCTTCAGCCAGCCCCACTGCTTCCCTCCATTTCAGTGGAGGAGGTGCTCATTACTTCTGATACCAACCCTTTTATCTGGGCTTTACATCCCACCCACTCCTAACTTTTCAGCACCCTTACCTGATTTCTTTGGTCTCACACATTTTCTAACTCCTTTTCTCTCTGGGATCTTTCACATTGGTTGGTCATGCTTATGTCACTTTTATTGTAAAAGAGCAACAACAAATCAGAAGGCACAGACAGCCCCCTCCTAATCAAATCGCACACATTTGAGTCTCTATAGATACACATGTTTTCTCCATCACCCATCCTCGTCCCATCTCTCTTCCCCATTTCACAGCCAGATTTCTCAAAGACGTAGCCTTATTTTTCCCTTCCCTTCTAATTTCTCATTCCACACTAATCTGGCATTTGTCCCCAAATAATTCACCCAGAGAGCTTTTGCTAAATCATCAATGACCTCTAATGAATCAGAATCACTAAAGTCAATGGGCGTTTTTCGATATATTACTTGACTTTATAGCACTGAACACAGTTCATTATACCTTCCTTGAAGCATTTTCCAATCCTGGCTCCATCGCACCACATGCTTCTGGTTTTCCTTCCACCTCTGGAGCCTCTGCTCTTTTAGAGGTTCATCCTCTCCACCCAGTCATTAGTAATGATATTCTTCCTTTGTCTATTAGACCTTTCTTTGACTCTCTATTCTATACTTGTTCCCTAAGGGATCTCATACATGGTTATCACTAATTGACATATGTATGCAAATGACCCAATATTTACATATCAAGCACATATTAAGGACCTGTTGTTTTACATTTTATGCATTACTGCTCTTCTTTGCTTTCCCTATAGTTAACTGCCAACTTTGGCTATCACAAGGTCAACTCAAACACATACCAAAACTTGCAATCTTATCTCCCCCCTCACTCCCACCCTGCCCCCACTCCTCCAAATCTGCCACTCTCCCAAAATACTCATTCTGGGAAAGGCCACCTCCACATACCCTTAACCAACATGAGAATGTCAACCGTGACACTTCTCTTTCTCCCTCCTATGTCTGACCTGTCATCAAGTCCAATCACTTGTTCCTTATAATAGCACCCAAATCCATCCATTCCTACCACCAAATATTAGTCCAATTTACTATCCTCTGCCAATGACATCCTAACTGGTCTATCTGTGGTCACTCACACTCTTGTCTAATTTGTTCTATAGGATGCAGGCCTTGTGAAAGTTCAATCTTATATCTCGAGCCTCAGCCTCATTCCACACCACACTCCCTGCTCTTCCTTCTCCAGCTGCTGGTCCTTCCTACTTTACCAGAAGGTTCATCTGCTTCTTCTACTTCAGGGACTCTGCACATGCTGGTCTACTGCCGGAGTGCAAATTCCTACCCCTCCCTCAGAGGAAGTTCCCCTGATGCCTCAGACTGAGTCAAGTCTTTCATTCTCCAAAGGACCTTTCTTTCACTACCCTTATCATAGCTGTGACCTAGCTTTTTTCTTGTGATTTGATCATTTGCCTCTCCAGCAACACTGTGCAGGCCACAAGGTCACTGACAAGGTCTAGTTTTGCTCACAGATACATTCCAGGGCCAGGTAGTTTCAGCACGTGGTAGGCACTCAGGGAGAGTTGCTGTTGTTTTTCTTCAAGGCCATAGGTATGCAGTAAAGCTTACAAACACAAAGGAAACTTTGGTACGTTGTAGATTTCCAAGGGCAATCCCTGCAACTCAAAGGAAACAAAAGCACAACTTGGTGGCATCTTCACAGCTTATTCCTGCCGGGGCTATTTTTTTCTAAATACAGTCCTATTTACAAGAAATTTGGATAAGTTGGCTGCAGTTGACTATTTGAGGAGGCACTGTCTGTTCTATTTCACATGTTATAATCTGTTTTTGTTCCTGGGGCAGGTTAAGGATGTTTTGTGGACACCTATTGCCAATAACACAAAAGATGCTGGGCATCAGGCTAATTGCTCCCCAGGGCCTGGGCGGAGTCGACCCTCTGAGGGCAGGTTGAAAAGCAGGTGGAGATCATCTCCCTGAGGACCTGTTGTTTTACGTTCTATGCGTTACTGCTCTCCTGCGCTGACAGGCGATGCAGAGAAGCTTCTGAGAGGAACTCTGTCCTGTAGTGCTTTGGCCACCTTGCAGAACTCAGCCCTGGGTCTTAATACTGAAGGCCTTTAGGACACTGGCCTTAGAATAGGAGGGGCATATGAGCAGCATGAGACATGAAGATCTATCTTTGAGAACTTTGTATAGTAGCTATTGATGCCAAAATTGAGGAAAATCTTGAGATCATAATTTTCTAATGTAGTTTTCTTATTTCTATACAACTTGCAAAGCAATATTTGAAGGTGTTGCATATATGCAGACACACATGTCCCATATCTTGAGTTACGGTATAACTACAGTATACGGTAGAGAATTATGGCAAATTATAAATGTAACTCATTGTGGAAATAATAACAGGCCAAGCATGCACTGTGTTAATATAATTTCATGTGTTAAAAAAGCATACAAGTTTAAATACAAATACATAATATAAATGCAATATATGGACTTATTCTTTGTATTAAAAATCATGGACATTACTGTGCATATGAAATGACATTACATACACACACAGCCAAGACAAATATATGCATTCCAGCTAAAACTGGCAAACCAATTACTTTTTCACAATGAATCAATCAATCCTCTTGTATATTTAGTATTTGATTCTTATCCATGCATAGGAAAGTTTGTAATTCAAAGTATTACTTGAGCATATATGTAATTTTATGATGTTAAATATCCTTATGTTGACAATAGTTTTCTCATTTTGGCTAAAAACTAGCACAGAAAGTCTCTCCTTTCCAAAAACAAGGAATAACATTTCTGAATCCAGTTAAGTACAAGGAACACTACAGTGTAAACTGTTGACTTAAAAACCCCCACAAAATAGCTTCATTTATATCATGAACCCATCCATCTATTGTGATACAGATATATTCCATAGTATGTCCTCCAGCTTCTCTAATTTGGAACCTGAATGTCTCTTAAAGAGAAACAACAACTACACACACACACGACATTTACCTGTCAGTTTAACTAGTTTGGCCACAGAAATCATAGAAACTTGCTAAGAAGAGTTAAAAATAAGAATGATTAAAGTTGCATTTTTACCTGTCACATGTTTTTTAATTCTTTCTCCCCAAAGAATTTTAAATGAATGTTTTTTCAAACTTTTAATGATTCATGAGTAATTTGATGCCACTGTATTTTGCTTAAAGAATGTATTTCATTTTGATTTCTCCTCTCCAATGCAATGGTCTAAGTGTCCTTTTCTTTGTCACCTCATGAAGAGGGGATTCATAGGAGTCACCCTTTAGACTTTCGCCTACATGTAAACCTCTCCATAGCGCTTGGGGATGCATGCACGACATACACATATACCTTAACAGATCTGTGCAATGACCAAGAGGTTGGAGAATCCAGTGAGGTGAATATAGAGATTTATGGAATGCAGAAGCTTGTTCTAATCTCAGGAATTAACAGGTTACATATAGCAGTGGGGCACTGGGGCTTTCATCTAAGGAACAGAGTCAGAACATGAACTGGAGATGTCTACCATGAGGACTGTTTAAGATTCAAGACTTTTTGCAACTGTCCTATGTTTGTTATTCTCTTTCATTCCCCCAAAGCAATTAGCAGTAAAATGGCTGGATCTGTGGAATAGTGTTCAGGTATAAAAAGTAGGTCATATCTCCTATTTTCGTGGTTAGTTTGGGGGAGAGAAAAAGGGAAAGAAGCCAGAAAAATAGAGGAGTTGGTAACTCTGAGAAGGAGAGAGAGTAAGTTGAGATTTTTTGGACTTGAGGAAGAAAGAAATAAAAGTGCTGGAGTAGGCCTGGGATGACCTGGACACATAATTAGCAAAATCAAAGCAAAACAAACAAACAAACAAATCTACACAGCCCTTCTAGCATCTCCTCTTTAACAAGGTGAAATCAGAACTCCTTCACCTATACATTACTCTCAAGCACACGCTTCCTCATTTAAAAAAAAAAATCCAGTGTGCCACATGAATTCTCCAAAATCTTAAGTTATGTAAGGTACAATTCCTAACCCTATTTTATTCATGGGGAAACTGAGGTACAGCATTAAATAAACTGGGCAAAGGCATGTAACTATCAAGCACCAGAGCTGGGACTTGAACCCAGGTACTCAGACTCCAGAGTGTCTGTACTCTTAACCCCTCAGCTATGCTGACTTGCCATGAGTTCTTTTGCTGTCCACTAGGCTACAAACTATAGTTATCTTTGTCACCAGAGATATTTTTACTGGAACCGTGAAAATAAGGATGAAAAATAAGAAATAGATTGTCAATACTAGAATGAAAGCATTCAATTATAGAAAAGGTGGAGTTGTAAGTGCAGATATTTATAGATCATATAAAAGTGGTTATTTAAAAACACCCCCACCCCTGAGACAGAAGAAAACACACAGAATCTAAAAGCCAGTCTCAATCATATGGAATTATTATTAGAGACAAGAGCAATTCTAAGGCTTGATTTTTTTTCCTTTGGTTCTGACAGCCTACAGTAATTAAAGTCTACTAATTAACATACACAGTGGAAGTCAACAAAAGCCCAGTGAGAAATGAAGGAAAAAACAATCTTACCTGCAGATGTGTGCTTGAACTTTTCGCTTTTCTTCTTCCTCCATTTCCAAGGCTTGAAAATCCTTCCCAGGTTGGCAAACTTACTTCTCCTCCGAATGGGTGGGGTATGGGTACCTGGGACGAGGGAGTCAGAACGCATTGCCGCCAGCCTCTCCACTTCCTCAGCTTGTTTTTCCCAAGAAAAAGATGAAAATAGAGAGAGGGGGAAAAAAAAGTGTTAAAATGGGAGCCTCACAGATGGCCAGCGTTTTCCATGGTTACAGATAACAGAAGCCACATGACTGAAGTTCCGTTTCTCTTTTCGTCTTTTTGTAATGGAAGTCATGCCAACACGTTCCAAAGGCCGGGGACAGTCAGCCAATTCCTAGGGATTCAAAGACCCTAATCAAATTTGCCTAACCTTAACCCAGACATGGGGGAGGAGGAGGAGGAGCAGAGCCCTCCTGACACACCAGAGACTCCCCACAAGGCAGGGAGGCATCAGAAGAGTCAAATGACAGTCAGTGTAACTACTGGCCCAGCAATTTCTCAAATAAGACTTGGCAGATGCAATCACTATATCACCGTCTGCTGAGAAAAGAGGGAGAAAACATTTATCAACTGTCTATTCCAGTGCCAACGTGCCAGCACCCACGGCTCGTCATCCTGCCCCACTCACCCAGCCCTGCGGGAGCACTGGACTCTGTTGAGTGGCTCCACCTTAAAGGTTACTGTTTGACTTTAGAGCGCTCGCAATTTGTTAGATTTTACAATTGCCGTGACTCCTCTAGTCTGTTTGTTTCTGCTTTAATTTCTGAAAGAAGACTCTTAGAAATTGAAAGCTAAGAGTGACTTTGGGGACCACCTAGACTACTCCCAATAACTTTACATTTGAGGACACTCAAACCTATAATGCTTAGTGGGGGCCCTTCGTTTAAGGCCACAGCCATCCTGACCTCTTTTATAACTTGGAATGAAACAAATTCTTTTTCAACTTACATGAGCATGTACACATTCCAGTGAGGTAAATATACTGCAGCTTGAATTTTTGAGATAGGAATATCAGAGAAAATAACCTCCTTGACAAAATCAAGGGGGTACAAAGGAGCTGCCTTTGCAGAAAGTCAAATTACATCTAAAGCCGTGGCCAATCCAAAATCCTCTCTTGGACCTTTAACACTGTCTTTCAGAAAAATCACCTGGACAGGCTGTTCTCAGAAGCTCAGACTTACAGCCTGGTAGGCTGCGTGAGGCCATTTGAAATGGTTCTAACTCAGGAGATTCATACATTCAACAAACATATATAGAACCTCCACCATGTGCTAGGCAGTGCTGTGGTGACAGATGATGATAGGTTGGTAAAGGCTCCTGGAAGCAAGATTGAAAGGAAGTAGATGAATTTGAGAGATGTCTGGGAAGCAAGATCCAGAGGACTTATTGACTAATTGGATGGCCTGAGGGAGGTCAGTGGAATGGCAGCCTTCATTCACAGGAGCAGGGAACATGGGGGAGGCACAGGTTTGCAGGTGAGGGCAGCAAGGATCTGGACATGATGTATGGTGACAGCACTAAAAAGCTTTGACTACATGACTCAATACACTGGTAGCTCCTCTTTTGAATCATTGTGTTAAGTAACTACTTACCACTGTGCAAGACACTGTGAGCACTTATTGGGCAGACACACAGAAGAATGGGACATGGCTGAGCAGAGTCTAGAGGAGGAGATAAAGGGCTCAGTGTGCAAAACTGCCAAAATGGGAAACCATGTAAAATTCAATGAGACAAAGAGAAGAGAATGACTAGTTCTGTTTGGCTGTGTTGGAAAAGACCCCAGGGACGTAACATTTGGCTATATATTTTTAAAAATATACATATTTTTATTGATTTCAGAGAAGAAAGGAGATGGAGAGAGAGAAAGATGAATGATGAGAATTGAATCACTGATTGGCTGCCTCCCACACACCTCCTACTGGGGATTGAGCCCGCAACCCAGTGTGGATGAAAGGGGCCACCTGCTAATCTGACAAGCTCAGAGAAGGCCTGCATAGCAGTCTTGCAAACTCAGAGACCTAAAGTAACCACAAAGGATGGTCTAAAATTAAAATTTTTTTTTCTTAAAAAATTTTTTTTTATTGATTTCAGAGATGAAGGGAGAGGGAGAGAAAGATAGAAACATCAACCATGAGATTGGGCAACCCAGGCATATGCCCTGACCTGGAATCGAACCATGACCTCCTGGTTCATAGGTCAACTCTCAACCACTGAGCCACCACAGCTGGGCTCTCCAGTAACTTCTTTTTTTATAAATTTTTTAAAATGTAGTTTTAAAATTTCTTTATTGATTAAGGTATTACGTATATGTCCTTATCCCCCCTTTGCTCCCCCATCCCCCCACTCATTCCCTCACTCCCCGTTGTCTGTGTCCATTGGTTAGGCTTATATGCATACAAGTCCTTTTGGTGATCTCCCCTCCTTACTCCCACCCTCTCCTACCTTCCCTCTGAGGTTTGACGGTCTGATCGATGCTTCTCTGTTTCTGGATCTGTTTTTGTTCCTCAGTTTATGTTGTTCATTATATTCCATAAATGAGTGAGATCATGTGATATTTATAAAAGCAGTTATGGTGGGTAGTTACCTCCTTGGCCGGTATCCTCACTGACAAGGTCAACCTTTACCTTAACTGAGCCTATCTGTCTTGTTGCATCTATGATAACATATCCTTGAAATGTCTGGGTAACTTATAACTTCCCTTTTTCTGGACCCCTTGGGGCACAACCTAATGTGCCTGGGTGCCAGGACAGATACCACAAATTCCTTCATTGTTATTGTTATCATGTTAATTGTTGACTCTTAACTATCCTGTACCCACGTAAGTATGTGTCTGTCATTTTACTTTTTATCCAATCCCCCCTCCCCCCTCGCCTGCTTTGCTTTCTCCCACCTCTATAATCTATCACCAATGGATTTCATGTAGCCCACCTACATCCCCTCCTTTGATTGCAATGTATAAAAATAGATGAAAAGCCGCCATTCTCTGGAGCATTATCCCAATCCCTAGAGATATTGCTTCCTGGCAATTGTCGACAGTTTGGTTCAAATAAACTCACAAAAATTCTTTACAGGTTTGAATGTTTTTATGTTAACACCGGGCATGTGTCTCACCAGGAATAGAACCGTGACCTCCTGGTTTACAGGTTGATGCTCACCAGCTGCACTCATTTGGCTAGATTTTTAAAGAGGGGGAACTTTTTTCCCCACTTGGGGAAGGGGGAGACATGGATCCTAGGAAGGAAAACAGCCCAAAAGGAACAGAGAGGGTTGGGAGAACATGGCATGTTTAGGAACTTCGAGAAACAGTAAACTGTGATTTGGTTATGGTGGTGAGACGGAGAGCCACTGGGGAAAGGTGGAAGCTGGAGGAGTCAGAACCAGATCATGCAAACCTTTGAAAGGTTTGATTAGGTGTTTGTATCCCACAAGCAGGGGGAAAAGATGAGAATGGGAAAATGTAAATTGACATTATTACTACATTCAACAAATATGCATTGAATGCTCACTATGTTCCAGATGCTTAGGCTATGCCAGTAAGCAAAACATATAAAAATACCAAACTGTGGAGCTTACACTAGTGAGTGGGGTGGGGAGCATACAATACGCATTAAAACTAAGTAAACTGTAGAGTATGTTAGAAGATACATGCTTTGGAAGAAAAATAGAAGACAAAGAGGAACATGGCAAAAGAAGTCTAGGTTGGGGTTTGGGGGGGCGGTGGGCACTATTAAATAGCCTGATTAAGAAGGTACATGGTCAGGACACAATTAGATTTATTTCTAGGAATATTATTGCAACAGCAATAGAACCTGAATCGGAGTGTGAAGAAACGGGTGGTGCAGAGAGAGTAATGAGGGGGCCACTGGAATAGTCGGAGGGTAGTGACTAGGTTCCAAGCAGCACAGGGACAGAAGAGACGCAGAGAAAATGACATTCAGCCACAGGTGAACCAACAGATCTTGGTAACTTCCTAAGCCAGAAGGGAGGACAAGGAAGCAACAAGGGCAGCAGCTTTTGTTTTTCAGGACTGAGTAGTGAAAACTTTCCTAAGAGAGCTTTTATTGTAAAAGCAGGAAGCAGGATGAGATGGTCAATCAATGACAAGGGCTTTGGAGGCAGAAAATTCAGTTTTTTGCAAAGTCTCCTGAGCGGTTTGGATTTTATTTCTTAAGGTAATGGAGAACTACTACTGCAGGGAAATTTGCTGGGATGGAATGAAAAGACTTGATCTGGCCAGTAGGCTGAGCTCCAAAAACCAGAAGAACATGAGATTGAAGATGTAGGAAAGAGGTGGAGAAATTTATGAAATAGTATTTTTAGGGAGAAGAAGAGGAGGTAGGATCAAAAGTACACACAGGAGGGTTAGTCATTGGAAGGCTTTATGCTGAGTTATTGAAAATTTGAACTGGGGTCTCCGATCACATGTGGGGCTCAGGGAGATTAATCCAGCGTCAGTGGTAAAAGAGATTATTGAAGACGGAGGGAAGAAAATGATGACTGAGGAGACTTTAAGTAAGTCTGCTTTTCAGAGTGGCTGAGGAGAGTAGTTAAAAAAACCCAGCTACAATGAGGAATGAGAAGGAAGCCAAATGGAGTAGGTAAGCAGCCTTTGGAACAACTCTGAACTTGAACATTCTTCTCTTGAAATGGTATCAGCTGGTTGAGCTGGTGCTTCTTCAATAATGCTCAGTGGTATCTACAGAGGGGGTGACAATTGTGAGAAACCATTCTAAGGAGGTTTTAAGTCCAGGACACAAGTCAAGTCAAGATCATCTAATTCCCACAAGATCACTTTTTCTTTCATATATAGCCATCACCTTTCCCCTGTTTCTTACTTTAGTTTATAATCTTATTGTTGCTTGTCTTGACTTTGCAAGTCTCCAAACCTACATTCCCAACGCCCACTTCCACGCCTCCCCCCTTCCCCCGCCCCCGGTCTCCTGCCTTCAAACCTATATATATTTTATACTGTTGCAGATAACTGCCAGAAGCCTGCTTTTCTCAGAAACTTTCAATGGCTTCCCACAGTTTACATTTCCTATCTTGGCATTTAGGAACCTCCCCAATGACCTGCTTAGAATTCCCGCTCTCAGCACACATTATAGCCAAAATACAACACTCCTCCAAGCAGTCTCCTCCTGGGGCCTGTGGATCCTGATGGACATCAAATGACTGGAATTATGTGCAAAATTTCATGTATGTTTGGGTATCTGCATTTGGTTGAAAGAGTTTCCATTTTCTTTTGTTTCCCCAAGTGGTCTAACACACAAAAGGTAAATTTTTAAAAGTATCCAGGTTGAGGCTGCTTGGGTTCAACCAACCTAAAATACCTGCTGAAGATTAAAGGCAGATTGTGCATTGAATGCTTAAAAATTATTTTTAAACCAAGATATGAGTTACTTAAGCTTGATGTTAAATTTGCTGTCATAGTTGGCACTTGATAATGATTTGTTAAATAAGTAAATGAATGAGGGCATTTGACACAGCTCATGAAAATCAGTATTAGTATTTGTCTTAAGAAATAAACACCACTGGGACCAAAAACTATTTCATAATTACGTCTTTAAGAAATGAATGCATATTATTCTGAAATTACCACATTAAAATAATTATAAGACATTAGGAGTGCCTTGGAAAAACTTAGAGTGGCAAGAAGCTGGCAGAACATTATAAAGGTATAATTATAACTGCATAATTAAACGAATCCTTAATAAGTATACTATTAAGTTCAAGATGTTTATCCCTAATGTACACTAGGTTATTGAGCAGACTGGATGCCTTTAAGTAAAGGTGATTTATAGTTTAATCATCCTCATTACTTTTCTCCCAATTCATTTGACAACGGGGGCTACCCTCAACCTCACTGCTTTGCCACCAGATAGTGAAATTTGAAGACTTAGCAGTGAGGAAAGAGACCAATTGTGAATACAGTTTGAAGAGGAAGAACAAAAGAAAACAACACTGGGCTCAGAATAAAGTGGTCTTCTACTGACCACAGGGACAGGAGAGAGAGTGGGATGGAGATGAGTAGGAGAGGAAAGGCACACAGGGCAGGTGTGTTTACAAAACCAGCCTTCTTTTCAAACATATCATGAAAAGACTGCTTTGCCCAAACCCACTGCTCTCAAAGGTGGCTTCCTCGTGCTGCTGAGAGGAGACAGCTGTCTGGAGAAAATGCTCACTTAGACATGAATCAGCTGTCAAACGCCCAGACAGAGAATGCTGAATCAGAAGGTGGGAAGCTGGGCAGCTGAGCTAATTCTGAGCTGAGGGAGAATGGGAGGCCTGAACCATGTGATTTGCACCATTACCCTCCAAAAAAAAAAAAAAAAAAATACTCTCCTAAGAGACTACACAGTCTGGGCTCCCTTTCATGACATGACTGGGATTTGCTTTATCTGTAGACAGGAAAACATTGGGAGCTGATTTTTCTTTCCTTTTAGAAAAGCAGGGGAGAAAAATACTTGATTTATGCATGCTTTCATCACTGAGAACCCAAGTAGCTGTGTCTGTGGGCACTCTGAAGCCCATCCCTGTGGTAGCCTGGGATTGCTCCTGGCGGGCTCTCAGAACATGCAAGAGTGTGGGAATGGGCAAGGGGAACTTCAGCTGGCACCCTTACCATTATATCTCTCATGCTTGCTTGGTTTTCAAAAGGCTTATCCAAAGAAAGCACCAATTCTGGTGTCCTGCTGGCCTAGAAAGTGTTAGGCATGCAGTGTCCCCCTGAGAAGTTTGGAAGAAGGAAGCCATGGTGTCTGTTGTCTAATCAACAAAGGCAGGAGGGCCAGGACATGAGGAGCCCCCACTGTAGATCTCTCCATGTGCCCAGGGCTTTTGGAGGATCTGAGGTTCTCACAAATTAATATTTGCTTCTTCACCCAATGTGAACCCCAAAATCGAATGCTTATTTAGCAGGATCTGATACCATTTGCTTTTACTTCCAATTTCATTAGAAGGGGTTATGTTCCCACCATATTTCACCACCCTAGGAGTGGAGGCCAGAAATGGGGCTGGAGGTGAGGTTCACTGTCAGTTAACTCCACTGAGCTGCCCAGGGGCTACTAGTAAACCTGTCACCTTCCTGCCTCAAGCAGCGTTAGTTTTTCTTACAACTGCAGAATGATGTCAGACAGGTCCCTGGCCATTTAGAAAATTCTCAGCCACTGTGGCTTTCCCCTTTTCAAAATGTACTTTCAGTTTCACAGAGATACCTCAGGCAGGGAAATGAAGGATGGATATGAATTATCAGACATAAAAGGCAGTATTTTCCCACTTTCACTCCATAAGTTATACCACACTATCTTAGAGAGGCCAGATCTCTTTGAAGAGTTTCTATCCATCTAGGACTGATCTGTATTAACTCCAAGGTGTGTTTATAAAACAAAAAGAGGAGTGATACATTTTTATTTTAAAATCAGGAGCCCCTGCCTTGTCCCATGAGTTGAGGAGTGGGATGAAGAAGGTGAGAGGGCATATGAGGGGAGAACTGGGCATTAGAGGGCGTAGGCCACAGGGGTAAAGGGAGACTATTTTGCTCAGAGCAGATTGCTTGGTTTGCACACCACCTATAAGCCTGTACTGAGCTGGGGGATAAAACAGTACTGCCACACTCACCACGAGGCTACAAAAGTGGTGCAAACACGGACATAATGCCTGAAAACTCACTGGTGTTAATACTGCAGAGTATGAACACTGGTGCTTCTCTCAACCATCTTCTCACTCTGTCCTGTACTTGACCTTCACCACCTTTCCCCAGTCTTTCACCCTCTGTATCTCCCTCCTCTTCCTCATCCCTTACTCTCAAGTCGAAGATGAGTTCAATCTGTAGATTAGAACTAAAGTATGAACACTGATACTAGTCAAACACAGCGTTAATTAGAATAGAGCTGCATTGACAAAAGAGTTTATCTATCTTAATCCAAAGTCTGCTTGACTTGCTTGGAGAGCTCTGGTGTCCCTCAGTTTTCTGGACACAGAGATGGCTGCCTTCTTTACCTGGGAGCCACCAGAAGAAATACCAATTCCGTACCACACAAAATCACACTCCAAACACAGCCATCATACACCATCATGATATTTGAGTCTTGTCCACTGTACCTCTGGAGGGATATATAAATGTCATATTGAGAGAGTTGCTAATTAGTCTTGTTGCTACAAGAAGGTTAGTCTTCATGGTGAAAAAAGCAACAGTGCGTGTGACTGTACAATACAGTTCTATGGGTTGGAAAATGCGAGGAGACATCCAAGCTCATAATCCCAAGCTCATACTTCTTAGCACATTTGCTCAGACACTTGGCCAGCTTCCTCCTCTCTTTCTGGCTCCAGAGCTTGCTGCCTGGTGGGAGGCGATTCTATCCACTGCCAGCAGCAGGTCCCAAAGGATGCTTTCACAGGCCTGCCACTGCCTTTGGCACTATGAACAGGTTGGCCTGGGATAAAGGGCACAGGACTATGCTAGCATGCAATGGAAGGAGGAGAGAAAGGGAATTTGTGGATCCACGTGACCAAAGATGGCCCAAATCATGTTTCTGTTCATCATCTCTTGAAGCAGTAATTGAAATCCAAGAGAAATAGGAGAATACCCCGCAATCCCTTGCCTTGAGAGATACTGATTTTAGCAGCTCTACTGGTTTTTGAATTGCAGGCCCTTATAACAGAAAGACGCTACGTGGCTAATATGGTTACAGAACTCTGCATACTGTTAACAGGTTTCCAGTTTCTTCATAACAGGAAGGGAGATTCTAAACAGGACAGTGCTTTCTTAGGCATTGATGTTGATGACAACAATGATGGTAATAATAATAATAATAATAATAATAAAAAGTATTAATAACAGCTACCATTTTTCAGTGACTAAGTCTGTGTCTGGTGCCAACCAAAGCACTTAAAGTATTGCTGTATGTAACACCCACATTAATCTTATGAGGAAGTGTTATTATTATCCTCATCTTACATTTGGGAAAATTGAGGAGGAACTAATGAATAGGAAGACTAATTCCCAGAAGAGAAACACATGCTATTAAGACTTCTCTGTTTTCAAGAACACCTTCTCACTCAATGAAATCTTGGCTTTTCAAATCTTCATATGACTGACTAAAATAATAAGAGGGCTTTAAGATGATGGAAGAAATTAGCTTCTTCTTGAAAAGACTACGAACAGGTGCCAATATAAATTAATCCAATTCTAGCAAGAAAAATGCGGTGTTAACTGCCGTATCCTAAGATATAATAAAATATATGCACACCTGAGTGGAGGTACCCTGGAGGATACCTACCCTCGGTCAGTAAGAGATGAGGAACCATAAGTACATTCTCTACTACCCACCTATACCACAGGCTACAATTAAGAACTCAGCAGGTACCAATTTGGCCTGAAATCAGGTAAAATCTGCTTCACTTAGAAAGCACTGTCCATTTTCATATATGTGTATAGTGTGAAGAATGTTAATTTTGAAACCAGGAGGATGTGAGTTCAAATCCAGAATCTATAGCTTAATAGTTGTTGGTGGCTGAGTTCATTTTGGCTTCCCAGCAGGTGGCATGGGCTTCCTAATTTTCCTTTGGAGAATCATCCCTTTTCCACTTCCAGGGCAGGTTGTCCAGGAAAGAAGACTCTCACTCCTGACTCCAGAGGTGGGCATATGACCCAGTGCAGGCTAATCAGAATATTGCATTCTCCACCCTTCACCACTAGAAATTCATTCAGAAATGAGCAATTGAGCCTAGCCAGGCAATGAGATGCAGTTCTGGGTTTTGTTGGGGCTATTGATAGACATGCTCTCCCAACTGGGGTTGTAGATTAGACTGGCTCCAAGCCTGGTCAAAGCAGGAGCCATAAATATAAAAACCTTCACTAAGATTTGGTTAATAATAAGAGAATCTCTAGGTCACAATGGCAATTCATATGCTTTGGGAGGAAACAATATTATTATGTCAAATACTTCATATTTTCTAAGCACTGTACTGAGAGGCTATTTATATTCCATGACCACAAGAATCAGGGAATAAATAGCACTGCTAATAGACCAGACTGGTAGGGAAAAGTCTTATTTACATTTAAATTTATCCAGGTCTGTGTTGTTTTATTTATTGAGCTTACAGGTGCTGTCAGCAAAGTTCTTTCTGAGATATTCAATACAAAATTCCTGTTTCATCTTCCAGGAATGTAACCTTCAACTGTCAAAGCATGTAATGACTACAAAACATATAAAACATTCTATTGTTCATTTAATCCACAGGATATATTTGTGTTGGGAATGAAACTTGTTTATTTAACTTGTAAATGAACTCTCGAGTCATGAATTAATCCAAAGCAACAATCTTTAAATAATGTAGGTTCTTTTTTCATCTTAAAATCTCAGACCCTAGGGCCTGATAATCTTAGTCATAAACAGTGCTTCTCAAAGCTCCAAACCAAACTTCAACAAAACCTTGTTTCTCCTCAGGGGTCAGCAAACTCTCACTGTAAAGTCAAATCATATCTACTTTGGGATTTATGGGCCACCCAGCTCTGTTGCAAATACTCAACTCTGCTGTTGCAACATGAAAGCAGCCACAGACAAATGTACACAGGTGGACCAAGGCTGTGTTCAATAAAATTTCACTTACAAAACACGCAGCCAGCCCTGGGGACCACAAGTTTCCAGCCCTCATCCTATTATATGGAGCTGCCAATAATTTTTCTGTTGTCTTGAGGGGAAAGCCTGCCTGAGACTGAGACTTCATTACATCACTTGGGCCCCTGGATCCAGCCCTGCCCGAAACCATTCTAACATTGGAGATTTTCGTTATAAGACCAATAAGTTCTCTTCTTTACTTAAGCCAGGGTGTGTTGGGTTGTCTCTCACTTACAACAAAAAGGGTTCTAACAAAGTCACTAGGTGACCTCTTTAGGAAAGTCAGCTTTTATTCCTATAAGATGCAGATAATACAACTTGTAAGGATGAACAAGTATATACTAAAAGCACCCTGTGGGGTTATAGAACAGGAGCTCAAGAAAAGTTTTCTAAATATGAATCATCTCCTCTGGCACTAGACAGACTCATACCTGCTCAATAAGGGTCCTTCTGGAGGAAATTCCTCATCACTTCACCACGAAGATGACCCTTAAGGGGGTACATGAATTTTTTTTTTATTGTTTGAAGTATTACAAATAGTAGTACATATGTCTCCTTTTTTTCCCCCTCCATTGACCTCCCCCCGGCCTCCCCTACCCCCCAGTACATACCTTCACCTGCCCGCCCCCCCCCCCCCCCCAGTGTCTTGTATCCATTGGTTATGCTTATATACATGCGTGCAAGTCTTTTGGTTGATCTCTTACAGTCCCCCTCCCTCCCGGCCCAACCTCCCCTGCCTTCCCACTGGAGTTTGACAGTCTGTTCAATGCTTCTTCACCTCTGTATCTATTTTCCCCCATTTCTTTTTCTTTTTTTTAATATATTTTATTGATTTTTCACAGAGAGGAAGGGAGAGGGATAAAGAGTTAGAAACATCGATGAGAGAGAAACATCGACCAGCTGCCTCCTGCACACCTCCCACTGGGGATATGCCCGCAACCAACGTACATGCCCTTGACCGGAATTGAACCTGGGACCTCTCAGTCCACAGGCCGACGCTCTATCCACAGAGCCAAACCAGTCAGGGTTCCCCCATTTCTTTCCTTTAAAAAATCTTGCCTCTGCAGACTAGAAATAAACATATAATAACAAAAAATGTTTGAGTCCCAATTCAATGTCCAACAGTTCTGAGTCTCCATTTCAATGTCAAACAGTTCCTTATGTGTACATGTCAGCAATGATATCTGGATGGTGGGCACATGGTGGCAATGCAGTTCCAACCCTCTCTGGTTTGGTCCTAGGCATTTTTAAAGTTTTGGAGGTTTTGAACTGTGACAAGACCCACCAGGCTGGTGGATCTGAAATTTTAGTGTATACAAGAATCAACTAAAGTATTTATTAAAATTTTGATTGCTGGTCTCCATCTTAGACATGCTGAACCAGGAATGTGAACGTAGAGCAGGCAGCCCAGATCATTTTGATGCAAGTGTTCTGAGAATCAACTCTGGGAAGCATACTACAGCATTCCTACAGAAGCTTAGAATCCTACTCCCTTCTCCCCAGCTAAGTCTATAGCCTTTGGGAAATTGGCTAAGAAAGAAGATCCTTAGTATATAAAAGTGTCATGCTTTATCCCCAAATCCTCAAAACATTGGGAATTCTCTTTCTCTGACTGGTTTATTTCACTTAGCATAATGCTCTCCAGTTCCATCCATGCTGTTGCAAATTATAAGAATTCCTTCTTTTTTATAGCAGCGTAGTATTCCATTGTGTAGATGTACCACAGTTTTTTAATCCACTCATCTGCTGATGGGCACTTAGGCTGTTTCCAAATCTTAGCTATTGTAAACTGTGCTGCTAAGAACACAGGGGTACATATATCCTTTCTGAGTGGTGTTTCTGATTTCTTGGCATATATTCCTAGAAGTGGGATCACTGGGTAAAGATATCACATGATCTCACTCGTTTATGGAATATAATGAACAACATAAACTGAGGAACAAAAACAGATCCAGAGACAGAGAAACATTGATCAGACCATCAAACCTCAGAGGGAAGGTAGAGGAGGGTGGGGGTAAGGGGGGGAGATCAACCAAAGGACTTGTATGCATGCATATGAGCCTAACCAATGGACATAGACAGCAGGGGGGTGAGGGCATGAGGGGGGGGGAATGGGAGGGGATAGGGAATAAGGACACATATGTATCACTTTAATCAATAAAGAAATTTAAAAATTTGGGAATTCTCTAAAGATGCCTAATGACCCAGCTGGTGTGCTCAGTGCTTAAGCATCAACTTATGAACCAGGAGGTCACAGTTCAATTCCCAGTCAGAGCACATGTCCGGGTTGCGGGCTCAATTCCCAGTGTGGGGTGTGTAAGAGGCATCTGATCAATGATTCTCTCTCATTATTGATGTTTCTCTCTCTCTCTCCCTCTCCCTTCCTCTCTAAAATCAATAAAAACATATTTTAGGGGGAAAAAATGCCTAATGTTCATGTTTATCCTTCCCAAGTACTCATATCAATTATCTCATTAGAACTTAATAACATACCTATTAGCTAGGCAATGCATCAAATTTCCTTTGTTTCCCTATAATTATTATTAACATACTATTTTCTCAAATAATTGCATCAAAATTTAGCCTTCTTAAGACTCTGAGAAGGCCTGCTGTAAGCCATGTAAACTTTGTTTAACCTTGCAATGTGTTTAACCTTAATTTAATCACAAATATGGTTGGTTGGTGTTTCCCTGAGGGGCGACTTTGAGGTCTCATAGTAGACCAATATTCCATGGAACACAATTTGTGAAATGCCATGATAATGTCTTTTTTGTCCCTTTCTACAGATGCAGGAAATGAGACAAAGAGGGGTCAAGCAACTGCACCAGAATGTGTCAACTTACACAGGCAGTTAAAGAGGCCCAGGGCTCCTGACTCTAGAAATGGGTCAGTCACCACTCAGTCCTCCTACATCATGGGTGGCTTGAGAATGTTCAAGACCAGGCAGGGTAGGTTTTTTGGTTCAACTTATTTCAAGCTGTCTTTCCCTCCATAATACTGTCAAGGTTAATACACTCTTCAGTATTTTCCCTCCCTTGAGCTCATTCCAAGATTTCATAATAATAGCTACTCAGCTATCTACTGAACATAAGAACAATAGAGAACCTATGAAACCTTGCATTCCATTGAAGAATCCCTTCAAGCTCAGATATCTCATTTTATTTCTTTGATGACATTACAGTTTTCTTATTTACCTCCCATTAGTTGACAGACCAATTTTTCAGTGCCAATGGTCATTTGTATAGTGATGGTGTGAAATCTAAATAGTACTCCTGGGGGAAAAAATTAGCAAGAATGTTGGTCCTTGTTTTCTCTCCCTGTGTGTATATTCCCACCAACAGCTCTAACATGGGCCTGACTTGACCATTACCCACAAAATAAGGAACTCTGCTTATATATTTTTTGAGACTTTCACAAGGAATTCCTAATTTCCTTCATTTCAGGACACAGAAATTGAGTTCCATTA
Source organism: Corynorhinus townsendii (assembly GCA_026230045.1). Classification (NCBI taxonomy): domain Eukaryota; kingdom Metazoa; phylum Chordata; class Mammalia; order Chiroptera; family Vespertilionidae; genus Corynorhinus; species Corynorhinus townsendii. The sequence continues at coordinate 137,447,331 of JAPDVU010000002.1, read as the reverse complement.
GTCTTTTTTTCAGAGGTAAATGTCCTACTCTTTCTGGCTTGTCAATAACTCCTTTGGGGACATTTTATTATTATTTTGCATGAAAGATGTTCAATTTCTAAAAAGATCTTAGCAGGGAATTGTTGGTTAATTTCTGCCCATAAGAAGTTCTAAATTCACATTGAATTAGTAGTTTGTTTTTAAGTTTCTATTTTTTTTCCTAATGACTGACTATATTGACCTCAGAGCCTATTATTTGAACTCTGAACACCGAGGTTTAAGTGCCAATCATCAAGTAGCTCTGTGACTATAGGCATATTAACTCACCTCTCAGAACTGCATTCACTTAACAGCAAAATAGAGATGATAAACACATCTACTTCTCTGTACAATTATTATAGTAACACATGGAAACTTTAGCCTAGCGCTCGCCAGTTTGCTCACTGGTTAGAGTGCTGGCCCTGGGACTGAAGGGTTGAAGATTCGATTCCAGTCAAGGGTAAGTACTCCCATTGCAGGCTCTAGTCCTGCTCTGGCAGGGGCATGTGCAGGAGGCAACCAATCGATGTGTCTCTCTCACATCAATGTTTCTCTCTCTGTGTCTCTCCCCCACCCTTTCACTTTCTCTGAAAGTCAAAAGAAAAAAAATATCCTCAGGGGTGAAGATTAACAACAAAAACTACCAAAAACAAACAAAAAAACAAAAACAACTTTAGACTAATAACTGGCACTTAGTGTGTTTCCACTAAATACCTCCTGACTCCAGTCTAGGGTGTTGATTGATTTTGCCCGCTACTCTTTGTCTGAAATTCACTCTAGGCTCCACTGGAATCTCATCTGAAGGTGTATGGAGCTGGAGGGCTGCTGTGTCTTAGCTGGAAGGCATCAGAAAAGCACAAAGAATGAATTTCAAATAATACTCATGCTTCAGAACATCAATGAAACTAACTGAATAACACCACTTCCAACCAGGAAAAAGCCCTAAATTGCTGAATTTGAATTGTTAGAATTTTGGCTTACAATATGTCAATCACTTTTTCCCATTTTACTTGCAATATGGTATTTTAATTTACAAAGCATCTTTCCGGTTTTTCTTTGAGGTTACATAACAAAACTTGTCATAACTAAATTATCTCTAATTGTGCTAGTCCCCTCTTCCTTTATGAAGTTCCCAGGCACTAAACAATAAGGCATCAAGTCAATGAAAGGAAAAAAGGGATGTCATAAGGCAGGGGTGGGGAACATTTCATCTGCCAAAGGCCATTTGGATATTTATAACATCATTCGTGGGCCATGCAAAATTATCAACTTAAAAATTAGTCTGCTATATTTGGCCAGACATTTAATTAACTCGCCCCGAATGCCTTGGCAGGGCCAGACCAAATGACTTTGTGGGCCTTAAATGGCCCATGGGCCAGATGTGTCCCACCCCTGTATAAGGAATAGCTCTGTCCTCATATCTGTCCCTTCGGGCACGTTCAGGAAGTACCAAGGCGTATGAACACATGAGGTTATGGTACACTAACTCAGCAAACACTGGTTACACATTTATTGTCCAACTTGAGTGATGAAATAGGGGGTTTGAGGAAAGAAAAGATGAAGTTCCTAATCTTTAAAATCTTAAAATGAAAAGTATCATACAAAAGCAAACTCTATTCCACTTTTAGAGGAATTTGAAATTGATATGGACATATAAAGCACATTTAATGAAAGATAACAGGAATTCTTTGCTGTGTGTGATAGGATTATCTTAAAAGTCATTATTTAATGCAAAAGCATCATCTTTGTGAACTCAAACTCACAACTGAAAAAGAATATTAATATTCAGATAATTTCTGACTACCTTATAGTAGATTTATTGTAACCGGGAAAAGAACTTAGTTTGCTTTTATTGTGCCTGAGAATCTCCAGGCTCAATCAGTAGCTACAGTATCTAAAGTGCCCTGCTAGCTTTGCATTCAATTTCTTAATGATCGCTGCAACTATTTTCCGAATGATAGAGCCATTTCCTTAAATGCAATTATTACAAGGGACCTTGATTTGGAATCCTTATTATGTTACCAGTAAGTCAGAATGGTGAGGAGCAGGTGGGTTAATGACATGAGCTACTGTCCCCACAGTAATTGTGCTGCTTTAACTGCCAGAAAGCATTCATTGGACAGTGTCTGGGTTCCGCAGACACTAGGCAATACTGACAGGACATTTTACTGCACAGCTAAATCAAATATTAACCTTGGCTATTCTGAAATTGTTCTGAGAGCAAATGAAGGCTTTCTCATTGAAATGCAAGATTTGTAGAAAAATATTCTCTCTCCCAAATTCATATTTCCTGCTCTTGAACCTACAAATTAGTGAAAACTTTTAACTTTGTTCAAGATATTCTCAAAGTATAAATACTGTGCCCCAAAGGAGTCAATGGTCGTTTTCACAACAACTATCTGACTAGTGTTTTATCTTTTATCAAGCACTTGCCAAGTTATTATATCATTTGATCCCCACAACAAACCAACAAGCAAGGTAAAGCAAATATTTCTAATCCCTATTTTACAAAAGAGCAAACTGACAATGGCAGAGATGGATCATTGCGTGCCAATATCCACTCTTCCATCCCTTTTAGTGACAGCTTCTTGGTTTCATGCCCATCTAAAAGACTGTTTCCCAAGCTCCTCAGAAGGCTGGTGTGGCCATATTATCAAGCTTTGCCACTGAGCTGTAAGCTGAAGTTTTGTGAGAGATTTCTGGGAAGTCTTAAAGGAAAGGATGAACAATTTCTTTACTCTACTTTTCCTTTCATTTACTTTTCTAAAGCAGAGATGTGATAGCTGGTACTTGGCGGCCATTATGAGGACAAGAGCCTCCTTATACTAATTGGAGGAGCTATAAGCTAAGTGGCACTGTGGTCCTTAAGGACTCTGTGCAACCATCATACACAGCAGCTTTGAACTGACTGCCTCTGCACTTTTCTCTCTGAGAGAAATAAACCCCTATCTTGTTTAAGTTATTACTGTTTTCAGCTTATTTGTTTTATGCAACAGAAGCTAATCCTAATGCAAAGATGTGACTTGCCTAAATTTATGCAAACTATAATTTGTAAGAGGCAGAATATCATGTCTGTATTCCACACACCCTGTGGCAGATTTTTAGAACTTTTCATAACCTGTTTCTTAGCTTGTAAAGGAGGCAAATACTTCAATTTTTTATTTTGACATTTATTTTTATTGATATTTTTAGAGAGAGAGAGAGGGGAAGGGAGAGGGGTAGAGAGACAGAAACATCAATGAGATGGCACTCAACACAGAGCCACACCAGCCAGGCTTAACGTTTATTTTTAAAAGCCAACCTATAGGAAGAATTTTTTCCTCTCTTCCCCCTTACCTCCATCCTCTATAGTACTTTGTGTCTCTCGAGTTCTAATTTAAATCATGGAATTTCCCAGAGCTCAGCTCACCTTAAACAATTTCATTTGCCCCCATGGCTTTAATTAGCATAGATAAGATGAATATTTATAAATTTATACTTCTAGCCTAGAAAGCTTTTCCAACTGACACAACATATACTAGCAATGTAACTCTGGCCAAATTACTTAACTTCTCTGGGTCTCAGTTACCACATCTATAAAGTGGGGATAGTAACAGCATCTACCTCATTGTGTTATTGTAAAGATTTATTGTTTCACACAAACAGAAGACTGGACTTTGTCAGAACCACTACTACTATTATCACTCTTCATCTCCAAATATTTCACAGGCACCTCAAATTCACTTTCTTTAAAGTGAATTATTTCTACCTTTACTTTAATCATCCTTCAGGAATGGCAATGCCAGTTGTCTAAGTGCTCAGAGAGAAATCCATGGGTCATCCCAGACATACCACCTCTTTCCTCACCTCCCCCAGATCCAATTCATTACCAGTACTGGTCAAGACTAACTCATAAATATTTCTCATCTCTCTCCACTTTTCTCCTCAGGTTAGACCAATTGTCTGCATCACCATTTCTGTGTTCTTACTCTTGCTACTGACCTCCACGTCCTTCACATGGCAGCCTGGGAATCTAAACATCAATGAAAGCATGTCAATGCTCTGTACTAAGCCCACCAGTGAGCCATCCTGCTTTTAGGACAAGGTCCCAGAGTCTTCATAGCAACTTGGAGGGACAGGATCTGCCCCACTCATGGGCTCCAATACTGCTCATCTTTCTTTTCTTCAAAAACAAGAAACACATCATTTCTGCATCAAGGCCTTTACACATGCTGTTCCTGCTGCCTGGATGATTGTGTCACTTCTGAATGCCGTTTCCTCTTTAACAGATAGTGCTCAGCTATTCATCTCTTCTCTACAGGATCATGAGCTTCTCAGAGGCTGAGTCCACCCCAGCCCTTGTGGGAAAATCGCTGGTTAGTGATTGCTTACGGGATTGGTGCCCAGGTCTGGCCGTTGAGATCTGTAAGGAATCCCTGTAGGAGGCAGGGCTTCTAAGATGAGCTTCCTTGCTCTTAAAGACAGACACAAGAGATATTTCTACCTCTGGTCACTATGGTGTCTGGTTGTGAGGCCTGAACTGTTGTAGCCATCTTCCAACTGGCCTGAGGATGGAGTCCTGAAGCAAAGGAAGGTGGAGCATAGAATCATGGGGTAATGAATCAGGCTTGGAGCTTGCCTCTTACAAATTTATGTTACACAATATCTAAATGACCTTATTGTTTAAGGTCATGATGCACAGGGTCTTCTCTTACTGATGCAAAAAAAGCATCCTACCTGACATGCCCCTATTAAATTGATTACTCTGACACAGAGGAAATGATCATGGAATATTTTTTTAATAAATGAAAAAGTAAATATTTCATAGAAAAAGAGAACAGACTCTGGCTTGGGTATTCTATATAATAAAAGCCTAATATGCAAATCGACCAAACAGCAAAACGCCCGGTGGAACGACCAGTTGCTATGACATTCATTGACCACCAGGGGGCAGACACTCAATGTAGGAGCTGCCCTCAGCCCGTAGAACCCAGGCAAGCCAAGGTGGGTGCCAGTGAGGGCCCCATCAGTTGCCCTGTAGAGGGAGTCGACGGGCGGCGGTGGGGGGTGGGGCCGGCGAGCAGCCGGCACCAGGCTGGCCAAGGCAGGTGCCAGTGGGGGCCCCGATCACCCCACAGACCAGCCCGGATCCCTGGCCAAGCGTAGGGACCCTACCCATGCACAAATTTCATGCACTGGGCCTCTAGTATATAATATTTCTCATCTCCTGGAATGTCTATGGTAAGGAGAAACAATTTACTTCTAGGTAGAGCCATGGCTGGAAGTAGCTATGGAATAGAAAACAATGTCTATCTCCAAGCCATAGTTAAGAAATGACACAGGGAAATTTTTATCACATGCAAGGGAAAGATGAGGGGCTCTCATGTTTCTTGAAAGATGATAAATGTCATCTGAAATACAACTGAACTAAGCCTTTGCTTCAACTTGATCACTGGCATTTCACAAAAGTTTATTTCATAAACCACAAGATATTTACTGATTTGAGGCAATTTTGAGATATTATTGAAGGCTGACATCACAATCTAAATTTCATTTGTATTTTATAGCATAAAAAGACAGTAACCCAAACATCCAAACATGAGGGATCGATGAACTAAATTAAGGAACAACCATCAAATGCACGACTATGTGGCCATTAAAAATGATGATGGATATCTCTCATTATTGACAGGAAAAGACTGTCATGATTTCTTGTTCAATGGAAAATAAATTGTCAAGTATTGTATGTAATATAATTCAATTTTTCTAAAAAAGTAGTTACTTATCCATGTATCTATCTATGCATGGGCATAGGATCTGCAAGAAAAAACTCAGCTAAATAGTCATTCTATTTGGGTCATAAAGTCATAGATGATCTTAAACTTCCCTATAACTTTATTTTCTAATTTTGGTTTGGGGTGAGGATTAGATTTAATCCCATTTCTGCCATCCACAAGCCATGGGCAATAGATAAAATAAGAGAACCTATTTTTTAAGTTGTTATGAAGACTGAATATCTGCAAAGCATTTAGTACAGTATCCATCATATTACCTATTGTGATTATATTATGAAAAGTATATTGCCATTATTTTAATGTGAATAGTGCATTTGTGTTTATGTCTAATAGAGAGCTACAAATGGCACTGAGTGTAGCTGTGGTTGAGTGTAGAGGGCAGAAAGGCATTGCTGATAACTGAATGTTACTGTTCCTACCAGAGACTATCACTGGGATATGAATGATATAGCTTAAAAGCATGGCCTTGGAGTGGATACACATGAGCCTCAGGACCTATGGCAAGTTTCTTCACTTTAAAATATATTTTTCATAGTGTTGTTGTATTACATAAGATAATGTACTTAAATGCCTGATACAGTTTCTAGCCACAGTTAAGAGACCAACAAATATTATTATTATAAATTCATCATAAAAATTACACTTCAAATATAATAAATAATTGCCTTGATATTCCACTAGTAATGTTTTTTTGTTTTGTTTTTTTAACCAGAAAATTACTTGCATTTTAAAATGGACTTGTAGGAATTACTAAAACATAAACTAGAACAGTGCACTAAAATGGTTTGCTGGTTAAAAAAAAAATCAATCACATATAACTTTTCTGGAATATTTGTATTTTGAAAGGAGATCAATTCCTATGTAAATAGTGGAGGGGGCCATAGGAGGAGGCTCTTCATGAGAGGAGGTTATATAATAAAGGAAGTTCAAATTTACTTGGATGCAAAATTCATCTTTATTCTACAGATTTAATTTACACGAAAATGGCACTCTAATGTAAAATGGAAGCATAGTGTTTTACAGACTAATAAGAACAACAGAGCCTACTAACTGGTCTAATGAAACATAGCTACAATTTTTGTGTTGGAGGAAATAAAATAATTTGGACTTTAATCTTATGGTTAAGTTGACCAGTAAAGCAGAATAATTCAAATATATTCAGAATATTATCATACAATGTGCAAAGCAAACTCCATGAATACTTTGAAGGCTTTAGGGGTATGTATTTAAATGGAAATTGCCCAAGATCTGGTGTAGATCCACTAAGCAGAAAGCAATTGAATACCATGATATCAATATTTCCACAGGTTTTTCTAACAGCATTTGATATTTGTTGAACTATCCTTCAAGGAACATTGAAGGTAATTTCTTGATCTATTTCCTGGTGTTGGCTACCCAGAAAAGTAAACTGCCATTCATACTGGCTCAGATGCAAATATAACTGTTCTCTTGATGCTTATTTAAAAATAGATGCAGTTACAGAATTGACTGGATTTGAGAAAGACTCAATGCAGAAGGTCAAGCCAGGTTAAGGGAATATTTATCTGCAAATAGGCCTCTCTATACCACATAGATACTCACAACCCCAACCCCCAAGCCAACAAAAATTATCTGGAGAACTCAGCCACTGAGGGGAAAATAGTAACTGTCCATTTGAGCTCCTTCTCAGCAAACCAACAGAGCAATAACTGGGCTTCTAAGATAAAGCATGAGGGGAAGTGGTCACAGGGAGAAAAGTCTATATTAAGTACATTAATAAAAATTGGCTTTCCAAACAAACCACCTTTTATGAGTTCAATTCAGCAAACATTTCTGAGCATTTGCTCTCTGTGCGGTGTTGTGAATCAGACTGCTCTTCAGAAGTACGCACACTCCTGTGGGACACATGCACACACGCACACACACCTGCACAGTCATCCAAAGGCTGAGGCAAGATATGAAGAAAATTCTCAGAATTCTTTGAGGACAGGCCATGATGAAGTTTTAGCAGAAATATTTCCTGCAGCCATTTTTGCTCTGTTACATTTAGTATATGATATAGATGATTTTATTAAAAACCATAAACTAGCACTTTGTTTAGGCATTCTGTGGGACAGGAAGAAGGCAAATCAGCTCTATCTTTATAGCACCAAGAAAGTTATTTTCTAGAACAATTCATACTACAGAAATTGGAGGAACTTTTGTGCTTGTAGTTAGGTTTGTATGACTTAAGCTTCAAAATTCTGACAGCCTGGCCAGTGTGGCTCAGTGGTTGAGCATCGACCTATGAACCATGAAGTCACTGTTCGATTCCCGGTCAGGGAACATGTCCAGTATGCGGGCTCAGTCCCCAGCAGGGAGCATGCAGGAGGCAATTGATCATTGATTCTCTCTCATCATTGATTTTTCTATCTCTTTCTCCCTCTCTTTTCCTCTCTTGAAATCAATAAAAATATATTTAAAAATAATTCTGACAGACTGAATTCATACACAAATAGCATTGTCCTTTCTGGCTCTGAGGCCAACCAAGTAGGATAAACAGCTGGAAACAAACAGCATTATATGATGATCTTAATTTTTTTTTGTCTAGTTTTTTTGTATAGAAAGAATCAATGATTTAATGATACACTTCAAAATAATGTGCCCGTAGGAGACAACATGCCCATGAAACTTTAGCATCAATACTTTCTGTATAGTCCTGTCATAATAATAGATAGAAAAAGTCAAGTGTATGCAGTTATTAAATTTTGAAAGTACAAAATAACCTCAAATAGTTACATGTCTACAATTTAGTTGAGCCTGGACAGAGGGAACACTATCCTTACTTCATTCATCCAAATCATTTCCCTGCCAAAAAAGTTGGTAAAGATTTTGCTGACATTCAAAATCTAATGTTCAAGAGTTTAAAGATGATTTTTGTATTATTCCTAGTTTGGAATCTGATGGGGTGGGAGGCCACAGGCTCTTTCTGTGACAAGAACAGGCACCAATGCTATAGTTAGACTATTGTGCAGAAACTTTAGGTAATTTGGCTGTTAATCAGTTGCTATTCTCTACTGATTTTTCTCCTTAAAAAAGTAGTTGCAAGTTAAGATTAACACCGTAGCACAGTAAAGAAAAATGAAAGTCCAAATGGCAACATAAAACAACAACAAACATATCTAGTCATATTGTCATCCAAGTTCTCAAACAATATAAAAACTCATGATACAGTAAATATCACATCAAGGCACAATGGATATTCTGTATATACTAGTAAGAAGTATCTAGAAAATACTGTTGTAAACACAGCAACAGTAGTATTTATTCTACCATGCCATGATCTCACAAGGACTGAGAGCTCAAAATGAATGCGGATACTTTCTCATTTGTTTATATAGTTCCTCTTTTGTATTTAAATGCTATAAAATTGTAGGGAGAGCAATACTTTTACACAGATTTAGAAAACAATAAATAAGTTGAGCTTTAAAAATTGTTTTGGGAAAGCCAACATTTTAAAAAATATTCAATACTATGAGCCACAATTACTTTTCAAGGTACTGATGTCCAGTGTAAAATGTATCTATTTAATAAATGGTAAATTTAGAATAGTCCAGGAATAATTTGGCAAAATTATACCCAAGCTATATAATACCAGAAAAATATCTCCATGGGTGATTGTTCTATAGCACTAGGTAAAATATTATATTCTTGAATTCCTCTACCCAATGCTGAAAATTTGATATTTCATTAGACTATTAAATTCCATAGGCTCAAAATAGTGATATGGAAAATGATATACATTTTCCACCAATATATATTTTCATGACACAATTTAAATACTGACGCTTTTCTCAATATCCTTATAATTTATCATCTTATTATAGGCTAGACAGCCACATTTCCATGTAGCACTTGGTATAAGATTTGTTAAGAAGTACACACTTTGCCCTAGCCAGTATGGTTCAGTGGGTGGAGTATCAGACTGTGGACTGAAGGGTCCCAGGTTAGATTCTGGTTCAGGGCACATGCCCAGGTTGCAGGTTCAATCCCCAGTAGGGGGTGTGTAGGAGGCAGCCGATCAATGATTCTCTCTCATCAATGATGTTTCTATCGCTCCCTCTCCATTTCTCTCTGAAATCACTAAAAATATATTTAAAAAAAAGAAGTACAAACTTTGATTTCACTTTGCTTGCTACCATAATATTCCTTGGGCAAATGTGAGTTTAAAAGAAAATTGTTAATTTTGATCCTTATTTTAAAAATATGAGTAATGTCATCCTTATTTTACAAGTGAAATGTACTCTAAAGATAAATGAACTTGCTTTAGGTAGTATAGCCAATGTGCCAGAATGTACCTGGTATACAGGTAAACTTATGCATTCCAAATGAACATCATTTTCCAGCCACATAAAATGTGACACATAATTAAATCAATCATTGGCCATGTTACATGAGAAAGCCACCCAAAAAGCTTTACCTTAGCACCAATATGGAAAAAACAAAACCAAAAATTTATACTGATTCATTTATTAAAGTCTTAAAAGATACTTGTTTCAATTAAACTAATGTCAGACTTATATCATTGTTAGGATATAATTACATTTAATGTCATCAACCACCATGAAATACAATAACCATCTGCTAAGGAAAATGCATAAAGACTAAAAATGAATCGTGGTACAATAAATGCATTCAAACTTTAAGGCCTAAAAAGACAAACTGCATAGGGATGGTCACCATATTTTCAAATTTAAGAAAATCGGCCTATGTGGGCTTCCAAGTCTAGGCATACATGTTGAGTAAATGGGTCAGATTATCTGAAATTAAGAACATTTTGAGAGCTCTGGCATATATGTTTCCATAGGAATAAGTAATTGCTTGGATCTATTGGAACATGATGTCTCCAAGCACTGTTTAATCTATACCAGTGGTTCTCAACTGAGGAGAGACATTTAGCAACACCAATAGATATTTTTGGTTGTCACAACTAGGGGGTTGTTACCGGCATCTAGTAGGTAGAGATCACAATATTGCTAAATCCTACAATTCACAAGACAACCTCCCAAAATGAAGAATTATCTGGCCCAAAATAGTAATCATGCCAAGGTTGAGAAAACCTGCTCTATGTACCTCGGCTTAGAACAAAAGACTTGAACAAAGCCAGGCCTAATTGGATAAATTCTTTCACCTCTTCTATGTAGTTCTGAACAATCATTGGCTCAACTCACGTGTGACCATTCATGAATGTTTCCAATATGCTCAGAAGACTAGTCCCTATCAACAGACAGCTGTTTCCCATGTGTGACTTATCTTGTTGCGGTTATAATATAAACAGCTCATTTCAAAAAGCAAATAGCTTGACTAATTTTGAAGTTCCTGGTTTATGAGCAATAGATTCCACTTTAGGAAATCATTGATTAACAAAACCAAGCAATTAATTGGTTCCAAGTGTTACAAACTAAGTTGTTTATGTACACTGAGGGCTAAAATCTCCCCATCGGAATTCCTATTTAATTGAAATTCCACAAGATTTCTAAGTAATTGGTGAATTTATTTATAGTCTTCATTTGAAAATATTACATTTTCAACTTCTTTTCTTCCTCCTTCTACTAGCTACAATATATTGAGTGTTATGTTCCAGGCACTGTATGAATTACTACACGTGAATTTTATAGTTATAACAATCCTAGTTGGTAGGATAATAATAAGGTATTATGGCATCATTTTCCTTATTATTCTTCAAACGCAAGAAGTCTGGAGAAAGAAAAAGGGGACTGAAAATAAAACATTTGAACACAGCACTCACAAGTCTGAATTCAATGTGAATTAATCTAGTACAATAAAAAGAAAAAAATGCCAGGAGACGATCAATACTATTTATAATAATAGCACCACTTACTGAGTGCTTATTATATGCAGGTTCATTGCCAAACGCTTTGATGCATTGTTTCATATAATCCTACCATCAGCCCTTGGTATAGAAGTTGTTATTCACCATGTTACAGATGCAGAAGGTGAGGCTTCCTTGATGAAAGCAAGAGGCACACCTGGGATCTGTGCTCTGTTCTGCCACTCTTGAGGGTCTACACCATGAGCATTAACCCACATGCCTTTTGCCAACACCATGGGTTGGCAAACCAGGACCCTTCGTTCAAATCTGACTTGCTTCCTCCCTTGTAAATAAAATGCTACTGGAAGACAGCCATGCTCTTTCACTGATGTCATAGGCATATGTTGCTTTTGTGCTACAAACGCAGAATCAAGCAGTTACAACAGAGGCCATGTGTTAAAAACCTAAAATGTTTATGATCTGACCCTTTACAGCAGGAGTTTGCCCACATCTGCCTGAACTCTTCCATAGTGAGTAATGTTTGCTCCACCTTGAGCTCCATATTGTTAGGCACTGGAGGTCCTTTACATACTTCTCCAGTTAGGTGGTAGCTTTCCCTTCTTTAAGTATGACCCCCTGCTTTTATTTTCATAGCCATCTTTATGGCCAACACTATCCTTTTCTTTAGCAAAGAGTTTATCTGAATAACAGTAATGTCATACAAGTGAAACTTATTAAAACTGATTTCCTCACAGTCTGAAATCATTAAAAAGCAATATAAAAGCAAAAACATTTACTGATCTTCTACTGGGCACACAGTATGTGCCAGGAATTCAAAAAATGAGTAAAACACAATATTGCCCTCAAGGAGTTCACAGATGAGCAGGGGAAACTGAGGTACACACATGGCTACCTAGGGACTAGGCTCAGTGGCCTAGGATTCCAGGGAAAGACTCTCCCAAGTCAACCAAAGCCTCAAAAAAAAAAAAAAAAAAAAAAAGACATGTGAAAATCCATTTCTCGATTTAAGAAAAAGGTTTCCATTATCTTGAGTTAAATAACAGAATTATGTCTGATTTGTTCAATAACTAAGTGTTCAGACATAGAATGGTAGAGTTAAAAGGACTTACAAGCACAGCCTCTTCAATTCACAGATGGGAAAATCATGGAGTCCGTCTGTGTACTGAGCAGCAAGAGGAGATTAGGTTGCCCTGGCTGCCTGGGAGCTGAGCATTAACCCACATGCGTTTTGGAGTGTGACCCTGCAGCCAGATTTGGAGCAACTTTCAGAGCCTTGGTTTCTTCATTTGCAATGTGGAGGTCATATTTAAAGGTCCTTGTGAGTAATAAGCAAGTTCATATATGTAAATCAAAGAGCAATGCTCGGCTCTTAGTAAGTTTAGTATAAGTATATACTATGATGAAAATTAAAAATGAGGCATGGAAATGAACTAAACTCAAATCATTAAGAGAGCCCCAATTTACCATGCTCCTCAGATCCCAGCTGGCCTGCCGTCCAAATATAAATAACTGATGCCCTTCCCACTGGGGATGGGTGGGAGGGGCTCACCATTCTTCTAGGTTTCTGTCTCAGACATACTAGAGTAACCTTTTCTTCTTCATTTCTTGTATCCCTGTTGTCTGGAAACCTCTCTGCCAAACCTACTGGCACCACCCTTGGCCAAGTACTGACCATCATACCCAGATTACTTGACCTTGCTCAGCTCCACAGCAGCCCAGCTCACCTCCAACCAATACCCTGTGCCTGATGCACAGCTGATGCTGCAAGAGAAACCAAGATACTATTTTTACCATATTACTCACCTGATGAAGACTATGTCATCATTCTGAGTAGCACAGCCCTTTAAGTCTGTCTGTAGGTTAACATCCTTTAATCTTACCTGATACTATTTCTAATCATACTAATACAGTCATATTAAAAGAGACCTGATTTCAAATCAAAACAGCAACACATACTACCAGTGAGGCCTAACATGTGGCTTAATCCATCTGAAGCTCAGTTTCCTTTTCTGCTAAGCTGAGATAAATAGGACCTATCTCATGGGACTCTCGGGAAGATTAAGTACATAATTCCCATCCCTGTCAGAGCCTGGCATAGAGTAAGTGAATAAGAATTGTTATTGTCATTGTCTGAAAAACAGTACACTTTACTCCCCCTCCCCGCTTTTGTTCCTGTTCATGTGAATCCTTCCACTTAGGATGTTTTCCCTTCTTCCTGCTGCCAATCAAATTCAGCATCGTCACACAAAGCCTTCTCCTGGGGCTTTAGTCCACACTGAGCTCCTGCTCTGGTGAACTCACTCACAGCTGGCACTACCCACCTTGGCCCTTAATCAGTGCTTTTTACCCTGGGGTCATTTTGTGTGCACGCACACACACACACACTCCCCTGGTCACTGGCAATGTCTGGATATATTTTTGGTTGTCACAACTGGGAGGTGGGTATATTAGCCATGTGTTTTATATTTTCTGTGTTTTATGATGCTCTGACACCCTGAGGCCCTGAGAGGCTGCCCCATTCCAGAGCTAGCTAATTCCCAGAGACAGTGAACAATTTGCCTGCTGCCTTTCTTAGGCAAAGCACCCAATCCAAAGCCTATACCCCCAGACACCCACCTCCTTTGTCTAACTCTCACATACTAAGCTAATATGTCTTCTGTCCTAAATCACCCACGGCCAGGTACCTGACAACTAAAGACCACCTCTGTAGTCCTATGCCAGTCTAAATCATTTCGACAGTTCAATCCTAAGCTTGCTCAAACTTGCCTACCCTGACTCTCCCATTCCTCCCCTGCAATTCTGTCCTTCTGCCTCCTGAATGACCCTGGTACTTCCCCCTGTGGCTGGCCCTATGTGGCATGGTGTGCCTCCTCCTCTAGGAAACAGTAAGTGAGAAACTCTTCTTTCAAAGGCACTGTCTCTATTCTGCCCCTTACCACCTCTGACTGAAACAAATCCCAGGTACATTTTAAGACAGTGGATGCTATTAGTGGGCAGAGGCCACAGATGCTGTGAAATATCCCGAAATGCGTAGAATACCACTCCCTGCAAACAAAGGATAATCAGTCCAAAACGAAACGGTCCTGAAGTTGAGAAGCCTGACTTAACATGCCCCACACTGGGATCACAAGGCCTCTGGAAGCCCAGCTCTGCCATCCGTTCTATTGCTCAGCCTGACCAGGAAAAGGAGGAAGTCCCTGATTCCTGAATTGGCTGAACCACCGGTGCAATCAATATATAATAGTTTAATTTGTAGTTATGGCTTTTTAATAAAAAAAAATCACTGAATGTTCAGCAAAAGTGAAAATATTTCTTCTCAGTTACTATGTAAAATTTAGTGCTAACAGCTTCTGGTGGGAAGGAAAAATCCATGAGCGCAATTTGAGGATTCCGAAACAGCCTATTTATTTTCCTCTAGTGTGTCTGGCACTTGTGATGGGCTGTACTTCCCCACCACCCAAACCAGTATGTGCTATAAAATAAATTTGGGTAAAGAAGTACATACACTCTGTTTTTGACGTTTCACAGTGCACATGGGCAGACCAAGGGGTCAGAGACGGAAACAGTCTACTTAACTTTGTTTAGCTCAGTTTTCCAAATAAGTTTGATCTTGAAACCTTTCCCATACCATCAATTTCCACCCAGTGGAGTAAGTGCTATGTGGAACCCATTTTGGAAACAGCTCATTAAAGTTGACAAAAATCTCAACATTGAACTTTAGAACTTGAACTCTAAAGTTCCTCACACTGTAATCAGAGCTGCTTTGGGACACGAAACAGAGAGAAGCTGACACAGCCGCCCTCGACTTCGGAAGTCTCTGGCAGAAAGACAGCACCTGCTGGTCTCTGCTGGAATTCGGGCAGACCAAATTTCCAGATGGCATGAAGAAATTGTCTCTGCCACCTTATATCCTTGCATTGGTTATAACAGTACAGACCTCAAAATATTTAGACCCCAGGCCAAAAAATATTACTAGCATTTTTCCACAAGCAATTGGGCTAATTTAAATTTTTGAGTGAGGAGGAACCAAATGACTTATGAATATAACTTGAATATCCATTAGGAAGAAAAGCAAGGGAGCCAATTAAGACCAAAGGTTATGGTGCAAAGTACCTCAATGTTCCCATCTACTTCCTGACTAGTCCCTAACCCACTCTAACATCTTCTATCTCTAAGTCAAAGACAGGTTTGTTCATTTTTATAACTCTGTGACATCTATGAATATAGTTGACTAGCAGAGAACTGTGAATTCTGAAGAGGATCTGGTGTTCCTAGAGGACCTCAGCCCATCCATCCTTGCTTACGAGTGTGCAGCCTTCCTCTGCTGGACAGGAGGAATGGCCATCAGCAAGTACTCTGGCCTCTAGAATAGTCTTCAGCAGATTGCTCTATAGGGCTCGCCATAGCTCTGCGACCTGAACAGTCTGAAAGGCTCGGCTGAGTATGGGGTGAGGACATGCACAGGCAGAAGCAGTGTAGCGGCAATGATTCTGCCATCTGTTCACTTAACGCAGGGGATCCCTCTACTTTTTCACCTTGAGATAAAACGACTCTCATTTCCCCCATCCCAAAGGCATACAGCCATTCTCCCCCCAATCATCTCCACAGACAGAGAGCAGAGCATGGAGAGAGGAGACACTCACCTCCTTCCTCCCTTTGAATGTGCAGGCAAGCACCATGGATAGAAAAGCAGGACACCACCCTGTGTGTTCGATGTTTGAAAATGTTCCACATGCCTCCTGGACAGTCTTCAGACCCTCTGGGAAAAGCACTGTCCTCCCCCATCCTTCACCTCCTTTCGCAAGATGGAAAACAGAGGCCAGGCCTGAATGACTGTCTGAGGCCAGTCTGTGCCTAAGTCCCAGAGGGTGCTCTGTTTTCCTATCCCGCCCCTGGAGGCTAATTCCTTCTGTCTGGTAAACACTGCCAGGAATTGTACTCTTAGGATTTGCAATAAAAATAAGGCCTGTTTACTTTTTAAAATCATGGTAGAAATCCTCCTAGTTAAATCTTACTGTAGGCTATGATATTTTCAAAGTAAATTTGTGCCGTTTCATTCATGGCGAATTATGTACTTTGAGCTAGTAACACACACTGACCCATATGTCATACTTATGGTTTAAAGGCTGAATGTCATTCCTGTTTGGTCCTCAACACTTGCTTATAGATCCCATGCTGAACTTCAGAACCATCAACAATGCTAAGAAAGGAGCAAAAGGGACTATACACCTGATCCAATTCCATTGTAAGCAGTTGCCTTTATTTAATACGTGATTATTAATTTTCACACTAACTTCAACATTCCTATTGAAATAATTTGAATCTAAAAATGTTATATTCCTACTCATTTATGCATGGTATAATATAATTATTTAGTCAATATATATTTACCAAAACTATATCTCAGTGTACCACACACAGACACTCACATGAATAACTAATAATGTATTTGGCTATACATTATTGTCTCAAGCTGTTCTATTAGAGGTTTCATCATCTTCAAAGAATTAAAATGTGGGGTATAATATCCCCTGTTATGAGCTGATCTTTATATTTTAGAAATACAATAATCACTCCACAATGTGTTATAAGTCATCTAAATGGAGAAGAGCAGAGAACAATTTTTAAACTGTGGTTCTGAAAAGCTCTGTGACCCTATGGCACTATGCGAGGACAGGCCACCACACTGGCCTGAACCAGAGCACTCCCCCTTTCGTCTGGTTGGTACTTGGGGATCTTCTAAAACAGTGGTCGGCAAACCACGGCTCGTGAGCCACATGCGGCTCTTTGGCCCCTTGAGTGTAGCTCTTCCACAAAATACCACATGCGGGCGCGCACATACAGTGCGATTGAAACTTTGTGGCCCATGCACAGAAGTCGGCTTTTGGCCTGGGCGAGTCTATTTTGAAGAAGTGGTGTTAGAAGAAGTGGGGGTGTTGGTAGCATGTGGCTCGCGAGCCGCGGTTTGCCGACCACTGTTCTAAGGTAATTGTTTTCTTCTTCCAAAGAATAACTCTTCCTTTGGTTATATGTTTCGCTTTTATTTCTTGAATGTAGATGCTCCCTTTTGTATATGTTCCCCTCTTCTTGAAAATTTAACCTAAGCCTGAAGCCCAATGATTGCTACCCTCAGCAGGTACTCCAAGCTATTTCTACTGTCTTATCCCAAGAAATCTACATTTTCATTCATGATTCAACCTCAAAGACCTGGGACAAAGACGGGAGGGGTCCATTAGCTCACCATCTTTATTTCCACTGCAAAGGACTCAGCTGCAAATATTAAAACCTCTCGTTTGTGTACAATTTTACTTTGGATAGTAGTGTTCTGACCACAGGCTGCTTAATAGTGCATGAATAATTCACGTCATGGGCAGTAGGAAACTGTAGCACAAATTCATCCTGGACAGGAAAACTTTAGGGCGTTGGGCAAGGGAAGCCTTCACTGTGTGTTCATTTGGGGGATGACGAGCTTCTGTCTGGGGCCTGTTTGGTTTTTTGAGTGGGCTGGCAGGCTGACTCACACATCAGGGAGTTACCAAAAATGGGAGAGGGCAATTCTTGAAAATGGAGCAGATCTGCCATGGTCCCTGTCACCAAGATCTGCTTCTCTATACATTCTTTCATCATGTGGAGTAGTCTGGCTTATCAGACAAGTGACAGTTTCCAAACATAGAAATAAAAGTTATCTACAATATCTGTTGCATATGTCAGCCAAACACTCGCCCATAAACAGACTCTTAGTCTCTCATAAAAGAATCTAATTCTAGTACATGCCTCCCTGTCAGAGACGGATGGTGACCGGCTATGTGACAGATTTCATCCTTCCCTCCTGTGCCAGGAAATGCTGGTGCCAACTCTGACTGAGAACACCTTCAGGATCTGGAGGCCTCACTACAGGGCAGCTCCCAGGAATTCCAACCAACCAGTAATGCACTCGTGGAAGGCTTCTAGTCCTTTTTTAATGTTATTTCCTGTCACCAGAAAAATTACACCTGGCTTTGCTTTCCCCTTTTCTTGCTTGCTCCTCTCTCTTTCCGCTCATGAACTTGGAGCAGTGCTACTGTTTGGAGGAGGTTGCTCTTGGACTTGAAATAACAGAAGAACTGGGGTGAGGGGGCCAGGAACTCCCCCACCAAGAGCCACCACTGGGGTTACGGCTTGTTTAGAAGATAATTATTGGCTTTTATAATTACTTTTGTGGGTTGCAAAATAATTATTGTGGAGACAAATCTCCATGTGCCAAAATAGCAGAGTGATTGCTCTAAAGTTCACAGTAACAGCCAAAATGGTGAGGTCTTAGGTGGGGATTAGAAATCCAGCCCCTCTGTCAGATGTGTCAGCCGGAAGCTCACTGGAAGGTCAGGGTGGGGGTGGGGCAGCAAAGATGCTCCACAAACCTGGTTCAAAGCAGTTGTTTCTTTTAAGCTGATTTTCTTTTAAAATCTGTCCCTCTGAGTCACTAGGACATCATGCAGCCTCTTAGAAAGACTGGAACTGCAATTCAGGTGAATAACAGACACACGATTGAGTCCCTTTCAAGTCTAAGCTCAGATGTGGTGCTAAGGCAGTTAGGGTGTAACATCTCATGATAGGAACTCAGTGATAGTGCAGGCTCAGAAAACCTTTTTTTTATAAAGACCAGAGAAGATTTTATAAATTTTTACATAAATATTTCAGGCTTTGAGGGCCTCTGTTGTCACTCTCAGCTCTGCAGTGGCTGTGCAAAGTCACCACAGACAGTACAGGAATGACTGTGTGGCTGTGCTCCACCAGACCTTGGATATGGACATTGACATGTGAATTCATACAAGTGTCTTCTGTTATGAAATTGTACTCTTCTTTTGATTTTAGTCAACCATTGAGAATTGAAAAACATGCTCAACCTGCAGAAAGCAACAGAGGGCTCTTGGTCTGCAGCTTACCACTCCCTGAACTAGATGGGTTTAGGCACCTCAGTAAGATCTTCAGGGAAGAGAAGTACTAGTAAACTCATTTTACAGGTGGGAGAAACTCAGGGTAGAGCTTACCCAAGAGTGAGTAGAGGGAATCGGTGGTCCCCAAGGCTTCCTCGTTCCAACCAAATATGCTCTTTGCCAGTCATTTCATCTTCCACTTGAATAAATTGACAGTTTGCTTGGGGTAGTGGTTTTGACTAAATTTTCATAAAAGAATCATTTTCACATTTAATTACTAGTCTTTCAAAAATAACTAGTCTTTCTTGGAGGTTCACATCTCAAAGGCAGCCAACTGTGGCTGGAGAAGAGGAACTAGAGGACAGCTCAGAGATGACAGCATGAGCAGGGGACATATGTAGTACTTTCAACAATAAAGATTTAAAAAAAAATCCTCCAGGGTGGTTATGATAGAAAACATAGATAATAACAAGTATTGGAGAGGATATAGCTAAATGGGACTTCCATATACTCACTGCTTGTGGGAATATGTAGTGGTACAACCAGATTGAAAAGATCTGGCAGTTCAAATGGTTAAACATATTGCCATATGATCCAGCATTTTTACTACTAGATATACATCCAAGAAAAATGAAAAGAAATAACCACACCAAAACTTGTACATAAATGCTATAGAAATCCTATCTAATAAAAGAGTAATATGCAAATTGACCATCACTCCAACACACAAGATGGCTGCCCCATGTGATCAAAGATGGCTGCCCTCATGTGGACACAAGATGGCCACCACAAGATGGCCAGCAGGGGAGGGCAGTTGGGAGGGACCAGGTCTGCAAGGGAGGGCAGTTGTGGGTGATCAGGCCAGCAGGGGAGGGCAGTTAGGAGGGACCAGGCCTGCAAGGGAGGGAAGTTGGGGGCGATCAAGCCTGCAGGGGAGGCAGTTAGGGGTGACCGGGCCGGCAGAGGAGAAAAGGTGGGGGTGACCGGGCCTGCAGGGAAGGGCAGTTGGGGGGGACCCAGGCCTATAGGGGAGAGCAGTTGGGGGAGACCAGGCCTGAAAGGGAGGGCAATTAGGGGTGACCAGGCTTGCAGGGGAGGACAGTTAGGGGCAAACAGGCTGGCAGGAGAGCAGTTAGGCATCAATCAGGCTGGCAGGGGAGTGGTTAGGGGGTGATCAAGCTGGCAGGCAGAAGCAGTTAGGGGCAATCAGGAAGGCAGGCAGGCAAGCAGTTGGGAGCCAGCAGTCCTGGATTGTGAGAGGGATGTCCTATTGGCCGTTTAGGCCCGATCCAGTTAGGATCGGACATCCCTCGAGGGGTCCCAGATTGGAGAGGGTGCAGGCTGAGCTGAGGGACACACACCCCCTTGCACGGATTTCGTGCACCTGGCTTCTAGTATTATTCATAATAGCCCAAAAGTGGAAGCGACCCAAATGTCCATCAGCTGATTAATGAGTAATCAAAATGTGTCATATCCATATAATGATTCAGCAATAAAAATAAGTGAAGTACTGATTTATGCTACAGCATGGGTGAACCTTGAAGACCTTATGCTAAGTGAAAGACAGGCAGAGGACCATATGTTGCATGACACTATGTATAAGAAATATCTAGAATGAAGAAGTCTATAAAAACAAGACGTGGCTTAGTGGTTACCTAAGGATAGCAGATATCGGAGAACTGGAGGGAACATGCTAAGGGGAACAGGGCTTCTTTTTGAAATAATGAAAATATTCTAACACTGATTATGGTGATGATGCACAACTCTGAATAGACTAAAGGTCAGTGAATTGTACACTTTAAATGGATGAATTGTATGGCATGTGAATAATATCTCAACAAAACAACTAAACTCCAGTGACATTTTTCACAAAAATAGAAAAAAAACACACCTGAAATTTGTATGTAACCACAAAAGACCCTAAATAGTCAATGCAATCTTGAGAAAGAAGAGCACCACAATTCCTCATTCCAAATTATACTACAAAGCTACAATAATCAAGACAATATGACACTGGCATAAACACAGACACACAGACCAATGAAACAGAATAGACAGCCCAGAAATAAAACCCTGCATATATGGTCAATTAATTTACAACAAAAGAGCTAAGAATATACAATGGGGAAAGGATAGTCACATCAATAAATGATGCTAGGAAAACTGGATAGCCACATACAAAAGAATGAAACTAGATTCCTACTTACAACACACAAAATTCAACAGAATTGAATGTGAAGTCCTAAAACTCCTATGAGAAAACATAGGAGTTAAGCTCCTTGACATTAGTCTTAGCAATGTGTCTTTTTTTATTTATTTGGCAACAAAAATAAACAAGTGGGACTACCATAAACTAAAAAGCTTCTGCACCCCAAAGAAATTCATCAACAAAATGAAAAGGCAACATTCAAAATGGAAGAAAATGTTTGCAAATCATATATATGATAAGGGGTTAATATCTAAATTATATAAAGAACTCACACAACTCAATAGTAAAAAACAAACAATCATTAAAAAATGGACAGAGGAACTAAATAGATACTTTTACAAATAAGACATTCAAATGGCCAACATGAAAAGGTGCTCAACATTACTAATCATCAGGCAAATGCAAATCAAGGCCACAATGACATATCATCTCACACCTGTTCGATTGACTATATATCAAGAAGACAAGAAAAGACAAGAAATAACAAGTGTTTCAGGATGTGGGGAAAAGGGAACCCTTGTGCACTGTTGGTGGGAATGTAAATTGGTGCGGCCGCTATGGAAAATGACATAGAGATTCTTCAGAAAATTAAAAATATAACTGTCATATGATGCAACAACCCTCACCCTTCTTGGTATATGTCCAAAGGAAATGAAAACAGGATATTGAAGAGATATCTGCATTCCTTTGTTCACTAAAGCATTATTCACAATAGCCAAGACACAGACACAATTTAAGCGTCCACCCCTGAATGAATGGATAAAGAAGATGTGGTGCATGTACACACAATGGAATATCATTCAGCCACGGGAAGGAAGGAAATCCTGCCTTTGGCTACAACATGGATGGACTTAGAGGGCATTATACTAGGTGAAATTAGCCAGACAAAGGAAAACAAATACTGCATGTTATCACTGATCGTTAGAATGTTTTTTTTAAAAAAAAGTCAAACAGAAACAGGAAGTAGGAAAGTGGTTGCCAGGGACTGGGGGATGGGGAGTGGGGGCAGGGAAAATAGGGAGAGTTTGATAAAAAGGGGGCAAACAAATGTCCAGCTATCAGATGATAAGTCTAATGTAAACATGGTGACTGCTGTTGATAACACTGTGTTATATAATTGAAATCTGCTAAGAGAATGGAACTTAAATGTCCTCACCAATACATACATACATACATACAAATAAACATGAGAGGTGAGGGATGCATTAATCAACTAGATGGGGGTAATCCCTTCACAATGTACATACATAGACCAAATCACCATGATGCACACTTTAAATATCTTAAATTTTTTGTCATTTATGCCTCAACAAAACTTAAATTAAAAACAAAAATAATAAATAGAAAATAATTTTAAAGCTACTTAAAGAAATCCTCCAGAGAATCTTGTATCCCATCATAGAGCAAGACCCAACTCCTCAGCATGTTATCGGAAGCCTCTCATGTTTGACCTCTACCAATTCCCTAGGCTCCCTTTCATCATTCCCCATCTTATATGCTCTATCCAGTCGTATCAAATCACTGTCCTGTAGTCACTTTAATAAATGGATACATATTAATTAAATAGATTAATAATTAGTAAGTTAAATGTATATTCATATGTTGAACATATTTTTAAATGTCTAACAACTATGCAATGTTACAGGAACTGAAAACACAACAGTGAAAAGGAGAGACAAGAAAGACCCTGCCCTCCTCTGGCCTCCGAACCTTTCTCTGCACACCCTCTCCACCTTGCCCAAGTGACTACCTCAGGCATCTTTTGCCAGCACAATCCTATTTTCTCATCACAATTTAGCTCAATTGCCATCTCCTCCCACATGACCTCCTGGCCTTCTCCCTCAAGGAGATGGAGTCCCGACCTGTGTGTCCACAGCATCCAGAGCCTACCTCTGCTATACACAGGAAATATGGTCCAAGACCCCCAGTTGATGCCTGAAACAGCAGATCACACTAAATGCTATATACTGTTTTTTTTTTTCCTATACATATATAACCTATGGTAAAGTTTAATTTATAAATTAGGCACAGTAAGAGACTAAGAATAATAGCTAATATAAAATAGAATAATTATAACAATATACTGTAATAAAAGTTATGTGCATGTGGTTTCTCTCTCTTTTCCTTCCTCTCACCTTCCCTCCCTCCCTCTGATAACCGATCTGATGAAGGAGACAGCTTATAGGCAGATAGCATATACAGTACAAAGACAATAGGCAAAGGGATGATTTGCAGCTTAGGTGGGATAGGGCAGGAGGACACAAGGTTTCATCATGCTACTCAGGATGGCACACAATTTAAAACTTACTAATTGTTTGTTTCTGGAATTTTCCATTTAATATTTTCAGACTGTGGTTGACTGGGTAATGGAAACCATGGATAAGGGGAGAATACTGTGTAGCAAAGTCCTCACTAGACTGCAACTTTCTCTAAGGGCAGGAACTCATCCTTTATCTCTCTGTTTGCACATCACATTCACTATAAGCATCAATGCTTGTTATGTGAGTAAACGAAAGACCATGTTCTACCCTTCTTCTGGCCTTGGGCATAGAAATAGTACAACTGTAAGAACAACCAGCACATTATTCCTTTCATGTGGTTTACTGCTAATGTCCTGGCTGAATGTTCCCCAGGCAGCAAATCTCTACTATTTATTTCTTCTTTCCCAACCCAACAACTAGATTCTTATTTAGCTCCTGGTTCTCTTACCCCGAGCTTTGCAACTTTGGCCTCTTTGATCTTTCCTTTTCTCCCTTATCAACCTTTGGGCTGAAGGGAAGCACATCCCTTTTCCTACCCCTTGCTTTCTCGTCTTCATCTGGCTCCCCTTCATCGCAATGCTTTCATCACAACTGTCTACTTGGTATTGACTTTGAAGCCTTTGAAGGTGATTCCTAACTGGCTCACCATGCCCCCTCCTTTCAGACACATCTTTAAACTCTAAATGCCTTCTGAAATTAAAAAAAAATTCTTACCGTTCATATTAATTAGCAAACTACAGAAATGAATGTTTGGGGCTATGCAAGTATTGATCCCTCCCTCTCCCAATAACATTGTATGTATATATATTTTCTATTAATCTTCTAAAATCTCCTTTAGACATACAGATATATTTTAATCTACAGATTTTATAAATATTTTAAACATTTTTTTCCTACATTAAGTGAATATTTACAGATGTCTATAAAGTGTCAGAAAGATATAAGAATGGAAGGGGAAATTACTAGTAAAATTACATATGAGTTCAAAATTAATAAGGCAAACTGGCTTTGAATTGCTGGTGCTTGAAAGTGTTACTGGGCCTCTTTATGAGTCTGTAATAGAAGAAAAGAATCCTGCTTTTTTCCCCTTTTTTGACACTTACTGCTCAAGGTCTTGAAACAGGCTTTCTTGAGCTATAAGTGTTCTTGGCTTCCAGGCCCTTTCTCTTGTCTGGTCCCAGTCTAGCACTGCCAGCAACACCATCATTAAATCCCACTCAAATTTACTTCATCCTAATACAGGAGTAGGGAGAATGTGGGTGATGCATCTATGGGGTTCATTACTGTATTCTGTCTACTTTGTATATGTGTAAATTTTCCATAATAATAGTTGTTGGTTTTTTTAAGGTAATGTGATCACTCCACCTCTGCTTAAAAACCCCTGTGCCACCTTCGGTGCTCACTGGATGAAATCTGAACTCTTTCATAAATTGTGTCAGGATTTTTTGGACCCAAGGTGGGGCCAACCACTCTCTCTACTTTCTGTCTCTATAAAACAACACTTTTCTTTCTCAAACACAAAACATTTAAAAATTCTGTGCATATATTTGTCTACCCGTCTACCTCCCTGTACTATAGTATAAGGTCTTTGAGAGGAAAGACCACATTGTTTTCGTGATATTTACATTCCCAATGTTTAACATGGCACACAAAAAATGCTTCACAAATATATTGCTAGGGAAAATGATAAATTACCCCAACATATGTTTGCAGACTAACTCATGTCATTTCTCCCCACATTCCACCTGCTGAACTTACCTACTTTCTCCCAACACATGCTCTTTTAAATGGTCCATGTACAGTTTTTTCCTTACTGAAATGCCCTTCCCTTGTTATCTGAGAAAACTCCTCTATTAGGTTCCAGTCCAAATATTACCTCTTCTGTGAAGCCCTCCTGCCTTACTCATACCACGATGGCTTCCTCCAATAACTTAGCAGTTCACTTTCTTGCTACTCTCACTAAAATCCAAACTCTTCAAAGGCAACGACTGGTTGTTGTACCTCTTGCTATTTTCCCTTAAGCTGAGAGGGCTCTGCATACATAAGCTGCTAATTTTACAAACTAATGTAAGAGAATCAACAGCTAGCTGTTTGAGTATGCAATGCTTTAATAAAACTGTGAGAGCACAACTGCATTAGACTCTCCCTGCCCTGTACATGCCTTCCTTACACCCCTTCTTCACTTTTCTTCCCTACTGTCTGAGCAAGGGACTTTCTTTTCAGGGTTCCACACAACCTCCATACTCTGCCCAAGTTAGAGCTTTGCCCAGGCTTTCCTGATCTTAAGAAAGAAGTTCCCTGCCTCTGTCCTTTGCCTCAGGCCAAGTCCTCCATACCCGTCACTCTGACTCTGAGTCATGTCCCTTGGGCCCATGCAGACAAAACTACTTCTCCAGTAACTACTTCCTTCAGCTATTAATCTTTCCTCTTCCTCGCAAGGATCTTACCTTGCCTATTTTTTTCTCATTTTTACTCAACTGACAAAAAATGCTTAGTCATTGTAAATATAGATATATATGAGTACTTTTACCTAGAACATCCTAGTCATGATTGTTAAAACTTCAAAAAAAAAATAGTTTGACATGTGCAATGTTGAAGAGGCCCTTCCCCAGTCTCACTTGTACTTCACTTGTCTTATTAGAAATAAATGTTTACCTGTTAAATGCGGAGTAGAATTAGGTGCTTTCACCTGGACCCAATCCAAGAAAGTTTAATTACTGAAGAGGCCAAGCAGTGCAGAATAATAGCAGGAGGAAAACACTCGACACAAAATTGGACTTGGTGGCAACAATACAAATGATAGTAATCACAGCTAATATTTCTCCAACACTTTCTTTTGCCAGGCTAAGTGCTTTGTATCAATTACCTCATTTAATCCTCACAACTCCATGCAGTAAATAATGCTGTGGTATCCTAAAGTCACCCAGCTAGCAAGTGGATGAGCCATTATTTGAAAACTAGAGGCCCAGCGTGCACAAAATTGTGCACAAGTGGCTCGCTTCCGCTTGCCTCAGCTGGCCGCCCCACCCATCACTGCTCCTAGCTTGCTTCCATGCCCTTCACCACTCATAGCTCTCCACTGATAGTAGCTCGCACTCCACCCCGCCCGTTGGAAGAGCCACTGCTCCTTTGGTTGTGATGGCGTTATGGAATGGCTCGTTTGGTTGTGATGGTGTTATGGCGTGACAGCCACAAGCCTTTTATATGAGAGATAGGCAGCAAGGTTCCAGGATCCAGCTCTGAGCCTCCATGAGGGACAGGTTCTGTGAGCAGCTCTGACACCCATGGTGGTTGGAATTTGGATTGCTCACCTAATCTTTATGCACCTCAATTGTTTCATCTGCAAAATGAGGGATCTCACCCACAGAAACTCATAAGGCATTCTCTTCTAAAAGGCTGTCTTGTTGAGGAACCCTACAGTCAGAGTAACAGAGAAGTATTATGATAAATTGTCATTCCAAAAATTCATATTGGAATACATTAGAAAACTTGTTAAATATTTCGATCTCTAAAACAAAATTTTGAAATGCATCTAGTGAGTCAATAAATTAATACATTTGTATGCAAATATTTAAAGCTAGAAATCATATTTAGTGAAATAAAGACAACCCTGAAATATTGATAAATTACATGTAAAACAGCACTGAGGCCTAGCCTGCATGGCTCAGTGGTTGAGCATTTGAGCATTGACCTATGAACCAGAAGGTCACAGTTCTACTATGATATTCCTGGTCAGGACATATGTCCGGATTGGAGGCTCAATCCCCAGTAGGGGGTGTGCAGGAGGCAGGCAATCAATTACTCTCATCATTGATGTTTCTATCTCTCTCTCCCTCTCCCCTCCTCTTTGAAATCAATAAAAATATTTTTTAAAAAAGATTTTTAAAAAAGCACTGAGTAGTAGCTGTAATAAATATGTCTTGTTTCTGAATTTATTTATGATTTAATTACTACTTTTTAAGTATACTGCTATAAGACAGAGGCTTCAAAATATTTCTAAAAACTGTTTTAAAACTGTTAAAATGAGAATAGAAAATGTGTATGAAATTATATACAGAAACTAGAGGACTGGTGCACAAAATTTGTGCACTTGGGGGGGGGGGTGTCCCTCAGCCCGGCCTGTGCCCTGGGAGCTCTCAGGGGATGTCCAACTGATGGCTGGGCCCTTGGTGGTCAGTGTGCATCATAGTAACTGGTCATTCCACAGTTTGGTTGATTTGCATACTAGCCTTTTATTATATAGGATACCTGGCTTTCTAGAACAGATTTCTCCCTAAATTTGATTTTTAGCTATTTGTAAATTAAATCATATTCTCTATTTACTTCCAGTATGTTTAGTGATGATTTAGCTACTTTTGGCTTTACAATGTACATAACTTCTAATATACTTAGTTAAAAATTTCTCTCCCTCTACTCCTACCAATGCTAGCTCTTTATTTTTAGGTAAAGCAGATAAAAATAATTAAATGTACTAGGAAATTCTGCAATTCATTCTAACTCTGTATCTAATAAACCTGGCTTATCAGACCTACACATGTATAGAACACATACACATCACAGCACCTGATTTTCTACCTTCAGTGTAGGTGTTGTTTAAAAAAACAAAACACAACTAGATAGCATGGTGGAAAGCACCTCACTTGGAAAGACAGGCAAACAAGGGTGTGAATCTTCGTTCTACCCTGTGCTTGCTCTGTAGCCTTTAGCATTGAAGTGCTATGTAAGCTTGCTTTCTCATCTGAAAGTGCCTTCAATATTAAAACAAATCCATAAAGCTAAAGTAAATGCAAACTATTTTTGGCCATTAATTGTAAACTATATCCTACAGCTTAAAAAATACTTAAAATAAGTGAGCAAAGAATCTTTAATATTATTTAGTGGATATCAGGAACTTTTAAAAAATACTTTTAAGTGGAACAGCAATTGCAAAAATGTAATTTCACCTTTTATATCTGCTCAACCATCCAGGAATATTTTTTCTTTTAATATTTATTCCACATCAGCCAAATACTTTAAATTCTAGATTGTCTTTAAACTGAACATTAGTAAACTATATTTTAAATATATTCAAAATAATGGCCATTTTTATATACAAAGAAATTAAGAATAAGAGAAACTCTGTAAAATTTTAGCTATGTAAAATTTCAAGTGAGGTCTTTGCTGCTAGACCAGAATTTTCACTGGTTGCCACTCAATGGCCTCTTTGGTGCTAAATGAGGAGCCAAACATATTGATGGTGCTGGACACAATGTAGGTCTGCCCACCACAAGAAACATATAGTACTCTTCTATGGGGCCCCACCAAACCTGTTTGCATTACTATACTCTTTACCACACATTCCCTTTACAATAGTGGGCTTTCCTGACATACAGAACAGATGACTCAGATTGAAAATAGCTTCTACAGTGTATGTTTGGTTTATTTTCGAAGAAGCAATCAAATATGGGGAAGGAAGTGGGGTGTTGGAGATGAGACCCAAAGAAAAGCTTTTAAGACATTTTTATAACTTAAAGAGAAATGGTCACAATTTGTTGTATACTGTAAAAGAGTATGGTATAGAAGCCAGACAAACATGAATGTACAGCCCGCCTTCTCATTTATTACACATATAACTTATGAATGAAGTCTTTCTGAGCCTCAGTTTGCTTCTCTGTAAAACGGAAATTAAAAGATTGCCTCACTCATATGATTGATCTATGCAATAAATGAAATAAAAATGAAAAGCAACTGTTACTTATTGTTGTTACATACCAGTAAACATAACAAATGAGTTCTTATGATGTTGCATAAACAACTGTTGCTAATAGGAGTTTGGAATAAACATATCTAAAAAAAGAAAAGAAAATAGCTTCTACAGAACTTATCTAACAGAACATCCACTCATGACAAAAAAATCATACAAGATCAGTCCTTGCAGAAAATGACATTTATTTGAACTCCCTTTCCTTTTACGGGGGGCAGTGCTGCTGTGGGCTCTGGCAGGAAAAGTAGAAGGGTTAAACTCCTGACCTCATTCTATTTCAGTGACTAAATGAGCATACCACCCACTAGGAAGGCAGGGTTCCCAGTGTGGAATTAGGCAAAACATTAGGCACTACAACGTGAGGTCTCTCACTTAAGAATCCTTTGAAATTAAATAGTTGAGTCATATCAGATGATATGTGAACATAGGTATGTTCTGGAGTGTCTGAGACTGTAGAGAGGACGCAAGCAGGAACGTGTGCTGTAGGCTAGAACATGCCTGTCTCCATCAGCAGTGTATAACAACATGTTCACCACATGTCAACACACATCCTTGAGTATAGCTATAGACCCTTCCTTATGGTAGCAACATTTAGAAACTCTAACTTAAATAAAATCCCAAGGTTGTGAAAGCAGCCTATTTGAGAAGCAATTCAGAAAGCAGAGGGATTCATTTAATAAATATTCCGGTCTGCATCTCATGCTCTATTACATTACAGTATATGGTAGAAGTCTGGCTTTGGATCATCTCGTTCACCCATTTATATTCCATAGGTGTCACATTACATTATATCGTGGCCAAAGGACCAAACACAGTAAGTGTGTGCTTCTCAAAATATCCTTCCCCAAACCTAACAGGAGCAGCATGAGTGTGTTCTGTGCACGCCTGCTTTCCTCCAGCAGGGCCCCAGTTTTCCTCTTGGATGCCTAGTGCCATGCTGCTCAGCCTCTCTGGCAGTTTAATCAAAGAAAAGTATAATTACACTAGCAGGATGCTAATTTTGAAAAGATTATTAGCCAAGCCATGGTCGCTTCATTACTCTGCACTTCAGAGGCCAACAATGAACACGAGGGATCCTAAGTAGTACTTGTTCTTCCAAAGGGAGCAAGAGGACCGGCTGGTTAATAGGAAATTCTGTCTGCCCAAGCAGGTGCGAGTGTCAAGCCAGGCACCGAGCTTCAGGCTGGCCAGTAGCCCGTTCTTTCACTGCAAAATGTGCTGCTTAAAACTTTTCTGAGACCTTACGTGGCCCTCCGGAGTCTGCTCCGTGAGCTGCTTCGGAACCGCCTGGAGGCTCCTGCGAAAGGCACTGCCACAGAGGCGCGCCCACAGCTGCAGAGGCTTCTGCCTGCTGGGCGCTGAGCTGTCCCCTCTTTCTTGGCTCCTTCTGCCTCAGTCGCTGGCAACCGAGCACCCTTCCACCGCCCCGCTTCAGACAGTATTTGGGGGAGCTCTTTGCCTCGCATACGCCGGCTTGGAAGAAGCCGCTGCACTCCCCTCCCCCACTCCCACATTTCGAACATTAGGCATCATTTCAAGAGGGGCCAGCCGCACTCCAAAAATCACGGCCATGTTTTGCTCCAAACAGACACCATTCAACAACTCCACAAGTCCCCAGGGCTCTGGGTGCTGTAGCCAAGGCCAAACCACCTCTCCAAAGGGAACGCACATCTGTAACACAGCCCATCTGTAGCAAAGGCTATATCCTACCTTAAAGCAAAGATGAGAGAACAGCTAAGAAGCCCAGAAAGCTAAGAAAGCAGGTGCAGTAGCCTTTTCAAAGCTAATAATGTTGCCCTTAACAAATAACCTAAAACCCCACCTTCCCAAGAGAAAATCCCAGATTTACCCCTTTTCAAACCCGCATTTCAAACGCCTCCTTTGGGGGATGCAGTCCGCGTTTGGCTCCTGTCATCACTCTGCAAAGTGCCCGGCCAGCGGGTGTCACGCCTGGGTAACGGGCTGAAGTCCCCGCAGTTCTCCAGGCAGCAGAGCTGGTGGCGCCCAGAACTGGGGACCAGCCGAGCCACCTCCCCGCCTCCCGCGCTCGCCGCCGCCCCGACGGGCTCAGGCACTCACCGTCCCGCGTGTCTTCCCCCCGACTGCAGTTGCTGCAAATGTGTTTGATCTCCTTGCCTAGTTGACAATGGATCACAAAGGACACGTTGTTGTTGTTGGGGGCGGGTTCCTTCAGGGGCTTCATCCTCAGCAAATAAAAAGCTTTTTTGGGGGGTCTGTGGGCGCTCGCGCCTGGCACCACGCCCTCCTTGCTGCGCGGCGAGCGGAGCGCAAACCTCCCGGGCTCCGCAACGCGCGTGGGCTCCGCCATCCGGCCCCTGGATGCCCCGGGCCCGGCGCTGCTCCGGCCACCGCGCGCTGCCACTCGCACCCTGCTGCCAGGCCAGCATGCCCCCGCCCTGCGCTGCACCCGCGTGTCTACAGCGACCACGGCAGGTCGGGTCAGGGGAAGGCGCGGAAAGGGTCTTGACCTCGCTGACCTCGCTGCCCGAGCCAATCCGTACCCCAAGGCTGGAGGAAGGTTCCCGGAAAGTACTCCTCGGTCCTACCTGCGCCTCGCGCGCACATCCTCCCCTGGCAACCCCACCCCTCAGTAAATCTCAGCCCCAGCAATTGGAGCCTGCTGGTTTAGTAGCTACCTTCAGTCTCTCTGGAGCTCTGGGGCAGACGCCAGCCTCCCCCTCTCCCTTTTCCCCCAGCCTCACAGAGCCAAAGGAAAGCAGGAGGCACCACACAGAGAAGGCAGCTGCACTGGGAGCCCTGAAGTACAAGCGCCTCTCTTGGGCCAGAACAAATGACCGTTCTCTGGTGGGTCCATCCCACAGTAATTGATGTTTTCACCCTCAACAGAAATTCCCCAACTTGAAGGGGGCTTTACACCGGTGTCATTAAAACTCTGAGTAAAAAGGATCAGAAGAGGCTTGACCAAAAACTCAGAAACAACTTGCAACTTTGGGATCCCAGCCAGTCTGGCTGAAGATTCCCCACTGTTTTAGTATAGTGAGCAGCCTTAGCAAGGCAGTGGCACCAATGGCTCCGTAATAATAACAGCCACAAGTTACAGAGCTTCTTTGTTCTGCACTTTAAAAAGAAATCACACCGTGTCTATACAATACTGGTAAACCTGACTCAAGTATTGTGAATCCCACATCACCCTTCAGAGACTAAGTTTAGAAAAGCCTTATATCATAATTGCCTTGGGTGCTTATGCTAAGAATAGGGACTTGGGGGCCCCAAGCCCTTAGATTCTGGTTTAGCAGGTCAGCTTAGGGGCCAGGAATGTATAGCTTTAACAAGCTCCCAGTTAAGCTTTTTTTTTTTTTTTCTTTAATTCTTTATTGTTTAAAGTATTACATATGTCTCCTTTTCCCCCCATTGACCTCTCCCTGGCACTCTCACCACACAGCACATGCCCTTACCCCCTAGTGTCTGTGTCCATTGGTTATGCTTATATGCATGCATTCTAGTCCTTTAGTTGATCTCTTACCCCTCCTCCTTCCCCCTCTCCCCCCAACCTTTCCCTGTCTTCCCTCTGAGGTTTGACGGTCTAATCAATGCTTCTCTTATCTCAGGATCTATTTTTGTTCATCAGTTTATGTTGTTCATTATATTCTACAAATGAATGAGATCATGTGAAATTTATCTTTCTCTGACTGGCTTATTTTGCTTAGCATAATGCTCTCCAGGTCCATCCATGCTGTTGCAAATGGTAAGAGTTCTTTATTTTTTACACCAGTGTAGTATTCCATTGTGTAGATGTACCACAGGTTTTTAATCCACTCATCTGCTGATGGGCACTTAGGCTGTTTCCAAATCTTAACTATTGTAAATTGTGCTGCTATGAACATAGGGGTGCATATATCCTTTCTGATTGGTGTTTCTGATTTCTTGGGATATATTCCTAGAAGTGGGATTACTGCAAGTTCCATTTTTAATTTTTTGAGGAAACTCTGTACTGTTTTCCACAGTGGCTGCACCAATCTGCATTCCCACCAGCAGTGCATGAGGGTTCCTTTTTGTTCACATCCTCCACAGCACTTGTCATTTGTTGATTTGTTGATGATAGCCATTCTGACAGGTGTGAGATGGTACCTATTTGTCATTTTGATTTGCATCTCTTGGATGATTAGTGACTTTGAGCATGTTTTCATGTTTCTCTTGGCCCTTTGTATGTCCACTTTTGGAAAGTGTCTATTTAGGTCCTTTGCCCATTTTTTTTTATTGGATTATTTATCTTACTTTTGTTAAGATGTATGAGTTCCCTATAAATTTTGGGGATTAGACCCTTATCATATATAACATTGGCAAATATGTTCTCCCATGCAGTGGGTTTTCTTGTTGTTTTGTTGTTCATTTATTTTGCTGTGCAGAAACTTTTTATTTTGATGTAGTCCCATTTGTTTATTTTCTCTTTAGTTTCCATTGTCCTAGGAGCTGTATTGGTAAAGATATTACTACAACGTATTGCCAGAACCCAATTCCAGCATGTCATAATTACAAGAGTTCTATCAAAAGGTTGATGGGACTTGGGGAGCTCAACAAGGGCTGAGCCACATATGTAATTACCTGTTGGAACAGCTGGAAAGGCATTTCCCCCAAACCTGATTGCTTGCTGCCAGACAGCTCAGGGCATTTTATTGCCTCCTGTTGGCCAAACACCTGAAGAGCTGTAGGTCAGGTGTTTGGCCAATTCCCCAAATTGACAATGCTTCTGTAAACTCTACCCTTTGAAACCTTACCCTTTGAAGTGCATGTCTCCACCTTGCCTTAGGACAAATTGTGTTAATAAATAGCACGGGGTCCTTAGACAAGGGGTAGTCTTGCAGCTCCTTTAGCTGAAGCTCCTCTGACCCCCAATGCCTTTCAAAATTATCTTGTCTTTGGAGTCCTTCTTGAATCTATGCATCAGCCCCTTTCTCCAGATTGCAGAACACTTGGTAAAGCTGGGACAAGAATCCTGGCAACGTATGTCTGATATTTTGCTGCCTGTGGATTCTTCTAAGATTTTTATGGTTTCCCGTCTTATGTTTAAGCCCATTATCCATTTCGAGTTTATTTTTGTGTATGGTATAAGTTGGTGATCTAGTTTCACTTTTTTGCATGTATCTGTCCAATTTTCCCAACACCATTTATTGAAGAGACTGTCTTGACTCCATTGTATGCTCTTGCCTCCTTTGTCAAATATTAATTGAACATAATGGCTTGGGTAGATTTCTGGGTTCTCTGTTCTGTTCCATTGGTCTATATGTCTGTTCTTGTGCCAGTACCAGGCAGTTTTGAGAACAGTGGCTTTGCAATATAGCTTGATATCTGGTATTTCCCCAGTGATCTTGATGCAAAACGTAAGTGGGGAAACAGTTGTTTGCAGCCAAGTGTGTCTGACTCTGAGCCTCTGTCTTCCCAA
This sequence comes from Corynorhinus townsendii, assembly GCA_026230045.1. Taxonomy (NCBI): domain Eukaryota; kingdom Metazoa; phylum Chordata; class Mammalia; order Chiroptera; family Vespertilionidae; genus Corynorhinus; species Corynorhinus townsendii. The sequence continues at coordinate 137,412,179 of JAPDVU010000002.1, read as the reverse complement.
TACACCCACTCCCTGGGATCTACAACCCCCACCCTCCTCCAGCCTACTGAAATAGTGCCAGTTAAAGGATGCACTATCACTACCAGTTGTTTCCAGAAACTTCTCCAAAGTCAGTTTCATAATACCCTGTGACTGACACTTCCACAAAAGGCAGGCCACTGCTAGTCTTTCCTCCAAATTCTACCTGTATTGCTCAGCTCACAGGTAAAAGGGTCAACAATCCACTGGGAATATTAAATTCTGTGTTACAATATGTTTTTGATCATTCCACTTCTACCATTCTGTCCTTTATGCTACTTCTCATCTGCAAAACGTTCTGCCCAAATCATCACATTCAGTTTCGCTTCCACACTGTAGTTAGGAACATCAGGTGTCCAGCCACCATAGCCTGCTCTAGAAGGACATGGCAGGGACTGAAGTAAGAGCCAAGTGTTTGACTTGTGCTCTCTTTAATTAGATCACAACCAAGTCTCTCCTGGTGCCCATCAGCACCTTTGGGGAACCCTCCCTTCTTGCCTGGATTAGAGCCAAACCAACCACAGGTAAATCTTGCTGTATCTGCTCATGTCAGATTCATGTCAGTCGGTCCCTGGCTAATTAATAGCCTTATTAGCAAAGGTCCCATTTGTTATGAGGGAATTTATTGCACTGTGTCATAGGCAAACATGTATTATTCACTTTTTCTAATCCTCAGGTCTCTTCCCCAAACTGTATTTCTTCTTAACTTACTTCTTCATTACATCTTTTCTTAAATGAGTTTTTAAAGCACATGCCTTACTCTCTGCCCTGCAGGTCAGAATACTGGGCCTGCATAAACCTTGTATGGTTTTCATTAAAACAACTGAGCCTGCAATAATCTTTTATTCACTCACCAGATACTAAACCAGATTTAAGGGTTCTGGAGGTCTCTGACTTAAATAGTCAAATGGCATTATAGCATAAAGAACTCTGACACAAGCAGCAGCTAAGGCTCAAATGTTAAAGGAGATGACCCACAATTGTGGGGGGGGGGCTTTTTATTCATGCTAAGTATGTAAAAACACTGATATCTAACCCAAAAGGTTGTGGGCTAGATCTTTTCTTTAGGATACACTTAACTTGTATGACCCCTCCTTGAAACTTGTTGGGGTGCTAAGACTTTGCTACGGGTAACCCTGTAGACCAGGAGATCCTGGTTCCTGGGAGCCTGGGAGAAATGCAGCATTTCAAGCTCTACTCTGGAACCAGCATTTTACCAAGACCATCAGGTGGTTTAGAGGCACATCAGGGCTGAGAAGTACCCCTGGCAGCCAGAGCAATCATAGTATGACATGACTTCCAGTGGAATGCACATTTTGGTCCTGAAGTAAATAACGACTAGGACCCCTGATCTTATAGAACCTAAAATATAGTAAAAGAGAGGATCCACTCAATGAAAGGACATAGAAGGGTAACCAACATACCCAGCTGAAAACATGGGTGCAAATTTGTAACAGGGAGCAGCCATGGAGAAATGTGCCTTTAATAGCTGAATGGGAGCCCAGGGAAAAGGGCATTCTCAGTGATGACATGGAAAGGGTGGAGGTGATGAGGAGGGGTTTACTGGGGAAGTTGATCTGAAGCAGGTGAGAGCAGAGGGGTGGTGCTGGTAGTGGTGGCTGAGTAGGGAGGATACAAGCAAGCTCTTAGGCTAGAAGGAGTTCAGGGTAGAGAATGGTCAAGGCTGGTCATTAGCCTGGTAAGGCTGTTACACCCAGCAAGACAGTGACTGAAAATTGGGCTTTCCAAGGGCCACTACCATTATGATGATGGGAAGGTGACTGCAGGTCTTGAAATCCCCCAAGTCTGAATGTGAGAAAGGGTGTGCAGGCAGCTTGGGACTAAGATTTGGCTGTGCTTTCTGCTTGTCTACACCTCACCCTACTTTAAGTGCTCCACGCTGGTTAGGCTTACAGGAAGTCAAAATCAAAGTTAAGGGTAGAAATTTGGAAACTCTCACATAGTGCTTTAACTCTTATGAAAAAGATAAGAGTAGAAATACAAAATACTAATCTCAATATAAGGCAAAGCAGTGGAACCACTTCAAGGGGGTGTACTTACATAAATATTACTACATATATTTGATGTAAGAAAATATTTAGAAAATATCTTTTCTTCCTCAATATTTTTTTCTTTGATTTAAACTCAAGCTATCCATTAATTTTCCTTCCTGCTTCTGTCTCTTTTTCTGTTTCTATCCTCCCTGTAGAGGGTTGAATGGTTCCCCACTTCCTCCATGTCAAATCCCTGGAACATGTGCATATGACTTTATTTGGGAAAAGGTTCTTTGCAGTTTTGATTAAGTCCAATGACAGGTGTCCTGACAAAAGACACACATAGGAGAGACACAGAGCCAGAGAGAAGAAGACACAGACAGGAGAGGAGAGGGGAGGGTGACGATGGAGGCAGAGACTGGAACGATGCAGTCATAGGAATGCCAACTCTATCTTTTTCATAAGAGTTAAAGCACTATGTGAGAGTTTCCAAATTTCTACCCTTAGCTTTGATTTTGACTTCCTGTAAGCCTAACCACTGCAGAGCAGTTAAAGTAGGCTGGGACATAGACAAGTAGAAATGCTCTTCACCAGAAGCTGGCAGAAGGCAAGGGGTGGCATCTCCCTAAGGGCCTCTGAAGGGATCTTGGAGAGGATAAATGTCGGTTCTAAATCACTATATTTGTGGTTGTTTATTATAGCAGCCCTAAAACACTAATGTATACCCTAAATACGAACATGTTATATTTCTAGTATAAGAATAACATCTCTTTTTTCTACGTTTGATCTAAATGTATATATTAAAGCCAGAATTGTAAGGTCATCTATAAAGTACAGGGTTTTAAGTTACTTTCAAATAGTTCACAAACCAAGAATTGGGCCACACTGCTGCTACATGTGTGTATGCTTTTTTTTTTTTTTTTAACAGATGCTGGAATGGAAGTATGGAATGGAATGGAAAGTAGACTGTCATTAAGAGGGGGGTACAGATTCAGGCTTTTTTACTGTTTAGTGTATTGCATTGACATTCTGACCAAGGAGACATGAGCAGAGCTTGCTGTGGGAGGCCAGTGAGGCAATTCAGTGATGTGTAAGTGGAGCCCATGTGCAGTCCTTGTGCACTGGTCCAGCTGCATCTGCTCCAGCATCCTTTCTCACTCTTGAAAGTCTAGTTATTAAATATTTTTAATATCACTCGTATAGCCAAACATTAAAAAACAGCTGCACAATTGGCAAGTTTTAGTCTCCTAAAAGAAAGGTTTTCTATTACCGTGTTTTCTTTAAAATGTTTGGAGTCTATTGCAAAAGTTTTTTTTGGCCTTCATTTAATTCAACCTGGCAGATTTGGGGTATGAGTATGAGAGCCAGGGAGAGGTCATAGGCAGTGGGTTTGAAGAAACAATTTCATATCTCTATTTTTAGATTTTGAGTTATTGAAAATATAGTTGAGAATCTAAATGATCTCAGCAATTTGTGTGTGTGTGTGTTTGTGTGTGTGTGTGTGTGTGTGTGTGTGTGTGTGTGTTTGCTTCCCCCCAAGAAAACTTTAAGTAGAAAGCAATTTTACATCTATGCTTGTGATAATTATGCTTAGTAAGGGATTGTTCTGTGCAAATTGTTCTGCAAACACTTAGGAGATGGCAACCCGATGAGAAGGGAAGATTGGAAGCATTTAGACAAACAGGTGGTTTGAAAGAGGTGATTGAAGGAACACTGTCAGGAGTCAACTCCTGTAGCTTCTTGATTGTAGTGTTATGCTGGAATATTTCTTTCTCTTCCTGCATGGATAGGAAGAGCAGTAAAGTGGTCTAGTTCTTAAATTCTAATGAGAGGAACTTGTCCATAATAGGCCATGCTGTCAGATTGAATGTAATTTTGTGGCTGCAGTGGAAGGAAGATCAGGTCCAGTAGGAAATTTCTGCAAGGTCTTGTTATGTCAGGCATCGCTAAGGCCCACATTTCCTACATCCAAGGTAGGCTCAGGCATTTCTGCTCATGTCCAGGGAAAACCAGAGGACAGATTAGATAGAGGCTGAGAACTGTTAGAAATTCTAAGTAAGAAGTGTGTTGTTCTGAAGTAGTTTCTTTTTAAAAAATATTTTTATTGATTTCAACCAGGAAGGGAGAGGGAGAAAGAAACATCAATGATGAGAGAGAATCATTGATCGGCTGTCTCCTGAACACCCCCTACTGGGGATGGAGCCTGCAACCCCGGCATGTGCCCTGACCTGAGATCCTTCAGTTCATTGGCCAACGCTATATCCACTGAGCCAAACAGCTAGGGCTGATGTAGTTTCTTTACATTTTGCTCCAAATTATATAATTCCATTTAAAATGAGATTTATAGCCTCATAAACATAGCCATATATTTTCTTTAAAAAAAAAAACAGGTCAATTTGGGCAGATTTAGACACTTCAGGATATTTATCTTATAGAAATAAAGGCATCAGAACAAAAAGATGTTAAGTGTGATTATATAGCAATAAAACAAAGTAAAGTCCACCAATAAAGAAATGACTGCATAAATTATGGTATATTTATAGCATGATGCCACTAAAAATAATTAGTTGCAGGTAAACACATTGGCTTAGAAGAATTTCTACAATGCATTGTTAATGAGAAAATTAAGATTCAGAGAACTGACTGCAATATGATTTTTTTTCCGGTTAATCCTCACCTGAGGATATTTTTCCATTGAGAATCAGAGAGTGGAAGGGAGGGGGAGAGACAGAGAGAGAAACATTGATGTGAGAGGGACACATTGATTTGTTGCCTCCCACACTTGCCCCCACCAAGCATGCAAACAGGAACATGCCCTTGACGGGAATTGAATTTGGGACCTGTTAGTCCTCAGGCTGGCACTCTATCCACTGAGCCAAACCAGCTAGGGCTGGCTTTGTTTTTGAAAGACAAATATTGCAAACATTAATACTGTTCTCCACATATTTCTGATTTGCTATGCTCAAGTCCATGGTAGGACTGCAGTTTGTACATCCAGATCCCCTTGAGGGTAGATGGAGCTCTGAGCCTAGCAAGGAGCTGAAGGTGAAGATAGTGGCTGCTGCTTCCCTTTGGAGTCTGGATTGCGTCCAGCCTACCTGCTGACTCACAAGGGCCATGGAGTATAGAGAGGAGCTTTGTGTTGTTTTAAACTCCTAAAATTTTGGACTTGATTTTACTAAATATTAACCTAGTCTGTCAAGACTGACACAACAATGGCAAAAGTGCATGTGTATGTGTATGTATTTATTATATGTAGTCATCACACCAACTCCATACAATGGAACTATTCTTTCCATTTTATGCTTCAGGAAACTGAAGCTCAATAAGATAAAGTAAATTTCCCAGGTTACACAATTAGCATTTTATCAACTAGAAATCTGAGCCAAAATATGTTTAACAGCAAAGCACACCTTTCCTTCACCAAGTGTCCCACTGACACGCAGAGAGCTGCGAGGCAGCTTTGCTTCAGGAGACCCACAGCGTTATGTTAGCACAGAAGCATAGGGCATCACGACATACAACCAAGAAAGGCTACCAGACTACAGGCACAGGGCATATGGTAGGACTGCAGTGTGTACAGCAGAGAAGGGCCTCTGTGCGTAGAGAACAGGGACAAAAATAGGACGCGCTGGTTCTTATCTATCATCTATATTGGCGGATTCCTGCCCTTTTATTCTGGAGAACAGACTGAAATTGATACTCACTGATGCTATCCTTTCAGGGCTAGGATTGTATCTACAGTGTGGAGAGCCATTTAACAAAAGCTCTTGATCTGCTAACGATAATTGGCCATTAGGACAGAATCACAATTGCGTTTGTACAGAGCAGGTGCAGGAACAAGGTAATAGGATAATGTAACATTGGCAAGAAGCACAAATTGGCCAGTTTTTCAAGTGTGAGAACTTTAGTTATACATGAAACATAACTGTGTGTGTGTGTGTGGCAGGGGGTAGCTGTGAGTAGCCAGCTAAGGGGATATTTTAAGTGGGCACCACAGGTGTATAAATGTGTGACATGCAAATTATTTTCTTCCATGGAAAAAAGATGGCCTTATTCACTGAGGAACATAGTACATTAGCTCTAAGACTTGTAATATGAATGATCAAAGAAGTATTTCTTCTTCTAACAAGCCAGGCTGCACTCCTCTTTCCAACACTCCAGGATCCTGTGATCTGCTGAGCTTCTAAGGCAGTTTTTTACAGTAGAGAAGCTGAGCTGAAGAAGAATTACGTTTATTTTTATATATTAAATGTCATAAGCTTTCTTCTCAGATATATATTATGTCCACACAAATTATTATAACAACAGTTTGTGGCCATCTTACATTTAAGAAGAAGGTTATTTACAGGAATGGAGGGGTAAATGAAAAAGAGATAATTTGGAATTTAAGAGTAGAGGATAGATACAGATGTGTATATAGATAAGGATACACTCTAAAAACCCATTCAGGGTAACAATGACGAGTTCGCAGGGAAAGACCGTCCACTGTAGGGAAAGCAGGGAGAGACCGATGCCCTGGTGAGTTGGTGAACTTCCAGCGTGTCAGATACACTGCTGAGGTTTTTACAAATAATAGAGTCAATATTTTAATGTATATACTTATTCATAAAGTATAGCCACATAATAACAAATATACATATTGCAATGAAATGTTATGTAATATATCTTCTGTATATTTTTAACTAAAATAATTACCATTTAATCCCATAACAATTCTAAGGTTTGAGGGGTGCTGACCCCCACCTGACCAGGAGGAAGCCGGAGAGATGGAAGAAGTGGCACGAAGCTGTACGGGGCAGGCACAGCAGAGCTCAGACTGACACCCAGGCAGGCTGCTCACCCTTCAGAGACACATTCACTCTCACTACATCGTGCTGCTGCATAGAGATTTGTCCATAGAAAAGAGGCTCCAGTGAAGAGGAAAATATCTTTCCAAGCCAACACAGGAAGAAGTTCCTGGAGGACTTCCTGAAGTTGAAGGGCAAACCTGTACTATGTTACATCTATCCCCTTCTACTGGAAGTAAATCTACCTTTCCAATTTACATAGTAACAGAAAAATATGAAATTAATATTTTTCATTCCCAAATCTTATCAGTAACTTACTTATAAAAACATACCTTTTTTTCTTAAAACTCATCAGTGAAAAAACAGACTTATTAAACCGTGACAATCAATTCTTAGGAAATATGTGAGTTATAATTTAAAAAAATGAAAGAAAACATTTACAGGATGGATATTAAATCAACATATGTATGTATTTTACCAAACCTCAGGAATAGAGACTATTTAAATGAAATCTTGTAAAAAAATGTTAACTGTGCGAAGTCTCTTTTCCAGGCTCCCTTTCTCTTTCTTTCCCCAAACTGACAATATGTCATGTCAGGGGAGGCCTGGGGCCCCCAGGTTAACATCCCCTGATTTCAAGTGAACAACTCTGTCTTCCCAGGCTAGGTACCCTTCCAAAAATAATCTGTCAATACTTCAAAGGCAAAGAAGCCTTTTTGTTTTTCCAAATCCTACCCTGAACTTTACCTCAAAAAGAAACTACTCTTGTTCTGCTTGTAAGAGGAGGTACAGACATTGCTCGGCAGCCTGCCTAAATCTGATGCTCCAAGTTAAAAGTTCTCAGACATGCTCAGAGGCATCACTGCATATGAATGCCAAGTATCGCTCACAAAGCTTTCCTACTAATATGTTCATGAGCCCATACAGGACATAGTAGTGTATGCCTGTATTGGGATCTGCTAATTTTTCTTAAATAGTGTGTGTTAAGTCAACTGTGAATTGTTCAGAACATTTTATACACTGTTTGGGAACTATTACCCATCAGTAAATTCATTTAGAATAACCTCCCAAGGTAGGCATTGGCAAAACTAAGCTTCGTTTTTGACTATTGTACACAATCAACCAATAGCTGGCATTGCTTCTATGTTAATATAGTTCTAGACAGAGATAGGCTTTTTCATTGTGTTACTATGTTTGAAGCAGAAGAATAATCCAGGAAACACACAATAATAATAGGAAATGCTTAAATTTTCCCTCAGGTTTTGTTAATTTGTAAATGATAAGAAATGGAGGTATTTCTACATGTAATATTGACATAAAAAGAGTGCTCATCTACTTTTCTATGAATAATATTCACACCTAACAATGAAAGCAAGCAGAAATGTATATAATGCTTTGTAGTGTTTGGTGGCGTTTTGCCAGGTCAAGAAAGAAATTGGGTGGCTGAGTTAAGAGAACAAGCATTTTTCCTTTACCCAAGACACAGCATTATTTGCTAAAAGAGATGAGCAATGTACTGCTGTGTTCTCCAAAATGACATTAGCTCAGAACTATATAAAACAGGGAAGACATTGGTAAGCCAGGAGGGAAAGGACCTATTACCTGCAAATATATAGTTTGGGGTATTAATTGTAAATAAAGCATAAGTTTGATAACATAAAGAAACTGCCCAGAATTGTTTAGATCACTAATTATTGAAGGAATGAATGAGTCAATAAAGTCTTTATCTTCAAATCTAGAGATACTACTGTCCATACTAATCACCTGCCAGTGTCGCCTGGACCAAAATCACAACTGGTGGTGGTCTTATAAATGAGGGGAATTCTTCATGGACATTCATCAAGTATGACCTTGAGGATCAGGAAACACAAAGGTTGCAAACTAAAGTGAGAAAGAGGAGAGAAGACCAGAAACAAGAGAGCACTTCCCCAAAATGAGGGCACATTCTTTGCTGGGTTTCACTTCCCAGGCTGCCAGAATTTTTTTTTTTTTTTTTTTTTTGAGAGATGAAGTTGAATCAAGAAAAGGAAGAGATTGTTTTTGTTTTGTTTTGTGAAGGAGCTGGCCTTCTAGGTACTTGTGAGCATCCCTGATCATCACACCTGTCATTGGGCATTGAAGTTGCTGCTTATTTATTTATTTATTTATAGAGAGAGGAAGGGGGGGGGGGAGAGAGAGAGAGAGAGAGAGAGAGAGAGAGAGAGAGAGAGAGAGAGAGAGAGATATCAACGGTGTCTCCCGCACATTATCCAACTGTGAAATGAACTGGCAACTCATGTATATGCCCTGACAGGGAATTGAACCTGCTACCTCTTGGTGTATGACAATGCTCCAACCAACTGAGCCATACTGGCCAGGGTGAAGAGTTTATCTTTTTATGGTAGAAACTATATTTCAGAACATTACAGAGAATTCTTGAGAAAACCTTGATTACGTTGATCTGCTGTTTCAGGTGGTTGTGCTGGGGGAGGAACATGAATCAAATTGATTGCATTGTGTAGTCTTATTCTGAAATTCAACAGTCCTTGTGCAAACTGTTCCCAGGGTGCCCATTCCTCCCTCTCATTTAGCCTTGAATCCTCTGTGCTATCTATGACCAATCCTTCTTCATCTGCTGCGTACAGCAATCAAGTCTTATGAATTCCTCTTCTTATTCCTTCTCTCATCCTATCGAATAAAGGGGGAATATGCAAATTGACCATCATGCCACAACAAGATGTCTGTGCCCACAGCAGAGGTGGGGATCCTGTAACACAGGATGGCTGTGCCCACAGCAGAGGCCGAGTTCCTGTAACATGCCTTAATGAGCAATCAGGGACCTGAGGCTGTGTGGCGCTGGGCCGGGGCAGGGGACCTGAAGCTGTGCCCCCTCCTGACAGTCCTTGACAGGGACCTCAAGGCATGCCCCCTGCCCCAGTGCCAGGCAGGGGGCCTGAGGCTGCATCCCCCTCCTGGCAGGGCTTGACGGGGGACCTCAGGCCATGCTCCCTGTCCCGGTGCCAGGCCGGGCGACTTGAGGCTGTGCGCCCCCACCCGGGGCTTGATGAGGATGGGGCTGGCCAGGACTTGATCTAGCCCAACGGGGATGGGGTTGGCTGGGTCTGGGTCTCATGTGATTTTGAGGCACACATGGGTGGGCAGGGGATTTGACTCTGGTTCCTGTGGCATGCCCCAGACTCTGACAGGAGGAAGATTTGAATATATACTTTACTAATTTTCTTTCATCTCTGACACTTCCATTATAGAGAAAGGGCAACTAGCAATATTAAAATATTTCCTCTAATTAATTCCCTTTTAATGTGCACAAATTTCATGCATCGGATCACTAATTTATAATAAAAACCCCCAAAGTTGGGGGTGGAATGAGATGGGAATCTCATTTTAAGAAAATGAATTAAAGAGACAACTGTTAAAGTTAATTTTTATGATTAAGAATCCATCAAAATAATTTGTAACTTATTAAGCACCCATCTGTATATATCACAGTAGTACTTCCATCAATGAAAACTTCTCTGAACACAGTCTTTCTCCTGATTCCTTCATAAACATTTTCCTACAATCAATATTTCCAGAAAGCTAATTGAGTTAACTTGGATTGCAAAGATAAAAACTTTCAGATTTGTTTGCCTTCAAGGTAATCAATATATTTTTTGGTGAATAAAAGAGAGAATTGGACTAGTAGATGATTGCTAAGACTTTTCCAAAGATGCAGTTCTTTGATTCTAATAGATGTTTAATTGCAACATTTGGAAGAGTGTCTTGAGGAGGAAAGATACACAAATAACGGATTTTAAGGGAAGAGGTAAATGACTCTAGCCAGAAGCAAAAGCCTTCAGTGAGTGTTTTGGCTTTCTAAGATACCAAATCTTGACCCAAAGCCATGACAGGCCTTATCTTCCTCCACCTTGCATATGTCCTACCACCTTGTGGTTAGCTATGCCAGGTGACTCCCAGTTCCCACAATACATGCCTTACCATGGTTTCCCACATGCTATTTCCTCATCTGGAAGAACTTCCCCTTCTCTCTCCCAGGGGTCTCTTTCTCATTCTGCATATCATAGCATTAAGAGTGCCATTTGGAAGGCTCCCTCGGACATTTGGGCAGACAGAACTATCTTCTTAGTCCTCAGTGCCTCCTTGAAACCTAGCACAAGTTGAACATTTATTGTATCATTTAGTACAGTGGTTGGCAAACTCATTAGTCAACAGAGCCAAATATCAACAGTACAACGATTGAAATTTCTTTTGAGAGCCGAAAACTGACTTCTGCGCATGGGCTATGAAGTTTCAATCGCACTGTACATGCGCGCCAGCACGTGGTATTTTGTGGAAGAGCCACACTCAAGGGGCCAAAGAGCTGCATGTTGCTCATGAGCCGCAGTTTGCCGATCACTGATCTAGTAACTGTAAGCTTCTTATTTATCATACATTTCAAAGATACAATAAAAGACAATAAATACTGTACTATCACATGTGCATTTAGTCAGGTTTTAAAGTGTTAACATTGTGTTCTAGTTGTCTTATTCCTTTAAATAGGATATAAAGAAATAAAAATTACAGGTACAGCCAAAGACCGTCAATCCTCCCTTTTCCCACCTTTCTCAGAAGCAACTACTACCCTAACATTGATATGTATCCTATCTATATTTTTATACTTTTATCATGTATGTATTCATTTGCAAGCATCATATGATACTGTTCTGTGGGTTTCAAAAGTACATGAGTTGTATCACATTTTAAGAATCATTTTGTAATATTCTACACTTAACTCAACATTATGTTTTAAGATTACAGCATGCTGGTTCCTTTAAATCTAGTCCATATCTCCTGCTCTATTAGTATTCCAATACAGGATTATATCACAATTTATTTCTATATTCCCTCCTAGAGGGTTGTTCAGTTGGTATCTAAGTCTTTGGCAATTACAGTCCTAAAGTGAGCCTCCTCATACATTCTCTTTTGTATTTTTGTGCAATAGTTTCTCTAAGGAATATAACTACAATTGGAATAGCTGTGTCATAGAATACGCTCATCTTTACTTTAGACAAGGACAGATCTCAAAGTGATCATAACAGTTACCATCTCAACAGTGTATGAAAGCTTCCCTTTAACCTCATCATCACTTGTTACCAATATTTTAATTTGTCTGTCAGTGTGCTGGGTGTGATTTAATTGCCGTATCCTGATTACTTGCTAGGAATTCAGATTTTTTTCTTCTACAGATTGCTTGCTCATATTTTTGTCCATTTTTACCAGTTGTTTATGTTTTCTTCTGTTTTAGAAATTTTAATAAATTCTTTACTATGATGAAGTAATATAAGCATCACCAGTATACTGTAAAGTGTTAAAGTTTGCTTTTTACATATATAGGCCATTAATCCACCCAGGATTTGTTTTTATATATGATATGAGCTAGAAATCCAATTTTATTTTTTTCAGTATGGAAAGTCTCATTTCTCCCTCAGTTCTGTTTATTGTAGTCTCCAGTTGTTGAATGTATATATTAAATAAAAAATGTTAGTTGATTTTTTCAAATCTCCACCATACTTACTAATTGACTGATCTATCAGTTACTAAGTACATTCTTTCTCCAATGATTTACAAAGCGACTTTTGTCATATTCCAATGTACTTACTTATTGTGAATGCTTTTTACACATCTATCAAGATAATTGTTTTTCTTCTTTGATCTATTAATGTGATGAAATTCTATATAGACTTTATATGTTAAGCCAACATTACCTTCTTAATTCTAATAGATTTTGGTATATTACTTTTATGTAATCTGCTGATTTTGGTTTCAAATATTATATTTTGTATTTTTACATTTATATTCATATATTAGATTGGTCTATAAAGTTTCACTGTCATACAGTCTTTTTATATCAAGAGTTTCATATCAAGTTTTTACACCAAATGTTATATTTCTTCTTTTTCTATCTCCTTGAACGTTTTGTATAAGATAGAGATTACATATTTATTCTCCAGCACAGCTTACATAACTTAAAATTAATAACTCTTCTTGAATTCTTATTAAAACTCACCAGCAAAACCTTTTGGCACTAATGATTTTTGGTTAGTAGATTTTTTTATTTAATTGTGGGTTCAATTTCTTAGAGATTATAGAGATTTTAGTTTTCCATTGTCTGTTTAGTCAATATTGGTAATTTATAATTTATCTGGAAAATACTTTATCTAAATTTTCAAATATTTTTTTGCATAAAGCTGATCATAATATTCCCTTAAAATGTTTTTAAATTATCTGTTAACTATTCCCCTCTAATATTCTTTGTATGTGACTGCTCTTGCTTTGTTCTTGATCGATCTTGCCAGAGATTTGCTTCTTTTATTAATATTTTCCTAACACTAGCTTCTGTTTTGTTTGTTTTTGAGTCTTCTGTTGTTGTATCTTGGCTTTCCTTTCCAACAAGTTCATCTTTTATTTCTATTTCCTTTCTTCAGTTTTTGGAGAAAAAAAACTTCTTCTTGAGTTGAGTGTGTGGCTCATTAACTTTAAATATTAATTACTTCTTAATATATGCATTTAAGGTTAGTTTTCTCTCTAAGCACCACTTCCAAATCCCGTTTATTTTGTAAGCAGTTTTCAATTACTGTTTAGTTCTAAATATTTCATAATTTCATTATAATTTATTTTTGACCTGTGAATTTCTTAGATATTTATTTAATTCCAAATATATGTTTTGAGTAATAATTTTTAAAATTGATTTCAGAGAAGAAGGGAGAGGGAGAGATAGAAATGTCAATGATGAAAGAGAATCATTGATCTGCTGCCTCCTGCGCACCCCACACTGGGGATCAAACCTGCAACCCGGGCATATGCCTTGACCAGGAATTGAACCATGACATCCTAGGTCATAGGTTGATGTTCAACCACTGAGCCATGCTGGTTGGATGAAGTGTATATTAAATAAAAAATATTAATTGAGTTGTTAAAATCTCCAGTGTACTTACTAAGTTGACTGATCTATCAGTTTTAAAAAAAGGCTGTTTAAAATCTTCATTTATAATTTTGGATTAGTCAATTTTTCCTTATAATTCTGATCATTTACCTTTTCCTTATAATCCTGATAATTTACATTTTCATTTAGCTTTTTATATTATCCTATGAAATATTCCTTTTATCATTAAGCAAAAATTTCCCTATTTATATAAAACCCTAATATGCAAATAGACCCAGAGGGGAATGACTGGTGGAATGACAGGTCACTATGAAGTGCACTGACCACGATCAGGGGGCGGAGCTGGCCAGTGAGCGCCCTACCTTTCGCATCCTGCAAACTGGCAGTTGGACATCCCCCGAGGGCAAAGGCTGGGCTGAGGAACACCCCTCCCCCCACCCCTGTGCACAGATTTTGTGCATTGGGCCTCTAGTGTTTAATAATGTTGTTGGTTTTAAAATCTACCTTATTCAATATTGCTATACTAGTTTTCTTTGGTTAATATTTGCCTAGCCCTAATGCATCATTTTCCCTCTGACTTAGCAGGGAGGTTTAATCTATTTACAATTATTGTTACTCTTGTATCATACTACTTTGGTATCCTATTTGTCCTTGCTTCTCTAGGTCTCTGATTGATAAGATTTCTTTTATTCCATTTTTTCCTTCTACTGGCTTGGAAGTTATAGTTTTATTTCTATTTTCTTTACATTAACCATTAAAACTTTAACATATTCTGGCCTTATATATCTGACCAATATATCCTGAGCAACTTTAGAATCTTAAATATGATCACCCCTCTTTATCTTCCATGTTATCTTAGCCTTGATTTTAGTTATCTCTTGTTTGTAATCCCCCTCATTTAAAAAACATTCCATTGTTGTTTTATTTTGTTTTACTTTATAAACATATTTGTCAGCTTCACATCTGCTTCTTGAATCTACTCTTTTTTCCTTGGTTCAATTTCTTTCTTTTTGAATGTATGTGATTCATTTATTTAGTAAGGATCCATGAATGATAAACTCAGGGTCTGTTTGAAACTTTTTTTTTTTAAAGACACATTAAAAAATTTATTTGTTTGAAACATCTTTAATTCAGCATCAATCTTATATATTTTAATTATTATGCACGAAAAGCATGTAAGTAGTTTAAAATTTTAAATAGTGCTGCAAGTAATTATCTCATTTCCCCAGAGATAACAACTTTCAACTATTTTTGGGGAACTATTTCTGGTGATATCTCCAGGTTTTTAAATAGTGTGATTATAACACTCTCTTAATTCATGAATTTATAATATTATTAATGACCTATAATAATAATAGACATCAATTAACTGCTAATGATTTATCTCCAGGGTAAAAAGGTAGGGCTATAATCTTGATAAAAGGGAAGTAAGGCAAGGGAGAATGGGAAGCCATGACCAATTATGCATTACTGCATTGGCTACTGCCTCACAATGGGCCCAAGGGAGAGACAGTGCCGGGAATCCCTGTGGAGAAATGGGGCCTTGGAGCAGTTCATTGTGAACAAGATGCCCAGTTCCCTCCTTGTGTCTATTTCCCATCATTTAACTTCTCTCCTCATGAATTTTCTCATCTGTAAAATGAGGGATAGTATTAGTTCCTACCCCACAGGGTCATTATGAGGGTTGAATGAATTAATATAGAGAAGCAATGTGAACAAGATCTGGTAAACAGTAAGGGCTTAACAAGTGTCAGGGATCTTATTGTTATTATCTTTCATATCTTTTAGTACATCATATTTTTCTTGTTATTATTTCTCTAGGCTTCATTCTGAGTGATTTCCTTGGATTCTCCAGTTTACTAATTTTATTTTTGGCTGTATCCACTCTGCTATTTAGTCCAAACACTTAGTGTTTCATTTCAGACTACATATTTAGTTTCTAGATGTTGTACTTGTTTCCTTCTTGTTTATTTTTCATAGTGGTCTCTTCTTTCATAATGTCTTCTATTTCCCCTTTAATTTTTTTAAAATATATATTTTATTAATTTTTTACAGAGAGGAAGGGAGAGAGATATAGAGTTAGAAACATCGATGAGAGAGAAACATCGATCAGCTTGCCTCCTGCACAACCCCTACTGGGGATGTGCCCGCAACCAAGGTACATGCCCTTGACCGAAATCGAACCTGGGACCCTTCATTCCTCAGGCTGACACTCTATCCACTGAGCCAAACTGGTCAGGGCCCCCTTTAATTTTTTTATTGTCAGCATCTGTATTGTATAATAACCTTTAGATTTTTCTAGCTCTTCCTTTGATTCACCTACTGACTCTCCTTATTGTGGTCTACTTCTTCATGTGATTTGGATTTTTAAATTGTGAATTTATGTTCAACGGGATAATTTTTCATTCCCTGGAGTTATTTTCCATTTGCTTCCATCAGTATTCCAGTGATCCCAATGGCCCGGGGGCAGGGAGAGATGATGTTTGCTTTTAGCCACTGGATCTCGAATCTTGTCAGCCGTATAAATTTGGATCCCACAGAAATAGTGGCACAGACTTGCCATTACAGTTTCTCCCAGGGCCTTCCTGTTTCTACCCAGATCCCCAGAGCTCAAGGCTTCTCACTACTGCCCTGTTCTTACAGGCAGAGTTTTTGGTTTAGTTTTGTTTTTATTTTCCCATATCTAGGTTTAAGTATGGGCAGGCCCTTGAGGAGCCTTCCCTTAAGCAGGGTCTTGGCTCATTGCCTTAAGCCAGGCCAAGGCCACATCTCTCTTTTCCCTAAAGTTGGCATTGAAACTCAAACTCTCACTGTCTAGGATGTCTATCCAGGTCAGGCAACCCATGGAAACATCAGTTCAGTCCACTGGGCTGCCATTGTGTCTCTCCATGTTGGCCACCCTCACTGGTGAGTAAGCATCTTTAAGGCAAGCACCTCAGTTTAATACCCATCATTTTACTCTTCTCTGCTCTCCCAGCCTCTAGCATAGGCTTGGCAATTGGTAAACAGGAGCTCAGCAAATATTGGATGAATGAAAGAATGAAAGGCTTTCATTTAAGTGAGTTTGACATTTACTAAAATGTTCCCTACACTTGCAGCATGATGTAGAATATTTCCAAGACACATATAAGAGATGAGTCAGAAAAAACAGGATTGGAGAGAGATATTTGAAGAAATCTGTGGCCCCTGGCTGTTCTGACCTGATATTCAACTAGCTTCTTCCTCACTGTTCGAAACATTGTTTAAATTAAATAATTAAAACTGTATTAAGACCCAAGAATAGCACCCAGATGCTATAGATAGCTTCAGGCTACCTAGTTATGCAGTGCACTGAAATGAGACAAGAAGCTTTTTGACAATTTAATTAACATCTTGATCTTCAACTTCTTGAAAATTCTGGGATACTTCATTTTCAAGTTGCTTACAGTGCAAGAGGGGGACACTCTGATTTGTTCCTGGGCACCTATCAATGGGACATTTGGGTGGGGGGTTGGAGGAGGGAAAAAGAGGGAAGAAAAGCCTTGTCTTTTATTAACCTACAACTTTTCCTTTTCCTCAGCTTACTTTAAGTCATTTTTACTTTTTGGACATGGTAAATAACAATGCATATAGTGTCAGTGGAATTTTGGATGTAAAAAAATATCAGATAGTATTAGGATTGAAAGACTTTTCATAAAGCAACACACAGAGAAACATAGTGATGACAATGCCACAACTGAGTTAGGCCATGTATTCTGATGTAACTATGCAAGGTTTATTACATTGGGCATTGTAATACAGTGTATGACATTGTACTTGATATTTTCATTATTTGAGACCCTGCTTTTAAGAAAGTGTATTTATAAAATATGGTTCATGTGATTCCCTTCCCCCTGCCTCAACATGACAGTGTAATCTAATTAAACCAAGTCCATTTGCTCTTGGGGCTCACCACAGTGTACTGGCCACTTTAGAAAATGTGCATGGTCATCCTAGTCTCAGCTTATTCCTCCAAAGCTGGCCAGCGCCACACGGCCACAAAATGCTGCTGAGCTAGTTTACGTTCTTTGGTTATAGTTTCGTTTGCTTTTTAAGAGAAAGCAAAAGAATAGGAACAGGATGCTGTCAGAGACTAAACTGAAGAACAGAAGGAATATTCTTAAAAAATATATATTTTTATTCATTTCAGAGAGGAAAGAAGAGGGAGAGAGAGTAACGTCCATGATGAGAGAAAATCATTGATCGGCTGCTTCCTGCAAGTCCCCCAGTGGAGATCGAGATCACAACCCGAGCATGTGCCCTTGACCGGAATCAAACCTGGGACCTTTCAGTTTACAAGCTGACTCTCTATCCACTGAGCCAAACCGCTAGGGCCAGAGGGAATATTTTTAATGAAATCAGAGATATGGCAGAGACTAATTTTCTGTACTGCTGGCCTCTTCCAAAAGCAGTCTGTTGGGCATGTATTTTTGCCGTAGTGGAGTGAGCTGTTGCAATTACTGGTACTAACTTACTGGTCAGCTCCATAAGTGGAAAAATTTTCCAGCATGGAACAGTCCTGTGGAGACACATGCTACTCCCTTGCCAACCACACCAATCCCCAGAGTGTGCAGGGTCCCTGTCTACAGAAACCATTTGAGTCACTCTACATCAGCATGTCATTACTGATCCCACCTGATTTACAAAAGAAATGGCATGCTGGCCAGAGGGAGCAATCCGCTGGGCAGGCCACCCTCCTGGAAGGAGGGATAGACCACAGTGCCTACAGCCAACACACAGGTAGGAGCTCTGAGCTCCTGGAGGCATCTGGTCACCCTCACATGCTGGGCATGGGGTGAGAGGGAGTTAGAGGATTGGTTCTCCCAGAAGATATTCTTATCTCCAAAAAAGGGAAACAGAAGTCTGAGACCCAAAGGGGTTCTGGTCTAGGTCTAGGCCTCTCCACTCAGATAGCTGTCACCCCTCCAGTCCCAGGCACCTGATGGGGACCTAGAAAACTTTAAGATAAATGCTTCAAAGTGGGGTTTGGAGGGATGAGGTGCTGAGGGGAGTATCCTGAGGTCTAGGGCCTGAGTCAGGAACCCTGAGGTTATATTGCTGTAAACAGCCCACAATCCCAGCAGCCTATCTAGCTGGTCTACCAGACATTGGTATGACAAACAGCTCAGTTATCATCCCCTGGATGAGACTTTTGCAGGCAGAGTTCTTCAGTTTCCTCTGTGCTCCCACAGCATTTTCTTCATGCCTCAGCTCTCACTTGGTTTGGTGACTATGTAGTGACCCCACCCGCGCCCCCCCTTGGCCCCCCCCCCCCAGCCGTGGGCTTTGAGACTCTGCAGAGAGCAATTATACCTTGTGTTCCTTTGTGTCTTCACTGCCTGGACACACATGGAATAGCAGTGATGTTTGGAAAAATTAATGAATGAATGGTTTGTTCACCTGGAAATTGGCTTATATAGTCCTATTCCATATGCTGATTGCTAATCATCATCATGTATAGAGCGCAAAGCTCTATGACAGGCACTGGATGCCGTGTGTTAAACATTTAACTGAGTGGTTAAGGACACTAGTTTGCTTTTTAAATCTTTGTGGTAGCAGTAGATTAAGCAAGAAAAGCACACTGTTTAGGGGGTTGATATTGCTTAGTGGGCTCTGCAAAGTTCAGGAGCTTTATAGTTTAGTCACACTCAGGTATCTTGCATTTGAACCCTTCTTTCACATCCGTTATCTCTTGGATCCTCTCAAAAATGCTGTGAGATGGGTTGGCTCTTTGATAGGAAAAGAAAACAAGACAGACCAGTTAACTGATGCATCTGTGGTCCCCATAATATGAACATGACTCTCTTGACCAACTCAGAGTTTTCACCACTCTACTTTTGCCATCATGATACCAGTCAAATTGTTCCACCATTCAGCAATCTTTTTATTTTTTAAATATATTTTTATTGATTTCGGAGAGGAGAGGGAGAGAGATAGAAACATTAATGATGATAGAGAAACATTCATCAGCTGCTTCCCACACTCCCCATACTGGGAATCGAGCCTGCAACCCGGGCATGTGCCCTGACCGGAATTGAACCGTGATCTCCTAGCTCTAGGCCGACGCTCACTGAGCCATGCTGACTGGGCTCAGCAATCTTTTTACATCTCCTACCTAAAAAGAAGAAAAATATACTCTACAGTGGAGAGGGGAGGTCGAGAGATTAAAAGTATGTTTAAATACTTTGCAAACATTATTGTTTTGAATCTTGGTGGTGGTTTTCCATGAATGTGTGATGGACATATCGTCCATATGCATTTATTATGCATCACCCCAACGAATCTGTTGATAATTTGGAATCCAAGGATCAAAAGTGAACCTTCTGCTAATGCTTCATGATGAATATGTAACATGGCATCCAAGTCCTTGCCACACCCTTTTGCTACCTACCCATGGTAATTGGTGACCTGTGTGATGTGATGTCATGGCTCATAAAACTGATGATTTCTGGGTCACCTACAGCAATCAGTCGGGATGAAGATTAATTAATTTGTAATTGCCTATTACAGCCCCCCCCCCCATCTTTTAAGATGCTCTGATGGAAATGGTGCCTTCAATCCCTATGTATTTTGCCCACCAGTATGTACTAGAAATGGAGCCCAAACCAATTATTTTCAATATTAATTGATTACATTAGTTGGCTGTCACATGGTATTACATTATGATTAGAGTTGGGCCCCTGTTATCAGATAGGTTTTACTCTTTCCTATGATCATAGGCTGACCATCCCTTTTATAAATGGATCACCAAGAGGCCTCAACAGAAGAATATGAGGGGTTGGTTCAATCCAGTAAAATCATTGGGAAAATTCATAACATTTACACCTTTCTGATGAGGACTGGTGTTGCCATTTTCATATGCATGGGATTCTATGGCAATTTATAGTTCTCTTCTGGACTTTAGGATTCTGTTTGCAGTGGAAATGCCATTAACTCTTTCCTCTCATACAGTTAATAACCAATCTTCACCCATTTAACTGATGTTTTAATTTTAAATGTGCTCCTTCTGCTGCTCTGTTCCTACTGCTTCTACTGTCATCACCCCTACATGGAGATCAGTGCTTCTCCTACTGCATCTCCCCGAACACTGCTGCCAAATGAGGTTTATTTGCTCAAGTACTATTTTTATCTCATCATTATCCTCCTTGAAAATCTCCCCTGGTTTACACAATCAAGTCCACAGCTCCCTTCTGGAACAAGAAGCTGTCCTAATCTGCATTATTTCACCTGTGCATTCCCAGATCTCATTATTTCCAAACAGAAACATTTGTCCTCATCACTACTTTTGCTTGCACTTTGCTTTGGCCTACAATGTCCTCTATCCTGCCCTTTTCTCTACCTAAATATCACAACTCTTTCCAAGATGCTCTCCAATATTATGTCTTTCCATAAACCCCATCTTTAACATCCTGGTCCACACTGCTAATTCCTTCTCTGACCTATTGTATATGTTGATATAGTGCATTTTGGAGCTGGAGCAAATACTGTTCTGAATTATTCTTCAGTCATTTCAATTAATAACATTACTCTTCTGTAAATAGGCCTTCCTTATCTCTCATTTACCTATAGAATAAAATCCAAATCTTTAGGATTCTGGATCCTTTTTAACATAGTCACAATAGATTATTGATTTTGATCATAATATTCCAAACTATATTCCTTTTAAAAATCATAAATACATATATATTTTCATAAAATATGAAAACTTTTCATAAATGTATACCTATATAATTTAATTTGTAGCACTTAACACACTGCTGATGTAGCAGTATGTTCAATGTAAACAGTAGCCATATTTAAATACAAATAAACTTCAATTTTCATTGGAATGAAAATTAAAGGGAGCCACTTAATAGAATACAGGAGATCCAATTATATCTACTCTCAATCAGTTTTAGATCTATATCTGCTGTGTTGAGCCCATGAAAAACTCAGATATCTTTTCTCTGTAGGTTAATTTCTCATTTAGAGGTAAGATCTTAGGTTTATGTTTTTATTTGTAGAGGAAATCTAAATCATAGGAAATTTTGGATTATTAAGACAATTTATGGTATTGGTGTGAATTAGAAATTATAAACAGAGTATTTTTCAAAGTGTTTCTTAAATATTAACTTAGAATGATGATAAGGCTGAAAAACAACAAACCTCATGTTCTATTAATGAAATTTCTATTTTACATGCTTTCACTTGGTCAAAATTTCCATTGTATATACCAGTGGAATATTGTGGTTTAGCTGACATTAGCTTAAGTGACAATTGGGCTTTCCAAGTATAGAACTGGTTTCAGAACTTGTAAATCAGAAGTTTCAAACCCAAAATGACAACCTTGATTATTTTCTCTTGGCTAAATTTTGTTCTTAGATTTCCATGAATGTGCTATAAAAATTTCCATGAGCTTCCTATTTATTAAACACATGTTCTCAAATGGATACTCCAGTATTATTTAGATCCAGTATTGGGAGGTTTGCGTCCTCCTTATGAAGGAAGTTACTTAGTGATGTAAGCAACATTACCAAATTCTCTCTCCACAATAATACAAAAAGTATTTAGAAACTAGTTTTAGCTAATCCTATCTAATAAAGAGGGGATATGCAAATTGACCCTCACACCATCACAAAGATGGAAGCGCCCACAACCAATAAGGAGGGATTATGCTAATTGACTGCCACACCCTCAAAGATGGTGGCACCCACAGCCACAAGATGGCAGCGCCCAGTCCCCTTAGCCCCGCCAGGGAGGCAGGCACACAGCAAGGCCAGGCCTGCCCCCAGGCAGGCCTGACCTTGTCGCACCTGCCTCTGTAGTCCCCCAGTCCCCTCAGACCCCCAGACGCCCAGGGCCGGCCCAAGGTACAGGCAAGCCTTGGATGGTGGCTGCCCAGCTGCCCAGGGCCTCCCAAGGCTCAGGTAACCAGGGCCAGCCGAGGCTTGCGCTGCCAGCAGTGGCAGCAGCAGAGGTGTGATGAGGCATCACCTTCCCCTGATCGCCAGGTTGCTCCTGCCCCTGAGGGCTCCCAGACTGTGAGAGGGGGCAAGCCAGACTGAGGGACCCTCCACTCCAGTGCATGAATTTTCATGCACCGGGCCTCTAGTATTCTATAAATGAAAGATGTAACCTGGTTAGTGTTTATGAGAAGACAAAGTCTTATAGAAAGACTAGAAGACCAGCACACAAAATCTCATGCCTTGCCGTGCATGCAGCCTCCTGGTGACTGGTCTTTGGTCGTTATGGCATTACGACCACTGGGTGTTTATTATATAGACTAGAGGCCTGGTGCATGAAAATTATACAGATTTGGGCCGGCCCTGGGTGGCTGAGGGGCTGAGGGTGGGTCTGGCCACACCACATGCCTGCTACCCCCCCAGTGGGGCTGAAAGGACTGGGGGACTCTGGCAGGGCTGAGGGGACTGGGTGCTGCCATCTTGTGGCTATGGGCACCACCATATTTGTGATGGCATGACAGTCAATTTGCATATTCCCTCTTTATTAGATAGGATACTCTTAATGGAAACACCAGAAGGGATAGCTGAGAAGAACAAAGTAATGACATATATTCCTAAGGTTGGAATTGTTCATTTATATTCAATCCTGACATGGCATATTTCCAGAATCTGCCCTCTTCTCTCCATTACCACTATCCACAACCTTTTGCCCTCCCCACCCAAACTAGATTTAGTTTTTAGGTGTTACTTTTTTAAAAGATTAAATTATCTCACACCTCCAGCCTCCTCAAACACCTGCAATAGTTGTCTATTTACAAAAAGAGGACAAAACTCTTAACAATATGGCCCCAAACTATTTATGCTTTTAACCTAAATTCTAAACTACATCTCCTTCAAAATCTTACACTCTATTTAACACTAGTCTCCTTTATATACCCAGTACACATCATTCACTTTTGAAATCCTTGCTTTTAGTTTTGTAATTTCCTCTGCCTGGGACCCCATCTCTCCACATTTCCAAAATTTCCATAACAATACGGTCCAGCTTAAATGCCCTCTGCTCTTTGAATTAGAGAAATCACAAACATATTTTGTCTTTATTTACGACCCACTTCATTATAACTTATATTAATTAGTTGATGACATATTTATTTCCCTACTTGTTCACAATTTTTTAAGAGCAGAAACTAGGCCTTCTTTCCGTATCTTCAATGCTTAACACAGTTCCTTGCAGCAAGCATAAAATTAATTTGCATTTATTTGAGTCTGCAAATTCAGACTGTTATACAGCAAAAACTTAATGAACTGGAAATCTTGGGGTATGGGTTTTTGTTCTTAGCTTTGCTGCTAATTATCTGATTGTGAGATCTTGGGACATCACTTCTCTGACTGGTAAAACAAAACAAAACAAATAAATAAAAAACAAACACTGGTCTTCTTTGTGCGCTGGGCTTCTAGTCTTTAGGGGTTTTAGCCTTAATGATCACAGAAAAAAAATTAAACCCTCTCACTTATACTGAATATAACATCTCCAATTACATAGTTATTGTGAATATACAACTCGTTAATTGTAGCTAGGAAGGAAAAAACATCTTTTGACATTTAGGAACTGATCCCCCAGACAGATGAGAAAACAGAGGCTCTAACAGTAAGAGAAACTGGAATTTAGATGTATAAAACTTGGTTAACTTCAAGTCTAGGGTTTAGGTAAATTGTCTCTTGAGAGCAAACCTAGAAAGGGAGCTTTCGATAGGTTAATCTTTATCATGAGTAAATAACTGACAAGCAGTAGAAATTCACCATCCATGTCTCAGAGAAAAAGAACTAAAATGGATTTAAACAGCAGCTGGGAAGTTCTGCGTTGGGGAATGGAACTCGGGCAGTTCCACATAGAACAACATAAGGTAAGTGGTGTTGCAAAGGCAGCAGCATATAGGAGAGGTCAGTGTACTGAGGCGAAGTTGAATGAGGAAAAACCTTAAGATTAGGGATGTTGGTTCCTGCCAGTTAGGTTTATTTCAGTTTCAGTTCTGGAATTTCAAGTCGATGTGCAAACATTTAATCTCCCGAGGACAGTCAGGAAAGAAGCTTACTGAGATTTCAGAAGAAAGAGGAGAGGCAAAACAGATGTAGGAAAGTGAATTCCGGGCATGCAAACAATTTGATGGGGTTCAAGTAACTGGCAAGTTGTTTGGACTTAACCAAGGCCATGGGAATAAAGTACAAAAGATTGAAAATATATATGAAATACATGTAAGTCAAGACACGCTGAGGCCCCGATTAAGCTACCTACTACAACCGCTTATATGGTTTGTACCCTGAAGTTTCCTACCTCTGTGGTTCAGGGATTTTCTGGTCCAATTTGCTCACTGGTCATGTGACAACCGAGTGAGGGTTGGGAATGAACATAGGACAAGAGAGTTACCCCATGGTATGATGATGAACTAGAAAACTTGTAATCCTTTAACTAGAGTGAAATGTCTAGCAGTTAAATATATAAAGAAAAATGCCTACATTTGGGGATGCTCTGTGGAATTTTTTCAAAGAGCTAGAATAGAAATCTTTCCAATGCTCATATTATAATAGGAGAAAGGAAGGACGTATATACTATTTCTTTCAATCTAAAAGGTTTCTTCCTATTCATAGTAGAAACCAGGAAGTGCCAAAGTCATGCAATAATCACAAGACATTTGGCTGAACAACTCACATTAGTTTGCTTTGCAAGGGATGCAGATGTGGGAAAGAACAGTTCTGACAGTATTATCTTTAGCATTTTCTTTTTTATTATTATTTTAAATGTTATTGGGGTGACATTAGTCTACATGAACATGTAAGTTACATGTGTGGATTACTCATTTACAAAATCTCTATATAGGACCATGTATTTTCTTTCAGGTCACTTTCACACCAGTACTTTATTCACAAAACCTGCTCAAAAAGTTATAAAGTCCTTGCCAATTCCAAAAGTAGTCACACCAGTCCATCAAAAAGGCCAGTATTAGCAATGTGACACTTCTGGAAGAAGAGAAATCAGATGCAGTGTTGCATAAACAAGCCCCACTGTTGCAGGATGCATAGCTAAGGACTTCTGATTTGTAATCCTGTTTGGCAAGCAAACCCACCTGCAAACCTGGGGGAAGGCGGCCAGATTTCTGTCAGGCAGAATGGAAGCACATCGCAGACACGTATAACCTGCACTCAGTGCAAAAGCGGGAAGAGTAGGCGGAGCTATGAATGCACAAGTTCCATTTTAAAGAAATTGTGTAGGCAATCCAGTCCTACATAGGAATTTCTGAAAACATTAAAGTAAGAGTAAGGGAAAATGGATAAAGGCCTATAAATAACAGCATGCCTATCTTCCTCCCAGCTGTCTTTATCTTTGGTCTGCACCCGTGTCTCTAGGAAACAGTAAAAGAATTGGTGTAAGACTTTGGACCTGGGAGTCTTAAATAGACAGCTTTCATAGTCATGCAGTGGGCATTTTTTTTTTAAAGCCTTTCCACTTCATCCTAACCTCCTTGCCACAACCAGGCATAGAAGTCATTCTATTTGTGACTCATACATGTGAATGCAAACTCACCACAAATTCAAACCCTAACTCTCCTATGCATTCAATCTGATGTTCCCTAAGAGCAGACACTGATCTGTGCTATCCTGGAAGACGAGACCAGAGAGAGCTCATTGTCTTCAAGAGCTCACAGAATTCAGATGATAAGACAAATAGCAGAATAACAGCAATGCAAAGATGCTTAGCATTGTGTGAAAAACCCCAAATCACGTGCTAGTAGAATGGGAGGCTTCAGCTTGGACCATCTGCGCATCCTAGGGAAGGTCATACATAGAGACCTGGGCAGGCATCAGTGGGGAAGAGGGTGCAGGCAAATTCTGAACACGGAGGCAATGTGAGCAAAATCAGAGAGGTCCAGGCTCAAAGCACATTCCCCTTGGTGGGGACACATAAAAGCACTTCTATGGGACTTGCCCTGAACTCTGGAAGCAGGGAGAAGGCTGAGGGCTGGGAGATAATGAATTCTCGTCTTAGCCTGGTAACTTTAAGGCCACTGGGGGATAGATGTGTAGGAGCAGAGACACTGAAAGAGGCAAAATAATAAATCCTTCTAGCATTTGTCATTTGGTGCACACACACACACAATTTGTGATTTTTTTTCTATAAGCTTTTAGAGTCACTGGCATTTTCATACTGTTCAATAAGAAAGTGTCATATGGAGGGCTTGTTCCAACTTTTTTTTTTTGCTATGACACAAAATAACTCTCCATAATTTGACTTGGATTATACTATCATTTTATCAGCAATAATTGAACATATCTATATATCTTAAAGAAAACTCTACTTGTGTCTAATAAATCATGCTAACTGTGAAAGTGATTTTATTCCCATGCAGCCAAAAAGGAAGCATTCAGAGAGTTGTCCTCAGAACAAGAAATAAGTCAAATCAGCTGTGTTATTTAGCAAGCATCTGACAACTAAAGGATGAGAGAGTTTTTATTACTTGATTTTGTTTTAGAAAGAATCATAGTGTCTTTCAGAATTCCAAGAATACACTGACACATTTGTTGCATGGTTTTCTTGGTGGGTTATTCACTTGTAAGGAAAACTCACTGGATTGGATCCCCTCCATGCACAAACACAGAAAGGGAATGTTTCTTGAAACAGTAATGCCTATATGTGAGGCTCCCAATACTACCACGTTGTGCCAGAAGGACACAATGCAAACAAGGAACACATGCAGGTGTATGCCAGGCAGACACACACTGCCAGTCCCCATGTCTGACCGCTGGGCTCCCACTGCCAACTGCCAAGCAGAGCTCAGGAGGACTCCCTGGGCCTCAAAGGCCTTTCTCTCTTAAGTATGTTTGCACTGTGCACTTCTAAGGGTAAGATCCACTAGCTGTTTCACATCCTTGGTTCAGTGCCTAGTACAGCATCAGCACATTTAGAAAGGCGCTTAATGGATTCAGAATCATGTTTAATGATTACAACAATGATTTAAAGGAATCAGTGCAAAGAGAGAAACTAGGGACCTGGTAGAATTCTTCAAGTAATAAAAAGGAAGCCGGACTCACCCTCCCCTTTCTTCTACCTGAGGAAAGAGAAATACAAGTGTCTGGCCCAGGAAGCCCCTGGTCCCTCAGGAACAATGTGCCCAGTGGCTGGGTTGGAGGTGGGGGAGGGAGAGAGCCCTCTGACCTCACCTTTCAGGTGAGAGGTCTTGGGCCATTCTTTTCTTCAACTCCTTCCAGGCAAGATTGCATTTGATTTCTCTTCCTGCACAAGTGGTACATTATGGAAAATGGTGTTAGCTTCTTAGATGGGCTAATGTAACAAATTTTGGAATTGCCAAGAACGTTGTGATTTAGAATCAATAATCATTTTGAGCATGCAAAGGACAAAGCTATGCTCAGAGCATCTCCATGTCTTCTCACATTGTTATCCTGCTGCGGAGGTCTATGAAAAGGGGCAGACAGGAAGATAGCTACTGAGAATATTCCAGTGAAAATCCATGATACTGATCCTGGTGTTAAAGCAACTTGAATGGAGTTGTTCTGAGTTCTTTATCTCATCAGTTCCTTTATTTCATTCTGTAAAATTGTCAAATGCATGTTGCTCTTGAGACCTGATATGGCTGTGGTGAGTAAATAGTTAACATGGCATGGACTTCAATGATCACTTATTCCACCACAACTACCTATGTTCTGGCATTGAGAATACAAAGGCAGAAAAGACTGCCCTCAAGCTCTGTAGGGCGAGGGATGAAGATGCTCATCAGAGGACTAAAGTGTCCCAGGAGTTACCACACAGGTACATACAAGTGAGTGTAGTGAGGGGAGGGAAGGAGTGGCCATTTTTATTGGGAATCCTGGAGACTTCACTATCAGATGATTGGGGAGCAGAGTCAAATAAGAGGGATATGCCTAACAGTCAGCAAAGAAGAAGGGGCATCACGTGGCAGGGATGCAGGCAGGAGAGCCCAACCTATTTTGGAACTGAGACAGTGAGGATGGCTGGTATGTGGGCATGGTCCTGAGGGCCATGAGAAAGTAATGGAGGGGCAAGGATCAGCTCCTTCTAGAGTGTCTGAGGTGCCTTTCTAAGGAATTAGGCTTATCCTTAAGGGAGGAATTACACAAAGTGTGTAGCATGATTCGATTCAGATTTTGAACACTTCCTCAGGCAGCCAGTGGGAGATGGGCCTGAGGGGATGGGACATGAGGCAGGCAGAGGACCAGCCAAGGTTGCGACTGTACAGTCAGACAGGATATGGGCCAGATTTCTTGTGATAGAAAGAAACATTGTGGAGGATACTGGAATATAGGGGTGCATTTGTCACAAAGACAGTGACACTTAAACTAGGCATGGTCTCCTTTCAAAGCCCTAGGAGAGAACCTTGCAATGAATTCATATGGACCTTTGCTTTTCCTAAATTTCTAAAGTCATATTTTTGTATTTTTTTCTTAGAAACACCCCTTCAAAACCAGATCTACCTCTGCTGAGAAGTATGCTATTACTCAAACACAGGCAGACCGAGGTTCAGAGATTTTAAATGACAACTTCATTGGAGCAGGTCAGGCAAAGGGAAGCTGAGAGAAGCAGGACAGAGCACCAGAGAAATGTTGCCTTTTTTTTTTTTTAGCTAACTGGTCTATGGCATATTGCTCAAGATGGAGGTCAAATAAAGACAGGGTGTGGACAAAGACTTTCTGTGAAAACATCCCCTTTCTCCAATAGTAGCATGCTCAGTCAACTTCTGTCCTTACATAACGGCAGATCATTTTGCTATCAGTTTTAAACAAATAACCAAAACACAAATCCTTGCAGACCTGTGTAACTGGAGGATTTCAATGTTTTAACATTGTAAAGGCAAGGACAACTTTAAAAAATATATATTTTTTTATAGATTTCAGAGAGGAAGGAAGAGGGAGAGAGAGATAGAAACATCAATGATGAGAGAGAATCATTGATCGGCTGCTTCCTGCATGCCTCACACTGGGGATGGAGCCAGCAACCCGGGCATGTGCCCTTGACCAGAATTGAACCCAAAATGCTTCAGTCCATAGGCCAATGCTCTATCTACTGAGCCAAACTGGCTAGGGTCAAGGATAACTTTTTAACTGTGTGTGAAGCTATTAATTACATGTAGAGATAATCTAAAAGAAATGAATCCTAGATAGTTGCCCTTTCAAGTCATTTTGTTGTTTAAAAGGAGAGAGAGAGAGGGAGGGAGAGAGGGAGAGAAAGAGAGAGGAACAATACAGCAATGTGATGGGGTAGAAAGAGCACTACACAAGGTGTTAGAATATGTGAATCCACAAGCCCTAGGATACTGATGGACAAATATCTGAATCTTCAAAGTCGTGGTGTCTTGCTGAGTCAAATAAGAGGGTCAAATTAGATGCTCTAGAAGGTCTCTTCTTATTTTGAGTCTAATTTACATGTAAGTCAAATATCATTTAATATTCACCCATTGAACTTTACTCTCTACCAGCCTGACTATTTCCCAAAGGAATTACACCTATACTTGGCTTTAGGAGAATATTCAATATTCTGTTCTCGAGAATGCCTCTTCTCAAAGGAAATCTCAAGTCAGCAATCCTGCTCTCTTGTCCTGAAATACATAATGATTGAGGCTTAGAGTTCCTTGGCCAGCTGTCTCCTTCACTTTCCCTCACCTCTCTCCTTAGTGATTGATTGCTAAGCCTCTTCGATATTTTACAGGTGTTGGCAAGTTGGGTTTTCAGAAATAAAGAACAGGGAGAATGAATTAAATTATCCCATTACTCCTACCCCACATATATCTAAGAGCATGTCTGAATGTCAGAGCTTTTTGAGGAGCAAGGGATGATCATAAAACCAACAGGCTCATTTACACATAGCACTGGCTATGCATTAAAGGAAAGACCCATAATAAATGAGGGAAGGCTCTTTGCCAAACTGAACCTTCTATACTAAGTAATTAAGAATGAGCTCCTTGTTAGCTTAAATGTCATGGAATCATAACATTTTAATGTCATTGTCTGAAGAATGGGTAATGAGAGAAAATTTCATTGCATATTTTTGCAGAGTGGTGTTTTTAGAATATTTCTGTGTAAATACTACAGAGCATCCATAATTTATTAACATATCACCCTTTTCACTCTAGTCAGGATTTTTGTGAGCTCTTCTTTAATGCTAAGCTACAAATTAATTTTCTTGCCCATGCCCACCACGGAGGTAGCCTGTATACCCTGCTAAACATTCAGAGCAGGAAACCAAGATGGCGGCATAAAGTATACACCTGTACGTGCTGCCTCTCACAACCACACCAAAACTACAACTAAAAGACAAAACAACTATCACCCACATTACAGCAGATGTAGTCAGCACCCCACCCAAATCCTATTGCATTTACTTCCACAATTAGAAAGCTTACTTGGAACACCTGTAACACTATATGGAGGGTTGGCTTTTTTTTTCTCTTCTGATTATAGGAATAAAGGAACAAGAAGTACTATAGAGACAATGCCACACCAAGTCCTATTTAACCAATGATAGAGAATAAGTATGTGAATAAATACCCAGTTTCCACACCTCTAAGTTGGAATAACTTGGAAGCGTGTTGCATACAGTAGCAGTTGGCTTGATAATAAATTTATTGTCTTCCTCCTATTTTCTGTGTTATCTCCCCAAGCCTCTACCAGTATTTCCTTAGTGCGCCTCCCAAATAAACTCTTGTACTCAAAACCTTATCTCTGGGTCAATTTCTTGAAAACCCAAAACAAGATCCAACACATAGTTCCCATAACCACTAAATGTTCTGGGCCTATAAGATATTAGAACTGAAAGGAACCTCACAGTCATATCAAACAACCCTGATGAGTTTGATTTTCATATGGAAAAATTTAGTTCCAGACAGACCGATCCCAAGGTCACATAAGCAGTTAATGGCCATCAACATTTCAACTAAACTACAGAACAACCATCATTCAGAACCGTCTGAAATCTAGCTGCACTGAATTCTTACAACTAAGGATATAAAGAAAAATCCACATCCAGACTTGTAAGAGGGTCAGAGACACGGAATGGGCTGGTATCACACCCACATGTGGCAAATAAAAACTGGGAGGTGTATCTCAGCCCAAGAGGTCCCCCCTGAGGAATAGTTAATGACAAAGAGCAAATATCCCAAGTCTCCCATGATTCTACTCTGAGAGTGAAATTTGAATCTTGTTAACCACCTAGGACATGTTTAAACTAAAATATTGCTTTTAGCAGTCGTCTGTCATAGGATTTGACTTGAAGAATAGAAAAGTCTATGGTGATATGCTGAGCATAAGAGAACAAAACATTAAAGGGTTGATATATTCTGCAGAGATGACAGGAGTTATGAAGAAAGGTATTATTATCATTAGTCAAGGAGAGACAAGAATATATAGAAAAATTCTGCATAAGAACTAAAGGAGATACCATTCTCTTCAACTTACAAACTCTTACTATTCAATGTTTTGAATGTATATACTTAAAAAAATATATGGTAAAGTCTCCTACCTTTGGAACAATGATGACCCCTCAGAACCTGAATAACAACAGGTAAGTCCTTGCTCTATATTGTGCTTGCTCTATATTAAGAGGATTCAAGGCTGTCTCATGGTCTCTGATTTTGTTCATCTTCTGTTAATTTGATGCCTTGACTTTAGCAATTTACAGCTATTGCCATAGAGGGTAAACTTAGAGCAAAAGAGACACCACAGAACCTTAAAAAAATAAGACACTGGCCCATTTAAAAGCAACTATGAGTCCTGGCAGGGTAGCTCAGTTGGTTAGAGCATCCTCCCAATAAGCCAAGGTTGTGGGTTTGATCTCTGGTCAGGGCACATACAAGAAGCAACCAATGAATGCATAAATAAGTGGAACAACAAATCTCTCTCTCGCTCTCTCATCAATCAATAAAAAAGTTAAAAACTACTGTGAGCTTTAAATGACATTGTAGGAAAAAAAGTATGCCTCAAAAACAGTTTCTGAGCAATACAAATATTACTCTATGTGTGTGTTTGTTCTCATTTGTCCAAATTTCCACATTCCTTTGGCATGGGAACTCTCTGAGGGTTTGATATATTAAAGTAATACTGCAACTAATAATAATACCACCAAAGGAAAATAATACTCTTTATGACACATCAATTTTTTAATTTTATTCCTCAAAAGTTTCAAGAGGAGGACATTTAAAATTGAAAACAAATAAATAATAGCACTATTTGATTCTAGTTGTCAGAAATAAAGAGAAGCTTTTGAGTTTGTGTGCAAGGTCAAAATATGAAAGAATATGTTTATTCCTAGACTCCTTTCACACACAGGTTTCAAGAGCAGGGGTTTTAGTAGGCAGAATAATGCCCCTCCCCAAAGATATCCACATTCTAATCCTCAAACCTGTGGATATGTTGTTACCTTCCACAGCAGAAGGGAGTTTGCAGATGTGATTTGAATTTAGGCTCATGAGATAAAGAGATTATTCTGGAATGTCCCAATGGGCCCAATATAATCAATCAGAAAGCTCCTTATAACAGGGTCAAGTCAGAGAAGCAGGAGCTGTGATGATAGCGGAAGTTGGAGTGATACCATTGCAAAGAAGGAACCACAAGCCAAGGGATGCAGGTAGCCTTTCAAAGCCAGAAGAGGCAGGGAAACAAATTCTCCTGTAGAACCTCTAGAAGGAGCCAATTTTGGCTTCATCCCAGGGAGACTGATTTTGGTCTTCTGACCTCTAGAACTGTTACTTTAAGCCAATAAATTTGTGGCAAATTATTACAGCAGCAACAGGAAACTAATACAAGGGGCGTGTGTAAGTATTATTGCTGGATAATCTACCAAAGAGTTCAACATCATGCTGTGCATGCTCATTCACCCAGTCTCTGGGCAGCAGGGTGGAGTAGAAAGGGCAAAGCCTGAGATCCTACATCCCTCAGTTCCAATCCGGGCTCATCTACTTACTGTCTGCGCTTTTGAGCAAGTTACTTCACCTCTCTGAGCTTGAATTGCCTCTAGATAAAGCAGTGGTTGTCTACATTTCTGATCCAATAGAATTACATCTCTATCGTGACAATATTAAACCACCCAGACAGAATTAAGGTACCAGTACATTGTTGTGAGGTTTAAATGAGATAATGTTGATAAGGTGTCTACACAGTGTTTATTACACAGTAGATGCTCCATAGGGTCATCAGTATTCACCTCACGTCACCCTCACACATCAGGGATCTGGTGCATGAATGTACATCATCATTACCTTCCTGCCTCAACTGGGAAAGCATCAAAATTCAGCAGAACTTGTAAGATGCCCTTTTATTTTAACAGCTTTATTGAGACATAATTGATATACCATAAAATTTACCTGTTTTAAATGTATAATTCAATGAATTTTAGAATATTTACAAAATTGTGCAATAATCACCACAATCTAATTTTTGAACATTCAAAACATCCTAAAAAGAAAATAGGTGCCCATTTGCCATCACTCCTTACTCTCACTCTAGCCCTCTGCAACTATTAACCTATAAATTTGCCTTTTCTGGCCATTTCACAAAGCCATACAATGATTGGGCTGTTTTCCTGGTCCATATCTACCTCTCCAGGTTCACATCTCACCAATTGCCCCTCCCCTCACCTGCTGAACAGCAAAACAGAATTCCTTTGAATTCTCTGAGTTCGCACAATTCGCCGTCTTCTGCCTCCAGCCTTATCCAGGCGCATGCCCCTCCACCTGGACCAATCTCTACGTCCTTCAGGTCTCAACTGAGACTCTGCTCTTTCCAGGAAGTCCTTGTTAGGTGCCTTTGCAACATGCTCTTTATTTTATAACTCATCATGCTACATTGTCATGGCCTGTCTGCATTCCCTGTAAGCCTTGAGGAAGTAGGACCTGTATCTATCTTATTCATCATTGCATCCTTATTGTCTTACATGGTACTTGGTACTCTAGAAATTTATCAATGCCATATATTTAAAAAGTCTCCCATTTGACCAAGGTCAGAAGTATCTTCTGCTAAATTCAGAGAAGATAAACTTAGGTTGAAATATTAGATGTTACTTTGGTCCATTTATCACCTACATAGTTACGAATGGATATTTGATTGGTATATGTGTGTGTATGTGTACAAATGTATAATATACCATGAAATATATAGCAGTATATAGCATTTCATTTTCCCAACTAATTTCTGGACAAAACATTGCCAAATGGTTCACATAGCAGTATTCTATTTAATTTGAGAAATACAGGCTGGGGCAAAAGTAGGATTACAGTTGTAAGTATGCTAAACAGTTTATTCTTATATTATTATTTATTAATTATTGTATTATGTTCCATATGAACAACTGTAAACCTATGTTTGCCACACCCTAAATTTTCACCTGGAGTAGGTTGGAAAAGGTCATCCATTCCTAAATATCTGTTGATGGATATTTTAACCTTTGTCTAGAAAGTATCTACCAAACTATAGAGAAAAATAAAAAGTAAAATTAATTTAAAACTACCATTTTTTTTAATGCAAACAAACCGAATAAGAAAGTTCATATAAAAAGCCCTTCATTCCTATGGTTTTCTTGCTTTTTGTACTTTATAGAGTTTAACTTTGTTATTTTATCCTCAGGCTCTAGAATGACCCTGTCCAATAGAAATATAACTTGGCCACAAATGTGATTTAAAGTATTCTAGTACCTGCATTTAAAAAAAGTAAAAAGAAATAGGTGAAATCAATTTTTAAAACATATTTTCTTTAACAAAATATAATTTCTTTGGTCATTTCACAAGACCATATAAAGCATGGGCTGTTTTCCTGGTTCATATCTACCTCTCCAGGTTCACACCTCACAAATTTCCCACCAATTTCAATTTCTTGAGAAATTGTGACTTTAAAGTGTACCCTTTAAAATTTTCAATTTATCCAAGGTATTATTCAACATGTAATCACAATATAAAAATTGTGAGATGCCTTGCATCCTTTTCATGCTAAATCTTTGAAATCCATTGTTATTTAACACTTAGCACATTACAGTGTGGACTAGGTACATTTCAAGTGCTCATGGCCACATGTGGCTGCTGGGTGCCACATTGGACAGTGCCGCTGTGGAATGTCCATCCACAGAACTAACTCTTATCCTAACAGAATGTTCAAGGAAAGGTTCCTGATTGGGTTAATTCAGTGATTCTTGGTATTGTTACTGCCTGGTAATGTGTACCCATCTTTTTGTTATTATTTGGTTGGTTTTTGTTTTCTTTTTGATATATATATATATATATATTAGAGGCCTGGTGCACAAAATTTGTGCACTCTTGGGGGGGGGTCCCCTCAGCCACGTGGAGTAGGCCTAAGCTGTCAGTCAGACATCCTTAGTGCTGCCACAGAGGCAGGAGAGGCTCCCGCCACCATCACTGTGCTCACCAGCCATGAGCCCGGCTTCTGGCTGAATAGCACTCCCCATGTGGGAGTGCACTGACCATGAGGGGGCAGCTCCTGCATTCAGCATCTATCCCCTGTAGTCAGTGTGCATCATAGTGACTGGTCATTCCTCTGTTCAGTCAATTTGCATAATAGCCTGCACCCTCTCCAATTGGGGACCCCTTGGGGAATGTCTGACTGCTGGTTTAGGTCGATTGGGCCTAAACCGGCAGTCAGTTATCCCTCTCATAATCTGGGACTGCTGGCTCCTAACCACTCACCTGCCTGCCTGATTGCCCCTAACTGCCTCTGCCTGCCTGCCTGATTGCTCCTAACCTTCCTGCCTGCCTGATAACCCCTAACTGTCTCTGCCTGACTGCTGGATCACTCGTAACTGTCCTCCCTTGCCGGCCTGATCTCACCCCCAACTACCCTCCCCTGCGAGCCTGATCTTGCTCCC
Organism: Corynorhinus townsendii; assembly: GCA_026230045.1. NCBI lineage: Eukaryota > Metazoa > Chordata > Mammalia > Chiroptera > Vespertilionidae > Corynorhinus > Corynorhinus townsendii. The sequence goes on along the minus strand of JAPDVU010000002.1, from coordinate 137,375,607 downwards.
AACTGCTCTCCCCTGCCAATCTGATTGCCCCCAACTGCCCTTCCCTGCCAGCTTGATCACCTCTAACTGCCTCTGCCTGCCTGATCACCCCTAACTGCCCTCCCCTGCTGGCCTGATCTTGCCCCCAATGGCCATCCCCTGCTGGCCTGATCTTGCCCCCAACTTCTCTCCTCTGCTGGCCTTATCACCCCTAATTGCCCTCCCCTGCTGGCTTGATCTGCCCCCAACTGCCCTCCTCTGCCAGCCAATTTGGTTCTGATTGGTTGTATTCTATGCCAGTCAGTGTCTCTGGGCCTATCAACGGGGCCTGATCAGAAAGGCGGGGCTGATAAGCAGCCCCAGTGGAGGCCTGCAGAGAAATGGAGAAAGGCTGCTGGCCTGGCCTGGAGAGAAAGAGAGAGGCAAGTGCTGATCAACAGCTGCCACACAGGCTATGGATCAGACCCTGCTTCTCTCTTTAGGCCTCTCTCCAAGCCTGATTCATAGCCCACTCAGTAGTCAGTGCTGGGTCACTGCACCTGCAGCCGCAGCAGTCAGTGCTGGGTCACTATGGCAACCCAGCACTGACTGCAGGACTGACTTCTGGTTGGTTGAGCCTCTGGTTGTGATGGACCCAGGATTTTTATATATTAGGAGAATATATATTAGTTGTTCCACTTATTTATGCATTCATTGGTTGATACTTGTATGTACCCTGATCATGGATCAAACCCGAAACCTTGGCATTTCAGGGCTACCTGACCAGTGCCTTATTTGTTCTGTTTTTAATGTTTATAGTAATTTTCCTTTCCCTTGTTTTGGCTTATTTCTGTATTAAAAACCCAAACACCCTAAAATATCCAATCAATCATCAAAAGCTGAAAACAATCTCTATTAGAATTATAAAGCCCAACCCAATGATTGCCATTGATGGGATTTTAGGCATTGCTCCCTCAGATGAATTCCCACCTGGCTTACCTTTGCTTCATGAAGCAAATATCATTATTTAAACAAACAGACATTCATGAGCTTATTGGCCATCACTTTAAAATTTTATACTAGCTTTTCTTTTCTCAAAAATAAAAAAATTGTCTACCTAAAAAACCCCTTAGGGAAACTGGGTTTTATTAGTTAGAACTTCAAGTATTACAGTGAACTGAAATTTAAAGAGTACATTTTAAGGTCATGATTTTTCAAGAATATACAAATTTAAAAGTTCCCTGCCTCTCTCCTCTTCCCTAAGCCCCAACTCTAAAACTCTAATCTCAGGGATGAGGGAGCTTGGTATTCTGGAGATGAATATAGATGAACTCAAAGACCAAGGGGTTCCATCAGCTCCCTAGTGCATGGAGGGTCATCCTACCCCCCTTCACATAGCTGTGTTCAGTAATCCAAGGGCCAGACCCATTTTCTTTTGTTTACCCCAGGCTTCTCAGAGGTTTGTTGTAATCATAGCTAGCTGGGCCTGGCTAAAGTTGTCCCAGTGGGAATGGGTTCCTTGGAGGTGAGGTTGAGCAGGAAGTTTCTAAGTGGGGAGGTATGGGATATTGTAAGCCACGAGGCAACCAAACTGAGGTCTGTGAGAACATCTGAAGTCCAATACTGAAGAGAACACCAATGAAAGTATGATGTACAAAGAGGTCAAGAGAGGAGTTCCAGGCTACTGTTGGGTGAAGATTAAATCAGAGCAGAAACTAGCAAAAGGGATCCTAAAGTTTTTCCTCCTGCTCTAGTTGTTTGTGCTGCTCACCCTGGTACATGAGTGGGTGAAATTCAATCCAAGGGACAAGGCAGAGTACAAAGGGCTCAAATAGTGGACTGAACTGGAGAACAAGAACCATCTCTTTGTGGCTGTCCTGGCCATGTCTGCTCCATTACTGGTTTTTCTACTGATCATTAACTACACATTTTCAACTCATGGAGATTTGGTTAAGAAGGCAACTTTTGCAATGATGTTTTGGTCAGTCTCAGACTTATGGCCATGAATGACCCATAGTTTAACATGGGAAGCAATTATATCGCATCAGAGTTTTTAATTCTTCAAAGCCTGCCATAATACTTCTGCAAAAGAAAAGAAAAGAAAAGAAAAGAGTGGGGCACGAGTGGGTAAGAATGGTTCATTAGTGGATTAAATTTTACTTTTAAAATAGTGCTATGCATGTAAGTTCCCTTCTTTTGGATTTGATATTAAAATAACTTGATACAGTTATTAGACAAATTGAGTCTGCAGCCATCTGTCACAATAAACAAGGAAACAACTTTTTCTGTGTTGTCATAGTTTTATTATCAGACATTAAGAATGATCTTAAGAAGTAACTACAATTGTTGGCTAATTATTGTGAAAAGGAGAAGTTTGGATTCAAGTAGGCTAAAACTGAAATAATTGTGTTTGGCAGGCATTCTCTAATGTTTAGTGCACAATATTTAATTACCCCGACCACAGATAGCATATTCAGCTATTTAAGGGTGCACTTTGCAGGTGACTCGTCTAAGAAGGTCCATCAGGATGCAATTGTAAGTAGAATTAGATCTTCCACTGAAATAGTCCCACATTTATTTATGTTGGAGACAAGTAGATTGTAACATCTGCTCTTAACATTTTTTAAGACAAATTTTTCTCCTGATGTTTATTTTGTGCAGGGTTCTGAGTTCTCAAATATTTGTCTCAGTACTTGAGCATACTAAACATTTTTTAATTTTACTATCAATGTTGGTTGTACCCATACATATATCTGCATACTACTAGTCTATCTGAGTAAATAGGGAGACCTTCTGTACAGGTGAGACTACAAAACAGGTTGCTGAATTGTCATAGCTGACTGTCAACTCTACAGCACATCTGGAATCTAAAGTATTGGCTCTTTCTTTTATCAGAAACATAGAAAAAGGCACTTAAGGCTCTTACTAGAGAAGTCAAGTATGAATTCACTGCAATCTCACCAAAGACTCAGGTGAGATATAGTTTTGAGAAAGGCAGCCTAGAAATATTAACTACTTTTCCAGGTCAGAGGCCCTCCATGCTGGCTGTAAAATATGCATCTGTGGTTCTTTAAAAATATCTATGCCCAAGTCACACCCAGACCCAGAAATTTTTTAAAGGTTTTTCAGGGTCCTGAACCTCTAATCTGGAACCTTGCTTCTTCAAGTGTGGTTCAGGACTAGCAGCATTAGTACCTCCTTGGAGATTGTTAGAAATGACATTGAGCCTCACTGTGGACCTGCTGAATGACAACTGGCATATAAACAAGATTCTCAGGTAACTCTAATGCATTTGAAGGTTTGCAAACCTCTGTGTTTTAGAAGGTTCTATAAACTCTTTGTTTGTATTGTCAGATTATCAAAAAGCAGCACTAACGGAGAACTCCCTGCTAAAATGCCTTCCCTGAGCTCCCGCTTCACAATGGGCCTGGGATCAGGACAGTCCACTGTGTCAGTTACACAGTTCTCATCAAAGACATTTTCCCATTGTACACCCAATATTCCTTATGCAAGAATCCACGCAATAAACGTTCTCTTACATTTTAATAACAGAAAAAGCTCATGTCAACAGATGAGTTTAGTTACTACTTTTATGCAAGTTTAAAGTTTACAGATAGTCTTATTCATGAAAGTATCCAAACACTAGGTTCTATATGCACTGGCCTGATGGTGCTTCCACTTCATAAACTGAATCTTTGCGATGGCCTCAGATTTACACAGTCATTCCAATAATCATATAAACTACTTCATTTATTTGGCCATGAGTAATGGTCCACAGGAATTTTGAGAGATAGCATCCTTGTTCAATCATTGAAACACATCCCAAGTAACCATTAGTGGATGCGCCTGGAATGGTCTCAACTTACACCGTGCTTTAGCACCCATCTCCTGTCACTCAACTGCAAACCAGTAGTGTGACCCTTCTCCAGTTGGGTTCCTAGACCAGTAGCATCAGCTGGGAACTTGTTAGAAATACAAGTTAGAAATACACGTCCCGATCTATCTAATCATAAATCATGGGTGGGGTCTAGCAGTTCTGTTTAAGGAGCACTCAATGATTCTGAAAGTCAACTGGAATCTCAGAACCCCTTGATGCAGCAGGTCTGAAGGGGGGCTCGGAGAATTTTCATTAACCTGGGAACTTTGAAAACTTCTGATGAAGGGCAACGAGAGAGAAAGCAGCATAAACATTATTTTATTTAAAGCCATTTTAGAAGTCTTCAGCTCTGAGGATTTTAGTTCATTAAAAAAAAACACAAAAATTCAAAAATAAAAAGGTTTTTTTCTACTGCTAGGTCAATAGCTAGTCTGAAGCTACTGTTTTCAAATCTCATTAATGAAATTCTACCTTAGGTTTCTGAGGACTAAGATACTAACAATATACTGTAATTTCAGTAGAGACATTAGTACTTGTATTATCATGTAGCAAATGGAATATGGTGAATGGGGCATGAGATTCCATGAATGGGAATGAATTTGAGTGGAAATCACGGTAGCCAATGGTTGCCTTACCCTGGGTTATTTTTCCTGAAGGGTTTTTCTTATTCTCGTGAGTGGAGACAGATACACAGCACAGATTCCCCACAGAACCTATACAAGTCAGCGCTGTCTGATCTGCACATCTCAGTATCCGGGGCTCTGCCCGCAGGACCAAGTCCAGAGCCTCTGTTAGCTCTTGGCAAAACAGGGCTTCCTGTGTTCAAGACAATGTCTTAAAATGGCTCATAAAAGGTTTCTTGGATATAACTAGTCCTTGCAAAGCAATATTTTGATGATTAAACTATAAGTGAATCAGAAACATATGGAGTGAATTTCCCTTGGGTTTTGCAAAATATACTTTGGATTTTTTTTTTGTCCAGAATATTTGAAAGATCGTTTCGAGTGTTTGTTGAATTGAACATGGCTTCACTTTTCCCAGTTCCCCTTTTATGCTTTGGCAATTTAAGAAGAGGACAAAGATTTATCAGTCTTTTTTTTTTTTTTTTGTCTTAGCCTTTGTTCTTGAGTTACCAGATCTCTATACAAATGCAGCGTTTCTTCATCTAAGAGTTTCAGTTGACTGAGTAGGGAGTAGTTTCCAGCTGCATTGCAATTCTCTTTCTCTCTTTTAGTTTTAGAACAGTTCAAGAGGTTTCTTTTTGATTCATAAAGGAAGGATTTCACACTTGGGTTATTTCAAAGAATAGAAGCTCTCTTGTAGGTGAACCCTTTCCCACTTACCTACAGAGATTAAGCTAACTGTTCTTGCTGTTTCTAGCATTTGAACTCTGTGGGCAGAGGTGTTTGGATGGAGTGTCATCGCTCTGGAGAGTATCTTCCATGTAGTCAGAAAGGATGCTCATCTTCTGCACATCTTGGCGGGGCATTTTAAATAGAAACAAGGGGCCCAAGATGCTGATATAGGAGTATTTTCCTATTATACATTGTTAACATGTGTGTTTTTTTTATATAATAAATAAACAAAACACCCTTTGTCCCCAGGCACAGTGGAAATAGCCCTTATACCTAAGTGTTGGGGGGAATATTTAATTTCTTTACCTGTCAATGAAATAGCTAAATAAGTCTCTGCAATACAGATTTGGGAAACTAAAAAAGAAATTTCATGTCTTTAAAAAAAGTTCAAAGATAATTGATATCTGAGATGAAAAGCAAAAGGAAGACCATGTATTTTTATGCCAGGTGATCCAAACTGAGCAAACAAATAGCATGAGCATGCTTTGCTCTATGAATGAGTGCATGTGTAAATAAACCATAGCTATATTCAGGTGAAATGCAAGGGCGATTAGGAGGATAATTCTTTTAAGTAACTTTGACATGTTTAACCTTTGTTATTAACCAGCACCATAACAGAGCATATGCTATTTTCTGCAACTACTAAACTATTCAGTAGTTGCAGAAATTAGCATATGCTCTGTTATGGTGCTGATTAATAACAAAGGCAATCATTGACCAGCTGCCTCCTGCATGCCCCACACTGAGGATCAAGCCAGTAACCCGGGCATGTTCCCTGACTGGGAATGGAACCAGGACCTCCTCGTTCACATACGTCAGTGCTCAAGCACTGGGCCACACTTGCCGGGCTTAATGAGAAGTTATGGGCTTTGTCCCCAAAATTCTTATGCTGAAGCCCTAACCCCTAGTATCTTAAAATATGACTGTATTTAGAGATAGAGCCTAGAAGGAGGTTATCAAAGTTAAATGAAGTCATATGGGTGGGGTCCTAACCCTATAGGACTGGAAGAGAAACCAAGGATGTGCACATAGAGAGGAAAGACCATGTGAGAAGATGGCCATCTGCAAGCCACTGGAAGAGACCACAGGAGAAACCAACTCTGCAGACATTGTGTCTTAGATTTCTGGCCTTCAGACCTGTGAGAAAATAAATTTCTGTTGTTTAAGCCACCCAGCTCATGGTGTTTTGTTATGGCAGTCTTAACAAACTAATACAATAGTTGTTGGTTATTTGTTATGGATTATCCAGTGATTTTCTTCCCTATTATTAAGAAAAAAATCCTATTTCTTAGTTACGCATACATTGTGTCTTGCTTTTTTTTTTTTTTTTTTGGAGGGGGGGGTGAGTCAATTTCCTTTAATCCTATACAGTTATTCATACCTGTGTGATAGTTCCAGGTGGAGATGGAGTTGTTGAGGGGAGTACGTTAACGTTGTCATTTCTTCAGTTTTGACACGTCATCTTATTTTTTTCTATCAGCAACCTTGGGGGTTGGGCAATAATTATTTTTTTATCATTTTATAAATGAGAAAACAGATTCAACTGATAATTTAGTCAGGGAATAAGACTGAACTTGTAACCAAGACTTTCAATCCCAGTCTCTGTTGTTTCTCCTTTTCACTCTTTTTTCTTTCTCCTTAGCATTACAATACATATTTTCAAGGTTAGGGTGTTTTTATATTTAAAAATTTGTTTCTGCCCTAGCTAGTTTGGCTCAGTGGATAGAGTGTCAGCCTGTGGACTGAAGGGTTCTGGGTTCGATTCCAGTCAAAGGCACACGCCCAGGTTGCAGGCTCAATCCCCAGTATGGGGTGTGCAGGAGGCAGCCAATCAATGATTCTCTCTCATCATTGATGTTTCTATCTCTCTCCCACTTTCTTCCTCTCTGAAATCAATAAAAATATATTTTAAAAAAGAAAACATTGTTTCTTTATTTTTGAACCATATATCTTATTTTTTTCTGTATTTCTAAGAACCTTTTTTTCCTGTTTATCTTAATTTTAAAGTTTGGTGTTGTCTTTGTGGTGTATTACTTAGCTGATGATACTACACTATTCATCACTCTGCCATTTGATGGCCAATCCCAGGGGGGACTTTTGATTCAGGTAGTTTCCTTGAGAAGCCCAGGCTTAACCTGGAAGACCTCTCATGAAATTCCTTCTCTTAACTCCTGCCCTGTAACTGTGGATTCTGCATTTTACAGGTGGCTGAATACCCATGGAATGTAAAAGTAAAGGCCTTTTGACATTTTTGCCCTTTAGGTTCATTATATGACTATCTTCAACTTTATAATACAGCAGGTCCTCAAATTTGTCATTTAGAACAACATTGTTTCATTATAACTTTGATAGCAGAAACTTAACTCTTATTTATATCAACTAGCCTATGGTAAAATTGGCTTTGTTATACGCTGTTTTGCTTAAAGTCACAGAATCTATGGATAATGTCAAGTGAGGACTTACTGTCTATGGTTGGCAGTTTGTTCTATGGGAGACATGACATCCCCATGTTAGGAGACTATAAGGAGAAAACAAGAACTCAGTCCTCAGGGGGCTAGACAAGCGTAGCAGGTTCTGTGTTGTCCTAGCGGAAGCTTATAACTGGGTAGCCATGATCTCGCTCGCACATCTGCCTGAGCTGGCAGATGAACATCTGTAGCCTGAGTCCAGCAGATTCAGAGCCACAACTCATAGCAGGACTGAAGTAAGACAAACCAAGCCTGCCAAACCATAACTACTTCCATGGGAAAGTATTTGAGGCTCTTCGGAGACAAGAGCTACTCTGCCTCGGCTGGGCCAACCTTGGTGTGTCCCCCAGCGGGTCGTCAGGAGCAGCATGATCAAGGCATTAGGGGCAGAGAGTCTGCAGACAAATATTGCCCACCTGCTGCCACCACTGATGTCTGTGTGGCTTAAACCAGTTCAAAGAACTCTTCTGTCCAAAACATAGGGACAATGATGCCTCCTCATAAAGAAGGATAGAAATGCTCATGGCTTAATTTCTGAACATTTTGAAGATCAGGAATGTTGATCTGAATTTGCACAACATATTCTTTACCTTCTGGTTTTTCAAGTATTTTGTGGTAACTAGGTCCCATAAATAACACTAATAATAGCAGGTACATTGACTAAGTGCTGATTATGCTAGACACTGTATTATGTGCTGTTCTATTAATACATTACTTTATTTATTTCCCATACAATGTATGAGGTTTGCACTGTTACTATCCAATTTTATAGAGAAAGAAATGGAGCCTTAGAAAGGTCAGGCCACTTGCCCCCAGTGTCACTCACTGAATAGGTGGCAGAATAGAAATGCAAACTCAAGTCAGTCTGAACACAAAAAGTGTATGCTTTTAACCAAAACATCTCTATTATTCTGAGGACTAGATTTTCAACAGTTGTGCTATTCACATCTTCTGACTGGTTGTCTCATAAACCATTGAACTGTCCCAGAAATGGACATCCAAACAACTGCATTTCTGACTGTCCCTCAGACTGAAAAGTAACACAAACATCCTTTGTAAGACCCAAGTCCCAGATCTTGGGGAGGATGATGTAGGCCCCATGACTTAGGCAGATTACAAATTTCAGAGAATGAGAGTGCAAAGTAATGCACTCCAAGCTATGTAGCGCATCTGTTATCCTCTGTGGTGTAAAAGACACTGACAGGTTGTGTAGTGTATGCTGGTCATTCTTATGAAGCCCAGACCTCATTACTTTACTGGAGTGCAAAAATGCAGGTTTCTAGCAATTTTCAATTGAAGGAAATCTGGAGAAAAGGAACTCACTGTGCTGATATGAACTACTTAAGCAGTGCTTTCTTAAGGGGCTGCCGTTGCAAAAGGGGCTTTAATTAGAAAGCTCATGCTATGCCTTTTGGTTTTGTGGTGAATTTTTAGTTCTGTTTGTCGAGCATCAGAAGGATGGAGGTGATGAGGCTGCAGTAGAGACACTTTTCAATTCCCAAATGTGGTCCATAATCTCAAAGATTTAAGAACCTCTGATTCAAATTCAATTTTATTCTAATATCCAAATATTCTCTTGCAGCGATAACTGTGTCATTCTACAGAGTTGTTTATATTAGAAGCAATGAACTCATATAATTTGCTCCAGACTGGGAGTTAGGTGAGGAAGGAGTGAGGGCAGCAAACACTTGAGTCTCTTTCTAGGCCTGTTTCTAACATCACCATATTTTGTTTAGAGCACCTCATTTGGCCAAAAAAGAACAACAACTAGAAATAAACTGCAAACGAAAGCCTTGCCCATTTCTCAGGTTGTCTAGGACAGTGGTCGGCAAACTCATTAGTCAACAGAGCGGCAAACCGCGGTGGGCGAGCCGCAGTTTGTCGACCACTGGTAGGAGTCCAGTGGTCCCTGGAAAAAAGATCCATTGTAGCATTGTTTCTTCACGCCCAGGGAGCTGTTATCAGGCCCCATATGGATTTTTATTTTCATGCCAAATTTTATCTCAAAATGCCACAGCCCCAGATGGGGTCCCACCAAACCTATTCCTTTATCTAGTCCTTTTATTTTCCCAGTTATCTTATTTTTTAAAATCATCAACAACTTCTCCCCAGACCCACTTTCCCTAAAATATTAATTGGTGATTCCATTTTCCCTTTGCTGTCTCTTTAAATCAGAAACTCCCCCGGGGTTCCTAAGCTGCCTGCCTCAGCAGGCGTCCAGGGCTTCCGGCAAGTCTCCATCAAGGTGAGATTTGCAAGTGAATCTCCTAGGTCTGAAAAACCTCGCCAGTTCCTTATCTAGCTTCTCTGACTTTCAGGCATCTGCACAGCCCCTGTGAGCTCCAGCACAGTCCAAGAGCCTATCCGAGGACTGTAAAAACAAATCAACTAATATTGGCAACTCCAAAAAGGAAAAATTCCCTAAACCGAACAAAACCAATACAAAATCCAACTAATAAACACACAAAAGGCAATCAATTATTTAAAACTCCAATGCCTACCTTACAGATTTCCCAAAGCTCTTTGCTCTCACACGGAGCCTCCTTCTGGCTGTTTCCCGGCTCTCCGATAACTGTGCTTTCTTAGGCTGAGCAACAGTCTCCTCAAGTGTGGGCTCTGAATACACATGCTACACACGCCCAGCCAGCCTTTCGGTGCCAGGCAGCCCTTTCGCCTCCCTTCAGGGCCCCCGGGCTGCCCGTGCCAATTCCCTGACTGCTGCCAGCTCCTATCTGGGGTGAAATGGGGCAGGGAAGGGGGTCAACACTCACCATGGACGATGGGGTGGCCACCCATCTAGGCAGGAAGGGTCCATCTGATCCCTTTCCTAACCTGAAACCCCCACCACAGATGGTTTCTCCAGGCTCATTCAGATCCCAGAACAAGTTGGCAGACTCTTACTGGCATTCCCTGCACCCAGCCTGTGGGATCGCTGTTTACCTTCACAAAACCTCGGTTCTTAAAAACCTGGTTGGAGTCTCCAAGGAGTCATACGTTTCACTTGACATTGGCGGCAACCACTTTCAGAAGCAGGGATCATTTTCGAAATGAAAGAGAAAGTAAGTCTATGATCCAAACCAGACCCTCTGCAGCCTCTGCAAGTCTCAGACTCAGCCCACCTGCCCAGCTGTTTCTGCCTGGAGAGAATTCAGAGGAAACTGCAGCTTGGAAGTCCCTAATTTAAGGCCTGGGCTGCCCTTCCTCTTCCTCCCTCCCTTCCTTCCTTGCTTACTTTCGTCTTCCTTTTTTTTTTTTTTTTTTTTTTTGAGTATTTGTTGAGCTTTTTAACATGCAGTTTGTCTCCTTCTGCAGGGGAATTACTCAGTGAGCCTGTCACCTGACTCCCAGCAGCTCCATTATATAATTCAAACTGTGCTATTTGAGTTCTGACCAGAAAGCCACACTTCCTTTCTCTCTTCTCCACCAACCTTCCCCTCCCCACGAAGTGGATGGAGAGGCAGAAAGGGAGACACTAAAAAACAATGACAATTAACCTTTCTTGAAACTAGGCAGGAGGTGCTACATTTTTGCCTCATATTTTTATTTCCCTTTGGTTTGATTCCTTTTGGGTCAAGGAACTCCTAAATGCTACTGCTGAGTTAGGGATTTCTCAAGATGTAACATCGAAGGTGTAACTAGCAGTTTCTTGATTTTCTTTTAGGGCGGCTGCCCATAGGTTAGATAAACCACTGAGTGAATTTTCAGATGCTAGGGTGCAGCATCAGTGGGAAAGCCTCACATAGATTTATGACACATGTGTAACAAAATCTAACACACAGACGGTTTATTACTTTTGCCACACATCCATGTTCCATGAAATACCAAAGGGGTAGCTTGGGTGGAGGGGTCTTTAGCTCTGACCTTGGTCCTCATAAACCCACTCCAACTACATCAAACAAGCATAAAGTCCAACTGAAAACTGCATATCTACTATGCAAATACCTCTTAGAGGCTGAGTCCCCAGCCTCTACTTTCAACCACATTGAAATCCTTAATGCCAATCCATGTGAGTATTTTAAAGCCACCTTCACAGTAATAAAAATCATTTCAGTCTATCGCAATTTCCCTTTCAGTCATCTTTGTCCAAATGATGCATATTGAAGGGCGAGCATGTTAAAACATAATTGACCCATGAGTGACAGGCTCATGCAGAAACTTAAATGGTGTAAATAAGCATAACATTTAAAGCACCATGAAACAGGATGATCAACGAAAAAAACTCCAACCTGTTCACTTTTCCCATGTCAGAGCTGGGATGAACCATATGCAGAGGGGCTCTGTGCTCTCAATCTCCCAGCCAGTGGAGCCCTGTAGTTGAATATGGAAAGTACCATATTTTTCCATGTATAAGAGGCTATTTTTTCTAAAATCATTAGACTGAAAATCGAGGGGTGTCTTATACATGGAAGTCAGATGAGGAGGGAGCTGCTGGGGTGCATAGCTGCCCATACCTTGTCAGACAGGCTTCCTCCAATCACGAACTTTATTGTTATTGACATCAGCTGCTGCTGTAATTGGAGGTGGAGGTGGAGAGTGTGCAGATGCAACAGGGACTTGAATGTTCTGAGCCCAAAAAGATGTCAAAAGATAAAAAGATAAATACTGGTAAGTGATTTTCTTACTCTGCAAAATTCAAACTGAATGTAATCAGCTATGCAAAAGAGCATGGAAATTGAGCTGCAGAGAGACAATTTGGACCTCCTTCCACTGAGTGTATGATCAGACAGTGGAGAAAACAGGAAGAACAACTCCTTAAGATGCCAAAAAAAAGAAGAAGGCATTAAGAGGAAAACCAGCAAACTGTTTAAAATATTGATTTTTAAATTTTGGGTTGGAAAAGTAGGGAGAGTCTTATACATGGGGGAGTCTTATACATGGAAAAACACGGTACTTGAAAGGACTATTAAAGTCTGTGGGAACAAATGCTAATACTGACCAATCTTCTTTTGCTTTATCCCAGTCTGGCCTCTTTTCTGTCTTCTGCATCCCCCCAAGTTCTCCCCCCGCTCCATGCCCATTCTCATATTAATCAAAGGAAACCTCTTGGTTCTTCCTGCCTGTCTCCAGCACTGTAAGGAATATTAGATGCCATTACTACATTAAACTGTGTGGCATTAGACTGATGAGGTGCCCTAAGAATACCTTTCAAAATAATTTTAATATTTGGAATATCCAAATATTCCCCTGAAGGGATATGAGATAATTTCTATTCTCTTTATACAGACCCAAGGAAGCCAGTGACACAGGCAGAAATTAGAAATCAGGTCTCCTATGCTCAGTGCTCTGCTTTGCAAAGGAAGACCCAGATACACATGAAAAAATCATAAATGTGTACACTTAAATGACAGATTGATGACTGTTTATATCTCTTCCTCCAGGTGTAGTAAATACAATGTGCTGTGGCAGTTGCTATGGCAACTACTTTTTTATGAGATAAAGATACATAGGAAGATATTTGAAAACATCAGGTGGTGAGACCTTCCCCAGTAATAGAAAGATAAGCAATGATATAAAATATAACCTTGGCCTATATAAAGTCATCAAATATTGACATTGCAAAGCTTGAATTTCTTAGACCAGCACTGTCCAATAAAATATAATGTGAGCCATACATATAATTTTACACTTTCTAATAGCTGCATTAAAAAATTAAAAAAAACACTGGTGAAATTAATTTTGGTAGTATATTTTATTTAATGAAATCTATCCAAAATATTTCAATATGTCATCAATACAAAAATTATTAACAAAGTACTTTGTATTATTTTCTTTATTCTACATTTCTGAACCCTATACTTTAACACATCTTATTTAGGAGTAGCTACATTTCATGTGCTCAATAGCCATATGTGGCTAGTAGTGACAACCACAGTAGATGGCCCTGCCCCTGACTATATTTGATCATTTTTGGTTTGGAAAGTATTCTTTGAGTATATTTGTCTATCTCTCCTTGGAAATTTCAGAACAATAAGTTGCATTCATTTGATTCTAGCCTTATGGCACAATTCAAACAGTGTTTTATTGAATGGAGCAATAAGATATTAAATAAGTTTAGAATTTAAATGTTATTAGTTATGCAGCTTCTTTCATGCCACCAGAGAATCTATGAAGATTAATATATGTATATATTAGTATATATGTATGTCTGGTTCATAGTAAGGTCCTTCCTTGGGTTGCCCCAATTGCCCAAGTTGGGGACCTCAGAGCCATGCTTGCTTTTAATTTCCACACACTCTCTGTACTCTCCTTGCATCCCATTGAGTAGACCACTAAGTCTTATCAAGTCTACCTGTCACCTCTTCTCAAGTCCCAGGGCTTCTGCTACAACCCAGATGATCCCAAGAACCCCTGCTAAGGTCTCCCTGTCTCCACTGTCTACCCATTCAAGTTCATTCTCCATCCTGCCTTCATTGGGAGCATGTGCTGAAAGTAGACATTCAATTATGTACCTTCTCAGCTTAAAGCTTTTAATAGCAATGCACTGCCTTTCAAATAAAACCCTTTGCTGTGATCCACAGGCATACTCTGATGTGATTCATAGGCAACCTTCAACTGGCCACTGGGAAACTTTCTGCCCATCACCTGGCTATTCATTTTTTATTTTACCCTGGTCTTCATACTTGACAGTGCCATGATTTCCATGATTTCATACCTTTGTTTAAAGTCTTCTTCCTTTGCCTGGAATGTTCTCTCTTAAAATGCCTACCCCTCACCAAACAGCAAAATCCTTCCAGCCTAGCCCAAACATTTACTGTAGCTTTTCCTGGTCTTGCTGTCAAAATGAATAGTTATTCTCATCTATGTTTTCACACAACTTTTGTAAATTTGTTATAAAATGTGTTATATATCACTTCCTATTATAATTATATGATACTAGAGGCCCAGTGCACAAAATCATGTGGGTATGGTCCCTAGGGCCTAGCCTCTTGCTATTAGGGCTATCTTCTGCCAGTTTGCCAGATCCCCAGGCCGACTGCTACCTCCGCCGCCAGGCTGTCAGGCTTTTGGGATCACCAGCTCATCCCCGGCTGCTCCGGGGCTCAGGCCTGCAGGGAAAGCAGGTGCCAGTGACTTCACCTCCATGCACGTGCACCAGCAGGCCAGTGATGGAACGTGCGGCCCGCTTGAAGCTGCTCAGGTGGGCGCAGTCACCGCTGCTGCTGCTGCTGCTGCTGGGGCTTGAGGCACTGACAGAAGCTGTGGGGCTTGCCCACGACCTTCCTGCCCCAGCGTGAGCAGCCCCGAGTGGGCAGCATGTTCCATCAGCAGGCAGCCTGGCCCATATGCATGGAGGTGAAGTCGCTGGCACCTGCTTTCCCACAAGCCTGAGCCCCTGAGCAGCAGGGGATGAACTGGTGATCCCAATGGCCTGACAGCCAGCCTGGTCCTCTCACCACCCATCCGAGTCCCCCTTTCACCATCGCTGATCCCCAGGGGCAGGGACCATAAAGGTCAGCTGTTCAGCCCGCTCGCCAGTCCGCAGTCCCATCCGCCCCGCCCTGCTCGTGGGCAGAGAGGGAGAGTGCAGGCGACCGAGAGGTGCTCAATGCACCTCATGGTGACCAGTTGTTTGGTCGTCACGGACACTGGCTTTGTGTGTGTGTGTGTGTGTGTGTGTGTGTGTGTGTGTGTGTGTGTATATATATATATATATATATATATATGAGACAAGAACTCCCTTAAAAACAGGAAACTCATACCCTTTTCCTTGAATTTGAGTAGGATCTCAATAAATGCCTGAAGAATTCCAATACCTTTCCTTTTCCATTTCTCCTTCTTCCAATTGTTTAACCACTTGGTACATCATTACCATCATTACCATCACCATCATTGCAAAGCAGCCAATAGTTACTAGCACTACTATGTACCAGATACTGTGCTAAACATTTACATACATTTCACAGAATTCCCACAACAAATCTGCAAGTTAGGGACTTAATTTTCTTAGTTTTTAATAGCTGTGGCATCTTTAGTATCATTAACTTCTTTCTTTTTTTTAATTTAAATTTTATTTTTCAATTACAGTTTACATTCAATATTATTTTGTATTATTTTCAGGTGTACAGCATAATGGTTAGATAATCATATACTTGACAAAATGTCCCCCTAGATATTTCTAGTAGCATTTCATTCTTGCAACAAGTGTTTTAAAGTGATTCTTTTAAAAAAAATTTTTATTGATTTCAGAGAGGAAGGGAGAGGGAGAAAGAGATAGAAACATCAATGATGAGAGAGAAACATTAATTGACTGCCTCCAGCATGCCCCCCAATAGGGATCGAGCCCATAATCGGAGCATGTGCCTGACCGGCAATTAAACCGTGACCTCCTGGTTCATAGGTCGTTGTTCAACCACTCAGCCCTGTCAGAAGGGCTGAAGTGATTCTTATAATGCCTATTATGACAAGCTGATGTGCAGTTATGCCTCCAAAGAGTGCAGGATGTCATACTTGTTTGTTGACTTATTTGTTGATGGACTAAGGCATGTGTCTTTTGTTTCATATTTTTAGTGACTTTATCTCTTTAACACTTCCAATTCTTAGTGGCATGAGAAAACAGAAAGTTTAATAGTATTTTGGCAGAGTAAGAGTATAATGACTTTGAGTAAGGGGGAGAAACATGAACATCGCAGGATGTGACCTTGAGTTTTGCTGCTCAGTCATTTTTGGCTCTCTAGTCATTTCCACATAATTCAGCGTAGTAGTGCTTTAAAAAGTAGAGTGATCACCACCAAATGCTGGGGAGGAGGTGGAGCCATAGGAACTCTCATTTATTGCTGGTGGGAATGCAAAGTGGTACAGCCACTTTAGGAGACAGCTTGGTGATTTCTTATAAAACTGAAATTACTTTTGCCATAGGAGCCTGCAGTTATACTCCTTGGTATTTACTCGAATGAACTGAAAACTAATGTCTGCATGGAAATCTGCACATGGAGAAATAAACCGTGGTACATCCATACAATGGACTATTGTTCAGTGCAAGAAGAAATGAAGTCACGAAAAGATATAGAGGATCCTTAAATGTCTATTACTAAGTGAAAGAAGCTGATCTGAAAACGTTCCATACTATACAATTCCAACTAAAAGACAAAATTATGGTGACAGCAAACAAAACAAAACACACACACACACACACACACACACACACACACACACACACACACACACAAAACAAAACACATTGGTGCCAGGGGATGGAGGGAAGGAGGGATGTATACGGAAGTATAGAGGATTGTTAGGCAGTGAAACTACTCCGCATGCTACTATAATGGTGGATACATGTCATTATACATTTGTGCGAACTTAAAGAATGTACAACACAAACTTAAAGAATGAAAGTGATGGACTTTGGGTAATAATGATGTGTCAATGCAGTCATTGTAGCAATGTGTCAATGTAGATTCTTCAATTGTAACCAGTATAGTATTCTGGTGGCAGATGCTGATAGTGGTGGAGGCTGAGGGGGAAGGAGGAGGAGAGCAGGGGGTATATAGAGACTCTGTACTTTCTGATCAGTTTTGCTGTGAACTACAATCGGCTCTAACAAATAAAGTTTTTTTTTTGTTGTTTTTTTTTTTAAGCGGTGTGACCAGAGAATGGCTTGCTCATGGGTGCCCAGGGTTTGTCTCAGTGGCTTTTGGTACCAGGTACAAGTTGTTTTTGCACTAGATTGTCAGTTGCTCAAGTTTATTAATTTTTTTTCTATTTTGTTTCCGCAATATCACTAAATTAATAACAATGGATGTACTAAGGGGTTAATAAATATTTGTTTAAATGAAATAAAGAACTTAATACACCACATAATAAATACATAGTCTCTCCTCCCCACCCCCCCATACTAGTAAACCCTATGATAGTCTTAGAATGATTACTGATTACTGATGTGATTTCTGGAAACTCTGGAGCCCGGGACAGCTTCAGACTTGGAGGGAGGGAGTGCCAGGAGACCCGGTTTAGGACTAGGGGAAGAGCAGGGTCTTGGGAAAGATTGGGAAGAGCTCTCTGTGTCCTGGGGATCAGCCCTTGGCTACCCCCTGCTGAATTTATTATACATGACACAGAGCAGGGCTGTCTCTGCTGGGCAAGGGGCTTACTTACCCCTGTAAGCCTCAGGTTCTGTTTCTGAAAAAAGGGGATGAGAATATTGTAGGCTTTACATAGATCATGTCTATAAAGTGCTTGGCAGAATGATTGGCTCATGTCTATGTCAATTAATGAAAAATGCTTATTCTTAGTATTAAGTATGATTAGGTATTACATGGTAACAGTCAAGAGAGATAGGATGAAGGAGCTCAAGAGAGGTCAGTGCCTGTGAGTTCATCTATCTCACATCACCTTCTTTCTACTCAACTTGCAATTGGCACATATTAAGATGATGAATTATTTGAATTCCACTACCTTTGTCTTCCTTCCTTTCTTGTTTTCTTCTTTCCTTCTTTCACCCCTCCCTTCTTTATGATCTTTCTTCTTCTCTCCCTCTTCTCCTTTTTTCTTCCTTCCCATGTATTATTTTAAAAATGAGTTTATTTTGTCCCTTGCTATTCTTGGCTGACTAACTGAGGCTCTTTTGTATTGAGGTTTTCTTGCCAAAGCCATGTTAAGCTCACCAGGTTGCTAAACTTAAACCAGCTTGTTTCTGTTGGAAGGCCTGCAATGCCCCAAAACAAGAGAGGTATGAGGTCAAAGGATTGCTGTTCAGAGCACAGGGTCTGCTTCACACAGAGTGTCCCAGGAGGAAGGCAGAGTCTGAGAGGGGAGAGATCTGAGGCCTCCAGCATAATCTATAACAGAGCAGCTCAGACCTCACTCCCTGCCAAGTCAATGCCACCGCCAATCGCAAAGGCAATTTTTCAAATTGCATTTTTGGCCAGCTTAGCATACTGTCTATGTGATAGCTTTACTTTGGGAGAACAATAGGAAAAAGCAGTTTCCCAGAGGGGTAGGCAGTTTAGTTGCTTCCTTTAATTCTCTCCAAAGCACCACGTGGAATTTACATGATGATCTGTATCCAAACAGAACCAAAGTCCAAGAAAGATACAAAAGGGAAGATGAGATACACAGCAGCCCTTATATAAAGTCGAATGAGCGAGGTGGAGGGAGACCTGGGATTGAATTCTAGTTCTGCCACCTTCTCACCGGGGCCAGGTTATCTCCCCTTTGTTTCTGTGTGAAATGCTGATGATAATACACTGGAGGCAGGGGAGGAGAGTCTGTGACATTTATAAAGCATCTGTCCTGGGCCTGGTGTACAGAAAGACCTGGGCCAGGTAAGTTTTCTCTTGTCTAAAATGGAAAGAAATTACACAATCCTTCCTATAAAGTTCTGTGGTGGAAGTGAAAGGAGCCCTCCAGCAAATGGTAAGTGCCACACGTGTGTGTCTTCTCTCCCACCTCCTCTGTCCCCAAACTTCCATGCTGCAGACTATCGTTTCCAAAGTTGGATACAACTGTATCTCCCACCTCACCTGCTCTTCTAGAACCCTGCCACTCCCACTATTAAGTGGTGGCATAATTTCTCTCTCTCTGAATCTGGTTGGGCTTGGAACAAGCTTGTTGTAATTTGGTGGGACCGCAGAGGCTAAGTCATAAATACAATATCAGCTGATACCTTATTAGTTGGAACACTTGTTCTTGAAGTATTCAGCAAGCAGGTAAGCAGCTGACATCACTGAGGTTGCCATGCTATGAGGAAGCTCAACCTAGCATAAAGAGAGTTCCCAGATTCTGCAACCCTACTTGCCCCCCACAGTCATGGTGTGACTGCAATCTCATGAGAGACAACTGGAACTAGAATCATCCACCTGAGTGCTTCCTGAATTCCTGAAACACATTAATGAAATGTAGATAATGAACACACAACAAAAGTTAATTGGAAGAGAAATATGGTCTCCATTGTACTTTCATAGAGTACAATAATATAGGATTCAAAGCTTAGGTCCTTTTATCAGGGAGAACTAGTGGCCCAGTGCACAAAATTCGTGCATGGAGGGGGGTTCCCTCAGCCCAGCCTGCATTCTCTCCAATCAGGGACCCCTTGGGGGATGTCTGACTACCTGTTTAGGCCCGATCCCTGTGGGACATCCCTCTCGCAAACTGGGACTGCTGGCTCCTAACTGCTCACCTGCCTGCCTGCCTGATTGCCCCTAACCTCTCTGCCTGTCTGCCTGATTGCCCCCAACTGCCCTCCCCTGCAGCCTGATCTCGCCCTCAACGGCCTTCACCTGCCAGTCTGATCTCACTCCCAACTGCTCTCCGCTGCTGGCCAATTTGGTTCTGATTGGTCAGTTTCTATACCAGTCAGTGTCAAAAGCTCCAACTCCTAGGCAGCCATTGGCTCCTCACAGTTCACCCAGATTTGGTTCTGATTGGTCGATTTCTATGCCAGTCAGCATCTCCAGGCTATCTCCGGACCTGATCAGAGAGGCAGAGCTGATCAGCAGTTCCCGGCAGAGGCCCAGAGAGAAACAGAGGCACAGCTGCTAGAGAAAGAGAGAGGCAACGGGTGATCAACAGCTGCCACAGAGGCTGCGGATCAGACCCTGCTTCTCTCTCTGGACCTCTCTCCAGGCCTGATCCGCAGCCCCCTCAGCAGTCAGTGGTGGGTCACCGTGCCCACAGTGGCAGCAGTCAGTGCTGGGTCACCACAGCAACCCAGCACTTACTGCAGGACTGACTTCTGATGTTTGGTCCAGCCTTTGGTCAGTCATTTCAGACCTTGGGTTTTTATATATTAGGATAGGGTTTAAATCCACCCCATTACTTTAGCTGTGTGGCCTTTGATAAGTCCACATGTCTAAAAAGGTGATAACAATAATGCCTTGGTCAAAGAATTATTGTCAGGATAAATGAGGTAGTTCAGGTTAAGAACAGCATCAAAATGCACAGAGTAGCCATGGCCAGTTTTGCTAAATGGTTAGAGAATCAGCCCATGCACCGAAGGGTCTCGGGTTCGATTCCCAGTCAAGGGCATGTATCTGGGTTGTAGGTTTATTTCCTGGCTCAGGTCAGAGCACATGTGGGAGGCAACCAATCAATGTGTCTCTCTCACTTCATACCAACAAAAAAAAAAACCCACACACAAAAAACCACGCACAGGTTAGGCACACATCTTAAATATTGTTCACCATCATCCTCATTCCCACCAACACTACCAACCTGACACCACCACCAACAACAACTTTATTCTGTAGTCATAATTATGGGTTTTTCTCCAAAGGCCTTACAGCTGGTTGGAATAGACCCCTTTCTTTCATTAGTCACACTTTCTTCCTTGTAGACATTCCCTTCAACCCAATTCTGTCTATAGGACTGCATCTCTCAGCCTTTATGCTAATATCACAATCTTGGGGAATTGTTTTAAACAGTCCAATCAATCTTGGCTGCTTTGTACAGCTTACCCACAATCAACCATCACTTTACTCTCAATAGTCTCAACTGTTTCAGTCATCATTACCTATTAATAGACAAATATTCTGGAGCAGAAAATCTGTTTTAATCAAAGATGCAGAACTATCTATCCCTAGGTCTGTTGGGCCATTCAGCTCAGCCTTTGGATACTTACATTGAGCCAACAGAAGAGAAAATTACGGTTCAAAAAGATAAAGTATAACTTTCTACTTAAATAGCATTACAGTTTAATTGTCATCCACGTATTCATTCATATTTTCATTTGGTCATTCAACAAATAGTTATTAACAGCTTACCATGTGCTGGGCTCTGGACATACAAAATAGATGGGATTTTTGTCCTTGAGAATTTTCAGACTGGAAAGTAACTGGATTTGCCACCATCAAATAACCCTGGGTTTGAATCTGACTCTGTCACTTACTACATCTTTGAATTGCTTCCATCTTTTGAGCCCCATTTTTTACCTTGGGTTATTGTGAGAATTGAATGAATTAATGTACGGAGAGTGATCACCACAGCACCTGGCAATGTGTATGTTTCTTTTCCCAAATGTCATATAACCTGAAGCCACTAGATTCAGGGATGTCTGGATCCCACATTTGTGCTTTTAAAGGATTTTTCTAATTATTATAACTATATTTTAAGTCTCACTACTTTTGTTCCCCCCAGGTCATTTATTCAATCAATCACTCATTCAAAAATTTTAAATATTGCTTTTCCATGTCTTTTTTTATCTCCCTTCTGCAGAAAGCAATGTAGTAAGCATTGACTGTTATGAAAATCACAAGGCAACTAGTGTCTTCACAGAAAAAAAAAAATGGCTATCTTTCTTTGTGGATTCTTGGGAAGCCACAGTGAAGTGCTGGGTTATGAAAAATATCTTATCTAAATAGTATAGCAGAAAGAGCCATAGTTAGCATCCAGTCCAAAAAAAGCTTACCTAGTCATTTGGTAACTTATGAAAAAATTTTCCTATATTTAAAAGTTGGAATTATTACAAAATTGTATTAATGACCTAGGGGACTGTCATAAAGATCCACCAGTCTTACTGCCCTGTTCGTTCTGAGCCCTCTCCCCTATTGGACACACATTGCAACTCTTCTCTTGCCTTCCATTACGCTCAGCTACTTTTAAACAAACCAACAAGCAAACACTACTTAACTCGTTTTCTTTTCACCATTTATCTGCTTCTTAAATCATCTCCTGGTCTTATTTCTCACTTAATGATCCCACATCTGATCTTTTAATCTACTACTCAGGAGCCTTCACTTCCATATCAATTGCAATTTCTCTAATTCACATTCTTAGCCTCTCTTACTAGAACTATCACAATAACCAACTGGTCTCCATTGGCAAATTGCTTGTCTCTCTGATCTTTGTTTTCCACACTGACCAGAATTATTGTTTTAATACCAGGCTAGTATGTGACACTCCTCAAAGATTGATAATACTGTTCAAGTTGTTTAGCAAGAGATTTGAGGTTCTTCCTGATTTGCACTGTATCCCTATCTTCTCTCTCACTGCATCCTTCACTGATGCCTAACTTTCTGCTACAACATACTTCTTGGTATTCCGTACATTTTTCATCTTTCCCTACCTATCTTCTTATCAGACAATGCACTTATTTTATATCTCTTGCAACATTTCCCACTATATACTCCTCAGAATTCTGACCTTAGGAAATGTTCTACTGAAGAAAAGGAGCTCTGATAAGCAGTTCTGGGTAATACTG
The DNA here is from genome assembly GCA_026230045.1 of Corynorhinus townsendii. Classification (NCBI taxonomy): domain Eukaryota; kingdom Metazoa; phylum Chordata; class Mammalia; order Chiroptera; family Vespertilionidae; genus Corynorhinus; species Corynorhinus townsendii. The sequence continues at coordinate 137,352,813 of JAPDVU010000002.1, read as the reverse complement.
TCCTCTCTCCCCTTGGAGGTTACATGTACATCAGCATTTCAAATGCTCTGAGAAGTCCCACAACACATAAACCTGATTAGCTTTGTTTAATCCAATATCTCCTAAACATTGTTTTTGGTTTTTTTTTACCCCGAAAACCCTTAAATACTAGAGTTTATTAACCGTATTTTTGGAAATACTGAACTATTCAAATCCTTTTCATTCATTCTTTATATGTCCATTACTCATTTAATTGACAAGTATTTAACACCATGCCAGGCATTGGAGAATGTACTGAGGGAAAAATAGAAAGCAAGATGGACATAGTCATGATGCTTACAGTTTTCTCCAGAAGAGCAGATAACTAAACATGCAACAACCACAAAGTGTGGTAAGAGCTACCTCATAAGGGGAAGTCAGTGCATGGTAATGGGACTTTGTTTGGGGAATGTTTAGGGAGGGCTTCCTGGAGGAAGGGGCTTTACATGAGGACGTGAAGGAGAAGTGGGAGTTAGCCAGATAGGAGTTAGGGGAAGAAAGGGAAAAGGTGATGTAGGCAAGGTCAATTGCTTGTGTGAAGTCCTGAAACAAGAGTGAGCATGGGGATGACTGAGCAACTAGGCAATACCTCAACCCAAAGGTCACCCTTGCATCCTTCCTCAGAATCTTCCCCTGCCCTCCTCTATCTGGTTTACAAAGTGGATGTTTAATAAGTGTGTGTTGAATTGCTATTCCTTTAGTAATTTGGTCACATTATTATTTTTTATTTATTAATTTTTAATTTTTTATTGTTTGAAGTATTACAAATGCTAGTATATGTCTCCTTCTTTCCCCCCATTGACCTCCCTCCCTGCAGCTTCCCCTACCCCCATGTTAAAGCACAGAGATGTACATCCTGCCCCCCAATATACACATATTATCCCTAACACTTTTAATAAAGTCAAAATAAGACAGTTGTTTTTAAAAAAGGGTTTATTGCTAAAAATGTATATGGATGTTGTTTTACTAATTTTATTTCTAATTTATTTTTAATTAAACATAGGTACATAATTGCAAATGGTTAGATGGTTTTCTTAATTAACTCCATTGTTGTCTAATCCTCTTTAACATATTTTGCATTCTTGGGTGGCTTGCTTTTGTCACATGGCAAATAGAGAAGTAAAACTGTAATTGGGCAGATGGAACTAGACACTTAGAATTGAGTATACCTACATGCCCAGAAGTTTGAATCAACATCTTTCCCAGAAGCCACCATACTGAGATTCCTCTATTGTTGCCTTAATTCTCAATACACTGTAATTCCTGCCTTTTTTCCTTTGGCTGCCCTCTGGTAATAAAAAAAGCTATCCTTTTTGTCATCTGTAGAATAGAGGGTAATGCCTCTTAATTAACAGAAAGAAGTGGTGCAATATAGTGAGAACATTGCAATTGTTTCCGATTAATCCCACATGCAGTTTGGCAAAGTTAATAATCCATAAAATGACTTAGGATATAAATATGGAGAACAATCATATTTCATCACACATTTTTAATTGTTTCAACAAAAGCAGGAAAATTCAAAGGGTAGATGCATACAAGGTCTACAGATTTACAGTATCATAAATTCAATCCTAAATATAATCTCAAATAGAAAAGAACTGCATATGTGCTATTCAGATCTTATGAACTCCCAAATGTTTTATATTCCCTATAAATCATCACACACTGACAGGTGTCAATTTAACTACCAAATAATTAAACATTATTTGACTGAATCCACCTTTTATCATCAAAGCAAAGACACTTTCATGGTCACGGAAAAGCAGGAAAGACATGTACCTTTTAATTTTATCAGACAACTTATTTCTAAAATTTTCGAGGCTATAGAATGTGTCTTGCACATCTATGAACCCCTAAAAATGCCTCATAGAACATCTTACTACAGATCCATAATACTGTTTTTTTAAAGCAGATCAACTTTTATTATTATTGATTTTAGAAAGAGGGAGAGGGAGAGAGGCATAGAAACATCAATGATGAAAGAGAGTCATTGATTAGCTGCCTCCTGCATGCCCCCCACTGGGAATGGAGCTGAAAACCCAGGCACGTGTCCTGATTGGGAATCGAACAGTGACCTCTGGTTCATTGGTTGATGCTCACTTGCTGGGCAATACATTTTTAAAAAAATGAGGTAAAATACACCACATAAAATTCATCATTTTCACCATTCCTTCTTCCCCTTTTTTAAAAAGGGTGGTGGTGGTGGAGGGGGGTTGTTGTTGCTTGTATGTTAGAATATTTCATTTCCTTAAGGGTGAGCAAGAGATAGGAATTGGTGTTGGAGAGCCAGTGTCCATGGACATAGGTAGCAATTCACTCATGGGTGCTTTTCACTTAATCACTTTGTGGATGACATCACTTGTGGGCGGGATGGGCGAATTTATGCATCTGGTGTTTCCTGTTTTAAGTTGTTCAAACCTGGGGAGGAGTTTTTCCAAAAGAGAATAGCTAAGAACTCTGACTGTATTGGATTTATTTTTATTAACTCGGCTTCCCCTATGGTATTTTGATTGCAAGCTCTCTATGCTAACATTTCAGTCTCCTTTGCATGCCTCCAGCTCTATAAACATTAGGTTGTATATACCTTGGCTTATATACTTGCTTTTGGCTTATAATCTTCCCTGAGTTCTCAATGATGCATCCCTGACTGACATCTGCTGGTGGCTCACCTATCCCAACATAATTTTCAACTCCCAGCATCCCAGAGTTACACTTAAAGGACTTTTAACCCCCTTCACCCTCCCTCTTTAGGTGAGAGTCAGATTCAAGTGCCAAGATAAGAAGTGGTGAGCAAAGCAATCAACACTCCTATGCCTTGCTTTTCTATTTGCTTCTGTTCACAGTTCTAAGCTGCAAGGGAGAACTTTGATCTAATTTAAAGGGTGATTTATGCCAGAACAAATGGTTATTAAGAGCATCCCATGCAGTGGGCCAAGTGATAGGCATGACATAGGAGGCAGGGTAGCTGTCATTAATTTGCTCCTACTCTGGGGTTACTTCTTAAAGAGGCATTTACTGCTGGTCTGGTTTAGCCATTCATCAGCTGATGGTTTATCCAAATGTACTGGGACCCAAGGATTTTCTGTGTGTGAACAGGCATGGGTGAGTGACTTTGGCAGTGAACCTGGCCAGTGGCGAATGATTTCTCACATGGAGTTGGTGTCTCAGGGAGCCCAATAAACATAACATCAAAGAGAAAACTACACCCTTGCTGTGCAAACACCTCTTTTAGTCATATTGGAATTCTGAAAGCTAATCTACATAGGCATTTTGAAGTCCCCACTGTCTTCAGTGGAGGAATAATAATCATTTCAGTCCATCCCAATCTTCTGTCTTAGCACCTGTAATGAAAGGACAGCAAGTGTCTATGTCCGACTGATACATATTGAGAACAAAGCATATTAGAATATTGGAGAGGCTGAGAAACTTAGATGGCATAAGTGAGTGTAACACTTAGAGCTTTAGGAAACGTGCCCGTGAACACAAAAATCTCTAACCTGTTCACTTTGTACTTAGCAAAGCGAGGATTAGTTGTACAAAGGATATGACCAGAGAGGCTGGGAATTTGCATTTTAGACCATTCCTGGCAACACATGGCTCCCAACCAACAAAGCTCCGTGAGCTCTCACGCCTCCTTACATTCAAGGTGTGATGTGCATTATGAATTCTGAACTGAGCTCTGGTCAGCCATCTAGAAAGTGATTTCATCTCCACTGAATATTTCACTATCCTAAATGGAAACTCTTCCAGCTTGTTACCCTGTCACTTAGTTGTTCTGAAAAAAAGCCACTCTAAACCAATATATTGAGGCTCTCAGTTAAAGCACAAAACTCTTGCAACTGTGAGCCTATCTAATAAAAGAGTAATATGCAAATTAACCATCACTCAGCTACACCCACAAGCCATGCCCACCAGCCAATCAGGAGTGAGTATGCAAATTAACCCAACCAAGATGGCTGAGGCCACGGCGAGAGCAGGAGGGAGACTTGGGTTTCCCCAGCGATGGAGGAAGCCAAGCTTTCCGCACACCCTGGCCAACCCAGGCCTGCACTCCAGGCTACAAAGTTTCAATTATAGAAGATAAATAAATCCCGACAGAAATGGCTGCCACCACAGAGCGAGCAGAAGGATTGGCTCCACTCCAGGCTACAAAGTTTCAATTGTAGGAGATAAATAAATCCCAGATACCAGGGCCTCCACTTGGGTCGCTGGGGAGCGTGGCCGGCCTGCAAACCATCACAGGCCCCTTGCCCAGGCCGCCCCACTCCCCAAGAGAACCCCCACCCTGATTTGGGACACCCTTCAGGGCAAACCAGCTGGTCCCCACCCATGCACCAGACCTCTATCCTATCTAATAAAAGAGTAATATACAGATTGACCATCACTCCAAAACACAAGATGGCTGCCCCCATGTGGTCAAAGATCTTGCCTCCATGTGGACACAAGATGGCCACCAGGGGAGGGCAGTTGGGAGGGACCAGGCCTGCAAGGGAGGGCAGTTGGGGGAGATCAAACCTTCAGGGGAGGGCAGTTAGAGGTGACCAGGCCGGCAAAGGAGGAAAGCTGGTGGTGACCAGGCCTGCAGGGAAGGGCAGTTGGGGCAGACCAGGCCTGCAGGGGAGGACAGTTAGGGGTGACCAGGTCTGCATGGGAGGGCAGTTAGGGGCAAATAGGCTGGCAGGGGAGCAGTTAGGCATCAATCAGGCTGGCAGGGGAGTGATTAGGGGGTGATCAGGCTGGCAAGCAGAAGTGGTTAGGGGCATTCAGGAAGGCAGGCAGCCGAGTAGTTGGGAGCCAACAGTTCTGGATTGTGAGAGGGATGTCCGACTGCCTATTTAGGGCCGATCCCACCAGGATCGGGCCTAAACAGGCAGTTGGACATTTCTCAAGGGGTCCCAGATTGGAGAGAGTGCAGGCTGGGCTGAGGGATACCCTCCGCCCAGTGCAAGAATTTTGTGCACCGGACCTCTAGTGTATATATAGGAAACTCATCATTTAACACCCCAAGATGGAAAGGAGTGCTAGGGAGTCTGAACAATTCTAACCCACACCATGAGTTATTTAATTGCAGCAGGAATGCATGCACCAAGCATCAGTCCTTAATTAGTCTCAACCTAAAGCACCAGTTGTTGAATGTGTGACTTGAGCTGATGTAGCAGAGTGTGCTGTTGCTGTCGTGTGGCTGAGACAGCAATACTTTTCAGGTTTTATTTTTAAAGTGTGGGTAATTATAACTTTAACAGCAGGAGGGAGGGAATCATTTATTTGTCTCTCTTATTACAGCTTCTCTCCTCCCCAAAAGTGTTTCCTTTCTTGTAGCATTTATCTAGCTAGCAAGGAGTTGCTACTCTGTGTCCTGAGGGCCTGAGCATCAGCGATTTGATCACAATCATATAGTAAACATTCTGCCACAGATGATCGCCACCTAAGTCATTGCACCAGGGAAAGAACACACTCCTTTAATCAGCACATTTGCTTGATCTAAAACTTGAGCAAACGACAGGCAGCAGTTTGATATAGGAGGGAACATTCTGGACTAGATGGCAGGAAACCTGGATTTGAATTCCCTTTTGCCAGGAACTAGTGGGGGCACCTTGCTCCCCCCACCTTGGTCTTCTAAATGCTTTCTTAGGTTGCATGCAGCTCTGAGATGCTAGGATGCTGGTGATCAGGAAGGGGCTAGGAGGCAAGGCCTCTGGTGAAGGAGGCTTTACTAGGAAGCCCAGCTCCACCTCCAGAACTCAGAGTACTACCACCCCCTCCCCCACCACTGTGGAGTGGGAGTGGGGGTGGGGCAAGGATGAGAGTTCTGGAAGCTGGAGTCAACCCTTCATCATCTCTTCATCCATCTCTTCATCAGCTCCTGGCATCTTTTGTATAAGTAAAGGACAGATTTTAACTTAAAGAAAGACAGGGATAGTGTGAATGGATCCTCATTCTGCAAATGAAGACCCCGATTCCCAGACAGGGAAGTGACTCCCCATTTTTCCTCCCCTCACCCCCCAACAAAAAGCCTGCAGAAAGCCTGGAGCTGAAACACAGCCTCACTGTCCATTGGCTGTGTCACCTTCTGTATGTTAGTAACCTCATGGAGGAAGGAAGGTAATGATATTCTTACCTCACAAAGCTGCCTTGAAGATTAAATGAGTTCATGCCTGCAAGGTGCTTAATAAGAACTAGCGCTTATTATTATCCCAGAACCACTGAGAAAGGGTTCTGTTTTATCTTTTGCATATCATTACATAAGATTTGAGTTCATTAGTCTATTTAAGGAATATTAAAGCCGGGCACATTGATGCAGCCTTTCAGATCTGCTCAGCACCCTGTCTGGAGCTGCTTCCTGGCCAGGCTCTAAAACAGCTCCCCTACCGTCACTCTTTAGACCACTTCCTGATTTATTTTCTTTCCTAACAGTTACCACCATCCGACACTATATAATATGTTATACTATACATTGCCTTGTTTATTGGCTTCCTCTGTCTCCCTCCACTGGAACATAAGCTCTCTGAGACCAGGGACTTCATTCACTGAGATGAAAGTCACTGAATGAATGTGTTGAATGTTGACTAAGTGAATAACTGCATTGTCTCTAAGAACCTTCCTTGGTGCCAGTATGGTGGCAGCATGCAGTGTTATCGTTATCATCATCATTGTTGTTGGTAGCACATGCCGGTTTATGATTCCTTATGACTCTGCACAGCCTGGCTAACACATGGAGGCAGCTGGGCAGAAAGAAGGCCTGACATTAGTTATTCGGTAACATCCAATCCCCTTTCATTCCTAAGTCTGTGGATTAGGAGATTGCATGGGCTGAATTAGGTATTTGAAACAGTGAGATGAGGGCCTGAGAGTGTTACTAAAGTGATGAAGAAGAGAAATCTTACATTTTAGGAAGTTGTGAGCATGAAGGCTACTGTGACCTATCCTTGGACTCTTTTATAGGCAATATGAAGAGAAACTGACAAAAATTGGGTCCAAGGCCCAAAGTCACCCCACCTTCCATGGGCCCTTCAAAGGGCAGCCCTTGTGTTCTGGTTCTGGTAACTCAGCTCTGCCCAGACTGTCTTCTTCCTTCTTTTTAACTTCATGAACACAAAATACATATCTAACCCACACAGGATTTTTCTCAATTCCTGTCCCAGCCTCCTGTTGCTATGTTTCTTGTAGTTGCTGTTTCTTCACGTGTGTAACTCTGGGAGAAATGTGAGCACGAATGCCAGTTCAATGTGACTTCTGTGAATGAAAGCATCTAGCCAGTGCTCTCTGGAATATATGCTGGGACCTGCCATTGTACTGCAATCCGACCTCAGGCAAGTGCTTTAATGTGATACCTGTGTGCAAGCCAAACACTGACATTTTTCTGCCTGCACCTCTCCTTAGGAATCTGCAGATAATGCTTTATAAAAAAGTAGCCCAGCTTCAGTGCATGCAAACGACTTCCCGGCTTAGCATTTGTCATCGTTTGTGTTTTAATTATCTCATTTGATCTCTTTATTGTTGCAATTACATTCTAATTTTGTGTGCAGACACTTGAGTGCCTCGGGCTAGATTAATCAATTAATACTACAATTGTTATTATACCATATAAATATAAGTGGATAGGTGGCTTGAGTAGCTCCAGATCCATTACTTTAATTTTGAATAAAGAGAGCCAGGCTGTGAAAAATTCTTCCAGACTATTTTGAAGTACAAGGATGAAATTCTTCCTAAAGTCTTAAAGGCATATAAAGGGTTTGGCTGGTGTTTTTCTGTTTTGTTTTGTTTTTTGGTGCTTTGTCAACAAGCTTTCTTTGCTACAAATGTGCAAAGCTTTGTAAGGGGCATCAAGACTGTTTATCTTATTTTCTATGCTGCTCCATCTGAAATCATAAGGCAGTGGCTTAGTTCAAAAGTTCCCAGAGAACAGGGAGGTTGAGCAGGTTGTGAGGCAAAATAAGCAGACACATCTCACAGTCATGGGGTGACCTCCCAGCTTAGGACACAGGTCCAACAGATGTTTCAGGAGTCTATTTCATGGTACAAAGCCACATAGGCTGGCAGCCACCCCGAGTGCTGGTCCAAACACAGACTAGAGTTTCTCCTTAGGCTTTGTGGTTAGATGGAAACAAGATGAGGACGACAGGGTCCTAAGTTCTTTGCAGTCCCACATGATTGCTCCCTTATCAAACTACCTCCAACCCCTCTCCCCCCCCCCCCCATCACCCACATCTACACATTCACACACAAACACACACATACCATAAATTAGATACTAAATCAATATCTGAGATGCTCCCTTTCCTTTATCTGAACTTCTAGATTGTAACATTAGTGTTTATATCATGCCTTGGGTTCTTATTTATTCTCTAAGCCATGTGTGGATTTTGTTCATATATTGAATTGTAGCAATTGGTAACATATATTGAGCCTTTGCAAGGCAAGGTGCACACTCGTAGGTTATTTGTACTTTAATGAATGTGTTTGGGTGGAATTCTGCATTGTGGATTTTGCCCCTATTTAATTGAAGTCTCTGGGTGCTGAAATGAGCACTTTCATTTCATTCATCCTTTTACACATTCACTCACCAACTCGGCCTTCAGTTGTGTACTCATTGTTTACAATGTGCATAGCCTTATGGTATGTGCTTACATAGACCCCACTTCAAGTCTTCTCCTGAATTTATCTTGGGTCTATGGACATTTATATTAACTTGTGATGATAGAGACTGCTGAATCCTCATTTTTGGGAAAAGACCCCCCTGAGTTAGGTAAACATATGGCCATTAGACTCAAAACTAAATTCGCCAACGTTGCATGCAGCTGGGTTTGACCATGAGACTAAGTTGAGGCTAAAAGGAGATGAGCCAAAGTAATGTGTGTGGCTTTTAGGTTATCTTCTTTAAAGAAAAAGGTGCTTCCCAAACTTTCTTCCTCCCTTTCCCACTCTTTGAGAAGTGACAGTGGCTGGGACACCCTGGAAGCCACATTGAGGTTGGCAGAGCCACTCCACCAGCCCTGGCCCAACCTTTCTAGGCTTTTATGTTAGAGAAAAAATAATTTCTATCTTGTTTGAGCCACTTAGTGCTGGGCCTCTTTGTCATGGCAGCTTAGCCTTCACCTGAACTAATACAATTGCCTTCATGGCTGTCCTTTGCATTTGTTACTTTTCTGAACTAAAGACAGAGCTCAAACTTTTACAGTTATGGTACCGATGCATCCATTCTCATAATTCATTACTTGCCAACTGGCCTTGAATTGGCATTTGTTTCCACCCTTTCCCAGCAGTTAGAGTCCCAGGTCTAGTTCCCTGTGCCCTTCTTTGCAGTGACTCACCATCTAGGGTGTTTACTCATCAGGGGACAAGTACATGCTGAAGGAAGATCTGGATGGCAGTGCTGATATAAAGACGCTGTTATAACAGCACAGACAAAGACAATGGTTCTCAAATAGTAGAGTAATTGTTTCAGGACAGATAGTCAGCTCTCTGGCACTTCTCTTTCTCACATGTAGTCCCCAAAGAGGTTCTCCAGATACACACAAAAATCTCTGTTCAAAGGGAGTATTTGGAGTTTTAACCAACAGATTAGAAAGTCTTTTACTTGCAGTGTATGGGGGATAAAATATTTTCTTTCAAGAAAGTAGTGCAAAAAAAATTAAGGGAGACAATAGTTATGTTGGTTAATCAAAAATACATTGTCATGTGCATCAGTGTCTTAAAACAATAATTACTCAGCCAAGAAGTGTCCCATAGGCATTTGCAGAAAATTAAAAGGATTACTTCTGACAAGCTTGAATGAAGGAGCAATCTCAGTTGAGGCTGATCAGTTAAAACTATTCAAGAATATCATCTAAGGACCAAGGATTATTTTCTCCCCCAAACTAAGATAACACAGTGAAGGAGTTGTAGGCTTAGGCTGTGAATAAATAGTCCTCAAAGGAGGTGAGCTTGGCAGCTGTTTATGTGGTATAACTGGGGAACAATGAGTCATTTGTTCTGTAAATATGTCTGTTTGGAGTCTGAGAGTCACCTTGTTGCCTCCACTTCCTTGAATTAGACCACTGACTGTCCTCCAAGCTCTTCCAATAAAAGACCAGGGCATCATTTGCGGATAACATTTTAGAGTCCATGTATCCTGTGTCTGGGAAATTTTATCACCGTCGCTACCAATAAATCACAGTGAGCATCTGTAATGAATATTTTGAAGGACTGCAGTGAATGGAGTCGGGTGCCCTAAAGCAGAGCCCAGGTGAAGATCTAGGTGCCTCTGACTTGCTAGGTGGATGTGCTCAGGAGGAAAGAGTGGGCAGGGGAGGCTGGGGCAGGGAAGGGGCTAAGCAAGGATGCCATCTCAGTGGGATTTCAGTTCCAGTTTCACTCCACCAGACTTTCTGAAGCATGAATTGCCTCACTGAATGGGTCCCCCATTTAGGCCAGGGGCAGTCCTTTGCTCCTCATGCATTCATGGCTGCCAGCTGTCCCCCTCCCCATTGGGGAGTGAGTGGGTAGGTATAACCCCTCACAGAAAGCAGGTCTTCTTGCCTAGGGTGGATCTCCAGAGCAGAGCTCCTCAAACTCTGCTAAATACTGGAATCTCCCTGAGATCTTTACGCAATACCACTGTGTTGCTTCCACATTCAGACTTTGTGATTTAAGGAGCTTTTGCCTGAAATGTTCTGACCCCATCCCCTTTTCTCCTTATGAATCATGTGCCCTTCCCGTGTGCAGCCTTCCTTTCGTCTTGTCTTGTGGTGGGGAACACATCCACTCTCTGGTGTCTTTGGCACCTGTGTCTCTTTTTGTTATAGAATCAATCTCTCTCTTTTGAATTTGTCTTTCTCTCCATCAATCTGCCTTGTCCATTGGCCTGGGCTCTACCTTGAGGATATGGACAGGGCTTTAATTTGTCTGATCCGGCCCCTACCACAGTGCCCAGCACGGAGGTCAACATCAGGGCTTGCCTCACAAATGAATGAATGGATAGAACTATAGCTCTTTAATTGAATGGTACGGACACAGATGGTCCAAAAGCTGTGCATAGGAAGCAACTCTTCAGGGCTGGAGTAGGCTTTGAGGGAAAGGTGGATGTTAAACCAGATTCTGAAGAAAAAAAAGAAAACAAATCCTTCTAATACTCTAGTTTCTAGGTCTAGCTGGAATCCTGGCAGGTAATGTTAAGCCCATTTTGATGGCAGGTAGTATGATAGAGGCTGGACAATGAGGTATTTTTAGTGCACCTCTCAACAGCCTTCCATAAGCATTAACTGTATTTTTGTTAATTTAAAAATTGCATTGAATATATTGGGGTGACATTGGTTAATAAAATTGTATAGGTTTCAGGGATACAAACCTATAATACATCATCTATATTGTACTGTGTACTCACCACCCCAAGTCACATCTTCTTCCATCACCATTTATCTTCCCTTTACCCTCTTCTACCTCTCCCACCCCCCTTTTATTCTGGTAATCACCATATTGTTGTCTGTGTTGGTGAAATTTTTTTGTTTTCTTTTTGCTTAATCCATTCACCTTTTTCACCCAGACCCCCAATGCCCCTCTCCTCTGACTAACGGTGGTTTTTAACACACGTAGTGAAAACTGCTTTGGAAAGAGATCTTGCCCTTCTCTCATGGTCCTTAGAAGATGATCACTCATCCATCAGCAGGCCTTCCTCTCAGGAGGTGTCTGTCTTCCCATTCAGCGTGTTAATGAATCCGTGTGACATGTGGGGGCAGGCACACAGTGCTGGTGATGATAGATGGCTCTCCTGTCCCCCTCATCTGCGCCTGACAGAGGGGCTCTACAGCTAACACAGAGCCTGGCTGTGCCTGGGACTTGAACGAGAGCCAGCAGCCCAGCTGAGGTTTATTACCGGTAAAAGACAGATGATGCTGGTGGCAAGAGAGCGGTAGACAGCAGTCAGAGGCTTAGCATTCAGCTCTGAGAGGTGCTCACCTGCCAGGATTTCTGTTAGGTTTCCAGGAGCCAGCAGGGGCTGAGCTCGCCTTTTCCTGGGCAGAAAGGTTACATCCATCTCCTTTCAGGCGGGCTTCAGGCCCCTGGGTTTGCCTTCATCAGACTGCTCTGAACAAAAGCATTTCACATTTTCAAAGGGTTCTGAGCCAGGGCTTGATCATCATGGACATGTGAGAGCCTTTTAGGTGTGGGCACATGTGAGTCTATTCCACACACCATAGTATGTAAGGGTCCAGGCTCTGGAATGAGACAGGGCTGGGTTCAAATCCTGGCTGCGACTTTCAGTTAGTAACTGAGATGTTTTCAACCCTGATTTTATGATCAGTAAAGTGAAAATAATAATAATACTCTCGACATATGCTTTTGGTAATAACTAAGTGAGATTATCCATGAAAAAACATTTAGAGTTGTTCCTATGACATAATAAGGGATTTAAGATGTTTATATTATTATTCTTGTTGATATTTATTTACCTTCTAGGATTGGAACAATCTTTACAAGCCTATGCAGGAGAGTGCACTAGGTCTTGAGGATAAAGAGGCAAGGGAAACCTGGCTGTGAAGAGCTCACACTCTGGAGGGAGACTATGAGAGAATGCATTCAGGAGCACTGAACTGAAGTCCGGTTTGATGCTGGGTCAGCACTAGTCCACTCTGTTCCTCCATGTGACTCAGAAAAGGTGAGCTGGATTTTAGACCCCTGGCCTCCTAGCCAGGTGTCCTTTCTCAGTAAACAATCTGAACAACTGCGCATAATGACCACAGGGGATATGTGCTATATGCCAGCAGCATTAACAAAGTTGTGATTATTGTGTTTGGGGTTGGAAAGATAAATTAAATCTTCAGAGTGGCATTTGAGCTACATTTTAAGTGATGCCTCCATTTAACAAGCCTCTCAAGATTTAACAGAAAGGGCAGTGAAACAGGGGCAAAGGAATGAACGAGGTTGGTGACTTCATAGGCTAGAACGCCAGGTGGGACCAGGGTGTGAAGGGCCTTGAATGCCACACAAAAGAAGCTGGTCCTTTGTCAATAAGCACTGGGAGCTCATGATCAGCTCTGTTTGAACTTGGTGCCTGCTGGATATTTGCAACATGGATTCGTAAGTAGAGAGTGGAGAGGGAATGCCATTCTGTGCATCCTGATAAGATGAACAAGGGCCCAAAGCAGACTGTAATGGAGAAACAGGCAAAGCAAGAAGTGCTACTACGGAGGAATCTTCAGGACTCGATGGGCAGCTTTCTGTGGAGATTGGTAAATATAAGTCAAAAGTCAGTCCAAGTAATCAAGCCCAGGAGGTTGGTGGATGTTGCTACTGCAAAACAGGGTAGGGAGCAGGTTGGGTATGGATTAGGGGCAGTCAAGGAGTTGGGTTTAGGGAAACATAGAGTTTGAGGTACTCATTGTGTATACAAATATAGATATGGAACTGGATGTCAGGGCATGGATATGGAAGTCATCAGTTTAGAGGGTAGAATTGAAGGAATAGAAATGGATGGGATTCGCCAGGGAGAGTATGTAACGAGACAAGAAGATCCAAGACAATATTTTGGGAGACACTAATAAAAAATAATGAGCGAGTCCAAGATGGTGGAGAAGATCCAGGATAGAGCATGGAAGGAGTGAAAGATATCAAAGGCAACCATAATTCTGGAAGAGGAACAAGTTAGGCCAATGGGGCCAATAGCTGCAGAGATTCTAGCTGTGTGAGGTCTGAGGGGTAGCATTTAGGACCTCATTGGGGCCTAACCAAAGAAGTGTCAGTACTGAGGGAAAGTCAGAAGTCATACTGCAGAGAAGATGGCTTGAATTTAAGGGAAAACGGGAGGAAAGCATATAGACTTTTCTTTTTTCAAATATATGAGTGAAGAAAGGAAAAAGAGATATGTGATAATGGCTTGAGGGGAAAGCAGGTCTATCAAAATGAGTTTGAAGATTTATGAGAGAGGCTCCTAGAAATGGGTTATGTATTTCCGGTTGGGGTGGCAAAAAGAATTTGAAACACTTCTTTTGGGGAGCAGATAAATAGGAGTTCCCAGCCCCCAATCCCTTTTTTTTGTTTATCTTTGGAATTCAATTCTGAGCTTTCTATAATATCAATGCAATTGTAAAATGGGATGCTATTTTTGTGTGTTTCTCTAGTGGGAACAAAGTCACCAGGCAAATTTTATATTTTTAAAATAAAATACAAATTTCAAATACTAAGGGGAACAGGGGAAATGTACTAATATTTATTGCACATCTGCTAAATTCTACTCCATGAATTAAAAAATTTATGTACTTCATCTAATATAATCTTCAGACTAACCATATGATGTAGGAATTTTTTCTCTCAGAACAGAGGTTCTTAACCTAAGAATACACATAGTTCTCAATATTTTATTCAATCTTTTGTGTATGCATGTTTATGTTACATTTGGGACAGTTTTTATACGTTTTAAAAATATATATATATTTTTATTGATTTCAGAGTGAAGGGAGAGGGAAAGAGAGACAGAAACATCAATGATGAGAGGGAATCATTGATTGGCTGGCCCCTGCATATGTCCCCAACAAGGATTGAACCCTCAACCCTGGGGCATGTGCCCTTGACTAGAATTGAACCCAGGACCCTTCAGTCTGGGGTCTGGCACTCTAGCCACTGGGCCAAACCAGCTAGGGCAATTTTTGCACTTTTAATAAGACAATCCATAGGGTCCAAAAAAACTAACTGTTGACTTGGGTGACTGCTCATCCCAGAGAATAACACAGTAATGAGCACTTACTTCCTTTTCATTTATATTTGTACTTTTTTAGAGCACTTACTATATCTTATACCCTTCTATGCCTCCCCTTCCCTCCATAGTCTTGAACAACTAATAGGCTCCCAGTACTTTTTGATTAATTAATAGGGTGTTGTGCTTACACAAATGTATTTATAACTAGAGGCCCATTGCATGAAATTCCTGTATGGGTAGGGTCCTTAGGCCTGGCCGGCAATCAAGGCCAATCTGTGAGGCGACCAGAAGGGTGATCTGGGGCCCCCACTGGCACTTGCCTGGGGCCTGCGGGCTGGAGGCAGCTCCTGCATTGAGCATCTGCCCCTTGGTGGTCAGTACACATCATAGCAATCAGTAGCTCCACCCATTGTTCTGCTGTTTGGTCGATTTTCATATTAGGCTTTTATTATATAGGACTAGTGGCTCAGTGCATGAAATTTGTGCATGGGGGGTGGGTTTCTCAGCCCGGCCTGCATCCTCTCCAATCTGGGACCCCTCCGTGGATGTCCGATCCCTGTGGGATCAGGCCTAAACCAGCAGTCGGACATCCCTCTTGCAATACAGGACCACTGGCTCCTAACCACTCACCTGCCTGACTGCCTGATCGCCCCTAACCACTCTGCTTGCTGGCCTGCTTGCCCCCAACTGCCCCCCCACCAGTCTTCTCACCCCCAACTGCCCCCCCCCTTGCTGGCCTGATCACCCCTAACTGCCCTCCCCTCCTGGCCTGATCGCCCCTAACTGCCTCTGCCTTGGCCCTGCCACCATGGCTTTGTCTGGAAGGATATCCAGAAGGTCTCCCGGTCTAATTAGCATATTATCCTTTTATTAGTATAGATAGAGGCCTGGTGCACAGGTGGGGGCCAACTGGTCTGCCCTGAAGGGGGTCCTGGATCAGGGTTGGGGTCACCTTGGGGGGCGGGACTGGCCTGGGTAAGGGGCCTGGGGCGGTTTTCAGGCCAGCCATACCCCCATCAGGGTGGGGGTCCCCCCTGGGGATTGTGCCAGCCTAGGCAAGGGGCTAATGGCCATTTGCAGGCTGACCATGCCCCCATTGGGGTGAGGGTCCTGTGGGGGGCGTGGCTGGCCTGAGCGAGGGGCTGAGAGCTGTTTGCAGTCTGGCCACACCCCCATCGGGGTGAAAGGCTCCACTGGGGGGCGTGGCAGGCCTGATGAAGGGGCTGAGGGCCATTTGGGGGCAGTTTGCAGGCCGGCCAAGCCCCTGGCTTTGTCCGGAAAGTCTCCGGAAGATCTCCCGGTCTAATTAGCATATTACCCTTTTATTAGTATAGATGTGGATAAAAAAAAGACACTTCCAATCTATACCTGGTATCACAATGTAACTGTATTATAACAATAGGACAGTGGAGCCCTCAATAAAAGGTAGTAAACTTATTGGGAGCTATTTGTGCTTGAAATTTGTATCACACATTTCCTGTGAGATATTTGTAGATAAAATACAAATGACATCTGTTGTGCATCCCTATTGGTGGTTATTGCCAAGGAGTGATGTGCCAGGATAAAGAAGCAACTTGGGTGACGGATCTGAGCATCAAAACCAGAGAAACAGTCCACACTGGCACAATGAGTTCCTCACAGATGATTTCTATCATAAATGGTATGTATCAAATGATAATATACATACAAAAGGAAAAGGCTTTAAAATGTCTGTTTCTGTTATGATCATCAACTTGTAAGAAAAACCACTTATGCATTTCTAAGATGGGTTCAAATGATTGTGAGACTGCAGAACATGATTAGTTACTATAATTTAAGAATTTTCATCTTACTTGGCAAACCAGTGTTAATGGGAAATTTAACATGTTTGCTGTGGTTACTTATAGAAATATATAATAAAACTGATAATAAAACTTGTATTTTATTTGTGTATAGTATAAGTAACATACATATAATTATGAATCAACAGATGTTGATGTATATGTATATATTCTCACACATTTATCTATATCTATGTAAAAATACATATGCATATATGTGTTTATGAAGCACATAGTTTCCACAATATATAATATAGGTTAATTTAACCTGAAGTGCAAATCTTTCAAGTGTTTAAAAATACTACCAAAAAATAAAAAAACCACAACTCATATTTGGTAATTATATCTTTTAAAACTGAATTAGTAAATTACAGTGTTTGATGTTCAGAGTTGATTTTAGAACATTACTTTATTATCGTGAACAGACATGTCTATTATCTAAACTTCCACATTTATGGTATTTAGAGGATAAATCATTATGATGTAAACATGTCATGTGTAAACCTACCCCTTTAAAACAAGTTATCACCCAACCACTTATCTGCACTAGTGCCTATTCAGGCCCATCCTGTCTTGGATGATCATTTTCTTGCTGATGTTTGATGTGATGTTATCTCACAACACAATGTAGATCAATTATAAAGAGAAACAGCAAATCTAATGAAGAATGTATGGTTTCACAAAATGGGTGAAAAATGTTGATGAAGAACTGCAAAGCTATTGAAATGTGAGCTCCTAAAAGGGTTAGACTAGTTAGCAACTGAAAAAGGAGAAACTTGGCAGGGATAGTATGATAGATGCTTCAGTGGGAATACTTTCCATTTCAGGGATTAATATTAAGAAAATTCAGGAGATCTTCATATAATTTTGTAAATGTGAGTCTCTCCTGGATCATACCTCAGAAATGAGACATCATGTCCAAGATGTTTCATTGTGCTATAATATTTGTTGCAAAATTATTTTAAACTAGAGGCCCAGTGCATGAAAATTCATGCACTGGAGGGAGGGTCCCTCAGCCTGGCCTGCCCCCTCTCACAGTACAGGAGCCATCAGGGGCGGGAGGTGAACCGGCGATCAGGGGAAGGCGACACCCCATCACACCTCTGCTGCTGCCACTACAGGCAGTACAAGCCTCAGCCAGCCCTGGTTACCTGAACCTCGGGTGGCCCTGGGAGGCTGGGCAGCCACCATCCAAGGCTTGCCTGTGCCTTGGGCTGGCCCTGGGTGGCTGGGGGGCTGAGGGGATTGGGCAACTCCAGAGGCAGGCATGTGGAGTGGCCGGGCATGCCTGCCGCCCTGGAGGGGCTGAGGGGACTGAGCGCTGCCATATTGTGTCTGTGGGCACTGTCATCTTTGAGGGCGTGGCAATCAATTAGCATATTCCCTCCTTATTGGCTGTGGGCACCGCCATCTTTGCGACAGCGTTAGGGTCAATTAGCATATTCTCTCTTTATTAGATAGGATAGCATCCTTTTTGTGTATTTGTTTTATGACTTACTGAATAGTAATATTTTATCTTAAATATTTTAAAGTATAAGATGAAATAGCTTATATAAATTAATTTCTAAGGCACATTCTTAGTCATACGCCTTTTCTGCTTTTACTAGTTGCCCAGTGCATGAAATTCATACATGGGTGGGGGGTGTCCCTCAGCCAAGCCTGCACCCTCTCTTGCATCCTGTGGGATCGGGCCTAAACTGGCAGTCAGACATCCCTCTCACAATCTGGGACCACTGGCTCCTAACCTCTCACCTGCCTACCTGCCTGAATCCTCTCCAATCTGGGACCCCCTTGGGGGATGTCTGACTCACAATCCTGGACCGCTGGCTCCTAACTGCTCACATGCCTGCCTGCCTGATCCCCCCTAACCACTCTGCCTGCCAGCCTGCTCACCCCCAACTGCCCCCCCACTGACCTTCTCACCCCCAACTGCCTCCCCTTGCTGGCCTGATCACCCCCAACTGCTCTCCTGCCACCAGCCTGCTTGCTGCCTACTGCCCCCCCCCATCTGCCTGCTTGCCCCCTACTTCCTCCCCTGCCAGCCTGCTCAGCCCCAACTGCCCCCCCCTACTGGCATGCTTGCCCCAAACTGCCCCTCCCGCTGGCTTGATCATTCCCAACTGCCCCCCACTGCTGGCCTGCTTGCCCCTAACTGCCCCCCTCCCCCGCTGGCCTGTTCACCCCCTACTGCCTCCCTCTGCTGGCCTGCTTGGCCTCAACTGACACCCCCCTGCTAGCCTGCTCACCCCAACTCCCCTGCTCCCCCACTGGCCTGCTCGCCCCCAACTGCCCTCCCCTTCTGGTGTGATTGCCATTAGCCCCATTCCTTGGTTGCTGGGGTGACCCAGAAAGCCAAGCTTTCCCGCCTGCTCTCCTGCAGGCTCCGTGGCTGCAGCTGGTGCCACCATCTTTGTCGTAGCAATTTGTATATTCCCTCCTTATTGATTGTGGGTGCTTCCATCTTTATCGTGAAGTGACAGTTAATTTGCATATTACTCTTTCATTAGATAGGATTAAATAACAGTGAAGTTTGGAGTAGATTCACTTTTATGGCCTTTGATAAAGACCTATCCATCATATCCTAGATCCCCGAATCCATTCATTTCTGATTCTCTTCTAGTTTGGGCACATGCCTCATCTCCTTTGCATTCCATTATGAGCTATTGGAATTCTCTCTAAATATTCCTGTCTGCAGAGGTAATCATCTGTGAAGGAAAGCTCAGTTTCTGTTTCTACCTTTGTCATCTCCCATAGCCACTGACACAGTGTCTTGCTTGTAGAAAACGCTCAGTAAATATTTATGAGATGAATGAAGTTTTTTCAATTTATTCAGCTTCTAATGCAGACTCCTGGGAATAGTATAAGGTTGTGGGGGAGGTGCTACTTCTTTTAATTACTGTGGGCCTAACCAAAGGCAATGTCAATCTTAATACTTTCCGCTCTCAATAAACAGGGAATGTTACATCAAAACCGCAGATAGTTTCCATGTTACTAATGTTGGGGTGTAAGCTTTGCTTTTTCATCTAAGAGTGATGATGGCTCTGCACAGATTCACTCAACGCTCTCGCTTCATGTACCCCGGGGCACAGCACCACATTCTACAGTATGTTTCTACAACAATGTAGTTTTCAAACTTTGAAAAGTATGTGGAACATGTATCATTATTCCTATTTTACAAATGAAGAAACAAAAGCTCAAAGAGATGATATTATTTAGGTCTTTGTATTTGGATTCCAAGTTTAAAACACTCCCTATCATGCTGTGCTTCCTGACTTAGGGAGGCAGAGTACAAATTAGTGGGGTTGAGAGGAGGGGCTGATATAGCAGGAGACACCCAGGTATGTGTTTGGGAACTCGCATTTGAGAAGGTTGTAGAGACACCCTTCTCCTTTCACATGAATAAAGCACTTTTATGAGATGTTTAGAGCTGAGGGTTGTCCTGCCTGTGAGAACCATCAAGAGAGTGTAGTCCAGGTGGATAAGAACAGAATCTATAAATCCAGCAGCCACTGCAATTCTCCAGGGACTAGAGTTCTGATGCTAATCCACATGGACGCTAGCCAACTACCTACAGTTTATTGAATCCTACTATGTGTAAGGATCTTTATAAGCACCACACAATTGAATCCTCATAAAAACACTCTGAAGTCAGACTAGCTTCATTTACACACTGGGATATTGGACTCAGAGAGGTTACATACCCAGCAGCTGCCACAGGGCTGTGAGTGGCAGAGTCAAGATCTGAACTTAGGCCAGCTGCATCCAAAGCTTCCTGGTTTCTCCCATTCACCTGGTTTCTCCCAGTGACTTAGCATGGGCGACAATGCAGTGAAGTGGAAGAACAAGGGGCGTGGACTCTGGAGATACAAATTCAACTAATCATTCCATGGTGCTCCATAAATGTTTCTTGAGTAACTGAACTATTACAATGTTATTCCTTGTGCTCAGCCAAATTTTACCTCTTAATATTTTAATTTATTGCCCTATTAATATTAGGAAAATGCAGAAGATCTTCACATAATTTTGTAAATATGATTTTCTCCTGGGTCATACTGCAGAAATAAGATATAATGTTCAAGTGTACTGATCTATGTACAGTAAGATAGGTTTACAAAAAGTTTCACAAGCTTTTACTAAACACTTCCTTCAATACTTTAGGCACGTGATTACAAAATCTTAGAGAACTTTGAGGTCCAATTCTCTCATTTAATGAACAAGGAAGTGAGTTCCTGCAAGAAGAGTCCTTTGTGAAGTGAGGTCACATGGAAGCTAAAGGTGAAGCCAGAATTAGAACCCAGGAATCCCAACTCCAAATTCGCCTGGCTTTCCTTCTAAAAGAAGCTCATATTGGTTCTTTCCCCACAAACCACGCCATCTCCTTTTGATACTTGTCGTTGTTGTGACTTTGTGATGTGGATAGTAAAAGTGCCATCCTTCCCATTTTACAGATGTGGGAAATGAGTCTCATAGGATACAAGTTTCAGAGCCATTTCCACTAGAAGCTGCTCGCACTGGAGTCAGCCCATACTGAGATGCAGGGGATGAATGGTCCAGCCTTCCTTCTTCTTCTCTCTGGGCTTGGGTGAGGTGTTGGGATTCACAGTGCACCAGCATTTTATTCTTTTTTAAAAAATATTTATTTATTTATTCCAGAGAGGAAAGAAGAGGGAGAGACAGAAACATCACTATAATTCTGCAGCTTGTTCATTGTGGTTCAGATAAAAGTTTACTTCATCACTGCACTCAGTCCCACTCCATATAGTGCAAGGCAGGAGAAAAGGAACAGAAAGAGCAGCGAAAACTACTCAATAATGCATGGATTACCATTAATGAAGGGCTAGTGAAAAGATTCATTTCCATCTCTGCAAATTCCGAGTCCGTGGCAGTTTATTTCAGGTGCCAGGCTTGGAAAGTGCTATAGCATGACAAGTATTCTACACTGTTCAGAAGAAGGAATAGGAATTTGAGGATGTCAGCCCAGTGTTTCTGCAGAGCTGCCTGACACTTCAAGATGAGGAGGAAAGGGCTGGGAAATCTGCACTGGGCACATGGACAGCACTCTCTGAGGCTGTGAGCAAGTCCTGTATGGTGGAAGCCACCCCGTGGCTCCTGGACTGATTGAAAGGTGAGCCGTTGGGCAATGCTTTTGTTTGGCTAGGAGTGCTGTGGCACACAGGGAGAGCACAGGATGTAAGCTGCGGGGATATGCTGTCTTGTTGTCGTCGCACCAGTCTCACTATGGGTGATAGTGTACCTGTATCACTACAGGTGGTGCTAACGCTTCACGGTTTAAGGAAGGGTAGTGTTTTTGTAATTCTTTTTGCTTACCATCAAGCACAGATTGGACTCTGTTTTTAATAGTGCCATCAGAATAGTGGTGCATGATTAATTACTGGTCCCTGCTGTCGTAAGTCCCTGAGTACAGCTCCGTGCGTGAGAGTCAGTCCTTTGGCTTGAGCTGCTTTTCATCTGCGGCCTTTTCCTCAGGAGTTGACCAAAGATAGCAAGCTCACAGTGAACACAGGCAACTCGAGCATGGCATAATGAGGATTAACCTGAAAAGCTGTGGGCCTGGAAGCTGGGCTGAAACCTGCCCCGTGCCTCCCTGTGCTAGCTAAGAAACACCCTTGAGACAAATACATTCAACACTCTTAGCACTCTTACTAATAGAGAGGCTGATGTGGAGAGAATAAACTGGTGAACTACTTGAAGTACTGTCCCCAGTCATGGAAAATGGAGTTGGTTAAGCCAATCTGAGGATTACCTGAGATCATCTATGTGCAGCTCTGAGCCAGGAGCCTGGCACACTTACTTATTAATGGAAATCTAAATTATGATCACAGGTATGCACTCTGCTCACCCCTGCTGCTCATTTCCACCTAACCTTACTAGTAGAGGGTAACAGTGCCCTTCACCTGGAAGCCATTTGGGTTTCTGAATGAAGTGCAGCAACAGCCTTGAATGCTGATATGATGAATGTAAGAAACATTAGTCGTTTATCACATTGACAACTTATTCTATTCAGGAGCACAGGTCCAGGCCCAAGAGTATCCAATTCTTCTGAAATTTAATAATTATTAGTGTCTCTGAATTAGCAATTGTAAGTTTACTGATTGTCAACATTATACTCTTATTAAGGATGTATATGTAGGAATGTCCAGAATTTTTATTTTGACCTATGATTTCCCCCTCCAAGATATGTATCCTGACTACCTGACTGTAGAGATTTGGACATACATCTGTTACCCAGGTGCTAGGTGCTCTTCTAATCATTCAGCAAACATTTACTTAGTGCCTGCTCTGAACCAGATACTATATTAGGTTCTGGGGATAAAGAGCTGAATAAGAAACAGTCCCTGCTCTCTGGCTTATAGACAGTTGAAAGAACTTGACATGTACACAGCTAATTTAAAATACTTCATGTTAGGAAATAAAATGAGAGCAGAGGGAAGTAAACAACTGGCTCGCCTGGTTATCTGGGAAAGTATTGCCGAGTGTTGACATTTGAGCTGGGACTTGAAGGACGAGTTGAAATTTCCCAGTGGAGGAAAACGAGGATGGGTATTCCATACAAGGGGGATGCCTTGTTTTGAAGGAGAGCTGTGAGAATTCAGGGCTTGGTCTGTGAAATTCAGTCTGATGAGAACTGAAAGATGAGGCTGCACAGACATGAAAGGTGGCAATGGTCTGATGCCAGGAGGAATTTGGCACAGGGGAGACACGGAGGTGTTCCTTCTTTAAATTGATAGGTATTATTTTTTAAGAGCAGTTTTTGGCTTACAGAAGACTGTGAAGACAGTACAGAGAATCTCTTTAGAATCCCTTTCCTCCCATACCTTTTTCCGGTTATTAATATATTACAGCAGCCAATAAGCAATCAGAGGTTTTTAAGCAAGGGCATAATTAGGATGATTTTGTTATTTTAGGGAGATACCTGGTATTTGTGTGGTGATTGGACTACAGTCAGGATATGCTGGTGGCAGGATGGCCAGTCACAAGGCCATGGCCAAATTCATATGACAGCTGAGAAGAAGATAAGGCTGAAGTGGTAAGGGTGAGGGAGAGGATGGAGTCTATACCAGATACATTCATCGCTACGTGGTCAGCAAAATTTGGCAACTGAATGTGAGGAAGTGAGTGGGAGGGAGGAGTTTAATTTGGGCAGCTGTGCTGGTCATCAATTTATTACTGCTCAGCTCCAAATTCACCCTTCAGTATGTGTTCCGCCATAATGCATCTGATGTAAGCATTTCTCCTTTACCTTGTCAGTAGAGGGCACTGGAGGGACACTGCAGGAAAAGGGAGCTACTCTTTGTGGTTGGTGTGCTGAGCTTTGCCCTTTCTTGCCCTTGCTGCATGGTCCTGCAGTGGTGCAGATGTGTGGGGACATCCAATGGTTCCTGCCTCAGATGTACACCCAAAATGTGTAGCCCCTTTGTCATCTCACAGCTCTGGCTTGGCCTGGTACCACTTGCTGTAGCCCTCCCTATGCAGACACAGCACACTTCAGGCCTCATTCTCACTGTGGTGTCCCGACTCACTCTGTGACCCACCCACCAGCCTGGGCTCATCTGCACCTAGAGGGTCAGTTCCTGCTGCCCAGTGCCTGTCAGTTGGCTTTGGCCTGGATGTACAGACAACTTCTCCATCACCCAGTGGACTGCACACACCTCCAATGAGATCTGAATCCGAATCCCAGGCAGGGGGTACTTCCAAATTCGTCCTTCTTTAGATACTATCCCTCAGTCCCAGGCTGCCCTTTAGAGTCCTTTTTACATCTTTATAGTTACTCCCTTATCATAGTTTAATGATTCACATATTAAGCTGCTTCTTTTCAGTTACTGTGAGGTCTTCCTCTCCTGACTGGACCCAGCTGTTAGAGCAGCTGTGCGTGTGGTGGCCCTAATTGAGACAAAGGAGGAAGAACACCTTTTGATGGTAAAGATAATGAACTCCATTGGCAATAGCAGCATTTAAGGTGCAGGTGGAGAAAGCTAATAGGTGATTGGGACAGGGATCTGGACCTCAGACTGGTTGTACAGATGTCTTGAACACATAGTACATGGCAGTTGAAGGGAAGTCACCCAGGGAAGACATGTAGAGTCTCAGAGGCAAGAAAGACTATGAATGAAATCCAAAGTTTAAGGAGTGAGCAGAGCAAAGGAACCCACAAAAGAGGCGAGAGGAGCAATCCCCGAGGTGGGAGAACTAGCAGAGCCAAGGAAAAAGATAATGACATGTCCCAGGCCATTCAGCAGGATCAGGGTGTCTTCAGAGTTTATGTGGAAGTTCAGGATGCTCTCCGGAATAACATCCTCCAGAATGTCTACGTGTATAGAGTGTATACTGGTTACCTCTGTGAACACTTCCCATTTGTTGAGAGAGAAACATTATTAAGGGATACTGGGTACATTACTGCCTTTTCTTCATTGTGAAATACACACCCCACTTTACAGTGGATGGTGTCTCTGGACTGTAACAATCACTCAGCTCCCTCAGGATTGGAGGCCCTGAGACCCTCCCCGACATGCAAAGGGCCTGGGGAGAGTGTGCAATGTATTTAGCCATCCCAGAGGTGGACTTTGGTAAGGATACCAGGAAATAATTCCACTTCTTAGGAGTGCCCTTGGACTGGAGGGCCTCAGGAGTGAATATGGAGTTGGTTGGGAGCCCCTGGAGTAACTTGAGAACTGTTTGATCCATTCAGACATTTCCTGGGAGACCTCCCACCAAGTTCTAAGCTGCCCATTTCCTAACCAGCAAATGGCCCTTTGGATATGTAGCAAGACTGTTGTGACTTTGAGCATGAAAATTTGCATGCATTTTTTTTGTCACTTTAAGTGCCCTTTGAATGCTCAAGGTCAATGTGCCTGGTAATTAGCTGCTTAGACAAGTCACCTGACCCACCTCTGGGTCCAGTGCTGTTCTGTAGTCTGTGTGATCTCTTTCTATGGAGACCTAGGAAATCACCTTCTATACTCTTACCAGATGGGACATTTGCTTTTTGTGGTTTGGCTATAGGTCTACATTGGGATTTTCTGTAGGAAATTCAGTATCTTATCTGATAAACTATGTTTCCTGGGGGTTGGGGCCATATATGAAGCCTTTCAAGTAGGATGGATACATCCTATAAAGCACTTGTGGTGGCTCTAAATGCCCGTGTTTTAGAATTTCATTTCTTGGTACCTAAGACAAAAACAATCAGAGAAGGCAAGCTATTGGGGTGGGGGAAGTGAGATGTGTGGCTGAGATGTGTGCATGGGGAGAGTCTGCATCTCTCCAGTATTCTTTCTCGAATGGCAAAGCCTAGCTCAGTGGTCTGCAAACTCATTAGTCAACAGAGCCAAATATCAACAGTACAACGATTGAAATTTCTTTTGAGAGCCAAATTTTTTAAACTTAAACTTCTTCTAATGCCACTTCTTCAAAATAGACTCGCCCAGGCCGTGGTATTTTGTGGAAGAGCCACACTAAAGGGGCCAAAGAACCACATGTGGCTCGCGAGCCGCGATTTGCAGACCACTGGCCCTAGCTCATAGATATGCACAGAAATTACCAGCCGACAAAACCTTTCAAAATGAAACATTCCCTTTGGGTAACACAATGCGTGCACCACAGATAATGAAATGAAATCCCCAACATGGACTCCCTGGTTAGTTTTAGAAATGGGGTCCCCTGGAAGCCTGGCCATGTCGACTCTTGAGGTTAGAACTTCTGGGGAAGGGCAACAATCACAAAATGTTTCTTTGCCCTCCGTGATGTATTTTTCTTCAAGCTTCCCCTCTCAGGTGCTGGTTTTCAGGTAGTGATGTTAATAGAACTTTCAGGTGAGAAATTCACCGTTGGTGGTGGAAATGGTTAGCTGCCTTCACTCATGTTGAGGTTATTATGTGAATCTGTTTCGAAAGGTGGCAAAAACAATAATGAAGGTGTCCACTATAAATCTATTGAAAAATAGCAAAAACTCAAAGGCTGCTTGCTGTTTTCAGCTGAGATGCCTACTGGCATTGTAATTTTTTTAAAAAACAAAGAATCATTTGGGTATGTCATAGGCTCTAGACCTTGCTTTTGAAATAAAACAAAACAACAACAACAAAAAGTACTTGTGTCATCCACAGACAAAAGCTACATTATTGTTTAACATATGTTGCCCTCTAGCAGATGACTCAGTATTGCAAGCATTTTATTCAGAAAGATTTTTCTTACAAGCTCTCTGGCATATTGTAGAACTGGTCTAAGAAGTGTGCAGAGGGGCACCTGCCCACTCCTCCCTCTTGGCTGCCTGGGCCCCGGCTATGTATGGCACCAAGGCTGGGCTGGGCTCTAATCTATGAAGAATTGAAGAGCAGATGGGCGCATAATAAGGAGCTGAGCCAAGTGAGATTAGCCAGCTTCATTCTGTGGAACTTGCTGCCATGACCAGTAGAAGGGCTGTACAGCTTGCCAGAGTAGGGCTGCATGGATATGGGGCATTAAAATCTTAGGATGAGGGCAATCACAAATGGTCATTTTGTTAGAAGTCAGGGAACCCTGGGAGGCCTGGCCATGGGCATGTGAGTTTTGATGCTACTGAGCATGTCTCCAAGGGAATTTCCAGTATTCACTGGTGATGTCTGAGGGAACACTGCAGATCCCAAGCCTCAGAAGGGCAACCAGGATGCCCTCATCTTGCTTTGGGCAGTGGTTCATTTTCAAAGTGACTCTCACGAGCACTGCACATGCCAAGTGTACTGACCAGCCACTGAACCTGGAGGGGATGCATGGGTAACTCCATTGCACTATTGCAGACGGACAAGGATCAATTCCAGAGCGTGGTAATATCATTTCTTTAATCTACTTGTTATGAAGTCATTGCATCAGGCTTAATGCCATGCCCTTTATATGTTTTAACTCACTCCCATGTTCAACTAATATCATTACAAAAATAAATCTGAAACAAATTACTTTTGCATATAAGTCTATATCTCACCACTCGGCATTTGCAGATAGAGGAAGCCATAGTGATTATGACAATTATTCCTAATAGCCTGGAACTGTGACTTAAAAATTGCAGTTTAAGTTGACACCGTGGTATAAATAGTGACACTGCTATGACTTCAGGATCATTACACTGTGAGGAGGAATAGGTGGCAATTAGACTATGGGAGAAGGATTACCAGGTGCTATCAATATCACAAAAGTAACCAAAATGGTGAGGATATGGGAAATAGTATGATATGTAAAGATTGAAAAAGTTGGAATCTTTAAGAAGAAAAGTCTTCCTGACCTTTCGTTTTACTGACCTCCAGTCAGATACTGGGTCCTGAGGACTTTACTTACATGGCAATTTGGGCCCCTGCCTTGCCTCTCCAGCGCCATTGCCCACACATTATAACATACCAACAATTTTGCCTTTCCCCTCCTCCTCTCTACACAACTATCTGACACATTTTACCCAAATGCAAATCTGACAATGTCATTTCTCTCCTGAAGCTCATTCAGGGCCTCCTGAGGACTTGTAGGATAAGTGGTTTTCATGTTGCCAAGCAAACCTATAAGGACCTGGAAGAGGCTGCTTCCTATGTGTCAGGTACCAGCTCCTCCTCCCGCCCAGGTGTCCAGTGCCTGGCTGACCTGCAGTCGCATGAACACACTTGTTCTTACCCTCACCCCACCTCCTGCCACATTTGCATTTTCCTGTGCCCCCTCTTTGTGCAGAGGCAGCCAGCCTCTCTTCCCTGCCAACCCCCCAATCATAGGCCTTTCTTGACTCCTCCAAGCAGAATTACCTCCTCTATCACATACCACACAACATCTTGTTTTTAATCTATACAACTGCACCTATCACACTTTCTAATTCATTCTAGTTATGTGTTATCTCTGTTTA
Organism: Corynorhinus townsendii; assembly: GCA_026230045.1. Taxonomy (NCBI): domain Eukaryota; kingdom Metazoa; phylum Chordata; class Mammalia; order Chiroptera; family Vespertilionidae; genus Corynorhinus; species Corynorhinus townsendii. The sequence continues at coordinate 137,324,438 of JAPDVU010000002.1, read as the reverse complement.
AACTGAACTGTTAAAGACAAACACCAAACTTGACCCCCTATTTAATGCTAGAACTTAGCCTGATCTGAAATAACCAATCTCTATATGTTTGTTGAATTCTATTGTTGAAAAAGAAAATTTTTCCTCCAAAAAAGAGAAGATGGAAGGGCACTTGACATCTGTCTTGGAGGATGTGAAGGGCTGGCACATGGAAAAAGATTTGGGCTTGTCCTACCTGGGCCTGGCTATGAAGCGTGGTTGATGCATGGACACAGTGAGACATAGTGGTCAATATAAAGAAGGAAGCCTTTACAAATGTCAGCTGCTCATGTACACATAAGGAACTGTTAGACATTGAAACGGGGACTCAGAACAGTTGGACATTGAAATTGGGACTCAAACATTTTTTCTTTTTGTTATTATATGTTTATTTCTAGTCTGCAGAGGCAAAATTTTTTAAAGGAAAGAAATGGTGGGAAAAAGATACAGAGGCAAAGAAGCATTGAACAGACTGTCAAACTACATTGGGAAGACAGGGGAGGTTGGGCGAGGGGGGCTGTAAGAGACCAACCGAAGGACTTGTACGCATGCATATAAGCATAACCAATGGATACAACACACTGGGGGAGGGGGGAGGGCGGGCAGGTGAAGGCATGTACTGGGGGGTAGGGGAGGTCAGGGGGAGGTCAATGGGGGAAAAAAAAAGGAGACATATGTACTACTATTTGTAATACTTAAAACAATAAAAAAAAAGAAACTGGAAACTACAAAAAATAAAAAACAAGCACAAAGAAAATCAAGGGCAACTGGCAGAAGTAAACTGAAAAAAACAATAGATGGAAGCTGGAATTACTAACTGCAAATATCAACCATATTTTTGTATAATAATGTATATTAAAAAGTCTGTCACACAAAAAAAATGTCAGCTGCTCAAATAGAGAACCAGCTGCCTCTTGTGGCTAGAAGTGAATATGTGATAACTGAGGTACTTGGGCTCAGCTGTAAAATTTGTAGGAATTATTCAAGTATCTCTGGTTGTCTTTCTGTTTGATGATATACTAATTAAAATATGGCATTGATGTTTCATTACCCTAGCTCTCAGAGAAAATAAACCTATAAATGAAGTTGTCAGGACCCAGATTTGCCTATGTCATTCTCCTCAGACTCCTGATACTGATATTGAATGTAAAAGGATGTCAGCACTATTTCACCAGGATAATTACTGAATATCTGATGTAGCTCTAGAAAGGTCTTCACATCTGAGATTCTGATTTTTGCAAATGATGTTTCATGTTTAGTGTGTGTGTGTGTGTGTGTGGGGGGGGGGGTGTCCTAATGATTCTTGTTGGGACTGAAAAGAAAGTATCCACTTTGCTAATTTAATCCTACAGTGGCATCAAGATTGTTATCACAGCTTATATTTTCAATTAATGGTTTTTGGCTTTTGCTAAGAATTATCTGTACCTTTTTTAGAAATAATAAGAATTCATATTGCGAAGTTTCAAACGATTACATTACAATTCCATCACTATTAAGATTTTATGCTGTATTTTTTCCTCCAGTAGTAGGGGCTAGATGAAATGATTATGGTGAATCTGAGATGCCAGGCCATCATGGTAGCACCAAGTTAAATGGTCATTTTTCCTCTCCGGTTTTATTGCAGCTGCCAAACCTTGCGGGGCCCCAAATCTGGCTCCTTTGTATTATGCAATCTCATGAGTACAATTTTCTGTAATTCTAAATAAGGCCCCAGAGGAAATTTGCCTCACATTAGTTTTAAAGTATCCTCTTAAAGATGATTATGGCTATTGAAAATGTGTTGTCCCTGAAAAAGCATTTTGGCTGTAGATTAGGCAAAGTCCTTCAAATGAGGCTCTGGACAGATAAAATGGCTTTCTGAATGACATTTTTTTTTGCATGATTGAACAGAATAGTAATAATATTTCCCCACTCTTTTAGTCAGTCTGGAAATATACTACCAGCATGTAAGCAAACACCTCTCAAGATACTGAATCTGCCAAGTCACCAAACGGGCATCCAGCCAGGTAGTGGTGTTTCATATTCACTTTACACCTGTTGACACCTAGGACCACATGGCCCTTCTGTGCCATGTGTTGGCACCTGTCAGTAAGACCAAAGTCTAGCCAGCCACAGATGCCCATCTAGTGTTAGGGAAATCATTCAACAGAAACTTCTATGGAAGTAGCAGTAATCAAGGCTTATCTTTGGGAGCCACTAGCAAGATGGGTTAGGACAGCTCTGACTTGGTAGATATTTGAAATATTAGGCTTTTTTTCCCTTAGTGCCTAATTTCTGTATGGTTCTATGTGTTATTAGTAAATATATTTTCTCATGTAATGGATTGTAGTTATTCATACTTCCTCCTTTATCATATCATCAATACATATTTATGCATTGCTTAGCAGAGTCCAGACACTTTTTTAGGCAATATAACATAGATATTTCATTGGGTCAGCCAGTTAAACTGGTTGAGATCCATATATGAAGATTAAAACAGGTACATATATTTTTAAGACTATCTATCTATTATCTATCTATCTATCTATCTATCTATCTATCTATCTATTATCTATCTATCTATCTATCTATCTATCTATCTATCTATCTACCTATCTATCTACAATCTATCTATCTAATCCAGAGGTGAGGAACATCCAGACCTCAGACCATATAAGGCCATGAAATCATTAGGACTGGTTCTGCCAAGGCATTAGGGGTGAGTGAATTAAATGTTTGACCAAATATAGCAGGCTAATTTTTAAGTTGATAATTTTGTATAGCTCTTGAATGATGTTATTAATATCCAAATGGCCCTTGACAGAAAAATGTTCCCCACCCCTGAATTCTAATCTATCATCTATTCTTCTTAAAAATGATCTCTTAAGCCTAATGCTGGAAAAATAGTGTCCACCTAGAGCCTATTGGTTCCATCAGTTTCTAAAGAAAGAATAAACAATCAGAAGGGATATGTTAAGCAGGAAACTTAGAAATGGGATTAAGAATAAGAGAAATTGTGAATTTTCTTTATTAAAGTCCTGAGAAGAGGACCCTCTAACCAGTTGCCCAAGGATCCAAAGGGGGGATGGCTGCATCAGACTGGCACAGCTGGACACCACTAACCATTAGGATTAGCCTAGTCATAAACCTTGCTAGTATTTCATGTTCTCTGAGCAACCTTGAGATTAACATTTGGCGTCTCCTAGAAATTTCCTCTGGGGGAGGAAAATCACTGACAATTTCCCCTCTTTGAACTACCATTTCAAATAATACCATTTCAAATATTAATTGAGGACCTACTTACTCTTTCCCACTGTTCCAGGCTAGAAAGTTTATTCCAAGTTTACATTTGAATGTGAATATTGAACTCAGCATGAAGAATGGATTAAAGGAGGAAGAGAGATTGAGTCAGGAGATCAGAAGTGTAGAAGCGTATTCTAGTTAGAAATTATGATGGGTTGTTTATGAGAGGCAAAAGGGGTAAAAGAGAGAGAATGAGAATGGAGAAAGGTATTAAGAAGACAGAATTAGGAGGACTTGGTCACTATGGAAATATAGGTGAAGTGAGGTTTCAGGAAGATACTCTGGTTTCTTTCTGTGAGTTTGGTATTAGCCAAACTTGCAGATACTCATAATGTTTGATTATATTGAGGGAAAACATTACATTTCTGGATCTTTAAAACTGAGAACTAACCTTAGACCAAAGTGGCCTTTCCAAAGTAGTTCTAGCCTGTCAGATTCTATCCAGTGCCAAGCTCCAATGCCTTTCAAACTGCCTTTCAAATGATTACATAGAAATACCAGACATTAAGAACTTTACACAGATGCTCTCTATAGTGAAGAGCCCAAATATAAAATTGCTTATAATTTTCAACTTATCTTCTTCTTTCCCAACCCCCATCTGCTCCTCTGGAGAATTAACAAACTCAAGACAATTTGTTTTGTTAATTCATATTTATTTTATAAAATCATAATTCTTTTTTGATCCACTTTAAAACTTAAGAGAACTTTGTGACTTTTAGACAAAGCCTATGGTAAAATTTTCAAAAGGAAAGAAACGGCAACTATATAATGTAGTTAATTTTTCTGTTAGGCCTTCATTTTCTAGTTGGTAGAAATAATAAATTTGGAAGGAGAAAAAAGAGAAATACTGTAATAACATGGCAACCAGTATTGGTCACCTCTTAATTTGTCTGTCCCCAATTCCTTTCTCATGGGAACTGCTCGTTTCTCCTCCTTATGGTTCTGGTGGGGATGCCCATCAAGGATGCTGTCTCACCACCATGATGGAGCCAGGTGTCAATCAGAAGACCTCATTTCTCTAGACACAGTGATTGGTCCAGATTGGACACCTGACCCAAAGGGCCAAGCAAAGTTCTTTTGGGGAGTTGGAACATTCACTGAGAGAGAGTTTCCCTTTCGGAGACTGAATGTATTCATCTTAGGGTCTTGACCTGTCAGGGCCCAGCATGCCCTCTGTGGAGAGAGAACCTATCAGAGAATGAAGGTAACACAACTGAGAGATGAAGAGACCCAGTGAGAGTCTAAGTGACATTAGTCTAGGGTCTGCATTTATCCTTGCCTGAACTAAAGGGCAATGTATACACACACTTTGAATAATTATAAAGGCAGTACTTATGAAAATACATTTCATTTTCAAAACTGAACTATCAACTGTTAAAGTGTGTATACATTTTGGGATGCCCTGTGTTATTACTATCCCCTGAACCAATAAATTCTCCCTTTTTAAAAGTTGAGTTTGGATTTCAAAGGAAAGAATACTGACTAGTTACATACCCTGCTTCGCACTGTGCTTTTGAGCTCTGAAAGCTATTACATACAAATTATCTGAGGAAAGGAAGTCTTTTAGTTTATTATCAACAGCACTTGTAATTTAAAGATCAGAAAACATCTTCAAACATGGGGCTTTTGAAAGGGGAAAAAGTTGACCCCTGAATAGTCTAGCTCTATGATAATAGGAAATGAGAACATGGAAACACAGAATTTATGTGTATTCTGAGTCAAGTATCAGTTTTGCAGTGCTTTGACTTTTTCCCCCTAAATTTAATAGTCTATGGTGGAAGGTCACTGAACATAAGGATATTTATTTATTTATTTATTTAGAGATTCATTGCTCCACCCACTCACTTCCATGTGCCCCGACTGAGAAAATAACCACAACCTTGGCACATGAGGACTATGATCCAATCAACCGGGCAAGAAGTAATATATCTTTTAATAATTCTGACAGAAAGGTTAAAACCAGACCTGTTTGTGTGAGCCACGTCCTGCATAGTTCAGGGTTTGGGATCTGGAGAAGGGCACATGCAAATGACAGAGACGAGACAAGAAATAATAATTTGGAAATATTGGGGGCCAGGCGGGAAGCCCAAAGCAAAGAGAAAGAACTTCCACTTGTGCTCAGGCCTTGCCAACCTTTTATTCAATTTTGGATACACATCTAGCTCTTAGTCAGACAGGCAATTGTGGTAACAGACAGACTATCTTAAAGGTCAGTAAATATGAGAAAGATTTACTCGGAGACTATTTGGTCAGGAAATTGCTTGAGCCCCCATTGTCTGGACTAAACAATCAGTGCATAGCTCTGGCCATTGCCAGGGCTCAAGGTTCACCAGCAATCCGGGCTCCTTGTTTACACTTCTCTGAAAGTGAAGACAATGGGTGGCTTCCCACACCTGTTAACAGGCCAACTATCTGGGAATTACTTTTATACTCACAACACAATTGACATTTTCACTCTTCTATCTTATATATAAACAGTGACAGGGAAACTTAGAAACATATGGATACCTTGTCCCCATTTAAATCAGGCTCCCTGGGGTGAGTACCATGCATCAGAATTTTTTGAAAGGTTAGCAGATGATGTTGACAGTTACCCAAGCTTGACAAACACTGAATTAACTAGTGGATTCCTCCCTATCATTAGGTCTGGTTTCCTATGACCTCCTGCTCTGTTTATGGAGGTGGTTGGGATTGTGGCCTAACAAATAACATCTGTATGAAATGCTCTTTGTATGCCAGGCACTTCACATACATCATAGCAACAAAATCACAATCGTCCCCTTTACATAAGGACATGAAGGCTGGAGGTGCTAAGAAGCGGCAGAGCCTGGATTGGGATACTATGGTCTCAGAAGCCAGGCCATTCCTTTCATTCTATATTAGGCTGGCGGGATAAGAGAGGACTGAGATATGGTCAGTGACCTGGGGGTATGTAATTGGCTCACCCTCTGGGTGATGAGCCATTTATCCTTCCCCAGGTGAGAGAGGTGTCAGGAGAGTGAAGTTCAAAAGGTTTAATGTGACTCTTATTCCAGGGAAACTATTGTTAGAGTAGTTTCTATAAAAGAGACTAGTTTAAAAAACTAAACACAACCAAAACCAACAAAATAAAACCTGTGGCTTTTATAGTTCATGTGTTAATTCACCTGTATATTTTACTCATTTATACATATAACTAAAAAGTGCTCTCTGTTCCGGATGCTGTATTGTGTGCTGGGAATATGAAATAATAGCTGGATTATCCCCTACATTTAAAAATGGATGGACGTATTCTGTTAAATTAATAAGCGGACATTCCATTAAAAAATATTTCTGAAAGTTAAAATACAGTATTTTATTTTTAAAGTTTTTAAGGCAGTTACCTCCTTAATAAGATGTTAAAATTATAAAACATGTGGCATGATCAGGAACTAAGATGGGACCACAAAACCGTAGATATTACAACTGAATTCTTGACCTATTTTGAACTGTCTAGGATTGTTAATAGGCTGAAATCCTCTTAATTAACCTCAAGCTTTTCAAAGATTTTATAACTCAGTTGCTGGAAAGACATAAAGATGGCCAATAATTTTAAAACTATTTTGTGTTCATATTATCTCAAAGGTATAGCCATATTTCTCACCTTTAATAAAAAAATTAAGATCCCACTTCATTTGTGCTACATCATAATTATGTACTGAATTATACGTGGGAAGGCACGGACTCCCCTGGGGCCAAGGAGAAGGAGCTGATAAGAAAGCAGCAGGGAAGCTTGGAGCCTTGCACTTGGTGTGTGTATCCTCAAATAGCAGCCTGAGCCGGGACAGTCCAGTCCCGCTGCCCTTGTAAGAAACTGAGACTTGTTTGGTTTTCACTTACCCTTGGAGAGAGGTAATCTTTGGTCTCGCTGACCATCTGGCTGATATATTTGTAACAATGTTGTTTAAGGGTAGCATTAGCAACACGAACATGCACTCCCTGGCTATTGATTCATTGCACAGATTCATGTTTCCCCTTCCTTCACCAGGCAGTTGTTGTGCCTGGCACTTAGTTTTCCTTGTCCTAACTCACTGGATTCTCACAACAACCCTTTAAGATATCCCCACTTTACATATAAGGAAACTGAGGCACAGAGCGGCTAAGGAACATGACTAAGAGTTGGGGGTGGCATGGGGGTTTCCTTCACCCCTGCACTCTGTCCTGCCTATGTGGGTGTCTGCTCCCCTTCCTCCGTAGCCCTTCATCCTCAAACCTGCAAGCTGAACAGGCAGGAGCCCGGGGATATGCAGGCTGGTGGAGGAAAGGAGTCACAGGAACCTACTGGGTCTGGAACAGCTGAGCCCTGTTCTTAGCAAGCTCAGTGTTCTCTGGGACGGGCTGCTGATTAGTGACTTGTTGAGATGGACAGTGTGGCCTTACTCGGCTCTGGTCAGGACACAGGGCTGTGGTTCAGGAGGAAGAAACGGCCACTGGGAAGAAAATCCTAATCTGGGGAAAGGTGTGGAGAAATAATTCATAGGGAAATAAGAGAGGGACTGGGACACCTGGCCATGGTTGGTTGATGGGCTGATACTGTTTCACCAGAGGGGATTTGGGGGAAGAGATCATCAATTGAGAGTGAATAAAAGTCCTGTAAGGTGAGAGCAACGTTGTTAGAAGAACTGTCATTATAGCAAGCTTTCTCGACCTCAGCTTGATGACCTCCGGGGCTAGGTAAATGTTGTTGTGTAGATTGCAGGGTGTTAAGCAGCATCCCTGGCTTCTACCTACTAATGCCAGTAGCACCCCACCCTCCTCATAGATGGTGACCACCCAACAAGTCTGCAGACACGGCCAAATGTCCCCTGGGGGCTGAATGCCTCCCACCTGCCTCGGGAAAGCAGAGTTCAAGCACAGACACAGAATTCAATTCTCAGGGACTTGGGTCTATCTAAGGTGCCTACTCTTGTCTCTCTTAGGCTGAACAATGAGAAAGTTGATATAAAATTTCCTGTAACTTCATTTTCACTTTTTCCTTCCCTCCGTCCCTCCCTTTCTTCCTTTGCATTAGGTCCTTTTTGTTTTTGTTTTGTTTTAGTACCATCTTTGGGGGAGCATATATAGGAATTCTCTTGTCCTCAGGTCTCCTCAACTTTCTTCACTTCCTGTGAAGGTCAAGGAGCAGCCATCTATACTGAAATTGCCTGCAATAATATTTTGGGTATGCATGCATAGATACTGTTGCTGAATTACTGTTATAAGCAGAAAACAGAATCTTCATTAGCCAGTGGCCCAACTTAGAGTCAGTGCCTCCAAGATCCCCTTCTTTGCCTACCTTCCTGACACAGTGTCCTTCATGTTTTGCTCACAGAGACACTATGTGAAGGGAAGCACCTGCTGTGGCTTCTGCTGCCCTTGCCCTCTGCCCAAGGGAAGGTCAAGCACCTATGTGCACTCCTTCTAGGTGCATGTCATCTCTCTCCTTGTCACCTTTATCAGCATGCTTCTTTTGCCTTTTGTAAAGTAATAGAAAGAAATAACAATTTAAAAATAAGAAGAGTAGATAATACTTCTCTGAACAATGTAAAAAAATAAAGCAAAGGAGGTTTAAATATCAATTAAAATGTTGAATTAAAATAAAATATACACACAAGAGTTAGGAATGATTAGTGAAAAGTAGATAAAGTAAAAACCAGGTAAAAATAATTCACATACAGATTCAAACACTGAAACTGGGCAGGATAGAAAAAATTGATAAAATACTATCTAATAAAGAGGGGATATGCAAATTGACTGTCACTCCATCACAAAGATGGCGGTGCCCAGTCCCCTCAGCTCCACCAGAGTCTCCTAGTTTTTTAGTGCTCTCCGTGGCAAGGGGCTAGCAGGCTCCCACTAAGAGCAGACAGCAGGGCCCTGCTTGCCCCTCGCCGAGAGTAGACAGCAGGCCCCTGCTTGCCCCTTACTGAGAGTAGACAGCAGGCCCCTGCTTGCCCCTTACTGAGAGTAGACAGCAGGCCCCTGCTTGCCCCTTACTGAGAGTAGGCAGCAGGGGCCTGCTTGCCCTTGGCCTCGGTGGTGAGGGGCAAGCAGGCTCCCGCAGAGAACAGACTGCAAGGCGCCTGCAGAGAGCAGAGACCAGGGCCTATGCGGCATGGAGCAGGCAGGTCTGCAGAGAGCAGAGAACCACAGGGAGCTGGCCTAAGCCATCAGTAGGACATCCCCTGAGGGCTCCCAAACTGGAGAAGGTGCAGGTCAGGCTGAGGGACCCCCCGGCCCCGTGCACAAATTTTGTGTACCAGGCCTCTAGTATTAAAATAAGAGAAGACAATATAAGAGGGCAAATCATTTAAGAGACCAAGAAATTTAAAGCTTAAAAGCCTCCTAGTGAAAAGATGAGGAGGAGTGAAAATGAGGTTAAGTAATAAGTCACTGTGTAAGTTTATAGCTTAGAAAAGATAATGAGAAGAAAGGAAATAGCCAAAAACTATAAAAATAAAACTTAAAACAAGAATGATGGAAGGATTAAGGCAAGTAAAAAATAAAGAATTAAGACATGTTTTAAAAGTTTGAGCAATTTTAGAAATGAGTGACATTGAAGAGGAAAAGTGAAGTGGGCTGAAAAGTGAAGCAAGGTGGCATCAGGAAGCCAGAAGGTGGTATAGCTGGGTGTGTCTGAGATAGGGTGCCAGCTAAAAGGACACTTTTGCAGAATATCTACGAAATCTGACAACCAGGCCTTAAAGACGGTCAGATGGTCAGAGACTTGGTTTTCTGGCTGCCAGGGCAGAGGCCACTGGTGGTGGAAGGGAGAGGGCTGTATGCCCAGAGGTGAGGGCCCTGTGCTGCCACCAGAAAGCCACAACCCTCAGCTGGAGGGACATAGAGCAGCCTGCAGACAAGGGAGTGTGGGCCTCCCACCAATGAGCTTGCACGAGGCTGCAGAATAGCAGTTTCCTGTCCAATGGTGATGTCACACAACTTCCTTTGGTCTTTTAACCACTCATTCTCCTCTACAAAGTCTGAGTTGATCTGAACCTAGAACCTTACTGTTGGGTTGATCCTAAACAATCATTCCTGAAGGAGTCTTTTCACACTGGAGCCATTCTCAGTCAATCCAGCAGAGGGCGCAGGCAAACACACGCTGATCACCAGGAAATATTAGCTTATCTTCTTCACCTGGCTGCCTAATTACTTTAGTGTTAGCATTTTATGAGCACTTGCAAGTATCTACAGAGAGACACACCTGTAATTGTAATTTCCTTCACTTGGACAAGTTAAACGAACCATATTAATTGGGATCTGATAACAGTTGGTAACATACAAACCCAACTAAAATTACATTAACCAGGGGATCGGCTAAAGGGCTGATTGTTCTCTTCATTCTGGGTATGTTTTTATTACTTTAATGTCTTTAAAATGATCACTTCCATCACAATTCTTCATACCATCACTGCATCAGGAAAGTAAAATCATGCTGCGTTTAATTGGTATTCATCAATCACTTACTGCATGTTGGGCAGGTGACAGACTTTGTGGATGAATGATAAGTAAAATTCACTCTACCTTATGGAATCTGCAGTTTATTTAAAGGGAGAAGACACAGACATAGAGGCCACTTCGGTCCAAGATAATGAGTGATGGGATAGAAGTATACTCACCTGCTCTGGGGAGACACAGGGACCCCTATCCCAACTTTGGGGTTTGTGGGAGGTTTCCCTGGGGAGGTTGTGTAGGATATGTAGTTATAACTCAGCAAAGCAGTGGAGTGAGATAGAGGAGCTCTCCTGGAGGTTGTACTTCAGGCCAAGGGAACAGCATATGCAAGTAGCTTGAGGTGGACACAGTAGGGCTAGTGCCCAAGTCCTGGACTGGAGTGCAGTACAGTGGAGCTGGTGGATATAGGAGGCTGGAGGGGTGAGGAGGTGGGAGGTCAGAGGGAACCTTGCAGAGCGTATGCCAAGGGGTTTGTGCTCTAAAGGCCATGGGGAGGTCCTGATAACAAGGGTGGACTGCAGTGTAGAGAGGGCGTCCTAACTGCAGTGTGGAGTCTGGGTCAGATGAAAGGAAGCCATGTGTGGCCAGGTGGCTGCAGTGACCCAGTGTGAGGTGAGGCTGGCTGCCTAGATTAAAGCAGCATCCTCACCCCTCCACTCATACAGGGTGGGGCAAAAGTAGGTCTACAGTTGTTCGTGTGGAACACAATGCAATAATTGATAAGTAATAATTCCAGGATGAACTCTGTGTTTCAGATACTCACAACTGTAAGCCTACACTTGCCCCACCCTGTATGTTGACACCTAATTCCCAATGTGATGATGTTTGGAGGTGGGACCTTTGGGAGGTGATCAGGTCAGGAGGGTGGAGCCCCATGAGTGGGCTTAGTGCCCTGTAGTATAAAAGAGACCTGACAGCTCCTTCATTCTCTTCACCATGAGGCTATAGGGAAAAGATGGCCATCTGTGACCCGGAGCAGGCTCTCATCAGACGTGGGATCTGCCAGCAGCCTCCAACACCGTGAGACAGAAATTGCTCTTCTGTGAGCCACCCAGTCTTGGTCCTGTTATAGAGGTCTGAATGGACTAAGACAGTAGCTGAGTTGGAAAGAGATGATGTGTCTGAGATATTTAGGGGGTGACAGGATGTGGAGGTTCAGTCATCAGGTTTGAGGTTTGGCAAATGGGCTGTTGGGTTGCCACTCACGGGGACAGGCAGCATAGGGACATGCTGAGATTGTGAGGTCTGTTGGACACATGGTTTTAGGGCCAGGAGAGTAGTTGGGTGGAAGGGGAGTTCTTTGAGGCATCAGCTCACAGCTGGTTTTTCGTAGATGTGGGAGTGGACAAATCCCAGAGGCAGAGAAACTACAGCAAGAAGAGTAAAGGAAAGGCCAGGACAGTGTGACACAAGACTTAGGGGAGCAGAAGAAGGAATAGAGGCAAAGAAAGATCTCAGGAATGGCTAACAAGGTAGGAAAAAATTTCTAAGAAAAGGTGATGGCCTGATGTCAGGAAAATGGTGTTTTAAGGAAAAAGTGGTCCACAGAGCTGAATGGTACCAGAAAGTCAAGTAAGGGACAGACTACAAGGTGCGCATTACATTTGGGGAGGAGGACATAATGGGTCAGATTGAAGACATAAGTGAAGGTGGATGCTGTAAATCAGGTTGTGTGTGTGTGTGTGTGTGTGTGTGTGTGTGTGTGTGTGTGAGTGTGTTGAATTAGGAGAAATTAGGGTATAGCCTATGGCAATAATAAGAGGATGTGGGATGGAGGGGGGTTATTTTTAGCATGTAAAGGATTGGGCATGTTTAATGCTAATAGAAATATTCCAGTCAAAGGCAGTAAAAGGGAAGGTTGTGAAATATTTTCCATGTGCACTCCAGAACAAAAGGACGGAGAAACCAAGTCTGGCGATGACTCTCATTCATTACTCAGTTCAGTTAGGTGCTGTTTTAGAAAGGGCTCCTCTGAGAAGAATGGTGCTGATATCAATTTAGAACTTGTATTTGAATCACCTTTTCCACACCTGCCGCTGACCCATGTGGCAGCGTGCCAGCAAACTGCTCAGGCAGCCTGCAGGGACTTTAACGCCGTTAAGGAGACATCATAGAACTTCTGACTACTTTGAATTCCACCCTCAGCACACTGGAGATAGATACAAAATGGACATTTCCAATTCTCAGAGAGACTCTCCCACCCCTCCAAAAAATACAGGAGTGATGATGAAAGGAGAAAGAGCTACACAGATCAAACCACGTGGGTGGGAAGAAAAACGTAAACTGTCAGTTCAGTGGAGTTTTAAAACTGAGGTGCTTTATTCCCTGAAGAAATGTGGTTAGAACTGTTTTTGGTGCTGAATAATGTTTTTTCATTGTTTACTTTTATTTTTAAGTAGAATCTCCTGGGGAACGGGGACTACATCCAGTGCCTTTATCTAGTTTTCTTCCCTTGGGACTGTCTGGCATTTTGGTTCTGTGTGAAGCACTTAACTGTGCCTTGGGGTAAGGGGTGAGTGATCTGGGCATGCTCAGTTTAGAAGTCTGGTACATGTGAGAGCAAACTAGTCAGGTCAGGGAGTTGTCAAAGCGATATGCGGTCTACATTTCTAAAGAATTTGAGAGAAGAAATTCCCTCATAAGTCTACCAGATGGTGTTAAACCAATGACAATGTACAGTATGTAGATAGTTCCCAAGTTCATATCCTCCTAACTAACAATGGAAGCCTATTGTAATAGTCAAGTTGCGTTACAAGGATGATAACCTGCTAATGGATTTACTACATTACAATAGAGAGATGCACCTGTCTTTATGCACAGCGTATGACTGACGTATATGAAGTCATTGTGGTATTGGCAAGTAAGTACTTGCTCTACTTGCATCGCTTCTGTTATGAGTTCCCGGAAATGGATCCACAGTGTTCCAATTAGCACGAGGGTGCAGAGCTTATAGCTTTGTGTCTGCAAGGCCACAATGCCCATGATGTTGTGTGCTCATGCTGGGTCACACACTTGAGGAGGGCTTCATCACTAGGCTGTCTTCCCTCTCCTAAGGTCTTCCTGACACGAAATTGGTGGGTGACTCCATGTAGAGTTTCTCTATCCTGGCTGCACATGGGATTCCCTGGGAGTTCTAGAAACTACACATGGGCGAGACCCACCTGAGACCAATTAAGAATCTTCTGGGGGCTGGGATCCAGGCATCCCAAGTTCTTAAATTTCCCAAGGTAATTCTAGTTTGCAGTTAGAACCAAGGATCACAGGTAAAAGTTCCAAGGAAGATGATGCCACTTTGGTCTCACTTTGATGGGTATGATTTGTAGGGACATAGCACCTTTCTGCATCAGAACTCTTGTTTTATTTATAAAGCAGGTACCATATTGGTGCTGCTGGTCTCATTATTACAAGGTTGGCTGAGGGGCCTTTTGCTATGTCATTCTTTAGTCAACCCCCCAAAACTTTGCTTACTATAGTTTTGTTAATAATCCTATATAATAAAAGGCTAATATGCAAATCGACGGAACAGGGGAACTACTGGTCACTATGATGTGCACTGACTACCAGGGGGCAAACACTCAATGTAGGAGCTGAGGGAACCCTCCTCCCGAGTGCATGAATTTCATGCACTAGGCCTCTAGTGAAAATAGAAAAAATTACACTATCAGATAAGAGTAAATTAAATAAATATGGGATAACTCCAAAGTGCAATATTATAAGATACTAAAAGCAATTATGCAAATTGTTTATTCACATTAACTTATTTCACAGCTACTTTAAGAGAAGCCTGTGTGTGCCAAATGTTATTCAAGACGCTAGGAATACAGCAGCGAACAAGAAAGAGACTTTAATGTTTTTAAAAGTTTCCGTTTAAAAATGTAAGTACAGTATGTACATTACGGTTTACTTTTGCAAAATATATACATAAAATATGAGATACACATGAAAATGTTAATTGAGATAGTTATCTCTGTGTGATGAGATCAAAGACAATTTTAATTTTCTTTCACTTTTTAGATTTTTTTCCTATGCTGGGTATTTATTATTTCTGTAATTTTATGTATATAAGCTAGAGACTACATTCTGCTTTTCAGATGTCCCATGACTCTAATGGGATATTGTTAACTGACTTATTATATAACAGGACCCATCTAGTTCTCATAGGGTGACAGTGTGGCTGGGCTGAGAAGTCAGCTAGAGGCTGCAGAAGTTCAATGCCTCTTTAAACCCAGGGGAGCGCAAGCCTGACTAATGGGTTTAAAGGGTATTAAATAATAATTATAATAGTACTGCTAGATTTTGTTATTCTTTACTTCTATCAATTTGTTTTTTTCTGGGCAAGTGTGTGAGGTATTAGAAGCTCAGAAAGTACTTATGAGTAAATGAGTGATTCCGAAGCAGGTTACCTGTGCTGAATCATTCACATGCAATGTAGGAAATCGCCACAAGATGGCGATAAAGCTTAAAAAGTGAAAGTGAAGGGGCTGCAATAAAAATCCCACAGGTCCTAGTGGAAGAGGTAGTCCCCTGCAAATTGCCATTAATGTGAGCTAACTGACAGCACAATGTTATGGTCAGCCTAGTGAGCCTTTCTTCCCTCATCCCTGCTCTGCAGAGGGCTCATCTGGCCCAGGTAAACAGAAGTGAGGGTACTTGAATCTTCTACCAACAGGGCTGCTTTGCTGATTCTGGAGGCCCATGTGACTTCTGACTTAGAAAAGAGTTTTCACCTCAAGTGACTGCCTGTCTTTGAGAACGAAGTAGTATTTGCAGTATTGGTGGCAGAAAATAAAAGAAGAAAGCACATGGCTTCTTTGCCTTTGGTCGGTCTGAGGGCTGGAAAAGAGGGGCTGACAGGTTGGTTGAAAGCTATTGGTATTACTGGGGGACATCCGTAATAGCATCAACAATAAAAAATGATAATAATTTTAAAGACGTTATTGGTGTTATTACCTCACAAGCTACAGAGGCCCAGGGAACAGCAGGTTACACAGAGGAGGGATAAGGGAGTCACAAAACACACGTTTTAAAAATCACATACAGTTGACCCTTGAACAACACAGGTTTGAATTGTGTGTGTCCCTTCAGACACAGATTTTTTTTTTTCAATGAATATATTGGAATAGTTTTTGAGATTTGTGACAATTTTGAAAAACTCATAAACTGCATACAAATATGGAAAAATTAAGAATAAGTTAGGTATGTCATGAATATAATACATATAATGTAGAAAATAGGTGTTAACCCACTGTTCATGTTATCAGAAAGGCTTCTAGTCAACAGTTGGCTACCAGTAGTTAAGTTTTTTTTTTTGAGTCAACAATTATCCATGCATTTTCAGTTCAGTTTCTCTAAACCCTGATTTGTTCAAGGATCAGCGGTATATAACAATGAAGAGTTCTCAGGACCATCTTGCGTGTATCTGGCCCATTAGGTTACGATTTATCTTGCTGATTACTAACTTTTAGGACATTCTGTTGTTATTATCCAGGTAGCAATTCCGGTGGGGAGAGAGGGAGAGCAGAAGACCCTTAAAGCAGCAATTTTCTACTACTGACAAACACAAGTTTACTGAAAGTTAATAGCAGAGTTTTGCTCCCCTTGACTCTATTTCTGGGTTTCCATTTCCCAGCCTACACAGCATCTGTGTATCTGATGCAAAGGGCACAGGCCCCGAGTCACAGCTGAGTTTGGCCTCCGCTTTGCACTGGACTGGCTATGTGACCTTTTTGACCTCTCAGAGTTCCAGTTTTCTCATCTGTGCATGGGCTTACAGGAGGAGTCAGGGAATCCTTTTAAAGAACCTAGCAAGGCGCAGCACATAGTAGGGGCTGGACTAAATGGGGTTTTCCTTCCTTTCTGATATGATATGGTTTTCAGCCACATTACTGGCCCAAGAGTGTTGCCTGCACAGTCTTTATCCAGTGACACCTCAGAGATATTGTGGGTTTGGTTCCAGACCACCCCAGTAAAGCGAGTGTCACAATGTGAGTTGTAACCTTTTGCTGTGAAGTACAATAAAGTGAAGTGCAGTAAAGTGAGCTATATTGTGAAGATTCTATACTTTTTCTCTTCCTCCTCTGTCTCTGGAAGCTTCTACCTTCCTTCTTTGCCTTAGAAATCCCAGCATTATTTCAAAGCCAGGTTCAGGTAGGCCTGCTTCTTCCTCGAACCCCAGCCCTGATTGTGAACAGCCTTCTAAGGAAACTCCTTTTCTTCAACCGGCATCATGCGTAGCTCCTGCAGAACTTGTCCTATTCAGTAGAAGTGGCGGTTTCCATGTTTCCTGCCCTCCGTTTCCCCACTGTGCACTCCTTTAAGATGGAGATAATGACAGTGTCTCGCATGTCTGCACACCTCTCTGAACAAGTGGAAGGATGTACTTTGGTTACTCATACTGTCCTGTCTGCATGGGAAAGAGAACTATCTAGAAGTGTGTCTGAAACAATAGTTGCCATTGTTGCTGCTATGCTTACCTATTAGCTGGAGCAAGTCAAAGGAAATGAAGCATTTCAATAGGCCATATTATTTCAACCAAACTGGATCCCATACTTAAAGATTTTGCAACTAGTCCACCCCTCCCTCCCCCGCCCCACACTTAATTATAAATCCAATGAGTGTTTCACCACTTCACCACTTCCCTCAGACAGGCCCAGGTACAGTTCTATCCTAGACTGAAGAGCCACTGTCCAAACAGAGGTTGTGCAGGTGTAGCGTGTTATTTGCATAAGGTGAAGCCTGCACTAAATGCATTACATTATAATTGAGCTGGACACTGTCCCAGACTTTTCAGTTTTTCCCAAAAGGACACTTTTCTCTAAGGCACTTCTTTGGCAAAGTCTACTGATTTTTGACAGGGAAGTTACACGGAGTGAAACTTCATGCCTGCTCATGTCATTAGGTTTAGCTACTCAAGAGCTCAGTTTTCCAGTCCTTTATTGGGACAGGTTGAGGGTTTATAAGGAGTGCTTCACTGCTATATATTTAGTACTAGAGGCCCAGTGCATGAAATTCATGCATGGGGAAATCCCTCATCGTGGCCTGCACCCTGTTCAATCCAGGACCCCTCGGGGGATGTCTGACAGCCAGATGATAGCAGTCAGACATCCCCCTCTCAATCCGGGACCACTGGCTCTTAACCACCTCTGCCTGCCAGTCTGATCACCCCTAACTGCTTCCCTGAAAGCCTGGTTGCCCCTCCTGCCCTCCCTATGCCAGCCTGATCGCCCCTAACCACCTCTGTCTCAGCACCCACCACTGTGGCTTTGTCCAGAAGGACGTTCAGATGGATGTCCTGAAGACATCCGGTCTAATTAGCATATTACCCTTTTATTAATATAGATCAGTGGTCGGAAAACTACAGTTCGCAAGTCACATGCGGCTCTTTGGCCTCTTTAGTGTGGCTCTTCCACAAAATACCACGGCCTGGGCGAGTCTATTTTGAAGAAGTGCGTTAGAAGAAGTTTAAGTTTAAAAAATTTGGCTCTCAAAAGAAATTTCAATCGTTGTACTGTTGATATTTGGCTCTGTTGACTAATGAGTTTGCCGACCACTGGTATAGATGGCTTGTTAATATGCCCTGTTAACAAGCAGGACCATCCTCTCTCACATAGACTTTTCATTTGCCTGAGAGTGATTGTTGGAAGAGCTAATAGAAGGTGTACTTGCATTGTTTCACTTAATCCTCCCTAGGACTCTATATAATAGGTCCTGTTATTATGCCCATTGTACTGATGAGTAAACAGACTTGGGAAGTTTAAATGAATTATTGAGGGTTACACAGCCCATAGGTAGATGAAATGCAACCACTGTTATATTTCAGAGTCAACTGTTATGAGAAAATCATTGTAAGACTTAATAAAACCAGGTCCTTTTTGGTTCATTGTTCATAATCTAATCAAGGGTGGGTTGTATGTTTATAAAATATAGACTCTGACAAATGCTGCCAACAGGGGCATGAATATTAGTAGAATCATTGAGCATTCTGGAACTTTGCAGGTGGAGCAGAGGGATTTGTATGGCTTTTGACATCAGTGTAAGTTAGGTCATCTTTTAAAAAGGAGCTATTGGGGTAGACACTGGTAAGGTGCATCCATCAGATGGCTCTGATTTAGGTAGCATCCTCAAATTTCAGTTATTTCTTCCCTCCTGATAAAATGCATACATTTCCCAAATGATGTAATGGCAGCATCATTTCTGTAATAAACTCAAAACATTAGGGTGGTCTCTGTCCATTTGGCATTCAAGTCACATTTGAGTAACCCAGTAGCAAAAGTGTAGCTAAAAAGATTAAGGTTAACATATGGATTGAGTTCTGAGGGACAATACAGCTACCCACTTCAGCTCCAATGGCATAAACTATAAAATTAGGAGAGTAATGCTTAGCTTTTCACATTGATCACTCAAGTGTTATATGATGACTTTGAAAAATGCTGATTTCCCCCTCCTCCCCAGAAGAAATTGATACCACTTTGAAAACCACTGCTTCCTCAAGCATGATGAATGAAGGCTTATCCTATCCAGCATGGATAGGATAAGCCCTCACAAAGATGGCGGCTCCCACAGCCAATAAGGAGGGAATATGTTAATTGGCTGCCATGTCCTCAAAGATTGCAGCACCCACAGCCACAAGATGGCAGCACCCAGTCCCTGAGCAGGCAGGCGGCATGGCCAGGCCTGCCCACAGGCAGGTCTGGCCACTCCGCACACCTGTCTCTGGAGTCCCTCAGTCTCCTCAGCCCCCCAGCCACCCAGGACCAGCCCAAGGTGCAGGCAAGCCTGGGATGGTGGCTGCCCAGCCACCCAGGGATACCCAAGGCTCAGGTAACCAGGACTGGCCGAGGCTTGTGCTGCCAGCAGTAGAGGTGTGATGTGGGCATTGCCTTTCCCTGATCACTGGGTCACCTCCCACCCCTGAGCGCTCCTGGACTGTGAGAGGGAGCAGGCTGGGCTGAGGGACCCCCTCTCCAGTGCATGAATTTTCATGCACCAGGCCTCTAGGTTTAGAATAAAGTGCAAATTAATTTTTTATAGTTTTTGTTTGAAAAGCAAGTGAAATGGTAAATGGAATAATTTAGCAATCTAAACAGTTGCTTTAGATGTTCTTATTTCAAGGAATAAAGGTAGGGATTTACTTCATTGTTCAAGAAACTGAGCATCTACTCTGTGCCCATCATGATTGTTGTCATCTGGGATACCTCAGTGAGTAAAATAGACAAAGACACCAAGCTAGTCTCATCAAACTTAGGGAAGAGCGAAGACAGATATTAAACGGTAAATCTAACCAGCACACTATTAAGAAGGTTAAATGGTGATAAAGCTATTGAAAAGAGAACAAGCAGAGCAAGTAGCGGGCAGATGTCATGAGCACAAAGTGACCAGCCTGTGCCTCCTTGGGAAGGTGAGACATGAGCAGCAAGGAGATTAACCAAACAGATTTTGGGGGAAGATCACTCAGGCAAAAGGAAGAGGAACACCCGGAGCAAAGATACATGGGAGCATATTTGGTTCCAGGAAAGGAGGCCATTGAGGCTGGAGCAGAGTGAGTGGGGATAGAGGTGTCAGGGCCCAGTCAGGTAGGGCCCTGTAAGTGACTGGATGGAGTTGGCTTTTGCTTTGAATGAAATGGAGTCATTTCAGGGTTTGGAACGGAGGAGGCACATGATCTGACTTCCGATTTCACAGGCTCTCTCTGGCTGCAGTGCTAAGAATGGAGGGCAGCAGAGCATGTGCAGGAGGGAGTCTGTCAGGGGAAGGAGGCCAGTATCCAGGTGCCCGGAGGGTGCCTTGGGCCAGGTGGGTGCAATGAAGACAGAGAAACTGGCAAGATAGACTGCACAGGTGGGACTGTATGTTTGTAATATCCTTGGTAGCTTAACTTCAGTTTGAGGATAGTTTAAAAACAAACAAACAAAAGAAAAGAAAAATTGAACCACAGATGGTTGCTGTAATCTGATTCAAAATCTATCTTTCCCGTTATCTCATTTGTTAAATAAATGAATCTATGAAAACAAAAACTTTAAATGCATCAAAATGGCAATGCACAACACTGAAATACTGGCTAAAGGATGACTGTTTCACTCATCAGAACATCTTCTTGCTGCCACCTGCTCCCAAATGTCACAGAAATTTGAGAGAAGGCTGACAAAATCACTTCAGTTCCT
The DNA here is from genome assembly GCA_026230045.1 of Corynorhinus townsendii. NCBI lineage: Eukaryota > Metazoa > Chordata > Mammalia > Chiroptera > Vespertilionidae > Corynorhinus > Corynorhinus townsendii. The sequence goes on along the minus strand of JAPDVU010000002.1, from coordinate 137,303,523 downwards.
TTCCAGGCCTCTTAAGTGCCAGGCGGAAGAGTGCTAGAAGCCTGGTGTCAGATTAGCATACATCCTCAAGTATCATGTTTTCTTGACATTTATAATTCTCCCAGCATGCTTGGATCATTATATTCTTTGAGACAGATAGAGACAAAAATATAGATACAGCCTCATCCAGCCAGTAAAATAGGCTTACTGAAGGCCTTGGAATTCAGTAAGTATTTGTTTTCCTTCCCAACCCCTTGTCTGTGGAAAGATATATACCCACTGATTTTGACCTTGATGTTATGATCTGCTTTGGGCAATGAAATAAGTTGAGTATAACATACACACATGGAGGCAGAAGCTGTAAGAGACAGTGCATGCTTCCACCAGGTCTTTCATTCTTTTCCTCTCACAAGATCATCATGTCGCAGATACCTTCAGCATGGGTTCTGAAATCCGAAGTCATGTGGAACAGACCCACAGCTGATAAGAGAGCCCACATGTATCATGAGTGAGAAATAAATGTTGCAAGTCACTGAGATTTTGGGAATTGTTTGTTGCTGCAGCAAAGCTGACTAATACAAAGCCATTCTGGATGAGTGCATTTTCCAGATTGCTAAAGGGTTTATTTCTTGAAGTACAAATGTAATTAAAAACACACCCTTTACTTACCAAAAAATATGTTACTCAATCTATGGCCTGTAAAAAGAGTTCAATGGCTAAGTAAAATAAAAGTTTTTGGTGACTTCGTTTGTTGTGTTTTTTTAAAAATGTATTTTTCTTGATTTTAGAAAAAGGAGGGGAGAGAGAAAGAGAGATAGAAACATCAATGATGAGAGAGAATCATCCATCAGCTGCCTCCTACATGTCCCCTACTGGGATCGAGCATACAATCTGGACACATGTCCTGACTGTGAATCCAACCATGACCTCCTGGTTCATAGATCAATGCTTGTCCACTGAGCTATGCTGGCCATCTGATGACTTTGTTTTTTAAAAAATTATAATTAACTAGAGGCCTGGTACACAAAATTCATGCACTTGAGGGCGTGGTGGGAGTGTCCCTCAGCCCAGCCTGCACCCTCTCACAGTCAGGAGCCCTTGGGGGATGTCTGCTTCACATGAGCCTAAGCCAGCAATTGGACATCCTTAGCACGGCCGTGGAGGAGAGAGAGGCTCCTGCCACCACCCCTGCACTTGCCAGCTGTGAGTCCAGCTCAGGGCTTCTGGCTGAGCAGTGCTCCCCCTGTGGGAGCGCACTGACCACCAGGGGGCAGCTCCCACATTGAACGTCTGCCCCCTGATAGTCAGTGTGCATCATAGCTATCGGTTGTTCCGTAGTTCAGTTGATTTGCATATTAGCCTTTTATTATATAGGATTATAAAATGGTAAACTAGATATATTAAAATTTGGATTTCTGTTCAAAACTTTTCTATGAAATGATATGCTTCTTGAGATTAGGGCTAGTGTTATAACCATCTTTGTATCCCAAGCACCAAAAGTAATGCCTGGCACATACTGGATTCAGTAAATGTTTGTTGATAGCATGTGGCAAATGAATGCAAGAATTACAGCAAAGTGTTGATATTTCGTTCTCAGTGTTGGAGAATTTCTGCTTTGGGGATTGAAAAGGTGGCATCCATGTATGGACGCTACTGATGACAAGGGTCAGTGATGGAGCGGAGGAGGGAGATTCTGAGTGCTCAGCTTTGCTGGGGGGTTCTGAGTTAGCCAGGAAGATTTGGGAAATGAAGAGAGAAGCATGAGAGGTGCATGCCATAGTTACAAAGACGCAGCAGAAAGCGGTACTATATGTATAGTAACGTTAAAGCTCCCTTTCACTGTCTGCAGGCGTTGGGCATTCTAGTATGAAAGTCCCCTCCTTCTTCCTGTTGGCAGATGTTCAGGGGAGCAGAGAAGTCCAAGAGGAGGAGGAAAGGTGGAGTTGGATTTGGGGAGCTCAGAAGGGATCCTGATTTCTAATACTTGGGAGGGACTGGCTAAACTCTAGGACAAAGAGGCCCCTCGAACTGGCTGAATGCATGAAACAACACCTAGCTGACTGGGAAAGGCTTCAGCTCATTCAACAGAGGAGGGGAAGGAGGAGAGGCGAAGGAGCCCTCTGATCATAGGGAGCTGCATCCCGGTCTGAAGCCAGCTATGCACCGACTTCTGCTGGGATCCCAGGCCTAGAAGCAGAATTTTTTTTTTTTTTTTGCCTTGTGATTTAAAACCCTTTTCTTCTCATATGTTTTCTTTGTTTTTGTTAATCCTCACCCGAGGATGTTTTTCCGTTAATTTTTAGAGAGAGTGGAAGGGAGGAGAAGAGACAGAGAGAGAGAAACTTCGATGTGATCAAGCCTGCAACAGAGGTGCGTGCCCTTGACCAGAATCAAACTCGTGACCCTTCAGTCCATGGGGGACGTTCTGTCCACTGGGTCAAACTGGCTAGGGCTCTATTGTTTTCTTAAAGGGGCAGCTAAAGCATTGTTGGCCTTCTTTCCTTAAGTTTCCACCTGCTCAGAATTTTGATAAACAAAGACAAAGGCAAGTGCCAGACACAATAATGACAGAGCAATTCTCTGTCCTTTCTGTTGCCCCATCTCCTTCCTTTCTGAATCATCCCCTCATCATGAGCCTTTAATGGGTTTCTCTCTGTGGATCCTGTTTGGGTCTGTGTTGCTTGGATTTTATCCTAGTGACTGGAGCCCTACATTGTCTGTGAAGCTAGGACTGTCTTTAAAGCTAGGATTTCAGTTCATTTATCCAGCCTGGATAGCCATATTTTCTCATCTCTTTTCTTCCATAGCTAATGTGGAAATAGCAAATGTAGCACCTGAGAGCTGAAATTCTTCTACTGTTTTGCTTGCATGGCTTCGGGGAAGTTACCCAATCTATTTCTCTCTAGTTACTCATCTGTAAAATAGGCATGATAATACTTTTCTAAAGAGTAGGTTTGAACATTTAATATAGAAATGTGTTTAAAGTGGCTTGTGCCAACAAGAATTCAGCAAGAATGTTCATAGCAGAAATTATTAGTGAGACACTTGTCTCTAATATGAGAATTGCTAGCATTGAGAATGACCTTTTAACTTGCAAAGGTTTTTTATTCATTATCAAGAATGTGTAAGTCTGTGATACTTGAACGTGTTTTTCAAGTTGCTTTTATAGCAATAAGACAAAAATTTAATGTGAAGATACACGTTTCTGTGATTTGCTTTATCACCATGCAACAATGAGCCAGTATCTTAAGGTAGAATCAGAGAACTCTTTTCCATTCAGTGAGCTTGGACAGGGTTTTAAATGGTCAGTTGTGTTCTCGGACCTATTCTCTGTGTCCCTGTCATCAGCGGAGAGCCTCCCTGTGTTCCACGTTGTAAGGATGTACAATCTCTCTTCTAGGAATGCACCCACACAGTGGCTGTGTCATTGAAATGGGAAACTTTCAAGCAATAATCCTCCTGGTGAAATGATTCATGAAACAAGCCCAGTGAGGGGGGTGGCAAAGAGAGACAGAAAGAAAGTGTATCTTTGCTATTTCTAAAGCCAGAGTCTAATTTAAAACTTCAAAGTGAAATGAATAGGAATTCAAGTCTCAAACATCCCCTACCCCAACTTACTAGAACACCAGTTTCCCAGATAATAGGAATTCTCTGATCAAAGGCATGCAGGCATTTCCCTTTAAATGAGTCAAATGATAACTGCCTACATGTAACACCCAAATTAATAAATTCGTCAGCATTCTGAGAGTCTGCAAAAGACTTAGACAGATGCTTGTGGGCAGCCCTCCCCCCGAAACTTTCTCAAACAGCTCCAGATGAACATGGAAAGGCCCCTCTGGAGCCAGATGAAAGCATTTTCCTCCATGGGGCTGTCTGGGCCTAATGTGCAGAGACTCCAGGGCACCCTCCCTGCACTCCACAGGGTGCCTGGTAACTTGGCTCTGGTCTGTAGATACAAGCAAACCTCAAAGGTGCCCTTATCTGTGCTGGCTCCAGGGGAGCGGAAGAGGAGGATGTTAGAATTACAGGGTGTAAAGCAGGCTTTCCACAAGGAAGGGTGCTCCTATACATCCCCGAGGACCCTACTCCCTGAGACCAGGGCTTAATTATCAAGACAACCTCAGTGGCTCCTGCATCTGGCATGCCTACTGGAATATGCTAAGCCATCCTGTCATTGTTGATTTATGATTGATATTTCTTTTACAAAACTGAGTTAGTAGAGAGCAGGGATTTGCGTGTGTGTGTGTGCGCACAGATGAAAAACATATATGTGTTCTGTAATCTTATAAGACAGTATCTGCTGAGGCCAGAGGACTGGTACAAGTGAAAAGAGAATGTCCGTCTGCAGGAGGAAAGAAGGAGGAGGATGCAGAGGAAGATAAATAGGAGAGAAAGACTGGGATGGGAGCACCATCAAGAGGCAGGACCCATCACCCTGGGGCCCCAGCTCCATCAAGTGTCCCAGCTCTGACCCTGCAGAGGAGGCAGGGCCCCAGGAACTGAATCCTCCCCAGAGAGCCGGGACCCTGAGAACTCAAATCTCTCAGGGCCTGGAGTTTGGGGCATTTCTTTTTCTCTTTTGTGTGATTTTAAAAAAGATCTTATTCCTGTTTTGAAAAGCTTGCCATTCCTGTTTTGGTGTATCTGAGAATGCAGATCATGGAGCTGGCTCCCCCACAGGCAGTGCTGGGTCCTCCCACAGAGCTCCCCCTACAGCTCTGTCCTTAGGATGACCTGTGAGGCCCTTGCTGGGGCAGTCTCAATTCCTGCCCTGAGCAGCAGCATGGAGCATAAACTATTTACTAAAATTCTGCTGCACACCAAAAATGTATTTTTTTTTTTTGGCCGATCTGCCAAAACAAAAAAGGTAGATATTTTTTTAAAAATATATTTTTATTGATTTCAGAAAGAGAAAGGAAGGGAGAGGGAGAGAGAGATAGAAACATCAATGATGAGAGAGAAGCATTGATCGGCGCCTCTTGCATGCCTCCCACTGGGTATTGCCTTGCAACCTGGGCATGTGCCTTGACCGGGGACCCCGACCTCCTGGTTCATAGGTGGACGCTCAATGACTGAGCTACGCCAGCCAGGCAAAAAAAAGCTATAATTTTGATTCATTCACACTGGACGGCTATCATTGTGTTGGTGTTGTCATTTTTTATTTGACAATCTAAGGGAAACGAGGTCAGTGCCCCTGACTAAATAGTCAGGTACTGCATGTTTTAGCAACGCCTGAGGCACACGGTGGAAAATCGCTGGGCTACAGTCATTAAGTCTCCTGCTGGCCCAACACCTCCTCCGAACAGGTGCTTTCTTGAGGTTGCTGCAGACGCATTACCCACCCCTCAGTGGGTTGCACAGAGCTGTCTCATTACATCTGGGATGATGAAATTGCTCTCAGGCCTGACCACACCAGCTCGCATTCATTTAGAACATGCTCCCCTGCCTCACAGCATATGCTTTTTATATCGAATGTATGTGAAAACCTCATGAGGCAGGAAAGTGACAGGTCACCGTCCCATTTTCCAGGGTCGACTGCTGTTCCAGGGAGCTAGCCAACGTGGTGAAGGTCCCACTATTTCTCCCTCTCTCTCTCTCTTTTATTTTGAGTATTTTCATCTTTTGCTATTTTTTCTCTCATTTTGTTTTGGACACTGCATGTTGCCTCTAAGTGGATTTAAAGCAGATGAAGCATTTGTTTCCACACGGTGAAAGCTTGGTTAGAATCTGTTTTATGTGTTTTTATTTCTCTTCACAGATAATGGCCAATTTCCACCAGTCATGCAAAAATCATCACGTGGATTCTGGCCATCAGTTTCATGGGTTTGCTCCGTCTGTCTGCCTCCCTCTCTGGACAGGTGACCTCTCCTTATGATCATTGTCTCTTTTTCTTTTTCCCCCTAATATATTTCTTTATTGATTTCAGAGAGGAAGGGAGAAGGAGAGAAAGATAGAAACATCAACGATGAGAGAGAATCATTGGTCGGCTGCCTTCTGCATGCTCCTCCCCACCCCGCGGGGGATTGAGCCTGCAACCCAGGCATATGTGCCCTTGGCCGGAATCGAACGTGGGGCCCTTCAAGTCCACAGGCCAACTCTCCATCCATTGAGCCAAGCCGGCTAGAGCTATTGTGTCTTTTTCTTAAGCATGTCCCATCTCTGTCCTTTCCTGCCTCATTCTCTCCTGTCCCAGAGCTACTTTCTCTTACATTCTTCCCTCTGAAACTACTGTCTTAGTTTTCAGCCCTGTTTCCCAATCAGATTCCCAGGGGCTGGTGGATAGCAGTATCTGTCTGCCTCCATCCCACCTTCCCTCTCACTCTCAGTGTGTGCTCACAGTCCAGTGGAGCCCAGCCCCCAGCAAATTCTTTGCTCTTTTATATTGCATTCTCCTTAACATCTCTGCATGTTGCATTTTCTCTTCCTTTTCCTCCTTCTTCTGATATATCTTGTGCTCTGGCTCCTCAGGACACTTCTGTTTCTTGCTCTTTCCCACCTCTTTGATCTCCTATGTGCTCTCTAGCTTATTCATGCCTCCTGCACACGGATTGGTTACAATCCAATCCCTCTCCCTGCTGTGCCCTCCTCACCCCTGCCTACACCCAACAATGTAGCTTCATTTATTCAAATGTACTTATATTTATTGAGTTTAACAATACTCAAAGCCATTTCCTAGGAATAGTGAGTCCTGCTATTTCCCAGACTCTGTTGTAGGCCCTGGGTCCAGTCGGGTTCAGGACCAAGTCCCTCTTCTCTTGGGGGAGGCAGACTGTGAGCAAGTGAACAGACACATTACAACTGCAGGGAGTGGTAAGTATTATAAAGTAAAACAGAGTGATGGGATAGAGAGTGCAGGGGGGCACTACCCACCTTAGGGTGGTCGGGGAAGGCTCCTTGTAGGAGGTGACATGTGAGCTGAGTCTTGAGTGAAAAGGAAGCCATGGGCATCTCTGCAAGATGAGTGAGTATTCGGGGAGTGGAGCATAAATTACATTGATACAGATGACTCCAAACTCTGGGCCATAATTCATGACTCATGAAGAGCTCTCTTTCTCTTTCTCCAATTCCCTCCTGCTGTTACAGTGTCACTGCAGATACAGTTTATCTACAACCAAACTCTTCTCTTCCACACACAGTGGCCCTCTCTCTGTCTGGCTTCTCCACCTCTTCTGTTAGGACCAGTTAGGCTGGAAACATAAAAGACACCCTCTTTCCTAATATTCAGTGTCCCTCATGTCCTTTCCATGCTTACATCCTTCACTTTTTGTTGTTGTTGTGGTGGTTGTTAATCCTCATCTGAGGATATATTTTCCATTGATTTTTAGAGAGAATGGAAGGGAGGGAGTGAGAAAAAGAGAGAGAGAGAGATCAATGTAAGAGAGAAACATCAATTGGTTGCCTCCCACAGGTGCCCCAACCGGGACTGGGGATTAAACCTACAGTCCAGGTATGTGCCCTTGACTGGGATTTGAACCCATGATTCAGGTGTGTGGGCCAACACTCTAACCACTGAGTAACACTGGCCAGGGCTACTTCCTCCACTTTTTAATGCAGCTCCCTGTTGCCAGGTTTTTTACTTACACTATTCATCTCATCTCGTGACCCGCAGTGAGTTGGGTAACTAGCATTTATTGCAAACTTACACTATTATAGGCACCCTGCTTGAGACTTTACATACACTGGCCCATATATCTGTAAGCTGGTAGTAATAGCTCTGTTTTATAGATGTAGAAATTGAGGCTTGGTATTTCCCCTGGATCATAGCCTTCACTCTGCCATTTGTTTTCTTTTTTACAAAAATCTCCATGAAAAAGACCATATTTTCCAGCCTAATAAACAAGGCCTCAAACTGAACTACAACTCTCCCATTCCCTCCAACATGAAGTCTCTGACCCTGATAATTAGTAAATCTATTTTTCTCTTACCTATCACATTTTCTCAGACTGACCTTGTGTCTGGAAAGCCTTGCGCTTTCCGTTTTGCTTGTTTAAATCTTGCTTAATCTTTACTTCTCTCCTCAGTGAGGCGTTCTCCACTCCATGAGGTCGTAAATCCCACCTCTCTTCTTATTTTGGTATTGATATTTTTGACTTTTGGTCATGCATAAGTTTTCCCTACTTAAGTATGAGCATTCCAGAATTCCTGCTTTGCAGCAGAGCATGGTGGCTAACAGGGCAAACTCTGCACACAGTCTCAGAGTTTGAATCCCAGATCTGTCCCTGAGCGGCCATGTAATCTGTGGGGATCCATTTCCTCATCTACCAGGTAGAGTAGATCATAATAGCACCTGCCTCAGAGTGTTGTCTGGAGATTTAAATGAGTGAATGCACAGCCTATAGCAAATCCAGCACATGGTATACATTCTACAAATGCTGGCTGTTTGCATCCCAGTCCAGCATGGTATTTTGGGAGTATTTTGGCCTCAGTGGGTTTCCTTTCCTTCAATGTTAACCTATTCAAGTCAGTACATATTGCATAAAGTGTTCTAACTACTATGAGGACAGAGAAAAGTAAAATACCATGTAAGAACAGAAGAATTGCCCAGTGGCCCAAATTCATCTGCTATTATTTGTGAAAGAAGTGTGGTATTGGAGTGGAGGTTGTGGAATCTAACTGCCTGGCTTTAAATCCTGACACTTTACCTCTGTTTTGCTTGGTTTTGCAATCTAAAAAATGGGGATGATAATAGCATCTGCTTTAGAGAGTTCTTAAAATTAAGACAATAGATATGTAATACTTAGATTAAGCCAATGTTCTTACTGTGTTATTATTGATCTAGCTTGTATTAATTAGTCTCTGACAGGGGCACAAAGGTCCTGAGGAAAGGGTCACGGATTAGATTTTACAAAAACCAGGAAAAATAAAATAATTAGAATGTGAGCCTTGAAGCTTCTGGAAGATTCCAGAGGATTCTGGGCACCCGGGAAAAGTGCAGGGAAGCTGTAGGAGGAGCCAAGAAATCTCTCAGGGCCTCCCACTTGCCTGATTCACAAGGCTTCCCTGCTGGGGGTTACACTTATATTGGGTGAGTGGCCTTGGACAATGACATTTTTCTCTACTCCACCTTGTTTCTCAATTTCCACATTCAATTGGGAAAAAACAGACCTAGGCTCTCCTCAGAGACCTTAGCCCTCTCTCAGGTGTCTCCTCTCTCCATCTGTGCCCCATCCCCCGCCCCCTGCCCCTCGTCTTTGCCTTGTACAAACTTATAGTTCAATTTTTTCGCTCAGCTGATTGCCATGGTCTCCTAAATTCATCACTGCCTCCAGCCACGTGTGTCTGTAATCAATTCTAAACCGGAGCAACGTTAACCTGCTTGAAGACCATGACTGCAAGCAGGAACGGCATTAAAACACCGAACCCGCGAACCACCTCACCACATCCCCAGACTATTAAAAACCTCCTGCTACCACACATGTCATCTTAATGCTGTCAATACCAGAAGAGGCAGAGGCAAACTTTTAAGTGGATGCAAGATTGATTGCAAGGAGCCATCAATTCGAAATGTGTCCATTGAACAGTGTGTCACAATCTGTCTCCTATCTCTTTATTCACCTCCTTTCACCTTAAACAACTCTAAAATACAATATACAACACGTTCAGGACCCAGGGGAGCTGAAAGGGAGACAAGACAACATAATGGTGCTGAGCAACATGCAGGTGCTCTAGATATTTCAGAAGTGGTTCTGTCCTCAGAGCCCTATTCCCAACCCCCCGGGGCAAGCACGTTACCAGGCTGGACTCCAACTGCCTTTGCAGGTGTTGGCTCCCCACTCTACCTTGGTTATGGTTATGTACCCATCACGGTTCGTCCAATGCAACCTGAGTAAGTTAGTGAGACTTCCTTGCACAATGGCAAGTTCCCGTGGGTCAGAGACCAGGGACTCAAGAGGTTTATTTTCTTGTTTGGCTCTATTGCCTTTTGGTTCGATGACGTTGGAAAAACTGAATTTTTGTCTCCATTTCCCTCTCTCTGTCATAGGAGTTGAATTATATCCATAAGCTCCCCATGCTCCCCACCCCATGAGCAGCAGAGTTCTTTCAAAAGTTCATCCATCCATGCACTTGGATCAATAAATAGCAAACTGTAAGCAGCATTTAACATTTATTCCTCATATAGTGAGGCTTTATTAAAAGTGTGTGTGAAATCCAGCCTTCCCTCTGCTCACTAAGCCACATGTGAGCAGAGGGGCACTGGTTGGGCTAGCAGCAGCCCTACTGGGAGAGGTCATGAATTTGCCCTCATCTGCTCTCTCTATTTGGTGATCATTGAGAAATATTTGAGAAATGGATATACTGAAAAGTTTCAATGTATTGGTTATAAAGCATCTTCAATCTTCCCACTTGTGTTTTTAACACCCCTGGCTGTATCACAACATTTGGCCAAGAAACACTTGGTGGAGCAGTCATTCTTATTATTCTGTACAGTGTCCTTGGCCCTGCCCTTTATGCCTTATAAACAATGCTGGCACTTCACAAGCAACACTAAAGCACCTGTTGCTTGAAGCATGCTGACAGTGCAAGCCAAGCTTATCTAGTAATTACTCCATTGATGCGAAGTAACTAAAAATCCCCAGTGCTTCATGTGAGTTCATACAAATCTCTACAAAAGTGATTTCTAATGTTAGCTTCAAACCCAGAATAGCAACTGAACAACACTCTGAGGGTTTTACCGGTAGGTCAAATCGGGCAGTTTTCATTATTACTGTTCTGTCAAGAATGAGGTAATAAATGGATAATTTTTATCTATAGGAGCAGCACAGAACATTGAAGAAAGCCCACTGATTTGAAATCAGAAGGCTGACTTGGACTCTTGGCTCTGGATTTATTCTTGGGTCAATCTACATAATTCTACTCTTAGGGCTAGAATGGGACTTAGCGGTCACAATGCAGATAGTGAGGTGAGTTTAAGTGACGTGCCAAACATAGCCAAGTTAGCAGCAAACTCTTGCTCTTGGTTCCTGGGCCAGGGTTCTAGGAGAGCCACAAACCCTATGGCATCATGATGAGGGATTCATGATAAATTGTAATATGTATTCTACTGAACACATTAAGTATGAATGCCATGTATAAAGTTTCTGTGGTAATTCAGTCCTTATGCTTCTGGGTCATGTGCAGTTAACTCATCTAAATGTTATTCTTTCGAGAGCTATTGATGTTTAAAGTACCCTCTCAGTTTGGTTCTTTACATATGCCTTTTCTTTTATTTGGGGGAGGGAAGGTGCAGAAATACAAAGTTCTTTACTAAGAAAATACATATTTGAATGCCAGATAATTTTAAATTTTCTTTCAGATTGAATGCTCCTCAAATCTGAGTTAGTACTAATCCTCTACCTAAAAATAAATGGGAGGGAAGAGGTTGTTCCCAACTCCAGCCCTCATAATTGTAGGCTGAAATCAACAAAGGATATTTTGAGTCATTCAAGTGAGTGTTCCTATTTTACTGTAATGTTATAAGGATTTTGGAATGAGGTAAGTAGAAATCAGCATTATTATTAAAATAGCTATTGGTCAAGGTAGAGGCTTACTGGAGTAGCTCTTCTGGTTTTATCAGAGGTCCTTTCAGTGTTTTATTACAGTTGATCACTAAACTATTGCAGCTAAGAGAGGGATGCTGCTGTGGTGGCTCAGCAGCTGTGGGGGTGGAGTGCACGGGAACCCAGGCAGCCTGTAACTAGGAGATCCTTAGCTAAAAGGGACTGAGACAGAAACACTCTAAGGGTGGATGGAGAACATGTGGTGATCACAGTATTAGCCTTGTTAAGAGGAAGAAGAGAGGCATGATTAATGGCCATTCGGCATTTATAAAACTGTTCTTATAGCTTAAGCCAGTTACAGAAACAGGGCTTCGCATCTCAGTGCTCTTTAGTAAGGTGGGTTGTCTCCAGAAATGAGCTTAGCGATCTCCATATGCTCAAATCTCAGACACTTTCTCGGGTGCAACTCTTCCACCCCATTCTGGAAGAGTCAACCATGAGAATCCAGTTCCTCTAGATCTTTGCCGCTCAGAGCCTGTTGGGCTGTCTAGCCTCACCTGGAAGCTTCTTAGAAATTCATACATGTAGCCCTGGTCAGGTGGCTCCGTTGGAGCATCATTCCATGCACCAAAAGGTCACAGTTTTAGTCAGGGCACATACAAAGGTGCAGGTGCAATCTAGGGTTGGGGTGTGCACAGGAGGCAACCAATTGATCTCTCTCTCTCTCTCAACATATGCTCAGGTAAGAATTAAAAAAAAAAGAAATTCAGAAATTTGGGCCCACTCAGTCCTACTGAATCAGAGTGTGTTTAAATAAGATTTCCGTGGTTTACATGCACATTAAAGTTCAAGAAATATTGTTCAAATATTGGGCAAACTTTTTCTGTAAAGGACCAGATCATAAATATTTCTGGCTTTGCATACCCTTGGTCTCTGTGGCAACAACTCACCCCTGCCATCACAATATAGTAAAAGAAGCCACAGGCAATCTGTAAGCTCGCAGGTGAGGCTGTGCTCCAATAAACATCTACACCACTGGGTGGAGGCTGGATTTGGCATGTGCGGCTGAGAGTCACAGGCATATGTTGTTACTGTTACAAGCAGAAAACCAAGTCCTTTCCCTCATGTCCTTCTCTGCCCTTTCATACCTTTGCTTTGATCATTCACTTCCCTCTTCCTAACTATCTCCTCCTCTCCTCTGGATCCCAATCCCTTTATTGCCTGGAGAATCCCTCAGGTTTAACAGCTCATTTTACATACCCCTTCTTCTCTAGGCTTCGTGGTCTGTGCTTCCTCAGAATTAAGTGAATCTTCTTTCTGTTTCAAAAGTTCTTTATGTGAACATCTAATGCAGTGTTTGTTCTTAACATTGAGACTCTTTGTCTCTTCCACTAACGTCCGAGCTTTCTACAGTCTCTGTATGCACTTCTTTGTTTACCTGTTTTTCTTTCCCACTAAAATGTCATCTCCTTGAGAGCAGGTATTGTGTTTTATTTATCTTTGCATATTTGGTGCCCAGCACAGTGACACAGTGTATACTGAATAATTATTTTTCCATTTCTGATCTAACCTGGTCTTACTTTAACACACATATTTCGAATAAAAGAGGAAAATGGCCTGAGAAGAGCTGCACAAACGTGGGAGTGCCAGGTACTGAAAACACAAAGATGTGGTCCATGAGGAGGCTATGCTGGACCCAGTGTGCTTGAAGAACCACTGGGAAGAACAGGAACGATGAAGAATTCCAGAGGCATCTCGATGACATGGGAAAGCAGTGGAGCTACAAGAGCCACAGCATTGAAACACACCAGGATCCCGATTCATGAATGTGTAACAAGGGCTTCTCCTTTTCAGGGACTAAATACTTACATCCTGTATTCCGCTACTTTCCTCCTTATGCCAAGAGATTGGGAGAAGTAGATAATTAAGAGTTTGCTCCATGTACATGAAATCAGAGAGAGAAGTGAAAAGATAGGTGTGTGTATGTACCACTCTTTTCTTAAGCTCTTTATTATGGAGATTCCCAAACATCCAGTAAAGGTGGAGTTAATAGTATAAAAACTTCCCACATATCCATCATCTACTTTTAACAACATTTTCAAGCTTCTTTGCCCATCTTCCTACTTAAAACATTTTAGGATATTTAAAACAAATATAAGCTATCTTGTCATATATCACTAAGTACTGCACTATGCATCTTTAACAAATAAAAAGTTTTCTTTCAATGCACCACAACACCCTATATGGTAATGAAGACGGTTAGGAAGCTTTGATGAGCCAATGAGGGGTGACTTAGTTTGCTACAGCATGCAATGAAGAGACAGAGAGAGGAGCATGCACGGGATGCTTGCATGTGTACCATTTCACAAGTGCCTGCTGCAGACCTTTCAAATAAACATCTCAAGGAATCAACTCCAGTGTGTTTTCTGAATGACTATAATTTTAAACTTTTTAGAGGCTGACATTTTCTGATAAAAATCATTTCACCAACTTCTCTTCAAAACAGGGATTGATAAAATCCCCTTAATAAAACATGTAATCATACATTAATGAATCTTCCATTTAGATGAGTTAAATGAGACTGTACAGCAACGGTCTAAATAAAAAGGGAAAAAATGAAAAAGAAAAGCATTCCAAATAAGATACACATTTCTCTGAGATGAGTGTGTCAAAGAATCTCTTTGAATTGACTGAATGATGTGCTGTTACACCTACATGTACTGCCACAGTCCCTAACATCTTATTGCAGAAAATGTGCATGTTTTTCCTGAGCCAATTAGGAATGTTGTGATGCATGGGAAGCTTTGGGGTTTTATTTACTGGGTCCCTATTCATCTAAAGTGATCATTCAGCCAGCTAATTTGTTTCCACACTTTCTTTCTATCAAACAAATTATACCTGTTACAGGCATGTTGCCAATAGGAGCATATAAATTATCCCACCTAATAAAAGAGTAATATGCAAATTGACTGCACCTCTGCTACACCCACCAGCCATGCCTACCAGCCATGCCCACCAGCCAATCAGGAGGGAAAATGCAAATAAACCCAACCAAGATGGCTGCAGCCACAGAGAGCAGGAGGGAGCCTTGGGTTTCCCTGGCAATGAAGGAAGCCAAGCTTTCTGCCTGCCCTTGCCAGCCCAGGCCTCCACTCAATGCTACAAAGTTTCAATTATAGAAGATAAATCCCAACAGAAATGGTGGCAGCCATGGAGCTGGAGAGAGCAGGAGGCTAGGGTTGCCCACGGCGATGGAGGGCCAAGCTTCTGCAGCCCTGGCCTGCTTTGGCCTCTGCTTAAGGCTACAAAGTTTCAATTATAGAAGATACATAAATCCCAACAGAAATGGCTGCCACCACAGAGAGAGCAGAAGGCTTGGCTCCACTCCAGGCTACAAAGTTTCAATTGTAGAAGATAAATAAATCCCAGATACCAGGGCCTCTGCTTGGGTCACCATAGGGCATGGCTGGCCTGCAAACCACCACAGGCCCCTCACCCAGGCCACCCCACACCCCAAAGGAACCCCCACCCAGATCCGGGACACCCTTCAGGGCAAACCAGCTGGCCCCCACCTGTGCACTAGGCCTCTATCCTATCTAATTAAAGAGTAATATGCAGATTCACCATCACTCCAACACACAGGATGGCCACCACAAGATGGCCAGCAGGGGAGGGCAGTTGGGAGGAAGCAGGCCTGCAAGGGAGGACAGCTGTGGGTGATCAGGCCAGCAGCGGAGGGCAGTTGGGGAGGGACCAGGCCTGTAGGGGAGAGCAGTTGGGGGGGTACCAGGCCTGCAGGGGAGGGCAGTTGGGGGTGACCAGGCCTGCAGGGGAGGGCAGTTGGGGGGTATCAGGCCTGCAGGGGAGGGCAGTTAGGGGCAAACAGGCTGGCAGGGGAGCAGTTAGACATCAATCAGGCTGGCAGGGGAGAGGTTAGGGGGTGATCACGGCTGGAGGCAGAAGTGGTTAGGGACAATCAGGAAGGCAGGCAGGTGAGCAGTTGGGAGCCAGCAGTCCTGGATTGTGACAGGGATGTCCCACTGCTCGTTTAGGCCCGATCCCAGTGGCAGTTGGACATCCATTGAGGGGTCCCAGATTGGAGAGGGTGAAGGCTGGGCTGAGGGACCCCCCCACCCCCGTGCACAAATTTCATGCACTGGGCCTCCAGTCAGATTATAAAAGAAGGTCATACAAGGTCATGTCTTAGTCAGCCACCTTATAACCCTAGTATTGCACCCATTCATCGCCTTTACAATCCTGTGTGTAAGATATACACGATGCATATAACTCTAAAAATAGTATATGTTTAAGTAAGCCAGAAAGTGAGCATATGGAAGGAGAAATTCTGATTCAAAGGGATTCATGCAGGTGTTAAAATTTCAGTAATAGACAGTGTGGAGGGCATTTAGGCAGAATAAATATTATTAACAAAGGCACCATGGTTGGCAGGAAGAAGGAAGATGGGTTAGCTGCACAGTGAGAAGGTCAGTTTATTTAGAATGTGGGATGTAGGGCTGAAATTCAGGTAGAATTTGGGGGGTGGGAGATAGGGCTGGACCATCAGGTAGAATTGCAGTCAGATCATTATTGTAGTACAAGAGTGGGAGATAGGGGTAAACAAGAAGGTAGAGGCTCAAGGGGTTGAGATGGGGCTGAACTATTTGTTAGAGACCCAGGGAATGTGACCTAGGACTGAATTATTAGATACAGGGTGCAGGGATGGGAGAGAGGGCTTATCTTTTAGGTTGAAATAGATGATGGAAGGACCTGGATGTCACATGGGATTTGTTCCTCATTATCCATGCCCTAGGGAAATCCTGTGAGCGCGAGGCTGGGAGTCTTTTAATGCTCTGAGTCTCTCTCATGAGTCAGTGTTTTCATACCTGAAACACAACTGTAGTCCCTAGCTGGATGCAGACTAGAAGAAAGATGCAGATGGCAGTGGGGAGGGGCTGGGATGAAGAGGGGAGTATCCTGGACCCTTATTATTGATTATAAAGTGAATTCATGAGGCAAATTACTCAAGATCTGACACTTAATAGTGGGCAAGCTTAAAGCTACTCTCACCTACAAGAGTTTCTATAAAGATCTATGGATAGAAATGAGTTCCCAGATTTTTGTGAAGGAACTACTAGAAGATATTAATTTCTCATTGTTCTAAATGACTAGAATGCTACCTGAGGTCTGGATCCTGGGCATGTCTTATTCTGTCCTTAGGTGCGCATAAAGTCTTCCTAATTCTGCATGTGCATAAACTCTTCCTAATACTGCAAGATCCTCTGGGAAAAGGCCAGGACATAGGCCTTCTACTATTTCAGGGTGGTTAGAAAGAATCTGACAGCTTTCCTCTCTTTTCTCTCCCCTCACCCTCTCCCTGCCCCTTTTCCTCCTCTCTCTTCCACTTTCTATTCATTATATCTGTTTTCTGCCCCAGGTGCTATTTTGTTGAAAACTGTTGAGAAGGTCTTGATCCACATATCTTGATAGATTGTAGACTGTCTCCCACTCCCTCCTTCTTCACGTGTCCTGTCCCCCACTTCTCTCTTGAGTTTGCCATTTCCAGAAATGTCTTTTCATACAAAATACATCTTCAGAGTGTGGGTTTAGATAGCAGCATGAAACCCAAGAAAGAAAAAGACCATTTTCATTGCTTAAGGAATTGTAGAGGTACAAAAGTGTTAGAGGGCGACCTCTCATGCGCTGGTAGTACATGAACTTCTTATTCCAACGAATGTTATTTGAGATGTGAACATTGATAGCTGAGGATGTGTGGCGATGTTAGTCTGAAAACAAAGAGGCACCGGGATACAGACTGTCCCATCCCTTCACCACACGTCAGACAAGCTCTTCCCTTCCCCTTCCTTCTTTCTTCTGTTATTCTGGTTAAATCAAGCAAGAGACAGAAGGGGGAGGAAGAAAAACAAATCTGTAGATTTGTTCTTCCCCACTTGCAATTCAGGTCACCATGACTCCAAAACTCTTACTATTGGTAATGACAGTGAGTTCATATTTTGTGAAGAGTTGCCATATGCCAGGCGTTGGGATAAGGCTGTGATAATGGGCTGGCCTCTCGAGTCAGCTGGCTGGGGTTAAAGCTCTAACGCTTCCATTTACTAGTAACTTGTTGCACATTTAATTTTTTAACCTCTGGAGCCAATCAGCTTCTCTCTCTGTACCTCAATCTCCTCATCTGTGAAGTGAGGACAATAATTACTGTTATTCTAAAATAAATGAATTAATGCATGTTAAGCATTTAGAAGAAAGTATGACAAATAGGAAGGGCTCAACCAGTATCTGCTAAGTGAATTTTCATTTAATCCTTGGAAGAACCTGACCAGGTAGGTGCTGTTATTTGCAGTTTGCAATGAGCCTAGTAAAGGTTGAATCTCCTCTAGACCCTTGAAACAGTTGTCAGGCACTGAAGTCGCCAGCAGACACAGGAGGTGCAGCCTGCTGTTCCACTCAGAGACCTGCACAGGGGTCAGTCAGGTCAGGTGACCTGAACTTAGGTCTTGACCTCGGAACTGAATTTTTCAGCACAAATTACCAGGCTGATGGCCAAAAGAGAGCCCTTGCCCAAGCTTGTTGTGAAACACTTGTTGGGAGTCTGATTTCTTTCACCAGTGCCTGAAGCAGTTTAGTAGTCTTGTAAATTGCACTGTCCATAATTGACTACGTGGGCCCAGACAAGCCATGAAAGTCAGGTTCAATGCCTCCTTATGGTCTGCATCCTATCTACTCTGCCCCGAAGGTTTGTCCCCATAGAGATCTCTGTCATCCTCATTTAGGTCCAGTTCTCACTCTGTCTCTGTCTCTCTCTTTCTCTCTCTCTGTATAGTCATGTACTGTTTAACAATAGGGATATATTGTGAGAAAGGTGTGGTTAGGCAATTGCATCGCTCTGTGACCATCACAGAGGGCACCTTCACACACCTAGATGGTACAGCCTACTACACACCTAGGCTCTATGGTGTAACTTGCTGATCTTAGGCTCAAAACCTATATAGCATGTTACTTTACTGAATACGCTAGGCAATTGTAGCACAATGATAAGTGTTTGTACCTCTAAATATAGAAAAAAATACGGTATAAAAGATAAAACATAGTGCCCTGGCTGATGTGGCTTACTTGGTTGAGCATCGTCCCATGCACCAGAGGTCACCAGTTCAAATTCCAGTCAGGACATATGCTCAGGGTTTCTGGCTTGATCCCTGGTAAGGGGGGTGCAGGAGGCAGCCCTCTGATGTTTCACTCTCACATTCATGTTTCTCTCTCTCTCCCTCTCCCTTCCTCTGTCTCTAAAAATCAATTTAAAATATTTTTTAAAAGATAAGTAGTACATCTGCATAGAACACTTACCATGAATGAAGCATAAAGCTTGCAGGACAGGAAGCTGCTCTGAGTGAGTGAGTGAGTGGTGAATGAATGTGAAGGTCTAGGACATTACTGTGTGCTACTGTGGACTTTATAATCACTGCACACTTAGTCTACATTTAATTTATAACACAACATGAGTTTAAATCAAGCACAAGAGAAACTGAGCAATCAAGAGAAGTGGTAAACGTGAGAAGCACAAGGTTGCTGCTGGCATAACACAGCACACTGCTTTACAGCAAACTTTTTTTTATAATTTGAAAGAGTGTACTCTATTGATTAAAAGCATATTATATTAAACACATAAACCAGTAACATAGTTAGTCGTTTATTTTCATTATCAAGTAGCGTATAATGTGCATAACTGTAGGTACAAACTTTTATACGACTAGCGGTGAGCAGGTGTGTTTATAGCAGCATCACCAGGCAGGTGACGCTGGATGCTGTGATGGCCATGGCATCACTAAGTGATGGGCTTTTTCAGTTCCATTGTATTCTTTTTTTTTTTAAATAAATCTTTATTGTTCAGATTATTACAGGTGTTCCTTTTTTTCCCCCCATAGCTCCCCTCCACCTGATTCCCCACCCCACCCCATGCCCTTACCCCCTGCCACTGTCTTCATCCATAGGAGTAAGATTTTTGTCCAATCTCTTCCCGCACCCCTCCCACCTGCTTCCCCTGAGAATCGTCAGTCCTCTCCCTTTCTATGTCCCTGATTCTATTATATTCACCAGTCCATTCTGTTCTTCAGATTTTTTATTCACTTGATTTTTAGATTCATTTGTTGGTAGGTATGTATTTGATGTCATTTTGTTGTTCATAATTTTTATCTTTACCTTTTTCTTCTTCTTCTTCTTCTTAAAGAATACCCTTCAGCATTTCGTGTAATCCTGGTTTGGTGGCGATGAACTCCTTTAGCTTTTTCTTGTCTGTGAAGCTCTTTATCTGACCTTCAACTCTGAATGATAGCTTTGCTGGGTAGAGTAATCTTGGTTGTAGGTTCTTGCTGTTCATCACTTTGAATATTTCTTGCCACTCCCTTCTGGCCTGCATAGTTTCTGTTGAGAAATCAGCTGACAGTCATATGGGTACTCCCTTGTAGGTAATTAACTGTTTTTCTCTTGCTGCTTTTAATATTCTCTCTTTGTCTTTTGCCCTTGGCATTTTAATTATGACGTGTCTTGGTGTGGTCCTCTTTGGATTCCTCTTTGTATGGGGTTCTGTGCGCTTCCTGAACTTGTAAGTCTATTTCTTTCACCAGGTAGGGAAAGTTTTCTGTCATTATTTCTTCTAATAGGTTTTCAATATTTTGCTCTCTCCCTTCTTCTGGCACCCCAAAAATTCGGATGTTGGTTCACTTAAAGTTGTCCCAGAGGCTCCTTACACTATCTTCATATTTTTGGATTCTTTTTTCTTTTTGTTTTTCTGGTTGGATGTTTTTTGTTTCCACATATTTCAGATCTTTGGTTTGATTTTTTTTTGGGGGTACGTTGATCTACAGTTGAGTTTCTGTATATTCTTTATTTCAGACAGTGTATGCTTCATTTCTGACTGATCCTTTTCCATTTTTTTGGCATTCTCATTAAGCTCCTTGAAGGTCTCATCAAGTTTCTCAGTGGTTTTAAGAAGATTCTTGAGTAACCTTATACATGTGGTTCTGAACTCTATGTCATCCAGTAGTTTGCTTTCCTCCGTTTCTTTCATTCGTGACATGTTTCTTTGTTTCTGCATTTTGGCTGCTTCCCTGTGTTGATGGAGTGGCTTTGTGTGGTAGGTGACCTATAGGGGGCAGTAGCTCAGCCTCCCCAATCACCTGATGTGGACGCTCTTGGTACACCCCTTTGTGGGCTGAGTGCAAAGTCTTGGTGTAGTTAAGCCTGAATTGCTGTTGGTACGCTGGGAGGAATTGACCTCCAGGCCAATTAGCTGTGAGCACTCCCTGTGTCTATAATGGAAGAACTGCTGCGCTGAAGACACACTTATGGGGCAGGACTTGTTTCAGTGGGGCTTTGGTGCTCACTGAGTCTGCCTCTTGAATGTGTCACTTATGGATGTGAGGAGTTGAAATATGGTGTCTCACACTGACCACTAGGTACACTGGCTTCTGGATCTCCAATGGGGTGCAGGTCAGCTACTGTCTGAGGCCACTCAGCAGGAGCTACAGTGAGAGCTGCAGTTTTCTCCTCTTTGCTTGGGGTTTGGAGGTTTTGGAGCTGTCTGACGCAGGCTGCAAGTTTGCTAGGTTAAGCTGCGATAGGGCAGGCTTTTCTTATGCTAACTCGGCTGCTTGGAGCTTGGGTTGGTTTGTAGGTTGTGCAGGGCGGGGCCTCAGGGTGTCACTAGGTTAGGGCATGGCAAACAGCAATGGCTGCTAGTTAGCCGGCTCTGTGTCCCCGAGGGCATCCGCGAGTCCCATGCCCCAGTGCAGTAAACAATTATTCCTGCGCGCAGCTCTGTAAGCAAGCCACCCTCACTGGCAGACAGTCCACCTTCTCCCCGTAGGAGTTTGGGTCCCCCGCATCTCCCCAGAGACTGGATTTCAGAGTAATCGGGGGCTTGTCTCCGTTCGGGTTGAAAAAAGCAACGCACCCAGTCGCCCGCAGCCAGCCCGGATCACACGCCTCCATACCTCAGCTTTTCAATGCTCTTTTCTCTTTCCTTCTAGTTGTAGAACTTCCACTCAGCCAGCTTTCCCGTGGTTCTGGGTGATAGACGTTTTGTCTTTTAGTTGCAGTTTAAATTGTTGTGGGAGGCAGCAGTTTAGGTGTTTACCTACGCCGCCATCTTGGATCTATCCTCCCATTGTATTCTTATGGGACCACCATTATGTGTGCAGTCTGCCCTTGACCGAACATCAGGTGGTGCATGAGTATATCTTTATTTTTCTCTCTGTCTCTATTTCTGTCTCTCTCTCTGTACCTCTCTGTCTGTCTGTATTCCTTTATAAATACATCTATCTACTATATGTGTTTTTCTTTTTCTGTTTTTTCTCTCTGTAACTCTCTCTCTCTCTCTTCTCTTTCCCTCTGTATCTCTATACCTAAGTCTCTCTCTCTTTTTCTCTGTCTTTCTCCACTACCAGCTCCTAACCATTAGCTAAGCCCTAGACTTAGTAACACAGTAGACAATAGTGGGGAGGGTAGAGGAGGAGAAATAAAAGCATTTTGCAAAGCAGGGCTCTAACTCAGTAACCATTCCTTTGCAAGCTTCATTTTAGCTCAACAACCATAAAAAACAGATAGTAGTAGGGTACCTACAGGCCAGCTGAGCCCCCAGCATACAACCCTGCAGAAACATCTCCCACCCACCTTTGCTATTTCTTTTCTTTCACCAAAGCCAAGGCAACTTGCAGAAATGTGGTATTTGTACAGGAAAGTTAAGCTCCCTGTGGAAGTTTCCCGACCTTTGTGAACATAAATGGGAAGTTTGAATATGTCTCCTCAATTATCCCACCCCACAACCTGCAACAATGTGACGTGCCTGTGGGAGGCAAGAGGATTGAGCAGGCTGAGCCCTGTAGGCACCGATTCTCTCTCAGGTTAAGAATAGCAGTGCTGGGCTGTAGGGGGAGAATTCTTGAAATTTGTTCATTCTCTTTTGGGGAGACAGGGAGTGACAAGAGAATTTCAGAGTTGTATGGATGTGGGTGGAGGGATGGGGAGAGAAGAAGAGGTTAAAACAGCTCATGAGTGAACTTTAAAGTACAACCCAAATATTTTTCTAACTTCTTTCCTTTACCAGGAATAACTCAGATCCTATCATGAAATCTGCCTGCTTGGTCTCCCATTTGTCCTGGATGACAGGAGGTGGAAAGCTCTCTTTGCAATCACAACACCACCATCCACCTGAATTAGGTAGGAAAGCACAAGTGTGAACTCTTCCGTCCTACTCATCAGGAGGGTTCTTCCCCCACCGTGGCTGTGTAGATGGCTATTCACACATGACATAAAACATAATGGAAAGAGTTGTGCATCTCCTTCTTGAATCTCTTTTAGTCAGAGAGGAACTGGGAGCCCCCTTGGCTTCTCCTGTTGGAGGAGGGATCTTTCTCAGTGTGAGGGTAAAGGAGAGAAAGGCTGAAAAGTAAAGGATGGAACTAAGGGCCAAAATTTCAAGTTCTCCCACTGAACTTTATTATTGGGTCATTCGCATTCCTCAGAAAATAGAATCATAAGGTTTTATAGATGGAGGAAAACATAACATCAAACTTCCCGTGCTAAAAATTGATACCCCAAATCCAACAAAGGCAAGGATATTTGTGAGGACAACGTAACAAGCTCTTTGAAAGTGGTACTCTCCTAGAAAACCAAGAAGTTAAAACCTCTAATTTTGTTAGCTTTGCAAACTGTGGTATTTGACGTACTGCTAGGCAGAGAATGAGGACACTCACAAAGCACGTAATGACAGCTTTAGGCCACAAACAACCAGCATGCTGCCAGTATGGATAGTGTACAAAGATGCTCATTAGAGAGAGTGAAAGGACCAGGGAATTGAAGATGAAAAGAGCTTGGGGAGGAGGAATTGTGGACCCATTAACACTTGCATAGCATTTCAGTAATAGCCTCACATTGGAATCTAGACAGAGGCAGCAGGCATATCCTTGCTGTTATTTGCTAAATTATGAGTATGGAAGGATATTTTTCTGCTCCTGTGATACCATTATTGTCAAAAGATTTCACCAGTCTGGAGCAGCAAGGTTAGTGTAAATAACAGTATCAGTAATCATTATCTCCCTCCTCCCCCAAGTTCATTGGCAAGCTGTCTTTCTGCTAGAGCGACCAATTCTCCTGGGTTGCCCAGGGCAGGACCTGGGAAATTTGGTATGGTTTGTTCATCTGGCCCATCCACTTATTCTCCCCCACCCTCTACTTCTTGCACTCGGCTAGCTTTCACCAGCATCAGCACACAAAACTTAGTTGTGTAGATAGAGATGAAGAGTGTTCAATTAAGAACACAACGTAGAAAATCAAGATCAAAGAATGCAATTGGTTATAAAATGTGGAGCTCTATAAATCAAATCAGAAATCCTTTCAGCTATGAAGGAAACCTACAGTGGAAACAAAATCCTAGGTGCTGGCCTGAGATCTCCATGTTTATCTCCTGATTTTTCATCTGAGGAAAATATTAGCTGAGACAATTAGAACTCAGTGTTGGAGTATAATTTCTCTCTTCATTATGTGGAGTTAGAAAGAACATTATCCACAGTATTACTATCACCTGGGAAAATGTGGGGCAATTTCTCCAACCCCACCCCAGGCTCCACCCCAGGTCAGCTGAATCAGATATTCTGGAGATGGGACTCAGCGTCTGTATTTGTTTGCATGACCCCTTCAGACAACTCTCATGCATGCAGCAAAAATTTGAGAAAGACTGAATTAGATATATCCACACCATATCTTTCTTACTTGTGATTGACACCCGATGTCTTAGTAAGACACACCCAAAGAATTCAGGTATTGAGTCTAGCTTTTATATTACTCTATGTCAGGGACAGGCAATTAAAAATCTTAGATATCACAACCAACATAAATATTTCACATGGTACAAGATTCATAACACCTTAGCATTATGCGTGACACTCAAACAATGCTGTCCTCACTGCTCCTCGCTTAACCTTGCCTATGTTTGCTCACAAGTTAACCTCATAAGTCATGAGTTGCTGCAGTACCAGCCTTCACTGTGCTGCTGCTTAGCACTTAGGTGCTCCTGCAATTCTGCGAAGAGTCACTGGGCTTTTCATTTATTCTAGCATCACAGTGAAGATAGTTTATATCATAAGCTTGAAAACATAACAATTACATTCCATGAACCAGAGAAGCATCAAATCAATCCCATAGTATAAGACGAAATCATGATTACTGAAACCCAATTCTTCCAACATCATTTAAAAAACACATTTATTTTCTAAGAATGCTCTACCAGGCTGTCCTGTGGTCAGATCCAGCTTGGGGCTTTTGGTCTTTGAATGGATCACCTCATTCTAGACATTTCGTAATCTCAAGTCATTACCTTTTTTTCTTTTATGTTACTAAAACAATGGTTACCTTAAATGACAGTGTTATGGACTAAATGTTTGCATCCCTCCAAAATTCATGTGTTGAAGCCCTAATCCCTAATACTATGCTATTTGAGGTGGGAGGGTATTATGGGAGGTAATCAGGTTTAGGTGAGATCACGAGGATGGAATGAAGGTGGGACTAGTGTCTTATAAGGAGAGGAAGACCAGAAATTTCTCTTATTCCACTATGTGAGGACCGGGAACCAAATCTGCCGGCACCCCTCTTGAATTTCCAGCCCCCAGAACAGTGAGAAATAAATGTTTGTGGTTTAAGCCACCAAGTCTGTGGTATTTCTATGGCAGCCTGATATGACTAATACATACAGTAAAGACTCCAACTTCATAACTTCTCTGCCTGTACTATTGGTTAGTAAATGATGCTGCCAATTATAAAATTTTAGAGTTCATAAAACCCTTTTGTGGATTATTACAAGTCCCCATTTAATTGTAAATATCTGGGGTTCTGGGAGCTGAAATGACTTGATTTTCACACAGTGGGGTGGTGCTTGGGTAAAACCCATGTTTTCCAAAGCAGAGATCAGTGTTCTGTCTACTATTGCAATAGTTGTTGTGATTGCACACGGGTCTCCCTTGTCACCTCCAGACTTGACTACATAGAGTCAGGTACCAGCTCATTTATATCCTAGTATGTTTTAATTCATGGGTAATAGAAAGTGCACAGAGATATTCTTGGTCCCTACAAGTCCCTCAATTGTCCTGACATGTCAGCTAAAGCAGGACTTTCTCAATTTCCTTTCTTCCATGTCCCATACTCCGCTGACTGCATGAAGTTAAGTGCATTGTGACCCTGTGGTATGTGATAATACAGTAGAAGTGTTGGCCTAGACATTGTTAGACTTCTCAAGAGCTGAGTGATAATGAGCCACTAACAACTTTCCTTATTACTCAGGGGGAGGGAGGCTAGGTGGATGTGGACAAAGGGGTGGGGTGGGAAGGACATTATCTCTAATAATGTCCACAATAAAAATAAATTAAAATAAAAAGTATCATTACTCATGTGTGCCCTGACAAGGATAGCAGAGATACGTCTTCTTCTCTCATAGTCTCCCAGCTCTAGTGCTGTCCACTTACTTGGGCTGTAACCTCAGGGGTGTTTTTTCCTTAGGGTGTCTCAGTAGGATACCCAAGCTCAAGGACACCCATTTCTGGCTCCAGATCTCCATAGGGCTCACCAACATTGGCCAGTGTTGGCATCCTGAACTGAATTTAGAAGTTCTCTCTCTGCCTGCACCCTAATACTGGTGTTTTCATCTGGAATACAGAGGTTGGTTCTTTTATACACAGTCCATACAGAAGTCTTTCTCTGTCCATCTTCTCTTCTTTCATTCATACCCTTAGATTGTATTGGGATTCATGTTGGTCTCCCTTACTACCATATGATCTCTGAAAGTCACAAATAACATCTGATTCATCATAGATTCCTCTCATTTTCACCTCCACCAATATATAAATACTTGGCTTAATGGTTTACATATATATGAGTATATACTATATGCTATAGTATATATTATACATTAGTATAGATTATATACTAGTATATATATTAGTGTATCAAAAAGTTTATGTAAAGTATATATACACATTTATATGCATTTACAAATATGTGTTTATAAGTAATATTATGTATTTTACATTTATTTCAAGTATTAATTAAAAGTGATTTAATAAAAATTAATTGTAGCCCTAAGTGGTTTGGCTCAGTGGATAGAGCGTTGGCCTGTGGACTGAAGGGTCCCAGGTTCGATTCTGGTCAAGGGCATGTACCTTGGTTGAGGGCACATCCCCAGTAGGAAGTGTGCAGGAGGCAGATGATTGATGTTTCTCTCTCATCAGTGTTTCTAACTCTCTATCCCTCTCCCTCTCCTTCTCCCTTCCTCTCTGTAAAAAATCAATAAAATATATTAAAAAATTAACTATAGTGGTGTAAGGTGTTTTTGGCTATGGTGAAAATGTGCATTTGATTTCTAGCTTGCGGTTAGAATCTCTCAATTATTATCTGTACATTGTAGAGTATGGTTAACTGTGGGTTTAGAGAAAAGGTAAAGAAAAGAACTGTGAAGGAAAATTTAGGTAAATTGCATTTTCATAACTGACATAAAACAAAGAGGACACCTGTGTCCCCTTTCTTACAGCACGCAGCTCATTCTTCTGAGAGCAGATGACTCATCTGATGGATGATCATTGGGTAAAGGTTTTGCTTAGCTTCTCTGTTTCTTCTCTTCAACTCAATATAAATTTCATTACAACACATGATATAGAGTGGGCTTGGGTCAGCTTTTCATAGTTATAATTCATGCATCTGCTGTCCTTCCTTGTCTAAGGAAGACTGAGAATTGGCATTATTATTATTATTTGCATATGTTTGTTTAACAGGATCTGTGTATAGTATAAATGAAATTCAGATGGGCAGATCAGAACACATGCTTTCTTTTGTCATCTGAACAGGATTGTTGGGCAACCGTTCCTAAAGTGTCTTCATGGTCGTCTTCTCTCAAGAAATCAGAACCACAACATTTGCCTAATAGGCAAGTCTTCAAAGTTCACAAGGTGCAATGTGAGACAGTGTGTCCATGGACTTTGTCTTCAAATGCCTACACAACCAAAAATATTTACATTTTGAAAATTCGTTTCTAATTTACTGAGGAAATAGTCTTCAGTCTCCAGTCATACCAAAAGCATGTGAGGTGTTTTGGGAAGAAAGGCATGGCCCCTAAGATGGCATTTTTCTGTGGACCACATGTCCAGGGCAATGACATTCTAGGAATGGTCTGAACTGTAAATTTACTGTAAATGCTGTTTTTCTTGCCCAACAAAGTGATATAGTTTATGTAATACACCAGCAATTAATCTTGCAATTGTCAAGCAATCCTGATAGCAAAATCTTGGAAGAATGGTGCACATAAGATACCACTTTAAACCCATGGTTAAGAATTTTTACAGAGAAGTCAATGGTAGTTTAGTGATATCTATGCCTCCTAGCTGTAAAAACCCTGTGTCTAATAATACCAGCAACTTTTGAAAGATTCTCTCTGGAGAATTTGGAATTAACATCTGTTGTCAACATGTGTCAGAGCCCATATTAGTTACTGATGGTGAACACACTGGCTCTGGAATGGCCACAAAGGAATGGTTGATGAGGTGCCATCCGTAACCAAGAGGATGCTCAATTAGCATTCTTGGGCCAGCAGATTCCTTGGATGGTAGTCTAATTCAGAGCCCTGCTCTCTAAGACTGAACATTGCACACATGATTCTTGAAGAGTGTTTGCTGCTGTTATTTAAGAAAATAAAAAGCAAACCCAAATATTAGATTGCTATCTTCTCTCACTGCCTCTGGACTTTTGCCTGCATAAAACTCAGCATAGTATCAGATTTAGATATCACTTAGAACAACATAACTGTACAGTATTGAATTCATGAAATATATAAGCTATGGAAAAGACTAATATGAATAGAACAGGAAGGGAAAGCTCTAAATTACTATTTATACCATATAGCTATCATATGTATATACACACACACACACACACACACACTAGAGGCCCAGTGCATGAAATTCATGCATGGTGGGGGGGTGTCCCTCAGCCCAGCCTGTACCCTCTCGCAATCCGGGACCCCTCGTGGGATGTCAGACTGCCAGTTTAGCAGGATCAGGCCTAAACTGGCAGTCAGGCATCCCTCTTGCAATCCGGGACCCCTGGTTCCTAACTACTCGCCTGCCTGCCTGATAGCCCCTAACCACTAGTCTGCCTACCTGATTGCCCCTAACCACTCGCCTGTCTGCCTGATAGCCACTAACTGTTCGCCTGCCTGCCTGATCATCCCTAACCACTCTGCAAGCCTGCCTGATCGCCCCTAACCACCTCTGCCTCAGCCCCCGCTGCCTTGGCTTCATCTGGAAGGACATCTGGAATGATGTTTGGAAGCTTGTTTGGCTGTTATTGGCCGAACAGCCAATAACATATATTGGCTGTAAATACCATTCACTGATATAGAGTGGGCTTGGGTCAGCTTTTCATAGTTATAATTCCAAGTGCTATATATTTCCACACACAAAAAGTTATGTGTAGAGGGCAAAAAAGAATAGCCAGTAACTTGTGATAATAGTGTCTAAAACCGACAATTATTTGCATTAGCTTTTTCTTGTTCCTAACTATATACATCCTAATTCTTAAAAAAAAATGTTTACAGGTATATTTCAATTATTTTATTTTTATTACTTATATATTAATGACTAGTGTACACCTAGGGTCTAACACCACAGATTTGGGAATAAGCTAGCTGAAAAACTTGGCTGTGAGGATTATTAGTTGTGTGATTTTGTATAGGTTATTTAAATTCTCTAAGTCTCAGTTTTCTTCCTTATGAAATTGGCATAATAATATCTAAATCATGATGCTAAGGAAGGACTACTTAAAAGAATGCATTAAAGCACGTAGCAGTGTACCTGGTTTAAACATTTAATGACTAATAGATATTTTAATAGCTAGACTTTGATCTCTGAACATAGCTACACAGTTATGAATTACATAAGGAAAGTTTTGCCCTGTTGAAAAATTAGAAATTAAGGCTTCAGGTGTGATTATCCAATCCCCTGGGAGGTTATATGTTTACTTTTAAATTGTAAAAAAATTACAACCTCAACCAAAACTGAAATAGGGAGGGTCTATAGGGGGAGCTGTCACATCTGGGTCAATCTCAAAGCACTGTGGGAAGAACTCTGGTTTTAACAACTGTTCTAAATTCCTCTTTCCATCCAGGAAAATCCTTCTTTTCCTTTGTGCTGGTGGACTTGACCAGCTCGCCTTGGCTGTATGTACCAGATTGCAATTCTTTATTTTTTCCTGAATAAATCTTCTGTTAGAGAGATTTCTAGCCAACTTTTGTGTGTGTGTGTTAATCCTCGCCCAAGGATATTTTTCCATTGTTTTTTTTTTTTTAAAGAGTAGAAGAGAGAGGGACAGACAGAGAGAAACATCGATGTGAGAGAAAAACATCGATTTATTGCTTCCTGCACAAGCCCTGATCAGGACCCAGGCCAGGGAGGAGCCTGCAATTGAGGTACGTGCCCTTGGCTGGAATTGAACCCAGGACCCTTTGGTCCATAGACTGACACTCTATCCACTGAGCCAGACTGGCTAAGGCTCTAACTGACTTCTTGTTTAAGGTCAACAAAATGAACAAATTGGCTTTATGATCTATATATTTCAGCCTTTTCAGAGGATGATTAGCATGTGCTAGTGTCCCCAAGCCAGCTGTGCACTGGGTCCCTGACCAAGGAGAGTTTCTGGGCCTATAAGGGTGACATATAGAGACTATTGGAGAATTTATCAATTACTGACATCTTGTGAGATCCCTTTAAAGGACCTCCCAAATTTATTGTGTCTTTTCCCAAACTTATTTTGTGCCTTTCATGCCAACTTTTGTTACCTCTATTATCTTGATTCTCATATTGCAGGATAATTGCATAATCTATTTCTCCAGTCTATAGTAAATTATTGAGAACAGGCTATATCTTTTAGTCTTTGCCTCTCAAATGCCTAGAACAGTAGCTGGCATGAGAGAAGCACTCAATACTTGTCTGCTGAGTGACTGAAATGACCTGACCAAGATCACAGTGAAAAAATGGTGAATTCAGGACTTACACCCAGATCTTCTCACTACAAATCCCTCATTTGTTTCCACAGACTTTGGCAGAAGCAGGGCAATTAAATTCTAGTCCTGAGAGGTATTAATCCTGGTAGAGCTGAAAGATATAGCCTTAAACTTTGGTGATTTATAAAAAAAAAAACCCCAAAAAACAAAAAACAACAAACTCCAATCTCATATTGTGGTTGATTCAGCATGATTATTTTTATTACCAGTTGAGTACTATTTCTTCCCATGAGAATTTTATTTTATTTTTTACTAGTAGCCCTGCGCACGAATCTGTGTGCCAGTAGCTTGCCAGTAGCTCGCTGCTGCCCTCCAGTAGCTCTCTGCCTGCTGCCCCACCCTCCTGTAGTTCCCCAGGCCCCCTCATAGCGTGCTGCCCTGTCCTCTCCTGTAGCTCTCCACCCCCTGCTTGTAGCTCGCTGCCCCACCCTCTGCTGATTCGTGATCCAGTCATTACACGGTTGGTCTTTACGCTTCACAGTGTAATGACTATTTGCATATTATATCTTTATTATATAGGATGAGCATGCAACTATATTAATCTAGTTTTAAGTAATTTTCCTGTAATTTATAGATCTTTATCTTAGGATAACACTTGACCTAATTTTTATCAAAACAAACATCTAATTGTGGCAACGAATGCTCATCTAATTGTAGCGCATTAGCAGGAAATAGCAAATACAAAAAATGAATACAAATATCCTGTGAATAAAATCAGCACTTGATCTACTTCATTAGCAGAGTTAGTTATTAAGAACAGGAGATTGTTTTATAGATTCTGAGTTTGGGAATCATACTTTTCTCAGTTAGCTACTTGGGTCTGTTTGAAACTCCATATTCCTCAAACAGCATAATCCTCAGTTTCAACAAAGAATGAAAATAACTGAGGCCTTCATTTTCATAGGCTGAGAAGGGTTCTGAGATATCATTAGGATCACAGGACCCTTGCCCATGGTCCATTGCTCAGGAGAGCAAGTTCTCTGTCTCAGGTTATTCGTGAAGGTGAGGATGCTCAGAGTGTTCTTGGCTCATTTTTTTCAAGTGAATAGTAATGCTTTGTTGAGAGATTGTCTAAGGGCATAGTACTGCCCTTTCCCGGGGCTTCTGAGTTCTGGTCATGGCAAACAGCCAAAGTGGGAGGAATTTAGTACCTTGATAGCCCTCAGTCCTGGTGACCTTAATAATAAAAATGCAGTCCTAGCTGGTTTGACTCAGTGGATAGAGCATCATCCTGCGGATTGAAGGGTCCCAAGTTCGATTATGGTCAAGAGCACATGCCTGGGTTGCGGGCTTGATCCCCAATAGGAAACAGCCGATCAGTGAGTCTCATCATTAATATTTTTATCTCTCTCTCCCTCTCCCTTCCTCTCTCAAATCAATAAAATATATTATAATAATAATAATGATAAAAATATAGTGGGAAGTGGGATTCTCTGTAATCAAAGGGCTCTTGTATAGTGCTTGATCATAAAGGAAGATTAACATTGCATTTATATAATTCAAAAAAGAGTGAACTTGCTCTAACTGGTTTGGCTCAGTGGCTAGAGCATCAGCTTGCGGATTGAAAGGACCTGGGTTCGATTCCAGTCAAGGGTATGTATCTTGGTTGCAGGCACATCCCCAGTGGGGGGTGTGCAGGAGGCAGCTGATCAATGTTTCTCTCTCATCGATGTTTCTAACTCTCTATCCCTCTCCCTTCCTGTCTATAAAAATCAATAAAATACATTTTTTTTTTAAAAAAGAGTGAACCTTTGGAATTAAACTTAAGTAGACAGTGACTTAATGAGTTAAAGAAACTAAACATTTTACTCCCTCGGGACTCAAGAAGATAGGGCTGTAGTTGAATTCAGATTAGCTGAGCTTTTCCACTGCCAGCTTCACTTAAAGCCATCATTAAAAATAGATATTACATTTAGTCACACTCTTATTCCAGTTTAGCAGCTATTGATTGTGACTATTAATTCCAAGGTTTAATAGGCTCTGGGCTGTAAGGCTCTGAAATGAAGAGAAATCAGGAATTTACCATAAAGTACTCTGCCAGGAAGTAACCAAAATGATAAATTCTTAACTGTATTCTATTCTCATATCAAATTGTTCTCATGTTATTTTCAGATTCTGAGCCAAACTTTGAAAAGTTAAGTTTCAGGAAGTCCTGGGACAAAAGCCATCCATCACACAGTGACACTTCCATAGGTACACAACAGAACATTTTAATATGATTTGAAAGAAATGAAGAAAATGCTCACAAGGTGCAAATTTCTTTTGAGACAAGTGGGTCAACCAAAAATACACCCTATTAGCCTAGCCTATTACTCTACATCTGAGTAAATGAAATAAAAAGGAAACACACACGTTTCCATGGCAAAACTTTAAATGGATTTTGGAGGACCTTTGCAGGGGGCAGCTCTTTGGAGAATTGGGTGCTCCTGATGCTTATTGTTCTATTCTTAATGAGTTGATTAAAGTAGTATGTTGTTAGTTTCTCCAGCAACACTTCCATGCTCTCAGAAAAAATAAATCTCCTAAGACACTGATCATCTTCAAAGGCACGACTCTAAGTTACTCTTGTTCCCACTATATCCTATACACCCCCTAACCCAGCGATAAGGATTTGTGTACAGAGTTCCACATGCATGCCTTCTATGCTTTTGTTCCTGGTGCTGGCCCAGTCAGAAATGTTCATACTCTAAAAATCCACCCACTGACATCATCCTCATTCTGGATAGTCTTATTTAAATACTTTCTTCTCCAAAAAACCTTCTCTGCTTCAACCATTCAGAATAAGTTGTCCTTTCTCTTAACTCTCAGAACACTCTTGAAATCTCTATTTACCATTTAAAAAAATTATTTTGATTCACTGGTGACATACCAACCATGGTTAACAAATAGATCTTATCTCCTATGACAAATTTGGTCATCTTTTGCCTGTGTAGATGTTGTGTTGAGGATTCTGAAACTGTGTCCACCAGTGGGAGAAAAATGTAGCAATCAATTAATGATGTCTGTAAGGGACACGAGCAGGGCAGTGATGGCACCGTGCTATAGGTTTGCTGTTTCTGCAATAAACTAAATTTTTGATGCTAGGGTTATTATTTAATTTTATACATCCTACAATGCCTTATTTCTTTACACTTAGTATATGCTTAAGATATGTCCTTTGAATACATTGAATTGCAATGAGCAGTGTGGAAGACTTAGGGAGGTATACGAGGGCATCGAGGGGATAAATGATGATGGAAAAATAAAATAAAGAAGTAAGGATGGATTATTGATGATTCCGGTTGTGACATGGTAGAAAGGGTCTGACAGAGGTCATGATTTCCTGCATAGAGATTTTAGGACACAGGTTACAACTCTGATGTTTATGTTTAGTTTTGCTCAAACAGACAATGCATTTAGTTATCTCTTGGATGCTCTTCAGATCCAAGAGTCACCGATTTATAGAGAATGTTATTATTTTAGCATGGGTCAATAAAGAGTTTGTATTCCAAAAGCAAGTTCTATAAGCTTTGCATATCCTATCTTTAAATCAGAGACTTCTGACTGAGTTTATGACTTTATTTATAAGATTCTTGTTTTCTTTTGTTAGT
Source organism: Corynorhinus townsendii (assembly GCA_026230045.1). Classification (NCBI taxonomy): domain Eukaryota; kingdom Metazoa; phylum Chordata; class Mammalia; order Chiroptera; family Vespertilionidae; genus Corynorhinus; species Corynorhinus townsendii. The sequence goes on along the minus strand of JAPDVU010000002.1, from coordinate 137,269,369 downwards.
TTTGTTGTTTTCACAGGGTAGGGTAGAAGGAAGGGAGAAAGGCATGAGTCACCCCAGCTTTGGGCTATTGTGTGGCCATAGTTAGGTCATTGACACTTTAAATTGGCTTCTCAAGAATTTCTTTTTAGGACTTTAATACTCCTTACCACACATTAGAGCATACTAACAAATGTTCTAATAAGACCACAGCTCATGATATATGTGGCAAGAAAGAAAAACATTTAGATTTTTTGTTTGTGTAAGATTTTTCTTTTTTAAAGAGAAAATTCTGAGCTTAAAGTTCAAACAGTAAAGCATCAAACAGACTGTCAAATTACAGCGGGAAAGTTAGGGAGAGGTGGGGGAAATAAGAGATCAACCGAAGGACTTATATGCATGCATATAAGAATAACCAATGGATACAAAACATTGGCGGGGGGGGGGGGGGTGAGGGCATGTATAGGAGTCAGGGGGGAACAATGGTAAGATATGTACACATATAATACCTTAATAAAAAAATGGAAAAAAAAGTTCAAAATGTTTTAGAATATGAGAAATCTATCAGGTTATTGAGGTTATCTGGAAAATCAAAGTAGAGATATGTGAAATATGAGTTACTGCTCAGATGCTGGGCTCTGTTTCAACTCAACTTTACCACTGCTCTGCATTGTGAATTATTGGGCAGTTGTGTAATTAATGACAGGAAGTACTTTTTATTGCACTAGACTATTATTACTTATGTCTGTCTTCTTCAGGAAACTTGCAGGGGATTGACTAGTTGAAAGGGAAGATTTGGGTATTCTTAGATTCCCTTGCAATTATGTCTTCTAATACCATCACAACCCACTGCTGGTCTCAATAGTATTGTATTTCCTTGTATTGCCTTATTAATGTGCTAGCTTGTTATTTAAATCTTCATCTCTGTATTATCTCCAATGCATCCTTTGAAGTAGGCTATTTGAAGTCCAAAGCTGCATCTTATACTCTGCACCGTCTGCTCAGCACTCACTTTCCTGGTACATAGTAAGTACTATTGTTGATCAGTCCATTCAGGGCATGTTTGGTTTACGAGAATCTACTGCCTATGTATGAGGCGGAATGATCATATCCAGCTTGTGGAATCTGGGTGAAGTAGAATTTTTTAAATGTGTGAACACACAAACTTTCATAAAATTGGGACTAATAATAGATACTATATGGATGCACTAAAACAGGGCATTGGAATACTGTTGTGGGTTTAACTATGACCCCCAAAGAAGATATGTCAAAGTCCTAAACTGTAGTTCCTTGGAATGTGACTTTATTTAGAAATATAATCTTGCAGGTTTAAGGAATTTAGTATGTTACGAGAGTAGACCCAAGTACAATGTGACTAGTGTCTTTATAAGAAGAGGAAATTGGGACACGGACATGCACAGAGGGAAGACCATGTGACTGGAGTGATGTATCTACCTTTTAAGGAACTCCAAGGATTTCTGGCAAACAGCAGGAGGTGAAGGAGGCAAAGAAGGACCCTCTGTAGAGCTGTCAGAGAGCATGGCCCTACTGACACCTTGGTTTCAGACTTCTAGCCTCCAGAACAATACATTTGTGCTATTTTAAGCCGTTCAACTGTTGGTACTTTGTTACAGTTGCTCATAGAAACTAACAGGAATACTGAATGAGGCACAAGGACCCTGGGAGCAATAGGGATAGAAAGTGATGTGTTGTTGTTTTTTTTTTGGTAAATTGAGACAAAACATGATGAAGTATGGTTTCCTTTTCTAGGCAACATCATATAGAAATGGCAAGTCCATCTCATCTTGTGTGCAAAGTTGACTTACTAGTAGGAGGCTGCTGGGAGCTCTGGTTGAGAGGGATATTGCACCTGCACCCAGCGTGGTGGGAAAGAGTATAGGCATCCACGCAGAGGAGAATGAGCTGGGTATTATTAGACTAGAGCAGCAGCAACTACAGTTGACCCTTGACCAACAAAGGGTTAGCGGCACTGACTCCCCACACAGTGAAAAATCCACATGTAACTTGTGATTCCCCCAAAACTTAATTACTAAGAATCTACTATCGACCAGAAGCCTTACTGATAACATACACAGTCAATTAACACATATTTTATATGTTACATGTATTATATACTGTATTCTTACAATAAAGTAAGCTAGAGAAAAGGAAATGTTATTACAAAAATCATAAGGAACATAAAACACATCTATAGTACGTGTATATTTATTAGAAAAAAATCTGTCTATAAGTGCACCTGAGTAGGGCAAACACATATCATTCAAGGGCCAATTGTATTGTTATTCAAGTAGCTTTCTGGAAATTGTGAAGGACGGAGAAAATCCAGTGTGGGGTAGGCTTGGGAATAAGAATGGGGCGTAGAGATAAAGAGGTAAAATATGACTGAGGCAAAGGAAAAAGGAATCCTTGGCTGTTCCAAGTTTCAGTCAGATCCCTGACATGCTGGGAAATGAGACATAGAAGACAAGAAACCCTCCAGATCTCAAAGCCAGTCCAGGAAAAAGAGCAGGCTCTGATTTTTATAGATTAAAGTCACCCCCCCCCCAAAAAAAAACAGTGACTCTAAACAATCTACTCACTTCATTTTGAATGAAGATGTCTATTTTCTGGAAATTTAAACCTCTTCACATTACTTTGGCCAGGAATTGTGTATTTTTACTTAAATATTTCTAGGAGTCTTGGGAATAAGGAAGGAAGACATTTTCACCATTGTCTGATCATCTGTAGGATGGGAAACCATTAAATGTTGCACAGAACATGGTATCTATGAATATAACTGTTGGTGCCATAGCTGGCAAAATCTGAACTCTCCCAGGCCTCTCTGGCTCAGTCGGGTACAGCAATGGAATCATAGTAACAGCAAAACCTCAAAGTTCACGGGCTCTTGCCCTTCCTGCTCACGTGGCATCTCTGACCTCCTAAACTTCACCTGTCATTTCTAGGACTCCGCAGACTGCCTCTCCTACCTGCTCCCATGCCAGGCTGTCAGCTGCTGCCTGTTACAGTCTTTCTCTTCAGACTGGACCTGTAATCCACGTCTTCATAGGGTTTTGCCTGCAGCCCCTCTTCACTGGAGGTTGCAGATTACCCACCATCCTCGTTCTCCCTGCCCCAACCTCAGGGCACCTCATCTCCCAGGATGTGTGTGTTACAGGGAGGTGCCTGTAGGGCTGGCTGAATGGATTGCCTGCATGGGACCACACCTAAATGTAAGTGCTTTATACAGAGGCTTTGCTGTTAAGCCTTCCAGAAATAGTAATAATGGGGCAAGGCCTTCCTAATTGGTACATTCTCTCAGACACTCCCAGGGAGCTTCCACTGTTGCTCAGAAGCTGGAGAAACTGTCACCTTTAACTCAGCAGTCTTGTCACTGCCACACTGGGACTTGCTGCCTGGGAAGAGGCAGCCACATCACCTTTACAGGGAGCTGCACTGGGAAGAATGAAGTAGCCACCACCTGCAAAGTAATTGGAGTTGTAGCAAAGAAGAATATTGCCTGTCTTTGAAATGCTAGCTAGAACATTGATAATTAGAGACAGTCAGATTAAATGGACTTTGAGAAATGCCAAAGAAAACGTTTCTTTGGCATTTTAATGGTTCTAGTGAATGTCTTTTGATTTTTCGGCTGTTAATCCAGAGTCTTATCACACTTTCTATAAAAGGAATGTGCTTCCTTTAAATTGAGGTGAATTTCTTTCTCAGGGAGTTCATCTAGTCCTCTGACAGCAGAAAGCCATTTGAAAATAAGTTTAGAACCAGAAATCTAGTGATTTCCTCATTTCTGCTCAAGTTCACATTTTGTTTTCAGAATGATCAGTTATACCGCAATGTTTATCAGGATGTGGGAGAGAAAGCTATTAAGTATCATTTAAAGTGAGATAATCTTGAGACATGTTGCAAACCAATTGCCTTGAAAAACCTTTTATTAGACTCTACCACTGGCCCCTTTCCTAAATGAACTCCTATTAAATTTCCACAAGAATGTTTCTACCAGTTGCATTAGATTTTTAATAGAAATGAATTGGCGCCTCGATTCAGTCCAGTAGAGCCTAAAAAAGCTTGGGAGAGAAGATAGGAGAATAAAAAGGAGTTAATAAAGGAGGTAAATTCTGAGGAATATTGTTTTATTCCTTTAAATCCACACTTTAATTTTTAAAAATCAATTTTAGATGGAAAATCTCCAACTATATTAGCTACTTCCCTACCCTTGGACATATAGCATACTGAATATAAAGCAGCACATTTTAAAAAGTTTATTACCACAATACTGTTACACTGACCTATTTTGGGATGTATTTTGTAAATTTTCTCTTGTACTAGATGGCCTCAGGTTGCTGTTCTCATTGAGGTTTTATGCTTGTTTCATAGTTTTGCTGTTTCTTTCCTTTTGGGGTAGTAGATCCTAGACAGTATCAATATCAATATTAATCCAACATCAATACCAATAACAAGTGTGTTTGAATTCATATTGAATAAGAGTGATACATTCTCCTGAGTGCTGAAAAATAATATGATTAAGATTCATGAGCTTTGTGTCATTTAGTTTGGCTGCTGAAAGACTTTTTTGATTTGTTTTCTTCTTGGTTTTGACATAAATTTTGCCAATAGTTGAGGGCTATTACTTAAGTAATAGGCTATGTCTGCATACACACACACACACACACACACACACAGCTGATATTGAAAATGACATCACTGAATGTGGTTATACCAGGTGTTGTAGAATCACCTACAACTGTGGAGACTATACAGAAACATAAAATGCTTAGTATAGAAAATTATCTTTTTTAAAAAAGCAGGATGCTGGATGGTGTACAAACTATAATTGCAATGATCACAAATTCTTTAAGGCTGTGAAAAAAGGCCAAAAAGATAGGCAAAAAGAGTCATACATTATTGGGCTAAGATGATAACATTATAAATTTCTAAACTTTCAAAATGTCTGCAGGTTGATATTTTTAAATTAATTAAAGATAGGGGTTCTAATATCTTAGAGCCTACGTAAGCAAATCCTAACCAAAGCCTGTAAATGCCTCAAGGTTAAGGAATCAAAACCTAAGGATAAGCAGTCAAAAACAACCATGTACTCTTTTCCAGATAAGGCAACTCCTTAAGCTATAGCCAATTAAATCATTACATTGCTTTGCTTCTGCCTTTTCTCTATAAACATCTTTCTCTTAGCTTCTATCTGTGCATCCATGGACTTCTCCTAACCACTTCTCATTTAGCATTGCCCAATTTTAATAGATTTTGTTCAAATAAACTCTTAAAAATTTTAATAGGTCCCTGTTTATCTTTTAACAGTTATATTTCAAAAGTAACAAGCAAATGTATAACTAAAAAGCCCAATAAAGAGCCCAATTTCTTGGGACACTCTACACATAAATCTAATTTTGGTTAGTAAGTAACATCAGTTCACACCTTGAAGCTCATTGTCTTAGACTGAGGTCTACCCAAAGTTTTGTTACAAGAAGAGCATCCATCATAAGGTCACTTCCCTGGCAGTAGAGGTCCCTAATACATGAAAGGAGATTGAGCAGAGTCCTTAGAGCAGTCACTATTGGGAAGGAAAATGCAACATAATCTCAAGAGAAGTATCTGAAATGTGGCATCAAATAAAAAATTTCCATTTCCATAACACTTAAGGTTACATTCACAATTTCAGATCTCTCTCTCAGCTGTGAACATCTATCTATCCACTCCTTCAGCAAATATTCAATAAGCTCTCAATATGTGCTAGGCCATACACCAGGAACACAGAACAATAGCTGAATATCAACATGGGGCCAAAATCACCCATCCCAATGCAAGTCTTCATTCCACAGTGTTTAGGCCTCAGTGTTATTTTGTTTGTTGTTTGTTTTGTCTGTTATGTGCTCCTTTCCACAGTTCTCACTTCTGCTACCTGCAAATAAATTACATATAAACTAGTCACTCATTTGGCTTGATTTAGGAATAGGGCAGGGAGTAGAGACATACTTTTTAGTTAAAGAGCTCTTTTAAATAAAGAAGTCAAGCTTGCTCTTGCAGAATCTAAGAGACTGCTGCCTTTGGGTAAGACAAACAGCCTTTTACAAGGAACAAGATAACGGACATTGCAGGGACCATGTGAACAATTCCGTACTAGAGCCCACAGAAGGAACCTAATAAAGCCCAGAGATCTGGTAGTCAGATGTGGGGGAGTGCGCTAAATAGATGCATTGACCTCAGTCATTATCTGTCTTTCAGGAATATTTGTTGTAAACCATACACAAAAGTCATATATATGATAATAATCTCAGCACATCAGACTGCCTCCATATTGAACAGAAATAGCAATCCCTGAGGTGAAATACCTGCTGTGCCACGGAGGACAATACTGCCATCTGAAGCTGCAAAGCAGCAGAAGGAATGTCCGCTATAAGGGGTTCTGTACACAATGGCATCCTTGTACTGCACTCCCCTCAGAAAAAGAATGAGCACCTGGCAGCAGAGACTAAGCTGCAAAGGAGAGAGTGAGGAAAATTTTACAAAAGAGCCGGTAGCGTAAGTGATGGGTAACACCTATGCATCATGAGAGCTGGTGAAGAAGAAAAGAGACCAAAATAACCTATGGCATTTCTTCATTTCCCCTCATAGTTCATGCAAAGATTTATAAGCACACAAGCACATAATCACACTGTAAATAAAACACCACAGTTTTGAAAAATATCAACTCTAACATCCAGATGGAGCTGTATATAAATATTCACACAAACACACCCGCCACACATACATATTTATGGTTTCATTTAACTTTTTCTTCTTCAAAATCTTACAGAGAATTGAAACAAAGTGACCCTGGGCAAGCAGTTAATTTGTGGTTGCCTGCAGCATATTGTCATGATTGAAGTTACTTGTTTCCACCAATAGAGGGCAGAACATGAAGGAAAGTTTTCTCTTCTGGGCTCATAGATGCTTTAACTGAGGTTCTGATTTCACCCCAGAGACATTTTCCCTGATTTCTCCAGTAGTACCTTCAGAGGCTGTTTCCCTCCCCACCACATTTATTCCTTTTCTCAAGTAGTTCTTGGAATCACTACAGGTTCTACATGGCAGATATATGGTATAATAATTCTCTTTACACTATAGCAGTGCATGGGCTATATTAATAGATGCTTCCATTTATAGAACCTGCTTACCAATATGTAAGAGCAAGATCTAGTTTGTGTGCTTCACCTCAGTGTCCCTAATGCTTAGAACATGCCTAAAACACCGTAAAGTGTACCAAGACCTGTGCCCTCACCTATTTGATTGCTAATCCTAATGCTGGATAATTGATTATTATAGTTGGACTTTTAATCACATTTTACATACAGGAATCTAGAAATCAGAGATGTCAACCACTTTGTACAAGGTCACACAGCTAGCAAGAACAAAACTGAAATTCAGACCCATATCTATTTGACTTTAAAACATATTTGGTTTCTACTACTATATATTTATTCAAAGAAAGATGATAGAAAACATTTTATACCATACAAATATTAAATTGGCCTGTTCTCAATGAGGGGCAAAGGGAATTTTATTTATTGATTGCCTAGAAGGTCTCACATACATCCAGTAGGGGCCTGTTGCCTATATTTTTTCCTTCACTAAATGTCAGATCTTAACTATTTTTTTAAATATATGAAAAGCTTAGTTGTACATATAGGACTGAGATCCTAGATCCTATTTTCATTGGCTTTGGGAAGAGGTTATGCATTTATGTTAGTTCTCACCCGATGATATTTTTTCATTGATTTTTAGGCAGAGTGGAAGGGAGGGGGAGGGACAGAGAGAGAGAAACCTTGATATGAGAGAGACACATCAATTGGTTGCCTCCCACACAAGGCCTGACCAGGGCCAGGGATCAAGTCTATAGCCAAGGTACGTGCCCTTGACTGGAATTGAACCCAGGACCCTTCAGTCTGCAGGCTGACACTATTCACTGAACAAACCGGCTAGAGCGTGGTTGTCCATTTGTGATGCATAGTTGGACACATGAGTTATAAGGTTCCCAAGCAACTGCTTTGCTCCTCAGCTTCAAAAGAAATAGGTATTTCTAGGTAACTCCCCCATCTCCAATGTGACAGTTGTCCTCCACTCTCCTGCCTTGCTTTCCACATTTGCCACCTCCCCAGCCTTTAGCATCTTCACCACATTCTATGGCTCCCCGTTTGTGTTTCCTCTTTTCTTCTAGGCTTCCGTAAAATTGTCATTAAAATGAAAACAATGAAAAGAATATGAGTCAAAAGAAGATATATGAAGTTTCTTCTTCCCAGCCTCCCAGAGCTAAAGTCCTCAGTAGAGCTACAAAAATGACTTTTAATGTTTCAAAGTTTGACTCAAATTGATTATTGCCCTTAGCTGGTCACAAGAAAGTTGTGACTATTCTCCTTAGTATAGGGCATTTAACCAGAGAAAGGCTTCCCATTTCTAACTTCAAGATGCTTGGACCATCAAGACAACATCTCAAAGTCTTTCTACATTCCAACGAAAATAAGCAACTTTGCTAAGAAAATGTTTTTGTTTTTTTCAGATAGCAAAAAAGGGGAGATAAATCAAATTGTGGCCCAGAAATGTATGTGTGTGTGTGTGTGTATATATATATATAATTTTGTGCTAGATATACACCTTACAATACATTTAAATTCCTTAAGTAATCAATAAGTACAGAACATTAATGTTGGGTTTTTTAAAAAAATTAGAAAAAATACCTTTACTGTTTAAAAGTGTTTATTAAAGTCTTTTACTATTTAAAATAATTTCAAAGACTTTAAATTCTATTTCTTCCTTTTAACAGATGATCAGCAATTTCTGACATTGGGCCATGGGTCAAGCTCACACAGTCCCCTATTTGCAACTTTGTTTTTACAGAAAAATGTGACACACATAATCTATTTTTCTCAATAGCATGGGCAAAAGTTGAAGACTGTGACACTAATAGGTCATAAAATTGTGTTTTAAATAACTGTTAATTATACCTGATAATGCAAGTTAATAATCTGTTTGTTTCTATACATTTTTTAATTAAAATTTTAAGGGTAGAATAGGAGCAAGCAGCATTTTCCTAATCAAATACATTTTTCTCACTCTATGCATTTTTACTTATTTCATTGGTATCTCTTATTAAATGATAGACAAACAGACTTGTATAGTTTTTATAGAATAAAACAGCTCTAGTGGCAAACAGTCATAGTTGCTTTATTTGATGCCAGAAACTTGAAGTGGATTGTCAAGATAGTAACAAGAGGTTCTAAAAGAGTGCTTTTTCATTTTTAAAATAAAGGTGTAAGCAGCCCTCAAGCAACTCAAATAAGCTGCTTAACTAAGCGATAATATCAGTAGAAAAGAACATCCTCAAAGCCTAATGATTCTCATAAGCGACACACCAGTTTATGCAGAGTAATTATCAACATGAATTTGGTATAAAATTGAAACTTTTACAGCACTCCTTCTTGGCCAACTCTATATAATTGCTTAAATAGAGTACTTATTTTTAAAGCTATCATTTCCAGTCTTCCTTAATGATAGCTGGATGGTTATAACAAACATTGACATACAAAATTGTTCTGTTTGACTAACATTTCTTCCCTGATAGGATAGAATATAACTCTAATCATCAGCATCTCAAAAATTATTATTTTCCTAGTGATATAGCAAAATAAAATATTGATATCTGATGCTCAATTTACTGTATGTATACCATGCTCTTCTCCTCACAACTGAAAGTGTATAGAGCTGAGAAGCTGTGAAGTCCCACCCATTTTAATCTCAATGATGGACTCCCAGAACTTGGCAGGTTCAAAGTAGTGGCCTCTCATATCGCCCTAGTGCAAATATTGTGGGAGCATGATCTTTATCTTCAGTAGAACGATGTGACTGGGCAGCAAGGGAAAACAAGAAGGAAGCAACACATTGGTCATTAATGGAAAAAACACGGCCTGGAGTCAGAGCCAATTTGACAACATAAATATCTGACTTTGATTGTGTCACTTAACTCTTCCAAATCTCAGTTTTATGTCATACCTCAAAGAGTAGTGGTGAGGATCACATGAAGTAACTAAATTCAAAGAGCTTAACATAGTAAAACAAAAAAGTTAGTTCTTACTGATTTCTCACTGTGACTCATTTTAATGTAGCCAGTGTGCCCTCTCCTACAGAGTGTCCCTATCTGTCACTTGTTTAAAGTCTTGTCTGAACATGGCTGAGGGAGGTACCAGTCATCCACTAAGTCAGCTCAGCTGTCAAGTCTGGCATTATTTACTTCCCAGTTCAATGCAACAAGCATTTATCAAATGCTTCCTTCATGCATAGCATTCTTCCTTAAATCATTGATAACACCCCTGGAAATTTTTATAAAGGGCAAAAAGAAATGGTTGCTATCTGTAAAGATGTATACATTTTGAGGTGAAGGGTATAGACCTATGTACTTTCTTTTTTTGGCAGAGACAGTGAGAAATGTGCTGGTATCAAAAACATAGGTGTGGATAGAACAAAAATCTATGCCTAAATTACTCATTAATACACAGGATTTCACCGAGCACCGCATTATAAGGTAGCTTCAGAGTGTTCCCCTTTGTGGTGCATTGGTGTTTCTCTATGTGCATGAGGAAGCAGGTATAAAGCGTAGACAGTCCCTTTACATGTTCAAGTGTCAGGAAGTTTGCTTCTACAAGGCAGTTCCTGGACAGAGGCTCCACTAGCCCCTCTCTCATGGATGGCAGCTTTTTATCTGTTATGTTTAGGTCATGTGCATGATGGAGCAAGTCAATGAAATGAATGACCAGTGTTTAAGGAAATCAGATTAGACATGCCAGAATATTGGCTTGACTAAAATCAGTGGCTGCATTTTTAGACAAGTTTCTATAGAGATCTGTACTGTGCATTCTTGAAGGAGTTAACATAAAAAAAAGAACAGAATATAAATGTTTGAAAATACTTTTGGGTTGGTGAGATATAATGGTGTCTTCTTGAAGTCTCCTACAGCACACCCACATAACAATTCTGCTCATCAACATATACCTCCTCTACAGCAGGCTGGCGACAAAACTATAAGGTAATGCTCCTTTGTTCTTACTTTCTAGCTGTATTATACCTACATTCTTGCCTTCATGCCACAGACCATTAATTGCTCCTGCACAGCCTATCGTCACCACATCTGGCTAAGGTTAGGCACCCGGAATATTGCCAGCTGGTCTTACTCCTTTCCGTTTAATGTAATGAGATGGGTATCCTCACTGTCCATCAAAATGTGTACATTTGAATGTTTTAGTGACTGGAATTCTGTTTCTATTAACTGGATCAGACTTTGGGATCAAGTTGAGAGGCTGAGCCCTGAGGGGACACAGGTAATCTTGGTACCCAAACTATGGGCCAGCGGAACCAGGTAGAAGGGGACCAGCCCACAGGACCCAGGGAGAATGGATATGGGGCAGTTTGCCTCAGAATTACCCTGGCTACTCTGCTCATCGGCATAGCACAAGCCTGGCTCTTACCGAATCCCTCTGAGGACTCAGTGGGTTGGAGGGGGTTATGAATATCCTTTCCCACTCCCTACTGACGGCCTCAGAGAGAAGGGGTCACAGCCTGCTGGTACCTGGGTGCACATTCACAGCAGTAGGATTGGGTGAATGTCAGAGCAAGTGCCACAGGTACATTGTTATTCATCTTCAACAAGATAGCCCTATAATGTTTTGAGGAGAATATTTTGGCCCACATTTAGTCTTTTTGTTTGTGTCTTAAAGTTCCTGGTCTTTTGTAGCAAGTTTTGAGGTTCTGAAATTGAACCCCTCTATGGTTAGAATCCAGACTCTGGCACTTCCTAGTCATGTGACCTTAATCTCTCTGAGGCTCAGTATAGGCATTTGTGAAATAGGGATAGTAGTTCTTTTCTCTAGAGTTGTATTAAGTTGCATATATGAAGCATTTTAGAATAACTGGCATGTAATAAATATAGTAGATGTTAGCTATCACCACCATCAGCAGCAGCAGCAGCTGTAACAGCCTTAGCATCATTAAAATCCCTACCATCTTTGGAAAGCCCTGGTTCTCAGAGGCAAGAGACCTGGCGTGCAGGTAGTTCATACCAAACATGGCCAAACCACTCAGGATGAATAATACCTGTATCGATGCCATTCTGCCTTATGCTGGGGAATGTGGCTATTTTTAACCACACTGAGGGGAACAGATCCACAACCATTTCTAGACCCTTTAGTGAAATTGTTTTTTAGTTCCTGCGTTTCAAAAGTGCTTTTGATTTCATTAATTTAGATTCAGAATCATTTTCTGAACACACTCCAACAAAATGGCATACAAAGCATAAACAAACAGGAGAAAACAAACAAAAAAAGCCTTTTATTTTTATGAAATTTTACTTAACTATTAATTTTATTAAGCATAATTTAACTTGTTTATAAAAACATGAATTTTAATATTTTCCAACTATGGTTTGTCTTCTATTTTATTTCTATGAAATTCAAAAGTCCTGTCTTTAACTATCTAGACAAATGAGATTTTGATAGGCAGCAGGGGTCATGGTCTCCTACCCTAGAAATAAAAAAAGAAAAGAAAGGGGTGATAAGACAGGAAGGGAAACTTGGTATCAGACAATGTGGTGGGCAGAATCTAGGCCACAATCCTGATCTCATCCTTGTGGTTTTTACACCTGGTGTGATCCTTTCCTCTTGAGTGTGGACTGTGACTTGCTTTTACTCACAGAATGTAGTCAGGGTGACCGGATGTCACTCTGTATTTATGTAACACAGGGAAACTTTCCCTATGCTGGCTTCATAAACAGGTGGCCTTGATGGGTGCCTCACAAGCAAAGAACTAAGGGTGGCCCCTAGGAACTGAAGGTCCTCCAGCCATCAGCCAGTAAAAACCCAGGTTCTCCAATCCTACAACTCCTAGGAGCTGAATGTGGCTGACAACCATGGAAGCTTGGAAGCAGGTCTTTCCCTAGCCCAGCCTTCAGATGAGACTGTGGCCGTGGCCAGCACCTTGGATCAGCACTTTGTGAGACCCTCAGGCAGAGGACCCAGCTAAGCTGTGCCCAGACTCCTGCCCGCTGTGAGATAATAATACATGTGTGTGTTTTTAAGCTGCTAATTTTGAGCTGATATGGTTATGCAGCTTGAGAAAACTATACAGATGTCTATTGTTACCAGTCATGGGATTATTACTTTGCCATATATAGCTCTACTATATATGTGAAGAAGGCTTTCTGTACATTTTTATAGAGAGAAAGCTGATATTTGGGGATGTTAATAACTTGCCTGGGCCACTCAGCTCCCTTGAGGTATAGTTGTAATTCATATAGAGAAAGATATTTTTGTGGTTTCTTGTTTTATCTCTTGTTTTGGTCAAAATGTGCTCATTTGAACAAATGGTGTCTTTGCTTATCTTTTACTTTTCATGAGCAGGATGAAAAATATTTTAAACACCTGTTCCATTTATTCATTATATTCAGAATGATGAGACAATACCTTTTAGAAACTCCTTGCTCCCTAGAGAAACCTATAAATGCAGCTAACATTTGAAATAATTTTAAATATTTTGAATTGTAAGTAATCTAGAGGCTGGGTGCATGAAATTCGTGCACTCGGGGTGGGGTGGGGATCCCTCAGCCCGGCCTGAACCCTCTCCCAGTCTAGGACCCCTCAGGGGATGTCCACCTAAGCTGGCAGTCAAACATCCCTCTCGCAGTCCTGGATCCCTTGCTTCTTACCACCCATCTGCTCGCTCCTTACTGCTCAGCTCGCTGCTCCTTAGTGCTGCCACAGAGGCACGGGAGAGGATCCCACCACAACCACTGCGCTCACCAGCTGTGAGCCTATCTTCTGGCTGAGCAGCCGCTCCCCCTGTGGGAGAGCACTGACCACCAGGGGGCAGCTCCTGCATTGAGCGTCTGCCCCTGGTGGTCAGTACACATCATAGTGAGCAGTCATTCCGGTCATTCCACCATAATGGTTGCTTAGGCTTTTATTATATAGATTACCGTGGAGGTACTTGGGTTCTTTGAACAATTCTTCTTTGTAACTGAAAGACAGTGATTTAAAAGATACATAATTTAGACTCTAGCAATATCATACAGAAAGTATTTCAACTATCATTTCTAGAAATGGATGCAAAAGCTAAATACATCCCTGTCTGGGAAAAATAGTATTTTATTATAATTCTTCATTGCATTTATTCTGCAAAATTTGCAAAGATAAGAGCTTGATTGGCACTTGAAGATGCCTCTTCACCTTTCAGTTTTCTAAATGTTGCTGAGACTTTCCACTCTTATATTCAGCCTAAAATCCTTCATGCTGAACTAATGTTATTAGCTTCCAAAATAGGGACAGAAAAAAGGGATAAAATCCTGACAACTAAAATTCAAGAGAAATCAAGGTTTTTATTTTGTTTGTTAAAAATTCTCCAAACAGTGCCACCAGAAGCATTCAGATAAATTGCGTGGCCAACAGAGAAAATAATTATCTTGTTCCATCATTTATCCTGAAATTGAACCTGAAAAAAGAAACAGAGTTGGCAGGCGAGGGAAAGAGAGAGACAGAATTTAAAATTCAGAGCCCAGCTTTAACTTAATATTTTAAGTCCCTGTGAATGCACTTTCAGATGCCTGTAGAAGTTAGGTGGGGTTGATAAATTTCAGAAGATAATTCAAGCTGAAACAAAAGCCCTAGTACTGAGTTCGTAGCATCACGACTTTTATTATTGTGGCTTTTCTGGTATTAAATAAAAGAACATTGTGCTTTATAGGATTTTATAAAGAAACACTGTAGAAACACTAACAATCTAAATATTTTTGCCTCAAAAAGAAATCTAAAAATTTCTGTTTTCTAGGTATTAAAAAATGAGGATAGAATTAGTATGTGTGAAATTTCATGAAAACTGTATATTTCCACTAAAATGTTACTAAGCCTGGGTTATGTTACTTAATTCTTTGTAGCCTATTTCTTTGGCAGTAGAATAGATATAAAGACATCTGTTCCATCTACCTGACAGGGTGTTTATAGGATAACTTGGAACTATAAAAAATAAACTACTGTATAAAACAGTACAGTATTATTAATACTCAATATGTTCCCCATCATATACTTTCTTCTTTAAAATATCTTTCAAAAGGGGTACATGAAAATGTATAACATTAGTTGGTAGGGAGAGAATTGTTTCATTTGTACAGCCTTTTGAAGCTTTCAAATTCTGAATGATAAGAATCTATTGTCTAATAAAAAATAACTAGGTACAATTAAAGCCAATAACTAAACATTTAAAAAGAAGGTTTCCTGTACTTGACCTTCTTTTCAAGGCCAAATCCTTTATGCCTGGCACACTGCCATGGTTGCCTCCCAGACAAAGGGTTAGACAAGGGAGCAGTCCAAACTTCCTCTGTGCTGTGCTCATCTGTCCCCAGAGTCTCACACTCTGACATAGGCATTTCCAGAAATGTTGCTGTTTCCTCTGGTCAGGTTCCTTTGATGGGCTGGAAGGGAAGAACCTTCTTCATACTTTGGCCTTGCCCAATGTACCTCACCTGACTTCTCACTCCTTTAACAAGCATACTCTTACTTGGGGCTGCTCTCACTCTCAGAACACATTCAATGGAGTCCTATAGATTCTCTCCCTCTGGGTTTGCCTACCTCTACCCACCTCTACTCCCACCCCCATGACCTTTTCACATGCCATTCAGGCTCAAATTTCACATGGTCCTAAAAGCTTCCCATCATTACTGCCTGTTTCTGAATTCCCTTCACTGCTGACCAGTTGTCAGGCAAAAGCCAATAATTCCCCCGGAGTCAGGCAGATGTCTTTGGGAAGGGGATGTTTGCGAAGGTACAAATGCTTCTTCTGCTATTAGTACATCTTTCTGTACTAGGATGTTCTAAGTCAGTGGTTGGCAAACTCATTAGTCAACAGAGTCAAATATCAACAGTACAATGATTGAAATTTCTTTTGAGAGACAAATTTTTTAAACTTAAACTTCTTCTAATGCCACTTCTTCAAAATAGACTTGCCCAGGTCGTGGTATTTTGTGGAAGAGCCACACTCAAGGGGCCAAAGAGCCGCATGTGGCTCGCGAGCCGCAGTTTGCTGACCATGGTTCTAAGTTGTTTTAGCAACTCATCAAGACAAGTCCCATCAGGAGACTGATTTCATCTATCTACCTACAAGTAGAAAACCTGATGTTCTGGCTCATCCTGAAGACAATATGAAGAGAACCACTGATTTGGACCTATACACTCAGATGTGCTTTATAATCTTATTCCTTGCGGCTGAGACGTCTTCATAATTTGGCCTGGTCTGATATATACCCCTGACTTCACATTCCAAATGCAAGGATACATTATCTTATGTTTTGCTTGAATTAATAACTTTGTTTTCATCAACTGCTGCAGTTATCTGTGTGAACTCCCCGTCTGAAACAGCTACGTTTTACATCAGGTTTATTCTTGGGTGTTTAATTTGCAGGTAGCTGTATCTATCTTAAAACTGTAAGTTGCATGAAGATACCTTGCACCCTCTATTTTAACTCATCGCAAGTTGACACTACCATTTCTCTCCATGAATTTAAATCTACCTAACTCTGCCAATTCTGCAAAAATTTCAAATTCAGACCCAGACTTTAATAGCTCAGGCCTCTCCACAGAGCAAGGGTGAGACATTTCCACAAATATCTATGGACCAATCAGGTTTCAGAATTGACTAAACTAAATTACTTCAGTCAAAGGGAACATAATTTTATTCTCCCTAAAGTTTTTTTCAAAAAATAGTGGTTGATTACCTACCACGTGCTTGGCACTATTCTGGTGATGCATGAATAGAAAGAATAAACAGAATCTCTTCAAAAAATTTTGGTTGGGTGGGAATAAAAGCAGTGAACAAGTGAACACATATAAAAATACTAAGATTTCAGATAATGGTCAGTTTTGTAGTGGAATTAAAACAGGGTGATGGAATGAATAGCAACCAGAGGACACTGTCAGGTGGGGATTCAGGAGAAGCTGTCTCAGTCGGGGCAGCATCCAAACTGTGAGCTGAATTAAAAGGACCCAGCAATGTGATGACGAGGAAAGACTATTATAGACAGAGGGGGCCTGCAAAAGTCCTAAATGTTGTGTGAGAGAGGCAAATACAACAACCAAATTATGGACATGGTGAATAAGGTCCCAAGTAGGATGAGAAAGAGGCAGGGCCAGAACATGTAGGGCTTTCTAAGGCAGGCTAAGACAAGGATACTTTATTCCAAATGAGTAAGAGATGATTAGAGTATTTATACATAACAATGCTCACTCTTATTGCCAGATAGAGAAGAGATTATTCATGAAGTGTGTGTGTGTGTGTGTGTGTGTGTGTGTGTGTGTGTGTGTGTAAGAGTGGAAGCAGAAGACCAGTACATTATTCACATAAGAGAGATGGTATTTTCAAATATGATAGTAGTGGTGAAGATGGATTCAGATTATGTTACTTAAGCAACAAGAGGTTCCTAGAACAGTGATTATCTGGTATATCAAAAGATACCTGATATGTGCTCAGCTTTAACACATAAAAGAATGCAAAAAACCAAACAGCCCATGAGCAGTTACTTTACATTATAGCATTGTTGAAGTAGAAGGGAACTCAAGGGTCCCTTCATGGATGAGAAGACATTGAAACTGGTAGGTAAATAACTTCCACAAGGACAAGCAATTAACTAACTCCAGAACAAAGGCTACATCTCATATCCTGTCTGGCTCACTCCTACTTTGAAATTTGCCCTTTGGGTCACATTATAGCTGATAGTTCAAAGCTGCAGGTTTCTTAAGAAAATCTCAGGAAGATTATATAGACATAAGCACCTAAGATTTTCTAAGAGTTTGATTGGCTGTGATAAAGAAATTAAGTGTCCCAGCTCAGAGAGAAGGTATTTTAGAGTTTAGCATGGACAGAGATTTGACTACTTTTCTATATCCCTGTGTCTATTATTGGTATTTCTTTTTTTTAAAAAAATACATTTTTATTGATTTCAGAGAGGATGGGAGAGGGAAAAAGAGATAGAAACATTGATGAGAGAGAATCATTGATCAGCTTCCTCCTGCAACTCCACATCAGGGACTGAGCTGCAACACAGGCATGTGTCCTGACAGGAAATCGAACTGTGACCTCCTGGTTCATAGGCTGATGCTCAACCATTGAGCCAAGCTGGCCTGGCTCTTATTGGTACTTCTTTGTGTCTGAAAACATAAGGGGAGCAAAAGTGGGGGGATTTTTTTCCTCCCAGTAATATGTAAAGATATGAAATTAAATTATTTTATGAGTCAGAGAACTTTGGAACAAGCAGTAGAGTAAATGAAATCTTAAGCATTATACCTAAGTTAAAAAAAATAATTTCAATTTTGCTTGCTTTGAGAGCTCATAAACATTTAAATCAGAAGTTCTGGACTTCTTAAAGACTCTATTTGCAACTCACTTACCAGAAATACTTTCTGTTCACGAGATGAATTGTCTACCATTTGAGACATGCTACAGCCATAAATTATTTTCTAGTGTTTGCTGTTCTACATTCATAACTAGACTGCAATCAACTTTCTTTATTTTCATGTTAAAATATGACAAATGTGTTTACCTGCCAAGGAGGCCATTAGTCTAAAACTAAAGGTATACGAGCATATGACTCAGTTATAAGATATATACAGTGTGGATTCTGCTTCAGAATCCTAGTTCATATAACATATTATTTCTAACTATTTTTTCCATAACAAATACATTCTGATATTTTAAAATGTTTTCTTTTAGGAAGTGTGGGGTGAGAACTCTTAATTTTTACTGTATTTTTGATACAAATTGTCTAATGACCTCATTAAACTTTCCAAGGTATATTGTTTTGTCCTTTGTACAATGAGTAGGGTATCTAGATTAGAAGGTCTGGGATTCCTTTCTCCCCCCAAATTAAAAGACAACAGATATTTTAAGAAATCATTAAAAATTGTGTGTACCACAAATGACCAAGACATATTCATGAGAAGCAAGTTTTCCAACCCTTAAACTTAAACATTTTTTTCCCCAAATAGCTAAGAGGATCTGCATATATTGAACCATCCTGGCATACTAGGGATAAGTCCCACTTGGTCATGGTGTATAATCCTTTAATGTGATATTGAATTTGGTTTGCTAGTTGTTGAAAATTTTTGCATTTATATTCATCAGAGATATTGGCCTGTATTTTATTTTTGTAGTATCCTTATCTGCCTTTGTTATCAGGATAATGCTAGCCTCAAAAAAATAGTTTGAGAGTGCTTCCTCCTTTTCAGTTATTTTAAAGAAGAGTTTGTGAACTATTGGCATTAAATTTTTAAAAATGTTTGAGAGAATTCACAAGTGAAACCACATGGTCTTAGGGCTTTCTTTGTTGAGAGGTTTATGATTATTCATTCAGCCTCCTTACTATTATTGGTCTATCCAGATTTTCTTTTTCTTTCTAATTCAATCTTGGTAGGTTGCATGTTTTTAAGAGTTTCCTCATTTTTCTAGGTTGTCCAATTGGCTAAGTGGATTTAATATAATTCTGTATGTGCATTAAACTGATGGTTTAAATTATATCATGGCTGCCATTCTTATGTCTATCAAGAAATGTGACAGAATAATAGAACAATCACAGATTGGCCAAAGTCACCTAAGAGGCAAGACACTCTTTAAAGGAGCCATACCCATAGTGTGCAGTGTGATTTAAATAAGAGGGTAGACGCCTGATGTATGCTTTATGTATTTGTATCCAAGTAGGGTCTACATTCTAGTTACTCAGTTATGCAATGATATATGAAATTTTCTCCTATTTAATATATCATCTCTTGGTCTTAGGTCCAAGGGCCTGGGTGAAGGGTTATTTCCCTGATTATTTTCTATATTTTGGTAATATGATACTCCCTATTTCCTGACACACTTAATGTCTATAAACTACAATGATTATATCCACCAGTATTCATATAGTTATAAAAATGCACCATAACTTCAGTGTTTATTCATTGATTTGTTCATTTATCTAGTTATTCAATGGATATTTGTTGAGTAGCTACTAAGTATACTGCAATAGATTTTTTAGTCAGAAAACATAAACATTTCAATTTTATTTTATTTTTTGGAGGAAATTGAAACATAATTCTTTTGCATGCTTAGATTTACACAGTTAACTTTGTATGCTTATATTTACATAGTTAAACCTTTAAAAATGTTGTTTATTCTTTCATCACTCATATTCAACATAGAATTGGAAGTGCTAGCCACAACAATCAGACAGGAAGAAGAAATAAAGGGCATCCAAATTGGAAAAGAAGAAGTAAAATTGTCATTATTTGCAGATGACATGATACTGTACATAGAAAACCCTAAAGACTCCATCAAAAAATTATTAGACTTAATAAATGAATTTGGCAATGTAGCAGGATACAAATTTAATGCCAAGAAATCTATGGCATTTCTATACACCAACAGTGAACTTACAGAAAGAGAGACTAAGAAAACATTTACCATCGCACCCAAAAAATTAAGATACCTAGGAATAAACTTAACCAAGGAGGTAAAAGACCTCTACTCAGGAAACTACAGGATGTTGAAAAAAAGAGATAGAGGAAGATATAAAGAGATGGAAGAGCATACCGTGTTTATGTATTGGTAGAATCAACATCATTAAAATGTCCATACTACCTAAAACAATCTATAGATTCAATGCACTCCCCACTAAAATACCAACAGCATATTTCACAGACCTTGAACAAACTCTCCAAAATTTCATCTGGAATAAAAAAAGATTTCAAATATTTGCACCAATCCGGAGAAAAAAGAGCAACATAGGAAGGACCTCAAAACCAGATATCAAGCTGTAATACAAAGCCACTGTTTTCAAAACAGCCTGGTACTGGCACAAGAACAGACATATAGACCAAGGAATAGAATAGAGAACCCAGAAATCGACCCAAACCACTATGCTCAATTAATATTTGACCAAGGAGGCAAGAGTATACAATGGAGTCAAGGCAGTCTCTTCAATAAATGGTGTTGGGAAAATTGGACACATACATGCAAAAAAAATGAAACTAGATCACCAACTTACACCATACACAAAAGTAAACTCAAAATGGATAAAGGACTTAAACATAAGATAGGAAACCATAAAAATATTACAGGAATCCACAGGCAGCAAAATCTCAGACATATGCCGAAGCAATATCTTCACCGATACAGGTCCTAGGACAATGAAAGCTAAAGAGAAAATAAACAAATGGGACTACATCAAAATAAAAAGCTTTTGCACAGCAAAAGAAACCATCAACAAAACAACAAGAAGCCCACTGCATGGGAGAACATATTTGCCAATGTTATTACCGATAAGGGTTTAATCTCCAACATTTACAGGGAACCCATACAACTTAACAAAAGAAAGATAAACAACCCAATCAAAAAATGGGCAATGGACCTAAATAGATACTTTTTGAAAGAGGACATAAGGAAGGCCAAGAGACAAATGAAAACATGCTCAAAGTCACTAATCATCTGAGAGATGCAAATCAAAACAACAATGCGGTACCATCTCACACCTGTCAGAATGTCTACCATCAACAAATCAACAAATGACAAGTGCTGGCAAGGATGTGGACAAAAAAGAACCCTCATGCACTGCTGGTGGGAATGCAGACTGGTGCAGCCACTGTGGAGAACAGTATGGAGTTTCCTCAAAAAACTAAAAATGAAACTCCCAATTGACCCAGTGATCCCACTTCTAGGAATATATCCCAAGAAACTAGAAACACCAATCAGAAAGGATATATGCACCCCTATGATCATAGCAGCACAATTCACCATAGCTAAGATTTGGAAACAGCCTAAGTGCCCATCAGCAGATGAGTGGATTAGAAAAATGTGGTATATCTACACAATGGAATACTATGCTGCTGTAAAAAGGAAGGAACTCTTACCATTTGCAACAGCATGGATGGATCTGGAGAGCATTATGCTAATTGAAATAAGTCAGTCAGAGAAGATAAATATCACATGGTCTCACTTATTTGCGGATTATAATGAACAACATAAACTGATGAACAAAAACAGATTTAGAGACAGAGAAGCATCGATCAGATGCTCAAACCTCAGAGGGAAGGTAAGGGAGAGTGGGGGTAAGGGGGAGAGATGAATCAAAAGACTCGAATGCATGCGTATAAGCATAACCAATGGACAGAGACAGCAGGGGGTGAGGGACTGTATGGGAGTGGAGTGGGGGGGGGCAATGGAGGGATATGGACACATATGTAATACCTTAATCAATAAAAAAATTGAAAAAGAATTTATTACTAAACACATATATAAAACTCCTCATATAATTATTAACTTTTACATGGATGTTCAGTAATTTACACTGAAAGTTCCTACAACTCAAACATTTAAGCAATAAAGAATAGATTTGGATTCAAGCAAAAAATAATGTTGTTTATTTATGTCTTGGAAGAAATGAGTCTTCAATTAGTATATGCTGCCACTAGGTCATAATAGACTAGTGGTCTAAACTCCATGCGTTTCAGTTTTTTTTTCTCTTTCTCTCCATCAATTCATCATTTTTATTTGCATGTCAATTTAGAAATTATCAATGTGAACTTTAAATATGTTGGTTCCATAAATAGAATTTCAAGTAATAACTATCTTACTATCAATGCCTTTCTTATGGATTCTTTTCTAAGGTTCTTGAATACTATTTTGAAGGTAATCTACACAGAGAATAGATTAAGATTCTGGGATATCAAGTTAGCTGAATATCCTAATCAGAGGTTCTGTTCATTCCCAGTTTTCATATTTCATCCAGTTGTAAATGAAATAAATGGTGTGTTAGATAACATGGGCTAAAGACACCTTTAATTTTCTTTTACAACCTTTTATTCATCTTATCCATTTCATTCATAAAACTAGAGTCCAAGTCAAGATCTCTTCTGGGACATTTAAGAGAGTCTCAATGCTTTTCAACTCATTCTCTATTATTCCATACCCAAGCTATTTATTCAGGGTTGCATATTAATTTTTCTAAAGCATAGCACCAGTCTAATCACCCACTCATTCAAACACTTCCAAGTGAGTTCCCATCATCTCCTAAATCAAGCACAAACTTCTTCACGTTATACTAGGGCTATAAAGTGGTACTAAATTCTTCTATTAAGCAGCCTTAGAGCCCCACAAGGCTATAATAGGCTGAGATACAACTTCTTGCAAATATTTCTTTCCACTACTATATAAAGAGCTTTTCTCATGCATTCTAAACCTGTGTTTTTTACGCCTTTTCCTTTCGAGAAACTCCACTCATGCTCCTTAAAACCAGTCATTGCCTTGCCATGCCTCTGTAAACTCACACCTTGGCCAAGAGCTGTAATGGATGTCTTGCCTCTATAGCAAATGGCCTTTTAAAAGGGCCTGCATCCTTTACAATAGAGCATTACCGCCCCTCTCCCCCAGAAATGAAGTTTCTTTTGCTGCTTTTTGCTCATTACAAAAGCAACACATTGTCATTATATATAAAAAAATAGAATACAAAGTTAAAGAAACAGTGGGAAATAGAAATCATTCATAATTCTACCTATCCAGGGATACTTACAGTTGAATTATCATGTATTTCCTCTTTCTTTACAAGAATATTACCCTTTCAAAAGTTCTCAAGTGTAGATTTAAAGTAGACACCAATTATTACAAACAGAAAATGAATAGAAACTCCACTGTAGAACACCCTTGATTATTTACTTCTCATAGTTCTTTTCTTATAAAAAGAACACATTCACATAATTTCCTTTATACAATCTAAATTTACTTCCAACTCTGGGTTCTCATGTTTAATGTTCTTGTGCTGAATACATATAAATATGCTCTAGAAAATGTTCAGTCCCAGTAATATCTAAGTAGGTAACTGCAAAAATCAGTGGCAATTCCTAATTAATAGGAAAATAGGAAAGCATAATATTTCACTTTAAGCTGAGAATTTCATGACGTTCTATAAATAAATCTTTTTGCCTCATTGGTAATGTATGTATTGAAAGTCACAGAATGACAACATTCTGCCTACCCACTCAGTCCACTGTGATTGGTTAAGGTTAGGTAGCTAATCAAAGCCCACAGATACTTCTTTGTATAGATAATTCTAGCTCTGATTAACCTGACAATCACATTCCAAAATTAAGTTTTCTGCTGGAAAAGAGTGACATTAAACAACTGATGAAAATCTAAGTGACTAATGAGTATCAAAAAGTCCCGACTACCAAGTCATAATAGTACCTAAATATTCTATTTATTGCAGGACCACCTCCCTCACATAAGACAGAAAAGAAAGCTCTTATTATGTTGTTATATAATGTGGTTGGGAGGTTTCATTATAATCCATTTTAGCCCTTTTTTGGTATGCTTACTGAGGGCCAGTCTTTACAGGAAGGGTGGAAAATTTTTAAATGGTTTTGTGTTCATAAAAATATTAAATTTTGGCAGCTCCAGGAATATCTCAGGTTCTGTTAATCTTGGTAAAGTGGGTCTGCATCTGTGTAGAGATTTCTGATGCTTTCTACATGAATGAAAACACCTTCAAGTTCTAGTTATTAACACTGATGTTGTCATTTCCAGTTAAGTCCCAGGGTGAGATTTTCTATATGTATCTAAGTGTAGATATACCTTAAAATAACTAGAGTCAAGTTATTTAAGTTAGAAGAAATGGCATCTTTGGGTTAGAAGACCTTTGTGTAGGCTTTAGGAGTTCGATAAAATCTCTAAAATGATATATAAAATTTAATGTTATCAATCTTTGTGCATTTTCTTGCAGTCTGATGACCCCAAAATGCCTAAGAACACTTGCCCTACATTAAATACAGTTGAGCAAATCTGCTTTCATGTTTATGCAGGTAAGTTATAGCAGGTTTTTGGGTAGTCCTTGTATCTAAAGCAATTAAGCAAAAGGCAGGAAAAGTCCTTTCAAGAAAACTCTAGGAATTTTTGCTTAAAAACACGATTTAAAGATGGGTTGCTTTTCTAAATAATGGACAGATTAATGATAAATCAGGTTTATAACCATACACAATTAAGAGCAATGATAAGTGATAAAATATCAGTATCCCAGAGAATTGCCTTTATGTAGGTGCTTATTAGGATGTTATTAGCAGCCCATTTTTAAGGCTGCAAAATAACTCATCCAATGGAATGTCTTGATACTTCTGTCAGGATGTCATGGGGAAAGGCATTCATTGCATTGAAGTGTGCCCATCTTCATGAGGAGTCCCGGGAAGAATCCCCACTTGATCTCTGCTTCAAAATTAATTGTCCTTAACATAAGTAATTATTCCTTTTGTATTGATTTATGGACATTGAGTATTGTGCTAAGGCACCTGGATGTTATCTAGCACAGAGTGCTTAAGATACATTGTAAATGATTTTTATTATTACTATTAAACTAATAAAGTTTATAAAGTATGTACTTCAGAAATCAATTAAAGAAGACTCAAGGATACCCTATAACTATGTCATAGTCATTTGAATTCCCATATATTTTCTTCTTGAGAATGAATGAATAACAAGTAGTAAACTGACTACAGTTGTGTTCCCACAGAGGCCTGCATCTCATAGGTAAAAGTCAAGTCATCTGTCCTATAAGTGGAGGTGTGTGGCGAGCCAGCACAGCCATGGCATACTGAGCCCCAGGGCGCCTTATGTGCCACACCAGCTCAGCCAGTTTCAGTGACCCTGAGAAAGGGTGGTGAAGGATTAAGAAAAGACAGACAAGAGAATGAAAGCTGGGTCTGGGTGGGACGCTGCTTCAGGATGGAGAGACAGTGCCACGGACTACAAGTCATGTCTTTATTTTACAGACAGATTCCATGAGGCAAAGTAAGGGCGTGGTCAAGATGTTTACAACATTCTCCTGGGTTTCAATTCTACTCAGTCACCTGCACCTGAACTCTATCAAGCCCGCATCACTCAGGCAGGTGGGGCCACGTGTTTGGACCACAGGTTCAAGCTTACAACTACAGCTGTTGGCTATAATTGTGCTGGGAGGGCTCTGCCCTCCAAGCTGGGACTTGCACGTGGCCATGAGAGGACTGTGCCCTTTCATTAGTCCGAGGTTTGAACCTGTCCAAATACTGTAGCCGCTCTCCACAGAGGTGGGGAAAATATTGGGACTTGTTATTAATTTGATCAGGTTTCTGTTTTTCCAGACTACTGTGTGAACTCACCTAGAGAAGAGTTTTGAGTCATTACAATACATATGTTTAGCTTCTTCAGCTCTACCTTGCATCCAACTTTATTTTTAATTTTTTCTTGTACTCTTTTTAGGGGGAAGAGGTGTCACACAAATAAATTAAGGTTATCTTGTTAGAGAGTATCCTGTTTCTAAGTCAATCAGCAAAATGTTCAAATTTTTGGGCTTAGCCATGGGGAAAATTACTTTCATTCTTACATTGTAGAGCATTGTAATCTAAGTGAATGCATAGACCCATACTGAGAAACACTTACAGTCTATTCAAATTATTAATTAAAATTCAAAGAATACTTTGATCTAGAAAAAGTCTCATTAGTAATGCAAACCTAATATTGTGAAAAAGTCTCCTCTGTATTAATACAAACAGATGCTTTCAAATCATTTTATTATATTCCATTTACAATATGTTGGTATGTTTCTAAATAAAATGGAGAAACAACACTAAGTACTTAGTATTATTTAATTCAGAAATAAGAGTGGAGAAATAACTAGTAATAACCAATAGTGCCATTCACTCTTCTGAATTCTTTAAAGATATTAACTTTCTTTGCACTAATTTTATAGATGTAGAAACCCAAACACAGAAAGCAAAAGTTACCTGTCCAAGGTCACAGGGGTGGTAAGTGATGATGAAGCCCAGATTCAATTCCAGATACTCTGGTTCCAGACCCGGTGCTCTCTTCACCACTACACTGTGTATTGGATTGCAGCACACATTGTCAGGCCACGTATATTAATGTTAATTTTCTGCAACTCCAGAACCCAAGTACATGAGTTGAACCTATTATTACATGGTTGTGAAGGAACTGAATATGAAAATAGAGCTAGGAAATAAGACAGCATTATGTATTTCCTTTCCACCTCCATGCTTGCCTTCACTACTCTTTCCAAACTTTCTGAATTTCATCCTTAAACCTTCAACTTCCAGAGAAGGAGATTGAGGAAGAAAAATATTTATTTGGCTTCTCCCTTTTTTCTAATATGCAGATGTATAACACAATTAGGAACATTAGGCAGGTGACAAGAATTTTCTTTCCCTTGGAAGGAAAATATTAGTAACTTCTGCTCTAATTACTTTGCACAGATAATTTTTTTTTGTTTCCTTTTCCTTGGAAAGAAAATCATGAAAAAGGCAATTCAGGAATGCATCAAATCAATATGCAGTCATACCCCAAGGAAGCAGCAAATGACTCCTAACAGCTAATGAATTCTAGTCTATGTTTGTCTGAAAAATAAGGAGAGAAAATAGATGTGATGAATGAACCTAAGTAGAACCTTATAAAGTGGTAGGAAACTACTTTAGCCTATTTTAATAACAGAGGCAACCACAGACGGACTCAAAATAGAGAATGAACCTGAAGCACCTACTGAGAAAGGGATTTTATAAAAATCAATTAGTGTAATTCAATACAACACTGTGTTCTGAACATGAAAGTGGGTCAGCAGGCTCCCAGGACTTCCACACACCATGCAGATCTTTAATCGATCCAAAAGTCAGTGGGACAGACCTTTCCAGATCCAGAGACCAGCTTGCTGTCATAGAATAACCAAGAAAGTACAATGAACACTTACTAGTAATTGCTTTTTTTTTTTTTTTACTTCACTCAAAAGAATTTCATGCCTCTTATTGGTATTGGAACTATTAAAACGTTTATTATATTTTATTGTTTTTCAAATCACCATTCACTTGATAAATGGATGCTTTCAAATTACCTTCTTGGACACACTGGGTTGATTTTACTGAAGTCCAATTAAAACCTCAAATGAAGTGCTCCCTATGAGTCATCCACCTTTCTCCTAAGCACTTTAAGTATATGAACTTATTTACTCTCCTCCCCAAATCTTATGGAAAAGTGACTTATTCCTCCCATTTTGCAGAATTAGAAATTGAAGCATAGAGGACTTAAGTCACTTGCCTAAGGCCATATGGGCAGGTGGCTGAGCCTCTGCAATTCAAGGATGTCTGCAGATGGTCAGGTTTTGCATTTGCCTTGATATGATTCTTCTGATTGGACACCCAGCTGCTCGTCATCAAAATATTGTTCAGTAAATCTACTAACAAAGCACCATGAGGTTTATTTGTTGTCACCTCTAAGCCATTGTATCCCTGACCCAAATGTTATGGTTAAGTGGACTTGAAGATAAAATCAGAAGGCAGTTCCCCATCCTTAACTTCTCTTGCAAACCCTCTATGGTCTATTACTTATCTACCTTCTCAGAGATAAAGCTACACACTCACACAAAAACAAACAAACAAACAAACAAACAAAAAACGCTTTTCTCACTTTAGACCTTGAAACTGTCTCAATTCCATAATTAATATGTCCACTTTGGTTTATTTTGCTGAACGTGAAGTGCAGTCAAAGTTGTGGGTCAGGGCAGGTGCAGACTAGAAGCCTCTCCTGGGAAAGAGAGGCCTGTCTATGCTCTAGTTCTTTCCTGACTCAAGCTTCCAACTCTCCTTACTGCTCTTGCCTCTGACCCCCTGCCACACACTTGCTAGATGCTCTGCTCCTCCAGGGCTTGGAAGGACAGGGGAAGGAGAGAGAGATAAGGAACAGGGAGTGTCTTAGTTGCCTAGAACTGCTGTGAGCTGGCATTGGTTTCCTCTGGCCATGGCAGGAAGAGTTCTAAAGTCAACTCCCTCTCACAGAGAGCTTTGTGGATTGTTGTGAGGCCTTTATCACCGGGCTGTCCCCAAGCTCTCATTCATTTGGTATCTCTCTCTTGTGACTCCCTGACCAAGGTGTCTGGCTGGTTCCTTGTGGCTGCCCCTTAGGTCTTTGATTCTCAGAAGTCCTTCTTCCCACAGGTTTCCCCTGTTGAGACTTCACTGCCCCTCTGGGGGTCCCTCTTTTGCAAAGTCCATTGGGAGCTCCTGGGCACATCTGGCCCCCCAAACACACATCTCTGACCTTTACTTCATAGGAGTGCAGTGACAGAGTTCTATCCATTGCCATAACCAGGTTCTTACCCCTTCTCTTTCTCAGGCTCCACACCTCCAGCAGCACAGGACACATAACGCTCTTGTGATTTTTCTGAAAGCTTCTCTTATTTGGCTTGAGGCTGGGGGGATGCACATCAAGTATGGTTTCCTCAACTAAAATGAATTTCTCCAAAAGTTTTTTTTCAATGAATTTTCTGATTACTGAACACTATTTACTAAGACATAGTAAAATTTGATTATTCAATATATTTACTCACAGCTCTGTGTTCAAATATGGAACATCTTGGGTAAATTTTGGTGTTATTTAACTTCCCTTTCTTATTTGTAGAATGTGCTAGTAATAACTAGAGCTGATTTAAATATGGAAAAATACATGTATAAAGCATTTAACTCAATATCCTGGCACACAGAAGATAGTCAATAAGCTATAGGTATTATCATATAAAACTTTTATCATTTTTTCATAAACTAGCCCTGAGTCATCTTGATTTATACATAGTCATTGGAAGATTAAATGATTATATACAGATCAGAGTCTAAGAGGGTGAGAGATGAAAAAATGCCCTGGGGTTTCTGGCCTGTGGCTTAGATCTGAGCCACATTCTCTGATACTCAGCTTCTTGTGCACTTGTCTTCCTTCATCTGAGAGTTGAAGATACAGCTATGTTGACTCAGGACATTGATATACCCCAGAAAGACCATCTACTTTACATAAATTAAAAGTCTTTCCTGAAATTCTAAATCTCAGTGTTATGTTTTCCAGTAAGAAAATATTTGGAAGTGATTTAAAATGGTTAAAGGGACAAACAAAATACGGCATTATGATCATCTGATAAGAGCAGATAGGGCAGGTTTCTTTTTTGTAAATATATACATGCTTGATTTTTGGTGAAAATAATGGTATTTTTTAAAATAGAGAGTTTATACAGCCAGTTTTCATATTTTAGCATTTCAGTTTCTATTCTTAGCCAACATGAAAAAATAAAAATTTAAATAAAATGTTTAGTTTTTTGATTTAAATGAATTTCCATTTTCTCTTATCTAAGTGGAAGCTGTGCCTTTGTAAATTGCCCTGGCAAGTAACCCTTCCAGATGAACATGGTACTCAAAGATAAGAGATTAAAGGAAAAGCAGAGGAGGGACCAACCGGAGGAGAGGAAAAACATATAGGTGAGGACTGGAGGGAGACTGTGTGAAGCATCTCTTTGTTCTGAAACAAGTTTTCATAGTTCTTAGAAACATTAAAATATTTTTCGATGATGGTATTGTGACAGAGTGAACACTCAATCAGGTATGCCAAAAGGTTAGGGAGATAATAGGTAATTTAACCTCATGAAATGCTCACCCCACCCCTACTCCATCCCTCAAATATTTACATTTTCAGTGTTTCCTTTCTTTCCCATGTCTGAATCAAATACTGCCAATGTATAAAATGGATACCAAGAAGTACATTGCTACCAATTTTGGCAACAACAGAAAGCAAGTAATGCATAATTTATATAAATAGTCTCTAAATAACAGTAAGTTCTGACATCTTGGACAGCCCAAGAATAAGCTAGAATGAAGATGATTACTGAGCTGAACTTGAACTTGAAGATACCTGACCTCAGAAATGCCTTGCCTGCTCCTCACCTGATATTATATTTATTACTTATCCTAATCTGAAAATGATGAAGCAGACCTTATGGTTTATTGAGTTCCTTGCTGTTTTGAATGGCCTTTTTGAGGCAAACAATAATAATGATAAAAATAACATCATCTCACTCTCTATTTCTTTATTATTTACAAATCACTTTGCCACATACAATTCACTGATCATCACAACAATACCTCGTGGGACAGGAAAAAATGTGTATTTCTATTATATAAAAAAATCAATGAAGATGGAGTGAAGTTGTTTATATTGCCCAAATAAACACAGCTAAAAATGGGGAATTTAAAATTAGAAACTAAGTTTTTTTCCAGACTCCTATCTTATTACACAAGTATGAAATTATCATCTATATCAAATAGTCCATCCTTTGTAGTTGAAATATGTGAAGGTTCCAGAGACTGGCTGCTTAAACTGCTCTGATATTCACCGACATACTATATGCAACAGCAGAACATGAGAGCAAATCCAGTGACTACATGGAATATTTTGTTTGCAAAAGTAAAATGATGTCATATTATAACTGCAGATAATTTTGCATTCCCATGACACATGCATATGTCTCTTTTCTCATCACCACTCTTGGATGCTGAATGATGAGCAATAAAAGACCTATAAAAATCCAAATAATCCAATAAAAGAAAAACAACCTGATATAGAAAGAGAGCTGTAGACAAGACAAAATGGTCAATCTGAAGGTGCCAAGATTTTTTTTTTAATGGAATACTTGATGTTCAGTCACCATGAATTAGTGCTTTTATTGAGAAGCTGTGAAATATGTAGCTGCAGAGTTATTTGTTTGATTTAAATGTTTTCCAAAACTGCTTTTTCTAGCTAATGTCTCCTGCAAAGATTTCTGGTATTTCCTATGCCTGCATTGCCTTGAGTGAATGTAGAAATAAATAACCACTCCACTTTCAACATGTTTTCCAAAGAGTAAACAAGAGTCTGAATTGTATATAGAGTTCTATATCAACTTTTTCTACAATGACATCGGAAAATTTATACCTACATTGCTAGTGGTCAAAAGGCCAAGAATTAGACATAGACAATGACTCTGTATTCTAAGAAGTGTTGCACCTTTACCTAAAGGTTTTTATTTCTTTACTAGAACAAAGTTGTAGATTCATTGCACAACATTCTAAAGGACTCTCTTCATAGCTATGTCTGGAGGAACTGGCTCACCTAAAACCCCTGTACCATGTAAATTAAATGGTGGAGGCTATACTCCTTCACTCTTCATTGTCCTAGTGATTTGCTTTGGCTAATTAATTAGCACAGATAGGCTTAGAATGTGCTTGCCCATTGGGGTTTGCTCTTTCTAGCTGCTGGGAACCCTTTTATCATCATGTAAACAAGTCCAGGGAGCTCCTGAAGGATAAGAGACCATTTGGATGTAGGTTCCAGCCAGCCCAGCCATATCAACTATTGCAGTTGAGTGCCCAGTCATGTGAAGGAGACAATCCTAGACCATCCAATCCCAGCAGGGCTGGCCCAGACCAGTAGAAGCACCCAGGTAACTCATAGAATTATGAAAAATAATAAATGTTTTGGGGTGGCTTGTTACATAGCAAATGCTAACTGATATGCTCACACCCCTAAAAAATAATTTAAAAGTAAACAAGGGCAGAGGGTGGGGTGGGAACCAGGTGGAGGGGAGCTATGGGGGATAAAGGAGAAACAATTATAATAATCTGAATAAAGATTTATTAAATTAAAAAAAAATAAAAGTAAACATTGGCTTAAAATGTCCACACTACCCTTAAGCAATCTATAGATTCAATGCAATGCTGTCAAAATTCTAATGGCATAGATCCCAAATAGCCAAAGCAAACTTGAGAAAGAACACAGCTGGAGGCATCACGTTTCCTGATTTCAAACAACGTTATAAAGCTATGTTCAAACAGCATGGTACAGGCATAAAAACAAGCACATAGGGAAAAGAATAGACAGCCCGGAAACAAACTGAGGAATATATGGTCAAAATGGAAGAAACTGGAGGACATTATGTTGAGTGAAATAAGCCAGACAAAGAAAGACAGATACTACATGGTATCACTTACATGTGGAATCTAAAAATAAAAAATATCATCAAACTTACAGGAACAGATTAGAAAGTAGTTGCAGAGGGTGAAAGATGTAGGGAGAGTTTGGTAAAAGGGTACAAATGTTCAGCTATAAGGTGATTAAGTTCTGAGGACAGAATGTAAAACATGGTGATTATAGTTGATACCACCAATGGTATTATGTAATCAAAATTTTCTTTGAGAGGAGAACTTAAATGTTCTCATCAAAAAAAAAGTATAAATATGTGAAGTGATCAGTATGGTAATTAACTAGATGGTGGAAATCTTTCACAGTGAAATCAACATGATGTATACTTTATCTTACAATTTTATGTCCATTATACTGAATAAAACTGAAAAGTAAATTAAACCTTTACTTATTTTTAATTAGTGGTGTTCTTATACAATACTAGAGGCCTGGTGCACAAAATTCTTATACTCAGGGGGTCCCTCAACCCATCCTGTGTCTTCTCGAAGTCCAGGATCCCTCAGGGGATGTCTGACTGCTGGCTTAGGCCAGCTCCCTTAGTGCTGCTGCGGAGGCAGGTGATGCTCCTGCCACCGCCACTGCAACTGCACTCACCAGCCGTGAGCCTGGCTTCTGGCTGAGTGGCGCTCCCCTTGTGGGAGCACACTGACCACAAGGAGGCAGCTTCTGCATTGAGCATCTGCCCCCTGATCAGTGCGGGTCATAGCAACCGATCATTCTGCTGTTCAGTCAATTTGCATATTAGCCTTTTATTATATAGGTCTAGAGGCCTGGTGAATGAAATTCGTGCACAGGGGTGTGTGTCCCTCAGCCCAGCCTGCACCCTCTCCAATCTGGGATCCCTCAAGGGATGTCCAACTGCCCATTTAGGCCCGATCCTACCTGGCCTAAACAGGCAGTTGGACATCCCTCTCACAATCAAGGACTGCTGGCTCCCAACTGATCACCTGCCTGCCTTCCTGATTGCCCTTAACCACTTCTGCCTGCCAGCCTGATCACCCCCTAACCACTCCCCTGCTAGCCTGATTGATGCCTAACTGTTCCCCTGCTAGCCTGTTTGCCCCTAACTTCCTTCCCCTGCAGGCCTGGGTCCCCCACAACTTCCCTTCCCCGTAGGCCTGGTCACCCCCAACTTTCCTCCTCTGCTGGCCTGGTCACCGTCACCCCTAACTGCCCTCCCCAGCAGGCTTGATCACCTCCAACTTCCCTCCCTTGCAGGCCTGGTCCCTCCCAACTGCCCTCTCCTACTGGCCTGATCACCCACAACTGCCCTCCCTTGCAGGTCTGGTCCCTCCCAACTGCCCTCCCCTGCTGGCCATTTGTGGTGGCCATCTTGTGTCCACATGGAGGCAGTCATCTTTGACCACATGGGGGCAGCCATCTTGTGTGTTGGAGTGATGGTCAATTTACATATTATTCTTTTGTTAGATAGGATAGAGGCCTGGTGCACGGGTGGGGGCCGGCTGGTTTGCCTTGAAGGGTATCCCAAATCAGAGTGGGGGTTTCCTTGGGGCATGGGGTGGCCTGAGCGAGGGGCCTGTGGTGGTGTGCAGGCCAGCCACGCCCCCCAGCGACCCAAGCAGAGGCCCTGGTATCTGGGATTTATTTATCTTCTATAATTGAAACTTTGTAGCCTTGAGTGGAGGCCTAGATCTGCCAGGGCAGGTGGAAAGCTTGGCTTCCTCCATTGCCAGGGAAACCCAAGCCTCCTATTTGCTCCGTGGCTGCAGCCATCTTGGTTGGGTTACTTTGCATACTCGCTCCTGATTGGCTGGTGGGTGTGGCTTGTGGTTGTAGCGGAGGTACAGTCAATTTGCATATTACTCTTTTATTAGATAGGATAGAGAGTCTAACTAGCTAATAGAAGGTGATTTGATTTCAGCACCCACCTTTCCTAAGAAATACAAGCAAAGTCTTTCAACTTACTGTTAGAAAAATTTCAAAGATTTAAAATCTCTTTTCTTACTTCAGAGTGATGGATATAATAACAACAAATCCTATCATTTATTAGGCACTTTCTGTATCCCAGCTACTATGTCCATTGCTTTAGATGTATCATCTCACTCAAGCGCAGAAGATTTTATTCTGTTCATTTGTAAACTAAGGCTCAGAAAGATAAACTTATCCAAGATCCCACAGTATGTGACAGAGACAGGATTCAATCCCAGATATTTCTGCGTTTTAACCACTTAATTCATGACTTACCAAGTCATTTGTTGCTATGAATAAATTTAAGACCATTTTCCAAGAGTTAACAGATATGCTAGTAAAAGGTTAGAAAAGATGCAGAGAGAAGAAAAACATTTGCAGAAAAGAGAAGCTTAAGATGTAATGATAAATTTCACCTGCTTCATAATTTTGCTTTCTATCACTGTTTCTGTGGTTAGAATCCCCTTTGTAAAAAATTTTCCCTCACTAAAAATACCAAAGGCAATAAGGTATTTGGAAAAGCGTAATCTTTAGACACTGCATAAGTATGACCAATATATGAGGATAGCAGAAAGGTGTCTGTCAGATATGATTTCGCTGGACAATAACACACTATCAGATGTCTCCAAATCATGATGTAATACAATGCAAAACCCTCAAGAATAAAAGGGACCTGTCTCAGAGTAATTACTCCCCCACCCTCCACCCTGGGGAGCTAGCCAAATTGGGCTTTATCTTTCCCTGATATTAAAGCTAAGATACACACCCACATAGTTTAATTACATAAGTCTACAAGTCTAAAGGGAATGAACAACTGAATTTACCCTAGAGAGAACTTCAGATTAAGAGAGGGACACAATGTTTAAAACTTGAGATCTATTTTCTTTGAAACTCAGAAAGAATGGACCTGATGAAATATCTCTCATAGGAGTTTAAGTGGCTCCTACCTCTTTTGAATACATCAGGTATCATCAGATATATTAAGAAGGTGAGTTAACAACATCTTCATGTTAACACCAATGTTCATGAATCTCCAAATTAAGAATCATTTACTCAGTTCCAATTCTGAGTTGACATAGAGTCATTTAAGGTAGCACTGGTGGAAGGTGTACATAAATACTAATATTTATGTACAACTATTGTTCACATACAAAATATAAACGCACTGCAGAGGGGAAGAGATATACTCAGTTAGCTTTCTTTTGTCCTATCCATATTTGAGAGATTATTCCCCTTGGAAACTGATCCTAGGCTATGATGATCTACCGTGGTCCAGAAGATGGGCACAGGTAAGGAAAAGGTAGCTAACTTTACTCCACAGAAACCTTTAGCTTCTTGTGGAAAGATGTGACATACTGTTTTGTGTTTAGTCAGGTAACAGAAGTAGGCTAGGCCAGAAAAGAGGCAAAGGGACAAAAAGAGGCTAAAAGACAATAGAAGAAAAACTAACTGGAGGATAATTTTAAATATTCCTCTTTCACTACTTTCCTCAAAGACCTGATTTGGCTCCCTGTTTTAGATGGTAGTTGGGACTTCTAGAATTTGATTTAATTTGGAAGGAGATGGAGTTAAGCAGCTATTTCTGCATCAATTCCCCCCTCCTTCCACATAATTTCCAGTAAAAAGGGGAGGCTGATCATTTTCTTCCCTTTCCATTTTTAAAGCATAAAGAAGCATGAGTAGCTTTATTAGCACTCACTGAATACTTAGGAACAGATTAATTTCTCATATTTGCTGTTTAGTAGCAGCGATCTGGTTTCAAGAGGGAATGATCAAAGCATGTAAGTTTGGTGTAGGGAGAAAATTCCAAAGTGTATGGCTGTCATTAGTGAAGTGAATCTTGGGTAACATGGGGTAGGGGTCAGCCCTGGGGCCTAGGAATAGAGGGGGGAAATTCTAGTCACTACCAGAGCCACTCTTTGTATTTTCCTGGCTTTGGACTGCCTCTAAAGATGTTTTGGAGAGAAAAGGCAGTATCTACAGGTTGTAAAGAATTTCTGAAACTGCAAACAAAGAATGGGTAATGTTTCTACAATGAATTATAATTCAAAGCAAAGCATTTAGAACTGATTCCTTGGGCATAATTTTTTTAATTGTTTGCATGGGAGACTGTATTATTACAATGACAGTTGCACCATAACGGATAAATACAAAGTACTGAAGCTCAAAATTAATCTTCTCATTTTGTCAGAAAGGAATTTACAACTGTGCTCAATGCTTGTGAAGTGTGTTGTCTTCAGAGGCAAACTTAATGGAGGATTTCTCACAGAGGACTAAGGACTTGCACTCTAGGCTGCATAAAATAGTTACAGCAACTGAGGATTACTAATGGAGAGGGATTCAGGTCTGTGAAAGTAGAACAATGAAAATATATTTGTCTCAAGGGACACCTGTCTAGCCTTTGAGTAATTCTATACCGTAGAACGGTAGTGGATTGTGGTTTCCTCTGGGAGACAATACATAAACAGAGTTAGAAAACACTGCATTCAAAGCCTCATTTAATAGGTGGGGAAACTGAAGTGGTAGGAACTTACCCAAGTTCACACACATAACTGACTAGTCAAAGCTTGATTAGAAACAAGAAAAGCAGACCCGCTAGCTCTCAGTTCAGGGCCCTTTCCAGAGAGTTGAACATAATTTCACTTTTGCAAGACAAGTTCTGGAGAGCTGCTGTACAGTGTAGTACCTATAGCTGACAATGCTGTATTGTATACATAAAACTTGCTAGGAAGATAACTTATGTTAAATATTCCTAAATAATAATAATAATAATAATGGCAAGAGGAAACTGAGACATGATGGATGTGCTCCTAGTCTTGATGGCAGTGATGGTTTCACATTTGAACTTGACCCCAAACTCATTGAACTGTACACATTGAATATGTACAGTTTATACATGTCAATCATACCTCAATGAAGTGGTTTGTTGAAAAAGAAAGAAAAGGAACACTTTCTAAACATCTACTCAGTGCCAGGCACAAAGTACTTAACAAAAGTATCTATGTTTGATCCTTGCCACACCCCATAGAGATGAGGAAACTGAGGCACAGAAGATTGTGACGTGCCCATGACTATATGGCTTGTGGAAAAAGTGATTGGAGAACTTGATTCCTTGCTCTCTTGTTATAAAAGCACCACTAAGCGAGGCCATCACAGGAGTTCATGTACCAGAAAGGGCTGGAACTCAGATCACAGATACTAGAAACTGCTGCTTCCTTAGGTGGCATGAAAGAACAATAGAAATTCCATGTGACTCAAGGAGCTAGATTTGGAGTGGAGAAGCTAGAGGATATGGCTTCACATGGGAGATGGCAGAAAAGGTACTGTACTGGGAATGGAAAGCGGGGTCCAGAACTGCACACCTGCTGCACCAGTGTTTCTCAAACTCTACCATGTTTTGGATCCTCCTGGGCATCTGGTTAAAGGCAACTTCTGATCTAGCAGGTCTGAGTGGGGCCTGAGACTCTATATTTCTTTCTTTTTATCCCTGCTGTTTTATAAGGTTTATTTTGTAACTTTTAAAGAATTTATCTTTATTGTTGAAAGTATTACAGATGTCCTCCTCCTCCCACCCCCCCCATTGACCTACTCCACTCCGCTACCATGCTCCCATTTTCCCCTCCCCAGAACTCCCCACACTATGGTTATCTTTTTTCCTCTCCTCCCCATCCCCTCTGGAATACCTCAGTCTGCTGCATGCTTCAATGTCTCTGTATTCATGAATCTGTCTCTACTTTATTAGTTTATTTTGTTCATTAGATTCCACATATAAGTGAAATCATGTGATACTTGTCTTTCTCTGACTGATTTATTTCACTTAGTGTATTATGCTGAGCTTCTGCATTTCTCACAAGTTCCCTGATGCTCCTGGTCTGTGGACCACACCGAGTCACAAGGCTCTGATAATTCCCTTTTTCTGCATGGGAGAACTGCCTCCAGTGGTTGCCTTGCTTCCAGTGTTGACCTTTGTCTAGCTGACCCTAGTGCTCCCTGTAGTCTCTGGCCTGGTTGTACCATTTGGTTTACTAGAAGAGAGGGACAGGTGGAAGGTGTAGTGACCTTCCAAGGTTCTGGCCACAGGAAGGACTCCAAGTGCCTTCTGAGAGTCCCGTTGTGCCACCAGGGACTTTGGGAGAGTCACACACTGCAGATGTACCTCCTCACATTGCAAAGGGAGTTAGGATCCCTAGACCATTAAGCTACTGCTGACTGAGGCCCAGAATCAGATAGACACTATGAAGTAGCAGTTCCTAAATTTGGAAAATCTGACAAAAGCTCTGCATCCTCACCCCAGAAAAATGCACACATGGGACGTTTTCCAGATAATTCCAAGGTAGTCAGAGACCCCCTGAAGCTGGTCCTGAACCCAAGGTTAAGAATGTTTCCCTTCCACTCTAAAAAGGTCCTCGGAACTTGTGTTTGGAACTTTTATCCCAGCACAAAGAGGCAGCACACATCTATACAAGTAAAAATGAGCTTCACTGAAGTGCAATTTGTAAATATTTAAACACTTACTTAAGAAATAATTAGGGCCTTCTGTCTGTTTTCATCTCTCTATGCATCGTTAATATCCAAACTCTACCAAGTTTAATTTCTTTTTTAAATGTTTGATTGATTTTACTATCTCCTAGTTGACAAAGCCTCACAACCAATTAGAGAAATAAATTGACCTAGTGAATTAATTATTAAGATCCACCTCTGATGTTGCTGCCTCAGTGATGCACATTCATATTCAAAGCATCTCCCCACCCCCCTTCTAGAGTTTAAACAGAAGAGGCCTCCTTCTCTGACAATCACCAGATGCTGAAGGAAAATTGCTTTTGGGCCTCAATTGGATGAAACGTCAATTACACATCACTGAAGTGCAATGGGAATGTCTGTAGTGTTTTCAGTATCTATTTTGAGAACTAACACATGTCATTTCAAACAAGGGAAAACATAGCAAGGATCCCTTTGGCCCACTCTGAAATTCTGGGCATATCACTAGTATGTCAACAGATAATGGAGAGGCAGACGAGGATGTAAAGTAGGATCTTACAGATGCCGGGACTGACAAGACAGACAACCCAGTGTAATGGAGGAACCATACTTGGGGTCACAAGTGTGAAACTTAGGTTGGGTGGTTTGTTCACTTTATAAACTTGGGATAGACGCACTTCCGAACCTTAGCTTTCAGATATATAAAATGGGGATAATAATACCTATGTTGTATGGCTGCTACAAGGCTTCCATGAGGTTACACATGTAAAGTGCCTGGCACAACATCTGGTGCTTTGTTAGTGCTCGAAAATGTTAGCGCTTTAGCCACACAAAGGAATGAACCCCTTCTGGATACATGCAAGGTAGCACCTGCTATCTGCGGGTGAGCTTTGAAAACATTATGCTAAATGAAAGGAGTCAGACACAAAAAGTCAGATAATGTCTGAGCCTATTTAAATGAAATGTCCAGAATAGGCAAATCCATAGAAAAAGAAAGCAGATGAGTGGCTATCAGGGGTTGGGGGAAGGAGACTGCTTAATGGGTAAAGGGTTTTCTTTTGGGGTGATGATAATGTTTTGGAACTAAATAGAGGTGGTAGTTGCACAGCACTTTAAATGTACCAAATGCCACTGAATTGTATACTTTAAAATGATTATTTTTATCTAATGTGCATAAACAAAACTTATAAAGATTATAAAATTTTATGAATAAAAAAATAGTGTTTGCTCATCTTTCCCCCACACACCCTGTAGATCAGCTTTCTGTTTCAGAAAACAATGAAGGGCCATGGATCTCCAAGGTTCCTTGCAGTTCTGATATTAATGAAATCCTACCCAGGTAAGTCCTGTGCTGGTTGCCATGGAAGATTTGTGACCAGGAAAATTATAATCCGCTACATTTTCCAACATTTTCTGAAACTATTACACTTCTTGCATCCTATGATTTCTGAAACTCCCTGTGTAACAAATGATTGGCAGTAAAAAAAAAGCAATGAGGTCTCCTCTTGTCACGCTAAATCCCATGTCACTTTACAGCGCACAAAATAATCTAGGAAATCAATCTTGTACTGAACATGCTGCGGAAGGGGGCCTCAGAGCACTTGTCGAATCCATGGTCATTTTTGAGGTGTTTCTTAGGCAAAGAACACTTACTTAGTAGGCGCGAGGCTTAGGCAGCAGACACAACGCCGGCCATTTGTACTCTGGGGCAGCTGAAGACTTCTGCTGCTTCGTGGCGCGCTCTGCCTGCTTCTAGAGGGTAACTGGATGGCCACCTGCTCTTTCCTGACCATCTTGAGTGAGACACACAGAGATATGACATGCAATAGAGTCCAGGAGCAATGAAGTAGAGAGAGAAGAAGCCAGCAGACACCGTGACAGGAAAATGAGGGCACAAGGGGGCAGTTGGTGGAGGAGGGGGAAGATGATTTTAGAGAGAGAAGCGGGTCAACAAGACCGAGGTCCCGGCAGGGCACACCGGGGCTATTACTGTGGGGTCACTTTGGAGATGTTGGAACACACAACACTGTCCCTGCCTGACAGAGGGAACGGCTCGGTTCCGAGCTGCTGGGACCGCTCAGGGACCTTTACCTGAAACCCATCCACCCAGAGAATCCAAGTGCATCTCCATTTATTGAAACCTGAAGGAGCCAATTCTGTCTTACATAAAGTGCAGGGAGTCGGCTTTCATAATAGCCTGGAGAATGGAGGGGCATCTGGTCTACAGGAAGAGCAGTAGGAGTTATTTTAGGGGGAAAATGCTGCATAAAAGACCAAATTGTTATAAACCGGGAGCAATTTTGACCCTCCTTTTTAAAATTAATGAATGTTGAAGAAAAAATGAGTTTAAAAAAATATCTAGCTTTTAAAATGTGTGTACCTCATAAGGAGAGAAACAATCTAAGGGGATATTTCATTTTAACCAGATGGATTTCATTTGATTAGTTCTGTTCCACTTCTTGAGAAGCAAACATGACTAAGCAGGCAAAGGAGATAGGCTGTCAAGATACAAGTTTTAAGTCAATTCAGTTCATGTATTTCATATTATCCTTTTCTAGTATTAGGATCCTAGACCACTTTCCTTCTCAAGGTGAGACCTGGGATTTTAATGAAAATAAGATTTCTTTTTAAATATATGTATTTATTTTAATTTAATTATAGTTGATATACAAATATTATATTAGTCATATTAGTTTCAGGTGCACAATAGAGTGATTTGACATTTTTATGCCTTACAATGTGACCACCCCACTAATTCTAGTGATCATCTGTCACCTGTAAACTTACCACAATATTACTGACTATTCCCCTTCCCCTCTCCACCCATCCTCTCACCCCCTCCCTTCTGGTAACCATCTCTTTGGTCTCTGTTTCTATGAATCTGTTTTATTTTGTTTGTTTGTTTTAGATTCCACATTTAAGTAAAACAATACATTTGTCTTTCTGCACCTGATTTATTTTACTTAGCATAATGCCCTTTCAATCCATCCATGTTATTGCAAATGGCAAGATTTTAGTCTTTTTTATATTCATTGTTCTAAACATTAGTCAGAAGGATAGTCAAATCATAAGGTTTGCTATCCACAAAAAAACAGTATTTGATATATTGTAATTTTTATTTTTAGATGGAAGGAACG
Organism: Corynorhinus townsendii; assembly: GCA_026230045.1. Lineage (NCBI taxonomy): Eukaryota > Metazoa > Chordata > Mammalia > Chiroptera > Vespertilionidae > Corynorhinus > Corynorhinus townsendii. Next base: position 137,226,929 of record JAPDVU010000002.1, on the reverse strand, counting down.
TTCTAATCCTTAGACTTTCCATCTTTATCTGACATTGTAAAAACAGTTGAACTATGAAGCTTATTTGAAGCATCATTTTTTTTTTGTTGTTGTTTTTCAAGAAACACATCTGTCCTCACATATACCATTTTATTAGTCTACATTACCTCCCTGAAAGTAAAGAGAGGGTATTACAAATGTAGAAATTAAAACATTATCGATTTATATAAAAGCATAAGCATCTGGCCAACCAGCCGACCGGCCTACAGGACAGTAGCTATGACACACATTGACCACCAGGGGGTAGAAGCTCAATGCAGGAGCTGCCAGGTGACAGCAACTTTGCAGAGTGCCCTCTACACTTTGGGACTCCTCAGAGGATGTCAGACTGCTGGTTTTGGCCTGATCCCTGCAGGCCAGGCTGAGGGACCTCACCTGCCTGAGGGACACCACTCATTCTGCAGATGTCTTTTGAGCCCTGGCGCTGCCCAGTGCAGCTGGCTGGGGAGGAACTGCTGCAAGTTGTCTCCAGGGCATGTCCGCCCGTCTCACCTAGTCCCACCCTGCGGGCCACTTTCTAATTTATTTCCTTTCAATGTTCATGAATCCATACCCTGGGCCTCTAGTCATATATAAAATAGAATGTAAGAAGATACTTAAGTTTTGTGTTTTATTTAGATAGAGTAGAGCTGGCAAATAAGTTTCCTCTCTCATGCCAACTTGGATTAATGAATACTGGCTGCCAAGAGCATTGTGCTGAGAAAAACTGAGGTTTCCTCAAGGTTGCTCAGGGCAAAGAGATTGGTGAGTGGGTCTGCTTGAATACGGAGCATCTGCTATTCCTGCTGTAGGCGGGTTGCTTTTTTCAATGCCAGTGAAACAATGTATGTAAATATCAATGATAGCATTTATTTTTCTTATTGCTAAAATAATCATGTTCACTATAAAAACTTAGAAAATACAGAGAGCAACAAATAAGACAAAAATCATTACCATTCTGTCACTTAGAGAAGCAGCCACAAGATTGATAGATATTTTCTCCTTTTTTTTCCCATCTAGATATTATTTTCTAAAAAGGGAACTGTGCTCATGTAGTTTTATAACCTGATGTTTTTTTAAAAAGTAATTTATTATTTCATATGTATATTTTATTGATTTTAGAGAGGAAGGGAGAGGGATAGAGACATAGAAACATCAATTGTCTGCCTCCTGCTCGCCCCCGACCCCCTCTGGGGATCCAACCAACAACCAGGGCATGTGTCCTGACCGGGAATCAAACCATAACCTCCTGGTTCAAGGGCTGATGCTCATCCACTGAGCCACACTGGCCCAGTACCACCTGATGTTTTAACCTTGATCACGTCACATGAAAATTTTTCCTATATCATTTAAATTTTTTTCTTATACTCCCTTGCATCAGTTTTATGTAGTTTAATCACAATTCTTATACATTATGAAAGCTTCTGATATTTACTATTTTAATAATCCCAATACCATGAAAATTTTGCAGCTATGTCTTTTGGCCCCTACATAATCATTATATCAGGGTAAATTTTCATGAGTGGAATTACTGGGATGAAGTAAATTTAAATTACTTTTGATGTGATTTATGAAATATTATAAAAATTTATGCTCCATCAACTTTTTAAAAGTTGAAAGTATATTTTAAAATGTGGCCAAAGGAAGATGGCGACCGGCAGGAAGGTAGGGAAGGAGAGAGTGTGAGAGAGTGAAGGAACCAGGATCCTAGTCATGGAGAGTGTAGACATGGGGTGTGAGTGTGTATGAGCTAGGGACAGTTAGATTCTGCAGGTCCTCCAAGGGGCTGGCAAACCGGAGCCCTGTGCACAAAGCGGACACTTCTGGGCAGCCAATGTGGGCACAGAGACCACACCATCTTGAGAAACAGAGCTGCTTGAGACTAGGATCCTGGTCTCAGCACCACCCAATTGCGTCTCAGACACAAACCAGGACCCTGTAGCCACTGGGGACAGAGAACTGCAACCACAGCTTCAGAACAACAGACAACAAGAATCCAGACTTCCTGGCCGCAGATTTCTGTGAGTCAAAGAGCCTATCCCCCTCCCAGCAGGATCTCGGATAGCACCATAGTAACTGATAAACCTGCCCCTCCCTCAAGCCACAGCACCCCTAAGGGAATTTGAGCTTGGGAGCATGCGCAGGGACCACAGTGCTGCTAAGGGAATTTAAGCCTGCACATACACAGAGACTGGAATCTGCTCCCTGCAACGCAATCAGGTGACCAAACATGAAGCTCACGCAGGGTGGCAGTGCCACCTGACTTTGATTCTGGGCAAGCGCACTAAGAAGTCTGTTTTCTGCAGTGCAGGCACGCCACAGTGCTACTGTGCAACCCAGTCCCCCATGGTGATGGGGACCCAGATTCTCCTGGCAAGAGGCAGCACTGAGCACCAATGACTTGACTCTGTTTCTTACCGTGTGCACCTGGGATCCCTGACTCACAGCGCATTCACACTAATAGCCAGTGACTCCAATTCTTAGTGCATGTGCACACAGGGACCCTGATTCTCAGCTAGAAGCCACACGAGGTAACAGAGACTCTAATACTCGATTCTTGGTGCAGACAAAGGGAAACTCTTGATTCCTGGCACATGCTAGGGGACTCATTTTTGGCACATGCCAATAGCACAGTCCAGGTGGGATCCATGATTCTAGGTGTGCACACGAGACCACACTGAATGCTGGGAACACTGACCTGGGCAAGCCTGGTTCCCACCAACCCACAGCAGCCACACTTTTTAGCGTCAAAGCACTTCAGTGACACTCGGGTGATGCGAAGCTCCCACAGCACATGGCCCAAGTCCATGCAACTCAGAGTTTGAACCTTCTGGTGATAGTCAGAATGGGGAGACAACACAATCCACAGAGGAAAGAAAATGAAGAGTCACCAAGAAAGGAAATTAGTGAAATTAAAGCATGCAACATGACCAAAAAAGAATTCAGAGTAATGGCTGTGAAATTCATACATCGGATGGATGAGAAAATCAACAACCTATGCAAGAATCAGGAAGAAATGAAAAGTGATATAGCTACTTTCAAAAACACCATGGAGAGTTTCAAAGTAGACTAGAAGAAGCAGAGGACTGAATTAGTGAGTTAGAAGATCAGGTACAGAAACAAGCCAAATCTGAACAGAAACTGGAGAAAAAAATTAAAAAGCAGGAGGAAAGCCTAAGGGAGCTTTGGGACAACATGAAATGAAGTAACATACATATAATAGGGCTGCCAGAAGGACAAGAAGAGCAGCAAGGATGAGAAAATCTATTTGAAAAAAATAATGACAGAAAACTTCCTGGATTTGGGGAAGAAAAACTTGTTACACAAGTACAGAGAGTCCCAAGCAGGATCAATCCCAAAAGACCCACACCAAGACACATCATAATTTCAATGGCAAATATTAACGACAAAGAGAGAATCTTAAAGGTGGAAAGAGAGAGACAGAGGGTTACCTACAAAGGATCCCCCATCAGATAATCAAATGATTTCTCAACAGAAACACATCAAGCTAGAAGGGAATGGAAGGAGGTATACAAAGTGTTGCAAAGCAAAGGACTGAATCCAAGAATACTCTATCCAGCAAGACTATCAATCAAAATTGAAGGGGAAATCAGGAGCTTTGCAGACAAAAAAAAAGGCTAAGGCAGTTTATCACCACCAAACCATCAATGCAAGAAATGCTAAAGGGAATACTGTAAAAAGAAGAAATAAACAGGTAAGAAGGAAATAAGACTCAAAAATAGATATGACTACAAACAAATACCTTTCAGGAAAACCTTTAAATGTAAAAGGACTGAATGCTCCAATCAAAAGACATCGAGTGGCTGAATGGATAAAAAAAACACAACCCAAATATATGCTGTCTAAAGAGACCCACCTCAGAACAAGAGACTCACACAGATTGAAAGTGAAGGAATGGAAAAATATCTTTCAGGCAAATGGAAAAGAAAAAAAATCTGGGGTTGCAATACTTATATCTGACAAAATAGACCTCAAAGTGAAGACCATAACAAGAGATAAGGAAGGCTGCTTCATAATACTAAAGGAATCAATACAACAGAATATAATTCTGATAATCATATATGCACCCAACACAGGAGCACCCAAATATATAACAAAACTCCTGGAATATATCAAGGGAGAGATCAACAACAATACAATCATAGTAGGGGACTTTAAGACACCACTGACATCACTGGATAAATCCTCTAGACAAAAATCAGCAAAGACACAGTAATCCTAAATAACTCACTAGATCAGATGGACTGAACTGACATCTTCAGAACATTGCATTCCAAAGCCACGGAATATACATTCTTCTCAAGTGCACATGGGACATTTTCAAAAATAGACCACGTATTGGGTCACAAGCAAAGTCTCCCAAAATTCAAGAAGATTGAAATCATACCAAGCATCTTCTTGGACCACAATGCCATAAAATTAGAAATAAACTACAATAAAAACAATCCAAAAATCTCAAACACTTGGAAGCTGAATAGCATGCTATTAAATAATGACTGGGTTACCAATGAGATCAAAGAAGAAATTAAAAGCATCCTGGAAACTAATGACAACAAAAACCCAACAATCCAAAATCTATGGGACACAATGAAAGCATTCCTGAGGGGGAAGTTCATAGCTCCACAGGCCTACCTCAAAAAGCAAGAAAAAATGGTAGTAAATCATCTAATTCTACAACTCAAAGAATTAGAAAGAGAGCAACAAGAAAAGCCCAGAGTAAGCAGAAGGAAGAAGATAATAAAGATCAGAGCAGAAATAAATGACATAGAGACAAAAACAAAACAAAACAAAAAACAAAAAACCCAAAAAACAAAAAACACCAAAAAAAAAAAACACACAAAAGATCAATGAAACCAAGAACTGTTTCTTTGAAAGGATAAACAAGATTGATGAACCTTTAGCCAGGCTCACCAAGAAGCAAAGAGAGAGGATTCAAATAAACAAAATCAGAAATGAGAGACGTGAAATAACAACACACCGCACAGAAAAATAAAGGATCCTTAAAAAATACTATGAACAACTCTACTCCAATAAACTAGACAACTTGGAGGAAATGGACATATTCCTAGAAAAATATAACCTTCCAAAACTCAATCAGGAAGACTCTAAAAATCTCAATAGGCCAATAACTATGGATGATATTGAAGCAGTCATCAAAAAGCTCCCAGCAAACAAAAGCCTGGGGCCAGATGGCTTCACAGGGGAGTTATACCAAACATTCAAGGAAGAACTAAAACCTGTCCTCCTCAGACTATTCCAAAAAATTCAAGAGGAAGGGACACTTCCAAGTTCATTTTATGAAGCCAGCATTACCCTAATACCAAAAACAGATAAGACAACACAATGAAAGACAATGATAGGCCAATATCCCTCATGAACATAGATGCCAAAATCCTCAACAAAATTCTAGCAAATCGGATCCAGCAATACATCAGAAAGATCATACACCATGACCAAGAAGGATTTATCCTGGGATGCAAGGATGGTATAATATCCATAAGTCAATAAATGTGATATATCACATAAACAAATTGAGAGATAAAAATCACATAATCATTTCAATTGATGCAAAAAAAGCATTTGACAAAATCCAACACCGCTTCTTGATAAAAACTATCAGCAAGGTGGGAATAGAAGGATCATACCTCAACATAATAAAAGCCATATATGAAAAACCCACAGCCAACATCATACTCAATGGACAAAAACTAAAACCATTTCCTCTAAGAACAGGAACAAGACAGGGATGCCTACTCTCACCACTCCTGTTCAACATAGTACTGGAAGTACTAGCCATTGAGATCAGACAAGAAGAAGAAATAAAAGGCATCCAAATTGGAAAAGAAGAAGCAAAACAGTCCCTGCAGATGACATGATATTGTACATATAAAACCCTAAAGACTCCATCAAAAAAATTATTAAACTCAATAAATGAATTTGGCAATGTAGCAGGATACAAAATTAATGCCAAGAAACCTATGGCATTTCTTTACACCAATAGTGAACTTAAGAACTTATAGAAAGAGAGACTAAAAAAGCAATTCCATTTACCTAAGTATCAAAAATATTAAGATACCTAGGAATAAACTTAGCTAAAGAGGTAAAAGACCTATATGTGAAAAACTACAGGACACTGAAAAAAGAGATAGAAGAAGACATAAACAGATGGAAGAACATACCGTGTTTCATGGATTGGTAGAATCAGCATCATCAAAATGTCCATACTACCCAAAGCAATCTATAGAATCAATGCACTCCCCATTAAAATACCAATGGCATATTTCACAGACCTACAATGAACTTTCCAAAAATTCATCTGGAATAAAAAAAAGACCCCGAATAGCTGCAGCAATCCTGAGAAAGAAGATCAAAGTAGGTGGGATCTCAATACCAGATTTCAAGCTGTATTACAAAGCCACTGTTCTTAAAACAGCCTGGTACTGGCATAAGAACAGACACATAGATCAATGGAATAGAACAGAGAACCCAGAAATCGACCCAAATCACTATGCTCAATTAATATTTGACAAAGGACGCATGAACATGAAATAGAGTCAAGACAGTCTCTTCAATAAATGGTGTTGGGAAAATTGGACAGATACATGCAAAAAAATGAAACTAGACCACCAACTTACATCATACACAAAAATAAACTCAAAAAGGATAAAGGACTTAAACATAAGATGGGAAACAATAAAAATACTAGAAGAATCCACAGGCAGCAAAATCTCAGACATATGCTGAAAGAACTTCTTCACCGATACTGCTCCTAGGGCAATGGAAACTAAAGAGAAAATAAACAAATGGGACTACATCACAATAAAAGGCTTTTGCACAGCAAAGGAAACCATCAACAAAACAACAAGAAAGCCCACTGCATGGGAGAACATATTTGCCAATGTTATTACCAATAAGGGTTTAATCTCCAACATTTACAGGGAACTCATACAACTTAACAAAAGAAAGATAAACAATCCAATAAAAAAATGGGCAAAGGACATATATAGACACCTTTTGAAGGAGGACATAAGGAAGGCCAAGAGACATATGAAAACATGCTCAAAGTCACTAATTATCCGAGAGATGCAAATCAAATGCGGTATCATCTCACACCTGTCAGAATGGCTATCATCAACAAATCAACAAACGACAAGTGTTGGCGAGGATGCAGAGAAAAAGGAACTCTTTTGCACTGCTGGTGGGAATTCAGACTGGTGCAGCCACTGTGGAGAACAGTATGGAGCTTCCTCAAAAAACTAAAAATGGAACTCCCATTTGATCCAGTGATCCCACTTCTAGGAATATATCCCAAGAATCTAGAAACACCAATCAGAAATGATATATGCACCCCCATGTTCATAGCAGCACAATTTACCATATCTAAGATTTGGAAATAGCTTAAGTGCCCATCAGCAGATGAGTGGATTAAAAAACTGTGGTACATCTACACAATGGAATACTATGCTGCAGTGAAAAAGAAGGAGTTCTCACTACTTGCAACAGCATGGATGGAACTGGAGAGCATTATGTTAAGTGAAATAAGCCAGTCAGAGAAGGTTAAATGCCACATGATCTCACTCATTTGTGAAATAAAATGAACAACATCAACTGATGAACAGGGACATATCCAGAGACAGAGAAGCATTGATCAGAATGCCAAACCTCAGAGGGAAGATAGGTGAGGGTGGGGGAAAGGAGTAGAGATCAACCAAAGGACTTGTATGCATGAATATAAGCCTAACCAATGGACACGAACACCAGGAGGATAAGGGCATGAGTGTGTGAGTGTGTGTGGGGGGGCAGTTTGGGGGGTTAATGGAAGGATGAGGACACGTATGTAATACTTTAATTAATAAAGAAATAAAAAATTAAAAAAATAAGATGTGGCCAAAGAATGAATATAGTCTAAGACTTAAGAGACAGATAAAGGATTCTGTTGTATAGATTAGCAATTAGCTTTCCCAAAACTGGTTTCCTCAGACATAATTACAATTAATCATGTTAATTTCATATTTGGAACTGTGTGGGTGACAATATACTTTTATTAATACAAAGGTATAAAGGAAGAGTTACCTGCTTGACTCATTAGTTGGTTAAGGATCTGATACTAAACTATGCTGTGAGATGTGTGAGAGAAAATGAGAAAAAGTTTCTACAAAAAGGAAGTGCAGAGTTTGGCACTGTGATCCTTGTTTCCCATATCACCTGGTGTATAAATTAAAACTAGACCTAGTAAAATTATGAGAATGGTTCTGGAAAATTCAGAAGATTACACTGTAGACTATAAATCTGCTTTAAATGACCATGGCTGAGGTGTGAATGTCTAATATATTTATCCACAACAGCTTTCAACAGCTTCAACAAACTTCATTGGGCAATGATACACAGTGAATGCAAAGACTGTTAAAGCACGGTCACCCAGTAAAGATATCATAAGGCTATTAGAAGAATATCTAGGTAAATATTTGGGAATCAAAGTAACCAGTGCTAGTTAGTATAGATGTAAGTACAATACACTGGGGCAAGTGGAAGTAGCGAGCTATGCCGGTGGTCATTAGTGAGGGTTTTTTTTTTTTGATAAAGGAAGAATATTGATTCACTAGGAAATGGGGTTGGTATGAGATTTCTGATCAGTTTCTGCCCACTCTTTGTAAAGATTTCACATGTTTCTGTTCTAAACAAAGCAGACTGATGGGAGACATAAATATCTGAAATCAGTACAATTAGGAGCATCTGTCTATCCACCATCCATCTTATCTTTCTCAATTCTTTGTATTTCTGGGGTTGACATAATAATTGAAATGGTGAAGCAAGCTATCCAAAGCACACTAGCATCTTGGTTTGAAAATCTCCAGAGAAACACTATGAACCCCTTGGATGTGATTAGCCTGTCAGGGGAAAAAAGAAAATGGCATCAATAAATATTCTGGTCTTTCCTTTTCAGTTGCTATTACACACACACACACACACACACACCACTTTTAGAAATATATGGTTAAATAATCCAAATATTATTCATTCACTCATCCATTCGTGAACTATTCATCGCGTATCTGCTCTGCAGTATGCACTGTGATTTTTTTAAAAGCCCATTTTTACAAGATAATTAAGTACTGGAAAATATATGAAAGAACACATGTATTATAACATCATCATCTTTCAGAAAAAGACTATTTATGTTTTGGAACACAGAGATTTGTTTGTCAAAATACTGTAGCATTAGAATAAAAATTAGGAATTTTGTGCTTTTAACCACAATAGCTAGCTGCTTTGAAAAAAAAGTCATCGTAAAAAATAGTTAAGCATTGAATGATAACTACTCAACTTGTCATCTGATTATTACATTAAAAACTCCAGAACTGTAATTGTAGTTTATAATGCAAACACATTTATAATTCTGAAAGTATATGTCCTACTGGCTATAATTTTTAGGGACAGCCATGTTGACCAGGGATTTTGATGTATGGTAAGTATTTTAATCATCCTAAAGATTGAATTTATAACTATTACTAGTGAAAATATATAATTCAGATCTGAATTATAAAATATTCATTGTTTGACTAAACAATACACTATAAGAGATAATTTCTAGTACTAAATCATGCTATGAATGGCAGACATCATAATTTTAAAAAGACTTTTAAAAATCCAATTAGCATCATTGAAAATTTTCCATTAGCCACATTTCTGTTATATAACAGACAAAAGCTGTCTATTCCATGATATAATCATTCAAAACATATGAAATGATGTTTTCCACGGATCCTCTGTGTATTGCAATCCTATCACATACATGTTATCCAATTTTTATCAATGTTAAAGCTTATTTTTGTTGTAACTGAATACACTGCAATCACTATAAGTCAAAGTGTTGAGTTGAGAGGATGTGTAACAAATGATAGCTATTTCAAGCTACATCAAGGAAAAGTCCCCTCACTGGAGCATTGGACTAGCTGCCTGGATCTGTAAGAGCGCAGCGGGAGCCACACACATCCCCATTGCTATCCACAGGGTGCAGAGGGGAATAACTCATGCTAACAGTGGAAGAGCTGAGGATGCTTGTGTGGACACCCAGCTGCTGCTCACTGGAAAACATTTTATTGAATGTGGACTTGATTTGCTCTGAGTCTTTTAATCCCTTTAAATGCACTGCCAGATGTCTAGAATTCAAAACAACTATAAGCAGAAAAATGTTGAGTGCTAAGTCAATCTTTTAAGGGGATTCCAGGAGTGCTAAGTCTGGGTGAGTTTCATCAGTGCAGCCTGTAGCCCTTGGACAAGTGTCTTAACTTCCCCTTGCTTGGGTATCTTCATGTGTCAGGTGTTGATGTTGTGTGTCCCATGTGTCCAATCTTAAGGATGAAAGTGTCATCTCTGAAGTGCTAAATATAGAGCAGACCCTTTGATTTTCCTAATTTAAAAGTCATTACCTTGAATTCTTTCTGGCCAACTACTAGAAGAGTGAATTAACCACTATTTTAATTACACCTATCCAATTGCAAATAAACAAAAAAAAATTAAAGCAAGGTTTTCAGCAGTTTATGGTTACTTCTGAAACTGTAGATTGGGTTACTACCACTCATGTGACACAACTAGACCCTACTCTCTCCTGCCTTCTTTTTTCTTCTCTCCACCCTTCTACCCTACATATTCTGCTCTCTACCCGAGAAAATTGGGTCAGTGAATATTATCTTATATGAAGTCTTATCACTCAATAATAGTTTAAATGACTCAATAAATATTAAAATTACAAAATGGGATAATTAGAGTTCAAATCACATATGTAGGTAAGACAGTTGAGTGCATTTAAATGTATTAGTTTTAACACATATGTTAGTTTTAATATTTAAATTTCATTCTTATTAAGAAAATTTTTTTCTTTGTCTCCAGACAAACTGCCACAGTAGCCATGGGTTTCCTATGAAATAAGGCATATTCAGAAAACACAGCTGTCTATCTCTATGATACTACTGTGTGGTAGAGTTTTTTCCTGGGACTAGATAGTCAAAATGTTCAGAAGTCAATACCACAGTATTAAACAGACCTCCCATAATTGAATAAGCATGTAAGAATAAAAAATGGATTTATTTTATTAGAAGATAAAAGCAATGCTGCCAAGTTTTAAGTGCTATTTCATTTCTCCTGTTAAGCTTCCAGATTCTGATGAATTATATCACTCACAAATTAGTTATATTCATCCCTTTCAAATCTATTTTTAGAAACAGAAAAGTAAAATACACACACACACACACACACACACACACACACACACACACACACGTTCCCTATCCTTGAGCTTAAAGCTATCAAAGGAGATCCAACATGTGCATATAGCTGAGACACAGACAGGACTTTGCATGTGATATGATAAAGACACAAGAGAAGGCTGTGGGAGCAGAGCAGAGAATCAGAGACCACCCTGAAGAAAAGTCATATTTAAGAATTTTTCAAAAAAATATTTTAGCAGGGAAAACAGGAAAAGGCATTTCTTGTTCAAAAACATTAGTCTGCATCAGAATCACTTATGGAAGCACAGATTGCTGGGCCTTAACTTCAGAGTTTCTGATTCAGCAAGTGTGAGGTTGTCTTGAGAATTTGGATTTCTAACAAGTTCTCGGATGCTTGGATGCTGAGGTTTTGGGACAACACTTTGCGGCACACAGTGTAAGTAGAAAAACCCAGTGTTGAAACAGTTGAAATTCAGGGAATAGCAAATTGTCTGGTTAACCAGAGCATGGGACTTAGCAGGTAAGGACAGGTTAAGGTCAAAAAGTACAAGGCCTTGAACAAACTGAGGGACCACTTAGGTTTCTGAGCATGAGAAAGGCATGGTCACTTCGGGGGGGAAAGTCATTCTTTATAAAGAGGTAGGCTTTCGAAACAGCTTTTGGGACAAATTAAAAGGGAGAAAATCAGAGAAGAGCTTATTCTCTAAGAGTGGAAATAAGACCTCAACTAGGATGCTGAGACTGAAAAGAAAGGGAAAGAATATCAGAGCCATCACAAAAGTGCCTCCTGCCTGATTTGCAACTGATGCAATGTGTGGCATGAGAGAAAGGGGGAAAGTAAAGCTTTCTTCTAGATCTAACATCTGGATGATGGCAAAGGCAATGGTCCTCGTGAGACTAGGAACATATTTAAGTGACAGGACGGTGGACTTCATTATATAGCTGTGGAAAATTGAGACCTACCTAAGTTATAAAATGCAGATTGGGAACTCAAAAGGGGTATATTTTGGAGGCAGATAGTTAAGCCTGGAACATGAAAGGGTTTCTAACAAAGAAGCTATATAGAGAGAATTGGGCCAAATATACAATATTGAGATATATTTAGAAGGGAGGTATAGGAGAGTGGGAAATTGGGATTTGGAAAGTAGGAAGAAGAGAAGAAAGAATTATGAAGCCAATGGATGGAAGTTTCTTGATGGAACTATATCAACAGTGGGATATGCTACCAAAAATTTGAGGAAGCAAATAAGAGGCCATTCAAGTTGACAATTAGTAAGTCTTTAGTGTCTTTTCAGAGATTGTCATCCAGGAGCATTGTGGGGAAGGAGTTGGGGACTGAAGCATTGTGGGAACCATGCCAGAGTATGCTGGATGGCCAAGGCCACTATGAGCATGGACATCTTAATCAAACTATTCAAGGCTAAGATACTATACACAGGTGCAAGAATGCAGCAATCTCACAACACACTGCGCAGCATGCCCTTCTATAACCCAAAAGACTGAGATCACTATTTGGAGAAAGGCTCTTTTGTCTAAGTAGTATTAAAGTATGTTACTGAGGCTAGAGAGCTAGGTGAGCTCAGATGAAGCTGTGGATCCAGAGGGAGCTCGTGGCTGCTCAGATAATGTCAGTAGGGACAGAGGCTGCTGCTACTTTGTGGGAAAGGTGACTTGTTAACTAGTTGGTATGGACTACCTACTGTAAAGGATTTACTTTGGAGAACTTCTTTGTCTAATGGCTCCTTATTAGCAATGGCTACATGGCCACTGCCTTCTACAATAAAGACTTTCTTATACACCTACAGCTTATGGCTTCTCCATCTACCACTCAGCATCCAAGAAGGTCCAGCCCCTGACAGAGGAGCTGGGACCCAAGCGTTGGCATGGTAGAGCAGGGTAAAGGAGGAACTGAGTTCCCAACAGTTAGTACAGCAAGCAGGGCTCCAGGAGGAACTTGCTCTGAAAATTAGTGCTGTGAGCAGGATTCAGAAGTATGTGTGGTTCGAGGAGCAAGTGCTCCCACACTTGGTCCAGTCGGCAGGATAGAGCAGTGAGTACTCCCACAGATATGAACAGGAGATGAGTACATGGAGGTTGCTGAGGGCTGATGAAGATTGTTTGAGGCAGAGAATGGGAGCCACAATTAAAGTGTCACAAATATTCACACTTCTAAAAAATGAAATATTTGAGGCACTATGACATCCAGTAAACCAGATTGTTAAAAAAGAGATTTCTTTTTTTTTTAAAATTGAAGAATTTAACACCTAAAAATGCATTGTTAAATAAATTCCATACAATGTGTTAATTGATGGATTCCAAGTATGATATTTTCAAGAGCACATATGAGTCATTTCCTTAGAGAGAAAATTTTCTGACTTAATAAGGCAGCTTGATAGATTTTTGCCCCCAACTTTACCAAAAAGAAAATGTTAAAAAGCCAAACCTCAAACAACTCACACATAACCAAAAGGGAAAATTCTTTTTCAATATATATTTTGAGGGCAAGAGGAGATTTTGAAGTTGTGATTGCTGTCACTGTATACTTTTTTTAGTGATAACTATGTAAATTAGGATAAAATTTTTGAGTACATTTCTATAGATGAATTATTGTCCATTTTTAGAAATATTTATTTTCATACATATAGGATAGTAGTATATTTAATTGATGTCTGCTATGAATTTGACTAAAATAATCTTAATAAAATTATGACAATAAATTATTTTAATACAGAAAATTCATTTTGTAAAGGGGCTAATTATCTTCTTTCAAATAAATCTGATTTTAGTGAATTTTTTTCTCTTTTAGGTGGTAGATCCTCCCTTCCCCCAACTGGTGGGTGGAGTATGACGTAACCTGCATCTGTGGCTGGGACATTCCCGAGACATTGAACCACCAATCAGCGCGTGCTGAGTGCCCTGGGCCCCATCCCTCCTCGCTCCTCCCTGGGCCCCACCACTTCCCATTCCTCCCCTCAAAAGGTGTGTTCACCTCTGCATGTGTTGCTGCTCTCCCCTGCTAGACAGCCCGGCTGGGTCCTCCTTCTCCTCTAATCCTGGTTTTTCTACCCTCTTTCATAATGAATCTCCCTCGTTAGTGTGGAATAAACTTCCTCTTTTAACGTGTCTTGGTCTCCAACTCCGTTTCCTGCACCTCGAACCTTACATTTGGTACCGAAACCCAGGAGAGGGGAGCATTCCATCTGACCATTCACGGTCCAGGATGCCCCCCTCTCCTCATGGCTCAGGATATTCCTGCCTCTCCCCTCGGCTCAGCAGTGTCAGCGGTAAGTCCCAGCCCATGCTGATTCCTGGCAGTCGTTTTTCCGGCGTCTCTGTCTGTAAACTGTAGCCCACGTCAGAGATTGCCTTCTGGGCATAGCCCTCCGGGCCCCTCCAGGAGGGGTTCCGAACCTGGGGAGGCAGTGGAGATGTTCCTGCTGTCCCTCAGTTCTCTGGTCTTTTGGCCTCTGTCCGGACCCCAGGAGGCAGTGGAGACATCCCTGCTGTCCCTCGGGTCCCTCCTTCTGTAGCCTTGGCTGAACAACTGGGATACTGGTCCTTTAGCCCTGGCTACTGACCCCAGGTATTAGACATGGGTAACAAAAATATCTAAACCGGATCCTAGCACACCTCTAGGGTGTCTCCTCACCAATCTGGCTAAGCTAGGTCTGTCCCAGGATCTGCATCCTAAATGCCTCATTTACTTCTGTAATGTGGCATAGCTTCAGTATGAATTGGAATGGGTCCAGATGGCCTGAAAATGGGACTTTTGATCTTAACATCCTCACTGACCTCAGTAATTTCTGCCAGCAAACCTGAAAGTGGCCCTTCACTCCCGCCCCTCACTTTACTTTTCATGTTCCAGTCATCAGATCCTCCTCGCAAAGTCTTCTTCACCCTCTCAAACTGGTCCTCAGCCCCTTTCTCTGTCTTCTGATTCTTTCAACCCAGCCGATCTTTCATCTCCACCTCTCCCGCTCCCGCCACCCCGCCTTCTTCTCCCTCTCTTCCTTCTCCTCCTTCTTTGCCATGGCTGCCCCTTTCCTGGATGGCGGCCGCTGCTGTGGGAGCCACCATCACCGCCTTGGGCTGTGAGCTAAGCAGAGGCCACTGCGCAGCACGAGAGCTGCCTGCCCGCCACCCCGCCGGCCACTCCAAACAGCTAAGTGAGATTTCTGTTTGTCTGTAGAAATTTTGGTTTGCTCTTCCCTTGTGTATTGTGAGAAGCTGCCATGTTGGCTTCATGGCTTGCGGCTCCCATGGGGGCTGCCATCTTGAAACAGCAAGGTCCAACCCCTTTCTTTGAATAAAGTTACTGAGACCTCCCACAGCCCGCCCCCGCAGGCCCGGCCTGCTGTGGCTGCCCACCACCACACTCCTCTTCCTCCTCCTCCAGCCCACGGCCCACCACCTGCTCTGCCACCCCCTCCCCTAATGCCTTCTCAGACCCCAGTCTGAGATCTACTGAATACTGTCTGTAAGGTTTTAAATGCCCTTGAGGAGCAGGCAGAGTTGGATTGGGAAGTCTGCCTTCAACAGAAGGTGAACCTGTAAACCCAAGCCTTGGTTACAGCTCTGAGGCCGATGGTAGGGGTGCAACGAGAGGACGAACGCCACCTGGAGGATGCTTCAAGTGTGGAAATGAAAGCCACTGGGCAAAGCAGTGCCCCCGGCCCCAGGCTCCAACCAAGCCCTGCCTGGCGTGTGGTCAAAGCGGCCACTGGAAAAATGACTGCCCCTAGAAAAGTGATGGGCCCTCTGTGTCTCAGTGTAGAGGGGCCGCCTTTCCAGGTCATGACCCACCACTGGCCATGACTGAAGACTGGCTGAAGACTGAAGATACCCAGACTCCATAACCCCCATCACCCTCGCCAAGCCCAGAGTAACACTCAAGGTAGTGGGTAAGCCGGTATCCTTCCTGGTCGATATGGGGGCTACCTTCTCTGTCTTGCCCTCCTTTTAAGGGTCACTTTTCCCTTCCATAATCTCAGTCATGGGTATTGATGGCAAATCACCCTTTAATGCTCTGAAAACTGCTCTGGCCTCAGTGCCTTCTCACCCCTCCCCCTCCCCCACTCCACCCTTCCTAAAGAAGAACTTTCTTGCTGGCACAGGCTTATCAGAAACTTAAATCTTTATCTCTAGGAAAAAAATTGGCAGTTTTAAAATTCAAGTGGTTAGAGGCCTGGAAACAGGCTGCAGGGCCTGCTCCCTCCTCCCCCTGCCTTTTCTAAATATTTTAAATAGCATACAATACTGAAACATTAATTGCTAGACATGTTTAGAAATATTTAATGAAGGTATGTTGAAAGAAAGAAAGAAGTTCTAAAGTTAACTGTTGACAAGAATTGGGTGAGCAGGTATCCCGCCAACTCATCTGGACGGTCCTGCCCCAGGGGTTCAGAGACAGTCCTCATCTGTTTGGCCAGGCCTTACCCAGAGACTTCCAACAATGCTCGTTAGAACCCAGCACTCTTCTCCAGTATGTAGATGATCTCCTTCTCTGCAGCCCCTCCCTGGACATGTCTCAGAGGCATATAGCTGGCCTCCTCAAGTTTCTAGGGGACAAAGGATACCATGTGTCCCTTGCCAAGGCACAACTGTTGGCCTCCACCTTCACTTACTTGGGGATCTGTCTGACGCCCAATTCCCGAGGACTGGCAGTTGACTGAGCACAAGCAATATGAGATCTAAGCCTCCCACTTCAGCGGAACAGATCTTGTCCTTTCTAGGGCTAGTAAGATTCTTCCACCATTGGGTCCCAAACTTTGCTCTCCTAGCTAAGCCCCTATACCAGGCCGCTAAAGAAACACCAGTAGGTCCCCTCTCCTCACCTTCCCTCATTCGACAGGCTTTTTCTAAGCTCTGGGATACCCTTCTGGCATCTTTCTCTCTCTCCTGGGCATCTCTAGTTCTTTCCAACTGTTTACTGATGAAAGTCAGGGAATAGCTATGGGTATCCTCACCCAGCCTCCAGGAACAGCCTTAACCCCCATACCCTACCTGTCCAGACAGCTTGATCCCATGGTTCGAGGATGGCAGCCCTGCCTCCGGGCTCTGGCTGCAGCTGCTGCTCTCACCAAGGAGGCCCAGAAGATCTGCCTCCAGCAACCTTTACAGGTCTTCTCCACCAGTAGGCTACAGGATCTTCTGTCCCACTGATCCTTATCTCTCCTTGCCTCCTCTTGCATGCAGGAACTCCATCTCCTGTTCCTCGAGAGTCCTGACATCTCCCTAACTCAGTCCCCAGCCCTGAACCCAGCCACTCTCCTACCTGCTGCCTCCACCCAACCTGTGGCAATGCACTCCTGCCCCGAGGTCATCGAGGCCCTCACTCAACCTTGGGTGGGACTCTCAGATTTTCCTCTCTTTAATCCTGACTTAACTAAACTGCACATACCCTACCGCCCACAATCATCAGGTAAGATCGAGAGGACCAACGGCCTCCTTAAAGACCATCTAACTAAACTCTCTCTCTAGAAATTCGCAGCTCCTGGCCGTACCTCCTGCCCATGGCCCTGACCGGAATCTGGGCTACACCAAGGAGCCCCACCTTCTTTTTTTTTTTTTTTTAATATATTTTATTGATTTTTTTACAGAGAGGAAGGTAGAGGGATAGAGAGCTAGAAACATCGATGAGAGAGAAACATCGATCAGCTGCCTCCTGCACACCCCCTACTGGGGATGTGCCCACAACTAAGGTACATGCCCTTGACCAGAATCGAACCCGGGACCCTTCAGTCCGCAGACCGACGCTCTATCCACTGAGCCAAACCGGTTTTGGCAGGAGCCCCACCTTCTTAAGCCCTTTTGAACTCCTACATGGGAGATCCTTCTTGCTCAACCATCATCTCCCTACTGACCCTCCTCTCCTGGCTACTTATCTTCCATACCTGCCCTTACTCAGGCAACTGCTCCAGGAACACGCTGACAGGTTTCTGCCCAGGTCAGAACCAGCCGACCAAGACTCCCTAGGACCAGCCCTCCAGCCTGGGGTCTCAGTCCTCCTCAAGAACCTTACCTCCAGGTTGTATTTCAGCTCCAGGCCCAGAAAAGCAGCAATACTAGACAAGTGATGCTGTGGCAGCCTCAGGACCAGCGTTTACCTCCCAAGTGACTCAACAGGATCACTCTTGAAACTTCACCAACCAGTCCCTTGAGGAAATCATGCTGCTGCACCCCTCATCCAGCATGGAAAACACTCCCTGTTTTTCGCTCACTTACCCCATGGCTCCTCCCATCATTAGGCCCACTGGTATCTATTCCTTTAATTTGGCTCTTTGGCCTCTGTCTCATGCACTGTTTCACTAGTTTTTTGCAGAAGAGAATGCAGGCGTTCACCAACCAGAAGGTGGGAGAGATCTATCTGACCTTGAATTGAGAACCTAGAGACACCTATGTCACCAGAATCCTTGAGACCCCAGGTAGACACCCCTGATGACACCCCCTCTCATCAGGAAGTAGCTACAGAAAATGGACCTTCACCCCGACCTTTCCCAGACTCTCAGTGTTTTTTGTTTTTTTTTAATATCACCGAAAACCTGGAATGATAGATCCTCCCTTCCCCCAACTGGTGGATCAGAGTATGACGTAACCTGTGTCTGCAGCTGGGACATTCCCGAGACATTGAACCACCAATTAGTGCGTGCCGAGTGCCCTGGGCCCCATCCCTTCCTGTACCTCCCCTCAAAAGGCGTGTTCACCTCTGCACATGTTGCTGTTCTCCCCTCAAGACAGCCCGGCTGGGTCCTCCTTCTCCTCTAATCCTGGTTTTCTACCCTCTTTCATAATGAATCTCCCTTGTTAGTGCGGAATAAACTTCCTCTTTTAAGTTGTCTTGGTCCCCAACTCCATTTCCTGTGCCTCGAACCTTACATTAGGTAGTTAAACCCATGCATAATGCTTCATCATTCCTTAGGCTATCATCCCCTATGCCATTCAAAGGAAGATACAGCTCATGGGAAGAGCTTGGAAAAATTCATGGCACAAAAGATTTTAAAATATGTTTCTTTAAACATGTCAATCCTTGAAAGGGCCTCCTAGATGTCACTGGACATAACACAGAGTTGTTTCCTTTGACCTAAACATGAGGATCATCAGATAATTCAATTGGCCTATAATTAAATGACATGTACTTGGTTTTAAACTAAAAAAGTAAAAGAAGAATAGTAGGCACAAGACAGTTCTAGGCAATATTTTATGGGTGGTGTTGATCATGTCTTTATGATAAAGTAAAATAAAAAACATACACTGCTATGCCAAGGTCAGACTAATAGTATAAAACAGTTCTAATATGGCATTTTCTCTTTGCATGGTATTGGCCAATTGTAGAATAAGAAACTCTTTTTAGCCCTTTGTAGGTGAGCAATTAATAATTTGTTATTATTTGGGATTTCGCTCCATTCCCTGGAGCTTTTCTTTCTAAAGAAATTAGAGCAGAGTTTCTCAAATGGAGTGGAGTGGGAGGGAGAAGTAGGGAGAGGGGCAATTTTGCCTCCCAGGGGACATTTATCATTACCTGGAGATATTTCTGCTTGTCACAATTGGGGAAGAGGTGCTACTGGCATCTAGTGTAAAAGAAAGTGATGTTACTAAACATCCTACAGTACACAGGACAGCCTGTCTCCCTCCAACAAAGACCCAGTCCAAATGCCCACAGTACCAAAGCTGAGACGTTCTGAATCAGAGCGCAATTTAGAGAAATTTAGAAAAGAATATGGTTGCACTCCAGATACACTTAGCATTTTTTATTATGCATAGATAGGAGTGTTTTTCTTTTTCCTGTTTATTAAAACACATTTTACACCTTAAGAGTGTACATCTTTTAGTTCATGGTGTCGCTGCCTGAGGATGGAATGGTTCACATGTATTTTGATGTTTAATTTCATCTTTTTCCTTTACGTCGCAATGCCCAGCCTGCTAGAGAATGTTTTCCAGTCCGCTCTACCCTAATTTGCCTCCTCCTTCCCCTTCCCTGTGAAGGGTGGTGGGCCTGGTCAGAGTTAGGGATGCAAGTGTGAAGGGTGGAAAGGGAGAAACAGAAAAGCTAGATCACAGCTCTAAATCCGGCCACGCCTCCTCTCAGGGCTTAGGTCCTAATTAGCTTCCACACTTGGCTCAAGGGCACTGGAGTTGTGTGAATTACTGAGTGCAGCAGTGTTGACACACACTTTCAAATAAGAGAACACACAGAGAAGCAATAAAATAATGGCGCCAAACAGAAGAGCACTCCAACAGAGCTCAGATGAGACAGCACAGCTTGTCAACAGATCACAATTGAATACACAGGCTGTGAAAGGATGGACTGATACTTTAACATGTATGCTCAGCATCATCATGTTATGGAACGTGTCTCCTCCGCCTTAAAATGCCACATATATAAGCTATCTTCACATAAGGTTTTTATTTTGCCACTCTTGCTATCCAAAAGCAGACCTAAATTGAATTTATTTTCTTTAAAATAAAAAAAGACAAAGCCCCAAATTTGTGGTCATTTAAAAAATTTCTTCTTTCAGAATGAAAAGATAGGATGTTGGATATCAAGGGCTTTCCACTGGGATGATTGTCAACATTGAGTTTAGAGGTAATCAATTCTTCTATGTCTAGGCTTAAGACACCATATTGATCAATTCTGCTATGCATATTAAAAAAAAAAAACATTTAAGAAAGCACTGTGCATCTTTTAACTAACAAGATAGGAAAGCATGTGTCATGGTTTAATTGGTTTTCTTTTTGTGTGTATGTCAGATAAAATAACAGTGTGTCCCACAATTGATGGCATTTAGACTCAGTGAAATAAAGTAAATGTTTTCCAAATGTCTTAGAATCACTTGCATTAGGCAGGTCATCTCTAAAGTGGCTCCTGTTTTGATGCTTATATAAACATCACTTTTGTTTTTTAAAATTTGCTTCGTGTTTAGCTTCTATTTTCACCTAGTTACACACTCCATTTGACAGTACATAAAAATGATTTATTTTGTGTGTACCTTTTTGTATCCAATTGTTCTTTTCTCTTATATTATCATAAATTTTGATTGAGGACTATAAACTAATAAAAACTAAAAATATTTGTTTTCTCTAAGAAATAAGCTAAGCTTGAAATAGAACACAAGAAAAAGTATCTACTCATTATCTTGATATTAATTGGCTATATAAGTTTTACTTTAATTATATAAAATTATATATCCTTCATTTCCCTATGATTTAATGAGTATATAAATTTAAAGGGTTGTGTGAAGTTAATTATTACACCAGAACCTATAAATTATATTTTCTCTATGCAATTCCACAAATTTGAATCAAATGAAGCTACCAATATTGGGTAAGTAATGCTGAAGTGTATATCAAAAGACTGGATCTGAAAACAATTTATTAAGTCATCTCTCAGTCTTAATTCTTGATTAATATAAATAAAAGCATTGGCTTACATGTTGGAAAAGGATGTCATATTCTTGGAATATATTAGGGAAGAACTAAGGCAGAGTTTCTACTTTTCTCAATAAAGCTTTATTAAGTAACTAGAGGCTCGATGCATGAAAATTCATGCAATAACAGTAGGCCTTCCTTACCCCAGCTGCTGGCACCGGCTTCCCTCTGGCACCCAGATCACGGGCTTTGCCCCCTCTGGCTGGCCCCAGGTATCCGGGCTGGCACCCGGGACCGCAGGCAGCTTCCGGGCTTGGGCCAAGCCGGCTTTGTCAGAAAGGACGTCCAAAATGACGTCCAAAAGACATCCAGTCTATCCGGTCTAATTAGAATATTGCCCTTTTATTAGTATAGATTTTTATTTGCAGAAGGTTTTTCTTGCTTTTATCTCAAGTTTCTCCAACTTAATTTAGCCTCATTAATTCCAGCCAAATCTCCAAATGATCTCTAACATGACTTACAGCTTTAAAATTCTAAGATTCAGCTAAACACTTCCTTCCTAAACTTCTACAGACTTCTTAGCTCCTTCTTTGCAATTAATTCCTCCTCCTTCTGTCATCCATGCCTGACATAGCTGTCAGCCAAGCAGTGAGGATAGTCTGGTCTTTTTTATTTTTATTCTTCCGTGTGAACCCCTATAATTGTTTTTGTGGTCCCTGCCTGAACTCATGCTCCCTTGCTACATTCTTTATGAGAATGGGATGCCCAAGTCATACTTGGTTGGGTAGGTGAAGTCTGTCAGTGTCTGTCCAAGTGGGCATGTGGTGCCAACACTGCTGACCAGACCATCAGCACTGTGGTCCTATTGATCACCTCACTAATTTGCTTGCACACTTGAGCTTGAATGCAAAAAAGGTTGTGTTTTCCCTAGATTCCTTTGTACTGCTCCTTTGTAGACTCTCCTCTCTAGACAATTATGGAAATATATTAATGTGCTCAAAATCTTTCTCCAATTACTTTACCAATACAAATTATTAAACTAAGGCACATGGTTACATTTTTCTTTAGCTTCAATTTTTGAATACAAAAATGAAAGTCCCTAATGAAACCCAGTACATAATTACAGCCTATTACCTTTCCAGTAATTTTTATCTCATTTTTAAAAATACCATACTCAAAGGAAACCATCAACAAAATTAAAAGACAACCTATTGAATGGGAGAACATATTAGCCAATGATCATCTGATAAGGGGCTAATTTTCAAAATTTATAAAGAACTTATAAAACTCAACTCCAAAATAATCGAATTAAAAATGGACAAAAGACCTGAAGAGATGCTTCTCCAAAGAGAACATACAGATGACCAACACACATGAAAAGTTGCTCAATGTCACTAATCATTAGAGAAATGCAAATTAAAACCACAATGAGCTATTGCCTCACACCTATCAGAGTGACTATCACCAAACAAGTGTTGATGAGGATGTGGAGAAAAGAGAAGCCTCATGCACTGTTGGTGGGAATGCAGACTGGTGCAGCTATTGTGGAAAACAGTATGAAGTTTCTTTAAAAAATTGAAAATGAAACTGCCTTATGACCCACTGGTCCCACTTCTGGGAATATATCTGAAGAAACATGAAACACTGACTGGAAAGAATATATATACCCCTACGTTCATTATTTACAACTAGAGGCCATATGCAGGAAATTCTTGCAAGAGTAAGCCTTCCTTCCCCCAGCTGCTGGCGCTGGATTCCCTCCAGTACCTGGGGACCCCACCTTCCCTCGCAGCCCCAGCTTCGTCTGGAAGGTCATCCAGAAAAACATCCGGTCTAATTAGCATACTATGCTTTTATTATTATAGATAGCAAAGATTTGGAAGCAGCCCACATGCCCATTAGTAGATGAATAGATTAAAAGCCGTGATACAGTTACACAATGGAATGTTACTTGGCCATAAAAAAGAAGGAAATCTTACCTTTTGCAACAACATGGATTGACCTGGGAAGTAGTATGCTAAGTGAAATAAACCGGTCAGAGAAAGACAGATACCATATGATTTCACTTATATGTGGACTCTAAAGAACAAAATAAACAAAATAGAAATAGAATCAGATATAGAAAACAGTCTGATAGCTGTTAGAGGGGAGGGTGTTGGGGCCTGAGTGAAAAAGATGAAGAGATTAACCAAAAAAACAACCACCACCACCCAAAACTCTTAGACACTGACAAGAATATGGTGATTACCAGAGGGAAAAGGGGGTGGGGGAGGTTGAAGAGGGTGAAAGGGGAATAAATTGTGATGGAAGTAGACTTGAGTTTGGGTAGTGAACATACAATACAATATACCAGTGATGTAGTATAGAATTGTACACCTGAAACCTATATAATTTTATTAACCAACATCACCCCAATAAATTCACTAAATATTAAAATAGTCCCCTCTCCCAAATGTATTGGCATAATTCGCTACGCAGGAACTGAGCTGGAAGGGGCCCTGGTAATGAACTACTCAAATTGACTTGTGAACTCTTTAACTCAATATGTTGTAGATAGAACAACACCCTCTCTTCGTTATGACTTTCCTAATGAACAACACATATTAAAATTAGGAATCACTCTGCTGACTTTAAGAGAAAAAAACAATGGCATGCAGCTTGGCTGGTGTGGCTCCGTGGTTGAGCACTAACCTATGAACCAGGAGGTCACAGTTCGATTCCCAGTCAGAGCACATGGTCTGTTTGTGGGCTCAATCTCCAGTGTGGTGTGTGCAAGAGGCAGCCAATCAAGGATTCTCTATCATCATTGATGTTTCTATGTCTCTTTCCATTTTCCTTCCTTTCTGAAATCAATAAAAAATATATTTAAAAAAAACACGAAAACAATGGAATGCAATGGGACATAAAATCAATTTGTTCAATTTGAGGCTAGGAAAAGTGTGTAATAGGCACAAAATACCAAAAGGATCAAGTCAGCCTCCCTATTTTCTTCTCGGGTTGTAGCCTTTTGGTGAGATACTCAAACTTGGAGAATTTTCTCTTGCACATATGGAATAATAATCCTTGGATTTAAAAAATTAACTCCAGTGATTTATATCCCCTGAAGTCATTCTAAGGAAAGAATAAACATCCAGACTGGAGATGGTAAAATTACAGAGTTTTAAGTTTTTCTTTGCCTCTGCTTCTAGCTTATATAACTGTTCTTTGTTCATTCTCAAAGGAACAATGGAATGTACTTGGGGTTGGAGATCAGAGACCTGGGTCTATTGCTGTCTGTTGTTCATTTATTTTGGCATCAATGTTTTGATAAATAAAATGGGAGTAATATGAATATTTAAAAACTCACACACAGTGTTAATGGAAATATTAAAGTAAACAATGTATGTAATTTTTTTGCCAATTGCAAAATATTATAACATGCTGTAGTATTATAGCATGACAAATTCTGAGTTATTATTGCTGTTACTACCAGCATCTTCTTCAGCTCCCTTTCTTCTATGTCTTTCAGTAAAGTGGCCACTTGGATCAAGTTTGCCTATGAAGACTTTTATCAAAATCCCCTTTCCTTTATTGTTTTCAAGGTCAAATTAAACTCAGGTTACCTCAAGAGGAAAACATGATTGACACCTGATGATCATGAAATCTAACCACACAGGACCATCAAGATTACTGACACCTCAGAACTTTGTCACATGTCAGTTTTGAGTAATGAATCTGTGTTAGGAGATGCAGGTGTCTTCTTCATGAGTCTCTTGTCCACACCCCAAAGAAATGCAGCTTTTTCATTTCCTGTGAAATCCTTTCTAATGTTGATAAATATAAGATCTCCTCGTATTATGAGACGATTTTCTATTATAGCAAGAAGACAAGATAGTTATATTTCACCCAGAAAACAAATTATGAAAAATATTTTGAAGACCTAATAACTGGGTCTAGCTTTGAAAGCTAACAACGTCCTGTTTACACATGTGTTTTGATTTTGGAGGTATTACACAGGTATTAAATAGAAAGACGTGAAGATGAATTCTCTCCGAATAAGTGTCAGCTCCAGGGTGACCTCAGCTTGATGCATAGTCTCACCTCTCATCACACTCCAGCATGTGTAAAACATCCTTTCTGTGTATCATGTTGAAATATCCCACTGGTGGAGGTCCCTTATAAATCTGATATGTAGATGACTTGAAGAAAACTGAAGTGAATTACATATATCAAACATGCTCCTAAGATCAAATTAAAAAATGGATATTCCTCTTCCCCAAAGTGACCATGGTAGAGTGTGACATTTAGAAGGCATTTCTCAGTTTTTTTACAATTTGACATAATCTTAAATCAGTGAAATGCTTCAAGTTGCTACCTGGAGATCTTCGCAAAGGAAAGAACAGAAAAAAAAATGTAGAGTGGAAACAATCAATATTTTTTGGTGGAGCTGGTAGAATTGTTTTGGAAAGAGCAACCAACTAGAATAAAAGAAGAGAGAGACCAGCAACTGCCATTATATGCAGGATGTCACAAAAATGTATGTACACTTTGAATAATTATTAATTCCAGTGGGTTAGGGCTAAAAGAAAGAAACATCAATGAGCTATCAGCTGTTAAAGTGTGTAAACATTTTGGGGGACATTCTGAAGATTATGAAAGGGGTCATAAACTGTTGACATTTTGAAACCATGTGAGTTTGTCCTGTGTCATGGTATATATGCTGATTATACATCAAAATTTACAAGACAATAGAAAGGTGTGCTCTGAAAATTAGCCCAGCTTTCAAAACAGCTTCATTTGTGATACACTGACCTCTTAGGTGACTATTCAATGTATAAGCTACCCCTTTCCTAATTAGAAAACAGGACATGCACTGTTTATGTAAGCCTTGGTGTAGTCACCAAAGCATTGACTTTAAATTGGTCATTTGTTACTCAAAGTCACTTATTCTACAATGCTTTATTTACTTAAGAGTTAAGGAGTGATAACCTAGACTATGCCTGAGCCTAGAATGCCCTTTCAATGTTCACTGCATTGTTGACTCATAACAATCTTTTGAAATCACCTCTTACCTCTCTCCCTACATTTCCCTACCATCTCAGGCAGTGGTGCCTTCTCCTCTTCAACTTCATGTCCATCATTATATCACTGGCATTTATTATATATGGCATACCTCACCCAGCTTTGCTTGTCTTATTCAAAGATACATCACTAAGCTCTCTTCAGTGAAACCTTTCATCCCTTCTCCTTCTTCCTTCCTTCCTCCCTTCTTCACTCTCCCCCTTTCTCACTCATTCAATGCATATTTATTGCCTGGAGACTTTGCTAAGCCAGGCATGGAGACTAGATACAGCAATAACCCAAATCCCTTCCTTTATAGCACTTACATACTACTAGAGGTGTGTGTACACGTGTTTGGGGGAGGGAAGGATGAGAAGCCCAAGAAAATAACCGTGGACACAAAAAGAAATGGCATTATGTGAAACAGTGGTAAGTGTCATAGAGATGTAATAAAGACGGAGGGTAGGAGGAGGAGTTTACCTTAAATACGGTCATCTGGAATGAGTTTTGGATGAAATGACCTGTGACTATTGAAGGAGGGTATGTTCTAGAAGGAGAGAAGAGGTAGTGCAAAGTCCCAAGGTAAAAATGAGCCTGATGTGTTGACCCACAGAAAGGGCAGTGTGGCTGAAGTATAGTGAGGGAGGAAGAGAGGGGTCTAAGAAGAGCTTGGTGCAATAGATGACCTGAGATGGACCAGGGTCTCCACTGGCCATGGGGGTAAAGCTTACATCTGCTTTCCACTGCACGCCCATTGCACTTGATATCTCCTCCACCAAAGCAATTAAATTGTTCTCTTGCCTTAGTACTGTTTCTTCACATTTCCTAATATCTGTAAGCTCCAAAATATTATGTAGCAGGTACTCAAAGAATTTCTTAAAAGAAGTTATGGGTGAGTTACCTTTGGCTTGCATGTTCCATGCTTAGAGCCACTGTAGTGATCTGCCTGTGAAGGGCCAGTGCATAACAAATTTACCTATTATCAGAGTGAAAATTCAATGAAGGTATTTGTCCTTGAACCACTACATAATAGGAGTCCATGAATATATGATTTTTGATTGTTGATCTCTGTTATAAACCTTTGGCCCAGGGGCTACTGGAAGTGCCTGCTTGCCCCTTAGTTGTTCGCTATAGAATTTTCAGTGGGTTTTCATTCCACCAATCTGTCTTACTGCATCTATTGTGCAAGCCCAAAACTAGTTATCGCCATTACTTCTGGAGGGTCTTGGGTGTTCCAGGATCATTTCTTTCTCTCCAGTTGGATTTCTTCAGTCATTATTTCTCTCTCTCTCTCTCCCCCACACACACCCAGTCACATCCCTATACACACTGCTAGGCTTGTTATAGACTTTCCTGAGTTTGGCATATCAGGCCTAAGGTTTGGCTCTTCCATTGAAATATTTTGTGCTCATGAGTGAGTTAGAATTTCTATCTCAATTTTCTGTTCTGTAAAATGGCAGTGTCAAAAACTGCTCCTCGATGTTGGTATGCAGATTACATAAGAATTTTTCAGGAGCATCTAGCTCAGTATCTGAAACACAATGGGCAAAGACAGAGGAAAGTTGCCTTTTTATGCTCCTGCTTAAACCTTGCCCTGGACTCTAGCCTTGGAGCATCCCCATTGTTCACTTGCTGTGAGGCCCAGTGAGAGTTCTTTTCTATGCTGTTACCTTCATTTACCCTACTATTCCTCCCACCTCACTTCTCTCCTTAGGTGTTTGTGGAAACTCTGGGCACCAATGCCTAGAAGGTATGTTGGGAATCTGACCTAGAAATCAAAGATGAGAAGAAAACTGAATACCATGTGTCTGAAAATCAAGGTTTCTAAACTCTATGGTTTATTCTGCAGAGGCATCATAAAGCTTTATCTTGCTCTATAGAGCATGACTATTAAAAAACTGTTCTGTTACTCAGTCAACAGGCTGATACTTCTATCAGTTCAAAGTCTGTGCTGGGCACTAGGTTTCATGACATTAAGCAATCTTCCATTTAGCATGCCCTGGGAAAATAAAATATTTTCTTGGACAAATTGTTTTGATCCAAGTTGGATTTTATATATAATTTCTATAAGTCCAAAGCATATGAATGCCTACATAAGTCAGAGAATACTCAAAATATTATGAGAAATTACATATCTTTAGAAATGAAGCAATTAAATCTCCACATCCCATTAATCTCCCCAATGCTATTCTTTTTCCCTTTCCCCCAAGTTCTTTCAACTTAATTGAGGGGAAAAAATCAACTTTGTTGATCTTGGCAAAGTTTAAGTAAGCTATACAGTTTAAATCTTTGGATTTCTAAGGAACACAGATATATATTAAAATTATTCTAATTTAAAATATTGATTTTTTAAAATTTATTTAAACTCATTGAATGGCCAAATTCACTGGGGACTCTTTATGAATTTTGAGAACAATAATTTATGTTTCTTCATAAATTAACTTGACAATTGATTTTTCCTAAAATATAAATTCTGGTTAAGGGAAGACAAGTTTTCCATCAAGAATTTTCCCTGAAAACAAAAAAGTCACACACTTACTAAAATAAAGAAAAAGAGAAAATGGAAAGTAGGTCAACAGAATGGGCTAATTTACACTGGCCTTTAACAAGAAGAAAAATAAAAAAAGTATGTGAAATAAAATGAACTTCAAAAACCATAATGTTACTCTCCATATAGGTCCACTGACTTCTCCCAAATTGTTTACTGAAAATATGCTCCCTTTCTATTCCCATCCTCCTTCCCCCCGATCCCCTAGCACTCAGTTGCATGTTACCTATGTCAAATAATAAGATCAATTAATTATGCATCCAACCTTTGTATGGGAAATTTTGTTACAGTCTTGTGGTTTCCAAATTATTTGTGAACCAATATGTTCTTCCCAGGAGCATTAAATAGCAGGCAGTTTGTGCTCAAAATGTCTTTACCCTTATAACATAAATAAATGAGTTTTCTGAAAATGTTAAAAAAATTGAAATGCAGGAAAATAATGTCATGCCCATTCTTTTTTAAAATATATTTTTCATTGATTTCAGAAAGGAAGGGAGAGGGAGACAGAGATAGAAACATCAATGATAAGAGAGAATAATTGATCGGCTGCCTCCTGCACACCCCTTACTAGGGATCAAGCCCAAAACCTGAACATGAACCCTGACTAAGAATCGCACTATGACGCTCAAACCTGAACCACACTGTCTGGGTTCATTCTTTTTTTAAGATATTTTTTAATACTCACCTGAGTACATACTTTTATTGATTTGAGAGAGAAAGAGAGACATCGATGTGATAGAGGAATATAGATCAGCTGCCTCCCACATGTACTCAGACTAGGGATCAAACCAAAAACTTGGGTATGTGCCCTACTGGGAACTGAACCTGAGATCTTTGGATATATGGGGCAAGGCTCCAACCAACTGAGCCATACCGGGCAGGGTGTCATGCCCATTCTTAACTGACACAGCTAGTTACCAGAGAAAGGTGACTTCAAAATGGTAAGTAGTTAATTCTGGACAATAAAGTACACGTGTCATTTGTTTATATTTTGATTATTCAACTAAGGTTTCTATCTTCTCTCTAGGTAAAATAATCCCTTACATTACTTTTTAGTTTTTTATCCTTGCTACTTAAAGTATGGTCCCTGGACCAGTGGTATCAGCAACACCCAAGAGCTTGTTGGAGATGCAGAATCTTAGGCTGCACTCATACATAGAAAATCAGAATTTGCATTTTTAACAAGATCCTCAGACTATACGTGCACACACTGAAGTTGGAGAAGCAGTAGTCTATCTACATTACTTGTGACAGCCTCCTAGGTGAGGGACCTTCTTTCACCCCCGCCCTACAGAGGTATCTCTATAAATTACAGATCTGGTTATATAATTCTCCTACTTAAAATGTCCAGTCTATTCTCATAACTCTGCCTACAAGTCCCTCCATCATCAGTCCCTGCCTTCCTCTCTCATCTCTCCTCTCTCTAATCTCCAAGTTTCTCACACCCACACATCCACTAGTCTATATCTGCTGTCCACTACAGTAGCCACCAGCCACATCTGACTATTGAGAACTTTAAATGTCACTCATATGAATTGAAATGTGCTGTGTGAAATACACACCAGATTTCAAAAGCTATGTGTGGTGTTAGTTGGATACTAGAAATATTGGGGAGAACACTTTACAGTATATGGTTATCTAACTACAATACTGTACACCTGAAACTAATACACAATAATATTGAATGTAAGCTGTAATTGAAGTACATAATTTCACTTATATGTGGAATATAATGAACAAAATAAACTAACAAGCAAAATAGAGACAGATTCATAGATAGAGAGCAGGCTGACAGCTGTCGGGGAAGAGGGGACTGGGTGGAGGGATTAAGTAAAAAAGAAAAAAAAGAGGAACTCATGGACAGGAACAACAGAGTGATGATTACTGGGGGAGGTGGCATAGGGGTGTGTGGAGGAGATTATAGGGGGGATAAATAGTGATGGACAGAGACTTGACTTGGGGTGGTGAACACATAATACATTGTACAGATGATGGGTTGTAGAAGTATGCACCTCAAACCTGTATAATTTTGTTAACCGGTGTCACTCCAATAAAAGGAAAAGAAATTTAAAAAAAATTTTAAAGCTTAGAACCAGGAAAAGAACATAAAATATCTCACTAATTTTTTATACTGTTATGTTGACATGATACTATTTTAGATAAATATCTAAGTAAAATGCAGTATCAAAATTAATTTTCATGGTTCCTTTGACTGTAAAAATGTGTCTACTAGAAAATGTAGTTTGATCTATTTCTATGGAATTGGTGCTGCTCTATATCCAATACATCCCGGCTTGTGATCTGCTTGGCCAGTTCTCTTCGTTTAAACTTTTTCTCCTTACCTTGTCTTCTTGGCAAATGTCATTACCTATTCAAATAACTCCTCTGTTTCCCCTCACACTTCCTCCCAGGATAAAGCAAGGATGCCCTCAGCACTTCAAAAGTAACTCACTTTTATCAAATTGTATCATTGTCATCTGTTTAGTTTGGTCTCTTACTAGATTGATTAATCTGTGCATTAAATAAATGGAGGGGTCTCACATTTAGAGTTCACCATGTGTGAAATAGATTAAGCCTTCTACAAAGTGTCATGTTCTATTTGTCCTTACAAGTAGGCCAAGTGGGGTGAGGCTCAGAGAGGTTAACTTATTATTCTAAGCCTACACAGCTGCTAATCGCCTGAGCCAGATTCCAACTCAAGGCCTCTGACTTCAAACTCTGCCCTTCCCATCTTATTTGTCTTTTATCTCCAGGACTTGGCATGTTGCTCTCAGCATTTTGTTGGTTCACAGTAAGTGTTTTTTGGGTCAAATTTATTTTTGGTTCATATGAATTCACGCAGAGTACTCTCACTCAAATTATTAACTTACATAGGGTAGTTTGGGAGAAAGCTTTGGAAGAGTGCTATAGATTAAATGAATATATTGATGGCTCCTTACATAAGAAAACAAAAATATGAATATATCTCAGAAAAGCTAACTTACATGATAACATTTTCCCTGTGCCTTTAGAAAACAGGATGTTATGGTTGAAATGCCACAAGGATGGGAATCACAAACCCCAGATTCTCATGTGGCTTCTGTCACTATATTAATCTACAAAAAACACTCAGTTTTTCTGGGTTTGGTTTCTTAACACAATTAGAATTTGGGCACTAGGTGCCTTCCATCCAATTTTTCATAAAAATGTTATTTTTTTCTGTAATGTTACATATTCTTTTAAATCTTGAAGCATAAAGAATGACATCATATTAAAATTCTCTTTATGTTCATTTGATATACAGAGAAAATGGAGAAAATATAAAAGAACCAAATTCTGCAATATCCCATTCAGTTAAGCCTTGTCCCTTGCCGAATATCTTTCTTTAAAAAATGCCAATCATAAATGCCAAATATAGCAAATATGAATAAAGGAAAATTATATACAAAGCTTTGCAGTTATAAGATTTTATGAGTGAATAAAACAAAAGTCAGTGCTGTTGGGAATGGTTGCCAACTTTCAAATAAGGAAACACTTGACATATGTTCAACTCTGATTCTAAAACACTCATGAAATACTGACTTAATAATCTCATGTTAGAGCACTCGAGAATGAAATCCCTAACGTGAATGATGCCCAATAATTGTACTTTTCTTCTTAAAATGGGGGAATGGTAGATCATGACCTTGAGGAAGGATATACAACTTTGAAGATAAAATTAAAATGACAAATCTCACAAACTTAACTGGAGGCAAGAAAA
Source organism: Corynorhinus townsendii (assembly GCA_026230045.1). NCBI lineage: Eukaryota > Metazoa > Chordata > Mammalia > Chiroptera > Vespertilionidae > Corynorhinus > Corynorhinus townsendii. The sequence continues at coordinate 137,193,970 of JAPDVU010000002.1, read as the reverse complement.
ATCTAAAATCTAAGCAATGTCTTTGACTAAAATGGAACTTGCTGAAAATAGCAAACATGTAGGTGTAGTCAATTTAAAGCTTCAAAATTCCTTTGATTGCTCCTTGAAAAAAGCTTATATTTAAGGTACAAAGACAGTGGGAATATCAAGCTCAAAATGTACGACTTTATTTAATATCCTTAAACCTCAAATTCTGTTTTAATGGAGTCTAAAAAGCCTCAGTGTCCAAAATATCCTAGCTCAAGTAAAATTTTCAGAATTCTAAACAAAAATTGGAAGAATCTATAATAATAAAAGCATAATATGCTAATTAGACTGGACAGCCGAACGACCTTTTGGACATCCTTCTGGATGACCTTCCTGATGAAGCTGGGGCTGCCAGGGCCAAGGTAAGCCTCCGTGGCTGCGAGGGACAAACCCCTTGCACAAATTTCGTGCATCGGGCCTCTAGTATGATCAAAACAGACTAATTTCTAAAACACAAAACACTGACATTTTCATAACCATAGAGGGCTTAGAAATGTATGTGCATGAATGTGATATTTGCAGCTTTTGAGTTTTTGAGTATTTGAGTTTTCTCTGTAATAAAAATTATTCTGTAGATTAAAAATTTTGTCAGGACGATGTCAGAACTCTTCATTCTCTTATTTCTAACCATAGCTTATGCTACAAATATGTGAATATGAAGTATGTACATATGTAAAAATACACATTTATACATATGCCTATGACTACTTTCATATACATCATACATATACTTTTGCATCTCTGTTCAAATATCACATTATCAGAGAGATCTCCCTTGATCACCCTTTATTAACTATTATCAATCCCTACTTCCTTACTTTTGATCCTCTTCCTTTGCTTTATTTTTCTTCACAATACTAATCACCACCTACATATTATGAAAGATTATGTATTTACTGTCTGCATTTCCTATTAAGGTGTAACTCCCAGAGGGGGGCAAGTTTTTTTTTTGTCTTAGTCATTGCTATACTTAGAACACTAGCTGGGCATAGAGGTTGACATATGTTCAGCAATCATGCATTGAAATTATGAACATTTGCCCTCACTAGTGTGGTACAGTTGGCTTGGTGTCATCCCATGCATCGAAAGGTTGCCAGTTTGATTCCTGGTCAGGGCACTTGCCCGGGTTGCAGGCTTGATACCTGGTAGAGTGAGTACAGGAGGCAGGCAATCAATGTTCCATTCTCACGTTGATGTTTCTCTTTGTCTCTCCCTCTCCTTTCCTTTCTCTCTAAAAATCAATTTGTAAAAAAATGAACATTTAACAGCTGAATATTTTGTGTGGGGCAATGTGCTAGTTGTTCTATGCACAGCAACTCATGTTCTCATTCAATCTTCTGAATAAAGGTTATGACATTGGTGCATTAGTCTTAGAGAAATGAAGAATTCTCTCAAGCTGCCAGCTTCAAGCCCTGCCTGTCAGTGCATTTAGCTCTGCTGCCCCTCTCCTCTCTTTTATAAGGGTACTGGCCATGCACCTCTTTTGCCAAAGGTTTGATCTCTTGACTTCTCCCTGAGGACACTATATGCATATTTCACCGTAAAGCTTTTGATCAGGTAACTTCATTTGTGGAGAAAGTGAGATCAGCAAGTTCCTGAAGTTTCTGGATATTTGAACCGATCTAATTCCTTAAATATATCCCTCCATTCCAGGGAGAGAACCAGAGCAAATACATCAAACTGCCAAGAAAGGGGCTCTAATTAAGCATCACTTTAGCAACTGGAGATGAAAGAGCTGAAGGATGAGACTGCTGAGATCCTCTCTAATAAAACATCTCCATGTCCTTTAAAACTTTCACCTACTTCTCCCTCTCTGCAGAAAGAAGCAGTCACTTGCTTTTCTAGGTCCCCCTATAGACTTCTGTATTACACATAATTCTTATAAGACTGTTTATACCTCTCATGCACTGATCTGAGCAGTCCAATATGTGCCATATAGTTTGTGCTCAATGTTGGTTGAATGACTACTGAATAGGCCATCTATTGTGTTTGCTTGTTCATTATTCATCTCCCTTTTAAAAACTAACAGCAAATTAATTTTAAAGGGAGGAAATGGTCTTTCTCCATTGTATCCAGTTTTGATAGAAAGGTTCATCAAGTTGTCCCACACTCCCCTGGCCAAGGGTCACGCATGTGGCAAATCGAGGCCAATCAGAAGCGTTTTATTCTGGAATTTCAACCTAGATTCAATAGAGCTCATGATTTAGCCTGATGGTGGTACCTAAGGAGATGGGTTTCAATTTTGAAGCTTAGTTCCTCACTTTCCCTTAGACTCTTTGATCCATGCCAGCTACTTCCAATAATATCCTCTTTTCCATAAGCTAGCCATGGTCAGTCTCTGTTCATTCATTCAGCAAATATTCACTGAGCACATGCTATGTAGTCTTTACCATTGAACAAAACAGCCAGCAATCACTGGTCTTCTGGAACTTGCATTTTATCAGGGAGAGAGACAATGAACAATATAAAGCAAGAATGGTAGAAGTGGGAAAGTGGTTTGCAATTTAAAATACAGTAGTTAGAGGAGGCCTCACTGAGATGAATAATATCTGAGCAAGAACTTGAAGGAAATGAGGGAGAGAGCCATGTGATATATGGGGAGAGTACTGCAGGCACAAGGAGCAGACAGCAAGAAAGCTGTGAGGCAGGAGCTCACCAGTGTGTTCAAAAAAAGGAGAGAGGCCACTGTGGCTGTATCAGAGTGAAAGAGCAGGACAATTCTAGAAAATTGCAGAGGCAATAAGATCCTAGATCATGAAAGGCCTTAAAAGTCATCATAGGGATTTTAGCTTTTACTCTAACACAGTGGTTCTCAACCTTCCTAATTCCGTGACCCTTTAATACAGTTCCTCATGTTGTGGTGACCCCCAACCATAAAATTATTTTCGTCGCTACTTCATAACTGTAATTTTGCTACTGTTAATGAATCGTAATGTAAATGTCTGTGTTTTCTGATGGTCTTAGGCTCTACAGCTACGGTTGAGAACCACTGCTCAAACAGAAAGTGAGAACCTGTAGAGCAGAAGAGTGACATGGCCTTTCATCTTATTTTATTTATTATTATGTTTAAAAATATTATCTTTTATTATTGATATTTTAGAGAGAGGAGGGAGAGGGAGAGAGAGAAACATTGATGTGAGAGGGTAACATCCATTGGCTGCCTCCTGCACAACCCCTACCAGTGATAGAGCTCAAAACCCAATCATGTGCCCTGACTGGGAATTGAACCAGCAACCTTTTGGCACACAGGATGATGTCCAACCAACTGAGCCAATCAGTGAGGGCACATGGCCTTTCATTTTAAAAGAACACTCTGGCTTCTATTTTGAGAATAGATTTCCAGTGGAAAAAAAGTAGAAACAGGGACTTATTTGGAGGCTATTTGAATAAACCAGAAGAGATCTGAGGGAGGCATGAGCCAAGGTGGTAGCAGTGGAAATGTCAAGATCTAGTTAGACACTATACCTGGAAGAGCCAAGAGGATTTACAGATGTAGGTAATGAGAGAAGGGAAGAGTCAAGAATGATTTCTTGGCTTTTAAAGCTAAAATTGGAAAGATCGAGTATCCATTAACTGGGATAGAAAGTCTGAGGGTAGAGAAAGTTTTAATGGGAAGAAATGAGGAGTTCATTTTTCAGACATGTGTTGTATATTTAGGTAGAAATGTCAAAAGGCAGCACAGAGTTTGGGAGAGTGGTCTGAACTCAAAATATAAATTTAGAAGTTTATCTGCATATATGGTATTTAAAATTATGAGATCAGATAAGATCATGGAGGGAGTTGGTGCAGATTTGGCAGAGAGGACCAAAGACAGTGCAATATTAACAGATCAGGAATAGGATAGGGCTGTGAAAGGAGATTGGGAGTAAGTCCTCAGTGACTTCCAGGCAAACCAGGGAAGGGGATGTCCTGGAAGCCAGGCACATGAGGTAAGTTTGTCAATGGGAAATGGGGGCTGGGGTGTGGTCCTATGGGGACAGGTCTAGAAAGACAAGATGTCAGAATTTACCTTTATATTTAACTAGAGGCCCAGTGCACAAATTTGTGCACCAGTGGGGTCCTTCAGCCTGGCCTGTGGGATAGAGCTGAAACTGGCTCTTCTATATTCCCCAAGGGGTCTCAGATTGCAAGAGGGCACAAGTCAGGCCAAGGGACCCAACTAGGGCATGATGGAGGCTGGGGAGGGAGGGAACATGGGAGGTTAGCCAGCTGGGGAGGGATTGCGGGAGGGCTCCAGGGCATGTCTGGTCCATCTTGCTCAGCCCCCATCGGCTGGACCCCAGCAGCAAGCTAACCTACTAGTTGGAGTGTCTGCCCCTTGGTGGTCAGTGCACATAATAGCGAGTGGTTAAGTGGCCTTAGCATATAATTAGCATATTACACTTTGATTGGTTGAATAGAAGACCAGATGACCAGACACTTAGCATGTTAGGCTTTTATTATATAGGATAGGATGAAAGGTGTTAGTGGTCTCAGCAAAAGCACCATTAGTGAAGTGTGAAGAAAAAAATGTAAACCCAAGTAATTTTAGAGGAAATGAGAAGCAAGAACTTGGGGACAGTGACTATCTACATTAATAAAAGAGAAACATGCAAATTACCATCACTCCACTTTGCCCAACAGCTAATCAGAGTGAGTATGCAAATTAACCTGAAAAGATGGCAGCAGCCCTGCCCCTCAGCTGCTCTGGGCCTGTGGGAGTCAGAGAAGTCCGGTGCCAGTGCCAGCACCTGCAGCTGGCTGCAGTCCAGGAGATGAAGAAGCCCCCTGCCCTGTGATCCCAGGCAGCAGCCAGCAGCAGAAGCCTCACATCTGCCTGCCCCATATCCTGGGGGAGATGGAGAAATGGGGCCCCAGAGCCTGAGGCTGGGTGCGGCCCAAGAGAAGAAGAAACTGCCCCGTGACCCAAGGCTATAGCCAGCTGGAGAAACTGCCCACCCCATGTTCGCCTGCCCCACATCCTGGGGGAGATGGATAAACCAGGCCCCAGCACCTGAGGCTGGATGTGGCCCAGGAGATGAAGAAGCTGCCTTCCCCATGATCCCAGGCTGCAGCCAGCCAAAGAAGTCACCCACACTGCATCCCAGAGAAGACACAGAAGCTGCCTGCCTGCGGTCCAGGCACCAGCACCTGCGGTTGGCTATGGCCTGGTAGATGGAGAAGCCTCCCACCCCACAGTCCCAGGAACCAGCACTTGCAGCTGCAGCCCAGGTGAAGCCACATGCCCACCATCCCTTGCGGCTGCAGCTGGCCTGGGCACCTATGGCTGGCCAGAGGGAAGGAAGCCTGGATCCTGGGTGCCTGTGGTTGGCTGGAGGAGGGAATCCTGGGTCCTGGATGCAGGCCCGAAGCAGAGGTGATTAGGGGCAATCAAGCTAGCAGAGGAGCAGTTAGGGGCAATCAGGCAGGCAGGTGAGTGGTTAAGAGCCAGCAGTTCTGGATTGTTAGAGGGATGTCTGACTGCTGGTTATCCCCTGAGGGGTCCCAGATTGGTGAGGGTGCAGGCCAGGCTGAGGGACACCATTCTCCTCCCCACCATGCATGAATTTCGTGCACGGGGCCACTAGTTAACAAATAAGGATAAAGAAATGGTGGCTTATATCTTCCAAAGAACCTCAACAGATAGACAAGCAATATAGCTATTCAGTTCTTTTTTGGTTTTGTTGTTTTAATCCTCACTTGAGGATATTCTTCCATTGATTTTTAGAGAGAGTGGAAGGAGGGCGAGAGTCAGAGAGAGAGAAACATGAAGAGAGAGACACATTAATTGGTTGCCTCCTGCATGCACTATGACTGGGCTGGGGATTTAACCTGCAACATAGGTATCTGCCCTTGACCAGAATTGAACCCAAGACCCTTCAGTCCATGGGCTTAAGATCTAACCATTTGGCAAACCAGCTAAGGTGTTATTCATTCTTAAATGACTTCTTCCTTTTTTCTCCAAGTGCTCTTACTTCTCCAGTTACAGTTCTCCTTTCAAAATCCAACCCGTTTTCCCTCTTATCCCTGAAGGTGTGCTTTAGCATTTATTTCCTATGCTTTCATTAAGCATTCAATCAAATTCTGCCTCTAACTCTTACTCTTCTGTTCTATCTATATATTCCCTTTCCCCAAAACTATTAGCTCTTGAAAGGCAAAGACAGTGTTTTAGATTGTTTTCATTCTTACAAATGAGTACTAGAATATTATAAACACAATGGGCATCTAGTAAGGCCTTGGTCACTGTCCTTTGTTAGATTAATTTATATTCCAAGATATGTTAACTAATCTTCACTTTATTAACACTTCAAAAGGTAAGAATAAAAACAACAAATGTGGCCTGGCTGGTGAGGCTCAGTGGTTGAGCATTGACCTATGTACCAGGAGCTCAAGGTTTGATTCCTGGTCAGGGCACATGCCCGGGTTGCTAGCTTGATTCCCAATAGGGGGCATGCAGCCAATCAATGATTCTGTATCATCATTGCTGTTTCTATCTCTCTTGCCTTCTCCTTTCCTCTCTGAAATCAATAAAAATATATTTAAAACGAACAACAAAATATGAAATTAATATTGGTATCTTATTCCATTTAAAAATCAGAACAATGTATCAACATGAAATAATATTTTATAGAAAATTAGAGCCCAACATATCATGTGTCCTGATGAAATAATTTCCTTCCTCTCCATCACCCCACAGGCTCCACATTAATAATATATGATTTTGTATACTGTTGCTAGTTTGTTAAAAATCCCTAAAAATAACTGTAACAAGCTATTTCTCTCTTGCCTGTAGTCTCTAAATTTTAGTTTCTGCAAACAAGAGAAGGGATTTCATTTCTGCAAAACCCACATCTTGCGACTTGAAAATAAAACTAGCTAGCCCAGCTGCTGTAGTGGAGAACTTGGGGAGGAAAAGCTGTGTCTCCAGTAGTGCTGCTTCCCTCGTTTGATTTGCCTGAGTTTGCTGTTAATAAACCCCAAAGCCCTGTTGAATCCCAGGCTTAGGCCAGTGCAGAGGTGGCGACTGTGGTCTCCGCAGTTCATTCCCTTACTCATCTTGAGATGCTGATTCCAGTCAGGGAAGGTCACTCTGGGTAGAGCAGTGCAATTGATAAAGGCCCTGGAACCCCATAGGTCAATACGCCAGCCTGATTCTCACCAGAATCCTTCAAGGAGAGCGCTGTGATTCAGCATTTGACCATAGCCAGACATGTGATTGATTCTGAGCAGTGTCTGCCAGCCTGTTGGAGGAGCCTGACTATAGCAAACATCACACTCTGGACTTATCAATACCTATACTGGATGACTATGAATTAAGACCAAACTGAGCTTTTTCTCACAGCCTCCTTAACCTTAGTGCAAAGGCAAGTTGGATTAAACTCCCAAATATATCTTTGACTGTTCTCTTTATCAGTACTCTGGAAAACCATTTGCTCAGGATATATCAGAACTTTTCCATTCTTGGCCTTGAATACAAAAGATTTACCCCACAAAAGACCTTTCTGTCTTTCCAATTCCAATCACAGGAGAATATTGGTATTTTTATTAAAGGAAGTGTTTTTTTATAGACAAAGTTTAACTGCATAGAGTTTAAGAGAAAACAAAATTCTCATGCATTACACCCACTTTTAACCTCATAGTTACTGACTTCTAACCTTTAATAATAGCATTAAGTTCTAACTTACAAAGACAGCATTATTAGTGAAAGAAACTCACATGCTGTTCCAGCCTTGCATCAAGGGTGACCATCAACACTTGATTTAGTCTCATGCTTTCTCCTGTCACAGTTTCCTCCACAGTAGACTGAGAGGGTGACCTCTAAGCTTCTTCTACAAAAACTGTCCACTCAAACCATCTCTTTTTCAGTCAATTGGAAACTGACTTACAATTGCTCACTCACTGAAATATTTTCCTTGGCTATACTTCACTCATGTCCTAACAGCTTATTTCCTAACCTCTCCGAATTTATATAAAACATAAATTTCCTTCAGTTATTGAAGTTAGGGCATGACATCTGACCCACCCTATTTCCCAAAAGTCACACCATAGGTGATTTAACTTGGGAGTTATAAAACATGCAGTTTTATAAACCGGATATTTTATACATGGCCAGAATTTCAAGTATGCCTTTTTCTGAAACTGGGGCTTGGCTAGGTGCTGTCATTTTAACTCAACTTCAGAACGTCGATTTCCAGATCTCTAGCTTCCTTGACACTTAAATATTCCAAATAGGTACGACTACTAAAAACTGACAATTTCCAGAACAATGTGTTCAATTTCTCCCCCTTCTTTCTCTCTTATTGAATACTGATTTCTGAACCTTAGGCCCAATCGTATAGCAAACATCACACTCTGGACTTATCAATTCCTATACGGATGCTTTGAAATTGGTTGTTAACAAAATATCATATTTGTACTAAATATTATTTTTTCTGTTCAAAAGAGTCACCCCACAGGAAGGTAAACACACACACACACACACACACACACACACACACACACACACACACCAAAGAAACAATTAAAAGCTGCTAGCTTTGGATCACTATCAGTTTATGAGTAGCATAAGAAAACCAGACACATTCCTTCACAATTAAACTTTGTGCTATAGTAAAGAGACTAAAGGCTATGTAGCCAAACTATTATAATAAAGTTTCCATTTACTTGAAAATATGCAGTCTTTCTTATCACCATATTGATATTTTCGAGTACCCAAAGGCAGAATGAAAAATTACTTTAAAAAGAAAAATTGTTCTTTTCCTGCTGACTAGTGGTTTTAAACTATATGCTGTTATCAGTACAGTACAACCCTTGACCTTTGATGGGTTTTGATGGGTTCTTTTCAAGAAAAGCATTCCTTTCAGGAATGTCAAATAAACATCTGCAATAGGGTGAGTCTGATCAGTGAAGTGTACACCATGACCTTGATGTCAAGGTGGATACTCAATATTTGTTAAATGAATGAATACATAAAAGAAGTCATGGTGAATGGTAATGAATAATATAAATGATTATAATATAGGTAATACATAAAAATCTCATATAGTAAAAGCCTAATATGCTAAATGTCTTGTTGTCCTGTTGTCTGTTCAACCAATCAAAGCATAATATGCTAATGATATACTAAGTCTGCTCAACCACTTTCTGTAATGTGCACTGACCACCTGGGGGCAGATTCTCCAACCAGTAGGTTAGCTTGCTGCTGGGGTCTGGCTGATCGGGAATAGGGACTGAGTGAGACGGCCGGGCATGCCCTGGAGCCCTCCTGCATCCCTCCCCAGCTGGCCAACCTCCAGTGTTCCTCCCTGGCCCCAATCATGCACTGGTGGGGTCCCTCAGCCTGGCCTGCACCCTCTCGCAATCCAGGCTGAGGGGCCAATGCCCGCCCCCCCCATCCGAGTTCATGAATTTCGTGCACCTGGCTCCTAGTAACATAAATAAATGAATAAAACCAGTGTATTTTAAACGAAGTATGTAGTCTTGATTCAGTGCAATGCAAAAATACTGTTGCTTCAACACAAGAGAGAAACTGGAATCCTCCTTCTGTTTTTCTGCTGTTTTCAGCACCAAACCTGGCAGTCTGCAGTGATTAGTCAACCCCTGTGCTACTCTTGTGCATTGCTTTGAGATGGCCAGGCACAAGACACAACTGCTGTCTGAGGTTTCCTTCCTGAGCAAAACCAGAAAACACAATGTCTACCCTTACATGTCAACCTCACACATTTTACATTTATTACCCTATGTAATGGTTCTGCTGTGGATAGCAATGGAGACAAAGGGTGGGTGGATAGAGTAGCCACTTCTATCAGATGGAAATAGATGTAATTACAGTTGGTGAGGTTCCGTGTTTGTCTATGTGTCAGCTCTGATGAGTGCATCTTTTTCATGGCATGGCCTGTATTTCTTCTTAGACTATAAAATTCTAAGAGGATTTTAATTTTTCTTTTTCTAATATATATATGTGTGTGTCTGTGTACACATGCATATTATCACTTACTAGAGGCCCGATGCACAAAATTCGTGAGCGGGGAGGGGGGTGTCCCTCAGTCCAGCCTGCACCCTCTCAATCTGGGACCCTTCGAGGGATGTCCGACTGCCCATTTAGGCCCGATCCTACTGAAATTGGGCCTAAACAGGCAGTCGGACATCCCTCTCACAATCCAGGACTGCTGGCTCCCAACTGCTCACCTGCTTGCCTTCCTGATTGCCCCTAACCGCTTCTGCCTGCCAGCCTGATCACCCCTAACCACTCCTCTGACAGCCTGATTGATGCCTAACTGCTCCCCTGCCAGCCTATTTGCCCCTAACTGCCCTCTCCTGCAGGCCTGATTACCCCCAACTGCCCTTCCCTGCAGGTCCAGTTGCCCCCAACTTCCCTCCACTGCCGGCCTGGTCACCCCGAACTGCCCTCCCCTCCTGGCCATCTTGTGGCAGCTATCTTGTGTCCACATGGGGGCAGCCATCTTTGACCACATGGGGGCATCCATCTTGTGTGCTGGAGTGATGGGCAATTTGCATATTACTCTTTTATTAGATAGGATATGTATGTGTATGCATGTGTATATATCATGTGTGTATATCCATTCTAGCACTGTCTCCTAAAAATGCTATTAAGCAAGTATAGGACTAATTGACCTCTTATGTTGATCTATGAATTTCTAGAGCAATTACCCATATAACTCTTATTTATTATTTTACCATTTTATTTATTTAACATAATATAGTAGAATAATGTGGGTTTAAACCCATAACCTGAATTTGAATCCTATATCTGTTTACTTAATTTGTCACATAACTCCCCTGATTTTTAACTTCTTCTTTGTGAAAAAGAAACAATAATTTAAAATATTTTTGTATAATGGTTAGAACACATACAGTGCATCTAATATGCAAAAAACATTCATTGCCATTTTTATGGCTGCCTTTCTCCATAATTTGATCAAAAGCTCCTGGAGGCTAAAAAATGCCATTTTGGAATCCATGTGGATTCGTTATTCAAAGCAGCAAACACATAATGGCACTCCATAAATATGCGTATTACATTGAAAAATCCATGTGGTTTGGACTATAATAAAATAGGGCTATCTCATGGCCATAGAACATCAGTGAAGCCCATTCACATTCCCTATGCCTTTGTAACCTAACCATTGCACCTCAGCTGTCATGGAGCCCCATATATTGCAAGCACAAAGGGAGCAAAACTATAATGTGATTATTGTTTTTCAATAATCACATTAAAATTAATGTTATCACATATAATTATTTTACATTGCACCAGCACTAACCTGAGGTGGACCTGGTTTTTGTAAATGTGAGGAATTTGACCTCCACACAGGTTCTGACCTATGTATTCCTACTTACCTGCCAGGATGCCCAACACAAAAGAATCTGAGCATTTGGTGCAGCCCACCTGGGCAATGGATGCAGAGAGATGACAAGAGAACAAGATGACTTGAAACCAGGGTCCCTGACATTGAACAAGTAATGCAAAAGCAAAGCAACAGGCTGCTGACAGCCTTTCCTTTCTAGTCCCTGCTCTGATGCTCTCCTAACACATAAACACTGAGAGGGTTTCACTTGTCTTGCCTAAAACAGGCTAAATTTAAAACAAGGGCCATAGTCTATAAGGAGCATTCATAACTAAACACTGTAAATATTTGACCATACAGGTTGAACACAAAATCCTGTATTTATTTGTTCTCTGTTTGCCAATTGAGTTTCCAGCTGGCTATATATATTTCATAAAAGAATTGGCAATATAATAATTACTGTACTTACTGCATAATTTTTCTTTTGATAGCTACATAGCCCATCATTTCCTATTATCAGGGTGCCATCAGAATTATTATTTTCTGTTTCTCTGCCCATCTAATTAATAGTAGTCATCTTTTTACAATCTATTGCTGGCCACTATTCAGCCTTATCTGACATTCTCTAAAAGATTAAGCGCATTTCATTTTAGTTCTTGTAATTTGTTATTACTGTTTTTCTCATTTTATTCCATGTGCCACAACAGTCTAAGATAATGAAAAGCAATATACTAGATTTTAAGACTTAGGTGGAAAAATTCATCTTTTGTAGTTAATACTTTTTTTGCAAAACCTTAGCCATATCTATATTCACACTGGAAATAGTCTTAGGAACTGAATTAGAAACACAAGTTGATTATATTTTGTCCTTATAAAGAGTCTTTATATGGCCTGACATTGTACTGGAAGAGTCAGTCATGGCACCTACCACATCTGATGTGCTCTCTGAGGACAGTGGCCTTGTCCATGTGTCCTGCTGGAGAAAGCAGCCATAGGCAGCATGCTGTGCGAGGGCTCATGTTCTGTGACCTGTTTTTAACCTCCAGATCTAATGAACTGGACCAAGAAATGGCATCTGTCTGCCAACCTTTGGGTTGACCAGAAAACTGTAAGATGACTTTGTACAAGAGCTCAGTCCCACCAGAGTCCATATTCATTTGTCAGGACAATACATTTTTCACTTGGAATTTTGAAATAGTCAGATAATAATGGGAGAAAACTAAAAATTTAACACCCCACCTTCCTAGAGGAAGAAGTAGAGATAGGCAGGGGAAGAACATCAGGAAAAAATTCACAAACACTCTTGGGTCTGAAATGGGAAGGAACTGCCTGAGCCCTGGAGGGCCTACCAGGAAGGCATGTAGACAGTGACTAATGTCCGACTGCCATGAAAGGTCTCACATACTGTGCTTTTCATTAAAGTAACCTCCCATGATCGTGATGAGCAAATTGGATTTCTTTCTTCCTTCTAAATAAAAACCCTACCTAAGAATGGACACGCTTGATGAAAATGTTCTCTTGAGCAGGGCAACCCTAGACTCCTCATGAGTATGCTTGGAAAGTTTTTTTTTAAATCCTCACCCAAGGATATGTTTACTGATTTCAGAGAGGGAGGAAAGGAGAAAGAAAGAAAGAAAGATAGATAGATAGATAGATAGATAGATAGATAGATAGATAGATAGATAGATAGAGATAGATATGGATGTGAGAGAGAAACATCGATTGTTTGCCTTCCTTTTGTGCCCCAACCAGGGATCAAACTTGAAGCCTTTTGTTGTTCAGGACGACGCTCCAACCAACTGATCCACCTAGTCAGGACAAGCAGTTTAGTTTTTGAGTGACTTCCAGCAATTTGCCTGAGAACAGTATGAGAGCCAAACTATGCTAAAGTTCCTTTGCAGCCTGCAGTAACCAAGGGGAAGGAGAATGAGCAGCAATAGTTTTCTCCCCATCTTTTCCTCATTCATTTGTCCTTTAAAACAATCATCACATAGGGGATGACAGGAATGAAGCATGGGCTCCATCTGCACTCTAATACTTCAGAAATTATCCTTTTAAGATCTGCATGTTTTTAGGGTTTCAGGACTCACTTTTGCTTCCATATGTTTGGATGACTATAAGGCTGTTTGAATGAATGTGTGCAAACACCAGGAAGGCAGCATGGCAGCATATAAAAGTACCTGCCTTGAGCATACAGTTGTGCATTGGCTTGCCCAGAGGAGGTCATTATGCATGCAATAGAGGCATTGGGATATACTCAAGGCTTAACTCTTTAGATAGAAAGTAGCTTTGAGAGCTCTATTCCTTCTGCAGGATTCTGGCAAGATTTACTTTGTGATAAATGGCCATAATACACTAAGTAAAATTGCCTCTGCATAATGCTACTGGGTATGACTGAGGATTTACTATATAAGCTGACAATCACATAATACAAATGATCTATTTCTATAAATCAGACCCTGATGCTCATATATAAAGTTGCCTCTGCGTGCACGCACACAAACATAACAGAGCTTCTCTCTCTCTCTCTCTCTCTCTCTCTCTCTCTCTCTCTCTCTCTCTGACACACACATTGGAATGCTTCCATTCCTTTACCTTTTATATCTTATATTAAGCACATACCTGTCAAAGGTTTGAAATATTTAAACAATAATAACTATTATACTAAAATATAGTCAGGTTCTTGAAATCCTAAATCCTCCTAAGCTTCCTAATCTCTACCTCCAAGTTTCATCTCAGAGTTCTCTGCACAAGTTCTTTATTAAGGTTTCTCTTCCCTCCTTCTCTCTGGGCTTGAGCAGGATGGGAACACAACTGGACGTTCTCAAGGACCTACACGTTAAGAAATGACCTGTAGGTAGCATTTAAAAGTCCAGTGATTCAAGATAACAGTATTACATAATTCTCCAAGATGTATTCATGTATTCCTATTCAGAATGGTCTATATAAAAAAGACTTTATTTAAACTAAGCTATATTTTAGTGTGTAAATGAGAAGAATATATATATATATATATATATATATATATATATATATATATATATATATTGCTGCTGAGAAACACTGCCGTAGAAGATAGTAAAAATATTTCTTCCTAGTCCTTATTATACAGTAAATGGGTGGTTATGATTACCAATTCCAATGTGTCAGTGGGGGATCCCCCACACCAACAAGCAATGCTAGGACAACAGCTAGGTGTTCTACAATTTAACTGTGAAACTGAAATGAAATTTAGCTTTAAATCCTAACCCTAGAAATCATCTTTCTCTCTATGCCCCTCATAGGCCGAGCTTTGCCCTGGATAACCAGCAACCCTGAGACAACAGAAGACAGAAGCCTGGACCTGACTAATGGTCACAGGGTCTGGACCTCTGGCAGGCTAAAATTAACATCTTGACCTAAGTTATATTTCAGCTCCTGAGCCTTAAGGTGGAATGATCCATAGCTACTTATTTTCCCATGAAACCAGACAGAGAAACATCAGAGCAGACCTCAGAGCTGTCCTCAAGACCTGAAGAAATGATTCATTAACCCCACCTCCAACCAATCAGCTCCCAGCATGATGCCAAACCTCTAATCCACAGTGTCCTGTGATTTTGCCCAGTATAATCTGTATCCTAGGCACCATCCAGTGTTGGGTCTTTAGAGCATTAGCTCCCTGTACCCTGGATTGGCTAGTTTTCTAGTAAATCTGATTTCTATACTGCAAACTCCTGATCACACATTTCCTTTGGACCAGTGCAAACAGGCAGATGGACTCAATTATTTGGGTCCCAGTAAAAATACTACAATTTAATTCTGACACTATTTACTCAGAGAGAGCATAGATTTTACAGGTAAGAGGCTCAGTCTTACAAGATGGGCCCCTTCTCAGCTGTAGTCCAAGCCCAGGTTCACCTGTACTTCTGATCAACTGGCTATAAACCAGAGATTCCTAGGATCCCCTCCTTGGGTTTGGTTAATTTACTAGAGGGGCTCACAGAACTTGGAGGAACTTGTTATTTATGGTAATACTGGTTTATTACAAAAGATATGTTGACAAATACAGATGAACATCCAGATGGGACAGATGCATGAGACAAGGTATGTGGGAAGGGGCATGGAACTCTCATGCTGTCTGAACATGCCCCTCTGCCCAAATATCCATGTGTTCACCAAGCTAGGAACTCTCCAAGGCCTCTCCTTTTGAGTTTTTAATGGAGGCATGGCTGATTCAATCACAGGCTGTTACATGATTCAATCTCAACCCTTCTCTCTTTCCAGAAAGTAGGACTGAAAGTTCCAGCTCTAGAATCTCAAGGTTGGTTCTCCAGACAACCAATCCCCAACCTTAGGTTACCTAAGGCTTTCCAAAAGTCATCTGCTAACATAACAGAAGACACCCTTTGGCTCTTATCACAGGAAATGTTTTAGGAACTATGATCCAGGAACCCCAGATGAAGACCAAATATATATGAGAATAAGTGTTCATTACATTTGACCAAATAAATGTTCCTTATAAGTTATAATATTGCATATATAGCAAGAAAATAAAGTCTTTTCAATTAAAAGGTAATCAAGTGAGTTTTGAGGGACTTGAAATTAGGGTTTGGATACTTGGTCAATTGTATCAAATGGAAAACATCACCCTGGTTGGCCCCAGAAGATGGCCGGTTAGCCAGAGACGGGTAAGATTCCTAAGGGAAGGAACAACCTAAGACAGGCACAGTCGCAGAGGGGCCATCAGGAGGGAACTTGAGGGGGCAACAGAAGTGGGGCACAGACCCTCACCCCCCAACATTGCAGGGGCTTGAACCCTCGCCCTTCTGAGGGAGGTCTCCTGCCCCCATGGCTGCTTCGCACTTCCCACACCCAGCTCAGATTGGGACCTAGGCAACAGAAAGAGTCTTGGCCCAGCTCAGATCGGAACCCAAGAGACTTGGCCGACAGCAGCTGCCCTATATCTAAATTCAGCCTAGCATCAGGAATGCTCAGAGCCTACTGAAGAATGCAAATAATCCTTCCCACTAATATTTACAGGGTAAACTAAGATTGTTGGTAGAGTATTAAATTTGACAGTAAAATAGTAGTCAAGTTTTCAGATTAATTTAAACAGGCTAATTGAAATAAGTGAATATTCAAATAAATTTAATTGTACTGGACAAAAAGCTGTTCTTAAAGTAATAACTAAAATTTCTATTGGTAGTTCATCTCATGGTAAAATTCCTGAACATGCAATGAACCTAAAGCAGTCATATTTTTGGGCAAAAAAAATTAAAATTTAAAGTTATCTAGACTGCATTATAAAATTTACAAAAACCTCCATTAATAAAAAAAAGGGGGGGGGATAGTAGGGTAATATCATGTACGGAAAAATATCCTATAAGTAAATTACATCTAGAAAATTTTTACTTTACAAAATTAATTTTCATTTGTAATGCTAACAGCAAGACGGCCATTAAAAACACACATGGTGTCTAAATAAGACAAAGGAAAATCGTTTGGGCAAAAATAAAAAGGATCCCAAATCAATTATATAGAAAGGATTCCTTTATTAACTTTTGGTCGAGAATATGTTTATATATCTTCAGAAAACAACTCCAAGACCATGTGGATTCCTGCAACAGAAAGGAATTGACAGGAGTGCTCCAACCACGAAGACAAGAGGAAAAACAGTTCAGAGATGGAAGACACTGACGACCCCTTGCCATGCTGGCAGTCAGCAGCTGTGCACCACCGCAGGTTGCCTAGGACCAAACCAGAGAGGGTCGGACCTGCATTGCCACCATGTGCCCACCATCCAGATATCATTGCTGACATGAACACATAAGGAACTGTTTGACATTGAAACGGGGACTCAGAACTGTTGGACATTGAAATTGGGACTCAAACATTTTTTACTACTATTATTTTTTTGTTGTTATTATATGTTCATTTCTAGTCTGCAGAGGCAAAATTTTTTAAAGGAAAGAAATGGGGGGGGGGGGAATAGATACAGAGGCAAAGAAGTATTGAACAGACTGTCAAACTACATTGGGAAGGCAGGGGAGGTTGGGCGAGGGGGGCTGTAAGAGATCAACCAAAGGACTTGTACGCATGCATATAAGCATAACCAATGGATACAAGACACTGGGGGGGGGGGGGGTGGAGGGAGGGAGAGGGCGGGCAGGTGAAGGCATGTATTGCGGGGTACGGGAAGCTGGGGGGAGGTTAATGGGGGGGAAAAAAGGAGACATATGTACTACTATTTGTAATACTTCAAACAATAAAAAAAAGAAAAAAGAAAGAAAACAAATGGGAAAGAGTGCAACAAAGTTAGGGAAACGAGTGGAAATGGAATGCATTGTTAGGAGATGTCTTTTATTTAAGATGAGGTCACCAGGAATAATTTCTGGAAGGAAACTGCAGAGACCATCTCCCAGTGCATTTGCTTTAATTAACTGAAGTGAATATGACATTACAAAAAGGTTAAACTTAGCTAATGAGTCCAATTGAGAGTCCGGATGTCTTTCTTTGGAAAATGAAATGAAGGAAAGGAGACTTGCTTCCTTAATTTTTTAATATACTAGGTATATCATGTGCAGTTGTGCAGTTGTCACAGCATGAAGGCACAGAGCCAGAGGCCAATGGCGCTGGCCTCCTGCCTGGGCCTGTGCGGAGCTCTGAGCTCTAGGTTGGGGCTGTGTGCTGGGAAAGGCACTCTTTGTAATTTGTACCAAAGAACAGTATGAGTTAGCAGTGAACCTGCAGGATACTATGTAGAAAAATAAAACTGTACATTTAAATGTTTTAAAACACTGAATTTCAAACCTTTGTGTTATTATTGCAGACTACCTTTCATTTAGTTCAGGTTCAGAACAAGTTTTACTACCTTAGTGCATTAGTTTCAAACTGGTGTCCATGGTTATTGGGAATGAGGGTAGAGGAGTACTTGAACATGTTTTACATTTTCTGCAAATTCTCTCTAGGAGTGGATTTGATTTGATGATTTTATTCAGAGAATAGTCTAACTAATTAATATAAACTCTTTTACAATAGCAACAAATCACACTAATGACAACTATAGGATGAACCTAGTAAGTAAATGAGTTATTTGCACTAAGTAAATCCAAAGAAATGATGTCTTCACTATGTTCTACCAGAAAACTATCACTCGGAACTCGAAATACATAGGCATGCTGAAATCGAAAGCTTCGTTGCCATAGCAGTCGATACCACATTCATATTTTGAGTGGTAATTTAATTTAAGCCAAACAACATGTTTTCGCCACATTAAATTAACTTCATTAATGTAATTTTAATTGATTTTGTAGCTGTATTTGATTGTTAATTTGTTTTGATTTTATGGTTGTACAAGGGCTCTGAGTGTAAGAAGTTTTTAAGCAGGTTCCCATATGTACATATTTAACATGTTTATTATGCTGCATGCATTCATAACAAAAATAATTCAAGTCAAGGCCAGGGGTCCAATAACATTTTTTTTAAAAAGGATTCATGCATCACTGAACCTTGAAACACCCCCTTATACTTCCATATAACACCCATGCCTTTTGAACTACTGTGGGGCCATAGAATTATTACAAGAAGTCATCCCATCTATGTGTGTATACCAGTTATTAAGTGTAGTCTGAGTAAATCTCTATCATGTTCATGCTATTATTCTTCATATGTCTGCAAATACTATTGCACTGAATAAGGAATAAAATATTTGAATATGACTTAATTCTTCATTTTTACCAACCAATGGATATTTAACACAAATGCTATGCATACATCTTTATGGGGGGGGAGGTGTTTGAAAATTTCTAACCCGTGAGTATTTTTAATAAAAAGTGAATGGCAATTACTACTCTGGAAACCTACTGGCTATTTTGTTACAAAGTGTATGTCATAATTTGTGACAGACTATCATGTTAATAAATCCTACCTAGTTTTCTTCCTTTACTAAGGAATTTAAGAATCTTCCATATTATTCTACAGTTCAATATCTTATTTTTTCAATCTGTGAGGGAGCAAGAAGTAAACACCAATTTGGTTACATAACTAGTACTTGAGGTTTCTTATGTTTTTAAGTTAGAGAAGATAGTACAGAAGATTAATGAAAATAAAACCATACTTTGAAATAATACATCCCCTTTGTTTAAATAACTATACTTAATAGTTGGGTGGGATATTACTCAGAATCTGTGAAACTCCAAATGTGAAAATGAAGCCACAGACCTAATCATAATGTGCATAAGGCATTTCTGATTTTTCCTGGAACTTGAGTCCACATCTATCCAATGACAACCACTACACTTATCAAAGCCACGTGGAAACCTTTTCAGGATGGCTGTGCAGATGGCCAGGGCCACTACAAGGGTCCACAGGTGTCAGCTGGGGGACGTGATGGAGCACCTGGCTCACCAGAAGGCGCTGAAAGCACTGATTCAGTCTTTACACAGTAAGCTTTATCAGCAGAAGTAGAAAGGTTGTTTCCTTATTTTGGGCTAACCTAAATTTGTAAATGGTAATGAGGAGGGTGTTAAGACAACAAAAGAAATTCTCACTTATTCCTTCAATCTATAAGTAAACAGAAAAAAGAAAATAAAGACAGTTTGGCTATATAACCAATACTCTCTTCTGTTGACATGTATATATGCAGTTAAAATAAAAAAATAAACATTTATAGCCAAGAGATGTAGAATAAAACCTTCTGTTTGTTTGGTTAAAATATTGTATATGCATTTTAAGGAGAAAAGATACTTAGTGTTGTTTTTTTTCAAATATCACTTGAATAAGTGACTCTTGAGCTTGTAAGATCTGTTAGAACAGGGAATATGACTATTAGGTTCATCAACACCATTACCTTTTCACTTTCTAACATAATGCCTTGCATAGAGTGAGCATTTAATAGATAAAGTAATTATTTTAATTATTTAGTTTTAATTATTTTTAACATAAGTAATTAATAAATTAATTATGCCCAAGAATCTATGAAAATGATTGAGAATCTCTTGTCTTCTATTAAATCTGGAGGTAGGTAAGCCTGATAATACAGTATGTTCCAGTCAAAATTATTGGCAGCAGAGAATCTTGAACTTGGAGTTCTTCCAATACCAAGTTTCTAAAAAATTACTACAGTTACAACAAAAGGAAGATAAATGATCCAATCAAAAAATGGGTAAAGGACCTAAATAGACACTTTTTGAAAGAGGACATACAGAAGCCGAGACACATATGAAAACATGCTCAAAGTCACTGATCATCCGAGAGATGCAAATCAAAACAACAATGAGGTACCATCTCACACCTGTCAGAATGGCTATCATCAACAAATCAACAAACAACAAGTGTTGGCGAGGATGTGGATTAAAAGGAACCCTCGTGCAGACTGCTGCAGCCACTGTGGAGAACAGTATGGAGTTTCTTCAAAAAGTTAAAAATGGAACTGCCATTTGACCCAGTGATCCCACTTCTAGGACTATATCCCAAGAAACCAGAGACACCAATCAGAAAGGATATATGCACCCCTATGTTCATAGCAGCACAATTTACAATAGCTAAGATTTGGAAACAGCCTAAGTGCCCATCAGCAGATGAGTGGATTAAAAAACAGTGGTACATCTACACAATGGAATACTATGCTGCTGTAAAAAAGAAGGAACTTTTACCATTTGCAACAGCATGGATGGAACTGGAGGGCATTATGCTTAGTGAAATAAGCCAATCGGAGAAAGATAAATATCACATGATCTCACTCATATGTGGGATATAATGATAAGCATAATTTGATGACCAAGAATAGATCCAGAGACAAATGGTAGAGGAGGGGTTTAGAGAGCAACCAAAGGACTGTATGCATGCATATTAGCATAACCAATGGACACAGACATTGGGGTGGTGGGGATTTGCCCAGGGTGGGAATGGCTGGGCGGGGGGCAGTCAATTGGGGAAAAAGGAGACATATATAAAACTTTAGACAATAAATAAATTTTTTAAAAATATTACTACAGTTATAGCTAAAGAACCACCTGCTCCTGGATTCCAATATGAACAAATTGCATTTCATCCCATTTTGCATCTCACATCAATTTTTATATTTTCTTCACCATAATGGAATAACCCTCCCCCACAATATTAATGTTAATTTTTTATTTAGCAATCAAAAATAATTGAAGTGTCCCAAGATTAGCCTTTGTCGTCATAATACAAATTTAAAATATAAGTGGTGTTTTGCAGTCACATTAGGCAACACGATTAATGAGTTGAATGAATGAAAATAGATTTACACCCTCATGTTGTATTTATAACATTACTAGTTAATTCTGTGGCAACAGATGGCCAGGTCCAATGTTCTCTAAGTAATCTTCTAATTAAGATATTTATTTTAACTTTTAAAAATTAGGAGGTGTCATTTCCTTCGGTGTGTTTTTCAAGGGGCAGAACAATGATTTATCATAAGGTTACAAATATTAGGAAATTTATTATTTGGGAAATTGAATATGATATGATATAGTGTGCAACTCCCTGGGTAATTAATGTGTTGGAAAGACTGAGAGACTAGGTTAGTCCTAGAGAGAGAAAACAGTGAGGTCCCTGAACACTTCCTTGCTCATCCTTTTAATGGGCTACTCTGTCTGAGGAGGCTGGGAGGCTCTGCCTGGTGACCTCACCTCATCAGCACTTCCTAAGTGGGAAGTCTCCTTGGAAAGACAACAGAAAGTCATGGTGTAGACAGACTCTAAAAGTTACTCAGGTGCTTCTTAGGAATATCTTCCCTTACTTTATCTGGAAATGGCTTTGTTTTTTGAATGCTAAGTTGGATCTGATGCCAAGGCCTGCACCTCTTTCTTAATTCCTCTAGTGAAAAGTACCAGGTGTAATATGTCTGTGTCTGTGGGTGTGATATTGCATTTAAAATCCCAGATACCTAAGGCTCAAAGAATTGCTGATTTGAACATATTCAAATCTCTATGAAGTGTCAGGGAAATACAAACAGGCCTCTGGGTCTCCTTTGAGAAGTGAAGAGCACTTCGGAGGGCATTAGGCAAACATTAATCTTGAATACTAAGTACCTAGATAGCTGGTACTACAAATATATATGTAAGTTAAAAAAACACATAGTATTTCCCTAATAAATATATACCTGTCTCATCTGGAAGAAACATTGCTACATATTTTAAATTTTATTAACTCACCTTCCAGGCTAACACCTTTCTCTTTACCCACCACTATTTTCTATGGTCCTTTGCTTCTATCTATACTCTTTAATTTCCCAGAGTGAAAGCATTAAGCAAAAACTCTGAGAGAAATATGTTTTTGTGTGTGTGTGTTTAGAATGCATTTTTCTGGGCAGTAAATTTGATTACCTAGTCAATTAACTAATCAATACAAAACAGTGAGGCAAGTTCTAGTCTGGAAGTGGAAAGAAAGGAAAATGAACTCACAGAGCAAAGGAGATCTCTGACTCTTGGAATGTGACAAAATTGAATGTTTTAAAGTTTGATATTTTTAAGCATCTTATGAGAAGTAGATATTCTGGCAAAGTGAAATGTCCATGTGGTTTTAAAGATTTTTTTTAAATGCCAAGTTGATGCCTGAAGCAAATATTCACAGCTCAGATATTATAAGATCTGTGAAATTTGAGGTTTTATATTAAAATTCAGACATGACATTAACTGACAACCTTCTGGTTGTATTGCACGTGGTTCTTAGGGCTAGTCTGAGATCTGAATTTTTCAAATATCTGGTTTAAAACAAGGTCATGGAATAAATAAGATTGCATTTTCTGTCCCTCTAGGAAGGTGACAAATTGTGTAAGTCTGCAAAATACATGGTGATTCGGGAGAGGCTGGATGGTACAAGTTCTAGTTACTAGAAATTACTAGGGGAAATAGAACCATTTTTCCCAGCACTGAATTGCTGCACTGATATCTATCCTCACATAGACACAGCGCAACCCCAGGTAGGAAACTTTGTTGTCACACACTGTTGAGAAGCGTTGGCATGAAGTGGAATTTAGCTGAGATAACCAGTCTTTTTATTTGGAGACTTAAACATCTTTTTTTCACCCCCAATTTCACTTGAGAGAAATGCAAGCACAGAAACCACTGCGCACTAGTGTCCACTTTCAAACTTATTCTAAACAAGGGCTTCTGCTCTGTGTTCCATCTGTTCACCAGGCTATTCTATTCTTTCCATTATTGTAAAGGGCATATTTCCTTATTTAAAGGTCTCTTTATTATCATGTCATATGGTAACTTTATATAAATGTCTGCAAATCCTACTGGATTTGATACAAGTTGAAATTTAAAATGGGAGTTGAAGATAGAGTCCATTTGCTTTTATCTGTAATCGGTTCTAATACTGTTTTGAGCTTAAACAGCACATTCTAGTTCAAACAGAAACTTTAAACATGGACTACCATGTTCTGGGGGCATGCTTCACCCAGTATACAACAGCTCATACCTTTCAATTTAAGAGCCAAGTTAGAATGGTATTTTTGATCAAGTTGTTGCCCAGAAAGAGTTGATTTAATGCTTAAGCTTAGTTAGTGTATTGGGTTGGTGTTTGAGAATAATGACACCCACCCCCAAGTATCAATTACCTCACCAAAATAAAGTCAAAAACACTACAGAAGGCAAACATTGATGGAGAAAATGTTATTTAACAGATGAATGTAGGAGAAAAGCCACCGAGCAGAGAAAAGTGGGCACAAAATATCTTGTCACACTTCAAAATAAGTCTAGATAAAAGAAACCCTTTAGAGGAAGAGGATAATTGTCTATTGAATCACAATATTTTTAATAGAGTCATCATTGTTTGTTAATGTCACAAAATCTGCTCTCTCTCCTTATGAAATAAGTATACACTGAGTGGCCAGATTATTATGATCTCTGAACGCATAATACTCTGGCTACTCAGTGTATACACACATTGGCAAGTTTATCAAGAAAAGACATCTTAAACTGGTGCACATGCAATTACCATGTGAATAATTCTGTGATAAAAATCACTATGAGAATGTTCATGTCCTGAGTTAGCATCTGGACTATGCTCAGTACTAGAGGGAACACGATCGCTTCTTTGGGGAGTTTGACACCTGACTAGGGATATCAGATTAACCACACCATTGTGCATAACTGAAAAATGCAACAAAATTTAAAAATCTCGTGATGTTTGTCCACTCTAGCTGACTAGGGTACTTGTTCTCACCTTTCCTTCTTAGCCAATTTAAGCCTTGGAATGAGACTCAATGCTTCATGCCCTCATTTTCTAACATCTATTTACCCTTCTACACACTGACACTGAGCTTCTACCACGTGATAAATAACCTTTGGCAAAAGCGCCAAAAACAAGGACCATGGTTTTGTCCTCCATGGGTCTCTCCGCTGCATGTGGACCCGCTGTCCATTATATTTCTTCAGAAAAATCCCTTTTCCCCTACCTCGCTTTTATTTCTCCTCTGTCCTCTGTT
The DNA here is from genome assembly GCA_026230045.1 of Corynorhinus townsendii. NCBI lineage: Eukaryota > Metazoa > Chordata > Mammalia > Chiroptera > Vespertilionidae > Corynorhinus > Corynorhinus townsendii. Next base: position 137,169,217 of record JAPDVU010000002.1, on the reverse strand, counting down.
CCTCAGCTGCTGTGCTAACTCCTCTTCTCTGCACCACTTTAAAATGCATGCTCCTTGAACATCATTCCCAACGCTCTTCAGTCTGCCACCATGGTTCCCTTAGTATAGGACTTCTTAATGTCCAGTCAGATATGGAAAGAATATACAAAGGGATGGTGATGGAGGTTAACTAACCTTATTGTGGTAATCATTTTGCAATATAGACATATCAAATTATTATGTTGTACACCTAAAACTAATATACCTATACTTTGGCACTTGCAATCACAGATGATATGCTGAACAAGAATCTTTGACCTGGATTTCACACTTCTCCCTAGTTACTGATCCATGTATTCACTGCTTCATGGATCTCCCACTAGGATGTCACACAGGGCCCCCCAAACCCACTTGTCTATGTATAAGCTCATTGACCTAACCCATTACTATTTCCCCCATCCTCTGTTCCCAGAATTGGTAAATAGAACTTAGTCAGCCAAGGAAGAAATAGCCATTTTCCATCCCTCTCCCTAAGCTCTCATAGTGAATTGGTTACTAGGTTCTGGCTAATTCACCTTTTAAAATACCTTATTTCTAAATCAGTTTTTCATTCCTGCTATTACTGCTTCAGCTCAGCCTCTGTCATCTCTTGCCAAACGCTTAAGATAATCTGTCACTGTTTCCAGCATTGGCCTTTTCTAATCCATCTTCCTCACTCTTGCTGCATATCAAATGAGGCTCTCAATTATCCTATTCTCTCCCAATCTCCTCTCTGCAACTCTCTGCTCACACAATGTGCTCCAGTCCCACCAGTTTTCCTGATTGTAGTGTGTGCAGGTGATGTGCCTTCATGCCTTCACACACACTCTTTTCCTGTCTTCCTGTGGGACATCACTCATTCCCTAAACCTGACTGGATTGAGCACCACCTTCAGCATGAGGCCCCTGGATTCTAAGGTGCTGCCAGGTGGGATTCCCATTTCCTACTGACTGTTAGAGCAATGACTCTGCATCACAGTCACCCTCCATGGCGCCCTTCTCTCTCATCTGCACTCCTAATAGCAGAGAAGTCTGTAGCCAGTTCACTGACTGCAGATCATATATGGATATATCTTAAGACTGCATATAAAATCATTGTGAATCAGAGTAACCTAAATGCCAAATACATTTTGTGCAGTCTGTTTCCTCTGATTAGAATGCCCTTCAATTTCTGAAGCCCGCCCCTCAGATATTTCCACACATGGTTTCATACATGGGAAAAATCTTACTAATCCTCCCAAGATGGGCCCAAGTGCTCTCCTCAATAAAGACCCCCACCTCTCCCAGGCAGGACTGGTCTCTTCATTGTGTCCAGTGGCTCTTCATCACCTGTGCCTTGAGTGTAAGCACTGTCACTTTGGATTAGAACCATCTGTTTACTATCTCTACCCAAGCAGACTCAGGCTCTAAGAACTGGGCTTACCTACCTACATTTGTGTTGGTAATGCTAGTGTAAGGTCTGGGTGTAAGGGATGCTCAACAGAGGCCTGGTGTACACTGGCTGTATTAATACCCGGAACTCTGGTCCCACTACCACCCCTCTGGGATAATTGAGAAACCAGGTTTAAAGGGCCCCACATGGAGGATACACCCAGGTTTTCCAAATGAAAGGGCAAGAGGACCTGAGCCTTCACTGACTCACATCATGCTCCCCACATCCTGTGGCATTTCAAATTACATAATCAACTCAAGCAGTTAGAATTGTAAGTGACTAAACCCTGGTGTACATCTTTACCTGCTTACCAAGTTATATCCTTAACCCCATAAATTGAGTTACCTAAAAGAGGCTTGAATATTGAATCTGCTTAGTTACAGCCTGGAAATGACTTGGGACAGTTGCCAATACTCGACCTAGGGGGTTAAAGAGGTTTTCTTCTGAGCCTCTAGGCAGATCTGTGCAGGACGGGGCGGAGGGGGGAGTGGGGTTGGGTGAGGGGGCAAGTGAAAGCCTCAACTCGCAGAGAGAGCTCACTGATGAACCAGCTGGCTCTACTCTTGCAGTCTGTCTGCTGCTCTGGTCTCAGCAGGTGCTGTGTCTCTATAAGCTTATAAGCATCCTGGGCTGACTGGGCCAGCAGTTCCTACTAATAATACCAGCGAACATTTGCTGAGTGCTGATTATGTATCAGAAACTCTTTAAGAACGTCACACATATTTATTGCCTTATCTAATCCTCATAACTGTAAAGTAAATGCTATTTATTGTCTCTGATTTATTGCAAAAGAAGAAAGCCATAGAGGGGCTCATCAATGAACTCACACTCCAATACTTAGGGAAGGCTGGAGGTGGGATGCAAACCCAGGGGCCAGACACTATAGTTCATGGTCTAACCCACAGACCCCCCCCAAACCAAGATCAGAACACAGTCCTTTATCTAAAAGAGAAAGAAGGTGAAAAAAATTTCTGGCCCTCCATACTAATTCATGCTACATTTTTATCTAAAATAGGTAAAATCCAATCTTTTCTAAGGAGCTTTTGTCCAACAGGGGTTTGATGGTGATGATTGTTCTTCCCAGGATCTGTTCCCTGAAAAGGGTTTGACCGCATTCTAAGTAATTGTCCCTATGTAAATAGGTGATGTTGTACCTAGTCATATCAAAGATGTCAGAATCAGGTAATTCCAGTTCCCCACTGACAAATCTATTGTCCCAATTCACCAAGTCTCCCTTTCTACATCAAAATAAAAACATCAAGCCCATTACTAGTATACAATAATATATGGGCCACACACATTAACACTTTCTGCTATTCATGTATTCAGTTAGAATATGTCCAAGTAATTCCAATAGGGTGTATTAATGTTTTTAATTATGTCTTATCATTTTTCTTAGCATTCTCCATCCTTAGGCCATTTTCTTAATTAATGACCCCTCATTCTGAATCCTATATACATTTTCTTTTCTATGTCAGAAAGCCCACAAATGAACTGGGGAGCTTTAAAACACACCAAGAGGGCAAATATCCTCATTTATTAGTTTATACTGCCCTTAGGCGTAATGCAGAATTCTAATTTGGTTTCTTAGTTTATGGACACGCACTCTTTTACAATTGTCAGTTGAATCACATTTTAAAAGGAAAGAAAAGAGTGTATAGGAGGTTGTACAAATTCCCTACAGCATGTCAGGTGCTCCTCTGGGAACCTCACTCCTTCTACAGCTCATTTAGTGTAATTATTCAGAAAACAATAACAACAACAGCAAAACCTTCTTTCTACTCCTTGAAAAATATGTGTGACCTGCAGATACTGACATGTAATTTTAAAAGGCTCTCTTTGAAAGGCTGACATGTGATGACTTCATAATATTTTTATCCTGATGTAGTTAAGCAATTGTGCTAAGGACAGATAGGCTGGGAGAAGCTTAAATAGCTGTCCACTTGCTGCTTCAAGATGCACTTCTCCAGTTGGCAAGACTAGTATAGGGACATGACAACCAATTCATCACTTATTTGATTGAAAATGAATCCCAAACAGAGTGAATGTATTACAGTAGCATTAGATTGGAAAGGTGGAAATGCTGCAAACTATGTTGGAATGCGACCAACTTGTTCTTAGTGTTGAATAAACTGAAAAAACAAATCCACATTCTTCTTCATAAATGTCCCAAGTACCATATAAGGTGATAAGATATTTTCTAAATATTGGTATCAGACATATTTATATCTATTCTAAAGATGAAAGCGTATTTTCAAGACAAACTTATATTCTTTACCTTAGCCATATTGATTTTTGCATAAAAAAGGGTAATATGCAAATTGACCATCACTCCAACACACAAGATGGCCACCCCCATGTGGTCAAAGATGGCTGTCCCCATGTGGATACAAGATGGCCATCAGAGATGGCCAGCAGGGGAGGGCAGTTGGGGGCAATCAGGCCTGCAGGGGAGGGCAGTTAGGGGTGACCAGGCTTGCAGGGGAGGACAGTTAAAGGTGACCAGGCTGGCAGGGGAGGGCAGTTGGGGGGAACCAGGCCAGTAGGGGAGGGCAGTTGGGGGGGACCCAGGCCTGCAGGGGAGGGCAGTTCTAACTGCAGGCAAGCCTGGGTCCCCCTCCAACTGCCCTCCCCAACAGGGCCAGCAGGGAAGGGCAGTTGGGGGCGACCAGGCCTGTAGGGAACGACAGTTAGGGGTGACCAGGCTGGCAGGGGAGGGCAGTTGGGGGCAATTGGGCCAGCAGGGGAGCAGTTAGGCGTCGATAAGGCTGGCAAGGGAGTGGTTAGGGGGTGGTCAGGCTGGCAGGCATAAGTGGTTAAGGGCAATCAGGCAGTCAGGCAGGCAAGTGGTTGGGAGCCAGCAGTCCTGGATTGTGAGAGGGATGTCCGACTGCCCATGGGATTGGTCCTAAATGGGCAGTCAGGCATCCCTCGAGGGGTCCCAGATTGGAGACGGTGCAGGCTGGGCTGACGGACAACCCCCCCCTCCCCCGTGCATGAATTTTGTGCACTGGGCCTCTAGTATTAAAATAACACACGTAGCAGTAATAATTTTAACCATCTACACATTACCTTTGAAGTCAATAAACCTTTGAAAGTTAAGTTGTCAAATTAAATTGGTCAAGCAAAACCATTCTGATACTTTTTCTTTAATATTTTTAAAAAATATATTTTTATTGATTTCAGAGAGGAAAGGAGGGGGAAAAAGAGATAAAAACATCAATGATGAGAGAGAATAATTGATTGGCTGCCTGCTTCAGGCTCTCTATCCTACAACTCTGTGTAGGATAACAAATGTAATATCAATACCTTTTGGTCTTGGTATAAGGTGAAAAGGAATCACATCTTTCACAATTAGATTATTTCCCCCAATAATATATTTTATTAATTATTAATGAACAATGTATTTTATTAATTGTTATTTTGCTCTCTGCCACTTGCCACCAAACATGTTCCTTATATAACTGAATTTAAATTACATAACCAACTAATACTTTCAAATAAATCATGCACAATTTTGTCCAAATATGTCAATAAGATATTGAAGGTGTATTATCACCTATAATGAATGAGTTGGGAAATACAGCGATAAGAGAGCACTAGGGTTATGTCTGAGTGATAATATCAGCCTTTTCTTTGTTGGTTAAATTCAGTCATTGTTTTCTTCCCACTTCACTATTTCCACTTCAGTGTCTTTAATAAGTAGAACCGAGGAGGAGATAGAACACAAATCCTAATAGCTATAACTCTGTGGACTTGTTCCTATAATTGGGTCTTTGTGAGGACTCTGTAGGTGATATATTTCTTTACGAGGTAACTTTACAGCTGAAATTGTTCAAACAGACCATATTATATGAGCTGTAACCAAGAGGCCAATGAAGTGAGTTTAAGGCTGATTTGAGCTTACTTTGGGTTGACATGGTATTATTGTTATGGATGGTCCTAGTTGCCTTATGCTTAACACACACTCCCATTTATGTGGTTGCCATCTATAAGACAAGTGGTGACACAAGAAAAATAAGAGCAAACCTTTTATCTCCAGAAATAGAATGTCCATAAGATACCTGAAAGAATATGACCTGAACAAGTACATGCAAACATATGAATGAACTTAGAGAAACAAAGAATTTTCAAGTCAACTAAACAGCAAACTAAGCATCATTTACAGTGACCACTGATCATGCTGTCTGGTTGCTTCATAAAACGGGGAGGATTTTTGTGGTGAGAATTGAATGATACATGATGTATAGGTACCACCTTTGGCTAAAGTGTCAGAAACCACACTAATGATTTATTCCTGCCTATTTAAAATGCACTTCTTACATGAGGGGATAAAGGAAAACTACCTCAGGCATTTTGCAACTTGAATAAAGATTTAGTCTTCCTGAACTTTTGTAAAATTGTAACAACATATCAAACATTTAATTTGCTTCCAGCCTGTTAAATAAATATCCTTTTACATCAAAATGTAGTAAAATACTCTCATGAAAATCATGTAGTATAAGTTGTGTACAATGGAGAACCTGTGATTAACCAACATTCAGTGTGGTCTGCATTACCCATCATGGACTCCATACCTAGGTGTTGGTTAAAAATATTTGCATTTATGTGAATAAAATCCATAGCTTAGAAGGAGCTACCAAACTGCAAAAGTTGAAGACTAAAAATAAAGTAAAAACCCAATTACTCATAATATTGTTTCTGCCTTTTCTATTTCACATTGAACATGAAGAAAGTGTTTCTAGCCCTCGCCAGTTGCTCAGTGATTAGAGCGTCAGCCTGTAGACTAAAGGGTTACAGTTTGATTCCCAAAGGCATGTACCTCTGTTGCAGGCTTGATTAATGGCCCTGGTTGGGGGGGAGCGAAGGGTGTGTGGGGTGAGGTGGGGGGGGAGGCAACCAATCAATGTGTCTCTTTCACATCAATATTTTTTTTCCTTCTCTCTCTCTCTCCTCTCTTAGTCTCTACCTCTCCCATTCTCTCTCTCTCTAAAAGAAAAGGGATCAATAATAATAATAAAAAAAACCTCAGGTGAGGATTAACAACAACAAAAAGGTATTTCTAGAACTGAGAAATGTTTTATATGTAAGGCTGCTCTGAGTAATATGCCAGAACTGCTGGTATAAGGCACTTCTTTCATTGAAATCATTGCATCTTAGCTGATTACAGTCAGTCTTGAGCAGTTATGGCCAGGATGTTGCTGGAAGCCAGCATGGTGCGAAGTCAGGAGTGAGCACAGGGCAATGACTCCACAGCTGTGCAAACTGTGTAATGCTATGGTTTTAGTGGGAGGGAATGAACAGGCCTAGACTTCTGCAGATTCCCAGGGGGCATTTAGGCCACTCTTTCTCTCACAAATGAAAGTTTTGCCTGAAACCTCAGGTTGTGTTTCCTTAAAGTAAAAAAAAAAAAAAAAAAAAAAGTAGGGCATTCAGTTGTTGGAAGAGGGACAGCAATGTAAAGAAAAGGGAAGAGACTGTGAAAAAAAATTAAGGATGTACCTGGTTAATTGGCTGTCTGTCTAAGGCCAAACCATATGGCATTGGCCAGTAATTCCAGTCTGCAGTACAGTTACTTTTAGCTTCAAAATGACAGGTACAGTCTCGGGCACTGTTATCAAGTGAAAAGTTGAAGTGAGGTGAGGCTGGGACTGCACTAAGAAGTTAAAAATTTCTGCAATTCTCAAACACTCATAAAAATTCAAACCCTTTGTCTCTTATGAATGGATGATAACATCCTAAAGTGACATGCTAGAACTGCTGGTATCACCATATTTCATAGTGATGAGAGTTGACAGTGGAGGCATGAATATAGCTGACATTTATCTATTGGTAGATGCTGTATTTATGGACTATTAGGCTGTGTTAAATTTTTGACCATGGCAAAGACAACATTTTAGGTAGAATTAGTCTATTTTTCACATTTTCATTCTTGTGTTTTGTGCTTGAGCTAGGCATTTCTTTTTTTTACAATACCTACCTGAGGATATGCTTAGAAAGGGGGGGGGAGGGAGGGAGAGGGGGGAGAGAGAGAGAGAGAGAGAGAGAGAGAGAGAGAGAGAGAGAGAGAGAGAGAGAACAACATTGATGTGAGAGAGAAACATTGATTGGTTGCTTTCCATACATACCCTGATGGGAATTGAACCCACAACCTTTTGGTACACAGTACAATGCTCAAGCAACTAAACCACTCTGGCCAGGCCAGAACTAGAGCCACTCTGTCCCGGCCAGAGGTAGACATTTAAAGCTATCCGATTCATTAGACCACATCTGTTTCTTTTCTTGTCTTTGTATAGCACTTGGCTGTTGGCAAGGCTTGTTCACATTTGGTCCTTGAAGTAACAATGAAAATTAGTCCCAGTGTTATCTGCATGCTACAAGTTTCAAAGATTCTGAGATGATGCAGCTCATAAGTATCAGATTCAGATTTATGTACTTTTCTGAGCTACACAGATGCCTTCTCAAATGAAAGTTGTGTGTCCTCTCTTTCCCCTTCCCTTTTTGCCTCCCTCCCTGTTTCTCCCTATAGCTCTTTCTCTACTATTCTTTTTACTCCCTTTGTTCATAACACCTCCTCCAAGTTCAGAGGACTGTTGGAAAGTCCAGTCGGTTATTCTTCTCCATGTGGCCATTTCCACATGGCCATTTGTGAAAGATATTTCAAGGTTGATCTATTGAAGTCTAGACAGAGGATAAACTATTCTTATTGCAGATTTCATTAACTTTCAGAGTCTGAGGGTGACTTTAATTTTGGGCTGATCATATTTATCCTGTAGCATAAGCAAGAGGGATTGAATGGGGGTAAAATTTAACTAAGAAAATTAGGTTTTTACGTAGTAGTTTCCCAATTTGTCCCTCGTTTGGTCTTGTAAGATGTGGTAACTAGAAGGAAGCTTTTTTTTGTATAATCTTGGAAGAATATAACACTTTTGAAGTAGAACACAGAAATACAATGGATCTCATTCTCCGTGTTGTGTAATGATTATAAATTATGTGACAAGCATTATTTTATGTTTTTGTATTTGATAAATTATTTGTCCTTCAAAACAAGCATCACCATTACAGGTCACTTTTTACAGGTGAGAAAACTGAGGTAGGAAGAGGTTTATGTCTTGCCCAAGGTCACACATCTAGGAGGTGAAAAAGTAGGGATTCAAGCCTGGTAAGTCTGGTGCAAGAGTATATCCTCATAATTACTACACTACTTCAGAAAAGAGAGAGTTCTTTCTCACGTCTCCTCTTCCCACTCTTCACAGGGCTGCATTATAATTTGTGTGGGTTCTAGGTCCTTTTGCCTTTTTCTTTTTATCCTCATCCAAGGAAATGTTTTTTTATTGATTTTAGAGGTTGAGGAAGGGGGAGAGAGAGAGAGAGAAAACAAAACAAAACAGTGGTTGGTTGCCTCCCACATGGGATGCTTGGGATGGAATCCACAACATGAAGAATGTGCCCTGATCGGGAAGCAAACTCGAAACCTTTGATAGTGTATGAGAAGGTGCTCCAACAAATTGAGCCCACCTGGTCAGGGTGGTATTTTTGCCTTTGTAGGCCACTTTTACCACAAAAAAATTAGAAACTATATTTTATGGCTGTGTTGGTATAAAACAAATATGAAGCAGGCTGGATTATATTTATTAATACTTCTGACTTTAAAGAAATTAAGACATTTTCCTGATCCTCTATATGTATCATGTGCCTGGACTTTGTGCCTACTGTACCCAATAGCTAAGTTGGCTCTGTCCCTGGGATTTCTCTCTTTCACCTTAACTCAGGTAAGAGAATGAATTTCTCCTAGTGGGATAGTGCTAAAGTGGGATTTCTTTGTAAATACATTTTCTGAATTAAGAAATAGCCCTTAGAAACTACCAATTAAATAATATTTTTAAACTATGGGTTATAAAATCATTTAGATGTATCATAATTAACAATTTTGTGACTAAACTTTGTTAGAATGGAATGGAGTGGGAAGGGAGGAGACAGGATAACATAGAAAGCATCAGAATGCATTTGTACCTTATAAAGGTATTTTGAGGAATACAGTTGACCCTTGAATAACACAGGTTTTAACTGTACAAGTCCATTTATAGGCAGAGTTTTTCAATCAATATATATGGCACTATAAATGTACTTTCTCTTCCTATGATTTTTTATCTTATTATTTTTAAATTTTTCTCTAGCTTACTTTATTGTGAGAATACAGTATGTAATATATAAAACACACAACATATATGTTAATTGCCTGTTTATGTTATCTGTAAGGCTTTTTTAGTAGTTAATTTTTTGGTGAGTCAAAGATTATACACAGATTTTTGACTATGCATTAATCAAATAATCCCATGTTGTTCAATAGTCAACTATATTTTATTCTAATTATAAATATGAATGTGTGTTATGTGAGGTGATATAAAGTGCATTTCTTACAGTGAATCCTAACCAAGTTTGTTTTTTTTTAAATACTGAACTAGAATGCATTCCTGGTTCCATTTCTTTCCTTCCCTTAGCCATGTTCAGCTGGAAATGTGATAACAAAGCTGATAATATGTTTGCTTCCTTGAAATAAATAATGGCCATTAAAATATAGATTTTGAAGTCATAAAACATGATTCAAATTCCATTCTTCCTCTTATTAGCTACAATATCTTTGGTAGGTTATTTAATCTCTCTGTGACTTAGTTTCCACTTGGATAAAATAAAGATAGTAATAATAACACTAATCTCATAGGATCATTATGAAGAATTAATGAGCAAATGCTTAAAAAGCCCTTGATACAGTTGTTAGTGGATTCTCTATTTGTGTTGACAACTCAAATATTTATTTCAGGACCAGGTCTCATTTTTAACCTTAGACTTGTATAACTACTTATTTGATACCTCCAATTGGATGTCTAATAGACATGTTACACTTGACATGTCTATATTTGAACTTCTGACCATTCCCTCATGCATGCTCCAAAAGAGCTTTTCTATACTTCTGGTTGCTCAGGCCAAACCTTTAAGGTACTTATTCCCTGCTCCTCTCCTTTTCACACAACCCACATTCAATACATCATTAAAGTCAAATACATACAAAGTTTGACCACTTCCCACTGCTCCTGCTGTACCATGCTGCTGGGCCACCACCAGTTCTCTGCATTACTGTAGCAACTTCCAAGTCAGCTTCCCTGTTTCCTCATTGCTCCACTGTCATCTGTTCTTAACATAGTAGATCCAGTGATCCTTTTAAAATCTCATTCAGATCATGTTACTCTTATGCTCAAGTCCCTGCATTGCTCCACATTCACCAAGTAGAGCCAAAGTCTGGGCCGTGGTCTACCTGACCCTATGTGATGTGGTACCTATTCCCTCATGAATTTCCTCTCCTGCCACCTCCCTTTCACTCACTCCTCTCCAGCCTCACTGGGCTCCTTGACAGGTCTTGAACATACTGGGAACACTCTTGATTTAGGGCCTTTATACTTGCTTTCCCTCAGCTCTTTCCCACCCTGTCCTGCACCCCATATTGGCATGGCTTACTCTATCACCTACTCTGTGGAACTTTGTTCAAATTTCCTCTTCTCAATATTGCCTATCCTGCAATCCACCCCTTTCATTGCCTACATATGCCTTATACTCTTAGTTTTCTTTGTTTTGGCCTTAATACTTAACTTAAAATACTGTACAATGTACTTAAATACTACATTGTTTATTATCCATAACACACTTTTAGAAGTTAAAATTTATGAGAATAAGAAATTGTTTGTTTTTATCACCAAAGTATCCCAAGTGTCTAAAATATGGTCTAATACATATTTAATTTTTCAATATTTGTTGAGTGAATGAACATTATTACATTATTTCTTCTCACCTTCTTCCACCATCACCCCTCAAAAAGGGCTCACATAGGATAAGAATAAATTCAAGCATAACAAAACTCTTCTTATACTTTTGATTTAATTGTGATTGAATAGTAAACAAATCTGTTCTTTAATTGGTAGAAATCCAGAAATAATAGGCTCTCTATGTCTATAAAAGGCAAATTTTTCATATTGATAAATTCAGTATACTTTCAAAACCAAATGAGTATTGAATCTTCATGTCTACCATTATAGCACAAATATTTACTATTCAAAGATTCTGCTGCTGAATTGTTAGTTTAGGGCAGTGGTTGGCAAACTAATTAGTCAACAGAGCCAGAGTTTGCCGACCACTGGTTTAGGGCATACAAATGTGGCGAGAAGATCAATAGAAAACCTACAGATATTTACACAACACTCGCCTTCATAACTACAATCAAAAGAAGATTATTCTTCTTGTCCTTCAATAACCTGTTTAGAAAATCAGGCAAATTCACCATCATTCAATAAGGCAATAAAATTGATTTTGTCTTTTATTTAACTGTCCTTCATTACGTGAAAAAGGCTTGTAAATTAAAGCAATTAAAATATCAACATGGCCCACTTTTTCCCCCCTCTGAAGTCATATCAATCTTATCACCTATCAAAGTGGATGGGGAGTGTAATGAAAGAAAACACAAAAGTGCTTGAGTTCTTCTTGTACCACACAGTGAGGAAAATGTTATATCTATTGACAATTCCTTCAGGCCCATTTTGTTTGTGTAACATAACACACTGGCTATAATATATGTCCCCCTTTTCATCTTATTAAGTCAAGGATAAAAATGGCACTACAAGTTATCTCCTCTTCCCACTTTAATTTTAACTCTTATAATTGTACAATAAATAATGATCATGAATTGAAGTTGCAATTTATCTCAAAGAGTAAATCCATAAGTAATTTTAAATATTTTGCCTAGTATTAAATTGTATTATAAAAATGTATTAATATGCACTTGCTACACTTGTCCTGACAAATAGTTTATTTGCTCCTGTCAGCTTATATGCCTGTAAAGAAAAAGGAAAATATAGTTCTTTGTGGTTCATGGCTAAATTTAACAGTCAATGCCTAGAAATTAGGATTATTCTATCTGCCAATTGAAAAAGGGTACATTGTAGTTTGGTTGAATCCTGCTATTTAGCTAGTTGGTATACATGTTTATCCTCCTTAGCAATTTAAAAGAATAAAGAGAAAATATAGATCTTATATTCCCATTTCATTTTAATTATATAAGAGAACAGGCTAACAGACTTAAATGTTATTTGGGAAAGATATTAATATTTAGTGTTCTCACTCTCCATTTTTTTTGCTAAAATTTCTTCAATACCTTATTCAATTAAATATTTATAGAGCATCAACTATGTTAAATATTCTAATCCCTGCATATTCAAATTTAAACTATTTTAATTGATGTTGTATATATAATATACCTTAAATATATATTAGTTCTCTTTTAACTTATACATTAGCTCTAACTTATTTTCATAACTTAGCAGAAATCGAATGTCTTGATTCTTATTGTAAATATACTATTCTATATGTTTTATACCATAAATAAGATGATTTATAAAAACAGGGTATAGTATGTTTCTAATAGCAGAGCTAGAGCTAGAAGTAGCAGCTACTTATACAAACTTTGTATTGGATAGAATTTTAGAGATTTTAAATTCCAAATTCCTCCTCTTAGAGATGAGAAAATCAAGCCCAGAAAGGTTAAGTGACCTGTCCACTGTCTTAGTGGAAGAGATGCATTAAAATAAAGTTCTTCTGATTCTTGCTTCACATTTTCCATTTAAAACACAACTCCATGCCCTAGAGTGTCAGCCTACAGACTGAAGGGTCCCATGTTCGATTCCGGCCAAGGGCACATGCCTGGGTTGTGGGCTCAGTCCCCAGTGGGGGGTGTGCAGGAGGTAGCCAATCAATGATTCTCTCACATCATTGATGTTTCTATCGCTCTCTCCTTCTCCCTTCCTCTCTGAAATCAATAAAGAAATATATTAAAAAACACATGGTTTTCCATGAAATTAAATAATATTGACACATAAGGACAGAACAAAGAAGTAATTTATCCTTTCATCATAAGAAAATGGTAAATACAGTACTTAGATGTTTAAAAATTAATAATCTCCAGGCAAAATATTCTAAATTTAACTACTCAACACAGATTTTGTGTTTGTCTCATAAGCATGGTTTATATGTCATATATTTATGGTTATATATCTGAAGCAAACAAATTATATTTCTTCACAGTGTTAATTACTTTCCTCTACCTTGTTCATATTAGTTAGGTTATCTGAAGTGGTCTTCACTAGTGTCACCTCAATGCATGACGTATTGAGATTATCAGTGTAGCTAGCTTTAACAATGGTACAAAAGGAAGCCAGAGCCTCAGAGAGCCTAGTAGTAGGGACTCTGGTCATCTATGTGGTCAGCTACTTGGATTATTATGGCTACTTAATGTGAGAGCAATACTTAAAAGAAGAATTTTGGCCAACAAAATAAAATAAAAGCCAGATCCATATTATCAATTACCTTTCCATTTGAAATTAGTACCAAAAATAAACAAACAAAATATTGTGAGGAATAGATTGGCATTCTTCAGTGAAGGAATGGAGGAGAATGCTTACCAAGACCCTTAGATTGGTGAAACAATCTTGGTTCATCATGACAATATTCACAGTTTTGCCCAGGAACAGCGCTCATTGCTAAATAATGAGAGCACACTACAGGCTCTCACTTCTCAATATCATTGGCCTTCATAATTTAGCTAAGAAATAAAGGTCTTTCTCCTCAGGAAAAGTAGGAAAAAGATCTCCTGAGACCCAGTTTATCACTTAATCTGGCTGACCCATCTATTCTTACAGGTAGCAAGAGTAAGTCAATTTTCACTGCCATTACTCTGTGGGCCTAAAAGAGATGGAGAGATCAGTAGAAGATAGAAACAGCTATCCTTGAGTGACATCAGGAACTAAAACAAACCTCAGCCTTCCAAGGAGGATGTGTATGCCAGGGTTGAGCATACAAAGCAATTCTGAAATGTCAACAAAGGTTAAACTTCCTGATGACTAGAAGAGAATTTACTTTTCTCAAAAGTGACTAATATTGGTTTGTATTTTTATTCTAAATCATCAGGATGATTAGCCTTCCTTCTTCTGACATCCTTTTAAGAAATTTTAGATGTGCTTAAATCCTCTATTTACCAGAACAATGTCATCCACTGTGGTGTGTAATTATGGAGAATTTTTCCATTTCAGAACCCTCTATGTATGGAATACTCTTCTACATACTGTCAGTATAAAGAAAAATAGAATAAACTAGCCCATAGAAAGTATCTGCCAGATGAGCTGTAACTCTTCATTGCATTCTCTTTAATGTAGTGAAACAATGACCTCATAAAGCAGGGTAAGCTTTACAAGTGAAATGTCAGTGATGTTCATTAGTAAGTGAGAACACAATTAGAAACACTTGCTACTAATAGTGTGAACACACTCTTCTGTTACAAAATGTCCTTTTAACACATCTGAAATTCTTAAATTCAACTGTTCCAATGTTTTAAATGAAGTCTGATGTGTCTGGGTAACTTTTAGCAAATACACTGGGCTTATTTTTTTAATAGCTTATATACTATCTTCAGCAAACAATCATCTACTAATATTTGCATTGGAGCTCTTAGAAAAATAAAAGTCATGAGTCAGAAAATTATTGTTCTCCACTGTCTCGATTTAGGCTGAACTTTAAATTAATATCTTCATAAAGTTAGGGAAGATCCACATTTAGGTGCTATTCTTTGACTGACTTGCGACTGTAGGTGAATGAATGTATCCTTCACTCAAGGTGCGGAGTTATTTCTGAAATGACAGTACTAAGTATCATAAGGGACAAGTGTAAAGTTGAAGAAGTGCTTAAATATTTAATCAGTATTCAAAATGCCCCAAATGACTTCGTGATATCCAAGTAAAATGAGTACATGTATATTATTTCCTTGAAGCATTATTAAATCAATAAAACATTAAACATGAATGCATATATAATGAGTGAATGTTACAAAGCAAATATTAAACATACGTAGTTTAAACCAATAAAGAATTTCTCTGGAAAGAATAACAATGTGACTGGGAAGCAGGAGGGAAGTGGGAAAAAGGGCAGATGAAAGCTTCCCTGTTTAATTGTATGTAAATTGTGTTCAGAGACAGACAAATTCTCTCTATGCCCAAATTATGTAGTTTATCCCAAGTGTGCAGGCTCCTCTGCTCAGCAACACTGATAAGGACACTAATAGCTTAATTACAACTTGCTGCTCAAGAAGATAAACAAAGCTGTTTGCTTTTTAAACCAGGGGTTACAATTACTTTAAACATCAGGGACAGACACATCTGCAAGTAGAGCTTACTATGTCAGGAAAACCACAGAAAGCAGCTGGAAAATAAAGCCCCAAGAGTGAGCAGCCAGCACAAAATTAGAGCAAAACCGCTTGATTTGAGCAGTGGGGTGGTAGGCGTAGTAAACAGACGACAAACGTTAAGTGGGCGGAGATAGGAAAGTTTTAGGTGCCAGATCTTCCACATTTTCAGGGGGATTCCATCACAGAGACTGAGCACCTCTCCCTCCACGGTCAAGCTTACAATAAACTCACAGTCACGAAGTCCTCTTCAGCACCACCGAGGAAGGACAGCTCCCTTAAACTAAGATCCAGCAGGGACTGCCCTCCCTCCTTGACTACCTTACCATGATCTCCACTGAATTTCTCTTTCGCTGGTGTCCCGGACACTTTGCTTTCAGCGGTATTTTAAGGGACATATGAAAAAGACTGGGAGCTTGTTTGGCTTTTTTTTTTTTTTTTCTTCAGGCGAAAGGGAGACACATCCTTTCAGAAAAATCCATTCTTTTAATTGGTCACCAGAGAAATTTAACCAGGATAAAAGATTGCAAGTCACTGGGTTTAATCTAGTGGCAAAATGGTTTCAGTAAGTCAGTGGTAGCCAAAGACACTAAGGCGATATACCAGAGTGTGATAGTAAAGGACTCAACAGAATAAGTCCTAATATCACTGGGTGGGAAAATAATCTTGGCCTTGAAAGAAACTTTTCAGTCCTTGTCAAGACCCTTCACAACCTTATCCTTAATCTGGAACATACAACTAGAGGATTAACAGTTGCACAGTGAGACCTTAGGCTGTACAGCACACCACAAAAACTGCCAAAGCTTCCCCCAATAAAGTCCTTTTCCCCCCAGCCTCAGTCCAGAGGAACACATCTCAGGAGCAACAAGGAAACATTTTATTAGAAAAACAAAATCACCAAGACAGGAAAATTACACTTTAAGTAACTTGTCTACTTTGGCACTTCCAGTTACCATCCTTCCAGTCATAAAGATATGGTTGCTGAGGGAGCACATCTTGTTTCTCTATGCAGAGTTCTTTTTTTTTTTCTAAACTTCTTGATAGTGGGTAAAATACTCATAATTTGAAGGTCCTCTTCACTACAATAGAGTGTGCACACATGCGTGCACACACACACTCACACACACACTTTGATTCACTTCCATTGTAAAGGGTTTAGTTTCCTAGATAAAAGGTGTCATCTGGTTTTTAAACTTACTTTGAAGGAGGGTCTTCAGGAAAATGCCCTCCTTTTGCATGGAGTTACTGGAATACTAAGGGACTCTAGAAAGGAAGAGACATAGCTAAGGTGTAGGCTTAGCAGTCATTCAGAAAAGGCAGCACTCTGAAGTTGGTGGAGAACAACTTCTTCCCAGTGATAGTAACCATATACTAGTAACGGGGCGGGGAGGGGGAAGGTGTCTGCCTGTGAATCTGTAACAGTAGCAGCAGCAGTGGGGTCAGCAGACACTGGGTGCTTCTCAGGCAACCCTGAGAGATCTCAACTGAAGCAATTTGACTCTCTGAATCCCTTAGTCCTCTCTATTGCTTTATTTTTTCTTCCTTCCCTTTCTTCTTTCCTTCCCTCCCTCCTCTACCTCAATTACCCTTTTCACTTAATTCCATCTGAGTCACTTTGGGCCCCAGTTCCAGTGACACCATCAAATCACCTAACATGTACCCTACAGACCATGATATTATAACGATGATCACAATGGTTGCTTGCCAACTGCTTGGTGCAAGGAAAAAGTCCTGTTCCCAGCTGTCAACTGCACCCCCTGTTCCCACTCCAACACCACAGCAGTGGTACCAACCAGGAAAAATCACCCAGAGTCTGAATGTCACCAGCAAGTTCCATCCACCCTGTAGTAGCCCCGCCAGCAAACCTCACCAGCAGAGCACTGGCATCCTGACCCAGCTCTAGGTTATAACTAGGGTCATTGTTATCAGTGACAACACTTCTTGGAAAGGGGAACCCCGCGGGTGACTCCTGGGCGAATGTAGGGCTCCACACACTACCCTTCCCACCTCCGCAGCGCACGCGCGCACACACACACCACACACACACCCTCCTCACACCAGCGACACAAAGAGAGGGAGTGAGCGAGCCGGTGCTGGACTGGGCTGGGCAGAAAGGGGATGGGAGGGAGGGCATTGCCAGGAGCGGACACCCGGGAGGGCAGGGGGCTGAGCCAGCCTGCGGGGAGGAAGGTAAAAAGGGGAGCTTGGTGGGGAGAGAGCAGGCTGGAGGGTCGTCCTTACCTGCCCCCAGGTTAAAGGAAATCCTGGCCTCCGCGAGGTACGGCGTGTCACTCTTGGATCGGACTCTCCTGATGGGCCGCCGGTCTATATCATCCTCCGAAGATGCCGCCATTAAGGTGGGAGGCAGGAGCAGGGTCGCCCGGCGAGCTGAGAGGGAGAAGGAGAAGGAGAAGGGAGAGGAAGAGAGGCGGAAAGGGGAGGAGGGGAAAGGAAAAGGCTCACACCAGAAGAGGGGGAGGGGAGAGGGGGATGGGAGAGGAAGGGAAAGGGGATGGGGAGGAAAGGGGGAAAAGAGGGGGAAAGGAAGAAAGAAGGAGAGAGAAAGAAAGAGAGCAAGGAAAGAAAAGGGTGAAGGGAGAGAAAGAAAATCCGTTAAGGATTTGTGGACTGGAGCAGAGATCAGGCTGGCTGCCTCTGGCTGGAGCCCAGGGCTCCCCCTAACTCTTCTCCCAGCCTGGACCAGCGCGCGAGTTCTGGGGACTGACACCCTGCCTCCTGCCTGCAGCCAATTCCCAGCTCTTGGCACAGACAGGCTGATGCGAAAGAGAAGACTCCAAAGCAAAGATGCTCAGTCAGCATCATGCCCTCTCCCGCCAAATGCACTTACTCTGCTCTTCAAGCGTACACCAGGGTCTCCTCAACCCACAGGAGTCTCCAGCCAGAGGTACCTGCCTCAGCTTTCCTTGCAATGAATTCGTACTACTAGCAGTGGTCGGCAAACTCATCAGTCAACAGAGCCAAATATCAACAGTACAACGACTGAAATTTCTTTTGAGAGCCAAATTTTTTAAATTTACACTTCTTCTAATGCCACTTCCTCAAAATAGACTCACCCTGGCCGTGGTATTTTGTGGAAGAGCCACACTCAAGGGGCCAAAGAGCCGCATGTGGTTCGCGAGCCGCAGTTTGCCAACCACAGTACTAGGGTGTAAGCTCAGGCCCAATTGGTCATGGAGGAGAGCATTGCACCCAGGGTACCCCTCTGCTTTCCCAACCCAGAGCTCAAAAAGAGATGAAGCCAGATCAGGAAATTCTTAGATGCTCCCTTGAACCCTGGAGGTGGAAAGAAAGGAAAAGTATGTACAACTTTAAGAGCAATTTGGCAGGAAAGTTTCTAGAGTTGATGTTTTGAATGTGGAATAGGCATATTCACACAGAACCGAGTGGCTCTTTTTTATAACCATGACTTTCTATGATGTGTTTATCTTTACATAAATATCTATTCATTTAACCTTCAACTTTCTCTTTATTTGGTGACTTAAGGCACAGATAATAGTCCTTGGATTGCACCTGTGGTCTCTATAACCCCACACTGTTATTTGTGAAGGTGAGGGGAAGATCAAGGGCACTTTACATTTCTTTGAATGTGTGCACTGCTACCTTCACATGTTACCAGCAGAAGGACCTGGAAAGGTTTCTGGAGTATGAATCATAATGGTTTGATGCTCCTATGAAGCTATTGATGGGCTTAACTCTTTTATGTCTGACTTTCTGCAGCTTCAGTCCCTTGGCCTTTTTGTGGCCTGATGTTCTTTCTAATAAGAGCCACCTGGGGTACATGGATAACTGTTACCTTGATTCTCTCCCTGCTACAGAGGAAATCTTAGTGTCAGGTCATGCCCTCTGGTGTCAGAGGAGGAAGTGCTGCTCTGACTCTGCAAGACTTCCCTCTCCCCTTCAGCTGTCCATTTTATCACGCATCTTGTACTCTTGCACCCTAGGATCTTCAGTCCCTCTTCTTTGGCCTCTTACTTCACACACAGGTAGTAACTCTACATCTTAGGAAAAATATATCTGCTCTTGTTCTTACTGTTTCTTAGTCTCTACCATACTCTTTCCTTCCCATTCTGTTCAATTTTCCTGTGGGACTCTTGGCCCCATAGGCTCCATTATTTTCACTCTCAATTCCCTCCTTTCATTTTTATAACTGGTTTCTATCCCCACCTCCCAATCACAGTTATTTTAAAGGTCACTAACACCCTCTTAAGAGTTAAATCCATTTCTTTCTTGGCCTCTTTAAAGTATGTAGTAATCTATCCTTTTTGAAATAATCTCATCTGGCCTTTCTGTACTAGACTAACTCCCTAACCACTTGATTTCTAATTATCAGCCAATTCTCTGTATGTTGGTTTAAAATTACCTGTCTTGGCATTCAAGGCCCTTCACAATCTGATTTCAACCTGTCTTTCCAAATTTATCTACTTTTTACCTCCAGTCTGCTTGGAATTGTCCTAACAAGTCTGGCTTGTTTATGCATTTGTACCTTTGCTTGTTTTTACAACACCAATTTCTTTCCTACAAACTTTCCATGTTCTCCCTCAGGAATATAAGATAAATAACTCATTAGTCCATGGCATGAGCCCAGTACACAGTAAATACTCAATAGATATCCTATATAATAAAAGCCTAATATGCAAATTGTCCCCTCAGGCAGTCATTTGATCTGGAGATCTATCAGGAGTTCGGGGCCACTTGCTATGATGTATGCTGACCACCAGGGGGCGGCATGAAACATGGCGGGCTTCCATGACACAGCACTGGCAGCAGGTGACAGTGGAGGCACTGGTGGCCCTGATAGGTCCCAAAGAGAGTAGGACCATGGCAGGATGGTGGAGCAGATGAGTGGGCAGCACCAGGCCAAGGCGGGTGTGAGCAGGATGGGGGCGGGGGGAGGCAGGTGCTTCCCAGGGCCCAGAGGTCAGCTGGGACCTGCCCTTCCATGCCAGATGCTCATGTTTCAATCACCAGTCAGGCCTAGGAACCACATCCATGCACGAATTTCATGAACTGGGCCTCTAGTTTTTGAATAAAAGAAGAGAGGAGAGGGAAAGAGGAGGGGAAGGAGAAACCAGAGAAAAGAAAAAAGGACTGAATGAGGGTTACTAACTAAAGAGTAGCTGAAGTGGGGGCCAAATCCATGTCTATTTAATTTCAAACCATGTCTCCTTAACCAGTATATTGACCTGCTAAGTATCTATATTTGGCTTATTAGCCACATTTTAAGTTCACTTTTCTGTGACACTTGCCTCATTATTATGTCCCATTTATCTTGGTAAAACATAGATTAAAAATGGATGCCTCCTGTCCCAGGAGGCACTAGAGGGCATTTGGCTCATCAAATGAACCATGACTAATCAGGCTGCAAACCAATATTATGATTGTAACATTTATGCTCAGGCTGGTAAGAAGGTGCAAAAGTAAGGAAATAAATGCAAACAATTCTGAATACTGTGTAAACTATCCCTCTCTTTGAATTAATGCAGTGCTATTTGATTGTTTAAAATATTTGGGATTCCCCACCTCCTTGTCTGTTCATTCATCAGCCATGCCTCTGAAATCACTAAATAAAGTCATTTGAAGGAATCCCTAGGCTAGCTTCCCCAGTGTTTCTTTGATTCTTGATGCAGAGAATTACATCTTTGGATTTCTATTTCTTATTTGTTCAACATTTTAGAGGACTAGGGAGCTAATATTATCACTACCACTTTAGGTTGACCTTTCTTAGAGAAATTTAAATACACTTTTATATTATTTCATTATGAGCTATTTTATTGTTGATATAATTATAGATAGATATGCTTTTTACAAAAATAACATAAAATACTAATCTAATTTCATGTTCTTTTATTATTTTATCTTTATTTTCAGTTTTGACCCTAATCTTCCATTTTTGGGTTTTCCTAATTTACTATCACCTTTGTCTCATTTAATTTTTTCACTTTGCCTTTCTTTTGTCACATCTCTCTTAGTTCTTTCTAACAATTCCTTTCCAAAGTCAGTCCCATTTAATTTATCTCCCTCTATATGAAGTATTTACTTTTGTGGGCTTGTCCCAATGTTTTCACATTCTTTATTCGCTGGGATTCCTGTCATATACATAATATTGTATCATAAAATATTTAACTGAGTGGCATCAGGGAAGAGTCTGAGGTGGAAATCAGGGATTGTGGGTGTTGCCCCCAGTGCTACCACCACCACCAATTAATATTGGACAACCTATTCACTCTACCAGGATGGGTCTCGCTCACCTCAGCTATAAAACTTTAAGGGTCATCCCAGCCAGTGTTGCTCAGTAGTTGAGCATCGATCCAGAAACCAAGAGGTCACCCATTCCATTCCTGGCCAGGGCAAATGCCTGGGTTGTAGGCTCAATCCTCAGTAGGGGGCATGCAGTGTGTCAGTAATGTTACTCTCTCATTGATGTTTCTATCTCTCTATCCCTCTCCCTTCCTCTCTCTCTAAAAATAAAATCAATAAAAACATATAAAAATGCAAGGATCAGATAAACAATCTTAAAACCCTACCAAGTCTTAATACTCCATGAATATTTGCAGGTATTCTTCTAACTCCACTCTTTCTATCAGTGTCTATAGCATATATTCTCTCTTAATCTAAGAAAAGACACTGTTCATTTGATTTATAATTAATCGTATTCAGAAAACCACATGGTATCCATACTTCTTTCAAGTAATTTCATATTATTTGTCTATTTTAGGTAACGGTACATTCTTTAGAATCTATTTTTTTTCTCATATCATTTATATTATGAGGCAACACAAATATGATTATTTGTGTGTGTACATGTGTGGATGTGGGTGTGTGTAAAGGAAGAATTGAATTCAATTGTGACCACAACAACTTCAAAATATAGTGGGTTTTTGTTTTATTTGTTTGTTTGTTTCATTTTAAAGATTGCTTCTTTTTTAATATGCTTGCTGACTCAGGGGCTCTTTTATTCTTTTCTTTTATAAAGCTAATCAACTTCTTAACACTGAAGACCCTTACATGCAAATTCTAACCACAGCTAAATCCCAGAGAAAGAGAAGCAGCATAATAGAGTGCTCAACAAATAACATGTTATCCATCCACCACTGGCATAGAAGAGGGTGGAGATGGGAAGGAGAAGGAGGAGGAAGACTGCACTATTCCATCCTAGTCAAGAAAACTATTTAGATGAGTGAAGCGTATTCTTTAAAATATTATTCCAAGTGTGTTTCTAGGGCACCCATATATCAGTATCACTTAAAATATGTGTTAAAATGTAGATTTTCCAGGCCCCCAACATGAACCTATTGAATTTTGAGGGGATAATACCTTGGTACGTATATTTTCAAAAGGCTCATAACTATGTTCATTCTCAACACTGGTGTTCAACATTATACTGGAGGTCTTGGTCAAGTCAATAATTTAGGTGAAAGAAGTTAAAAAGATATAAGTATTGGAAAATAAGAGAAAAATTGTGATTAGTCATATATGTTATGACTATGTACATACGGAATCCATAAGAATCCAGACTCTGAAATGACTGAATTTTACAACATTACTGGATACAATAGCAATGTAAAATATCATTTTTGTTTCTATACACTAACAAAGTTATGAAATATAATTATAAAAGGATCATTTATAATAGCATAAATATAAAAATATATGAATAAATCTAACAAAAGATGAGAAAAACTTTTATATGAAAAACTACAAAACATTCCTGAAAGAAATTAAGAAGACCTAAATAAAAGAGGGATGGATGAGCATATGCTTATGCTCATGGATTAAAAGACATGCTATTGTAAAGTCATCAGTCTCTTCAAAATAATCTATAAATTCAATGAAATTTCAATCAAAATCTCAAGTGTTGTTTTGTTTTTTTTTTTAATTTGACAACATGATTCTAAAATGCATATGGAAATTCAAAGGAACAAGGCTAGCCAGGACAATCTTGACAAATAAGAAAATAGCTGGAAGGTTTATAGTAGAATATATCAAGTCTTTTAAAAGTATAGAATTCAAAAACAAAATAAGGTAATAGACCAATGGAAAAGAATAGACTCACATATAAACAGTAACTCAATTATGACATGAATCTCACTACAGTATTATGGGGAAAGATGGACTTTTCAATAAATAATGCTTGATCATTTGAATATCCGTATGGTGGAAGAAAATAAACTTAATCCCTGACTCACACCATACATAAACTACAATTCTAAATGAATCATGAACCTAAATTTAAAGAGTAAACAACAAAGTTTCTGGAAGAAAATTTTTTCAAAAAAGAATATTTTATGACCTTGTTTTAAATAGGACATGAAAAGCTCTAACCATAAGAGAATAAATAGGCATGTTTATGCCATTAAAATAAAGAACTTCTGTTCATCACAAGACAATTAAAAAAATGCAACATAACAAAATATGTGGGATACAGTTAAAACAGTGCTAATAGCAGAACTTATAGTATTAAATGTTTATATTACAGAAAAGAAA
Source organism: Corynorhinus townsendii (assembly GCA_026230045.1). Classification (NCBI taxonomy): domain Eukaryota; kingdom Metazoa; phylum Chordata; class Mammalia; order Chiroptera; family Vespertilionidae; genus Corynorhinus; species Corynorhinus townsendii. The sequence continues at coordinate 137,144,988 of JAPDVU010000002.1, read as the reverse complement.
ATATCTTGAATTCATTATTTAAATTCCTATCTCAGGAACTTAGGGGAAAAAAATTTAAAGCAAACAGAGGGACAAAACTAATAGAGAGCACATGTCAATTAAATAAAAAACATGCAGACAATAGAAAAATAAAATGAAAAACTCATTCTTAAAAAAAATCAATAAAATTGATTAACCTTTAGCAATATTGTTGTAGATAAAAAATAGAGAAGAGGCCCTGGCCAGGTAGATCAGTTGATTAGAGCATCTTCTGGATATGAAAAGTTGCAAGTTGCATTTCCCATCAGGGTATATACAGGAAGCAATCAATTAATGCAAAAATAAGTGGAACAACAAATTGATCTCTTGGTTTTGTTGATCCTTTGTATTGAATGACATATTGGTCTATATGTCATTCATTTCTGCTCTGATCTTTATTATGTCCTTCCTTCTGCTCACTGTGGGCTTTTCTTGTTGCTCTCTTTCTAATTCTGTGAGTTGTTGAGTTAGAAGATTTATTAGCATTTTTTCTTATTTTTTGAGGTAGGCTTGTAGAGCTATAAACTTCCCTCTCAGGACTGCTTTCATTGTGTCCCATAGCATTCGCATTGTTGTGTTTTTATTGTCATTGTTTTCCAGGATGTTTTTAATTTCTTCTTTGATCTCGTTGATCACCCAATCATTGTTTAATAGCATGCTATTCAGTTTCCAAGTGTTTGAATTTTTTAGAATGTTTTTATTGTAATTTATTTCTAATATTATGCCATTGTGGTCTGAGAAAATGCTTGATATGATTTCAATCTTTTTGAATTTATGGATGCTTTGCTTGTGACCCAATATGTGGTCTATTTTTGAAAATGACCCATGTGCACTTGAGAAGAATGTATATTCCGAGACTTTGGGGTGAAATGCTCTGAAGATGTCAATTAGGTCCATCAGATCTAGTGTGTCATTTAGAATTGCTGTTTCTTTGCTGATTTTTTGTCTGGAGGATTTATCCAGTGATGTCAGTGGTGTATTAAAGTCTCCTACTATGATTGTATTGTTGTCAATCTCTCCCTTGATATCTTCCAGGAGTTTTTTTATGTATTTGGGTGCTCCTGTGTTGGGTGCATATATGTTTACCAGAGTTATATCTTGTTGAATTGCTCCCTTTAGTATTATGTAGTGGCCTTCCTTATCTCTTGTTATGGCCTTTACTGTGAGGTCTATTTTATCAGATATAAGTATCGCTACCCTAGCTTTTTTCTCATTTCCATTTGCCTAAAAAATATTTTTCCATCCCTTCACTCTCAGTCTGTGTGGATCTTTTGCTCTGCGGTGGGTCTCTTGTAGACAGCAAATATATGGGTTATGTTTTCTTATCCATTCAGCTACCCTATGTCTTTTGATTGGTGCATTTAATCCATTTACATTTAATGTTATTATTGACAAGTACATGTTTGTTGTCATATTTTTCCTTAGTGTTTGTGTTTCTTTTTGCCTTTCTCTTTTTTCTTTTTTACAGCAGTCCCTTTAGCATTTCTTGCATTGCTGGCTTGGTAGTGATAAACTCTCTTAGCCCTTTTTTGTCTGTGAAGCTCCTGATTCCACCTTCAATTTTGAATGATAGCCTTGCTGGGTATAGTATTCTTGGATTCAGTCCCTTGCTTTGCATCACTTTGTATATTTCATTCCATTCCCTTCTGGCCTGGTGTGTTTCTGTTGAGAAATCAGTTGATATTCTAATAGGAGATCCCTTGTAGGTAACTTTCTGATCTCGCTGGCAGCCTTTAAGATTCTTACTCTGTCATTGGTGTTCGCCAATTTAATTATGATGTGTCTTGGTGTTGGTCTTTTGGGGTTCAACTTGTTTGGGACCCTATGTACTTCTTGGACTTGCTTAGTTTTTTTCTTGTCAATATCAGGGAAGTTCTCTGTCATTATTTATTCAAACAGGTTTTCTATTCCTTGCTTCTCTTCCTCTCCTTCTGGTATCCCTATTATTCAAATATTGTTTCGTTTTGTGTTGTCCCAAAGCTCCCTTAGGCTCTCCTCTTACTTTTTAAGTCTTCTTTCCAGTTGCTGCTGTGTTTGTGTGTTTTTTCCTACCTTGTCTTCTAATTCGCTTATGCGGTCCTCTCTCTCTCTCCCTCTCTCTCTTTCTCTCTTCTTCTCTGTCTCCCTCCTGCCCCCCCCTCTCAAATCAATAAATTAAAAACAAATAGAGAAGATGCAAATCACCAATATCAGGAATCAAACAGGAGTAATAATTATAGATCCTATATCCATTAAAAGGATAATAAAACAATACTGCAAATATCTTTCTGCTCATATATTTAAAAACTTAGCAAAAGTAAATGACATGCTCTCTTAAAAAAAAGATATTAGGTTCTAGTCTGTTTGCTCAATGATTAGAGCATCAGCCCAAAGATAAAAGATCATGGGTTCAATTCCAGTCAAGGACACATGCCTCGGTTGCAGGTTCAATCCCTGAACCTGGTCAGGGTGCGTTGGGAGGGAGGGGCAACCAATTGATGTGTCTCTCTCTCATTGATATTTCTCTCTTTGTGTCTCTCCTCCTTCCTTTCAATGGGAAAAATATCCTCAGGTGAGGATTAACAACAACAACAAAAATATATTAGGAGAGTGAAAAGGGAAAGCAATAGACTGGGAGAAGATATCTTCAATTTTGTATATGATATGGATTTGTAACCAGAATATATAGAGAACTAAAACAATAATAAAAAGAGAGACAACCCACCTCAGTTTTTTTAATAGACAAAAGACTTGAATAGGCACTTCACAAAAGTAGATATCCAAATGTTTAATTATTTAATAGGCCTAAGGAAAGATGCTTGCCATGGCAGGGTGGGTAAGTTGGTTGGAGCTTTGTCCTGGACACCAAAAAAGCAAAAAGGTTGCAGGTTCGATTCCCTGTCAGGAGGCAACTGATGGATGCCTCTCTCTCTCTCTCTTTCTCTTCCCCGTCCTCTCTCTCTAGAAATCAATAAACATATCCTTGGGTGAGGATTAAAAAAAGAAAAGATGCTTAGAGTCATTACTTAAAGTTAATTTCAAATAAAAACCTTAGTGAAATATCATTACATATCACCAATTTAACTAAAACTTAAAAATCATTCAATGCCAAGATTGGTTAGGATGTGGAGGAACTGATGCTCTTATACATTGCTGGTAGGAATGTAAACTTGTAAAACTACTCTGGAAGACTTTCTATACAAATGTATACATAAACATAGGTAACATAGTAAACCTTATAGCAAGGATGAGCACGTTGATAGCAAATTTATTCATAATCACTCAAACTGGAAACAACCCAAATGACCATCAACAAGAAAAATATACAAAATGATTGTACTATCTTCATACAGTGCCATACTACATAGAGTTGAAAAGGAAGAAGCTACAACATGGATAAATCTCATAGGCATAGTGTTGAACTTCAGAAGCCAGACCTAAAGGAATATATATTATATGGGTAGGTATACATTCCACTTATCTGAACTTTAAGAAAAAGAAAAGCTAATATACAGTGATGGAAATTTGATTAGAGAGATATTGTCTTGGAAGGTGCACAAAGGATCCATTTTGGATGTAGCAAATATTCTGTATCTTGATCTGGGTGGCAGTTATACCTATTAGAAAAGATGATTACTTTCATAAAAGTTCATAAAATTTTACATTTTATGTTTGTTCGCATCATCTACATATGTTATATACCACTAAAAGTAAAATTATATTATGCTTAATTTTAATAAAAAATTTGCTAGTTACCATTAGATGCACATTTACAAATAAAACTGTTACATGATTTTTGTAAGCAAATATGTGTCCTGGAGAATATCATAGTATGTAAGAATCATAGTTATTTGATAACAATCATTATCAATTTAAAAATAAGAAGCACAAGCTCTTTTTAAAAAAGTAATATAAACCTTCCAGCTTATTAAAATGCACAAATAAAGTGAGAATTATTGCACTTAAGTACCAATTATTTACAAATCATACTATTATCCATAATAAATTTAATTTAAATAATCTATAATAATAAAAGCATAATATGCTAACTAGACTGGATGCCCTTCTGGACATCCTTCTATCCTTCTGGATAAAGCCTGGGCTGTGAGGGAAGCCCGGGTCCCGGGTGCCAGAGGGAAGCTGGTGCCAGCAGCTGGGGGAAGGAAGACCTACTCTTGCATGAATTTCATGCTTTGGGCCTCTAGTTTCTTAATAAATCGGGTCATCTTTGTGAATATCAATATCTCACTATGCTAAAATTCTGTAAGTTTTTTCTGTCTCAGCCTTTTTAGGCTATCATATATCATTTATAACCATGATCTTTTAAATATTCTGCTCCCACCATTCTGTGCTACATTAATAATAACAAATAAATAGATTGGAAATATATATGACAAATAAATAAAAAATGATGACAGTAAGCTTCTTGGTATGCCAGAAAAAAAATCACTTTATTTCCCCCAAAAGGGAGCATGTGACAAGAACACAGGGGTTAGCTTAAAGGGGCTAATATTGGCCAAATCTGGGACAATTGGAGCACAGAAGCAGTTAAATCCACTGATAAATTATAAACCACTAATAATAGGTATTTGTGAGTAATAAATAATAAGTGGATAAAACATAATAAATGAGTAAATATCTAAATAAGTAAATACAGGAGAGGGGTGGGCAGGATCTGACTTACAGTAGAATGCCAGGGCTGGCCAGTCAATGCAGAGGGATGCTGGAGTTACAAAATCATAATTTTGCAACCATCATAGTTAAAATTAAGCAAGAGTCAATAATGGATGCCAACTCCAGGGGGGTCTTTTGATCAAAAGGATATTTTCATGATGTTAAAGTTCACCTTTGGAGTATCCCAGCATAACCTGAATCAAACTATGAGGAAAAAACATCACACAACATTAAAGTAGGAATGGTCTATTAAAACTAGGAAGGGGAGCCCTGACCGGTTTGGCTCAGTGGACAGAGCGTTGGCCTGTGGACTCAAGGGTCCCGGGTCAAGGGCATGTACCTTGGTTGTGAGCACATACCCAGTAGGGAGTGTGCAGGAGGCACCTGATCAATGTTTCTAACTCTCTATCCCTCTCCCTTTCCCTCTGTAAAAAAATCAATAAAATAAAAATACACACACACACACACACACACACACACAACAAACTAGGAAGGGGAACTGTATTCTTTAAAAAAAATCAGTGTTCTAAAAGACAAATTAAGGCTGTGGAAAATTTACAGATAAAAGAAAGAAAAGGGCATCTGACCTAGAAGGATCCTGAACTGACCCTAGACTGGATCCTGTCCTACAGGGGAAAAGTGCTATAAAGAACCCTCTTGGTCCTGGTCGGTGTTGTTCAGCTGGTTTGGTGTCATCCTGTGCACTGAAGTGTTGCCAGTTCAATTCAGGTCAGGGAAGGTGCCTATGCTGCAGGCTTGATCCCTGGAAGGGGGTGTGCAGGAGGGAGCCAATCAATGTTTCTTTTTCACATGAATGTTTCTCTCCTCTCTCTCTCTCTCTCTCTTTCTCTCTCTCTCTCCCGTTCTCTTCCTCTTTCTCTAAAGTACGTAAAAACATATTTTTACAACACCACCAAAACAAACAAATAAATAAATAAACAAAGCAAACACACACAATCACACTTGTATATTCTCTCTCTCCTTCCCTTTCTTGTTCCTTTCTGTCTCTTTCTTCTTCTATCTCTACATAAATACTTTTACAATCCTCTCTAGATAGATAGATAGATAGATAGATAGATAGATAGATAGATAGATATAGATTCCTAATAGATAGATAGACAGATAGACAGTAAGATAAAGACAAGAGATAGAAAATGATAAGCAAATGGGATAAAATGTTATAAGTAGGTGAATTTGTCACTTTTCTGTAAGTTTTAAATTCTTAAAAGTTAGAAAGTACCAGTATTTAGGAGAGTTCTCCAAAATTTCTGAAAAATTATCATTGTCAGGCATCTCCAAAAGCTGTGGATAAATACAGTATAGTAGATATGAAGGGTACTCTGCATTTATGTGAAGGGTCTTTAAGTTTTTGTTAGAAATTGATTCTGGTATAGTAGAATAGAACAGATTAAGAATTTTGGCTATACAGATCAATTAATCACATATGTTACCATTTTGCATATCTAACATGAATTAAATTATATAAGAATCTTTACACCTCACAGTTAATTTCACTTGTATAATGTCACTGATTACAGTGATATATTCAAAATAATTCATGTAGAAAATACAAAATGTAAATGATGAAGATGAATATTAACTACAATATCAAACCAATAAAATTTCAGTACTGTCACCTGTGTCCCAATCTGAGCTGGGTGTGGGAAGCAAAGCAGCCTTGGGAGCAGGAGACCTCCCTCAGAAGGGGTGAGGGTTCAGGCCCCTTCATGGGTGGGGTGTGTGTGTGTGTGTGTGTGTGTGTGTGTGTGTGTGTCTGTGCCCCACCTCTGTTGACCCCCAAGTTCTCTCCTGATGGCCCCTCTGCAACTGTGCCTGTCTTAGGTTGTTCCTTCCCTGAGGAATCTTACCCATCTCTGGCTAACCAGTCATCCTCCGGGGCCAAGCAGGGTGATGTGAGGTTCCGTTCTGTCTCCTTGGTAGCCCACGCCCCATGGCCTCCACTCCTAGCACCTGCCTTAGGATCCCCTGGCCTGCTGGTGGGGTCCCAGCGCTGATCACATATCTCGGGGAACTCAGGTTTGTTCTCCAGTGAGGGCCCAGCTCACACGATTGGACGAGAGACAGACCCATGGTACCAGCCACCACGAGGCTTCAAGCTCAGCATGAACAGAAAGCTCAGGCAACAGCTGAGGGCAAATGGATTGTGAGAAGAGGGTCTCTCTTGGCACAAAGGGCAAGAGGGGCCAATATAGGATGCTCAAGTGCCTTCCCAGTGCCTTAATTCCTTCTGAAAGGGATTAAATTCTTTCATGTCCTTTTTTAAATTGCTGCCAAACATTCAAAGAATTAGTTTTTAAGTTTGTTTGGGATAATTGTACAATATGCTGTTGCCCCCCATGGCTGCTTTGCTTCCCACGTCCAGCTCAGATTGGGACACAGGTAACAGACAGAGACTTGGCTGACAGCAGCTGCCCTATATCTAAATTCAGCCTAGCACCAGGAATGCTCAGGGCTTACTCAAGAATGCAAATAATCCTTTGCACTAATATTTACAGGGTACACTAAGATTGTTGGTAGAGTATTAAATTTGACAGTAAAATAGTAATCAAGCTTTCAGATTAATTTAAATAGGCTAATTGAAATAAGTGAATATTCAAGAAAATTTAATTGTACTGGACAAAAATCTGTTTCTAAAGTTAATAACTAAAATTTTTATTGGCAGTTCATCTCATGGTAAAATTCCTGAACATGCAATGAACCTAAAGCAGTCATATTTTTGGGCAAAAATATTAAAATTTAAAGTTATCAAGACTGCATTATAAAATTTACAGGAACCTCCATTAATCAAAAAAAAAAGGGGGGGGGAGAGATAGTAGAAGAATAACATGTAAGGAAAAATATCTGTAAGTAACTTACATCTAGAAAATTTTTACTTTACCAAATTAAGTTTCATTTGCAATGCTAACAGCAAGACGGCCATTAAAAACACACATGGTGTCTAAATAAGACAAAGGAAAATAGTTTGGGCAAAAATAAAAAGGATCCCAAATCAATTATATAGAAAAGATTCCTTTATTAACTTTTGGTTGAGAATATGTTTGTATATTTTCAGAAAACAACTCCAAGACCATGTGGATTCCTGCAACAGAGAGGAATTGACAGGTCTGCTCCAACCATGAAGACAAGAGGAGAAACAGTCCAGAGATGGAAGACGCTGATGATGCCTTGCCACGCTAGCAGTCAGCAGCTGTGCATCACAGCAGGTTGCCTAGGACCAAACCAGAGAGGGTCGGACCTGCATTGCCACCATGTGCCCACCATCCAGATATCATTGCTGACATGTACACATAAGGAACTGTTTGACATTGAAACGGGGACTCAGAACTGTTGGACATTGAAATTGGGACTCAAACATTTTTTATTATTATATGTTTATTTCTAGTCTGCAGAGGCAAGATTTTCTAAAGGAAAGAAATGGGGGGAAAATAGATACAGAGGCAAAGAAGCATTGAACAGACTGTCAAACTACTGTGGGAAGGCAGGGGAGGTTGTGGGGCGGGGGGGCTGTAAGAGATCAACCGAAGGACTTGTATGCCTGCATATAAGCATAACCAATGGATACAAGACACTGTGCAAGGGGGGCAGGTGAAGGCATGTACTGGGAGGTTGGGGTGTCCGGTGGGGGGGGGGTCAATGGGGGAAAAAAAGGAGACATATGTACTACTATTTGTAATACTTCAAACAATAAAAAATAAATAAATAAATAAAAATAAAAATAAATAAATAAAATAGATTGCAGTACTAACTTGCATATCTTAAATGGTTTAGTAAAAACATTCCAAAAAGGCTTTTGGACTTTATATTACAACTAAATTTAGTATGGAGCCACTGAGATGTTTTTTCTTCCCTATACATATGAATACTTTGCTAGAGAACCAAGAATCTGAGGGATTGTTATTGGTATATCATAGTGCTCTCTGCCTAAACTTGTCATTAAAGGAGCTGTCCACTATACAAATTTTTTATATTAATTCCTTTTCCTATCTTATTAATTTTGTGGGGTCCACAAAGGAGTGGGGACGACTACCTTTCTATTACCATTGTTGCTTGGTATTCCAGCTCTGCAGTGTTCCTACTGGCCTAATTTAGGTCTTTGCACTGGGCAACTTCAGGAGTACACCACTTAGATCATAGTCTATGTGAATAGAATTAATGGGCCTGTGAATTCCACAACTTGTGCAGCCATACATAAGGTGTGGCTTCCTGAAGAGATGGTTCCATGCCTGGGCATTCAGGCCAACTCTGTTTCCTATCACAATGTGGGTGTAACATTTACTTGTTCTGATTCTTCCTTTAAGGCTTGAATACCTAGCTTTCCACAAATTGATGCCTGGATAATGATGAATGCCAGACTATTTAATAGCTACCCTAAAATTGGCATAGTGACTCCTCCCCCAGAGGGACTACATATTGATTTATGTAAAAGTGTGCCTAATTTAAAAACCATTTAAAGGTATAAAATAGAGTAGCAAAACATGTTCAAATATAGGAGTCATGTTCTCTGTTTCTTTCTTAAAAATTCTGCTCCCGTAAAACTTGTGTGTGATGGTAACCAGCCTCCAAGATGGTCCACAATGATTTCTAACTCTTGGTATTTATATGTTGTGATGTCCCCTCCCATACTGAAACAAGATTATTCCCTGTGACTGGTAGAATATGGTGGAAATGATGGTGAGTCATTCCAAATGAAGCTCATAAAATACACTGTGGCTTCTACGTGGCATTCTCTTTGTGTGTCTTGTTCTGGGAGAAGCCATCTGCAATGACATGGACACACCCAAGATGCCTGAGAGGCTCACATGGCAAGGAACTGAGACTTCCTTCTAAGCACCATGTGTGTGCGCCACCTTGGAAGTCCCAATCAAGAATCTGGATGACTGCAATATTGGCCAACATCTTGACTGCCATTTCAGACATGAGCCAGAGTCACCCAGCTAAGACACTCTCTAATTCCTGACCTAAAGAAACTGCAGGGTAATGTTTGGGGGTAATTGGATATGCAGCACTAGATAAGTAATACTCATAGGTTCTCAATGGACTCAAAGCATCAACCATGAATGCTTAGATGCTATCTATGCCCATCATAGAATCCAAATATTAGCCAGTTTTTTGGATCAATTAACAAATTTTAAGACAGAAGATCTAAACAAAAACTGGACAAACATTATCAAACTAGAGGTTCAGTGCATGAAATTTGTGCATGGGGTGGGGGGGGGTGTCCTTCAGCCCAGCCTGCACTCTCTCCAATCTGGGACCCCTCTCACAATTCAGGACTGCTGGCTCCCAACTGCTTGCCTGCCTGCCTTCCTAATTGCCCCTAACCGCTTCTGCCTGCCAGCCTGATCACCACCTAACCACTCCTCTGCCAGCCTGATTGATGCCTAACTGCTCCCTTGCCAGCCTATTTGCCCCTAACTGCCCTCCCCTGCAGGCCTGGTCACCCCTAACTGCCCTCCCCTGCAGGCTTGGTCCCCCCCAACTGCTCTCTCCTGCAGGCCTGGGTCCCCCCCAACTGCCCTTCCCTGCAGGCCCGGTCACCCCCAACTTCACTCCTCTGCCAGCCTTGTCACCCCTAACTGCCCTCCCTTGCAGGCTTGATCACCCCCCACTACCCTCGCTTGCAGGTCTGGTCCCTCCCAATTACCCTCCCCTACTGGCCATCTTGTTGTGGCCATCTTGTGTTCACATGGGGGCAGTATCATTGACCACATGGGGACAGCCATCTTGTGTGTTGGAGTGATGGTCAATCTGCATACTACTCTTTTATTAGATAGGATAGAGGCCTGGTGCATGGGTGGGGGCCAGCTGGTTTGCCTTGCAAGGTGTCCCGGATCAGGGTGGTGGTTCCCTTGGGGTGTAGGGCAGCCTGGGCGAGGGACCTGTGGTGGTTTGCAGGCCAGCCACACCCCCCTGCGACCCAAGCGGAGGCCCTCATATCTGGGATTTATTTATCTTCTACAATTGAAACTTTGTAGCCTGGAGCGGAGCCAAGCCTTCTGCTCACTCCATGGCGGCAGCCAATTCTGTTGGGATTTATTTATCTTCTATAATTGAAACTTTTTAGCCTGAAGCAGAGACCAAGGCAGGCCAGGGCTACAGAAGCTTGGCTTCCTCCATCGCCAGGGGCAACCCTAGCTTCCTGCTCTCTCCAGCTCCATGGCTGCCACCATTTTTGTTGGGATTTATTTATCTTCTATAATTGAAACTTTGTAGCCTGGAGTGGAGGCCTGGGCAAGCCAGGGTGTGTGGAAAGCTTGGCTTCCTCCATCACTGGCGAAATCCAAGCCTCCCTCCTGCTCTCTCTGTGGCTGCAGCCATCTTGGTTGGGTTAATTTGCATACTTACTCCTGATGGGCTGGTGGTTATGGCTTGTGGGTGTAATGGAGTGATGGTTAATTTGCATATTACTCTTTTATTAGATAGGATGACAGTAGAAATCTTCCCACTGGAAAACCTTTCTTTGCCTCCTCCTCTCATCTTTGCATGTCTAAATTCTACCCTTCTCTGTGGCTGGAGGTTTTTTTTGTTCGTTTGTTTGTTTTTTTATGGTGACGTTTTTATATTTTTATTTATTTTTTTTTTTACCATTTTTTATTGTTTTAAGTATTACAAATAGTAGTACATATGGTGGGAAAAAGATACAGAGGCAAAGAAGCATTGAACAGACTGTCAAACTACATTGGGAAGACAGGGGAGGTTGGGCGAGGGGGGCTGTAAGAGACCAACTGAAGGACTTGTAGGCATGCATATAAGCACAACCAATGGATATAAGACACTGGGGCTGGGGGGAGGGCGGGCAGGTGAAGGCATGTACTGGGGGATAGGGGAGGTCGGGGGGAGATCAATGGCTGGAGGGTTTTTATTCCCATCCTCAATGCAGCAAAAGTGTGAGAATGTAGTACCTTTCTTTTTTCTTTATCTCTGTCCATCTGTGGAACTTTGTAATTTCAACCTTGTGTGAATATATAAACACTATAATGTGGATTATTAGTATCCTCCTAGACTTTATGGAATAAATTTTAACAGCACAGACTTTGAGGTTAGCCTTCTTGAGTTTATACCCATATTGCACATTTAATAGTTGTGTGATTACATGCAAGTCACCAACCTCTTGTGCATCTAGAAGATGGGACTGCATAGTACATATGTGTTAGGGTTTCTATGAGGATTCAAAAAGTCCCAATAAAGATGTATTGTATATTGTTACTGGCCAGCTCCAAGTAAGGCTATCACTTTGAAATTAAACCTTGGCATAATTCCCAAGCTTAATGCTTATTAGATATTTGAAAAAAGTTAGTAAGCTCTCCAAGCTCTTATTTCCTTATATGTAAACTAGAAATAAATTCAACCATCTCACTGGGCCTTTGGAGGATAAAACATTATATAATAAATGTAAAACACCTAACACAGAGCTTGACAAATGGTAGGCGGGCAACGAATGTTCGTTGTTTCCTTCTTCTCAGCTTCTTAAAGTAGATACTGTACAGAGTGGCTAGAGGCTGGCTGTTAAAACATGCTAGAAAGAAAACTGTATTTCAGGCTTTGTGTGTTGAACTGAGTTGGACATAAACCCAAACAGCTTTCTATTATTTAGTAAATGTTGAACATGCCTGGTTAAGATATACAAGTCATTTTCCCAATCTGATTTAATAGTCAGGTAATGTTAAACTTTATTCATTTTAATTTTGTATTTTCTACATAATTGATTTCAATATAGTTGCTGTAATTAATGCTATACTTTTCTAATATTTGTAATTTATGTTCAATGTACAAAGGGGTGACATAAACGTGAACATATCTTTCTGTGGCAAACTGCTGGGCCTTGTTACTTGCAATTTGATCTTAGAAGCAAAGACCGTGGGCTTGAATCCCATTTGAGCCTCATGTACAACAACAGAATGTAGAGTTATTAGACTAAGTAATAGAAGATAGGATTCTAGCTCTTGATCTGCCACCTTCTACTATCTAGTTTAGATAAGTCACCTCTTTCTAGAAAACCAGGTTGTTTTAGGAAAAAACTGAGTCAGAACGACTCATGTTTGAATCCTGGCTCTACCTCTTCCTAGATGTGAAATCTCAATGAGTCTTAATTTCCTATAAATTGGGACAATAATATCTAACTCATAAGTCTGTGATTTTGAATAAAATAAACATGTATAGCTTCTGGTATATGTTAGGTATTTTTGCTTTTTCTTTCTTTCATGTCTCAGTTTTATCACCTGTAAAATGATCCAGTTGAATTAAGTCCCTTCTAATGTTATATTATTATAGAAATTATACTAATGAATGCAATATTAAAAAGATCTGGGCACTTGCTCTTGGTATGTAATAAAGTGTTGCATATCCTATATAATAAAAGGCTATTATGCAAATAGACTGAATGGAGGAACAACTGAACAACCAAACAACTGGTTGCTATGATGTGTGCTGACCACCAGGGGGCACACACAGAACATGGTGGACGTTGGCTGTGGCAGGATGGTGGAGCAGGTGAGCGGGGGCCCAAATTGTATTTGACTATTTCCTATATCAGTTAAAATGAACTACCCCAATATATGAAGATTTTATTTATTTTTGATGTTAAGACAGAAAATTAAAGGTAATCAATCTGAGGGGCTTGATTTAGGTTAAAAGAATATGTATGTGTGTGCCCATGTGGATAAAAATAATATAAGAATATTTACCAGGTTGTAAAGATACCTATTACTTATTTATTATTTATTTAGTTATTTTTTGAGAGTGAGAGATTGATTTGTTGTTTCACTTATTTAGGCATTCTTGTATGTGCCTTGACTGGGACCTCAACCTTGACGTATTGGGTGTATTGGAACAATTCTCTAACCAACTGAACTACCTGGCCATGGCAAGAGTCCCTATTTTTAGATGATGGTTATAATTGAGTTTTGTTGTTTGTCTATATTTTCTAAGTCTTGTATGGCTGTTACGTGTTACATCAATAGTGAGATGGAAAAGCAAGTTATAAGTATTATATGAAACTCTTGTGAACACTTAAGGCAATTACCTCCCTCCACCACAACCCAACTTAAAGTCAGAGACCCACCATCCCACAGTGATAGCTTCCAAAATAGATGAAAGTAAAAAATTACTTTAAGGAGGTGAACCTAAAAGTAATACACAAAGCAACTCCATTGCCATATTATATCTTATATTATTAAGATATTCTATCTTTGAATGTGTGGAAATAAATGAGCCATGTATGTTCACACATCTTTCCTAGTATTATCATAGTTGTCAATATAATATAGAACTATAATGAAGTAGAAAGAATCAAAAGGTTCACGATTGTAATTCTGGCTCCATTTCTAATAGCTGTGTAAGCTTGGGAAGTTACTTGATTATTAGAAACACGGATTACTTCTGTAAAAGGGGATAATAATAAGTACTTCACAAATTTTCTTTTCCAGGACTAAATGAGATAATAAATACCAAGACCCTGGCACATGAATGTGAATCCTCTTCTCACTTACATTTCCTTTTTCAACTTTTATACATCTCCAGGTTATTGAGCTAGCATAGGATACAGGGCTAATGTAAAAATCAGCCTTGCAGTATGATGTTTTGAGTGTGGTTTTGCTTTCCAGATACAAGGGTTAAATTAGGCTAAGTCAAGTAGTTTTTTTCTCTGCCTCTCATCTATCAAGTTTAATAACTAACTAGTGCATAATCAACTAAATGGAAGAGAAAAATATTTCTGTGTAGGTTCAAATGAAAAGTAAGGTCTATTTTTAACTAGCTATATCTGAGTCTCTTTTTTTTCTTCTTCCTTTTCCACATTCTGTGACACCCTATAGTTCTGTAAAGTGACTGAGATGCATTGAGATTAAAAAACAATAAGCTTGTGTTCTTTAGATGATCTTATAAATGATAACTGGAAATTTTATTTCTAATGAAAAAACAAGCCAGAATTAGAAATAATGTTGGTAACGTCAAATGTTTGGCTCATTTAAATATGTCAAGTGGAATATTGATTTTAAGTACTAGTGTTAGGGAGAAAATACTGTATTTATAGTGAAAACTTTTAATTTAGAATATAAATTTTTTTAACCATCTCTCAATCCTCTAAATATTATGAGAGGAATATTAAAGGCCAGTGGAACTACATATTCAGAGGTGGATATAAAACACACTAGTGAAATTATTTTAGGAATTACCAAGGCACACAGAATATTTTGGATGGTTTTCCAAGATCTTTATACCAAACTTTACACCTATAGAACTTATTCTCTACTGGTAATCTATGCTTGGATATTCTATAGGGTCTCCAAAGTCAAAATATTCTAAATTTGACTTTATTTTTTTCCTCCCTCCATCATGATTTTCTTCCAATTTCTTCTTTTAGTGAAGAGGTTCATTATCCATCCAGTGGGTCCAAGAAACCATTTGGACATTATTCAAATACCTCCTCTCTCACCTTCTGTCTTCTCACCCTACCACGATATAATCCACAGAAAGTATGTCAGTGGTCCCTCTCTCCTGACAAATGCGCTGTCATATCCCTTTTCAGGCTGTCTTTACTGCTTGACTGGGGTCCTGTAAGAGCTTCTCAATGGTTCTCTTTACCTCTAATCTTGCTCTCTCCAATCTGTTTTCCATATTTGTGTCCTGATAAAAATCAATCTGACAACAGATCTCCTCTGTATTAGTATATTATTAGATTCAGTATCAGATTTGGAATTCCTTAGTTGGGAACACAAAGTCTCACATTCTAGTCTCTTTGCTTGCCATTCCCCATATCTACAAGGTACCTCTCATTCTGGAACATGTATACAGTTCCTCTAATATTCGGGGTGGGCAAAAGCAGGCTTACAGTTATTCATATGGAAAATAATACAATAAGTAATAAATAAGAATATAAGAATAAACTCAGTGTTTCATGTACTCACAACTGTAGACCTACTTTTGCCCAATCCTGTATTATACTCCTAACTAGAGGCCCAGTGCACAAATTCTTGAACTGGTGAAGTCCGGCCGGCCCAGCCCCAATCAGGCCGGATTGGGGCAGAGCCTGTTTGAAGGAGGAGATGGTGGGGGGGAGGGGCCACAGGCAATTGGCCAGGGGCCCCCCCGCACCTGATTGAAGTGGGGGGATAATAGGGGGCGGGGGCGGCCATGGGGAGGGGCTTCAAGGGGGTTGGCCAGCCACCCCGCCCTTGATTGGGGTGGGAGAGTCTGATCAGGGGCAGGCCGGCTGGGGGGAGGGGCTGAGGGAGGTTGGCTGGCCTGCCCCACCCCCTGATCCAGCCGGTTGCTATGCAGTGGGCGTCATAGCAACCAGTCATTCCAGTCTTTATGGCATTCTGCTGGCTTTTTATATATATATAGATATGTTCATGCCTTATCACATGCCATTACTGCCTAAGTCAAACTTAAAGGCAGATTAACTGGCATCTCCTCTTGGATACTAACTTGGAAATGCATTGAACTCCCTTCCCAACACATATACACACACTAATACGTCTTTGTCTGATTCGGATGCCCTCATCTGTGCTTGCAAAACTCCCAGTGTGAACATTCTCCCAGCATTTATCTTTCGAAACAGAAATTATTGATCTATTTATCTGTCTCTACATTAGATGGTTAATTCCTTGAGGCCAGGGGATTTGTTTATTTTGAATTTGAATCCCAAGCACATGACTAGTGTTTAACAAATAGTGAATTGTAAATTAATATAATCTTGGAATTTTCTTCCTTTTCATTCATTTAGTTCTCTGGGCTCTATATTCTTCATCTATAAAAGTAAAGATTTAGACTAGTCAGTGGGTCTCAAATTCCAAATCTCATATTATCTACTGTAAAAATAAAACAAAACAAAACAAAAAAACTCTTAAAGATAAGAAAAAAAAACAGATTATCACACTTGACCCCCAAAATTCTGATCAGTACACCAGGTATGAGATTGTAGATTGTGCATTTCTGACCTGTAAGAGGTTTGGGAACAACTGGCTTAGGGACTCTCTTTCAGCTTTAAAACCCCTTCAAATATTGTTTCCTATTAATAGATTCAAAAATTCTTTTTTTCTCAGTTACAGTTTACATTCAGTATTATTTTATATTGATTTCAGGTGTACATCTTATATAGACAATCACATACTTTACAAAGTGGTCCCCTGATAGTTCCAGTACCTGCCTGGCGCCATGCATAGTTACTACAAGATTACTGACTATATTCCCCATGCTGTACCTTACATCCCTATGACTATTTTGTTACCACCAATTTGTATTTTTTTAATCCCTTCACCTTTTCATCCAGTCTCCCAACATCCCCTCCCCTATTCTGACAACCATCAGTCTGTACCTATGAGTCTCTTTCTAATGTGTTTGTTCATTTATTCTTAATCAGGTGCTCAAAGGTCTCTTTCCCTGAACTCACTTTTTCTCCCACTTCAGGTATCACCTTCATCTGCTTGCCCTTGATAATCCAGTCATACTGAATTGCTTTTAGAGAGACATGTACATGATGGCTTTTCCTGCAAGAAGTGCCCCACTATTGTGTGAACTCCAGGATGAAGCTTCAGCATCAACTCTTCTGAATTCTTTCCTTTCCCCTTTTATATCCTGTTTTTGCTTCTATTGGAGCACTTTTTGTTGTATGAGATTGCTTGAGCTTCCTGAAGACAACAGTTACTTAGTGAATGTTTTTCCTTTCCTTATTGTGGCAATTTATTCATTCCTTTAATGTTTATTGAGACTCTACTATTGATCTACATTTATTACTTTATGTCATTTTATCCTCATAATGATACTAATGCACTTGTTATCATTTTGCAAATAGAAAAACAAAGGCCAGTCACATGACTGTTTAATGTTTGAGATAGAATTATCTTCCAGGTATTTCTGATATTGCTTTCTTCACATTACCATGTTTTTCTTAAGGAATCAATTTTTTTTTAAATGAAGAGAACTATGATTTGATGTGAATTCTTCCAAATCTATTTCCTCATTTCTAGGTAAATGCTGACTCATTTATGTTACTACTGCCAGGAAGCCACATTCTGATAAACTAGTTTGCTGAAAATTCAGAGATCAGTACAGTTTAGCTAATGTTTTAAAAGATTGGAAAAAAATTCCCAGCAGTAGAACTTTAAAGAGGATTCTTTTCGAATTTGTTAACAATTTTATTTTAAAACTCAAAGTTTTAATGCTTTTTCTTGTGTGTTAAGACTATCTCACATTTCCAAAGGGTCTAGACCAGCCATTTTCAGCATTTTCAATCTCAGGGCACACATAAACTAATACTAAAATTTTGTGGCATACCAAAAATATATTTTGACTGATCTGACAAAAAAAGGTATAATTTGGATACATTCACACTGGACAGCTGTTGTCATTTTTTTATTTGACAATCTAAGATAAAAGTGTTCAGTGCCCTGGACTAAATGGTCAGGTATTGCCTGGTGTAAAAATTCTTGTGGCACTCCAGTTGAAAATTGCTGGTCTAGACATTTGAATTAGGAATAAATGGAGGCAAAGGAGATAAGAGATGGGACAGGAGTGGGGGTGTCTCTCAGGGAAGCTGAGGCCCTGCCAATTTCCTCTGAGGCTTGACAAAATTAAAATAGAATCAATATAAGAGCTACCATTTATTGATTATGCATTAGGTATATCGCATTTTGCTTAGTGTTTTATATTTATTTGTTCCCAAACTTTAGTCATCCTGGTATCACTTTTATGGATTTTGCTACATCTCTCTTCTGCATTATTATTTACTTAATGTTTTTCCTTAAATGGACTTTAGTCAGCCTATTTTACCCCTTGTTCTAAGTAGCCCATATGATGTCTAGTTATAGATTTTATACTTCAGTTAAATGCTTTGCATTTATATTTTTCTAAAACACAATGAGAAAAATACTTCTTATATGATAAGAGAGGAATATGCTCATTATCCATTATGCCGTAACATCATGACCAATCTACAAGTGGTGGAGAGCTACAGGAAGGTGGGGCAGCGAGCCTTGAGCAGTGGAGAGCTACCAGCAGCGGTGGGCAGGTGGCCAGCTGAGGCAAGAGGCAGTGAGCTACTCACACACAGATTCATGCACAGGGCTCCCTAGTTATTATTATAAAAGAGTTCATGTATTACCTGAAAAATCATAAATTGTACTGCAGTTTGTGAAATGCTATTTTATTTCATTTAATCTTAAAAATAACCCTTTGGGTTAAGAACACATTATTATCATTTGCATTCAAAAGGAAAAAGTGAGGCAAAGAGAGATGAAATAGCGTGCCTAATGTCACAAACTAAAAAGGGAAAATCATAGTTTGACTTGGATCTGGTGTTACTCTGAAGTCCAAGTCCTAAAACACTGTGACATTTTTTACCCAGTTCTGGAAGAAATTTCGTTTCTACTCTCAATTTTTTATATGCCATAATTGCACTTTGTAAAATGTGAATCTGTATGAAAGTGACAGAAAATATAAAAATATTAAAATAATTATATAAGTTGTTTCCTTTTCAAATTTTTTCCCAAATGGTTTAATATTACCCCAGTTTGCTTTTACAAAAATGATATAAAGATCTGTAAAATAATCTATTCATTACTAGAATTTCTGAAATATTCATTCAATGGTATTGTGTGAGTGCGTGGGTCTGACTGTGTACTGAGATATTATTTGAAATATTAAAAGTGGTATCAGCCATGGGCTGATTTTGCTGGACTAGACTCCCTATCCTTGCATCTGCCAGCTGAGGCACAGAGCATGGTTCTGAACATTTTTGGGGTGGAGCAGATTTATTTGGGCAAATGAGGAGTGAGAATTTTTTCCCAAGCTCCTGCAAATTGCTTATGCTGTGTGTGGCTGCATCTTTAATCCACTCTCTCATATGTCTTATGTGAGAGTAGGAGTTATTAATTGATTGGAATTATTTCATTGTATTTTCATATGCTTTTCTTCCTCTCTGCTTCTCATTCTCTCATCCTCTGTTTCTTTTCCTCAAGCCCTACTTTACATGAGCCCTGAATCACAATATATGACACAGCAAACATTGATGTTTGCTGGGGGCAAAAGCATGAGGAGCATCAGAAGGCCAATTGCAGATGAATTGTCAGTAGTAAGAATGTGACTCCATGTACTGTTTCAGGGGCACACTTGAGAAATGGTCGGCTGGGTTTCATGGTCATCTACATATGGGTGGAATTGGCAGGCTGCCTATCTGCACAATATTTTTTCCTTTTGATCTGCCTTCACCCTCTTTTTCACACAAAATGTTCCCTGTATTAAACTCGGGTTTGGAGAGCCTGGGTGTGAGCAATTAGAGGTCTAAAAGGGAGTGCGTGGGAGATTAGGAAGGAAGGCTTGGTAGTTAAGTTTGTCATCCGTGAGTGAAGCACAGCGTGCAGACCCAAAAAACAAGTATTCATTGTGGATGATGACTTAAGCACCATCCAAACAAGGCTGTCAACTATCAGAGAAGTGTCCTCTGAAGCACTTCATGGAGACAAGGGTCTGGGAAACAGTGTGATTACATGTTAAGTGCATGGTTAGGACATGACCATGAGGGCACAGAGAAGATGTGGCTGGTTGTGCTGTGAAGGTTGTAGCAGAATTCTGAAGGGCAAGTAGGAGCACATGAGATTGGTGAACGCAAAGGGTTATAATCCAATTGGCAATCATGCCCCAAACAGGGATCCAGTGGCTTTGCAATCACTGTTCCCACCTCTGTCCTTATGGAGAAAATTAGATATGCAAATTCAGATATGAGCCACATCTATGACCATTATATTAAAGACACAGAGAAGGAACTGGTATACTACTGATTAGAATTAACCGGGCACTACTCAGCAAGGCTCCTAGAAACACCATGGCCAGGCTTGCAGTGAGTTGTGCTCAAAGTGCACATCTTAGGTGTGGGGCTTCTAGGGGTACCCACACCACTTCCTTTTGAGTCTGTTCAGAAGCAGGAGCATGAATGCTAGCTGGTTTGAGGATTAATCAGCAAAAAATTGTAA
Organism: Corynorhinus townsendii; assembly: GCA_026230045.1. Lineage (NCBI taxonomy): Eukaryota > Metazoa > Chordata > Mammalia > Chiroptera > Vespertilionidae > Corynorhinus > Corynorhinus townsendii. Next base: position 137,124,328 of record JAPDVU010000002.1, on the reverse strand, counting down.
GAACTGGACCAGACAGTCCAGATCTAAAGAAGGAACGGAAAAGGGATCTCAGATAAGGTGTAGCTCAGAGCTGGTTTCCTGAACATATTTAGAGCAGCTTTTGAATTGATCTCAATTGGGTTCATCAGAGCAAACATCAATTGGTCACCTCTTCCATACATTTACTTTTAGGCAGAATAAAAACTCAGTCTTCACAGACTATTGTATACTAAAAAGCTTTTATAAAAGGGTGCTATTTGGGGATCCCTGGAAATATATTTTAAAAGGTTAACTCTCATCAATAGTATACTAGTTCCCTCCTGCTATATTCTCCTGTTGCTTTCAATTCTTACATTTCTTCTGTGTTATAGGAGATGTTGAAGAGTTGATAACTTTCTGCTGTTTCCTGAAACTCTATGTATTTGAACATTATTTTTATCTGCGACTCCCTTTGGCCTTAAGCAGACTCTCTGTTTTCAACTAAAGATGTAGTTTTTTAAAGTTCTTAAATCTTCTCCCTGAATCCCAAGTCTCTCTTTGTAATGTAGATTTAAGCATTTTCTTTCCTTCAGTTCAATAGAGACATTTGATAAATCTTAATGCTTCTACTATATACCAGGGATGGCACTAGGCACTCAGAAAAATATTTAAGGAGATTATCATGATCTAGGATTGGAACAGACACCTAAGTAATAACAAAACAATAGCATCAATAACTAACCAATAATAATGAAGAATGTACTAAACACTTTACAGGCATAATTCCCTTAATTCTCGAAAACTTCTATACATTCAGAGCTAGCCTTCTATTTGTTTTGATTGGAACCCTGAGGCTTAGAGAAGTGAAGCCATTTGTGTGAGCTCATGCATCTAATAAGCAGTGAAAGCAGAATAATTCGGTATGATAATGCTGCAGTAAGGCTGGACAGAAGGCTTCACAGAGGAGGTGACATCTGGGTTGGGTCTCACATTAAGCCCAAGAAAGAAAATAGCTTGAACACAGTCTGTGAGGTTGACTATTGGCAATGATTTGCAAATAATTAAGTGCTTCCAAATGTCTTTGTCTTTTGGGGCCCTTTTAAGAAGTCCCAGAGGTTTACAGTTTAGCTTTAGAATACATTGAAGTCAAAGCTAAAGGTGGAAAAAACAGCTGTTCTGACAGATTTCACAGCGTGGGCTAAAGGTAGAGCTGAGAGGCAGTTGGGAAGTGGGGGAAAATGGTTGAGAAGGGGGGTTTAGATGAAATTTTCTCTACTTCCAAATGCAACTTGAAGAGACTCTTAGCTGCTCACTGTGGCATTCATCAGTTGTCAAAACTGGCATTTCCCTTTGTTGAACAAGACAATAGAGATGACAGAAAACGTGTATTTTGATGAAGTCACAACGGCTATAGCACCTGATTCTAATGCCAAGAATTATTTAAAATGTTAAAAGGGAAAATTGTGAGCACAAGTCATAAATTTGATTGCCTAGTGACTTCAGTCAATTTGATCTCTTTTAATGTATTTTCCTTTTTGAAGGTAATGTAAACGTCTAAGGATTTTGATGGTCTTTTAAAAGAGAAACCTAGCACAGTGGGAAGGGCATAGGTGTGTGTGGTGAGACAAGATCTGGTTCTAGTTTTCACCTTCTCCTTATATGCTGTGTGATTTGGGCATGTGGCCGAACCACTCTGAGCTTCAACATCTCCCGTCCTGTAATTTGGTCATGAATATTACCTGCATTACTTGTGGGGTTGTTGGAATCGGATATACTGTACTTGTATTCAAATCCTGGCTATGCTTCTCTTTAAATGTATATCTTTTCTAATCTGCAAAATGAGTATCATAATCCTTCTTTCCCAAAATTTCTTTCTGGATTAATGGATACATTAAATAGTGCAGAACAGATACATAGTCTAATCCTTTTTTTAAAAAAAAAAAAAAACACACAAAAACCAATTTGAATCTTTCCAATGGCTTGGATTCATTTATAAGGAAAGACCTGGAAGATAAAGATACTCAGGTAAGAATATCTGCATGATATGCTAAAACCTCCTTTTCCATAAAATGGGAGGTCAGCAGTTCTCAGCCCTGTTTGCATATTTAAATCACCGAGGACAATTAAAATCATTCTCAGGTTCGGGCCTCTCCTCCAAAGACTGAGTGGATTGGTCTGGTGTGGGACTCCAGCTTTGAGTTCATAAAAGCTTGCCAGCTGTTTCTAGTGTGCACTGGACTCTATCTTTGCTTCTCCAACTTAACACAAATTACCTGGTAATCTTGTTAAAATGCAGATAATGCTTCTCTAGGTCTGGGATGGGGCCTGAGATTCTGCATTTATAAGTAGCTGGCAGGTAAAGCTGATGCTGCTATCCTGGGACTGCACTCTGAGTAGTAAGTGATTAATGATCCACAACAGTGGTTCTCAACTGTCAATGCTCATCAGGATAACCCAGTGCTTGCTGAGAATGCAGCACTGGGACCTGGGCACAGCCCTCACAGATTCTATTTCACTTGGTTTAGGGAGGGGCCAAGAGAATCACTGGTCCAAAATGTCCATTTCAACCTGAAAATCCCATGATGCTAATTTTGTGATTTTATAATATAACTCCCCTCCCAGTTCAATTGTTCAGTAAAATGAATTAGAGCCTGAAGCTGAGTAAATGAGATATCATTGTCAGAACCTGACAGATGGGTGAGCTCAGGTGATGTGATGTCAACATATGGCTGATCTTTATGCCCTGTGTACCTTCCACTTCCAGAATCTCCTCTAAAGTTAATGGAGACATTCAAAGAACCCCTTCTGTGTGAGCAGGATTTATTGTGGACACAGCACCCACAGATTAATTGGGAGAGCATCCTTCACCTAGGGCAGTGGTCAGCAAACTCATTAGTCGACAGAGCCAAATATCAACAGTACAACGATTGAAATTTCTTTTGAGAGCCACATTTTTTAAACTTAAACTTCTTCTAATGCCACTTCTTCAAGATAGACTTGCCCAGGCCGAGGTATTTTGTGGAAGAGCCACACTCAAGGGGCCAAAGAGCCGCATGTGGCTTGTGAGCCGCAGTTTACCTACCATGGACCTAGGGGATGCACAAGTGATCTAGGCTTTTTTCTGTTCTCTGTGGCATAGCATGCTTCAAAGCAGAATCCCTGGAGACATGGGCTCATCCTCCCAGCCTCAGGATCAAACCAAGGAAAAGTGAAGGTTGGAGACAATAATAAGCTGTGCTACTCAGCAACGCAGATGACTGACTTGAAAATCTCTGGGACGTCCAGGAGAATCTGTCCCATGACAGAATGAATAGCCTTTTCCTTCTTTTTTCTTCTCACCTTCCTGGATTCCTCTTGCTCTTACTAGCTAGAAACAGCCTCTTCTTAGGGACAGGCACTTACCACTTTACAAGAATAACTAAAAAACTATAATAGGGTCTAAAACATTACAATTCTGGTACTGTTGCTTTGGATAACCATTTTGCATGTAATTAATAAAGAAGCAGTTGGTTTCCAAGAAGTTTATGAATTTGTAAATAAATTGGTACAGGAATGGTAATATGAGAAATGAAACTTATATTTTCTTGCTTTCATCTTTAGAAGTATTTGTATGTGTAAAAACACTTGATCAATCTGTAGAAATATTTGCATGAGCTCTAGAGTAGACAACTCAAAAGGTAATAATCACACTCTAGTTTAGCTGATCACATCCTAGGTCACCCACAATGGGGCTGCTTGGCCTTACGGACGTCCCTCTGTTCCTGGGTGGGGCTGACCAAGGAGAGAGTGCTACATGCTGTGATTCAGCAGCAGTACAAGGCCCCAGTGGCTTCAAATGCCTTTCTCAAGAGCCAGCCACCATGCTGCCCCCTTCCCCTGGTCCTCAGAGCCTTGCCAGTATCAAGAGGTGGGCGTTAGCCATTGCTCTAAAGCATGGACATTTGGGTCAGAAAGATAGGGGTTCAAGTCACAGTCCCCAGGCCTCTGCCCATTCACTTGGAGCCATTCATCAGGCCAAGGGGGCTTGTAATCCAGGAAAGACTGTGGAATCTATGAGAAGTGGAAGGAAGCCGGTGTAGAGGGGCTGGAGCAGTGCCGTGACCAACTGCAATATAGAGGACACAGGGGCCTGGAACAGAGACTCTGGGGGTGCCCAGTCCTAGGTGGTGAGGCTTTGGATGAGGTGTTAGAAGGAAAAGGGGCTCTTTCAAGTGAAAGAAGGATTAGGTAGATGGTGAGTACCAAGACAGAATGTTACCATTTTTCAGTTTTTCTCTAAATTATGTTTTGTTGAGGCAAGAAAATGATCAATGTGTTTTAACATTTACTTAAAAAACTTTACTCAAAATAGGAAGTTAAACTCCTGCCAGACCACATTTGTTTGAAAGGCAGTGGCTTCCTTGTGACATTTCAAATAGGGCAGAGATAGCCTTTTGCCAGAGATGTTTATTTTATTGATTTACTTCTACATAACATTCCCTATGTTGAAAAAACTGTTTTAAGCACTTTAAAAACTTATTAATACACTTAAGAACTTATAAATTAGGCACTGTTATTTGCAGAAGAGGTTAATTGGCCCCACTTCACCTTGGCAGATTCAAGATTTGAACCTGGGCTGTCAGGGTCCAGGCTGTTATCCTGGACCACGGCATTACCCTGCTGCTAAGATAGAAGAGTGCTCCTGTTCTGGGTGAAAAGAGAGAAGCCAGACTGGATAGATTGCTTCTTAAATGTGCTGCCTTGGTCATCATCATTGGAGCTCTTGTTTCAAAGTCAAACTCCTAAGCTTTACACTTGGATTTCTGACTCAGGAAGTCCAGGATTTTTGGAAATAGACCTAGATGATGTTTAGGGAACCTCCACCCTTACTACAAGTCCAAATTTCTTTGCTTGAAACATCATTCTGATTACCCTAAAATGAATGTGATATCTGAAAGCAGCAGTAGCTTATGCTACCACTTCCCATACATTTTCTAGTCATTCCAACTCTAATGCTAAACCAGTCACTGATGGTGACAATTCTGACCACTCCACCCCCAGCTCCATCTGCCAACAACCACCAGGCTGCCTGAAGATCCTCTGAGACTCCCACATCCTGCCTTTTTTCCTTCCGTAAAAACCCACAGCTTAGTCTCCTTAAATCTTAAAACTGCAAGGCAAAGTGGACACATTTATTATCTTCAATTAACTGCCACTCTCCTCCTCTTCTTGCCAACAGTCATGCAGCTCAGGTGGGTGACTCCACACTGAACGTTATTCTCTCATGCACATTGAATGGACCAGACCGAGCAATGTTTACACTGGGTCTGGAGGTGGCATTGAGCCCTGCCTCAGCCCCCTTTCCCTTAGGTCTTCCATTCTTTCATCTCCTTCCGCATCTTCTGACTTGCAGACCCAGAGGAGGCTGAAGGTCCTGGCCAGTCTCTTACCCTTTTCCTACTTCAGTAACATCTTCATGTCTTTTTAAGGGGTTGAGAGTAGCAATGCTAATTATCTACAGCAGAGGAATGAACAGTTAGCTATTATATCACTTTTGTGAATTTAGGCTCTGCTGATGAGTGCACTGACACAAACAGATAAGCCAGATAAATTTCAAGCCCTCTTTAAGAAGACTGGATCATGCCCAGAAAAATGAAAACAGAGAAGGAAGAATCTCTCAAGCCCTCAAGGCTGCCATGAGAAATTGGTTTGAGAGCGACATAAAATTAATTTAGAAGACAATACTGGGAAAGCCAGGGCAGAATATTATCAGTGTTCTGTGTGAAGTACTTCACAACCTAAACATGAAACAAGCCAGCATTATCAAAACAGCATTTCGCTCTCAGCTCTGCTTGTGACTTCCAAGAATTCAACCACTTTTCTATTAAGATACAGACATTGCCCTTCTCCTCAGAGCATCCGTTGCACCATTTGGGATATGCCCATCATCAGGTTGCTTTGAGTGAATACCCTAAGTATTACATGAAATGTGGTGGGAAAACATTCTAACTGCACCCTTGAACAGGAGAGCAAGTAAACTGGAGCCTAACTGACCATCTTGAAGCATGTAATAAAAACTTACACATCAGTAGCACTTCACAATGGGTATGTTCCCTACTCCCCCAAAGTGTACTGGCCATTCCTTGAGGCAGTGGCTGCATTCATCTAAAATAGACAAGGCAGCTGCAAGACTCGAGGCTTAGCACAGGAGCTTCTATTGCAACTGGATTTCAGTCAGATAGGCCAGGGTGCCCTAGATCTCTGCAAGTGCAGTGCCTGCAAACTCAGCCATATCAGAGGTATGTGTGTGTGTGTGTGTGTGTGTGGGCGGCGGGGGGGGGGGGGGGGAGCATCCCCAATGCCTTTCAAACTTATGCTTTCCTCCCTTTCTCCCATTTTATGTATTACCTTGAGCTCCTTGACTGTAGAAGAATCTTTGAGCTGACTCGACATCCAAGAGTCTGTGAGCAGACTCAACATCCAAGAGTCTATGAGCAGACTCGACATCCAGGAAATAATCCATTTTGGGGTAATCCATCCTTGATGTTTCAAAAACAGAGTTTTAAGACACAATAGTCATTTGTTTGCCTATGAAAGAGGGAAAAAAATCACAGTATTTTAAACTGTTAAATAGATTTTAAAAGTCTCAAATATGCATTTATAAGTATATATGTACATACGTATTTAAATTATCTCATTTGAATATCCCATTATTTGACTGATATTCAATTCTATAAACACCCTTCAACATAGCTTTCCTATTGTGTGAGAAAATGCCACATTTAACCAACATTCATTTAAAGTCATCTATCCCACTCAGGAAAAACAGATGATCCAGGCTAAAGAGAGATAACATACCAGTCTTTCCTTGTTGTATATTAACTGGAAAAGATACTGTTAAGTTCATATGCTATCCATTCTCTAAAGGTCTGTCTGATAAATGGCATCATTAAGTGTCAGCCTTTCGTAGTACTGATCCTCAATTAATCCAGGGAGCTCTGATTCCCCTGGAGCAGCAGGAATTGCCTGGGAATCAGAGCCTCCACTTATAGATGCTTTGCATTTATGACACATGCTGACATGTTTGCTGTAAAATGCCTTGAATCCCTTCCTTTATAGCAATTTCCTCAGTACATTTTACAAAGTACTACAGCATTATTACCTGCTCAGCCCTGGCATGGGCTGCTATTAAGAAAGAATTCTGGTCTGTAGAGCAGTGACAATTATTTCAGAATTACAACGATCCCCATAATATTATCATGCACTAGCCTGTCAGGAAGCTAATCCACTTCACTACAAAACATTCAGCCCGGTGGGTGCCTTCGAGCATATGTAGCCTTTCCCTGACACTTGCACAGATGAACTACTCTATTTCTGCAGGATGCTTTTGGAAAGAATCAACAAGACAGAGTCATTAAAATCAAGTTCAGAAAGCTAATCCAGTTATTTCTCTTTCTTGTCCGGTAAGAGGAAACTTTAACAAATACCCAAAGGTACCCCAACAGCAAATCATACTTACTGCAAACAGAAAAAGAAAATCAAAGGCTAACTGCCGGCAATAAAAGCAGGAGCAATTTCAGCCAGAGAGTCTTTGATCTCACTAAATATTCCCGGTGGAAGTAAACAATTTTGATTGTTTGCTTATTACAGCAATGAATAATGTATACTGTCCACTGGACTTGTTTTATCAGATAAAATGGCCAGAGCACGTTACCTTAGCAACAGAAGGTGACGCCAGCCTCCGTCTCTTTGTATCCTCTATTGTGAAAGAAGAAAATGACCGGTTTCCTGTGTAAAACTTTGGCAGAAAACCATCCCCATTAAAATCTATATGTAACCATCACGTGGGTCCATTCTGCATCTCCCTGTCCCCGCCCATCTCTTTTGCAGAGAAGTGTCTTAGTCATTTAAAAAATGGTTTGGTTTAATATGTTTTTATAGCTCCAAGTCCCAGTTTGACTTGAAATTAAAACAGAATTACGTGATTAAATAGTTAATATGATAAGAAAGTTGTCTAGAAATTGTTAGGGGCACCACTTCTTACCCTAATGCTGTCTAGGGTATAGGGACAGGTCATTTTTAGCTAGCTCATGTTAAACATTCTCCTGCTATAATAATTTCAAAGAGCAGCCATCGGCATCTAGGCTGAAAATAACTCTCTTGCCTTCTGTGAATCAGTCACGGGAAGACGCTTAAAAAGCTGTTTGAAATTTCTCAGCTTTTAAGACGAAGTATATCATAGGTCTTTTGTGAGATGCCCCAACCCCTGCCAAAAGAAAGGAAAGCCAAAAAGATGTATGAAAGGAAGAGTATTAAAGTTAGCAGGTACTCACCAGCACTTGTTGGCCCCTTTCAACAGGACATCACAGAGCATAAAGCAGAGCTATGCAGGATGCTGAGCCTGCAAGCCCAAAGGAACAGCTTCTAATTTTCCCTTCAATCCCAATTCAAGAGCACTGAGCAGAGGAAGGGGATGGATTTGCCCATTTTATATTGTGATGAAATGCAACCCCTAAAAGAGATCTGAGTGGAGCTGTTCTTTAAAACACATTAGGCTGCTAATTTAAGAAAATTGAAAGGTTTTGTTTTACTGTCTTTTATGTGTTCTCTCTGCTACCCCCTCAATTTAATTTGCATTTAAAATTATGCTCATGTCTCCTCAGTTCTCCAAGGTGTGGAGTACTTTTTAATCACGACGGTTGCCTGGGTAGGGGTTTGGTGCAAGGCCACTTTTATTCTGAGCTGCAAAGCAAGGTGGGTAATTATAATTGTGAGCTGGTTTCTGGAGTGAAATACAGTGTGCACATTTGATTTCACCCCCTCTCTTTTTCCTGGCCTCCCTTCCTCTTCCTGGCTTTAATTGCTTGGTCAAATCTTCAGCCCAAAGCATGCCAATCTGTCTAAATGCATTCCTCTCTGTCTGTCTGAAAGTAGCAAAATAATCCCAACCCCCAAAACAAAGCAAAACAAACAACAAACAAAAACCTTTGGTTAGATTTATGAGCTTATTTCTGGTTAGAATCCTCCCTACCAAACCTCAGTGAGGCTTTTACTCAGTAAGGCATAATGCTTGAGATATGCTCATGAAAGGCATAATGATAGCCAAAGACAAGCCATCTAGGAGGTTTTCTACAACCTTCTCACACCCTTCGTTGACCAAGCAGAACTGGTACAATGTGGAGTGGGACCTGTTGGATTTTTAAGAGAAGCTACATTTGAGAAGCCTTGCAAGGAAGACCACTAGACTCCTCCCTCCCAACATGAAAATCTCCAGCTATTTGTCTTGTGCATTTTCCTACCCAGTTAGAATAAATTAGACACAAAATTGGTGTTGCAGAGAGTTAAATTGGACAAAAGAGGAAGCTAAAACAACCAATTATATGCCCTTGTAGGCAAAGTCAAAAGTCAACTTTGGACTCAGAATACAGGCATACCTTGGTTATACTGGGAGTGTGACTCAAGACCAGCACAATAAAGCAAGTTGTAATCTTTTTGGTGGTAGAGGTCTTGACTTCAATTTGTAAAAAAAAAAAACAAAACAAAAATGCAATGCAACACCTGTGAATTGCAATAAAGCAAAGCACACTATAATGAGGTGTGCCTGTGCTCTAAGCTTTGCCCAGACCCAGGGACTTAACTTTTCTGAGGTTACATTTCTATTCAGCCCCCAAAGGAGACATGCTGAACACTTGACATTTACAAGAGAAAGCTGTCTCCTGGTTCCTTTAGCTTACAGTGAGGTGTGGGCGAGAGGTTCTGAACTCTCTATTGTGATTCTACTGAAATTATAATGACTCATAGGAGAGAGCGGGAGGAGCGGGGAAAGGGGGAGGGGGGGAAATGAGGGAGAAAATGCACAATTTACTGACATACACCAATCATTTAGGTGAGCACAAATGAATGTGTGATTGAAGGAGATGCTAAATTGGAAATTTGAAAAAAGAGTTGATTCCCAGGAATTGGGGAATCAAGTCAGTCATTTCTAGAGTTGATCAAGTAAAGGAAATTTGAAATGTCATGTAAAAGCTCCATAATTTAAGAAAGCTCAGAAAGACAAATTTCAACTTAAAAAATGTATTTTAAAAGAGGATAATTGATTATTCACTTGCAAAAAGGGACTTCATTTTACTAAATAATTAATGACTGGGTTCTTTATAGTAAATCAAACTGTTTCTTCAAAAAATGATTTTACACTCTGGGGAGCATAACTGTAGATTACATGTAGGAATATCTGTGTGGGGAATTTTTTAAGGTGGGGAAGCATTGTAATGTTCAAAAGCCAGTGTCAAAATCTGATTAGCTCATCTCTGTTTTATAACTTTAATCTACTCAAAAGCAACATTGATAATGGCCCATTGTTCTGAGGTATAATAGAACCAGACAGAGAAGAAGGCAAAGTTAGAACAAGTATTCAGGCTAACATTCATGCAGCACTGAACAACTCAACCCCGAACATTCTCAAGACATCAGCTCTAAAAGTTAACTCAGTGTTAACATCTCAGTGAGCCAGAAATTTAAAAAAAAAAAAAATTAAGCCAAAATAGAATGTTATTTTTAAGGAAAATTTTAAAGTCCTCACCCAATGATATGTGTATTGATTTTTGAGAGAGGAAAGGAGAAGTAGAAACTTGATTGGTTGCCTCTTATATGCTCTACAACCAGGGACTGAGCTTGCAAACTTGGTATGTGCCCCGGCCAGGAATTGACCTGAACCTGCACCCTTTCAGTGTATGATGTTCCAAGTAACTGAGCCACACTAGCCAGGGCAGAATTTTATCTTTTAATTGATAGCATTTCATATGAAAGTTTAGAACTGGAAGGCTGAAACAAATAATCCAGGATTATTAAAAACACACGACATGGAGATGTGTATACTTTTCTGGTCAGTGTGGTAATAAGAAGATAAATCTATATAGAAAAAGAAAGAGAAGTATTTGATTAATTCAAAATGGTGGTATATTTCCAGATGGAATCTAGAGACCAATAAAAATAACAGCTTGTGTTAATTTATCTTTCTATTGTACTTATTTTTTCTATTAGAAGGCACAAGACCCAAATATTCTGGGTAAGAGGTCATCTTGATCAACACCATTGTAGATAACCTGGTTATTGATTAACAGGGAAGGAGCAAAGGGAAGGCCAAATAGATGTTTGCCCATGAAAGAGGGAAGGTACTTACTTGTCTGTCAGTCACACCTGGGAGCAGCTCATTGGTCAGAGTAGGTGTGGCCACTGCAAGTTACACAGGAAGATTTTGAATATTTAAACTCCTAAACAAAGGAGTTTCCTCTCTCTTGTGCCCCTGGGCTCCTGGCTCTCTTGTTGCAGGGGGTGTCCTCCTCTGCATTGGCCCACATGGCTCAGGGCCATGTGGACCCCACACAATGGACTGATGGACTGTGACTCGCCAGATGCTAAATTGGACCCAGCTCCACCATGGAATGGAAACTCTGGACTCTCACTTTGCTTCTAACTCTACTGAATAGCCTTCTAGGACTAGACTAAGGGTAATGGGACTTTGCAACATGAAGGCTGTAATTCCATGAAAATAAAGCTTTTTCCCACATCTCATTTTCCTATGGGGACCTCCAGAAATGCTTATTCCAGTGGTGCCCCAATCCTCAGCAAGTAGAGTTTTCAAAACACAATCATGCAGTCTTCTGTTCTTGAAACTGCACTGGAGAGAGCCACACTGGAAGAGAGGTGGCATTGGCCAGTATGACAGGGCAGAGCCAAGAGAAGTCAAACCTTTGCCTCTACTTGCTCACTACCCTCCTCTGAAAATACCCTTTCCAATTTTTATAGAAAGGCTGGTTCACAGGGTGGAGAACAAGAGCTCAAAATGTCATTTTACCCATCTCCCAGCTGGAATCTAGTAAGCTGGTCTTGCTTACAATATGGAAATTTCTTTGCTTGGTAGAAAGGCCACTCATAAATTATATCAGTATCTCAGTGTTTATCTAATTGATCTGGAAATAGGAAAATGAAGAAATGTTGAATAGGAAATGAGGAATTCTCAAGCAACTCTCTATTTACTATAACTCTCAGATCTCTAAATATTAAGACATGAAAATGGCCTCTTAATCATAGAACATGTGTTGACAGTATTAGCTTTTTTAAACATGAATTTGAGAATATGTAATAATAATATTTGACTATTTCCTCTGGCAAGAAAATCATATTGCCCTCAATATGGTAATACGATTTGTGCTTGTGTATATTTGTTTCAACTATTCTGGAGGGGGCTAAAAAATGAATCACAAGTTGAATTGTGTTTTCCTAGTCTTTCTGAAAATCCAGATAGTAACCTAAAAATATCCAAAGATATGTTGAAGAAGGAAAGAATAATAATCTCTGTGGGCCACAAGGCTTACAGACCCTGCAGAGAAGATATAGTTCTTGAAATTTCAAAGCACATTAGGAAAATAAGATTGGCTATAGTGGTGAGAACCCACTGGGAGTCTCTAAATTGTATCAAAACTATACAAGTCATTTTTAGGTCATTGAAATGTCATTTTTATAATCCTAAACTGCTATTCAAAGTGAGGATTGCCAGTAGATAGATTAGATAGATGAATAGATGGATAGATATATAGGTAAGTTGAAGTAGCGATTAGAAAGAGACAGAGATAGGAATAGAGATAGATAGAGATAAATAATCAAAATGAACTTAGAGGTAGTGTTAACCTTGAACTACCTGTTTTGTCTGCATTTCTAACTTGTGCTATAGGTTGGTATGCATACATGAGGATTAAATGAGTTAATATGTGTAATGCTTCTAGAATTGTGCCTGGCCCTCGTACATTCTCCCAGAGTGGTAATTACTATAATTATTTTCCCTCACAGAGAGCAGGTGGATTTTAGTGAGCTCTTCATGTTCTTTTTCTGGAGAGCCATGAAAAGTAAGGAAATAAGAAGGATCCATGCCAAGATGTCCTCACCAAAAGGGCATCTCTTATTCTTTTCACCACTGGGATTTCTTGAGATGTTTGCAACAAGGAGTTAAACTACAGTAACATTTTGGCCACTGTTTTTCATAAGCTCATCTTCTCTTTCTTCAGCCAAATTAATAAACATAATATATGTAGATGCTTGGCCTAGAGTAGGCACTTTACCCATTGCATAATGAAAGGGTCAACAGCAGAGTTTCTATTTTTTCCGGGTGTGGTCCACAGTTGTTGAATCTAGATGTTCAGTCACTAATCATTTATTAGTAGTTATTTAATTGGCAGATAATTGTTTATCACTTACTATACACCAGGCATTGCATGAATTACTGATAATACACAATAAACCAGATCAATTCCTATCCTCAAGGACATTATAAGTTAGTGAAACTTAGATTCTTTCAACTCTTTTCATATTAAGTATACATAAAAAATGATCATGTTTGTAAATGAGCAAATGTGTGTAGAGGCAGGCAGCTTCCGGGAGTCAGCTGTCCAGAGCTGAGGAGGCTACACTTTGACATGCCAGTTGGGAAACTTTATGTAATGTGCTCCACTTTCAATGTGTTTAATTTATCCATAGATATCCAAATTAGATGAAAAAAAAAATAGGATCTAGTTGGTGGGGGGGAGGTAGGTGTAGACACTAATTAAACTTGGTGTGGTGTTTAACACTGAGTTTGCAGGTCGGCCCTTGATGTTGAGACTTTGAATCGCCAATGAACAAAATTAGAGAGCTAGCTGCTGAGAGAAACATACAAAGAGGGTGCCACTATGCTTCCAACAATTAATATTTAAAACAATTTCAAGAGCTATCAGTTTTAAGCCAGTTGTTTGGTTTTTAAATATTCTCCCACAACAATTCCATGATGATTGCCTTGAGTGAGTTACCACCTGTTACAGGCTTTTTTGTGTGTACTTCACTAATTCCTACTGGGGTGGTAATGAACAGAACTACATTGTGTTTCACTATCTTGGAAGTTATGGGGCCCAAGGTAATTAGGGAAAGTTCCTGTTCTTTAGCTGTTAGGGCCTTGGGAGTGACTTTTTTTTTTTTTTTTTTTTAGGTTAGTATAACCTTCTTTGGCAGAGTAAGAATTCATGCTGCATTTTTTAAAGAGCTCCTATTTGAAAAGTTGGTATTGGTAAACAGCAAGAATCCACCATCACATTTTTAACATAGCTCCTGAGGATTTAAGCTCAAAAGTCTTCTCATCCCTATGGCAACCAACAGAAGTATTCAATTAATGCTACATGCTGTGTACATTAAACCTCCCCCACCTCCTTTGCCTTCCTCCCTACAGATTCAACCTGAACCTCACTACACTGTACACCTTGAAAAGGGCTCTTTTTTGGGCACAGAGTTGGTTCCCAACATGCCAGCTATCAGACCCAAGAATGTAACAGGAAGGAGTCCTCCTAGAGGAAACCTTCACAAACCCAGAGAGAAAATGCACCCCCCAATAGAGACGCCATCTGCTTCCCTGATTTGACAGGTTTGAGAGCTTCTTGTTTAAAAGCCAGACATGAATCTGTAAAGAGATTCCCTTGAGTTACAACCCTTTTTGGGACCAGCTACCATGAAGATAACATATGTGGTGATACAGAGCCAAAAAGCACCCACTGGGCTGCAGCACAGCTCTGGGAACATTTATAACACATCCTTAGGAAGCTGAATGATTAGTCATGGGTCTGAAGAAAGAGTCCCTCTGTGCTGACTGTCTCATAGGCACTGGGGATGGGCTGTCACCATTATTGCCTGTTTTTCAAGGAGGACTCCAGCAGTTCTGTTCTCCTGTAGGGCGAGTGAGAAACTGAAACCTGAGATTCAAAGACCCAAAGGCCAAGAAAAGGCAGCTTGAATTCTGACTCTTTTAAAAATTTTCAGAATAAAAATGGGCTGGGATGTTGTGCACGAAATTCTGCTTAGCTTCTAAGATATTGATGAAATGTTGACTAGTCACTCACTTCTGTTCCTTTGGGAAGGTCCAGAGGAACATTCTGGTTCAGCATGAAGCATGCTATCCTTGTTGGCTTCTTTCCAGGGCCAACCATTGTCCCTCTGTCCCCCATGATTCCTCAGACAGGATGTATATTTAACAGGTGTTGGTTTAAGGCTATCAACCACTGTATTCCTGGTAAGTGTAAGGACTGTGAACTGGAAAGCATAGGTGTTGATATCATCTGTTGCTCTGTGATGTTAGATATGGTGCTTCCTTCACTTATAAGATAGAGATGTTAATCTATGAAGTCTCTAAGTCTAAGGTATCATATTGCTAAAAAGTCTAGAATTACTAGAACTGAAGTCAATTGAATTGGGGCCTGATTAAAGCTCTGACTTTTTCTTCCTTCTTATAAAGTGAAACCCGAGTATTTAAAGGTGGACCTTACTGTGAGACCCATGGTCCAGAGTCTTGCTGTTCCAGAGCAGCAGCAGCAGCAGCATTTCCTGGGCACTGAGAATTGGAGAATCGTGGGTTGCACTCCAGACCTATTGTTTCAGAATCAGCATGTTAACAACCTATTCTGGAAATTCACATGCATATTAAAATTGGAGAACCATTACAGAAGATGGTGGCCAGCAGGACAGCAGTGAGGCAGAGAGTGTGTATGAGTGAGGGAGAGAAAGGGGAGTGTGTGTGTGTGTGTGTGTGTGTGCATGTGAAGGACAGTTAGATCCTGCAGGACTTTCAGGGGCTGGCAGACAGGGCCCTCTTAGATAAAGAGCACCTGCTACCACAGAAATCACTCCCGGGGAAGCCAGCTCTGACAGAAACCATGACATATTGAAGGGGAGAGCTGCTGTGACTAGGAGCCCAACCTCACCACCACCCAAACTGCCCTCAGACACCACCCCAGATCCTACAGGCACTCTGGCCAAAGATCTGCTACCTAGGCTGCAGACCTATGGACACCAGGACTCCAGCCTCCCTGAATGTGGGCTCCTGTGGGTCCTGGAGTGTGCCCCCCGCCCACCAGACCACTGCATCCCAAGGGTGAGTCTCAAACTGCACTCCCTGCCTGGAAAGCCCACAGTGTGGGCCTGGACCCTGCACATCCTGCAGCCGAGCCTCAGACTGTGGTCCACACACACCAAGCCTCTGGCATCCTCGTGGACCCTGTATGTCCCACCAGCAAGCCTTGGACTGCACTTCCTGCCTGCTGAGAATGCAGAGTTGTCCCTGCACATCTTGGTGCCTGGACCCTTCCATGAAAGCAAAAATGGGGAGACAAAGAAACAACACTCAAAGGAAAGAAAATGAGTCATCAGAAGAGGAACTAAATGAAACAGAGGCATGCACTATGTCAGAAAAAGAATTCAGAATAAGGGTCACACAGTTCCTAAACCACCTGGATAAGAAAATCAACAACAAATATAAGAATCAAGGGGAAATAAAAAGCATAAAGCTAAAATAAAAACATTATGGAATGTTTCAATAGTAGACTAGAAGAAGCAGAGAACTGAATTAGAAGACAGGGCAGACAAATACACCCAATCTGCACAGCAATTGGAGAAAAAAATTAGAAAGCAGGAGGAGAGCCTCTGGGAGATTTGGGACAACATGAAATGAAGTAACTTATGTATAATATGGGTGCCAGAATGACAAGAAGATGATTAAGGATTAGAAAACCTATTTGAAGAAATAAAGACAGAAAACTTCCCTGATTTGGGGAAGAAAAAAGTCACACAAACACAGAGAGTCCCAAACAAGATGAACCCAAGAAGACCTACACCAATACATGTCATAATTACAATGGGAAACATTAATGACAAAGAAAGAATCTTAAAGGGCTGCAAGAGAGAGACAGAAAGTTATCTACAAGGGAATTCCCATTAGACTATCAAATGATTTCTCAACAGAAACGCATCAGGCCAGAAGGGAATGGAAGGAAGTATACAAAGTGATGCAAAGCAAGGGACTGAATCCAAGAATACTTTATCCATCAAGGCTATCATTCAAAATTGAATGGGAAATCAGGAGTTTCACAGACAAAAAAAGGCTAAGAGAGTTTATCACTACCAAGGAAATGCTAAAGGGACTGTTGTAAAAAGGAGAAATAGAAAGGCAAGAAGGAACACAGGCATAAAGAATAAAAATGGTTACAAACAAGTACCTATCAATAATAACCTTGAGTGTAAATGGGTTAAATGCTCCAATCAAAAGACAGTGAGTGGCTGATTAGATAAGAAAACATGACCCATACATATGCTGTCTACAACAGACCCACCTCAGAACAAGGGACTCACACAGACTGGAACTGAAGGGATAGAAAAATGTATTTCAGGCAAATGGAAATTAAAAAGAAAAGCTGGGGTAGAAATACTTATATCTAACAAAACAGACCACAAAGTGAAGACCATAACAGTAGATAAGGAGGGTGACCTCATAATACTAAAGGGATCGATACAATAAGAGGATATAACTCTGGTAAACATATATGCTCCCAATACAGGAGCACTCAAATACATAACAAAACTTCTGGAAGATATCAAAAGAGAGATCAACAGCAATACAATCATAGTAAGGGACTTTAATATCCCACTGACATCACTGGATAAATCCTCTAGACAAAAAAATCAGCAAAGAAATAGCAATCCTAAATGACTCACTAGATCAGATGAACTTAATTGACATCTTTAGAACATTAAACCCCAATGCTACAAAATATATATTCTTTTCAATTCTTTTACATAGGACATTTTCAAAGATAGATTACAAATTGGGACACAGCCAAAGTCTCTCAAAATTCAAGGAGATTGAAATCATATCAAGCATCTTAGATTATAATGACATAATATTAGAAATCAACTATAATTAAAACAAACAAACAAATAAAAAACAAAACCTCAAACACTGGGAGGCTAAATAGCATGCCATTAAACAATGATTGGGTTACCAAAGAGATCAAAGAAGAAATTAAAAATGTCCTGGGAACAAATGATAATGAAAATACAACAATCCAAAATTTGTGGGGCACAGTGAAAGTAGTCCTGAGAGGGAAGTTCACAGGCCTACCTCAAAAAGCAACAAAAACTGGTAATAAATTATCTAACTTTACAACTTAAAGAATTAGAAAGACAGCAGCAAGAAAATCCCCGAATGAGCAGAAGGAAGAAAATAATAAACATCAGAGCAGAAATAAATACCATAGAGACAAAAACAAACAAAAAAACAAACAATATAAAACATCAATGAACCCAAGATCTGGTTCTTTAAAATGATAAACAAGATTGATGAACCTTTAGCCAGGCTCACCAAGAAGCAAAGGGAAAGGAAACAAAATCAGAAATGAAAGAGGCAAAATAATAATAAACTCCAAAGAAAAAACAAAGGATTATAAAAAAATACTGTGAACAACTCCATTCCAACAAACTGGTCAACCTAGAAGTGTTGGGGCTGACCAGGAGACCCTGAGTGATAGATGAATGATTACTCTGACACGTGTTTCTGTGAGAGAGGGCTAGGGGACTACCTGGCTAAAGGAACCAGACAGGCCTGTTTGCCTGCCTCCTTAGGCTTTTATTGTAACAACAGCTTGAACTAAAATTAACTATTAGATACTATCAGCAGGGTAAGCATCCTTGAGAAGACACATGTATCTTCAGTATCTTTTAAACAAGGATGTTTTGAAGTTTAAACATAAATATTCCAGTAAAACACCCAGGGGCTCAGACTTGTTTGGAAAAGTCAAGGTAGGGTCTTCCACCTTCAGCAAGGTTCCCCTAGAGGCCTTCAACCTTTCAGAGAATCCTCCTTACAGACTTCCCAACCAAGTCCCTTGCTTCCTTCATAGAAAAAATGGACATATTCCTAGAAAAATAGGACCTTCCAAAACTCAATCAGGAAGAATAAAAACATTTGAATAGACCAATAACATTGGAGCAGTAATCAAAAACTTCCAGCAAACAAAAGCCCTGGTCCAGATGGCTTTACAGGGAATTTTTAGCAAACTTTCAAAGAAGAACTAAAACCTATCCTTCTCAGACTATTCCAAAAAATTCAAGAGGAAGGAACACTTCCAAGCTCTTTCTATCAAGCCTGCATTGCCCTAACTCCAAAACCAGATAAAGACACTACAAAGAAAGAGAATTACAGTCCAATATCTCTGATGAACACATATGCTAAAATCTGAAACAAAATTCTAGCAAATCAGATCCAGCATTACAGTAGAAAGATCATACACCATGACAAAGTTGGATTTACTCCCAGGATACAAGGATGGTACAATGTCCATAAATCAATAAACGTGATAGATCACATAAACAAACAGAGATAAAAATCACATAGTCATATGAATTGATGCAAAAAAGCATTTGACAAAATCTAACATCCTTTCTTGATAAAAGCCCTCATCAAAGTGAGATTAGAGGGATCATACATCAACATAATAAAAGCCTTATATGACAAACCTACAGCCAACATCACACTTAATGAACAAAAACTAAAACCATTTCCCCTAAGAACAGGAACAAGGCAGGGATGCCCACTCTCACAACGCCTGTTCAACATAGTACTAGAAGTGCTATCCATAGCAATTAGACAAAAAGAAGAAATAAAAGGCATCCAAATTGGAAAAGAAGAAGTAAAACTGTCATTATTCACAGATGATATAATATTCTATCTTGAAAACCCTAAGGACTCCATCAAAAAACTATTAGACTTAATAAATGAACTCAGCAATGTAGGAGGATACAAAAGTAACACCCAGAAATATATGGCTTTTTTATACACCAATAATGAACTTATAAAAAGATAAATTTTAAAAAATTCCATATATTATTGCAACAAAAAAATTAAGATACCTAGGAATAAACTTAACTAAGGAAGGAAAAGACCTGTACTGAGAAAATTATAGGACATTGAAAAAAGAGATAGAGGAAGACATAAACAAATGGAAGAATATACCATGTACATGGATTGGTAGAATCAACAACATCAAAATGTCCATACTACCCAAAGCAATCTATAGATTCAATACAATCTCCATTAAAATACCAAGGGCATATTTCACAGTCCTAGAATGAACTCTCCGAAAATTCATTTGGAATTAAAAAAGACCCCAAATAGCCACAGCAATCCTGAGAAAGAAGAACAAAGTAGGAAGGATCTCAATACCAGATATCCAGCTATATTACAAAGCCACTGTTCTCAAAACAGCCTGGTACTGGCACAAGAACAGACATATAGACCAAGGGAATCAGAACAGACAACCCAAAAATTGACCCAAGCCATTATGCTCAGTTAATATTTGACAAAGGAGGGAAGGGCATACAATGGAGTCAAGACAGTCTCTTCAATAAATGGTGTTGGGAAAATTGGACAGATACATGCAAAAAAAAAAAAAAAGAAAGAAAGCAAAAAGAAAGAAACTAGACCACCAACTTACACCATGCACAAAAATAAACTCAAAATGGATAAAGGACTTAAATGTAAGATGGGAAACCATAAAAATCTTAGAGGAAACCACAGGCAGCAAAATATCAGACATATGTCATAGCAATGTCTTTACTGATATAGCTCCTAGGACAATGGAAATTAAGGATAAAATAAATAAATTTTTA
This sequence comes from Corynorhinus townsendii, assembly GCA_026230045.1. Classification (NCBI taxonomy): domain Eukaryota; kingdom Metazoa; phylum Chordata; class Mammalia; order Chiroptera; family Vespertilionidae; genus Corynorhinus; species Corynorhinus townsendii. The sequence goes on along the minus strand of JAPDVU010000002.1, from coordinate 137,103,880 downwards.
TTTTATTTTTCAAAATAAAAAGCTTCTGCACAGCAAAAGAAACCATCAACAAAACAACAAGAAAGCCCACTGCATTTGAGAACATATATGCCAATGTTATCTCTGATAAGGGTTTAATCTCCAAAATTTACAGGGAACTCACACAATTTAACAAAAGGAAGATAAACAATCCAATAAAAAAATAGGCAAAGGACCTAAATAGACACTTTTTGAAAAAGGACATATGGAAGGCCAAGAGACATATGAAAACATGCTCTAAGTCACTAATCATTGAGAGATGCAAATCAAAATGACAATGAGATACCATCTCATACCTGTCAGAACAGCTATCATCAACAAATCAACAAATGACAAGTGCTGGTAAGGATGCGGAGAAAAAGGAGCCCTGTGCACTGCTGGTGGGAATACAGACTGGTGCAGCCACTGTGGAGAACAGTATGGAGTTTCCTCAAAAAACTAAAAATGGAACTCCCATTTGACCCAGTAGTACCACTTTTAGGAATATATCCCAAGAAATTGGAAACACCAATCAGAAAGGACATTTGCACCCCTATGTTCATAGCAGCACCATTTACAATAGGGAAGATTTGGAAACAGCCTAAGTGCGCATCAGCAGATGAATGGATTAAAAAACTGTGGCACATCTACACAATGGAATACTATGCTGCTGTAAAAAATAAAGCGCACTTACCATTTGCAACAGCATGGATGGGCTTGGAGAGCATTATGCTAATAAGCGAAATAAGCCAATTGGAGAAAGATAAATATCATTATGATCTCACTCATTTGTGGAATATAATGAACAACATTAACTAATGAACAAAAATAGATGCAAAGACTGAGATGCATGGAACTGACTGTCAAACCTCAGAGGGAAGGCGGGAGGTGGGTGGGGCTGGGGTAAGAGATCAACCAAAGGACTTGTGTGCATGCATATAAGCATTACCAATGGACATAGACACTAGAGGGATAAAGGCATGTGCTGGGGGGTGGGAGTGGCCATGGAGAGGTCAGTGGGGGAAAATGGAGACATATGTAATACTTTACTCAATAAAAAATTTAAAAAAATTGAAAACCACTGATATTGAATACTGAAAGAAGCTGTGTTTCTATTGATAAATTTGTTGGCAGCAAGGTGAACTGTTTTAGCACTATGATCTACCTTCCTCTCACCCCCTGAGATTATTATTGATTAATATTCTCATTTAACAGATGAGAAAACCAAAGTAGATTAGGTAACTTGCCTATAATCACACAATAACAATAAAGAAATTAATAAAAAAGAAATAAAAATATAAAGTCTATCACACACACACAGACACACACACACACAAAATCACACAATAAATAGATTATGAAGTGGTGAAACCAAAGTAAATTTAAAGTAGACTTCCATATTGCCAGTCAGGTAAGAGGGGTAAGGAGTGCCCCTTAGTAATGCTGGGGGTCTTGATACAGCATCTTGAAGGGTTCAGGAATCTGGAAAAGGGGCTGCTGTAAATTAATCAAGAGTCCAGAAAAGAAACAAATTTTGGAAGGCATTTTGGGGAGCCAGAGAAAACTTATTTAAAGAAACCAAGTTCCGCTGAATCTTCGGATCCCTTTCTCTTTATTAACACAAATTGTCCTGAGGCAAGGTAGATATACACATCAAAGGCAAAGTTTTGTATTCAGAATCCATTGTCAGATTGGAGGAACTGCCTATGGCTGTTCAGGTATTTGGCCAGCAGGAGGCACTAACATGTAGATTGAAACGCCCTTAGCTGTCTGGCAGCAAGCAATCATTTATACATTCTTTTCAGGTTTGGGGAAATGCCCTTAACCATTTCCAAGAGGCAATAATATGTATCTTTCAGCCATTGCTGAATTCTCAAGGTCCACCAACCTTTTGATGAACTTTTTGCAATTATGACCTGCTGGAATTAGCTCTTAGGTCTTCTTAAGATTGTCCATGTTTATTAACTGATGGTCTCCTGGAAAAGAAGTGCTTTGTATGACCTTCTCCACCTCCCAACATGCCATAGCATTTTTCATTTTAAAAATGCTCATTTGATTCTCATGACATCACATGAAAATAGGGGGTGGGATTATTATCCCTTCATTTTAAAGAAGGGATAAGATTCAAAGCCTAGAAAATTGAATTTACTTCTTTGAACCCAAGTCACAGAGCCCAAGGAAAGCTCAGCTGTTTGGGTGCCAAGCCTGGTATTATATCATTGCTGCCATACTGCATTTGATTCAGAATATTCATTATGCTTCCTACTTGCTGCTTTGTGCATCGTGCTGATTTCAGAACCAGAACAATGGGTAGTGTGCTTGTCTAGTGATGCTTTTTAAAATTAAAACATTTTAATTGTGATATGGTATGCATAATATAAATCTTACAATCCTAACCATCTTAAAGTATATAGTTCAGTGGTATTAAGTACATTAACATTGTTGTGAAACCATGACTGCCATCCATCTGCAGAACTCCTGTCATCTTGCAAAACTAAAATTCTGTACACACTAAATAATAACTCCTGTGTCCCCCTCTCCCCAGTTACTGGTAACCACCATTCTACTTTCTGTCTCTATAAATTGACTAATCTAGGTACCTCATGTAAGTGGAATTAGAGTATTTGACTCTTTGTGACTGGTTTATTTGATTATCATAATGTCTTCAAGGTTTATCCACATTATAGTATGCATCAGAATTTCCTAACTTTTTAAAAATCCTCACCCAGTGATATTTCCATTAGAGAGGAGAGAGAGAGAGAGAGAGAGAAAGAGAGAGAGACAGAGAGAGAGAGAGAGAGAGAAACATTGATGTGTGACATGGATCAATTGCCTCCTGTACTGCACTCCATCCAGACAGAAATGGAACCTGCAACCTAGGTATGTGCCCTGACCTGAATTCAACCTGCCACATTTTGATGCTCAACCAACTAATTGAGTTACCTGGCCAGACAGACTTTCTTTCCTTTTTAAGACTGATATTGGTATATAGCAAATGAAAAACTAATCCTAGGAACAAAAATTCTCATAATAAAAAAAATTATTACATTTTAATTCATTTCTCAGGCTATAATGAGGCACATAGGTCTTATTTGGTCACTATGTCTGAAATGTTTATGGCAGAAAAACTGCAAATCTCCATTGTAGTAAGCCAGAAATAGACTAATTTATCCTTTTTATCATTTCACAAACACTACATGAAAGTCATAGAATAAATGCTGACTTTCCTTTTGAAAAGTTCAATTCTGTTACATGGGATATCAATGTGAAGTAATTGATTAAGTACTCACTGTTTAATGATTAAGCAATTATTAAGTTAAACAATATGACATTGTTGATTTTCAAGAGAATAACCTACATATTCTTTTCTGGGTTCATGGATTCATTTTGAAGGTAATAAAATCAACAACTTTATGCAGAATGATGGAAGAGGATTGTTTGAGAATGTTTTATCTTTTTGTGGTAAAAATTTTTTATCTCTATTTTTCTTACAACAGTCATTTGAAATTCCTTTGGATATCAGCAAGGATACCATCATCCAATGGTTCATAAAGAACTGACAGGTGATGTTACTTTATTCCATAGCAATCAGCTCTGTAGATGGTGAACATCAGAGTTAAGGGATGTAGATTTAGCTGCATCTACATCTAAATGATCAGATTTAAACTGCAGAGCCCTCCTTCTAATTACTCGGGATTATTATAATAATCCCAAAATTTTATTCCTCTTGAGATGGTTATAGTCTTCCTTGACACCCTGTTTTTAGCCAGATACACAATTTTACATTTGTTGGTATTAATATGTACTCTAATCTTTCTAAAGAACATTTCTCTTGTTTAAAAAATTGCATAAAGAAAAATAAACTGAAGAGAATACTTCCTAAATATTTCAAAGTTTTAAACACCTACTCACCTTAAAAAAAAAAAAAAAAAAAAAAGAGCAATAGCACAGCAAACCAGCTGATGTCACTTTTCATTGATGTTGACGCATTTTGGCTGTCAGTTCTGTTCTATTTCTGTTCACTTAATCATAGCCTCTGATTTCTACTTATAGAACTTAGCTTGGAAATTTGGCTTTGTTCATACTGCCATGGCTGGAAAGCCATGCAAAGTGTGACAAATAAAATGCAGTTGAAACTGCCTCTACCTTCCCTTAGGTTTGACGTTCTGATCGATGTTTCTCTGTCTCTGGATCTGTTTTTGTTCATCAGTTTAATTTGTTCATTATTTTCCATAAATGAGTGAAATCATGTGATATTTATCTTTCTCTGCCTGGGGGAGGGTGGGGCGTAATGGGGGAGAGATCAATCAAAGGACTTGTATGCATGCATATAAGCCTAATCAATGGACACAGACAACGGGGGTTGAGGGGGGGAGGGTAAGGGCATGAATGGGGGGCTGGGCGGGTTATGGGGGAATAAGGACACATGTAATACCTTAATTAATAAAGAAATCAAAAAGAAAGAAACTGCCTCACCTTTTTCAGACAGATCTTGAGTTGCTTTTATGATGACGAACAGGACATTTATCTGGAGCTAACTGTGGAGTGAAGGATACAGAGACAAGCAGCCACATTACTTAATAAAAACCACTATTTATGCATTTGAATTCATCCTAAAACATAAGTATTTGATTTTTCTATATGCTAAATCTACATCTCTTCACTCTGATGTTCTCTAGGGCAGCTAAGCAATCAATTTGAGCTTAATCAAATAAATGCTTAATTGAACAAAGAATGACGAGAACAAAACTTGAATTCTTAGGGAGTCAAAGAAGGCAACATTAGCGGCCATTTAGTGCTACCCATTCATTTTGCAGTTTCTTTAGTTGATTCAAAAGGATTTGTGCTTAAATAACAACAAAGAAACAACAAAGTTTCTTTCCTAGGGCAGAAGCGGAGGGGTAATTTTGTTAAAGGAAAGTATTGTAAAACAACGGAATTTAGAATCTAAAGTGTTTTAAAGACAAGGGATTGGGAAACTGATCAATTCATCTGGAACTTTAGTGAGTGTTTAAGAACTGGTGTGTGACAATATTTGACCAATAGGTCCTCATTAAGCGGGAAGATAAGGTGAGGAAGGGGCAGCCTAAGAAAGGCATGGAAGCAAGGAAGAGCCCAGCTTATTTCAGGAGGAATGAGCAGATGAGGGGCTCCTCTAGAGGACAGGCTCGGATGCAGGCAGAGGAGGATAAGGAAGTAAGCAGAAACCACACTCTGAAGAATACCCTATTCTGGCTTTATTTTCTAGACTCCAGGCAGGGAATCTTGTTAAGAGGTAGTTGACAACAAAGGCAATACAACAAAGACTTAAGACAGTGGAATCCAGGTGGAGTCACATTGAATTTCCAGTGTCTCAGAAACATTGAATCGTAGATGTGTAAAAGGGAATGAAAATTTGGGGCCTTAAGGGAGGGGCCATACTTACAGATGTGGGTTCCTAATTAGCATACGTGGAAGCTGAAGCAGTGAAAACAAGTGTGATCAAGGAGACAGTGTTCCACAGAGCAGCACCTGTATCACCTGTAGCTTATGGACTCTCAGGCCCCACCCCAGACCTACTGAATCAGAATCTGCATTTTCCTTAGATTTGCAGGAGATGTCTATGCACATCAAAATTTTAAAAAGCCTACTTCGTATGTGAGACTCCACCAGGATCATATTCAGAAGGTAATTGGGCAGACTTGGATACACCCAACAGAAGTTACCCCTGAATTACTATAATAGTACAGGCATACCTGGTTTTATTGTATGTTGCTTTATTGAGCTGACAAGTGTTGTGGTTTTTTACAAATTGAAGGCAATACCCTCCACCGGTGAAAAGATCATGACTCGCTTTACTGTAATACTCACTTTATTACAGTGGTCTGGAGCTGAACCCGTAATATCTCTGAGATATGTCTATAATTTAAACCCTGGGAGCATACTGAAAGAACTGTCATAACTTTAAGCGTTTACTAACGTGCAGCTTTTACCCCTAGAGATTCTGATTTATTTGTTCTGGGGTGAGGCCCAGGGACTCTCCATGTGATTCTACTAGATATGAAAAAGAATCATTGTGCTAAGAAGTCTTAAAGGGAAGCAGAACTCTAAATTCAATAAAGTATAATATGATTTTTATGATGAGAGACTAATGCTAGAATATATTAATAATAGAAGCCTTAGTTGCTGTTCAGCAGGATGTGTGAAGGTAACTTCTGGACTGTGTCATTGATGATACAAAAGATGGCATATTATTTAGGGAACCCTTGAGTTCTTATGAAGTTCTTAACTTGCGAGAGTTTCAATTAACTTAGAAAAGTTACACAATGATTTCTTTTTTTTTTTTTATGTTAGCAGAGACAAGATATAAAGTCGTCTTATGTTAAAATAGTTTGAGAGAGAGGGAGGGAGCAAGAAGTCAGGAGAGGGAGAGTTATTTTTCTCTTGATAAAACGCTGTGTGCCATAATTTGCTCAACCTTGAAACGACGGCATTTTGGAAGACTGAAAGACTGTGTAGGTGTAAGTAGAATGTCAAGGATGCATCAAAGATTAATACCTAAATTATAGAGTATGATGGAAATTTTATACCTCTGCCTTTGAAATCAAGTTGGGGAGAAGGAAGCACTGTATTGACTGATTATAAAGTACTGCTTATATTGGATTATCACTTAATCAGATAAATTATGCCCATTTCCAAGAATGGAGAATGACTTAAACCATGCATTTTAAAATAGTTCTGCAAATTTCTCAAGCATATAGCTTATTCATTGGCAGGCTAGCTCCAACTGTGTAAAAGGAGATCTCAAATACACATAAGCATAACCAAAGGACACAGACAATAAGGGGGTGGGGACATATCCTGGGGAGGGGATGGGGGAAGTGGCCAGGGAGAGGTCAACGGGGGAAAAAGGAGACATCTTATCTAATAAAAGAGTTATATGCAAATTGACCATCACTCCAAGACACAAGATGGCTGCCCACATGTGGTCAAAGATGGCTGCCCCCATGTGGACACAAGATGGCCACCACAAGATGGCCTGCAGGGGAGGGCAGTTGTGGGTAGGTAGGGGTGACCAGGCCAGCAGAGGAGGGAAGTTGGGGGTGACCAGGCCAGCAAGGGAGGGAAGTTGGGGGGGACCAGGCCTACAGGGGAGAGCAGTTGGGGGGAACCAGGTCTGCAGGGGAGGGCAGTTGGGCAGAACCCTGGCCTGCAGGGGAGGGCAGTTGGGGGGACCAGGCCCACAGGGGAAGGCAGTTGGGGGGACCAGGCCTGCAAGGGAGGGCAGTTGGGGGCGATCAGGCTTGCAGAGAGGGCAGTTAGGGGCAACCAGGCCAGCAGGTGAGGGCAGTTAGGGGCAATCAGGCTGGCCAGGGAGCAGTTAGGTGTCAATCAGGCTGTCAGGGGAGTGGTTAGGGGGTGATCAGGCTGGCAGGCAGAAGCGATTAAGGGCAATCAGGCAGAGGCAGGCAAGTGGTTGGGAGCCAGCAGTCCTGGATTGTGAGAGGGATTTCCAACTGCCTGTTTAGGCCTGATCCTGTGGTTGGACATCCCTCAAGGGGTCCCAGATTGGAGAGGGTGCAGACTGGGCTCAGGGACACCCCCCCATGCACGAATTTCATGCACCAGGCCTCTAGTATGTAATACTTTCAACAATGAAGAATTTAAATTAAAAAAAAAATAAAGGGAGATCTCAAAAAGTTTAGGAGTTTTTAACTATATGAGAATGTGTTATGCACTGATCCTAATAAGATTTTTTCCAAATGTACAAATCATGTTATAATTAAAGTGTCATGATAATCTCAAAAGTGGCCTACCAGCAAAATGATTTGTTATTAAAGGTTTATAAAAAGTGTTGTGGTATTCAACAGCTGCTTGTTAATTTCTCCAAAGCCATCCTTAGTACCTATGGATGGTATGAAAGAATTGCAAGATATTCTCCCTGTCCTTGAGGAGTTCAAACATTTGTTCAATAAAAGCAATTAGAGTTTACATCTAAGAAAACTATTTTACTTTCAAAATGCAATATATTGCACTTAAACTTGAGAAAATCTGTATAGTGGTAATACTCAAGGTTTTAAAAACTGAAGAACAGCAATAATATTTCCAATGATAGGTGAGTGCAAAATAGCTACAGATAGTTTTATTTCTGGAATACTTTAAAGAAATTATTATGTCAGCTTATAAACGCAGAATACTAGCCTGAGAAGTTGTAACATTCCATAATTCTCTTTAACTTAGAACATAGGCATAATTACCTCTCACCCCAATGCTTGAAATAGTGTGGACAAAATTATTGTTGTTTTTCTTACCTGAACAAGTTGATTTTTCAAAGAAGATGTAAAAGGAGCCTCTTCTGCAATATTCCCCCCATACACATACACTAGCCTGTCTTTTCCGGGTATTTTATGATGGCTATTTTAGGGCTATTACAAGTTAAAGTAAGTTAAATATATGATATACTTTTAGTGCATACTCACTATTTGCTCCAGTTTAAAATAAATACATTTCAGTTTATTCCTAGAAAAATCCTTTTGGGTGTATTATTCAACTTACACAGATTGAAAAAAAAATGACACTCACAGAGATAAAGTTACTCACCTCAAATCACACAAAGGCAATTTCAACCCCAGTTTTTTAACCTAAATTCCTGTAGGACATGACATTTGCTCTCTGGGTTGTAGAACATCACTACATGATTGAAAATGCAATCCAGTTGATGTACTTTCAAGGGCACCCAAGTGTGCTTAGGGGATCTTACTTTAGCAACTTTCTTTGGGTCTTCAATCTCAAGGTCTAGGAAGAATGTGGTCACTGGCTCAGATTCTGGCTCAGCTATTTACTAGCCCTGTGACCTTGAGTAAGTCAACTCATATTTGTTAGTAGACCTCTTTTTCCTCTTTTATGAAGACAATAAAATTGTTCTTCATATGGATGCTGTGAGAATTAAATGGACAATATACATGAAGTACTTAGAACAGTACCTGGCATGTGGCAAACACTCAATAAATGTTAGCTATAATTATCCTCATGACAATCAAAACCAACTAGCTCTTCTAAGCTGCAGACTCATGTATCCTCCTGGGGCTGCTGGTGAGGATGTTCTCTTGAAGTCACAGACCTCTCAAACTCATCATGCTCCAAATAGAACTCCCCTTTGACATAAGATAATACAAAGAGTTTGACAGAATGGTGAATAAGCACTGAATAAAGGTTAGCTACTATTATTACATATTCCCAAATTGTTCTCTTTTTTTTAATAAACAGCACATCATCATGCAGGGAATCTTATCTAGGAAGCTGAGCATCATCCTAAATTCCTGTTCTTTCTCCATCCAGCAAGATCCAGCTAGTTACTAAGTCCACTCAATTTTTCACCTTATAAGTATCTTTAATGCCATTTGCTCCCACTACCTTATCATTCTATTTTATTTTTTGCTTCAGTTATTTGAACAGGTTTCTAATGGTCTCCGGAATCCAAGCATGCCCCCCTCAAACCATTCCCCTCAATCATGCTAGAATGAATCCTTAAAATTCAAACTGAGCTGTCATTCACTTGTCTAAAATCTTTCACTAACATCCAGACAGCCTCCAGGATGTGTCTCTCCTTTCTTGCCATGGTAAATAAAACCATGTCATGCTCAAGCCTCACTTCTCAGATGTGCCAGATGTTGTGACCACATGGTCTTCTTCTGAAGTTCTCTGTACACTCCTACTCCTGAGGGCCATTGGAAATGTTGATTTTCAAACCTAGAATGGGCTTTCCTCATATCTATAAAGAAATATTGTCATGACAAAGGTTGGGAAATACAATGATTGTTTGAATACACATTTAACATTTCAAATATATTAAAACAAATTCATTACAATGATTCTTTTGGGGTTAACATTTTACCAATAAATGGATGTACAGAATTCACATAAGAGAAGCTTTGGAAAGTTATTAGGGAGGGTAGACATTGTTATTACTAACAGCTTTCTGAATAGACACTAGTATAATCCTTTAGATGATGAGAAAACTATAATAAGACAAAGCCTCTTTCTCAGGGAATTATAACCCTAAGACAAAACTAAATTTCTAAAATTTCTGGTGCCACTACCATGGAGAGGGTGAGAGAGTGATGTATTATTGAATATGTCAGTCTCTCCTTATCGCCCAGGTGTCTTGCAGGACCTGTTGTCAGTTTTCACACTGCTGACTGGCATTGATCCCAACTACATGAGACTCTTTGCACCACCATCCCCTGGTACTTGGAGAGGGACCATTTGGATTTGATCCTGAAAAAGACTAATAGGAAAGATGGCAGTTAACACATCAACAAAAAATTGTGTAAAATCTAAAATTTGATAACAGGTCACCTTTGCTGGGTCAACCTGACTGTCTTTCTCACACAGCTTGTAAGTGTAAACTTTGTTCATTCAAAATGTGTTTCCTCTTAGAATCTTCTGTTTTAAGTAGCCCTAAATGGATGTCAGTCAACCTTTAAAACCCAAATATTTTGGCTCTGTCAACAACAGTAAACTTTGATGAATCCTTCTTTCTCCAGGAGTAGTTCAGACTCCCTAGTAAGACATATAGGACCCCATATTTTTCCTTTCAGCTGTTGCCCTATGTCATGGCATCTCCACAAACATTGTCCCCTCTAGTCAGACCAAAGTTGCTGGTTTCTAAAAGTATGTTTCCTTTCTTGTGCTTCTTTGTCTTTGTACCTGCTCTTCCTTCTGCTTAGTGTACTCTTCTCTCCCTTATCCTTCAGAATCTTACAGCAATTCCTAATGACAGAGTTAACAGCCTGCTTATGTTTCCCTCCCTGATACTCCAGTCCTACTAGGTCCATGTTTCTGTTGTATATATTCACTGTATTTATTGGTGAAGAAGGAGGAAGAGGAGGAGGAGGAGGATAAGGAGGAGGAGAAAGTAGCAAGTATTTCGCTCTATGCTATGAGCTTTCTGGAATAAGACCTATTTAATTCTTTTCTTTATCCTCAGTTTCTCACACAGGGCCTCGAACATAATACTGCCTATAGAATGAATGAGTAAAGCATCACAGTACATATTTCATAGATATATGCCTTTTGATGGCTTATAGTAAGAACTGTCTATAAAATGTATGGTTGACTTTTAGCTGTGGTCCAATTATAATGGTAATAGATCCAAATGCACCTTACAGCATGTCTGACACATTATTTTGCATCTGTTGTGTGCAATTTATGCTTGATTCAGTATTTGAATAAACATAATACAATCTTCCCTCTTTCAAGCCCATTCCTGGTGGATAAAATGAACCATATGAAAGATCCAAATGCCATTTTTACTTTGACATCTGAGCTGGTATAATATTGAGCCATTCCTCATTCATCATTTATTCATACATATTTATTGTACATTTTCTATGTGAGAGGAACACTTCTAAAATCAATTGTACTTCCATTGCATGTTTCATTACACTTTATTAAGTGGTATTATATTATATTATAGTTAGGGTTGAATGTGGTTGCCTTTTTTCACCTAGTACAGATCTTAAAACTGACATTTACTATATGTTAGGTCAATAACTGAATTGATCACTACATGATCCAATGGCTAAGTTTGTTTATCCAGTCACTATTTAGTTTAAATTCCAGACTTAATTATCAAACAGAATAAGTGGCTTAGTGTGTTTTCCAGTTCAAATGCTCTTTGTTCAGATTTCCTTTGGGATTACAAGGTGCCATGATTAGGTCAGTAGTTTTCAAATATATATTTAAAGTACTAGAGCTTTTATATCAAATACTAGAAGCCTGGTGCACAAATTTGTGCACAGGTGGGGTCCCTCTGGGTGGCCTGTGGGGATTGGGCCAAAACCCGCAGTCCAATGCTGCCTGCAGCTCCTACCTGCCACTCCCACTCATCCTGGCCTCACTGTGCCTGCTGCGGACTTGAACCCAATCAGTCCCGATTGGGAGAGGCTCGCACTGCCACAGCAGTGTTCACTAGCCATGAACCCTGTGTCTGGCACCCTCCCAAGGAGAGGGGCCTGTGGGATCAGGCTGAAACTGGCTCTCCAACATCTCCCAAGGGTTCCCAGATTGTCAGAGGGAGCAGGCCAGGTTGAGGGACTCCACCAGTGCACAATCAGGGAGGGACTGAAGGAGGGCTCCAGGGTGTGTCCAGCCCATCTCACTCAATCCCAATAGGCTGGTCCCCAGCAGCTAACCTACTGGTCAGAGCATCTACCCGCTGATGGTAAGTGCATGTCCTAGTGAGCAGTTGAGCAGCTGTAGCATATCATTAGCATATTACGCTTTGATTGGTCTGCTGTTCAGTCTATTTGCATATTAACTTTTTATTATATAGGATAGTTGAAAATATAGAATAATACACAGAAAAAGTAAACATTATCTTTAATCATATTGTTCAAAAGAATGTTTGGATATCAATATGACTATATCACCTGCAGACCCACAGTTTTGGGGAACACCAGAATACATCATTTACACCGAAATCAATGTGAACTGAACCTGCTAGAGTTGTCTGATGTGGCAGCTCTCATTAGCTTACTATCTTTTTAATACCTATGCATATTCTTATTATCGTAGATCCTGCTTTACTCACTTATATTATTAATACTATTTTCGATATTGTTAAACTCATTTTACTAGTTACCTCTTTATACTTATCACTTTTTTATACACAAAATTTAGATTCATGTAGTTTTTGTAGAGTCCCTGGAGAGAGATGAGTTTATGCTTTCTGTTAGTTTTTTGCTCCCATCAGGAAACTGACATATAAAATATGTCACATAATGTTAATGTCCCACCAAAACAGTCCTGGTTCCCACAAACTTCATCATATTCATCTGGGGCAGGATATTTCTGAGGATGGGGGAGGTGGTAAAGATACATAAAACAAATTCTTGCAGAATTAACTGGCAACAGCATTTATTATAATTATATTTTAGTTAATTTAATTTATTTTACAAAGGAATATAGCTAAAAGTTGTAGATAACTTTGACGTAGTGATACTAAGAATGAGAGTTTATCATAAGAAACTAATTCAATAGTTGCAAAAATATACGCTAATGCTCTTCATTGTTATATTATTTATAGGAGGCTCTGAACCACTTTTCTACTTATATATTTATTTTATTCTATGGAACAAAACAAATTGCACATGCACATTAAAAATTAATGTAAAAATGAAAGTATCAAAACAAGAGAAAACTTTACATGAATATTTAATAAATATTTAGGTGAGAAAAACTTTTGATATATCAAAAGAACAAACAATAATAACTAATGGCAATACTTGAATATTTAGCTATATAAAAATAAAAATTTCCATAAATAGGAGACATCATAAATAGAGTGGTACAAAAAGAAGATCACCATTCTTAATATACAAGACAAGTTATAACTCAATAGATAAATTGGCAAAAGCCATGAAACAAACAGGAAAAGTGACTCATAAACACATAGAGATATTTAAATATACTATCCAAAAGAGAATATTTAACAAATGGAAGATTCTACTATATGTATATATATCTCTCTCTTTTCAGTGATGATACTAATAGTTTTAACCATCATATTTAAACCCATTTGTCTTCAGTATATATCAATAGAAATATATTTGTCCCAGGCCTCCGGGTGCCAGTTTTCCTGTGGTTTGTTACCTCCTCCTCCATATCTCCACAAGCACTTTACATAATAGTGCAGAGATGCCCCTCCCTCCACAGCCTGGCTCTTCACCTTCTCTGGGAGCCTGAAATCTGGCTGGGTGGGCCCAGCTCTCCTGTTTCTAAAAGATGTCCTTTGTCAAACTCTGAGTAACCTCATCAGAGAGTTGGAAATAAGAGGTGCTGCCACTGAAGCCAGGATTCCCAGATTCCTCTGACCTAATATAGCTTATATAATTAAAAAATATTGCATTCATGCATCAATTGTTACAACTATAGAAAATACCTTGGCACGAAAAACAACAATATATTTAAAAAGGAAAAAAAAAAGCAGTGCAGCAATTATGGAGTTATGTATAGATACTGTAACATAATATATTTTTTAAGCTGATTGTTTTTTAACTTTTAATAGAAACTAAGACATGTATTCACAGTTGCAGCCTTACATAATAAACTAGAAAGTCCAAGAAGAGGGATGTAGCCTGTTTCCTTTTTGCTTCACCAAATGTCCTCCCCTATTCACCTCCCCATTCAAAGTCCCAACAATCTTGTAGCAATTTTTTTTTTTTAAAAAGAGTGAAACTTCTCCTTGGAGTACAAAATAATGAGAGAGTCAACCATTCCGATAAAATTGATTTTTTCTTTTTAGGCATTGTAAGTCACAAAATTAAGTTTATAACAAAAAAAGTTTAAAAGCATTGAGCCTGGCTGGTGTGTTCATTGGTTTGAGCAATTGCTGTGGAAAGAAAGGTTGTGGGTTTTATTTCTGGTCAGGGCATGTTCCTGAGTTGCAGGTTTCATCCCGGTCCTGTGGGGCAAGTGGTGAAGGCAACCAACCCATCTGTCTCTTTCTTTCCCTCTCACTCTCACCCTCCCTCCCTCTCTCTCTCTCTCTCTCTCTCTCTCTCTCTCTCTCTCTCTCAAAAAAAAAAAGGAAAAAAAAGAAAAAGTAAATGGAAAAAATATCCTTGGATGAGGATTAACAACAAACAAAAGTATTGAGACACTATGAGGAAACTGATAAACTATTTTGTTCTTATTTGTTTATTTATTTTTCTCCATCACCATTTATAACCTCTATGTTTTCTTCCACCTTCACTTTCCTACTTCCCCCATACCCCAATCACCACACTGTTGCTCATGTCAATGAGTTACCTCTCTTTTTTGTTCAATCCCTCCACCCCCCACAATCAACCACTCCTCCCCACCACCAGAGCTGTCTGCCTACTCTATCTAGGAGTCTGTCTCTATTTTGCTTGGTAGTTCAGTTTGTTCATTAAATTCTACATGTAGATGAAAACATATGATAATTATCTTTCTCTGACTGGCTTTTTTCACTTAGCGTAATGTTCTAGGTCTATCCATGCCTGATAAACTATTGGTGAGGGATTTATTTCATTTAATTTTGTAGTACTCTATCCTATCTAATAAAAGGGTAATATGCAAATTAACCATCACTCCATCACCAAGATGATGGCACTCAGAACTCTCAGCGTTCCACCCTAGCCATGGAGGGCCTCTGGACAGCAGGCACGGTGCGGCCAGGCCCCGCAGAGAGCTACTGGCACACGGATTTGTGCACAGGGCTACTAGTATGTTTTATAAATAGAAGGAAATATTTTTACTAACTTGGGAATAAATGATTTTGAAATTTTAAAATATGATGTTGTGAGGTGTTTTTTTTTTTTAATTATTGATTTGAGAGAAAAAGGAAGGAAGAAGAAGAGAAAAATATGGTTGAGAAATTTCAATTGTTTGCCTCCTGCATGCCCCCTACTGAGGACTGAGCCCAAAACTTGGACATGTGCCCTGACCAGGAATTGAACCTGGTGCCTCTTAGTACCTGGGACAATGATGCTCAACCAACTGAGCACACTGGCCAGGGTGATGCTGTGAATTCATTACTTGTTAATTCCAGGACTGACTTTACCCAATAATGCTTCTCTATACTCTGATTGCTCAGTTAAAAGCTGAAAGGGGACAAACACACAGTTTTTCTCCACATATTCATTCCTCTCAAAAGAATTACCTCAGAGGCTTAACAGCAATTCTTTGAACTATAGGACAATTACTATGCCCATGAGAGAGAGGGCCCGTGTATTTTTCCCAAAGGAAAACCCCACAAAATAAGCAATTTTGAGAACATTAATCTGGATCCTCACCTGGGAAAACTGTATGAGCCTCCTTCTCTTTTAGATTCCAGGGTGAATTTGTACATTCATTTCAGTAAAAATTTTCAAGAGGGACAGGATCTAGAAACATCCAGTTGCTACATTTTTCAATTTAAAAAATTTTGCAAGTAGGTATTTACTGCATTTGAATGGATAAACACTTATTTTAAAAATTGTTTTCTGATGGCTTTATATTTTCCCATGTGCAAAAAAATACTACGTTTAAACTTGTACCTAAGTAGTCTTACCATTATAAGGTAAAGATATCTCTAGAGGACAATTATTTATTTATTTTTAAGCATTGCAAGTCACAAAATTAAGTTTATTACAAAAAAATGTTTAAAAGTATTGTGCGTGGCCGATGTTGCTCAGTGATTTGAGTGTCTTTAGAGTGCATCTTCCAATTTGTCAAATCATTGCTCTAACAAACTAAAGAGAGGTAACAGTGAACATTTTGAGCCATAAGAAGGAAGAAAAATCTACTTTTCACTGAAAGTGCATTGGATCTGTCCTGGCTATTGGACTCTTTGTGGGCATTTTAATAGGAATCTATGAAAATAATGCTATTCTGTACTTATAGAGATGGGTTTATAACTTGAATATTTCACTGTAGACTTTCATCTTTCCAATAATAGGTCTTAAATATGAGCATTTACTAAGGAAAGGAGTTATATGAGCAATTTTCAGGTGAGATACTTTTTATGTCTTAGTTGAAAAAGAGCACAAACACTTACTCTATGAAAACTAGCTTAAGGATGAATCTGAAACAGGTCCAGGAAGGGCATCCTAACTTGGCCATTAATGGAGGGGAACCGCCTTATTGTCTACTTAACTGCTGTCTCTCTGGTAACAGTGAGAGGAAGACCCTACCCCATCATTTGTTGTCTCTTTCTCCTTTTCATCTTCCCCACATACACAAGAGTGGGCTTGTGCTGTGTGCTCACACAGTCAACCTAAAACCTTCATTGCATACCCAACATGCATTAATGCCCTCTGCTAAGTAATGGTCCATCTGCTCCAGGCTTGTGCTTTCTCTTTCCTTCATCAATTTTCAAGCCTGGAAGAAAGTAATACAAAGATTTATTTTCTTACTAATAAGATTATAAAAATCAATCATTTCATCCCTCCATTCAACCAACATAGAAAATGGACATGAGAATCCATCTTTTCCCCTTTCATGATTTTTACAAAGTACTAAGTGTCCTTCCTCCATCTAAGGCTCTTTCCTCTGCACATGCTCTAAATCCTATTCCCTCTCATCTCCTCAGTAACTTCTATCCATCCATGGGTCCCTCCTCCTCTCTCCTCTAACCTCAATTTTGATGTAATTTTAAACTGACAGAAATGTTTCAGGAATAATAAAAGGAAATCCACATACTTTGTATCCAGATTCACCATTTTTTACATTTGGCTCCATTTGCCCATCTCCCTTTCCCTTTTCCCATCTCTTCATAGAAACCATTTCTGATACTTTGGAAGGACAGCACACTTCTTTCATAAGAGCATTGATAGTCTCTGACATAACCATAATGCAATCATTAAAATCATCAAGTTTAACATTGATAACAATACTGTTATTTAATCCATGGTCTGTATTCAAATTCCATCATTTTCCAAATAACGAATGTCCTTGACAGTTACTTTATTTTTCTGTTCTGGGATCCAATCCCAAAGGACTCTTGCATTTAGTTGTCATATCTCTTTAGTCTCCTTTATCTGGAATCACTCCATACCCATTTTAAAATCTTTTTTGACCACGACAATTTTATACAATAAATATCAATTAATTTTCAGAATGTCTTTTAATTGAGATTTTCCTCACCATTAGAGGAAATTTGTTATTTCCTCACCACTAGAATTCAGGTTATTTATTTTGAGAGGGATATAATAGACAGGATGTTGTGTCTTTTTCAGTGCATTTTATGGGGAGGTTTATTATGTTGATTTGTCCTACTATTTGGTTAATTGAAGAAAGGATGGACAAATATTCTTTAAAAAATGTATCTTTATTGTTGAAAGCCTTTTTTTTTTTCCATTGACCCCCCTCCACCTAACACCCACCCCTCCCAGGCCTTCACCATACTATTTCCTATGTCCATGGGCTATGCATATAGCCCCCCCCCTCCCCCAGTTAATCTCTCCACCCTTGTATTCCCTCTAAGATTTATCAGTCAGTTCCAGGATTTATATCCTGGATCTATTTTGTTCTTCAGTTTATCTTGTTCATTACATAGATTCTTGATTCATATTTTTATGACTTTTCAAGATAATGACTTTGTTTACATCATCTTATGAATAGAACCAAAGATTGTTTTTAAAACATTCTTATGAACTAATGGATTTAAACATATTTAATGATTTATAATCTAAAGCAAATCTTATATTTATTGAAGATCAAATTGCTTGAACTTTGGCCTGTGAGGGCCTCTTTAAGTTAAATCCTGAGTCTTTTTGACATAATCCTGGTGGTTGTCATTTTTTTGTTTATTTGTTTGTTTATCATCTGGTATGCTAAGGTATTCCAGGATTATTTTGAACATTTTCTTCCCCAAACCTGGAGGAAGTGTTTGTCCAACAAGTCACGTTTGTTTGTTTTTTAATGGAAAATAATATTTTAAGACTACAATCTGAGTGCTACAGTCTCTCTTTCTCCTCACTGAATATACTGTAATCTATCTCTTTTCCTTTATACCAAGAATCCTGATTTATAAGGATACAGTGGATGGTTTACATAGCCCATGATTGCTCATTTCCCTTAGTCAATATCCAAGTGGTTCTCAACCAGAGGCAATTTTTGTACCTCGGGGGACATTTTGGATTGCTACAATTGGAAAGGAAGTGGGCATTGGGGCTATTGGTATCTAAGAGGTAGAGGCCAGGAATGCTGTTAAACCTTAAATGCATAGGAACAGCTCTCATAATGAGTAATTGTGTGGTTTAAAATGTGAATAGTGCCAAAATTGAGAAACCCTACTATCCCCTATTATACACAGAGTCTCAGAATAAAAATACTAATGCTACTACTACCAATTATAATTACTAAGGCAGTTAAGATTTTTTTTTGCATATGCCAATCCCTCCATCCCCCCATACAAACTGCATAATGACTGTAAAAAATGTCTACTTTTTATTTTTCAGGTATTACCTATTGTGTTTATTCACACTTGTTCCTTCTTGTTTGGTCCTCACTTCTAAAATGACTTTTTTCCTTTTATTTCTAACTAGAGGCTCGGTGCACAAAATTTGTGCACAGGAGGGTATCCCTCAGCCTGACCTGCACCCTCTCCAATCTGGGAGCCCTCAGGGGATGTCCTACTGACAGCTTAGGCCTGCTTCCCATGGTTCTCTGCTCTCTGTGGGGCCTGCCTGCTCCACACCGTGGCGACTGCCAAGCAGGCCGTGCTGGGACCTACCTGCAGGCCACACTTGCCTGCTCCTGGGTTGCCGCAGTGAGGGCCAAGCAGGCCATGCTGGGAGCTGCCTCCTCCCTGCTGTCAGTCTCCATGGAGACAATGAGGTTAATTTGCATACTTACTCTTGATTGGCTGGTGGGTGTTGCAAAGTGATGGTCAATTTGCATATTTCTCTTTTATTAGTGTAGATTATTTTTGAGTTCTGACTTCATTTAATGTTTTCTATTTCTGATAAATTTTTGTCTTTCATTTTGAGTGTAATTTTCTTAATGTCTTTAGATCATTTTATACATGTAACCATTTGGATCAACTTTTAAGCATACCTTTGGCATTTTTTTATTCTTTGTAGGATGTTGCTCTGCTTCTTATTCTCCTTTGTCTTATGAAGACTAAAAATTAGAATTTGGTAATTTTCTGTTGCTCATTTTTATAGAAAAGTAATTATTCTGATTGCTTTTCTAATTTTATATAACTTCTCTATGATTTTCACCTTTTGTTTAAAAATTTCGTTAGTGACCTAGCCAGTTTGGCTAAGTGGATAGAGCATCAGCCTGTGGGGACAGAAGGGTCCAGGTTTGATTCTGGCCAAGGGCACATTCCTCAGTTGTAGGCTCAATCCCCCACTCTGGTCTGGGCATGTGTAGAGAAAACCAATTGATGTGTCCCTCTCATGTTGATGTTTCCCTTCCACTCTCTCTAAAAATCGATGGAAAAAATCCCTGGATGAGAAGTAACAATACATACATACATACATTTCAGTGGCTTGTTTTCTAAGATTTCCTGGTTTTGTTCCCCTTTGGTACTTTGAGCCAAACTCCTCTTTCAGATGCTCAGTTTTAATTTTGCTTCTCTCTCTAATGTGGGTCCCCCAGGTTCAGAGGGTGATACTGCTACAACTCCTTGACACCATCTTTCTGTGGGTGCTTCCATTTTAGAAACAAAGAGTGTCAGGGTGAGGGAACCCTTGACCATTTCAGCTGCTATTCTCAAACTGGCCCACTGTGCTTTGCAGTGAATTCCTGTTGGCTAAATTGGGGTTCTCCTATTCTCAGCTCTGCTGGGGGCCCTGTCACTTCCATCTGCTTTCTCCCACACAGATGCTGAGACCATGTGGGTGTTGTGACTGTTAATGGTTTATTGTCACTCCCTCATATTTTGGAGTTCTTGAAGCTGTCTTGTCATTGAATCTTATTCTACATGTTGTCACTATGTTTTGGTTTTGCAACTTAGTTTCTCTAGCTCCTTTAAAAAAAAAAATATATATATATATATTAATTTCAGAGAGGGAGAGGGAGAGATAGAAACATCAATGATGAAGGAGAATCATTGATCAGCTACCTCCTACATGATCCCTATTGAGGATTGAGCCTGAAACCTGGGCATGTGCCCTGACCGGGAATTAAACTGTGACCTCCTGGTTGACACTTAACCATTGAGCAACACCAGCCAGGCTAACTAGATCCTTTTAATTGGGAAATTTAGAAAGATCTAAAAATTAGTCTGTTGTGTGCCCTGCCTCCATCTTTCAGTCACTCTTGAAACACTCTTTTAGCTCAGTTTTCATTCCAGCTATTTCTTTCCCATTTCTCTTACCACACCTTTTAGTTTTCTAAACTCCTCTTTCTACCAGTTCCTTAAACATTGGGGTTTCTCATAGCCCTTTGCTCTTCTACCTTTATGATTTTCTTACGGTGTTCTAGGAGTTTCAATGCAATTTCACAGCTTTCATTGCCACCTAAATTCTGCTAACTCCAAAGTCTGCATTTCCAGGATGATCTGCCTCCTGAGTCTCAGATGTAATCTCCAATTGCCTACTGGATAGTCCCATTTGATGTCTTTCTGGCCCCTCAAACTCAATCTATTCAGAACTGAATTAATCATCTCACTCGCACACAAACTCCTTCTCCTTGTTCTCTATGTTAGTAACAAGCACCATATTTATCAATTTGCTAAAGCCATAAATCTTTTGCTTCCTCTTTCTTATCCCAAACCAATTAGTCCTTGCAATACCTGCTAAGTATTTCCCAATTTGTCAGTTTTTCTCTGCTCCATCCTCCACCCCAACACAGATCATCATCATCTATTTCCAATATTGCAATATTGTTCTAAGTGAATTCTGGGCTCTAGAATTTCCTTCTAGTGGCATACATTGCAGTTGTGAGGGGTAAGGGAGAAGCCCTTTTTCCTGTTACTCCCTTTTCTCCCTATTACCCTTGCCCTCTGGGACCTAGGACTAGCTTAATGGTTGGAAGGAAGCCTAATAAGTGGGTGGAGCTGTGGTCTTGTGGGATAATGTCACCAGAGGGTCATATCTAGGTAAGTCAACTTAATCCAGAAAAAGTATATCTCTATTCAGAAGCTGTGGAGGAGAAAAAATACAAATAGGCTGTATTATATAATAGGCTCATTGCCTCTTATGATATAAATTCAATCTGTTCAAGTACCTAACTGATGACTAATAAAAGCAGCAATAGCAGTAGACTTGGGGAGCTGGGTGAAATTCAGGTCACAAGAACTTGAAGCAAGATAAGATCACATATTTCCTATTACTGACTTTTTTTTCTAATCACTTTCAATAATTTGAAATTTTAATTTGTTCTGCCAAAATTTTAAGTTTTTAAGAAATAAAGTGCTATAATTAGTTAACTGTTATCTATCACTATTATCCATGTTTTTATGATCTATCTGAATCAGGGACTTTCTGCCTTCAAAGTTGTGCTCACATGTGTTTTCTTCAAATGCTTACCCTTCTCCCATGCACACCCCTACCCTTATTTGTATGCCTCTTTCCATTCCTGTCCTTGTGTGCATCCCACATTCTGCTCTTCTGCCCTCTCACCTTAGCTCTCTCCCCATAGACTCTTCAATCTGTATTTTTTTGCTCTGCCTTTTCAACTTATCTCCAAAGTATGTGTTCTCATTTTTAAAAAATTTCCCAATTTACAGTCCTTTTACTCTTTCTAACCTTAGTTTCTATTCTTAGCCTGCCTCATATCCCACTAAGCTCATCCTCATTAAAACCTCCATAGGAGCTGTATTTGTTGTTTGAGCACTTTATGGACAGTTTTAACTGCCTCATACTTCCACTCTACTTTTGTTTGTTTTTCTATGGTGTTGCTATGACTATTGTTGCTTCCTCTGATAGGATACTCGCATGGGGCGTCTTTATGCTTGACCATTGCCCTCTAGAATTCCTGCTACCTTCTTATGCTTGTATGCCAAGTGAAGAAGATGGTCTTCAAAACAGGGCTATCTTTCCAATTTTATAGTAAGGGAGAAGTGCACTCATTCTCTTAAATCTTTGTGCACAATTATATTTCATTCTATTTTCCTTCCTGGTCTTTATTCTGTATATTGTCTTTCCAATTTCCATCCCTTGGACCAGTGCCTGAATTCATTGTTGAACAAGGGACCTATTCCCCTTTCCTAAACTGGACACTGGGAACTAGGATCATCTTACTACTGATATTATGGGTTAAAATGAACTCCTTGCATCTAGTATTCCAATCTGGGCTGCCCACGTTGAAAGGTGGCTGGGATTTGGGTGGAAGTGAGGAGGTGTGTGTGGGGGGAGTGATCACGATTTAAACTGCCTGAAACACTATTGTGTATAGCAGGGCTGGCTCTGCTGTAATTTGCCTGACTCTCTGCACAGCTTAGGTTGCTGAGCCAGAAGATCCTGCTGGGAACCTTGTTCCTCTTTGATGCTCCAGCAAAGAAAACCTAAGGCATTGACATTTCTTCTTAACACAGAAAGACCTGAGGCAAACAAGGGAAAAAAATCAACAAATATAAAAATATCCTCTCTCCCTTGAGACACGTGGTACATTAGTTTCACATATAATTATTTTCTGTAGTTAGGCAGCATGTCATGGCATTAGGATTTGCTACTTGTCCAGCCAAGATCCGTAGAGTGATAAGAAGCAGGTGAAAGAGAGGGAAGTCAATTACTCCCCAGCCAATTCCCAACAGGTGAGAAAGGTAAGCCTACAACTCAAATAGAAAAATTGGAGGATACATTCATGAAACAAGAGGGTGTGCTGAGCATTACGAACATAATTTCAGATATAGGAACAAAGGACTATGAGAAACTGCCCATTCTTCCAGTGTAGATACAGCCTTCCCCTCTTCATGCTTCATGCTAGTTTCTGGTACCACTCGCAGAAAGCAGCCAAGTAGGGTCCCTGATGGATGGTCAAATGTAGTGCTCAGAATTCACTCCAGGCTGCCCAGCTGTCTAAGTAGGGAAGAGAGAGAATATTCTTGCCAGCCTACACCAGAAATCTCTGTGGCCATCTATGCAATTAGCTTGAAATTAGCTGATCCAATAGGTGAAGAGTAAACAATGAGTATGTGAGGAGGGGAAAAGCAATGTGTTGTAGAGGAAAGAACTGTTTAACAACAAAAGCATCCTTCAGCAATTGTATTAAAAAAATCTGTTGGAGGATATGAAAGATAACTAAAGAAAAAACAGTTAAATTAAGATCTCTAGCTCTATCCCACCCCATCTCTGCTTTCTTTGTTACTTTCTTCCTCGAGGTCACATAGACTCCCAGATTTATCGCCTTCATCTAGGCATGACTCCCAAAGTTACATCTCTGACCTGGATGTCATACTTCACTCCATGCCTTATTCTTTACTTTTCTGTCTAACATCCTTATTTGCTGGTTCTAAATATCAATACATCAAAATTTCAACCTCAAGCAGTTTCTTTCTTCCTCTTGACTCTTCTGTTTTTATGATCATTTTTATTTGCCTTCTAATTATTCAAGACCCTAACTTCTTTCAGCTTGTCTCTCAATACAATCGTCGGGTTATTTTCTCCTATTTTTGTAACAGCCCTCAAATCACTTTGCTTCTTTCTATTCTCCTTGGATTAAAGATTAAACAGTGTTTTTCTCCATCTCCTGCCTTTCCACTTTCCCAGCCACTGCAAACACACTGCTGCCAGAATAACACTCTCCTCAAAAACATTCAGTGGCTCTCTGTTGCCACCAAATAGAGTAATAAAAATCCCAGAAAAGAAAAGCAACAACTAAATAAAACGTTCCTTCTGGTTTCCAGGGGATTCTACAATCTGATCTCATCTTATTTTTCTATCCATCACTCTAAACCAGTGGTTCTCAATCTTCCTAATGTCTTGACCCTTTAATACAGTTCCTCATGTTGTGGTGACCCCCAACCATAAAATTATTTTCCTTGCTACTTCATAACTGTAATTTTGCTACTGTTATGAATCGTAATGTAAATATCTGTGTTTTCTGATGGACCCTGATAGGCTGTAGAGCCTAAGACCATCGGAAAACACAGATATTTACATTACGATTCATAACAGTAGCAAAATTACAGTTATGAAGTAGCAACGAAAATAATTTTATGGTTAGGGGTCACCACAACATGAGGAACTGTATTAAAGAGTTGCGGCATTAGGAAGGTTGAGAACCACTGCTAAACCAAACTATATTTAGTGTTTCTGATAGAGTATTCATCTCTCTGGATGAAATGCTATCGGTACTCAAGACAAATATCATCACCTTAACACAGCCATTCATGATCTCTCACCTGGATATGGCTCTTTTCCTTTGAGCTGCCTTACAACAGCCTCAGTACTCGTATAGTGATATTTAGCTTTTTCAATATATGTTATGGTAATTTGTAAACCGGTGATATCACCCACAGGTTGCTAGTGTGCTCAATTCAGGAGCCATATGTATGCCTACATCTCCCATGGTACTTATCCCAGTTTTACATTAGTGGTTTCAAATATTTTTGATTGCATATTTTTCTATTATTTTTTTAAATGTTTGAGTATATACCATTGTTGTGGGTTGAATTGTGTACCCCAGGAAGATAAGTTGAAGTCCTAAACCCTAACAGCTATAAAGTTATTAATAGGGTCTTTGCAGATGAATTCATACTGGATTGGGGTAATCCCTAAATGCAATGACTGGGTCCTTACAGGGAGAGAGATTAGGAGACACAGACACACTGACAAAAGGGAAAAGGCTATGCAAAGATGGAGACAGAGATTGGAGTGATGCAGCTACAAAACAAGGATCATCAAGAATTGGTGACAGTCACTGGAAGTTAGGAAGAGGTAAGGAAGAATTCTCTCCTATGGCCTTCTGTGAATATTAAGCTTATTTTAAATTCTGGTTCTTTATGCTCCTTAATTCTATTTACTTCAGCATAGGTTTTCCATATGTGATCTGACTTCTATATTGCTTGTGCTTTGCAGATGTTTTCTTACTTTCTCTATGAGCTCATATTCTGTTGGTTCAATAAACCATATTGGCTGGTGATGTGCACACAAAGGGAGGGACAAAGGTCTCATCTCTGGCTCATACTTCCTCAAGTTAGGCAGGTTACGGGGCCTATGCCTAGAGTGGAGAGCTTCTGAGGTTGCATCTGAGTTACTCCACACCCAACCCTGCCATAAAGTGGCCCTATTCCTCAGGAATCCCCCAGCACCTCTGCCCAGTACTGCTCTTTTTGAAGAACCTCCTCACTTAAAATTATCTAGCTAATGGTGGAAGTGGAAGTGGAGTGGGAGGAGAAGGGAATGTGCAGAGGGCTTGCCAGGTTATCTCACCATTTTTATCACCTTCTTCCCAAACCAGGATCCAGAGTTTATCTGATGTTTCCTACTCCTCTACCAGGCATTAGGCTGGTGCTATAGTTTTTCTACTCCATGACAGCACATAAAGTAATGGAGGAGAGAGAAGGACACAAGTAAAATGTGCTCCCCACTTGGTTCCCTATCCTCACTTCCTGGCTCTCTGCTGCCATTGTTGCTGTATACAGAGCAACACTGACTCAACAAAGACTCATTGATTTATCCCTGATTCTGTGTTGGGTTCCAGAATCCACCAACCTCCCTCATTTCTGCATCATCCATCTCTTTGGATTCCTGAGAATGACCCAATAGTCTTGGTTACTTTTACTTCATATATGTTTGTCAGTAACCTGTTCATCCCTCCTATATTACCAATTAAATTACACTAAATGTATCATGCACAATAATTATTTGATAATTTAGTAAACAACTTTCACAAATAGTCTCAGGTTTCCAAAAGTTGTTAAAAATTCAATAGAACTATTCTAAAGAGAATTAGAAATAGTCATTAAAACAGGGGTTTGCTCCCAACAGTAAATGACATAAAGGCAGATAGCCTGCTAAACACATAAAATCAGAAAATGCCTTGACCAGTATATAAATATCAACAAAGAATTGTTAGTGAGCTTTCATATCTTCAACAAACAGATGTCACCTGCATCATTGGTAATAGAAGAAACCAAACATGGTGGGCTTTCCTACAGCCCAGTTTAAGAAAGAACAAAGTGCAGTGACTGCCTGTCTTATTAAGCTTATAACCGTGTGCCAATAGAGCTAAAGAGAGAAAACATCTTTCGTCAATTTATAGTTTTTTAAAAATCAAAACTGCTTCGTAATTAAGGTCATTTGAAAAAGACTGTTATTTATTCTTTAAGAAGATTGGCCCAAAGTGTTTCCTTTGAGAGTAACACATCGGGGATATTTAGGATTTTTAAAATTTCTTTATTGATTAAGGTATCACATATTTGTCCTCATCCCCCCATTCCCATCCCAAACACCTCCCCACGCATGCCCCCACCACACTGTTGTCCATGACCACTAGTTAGGCTTATATGCATGCATACAAGTCCTTTGGTTGATCTCTCCCCCTTACCCCCACCCTCCCCTACCTTCCCTCTGAGGTTTGACAGTCTGATCGATGCTTCCCTGTCTCTGGGTCTGTTTTTGTTCATCAGTTTATGTTGCTCATCATTTCCCCTAGATGAGCAAGATCATGTGATACTAGAAATACACTTATAAGAACCAAAAATGAGACAAGCAATAATGGTTATGCTGAGAGGCAAATGAATCAGTCTGTAGTGAGTTTCTTTTTGGGCCAACAATTCTTTGAGTCCCAATTTCAATGTCAAACAGTTCCTTATGTGTAAATATCAGCAATGATATTTCAGTTCTGGATGGTGGACAAATGGTGGTAATGCAGGTCCGACCCTCTCTGGTTTGGTCCTGGGCAACCTGCAGCAATGCACAGCTGCTGACTGCTAGTATGGCAAGGCATCGTCAGCGTCTTCCATCTCTGGACTGTTTCTCTTCTGTCTTCATGGCTGGAGCAGTCCTGTCAATATATAGGTGACTTGTAAGCCTAGACATTAGTTTCTAAAATATATTGAGTTAAATCTTCATTTAAAATGCTTTGCCTTTTTTCACAATTTATTATCTATATATCTTACTAATAAAAGAGAAATATGTAAATTTACCATCACTTTGCAATGCCCACAGCCAATCAGGAGTGAGTATGCAAATTAATCCGACAAAGATGGCAGAGGCCCCACCCCCCCGCTCCTCCAGTCCTCTGGGCAGCACGCCTCCTCAGGGCCTCCCTGCCGTGTGCTCCACACCTGTCAACTGTCCTTGCAGCCTCTTTGTGGCCCAGTCCCCAGCCTCACAGGCAACCCTCTGGTGCTTGAGATCATAACTCCCAGTGTCTGGCATCTTCCTCTGCCCCACCCCTGCTCCGCTGCTCTGGTAAACAAAACCCTAGCATTGGAGGAGCCCCGCAGGTGCAGACATGCATGGGAGCTTGCGGCTCAGCTTTCTTTTGAATAGATGAAAGAGGCCACATACATAGTAACCCAAATTATCAGATCTCCCTCCTCCTTATATCGCCAAATCAAGAGGGGAGGGGTGATGAGCATGGAGGGAGGGTGGGTGGGCAGGAGGCAGAGGGCGGAGGAGGAAGAGGATGAGGAAGGGGGCCAGTTGCATCCCACTTTCACAATGGGAAAGTGAAACGCACTAGCACACCCAACCTCTCCAGTCCTCCCTGCCTACCTCGCTCCCCCCACCTCTTCCCCTCAGCGCCTCCCCGGGAGCACCAGCGCTGCACAGAGGAACTCTCCAGAGAAGGAGGGTGATGAGGAAGTGGTACCAGAGCATGCAGGGCTTGTTACCACCACCACTGCTACTCAAACTGCTGGAGTGAGCTCACCGCATGTCGGCAGCCAGGGGAAGGAAGGCCTATACTTGCACAAATCTTCATGCATCAGGCTTCTAATCTTATCTAATAAAGAGGGAATATGCTAATTGACCCTCTTCACAAAGATGGAAGCACCCACAGCCAATAAGGAGGGAAGATACTAATTGACTGCCACACCCTCAAATATGGCAGTGCCCACAGCCACAAGATGGTGGCACCCAGTCCCCTCAGCCCCACCAGGGTGGCAGGCATGCAGCAAGGCTGGGCCAGCCTCTAGGCAGGCCTGGCTGCTCCACACACCTGCCTCCGGAGTTTCCCAGTCCCCTCAGCCCCCTAGCTGCCCAGGGCTGGCCCAAGGTGCAGGCAAGCCTCGGATAGAGGCTGCCCAGCTGCCCAGGGCCAGCCCAAGGTGCAGTAAAGCCTCAGATGGAGGCTGCCCCGCCGCCCAGGGCTTCCCAAGGCTCAGGTAACCAGGGCTGGCTGAGGCTTGCACTGCTGGTAGTGGCAGCAACAGAGGTGTGATGGGGGCTTCGACTTCTCCTGATCATCAGGTCGCCTCCCGCTCCTGAGGGCTCCCAGACTGTGAGAGGGAGCAGGCCCAGCTGAGGGATCTCCCCTCCAGTGCATGAGTTTTCATGCACTGGGCCTCTAGTCCTAGCTAATAAAAGAGTAATATGCAAATTGACTCTACCTCTGCTACATCCACAAGCCATGCCCACCAGCCAATCAGGAGAAAGTATGCAAATGAACTCAACCAAGGTGGCTGTGGCCACAGAGCTGCAGCAAGCAGGAGGCTTGGGTTTCCCCAGTAATGGAGGAAGCCAAGCTTCCTACCCAGTCTGGCCGGCTCAGGCCTCCGCTCAAGGCTACAAAGTTTCAATTATAGAAGATAAATAAATCCCAACAAAAATGGCGGAACTGGAGAGAACAGGAGGCTTGGGTTGCCCCTGGCGATGGAGGAAGCCAAGCTCCCACAGCTCTGGCCTGCCTTGGCCTCCACTCATGGCTACAAAGTTTCAATTATAGAAAATAAATAAATCCCAACAAAAATGGCTGCAGACACGGAGTGAGCAGGAGGCATGGCTCCACTCAAGGCTACAAAGTTTCAATTATAGAAGATAAATAAATCCCAGATACCAGGGCCTGCACTTGGGTCGCTGGGGGGTGTGGCTGGCCTGCAAACCACCATAGGCCCCTTGTACAGCTCACCCCATGCCCCAAGGAAAACTCCACCCTGATCCAGGACCCCTTCAGGGCAAACCAGTTGGCCCCCACCCATGCACCAGGCCTCTATCCTATCTAATAAAAGAGTAATATGCAAATTGACCGTAACTCCAACACACAAGATGGCTTCCCCCATGTGGTCAAAGATGGCTGCCCCATGTGGACACAAGATGGCCAGCAGGGGAGGGCAGTTGAGAGGGACCAGGCCTGCAAGGGAGGGTAGTTGGGGGCGATCAAGCCTGCAGGGGAGGGCAGTTAGGGGTGATCAGACTGGCAGAGGAGGGAAGTTGGGGGCGACTGGGCCTGCAGGGAAGGAAAGTTGGGGGGGACCCAGACCTGCAGGGAAGAGCAGTTGAGGGGGACCAGGCCTGCAGGGGAGGGCAGTTAGGGGCAATCAGGCTGGCAGGGGAGCAGTTAGGCATCAATCAGGCTGGCAGGGGCGTGGTTAGGTGGTGATCAGGCTGGCAGGCAGAAGCAGTTAGGGGCAATCAGGAAGGCAAGCAGGCAAGCAATTGGGAGCCAGCAATCTTGGATTGTGAGTGGGATGTCCAACTGCCTGTTTAGAGGTCCCAGATTGGAGAGGGTGCAGGCTGGGCTGAGAGACACCCCCCATGCATGAATTTCATGCACTGGGCCTCTAATATGTATATATATAAAAGCCTAAGCAACCATTCAACCATTAGCTATGACATGCACTGACCACCAGGGGGCAGATGCTCAACACACAGGCATGGAAACATGGAACAGACTGATGAATCTCAGAGGGAAGAGGGGAGGGAGAAGGGCAGGAAGAGATTAACCAAATATCTTATATGCATACTAGAGGCCTGGCCTGTGGGGATCAGACCAAAACCAGCAGTCCAACATCCCCTGAGGGGTGCCAGAGTGTGAGAGGGTGCAGGCCAGGCTGAGGGAACCCATTGGTGCATGAATCTGTACACCAGACCTCTACTATTTTTATAACATGCAGAAATTTTTCAA
This sequence comes from Corynorhinus townsendii, assembly GCA_026230045.1. Classification (NCBI taxonomy): domain Eukaryota; kingdom Metazoa; phylum Chordata; class Mammalia; order Chiroptera; family Vespertilionidae; genus Corynorhinus; species Corynorhinus townsendii. The sequence continues at coordinate 137,073,427 of JAPDVU010000002.1, read as the reverse complement.
ATATACAGGAAGTTAAAAAAATGATATATCAAACACTGAACATGTAACAAGATTATACCACTGAATTTCACTATACTCCCGGTATCATGTATTTATCCACCCCTCTAGGACATCACCACCCACATAGAAAGCTCACTCATGCGAACTATAGATTTTTATCCACCTTTAGATTTAAAACTCACATTTAAATGCCACTTAATGACTTCTTGAATGCTTATATCATGTAGAAGTAGTTGAAAATTCACATAATCCTTTTACTTTTTAAAAGCGATCTATCTGATAAGTATTCTGATTTGTAGACAAAAAATCAGAGCTACCTTTCATGGAGAATCATCGGTCTTCAAACAGAACATGTCCGGGTGGCATTTAAAATCACTTTGGGTGAGAGTTCATCTCTTTGGGAGAGTCAGTTCTTCTTTGTAAAATGGATATATAAATACCAACTCAAAATTCATGTCAGTAATGTTGTAAGGGTGAGATAAAGAAGCAGTAAAAGAAGTACTTAGCCATATATAATATTTTCCTTATTTGTAGCAATAAGGAACATTGAATTATTAATGGCATGTGCAGCTGTAGCTTTGGAAATCACATACCTTCCCAGCTAAGCATTATGAGCTTTATTTCCTGGAGACTTGATAGCATCACATAATTGAGTTAGTATGCGATAGTTTCATTTTTCTCATTAAAGACATTCAAATTCTTGCAAATTCAAAAGAGCCTATGAAACCACTGATTATTTTCAGCAGTAGCCTTTAATAATAAGGCTTATTTTCAGTGCATGCTACTAACTTTCAATCTTATTATTTTTTATTCTTAATAATTAAATAGGGGTTTAAGAATAAAATTAAAAAACATTAAGGCCTTTTCCCCATATTCTAGTTATAGGTCAGTTTTAAAACAGAAAGAATTGCCTCAAACACTAACAGAAAGAATTGACCTTTAACCTTTGACTATGATTCAAAGCAATTTCCACCCTGCTAAATTATTCTGGGTATTAAGCACATGAAGCATTTCAGATAAGTGTCAGAAAATGAATAAAATCACCATTTATTTATTTCTCTCAAGTTAACCACAATGATTGTGATAAACTGAGCATTGTATGAAAATATTTTATTTTTCATAATTACAAAATAATATGAACTTTTATTTAAAAATGCAAACATTGTAGGCATGCATAAATTAGATAATAAGGATTCTTATAACCTCAGATTTCAGAGAAAATTATTATAAGTTTGCGAAATATTTTTTGTACACCCACACATACACACCCATGCACTTGCACACCACACCTCAGGTAAAGGTTACCAGCATGGAATTAGACATACCTGAGTTTGATACCCAGCTATAATGTGTTATCTTAAGAAAATTACTTAATCTCTTTAGGCCTTACTTTCCTTGTTTGTGAAATACAAACCATAATGAAGTGCTCAACATTATTTCATTATTTATTCAATACAAATTAGTTTGTGTGAAGCATCCATCTTATATAAAAACTGCTGTTTGAAATTTTAACCCTGCTATTTGGCTTCTGTAAATGCTTGCTTGCTTAAATAATAAGGAAAATAAGACTACTCCCACTTCAGAGAGGCCATTAAACCTTCCCTGGATGAAATTATCAGTGCTGGCACCAAGCCAAGCCTTTGGTTTAGGTCTCAAGGCCCCAGCATAAAGGGGTCTTTAAGAACTTGCAAAGGGGGCCAGAAACACCCCATATTTGGGAGACAAAGAAGGTAAAAACATATAAATAGGGAAAATTCCTCCAGGTTGGGACCCAGAATTTGAGAGACATTTTCCTCTGGACCTGCGTGTAATAAATGTAACCATCTCTCTAAGTATTGCTTGGTTCTTCTCCGATTTTCTGTAACTTGTGTATATGTATACACATATATACATATATATATTTTAAAAAGAGATGGTATGTTTTACTTGCTGTTTTTGAAACTTTCTTTTCCTTTATGATATGTCAATTCATTATATCCACATGTCATTTTTAAAAATGAGTCCATAGAATGTCATGTATAGATGCATAATTTACTTATCAAATCCTTATTTTTACTATTTTACCACATGCTGTGGTGAAAGATTGCGTGTATGCATCTTTAACTTCTGTATTTCTGCAGGTTCAATTTCCTAACACTGAATTGTTTTTTATAAAGAATGGAAAATATGTTGGAAAAGATCCATTTATAGTAGCTTCAACACAAAGACTGACAGCAAGAGAACAACTAACACAATTCCCAAAAAGTACTTAGAAATAAATTTAATAAGACACAAATATATACAAAATATGAAACTCTATGGAGGGACATGTATTAATAGATTAATGAAGGGAGACACATACTTTTCTTAGGCAGAAAGACTCAATGTTATAAAAATGTTATTAATATACAATTTAAACTACACATTAAATTCATTAGTAAGATACTGTCTCCTATATGCTTAACTATCTTGGGAGCAAATCTCACTTAATTACTCTTCTCTTTCAGAATTTTACTGGCTATATCCCCTTGTTTATTCTTCCAGATGAAATTTGGAGTCATTTTTACCAATTCCTAAAGAAAGACATTTTGTTTTTGTAGGGTTTTAACTAGAATTACACTGAATTTATTAAATCTATTTCCAGCTATTCTATGATTTTTAGTTTTGTTGTTGTTCATTGTGAGTGGGTTCCCTTCCTTCCCAAATGTGGTGTTTCACCCCCAAGACTGCTTAACCTGTTAAGAAAGCACCCATCAGCCTGATAATTTTACCAAGCAGGAAGAGATGGGGACTCTTTTTTTAGTTATCATTTTGGAAGCTTTTAAGATAATTATAATTTCCCATTGGATCTGTTTTATTACTTAGAAAATCAGATATAAAGGGAAACAAGTGGAAAAGCAATACCAGGAAAGAACACTGAACAGGAATCCAAAGATTTTACCCAAATCCTGGATTTACCTTCTTTAGCATTTATTTTCAGCTGGTCTGCCAAACTCTGAGTGTCCTAATTTTCTTTTAGCTCTAATTTATTCTCTATTGGCTTAAAAACAATGCCTGCTGAATGTTTTATTATGTGCCAGACACCATATTAAGAGCGGGAAAATCAGCACCCCGAAGAGACTAAAGAGAACATTCAAGTAGCGTGGTCTTTCCACCAATTTCCCACGTAAATGTTACTGTTTTTAGATTCCTAACTAGAACTGTCAATTTACATCTCTGAATTGTGGTTTTGTAGATTGTGGAGCCTTTATTTGTCCAGGGCATGGTTTATGGCAAGGAATCTGGGTTAGTTCTCCTTCCAAGTCAGGTAATTCTCAGCCCATTTCTTCTCTGTGAATATAGAGCTTTTCCATTTAACCTTCTGTGATTCTCTAACCTCCATGCAGTTTCAGAGATAATCAGGATACATGACATTCTCCAAGCCATTGATTCTCATGCTTTAATGCACCTAAGAATCTCTAAGTCAGAAGTCTGAGGTCAGACACAGGACCCTACATTTCTAATAAGCTTCCCGGTGAGAACTATGCTGCTCTTCACAAACCACATGTTAAATAGCAAGGGGCTAAGTGAGTCTAGAAAAAGACTGAGCATGAGGTATTCCCCAAGCAGTAGAGCAACCTTGCCACAGATGGTCAACTTTATGTAATTGAGCAGCAACATGTCAAAAATCTAATTAGTGCTTGTCATTCAACTTGCCTTGGAGCATTTCCCCCCTCCCAGGCAAAATGACTCAATATCAAAAGGCTCCTGATGTCTTTTTTCTTTTTTTTTTAACCTATTTTTATTTATTTCAGTGGAGAAGGGAGAGGAAAAAAGAGATAGAAACATCAAGATGCAAGCCCCCTACTGGGATTCGAGCCCCCAACCCAGGCATGTGCCTTGACCACATGCCCTGACTGGAATTTAACCATGACCTCCTGGTTCATAGGTTCAACCACTGAGACACACCTGGCCAGGCAGCTCCTGCTGTCTTACCTCTCAAAGTGGGTAATCAAAATCGAGGTTTTCAGCAATCATCAGGAAAACCTCCAAACACCCACATTTGCCAAAAAAACAAGAGTAGAGAAATGAAAGGGACAAATGAAAATGTATCCTTTGCCTTTACCATTCCCCAAATTTTGGCTTTTTAATTCCCCCCAAATTTTAGTTCAATTAATAACATGCTTATGGTTAATAATTTGATGAGAACTGAAAATAATAAAGAATAGAGTAAAAATTATCTAAAATACTAACATTCAGATTTAACCACTATAAATACCTTGAAAAACATACTTCTAAGTCGGTTTCACCACACACACACACACCATATTTAATGTTACATAATTACATGCAGTTTTCATGTTGTATTGCAAATTGACTATTTTTACAACAGTTAAATTTACCTATTGATAAGTCTTAATCAGCACTGGTACTTTATGTATTATTTTTATTAAATAAATTTCATGTGTAATATTGTGCAAATTTAAGGTGTACAGCATGCTACTTTGATACATTTATATATTGTAATGATTGTTGATATAGTGATATTAATCACATTGTACAGTTATAGTTTAATATTCTTGTCTTTTTATCTTTTTAAATATGTTTTTATTGATTCCAGAGAGAGAATAAGGGAGGGGGAGAAACACGGATGAGAGAGAGAAACATCGATTGATTGGTTGCCTACTGCAAGCCCCACACTGGGCATGTGGAATCGAGTAGCAACTCAGCATGTGCCCTGAATGGGAATTGAACCAGCAACCTCCTGGTACATGGGATGACAGTCAGTGAACTGAACTATTCTGTCCAGGAGTCTATATTTCTTACATTATACATTATATCTCAATAGCTTATTTACTACTCATTATAATTTTGTGCCCTGAGGCACCATCACTCTTATACACTCACCCCATCCCCTGGGAACCAACATTTTACTCTGTTTTTAAAGGCTTAATTTTTTAGATTCTGTATATAAGTGATATACAGTACTTGTCTTTCTCTGTTTGTTTTATCTCACTTAGCATGATGTGCTCAAGGTCCAGTCATGTTGTCACTAATGGGCAGATATTTTTCTCATGGCTGAATGATATTTTGTCATGAATATGCACCATATCCATTTTTATCCATTCATCCCTTGACTGGCACTTGTTGTTTTTTCTTATTTTGACTATTGTGAATAATGCTGCTATAAACATGGGAGTGCATATATAGTATTTCATCAACATCCTTTTCTATGGGTATATACTCAGAAGTGGAATTGCTGGATCATATGGTATATCTATTTTTAATGTTTTGAGAAACCTCCATATTGTTTTCCATAGTGGTTGGACCAGTTTACATTCTCAGCAAAAATGTAAGGTTTCCCTTCATCCCATCCTTGCCTGCACTTATTGTCTCTTGTCTTCTTGATGACAGCCATACTGACAGGCTACTCCAGTACTTCAAATCATTGCTCAAAATGTCATTGGTGCACAGAAGCATGACTTTTGAAATATCAGAAGACACTTTTAAATAATATTTTATTAATTTTATATACCTTACTAATGATATAAGTTCAAACAATATAATTATAAAGCAGAAGCAAAATATCAACTAAAATTTAACTCTCAGAAGTACCTTCTCCAATGTTAGGAGAGCAGAATTCCTAAAAAGTTTTCTATACACATATACACAGTTAAAAAAATAGTTAGATAAAAAATGACATTTTATAAAAATGAGATTATTCTATACAATTTTGAGTAAAATGTTTCAAATCCTACATAATAAAGATGTAATATGCAAGTGGGTGAAGCGTAACAACCAACCGCGTAATGACCGGATCACGGATCAGCAGGAGGGTGGGGAAGCGAGCTACAGGAGGGGGCAGGGCAGCAAGCTATGAGGCGGGGCATGGGGTAGGGGGAACCTGGGGAGCTACAGTAGGGCGGAGCAGCAGGCAGAGAGCTACTGGAGGGTGGCAGCGAGCTACTGGTGAGCACACGGATTCCTGTGCAGGGCTACTAGTTTAATTATAACTGAACATAACAGAGGGAGAAGAAAACTGAAGTCAAACTTTATAGAATTGTTTCCATACATGAAAAATGTTACTTCCTGGATCCACCACTTAACTTTCTGGAGGAACTTAGGCAAATTACTTAATTTTTTGAGGAAACTCCAAACTGTTTTCCACAGTGGCTGCACTAGTCTGCATTCCCACCAGCAGTGTATAAGGGTTCCCTTTTCTCCACATCCTTACTAACACTTGTCATTTGTTGATTTGTTGATGATAGCCATCCTAACAGGTGTGAGGTGGTACTTCATTGTCGTTTTGATTTGCATCTTTCTGATGATTAGTGACTTTGAGCATTTTTCCATATATCGTTTGGCCTTCTGTATGTCCATTTTAGAGAAGTGTCTATTTAGGTCTTTTGTCTATTTTTAAATTTATCTCCCTTTTGTTAAGTTGTATGAGTTCTCTGTGGATCTTGGAGGCTGTGTGATGTATCATTAGCAAATATGTTCTTCCATGAAGTAGGTTCTCTTATTATTTTATTGGTGGTTTCTTATGCTGTGCAGACATTTTATTTTTATTTTGATGTAGTCCTATTTGTTTATTTTCTCCTTAATTTCCATCATCCTAGGAGATGTATCTGTAAAAATATTGTTATGAGAGATGTCTGGGATTTTGCTGACAATGATTTCTTCTAAGATTTTTATGGTTTCATATAGGGAAGCACAGGAGACTTGGTTGGAAAGTCTGTAAGAAGGAAAATTCCGAAAAAAGGAGTGGGCTGAAGGTGGCATGGCCTGTTAATCAGAATTCCTACTTAGGGGAGTTTGGCTGAGGGCAGCTGCCCCTAATTGTTCCTTGAACTTTCCAAACAAGTCTGTGCATGTGCAAACCCTCAGGTGTTTACCAGAATCTTTATGCTGAATCTTTAGGTGTCCTTGCTTAAAGGACACTGCAGACTCATGTGTCCTCCCAGGATTACTTACCCTACTGATTGTATTGAAAAGATAAACTTTATCTCAAAATACAGTTACAATAAAAGCCTGAAGAGGCAGGCAATCAAGGCTGCCTGGTTCCTTTAGCCAGGCAGTCCCTTAGCCCTCTCTTTCACAGCAACCCTGTGTCAGAGTAATCATTCATCCATTGCTCAGGGTCTGCTGGTCAGCCCTGGCAGTTTCACTTCTTACATTTAAGTCTTTTATCTATTTTGAGTTTATTTTTGTGTATGGTGGTGGTCTAAGTTCATTTTTTTTGCATGTATTTGTCCAATTTTCCCAACACCATTTATTAAATAGGTTGTCTTGACTCCATTATGTGCTCTTGCCTCCTTTGTCAATTATTGATTGAGCATAATGGCTTGGGTGGATTTTTGGATTCTCTGTTCTGTTCCACTGATCTATATGCTCGTTCTTGTGCCAGTACCACGTTGTTTTGAGTACAGTGTCTTTGTAATATAACTTGATATCTGGTTGTGATCCCTCCAACTTTGTTCTTCTTTTCAAGATTGCTGCAGCTATTCAGGGTCTTTTTTTTAATTCCATATAAATTTTTGGAATATTTGTTCTATGTCTGTCAAATAAACCATTGGTATTTTGATAGGGATTGCATTGAATCTATAGATAGCTTTGGGTAGTATGGCCATTTTAATGATGTTGATTCTAACATCCATGAACATGGTATATTCTTCCACTTGCGTATATCTTTCTCTATCTATTTTTTCAATGTCCTGTAATTTTCCAAGTACAGGTCCTTTACCTCCTTGGTTCAGTTTATTCCTGACCAGTGATACCACTTCTAGGAATATATCCCAATAATTCAGAAACAACCATCAGAAAGAATCTATGTACTCCTATGTTCATAGCAGTGCAATTACAATAGCTAAGATTTAGGAGCAACCTAAGTGCTCATCAGCAGATGAATAGATGAAAAAGCTGTGGTACATCTATACAATGTATGCATCTGTAAAAAAGAAAGAACTCTTACCATTTGCAACAGTGTGGATGGACCTAGACAACATTATGCTAAGCGAAATAAGCCAGTCAGAGAAAGATAAGTATCACATGATCTCACTCATATGTGGAATCTAATGAACAACATAAACTGATGAACAAAAATAGACCCAGAGACATAAAAACATTGAACAGACTGTCAAACCTCAGAGGGAAGGCGGGGGAGGGTGGATGGGGTGGGGAGAGATCACCTAATGAACTCATATTGGTATATGCATAATCCATAGACACAGATAATAAGGTGGTGAAGACTTGTGCTGGGGGTGGGGGGAGGGTGGGTGGGAGAGAGCGATGGGGGAAAGAAAGGGACATATGTAATACTTTCAATGATAAAGATTTATTTTAAAAATTACTTAAAATTTCTGAGCCTTAGATTTATGATCTGTAACAGAATTTATAGCACCTAAGTCATAGGATGTTGTGAGTATAAAAAGAGATAATATATTTAAGAAAAACATTTAGAACAGTAGCTATCTAGAACATGGTGATTTATAAATGTCAGTTATTTCTATCTTAGTTCAATTATATAGACTTATTTTACAAAAACATATGAAAAACTTCAAAGGTGGTAGTCATGTTCTTAGTTTCATACATTTAAAAGAAGTTAATAGCTTTTTACTATGAAAGGTGAAGAAATTTATAATTTTTTCTTCCTCCTTCCTCTCACCTCCTTCCCACTCACATCCTGACTTCTATTTTATTTTTATTTAGCTAAGAGTTTTAACATCTCTCCTCTAAGCTCATAATTCTAATAGCTGTTTAATCAGGTTCTAAATTGAAATGAATTTAATGCTCAGTACTCACCATTTTAATTCAGTAATCTCCCTTTCTGAGATTGTTATTTTGATTAATCTTTTAATTGCACGTATTTCACTTTGGAGTAACTGCTTTCAACAAAGGCCTGTGGGCACACTACCCCCTGACTGCTGTTAATTTAATACTTGAGCAAAAATTTAAGCCAAGTATTATATTCTTCAGTAATGCTTTTCCTCAGATTTTTATAAATGTTTTTATATTATCTCCTAGAATTTAATAGCAGTTATTTTTTCTCTTTGTAAGTGAATTGCGTTTCCACTGGATGACTAAAGATTTCTTTTCACTCATTAAACTTAATGTTCAGTAACTTTTTTTGTGACATGCCTTGATGTAGATCTCTTATTAAAATAAATCTTCTGAAGAACACAAATGTAGATCTTCTATTAAAATAAATCTTCCACAGAATACAAAATGTCTTTGTGTTCTGCAGACTGAGTTATTCCTATAGTTAAGGAATATAGTTAAGCTAGTTAAGGACCAAACATTTCTTTAATTAGGTTAATATTTAGGAAAAGTCATCTATTATACCTTTAAGAAATAATTGTGGAAGATATGTTACAGGTGCTGTTTGGGGATCCCCAAGACCAACCTCTTGTTTAATGATTTACTGGAAGGACTCACAGGATGCAGCAAAGTTATCTTATTCACAGTAATAGTTGATTGCAGTAAAGGGGTACAAACTAAAATCAGCAAAAGGAAGAGGCACCTAGGGCAGCATCCTGGACACTAGTTATGAGATTTTGGGTGTTCTTTCCCAGTGAAGTCAGGGCTCACCTGTCCCAGCAATGATGTTTGTCAACATGCATGGAGTATTGCCAAACAATAAAGCTAAACAATACCCTGGTATCTGGGGTTTCAATTCGATCAGACACATAGGCATGACCAACCATCCACATGGCTGACCTTCATCTCCAACCTCTCTACAGGTCAAACTAATATCACATGGTCCAATGCCTCCAAATAGTAAACAAATTTTTACCAGACAGGATATTCTAAAGGCATACGGGTTACTTCTCAGGAGCTAGTTAAGGACCAAACATTTCTTTAATTAGGTTAATATTTGCTGAATAACAAGAAACTAGGTTCATATACATCTCATTAGGCATATAGGTAGGTAGATAAGTAGGTTGAAAGATAAATAGAAGATAGATAGATGGATAGGTAAATAGATAAATAGATTTAAGAAAATTAATAAAAAATGGGACATTTGGCAGGTGAACTGTGTGGCTGGATTCTGGACATCTGATAAAAGTATGGTCAGAGAGATTGAATGGCTTTGTGGTTTTTGCTTCCCAGTTTATAGAGCAGAGATGTTTATTGCTCACCATATAGTCACGTGGCTGCCACATTTCCTAGAACTATTGTGATTAGATGGGGTCATGTTTCTAGCTCTTGCCAATGTGCAGGGTGTGTAGAAGATGTGTGTTACTTCTGTGTGGCAGATTCAATATCAGGTACTAGGCCACCTCTTTTAACCCTCCGCAGCAACTGTGCAAACGAGATGTTAAGGATCAGAGTGCTCAGATGGAGCCCTAAGGACTGTTGTCATCAACAATGCCCCTTACCAGCCTGAAGTAGTCAGAGCAGTCATGTCCCTTTTCCCTAATAGCAGTTAGGAACTCCTAATCGGAGGGGGAATTAGGAGTTAGGAGCGGATATGCAGTTAGGGACTGGAATAAGGGAAATAAATGTAAAGGGGAGGTGTAGCTGAACCCTGAGAGCAGAAACCAGTTCGTCAGCCACACTCTGTCCCATGTAAAATCTCAAGAAGAAAGGGCCCTGATCCTGGGCTGAACACACAGGGTGGAGAAAATGAGAAGGAACCCTGAAGTTTAAAATGTTTGGATGTTGCTAGGGCAGAAGTTTTCAAACCAACCAATGGGAAGTTAGCAGGGCACATATTAACCCCTAGATAAAGAAACTGTCCCATCAACCCACTTGGGTACCCTTCCTGCAGGCAGGTTATTTGTAATGAAACTTTGCTTTTTCTCAAAAAACAAAAACAAAATCAGAGTGCTTATCAGCCTGTGTGCTCAGTGACTTTGTGTAGCAGATATTTATCCCATGCCATATGGACCTGTAGTGTGAGTGAGTGACACATGACCAAATTTTGAGAGTTAATTTGTCAAACAGCACAATCATGGATACTCTGATGAATACATATTGTCACTGTTCACTTCTAGTTCTGAGTTAAAGGTGAATGAAGCATACCCTGTGGTTTGAAGCCAGTGCCTTTAGATGATCTACTATGGGTGGGAGAACAGGAATTTCTGCAGCACATGGTTAAGCAATCTAAGACATCTTAGAATCTGGAGCAGACACACCCAGTCACTCTGGATTAGATAGCAGCAGGGATCCTGATGAAGTTTGCTTTCTAGATATTTGTTGCTTGGGATATCATACTTCAGACTGGACTGTTGCCTTCTAATCTAGAGCATAACTATTATTCTGATATTTCTCTTTTCCTTGGGAATTCCTGAAAATTCTCCTTGTTTCTCTCCTCCATTGAATGACCCATTTTCTATACCCATCTCTTCTTCTGTCTTGGTTTGTATGCTCATTTCAAAGGAGCACTTCCTCCAGTAGTTTCTTGTCAAAGGGTGCAGAAGGTTAATTTTCTGAGATTTTGTCTTGTTCCTGATCTTAGAGGAAAAGCTTCCAACCTTTACCCATGGAGTCTGATGTTAGCTGTGGGCTTGTTTGGGATCTAGTTTAAGATTTTTCCTTTTCTTTTTTTTTTGCTGTTTTTCTTGTTATTGTTAGTTTGTTTTGGTTCTATTTTACATGTTAGAAGTTTTCCTTAAGTTCTGGTAATGCTGGTTTGTCTGCTTATGATGAAAATGAGTTAATAAAAGCTGACTGGAAGCACTGAGTTCATGGGTTGGGTTTGATGTATTTGAACTTCACGGTAGGGGCACATGAGTGGGCTTTTGTTGAGAACCTTTAAATATGTTCTCTTGGACTGACTAGTGTCCTAAGTCTTCCCTTCTCCCATCTAGAGATTAAAGATCTGAATGCCATCATCCTGGGAAACAAAATAGGGATGAAAGCTGGGATGGTGAGCTGGTGGAGGTCTCTGCAGTGAGAAATAAGTGTGCCTACAGCCACTGAATTAAATCTCCAGAGTAGAGACCTCAAGACCTACAATGGAGTGGAACAGGGGACTGAGAAGCTATCTCTGCAAACAGCTTTCTCAGTCATATTTTTATTTTGCCATCTCTTCCAATTACTCCCAGTTCTAGAGGGATCTGAGTCTGCCAGTTTCTGTATCTTTTGAAAATAATCTAAGAAATTGTCTTGATCCTCCATTCTCTTCACTACTGGCTTGAGGTTTGGCTTTTTTGTATTTACCGAATCACTTATTGGTCCACTTGCTTTTCAGTTTCCAAAATGTGTACATTTTTCTCTTCATAGGTTATTATTATTCTGTGGTTATAAAGGAATACTAATTATTTGCATGTGTTCAGATCACTATCTTCACCTGGACCTAAAATAAACATTTTGTTGTTATTTTATTAGTTGTTGTCTACCTCAGGGATATGAACTATCTTGATGATAGATTGTCCATCTTTTGTGTTTGTCTTTTATCTTCTTTCTCATTATCTTATCTGTTTGCCAATTTCCTCAGCATTCATTATTATTATCTCAAAGGCTTTCCTCTTTGTCAGTAGTTTAATTTTTACTCATGCTTAATTATTCCTTAAAGTTTTTTTAAATTTATTTCTTAGCTAGATAACAATGAGATTTTTGGTTGTCAATTTGTTTCCTTGGCTTTAAAGGATTTTCCTGTTCCCACTTATTACATGGTTTATTGTTTTAACATTGAGTCCTTAGTTTATTAAATTCACATTTAAAAAATTTTTTCTATAACATGAGGCACTGACTAGGAATTTTCATCTGTCCTATGTTTTATGGCTTTTACTGTTGTTTCTTTTCTTTTGTTCATGGTTAAGTAGGCCACTCAGTCCAGACTTCAATTTTGCTGATGCACTATGAGCTAAAATTGGTTAACAACACTTCTAATTCATCTGACACCATACTACTGTGGTTTCCCCTTTAACCTACAGTTTAAGGGTACAATTTAACATACAGTTAAGGGTAGCAGTACCCTGTTTTGTTTTGTTTTGAATTTCTGTAGTTTGTGGGGACTGGAGGTTTGTCAAAGGAATTCTGAAATAGTGCAGACTTTATAGAATTATGTAGACTCTGTCCTCTCTTCTAAGACTGCATTAAATGTCCTATTTCACAGTTGACTTTTATTTGGGAGGTTTATTCCGTTCCCTTTTTGGGGTACCTTGGGCTACTCCATTAAAGGGATAGCCCCAAATGTGCCATGGTGGTTTTTCTTGCCTTTGCTGAATCCTGGAATATTAGGTAGATACTTTCATTAATGATTTTTCCCCTGAATTTTCCCTAAATTACCTACTTAGTGCTAGTCTGAAATTACCTAAATTTGGAAATGAATATTCATGAGAATTTTCAGGGTTTTTGCAACATCTAATTCTGATATGACTTCTGAGAGGTAGGTGTGGTGTCAGTAGATATAGAGAGTCACAAAGGAATTTCCGTTTCTTAGTTGCTATTATTTGGGAAGTTTATTTGCCATTTATTTTGCTTGGTTGCTGCTTATAATTATTTTGCTTAAAAATTTTTACTAGATTGATACATATACCAGATAAGTTGCTAAGATGAAATAATGCAATTTATTCAAAAGCATGTATTAATAGAGAACCCTAAAGATTCCACAACAACAAAACAAAACAAAACAAAAACAACTTATTAGAATTGATAAATGAATTCATTAAAGTAGCAGGATACAAAATATCCAGAAATCAGCTGGAAAGCTAAGAAAATAATCCCATTTACAATTGCTTCAAAAAAAACCAAAATACCTATGAATAAATTTAACAAAGGATGTAAAAGACCTGTATCAGAAAACGATAAGACACTGAAGAAAGAAACTGAAGCAGATACAAGTAAGTTGAATTATATACTGTGTTCATGGATAGGAAGAATTAACATAATAAAAATTTCATACTGTCCAAAGCAACCTATAGATTCAATGTAATTCCTATCAAATATCAATGGTGTATTTCACAGAACTACAACAAATATTCCATAAATGTATATGGAACCAAAAAAAGACCCCAAATAGCCACAGCAATGTTGAAAAAGAAAAACAAAGTTGGAGGTATCATGCTACCTGATATCAAACTATACTATAAGGCCATAGCACTCAAAACAGCATGGTGCTGGTATAAAAACAGACATATAAGTCAATGGAACAGAATAGAGAGCCCAGAAACAAACCCACACCTTTATAGTCAATAAATATTTGACAAAGGAGGCAAAAACATACAATGTCTATTCAAGAAATAGTTTGGGGAAAATTGGACAGATATGTGTAAAAAAATATGAAACTAGACCACTTTCTTACACTATACACAAGAATAAACTCAAAATGAATTAAAAATTTAAATGTTAGACTTGAAGCCATAAAAATCCTAGAAGAAAACATAGGCTGTAAAAATCTCAGACATTTATCATAGCAATATTTATTCTGACATATCACCTCAGTCAAGGAAAACAAAAGAAAAATAAAACAGTGGAACTATATCAAACTGAATTTTTTGCACAGCAAAGGAAATCATCAACAAAATGAAAAGACTACCCACTAAGTGGAAGAATATATTTACAATATAGCTGATAAGGGCTTAATATCCTAAATGTATAAGGAACTTATAAAACTCAACACAAAAAACAATCCAATTAAGAAATCGGTAAAGACCTGAGTAGACACATTTCCAAAGAAGATATACAGATGGCCAATCCTCCTATCTAATAAAGAGGGAATATGCTAATTGACCCTCATGCCATCACAAAGATGGCAGCACCCACAGCCAATAAGGAGGGAATATGCTAATTGACTGCCCCACCCTCAAAGATGGCAGTGCCCACAGCCACAAGATGGCGGCACCCAGTCCCCTCAGATCTGTTGGTGCGGCAGGTAGGCTTGGCCGCTCCATGCGTCTGCCTCCAGAGTCCCCCAGTTCCTTCAGCCCCCCAGTTGCCCAGGGCTGACCTGAGGCACAAGCAAGCCTCGGATGGTGCTTCCTGGCTGCCCAGATTCCCAGCGCCGGCTGAGGCTCAGGTAACCAGGGTCAGCCAAAGCTTGCACTGCTGGCAGTGGCAGCAGCACAGGTGTGATGGAACGTCACCTTCCCCTGATTGCTGGGTTGCCTCCCACCCCTGAGGGTTCCCAGACTGTAAGAGGGCCCAAGCTGAGGGACCCCCCCACCCCCAGTGCATGAATTTTCATGTACCAGGCCTCTAGTAGATGTATGAAAGGATGCTCATCATCACTAATCATCAGAGAAATGCAAATTAACACCACAATGAGATATCATTCTACACCTGTCAGAATGGCTATCATGAATAAATCAATAACCAACAAATGTTGGTGAGGATGAGAAAAAAAGGGAGCTCTCATATACTGTTAGTGGGGATGCAGATTGGTGCAGCCACTGTGGAAAGCAATATGAAGTTACTTAAAAAAAAATCTGAAATGAAACTGCCTTATGACCCTAAAATTCCACTCCTGGGAAGATATCCAAAGAAACTGGAAACACTGATTAGAAAGAATATATGCACACCATGCTCATTGCAGTGTTATTTACAATAGCCAAGATTTGAAGCAGCCCAAGTTCCTATCAGTAAGTGAGTGGATAAAAAACTGTGGTACATTTACACAACGGAATACTACTCAACCATAAAAAAGGAAATCTTACCTTTTGTAACAACATGGATGGATCTCGGAAGCATTATGCTATATGAAATAATCCAGTCAGAGAAAGACAGGTGCCATATAATTTCACTTGTATATGGAATCTAATGAACAAAATAAACAAACAAAGTGGAGACAGACTCGGTACAGAGAACAGACTGAGAGCTGTCAAAAAGGAAGGGGTTAGAGGCTGGGTGAGAAGGGTGAAGGGATTAAGCAAAGAAAAAAAAAAGAGACTCATGGATACAGACTGCAGTATCTAGAGGGAAGCAGGGTAGGGAGAGATAGAAGAAGATAAAGGGGGAATAAATGGTGATGGAAGGAGACTTAATTTGGGGTGATAAACACACAATACAATATGCAGATGTTGTATTGTAGAATTGTATACTTGAAATGGGTGTAATTTTATTAACCAATGTCATCCCAATAAATCTATATATATAAAAGCCTAAGCCGCCAAATAACCCAAGGACCAAAAGACTGGTCGACCAGTTGCTATGATGCACACTGACCACCAGGGGGCACACGTTTACCTGCCCCTTAGTGGTCAGTGCACTTCTACGGCCAACCTCCTGCAGCTGGCCAACATCCTGCAGTACCTCTCCCTGGCTCCAGCCCCCCAGATTGGCCCCAATCTCCAGCCAGGCCAAGGGACCCCACCCATGCACCGGGCCTCTAGTTCAGTTATAAAAAGTAAAATAAAAAATAAACATTATTTTTCTATTCCATTGTTAGTTGGTTTTCTATTATTTGTGAACAAACTATCCTATACAAGTTGTACTAACTTATATACTCAACAGCATTTTCTGATAATGTCAATTTCACCACATTATTACTGACACTGAATATTTTCAACTTTTAAAATGTTTTCCAATCCAGTGGACAAAAATTATATCCATTGTTTTAATTTTCATTTCTCATTAGTTAGTTTGGTCAGCTTTCCATATTCTTATATTATTTTTGTTTATGATTTAATGACTAATATTTGTTACTCATTTTCTATTATGTTGTCTTTGGGTCTAGCAAACACTTGGATTTTGGGAAGCAGGCTGTATTGGTTCTTTTTCTCTTTTTGTGTTTCTTCTGGCTGTACTAAGCATATGGTCATTTCAGTGTTAATTAACACTTTTTCCAGACAGTAGGTGGAAGAAGGAAGAGAAGATGAACTCTATCCATCCATCTGTGTTGTTGTTGCATAAATCTTACCAACCTCATTTGCATGCTAGAGCATTTTTCAAATTCATAGTGTAAAGTAGAATTGATTCTCACTAAGAAATGATTCTTATTCAACCCAGATGTAAAACTCGCACCAAAAGTATAAAGACCAAAAGCAAAATGACATTCGCCTCACACAGAGTAAACAAAGAGTATGTCATAGTTAAGGATATGTTTAAAAACAATAAACACTTTTTAAAATGTTGGTGCTTTCTAGTACTTCTATTTGAAATAATTATACAAATGTGGATATTTACAATCACAGATACAAATGACTTTAAGGTATATTTGAAATGTTGATAACCATTTTATATTTATAGCTCTTACTTTTTGTTTTCTGTTAATTAACTGATGATGTGCATGGTATAATATGCCTGAGAATAAATTACAAAAAAATTAACCAATTTTTACTTTATAGTTCTTGTTTCATGCCCTGACTGAATTCTACTAATCTTCCTAGCACTCACCAATGGTAAAACTACCTTTCCAAGTCTTAACATTTTCAATATCCTTTTAACAATGTTAGCCTATGATAGAAATTAATTCTATCCCTAGTCAGTTTGGCTCAGTGGATAGAGCATTGGCCTGTGGACTGAAGGGTCCCAGGTTTGATTCGGGTCAAAGGCACGTAGCTCCTCCCTGGCTGCTTACAACCAATTGATGTGTTTCTCTCACATTGATATTTCTCTCTGTCTTTCCCTCCCTCTTCCACTCTCTAAAAAACAATGGGAAAAAATCATCAGATGAGGATTAAAAAAAAAGAATTAATTTTATTTGTAAAAATAATCTATAGCCATCTTCCCTCCCTCCTTCCTTTCTCCCTCCCTCCCTCCCTCCCTTTATCCCTCCCTCTCTCTCTTCTTCCCTCCCTCCTTCTTTCCCTCCCTCCCTCCCTCCCTTCCTTCCTTCCTTCCTTCTCTCCTTCCTTACTTCCATCTTTATCAATTTAAACACCACTCTTAAATAGTATATCATCTATTTAGATATATAGATAGACAGATTCTTTTTTCCTTATATATATATGGACTTGGATATTTTAAAAGTTATATAAATATGTATAGGGTGGGGCAAAGGTAGGTTCACAGTTGTGAGTACCTGAGACACAGTTAATTCTTGTATTATTATTTATTAATTATTCTATTCTTTTCCATACAAAAAACTATAAACCTACTTTTGCCCCACCTTGTGTATATAATTTTCAAATCTGACTTAGTATTCCCCCAAATTATTCCTAGGTAAAATGAGTATTGCTTTATAGTCAAGTTCTTTAAAATTCTCATGTATAAGGCCATTTCTTAATATTTTAAATAGCAAAGTAACATTTGGGGGAAGGCACATTTTTTTCTAGATGATTTCAGTCAATTCTTAATAATAAAAATTAAAATGTCTTGCTGGATTGTTTAATGTCAATTGATTTTTATCTGTGTTTTCACTAGCTACTTTATTGAACTTTTTATGACTGATTTTTTATCAATATTTTGAATATCCTACTTTAAAATGTTATTGCTTTCAAATAATGATAAATGTATTTTCTTCCAATATTGAGATATTTTGTTTATTTTAATACATAATCTCCCACTTCTATCATACTAATAAAGTGGTGCCATCCTACATTTTGTTGAAAAGTGATAAGTCAAATGTTTCATCATTAAGTACATGTGGTATACTTAATGTGCACATTAAGTATACCACATGTACTTAATGATATACTTAATGTGCCTTCCCCCAAGTGTTAATTTACTATTTAAAATATTAAGAAATGGCCTTACACATGAGAATTTTAAAGAACTTGACATTAAAATGCACATTAAGTATACCACAGGTACATTTGACATATACATATATATTTCTGATTTTATACTAAAACTGTTTATTATGTTTAGGAAGTATACTGTTATTCCTAGTTAATTAATACTTTATGAGAATTATTTTCTGCTTGGCATAAAATATTTTAGGGTAGTTTTAGTTTAAGTAATTTTGATGTTTTGGGCTTAACCTTTTTATAAATTTCTGGTGTTAATGTAATAAGATAGGAGAAAATTGTATAATTTTATTTTTTTAATTTATTAAAGTTTTCTTTGTGGACTAGTATATGACCCTTTTAAAAATATTTCAAGGACACTTAAAAAGAATGATCCTAATAGAGCACACATACACATATACACATACCTACACATATCTATATTAAATCCAGATCTATTGGCTGTATAGATTTCACTTAAAAATTTGAGACTACAAATAAGCATGAAAGCATTTGGAGGCAGTCATTCTTGTTTTGTGTTTCACAAACACATCTGACAGGTTGTGCTGTATGCGTATAGCAAAGGTTATGATCACACATATAGTAGAGATCTGTTTGTAAGCTATAATACCAAGGTTATGATGATATTCAAGGAACCCAAAACATTTTGGGATTATTTTCAGAGTGTTTAAAAGTGAGATGGATATGTTAATTATGTGCAAGAAAGCTCACAGAATAACTGTCTCAGTTACTTATTGCCGTAGTAAACATAAAACTCTGCTGCTGCACAGTGAGGTGTGTTTTTCACATAGAGTCAGCTTTAGGTTAACCAGGAGTCTTTGCTGGTCTTGTTGGAGCTTACCCCCTATGTGGGATTGGCTGATCTAGGATGGCCAGAGCTGAAAGTAATGGACAACTCAGCTCTGTTCAATATGTCTCTCATCTTCTGACAGACTAGTTGGGGCATGTTGTCATGGGGGTAGTGAGAGGACAAGAGATAACAAGCAGATATTTAGATATTTGCAAAGCTCCTTGAAGCCTAGGCTCAGAACCAGGCCATTGGTACTACACTCATTGTAAAGGTCAAAGCAAGGCACATGGGATGGAGAAATAGTCCATCTTTAGGGAAGGAACTCTGAAGTCACTTGACAAAAGCTATGGAAACAAGAAGAGATAAGGAATTGGGACCATATGCAATTACCACATCCTCTGCAGGAGTAATTCTATTAAATAAACCTGGTTTTCTCATGCCAATCAAAAACACTGACCACCACTACAGAGGTCTTTGATGAATACAACATGGTACAATAAATTAATATGTAATATTCAGAGTTATATTAATAAAATACTTCAAAATATAAATTTGCCCAAAAAACATGATAAATGCCAACCTTCATTAGGAACATTTTGAGTGCAATTGATATATTTGATGCTAAAGAATATATACCAGGTAATAAATATACAGAGTGATGCTCTGGTCTCTGTATTCCAAAGTTCTTATTTGTAGTCTTATTTCCTGCAATGATAGCCTACTTTCCCTCCAGCCTTAGTGGGACCTAGTTAATTTGGTTTGCAGGGCAAAAGATACACCTCTTTTCTTCAAGCTGTTTTATATTTTTACTAGGGGCCCAGTGCATGAATTCATGCACCTTGAAAGGAACTGTGGGCCGTGAGCCTGCAATGGGCACAGGGGCAGATCTTGGCCCATTCTCTGTGCCCCTGCCCAGTCCCTGCCCTTGAGGCCCCTAGTTCCCTGTCTGCCAGCAGCCCCGCTCCCATGCGTGGGCCCCGCTTGCACCCACTGACAGCATGGAGCAATTGGGGCCCACACCAGCAGTAGGTGCAAGCAGGGCCAATGCTGTCAGCAGGTGCGAGTAGTGGCTGCTGCCCTGATCTCCCCTCAGGAACCGTGGGATGTGGAGAAGCCCTCAGGGGCGATTGGGGCTGGCAGCTGCTGCTTGCGCCTGCTGACAGTGCCGAGCAATCGGGGCCAGCAGGGGGCACCAGCAGCGGGTGTGAGTGGCAGCTCCAGTGCTAGTAGCAGGTGCAAGCAGGGCCAGTGCAGGCAGCAGGTGCGAGTGCCTGGTGGGACCACAGAGCACAGGAGCAAAGAATTTTCAGTAAGCACCAGAGTTTCGCCCTGATGACAGCAACTGGCGCCCTGCCTTGGTCTCACACCCCTGCTCACCTGCTTCACCATCCCACCACGGCAGATGCCCGCCATGTTCCACACTTAGCTGTCTGCTGCCAATACCCGCCATGTTCTGCACGTGCCCCCAGCTACTGACGCCCATCATGTTCCATGCATGTCCCTTGCTGGTCAGTGCATGTCATAGTGACCAGTTGTTCGGTTGTTCTGCCGTTCAATCTATTTGCATATTAGCCTTTTGTTATATAGGATTTTTCTCAACTAGAGAGGGAGGGAACAGCTCTTAGTACTGAAAGACAGTCTTTTTACTTCCAGAGATAACAAAAAAAGTAGTTTGATTCTTCTTTTATTTTGGTATTTAAATTCATTATAAGAGATAGTTATTCATAGGCTATTTGGGCTTTAGAAACTGAGATTTTTAAGATGTAAGTTTTCAAGTATTATACCAAGTTCATGTACACAGATAGAATCACAGAACTACAGAGCTAGGAGGGATTTATAAGCCCTCAGCATGTTATCCACTGCAGGTTCTTTCACAGAACATAGCTGTTAGAAGATGATCTGACCTCAGCTTGAACACTTTCAGTAATGGGGAGCTCACTTCTGTAAAAAGAAGACTTTCATAAATATGGATGACAATCTATTTCTTTCATTAATATTTCCTGCTTGAACTTAATATTTCCCTCTGGAGCAACTAATCTATTACTCTTCAAACATGACAGATTTTTTTTTTATCCTTACTTGAGGATATGTTTATTGATGAGAGAGAGAAAGAGAGAGAAACATCGATCTATTACCTCCCATATGTGCCCTGACAGGGGACTGAATCACAACCTGGGTATGTGCCCTGATCAGGAATCATACCCTCAACCCTTCAATATACAGGCAACTCTCTAACTAACTGAGCAACCTGGCCAAGGCAGGTAGTTTTGTTTGTTTGTTTGTTAATAAATTTAAATATTCACTTACAATGCTATCCAGAAAATCCATTTCAAGATATTTCCCTAAGAAAAACTAAAGCATATTTTCAGAGAAAGCCTTTTGCAGAAATGTAATTCAAAGCCTTATGTATAATAACCCAAAGCTGAAAAAACCCCAAATTTCCATCATTAGTTGGTTAGATAAACGAATTGTTTTATATCTGGAAAGCAAATACAGAACAGTAAAAAGGAACAAACTTTAGATAAATGTATCATCATGTTTAAATCTGCAGAAACATTATGGGAAAGAAGATAAACATAAAAGACTACATACTGTATGATTTTATTACATAACTTGAGGCCCAGTGCACGAAATTCATGCAAGGGGGGTTGGGGGCGGGCTATCCTTTAGCCCGGCCTGCAACCTCTCCAATCTGGGACCCCTTGAGGGATGTCCTACTGCTGGTTTACAGGGATTGGGCCTAAACCAGCAGTCGGACATCCCTCTCGCAATCTGGGACTGCTGGCTCCTAACTGCTCACCTGCCTGCCTGCCGGCCTGCTTGCCCCCAACTGACCCCCACCACTAGCCTGTACACCCCCAAATGGCCCCCCCCACCAGCCTGATCACCCCCAATTGCCTCTGAGCCAGTGTGCTCCCCCCCAACTGCCCCCCTGCTGGCCTGCTCACTCCAAACTGCACCTCTGCTGTTCTGATCACCTCCAACTGACCCTCACTGATGGGGTGAGGGATCGAGGCCTGTTTTCAGGCTGGCCACAACCCCTTCAGGATGGGGGTCCCCACTGGAGTACCTGGCCAGTCTGGGTGAGGGGCTGATGGCTGTTTGCAGGCTGGCCAAGCCCCCCAGCGGGGACCCTCACCCCATGGGAGTGTGGCCAGCCTGGCTGAGGAGCTGAGTCTGTTTTTAGGCTGCCCATGCCTCCTGGTGATCCAGGCTCCCAGCCCCTCCTTTTTTTCTTCTCTTTTTTTTTTTTTTTTTTTTTCAGTGCCTCCTTGAGCAGAGTCCAGGGCAGTCTGGAAGCAGGTATCTGGGATTTATTTATCTTCTATAATTGAAACTTTGTAGCCTTGAGCAGAGGCCAGGGCCAGCGAGGGAGGATGGGAAGCTTGGCTTCCTCCATCGCCAGGGACAACCCAAGCCTCCTGCTCACTCCAGCTCTGTGGCCGCCACCATCTTGGTTGGGCTAATTTGCATACTTACTCCTGATTGGCTGGTGGGCATGGCTGGTGGGTGTAGTAGAGTGATGGTCAATTTGCATGTTTCTCTTTTATTAGTGTAGACATTTTCCAAAAGGCAAAACTGAACTTTAAGGACAGAACGATGACCAGTGGTTGCTAGGGGTCAAGGTGAAGAGATTTGACTGCAAATATTCTCTTTGATTGTGGTGGATGTTACATCTGCCAAAACTCACTGAATTCTACATTATATAGTAATTATGCATCAGTTAATATTTAAAATCTGTGGGGGCTTTTTTATTGTAAAAGTAGTATAATCTTTTATACAAAGTGTTAGAAACAAAAAAGTACAAATTAAAATTTGTACAAAAGACTACAAAATTTGTGTAGTCTTGTACAAAAAATTACATACAACAAAACCCCACAAATATCACAATTAGGATATATTTTTCTTCCTTTCTTTTTTTCTGCATATATATAATAAAAATACATGTACATTAAAACTCATATTGCATTACTGGATATTGGGTTCTGTATAATATTTTGTTGGAATAAATAATGACAGAATTAACTTTTCATATATATATGCTTTAATTAAGTTTACAATAATTTTGGAAGCATATTACTGGTCATATAGTATTAAAATTTTAATGTACTTGCATGCATTGTAGAATTTCTTTCTAGAATGGTTATATATTTGTACTAATCATGTGTAAGCTGAGACTTGGACCTTTGCCATATCCTAACTATCATTGCTAACAGTGGATTACTCTTTGCTAATTTAAACAAAGGTCATCTTAATTTGTATTTTTTCATAACTAATGAAATGAAATATTTTCTTAAAATACACCTACAGTTATTTGTGCTTCTATAAATTCTACTCAGTCCCTTGTCCATCTTTCTGTTAGGATTCTATTATTTTTAACAGACATATCTGAGCTCTGTATCTCTTAAGGACATCATCTTTTGTGGGTCTTACTTGTGTTAGTTTTTTTCTATTTTGGATTTTAGACTTTATTTTGTGTGGTTACATTTTCAACCTTTCAAGTTGAATCCTGCTTTTTAAGGTGTTAGCAACCAAACTATAGAGGAGTTAGAAATGTTCTTTTATTAACTACATGGCAGCATGGTAGTTTCAAATATAAGACATTCAAAGAAAAATAAACTGGGGTCCAAATATAAGACATTAAAAAAATAAACTGGTAGAAAGGAAAACATTGAGAAACTTTAATCTGCCTCAGGCTTGCCATGATGAATATTTTAACCACCCCCTTCATAAGAAATATGTGATAAAGAAAACTGAAGTATGAAATGGTGTTTTGGCATATGCCACTCCTTATAGACAAGAAGTACAGATAAAGAGGTGGGAGGTTAATGTTGCTGATACATGTTTAGGATCAGATGCTTGAAAACTCATTGAAATAGGTGCTAGGGAGCTATTGCCTGTATATATATGGACCTTGTAGAGGGATATTTGGGCATTGCTAACCTGACTCTTCCCTGAATTTACGATATTGTTGGAAAAGCCATTACATACATTTTGAACAAGCAAGCCATGATGTATTGTCCAATAGTTTCAGATGATATGAATGATGTCTTGTGCATTAGAGGGAATGTGACCATAGAGATCTTTCTAATCTGTGTGTGAGCACCGCCTGCTGGCCACAATAAGGACCATGAAAAGTGTTCCACACAGAGAGGCATTAGACCATAGATAAAATACCAGCATTCAGAGTAGTTAGGCTATATGGAAGTTACTGTGATGACTCATTATGGAAAAGATTATTGCTTTCAAAGTGTATTGGAATATGAGGTTTTAAGAATGATTTTTCTAAGTGGAGAAAATGTGAAGAATAATTATTCTCATGTATTGTTTGTAGGTGTATAGATTGGTTTAATTGTTAGGAAGTACCTTTTGGAAATGTGTGCCAAAGTTAATTGAATCCCCTAATTTCACTTTTAGAAATTTATACTAAACAAGTAATTAGAAAAATTAGCAAAGATATGTTGCAAGGATCTTATTCAAAGCAATATTATAGTAGTGAAAAAAATGAGGATAAAAACCAAACAAATATGCAAATTTAATGAAATAAAAGTCCCTATAACTACTTTTAAAGAAATAGAACAAAAATGATCAGATTTATTCAACAATAAAGATAAACTGAAAAAAATTAAACAAAATAAAAAAGATCAAATTTGTATGGAAGCACAAAAGACCCTGAATAGCCAAAGCAAACTTGGGGAAAAAAAAAGAACAAAGCCAGAGGTATCACACTACCTGACTGAAAATTATACTACAGAACTATCAAAACAGCATGGTACAGATAGAAAAACAGACACACAGACCACTGGAACAGAATAGAGAGCCCAGAAATAAAACTACATGTACACGGGCAGATAATGTGTTGTTGTTGCTGTTAATCCTCACCTGAGGACATTTTTTCCATTGATTTTTAGAGAATGGAAGGAAGTGGTAAGATGGAGAGAGAAAAAAAGAGAGAGAGAGAGAAGGGGGGAGAGAGACAGAAAGAGAGAGGAAAGAGAGAGAGAGAGAAAGGTCAATGTGAGGGAGACATACCACAGATGCCCATACTGGGGCTGGGGATGAACCTGCAACTCAGGTATGTGCCCTTGAGTAGGAATCAAACCTGTGGCCCTTCAGTGCACAGGTTGACATTCTAACCTCTGAGCAATGCCGGCCAGGGCTGGGAAAACAAGTATTTACAAAGTGGCCAAAAACATATGACGAAAAAAAGAAAGCCTCTTTAATGAAGGATGCTGGGAAAATTGGAAAGCCACGTAAAAAGGAATGAAACTAGACTACAGTTTATTCCCATGCACAAAAATTAATTCAAAATGGATCAAAGGCATAAATAAATCACATAGAAGAAAACATAGTTACTAAACTCATGGACCTTTGTCTTAGAGAGGATTTTATGAATTTGATCCCAAAGGCAAGGCAAGTAAAAATAAATGAATGGGTCTATATTAACCTAAAAAGCTCTGCACAGCAAAAGAAACCAGCAGCAAAGCAAAAAGGCAACCAACCAAATGGGAGAAGATATTTGCAAACAACAGCTTTGACAAGGGGTTACTATCCAAAACATATAAAGAACTCATACAACTCAACATCAAATAAACAATCCAAGTAAAAATTGAGCAGAGGACCTGAACAGGCACTTGTTCCAAGAAGTCATACAAATAGCTAACAGATATTTGAAAAGATGATCAATTTCACTAGATATTAGGGAAATGCAAATCAAAACTACAAGATAGCACCTCACACCTGCTAGAATGACTATTATCAACAAGACAAGTAATAACAAGTGTTGGGGAGGTGGAGAAAAAAGAATTCTTATTCACTGTTGATGGGAATGTAAACTGGTACAGCCACTATGGATAACACAATGAAATTCCTCAAAATTAAGAATAGAGTTACCATATGACCCAACAATTCCTCTTCCAGGTAGCTACCTGAAAAATTTGAAAACATTTATTCGTAAAGACACATATGCATCCCTATGTTCATTGCAGCATTTTTCACGGTGGCCAAGACATGGAAACAACCAAAGTGTCCTTCAAGAGATGATTGGATAAAGAAGATGTGATACATATATGAAACTGAAACTTATAGACACAGTCAATGGTATAGTGGTTACCAGAGGGAAGGAGGCTGGGGCCAGTAAGGAGTAAAGGGGACACAATATATGGTGAAGGAAGGTGAACTGACTTTGGGTGGAGGACACACAATGCAATGACAGATCATGTATCATAGAAATTATACTTGAAATCTAAATAATCTTATTAACCAACTAGAGGCATGGTGCACGAAATTTGTACACTCAGGTGGGGGGTCCCTCAGCCCAGCCTGTGCCTTCTTGCAGTCTGGGAGCCCTCTGGGGATGTCCGACTGATGGCTTAGGCCCACTGCTGTGGAGGTAGGAGAGGTTCCTGCCACTGCCGCTGTGCTCACCAGCCTTGAGCCTGGCTTCCGGCTGAGTGTCACTCCCATTGTGGGAACGCACTGACCACCAGAGGGCAGCTCTTACATTGAGTGCCTGCCTCCTGGTGGTCAGTGTGCGTCATAGCAACTGGTCACTCTGCCATCAGGCTGAAACTGGTTCTCCGACATACCCCAAGGGGTCCCAGATTGTGAGAGGATGCAGGCCAGGCCAAGGGTCACCACCAGTACAAGATCAGGGCCAAGGAGAGACATGGGAGGTTGGTCAGCTGGGGAGGGACTGCGGGAGGGCTCCAGGGCATGTCTGGCCCATCTTGCTCAGTCAGTCCCAATTGGCCAAACCCCAGCAGCAAGCTAACCTACCTGTTGGAGCGTCTGCCCCCTAGTGGTCAGTGCACGCCATTGGCCTTAGCATATCATTAGCATATTATGCTTTGATTGGTTGGATGGCCAACTGGATGACCAGACACTTAGCATATTAGGCTTTTATTATATAGGATGTCACCCCAATGAATTTAGATTTTTTTTAAAACTAAACTTCCGCACAAGGAGAGTGTTTATGTAAACTGTTGGACAACTATCTAATGGAATATTATGCAGCCAAAAATATGTATTTTGTTATATATTGATATAAAAAGGTATCTATAATACATCATTAGGTGAAAAATGTAGGTCGTTGACAGCATCTAGTGTACTGTGGACTGGGAGTCACATTGCCTCATTTCAAATTCTGGCTTCACCACTTGCTACTGTGATTTGGGGCAAACTGACATATTTTGTCCTCAACATTTCTTCATCTTTCAATAGAGAATGATAATAGAGTAGGTTTTGAAATTTTAAAAATTCAAATAAAATGTAAAGCATGCTACACTTAAAATAAACTATTTTGGTTATATTTTTATTCATGTAAATGTTCACATTTATATTTCTGTCTATTATAACAGAAGTTCCGAAGGTTAAACGAACATAATGGCAAAGATGACCCCACAGTGTTTGAATTAAAGGTAAATTTATCATATTTTATATAATTTTATATTTTTATTTAAATATGTATTATACATAAAACTTAAAATAAAAAAGCAAAGGTATTTCTATATCAAAAAAGAAATCTTCTTACTGTAAGAACAATAGGACATTATTAACAACATACTTTTCACTTGAAAATGAGACAAACTTGTAATTTTATATTATATTTAAAGTGTCATTATAGGTTTAGCCAGTGGCCTTATTAGTATTTACTAAAAATTTCAAATGAAAGCATGAATCCTGAATACCTAAAACAAAATCTTATATTTCTAGCATTAAATACTCATAAAAGTGGGGGCGAGGGGGGTGAATTTTTCAAAGGAACACTTTCCTTATAATATCCATGATTTAAGCGAGCAAGAGTAGAACAATTATTATTGATGTGCATATGATTATAGTCATGAGGATGAAATATTATTTAATGCTACAGAATATTATTTTTCTGTCATGTGTGGCATGACAATACCTGTTTGGCAGAATTTGGACCCCACCAGGTAAGATCTATTATAAGATGGTAAATGGACAGCAACTCACATGTAAACTCCAGTTGATTTATGTTGACTGCCTGGCTGTGTTGAGAAGAATTGAATGCTGTGACTGGCCTAAGTATGAAGGTTGCCAGCTAAAACACAGGATGCACAATTAAATTTGAATTTCAGCTAACCAGTAAATAAGTCATTAAGAAATTGTGTCACAAATTTTACATAGGACATACTAATCCTACAAAATTTTTTTGTTTATCCAAATTTAATTGAGCAGCTTGTATTTTTATTTGCCAAATCTGGCAACCATATGTAACTGCAAAGAACACACTGACATTGGTTTTGTCCGCCACAATTACTGAAAAGAGAAATGTCAGCTCAGCAGTTCTGAGGAGATGCGGGGTGTTCTCGTGCACAGCATCCCAGTCACATATAGAAACGAGAGTACTGACTGCTGGGACTGCTGAGACTGCTGGTGATGCTTTTCTACAACCACCTTGTTCTCAGGACAGCTCAACTGATGATGCAAATTTACCTTAAGGAGAATACTCACTCTCCCTATTGACCTGGACCTGAAAAATTAGTAACAAGGACACAAAGAAATCTCTCAAAAACCCATCTTCACTTTGACTTGACTGTAAGTCAATATGGATAGCAAGGGCTTGCTTCTGAAAGCTTTCATAAAT
This sequence comes from Corynorhinus townsendii, assembly GCA_026230045.1. NCBI lineage: Eukaryota > Metazoa > Chordata > Mammalia > Chiroptera > Vespertilionidae > Corynorhinus > Corynorhinus townsendii. The sequence continues at coordinate 137,044,494 of JAPDVU010000002.1, read as the reverse complement.
AAAAAATCCTATTAAAGTTAAAGCATTTCTTTTATGTTAAACCATATAAAAGTGCCATGTTTAAAAATTTTTAAATGGCTAGAATAGTAGCAATGTCAAATGCTTCAACCTAATATGAGTAACAGTGATGAAGGAGCAAGGCAAATGCTTCCCTCTGAAACAGATTTGCCTCAAGAAACAGTTGGAAAAAAAGTTCAATGATTCTGGCTGTGTTATCAATATGCCTTAAAGAAATTTGCATATATGAATTAAAAAAAAAGTAGTCATGAAGTTCTAAAATCCAAGTGGTATTTATAGGGATGAAAAACACAAGTATTTAATAAAAACCATAACGTATGCAATGAATAGTAAATTGGATACCGAAAATATAAAATTTCTGAAGTTGAAGAGAAACAAGAATTTTTCCTGAAATGAGGGCAGAAAGTATGGAGATAAAATTGAGAGTGAGCCCTAGCCAGTTTGGCTCAGTGGATAGAGCATCAGCCTGCAGACTGAAGGGTCCCAGATTTCATTCCAGTCAAGGGCACATGCCTAGGTTGCGGGCATGATCCCCAGTGGGGTCCTGCGGGAAGCAGCCGATCAATGATTCTCTCTCATCAATGAAGTTGCTATCTCTCCCTCTCTGAAATCAATAAAAATATATTTTTAAAAAATGAGAGAGGAAAGAAAGAATAAAAGATTAGATGTACAGAACATAATTAGGAGCTTACATTTATATAGAACTGAGTTTCAGAGGGAGAGAGTGCTATTGATGAACTCAAAGCAATGACTGAAGAAAGGAAAATTTTCCTGAACACCGGCACCTACAGATGAGAAGGGCTTGCCATATACTGACGACTGCCCTGGTCTATTAAACACAATAGTGATGATTGCCCTGGTCTATTACACACAATGATGTTGGAAGATGCACTTGTGTCTCTGTCAGTCCTGCTAACTGAGTGAAAACTCATAATAGAAAACTGGAAATGTGTAGGTTATGGGAAATAAGAAATGGCAATGTGTATTTTCATACCCCTAATATTAAAACTAATTAATATTAGGGATACACCCAACTTACACAATTATGCACACACAACATAATAAAAATATCAGAAGTTCTTGACAGGGAAACTATGTATACTAATAAAAGGTTAATATGCTAATTAGGGTGGACATCTTCCGAACATCCATCTGGAGGAAGCCACGGTGGCTGCGAGGCTTGGGGCTCAGGCAGCCTTGGGCTAACAGCAGCTGTGGGCTCAGGCAGCCATGGGCTCAGGCAGCTGTGAGTCCTGGAGGCTTTGAGGCCTGGGGCTCAGGCCTCGCAGCAGCAGCAGCGGGGTGATGGGGGTGGCACCTTACCCTGATCAGCCCAGTCGCCTCCCACAGAGGAAGGCCAGACTGCAGCTTAGGCCCACTCCCCATCATTAGGACATCCCCTGAGGGCTCCCGGACTGTGAGAGGGGGCAGGCCAGGCTGAGAGACTCTACCTCCAGTGCATGAATTTTCATGCACCGGGCCTCTAGTTGTAATATTGAAGCACTAATAATTAAATAATTAACAGCAATCCTATATAATAAAAGCCTAATATACTAAGTGTCTGACCATTCGACCATTCGACCAGTTGCTATGACACACACTGACCACCAGGGTGCAGAAACTCCAACTGGTAGGTTAGCTTGCTGCTGGGGTCTAGCCAATCAGGACTGGGTGAGATGGGCCAGACACACCCTGGAGCCCTCCCGTGGTCCCTTCCTGGCTCCGATAGTGTACCAGTGAGGTCCCTTGGCCTGGCCTGCGCCCTCTCGCAATCTGGAACCCCTCAGGGGATGTCAAAGAGCCAGTTTCAGCCCAATCCCTGGAGGCCAGGCTGAGGGACCCCACTGGTGCACCAATCCATGCACTGGGCCTCTAGTCTATACTAATAAAAGAGAACATGCAAATTGACCGTACCTCTGCTACGCTCACAAGTCACACCTACCAGCCAATCAGGAGCGAGTATGCAAATTAACCCAACCAAGATGGCTGTAGCCACAGAGCGAGCAGGATGCTTGGGTTTCCCCAGCAATGGAGGAAGCCAAGCTTCCCACCCAGTCTGGCCTGACCTGGCCTCTGCTCAAGGCTACAAAATTTCAATTATAGAAGATAAATCCAGATACCAGGGCCTCCACTTGGGTCGCTGGGGGGGCATGGCCGGCCTGCAAACCACCACAGGCCCCTTGCCCAGGTCAGCCCATGCCCCAAGGGAACTCCCAACCTGATCTGGGACACCCTTCAGGTCAAACCAGCCAGACCCCACCCATGCACCAGGCCTCTATCCTGTCTAATAAAAGAGTAATATGCAAATTGACCATCACTCCAACACACAAGATGGCTGCCCCCATGTGGACACAAGATGGCTGCCACAAGATGGTCAGCAGGGGAGGGCAATTGGGAGGGACCAGGCCTGCAAGGGAGGGCAGTTAGGGGCAATCAGGCTGGCAGGGGAGCAGTTAGGCATCAATCAGGCTGGCAGGGGATTGGTTAGGGGGTGATCAGGCTGGTAGACAGAAGTGGTTAGGGGCAATCAGGAAGGCAGGCAAGTGAGCAGATGGGAGCCAGCAGTCCTGGATTGTGAGAGGAATGTCCGACTGCCCGTTTAGGCCCAATCCTACTGGGATCGGCCCTAAACGGGCAGTCGGACATCCCTCGAGGGGTCCCAGGTTTGAGTGGGTGCAGGCTGGGCTGAGGGACACATACCCCCATGCACGAATTTCATGCACCAGACTTCTAGTTACATAATAATAATCTAAGTCTATACTTCCAGATTATATTAAGGAAACAAAAGATAGAAGGAGATAATAAATAGAATGTAATACTAATAAAACAGAAAGCACAAATGGGCTATATGTAAAATTAAAATACAGGGAGACAGAACAAGAGAGAGAGAGAGAGAATTTGTTTTGAAGAAGACTGAAAGAAAAAGAAATAGCAAAAAAAAAAAAATAGCAAAGGGAAAGCTTTGTAGAAGAGTAAATGGCTTTAACTACTATATTAAGTCTCAGAACCCAATTTTGTGGTATTTTCAAGCCATAGATCTAAGGTACAAGAACATGGCTAAGTTAAAAATGAAAATAATGGGCAACAAGTCTCAGGTTAATAGAATCAAAATAAATATAGGCACATGCACATGTAGGCACACATAGTAGGGAAGACACATACCAGGCATTAATAGTGCTTATCTCAAGGTGCAGTTTAATGTGAACTTTTATTTTTCAACATTTTATTTTTTTAATATATTTTTATTGATTTCAAAGAGTAAGGGAGAGAAAGAAATAGGGAGAGGGAGAAAGAGAGAAAAACATAAGTGAAGAGAGAATCATCAGTCAGCTGCTTCCTGTACGTCCCCAACTGGGGATTGAGCCCACAACTTGGGCATGTGCCCGACCAGGAATTGAACTGTGACCTCCTGGTTCATACGTAGATGATTAACCACTGAGCCATGCCAGCTGGGCAACATTTTCTGTTATTTACTTTCTGATATTTGCTAATTTTCCACAGTGACAAGTTTTGTTTTTGTTATTTAAAAATTTTATAATTAACTTTTACTTAAAAATTAATGAGTTTAAAGAATAAGAATAAACCAGATACAAAATTGCTCCATTTATAATGAAGTGTTACTATTTTTAATGTTTAGAAATCAATCAGAAAAAGATGGATGGCTCCTTAAAAATGTGGGCAAGGGACACAAATAGTTAAGAAGTTCAAATTACTCTATATGTTATGATTCCATTTTTATGCGTAGCAGTAAGCACTGAAAGGAATATTTTAACATGTTTGCAGTGTTTCTTTTTATTTTTCTCTTTGCATCTACTTGTGGTCTCTGGGAATGAGCATGTATTACCTGTGTAATCATAAAATAGTGTAAAAGAAAATGATCTCTTAAAAGAAAAGAAAAAACATAAGAACAATGTGACCTAACATTAATTGAAAGTAAATTTGTGGAATTTGAATGAATTTGCTTAAAGCTAAGGGAAAGATGAGATCTGGGAATGTTCTCATCCCCTTAGAATGTTCGTCCACGTTTCTGGTCTCAGCCAAATCCTCCTTGAATGCCAGCTGAGCAGCAGCCTGGCTCTGTCCACCAGTTGCACAATCAGCGGGAAAACTGGCATTAGGGGCACGATGTGCTCACTCTCAAGCTTGAGCAGCATATATCAGATCATATATTATGGAAGAATTTCTAGGAAAACACACTCTTATTTTCTGGTTGCCAATATACCTTTCCCAAGAGATACTATTCTTGGAGCTTTTGTGTGGTCATGCGTTGTTTTATATCTCTCTTAGATGACAGCTCCTAAGCCCTGGGGCTGACTCAAGTTCTCAATTATCCATGCACCAAAGAGAATGTAGTAGCAATGGAAAGGGACCTCGGTGCCTTCCAGGAGTGGAAGACCCCGCATGACTTTTCTGTATGCATATGCATGAGTTGCCTTTCTACATAGAAAGTGGCATTTAAAAAATATCCAAACCCACTACCAGGAATTCCAAGTTCAGATTAAGACATTTTTTTCTATTTTTACAAATAGCTCAGTGAGGGCCCCACATCTATCTAGAGCTACATATCTATCTCTTTCCAAAGGATTTACCAGCACAGATGGCAAGTAAACCACAGACAGATGTAATCTTAGTCCTAAAGAAAGGCATGTGATGTCTGCAGTAGGCATTACCAGAACCAATCCTGCACTCCTCACAAGCTTCTGCAGATCCTTCAGGTGGAGGACAGATGTGAGCAAAAATCATAAGCACAGATTCTTTCAACTGTAGACTTGTTTTCTATTTCTGTGTAAAATCTTAATATGCAACAAGGACGGTTATTTATGATCAAATGCTGACACTCTACCATAGGCTGACAGTCAACTTGAGTTCAGAATTCCACAAGTGCACCCCACCAGAAGGGGAGACCAGCATTCGGTTAGCAGCAGAGTGGGGCTCAGCAGTAAGTACTCGATTTCAGGGTTCAGAGAAAGCCTGTAGGCAATTCCCCAAAACAAGTATTGACCAAAAACAGAAATAGGAGTAACTTACACTTATGTAGCTATTAACCTGGACATGTGCCCTGACCAGGAATCAAACCTGTGGCCTTTTGATGTACAGTATGATGTCCCAATCAACTGAGCCCCCTGACCAGGGCTATGGAGCATTTTACAATTTATAAAGTGTTTCACAGTTGTCTTCCTTCAGCTTCATCAGTTCTTGTGGAGTATGTTGGACTGGGAGTATTCATTCCCAATTCACAGATAAGGAAATTTACTCAAGAGGTTATAATCAGTAAATGTTGGAACTTCAACTTCTTTCTGAGACATGAAAGTTATCATTCTCTTGCTAATTTTTCTCTCCAGCTGGATGGTACTGAAATTACACATTAGGACTGCATCCCGTTAGTAGGAGCCTGTGCAATTTAAATTCTTCTGCAGATTCCTGTCTGATTGCAGAGGAAAGTCGTATCGAATAACAGAAAAATGAAGGCATTGGGGGCTTTAGCTCAAGTAGCCTTCCACAATTGTAAGATTTCTTTTCAGTTTTGTGTTTTATCTTTATAATTTTGTGTACTTTGCAATTCCAATTTATAAAGCCATGCTTGTTTTAATATACAAATTAATATTACATTCAAGAAGATGTACCCTATATTTCCAGAGACTTTGCATATTCTGGCAGATCAAATGTATCCCTCAGATCAATGATACCCTAATGTGAGATGCTCAGGCATTGTTTCTTGTAAAAATTCAGTTTTCACTTTGTGGGAAAATATACTGAGATAAAAGGAGGTGATGGTGAGTTAATTTTCGTAGTTGTTGCTAAGACAGGTTTTGATGGGTTAAATAAGGTAAGTGGTACTGACAGAGTTTTCTCTGGAGAACAGGAGAGAAGGTGCAATTTGGGGGTTGAGAAAGCATACCAGGTAAACTGGGGGCATGATAATGAATGTTGCCTTTTTACAATTTTATCTAAAGTCAACCCTGAGCTTGTATCTCTGCTAAACATCACTCAAGAGAAAGGCATTTCAAAACCTTGATTAATGTAAAATTGACTTTACTGATAACTTAAAGAAAACTGGAAAAAAATTGATATCCTGAAGCATTTAAAAGAAATTCTAGTTCAGGATACATAGAAGCAGTTGCTGTTATCTGTAGTAACAGGTATAAGGGACAGATATAAATTATAACTTATATTGTAACTATTCCCTTGACTTAGGCTGCTCATTGACAACATATTTGAAATAATCATGACAGCAAAAACAAATAAAACACAAACTAGACTTCTGTGGTGTGGAAACCCCTTTCACGTCCCGCGTGATTCAGGGTTCTGGTTCAGGGTTCGGGTTCTGGAGAAGGCCACACACAAATGAAAAGAGACTAGAAAAGCATTAATTTGGGAAACGGGGGCCAGGCGGTAGACCAACTCTAGTGGGAGGACTACTACCCACTCTGGCTTTACCATCCCTTTTATTAAGATTAAGATTATGGGATACACCCATATCCCCTAGGCAGGAAACTCCAATAAAAGCCAATCAGTGAATTTAAGACTAACAGGTGGGGGCTGCTTCAACTACCAATATCTAGTAATTAGTTCTGACCCTTTAGAGCCATTAAGGTTGACCAGCCCTCCGAATTCCCTGTCCACAGAACAATGATCGGCTTCTGGCACTGTGGTATAAAGGCTCTTCAAACAATTACAATTTCTGTATCACTTAGAAGCCTGTAAGAAACTTTATTGAAGTTAATTTTGGGGATTTATTTTTTCTCATTGGTACTATAGGATTAGCATAATAATATTATTTTATAATTACATATGGCTTCTCATAATTGGGTTTTTAAGTACTAAAAATATTAGTTTTTGAAAGGTGAACATAACATCTTTTTTTTTTTTCTGGCAAAGGTGATCTGAGGGAAAAATAATGCCATAATTATTGTAACGATACACTATTCCTTTTGTTATGCAGAAATCCCCTCTCCTCTTCTAATTCCACCTGGGAGTCCCCAGGACAATGGCAGCCCCTCAAATGCAGGCTGGTCTGAAGATCCATCCTAAGATGTGCCTGGTTCATGAAGAGTTAGACAGGACACAGACTATCCTGGATACTAACTGGCATCCTCCAGTTCCATGGTCTCTTGTTATGTTGCTTCCAATGACAAAAATGGCATCTATGGCATAGGTCTAATGTAAGGTATTGCTGGGCTGTTGATGCCTGCCCATGGTGTCTACCCTGAGCCCTAAAGCTGTTTTTCGCATGGGTGTGAGTGCCTGACACCAGAGGCCACTGAGCCAGTCCTTGCTACCTCTTGTTTCCGCTGCTATTGACTAGTTCCAATACTGCTGATGTTTCCGCTTCAAGTTTAAGGGCTATTTTGCTGCAATAGTTCTCAAGGGTTTCATGGCTCTTTTCCTTTTAGTCCCTTTGTTCTAAGGAAGAACATGAGTCAAAATTGTCTGTCTGGAATTTAAGGATGAGATGTTTTTCCTGGATCCTTCACCTGTAAGAGGTATAGGGGTTTATTTAAGAACAAGGAGCATCCTCTATTTCCCATGCTAATGATCTTCACACCTGATGGTAATCACTTGCCTAATGTCTATTTTACTTTGGACTATAAGTACGTTCTATGAATGAAATAGCAATAGTAACAACAGAGAGACAACTAGAATTTATGTGCTCTACTAGGCACTATTATGCATGTGTCATATTAGTAACTCACTCAATCTTTAGATCATAATTCAATGAGGTGGACTTGATAATTATTCCCATTTTGCAAATGACAAAACTGAGGCATAGAGAGATTCAGTAACTTGGCCCAGGTCATAGAGTTAGTCAGTGGGAGAGCTAGGATTAGGATTCTCATTTTCATCAAATGGGAAGTCAGTTTTTCAACTGAAACCTTACCTTTGCAGGATAAAACCATATTATTTTTCGTTTCTTATCATTTCAAATAATAACTGAGGGAAAATGTTCACACCTGTAGATCAATTAATTAAAAAGTTGCTTTAATTCAAATCCTAGTTTTCTGTTTGTAACTTTTCATTCACTATTGCTTGACTGAATTAAATATATAAGTATTTGGTGTAAGAGTGTGTGTGTGTGTAAAAATTTCCTTATCCTCCAAGTCCATCAAAAGTGACCTCTTGTGGCCAACATCTCCCTATTATGGTCACAGTAATGTGTCTTATGCAGCATGCTTATGCAGGCTGTCTTATGCAGCATGCTTACAGCGATTGTTTTATTGTTACACTAAGAAATCACTGCTATCTTTTCCAAAATTAATTCAGCAGTCATTTGACAAGAGCCCACTAGGCTCAAAACACTATTGTCAGGCACTGCCTTGCACGAGGCACCATCTGCAATGCCAGGATCTGTGCAGTTTAAACAAAATACTCCCAAACTCTCTTGGTCGTGTTGCCATTGTCAGGATGCAGGAAACAGACTCATCCTCAGATGATTTCTTGGAGCATTTGCCTGTAGTCATTAAAAGGTTAAAATTTCTTCCCATCTCAGTCAAGCAGTTTCTTCTTCTTTGATTTCTTCAGGTGTAAAATAATTTAATATTAGTCCCTATCTCCCAGTCTCTCTGCTGGGGTTCTGAATTCAGGTAATATTTGTAAGGCACTTTGTTCTCAGACAAAAAGTTACACTTAGAAAGGTAAATATTGTATACCTGACTGCATCAGGGGCAAATGTTATTGACCAAGCTTCCCTCTGCCTTAACATGCCATGTACTAAAAGCAACTATATTAATAAAAGGGTAATATGCTAACCCAGGCCAGTAGGGGAGGACAGTTAGGGGTGACCAGGCCAGTGGGATGGGGGCAGTTAGGGGTGACCAGGCCAAGAGGGGAGGGCAGTTAAGGGCAACCAGGCCAGCAGGCAGAGGCAGTTAGGGATGATCAAGCCAGCAGGGGAGGGCAGTTAGGGATGACCAGGCCGGAAGGCAGAGGCAGTTAGAGGTGATCAGGCAGGCAGGCAGAGGCGGTTAGGGGTGATTAGGCAGACAAGGGAGCAGTTAGGGGCATCAGGCTGGGCGGCAGGCAGGTGAGTGGTTTGGAGCCAGTGGGTCCAAATTGCAAGAGGGATGTCCCAGATTGGAGAGGGTTCAGGCCAGGCTAGGGAACCCCCACCCCCACCAACACCCCCACCGTGCACAAATTTTGTGCACTGGGCCTCTAGTATGTAATAAAAAGAAAACCTTTTTTCAAGCTTAAGTAAAAAAGAATAAAGCAACCATTGTCCCTAAGGGGCTCTTGGAAGGCATATGAAATAAATCAGTGTTTAGTCTTTCAAATCATTTGAAAAGTTATCAGACCACAATTCATGATAGTCCATTAACTTGCATTGGTCAGGTTGTAGTCCTAACTTTTCCATATTTGCAAATGTTTCTACTTTTTCTGGTCTCTTGAACTAGAGGTTAAAAGAATCAATTTGACAACTGCCTGACAGCTCTTTGGGTTTTAATGGCCTACAGTCACAACATATCCCTAAATTGTTATTTGCCTTTGAGAGGACAACAAATTTTTATGTGAGCTGTATTTTAATTATCAGTAGTGGAATATGTTCCTGAGATACATAGATACATAAGACAATGAATGATTTTATTTATGAAATAAATAGATGTCAACTGAATAATTTAACAACTTCAATTATCTTAATAGTCAGCCAATATTAACTGCAGTGTCATAAGTGGTTTTTCAATGGCGATTATTACAAGTTTAAACCTATGTACAATGCCTTGCATGGTGTTTGGTATATAGAATGTGTTCAACAAATGCTAACTTCTTTGATTTCTTTTTAAAAATTAGGATCTTCACTATGCATTTCCTGAGTAAACTCTGTGGTCCTGTTTATCACTCTATCCCCAGTGTACAGCAGAGGTTCTGTCAGCAGATGGGTGGCCCATAATATTTATAGAATGAGTGAGCCTATCACAGAGAGGTAAACTAGCATTTGAATTTTTTTTCTAGCACAGCTTAGAGTAAGAATCTAATAAGTAAGATAAAACACAGGAAAGCAAAATACATTAACTTTTTTTTTGTTGTTCTGAGACATCTTTTATGTATTTTTTGGCCATTGTTTATGTTTATGATTGCTGATGGTTATTTTATCTCATCTTAATGTTAAACAACATAAATGTAAATTTTCTTTAAAATGAGCACCAACAAAGACATATTTTAACAGTTTTATTAAGGTAATAGAGGCCTGGTGCACCAGTTTATGCATGGATGGGGTCCCTCAGGGTGGCCTGCAGGAATCGGGCCCCAAATCATGTCCCCAGGTTCACAACCCCAGCTCATGCACCCAGCCTTGCAGCCCTGCCTAGGACCCCGCCGTGGCTTGGTGCCACCCCCCTCATATGCTCCACCATCCTGACTGCAGGGCGACTGATTGGGGTGGGCCCCCCTACCCGGCTCCCTCAGTGCTTGGGATCTGGAAGACGGCTATGCCCCCACCCACCACCCCACTGGTCATTGTCTGTGGGTGATTGGCAGGGTGATCGGCTCCTGCTCACACCCACGTTGGCCTGGCTCACCTGCTCCATTATTCCGCCACAGTCCTGCTCTCATCAGGGCCCATCAGGGCTGGCAGCACCTCCACTCCTGCCCACTGTCAGAACCTTGTTGCTGAATCCCGCCCTGTTCTGCATCGCCCCCTGGTGATCAGCACACATCATAACAAGTGGTCGAACTCCCGGTCAAACTCCAGGTGGAACAATTTGCATGTTAGGCTTTTATTATATAAGATACTAGAGGCCTGGTGTATGAAATTCATGCATGGGGGGGTGTATCTCTCAACCCAGCCTGCACCCTCTCCAAACTTGGATCCCTTTCACAATACAGGACTGCTGGTTCCCACCTGCTCGACTGCCTGCCTTCCTGATTGCCTCTAACCACTTTTTACTGCCAGCCTGATCAACCCCTAACCACTCCCCTGCCAGCCTGTTTGCCCCTAACTGCCCTCCCCTGCAGGCCTGGTCACTCTTAACTGCCCTCCCCTGCAGAGCTGGTCACCCCCAATTGCCCTCCCTTGCAGACCTGGTCCTCTCCAACTGCTCTCCTCTGGAGGCCTGGGTCCCCCCAAACTGCCCTTCCCTGCAGGCCTGGTTGCCCCCAACTTTCCCTCTCTGCCAGCCTGGTCACCCCTAACTGCCCTCCCCTGCAGGCTTGATCGCCCCCAACTGCCCTCCCTTGCAGGCCTGGTCCCTCCCAACTGCCCTCCCCTGCTGGCCATCTTGTAGCAGCCATCTTGTGTCCACATGGGGGCAGTTATCTTTGATCACATGGGGGCAGCCAACTTGTGTGTTGGAGTGATGGTCAATTTGAATATTATCCTTTTATTAGACAGAATTAGATAGGATACAGGCCTGGTGCACGGGTGGGGGCTGGCTGGTTTGCCCTGAAGGGTGTCCCAGATCAGGGTAGAGGTTCCCTTGGGGCATGGGGCGGCCTGGGTGAGGGGCCTGTAGTGGTTTGCAGGCCAGCCATGCCCCCCAGCAACCCAAGGGGAGGCCCTGGAATCTGGGATTTATTTATCTTCTATAATTGAAACTTTGTAGCCTTGAGCAGAGCTAAGCCTCCTGCTTACTCCGTGGCTGCAGCCATTTTTGTTGGGATTTATTTATCTTCTATAATTAAAACTTTGTAGCCTTGAGTGGAGGCCTTGGCCCGCCAGGGCAGGTGGAAAGCTTGGCTTACTCCATTGCTGGGGGCAACCCAAGCCTCCTGCTCTCTCCATGGCCACAGCCTTCTTGGTTGGGTTGATTTGCATACTCGCTCCTGATTGGTTGGTAGCCATGGATTGTGAGTGTAGTGGAGGTATGGTCAATTTGCATATTACTCTTTTATTAGATAGGATTTCATACTACTTACAATTCACCCATTCATAATGTATAATTCAATGGCTTTTAGTTTGTTTATAGCATTGTGTAACCATCACCACATAATTTATAAAACACTAGATGCCTGTTTCACGAAGATTCACACGATAGGCCTTCCTTCCCCTAGCTGCCGGCACTGATTTTCCTCCAGCACCCAGGACCCAGGCCTTCACTCTAGCTGCTGCCTTCCATCTTTGCCCCAGCCAGAGCCTTCAGCTTCGCTCTGGCCAGAGCCTTCAGTCTTCTCCACTCCGGCTGGAGAGCTGCTCCTGTAGCTCCCTCTGCCTCCCAACCTCCCCCTCATAGCAGGGGTCCTACCCCGCCTGGCCACTCCATGCCTGCATATGGAAATTAACCCACCATCTTTGTTGGGTTAATTTGCACACTAACTCATGATTGGCTGGTGGGTGTCACGGAGGTATGGCCAATTTGCATATTTCTCTTTTATTAGTGTAGATTGTTATTATGCATGCCTTAGCCACCATCCTCAAGCCTTCCTCCTCATCTCTCCTAGCTCTACCATTCATGACTCTACATTCTGTGTCTATAGATTTGCATATTCTGGAAGTTTCATCTAAATGGAATAATACAATATGTGGACTTCCGTGCATAATATTTTCAAAGTTCATCCATGTGTCAGTTCTATTTTTATTTTGTTCTAGTCTTATTTTATGGGTACTTGTTCATGTTTAGCCATGTATGAGCACTAAAAGTCTCTGTAAAGACAAGACTTATTGATTAGAGAATGTCTGTGTTGTCATCAGTCTTCGGTCTAGCTATTTGGTTGAGTGATGAAAACTCCTAGCTGCTCACCAAAATCCACACCCTAGCCTTCTTGCACTTGAGTATGGCTTTATGACTGAGTTTTATACAATGCAATGCTAATAGAAGTGATTTTTCCCACTTCCAGGCCTGGCCCATGAAAATACCCTAATGTATTCCCCTATGACTAGAATGAAATGATCCACAGAAAATGACCTTGGAAATAATGTGTTAAAGATGGAAGCTATTCCATCATCTTAGGAGCCTGTGTGATGACAAGACTCACACATGAGCAAGAACTAAACATAAATGTTTTTCAGCATTATTTTGGGGGTAGTTGTTTGTTTTCTCTAAGTGATACAAGGTGGAACCCCAAAATACCAGTATCTGTTTTGTTTTGTTTTTCCCTGGTTTGATTTACTTTCTCCAGAGATGAATTCTCCAGTCTCCTGTCTGCAAGGCATATTAAGTTGACTATTGGCTTTCTGTCACTTGGGGAATGATAGAAAGTAGATAATATACAGACTTTTCTCCTGATTGCAGTTCAGTATTTCAATACCACCTTCCTCTGTGCCTAGCATTTCTGAATCTGGGTTCTCTGAGGTTCCTCCTTGGAAGAAATTGCCTCATATTCAGTTGTAGAAGTAAAAGAGAATGGCCTGGTTACCTGGAAAGGGTAAAGCATGGGTTATCTAACTGCTCTTAAAATAGATTTCCAATGAAATGACTGTGTTTATACCCTCATTGGACCTTCATCTTACAAAGTTTCTGGAATTTCCCATGCTTTAGCCTTTCTTGGGGTCTACAGAGCAAATTGGCTTGTTGGTTACTGGTATTACTATCTGCAAAACTTAGATCTGAACATCCACTGTTCTGCTAGTAGTTCTATTTCTCCAAGTGCTTTCTCTCTTGCCATTTTGGGGTTGAAAGTTGCAGATTGAAGAAATGAAAGAGGCTGAAGAAATGTCTTTGCTTGACCATCCTAAGGCCAGAAATTTTCTATCATTTTAATTAATCTCTGAAGATTAACTCCTAGATGATTTTTTTACAAAACACAGAGAGATCCAAGATTAGTTATTTCCAAATAAAATCACAGAATCTATATATTTTTTTGTGTTCATTTAACATTTAACTGCTTAGTATAACATTAAGTCAGATGTCTCAGGGAAGGAACAGATACTGTGCCTTCCATCACACACTCATGACCTGACAACCTCACATGGACATTTTGCAATCTGGAGATTGGTAGTCTTGAAGTCCTTTGGTCTCAACATCTCATCAGTCCATAGATCCACTTTCTTATGTTGTTCAGTTTTATAGGCTTACAGGCTGGAGGTCTCATGGTCAATGAATGTATCCACTATTCTCAGGGCCTCACAGTTTCACAATCTTGCATACCTGAGGTATCATGTTTAAGGGTGCAGAAGTCTCATGAGTTTGGCCACAGGGCCCACCAGGAGGAAGAGGTAGTCAAACTTTAGAAACCCAAAGGAGAACTAAGATTTACCAAAACTGCAATCTAATATCCATGAAGGTAAATACAAAGAAAATAAGCCCTACATACATTGTAGTCAAGCTCCTGAAAACCAAAGGTTAATAGAAAAATTTAAAAGAAGCCAAAGAATAACAAACTTAGGAAATACAGGTGAACAATGATTAGAATAAAAACTAGTGTCTCATCAGAATGGAGTCAGACCACAATGGAATAGTATCTTTAAAATTCTGAAACAAAACCAAGTATCATCCTATAATTATACATTAAATGTTTTGTTTTTTTTAAATAAAGACACAATAGTCATTTTTTGATATACTAAAACTGAGATAATTTGTTGCTGGCAGACTCATCTGATAAGAAATGCCAGTGAAAGCTTCTTCCATGTTATCAGAGAGAATGTCAAATCTACAAGTAAAGAACAAGCAACACTGGATAAATATGTGGGTAAATATTTTTAAAATGTTTTTAATTCTTTTCTTACATTAATTTGATTGACTACTGAAAGTAAAACTAGTAACAATTTACTCTAGAGCTTAAAACATATTTAGAAATAAAATATCTTACCTAATAATAGACAAACATGTAAATTGACAGTATCTCCACTACACCCATAACCAATCAGAATAAGTATGCAAATTAACCCAACAAAGATGGTGGTTAATTTGAATACATAGGCACCCAGTGCCTGGGTCCCGGTAACATCCTGGCACCCAGGTCACTCTGAGGTAGGCCCTGCATGGGCCCTGAGCAGCCTGGGAAGGGCCTGAGCCAAGGGGCTCCTGGGCAGGGCCAAGCCTGCAATCAGAGCCAAGGGGACAGGGGCAGAACCAGCAATTGAAGGGGGCAGGGTCAGAGCAGGCTATTGGAGGGAATTGGGGGTCCCCTGCCCAGGGCCTGAG
The DNA here is from genome assembly GCA_026230045.1 of Corynorhinus townsendii. Classification (NCBI taxonomy): domain Eukaryota; kingdom Metazoa; phylum Chordata; class Mammalia; order Chiroptera; family Vespertilionidae; genus Corynorhinus; species Corynorhinus townsendii. The sequence continues at coordinate 137,029,462 of JAPDVU010000002.1, read as the reverse complement.
GCCTTAGGCCTGGGCAGGATCAGAGCTGGTGATCGGAGGGACCTGGGGGGCTCTTGCCCAGGCCTAAAGCTTCAGCTAGAGGCCTTAGGCCTGGGAAGGGCCCAGCCGGCAATGGTGTGAGCTACAGAGGAAACACCTTTTCTGACTTCATTGGCTCACCTTCCTGTATGCCACTGGTAATATTCTTAGTAACCTGGGTAATAAGAATCCAAAAAGGTGATCTAGAGTTTTTCCACCACACTTCTGGAGAAAAAAAAGAAGGTCCGCTGCTGGAGGGCTAAGAAATGTCATATCCTGCCCTAGCTGGTTTGGCTCAGTGGATAATGCCTCAGCCTACCAACTGCAGGGTCTGGGTTCAATTCTGATCAAGGGCATGTACCTAGGTTGTAGGCTCCTCCCTGGCTGGGGCCCAGGTCAGGGCTCATGCAGGAGGCAACCAATCAAAGTGTTCCTCTCACTTTGATGTTTCTCTCTGTCTTTCCCTTTCTCTTCCACATTCTCTAAAAGTCAATGGAAACATATCCTCAGGTGAGCAGAAAGGAAGGAAGGAAGGAAGGAAGGAAGGAAGGAAGGAAGGAAGGAAGGAAGGAAGGAAGGAAGAAAGGAAGGAAGGAAGAAAGGTCATATCCTATGAAAGACAAATATTGAAAATGCCTAAAGAAAGTTGTCATTTTTTCATGGTGAAGGGACTGGAGTCTGTGTTGATGAAAACACCTTGGTGGATGTGGTGACTGGCAGTGGCTGCAACAGTGGGGGATGGGGCTGATGTCAGTAGGACATCCCCTGAGGGCTCCCAGTATGTGAGAGGGGACAGGTTGGGCTGAGGGACCCCCCCACCCCCAGTGCACAAATTTTGTGCACCGGACCTCTAGTGTAATAATAATAGAACAAAAGGCAAGAGGGGTGTGTACTTAGAATTACATTGTTTAAGGTTCTTGCATTATATTGTGAAGTGGTATAGTATTAATTCAAGGTAGACTGTGATAAATTAAAGATGTATATTAAAATCCTTAAAGGAATCACTAGAAAAAATTACAATACCAAATACAAAGCTAAAATACCAATAGAAGAGATAGAAAGAACTACTAAGAGAAAGAACTACTAAGAGACATGACTGTATCAATCAGTAATTACATTAAGTAATTACATTAAGCTGAGGCTAAACTTAATATGATAACACATGACCCTTCTACTTAAAGGCTTACAGTCACAAAAGTATATTGCTCAAATTCATGTCTGTTATACCTTGGATACAGGTTTTCTCTATAATCTCTTCCTTCTGGAGGAGTGGCCCTGCTGGAGGCAAAGACCAACAAATAGTTAGCATAATAAATTGGAGAGGTCCCTCACAAAGCTGATGGACCTTGGGGCTTTAGCAAGGGCTGAAATCTCTGCACTGGTTGTTCTGTTGAGACAATGATAGCTAAAGGCAATCTCCTAACCTGATACTCTTTTACTATTTACCAAACCTTTGATATGTCTGTTTTCTTTGCTAAAGGGCAAATGTATATCCCAGTAAAAAAAAGTCATGGGTCCAGAGATTCAGGGAGCCACTCCACTGGAGGGTAAGACCTCTACTTGGCTTTCCCTCATGCCTTCTAAATTTGTATTTCTTATCTAATATATACATTTGCATAGAATCCCTTCTCCAGATTCTGAATCCTTGCTGCAAAAGGTTGCAGCATGGCCCCAACTTGGGACCACTGACCTCAGCAGAGGGACAGAAGAGATGGCAGAACCAGACTGGCTCCTGGTAAACTTTCTTTTCAGAGTATCACTTCTGCTCACATTCCACAAGCTAAAGCAGGTCACACAAGCAGGTAATGCTATCAGGAAGCTTAATTCTCCCAAAGGATAGGCAGGGACTATCAAAAACAAAAACACACTCCACCACACCAACCCAACTTGTAAGAGGCCAGATATGTTGATCTAGGCTCTTTTGAGGAGCCTGGGCTTCTGAGTAAGACTGGGTGTGGTTTCATTTCAAGGATGGTAAATGTGTCAATCTGGAAAGAGTTCAAAATTTATTTTACATGGTTTAGTTTAAAACAGCTAATAAGAAATGCAAAGGACATATAGGAGATAAAGATATAAATTTTTTTTCCTTTCTTCTATCTGCACTCTAAGTTTGGAGGCCTCAACTTATATAGCATGCAGCACCTTTAGGCCAGAGAAATGGGAATCAGTGATTTTGCTGACTTTTATACCCTCAGTTCTATCAGTGCCCAGAAACCACTCATACCACCAAATAAGTTAATAAATTAGCTACTTGGCAAATTACATAACCCAGGCCTGAGGACCAGAATCTGGGTCTTGAAATTCTTGCTCTGCTAGCCTTGAGACAATGTTCCCTCTACTCTTCCTGCACTGGAAGATGGCCCAGGCATTTTCCATTCATGTCTAATTTAGAGCACTTTTGGCCTTAGTCTGCTACAGCTTCAAAGTCAAAATTGTTAACTATAAATGAACATACAATCACCTGATAATAAAAATTTTCCAAGTGATCATCTCTTTCCTTTTCTATACCTCTTTGGTTTTCAGCCTATGATCTGGGGAAATAGGTGGGGATACTTTAACTATAAGGAGGGACAACATCCATATTTTGATGAGAAGAGTCTGGTGAGACTTCATGCCCACACTACTTCACTCTTCCCACCTCAGTATTGGAAACAATATTTTCCCTCAGATAATTCCAGGTGGAAGAATACCTTCCTCAGAAGTTGATTGGGAAGAATCCCACTGGAGCATTAAGACAACAGTATGATGTATTTCCTTCTCTAGGCATAACATGAGAAACAGAACTGTCTACCAGGGAACATCTCTTCTTACTCATGGTCAAGTTCAGCACAGTCAAGATGTATATCTCACCATATTGTTATCCCCAGAAAAGGGAATTTTAAGATTTGAGAGTGTTCTAAAGTAACAATCCTTAATATAGACTTTTGGGTTATTCAGGTTTTCCATCTTCTTGATTTACTAGATGTACCAGTTAATAATGCAGATTTTTTTTTTCAATAGATGGAGTTACACATATGTTGATATATACACGATTTGGTATGTATGCTATTTTGTTGTATTGACAGCAAGCTTCAAAACTTCATATGTCAAATTTGCTGAAGGTGTTAACTTAATAGATATTTTTAAACTTAAAAATGTCAAATTTCATGCCAAAAAAAAAGAGCATTTGCAGGAAGTTTTAATTCATTATTTTGAAGAAAAAGTTATAGGATACTTCAGAAAGCTTATAGGGAACATGCTCCATCCCAAGATAATTGTGAATGCTGGTTTAAATGCTTTAAAAGTAATGATTTCTATGTGAAAGACAAAGAATGTCCAGGTCAACCGAAAAAGTTTGAAGGCCAACAATTAAAAGTGTTATTGGATGAAGATGCACGTCAAACTCAAAAACAACTTGCAGAAAGATTAAACATTGCTCAGCAAACAATTTACAGTCACTTACAAGCAATGGGTAAGATTTTAAAGGAAGGAAGATGGGTGCCACATCAACTGAACAAAAGACAAATGAAAAACCGAAAAGTCATCAGTATAATGTTGCTTCAATGGCATGAAAGAAAGTCTTTTTTGCGTCGAATTGTGACTGGTGATGAAAAGTGGATTTATTTTGAGAATCCCAAATGCACAAAATTATGTGTTGATCCAGTTCAACCACCAACATCGACTGCAAGGCCAAATTGCTTTGGTAAGAAGACAATGTTCTACTTTTGATGGGATCAGGAAGGTGTGGTGTATTATGAGCTTCTAAAACCAGGTGAAACCATTAATACTGATCATTACCAATAACAAATAATCAATTTGAACCACGCTTTGATCATGAAACAACCAGAATGGGCCAGAAGACATGGAAAAGTAATTTTGCTTCATGATAACGCACCATCACACACTTCAAAACCAGTTAAAGACACATTAAAAGATCTTGCCTGGGAAGTATTAACCCCATCCACCATATTCACCAGACCTTGCTCCTTCACATACTAATTAATAGCTAGTTTAGAGTTGAAGTGTTTTTAATTCTCAGCAGTTTGTACTTTGGCCATATATACTAATATAGAGGGGTCACTGCACGAAGAGTATTAGCACAAATCTGGTAAAGTATTACCAAACTTTAAAGCAAACTACCATTCTTCAGTTTTCATTCAATTCATAAACATACTAAGCTCCAGTTATATGCAGCATCTTGTGCTTGATGCCAAGAAGAACATCGTTCTTGATCTCAGGAAATCTTCATTGTTTCATTTACCAGATATCTACTGAGTAAATATGGTGTGCAAAGCATTGTGGGAGGCAAAAATAAAACAAACACATTAAGGGCTGAAAGCAATGGTAGTCATGACAAGACAAATACTCAAATAATTATTATTTAGTGAGGATATAGGAAACTAAAGTGATGTAGGTATTCAGAATAAGAAGTTACATCAGCATGTGGATATTGTGAGGTACTCTTGAAAGAGCAGTTGAGGTTGACTTTGAAAGAAGATGTGTTTTCAATAGAGATAAATGAGAGTCAAGGAGACACCCAGCTAATGTGATAGAACGAGGAAAGGCATGGAAGCAGGAAAACTTCAGTCATCTTTTGGGTCAAAGAGTGGTGCAATTCATATGGAACATGGATGACATTTTAGGAGCAATAGGAGATAAAGATGAGAAGATAGATTAGAAACTGATGATAACCTTGAATACTTGTACAAAGAGTTTCAAGTTTATTCTATAGAGCAGGGTTCTTAGATGTTAGCATGCTTCAGAATCACCCGGAGGGCTTGTTAAAACACACATTACTAGGCCTCAGCCTCAGAGTGTCAGATTCATATGTCGGAGGTGGGGACTGAGAAGCTGTATTTCTAACAAGCATTTCAGGAGACAAAGCAGTGTCATTGAAGATTGGAGGCCTCTCATCAGAGCAGTTGGCAATTTGGTAGCAAGAAGTATAATGGGTTTGAGGAAGGAGACACTGAATTAGAGGAGATAAGTTCTAGTACCAGTGTGAGTAAAGGAGGTCTAAACTAAGGTGGTGGGAACAATCATGAAAAGGACAAAATAGACATAAGATATGTCATGAGAGTAAAATTCACCCAAGGTAACAGAGAAAAATGGTGTACTAGGATAGTATTTCCAGTCTCTCTCTCTCTCTCTCTCTGTCATATTCGTTGATCCAATCATTGTCACTATCCAAATTCTTTAGCTGCATTACTTTAGAGAAGGCCACTGAATACCTTTGGGCTTTAATTTTTGAACTTTAAATTGAGAGAGTTGGACAAAATTCAGTTTCTATCCATTTTATTTTTTAAAGAAACCATTCATTGCTTTAAAATTGGGCCAGGCATCAGTGCATCTCCATAGAACTCAATGGGCTTCTGAAAGCAGAGTTTGGAAACCACTGCAATCTCTGTCTTGTTCACCCTAGCATAAAATGCTTTCTGAATTATAATTGCAAATTAATAGAATACTTACCTCCTCCCCCCAAAAAAGACATATGCTTAGTGGCAGCCAGAAATAAAGCTCTGGAAAAAGCATACCCAGTTGGTTAATTATAAAATAAACAGATTTCAGCATATCCTAAAATAGATATTGCTTTGGTGTTATTTATACCAATGAAGACCTAGAAAGACAGGGAGAGCAGTGCAGATCAGAGCCACACTGATAGTTAATTCTCAAAAGGTTAAGGAACTGATCATTAGCTCATCTATCCTCATTCAGAGAATTAGGCTAAACTAGGTTTCATGCTTTTAGGTGAAGGTTTTGGTTATATTTTAGACTTAACTTTGGAAACAGCATTCTGGATTTAAAGACCTCAAATTAGAAGATGAGTCTCTTACAATTGCATACATTTATGTTTTGATTAGCAATTGAACAGATTTGTTTTTATTTCTACCATTATTGCTTGATATAATCTAGCATTTTGTCTTCCAAAAGAAATACTCTAAAATTAGTGTAATGCATGTCTGTATTTATGATTTAGAGAAAGTAACCCTCTCCTGAGCACACTGACAACACTAATGAAATTAAATGCCCAGGAAAGAAATTACCAAACATAATTTAATTGCCTCTAACAACAAAGCTGAATTTGGGCGCCAACAGTCTCTTTTAGAACCATAGGTCTTTTTATGATGAAAAAAGTACTTTAGCAATAACAAGTTTTAACAGAAGCAATAGATGTGTGGGAGAAAATTGCAAACAGGGACAGGGATAACATTTTATTGTAGGTGGATTTTTCCCTTTCCCCCTACATGATGTAAAACCCACCTGGTTGCTAATGTTAGTTCCCTTTTTAAAAAAGAACAATTGTTCAGACTTTGTGAGCCTTATTTGAAAATGTTCAAATCTGCTGGGTTCGAATGGGGTCAGCTGAAACTTGGTCCTAAACTTCGGCCAGAGAGATCATCTCAGACAAATTTGGCTCATCTTGCATCACAGCAGAATTCTCAGAAATACAGAATTATTATCCTTTTCAAAAGAATGTAGGGATAACAACAAATATTAGACAAAGGAGTTTGAGGGAGCATCGTCATCATCATCATCATCATTATTATTAAAAGACAGAGTCAATCAGTTTTAATTGGAAAAATGGAGCATGTCTTACATAAAGATCTTCTAAGTTAGAGATGTTATACCTACCTGGCATTACAGAAGATACACAAACTTTCCACAGGTAGATAGTAGATACTTTTGATAAAAAAATTGAGGAACAACTTAGAAACTGTTTACAAAGAGAGAATTAGGAGACAGGGAATGCTTCAGGAGGCAAGATCCTTAGAAATTATCTTGGAATGCAGTTTCAGTTGTATCAATGCCATGTTCCCGGTTCAATTTCTTGAACTCTGCCGCTTAGAAAATGTGCTCAAGATATGCTTGACATCTTGGTGGTCCTTGGTAGTTTATTGGTTGTCCAAGAACATCAGCATCCTTTCTGGCATGGAATTCCAGGTCCTCTGCAGTATACCTATTGGTAATCTGAGCAAGCTCTGCCTTCTCAGAGGGGAAGGTCTCATCCAAGTCACACACCTCCAGCAGAGGAGGTGACAGTTCCCTGACACTGGGATGGAAAACCACTGGCTGAAGGGCTGGCTGAAATTGAGGTTGGATGAACTGGAGAGGATCATGTTTCACATTTAGTTGTTTGTGTGCCTGAGGATCTTGGGGAAGGAAGTGGTATCCAGCAGGTAAATGGACAGGTTGAAGAGGGTGGTGAAGTCCCAGGGGTTCTCTTCGCCACCCTGGAGACCCACTTGAATGCACTCAGACAGGGTGGCTATGTCAGGCAGCATCATGGAGTTGTACACCTCTGAGTCCTTAGCCTCAGTCTAGTTTAGGCAGATGTCTTCTGTTGTGAGCCACTGGAAAACAACATCCATGATTTGGCTGTTTTCTTCTTTCCCAAATATTGGTCACTAAACATGTGACATGAGCCCAGCACTACCAGTTTCCCACTGTGGTTCTTTGAGTGGTAGAAAGCTAGCTGGGTCTGTTAAGTGGGAAACAGAACGGCCACTGCTGCTGTCATGACACTCCAGGTGGCACCGAGGACATACAAAGGTGAGCGCCTGGCCTGTTTCACTGCTCTCTTCAGTGTTCCAGGCACGGCCTCCCATGCAGCCTGGCTGATTGACCTAATCAAGACTCCTTTGGACTCCAGAGCTTCTTTAGGATGGTAATAATGAATATAGGGGCTCATTGTACACATATTTGTACAATGAGCCCCGATATTCTATCACTTAGACTCAGGGTTGACTGAGATTCATGAATCTACAGATTTTGTCTTTCACCAATATATAAAAATTTCAGCTATTATTTATTCAAATTGGTTTTAGGGAGCCTCATTCTGTCTTTCCTCTCATTATTAGAGTCCAAAGATTCTGTTAGACTTCTTGATATTGTCTCATGAGTTCCTGAAGCCCTATTCATTATTTTTAATCCTATTTTTCTTTCTATTCTTCAGATTGAATAATTTGTTTATTTGTATTAAAGATCAGTAATGCTTCTGTAATTTCCAATATGCTATAAACTCATTCATTGAGTTTTTCATTTCAGCATTTTTAGTTCTAAAATTTCCATTTTTTCTAGTTTTAATTTCTCTCCCATATTTCCTATCTTTTCTTTCATTATGAGCACTCTTACATACTTTAGCATAGTTGAAATATCTGCTTTAAATCCCTTGCCTGCTAATTCGAATATCTGATCCACGTTGGAGTCCTCAATCTCCATTGATTGTCTTTTCTCTTTGATTGTGGATGATAGTTTCCTCTTTACTGAACCACTTATTTTATTTATTTTAATAAATCTTTATTGTCCAGATTATTACAGTTGTTCCTCTCCCCGCCCCCCCTATAGCTCCCATCTACCCGGTTTCCACCCCACCCCATCCCCTTCCCCCCCACCCCACTCCCACTGTTCTCATCCATAGGTGTAAGATTTTTGTCCAATCTCTTCTGGCACCCCCTATACCCCATCCCCCTGAGAATTGTCAGTCCACTCCCTTTCTATGCCCCTGATTCTATTATATTCACCAGTTTATTCTGTTCATCAGATTTTTTATTCACTTGATTTTTAGATTCACTTGTTGATAGGTATGTATTTGTTGTCACTTTGTTGTTCATAATTTTTGTCTTTACCTTTTTCTTCTTCTTCCTCTTCTTAAAGAATACCCTTCAGCATTTCATATAATACTGGTTTGATGGTGATGAACTCCTTTAGCTTTTTCTTGTCTGTGAAGCTCTTTATCTGAGCTTCAATTCTAAATGATAGCTTTGCTGGGTAGAGTAATCTTGGTTGTAGGTTCTTGCTATTCATCACTTTGAACATTTCTTGCCACTCTCTTCTAGCCTGCATAGTTTCTGTTGAGAAATCAGCTACAATTGTATGGGTATTCCCTTGTAGGTAACTAACTGTTTTTCTCTTGCTGCTTTTAAGATTCTCTCTTTGTCTTTTGCTCTAGGTATTTTAATTATGATGTGTCTTGGTGTGGTCCTCTTTAGTTCCTCTTGTTTGGGGTTCTCTGTGCTTCCTGAACTTGTAAGTCTATTTCTTTCACCAGGTAGGGGAAGTTTTCTGTCATTATTTCTTCAAATAGGTTTTCAGTATCTTGCTCTCTCTCTTCTTCTGGCACCCCTATAATATGGATGTTGGTTCACTTGAAGTTGTCCCAGAGGCTCCTTACACTATCTTCATATTTTTGGATTCTTTTTGCTTTTTGCTTTTCCAGTTGGGTGTTTTTGTTTCTTCGTGTTTGAAATCTTTGACTTGATTCTTGGGATCCTCTAGTCGGCTGTTGGATCTCTGTATATTATTCTTTATTTCAGTCAGTGTATGCTTAATTTCTGATTGGTCTTTTTTCATATCTGTAAGGGTCTCACTAAATTTCTTGGAGGTTTCTAGAAGATTCTTGAGTAACCTTATAACCGTGGTTTTGAACTCTATATCCAGTAGTTTGCTTTCATCCATTTCTTTCATTTGTGACTGGTTTCTTTGTCTCCACATTTTGGCTGCTTCCCTGTGGTTGTTTCTATGTACTGGATAGCTGCTAAGTCTCCTTGAGTTGATAGAGTGACTTTGTGTGGTTGGTGTCCTATAAGGCACAATAGCTCAGCCTCCCCACTCACCTGAGGTGGACGCTCATGCTGCACTCCTTTGTGGGCTGTTTGCACAGTCTTGTTGTAGTTAAGCCTTGATTGCTGTTTGTATCACTGGGAGGAATTGACCTCCAGGTCAATTGGCTGTGATGACCAGCTGTGTCTACACTGGAAGATCTGTTGCACAGGAGATACCCTTATGGGGCAGGACTTGCTTCAGTAGGGCTTTGGTGCTCACTGAGTCCGCTCTTGAGTGTGTCTCTTATGGTTGTGAGTAATTGTAATCCAGTATGGTCTCACTTTGACCACTGGGTACACTGGCTCTTGGATCTCCAAGGAGGTTCAAGGTCAGCCACTACCTGGGGCCACCCAGAAGGAGCTACAAAGACATCTGCAGATTCCTCCTCTTTGTTTGGGTTTGGAAGTGCCCAGATGAGACCTAGCTGTGTATGCGAAAGGACAGGCCATTGATATGCAAAAGCCGATGTGTACAGCTTGGGTGTGGTTGTAAATTGGGTGGGGTGGGATCCCTGGGAATCGCCATGGTGGAGCAAACAGCAATGGCTGCCCTGAACCGGAGAAGTTCCAGGTTCTTCGTTTCCTGTGCCCCTGTGCAGGAACAATGACCATTGCGAAGACCTCTGAGAGTAAGCCACCCTCGAGTTCCTGTCCCAATGCCAGACAGTCCAATTTCACCCCATATGTGTGCCTGGGTCCCCCAGAGTCTCACCCAGAACTGGATTTCAGAGCAAGCAGGAGCTTGTATCTCCCTCCCGGTTAAAAGAGCAGCACATCCAAGTGCCAGCACTTTCCGTGCCTCTGCACCTCTTACCAGTTCACTGCACTTTCTTCACCTCTTTAGCTGTGGAACTTCCACTCAGCCAGCTTTCCCGCGATTGTGGATGGTAGTGGTTCTGCCATATAGTTGTGGTTTTGATGTGGTTGTGAGAGGCAGCAAGCATAGGTGATTACCTATGCCGCCATCTTGGTTTCTCTGAACCATTTTTATTATATTCTGAAATATGTTGTAGACACTTAAGATTCTGTAATGTGTGCCTATTCTAGAAGGGCCTTTTGGAAATGTATCTGAGATGTGATAGACTACATTAGAGCAGTTCCGGTTTAAGACAATGTATACTATATTATAGAATCTCTATCATCTGGTTTCCCTACCTTAATATTTGATTTATTCTAAATTCCAGCCCTGTTCTACTTGTGTCCTCAACAAAATCTTCTGCCATTATATCTTCTGTAGCTCAATATCCATAATGCTCTCAATCATGGCTGAAATTTTAATGGTTAAAGATGTATTCTAGGAAATTTTTGTATATTGTCTGTTGTTTCTTTTTTTTTTAATATATGTATTTTATTGATTTTTTACAGAGAGGAAGGGAGAGGGATAGAGAGTTAGAAACATCGATGAGAGAGAAACATCAATCAGCTGCCTCCTGCACACCTCCTACTGGGAATGTGCCCACAATCAAGGTACATGCCTTTGACCAGAATCGAACCAGGGACCCTTTAGTCCTCAGGCCGATGCTCTATCCACTGAGCCAAACTGGTTAGGGCTGTCTCTTGTTTCTTATGCACTGATAGTAGATATAGATTTTTCTACCCATTTTACAATAAAGAAGTTCAGATTCAATAAGAAATTTCCAAAGCCACTCAGCTGGGAAATGGTTGTTTGGGGATTCAGTTTGTCTATCAGCAAAGCCTGTGCCTTTCCCTACTGCTTCCTTGGTTAAAGGGCACCGTAAACTCTACTGCAGGGGAAGGAAATGCCAGAGTTTATACTATTGTCAAGGTAAGTCACATATGTAATTTTATATTAGTCAGCTTGATAAACTGTAAACAGCGTCATAGATACTTCCTGTTGTTTCTATGTTAAACCATGATTTACTGGTTTGTAATTTTTCTGGCCCATCCTATTGCTCTTTTATACAGGAGGTCACATTTTAGCTACACCACTAAATCCCTTTTGGTGAAACAGGGAATCAGGTCACTTTCAATTTGATTTATGCAAGCTTGGCTTGAAAACCTTGGGCGAATGGCTGGATTTTCTTTGTTTAGGCTATCTTTGGTTAAAATGGTAGGAAGAGAAGTTTAAAAAACAAAACACAGAAACAGTTAAAATAAGAAAGCCATCGTGTTTGGTTTATTTCTCAAGTTGATCATTTAAGGCTAGTAGTATACAGATTAAGAATTTTAATGACCAAAACCTAGAAATATGTGTTGTGCTATTTTGAGTCTGTGTCATTAAAATGTAAGGTTGCTAGAGGTACAAAAAAGAAAGTTTTTGTTGTTTAAAATAGCAGATAATATTGATGATCTTTTCAAAGTTGCTCAAAATTACTGTTTTACTAGCTTCCAGAAGATATGGTGATGTTTTTGCTTCTTTTCTTATTTTTTTTCACAGATAAAGCACAATAACATGCACTGTCCACATGGCCTTTCATTGTTCTGTGTTGCAGGAAATTAGCTAATATTCTTGGAATGTGCAATCTTTCCCTGCTCAAGGCCTTTGTTTTTCATCTTTTTACAGAGTGGATTGTTCTTAGCATTCCACCAAGGCCACATCAATAGAGTCACTGTCACAGCTGGTGGATACTTTCTGTTATATTGATGGAACAGTGTGCAAAAGGATTCCCAGCCTTCTCTATGTAACACACTAGGTGACAAGAGATATTTTGAAAACAAAGAATAGACATCTTATTATTATCAGGCTTCTTGTGAATGCTGAAAAATGTATTTCCAGGTCACTTTCTCACAAAAGGAGCTTTTCTTTGCCTAACTAATATTTAAATCAAGATTTGTGTTCTTGGCTCTAGCACTTCTGTGATATATATATGCATATACATCTCCACACAATACATGCTATTTGCATTATTGTTTATCAATTAAGTGTTTTTCATCAGTATGATGGGTTTGGTGAGCTATCTTTATTAAAAGTGTCATTGGACAGATAGGAACACCAGAATATGGTCAGAATAAACCCTCATTCAAAATTCGGTTTTCCTTTCCAAGCACTTTATGGAGAAAAAAAAAGAGTCTCACCTTTGCTGGAAGGCTAGAAGCTAGACCTGACAAACGATATTATTTAAGTGAAAATATTTAGAATTATTTAAGTAAGGATAAATTTTATGTTTGCTTTATTCACAGATCCTCTGTGTTATGTCCCAGTGTTTCAGGCCTATAGCCAAGTAGGAAATTAATGAGAAAGATTGGGAACTTTAATGAGTAGGAATAAAATTTATAACTGTAGGATTTAAAAATTTTTTTCTTTTTATTACATTTATTGGGGTGACATCCTATATAATAAAACCCTAATATGCAAATTGACTGAATAGCAGAACAACCTGAATGACTGGTTGCTATGATGTGCACTGATCATTGGGAAGCAGACACTCAACACAGGAGGGAACTCTGCTCAGCGGAGAGCCGGGCTCATGGCTGGTGAGTGCAGCCGCAGTGGTGGGAGCCTCTCCCGCCTCCACTGCAGCACTAAGGAGCAGTGAGCTTAGTGGTAAGGAGCAGCAAGCAGGTGGGCGGTAAGGAGTGAAGGGTCCCAGACTGTAAGAGGGCTCCTGGACTGCTAGAGGGATGTCCATCTGCCAGTTTGGCCAGATCCCCAGCAGGCAGACATCCCCCAAGGGGTCTTGGACTGTGATAGGGTGCAGGCTGGGCTGAGGGATGCCCCACAGTGCACAAATTTTGTGCACCAGGCCTCTAGTTGGTTAATGAGGTTTCAAGTGTACATTCTATGATATATGATCTGTATATTGCATTGTGTGCCCACCATTTAAAGTCAAATAATTTTTTATCACCATATATTTGGCTCCCTTTACTCTTTACTATCCCCCACCCACTTCCCTCTGGTAACCACCGTACTGTTTTCTGTATCTATGAGTTTTCATTTGTTTGTTTTTACTGTTTGTTCATTTGATACTTTCCGTATTATATCCCACATATGATTGAAATCATATGGGTCTTAGCTTTTTCTCACTAACTTATTTTGCTTAACATGATATTCTCAAAGTCTATCCAGGTTGTCACAAATGGCAGTATTTCATCTTTTCTTATGGCTGAGTAGTATTCCCTTGTGTATGTGGACCACATCTTCTTTATGACCCAGCAACCCCTCTTCTGTGTGTTTATCTAAAATTTTTGAAAACATTTATTCACAAAGATACATATGCACCTCTATGTTTATTAAAGCATTATTCATGGTGGCCAAGACATGAAAACAACTGAAGTATCCTTAGAAAGATTGGATAAAAAAGACAAATATAGGTTTTTTAATGAGCCAATCGTTGTTCCACTCTCAGGAGAGTGATTCTGCAGCATATATTTCATACAGAAGAGAAAGTGTAGAGATAAACATATGAGTACCTGTATCTGTGCATGAGGGAGACTGAGAATTAGAATTGTGAGAGAGTCAGTATGAAGGAAACAGATGAAGCAGAGGGGAGAGAGATGTTAGAATATACATAATAGTGAGGCTGAATATTTTCTCTCTCCCATTGCCTACATTCATTTTGGCTCTGAGATGCTGGTCATTCCTTTGAGAGTTCTAATTTCAGTCTAGTGAGATATACAGGGAGATCACCAAACAAGATTTGCTTGTGACTAGATTACTCATTTGTTTGTTTGTTTTATATAGATTACTGAAGAAGACTTCTTCCAGCAAGTGGCGTTAATATATTCTGAGGAGGTGAACAGAGCAGAGCAAGTTCTTGGGGACACTGGGCTCAGTTCTTGGGATGTATAACAGAGGCTGGTGCTTCTAACCCACCATTTAGTTAGAGCAAGCAACTCTATCCTCCCACCTCTTTAATGATAATACATTCCTTCCCTTTCAAACACTTCATCTTCAGATTTTGATGACTTCTGCCCACCTTAACTCCCATCAATCAGACTTTACATAACAGCTATGTTCACTTCCCAAAATGAAATATGTTCTTCAGAACAGCTGTAAGTGGAACAGGCTCAGAAAGAAAAGTGGATGTCAAATGCTGTTTGTCACATCCTAGTTACACTAGACTTTCGGAGGTGAGACACAATTCAATTGTAGCTAGATATAAATGGAAGTGTAGAAAGTGTAAATGTTTGTAGACAAAATAAAAAGAAATTTCCCTTATATTAAGACCTAGTACCCAAAAGTATTCCTAAAAATAATAGCCCTAATTCAACATAAGTTTCCCCCAAATTCTACCCAAACTTTCTTGACTGTGTTAACTAAAATCATGTAATAGGTAGGGATGGAGTGATGAGAATTCTCATAATTGACTTAAAGAACTTTGAAACTCTGATACTTAGAAATGTGTGAAGTGGTTTCCTAATTTAATTTGAAGCTGGAACTATTTTCCCCTCCCATTTCTATTGTGAGACATGTATTAATGAGAATTTATTCTTATGTGATGGCATTATTGAATCAATGTGGGAATCATCATCATGTCACCCACATATGCTGGCTTTTGCATTGGGTGCTTTCTGGTGACTAGTGTCAAGGTTGTCCCACAGTCACCAAATCTGATTTAATAGATGACACTACGTCCTGACACGAGGTGAGAGCAAACTGCTGAGTTTAACAATTAGCTAAGGAACAAAGAAGCTCAAAACTGTTTTTAATACTCAAAGGGAGATGATGCAAATGGCATGTGGATATAACTGAACAGCATGAAAGAATACACTTGGTTGCAAAGCTTCTAAGGCGTAATTATAATTATTGTATCTTCCAACATTTTTGAAGCTTTTTGAAGCTACATCTACTTACTTTTAAACTGCACATAATAGCATTACACACCCAACATTTTTCTCTGGCGTAACAAATAGATATACTGGTATCACAGCTTTTCCCACTTATCATGATATATTATATTTAAACCTGTGTTGTCAACTAACCTCTCTTTTTTGTTTGTTTTATATACCTGCTTATGGATGTTTTAAGTGGTAACATTTAACTAAATAATTGAAAGTAATGTAGAAAATAAATTTACTCTCAGCCCACTGATTATTACAAATGCTCTAAAAAGTATGAGCTGTTTCATTATGTAAAAATCACCATTCAATCTTAGCTAAGAATATTAATTGCCTATGAAAGACTTTTATTATAGTTTAAATGTAAAACAAAAAATTGAATGAATAAAATTTGACAATGAGAAATCTCAGACTCCACAGATGCAGATAACATTCTAATTTTCAACTTTTTTCCCTATAAATCTTTCCTGTCATATTTCTTTATGAACTGTTCTTTCCATCCTAATCAGACCCACTCCCACCTTGTGGAAGTCAACATCTTTAAGATATGGAATATATTAAAGCTTATTCAAACCGAAGGCCAGCTAAGAATAAACAAGATAAGTCATAAATAGT
Organism: Corynorhinus townsendii; assembly: GCA_026230045.1. Lineage (NCBI taxonomy): Eukaryota > Metazoa > Chordata > Mammalia > Chiroptera > Vespertilionidae > Corynorhinus > Corynorhinus townsendii. The sequence continues at coordinate 137,013,509 of JAPDVU010000002.1, read as the reverse complement.
GAAGAATAAAATGATAAAGAAATATAGTAAGAAGTAAAGAATAAAGAAAAAATAAGTAAGAATAAATCAACGAATACATTTAAAATAAATTTTTTGTATACTTCTATAGAACTATTTCTATATACCCAGGACATATAGAATGAACATAAATGACACTAAGTAGACACTCTAAAAAGAAATGGAGCAGAATTCATAATTATGGAACCCAGTGGTTCAGGAAAATCCCAGTAACATTGTGTCTGGAGTGAATCTTCTACATACTACCAAATAAATTTGTTATAAAGGAGAATTGGAAGCTTTTTGAATTTATTCGGTGGCCTTTTGGCTTGAATTAGGCTTGAGGAATTTCTAAGTTTCTACCAACTCTGAATAGCTCTTTGTGATAAAGCCATTAGCTTGTCAACTAGATATCACTAAAATCTTCATGAAGAGTAAGTGAAGAAATAAGAGACAATCATAATTTGTGTGGGTAGCTAAGAATATTCTTTAGTTTAATATAGCCATCAGATAAAAATACTTAAAATATGAGCACTAACATTGTCTTTGGGAATCTTACTTTTTTAGACACAAACTAGACACATATTGCCAATATTCTACAAAATAAAATAGGATCTGACAAAATATTTTTGTGACTTTTGATCTTAAAAAAGCTATATAAAAGTATAAATTATCATTTCATCTACTTATTTCATTCATTGATTTTATAAGAAACAGTAAGTTTAATTGAAAGTAGAATTATCCAGAAAATAAGTGAGATATGCTTACTGAATAAAGACAACAAATTTAAAATAATTTAAATAAATACTTTTTAAAGTTTAAATTTTGCTAAATTTCACATTGATATTTTTTAAACCATAACAAAGTGCTTTTCTTTTTTCTTACCTGGCTCTATTCTCAGCCAACATTTCCTAGCCCATGGGAGAGAATTCTCTTTTTTCTCAATGGATACACATGCTTTACTCTGCTTTATTCAATGAGGGTCTATTTCTTCTCCTATGAGAAAAAAAAAAAAGGTTGTCTACAAAGCCAGAAAAGATTGTTAATTCTTTGTACTGACATCTATTTTAGTTTGTTTTAAGGAGTAGATACTTTTTTAAAGCTCTTTCCTCCCTCTTCTAACTCTCTCTCATTTCCCCCTCACCAAACCCAAATAAGACAACCCTGAGGGCAGGTAACTGACCATGTTTCCTATTTATATGTCCCTTTCTGTCTATCACAGTGTCTGGTACATGGGAGGCACTCAACACATTTTAATTGAATGTGAAAGAATGACTCTCATCGCTTAATAGTAATAAGCAGAAACTCAAATGGAAGTGAGGGTGTGGTGATATTCAGAAGGGATTATTGAAACCACTCTGTGGAGGTAAAGTTTTCATCATGAAATCAGTCATTTCAATGAAACACTACATTCATTTCCATTTAATCGACTTCTGAATTTTGACTTTATAAGTGAAGTACTGAAAGATGATGTTAACAGTGACTTTTTATTTGAGTGCCTTTTATTCCCCAGTATGAAAAATTCAGCACCACTAGAGGTCACTCCAGTCATTAGCAGCAGAGTGATTCAAATGGTCTGTCTACAGTAGCGATTTTCAACCTTTTGCATTACATGGCACATATAAACGAATTACTAAGATTATGCAGTTTATCAAAAAACATATTATGTTTTTTGCCAATCTGACAGAAATAGGTATAATTTTTATTGATTAAAAAAAAAGCAATTATCTACCCTTTTTTTACAAAGTGGCTTTTAAAATATCAGGTGCCTATACTTGTACATATGGATTTCTGATACCAAGAATTAACCAAGCAGCTGCAACCTTATTATGCAATGTGAACAAGATACAACTCTATTATGTGACCTATATATTTACGGTTCGAGACAGGGCATTCACACCTGACAGCTATTGTGGTGTTGGCTGTTATCATTTTTTATATTAGCAGGATCAGAATAAAATTAACTTAATATATTTATAAATGGTCAGTAAAAAATATATGGTTTGCCCATCTATCTTCACCATAACAGCTGTCTACTTCTGCACAATTTCTTATGGCTCTAGCTAGAAACTGACTACCAATAATACTCATAGAAGCTGTGTTTATTATGTATCAGGTAATACTTTAAGCACTTTATATCATTATCACGTTTAAGTAAAAGTGAAGTAAAAATGATAAAATGCTTTCCATTTTAATAACAGGTTCAAATGTCATATCGGGATAAAAGTTTAGGGGTTCATATATATGGCAATATGAATCATTTTGGCAACCCTCAAATCACAGTGTGTAGCTAGGTCAGGCAAATGATCAGTGTGAGGAGGTTTGGGGTATGTGTGTGGGAGGGACTGGAGTGGTGGTATAGGGAAGAATATGGGCATGAATCTAACAAGTTAGTAATGGGATTTGCTGTTCAACATAATAGAATTGGCCTGCCCAGCAGATCCATAAGTCCATCATTTCAGAGGGATATCTCAGAGAGAGAAAATAAAAAGGATTTCCCAACTCTGCCATTAAAGAGACAGCACTGGCTCTGCACAGCATTTGGGTAATGTATTGAAAGCCAAAGAAAGTGCCTTTTTTAGAACAACAATTTGCAGTGAGACTCAGGAGTTCTGATTCTCACCCTGTCTACATCAAATAGGGCCCTGTTGCTTAAATAAAGCATGTATTTTTTTGAGAAAGTATGGTATCTCTGTATTTACATTACACCTGTCCTTGTGGCATATTCACTCAATGGATAAGAAATAGAAGTGAAGGAAATTTAAAGCAACTTTCCTCAGCTTACAAAGCAAGTGAACACAGACTGAGTTTAGAATCCATATCCTCTGAGTTTCCACTCAGTTCTTGGGTTGCTACTATCCTGCTTTATGCTTATTTGTATCGAACCTGGAAATCTCCATTGTTGAATTTCCCAACAGGATGTCCTTCACCCCAAGGTGACAAAGAATTACAGCTTATCCTAACAAGGCAATCATCTTAATCTCATAATTCAACCTTCTTCACAAAACCCCTCTGCTTTCACTCTGAGCCTTATAAATATCAGTAGTCATGTACATATACTCCTCATTTAGGCAGTAACCACAATTGGCACCTGCACTGGAGTGTGCCTTTGGAATGGAAAGTCAGGAGGGTATCAAAGTTTCATATACAATAACAGGAAAAAAATTAAACAAAGGAACATTTTAAGCAGCAGTCCCCACCTCTGAGCTGTTCCTTTCCTATCTCAGCCAAAACTCCACATACCTAAATTCCCTCAAGAGTAGAGAAGACTATAAAACCAACATTTAAAGTTTTCTTTGCCCCACAGTACAGGAAATACAAATTGTTATAAACTTTCTCTTCTAGCAAAACGACGCCTTTCAGAACATTCTAAAATAGCAAGTAGACCATTGAAAAGGAGAAAAAACTGAAATTCAATCTATTTAACACACACACTCAAGCATATATAATATAGGAAGAAGTATTTGTTGGAAAGATGTTAAAACATCATTTGCATTTCAAGCCAACTTTCAAATTTTAGATTTAATACAGAGGGAACAACAAAAGTAGCAGATTAAAGATGCTTACTTGAAGGGTGGTAAAATAGGATTTAAAGAAAGAAAGCTGGCATTATGTTGTCTTACTAGTGGCCCGGTGCATGAAATTCATGCATGGGGAGGGGGGTGTCCCTCAGCCTGGCCTGCATCCTTTCTAATCTGGGACATCCCTCTCCCAATCCAGGACCCCTGGCTCCTAACTGCTTACCTGCCTGCCTGCCTGATCACCCCTAACCACTCCGCCTGCTGGCCTGCTCGCCCCCAACTACCCCCCCGCCGGCCTGCTTGCCTTCACCTGCCCCCCCTGCTGACCTGATCGCCCCAACTGGCCCCCACTGCTGGCCTGCTTGCCCCCAACTGTGCCCCCTCTGCTGGCCTGATCACCCCCAACTGCCCTCCCCTCCTGGCCTGGTTGCCCCTAACCGCCTCTGCCTTAGCCCTGCCACCATGGCTTCATTCAGAAGGACTTCCTGAAGGTCTCCTGGTCTAATTAGCATATTATCCTTTCATTAGTATAGATAATAATAATCTATGGTCTCTAGATGAGGACTCCATTAGTTGTTAAAACCGGAGAGTCTTTCCATGTAAAAATCATTACTGTTATTATGGAGGTATCATGCATGAGGCTTCATGAGATCAGAGATGCAGTGTTTATGGTAGAAAGAACTGACTATTAGCTTCATGAAAATTTCTCAGGGCCTCAGTTTCTTCATTTGTAAAACCTGGGTAATAATACCCTCCTGTCTCTTTCTCAAGGATATTTTTTGTAAAAACTTTTTTACATCCTAAATATTTTATTAGGATCAAGTGAACTTTTTAAAGTAATATACATGTGCAAGAAAAATTATTTTATAGCATTTTTTCAATCAAAATCTTCAAAAATTCTCAGGTGACAAGTTTTACAAATGAAGAAGAAGAGGTCATGTTAAATTATTTGCCTTAAGTTTTCCCAAAGTAAACTAATGTTACATGAGTGGATTTATAATGGCCAATACATTCTTCCATTTGCCTGGATAAAAGCTACTGTCAATCTTGTCTCCTTTCTTTCTCTTACCTGCCCCTCCCCCCAAGTTCATACCAATAAGAAATCCTGTGGTCTCTACCAATAAAATATACTCCGTGTCTGACCACCTCTTACTGATTTCATTGCTACCTACCTGGTTCTAACCACTGATTGCATTGATATACAGCCTCCTAACTATTTCTGCCTGGGCAGGTCCTCAATAATTAATTTTTAAAATAACAGCCAAAGGGATACCTTTAAGATGCAAGTCTATAATACATTTCTCTCAATGTAATGATTCTTGCTACATCTCTCAATTTTTATTTGAACAATTATTAATATCATTTATTACCATTGCCTAATTTTAATAATGATATTTACAGACATTTGAGTTTTAAGTATGTTCTAAATTTTCTAATACTGTAATAAATGATCTTGTGCATGGAAAAAAAAGATGCAAATCAGACCATGTTCCTCCTCTGCTTGAAGCCCCCAAATGGCTCCCTATTGTCCTCAGAGAAGCAAATCCCTTGAATGGAATAAAGGTTCTGTGCAGTTAACATTCCGCTAACTCTTTGACTTTCCTTCTACCATCCAGTTACCTTGGCTTGTTTGTTCCTTGAAGACACAATTGTGCTACCACTTCAAGCCCTTCACACCTGTGTGCCCTTTGCTAAGGATGTTCTTCCTCCAGGTATTCTAAGATTCACATCTTATCTCATTCACCTCCTTAAGTGCTTTTCAAATGTTACCCTCTCAGTGATGTCTTCCTGAGCCTCATAATCAAAACTGAAATCTCCCTCCAACCCCAGACTTCCTCCTTCCCTGTTTCATATTTTTCCATACTACCTACCATCTTCTCATCTTCTAATATGTAATTTTCTTCTTTCTTTTGTTTGTTGTTTGTTTTTCTTTTTGCCATAAAATATTAGCTCTTAAACAGAATGGATTTTTCTCTCTTTTGCTCTCTACTCATCCTCATACTTAGACTAGTGATTGATCCATAGTGGGTGCTCAATGACTATTTTCTGGATGAATAAATAATACAATAGAGACACAAATATATATGCCTTATAGTGTGTGGCTTCTCTTAAGAACCAAGGCAACCACCATTTCACTTATACTTACCCATACCTCTTTGTGAAGCAGATGTATTCATCCATACTGTTTTAGAGAATATGAGGACCAGGAAGCAGTTTTCCTCTAAATTACATAAGCAGTTAGAGAAGAACTATACTAGAGACCTTAGCTCCTTCTAACATTCAGACCATATTTTCTAACATCCTTTACTCCACCATCTCCCCAAAAGAACAGGGTAAAATTTCCAAGTTGAACTACTACCATTTTGTGTGGATCACATATTTTTCACTCTGGGCCCACAACTTTTATTCTATGTTATAAAACTATTGCTTAAAAGAATTTTATCCAAGAATTTATCCAGGGAGCTTAAATGCTTAAACAACAGTGCTATTTCCACAAGCCTGTATCTTTTTACATTTTACTTAACTGGTGCATCACAGATGCCCAATTTGTGTTTTTAGTACCTGCAATTAGATCAAAACATAATCTTACTAGCTTTTTAACTACATTTTCATTTCAATTTGTATTTTAGAAAAGAAATTAGCATTTTAGACTTCAGAAGCACTTTTATATGAGAATTGATCTTTAGGAAGATCTTTTGAACTGACAGGCCAATCAAGCACAATAAATTTATTTCCACTACTCTGTAAGCCATACTAAATCACTTCTCAGATAACCCAAACACTCATATAACTGTGACCCTTTTCAAAATGGTTCAGTGTATGGGACAACCCTAAAAATACGGTCTGCTTTTCTAGGCATTTGGGAATGATGGCAAGCCTGAACACTATCAAGATGTCACCTTTAATAATGGTGCCTGTGATGTGGTAAAAGAGATGCTGTTTTTCTTGCTGCTGCTCCCAAGGTAGACTCTGGAAAACAAAGGCATCAGCTATGTGGATTCTGTGGTGAAGCAGTGGTGAAAGAAATTACTCATAGAATCATGTTAGTACAGACAGAGACTTTCAGAGGTTATCAGATCTACTTCTTTCCCTTCCCACAGAATGATACTCACCACAAGACATAGCATAGGAGATGATTCACTAGCTTAAGTGGCCTAGGTCATTGGTGTTCCAGGTGTGACCTCAACAGTCCATGCCTTGCTGGGTTAGGTCCTTAATTTCCCAGGAGTAACATAGCTATCATATGACCATGAAACAATGTGATAAGTGCTATAAGTAGTAAAAGGAATTAAATCTTGTAGAAGCAAAGAAGGAAGAGTAACTAAATTTGCCTAGGAACTGTGTTTTTGCAGGATGGAGAGAATAAGGAGAAATATCAAGAAATGCTTCAGAGAAGATGTAATTAGTTTTTATTTTGAAAAATAAGTTTAATTTTTTCAGGTAGAGCAATTAAGAAAAGGCATTCCAGACTCAAATTTAAGCAGAAGCAAAGGCACAAGGTTTGAAAATCATGGCACGGTTGAAGAATGATAAAATGTATTTCCCCAACTGTGTGCTTAGAAGATAAAGAAGGGGGAAATACATTAGAAAAGTAGATTTAGATAGATCTTAAATGAACTTCTGTGCCATAATGAGAATTTTCATAAGGATTTGGATTTTATTCTGAAGGCAATGAGAAGCCACTGAAGTGTTTTAAGTAGGGGAGTAAAATGATATGATTTATCACTTAGATCACTCTGGCAAAGTGTGCAAGATGAATTGGAGAGTCACCAGAATTGAGACAGAGAGATGCATTAAGAGGCTTTAATTCTAAACCAGCTGATAAAGAGGGCCGACACTGAGTAATGGTAGTAAGTTGGCTATGGAGAGGAGATTAGAACTGATAAATATAAAGAAGGAAGATCAAACAGAATTTACTTTGGTTGGGAATAAAAAATACAGAAAATTACTTGGTGAAGCTAGTGAAATGAGAAGCAAGTCAAGACCTGAACTCTGGGGACTACAAACATGTAAAGGATAAAGAATAGTAAGATATCTAGGAGGAATACTTTTATGGGTAAGAGAATTGGGAAGAAGATAATGTTTTATAAAGCAGCGCATTGCAAGAAAGAAGAAATAATCCACAATGTCTAATAGCAGAAATCTCAATTAGGATGAGAACTCAGAAGAGTTTGTTGATTTGTCAGTGAAGGGATTAATAAGACAATTTAAGTAAAGGTAGTGTAAAAAAGACTGGAGTTGTTTTAATTTAAGTTTGTGTGTGAGTGTGTGGGTGTGTGTGTGCTTGCTTTTAAAGAAGGGGAAGAGATGTTTGTTTGTTTTTTATGCTGAATTAGGGCTAAGGAAGAGAATGGAGACTTAGGAAAGAATTGAGATAATGGTGTCATAGGTTCCAGATGAGATAGGAAAGGTTCAGGTCTTAGTGATTTGAAGATAGTCTTGGTTATATTAAGGAGAAAGAATGACTACATATTCCTATGAGACAATATGAGGAAGTGGAAATATGGATGGGTGATGATAGAGGGAAATGGAAGAATTTCATGAATGGTGGATCCTCTTTCCTCTGAGAAATAGGAGTCTAGGTCATCTCCTCATAGTAACTAGATACGGGGCAATATTGAAGGCACTAGGAGACAAAATGTAGAGAGTTACTCCGAGGAAGAGTCAAAGAACTGCAAGCAATGAGTAAGTGTTCACTTGAATTGTAAGTCATTGCTGGTCATGTCCTGCTACATACTACTTCCCATGAATTATTATTTATTCCTCAAAGGTCAATTTACTTATTTATGTTTCCCCCCAAACATACTTTTTATTACTGTACAAAAAGCACATCCACCCCTCCTTTGTTCTCCCCTACCCAGCACCAAGGGAACTGTACATGGTGTGCAGGACCGCAGTGACCTACATCCTGCCCACAGGCTGAGCTCTCTGGCCCAGGTCCTTTCAAGTGTCTAGGACTGGGGCAGTGGAGTCCCAGCTCACACATACTTCTTGGCAGAGCTGGGCTTAGTGTAGGAGCAGGGTGCACCATACCTAGCTTTGCCCTCACTCCCAGACAGGAGCAAGAGAGCATTGCACCTCCTAAGAGGACCAGAGCAGACCCTGCCCAGCCAATGAAGATGGCAGGACCAAACTCGTACTTAATATTCATGGGGCCCAAAGGGTTATAAAAGTCTGTGATAATCCCATGGCCTACCAGGAGCAAGCTGTCAAAGCAGCAAGACCTGCCACCATGAAAATATGCCTCCGGTCATGGCTATACGGGCTTTTATCACTTTGTCATCTCCCCCACAGCGTGTACACTTCATGCCCATTGTGGCCATGAACATGGCTAGGAAGCCCAGCACGAGGGATACCACCATTAGAGCTTTAGTGGCCTGAAGGGCCACGGGCAGGACGAGCACCGAGTGGTACATTTCTCAGCTGATCCCTCCCGTGCTCTGACGCAGTCCATCCACAGCCCCTTGTACATGGCCTGGGTTGTGATGATGTTGTCGCCTACATACGAGCTCATCTGCCATGGCGGAAGGGCGGTGCACACCACCAGACCCACCCAGCCCAGCAAGGCCATGGAGAAGTCGAGCAGCTGCAGGCCCGAGTTGGCCATTCCGCCCTCACAAAAGACGAGGGGCGTGGGCTGGAGCCTCTGCAGAAAAAGAAAATTTTGAGGGGCAATCCCACCAGACAACTTGGGATGGAGCTATAAGTCACTCAAAGTGAAAAAGTTTCTGGTCGAGTGACTGCAAATTTTTTATCACCCGACGTAAATGCAAATCGTCCTTCTGGCGGGCGAGGGTCTCACAGCAGAGGGAACAGGTTATGCTCCGAGGACTCGTGGCCTGCGATCCCCGAAGTCCAGGCCGTTCCCCTCCCCGACCTCCTGTGCTCTCGGCCATGATTCCCACACAAAAGGTGGAGGGGCCGAATGGGTGGTTCTGGGTGCAGAAGTCCCCGAAGGACCCTGGGCTCTCTGCCGGAGGCTGAGGTGCAAGCAGCGGTGAGCTGGCAGGTGAGGGCAGGTGGATGCGGGCGGACAGGTGCAGCTCACCTAGTATATGTAGGGCGTTGGGGGCGTGCCCCCGGGGGCCCTTCAAAGCTCAATTTAGATGTCATTTCCTCTGGGATGTAATCTCTGACATAAGCCATCACTGTATCTTGTTCAATTTTGAATCCCTAGACTTTAGTTGAGCACCTGGAACATACAAAGTGTTCAGATTTGCCAGATAAATGGATATCGCACGGTATTGCATGGGCTAATTCCTGGAATGGCCAGAGCCAGTTCAGATAAAAGTTTTCATTCAGTAAAATTAATCTTCACCTTTTTCTCATCCTCCCCTCTTCTCATCTATCATATTCTGCCTCCTGATGGCTTTAAAAAATATATATATATATTTATTATTGATTTCAGAGAAGAAAAGAGTGGGAAAGAGATATAGAAACATCAATGATGAGAGAGAATCATTGATAGGCTGCCTCCCTCACAACCCCTACCGAGGATGGAGTCCACAAAAACCCAGGCATGTGCCCTTGCCCAGAATTAAACTGGGGACTCTTCAGTCTGCAGGCTGACCCTCTATCCACTGAGCCAAGCCAGCTAGGGCTGCCTTCTGATGTCTTTGCCATCTCTCCTCAACCTTCACCTCCCACATCCATCAGTTGACCCATCTGAAGCAGTCATCCTTGTTCTCTGTTAACTATATAGTTAACTATATACTAATCTCTACCAACACACCACTCATAAATTAATCCCAATGTAAACAACACTTAAAAATGAACATTCCACCCAAGTGTATTTGCTTTAAGAAGGAGAGATGCTGAAAGTTGTCTAGATAAGCAAATGAGCTTGATTATTAAGAAGAAAATCCTATCCTAATACTTGGAAGCCTTGTCTCTGGGTGGCTTCCCTTTGGCATCTCTGCTAACAGGCTCAGCTAGTTTACCTAAGGGAAAATTGCCATCACCACCTTTTTCATTCTGGGAAAGAGCTGATCTCCCCCATTATTTGGAAAAAGGATTGGGGAAAAAATAAACATTTGGCATACTGCTTAATAAGGATTGTATGTATATGGTGGACATCCATGCTTTAAAACACAAATTGTATGCCTCTCTTCCCTGCTCCAAGCTAAATTCTTTTTATACCTTTACCTTACTGAAAAGTTTTGACTTGCCAAGCCTTAATAACTATGACATTTATTGGAGTCTGTGTTAACAGGGAGAAATTATTGTAGGTTTCCCTGTCATTCCCTGTCCTTTATGTTCATAAGTTTCAGTACTGGGCACATAGTCCTTTGGCCATGAAATACTGAGGAATAATCTAACATATGACTTTATGATTCTTATCTCTTCCTCAGCAGAGACTAAATGGGAGAACTGAATTGTCTATATAGAAAAATGGCAGCTTTAAAACCATGATCAATGAAGACATCACTGATAATGTTTACTGAGCCCTTAGAATTGGCATTAATTTGCTTAAATGCATGTGGTGTGAGTCTTTTGGCTGACAAGCATCTTTTTTGCTATGATGTAATATTTTAGGATAATTCTGAGTGATTCTCCTATACCCAGAAAATTGATACCCAGAGCTTACTATACCTGCAACCAATAAATTAATTTTTTTCCTGTAGCTAAACCATGATTTGATTACTGTTATTAATTTTGACTACCATGAATAAATTAGAAAATGATACTTTGTTTTGTCTCATAGGAATGTCTGTTTCAAAGCTGGAATCTGGGCCTTTTTTTCCACTCGTTCTCTTGAATCAAATAAATTGCTTATCTCCTAGGGACTCTACCATTTATTTTTATTTTTTAAAAATATATTTTATTGATTTTTACAGAGAGGAAGAGAAAGGAACAGAGAGTTAGAAACATCAATGAGAGAGAAACATCGATCAGCCACCTCCTGCACACCTCCTACTGGGGATGTGCCTGCAAGCAAGGTACATGCCCTTGACCGGAATCAAACCTGGGACCTTTCAGTCTATAGGCCCATGCTCTATCCACTGAGCCAAACCAGTTAGGGCTCTACCATTTTTTTTTCCTGGAATCTCTGGAAGCTAAGATACACGCAGGATTGGATTTGCCTGAGGAACGTTGAAACTTGTTCATTTGAATCCCCTTCCCTCAAGAGATTCCTATCTGGTTCAATTCCTCATCTCCTCATTCACAAGTCCAGAAAGACAATGCAGGTGGGATCCTGATCAGATTTGACCTACCCCAATTTAGCCACTGTTTAGTAAAATATGCAAGAAGAGAAATCAAAACAAAACATAACACACACACACCATCATAACTTCTAGTTTTCTGGTTTCTGTGTGATCTTTTATTCCTTCTGCTCACTCCTTTTTATTGTTTTATTTCTTGTCCCATCCCCTAAAATATTTATTCATCATATGGTTATATGTAAGTTGATATTTTTGAAAGAAAAAAATAAATAAAAACTTTTTGACTCAGTTCACTTAGCACAAAGTTTGCAAAAACAATGACTTATGAGCTGAGACCATGTGAAGGAGAAAATCTCACAGGAACACTGTGGAATTGCTACTGGTTTGATTTGTCCTTATGTGATCATCACACCTAAAAATAACTTCTGTTGTTAATAAAATTGAGAATGTTGATATGTTAAGCTGGAAGGGTCAAAAGAGGAAAGCTCATGGATTATAATATTCTATTAATTAACACAGACACAAGAATGCATACTGAGAAATAGCAAGAATTACAGGTCATAAGCTGCTTGATGAGAAAGGGTAGGAAGATTCCATCCTTTCATCCATGGACAAGATGGAGGACTTGGAATGAACCCCTCTCTAATTTATAAATCAACTCTACTTCTATTTCCAATCTATCTTTTACTTATCTCATGTGAAAAGGAAATTGATATGGAAAAAAAAACACAAAAAACTCAGACATGCTCTTTAGAAACTCATACAGAAGAAAATTTAGACAAAGAAACAATAGCTACTCCCAATAGATTTCTTTTTAATACAGATCTAAACAAATACACAAACGTTTCTCCTCCTTTTCCTATTTCTCTCTGTTTCTCCTCCTCCTCCTCCTCCTCCTCCTCCTCCTCCTCCTCCTCCTCCTCCTCCTCCTCCTCCTCCTTCTTCTTCTTCTTCTTCTTCTTCTTCTTCTTCTCTCTCTCTCTCTCTCTCTCTCTCTCTCTCTCTCTCTCTCTCTCTCTCTCTCTCTCTCTCTCTCTCTCCCCCCTTCTCTATTTCTCTCTGATAATTTATTTAAAACAAAATTTCTTCATTCTTCTTTGCCAATTAGAGCCATAGCATCTAGCTCCAGATGCTTCCTTTTTATGAAGTCTTCCTGGATGAGTCCTTCACTGCCTGCAGTATCTTTACATCTTTTCCTTTATGTATAAAATGACCACATAATTTATTGTCATAGTGGGACAGTTTTGAGGGCAAAAGCTCTCAATACTTATTACTCAATAATTATTACTAAATACTCAATAATTATTCTGAGACAGAGGACATAGTTAGGGCTATAGCATGCAAACTGGTATACAGCTTCCTTACTTTTAGGTGTCTTTTTTGCTGACTAAATGTTGTTTTACATTTATTGACATGCTGCTGGGGGAATCTTTCTCAAATTACTTCTTGCAAGCCAACTGAGTTGCAAATACAGTGGCTTCTCTTCTATTATTCCTTTCCCTTGTCACTCAAACCATAGCAGCTCAGCAAATGTTCATTATTTGGAAGAAAGCTTACAAGGCTGAAATCTGAAAAGATCACAGGGGCATATGAAAAATCTCTCACAAATTGGCCTACTTTATTCTGGTACCTGTTCTTTGAGGGCCCTCTGTTTATCTCAGCTTTTTGGGAGGGCATCTGGATGGAACTTCAAGTAAAATAAAACATACATGACTGTATTGTGACATATACATATAGTATGTAAAAAAGAAGCCATAAAACATTTATTCTATATAATAAAGAGGTAATACACAAGTTGCCCTTACACCATTGCACAAGATGGCCATCCCCAGTTGGTCAAAGATGGCTACTCCCATGTGGTCAAAGATGGCCACCACAAGATGGTTGGCAGGGGAGGGTAGTTGTGGGCAATCAGGCCAGCAGAGGAGGGCAGTTGAGGGGGACCAGGCCTGCAGAGGAGGACAGTGGTGGTACCCAAGCCTCCAGGGGAGGGCAGTTGGGGGCAACCAGGCCTGCAGGGGAGTGCAGTTAGCGGTGAGCAGGCTGGCAGGGGAGGGCTGTTGGGGGCAACCAGGACTGCAGGAGAGGCAGTTAGGGGCAACTGGGATGGCAGGGGAGGGCAGTTGGGGGTGAATGGGCTGGCAGGGTAGGGCAATTGGGGGTGACTAGGCCAGCAGGGGAGGGAGTTGGGGGCAATCGGGCCAGCAGAGGAGCAGTTAGGTATTGATCAGGCTGGCAGGGGAGTGGTTAGGGGGTGATCAGGCAGGCAGGAGGTGAGCGGTTGGGAGCCAGCAGTCCTGGATTGTGAGAGGGATGTCCGACTGCTGGTTTAGGCCTGATCCCACATGTCTGACTGCCGGTTTAGGCCCAATCCCACAGGCAGTTGGACATTCCCCAAGGGGTCCCAGATTGGAGAGGGTGCAGGCTGGGCTGAGGGACACCTTCCCCCCATGCACAAATTTCATACACTGGGCCTCTTGTGTATATATAAAAAATAACAATAAAAGAAATGGCCATGTACCTATCAACTAGATTATGAAATAGAATATTGCCAATATTTTGGAACCGCCCTCCTCACCTAGCAAATCTCAGTGATCATTCCTTCCTGCTCCCTTTGTCAGAATAATTGCACTTACTTTTCTTTTAATTATTCCTAGCTTTGCTTTATAGTTTTTACACACGTGTGTGTGTACCCCTAAACAAGACCTCTGCTTTTTGGTGTTAAATAGTATTTTCATGTAATAAGGAAAGAAAAGCACTGCCATGTTGCCTAGTTCAGGAACATGCTGTTCTTTTTTAAGAAAAAAACTCCTAAAATATGATATGCTTTTTAAATACCTAACTGAGGTGAATATCAACATATGTGTAAGGAAAGAATTTTAGGGAGAAACCTCAGCACTATGTTCCACCACTCAAGCTCCATCTTTGTTTTCCATTTCCTTCTATTTTGTGATTAAAATCTAGTATTCCATTCAAAATTTAAATGAAAAACTAATGTCACCGGGAAAGTGTTGACTGATGTGAGATTTCCAACCTGTGACAATTCTGCAGGCAACTCCCACATTAGGTGAAATAATTAACTATAGAAAGCATGTTGAAAACGATGCCCACTAAATTTCTGTCCTCTTTCCTTCCATGCCCACCCTGGGTAGCCAGTACTCTTTCTCATTACTTATCATATTATCCATTCGAAACTTAAAATCATCATTCACATTGATTAACTTTAGGACAGGGAGTTTTATATATTTCCTAACAAAATAATCCAGTAGCAAAGGATAAGATATTTTCAAGAGTCTCTAGACATGAAAGCTGTGGTCAGCATAGATTTACCTATTTTTATTGTGGGGTATATCATACATATGCAAACATGTCTAAAATGCATCTACTTGGTAAAGGATAACAATAAAATAAGTACCTGCATACCTACCACCCAGCCTTAGAAATAGGCCACAATATGTAGTTAACTGACATTTGAATTTTTTTTCTGGTTTGAGACTACTGCAAAGAGCACAGATATAAAATTTTGAGTCTTTACCTCCTGGTATACATGCGCATGAATCTTTTGAGTATGAAGCTAGAGGTAGATTTTTGGATCATATCAAATTTCCAGGCAATTCCAAACCATTTTCCAAAGTAGAACACATTTAAATCCCCACTGGATGTAAATGAGAGTTCCTATTGCTCAATATCCTCATTAGTATATGCCATTGTCCCCAAAAAAGTTATTTTTAAATCTGTATGTGAAATGAAATTTCATTGTGATCTTGTATGTTGTGTTTCTCTAATTACTGAAGAAGCTACCCATCTTTTCATGTGTTTATTATAGACCATACCTGTTTCCTTTTCTTTGAAATTCCTGTTAGGGAGTTTTGCCCATTTCCCTACTGAGTGTTTTCTTTTTATTTCTTATTAATTGATAGGAACTTAAATAACCAAAGTAGGAGTAGTGAGAGGCACATTTTTTTAACTATGTACTTTCATAAATTGTATATGAGGTAATTATCTTTTTTCATTCAATAGCTAATTATTTTCACTCTGGTGGTGGGCACATTTGACAAAAAAAAGAACTTACTTTTAAAGTTATTGAATTCTTTTTGACATTTTCCATTTGATTTATACTTTAACATGATATTCTTAAGATTTCTGACTTCACGCATATGTGGAATATAAAACTGAAAACAATGAAAACACCAGTCAAACAAACAAAAACTGATAGGCACAGACAACAGTATTCTCCTTTACCAGAGGAAAAGGAGAATAGAAGGGGGGCAACTATATGGTGATAGAAGGAGATTTGACTTTGGGTGGTAAACACACAATGCGATATTTAGATGATAGGTTATAGAATTGTACACTTTAAACCTACATAATTTTATTAACCAATGTCATCCCAATAAACTTAATTTTTTAAAAGTTATTTATTCTTTAATCTTTTACTTTGTGCATATTATATTTTGTTTGTAGATACTTCCTACATTCTTCTCTTGAAATTTCATAATGTTAACTCTCACATCTATTTCTGTAATCCTCTTTCAATTTGATTTTCAACATTTATTGAATAGTTAATCTTTTCAATAAATAGTTTGTAAGGATTTCAAATACCATTTTTGTCATACATCAAGTTTCCCTGTATCTGTGCATTTGTTTTTAAGTTCTCCATTCTGTTATTTTGATCTATGTGTTAATTAGTGGGCAAAATCTGATTGTTAGTAACATAATTAGTATAGTCTTACAATATATTAATATCTAATAGGACAAATTCTTATTTTCCTTTCTTAGAAGCATATTGGTTAACCATTATCCTTTTATTTTTTCATATAAATTTCAAAAACAGATTGTCAAATTCCATTATGAAACATTTTGCAACTGTTATTATAGTTATATTTACTATTAGATCCATTTAAAGGGAATTGACAACTTTATGATATGACTTTTCTTATCTAAGAACATGTTGTTTACCAACCCATACTATTATGTTCAGTTAATATTTGCCAAAGGAGGCAAGAGCATTCAATGGGGTCAAGACAGTCTCTTCAATACATGGTGTTGGGAAAATTGAACAGATACTTGCAAAAAAAAAAAAAAAAAAGAAACTAGATGACCAACTTACACCATAAACAAAAAACCCTTCAAAATGGATAAAGGACTTAAATGTAAGACAGGAAACCATAAAAATCTTAGAAGAAGTCATAAGCAGCAAAATACCAGACATTTGTCATAGCAATATCTTTACCAATACAGCTTAGGCCAATGGAGACTAAGGAGAAAATAAACAAATGGGACTACATCAAAATGAAAAGCTTCTGCACAGCAAAAGAAACCATCAACAAGACAACTAGAAAGCCCACTGAATGGGAGAACATAGTGGCCAATATTATCTCCGGTAAGGGTTTAATCTCTAAAAGTTATAGGGAACTCATACAACTTAACAAAAGGAAGATAAACAATCCAATCAATAAATGGGCAAAGGACCTAAATACTTTTTGAAAGAGAACATACAGAAGGCCAAGAGACATATGAAAACATGTTTAAAGTTACTAATCAAAACAATAATGAGGTACTATCTCACACCTGTCAGAATGGCTATCATCAACAAATCAACAAATGACAAGTGCTAGAGAGGATGCAGAGAGAAAGGAACCCTCTTGCACTGCCAGTGGGAATGCAGACTGGTGCAGCCACTGTGGAAAACCGTATGGTGTTTCCTCAAAAAATTAAAAATGGAACTGCCATTTGACCCAGTAATACCACTTCTAGAAATATATCCCAAGAAAACAGAAACACCAATCAGAAAGGACATATGCACCCCTATGTTCATAGCAGCACAATTTACAATAGCTAAGATTTGGAAACAGCTTAAGTGCTCATCAGCAGATGAGTAGATTAGAAAACTGTGGTACATCTACACAATGGAATACTACGCTGCTTTAAAAAAGAAAGAATTCTTACCATTTGCAGCAGCATGGATGAAACTGGAGAGCATTATGCTAAGCGAAATAAGCCAATTGGAGAAAGATAAATATCATAATAGAACCAGAGTCATAGAAGCATCGAATAGACTGTCCAACCTATGAGGAAAGGTGGGGATTGAAGGGGTAAGAGATCAACCAAAGGACTTGTATGCATGCATATAAGCATAACCAATGGACACAGACAGGGGACAGAGAGGGGGAGAGGTGAGGGCATTGTGCTGGGGGGTGAGGGTGGCCAGGGAGAGGTCAATGGGGGAAAAAGGAGACTTATGTAATCCTTTAAACAATAAAAAATTTAAATTAAAAAAAGAGAACAGGTTATTTTTTTCATTAGTTGAGTCCTTTAATGAACTTCAAAAAGCTTTCCAATTATTCATGCTTTGTATACCTTTTTTAGATTGACTCCTATATGTTTGTGTACTTTATATAATGTGTTACTTTTGTAAAAAGTATTTTAAATTACATTTTGTATGTGAACTTTGTATCTGATAGGTTTGTTCCTGTCTTTGCAACTCTTGAATTATTTATTTATTGTTTTACCTTGATGATTGAGACTTCCACTACAATATGCAAAAGAAGTGGTGATAGTAGTCATCATTGTCTTGCTCATGATTTTTAAAAAATAGTTTCAAATATTTACTGTTATTCATGATGTTTGCTCTAGAGTTTTTTATGTTTTGTTTTGTTTTTAAATTTCTGGGTTCTTCATTCTTTTTTCTTTTCTTTTTAAATATATTTTATTGATTTTTTTTTTTTTACAGAGAGGAAGGAAGAGGGATAGAGAGCTAGAAACATCGATGAGAGAGAAACATCGATCAGCTGCCTCCTGCACACCCCCTACTTGGGGATGTGCCCACAACCAAGGTACATGCCCTTGACCGGAATCGAACCCGGGACCGAACCCGGGACCCTTCAGTCCTCAGGCTGACGCTCTGTCCACTGAGCCAAACCGGTTTCGGCTCTTTTTTCTTTTTTATATTTTATTGTCTAAAGTTTTACATATGTCTCCTTTTTCCCCAATTAACCCCTCCCCCCGCCATTCCCACCCAAGGCAAGCCCCCACCTCCACAGTGTCTGTGTCCATTAGTTTATGCTAATATGCATACATACAAGTTCTCTATAGGTCTTCTTATCAAGTTAGAGACATTCTTTTCAATTCATACTTGTCAAAAGTTTTATCACAAATGATTACTTGATTTTGACACCTTTTTGCTACTATGGGTATAATTATGTAGTTTCTATTTGTTCCCTTGTTAATGTAGTGAATTATAATAATCCCGACCTGTAATTTTCCTATTTTGTTTTGTCTTTAGCTAGTTTTATATCAAGGCTGCGCAAGTCTCATGAAATATGTTGGAGTGTTCCATCTCTTTCTATTCTCAGGGAGAGTTTGTGTAAGAAATGTTTGCCAGAATTCAGATGTTAGACCATTTGGCATGCTATTCCTTTGTGTGATTTTTAACTACAGATTAAATTATGGTTTTAATTTCTAGGGGATTTCTACTTGGTCTCAAGTCATTCTTATAAGTTATATTTCCTACAAATTTATATATTTCATCAGTTTACAAACTTATTTGTCTAAAGTTGCTCATAATATTTTCTCACTTCTTTTTAATATCTGTGGAGTAAGATATATTTCCTCTTTTTTTTAATGCCTAATGGTATTTGTTTTCATATTCTCTCCTTTTTATTTTTTATTTTTTGATAAATCTATCAGACACTTGTTTTCTTCCAAACAACTTTTAGTTTTTGAATACTTATATGAAATTTTACTTTCTATTTTATTTGTTTCTGTACTTATTTATATTATCTGTTTTCTACTTCTTTCTTAGGTGTATTCTGTTTTTATTTTTCTAATTTCTTAGAATCAGTATTGAGCTCATTTAACCTTAAGCCTTCCCTCTTTTCTAATATAAAAAATTGTAAACTAGTATATTTTCCCCTATAAAAACTGCCTTTTTGCACCCCATAAATTTTGCATTAGTGTATATTGTACATGGTGTTTTTATTAGTTCTAACTGCATATGTATTGCATAAATGAAACAATTACCTTATTACATTATGTGACAATGTGTTAAGAGCATTTAGGGCACAGAATATGGCTTTCATAGTTTCTAATGTGCATATTCTCTTAACCAAGATGTATCTTAAATAACTATAATTTGCTTTCTCTTTCAACAGGGTGAAAACAAAATTAGCAGTTAATTTTTTAAAATGTTCCTAAAAAGGCTAATGGTCTTTTTCATTTTTGTCACCCAAAATATAGAGAAAATAGAACATGATATAGCAAGAGAAAATAAGAGTGAATGTGCTGTCTGTTGAAATTATTTCTTATTAGGCACCACTGCCTTTGCATTCAGACTGTTAAGGAGGCCTAGTCTTGATGCCCATGAGCCTGATTTGTTTTTATACTCAAGCCTTCATCACTCTGTTCCTTCAGCAAGTCCCTTAAGCTTTAGAAGCTTTGGTTTCCTTATTTGGAAATTGAACCTCCCAGAATATTTTCCAAGGATTTGATGAATATGGAAGCACTTTTAAAAAAGTTCTATGCAAATATAAAGATTATTTTTCTTTCTATGTCAGTATAAATCCTCAAATGTTTATACCTCGGTTCTTTTTCTCATCTGTGCCTTTTTGTATTTCCTCCAGGAAGCCTTCACTTTCTCTGTCCAAAGAGGCCACATGTCGCAGATTGTTTATTTATAGACGTGAAAGCCCCTGGAGATCACATATTCAAAGCTCTTCCAATTGCAGATGAAAAAACCGAAGGTTTAGATAATGATTATCCCACTGTCTATAAACAGCAGATGTGAAGTGAAATGTCCTAATAGTATCAGAGCCAAAACCAAAATAAAGATCTCTCTTCTGACCTGGTGTTTTCTACCATGTTCTTACCTGATAAGTGACGCTTTTAATTTTTCGTTAGTTTTGACCCCTAATTAGCCACCATTTATGCTCACTATTCCATCCAGCAATGGCTCTCTATCAGCCTACTTGAAGTAACAGTTAAAAGGCTTTAAAAAAGCTGTGCAATTTTCCCCACAGTGTACCTATTAATTTAAAGATGAGCCTCAGGATGCCTAAATATTTTAAAATAAAGTAAAATTTATTCAACAAAATACAACCCTTTAGATGTCTAAAACCAGTATTAGAGTACTCATTGTAGGGCTGAATGACATGCATCTCACAATTGTCCATTTGTTTTCCACCTTGAAAAAACAGCCCCTAGTGGCAAGTCACTTAACTTATAAACTTATGGGCTCCATTAAATTTATATTGATTGATTTGATATCAACAATCACCCAGCAAGGTTCATTCAGTCCATATATTCAGTCATCATGACTTCGGCGCATTGCATGAGAATATTTTCAGAAAGATAGTTCACTTAAGCCTGGATGGCAGTGGACAGTTCTAGTTGAAAGGATGTGGGCCCAGATGACCCGGTTGCTATAGCATCCTTAACAATGGCTATGGATGATCGCTTGTTCTAAGGAGCTTCATGAAAAGGGAGCAGGTAGGGGTCTGGTCAGCCCTGCCTCGTCTGACAGCTACAGAGAGATGTGGCAGAGCAGTGGTGAGTTCACAGCAATGCGGCCTCTGCTCTGCAGCAGCCTGGGCGTCCCCCGTCCCTCCGTAGTGGCACCAGGAGTCTCCAGTCATTATGCACTGTAGAAAAATCAAAGAATTCCAGAACGAAGCCCTGGAATGCCTGGCTGCCTCCCAGCTTTCTGATGAAGAAGTAAATTCCATTGTTGTCTCACTCCCCTTTCCGCACTCTCGGGATCAGCAGTTACTGTACGCCAGCACCTTTCTCCCCTAAGAGACTGTTCGGCCACACCAGGAAGCCCAGAAATCTCATAAGATAAACTCACAGCGCTCCCCGCATTTATCTTCTACACTCTCGTCTGTCTCTCCTGTCAGGGACAGTGGGCTTCGTGACTTTTGCCATGCCCTGGACTGTTGCGCGTTCGCTGTTGCCAATGACTCTTTGAACTGATCCCAAATCTGTGTCAGAAAAGCCATGATGGATTCCCATTGCCATCCTGAACCACAGATTGGGATATCGCACCTTTAAACCGTGAGGCCTGGTAAACAATACAGCATGTACCCAGCTTCATAAACACTCCCATTACAAAGGGCACTGCAAACCCAGTGTGATAGGACTTGACCTTAAAAGCTATAGACAATCTAGCGGAGCACAGACGGTTTCATAAAGTACAATCACTTCCTGGAATTCTTGGGTCAGTGCAGTCGGAGCCGTGCAAATCCTGTTTTCCTTGCATTGTTTCCTGCATGTGAATATCATCAGTCTAGCAGGACTGTAACCATGGCACTTGTAAATAGCCAAGGGGCTACTTCTGATAAAGGCTTACAACTTTAAGGAGATTTTTTTTTTTTTAAGACAAGCCTGAATCAAACTTACAAATGTCATCTGTCAACAACAAAGTTGACAAATTGCAGTTTCAAAAGCACATACGTCCAGACCCAGATGTTTTTAAGTCATCAAAGGAAACAATATAGATGCTCGCAGCATTGAGACTAGTGTGAGTTGTTCCTCATTTGTTGTAATGTCAATTTACACGAAATCATAAAAAAGCAAGTAGATGAACACTAACCAGAATCGTAAGAGATTCTTTCCATATATGGTTCTTTTTTCACTGAACAAGTTTGTGAAATAATAGTTTGGTCCTTCAGTTTCTCCACTCAGTAATAAAAAGAGAGAGAGAAAAAAAGCAGTGATGCTACCCCTTGAAAACAGATATTCTTCACTGTTGGACAATTCCACTCCAAGTTTATTTGCTACTTGACAGGTTGAGTGAGTATAAAGGAGGAACCAGACCAAAACAGACTACAGGTATATTTTCCCCATTTGCTATAAGTTCAGTATATAAAATTTGGAACTGCAGAATCAATCTCTATTTTTCATTGTTGGACCTGATTGAGATGTTGGTTGAGCTGACACCTTGTTAAACTTTTCAGCAGATTTAAAATAGGATAAATAGTGGACAAAATGTTGACAAAAGTGTTTTAAGGCTCTGAGAAAGATTTCCTTAGGAGAAAAATAAAGAAAAAAAAATCTTATAAAACTCTCAATTATGTTTTCATAGATGCCCATGTTTGATTTTAAATAAGTGGCTAAGGAAGTAGATCTTAAAAGTTTCTATCACAAAATAATAAATTGTTGTAACTATGTATGCTGATGGACGTTAACTAGACTTACTGTAGTGACCATTTTGCAATATTATACAGATTATATCATGTTGTATACCTGAAGTTAGTATAATGTTATGTCATTTATATCTCAATAAAAATAAATAAAACTTTAATTAAATAATTATATTTTCTAAAGTTTAAGTTTAAGCCCTGGCCAGTGTGGCTCAATCCTATGCACCAAAAGGTCACCAGTTCAATTCCTGGTCAGGGCACATACCCAGGTTTCAGGTTTGGTCCCTGGTTTGGGTGTGTATGGGAGGCAACCAATTGATGTCTCTCTCTCTCTCCCCTCCGCCCCTTCCTCTCTTTAAAAATCAATAAAAACATATAAAAATAAATTTTAAATAAAATCACTAATATCTGACCATTATTTTCACATGAGTATTAAGGATCATCAGCTTAATATCTTTGGGTAATAATTAAATCTTTAATTATGCTAATACATTATACATAGTAAGTATTAACAGTCTTATGGGATAAAATACTAAAAAGTATAAATATTAAAAATACAGAATACTTCCCAGCTAAATCATTTATCTTAAAAGATTAGCACAAGTATTTTCAATTAATTGTTTTTCTCAAAATATAACTTAGGATGGTGATCTGTTTTCATATTCCCTCTTTCCACGAAATTACTCTGTGTTTCGATATCCTATAGTGATTTTATAAAATCTATAATGCTTTTACAAAGAAGCAAGGCTCTGAAAGCTCTTGTGTAAAGCCACATAGCTAACAAGTAGCAGACTGAGGATTTGAGTCTAGGTGTTCATGGCTTAAAAGCAATTTTATTTAACCCTAATAATGCAATTGCATTGACAACAGATTTCACACACAAGTGTTCTGAGGAATCTGGAGAAAGAGGAAAGAATTGGACAAAACTGATGCATATGGACAGAAGATGCTGTGAGTTAGGACAGGAAACAAGTAGTATGATTCAGTCATGAAGCAATATCATTTCAACTCGATTTTTCTTCTCCATTGTCCTTTCTTATTCTCTGACTTATAATGTGGTCATAGTTATGTCAAGTTGCTAAATTCCTGCATATTTGGTTTCGTCATGGAAGGCAAATAATTCCTGATTGATTTAAATCAACAAAATGAAATAAATTCTAGTTTTCCAAAATTCAGTGCCATGGAAGTGAAAATGTAGTTTCAACCTCCCCTGTGTGAACTAGTAAGCTGATGCCAGTTCTCAAAGATTTGACTTCTTTTATGGAATTAAAAGTTCCCCTACCTCATAGATAAGGTAAGGAATACTTGCCCAGTAGCCAGTTCATAAAAACCACCTTGTAGTGTCCTGTTACCATTTTGCCTGGGACCTAATAATGGCACATCAAATTTGGCCCTCTGATAAGCATGAGTAACTTCCTCCATAGCCAAAGAGAGGCACATAGCATGACTTTGGAACCAGGTTTGGCTTTTTATATTGTATTTACTTTGTAGAATCCATTTACGGGCATAGGGCTGGGAGATAAAATATCTTTTTTTCATGAGGGTCCCAGAGGGACAGCAGGCATACAATGTCGCCTCATACCACACAAACAATACAACACAGAAGACTCCTTCTAGCATAATAAACAACTCACAGTCTCAGTCTCCATGTTCTTGACATTGACAATGCTTTTTAAATTAGATCAAAAAGATGCTTGGGTTTTGTTTTGTTTTGTTTTTCTTTTCTTTTTAAGTTAGTGTCTGTCTGAACAGGCAAAAATTCTGTCCAATTGTTGGATGGCATAGACCCCAAATTCTGATGACCAAAATGATTGCACTTTTGGCATATTGAGTGCATTTATCCTAGAGAGCTGCAAGGTAGATAAAAATTATTTTAGTGTGGCTCAGTTCATTGGCCATCATCCCATGTACCAAGAGGTTTCTGGTTCAAATCCTGGTCAGGGCACATGTCCAGGGGGGCGCGTGCAGGAAGCAGCCAATTTGATGTACTCTCATATCAATGTTTCTCTCTTCTCCCTTTCTCTTTCTCTAAAAATCAATAAACTATTTTTTTTTTTTACATAAATCTTTATTGTTCAGATTATTACAGGTGTTCCTCTATTTTTTCCCCCATAGCTCCCCTCCACCTGATTCCCCACCCCACCCCATGCCCTTACCCCCGCCACTGTCTTCATCCATAGGAGTAAGATTTTTGTCCAATCTCTTCCCGCACCCCTCACACCTGCTTCCCCTGAGAATCGTCAGTCCACTCCCTTTCTATGTCCCTGATTCTATTATATTCACCAGTCCATTCTGTTCTTCAGATTTTTCATTCACTTGATTTTTAGATTCACTTGTTGGTAGGTATGTATTTGATGTCATTTTGTTGTTCATAATTTTTATCTTTACCTTTTTCTTCTTCTTCCTCTCCTTAAAGAATACCCTTCAGCATTTCATGTAATCCTGGTTTGGTGGTGATGAACTCCTTTAGCTTTTTCTTGTCTGTGAAGCTCTTTATCTGACCTTCAACTCTGAATGATAGCTTTGCTGGGTAGAGTAATCTTGGCTGTAGGTTCTTGCTGTTCATCACTTTGAATATTTCTTGCCACTCCCTTCTGGCCTGCATAGTTTCTGTTGAGAAATCAGCTGACAGTCGTATGGGTACTCCCTTGTAGGTAATTAACTGTTTTTCTCTTGCTGCTTTTAATATTCTCTCTTTGTCTTTTGCCCTTGGCATTTTAATTATGATGTGTCTTGGTGTGGTCCTCTTTGGATTCCTCTTGTATGGGGTTCTGTGCGCTTCCTGGACTTGTACATCTATTTCTTTCACCAGGTAGGGAAAGTTTTCTGTCATTATTTCTTCTAATAGGTTTTCAATATTTTGCTCTCTCCCTTCTTCTGGCACCCCAAAAATTCGAATGTTGGTTCGCTTAAAGTTGTCCCAGAGGCTCCTTACACTATCTTCATATTTTTGGATTCTTTTTTCTTTTTGTTTTTCTGGTTGGATGTTTTTTGTTTCCACATATTTCAGATCTTTGGTTTGATTCTTGGGGTACGTTGATCTACAGTTGAGTTTCTGTATATTCTTTATTTCAGACAGTGTATGCTTCATTTCTGACTGATCCTTTTCCATTTTTTTGGCATTCTCATTAAGCTCCTTGAAGGTCTCATCAAGTTTCTCAGCGGTTTTAAGAAGATTCTTGAGTAACCTTATAAATGTGGTTCTGAACTCTATGTCATCCAGTAGTTTGCTATCCTCCGTTCCTTTCATTCGTGACATGTTTCTTTGTCTCCTCATTTTGGCTGCTTCCCTGTGTTGATGGAGTAGCTTTGTGTGGTAGGTGACCTATAGGGGGCAGTAGCTCAGCCTCCCCAATCACCTGATGTGGACACTCTTGGTACACCCCTTTGTGGGCTGAGTGCAAAGACTTGGTGCAGTTAAGCCTTAATTGCTGTTGGTATACTGGGAGGAATTGACCTCCAGGCCAATTAGCTGTGAGTACTCACTGTGTCTATAATGGAAGAACTGCTGCGCTGAAGACACACTTATGGGGCAGGACTTGTTTCAGTGGGGCTTTGGTGCTCACTGAGTCTGCCTTTGAATGTGTCACTTATGGATGTGAGGAGTTGAAATCTGGTGTCTCACTCTGACCACTAGGTACACTGGCTTCTGGATCTCCAATGGGGTGCAGGTCAGCTACTGTCGGAGGCCATCCAGCAGGAGCTACAGTGAGAGCTACAGTTTTCTCCTCTTTGCTTGGGGTTTGGAGGTTTTGGAGCTGTCTGACCCAGGCTGCAAGTTTGCTAGGTTAAGCTGCGATAGGGCGGGGCTTTCTTCTGCTAACGCTGCTGCTTGGAGCTTGGGTGGGTTTGTAGGTTGTGTAGGGCGGGGTCTCAGGGTGTCACTAGGTTAGGGCGTGGCAAACAGCAATGGCTGCTAGTTAGCCGGCTCTGTGTCCCCAAGGGCGTCCAGGAGTCCCGTGCCCCAGTGCCGTAAACAATTATTCCTGCACGCAGCTCTGCAAGTAAGCCCCCCTCACTGGCAGACAGTCCAGCTTCTCCCCGTAGGAGTTTGGGTCCCCTGCGTCTCCCCAGAAACTGGATTTCAGAGTAGTCGGGTGCTTGTCTCCCTTTGGGTTGAAAAAAGCAACGCCCGCCGCCAGCCCGTATCACGCGCCTCCGTACCTCAGCTTTTCAGCGCTCGTGCACGTCTCGATGCTCTTTTCTCTTTCCTTCTAGTTGTAGAACTTCCACTCAGCCAGCTTTCCCGTGGTTCTGGGTGATAGACGTTTTGTCTTTCAGTTGAATTTTTGAAATTGTTGCGCGAGGCAGCAGTTTAGGTGTTTACCTACGCCGCCATCTTGGATTCTCCCTCAATAAACTATTTTTTAAAAAATTATTTTAGGTTGCAGTTTTCACCATAATGTTATATCAATTATAGCTCACTAGTGGTCCAATGCAGGAATGAAGATTTGTGCAAGACTGGGCCTTCGTTTCCCTGGCTGCTGGCACTGCCTTTGCTCTGGCCAGAGCAGCCTTTCTGACTTCCCATGCTGCCCAGAGGCCCAGAGCAGCTGGGGTGGTGTGGAACGCCTACTTCATCGCCATGGCACAAGTGTCCCACCATGTCTCTGGCCTCTAGGCGCCTGCATATGCAAATTAACCTGCTATCTTTGTTGGATTAATTTGCATACTCACTCCTGATTGTCTAGTGGGTGTCGCGAAGGTATGGTCAATTAGCATGTTGCTCTTTTATTAGGTAAATATTACTTCATAATTAATAATAAATACTATTTTGATAGGACCTTAAAGGTTTTTTTAGACTGACATTTTTTTAAAAGAAAACAAAAGTAAAAATCAAGTTTGCAAAAATCAACATCACAATTTCTATTTACCCCTCTTTTTGAAATATTTGCAAACCTATGATACAAAAATTTTTCTAAAATAATTTAAATATTATTTGACCTAGAAATTAAAACAAAGACATTCTCAGTCCTAAGATTTCACCTATAGGCATCAACATATTCTCTATGAATAAATGTGTGCCTTTCTATTTAGAAGAAAGGAAATTTTCTTGGAACAGTATATATTTACACTCACTAACAATTCATTTACCCAGAGTATGTAATGAGTAAAGAAAAATAATTCAGATCTGAATCCAGCCAATGTGGGTATTACTGATAAAGAATTAGGGTATGAGCACATGCATTACTTAGATACAAATCAAAAGAGATGAATCTCCAAAGAGAGTTATGAATAAAGTGCTAAGGGAAGCCCCATTTAAATATTAATAGACTCAAAATGAAACTCAGGCCATCAGGAGGGTAATGGCACACAATATCAGAGAGCTTTAATCTGTCAGTAGCTCTGTTCAACTATGTTTTGTATGGAATCTCCAAGATGCTTGCTTTAGTAAGTTACCTTCTTGCAAAAGCAACCCAAATTCAGTTTAAGTATGGCTTATTTCTTTATTCATTATTGGAAGTTGAAGCTTCTTATAGACTTCTGAGAAATTCATTTTATTTCAATTGAAGAAAGATGCAGACAAAGTGTGTCTGGTCAAGGGTTATGGGAGTTTTCATGACTAGCAAATAAATAGTCCCACCTAAGGTTATAATAAGAAATATTTCCTTGATATCATGGTTTTTAAAGAACCATTGTACAGCTGTAATCCTGACTGATAGCAGTCAATTATATGGAAATAACCTTGGGAGAGTTTTTCTAACCATCTCTGTAAACAGCCAGAGATGATTTAAGCTCAGAGGCAGACCCATTTCTCACAACAGTGACTAACTCAACTTATGCAAAAGAAGAAACTTTCCCTGTTTATAAGCAGTGGCACTTTTTATCAGTTTCCCCTGCTCCTCATTAATTCTTTCCAATGAATTAATAAACAATGTCCCTCTCTCTTTTTTAAATTTGTCTTTAAGGCACAAGCAAGGAACCCTTTGAAAAATCATTAGGTTGATCGTATTATCATTGTTGTTCTGTGCAAATAGAATGCATTGCCTCCTAAAGTCAGAGGCAGCCAGGGTTCCTTCTAGGGCTGAGAAAGAGGCTACGTACCCACCTCCCTTTTCTTAGGGATTTCACCCCATCCATGGGCAGGGTCATCTTTCCAAAGTCAAAGAGTGAGATGGCATTCTTTAGAGATGTTAGAATTTGGAGAGAATTATTTGTTGGATCTCAGAACACAGTATAAATTATAATTCTGAGACTTTGAAGAAGAAACGGCATATTTCCAGGTTTTCAGCCTATATTGCTCCCCAAATGGGAATACAGATTATTAATAGAAGAAATGGTGATTTGTCAATAATAAGATTAGATCACCTCAACCAAGGTGCAAAAGATTAGATGGAGATTCATGAGACAGACATTCTCTGAGATAATTCCTGAACACAAATTTGGGCTCACTTCAAAAGGCATTCAAAAACAGACTGGGAATTAGATAACCAAAACTAGGGACAATGAAAGGATTATGAAAACTCTGGTATGTCATTTTTCTAAAAGGCTTTGAATATCATTCACTTTTTAAGAACAAGAAATAATAATGTTGGTTCATTTCTGATTCTCTTGGTCACTTCAAATGAAACTAGATCAAAAGTGTCCTTGTAATAATATGGTACCAGGTCTATTCTACATAGTTTTGTTAAAATCATTGCTGCTTGCAGGCTAACAAATTGTACCCAAATTTCTGGGTCTTGTTTTCCTTTGAACCACATTTGGGACAAGAAAAAACAAATATCCTTGCAAAGTGATGAACTAGATTTAGTCCTGGCTGATTCAGGTCTGGGCGATGGCTCTGAAATTCTTGCCTATGGGTCTGGACCTGTTGAATTATTGAAAATCAGCAGTGCTAGGTGCTATATGCTGGTGCAATACAAACCTAAAGCTATTAAAGAACCCAGAACAAGAAAATATTATGCTCTGGGTTGCCTGAGGGATTAACACACATCAAAATGCCTAGTCCTGTACCTAAAAATAGGAGGTGTCTTCAATCTCCTTAGCAAAGGCAACTTCTGCTTTGTGAGAAATGAAAGCTGGTGGATATTTCCTGGTCGGTTTTCTCAAGCTGAAAAGTGATTCTCTGATTCTTAGTTTAATAGACAGAGGATGAGAATTGCCCTGAAGATAAGTACTGAGCTCAAAATGCCAAGTATAGTTAAGATAATTAACTTCAATTATCTTATTTCATTTCTTTATTTGAGATAATTTTGTCATCTTTGTTCAGTAGAAGCCTTGGAAGTTTGTAGTAGATGACTTAAGTTGCACTTGATTGACTTTACCCACACCTTTGAAATATTGCATGTGTACAATTTGGAAAATTTCATGAGTACAATGTCAACTATTTTTGATCAACAGACTGTCCTTATCAAAAGTCTATCAAACTTTAAATTGATTTCTAAAATGTTCAGTTCCGTGCTCAATCTCTTGTTAGTTTAAGTCACTGAGATGAAGCAAATAAACTCAGAGAATGACTCACTCTACAGGGTCCTGGAGGAGGAGTATCATTGAGGAGTTAGATGGGATCAGACATTTTAGGGTAAGGGCCATGGGGATAGAAGATGGTAGATGAAGAAATGAGTCAGATGATCAGGATGTGAGAAAGATAGGCAGAATGTACCAGTCACCAGTAGAGCTTCCTTTCCCCCTGAACCCAAGGATTTTAGTAGGAAATAAAATAGGGTAGATGAGGGCAAAAGGAGATTGGCTGATTTTTCTTTTTTTTCTTTTAAGAGCCAACAGAGGGCAAGAGCAAGAAATACAAACACCTAGACTAGTGAGCTTCTGAAGCAACCTTTTTCTGGACACTTCTCATTACTTTCATTGTAATAAACTTTGCTTCCCTTTGCTTACCCCTCTCTTGTCAGTGAATTCATTTGCTGACTTTTTTTTTTTAAATAAATCTTTATTGTTCAGATTATTACAGTTGTTCCTCTTTTTTCCCTCCATAGCTCCCATCCATCCAGTTCTCACCCCACCCTCTGCCCTTAGCGCCCCCCCCCCCCCCGCACTGTCCTAATCCATAGGTTAGGACATTTGTCCAGTCTCTTCCCACACCCCCACACCCCTTCTCCCCTGCGAATTGTCAGTCCACTCCCTTTCTATGCCCCTGATTCCATTATATTCACCAGTTTATTCTGTTCATCAGATTTTTTTTTATTCACTTGATTTTTAGATTCACTTGTTGATAGATATGTATTTGTTGTTCATAATTTTTATCTTTACTTTTTCTTCTTCCTCTGCTTAAAGAATACCTTTCAGCATTTCATATAATACTGGTTTGGCAGTGATGAACTCCTTTAGCTTTTTCTTATTTTGAAGCTCTTTATCTGACCTTCAATTTTGAATGATAGCTTTGCTGGGTAGAGTAATCTTGGTTGTAGGTTTTTGCTATTCATCACTTTGAATATTTCTTGCCACTCCCGTCTGGCCTGCATAGTTTCTGTTGAGAAATCAGCTGACAATTGTATGGGTACTCCCTTGTAGGTAACTAACTGTTTTTATCTTGCTGCTTTTAAGATTCTCTCTTTGTCTTTTGCCCTTGGCATTTTAATTATGATGTGCCTTGGTGTGATCCTCTTTGGATTCCTTTTGTTTGGGGTTCTCTGTGCTTCCTGGACTTGTAAGTCTATTTCTTTCACCAGGTGGGGGAAGTTTTCTGTCATTATTTCTTCAAATAGGTTTGCAGTATCTTGCTCTCTCTCTTCTTCTAGCACCCCCATAATTCTGATGTTGGTACGCTTGAAGTTGTCCCAGAGTATCCTTACACTATCTTCATATTTTTGAATTATTTTTTCCTTTTACTTTTCTGGTTGGGTGTTTTTTGCTTCTTCATATTTCAAATCTTTGACTTGATTCTTGGGATCCTCTAGTCGGCTGTTGGATCTCTGTATATTATTCTTTATTTCAGTCAGTGTATGCTTAATTTCTGATTGATCCTTTTTCATATTCTCTAGGGTCTCACTAAATTTATCAGCAGTTTATAGAAAATTCTTCAAAAACCTTATAACCATGGTTTTGAACTCTATATCCAGTCATTTGCTTTCCTCCATTTCTGTCATTTGTGACCTGTTTCTTTGTCTCCACATTTTGGCTGCTTCCCTGTGTTAACAGAGTGGCTTTGTATGCTAGGTGTCCTATAGGGCCCAGTGGCTCAGCCTCCCCAGTTACCTGAGGTGGACACTCTTGGTGCACCCCTTTGTGGGCTGTGTGCACAGTCTTGTTGTAGTTAAGCCTTGACTGTTGTTGGTATTACTGGGAGGAATTGACCTCCAGGCCAATTGGCTGTGAGAATCAGCTGTGTCTATGATGGGAGAACTTCTGTGCTGGAGACAACCTTATGGGGCAAGACTGGCTTCAGTGGGGCTTTGGTGCTCACTGAGTCTGCCTCCTGAGTGTGTCCCTTATGGACCTGAGGAGTTGTAATCTGGATGGTCCCACTCTGACCATTGGGTACACTGGCTCTTGGATCTCTAAGGAGGTGCTAATTTAGTCTCTGCCTGAGGCCACCCAGCAGGAGCTATTGAGAGATCTGTAGATTCCTCTTCTTTGTTTGGAGTTTGGAGGTGCCCAGATGAGGCCCAACTGTGAAGCAATGCAAGCTGCTGTGGGGCCTTGGGCCTTCTTTTGGGTGTTCTGGGTCTCTCTGACCCAGCTGCAGTTTGTTAGGTAATTTTAGATTGCAAAGGGCCAATTGGTTCATATGCAAAAGCCTCTGTGCACAGCTTGGGTGGGGCAGGGTCTCAGGGAATCCACAGGGCAGAGCAAACAGCAATGGCTGATCCTCAGCCCTGCCCTAAGAGGCTCCAGGGTCTCAGTGTCCCAGGGTAATCGCTGCAAGCACCTCTGAAAGAAAGCCGCCCTAGAGTTCCGCCTGATGCCAGACAGTCCAGTTTCTCCCTGTATGACTCTGGGTCCCAAGAGTCTCACCCGGAACTGGAGTTCAGAGCAGTTGTGAGCTTGTGTCCCCCCCGGATTGAGAAAGACAGCCACATACTCAGTTGCCAGCCCTTTCTGTACTCACATCTCCATACCTCTGCACTTTACTTCCACACCTCCTCTGAGTCTCAGTGTGCTTTTCTTTTTCCTTCTAGTTGTAGAATTTCCACTCAGCCAGCCATCCTGTGGTTCTGGATGATGGCTGTTTTGTCTTTTAGTTGTAGTTTTAAAATGGTTGTGTGAGGCAGCAATTTCAGGTGTTTACCTATGCCGACATCTTGGTTTCTCCCATTTGCTGACTTCTTGAGACAACAAACCTAACAGCTCACACTTGAGCCTCAGGGTTATCAAGGCAAGACATGTTTGCCTTGAAGAAATGTTGCATCTCAGTCTGTCAACCTAAAGTTCCGTAATTAATTTTACACTAAAATATAAATGAATAGGTTTTAATTTTTTTCTCTAATGGATCAGTTTCTGCCACAGAAACATTAAATACCAGCCCCAAACATCCAGGAAGATCTACCAGCCTATGTTAAGCAGTGCCATGTCTCACTGTACAATATAGAGTATTTTGTGACCTTAAGGAGATTACAGATCTACCTTTCTCTTCTCCTTCTTTTCTTCCTCCTCATTCATTTTCTCCTCCTTCTTTCTTTATTTTTTCGTGGAGGTTGCACAGTTAATCCAATGGGGCATGAGGATTAGGCAATTTTAAAGCATTTTAAAATCCTATTGCTCTTAGTATGTGAGGCAAAGAAGCAGCACTATTTTTGTCCAAAAAGTGTGGGTTAGGATCTCCAACTTGCCCCAGGCAAGGAGTGACTGGCATTTTCAGAGAGCACTTGGACTCACCTAAGAGAGGAAAAATATTTCTTGAGAATTCCTTCAAGTCACTGAAGCTGACTGTCACATTAATCTGATTGCTCTGGTTTATCATGGAGAGCTGCAGGCCATCTCCTCCTGTGCAGGTCCTTCATCATTCTGAGCTGCAATGCCAGGGAGGCTTTGAGAAATGTCAATGGGCTTTATTCCCCCAAAGGACATTCACACATGTCCTGGGCAGAAAGCCTTCTGAGAAACAAAACCTCTGGGAGGCACTGGGCATAAAATGAAGAGAATAGAAAGGAGGGAAAGAGGAAGAAGGGAAAGGAAGAAAATAGGGATGTGAATAGAAGGAGACAAAGGTATAACAGGACATTTTGTTATCAGAAATTAAACCCATTTCCATTCTGGCTCCCTAAGATATGTTCATTCAAGTACCACTGTGTTCCTGGTAGCAAAAGCTTGCTCGACTCTTGAGGGACTTTCTTCAAGCCTGTCTATAATGAATGTGCTGGTCTGGGGATCTGCAGATGTTGGAAGGCAGGGTGTATATAACACAGAGAAATTCTCCCCAGGGGTAGAGGGTTTTGCCTCTCTGAGAGGAGCTGCCCATGGAAATTCTTTCTTTGAAAGGTGCATCTTGAATAAGTACTCATGAGGATTAAAGGAGTGACCTTATGACTCATCAGGTTTGGTTGACCATAACCAAAGGAGAGCTAGAGCAGTACAAGATTGTTTTTTTAAAAGAGCTGAATAAAAACAAAATGATAGGATTATAGTCAAGGCTAACCATCTAAATAGAGGGAACCTAAAATAGAGACCAGGAGCATAATGATCATAATGACTCCTCTGCTGAAGGATCTCTGCTGCACAGTTAGAGGTGGGATAGCAGGAGTACAGTCAAAGAAGAGATCTCAGGACTGGTGGGTCTCTCTCACCACACAAAACCAATAGATAAAGTTTCATTTATAACCAGCCAATTGCTACTGGGAACATTTGGTCTAGCCAAAGTCAAATGGTTACATTTAAAAAAAGTTCTGGAGAAACCAAGATGGCGGCATAGGTAAGCACCTAAACCGCTGCCTCGCACAATAATTTCAAAACTACAACTAAAAGACAGAATGAACACCATCCAGAACCACAGGAAAGCCGGCTGAGTGGAAATTCTACAAATAGAAGGAAAGAGAAAAGCTCACGGAGAACTGGAGGAACAGCAAAGGGTTGAGGTACGGCAAAGGGTCTTTGTGTGCACAGAGAGGAAGGGCAGCTGAGAGCCTGGCTGACTTTCTCTGGAGGGAGGGGGAAGGAAGCCCCCTACTGCACTGAACCCCAGTTCCAGGCAAAACCCCGGAGACCCAGGCTCATACAGGGGGAGTCTGGACTGTCAGGTAGAGAGAAAGGCACTCGGAGACTCGGAGACCCGGGGGAGGGGGTCTGGAGGCATGTGCGCTAGTGAGCACAAAGACTGAGGAGGTTGCCACAGGCTTTCCCTAGCAGAAGGGAGTCGGAAGCTCCTGACTGCACTGAACCCCAGTTCTGACTGCACTGAACCCCAGTTCCAGGTGAGCCCCTGGGGACCCACACTCTTTCGGGGGGAATCTGGACTCTTGGGCGGAGGCTCAGGAGCCAGGGAAGGCAGAAGTCTGGAGGCAAGCACATGCAAGGGCAGGGCTGACAGGAAGCCAAGACTGTCTGCTCCACCCTGAGACTCCACCCCATCCAAGCTGAGCACAAAGGCTTTTGCAATTTGGCAAGTCTAATCCTATAAGGCTGTCTCCAGCACCGAACTTCTCCCAGCCTAGACACAGCTGATCCTCACAGCCTACTGGCCTGGAGGTCAATTCCTCCAAGTGATACCAACAACAATCAAGACTTAACTACAACAAGGCTGTACACACAGTCCACAAAGGAGTGCACCAAGAGTGTCTACCTCAGGTAACTGGGAGGCTGACCCACTGGGGCATATAGGAAAGCTAGCACATAAAGCTACCCTATCAACTCAGAGAAGCAGTGAAAATGCGGCAAAAAAGAAACAGATCACAAATGAAAGAAATGGAGGAAAACAAATGACTGGATATAGAATTCAAAACCACAGTTATAAGGCTTTTCAAGAATATCCTAGAAAAGGCCGATAAATATAACGAGACACTTGAAGATATGAAAAAGGACCAACTAGAAATTAAACATACACTGACTGAAATAAAAAATATTATACAGAGACCCAACAACAGACTAGAGGAACGCAAGAATCAAGTCAAAGATCTGAAATACAAAGAAGCAAAAAACACCCAACCGAAAAAGCAAAAAGCAAAAAAAATCCAAAAAGTTGAAGATAGTGTAAGAAGCCTCTGGGACAACTTCAAGCGTACCAACATCAGAATTATGGGGGTGCCAGAAGAAGAGAGAGAACAAGATACTGAAAACCTATTTGAAGAAATAATGACTGAAAACTTCCCCCACTTGGTGAAAGAAATAGACTTACAAGTCCAGGAAGCACACAGAACCCCAAACAAAAGGAATCCAAAGAGGACCACACCAAGACACATCATAATTAAAATGCCAAGAGCAGGAGAATCTTAAAAGCAGCAAGACATAAACAGTTAATTACCTACAAGGGAGCACCCATACAATTGTCAGCTGATTTCTCAACAGAAACTATGCAGGCCAGACGGGAGTGGCAAGAAATATTCAAAGTGATGAATAGCAAGAACCTACAACCAAGATTACTCTACCCAGCAAAGCTATCATTCAGAATTGAAGGGCAGATAAAGAGCTTCACAGATAAGAAAAAGCTAAAGGAGTTCATCACCACCAAACCAGTATTATATGAAATGCTGAAAGGTATTCTTTAAGAAGAGGAAGAAGAAAAAAGTAAAGATAAAAATTATGAACAACAAATACATATCTATCAACAAGTGAATCTAAAAATCAAGTAAATTAAAAACCTGAGGAACAGAATAAACTGGTGAATATAATAGAATCAGGGGCATAGAAAGGGAATGGACTGATAATTCTCAGGGGGAAAAGGGTATTGCGGGGGGCAGGAAGAGACTGGACAAAAATCATACACCTATGGATGAGGACAATGTGGGGGAGGTAAGGGCAGAAGGTGGGGTGGGAACCGGGTGGAGGGGAGCTATGGGGGGAAAAAGGAGAAACAATTGTAATAATCTGAATAAAGATTTATTAAAAAAAATAATAAAAAATGTGCTGACCTTTGCACCAATTTTCCCAAAGAGAAGTAAAGTTTAGATACTTTTGCCATATTTTGACTTTTTGATAGTTATCCTATTATGCTCCTTCTTTTCCTGATTATCTTGCTTTTTAAAATAAAATGCCATCTATTTATTTGTTTCTCTCTTCATTTCTTTTTAAATCACATAAGAAATGTTAATACATTGACATGTTGAAAGATTCAAATATTATTGACGTATATAATATTGTATTGTGTTCACATTATGCATCCCTACATTTCCACTTCCCTCTACAGAGTAAATCCTTATCAATAGTTTTGTATCTATCCTTTCAGTTATGTATATATACACATGTATATATTCACATCAACACATATACAAACATATACATACACATACATGTACACACACATTTAAATTTACTTAGCCAGAATCATTACATCATTATTCTTATCAAAATTTTCAAGGGATAGATGAAGAGGTGGGTAAGATATCATTACTTTAAAATTCCTATGTCTAGTTACACTTGGAAACTAGTATGTAAAATATCTAATTAGATATGTTTTTTTTTCAAGTATGCATGAGCTCTATCTTCATGTAATAGTAAATCAGGGCTAAGTTCTGTTAGCAAATCATGGTTATTTATTTTCATTTATTTGTTACATGTACCAAAGGGAGAGGTAATGGGCCTTTGAAAGATTTATTCTCTAAAATTCTTGAAATCATTAATTCAGTGAGAGAATTCCACAGGCATGAGTTCTTACATGAACTTGGAAGAAAGAGTCATGACCTAATCATTTCAGTTTTAGCTTCAAGTCTAAATATAGAAAGAGACTCAGCCATAATTTATGAAATAATGTTGACTTAGATAGGCTGGTAGGCCTTTTGTCATAGAGAAAATATTTATATCAGCTTTACAAACAAAGTTCAGATCTTACCTATTCAAGAAAACTTAGTTTACTAAATCCAAACTTACCAAAGAAAATATCAGAGAATGATATTTTAGCAATCAGATTCTTAATTTATAAATACTTTCCCCATAACAACTGACCTCACTCACATAATTACAAAATAATTTTTTCAAGTGGTTTATTCTCAAACAGTTACAACTTTGTAGTATAAGTCCTTTTCAGAAAAGTTGACAATTCATCTTTCAAAAGATGCAATATAATCAGTTATTCAAGTTGCCCTAGCAAGGCTTTCAAAATTTAAAGTTAGAAGCCACCCTTTTTATATCACAAACTAGAGGCCCGGAGCAGAAATTCATACACCAGTGGGGTCTCTCAGCCTGGGGACCCTGATAGTGCATGGGTGGGGTCCCTCAGCCTGGCCTGCAGGATTGAGCCAAAACCGGCTCTCCGACATCCCCCAAGGGATCCTGGATTGCCAGAGGGTGTAGGCCAGGCTGAGGGACCCCACCTGTGCACTATCGTGTTCGGGGTGGGACACAGTAGTTTGGCCAGCCAGAGAAGGACCGCAGGAGGGATTCAGGGCATGTCCAGTCCGTCTCACTAAGTACCGATCGGCCGGACCCCAGCAGCAAGCTAACATACTGATTGGAGTGTCTGCCCCCTGGTGGTCAGTGCACGTCATAGTGAGTGGTTGAGTGGCCTTAGTATATCATTAGCATATTACACTTTGATTGGTTGGACAGCCAACTGGTTGATTGGACACTTAGCATATTAGGCTTTTATTATATAGGCTATGGGATAAGTGGTGGTGGTGATGGTGGTAAGAATTTTATGAGCTTTCTAAAATGCATGAAGAGGCAAAAGGAAATATTTTGAACTTTACTTTTTTATATGTTATCTATGTGTTGATGATACACATAGATATCAACATTTTTGGCCAGTCATTTTTATTTTTTTTAAGTTCAGACTTGTATTTACAAAAGTTAATTTGATTTGGATGTCTCACAGGAATTACAAATGTAATATTTAAAATTATTAAATTTTTATTTCTGCCCCACTCCCTGGACTTACAAACCTACTCTTTCCCAAAGATATTTTCTCAATTAAAAACCCTAACATCTTCTCATTTACTCAACTAAAAAATGTAGGATAACTCTTGATTCTTACCTTTCCCTCAAACCACCACTCCCATATCACCAAACCTTATTGATTTTATTTCTAAATAGATATTAAACCTTTCCACTCCCACCCTATTCTAAGCCAATATTACCTTTACCTAGACTGTTGCAAGAGTTTCCCTAATGGTTTTCTTATTTTTAATTTTTCTTCTTCCAGATAGCAGCCAGAGTAATCTTAAAATTCTTGAATAACTTCCAATTTCATTTGAAATAAAATATTGTCACCTTAACATGGTTTATAAGTAAGGTGACCCTCTGTTTTGATTTGCCAAAGATAGTACTGTTTATATGACTAAGCTCTTATTCTGACCATTCCCTTTCATTTACTAAATGTCCCAGTTTAGATAATAAGTTATGATGACTTGACATAAAATCCTGCATGTTTTGGCATCTTCAATATTAAGTCAGGTTCTTCTGCCCTTTGTTCATGCTACTTCAGTAATATCAATTGTCTTTTTGCTCCTCAAATATGACAAATGTAGCTCTGGGCCTTCACACTTCCTGTTCTTCCATCTTCTCCACATCTGGCTATTTCTTTCCACCTTTTCAGTTTCATCTTAAATATCATCCTCTGAGGGAATCCTTCTCCAGTGGCCTGAACTATTAGAATAAAATGTGTCCCCTCCAGAGCCTTTCTAATAGCACCATGTATCCCATTTTTTTTTTTTTTTTTTGCTTCTAGCAACACATATGGCTATTTATAGGTATACATTTATTTCTGTATATATTGGTGCAATAGGAGTTTTATTTATGGACAATTTGCTCCAAATGGAAATAGAAAATGTGTGTTTTGTCTCACCGTTGAAAACTCTGTGTCTAGCCAAAGCCCGAGAAACAGTAAGCACTCAGTATTTGTTTAATAAATGCATCAGTGGATTAATATATAAAATGGAAGATTTGTGACTATGAATTAGGAGAATTTGAAACTGTTCCAACTTTGGGTACAATAGGAAGAAAACCAGTTATAAATACTGAAACCTTTTTGAAAATCAGGCATAGACCTGTGAACAGTCAGTTATTGATTATCTTGAAGTACTGAGCAAGGGACTGAGAATATAAAGGTTAATAAAATACCTTTATATCTTCCTTAGGAATCAACAAGCCTTAGGAATCAACAAGCCTTAGGAAGAGATATACAAAAATAAGTTATTTCAGCACAATTGGACCAGAGAGAAGGAATAACTTAGTCTAGACTAGAGTTTGAGGAATGCTTTATCAAGGAGGTGACCCTATAATTAATTGGGTCAGAGGTAGATCAGGTGTAACATAATTTTATAAATGAATCCTAAAAAAGAAAATGCATTAAACAGGTGAGTGAACACCTTCATGTTAAAGAACTTTCATAGTAACCTTTAAATAAGAAGTTTATAAAGTTTTTGAATTCACTGTTAAAAATGATTGAGGATCTCAAAGACCTTTTGATTGTAAAAGATAGATCAATCTATATTTACTGTTAGAAATAAACATTTATTTATTATTATAAAAACATTTATTAATTCATTTATTTTAAAATAATAAATGTATTATATGTTAACATAAATAACTTATTTTTATGAAAAGCAATTTCATTTTTCCAAAAGAAGAATCAAAGTTAATGAGAAGAGTGGCATTGTTTTGCTTTTTTTTTTGCAAATCTCTTTAATGTCTGGGTTAAGAGAAGACAGCTGCGTTCTCATATCTGTTTCTGCATTCAATCTGCTGTATTTTGTTGATTAAGAAAATCCAGCTTATGGAGATAAGTAGAAAAAGTGAAGAATTTCCAGAACACCTGAGTGAGAATTGCTACTGCAGACAATAGCTTCCTATTAGATTTTGGCTGGTAGGCATTGAACAGAGCAGTGATTTGACCTGATCTGTGTTTTAGGTAGATTAGTTTATCAGCTGTCCAGTCCATAAACTTAAATGAGTTGAGACCATGAGTTTAAAGGCTATTCAGTATGGTAATTTGATAAGATTGAAAGGACCAAGTTATTCTTAAATGTTGCAAGTGAGGGAGAGATAAAAGAAGCTGACTACATGAAGATAGAACAGAGGTTTCTTTTGTGGTGGTAACTGTAATGTTACCACCAATGATAGTAAGAATTACATTTGAAAGAGTAAATTGTTCTGAGGGAGGAGGAAGGGATGAAAAGTTCTATTGTGAATATGTTGAGTGTGAGTTTGTATGGAGTATCCAGATAAAGGTGTCTGGGAAACATTTGCTTATGTGAATCTGAAATATAGGAGAGGTGCTCCTAGTGGAGAGAGACATCAGCAAACAAGTCATCAGCAAACAAGTGGAGACTAAGTATCTGAGAATGAATAAATTATTCAGAAAGAATAGATAGAGTGAGAATAGTAAGCAAGAACAGGCACCAGGGAACACCAAAGTTAGGGTTGGATGGACATAGAGAATCTTGCAAAGTGACAAAGAATGAGAATAACCAAGCAGGTATGTTGTGACTAAAACTATGAGAGTAGAGAGTTCATTTAGGTTCTGGTTAATGAGTCAGCTGCACCAGAAAGATCAAGCAAGATGATAACAGGTTATTGGTATTCTTAAACCATATTAGTAGAGTGGATTGGGGAAGAATCTACAAACTAGCTGTAGAAAACTGAAGAGTAAATTGGAGGTGTAATCACAATGAGTAAAAATAACTTTATCCTAGAAATTTGCTGAGAATAGAGTGAAGAATAATGCAATAACCAGGAGAGTCAAGAGAATTTGATTAGCATGGAGGAGACTTGAACATATTTATGGGGTAAGAGAATGAAACCAGTTAAGGGAAGAAGTTGAAGACATTGGCTATTTCTCATTACCAAATATTCTGGGGGATAAAGGAAAATATATTATTAACAGAGCAGTTAGTCTATCTCTCTCTTTCTCACTTTCTCCAAATATCATAGAATGTTAATCTTTGAGAGAGAGTTCAGACTAAGAAATTCAGCAATAAGCAACAAGTAATTTCTATGGTTACTAAAAAAAATATTAATAACTTTTCTACATTTAGTAACATGGGAAAAAACACACAGAAATAAACACCCTAGCTCCAAAAAAGGATAGACAAAACCAGAGAATGGGAGAGAAAGGGGGAAAAGATAAAGATTAGATAGAATAGAAACTATTCTTTTACCCACTGGTTACAATTTATTACCTGCTATTTAGGATAGCTAGGTCTCTGCAGATTCAACTGCACAAGGTTCCCATTATAGAAAACAGGTGTGCTCTTTCTCAAGAAATCATTTTATTGTTGTCTTGAAAAAGAGCTGAATTAAAGAATACATTCTGTAGAAAACTTTTTCTAAATTGTGCTCCTTGGAACACCATGACCTTTGAAATGTTAATAAATCGTTAAAATAAAAGGGGCAGTGGTGGTGGTCTACAAGCAAATTAGTTTGAGAAACACTAGGTTCAATGAAGCTAAGTAGATTTTTTAACAGAAGGGCTTCTCAGAGTCATTACTATGATTACATGCATTGGGAATTATTGAAAGCAATATAGTCGGCACCATTTCCAAAACTTAGTTCATCATTGTTTTCACTGAATTAGTGGTTTTTTTATTGAACACTTACTGACTGCTTATCAGAAACTGTTATACCAAGGAACACAGTTTGGGAAACACTGCTCTAATGTATTGTTAAACTTGTAGTGCCAACCTGATCAATTAGGGTCATGATTATTGCATCTAGAATAGTTCAATTAGTAAGCTACTCCCTTTAAAGAACTCAGTCTTAAAGCTTATGTTCAAACTAGTGTCCTGGTGCATGGATTTGTGCACATTGAAAGGAATTTAATTAGAAGAAATATTTTAATATCGCTATTCATGTCTTGCTAATGAAAATAAAATATGATTCTACCGAATCTCCTATCTACCTAATCTGGGACTTCTGTGAGGATCAAATGAGATGAGGCATGGGAAAATGCTTCACAAACATTTGGTTAAACTGTTTGTACCTGGCTATGAAGCAAATTGGGTTCCTGGGCTGAAGAAACTCCAAGGAGGCTGGTTGCTAGGGAGAGGAAGCTGGGTGTTGCTACATGACATCATTACCTTGCACCCACAGCTACTGTTTTGGAGCTGGGTTGGGCTGTGGGCCGCATCTTGTGCCATGGGGTCTCGGCAGCATTGGCTGTGATTGGTGGGCTGTTGCTCCGGGGTGGTGGTGGGGCCACTTGGGGGAAGCTGAGTATTGGTTTGTCAGCGCCAGGTCTGTGGCACCATTTATTTTTAAACTAGAGGCCCATTGCCTATCATGGCAGCTCCTGCATTGAGCATCTGCCCCCTGGTGGTCAGTGCCCATCATAGCTACTGGTCGGATGGATGGACTTAGCCTGTTATATATATATAGATAAGTACACTGTAAGTCATATTTAACACACCACAGTGATTTCCAGTTTGGGTGTTAGGATGGTCTGTTATTGATTTTATAATACCTACCCACTTTTGAAAAGTAGTTCATGGACATAGTAGACTCTCAATAACAATATTTTGATTGCTTGCTTTATATTTCAGATGAACTTTTAATGTAATTTTTTTTTATGATGATATCCAATGTGAAGGGAAAACCAGAGGAAGTCACCACCAGGAAGAACAATGCTGTACTTAGCATATCTTTGAGGACCACATGCAGACCAACAATTGCAGAGACCATCCAACAAGTTCTTGTCATTTGGTTCCAGTAAGAACAAGATGAGCTTGTGGGAAATGCTTCTTCTCTCTCCTGTTTTTTTCTTCTCATGGTATTTCTTTATAAGAAGAATATCACATTTTTTTTTCATTAATTTGAAATTCATAATGTGTTGTAATTCCAATTCAATCTAAATTCTGTGGTGGTCACAAAAGAGGAAAAAGCATTATCGTTCTCAATGAGCTTACAGCTGGCTTAGGTAGATAAGAGGATTGTGGAAATCCCTTTCACATCCCGCGTGATCCAGGGTTCCGGTTCAGGGTTCAGGTTCTGGATAAGGCCGCACACAAATGAAAGAGACTTAGAAAATATTAATTTGGGAAATGGGGGGCCAGGCGGTAGTCCAACTCTAATGGGAGAACTACTCCCCACTCTGGCTTCACCATCCCTTTTATTAAAATTATGGGATATACCCAGGCAACTCCAATAGAAGCCAATCATTGAATTTAGGACTAACAGGTGGGGGCTTCAATTAAGGTTGACCAGCCCTCCGAATTACCTGTCCACAACTTTCTACAATGATCGGCTTCCGGCAGAGGATAAATGAAAATCAAATAATATAAAAGTTTGTGTTACACAAGAAATATGAAGCATCACAAGGCAATACATAATTAATAGAAATGAAAAGATAGACAAGGTAGTGTGAGTCATGTTTAAGTGCATGTATAGGTATGAATTGAATTACCACCCACGTGTATGTGTATTCCAGAAATGTGCTATTCCAAGTTGAAGTCCCACCAAGACCCTCAGGGCTGCTTCCTTGTTTTGGGACACAAAGAAAAGAATTGAGGCATATCTGCTCCTTCCACAAGTCAACTAATACCTGAGAACACAACACTATCCATGCATCCCTGGAACACTCCAATCTCTATCTTCAAATTGGCTTAAATTTCAACAAGTTTAAGGTCAGGTCTGGTCTGAAGGAGAGATGCTCTCCCTCAATCTGGATCTCAAAAATACAGTTGGAAAACCACTCCAGACATCTGGTAGTAACCAGGCATTCCTGACATGATTGCTTGATGAGTCATTTTCAGAACTCTCAAATTTGTGAAGCGCACTGATTTACTTCCATTCTTTTTTATAGCTAGAAAAGCATCATGGTGTTCTTCCTGTAAAAACATGATTACTAATCAATCTTTGATTAGATCCAAACTTCTTTAGAGAGTGATAAACAGGTTGTTTTGTTCTTTCTCTCTAGCTGAGAATGTATCCTTTTTTTTTTTACCTCAGGGAGATCCTTGATGACTTTGTCCAAGGGGTTATAGACTTCACATGAATGTGCCCTGTGCTTTTAATGCAAACTTGTAATCTAAATCTCTTTTGAAATGTGCCAATAAGAATATATATCAAAGAGATGGTGTGCTCCAGAGAGTTGAA
The DNA here is from genome assembly GCA_026230045.1 of Corynorhinus townsendii. Taxonomy (NCBI): domain Eukaryota; kingdom Metazoa; phylum Chordata; class Mammalia; order Chiroptera; family Vespertilionidae; genus Corynorhinus; species Corynorhinus townsendii. The sequence goes on along the minus strand of JAPDVU010000002.1, from coordinate 136,968,617 downwards.
GGATTGTATTTCCCACTCAGCAGCTTAATTTAATAGCTCTTTACCTTATACAAGTTGTTATTTGTTAAAATGTATAAAAAATGTGGACTGGAGGGCTTTCTAATTGGGCTAGAAATTCTAGAGTTTTGTGAACTACCATAGCATCAAGATATATTTAGGACATAATAGGTCTAGACAAAGTAAGTAACAAAAAGGAATTAACATATGAAAGAATACTGTTAACATATGTATATTCCAGGCTCCCAATTTCAGCAAAATATTATCAATTGTGATTTTAGTAGCATAAATGCTATTCTGAACACCATCAATCTCCTAATTATATGATAGAAATATATTTTCACACTATTTTATGATTTATACTTTATTTATTGGACTAATTTATACCTCACCCTTTCCAAAATATATTTGTGATGTGATGTTTGCTTAACAAATGACACTGTACAGTGGAGAAGTTCAGCAGTAAGTACCTTAACTAAATGTTCAAGGATAATATCACCAATAATAATGTGTAATAGCATGTTATTACATGTTGCCTCTGATATGATCATGCACAAGGAAGACAATAATTTCTGTGGTATTTTTTCCAAAATGTTCAACTATGCCCAGCCAGCATGGCTCAATGGTTGAGCGCCGACCTATGAACTAGAAGGTCACAGTTAGATTCCCAGTCAGGGCACATGCCCAGTTGGGGGCTTAGTCTCCTGTGTAGGATGTGCATGAGGCAGCAAATCAATGATTCTCTCTCATTATTGATGTTTCTCTTCTCTATCCCTCTCCTTCCTCTCTGAAATCAATAAAAAATTTTTTTTAATGTACAACCTCAACAAAATTATGAGAAAACACGAGACAAACACAAACTGAGGAACATTTTTCAAAAGTAGCTGACAATTATTCTTCAAAATATCAAGGTCATGAAAGACAAGGAAAGACTAAGGAACTGTCACAGATTGAGCGAGATTAAAGAGACATGACAACTCAATGCAAACATGGAGTCCAGAAAAAGAAAATGAACAATAGTGAAATAACTGATAAAATCTTAGTTAATTTCTTAGTTTTGATAATTGTTATGTGGTTATGTAAGATATTAACACTGGAGGAAGCTAGGTGAAGGATATTTGGCAACTACCTAGGAGTTTCCAACTAAGGACAAGCCTACACATGATCTAGACCCATCTACCTCTGTAAAATCATCTCCAACTACTCTGTCTTTTACACTCCAGGAGACTAAGTGTAACCCCTTACCTTATGGTTTTTATGCTTGCTTTCCTTTTGGCTGAGAAGTTCTTTCTGAGACCACAGATCTCAGCATGACTGGTTTTTAAACTCATCATTTAGGGTTTATCTCAAGTATCACTATCTCAGACTGGCAATTCCTAACCTCTTTGTTGAAACAGCAGCCCCATCCTGTCAATCATTATTCCTTTTTTCTAGTCTTTATAGAAACTAACATTTTCTTAAATGTTATTACTTTTCTACTTGTTTATTTTATGTCTTTTCCTATTAGAATGTAAGCTTCATAAGATCAATTTTCTTATCTATATATATGCCCCAGAATATATTAGGCCCTTTAAAATATTCAGAAATGAATGAACAATTTCTGTCCTTTTCCTCAAGAGCCAGTCATACTTGCTTTCAGATGCTTTATTCACACTGAGAACCTAATCTTTGAAGGGGCGGTTAGTGTTGTAATATATATAAAGGACATGTTCTTAACTATAGAATAGAAAATAATTCTGATTTCTAAATTTTATTATAACAATAAAATGTGAACATTGGAAAGAAGCTTAGTGAGGCAGCATGTCTAGCATAGTAGTAAAGCATTTGGGGCCTATCATGGAATGAATTCCAGCTTAATTCTATAATAAGCAAATTACCACCATTTACTTAATTAGTACGCTTTAGTTTTCTCATCAACCACTTAAAAATAATATTAATAATGATAAATTACGCATTAGGATTTTATGATAATTAAATAAGAAAACATTTTAATAGAATAGACATAGATTAAAAATGTTAGTCTATTTAGCTTTCATTCTTGGACTCTTTAATCTTCTCAAATTTATGAATTCTGAGACTCAGAGGAGTTAACTACCTTCACTATAGGTAATAGAGTTATGACAGATACCTGGATAATATCTTCATATGTTACTATTTCTGGTAGTGTTTATATTACATAATAAATTAAAGTGTTAAGATAATGGATTAGAAAATTTATGATAAGATTCAGTCTTTGATCATTGGGAAATAGAATTTGGAGGACAAAGTTTATTGCAAAGGTCTTGGATTGGATTCAGGTTTCTTTGTATCAAACTATAAATGCATATTTGGGTAGTGAACTTACATATGTGTCAGAGTGTGGTTATGAATTCTTCTGAGAGATTTTCCTTTCTTTTCTTCCTTTTGTCCAATGGCAAGTTTAAGACAGACACACATCCATGATAGTTTACTCAGTGTCTCCTTCTATATGTTGAGGATTTCTAGTTCATCTTGACATGTCAGTTTCTACTACTTATTAACTGATTAGTAGCTATTCCATTCATGCACAGACGCCATCTTTTTCTTCAATGTTGGTAGTGCACTCCAGTGTCAGAGATTATTATTTTATTGTTAGTGGCAAGCTCCTTGACAATTGGAGTACAAAACCTTTGAAAACTGATCTGAGGCATGTGTAGATCAGGAAGGCATTAGCTCTGCTGGACAACATTCAGTCACATCCTTCCCCATGGTAATGACCTTCCTTTTCTTCACTGGATGTTTTATGAAACCTAAAACAACCAGCTTGCAAGGACAGTTCTAGAGAGCATTGTTATCAGTTTTAGCTATCATTATTGAAACAGCTTCCAACTACCAACATCTTTGAGGTGAGACGTGTGAGGAAGAGTGGGCCAGGCTTTCCTTTTTTCCTGCTGGTGTTTGTTTTTGCCTCTGATGGTATTCCCTGCTTGGTAATATATGCTTTGACTTTGTGACCTGTCTTCCTGCAATAATTCTTTTGTGGAAAAATCCAGTAATACAGCCAAGAGTTAGTTCTTCCTCTGGCCCCACGTGCCTGGCCCAGAGATCACAGCTTTAGGGGTTAGCAAACACATCTAGCCAGATTACTGTGTTAGTCATTCAGAACTCTTTCACCAGCGCTTGGCTAATAGGGCATCATTCTGTTTCCGAGTTCAAGCTTTAAATTAATTTATGAATAGTGGAGGATGAATGCAACCTGCATGAATAACAACCAATAAGCTGGTATACCAATCTTCTATATTTTTGGAGTATAAGGCAGGATGGTGGGGCTGGAGAGAACAATAGTAGAATTGAGGAACAAGGGGAAGATTTATCCTCTCAAAGGGTAGAAAAATACATTGGCTAAAATTATTGCTGAGATTCTAACGGAGGTAATTAGTGATGACAGAAAAAAGCATTTGAATTGTTTGCTTTACTTGGGACTTTGATTCAGTAAATAGAATGGTATAAAGCAACAAATTATGTCATGAAGGTCTGTGGGCATATTTCTGTTATACCTTGTATTACCTGCAGCATGTGTCTTGGTTTCTGCATATATAACACTATTAAATTTTAAGAGTATTTAGGAATTAATTTTTCCCCTTGTGCACTGCTGATGGGAACATAAAATGGTGTGACCACTCTGAAAAACAGTATGAAGTTGTTTTTCAAAAACTAAAAATAGAATTACCATATGATCCAGTAATAACGCTTCTGGGTACATATTCAAAATAATTGAAAACAGGGTCTTTGAGAGATATTTGCACACCTATGTTTAGAGCAGCATTATTCACAATAGCCAAAAGGTAGAAGCAATCTATGAGTCCATCAACAGATTAAGGATAAACAAAATGTATATATACTCAAGGAAATATTATTCAGCCTTAAAAAGGAATGAAATTCTGATGCATTGTAGTACAATATAGATGAACTGGGAAGACACTATACTAATTGAAATAAATTAGTCACAAAAAAAAAATACTGTATTATTCCACTTACACGAAGTATCCAAAGTAGTCAAATTCATAGACATAGAATAGTAGCTACCAGTGATTGGGGATAAGGGTGAAAAGGGAGCTTATTGTTTAATGAGTACTGTTTCAGCCTGCAGATAAGAAGTTCTGGCAATCTGTTTCACAACAATGTAAACATACTTGACACTACCGAACTGCACATTTAAAAATAGTTAATATCATACATTTTTATGTGTTTTGTTTTGTTTTGTGTGTGTTTTTTTTTTACCACACACACTAAAAGAAACACTTTGTAAGATGAGGGAAAGGTCCCTTTCCTGTCTATCTCATGGGATTGATGTGAGGATCAGATAAGGTAGCACATACACATATACTAGTAAAACAATGCATGGCCAAACACAATGACTGCAGCATTACATGCAATAGCAAACAATTGAAAACCATCCAAGCTTCATCAATAGAAGACAATCTACACAAATGGTGGCATATCCACGTAATAGAAGGCAATGTAACTATGAAAACGAAGGATGAGAAAGTTCTCTTTATGGAACAGTTTCCAAGAGATTAAAAAAAAATAAAGCAAACTGCCAAACAGAATGGATAACATGATAATGTTTTTTTGCAAGAAATAGACAAATATTTGTGTATTTTCACAAGGAAATACTAGAAAAATACCAAAGAAACTCATACAATAGTTATTTATCTTTAGTGAAGAGGAAATAGAGTGGATGAAGCAAGGGTGGCATGAGACTTTTCACTGTTTTCCTTTTCAGATTGTTTTGATTTTTGAAACATCAGAATGTATTGACAATTTTGGGAAAAGGTAGTATATGAAAAAAATTTTAAACATTGTAAAGCATTCTATGTATAAAGAAAATTGCTATTTTTATGGGTGCTAATAATATATCTATAATGTGTACTTTATAGACATTTTATCAATCAATATATCATCAAATTCTTTTTTGCTGTATGTCATACCTAAAAAGAAAAGATTCAATTTAGCCATTCTTTGGCAAGCTCATGTAAAATTGGGTGGTTGTGATTTGGCATACTCTGATTCACCTCCCTTCCCTCTTTCAAGATCTTTCCTGTACTGAAATGGTTTGATTCCTAAATTTCAGTTGGAGAGGACACATGTCACCCCATTGTCAGCCACAGCTGGTATAGCCAATAAAGTTGGCAGGCAATTGTCATCCTGCCTCCTCAATGGTCCGTCACTCCTCACTTAGCTGCATGGTGGGTAAGGCAGTACACCCAGAGAGAGAATTGCTGTTCTTTGATCAGAATCACAGCTAATCTCAGCCTCGTGTGTAATACCTCCTAGGACAGTCAGTCTCAATGGGGGTGGAGGGACAGTTTTGCCTCCCAGGGGACATTTGGAAATGTCTAGAGATATTTTGATTGTCATCACTAGGGGGGTGGGCTGCTACTGATATTTAGGGGCTAGATAGCCTGAAATGGTGCTAACCATCCTATAATGCACAAGATAACCCTGCAACGCAAGAAAGGTATCTGCCCCCAAATGCCAGTAGTGCTGGGAGGCTGAGCAGCCCTGTCTTAGGAAAAATGGCGTCTTACCGGAGGACTTTTAAAAACCAGAAAGCCTTTAAGATGTGTAGTTATGGTTTCTTCATAGTGAAATGTCAGGCCCATGGCAGTCAGTGAAAGAATATTTCTGGCCAGACATCCTCTATGGCTCCTTTTCAAAACATTTCACTGTGTGTCAGCTCATCCTCTGATTCATCGTGCTTCCCTTGCTCACAGGAGGATGTTGATTAATGGATTAGTTTGTTTGTTTCACCTGTTATGGTACAAGGCATACTAATTCCTAACAGTGTGAGTTCTGTTTTCCTAAAGTGTTTCTGCCACCTTCAATAAGTGTTCTGCCAGCTTGAATATGATAACCTTCTAGGCATCTCCACCTGCCTGAAAAATTTCTTCTTTGTTTCACCAGCAGGTGTCCTGTTTATGGGTTATGTGTCTGTCCTCCCTATTGTGGTGTGAGCTCCTTGAGAAGGTATTTTACATATAATAAATAATCAGCAAATATTTATTGAATCAATGAATGAACTCAGCTTTAAAATATGGAAAAAATCGTAGTTCAAAGGGAATAACCATGCCATACATTGATTACATTGTTAATAAAACCATATTTTCTTGTGTTCACATTTTTTTCTCAATAGAACATTGTCAATCTAAAAGCAGTCCAGCTTTATGAGAAAGAAGGTGTGTTAAGTTGGCTAAAAGGAATCTCCTCTGTTGACATTAGTTATTAGCGGCACAGTTTTTTTGTTTGTTTGTTTTCTTCTTAAACATTTTGGTGCTCAAAATAACAGAGTGCCCTTTTTATACAAAGCACTATGTCACATGCTTTAGAGATGCTAGGGAGCATTAGACATAGTTTGTAGAATTTTAACTGTGATTAAAAAATATGAGAAATTTCAATCTTGAAAAGTTGATAAATAATAAAAGAACACATAAATAACAAATAAGTAAATGCAAAAATTTTGTGACAGTTAAAAAGAAATTTTCCATAAGAAAAGGCTGTTTTTGTGATTGCTGTTGAAGGATGGTTGGGGTCCAATAGGTAGAGTTCCTTCTGCTCTGAATGGCAAATAAGATCTGATGAGCAAGAAAGAAATCTGTAAGTTTGTTTGGGTTATACAATGGATAAATCAACATTGATAAACTGCATTAAGGAACAATATGACAAATATACTGAATGAGAAATGTGTGGCTATTACCTCTCCACATTGGTCCTCCCAGTGCGGGCTGGACCCACAGAGGAAATGCGCCTAGACTCTTGCACTAATCCATGGAACTGATCAGGTGCAGATACTGCATTGTCATCAGTCTATCTGGAGGGATGTTTTAAGAAGTGAACTAGAGAAACTTGGTCTAAAACTTATAGCAGTAGTTATTCCAGTGTGGTTCCTGAGCCAACAGTATCAGTATCACTTGAGAGCATATTAAAAATAAAAATACTTGGGCCCCACCCCAGCTATGCTGCACCAGAAACATTGGGGGTACCATTGGAAATCTGTGTTTTAACAAGTCTTACAGCAGATTTGGTGCATCCTAAAGTTTGAGAACCATTGGAGTACAGTAAATATATCATTAGAGATGTTATTTTTTACTTACCCAGTGCCATCTTTATGGGAAATTAGGTGACAAATTTCTTTCTGGTATGCTTTCATGAGCATGTTTTAAAAATCTTAGGAAGATAGTAAATTATGTAACTATTTAGTTTCCTGTTTCTCATTGACTGCTGAAAAGCTTGGAGTCATATCAATGTCTTCCATAAGAGAACACATTATAGCATATCTTGTTGAATTAGTTGCTCTCTTTCTTTTTATATTTCTATCTTTTTTCTCATGTGTATTCCATTTATCTATCTTACTACATTTTGTATTCCTCTGAGTTATTTCATTTTTTTAAAATATAGACATATTTCATTGTCAAAGTGTTAGTGTCTGTCATGTGTCAATTAAGTCTAGCTAGGGCTAGGGCATTTGACATAATAGGAGCAGTTAAAATGTTCTTTCCCTATTCCAATTCATTCCTCACCTCTGGATTTAACTGTCTGTGAAGCAAGCAATTTTAAGTTGGGTAGTTCTGAGATTTTCCCTGACCAGCAGAGCTTGAAAGAGTCTACATGCTTTAAAGGTCTTTGGGAACTCTAGTTCTTAACACCCTGAATCCCTCCTCCTGAATCCCACACCAGTTGGCTGCTTGGCCTACCCCGTGATCATTTCAGAAACGTTCCCTGTCTTGCACAATAGATGTGCTCCTAAAAGGTTGCATGTAATTTGAACCACATTTACACCCTTGATCAATATTTAAAGAAATCTTATGGTGAATCCTTCCATTCTAAAATGAATTGGCCTTGACTGCAATGTGTGTGTTTTAAAATCAGATTTTCTGGTATCAGAATTTAAATATAGTGAGATTTACTTGCAAGTGGCTTATGGTAGTCTAAACTTCTCTAGCTATAAACCAACATAGAAGAGTTGTTTCCGTTTTGAAAATGGGAAAAATTCTTATATAGAGTAAAGGAAAAGCCTAATGGTCAAAACACCAAAAATTTAATAAGGGGATGCTTTTTCATTGGTGACGGTTGAGTCTGGTGTTAACAATGGAGTGTTTGTGAAGGGCTCATTTAGCCAAACATTTTTTATGAAAACAGAATTAAGCCAAACCACACCACTACATACTAGGAATTTTTGAAAACACAGTGGAGAATTCCAAGATAAAATATTAGGTCATTTCAGGGTTGAAATGGTATAAAGTGAGCTAAATTGGTCCTCAGATTTTTTTTAAAGAGCTAATATGTGTTCTTGAGTGGGAAAACACAAGAAGGGATATCAGGAATCATAGATCATTTATCCAGCTAATAAATATTTATTGCATGCCTGCCATCTGTCTTTGTCTTCTTTCTTTCCTTCTTCTTTTCTTTGCCTCTTCCTCTCAGTGTGGTAGGGGGACAATACAATTTGTGGAGTTGAACTAGCGAAGTCCAGAGTTAGTACAGGGCAGGAGAAAATGAGCTCATCCCATTCTATTTTGAGGACTTGAATGGGAATAAAACAGGGGTGTGCTTCAACTTCAGAGTCAATTAGGATAGAGAGATGAAAAGCCAATACAACCTAAGTCTGTGTTATCCTGAGAACTCTCTGGGTCCAGGTTGAGAGCAGAGGCCCAGGGAAATTTCACTTAAGGCCTGCATTTTCCCCTCCTGATGTCCACAGAAACATCAAGTTAAGGGGACCTTACATAGTCATCTAAACCTGGATGCCATATGTATTGGTAGTCTTAATAGCATGCAAGTTATCCTAATTGGATGGGAACTCCTCTGCTTTTTTAAAGATCTCAGAAAAGTACTAAGAAGGGTGATTATAGCATCTTTATCCATATATTCTGTTACTGTACAATGCTGCATATTGCAAATCTCATCCTTTTGGTTGACCCGAATCTCCCATTCTACAATCCCCTCCTATTTTCTGCCCTGGCTTTACTGACTAAAGCAAAGGGAGCCCACCATATACTTTCTTTCCAGTTAAACACTGAACAGTCTACATGCATATTTGGAAAAACGCTATGGCTGTGCATTGATAACTAGAGATAGCATGAAGTTCATTGTAAACTCCAAACGATTGTCTCCTGCCATGTTATATTCTGTATGTGCACATTGCCTGGAACACATCCTTAAAATCTTCACTAAGTTTCTCCCCCACATTGAAAAAAGCCATTTGGAATTTTAGTTTTCTTTGTGTCAGTCTGGGGTCATCTATTAACATAATAAGCACAAATATATTCTTGATGCCATCACTGAGTCATTGCTGAAAATATGAAACCCCTACAGACCTAGGACCTACCCAACAGATATCACTCCCCCACATTATCACATTTCCTTCCTGGACTCATTTGCACTTTATAGCTCTCTTGCTCAAGCATTGCATTGCTAGTCTCTAAGGCTCTGGACATCTGTGTGTTTTTTAAACTTTATTTTTCATGTTCTTTTTTATATCCCCCAGCTCTTTCTTGCAAAGATATGCCTTGACACCAGAGAACACAGTCCTTTGGACAGAGGCAATTGTTCAAAAATGCTTATTTTCAATTCTTTCAAAGCTTTGTGCAAACCTCTTTAAATCTGTACAAATATCAGATTTGCAGAGATTCACCTGGGACTTGTTGCATAGCCTGCAAACAGCTTCTGCATAGGAAAAGCACATTGTGTTGTATTTGTGTCTCTTATAATCCAAGAAGATGAATCAACTTTACATAATATTTAATAAAAACAGGAATTCATTAGAGAGCTGTTACTTCTAGGCAAGAATGTCTAAGAGATCGTTTTGCCTTTTGCCAAATGGAACAGAATGCTTTGTTTTATATTGCTTTGGGGTTTTTTTGTTTGTTTGTTTTGTGTTTTAATTTCTTTACTGATTAAGGTATTAAGGTGTTACATATGTATCCTTATTCCTCCACTACCCCCCCCCCCCCATTGCTTTGTTTTAGATAGTAGCTCCCTTTTGTCAGAATTTAGCAAGCTGACAAGTTTGAGACAGGGTCAAAAGGCAATAGTAACCTATGAAGTGGTTCCCAGTGAGGTAGATGGTGCTTTGGACTGTTTTGATGGGCTCCTGAACCCATGGATAACTGTTGCCATGCTGCCATTTTGATAGCAACTGAAATATTTCTGAAATGTTCCTCACAATTTCACACCAAGTTAAAACCAAAGAAAAATCTTATACTTACTTCAACTGGTGCAAAATTAGGGGTTGTTCAAAACCAGTTAACAGTAAAGTTGCCTGTGTACTGGAAGACATGGGAATTGAGGCACAAAGGAACCTAAATATATACAATGAGCTATCAGGCAACCTAGGAAGTGAATTCAAGCTTCTTAGCTCCTAAACCATAGATCACTGAAAGATGCTGTATTAGAAAGAGGTACATCGGGTTCCCGTGTAGGTAATGTGACTTTAGATAAACCATTTCTCTGAGCTTCTGTTCCTTATCAATAAGAAATATAATAAAGCCTCTCTTAGAGAGTTTTTGTGAAGATCAATAAAGAAATTATATAACATTAGCTCAATAAATGGAAACCATTTGGTAAACACATATTTCTACTTATTTTCCTTAATGATTCCCACTTTAAAATAAATACATAAATAAGGAAACCACAAGCATTGGTAATTAGCTTCCAGGTGTCTAATATTACATGTGCTAAAGAGGCCATGGCTATTGAGCAGGGCACTATAAATGCGAGTAGGGGACCTTGACCCTGAACACAAGTTCAAGATATGAGAAAGCAGCCTTCTGGATCTCACTCTTTCTTACAATTTTTTCATATCCTAAGTTTCTAGTCACTACTCATTACTTATATTATGTTGTACTATTTAATTTTTTTCTCCTAACATATATTTCATATATTCTTTTCATATCTTAGCTCTTCTCCAAGTTCTCATGTTCACTCTCTATAAATATATCAAGCCATAAAACTAGTATTTATTTAGTTGATAAAGTCATGATTTGGGGATTCTATGTCCTAGAGAAGTGTTTCACACAATTTCCTGATATAAAGAATTGTCTTATTAACAATCCATATTCTTGGGCTCCAACCCATATCTAATGAGTCAACCTGAAGCAAAAATTTTAAGATACCTAGGAATAAACTAAACAAAGCAGCTAAAAGATTTTGTCACATGAAACAATTTCTCTTCACCATAACCTTAAGAGAAATTGTTTCATGTGACAAAGATTTTTAAATGAAACTCTCTGTAGCCTAAAAATTATTTTGGAAGGAAACAAAGAGAAGTTTCCTTCAAAAGTCATAAGGATTGTAATCGAAAGTCAGTATATTTTGCCTCTTGAACTAAAGTAAGTAACTTGTGTTTTTGCCTCCCTGACAAAGTTTATATAAAGCTACAAAAAGAAACTGACAGCCAGTTTGAAATGGAATTGCCAGGGCCTAGAGCAAAGAATATCCTTACATGATATTATTCTACAATGTCATTATAATTTTAGATATTTTACAACAGCATACTTTACAATTATCCCAAACAAACTTACAAACTAATTCTTTGAATGGTTGGCAGCAATTAAAAAAAAAAAAAAAGGACATGAAAGGATTTAATCCCTTTCAGAAGGAATTAAGGCACTGTGAAGGCACTTGAGCATCCAATATTGGCCCCTCTTGCCTTTTGTGCCAAGAGGGACCCTCTACTCACAATCCAATTGCCTTCAGCTGTTGCCTGAGCTTTCTGTTTACATGCTGAGCTTGAAGCCTCGCGGGGGCTGGTACCATGGATCTGTCTCACGCCTAATTGTGTGAGCTGGGCCCTCACTGGAGAAGAAACCCGAGTTCCCTGAGATATGTGATCAGCACCGGGAACCCGCCTGCAGGCCAGGGGTTCCCAAGGCAGGTGCTGGGTGTGGAGGCCACGGGGGCATAGGCTACCAAGGAGACAGAACTGAACCTCACATCACCTTGCTTGGCCCCAGAGGATGGCTGGTTAGCCAGAGACGGGTAAGATTGCTCAAGGAAGGAACAACCTAAGACAGGCACAGTCGCAGAGGGGCCATCAGGAGAGAACTTGGGGGGCAACAGAAGTGGGGCACAGACCCTCACCCCCCTAACATTGCAAGGGCTTGAACCCTCGCACCTTCTGAGGGAGGTCTCCTGCCCCCATGGCTGCTTCGCACTTCCCACACCCAGCTCAGATCGGGACGCAGGCAACAGAAAGAGACTTGGCCCAGCTCAGATCTGGATACAGGAGACAGACAGAGACTTGGCCCAGCTCAGATCGGGACACAGGTAACAGACAAGAGACTTGGCTGACAGCAGCTGCCCTATATCTAAATTCAGCCTAGCATCAGGAATGCTCAGGGCCTATTCAAGAATGCAAATAATCCTTCCCATTAATATTTACAGGGTAAACTAAGATTGTTGGTAGAGTATTAAATTTGACAGTAAAATAGTAATCAAGTTTTCAGATTAATTTAAACTGGCTAATTGAAATAAGTGAATATTCAAGTAAATTTAATTGTACTGGACAAAAAGCTGTTCTTAAAGTAATAACTAAAATTTCTATTGGTAGTTCATCTCATGGTAAAATTCCTGAACATGCAATGAACCTAAAGCAGTCATATTTTTGAGCAAAAAAAAAATTAAAATTTAAAGTTATCAAGACTGCATTATAAAATTTACAAAAACCTCCATTAATCAAAAAAGGGGGGGGGGGGATAGTAGGGTAATATCATATAAGGAAAAATATCCTATAAGTAAATTACATCTAGAAAATTTTTACTTTACAAAATTAATTTTCATTTGTAATGCTAACAGCAAGACGGCCATGAAAAACACACATGGTGTCTAAATAAGACAAAGGAAAATCACTTGGGCAAAAATAAAAAGGATCCCAAATCAATTATATAGAAAGGATTCCTTTATTAACTTGTGGTTGAGAATACATTTGTATATTTTCAGAAAACAACCCCAAGACCATGTGGATTCCTGCAACAGAGAGGAATTGACAGGTCTGCTCCAAACACGAAGACAAGAGGAGAAACAGTCCAGAGATGGAAGATGCTGACAACGCCTTGCCACGCAAGCTGTCAGCAGCTGTGTACCGCTGCAGGTTGCCTAGGACCAAACCAGAGAGGGTCGGACCTTCATTGCCACCATGTGCCCACCATCCAGATATCATTGCTGACATGTACACATAAGGAACTGTTAGACATTGAAACGGGGACTCAGAACTCTTGGACATCGAAATTGGGACTCAAACACTTTTTTTAAAATTATTATTATATGTTTATTTCTAGTCTGCAGAGGCAAATTTTTTTAAAGGAAAGAAATGGTGGGAAAAAGATACAGAGGCAAAGAAGCATTGAACAGACTGTCAAACTACATTGGGAAGACAGGGGAGGTTGGGCGAGGGGGGCTGTAAGAGACCAACCAAAGGAGTTGTACGCCTGCATATAAGCATACCCAATGGATACAAGACACTGGCGGCAGGGAGGGTGGGCAGGTGAAGGTATGTACTGGGGGGTAGGGGAGGCCGGGGGGAGGTCAATGGGGGGGGGAAAAAAGGAGACATATGTACTACTATTTGTAATACTTCAAACAATAAAAAAATTAAAAATAAATAAAATGCTAAGGGCAAAAGACAAAGAGCGAATCTTGAAAGCAGCAAGAGAAAAATGGTTAGTTACCTACAAGGGAGTACCCATAGGACTGTCAGCTGATTTCTCGGCAGAAACCATGCAGGCCAGAAGGGAGTGGCAAGAAATATGCAAAGTGACGAACAGCAAGAAACTACAACCAAGATTACTCTACCCAACAAAGCTATCATTCAGAGTTGAAGGTCAGATAAAGAGCTTCACAGACAAGGAAAAGCTAAAGGAGTTCATCACCACCAAACCAGGATTACATGAAATGCTGAAGGGTATTCTTTAAGAAGAGGAAGAAGAAGGAAAAGGTAAAGATAAAAAGTATGAGCAACAAAATGACATCAAATACATACCTACCAACAAGTGAATCTAAAATTCAAGTGAATGAAAAATCAGAAGAACAGAATGGACTGGTGAATATAATAGAATCAGGGATATAGAAAGGGAGTGGACTGACAATTCTCAGGGGGAAGGGTGAGTGAGGGGTGCGGAAAGAGACTGGACAAAAATCTTACACCTATGGATGAAGACAGTGGCGGGGGGGGGGGGTAGGGTAAGGGTATGGGGTGGGGAATCAGGTGGAGGGGAGCTACGGGGGGAAAAAAGAGGAACACCTGTAATTATCTGAACAAAAAAGATTTATTTAAAAATAAAATAAACAGTGTCCATCAGAAAAAAAAAAGAAAGAAAAAGATCCTAAGCATTTTGTAAAGTTATACTTCTTGCTTCACATCAGAGCCGAACATTATAACACTCAGCTTTAAGAAAAAAAATTAACTACCTTTTAAATAGGTCAAAGTGGATTTTGAGAAAGATCCTGCCTCGTGTCAAACACACTTTCACACTAAGTAAGTTTACCTCAATGGTTCACGGAAGCCCGTCTTGACAATGAGGAATACCAAACCTCAAAACAAAGTTCACCACCCAGCTGCCTTTGATGATGGATAATGAAAAGGGGTTTCAAAGGCCATTGTCCGTAAATTGGTAAGGGTCAACGCAGAGCAGCAGCCTCATATGAAAGCAAGCCAGTTTCTTTAGCCAACACAAGCTATGCTGACTTAATCTTGTTCTGCTAAAAGAGTGGGGACAATAGAAAAAGTCAGTCTGCAGGGTCGGCCCACACACACCTGGCATGCTGTGTGTGCAACTCAGAGGGAGTCTCCACATATGTCTCAAAAGAGTGATCTTTAAATTTGAACATTTCTAGAAATCAACTTAATGCCATTTACTCTAGTGGGATGGCAGTCAGCCATACTGGAGAATATTAAACAGTCCTATCCAGTCTCAACAGAGGCTTATTGTCTCAGTATAAAAACATTTGTTTAAATATTAAACAGTGAAATCTCGCTTGGTCATTAAAACCCATAAAGAAAGAACAGGACGGAAATTGGTTAATAATCTTAGACATTGGCCAACTGAGTGGCTGGAATGCCATTTGTCTTGGTGGCATGTCAACCCCCCCCCCCAGCCCCCCAGGAAGCCCTGTGCATCAGAGTCTCAGCTTTGTTGTCACACAATGTTTACAGCAGGCTCATGGTACGTGCTTGTCTTCTCATAGAACGTGCAGATGCTCAGTTTTCTTAAAGGCTGTTTTGAATAAGGTGAAAGTCTGGATTCTTAGTTTCTGTATACCACATAGAGCATTTTGATCTAGGAAAGATATACTGAATAAAATACTTATTAAATGAAATATAAGTCAGTTAAAATTTAACAGGACACTTTCCCCCTCTTCTCTCCCCCCTCTCCCCTCCCAATTTCATTCCATTCTGAAGTATGACTGGACACCCACAACAAGCATATCTGCTGTTACTTCAGGTAGTGAGAAGGTGGGGAAGAAGGTTTCTCTAACACACATGCCACATTACCTGACCAGAACAGACAACACCCTAGCTAATGTGTCACTTAAAGCTGATGACTTTCTTCTGAAAGTGCTTTACTATTATAGTTACTCACCACTGATATAATCCCAAGGGTCTTACAATTTATTGTAAAATACAGTGTTAAGCAAAGAGAGATGTTATGCTGTGCTTTTCAATCGGTGTCCTACTCTACCCAGATTTGTAACCTTTTCTTGAAAATGGATGATATTCTCAGTACAATGAAATACTGTCATTGCTTTATCAGTAAAAATTTTGACTTCTTTTGTTTAATCACTTCACCTAAAACCTATATAATTTTATTTGCCAATGTAACCCCAATAAATTTAATTAAAAATAAGTAAGTAAGTAAATACATATCATAGGTAAGAAAAAAAACAGCAAAAACAAAATTTTATAATTTCTATAAATACTTTACAGGAATTCAGTAAATAATATATTGAAAAGGAATGGGTATTTTGTTAAAAGTACTTGATTTTACTACATTGAAATGTAATCATTTGATTTTAGTATAAACATATTTTTCTAACAAACATTCAAATAACATTAATAGTGCTCTGTTAGCAGTGGTGTGGATTTATTTTGTAGTGCAGACAATTTTAGCTATCCCAGTTTCCTTTATTTAAACAGTTATTTACTAAGCACCTATCAAATGCCAGGCACAGTTCTAGGCATGAACTATGACAAAACCAAAGATCTCAAGAACATGTAGGATTATGGAGTCAAGGTAAGAAGGTATATCAGGAAGAATAGAGCAAGCAAGATGCTTTGGTAGTAGCTCATGTGACATGAGGTTTAGTAACAAGGTCATTGCTGACCCAGTTGAGAACAATCTCAGTGGAGTCCTTGGAGTGGGAGTGGGAGGCCTGACAAGAAAAAATTTAAAAGGGAAAAGAGAAGAGGACTTTAAGAAAGTTCTGAAGGAGTTTTACTTTAATGAGATGCTAAGAAACAGGGCCATAGAGAGAAAATTTGATTTTGATCCAGAGAAAGCTTTTTTCTTTCCTTTTTTTTTTCCTTAGATGAGAGAGTGAAAGCATATTTGTAAGCTAATGGAAATACATCAGTAGAGAAGGAAAAAGAGATGGTATAGAACAAAAGAGGAGCCATTGCCTTTTACTTACATAACTATTTGAAGATTCAAATGTAGAAGAATGCAAGAGCTAGCTCACAAGCTAAGGAGGAGAGCTATGTTGCTAATCATAAAGCCACTGAAAGGAGCAGAAATAAAATTGTACAAGTGGAGGATTATACGACAAAATTTAAACCTAAACCATGTTTTAATATGAATAAATTGTTGAGTCCATGATCAATATGTACCTTTTAACTGTAGCAATTTGAGCTTTACACTAGAGATTGTAGAGTATGTTCACATTAAGATTTTATTGCTCCAGGATGCTTGGGGAATAGGATGTTTTGGCTAAGAGAATTGTACTGTTTACCTAAGGTGGATTTTTTTAATCCTCACCCAAGGATGTGTTTTACTGATTTTAGGAAGAGGGGAGGGAAGAAGAAAGAGATAGAAACATTGATGTATGAAAGAAACATTGATCCCTTGCTCCAATGTACATACCACCACCATGGATTGAACCTTAAATCTAGGAAGCTGCCCTGACTGGGAATTGAACCAGTAACGTTTTGGTGCATGGGACTATGTTCCAACCAACTGAGCTACACAAGCATGGGCCCTAAAGTGGATTTAAATGGTGTAAAATATACTTAACCCTATAGCTGTATCAAGTAAACTTGTGTATTTTTTAACTTTATTTTTATTGTTGACACTATTACATATGTCCTCATTCCCACCTCCCCCCTTTATAATTTAGATGATACCTTAAGAAGTTGCAAGGAGTGTTGGGGTTATATTATGAACACTGTAAAATATGGAATGAATATAATAGTTAATAGATAATTTCAGCTTTGCAAGACACATGGTCTCTGTTAAAGCTACTCTACTCTGCATAAAGGAATGAGCATATTCTAATACAATTTTATTTACAAACATAGGAAGATAGTTGAATTTGGACTATGAACTGTAGTTTTCCAACCCATGCCCTAGAAGATTTAATGAAGGAAATCCCCTACTATTAGGTAATATTATATAATAGTTAAGACTCTATTGTCTTAGGTAGCCTTTGGTGTCACCCCTTTTTGAAAGATGTGTATCCGACATGGAAATCCCAACATGGAAAAAGTTTTTGCAATATTAAGTTCTCAGGTTTTGGAGCCAGTGAAAGGTGATTTAGGATGACCTTTGCAAGTCACTAATCTCTTTAGCATTAGTTTTCTCTTCTATAAAATGGGTATAACATCTATTTCATGAGATGGAGGTGAGAATTATGAGTTTTTATTGTTGAGTGCTTATTTTACTTATTTCACGTTGTCTCCCTAGATTTTGGCTCTTTGTCATAAATGCTGAGTATAAAATTTTTTTACTGAAAGTTTTTATAGTGTGTTTTATTTGGCTGCCATATTTGTTGTAAATCTTTTTGATAAGAGATATCACCACTAATTTCCACCCCCCAAACCTCTTCATTCTACCTTGATCTTCTAGGTCAAATAAAAATTTTTGGTCTTACTGCAGAAGTTTCTCACAGCTAGTGATAATGTCTTTCAAATAATTGAATCAGCTTCACTGCTTTGGTTCATTAATATGGCAAACAATTAAAATAAAAATCCTTGTTGGGGATTTTCCCTTGTGTGAGCTATTTTGTTGAGATGTGGCAACTTGAGATGGAACCATAGAACACCAGATCATTTTTGTAAAAGCAATACTGGCTTTTGTTGGTGTGTGAATTACAACTGCCTTCTTTGCTCTTAGATCTGTCTGGACTAAAACACTAGACAAATGAGCCTTCTCATGCCTTCTACAATGTCTGGAGATTTGGTGATTCAAACTCTGTCCAGTGCCTGGCTGATTGAAGTTGGTTTTCACCCAGCTGAACAAAACTCGCCACATCTGTGTCTAACTTAATCCTACAAAGTGATGGAGGCTGCAGGGAGAATCAGTCCTAACAAATGAAGAAAACCCAACCCCCTTTCATTCTCATTAAGAATATCTACCCCATGCCCTGACCAGTTTGGCTCAATGGATAGAACGTCAACCTGTGGACTGAAGCGTCCCAGGTTCGATTCCGGTCAAGGGCATGTCCCTTGGTTGTGGGCACATCCCCAGTAGGGGGTGTGCAAGAGGCAGCTGATCGATGTTTCTCTCTCATCGATGTTTCTAACTCTATCCCTCTCCCTTCCTCTCTGTAAAAAATCAATAAAATATATTTTAAAAAATACCTACTCCATTCAGCACTGGGGCCACTGTAACTCAGAGAGCAAATGGGTAGCCTCCCTGAACTTGCTGGGCCATGATGAGTTACAAGTGGAAGGCATGGCCACTTTAAACTAGGATACAATTCATAAGATGCCTCTGTTGGAAATACTACTTTTGCCCCCATGTTACAGATGAGGCAACTGAAGAACAGAGAGGTTATGGATCTTACCAGATTAAGGATCCTTAGGTTACTTTGTGCTCAGAGCATCCTTTTGAGACCATTTGACTGTTCTGTCCATCAGGATGGGTCATTGCTTCCTCTTGGCTCCCACAGCACTTACAGATTGCATTGCAATCATCTTTTTTCTTTTTGTCCCACAATTTAGCACAATATCTGGTGCTTAATAGGGAAGGGTTCCATAAACTTTTGATGAATATATGCAAGTATGAATGAAAAAGGGGTCATATATGAAACCTGACCAGCTCAGGGGAGGACTGCATGGTGGTCTTTCAAACTCGGAGACCTAAAGTACACAGTAGGATGGTCTGAAATTAAAACTTTCTAAAAGTGAGTCATGGCAGATACTTATGGGCTAGGCTGGTATCTTCCCTGACAAAGATCAATCTTTACCTTAACTGAGCCTATTGCCTTTTTGCATCTATGATGACATACCTTTGGAATGTCAGGCTAGTTTCCTTTTTTCCAGACCCCTCACTGCACCAGAGCAGAGGCCACAAAACCCCTCATTGTTATTGTGTTGTTAACTGCTAACTGTCCTATCCCCATAAATGTAAACTAAGTATATGTCTATTCCTTTCATTTTTTTATCCAACCTCAGAAATTCCCCTTCCCCCTTTGCTTTCTCCCACCTCCCAGTCTATCACCAATGGATTTCATGTACCTCCCTTACATCTCTTCCTTTGGTTGTAATGTATAAAATAAGGTGCAAAACTGCCATTCTCTGCAGTATTTTCTCAATTCATTGGGATTTTGCTTTTCTTCAATTGTAGTCAGTTTGGCTCAAATAAACTCATCAAAACTCTCTACATGTTTAAATGTTACTTACGTTGACACAATAAAAATATCATCAATGTTATTAAATAAAAGTACTCATGCAAGAAAAAAAATTGGCTAAAAACAATTTCTAAAATAAAGAGGAATACTTATCTCAAACTCATTTAGATGTGTGCAGGTCTTTTTGTATGTCAATCATACCTCAATAAATAAAATAAAGGGGATCATTGTTTTGATAGAGTCATTGGTAATATTGCATTTTATTTCAATTGTATCCAGCAGTCCCCAGTCTCACCCATAATATAACTTCATTATAAAAAAATAAGTGAACTCAGTAAGATGTCAAAAAAACAATAAGAATAGGGGTCAATAATGTTTTTGTATTGTTCATTCTTCCTTCATTCACTCTTTTTCCCAAGTCACTTCCCCTTCTAAGGAAATGAGCAAAGATGCTCACCATACTTTCCTTCTGTTGTTGCTTATCTAGATGGGTGGTAATTTCATTGGGCAAAGGTCATGTCTGCAGTCTACAAGTCTTTCAAAAATATTTACATTATAGGTGGGGGCCATTCTTGTTCACAAACTTGACCCACCCAAGAAAAGAACGAAGAGTCTGGAGAAAATGACCAGCCTCCACTTGTGCTCCAGTTAAACTTTCCACCCTTACCAGACCACAGACACTTCCTGGCAATTGGACAGCTCTGTGATGACCTTAAGCCCGTGTTGCCTTGGAGACTGTTGTAATGTATTGGAATCAGCTTTGGGGCTGCGTGTCTGCTGCTACTGACCTCACCAAAGGGAAGGGCAAGGTCAGGAGGCTTCCAAAGGTCCAATTTTGTGTGGCATATTGACTTGGGCAAATATGTTTATGCATTAAGCCTCTTTTTTTTTTTTGGTGTTTTCATTTTCCAAATAAATGATCTCATCTTCTAAATTATAGCACAGTCACTACTGTTTTCAGAGAAGGCTTATATTATGCCCAATGTGAAGGATTAAAAACTCTGGGTGTTGGACAGACCTAACTCTCCATAACTGCCAGTTAGGCATTAGAGAGGTGATCAAATGTCAACAAGAGAACCTGGATTGTCTTCTTTTTATGCCAAGCCAAGTCTTGTGTCCCCCTTCCATACCATTAAGAGAAGACTGGCTCACCCAGCCAGTGTTGCTCGCTGGTTGGGTGTTGACATATGAACCAGAAGGTTATGGTTTGATCCCCAGTCAGGGCGCTGCCCAGGTTTTGGGCTAGATCTCCAGTAGGAGACATGTAGACATGTAGGAGGCAGCTGATTGATGATTCTCTCTCATCATTGATGTTTATAGCTCTCTCTCCCTCTTTTTTCCTCTCTGAAATCAATCATATATATATATATGATATAACCATGATATATATTAAAGAAGACTGGTTATTGGCACAAAGGTACTGCTCTCAGATCTAAAATTCTTCTTCCATTGCTCCTGACTCAAATAAAACCTTGGAAATCTCAGCCTAGCTGGCTGTAATGTGGACCTTTATATTCTTATTATTTATTCTTAAAGAATAAAGAACTTTCCATTTACCAAGTAGTAAAGAACACTCAAACTCCTTAAATATCATTTTACTATAAGGGAAACACTTGTCAGCTTCCCAGTCATTTCAGATATGATTCCTGAAAAGGACATTCTTTCATTCTTCTCTCCATACAGGCATAAACATTCTGCATTTTAAACTTGAATCATACAATGTTATCTGCTTCTGGTGTCTTATGTAATCTTTCAGGAATGCTGCAAGACTTTCCGGGGGCTCAGTGAGGTTGGGAATGGGGAAAGGCATGAAGGGAGCTGGAGGTTGGGGGTAGCAAGGGGAGAAGAAAAAAATCAAGTGTTTCCATACATCACTGCAGTGGCTGTTTGTGACAAGAAGTTATTGCATTTAAGATACAAGCCGGATGTGTGGGCTAAACAATCTCAGCTGATATCACAGGCATTTATTGATAATGAAAACTTGGAGGAAGGAAAAAGAAATTGTTGTCTTTAGTGGTTTCCTAGGCAAGAGGAAAAACCATATGGATTAATAAAAAACTTACTCTACCTTATCTAAGATAAGAGAAAACTGTTTCTTTTACTGCACAAGGAATGCTTCTGTCAAGTTTTAAGTGTCAATCTTTTAGGTTAGGGTTTTATGTTATATACTCCACTGCATAGGCAGATTTTCTTGCTTTAAACAATCATTTTAGACTTGCTAAATGATGCAGATATAAGAAGAAATGATACACTTTCAGAGAAGATCACATTTATAAGTCCTTGATTATGTGGGCTACTTTAACCCAATTTGCATATTGAAGTAAAATGGATTTCATTTCAAATCATGGTATTGTCAGGCAAGATATTATCAGAAAATAGGTTTAAAAATATTCTGGAATGTCCTTTGGAAATACAGTGGAAAGTTAATGGCAATAATTGATGAAAACAAGAAACTTTGAGAGACTAGTTTAAAAGTAAAATACAAATTAGATTACTTTAGGTACACTCGAAGCAGAGAGCAAAAAATCTGCATGTATTAATACCATGCACAGGAAAATGCAATATCAGAATAGAGAAAGGGCATAAAATTTTCCTGAAGGGTAAATTTCAAAATCATTTTTTAAAATATATTTTATTGTTGATAATACTGCAGATATCTCCCATTTACCACCCCTCTTTTTCCTCTCCCCTCTCAGCCTCTACCCACCTATTCCCAGGTGTTCACTACCCTATTGCCTGTGTCCATGGGCTATGCATATAAGTATATAAGTTCTTTGGCTTATCTCTTCTCGTCCCGCAACCCCACATCAAGTTTTGTCAGTCTGTTCCATGCCTCCCTGCTTCAGGTCTTATTTTGTTGGTCATTTCATTTTGTTCATTAGATTTCATAAATAAGTAAGATCATGTGATATTTGTCTTTTTCAGTTTGTCTTATTTCACTTAACATTAAAATCTTTTACTAAATAACTAAATGCATATGAAACAAGCATTCATCATTAGACACTGATCCCATTGTCTTTGCCGTCCTGAAGAAGGAGCTATGGAAATTACCACATTTCACATTTTCTTGGACAAGCACATCAACATGTTCATAAGTCACCCTCTATAACATAAATAAGAAGTCATGTTACTTATCACCAATAAAACAAAAATTGGATGAAGATGTTTTCTTGAAGGGTACTTATTTACAAGAAAAAGATCAGCCAATTGTATTATTGAATCAATAAGCATATGGACAAATTATATAAATGAATAATATCTCAGTAAGATTTTTATCAAACTTAAAACAGTCCCAATCTAGTCTGCATCACTTCACTTATCTCTAGAAATCACTTTGGTAAGTTGTTGAGTTGGAAAAAACCTGAAGTTACAATAAGAATTTAAGTTGCTTCTGGAAGACCTTTCAACAATATCCAAGGGCCAAGAAGTTCAGACAAGTAGTCCCAGCTTTAAAGATTTAGATAATTTTAGTGTCAATTCTAGTTGAAAAGCAGCCCATGCTGAATTTACCTGAGTCATAGGAAAGTATAATGTCTTCATAGAAGGTGGGATGCATACCTATTAGAAACAAATATTTAAGCTCCCTTGGCCTCTAGAGAGCTCCTTCTAGGAAGGCCCTGAGCAGAGAGGGCCTGTTAGTATCACCTACTCTTTGGGAAGGATGGGAATGGCCCATTCTCTAGCTTTGTTTTTCCTCTTTCTATCAACAAGCTCTAATCATATAACCATACATAGTATTCTGTCTGGATCCCACTGACAAATATGTTTGTGCAATAGATCATATGAAGAACTTAACTTTTGTAGGTATAAAGAGATTCAAAGACCCAGTAACTGGGTCACTGATATTTAATGCAGTTTCATTCTGATGAGGTCCTCTGTTTCGCTGGCAACAGCAGCTGTGCAGATGCAAACTCTGAATTCCCTTTAATATTATAGAGAAGACCACATAATTGACAATAGAAGAGATTTTATCTGGGTATGTTTACAAAATCTTCCTAGAGCTTCCCTCTTATTGGGGGACAAAGAGATTTATAATATATTTCAGACATAGGACAAATAATTGCAGTTTAGAGGCTCTTACCTCAAGTATTTCTTTCTATTATTTCTAGAATATCTTTAAAGGGTTCAGTTTCCAAAAACAAAATAACTATTAAATGGGCCAACTCATTAGTGTGACCCATGCCACTAGTCATATATAATACTCTCAATAATTTTTTTTTAATCTGGATTTTTGATTTGTAGGTATAATCATGAACTGAAAAGCCAAAAATATAAGAATGAACACACTCCTTAAAGTAAACCCAAAAAACAGAAACCTTAGAGAGATAGCCAAGATTGGAATCATAATGATTCTACTCCATTTTTGGGTAGTTGGGGCCCAAATCTAAACCCAAATGTAATCTCAGAAGTCTCACCCTGAAAGACAGGTTGAATTTCCCTCTGGAAGGTTACATGTCTAAAAAGGCATGTGAGGATTGGTGGGTCACTTTAATACTGGATCTCATTGGTTTGGTCATCCCATCGCTTTAGGCATTAGTGTCTCTGTGGAATTCTCATGACAAAATGGAAAGTATATTGTCCAATAAAGCTTCTGGAAATAAACTTTGAAAATGCAGGCTCTCCAACATCCTATGGGGAATATTAACCAACATTACATTGGATCTTTACTTGAGCAAAGAAACCCCAGTGGAGCACCTATGTGAAGGCAGATACTCACAGAACACCACACATTTCTATTCATGTTTGAAACAAAAAACAGCACACAGGACTAAACAGGGTGTGCTGGAAGAGTCTACCTTTTGGTTTTGAAGATACATATTTGTTTCTGATTACATATTTATTTTTACTTGTATTTAATGTTGTTTCATCTCTAATTATAATCTATGAGAAATAATTTTTTTTTCATCTAAGCATTTGCTATGCAGAATTGCTTTTAACCAAAGACAGAAGTAAGGGGGGAAAAGCATTTATTTTAAGAAATCTTTATGATGATCCTGGACTGAGAGTTACTGGAGGATATTTTTGTTGGTTTTAAGAATAAGCATAACCACCTATCTTAGCTTGGTTTGTAAGTGTAACAGGCCCACTTGTCCAAACCATGATTCTGAGAAAGAACCTAGAAGAAAACGTAGGCAATTGTTCTTACTTTGAGAAATTGTGGCTATTTGTTTAGTAGTTAACATTTGTTTTATAATCTTCCCATGCCACCCCTCCATAATAAATGTACATGTATTTCCTGGCAACAGATCTTCCTCTAGTCACCCCTCCTTCCACTTCGTTTTCTTTCCTTCATTTCTTAAAATTGACTTTGCAGGGTAATACATATAAATAAGATACTGCTCCATCTAGAAGAGCCCATTTCATAGAGAGGGATCAATGTATAACCAGAAAAGTATAGAACCATGTGTTGAGATGTAGGAGCAAAATGCTCTTGGACCACAGAGAAGCACTGAAAGTTCTAGGGTGTCATGGAGCAAGTGTGTGAGTGTGTGTGTGTAGGAGAGAGAGAGAGAGAGAGAGAGGTTTGAGTTGAGCCTTGACTTGTGTGTAAGAGTCTGTTTAAAATACTGGAGTGTAGAAGGGCAGCTAGAGAGAGAAGGGAGTCTTCCTGATTAACATATCCCTGCAGATAAAGTTGAAAAATAGCGGAGTAGAGAGAGGTGGTAATGTGGAAGGGGAAAAAGGTCAGAGCGTTCTCACCAGGCTTTTCCAAAGGAGGAGAGACCAGAGCAGCTGGAGGCCACTGAGACTGGGCAGGTTACCCTCTGGTATCCTCCATACCTTGAAGTATGTATTTGTCCTCATGTGAGGGTCACACTCTCGCCTTTGCTAAGGCAAGTCTTGCTTTCTATGATGACAAAGCCTTAGTCCCCTACATACCTCAGAATTAGAAGTAATGCAACCACTTGCTGGAAATCAAAACTAAAAAGGAACATATCCCTGATTCTTCAGTTTAAAGAACCGGATCAATTATTTAGATGCCTGGACCAGCGGCATCATCAACAGCAGAAACTTGTTGCAAAGGCAAGTTTCCAGGCCCCTCCTCAGATCTTCTGAACCATAGCAGACTGTGGAGGTGGGGGCCAGCAATCTATTTTTTAACAACTTCTCCAGGGAATTCTGATGCCTACTACAGTTTTGAACCTCTGTCTTAAAGAGCTGTAGTTTCAATGAGAGAAAGACTGAAATATAAATCAAAGTTTTGTTTCTATCATTAATTAACCAGATTATAACTTTAAAAATCCACAAAAACACACACAATTCTAAGAATGAGACAATTTGGCAATTTGAGTGCAAGTGGCAGTGAGTAATATAGTTACTCTAATCTAATCTTTTTTTCTTTAGATAAAGCAAGTCTTATGGGCCTATGCAAGAGTATAAAAAGCATAATGAAGGCCACTGAACTATAAAATTTACAGTGCTTTATTTATCCATGTTGACAGTTCAGTTGTAAATGTTTATAGCACCTCATCGACCATATGAGAAAACACATCAACCCACGTGAAAGGCGTAACAGTAATCACGGCTCAAGAAATGCTGGCGGGGCTTGGGGCTCACTGCAGAGAAAGGGGACTAAGGGCCAAGCTGTACTGATAAATATTTATAAGTAGATCGCTGAAGAATGAGAGAGGTCCTATTATAGTCGAAAGGTAACAGGTCATTTTTGAATAGTGGCATCTGAAACTGGAAACAAATTTGTTGCTGAAATACAAATTGGAGGAAATTGCTTTTGTGGGAAAACATTTCCTCTCCTCAGCGGGTTTCTCTTTTGTGTTCTGCCTGTTCTGATCATGGAATTTCAGAGGCAACTGGGATCTCCTGATAGGGGACTGGCTTCTGTTCCAAGCTCCCCTCGGTGCCCTAAGCAAAGTGCCTTGTTCCTATGTCTGCTTTTTCTCACTGAAGAGATGCACCTTACATCCTAACTTTCTGTCAAATGCTATTAGATCTTCAGATGATTGTTTCTAAATACAGAGCATTAAAAAATGAGCATTCACTGTAAGTATCTCAGTTTCCCCCTTCCCACTTTACTGTGAGTTTATAATTCTAAAGATTTTAAATTGTGGTCTTAAGCTTGGTGTTGTTAGGAGTTTTTAAACAAAGGAATTGTGTCTCTGAAAAATATGAACAACAGGAAACAAAGACAGCTGTCCTTTTCTCCATATAATAATAGCTACCAAACATTTGTTACATGCACAGAAGACTTTTTTTAAGTGTCTGTTGAGTCCACCTCCTTGGAAGTTACCTTTGAGAGGCCATTCAAGCACAATAGTACAACCACCTTGGAAAAAGAACTAGCATTTGCTTATAAAATTAAATATATACCTGCTCTGACCCAGCAACTACACTTCCAACATTTTTCCCAAGAAAGATGGAAAACTGTCCACAAAAAAGCCTGTACAAAAATGTTTGTGGCATCTTTATTCATAAGAGCCCCAAATTGGAAACAACACAGGTGTCTTATCAGTAGGATAATGAATAAACAAATGGTAGTATATTCATATAATGGGTGAATTCCTATCATTCACATATCGTCGAGCAAAAATAAAGGACAAACTATTAATACACACAACACTGGCGATTGTAACATCTCAAAAACATGCTGAGTTAAAGGAGCCTACAGAAGAGTATATATAAAAAGTCCTTTATGTGAAGTTCTGACACAGGCAAACAAATCTATATTGGAAAATTATCCTAACAGTGGTTACCTCTGGGAGGCTGCCATGTCTCTTTACTAGGAATGGCATGTGGACACTGCCTGGAGTGATGGTAATATTCTTAGTTTAGGCTGCTATAACAAAAATAGTGCAGAGAAGATGGCTTAAAAACAAATGCTTCTCTTTTAAGTGCAAGATCAAGCACGGGCAGACCAAGTGTCCAGTGAGGGCCAGAGTCCTGGCTTATGGAGAGCTGTCTTCTGGTTGTGCCCTGTCATGCCTGAGAGATATTGTTTATCTCGTGGGAACTATTCACATTGCTGAGGGCTCTGTCCTAATATCAAAGGCCCACTTCCAAATTCTATCACAGTGGGAATTAGGCTTCAAAATATGCATTTTGGGAAAACACAAGCATCCAGTCCAAGGCATATGTTATTTGGGCTTTGGATCGCAAAGGTCTATGAATCTGTTGAGGTGGTGAATGTGAACGAAGTGGTCCATTCTGTGTATGTGAATTTACCTCAGAAGGAAATAAAAGCAGAAGAAAATGTTGAGAAAAGAATGTGTGTGTATGAATCACCTGGGAGGCTTACAGAGAGCATATGTTCCTCGATCTTGTCTGCAGGTATTCTGAGGGTGGAGGGCAGGAGACAGTGTTTCCCGTGCACCTCAGCAAAACCATGAGCAGCTGCTCTGAGGTGTATCTGAGAACCAATTTCCATACAGCATGGTTTGGGTGGTTATAGGTTAAACTTGTGAAATTATTGCCAGTTCCTCCACTTTACAACCCAACCCAAAAAAGGTTAATGACTAAAAGTGTTAAAGACTGAGTAAACTTCAAAATATTCTAAGCTTTACAAAAATAGTCCATTAAAAAGTTGTACTGTGTACTTTCAAGCAGTAGATATTTACCTTCCCCCAAAATATAGTGCTGTGCTAATAAGCTTTGGTGACTTTTTTTTGCTTTTTGAATGAGACCAACTATGCCCATTTTGCAGGCCTGATGTTTTGTTTTCTTTTTTAACTTTTTATTTAATTAAAAATTTTCTCTTTTCATCTATCGCTCTAAACCTCAGCTATTGCTTCTTCAAGGCTTACTATAATTTGGTGATGTAAGTTTCATCATGCCCATTTTACAGGTGAAGACATTGAAACTCAGAAAATGTAGGTGACCTTTTCTTAGGTCACAGAGTAAGGACAAGCTTTGTAGGCTTGTAACTGGTGTAGCTGCACAGGTTTCCACCACCTCCCTCCCTACTGCCTGCCACCCTGAGGATCCCTATACTTAGAACTGATGCTCAGTGATCTCTTCCTGACATTTTAATTGTTTTATTATTGAATTTTTATAGTGAAGTTCAAGGGCACAATGGAGCCCCAGGGGTGGGAGCCTTCATTTAGAAGTGGTTCTGCCTTTCTATCAGATACCATTGCCTTCTTCCTCTTCTCCGAACCCTGTGATTGCCTTTGCCCTATGACCAGGGCAGTGACCACCTTCAGGGGGCGACCCCTGTTACACTGTTTTGTCAGCCTCCTGGGTAGCCTGGACATACACACAGGGAGAGTTTGGGGTCCTTGGGAGGATCGGACAAAAAGGCTACTGCCTTGGTCTGACAATGCCATGTCGCATTTGATAGATGTTTTGGCTTGGTTTGGTTTTGACTTTTTTTCTAGAAAACTGTGTTTATTTGGGAACAACAAAAACCTGCAATTCAGGACATATGGTTTAAAGGTAAACCATGCAGAGAAATATAGGAGAAGACTCCTCTTTTATGGATTTAGGAGAGGCTCTTGTAAACAAAGAGTCCTTTGGAAGAGACAGAAATTTCCAAGTATAGAAACTTTTCATTGTCTGAGTTATGGCAGTCTCCCATTGGTTGAGCTATTATTACTGAGTGATCTTTTTCTTCTTCCTGCTGAGTTAGTAACATCATTTCCTGTAGGACCTGCAAGATACATCTCTACCTCTTGGGTCAGTATTGTGTATTGAGTGGCACATGCATAAAAGTTCTCCTTTTGAGTCTCCTACTTTCATTTTAAGTGAGTTTTCTGTTTATAATTTTCACAGATAGGTGATGGCAAGAGCTACTTGCCTGTCCCCAATCCAGGTACCAATTCCATCCCAACGTGGAGGTCCCAATCGCTTGGAGATTGTCCATCATCTGAGGATTGGGAAGGTGGACCTATGAGAAAGGGAGATTGACTTTCCACCACATTAGTGGCTTACATTTTCATTTTTTCCTGGCCCCTGAAAATTATGTAATCACCACTGCTCAGAACTAATAAATGAAAGAATAGGCTTTGAATCCAAGTCTACCTTACTTCAAAGCTCCTGCTTTTAACAACAGCTACATTTAAGACATTATATCAGGTTCTAGAAAGTATACAGTTAAGAATTAATTGCAGTTCCTTACATCATAGAGGTTATGATAATGAACAAATTACAATCCCTGCCTTTCACATAAAATACAGGCTAAAGAGGTAAAAATATATATATAAAGCCAATTGTCATATACAGTGTGACAAATGTAGTGATGAGAATAAGCAGAGGGTACTGTGGATGAACAGGTGTGAGG
Source organism: Corynorhinus townsendii (assembly GCA_026230045.1). Taxonomy (NCBI): domain Eukaryota; kingdom Metazoa; phylum Chordata; class Mammalia; order Chiroptera; family Vespertilionidae; genus Corynorhinus; species Corynorhinus townsendii. The sequence goes on along the minus strand of JAPDVU010000002.1, from coordinate 136,938,589 downwards.
TTTCTAACCTAATTTTGAAGGTCAGGGAAAGCTTCCTATAGTTGGCATCTTAGCTCATCTAACTGATGAAATGGATAAAAGTAATGAAGAGTGTAAAGAATAACAGGTAACAAGGACTGGTTGAGATAGAGTATGTTTGAGGAACACAAGTATGTCTCCAGCTTGGAAATGAGAGCTGGGCTTTGGGGAAAGGGTGATAAGGAATGAGTCTGGACAAGTGGCAGGCACCAGATGGTGAAGGGTCTTGTGAAACAGAGGTGGAAGTTGGACAATTGCCAAGACATTTTAGGAGGGAAATGATACGTTAAGATGTACATCTGGAGGAAATAGTTCTGTTGACCAGGATAGTGAACTGAATTCAACTTATCTGCCAGTCTCCAAGCCAATTAAACAACAACAAAAGATGAAAAAAGGAGAATAAATTAAGAATGACATTAGAAAATAAGAATTAGTATCATTCCTGGACCTGAGATTTTGAGGGATTGTTAGAGAATAGAAAGCATAAAAGAAAATGTGTCTAGACTCTCCTGTGTCTAAACTTCAGGGAGAAAAAAAGTATCTGCAGTAGTTGGAGCAGCTCTGGGAACTCCAAAGGACCCAGAGAGGAAGCATCATGGAAGCATCATGGAGCTCACTTGCGGATTGTGGTTGAAGCAGCTGGAATTGCTCTCCCTCCCCCCATTTCTTTCTCCTTCATTTAGGCTATGCATGAGCAGTCATGGTGTGTACCCAGCACGGAACCAGTGAGGGTGGGCACTACAGCCAGGAAGATGGAGAAGCATTCCAGGAAGATGCTGGCCTCTCAGAACGACAGGAATATCTTCCTGGCTTATTTCACTTCGCATAACACTATCCAGACGTGGCCACATTGTCACAAATGGCAAGATTTTCTTCTTTTTTTATAGTTAAATTATATCTGTAGATATCACATTGGCTTTATCCATTCACCTGTCAAAGGATAGGTTGTTTTCATATCTTGGCTATTATAAATAATGCTGCAATTAGCATTATTGCAGATATCTTTTATATTTAATTTCAATTATTTTGGATACATATCCAGGAGTGGGATTGGTGAATGTTACGGTGATTCAATTTTTAATATTTTTGATGAATCACCATACTGTGTTCCATAATGACTGTAGTTATTAGTAGGGTATTGATTTGTTGAACGTTGTTGAGAGTAGGTCTTCAACATTATCAACACACACACACACACACACACGAGTTACCTCTGCTAATTATGGAGGTCTTGGATGTGTTAATTGTCTTTATTTTTGTAATCATTCTACATTTTTATGTATATCAAATCATCACATTGTACACTATAAATATATACAATTGTATTTGTCAATTATTTCTCGCTAAAATTAAAAACAGAAAGGACAGCATCCTTTAACAACTACTGGTGCACTTTGCTATCCTCCTACCCTCACCACGCTGGGTGATGATAACCCAAAAAAGAGCCAAGCCAGGGCTCTCAGATACAAAGCATAAAATGCAAGAAGTTAAGAAAGGAACACAAAGTTCTAAGACTAAGACTAAAAAGTAGACTAAAAATTAAAACATTAAAAATTTTCCCAAGTAGCAGAAATGACTAAGTAAGAAATTATTGGAAGAAAAAGTATTTTATTTGCAATTGCAAAATAAAAACAGAAGACCTAATAATAAATCCAAGAATTTATTTATTAGTTTCTTATATAGTTTATAAGAAACTATATAAAACAAAACCATAAAAATATGAAGGATATTTTAGAAGGCCTTAATAATTATCTATGTTCTTGGATAAGAAGATTCAATGATGCAAAATTGTTTTCTCCTCAAATTATCCCATGAAATTAATATAACCCCAATGAAAATGTCCATAAGATGTTTCATGCTGAAACCGGTTTGGCTCAGTGGATAGAGTGTCAGCCTGCGGACTGAAAGGTCCCAGGTTCGATTCCGGTCAAGGGCATGTACCTGAGTTGCGGGCACATCCCCAGTAGGGGGCGTGCAGGAGGTAGCTGATCGATGTTTCGCTCTCATGGATGTTTCTAACTCTCTATCTCTCTCCCTTCCTCTCTGTAAAAAATCAATAAAATATATTTTTAAAAAATGTTTCATGATACTTGACAAGCTCTCACTTTCATATGACAAATAAGATTTGTAAAAATAACCAAGATAATTTTAATACAAAAAAGTGTGAACTTGCTTTACTAGCTATAGGAACATGTCATGAAGGTATAATAATTAAAACATTGTGACATTAAAATAAAACATAAATCATTAATAAATAGACTTTAATTATTTAATTATAAATTATTTAATGGTGACCAAGCTTTTTATATGTAAACTAGAGGCCCAATGCACAAAATTCATGCAAGAGTAGGCTTTCTTTCCCCTGGCTGCCAGCACTGGCTTCCCTCTGGAAACCGGGACCCGGGCTTCCCTTGCAGTCCTGGCTTCTTAGGGAAGGTCATCTGGGAGGACATCTGGAAGGATGTCCAATCTAATTAGCATATTATGCTTTCATTATTGTATATATTTGAATTAAATTAGGTCACATAGAATAAATAGCCAAAGGTTAAAGAATTACCAAACACATATACTAATGCTCTTCTTGTTTTAGCCTTCAAACATCTTTTAGGAGCTCATACGTGTGCATGACATTTACTGCTGCTGACATCATCTCTACTGTTGTGTACAACTAACTACTTGTGAAGCCAGTGGAATCTTTCAATTAAAAGCATTTTCTTTCTTTCTTTCTTTCTTTCTTTCTTTCTTTCTTTCTTTCTTTCTTTCTTTCTTTCTTTCTTCCTTCCTTCCTTCCTTCCTTCCTTTTCTCCTTCCTTCCTTCCTTTCTTCCTTCCTGGTTATGACAGATATTTCATTTTATTTTTATTTATTTATTTTTAATTTATTTATCTTTATTATTGTGGGTGTTACAGATGTCCCCCACTGGTCCCCTACACCCAGTTCCTGCCCCCACCCCAGGCCTTTACCACACTATTTATTTTCTGTGTCCATGGATTATGCATATAAATTCTTTGTTTACTTTGCCTGTGTCCCCTCCTCCCTTTCCTCTGAGATCATCAGCCTGTGCCATACTTCCATGGCTCTGGACTATTTTGTTAGTTGGTTTATTTTGTTCATTAGATTCCACATATAAGTGCTATCATGTGATACTTGCCTTTCTCTGACTGGCTTATTTTTCTTAGCATAATACTCTCCAGGTCCCTCTATGCTGTCTCAAATGGTAAGAGATCCTTCCTTTTTATAGCTGCATAGTATTCCAGGGTGTAAATATACCATATCCACTCAGTTACTGATGGGTACTTGGGCTGTTTCCAGATCTCAGCTATTGTAAATTTTGGTGCTATGAATATAGGGGTGCATACATTCTTTCTGATTGGTGTTTCAGGTTTTTTAGGATATATTCCCAGAAGTGGGATCACTGGGTCAAACAGCAGTTTGATTTTTAATTTTTTTGAGGAAATTTAATATTTTTTCCCATAGTGGCTGCATCAGTCTGCATTCCCACCAGCAGTGCACTAGGGTTCCCTTTTCTCCACATCCTCACCAGCACTTGAAGAAAATATAGGCAGCAAAATCTTAGGTATCTCACATAGCAGAATTTTCACAGATACATCTCCCAGGACAAGAGAAACAAAGGAAAAAATAAACAAATGGGACTACCTCAAACTAGGAAGCTTCTGCACAGCAAAAGAAACAAATCATCCTCAAAATGCAAAGGGAATCCACTGTATGGGAGAATATATTTGCCAATGACACATTGGATAAGGGGTTAATTTCCAAAATATATAAAGAAATAATTTCACTCAACAAAAGGAAGACAAACAATCCAATTTAAAAAAAGGACAAAGGACCTAAATAGACACTTCTCCAAAAAGGATGAACAGATGGCCAAGGGACATATGAAAAAGTGTTCAAAGTCACTAATCATCAGAGATGCAAATTAAAACAATGAGGTATCACCTCACCTCTGCCAGATTGGCTGCCATCAATAAATCAACAAACAATTAAAAGCATTTTCTGTCTATTTTCTCTGTATGTATCCCCACATATGAGCTGTGTATGTTTATAAAGATTTGGAGAGGGTTAGCACAGGAGGTACCAAAAACAGTGCAAGTATGTCAAGGCAGGAGTACTTTCCATGACAGTTGTAGAGAGAAAATTATTATGCATGAAAGAAGAGGACAACTAAGTGGTAAAATAAATGGCACTGGCAATCAGCACAATAGAATTTCAAATAAGAGAATGTTACCCACTTTCTACCTGTTGGAATGAAACAGTCTCCAACCTAGGATCTGCCTCCAATCTAGCCTTCCTGCATCCTCCATGTTTCTTCCAGAGACTTTCCTGAAATGTGCATCTTCTCATTTGCTCTCATTCTTTAAAATTTTTCATTGGCTCTTAATTCTCTTGAGGATAAAGTCCAACCTCTATAGAATAAACTGCAAGCCATGAGGACTTTACATCTTTTGTCTTTCCCAACTTATCTTTTGTGTCACCCCTCTGAATCAGTCCTAGTTCCTGCAGCTCCAAACAAGTCAGGATACTTTAAGCTGTTATGCCTTCACATCTGAGGTCTTTACCTGAGGACTAACCCTTCCACCATCATCTACATTCATCCTACTTGACAGGCACCTACATATGCATACAAGATACTACTTGTTTTGTACAAGGTCAGGTTAATGATGTCATCTACATTAAGTATTTTTTCCACTGCACCACCTTGACCAAGTTAAATTGATCAGTTGGATCCCCTCTATAGATTCCAAATCCCCTTACTCTAGTATCTGTGATATTTTGTTCTTGACTTCATGTTATGTTGTGAGTCTGTTGAAGGACTCACTCATCTTTGTCTCTATAGCTGGGTTGCCTGCATTCTAATAATACCTTTATTTGCAGAATAACAGCCAAAGAATTGTTATAGGAGGTAGTACTTGATTGAGATCTTGAGCCATTGACAGGATTTGGACAGGATTCTTGGCAGGGGAATATGTACGAGTAAAGTTAAAAAATACACACACACACACACACACACACACATATATATATTACATATCCTATATAATAAAAGGCTAATATGCAAATAGACCAAACCATGGAACAATCGGTCACTATGACATGCGCTAACCACCAGGGGGCATGCACAGAACATGGTGGGCATAAGCAGCAGGCAGCAGAGCCTGGAACATGGCAGGCATCGACCATGGTGGGATAATGGAGAAGGTAAGCAGGGGTGCCAGACCAAGGCAGGGCACCTGTCACTGTCATCAGGGTGAACCTCTGGTGGTTAATGAAAATACTTTGTTCCCACGCACCGGGGTCCTGCCTGGTGCTTGCACCTGCTGCTGGCGCTGGCCCTGCTCACACCTGCTGCTGGCGCCTGCCCCAATAGCTGCATGCCATCAGTACATGGGAGTGGTGGTGGTGGGAGCAGGATTGCCGGTGAAAAGGGGACTGGGGTCCATGGCAGGAGGGACTGGGTGGGAGCAAGGAGGATGGGCCAAGGGCCCCCCTTGTGCTCACTGTAGCCTTGCGGCACACAGTTCTTTTCAAGGTGCACGAATTTGTGCATGGGGGCTGGGGTGGGTCCCTTGGCCTGGCCAGTGATGGAGGCCTATTGGGGGGCTGGCCAGCCACATGAAGGACCCTGGGAGTTTGGCCAGCTGGCCCCACCAATTGGGGCCTATGGGGGGGGGAGCTTTCAGGAGGAGGGGCTGTGGGTGGTTGGCCTGCTGGCCCCTCCCCCAATCAGGGTGGGGGGCCAATTGGGGCTAGGGTCTGCCAGGGGGAGGGGCTGCAGGAGGTTGGAAGGGGCTGATTGGTGCCTGAACTGGGGCTGGCGCATCATAGTCGGTCTGGTAATGCCAATTGTTTGGCTGTTCTGGTCTTTGGGTTCTAATGAAAGGGTAATATACTAACTAGACTGGGAGACCGGATATCTTCCTACCATCTGACTTCCTTCCGGACAAAGCCACGGTGGTGGGGGCTGAGGCAGAGGCAGTTAGGGGTGATCAGGCCAGCAGGGGAGGGCCGTTGAGGGCCATGAGGTTGGCAGGGGAAGGTAGTTGGGGGCCATCAGGCTGGCAAGGGAGTGGTTAGGTGGTTATCAAACCAGTAGACAGGCAAGTAGTTAGGAGCCAGGGTTCCCAGACTGTGAGAGGAATGTCCAACTGCCGGTTTAGGCCCCATCCAGAATGGCCCCATCCAGGATGGGGCCTAAACCGGCAGTTGGACATCCCCTGAGGGGTTCCAGATTGGAAAGGGTGCAGGCTGGGTTGAGGAACCCCACCCCCACCCCACCCGTGCGTGAATTTTGTGCACTGGGCCTCTAGTATATATTATAAAATGATGCATGAGAGAGGGAAAGAAAAAGATAGAGTGAGACACTTGGAGTAGTGGAATTCACATTTTAATATATATCATAAGACCACATTCTGAAACCATGAGAAGCTCAAGTTTATGTATTATGCAAAGGCTGAAGAATAAAACATGATTTTGAGTGCAGAAGCCCTATGATTTCTTCTTTCTCCTTATATGTCAGATCCCTTTAAAAAATCCTCTTGCCAATAGAATATGAATGTTAAAATTTGTTGTTGTTAAGTATTATATTATTGAAAAATAATACTAATAAAGCATATTAAGTCTAATGCCTTTGACTATAGTTATAATAAATATATTTACATTCCATTATGAACAATTTGTATATCATCTTTTGATGATTAAGTCCATTAATAACATGTAAATTGGTTATCATGGTACCAATGAAGACTAAAATCTAGTTGGGGTTGAATGGATTATAGGGGGCATTAATATGAGAATATCTTTTATAATCTAAGCACCTAACATTTTATATAGTTTATCCAATTTAAACCTCATGACTACCTTGCATCATGAGAATCATTAGCCTCATTTATATATGTTATGTAACAAAATTCAGAGAATTGAAATAGCATCCTAGCTGTGAGTAGAGTATCTTTTTATTTAGTCTTAGGCCCACAGCACTTGAAAATGAGAAACAAAAGTCATCACTTTTAGCATCCTAGCAAAATTGTTAGGAATGTATGTTATATAAGAATATTTTAGCATTGCTCTGGCCTGTGTGGGTCAGTTGGTTGGAGCCTAGTCCCATACACCAAAGGTGCAAGTTCAAGTCCCAGTCAGGGCACATAATCAGGTTGCAGATTCAATACCCACTTTGGGCGGGTATGGGAGGCAGCCAATCAATGTTTCTCTCTCACATCGTTGTTTCTCTCTCTCTCTCCCTCTGAAATCAATAAAAAACATATAATTAGGTAAGGATTAATATATATATATATATGTGTGTGTGTGTGTGTGTGTGTGTGTGTGTATGTGTGTGTGTGTGTGTGTATATATATATATATATATATAGTATTTTAGTTATTAGGAGAACATTCCTAAAGTAAATTATAAATCTAATTAAGTCAACTGTAATTCACAAAAATGTAATTTTTGTAAATAATGTAGAAATAAAGCTTTGGTCTGAGGAGAAGAAATACAGTTATATAGCTAGAAATGTTGATTAAGCCAGTATTTTGTGGCCCTTAAAATATTTTGTGAAATTTAGCTGCTTTGATTAATTTAGTTGCTTCATAATACACAATTGTTTCAGAAAATCCTATCTTAGTACATTTAAGAAACTCAACCTGAACATGGCTGTTAAAGTTAAGGTGCAGAATTCTTCTACAAGCTTTAAAGGAAGACTGGCTGTGTGACATTCTTTAGTGAGGTGTCCTTCTCCTAGTGCCTAATCCTTTCCAACCCACCCCTGCAGTAACATGTAAAATGACTAAAAGTATCTGTGCTCTCAACACCATAAATCTTCATGTAAACAGCACAGAGCTTAGCAAAGACAAATAGCAGGGTTATTTCTTTAGTAATGCTACTTTCTCTAAATCATTGGCTTTTCACTTTCTTGCTCCAATGCCTAATTTAACTGAAATACAGGGTAGTCTAATGAACTTAGTAGATGTATCTTTAACCGGAAGATTTGGTTCTATAACTAGTTTTCTGTGTCATATGGGGTAAGAATTATACAATTCTTTGTAACTCAGTTACAGTGTTCTTGATGTGGTCTCACTTCTTTGCTGTAGGAATCAAGAGTTCTTAAGGGTCCATCGCTATGATTATTTGAATAAAATAACTTCATATATTTGTATGATTCAATGTGAATGTCTCTGGTAGGCTATAGGCTTTTCAGGTAGATTTACTCCTAAAAAAGCAAATTTTTACTGTGCTTCAAATTTATCATTTATATCCTTTTACAATATTCCTTCTTAAAAGGATATGTCCATAAATAATCACAACCTATATTTCAAAAACTATGTGGTAAACAATTTGGGTTTTAAATATAATTAAGTTCCATTGATGTTTACACTGTGTGTAGTTATAAATATCCATTTAAGTTTTCAGAGCAAGAAGTTCAGGGTGGAATGGAGGAAAGAAGTTGGATTTTAGAAACTTTCTTTTATTTCCCTAAGTGTGTGTGACTATTTTGTAATATTTCATTATCCTGGTAGGACAGGGTGTATAATGTGTGTGACACCTCTAAGTGAACTCATTTAACACAGATAAATTCCACAAGTAGCTAGGAAGTGGCAAGCCCCATTGATAAGCTTCCCCAGTCCACAGAAATTCAGCCATAACATTCCCATTAACTTTGTTTGGAGCAGTGATTAACGATAAAGGGTAGAGACGAATCCAATGTAATATAGATAGGGAACTGTTATTTTCCTCATCCTCCAAAATTTGGCTGTCAGTGGATAAACATTTCCTCCTGTGGAAGCCTTTCTTCTCCCCTCACAATGGTATGCCAGCAATGTTGGGGGCACTCTGTAGGAGGATGTGGAATCTATTCTTGCCTGACCCTTCAAAGCAAGTATTCCCTCTACACTATTATCACCTCAATTTCCCTCAAATGCACCTCCAATCCCATAATAGTTTTGCTTGCACGACTTCTAAACTTCGCTAGAACAAAAATTCGAAGAGGACTGTAGGAATTTGAAAGAGTTTTCATATGGTGACATGTAAGAATTGCCTCGAGGGGGCACACAACACCCTGACAAAGCAGGAAGGCCCTGGAGACATTACCACCATGCACCTGTGTTTGGTCTGACTTCCAGCCTGTGACTCTGAAACTGGATTTTGTTAAGGCAATGAGAGCAGGCAGATTTGAGTTAATGCATGTAGAACATCACTTATGTGAATCCGATGTATTAATTTGCAATTAATTAATTTAAAAATTGTCATAAAACTGTAATACTCATGCTGGCATCATCAGTGAAATCTCTCCTTGGAGTCAGACCTACATGGGGAAACAAATCAGAAGCAGAATTTGCTTAAACTCAGAATTTGAGGAATTAGACAAACTAAGTGCTCTCAATAGAGGGTGTGAGCTTAGCAAGGATTTCAGTATGTAATGATGTACCTATTTATAGATTCCCTAGAATTTTTGCTGAGGCATGAAACTTGAATTATATTTAACTGAGCAATTGTTTTCAGGTTGGTATAACACAGAATGTTGCCAAGACACAATTTCAACTAAAGTATCATCCCTGGGCAAATAAAGAAAGGTTTCTAAAATGCTCATAGTCACATAGAAGAAAAAAATTCAAATATAAACCAATTCTATGATTCACAAACCAGAAGTGAATCCCAAAAGCTAGGTCCTGCCAGTTAACTAAGAGTTGCCCTAGCAACAGCAGAGCATCAAAAGTATAATTGCTGCCTTTGCCAGGGGCTTCAGATGGTTGGAGCATTGTCCCTGTATACCACGAGGTTGTGAGTTTGATCCCTAGTCTGAGTGAGTGCTTTCGGGAGGCAACTGATTGATCTGTCACATCACTGTTTCTCCCCCGCCCCCCCCCCCCCCCGCCCAATCAGTGAATTTGTCCTTGGGTGAGGATTAAAAAAAAATAAAAAGAGTATGACTGCCTATAACGAAGAGACAATATTGTCCAATCTCCATTCCCCTGTCAGCCAGAGCAATCAAGTTCTAGATATGGCCTGTGCTAATGCCACATAAATATACTAATAAATAATAATCATGGTTTTCATATCTTATGGCTTATATTCCTACCTAGGCCTAACATTGTAGAATTTGATAAATATTCTCAAATAGGCATTTCCATTTGTCAAAAAGAATACCAGAAAAGACCAGGAAATGTTGATCCTAAAGGGCACTTTTCCCAACAGGTTAAATACCTCAAATATAGATTTAGAGATATACCTCCCTGAAATAAATAAATCTTAGCATTGCTCTTGCAGTTTACATCATGCGTAATTACTTCATATGTGAAAAAAGAAAAGTTTGTACTCCGAAGATGCTGAATAGAACAGGACATCGCATGCAACTGAATCGCTGCTACTTCTTTCTACAGTGAAATCAGGCCCCAGAAGTGTCAGAAGCTGCAGATGGGATTTTATGCCCATTATCTCCACATGCTTGTTCATAAATATGGAAATTCTCCCTAGCCACCACCAAAAGGCTTTCTAAAATATTTTGTAAGAAAGTATCTTCGAGAGAATCCAAGATGGCGGCGTAGGTAAACACCTAAACTGCTGCCTCGCACAACAATTTCAAAAATTCAACTAAAAGACAAAACGTCTATCACCCAGAACCACAGGAAAGCTGGCTGAGTGGAAGTTCTATAACTAGAAGGAAAGAGAAAAGAGCATTGAGATGTGCGCGAGCACTGAAAAGCTGAGGTACGGAGGCGCGTGATCCGGGCTGACTGCGGGCGACTGGGTGAGTTGCTTTTTTCAACCCGAATGGAGACAAGCCCCCAACTACCCTGAAATCCAGTTTCTGGGGAGACGCGGGGGACCCAAACTCCTATGGGGAGAAGCTGGACTGTCTGCCAGTGAGGGTGGCTTGCTTGCAGAGCTGCGCACAGGAATAATTGTTTATGGCACTGGGGCACGGGACTCCGGGACGCAGTCGGGGACACAGAGCCGGCTAACTAGCAGCCATTGCTGTTTGCCATGCCCTAGCCTAGTGACACCCTGAGACCCCGCCCTGCACAACCTACAAACCCACCCAAGCTCCAAGCAGCGTATTTAGCATAAGAAAGCCCTGCCCTATCGCAGCTTAACCTAGCAAACTTGCAGCCCGGGTCAGACAGCTCCAAAACCTCCAAACCCCAAGCAAAGAGGAGAAAACTGTAGTTCTCACTGTAGCTCCTGCTGGATGACCTCAGACAGTAGCTGACCTGCACCCCATTGGAGATCCAGAAGCCAGTGTACCTAGTGGTCAAAGTGAGACACCAGATTTCAACTCCTCACATCCATAAGTGGCACATTCAAGAGGCAGACTCAGTGAGCACCAAAGCCCCACTGAAACAAGTCCTGCCCCGTAAGTGTGTCTTCAGTGCAGCAGTTCTTCCATTATAGACACAGTGAGTGCTCACAGCTAATTGGCCTGGAGGTCAATTCCTCCCAGTATACCAACAGCAATTAAGGCTTAACTGCACCAAGTCTTTGCACTCAGCCCACAAAGGGGTGTACCAAAAGCGTCCACATCAGGTGATTGGGGAGGCTGAGCTACTGCCCTCTATAGGTCACCTACCACACAAAGCTACTCCATCAACACAGGGAAGCAGCCAAAATGTGGAGACAAAGAAACATGTCACGAATGAAAGAAACGGAGGAAAGCAAACTACTGGGTGACATAGAGTTCAGAACCACATTTATAAGGTTACTCAAGAATCTTCTTAAAACTGCTGAGAAACTTGATGAGACCTTCAAGGAGCTTAATGAGAATGCCAAAAAAATGGAAAAGGATCAGTCAGAAATGAAGCATACACTGTCTGAAATAAAGAATATACAGAAACTCAACTGTAGATCAACGTACCCCAAGAATCAAACCAAAGATCTGAAATATGTGGAAACAAAAAACATCCAACCAGAAAAACAAAAAGAAAAAAGAATCCAAAAATATGAAGATAGTGTAAGGAACCTCTGGGACAACTTTAAGCAAACCAACATCCGAATTTTTGGGGTGCCAGAAGAAGGGAGAGAGCAAAATATTGAAAACCTATTAGAAGAAATAATGACAGAAAACTTTCCCTACCTGGTGAAAGAAATAGACTTACAAGTCCAGGAAGCGCACAGAACCCCATACAAGAGGAATCCAAAGAGGACCACACCAAGACACATCGTAATCAAAATGCCAAGGGCAAAAGACAAAGAGAGAATATTAAAAGCAGCAAGAGAAAAACAGTTAATTACCTACAAGGGAGTACCCATACGACTGTCAGCTGATTTCTCAACAGAAACTATGCAGGCCAGAAGGGAGTGGCAAGAAATATTCAAAGTGCTGAACAGCAAGAACCTACAACCAAGATTACTCTACCCAGCAAAGCTATCATTCAGAGTTGAAGGTCAGATAAAGAGCTTCACAGACAAGAAAAAGCTAAAGGAGTTCATCGCCACCAAACCAGGATTACATGAAATGCTGAAGGGTGTTCTTTAAGAAGAGGAAGAAGAATAAAAAAGTAAAGATAAAAATTATGAACAACAAAATGACATCAAATACATACCTACCAACAAGTGAATCTAAAAATCAAGTGAATAAAAAATCTGATGAACAGAATGGACTGGTGAATATAATACAATCAGGGACATAGAAAGGGAGTGGACTGACGATTCTCAGGGGAAGCAGGTGTGAGGGGTGGGGGAAGAGATTGGACAAAAATCTTACTCCTATGGATGAAGACAGTGGCGGGGGGTAAGGGCATGGGGTGGGGTGGGGAATCAGGTGGAGGGGAGCTATGGGGGAAAAAATAGAGGAACACCTGTAATAATCTGAACAATAAAGATTTATTTTAAAAAATAAAATAAATAAAAAAAATAATAAAATAAAATATTTTGTAATACAGGGTTGCTTGGAGACATTTTACTTTCAAAATAAATAGTTCTGCTTTGTCCAAAATGTGTGCAACCTGCACTAAACATAGACGGTGTCCTATAAACCTCTAAGGTTACCATTGCAAGGCCTGCTTCAAATGCATTTTTTGAAAGATCTAAATCCTTCCTTAATTTTAAAAGAGTGACATGCTAGAACTGTGCATACTATTATCTCTAAAAGACACCATAAGAGCATAAAAATTCCTCTCTCCTGACTCCAGAACTGCTAATCTGGGTGTAAGGATGCATCTAAGAGCTCTACCAGACACCAATGAATCACCCACCATGCACTTGGTCCCATCCCTTCTGTCACTTATAGGACTCTGAAAACTGTGATTAAGAGGCAACATTTCATGTTCTTTCTAGTAATCAGTATTGGCACTGACAATAACTTGGCATTATTTTGCTACTGTGTCACTGCACAGAAGCATGCCCAAGAAGGCATGCTTAGATCTGACATGCCCACTGTCTTAACAACCAGAAACAAATTATAGTGTAAACTCAGGATGTCTCAAGAGAAATACACATGCATCAGTCTGGGCTGGGACAGGTACCTGGGTATAGTTATTATGGATCAGATAAAAGAAAATGACAATTTGAGTATTTCTACCCATTCTTATTTCTTTACAGTTATTGAGGGACACTGTGGGACATTAAAATGACACAGTGTTGAAAAGTAAACTGAGTTAGATGGACATATGATCCAATCTTTAAGACATCCCTTCAAGTCTTATTTATCTAACATTGCTAGAGGAAAGGCAGATAAACTGTTACCAACTTATCTAAATTGAGATGATAAATCTTGACACTAGATGGTCTAATTTAATTTGGTCTGTCTTGTCACTTTTGCTTATTTCTATTTGGATATCCTTTTTGGGGATTGGATATTAACATATTTTCCCTATTAACAATGAACTGTTTTCTCTTTCCTTTCCAATGAAATAAAAATGTCAAGGGCAGCAAAAATGTGAGCATTCTCTGTTCATCTCTGAACCCCTTGACCTCATTTTGTCAGACTCTTAAAAAACCTAAAATAGTTACATAATATGAAATCTCCAGCTGATTCAGAAACCAAACAAGCTTTTCTCCAAAACAGACAAGCCACATCTATTTTTGAGAAAGGCTGCCTGCTAGCTGGGATTTCTGTCTATGAGCCTCATGCCTGGTTAACTATCAACACAGATCTATTTTGAAGTTTTTCTTTTCTCATCTAATATTCTTAAAGTTTCCTGGTTTACTCTTAGATAATAATAATAACAACAACAACAATAATAATAATAATCTACACTAATAAAAGAGAAACATGCAAATTGACTGTCCCTCTGCTACACCCACCAGCCAATCAGGAGCAAGCAAATTAACCCAACAAAGATTGTGGTTAATTTGCATATGCAGGCATGAAGCAAAGACTGAAGACAGCATAGAAGGAAGCCAAGTGCTGCAGAAGGGAACAGGGAGCGAAGCAGAGGAGAAGGGAGCGAGGCAGTGGAGAAAGGAGGGATCAAGGCAGCAGAGACAGGAGGGAGGCAGGCAGCAGAGATGGGAGGGAGCGAGGCAGTGGAGATGGGAGCAAAGCTCCCTTCTGTGCTTCGCTCAAGCTACAGGAAGCCTTATTCTTGTAGGAATCTTCCTGCAATGGGCTTCTAGTCTATATATATAAAAGCCTACTGGACAACCGGCTGGTAGCTATGAAATGCACTGACCACAAGGGGGAAGATGCTCAATGCAGGAGCTGCCCACTGGTGGTCAGTGTACTCCCACAGCCAACCTCCTGCAGCTGGCCAACCTCTCATGGTCCCTTCCCCCAGCCAGCCTGCCCCAATTGGCCATGATCAGCCTCAATCGCCAGTCAGGCTGAGGGACCACCCATGCACAAATTTGTGCACTGGGCCTCTAGTAGTAGTAGTAATAATAATAATAATAATAACTTCAAAGTTTATATTTATACCAATGTGTTTCTAATTAACTGATTTTATTTTTATTTTTGGGTTAATCCTCACCTGAAGTTATTTTTCCATTGATTTTTAGAGAGAGTGGAAGGGAGAGAGAGAGAGACAGAGAGAGAGAGAAACATTGATGTGAGAAAGACACATTGACAGACTGCCTCCCAAACACACTGGGACCAGGGCTGAGGATCAAGCCTGCAACCAAGGTACACACACCTTTGACTGGAATCAAATCTGGGACCCTTCAGTCCTCTGGCCGATGCTCTGTCCACTGAGCCAAACCAGCTAAGGCTAATTTCTCTTTTTTAATCTTTGTAAGTTAATTATACCATTTTGATGCCTTACTATTATTTGCCTGCCTACAACAGATGAATGTCAGAAAGAAGGGAATTATCAGTAGCATCAAGCCATGGCCAAGCATTTAGAGGTCAGGTAACATATTTCTTTCAGGTTCACAAAATGCAATCTTATCTCAAATCCATTTCCAGATGAGTTGGAATTCTACAATTCTAGAAGTGTAGCTGTGTTATTCTAGAAACGTAGCTGTCTTGTCACCTTCATGTGCAATAATCATAACCAACTTAGGCGAGGGGTGCTACATGGACTGAGGTGGTGATAAGATCTACCTCCTGAATGTAGAACTGCCTTCCAAAACAGCTTCAAAGTGAAAGAACCATTACATAGAATTCATTCTTTACCCAAAGCAGAGATATTTATTGGGAATATAAAATTTAAAACTATTATGAAAATAAACTTAAAATATAAGACAATTTTGTGGTATTTTTTTTGGGGGGGGGTAGATTTTCTCTATACCATTTTTTAAATTTATTCTTTCATTATTGATCAAGATATTACATATGTCTCCTTATCCTCTCATTGTCCCCCCAAACCCCCATTCACAGCCTTACCCCTGGTGTCTGTGTCCATTGGTTAGGCTTATATGAATGCATACAAGTCCTTTGGTTGATATTTCCCCCTTACCTCCACCCTCCCCTACCTTCCCTCTGAGGTTTGAAGGTCTGATTAGATGCTTCTGTGTCTCTGGATCTGTTTTTGTTCATCGGTTTATGTTGTTCATTATATTCTATAAATGAGTGAAATCATGTGATATTTATCTTTCTCTGACTGGCTTATTTCACTTAGCATAATGCTCTTCAGTTCCATCCTTGCTGTTGCAAATGGTAAGAATTTCTTCTTTTTTACAGAAGTGTAGTATTCCATTGTGTAGATGTACCACTGTTTTTTAATCCACTCATCTGCTGATGGGCACTTAGGCTGTTTCCAAATCTTAGCTATTGTAAATTGTGCTGCTATGAACATAGGGGTGCATATATCCTTTCTGATTGGTGTTTCCAGTTTCTTGGTATATATTCTTAGAAGTTGGATCACTGGGTCAAATAGGAGTTCCATTTTTAGTTTTCTGAGGAAACTCCATACTGTTCTCCACAGTGGCTGCACCATTCTGCATTCCCACCAGCAGTGCATGAGGGTTCCTTTTTCTCCGCATCCTCACCATCATTCATCATTTGTTGATTTGTTGATGATAACCATCCTGACAGGTGTGAGATGGCACCACATTGCCATTTTGATTTGCATCTCTCGAATGATTAGTGACTTTATATGTCTCTTAGCCTTCCTTATATCCTCTTTCAAAAAGTATCTATTTAGGTCCATTGCCCAGTTTTTGATTGGGTTGTTTATCTTCCTTTTGTTAAGTTGTATGAGTTCCCTGTAAATGTTGGAGAGTAAGCCCTTATCTGTGAAAACATTGGCAAATATGTCCTCCCATGCAGTGGGCTTTCTTGTTGTTTTGTTGATGGTTTCTTTTGTTGTTCAGAAGCTTTTATTTTGATGTAGTTCCATTTGTTTATTTTCTCTTTATGGTATATTTTTAATGTGATTGCATTTGAAAGTTTATGGTAGGCCAGAGTTATTTCAGAATTTGCTAAAGTTAGCTAAAGTTTATAATAATTGATAAGAAATCATTTATGAAAGTATTTCTAAACTGTTAAGCAGGTAGCAAATATGAGAGATTATTTTTATTCTTAAAAAATTGACTTAAAAATTGTCTGCAGGTTGCTTAGGATCAAACCAGAGAGGGTCGGACCTGCATTGCCATCATGTGCCCACCATCCAGATATCATTACTGACATGTACACATAAGGAACTGCTGGACATTGAAATTGGGACTCAAACATTTTTTGTTATTATATGTTTATTTCTAGTCTGTAGAGGCAAGATTTTTTAAAGGAAAGAAATCACATGATTTCACTCATTTATAGAACATAATGAACAACATAAACCGATGAACAAAAACAGATCCAGAGACACAGAAGCATCTAATCAGACCTTCAAACCTCAGAGGGAAGGTAGGGGAGGGTGGAGGTAAGGGGGAGAGATCAACCAAAGGACTTGTATGCATTCATATAAGCATACAAGTCCTTTGGTCCGACCCTCTCTGGTTTGGTCCTAGGGAAAAAATAGATACAGAGGCAAAGAAGCATTGAACAGACTGTCAAACTACATCGGGAAGGCAGGGGAGGTTTGGGAGGGGGGGTGGGCTGTAAGAGATCAACCGAAGGACTTGTACGCATGCATATAAGCATAACCAATGGATACAAAATACTGCGGGGGGGGGGAGGGGGGGCTGGCGCGGCAGGTGAAGGCATGTACTGGGGGTAGGGGAGGCCAGGAGGAGGTCAATGGAGAAAAAAAATGAGACATATGTACTACTATTTGTAATACTTCAAACAATTAAAAAAAATTGTCTGCAATGCTTCGTCACTTATAAAATTTAAATATATTTTTAAATTCCTAGCATCTGGTAGTTACTTAAAGATGCCTTGCTTCTTCATATTATCTTAAACAAAAAATATTAGAGCAGTTTGTCTTTTACAAAGGTTCTGTTTACCACTGTATACATTTTCACAGAACCTGGCCAAGTTAAAGAAAACTAAGTACATTTTCCTGATTACCTTCATAAACTTCTCTGGGGGTATAAACTGATAAAACATTCCTATTAAGCAAGTTGGAAATATGTATCAAGAGTGATAAAACAACCCTAGTTCCCCGAGATATGTGATCAGCACCAGGACCCCGCCAGCAGGCCAGGGGTTCCCGAGGCAGGTGCTGGGTATGGAGGCCACGATGGCATAGGCTACCAAGGAGACAGAACTGAACCTCACATCACCTTGCTTGGCCCCTGAGGATGGCTGGTTAGCCAGACACGGGTAAGGTTCCTCAAGGAAGGAACAACCTAAGACAGGCACAGTCGCAGAGGGGCCATCAGGAGAGAACTTGTAGGGCAACAGAAGTGGGGCACAGACCCTCACCCCCCCAACATTGCAGGGGCTTGAACCCTCTCCCCTTCTGAGGGAGGTCTCCTGCCCCCATGGCTGCTTCGCACTTCCCACACCCAGCTCAGATCGGGACCCAGGCAACAGAAAGAGACTTGGCCCAGCTCAGATCAGGATACAGGAGACAGACAGAGACTTGGCCCAGCTCAGATCGGGACACAGGTAACAGACATGAGACTTGGCTGACAGCAGCTGCCCTATATCTAAATTCAGCCTAGCATCAGGAATGCTCAGGGCCTACTGAAGAATGCAAATAATCCTTCCCACTAATATTTATAGGGTAAACTAAGATTGTTGGTAGAGTATTAAATTTGACAGTAAAATAGTAATCAAGTTTTCAGATTAATTTAAACTGGCTAATTGAAATAAGTGAATATTCAAGTAAATTTAATTGTACTGGACAAAAAGCTGTTCTTAAAGTAATAACTAAAATTTCTATTGGTAGTTCATCTCATGGTAAAATTCTTGAACATGCAATGAACCTAAAGCAGTCATATTTTTGGGCAAAAAAAAATTAAAATTTAAAGTTATCAAGACTGCATTATAAAATTTACAAAAACCTCCATTAATCAAAAAAAGGGGGGGATAGTAGGGTAATATCATGTAAGGAAAAATATCCTATAAGTAAATTACATCTAGAAAATTTTTATTTTACAAAATTAATTTTCATTTGTAATGTTAACAGCAAGACGGCCATGAAAAACACACATGGTGTCTAAATAAGACAAAGGAAAATCACTTGGGCAAAAATAAAAAGGATCCCAAATCAATTATATAGAAAAGATTCCTTTATTAACTTGTGGTCGAGAATATGTTTGTATATTTTCAGAAAACAACTCCAAGACCATGTGGATTCCTGCAACAGAGAGGAATTGACAGGTCTGCTCCAAACACGAAGACAAGAGGAGAAACAGTCCAGAGATGGAAGATGCTGACAACGCCTTGCCACGCAAGCTGTCAGCAGCTGTGTACCGCTGCAGGTTGCCTAGGACCAAACCAGAGAGGGTCGGACCTTCATTGCCACCATGTGCCCACCATCCAGATATCATTGCTGACATGTACACATAAGGAACTGTTAGACATTGAAACGGGGACTCAGAACTCTTGGACATCGAAATTGGGACTCAAACACTTTTTATTATTATTATTATATGTTTATTTCTAGTCTGCAGAGGCAAAATTTTTTAAAGGAAAGAAATGGTGGGAAAAAGATACAGAGGCAAAGAAGCATTGAACAGACTGTCAAACTACATTGGGAAGACAGGGGAGGTTGGGCGAGGGGGGCTGTAAGAGACCAACCGAAGGAGTTGTGCGCCTGCATATAAGCACAACCAATGGATACAAGACACTGGCGGCAGGGAGGGTGGGCAGGTGAAGGGATGTACTGGGGGGTAGGGGAGGCCGGGGGGAGGTCAATGGGGGGGAAAAAAAGGAGACATATGTACTACTATTTGTAATACTTAAAACAATAAAAAAAAGAGTGAAAAAAAAGTTATAAAACAAATTTATATATTTGACCTTGCTATTTCACACCTAAGATTCTTGAGGTAATCATAAGTAATAAGGAAAAAGAATATTTGCAAGGATGTTTTTCATAGAATTTTTTATAATAAGAAACACTGCAAGCAACCTTAATGTGTTAGTTACTATATGGTATTTCCATGTAAAATGGATTCATTTATAAAAATGATCTTTACATAAAATTTATAACATATCATATAAATTATGATATAAAGTTAAATGGACTACATTCAGGGTGAAAAATTGTGGATAAATGAGCTCTACTATAGATAAAAATAAAATGCATAGCAAAATATGTAAAAATGTTAGCAGTGACTAAAGCTGAGTTTGGAGATTGGATTATGTTGCATTACTTTGCATCTTTACAATTGCTTATTGAGGTGACAATACTACATTCAACAAAGGTCTGATTTCACCCTCTGTTACTTGGTCTCAGTAATATTTCACAATTGTTGACATAAACATGTATTAAAAATTATTTCTCTGTGCCTTTTCAACAATGGATGACATCAGCGATGTCTTAGCAAATAAGGAAATTGATACTCAGTTAACATGATTAAAAAGATGAAAACCATGACCAGAAGAGAACCTTTGCATTATAACCTTAAAAATCCCCCAGTGTACATATTTCAATATCAATATATGCTTAGAAGATGTATTTTGAAAGATTTGTGTCTTAAATAACACACTGATTTTAACCTCTCTTTCCTGCCCTTTTCAAAGCTACTGAAGAGGATAAACTTTAAAATGAAACACACATATTTCCCTAATTATGTTTACTATTACAACATAACTTAAAGAAAAGTTTGGGGACATCTATACTAATAAAAAGGTAGTATGCTAATTAGACCAGATGTATTCTGACGACAAGACAACCATCCAGACGTCCTTCCAGACAAAGCCACAGCAGCTGCCTGAGGCTCAGGCAAGCTGGGGATGGCGCCTGCCACTGCCCAGAGCTGGCCCAAGGCTCAGGGGATGACAGCTGCCCAGCAGCATGAGGCTCAGTTAAGGGCCGATCAGGCTGGCAGGGGAGCAGTTAAGGGGATATCAGGCCAGCAAGGGAGCTGTTAGGGGCATCAGGCTGACAGGCAGAGGCAGTTAAGTGGGATCAGGCAGGCAGGTAGGCAAGTGGTTAGGACACAGCGGTCCCGGATTGGAGAAGATGCAGGCCAGGCTGAGGGACACCCCTCTGTGCACAAATTTCATATACTGGGTCTCTAGTATATTATAATAAGATAGTTAGCTATTGTACTTGAATTATAAAATATATAATAAGCAAATATGCTCTGAACATCTCCTTCCATATTTAAAAGAAGACCCCATTTAAGGTCACTGTGTGCTATCATTTATTCTATTGTTAGAAAGAATATGAACTGCAGTATCTTAGTTGTTCACTGGGAACTACTTCGAACTCCTTAGTAAATTAGCCTTTACTTTGCTTCTAATCCATTGTCTAGAATGTTCTTGGGATAGAGTGGTTTCACCAAATGAACAAGGCTGGAATGGCCATTCTCTTAAAACAACAGTTTCTCTTTTGCCAACTTGTCATTTTCTACCATTTTCTGGAGTAATAACAAATGTGTCTCCCCCATCAGAAATAGAAGCTACAATGTAAGTCACCCAGCCAAGACCATGAAATAGACAGTAATTTATATGTCTTTAACTGTATTTGCCACATGCCTCCAAAAAAAAAAAAAATCTACTATTCAGTTCTTATCTGGCAAAGTACAGAAATAGGAGTTTTGTTTCCTGTTATTGCAGTGCTTGTGGAGTTAGAGAAACGCTCTTGATTTCCTTTCATAAAGTTTTCTTTCTGAAACAATCAGGATTGTAGTAAACACTGACCAAAAAGAGAGGGTTCATTTCATGAATTTCCAGTAATGCCTGTGCTCTGAGTATTGTTTTTTTGTTGTTGTAGGAGATATGAAAGTTTAATTATGAATAAATATTTCAATTGCTGATTTCCCATATCCAGGGGACTGTGGTGTTCCAGGAGAAATAAGTGGGCAATGCCACACTTTCTACCCCACTATCCCTAGGTCTAAATTAATCAATTTACAAGTAACATATGTAAATTTTCCTGCAATAGCAACTAATCCTGAGGTATAATGCTGAGGTGCAGCTTTCTATGATCTGAAAGCACTGAAGAATTTTAGGCATTCCATTTTGTCTTTATTTTCATGGGGATTATGCCCACTGATCACTGTGTGTTTTCCTTGGAACTCAGTCTGAACTTTCTCTTTTAGCCTCTTAAGTCTCTCAAAAAGTTATATCATTCCTACTTCAAGGCTTAGGACACCTCTTTTGGATTTAGGCTTAACTGTGAGGGTTCCATGGGTTTTACCAGATTTCGAATCAGTTAACTAGCTAAGCAGGTTGAATGTCCATCATGATTTACACTGTCTGGTTGGCAGTTTGTTTAGTCGCAGCTGCCCTTCTCCCTAAGCTAATGTTGCGTTTTTTTTTGTGAGCACTTTGACAAAACTGTGACACTCTACTTTCAGCTAATTTCTACTTCTCTGAAGAGCTAGTCTTTGTCTTTCCTTATGGTTTTACCAAAATTTCCTTTTTTTCTTTCTAAATACCTTATAAATTCATAATCTCATCCAAATGTCTCCCCATACAAATGTGACTATACCTTTTCTGACACAGTGCTTGATATGCCCTTTTCTTTGTCAGCAATGAGGCTCAAGTGACAGTAAAATATTCACAATAATGGCTATTTCACTGGGCAAAATAATTCTACACATTTCTTCTCTCCAAATCCCACACTTGCTGCTACCAGTCTAATCATCACATCAGAATTGGCTTGCCCATCCAATTGTCTGACATTCGGAAGCCAATCCACTTAGTCTGGATACTGCCCCATCTACCTTCACTCTTCATTCCCAGAAACAAGATTCTGACTTTCCCTCAGGGAACTCAAACTCTTATCCTGTAATCCAGTGTTTCTAAGAGTAGGGTTTTCTTTAGACTTCATAGGGCCTATCTGGAAACTTCCAAATTCAAGATATGGTCTGGGTATTTTTCACTGTTGCACATCCCAGATACAAACTCCCAAATGGCTATGCTGAGATCCATTCCTCAACACCATTGTCTTTTGCTGAAATGCTCCGCCTGCTGGTCTAGAATCTTCCCCATCACCTATGGCCATCTCTGCCTACTCTTCATGTGGGCCCATTCAGGGACATGTTTAGTCTCAGGTTCTGATCCTTCTCTCTGCATTCTGTCTGAATGCCAGCGGAGTCTTGGTTTGTAAAAGTTCTGCCTTGGCTATGGAATTCACTTGCAGAGTGTGGCCTTAGACAAGTCTCTTTACTTCTTGAGCCTCAGTTTCCCTTTCTACATAGAAAGGATATTCTCCTAAGTCATGAAAGGTCCCTATCAAGAATGATTCTATCTGTGTAGATTCTATCAGACCCTATAACCTAGAACCAAGGCCATGTTTTTATAGATAGAGGCATGTTTTATCTCCAAAGTATGAGGGCATGTTAGCCATAAAGTTTTCCTACTGATAAACCACAGCTCCAAAACGCCTACCATTAAATTATCTAGGGGCAACTCCGAGGTTCCCAAACCTTAATCTTTAGCAAGGGCTGCTTTGAGATGAAGCATTAAATGATCTCTAATTTAGGACATTTCAATGAATTTTCCAAAAAGTTGAATTTTTAAAATTTAAGGAATTTTCTTTGAATATGAAACTAAACCTTACCAAATTTTTTTTGTATTAAAATATCCTTTCTTTTATAAAACTTTGGTTATACTAAGTAGTAATTTTGTTGTGGCTATTTTTAAGGCCCTTAAATTACTAAAATAAAATTTTTAAAAACCAGTTCTTAATATTTTCCCCTCCCCTCCCTGTCCCTTCTCTCCTCACAAGGCAAAGGGATAGTTTTACTTGAAATATCAATAGTATCTTGTCTGGTGGTCAAGCTGGCAGCATAGGTAAATGTGGTACTTGCTTTCTTCTACAACCACATCAGAGTAACAACTGAACTACACAACAACCATCATTCAGAACCACATGAAATCTAATTGAACAGAAGTCTTACAATTACAGATATAAAGAGGAAGCCACATTGAGACTGGTAGGAGAGTTAAGATGCAGAATAGGCTGATCCCACACTCATGTATGGTGAATAAAAATTGGGAGGAATATCTCAGCTGTGGAGGTTCCCCTGAGGAGGGAGGAATCCCAGTCACACACCAGCTCCCCCACCTCCAGCCCTGGTTTCCCAGCCAGGAAAATAAGTTCCCACAACTTCTGACTGTAAAAATCAGCAGGAATTGTGGCTGAGTGAGACAGAGGGCTGCTGGAGTCTTGTGCAAGGACTCACTCAGACTCACTCACTCTGAGCTTCAGCACTGGGGAAGCAGCTAAAAAGGCATCAGGGACATATGGGAAGGGACTGAATTGTTTGACATCGTGGTGACAGCTGTAAGGGCAGCTTTCTTTCAGACAGAAGTGCTGGCAGAGGCCATTGTTCCTTTGCTGAGCCCATCCCTCCCCATCTCCCCCCAACCCCAGTCAGAATTTTAGTGCCATATCTGAGTCTCTACCAACCTATCACTGCTTGTTCCACCACAATGATTACCTGAGACCCCGCCCCACCCAACTTGCAGACCACCAAAGCTGTTTCCAGTGGCTTTTCCATATGAACATACTGTCTTAATTCATGCTTTAGAATTTCCTAAAATATCTCAAACAAGCAGTATCTACCCTTTGCATACCCTATACTTCTCACTAAGTAGCTCCAGCCCTGTCACAAATAGCAGCCAGCTTTGGTTCATGCCCTGGCATCTCCTAGGCACCTCCAGCACAAGGAGCAGTCATCTGCAGTTGTTTTATAGCTCATTCCAGTGGCCCCCAAATACAATACTGGTGGTGGCTGAACTTGACTTGCATCTTCCAGGAGGCCCCAGAGCCAACACACCAGGTGGACAGTTTCAAACCATGTGGAAGCACCATCCAAGCACTTCCACAAGTGGCACATTTAAGGGGTAGATTTATCAGGCACCAGAGGAACACTGAAGTATGTCCTATTTTGTGGGGTGGGCCACTGCACAGCTGATCCTCCAGGGTGATCACAGCCAATCCTTGTAGCCAATTGGCCTGGGAGGTAAATCCCTCCTATTGATGTGCCAACAACAATTAAGAATCAACTACAATAGGAGTGCATACACAGCCCACATGATGGGGGGATATACATGAAGTGACCAGCTTTGGTGATTGGGGAGACTGTGTTATTGGACTTTACAGAATACCTACTACATAAAACCACTCTACCAAACACCAGAGATATAGCAGCTCTACCTAACATAAGAAACAACTACAGGAAGGTTGCCAAAATGAGGAGATAAAGAAACATGTCCTAAATGAAAGAACAGAACAAAACTCAGAAAGATAATTAAACAAAATGGAGAGAAATAATCCACTAGATGCAGAGTTCAAAACTGGTTATAAGGCTGTTCAATGAACTTAGGGAAGAGTAGATGAACTTAGTGAGAACTTCAACAAAGAAATAGGATATTTAAAAGTGTAACTAGAAAACAAAGAACCGGTCAGAAATGAAAAATATATTAACTGAAATGAAGAATACATTATAGGGCATCAATAGTGGAGTAGATGAAGCAGAGGATCAAATCAGAGATTTGAAAGATAGGAAGCATAAATCAACCAATTAGAACATCAAAAAGAAAAAGAAAGAATACAAAAACTGAGGATAGAATAAAAAGCCTATGGGACAATTACAAGCATATCAGCATTCACATCATGGGGGTGCTAGTAGGAGAAGAGAGAGAAAGGAATTGAAATCCTATGTTAAAAATGACAGAAAACTTCTCTAACCTAGTGAAGGAAACAGACATATAGTCTAAGAAGTGCAGAGAGTCCCAAACACGATGAACCCAAAGAAACCCACACCAAGGCACATCATAATTAAAATGCCAAATGTTAAAAACAAAGAGAGTCATAAAAGCAACAGGAGAAAAACATTTAATTACGTATAAGGAGCTGTCATACGACTGTCAGCTGATTTCTCAACAGAAACTTTGCAGGCCAGAAGGGAGTGGCAAGAACTATTCAAAGTGATGAAAAGCAAGGACCTACAGCCAAGATTACTCTACCCAGCAAATCTATAATTTAGAATTGAAAGATATATAAAGAGCTTCCAAGACAAGAAAAAGCTAAAGGAATTCATCATAGCTAAACCAGTATTACATGAAATGTTAAAAGGCCTTTTCTAAGAAGAAGAAAAAAATAAAAAATATGAATAGTAAAATAGCAATAAATACATATCTATCCACAATTGAATCTAAAATACAAAATAAATAAAAAAGCAGAACAGATACAGATTCATAGATACAGAGAACATTTTGAGAGTTGCCAGATGGGAGGTGTGTTGGAGGGATTAAGCAATACAGATTGGTAATTACAGAATAGTCACAGGAATATAAAGTACACTATAGGGAATATAGTCAATAATTTTGTAGTAACTGTGTATGTTGCCAAATCAACATGAGATTTATTGGAATGATCACTTAATACAGTGGTTGGCAAACTCATTAGTCAACAGAGTGGCAAACCGCAGTTTGCCGACCACTGACTTTGTAAGTTATATAATGTCTAATCACTAGTTTGTGTACCTGAAACTAATATAATATGGTATGTCAATTGTAATTGAAAAATAAAAAAAAAATATTTAAAGTAAAAAATAATAGTATATTGTCTGGTAACAAATAATACTCATTTTAATTTATATTAACCATCAATTTCCCTGAAATCCTTTGAGTTTAAAGCATAGGGTAGGTCATTTGGCAAAGAATGAGGAGTAGAATGTTTATGTCATTACTTACGTGTGGGACATTAGGGTCATATGTTTTGAAAAGTATAAGTTCTTTGGTGGGCAGTGGGTAGAAAGGGAAAGAAAATAGGACCATATAAATAATAGATAAAAACCCAATACCCAAGTGTAACAGTGTTCACAATCTTACCCAGGACTAGACCAACCAACAAAGTACAATGAAATTATTTAAAACTGAGTGTGCTAAAACTCAACCTGCAGCTTCACTCTCCAATTCACATTATGACTTATACAAACCTGGTTCGGAACCCACTATTTCTCCAAGCGTTGAGAAACTTATGGTCTCCTTTAACAAACAGCCCATCTAGGTCTTCCCATACATGCAGCTGGCATATCTTTCATTATGTTTCCAATACTGCCGTAAGGCACCAACAACTCTCCCTCAATCTTTCATAATACCTTTCAGTCCAACTGATTCAGGTGATTTCCAGCCCTCCATCTCTGCCCAACCCTCACCCCTGCCACATCCCTCTAGTCTTAGGAATGGACACTTGGCTCAATTCTGGCCACTCATCTTGCTAGCCACAAAGATTGATTTAGGGATGGTCGTTTGATCCAAACCACAATAATCAGAGACCTTACTAGACCCCTGCCAGAGCAATTGGAAAAAAATAATATTCCTTCCTCTCAGATCAGAAGTTCAAAGGTCTATGTTGGCTCAGGGTTGCTTGAGGACCTGTGTGTGAATGCAAGAGTAGAACAGGCATATGCACTGCAGAGGGCAGCCTTCATATCCAGGATCCAGTTATATCTACACTTGCAAATGGTTCCTTTTCTCCCCCTCCCTCCTTTTTTTTTCTTTTATTAAGCTAGCTTGAATTAGGTTTCCATACCTGGTTACTAAAAGTCTCAGAGGAGTGTATGATTTGGGGTATTAGGGCCTTTCCTCTGAGAGATTTATTGCCTTAAAAAAGTCTGTCTGAGATCCCTGGAGATCGCAAAGACCATTTTTTTTTTCCAATTCAGAATTACTCTTTTTTAATATATTTTTTTAATTTCTTTATTGATTAAGGTGTTACATATGTACTCTTATATTATAAACAAAACAAAGCTCCATTTCAAATGCCATATACTAGTAAAACTACTACAAACAGTACTTTCAGTTGGAGGTAAGGGTATGGCTTCATTCAGTTGCGTCTCAGTCTTTCACATCTGGGAGTTTTGCTTCCCTAATTGTTTCTGGAATAAGCAACATCAAAACGGACATAAGTCAGGAATGTGACGTTTCCAGGCGCTCCCTAGATCAGCTCCTCTTCTGCCATTACTAAGTTTCCTCTCCCTGACTCTTCTACCACCTACTATGAGGCCAGTTATTTTCCTAGGACTGACTCAGGGGCAGACTTTCTATGTACCCAGAGAAAGTCTTCAGTCTTGAAAGTGACTCTAGAAGAGGGTACAGAGCCTATCTGCCCAAGTGTACTGACTCTATTTGGGGGATGAGAAAGCACGATGCTCTGTACAGTTCTGACACTGAGTAGATTCAAAAAATAATCCTTTTGGCCTCTGAGAAGCAGTCTAAAGCTAGAGTAATCAGTTTAAGTCAGGTTTAAATCCCTAGTGAGTTTTCTGATGGCTTTTTGTTGATCCTGACAATCATAATTCTTCCTCCTGAACTACCATACTACAATGCCCTATAACTTTAAAAAAGGGGGTTGGGGGGATATCTAAAAATGAATTAATTTGTTTTTGTTTTTAAAGGTAATTCCACGTAATGCTATCAATAGGCCCATGGTAGAATTTTTCTTGACACCCCACAGGCCACTCCAAAGCAAGTTGCTTTATAGAACTTTTACAACTGTGCAAGGTTAGAGTTAACTGGCAACAAGCCTGAAAATCTGGTTATGTATATAAGTACAGAGCTGGTTCATCAAATCCCTGTTCTGACCCTCAACCCAGTGCATTTCAACTAAAGCATCATCTACCTGCTTCTTAATGTTCATCAAACACTTGAAAAGGTAATGTCCAGCCACTCCTTGGAAAGGGTTCCCTTTTTCAGACACTGGGTTGATGAGCCTCTCAGTCCTGGGCTCCATTGTTGGAGCCTTTACAAGTTTCCAAAACCTCCATGTCTCCCTTTTCCTCACTCCTTTCATCCTCCATGGGTTCTGGGTTTCTTTCCTGGGAAAGTGAATCCTGGATTGGGCCATGGCCCTCAACAGTGGCTGACTTGCCTTCCTGTAGAGCAGGCCCACACAGGACACTCTTCCAGGGGCCCTGGGCCAAATCTCGGCTACTGCCAGACTCTTCAGGGGTGAACCTTTTCTCTTCCAAGGCTTGGATGACGTCCTCAGGAGCTTGAGGAACTTCTCTCAATTGTCTCACTCATTCTCTTTTCTTTCTCCTTAAATGAATCCAGGAGTTTTCTATGGCTGTTAGGAAAAGGCTAATTTCCCCTTTCCACATGGAACTCATTTATGGTGGACCTTTAGATCAGTGAGAATTTTTTCAATCCATGTCATCACAAGTACCATGCCTTTTTCCATTGTCTCAGAGCCCAAAGGTGATGCTTTGAGGGATAATTTTTTCATCACAGACTCCAACACTACAAATGTGATGTGTTTTCTTGGTTTCTCTAATTTTCTTTGCTTTCTTGGTGGCGATAGTTGTTATGTTATCATAAAAACTCCAAGCTAAGGCCCATCTCATTGTCTGGCCTTGACAGAATTCTGTGTAGGTGACTTTAGGAACAACCTTGTACTCTAAGTTCTTCCTTCAGAGGAACAAGGCTGCATTTCTTTCTCAGCATACGGCTATACCACTGCAATCTTTTTTTAAGTTGTAAACTGTGGTAGATGATCCTTTTAACAAACTCTACTTTACCTCCTTCTGCAATGATCTCTGTGTTACCTCCTGTATTTGCCCAACTAGATGGAGATCTTCAAGGATTTTGAGAGTTTACTCCCTTGGCTTCCAAATGATTGGCAACAAAGAGAGGATTGCACATGCAAAAGTCATAGATTATCTCAGATTCTTCTTTACGAGCATCCATCAGAAGCATCTTCTGTGGTACTTTTACAACTTTTATAAGAACAGATAAGTTATTCTGTTCCACATTTTTCTTTGCATAATTGAAGCACATATCATATACTTCTGTTAGACGAAAATACCAGCCATTTAAGGTACTTCCAAGTAAAGGATAGATGCAGGATGTTCCAGTACCTATGTCAATTCCTCTTAAAATAATACTTTTGTCAGAGTCCTGATGACCAATCAGATCATCTACCCACTGAATATACTTGAGTCTCAACTGTGGGAATTAGTCTCTCAAATGGAATATCAATAGAAAGTCCAAAATCTTCCCTTAAGAGAGTACAAGTCAGAGCTCTGACTGCTTCGCATCTTTAAAATTAAGACTCACTCTTCCATTCAGATTTATATGAACATGTTCTTAAAATCTGGATATTTGGATGCCAGATATACAAAGTCGGGAGGTTTGTCCTTTTATCTATTTCCTGTATGCATTGATTTACTCAGAGCCATCTCTGTGGGCCAAGTTCCAGCCAAACCACCAATTTGGAGTGGGCCTCCAATCCCAGAGTCTTAAGCCATATATCAAGAACATTCTTGTTTAGCTTGCTTCCATGTGTGTCTTTTGTATTCTTACATCTTGGAATCCCATCAAGAAAGAGACTGGGGAGCAGAGTGTAAAGAAACAGATCTCTCCCCTAGGTTCCCCTTCCTTCTCCTTTGGCATCTGGTTTAACCAAGAAGGAAAGTCCTGTTAGGCCAGTCATTACCTCAGAGGAGCTGTTAGAAAGTTGACTTTGTAAAAAATTCATGACAAAGACTAGAAAGGGACTGTTTTTCTTTTGTTCTCTGGAGTTATTTATTTTTTCACTGAGAACTGACAGCAGAGCTATTCTCTCCCTGCTAAGTGCCAAATCCTCAACTGGAATGTGCCCAGCCCACTCACTGGAGATTTAACCTCAGAAGGCCAAGGAACCATTTTGTGAGAAAAGACCATGTTCTAACAGAATTGAACTTTGAAACAGTCCTTTCCCCACTGTAAACAGGTAGGACGGCTCTAGGGTGCAGATGACTTAGTTGCTTATGAGTTGGAAAGCATTGTAGTTGCCTGACTGAAACTTTCTGCTGAATCTTAGTGGCTGTTTCATCCCAAGAAAGAGTAAGTCTTAATCACAGTAGAATTTAGTCCCTGTCAAGAATTTCTCAAATACTTTATCCAAGATAATATTGAATGGGAGAGAGGGGGAGAAAGCCTGAAGGAAAAATTGAAGCATAGGCCTAACATTAGGATGTTTTATCTTGGTGTGAATCTCTAATATATGGTAACTTTCAATCACTGACAAATGGAATGACTAATTAAGAGGAAGAAGGAAAGTTGTTTATTCATGTTAGCAATGGGCAGAAATTTGTTTACTGAAATGTTTTAAAAAAGTATATCAGGGTGTTTTAGCAACAAGAAAAATTTTACTTGGAAAGGAAAACAACTATAATCGTGAAATCTGAAGTACAAACACAATAAAAAATTAAACTTTAAAATAAAATGTGTAAATATGTCCCCAAACAAAACTTAGCATGCTATTCATTCATAAAGAAAAACTTGGCTTATATCTGGCATTAATTAGGGACATGCTAACAATGTGAAAATGAGAAGAGGGAAAAGTTGGAGAAGAACATGCAGAAAAACTGTAGAATTCTTAATAGTATTTATTAATACAAGAAAATGTACTACCTAGAATTTAAATGCAAGAAAGCATAAGGCTTAAAATATTATCCTGATTCACTCCATGGTTAACAATGTCTAAGGAATATTTTATAATAGTAATAAATTAAAAGTAATAATAATAAATCTGGACTGCTTTGGACTGGGGTGTTCTTTGTTGGGTCTACCTATAACCTGGATTGCTTCCTCAGTAAATGGAACCAATATTGAAACCTAACACGTGGACCATAAAAATGCAAACCTTCACATTGAAAATCTTACTTTACCATATATATATCCCCCCCATAGACTTCAACTTAACACTATGCACAATATCTCACATTTACCTTTTTTAACAATTTTCTTTTTTCCAAACCAAATATCTTGAAGCTTGCATATAATGAACAGATTGCTTTATGATGAAACTCCTAGAAAAGAGAGTGATGATGACAGGGTTGTATCTTCTCATCACCAAACCACTACCTAGAGTGGGGAAAACAGTGACTCCAGCCATTGAGTTTCCCTCATCAGAATTCTTCCTGGGTTGTGTTTTTTTTTAATCTGAAAATCAGTAACCATTCCTTTCCCCAACGTCCATCCTCCTTAAAATAAAACAAAACTATGATTCAAACTAAGACAACTGTAGAAGTGAAAATTAGAGAGTGTTATTGAGGATTGAAAAAAAAATCTCTATTTCTTTAAGCTCTCAGAGGAGAACTTTATGTATGCATCTCCTTGACCATTTTATTACTTTCTCTCATTGCCACAGAATTTTCAGTGTCTGTACAAGGTCTAGAAATACTTTTCTTCATTCTAAATAATGTAATACTTCTGAATCTTCATATGTTGCTGCCCCAACTGTCTTGCACATATCAGTATTATGCCTCTGGCTGTGAGAGTACATCCAACAAAACCAAATCCAAGATGGTGAAAAATAATAAAAAAGTGAGTGGAGGGATTGAGCAAAAAAGGGGTGGGGAGAGAGAGAATTCATGGACATGGGCAATAGTGAGGTGATTGTGGGGACTGGGTGGGTAGAGGTGGAAGAGGGAATGGAGGGATAAATGATTATGGAAAAAAATAAAATAAAACAAAACAAAATACAACACACAAAAAATAAGTCTAAAAGTATGTTATCCTGGCACTGCTGACACATTTTTTGGGGGAGTACATATATGGAGATGTAGTTGTCTTTAACTTTATTATGCATTTTCATGGTTATAACACTGTGGGTAAGAGAATCTTGATGTTGCCTTTGATTGTATGAGAAATGGAATAAAATTATTTGGCTTAGTTTCACGAAGCTAATTTGCAAAGGCATGTCCCTCTGTTAAGCATTTGCAGAGTCCCCATGCTCTTCCTATCTGCATCAAGAAAAGTATCATAGGCTCCTTTTGTCCTGATAAATGTAGAGTTTGATGAGGAAGAAAGCTGACATAATTATGCCTGATTGTCAACTTGCCAGGTTAAATGAAACCCTGCAAGTAAATGGAAAATTAACTCAGAAGGAACTTAAAAGGATTTGGGTTTTATGACTTCACTGGTCAGCTTGCGGTCACCAAAGTGCACAGAGAACTGCATGCTTTATGAAATATTCTCATAGTTGTGAAAATTGATAATGTATCACTGTCAGGTCTAATTTTGTTTCCTGTCCTAGGAGGAAAGGTCACCCCCTCCTTCTTATTAAATTTGAAAAGTAAATAACCATGGGAGTATCTCAACAGACTTAGCAAGTTTATTTTACACTATAAGAATGTGAAATAAATGGGCAATATGTCAGGGTGGGGAAAGACCAGGAGAGCAGCTTACTGTTTAATAAACTAACTTTATCTGCTGAAAAGATGGTTATTGACAGTTATATATCTTGTTCGTGAACATGGACCTAAAATTTTGTTGGGAGGAAATAAAAATATTCAAAATTGTAGCTGATGAAACAGCTTTTACTGGCTTAGAGCAATTGCTTCAAAGAAATAGTATAAATGTTTGAACTTCCCATCCATTTGTTATTGGACAAGGGAAGGAGGAAACATTTCACAAAGATAAGCTGCCCTATTGAATATTAAAGGAATTTAAGAGCAAAAATATCAGTATTGACACAATTACAGATTACTTTAGAAAACATTTACCCATTTTTTCTTTGTGATTTAAGGAAATCATTACTTTACCAATTTAAGTCATCCACATGCATTAAATATAAGATGGGAAATATTCTCTCTGATCTTTTCAAAAGCTAAGAAAGAAAATTTTCCTTAAAATGCAACCTAGAATGGTTGTTACCAGGTTGGGGATTGGAGAGAATGGGAAGACGTTAAGTAAGGGGAACTTGGAGATAAATGACCACTAAATCTCTAATCTATAGATGACTAACCTGTGAAGAAAGTTAATTACTATTATAAATTATAATTATTAGTTTAAGTCTATGTTTGAGGATCTTTCAGAGCTTTCTATTTCTGACAGCACCTGTCAGAGGGAGGTAAGTGGGAGTAACTCATCTCTAACTCACAAAGTGTTTCTGTGGCTTGTCACAGATTGCAAAGTCTCCCACAGAACTGCAAGTGCACCCACCACTTCACTCCAAGAAGCATGCACTTCAGCTGTGAATGTAGACTTCGTCACACAAGAGAGGTGAGCACCCCAATAAATTCAATTAAAGAAGAGAGGTAAGCCCAGCTGGTGTGGCGCAGTTGGTTGAGTGTCCTCCCATGCACAAGAGGTGGCTGGTTGGATTACCCATCAGGACATGTGCCCGGGTTGCAGGCTCTATCCCCAGTAGGGGGCATGCAGGAGGCAACAAATAGATGTTTCTTTCACTCTCTTCCTTTCCTTTCCTCTCTTTCTAAAGTCAATAAAAACATATTATTTAAGAGAGAGAGAGAGAGAGAGAGAGAGAGATGAGGTGAGCAAATTGGGGCAGAGATTCCTACAGATACCAAACCTATTACCCAGAATGTGATTTTCTGCCAAAACATCAGCTTGTAGACTGCTTATCTGAATACAGAGCTGCTGTCCATGAGTAACATAAGGCTCAATGACCAAACTGGAAAGTTGAACTACTGCTTTTAGAAAAAGAGCCCAAGAACCCACATGAAGCTCCCTTATATGAGAAGGAAGATTCCTGATTTTTAGTTCAAATCCATAAAATACATCTTAAGCCTAAATATGTTTTCATCCCAGTATGTCATTATTAGACATCATTAAGGTCAGTGAATTAAGTAATAATCAACAGTAGTTTTAACTGCTGTCCTTGTCTACCACCACCCATTGCTTTTCTACCTGAACTCCCAACAAAATGTTCCTATCAAAAGACTGCTGTCACTTAAAACATTTTATAGTTTATAAAGTGCTTCACCAAAATAAATATGCTCCTTTCTCAATCTTCTGTAAAAATAAAATAACATGAAGTTAGAAAAGGAAATAGAGGAAACCAAAGACAAGCCTTAGACTTGAGCTCCTCCCACATCAGTACAGAAAATAGCTAATTTCACAGCCCACGACACAATAAAAGTAACAACAAAATAATAACATTAATAACTAATGCCACTGATGCTTAGACCATAGGAAGACATGCTTATAAGACTTGCAAGCACAGCCTCATTTTACAGAGGTGGAAAGTGTTCAGATGTCTGTGTAGCTTTCCTAAGGTCTTAGACCTAAGAAATGACAAACCTC
This sequence comes from Corynorhinus townsendii, assembly GCA_026230045.1. NCBI lineage: Eukaryota > Metazoa > Chordata > Mammalia > Chiroptera > Vespertilionidae > Corynorhinus > Corynorhinus townsendii. The sequence continues at coordinate 136,903,629 of JAPDVU010000002.1, read as the reverse complement.
AAACTGGAAACCAGGTCTTCTGTATCTAATTTGGTCCTCTTCCTCTTTTCACTGCTTAGACTACCAGCTCGTGGAACTTCACTCTTTGGGAGAAGAGAAATTCGTAACTCTTATCTGGCTGGAAAAGGTGGAGGGGATATTTTCCGAAGTTGGTATATTCTTCTTTGAATATGTATGTATGTATATTATTATTAATTTTACTATTTAAAATAGTTCTTAACTTGGTCCCCTAATCTGGTGGCATGAACTTAATAATGCCTGGTGTGTGATACGCACTCTCATGAATACAAAGGAAGTGCCCAATTTTCCTCCAGTTAAGGTGAGACTTGGTAGAGACAACTGGATTTTGAAGACCGTGAGAGGTGAAGCCATAGCTATTCAGGATGATGTTTCATGACAACCTTTACCTATCTCCATGCTCATTAGCATCTTTGTCAGTAGGTGAGAAGGAAATCAGAAACTTTAGGCTCTGATTAATTTGGGCACATGCCAGAGGCACACATAAACTTCTGAAATCATTGTAAGACACCGGCAACAACTATGACACTAACTAATTGTGTTTCTTATCCCTCTCCTTGGAAATTATCCTAAATGACCTTTGAAACAGCCTGTCCTATCTGAAGCCTCATCTACACTACATGTCTACTGACTTTCAGAGACACCTTGGTCTCCTTAGTTTACTTTTACCCACATTTTGTTGTTCCATTAGATCTTTATGCCATCTTCTGTATTCTTACTTTCTTCCCCATCACCACTGTTGTGATGAACAACAATTTATAATCAGGTCTCACTGATTCAAATCTCACATCCCCTGCCTTCTTGCTTCTTTAACTGAAACACATTCTGAAGACAGCTGCTAAAATAATTTTCACTAAATGTTACTCAGATCTTATTAGATCCCTACCCCAGAGACACCAGTGGCTCTCCATTACCTTTAAGAGTAAAGCCAAACTCTAGATTATGAACTGGTCTCTCCCTACCCTTCTCTTAGTACTTCTCTTTCTGATCCTTATGCTTTTTTTTCCTAACAAAGCTTCCTTCAACAGCTATACTCAGTAAGCTCTAGTCTATGTGGGTAATAAGGAGCAACATGGTATTAATTAGGAGTTTTATGCTCGCTTGTCCTCTCTACCTTTCATCTGTAAAGATGCTAATGGCAACAGACCTCGCATCTTTCACTGAGTAACACCATCTTCATTACATCTACGGTCTATTCCGTCATCTTCAAAATCCAAACCTCTTCACCAATCCTTACCTCAATTTGAGTAAAAAAAAAAAATCAGCTGCCAAGATGTTGGAGCCCTTAATGGCCTTAATAGAAAATATGTACATCACATAGCATCATCATATATTTTAGTGTTATTTCTTCTCTAAAGCTAATTTTGAGCATGGTAAAAGTCAATAAGTTTTTGTTGATTTAATTCACAGAAGACTGACAGTACAGTAAAATGTGATCATTTGGATAACTACAGTAAAGTTCAATCTGAAGTAAAAGCTTAAATTGTAAAATACAGCCAGTGCTTACAAAGACATGGAATGGGCTAAATAGGCCTAAGGGCAATGCTAAATGGCAATCCTCTGGATTACTTCTTTGATGGAAAGCTTAGAAAGATTCATAATTAGAATGCTAGTTGGAATGAAACTTGTATCTTAAAGCTCCAGAAGCATCCCTTTTGGGGTACTGTTTATTCCATTCACTTCTTTGGCAAATATTTCCTTCTTAGGTGGAGCAAAAATAACCATAGTGCACTCCCTGTCCAAATAACCCCAAGTGTCAATAGGATGGAATAGAATAGTGAGGTTTCATTTTCCAGGTCAAAGGATGAAACATTTGCCTGATATAATATTCACAATAGCCCTGATTGATTTTAATAGTTGGACAATCTTTTTTTTTTTTTTTTGCCTCCAACAACTGGTCAGATTACCTTATTGTTTTTTAAGGTGTGGTTCAGAAAGAAATAATTTACAACACTACCACCTAAAGGTGTTTTCTCCAGTATGCAAAGGGTTCCATATTGGTAAGCCATTCCTTTTATTATTTCTATAACATACAATGCATTTTCTACCTCTGCTTTCATCAGGAACATATATTTTTTTGTCATATTCAGTCTCTACTCAACAGTCAAAAAGAAAAATCAACTTCACTTCCTCATTGAAGCCTTCCATGACCAACCCAGGTTCCAGGGTCTCTCTTTCTGGGAGTTTTAGAGCCCTCACTCTTTGGAGTACTCAGCATTTTCAAATAGATGTAAACTCTTTGAAGAGGGTGGACTCCTTTGCTTTCTTTTTTCTAGAATCTTTGATCCATTCATTAGAAAAATATTTCTTTTTGTGGACTAGCTTCACATTAAAAAAGATAGAAAATTCCCTGTGGTTGCCTTAAGGACCTTATAGCCCATTTTAGAGATGAGTGAATCAAGTTTCAGAGTTTAAGTTGACCTTGATTGTACAAAATTAAATAGTGGAGACTTGGTTGTGAAAATGTTACATTGCTCATGTGTATCAAACTTCCTGCCCTCTTCATGACATGGAAGTTTGAGACACTGCTTTCCAGCCTCTGCCTATCTTCAGTCTTTCATCTCTGTATTAGCTACTGGAGCATCTGTAAGTAATGGTCACAAACTGAGTGGCTTAAATAACAAGTTTATTTTCTCAGGGTGGCTGCAAGTCTGAGATTAAGGTGCTGGACATATTTGTTTCTTCTGAGGCCTCTCTCCTTGGCTTGGAGATGGCTCCCTCTCTCTCTGTTTTCCCATCTTCCCTCTTTACGCCTGTGTCACAACTTCCTCTTCTTTAAAAAAACTTTTTTTCTGAATATTTAAAGAATTTATCTTTATTGTTGAAAATATTACACATGTCCTCTTTTACCCTCCCCCCCTCCGCATTGACCCCCTGCACCCCACACCTGCCCACCTTCCACCTCCAGGCCTTCACCACACTATTGTCTGTGTCAATGAGTTATGCATATATGCATACACGTTCTTTGACTAATCTCTCCCTGCCCACACACCCACCCATCTTCCCTCTGAGATTTGTCAGTCTGTTCCATACTTCTATTTCCTCTTCTTATAAGAACACATTAGGATTAGGACCCACCCTAATGACCTCATTTTAATGTAATTACTTCTATAAAGACCTGATCTCCAAATATGGTCACATTCTGAGACACTTGGAGTTAGGGCTGCAACACATGAATTTTGGCATCAGGAGAAGAGACAATTCAGCCCATAACAGTCTCCTTTAAAGTGTTTTCCTCCCATTTACTCTGCAGTGGAGGCTTTCTGGAATTGCTACAATAAATCTGAACTATACATATTATGCCCCCTCCTTCCATGTCAGTTCAATACCAGGAGCTAACTTGTCCCAACAAGTTTATTTTTCTTAAGAAGAAAAAGAGTCCTTCACATTCCAACAGAAATAGCAGTGCTGCTACAGCTTTGCAAAGTTCACTGACATCTTTAATATCTGCTGAGGCTCCACCACCTCCCCTCTTTGTATTCATACAGTTTTTGACACTTAGGAGCTGTGCTGCTACAATTCCCCACACAGAGTCCTCTCAGATACGGCCAAGTTACACTTGGTTTCTCGTCATAGCTGTGTTTTTGGTGGGGCATCGGAACATTGTCAAGACATGTCAAAAAATATCTGTCAAGTTACTTTAGTCTTCTCTCAGTCAGGAGTGAAATAGAACAATTTGAGTCATTATGTAGAATTAAAAATAAAACACACCCCAGAAACAAGCTTTTCTACTAAAGAGCTCTCTGACAAAATGACACTACAAATAGATTTTACCCACAGGTGATGGAGGGTAAAATCAGTGGGTCTGATATGGATAAAATGCGTGACTTTGAGTGTTAAATAGAGTGGTTTGAATATAATTTTGTTTCTCATTTCATATCATCTCAAAGGGCATCATGTGACTGGGTACAGTTTATTCCCCCTTCATTATCTAATTTATACCCAGCATAAATCTGTCTCTTCTATCCAGAAGGCCACCATTACAGTTACTGCCACAAGAAGGAAAGAAGCTGCACACTGACCAAGACTGCATCAGACAGTCTGGAACGGAGGAAGTCAGTGCTGACAAAGGCAGGGACACAGTAGATTCCCACAAGCACTGGCTCAGGCTCAGGATTATCCTCTAGCTCCCTCTCACTCAATTTTCAATATAATTATTGGATTTGTGATAAAATGAGAATAGGCAAGAATATGAGCATCACCAGTTTATGCATTCAGTTAATATAACCATTTATTGAACAAAAAATTAATGAATGTTCACCATGTAATGTTGGCACTGTACCCATAGAATTCATATTGATGTAGATACTTTTGTTTGCCAAGTGTAACTTCACTTTGATCAGAAATAAAATGAAGGAAAAAAATGCTAGTTTTGAGATAATAATAGTGAAATTTGTGAAGTGCTTCCTATGCGCCAGGCATTGTGTAAAGATGTTTCACATATTAACTCATCTAGTCCTCATAACAACCTTTTAAGGTGAAAGCTATTATGACCTCCATTTCACAGCTGGGGAAACTGAGGCACGGGCAGGTGAAGTAAGTGCCTGTGGTCAAACTGCTGGTAAGTGGAGAAGCCAGGATTTGGACCAGGCAGTTGGTTCTAAAATCAATACTTTCATCATTTGTGGGGTAAAAGCATTCAATTTACAAACGTATGTACTTTGATGTCAGAATGTAATTTTGTTTGTTTATTCATTTCTTTATTTTGGTCACTAGGTTAGGGGAAAGTTGTAAGGTACAGCTTTCCAGCACATTCAAGACCACTCACACAGGTCAATATTAACATCATCATGGATCATAAAGTCTTAGTGCCTGAGCATCTGTAAACACCAGAGCCAAAGGGATGGATGCTTATCGCAGTAAGTGGGAGAGCTTAAATTCAATTTATTTTCAACTAGCTAGTCTTTAAAGTTATATTAAGCTCTGGAGGGTAGAAGCATAACCTACTGAAATTTTCAATATCTGAATAAATTCTGTGCATTTGGGGTTTATAGGATTATTATCTTTCCTGGTTTGAGATGGAGAAAGTGTAATGGATAAAAAAAATGAAACAAGATAAAAACAAGATTTTCATTTCAGAAATCCAGTATCTCTAGCAGTAAAAACAAACAAACAAAAAAAACAAATAAGAAACACTAATCAACTAGTATTTATCTTTCACCTGGAAGAATGAATTGGATCAATTTTCTTTCTTTGTATCTTGTATTTCTTGGGTATCATTTGCCATCAAGTAGACTTTAGACTACCCCCTACTATCCAGCTCTGTCCCCCAATTGGCCAATGCCTAGCTCAAGAACTTCTTCCCAATAAGGCCAACAAACAACCTTCCTTTGGATTATTCATTTATACTGGTGTTTTTCCATTCAAATCAATACTTGAAAAAGACAACATTTATCTTCCAAATTTTCTTGTAACTGGGTTTATTTTGCAAAGGTATTCTCCAATTGGTTTACAACTTGATTTATAACATTATTGAAAATCTCAATTTAAATAGAACTTTGTTACCTTAGAAAAGAGACTTTTTATTTGATCACCATTATTTGTTTATATTTATAAAAATATTAACTGGGAAGTGAATACAATCATATAAGTTAAGATTATATATTATAAAGTAAAATTCATATTGCAGTGTTTCTTTGAGAGACCTACAACATTTAATTTATATAATTTGACATGACATGGACATTCACTTTTTAAAAACATGTGAGTGGTTGGGAGACAATTCACAATGAATAGCTCATGTTCTGCACTTGTTGTGAGCAGAGGTATTGACTGCCTTTGATCTAGACTATGTTTTCAAAGATGTCTGTGTAGTGAATAGCCTTTGAAGATAAAGAAAGTTGTTTCTCTCTGGAGCAAAAGACAGGCGTGCTTACTATAAAAGATTCTGATTTCCTAGGCTCAGGCTTCCTATCTTGTAATGCAACCCACTGTGTGTGCAGATGTTACCTGGCTCTCTGAATTGCACAGTGTACCTGGGGCTGTGGAATGGCACAAGAGAATGCTACTACTTGTCTTATTGTTATTGCTCTGAGTCACAAAGTTCTTTGTCTCTGACTCAAGAGTCTCATGTCCTCTGCCAGCATCTATGAAACAATGGCTGTGCAACTCGTTAGCTTCCAAGTAAGGTGAAACCTTAGATCTTTCACAGTTTCTGATATATGGAATATCTAAAATAATTTTATTTTGAATGGGTACTCTTAAAAACAAACCAAACATGAAATATTTCCTCCAGGATCTTATTTATAATTGAGATCTATTATTTTATTTTAAATCATATTCAGAGAAAAATGAATACATCAATTTAACAAATGAATTTTCATCCTAAAACTCAATAATGAAATATTCCTAAAACCAATTATTTCTGGAGGTAATAAAAAGAAGCATGGAATGATATAATCTATAAAAGCTTTTTCTTGCATGTTGGCTTTAACCTTCTTATGCAAGTAACATGCCAACAAAGACACTTCCAAACATTTTTCAAGCTTGTGGAAATCACAGCAAAGGTGTGATTAGCTGCAGATGCTTTTCAGGCTTCTGATCATTGTATTAACATAAGTAGGCTTTATGGCAGGACTATTCAAAGAGATAAATAGTCATCTTCACTTGATGACCTTTTGATTAGAAGAAGTATGCTCATGTGCAATTGTTAGTAATTAAGAGTGGCATGTATTAACCGATTCTCTACTTCATTTCTTGCCTTGTGCACACAACAATCAACATTTGCCTCACTGAGACAGCAGGAGAGAGAAACAATAGCCCTCAGAGAGTGTGTGGTCACTTGTTCCCTTCCAAATAAATGTAGTGTTTTGTGTAGGAACAATATGTCACTTGCATCTATTCAAATATTTCCTTTTATTTCTGTTCTCTATAAGTCCAGGGGATTATAACCCCCTGAAGACATTTTGTCACCCTCTAATGGGGTAAAGAAAAGAGAAAGAAAATGATGTTCACATCATTCACCTCACTTTTGCAGGACTGACCAGGCTTTGAACCTCTCCGCTTTCTCCTTCTCTGACTAGCTGTGTCCTGGAAAAAAACTGCCTCACCAACATTCTTTTCATAAATGTTGGGGAGACTCCAAAAATCATCTCAGGAAACTAATCTTCAACATATGGGTACAAATAAGGTAATGGTAAGTAATAGGCAATTTTTACTGGCTCACAGCATCTACTTGCACAATGAGGACTTCACCCCGTCACCCTAAATCCCTCCCAGTTATTTCTGGGATTTCCTTGGTGGTTTTCACACGTGCTCACCAAGAATCTTCTTCTCTTGGTCCACATGATGTCCACTCCTGCTGAGCCGATTAACATTTGGCTCAGAGGATAAATCCTGAGTCTCTGTTGGCTGCAGGACTGTGGGCTCCTGCACTGTGCTGTTTGAGTCCCATTTGTACATGGGGAGACTGTTCCTCTACATTTTAACCATCCCCATTACATTCTGTCCTTTGTCACTGAGGCCTCAGAGCCTCTCTCTCTCCAAGTCCCTTCTTTGGCTTCTATCTTCAGGTCTTTTTTGAGAAAGCTCTCACCTAGTCCATGGGCCAGGCTGGGAGTGAGGATATGCTCTCCGTGTCTAGCTTTTCCCCGCTCTAAGTCCAAGCCTTTCTGCATAAAACTTGTCCTCAAAGGCCCTTCTCTTCCATGCAAATTAATAAGCAAATAGGCAGTGAGGCTACTACTTCTCCACTAATAATTTGAGTACAGCTTCCCTAAAACCCGAGACAGTATTTTGTAGTTCTTTTTTGTCTTTCATAGCAACCACCACAGAGCTGAGAATAGCAAACAACATGAGACCTAGTAAATGCCTGTTGATGGATAATCTCTACTAATAAATTCCTCTTCTACTATGAACAATCAAGAGGTAAAGGTCGAGGCAAGACCTAAATTATAAACACTTAGGTGCCCAATGTGAACACTGATTGGACAAAAACTTTTTAGGTCATTTTATTGTTTCTAGAGAACAAAATAAATTTGCATTAATCAATATGACACAGAGAAACTCTTTGTCAGTGAAATGAGCACCATGCTGCTGACTGGTTTATAAAATCTTAACAAGCATTTTCCCTCAAATCCAACTTATCTGAGTCATCTCTGGTTGTACCAGGCAAGGCATCCTGATTTTGAGATGCCTTTCTCTTCAAGTATGGGCAAGCAATTACTGGTTATCTTACCTTCATCCAAAGACATATTTCATTTGGGTGCCCGATAGTAAACATGGGCCAAAGCAGGGATTCTGATCGTGGTTAGATGGGCTTCAACTATTTAAGGACTTCTGAGAGCAGGTATTAGTCAATGAGTCAGGGGGTTGCCAAGGCAACAACAAAATGCTTTCTGGCAGGTTGGTTCTGCTTCAGGTTCAAGAGGGTTATGAAAGAATTGCAGCTTAGAGAATGAAGTCATTGCCCCCCTTCACCCTATTTTTATAATGTTAAATAAGGCTTTTCTAGTCATGCAAAGAGATAGATATCTGAGGAGGAAATGTAAGGAGTTCTCCGAATCATTTGCAAATAGGAAAAAATGAAAAGAAAAAAAAGTGCACTAAACAAGATTATACGGGCTTGGAAAAAGTTAGGACAAAAACAAAACAAAACACTCCCTGTGTGTCAACCCTTTGGGAGTCCATGTCCATGAGTTTGTAGGAGTGAGAAAAGTTTATTTGACAGGTTTTTGGTAGTATGGCTCACACAGTTTAGGTGATTACTGCAGTCCTCATAGGTAAATATAATAAAGAGGAGAACATTAGAAGAAAGTGCAGTGTTACACATCTCTTGAGTCTTTATCCAATTGTGTAAACAGAAAGCTAAGAATAAGTCTAGTTTTCCCAAGTCATGCAAAGAATGTCACAAAATTATGATTTCAAAAGATAGCGCAACATGCAGTTTTCAAACACTTTTGTTTTTCAGTGTATGGAAGATAGGTAATATCTAAAAATCAGGTTTAAATTTTTTAAAACTTTTCCTTCATTTCTAGTCTCTGGTTTGATTATCTCTCCCCCACTCCTTAGCTAGTTGAAGCAAAGACTATAACCTAAAATGTTCAATAATATGTTCATTCAACAGTAATTTATAGAGCACATGCTATGTACCAGACACTACTGACAACCCTGGGATACATTCATGAACAACACAGCGAAAAGCCCTGACCCTATGGAGATTTTTGTCATGGGGCAGGGTGGGGGGAGACAGACAATAAGCAAATGCATAATATAGGTTGCGATGGGAAGTTCTGTAGAAAAACAATAAACAAGGACGAGAGAGAGTGCTGCAGGTAGTCTAACTTTAAATGGGGTGCTCAGGGAAGGCCCCCATGAATAGGGATCAGCTGAACAAAAACTTTACAAAAGTGGAGGACTAAACCAGGTGTGAATCTGGGAAAACAACCATGGAGAGAAGAGAGAAAGAGAAAGATGTGAGGCAGATTTTAGAGCCAGTACGGTCACGAGTGTGGTGCAAATGGGGCGAGCTAAGGGGAGGAGAATAGCTGAGAGAGTGACTAGGTGGGAAGAAGTAGGAAAAAGTCTGCGCAGAAGCTAGGACCAGTAGGTCATCTTAAGACTTTGCTTTTCACAACTGGTCAGAGGTGAACACTCATAACACTTTCAGTGGTTCTAACTATGTCCCAGGGACTTAGTTTCACTCTTGTGTTGCATTTTTGCATGATGACTGGCTGTTAGATATTATTACCCCTACTTCACAGACAAGCAAACTGAGATCTAGAAGAATAAATGGACTTGCCTAGGATCACAGTTAATAAGTAGCTGAGAGTAAGACCTAAGACTGCCTATTCTCAGATGAAGACTCCTTGACCAAAGCAATCCATCTTGCTAAGGTTCACAATCCAAAGGGGGAAGAAAAGATTATTTGGTAAATATTGAGCTAGTTAATTTGCTATTTTAAAACACCAGTTGAGTTCTTAACTCACACAAAGGATTAGAATAAATTCCAGATGTCTTAAGAAATTAAAAATAAGGTAAGCTTAGAAAGCTAGAAGAAAATAAGAGTGTATGTTTTAGCAAATGGCAAGGCAGAAAAAATGTAATAAGATTAGATGTGGTAGAAAACAGTAGAAAGAAAAAGTGTGATAGATCTCACTATATACAAATTTTAAACTTATTTTTGTATAAAAAAATAAAAATCAAGGGTATTACAAATCCAGATATTCAACAAATAAAGGGTCAATTTCTTTTATGAGTTCACATGAATTATATAAGAAATACTGATGAAAATTCAATAAAAATATGCAAAGAATATGAACAAAATTTTAAAAGGTATAACTATAGCTTGCAAACATGGAAAACCACTTAATTTCATTAATAAGTAAATAAAATAATGAAAATGTTTTTTTACAGTCTTTTATGGTAATACTGACAAATAGTAACAAGTGTAATTCAAAATGCTGTTTTAGTACACAAGAATATTGGCTGTGGCAATATCAGCACAATATAATAAAGTACCCCTGGAGTTCCTGGAAGTACTTTTGTTGATGGGAAACCTTAAATGTCCTTATTTTCTCTTCACAGAGATGTATATGCATTGAAAACATCCTAAAGACAGTGCATTCCTAGAGATAACAGGAAAGAAAAATGTTCACATCCCCATAATGGCAAGTTGATCTTTTCGTGTTTCTGAAGCTTACTGTTTCACGTGTCAATTGGTGACTAAAGAAGGAAGGTCTTTTAGATTGTCATTAGTGGTTAGGACTTACACATCTGGATCCCAATCTCAAAGATGTCTGTAAAAGCTCTGTTACTAGTGCCAGGGGTCTTCCATTTGCACATGTCTGACTTTCCCGCTTACTCTGCCTCCTCTGAGACTGGAAATCGGTGTCCATGGAAAGTCACATGGCATGTTCCAGTCAAGATGTGTTCTGACTAAATTCCAACAGGAAATACCATTCAAGAAAAAAAGACTTTTTTTTTTTTTCTCAACATGAAAGTTGTTAGGGTTTTGCTGGATACCATTTAGTACTAGGCAAGTTAACTTTGGCAAAGAACAGCTCTTTGAGTTGAGATTGGGGCTGTTGGGGACAGGATGTTTCTTAGGAACTACTACAATTATCCATTTGATTTTCATAATAAATAATCAATTTATTTCACCTAAAAAGATTTTACAGTGCCTTATGTAATACACACTCAGCATAGGGAGAATAATGTGTTTATTAGGAAAAAAATACCTACCACATATAATGACAACTCACTCTTAACTGAAGCTTCTTGGATCCAAAGTCTTTGTTTATAATTTGGAGTAGAATAAACTGTTCCAAAGAAATAAAAGGCAAAGGCCTTTCCATGATTCCTGGGTATAAGAAAACTAATCAGTAAAAAATTGAGAAGATCAGATAATATGCCCCAAACAGATAAACCAAAAATTTTAAAATTTTATAGTAAAATTGAAAACTATTTTATGATGAATTAAATTTAAATCTAGGTTCAGAATAAATACCTTTCCAGATAGTGTTACAAATAAAATGATGAATGCAAGAAATTTCTTATTCTTGATTATGAATTTATATATCTGATTACATAATAAGAAATAAGATTCAGGATGACAATTCTCATTCTTACGATATGAAGATTTTAGTATCATTTTATATTTTTCAAAACCAGGTAGGGAAATGGGGGTGAGGAAAAGATAAATTAACATTTTAAAGTGGCTAATATATGTCAGGAAGTTTTACATATTTTGTTTCATTTTAAACCTTTCTAAAATCTTGTAAATTAGATGTTTTTCTCAGTTCACATTAAAGAATATTTTGCCCAAGATTACACATTTGAAAACCTAGACTTTTTTAGACTCAAAAATTTCATTATCATAGCTTTTTACAAAGAGTATTCAGTTAGAGTACTAATGTGTGTTCCAAGTTAAATACACACACACACACACACACACACACACACACACTCAAAACCCCCCAAAACCCCAAGCCAAAAACTATTTCCACAGTTATACACATTTAATAAGACTGGAAGACAAAGTTAAATTAATTTATCCTGCAGACATCTCCACAATTTTAACATGCAAGGGTGGATTTTGTTTAATAGTAAATGTTTAACAACCAAGTCTCTTATTTAAATTTTATTTAAATATAATTAGGTCTAATTTACATGTGCTTATTACCAATTGCCTATTTCCATGGTGTCAATACTAGCAACATGTCAGATTTAAGCAACTGATATGGAGTTGAGAAGAGTTGTGCACATTTGGCCCTTGTAAGCTAGCAAGAGGCAGTTCTAGCACACCACTGGTCATTTTATTATTTTACTGGACCCAAGGGCACTTATTTCACCAAATGTCTCTTAAATTTGAGGTTCCAAGGAACATACTTTGGGAAATAGGGAATTTTTAAGAGAAATCTGATCCTCAGATCACTACTTTTTATATATAAGATTAGAATTCAAATGTTTACTCACTGACTGTGCAAACATTGTGCATACATAGTTGTTCACACTTTTAAAAATCCATTTCTAGAGATAAAAGTTTGCATTCACTGACTTCTTTTGATTTTCGATTCCTGGTGACTGTTACACATTTTTATTGCAATGGATAAGCTAACTTAAAAAAAAAATCACACCTCCTCCTTGGAATTGAATGAGAGAATGGTTGCTGGTAGAAGAACAAAGAACAGTTTGCCATCAACTGTTATCGAGAAGGCTACAGGAAAAAAAAACAGATTTTTGGGGATGGGGGAGTGGTGACATTGAAATTTTAGTTTTAGACATGTTGAATTTGTACCTAAAATTTTCCCACAGACAGATATAGAAGAGATGAATATCATACTCTTGAACCAGATTCAGTTCATTTCCAGTTTATTCATTCAATTATTTACTCAAAAATAGCTACTAAGTGTCCACTATGTATAACCCACTGTTCTAGGCATTTTTGGTATTCACTAAACAAAACAGATAAGCATTCCTGCCCTCAAGGAGCCTACATTCCAGTGGAAGAAGACAGAAACAAAATAAGCATAATTGATGAGTAAATTATATAGAATACTAAATGCCTGGGGCACAAATTCATGCACCAGTAGGGTCCCTTGGCCTGGCCTGTGGGATAGGCCAAAACCAGCTCTCTAACATCCCTTGAGGGATCCCAAAATGTGAGAGGGTGCAGGCCAGGCCGAGGGACCCCACCAGTGCACAACTGGGGGTGGGGAGAGACATGGGAGGTTGATCAGCTGGGGAGGGACTGTGGGAGTGCTCCAGGGCATGTCTGGCCCATCTCGCTGAATCCTGATTGGCTGAACCCCAGCAATAAGCTAACTTACCAGTTGGAGTGTCTGCCCCCTGGTGGTCAGTGTACCTCCTAGCAACTGGGCTACTGGTTGAATGTCTGACCTCCAATGGTCAGTGCCTGTCATAGCAAGCGGTTGAGTGGCCTTAGCATATCATTAGCATATTATGCTTTGATTGGTTGAATGGCTGACTGGACAACCAGACACTTAGCACATTAGGCTTTTATTATATAGGATTTCAAAGATAATAAGTGCTATGGGGGAAAAAAGAAGTGCATGAATATGAGGAGGCATGGGAATGCCCGTTGTGGATTGGTGAACAGTATTTGGAGTTAGACAGAATGGTCTGGTTAAGTAGTCCTCGTTAAGAAGTTGACATTTGTAGAAGACTTGAAATAGGGAAAGGAATTAACATATAAATATCTGGGGGATGAGTACTCCAGGCAAAGAAATGTCTAGAGCAAAGCTCCTAAAGCATAGTGCTTCTGCCTTCAGAAACAGAAAGCAGGGCAGTGTGGCTGGAAAGGAGGGAGAGAGTAGTAGAAAATGGAGTCCAAGAAGGAACAAGGCCCATATGACACTGAACCTAGTAGGCCATTTTCAGATTTTGACTTTTATTCTTGTACAGTAGAGAGACATTATAAGTGGGTGAGAAAAGGAGTGCTGTGATAATATCACATTTGAAAAGATCACTCTGCCTTCCAAGTAGGAATCAAGGTAAAATTCAGGAGGCTATTGTACTACTTTAGATGAGAGATGATGGTGTTCAAACCAGAGTGGTAGCGGTGGAGGTGGTGAGGAGCAGTCAAATGTTCAACTAGTTAAAGATATGATTTCCTAGCCTAGTGGTCGGCAAACTCATTAGTCAACAGAGCCAAATATCAACAGTACAACGATTGAAATTTCTTTTGAGAGCCAAAGTTTTTAAACTTAAACTTCTTCTAACACCACTTCTTCAAAATAGACTCACCCAGGCTGTGGTATTTTGTGGAAGAGCCACACTCAAGGGGACAAAGAGCTGCATGTGGCTCGCGAGCCGCAGTTTGCCAACCATGGTCCTAGAGGATTGGATGTGAGCTATGAGAGAACAAAGAGTGAAGGTGACTCAGGTTTTGTCTTTGAGCAACTAGAATAAATAGCTATGAACTGTGATGAGGTAGGCTACAGAAAAAGCAGATAGAGTGGAGTAAGAGTGAACTGAAATTTTAGTTTTAGACATGTTGAATTTGAAATGTCAATTAAACATCGAAAAGGAGATGGACAGTAGGCAGTTGTTTACTCAATGAGACTGAGCTTAAGAGGAGATCTGGTTTGTTTCTATATAATTGAAATTGCCAGCAGATGGATGTCACTTAAATTCATGATTCTTAATAAGATCACCAGAGGACTGAGTAGGCAGAGAAAGAAAATGACTGAAGCCCTCAACACTCCAGTGTCCAGTGTCTGGGAAGAAGAAGAGGGACCGGCAAAGGTAATAAAGAAAGAGTGACCAGTTGTGTAGGAGAAAAACCAAGAGAGCTAAGTTTCTAATAAATAAAGTTTAAAAAGTTAATCAAGATGAAGGGGGTGGCACACTGTGTCACTGATAGGTCAAGTAGGATGATGATGAAGAATTCACCATGAGAGGTCAGACTGCAGCTTCAGTGAAGTAATGGGATGAAAGTGAAGCTGTTAAGAAAGACTAGGGAGAGAGGAATTGGAGAGAGTGAGAACAAACTACATTTTTAAGGAGCAATAGCTGTGGGGAAATGGAACCAATAAAAGGTTTAAAAATTATGTTTAGTTTTGTTTTTATGACAAAGATTCAATAGATAGTAAAAACTAGATTCTTTTCAGACAGAGGGCTGTTGTGGGAAATTTTTGAAGTAGTTGCAGTTTATGTTTGATACCCTACAACCTTCTTTTTTCTTTCTTCACAGCAACCCAGGAAGATAGGGATTATTATTTCTACAGATGAGGACAATCTGATATGAAAAGAAATTATATAACTTGCCTAGAGTGCACAGTATCCTATAGTCATAGGCCATGCTGTTAATGCTCTCCCATAAATGCACCCACATTCCTCCAAGCTCTATCATTTCCACAGGTCATTAACATCTCCTGCCCCTCCTTCTGGATTTCTCTTTCCAGCTGCTATCATACTTTTTTTAAATCCTCACCTGAGGATACGTTTATTGATATTAGAGAGAAACAGAGAGGGAGAGAGGAAGAGAGAGAGAAAGAGACATTGATGTGAGAGAGAAACATTGATTAGTTCCCTACTGTATGTGCCTTGACCAGGGATCAAACCCCAACCTAGGTATGTGCCCTGACCTGGAAACGAACCCATAACCTTTCTGGTGTATGGGACAATGTTCCAACCAACTGAGTTACCCACCCAGAGCATCATCAAACTCATATAGTCAATTATCCTTGCATTTTCAGCCAGAAATTTTCTGTAGAAAGAAATTTCTATTTTGAGCTATTATTCCTGGAGAGAAAAGAGAAAGATTCTTTCAGAGCCTCAAGTTTGAGTGCCAGGTGTGCCATTTCTAGCTGTGGGACCTAAGGCAAGTAATTTCACTGTTCCAAAACAAACATTTAAAACTGTAAGTTGGAAAGAAGAATCTACCTTGCAGAGAGTAGCACTGTGAGTGTTAAACAAATTCTTTTTTTTTAAATTGATTAAGGTATTACATATGTGTTCTTATCACCCTACCTGCCCCCCTCCCGCTCATGCCCTCAACTCCCTGGTGTCTGTGTCCATTGGTTATGCTTATATGCATGCATGCAAGTCCTTTGGTTGATCTCTTCCCCTTATCCCCATCCTCCCATACCTTCCCTCTGAGGTTTAATGGTCTGATCAATGCTTCTCTGTCTCTGGATTTGTTTTTGTTCATCAGTTTCTGTTGTTTATTATATTCCACACATGAGTGAGATCATGATATTTATCTTTCTCTGACTGGCTTATTTCGCTTAGCATAATGCTCTCCAGTTCCATCCATGCTGTTGCAAATGGTAGGAGTTCCTTCCTTTTTACAGCAGCATAGTATTCCATTGTGTAGATGTACCACAGTTTTTTAATCCACTCATCTGTTGATGGGCACTTAGGCTGTTTCCAAATCTTAGCTATTCTAAAGTGTGCTGCTATGAACATAGGGGTGCATATATCCTTTCTGGTTGGTGTTTCTAGTTTCTGGGCAGATACATACAAAAAAAATGAAACTAGACCACCAACTTACACCATGCACAAAAATAAACTCAAAATGGATAAAGGACTTACACATAAGATGAGAAACCATAAAAATACTAGAGGAATCCACAGACAGCAAAATCTCAGACATATGCCAAAGTAATATCTTCACCGATACAGCTCCTAGGGCAATGGAAAATAAAGAGAAAATAAACAAATGGAACTACATCAAAATAAAAAGCTTTTGCACAGCAAAAGAAACCATCAACAAAACAACAAGAAAGCCCACTGCATAGGAAAACACATTTGCCAATGTTATCTCTTATAAGGATTTAATCTCCAACATTTACAGGGAACTCATACAACTTAACAAAAGAAAGATAAACAACCCAATCAAAAAAATGGGTAACAGACCTAAATAGATACTTATCAAAAGAAGACATACAGAAGGCCAAGAGACATATGAAAACATGCTCAAAGTCAGCAATCATCTGAGAGATGCAAATCAAAATGACAATGAGGTACCATCTCACACCTGTCAGAATGACTATCATTAACAAATTACACAAATTCTTAATGTTTTCTTTATCATTAAAAGTAATTAAACCAAAATAATATCTCTTATAGCAGAATGGAAAACTATCATGACATGTACATGAGGAGGATTCTTTGGACAAGGAAATGTCCTAGTTTCTTCAAATTCTGTCACAGAGAAGACGTGTTGAAAGCAATCTGAGATCTGGAGTCCAATTACTCTACTTCTCAGGAGCAAGACCATGAATAAGGCAGCTACCTTCTTTGAGATTCAGTTTCTTCTTCTGCAATGATAGGAACCAATATTTGTAAACCATCAAATGGAGTGAAGATGATGAATGGAAGAAGATTATGGCAGGCTTATTCACAATTAGCATCTGGCTTTAGGGATCACCTCCTTCCCTCTAGGTTTCCAAAGCACCTAGCAATCGCCTTTGGGCAAAGTGAATTTTGTGCACAGGAGAACTGGCTCTGAAAATATCCTCTAAATGAGCCATCTGATCAGTCAAGAAGGCTCTATGTATTTTTAGATCCCTGGATATTATCAGTCAGCCCATTCTCCCTAACCAAAGGCAATGCTCCCTTTCATTCCTTTTGCTGACTGTGTACAACTTTTTTAGATAAAGAGAATACTCTGTATATTTCAAATTCATAGTTTTAGGTAAGGCATTAGGCTAATGTTTTATAGCACTTATGGTATAGAAGCAATTAGACTTGCTCTTATCTTTTCAACTTCCATGGCAAACACTAGGTGGTTGAAACTTAGCATTTTTCAACAAAACTTTTACTGCCAACATTTAATACCAGGCCATTTCCATTAATAGACATTCTTGTATCTATGGAGCTCAAAACTATTCAGCTGGTATGGACAATATAAAAGCAAATACTAAGTTGAATTTTGTATTTCAAATCATCTTTATTTTACTATAATCTGAAATTTGTGGCTTACTTGAAGTTAAATTACTGAACAGAAAATACTATTTTAAGCAGCAATTAAGTTCTTATTTCTTAGTATGCCTTATACAAAGCATAGGCCTAAGGAGCTCATGGAGAATTTGGAGCTTAAGTCATGTGGAAAAAGAATTGAAGATGAAACATAAACTGGGTGAAATAAATACTGTGAAGAACTTGGTATATCTTTTCAAGTAAGACTGACATAGTAAATTCTTGAAGATCATTTACTTCCTACTAAGAAACAGTCAAATACTTTTACTCCCTTTCCTTATCAACATAAATTTTGAAGAAATTTTAATGTGTTTGTTTCATGCTTTTTTTTTTTTTTTTTTTTTGGTACTTACATATTTGTGAAATCTTTGGCTCTCATTCAAGAGAATAAAACTGGCAGTTTCTAAAAAGTCCCCCAGAATACTGCAAATATGAAAAGATTTTACACTTTTGGAGTATTGTTGGAGGTGGGGAAGAGAAAAAGCAAAGCAATGAAGAATGTGCAAGAGACAGCATATGGACCTCAAAGTATAAAATATTTACTATATGCAAATCTTTTCCAGAAAACATTTGCCAGCTCCCACACACTTCTGGAATCTTTGCTGCAAATCCTGGAAAAGGCCTTTGCCCTGAGCTTGGTTGAAAGAGAGAAAAAATAGTGATTGAGAAATGGAGAGTTCACAGTACAATGTAGAGATCCCTGTATGCTTTTTTTGTTTTTTATCCTTATAACTAGAGGCCCAGTGCATGAAATTCGTGCACGGGGCGGGGGGCACAGGATGGGGTTCTCTCAGCCCAGCCTGAACCCTCTCCAATCCGGGACCCCTAGAGGAAGTTTTGACTGTTGGTTTAGGCCTGATCCCAGGCCTAAAACAGCAGTTGGACATCCCTCTCACAATCTAGGACCACTGGCTCCTAACTGCTCACCTGCCTGCCTGCCTGATTGCCCCTAACTGCCCCCCCCCACCAGCCTGATCACCCCTAACCACCTCTGCCTGCCAGCCTGATCGCCTCTAACTGTCCCCCCTGCTGGCCTGGTCCCCCAACACAGCCTGCTGTTCAATCATTACTGTTACTATCATGGCATCCTGGACAATTTCCATATTCCTCTATTATTGGTTTAAATAATCTTTCTTTCTTTCTTTCTTTCTTTCTTTCTTTCTTTCTTTCTTTCTTTCTTTCTTTCCTTCTTTCTTTCTTTCTTCTTCCTTTCTTAATTCTTTATTGTTGAAAGTATTACATATGTTACTCTTCCCCCCCATTAACCTCTCCCAGCCTGTCCCCCAGCCCAGGCCTTCACTCCCCTATTGTCTATGTCCATTGGCTAAGCTTATATGAATACAAGTTCTTTGGTTAATCTCTACCACCACTACCCCTGCCCACCCTCCCCTGCCTTCCCTCTGAGGTTTGATAGTCTGTTCAATGTTTCTATGTATCCGGATCTATTTTTGTTTATCTGTTTATGTTGTTCATTATATTCCACAAATGAATGAGATCATGTGATACTTATCTTTCTCTGACTGGCTTATTTTGCTTAGCATAATGCTCTCCAGGTCCATCCATGCTGTTGTAAATGGTAAGAGTTCCTTCTTTTACACATCTGTGTAGTATTCCATTGTGTAGATGTACACAGATGTAGCACCCATCTGCTGATGGGCGCTTGGGTTGTTTCTTATCTATTATATATTACATTGCTGTGAACATAGGGGTACATATATTCTTTCTGGTTGATGTTTCTGATTTCTTGGGATATATTCCTAGATGTTGGATCACTCAGTCAAATTGACCCTATCCCTCTATTCTGATGTTTCCATTAAATCTAAGGATTATAGAAGCTTTCACTTGGATTAATAGGAAGAAAAAAAAAGACAATCAAAGTTCAAACAAGAATTACAGATATATTTTAAATGAGTTTTTAATTATTTTTATACATAAAGGTAATATAAACAAATTGAACAAAATGTTTCCAGACTAAGTTTTATTCCTGACTAAAGGAAATGATGCCTGGTTAGAAGGGTTCTTTGCTTTCAAACAATGACTATGTCCTTGAAAATTCTCCCCTAAAATATTATTTCTTTAAATTGTTTCACTCATAAAGCTTATTTAGGAAACCTCATATTTATAGAACGCAAAGTTAAACTGTGGCCTGAATTTTCATAATTGCCAAATATTTGATGTTTGACACAGAGACCCACAAAGAACATGTTACACAAAAAAACAGGCAAGATAATCACAGCCATGACTGGGAAGAAAGAAAGTACATATGTGGTACAAAGTGCTAGGGGTAACAATTTGAATTACATAATTGTGCTATATAACAAAATAGAGTTAATAGCAAAACAAACACGTATGCATCATTCTTTTTAGTGTGAGCAATCTCTTGCTCCAAGCTAGAAGCAGAAAAACATGCGTGCAGAGAGAGATTATGTGTAATTTATTAAGAAGACTAAGATGTCTTCATTGAATCCTACACTGAAATGACAGAAGAAAAATAGTTTATGTCCAAATGACTAAATGTCCTTAATCCTTGCTTTGCGAAATAATTACCCCACCAGAAGGGCCATGCTGACAGACAAGGCCTTCGATTTCCCTATGGAAAGAAAATTTCCCCAAACAACTGCTGAAGGAAAGAAAAATGGAGGAACTAGTCCACTAAACACTTAGAGAAAATGTTAAACTTAAGAAAGAACAGACCCTAATTAATTAATCAAATCTAAAGGTATCCTGAAATATGATCAAGCAATAGACTGGAAAAAAACAAAATCATATACTGGGAAATGCAACTGGTCCTCCTGGTAGAATTCTCTCTGGAAACCATTAGGCCACATCTACAATATACCATCATTCAGTACTTTGGGTGTTGCCCTACACTGTTTAATGTCTGAGTGCATGACTAAAATGGCAAATAAATTAAAGATTAATTATTCTTCTAGCCAGCCATTCTGTGGAAATTTATTTCTTTAAATTTTTGATGAGTATAATTGTACACATTTGAAGTATACATGATGATTAGACATACATATACCTTAGAGAAAGATTAGCAAGATTAAGATAATTATCATCTTCACCTCATATAGTTAACGTGTGTGTGTGTGTGTGTGTGTGTGTGTGTGTGTGATGAGATGCTTAAGATCTACTCTCAGCAACTTGCAAGTATACAATACCATGTTATTTTTTTAAAATTTTATTCATTGACCAAACCAGAGAGGTTCAGACCTGCATTGCCACCATGTGCCCACCATCCAGATATCATTGCTGACATGTACACATAAGGAACTGTTAGACATTGAAACGGGGACTCAGAACTATTGGACATTGAAAATGGGACTCAAACGTTTTTTTGTTTTGTTATTATATGTTTATTTCTAGTCTGCAAAGGCAAAACGTTTTAAAGGAAAGAAATGGTGGGAAAAAGATACAGAGGCAAAGAAGCATTGAACAGACTGTCAAACTACATTGGGAAGACAGGGAGGTTGGGCGAGGGGGGCTGTAAGAGGGATTTGTACGCATGCATATAAGCACAACCAATGGATACAAGACACTGGGGCGGGGGGCGGGGGAGGACGGGCAGGTGAAGGCATGTAATGGGGGGTAGGAGAGGTCTGGGGAAGATCAATGGGAAAAAAAAAGGAAACATATGTACTACTATTTGTATTACTTAAAACAATAAAAAAATAAATAAAAAATATTTTATTCATTGATTTGAGAGAGAGAGATATATCAATTTATTGTTCCACTTTTTTATGCATTCGTTAGTTTCTTCTTGTTTGTGCCCTGACCTGGGATCAAAGCTCAACCTTGGCATATCAGGATGATGCTCTAACCAACTGAGCTACTCAGCCAGGGCTACAATACTGTGTAATTAACTATAGTCACCATGCTTTACATTGGATCCTCAGAACTTCATCTTACAACTGCACGTTTGTATCCTTTGAATTATATCACCTGATTTCTTCCTATCCCTAGTCTCTGGCATTTCAGCAACTACCATTCTATTCTCTGTTTTTATGAATTTTGTTTTTTAGAGTCTACATGTAAATGACACTATACATTATTTGTTTTTCTCTGTCTGGCTTATTCTACTTAGCAAAATGCCTGCCAGATTCATCCATGTTGGAAATGTCAGGATTTCTTTTTTTTTTTTTTATGGCTAAGTGATATTCCAGTGTATGTGTGTGAGTGTATTAGATTTTCTTTAGCCATTCATCAGTTGATGGACACTTATATTGTTTCCATAGTGGCTGTATCAATTTACATTCCCTCCAATAGTGTATAAATCTTATTTTTCTCTACATCCTCACCAACATTTATCTCTTAACTTTTTGATAGTAGCCATCCTAACAGACATGAGGTGATATATCATTTTGATTTTAATTTATATTTCCCTGATTACTGATATTGAGCATCTTTTTATGTATCTATTGGCAATTTGTATGTCTGTGGCAATTTATTAAGGGTCTATGCTATGTTTTAGGCACTATGCTAAGTGCCAGGACCATGTAGATTACTAAGAACAGTTCCTGCCTCTAAGGAGCTCATAGTATAATGTAGAGACAGTTTTGTATGCAAATACAACACCCCTACATATAAGTGTTACAAATGTACAAAGTGCTACCTGATTATGAAGGAAGAGGGGCAGAACCATTTGTTTTGGGTAAGAGCCTAAGGGAGGCCATGGTAGAGTACCAGTAAGTCTGGAGTTGTAATTGAGGTTTTCCAGGTAAACAGTGTGACTTGAAATAGCACAGGAAGAGAAAAGAGTCAGATCTTTCTATAGTAAATAGTTGGAAAAACATTTATCTTAGAAAGATGAAATAAATCTGCCTTCTTCTCTGACGTACATTGGCGGCGCGTCTTTTTTTTTCTTCAATTTTATTTTATTTTTATTGTTTTAAGTATTACAAATAGTAGTACATATGTCTCCTTTCCCCCCCCCTTTGATCTCCCCCCGACCTCCCCTACCCCCCAGGACATGCCTTCACCTGCCCACCCTCCCCCCCCACCCCAGTGTCTTATATCCATTGGTTGTGCTTATATGCATGCGTACAAGTCCTTCGGTTGGTCTCTTACAGCCCTCCTCGCCCAACCACCCCTGTCTTCCCAAATAGTCCAGAGATGGAAGACGCTGACAACGCCTTGCCATGGGAGCAGTCAGCAGCTGTGCACCGCTGCAGGTTACCTAGGACCAAACCAGAGAGGGTCGGACCTGCATTGCCACCATGTGCCCACCATCCAGATATCACTGCTGACATGTACACATAAGGAACTGTTGGACATTGAAATTGGGACTCAAACATTTTTTTGTTTTGTCTTGTTTTGTTATTATATGTTTATTTCCAGTCTGCAAAGGCAAAACTTTTTAAAGGAAAGAAATGGTGGGAAAAAGATACAGAGGCAAAGAAGCATTGAACAGACTGGCGGCGCGTCTTGAGTAGAGGCGAGACCACAGACTCTCAGCTATGACTGAGGCTGATGTAAATCCAAAGGCCTACCCTTTCGCAGATGCCCACCTCACCAAAAAACTATTGGACCTCATCCAGCAGTCATGTAACTACAAGTAGCTTCGAAGAGGAGTCAATGAGTGTGTGTGTGTGTTACTGTATGTATTTATAAGAAAATTTATGTGCCTAAAAGTAAAGATTACATCTTCTTGCCCTAGATCTGGAATAATGTTATACCCTGTGAGAGAATGTTATTTGTCCCCATCATAATGGCTTCCCAAATTAGATTGGATTAAAACTTATCAAAATAAGAATCTATGCAACATGTTTGCTCATATAGTAGGCAAGAAAGAGCTAATGATTTCTGCTCTAGACCCTGCTAGCAGACTGGGCTCCATAGAAGAGGGTATGAGCCTGGCTTTGGAGGAGTTTTGAAATTGAGAGCAGGAGAAAGCTGTGGAATGAGAACCTGTGCTTCACTGGAGAGTGAGTCTCCATGCTGCCTGACTGCCAAGAAGCAATTTCTTTCTGCTCAACAAGACAAGCAGTCTTCCAGACTGTGGAGAGAAGTCAATGGAGCCACAAAAGACCACATAGATCTGAGAGCCAGTATGTGCCCACCAAGGTCCTGAGGCCCATGGACTCCAATCAGGCAGGCTTTGGAGCCATGTCTTCTCAATGGGACTAAGGGCCAGAAGAACACCTAAATGCAATCAGGAGGGACCTAGAGAGAATTAGGAAAGTGATGAGTGAAGTCTTTGGCTTGTGGCCCCTGGTGGAACCCCTCAGGGGCTGTAAATTTAGGAACCTTTCCTTATTGTGCAAAGAGCAAGTGCAGCCTTTAGTGCAGAGAAAATTCTGTTCAAGGTGCAATTGTAACACAGAGCTCACAAAAGGCACCCCTTAATCCAGGCAACAGCACAGCACTTCTCATGGAGAGGAGAGCTCATAATCACAGTGGACATATCAGGTTTCCAGCCAATTTGAAGTGTGCAAAGAGCTCTGACATCAAAGGAGCACTAACTAAAGGAGTGCCTAAGGAGGTGGCAAGGCAAAGTCCAGGCACCATCATAATGAAGCAGAGCAGAGACTCCATGTCTCAGTGGTCTGGCTACAATGATCCCATTCCTTGTCCTGCAAAGATGGCTGAGAAGGGGGAGGAAAGGATGGAGAGGGAGTGATGGTGAAAAGTATAGGAATACCTATGGTACATCTACACAATGGAATACTACACTGCTATAAAAAAGAAGGAAGTCTTACCATTTGCAATAGCATGGATGGAACTGGAAAGCATTATGCTAAGTGAAAGAAAAATACCACACGATCTCACTCATTTATGGATAATAAGAACATTATAAACGGATGAACAAAAATATATACAGAGTCAGAGTTGACAGTGGGAAGGCTGGGGTGGGTTGGGGGGCAGCGCGGAGGTAAGAGATCAACTGAAGGACTTGTATGCATGCACATAAACATAACCAATGGATGCAAGACACTGGGAGGGAGGTGAGGGCATGTGCCGGGGTGTAGAGGAGGCTAGGGGAAGGTCAATTGGGAAAAAAGAGACATATGTACTACTATTTGTAATAATTTAAACAATAAAAAATATAAATTAATTAATTAATTAATTAATTTAAAAGATCCACAGTGAGCAAGTCACACAAAAAAGAAAGAAAGGAAAGTATAGGAATAATAGTCACAAGTAATTAGTTGGCATAAATAAAAAGATAAATTAGTCTAATTCTGCATTGTAACAAAACAAGTATCTGAATTGAGAACCTCATGGTCAGTGAAGCAGTAAGGGATGTCATTGATGCCCACAGGGTGACTGCCATAGGAATGGCACCTGGCTGGCCTGGAGAGACCAATGGAGTCTGAGCCAGTTCTGCCTTTGATCTGGACAGAAGCTCTCAAATCCAATTCCAGATCTCACTGTATCATAAAATTACACTCCTTAGCTCTCAGGATGTCAACTTCTTCTTCATGAAATAGGCAAGTCCGTGGAAATAATGAGATCACACAAGCAATGGGGTTTAATCAAGAGAAAATTATAAATGTCCAACCTTTAGAACCAGGTCAGTATTTTAACCAGGACCACTTAGAATGGCCCAACATATACACCAATCAATTACAATTCAGGGAGTCCAAAATTATTTTCTTTCCAATAACTCTGATGTTTTTCAATCTTTCACATGCAGAGATTTTTTTAAACTAATTTCTCTGAATATGGAGCACTGTTTTTTTCATTGACATCTGCCATTAGGATTCTTATTACATCAACTCATGCAACTACATTAGGTAGGGCAAAGAATTTCTAAGCATGGACAGCAGTTGATGGGAGGAATAATGGAATAAGAGACTAGAAGGACAGCTTTGGTTAGGGTAGGAGATCCAGTATGTTCCAAATCTGGCAGCCTCACAATGTGGTGTTTCAGTAAGGGTTGAGTCATGACTCCATTTCAATTACTCTAAAAAGGAAGAAACTTGTACATGACTGTAGACCATGAGTGTACTATAATTGTTAAATCTGCAAAAAGAAAGGGCAGGAGTTATGCATTTTATCAGTAATGTGGTAAAGAGCACCCAAATGTTTGAAAGCCAGGTGCAAGGCATGTTCTGTGTTTATATATGTGGGGGGGGGGGAGAGGAAGAAAGGGAGAACATGGAAAGAGAGAGGAAAGAGAAGAGACTAAGCTTATAGAGAAAGAACATGTACAGCAAAGAGAAAGAAGTAAAACCAATTCTGCTAATATCTAGAAGGCACATTGTCACTAATGATCTCTACGACATCCTGCTAATTCAGGGGGAAATGATAGTAATAATAATATTATTAATAAATGAGCAGACACAAATGACTGGATGTTGAGTAAATATAATTATGAGACAGTAAGTGTTGTTATATCTGACAAAGTGAATAAGAGTGTTGAAAAAATTAGGGTGTCCATAGTCTGTAAACTAGGGAGAAGTTCATTTTTCTTTTGAAAGAATGAATGTCTAATGTAGGCAAACTTTTTTCCATGAGCAAGAGTTTCTGCCCTAACTGGTTTGGCTCAGTGGATAGAGCATCGGCCTGTGGACTGAAAGGTCCCAGGTTCGATTCCGGTCAAGGGCATGTAGCTTGGTTGCGGGCACATCCCCATTAGGAGGTGTGCAAGAGGCAGCTGATCGATGTTTCTCTCTCATTCATGTTTCTAGTTCTCTATCCCTCTCCCTTCCTCTCTGTAAAAAAAAAAAAATCAATAAAATATAAAATACATTTTTTAAAAAAGATGTTTAGATAATAATTAACTTATGAGGTTTAGATAATAATGACAACAAATAAAAACTGAGGATTTATAATATTCCTAGCAGGCAGGGTCCTTGGCAAGCCCTATGACATGGGAACTTTTAATTGCTTGGGGCTGCTGTAGCAAATTACCACAAACTTGATGGCTTTTAACAATAGAATGCCTCACAGATCAAGAAGCCTCATGTACAAAATCAGTTTCATTGAGTGAAATCAAGAAGCCAGCAGGGCCACACCTCCTGCAGAGGTTCTGGGGGGCATCCATTCCTTGCCTGTCCCACTACCTGGGGACTCCAGCATTCTTTAGCTGTGGCTGCATCATTCCAATATCCACCTCAGTGGACATGTTGCCTCCTCCTCTACTGATTATAGCCTTCCTTTGCCTCCTCTGAAAATGATGCTTGTGATTGTATTTAGGGTTCATCCAGATGATTCTGGATCATCTCCCCACCTCAATATCCTTAACTCAATCCCATCTGCAAAGTCTTTGCCATATAACCCTCACTGGTTCCAAGTATTAGGACATGGACATCTTGGGGAGAGGATCATTGTTCAGCCTATCACATGTGCTAATATTATTACCAGATTACATCAGGTTAACTCCAGTAACAGGTTCTCAAAGCACTCTGTTCTGTTAATTCATAGTTCTAACCACAACTGTATTAAATAATTATTTTATTGGTTATTTATTTAATATTTCCCACAACTAAACGAAATTTCTGAAAACAGGGGAATATTTGTCTGCCTGTTATGTTTACTACTGTATCTCCATCACCACCCCTCATCCCAATTCAGCATAAATTATGGCACATAATAGATGCTTAATAAATATTTATTATATTACAAATAGATAACTATTTGAAAGATAAGGAAATATGTTAAAATTGTAAGCTCAGTTCACACAGCTAGTAAGTGGCAAAGCAGAAGCCTGACCCCAAACCCGTGAGCTCTGTTCTGCCTTGGGCTGAGTCTGACAATATTCATTATCTATCTTTCTGGTTCTAGAGTTTTGATTCTCAAATCAATGTTTCCTTTTTAAAAAAGAGAAATTTTCTCCTGCCTTATTTTGAACTCAAGTTTGTATCATGAAATAATGTAGAATTGCATTTAACTACCCTAAAATAAGAGGTAGACTTAATGAGAATTTTGTTAGGGATATTGTTCCACATAAAATACCTACAGAAATCCATTTATTCCCTTTGTGGTTTCTGTGGGTTCCTAGGCCTGAGAGTATATGCCTAAAGACCTTGATACAGATTCATGTCCTGCCTTGTCTTGCATCCTCAGAAGCTGGCTCTTTTGATATTTATTTCTGGAAACTATAAAACCAAACCATCCCTACAACAGAATTATAATAATTTAAAAATCCTTTTTTTCTAAAGTGGCACAGTATTCTAAGACTGCATGTGAAATTAGCCGGCTCAGCTATTGCAGAATGAAGACTGGTTTTGATGAGAAAGATCTCTGGGCCTTTCTGTCAAGTCTCTCTCTTTAGAGAGAGAAAATGTGGTTACTATCGTAAGTGTGTCATATTTATTTGCCATGTACACTGCTGTCTCTAAGTACAAAAAACACTAACTGAGGGATTATGTATTGGTGGAGAAAAGAAAAAACTTGTGTGGTATTTTAAAAAACTTGATCATAGTGTATTCCTTCTGTGGCAAAACCTAGGGACTTTTCTTTGGCGTCTTTCTTTGGAGTAAAAGAATACCACTTTATGTTTTGTTTTTTTAAATAAGAAAAAACTTTAAATAAAATGTTTTCACATGTTGGCTATTAAATATATGTTAATATCTAAACAATGGTTATTAGAATTCAGTCCCTAGGAACCAGGATTTAAGTACAGGCCTGACCAGTGGTTGGCAAACTCATTAGTCAACAGAGCCAAATATCAACAGTACAACGATTGAAATTTCTTTTGAGAGCCAAATTTTTTAAACTCCAACTTCTTCTAACGCCACTTCTTCAAAATAGACTTGCCCAGGCCGTGGTATTTTGTGGAAAAGCCACACTCAAGGGGCCAAAGAGCCTCATGTGGCTCGCAAGCCGCAGTTTGCCGACCACTGGGCTAGACAAAAGAAGCCCTTGAAGTAATAATTGAGCAAAAATGTCCCCAGTGAGAATCAGAAGGGTTTCTAGAAAACATAGGAAATGCCACCTATAGGAAGGAGAAGAGGAGGCATTGAAACTAGAAAAAAAACCCTTAAATTATTTTTGCCACAAAAAAAAAAAAGAAAATAGTAAAGAATTTGTTAAAGCAAGGACAACAGGTTACTGATAGAAATTAATAAGCATATGCATGACCACAGTTACAGAAATCAAGAAGTAGAAGCCATTACACTTTTTTTGTCATGAGATTGTATCAACTGGGATTTTTTTGAATCAGCAATCTCTTTCTTGATCCTCATTACCAGAAAATGGAGACAAGTAGAGGGACTCAACGAATACTTAGAAAACATTTCAACAGAACATAATTAGGCTATGTGTTGAATGTGGGGACACAGACAAATCAATGATAACTGCTTGGCTTATATCATATGGGTGGATGTGCCATTTATTGAGATGGAAAAAGTTGGATATGGTACATTTTGGTTTATGAAGGAAGCCAAGCTTGTAAAGTATCAAGTGACTATAAATCATTTAATTGAATGAACCTAGGACTCAGAAGATATGTTTGAATTAGATATTAAAATTGGAAATTGTCGATATTCAGGTGGCATTTGTGCACGTGGGAATAAAGGAGGTTGTCCAGATAAAGAGAATACTGAGAAAAGAAAGCCCAGTCCAGAGCCCCAAGGAACTCTGATATTTAGAAGTGAAATAAAGGGGATTTAGTAGCAAAGGGGATAAAATGTTGCCGAAAAGAGAAGGTGGTGCATTGAGAAAAACAATGAGAGTGTTTGTAGACAATCTCACTTGGGTTTGAGTTCCAGCACCACCACTTACCATTGTTCACATGGGAAAATTACTTAACTTCACTCTTGAATTTGAAGAATTACTGCAGGCATAGTTACATGTCTCAAAATGAGCCACTTGTAATTTCCTGAGGCATGCACAAAAAAGCGAGAACAAATTCCTCTTTTGATTTTATTAAAATAATACTTCTTAAAGTGTGAGGAAATTAATGAGAAAAACAACATGTAATCATAGATTTTTATACAGTGCTCACAAGAATTGTATTCCTATTTCTAAAAGCTTTCGTTCTAATAAATGATTGATATATTTGCACAATAAGTAGAACAGATTAATACTTAGGTGTATTTATCAGTTCAGACCTTAGAATGACTCTCCTTACTTGAGGCACTTGAGACACCTAGCTCACCAAATCTTGAAGAATTTTAAAAATTTCTTTGGAAAGTCCAACTTGGCAGCCAAGAGATGTCTTAAATGATTTTTCAATCAATTCCTGTTCGAGGGGGAAATATGATGAACATCTCTGTTACAGAAAAAGAGTAATCTAACCATACCTGTCATAATTCATAACAAAATACATTGATGATTTTATCTTGATTTCTGGATAAAGTTCCCCAAACCTTTAAGATACATGCTATATTTGGAAGACTAATTTATTGTCCAGAAAGGAATTTAAAATGTCCATTCCTTCAGATTTGAGTGACTCCTCCTTTCAGCCAAATTTTAGAATCTTCCTTCTTATTGCATTTAACAAGTTGATAATGAATTTTTAAAAAACCCACAATGTTGCCTCTCTTTATTCTATTAGTTTGGCACTACTTTAATTTATTTTTTTATATTTTTTTTATTGATTTCGGAGAGAGAGGGAGAGAGAGATAGAAACATCAATGATGAGATAGAATCATTGATCACCTGCCTCTTGCACACCCCACAATGGAGACTGAGCCCGCAACCCTGGGCACGTGCCCTGACTGGGAATTGAACCATGACTTTCTGGTTCATAGGTAGATGGTCAACCACTGAGCCACGCCGGCTGGGCTATACTACTTTCATTTATTAATGTAAGTTACATTGAGTAATAACATGAGCTGTCAACTGTTGATGCTATATGCACATTAATTTTTATACACAGAATCTCAATTACCATGAAAGTTCAGATTATGCACCCAGGGTAGTTTTCAACAGCCACCAAAGAAATACAGTTTATCTACATAGAAATAGTAACACTTTACTTTTTAATATTAATGAAATTGGTATAAGTATCATTAGTGGCACATAAATTACACTTATACAACTTCATGGAGCCATAACTTAGATTCAGTGTTCCACTGGGACTCTCTGTGACTTGTAAAGGATTATTTATGCATTTCCTTCAGGATATATATACATTGAGTTTTCATCTTGTCTCTGAAAATAGAAATGATGCATTCTTTCATTTCAGTTTTATTTTCTTTAAGACTATAATTCCCTATTGGAAAACAGTGTATATTTTGTTTGGAGCAATTGAAACTCATTTCTAAGTTCTAAGTTTAAGAGAACAAATACTCTTTTTAAGTCTATAGTCACTTATTTGGTTGAAAGTAACTGATATTATATGGAAAGATAATTTTGCAAGTATAACTGGCTAAAATAAATGAACATATTCAAATTAGAAATAAATGAACACATTCTTTCAAGAAGTTTGAATTACAAACCTATCAAGTAGATCAGAATTATGATAGCTCTTTTTCAAATTAACCTATCTTTTATAGAGAGATTAATTGTCTGTGCCTTAATTTTCTAGGAAATAATAAAGGTGAAGCCAATACAGAGAGTTGGGCAGAAATGATACAAAGACCAGTCAGGTTACCATCCACTCTGAGCACTTCTGCAAGAAGTAATTCACTCCCTCCCTCCATTGTTAATACAGCTTTAGTATAAGAAAGCTCTTCTTTACAGTGAAATAAAACTACTTCCCAGAATCTTTTAGGTATTAGATCTAATTTTTAGAAATACTGGTACCTACTATCTTAACTTGGAGTTATATTGCAAAATACCATAGTGTGGGTGATTTAAACAACATAAATTTATTTTCTCATAGATCTGGACTTTACGAAGTCCAAGGTCCAAGCACCAGCAGATGCAGCTCTGGGTGAGAGCCCTCTTCCTGGCTTATACATGACTACCTGTGTACTCCCATGGCCTTTCCTTGGTATGTGTGCTTGAGGAAAGAGGGAGCTCTCCTGCCTCTTCTCTTCGTATAAGGACACTAATCTCATCATGAGGGAACCAGCCTCAGAACTTCATCTAAACCTAATTAACTTCCAAAGCTCCCACCTCTAAAGATCATCATGTTTGGAGTTAAGGTTTCAATATATGAATCTGGAGGAGATACAACTAGCATTCAGTCCATATCACTAGCACATACCAGGCAGTTTTAATACCTGTCTTAATCCTTCCAAAGTAGACACAATTCTCTTCCCTTTAAAGATTATGAAATTAAAATTCAGAAAGATAAAAAATTTGTTCATAATGACTATTATCAAATTTGCCCAAATAGCCATTTTGACAGGTGTGAGGTGATGTTTTATTGTGGTTTTGATTTGCATTTCCCTGATGATGCATAATATTGAGCATTTTTTCATGTGTTTGTTGGCCATCTGTATGTCTCCTTTGAAGAAGTGTCTATTCAGGTCCTCCGCTTATTTTATTTTTTTAATCCTCAGCTAAGGATATTGATTTTTAGAGAGAATGGAAGGCAGAGGTAGAGGCAGAGAGAAACACTGATGTGAGAGAGACACATCGATTGGGTGCCTCCTGTATGCCCCAAACCAGGGCTGGAAGCCTGCAACCAAGGTACATGCCCTTGACTGGAATCGAACCCAGGACCATTCAATCTGAAGGCCAACGTTATATCAACTGAGCCAAACTGCCTAGGGCCTCTGCTCATTTTTTAACTGAATTATTTTTTTAAAAATTATTTATTGTTTAAAGTACTACATGTAGTATTATATATGTTTCCTTTTTTCCCCATTGACTACTCCCTGGCCATCCCCACCTCCCAGCTCATGCCCTAACCTGTCTAGTGTCTATGTCTATTGGTTATGCATATAGGCATGCATACAAAATCTTTTGGTTGATCTCTTACCACCCCCAGGGTGGTTTTCAAAAGCCACCAAAGAACTATATTTATTTTTACCTCCCACCCTCACCCTCCCCTGCCTTCCCTCTAAAGTTTGACAGTCTGTTTGATACTTCTATGTATATGGATCTATTTTTGTTCATCAGTTTATGTTGTTCATTAAATTTCACAAATGAGTGAGATCATGTGATATTTATCTTTCTCCAAATGGCTTATTTCACTTAGCATAATGCTCTCCAGGTCCATCCATGCTGTTGAAAATGGTAACAAATGTGTCTCCCTTTCTTTTTTACAGCAGTGTAGTATTCCAGTGTGTAGATGTACCACAGTTTTTTAACCCACTCATTTGCTAATGGGCACTTAGGCTTTTTCAAAATCTTAGTTATTTTAAATTGTGCTGATGTGAACACAAGGGTGCATATGTCCTTTCTGATTGGTGTTTCTGATTTCTTGGAATATATTCCTAGAAGTGGGATTGCTGGGTCAAATGGGAGTTCCATTTTTAGTTTTTTTGAGGAAACACCATACTGTCTTCCACAGTGGCTGCACCAGTCTGCATTCACATCAACAGTACACAGGGTTCCTTTTTCTCTGCATCCTCACCAGCACTTGTCATTTGTTGATTTGTTGCTGATAGCCATTCTGACAGGTGTAATATGGCATATCATTGTTGTTTTGATTGGCATCTCTCAGATGATAAGTGACTTTGAGCATGTTTTCATATGTCTCTTGGCCTTATGAATGTCCTCTTTCAAAAAGTATCTATTTAATTATTTGCCCGTTTTTTGATTGGATTGTTTATCTTCCTTCTGTTAAAATGTATGAGTTCTCTATAAATTTTGGAGATTAGGCCCTTATCGGATATAATATTGGCAAATATGTTCTCTCATGCAGTGGGGCTCTCTTGTTGTTTTGTTGATGGTTTCTTTTGCTGTGCAGAAGCTTTTTAGTTTGATGTAGTCCCATTTGTTTATTTTCTCCTTAGTTTCCATTGACCTAAAAGCTGTATTGGTAAAGATATTGTATTGAGTATGATGTTGGCTGTAGGTTAGTCTATAAGGCTTTTATTTGGTTGAGGTATGATCCCTCTATTCCCACTTTGCTTAGAGTTTTTATCAAGTTGGATTTTGTCAAGTGCTTTTCCTGCATCAATTGATATGATTATGTGATTTTTGTCTCTCAATTTGTTTATGTGATATATCACATTTATTGATTTGCAGAAACTGTACCATCCTTGCATCCCTGGAATAAATCCCACTTGGTCATGGTGTATGATCTTTCTAATGTAATGCTGGATCTGATTTGCCAGAATTTTGTTTCGGATTTTAGCATCTATGTTCATCAGAGATATTGCCCTATAATTCTCTTTCTTTGTAGTGTCTTTATCTGGTTTTGGGATAAGGATAATGCTGGCTTCATATAAAGATCTTGGAAGTGTTCCTTTCTCTTGAATTTCTTGAAATAGTCTGAGGAGGATAGGTTTTATTTCCTCTTTGAATGTTTGGTAAAACTCCCCATATGAAGCTGTCTGGCCCAGGGCTTTTGTTTGCTGGAAGTTTTTTGATTACTGCTTCAATTTCTTCCATAGTTATCAGCCTATTCAGATTTTTATTCTTCCTGATTGAGTTTTGGAAGGTCATATTCTTCTAGGAATATGTCCATTTCTTCTAGGTTGACCAGTTTGTTGGAATAGAGTTGATCATAGTATTTTTTTACAATTCTTTGTATTTCTTTGGGGTCTGTTGTTATTTCTCCTCCTTCATTTCTGATTTTGTTTATTTGGGTCCTCTCTCTTTGCTTCTTGGTGAGCCTGGCTAGAGGTTCATCAATCATGTTTATCTTTTCAAAGAACCAGATCTTGGTCTCCCACTTGTGGGATGTGGTTCGAGGGATGTGTGCATCCTGACTAGACTGTATTTCTGCCCCTCCTACCCATCTCGATGTGGCTTTTTCTTTATACTTTTAGTTTCGAAAATTTGCATAGCTACAGCTAGTCTTCAGGTCATTCTCAGTAATAGTTCTATATGTTGTAGTGTTGCTGTGTCCATGGGAGAATGTGAGCTCAGGATCTTCCTACTCTGCCATCTCAAGCATTCTCCTCAGAAATGGTTTTCTTAAATAAGTCATTAGTTCACATGGCAAAAAGTTTTGACAAAGAAAAATTATTTCCTTTATTCAGAGTGGCCTAAAGAAAAGGATAAGGCTTTAGACTAATATCTCACAAGTTAAGACCAGTTATCCTTAAGAGACTGCCTATCTCAATTAACAATTATGAAAATAATCTTGAAATAAAGTTCATGGTTTTGCTGTGTATATTTTCAAGTGATAAAAATAAAATAAATGAGTCCAGCAAGAGTTCTGATTCTGTGTCCAATTCTAATAAACAATGCCACAACCTGAGGGCAACTCCAGTGAAGACAACCTTTCTATACAGTGTAATTAGATGCCAGTCCCAACATTCATGCCAGAAAATTTATCTCAGAAAGTCATCCCCCAGAGACATCTTCTGTGTTTACATTGGGGCACACAATGAGTTTTGAAATATATAGGAAGTATACAATGAGAAAACTTTCACTTTTACAAAGAAAAGAATAAAACAATCTAAGAATTAGATATGGTGTTGCCAATCACACAAAGGGCTCCTTCTGAGTTAACGTGCAGCCTGTCAGACCACGTACCCAGAGTGTATTGTCTCAAAAGTTAATCTAGCTGTTCTGTTCTAATGGAACAGGAAACTCCTCAACACTGTGCCCTATAGGATATCTTGATAACATCAGCAAGCAGAGCATTGAGCACACGCCTCCTGGTCACATACACATCCCAGATGAAAAGATAATAAAGGTAGGAATTCTTCTGTGCTCTCATCAACAACAAAACAGCACACACACAAGAAGAAGAATGAAGATAACTTTCTTGGCCACTGAATGTATGCATGGCAGAGGGAGAAAGCAACCTGTTACTATTGCAGACAGGAGGTACCAAGTCACCAGGAAACTGTACAATTTATAAAGCATGCTATGTTTACCATGCCCTCTCTCCCTAGCTACTTCTTTACCAGTCTGCCCTCTAGTGCAAAGTAGACCCAGGAAAATTGATTTTGAAAAATAATTCTCCTTTCTTTGCTTACCTAACAAAATGTCTTAAAAAGTAAAGAGACATATTAGCTACTGCTACTATTCAGGAAAATACTTAAGATATACAAGAAAAGAGAAGGTAAAAATAATCTCTATAAATTATTCCAAAATAACATGGATATGTCTGTTTTATTCCTTTAAGAAAGAGATATACTTGAAGCCTGAACTGAAGTAGGAATAGGACAATATCATGGAAATAAGACCTAAAGTCTGACTCAATGTTGACAGTGTGATTTTCCTCACTTGTAAGCATTACCATATTTTAGTCCCGAACACTCCTACCCTTTATACAAATTAATGAATGCACCAAACTTATAGCTTAAAGTAAGATAATGATCTATGATTTTGGCTGTAAAGTATCACAAAAATAAAAAACCCAAAGGAATATTTAGATTGTACTTGTATTAATTTCTTAGGGCTTCCCTACAAATTACTTCAGATTGGGTAGCTTAAACAACATAAATGTATTATATCACAGTTCTGGAGTCTAGAAGTCTGAAATCAAGATGTTGTAGGGGCATGCACTCTATGAAGGCTCGAAGGGAAGAATATTTTGTTGCCTCCTGTAGTTTCTGGTGTTTGGCAGCAATCCTTGATGTTTCTTAGCTGGTAGATTCATCACTCCAATCTTTGCTTCTGTTTCACATGTTTGTTTCCCCCCCCCCCCCATGTATCTGTGTCCAAATTTCCTTCTCATTATAACAATATAAATAAATCCAGTCTGACCTCATCTTAACTTTATTACATCTGCAAAGGCACTAGTTCCAAATAAGGTCACATTCACAGATTCTAAGGGTTAGTTTTTCAACATATCTTTTTGGGAGACACAATTCATCCTATAATAGTATTCATTTAAATCACTGACATTCTCAAAAACTATAGTCAGCAGTCCTGATATATCTTTTGGATGCTCATGGATGATAGAAATGAGGAAGAAGACACATGGCACACAGAAAGCAACCATATCATAGTGTGTATTTGTGTATCAGGACCATGGACAGTAGCTCTAGTTTTTTCCACTACTTCACATCACACCCCAATATTAGTTATGCTTATGCCTACAGAAAGAAATGCCTTGCACTAAACAAGACTAGTCCAATGGCTATTAGATTGTTTCCCTACTATTTCTAAACTTGTAAATCAATTTATTGTAGTCAATATAACTTTGCCTGGTAAGGTGCAAAGTTTATACTCATAGTAAAGAACAGCTTGCTGGTTTATAAAGTTTGCTATTATCTTCCTTTATTCTACGGTTCTGTATTCATTGTAAAGTCATAAAACATTAACACTTAGCTTAGTAAATTATGATTTTGTGAAAGAAAATGGTTTTTACCATTTAAACTTTTTCAGAACTTGTTTGTTCCAGAAAATCAATAAAATTATCATAAGATATGTATGCTGTTAAATGATCAATACTTGTGTTGCTTTTCTAATATTATGTATATTGAATCAATGTGTAAAGAGATGCAAATGGATTAGACTATATATTCTAAAGTTGGAATGGGAAGATGAAAATGAGAAATGTTAAAGGAAGTGAGTAGAGTGACCATATCAAAGAGGGTTAACTACAGAAGGCCCTATATGCTCTTCTGAGAAGCTTGGACTTTTGTTGAAGAAAATGAGGAGCTATTTAGTGGCTTTAGACAGAGAAGTGATATGGTTAAATTTTCATTTTATTTAAATAATCTGTTGATTGTATAAAGAAGGATCTAGAAATTGGTAAGACTAGAGGCAGGCAGAGACATTTAACCAAGGTAATATAATTAAAATAGGAGATAGGAATGGATTTGAAAGATAAATAGGAGATGGAATCAGTTGGTCCTTGTTACAGGAAGTTAGTTCTGGCTTAAGTGACTTAGAAGAGGACTTGATTTGGTGGTGGTGAATAATGAGTTTGGTTGCTGATCTGAAATTTAAATTGCCTTTGGGAGTTCAAAATCTGTATGCCTGTAGGCTCTGCTGCAGAAGAATTGACCTATTTTCTAAATCCTTGGTATCAATACTTCACACTGGTCTGTCACTCTTAGATCATATGCAGGTCATTTTCACATGTCCAACCTTGTATCACTCAGAGCCTGAGAAAGTATGTTCTTGCTTGCTAGATATTTCGGATGCCATCGCCAATCCTTAACTGCTTTAGATAAAGGGACCGAAGAATTTATTTTGACACCTGGTGGATTTTTATTGTCTTCAAGCAAAGAGAAACTCTTAGGTGTGATTACATCTAGGACAAGGACCTTATTTTTAGGACATTAGACAAAGAGAAAGGCTGAGAGCATTGCAGCATTTTAAGGCATATTTCTTGACACAATGTACATGTGTGCCATGACTTACCAGGTTATATGGTTTATTTTGAATGTCAGAGATTAACATGCCTCT
Organism: Corynorhinus townsendii; assembly: GCA_026230045.1. Lineage (NCBI taxonomy): Eukaryota > Metazoa > Chordata > Mammalia > Chiroptera > Vespertilionidae > Corynorhinus > Corynorhinus townsendii. The sequence continues at coordinate 136,865,451 of JAPDVU010000002.1, read as the reverse complement.
AATCTTACCAGCCAGATGATCCAGAACCTACTGAGAGACGAAAGGATGTTTACACCAGGCTTTTGTGCTTTTTAATATACGTACTTATGTATGCTTTTAAATAAATGAACTGTCTTCCTTCTTGCCATTTGGTTATTGATTGTTACCATTATCAGTGTAACTGACTAATGCCATATCTTTCTACAGTCACTGTTTCTATCTTATGTTTCAAAGCTGCTATGAATAATGTAATAAGCTGAATTGCATTCTCCAAAATTTGTATGTTGAATTGCTAAACTCCAGCACCTCAGAATGCAACTATATTTGGAAATAAGGTCTTTAAAGGAGTGTTTAAATTAAATGAGGTCTTAAGGGCCCTAATCCAATAGAACTGCTGTTCTTATAAAAAGAAGAAATTTAGACACCTCCATGCACACAGAGAGAAGAAAGACCATGTGCAGACAAAGGGAGAAGATGGCCATCCACAGGCTAAGGAAAAAGGCCTCGGAGTGAAACCAACCATGCCAACACCCTGATCTTGAACTTTCCAGACTCCAGAACTGAGAAAATAAATTTCTTTTGTTTAATCCATCTTCTGTGTAATCAGTCTGTGGTACTTGTTATGGCAGCCTTAGCCAACTTATACAAATAAGAAATGAAAATATCTAGTTTTAGAATTGTACATGAACTGTGAATAAATACATCTTGAAGTGGGGCTTGCCACTGAGTCAAGTTCCTAGGCTTTAGTAGGCAAACACTGTGTATCAGTTTTAGCCTGCAGCAAAACCTTTGGTTTATTGTGTGACTCTGGGTTACATTCTAAATTGAATGAATTACAGGATAGGTGAGTTTCAGATAAGATAGGTCATGATTCCAAAAACAAGAATTATAAAATGAACACCAAGTGGTCCTTTAGGATTCTGTTCTGATATGCCTTTCTAGTGCATTTAAAATTTTATTTAATTTTCTAAACCTAATCTACCTATATACCAGCTATAAATTTCCTAGCATATGCATATATGTAATTTATATTTCCTTTTCCCTGGCTTCACAGGTAGTTACAGTCACCATAGTCTTACTATTTCTAATGCCTGATGTTCCAAATCAATGTTGAAATGGATTCTATGGAAGTTCAGAAATGTTGACCAAAGTTCACTTGCAAATGAGTTCTCTCCCTTTACTCTCCAGGACTTCGGTATTAGATGGAAATCAGAACCGCTCTGCAGCAAGGGAAGAACAAACGCAGAAGTGGATTTCTGCAGTAGTAACATGGACCACTAAATAGACCTGGCAGTCAGGAAAGCCATATGGATTTCAAAAATAGCACCCATCTGTCTGAGAGCTGGTAAATAATGAATTGCAGGCCTTGGAACATAGCCTTGGAAGCAAAATCTGACTTAGGTTCTGGAAAAGCTATAGAGGCACTCCTCAGAGAATTGCAAAAACATGTACCTTTTGCATTCCAAGAATAATAACTGGGCACAGAGAGACACTCAGTGCCAAGTTTCACATTTAAATCAAGCAGCACACACAGGGTTGAGAGGTGAACTTTGGCCCTTCCCTAGTTGAGTGCTGGTAAAACATAATTCCTAGGTTCAAAGGTCAGCACTTACAAAGGTGTCTTGGCCAGATACCTCAGGCACAGAAACATGTACTCAAGATACATAAATTAAGCATAAATAATAAAAATACAGTTTAAATTACATATAGAGATAGTGATGTACATACATACACATTTATGGAACTTAATAATCAAGAGGAACATATTGGCTGAGTTTGACTAGGTCAAAGATATTATTTGGGGGAAATAGATAACCCTGTGATGTTTTATCAGAAATTAAATGCCATCATATTTCTATTCCAGGCAATTAAAAAAAAGAAGAAAACACTACATTTTATGTCTGTTTTGAAAAGGACATGTGATAAAAAATGGTGTTCAAGATATGATTCCAAGTCATTTGCAAATCCAAACTTCCTTCAATTTTGTTATCTCTCACCTTCATATACAGAAATAGGAAACACCATATCTATTTTATGAGGTGGAAAGGTTGCTGGGAATAAAATATCAGAATTTTCATTTTATGCCTAATGATTCAAAGCTCTTTGGTGTGGCAAACATCCAGTTAAAAATTATTTGGCTATTTACCATACTATAGAAAAGTAAAATAAAGTACAATTTTCTAGTGAAATAACATATGAGCATGCAGGAAACCTTTAAAGGCAAATTCACACACACACACACACAAAAAAAAAACAACACCAAAACAACATTTCTCATTTCCTATTGCAGTAATAAAGCATATGAGAAGTTACAGCAAAGCAGAATATAATAAAATTAATTTCTTGCTTTTAAAAAACTTCACAGCCAGGTAGTAAAATTCCTACAGGAGCACATATAGTAGAAAAGGAATTACAATCAGGTTAGGAATAAAAATGTAAACAGCATTCAGTTATTATGGTCTGAATATCTAAACTCTCCAGTTACAGGCAGTTTAGCCCATGGGGCTTTGTATGGTTTGATTAAAAACCTGAATAACTCCAATTATTTTACTTATCAGCTCAGAGAAACATACACCATGTTTATTTTGTTCACTATAGTATCTTAAGCATCTGACATATTTGATGATACATGAGAGGTCCACAATGAATATCATTGAAATGAATAGAAATAGATTCTGGGATACAAAATATAGAATTAAATAATTGATATAATTGGATTGAGAATGTAGATTGAGAAAATAGAACAGCTCATAAGCTGCTTTCTCTATTGGGAGTCTATTCCCCATAGGTGTCTTGCATTTTTGTATGTCTTGGGTGCAGAGGCACTAATTGCCTTTGTTCTGGGCTATCTCTTCAAGAACATTTGTGCAGCATACAAAAGAGAAATAGTGTCTTCCTCCACAGCAAAGAGCATTCACATTTACTGCCACTATAAAAGATTTGGTTTCCTGAAACTTAAGGTTTCCCTGTAACGTGACCCACTGCATGTGGAGGTATCACTCGGCTCCCTGCTTATTGCACTGTGGAAATTGGTGTTTGAGGAATGTGCACAAACATGATGATATTCTGCCTAGTCCTATTGCTGTGAGTAACAAACTAACCTTTATCTGACGCAGGAGTCTCATCCTTTGGCCAGCATTCATGAAATGGAGGCAGGCTACCTAGTTAATTTGCAAACTCTTCAAATTTTTGATGGTTTCATACAACAAAACCAATATTGATTTGAAGTTTCCAATTCAAATGATAGAGAGAATGCTATTTCTTTCTAGGAAGCAATCTAGCTTCCACTCTGACAAGAGAAAACTGAATAAGCTGTAGTATTATAACTTTTCTTGTCCAAAGAAATTAATAAGCCTGAAATCTAAAGAGAAACAGGGCCCTCCAAGGAGAGAAAATATGGACATTGGCGAGATGATAATGGCTGAAATTTTTCCCAAATACAAAATGATATCAAATCACAATTTCAAGCATCTCAGAGAACCCTAAGCAGAACAATCACCAAACACCATAGCATACACACATACCTAAATACATCAGAGCAAACTTCTGAAAACCAATGATGAACAGCAAATCTGAGGGATATCAAAGGAAAAAAACACACTACAGAGGAATAAAGATCAGAATTACCACAGACTTCTTACCAGGAATTATGTGAACAAGAAAACAGTGGAGAGACATCTTTAAAAGCTTGAAAAAAATTGTCAATTTTGAGTTCTTTTCCTAGTAAAAAATATCTTTCAAAAATATGGACTTTTTCAGTCAAACAAAAAAAGAGAATTCATTTTTTACTAACATGGATATTAAAGAATGTTTTTAAAACAGCATGATAGCAGATAGAAATTTGGATCTAAATAAAGGAAATAAAGTTTCCAGGAATGTTTAAAACAAAAGTTAATATTAAAAGCATTTTTTTCTTATTTTTCACCACTCCAAAATATGTTACTCTCTAAATGAAAAGTAGGAATCTATTGTGGGTTTATACAACATAGATTATTTACAGCTGGTTGCCCATCCCAAGGTGGTCATGGGGCCCAGCTTCAGGAAGCAGCACAGCTCTATATTAGAGTATGGCTGGTGCCATTAGATTCAGGATGTGCAGAGCTCTGCCTCCACATGATCATCTGCAACTTCAGGAGAGAGACTGTTCATCTCTATATGCTCATCACCTGGCTGATACAGGAACACAGGAGAAAAATTATACGTAATTGTTAAAAAATTATTAGACAAACTTGGAGTCTATATTTCTCCCTCCATTCACCTCAATATTCTCTAAATGTGGATCCCCAAAACAAACAATAGTATCATGAAATGCAACAAACAAAATACTCACAACACCATATTTTTGCATAACAATCTATTATATACCCCATACTACACAATTTCACACATTTGATTCAATGGACATTACAAAATCTCAGGAATTCAGTTGTGAGTTTGAATCTAAATCTAACTAGAGAGAACAAACAATACATTGGGACATCCACCAGTGCATAAAATGGGTGCATGAACACATATTTACTGAAAGCAAATATTAGTAAACTCACTTAAACTTTTGAGTAATGAAAAGAGTGGGGTGAGGAGAGTACATTTTGGGGCACTGAAATTCTTTAGGCACCACAGACAAGCTATAAAAGAGATGACAAGAATGCAAATATTGATTCATGGACACCCATAACAGATGCAACTATGTGATAGGTAGCTCTTCACAGTAATCTTCTGAAACCTCAACATACATACATATTCCCAGAGGCTCTTGTTCAAATTCAGATTTTCATTCAAGGAGTAGGGCCTGAAATTCTGCATATTTAGCAAACTCCAAGATAATACAAATGATGCTGGTCTAGGGGCCATGCAAATAACCTAGGTAAAGTAACTGCTTAGCTCCCAATCTAAGTGTAACTGTCATGTTTTATTACACACAGAATCTACTTCAACAAGCTGGTGTTCATTTTCTTATGTGGTATTACTTTACAGTCACCAACTTGAGGAGGCAGGAAGGTGTGTGTGGAAAGGGCAGATTTCATAGACTTAGCTCAAATGAGGTAAAAATGTTTCTTCTAAGTAAGCATGTCTGGTAGGATAAAAGTTGGCTGCAGTCCCTCCATAATCAGAAGCATCACCTTTATAAAAGTGGCCCGTGGTCAGGACTAACTGTAATCACATTTCACGCCTAATACTATAGGCATTTTTTTTAAATAACTGAAATGTAGACAGCCTCCCTAGTGAGATTTTCAAAAGTTCTTGGCTTCAGCCAAACTGCAGTATGTTCTGATGCGGTTACATGCCCTGTTGAATTAAAATAGAATTTTACAAGGGATGAGAAGAGATAGACTAAGACAGAAACATGAAGCAGAGAAAGAGCTGAAATCCATTAAAAAAAAAGAATAGTAAGTGGAAATTGGCAGGTGATGGCAGAATTGCTGAGCCAAGTGGCAATAGTGGTCAAGAAAGAAGTGAGGGAAAATAATCATAATAACTATGTAATACAGGGATATTAATAATATCTACCCTACTGGGTTGCTCTGAGAATCAAAACTGATGAAATTTTTGAAACACATTGAACATTTTAAAAAACTGGACAGATGTTTATAGTTATTACTAGTGCCCTGGTGCATGAAATTCATGCACGGGAAGGGGAGGTGTCCTTCAGCCTGGCCTGCATCCTCTCCAATCTGGGACATACCGCTCATAATCTGGGACCACTGGCTCCTAATTGCTCACCTGCCCTCCTGCCTGCCTGCTTGCCCCCAACTGCTCCTCTGCTGGCCTTCTCACCCACAACTGCCCCTCCTTGCAGTCACCCTCAATTGCCCCCCACTGCTGGCCTGCTTGCTCCCAACTGCCCTGCTCTGCTGGCCTGCTCACCCCCATCTAGCTCCCCCTGTTGACCTGCTCTCCCCCAACTGCCCTCCCCCACCAGCCTGATGGCCTCTAACTGCCTCTACCTCGGCCCTGCCATCATGGCTTTGTCCAGAAGGATGCCCAGAAGGTCTCCTGAAGGTCTCCCAATCTAATTAGCATATTACCCTTTTATTAGTATAGATAAGAGCATTATCATTTCCAATGATATTCTTCTGCATTTTTCAAAAGGGAGCAGCAAGGCTTAAAGCATGATCCTAAGACTTGAAATTAGAGGATCTGAATTGACATTGCTCTGATATGTAGCCTTTTGGAGACCAGCTTCATTCGTATGCAAAATGAAAATATAATATCAATAATGCAAAATATACGTTTTATGACATTTCTGTGTAAAATCCTTACAACAAGCCTAAGAGGAAAGGGTAGCCACATCACAATGTATTTATTTATGTCTCTAACAGAGAGACGCAAATAAATTGAGGGGTACACAGTCCTTCTCTTAACCAGAAATCAGGAGGTCAGCCATTGCTGGAATCAACTCAGATGCTCAGGAATCTCTTGCTGGGTTCAGGTTCTTTCTATTTTTCATTCAGCTATTCCTAGTACATTGAATATTATGTTCTTCTTAATTGAATATTATGTCAACTCGTAGTCACAACATGGTTTTCACACATTAGATATTGCACTTGCATTCAAGAAACAGATAGAGAGAAACAGGGGTAAGGAGTGGCACCAGCTCTCTCTGTGCCATCCTATATAATAAAGAGGTAATATGCAAATTGACCCGCATGCCCTCACACAAGATGGCCGCCCCCATGTGGTCAAAGATGGCCGCCACAAGATAGCTGGCAGGGGAGGGTAGTTAGGGGCAACTGGGCCGGAAGGGGATGGCAGTTGGGGGTAATCAGGCCTTCAGGGGAGAGCAGTTGGGGGTGACTGGGCCTGTGGGGGAGGGTCATTAGGGGCAACCAGGCTGGCAGGGGAGGGCAGTTGGGGGTTACAGGGCCAGCAAGTGAGGGCAGTTGGGGGTGATCAGGCCAGCAAGGGAGCAGTTAGGCATCAATCAGGCTGGCAGGGGAGTGCTTAAGGGATGAATTTTGTGCACCAGGCCTCTAGTTTTAACAGAAAGTAAATGTTTTCTAGAATTTTCCACTCCTTCTCAACAGACATTATTTACACATCATTGGAGACATATCTCAATTACATCTACTTGCTACATGATACAGCCACCTCTAGCTACAGGAATGGCTATAAAATTCATATTTCGCTTTGAAAGACTGTAGTGGAGGCGAGCAAGGGAAAAAGAGAATGTGAGTGAGTGTCAGTCCTGTCTGCTGCAGAAGGGTAGGACCTGTGCAACTTTGCTCTGAGTAAAGGCTCAATAGTATAAAATGAATTGGGACCAAAATAAGTTAAAGAGACACCATGGAAATGAAGATGGTGGCATAGTAAGCACCTAAACCACTGCCTCGCACAACAATTTCAAAACAACAACTAAAAGACAGAATCACAGGAAAGCTGGCTGAGTGGAAATTCTACAATTAGAAGGAAAGAGAAAAGCTCACAGAAAATTGGAGGAACGGCAAAGGGTTGAGGTACGGCAAAGGGTCTTTGTGAGCGCAGAGAGGAAGGGCACTGAGAGCCTGGCTGACTCTCTGGCGGGAGGGGGAAGGAAGCTCCCGACTGCATTGAACCCCAGTTCGAACTGCACTGAACCCCAGTTCCAGGTGAAACCCCGTGGACCCGGGCTCCTACAGGGGGAGTCTGGACTATCAGGTAGAGAGAAAGGCACTCGGAGACTCGGACACCCGAGGGAGAGGGTCTGGAGGTGTGTGCGCCAGTGCACACAAACACTGAGGAGGTTGCCACAGGCTCTCCAAAGCAGAAGGGAATCGGAAGCTCTTGCCTGCACTGAACCCCAGTTCCAGGCCAGCTCCTGGGGACCCACGCTCTTGCGGGGGGAATCTGGACTCTCGGGTGGAGGCTTGGGAGCCTGGGAAGGCAGAGCACGCACCTGCACACATAGGGCAGGACTGACAGGAAGCCAAGACTGTCTGCTCCACCCTGAGACTCCACCCCATCCTAGCTGAACACAGAGGCTTTTGCAATTTGGCAAGTCTAATCCTATAAGGCTGTCTCCAGCACCGAACTTCTCCCAGCATAGACACAGCTGATCCTCACAACCAACTGGCCTGGAGGTCAATTCCTTCCAGTGATACCAACAACAATCAAGACTTAACTACAACAAGGCTGTACACACAGTCCACAAAGGGGTGCACCAAGAGAGTCCACCTCAGGTAACTGGGAGGCTGACCCACTGGGCTATATAGGACACCTAGCACACAAAGCTACCCTACCAACTCAGGGAAGCAGTGAAAATGTGACAAAGAAACAGATCACAAATGAAAGAAATGGAGGAAAACAAATGACTGGATATAGAATTCAAAACCACGGTTATAAGGCTTTTCAAGAATATCCTAGAAAAGGTCGATAAATATAATGAGACCCTCGAAGATATGAAAAAGGACCAACTAGAAATTAAACATACACTGATTGAAATAAAAAATATTATACAGAGACCCAACAACAGACTAGAGGAACGCAAGAATCAAGTCAAAGATCTGAAATACAAAGAAGCAAAAAACACTCAACCGAAAAAGCAAAAAGCAAACAAAAATCCAAAAAGTTGAAGATAGTGTAAGAAGCCTCTGGGACAACTTCAAGCATACCAACATCAGAATTATGGGGGTGCCAGAAGAAGAGAGAGAGCAAGATACTGAAAACCTATTTGAAGAAATAATGACTGAAAACTTCCCCCACCTGGTGAAAGAAATAGACTTACAAGTTCAGGAAGCGCACAGAACCCCATACAAGAGGAATCCAAAGAGGACCACACCAAGACACATCATAATTAAAATGCCAAGGGCAAAAGACAAAGAGAGAATATTAAAAGCAGCAAGAGAAAAACAGTTAATTACCTACAAGGGAGCACCCATACAATTGTCAGCTGATTTCTCAACAGAAACTATGCAGGCCAGACGGGAGTGGCAAGAAATATTCAAAATGATGAATAGCAAGAACCTGCAACCAAGATTACTCTACCCAGCAAAGCTATCATTCAGAATTGAAGGGCAGATAAAGAGCTTCACAGATAAGAAAAAGCTAAAGGAGTTCATCACCACCAAACCAGTATTATATGAAATGCTGAAAGGTATTCTTTAAGAAGAGGAAGAAGAAAAAAGTAAAGATAAAAATTATGAACAACAAATACATATCTATCAATAAGTGAACCTAAAAATCAAGTGAATTAAAAACCTGAGGAACAGAATAAACTGGTAATATAATAGAATCAGGAGCATAGAAAGGGAGTGGACTGATACTTCTCAGGGGGAAAAGGGTATGACGGGGGGTGGGAGGGCAGGAAGAGACTGGACAAAAATCGTACACCTATGGATGAGGACAGTGTGGGAGAGGTAAGGGCAGAAGGTGGGGTGGGAACCGGGTGGAGGGAGCTATAGGGGGAAAAAGGAGAAACAATTGTAATAATCTGAATACAGATTTATTAAAAAAAAAAGACACCATGGCCTACTTTAAACAAGGCTTTAATTTTAATCTTATAATTTATGAGAACACTTTGAAACATATCTCCTGTTATATGATGATTTTATATTATACTTAAATTTTACAAGAAAATAGACAGATAGAAATACTCTAAACTTAGCCAAAATTGTTTTTAGGACTTTGATATAGTACAATATTCCTCCAACACATATTTGATTAAGAAAACACCAAGTAAATAATTTCATTTTCTTGGGTATAAAATTTTGCCCACCAATGTAGCTATAACACCAGGTATAGTACTTGGTGCCTGGTATATGTTGAGTATTTGTTGATTACTTGAGCAGATGCAAACCAAACCCCCAAATTACATATATATATATATATATATATATATATATATATATATATATATATATATATATTATATAATGTATACTATATATACTAAAGGCCCGGTGCACAAAATTCGTGCACTGGCGGGGGGGGGGGGTGTCCCGCAGCCCAACATGCACCTTCTCCAATCTGGGACCCCTCAGGGGATGTCTGACTGCCTGTTTAAGCCCAATACAGGCAGTTGGACATCCCTTTCACAATCTAGGACTGCTGACTCCCAACTGCTCGCCTGCCTGCCTGATTGCCCCTAACCGCTTCTGCCTGCCAGCCTGATCACCCTCTAACCACTCCCCTGCAAGCCTGATTGACGCCTAACTGCTCCCCTGCCAGCCTGATCATCCCCAACTGCCCTCCCCTGACATCCCACTCACCCCCAAATGCCCTCCCCTGCATATTCCCTCTTTATTAGATAGGGTTTTTTCTTTAGCATATTGGATAGCCATAACTGGTTTGGGTCAGTGGATGGAGCATCGGCCTGCAGACTCAAGGGTGCCAGGTTCGATTCTGGTCAAGGGCATGTACCTTGGTTGGGGGCACATACTCTGTGGGAGTGTGCAGGAGGCAGCTGATCAATGTTTCTCTCTCATAGATGTTTCTAGCTCTCCCTTTCCCTTCCTTTCTGTAAAAAATCAATAAAATATATATTTTAAAAAAACAAACATTTAAGATTCCTCCATATCTGCCTGGCTGGTGTGACTCAATGTTTGAGACCCCAGGCTGCCACCACTGGAAGGGGATCGCACCCCAGCCAGGCTGAAACCCCAGCCCAGGCTGCCATCCCTGGCCAGGGATGGCCCTGCAGGGGGTGTGTGCCCCAGCCAGGCTGAGACCCCAGCCCAAGCTGCTGCTGCTGGCCAGGGACCACAACAAGGGGGGTGCGCACCCCAGCAGAGGGTGCCCCGGCCAGGCTGAGACCCCATCCCAGGCTGCTGCCACTGGCCAGAAGATCACTTGTTGGGGGTGTGCGGCCCTGCCGGCCTGAGACCCCAGCCCATGCTGTGGCCAAGGATTGTGCCGGGTGCTGGCGCCTCCCAGCTGGACACTCCAGGCTGCCGCCGCTGGGCAGGGATCACTGCATGGGGGGCGGGCACCTCCCAGCCAGACACCCCAGGCTGCCTCCACTGGGTGGACTGGGGGACTCTGGCAGGGCTAAGAAGACTGGGCACTGCCATCTTGTGACAATGGGTGTCGCCATTTTTGTCGTGGTGTGACAGTTAATTTGCATATTACTCTTTTATTAGCTAGGATACTAGAGGCTCCATGAACAAAATTCATGCAAGAGTAGGCCTTCCTTCCCCCAGCTGCTGGCACCAACTTCCCTTTGGCACCCAGGACTCTGGCACCTGGGACCCGGGCTTCCCTCCAGCTGCCGGCAGGAACCCAGGACCCAGGCTTCCCCAGCTTCATCTGGAAGGTCGTCCAGAAGTAGTATGTCTGGTCTATTTAGCATATTATGCTTTAAAAAAAAAAATATATATATATATATATATATATATATATATATATATATATATATATATACACACACACACACACACACACTAGAGGCCCAGTGCATGAAAATTCATGCACTGGAGAGGGGTATCCCTCAGCCCACCCTTCCCCCTCTCACAATCCAGGAGCCCTCAGGGCGAGAGGCGACCTGGAATCAGGGGAAGGCCATGCCCCCAACACATCTCTGTTGCTGCCATTGCTGGCAGCACAAGCCTTGGCCAGCCCTGGTTACCTGAGCCTTGGGTGTCCCTGAGTGGCTGGGAAGCTGCCAACCAAGGCTTGCCTGCACCTTGGGCCAGCCCTGGGCAGCTGGGGGGCTGAGGGGACTGGTGGACTCTGGAGGCAGGTGCTTGGAGCAGCCAGACCCGCCTGGGGGAGGCCCAGCCATGCCGCGTGCATGCAGCCCAGGCTGGGCTAAGGGGACTGGGCACCACCATCTTGTGGCTGTGGGTAGCGCTATCTTTGAGGGCTTGGCAGCCAATTAGCATATTCCCTCTTTATTAGATAGGATATATATATATATATTTTTTTTTTTCTTTTGGAGACTTACATGCTTAAATTCCTCTAGTTTTGAAGTGTTATAAGAACATAATGCCCCATTCCAACAGACAGGTTCTAATTTACCACTGCTCTTGTATGATTACATAATGGCTCTCAAAATGTGGCTCACACCATAAAGGGAGGTGATAGGTAATATAAGGAAAGGTCCAGAGAAGCAAATCAAATCTCATATAACACTGTTCATTTACCAGTGCTGCATGACAGGTGCATCTACTTCCATGATCTTGCCAGGTAATGCATAATTTAAATGACAAACAATTTATTAGGAATAGTGATCCCCCCAATTTTTTATTGTGATAAAATACTCATAACATATGTTTACAATCACAACCATTTTAAGTGTAAAGTTAAGTGGTATTAAAAGCATTCAGAATTTTATACTATCGTCACCACCATCCATCTCCAGAACCCTTCATCTTGTAAAACTGAAAATCTATCCCATTAAACAAAAATTCCTTGTTCTCTCTCCCCTAGCCTCTGGTGACCTCTCGGTCTCTATGATTTTGACTTCTCTGAGTACCTCATGTTAGTGGAATTATACATATTTGTCTTTTTTGTGGCCATTCTACCAATCTCTGTCTTTAGATTGGAAAGTTTAGTTTATTCACATTTCAAGTAATTACTGATAAAAAGAGATTAATTTCTGTCATTTTGCTATTTATTTTTCATGTCTTACATATTTTCAGTCCCTTATTTCCTACATTCCTGTCTTATTTTGTGTTTAGTCGATTTTTTAATGAAACATTTAAATTTATTTATCTCCTTATGTGTATATTCTATAGCTGTTTTCTTTGTTGTTATCATAGGGAACACTTTAATTTGAATTTATACCAGTTTAGTTTCAATAACATACAAAACTCTGCTCCTTCTTTTCTTTCAGTTATTAATGTCACAAGATTTCATATTTACACATTGTGTGCCCAAAACATAAAATAATAATTATTTTAAATGCATTAATCTCTTAAATATTTTAATTACTTTTAATGTGATAGCATCTTAAATCATGATGAAAACAAAAAGTAAAATTATAAATCATTGTTACACTTTTACTAGCTTTTATAATTGCCTTCACTGAGATCTGAATGTCTTCATGCAGCTTTGAGTTACTGTCTAGTATAATTTTCTTTTAACCTGCGGAATTCCCTTGAACTTTCTTGCAGGGATTCTCTAATAGTAGCAAATTCCCTCAGCTTTTATTTACCTGAAGATGTATTAATTTCTCCCTTATTTTTGAAGGAATAAGATATAGAATGAGATATAGCTTTATCAGTTATAGAATTCTTGGTTGACAGATTTGTTTGCTTTTGCCTTTTTGCACTTTGAATATATTGGCTCACTGCCTTTGGCCTCCAAAGTTTCTAATGAGAAATATGCTGATAAACTTATTGACAATCTCTTGCATGTAATGAGTCACTTTTCTGTTATCAAGATATTCTCTCTCTTTTAAAAGTATGATCACAATATGTCTGGATGTGAGTCTCTTTGAGTTTGAGTTTGTTGAGCTTCTTGGATATTTCAATTCATGTCTTCATCACTTTGGGAAGTTTTCAGCCCGTATTTTATTAAATACTAGAGGCCCGGTGCATTGAGGGTGGGGGTGACCCTCAGCCCAGCCTGCACTCTTTTGCAATCCGGGACCCCTCCCAGGGATCTGGCCTAAGCCAGCAGATGGACATCCCTCTGGCAATCTGGCACTACTGGCTCCTAACTGCTCACCTGCCTGCCAGCCTGATCGCCCCTAACCACTCTGCCTGCCTGTCTGATCATCCCTAACCACCCTGCCTGCCTGCCTGCCTGATCACCTCTAACTGCTTGCTGCCTGCCTGATTGCCCCTAATTGCCTCTGCCTTGTCTCCAGCTACTGCTGCTTCATCCAAAAGGACATCTGGAAGGTCGTTCGGCCATCTGGTCTAATTAGCTTATTACACTTTTATTATTATAGATTTTCTCCACCACTTTCTCTCCTGTCTCCTTCAGAAACTACTACAATGCATGTTTTGGTTCATTTCCTTTACTGAATTTTTTATTTCAATTACTGTACTGAGAAGCTTTAGATTTAATTTTAGGTTTTCTATATTTTTATGGATATTTCCATTTTTTCATATATCATTTTCTTTAATTTTCCCCATATTTATTTAATTCTCTGCACATCTTTAAGATAGTTATTTTAATGTATTCGTCTAGAAAGAAGTAAAACTGTCACTATTTACAGATGACATGACATAACATATAGAAAACCCTAAAGAATTCACCAAAAAGTTAATAGAATTAATAAAAGAATTCAGTAAAATAGAATACAAAATATTTAGAAGAAATTAGTTGCATTTTTATACATAATAATAAAGCATCATAAGAAGAAATTTTTAAAAATCCCATTTACAACTGTATAAAAAGAATAAAATACCTAGGAATAAATTTAACCAAGGAAGTGAAAGACCTGTACTCTGAAAATTGAAAACATTGAATCAAGAAATGGAAGAGGACACACATAAATGGAAGGGTATGTTGTGCTCATGGACTGGAAGGATTAATATTTTTAAAGTGATCATTTTACCCAAAGCAATCTACATATTCAATTCAATTCCCATTAGAATACTGTTATTCTTCTCAAAATTATATCAAATAACCCTAATTAAAACAATTATAACATTTAAAAAATTATTATTTCCTCACCCAAGAATATACTTTTCATTGATTTTAAAGGGAGAGAGAAACATCAATGTGAGAAAGAAACATCATTTGGTTGCCTCCTATACACTCCCAAACCAGGAATTGAACCTCAACCCAGTATGTGCCCTGACTGGGAATCAAACTCACCACCTTTCACCATGCAGGACAATGGTCCAAACAATTGAGCAACACTGACCAGGGCCAATAACCCTAAATTTATATGAAAACACCAACTACCTGAATAGCCAAAGCAATCTTAAGAAAGCAGAAAAAAGTGTAAGTAATCATACTCTCTGATCTAAAACTATGCTACAAAGCTATAATAATTAAAACCGGCACAAAAATAGACACTTGGATAAATGGAACAGAATGGAGAGACAAGAAGTAAACCTTTGCTTATATTCTCAATTAATCTATGACAAAGGAGGTAAAAATATAAATGGACAGTGAATTCAACAAGTGGTAACGAGAAGACTGGAGAGATACATGCAAAAAACTGAAACTGGACAATTTTCTTACACCAATTATAAAAATAAACTCAAAATTGGTTAACAATTTAATGTGAGGCACGAAACCATAAGACTTCTAGAAGAAAACATAGGAAGTAAACTATTTGACATCATTCTGAATAATGTATTCTTTTTTTTCCTTTTCTTTTTTCTTTTTTTCCCCTTCTACTCTTTTTCTTTCTTTTCACAAATTTTTTTATTGATTAAGGTATTACATGTACACATATTTTCCCCTTGTCCTCCCACCCCACCCCACTCCCATACATGCCCTCACCCCCCAGTGTCTTGTGTCCATTGGTTATGCTTATATGCATGCATACAAGTCATTCGTTTGATCTCTTATCTCCCCCTGCCCCCGACCCAACCTTCCCAATGTAATTTGACATTCTGTTTGATGCTTTACTGCCTCTGTATCTATCTTTTTGTTCATCAGGCTATAATGTTCTTTATTATCCATAAATGAGTGAGGTCATGTGGTATTTTTCTTTCACTGACTGGCTTATTACACTTAGCATAATGCTCTCCAGGTCCATCCATGCTATTGCAAGTGGTAAGAATGCCTTCTTTTTTTAAAAAATATATTTTATTGATTTTTTTTACAGAGAGGAAGGGAGAGAGATAGAGAGTTAGAAACATTGATGAGAAAGAAACATTGATCAGCTGCCTCCTGCACACCCCCTACTGGGGATGTGCCCGCAACCCAGGTACATGCCCTTGACCGGAATCAGTCCGCAGGCTGACACTCTATCCACTGAGCCAAACCTGTTTCAGATCTTTCTTTTTTATAGCAGCATAGTATTCTATTGTGTAGATGTACCATAGTTTTCTGATCCAGTCATCTGCTGATGGGCACTTAGGCTGTTTCCAAATCTTAGCTATTGCAAATTGTGCTGCTATGAACGTAGGGGTGCACATATCCTTTCTGATAGGTGTTTCTAGTTTCTTAGGATATATTCCTAGGAGTGGGATTACTGGGTCAAATGGGAGTTCCATTTTTAGTTTTTTGAGGAAACTCCATAATGTTCTCCACAATGGCTGCACCAGTCTGCATTCCCACCAACAGTGCACAAGGGTTTCTTTTTCTCTGCATCTTCACCAGCACTTGCCATTTGTTGATTTGTTGATGATTGCCATTCTGACAGGTGTGAGATGGTACCGCATTGTCATTTTGATTTGCATCTCTCGGATGATTAGTGACTTTGACCATGTTTTCATATGTCTCTTGGCCTTCCTTCTGTCTTCTTTTGAAAAGTATCTATTTAGGTCCGTTATCCATTTCTTCATTGGGTCGTTTATCTTCCTTTTATTAAGTTGTATGAGTTCCCTGTAAATGTTGGAGATTAAACCTTTATCAGTGATAACATTTGCAAATAGGCTCTTCCATGCAGTGGGCTTTCTTGTTGTTTTGTTGATGGTTTCTTTGGCTGTGCAAAAGCTTTTTATTTTGATGTAGTCCCATTTGTTTATTTTCTCTTTAGTTTCCATTGCCCTAGGAGTGGTATCGGTGAAGAAATTGCTTTGGCATATGTCTGAGATTTCTCTGCCTGTGGATTCCTCTAGTATTTTTATGGTTTCCTATCTTATGATTAAGTCTTTTATCCACTGTGAGTTTACTTTTGTGCATGGTGTAAGTTGGTGGTCTAGTTTCATTTTTTCGCATGAAAAAATTTTCCAACACCATTTATTGGAAATTGTGTTATCAATAATGTCCAATTTTTCCAACACCATTTATTGACGAGACTATCTTGACTCCATTGTATGTTCATGCCTCCTTTGTCAAATATTAACTGAGCATAGTGGTTTGGGTCGATATCTGGATTCTCTATTCTATTCCATTGGTCTATATGCCTGTTCTTGTGCCAGTACCAGGCTGTTTTGAGAACAGTGGCTTTGTAATGCAGTGTGAAATCTGGTATTGAGATCTTACCTACTTTGTTCTTCTTTCTCAGGATTGCTGCGGCTATTCGGGGTCTTTTTTTATTCCAGATGAATTTTTGGAGAGTTCTTTTTAGGTCTGTGAAATAAGGTGTTGGTATTTTAATAGGGAGTGCATTGAATCTAGAGATTGCTTTGGGTAGTATGGACATTTTGATGATGCTGATTCTACCAATCCATGAGCACGGTATGCTCTTCCATCTATTTATGTCTTCCTCTATGTCTTTTTTCAATGTCCTGTAGTTTTCTGAGTAGAAGTCTTTTACCTCCTTAGTTAAGTTTGTTCCTAGGTATCTTAATTTTTTTGGTGTGATGGTAAATGGGATTGTTTTCTTAGTCTTTCTTTCTTTAAGTTCACTGTTGGTGTATAGACATGCCATAGATTTCTTGGTGTTAATTTTGTATCCTGCTACATTGCCTTTCATTTATTAAGTCTAATAATTTTTTGATGAAGTCTTGAGGGTTTTCTATGTACAGTATCATGTCATCTGTGAATAATGACAATTTTACTTCTTCTTTTCCAATTTGGATGCCCTTTATTTCTTCTTCTTGTCTGATTGCTGTGGCTAGAACTTCCAGTACTATGTTGAACAGGAGTGGTGAAAGCAGGTATCCCTATCTTATTCCTGTTCTTAGGGGAAATGGTTTTAGTTTTGCCCATTGAATATGATGTTGGCTGTAGGTTTTTCATATATTGCTTTTATTATGTTGAGGTATGACCCTTCTATTCCCACCTTGCTGAGAGTTTTTATCGAAAATGGGTGTTGGATTTTGTCAAATGCTTTTTCTGCATCAATTGATGTGACTATGTGTTTTTTATCTCTCAATTTGTTTATGTCCTGTATCACGTTTATTGATTTGTGGATATTGTACCATCCTTGCATCCCTGGGATAAATCCTACTTGGTCATGGTGTATGATCTTTCTGATGTACTGCTGGATCCGATTTGCTAGAATTTTGTTGAGGATTTTGTCATCTATGTTCATGAGGGATATTGGCCTGTTTTGGTATTAGGGTGATGCTGGCTTCATAGAATGAGCTAGGAAGTGTTCCTTCTTCTTGAATTTTTTGGAATAGTCTGAAGAGGATAGGTTTTAGTTCTTCCTTGAATATTTGGTAAAACACCCCTGTAAAGCCGTCTGGCCCTGGGCTTTTGTTTGCTGGAATCTTTTTAATGACTGCTTCAATTTCTTCCATAGTTATTGGCCTATTGAGATTTTTAGATTCTTCCTGATTGAGTTTTGGAAGGTTGATTTTTTATAGGAATGTGTCCATTTCCTCCAGGTTGTCCAGCTTTTTGGAATAGAATAGTTCATAATATTTTTTAACAATCCTTTGTGTTTCTGGGGGTCTGTTGTTATTTCTCCTCTTTCATTTCTGATTTTGTTTATTTGGGTCCTCTCTCTTTGCTTCTTGGTGAGCCTGGCTAGAGGTTCATCAATCTTGTTTATCCTTTCAAAGAACCAGCTCTTTGTCTTGTTGATCTTTTGTATTGTTTTTTTTTTTTTTTTTTTTTTTTTTGGTCTCTATGTCGTTTATCTCCACTCTGATCTTTATTATTTCCTTCCTTCTGCTTACACTGGGCTTTTCTTGTTGCTCTCTTTCTAAGTCTTTGAGTTGTAGGGTTAGGTAATTTATTGCCATTGTTTCTTGTCTTTTGCAGTAAGCTTGTAGAGCTATGAACTTCCCTCAAGACTGCTTTCGCTGTGTCCCATAGATTTTGGATTGTTGTGTTTTCATTGTCATTTGTTGCCATGATGTTTTTTTATTTCTTCTTTGATCTCTCAGGTAACCCAGTCATTGTTTAATAGCATGCTATTTAGTCTCCAGGTGTTAATTTTTTTGGATTGTTTTTATTGTAGTTGATTTCCAGTTTTATGCCATTGTGATCTGAGAAGATGTTTGATATGATTTCTGTCTTCTTGAATTTGAGGAGACTTTGACTGTGTCCTAATATGTGGTCTATCCTTGAAAATGTTCAATGTGCACTGGAGAAGAATGTATATTCTGTAGCTTTGGGGTGAAATGTTCTAAAGATGTCAGTTAAGTCCATCTGATCTAATGTGTCATTTAAGATTGCTATTTCTTTGCTGATATTTTGTTTAGTTGATTTATCCAGTGGTGTCAGTGGGGTATTAAAGTCCCCTACTATGACTGTATTACTATTAGTCTCTCCCTTGATATCTTCCAGAACTTGTTTTATGTATTTGGGTGCTCCTGTATTGGGTGCATATATGTTTACCAGAGTTATATCTTCTTGTTGAAATGCTCCTTTTAGTATTATGTAGTGGCCTTCCTTATCTCCTGTTATGGTCTTTACTTTGAGGTCTATTTTATCAGATATAAGTATCACAACCCCAGATTTTTTCTCATTTCCATTTGCCTGAGAAATGTTTTTCCATCCCTTCACTCTCAGTCTGTGTGAATCCTTCGTTCTGAGGTGGGTCTCTTGCAGACAGCAAATATAGGGGTCATGTTTCCTTATCCATTCAGCTACTCTATGTCTTTTCATTGGTGCATTTAATCCATTTACCTTTAATGTTATTATTGATAAGTTCATGTTTGTTGTTATATTTTTCCTTAACGTTTGTGTTTCTTCTTGCCTTTCTCTTCTTTTTACAGCAGTCCCTTTAGCATTTCTTGCATTGATGGCTTGGTAGTGATAAACTCTCTTAGCCCTTTTTTTGTCTGTGAAGCTCTTGATTCCACCTTCAATTCTGAATGATAACCTTACTGGGTATAGTATTCTTGGGTTCAGTCCCTTGCTTTGCATCACTTTGAAATTTCATTCCATTCCCTTCTAGCCTGGAGTGTTTCTGCTAAGAAATCTGTTAATATTCTAATAGGAGATCCCTTGTAGGTAACTTTCTGTATCTCTCTGGCAGCCTTTAAGATTCTTACTTTGTCGTTGTTGTTTGCCAATTTAATTATGATGTATTTTGGTGTTGGTCTTTCAGAGTTCAACTTGTTTGAGACTCTATGTGCTTCTTGGACTTGCATGGTTTTTTCTTGCCAATATCAGGGAAGTTTTCTGTCATTATTTCTTCAAACAGGTTTTCTATTCCTTGCTTCTCTTCCTCTCCTTCTGGTAACCATATTATGTGAATGTTGTTTTGTTTTGTGTTGTCCCAGAGCTCCTTAGGCTCTCCCCTTGCTTTTTAAGTCTTCTTTCCAGTAACTGCTGTGTTTGTGTGTTTTTTCCTACCTTGTCTTCTAATTCGCTGATGCGGTCCTCAGCCCCTTCTAGTCTACTGTGTCCTTTATTGCATCTATGTCATTCTTCATCTCCTCCTGGTTCCTTTTCATGTTGGCGACATTCTCATTCAGCTCCTTATAATTCTCATTGAGTTGTATGTATTTGTCATCCAGTCATTTGAGCATCCTTAGAACCATTACTCTGAATTCTTTCTTTGGTATGTTGCTAGTCTCAGTTTCATTTCACTCCCTTTCTGGTGATTCCTCTTTTTCTTTCCTTTGGGGATTGCTTTTTTGTCTTCCCATGTTTTCCTGTAGTGTTTTAATTGTAGATACAATTGCTTTGCCACCCAGGTTCTTTTGGACATGGTGCTACTGGTGTAGTCTCTCACTTCTCCTGGGCTAGGTAATCTAATGTAGCTCCCTACTTGAGCTATTTGGGTTTTCTTCATGTAGGCCTTCAAGCTGGAGAGGTAAAACTGTGGTTTCTAGAAGTCAGCAGCTATGGAGGGGGGTGTCCCAATTTTTGCTGTCTTGCACCCTTGATTGAAATCATGCATGCCCAGCAGGGACTCACAGTGGCACCCAGGAACTGTCTGTTGTGGTGATGGGGCTCAGGGGGCCTACACTCTGTAAAGGCATGACTGTGGTGTCCAAAGTTCTCTAGTTGTGGGGTGGGCAGACTCAGCTTTTGCTGCTGCACCTGTGGTGGATAGGTGCTTGCTCCCAGTGGTGTGGTACATTTGCCAGCGAGGCACACTGAAGCACTCTGGCAATGTAGCCATGTAATTGAGGTATCCAGAATGTGTGAATTCAGAATTTCTACTGCCGTGGAGGTGTGCTCCCTCGTTTGTCCAAGATCACACCCAGGGAGAGCTCACAGTGGCTCTCATGAGTGCCCTGTGGATAGATGGGCTCAGGCTGCCTGCCTGTTGGAAATGCACATCTGTGGAGGTGTATTTGCCAGCGGGCGCAGAGCTCTGATGCACTCTGAGGTTCCCTGGCACTGAGGTTGAGAAGCTGAGGTGGCTGTGGACAGTTATTCAGGATGAGGGAATTCAGAATTTCTACTGCAGGGCAGTGCACCCTTGTCTGTGCAGAATCATACCCAGCAGAGTCTCACAGTTGCTCCCCCCATGCGCTGTAGATAGATGGGCTCAGGGGGCCTGCCTGTTGGAAATGCACATCTGTGGAGGTGCCTTTGCAGGCACAGATCTCTAACACACTCTGAGGAGCCCTGGCACTGAAGTTGCACAGCTGGGGAGTCTGTGGTCAGTTATTCAGGAATAGGGAGGTCAGAATTTCTACTGCAGGGCCGTGCACCCTTGTCTGTACAAAATCACACCCGTGGAGGCTCCTAGTGTCTCCCAGGCGCTGCCTAAGCAGTGGTGTGCCCTGGATGCCTGTCCAAAGTTCTGCCGCTAGGGAGGGGGAAGTTGCATTTACTGATGCCAACTGGTGCACCTTTGGAGGTGGAGGTCCCAGGGTCCTGGGGTCTATGGGTGGGGCAGCAGGATTTTGGCTGGAATGGCTGCTGGGTCGCAGGGCAGTTCCAAGGCCTGTCTGATTGGTGGTGCTGATGAGTTCCTAAAAAAGGCCTTTCTCCCCTTCAAGATGGAGTGGACTCTGTGCCAGAGTCTCACAGTTGGGGGAGTGCCCGCAGTGGTGGTAGTCTCTCTTTGTCCAAGAGAGCCTGGTCTGCCAGCCCCTGCTGCTCCTGTGAGATTTAACTGTCCCTTACTCACTCACACACACACACCACACACATCCACACACTCTCCTTTCATCCCCTCACTCACTCACTTCCTCTCCCTCACCTCCTTCCTGTCAGGCACCATCTTCCTATCCCTGAATAATATATTCTTTTTTTTTATGAGTTATCTCATTTATTTTTTTTAATTTCTTTATTGATTAAGGTATCACAATTTGTCCTCATCCCCCCCATTCCCATCACAAACCCCTCCCCATGCATGCCTCCACCCCACTGTTGTCCGTGACCACTGGTAAGGCTTATATGCATGCATACAACTCCTTTTGTTGATATCTCCCCATTACCCCCACCCTCCCCTACCTTCCCTCCAAGGCCTGACAGTCTGATCAATGCTTCCCTGTCTCCGGGTCCATTTTTGTTCATCAGTTTATGTTGTTCGTTATTTCCCCCAGATGAGTGAGATCATGTGACACTAGAAATACACTTATAAGAACCGAAAATGAGACAAGAAATAATGGTTATGCTGAGAGGCAAATGAATCAGTCTGTAGTGAGTTTCTTTTTGGGCCAACAGTTCTTTGAGTCCCAATTTCAACATCAAACAGTTCCTTATGTGTACATGTCAGGAATGATATTTCAGATTGGATGGTGGACAAATGGTGGTAACGCAGGTCCGACCCTCTCTGGTTTGGTCCTGAGCAACCTGCAGTGATGTACAGCTGCTGACTGCTAGTATGGCAAGGCATCGTCAGCGTCTTCCATCTCTGGACTGTTTCTCTTCTGTCTTCATGGCTGGAGCAGTCCTGTCAATTACTCTCTGTTGCAGGAATCCATATGGTCTTGGAGTTGTTTTCTGAAAATATACAAACATATTCTTGACCAAAAGTTAATAAAGGAATCTTTTCTATAAATTTGACTTGGGATCCTTTTTCATTTTTTGCCCAAACGATTTTCCTTTGGCTTGTTTTGACACCATGTGTATTTTTCATGGGTGTCTTGCTGTTAGCATTACAAATGAAAGTTAATTTTCTAAAGTAAAAATTTTCTAGATGTAATTTACTTACAGAATATTTTTCCTTACATGATATTCTTCTACTATCCCCCCTTTTTTGATTTAAATATTAGGAGGCTTTTGGATATTTTATAATGTAGTCTTGATAGCTTTTAAATTTTAATTTTTTGCACTAAAATATGATTGCTTTAGGTTCATTACATGTTATGCAATTTTACCATGAGATGAACTACCAATAAAAATTTTAGTTGACACTTTAGGAACAGCTTTTTGTCCAGTACCATTAATTTTTCTAGAATATTCACTTATTTCAATTAGTCAATTTAAATTAGTCTGAAAACTTGACTACTATTTTACTGTCAAATTTAATACTCTAATGACAATCTTATTTTATCCTGTAAATATTAGTGGGAAGGATTATTTGCCTTCTTGAGTAGGCCCTGAGCATTCCTGGTGCTAGGCTGGATTTGGATATCAAAAACCCACTTCCCCACACCATGGGTACAAGAGAACTCAAAAAAGTCTTGTTGCAGTGAGAGGGCAGCTGCTGTCGGCCAAGTCTCTGTCTGTTGCCTGGGTCCCAATTTGAGCTGGACATGGGAAGCAAAGCAACCATGGGGGCAGGAGACCTTCCTCCGAAGGGGTGAGGGTTCAGGCCCCTGCAAAATTGGGGGGGTAAGGGTTTGTGCCCCACTTCTGTTGCCCCCAAGTTCTCTCCTGATGGCCCCTCTGCGACTGTGTCTGCCTTAGGTTGTTCCTTCCCTGAGGAATCTTACCCGTCTCTGGCTAACCAGCCATCCTCCGGGGCCAAGCAGGGTGATGTGAGGTGCAGTTCTGTCTCCTTGGTAGCCTATGCCCCCATGGCCTCCACACCCAGCACCTGTCTTGGGATCCCCTCGCCTGCTGGTGGGGCCCCAGCACTGATCACATATCTTGGGGAACCCAGTTTTCTTCTCCAAAGAGGGCCCAGCTCATCCTACTGGGCAAGAGACAGATCCATGGTACCAGCTACCACAAGGCTTCAACCTCGGCATGAACAGAAAGCTTAGGTAACAGCTGTGGGCAATTGGATTGTGAGAAGAGGGTCCCTCTTGGCCAAAAGGGCAAGAGGGGCCAATATAGAATGCTCAGGTGCCTTCCCAGGGGGACCTCTACACAGTGGAAGGGATTAAATCCCTTCATGTCCTTTTTAAATTGCTGCGAGACATTCAAAGAATTAGTTTGTAAGTTTGTTTGGGATATTCTTGATATATCCCATAGAGCAAGGAAAACAAAGGCAAAATTAAACAAATAGGACAGCGTCAAACTAAAAACCTTTGGCCAGCAAAGAAAAACCTTCAACAAAACAAAAAGACAAGCTATGAATGGGAGAATATATTTGCAAATAATATATATGATAAGGGATTGATACCCAAAATATATAAGAAACTCAGACAACTCAATTACAAAAAATAAATAATCCAGTTGAAAAAATGAACAGAGGACATTAAAGGCTTTTCTCCATAGAAGACGTACAGATGGCCAACAAGCATATGAAAAGATACTCAACATCACTAATAATCAGGGAAATGCAAATCAAAACCACAAGGAGATACCACCTCACACTAGTTATAATGGCTATTATCAAATAGTAAACAAATAACATGTATTGGCGAAGATGTGGAGAAAAGGGGATGATTGTGCCCTGTTGGTCGGACTGTAAACTAGGAAGATTCTTAAAAATAACCTAAAAATAGATATATAATATGACCCAGCAATTCCATTTCTGAGTATTTATTCAAAGAAAATTAGAACACTAATTTAAAAAAATATATGCATCCCTACATTCATTGCAGCATTATTCACAATAATCATGATATAGAAGTAATCTAGGTACCCATGGATAGATGAATGGATAAAGAAGATATGGCAATATATATATATATATATATATATATATATATATATATATATATACTGTATATATATAATTAAATATTACACCGCAATAAAAAAGAATGGAATCTTGCCATTTGCAACAACATTGATGAATATAGAGGGTATTAGCTAAGTGAAATAAGTCAGGCAGGCAGAGTAAAACAAATATGGTATGGTTTCATGCAGAATCTAAAAACAAAACAAAAATAGACTTGCTGAAACGGAAACCAAAGGGATGATCACCAGAAGGGAGGGAGTGAGGAAATGGGTAAAAAGGGGAATATAGTGAATAATATTGTAATAAGTTTACTTGGTGACAGCTGATCACTAAAATTAATGAGGTGATCACAGTGTAAGGTATGAAAATGTTGAATCACTATAGTATATATCTGAAACTAATATAACCAACATAATATTGTATACCAACTATACTTAAATTTTAAAAAATTAAGTCTTTGTCTAGTACCATGATCGGCAAACTGTGGCTCTGTTGACTAATGAGTTTGCCGACCACTGACCTAGACTCTCGATTCCAATAATTACAGGCTGTTGTTGTTCCTTGTGATTAAGCCCATATCCCAGTGGTCAGCAAACTCATTAGTCAACAGAGCGGCAAACTGTGGCTCGCTAGCCACAGTTTGCCGACCACTGGTCTAATAGATCTACCATCAGGTCTTTTTCAGCCTGAGGTGTAAACTTAAGGTCTTCTCAAGTCTTTTATGAGCCTGTGACTTTCTCTAGGCATATATGGTGACTTTCTTTTTAAAAAATAATTAATTTTATTTTCCAGTTATATTGAGGTATAATTAACATATATCTCTGCATATGTTTAAGGTGTACAGAATAATAATTTGACATATATATTGTGAAATAATTAGAAGAATAAGTTTAGCTAACACCCAACATCTCATATAGCTATGAAAGAAAAAAAAACTTTATTCTTTATGATGGAAACTCTGAAGATCTATTTTGTCAACTAATTTCAAATATACCATACAGCATAGTTAACTATAGTGTTCATGTTACATTACAGCTTTGGAATTATTTATGTTGTAACTGGAACTTTGTACCTTTTGATTGCCTTCATCCAGTTCTCCATTCCCTCAGCCCCAGCCTCTAGTAATCATATATCTGATTTTGTCCTCTGAATTATTTCATTTAGCACAATGCCCTCAAATTTCACCCATGTTGTTACAAATGCCAGGAATTATTTATGGTTGAATAATTCATTCATCCATAAATGAGCACTTAGTTTGTTTTCATGTGTTGGCTATCCTATTTAATAAAAGAGTAATATGCAAATTGGCCATCACTCCAACACACAAGCTGGCTGCCCCCATGTGGTCAAAGCTGCCCCCATGTGGACACCAGATGGCTGCCACAAGATGGCCAGCAGGGAAGAGCAGTTGGGAGGGACCAGGCCTGCAAGGGAGGAAAGATAGAGGGGACCAGGCCTGCCAGGGAGGATAGTTAGGGGCAATCAGGCTGGCAGGGGAGCAGTTAGGCATCAATCAGGCTGGCAGGAGAGTGGTTAGGGGGTGATCAGTTGGCAGGTAGAAGCGGTTAGGGGCAATCAGGAGGGCAGGCAGGTGAGCAGTTGGGAGTCAGAAGTCCTGGATTGGAAAAGGTGCAGGCTAGGCTGAGGGACACACCTCCCCACCCCACTCCCATCCCCGTGCATGAATTTTGTGCACCAGGCCTCTAGTTGTAAATAATGCTGCTATAAACATGAGGGAGCAGATATCTCTTCAACATAGTGTTTTCATTTTCTTTGGCTAAATTCCCAGAAGTGGAACTGCTGGATCACCTGGCATTTCTATTTTTAATTTTCTAAAGATCTTCTACACTATTTTTCATAGTGGCTATACCAATTTACTGGTACAGTTTCACTAACAGTGCACAAGGGTTCCCTTTTCTCTACATCCTTGCCAACACTTCTATTGTTATCCTGATTATAACCATTTTAACAGGCATAAGGTGATATCTCATCATGGTTTTAATTTTCATTATGATTAATGATGTTGAACATGAATGATGACTTTCTAATTGTCCCTTTTGTATGCAGTTTTTTTGCATATACTAGTGTTTCATATTAATCTGACTCCTATAGGAAAAAATAAGAAAAATGAAGGAAGGGGCAAGAAAGGGCATCAGCCTTTTAAACTCCCTGGAAGTCATTTCAGCCTGGAGGGAGAGGGGCCTGCAACAACAGGGGAAGGCACAACAACAAGGACTGCCCACATTTGAGATTAGAAGCAGCAATCAGACATCAGAACAAAGATGCCTAATATTTGTAGAATAGGATCCTTTTTGCTCATGGTGATGGTTATTTTGTGGGCCAGCTTGGCTGACTAAGGGATGCCCAGGTGGTTGCATTACACCACTAACATTCCTGGTTTTTCAGCCTGCAGACAGTAGATCATGCTTCATAACCACATGATCCAATTCCTATATAAATCTCCTCTTCTTATGTTTCTCTGGAGAATCCTGATCAATATACTCACCCTGGTTTCCAAAGCTGTGTGTAAGGTACTCCTGGATCATATGCACAGCTGCTTGCCAAGGGGCTGGGAGGTAGAAGAGAGGTAGTGGCTATTGTGCTAAGAGCTGAAATTGGTGGAAATTATACACAATTTATCATCCAAGTCTTCCCCAAGAAGTTGCACACCTTCAAGAAACTAATTCAGACAGATTCTGCCAGTACAATTGTCTAGGTGGAGAGACAAATTTCTCATGCTTCTACCATCTTTTCAGAATCCAAGGAATAATAATTCTCATAACTATGGAGTCCAAATCTTCACTCCCCACATTGTTTTTTTGTGGTAAGTGACAGCCCTACATTTATAAAAGGGGACTGAGAGGCAAACTCAATTAAGGTGAGCTGACCAGAGAAACATTTAAAATATGCCCTTAAAAGGTCTGATTTATATATCTATCTATCTATCTATCTATCTATAGATAGATAGATAGATAGATAGATAGATATATAGATAGATAGATAGATAGATATAAAGTTGTTGTATATTCTTCAAAAGACAGTTGCAATTCATATAAATAATTGGCATTTTAAGAGCCTAAGCCTGAGATAAAATGTCTACACAGGCAAAAGATAAAATAAAAATAAGGAAATGTACTTACATATTTTATCCCATATAATAAAGAGCTAATATGCAAATGATTGTCACGCCCTCACACCATCACACCATAATGGCTCAGACGTGCAACACTGGGGAAAGAGGAATGGGGACCAGCCAGGCACCATTGAGCTCACGAGAGAGGAATGGGGGCCAGCCAGGCTGTGGCCCAGAAAAGGGACAAGCTGCCTGCCCCACGGTCCCAGGCACCAGTGGCTGCACCTGTGCCTGCGGCCCGGGAGAGGGACAATCTGCATGCCCCGTGGTCCCAGGCAGCTGTGGCTGTGGCCCAGGTGAAGCCGCCTGCCCACAGTCCTCTGTGGCTGCAGCCAGCCTGGGCGAAGCCAGCCCGGATCCTGGGTGCCTGCCAGAGGGAGGGAAGCCTGGGTCCTGGGTATGGGGTGAGGCAGAGGCGGTTAGGGGCAATCAGGCTAGCAGGGGAGCAGTTAGGGGCCATCAGGCTGCTAGGGGAGCAGTTAGGGTTGATCAGACAGGCAGGCAGAGTTGGTTAGGGTTGATCAGGCAGGCAGGCAGGTGAGCAGTTAGGAGCCAGCAGTCTCAGATTGCAAGAGGCAGTCGGACATCCCCCAAGGGGTCCCGGATTAGAGAGGGTGCAGGCCGGGCTGAGGGAACACCCCCCCCCCCCGCCATACACAAATTTTTTGCACCAGGCCTCTAGTCAAATATAAAACCATTATTAAGACTAGTCTTAATAGCATTCACTTAAAAAAAAAATGATAACTATAGCCCTGGCCAGGTGACTCAGTTGGAGTGTCCTCCCATACACCAAAAAAGGTTGTGGGTTCCATCTCTGGTCAGGCAAGTGTGTTTCTCTCTCACATCAATAGTTCTCTCTTTAGCTCTCCCCCCCTTCTTCTCCCTAAAACCAATTTAAAAAATCCTTGGTAAGGATTAAAAATAAAATTGATCACAATAATACAAATATTATGATCCAATTGATTGATTATATTAAGTAGAGATAGTAGATATAAACCTTGTGACAGAAAATAGACTCAAGCTGCCAATAGTAATTATTAAAGTATGTCCCTCTCCACTGGAATATTCAATTTGGTCTCTTTATATATAAATTGTGGAACTACTTATGTAAAAAAGAATGATTTAGATTATATCATTATTTTCAAAAATGAATCTTTGTGTGAAAATTCATACCTACTGGCAGCCTAAGGGCTGTGAGTCTCCTAGGATATGGTTACTCAATCTGTCTGCTGATACTCTGTCCTCCTTACTTCCATAAATACTGAGTTGCTTGAACATCTGTCATTGCTATATATTTATCTCTGTTTTTTTTTTTTATGGTTTATATTTGGTAGTGAAATTTTACTCTTTCCTAATTGTAAGTTCTTCAAGGACAAGAACTATGACTTCCACCTCCCATACAAATATCTCCACATAATCAAATAGCAATGTATAAGAGGTGGTGTTGACCAAATTAGTCATCTGGAGACCAAATTACATATCAGTTTATTACATCTATGATAATAACATTTATTTCAGTTTCTTGACAATAGTTCATTGCAACATTCTTGAGTTTTATTTTTCCTGCTTCCTGATTATCTGAACCAAGCATCTATAATTAAAAAGTTAATGAAGGAAAAGAAAACTATTCCAAATAAAAGGTCATGCGGCATTTGTGTAGATAAATACAGTATATCTGAATAGCTAACAATTATTTGGTGATTTTCATTATTTCAAAACAGTTTTTATTAGGTGATTTGCATTATTTTCAAAACAACTAATATGGCTAATTTCCCTTTCTTTTCATTCTAAGAAATAGATTGTAAAAGAGAGACACCTCATTAGTTTTCTTAAGTGATATATGTGAAAATAATTATTAGGGTCCTAATGTCCAATTTGGCTTGCTTTTAGCTCTTATATTCTCCTTGTACATTCTTACTTCTCATTTTTATTATTTCTCCAAATCAAATGATTCATTCATGTCAGGGGATGTGGAGACTAATATTGTCATAGCTCTGTGCTCACGTTTGCAAGCCAGTTTGAGATGGTAAAAGGTGCTAGTGCAAGTTCACAATATTTTTCTTTTATTACTAGGCAATAGATATTGAAATTGTTTCAAAGGCTCAGAAAAATTGTAATATAAATGCATAGGAGGGAAGAAGAGTTTGTGGATGGGCAAATCCACTGCATTCAGGGTTCATTGAGAGTCTCAAACTCAATTGTAAAAAGGGATTTTTGGCCCTGCCTGGTGGGGCTCAGTTGGTTCAGCATCATCCAATGCACAAAAAGGTTGCCATTGGATTTCCAGTTGGGCACAGGGTTGGGTTGGGGGCTCAGTCCCCAGATAGGGGGCATATAGGAGGCAGCGGATCAATGTTTCTCTCTCACATTGATGTTTTTTTCTCTCCCTATTTCTTCTCCTCTTTCTGAAAATCAATTAAAATCTTTTAAAAAATAAAATAAACAAGAAGTCACATTTTTGGCAAATGTAAAGAAATTCAAATCCTGAACAGAGGTCAAAAATTTGCATTTACAAAAGCCGAGTGGGCTCTAACCCTGGCAAATATGCTATTTGAGTCCTTTTCCAGGCAGAAGAAATAAAAAACAAAGGCATATTAAACATTGAATAATTGGTTTCCAAAATATAGACTCTGATGAGTTATATATAAAGAAGTCTGAAACTCATGGATTAAGCTTTACTTAAAACAAACATAGTTTTAAATGAGAAGAGAAAACTATGGGCAAAGTCTGTTTAAATTTTTTCTCAATCCCAAATATTTGCAAAAGGGGTTGACCTTTTTTTTTTTTTTTTTTTCCAGCACACCACAAGTTTTCTGTGCCTAGTTTGATGGTATCTTTCACTAGAAATTGCCATTCATCTAGTATTGGTCTGGTCTCACTTGTTCTCTATTGCTTGTCTTCCCCAAATCACAATGATTGTTCTCTATGCCACACTAATGCTTATTCACAAAAGCAGATTCAGCTAGATCAGCAGAAAGACCAATCCATGTTCTTGACGTTGGGGCATATTCTGTGGCTGAACAGCACCTATAAATATTCCCAGGCCCATCTTTTAGGCACTGTTTCCAGAATGGCTATTCACAATGTTTCAGATGCTTCTCCAACCACTTTGGCTAAATTGGTTTTATTTGTCATTCACTCTAGTGTGGTGAAAGGCTGTTTCTTCTCTGGTAATAGTGACATTTTCCTGGCCTGGCAATCACATGCCTAGGAGGTTTGTTCTCTTGCATGAAGACAAATTCTGGCCAATGGAGCCTGGCTGACATGCTGGAGGCTCAAATCCTCCAGACACACAGAGCATAGACAGAGAGCAACTGGCGCCATGCTACACATTCCCACCCATCTTCAGCATTCCCAGCATATTAGGGTGAGTCAAAGGTCTTCCCTTTGTTTTCAACAAATAAAACTAGGTCTTGAGGATCTAAATGTTGAGTTAGAGCTCAGCTCATGGAAGAAATGAGGGATTTGGAATACAATCATATAAGTTAAATAATTGGAGCAGTGTGTTTCTAACTTGACTGTGCATTGGAATGGCCTAGAAAGTTTTTTTTAAATATTATGTCTGGGTCCCATGCCCAAGAGATTTGGATATAATAGGATCAGTATTTAGCCTGAACATCTATATTTTTAAAAGCTCTCCAGATGATTCTACTGTGCAGCTGAGGTAGAGAACCTCTCAACTAGGGCTCCAGGGTTAATTATCATTATGAAGCTTAAGTATTGCAATCAGGTACTCAAACCTGATTGCATATTAGAATCACCAGAGTCCACTTTTAGAACTTCTTATTTAGTTATATAATATTTCCAATGTCTCCTTCCACACTGAACCAGAGTTGATCTCTGTAAAAATGGAATTCTGCAGGAATGATGATGTATGACCTCAAGGCTAAGTCATAAAGTGCATTGCAAGTTCTATCTCTTGGATCACTTACTTTGGAGGAAGTCAGACATCATGCCAAGTGGACTCCCAAGCAATCTTGTAGAGAGGTCTTTGCAGAGAGAAACGGAAGCATCCTGCCAATAGCAAGCACCATTTATGGGTGAACCTCCTTGAAAGTCGACACTCCATCCCTACTCAAGCCATCAGATGACTGTAGCCTTAGCTTAGAGAAACCCTGAGCTTGAACTGCCTAACTGAACCTCTACTGTGTTTCTACCCATAAAACCATAGAGATTTTAAGCCACCTGTTTCAGGTGATTTGTTGTGCAGCATTAATATCATGCTTTATTATTCCTATTTTACAGTTGAGAAAATTGAGTCATGGAGAAGTTAAGTAACATACCTAAGATTACACAGTTTATAAAGAGTATACATGGGAACTAAATTAGATGATTTGTCTGTAAAAGCTGTACTCTTAAAAGTGCTATAATAAAGCGAATATGCATATTGTTAAGTATCGCTTAATGAAGAAGTTACAATCCTATCAAATAAAAGAGTAATATGCAAATTGACCACCACTACAAGACACAAGATGGCCGCCCCCATGTGGACACAAGATGGCTGGCAGAGGAGGGCAGTTGGGGGTGACCAGGCCAGCAAGGGAGAGAAATTATGGCAGGGGGGACCCAGCCTGCAGGGGAAGGCAGTTGTGGACAATCAGGCAAGCAGGGAGGCATTTACGGGTGACTGGGCAGGCTGAAGAGGGCAGTTGGGCGAGACCAGGTCAGTAGGGGAGGGCAGTTGGGGGCACCAGGTCTACAGGGGAGGGCAGTTGGTGGGGGGATATTTTGGGGGGGGGACCAGGCCTACAGTGGAGGACAGTTGGGGGGACCCAGGCATGCAGGGGAGGGCAGTTGGTAGGAAGACATTTGGGGGGGTGGGGACCAGGCTTGCAGGGGAGGACAGTTGGGGATAACCCAGGCCTGCAGGGGAGGGAAGTAGGGGGGGAAGGCCTGCAGTGGAGCACAGTTGGGGGGACCCAGGCCTGCAGAGGAGGGCAGTTGGGGGGACCAAGCCTGCAGGGGAGGGCAGTTATGGGCAATCAGGCAAGCAGGAAGGGCAGTTAGGGGTGACTGGGTAGGCTGAGGAGGGCAGTTGGGTGGGACCAGGTCAGCAGGGGAGGGCAGTTGATAGGGGGACATTTGGGGAGGGTACCAGGCCTGCAGGGGAGGGCAGTTGGGGGGAACCCAAGCCTGCAGCGGAGGGAAGTTGTGGCGGGGGGGGGGGGGGGCAGGCCTGCAGGGGAGAGCAGTTGGGAGGACCAGGCCTGCAGGGGAGGGCAGTTGATAGGGGGACATTTGTGGGGGGAACCAGGCCTGCAGAGGAGGGCAGTTGGGGGGAACCCAGGCCTGCAGGGGAGGGAAGTTGGGGGGGGGCAGGCCTGCAGAAGAGGGCAGGTGGGGGGACCAAGCCTGCAGGGGAGGGCAGTTCTGGGCAATCAGGCAAGCAGGAAGGGCAGTTAGGGGTGACTGGGTAGGCTGAGGAGGGCAGTTGGGCAAGACCAGGTCAGCAGGGGAGGGCAGTTGGGGGGCCAGGCCTGCAGGGGAGGGCAGTTGGTAGGGGAACATTTGGGAGGGGGACCAGGCTTACAATGGAGGACAGTTGGGGGGACCCAGGCCTGCAGGGGAGGGTAGTTGGGGGGAACCAGGCCTGCAGAGGAGGACAGTTGGCGGGAACCCAGGCCTGCAGGGGAGGACATTTGGGGGGAACCCAGGCCTGCAGGGGAAGACAGTTGGGGGGGACCAGGCCTACAGGGGAGGGCAGTTGGGGGAAGGGGGGACTAGACCTACAGGGGAGGGCAGTTGGGAGAGACCAGGCCAGTAAGGGAGAGAATTTGGGGCAGGGGGGACGCAGCCTGCAGGGGAGGGCAGTTGTGGGCAATCAGGCAAGCAGGGAGGGCATTTAGGGGTGACTGGGCAGGCTGAGGCGGGCAGTTGGGCGAGACCAGGTCAGCAGGGGAGGGCAGTTGGTGGGGGGACATTTCGGAGGGGAAGACCAGGCCTACAGTGGAGGACAGTTGGGGGGACCCAGGCCTGCAGGGGAGGGCAGTTGATAGGAAGACATTTAGGGGGGGGCAGGGACCAAGCCTGCAGGGGAGGACATTTGGGGGAAACCCAGGCCTGCAGGGGAGGACAGTTGGGGGGGACCAGGCCTGCAGGGGAGGGCAGTTGAGGGGGGTAACTAGACCTGCAGGGGAGGGCAGTTGGGGGGGGGGACTAGACCTGCAGGGGAGGCCAGCAAGGGAGAGAATTTGGGGCAGGGGAGACGCAGCCTGCAGGGGAGGGCAGTTGATAGGAAGACATTTGGGGGGGCGGGGACCAAGCCTGCAGGGGAGGGCAGTTGGGGGGAACCCAGGCCTGCAGAGGAGGGCAGTTGGGGGGACCAAGTCTGCAGGGGAGGGCATTTATAGGCAATCAGGCAAGCAGGAAGGGCAGTTAGGGGTGACTGGGTAGGCTGAGGAGGGCAGTTGGGCCAGACCAGTTCAGCAGGGGAGGGCAGTTGGCGGGGGGGAGCAGGCCTGCAGGGGAGGGCAGTTGATAGGGGGACATTTGAGGGGGAGGAGGACCAAGCCTGCAGGGGAGGGCAGTTGGTGGAGACTAGACCTGCAGGGGAGGGCAGTTGGGAGGGACCAGGCCAGCAGGGGAGGGCAGTTAGGGGTGACCAGGCTGGCAGGGGAGGGCAATTAGGGGCAATTGGGCCAGCTGGTGATCAGTTAGGAGTTGATCAGGCTGGCAGCTGAGTGGTTAGGGGATGATGAGGCTGGCAGGTGGGATCGGGTCTTAATGGGCGGTCGGACATCCTCAAGGGGTCCCAGATTGGAGAGGGTGCAAACTGGGTTGACGGAAACCCTCCCTTCACCGTGCACAAATTTCATGCACTGGGCCTCTAGTAGTACTAATAAGCCAAAGAAAGCCAATTTATGTAAACATCATATATGTTGTGCATACACTGTCAACTGTTTAAAAATTAGTACACCATCAAAATGCTATCCTTCCCCTAGTCACCCTGCACTTTCTATTTCTTTTAGCACACAGCTTTGAAGGGACTCTCAAAGCATTATCCACTCCAGCCCTGTTGGTTTTTACCAACACCTTCAAACACCAATTGTGGAGTCCATGTTGCAGATGGGTCAACAAATATATCCTCACTAGGGGCCCGGTGCACGAAATTCATGCAAGAGAGGTAGAGGGGGTGTCCCTTAGCCCAGCCTGCACCCAATCGCAATCTAGGACCCCTCAGACATCACTCTCACAATCCAGGACTGCTAGCTCCTAACCGCTGGCCTGCTTGCCTATCTGATCACCCCTAACAACTCACCTGCCTGCCTGATCACCCCTAACTCTTTGCTTACCTGCCTGATCACCCCTAACAACTCACCTGCCTTCCTGATCACCCCTAACAACACACCTGCCTGCAACCACCTCTGCCTGTCTGCCTGATTGCCCCTAACCACTCTGCCTGCCTGCCTGATCACCCCCAACTGCTCGCCTGCCTGCCTGATCACCCCTAAAGGCCTCTGCCTCAGTCCCACTGCCACTTCATCCAGAATGATGTCTGGAACAACGTCTGGAAGGTCGTTCAACTGTCTGGTCTAATTAGCATATTATGCTTTTATTGTTACGGATATCTAAACATCTTTCTGTTTTAAATTAAACCTTCATTTAGGTTTCTGCAGTCTTGGAGAACCAAGCAGCTGTTTATATTTTAAAGAAATCCATTTGTGTGGTATAGGAAAAGTCCAAATGTTTAAGAGACAGAAAAACCTCTCTGTCTTCACTGTGTGAATTTGGGCAAAGCATTTGATGCCCAGGTGCCACTCTCAGAAATTCTGATTAAACTGTTCTGGGATGGAGCCTAGGAATGTAATTCAATGTGCAGCCAGAATTGTAAACTGATGAAATCTTGCAGTCTCAATTCCCTTACTTGTAAAGTGGAGATAATACTACTGAGCCCTTTGTATTTTTTGTAAGTGTGAAAGATAAGTAATTAAAACAAAGCTCTATGCATGATGTTTGGCACTTAGCTGCTACATGTGAATTCCATCTATCAGTATTTGTGGTTTGTTTTAAATTTTATAATGTGTTATATAAAAATTTAATACTTACTTAGATACATATATTGACTATTGTCCCTAGTGAGTCCTTTTAACACCTTTATATTTAGAAATTCCTTTCCACCCAGATGATAAGTAGACAGACATCTATTTTCTTCAAGTCTTATGATTTTATTTTCACATTTATCTGGAATTTATTTTTATATATAATGCAAGGTGAGGCTAGGAATAGAGTTTTCCCCCAAAGAACAATTTTCCCTGGACATGCATTGAATTCTTGCTTTCCCCCTTGATTAGTAATACCTTCTTAGTTTTATATTAGGTTTTTAGGTTTATACCAGCATTTATTTCTGACTCAACTAAACTCATAAATGGATTATTTCCTTATCCTTATCCTAATTATGAATTATTAGGCCATTTCAATGCCCAAATATCTTTTGGGTGAATTCAAATATTCATCATTCTTTTAACAACGATTTCTTCAATATTCTTGTCTGCAATACTAATTTTAAATAACCAAGTTTTTACCTTGCCTAAGATCCTTCAGTAACTCCTTATCAACTAACTGAGTTACTTAATTTCTCCACTAAGGTACCCCAAATGGAGAGAAAATGAAATTACTTAGTCAGGATCAGGAGGATAACCCAAGGAAGCCCATCAAAAGAGCAACATGCCACTTAAGTCTAATATTTCACCTTTAAAACCCTAGCAACTTCACAATCTATTTTCCAGTACATCTATTTTTGTCAATAGACTATTTTTAATAGCTATTTTAGATTCATAGCAAAATTGAACAGAAATTACAGAGGTTTTGTGTACACCCCCATACATGCATAGCCACCTCCATTATCAATATCTCCCACCAGAGTGGTACATTTGTTACAATTCATGAACATACATAGACATGTCATTACCACCCAAAGTTCATAGTTTACATAGGGTTTACTCTTGGTGTTACATTCTATAGGTTTTGACAACTATGTAATAACATATGTTCACCATTATAGTATTATACAGAACTAGAGGCCCAGTGCACGAATTCATGCACCAGTGGGGTCCCTTGGCCTGGCCTGTGGGATCAGGCCAAAAGCAGCTCTCCAACATCCCCTGAGGGGTCCTGAATTGAGAGAGGGTGCAGGCTGGGCTGAGGGACCACACTGGTGCACAATTTGGGGCCGGGGAGGGACACAAAGTTGGACAGCCAGGGAGGGACCGCGAGAGGTCTCCAGGGCATGCCTGGCCCATCTCACTCAGTCCCAATTGGCCAGACCCCAGCAGCAAGCTAACCTACCTGTCAGAACAACTGCCCCCTGGTGGTCAGTGCATGTCATAGTGAGCGGTTGAGTGTCCCTTAGCATAACATTAGCATATTATGCTTTGATTGCTTAAATGGACAACCAGATAATCAGACATTTATCATAATGGGCTTGTATTATATAGGATAGTTTTGCTGCCCTAAAATCCTCTGTATCTGCTGGTCATCCCTCTCTCTTCTAACGTTTGCCAACCACTGATCTTTTTACTGTCTCCATAGTTTTTCCTTTTCCAGATGTCATATAGTTGGAACAATACAGTACAGAGCCTTTTCAGTTTATCTCCCTTCACTTAGCAATATGCGTTCTAGGTCCCTCTGTGTCTTTTCATGGCTTGTAGCTCATTTGTTTTTAGATTTACTTTTTTATTTCAAATAAAATAGTACTGCAGTAGACATGACGTGTATATCTTGTTGCTTTAAATAGCATTTGTTTCTTGTGCCTCTGGGCCCTGGGAGTAGCCCAGGTTGAAAACCAAAACCTATTGAAAAAATGCAAATTCTGTGTATTAGACATGAGGCCCTTTTAGACCAATCTCCTGTGTATCTTACAGCCTCACTTTCTATCACATATCGCATGTGCCCAAAAGCCATCACTACAGAACAACTTGCAGTTCCTTAATGAAACTACTGTGGGTAATGACGATGATTATGATGATACAATGGCTAATATTTTTTGAGGTCTTTTTATATTCTATCTCAACTACATGTAGAACACATTAACTCATGTGGTTGTTTTAAAATAAGTTCACAAATTCTTTGATATTCCTCTTTTCCAAAGATTGAGCCTAATAATCCTTCCCTTGAGTATAGGCCACAAATAGTGAAAACTTCTAATGATTAGAGAGGAGTAAAAGTGACAGAGGGAGACTCAAAATTTGACCAAAAGGGCATTGCAGCTTCTTCCTTGCTGTCTTTCTTATGTCAGATGGAAGACATCTGCCATATTGTCAGAATACTCAAGCAGTCCTAGGAAGAAATTCATAGGGCAAGAGACTTCAACCTGCTTCCAGGAGCTAGCACTGACTTGCCAGCCACATGAATAGTCATTTTGGAAGCAGATCCTAGCCCTAGTCAAATCTTAGATGACTACTACCTTAGATAACATCTTGACCACAATATCTTAAGAGGTGGCAAATTAGAACCACTCCTTCCTGGATTTCTGACCCACAAAAACTGTGTAATATGTTTATTGTTGTCTTAAGCAGCTAGATTTGGGGTAATGTGATACTTAAATAATAGAGCTTATTTAATTGTCATAAAAATATGTGAGATAGTTAACACTATTAAATCCCATTTTACAGAAAACAGGCATAAAAATATTACTTTACTTGTCCAAAGACACCACTTGCCAACACATAAAATCAGGACTGGAACCCAGGTGGTCTGAGTGCAAAGTCCTCATCCTTACCCGACACAAGCATTCCAGGCCTCTGTGTTTTCCCACACTGAGTCTCCAGACCCGCTTAATTCCTCCACTTTGGTTCAACCTTAACAAAGTCTATAGAGAGTGTGAAAAAAAATTATGAAGATCACTCCACAAATGGGAATCAAATTTATTTTAAAAGTCAAAGTAATTGTGCTGCTAAATCTTTGCAAGTGAGAGTATATGCAGATCATTTGATTTTAGCCTCATAAGAAATTATAATAAACTAGAGGCCTAGTGCATGAAAATTCATGCAGTGGGGAGGGGGTTCCCACAGCCTGGCCTGCCCCCTCTCACAGTCTGGCAGCCCTTAGGGGCAGGAGGCTACCCAGTGATCAGGGGAAGGCAATGCCCCATCACACCTCTGCTGCTATCACTGCCGGCAGTGCAAGTCTCAGCTGGCCCTGGTTACCTGAGCCTCAGGAGACCCTGGGCGGCTGGGAAGCTGAGGGGACTGGAGGACTTCGGAGGCAGGCACCCTGGCAGGGCTGAGGGGACTGGCCACCACCATCTTTGAGGGTGGGGCAGCAATTAGCATATTCCCTCCTTATTGGCTGTGGGTGCCGCATATTCCCTCTTTATTAGATGGGATTATCCCCCTTTCTAAGAACTATTAAGTGCCTGGTACTTGTTATATTCAACATATCTAATTTTATTGCAATAATTAAGAACACTTATTCTTATTTTCATGTTACAAATAAGGACATTAAAAATGTTAATATATTTCACACACACACAAGAAAAAAGTAGATTTAATACCAAGACCTTTAAAAAAATGAAAAACAAGAGTAGCAATTTTTAGAATAAGTACTAAAAATTAAAGATTTTGGAGGAAAAAAACTCCACCTCAATATTCAAAGTAATGAAAATTAAAACAATTTCTTACTAGTCAAATTAGCAGAGAATATTTTTTAATGAAAATTCTGAATGCTTGGATATAGGGCTCTGAAAAGAACCCTTTTAAAGTATGTTTGGTGTGAATAACAAATGACTACACCATTGATGGGAAGCAATTGAGCAGCTGCCCCCTGGTGGTCAGTGCACATCATGGCTATTGGTCAGACAGTTGAACAGTCAGACAGTAGCTTAGGCTTTTATATATATATAAAACTATACTGTATAATAATAATATATGTAAAACCTCTGGTTTAAGTCCCACTAACTTTAGGCACTAAATCTTAAATCCCTCACTTGTAAAATGAGGAAATTATGACTCATATACTCATATACCCTCTATTTTTCCTTCACTTTCCACTTTCTTACTTCTTTCACAGAAACTGTTACTTCCATGTTATCCAGTTTTATAATTTTTGTATTGAAGATATATTTAAGTTTCTAGACTTCGTATGCAATGTTTTGTCTCAATTAGAAATGAATAAAAGAAAGTTCTGCATCTAGTAATGACATCCTAGGTAGCCCAGCATTTGGGACTGTTTTTCACTTAGAAGTAGCTTCTAATTCAAGTACAAATGGCTGAGGAGCTAAATGAGCTAAACTTTTCCAATAGTCTCACCAAGATATGAGATAAAAATTAGAGTTTAGGACTTGGAAGCTAGAAGAGTCCTGATAAACCAGTGAGACTTTGACTTGGGACTTAAAGGGCTATACCTGAAAAACAGTGAAACAGAAATAGAATGAAACTAAAGCCCAGCTCTGGAAAAATCTCAATCTTTTAAAAGTTGACATAAATTCACTCTAGAGAAATGTTACTGTAGGCCTCAAATTAATTCTATAATTTTTCATAAATAATGTCTAGCACTCAAACAAAAATAATAATAATAAAGAAGACAATGACAGAAGAAGAAGGAGGAGGAGGAAGAGGGGGAGGAGAAGGAAGAGGAGTAGGAGGGGAGAAGGAGGAGGAGGGGTAGGAGGAGACAGAAGGAGGAGGAGGAGAGAGAGAAAGAAGAGGGGAAAAAAGAAGAGGGGAGGAAGAAAAGGGGAAAGAGAAACAATATGTAATAGATACTAATCCACAGGGATTCAGAAACAGATACAAACTTTAAAATAACCACATTTAATGTGTTCAAAGAAATAAAAGATATGACTGAGTATTTCAGCAGAGAATTAGAAACCATAAAAAAGGAAAATCAATACAACACAAATGATCTTAATTGCAAAATATTGTTTACTATAAAATCAACTAGTACTATTGAAGATATAATAAATTCTATGCCTTTTTTGTATATTCATATTATAATTAACTCATAAAATTTTGCTGTTTTTCTTAAAGTTTCTGAATGCCATTTTTTTGCTTGTTTTTATTGAGAAAAGAATATAAGGCAACTTTGCTACATGAATGAGCTAACCCAACTTCTTAATTATATCATTCAGTTAAATGTGCAATATTTTCATTTTGAAATGATTTATTTCTCAGAGGAACAGTTATTTATGTTCAAACTGGAGGTTAATGTTTTCTCTGTACTGATAATTATCTCCCAATAATTCTTTTGTACACCCTAATTTGTAGTGATAACTCCACTTTCTTTCCTAATGTTAATAATTTAGTAGTTTCTTCTTCTCTCTCTCTCTTTCTAATTAGTATAGCTAGAAGTTGATAAAATTGATCTTTCAAAGACTCAATTTGGTGCTTTGTTTATTTTTTCTATTTTTTGTTTTCTGTTCCATTAATTTTTACTTTTTATTATTTCCTCTTATTTATGTTGGTAATCTGTATACTGCACTCTTTTTCTAATCATTTAAAATTGTAGATTTCTCTTTAAGTACTATTTTAACTGCACCCCAAATTTTGATATGTTTTATTTTAATTTTCATTATGTTTAAAATTTTTAATAACTTTGTGTTTTCTTTTTTGATCTATGAATTATGTAGAAGTTGTTTAATTTACAAATACTCAGGTTTTTGAGAGATCTTATCATTATTGACTTCTACTTTTATTCTACTGTAAACCATGAAGATATTCTGCATAATTTTTATCCTCTCTTAGCATATGGAAACTTTTCTTTGGCCCAACATATGGTCTATATTCATGAAAATATCATGTAAAGAATGAGTATTCTGTTGTTATTTTTTTAAATTTAATAAATCTTTCTTGTTCAGATTATTACAATTGTTTCTCCTTTTCCCCCCCACAGCTCCCCTCCACCTGGTTCCCACCCCACCCTCTGCCCTTACCTCCCCCCTCACTGTCCTCATCCATAGGTGTATGATTTTTGTCCAGTCTCTTCCCGTACCTCCCACACCCTTTTCCCCCTGAGAATTATCAATCCACTCCCATTCTATGCCCCTGATTCTATTATATTCACCAGTTTATTCTTTTCATCAGATTTTTTATTCACTTGAATTTTAGATTCACTTGTTGATAGATCTGTGTTTGTTGTTCATAATTTTTATCTTTACCTTTTTCTTCTTCTTCCTCTTCTTAAAGAATACCTTTCAGCATTTCATATAATACTGGTTTGGTGGTGATGAACTCCTTTAGCTTTTTCTTATCTGTGAAGCTCTTTATCTGACCTTCAATTCTGAATGATAGCTTTGCTGGGTAGAGTAATCTTGGTTGTAGGTTCTTGCTATTCATCACTGTGAATATTTCTTGCCACTCCCATCTGGCCTGCATAGTTTCTGTTGAGAAATCAGCTGACAATCGTATGGGAGCTCCCTTGTAGGTAATTAACTGTTTTTCTCATGCTGCTTTTAATATTCTCTCTTTGTCTTTTGCCCTAGGCATTTTATTTATGACATGTCTTGGTGTGGTCCTCTTTGGATTCCTTTTGTTTGTGGTTCTGTGTGCTTCCTGGACTTGTAAGTCTATTTCTTTCACCAGGTGGGGGAAGTTTTCACTCATTATTTCTTCAAATAGGTTTTCAGTATCTTGCTTTCTCTCTTCTTCTGGCACCCCCATAATTCTGATGTTGGTACACTTGAAGTTGTCCCAGAGGCTTCTTACACTATCTTCAAATTTTTGGATTCTTTTTCTTTTTGCTTTTCCCAGTTGAGTGTTTCTTCGTATTTCAAATCTTTGACTTGATTCTTGTGTTCCTCTAGTCTGCTGTTGGGTCTCTGTATAACATTTTTTTATTTCAGTCAGTGTATGTTTAATTTCTAGTTGGTCCTTTTCCATATCCTCGAGGGTCTGGTTAAATTTATCGGCCTTTTCTAGGAAATTCTTGAAAAACCTTTTAACCATGGTTTTGAACTCTATATCCAGTCATTTGTTTTCCTCCATTTCTTTAGTTTGTGATCTGTTTCATTGTCTCTGCATTTTCACTGCTTCCCTGAGTTGGTAGGGTGGCTTTGCGTGCTAGGTGTCCTATATGGCCCAGTCAGTTGGCCTCCCAGTTACCTGAGGTGGACTCTCTTGGTGCACCCCTTTGTGGACTGTGTGCACAGCCTTGTTGTAGTTAAGCCTTGATTGTTGTTGGTGTCACTGGGAGGAATTGACCTCCAGGCCAATTGGCTGTGAGGACCTGCTGTGTCTACAATAGAAGAACTGCTGTGCTGGAGACACGGTTATGGGGCAGGACTTGTTTCAGTGGGGCTTTAGTGCTCACTGAGTCTGCCTCTTGAATGTGTCACTTATGGATGTGAGTAGTTGAAATCTGGTGTCATCTCATACTGACCACTAGATACACTAGCTTCTGGATCTCCAATGGGGTGCAGGTCAGCTACTGTCTGAAGCCACTCAGCAGGAGCTACAGAGAGCACTATAATTTTCTCCTCTTTGCTTGGGGTTTGGAGGTTTTGGAGCTGTCTGACCAGAGCTGCAGTTTGTTAGGTTAAGCTGCGATAGGGCAGGCCATTTATATGCAAAAGCCACT
Organism: Corynorhinus townsendii; assembly: GCA_026230045.1. Lineage (NCBI taxonomy): Eukaryota > Metazoa > Chordata > Mammalia > Chiroptera > Vespertilionidae > Corynorhinus > Corynorhinus townsendii. The sequence continues at coordinate 136,822,015 of JAPDVU010000002.1, read as the reverse complement.
GTGTGGAGCTTGGATGGGTTTGTAGATTGTGCGGGGTGGGGTCTCAGGGAGTCACTAGTTTAGGGTGTGGCAAACAACAATGGCTGCCAGTCAGCCGTCTCTGCCTTTCAGTGTTTCCAAGTCCCTGCATCCCGTCCCCAGCACAGTAAACAATGATTGCTGGGTGCACTTCTGCAATATACTCACCCTCACTTTCCAACCCGATGGCAGACAGTCCAGCTTCTTCCTGGAGGAGTTTGGGTCTCCAGCATCTCCCCAGAAACTGGAGTTCAGAGTAATCGGGAGCTCATCTCCCTTTGGGTTGAAAAAAATCAGTGCACCCTGTCACCCGCTGCCAGCCCGATTTTTGCGCCTCCGTACCTCAGCTTTTTAGCACTTGTGCACGTCTCAATGTTCTTTTCTCTTTCCTTCTAGTTGTAGAACTTCCACTCAGCCAGCTTTCCTGTGGTTCTGGGTGATAGACATTTTGTCTTTTAGTTGTAGTTTTGAAATTGTTGTGTGAGACAGCAGTTTAAGTGTTTACCTATGCCACCATCTTGGTTTTTCTTTATTCTGTTGTTATTGAATATAGAGTTCTAAAATACCAAATAGATCAATGTTGTTTATAGCATTTAGATCTATATATTTACTTATTTTTGCATAGTTTTCTGTGTGGCTTATTCATTTTTATAATCAATACCAAAGTACTTGAGTCATACTTAAAATTTAGTAAATGGAAACTAAGAGAAAGAACATAGGAATAGTTATATAATTTTCCCACAAGCTTTATAAGTGGACCAGGAGAAATCTTTCTTTGAAAATTAATTATATTAAGGTCCAGATTGTCTTGAAACCTATCTTGAATCATTCCTCTTTCCTATTATTGGAACTTGAAGTATAATTTGATTAAAATGGAAATTATCTGCATTCTGTATTATCTTCTTGAAAGATATTTCACCTGCCATAACTAAAGCTTCATTAAAGAACAAAGATGCTTTTGAGTTCTTACATTCTGTTATAAGGAGAAAATGACTTGGCAGGTGACTTGTTAAGAATTGCATCTAAATGCCGTTTAGAACAGGAGCTTCCAGAATGCCTGTGATATTTTTTTAGGTTAGAAATATAAAAAATAAAAATATTTGAAAAGTCTCATTTCATCTTAGGATCTAATTCTCAGATTGATTTTAGTGTAAAAGACTATTTACAAATACATTATATTTGGGGAAAATGTTATGGATATCGTTTCATGAATTATATGAAAAATCTCTCTGTCTTCATCACCAAGCTAAATTTTAGAAGTTGAAAGTTGTTCTTAATGGGCACAATAGCTCATGATCCAGAAAATCTAGTTACATTATTTTATCTTTGGCAAATAAGACATCTTTCTGAAACTTTTTAAAGCACTTATGATCATAACTTTTAATTAGAAATTTAAAAATTTTTCACTAAAATATTGAAGCTTAATAAAAGTATATAGTTAGAGGGGAGAAGTAGACTTGAAAGAATGGGATCTGGAACACTCTCGCTTTAGCCATCATACACTGTCCTGCCCCAGGTGAGGCTCTTATCTGTACTATTTCATTAATCACCAGATAGGTGTTTCTAGCACTAGTCTTGTCCCTTCCACCTCACGCTCTAATTAGCTCACTTTCCTACCTAAAAATCTGAACCTTTCATGTAAAGGGTGAGGGTGTCACAAAGTAGATACAGAACAAAGTACAAGCCTTAGTTTTAGACCAATAGTTCTCAAATTCTAGCATGCATCAGGTTCACCTGCAAGCTTGTTAGAACACAGATTGTTGTCCCCCTCTTCCCTGAGTTTCTGATTTGATAGGGCTGGGTAGGCCTCAAGAAATTGTATCTCTAACCTGTTGTCAGGTGATGCTGCTGCTGGTGGTAGGGATCATAGTGAGAACCCGAGCATCATAATTCTATCAATGTGACAGGTTTAGACAACAGCTGAGTTTGAAACATTGCCTCTACATTCATTGAAGGAGTAATAGATTTCTAGTAGGCCATTGGATATACCCATTAGGAATTAGAGGAAAAGGCCAGGTTTGGAAATAAGAATTTGGAATTTAGCATATAAAAAATCCAATCCTGTAAATATAGCCATGGGAAGAGGTAAGATTATTCAGGTAAAATATCTTCAGTGAAAATAAGTTAAGAAGAGGAAAAAGCTAATCAATCTTCCTGAAAATTATTTTCATCATGTCATCTTTTAACAAAGATTATAATTGTTTCCTATTTTTTGGCTCAGTGAGTCTCAAACTTTTTATACACTATCAATATTTTATATTGTTCTTTGTAGACACAATAAAATGTGAATTTATTTAACTAGAGTATAAGAGTAGGGACACTTTTGCTACTGTATAAAATCATAACTGAAACCTATTGATTCCTTCTTCTATGCCCAGCACTATTCAAAAATCTATATACATATATATAATGTATATTATACTATACACAGGGTGGGGCGAAAGTAGGTTTATAATTGTTTATATGGAAAATAAGACAATAATTAATAAATATTAATACAAGGACAGACTCTGTGTTTTGCATACTCACAACTGTAAACCTACTTTTACCACATCCTGTATACACATTTAATTCTATTAGGTAAGTATTATTACCATCATCATCATCATCATCATCATCATCCCCATTTTCTATTTGAGGAAACTGAGATAAAAGTAAGTAAAATAACTTCCTCAAGGTCATACACTGGTAAAAATAGAACTGGGATTTAATCCAATCTTACAGGGACACTAAGTTACTGCACTGAACAGCTGCCATATCTGATAGTAATAAAAATATGTAACAAAAATATTAGAGTCCAGCCTTGACAGGTGTTGCTCAATGGTTGAGTGTTGAACCATGAACCAAGAGGTCACTGGTTCGATTCTCAGCCAGGGCGCATGCCAGAGTTGCAGATTCCGTCCCAGGTGGGTGGCACACAGGAGCCAATGTTTCTCTCTCATGGATAATTCTGTCTCTCCCTCTCCGTTCCTCTCTCTAAAAAATAAAAAAATAACTTTATTTTTTTAATCAAGGCATTTTGCTTTCTTCATGAAGATGACTCTGGTAATAAAATATTTTAAAAAAATACTAGAGTCCCAAGCACAAGCATTCTTTAAAGACAAAGCAAAATGCAAGATATCAAATTTCAAGTGATGAAATGGCTCTCTCACTCCTAACATATTTCAGAACTATAAAAAAGTCATCAGTAGTCATCAAAAGTTCAAGAAAAGTTATGGGTTAAAAATGTAACATCACTTAGAATGAGATAATTTTATCTCATGATTAGTTCTATAATTTAATTGAACAAAAATACAATTTTGTACTAGTAGTGAAATATCTCATTCAAGTTGGAATTCTCCAGCATTCCTCAGGCTTGTATGGGAGTCAAGTATCTACCATATCACTATAGATTCTTCTGTCTAACTTACAAAGCCCACCATCACCTGGCCACACCCTAGTTACTGATTCACTTGTGTCCATTATTCCCCAAGGGCACCTCCACTCCATTCAGAAAGGTTTTTTATTTATTTTTAATGTTCCTTTTTATTTTCTTTATTGATTAAGGTGTTACATATGTGTCCTTACCCCCCAATGCCCCCCCATCTCCCCGCTCATGCCCTCACCTCCCTAGTGTCTGTGTCCATTGGTTAGGCTTATATGCATGCATTCAAGTCCTTTGGTTGATCTATCCCCCTTCCCCCCACCCTTCCCTACCTTCCCTCTGAGGTTTGACGGTCTGATCAATGCTTCTCTGTCTCTGGATCTGTTTTTGTTCATCAGTTTATGTTGTTCATTATATTCCACAAATGAATGAGATCATGTGATATTTATCTTTCTCCAACTGACTTATTTTGCTTAACATAATGCTCTCCAGGTCCATCCATGCTGTTGCAAATGGTAGGAGTTCCTTCCTTTTTCAGTTTCTTTGTTTGATTAAGTGATTGTTTCTCAATGGGCATGAACAGAATGGCTTCTTTCCAATATTAGTTGCCCTCAATCCTGTTCAGGATGAAATCCATCTCAAAGATGACATCAGGACCTACTTTCTTCTGAAAATTCCCTCTTGGCTCTGATTCCCAGTTACACACCTCTTCCCTATAGATTAGGATTCTGAATTACTCAAGTTAGATCTTGTTGGTTAGTTAGGTCACTTGTAGAAATCTTTTTTCTCTAGCAAGTTGGAAAGCTCTGTTTGGGAAAGGACTGAAGATGAGTTCTTTATATACAAACTAGAGGCTCAATGCACAAAATTCGTGCAAGAGTAGGCCTTCCTTCCCTCCGGCACCCAGGACCTCCCCTCCTCTGGCCACTGGCAGGCACCAGGGACCCTAGCTGGCTTCCCTCAGTCCTCCTGCAGGCACCCGGGACCTCAGCCAGCTTCCCTCTGGCCCAGCTTTGTCAAGAAGGATGTCCAGAATGACGTCTGGAAGATGTCTGGTCTAATTAGCATGTTACCCTTTTATTATTATAGAAGAATAATTAGCACCAGGCTGAGTACACACTCTTCAAATAATTGTGAACTGTTTACTTTTCCCTAAGTGGATGGAGTTGTGTGCTATTGTCCATTGATTTTGCTTTTTTTTCCTGCCTTATACAAGACATCAGAACAAAAAAAAGAAAAACTATTGACACTCCATTACTTAGGGAACAAAATTAAGTATGCAGGAAAGCTCATCTTACCAATTCTAACAAAAAGGTCAAGCAAAAGTGATTATTCTACCATAAAACTAGTTTATAAAAATATTTGTGTTATAAACAATACTTTATATTATTAAAAATGTTTTCAAGAATAAGAAATCTACCAAAAATATCTGGTGGCCTCAAGAGATTGTTAGTAAGAGACTAAATAGAACATTGTGCATCTATTTAATTTTAACAGACTCTCAGTCATCTTTTTGTCACTGAATCTGAATTATTTAAGGGTCACTGGAGTTTTATGCTAATAGAAAATATGGCACATGTGGTAAACAGAAATAGAAGAACTTTATGTTTGCCAAATGTTACAAAGTGCAGAAATGCAGTCTCATCCCTGAAATTCTTCCTTATTATTCACATATTAGTAGGAACCGCACTAGCTATTCTGAACAATTTTAAAATGTTGCAATCATTGTCCTTTTGATGATATTGACCAAGGGTTTGCCTCCAGCTGTTTCTTCTTATTTTGGTGACTGTTATGTTGAAAACACTTAAGCTGAAACTGAATGAATGAAACCAAGATGCTAAATCATGACCAAGATCCTTGAGGATATGGGTTGTCAATAAACAACTTCCTCCGTCTCCCATCATGTTTATCTTTCTAAATTCTAGCTGCACTGCATATCTGCTCCAGAGTTATCTTTTATGCTCCTGCTTGCTTTTGTGATCTTATGAGACATGCAGAAGCAACAATGTGAACTATTATTCTGAGTTGATTTCTGATTAATCACAAATATATGATTAAATGTAAGTGGGAGCACTTAAGTTAAACATTTCTTCAAAGAGCACAGTTCAAATTCCACTTTTTAAATGAAATATTTCCTCAGCATCATGGCCTGCAATGTTCTCTCCATGAATCTGAATCACCATATCACTTGCAAAATTTTCAAGCAACAATTTTGTATTTTAAATGTTATTTTTTTATCTACTTATAACTTGTTTCTTCAATAGATAATTCAGTTCATTAAGTTTCCTGCTTTCCAAAATGCTTAGAATAGTGTCTTATACATTATACATAATAAATAGAGTTTATTAGAGCGTCATAGATAAAAGTTTTATTTCAGCCAACAAACATTTCCACAAATTGGCAAGTATCTTGAAATTTTCTGAGTTGAATTATATGTTAAATATATAAGGTTGCTCTCATTTAAAGGAGTCATAGAAAGAATTGATTTTAGAGATTAAAAATCCACCTAGTGTAGTTTGTGACCCATATAAACATACCCCTCTATAATGTTCTTGAAATTGGGTATTGAAAACCTCTAGAGAAAGAAAAACAGCTGTTATATCAGAGTCTGAAAAATTCTTATCCTTCTTTTGTGGCTGTTAGGGTTTTGCTTTCCACGGTTTCAGTTACCCACCGTCAACTTTAGTTCAAAAATATTAAGTGGAAAATCCAGAAATAAACAATATATAAGTTTCAAATTGCACACTGCTCTGAGTAGCGTGATGAAATTTCACAGTCTTGTTCCTTATTGCTGGCACATGGATTATCCCTTTGTTCAGGTTCTCCACACTGAGTGTGTTCAGCACCCATGAGTTACTTATTAGCTGTGTTGGTCATCAGATTGACTGTCCTGGTATCACAGTGCTCATGTTCAAGTAAACTGTTCTATTTTATCATTAGTTGTTGTTGTTAATCTCTTACTGTGCCTAATTTATAAATTAAAATTTATCACAGATATGTATGTATAGGAAAATAAATGGCATACACAGGTTTTGGTACTATCTTAGGCACTCATTGGGAAACTTGGCACTCATCCCCCCACAGATAAGGACGGACGCCCGTATTTAAATCTACCCCTTCTTGAACACAGACTACGTTATACATGCTCACATGCTATTCAATCAAGTAGATTTTCCTGAAACATGAAACAGTTCAAACGTCCTTCGAACAACCAGAGATTAATAGTTGCCAGTCAATAGTGTCAGAATTAGCCAGCTCTAAGACACGATCTCCCACAATCCAGTAAGTGCTTGCAGCCTCTAGAAATGAAGGAACAATGTCCTGTCTTGGCAAGGAGTCTCAGTCAGCTCCGTGGAGCCTCAGGTAGAATGCAAATCTGGAAAATAGTGCCGCCAATATGCTTCAGCAGGAGAAAAGATGCTTATCAGACATCCTTTTATTGTCTCCCTAACAATGGAGAGCTGTTCCACAAGCAGTCCTTTCGCATGCCATTCTGAGCAGAACAGAGGTCGCCAAGTAATAATAAGAAGAATACAGGAATGCACCACGGGAGGGTACGAGACAGGAAGACGATGCAGAGGGATAGGGGTCAGGATGCAGTGGTGGAGACTGTGATTAAGATATTATCTAGTTTGTGCCATCTTACTTCCTCTATTTATTTTAAATCATTTTAAATAATATCTATTTGAGATGTGTTGTATTGAGGATGAGGAGCCACCAAAAGTGTTTTCTTTGTTGCCGTTATTTTTGAGCTAACAATTTGCTTACGTAAATCTTGTTCCAACCAGAACTGTTCTATGACAACCTGTCAGGAAACCTAAAAGAGAAAAATATGGCACCTAGGAAGGATTTTAAAAAAACCTCTAATACCAAGATACATTTTGTTTTTAATAGCTGTGGAGTGCTGCAAGGCTGGGGAACCATTTTTCTGCCAAGGGACATTTAAATACTTATAGCATCATTTTCAGGCCATACAAAATTATCAGCTTAAAAATTAGCCAGCTATATTTGGTCAAACATTTAATTAACTCACCCCTAATGCCTTAGCAGGGCCAGACCAAATGATTTCCTGGACCTTATACAGACTGCAGGCCAGACATTCCCCACCCCTGTCAGCAGCAAAAGCATCAAAGGACCCCACTTCCCATTGTGTTCTGCTGCTACTAAGGATTGGGTGCATTTTGTGCTTCTTGTCAGCTTGCTGGGGTCTCTGGGTAGTAATGACCTGTCTGCCAACTTCAAACCTCAGCTCAGCAAAAGAGAGACATGCTAAGCCACAACAATAATGCACTTTGTCGTCAAACCTTATTGCCAGTACTATCAACATGGGTCCTACATGAACTGCAATCTTTCTTGCTCTATCCATAGTAAGGACTGTCACTCTCTCAATGGTCACAGGAATAGAGAGTAAGTTACAAAATGGCTTCTATGTCAGGATATTTAATCCATCGGGAAAATACCAACGTTATTTGTTTTACTGTGTTTTATCAAAAGAAACTCTTCAGCTCTTTTCAACAACATTCCTTAAACATACTAGGCCCTGAAGTATAAGATAAATAAGTTGGTTCCATGCCTGAATGGACTAATGTGTTTCCACGAGAAAGAGCTAATGACACTAACCTGTGACAAATGCTGAGATGATGGATTTTCACTGGGGCTAGGGGAGAGGAGCACGATGAGGTCCATCCTCACATTAGAAAGAGTGTGGTTAGGGATGAGTTCCTGTGCTGATGGTCCTTCTTTCTCCATCCCTAAAGAGACAAGGTAACATACAAAGAGGAAAGAGATGCTAATAGCAGATGTAGCAAAGTTTTTATTTATAAAACATTATTTCAGCTCTTGCTCTCAGTTTTAGATCAATGACTCACCATCCTTCTCTTACAGATTCTCTCCTTCCTCTTGGATTTCTTTCCTAGTGGATTGCTTTTGATTTCTTCTCTCTCCATCATGTAGAGGGAAGGCAACCCAGATTTAGGGAATTAACCTTATAGTCACCAATTAAACATGTTCTCAAACTCTTTATCTTATTTATTTATTTATTTATTTATTTATTTATTTATTTATTTATTTATATTGTGTGCTGAAAAAGTGGTTCTTGATTTGGGACAGTGGGTGACACAAACCAAAATTAATAGGTAAAAGTACATAGCAAACCAAGCCAAACCAGTTTTGGCTTGCTTTAGAAGAGAGGCTGAGGGAAGGAGGCCCAGGCATCATAGTGCCTGTCTAGTGGTTAGAATTCGTGGGTTTTCTTCTTGGGGCTAGTTAGGAATTTTCCCATAATCATGAATTCCCAAAGATGGAGGCAGTGACGGGCATGCATACTCTATTGGTCTAAGAGAACCACTTTAGGCAAAGGAGCTTCCTGGAAATGAGCCTCTACCATGTGGGACCAAAATGCCCAAGGTGAGAAAAGATGGCCTGCTACTGAATTTTCAGTTTAGAAACAAACAAACAAACCTTACCTATGAGTACTTCCAAAGTTAAAACCTAATTCTTTATCCCTCAAGTCTCAAAGGTGGGCCCAAAAGTAATTTCTGTGTGGCAAGCACTCTTGCAAATGCCTTTTTGCGCATGCTATTACATTGAACTCTCCTAAAAGATAGTATTATTTTTATTACACCTGTTTTATAGATGAGGAAAACCGAGGCACTGCTAATTTAAGACACTTGCCCAGTTCCTTCCTTATAGCCAGAGTGAAAGTAAAGATGTGACAGCTGCATTTCTGGATTTACCCATTTTCTTCTCTGGGGAAACATAATCAGATTTCTTTGTTGGAATTCTTTCAACAGACAGATGGAAGCAGCCAGTGATGGTTTCCAGCTTGAATTCACATATTTTAACAATTCCTCCTGGAGCAGAACCTTATCTGAGGGAGAAGCAATCCCTCTGTGATTTCAGGGAATCTGGGAAATGCCCCTGGTCCCCAAAGTATTAGTCCCAGGTCCCAGTCTTTCAGGACATGGCCTTCTATGCACCATCTGAGGAAAACACTAAATGACAATTCCATTCAGAAAGGTAGAGCAACCTAAGGTGATACTCGAATGTCAGGCAAAGATCAGCACCTTCTCTGAGTGTGAGTTGGGGAAGAAAAGGAGTTGGAAACCCTTGAGAATCTCAGAGGCTGCATGGAGTAGAGGAGACAGCAGGAGGCAGGGGGTCAGAGGATAAACCTCACGAATGTCCATGAGCGTCAAGTCCTGACTCGTCTTGACCAGACAACCCCAGCAGTTGGGGGACCCATGCAGAGGGCAGGAGTGAACAGGGGCGCCCTTAAGTCTGGTTGTCCTAATTAGCCTCAGAGTCTGGCCCTGCAATAAACACAGACTCTGTGCTTTGGCCCAATGTCGCCTCAGTGCCCGTTCCATCATGAGGCCTCCAGACCACAGCTACTGTAGTCATGATCCTCTCCCTTGGGGGAGATGCGTAAATTGTCAGAGCCAGATGACATCTGACAAGCCAACCCAGTTTTTAAAGGATGGGGTTGTGCAAAGCCCTTTCAGATGTTGAAATTAATACATATCCTCCACCCCATTTCATAAATCACAGCTAATTCTTAAACTCTCCAAAGGCCCAGGCATCACAGTGCCTGTCTAGTATAATAATTCCTAGGTTTTCTTCTTGGGGCTAGTTAGGAATTTCCCCATAATCATGAATTCCCCAAAGATGGAGGCTATTAGTGAGGTTCCAACATCTTTTTTGTGTGTGTGTAAAATTCTAAAGCTCCCCCCTAATTTTTGTGGATTACTGATGTATAGCAATTCAGAAGGAAAGTTATGCCTCCGAGATAAAAAATGGCTTGTTAAAGAATAAAACAACAACAAAAATTACCAGGAAAAAAATAAAAAACACTCTCATGGCATGTCCTCCATGAACAATCTTCTTTTTCTGCCACTACTTAGACCTTGAGGGAGAGGGAGATAGAAAAGAAAAAAAGAGCAAAAAGAACATGAAAAAAAGCTTTCTGGGTTTTTGCACACTCTTCAGCAGAAGTCTCTTAGTTTGCCCTCTGCTACCTAAGGCCAATGTTCAGAGGCCTTGGGTGAACCAATGAATCAACTTCTTATTCATTTCTTCACTTCACACAGTTCAAGAGGCCCCTAAATTCACAGTGATCGGAAGGGTTAAGCTGGGACATTGGTGAGCCTCATTCAGAGTGCTGATTCTGAAATGGCAGTCCTTTCCTACAATCCTTCAGGCAGGCAACAGGCATGTAGAGCCATAGATTTCTGTTTGCATAAACCTAACCTCCTATTATTACAAGTTACATAAACCTTGCAATCATAACCCAAGAAAAGCCTATTATTGGATTTTACTGAGGATTCTAATCTGACAGTCTATAAAAAAAAAAATTGAACTTCATGACAGCACCCCAGGCCCTATGGCATAGGTGTACATGCCAAGATTTGAAATTCCATAATTTTTGAGAAGGTGACTTTCAACTCAATACCTCGTCATTTTTGCTTTGGTTGGATGCAGTTTTCAATGGCTGCCATTCTTGCCTTTCAATGACAAATTACTCTTTATCTAGCTTCATTAATGCCAATTTAGTTTGGTGTAGTTTATTTGATCGACCCTGAAATGTGTAGTGATGCATTTTTGCATTAAGTTTATTTTTGGACTATAACTTCCCAATTACTAAACTAAGATATATGTATATTATGGTTTAACTATGACTCCTTCACACCCTCAAATATACTTGAATGATAACATCTCCACGTGATAAGTGTCATCTGTAATTTGTTCTATTTAAGTAATTTGCAACTTATTAGCAACATAAATATAATAACATTACTCCATCAGTTTTAGGTTTACATGGCATAGCTTTATAACTTGAAATAATGTGTATAAATCCATATATTTTTCAGATGTAGTAAATAATTCTTATAGATCACCAGAAATAATTTTACTACAACTTATTTTGTTTCTCTCCAATTTTATATGATCAATGGAGAATGGGAATAGATAGCAGTCTAATAAGAAAACATGTTTTTAATCTTGTTTTTAATGAAATTTATGATTGACCCAAAGGAGTGTAAATACTCCATATAATAAATCTTCAGAGCATAATCCTTCCTGTTCTCACCACTGCACCCCCACTTAAGGCCTAAAGGGCTACCCTACATCTTCAGCTTGTTGGGATTATTTCCATAGCATAGTACCAGTAAAGGAAGAAATCAGAATTTAGTTTTAAATAATATTTTTGTCTCATCACAAAAATAGTTCATGTCCATGCTCAACATTTTGGAAAATACAACAAAACCCAAGGCAAAAATATTAATAAGCCAGTCATTTTACTACCCATTCAAGATATGTTAACATATTTAATCTGAATCCTTATTTTAAATAAATATAGGCATAAATATAGATTTTTGTTACAAAATTAGAATTGTTCTGTATACTCTGTTCTGTAAGGTATTTTTCCTGAGCAATGTATCAAGAACATTTCCCCCAGGTTATTAGATGCTATTTTATAAATCACATTTTTCATGGTTCTAAAATAAATGATGATATATTTATATATATCATCATTTATTTAAACAGTTCTTCCTAGGTCCAAAATGTTGCTGTTATAAAAACAATGCCATGCCATTATTGTAGCTAAATCTTTGCCCTCATCTATATTCTTTCTTCATGATTAATTTCTAAGACTGGAATCATTGAGGTAAAAGTCATAAATATTCACCAAGCTTTGAAGCATGTAGTTAAATTCCCTTCAGAAAGGGAATCAGTCTTTCTTGTGCTTTATGGCATATTGAGTGGCAGAAAGCCCAGTTTCCTGCCTCTCCTGGAAAGTCTGTCCTACGGCCAGGCTGAGGGAGAATTAGCCAGCCTGCTTTGTGAAGGCAACTCTAAATAGTCCTATCATGACCTTGACCTATATGGACCGCCTTTACTTCATAGCCATTGTTGGGAATCTAGAATGTAGTGGGAAGGTTTCAGGGCTTGAAGATAGGACGTCTGAATTCAGGTCCTGAGCCACACATTGACCCTGTGACAAAATCGAGCATATCTTTGAGTTTTGTCTCCCCACCTATAAAATAAAGGATTTGTTCTAGATTATTTCCACAATGACTTACAACTCAAAAATTACGTGATTCTGTTATGTGTTTTAGACAAACCATCAATCTATCCACCAGCACACAAAACTTTGTGGAATGTGGGCTCAATCTCTAGAAATTTCCAAGCCTAGGTCCCCTAAAATTTTTTATCATGAGAGAGGATACAGATGACCTTTGAAATAAAAGTCATTTCATGTTTCATAAATGTTATATGAACTTTATCACCTCCAATTGGTGATGTTCACAAATAACAAGACTTTTGGATACTCATTAAAAAAACAGCTGCATACCTTCATGGAATTCTTCTGCCATGGGGCATTCCCAAAGGCTACATGTAAACATGCCATTTCATGCTATTCTTCAGGATCGTGCCCTGGAGCAGACGTGAGAAGAGGGATATTGTTCTGGGCAGTGAGTTGTCCCAAGTCAGCAGCCAACTTATTCACCCTAAGCAGACACATCATGTTCTTTAGTTTTTCACCCAGAAAACAGCCCACCAAAGATATAGCTTCTTAGTCAGATTGAAGTAGCAGTTTGAAGAAGGTGAATATGAGCTGAGATCAGCTTTTATGCTTTGCTATTTATAGTAATTCATTATTCTTACATAATACATAGATTCTCAGAGGTGGGTGAGGACAAAGATGTAACTGCTCAGGTTTGGATGGATCTCCCTGTTGGCTTATCAGCCGTCACATGGCTTGTTCTGCACATAGTCTTCCTACATTAAGCAGAAGGAAAAACTTTTTAATTCTCTTTTAACCAGGAGAACTATCATTTATTGAGAGCTTGCTATGTGCTAGGGACTGGGCTAAACACTTTCCATACATTAGCTGATATCGTGAAAAACTTCGAGTGCAAAGTACATTTATCCTGATTTTGAAGAGAAGGCAACTGAGCAGAAAGAAACTGGATAATTTCCCAAAGTTTCACACATAGGGAATCGTGGCATTGGGATGTCTATGCAGGTTTGACTTCAATAATTGGTTTATAAATATTAAAAAGAACAGATTTAAAAAAGAGGAAAAGTACTGCAAATTCCAAGGCAAAAATATTGGTGTCTGTGGATGAAATATAATATATTCTATTTCTTTGAGATTATTAGGTGTGTAGTACTTATTATTCTGGTTTATCTGTATGAGTCTTGCCCTGCTTTGACCAGCTATCAGACTATAATTTCTATGTTAGCATATAAATACTTTAAACATTTAATCCTAAAAGTAACATTTGATCCCTTAGACCAATATTTCTCAGTGTTTGACCTCTGAATACAGTTAAAAATAAACTTTATGTTGTCTTGGCTGGTTTGGCTCAGTGGATAAAGCGTCTGCCTGTGGACTGAAGGGTCCCGGGTTCAATTCTGGCCAAGGGCACATGCCTGGGTTGCGGGCTCGATCCCCAGTGGGAGGTGTGCAGGGGGCAGCCAATCAATGGTTCTCTCTCATCACTGATGTTTCTCTCTCTCTCTCTCTCTTTCTCTCCCCTCTCACTTCCTCTCTAAAATCAATAAAATAAAATAAAATAAACTAGCACAGAATGCACCATTTTCTATTTTGTTCTATTTTATTTTTAAATGATATTTATGATGCAATAAGCTGACTCATAACCTACTAATAGGACCCATAGTTTGATACACTAAGCATTTGATTAATAGTGAATATTTGCTCAGAGTTAGTGGGAAATTCCTTCATTATCTCCACTGTTCTCCATTCTTCTCCTCTCTAATGCTCACTCACCAAGAGAATAATCCAATGCTGCATATAAAATACTTTAATTTTTCAAAACTCTCCTTCATTTCCTTTCCAAGGAAAGTCTGCCCTCTAATGATGCAAACACACTATTGATTTCAAAGACTTTTCTCCTAACAAACAAACAAACCAAAAAGGAAATTTTGAATGTAAAAGGGTTGAAAAGGACATTCCTGTTCACTAGCTAGAAGAGAAAAATACATTTAAAAAATTAAATAAGGGGATCTGAGGCCCAGAGAAACACCTGCTCCCACTCTCAGGTGGAGTGGCCACAGGTAGCAGAGGGCTGATATCTACATCCCAATTAGGACCAGGACTTTCTCTGTGACTCAGAACTACCTTAGGACCTGCAGCATGGAACAAGAAATAGTGAGGGCAGCTATAAGCCAAGGACTATGCATGGTGGTAGAAACAAAATCTAATCCATATGTTAAGAAAGTTCCTTTAATTTGGACTTATGGGATCAGAGCAGGAAGATGAATTTAGCCTTAATTCTGAATATGTTGACCAAAATTATACCAGACAATTCTCCTAAGGGGTTCCAAGAAGTAAATTGATTAATTACTGTGAAAATAATAATAAGATAATACTTCCTCTACCTTTCAGTGAGGAAGAGCCGAGGAGGGCAGACTGCAAGTAAGAGCCTAATCTTCCTTGTCCTTCCACTATATGCTGCTAAAGCACCCTGCCCCCTTTTCCTAGTCCTTTTTAAGTTTTATCAGACAGTGTTATAATTGCCTTTTTACCTGTCTGTCTGTGGTCCTTTAACAACTACATCATTTTGGGTGATGAGAACAACCAAGTCCATCTTATTTATCATTATATCCCAGGTTTATGTAGGTGAATGAATGGATGAATGAATAAATGAATGAATGAATGTTTAAGCATGCCTACACTGTGATAGGTGTATTTGGAAATGAACTTTCACCTCCCTATTTCCCACCCCTCTTTCAAGATCCAGCTTACATATGATCTTTTGTATAAATTAATCTCCAACTTGCCCAGAAAGAATCAGAAATTGTTCCACTGGTCTCTCTTTCCATTTTGTATATGCCCTGCTTACAGGCACTAGATTATTCAAGCACTTTTTTGCTTTTTGTTTGATGATTTAACATCATGAAGAATAAATGATTAGTGTAAGTCAGTGCTAACTCCAGAGGCAGAATTCAGAAGTTGCTCTGTAACCCAGAGAACTAGCAAATCAGAACCCAGACCAAGTCTCTAATTGATTTACCATGTTTTTCTCTGGGGTCACTGGGTTGCTGGATGTCTGGGGCTATTTACAAGGAGAATAACTTTTATGTATGTGATGAGCAGTACCATTTAGAAGGGACAACACCTGAACTACCCCTTCAAAAACATTTTTTTTTTAAATCACAAAAACTCCCCTGGGATCCTCTCAGCTGTTCTTATTTGATTTGGAACAATAGACACTCTTGAAAGAGATTTTATCAACTGCCATTCTAATAGCAGGTATGCAGATAAAGGCATGTCTTAATTACTTGGAGGAAGGGGCATTTATCGGTATAATCCCTGTGAAACTGAGTTAGCTGAGAAATATTCCATTGTGTAACATCTACAGTAAATCTGACCTCTCTCAGCCCTTGCGCAGCAAAAACTTATCTATCCCCCTCTCTGATAGAGCCTTAGAAAGGCAAAAGGAATTTGGTATTATCAATGTGCTAGTTTATCAGATATGAATTCATTTGTTTTTCTCAAAAAGACTTATCAGCATGAACAGAGCTGGCTGGCCCAAGTGTGAATTGTGCTCCAAATACCCTTTCTGAATTCCCCGGAGCTCAAGAATGTTTTATCTCTCAGTTTATTTCCCCTGTTTGTTTGTGTTTTTTTAACTTCTTACCTACTGAGGTGATTTCTGGGTCAGAATTCCTGTAAAGATGCATGGAATTCACTCAGGCCGTCTGGTGGTCAGTATGTCGGGTAGAATTTCAGCTTCTGTGGGAAAACACTGGACAGTTGGAAGTGAGATGAATTGCCTGGAGATAGCTCCCAGGGCTGAGCAGTTGGGGCCCTGCCCCACACAGCTATTGTCTTCTTTAACGGGGCACAATGGAAATGTCCAACATGAAAGGCAGGGCCAAGCCAGCAGCCCTGTGTGCTTACACCAACACACCGGGAGAAAGAGAAGGGCTTACCTGCCTCACCTCACCTCTGAGGGGTCCTGCACATCCCACAGTGGGTTGATATGAGGCAGCCTAGCCAGGGCCTTACCCTTCCCAGACTCTTTGATGCCTGATGTTGATTCATCTTGTCCTCTGTTTTCAAGACATGCTCTCATTTTGCACCTTTCTGGGCTAGAGAGTCAGTCTCTCCTTCACACAGCTCTCTCCTTCTCCTAGATGTAATAGGAGGCTTAATTCACGAGGGCCTGGTGTTGTGTGTTTTTTTAATCCTCACCTGAAGATATGTTTCCCATTGATTTTTTAAATTTATTATTGTCTAAAGTTTTACATATGTCTCCCTTTTCCCTGCTTGCCCCCCCTCCCCCCCCCCCCTGCCCAGCTATTCCTACCCCATGCAAGCCAGGATGGCCAAATGGTCTAAGGCACCAGACTCAAGTTTTGCTTCCCGCCCCAATTGATTTTTAGAGACGGGTAGGGAGTGGGAGGAGGAGGAGGGGGGGGAGGGGGAGAGAAAGAGAGAGAGATGTGAAAGAGACATCAATTGGTTGCCTCCTGCATGCACCCTGACTGTGGCCAGGTATTGAACCTGCAATCAAACCTGTGACCCTCTGGTGTGCAGGCTGATGATTTAATCACTGAGCAACAATGGCTAGGTCAGGCCTCACTTTTTTCAGTCCCTTAAATAAAAAACAAGACTCAAAAATTTATTTTTTAATTAATATTTATTGTTATTAACCTCAAGACACAACCATTTAAATAAAAGTGTCTTCAAGTGGTCATAAATCTTTCTAAAGGTGAAACAAATTATACAAATGTCAATTTAGATTTGTTACTATAAATATTTAATGGTTTGAGAAAAAATAAAAGTTCTTCATGTCTGTGATTTTTGCTTTGGGTTATATAATCATAATTCTACATTTGTTTTTTCCTGAGACTTGGATCCACACATACATGACACATCTCATGAAACTGAACCTGAGACAAGGTTATCAGGAAATGTTTGTAACCCACATAAGTTCTTCCTCTCTTCAGGGCACTGTGTGGTTTGTAGCAACAATGTTGGTAAGGATTATCAAATCATTAGGATGCCTCTGAGTCCAAGACCAGACTCATATATCTAAGCAAGTTTATTCAGCCTTTCTTATGAAAACTTCCCAAGGAAGTGACTCCACAAACCTCCCTAATGAGGTCTTACAGTGGTACGTTGTCTGAGAATGGCAGTTCAGCAAGAAAATCAAAGTGAAGGTCAGGACTAGCAAACCTGACAACTGTATGAAAGTGCACTCTGGCTTAATGCAAGCACAAGCTAAATGTCAGAACTCCAGGTGGTCAAGGTAAAGGATGCGCAGCATATAGAGTTAGATATCAGAGCAAGGAGCAAAGGTAGGGAGCCAGGGCAATCAGTCATAGGTTATTGGGAAGACAGGAATGTGAGGTCTAGGCAGAGGAAATGCTGAAAAGCTGAGGAAAAAGTCAGGTAAAACCAAGTACAAGCAGGTAATCCTGATGTAAAACTGATTCTGAGACAAGGTCAATCATAAACAAGGTTGTTTATATGGTCCTTGATGTGGAGTTTCTTTAGGACAGAAAGGGGAAGCATGTCAGTGTTCCCCTGAACCATCCATAGCAGGGCAAGGACCCTAACCACAGCTACTTACCAGCACAAAATTTCACTGGAAATATGAATACTGTCTTGCCTCCTTTAGCCTTGTGAGAGGGCATACTCCTCAGTTTTCATTTTTCTAAACTGCCAAAGTCATTAACACCAAGTCCAGTTGTGCTTAGGTGGTTCTAGAACAGCTGCTCTCTGAGTTCACAGCACCCTTTCAGTCCACTAAGCTGCGGGACTGAGAGCTGGACAGCGAAAGCCACCAGCTGTCTCGGCTGAAGCAAAGCTCCTGCACCCAGAGTAAGATGCTGAATAGATTTCTTTTCTTTCTTTTTAAAAAAATATATATTTCTTTATTGATTTCAGAGAGGAAGGAAGAGGTAGAGAGAGATAGAAACATCAGTGATGACACAGAATCATTGATCGGCTGCCTCCTGCATGCGCCCCACTGGGGATTGAGCCTGCAACCCAGGCATGTGCCCTTGGCCAGAATCGAACCTGGGACCCTTCGGTCTGCAGGCCGACACTCTATCCACTGAGCCAAACTGGCTAGGGCGATTTGTTTTCTTTCTTTAAAAAAAAAAGTTTTTGTTTTATTCATTTCAGAGAGAGGAAGGAAAAGGGAGAAAAAGAAACATCAATGATAAGAGAAAATCATTGATTGGTTGCCTCTTGCACGCTCCCTACTGAGATTGAGCCCGCAACCCAGGACTGTGCCCTGATCAATAATCAAACCCTGACCTCCTGGTTCATGGGTCCAGCTCAGCCACTGAGTCACACCGGCTGGCCTAGATTTGTTTTCTTGAAGTTCACTTTTTTTAAAAAAATTATTTTTATTGTTGACACTAACTATTACAGATGAAGTTCACTTTTAAAGAAAGATAAATTTCTAGTAAGGGCTAAGGTGACTCTTCTACAGATGTAGTCAAAACATAGTCTCTTCTTACTTGAAAGCTAAAAGTCTGTATCATAGATTTAGGAAAAAGAATGTCTTTTTAGTACAGATTTAAAATAATGTGATAATTCTTTACATTGCCAAAAATTAAATTGGTTACTTATTAGTTCTTGGTACTCCTTAAAAGGGGGTAAAAAACAACAAAAATTCTGTATGTGTCCTTTATTTTTATTTTCACAGTCACTAAAATATATGGAAATCCTGGTCATTTTCTATTGTCTGTTTTGATCAAAGGAAAGAAAATGTTAATGTCCTTCCTATATGTTAACTGTTAAGGAATATGATGACTCTTCCCTGTGATTTTTGAAGAACTTAAAAATAATTTAGAAATTTTCTACATGACTCATGATAAACTTGGAGCCCTTGAAAAACACTAATAATTAGTGCTGTTGGAGGTTGTCTGGTTTGTCTCGGAGGATTTCATCTCTCATGGAAAACACTGGACAATGAGGTGAATTGCCTAGAGATGGCTCACGGGTTTGGGCATCTGGGACCCTTCTTCATGCAGCCATTGCTTTCTCTCTTTATCAGATCACAATGGAAAATGTTCAACTTAAAGGACAGTGCTTGTGCCCAGCAGTCCTGTGTACTAAGCCAACATAGACAGAGTCAACTACCATACGCTAATCCACACATTCTTCAGCGCACATATCACTTTTATGGCACATTTTTGTGACTATACCTGTCCATAGCCTGTGTCTCTACCATCTCCCCTGCAGTCTATTAGCATTTGGTGAATGAATGAATTCTATAACTGTACACAGTTCAACATTTCTACAAGATAAAGTCTAAAACCCATTCCTTTGTCATTCTGGGCTTGCTCCCTCTGCTAATTTAATCTCTTCACAATGCCCAGAACACACCTAATATACTTCCACCTCTAGGTCTTTACTCCTATCATTACCTTGCTAGGTACCCTAACATCTTCTCCAGTTGTTGAAATCCTACTCATTTATCAATATACAGTTTAAATTCAGCTTCCATCAGTAGGTCCCTTCACTGCAGGAGTTCGTTAGAACTTATCTGTAACACCTGTTTGACATTTAGTACTCCATGTTAATGTTTCCATTAGATTGTATATTGTCTCCTTACCTACATGTTAAGATTTATTTATCTAAGAAACTTTTACTGAGCATCTGTCATGTGCAAATACAATGTTGTAAAGAAAGAAAAACTAGTTAAAGCCCTTAGCTTCGAGGATTTTAAAATTAGCAAGAAAGCTCCTCCACATAACAAATTCACAATATTATAATTGATTATGGATTGATTACCATTAAAAGATCTTTCTCCATTTATAAAGAATGTAGAGGGATCTTGTATCAGAATAATGAAGGCAATATTACATTTTTAAAACTTAATACATACAAAAACAACTTAATACATATACGATATCATAAAAAGTTGAATTTTAGCCAACCCAACAATGCTATCAAAATAAACTGTATATCCTATAATTAGTGTTTCTATCTGAAAAGATCAGAAACAATAAAAAGTAAGACCAATTATTCAGCAGCGCATGACAACTTGATTGCTCTATAAAAGCTTCTGAAGAATAAGTTGCTGCACAGGGGTCTTTTTAGGGCAGATGAAAAGTAACCATGTGGTTCATTTTTGCAATTATCTCAGTTATGTCCTGGAAATGTGTGACTTTAGGAAAGTCCTGCCAAGTTGTGTATGCAACTGATGATAATTGGTGCATGACCTCTTTCCTGAAAGCCGTCCTTGCTGATAAAAGAGTGGTACTAGCAGAGAAGAGGAAATAACTTAAAGACACCATCATCCCCATGAGTTCTTATTTTCTCCACTACCTTCAGGCCAGAATTAGATTGAGCCACAAGAGAAGGAAGTATCTGTGCTATCAATTCCCTTTAAAGTGAGTATTTTCTGTGAAGTTTGGTAATAACTCTGACTAAATTGCTGCAGAAGTTCTTTTTTTCACTGAAAGAAACCTGCTCTACAGTCATCCTATAAGATCTCTTCCCTTCTAAAAGATGGGAATTGCTCCCAATGCTCATACTTTCTAGAGTTGATGTTACTCTCATGCTGTTTCACTTCTCTACAGTTATTTATAAAATGTCTTTTTCTTCAGTGGATTCATCCTATCATATTGCTTCCCTAAATCATTCTATGGCACCACTGGAATTTACTTTCCTCCCAAATTGGTATCTCTATGACTCCACAGGCAGTTTACTTTTGGTTAGTTTTCTGTAACAATAAAGAATAAATTAAATAATTTTTAATCTGCATTACTTCCAATTCCTTTTCTATGAACTTATCCTCTCTAAGACCACAGAAAATGCTTAAAGAGGATCCCATTATTAATTCAATCTTCATTTATACATTGAGTCATTTATCTTAGATTCTTCCTAAGTATTTTCTACCTAGAGCTTTTTGATATTCCAGAAAATAAATGTATCAAAAGAGAATTCTTCTAGCCCTAGCCAGTTTTATTCAGTAGATAGAGCATCGGCCTGCAGACTGAAAGGTCCTGGATTCGATTGTGATCGAGGGCATGTACCTTGGTGGCAGGTTCCTCCCTGACCCAGGCCCTGGTCGGGTGCATGCAGGAGGATACCAATCGATGTGTTTCTCTCACATCGATATCTCTCTGTCTGTCTTTCTCTCTCTATTTCACTCTTTCTAAAAATCAATGGAAAAATATCCTTGGGTGAGGATTAAAAAAAGAGAGAGAATTCTTCTAAATACATTTTCTGGAATTTTAAAGATGCATAGGTCTTCAAAATTAAATATTTTCTATGTTGAAAGGGCAAATTATTTCTGATGAAATCTTTTGTCCTCTTCTCAAATATGATGCATCAAAACAAACATATTGAGCCCTTCTAAGAAGTCCTTGGTCCTTGAGTGAACCAAGCCTCCCTTTCCATCTATAATAATAAAAGCACAAAAATGCAAATTGAGCAAACGGTCAAACAGCAAATGAATAGCCGAACAGTGGAACGACCATCGAGGGCCAAGGCAGCCACCAGGGCTGTGAGGGCAGAGGCAGCCAGGGCTGAGGCAGCCAGGCCTGAGAAGGCCTACTCTTACATGAATTTCATGCATCAGGCCTCTGGTGTGTTATAAAACTACAATAGTTAAGTTTTATAAGAGTTAAAATTATAACTAAATTATCTTTTAACTAAGTTTAAAGATAACATGCAATATATTTGTTCACTTGTTTATTTTTTTCAACAAATATTTACTAATTATGTGCAAGATAGTGTTCAGGCATTAGGGCTGGATAAATAAACACAATGTTCTGCCCTCCTGAACATACATACTACTAGAGGATCACAGACATAAAACAGATCAATGAAATACTAGGTAGTATGTTGGATGGTGATAAGTGTCTAGGGATAAATAATACAAGGAAAAAAGGTAAGAGTGGTTTGGCCCAATAAAGGTCTCACTAAGAAGGTAATAGTTGAAAAAAGACTCAAGTAGGTCAGGACCTCAACCATGTGAAAATCTGGGAAAACAAGTCTGCGGGAGGAGCTGCCTGACATGTGCGAGGAGCAGGGGGGGGGCAGCCAGCAGGATTTGTAAAGACAGGGAGATTGTAGTTGATGACATTGGGAGGGTAGAGGAGGGCAGAGATCCTATAGGACTTTGAAGGCCACTGTAGGGGTGTGGACATGGGAAAGCAGTGGAGGGTGTGGAATGAGGATGTAATGTGCTTGGCCTTAATTTCACAGTATTTATATATTAAGATGAAGCCAGTCTGGTATTTCCATTTAAAAGGGGGAAAAATAATAGAGATGCCATTGAAGTTAGAAGAAATTCTAAAGATAAAATTATAGGAAGGAAGACAATGAAAAGTAATTCCTTTTAACTCATTGTACAATGATTTTTTAAATGTTTCTAGTACAAGTTTGCATAAGAACATACTACTCTTCTTTGTTTTTTTCTTTTTTCTCAGAGACACCATTTTTAGCATCTATCTTGGTCACTTATTCCTATCAATACAAAAGTATTGAAAAATACATCCATATATGCACAGTTCATTATTTATGAATTATATATTTATGTTTATATCATATATGATACCTATAAAGAATAACTATTATGAAGATAAGATAAAAATGAAATATATTTTAAAGTAATTTTTATGTCTTATTGTACTTTTATTTTGTTAATGGATTTATTTTCTATTTATTAATGGTACCAAATAATTTTTAGCTCTCACTTAAAATATTATCAATAATGCTTTGGGGTCTTAGTTTTCCAATGTCTTCTTAAATGCAATGGTTGATATTTCAAACCACAGATATATATCCTTAAATGAGATTCATAATTTGTAATCACAATGACTTTAAATCCATATATTAAAGAGTCTTCCTGATTCTTTTTTGAATTCCCAATTATTTTTATTTCTTTTTTTTTTTTTACGTCAGATTACATATTTTCCCCTTCTAATTTGGCTTTTTAGAGTTTACATGGATTGCAGAAGAGTCAGCACCATCTTTTGTTTTCCTTTTGCCAGAATTATTAGTATTATCTTAGTTGGTGATATTTTTGCAGCCATTTTTATATGCCACTGAACCATGTGGTGAGGTTTAATTTAATAAAGTTAGATAACATAACCTGCAATCTGCTTAACCAGACAAACACAAATAACAGTATGAGTCCCCATACAGACAATCAGTGACCAAATGACTGTCATTCCTCCAGGATCCCTCATGGACCATGTGTGTTAAGGTACCTTTTTCATTCAAACTAAAGGCAACACTGTCAAAACATAGAGACCATGTAGTTTACTGTTTACTTCTCTTTAGATGAAACATAAAAGCAGTTCAAATTATCTTCCTCTGATGCCAAAAGACTCCCAGGCTCACCAGCAAATGTAGGAATATCTCAATTTGGAGCCATCAGATGTGGAACAAAAGTGTTTCCAGGTGCAGCAGCCTGGCACATCTCATCATAGGGATGTACCAGTATGTGACCTCATTCAACCTAATTACAGGGTCCTGTGTCCTAGGGGAAAAAATTTGTATGGAAACACTCACCATAAAAGACAGAAAAATGAGGATATTATATTATTCTGGAGTTGGATGGATAAAGGTGGGGGCATTCAAAAAGACAAGAGCTCGTTTTCAGAGTGTTAACAAGATCTGATAGATGACTATTGAAGTGAGAACACAGGAGAAAAGGCACCAAAAATAGGAATCAAAGGTCCCACACCAAGGGCCTACATCATGTGAAACCAAGAATTTAGTGATGTCTGGGCCTGCCTGGAGGCCCAAGTAGCGTTAGGAAAAATACAGTGACTAGACATGATGAGGCTGAGGACTGAAGTCCAGAAAGAGAGCTCTCCTGGAATACAGGCCACTCCTTGACATCCAAGCTCCTAATGGGGAGGGAGAGGCAAGGTGACTGAAGTTGGCTTGGGGTTCTCACTCAGTGTGGGGCACAGCACTCAGCTTATCTTCCCAACTGCCCTCAAGGAGAATGAACTTGATGACTAGAGAACTAGGGGACCTGAAAGAAATGGAAAAGAGAATGCTGAGTTGCTGAAAGAACAATGAGAAACTAAGAACTCAGTGCAGCTTTGTGTCCTAGGAAATAAAGTATGAGGGTATAATCTTTCCAGTTCAGTGAGTCAAAGAGAAGAGCAATAAGGATCATAGCAACATTATCACTAATGAGGAAGGTGAGAAAGAATGCCAACCCCAAGGTTGGCCATGAGTGAAGCACTGGGGAAAGCTGAAGACCAGAGACCAACATGAAGGAGTGGGAGGAGAAAGCCACCTTGAGAGGTAGAAGGACATGGGAGCCCTCACAAGGAAAATTCTCTAAGATGCCTGGTGTGGACCCCAAAAGGAAAGGTTTATTTGTTGTGAAACCTAAGAAGGGATTTATCTGCTGTGATGGACTTCCCGTGGTCAACCCAGGGCCCAAATTTTATAAATAATAAGAACCTAGTGTCCATTTGCTGACAGGGGCTTTTGCCATAACTTGTGTACCAGGAAGAAACTCAGACTAAACTTTCTGCTCCCCACACTATGCTCTGCCTGTTTACACCATCTTAGTAACCCCTGCAAAGAATCTATGGTTTCATCTTTCTACCAATGGACTGAGCTGTGCCCCATCCAATCAGAACTGCACTGCTTGGATACCTCATTTACATAAAATCAACCTAATTGGGAACCTGAGCAGGCAGTTTTGCATTAAAAGGCAGCTGGACTCCCCTTTGTCTCCAGGAACACAGTTTAAGTTGCTACCTTAATCTTTGTCACCTGAGCTGTGGCTCCATTTGCTCGAATAAATTCATTTTATTCTTTATTACAGTCTAAAATTAATTTTGGTTTAAGTGGGATTCTTGTGACCTACTAATGGGTGATAAGCCATAGATTTCTGTTTCATTGTTGTTATTTATCATAACCCTATCAAACCTCAGGCTACTGTGACTCAAGAAACTTCTTGAATAAGGGTTTTGTGTAAGAGAAGTTACTGTTATTCTTTGTAAATAAATTTAATGAGTATATAAGCTTCTCTCTCTTTCCTTCTTAATTTGAATTTAGGATGGCACCTTTAGTCAAGCTAGATTTCAGAACTCTGGATACAGTGTGGCAGAGGGTTTAGAAGCAGTACCCTGAGTCCAACAGACCCAAGAACAAACTATGCACTAGCCCTGAGACTGAAGCCAGGGCAATCTCTCTAATCTTGGAGTGATAAATAACTCTTAAAATAAATTGGAGATAATATGATGTCCTCAGTAAACCTACTACATAACCCTATGCAGCATACAGAGAGCCAGGAACTGAAAGGGGGCAGCCCAGATAAGGAGTACATTTTCAAATATTGCAAATCAGATTTGTTTTTATTGTTTTAAGTAATACAAATAGTAGTACATATGTTTCCTTTTTTTTCCCCCCAATGACCTCCCCCTGACCTCCCCACCCCCCATTATATGCCTTCACCTGCCCGGCCTCCCCCCCGCCCCAGTGTCTTGTATCCATTGGTTGTGCTTATATGCATGCGTACAAGTCCTTGGGTTGGTCTCTTACAGCCCCCCTCACCCAACCTCCCTGTCTTCCCAATGTAGTTTGACAGTCTGTTCAATGCTTCTTTGCCTCTGTATCTTTTTCCCACCATTTCTTTCCTTTAAAAAGTTTTGCCTTTGCAGACTAGAAATAAACATATAATAACAAAACAAAAAAATGTTTGAGTCCCATTTTCAATGTCCAATAGTTCTGAGTCCCTGTTTCAATGTCTAACAGTTCCTTATGTGTACATGTCAGCAATGATATCTGGATGGTGGGCACATGGTGGCAATGCAGGTCTGAACCTCTCTGGTTTGGTCCTAGGTAACCTGCAGCGGTGCACAGCTGCTGACTGCTCTCATGGCAAGGCGTTGTCAGCGTCTTCCATCTCTGGACTGTTTTTTCCTCTTGTCTTCGTGGTTGAAGCACACCTGTCAATTCCTCTCTGTTGCAGGAATCCACCTGGTCTTGAGGTTGTTTTCTGAAAATATACAAATATATTCTCGACCACAAGTTAATAAAAGAATCTTTTCTATATAATTGATTTGGGATCCTTTTTATTTTTGTTCAAACAATTTTCCTTTGTCTTATTTAGATACCATGTGTGTTTTTTAATGGCCATCTTGCTGTTACCATTACAAATGAAAATTAATTTGGTAAAGTAAAAATTTTCTAGATGTAATTTACTTATAGGATATTTTTCCTTACATGATATTGCCCTACTATCCCCCCCCCTTTTTTTTATGAATGGAGGTTTTTGTAAATTTTATAATGCAGTCTTGATAACTTTAAATTAAAAAAAATTTTTTTTTGCCCAAAAATATGACTGCTTTATGTTCATTGCATATTCAGGAATTTTACCATGAGATGAACTACCAATAGAAATTTTAGTTATTACTTTAAGAACAGCTTTTTGTCTAGTACAATTAAATTACTTGAATATTCATTTATTTCAATTAGCCTATTTAAATTAATCTGAAAACTTGATTACTATTTTACTGTCAAATTTAATACTCTACCAACAATCTTACTTTACCCTGTAAATATTAGTGGGAAGGATTATTTGCATTCTTGAATGGGCCCTGAGCATTCCAGATGCTAGGCTGAATTTAGATATAGGGCAGCTGCTGTCAGCCAAGTCTCTTGTCTGTTACCTGGGTCCCGATCTGAGCTGGGCCAAGTCTCTGTCTGTCACCTGTATCTCGATGTGAGCTGGGCCAAGTCTCTGTCTGTTGCCTGGGTCCCGATCTGAGCTGGGTGTGGGAAGCGCGAAGCAGCCATGGGGGCAGGAGACCTCCTTCAGAAGGGGCAAGGGTTCAAGCCCCTGCAATGTTGGGGGGGTGAGGGTCTGTGCCCCACTTCTGTTGCCCTTCAAGTTCTCTCCTGATGGCCCCTCTGCGACTGTGCCTGTCTTAGGTTGTTCCTTCCTTGAGGAACCTTACCCGTGTCTGGCTAACCAGCCATCCTCCGGGGCCAAGCAGGGTGGTGTGAGGTGAGGTTCTATCTCCTTGGTAGCCTATGCCCCCGTGGCCTCCACACCCAGCACCTGCCTTGGGAACCCCTGGCCTGCTGGCAGGGTCCCGGTGCTGATCACATAATTGGGGAACTCGGGTTTCTTCTCCAGTGAGGGCCCAGCTCACACAATTGGGTGTGAGACAGATCCATGGTACCAGCCCCCACGAGGCTTCAAGCTCAGCATTAACAGAAAGCTCAGTTAACAGCTGAGGGTAATTGGATTGTGAGAAGAGGGTCCCTCTTGGCACAAAAGGCAAGAGGGGCCAATATAGGATGCTCAAGTGCCTTCCCAGTGCCTTAATTCCTTCTGAAAGGGATTAAATTCTTTCATGTCTTTTTTTTTTTTTTTTTAATTGCTGCCAACCATTCAAGGAATTAGTTTGTAAGTTTGTTTGGGATAATTGTAAAGTATGCTGTTGTAAAATATCTAAAATTATAATGACATTGTAGAATAATATCATGTAAGGATATTCTTTGCCCTAGGCCCTGGCAATTCCATTTCAAACTGGCTGTCAATTTCTTTTTGTAGCTTTATATAAACTTTGTCAGGGAGGCAAAACCACAAATTACTTACTTTAGTTCAAAAGGCCAAATATATTAACTTTCAATTACAATCCTTATGACTTTTGAAGGAAATTTCTCTTTGTTTCCTTCCAAAATAATTTTCAGTCTACAGAGAGTTTCAATTAAAAATTTTAGTCACATGAAACATTTCTCTTAAGGTTATGGTGACCACTAGTATTGATTAGATTTAGTATTTTATTTTTATTTTATAATTTTTAATTAATTTTTTTAATTTTTATTTTTTACATATGTGTCCTTATTTCCCATAACCCCCCACTCCCCACTTATGCCCCACCCCCCTGTTGTTTGTGTCCATTGATTAGGTTCATATGCCTGCATACAAGTCCCTTGGTTGATCTCTCCACCTTACCCCCACCTTCCCCTACCTTACCTGAGGTATGATGTTCTGATTGCCGTTTCTCAGCCTCTGGATTTGTTCTTGTTCATCAGTCTATGCCGGTCATTATATTCCACAAATGAGCGAGATCATGTGATATTTATCTTTCTCTGCCTGACTTATTTCACTCAACATAATATTCTCCATCTCCATCCTTATTGTTGCAAATGGTAGGAACTCCTTCTTTTTTACCGCAGCA
Organism: Corynorhinus townsendii; assembly: GCA_026230045.1. Classification (NCBI taxonomy): domain Eukaryota; kingdom Metazoa; phylum Chordata; class Mammalia; order Chiroptera; family Vespertilionidae; genus Corynorhinus; species Corynorhinus townsendii. Next base: position 136,793,460 of record JAPDVU010000002.1, on the reverse strand, counting down.
TAGTATTCCATTGTATAGATATACCACGGTTTTTTAATCCATTCATCTGCTGATGGGCATTTAGGTTGTTTCCAAATCTTGGCTATGGTGAATTGTGCTGCTATGAACAAAGGGGTGCATATTTCCTTTCCGATGCGTGTTTCTAGATTCTTGGGATGTATTCCTAGAAGTGGGATCACTGGGTCAAATGGGAGTTCCATTTTTAGTTTTTTGAGGAAGCTCCATACTGTTCTCCACAGTGGCTGCACCAGTCTGCATTCCCACCAGCAGTGCAAAAGAGTTCCTTTTTCTCTGCATCCTCGCCAACACTTATTGTTTGTTGATTTGTTGATAAAAGCCATTCTGACAGGTGTGAGATGGTACCTCATTGTTGTTTTGATTTGCATCTCTCTGATGATTAGTGACTGTGAGCAGGTTTTCATATGTCTCTTGGCCTGCCTTCTGTCTTCTTTCGAAAAGTGTCTATTTAGATCAGTTGCCCATTTTTTGATTGGGTTGTTTATCTTCTTTTTGTTAAGTTGTGTGAGTTCTCTGTATATGTTGGAGATTAAACCCTTATCATTGGCAAATATGTTCTCCCATGCAGTGGGCTTTCTTGTTGTTTTATTGATGGTTTTCTTTGCTGTGCAAAAGCTTTTTATTTTGATGTAGTCCCATTTGTTTATTTTCTCTTTAGCTTCCATTGCCCTAGGAGTAGTATCAGTGAAGAAGTTCTTTAGGCATATGTCCGAGATTTTGCTGCCTGTGGATTCCTCTAGTATTTTCATGGTTTCCCGTCTTAAGTTTAAGTCCTTTATCCATTTTGAGATTATTTTTGTGTATGGTGTCATTTGGTGATCTAGCTTCATTTTTTTTGCATGTATCTGTCCAATTTTCCCAACACTATTTGTTGAAGAGACTGTCTTGACTCCATTGACTGTTCGTGCCTCCTTTGTCAAATATTAATTGAGCATATTGATTTGGGTTAATTTCTGGGTTCTCTATTCTATTCCATTGATCTATATGTCTGTTCTTGCACCAGTACCAGGCTGTTTTAAGAACAGTGGCTTTCTAATACAGCTTGATATCTGGTATTGAGATCCCACCTACTTTGTTCTTCTTTCTCAGGATTGCTGTAGCTATTCGGGTTCTCTTTTTATTCCAGATAAATTTTTAGAAAGTTCGTTCTAGGTCTGTGAAATATGTTGTTGGTATTTTAATGGGAAGTGCATTGAATTTATAGATTGCTTTGGGTAGTATGGACATTTTGATGATGTTGATTCTACCAATCCATGAACACGGTATGTTCTTACATCTGTTTATGTCTTCCTCTATCTCTTTTTTCAGTGTTGTGTAGTTTTCTACATATAGGTCTTTTACCTCTTTAGTTAAGTTTATTCCTAGGTATCTTAATTTTTTTGGTGCGATGGTAAATGGGATTGCTTTTTCAGTCTCTCCTTCTGTAAGTTCATTATTGGTGTATAGAAATGCCGTAGATTTCTTGGCATTAATTTTGTGTCCTGCTACATTATTGAATTCAGTTATTAAGTCTAATAATTTTTTTATGGAGTCTTTAGGGTTTTCTATGTACAGTATCATGTCATCTGCGAATAAGGACAGTTTTACTTCTTCTTTTCCAATTTGGATGCCTTTTATTTCTTCTTCTTGTCTGATCGCAATGGCTAGTACTTCTAGCACTATATTGAACAGGAGTGGTGAGAGTAGGCATCCATGTCTTGTTCCTGTTCTTAGGGGAAATGGTTTTAGTTTTTGCCCATTGAGTATGATGTTGGCTGTGGCTTTGTCATATATGGCTTTTATTGTGTTCGGGTATGATGCTTCTATTCCCACCTTGCTGAAAGTTTTTATCAAGAAAGGGTGTTGGATTTTGTCAAATGCTTTTTCTGCATCAATTGATATGACTATGTGATTTTTATCTCTCAATTTATTTATGTGATGTATCACATTTATTGATTTGCGAATATTGTACCATCCTTGCCTCCCTGGGATAAATCCTACTTGGTCATGGTGTATAATCTTTCTGATGTACTGCTGGATTCGATTTGCTAGAATTTTGTTGAGGATTTTGGCATCTATGTTCATGAGGGATATTGGCCTGTAATTCTCTTTCATTGTGTTGTCTTTATCTGGTTTTGGTATTAGGGTGATGCTGGCCTCATAGAAGGAGCTTGGAAGTGTTCCTTCCTCTTGAATTTTCTGAAATAGTCTGAGGAGGATAGGTTTTAGTTCTTCCTTGATTGTTTGGTAAAACTCCCCTGTGAAGCCATCAGGTCCTGGGCTTTTGTGTGCTGGAAGCTTTTTGATGACTGCTTCAATTTCTTCCATAGTTATCAGCCTATTGAGATTTTTAGAATCTTCCTGAGTGAGTTTTGGAAGGTTGTATTTTTCTAGGAATGTGTCCATTTCCTCCAGATTGTGTAGTTTGTTAGAATAGAGTTATTCATAGTATTTTTTAACAATCCTTTGTATTTCTGTGAGGTCTGTTGTTATTTAACTTCTTTCATTTCTGATTTTGTTTATTTGGGTCCTCTCTCTTTGCTTCTTGGTGAGCCTGGCTAGAGGTTCATCAATCTTATTTATCCTTTCAGAGAACCAGCTCTTAATTTTGTTGATCCTGTGTATTGTTTTTTTGGTCTCTATGTCATTCATTTCTGCTCTGATCTTTATTATGTCCTTCCTTCTGCTCGCTGTGGGCTTTTCTTGTTGCTCTCGTTCTAATTCTTTGAGTTGTTGAGTTAGAATATTTATTACCATTTTTTTCTTGTTTTTTGAGGTAGGCCTGTAGAGCTATAAACTTCCCTCTCAGGACTGCTTTCATTGTGTCCCATAGCATTCGCATTGTTGTGTTTTTATTGTCATTATTCTCCAGGATGTTTTTAATTTCTTCTTTGATCTCGTTGATCACCCAATCATTGTTTAATAGCATGCTATTCAGTTTCCTCATGTTTGAATTTTTTGGAATGTTTTTATTATAGTTTATTTCTAATATTATGCCATTGTGGTCTGAGAAAATGCTTGATATGATTTCAATCTTTTTGAATTTAGGGAGGCTTTGTTTGTGACCCAATATGTGGTCTATTTTTGAAAATGTCCCATGGGCACTTGAGAAGAATGTATATTCCGAAGCTTTGGGGTGAAATGCCCTGAAGATGTCAATTAGGTCCATCTGATCTAGTGCGTCATTTAGAATTGCTGTTTCTTTGCTGATTTTTTGTCTAGAGGATTTATCCAGTGATGTCAGTGGTGTATTAAAGTCTCCTACTATGATTGTATTGTTGTCAATCTCTCCCTTGATATCTTCCAGGAGTTTTTTTATGTATTTGGGTGCTCCTGCATTGGGTGCATATATGTTTACCAGAGTTATATCTTCTTGTTGAATTGCTCCCTTTAGTATTATGTAGTGGCCTTCCTTATCTCTTGTTATGGCCTTTACTTTGAGGTCTATTTTATCAGATATATTTATTGCTACCCCAGCTTTTTTCTCATTTCCATTTGCCTGAAAAATATTTTTCCATCCCTTCACTCTCAGTCTGTGTGAATCCTTTGCTCTGAGGTGGGTCTCTTGTAGACAGCAAATATATGGATCATGTTTTCTTATCCATTCAGCTACCCTATGTCTTTTGATTGGTGCATTTAATCCATTTATGTTTAATGTTATTATTGACAAGTACATGTTTGTTGTCATATTTTCCCCCCTTAGTGTTTGTTTCTTTTTGCCTTTCTCTTTCTTCTTTTTACAGCGGTCCCTTTAGCATTTCTTGCATTGCTGGCTTGGTAGTGATAAACTCTCTTAGCCCTTTTTTGTCTATGAAGCTCCTGATTCCACCTTCAATTTTGAATGATAGCCTTGCTGGGTATAGTATTCTTGGATTCAGTCCCTTGCTTTGCATCACTTTGTATATTTATTCCATTCCCTTCTGGCCTGGTGTGTTTCTGTTGAGAAATCAGTTGATATTGTAATAGGAGATCCCTTGTAGGTAACTTTCTGTCTCTCTCTGGCAGCCTTTAAGATTCTTACTTTGTCATTGGTGTTCACCAATTTAATTATGTGTCTTGGTGTCGGTCTTTTGGGGTTCAACTTGTTTGGGACCCTATGTACTTCTTGGACTTGCATAGTTTTTTTCTTGCCAATATCAGGGAAGTTTTCTGTCATTATTTCTTCAAACAGGTTTTCTATTCCTTGCTTCTATTCCTCTCCTTCTGGTATCCCTATTATTCTAATATTGTTTCGTTTTGTGTTGTCCCAAAGCTCCCTTAGGCTCTCCTCTTGCTTTTTAAGTCTTCTTTCCAGTTGCTGCTGTGTTTGTGTGTGTTTTCCTACCTTGTCTTCTAATTTGCTGATGCGGTCCTCAGCCCCTTCTAGTCTACTGTTTAAGCCTTCCAATGTGTTCTTTATTGCAGCTATGTCGTTCTTCATCTCCTCTTGGTTTCTTTTCATGTTGGTGACATTTTCATTCAACTCCTTATAGTTCTCATTGAGTTGTGTGTATTTGTCATCCATCCGTTTAAACATCCTTATAATCATTACTCTGAATTCTCTCTCTGTTAAGCTGCTAGCCTCAATTTCATTAAATCCCTTTCTGGTGATTCCTCTTTTTCTTTCCTTTGGGTATTGCTTTTTTGTCTCCCCATGTTTTCCTGAAATGTTTTAACTGTAGATCCAATTGCTTTTCTACCCAGGTTCTTTTGGTGATGGTGCTACTGATGAAATCTCTCTGTTCTCCTGGGCTTGGTTATCTAGTGTAGCTCCCTACTTGAGCTATTTGGGTTCTCTTGATGTAGGCCTGAGAGCTTGAGAGGCACAACTATGGTGCCTAGAAGTCAGCTGCTATGGAGGGGAGTGTCCCAATTTTTGCTGTCTTGCACCCTTAACTGAAATCACGTGTGCCCAGTGGGGCCTCACAGTGGCACTAAGGAACCGTCTGTCAGGGTGATGTGGCTCAGGGGCTACACTTTGGAAAGGGGTAACTGTGTTGCCCAGAGTTCTGTAGTTGTGGGGTGGGCAGACTCAACTTTCGCTGCTGTGTCTGTGGTTGGTAGGCGCTTTCTCCAGGTGGCGGCTCACAGGAGCACTGGAGGTAAGTTTGCCAGTGAGGTACACTGAAGCACTCTGGAGGGCCCTGGCAGTGTAGCGGCATAATTGAGGTGCTTAGCTCCTAAAGATTTCTCCTTAGAGTAGATCCTATGGCCTCAGGGAGTATTCAGATTCCATGGTGTTAATCAGGGTGGAATTTGGGTGTGGCTATATTGTTTGCCTGGAGACTGGAGGGAGGGGCTATCTCTCAGGAGAAAATGGATTCTGTGGGCTTAGATATGACTCAGCACCAGACTCGCTACCACTTCTCTTGTACCTTCTGTTGCCCACTCTCCCCAGATTCCACAACTCCCCCCCTTCTCCCGTACTTCTGTCACTTGTAAGTGCCTGTCTCCAAAAGGTCCCACGAACTAGGTTCATTGGGGAAAGGCGCAGGCCCCAGTGCGAGGAAGGACCGCGTCTCTGCCAGTTCCTCTCTTGCCGGCCCTCCACAGTCTGGCAGCTCTTAAAGGCTGCCTTTGAGCTCAGATCCCAAATCCAGACTCTAAGATCTAAAATCCACTACCTCCCGCATTCCCTTTGACTCTTTCCCTTTTTAAAAAAAAACAAATTATTCAGATCTTGCCTGTCCTCAGGGACGCGGCTTGGCACTGTGTAGTTTCTCCCTGACCTTCTGGGCACAGAGGTCCGGGAGATTCTACTGCCTAGATCTTTGATTTTACCTTTATCCGGGGGATCCCTGCTCTTCCCAGCTGCAAACTGTCTCACCTGTTGTGCCTCCTTCGCCAATTCGGGCTGGATTCCGCTCATCTCAGCTGCTCCCTCTATTTGCTCCGGGACAAGGCTCAGGACACGTCCTTCTATTCCACCACCATTTTGTCTCCTCAAAGTTAACTTTTAAGGCCTTCAAGAAAATAAGTAAATTCGTCTCTGTTATAGAATTTATCCAAAGTAAATTCTTTAAAATAATTACAATTGACTCTAGAATCTCAAAGAAATTATTGAAATAATTTATTAATTATAAAGATCTAAGTAGCCCTGGTAACTGGCTACACCTTTTGTTAATGGAGTGCAAATCAGATTTTATTCAGTGCCAAGTAAGAGTGGCCCCAGGTCAAAGAAGCAGACTAAATGGGCCAGGAACCTGGCAGGCCTACTGCTGTGTGCTATACACAGCAAAGATGTTCTACTCTGCTCCATAAGCAGTCCATCTTAAGCATCTTCAGAGCAGATTCCTAAAATGCCACTCATCTTTCCAATCCCTTAGACTGAACCACTAATAGACGGGCTCTAGTGAAAGGAGGATGCAAAGAGCACTAGACATATTTGGGGAAGAACTGAATTGTCTTACTGCCAGCCCCTGAAATAGTGCATGTCTTTGCATACACACATTTGTGCCTGTGTGTACATGTGCTCTTAAATACATGAGCATGTGTGTGTTGCTGGAGATAATTGTATTTCAGAGAGCATCTTTAATAGTCTTGCTTTATAATCTGAACTAATATAGGTAGTCTTAATCCCAGAAGAAGATTAAATAAGAGAGATTGATTTCCTTGGGTTCTGTCAAAAATTAATAATTAACTGGGAATAGTGTATAAGAACAATAGGTATAAACTTCCAAGGACTGGATGATATACCAGCAAATTAATAAATTCTCTTTGGTATAGGAATTCAAGACAGAAATCTAAGATATTTTCCATTAGAGTTCAGTTTTCCACACTTCTTACTTTAAACTTTGAAGAAGTTACAGTGCTGGCTCCACAATGTTTTATGTTTCTGTTATTATGACTAATTTACATTTGTGTTTTGTTCTGAGTACATTTATTTGTTTTAATTGCCCCTCCTTAGAGTGGAAATGTAAATGAGACTCTCCCAGGGAGTTGTTCCTCTCATGGAGTAGTGTGCCTGAAATAACAAGGAGACATTGGCCTTCACACAATATCCCGCATGACCCAGCTGGCTCTGGCCTTATGCATGACTTGCAACAAATATATGAATTTGTATGCACTTTGCTAAAATAAATTTGAAAGGCACCAATTGAAAACTGCTTCAAATCACATTGGATTTTTAAAAATATGTATTAGTTCCTACTGTACAAAGAGCTCAGTTTTGGTCTCCTTTTCTTGTGAATTCTCAGACCTAGTAAAATCAGAAGCTTATGTTTCTCAAATTTCCTAGGGACAAAGGTACAGGTCTAGAGAAAATCAGGAGGGTGCTTCTATAAAGATCAGAGTAAATTAAAGATATGCAGTTTGGAGAATAAGAAATATACAGAATTAATATTTTCCCCAATTTTAGAGAAGGAGACCAAGATAGGGCCTAAGGATCTGTTCTTTGTAGCAAGTATGAGACCTGCTCTTCATGTGCTCCTACAATTTCAATACCTGCTTCCCTCTTTATCATTTCTAAGTAAGTATTATATTGATCAAAGCAAAAGGTAGGCAGCTCCATAAAATTTAAAGAGAGGATTAAGAAAATTTGAAATTTAGATGTGTGAAATTTTTATATTCTGTAAAAATTGTAAATGAAAATAATACTTTCCACACTTGGATTTCCATGAAATACTGGTGCAGAGAATGAATACAACAGTAGAGTTGTGTTATTGTAGATTCTAATTCAGACCATGATAGCATCTGAGCATCCATAGCCTTATTATATCTGCTGAAGATGCCTTTTAATGGACACCATTAAAATTCTGACCCCAACAACTAAACCATGAAGGCATGATTGAATAAAGGCTTTTTGTGAAAATACAGGAATTTCCTAATCATGCTGGTTATTTTAGCTCAACATCTAAGAAATGGTCCTGACCTGCACAAACCAGTAAAAAGACCCAGGAAGGCAACTGTCAGACAGGAAGATGACATGGACAACCAGGAAGAGGGCATAATTCAGACTTTGCTGTCAAATTTGGACACACACACAAGATGCTGGGGAGAAGGGAGATGGAGTCTGGGTGGACGTGCAACTACAGTTAGAGACCAACTCCGGCATGATCCAGGTGTCACATCCCCAGTGCGGTGTATCCTGGTGAGCAGCATGAAGAGAAGGATGCCTACATCACAGGCAAGTCTCCCCTAACTGGAATGAAGCTGCAGCTGCAGCAGTGGACACCCTAGAGCTTCTCCAGGGAAGGTTCTGTGATGTGTTGTAATGGCATGAGACTGCAGAGCCAAGGGTACATTAATCCCCCTCCAGCTTTGTGCAAACATATTGTGGAAGCATTCCAGATGTGTGAATGCGTCTTCCTCACTGGAAGGAATAAAAACACTCATGAAGACCCTCTCAGAGAGAGGGAGGGAGGCCTGCATATTTCACCACGATACACCATGTTGTATAAGATGCTTTGTGGCCTGCATCTTGTAAGCAATGCAAACAGCCTTTTTTGATGTCTGTCTTGCACTACAGTGAACTTAAAAGAGAAAGAAAATACTCTAAATGTTGGTTCTGAAAGGACAAGTGTCCAAGATAAGAGCAATGGCCATGGTGTCAATCCCACCTCTTCTCCGGGTCCTTTCCTAAATATTCAGGAGATATATGATGGAATAAATGCCAAGTACCTTTTAGTGGACAGGGTGGGTAGGGGAGTTCCCTGAAAAAGAAAGAAAAATGAGTCTGGCTGGTATGAAAAGAAGTAAACAAGGACATCAACTTATAATTTGGGGAAATGTAATTCAGCAAATGACTGTCATCCTGATGACAACTGAAAATGTGAAGACAGAAATCACCAGCTGAGGCCAGCAGTACTGTCTCCTTCGTTGGGCAGGGGTCAGTGCCAAGCTGATCATGCTGCTCATACCTCATGCTTACAACCTGCTGTGTAAATCAGTGAGCTTTCCATCATTTTGTCAGGAAAGTGGAGTCCTAAGTTCTCTATTCTGGGCAACATATCACCTCCAAGTGTTTTTTTTATCATGGTAAGAACACTTAACTTGAGAGCTACCTTCTTAACAACATTTTAAGTGTACACTACAATGTTGTTAAGTATGGATGCAATGTTGTATAGCAGATCTCTAGAACTTAATCAAATTATGTAAGAAAAACTTTATACCCATAGCAACCTCCCCAGCCCCTCCCACCAGCCCTGGCAATCACTACTCTACTCTCTTTTTACAAGTATAACTCTTTTAAAGATTCCTCATCTAAGTGGAATTATGTAGTATTTACGTGTGTTTTTTAAAAAGGCTTATTTCACTTAGCACAATGTCCATCTATGTTATAGCATTTCCTTTGGGGGAGAGTAAATAATATTCCTTTGTGTGAATGTATGTGTGTGCATGTCACATTTTCTTTATCCATTCATCCATCAATGCACATTTAGGTTGTTTTCAGAACATGGCTATTGTATATAGCACTGCAATGAACAAGGGAGTGCATATATCTCTACAAAGATCCTGATTTCCATTCTTTCCAACAAATACTCTAATTGGGATTGCTGCATCAGATAGTAATTCTATTTTTAGGTTTTTGAGGAATCTCCATGCCATTTTCCATACTGGCTGCACCAATTTATACCAACAATGCACAAGGGTTTCCATTTCTCCTTATCCTCAACAACACGTGTTATCCTTTGTGTGTGTGTGTGTGTGTGTGTGTGTGTGTGTGTGTGTGTGTGTGTGTTTATAGTCACCATTCTAACAGATGTGAGAAGTCACCTTCAAATTTCACCACACTGTCTTCCACATTGCTCTAAAAAGTCATTATGGCACAGAGTCAAGACACATCTTCAGTAAAAAAATAGAGCTTTAAAACTCAACATTTTTTCACTAAAAAAATAGAGACCAGAAAGATAAGATGATATAGAGAGAAGAGTCACTCAAAAAACGAGTTTGAGTCCAAGCTCTGCCATTTAATAATTGCACAGTATTTGGTAAGTTATGTCTCCACTGGCCCTCAGTCACAGAGTGGTTATAAGAATTAGAGGAGAAAATGTGTACAAGAGGTCTTTGGAAACTACAAGATACTATAAAATGAAAGAATATATTAATGATACTGATAATATTTGACCATACAAAAGTTGATTGTATTTGGCTATGGAATAAATTTCTCCATTTTTTCCCACTTATGTTTTATTTTGCCTGACATTTAAAAGGTGCCAATCAATAGAGGGAAATGTGGTTTGTAGGAAAGCCCATCTCAAAATTATAATTATACTTTTAATCTGAAAAACATGTTCTAAATACAGATGTAAATTGACTTGAATAAAGCATGGTATGTTAATTCAATGTAACCAAGTATATATGGAGGAACTACTGGGTCCTAAAGTAACTAGATGGGCCAGCAGGTCTCCTCTCTTCAAGGAGATGAGAATTAGAGAGGAAAAGGGAGAAGAGCAAGAGGAGGGTAAATGAGGGTCATGCACAAATTCATTTTTTTCAATAAGCATTTATTAAGCATTGGTCTATGTTCTATGAATACAAAGTTGAATCACACATAGTTGCTGTCATTAAGGAGTTTATTTATAAACTCCTTATAGTTTATTTGAGATAAGATAAAATATCATAGGTGTTATTACAGAGAACTGTAGTTCTTCATGAACTATAGGTCTTTATCACAGATCTCTAACATGAACTCAGGGCTTATATAATTCAACCATCTGTCTGAGAGCCCCACTGAGGTGCTTAGTTTATGGCTCAAACTTAATATGTCCTAAACTAAATTTATTGGCCACCAAAAACTCCTCCTGCTGAATGTCCTCATGGCAGGAAATAGCAACTCCAACCTCCCACTTGCTCAAGTGAATACCTTGAAGTCATTCTTAACTTTCTTTCTCTCTCATTCTTTCTCTCTCTCCTTCCCACTTTGCTCCCATCCTTTCTCCCTCCCTCTTTCTACCTCTCCTTCCCTATGAATATCTCTCTACCTCCTTCACATCTAATCCTTTAATATATCTGTTGGCTCTACTATGAAAATATAACCTAAACTTAAGCCCTTCTCTGTACCTCCACTGCCACCACTCTGGTCTACATCACCATTGTCCTTTCCTGGATTATAGGAGCCTACTATCTGGCCTCTTTGTCTCTGCCCTAGCTGAGTTACAAACTGCTCTCAGCAGAGAGCCAGAGCAATCCTTTTAAAATGTAAGTAGGTCCATTTTAGTGTTTCACTCAAAATGGCTCCCCATCATTTTCTGAGTAAAATGCAAGTGTCTTTCAAGTTTCCTATATCTCTGATCTCATTTCCTATGATTCTCTACATTAGTCATATCTTTTCACCACACTGGCCACCTTGCTATTCCTTCAAAGTATCAAGTGCATACTTGCCATTGGCCTTTTGAAACCATTGGCTCTTTGCTTAGCATCCTATTATCTCAATTACCCACATGGCTTGCTCTCTTACTTCACTTAAGTCTCTGCTCAAATATCATGTGTCAATGATAGTTACCCTGACCATCCTGTATAAAATAGCATTTCCTCTTAGGAATCCCAAAATTCCTTAACTTGCTTCATGTTACTCCCTAGACTTAATCACACTTACATACTATATATTTAACTGTTTTTATTTATTGTCTTTATCCCTCTCCTAGATTGTAAGCTTCAAAAGAGTAGGGACCATACCTTTTTGTTTAGTGCTATATCTTTAATGATAGAATATTGTGTCATATATAGTGTTTATAAGTGTTTATTGACAGGATGAATGTAAGTAGTGACAAATTCTACATAATTCTCAAGTAAATCAGGAAAGAATATAAAGAGAATTTGATGTTTGAATTATATCTTGAAAAAATGATTATACATTTACCAAGTGGACAAGGTCAAGAAGGGGCTGTCCTTCAGAGCAATCAGCATGCACAAAGCATGATGACATGAATCAGCCTAGTAAGTTCTCAAAATGTCAACCACTTCAGTGTGTCTGAAGCATACTGTGTAAAGGAAAGAAAAGAGGCAGTCAGATCTAGACTTTAAAGAGTCTTCCATGTCATTCTCAGGACTTTCAACGCAGATCTGTGGATGAGGAGGATGCATCAAAGGGTTTTAAGGATTATGAGATGTGCCCAGTTTTGTATTTTTGAAATGCACCAATGTGTGGGACAGATGGGTGAGTATAGCCTGAGGAAGGGAGTTATATTAGGAAACTTACAAATATTGAATTATAGGGCTCTAGTCAGTGGGCATTAGTATAAAGAGATGTTAAAGAGGGAGAATTGGTTGTCAATAAGCTATGAGTACTGAGAGAAAAAGAATATACCAGGAGGTCAGCTAGATATCTGGCCTGAGTAACTTGGTATGCCATATCTCAAGGTTTAGAATATATTAATAAGAAATATTTTGAAAGGAGATATAAAATATTTATATATCAGTCTGAGTTCTTGAAGAAAACATAGCATACTCAAATAAGTAATTAATAAGAATCTGGAAGAAAGCCTATACAAAGTTTGTGTGCAAGGTTTAGGGAAGCCAACAGGAGTAGTGCATTACCCCAGTACAACAGTAGAGGTCATTACCACTATTAAACCTGAAGAAGACAGAGATGGAGTGGTTACTAAAAGCTAGAAGGTCTCCTAATAAGAAATAGATCCCTAAGTAGAGCAATGCAAGCTACCTCCTGGATGGACGCTAAGGGAATAAATACCCTGACTTCACACTCTCTCTCTTCTTGCCCCTGGACTCCTACTGGAGTCTTCCATTGGCCAAAGCCAACAAGAAGGCAGAAGGTAAGGATGCCCACTAATATAGTCCATAAAAGTAAGCCTTTCTGCATAGGAGTAAGATGGGGAAGAATGGAGAGTGAATTCAATGGACAAAATTGAATATTCTTGTTATATTTCAATTAATCAGCTTAAAGTACTGAATGATGGATTGATTTGAAATAAGAGAAAAATATTTGACAAATTTTATAACCCATTCTATAAAACTTTAAAAATTAAAATAATTTTGAATAATAGTCTTTTCCTAATATGCCTCTATTCCTTTGTCTACTATAGGACTATTTTTGCAGAAATATATACCATGATTTAAGCATGACACCTTTTGAGAATATTACTAATTCATAATAAAATTGCTGTAACTAATTTGAACTAAAACATCTTCCTCTTGTTTTGTATTTGTGATGTATAAACATTAATCAATTTATTCTAAAATAAAACAGAATGTTTAAAATTCTCAATGAGATAAAATATTAATATTCTAAAGCAATAAAACATAAAAACATGAGATTATAAAATAAGAACCGCTTATTTATAAATCTTAAATAAATATATAGTATTTGAAATAAAACTTGTGATTAGGGTATATGGTGGAAGGAACAAAGCTAAAGAAAAGATAACTGATGAATGGAAGATTAAAATAAGAAAATATCACAGAAAAGCATGTCAAAACAGTGATAGAATCAGTTTTACCCACTGGGAATGTCAAAAGAAAAAAAAAGTGAGAAAAAGGAAGATAAAAATCCAACATAAAATGGCTGCAAACTTTTCTAAAGTAAAGAAAAACATGTCTTCAGTTTAGAAAACTATTTCAGCAAATATCAAGCCAGATGAATAAAAATAAAGTCACAAATAGAGCAATCACAGTGAAGCTACTGGACAGAAAAGAGATGACAGAGATTGCCATCTACCTTCTCATGAGCATAAACATATGACCAAAGTCAGTAGAAAATCTTCAATGTACTAAAGAAAACACACACACACACACACACAAACATGGCCCTAGATTACTTGGTTGCATTAAACTATGATTTAAGAGTAAGTGAAAAATGAAGACAATCCTAATATATAAAAAACCAGGGTCCATAACATCCAAAATGAACAAAGTCTCAACCAACTGGAAGTCAGTCCTGCAGACAGTGCTGACTTGCCATGGTGACCCAGCACTGACTGCTGAGGGGGCTGCAGATCAGGCCTGGAGAGAGAAGCAGGGTCTGATCCACAGCCTCTGTGGCAGCTGTTGATCAGCCATTGCCACTCTTTCTCTTGGGGCCTGGCCAGCAGCCATGCCTCTCTTTCTCTTGGGCCTCTGCTGCAGCTGCTAATCAGCCCTGCCTCTCTGATCAGGCCTGTTGATAGGCCCAGAGACACTGACTGGCATAGAAACCAAACATTCAGAACCAAATCTGGGTAAAGTGTGAGGAGCCAATGGCTGCTTAGGAGGCAGAGTTTTTGATGCTGACTGGCGTAGAAACCGACCAATCAGAACCTAATCTGGGTGAACTGAAAAGACAGAACCTAAGGTGGGGGGCTGAGGAGGGGTTTTAAGGGTAACAGCTGTTTGGTGTAAGGTGTCAAAAAGCAGTTCAATTTTTTAATGACCAGTTTGGCAGTATAGTGCATATGGCTGGCTATCAGTCCATTTATATGGATTATGTATTTGGTCTGCCAAGAGCATCTCCTCCTGATGAAAAAGGCTCTTCCACCCTAATTTAAGCAATCCTCTCCTATATAATCTATAGGATGAAAAGGTAATATGCTAATTAAACTGGGTCGGCCGGCCATCTTCCAGATGTCCGACTTCCTTCTGGACAAAGCCATGGTGGTGGGGGCCAAGGCAGAGGCCTTTAGGGGTGATCAGGCCAGCAAAGGAGGGCAGTTGGGGGTGATATCAGGACTGCAGGGGAGGGCATTTGGAGGCAACCAGGCCGACATGGGAGGGCAGTTGGGGGTGAGATCAGGCCAGCAAGCGAGGGCAGTTTGGGGCGAGATCAGGCTGGCAGGGGAGGGCAATTGGGGGTGAGATCAGGCCTGCAGGGAGGGCAGTTGGGGGCAAGATCAGGCTGGCAGGGGAGGGCAGTTGGGGGCAAGATCAGGCTAGCAGGGGAGGGCAATTAGGGGTGATCAGGTAGGCAGAGGCAGTTGGGGGTGAGATCAGGTCAGCAGGGGAGAACAGTTGGGGCAAGATCAGGCTGGCGATCAGGCAAGCAGGCAGAGGCAGTTAGGGATGATCAGGCAGGCAGGCAGATGAGCGATTAGGAGCCAACAGTCCCAGATTGCAAGAGGGAACTCCGACCAGCAGTTGGACATCCCCCAAGGAGTCCTCCATTGGAGAGGGTGCAGGCTGGGCTGAGGGAACCCCACCCCCATGCACAGGCCACTAGTCTATATATATAAAAGGCAAGCAACCAGAACGATGGAATGACTGGAATGACCAGTCACTATGATGCACACTGCAGCAGCCAACCAGCCCAATCGGGCCCAATCGTCCTTCCCACTCTCATCCTCCTACAGCTCCTCCCCCTGGCCGGCCCCACCCGTGATCTCCCCCCCAACCCCAATCAGGGGTGGGGCTGGCCAGCCAACAGCCCATGGTCCTTCCCCCTATCCTGGCCCAGCCCTGATCGGCCCCTGTTGGAGCAAGCTGGCTGGACACCACTGGTGCATGAATTCATACACCAGGCCTCTAGTTTCATATATAAAAATAGATACAATGACAATGGGAGGTTTGACCCTTGTTCATCAAAAGAATATTCCAATATTCCAATATGCTTTTAAGAATAAAAAAGGAGCATTAAGTAGTAAATACCAAGAGCAACAAAAGAAATGTTGAATAGAAAAAAATTAGTATTTAAATACTAACTTTTTTCCTTTGTGTTTAAAATGCACTAAACCTAAAATTCTATACATCAATAGCATGAAGGTTGGGAGACTGGAAAGGAGATAATGCATGTTCAGACCTTGTCTTATGTAGGGAGGAGGATAAAGATAGATCAATGGCTTTTTTTGGTCTTGGTTTGTTTTCATTGCATATTAAAGTGTTTATTTTATTTTATTAATGAAAATTGTATGCACTTAAGGTACACAATGGATAATTTTATATACATAGTGAAATAATTACTACAGTAAAGCTAATTAACATATTTGTGTGTGTGGTACCTGAAATCTACTTTCTTGGTAAAATTTCCAATATTCAATACAGCATTTTTATAACTATCATGCTATACATTAGATCTCTAAACTCACCCATCTTACCTAACCACTACTTTGTACCCTTTGACCAATATTCTCCCTTTTCCCCGTATCCTGGTACTGGTAACCTTTCTGCTTCTATGTATTCAACTTTTTCAAACTCCACATATAAGTGAGATCTTTCTATGTCTGGTTCATTTCACTTAGCATAGCGTCCCTCAGTTCTATTCATGTTGTTGCAAATGGCAGGATCTCATTTGTAAGGCTGAATAATATTCCATTTTATACATATACCACAATTATCTTCATCTTCAGCCACTAAACTTAGGCTGTTTCCATATGTGGCTATTGTGAATAATGCTGCAATGAACATGAGAGTGCAGATATCTCTTTGAGATACTGATTTCATTTATTTTTAAGTTTATATCCAGAAGAAAAATTGCTGGATTCTATGGTAGTTCTACTTTTAGCTTTTTGAGGAACCTCCATACTGTTTTCCATAATGCCAATACCAATTTGCATTCCCACCAATAGTGTATAAAGATTCCATTTTCTTACACATCCTCACCAAGACTATTTTTATTTTGTTATAAAATAAAATAAAAATAAGTATGTAGGTGGAAAATTTAAGAATGATTACAAAAAGGATCATATTGTCAAAATTAAAAAAGAATCTATCTATTATATTGTCAAAGGTATGGAAAGAACAACTGCTGGGAGGTAGTTAAAATGGTGCTTGTTGAAACTGGTAACTACAAAAGCATTAATGTAACAATGATAAAAAATAATTAAAAAATTAAAGGGTGAAAATAAAGTATAAAAGGTAGAAATGTAACTTTAAAAAACAAGATACAAACAAACTCAAAAGCTAAACACAAACCAAATACATAAAAATAAAAAATAAAAGCCATAAAAAGTAAAGATAGTAATAAAAATGTAGAGAGTTATCTGAAAAAAAAAACACACACACACAAAACACAACACTAAGTAAGGACTTTTAAAGATTGCTAGGTATCTAATATTTATTAAGTGCTTATTTTGTTCCAAGCACCATACTATACACTTTACATGTGCTTATGAAGACATTGTTATTCTATTGCTCATCTCAGGGGGAAGTGTATAATATTCCAATGGGCAGTGTAATGTCTGCTGTAGGTTTTTTTCTATTTAGAATTTATCAGACCAAAAAATACTTTTCTATTTAAAGTTTGCTACTAGTTTTTGTTACATGCTTTTCCTGTACCTATTATGATAATCATTGATTTCTTTGATGTTAATGCAGTAAATATATTTAACTTCAGTTTGATGTATTTTGATAATAGTATAAACCCACAATAAGGTATAGAACATTTCCATTAATCTAGTCATTCCTCTCACACCCCCTTCCCAACCAGAAGCAACTGTTTTTCTGATTTTTAAAA
Source organism: Corynorhinus townsendii (assembly GCA_026230045.1). Lineage (NCBI taxonomy): Eukaryota > Metazoa > Chordata > Mammalia > Chiroptera > Vespertilionidae > Corynorhinus > Corynorhinus townsendii. The sequence continues at coordinate 136,776,167 of JAPDVU010000002.1, read as the reverse complement.
GAATACACCCATTTTGCCTGTCTTTTTTTTTAAAATATATTTTATTGCTTTTTATAGAGAGGAAGGAAGAGAGATAGAGAGTTAGAAACATCGATGAGAGAGAAACATCAATCAGCTGCCTCCTGCACACTTCCTACTGGGGATGTGCCTGCAACCAAGGTACATGCCCTTGACCGGAATCAAACCTGGGACCCTTGAGTCCGCAGGCCAACGCTCTATCCACTGAGCCAAACTGGTTAGGGCCATTTTGCCTGTTCTTGATCTGCATAAATGAAATTATACAATATATATTCAAACTTTGTGTGGGGGTCTTTTGGCAAATATAATGTTTGTGAAATTCATCTGTGTTGTTAGATGTATCAGTAATGATATTGCTGAGTACTAGTCTAATGTATGAATATATCTTAAGTTGTTTATTCATTCTCTTGCCCATAGACATTTATTTTAACTTTTTACTATTATGAATAAGGTCATTCTGGATATATGTTTTCATTGTTTTAAGAAATACCTAAGAGAGGCATTGCTGAATCATGTTTAACTTTATAAGAAACTGTCAGTTTTTTAAATGTCTGTACCATTTTGTAGTCTCACCAGCAATGTATGAGTGTTCTATTTGCCCCAAGTCCTTGCTAACATTTGGTATTGTCAATATTTTTTAAAAGCCATTCTTGTGTCATGAAATTGTATTTCATTGTGGTTAATTTTTGGTTCCTTCTGACTAATGATATTGCACATAACTTTTCATATTCTCATTGGCAATTTGCATAATTTTTATAAAGTTTCTGCTCAGGTATTTTCATGCTTTCATTGATGTTTAAATCAATTCATAGGATTCATTAAAAATATATATTCTAGATCAAATGCAAAGTCTTTGTCATATACACATATGTGTTGTAATAATTTTTCCTTAACTGTTGCTTGCTATTCACTCTCTTAATACCTCTGTGTTAAACAGAGTTGTAAATTTTGATAATATAATTTTTATCACTTTTTTCTTATGATTAAATTTTTTGTGTTCTAAGAAATTTTTGCTTACTGTTTTTTAAAAACTCTCTGGAATACTCTATTCAACATTAGTATAATTTCATTCCTTAATATTTGACTTCAAAGATGAAAAAATCTAGGCCTCCATTTTCTTGTGAAAAGGAGTTTAGTAAATATCAATTTTTGAAATAGGTATAGAACTACTCAGATTTCCTTTGTGCTTCATAAGTTTTATTTTTTGAGAATTTTTATATATTTTATTTAAATTAATAAATTATTGTAATAAAACTATAAATAATATTTTCTTACTTTTTGAATGTGTCTAGGATATGCACTAATGTCCTGCTTTCATTACTGATAGTTCAAACTTCTTTTTTCTTTCTCTCTTTTACTTGATCATTCTTAATAGGGTTTTATTAATGCTATTTTTTTTTCAAATAATCAACTTTAGGCTTTGTTGATTTTTTTCAATTGTTTGTTTCTTTTCTATTTCATTTTTATTTTCCAGTATCTTTATAATTTCTTTCTCTCTGCTTTCCTGCCTTAAGATTGTTGTTATTTTTATATTTTCTTGAGATTGAAACTTAAATCACTGATTTTCAAACTTTCTTATTTTCTAATATATGTACTTCTGTTACTGGAGAAAAACATGTCTTATCTTCCCCTTTGCTAGTGAGGGTTGGCTTCTTGGGGTAACACTGGAAGAAGCATTTCTGGAGGACCCCACAGGAGGATGAGATATGGTAGAAAGCTTAGTTTTTATGGAATTATACCCCTGAGTTTCCAAAGTCCCATTTCCCTTAGTCCAGTCATAGAAGTATAGCTGGGGTTTTAGTAAAGCTAGAAGCAAATCCAGTGTCCAGAGTTTCCATTCCATATTTGAGCAGAGTCCAGTATAGCATCAAGCTAGTCGTAGTCCATTGTGCGTGGGGGTCCACATGGAGATGTGCCATGTGGGAGAATGCCAGGAAATCAAACATGAGCCATAATCCAAGTGTGCCTAGAGGAACAAAGAACACATGCTCCTTTGTTTAGGGGATTATAAATCCCCAAATTTACACATGCCTGCAATGGCAAAGCCCATTCTGGCCAATGACCTCTGTTCCCAGGTGTGACTGACAGCACATTCCCTGTCACCCCAACTTTACTGGGCAAGTGTCTGTCTTCCCTTTGTCCTGTCCTATTTCCCCAGTGTTTGGCAGGGAACAGGTAAAGTCTGGCCTTTTCCTTTACTCCTTTTACATTATTAATAATTAACTAATTCCAACAGTAACACTTCAGGGTATTATTTTCCCTCTAGTAACTGTTTTAGCTCGATTTCCATTAGTTTCCTGAGTTGTATTTTTGTTACCATTCATATTTTACAGCTTCCATTTTGATCTTTTCTTTGAATCATGGATTATTTAGAGTGTATGTTTAATTTCTATGCTTTTGGAATTTCCCATGTATTCTTTTGTTATTCATCTCTTGTTTAATTCCTTTGTGGAAAAGAAACGCAGTGAATAATTTCAATTTTTTTTAATTTGTTGATATTTCCTTTATGGCCTAGCATATAGTCAATTTTAAGATGTATTCTCTGTGCCTTGAAAATGTTAATTCCATTGTTTTTGGATACAATATTCTCTACTGTCAATTAAACTAAATTAATAATGTTATTCACACACTCCATATCTTTTCTAATTTCATTTATTTGCTTTTTCTATTGGGTATTTAAAAAGGAGTTCTGGAATCTTCCATTATGATTTTGGATATGATACAACTTCTGTAGCAGGCAATTACCAAAATTATTTTCTCACTGAACAAATATTTATTTTTATACCTCTATGTTATTGGTACCATGGGTATTCTGAGAGACCCTACAAGTTAACTCAGAAAAAAATAATTAAGTGAGCATCTATAATAAAGGTAACAAATTTAATAAGAGAGCCATAGCTGGAAACTATAGCAACACCAGGAAAAGTATTCCAGAAGATATGTTATTTAAGGTGAATCTTTTTTAAAATATAAATATATTGATTTTTTACAGAAAGAAAGGGAGAAGGATAGAGAGTGAGACACATCGATCAGCTTCCTCCTGCATAATTCCTACTGGGGAATGTGCCTGCAACCAAAGTACATGCCCTTGACCAGAATTGAACCTGGGACCTTTCAGTCCACAGGTCAACGCTCTATCCACTGAGCCAAACCACTTAGGGCAAGGTGAATCTTAAAATGAGGAAATTAGTTGAATATATAAATCACTCCCCCACTCTTCTCTGCCTTGTTGTGTATTGGAGGGACTCACATTTTCTGGTCCTTTCTTCTCTGACTTCAATGTAAATTCAGTTAATGAGAAGTACTGTGGAGACCAGACAATGAGAAGAGAAAAAATGTTCAGTGTTTGTCCCTTCTTCCGTCTTCTGTCAATATGATTCCAAGTGATGGCTGCATCTCCTTCGTGACTCCAGGTCTCACAAGAGAGTTCCTCTCTCCATTGCCCCTGATTCTGCTTTGATTTTAGCATCTACTTGGTTTCTGGGATCTATTAACACTATTTCCTCACTTTATCCTCCAGGCCTAAGGATGATAGCTATTTCTTTTTTTTTCTTTTTTTTTTTTATTAAGGTATTATATGTGTACATATCTTACCATTGTACCCCCCCCCACCCCACTCCCATACATGCCCTCACCCCCCAATGTTTTGCATCTGTTGGTTATTCTTATATTGATAGCTATTTCTTGCTCTTAGCAGTCACTGGGTTGCTCACTTCCCTGCCAGCTTTCTCAGTTCTTCCATCATCTATCTGCACAATTCCTTCTATTAAAGTTCTTTCTGTATGAAAATTTACAGTCATTTCATATTCCTGAGTGGACCTTGATATACAAGATAAGGAGGGCTTATGCTCCAGAAAGAGAGAATAGCTTGTCCTAAAATTTAATCTAGATAGTGGAAAAGGAAGAAATATAATAGGGGGAGAAGAGGGAAAGGGGAAGTGGAATGATTCAAGATCAAGTGTTTGCAGGTGAAGAGATTAATTGGTGAGAATTTTTCCGGGATGATTCCTTAAAGCAGTGGTCGGCAAACTGCGGCTCATGGGCCACATGCGGCTCATAAGGCGCGGTTTGCTGCTCTGTTGACTAATGAGTTTGCCGACCACTGATAGACTCTCAATTCCAATAATTACAGGCTGTTGTTCCTTGTGATTAAGCCCCTATTGGATAGGGCCTAAAGAGACAGCAAGAAGGGGTCCAATCAGGAAACTGTAGATGTGACTTAGGCAAATAATAATAGTATATAGTGGCAGTGGAGATAGAGAGTCAATAAACTGAAAGAATATTTAGGGATATGAATCAGTAGAACTTGATGCTTAATTTGGATGGAAGAAGAGATACAAAAGAATGAAAAACCACTGCTTTTTCTTTTTCTCCATTATTTTTTTCATTTAATTGCATGGAGGTTGTTACAGAATAGACATTTTCCCAGTAATCTCATTTGGGGCTTCCCTATTGAGTTCATAAAACCTTGTGGTAATAAAATAAGTGAAACATTAGGGTATTTTCCTGAGCATTTTCATGTCTTTGATTCCAGGGCTTATGAGAGAGATTATTATAATAATTCATGTCTAACACTTGAAGTACATTAATGCTACTGTGCCAGATTTAAATGAAGTCTCTGTTTGACCCATCAGTTTATTGAGGTTGGTTATACAAAGAAATCCTTGTACAGTCCAGACATATCCATAATAAGGAAAATGCCATAGTCGCTACTACAAAGCTCAATTTAAAAAAAAAAAATTATTGCCATGTGTCCAAACAAGTTCCTACTCATTTATTGAAATTATTCTGGGAAATTTTAGTAAAATGTAAAAAAATTAAGTAGATAAGAGTTATTCACAATCCAGTTAAGAAAGGAAGGAAAAGGGGCACTCTAAAGAGAATGGGCTATAAATCTTCATCAAATTTCTGAAGTTTGAAAGCTGAAGGTCCGTTGTTTACAATTTGTCTCCCTTTCATAAGAAACTGTTGTAAAGAAGTAGTTTGGAAGGGTGAAGGAAGGACAGGGAGGAGTGGTCAGAAACCATTGAAATCCTGAGTTTCTACTGTAAATCAGCTAGACTTTTTACCATCCTGAAGGCTCTTGAGGATCTTGTCTACTTCCTGCAGTGACAATGCAGTGAGGCACTCAAGAACACTACTCTGGGTTCATGCTGTCTGAATTCAAACCCTGGTGTCACAGTTTGGTAGTAACATTACTACTACTGCTAGTGGAAAAAGTCACTTAACATTTCAGTTCCTCAGTGTTGTCATCTATAAAACAGGATTTTGACAGCAAGATTAAAAAACAATTTCATTTGCAATAGCATCAAACAGAACAAAATGCATAAAAATAAACTTAACCAAGAGGTTAAAAGACTATACACTGGAAACTGCAGAACATTGCTGAAATAAATTAAAGACACAAAAAATGGAAAGGCACCCAATGTTCATGGATTGGGAGACTTAATTTTGTTAATATGTCAATACTTCCCAAAGTGACTTACAGATTCAATATGATCCCTACCAAAATCCCACAGTTAATTTTGCAGAAATAGAAAAAAAAATCTTAAAGTTCATATGGACTCTCAAGGGATACAAAATAGCCAAAACAATCTTTTTTTAAAAAAGGACAAAGTTGCCTGGCCAGCATGGCTCAGTTAGTTGAGTGTTGTTCCATGCACCAAGAGGTTTCTAGTTCAATTCCCAGTCCAGGCACTTGACCAAGTTGCTATCTTCATCCCCCTGTGGGGGGCATGCAAGAGGCAGCCAATTGATGTTTCTCTCTCATTGATGTTTCTCTTTCATCGATGTTTCTATTTCTCTTCCTCTCCCTTCCTCTCTCTCTAAAATCAGTAAAAACATATATATTTTTAAAAGGACAAAGTTGAAGATCTCACACTTACTGATTTCAAAACTCACTACAAAGCTAGAATAACTAAAACAGTGTGGTAGTAGCATAAAGACAGATATTTAGAGTGATGGAATTAGATATAAAGCCTGGAAATAAACCGTAGTAATAAAGTCAAATGATTTTTTACAAGGATGCCAAGACCATTTAAAGGGGAAAGGGCAGTGTCTTCAACAGTTGATGTTGGGAAAACTGGATATCCTCATGCAAAAGAATGAAGTTGGACCCTTATCCTACACGATGTACAATAATTGACTCAAAATGAATCAAAAACCTAAATGTAAGAGCTAAAATTATAAAACTATTAGAAGAATAGCAAGGTTAAATGCATGTGAAGGTCTTAGAGCCATGCCTAAAATTGAATAAATGGTATAATCTCTGCCTAGTTCATGCATAGATAGCTCCATGGAGCTAAGAGTGGCCTGGTTACTTTATTTAGCCATGCAACAGAGAGAAGGGCTAATTATCTACAGTGTTGAAAACAACACCAAATAACTGAAAAGACACAAAGACCTGTAAACTCACAGATAATTGAATCAAATCTTGCAGTTTATGCTGCTAGTGGTAGGAAGCCCCTCAACAACATTTAAAAGAATTCTACTGAAGGGATAGTTTCTACCCCACAAGACAACCCATTGCCTCTTTCTAACTCTATAGTTGTCTATGTTTCTTCATAGTTATCTGCCTCTTTATAGCATCAATTATTTCTCAGAACAGTTTTAACATTTATTTGGAGATATCTACTATGAATATTTTGACAGCATCTCCCCAGATAGCAGGAGGTAGACTCAGCTAAAAACAGATCTGGACTATGTGACAAAGCTGGTACTAAAGAAGCTAACAGTCAATGTGCCTATTTTATTGAAGGTATGAGGGAAATAGTGGCCCCGCCTGCACGCTGTATATTTCAGAAAATATATAGACTATGTGGGAGTAAGTGGTTGGCTGATGAATAAATGAATGCATGAAGGGCATCTAGCATGAGAGGTCTAAAGCCATACACAAAAAATAATCATTTACATTCCAACTGTACAAAATAACATTAAGTAAGAAAGGTCTTAAAGGTCTTATCTTTGTTTAGGTGTCCAAAGGATTGTTGGATTGTTGTTGGGAAGAAGGAATCTTTCATTTTTAAACTTAAAACTTAAACTCTATTTACTCCTAAAAGGACATGAAATGGCCATGATATTAATTATGACATATCATATATCATATATCATATGTGTGTATACATATATAATATAAATTCAATTACTTGTTACAGATGAAAATAAGAAACATGTGTAGAAGTTAAAGTGATACAGACATAAACTCATGTTAAGAAAGACCTGTTTTTCCTTGGCTCAATTGGTTGAGTGTCATCCCTTGCCCTGAAAGTCACCAGTTCAATTCCCAGTCAGGGCACATGCCCAGATTGCAGATACAATCCCCGAGAGGGAAGATAGAGGAGGCAGACAATCAATGTTTCTCACATCAATGTTCCTCTCTCTATTTCCCTCTCCCTTCCTCTCTCTCTCTAAAAAAGCAATCAATAAAAAACATATTTTTGAAAATCATCTCTTTAAAATTAGAACCAACAAAGAAAGACTTTTCCAAAGACCTGAGCTCTGCATTCTCCGCCAGGCCTGTAGGAGTGCCCCCTTAGGAGGATTGCAGTAGGTGAGACCATCCAGGTGGTATACAGTGCAGAGGTCCTATGACTTTTATGATCTCTCAAGGGAGCTTCTTCAGCTTTGTTGGCAATATGAGATATTGTACCCCAATCAAACTCCTGCTTTTCAAAGATTATCCTACAGCCCACAACAAAATGAATTTCATTCCCTTTACCTAGATTGAATTTAGAACTGAATGCTTGAAGGATAAATAGAGAAACTTCCCTTGGCACACATCTATTCTCACTGATTTATATGTTTGCTGTAGTGATGTCTAGAGGCTTTAAACACACAGAATATGTCAGTGCCAGGTAGTATAGAAACTTCTAGACCTTGACAATGTGAGCAAGATGAACAATCTTACCAACAGTTTCCTTTTCCACATGTAGATCAGGTTAAGTAATACTGTGGCACTGATTCAAGCAGTGTCACCAAATTCATAGATATGTACTCTTTCTGTACATATCGGCTGAATGCCTTCTGGCCATTTCCCTGTTCATTGTAGCAAACACAACCCATGGGCATTCTTAGCACCAAGTAGGTCGATGGTAACAGCTGATTTTTCAACATGAAAAAATAAATAAACACTTCAGGCAAACACAAAAATTCATTACTCTCAGAATGTATATGCTTTAAACAGGCTTGAGATTGTCATGCCCAATTTATTTAGAAAAATTAAAGAAAACATAATGCATACACCACTCATAGTAAATTTAGGTACAAACTGTATTACTGTGTAAATTGAGACCTTCATTGGGAACAAAGATGCTCTGGTCCTATTCTTCTATCCCACCTTCCCAACATAAGGTAGTATAGTGATGTTAGATGATCAGTCAGTCCTGATTACCTTAGTTTTCCCAAGAGTAAGGGAAGCAATAATGTTTCTCTCCCCCCCCCCCCCCCCATTCTGGGCTTTAGTGAAACTGGATAGATTTTGTATTTCTTCTCTTAATACCCCTAGTTAATTCAGTTAGGCTTTCCCTGGCCCTTACCTGGTATTATCTCTGATATCTGTACCACCCATAAGAAATCAATAGGACTTTCTGTGTGTTCATAAATTAAACTTAAAATGAAAAGTTAAACAAGATTTTTTATACCCTTGCCATCTAAGTCCCAGATCTGGCAAAGGATGAGTGAGATTCTGTCTTTAGCTAGTTAAGGACTGTGATACAGTATCAGGTTAGTAATGAATCAGCTCCAAGGTCACCTGAATTTCTGAGATGCTTATGGCAAGCATTTCTTTGTTGATTATTTACCTTGGTTGCTATCTTAGTGAGCTGCAGTTAGCTGAAAAGATAATACTGTCAAGCTGATGATTCAACCTTTTATAGGAGTTGGGGAACTTCTCTAGGCAATTCAATAGATCTTCCTAGTGTTTTACCACAAGCTCTGTTTTTAAGAAGGGGTCTGCATCTCTTGAGCTAGACCATACTTCTTCAAATTTCATTTTAGAAAAAGGGCCAGATAAGACATGCTCAAAGATATTTTCTTCTATCTCATGGAAAACTTTAAATTATTTTCACTTCTGTTTCATTCATTCAGCAAGTATCTATCAACTCCCTTCTCTGTGTTAGACACTGTGCTAAGTGTTGAGTATAATTGATATGGAACAAGATAGACATGGTTCCTGGCTTCTTGGCACTTACCCAAATGGAAGGAACCATTGAGCAAACAAGGAAACTAGGGAACAAACAAATAATTATAAATTTTGACAATTCTAAGAAGTCAGCAAACAATACAGTGATAGATAATTACAGAGAGAGAGTCAAGAGCACTCTATATCGGGTGGTCAAGGAAAACCTGAAGGACAGAAAGATGAAAGGCACCTTTGCTGGGGATTTCCAGGGACACGATTCCAGGGTAAAAACAAGAGCCTGTCTGAAGGCTCAGGGGCAGGGAAGTTTGACCTATCAAGGGACAAGAACTTTACTACTTGCTATTGGAAGTGTGGTACAGACCAGCATCATCAGTGTTCTCTGGAAACTTTAGGAAAATGTAGAATCCCAGGCCCCACCCAGACCTACTGAATCAAAACCTGCATTTTGAAGGAGTTGTCCAGGGAACTTATTTTCACATTAAAGTTGAGCATTGTCAAAAACACTGGTCCTAGCCTTGACTAGACACTGGAATCTGCTGGGAGCTTTAAAATTGATGCCTGGGTATCTTCCCCAGAGATTTATTTGGTATGGGATATGAAATGAGCACTGGAATTAATTTCAAGCTCCCAGAGGATTCTAAAATGCAGCAAAATTTGAGAATCACTTATCTAAAGTATAGTACCTGGCACATAGTAGGCACTTGATAGTCATGAATCAAATGTTTGACTCTAGCTTTCCCAGAGATTCCTGCAAAGAGGCTGCAGACAGACAAGAATGTTACCTCCTCTGACTTAACTCATTAACAGCGCTACTCTTCCCAGCAAGACAACACCAAATCCTGAACCATTTGGAAAATGAGTCCAGAGAGCCCTCAAAGTCTTCCACATGCTGGATAACTATTATTTTGGGCATTTTTGTGAGTTTTCTAGAATCATAAGAGATCATCTAACTAATGGCTTGACACAGGTGAGGAAATGCAATCCTGAGTTTATCTCAGTATAAAGACCACATGATTCTCAGATTTTCTACACAATCAAGGAGAGCCTACACCAGAAAAAACCCTCTTTGAGGCAGTCTGCTAACATTCTTGACTAATGAACTTGGGACAGAATGTACCTACATTGGCTTTATCAGGGAAGACTTGAGGGAGGGAATGTGTGAAGAAGGTACAGGGTGTGATCAAGCCAAACATGTGCATAATCAGAGCTGTGGGGAAGCCCCCTGGGTACTTCCTGCACCTGGTAAGAAATATGCAGCCAGCAATGCGTACAAGACCCATGTCAAGGATGACCAGGAACACAGTCAGCTTCCCATTGCCCAAGAGGGGCCCAGCAACCAAGGAGACGAGAATGTACAGGGCAACCCCTGCTCTCACCACAGGAGGTTGCAGGAGATTTTTGAGAGGATGAAGCTCATTCATTTCCTCTTTGTTGGGGCCCTAAGCTTTTAAGAACGCTTTCAAATACCACTGTTCCAGGTAAAGGACAGTCATGCAAGCTCAGTAATAATGTAAGTTCCATGTAGAGAAAGAGACAAAACATGAAATTTGGGTGCCACCACCAATCAGTCTTTAAGGACTTCCTTACCTTGTGGGAGAAACAAAAGGTTTCAATTCGAATATAAAAGAGGCAATATTTTGACATAGAACATATAGGAAAGCCCCGGAAATAGCTGAATTAACCCTTTCAGGTTTTTTCAACAAACTACTGAGCCAGCAGAATAAACAGATTTTCAGTTCAGTCTGCCCATTCCAGGGCATAGGCACTAAACAAAGATGCCATGTTTTAAGGGAGATATAAAGGTGTAAACTCTGAGGCTAAGCAGAGCTGAAGAATAACATGCATGAAAGAATATGTGACTATATGCCCCTTCCCCAGGGATAAATGTCTTTGAAAATAGGGATTAGGTATCAAATGTGAACAGAATAAAACAAAGAAAATAGCAATTGGAAATTAATGACTCGCGATAATGTGAATAATTTATACCCAATGTACTTATTTCTGTGAGTTTCTTATGGAACTGACACATCTACTCTTTCCACTGGCTCTGTGTACATGGTACCAAATCATGAGTACGACCTAATGAAGTACAACCCTTGGCCGATTCCACACCTACATTTGGGCTACTGAAAGAGGGCAAAGGAAAATATACTAATGTGATCCCACATTGAACTCATGACTGAAAACGTCAAATGGACCTTCCTGCTGTCAGCAAGCATCCTGTATGTGCAGACTCCATTCCCTTTCCACTCCTGGAAGACTATTTCCCACTTCTCTCTTCTGAAACTTTCAATCTCTCCTTCTTTCTCTCCTTAAGCTGATACTGACCTTGCTTCCTCTTTCAGTATATTAAGTAGCAATTAGAAGAGAAATTCCCCATTCTCCCACCATCACATCTACCCAACTGCTATCTGTGCATAACCATATATTCTGCTTTCTCTCCTTTCTTTAAAGATAAGCTGTCATTGTTGCCAACATAGACCAACTGCTGCATTTATGCATTAGATTCCATTCTCTCTTAAGGATCTCTCTCTCTCTCTTTCTCTCATCATCACCATCATCTTATCTCAATTCCACGAGTACACACACATGCTGTAGCTTCCTCCATCTTTTTAAACTTTTCTTGTCACTCACTTCCCTTATCCCCCTCCACCTAATTTCTCTACTTCTCTTTAGGGCACAATTTCTCAAAGGATTTTCAAAAGGTTTGTTCCTGATGTAGCTCTAGCATCTGGGGCAGAATCTGGAACATAGTAGGTGCTCAAAATGTATCAAATAGTCTGGCCAACATGGCTCAGTGGTTGAGCATCTCCTGTGAACCAGGAAGTCAAGACGGTTTGATACCCGGTCAAGGCATATGCCCAGTTGCAGGCTCAATCCCCAGTGTGGCTGTGCAGGAGGCAGCTGATCAATGATTCTCTCTCATCATTGATGTTTCTATCTCTGTCTCCCTCTCCTTTCCTCTCTGAAATTTAAAATTTTATCAAATGAATGAATGCACAACTACAGCCTATTTAACCAATGCAGCAGAGGAAAAAAATATCAAACAAGTCAAATCAGTTTTAACATTAAAATGGTTGTGCCTATGAACATAGATAATTTCACAATACTAAGAATCAACTGTGTGCTAAGAATCAATTGTGTTATTTAGTATAGGAAGATAGTGATTGTCTTTTACTCTTCCTTTATGCGACCTAAAGAACAATAGGGTAGATAGTAAACAAATGCAAAACAGATAACACAAGAAAGGAAAATATCATAACAATTCTCACCTGAAAAGAATTTAATAGCATACATTTTTTTGAAGGTCTTGCTATGTTGTGTTTTTAGCTAACATTTATTGGGTTTTCACAATATGACAACGAGTGCCTCACAGGTATTAACTCATTTAAAGTTTATAAGAATCTTATGAAATAAATATTATTTTAAATCCTATTTTACAGAAAAAAAAAAAGAACTAAATCACCGGAGGTCAAGTAACTGTCCCAGGATAATACAGCATAAAAATAGTGTAATTAGATAAATAATAAAGCTAAGAATCTATAGACTAAAAAGCAAGAAGAAGTTGGACTTATCAATCATTAAAACACACCAATTTATTTATCATCTACTCATCATCAAGTACTATGTGGAAACAATCCCTAATAGAGTATGTGGTCTCCTTCTTCTAGAAGAGTCATTAATGGGCCTCAGACCACTGTTTCTCAAACTTTAATATGGATATAGGTCAACTGGGGATCTTGTTAAAATGCAAATTTTGATTGAGTAGGTCTGGTGGGGCCTGAGATTTTGCATTTCTTACAAATTCCCAGGAGATATGGACTCATTGGTTCAGGCTTGTTACTTTGAGTAGCAAGGGCTTAGACAAATTAGTAGCTACACATGAGTTCAAATAAATAGACCGATCTGTTAACTAACAAGTAGAGAAGTCACCTCCAATGAATGAAGTATGGGTTATAATGAAAGATTATCTCCCTGTGCCCATTTTTACCATCTATCAAGGGAAAACCAAGGTTTCTTGAAAAATCTCTTTTCAAGTGAACAATTGTTGCCAATTTTTGTGTCATTTACATTTTTCCTAAAAATAACTAACTAATAAATAAAACTGCTCAGAGATGGAATTGGCTTAATCCCCAGGCCTTTAATTTATCTGTGTTCCCACTGAACTAACAGCTAGCTCTTAAAATACCTTTTAGGTTTATCTTTAACCCAGAAGCATGTGTCTTTTCCTGGTCTATGGCTGACTCCCTGCTTCCTTACCCTAAACAGAAGTCTACCCTGCTGTGGTCACTTTTCCTGCTTGTTGCTACAGGAATTTCAGGAAAATAAAAGTATAGAGCCCCCTAGTCACTCCATACCCCATCCAGGAGGCCTTTTTGCTTTGAGATTCTGCTGTTTGGCTCCACAGGTGAAGTTGCCCCAGACGCAGAGCACCTCCCTTCTTACTTAACAGGCATGGCGAGGTTAGAAGGTTAAAGTAGCCTGCCCTTCAAAGCATTTTGCAAAGATTAACTAATCTGGACAACCAGCCTCTGGCAGAGCAGGGGAACATCAGCTCCACAGGAAGCTGCCCCAGGCAGTAATGGGACTGGCATTTCTACAGACAGGAGGAAGTTTCAAGCACAAATTGGACATCTCAGAATTGTATATGTGTAGTATATGTGTGTATATATGTATGTATAAAAGGTATACATATATTACATATAATATAATGTATATCTTATGTTTATTTATATATATAACTATATAATAATATATGTAAATATAGATAAATATTTATCTTATATAATAAAAGCTTAATATGCTAAGTGTCTGACCATTTGACTGTTCAACCAGTCACTATGACGTGCACTGACCACCAGGGGGCAGATGCTCTGACTGGTAGGTTAGCTTGCTGCTGGGGTCCAGCTGATCAGGACTGGGACAGATGGGCCGGACATGCTCTGGAGCCCTCCTGTGGTCCTTCCTGGGCCCGATCATGCACCAGGGGCCAGCACTCTCTCACTATCCAGGACCCCTCAGAGGATGTTGGAGAGCCAGTTTCAGCTCATCCCCGCAGGCCAGGCCAAGGGACCCCACTGGTGGACGAATCCATGCACTGGGCCTCTAGTATATATATAAAATTATACACACATATGCACACTGTTATAGCCTGAATTGTGTCACTCCAAGATTCATATTTTGGAGTCCTAACCCCCCAGAATGTGGCTTTATTTGGAGAGGTAAATTAAGTTCCAATGAGGTCTTATGGATGGACCTAATCCAATAATACAGGTGTCCTTCTAAGAAGAGGAGATTGGGATAGGTCATACCCCTGTGAGGACACAGGGAGAAGACAGCTATATGCAAGCCAAAAATGGCACTTTTATCTTGAACTTATAGCCTCTAGAATTGTGAAAGCAATTGATTTCTGCTGTGTAAGCCACCCAGTCTGTTTCACTTTGTATGGAAGTCCTAACAAACTAATAATAACACACACACACACACACACACACACACACACACACACACTGGCCATAAAGTTTGGAAAAACTGACAAATACATTTTAAAAGACTTATTTTGCTTAGCACAATACTCTCCAGGTTCCTCCATGCTGTCTCAAAGAATAAGAGATACTTCTTTTTTACTGCTGCACAGTATAACATGGTGTAAATGCACCATAGCCTTTTTTATCCACTCACCTACTGATGGGCACTTGGGATGTTTTCAGATCTTAGCTATTATAAGTTGTGCTGTTATGAACATAGGGGTGCATATATTCATTCTGATTGGTGTTCTGAAATTTTTAGGATATATTCCTACAAGTGGGATCACTGAGTCAAATGGCAGTTCCATATTTAGTTTTTGAGAAAATTCCATACTGAGCTCTAGTCAGAGAAAGACAGATATCACATGATACCACCCATATGTGGAATTTAATCAACAAGACAGATTCAGAGACATAGAAGCATGGAACAGACTGTATAATCTCAGAAGGAAGATAGGGGTGGATGAGAAGAGATCAAAGAACCTATATGCATATATGCATAACCCATGGACACAAATATTAGTATGGTGAAGGCCTGAAGTGGAGGTCAGAGGGGGGAGTGGGCTAGAAGGGGTCAATGGGGGGAAAGGGGGAACTAATGTAATACTTTCAACAATAAAGATTAAGAATAAATATTAAAATAAAAGATTTATTGCTATCACATCACAATAAATGATAAAAATAATATTATCTAAAAGTCAAGCTTTGTGGCCACTGTCTATGGGTATAAACTCTACAAACATCTTGCCTTATCCATTCACTGGGAGAGAGAAAGGAGTGTAAAGTTAATACAAAGTCAACTGATAAAACCAGGAGAGGACTTAAGAATGCTAGCACATAGCTTTCTGTGAGATTTGGGAGTGAGGGCTCCCTTTCCAGAAGAATAATGTCGTTAAGAGTTATTTTCCCTCTGCTGTCATTGGGTTCTCTTTTACTTTGTTCCATAAAGTGTCCCAAACACAGGCCTTCACCTGACCTTTAACTAGACGTCCAAGTATTGCCTTGGACTTCTTTGTACTTTGTGAGCATTCTTCCCAGACACTCCTCAGTGAAATCTTGGATTCGGGGAAAGTTACACCTCTCTTGGGATGGTTAATCATTACCAAGAATTTGTAAATACTTGAACTACCATTGTGCCCAGAAACTGGCATATAAGAGTAAAATCAAAACTCTAAAAATTAGAAGAAAGAATGACTGAAAGGAACAAAACACAGTCCAGCTCCGGAAAATATGTGGCTTTAGGGGGAAGTACTATAGTAGTGATTGTAATAATAACAGTGTCATTGTTTCATTAACTGAGGAAGTCTAAAAATAAATATTTTAGACTGAATTAACATTAACAACTTACCAAGACATCTCAAGTCACTGATAGGGAAGGAAGAGGTACTCATATATTTTAAAATGTTATGTATGAGAGAAGCTTTCTATAGCTTACCTCAGAAATTTGACCAAAAACACAAAGTAGATTTTGTTATCTTTATTCCATACATAAAGAACTAAGGATAAATTAAGTATAGACATTGTTAGCTGAATGACCCAACAGATATAATGAATCCATTTCTCTCTTGCTGTTTTCCTCTATGGAAGTTCGAAAATGTAAATAATTGTCTTCTTTGCAGCTAGGGGTAGCCTTATTATAAGACAAAATTCTAGTTAATGACATGTAAGCATATTCAGAAGATAACCAAATTTACATCTCTGTCTGGACTTCTAGTCTAAATCCAAACTTACATATCCAGTCGCCTACTCAACATCTTTGGTTGGGTAGCTAATAAGAATTTCAGCCTAACATGTCCAATCTGCCCCTTTTAACTTTCTAGCTATCTCTGCCCTCTGTCGGTCTTTGCCATCTCAGTAAATTCCAACTATGCTACTCCAGGTGTACAGGGCACCAAAGGTACTACTCTTTCTTTTTCTCATATTCCATCAATATATAATCAATTTTCAGATTCTGAAGCCCTACTGTTCCTCCTTACCCCCACTGCTGCCAGCCTGCTCCAAGTCACCAGTATCTCTTGCTTAGAAGTCTCCTAATGGGTCTCCATGCTTCCATCCTACCACCTCCTTCAGTATAGTCTCAACATAGCACCCAGAGTGAGTTCATAGCAATATAAATGTGACCATGTTCTTCCTCTTCTCACAATAGTCCTATGGCTTCTTGTCTCACTCAGAGTAGAAGCCAAAGTCATCACAGAAACTCAGAAGTCTCTACATGACCTGGCCCCCTTACATTTTTGATTTCTTGTCTCACCCTCTTCCCCTGGCTCACTCTGCTCCAGATACACTGACCTCGTTTCAGAGTTTTTCCCCTCTCTGAAAAATTTCGCCACAGATTATGTGCATGGTTTACTCCCTTAACATCTTCTTGTCTTTAATCAAATGTCATCTACTCAGTGACCCACTCCATTTAAAATGCAAGCCCTCCTCACCACCACTAACTGAAACATTCTACCATCTTTCTGGATGTATTTGCTCTATATCATCTGTCACCATGTAGTACTACATATTTTACTTTTTATCTTGTTTACTCTCTGTTTCCCTTCACTAGAATGTCATCTTCGTTTGACCAAAGATTTGTTCTGTTATATTAAATGCATGAACACCTAGAATAATACCTGACCTGAAATAGCTGTTTAATATGTGATTCATTAAATGGGTCATTAATGGTAGGGCAATTCAGGGGAGATAATGTTCTCCCTTTTATAAAAAACAAGCATCAGAGAAGTCTTTGCTGTCTTTAAAAATGCTGAGAATAAATGAGCAAAAAGATGGAAAAGTCTTATGGCATATTGAGCCACTGAAGCATCACCTATAATCTCTTATCTCTAGACATCTCATCTTGTGAGGAAAATATCATGTAAAACAGATGTCAACAAACTATGCCCCACAGGCCAACTTTGGCCTCTTGCTTGTTTTTGTAAAGAAAGTTTTATTGGAATAGAGTCACACATATATTTACACAATGTCCATGGCAGCTCTCATCCTACAACAGAGTTGTAAAACCCACAAAGCTGAAAACATTTCCTATCTTCTCCTTTATAGAAAAGTTTTCCAACTCTTGATTTAAGCAAGTATTAAGTTTTATTTCATTTTCAGTCAAAAGCAATCTGATGGCCATGTGCTCATCAAATGTCCTGCTGTGGGGATCAGGTACTGCCTTCTGGATACAGGACTGTATTCTGTGAATCCACACTTCAAGCAAACCACCTATACCCAATGCCTAACCACAGATGTCATTCCTGTAAGAAGCAGGGCTCCTCCAACAAGGCTTTGGCTCAAGACTCCCATCAACTTGGCTGAATCTTTTTGTAACTGAGCTAGAATCTAAGACTCTGCTTATCCAAAAATCTTTCCTTCCTTATCTTCTTCTCAGGGATCAGACTTACATGGTGGTTTACCCTTCTCCCTCCTCCATCACCATTCACAGGTGTTTGCTCTAATAAATTTGTCATACCTAGTTTCATTTTGCTTTCTGCTTCTCCAATGATATAAACAAACTTGAATAAATGCTTGTGTTAGCCTGAATTCTTGATTACAGTCACAGAACAGGTAGAAAGTAATTTTTAGATTCAAACCAACATTGGCCTGACTCAAAAGCTCGTGTTTTCTCAGCACTGTTCTATTATTATTTCTCTATACATTTGTTTTGCCTCCCTCCTTATATTCATTTATTCAATAAGGAATCCACAAAACCTTTATAGTCATGGACTGTATTTTACTCACATTTATAGTCTAACACCTAGTGGAGATAGTCAAACATCTGGTAATCTTTTAATATTGGCTGGATGGATAAATGAATGAATGAACAAAAAATTTTAAATATCTAAAATGTGTGCATTTGGTTAAAGGTTTTGTTGTGTTTACAATTCAGTGAAAGAAATGTTATACAAATGACAATGTACAAGAGATACTCAGTCATGTTGCCTAAAATGTACTAATAGTTAAGAGCCTAGACACAATGGGATCAGCAAGAAGGTTATTATAATTCTGACATGATGTAATAAGAGACTGAACTTGGCCACACAATGGAAGTTGAAATAAAAGAAAAATGAGAGTGAGCTTTTTAAAAATGAATAATCATAGCAGTAAAAAAAAAAAAAGAGTAAGAAAAAGGAGCAAGATAACTCAAATGTTTTGAGCATGGGTACCTGGAAAGAAGAAGTATCACTGGTGAAAATAAAGATTTTAAGAAAAAGCTAGTTTAATAAGCAGTACTTTGTGAATTCTGTTAGGGAGTGGGAAATTGTTCAAAAGAAATCATTTAAGAGACCCTAAAGAAGTGATATTAGCCCTTAGGGAGGGCTGTCAAAGCCAGAAACAATATTGAAAGTCATCCCATTCAGAAAATATTTGAAATTATGAGAGAGAATGAGTTCTAGGATAAAGAATATGAAAAGATAAAAGTAAAATCAAGTGTGATGCCTGCCTTTAAGAACTAGGAGGTGAAAAAAATATAGATAAAGAAAAGAAGTAGATAAGGAAAGGTGAGAATCATAATTAACATGATCCAGAGACCAAGAGAAAAGAGAATTTCAAGAAGAGTGCTCATTGGTAGCAAATGATGCAGAGAACTCAAGGAGTTTGGACAATACAGCTGAGAACAAATGAAAGCGCTTAAATAAGTGAAAACTTGAAGGGTCAGCATGATCAACCATCAGTTTATTGGTTTGCTTTTGTCTGTGTGGTGTTTGTTTTCTTTTTCTTCTAAGGAAGTAGACTATTCATGTTTTCAGCAGAGAGTCCAACCTATCTGAAGGTTAGAAATTGAAGGAAATTTAAAAAGTAGAAGACTGATATAGCAAGTTCCTGTAGGAGGTAATTGGGGAGAATAAAAATTAGGAGTCAATACTGGAAAGGAAGATGATGCAACTCACTCTTTCTCTAAGTCAGAAAGAAAGGATGAGAGCAGCTAAATACAAATTCTCCATGCCATCATTCATCCTGTCAGACCAGAGCTATACTCAGAGTGTTGTTTGGCATTAGAGCTCCACTGCAATTTAATTCCCACAGTTGCCAATCCTGAAAAGTTAGATCTAAACCAATCTCCCACCTACATAAACTTATCCAACCGTATTTACATGAGTCTAACAGATGTATCTTCCTTTTGTATTTGAATATACTGTGTACCCTCGTTAAAAAAAATAATCATTATCAAGCTAAATCTTACATGACTAGCCAGATGGAATTGATAAAATAAAGGAAAAAGCAGTTATCACATAGGAATAAAGAAATCGTTCTGATTACCTTAAAGGAAAGCTATGGTGAAAAGCAGTAGAAAAATGAACTACTTACAGTCCATCTGGATAATGAGTTTCTGAAAGTCCTTCGTGTTTTCTTCTAAATGAATTTCTGTTGAGCCATTAAAAACACTTTATTCAATGTCTTAAATAGCTTCTTATAGATTTCAATTTACCATTATGCAGAGTCTTGAAGTCATTTTAGTGGGGCAACTTCTATGTTGCTGAAAGTCTTAAGCTAGCTTGCAAAGATCTCATGAATGCCCTTTCTATGTAAATATTTAAATATAAATCAGTTTCTTCTTATTTCTCTTGTTTCTTTAATTAGCATATTTTAATGTGGGGGTGTGCCAGAGTGATGCCACAAAACCTACTAAATCAAAAATATGAACCAGCTGACAGATTTCACCATGGGGGGATGAAGGCAGGCTAGCGAGGAGGGAAATAAAGAAAGAACCTGGAAGGTCCCTTGGCATTGTTTATTTATACAAAGAAGAATTGGGAAGAGTAAATTTCACCCTCCTGGATTCTTTCTAATGTTTCAAGTCAGTGGGGTTGCTCTAATGAGTTCACATTTAGATTAAAGCAATGGCTGTAACTTTGATTTCAAAAGCTCTTGCCAATAATGATGTCTCCATTTGAGGGAGGTGAAGTGGAACAAACTAGAGGTTAGGAATCAAAACACTTAGATTTCATTCCTGGCTCTGACCATATAGTGCTTGGTAACTGCAAGCCAGCAGTTCTTCTCAGGCATGGGTACACCCCACATGCTCCCATAATTGAGAAGTGCACCCAGAGCACTGCCTCAGGCCAACCACTTAAATTTCGTGAAATTCCATTTCCTTAACCCAGCAATTTTCAACCCTTTTCAGCTCATGGCACATATACACTAATTACTAAAATTCTGTGGCACATCAAAAAATATACTTTTTGCCAATCTGACAAAGAAAAACAGGTATGATTTTTATTCATTCACACTGGATAAGTATTGTGTTTTATTTGACAACCTAAAGGAAAAGAGGTCAGTGCACTTGCCTAAATACTCACTTATTGCATTGCTTTAAAAATTCT
Source organism: Corynorhinus townsendii (assembly GCA_026230045.1). Classification (NCBI taxonomy): domain Eukaryota; kingdom Metazoa; phylum Chordata; class Mammalia; order Chiroptera; family Vespertilionidae; genus Corynorhinus; species Corynorhinus townsendii. The sequence continues at coordinate 136,755,174 of JAPDVU010000002.1, read as the reverse complement.
TGCAGCACGCAGGCTTAAAATCACTGCCTTAACCTATAAAAAGGGCAGTGATGCAGAGCCCAACTGAATCGGAGTATCTGAGGGTGGGGTCCATGCTCCGGTGTTTCTTTGAGAATGCCCCCGGTGGTCTAATGTACAGCCAGAGTTGAGAACCACCGCACTGATCTTCTGGCTTTTACTGATCCCTTAGCATTCTAAGAATCACTTACTCACCCCAAAGCTCACAAGCCTAGGAGAAGACAAGAATCTATTCAGATGGCTTTGTGCTCACTGTATGCTCACAAATAATATCTCCAGCCTCGGTCCTAGATATATGTGCAGAGTTGATTCTTTGAATTTCTAAGCATAAAAGCACATGCCCAAAGCCAAGATTTTACTTTGCTTTTTTTCTAACCATTTTTCCTTTTTAATTAAAAAGTAAACTTTTTATTGAGGTATAACATTTTTACAGTTTGATAAATATTTGTATTTGTTTACACCTGTGTAGCCCTTACCCAAATCAAAATGAAGAACATTCTGAGCCCCTCTGAATACTGGTCTTACTATTTTGAGAGCACATAGTAGCCCTACAGAATCTGGCAGGTGCCCTGTCTCCAACATCTTGCCATATTATTTTCTAATTGCATTGCTGCAGGATAAAATAAAAAATGGAATGTAATTTCCCATTTCTCTTGCCACTGTTTGTGAAGCTATCACACATGCTTTGTTATTCCTTTGGGGAAAAATGAATTTTTCCCTTTATTTCTCAGGGAAATTAATTCTAATAGCCTACTCCACACTGGCTCTTGAGAGCAAGGAGTTAAATCTGTTTTTCCCACTCTTGTATCCACAGTCCTTATGTGTTTATGAACATTTGTTGAATGAATGCTGAATAGATGCATGACATTAGGATGGAGAATGGGCATTAAAAAAAATAGAAGACATGTTCTTACTTCAAAAAGTTTTCTATCATGTCTGTGGGTTGAGGGAAGTTTGGTTGGGGTACATTCAAAATGAAATAGAAGTAATTTGTGAGTAATTATAAGACAAATATCATCAGTGCAGAATTATTTAACATTGACTCAGACTTCAATAGACTAAAAACTTACAGGGAATGGAGAAAACAGCGTGAAGAGGTAATCAGAGTGGCAGACTGATTAAAGAGAGTAGTTTCCTGGATGAAGAGTTCAGGTCTTCAGAGATGCTGAGAGTAGAGGGAAGACAGTATGCCAGATTAGGGGAAAGATTTGAGCGAAGCCTAAAGGGCAAACATCTAGTCAGTCTTGGAAAATATAATCACATTTTCTGAGTTGAAAATAGAAAAGACATGTTGAGGAGAAAAAAAGAGGAGAATAGAAGTAAAAATAAAGCCAGTTGATGGAGGGCTTAACTAAAAATAGACTGAAAATTTTATTGTACCAATGAATATATTGCAAACAGCATTTACAGAAGCTTGTTCTGAAGTGAAGAGCACAGAGAAAGGCTAAAGGCAAATGAATTGATTAGGAGCTGCTTCCACAATCCAGATATGGACATCATTTGGAGTATAGTAGCAGTGATCACAGCAAGGAGAGCATCTAAAAACTATTTCAAGGCTTTAGAAGGTGAGGGGGTTCAGATGTTCAAATTACATCTGGGACACTGTTATTAGTCACAGAAATGGGGACTTGGGGACTAGGCGAACACCTGGGGGAGAAGCTGATAGTTTTAACTCACTGTTCTCTTTGGTGTTGGGCATGTTTTGTGTCTGATATTTGGGTAACACCAAATTCACATTTTGAATGACTAGACCACAGAGAAGAAGAGAGGCAGGGAATCCCACTCCATTCCCTGCCCTGGAATGCTTTGAATCAGCAAGGCTCGCTGCAGACTAAAGTTCAGAACGTATTACCCACACTTGTGACCTTCTGGCATAGTCAATGTATTTATCCATGTGCCCCACAGGAGAAGTATTAAAGGAAGAACCTGGAGAAACGGGTAGAACCACCACTTTCTGGTCAGGTGAAAGGAGCCTCTGCAGCTGAAAGGTTTGGCTGAGCCTTTGTTGGCAAATATTTGAACATCCTTGACTTGGAGCCACTAAAGGAAACACTAGAACCTCCCACAACTGTGCATCAGACTTGAATAGACCAAAAGCTAGACAGCGGGATGATTGTGTCTCTTTAAAGGTGCCAGATGATTAATAACTATGTTTATATCTTATTTGTGAATATGCCAGAAAAGATAGACACCATCAGAACACATTCTTCAGGGAGGTAACTGATCACAGACTGGAATTTATACAATCCTCACATGCCAGGAACAGCATTTATTTTGTAACTGTCTAGATACATAACTGATGGTCTCTTTTCCCTAAATTATCAAATACTTAACATTACTGGAGGCAGAGTAGCAGAACTGAAGGAGCAATAACAAGGTCTGGCATGACCATTCTTAGACAGAGCAAGGGGGCGGGTATGTACTACCTCAGGAGTAAACAGCTGACCATGGATATAAAAACAATATAGCCAACCAGGCTTCACCAGGCTCCCGAGGGTACAACATGTTCTCACAGCAGCAAAGAAGGGTACACAGGAGTTAGGTGGGGAAAAGCTCTGCCAGGAACTTTTCCAGTAAATTGTTCAGGTAATTTATGTCACTGAACTATACAATTTGTCATCTTCCAGCCAGCAAAAACATAAACAAGTGTACGTATCCTCCTCCTCCCCCACCCCCCAAAATAAAGGAAATAAAAGAATCAAAGTAAAGCAAGGAATAATGCTTTTGCAGTACAGGACTTGAAATGCAGTACAGGACATTTATAAAATGAAGGATTCCCAATATAATATATTCATACCCATTCTGTAGGTGTTAAAAAAGAAAATCTTCTATTGTCACTAAGATATGATTGTTGGAGGCCGCTCATTGTCTTCACTAGCAGAGAGATGTGGACAAGGAACCCAGAAGGCCGGTTAACCCTGCAGGCTCTGAAAGGTCAGAGCCAAGCACCCACTGTCTAGTTGAGACAATGGTAGCTAAAGCAACTTCCACCTTTTAGTTTTATATAAATCCTTGCTGATTGGCTATTATTGGAATTGCCTGCCTAAGGGCTATGAGTGTATCCCAAAACCTGAATAAGTTCAGCCGGAGCAAAGCAGAGTCCTTCCCCTTGAGTTGGGCTCCCTCCTGGCCCCCAATATTCCCAAATTTATACTTTCTTGTCTAGACTCTTCCATTTGCGTGTGGCCTCCTCCAGAGTCTGAACCCTGAACCTGAACCATGAACCACGTGAGACATGGGGGGGACACTCACAACTGGCAGCCCAACATGGGACACTTGCAACTGGCGCCTTCGAAGTGGGACCTCTAGAGAGGATGATATTTTACCTAGAGTGAAGAAAGGAAGATTACACCGGATAGGTGGGGAAGAAATCACAGTATAGGTGAGGAAAATTCACCACACGCAAAGCCCACCCACGATCAGCTGCAGAAGTCGCGATCTGTAAGTAGGGTGGGGATGTCATTTTCAGCCAAGTTAATGGGGAATAATTAGGTTATAAAGTAAATTTTATTATAGATTTTTGGTTTGCTTCCTTAAAGAATGTGGTTTCTTGTTCAAATTAAAATATTAATTTGTATTTGGAATCTAAAATCTGTAATAAGAAATGAAACTCTGCTGCTGAAACCACCTCTGGTGTGGAGAAATTCAAAGGTGGTAGGAGAGGGCAGGGCTATCCGCTCTCCTGCAATGAGATTACTTAAAGTTTTGTTTAAAAATTATGATGAACTCGCAGGGAAATGCAAAACTTGGCCAAATTGGGTGCTAGTAATTACTTCAGAAAGCGAAAAAGAAAGAAAAAATTTAATATCTGTCTTTATCTATTAAGCATGAAAAGATACGTAGCCAGATCTGTTACTGAAAACTTCCCCCGGAGCAAGCAGGATGTGGGGGAAGGGAAACACTTGGCAATCCAATATGGAAGGCCACTCTCCCAGTATGCTAATTTAAAGTCTCCTTTCTTGCCATGAAAAAGTCTTCTCGCCTTAAAAATTTAGAAATGCATGTGGGATATCTGTGCACATGTAAAGAAAAAAGCTAGTATAAGACAAAATGTGCGCACGGTCCAATTTCAGATATTAGATAGGTCTTGAACTGGACTTGACTCTTTACAAGGGCTACAGAAATAAAAAACCCAAGACTGGTTTTTTCCTAAGAAAAATGGCAGATTTGACCAAAAGGAAAGAAATTCAAGCTAGTTCCAACAGCAGATTGGCATTCCCATAATAAAGAGTGATTTTAAAATGCTAATGAAGTGTGTTCAAAAGTTAACTTTAAGGCCTTCAAGAAAATCAGTGAATTGTGTTACAAAAGAATTTATCCAAAGTAAATGCCTTAAAATAATTGGAATTAGATTTGGAACTCAAGAATTGTTGAAAAATATATTATAAAGATCAAGTAACCCAGATAAAGACTGGCTATGCGCTTTGTTAATGGAGGAAGGGGTAGTCACCCTTCCCCCAGCAGACAGGTAAATCAGCTTCCCACCAGTAGCCATTCTTTAAGGACAATTTTGCATTTGAATACCTGTAGGCTTGCTACTCAATTTCCCCAAGTAGAAAAAATCATGGTCATTTTAAAATCAATTGGTTAAGCCCTTGCCAAACCTGTTTTGCCATCAAGAAATGTGGGTTATGGCAGCTAAAAATTTTAGAAGTTTGCTTCCCTATGAAAAAACCTAGAGGACAGAATTGAATCTGTTAATTGATTATGTCTTGTGTTTTTGAAATTTATTCTTAAAAATATAAGTGTTATTAATCAAAGAACTGCTAAATATTTGACTTGCCAGCTCTAAAAGTTTAACGTTCAAATTAAATTAGGAGAAATTATATAGTTGTAGTAATTAAATGCCTAAAGTATAAAAACTTATTTTTGAAGAAAATAAAATGTTGTGTCTTCTCTGAAATAATTAGGAATTCAAAATAGGTTGTTTGTTGATCTAATTAAATAAGAAGGATTAATTCTGTGATACCAACCAAATTTTGAATATAAAGACTAGTTTAAAATTTAATTGATATCTTAAGATAATTATAAAAAGTAATATAATCTTTAAATCATATATAGATATTTGTTTGATTTTTTTTCCATGTTAAAATTTCAAGGCTTTAACTGAGAGATTCTTGGAGACCTCTGAGGGCCCAGAGTAACTTAAGAAGTTATTCTCTCTTCTTAAAGGAAATATTTTGAATTTAACCAATTTAATATACTTGAAATCGCATGGAAAGCTTTATCAAATAAAAATTAATAACTATATTTTACTTATAAATGTTATGAAAGTTTTGGCCTCTAAGGAGGTCAAAACAAAATTTCTAAATAAAGCCAAATTTTTAACAGCAGAATTTTAAAACAATTTAAAATAATAACAAGCCCATAACCACCTGCATTCTTAATTAGGCTAGAGGTGGGTCAACTTTTGTGCCTTGTGAATCAGACGTAAACATCTACTAAATTTGCTTTGTTTTTTAATTAAAGATACCTACTTATATTACTTTATAAATTAGCTTTTAAAAATATAATCAAGGTCTCATATAAATTAAGCTAAATGACAAGCCAATTTTTTTAAAACAATTAAATTCTAATAAAGCCACCATGAGGACTGCCTGACTTGGCAGCTGCCATGTTGGCCTCATGGCTTGCCACTCCCCTGGGGACCGCCATCTTGAACAGCAAAGGCCAACCCCTCTCTTTGAATAAAGTTACTGAGACCTCCCATGGTCCTTCTGTATATGCTAATTAGCCAAAGGGGATACTCTTTAAAAATAAAATTCTAGCTTAATAAAAAGGAGAAATTTGAAAATTTTGAAATCTCTTTTACTGATATTTACAGGGTAAACTAAGATTGTTGTTAGAGTATTAAATCTGACAGTAAAATAGTTATCAACTTTATGTAAAGTTACTTGTTATATAGCTAGCTATTCGGCTGTAGGCTTGAGCACCAAGCAGCAGCCCTGTAGGTTGCTTGTCTTAAAGAAAGACAGAGTTTTAAGTGAAACTCTGTAGCCTGATAATTATTTTGGAAGGAAATAAAGAGAGCTTTTCTTCAAACATCTGAAGAACTATAATTAAAAGTCAATATATTTGGCCTCATAAACTGAAGCAAATAATTTATGTTTTTGCCTCCCTGACAAAGTTTACATAAAGTTATTTAAAAACTAATTTAAGAAGTCTAATTAATATCATTTATTGTCCATAACCAAGGACAAGTGAAGTTAAAAAATAAACCTTATTTCAGATTAATTTAAATTGGCTAATTGAAATAAGTAAATATTCAAGAAAACTTAATAGTACTAGACAAAAACATGTTCCTAAAGTATTAAATAAAAACTTTTTATTGATAGTTCATCTCATAGTAAAATTGCCTAACATACAATGACTCCAAAGCAGTCATATTTTTGTGCAAAAAATTAAAATTAAAAGTTATCAAGACTGCATTGTAAAAATTTCCAAAAGCCTCCTAATATTTAAGTCACAAAAGGGGGGATAGTAAAGTAATATCCTGTAAGAAATAATATTCTGTAAGTAAATTACATCAAGAGATTTTTACCTTGAAAATTAATTTTCATTTGTAAATGCTAATAGCAAGACACCCATGAAAACACACATGGTGTCAAAATAAGCCAAAGGAAAATTGTTTGGGCAAAAATGAAAAAGGATCCCAAGTCTAATTTACAGAAAAGATTCTTTTATTAACCTTTGGTCGAGAATATGTTTGTATATTTCCAGAAAACAACTCCAAGACCTTGTGGATTTCTACAACAACAGATCCCAGAGAGGAACTGACAGGACTGCTCCAGCCACAGAAATAGCAGTGGTCCCGAAGAACAGAGGAGAAACAGTTCAGAGATGGAAGACACTGAAGACTCCTTGTGATGCTAGCAGTCAGCAGCTGTGCATTGCTGCAGGTTGCCCAGGACCTGCATTGCCACCATTCGCCCACCATCCAGAACTAGCATATCATTGCTGACTTGTACACATAAGGAACTGTTAGACATTGAAATTGGGACTCAAAACTGTTGGACATTGAAATTGGGACTAAAAAAACTGTTGGCCCAGAAAGAAACTTACTACAGACTGATTTATTTGCCTCTCAACATAACCATTATTGCTTGTCTCATTTTTGTTCTCATATGTTTATTTCTAGTCTGCAGATGCAAGAATTTTTAAGGAAAAAAAATGGGGGAGATGTTGGAAGCCGCCCATTGCCTTCACTAGCAGAGAGGTGTGGACAAGGAACCCGGAAGGCTGGTTAACCTTGAAGGCTCTGAAAGGTCAGAGCCAAGCACCCACTGTCTAGTTGAGACAATGGTAGCTAAAGCAACTTCCATCTTTTAGTTTTATGTAAATCCTTGCTGATTGGCTATTATTGGAATTGCCTGCCTAAGGGCTATGGGTGTATCCCAAAACCTGAATAAAAGGTATCCCTAGGCCAGAGCAAAGCAGAGTCCTTCCCCTTAAGTTGGGCTCCCGACTGGCCCCCAATATTTTCAAATTTATACTTTCTTGTCTAGACTCTTCCATTTGCGTGTGGCCTCCTCTAGAGCCCGAACCCTGAACCTGAACTCTGAACCACGTGGGACATGGGGGACACTCGCAACTGGCAGCCCAGCGTGGGATACTTGCATATGACTAATGTATTTTTAATTTGGTCATGGTGTTTCAATTTTTGGCTAGTCCATAATAACTGAAGCACATAAATAGTTCACATAATTAAGTTAAGAGTTGTTGCTTTGCCATCATTATACACCATCGCCAGGCACCAGCTTTTGTGTTGAAAGCTACTTTGATCAACTTACATAGTGGTAACCCAAGTTCACAATAGAGTATGAATCTACCCCTAGACATGAATTAAACTCTAGACATGCAACAAAGAAACTTGAAAACATATTAATCATTTCAGGCCTATTTGGCCTTGTGTAATTTGATCTTAGATTCCAAAAGTCTGTTACAGTTGAAACAATACCATTGTGAGAATCAGCAAAACTATAGCAGATGCCAGATAAATCTAGTGAAGGTTCTTAAGTCAAAAGCAGTATAACCAAAGTTGGGATTGGTTCTAAGAAACACTGTGAAAGAGGTGAAGTGGGTACTTGGGGCTTCCCAACTTCCAGTGAGCATTATTTCCAGGACCTCCATTCATCATCAGATCTCCTAGTCTTGACCACGTGCATGATATCAAATTCTGATAATCAGAACATGAAATTGGGCTATTTTTATCCAACATTGCAAGAGGGGTGAGCTATAGTCCTTCTGCTGAGGAGCAAGAAACACAATATTGATCACCTTTGAATGTCTCATTTATCATTTCTAGTAAGCCCAGCAGTGTTCCCATGCCAGGGGAAAGAAAGGGCTGAAAATAAATTTTGAGTTTATTTTCAAAGTTGATACTCTTAATATTCTTATATAATATGTATGTGGTAATGACCAAAAAAGACCAATGTATAACTGAATTGTACATATCATACATATAACTGAATTGTACATGTCATACATTAATACAGTAATGATGTTATACATTAAATGGAGTGATAGAAAACAAAGAGTTGAAATAAAGAAAAGAGAAGGCCACTGTGTGGGTTTTGTTTGAACAGTGAGAATGAAATTTCAGAGGTGTTTTATAAAGGGTAGAGGACAAGGAAAAGGTGATCAGTAGGGTATTCAGGGGATCATTAGGAAAGAAGAATTAAAAGATAAATCACAAGTCCTGCTTGCCAATCAGGATAAACTATAGTCTGTGTTTGCAACAACAAAGGATTATTGAAAAGAACAACAAAAACAAAAAAATGCACATTTGGCCGGTCATGTACACACATACTCTATTACCCTTTGCTCCCAGGGATCTTTGTTTTTTCTTTCTGTATAAAGATTATTTAAGTAAAGGTGGGGAGGAATGTATCCTTTAAGCTTGAAGCTACAACAAAAGTATTTTCTGCTTTGGCATTTTTGACATCCCTTGTACTGCCATGGAATTTGTTTGGGGTAGTGAGACTGTGTACAATGCATTATTTCTTAAGCCCGGGAATCCCTCTGCAAACAGAGGTGTCCGTGTGGACTTGTGCTAAGGGCAAGTCTATTGTTCCTGGAGCTTTAACTATCCAATAAGCAAAGTCAAACTAAAAATATCTCTGCAACTAAGAATAAAACATTCATAAAAGTAAAAATAAGTGACCAAATCCAGTTTACAGTCAGCGGTATCAAGTTTCTTCAGAGAAATAACACAGAGCAGCAGATTTCAGTGCTTGCCCATAGAGTTTAGGTAGGGAGGAATGTTCTAGCTTACATTTTGCCAGAAGGGCACATTATGGTATTAAGAGTAATTCAGAGACATTCAAATCCCACATCAGAATACAGGGTAGCTCCCTGACCTCAGGCTAAGTCTAGAAGTTCATGAGTTCTAATCTCTACTGCTAAATGCATTCCAACTGCTCAATGCACTGCTGTGCTGATGCCCCAAACCCATCTCTCCCCCAAAACCAGCCTCATTTACAGTCACATATTCTCTCATTGACTCATTTAACAAATATTTATTGTGCCTTCAGTATGAGCTAGACACTCTGCAATGCTTTGAGGGTATAAAGATGAAAAGACACAAAAGCAAGTGTGGGAGGGACATGTAAATCAACAATTAGAGTAGTATGATAGCACACTGTGATGAAAGTATGCCAAAGGAGACCACACAGGTAGAGCACCTAGCTCAGTCTTTAGGTGGCAGGGGAGCTGGGGCATTGCATTCCAGGTATGAAAGAACACAGTCCTTTCAGATCAAGAATTTCAGAAGCACAAGGAAGAACAACAGATGATGCTGTCTAGTTTAGGAGAACTTAAAGACCCCCATACCTCCAACTGTTTCCTCATTAACTCAATGCTTGAAATACTCTCATCTGTAATGGCTTTGCATTAAGGTTCTGATAATACTGAAATGTGTCTTTAAAAAAGTATAATATCTGAAAATTATTTGCCATCAGCATTTTAGCTTAAATTAGCAAGCCCCAAGAGGAAGAAACATTAGACAAGGAAGTGTCTAATGAAAAAAAGAAAGCCAAATTAGCCTAGGCATAAATCTGTAGGACACCCCAGTCAGGGAAAATGGTTCTGGGTGCTTAAAAAAATCTGTACCAACAGAAAAGAGTGTAATACAAAAGCAAATGTGTGCTACCTGCTAATGAGTCGCTTTGACTCCTGGCAACCCTGTTAATGAGTGATGTCCACAATATCTTGTCCTCAAAAGCTCTCCTCAGCTCCTGTAGACTCATGCTTACGATTTCTTTTATGGAGTCATCCATCTCATATTTGTTCTTCCTCCTTTCCTGCTGCCTTCTACTTCCCCTAGCATCATTGTCTTTTCCAAATAACTCTGCCTTCTCATAGAGAATTAATGTCATTGCCAGCTCATCTAGACAGAAGTCATGGCACCAGAAAGCCATGCCATGACCAAAAAGCTGTTGAGGGGGAAGCACTCTTCTGAATGGTCTCACCTATTTTGTGATGTCTGAACGTGGGGTCATGGTCACCGAATAGACTTTCTTCATTCCACCCTGCCAGGCAAACAGTCTTAGACAGTGCTTCTGAAATTTCAAAGGGGCATATGGATCCCCTGGGGATCTTGTCAAAATTCAGATTCTGATCCAGTAGATCCAGGTTGGGGCCTGAGAACTTGCATTTCTCACAATTTCCCAAGTGATACTGAGGCTGCTGGTCCAAAGACCACGCTTGGAATCATCACAATCTAGGAAACTGACCTTGGAATTTCTCACATCTCTTCTCTGATCTCCCTGTACTGTTGCTGCCTGAGTTCAGGTCCTCTATGCCTCTCCCCTGGAGAATTGTTTGGTAGCTTCATCCATTCTTCACACAGCCCCAGGCTGATATATTAAAAAATGAATATGACAATTTTATATTCTGCTTAAATCGCTTTAAAAGATCCCCTTTCCAAAGAAGTTATTTTAAAACTAGATGCCCGGTGCATGAAATTCTGTACAGGGGGTGAGGGGGTCCCCTCAGCCCAGCCTGCATCCTCTCCAATCCAGGACCCCTCAGAGGATGTCTGACTGCCAGTTTAGGCTCCATCCCGGGATCGGGCCCAAACTGGCAGTCAGACATCCCTCTCACAATCCTGGACCACTGGCTCTTAATCACTCACCTGCCTGCCTGCCTGGTCACCCCTTACTGCTCCCCCTGCCAGCCTGGTTGCCCCCAACTGCCCCCCTGCCAGCTTGGTCACCTCTTACTGCCCCCCCCCCTTTGTCAGCCTGGTTGCCCCCAACTGCCCCACTCTGTCAGTCTGGTCACCCCTAACTGGCCCCCTTGCTGGCCTGGCCACCCCCAACTGCCCCCCCTGCCAACCTGGTCACCCCTCATGCCACCCCCACACCCCCACCAGCCAGGTCGCTCCACGCAGCCTGCTTGATCAGTCATTTGGTCATCCCTCACTAACCCCCCTGCTAGCCTGGTTGTAGGCAGCCATCTTGTGAGGGTTAATTTGCATATTACCTCTTTATTATATAGGATTTTATTTTAGTTGAACTCAATATGGAAGCTTTTGTGAAATCCAATATTTAAAATGTATACAAGTGGCACTGCTCTGGGGAAGCTGGAGAGAAAGGCCTAGATCCTCTCTCCTCACCTGTTCAGCTTCCCCTGGATCCTGGGAGGAGCTCTGAGACACCTCCATGTAATTAATCCTGGGATCTGATGGACCAGGGCTCTCACAGTTTAGTGGGAAGCCATTTTAAGCCAAAACCATCATATAGCTTTAAAGAGGTTATTATCATTTTCCTCTTTGGCTAAATGAATATAAATCTGTTACCTCAGAGAATTGTTTCTAAGTTCAGATCAAATCATGGGCACAGCATGATCCTTGGGACATAGTAGGCACTCAATAAATGCTTGTTCCACTTCTCTCAAAAGTTTACTGTTAGGTAGGTTTTTCTCTGACTTAGAGCTTTTCCCCCCTAATGAGGATAATAATTATGCCAATATTACTGAAAGAAGTACATGTTGGCCTTTTAATGTGAATTGTCTTGGTTTAGGCTGTATTGCATGAGCAGGCTTTGTTGGGGGTCAGGATTGCTTGCAGAGGTGAAAAGAAGCCCCTGGGCAACTAAAGACAGGGGTAGATAGATGACAAAATGTGGGGTCTAGGCCATGAAAAGGGGAGCAGTTTCATACTAGTGCCTATCGCCAGTCTGATGGCTTTCATATTACTTCGTATTAAAGTCTTAAAAATGTTGAAACTAACCAAAGATCTTTGCTCTATATCCAAAGTGGCATGCACGCTCAGAGCATCAAGCTTCCAGTTCAGTCCTGTTCGCCTCACTCGGACTGTCTGATTACAACAAGGAGAGTTCCATGGGTCTGGGTGCTGTGCTAAAGTGCTCACTACTCAAGGGCCAAAGTGGGGGCATCTGTCTCCCACTTTAGTCCTCCTTCACCACATTGTTCTCCCCCTAACCCCTCACCCTCCCTCCAGAGTCTATGTGGCACACACCCCAAAGGAACCCTCAATACATAGCTTCAACTAACTGACTTGGGATGTCTTTCTAGAACTGTTCTTTCCTTAACTCTGCACAACAAGCAGGTTACACAACAGGTAGCCTGGTGTCCTCGGGCAGCCCAGAGGAGTGGTCCAAAATATACATGACAAATAGGACAGCTCTCTGTGAAACCTGAACCTCCTGCCTGAAGGATTTTGGCTGCTTAAGGTTCCTTGTGTTAGATCAGGAAGCCAGACTGAAGACTGGGTGCTCTCCCAGCCCTCAGTGGGAACCATTTCCTCCTGAGGAAATCAAGTCAGTCCCAATTTAGGGTCAGGGTGCCATTCCAGGAGCCCTTAGGAGAACAGCCTCGGGTCTTATCAGGCCTCAACAACTCAAAGCTCCCTAACATGCTATTAACATAAAACAATAACCAATCCCATAGAGTTAATGATTAGTTCCAATCAGTGAAAAACCAAACACGGCCCCAGCCTCACTGGACAACCGGGAGGTGGAAATACCAGCCATCTGGGAGCCTGGCAAAGCAGATGAAAGGCAAATAAAGCATCCATTCAGATTCACAAAGTGGTGAGGTAGTAAAAGTCAGGAAGGCTGCATTCATACCACAGACACTATACAGTCTCTTCTCCCCACCCCTACTGGAAATGTGTTAGCAGCTAAACATGTGATCAGCCACAAGAAGTGTGACTGACCTTATCTTTTCACACAATGGGACCGATTGCAACAAAGCCCTCAGGAATCCCCACAGCTGCAGCTGGCTGTCTCACCACCCTTTTCAAACACACAGAAATCAGAATAAATGTACATAGAAAACATTTCCGTAAAGAGCAGATGCAAACGGACTTTCCTGATATTCTTTCTACTCTTGCTTTAGACAATACTCAGGGTGAATAGCTAACACACTACATCTAATAACCCTAACCATGCTATTTCTCAAGGGAGCCACTGTTGTATAAAGTGATAAGGAGCATGGAACTTGATATTATATCCAGAAACTCATAGATGACCTCTGCAGGTTTTTTGGTTTGGAGGTTAATTCTAACACCACAAGGAGTGAGACGGGCACATTCTAGTCCTGGGAGTTGCAATTCATTACTGTGCAGGATACTAAACCTTCTCTCGCTGTGTCATAAAGATTCATACTTTATATATTTTTTAATTTTTTTAAAATATATTTTATTGATTTTTTACAGAGAGGAAGGAAGAGGGATAGAGAGCTAGAAACATCGATCAGCTGCCTCCTGCACACCCCCCACTGGCGATGTGCCCGCAACCAAGGTACATGCCCTTGAACGGAATCGAACCCAGGACCCTTCAGTCCGCAGGCCGATGCTCTATCCACTGAGCCAAACCGGTTTCAGCCAAAGTTTCACACTTCAGAGAGTGCCATCCCACCTGTGAGAGAGGCAGAGAAAGATATGTGAGCTTCCTCCTGTAGCCCAGCAAGACAAACATGAATATGTTAAATGGCCTGAGCATGGTCTTTCATGCTCTCCAGTTTGAGCTGCTATGATTCCATTCAAAGCAAGTCTAGGAAACAGGGGTCCTCTGAACAAACCTAACACAAAACCCTGACTTGAGCATGACTGTTTGAACCCCATTTAGCACACCGTCAAAAGCAACATGAAAGAATTTGAAAGATGTAAGTAAACATGAAAAAGGAAAATAATAGTTTCATTTTCACCTTTTGATTTTTTTTTAACAGAAGGAGACCAGAAAACCATGTTAAGCCATGAAGAGGCTTCCCTTTAGTCAACTGAATGAACAGAAACTTGGACTTGCCTTCTTTCTAATGTGTTTTCTCATAAGGTGCCAAAGCAAGATGAAAGTGGATGTTTTAAGAAGCACTGGGAAGTGTGTGGGGGGACAGATAGTGTATCGGAAAGCATTTTGTAACTTGTAGAGAATAATTGATTATTGAAAGAAAATAGAATTTGAGGGCTTTTAAAAAAATATCTAAACTTTTAGAGCTTTCAGAGAGGAGGGGAGTGGGAAAAAGAAAGAGAAACATCAATGACAGGAGAGAATCACAGATAGGCTGCCTCCTGCATGCCCCTTACTGGGGACGGAGCCTGCAACCTCTGGTATGTGCCCTGACTTGGAATCCAACCATGGCCTCCTGGTTCATAGGTCAATGCTCAACCACTGAGCCACACAAGCTGGGCAACTTGAAGGCTTTTTGCCCATATAAATTGTTTTCAAAGGACTGAAAATAGTTCCTAGAGAGTTTTTTAGTCCACCCACCCCACCCTGAATTTAAAGCTTCCAGGCTACCAAGGAAGAATCGCAGCCCTACTCAGCCTCAAGTGTCAGAATCTCACCTCCACCAAACACTGCACCAATATCTCACTGCTCAAAGCTGTATTGACTCTGGGCACAACAGACTCTCACCAGACGCTAATATATGTGGAATCCACTTGTGATAGTCCCTTCATGTAAGAACAGGTGCTGCTGGAAAGCCAACCTAGAAATACAACCATTTCCAGTTCAGTCCCGAGGAGCAAGGAGGAACCGGAGTCTTCTCCCAGCTGTTGCGAAAGACCCTTGAGTCAGCTTCAATGAGTGTCCCTTGTCCTCAGGGTAAATAGGGTAAAGGAGCCCTTTCTAAGTACTTTGTTATTCATGGAGGGGAGTTGAGACTGTGAGAAGGGAGAGGGTTCAAAGTCCATTTGTAAGTTTAGCTGTAAAGGCCATTTCAGCTATATGATCTAACTGGTACCAATTCCATGTAATTCACAAACACAGAAATGTTTTATTCACCCATAACATGGGAGAGTGACAAAGTCCTTGTAAATGAAATTTCCAAACAACTGAAGTATTTTCCCAGAATTAGCAACATTTTTATATTGTCATCATTTTGATGGGATTTTTTCTGAAGTATATTACATATTTTCCTATCTTATTAAACAGAGTACAACAAATGTGAGTAGCCTTTACATGATGGCTATTAAAATGGTTGTTTCATTAGAACAATGAAACTTTTTGTTCCACTAGACCAGTGGTTCTCAACCTTTCTAATGCCACGACCTTTTAATAGAGTTCTTAGGTGACCCTGCTAGCGGTTCTCAACCTAACCCCTGGAATAAATTCCAGGCTTGTCCCAGTTTTGTTTGACATAAGTGGATCAGCCTCCAAGTAAAGAACTGAATAACTGAATACATCCCTACAATATCTAGAGCATGCATTTAATGGCATTGACTTTATATATCAGGAAATATTCTTACTCCCAGCTCTCTTTGGTGTGGTTGCGACTAACAGATAAACCACCTTAGGACAAATGAGATGCTATGGTATATTTCAGCTAGTGGAACCAGTTATTCAATGAGACAGTATGGCAGTCATTAAAAGCGGTGAGAAGTGTAGAAGCCCCAGTTTAATAGTGGAAGATAAAGATTCATTTGTTCAGCTGGCATTTGAAGAACCTGAGGTTCACATAGTGTGCCTCTGGGTTTCATTACTAGAGGGGGAATGGTGAGGAGGTGGCACCCAAGGGCATCCAATCCCAAACAGGACAAGGATGGTAGAAAATGCTGTACATTTCCTTAGGTTAAAAGGAGAGGAAAATAAAATGCAAGTTTGTCAGTCCTGTACTTTTTTTTTAAATTAAAAAACAAACAAAACAGGACTTGCTGCTTTAGGATAAAATACAAACCCCTTAGACAATTCATGGTCCACCCCTTTCCTAAGCCTCCTTTTGCTTCACTTCCCCAGCTAAAATGATGCCACCCTCTTCCCAGAGCCCCTCCTCTCCCACAAAGAGCCCCTTCCTTGGTGCCTCAGGAACCATTTCTCTGCACTCCATAGTGCTGTGTTCTTTCTCTGGGGTCACAGGCTCACTAAACCTGTGACAACCGATAGATGGTTCATATTCTATCCTAAAATTGCATATCCTATCCTAAAATTAACTGGTCCCCTTGACTGTGCGGGTTTGAGGGCAGGAACTGCTTCTCCTTCATTTCTGCAACTGCAGCGTGTGCCCAGTGCCTGATAAAATTAACATGGGATGAATAAATGAATTCACATTTTATTTGTGAAAGCAGCTGAGGAAAATATCTGGAATGAAGATTGGCAGTCTTCACAGCTTTATCCTGGCAAGAGTGGCAGGAGGCACACAGAGAGGAGCTGCTAGGATTGATGATTTTCAGATCAGATATAAGTCTAGGAAGGGATGGACAGATGGATACTCTTCCTTCTCCATGCAGCCTCCCTGAGTCATTCCAAAGTCTTGCTGTACCTGTGACTGGCTTGCCTTCCCATTGGTGGTGAGGGTGGGAAACAGTTAAGTTTAGAAAGAAATTGTTAGTGACAAAGCCTTTTCTTTTTATCCTATACAATAAGAGAGGAATATGCTAATTATCCATTATCCTATGAGGCGTAATGACTGACCGCATAACTGCTGGGTCACAGATCTGCAGGAGGGTGGGGCAGCAAACTACAAGTGGGCAGCAGAGAGCTACAGGAGGGGGCAGCAAGCTATGAGGGGGGGAGCTACAGCTAGCTATGAGGAGGGGGAGAGCTACTGGTGCATGAATTCGTGCGCAGGGCTACTAGTATATATATATTTTTATTTTTCAATTACAGTTGACATACAATATTATATTAGTTTCAAATGTACAACCCAGTGATTAAACAACATATAACTAAGTGAACACCCCAATATAACAAATACCCCCCAGCACTATACATAGTTATAATATTATTGACTATATTTACACCTCCATGATTATTCTGTAGCTACCAATTTGTACTTCTTAATCCCATCACCTTTTTCACACACACCCCAATCCTTCTCTCATTTAGCAACTGTCAAAATGTCCTCTGTATCTGAGTCAGTGACAGAGTCTTTTCCAATGCTGCTGACAGTCTCTCAAAGGAAGCATTGCCGACTCACACTGCCTGCTCTGTGTTACCTATTGGGGAATTTGGAGTCAGTGTTTTGGGGTTTTTTAATGTTAATTGATTTATTTATTTAATTGAGGTATAACATAGATACTGTGAAATGCAATCCCAAGTGTATTCTTGTTACAATTCAATGAGTTTTGACAAAGGGCTACATCAGTGAGAACCTACACCCCTAATATTTCTGTCACCCTAGAAAGTTCCTCCTTGCCCCTTTCTAATCCAGCTCCCCTTAGGGTGATTTTATAAAAATGCACATATAGATAGATAGATATAGATATATAGATATAATAAAAGCATAATATGCTAATTAGACCAGACAGCCAAATGACCTTCTGGATGTCCTTCTAGAGGACCTTCCAGATGAAGCCGTGGTGGCAGGGGCCGAGGCAGAGGTGGTTAGGGGCAATTAGGCAAGCAGGCAGAGGCAGTTAGGGGCAATCAGGCAGGCAGGCAGGTGATTAGGAGCCATCAGGCAGGCAGGCAGAGGGGTTAGGGGTGCTCAGGCAGGCAGGCAGGTGAGTGGTTAGTAGCCAGAGGTCCCAGATTGGGAGAGGGATGTCTGACTGATGGTTTAGGCCTGATCAGGCCTAAATTGGCAGTCAGACATCCCCTGAGGGGTCCCAGATTGCAAGAGGGTGCAGGCCGGGTTGATGACGCCCCCCCCCCACCTTCATGAATTTTGTGCACCAAGCCTCTAGTATATATATAAAATGCTGGCTCATATGGAACTTACATGCTAGGCAAAGCAGACTGCCATTATGTGAGTGAAATAATTCAGAATCAGCACAATATATTATAGGACATAGCATTAAATGAAATGTTTCTGTTTACTCCCATGACATGGATTTAGGGAAGCAAAACGCATTAAAATATCATCTTGGGAGTTAGTTAACAATTCAGATACCTGGGCTCACCTGGTAGCATTAATTCACAATTGCTTGGCATGAAATTTCAGGAATATCCTGTAGGTAAACCTCCCCAGGATTTCTGATATGCAGTGGGGGCTGGGCAGAGGTCAGTTATTGATGGATGGGAAGTCCAGTGCCAGAGACAGTCGGTTTGTTCAAGATGACACAGTAAATTCATGGTGTGGCCTGCATTTCTGGGAGAGGAATAGGAAAGGTGAGGGTCATGGAGCCCAGAGCCAGCCCCAGGCCATGGTGCCACCAGTACAACAGCCTGCTTAACAGTTCTCAGGACAACACAAAGTTGGGCCTTGTGCAATTAGAGAAAGTGAGAAATGGAAAGTACTGGCTTACCCACTTCAGCTGTGGGGCTTGGCAGACCCACAGCCCTGAGGAACAAACCTGCCCCCACCCCAATTCTTGTGTCTTGAAGCTGAATTCCAGCGATTGAGCTACTCCGCAGGAGGGTGGCAGGCTCCCTGCTAGGCTGACTGAGAAAGGTCAGGTTTGTCCACCCAAAATAATCACCACTAGGATGCCTCCTTCCCATGTGCCAAGTGAGCAAGTAAATCAGGTGCCAGGATGACTGACATCACTGACTAATGGCTCACGTGGGGCAAGTCCAGCCGCCCAGCCTCCTTGGCTCCATGGCCACGCAGGCAGCATTTTGGTGGCACCTCAAGCAGAACTGCCCTTTCTGTCTCCACATAGACAAAACCAAATGGCTGATAAATCACCGGATGAGCTGTGTCCTGATGAACCTTTGATCTTCCCAAGTGTCCATTTATCACTGATGAGTGGGCCTCCCATTGATGGGGCTGGAGACAAACAGAAAGTCAATCCTCTCCAGACAAGAGTAGAGCCTCTGTAGCTCTCTGTCCCTCTCCCTTCAACAACAGGTAACACTAAATGCCAGAGTCCTCTGGCCTGCACGGAAGGGGCGCCAACACCAAATCCAAGAAGAGACAGGACTTGAGAGCAGCAAAAAGGTCTTCACCCTGGCTCCATGTGAGTGTGTGACTTAAATCTAGACATTTTCCATGGCAACGTGTGAGGGTCCCCCAGCCTTTAGCATCTACTCAGCCCCTCTCTCAGTCCCTGACACTGCCCTCCATTCCCAATTATGGATCAGTGAGATGGGAGTTCATGCGGGAGTCGTAGACTCAGTAATGCCCAAGAGCCTGTGAGAGGATACAGATGGGGAGGTGTCTCCAGTCCCTGGTGGGTTCTGCTACACCATGACCCTGGGTGAGCCACTGCATCTCTGGGCATCAGTTTCCTTATTTGTAAAACAAAGGGGTTAGAATAAGTTGCCCTTCAGCTCAATTCTGATATTGTGGGTTATAGTCCACCCCTCCTAGGCCAAGAACCTTGAATTTGTTTTTTTCTGTTTCCTATTGGGGACAGATCCATCTATTAGGCACATAGCCAAGAAGGGCAAAGTTCTAGCTATCATTCCAGGTAGGAAGGGGGACACCTGTTTATAAGATTCTTAATGGTAAAGCTCTTAACTTGTTTATCTTTGTATCTTTAGAACAAAATAGGTGTTAAATAAATGCTTGTAAAATGATTGTGCAACTCATCTAAACACCAAGACTCCATGTGGCCTATTTCTGACTTGCTCTTCTATTCAAAAAAACACTGAGTACCCACCAATATAAATTAAAAAGGAATTGCAATCATTACTGTGTCTTGAGAAATTTTTAAGGCAGGACGTCTAATTCACAACCCTGAGAAATCCTTCTTAAAACTTCTGTCCTCATCTCTTCAGTTCTCTTACACTTACCTACTGCTGCTCATAAACCTCTTACACTTCAAAGCCTCACTCTCAGCTCAGTATCCCTGACCTTTGCAGACACAGCCTCCTTTGGCCCCAGCTTTTTGGGCTCCTTCCCCTTTCCTCACTTCCTCCCTAGGTGATCTCTCAATTCCTCTGTCCAATTCTTCTCTCTCTCTCTCTCTATCTATCTCCTACGTTTTTATTGATTTTAGAAAGAGAAGAAGGGAGAGGAAGAGGGAGCTAGAAACATCAATGATAAGAAAGTAACATCGATCATCCACTTCCTGCATGCACCCCTGGGGATTAAGCCCACAAACCAGGCATGAGCTCTGACTAGGAATGTAACTAGTGACCCTTTGGTTCATGGACTGATGCCCAACCAACTGAGCCACGCCAGCCAGGGCCCACTCAGGGCTCTCTCACTTTTTAAAAATTGTATTGTATTTTTATTGTTGACATTATTACATTTGCCCCCCATTTTTCCTCCCTTTGCCCCTCTCACCCAGACCTGCTCTCCCCTCCCTCTGGCCCTCACCACATTGTTGTCTGTGTCCATGGGCTATTCATGTATATTCTTTGGTCTGTCTTTCTCTTTTTTGCACTTTCCCTATTTTACATCACCAAAGCTAGGTGCAAGCACACAAACACCAAATTTCCTTTACAGTCGTGGAGAAGTAAGAACCGAGAGAACAAAACTAGTTTCTAGCAGACTAGGGCTGAGGGCAGGATTGGAAGGAAGAACTATAAGAGGAAAGATTAATATTGTGATTTTTTACTGTTCCTTTGAGCTTGAATGGCCCATGAAGCTCTAGGTGTTGTCTGACTCAAGCTAGGAGCTACCTAGGTGAAGAAGGTCAGTAAAATGTGCCTGGGTAGCCAGAGTTTACATTTGACAGTGTCTGGAATGGAAGAGGTCTCATTAAATACTTGTTTGATTAAGTAATTCATCAATTCTAACTGGAAAGAGAAAAATATATAAAATAGAACCACACAAGAGGAAATAAACATTCAACACTAAATTAGTACTAGCAAATTCCACACTTCATCTTTCAAAAGGCAAATTTTCCCTGTAGGAAAGTGAGAAGGGAAAGCCCTATCAGGGGGCAACTGATACCACAACACTGCTCAGGTGATGGGTATGGGATAAAGGTCCAGAGATAATCCCTATATTCTTCCCTGCTGTGTTTAGAGTTATCTTTATGGCTCTGAGCTGGTGAAATTTAGTTGCCTGCCATAGCTTCAAGGATTGTTTCTGGATTCTTCCAGGTTTGAGGTCAGCAGGGCTCTGTGACTAGAGAAGCTTTCTGTTGTTGTTGTTATAACTACTATTAAAACATCTTTATTTGCATGTTTTCAGTAGGCGTGTGAAATCATGTTAACTCTCAGCGAGGCTCTGTCCTGAAGGATTCCTCAGGGGAAGGGGTCACTTTACTATCTCTGACCCACATGGAAAGTCTTGACATGGTCTTTCCTCATTTCATCCCAAATAAGCAAAAGAAGAACAAACATTCATGAAAGGAACCTATGAAAGCAACAAAGACTGAAAGATTAGCCTGTGAAAATGGGACACTTGGGAAATCTGGGCTGTTGAGAAAAAAACAAAAACCATGAGTTAACTGCAGAATGGAACAGTCCTTACCCCATTCTGTGCAGGTAAACTTGGGTAAGACTGGCACTGGCTCACACCTGCTTCTCCTAAGGGAGTAACCTTGAGAAGCTCAGTTAATCAGTCTACCTGAGAGAAGCCCTGGCTGTCCAGAGTTCTTGCTTTTTCATGGTGCATGCAGTATTTGAAGGATCCTTGAAGGACTCTGATAAAAACCCGTTGTCACACTCTGTTAACTTACTAAGGGTCTACTCGCATGAGGTAATAGGATCCAGTGAAGAGAACAGAGCTTTGGAACCTGAAGAACTTTGGCTGTACCTTTTTGTATGTGCTGGTATGTGAGCTATGGCAAATGATTTAATTTCTCATAGGTCCTCTTTTATTATCTGTGGGTAATGGTAAATTAATAATAGTAATAGTAATAAGCATAATGCAGGGAACACTGAATATGAGATAACAGATAACAAGTACTTGGCACAATGTCTAGCCATGATCACCCTCAATAAAAGTTACCTGTTGGTCACCAGTTAATAAACTGGACGTTTCAGGCTGACACTTCACTTTGAATGTCCTTGCACTTGCAAAAACTTTTTGATTGGCCTTCCAGTCTATTAGCATAGAGTGGACTAATTTCTGCGGTTAAGTAAATAAATTACTCACTAAAAAGATGATTGATACCTGCCTACACTGGGAGCTTTCTGGTTACTCTTTGGAATTACAAGAGTAATGTGATAATTGTCATAGGAATAAAATCAATCAATCAATCAATCAATCAATCAGACAAATAAGAGAAACCTCTATAGCTTTATTATTCACTTCCAAATAATTGGAAATACCTGAACCTTTAAATATACAATAACAAGAACTAGAACCCAAAGTTTTCCTTGACCTTTTTTATGAATATTTTATGGTAAATCATATGTTTCTAACACCAGATGTAGCAGATTTCAATATATAAGAAGTTAAAAAATGAGACGTAAAACAAATGTGACTTGAAGTGGGAATTATTTCTCCGAGAGGCCAAATGCTAAGGAATGGTTTGATACTTAAAGAATTACAGACTATTTCATACAGGAATGTAACAACCAGCTTTTATTTTATCATTCACTATGTCATTTATTCATTCACTCAAGGCATGTGTGCATACATGCATTCATAAAACAAGTGTTCATCTATTGCACAGGCACTGTGCAAGGTATTGGGGATACAAAGCTGAAAGTGACAGGAGTTAGACATGGTTTCTGTACTGGCCTGTGTTAGGTCAGAGGTATAAATACACACTCTGCTAATGGGTGTAATGTGATAAAGTGAGACAGTGGACATGTGGGGGCATTATTTGCAGGAGCTGAGTGGAGAGATGTCGTCCTCTACCACAGGGCATTAGGAAAGGCTTGATAATACATGAAATCATTTTTTTGAGTTGGTTCTTAAAAAATGAGTAGAGTTTGTTAGATGGGAAAAAGTCCAAGCAGAGAGAATAATGTGAAGTGTAAAGTGCAATAGACGTTCCAAGTATAGCAATGGTAAAAGCAGTATATTATGTGTGTATGAGCCAAATGGGTCATAAGGCTGGGAATATGAGTAGCCAGAATCCACTGTGAGATATTTAGAATGCCATTCTAAGAAAGAGATAGAAGCAACTATAAAATGTAAGATGTTAGATCCAGTGAAAGCAGAAATTTTTCTCAAGACAAAATACTTGGACATTGGGATAATTAGGAAATGGGCATCTAAGACTATACATCATTTCTCATTGAGAACTAGGACCAAAGATAATTTGTACTGTGTATTTTCTCAGCCTTCCTTAGTCATCCACATATGTGTTTATGACATTATTTTAAAGATTGGTTGAAAATTTAATAGCAAGCACAAAAAAAGACTTCTGTCTAAGGGGAGAAGAAAGGTGGTGTTTTGCTTGGTATGAGATGTGACTGAATAAATGCATACCTTTTCCACTTTTGTTTAAATATTAAAAGCATGCTTTTATTTTGTTCCAATTTCAACAATTATACATGTTTAAATTATAGAAATTAAGTCTTAAGAAAATAAAATTTTCTTTATGTATTCAAATATAAAACAATTAAGATGCTGTTTAGTAATTGATTTTTTGTCTTTGCTTTTGTGCTTAGAAATCATTTCCCTTTCAAGAGATCAAATAAAAATAATCCTCTTATATTTTCTTTTAACTCATGTTTTCAGTTTTCATATTTAATTCAAATCTATACTGAATCTATTTTTATGAATGTTCTTAGGTAAGATACATTTATGAGGGTGGGCCTCTTTTTTCCCCATTAAACGACTCATTTATGTCTTCATCTTATTATTCATTTTGTCATGTCCTATTGTTATCATATCAACAGTAGGCCAAGAGCTTTCTGGGTGGTTTCTTGCCATTATAAAGTAATATTGCTAATCCCATCCCTTCTACTCTTGTTATTTCTGTCCCCAAACTGGCTAACAGGGTTTGGCCTTTTTGCCCACTGGCCACCTCTTTAAGTCATTGAGCTGTTGCTAGCCGCTTAGCATGGCCTGTAGAAAATGCCCCCATTCGGGTTCCTCTGGAGGTTTTTAGCAAAAGCCAGGCATCTATCTGACAGATCCCTGAGCTCATCTCCAGAGGGCCTTCCAAACTGAGGATGGGGTGGGACTATCCCAAAAGGTTATCACACACACACTCCTTGAGCAATACAGACTTTCATTCATTCCCTAAGCAAACAGTGTTCTCCAGATATAGGAATAAATGAGAGGCCCCCAAGGTATTCACTCATCTTTCTAGAATGCCCTAGAGGAGCTGATGAGTTGAGCTACCTCATGAAAAGGATCTCATGGGCTGACATCATGGGAATCTGCCCAATCTCATTCAATTTATTCAACAAATATTTGTTAAACTACTATTTGCCAAGAACCATGCTGGGTGCTGGGATGTAAGACTTCAGGAGCTCACTGCTGAGTAGAAAACAGATTAACAGATGGTTACACTACAGTTTGATAAGACCTGAAATAGGTGAAAGCTCAGATGTTATGGGTTTCTGGGTTATTCATCCCCTCCTGGCAAGGACTTATCAGCTATATTAACAAAAGCATTTCTTTCATATTCAAAGTAATAGCAAAGTTAATTATAATCTAGTTAACCTGAGACTCTTCAGAGTGGCTATAAACTCCCCTCAGACCCAACTTTCAGAGTTACAGAGGAAGTCAGCTATGGTTGACAATTGAAAGGCTCAAAATTTTTTAAAAAATAAGGTTGAGTGAATGATTTGGTCCTCTCAACCAGGAACTTCATCTGGCTGCTTGACTTCATAGCAGTCAACGCCAAGAGCAAGCAGCCTGGGAAGAGATAATACAAGCTGGTCACCTTAGAAATGTCTTTCCCTTGTATTCCAGTGACCCAAATCCATGGGCCCTGCTGTTGTTTGTTTTGGCTTCTTTCTTCTGAAGCCTAAGGTAGCTCATGTGTGGTGGGCTGTTTATTTGACAAATCTTTTAATGGGTGAATTAGCAAGCTTCTTATGTGGTCACCTGATAGGTCAGACAGCCTTCAGCCACACACACAAATTAAAGAATAACCTCCCCCCCTCCCCGCCCCTAAAACTGCAAACAACCAAATCTTGATCATTCTATGATAGAGTCCTGAAATAATCTGAGCTACTTCTATCTGTTCATTTTTTGTATTAGGAAATGGAGAAGAAAGACACAGAAGGAAAATCAAATGTAAGTGACAGTCTTCCAAGCAGACTTGCTGGAGGAAATTGAAAAGAGGTTCTGAGATGGTTGTGTTTTTGTTTGTTTGTTTCTTACATTTTTATGTCCCCTCCTTCACTCTGGGCCCCTTGATGATGAGTAATCAAGCGCTGGTTTTAGAACAAATCTTTACTTCCTCACAATCTCCTTGAGATTTTCTCTTTCATTCTCTGTTGTTGTTTTTTTCCACCCAGCAACTGATTTCAGAGCTTGCTGCAGTTCTAATGCTTCACCTCCTTCCCCCAAAAGTAAGTCTCCTTATGTCTAATAATTCACACTTTTACATAAATACTTTTGACATTCTAACATGGGTTTAGGCAAGACTGTGTGGGGGAATGATATATATGCACATGAGTCCCTCTTATTGCCACTCTATCTGCTTTCATTAATTTTTTGACATTTTCATTCATTCCCTTAGCTCCAAACTGCCAGAAATTTATTAAAGTACACACTATTACATTGTCCAAAATAATTAAAATCTAATTCTTATAGCTTTTTTACTTTCCTTCAATTCATTGCTGCTTAGAATAACTATCAACTCCACTCAATGCTGCACATCAGCTCATGAGAGAGAAAATAGCAAAGAGGAATAATTCCAAACAACTAAAGTTCTAGATTCATTTAGATTTCCCAGGCCTGTTTCTTCACATGTAAAACTGGGATAATCTCCACCTTATAATTCTGATGTATTAGGGATAACATATGGAAAGGACCTTGAAAGAAACTTAGTAAGTGGAGGCACCCACCAATCAGAAGTCATTATTATCACTATCATTATGACAGATGTTACCTGTAGTGCCTTATTTTCTAAAATTTAAATTGTAGCCTAAGTATCATGTGATCCAGCAAGAAAAATATCCAAGCAACTGCTGTGTTTCCTCTTCTAGTTGGGGATACAAAGTAGGAGAGAAAAAGAAAAGGAAGCAAGAGTAATGCCCTAAAAGACAAATAGTGGATGGATTCTAGGTACCCATTCCTATTTTTCCTGGTTGCTTTTTCCATATCATACTATATACTTATTTTAAAATCCTTCCTTAGCTTCATTTCTTCCTTCTCCTCTTTCACTCTTGTTTATTTTCTGCTCTGCTCCCTGAGTGGTCACAACTACAATTTATTCTCTATGCTCCCATTCTAAAAGAAACCTTAGTCAGTCATCTGAATAGGAAGTGACCTGAACCCCATAGTATTGAAGCACACACAGAAAGGTCTGGTGCCTGGATGATGGTACACACTTGCCTAAGTTGTCTTCCCAGGGCTCTTTGGCTTGGAATTCCATTGTCCAGAGGCCAACTGTGCATACTCAGGGAAGGGGCCAGACCAATCTGTTCCCCTCTGCCTCCTTCAGGAAGGCTTATTTGATAAAAACACAGCACACAATTGCCATACCTTGTACTAAACCCAGAATAAAAGAATGAGATTATTTTCAAATAATTCCCCATCACTGTTGTCATGAGTACTCAAAGGAAACCTTAGTTGTTAGCTAGGTTCTCACTATATTTCAAGTTTGTTTGTTTGTTTCTTTGTTTTACTCTATAGTCTTTCCCTGCACAACTTCACTTATTCATTCAACCATCCACTTTTCCACATTTATTTATTAATTACCTATCTTATTTCAGGAGCAATTCTAGGCTTTGGAAATATAACATCACAACATTGACTATGCTCATGCTCCTATGGGTTATACATTCTACATTATAGGGAGATAAACTCTATAAATTAAAGAAATCCAGATTGGGGGTGGTGGGTGAGAGAAGATGAATGCTTAGTAAGAAAGAGGGGGGAAATGGATGTTATCAACAAGGAGGTGGCATTTGGGGAAAGATATGAAAGAAAAGTAAGATGAGTTAAATGGGTCTCCAAAAGAGGACATCCCAGCAGAGCAAACAATAAATGCAAATGTCTGCCATGAGAAAGTGCTTCAAGTGTTCAAGCAACAAAAAGAAGGAAATGAGATTGCAGCAGAGTGGGAATTAGAGGAGCCGCAGGAGATGAGCTCAGAGGAGCAATCAGGGAGCCAGCGAGTAGGGACTTGTTCATGGTTAAGAAAGTGGATTTTGTTTTCAATTAAATGGATTCTATTGGAGAGTTTGAACAGAGGTCTGCTTCAATCTGACTTATGTTTTAAAAGGACCATTTGGGCTACCTGGTGAAGAAAAGACCACTGGAGAACAAGAGTAAGAGAGGGGAGACCAGTTAGGAGCCTATTTCCACAACCCAGACACCTAATACTGTGGATAGTCACTAATGGTAATAGAATCTGCACAGGCTTTTGCTCAACTTCTTACCACCAACCCAAAAAGAACTTCAAATGAGGTTTCAAATTCTTCAAAAAAGATACACAAAAGTGATATTAACTATTGTCTACTTTACCAAATATTTGAGAGGCTTAAGGAGGTGAACTATTTACAGTCATGAAGCATTTAACAATGGTATAAGTTCTGAGAAATGAGTTGAGAGGTTATTTCAGCATTGTGAACATCATAGAATGTACTTCCACAAAGCCTACTACACACCTAGGCCTATGTGGTAAAGCCTACTACACACCTAGGCCTATGTGCTCTTAGGCTACAAACCTGTATAGTGTATTACTGTACAAAACAACAGGCAAATAAATATAGCACAGAGAAAATTATGTAATTGAAAGATACAGGATTCCTGTCAAGATGGCAGTATAGGTAAACACCATATTCATCACCTCCCATAACCACTTCAAAATTACAACTAAACTACAGAGCAACCATCATTCAGAATCACCTGAAATCAAGCTGAACAGAAGTCCTACAACTAGGGAATTAAAGAAGAAGCACATTGAGACTGTTAGGAGGGGCAGAGATGCAGGGCAGAATCACAGAACCAGCTGGTCCCACATCCACGTGTGGCATTTTAAAATTGGGAGGGATATCTAGGCTGTGAAAGTTTCCTGAGGAGCGAGGGGTCCCAGCCCCACACCAGACCCACCAGGACAGGGTTCCAGAGCCAGGAAGAGAAGTCCTTGTAACTTCAGGCTGTAAAAAACAGCAGGGATTGTGGCTGAGTGACATGGAGGCTGCTGGAGTCCTAGGCAGTTCCTCTTAAAAGGCCAGCACAAAGATTTACTAGGACTCACTGCCTCTGAGTTCCAGTGCTGGGGCAGCCACTTGAAAGGAACCTGGGACATTTGGGGAGGAACTAATGTGTCTAAAATTGGTGCGAGACCTGGAATGGCAGCTTTCTCCTTGGCAGAAGTTCTGGTAGAGTCCATAGTTCCTTTGCTGATCCCTCCCCACCACAGAGCCTACAGACAGGCACTATATCTGAGTCTCCATCAACCAGCCACACACTTTTCATCCCACCCTGAGACCCCACCATCCCCCCCCCCCTCCCCCCCCCCGCCTACTTGCAGGTACATCCAAGCCACTTTCAGGGGCTTTTCCATAAACTGGCCTCTCTTGCCGCACGCCTCAGATTTTCCTAAAATATCTCAAACAAGCAACAACTGGCCTCAGTGTGTCCCATGCTTCTCAATAAGTGGCCCCAGGCCTGGTATTAGCAGTAGCCTTCCTTGGCTCACAGCTTGGCCTCTCCTAAGTACCTCTAAGCCCAACACAAGTATCAGCTATCTGAAAATGGCTTTGTAGTTCATGCTGCGTGGCTTCTGGCAGGGCATAGGCAGTGGCTGACTTTGCACCTCCCGAGAATGTCCAGAGCCAGTGCATCCAGTGATCAACTTTGACCATGCCGGATTACAACCCTACCACCTCCACAAGTGACACACTCAAGGTGCAGACTTGGTGAGCACCAAAGCCCCACTGAAGCAAGTCCTGCTCCACAGGGTCAGCTCCTGCACAGTAGCTCTTCCACTATAGTTACAGCTGATCCTCTGACTGAGAGTCAAATCCTTCCAGTGACACCAACATAAATCAAGGCTCAACTATAATAGGACAGTGCACACAGCTCATCCAGGGGCATACCTGGAGTGGCCAAATCAGGTGGCCAGGGAGGCTGAACCATTTAGCCCTATAGGACACCTACTATATAAGGTCACTCCTCCAGGTCTGGGAGATAGAGCAGATATGCCTAATACATAGAAACAAACACAGGGAAGCATCCAAAATGTGAAGACAAAAAAAGAGATGTCACAAATGAAAAATCAGGAGAAATCTCCAGAAAAAGAACTAAATGAAATGAATGTAAGAAAACTACCAGATACAGATTTCAAAACAATGATTATAAGGATGCTCAATGAGAACTTCAAGAAATTTATTGAGAACATCAATAACATAAAAAAGACCAGTCAGAAATGAAGGATACACTAACTGAAATTAATAATAAATTACAGGGAATCAACAGTAGAGTAGAGGACACCAAGAATCATATCAAGAATTTGGAATATAAGGAAGCAAAAAACACCTAATCAGAACAGCAAAAAGAAAAAAAGATTCCAAAAATATGAAGATAGTGTAAGGAGCTTCTGGAACAACTTTAAGTATACCAACATTCACATCATGAGGTGCCAGAAGGAGAACAGAGGGAGCAAGAAATTGAAAACGTATTTGAAAAAAAATGACAGAAAACTTCCCTTACTTGGTGAAAGAAATAGACTTACAAGTCCAGGAAGCACAGAGAGACCCAAAGAAGATGAATCCAAAAAGACCCACACCAAGGCACATTATAATTAAAATGCCAAAGGTTAAAGACAAAGATAATCTGCAAAGCAGCAAGAGAAAAGCACTTACAAGAAAAGCAGCAAGAGAAAAGCACCTACAAAAAGTTACCTACAAGAAAGTGCTCTTATGACTTTTAGCTGATTTCTCAACAGAAATTTTGCTGGCCAGAAGGGAGTGGCAAAAAATATTCAAAGTTATGAAAAGCAAGGACTTACAACCAAGATTACTCTACCCAACAAAGCTATCATTTAGAATGAAGGATATATAAAGAGCTTCCGAGACAAGAAAAAGCTAAAGGAGTTCATCACCACCAAATCAGTATTACATAAAATGTTAAAGAATCTTCTTTAAGAAGAAAAAAAAAAGATAAAAAATATGAACAAAAAATGGCAATAAATACATATCTATCAACAATAGGATCTAAAATTCAAAATAAATGAACAAGCAAAACATAAACAGACTCATAGAAACAGAGAACATTTTGATAGTTGCCAGATGGGAGGGGTGTTTGGGGAATGGGTAAAAAATGTGAAGAGATTTAAAAGCGCTAATTAGTAGTGATAATGTAGTCTAAGGGTGTAAAGTACAGCATAGGGAATATAGTCATAATACTCTAATAACTACTTATGGTGTCAGATGGGTAAGATTTTGGGGATGATCACTTGATAAGTTTTATAATATCTAATCACCTGAAACTAATATAATATTGTATGTCAACTGTAATTGAAAAAACATTTTTAAATGATTAAAAAATAAAGAGATACTAAAAAGAAGTTAGATGAGGCTGCTGCTAGTGTAACATGGGATACTGCTTTTACAGAAAACATTTTTATAAGTAGAAAGAGTGTATCCTAAAATATGATAAAAAGTATGTTAGAGTAAATACATAAACCAATAACATCGTTATTGATTCTTATTATCAAGTAGTATGTACTATACATAATTGTATGTGCTATACTTTTATATAATTGGTAGTGTAGTAGGTTTATTTATACTGAGCATCACCACAGACATGTAAGTAATGCATTGTGCTATAATGTTATAACAGCTACAGTGTCACTAGGCAATAGGAATTTTTCATCTCTATTATCATCTTATGGGACCACCATCATATCTGCAATCTGTGGTTGACCTAAATGTTGGTATGAGGCACATGACTGTATATCGCAAATGCCACAGCAAGCCATGCTAAAAGCACCATTTGACCATTATGCTCTCCTGTGCTCCTCTTTAGTGGACAGCTCTCTTCCCCTGCCCAGATTCCTGCTCCCTATTGACTCAATTTTTTCCTCCCTACTATGCAAATGTATTCATCTCTGCACAAGCTTCTACTCCCCAGAAGTACCTAATCAAGTCTCCTGTAGTGTTCAGATATAGCACACCCTTTGGCTAAGAACATTTGTTCTCCCCTTAAGGTAATGTGAAAAACACCCATTGTTACTGGAGAATGCTTTTTGCAGTCTTACTTCCTACTCCAAAGAGTTCATCCAAAGTACTGCCTACAAAAATAATTTTGCTGATAAAACTTTTTCATATCTAATAAAACCTACAACTAGCATATATTTCTCTTGGTCTCATTTTTTAATTGTATTTGTTCATGACAATGTCCTCTGAGAGATGTAAATTTTCTTACAGGCCACCTTGCTTATCCCCACACTGCTAACATTAGCACAGTGCCTGTCACTTAGCAAACATTGCTGAATCAGAACCAAATGGACAGAAATCTTTACCTTACTATTTTTTGATGAACCAAAAATCTATATATAGATTTATATATTTATGTATTTGTATTTATATTTATATTTATATATATAGACTTATATTTATTTATACTTGATGTGTTAATGGTTTGTCTGAGTTTTATAAACTGCATGCAAAGTAGAAACCCAGGAATTCAAAGTGGAGTATAGAAGTTTAAGTATCAGTACAATTCTTGCCTGAGACAGTAATAAAATCCTCACCATCCTTCTTCTCTTTCTTTTCCTCTTTATTCTTGGATAGATTGCACTGGTTTCTAAGCCTTCCTCTTGCCTTGCCAATTAAATCATCTGCAATATTCTTGGAGGAGGGGAGGAACATTAGTGATCCATGGAGAATGGGAACTTAGGGGTGGGAATCTAGACTCTCCATATTCTATTCAGCACTTGGTACATGTTGCTCTTGGGATCACTCCAGGAAATACACGTTTGCTAGCAGTTTGTCTACTCACAGTGAGCAGAATATGGATGAATTACCTAATTCAGTAGGTCCTTCTGAGCCATAACATCTGGTTAGACAGCTTTGTACCCAATAACTACTGCCAATTGGCTGTTGTATGTTCTACTTTCCTCACCTCCCTATCAACATCTCTTTGAATGCAGTTTGGAATGAACAGCAGCTACAAGGCAGCAGCATAAAAAGCCAAAGAGCAGAACCAACACACAAGCTCATTTGTGAGACAAATCTTTAATAAAGCAAACTGCAAAGCATAGCAGATCTCTACCATCTAGCCTAATCTATTAAAATCTAGTTTGTCAAAATTACTGTGTATGGTTTTTTATAAAAACTAGAGGCCTGGTGCACAAAATTTCTGCATGGGTAGGGTCCCTAGGCCTGGCTGGCAATCAGGGCTGATCAGGGCCTTCCAGCTGCCAGTAGGGGCCTTACTTCGTTCCATGCTGCCCCCTGGTGGTCAGCGCACGTCATAGCGAGTGACCAAACTCCCAGTCTCCTGGTCAAAATCTAAGGGGACACTTTGCATATTAGCCTTTTATATATATAGTTAAAAAACAAGGATCTTCAACAAATCATCAAATTCTATGGTAGGTAGATTATGAGCTACTTGAGAGTTAAAAGCTGGGTCCAATTAACTTGTTATTCTCCAGAGCAATCTTGCACACTGCCTGTGTCTTAGCAGGTGCTGACTTATCTTTTCTGAGTGAATAAATAAATCATCCCAGGCTGGCTTTATCTTGCTAATTGTAGAGAACTTATGATTCATATGCAATAAAATCACCAGGGAATAAAATCTCACAATAGTCTTTCGTCTTAACATCAATGTGTTGAGTAATTCTTTCTGTTGAAAGTCTATATCACATTCCTCTAGGTCTCAGAAGCTACTACATGTTTAAAGATTGATCTATGATCATCCTAATCCCATCCCTTTTTCTTAAACCACTTTAAAAAAAGAAATACCTGTAATTCCAGAAGAAAAAAGAATCCTGATTAGATGCTTGGATCCTGAAACAAAGGCTTAATGAGGGAGCGCTTGTTACCACCCCGAGGATGTTGACAAGGTCCCTCCTGAGTTGAATCTCCCACCAAGAGCTGGCAGGGCTCCTACCACCCAGAAGTGATAGACAACTCACTTTAGATTCCTTACCCCTAAGGGTACCACAAACTGAGAAGGCAAAGGCAGGGCCACTTCCAGAACATTGAGATAGCCTGCTAAACTGGGGATGAGGGTGCCTCCCTGTCCCTATGTTTCCTAACCATATCCTTGCTAGAGAGGCACCTGAGAAAGGTAAAGTCTCAATTAGTCACCTTAAGCACTCACCAGATATCTGCTGACCTTATCTCCATGGTAATTAAAAGGAACAGCTTGAGTAAAGGAGAAAAAAAATCAGTATGGAGGAAATATAACCTGTCATAGAAGGCATATTGATTTGGGCTTCGTTTTTCAGTGACAAGCTCAGCATTCCTGAATCCAGATCTTATGAGAAATAAAAAGCAAATTATTCCCCCATGGTTTATGACAGAGTAGATACACCAAGATCAACAAAGATTCCAGCCTTTGCTTTAGAGATTACCCCTATTAAATTCTGAATCACACAGTCCTGTTTAGCAAGCTGCGTTCTCGGCTAAATAAAGGGTGCTTGCTGCACCAATAGCAAATATAGCCTGTGGCCTCCTTAAGATAACTGAGAAAATTCCATGTTCAAGAATCACTCCTGGGACATGGCTCGTCCTCAAGCCCCATAGAAACAAGTTGCTGGGCACTGTATGCCTTGCACTCCTTTGTAGGTCTAACCACAGATTTTCTTCATTTAAGACGCAGTTTTCCCCTTTTAACTTATATGGTCACTAGCAAGAACCCATCACTGGGAGGTGAACATGTAGATTATGACCACGAGCAGATAGAGCTGGCTGGGGTCCTGACTCATGGTGAGTTTGATGGGAACAGGCATGTGCTCCAAATACTCACATACTCACCTGTGCCTGGGACCCAGTAATGCCAGACCATTAGCCCTCAACCAAAACTCTTAAAGCTACAGTAATTTTAAAAAAGAGTCTAAATCTAATGAACTCAGGATATCTACAGAAAAATCAAAAGGATAAATAAGGGGGGAGTTAAAAGGGTTATAAAAAAGATGAAGATAATTTATTTCATTCACCTCTGCAGTTTTCACTATTTATTAGTGTGAAAAGCTTTTCAAAGAAAAGAAAAACTGCTCAAATCTTCTCATACAATACAGAGCACAAATATATATTCTCTCTCTCTCTCTCTCTCTCTTTCACACACACACACAATTTATCTAAATTATTTGAATTTGAAACACATTTCCTTACTAGCTATTCAAGCCCCAGTTAAAAAGCCTCAGATCTCAGGCATAATAATAAGTCATCATTCAAATGTTTGCATCAGATAACTAGAGCAAAAATAAAAGCTGGCAACCTACATCAGTGTAACTCATAGTACTTCTCTGTTTGGGTAAATCAGTTGTAGGCCTTGTATATTGTCCCCAAAATGATTTTGAAAACATAAATTTCTACTGATAATTTGTAAAATAAAAATGCTGAGTTTCATCAAGAAAGTTAAATTTATTAATCAAGACTACAGCAAACTTAAGTATCTTGCTATCATTTCAGAATTTTCAATAGTATCTAAGGCTGTGCTTTCAGATTAGCCATGATCATACAAATGACTTTGGTGAATCGGGGAAAACATGCTTTTCTGTCGAGCATGTACAGAGAAGGAGCGTTTAAAAGGCAGAGCCCATGCTGTAGTCAATATGTCATCTCAGAGCCCAACACAGCAGCGGCCAGTAACAAATACAGAAGTGAAAGGATGGCTTGGAAAGAACACACAAACAAAGGGAGAAGATACTTGAACTAGGTAACTTTTAAAAGCAGGAAATACCTGTATGAACTCCTGGGACACATATTTGAAATTCTCTAGGCCCCTGACAAGCACTGGAGTGCTCAGGGAAAGACTTCATAGAAAAGGCTTATCAAATAGCAGGTGATATTTAAACATCATTCACTGAATAGTTCCTCCACGTATTGATTCAGTAAATATTTATGACTGACCCTACTATGGCAAGTCATGGTGACAGGAGATGGGCAATGTGGAAGATCCACTCACTGCCTTCCCAGAATTAGGGAGATAAAATATATATAATTCCTTTCCTCCCATTCTGCTTTGATTTGCTTGATAGCCATCAAAATTTGCTAGTGGAAAAACAATGACTGAATCTGCAATGGGTATCCTATATAATAAAGAGCTAATATATACAAATGGTCATTACTCCCTCACACTGTAATGCCTTGATGGCTCAGACACTCAACTGGGGAGAAAGGAATGGGGACCAGCCAGGCTGCAGCCTAGGAGAGGGACAAGCCACCCACACTGTGGTCCTGAGCACTAGCACTTGCAGCTGTGGCCCAGACGAAGCCCCCTGCCCACGGTCCCCTGTGGCTGTGGCTGGCCCAAGTCCTGAATGCCTGGGGCCAACCAGGAGGAGGGAAACCTGGGTCCCGGGTGTGGGTGAGGCAGAGGCAATTAGGGGCAATCAGGCCAGCAGGGGAGCAGTTAGGGACCATCAGGCAGGCAGGCAGAAATGGTTAGGGGTGATAAGGTAGGCAGGTGGTTAGGAGCCAGAGGTCCCAGATTGCAAGAGGCAGTCGGACATCCCCCAAGGGTCCTGGATTGGAGCGGGTGCAGGCCAGGCTGAGGGACCCCACCCCTCCGTGCACAAATTTTGTTTACCCAGGCCTCTAGTTTGTTCATATTCCCTTAGAACAGGGTTTCTCAACTTCAACACCATTAACATTTTGGGCCAGGTCATTCGTTGCTGTTGAAGGATGTTCTGCTAATTGTAGAATGTTTAGCAGGATACTCTTTTCTACCCACTACATGTCAACAGCACTCTCTCCCTAGCATGACAATCAAAATATCCCATGGGGAACAAAAGCATCCCTAATTGAGAACCACTGACTTCGAAAATGTGAACAACAGAAGATGATATGGATGACTAAACAGGGAAAGAATTAAGAGAAAACTAGGAAATAGAGAAAATGCATGTGTTTTTTTAAATGGGCAATATAGAATTTCAGTTGCCTAATAATTTTCAACACCATTTTTAGACATTTGCTTCCTGTTAGGATATAAAAAATAGCAAGAGATCATTGCTTCCATCTATACAGGGAAACAAATCCAGACATGCTACATAATTATAGTTTTAAGAAACTCATCAGAGAATATGGAGCAAGAAAACATAAGTGAGATAAATTTCATGAGAGAAAATCTCAGGACTGCTTTTAGCCCTTGCCAAGGGTGGGAAAAGGAGTCTACTGTGGATGGGATGAGAAGTCAGCTAAACTTTGGATGGACTTTTGATTGTTGTCAGCTAGGAAGTTCCTTAATCACAAAATGAGTCTGCAAATAATTCTATAATATTTTCCTGTAAGTCTTCATCAAGGACAAAGGGATGGTACACAGAAGGCTGGGGACAAGGCAGGAGTCCTGAGAGACATCATCCATAACATACATGGGACCTTTGGTGCAAGGCAGGGGCTTCCAAAGGCTGGAGACAGGGCAGGAGAGCTACAAGATGTCCCCTGAGGTACTCCAGGGCTTTCTAAGGACAGTACAGTGGCCTGCTGATGGCTGGGATCAGGTGCAAAAGGCTTTCCCTAAGGTCAAGCAGTAGCTGCCTGTCTAGAGACAGAAGAAAGGGGGAAGAAAGACCTCACAACATGCAAATCACAACGTGCAAAATACTAGTGGAGTGACCAGAGAGCAAAACCTGATATAAGTGTCCAGCAGCCAGACTATAAAGCAGAGAGATACCCCCAGACTCAGAAAGCTGAATTCTGACACATAAAGAGATCTTTGGAGTTTCAATGATATTCATATTCCAAGCCCAGATGAATTCAAAGTCCTGATCCTGTCCTAAAAGATTTGAGCCAATGGCGAATGGACTCCAACAAAGTATGCAGCTGCCTAAACCTGGAGGGAGAGCAGAATTAAGGAACTGCCCACTCTTCAGCCTCACACCGAACTGCGGGGAGTGACAGTCTGCAACTGGGAAAGGAGTTCTGAGGAACACAGGAGAATGCAGGGTGGAGGCGAAGGAGAACTGAGAGAAATCTTTCCCCCCTACAGAGCTTAAATAGGGCTAGGCAGTAACAGTCTAATCTGCCACAAGGGGAGCCTCAGAGCTCAGAGAGAGCTCCCCAAAGCACAGGTACATGGGTCTGCCTGAGGCTGAGGACAGAGTGGGGAAATCAAGAGAACTCATCCCGGCCTCTGGAATATATAAGCTAAGTATGAGGCACCATAATGCACCTGGGTGGTTGGGGGACCAGAGTTTTGGAGACAGCCACAGGTCTTAAAGACCTGTGTAAGTGGTCAGAAGAACTCAGAGAAACCCTTCCATCCTCCTGGCTTCACACCAAGTGCCAGGAATGCAGTCTTCCACTGCAAGGAATAAAGACATGCCTCCTGAAGTCTGTGGGCAGAACAGGAGACCTGAGGCACACCTTCTGGCACCTCAGTGCTTATATTAAACTAGAGGCCCAGTGCACTAAATCTGTATTTGGGGGGGGGGGGGCAGGGGGAATCCTTCAGCCTGGCCTGCACCCTCTCCAATCCCGGACCCCTCAGGGGTTGTCTGACTGCCTCTCGCAATCTGGGACCGCTGGCTCCTAACCACTTGCCTACCTGCCTAACTGATCAACCCTAATCCCTCTGTCTGCCTGCCTGATGACCCCTAACCACCTCTGCCTTCCTGGTTGCCCTTAACCACCTCTGCCTGCCTGCCTGATCACCCCTAACTGCTTCCCTGCTGGCCTGATTGCCCCTAACCACCTCTGCCTCGCCCTTCACTGGGGACCCAGGATTCCTTCCTCCAGCTGGTCGCAGGCACCGGGACCCAGGCTTTCCTGCCTCTGGCCAGCCACAGGTACCCAGAACCCGGGCCAGCTTCACCCGGGCTGGCCATAGCTGCAGGGGACCATGGGCAGGCGTCTTCTCCCAGGCCACAGCCACAGGTGCCCGGGACCACAGGGCAGGTGGCTTGTCCCTCTCCCAGGCTGCAGCCTGGCTGGTCCCCATTCCTCTCTCGTGAGCTCATTTGTGCCTGGCTGGTCCCCATTATTCTCTCCCCAGTGTTGAGTGTCTGAGCCATTACAGTGTGATGGTATGAGGGCGTGATGACCATTTGCATATTAGCTCTTTATTATATAGGATAGGAGGTTGCAGAAGTGGATTGCTGGGTAAACTTGAAACTTGTGGAGCATGAACATGCCCAGAGCAACAACAGAGCTCAGCCCGCCTCAGATGCCCACCTCGAATGCAAATGTTAGTGATCAAGCCTCCATACTAAAATTTTAACAGAAGGTGGGACATGTTCTTTTTTTGGTGGAAGTAAGGTTTGTCTCAGTCTCTAATGTTCTTTTTAATACACATTGTCTGGCATTAAATCTAAAATTAATAAATACATGAAAAAGCAAGAAAGCTAACAAGCAAAACAAAAAACAGTCACTGTAACCAGACCTCAAGATAGCCTAAATATTGGTATTTTCAGAAAGGTACTATAACAAATAAGTCATGACCAACTGAGGTTTATCCAGAAAAGCAAGATTAGGTGACATGTGAAAATAAATCAATGTCCTTTGTCATATTAGTAGAATAAAGCAGAAAAAAATCATATCAATAGGTACAGAAAATGCACTTGCTAACATTTAACACCAATTCTTGATAAAAAGTATCAGCAAACTAGAAAGAGAATAAAACTTTCTCAATCTAATTACAAGCCATTCTTCAAACTAATAACAATGAATGTATTTCCTCTAAGACTGAGAGTAAGGCAAGAATGTTCATTCTTAACTTTTCTATTCAGCAATATTCTACAAGACATACCAATTCTTATATGATAAGTAAATAAAAAGAAAAAAACCATAAAGATCTGAAAGAAAGAAATCAAACTGTTGTTATTCAAATAAACAATTTGTACATAGAATCTACACATATTTTATTATAACTAAAACGTGGATCTATCATAGCTTCAGGATACAAAGTCAGTATGCATTATATACCGGCAATGAAAAATTAACAAGTAAAATTTTAGAGGGAATCCAAGATGGTGGCGTAGGTAAACACCTAAACTGCTGCCTCGCACAACAATTTCAAAACTGCAACTAAAAGACAAAACGTCTATCACCCAGAACCACGGGAAAGCTGGCTGAGTGGAAGTTCCACAACTAGAAGGAAAGAGAAAAGAGCATTGAGACGTGCACAAGCGCTGAAAAGCTGAGGTACAGAGGCGCATGATCTGGGCTGGCGGCAGGCGTTGCTTTTTTCAACCCAAAGGGAGACAAGCCCCCGATTACTCTGAAATACAGTTTCTGGGGAGATGCGGGGGACCCAAACTCCTACGGGGAGAAGCTGGACTGTCTGCCACCAGGTCGGAAAGTGAGGGGGGCTTGCTTGCAGAGCTGTGCGCAAGAATAATTGTTTACTGTGCTGGGGCCTGGGACGCAGTCAGAGACACAGAGCCGGCTAACTAGCAGCCATAACTGTTTGCCATGCCCTAGCCTAGTGATGCCCTGAGACCACGCCCCACACAACCTACAAACCCACCCAAGCTCCAAGCAGCAGCATTAGCATAAGAAAGGCCTGCCCTATCGCAGCTTAACCTAACAAACTTGCAGCCTGGGTCAGACAGCTCCAAAACCTCCAAACCCCAAGCAAAGAGGAGAAAACTGTAGCTCTCGCTGTAGCTCCTGCTGGGTGGACTCAGACAATAGCTGACCTGCACCCCATTGGAGATCCAGAAGCCAGTATACCTAGTGGTCAGTGTGAGAAACCAGATTTCAACTCCTCACATGCATAAGTGACACATTCAAGAGGCAGACTCAGCAAGCACCAAAGCTCCACTGAAACAAGTCCTACACCATAAGCGTGTCTCCAGCACAGCAGTTCTTATAGACACAGCGAGTCCTCACAGCTGATTGGCCTGGAGGTCAATTCCTCCCAGAGTACCAACAGCAATTAAGGCTTAACTACACCAAGACTTTGCACTCAGCCCACAAAGGGGTGTACCAAGAGCGTCCACATCAGGTGATTGGGGAGGCTGAGCTACTGCCCACTATAGG
The DNA here is from genome assembly GCA_026230045.1 of Corynorhinus townsendii. NCBI lineage: Eukaryota > Metazoa > Chordata > Mammalia > Chiroptera > Vespertilionidae > Corynorhinus > Corynorhinus townsendii. Next base: position 136,714,729 of record JAPDVU010000002.1, on the reverse strand, counting down.
TCACCTACCATGCAAAGCCACTCCATCAACACAGGGAAGCAGCCAAAATGCGGAAACAAAGAAACATGTCACGAATGAAAGAAACGGAGGAAAGCAAACTACTGGACGACATAGAGTTCAGAACCACATTTATAAGGTTACTCAAGAATCTTCTAAAAACCGCCGAGAAACTTGATGACACTTCTGAGGAGCTTAGTGAGACCTTCAAGGATCTTAATGAGAATGCCAAAAAAATGGAAAAGGACCAGTCAGAAATGAAGCATAGACTGTCTAAAATAAAGAATATACAGAAACTCAACTGTAGATCAACGTACCCCAAGAATCCAACCAAAGATCTGAAATATGAGGAAACAAAAAACACCCAACCAGAAAAACAAAAAGAAAAAAGAATCCAAAAATATGAAGATAGTGTAAGGAGCCTCTGGGACAACTTCAAGCGTACCAACATCTGAATTTTTGGGGTGCCAGAAGAAGAGAGAGAGCAAAATATTGAAAACCTATTAGAAGAAATAATGACAGAAAACTTTCCCTACCTGGTGAAAGAAATAGACTTACAAGTCCAGGAAGCGCACAGAACCCCAAACAAAAGGAATCCAAAGAGGACCACACCAAGACACATCATAATTAAAATGCCAAGGGCAAAAGACAAAGAGAGAATCTTGAAAGCAGCAAGAGAAAAATGGTTAGTTACCTACAAGGGAGTACCCATACAATTGTCAGCTGATTTCTCAGCAGAAACTATGCAGGCCAGAAGGGAGTGGCAAGAAATATTCAAAGTGATGAACAGCAAGAACCTACAACCAAGATTACTCTACCCAGGAAAGCTATCATTCAGAGTTGAAGGTCAGATAAAGAGCTTCACAGACAAGAAAAAGCTAAAGGAGTTCATCACCACCAAACCAGGATTACATGAAATGCTGAAGGGTATTCTTTAAGAAGAGGAAGAAGAAGAAAAAGATAAAGATAAAAATTATGAACAACAAAATGACATCAAATACATACCTACCAACAAGTGAATCTAAAAATCAAGTAAGTAAAAAATCTGAAGAACAGAATGGACTGGTGAATATAATAGAATCAGGGACATAGAAAGGGAGTGAACTGACAATTCTCAGGGGGAAGCGGGTGTGAGTGGTGCGGGAAGAGATTGGACTAAAATCTTACTCCTGTGGATGAAGACAGTGGCAGGGGCTAAGGGCATGGGGTAGGGTGAGGTGGAGAATCAGGTGGAGGGGAGCTATAGGGCGAAAACAAAAAGAGGAACACATGTAATCTAAACAATAAAGATTTATTTTAAAATAAATAAATAAATAAAATAAAATTTTAAAGCATCACCAAAATATTAAATAACTAGATACTAATATAGTGAAATATGCACAAAGATCTTTGTGTTGAAAACTACAAACATTACAAGAAACTAAAATATACAAATAAGATAAATCCCATCATTATAAATTGGAAGACTCAATATGTTAAGATGTCTATTTTTCCTAAATTGATGATAAATTCAGCCCAATTTCAATAAAAAAGTCTAGCTGACTTTTTTTTAGTGACAAGTTGATTCTAAAACAAATATGGAAATCACAAGGATTCAGAATAACCAAACAATGTTGATAAAGAAGAAAAAAGTTGGAGGACTTACAGTAACCAATTTTAAGACTTATTCTAATGTTACAGAAATTGAGTTCACAAATAGATCAATGGAACAGAATAGAGCACCAAGAAATAGGCAGGTACGCATACCAACTGATTGACAACAAAAACATCAAGTTATTCTAATGGGAAATGAAAGTCTTTGAGAAAACACTGATTGAACACCTAAATACTTAGAGGAATGTATGAATCTTGACCCCCTATTTCTTACTAATCACAAAAATTAATTTGATATAGATCATAAACCTAAGCATAAAGATCGAAAACATAAAGCTTCTAGGAGAAAATGTATGAGAATATCACAACCTTTGGAAGGGAATAAAAAGCCTTAATCATAAAAGAAGAAATTGCTAAGTTAGACTTCATGAAAATTAATAATCTCTGTTCATAAAAAATCAGAATTAAAAAATGAATTGTCAAACCACAGACTGGGAAATATACCGGCAATACATATATTTGATAAATATCTAGAATATACAGGAAACTCTTAACAACCAACAATAAAAAGACAAATAATCGAATCTGTAAAAATAGGCAAAAGATTTGAACACATATGTTACAAAGGAAGAGCAAATAGCCCATATGCTCATGGAAAGGTGCCAACATCCCAGATCATCCTAGATCATCAGGGGAGTACCCACCGATGCCCCAATAAAATGTTATTCGCACAAACCAAAATAGCTGAAATAAAAAGTGAAAATAAATGCGGTATAAGTAAAATTAAAACATTGACAATACCGTATATAATGCAATTGAAACTTCTTATATATTTCTAGCAGGAGTATAAAATGATATGACAATTTTGGAAAAATTTTCGAAGTTTTTTAGAAAGTTAACCATATGCTTACTTATGGCCCTGCAATTCTACTTACACAAGAGAAATGAAAAAAATGTGCACAGAGACTTTTATGAAAATGTTCATACCAGTCTTAATAATAGATTCAAACTGGAAATAATTCAATTATATGCATACAGGAGAATTGATAAACATATTGTGATATTTTTATATAATGGAATACTACTCAGGAATGATGTGGAACAAACTGCTGATATATCAGGGCAATAACTTGAACAAATCTCAAAAACAGTAAGTTGGGGAGAATTGGCCATACCCAAAAGAATACATATTGTATGACTCCATTTTATACAGACAAAGGTAATTAATGGTGAGAGAAAGCAGAACAATGATTTCCTTTAAGTTTCCTTGGGGGTAGGGTGGAGTGAAAAAGTGTGTGTGTGAGGGAACTGGCTGAAAAAGACATGATCAATTTGTCTAGGGAATGGAGATGTTCTACGTCTTCCTTTGGAAGGGTGTATACAGTTGTCAAACCCTACTAAACTGAATAATTAAGGTCTAGGCATGTTGTTGCATATGATTTATACCTCATAAAAATTTTTAATTTTTATTTATTGATTTGAGAGAGAGAAACATTGACTTGTTGTTCCACTTATTTATGCATTCACTGGTTGCTCCTTATATGTGCCTTGACCAGGTATCAAGCCTACAACCTGGGTATACCAGGACAACATTCTAACCAACCAAACCCATAATTTTTTTAAAAATAAGAAAAATTCAATTAAAACTTTGTTTTAAAAATAAAAAAATAAAAAATATTTTAATAAGAAAAATTCAGTAGTTTATAAAATCAAAGGTAAAAATCTCTGAAAACATTTATTGGAGGAAAAGCAAATAAAAGTGTCCTGAAACCAATTGGCTGCCAACACTACTGCAATTTGACAAAAGGCTAACTCTTTGTATCTATTTCCTGTGTACTTCAGCACAAGCCTTTCTGGTGTTGCAATTGTGTCCAGCGGAGTAGAGATGCAAAGTTCTTCTGGCCCTGGGTCAGAGAGTCATAGAATTACTAGTGCAAGGACTAGGTAAATTGACCAAAAGAAAGCAAATGCTCAATTTGAACTTGAAGTAACGTGTCAACAAACAAATACATACTGCTTATCGATGCTCATCATCATCTTTAGTTTTGGGTCACAAGTGGAAAGAAACATGTCCATAGGAAGCCTACTTCTGTCAATGATGCCTGGAGTCCAATTCTCTAAGCAGTTCAAGGCAGTTGGCCACAGGGAAGAATTGTTTACACCTAGGCCAGGCTTTCCTGACACTCTTTCTTTTACTGGATCCATTTGTTGATGAGCATTAGCAAGCAAAGAGAGCTTAGAGTGAAACCCAAGCATTAATAAGAAATTAGAGCTGACATATCAGTATGGAGTGGGTGTGAAAGGAGGGAGTGGGGACAGCATCTCCCATGTCAAGTATATTTCGCACTAGTTACAATGCTCCGTATTCTCTGATGTGTCCTTTCCCATGGAGAAAGTTCTTTGTGAGAGAGGGGGAGGTAAGCTAGCTCGTGGGAAAAATGTCTCTCAGGCAGTGAGCAGTAAATTGGCTCATGTCCAAGTAATGTCCTCAAGGTGTGCCATGAGAGATGAAATCACTTGGCTCATTTTACCATCTTCAGGAAAGCATCAAGACTTGACAAAGCCAGGCAACACGTACAAGTAAACTAATCTGAAGCAGGGCAATGGCTCTGGAGGAACCTTTTGTACACAGTGAAGATGGGGACGTCATTCAAGAAAAAAAAATATGCTAAGGAGGCCTTTGCTCTGAAGAGGAAAGCTAGGTCATGGAACAACAAAGAAATGAACTCCATCAGGTGAAAAATGCACATCTGATGCTCTGGCCAGACCAAGACATCTATGCTCCTTGAGGCATGCTGCAATCTGGCAGCCCTTCAAACTATTATTCTGCACATATTTGTTCAGCATTTATTTATTGAAGAAAGGAAAAGGCTGCTTTTAGAGAGAGGGAGGTACAATTTTGAAATATAACACATACAGAAAAGAGCATATATCATAATGTAATGTAGATCTGGAAGAATTCCCACAAAGTGAACACACCCATTTTTCAGCACCCGGACCAAGAAATAAATAGAACATCAGAAGTCCTCCAGGCTCGGCCAGTCACAACCACCTCCCAAAGGGAGTGACTCCCAACATTGAAACTGCTTTTTTATTCACAAAGTTGAAATGCTCTTTGTTTCATATTAATAAATTTACCATTTAAGCTTTTTTGGAATTGTCTTTTATTTCAAGGCTTCTTTTGTTGCCCATAGCCAGAAAGCAATTTTTACTCACACTTTAAATGGTGTCAGTCACATACACATTGCTACACAGCATCCGTCCCTGGGAAGAGCACCTCATCACGCCTCATTTGATTTCAGAGTGTCAGCTGCCTATGCTGACTTGGGGTGATGGTTAGGTGGCTGGACTCAGAGAGGGGAGCAGTCTGTCGTTGCCCTAGTGACATATCCATGCACAAAAATGCGAGATTAGTTGATGCTAGGAAGGGTTTTATTTCTACTCAAGGAAACTATCTAGTTAGCACATTTCTATTTGGCCAACAATAAAAGGAGTTGCATGTGGAAACCTCAGAGAACAGGCACCGTTTTTCTGATTTATTGCAGTGATGTGTTTGCACCATTTCTTAGAGACTGGTATTCCAGAAAACTATCCAGTCTTTTATCATATACATGTATTACAAATATATTTCCAGTCTGTTGCTTGACAGACCTTACTGTATTCCAGCCTGAACCTTTTCGAAACTCTCAGTTCAGGCTTGGGCACATTTTTAAAGCCAAGATGGGAGATTCCAATCATTCTCTTGGAAAACAGGGTTGGGGCTGTCATTTCACTCACCAGTCATTCAGAATGTGCCTTCTCTAGATGTTGAAGACACGAAGATAAATAAGCTCAGTCCCTCCCTACAAGAGCTCACTGACAAGTGGGGAATCTGATGTGTGAGAAATACCCGAGGGGAGAGGACAGAGCCCTTTTGCCTTGAGAAGTCCAGGAAGACCCCATAACAAGAGAAAACATTTGAAAGAGCCTCGAAGAATAAAAACAGTTTCACCAGCAGAACAGTGAAGGAAGGGCATTTGTTCCGAGGAAGCAGCGTATGAAAATCGGGATGCAGAGAAGGGTCACACAGGGTGAGGAACAGCTAATGTAATATTTTTTTCAGTTGCAACCTAAAGAACACCTACATCGGAACTACCTGATGCTTACTAAAATGAAGTTTTTGGTGTCCCACCATGTACTATATCATAATGCCCGGGTTTGTGGCCTGGGAATCTTTATTTTTTGACAAACATTACACAAAACTCGAAAAATGTTGCCCAAAAATAGTAGCTAAAATCAAAGGTAGAAGTGGAGGGTGAAGATAACACAGAAAACGTTAGTTGGAGGCACACTGCAAATGCTTTTGGTGATGTACGGAGGGCTGGTCTCTGGAGTTTTCTCTGGAATATTAATCTTTATAACCACACTATATGGCAGGTATTATTCTCTCCATGATATATATATATATATATATATATATATATATATATATATATATGAATACATGGAGACTCAGGCAGGTAAAATAGCTTTCCAAAGGTCACATATGTGCGGGACTTATGATATGAATCTAGGTATGTCGGAACCCAGTAACTATGCCTATGCTCTTAGTCATTTAACTGCATTTGGATCACTTTCCTCCATACATTCATGCAGACCTGGCCCCACTTTCTTCCCACATTCTCCTTGTAAACAGGGACTCCCTCAGTTGGGTGCAATGACTTGGACCTCACCTTTGGAAATCCATTCCTATGGGGGCATAAGGCCAGCCAGAGGTCTCTGTGGTCCTGACTGGTGATTTAGGGACCCAAAGGTAAGTTCAATTCTCATGCTACAGACCTTAGTCTATCAGTAGCACAGTAAAGATTTGATTCTGACATTCAAAATTCCCAGAGAATTATCAATGCCATCGCAACCATTGGCATGTTATTGTGTACTATTATACAATAACAGTATATAGTTTTATCAGTTAAATTTTAGTTATTCTTTAAAATATTAACTTGGTCACAATTTTACTTCTTTAATTTGAATCTGGCATCTTCCGAGCCAGTGGTTTTCATTTTTGGGTTTACATCACTCACCTATGGAGTTCGGATGTTCAGGAGGCACTCTAGACCTACAGAATCTTTCTATTTGACAGTCGATATGTTCTTGTATATTCTAACTATATGTTTGGTATACAGTATCCATGATATAGTGTCAGGATTATTACAGTTATATCTGAATATTTTTTCTCTGTAAAGATAATGTTCATCTATTTTTATAAATTAGATATAATACCCATTCTCCTTGAAAATGGGGGAAATCACTATTTTATTATTACTTTGTCTAAAATTTTTGTATTAACTTTCTTATCTTTGTTTTGCATGCCACATAAACAACCAAATTTCCTTGCCAGTTGCATTATTCTTGCAATGAACTATTATCAGATCTTTTACTATTGAAAATTATCGGTACTCAGTTAACCCACAGCCATCTTAAGTCTTTTGTTATCTGCAGAGTTTTTTTTTTTTTTTTCTATTGCTCCCCTGAAAGCTCTTGCTATAGGCCAGAGTGTTTCATTTTTAACATAGAAGTACTGTCTCAGAGACTTAAAAAAGAGGACTATACCAACTACAGAGTTTGGGTATAGAGTTCTGGTGGCATCTATTGACTTTGAGATCATCCCAGTGGAGTGAGTCAGGATTTCTAGAACTCCAGTTGAGAAACAGATGGGTTCATGATACTGCCAACTGCAGCTTAAGTGGAACAAGCTTTAATTACGTAAGACTGAATGAGCTGATGAGGAATGACTGTGGGTTTTTTTGTTTCAATATGGTTATCCTAATATTCCATTTTTTTAATATATAAGGAAGCCCTTTCTTTTTCCTCTTAAGATATCTATACAAGTAATCTAATAGATTCTGCTTTTGTAAACTGAAACGAAACAGTTGTTAATAACTTCTTATTTTTCTTATCTGATTCCTCCAGAATTCAGAAACTGTTGTTGAGTATTTTTATTTTCACTGCAATATTTTTGTGGAAGTTCAATAAGAATATGTCTTTCTTGTTACCATGGCATAATTGAAAATATGGGTTATGCAATCAAGGCTTTGCCTGGAATGTCATATTTAAGAATGATGCTCATTAGTTAAATATGTCCAGAAATTTTAAGGAACAAAAGTTGGCTTTATAGAGCTAATGCGTACAAGGCCCTCCTGGGCAAATAGGCCTGATACCTGGCATACAGATTCCCAGCCTTTCCAGTAAGAAAGGCAACTCTTGACAGGTCCATGAACTGTTGGATATTAGGGGGATCTTAGGAAGAGAGGAATGTTTCCAAATATATAGCTACTACAGGTGAAATCTGATAGGGAATACTCAGCTTGACTCCTCAATGTCAATAGACTTTTTAAAACATTCAAACTGAAATTCCTTATGAAAATTTCCAGAAAGCAAACTTAAAAGGGCCTATCTGGTAAATTACCACTATCTATACCTTTCTAAATATCTATGTCAAATTTAATTAAAATAGCCTTATGTTAGCATCAAGAATAATCATCCTTGGAGATGATTTTTTATCAAAAGTGGGGTGCATGTAAAGAGACATTTGGTGTTTTAATGACATCTATACATCATAGCACATCCTTATAGTTTATCAGATTGTAGCCCTGTTCATTGTCTTTGAGCAATTTTAGGTATATTTTTAAATTGTGAATAACCTATGCATATGCAAATTCTATCTTGTCTAGTGGTTATTAATTGACTTGCTCCCCAAGTGGAAAAATCAGTTTTGCTATTATCTTTAAATTGGACTGGCTCCTGTTACCTTCCCAAAATTGTCAATTCTTATCAAATTTTCAATCTTTCCTGGCTCTTTTATACAACCTTTTATATTAACACTAGAGGCCCAGTGCATGAAATTCATGCACGGGTTGGGGTGGGGTCTCCTCAGCCCAGCCTGCACCCTCTCCAATCTGGGAACCCTCGGGGGATGTCCAGCTGCCAGTTTAGGCCTGATCCCCAAGATTGGGCCTAAACTGGCAGTCAGACATCCCTCTCACAATCCTGGACCACTGGCTCCAATTCGCTCACCTGCCTGCCTGCCTGATTGCCCCTCACTGCCTCTGCATGCCAGCCTGAACACCCTTAACTGTCCCCCTGCCAGCCTGGTTGCCCCTAACTGCCCCCCACTGCTGGCCAGGTTGCCCCAAACTTCTCTCTCCCTGCCAGCCTGGTTGCTCCTAACTGCATCCCCACCGCTGCCCAGGTCACCCTTTACTGCCCCCCTGCCGGGGTGCTGCCCCCCTACCACCCTGATCATCCCTCATTGCCTCTGTGTGCCAGCCTGATCACCCCTAACTGCCCCCCTGCCAGCCTGGTCACCCCAACTGCTCCCCCCAGCTGGCCTAGTCACCCCTCACTGCTCCCCCTGCCGGCCTTGTCATAGGCAGCCTTCTTGTGAGGGTGTGATGGTCAATTTGCATATTATCTCTTTATTATATAGGATTTCTCTTTTTCATTCTTTTCTATGGGGTCTGATCTCCCAGACCCTAAAATCACTGACCTTTTCTATCACTTCTGTACAGATGGTTAAACTGATTTTGCAGAAGATAGATTCCTTTAGAAACTATTTCTGAAACCCCAATTCACCCCACTCAGAAGGTTTATGATCACTGCTGAGTTATTTAGTGATGCATGATATTCATCTTGAACAAAAAGGTGGGCTGATAAAGTTGAACTTGATCTGAGCCCTGTGTTCCCCAAAAGCAAGGGTCAAAAAGTTCCCTTCCCCTTTTGTATTCTAAGAAATAGCTAACCCCAAAAGACCACCCTGATCTTGCTTAATCCCATCAATCCTTTCTCAACAACTTAGAGAAGACCATCTCCATTCTTCATGACTCCCACAAGATTCGTAGACAACTTCTCCTCTACCTGCCTCTGTAAAATCCCAGACCCCTTTCCTTTGCTTGAAATATTCTTCATTAATGAACATTTTCTTTATTGTAATATCCTGAATAAAATAATCTTCTTAATCGTCTTGTGCATTTGTCTTTCACCAAATATAGGAGGGACACCACCTATAGCCATTGTTCAGAGCAAAATGAACCAGTTATGGGAGAACAAACCAGTGAGCAATGTCCATAGCAGAGTAATTGGCATCTTATCAAGTTCCTGAAGAAGATATTTAAGTTGACAGGTGGTTGAGCAATTTCTATGTGTATACCAAGTGAGAATTCTTGACATGGTGAAAGCACATTTTTTACCATGTAGCAAAAAGGGAATTGGCAGAACATTTGAGCTATAAAATGATTTCATGTTTGGTAAAGAGACTTCCAGTGGAATTATTTCATTTTATTAAATACAAGTTTAGTTAATTTATCTAAATTTAGTCAAAATCTGTTAGAATTGTTTTTCTTTTATTTTTAAGAGCATGTCCCAAAATTTCAATACCACTTGAAAATAAGAGAATTCTATTCCATTTGCTGTTGTTGTGTTGCTTTAAGCTTTTCAATGTAATTAAATTAGTTATCCTCCTAGGTTTTAGCAGGATAATTTAACTTCAGGGCCAGTGCTATCCCCTCTGTCCTGGGGAAATTTAAGGAGAAAAGGTCAGGGGTCCTGAGTTTCAGTATTGCTATTTGCCTAATGAAGGGAGGAGTCTGGACAAGTCACAGTATATGTTTCCTGGGCTGTCAAATAGGTATAAAAATATGGTTCCAACATCCCAAAAAGATTGTTGGCAGAGGGGGTCCGATAGGAGAAGGGATGCGAAAAGTCTATGGGAAATACAGTCCTCTACAATGATAAGGGGTTGCTATTAAATTATTAGAGTCTTCCTAACAGAGCTCTAGCTTAGTGTGATATCCTGCGTGCTGAGAATTCTACTTGGTATATATAATACCCTGAGTATTTCAGGAAGCCTGGGCAGGGTTAAAGCCAATGGTTTCCATCACAAAAGAAGTCATTCCCTTGGGGTTGGGGGATAAAGTATCCATTAGTGGGCTCCCCTCATTTCACCAACGGTCACCACTGCCCACCCAGGATCCTCTCGTCCTGTCCTTGGAGTCCTGAGATCAAAGCTCTGTCTGGCAATTAGTGTGAAGAGAGAAATCTGTCCTAAATGGGCTTCCAAAAACCACGCTTGCCTAAAAATATTGCAGGAAGTATGACAGATTGTCCCATCAGTTCACCACTCAAGCCGGCGTGAGCCTTGAATATTATTGAATCTTCTGTATATTTTTAAAATATTCATTTTCTGTGAACCTTTTTCATTTAGAAGAGTAGCTTCATTCTTTTTCCTTTTCTTGCCATTTACTCAAGCAGGAAACTTGGGGGAAGAGGCTTTAAAAGTCCAAATATGGTTTTTAAAGGAAGAGGAAGAAAATGTTATCACCTTTGTTCTTTCCTCAGTGGTTTCTTCCCATTGCAATCCCTCTTAAAAGTATTAGACCATGTCCTCCAAGCTCAGACCTTCACTCTTGTGTGCCAACACTTGTTTTTGGTCTCAGCCTTTCTAGAAGCTGTTAGAGAAATCCCCCACCCCCTTAACAGATGAGAAAACTCAAAATGCAGGGGGACTGAATGGTTGCTGACGGTGAAATAGTGGCTAAATTCAAGCCAAGTCCCTTGTCAAAATGTACAAATTGTCAATTTCCTTAGGAGCCACACACTGAGAAAACAGTTCACTAGATAAAGTGAACTTTATAAGCAATTCCCCAAAGATATTGAACTGTGTCTTTTTTAAAAAAGTGAAAGGCAGGAAACAATGCCAATAAGAATAGAAACTCTGCCCAGGACACTGACAAAGCATGAAGCACACCTGAAGGCTGTTATTTAACATCTTTCAGATGCATCACTGTTTGGACAACAGTGATCCCTGTGAGCTAATATTTCTTGAATGCCAGACATTCTTTCAGACACTAGTAGAGAAGGGTGGTGAAGATTCTCATAAGCTGATCAAGTTCTATGGGCTTCAGTTGATAACAACCATTTACAATATTACTACCCCCAATGGTCTTGCCAGGCCAGCTGAGGTGAAGTGGAGAGGAGGGTGGTGCTGGACTGCAGGAGACCTAGGATCAGGGTTTGGTTCCTCTGCTTCCACAGGCATGTGTCCAGTCCAGGGCTACTATGAAGAATCAAAGATACTCATTGTTCCTGAATAAAGTCTTAATCTGTGCAAATATAAAGCCATTGAGCAGGGAGTGGGGGGCTAACTTGCTCTGAGCAAGCCATTTTCTCACAGGTGTGAAACTGTATAATTGGTCACATTTGGGGAGGTCGCCTTGCCATTGCTTCCTTTAGTCCATTAATGGAGAAAGCGCCTCTCACCACAACATCAGCTTAAACTGCTGGATCCTGTCTAGCAGCCTAAGCAAAGCTAATGAATTAAGTCCCTGGAGTGTTTTCAGGTGAATGGGAAACAGAAGGCTGCTACTCGGGAAAGACAGAGGGGTTAAAGCTGGGTTAGGTTTTGTTTTTACTTTAATGTGATCCAAAGGCAACTAAGTTACAGATCAAGTTCTTTTTTAAAAGATAGCTAAGACTATTTTCCTTCTAATTGTCATCTTTCTTACAAACCATCTTTAATCCTTCCCCTTCATAATTCTTACCACTCTGGCCCACTTCTTAGGAATTTCAGAAATGACTCAAAATCAGCACATTAGAGGAAAAAATATTTATTTTCTAAAGTCATTACCTTGACAGGCAAAACAAAGCATTTTCTCAATTTCATTCAGAAATACATTTTAAAAAAAACACATAGACCAATATGGCCTGCCCAGACATATTTAACATGGTAAATATAAGGAATAAATTGTTTGAATATAAATATCTATAAAAAAATAAGTACATCAAAATTTAATCCAATCTCTTCCATTTGCCATTTACATAAAGGAAAATAATTTTACTGCTTTAAAGCATAACCAACATTTACTCTTCAATGTCTTTCATAAACAACCCTATACCATTGCATTTCCAAAAATCAAGGTAAGGGAATCTTCTGATTCAATGATCTTTTTTCTTATGGATCGGAGCTAGTAGATTACCATGAAAATGTCATATCTACCACTGAAACATTAGACAAGACTTCTATGAGGCTAGGATTTAACATGGAGGTATCAGAGGAGGGGATAACAGGAGGGGGGAGAGTTTGGGAGGCAATAATTAAAGGTGGGAAAATATTTGTGCGAGAGTGCAATACAGGTGAGGTAGATTCATATTTATGAAACACATCCTGATTTATAGTAGTAACAGTTTCAGTTTTGCATTTTGTGAATTAAAAAATAAAGATTTTGGAGTTGTGTGTTTTTTTTAACTTGAGTATGTTTTCAATTTGTGCATTCCTTAGGCAATCTCTTCGTGGACTATGCAGTTTCTCCCTGAACTGTGCTGGGTGCCTGCGTGAGACACAAACACTTCCTTCCTACCCTCTTCAGGAACCTCACCGGCAAGTGGAGTCTCCTCTCCTCCCTGTGGAGGATGCCACCATAATTTACAAGTCATGTCGCTCTGCTTCCTCTGAATGGTCCATTGTCATTCCAAAGGAGGACAGACAAAAGCAGTGACCAGTGATGGAAGCAAATGAAGATGGGCCGGGGGACTCCTTAACCATTTTTGGAATGTTTAGAAGGAGGATGCTGATTCGTGGCCAGTCTGGAGCAAGAAATGCTCTAAGCAGGAAGGATGCTTTTGCTGTGATGCAGGCCAGTGTGGAGAGGGAGCAGTCAGCCGCGCAGCACGCTGTCTCTGTGGAGGAGAAGGCTTCAGATGGGACGGCTGTAATCAGTGTGTTCGGTTGTGGGTCACTTTCTTTTCTCTGGAGAGCTTGGCTTTCAGCTTGGCAATACGGAAAGAAGTTTTGATGCTGTTGCTGATGGCCTCCAACCTATTAAGACAAGAGAAAACAAGTGTGATTTAAAAAAATCATTCCTGGGCAAAAGAAATGTCTAAAACTAGAGTCTGGCACAAACAAATTTAATTCTGGTTTCTGATCTTTCACCACCATGGGCCCTTTGCTAACTTCAGGTGCAAATAAAGCCTGCCTCGGTGCCTAAAACGGGGAAGGGGTACAGAGAGAAAGAGTAATGTGTTCATATCTAAAGGTAATTGGGCATTAAATACAATTTTAAGGTAAACACAGATATTCTCTTTTCTTTTTTGTATCCCCATCCCACCTTTAGTGGAAAAAAAATTTTAAAGGTGTACACGTAGGCCCAAAGCAAAGGTTGACAATTAAAGCAAACTTTTTTTTGAAGGTTTAATATTTTTGTTGTTTGTTTGTTTGTTTTGACAGGAGAAAGAAAGAGGGACGAGTTGCATAATATAATAGTTTATATAACAGAAACTGATAAAAAATAATTTCCAGGTCAGTTCAGAAACGGTGGTTTATGTAATTCTGGGATCTAGTGAGCATGAGTGGCCTGAGATCATAACTAGGGAAACTGCACTGGCAAGTTTGGAGTCACAGACAGCTGAGGGTGTCCCAGGCCTCACAGTAAACAACCCAGAAGCAGTTCCTGACGGGTAGGCCTGTGCACAGAACACTTGGGTCATAGAACGTCTTGCCACTGGGTTTCTAGGAAAAGTTTCCACAGGCTGTGAGAGGGAAGTGGAGAACATGTGACAGATCTGAAAGCAAGTTTCTTCCCTCCAGGTTGCGAATTCCACAACGTTTAGGGTTTGAAAGGGTCATCACCGTGGAGCTGCTCAAAGCAAGCCTATGGGGTTGCCTAACCCAGGTCCCTCTCTGCCCCACCTCATGCCTAACGAGAAAACGAGCGAGCTTTTTGGAATGGTGTTGGCTCTCCACCAAATGTGTTCCCTTATTAAAAATAAATAAATAAACCCTCAAAACGGCATGTTCTAACTCTCACCAACCTTACCTAATGACTTTATTTTCCCTTTGGCCATTTGAATAACTACTGCTGTTTGAAGAACTTGATCATACATGACACTTTGACTTGAAAGAGAGAAAAAGAGAGAGAGAGCTCTTCCCTGAAATGGTTTTTAGGTTCTCAGGAAAAGTAGTAAATCTATTAACTCAGAGAGGCAAAGACTGGGTATGATCAAATGACAAAGGTGTCTCGAGATATACTTTGTTTGGAAAAATCAACCTTTAGACTGACAGGCGTGTGCTAAAGATCACCAAAGTGGGCAGCGACCTGCTTTCAAAGCCTTCAAAAAAAGATATGAGAGGGATTCCTTTGCTCTTTTTAATCTATAGACTATGAAGATCCCCTTTGTTATTGTTTCCTAAGCCTCTCTCCAGTCAAGCTAAGAGTGGCTGGGGGAGCAGTCCATTAGCATTGGTGGTGGAACTAGTGGTTCTTAGGAGCCTCTTACCTTCTCATTTTTCTTCCTTCCACCAGCTGCTGATGAATACACTTCTTTCCAAACGTGGAACAGTCCTTTCCTTTCTTGTAATTATCCCAGCCTTTCTCCATAGTGTCTTGGTCCCTGTTAAAATACACACAGGGAAAAACATTTCAGCAGTCAATGGTACCTTCAGTTGTTCACAATGTCTCTGTTAATCTCTTTTTCTTAAAAAATATTTATTAAAGTATAGTTGGCATTCAGTACTATATTAGTTTCTGGTATACAATATAGTGATTCGACATTTATAGACTTTGAGATGTGATCACCACCATAAGTCTAGTACCCATCTGTCACTGTGCGAAGTTATTATGATATTATTGGTATTTTTTCTGTCCTATACACTACCTCCCCATGGCTTACTTATTTTAATAATGGAAGTTTGTGCTTCTTATTTGCAGCATTATAATAGGAAGGAGGTCAGGAGAACATAAAACTGTTTGAAAGCAAAGGTATTTCTATTCACCTGAGTTCTTTTCCTGCTTGGCAAAAATTCCAGCACTTCTTGTCTTTTTGGCTGACACATTGGCATCTGTCCCTCCGGTCTGTTGCTTTTGTAGGAAATAAATCCTTTAAGGATCGCTTGGTCCTAGGAGGGTTTCCAAGTCCATATGGAACAATTTTCCTATTATCAAAAAAGAAACAAAGATATTAGCATGATTCATAGTTTTCAAAACGCTGCATTCTGTGAGGTAAACTCGTTCCATTGGAACACATGGAGCTCACCACATGCTGTTTGGTAGCAAAACTTGGGAGCATGAGGTGTGGCAAGTCAGGATCACATATCTGTCAGGGGCCCTGACAGACATATGATCTGAGTGTATATACCCAACCAGGAGAAACCAGTTTTTCTAATTCAATTCAATTCCATTTCTTAACAAAGTTCAATTTCTTCACAAGCAGCATTGTTTTTTGGTCCAAAATGATGACATCTCTGTTTTAGTGTCTGTTGCATATTTCCTTCCTTTCTTAACATGCTGTTCAGCAATAGGTATTGGGGGGAGGGGTGTAGGGACGTGAAAAACATGACTCATAGACTTGGAACACCTATGTTCAATCCAGAGCCTATGACAAGGCTAGCAGTGCCCTCTGAGGGGACGGGAGGGTGCCCAGGTTGTCCCGTCTGCAGTTTGCTGATCTGACTGTAGAAGGACTCCTTGCCAGAATGCTCTCCAGTAATCTCTAATGTGCTCATTTTGATTCTTGCTTAAGAAATAAAGTCCTCCCCTTGGAAGAATTAGCCACCTTACTAAGTATTAGGCTTGTGGAGGTTTGTTTAGTTTGATTTGATTTGGGTCATCCCTTACTATACTGGGGCCCTGCAGCCAGGATAAATGTGTTTTTGTTTATGACTGCTTCTGATGGGTGGACTACTTTTCAGGGGGAAAGGGTGGAAGGTGTTTTCTTCACTCTGGAGGCAAAAGAGACACCTATGGACCATGTTTCTATTACTGTCTTGAAATGGGCTTTTCTAACAGCAAAGCACAGAGGAGACAGGACTCCCAGGTTCTCAGTCTAGCACTGCCATGAACTCTTTCCTGCACACGTTTTGGGTCTCCATTTTTGTATATATAAAGTGGAGGGATTGGATTATGAATCTCTTTGATTTCTCTGCCTCTTAAGTCTTTACCCTCCCATGAGAAGCCATGTAACCTCAGCAGCTTATTCCCTGAACACAAGCAGATCCCACTGAGAGAGCATTCCCCCAAGTCCCCACACTTGAAGTCTCTCCTCAGAAATGTGTGGCAGTCTCCTGCTTGCTATCAGCTCTTTCATAGTCTTTCTGCCATGAGTAGTCTGAGCCACAGGCCTCAGAAGTCCCTCGCTTCTGCTGCCAAGAACCAAGCTGCCTTGTTCTTTTCAGGAATGGAGGGGCACTGTCCCCTCCCAAGGGGTCACTTGCATGTTGTCAGAAAAGCAAATTGCATGCTTCCCAGAAAAGTAACTGGAGTAGCTGGGCTCCCCTCTCTGGTTAAGGCAGAGCAATGGTAGGACTAGGGTTACAATGCCCTCTAGAGACTCACCCGGGAGTGTTGATCCAGATGATGTCGAGGTGGCAGAAGTAGACACACTCTTTATCCAGCAAGGAAGAGCAGGAGCAGCGCTTGGAGCGGCGGGGTGCACCGGGAGAGGGTTCCTCTCTTCCGCTGTCTGTCCCCGTGCTGAGCTCAGCGCCCAAGACGGCTGGGGAGAGAAAGAGCAGGTCAGTGGGGGCGTCCCATCGGAGGCCAGGGGTGTGCTGCATCACAGGATGGACGCGAGGACGAGCAGAGCAGGGCAGACAGAGCCTACAGTCTGCCCGCGGCAGGGAACCCAGTGAGAAAGGGCTCGTTATTTATTCCCTCCTTCACATGACTTCACCTTTACCCCACTGCCTTATCGACCTTCAGAGACATTACACAAGTGCCGAAGAAACAACCACCTGGAAAGGGAGTTACCAGCCCCTTCTAAGCAACCTTCTAGGAAATGCGTGGAAATGCTGCCTGTTAGCATCTGGGTTGGCTTCTGCATGACACTCAGTAGGACAGACAGCTCAACCTGCAGTGGCTTAAAATTGACTGATGACAAAAAGGCTAGAATGAATAAATCCCCTGCCTGTTCCTAGGTTTGGAGCCTCTATCTCATTCACAATGACCTTCTGTTTAGGGGCATACCCACCACTTCACATGTGTGTAGGGCAGAGAGTGGCCCGGGTGATATATACCCTTTGAAATTAGGTGGAAGTCAAGAACTTTGGGGGTATGATTGGAGGCAAAGAAGAGAAATCCACTCTTCATACTCATTCCAGGCGGTCACCTCCACAGAAACCACTGACCTAAGGTGAAGCTGGGCAGCGGCTCAGGGGACATAGCCAAGGTTCTGGGGATGTTGAATTCAGAGTCCCCAGGGCAGTGGGCATGTGTGGGATCACCGCCACCCCCTCCCGCTGCAGCACTGGCTCTTCTTCCTGATGAGTTAGCCATGCAGCTTATCTGCCCAATTTTGTACATTTCACATGATCAGACACATTCCAGGATTTTCATTCCTTTGACATCCTTTCTCTTTAGTCAGGGTCATGAAAAGACAAAACAAGTGCATTGACCCTAGAAGGGGGACTGGGCACATGCACACGTTCTATCTAAATCTGTAAGCAGCCAAGACTTATCCCAGCTCCCCACCCAGGACAGGTGAACAAAACTGAAGATAGAGCTCACACTGTTCTGGGTGCCAAAAATCTGCCGAAAGAAGCCTACGGTCAATAATGACAGATTTTAAAGAAAACATCTGCTTCGCCCTGAAACTGCCTGGGGGGTGGGGGGGAGTATTCAGCAGGCTGTTCTGCAGGTGATTTTACTGCTCAAATACTGCTTGAATGGCTTGAATAAAATTCCTTGGCTTCAAGCTGAAATGTTTAAACATTTTGCAGATTAACACATTAATAAAACAGCATTTGAATAAGATATCCGTTCCTATGTGTCCTATTACCTGTATGAACACATACATTGCAAATACACATTTGGTTAGATTATATCTTGTCTTTATGTTTCTTGAATTCATTGTTAAAAGCCAAGTAAGTACAGTGTGCAATAACAATAATGTCATTTTAATGCTACAGGAGCAATTGTGTTCAATAGCGGATTTTTTTCCCCACTAGGAAATTTAAGTAGCTTTGAGTAATAATTCCCAGGGACTTGATATCTGAGCAACAGAAATTAAAAGAAGGGGGTAAACAGAAGCAAAGAAAGCATTAAGGCGGATAAGAAGAATTCACATTCAGAGTTTTACAAGCCAAGGCACCTACCTGTTCCTGGAGCTCCTTGGAAAGCCACAAACAGCAGAGAGAGAATCACGGGGAAATAATCCATTCTGAAAACAACCAGAATTCCCTGCAAACTAAACCCAAAGAAGAAACCAAGAGAAGCAGCTTCAGTTCCCTTAAAGCGCTTCTGGTTGTTCTGCTCTCAAAGCGGCCCGATCCGTCAGCCTAGGAGTTCCTCAGTGGGGAGAAAAGGAGTTTCTGCCCGGAGAGAGGCAGTGGGAGCGGTCTGAGGACGCGCGCAGCCGGTGGCGTCTGGGACAGCAGCAGAGACCGAGGACCCTCGCGGTGCTCGCTCGCCCCAGCAGATGCAGGAGCGCGTCTGACTTGGACAGCTCTCCGCCGGCTTTTTATATTGAACCCCTATAGAGTGGGGGTAAACAGCTCTGACTTTATTCCAGCCCCAGACAATGTTATTGTGTTATTAGTCACCAACAGGCAACGTGCAGCCGGAGATAAGGCTAGGCTCTAAAGGAAATCACTGCTGACTTCAGAGGCAGACGCCCGCCGTCTGACAATTCAGGGGCAGGGCTAAGAAAAAGAAAATACCCATTGGAGACCTTTGGTAAACCTGCCCGTGCAGCGCTGGAGTCTGCTTCCCCTTTGCAAGTTGCCAGCCCCAGAGTTCAAGAATCACAAGAGGGACTCCAGAAAAGTCATACCATTGGTATGAAAAGTATGAGTACGTTTAAGTAGATTGTATTGTGTGCGGGGAATTTTTTTAAATTGTTGTTCACTTCATTTTCCTTTTATGTCCCTCCGATTGCTTAGTGTTGATCAAACAAGGGAGCGCTCTCCCTAGTCACTTCCCCCCACTGGGGGACAAATTATTTAGGAGAGATCCAACTTTTTTCTCTTTCTTCAAGCCCCTCCCCTAAGTCCTTTTTGCTGAACTTCTTTGCCATCCACGGTGAAAAAGGTCGGCGCAAGGAAAGGAAGTTTTAAAAAAAATAGAGCTCTTTCAAGTCATACCCAGTTCTTTCAGTATTAGTGGTGAGAAACCCCACAAGGTTTTTCTGTGCCCACCTTTCTCTCCCACAGGGAACACCCGCGTTCAACACTAATTTTAAGAAATAGCAGAAGATGAACGCCAGGGGGAGACGAAGAGCAAAGGGCTGATGTATGGAGACAGAAAATAAAAGCCTTGGCTTCCAAATAACATAAGGAGGTGGGAGCAGAGGCAAGGCAAGGAATGGCGCCTCACATAGGAAAGGTGTGCCCCTCAGAACATGCCATTTACTCCCTGCATAGGGACACCTTTCCTGGGATTCTTCCTTTGCCTTCTTCATTTAGTGCAAAGGGGTGTTCTTGGTCAGGGCTTTTGGTAAATATGCAATGTGGGTGGTGTTGGGAAGGAGAAATAGGATGCTGAATAAGGGAATCAGATAATGCCTCACGTTTAATAATGCATTTACATTATCAAAGCAATTTCCTGCCTGTTTAACCTTGAAATATCTCCCCCCTCCCCCCGCGCCAGGTACCCACAGGACCCATTTCCAATACGCACGAGGAACCCAAGAATGGTTTCTTCCTCCTTCTCTCTGCCTGCCCTTCACCTCTAGAATCAAAAGGACAGATTTTATTCCAACACCAAAGCTGTGGACCTGAGCACACTGGGGTCCCCTGATCTCCCTGGGAGCTACCACAGTTGGGGAGACAATAATAGTATCAGTGTCAGTTCCATAATAAAATCTGTCCCCTAAAAGAGCCACCCAGCAAGAGCTGGAGCTGGTGGAGAGGCAGAGACCCTCCCTCCACACCCACTTTCCTGGGGCTCTGCCTTGGCCCTCTGCTTGCTCCCTAGGCTGACCTCAGCCCAGCCCTGGGGGCTGGGGAGGGCACAGCTGTCCCTAGGTCTGGATGGCACCAAGCAGGAAGCCAACTCTGGCCAGTGTGTCCCCAACCTCCTCCTCCCAGCAGACCACTGGCACAGCAGAGGAGAGCTGATATCACATTCACAAGATCCAAACTTTTCCCATGAAGGGAAAGGTGGTGTAGAAAATGTGTGTTGGCAGGGGTCCCCCCTCCCCCCCATACCCTTTCTTTAACATCCTTACAACTTTGACAAACAGTGGTCACAGCCAGGACCAACCTGTCCTAAGCTCCTCCCTAGAAATAATGGCCCTCACCCTTCCCAGTTTCTCTGGGTCCAGCCTGGGCTACCCCTCAGCAGGGAAGCCCATCTCTCCACACCTACCCCCACTTTGGTAAGGCTGCCCTTGCAGGTGCCAATAGCACCCAACAATCAGGTGGAGAAATGAAGCAAAATTAAACTGCCCACACGCCTTCCCACAGCCCTCCTTCCTCTCATCTCCTATCTCTGTCATCCTGTAAAATCCTGTGAATGTATTTTAATTATAAAAACAAAAAGTGGGTGGCAGTGATCTGGCACCACACTCCTCACCCTGGGCCTCCTAGGGCTCTGCTAAAGTAAATGCACAGGGTTTCAGACCTGGGAGGGTCCCATCTTTCCAAGTACTTGGCCCATCTCTTTGAATCCCAAGTTTCCAACATGCGTACAGTTGTGTATGTGTGTGTATTTCCATTTCTCTCTCTTTGTGTGTCATGGGGAGTGATGGTTTCTGCCTTCTCTCGTCCATCTCCCCATCTCCACCTCTCACGGAAGCCCCTTTTGCCCTCTTTAGAAGGAGGGAGAAGCCCTTTCAAACCCAGGAAAGGCAGCTATGGCACTGCCAGGCAGCTGCCCAGCAAGTAAGTTTCCCAAGAAACAAGAGAGGGGAAGGAGAAAGAAGCCCAACAAACCAGTTTTACAAGCTGGAAGTTCCCACCTCTCCTTCACTTGAAGCATTGCTAGAGAGGGAGGTAGGAAAGGAGGAGGTTAAAAGAGCTGGACAAAAGAATAAACTTGGAGATCCCACCTCCCTCCACACCCCACCCCTCCAAGACCTAGGAAGGGAGAGGCTCATTGTAGCCACAGTCCTCAGAGAGGAAGGGGAAGGGAGAGAAGAAGTGACGAGGATGGCTTTCCCCCCAGTAGAACAGTTTGCTATTACTGTTCTTTTGCTGTTACACTTGAATTCTCGAAACTATTTGATAAAGGTAGTTTTATGTTTCTTTCTGTATCTCTCGCTATGTATTAATAGATATCTATAAATAAACACTGTGAGCCCCAAATACAGATACTACATAGTAGCAAAGTGTACTGTTTTTAGCACTCTTTAGCTTTGTTCCTTCTCAACTTTTGCGTAATAAAATTTGCAACTTTGCCAGGCCAATCAATCTGGTGCGAGATGTTGCATTTAGCTCAGCAAAAACAAGAGCCGTTAGGTCGCTTGATGCCAGCACACAGCATGAGGAACTAGTTTACTGCAGGCCCGGTGCGGCGATCCAGGCCACTGGACCAGTCATACAGCGTTGGCTGTTTCACATTCCTACTTTGCATAGCGCTGTTGTGAAAGACTGCATTGTAGACATTCATTATACACCTCCTGGAGTTATGAACAAACACAGCTTTTCTCACAGTCCACAACAGAATGGTTGATTTAGCATAGGAACATGGTTGATGATACTCAGGACAACCTCATCTCATGCACTTTAAAACCTAATAACATATGCAACTCTACTTCCTTAACACTTTCATTCATAAAACAATGACAGGTAGCAAGTGTTTAGTTAAAAGAATTTATCTGGTTCTTTGACTAGCATTTCTCAAACCTCAGTAATTCATACGCCTCTTTCACAATTTTCGTCATACTTGTGTGCCACCCACACATTTTTACTGAATATATTTCCATCCAACTGACTTCCTTTACTTGAATGACATTAAGGAAATTTACTATCACTATTATTCTAAGCAATAATATACATGATATCATGATTTGTATAGTTAAATGATATACATATTTATATGACTAATAATGTACAGCAATCATAGCCTAATACGTGTTAAAATGAACATAATTATGTGTCCATCAAGCAGTTGGAAATAAAAAGCATTTGACCATGTACCTTATAAACCAGCACGGGCATGTTTACCACTCTTGGGGAACACTGTTCCTTCTGCGGCAGTGTCTTACAACTTATTATGTTAAGAATTAAGCCCTGGTTTAGTTCCGCCCTCTGACCTTTACTTTCCAAGATAGGCTCCAACAATTCCACATCCAACTGTCATATGGATGCACCTCAAAGAAACAGAATCTAGAAAAACAAAGACTTTATATATCCAAAAAAGTTCCTAGTTGATACTTCCCCTTAAGCAGTTATCCTTTATTTATATTTTCAACTCTCTCTCCCAAATATAAACATTCCTCACTCTCTCTCTCACACACACACACACACCCTCTCTACCACACACATACCTGACGCTATAGATTGAAATGGGAATGAAATTGTAATGTCAGATATCAGAGAGAAACTACAAAAATAGATGGTCAGTGACTGCCACATCATATTTTTTTTCTGTAATTTTAATTGTCACTTATGACATGTGGAACCAAAGGGATTCTGATGCAAAGATTTAAAAAGATGACCACTTGAGAGTGAGTGGAGTACAGTCTAGTCATTTCATTAAACCTAATTCAAATAGTCATTCTAGATGAGCCTCCCTTCCATGTGTTTGAATGGGATGGTAAAATAAACTAATTCTGGCCCTAACTGGTTTGGCTCAGCGGATAGAGCGTCGGCCTGCGGACTCAAGGGTCCCAGGTTTGATTCCGGTCAGGGGCATGTACCTCGGTTGCAGGCACCTCCCCAGTGGGGGATGTGCAGGAGGCAGCTGATTGATGTTTCTCTCTCATCAATGTTTCTAACGCTCTCTCCCTCTCCCTTTCTCTCTGTAAAAAAAAAAAAAAAAATCAATAAAATATATTTCTTTTAAAAAGAAACTAATTCTGGAGGACAGGTGCCATATAAATATGCTTGCCTTTATGGTTCTTTCAGCTGATTGCGTATTTGTGACATTCAGTAGGCTGACTGTGGTTTTAAGTCCATTGCTGTCATCCCCTTTTCATGATTCCATTTAATTCCGATCAAGCACTTCTTGTTTGTTTTTTAAGAACTATGGTTACCAAGGGTTGGGGATGGGTGGTGAGGGAAATGGGGAGATGTTGGTCAAAGTTCCAGTTAAAAGATGAATAAGTTATGAGTATCTTATGCACAGGATTGTGAATATAGTTAACAATACTGTATTATATACTTGGAAGTTGCTGAGGGAGTAGATCTTCAATGTACTAACCCCCAAAGTGAAATGGTAATTATGATGATGGAATGGTAATAATTTGCAATACACAAATGTGTCACACCAACATGTTGTACACCTTAACTTATACAATGTTATCTACCAATTCTATACCCAAAATAAGTTTTGTTTCCCACCTCATATATAATGGCAAATAACAAGCCCAAATTCTTATCTCTTTCTCAACTTCTGTGTAATAAAAGGTCTTTGGTGTCCTGCTAAAATTAAAAAGATACCCTAGGAAAGTAACAAGAAAATGATTCATTTGAAATTCATTTTCATATTAGAAATCTGAAACCAGGAAGCTTCTATTATTTGATTTCTCTAATTTCATGTGCATATATGTTTACTGAGCCCCCATTGGGTGTCAACTGTAATTCTAGGTACTTTCTGTGTTCCAATGGTAAAGGTACGGTGGATTTCATATTCAAACGTCAATAGGCTGACATGGGATTAATTAAAGCTACCAGGGGAAAAGCAACCGAAGTGGGAGTGGGGTGTTGGAGCATAATCAGTGAACTGAAGAAAGCTTAGGTACCTATAAGGAAGCTGATGTGAGGGCTATAACACAAGTTACTAAATGATTCAAGAAATAATCTTGGAATGAAAGAGGCTGAATGGAGGTTTTAAAGGATAGCAGGAAAGATCTTCAAAGATGAGAGGAATTAGGAGCTGTGGCAAAGGACAGGAAATGTCTAAGAGGGGCAGGACATTTTAACGAGACAGTTTGGTTATTGGATTTCAGTGGGACCAGATGGCCAATGATGATGTAGGTGAAATATGTGGTTATATTTCCAATATCTCTGTAATGTGCTAGTAGAATGTAGGATGTCTATAGTTCCACATTTGATTTCTGTAGTCTTACGGATGAACGTGGACCAGTAAAAGGCAAAGCCATGGGAACCATGAAGAACTCCTCTTAGTGCAGAAGCTCAAAAGATTTTGAAAGTTCATCATGTGCACTATGTCGCTATTAGAAGGTCTGGATGTTATTTGTATTAAAAAATTAAATGAATTAAAATTATTCCCACATTTTGCAAATCTCCTTTTTGACTCAGCCATTTGCAAGGGGAAGAAAATATTTACCATAGAGTTTTTTAAAGGTTCGCTGGCTTCCTACATTTCTTCTTGTCTCCCTTCCTTGAAAAAAGATTTAATACAAGAATTAATTTCATTATATCTACCTGCTGCCTATCTATAAGTAATTCAAACTTCCTTCCCTAAACCATAATTTTGAAAAAAGGAAATTCCTCTTCAAATATTTTTTTCCAATTATGAGTATGCAGCAAAAAAAAAAAAAAAAAGAAGAAGAAGAAAAGAAAATAATATTTATTACTGGTTGTCATCATGGGGGGGAAATGGGGAACAGTGTGTTACTATTTTAAAGAGGCATTTGGATTCATTTAAAAATGCAAATGTAGTTTCACAAGCTCCAAAATATATTTAATGCTAAGGGGTTTATTTCCTTTGGCATTTGCACTTTTTTCCATTTGTTCTTTTGATGAAAAAAAAAAAATCTTTGGAGTGGTTGCAAGAATCATTTTTCCTGGAAATTGATGCCTTTAAAATTATTTTTCTGTGAAGCTTTAAAAAATCCCACATGCATTTTGTTACTATTATTTAAAATGCATTGCTTATTGTCTTTCCCTAAGTGTAGTTTTTACTGTGGACAGTGAAGTAAGTCAAAGGCATTAAAGTACATATATTCCTTTCCTACATGTAACTCATAAGAACAAAGAATGTGGAGTGATGACATTATGTTTGTTGCTACCTATGGTACTTTATTTTAGAGAAATATGGAGAAAGAAACATGGAATGAAATGAAGGCATATAAGAGCCATCTGCTTATGGCTGAAGTTCAGGCCATTGTAGGACTTTGGAGACAGCAGTATTGAAGACCCGCTCTAGAAAGGAAAGGGGAGCAGGAGAGGGGGTGAGGAGGGAGATGTAGAGGAAGAAAGGATCAGACAGGGAGCCCCAGCCCAGTTCGAAGCCCTCTTCCCTCCTGGGTGTGAGGGAAGCAGAGACGGATGAGTTAGAGAATCTTGAAACTGATAATGTCCATGTAAAGCACATTATCTTGTTGCAAAATGGAAACGATCTTGTGAACTGCAAAGTAGTTTGTTTAAAGACATTTTTTTTCCAAAGTTGTTTCAAGATTTGTCAGGGATGATAAAGCATTTTACAGCATTGTTTCTTTCTGAATGTTCCTTCTCCCCCAACACCCATTCTATTTTTACACATTATCTGGAAGAAACTATCTCTTTGGACTAATGGCCAGGTCTCTCTCTGCACCAGTGGCCTCCTTCCCCCAATTCTCTTCCATTCCCCTCCTCCTTCTAAGGAGCATTTGCCACTTGATGGCTTGAATGAGACAACATGGGACAAAGGTCATAGACTTTTGGCATGCACAGAGATTTCCAATCAAACACCCACCTCTCCAATGGTGACTGGTTAACATCTTCTTCTATATGTGTTGATGAAGATATGTGTTTTTCCCTTGCTCAGAAAGGATGACTGGCAACCAGCTAGGACCTTTTAATCCCAATTATGCTTTTTAGCTTCTTTCAATCAAATTTATACTTATTTTACTCCTTTCACTTAAAGATGATATAATATTGGTTCAAAAGTCTAGATACATAACATAATAAATGATAAGTAATAAGTTCACAGTAATTTTTAAATAGCTTTGGTCCCTTCCAAGAAACCAGAATTTTAAAAAAAAGATAATCACTTTTGGAGTAGCCACCACCCAACTGGAGAATGGGAGCAAAAAGAACACACTGGAAAAAATAGAACTTAACTAGGGGAAGTTATGACAACACCCGTTCTTAGGAAAGTAAAACTCTTAAAAATAGCATGGTCCAAATATAAGTTTTACAATTCAGCAGGAACCAGTATCAACCAATTAAATGACCCTTCACTTAACCAATGTACTTAGCCTCTCTATCTGCCTTTCCCATTATAAATCAAGAAAATAGCATCCATCTGCTCCTTGTCCAAGATGCAGAAATGAAAGTGGTTAGTTGAGGCTATACATCAAAGGATGGAGACAACCATATCAATGGGAAAGTTTTATTAGTGAAGCATACAGAGACCCATGTGCAATTCTTTTTAAGACAAGGATACAGAAAAAAAAGGGTAAAAGCAAGGTACTGCCAAGTGGAGAATGTAAAAGAAGTATTAAAGAAGGTCGGAGGAAAAACAGTCTCATAAACATTCTATTACTGGATGTTGACTGGGAGAAAACACTTAATATCAAAATTTTAAATAATGATAAAGATCCTCAGTATGAAAAGTAAATACACACACACACAAACTGAAACACGGGGTCAGTGTAACAGATGTCTGAAAGAGGAAGGATTAGGTCATCATAATGAAAATGTGGTTCCAAGGCTGAGCACATGAGATCTTCCTAATTTTATTTTATTTTTTAAAATATATTTTATTGATTTTTTACAGAGAAGGAGAGGGATAGAGAGTTAGAAACATTGATGAGAGAGAAACACCGGAATCAAACCTGGGACCCTTCAGTCCACAGGCCAACGCTCTATCCACTGAGCCAAGCCGATTAGGGCAAGATCTTCCTAATTTTAGCAGAACACTTAGGGCTCAAGGTATACAGTGAGCAGTGGAGAAAATGTAGTTTGTAAATATCAAAAAAGAAAAAAATTACCTGAACCAAAAAATTCCTTTCACTTTGACTATAATTTTTTAAAATCTGGGATGAAATTTGTTATAGAAATTTTCTATTGGGCTTTAGAGATACTAAACCAATCAGGTATAAAGCAAAGCGCTAAAATGCCTTAAGTAAGAAAATAGACAATGAAGAATTTCAATTTTCCAATTATAACTCTGTTAAGGAGAAAGTATTCAAATATTCTATTAACTAGTGCCTGTTAAAGGTTATTGTGGAGCATAACATTACTATTAATGTCAAAAGAATATGCTATTGCCCTGGCCGAGTGGCTCATTTGTTTGGAGTGTCATCCCTGTATACCAAATGGTTGCAGGTTTAATTCCACGTCAGGTACATACCTAAGTGTTGGGTTTGATCCCCATCTGGGCTCAGGTGGGAGGCATCCAGCAGATGTTTCTCTCTCTTCCTCCCCCTCTTTCTTCTTTTCTCTCTCTCAAAAAAAAAAAAAAAACAACCAATAAAAACATATTCTTGGGTAAGGATTGAAAAAAAACTGCAAAATGTTTTTAAAGAATAAGCTATTAATAAGACCAAGTTATCATGGTATATAAAGGAATAAGTTTACTCTCCTGACTTTATATTTTTATACTATTAAAATTCACCTTCACACTGAAAAAGCAGAGTTTGTGCTGCTCCTCTTCACTGAGAAGGTAGATGTTGTTGGGATTTTTTTGTTTTTGTTTTTGCAAGCTTCAGCTCATTCTAGAAACTGGTTTTTTTCTTTTCTTTTCTTTCATTGCAGAACTGTTTCTCCAGAGATAAAGCCATCTTTATATCTGGACTTGGTTCTATTACCTTCCTCACATTTTTAATGTAGTTTTTTTGTAAGCAATTCCAACAATAATTTTTATTTATACAGATTTCTGTCATTTTTCTTCTTCATCAGACTGTTTCTGACTGAGCTCTTCATACTTGTTTGAGTCCTACTTTTAGTTTCCCTTTCTCCTTGAACACTTTCCTTTTCACAGTCTCTGGAAAGTTGCACCTAATTTTTACCCTAAATTTTGTAATCTACTTTCCAGGAACCTATGGTATCTGTCTGCCTTCATCCTAGATTTTCCTTCTTTTATTGTTGAAAGGAATAATAGGTCATAGTTTCATTTGAGGTTCTTATCATTTTCATTTCACCACCCAGATTCAAATTTTCCTAAAGTCATTTTTCTGAGAAATTGTTGTGCAGAAAAATACCATTGCCGAGCAAGGGCATGCAAAATGGTGCATAAGAGGAAATCTGTTATCTGATACCCTCAAATTGCAAAATTTATCTGAAACCAGCCTGACCCTGATCTCTCTCTGACCCCTTAGGTGGGTGCTGCTTTAGCTCCTCTATCCTACTTCTCAACATTTCATCTGAGTTCCCAGCTCCTCTGTGCCTTGCAGTCCCAGCGCTCCCACCCCCCAAACTGACTACTCAGCACTGCACATCTCTGGGTAGTTTCAGGAGTAGACAAATCTCAGGCCGTTCCCACCTCCTTTTCTAAGAACTATATTCATAGGACGCACCTCCCCTTCTTGCTTCTGGTCCCTGTGTGCTGTATGAAAAGAGCACTGAACCTGAATTACAAATCAAATTTGCCCTGCTGAGTAAAAAAAGACACCAGTCCTGTCCCCTTAGATCTTTAAGGTAGTGGGAGAGACAGCCAAGTAAGTAAACAGGTAAATGAACAAAAGTTGACAAGTTCTGCTCAGAGCAATCAAAGCAGGGCTCTGATGGTTTGTGCCGACTACAGTGAGAGTTGTGCTGCAAGCCCTGCCAGAGAAAGGGGGAAATGAGAACATACAAACTCAGATGGAGAGGCGGTGTTCTTTCAAAAGTAAGCCAAGCACTAAACTTCATAAAGGACTCAAGTTTCCAAGCTGGCTTTTGCAAGAGATTTTTAAAGGTAGAATTTAAAGGAAAGATAAATATGTGTATTAATAAAAGTGAATGTGTGGTATACACGTCTTATATAGAAGGGCATATGTGGCTGTGACTGGTTGAAGGAGGGACAGTGGCCAGGCACCAGGGACTGGAGCTGGCCCAGCAAACTGGCTGTGTGCCTCTAGAGCTGCTGACACAACTCAAGAAACAGAAGGACAGTGGCTGGTACCCAATGGCCCGAGAAAAGCAGATCCCTGAGAACTCATCATCTGTTGAATGTTAATCCAGAGAAAATATTTAGAGGTTACCTTAGCAATTACTGTAAATAACAAGGGTTGCCAGTAAACGCTGAGCTATAAGCCACCCAGGTGTCTATCCCAACAATGAGTGTTTGGGGATAATTGGATAATGGGGGTTTCTTGTTTCTCCTCCTACACTTTCTAGCCAGTTCTTAATGTAGAGAAAAGAGGAGGTAGAATTTAAATCAGTTAGTTTTCTAGCTTACTAAATGTTCCAGTGAAGGATTACAAAAAAAGGAAATTAGACTAATAACTGGCGTTATAAGAAGAGGAAACTCTAAATTTTTACATTTATAACCAAGTCCCAGTCCCTCACTCTTTTTTATCCCAGATAATCAAAACTAAAAATCCTGTCTATCCTCCAAACTCTGCCTTAGCAACAAAGGGCCATGGAGTGGCAGGAAGAACACAGCGCCCCCCGCTGGCCATCAGTAAGCCCCAGCCCTAGCACCTCCCAGATCCACTTCCTCATCTGGAAGAAGCAGGTGCAATCCCAACCTGGAGCCCTTGGCATCTATCACATTATTGTCTTCTGAGGTCTTCAAACTCTTGGGCTGCTCAACTCCACCTCTTTTGCAGGTGTGCTTTCCTTTGCCTATTCCTGAAAATATGGGAATTTCCCTAAGTTCTGCCTTTGACCCTTTCCTAGTCTCACCCAATAGATGCCTTCTGGGTCATTTTACCCATGTTTTTTCTTTATGACCTATATGAACTGATCACTCCCAAGTTTGTTTCTTACTAATTATGTGACCTTGGGCAAGCTCCTTGTCCTTCTTCCATTTCCATTTCCTCATCTGCAAAATGTGAAAAGGGTGGTACTTACCTCACTGTGTTGGTGTGAGCAATAAATGTGTTAATATATGCAAAGCCTACTGAATACTACCTGGCACATAGTTAGTACTCTAAATGTTAGCTATTGCGTTACCACCATCCTCCTAGTTTCCCACGCCAGAAATGCACAAGTCATCCTTGACACCCATGTCTCTTCCGTCTCTCCTTCCCAATTGTGTCAAGTCTCTCCTAGTGGCATTTCCACTCGCTGGATTGCTCAACAACCTCATAACTGGTCTCCTGCCTCTATTCTCTCTCCATATAATTATTCAAAGTGTTAAATAAATTTAATATATAACTTGCTAGAAGTTCCCATAAAATTATTTCATGGGGAAATAATTAGATTAACAACCAGCATAATAATGGAGAGATCATATAAATTTCCATTTATAGCAAGGTCCCTATCCCTCATTCCTTATCATTCCAGATCATTAAAAGTGCAAAAATAAGCAAATAAAAATAATCATATGTCTTTATTCAAAATGTTGACTGATTTATTTTTATAAAATGCAAAACTAATTCAATTTCCCCCACTTAAATTCTGCACCGCTCTCCTGCGGTCATCATGATGAATTTAAACTCTTTAAAATGGCCTTGCCCCAGCTGTGTGTATTCCAGCAGGGTCCTTGAACTTGTCAAGTTCTTTTTTGCTTCTAGAAGCCTCCTTATGTTTTTCCTCTTCCTGCAATGGAGTTGTCCCTATCCTTCTGCTCTGATGTTTTGAGACCCCAGGTGGATATCACCTCCTTGGGGAAGTCTTTCTAAACCCTTCCACATGCACATTTCCACGCCTAGTCTGACTGTCTGGGCTAAGACTTGCCACCCTTTGGCTGAGATGAAGTGTAAGTGCCCCTCCTAAGTTCTCCTGCATAATAAGTCTGTATGGACTTCTTACCTAACACTTTTATACCCAATTACAATCAGGTGAGTCTTGCCCCACCTTCTAGACTGTAAATCCCTTGGCATAAAGGAATGTACTTTACTCATTTTGTTTCCCAGTTTCACACAGTAAATCACGTTTAGAAAGTACTCAGTAAAACATATTTTAAATGCAAATTAAATTCACAATGAACATAAAGTTCCCAGCTCCGTGCCTGTACCAACAGTCACTTAGTTCCCTTATTTTCCCCTATTAGAAAGTGCCAGCTGGATAAAAATTCTCCTTCCTAGGAATTGCCCTAAAACTATTAGCATCTTTGTGTAAATAACAAAACTCTTTGTGTGTTGGAATTCTTCTTCTACACACACACACACACACACACACACGCACACACACACCAAGCCCCTCTCACTTCAAGTCCCCACTCTGCCCTCTAACCATCTAATTAGGAGGAGAGATTTGAATGCAAGGCCTCTGCCCTTTCGATGTCCCCTGTGATTCTTCCAAAATAGCATTTGTTTGGCTTACCTGAAAGTGTTTGCCCTGGATCCTGCTATGAAGAAAGTGGGGAATTTTATATTTATATGATAAATTATCATCTTCATGGTCAAGTTTAAAGGTTGGGGGGAAAGTGAATTTTGGTTACAGTGAAGAAGAAAAATACAAACTGCAGATCTGCTGTGTCAAGTGAAACATGTCTATTTTAATCAGAATTTTATAACAAAAGAAATATGTGTAATCAGGCCAAGTTTCTTTCTTCAAGATTTTATGCCAAGACTCCTTCCTAACCATCTCCTGCATCCTGAGTGAGCAGTGGCTGCAGGGCCAAAAATGACTCATGGGGCAAAATCTTCTGTTTGTCTGTGTGACTTGTAAGGAAGCATGAGTGCAAGGGAAGGAGTGGGGCTGCCAGCAGCCACACTAGGGACCCTGGTACCTGATGGGCAGTATATGAGTAAAGCCCTTTGAGGGACCCCACAAGTATGACTGGAGTTGTTCTGGGGATGAAAACCATTTTGAGGTTTCAGTGTCCTGGTATATCACTAAGCATTTAGATCTGGAAGGAAATTGGCTAATATCTTACCCAGTTCACGTTACAGATCTGTGGGAATGTATGCCAGCAGAAAGAAGAAAACATGCAGAAATTTTATAGCATCCAGGACCCAGTAATCCCACAAAGAACCAGAGTTATTCCTTTATTCCAAGGAAAATAGAAACATTATTAGAGTGAAATTGGAAGGCCTGAGTCAAATGCCAAACCTGACACTTACTTGCTGTGTGTTTGTGGACAGTTAATTAGCCTCTCTAGCCTCAGTTTCCACAGAGACCAAGAGGAGACCTGACTAGCTATGATGAAAGTCAAATAAGACAAAGATTTTTAAAGCACTCATCACAATACCTAACCCAAAATAGATGTATAAAAGATTTTAGTTCATTCCGGAGATATTCATGTTGAGTCTCTTATAGACCAAGCATTGTTCTGAATGCTGGTAATATAGTCATGAACAACACAGTCCCTGAGTTCAGGTCTGAAATTCTAACTGGAAGAGAAACACAAGAAATAAGAATTTGGGCTGAAATGAAATCAACATTTTAAAAATAATTGCCACCCATCTTGTATGGCTCAGTGGTTGAGTATCGACCTATGAACCAGGAGGTCACAGCTCCAATTCCCAATCGGGGCACATGCCCGGGTTGCTGTGAGCTTGATCCCCAGTAGGAGACAGCCAATTGATGATTCTCTCTCATCATTGATGTTTCTATCTCTCTCTCTCTCCCTCTCCCATCCTCTCTCTGAAATCAATAAAAATACATTTAAAAAAATAAATTGCCACTTTTCCGTCAGAGAGCTATCTTCTTTTACTGGGGACTTTCCTCCAAGATTTATTAAATATGCGCAATGTATTTCAACTACATCACAGGGCTCTGTATTAATATGCAACCTATTGGCTTTTGCACTCAGTCTCCTTTGCACTCTGCCAAGAAGTCAGAGCCTTTTATTAAAAGTTATTAAGTTGTTAATTGCATCATAGTCCTTCAAATTTTAGTACTTATCTATATCTAAATGAAATCAATTGGAATTAGTTGCATCTCAAACTCCAATATTACTTGGACTAATGCATCCTATGGGGCAAACATTTCAAACTCACAGCCCACAGGCCACATGAGGGCCACAATGAATATTTTTGCAGCCCAGCCAATATAATGGTATGTAAGAAACACTTTAATAAAATTTACATAACTTAATTTTTACAATATCCTGATATACATAATCTATACTAATAATAGCCTAGGTGGCATCACGCCCTCAAGTCATCACAAGATGGCTGTCATGAGATGGCCATCACAAGATAGCTGCGTGCACAGCGGAGGCGTGGCCCGGCGGCCACTCCGCACAGTGAGGCCTGGGGTTCCCACGGCTCTGTGCGGTGCAGAGGAGGCTGGTCCTGGTGTCTCTGTCACCTCGCATGGAGAAGGCGGGTCACGGCAGGGGAGAGCAGTTGTGGGTGATCAGGCCAGCAGACAAAAGTAGTTAGGGGCAATCAGGCAGGCAGGCAGGCAAGCAATTAGGAGCCAGCGTTCCTGGATTATGAGAGAGATGTCCCAGATTGGAGAGGGTGCAGGCTGGGCTGAGGGACACCCCCCATCTTGTGCACAAATTTCATGCACCAGGCCTCTAGTTATTAATAATGCACTACAATGTTTGCTAAAGACTGATTACTATAATCGTATTGCATTCATTTCCCTTAGGCACCTTATGCACAGGTGCACCACTTCGCTCCACTAATACTAACAGCGAATATTTTAGCAGCCAATTGCCATGTTATTAATCTTGGACTGACTTGTTTAGTGTATGAAACAGGAAATATTTTGCTTTTTGCTTATTAATTTGTGCAATTATTCAGTGTCTGGTAAGTTATTGTTCAAGAAAAAAATATTAATTTTTATTTAAATGTTCCATTATTTTATGTTAACGATTACTCATTTATTAGTTGCATTCAGCATGTCTCTATAGAAATAAACCTACATTTCTATGAAAATTGAAGCTTTTATTTTTTTGCGGCCCACATGAACTTAAACCTTGTTTATTTGGCCTGTGTTAGCCTTTGAGTTTGCCATGCTTGCTATGGGGTGTAGTATACATATTTACAATTTGCTACTCAAAAGACACAATGAAAGTGCACCAAATACCTGCTTCTAAGGGCAGAAGGTTTTTTTGTGGGTATTTTTAATGTAACAGTGAAGATCAAATGATAACAGATGAAATTTCATCCAGATGAAGTACAAGGCAAGTAAACCATGTGCTAAGAAACAACTCTGGCCCTAGCCAGTTTGCTCCGTGGATAGGGCATCTGCCTGCAGACCAAAGGATCCTGGGTTTGATACCAGTCAAGAGCATGCATCTTGGTTGCAGGCTCCTCGCCAGCCCGGGCCCGGGTTGGGGTGCCTGCAGGAGGCAACCAATCGATGTGTGATGTGCTTCTCTCACATCGATGTTTCTCTCTGTCCTTCCCTCTCTCTTCCACTCTCCAGAAAGAAAGAAAGAAAGAAAGAAAGAAAGAAAGAAAGAAAGAAAGAAAGAAAGAAGAAGAAAGAAAGAAAGAAAGAAAGAAAGAAAGAAAGAAAGAAAGAAAGAAAGAAAGAGAAAGGAAGGAAGGAAGGAAGGAAGGAAGGAAGGAAGGAAGGAAGGAAGGAAGGAAGGAAGGAAGGAAGGAAGGAGCGGAGGAAGGGAGGAAGGGAGGAAGGGAGGAAGGGAGGAAGGGAGGAAGGGAGGAAGGAGGAAGGGAGGGAGGGAGGGAGGGAGGGAGGGAGGGAGGGAGAGAGGGAGAGAGAGAGAGAGGGAGGGAGGGAGGGAGGGAGGGAGGGAGGGAGGGAGGAAGAGAAAAGATCAAAAAGAAAAAAAGAAACAATTCTCCCTTTGTTTAGTGCCCCACCCCCACCCTCAGTGCTATTTCTTAACAGAGACTACTCTTTTAGTGAGTAACCACATCATACTTCCATTCAAGTTGCTAGCTCGTTTTTGTTTCATTTTCCACATTAGAAAACTCTCTTCACAGCTCCAGTTCTCCAGGATCCTCTGCAGAAAGGGTACCTACTGAAATTCTAGGCCAGCACAAGAACCCCACTTGAACTGTGACTCCACTAGTCTTTTGCATGGCCTAATGACTTGGGTACTAGTTCGGGTTTCTAAAATTTGCAAATCGCTGAGCTATTGGTAGAATCAGTAATGTTAAGACAAGTCATAACTTTAAAACGTACAGTCTTATCTACAATTAAGGTTGCATTTTTCCCCAGTGTTTAAACACATTTTTGAAAAGAAAAAACAAAACATATATTGCAAAATTTGGCGTTGTCTTAAATTATCTTTATTGTAATAGCCCCTAATTCTATGTAAATCATCCAGATGATTCATACTAGTAACATGCATACATGAACTTACATTTTACATTCTAAGTGCTGAGAAACACTGGCTCTCTTTCCCTGCTCTCCCTCCCACCACTGGGAAAAGAGAAGGATTCAGAAATACTGTTTTATACAGAGACCATAATAATCTACCTATAATTCCATGAATGAATCATGCTCTCCCATCTCACAAACTTTTCACATGCCTGAAATGTACCTCCACCTGTCTCCTTACTTGCTTAACTCCCACTTTCTCTTTGGATGTGGCTAGGAAATTACTTTTCCTGGGAAGGCCTCAGATCTCCCCAGCTACAGGTGAGGTGTCCCTTCTCTGCTCCCAATGCACAGCATTGGGACTTATGCCACTGTAGTCTCTGAACAATTTACTTCTCAATGTTCATCACTGGACTGGAAGATTCTTGCGAGGTTGGGCTGTGTCTTTCATGCCTGGATTCCCATTAAATAAATGAGAGCAATTCAAGGTCATTTAATAATAGCTGGAGTAGCACCACTCCCATTACATTCTTTTCCCCTGCTTCCCTCTACACCCTTCCCCCATCTCCCCAAGCTCCCTGTGACCACTCTTGACATTCAACTTGGGGCTTGGGATATCTTCTCCACTTTGTTTCCCTTCCAAATTGGATTTTGGCACACATTCCACCAAGGGTACAACTCAGTAAGTATTTAGTTCCCTTTTCTTTCTTCATATTTGTTCTGAATTATTTTACACTAGAGGCCAAGTGCATGAAAATTCATGCACTGGAGGGGGGTCCTTCAGCCCAGCCTGCCCCCCCTCACAGTCTGGGAGCCCTCAGGGGCGAGAGGTGACCTGGCAATCAGGGGAAGGCTACACCCCCATCACACCTCTGGTGCTGCCACTGCCCGGCAGCAAAAGCCTCGGCCGGCCCTGGTTACTTGAGCCTTGGGCGGCCCTGGGCAGCTGGGCAGCCCCCATCCGAGGCTTGCCTGTGCCTCAGGCTGGCCCTGGGTGGCTTGGGGGCTGAGGAGACTGAGAGACTCCAGAGGCAGGTGTGCGGAGTGACGGGACCCGCCTAGGGGCAGGCCTGGCTGTGCTGTGCCTGCCACCTCAGTTGGGCTGAGGGGACTGAGTGCCACCATCTTGTGGCTGTGGGCACTGCCTTCTTTGAGGTGTGGCAGTCAATTAGCATATTTCCTCTTTATTGGCTTTGAGAGCTGCCATCTTTGTGAGGGTGTGATGCTCAATTAGCATATTTCCTGTTTATTAGATAGGATGTATAAAAATGTAGGAGGGCCCTAGTTTGTTTGGTTCAGTGGATAGAGTGTTGATCTGTGGACCAAGGGTCCCAGTTTTGAGCACATGCCTAGGTTGCAGGCTCAGTCCAACAGGCAAGAGGCAGGCAATCAATGATTCCTCTCATCACTGATGTTTTTATCTCTCTCTTCCTCTCCCTTCCTCTCTGAAATAAATAAAAACATATTTTTTAAAAATGTAGGAGGCAGTCACATGGTTAATTTTCCCCAACCCAGCTCTGCCTTTGGCTTTGGTCTCCTTTCCTTCACCAAGGCCCAAATTCCAGCTTCTCTTCAGCATCACATTCCCCCCTGTCCTGTATCTGATGGCCCTGGTTTCTGCCTTTTCTCTGAATAATAGTGAATTCTCTAGGGAAAAATTCTGTCAAGCAGTGACCAGTGTCTGAGTCATTGGTACAGGGTGGAGAAGGTTACCTTGGCCCTGTATCATGTTGACCTTACACCATCTCAATTGCATTGTTCATGAAGACTCTTGTTTCTGTTCCCCATCTGCATATGTCCATATTTCTCAACTTAATATTCATTCTCCTCTCCCCCAGTTTCATTATTAAAAAATATGAGGTGCTACCATGGGGATAGACAACAAATATAACTAAGGCACAATTGTCATCTGAAGAGGTATTTAAATGAGAAAGGTAATACATTAGTTTACTAGGGCTGCCATAACCAAGTACCAGAGACTGGGTGGTTTAAACAACATAAATTTATTGTCTCACAGTTCTAAAGTCTAGAAGTCCAAGATCAGCGGAGTTATTTTTTCTGAGGCATCTCTGCTTAGCTTATAGATGATCGTCTTCTCCCTGTGTCCTCACATGGTGTCTCCTTGTGCCTTAATTTCCTCTTTTTATAAGGACACCAGTCACTGGATGAGGGCCCACCCTGACAACCCCATTTTACTTTAATCCCCTCTTTAAAGGTCCTATTTCCAAACATAGTCACATTCTGAAGTACTAGAAGTTAGGGTTTGAATATATGAATTTGGAGGAGACACAGTTCAGCCTATAATAGGTAGATTCTTATTTTCATTTCCTTAAAGAATTCAGAAATTATTACATGTCAGTGCAAGCAGCTAGCTTGGTATTGGACATGGTCTGGTACAAAGCTTCCTACAACTGAGTCAGACCTAACTCAGACCTAACTCAAGACCTCCCGTTGCTGCTAGCATCTAGGAAGCTTCCTTACAAGCCCAGTGCTGCTTGCAGCCTGCTACAGTAACCCCTACTGTGCTCATCTCGGTCTCTGCTTTGCTATTACATTCATAATGTCCTTGTTCCCTGTGTGTTAGACCTGTCTCTTCAAACAAATGAAATAGAGATTGAGCAAAGTTGAAAATATGGTTCACAAAGGAAATCCCCAGTTAAGAAATCAAGTGCTCTAAGATATCAAACTCTATTTTAAATATGCCATTATTAATATTATGAAACATGTGGGCAAAGAAGACTGTCTTAGTCACCTTTTACTTTCCTCAAAGACTCCTACTCTCCAGCTCACCTTCCCTTTGCTTCTCCCATCTGCCATGCCACGCCTCATAGGACAGTACCCTCTCATCAGTGATCTCCCTTCCAACCTGCTCACTGAATTTAAACAAGAAACTCAAATAACATCCCCTTTTATAAATTCTTCATTTGGGAGGGGGGGGATGGATATCCTGTCCTTCAGGACTCTTACTTGAAATCCACTTGTCTTGCCTTCACCTACCACCCACACACACTGACTTTCAGAGAGGTTAAGAAACTTTTCAAGTTTATAAGTTATTGAAACAATGGCTTCAAGGCCACATTGTTCTCATTCAAAATCCCACGCTCCTGATCATGAGCCCCTACTCCATCCTGCTTCAGGTACCTGGCTTTCTTTTCTCATGAGAGTCATTAGAATCTTGGTGAGAATATCAGTACTATGATCAGAGCTTACATGAGTATTAATTTTACATTAGAAATTACTCTTTATTCTTTACCCAATAGGAACTCTTGAGTGTTACAGGTAAAAATAATTATATTGGGATGATTGGTAAATAACATTTTGTTTCTTAATAAAAATAACGTTTTGATGAGGTTCAAAAAAAACCTAGTTCAGTAAACTCAAACCTGAGTTTAAGAAGAGTTAGGCCTTTCTGATCACTTCCCCCTTCCACTCTTTCTAAAAATCAAGACAAGAGAGCTTTAATTTAAATTGCAAAGTCAGTTCACAATGATGATTCCTTAGAAACACATTCTTTTCTTTTTTTAACAAAGCACTGGAAAGGATAGAGAAAATGATTATACTGAAATTAAGATGCTGCTCAGAAAAGGAAAACACAGTAGAAAAATGTGAGGAGAATGTAACTCTCATGGAAGATGTCCAGAATAATCCATTTAATCCTCTCTCCCAAGATCTCATAGTGTTTGTGTAACTTCAGGCCAAGCATCAATAATGGCCAAGTTGATTTATGGTGGTGAAAGATTTTTCTGTGAGAACTCTGATGGTGGAAGACAAGTACCAGGAAGATAGAAGCTTTTGCAAACCCAGGATGGTAAGCTGGACAATGTCAATGGGATGAAAAATGAGGTCACTCTGAATACCCAGATCCTGGTAAGGCCAGAGGTAACACACAGAACTGGGTGTGTTTCTGTTCTCCATCAATAATTTGCCTCTGTACATCCTTTGTGACAGATTCTTTTTGTGCTAGTCACTCCAGGAAATTCTTTCAACTGGTTTTGGTAGATGTGGTTGTAGCTACAGGATATAGTCTCTTGAAGACAAACTGTATTTTGTAGATTTATTTTTAAAAAATTGTATTTAGCTGGTAAAATTCAGAAATTCAAGTGCAACTGATTAAGAATCTGGAATGAGATCACAAGCTGGCCTTAGAGTATTTGACTTGTTCTGCATCTTCTTTCTCAGAAAATGCAGTACATTCTCTGTTATCTACAAAAACATTTCTCAAAATTTGAGCCATAGAACCATTAAAAATTGTAAGATGATAGGTCTGACTTCTTCGCAGTAATATGGTCTACTCTAAAGAGTTTTGTGCACATTGACTGCTTCAATTACTCACAAATAAGAAAGCACATATTAACACAGGCACTGCCCACAACCCCACCCACTTTTAATTATGCCCTGGGTTAAAAAATTAACATCTGGGAAAGTGGGAAAGCAAAATGTCATCAGGTGATTAATTGAAACTTTTTGTATGTCTACTTCTGAAGCATGAGTCCTTTTTGTTCCCTTTTTTGGTATTCCTTCATTAATTTACTCTTAGTCCTTCCTTTGGTCCAAAATCAGAACCATATCTTGCAGACTTTTGCCTTAATGAAAGAGTAAAGTCCATTCTGCTAGCAAGCCAGATAAACGCGTTGGTCCACACTGACTCAAAATTTAGGCAACATTTTACATAATCCCTGAATGTTCCCATATCTGTCTTGAGCAAAAACTAGATTTTCAGTCTTTTATTGGTATACCTCAAACCCTCCCTCATCTGTGCTTTTTGTTTAAATGAACAGATAATCTTATTTTTTTAATATATTTTATTGATTTTTTTACAGAGAGGAAAGGAGAGGGATAAAGAGTTAGAAACATTGATTAGAGAGAAACATCGATTCAGCTGCCTCTTGCACACCTCCTACTGGGGATATGCCCACAACCAAGGTACATGCCCTTGACTGGAATCGAACCTGGGACCCTTGAGTCCACAGGCCGACACTCTATCCTCTGAGCCAAACCAGTTAGGGCAACAGATAATCTTAAATCCATCATTCTTACCTCTTCATTCTCTTTCAAAGCATTTATTCAATTTATACCTTAAAAATCCTGATTAAACCTAAAGCAATTAGGTGGACCTGAGGTATTTGAAACAATTGTTTGCGGAGACATTTTCACAAGATCATTCCAAAATTTCAGTTGTAATCCTGAAGCTGTCAGCTCCACCAATTGGTTCCTGCATCTCTACCCCTCCACTACCAGAATTTCTCATCTTCAGCATGGTTCAAGTCTCCTTTCCATTCAGAGTACCTGATGGTTCTCCCTCACATTCTTCCCTCTGACTCTCCCTTAACCCCAGCCTAAATTGGGTTCTCTGGAAGGCCTGTTCTGCTGCCAAGAAGCTTTGGAACATTTTCTTCAAATACATTGTCCTCTGCTTCATCCCAGCTGAAACCTGGATTTCCCCTGATGACATAGTTTCCCTTGGAATTCTCAAGGTGAGTCTACGCATTCCCCACACACCCTTTCCACAGTACCTTAGAGCGTGGGCTTTCCGGTGAACTTTCAGTCTTTCTCCAATATGCCTCTTCCTTTCCTGTCAGTTTCACATAGGGACTTAACTCCCAGTACCTGTTCATTCACAACTATGTTCCTCATTGCTTGGGAGCATCAGTAGCATCATTAAATTTAAAAATAAAACCCCTGCTATCTACCTGGGGTATATATGCTACATAGGGTTGCCCATGTAAACAGTTACTCTATAATGATTCCACACCTGTGACTTTGCTGTGCACATACTTGTATCATGTGATTTGCAGATCACTTTGACAGAGACTTTGTTTGCTCTGTCTCCCCCTTCTGAGCATGTGTAAGGTGGTTTAGGGTGTTGATAATCACATGTATTCCTTATTATACCTCAGTTTTAGCTGCTTGAAGATAGCCACTTTTCTCTTGGTGTTTCTCCAAAGTAGACTTAAAAAAATGTTTCACTGATGATTTTTTTAAAATATGCTTTTATTTATTTTAGAGAGGAAGAAACTGATAGAAACATCAATGAGAGGGAAAGATCAACATCGATCGGCTGCTCCCTGTACACCCCTTACTGGGGATTGAGTCCAAAACCCAGGCATGTGCCCTGACCAGGAATCCAACCAGAGACCTCTTGGTGCATGGTTCAACATTCAACCACTGAGCCATACTGGCCAGGCTTCCCAATGCCTTTAAATGAATACAGAGTTCTCCATCAACTAGTAACAATTCACAAATAGACAGACACTTAAGCACCTTCCAATTTTTCATTTACATCATTGGAGTGATTATACTTGCATATAATTCTATATAACATCTCTGGTTATCTTCTTAGAAAAAAAATTCTAGAAGTAAAACATGGGGGTCAAAGTCTTTGAATGTTTATAGCTTTTGACACATGTTGATATCTTGCTTTCTAGAGTGGCTAACCACTCCATTATCACTGTTTCAGTGTCTCACCACACCCTTTCTATATAATCTTTAAGTAAATCTCTGCAGAGCAACCAACCCATATTGGAATAGAAAGAGCTAGGGTCCTGGGAGGGTGGTCTAAGTCCAGGAGAGGATTTCCAAGCATGCCTGATGTAAAGGAAAGTTTGAAAAAAATCTTGATAATATGATAAATGCAATTAGTGCTATAAAAAAAATAAAGGTAATTTAGAAACGCAGGGGACCAGGGGCAAAAAACAAACAAAACAAATAAAGTAAAAAATGGATAATCATAAAACATTATCTGGTTTTGCAGGCAATGATGGTTGCATGGTCATAGTAATGTAACGAGTTAACTTTAAATAAGGATATAGTAATTGCATGGGTAGGATGGGGTGAAATTTCACTTGTTGCTGCAGAGTTTAATAACCAAGTCATAAAAGTGATAATAACAGGGAAAGCAATTTAAACGTATTATTTAAAGATATTAACATAAATATGAGAAGAAACAGAGTTAATCACTCGCCT
This sequence comes from Corynorhinus townsendii, assembly GCA_026230045.1. Lineage (NCBI taxonomy): Eukaryota > Metazoa > Chordata > Mammalia > Chiroptera > Vespertilionidae > Corynorhinus > Corynorhinus townsendii. Next base: position 136,671,879 of record JAPDVU010000002.1, on the reverse strand, counting down.
TCAACAAAGTAGGACTCAGAGGAGGGAGAAGGGAAGAAGCCTATTAATTTTAATTCTGAGTCCCTTTTAACCATGAACGTTTTAACTTTGATTAAAAATATTTTAACAATGTTTAAAAAGTTATGACTATTTAAGGTCTTTATTCACTTTTGACATTTTCACTACTTTGAATTAGCATTTTTATAATTATCAGATTTTCCTATTTCTTTTGTAACTTGTCTGTGTACTTTATTTATTGAGATGTTACTGATTTCCTTATTTATTTGTAAGAGCTTTTTATTTATTTGTTTACTGCATTTACTAGGAAATACGTTACCCAGCTTGTTTGCTTTATATTTTGTTTCTGCTATTGGAAAAATATAGCCAAATATATCCATTTTAATTTTTTTGTATAAAAATTCCCAAATTTTTCTGTTTTCTTTATTTCTAAAAGTTTAATGTTTTACTTTAAGCTTTAATTTATCTTGATATCTTATATTTTATTTATTTAACAAACACATATATAAAGTCTATTATATGTCAGGCACTCTTATAAGCTCTTAAATATTAATTTAATTAAAGATACCTGAGAGAGAGGAGGCACTTGATTGTTTCCCCCAAAGAGCTAATTTTCCGTACAGTATTTAGCACAAATACTATTCCTTCTCAATAGGTTTTGAATCTATTTCTGACAATCCATTTTGTTTCAAATTTATATTTCCTTTTTTTCCCAGTAAAATTATACCATTTTATTTAATGTTACTTTATAATAGAGGGTTGGGCAAAAGTTGGTTTACAGTTGTTAGTCTGGAAAAGAATACAATAATTAATAAACAATAATACAAGAATAGCCCTGGGCATTTTTGCTCAGTGGTTGGAGCATCGGCCTGCAGACTCAAGTGTCAACGGTTTAATTGCAGTCAAGTGTGCACCTTAGTTTCAGGCTCGATCCCCAGCCCTGGTCGGGGCGTGTGCAAGAGGCAACCAGTTGATGTGTCTCTCTCACATCAATGTTTCTTTCTCTGTGTCTCTCCCCTTCCTTCCACTCTCTCCAAAAATCAATGGAAAAATATCCTCAGTTGATGATATAATAATACAAGAATAAACTCTATGTTTCACATATCACAACTATCAACCTACATTTGCCCTAGCCTCTATAGTTTACATATAAAAGAGTAATTATATTCCCAGTACTTTAATTAAAAATAATTCCTAGCTACTTTCCCCGCTTATTCCTCTATCTCAGTAATTTTCAAATGGTGTGCCACAAGAATTTTTAAAACATGCAATACTTGACTATTTAGCCAGGAACACTGACCTCTTTTCCCTTAGATTGTAAAAAATAAAAATAAAAAATGACAACAGCCAACACAACAATGGCCATCCAGTGTGAATGAATCAAAACTATGCCTATTTTTTGTCACCTTGACGAAAAATATAATGTATTTTTTATGTGACACAGAATTTTAGTAATTAATTTATGTGTGCCAAGTAATGAGAAAGTTTGAAAATCGCTGCCCTAGCTGATCTTTAGATATTTTTCACTAAGCTCCAAAATAAATTCCAACAAATTAAGAAGTATTTATGACTTTGCAATACTAATTTGTCTCTCACTAATAAAAGTTCTATCGTTCTAATTATCCAAATCTTATTTTAAAGCTCCAAGCTGCTAAAATTTTGGGTTGCTAATGTACTCTCATTAACTTAAGAATATTTCAGCTGCTGCTCATCAGGTTTCTACCATTATATTCATGTCATCTGTAAATAATGGTAATTTTATCTCCTCCCCTTTAGGAATTATACTTCATTTCTATTTTATGATTTGATATATTAGCCAGAACCATTTTCAGTAGAGGGATATTGGCTACACATTTTGGATGAATAGCAAAAAGCCAATGTTAAAAATTAATATTTAGCCAAAACTATGGCATAGCCATATATCATCAACATAGAATAAACTGCAGGAATACAAAATTAACCTAAAATTTTATGTTAAATTATTATTATTACTTTAGCATTAGCATTTTTAGTAGTCAATTTTTTAAGTTGATATTATGGTTTAGGACTGCTAATTCCTCAGCCCTGCTCTTCAGTAAATTGGTCCTGTGAGTACCACACTGCACATTGATGACATTAAACAAATGCTCAGTTTTAGCAATGTGGTAAAGGAGAGGTATTCTGGATCATTCTACCAGAATAAGTACTGCTAATGGACATGCTGCCAACAAGCTTTCCTTCCTTTCTGACAGCAAAGAAGAAGGGAAAGTTCCCTTCCCTTCAACTGCTGGCCTTGAAGATTTGGTTGATGGTGATGACGCAGTTTCACTGCAATAATCTCACCCATTGAAGTGCTGTCCACTGCTGGGGCAAGATGCTTTCTAAGAATGTGCAGATGTTTCCCTTCACTAATACTTTTATTTCTAATATATTTTGCATTCAAATAAATCATTTGACAAAAATATCTTTCAAGCGTAGGGTCTAAAAATGTCAAGATGGAATGCAATCAGCTTTCAGGAACCAGGATTCCAGTAATGTGTGACTTTCCCTGTGTCTCAGCCTCCACTGCCTGTAAAGTAATCCCAGCATCTTCTCTGGAGTGAAATGAGAGGAATGTTTTAATACCAGGAGTCTTGTATGAAATATTTATCCCCTTGAGACTTGTCAGTTGGGTTATTTCTTGAACGGGTTCCAATGAACAAACTACATCCTGCTGGGTTCGTACCATTATCTGTAACGTGCCGTATGGAGGCTTTATTCGGTTTAAGCAACCTTTTACATGTAATAGATGCATTCCTACCTTGTTTAAACATGGCAAGCCAGTTCCAAAATCCCTTGTATACCATGTAGTTTGTCTCTGATCAAAGAATAAGACTTGAGGAGTCCTGTGGCCTTTTATTCTTGGGTGGGTAAGTCCTGTTAAAATACGCTGTGCTTGAATTAGTTTCCCAACACAACTGAAGGGTATAAGAGCATTCTAATTACACATATTTTTGAGGGTAGATTAGTAACATCAACTGTGTTTTGGGTTCCTCACTTTTCTCTTACACTCTTTTTCATACTCTTCATTATACCAGGTAAATCACTGAGATTTTGTTGTAGTAATTTTAGAGTTTTACTTTTTCATGAAAATTTAAGTTGATACAGTTGACATTTTGCTGCTAACCCATCTTCACAAGATGTAAAGAATTTCCAAGCAGCACACTTTCCTTAAATACCTGTAGTGTAAGTGAACTTGAATAACTGAAAATTTAATACAACTTTAAATAATTATTTCATTTCAATGATATGGATACTTGTATGCATACAAACCTATGAAGATTACTAGTACTATTAATTTAATTTTAATTATATTTTCCCCTTTTATTGTTACTAAATGTTTTTTGAAAGAATTGTGTATTTTAGCTTAGCAAATATGTCAGTTTTCTTTTTAAAATAACAAAACAAAACAAACAACTTTCATTTATTTCAGAGAGGAAGGGAAAGGGAGCCAGAGATAGAAACATCAATGATGAGAATCATTGATTGGCTGCCACCTGGCACCCCTACTAGGCATTGAGCTTGAAATGCAGGCATGTGCCCTGACCAGAATCGAACCATGACCTTCTGGTTCATAAGTCCATGCTCAATCACTGAGCCACACCGGCCTGGCAACATCACAGTTTTCCAAAATAGTCACACCAATTTGCACTTCCATAAGTAGTGTATTAGTCAACATGCTTGACCGATCAAACAGTGTATTAGCCAGTCTTGTGGGGGTTATAGTAGTAGTTTTATTGGCATTTCCTTAATATCCAATGAAGCTGAACATATTTACTTATGTTTTCTGAGCATTTGTATTTCTTTTTTGGATAAAGTGTCTTTTCATGACTTGTTGTTTTGATTGTTTGACATGCAGTAAAGTATGTCAGGTGCACTAATTTTAAGTGTACAGTGCAAATAATTTTTTATTGTTTTCTAAATCTATATGTACATCCAGATCAAGAAATGGAACATTCCTAGCATCCTATGATTCCCAGTTTTTGCCACCTTCTGTCTTCCCAGACATATCTATATTTATCATTAGTAACTGACACCAATTAGATCAGTTAATAATGAAATGTTTCATCACTATAAAAACATTCAGTAAAATACATATAACATAAAATTTAGCATCTTATCCATTTAAGTATATAGTTCAGTGGTATTTACAAACAGTCCTTGGTTTTAAATGAATATTGTCATATCACGGACTCAGGCAAAGCACGGCCGGCATCACTGAGTGCAGAGGAGAGCTCACAGGGAGGAAGTCGGAGTTTTTGCGTTCGTTCTCTTGGTATCTGGGCTGGGCGGGGAAGGGGGGCAGTATGCATCCCCTGGTCACAGTTGCATGTGCCCCAGGGGCCATGCCCCAGCAACAGAACTCCATGCCTTGTTACTCTCTCTTGATATTAGGTTGATGGCTCAGTAGGGAATGGAGGTGGGCGTTGGGAAAGAACATTCTGAGTTCAGGCGCCAAGCAGGTTTGATTTGTGCCAGCTTTTTTTGTTTTGTTTTGTCTTATTTTTTTATTAATTTCTTTATTGATTAAGGTATCACAATTTGTCCCCATCCTCCCATTCCCATCCCAACCCCCTCCCCATGCATGCCCCCAACCCCCCTGTTGTCCGTGACCACTGGTTAGGCTATATGCACGCATACAAGTCTTTTGGTTGATCTTTCCCCCTTACCCCCACCCTCCCCTACCTTCCCTCTGAGGTTTGACAGTCTGATCGATGCTTCCCTGTCTCCGGGTCTGTTTTTGTTCATCAGTTTAGGTTGTTCATTATTTCCCCTAGATGAGTGAGATAATGTAATACTAGAAATACACATATAAGAACCAAAAATGAGACAAGCAATAATGGTTATGCTGTGAGGCAAATGAATCAGTCTGTAGTGAGTTTCTTTCTGGGCCAAATTTCAATGACCCAATTTCAATGTCAAACAGTTCCTTATGTGTACATGTCAGCAATGATATTTCAGTTCTGGATGATGGACAAATGGTGGTAATGCAGGTCTGACCCTCTCTGGTTTGGTCCTGGGCAACCTGCCGCGACGCACAGCTGCTGACTGCTAGTATGGCAAGGCATCATCAGAATCTTCCATCTCTGGGCTGTGCCAGCTTTTTAGGAGTGTTCCCAAGCACCAGAGTAAGAGAGAATGCCATTAATACAGACTCTTCCTTTCCACACACCTCCTAACAGTTTCTGGTTCATTCATGAGACATTGTTGCTTATCTTCACAGATGTAATGTCCTCCCTAATGCTACTCTCTCTCAATACCTGTACTAGACTAAATCATAAGAAATGGTAATATTTTTTCTTTTTGACCACTGGACTAAAATGAAAATCTCATTGAGCTAAAACGCAATATTAACTGCAGATCATCACTGATCAGATGTGATGATCATTTACATAATCTTGTGATTTTTTTTTTTTAACAGACAAGGTATCAGGGATGCCAAAATTCCATCTAAAGCTGATATTTGTCTATTTAGTCTTCCACAATCAAAATCAAAGCAAAAATATGCTAGCAGATTTGGGTCAATTATAAGCCAAAACTCATGTTCAGAGCATTCCTACAAATAGCAATAGTGGCATTAAGCCTCCTAGGCATGTTCCTGGTTTTAATGAGAGTACTTCTATTGTATAGCCTTCGGATACACATCAGCAATTTGAGTAAGTGTCCACTGTATTGTAGTTTTCTAAGAATTTTTATCCAGAATGGTGTTGAAATGGTTTCATATTTTTTACTATTTTTATTCTTATTGGAATCATTTGTGTAATATGCTAACCTATTACTCCCATTAAGTCATTCTTGAATTCCAGGAATTCAAGATACAGTGCATCCTGCTTGGATGCAGTGAGTGACTGATTAAAGTGCTATTGTAATTGATTGCAATTAGTTTAAGGATTCTGAAGATATAGTCAAAGATGAGATTGCTATTTAAAGTAGCAAGTTTTAGTAATTTATTCAGCTTTTAGAAGAAGAATCATTTCATCTACACAAAATTAATTTAGTAGATTTTAAAATCTTGTTCTATATGATGAAATAATTTATCTAACAGAAATGATCTGCTCCTTGAAAATGTGAGAGCTGTAAATCTGTCAAGCTTATTAGCCTTTTTAAATGCAGTTACTCTACAACATTTTTCATTCTATAATTATTGGAGTTTTCAGACTTCTGAATTATTAAGACAATTTTGGTCATTCATGTTTATCCAAGGAGCTTACCATTTTAAATAAGGTGTCCTAAATCCTTGGCACAATTTTAAATATCCTTGATATTTGTTGCCTTTTTTAAAAATATATTTTATTGATTTTTTACAGAGAGGAAGGGAGAGAGATAGAGAGTTAGAAACATCGATGAGAGAGAAACATCGATCAGCTGCCTCCTGCACGCCCCCACTGGGGATGTGCCTACAACCCAGGTACATGCCCTTGACCGGAATCGAACCAGGGACCTTTCAGTCCACAGGCTGACGCTCTATCCACTGAGCCAAACCGGTTTCAGCTGTTGCCTTTTTCATACCGAATTTTTCAAGTGTGTGTGTATTTTTCCTTTTGATTATACTTGCCACAGCTCTATGTACCTTATTTTGCACATGCCTCTTTTCAAATAAACAGTGTTTTCTGCTTTTTGGGTTAATTTATTTATCTATTTATTAATCTTGGTTGTGTCCTTTCATTGATTCATTTAGGTTTTTTATTAGCATTACTTGGGGGTATGGCCCACGGTTTCATGGGGTTTACAATGCAGTTTGGTTTGCAGACACATCAACAGGCTATTGTAAAAAAGTGGGAAAGGTGCTATTATAGGGGAAGTTCAAGGTCCTAAAAGAACACTTCCAATGGGAGCTCAACTAGATTTGCGATAGATGAGACTCAAAAATGGTTTACAATTAGAAGCAATGCCTAACTGAGAGTAGGAATTGGCCAGACAATGGAAGATGGAAGGAGAGAAAAGAGTACCAAGCAAAGGGAAAAGCCAGGGTCCCAGGGTGAGAAAGAGCCTGATCCAGTTTTTGGCAATTACAAATGTCCACATGCTGAATATAAAAAGCAACAAGAATGATATCAGCCACGAAAGATCTTAGAATCAAACTACAAAGGGGGATATTATGGAGTCTGAACAATGGAATACCAATGATATTTTATACAGAAAAATGACATAATCATTTTTAATGGTTTTGCATTTCAAACATTTTTGAAAGATTCTTTGATCTCCCTGTATAGAAAGATGACTTTGAAAGATTACTTTGATCTCTCTGTGAAGAATAGACAAAGGGCAGGGAAATCAGTTTCGTGGTTGTGGTAGGAAGCCAGATAAGAGATGGCTGCGCCCTACATGAGCAAAGCAACAGAAAGCATGGAAGGAAGGAGACAGATTGAGATGTATGCAAGAGGTGGAAAAACAGAATTTAGAGGGATAGATTGGGTATGTAGACTACGAGGAGGAATAAAGAATGATGCCCAGGGTTTACGCTTGACTTTTGAAGCTGAGTTGGGGAGGCAAGAGCAGAAACTGAGTCAGATGAAGAAGACTGACTTTGGATATGCGGACATTTTATTAGTAGTAGCAGTACAAGTTGTCCTGTTTAATGCTGTTTACTTTGGTTTCTATTTTATATAAAAAATAATTTTCTATATTTTGTTTTTTGTGTGCACATGTGTGTAAATACCTGAAAATTATCAAACCCTTTTTTTTGTTTGTTTGTTTGAATATAAGGTAAGGCATTTATCATTCTTTTATTTACTTCTTCTATTCTTTTCTTTCCAAATTCCAATTTTTTGTTAATAAAATCTTAGCTATTATGCCCAAATTATTGCTACTGTGTTATTTCATATTATGCATTTTAAAATCTTATCCTGTTTATTTTCTGATTCCCCAATTATTAAACAGGATAAGATTTTTAAGATTTAGGGCCTAATAAAATATAATCTCACTGTCCATAACAGTATCTAGCTTATGGGAGGAAACTGATAAATATTTGTCAAAAAAGGTTATATTTTAATTATGTATCTTCTCCCCTTTTTTTGACAGGTGTATTTAGTTTATAAATCACTCATTTATTGCTCATTTTAATCACTCAATTTAAGCTCCTCATTTTATTTAATTTCTGATTGGCTACAATATATGTTCAAACATTTTTTCCCATGAAAGAGTATGTGATAGTGTATTTTCTGATCTCCACCACAGAGACTACATATAGAGTGTGGATTGGTCACAATTTTTTCTCCCACGGTTCTGTAGGTTGCTTCATTGTCCTTGGCATTTAGAGTTTAAAAAGAAAAAATATGAGATTACCTGGATTTCATTTCTCTATAGATTATCCTCTTCATTCCTTCTTGAATGCAAATTGGATATCTTTCTTTATCTTTTAACATTAAAATTACTTGTTCCTTGAAGATATGTTCATTCATCTTTGTATATCCAGTATCTTGCAGAGCATATGGCTTATGAATACCGAATGAATACATCCATGAATAAAGACACATATTAAGTTTAGGTAAACTTAAAGTTGTACCACTGTTTCTCTGCCTCACTATCAATCTGAAATTTAGCTGACATTGATGCAACTTAAGAGAAGTAAGATATTCCACAATACAGTCATTCTATATGTGACATACACATTCATAGACTTTATACATGTGGTTTTCAGAATTACCATGACCTGAAAAGCAATTATGAACATGCAGAAAGCTTCACTACTATTAGAACCCAACCCAAATTAGCCATTCTTTCAATGCCTTTATTATCTAGCAAACTTCAGAGCCCTCCTTAAAATACTCAATCTTTTACTATGGGGAGTTGATATAAGAAACAAAAATGGAGCTGAATTCTTTAAGTCTTCAATTATTTGAGTAAAACAAAATCATTGTCAAAGACATAAAAAAATTATGTGTAAAATGTCTTTTTCTTCTTTTTATATTTTTCCCTTGGGTAACTCCAAATCGGTTTCTGTTCGTGGAAATAGAATTTTGTCAGAATTTCAGCAGCAATCATTTCTGAGCACACAATATAGCAAGAATTTTTGTGTTAACAACCAGATTTGAGGAGCAAATGCAATGGAGAACAATGCAAATTGAATCTGTCAGTTACAGAGTTTGCTTAGGTGTACACAGGAACAGGCAACTTTCATGCAACATGAAACTTTTCCAAAACTCAATCTTACCCAGATTTCTCCCATGGAACATAAACTGTTATCAATGTTGAAATTTTCTACTCATTGATAATGTCAAGAAAACCAGAAATTCAAAATTATTTGGGCATAGCGTTGAAGTGAATTAATCGGAAAAACCCTGCTTCAAGTCAATCATCCTCCAAAATTGTTAGCTGTTTTTTCTACTGGCAATAGCCATAAAGACCTATTAATAGAGTGTCAATCCCAGGGTCAAGTCCAATTTACAAAAGAAAAAAAAAGATACAAACAAAATTCCCAAAAAAAAGGCACTACCTTCATCCAACTCAGTTTATTTGCAACAAATGTGACAACATATTATTTCCAACATTCAACAAACATTCTTCCTTATAACTCTATAAAATTGATTTCTTTTATATATTTTGAGGAATCTGGTTAAGTAAAATTTAAAATAAAAAATGACACTGGCCAATGTGGTTCATTGGTTTGATTCGTGGTCAAGGACACATACCTGGGTTGCAAATTTCATCCCTGGCCCCAGTCAAGGCATGTGCAGGAGGCAACTAATCAATGTGTCTCTCCCACATCTATCTCTCTCTTTTTCTCTCACTCTCTGCCTCTCTGTATTCCACTTTCTCTTAAAACAAAGAAATCAATGGGAAAATATCCTCAGATGAGAATTAGCAAAAATAAATAAATAAATAAATATGATCTGAATTTTAATTTATTAATTATGATATCTTACCTAATATGTGTACAAGTACATTTACCCATATCCTGAAAGTGTACAAATGATTACTTCAAGTAGGAGTTTTAGCCTTCCCTTGACTCCTGAGAATTTTCTGGTTGCACCCACATGCAAGCCTGGTTCTGGCAATCCCTAGAGGGAGAGATATCCCAAGTAGGCCAGAGAGGTATAATCAGCAATAGGAATTTGCTTGTCATAAATCACAGTGAACTGAACAATGGCACACCCACATACTTGCCAAGCCTGCAAAGGACTCAGCTTTACCACCTCCTGCTAAACTTTTCAGTGCCTTGCCTTTACTCCAGGAGGTACCCTGTAATAAAAGTATGAAACAAATCTCCCTAACAGTTTCCCAAACCAATAGCTCATCTCAGATGAATGTGGCTATTTGTAGAGGTGCAGTGTTGCTAGTCTTCAGGTGAGCCATGCTTTCTCACTGGCCCTGTTCAATTGGTCTTGTCTCTAAATGCACAGAATTGTAGATCCTCTAAATCATTTTATATCCCTGGATGATATTTGTCTTCATCTCAGAAGATCTACTTGCCATAAATCAACCAATTAACAAGTATTAAGCACATATTCATGTCAAGCAATTGCTGTTCACTTTATTACAATCTCCATAAAGTAGTTCTTTGTGTTTTTGTTTTGCATGTGGGTATTTGTTTGTTTGTTTGTTTGTGGGGGGTTTTGACTAATGACTTCAGTAGTATTTTTTTCTTTATTTTATTTTTTTCCATCATCATTTATCCTCTTCCACCTCACCTCCCCTTCCCCTTTTCCCCCTCCTCAGCCCCACAATCACCACATAGTTGTCCATGTTAATGAATTGCAAGGTTTAGAACCATTTTTAGAAAGGAATTCTGATGTACTGAAAAATAAAGCAACATCTCAATCTCACATGTTATTTTATCCATGGAGAAAATGCTACACTTCAATATTCAGTCTAATACCCAGCACACTCGACCTCTGCTAGATCCGCAGCAGCAACATAAACTGAGACTTAGACATGCAAAAGCTGGGGCTCTATCCACAACCCTCTGGGTTAGAACCTGTATCTTTACCAGCTCTTCAGGTAACTTACTGGAACATTAAGGTTTGAGAAAAATTGTGATAGACTACCTTTGACTCATTTATGTAAAATCATTTTAATATTTGTGCTAAATAATGAGAAGACTGTAGCAGGTTTAGAATTAAGTCTGAGGTACCATATTCAGTCTTCACACCTGTTCTGTTCCCATGTTGTGTAAAATAGTTTTTCCGAAATAATAATTTCCCTGTGCGTGTACCCCTAGCAATATCGCTTAGTAGTGACTTTGAGTGTCAATCACAGTTGTGTGAGCAAAGTTGATTTGTCACAACTAATTTTGGAAACACTGTCTTAATATAAAGTCATAAACCTTATACATGTGGTTTTCAGGAAACTGCACAGCCTAACTAAAATAACCTATCCCCTTCCACACTACTGAGGTTTAATTCAATGTTCCCGAATTATTTCAGGCCAGGCAGTTTAAAGAGCTGCTCTCCACAACCTATAGTCATTCCGTGGGTTGTAGCTGCACTGTTTCCTCTTCTCCATCATGCTTGGATCACAAGAATATTCAGATATGTGCACCCAACTCCTGGCTGCGATGTGCCATAGGATAAAGACAGAGCTATGCTTCTTAAGATGACAACTCACAGTGAGCCAGAGAAATCAAAAGGAGAGGAGGATTGCATTAGTCAGCTTAGGCTTCCATAATGAAATATCATACATTGGATGGCTTAAACAACAGAAATGTATTTTCTCTTACTTGCATAGACTGGAAGTCTCACATCAAGGTGCCGGCCAATAGATCCCTAGTGAGAGCTCTGATTCTCACTTGTAGGCAAACACTTTCTTGATCCATCCTCACATGGCCTCCCCTCTGGAGACACGCAGGGGGTGGGGGGAGAGTAGTGAAGGGGAGGTGTGGAGAGAATGACAGAGACAACTGGTATCCCTTCCTGTTCTTAGGACACCAGCCCCATCAGATTAAAACCCCTCACTCAGAACCTCACTTTATCTTTATTTCCTCTTTATAGGCACTGGTTCCCAAATACAGTCACACTGGAACTTAGGGCCTTAATATTTGGAAAGGAATGCAGTTCAGTCCATAACATTCCACCTTCTGGCCTCCCAAAATTCATGTCCTTTTCCCATGCAAAATACATTCACCCCATTCCAATAGTCAACTTTAAAGTCTAAAATCCAAAGTCTCATCTAAATATCATCTAAATCATATATGAGTAAAACTGATTCATCCTGAGGCAAAATTCCTCCCCAGCTATGCACCTGTGATACCAGACAAGTCATCTGCTTCCAAAACACAGTGTAGGGACAGTCATGAGATGGATAGTACCATTCCCAAAGGAAGAAATCAGAAGGAAAGAAGAGGTGAGCGGTCCCAAGCAAATTCAAAACCTATCAAGAATCTCATTTGATCCAAAAACTGAAGAATAATCCTATGTGCTCCATGTGTGTCATCCCCATAGCCCTAGATGGTGGCCTTCTCCCTGAAGCTCTGGGCAGGGGAAGCCAGGCCTGCTAATACCAAGAGCTAGCCCCACCCTTGAAAACCTAGGAGAAACCAGCTCTGCTCCCTAAACCTATGTGGGAGTAATAATCTCAATGATCTCTGAATCACTTTTGGGGTCATCCTTCCCTTTTCTTGAAGGATAATGTGTGTTTACAGCTGGATAGTTCTAATGTTCCCTCCTATAAGAATTTAAGAAGTCTGACAGCCTTCTTTCATTCTATTCTGTTTTCTCTGTTCCATTTAGTCCCAGCTGGAAGCGTGTTCTGATGGTATAATCCCATCTCTAGACTGGGTTTCTGCTAAATTGGTTGATTGAATCTATGGTTCACACCCATGTTAATCTCCTTATCAAATGGATAAGAGCACCTTTAGTGTTTTCTTCAGAATGCATTTCTCATTTTTTGCAATATGGATAGGCTGGGACTTTCCAAATCTCCAAGTTCTGGTTCCTTTTTACGTAACAATTCCTTCAATTTATCTCTCTCTTCTCTTGCTCTTTATCATAAGGGGTAAGGAGAAACTAAGCTACTCCTTTAACTTTGCTTAGAAATCTCAGCTAAATATCCCATTTTAGCACTCATGAGTTCTACCTTCCCCCAAAACACTGGTACAGAATTCAGCCAAGTTCTTCGACACTTTATAACAAGGATCAACTTTCTTCCAGTTTCTAAAAGCATGATCCTTATTTATGTGTGAGATCTCAGCAGAATGGCCTTTAATTTTCACATTTCTACCAACAGTCCTTTCAAGGCAATCTAAGCTTTTTCTAGCATGCACCTAAAACTCTTCTAGCCTCCGCCCATGACCCAGTTCCAAAGCCATTTTAGGTATTTGCTATAGTAACACCCCACTTCCCTGTACACAGACTATATTACTCTGCTCAGACTGCATTAACAAAAGACCAAACTGGGTAGCTTAAACAACAGAATTTTATTTTGTCATAGTTCTGGAGCCCAGAAGTCTCAGATCAACCAATCCAGTCCCTGGTGAGAGCTCTCTGCCTGACTTGCAGTCAGATACCTTCTTGGTCGGTTTTCACAAGGCCTTTTCTCTGTGGCACACCGAGGGGGTAGAAGGGATAAAGAGAGAGACACACATCTGGGTCTCTTCCTCTTCTCATATGGACACCAGTCCTGTAGAATTGGGGCTCCACCCTTATGATATCACTTGACCTTAATTACCTTCCTATGGGCCCTATCTCCAAATACAGTCCCATTGGGGGTTAGAACTTAATGTGTGAATTTGAAGGGACACAATTCAGCCAATAATAAGGTTATAAGAAATAATAAGGTTATAAGAATTCTCCATAAAACTGTTTCTAAAATTCTTTCTTTTACTATAATCATGGTATTTACTATTGTCCCTTGTTTGATCTAGAACACCCTTGAAATTTCCCAGACCAATAAAATTCCCAATGCCAGTATCTGTGTCTTCGGTATTAAATGAGAGCACATTATGAATTTATAAGATCAGCCCTCCAGGGACCAACATTTGCACCAGACTACAAAATGCTGGGCAGTGGGGTAACTCCACACAAGGAGATGGGATCATGGAAAGCAAGCAGATGCCAAGGCCTAAAAGAGATCCCAGGTAACCCCAGGTGTGGCAGGACCCAGCCTGCTCATATACCGCACACAACAGGAGAAGGGCTTGGAACGCTGCCCACTACTAGTATCACCTGCAAGAAGTATAATAAAAACATGTGTACAGTGCTTTTACAGTTTATAAAACATTTCCAAAAATAGTCATTCATTTAACAAATGTTTATTGAGCACCTGCAATGCACCAGTCACTCTTCTAGGAACTGGAGTGAAGCATGTAAATAAATACCATGTCACTAAATAAATAGTGCTACATAATAGCAATGGATTCTTACAAAGCAAAAAGAGCACTATTATCCTCAGTTTAAAGTGGAAAACTGAGGCAGAGAGAAGTTAGTGGCTTATAAGCTAATAAATGACTGCAAACTAGGGCGTAGGTCTTCCTGCCATGGACAAGTGCTCTTTCTTTTAAGCTGCTTTTTGATCCTGCCCAGGTTTCCTATCACCTCTCATTCCAAAGACCTCATGCTCCTAAACTGAGCACACTAAGGCTGGAAATAACAGGATCAAGAAAGGGGAGAAAGTTATGAGATTCTATAGAAGGGGTGACAGAGGGATAGGAAAACCAGGCAGATACAGAATAAACAATTAATTCCACTATCCAGCCTTGACATTTACACTAGCCCCAAACAGTAGGCTTACCCATGCTGCTTGTTTGTGCATGCCCACATCTCACCAATGCTCACAGGACAGGGACTTTTGAACTGATTGATATTCTTGGCACAGAAGAACAATGCCATTGCAACTCGTAGGCAAACCTTGTCTGGTTTTCCACCCAGGCAAGCGTTTACCAAATGGTTAAGAAGTGATTGCATCTGAGCAATGTGTGTTCTTGTGATCTCTCTCTGACCCTGGGCCTCAGGAGGCCAGTCAGCTGCTGCCTCCCACCAGGTGGCTTGGGTCAGGAAGGCTCCATTCAGAAACACTTCTCCTCTACCTTCCATTTAAATCCTGTGCTAGGATTTAAAGATCAGTAGGGGGTGCAATGGAAATAGGAAAAAGATGAGTATTTTCAAGAGGCAAGGACCTTAGGACAGGGAGAAGGAGGGAAAACAGTTGCTCTTCTCTACACATAACTGGAGGTCTTTGTGTTTCTTTAAGGGTCTTCCTCTGCTTTGAGGAGGTAAAATATGGGTCACATAAATACAGCGTTGTTATGGCAATTACTCACTGATGACATGCAAAGAAGATTCTGTTACCTGTAAGAGGCTAGTAAATAGGAACATGGTGTTTTAAAACTGCTTCAGCTACAGGATCAGAGGCTCACATTTCCCTTCTCTTCACTCATCACGGGTCCCCACCCACATCCTGTTCCCCTTCAACACATTCTGTCTAAATCTCCAAATAATATCCCCAGTCACTCACAACAGGTCGATGACCACAAACTCCTTAGCCAGGTTTCACCCCTGGTTCCAAAAGGGAAGGAAAAATATAACTGCGCTTCAAGGACATCAGGGTGGAAGTGTGCATCATCCCAGGGTGTTTCTCTACATCTGGAATTTCAAATTTAGCAAGTGATTTAGCCCAGGCTGAGAGAATTTCTTCCTTCCTATGAATTTCCATTTATCACCAGAAACAGGACTTGGAAAAGTTCTGGGGAGTCACACTTTCCCTGCAGGTTTTTAGTTATTTTGCAAACTCAACCTTGGGGATTTCCAAACTCTAGAGTTCAATGGAATCTTCTCTTTTTATTAAAGTGAAATATGTATGCTGAGCCTGGACGGACCAAGTGACTCAGGGGCAAAAGGGAAAAGTCATTGAATGTGAAACAGGAAAGCTCTTCTGGTTTAATCTGCAATTTCTTCTGTGACTATGACTGAGTCTCAAACTCCAGATTCCTTCTCACCTGTAAAATAAAGACGATATCAAGTCCTGTGTAACCACATCACAGACATGTTTTAAAGTTAGAATAAAAGGATATCTGATAGATCTTTAAGAAAAGAAGTTAGAAGTGCATTTAAATAAGATTTTATTCTTTATTATTATTGCCATCTCTTAATTTCTTAAATGTTTTCAGAAATAGAAATTTTTAAAAAGACATTTTGCAACTTCTTTTTTACATTACTAACTATTAATGAGATATTTCTTGTATGTTAATCTAAACAATAGTCATCATAAACTTTTGTAACATTTTGATGCTCTTGGTTTATTTGTTCCTGGGCAGGGTAGAAAGCGCAGAAATGTGCTTAATTAAAAGACCATATTGTTATAAATTCTATCCATGTGATGTCAATGAGTTTTTTAACGAGAAAGAGGAAGGGAGACAGAGAGGAAGGGGGTGAAAGAGAGAGAGAAACATTGATTTGTTGTTCCACTCATTTATACATTCATTGGTTGCTTCTTGTATGTGCCCTAATCAGAGATCAAACTCAAACAATGCTCTAACCGACTGAGCTACCCAGCCAGGGCTCAATGAGTCTTAATTTAATATTAGAATACTCTATTATAGCGATTCTCAAAGGTGGTCTGTTGCCCCCTGGATTCCCTGAGATTCCTTTATTGGCCCATGAAATCAAAACTATTTTAATAATACTACTAAGATGTTATTCACCTTTTTCATTGTGTTGATGTTTACACTAATTGTGCAAAAGCAAAAATGGTAAAATAGCTGCTGCCTTAGGACCAATGGAGGCAGGGGCTCTAGCCTGTACCAGTAGTCTCTGTATTCTTTATCACCATCTACTTGCATAAAAAAAGGGGCCAACAGTTTTATGTCCTCTGTTGGGGGGGAAAACCTTCTACTCCAGCCAAGTTCTCCTGGCTGATTTAAGAATTAAATTGACACAAGACTGATTAACAGGAGAAAATCAAGTTTAATTTTGTGCATATGGGGAATCCACATAAAGATGAGAGATTTCAAAGACAGGCAAAATGAGGTATATATGTCATTTTGGACTAAGGAGAACCAAGTAGGGAGGGGTCTGGCATTTCAAAGGGAAGGAAGGCAATTTACAAGAAGAATAAAAAGAATAAGTGTTTGGTAAATCAATGTTTGCTAGGCCATACAGAAACAATGTGTCACAGAGAGGAATTTTAACAAATAGACTTTGCTAGGTTCCTCCCTGTCTACCTCACCTAGTTCATATTATATTGTAATTATCTATGAAGATAGCTCCCTTCCTGGAGCAGGTCCTCTATCTAAATTTTTTTAGGCAGTTAGTGGGGAGGTCAAAGGTTCTTCCTGAGCCCTTTGTTTCTGAGAAATAATCAGCCTAAAATAATCCTCATGCCAAAGAGACACATCTTGGGGTGGTGAATTTTGCTTTGCTTTGTTATCTGAGAAAAGTATGCTTCACCTCAATAAGACAGGAAAAATGATTGATTTAGTTAATCTTGACCATTGACTAGATGTTTTTTCAATAATTTGTGTGGTAAAATAGAAAGTATGCATAAAGTACTTCAACATTCCACATCAATATATATACAATTGTTTGAGTTGCAAGCAGAAATAACTTATTTTCTCATGAAGGAACATTTTTCTTTGAAAGACAGCTAACAGCAAACTATTGTTATTTGGACATGACTATTTAACAGACATTTCTTGAGACTGAATAAAGAGAGCTTGCCACTTGAAGAAAAACAGACATTATTTGCTGCCAAAGATAAAATTTGAGCCTTCAAGCAAAATTTAAAATTTTGAAAAACTTGCATCTGTAATATAAACCTGACAGCTTCCAATGCCTAAAGACTTTTCTAATGAGATCAATGATATTAACAAGTGTAAATTTTTAAATATTGTATAGCCAACACTTGGAAGTCAAGTATTCACTCAATGAATCAGTATTTTCCAAATGATCAATGTATTATATAGCAAAATCATGCTTGAGAAAAAGATCCATTAGGCCTTGGCCAGTGTGGCTCAGCTGGTGAAATATTGTCCCATGCACTGAAAGGTTGGCAATTTGATTCCCTGTCAGGTCACATACCCTGGTTGCAGGTTCAATCCCTGGTGTGGGTGAGTACGGGAGGCAACCAGTTGCTGTTTCTCTCTCATGTTGATGTTTCTCTCTCCCTGTCCCTTCCTCTTTCTTTAAAATAAATAAAAATCATATTTTTTTTAAAAAAGATCCATTAGGAAAATATAATTAATTTCATTAAAATTAGTTAATATTGCTAATGTGTACTGAGTTTTTCATTGTTATTTTAAACAAATGTTTTTCCATTTTAATTTCATAAAAATTATTTATTCTGTACTAATGTATTCTTTCTCACTGCAATTTTATTTTATTGATTGATTTTAGAAAGAGAAGAAGGGAGAGAGAGAAAGAAACATTGATTCACCATTCCACATATTTATACGTTTATTGGTTGATTGTTGAATGGGGCCTGACCAGGGATTGAACCTACAACCCTGGCATATGGGGCTGATACTCCAACCAACTGAGCTACTCTGCCAGACTTTCCCGTTGTCATTTTAAACAAATAAATAAATATTTTAAATATTCTTTTTTAAATTTTTATGTTAAATATAATCCATAAAAATAATAGCTTCTTGGACTCCTCAATAGATTTTAAGGTATAAAGGGATTCTGAGATCAAAGCTTTCATAATCACTGTCTAAATATTTTATACACTTTAGTGAAATAATCCTAACATCATAAGAGAGAAATTTTTATCACAAGTAATACTTAATCCAGAGAGAAAAGAAGGTAATATTCATATAGATAAAATTATATCCAACAAAAGCCTCTGTAAGGAAATAATAATGCATATTTTCAAGCCAGAATGTCGCATTTTAGCTTGAAATGCAACATTTGAATCATTCAGCTAACAGATATATTGAGTTCCTATTAATTGCCAGCACTCAGGATAGAGAGATAAATGAAATATGTCTGTCTTCAAGAAGCTCATAGTCTTTAAAACCAGCAAAAAGGACATTCTTCTCACACTCATTTTATTTACTTACGTATTCATTCGTTAGATGTTGTCTACCCTGAGCCAGGTATCAGTGTAGACACTGGATGACAGAAACAGGCTCTATTTCACCCTTCTCAGAGCTTATGGCCTATCAACAAAGCCAGGAATAATTACAGAAATGAGTGCTTCATTACAGTTATGACAAGTATTGTGGAAAAGAGTTACAGAACACTCTGAAAGATATCCTAGGAACTGAATCTGGTCTGGGAGGACAAAAACAGCCTTCCCAAGGAGGTGGCTTTTAATATTATTAGTTAATAAAGGCCATTCCAACTAGAAAAAATAATGTATACTGGCTACAAAGAGACCTAGAGAAACTGAAGGTCCTTGTGGCAAAAGCAAGGACAGCCAGAGGAAGATAGAGACAGAACAGGCTATCAGGGTAAGCAGAAATCCAAGGTCAATTAGTTAGTGAGTAGCAAGGTTAAAATTCAAATCCGGATCTGACTCATTACAGTGTTTAACTAGTACCTCACTAATTCCACTTAAAAATAAATTATAGTTTAGTATTTACAATGTGCCACACACCATGGATGCACATTACAACACTTTTATTTGCATGTGTCTCTCCCAACAACCCTATGAGGTAGTTGTATATAAATCCCCATTTTATAGATGAAATGACTGAGGCACAGAGAGATAAAATAACACGCTGAAAGCTACACAATGAAGAAGTAGCAGAGGCAGAGGTAGAACCAAGGCAATTTGGCTTCAGAGTTCACACTCTTAACTACTTACTACACCTCCTAATTCACACAATTGCTTCGTAGCTGACCCGATACTCACAGCCTGAGTCTGGGTTAAGTCAAAGCTCCTCACCACTCTATGTCATTCCCATTTCCACTGGAAATGAGCCTGGTGAGGACTGGTTGTTAAATCACACTATCTTTTGACACCTTCAATATCCCTAATGATTGCACACCTCCAGAAAACCCTTGGTATAGGATGGATGAGGGATTCCAGGGTCTTCCTGTGTCTCTTCTGACGTTTCAGGCACAGCTTTGCAGCAAAAGAGAAATATGCTGTTGAGGAAAATATTTCAAAGTTGAATCTTGTCCTTCCTCATTCCAGATAAATTCTATTAATGCATAGCCTATTACCTAATGGGGTTGTGGTTTGACTTCCTTCTCTCAAGCCTTACATGGGAAAACAGGAAAGGTGGGAGCAGCCCACACAGTGCACTCTTTATTGTATCAGAAAAAATTCCCACCAACACGCCCTTGCTTTCTTTCTTATTAAGTTAAAATTTGTATCAGGCATGTATGTAATTTTGCAGAAGTTTTGCAAAAGTTGCTTAATATAAAGCTTTTGCTAGGGAATATGAGACTAGAAACAATGATTAAGTCTTTAGAAAAGTGTTACTCATGTGAATGCCGCCTATTAAAATGAGTAAAAGGGGAAAAAACAGGTTTTAATTGTAAACTACATTTAGTTTCTGAAGAAAGAAAACAGGTGAGCAATTATATTGATGTACCACTTACCACAGAGCGGTGGGAAATCTCATCAGGAAAAAATGCAGGGCCGTGATTTTTTGCAAATAATTTTTATAACATAAGTGCTAGCCTGCAGAAAACTTACTGTGCCTACGCCTCCCTTTCTTCCTCCTGAGCCATCTTTCCCAGCATGATTTCTAAAGACGCCTGCTTACAAATATGTATCTTCAATTTTCCATAGTGAAAATGCACTCCTAGAGCAGTTAGAATCATATGAGAGAGATTGAAAACCCAAATTAAAGTGGCTTTAGACTTGGTGAACATTTGTATGACCACCCACGTGAATGTGGCAGATCCAGGACTGGAGTGATGGCTTCACCATTATTCTCGGCACACAACAGGACCCAACACCAGCCATCACATCTGCATTCCAGGCAGCAGGATACAAACAAAGGAGTCAGGATACGGCCAGGTTATCTCCTTTAGTGACACTTCCTAGACACTGTACATACCACTGCCATTCAGAGCCCTTAGTTTCTTTTACTGAAGAAGAAAGGGGAGAATAGACGTTAGAGGACAATTATGTCTCCCTTTGACCATCCAAGTATCTCTGTGTAAAGTTACATTTTATGTTTTAAACACATTCAACTTCCTCCCCCCAGTGGAAAAAAAATCCCAAAGTTTCATCTGATTCACCTAAATTCAGGTTTTCAAATAATACTTAGTGATCTTCATCAGGTCTAAGTGTGACGACTGCTCATGCTCTGGGCCTGAAGAAATCTAAGTTACCTGATAGAACACATCCAAAAGTTCAACAAGAACGAGACAAGCAACAAAAACATTGCGACTTATCCCTAAAAATGATCAGATCCCTCAAAAAAAGGAAAATATGACCAGTCTTCTGGTAGGCCCTCACTCTGCTTACTGGGAAAGACCCCCTTTTCCCTTCATCTGTGGGCTCTGGCTTTCCTCTTTGGGACATGTTTTCTTATCCATGATATTTGGAAGTATGTGCCCTTCTTTTTTAAGAATATATTTTTATTTATTTCAGAGCAAGGAAAGGAGGGGTGAAAGAGATAGAAACATCAATGATAAGAGAGAATCATTGATCAGCTGCCTCCCACATGCCCCACACTAGAAACCAACCCTGCAACCCAGGCATGTACCCCTACCTGGAATCGAACCATGACCTCCTGGTTCATAGGTCAATGCTCAACCACTGAGCCATGGCAGCTGGATGTGTATGTGCCCTTCTTGAAACTTCACAACTTCCATAGTGCTTATGTTGGTGCTGGCTGAGGGAGTGGAATCACCTTAGTGTTGAATAGTCCAAGGCTTTTATAGGCTAGGTTGTGACTCTTTGTCAGTACAAAACTTAGTGGGCTTTGGCCTATTGGAATTAAATCAGTTCTGCTTATAAGCAACCACATAGATGTCATCTGAACATAGTTTTGTGCGTGATATCTTTGTTTTACTTTACCTCATTACCTCTACATCCCACCAAATACTCTCTGTCCAAGTAGGCTCCTTTTATTATTTGCTCCACCTATTTTCCACAGAGTTTCTACCTCACTGTCCAAGATGTCTTCTCTAGAGTGAGCCATCAGATTTGGGTTAAAACCAGCAGGGAGAAGCAAAATGGCTGGACAATAGCTGGCCCCACTCCTTATAACACACCCTAGGAGCTGTATACCTGCCTTCTGTATTAATCCATCCGCCAAGGCTTAGTCACCTGGCCACAGCTAGCTGCCAGGGTGTGCCAAGAACACGTCATTTTCTTCTAGGTGGCTTTATTATTAAGGAAGAGGGGAATATGAACATTCCAGAATAACCAGCAACCTTATTATACTTATATGTAAAATTGCTATAGGGATTGTAATGTGTATCACAGAAGAGGAACAAGCATGATCCATGCGATGCTGTGAAAGAGAGGCTGCTTACCTCATTTGACTATTCTGGGCCCAGCATGTTAACAATGTTAATGTTGATTATGGTTCTTCAGCCTGTTGGCCTGCCATGAGCTAGGGAATGGGTATTAGAATAATAGGCCAAACAAGGATATTGTTATGTGTCTGTCTATACTGAAGAAGTTTCTGAAAGATGGAATTTTATATAAACTACTTAGAAGATCAATTGGGGATGATTAAACTCACCCAACCGATATATGTAGTTTTCAAGCAATTTACCTCTGCACTATATATAATAATCTAGAAATGATAAAGAGTATGGTTCTAATGTAGCTTTTAATTCATGTTCACTGGGGAATTGGGAAACCTGTAGTCAGGTGGAACTCTTGCTTGGATTGTGTTCTTTCATTTTCCTCTTTGGTTTCACTTCTGTGGTTATAATGGTGATTTCCTTGTGTCAAGGCTTGCAAACCAATTGCAATGGAAGATTCTCAGTCTCTCTTCCTGCAAGAGGTAAATGGCCGTGCTCTAAACATGGTTTACATCAACCACAGTTTGCATCAACCACGGATTACATCAACCATGGTTCCCAGGATGTTTGTTTTCCTCCACGAGGACATTTGGCAATCTGAGGGTTATATTGGTTAAGTCTGGAAAGGATTCTCTGTGTACATGTTCTCAGCTCTCTGAAGAATGCTTTAGACCAACTAACTTCCTCATGGCTCTGAGGGTCACTGAGTCTGGAGCACTTTCTGCCCTATGGGGTAAGATATTCCTTGACCTATGGAGCCACAGTCACTTAAGTGGGAGTGGAGAGGACAGGCAGGGGCCTCCATTTGCTCTATGAGGCCCACATGAGAAGTGATCCCACTGAGCTATATAGACTGGTTTTATCCCCTGAAAAACAAATTACAAAGAAATAGGAACATGGGCTTATTTTGTTTTTTCTAGAATTTTGGCTTCTTTTAAGGTTGATTTCCATTTATTTCCCCTTGAGCACATGAGAAATGCTCATTCTTAGGAAATGCAGTTAGTGGTGTGAAGTCACTTTCTGGAGTAGAGCTAATTCTCTGCATTAAGGGTAAAAGTGTATGAAGAATTCTGCAAATAGAGCTCTTGTCCTCAGAATAAAGATGCCTGCATGTCATCATCATAGAGTAAGGACAGGCCCAAAGCAGCAGGCCATCCCAGGGTCCCAGCTTGAAAACCTCAGTCACATTGAGATGGGGTGTGTGGCAGGACAGCTGCAATGGATAAAAGCTACAGGAACTGTCAAGAAGAAAGACCACACCCCACCATATTTATGGCTTAAACCAGGCAGACCAGCTCAATCCAACACAGTGACTAATTTCACCTACAGTAACCCCTAGCCTCATTATGCATTCATTGTAATACATTAGCATACTAAACCACACCCCATACTATCACGATCAGAAACAGAAAGCACATACAAGGAGACAAAATGGCCCATGGTGCTTCTTTGAGAAATCTCCACCACTTTCCTGGAAGACTCTGAATATCTCTCCCCCTCATTGCATACCCACTCCACACCTCCCCATTAAATGAACCTCAATAAAGGAAGCAAATTCCACTAAATGGAGGCTGCTCTGGTTGTGGAGTAGCCCATTTTCTCTTGACTCACTGCTTCACTAATAAACTCACTTTCACTTTAAACTCTATGCTGGTTCATGTTTGCATTACTTCCTAGGTGACATCAAAAACTCACAGTGGGTCATGGACCCTCAAATCAACAGACCCCTCGGATCCCTGAAACCCCCAGTTCCTGGATCCTTGAACTTCTGCCTCAATATAACCGATGAGAAAAGATATTATGGGTGCCACTCTCTCATTCTGGATGAAATTCAGAATCTGCTGTTGGCTGGATGTCACACACAAATTCTGAAACACATCAGAATGCTTTTTAATGCAAGCATTGGTGCATTTATCAAAATTGTTTACAGCACATTTTAATCTTCTCTTCTACCTAGGTTATCACTTTCTCAAGACTGACACCTATCTGAAAACCTCTTTATAGTCCATGACAATAAAAGACTTTATTTTGAGATAAATCAGGATAATGCTACTCAATCTTTGTTCTAGTTAAGAAATGCTGGGATAATGGGTTAGGAACATATTTGTGGCTTAAACTCATTCAAGATAGATATCCTATCTAATAAAAGAGTAATATGCAAATTAATCATCACTCCAACACACAAGATGGCTGCCCCCACGTGGTCAAAGATAGCTGCCCCCATGTGGACACAAGATGGCTGCCCCCATGTGGACACAAGATGGCCACCACAAGCTGGCCAACAGGGGAGGGCAGTTGGGAGGATCCAGACCTGCAAGGGAGGGCAGTTAAGGGTGACCAGGCCTGCGTGGGAGGGCAGTTAGAGGCACACAGGCTGGCAGGGGAGCAGTTAGGCATCAATCAGGCAGGCAGGGGAGTGGTTAGCAGGTGATCAGGTTGGCAGGCAGAAGTGGTTAGGGGCAATCAGGAAGGCAAGCAGGCAGGGAAGTAGTTGGGAGCCAGTAGTCCTGGATTGTGAGAGGGATGTATGAATGCCCGTTTAGGCCCAATCCCAGTAGGATCCCAGTAAGATCAGGCCTAAAAGGGCAGTCAGGCATCCCTCGAGGGGTCCCAGATTGGAGAGGGTGCAGGCTGGGCTGAGGGACACCCTGCCCCCCCCCCCGTGCACAAATTTTGTGCACTGGGTCTCTAGTCTATATATATAAAACCCTAATATGCAAATAGGCCGAACAAGGGAACAACTGAGTAACTGAACAACCGGTCGCTTTGATGTGCACTGACCACCAGGGGGTGCACGCGGAAGATGGCAGGCATTGGCAGCAAGTGGCAGAGCACGGAACATGGCAGGCATTGACCGCAGCCGAATGGTGAAGCAGGTGAGCAGGGGCACCAGACCAAGGCAGGGCTCTGGTCACTATCATCGGGATGAGCCTCTGGTGGTTACTGAAAATTCTTTGTTCCTACATGCTGTGGTCCTGCCCAGCCCTCTCACCTGCTGCTGGTGCTGGCCCACTTGCACCCACTGCCAGCACCCGACACTAGTATCAATCACTTGGTGCTGTCAGCGGGTGCAAGCAGCAGCTGCTGGTCCCGATCACCCCTGAGGGCTTCTCTACCTCTCCCTGCTCCTGAGAGATGATCGGGGCAGCAGCAGCGGCTTGCACCTGCTGACAGCACTGGCCCTGCTCACACCCGCTGATCACACAGAGTGATTGGGGCTGGTGCCAGCAGTGGGTGCAAGCAGGGCTGGCACTGATGGCAGCAGGAGTGGGGCTGCCAGTAGACAGGGGGCTGGGGGCTGCAGCAGGAGGGGTCAGATGGAGGATGAGCCGAGACCTGCCCCTGTGCCCATCGCAGCCTTGCTGCCCACAGTTCCTTTTAAAGTGCACAAATTTGTGCACTGAGCCCCTAGTCTCTCTCTATATATATATGTGTATATATATATATATATATATATATATATACACACACATACATACACACACCTAAGCAACCGTTATGACCAAATGATTGGAAAAACCAGAATGACCAGTTGACCAGTCACTATGAGACGTACTGACCACCAGGGGGCAGACATTCAATGCAGGAGCTGCTCCCTGGTTGTCAGTGCGCTCCCACAGCCAACCTCCTGTGGCTGGCCAACCTCCCATGGCCCCTCCCCCTAGCCTGCTGGCCCCAATCACCCCAATCAGAACCTCCTGTGGCCCCTACCCCCCTGGCTGGCCCCACCGGATCTGCCCCATCGGGACTGGGCAAGACACCCCAATCAGCCTTGATCAGGACTGGACAAGGTGCCCTGATGGGGCGTGATGGCCAGCCCAGCCGAGGGACCCTACCCCTGTATGAATTCATGCACTGGTCCTCTAGTTATATAATAAAGCATTCAGAATTTTACTACTTGCTTTTTTAAAGATTTAATCCTCCATATTAAATATTTTAGGAACAATACACACATAACATACAACTTTTAGGTACAGAATTGACTTGTATTATTAAATGTTTACCATAAAAAACACTCACTAACTGAAGGCATTCTAAGATTACATTCAAATTTATTCTATTATTGGCTGGAAGAATCTACAGAGTGAGAAAATATTTTCTTTTCACTTGCCACCAAGATGTAAGTTCTATTCCCATGCAATCAAACAGGAATTTTTATCTCTAATTAAGTGTGAAATTAAGAAAAAATTTAGTTACCTCAAAGATAGAATACATTCACAAAGGTTGACATACCATTATTTTTATGAAATCCTGTCAAAACAGAAAAATAACATAGAGAAACAATTTTTCACAAGTCTACTTATAAAGCCAGTATTACATAGCTCTGTTATGATAGATGCTTGGTGTCCTGGAGAAACCACAACAGCTGCATCAAAAACCTGTGTTATAACAATATTATAGAACTGTGCTGTTCAACGTGGTACCATGTCACATGTGGTGACTTAGATTGAAATTTAAGTTAATTAAAATTAAGTAAAATTAAACATTTAGCACTGACTGGTTTGGCTCAGTGGATAGAACGTCAGCCTGCGGACTGAGAGGTCCGGGTTTGATTCCGGTCAAGGGCATGTACGTTGGTTGCGGGCATATCCCCAGTAGGGGGTGTGCAGGAGGCAGCTGGTCAATGTTTCTCTCTCATCGATGTTTCTAACTCTCTATCCCTCTCCCTTCCTCTCTGTAAAAAAATCAATAAAATATATTTTAAAAATAAATAAATAATAAACATTTAGTTGATCGGTCTTACTATGTGTGACTATTAATTACCACATTTTAGAGCACAAATAACATTTTCAACATTTTAGAACGTTCTATGGGACAGTTCTGTTCTAAAGCCTACTCTAATGTAGATCATCTGTTAAAAGATGGCTCAACAAATACGAGTTCCAGAGCAAGGCATTGAAAGTGAGAGCATAGGAAGGAAATGGATGGGAGAGGCTTTGAAACCAACAGGCACAGGTTTGGTGACACACACTAGCCAGCCAAGGGCAGAAAACCCAGACTTACCACTGCTTCCTCTTTCTATAGTACTCTAAAACACATTTTATATTTCTTTTTGGTGGGTGGAAAGGGGCTAGAAGTCATGAAGTATCTGAAAGTACCTTTTTTGGGAAAAGAGAGAAGCATATATTCCCCCATCATTGTTATTAAGAAATGTCATTGAACATCACTGTGTGCAAGTCATTGTGTTACCAAAATTAGCAGCAGATTCAGTTGAGAATAGGAAGGAAGTAGGGGGCAGGACAGACTTTCTAAGGAAATGGAGAAAGCTGAGGTTTCCGATTCATATATTCCATATAATTGCATTGTACACTATTATGGAACCATCTACGTTTTAGTGAAGTCCAACCCTCTAGTCTACAAACGAAAAACTGAGACCAGAGACAAAAGAGTGACTTGCCCAAGGATACTTACAATGTTTCTGGAACAGCCCAGGCAAGGTCTCCTTTGTATTTCACTCACATTACTACTCCCTACTTACCTAAAATGCCAGCCAAACAGATACTCCAACCCTCCCTTTAAAGCAAACTATGTGATAAAATAATTAGTGTTGTGTTTTTTTTAATATATTTTATTGATTTTTTTTTTTTTTTTTTTTTACAAAGAGGAAGGGAGAGGGAGAGGGATAGAGAGTTAGAAACATCGATGAGAGGGAAACATCAATTCAGCTGCCTCTTGCACACTCCCTACTGGGGATGTGCCCACAACCAAGGTACATGGCCTTGACCAGAATGGAACCTGGGACCCTTCAGTCCGCAGGCCAATGCTCTATCCACTGAGACAAACCGGCTAGGGGTGTTGTGTGTTTTTCTGAAGATAAAACATTATGGCTCAGGAAAGCATTACAATTGTACAGTTAAGTATTTGTCAACTATCTCTTCCTGGTTTTGCTTCTTCATGAAACCATTTGGGGTCTGGTTACTTGCTCAGTGCTTTCTGGCCCACTCTCAAAGTGACTTCCTCACCTCTGGCCATCTCAGAAGGTGTATGGGCACCAGTGAGGTCCCCACCTCTGAGTACAGACCTTCTGTCCAGGGAAACCTTGAAGAATGGGTTACTTCCAACACCCTGAGTGAACATCAGGTAAGATTCTAGCTGCTTCCAATTTGGTATAGAGCCCAGAGTCACAGTCACTTAGGAGAGCTAGACGTGGTCTTGGCCTTGGCCTTGGCCTTGGCCTTGGTCTTGGCCTTGGAGTTAAGCAGAATAGTAATTACTAGTAAGAGCAGAGATTTTGCTTCAGAAGGACTTGACTTCCAATCCAAACTCTCCACTCACAAGTGGTCGGACTACTGGGTGATCTCAGCCACAGTTTCCTCACTTACACATTTGAATTAATAAGACCCATTTCCCTGTGGTTTTGAAAGGATTGATTTGGTTACCACATGTGAATAGCATTGTGTCAGAAATACACTGATTGGCCAGATTATTATATCTCTGAGCGCATAATAATCTGGCCACTCAGTGTATATCCTATATAATAAAAGGTTAATATGCAAATTGTCCCTTCAACCAGTTCAACCAGCAGGCAGGCTGGCCAACCACCCATGTCCCCTCCCCCTGGCCAGGCTGGCTAGACCCCACCCATGCACAAATTCATGCACTCAGTGTATATGTATGTATGTGTGTGTATGTGTGTATACATATACACTGAGTGGCCAGATTATTATGCGTTCAGAGGTCATAATAATCTGGCCACTCAGTGTATGGGATTCAGTCCATGAAAGGTGATGCAATTGTTAACTGATCTGAGAACCCCAAGAAGTAGCAGAAAGACACTTTGGGATTCTTGCTTCCTATCAGCCACTCAGGAATCAGTTTCTATATCATGGCTTCTCTGCCACCAGCTGAGGGAGCATTTCCAGCTTTCACTCTCACATTTTGTCATTTTCATAAATGCATCAGACCACAAGGTGGTGCTTTATTCTTAAGTTTGATATCAGCAGGCTTTTCCAACCACAAAAAATGAATAGCAAAGGGCATTCGACATGCCCTTTTACAAATATCCAGGTGGACTTCTGCTCTCTGTAACTAATGACCAAGGGGCACATGCCACATATGGAGCATCCACTCCTCTTTGTTCTGCTCTCCAACTGGGAGAGAGATGGGGCAATCCCCAGCAAAACAGAAACCTTTATTTGGTTTCTTTTTCTATAGCATTATGTATACTTCTGTGAAACACACACACACTGTGATTTTCTCCAGTTTCTGTGTTACTCAGTCTCCTGGGAACAATGGTTCACAGAGTGCAGTGATGAGGAAGAGAAGGAGGGTGTTCTTGTGACAACTGCCCTCAAGTGGTAAAACATCCACTTCTCCCTCGAGGTGCAGTGACGGAAGCCTGGGGACGTGAATGAAGATCATGGGGCTCTGAGTGTAAAACCAGTGCTCACTCCTCTTAATTTTTAGGTTGCCAACGTGCGTGCCACAGGGTTTCATTGAGTTGGCATCACATCAAAAAGAGCAGTCGTGCCTATTGAGTTAACTACCAGAGGTAGTACAGCAGCTCAGACTGTCTAAAGGACTTTGCAACCAATTTGCAGTCATTTCTGAAAAGCAATTTATAATTCTGAGTCCTCGTCCTGGCTCAGTCAGCTGACTGTGTGATTTTCGGCAATTCCATGAATTTTGTTCTCCTATATGAGGATGGGGAAAGAAAACAGGTAGACCAGATGTACGTAAGGCCCTCTCTAATGCTATTTTTCTTAAGCTGGTCTCACTAGCCTCTCAGAAGAGATCTGTATCAGCTATGATTTGGGTCATTGTGCAGGCTAGGTCATTGTGTGTTAGAGGGACCCAGGGAAAACCAAGCAAAGACATAAAAGGCCAAAGAGAGGCAGGAAAAGGACAGAACTAGGAGACTAAGAGAGTACTAAGAAAAGTGGGGACAGCTCCAGAGACAAGAACTTGGATCCTGTAAACTTGAGCTAAGACATGAAGGCAAAATGAGAAATTTTTTATGTGCCTGTGGGAATTGGCTTTTGCAAAGGGGAAAAAGGGGGAAAAAGGGTAAAGGGTTTTCTTTGGATCTAGACAAAGGATTAGCTCTAGGATTCTTTTCTAGCTGATCCTCCCATAACAGCTTTCTAAAGGCTTGTATAGACCCCTTCACCAACTTCTTTGGCCTTTTAATCCCTCTGAAAGTGACCTGCCCCCTCTTTCTACTAATGAGAACAGAGAAATAGAAGAAAGTTTGCCAGCAGTCATTCCAAGAACATTCTGTTGATTTTCTTACTGCTCTTAAGCCTGCACCAAACAACCTTTCATTATAAAATAACTAAAAGGCCAATACAAGAGTCACGACAGCTACAGTCAATAAATTACCACTGGTTCATATCTTATAGCATTTCCTTTAGTCTATTAATATTTTGAGTGAAATAAATCAATTAGGATCAACTTAATTTTAATAGAATGAATTTTATTTAATTAAGAAATTCATAATTTTTTCTTTTAATAATGAAAACAGGAACACTTGGCAGAAGGCAGAGGGGATGACAGATTAACTTGATAGCTCCAGGCTGCTTGGCTCACAGAAAGCATAAGGCGAGTTACTGCATTCCACAAGTTACTGAATTTGGAGGAGGGCTGCATTTGTCCTTGTGATCTGACTCAACCTCTTCGAATTTTATGAGCACTATGGTCATGCTGTCTGGCGATCAAATAATCCTTATTTATTTGACTCTGAACACTTTATTGTCTGCTGAAAAAACTAAACTCAATTACTGAAAATATGAACTGGCTTCCCATATGGTAATCTAGACAACTATATGTATTGTTGGAAACTATGATCATGTTACTAGAATTTTGTATATTTATAATAATAATTTACATAATTATAATATATATTAGATGTTACATTTCAAAAGATTATATAAAAATTGGAGAACTGCTATCTCTTGGGGAAAAATGTCAACATTTTATCCTTTCTTTTATTTAATCCAAATGCTAATGAGTGTTTAATGGTTTTAAGTCTATGGATTTTTTATAAAACTTGCTATCAACCTAATTCATTGCTAAATACATCAGATTTATACAAGAGATAAAAGTGTGCTAAAAAGAAGGCATTACTATTGGTGTGTATTTTGAGTGATATCTCTGAGTGAAAACTAAAGGAATAAATCAAATAAGAATATCATTCCAAGAAAACAAGGTCAGGATTACAGTGCCTTTAAATTTCACCCATTTCCCTCCTGTTTAATAACTTAAATTCATAGCTTTGGCCTACAATTTTATAGATAACAATTTGTTTTCTTTTGCAATGACTGTCTAATAGCCACTGAAATATTTTCACTGTGCTTCTGTTCAAAAGTTGACCCTGGAAGAACCTAGAAGTCACGTTATAGTTTAGTTCTAGTGGAAGAAAATGTCTTTTTTTTTTCTAGTCGAACTAGAGCAGCCAATGTGGATGGGAACACATACACAAGAGTAGATTTCACTACATGATTATTCCATTAGTTTTCCAATTTGCTTTACTCTTTTAAATCAATGATGCTATCTATTCCTGCTAAGTATGGATTTGACTTTTGATTCATCGAATTGGAGTTTTGGTGGATCATTGGTCTTTAAAGTGAAAATGCCAAGCAGAGAACATGGCTCACAGGAGCCACTGCACCCTCTGCAGGCCAGCACGCTGGTGCTCAGTTACCCAGCCCACAGGAGTCTGTGCTGCTGTGGAGGCGGAGGTCCAGGGTTTGATGACTGAAAGCTCACAACAGCTTCTGGGCTGTTTAATTCCATCATGACTTGTTGTCTGGCTATAAATCTAATTTTTATTAAGCTATAATTACATGTACATGGTGACAAACCTTGTATATGATGGCAAGCTATTTTTTACATTAGGAAAGCTGCAGACAGATTGCTGGAAATGAGAGGAATTACATTTCTCCACCTTAGTCAGTTAGCTACTATTCTGGCACTGTGCCTCTCACAAACCATTTTCTCCCCAAAAATGCCCAGTTCTTTCTCCTCACCCTTTTTTTCTACTGCAACAGGCCCCCATCACTTCATAGGAACAAATAATGGCAAGTCCACCTTATTTGTAACCTCAAAAATCAATACTCACAGCACTTTCATGGTGATTCATGAACATGTAGATAGTAGGAGAAAATATGAGTTACCAAAACTCATGTTCCCACCTGAACAAGACCATGCTCTGCTTTCTTGTTTCAGTCCTCATACTTAAATAGTGCCCTTTTTGCTACTTAGTGCCACATTCTTTTCATTTCTGTGCTTTTGGAGATAATTTCATGTTTAAAATCGCCGCCAAGCATAGTGATGAAGTACAAGAAGGCTATAATGTGCCCTATGGGGAAAATGTGTGTATTTCATTTATTGTGTTCAGGCATGACTTATAGTGTTGTTGGCCATAAGTTAAATAAGCAAAATTATATATTACAGAAAGATTCTTTCAACAGAAACACACATAAAACAAGGTTAGGTATTGAATGATTGATGAAAATGTGACCAGAGGCTCACAGGAACCTAACCCTTTGCTCCCCTAGGAACAATGGCTCAGTATTCTCTAATTCAATGTACACAGTGACTTTATAGAACACTAGAGGCCCAGTGCACAAAATTCATGCATGGAGGGAGGGGGTTCCCTCAGCCTAGCCTGCATCCTTTCCAATCCAGAACCCCTTAGCAGATGTCTGACTGCCAGTTTCGGTCTTCCCTCACTAACCCCCCTGCCAGCCTGGTCGCCCCATGCAGCCTGCTGTTCGGTTATTACTGTGAGGGCATTGTGACCAATTTGCATATTACCCTTTTATTAGTATAGATTATTAGTATAGATAACTACCCCTAATAATGAGAACCAACTGTAAGTACCACTGGTAGATTTTCTGTTTTCCAAAATGCATATTCTAATATTTTTAAAAGAAAAGAAACTAAAAAGGAGAAAGTTTGGGAAAGAGAAATTTTTATAAAGAGAGAAAATAAAGTCTAGGATGGAGAGTAAAAGGATCTGGGATTTGATGAGTTTGCAGAAGAGACATGTTTAGAGCCTTTCTAACCCCCATTCCAATAAAGGACCAAAGAAGGGAGAGAAGGTCTTACCCTGCCACAGGGGAGGTTGGGTTGGAACACATGGAACAGTTTACTGATCAGGGTGATGCAACTTTGGGACATGGAGTCCCCCCCTTAGAAATCTTTTAAAAAAGAAAGAACTGATGTTATTTATAAAATTGCTAAAGAATCTTTCAACAGAAACACTCATAACACACATAGTGTGGAACTTTTCCCCAGGACGGAATTAACCAGTCTGAAAAACCCTGTGTATGGATCAGAGTTGAGCCACTGGCCATATTCTGACCAATATTTTCCAGACTGCATTTCCTAGAAATTGAGGTCTGCTTTTACGTGTGTGTGTGTGTGTGTGTGTATGTGTGTGTGTGTTGTTGTTGTTGTTGTTTGGGGGGAGAGGGGAGATGAGGAAGTAGAGTGTGAGTTTGTGCATGTTTGAAATCAGGGATTTGTCTTTTTTATATTCATGTTCCAATTTTATGTAAGGACATTCAGCATTTTGCTTTTTGCTCTGTGCTACAAGTATGTGGGATTTAGAATCACACGGTATTTGCACTCTAAATCTCAGATTTTTTTCAGAGCTGTGGCCCCAGAGTTAATTAAGTACAAGACACTCACTATGCACTCAGTATATTATAAATATTACCAATATAAATATTATTAGCCTGGAAATAGTTCTATAAGGCTCTGCATTTGCTCACTTATGACAATACAGGATTTGGAGTACCTCTGTCCACTATTTTCATTTGTCCCTGAATAGACAGAAATGAGTGACACTGATGTGGAGAAAAAATCTTGGAAAGTGTAGGCATTTGTTTTTAGAATATCTGAGCCTTCCCCTCCTCCTCCTCAGAAGGTGTGAACTGTCCCCACCCCATCTCACCCTCCTGCTACAAACACACTGGACTGTCACCATTTCTGCTTTGCCTGAAGCTCATTCATAACAATGAGTCAGCTCCCCCTGGTAGCTGCATTCTAACTTTCTTTTCTTTTTCTTTTTTTTTTTTTCCTTTTTTTAAAATATATTTTATTGATTTTTTATAGAAAAGGAGATGGATAGAGAGCTAGAAACATCGATGAGAGAGAAATATCAATCAGCTGCCTCCTGCACACTCCCTATCGGGGATGTGCCCACAACCAAGGTAAATGCCCTTGACCGGAATCGAACCTGGGACCCTTGAGTCCGCAGGCCGATGTTCTATCCACTTAGCCAAACTGGTTAGGGCTCTAGCCTTCTTTTCAATGTCTAGTATGAAAGCTTGGGTGTTCTATAAAAGAAATTTCAGGTAATTGTGGAAAATTAGGGAGAACTGAGATACAAGGCCCACCATTGAGTGTGAACTTTATGTCCAAATGTATTTATCTTTATATGACAAAACTTATACAAGTTACATATAGTCTTTTGCATGACTTGAATACTACAAATAATTTTAAAAACTATCAAAATTAGGTTTCCTGGAGTCCTAAAGGCACACCTGGTTTAGCTACTTCAAGGTAAAACTGATTTGGATGTTTGGGAGTCCTGAGATGAAGTTACTATAGAGTAACAGGGTTAGTTCCTTACCACCACCCTTCACCTTTCCTCTTCCCTAAGTCTCAGACACTCGGCTCCAGACGCAGGGTCTCTGTGCCATCTGTCTTTTTCTGTGAGCATATCTTTGTGTCTGAACTTCACCTTCACTCCTGTAGCTTGGCATGTGTGCAGTACCCTCAGACAGGCTGCTGGCAGCACCCTCTAGAGTCCAGATCCCTGAGGAGCATGAACTCATAGGGACATGTAGTGTGTGTGTGTATGTGCACAAGAAGGTGGGTGTGGTGGGAAGACATGAGTAAATGAGGTGTTCTCAGCTTTGGGTCACCAAGAAGAACATTTCAGGACTAAGGAATCTCAACTATTGGTGGCATAAAATGAGGTTGTAATGATCTGTACACTCCTGGGCTCTCTTAGAGTCAATAATGATTTTGGACATTGGTGCCAACTATAGACATCAAAGAAGTAACAGAAAGAAAAGAGAGATTACATTATTTATTTGCATCAATGATCTACTTGTCAAATATGTCAACTGTGTGTCAGATAAAATGTACTGTAAGTTATATTGGATTAAAACAGTAAAATCTATACCTACTAATGTAACTTATAGATCAATAAACAGAACATAATTAAACACAGACAAATATGAAAGAAGCATGTTGATTTCAGCTAACACCCACCTCTGAGTGGGAAAATTTGGTCACAGTGAAGAAACACGGACCTGTTTGTCTTGCTTCCTGGGGAGATGATCTTCGTGGAGAGCTTTTCTGAGGTATGTGGTTTCTCCTCTTTTCCCTCTGTCCCCTCAGTCCCCATTGCTTCCTCTGTAATATTTATGATGCTGAGAGTCAGTGAGCCAGGAACAACTTCACACAGTGGACAATGTTGGAGAGTATAAGTGGAAATATCAGATAGAGGAAGGGCTCAGGGAACAAGCCCAGCTACATGGAGGGAGGGCAATGAAAGCAAGAGACACACTTAAGTGATATTTTTAGTAGTTAATGGGGGGAATCACAGTAGACGAGAATACCTACTATAATGAAAGAGGGCTGCAACCCATAGAAAATAAATGTTTACTTGAATGAGACATTTATAATTATAATTTAATTTATAATTATGCACATAAGCAAATAAGACATAAAAAGAAATACCTAATAAGTGCAAATATAATACTAATTTTAGTCCTTTATGAAATTCCTCAAAATGTATGCTTAAATACCTCACAGCACAATCCGTTTATTTACAGAATGCTAATTTTGTGCTAGGCATTGGAAATAGTGATCAGCCAACCTAGACACGGGTTCATGCCCTCACAGATCCAACAGTTCAGCAGGCTTGCCAATGTCTAATCAGAAAATTGCCAGGAGAGAGCTGGAGGCTGCGTATTTAACAGAGACTTCCAAGGAACTAAAAGTGTCTCAGAGTATGACTTGCCATCTGGGAGGGACAAAAAAGGATCAGGAAAATCTCTCTGGGGAAAATTACATTTCTTAAGAAGCAAAATTGCTATGGTCAAGATTATTATCCCATGTAATAAAAGAGTTCACATTCCTCAGTGTTTCTAATTTGGTTATCATGGAAATCAGTCTGCCAGGTGAACAAGCAAGTTGGAAACTCATTGTAAATGTTGGCTTCTAGTTTCTTAGACATCACTAGATAATGATGTCTAGATAAAGATATGACTTTAATACTTTATTTTTTTCTTATCACTTTATATGCAATGTCTGTTGTTTTAATCATCTACTTATTTATCTACTCAATAAATAACTTCAGCTCTAGACATATACTAGATCCTATATGTTCAGAGCATAGGGGCTAATTGAAGATAACAAGATAACTTATATATAATTATAAGTTGCATTGAGAACATATTTATCTATGGGTCAGGGTTCTCAATTACAGATAACAGGATCCTCTTTAGACAATTTAAACAGAGAAGGATGTATTAAGAGATACAGCTAGCTCCACATTTTAAATAGGCTTAAAGAAACAGATTCTAGCCCTAGCCAGTTTGCCTCAGTGGATAGAGCATCGGCCTGCAGACTGAAAGGTCCTGAGTTCGATTTTGGTCAAGGGCCCATGCCCAGGTTGTAGGTTCGGCCCCCAGTGGGGGACATGCAAGAGGCAGCCGATCAATGGTTCTCTCTCATCATTGATGTTTCTATTTCTCTCTCTCTTATTCTTCCTTTCTGAAATCAATAAAAGTACATATATTTTTTTTAAAAAAAAAGAAGAAGAAGAAACAGACTCTGGCTCAATGTCCCAACCCATATTGTAGAACTAGAATCATATGTCCTCTGCCAGAACCACAGCCTGCCAAATGAACTCCTCTATCAACCTCTCTCTACTCATGCCACAGCATGTAAAAACCACCTCCCACATATATGTCTGGTAAACAGAAGCCAAACCACTTCTAGAACCCAGCTTCATGGGAGCCTGGGAAAGGCAATTTTAACCTAAGTTCCTGACTTCTAGAAAAAGCCCAGAATGCATGTCAAGGAAGTCTACCCAGCCAGCCATAGTCATGAAGGAAAAAAGAAGAGAAATCTAGGAAAGGATAGCATGAGATATCTACTTTAGATTGGATAACAGAGAAGGCTTTTTGAGAAAGCTTCCTCTAAGGTTGAGTGTTTAGGAAGGAATAGGATTTAGGCAGTGTGTGCAAAGGCCCTGAGGTAGGAATTTGAGAGTGACAGCAAACCAGAAAGTAAAGAAGGAGCCCTTGGATGGGGAACATAACGCCAGGACTGAGAGTACTTGGAGAAGTAGAGGGATTGATTGTTCAGGGGTTGGTGAACCAAGGAGAGGACGTTGTACTTTATTCTACACAAAAGAGGAAGCCCTGAGAGATCTATAAAAGGTGAGATATAATTATGCATTTCATAACAAATATGTTGTAATTTATCGTTAATGATCTCTGGTGTAAGAAGCAAAATATCTGACTAAAAGGGACTTAGATAAGTTCATATTTTCACCTAACATGAAGTCTAAAGAGGCAATTGCAAGACTAGTCTAGTTGCTTGGTGATGTCCAGGATCTGGGTCATCATCTTTAAGATCTTTGGGGTTTTCCCCACAGTTGCAAGGCAGTGGCTGCAGTGCTAAGCATCATATGCTTCTTCCATAGAAGGAAGGAACAAGGAGAAATTAGGAAAAGACAGAAATTTTTCTGAAAGCCTCAAGTTTCAGTGGCCAGGATTGGGTGTCATTGCTCTGCTGAGCTGCAAAATACACCAAGAAAACGATTATCTGACATTTTCAGGAGGCAACCTCTGCCAAGAAAGGGGAAGAAAGGAGTAGGTTTTGATGGGGAGCTGTAGCAAATGCTGGTTATATTTTACTATAAGAGTAATACTCCACACATACTCATGTCATCCACAGCGAATGAGCATTTCAGATTGGAGCTGATTAAGAGCAAGAGTGATGTTAGCCTGGCCTTGCCTGGCTAGAGGACACGGGAAAATCCCTAAGGCATAGAATGGGATGGTTAACATAAATCCTCACTTGCATAAGTCAACCATTTCCATATAAGTAATTGTGCTACTTATAAACTTTGTCCGTAAATGTTTCTACGAGCATATTCATAGCGCAATGCATATCCATGGCACAGTGTTTGTAATACACTCGGCCTGGGCATTAACACAGGACTGGGCAGAGTGAAACTTTAATACAACCCTGCGTCTAGCTGGGGGCTTACACATAACTTCCCTTAGTCTTCCTGGGTTACTGTTGTACCATTTGCACACATTTGTGTGTGCCAGACGTCGTTTCCCCTCTCTGATAGGATGATAGTGTGAGAAGATTCTACCTGGATGATTGTACTCTCTGCAGTTAAGTGTTAATGAAGATGGATCTCTTTTCTCTTTTTCAGGCCCAGAAGAGCATTTTGACCTCTTCATTGAGCTCCATTCTTTCACAGTCTCAGAACAGTTCCAAATTTCTCTTTCCCTCCTAGGTAGGGGACTAACTCATATTTTCCAGGTGCTGTTTGCCTAAGACAGAGGCAGGCAGACTCAGCCCTGGATATTTTCTGCTTCTCTCTTGTGCTCATTGGAAATATGCTAATGACTTGCCAGGCTTCAGGCAAGGACAAATTGAGTGCTGCACTCTTGCCTACTAGGATGGAGAGGTGAATAGTCATCTGCTCCTTTTGTTCTCACCACAGTCTTGCCTAATGTATTCCCAACTCCCTCTACTAAATCCCCACTCCGGCTGCTCTCCATCTGGGAGAGCAAGACTTACAGCTGTTGCTGTGTCTGACAGTGTAGTTCTGTGACTCCAACTGCAGGAGGGGCTTATTGTTAAGTGGAGCACTAGACTCCACTCCACATTTGTGAAATGTCTAGCAGAACGTGTAGAGAAAAGGAAGGAGACAGAGAGATAGATGAGCAGAGAGGCGAATTTCTTTAAAACCCTTCAGCTAAATTAAAGAGAAATTGTAGAGTCACATAAGCATAATGTGCCTTAATGTTGAAAAGTTAAGTGTTAACTCTCCTGCTCCCTCCCCTGGGGCTGTGATGCAGTTTAAAGCTTTAGTGTTAAAAATCCAACTGAATGCCCTACTCCCTCTGTGATTCCAAAGGCTGGTATGAAAATGGAATGGGGGTAGGAGGAAGGGAAGAGAAACTACAAGTGAGGTGAAGAGAAAAGGAAAATGGATATAAATTGAAAGGGAGGGGAAAAGGAGAAAAATAACAGGATCACGACTATACGTGTAATTGATGGGATGAAATTGCTGGGAGGAAAGGATTAGTTCAGATTGAAAAACCCCCTTGTATCCTGCACTTAAGTGCCTACTAAACCAGTCACTCTGCTAGACACTAAACACTGAATATACAGTGATGATCCAGAAAAAAATGCCCCTGCTCTCATGGACTATGCATTCTAGTGAGGGAGACTGAGAATATGCAAATAAATAAGTATATGATAGAATACCAGGAACTAACAAGTATTGTGAAGGAAAATAACACACAGCAAAGAGATGGAAGGTGATGAGAGGGTGGAAGGAGACAAAAATCTAAGGAGGTGATATTCGAGAATAAAAAAGGAAATGAGAGAGCAAGGGACTGAAATAACTGGGGAAAGAGAATAGCAGGCTTGGAAGAACACAGAGCGAAAATGCCCAGAGGCAGAAACACACTGAGTAAATGCAATGCCTTAGTGGAGCAGCCAGGCAGGCAGGGCAGAGGAGGAAGAAGGAGCAAGGCCAGCGCAGACAAGTCCTGCTCTAAGTGTGATGAGAAGCCACTGGGAATTTTCACCAGGAGATGTGCTTTGATTTTTATTTTAAAAAGATTGCTGTGACTCTAAAGAATGGCTAAAATTAAAGTGTTAGTGAAGATGTAGAGTAACTAGAATCTTGATATCTTAAGTGGGAGTGTGAATTGGTAAAGCCATTATGGAAAACCAACTTGCAGTGTCTACTAAAGCTGGTCACACATATACCTTTGACAAAACAGTTCCACTCCTGTGCATATAGCAAAAAACAAACAAACAAAAAACAACAACAGCTTATGTCCACCAAAAAACATGCACAAGAACATTCATGGTATATTGATTAATAATAGCCCCAAACTGGAAATAACCCAATTGTTCAACAACTGTAGAACTTACAAATGAATGGTGATATATTCGTACAATAGAATATAACATAGCAATGAAAAATAACAAGGTACAGCTGTATACAACAGAATGAATTATTCTCACAGACCTAATGTGTAGGTGAGAGAGGCCAAATGTGGAAGTATACATTCATATGAAGTTTAAAGAGCAAAACTAACCTATTATGATAGACTTCATAAAAGTTGTTATATTTGGGGATTATTGACTGGGGGTTAATGAGCAGGGCTTTTGGGGTGCTGAAAATGGTCTATATCTTCATATGTGGGTCCTTTCATGGGTAAATATACATATGTCAAAATTAAGATTTGAACACCTTACTAAATGTAAATTTTGGCTCAAAAGATGTTTTTAAAGGGGAAAGAAAACAATAAAACATTAGTCTGATGTTCTGTAAACATACTGTGGGATCAAGAGTGGAAACAGAAAGATGTTTAGGAGGCTACTGTAGAGATTATAATGGCTTGGACTAGGATGGTAATGAGAAAGGTTCTGAAAATGGTTCAGATTTAGGAGATGTTTTTAAGTTTGGGATGATAAGACATGCTAAAAATTTTGTCATGAGATGTCAGAGAAAAAGAGGACTCAAGGATGACACCTAGTTTGTGGCCTGGGAAACTGAGTGGAGGGTAATGCTATTTGTGGCTGAGGATAAGACTAGGAAAGTGGGTTTGAGACAAGCATAATCTAGAATTCTGTTTGTATTGGTAAGCTTAGAGGGGCCTGGTGGGTATCCCTGTGGAACTGTGGAGTAAATAGTGGGCCATATCTGTGCCACTTAAAGGGGATGGTAGGTATACTCTTGGGAGTTACCAGCATCTCAATGGCATTCAAAGCCATGGGACAAATGAGGTCTTCTTGGAGGCTGACTATACACAGGGAAGAAGCAAGATCTGAAACCTGTGGTGCTTAAACCTTTAGAGGGCAGGAGGAAAAGAGGATCCAGAGATGGAGAGGAGGATCCAGTGAGGAGCTGAACAACAAGGAGAATGTCTGAAAAGCCAAGTGAAGAAAGTCAAGTAGAGCTACATATTCTAGACTGAACTTGCAGACTGATTCCACAATCCACATCTTAGACCTGGATTGACAACTGAGCTCCTGCCTCTGCCAGCATTAAGAGACTGCTGACTCAATTGTTGCTGGAAGCTTGATAAGTACTGAGATCGAACCATTAGATTTGGTAACACAGAGATTATCTGTGGCTTGGCTTGTGGTTTCACTGAGTGGGTCAAAAGAGATAGGATGAAAAAGTGGTGATAATCCATTTTAGATAGCTCTTAAGGAGTTCG
This sequence comes from Corynorhinus townsendii, assembly GCA_026230045.1. NCBI lineage: Eukaryota > Metazoa > Chordata > Mammalia > Chiroptera > Vespertilionidae > Corynorhinus > Corynorhinus townsendii. Next base: position 136,630,094 of record JAPDVU010000002.1, on the reverse strand, counting down.
CTATCAAGCAAAGCAGATAGCTGAGGACATGAAAGACAGGAACGTGAGAAATTTCCCTTTTATTTTAAGACTGAAAATATTATGTCATGTTGGTGTGCTAATGAGAAAGATCTAGCAGAGAAGGGAGACGGGAAAATAATGGTGTGGGAAGAATGGAGAACATTACAGTAGAAAACCTTTAGTTAGATCAGAGAGAAGGGATACAGTGCCTCAGAAGATAGGTTGGCTTTAGATAGGACCAAGGACAGGTCTCCTATTTTGGCAGGTGGGCAGGCAGAGTGTACAGATACAGGAACAAGAAGGCTGACACACTGGGAAGTGGGAAGATGCAAAAAGTTCTCCTCTGATGGTTTCATATTGTGAAAGGAAAAATATAAAATTCGTTGTTTGAGAGTGAAGAGTCAGAAGTGAAAGAAGGAGCAAAAGAGTAGTCTGGGAGAGGGAACTGACCAGGGAAATGCGGTGGATGGCCTGGTAGAATTGAGGGTGCTCCAGAGTTGCATAGTTGCACAGGTGAAGTGGGTCCTTCAGCAGAGTTGTGCTGTCTGCTAGGTTCAGCTCAGAGGGAAGAGCAAAATAATAAGGATTTGATTAAGCCAAAGATGGGGTTTTTCTAGTGAGATTAAATGAAAGGAAAAAAGGTAGGTTGGCCATACTATATGGAAGGGACTAATTTATTTCTGGGTCAGGAAATCTGAACTGGGTAAGAAAAGAAAGAAGGACACCAACTGTTTAATGGGACGCAAAAGGTGCTTCAGATGTTTTCTTGAATATAGTTTACAATGAATGTTTACTGAAATGAACTTCCCTAAAAAAATAAATTATTGATAATCCACTTTATTCCATGCCTAGCATTATTTTTTTTCCCATTGTAAAATAACAATGGTATTTTGGGCATTACTCTGTTGGACACACACACACACACACACACACACTCACACACACACACACACACACACACACACACATCTATCTTGTACCGACCATTGTGTCCTTAGAAAATAACTCATAAGTAATTTTATTTCCACAAAGGAAATAGTTACTAGTACATATGTACATGATTTTATGGCTGACTGTCACCTTCAATTTCATGCCTACAATTTTATGTCAAATGAAAACATCTTGAACCAAGACAGCAGACGAGTGTGACAAGTGACTCCTGGATCATTTGTGCTGACTACAGCATCCAGACTTACAAAAAGGGGGTGGGGGGACCACAAGGCATTGTGTGGTGGGGGAGGGGAGGCCTTTTGTAAAACTACACTTTAAAAGGCACTTTATAGTAAAACAAAATGTTCAGAGGGAGATAAATATAATTTTTATTCAAAGTTGCGAACAAGTGGTGATCAAATATTAAAATCTGAATATTTTTTCATTGGGTAGTTTTGAGCCTGAAGAAGTGTTCCATTCCTAGAGCTCTAGTCACTAGTCCAAGTCTCCTTGCCAAACCTGGAGACACACATTTTCACCCACCGTGAAACCCAGCACCTAACACAGGTAAGCACAGGTTGATGTGCTTGTGAATTCCTGGGGAAGGACTGCTTTCACGATGTTAAAAGCTTCTTTGCTGACCACCAGCAGCCTCTCAGTCCTATTGCTCCAGGCAGCATACTACTTATTGAGTTTGATCTATCTGTGATCACAGAAAGCACAATTCTAAACACCAGGGATGAATGAGGCAAGAGGAGTAGATATGCCAAAAGGCTGAGAGGTTTCTAGTTCTTTGAAAAACTTAAAAGCTTTCCGAATTGATCTCTGTAGTCTTCAGTTACATTATCTATCAGATGAAAGAATCAAGTGATCTGTAAGCTTTAAAAAATATTTAATTCCACCTGGCCAGCATGGCTCAGTGGTTAAGCGTCAACCTGTTAACCAGAAGGTCATGATTCAATTCTCTGTCAGAGTACATGCCCAGGTTTCGGGCTTGATCCCCAGTGTGGTTCATGCAGGAGGCAGCCAATCAATGATTCTCTCTCATCATTGATGTTTCTATCTCTCTCCCTCTTCTTTCCTCTCTGAAATCAATAAGGTATATTTTTAAAAATACATTAAATTCAAAAATCTAACTGGAGACACCATTATTGAATAATGCAAGATATTAACATATAGTGTATATGGCTACACAAACATACAATTATAGCCTCATGATATAGGGTAGCATATGACTTCTAAATTAATTATATACTTATAAGTACCTGAGAATTTATGAGTCATGCTATTTGAATAAATAGAAATTTTATGTAACAATTTTTTGGTAGAATTTATACTAGCTTTAAAGTTATAGTATTGAAAAGAGTATGGTACTAGCACAGACACATAGATCAGCGATTTCCCATCTTTTTCATTTCATGGCACACATAAACTGATTACTAAAATTGTGCAGCACACCAAAAAAATATAGGTATAATTTTGATTCATTCACACTGGAAGGCTATTGTTTTGTTGGCTGTTGTCATGTTTTATTTGACAGTCTAGGGGAAAGGAAGTCAGTGTTTCTGACTAAATAGGAATTGCATGTTTTAAAATTTTTTGTTGCACACTGGTTGAAAATCGCTGACAGATCAATAGTATAGAATAGAGGGCCCAAAATAAACTCACACATATATGGCTATTTAAAATATGGCAAAGGAGGCAAGAATATACAATGTGGAAAATACAGTCTCTTCTAAAAATGGTGTTGGAAAACTTGACAGACACATGCCAAACATGAAACTGGACCACTTTCTTACACCATATAAAAAAATAAACTAAAATTGATTAAAGAGTTGACTATAAGACCAGAAACCATAAAATCCTTAGTAAAAAAAAAACAAAACAGGGAGTGAACACTTTGACATCAGTCTTAGAAATATATTTTTGGATATGTCTCCCCAGGCAAGGGTAACAAAGCAAAAATAGACAAATGGAATTACATCACACTAAAAGGCTTTTTTACACAGTGAAGAAAATAATCAACAGAACGAAAATACAACCTACTGAATCTGAGAATATATTTGCAAATGATATATCCTATAAGGAATTAATATCCAAAATATATAAAGATTATACAACTCAACATAAAATGCACACAAACAATCCAATTAAAAAATAAGCAGAGGACCCAAATAGACATTTCTCCAAAGGTGACACACATATGGCCAACAGACACCTGAAAAGATGTTTGACATCACTAATCATCAGGGAAATGCAAATGAAAACCACAAATATCACTTCACACATGTTGGATTGGCTAATACCAAAAGACAACAAATAACAACTTTTGGCAAAGGATGTGTAGAAAAGGGAATTCTCATGCACTGTTGGTGGGAAACAGTATGGTGGTTTTTCAAAAATTTAAAAATAGGACTACCATGTGATTCAGCGATTTCACTTCTGGGTATCAAAGAAAACAAAAAACTGATATGAGAAGATCAGTATATCCCTATATTCATTACAGCATTATTTCCAACTAGAGGCCCAATGCACGAAAATTCTTGCAAGAGTAGGCCTTCCTTCCCCCAGCTGCTGGCACCAGCTTCCCTTTGGCATCCAGGACCCAGGCTTCCCTCCTCCGGCTGCCAGCAGGCACCCGGGACCCAGGCTGGCTTCCCTCCAGCCCAGCTTCATCAGGAAGGACATCCAGAATGAAGTCCAGAAGATGTCTGGTCTAATTAGCATATTACCCTTTTATTATTATAGATAGTCAAGATATGGAAACAATGTAAGTGGCCACTAATAATAAATTGATAAATAAGATGTGGTATATAAACACAACAGAATATTACTCAGCCATAAAAAGAAGATATTTTTAAATATATTTTATTGATTTTTTACAGAGAGGAAGGGAGAGGGAGAGGGACAGAGAGTTAGAAACATCAATGAGAGAGAAACATCGATTCAGCTGCCTCCTGCACACCCCCTACTGGGGATGTGCCCACAACCAAGGTACATGCCCTTGACTGGAATCAAACCTGAGACCCTTCAGTCCTCAGGCCAATCGATGCTCTCTCCACTGATTAGGGCAAGAATGTATTCTTGCCATTTGAAAAACATGATGAAACTAGAGGGTATTATGATAAGTAAAAGAAGTCAGTCAGAGAAGGGCAATTATGATATAATTTCACTTATATGTGGAGTCTAGAGAACAAAACAAATGAACAAACAAGACAAAACAGAGACAGATTCATAGATGTGGAGAACAAATCAATGATTGTCGAAGGAAAGGGGGTAGGAGGAAGGGTGAAAAAGATGAAGGGGAATAAGAGGTAAAAATTTCCAGTCATAAAATAAATGTCATGAGCATGTAATGTACAACATAGGGTATATAATAAAAAATATTATAATCACTTATCATGGTGTCAGATGGGTACTAGACTTATCATAGTGATCACATTTTTAGGTATGTAAATGTCAAATCACTATGTTGTACACTTGAAACTAATATATTATTATATGTTAACTATATTTTAATTTGAAATTTAGTTGAGAAGATTTTCAGATAAATATGGCAAAATGACATAGGGTTATAGAAATCACTTTCTCTGATACCTTTTAAATAAAAAAACAGTTTTTTAAAAGGCAAAAAATTCTTCAGCAGCAACCAAACAAGGGCATAGTATTATGCCAGGAACATTAAAAAATCATGGTCAGAAACAGAAGCAGAGGGTTCTGAAGTGCCATGGTTCTTAAGCACACCTCCATCCCCAGAAGAAGTACTAAGGAAAGAAGAGAATTATAATACTCTACAATTTTGAGAAAAGTGGATTAAGGGGGATAAAGTCTTGAGATAAATCAAGGGGGAAAAAACTAGAGTTCAAATCTTCCAAAAATAGGAAGCCAATCCATCTCATCTAAAACTGAAACACATAGTTAAAAATATAGTCACAGTTATAAAGTATCCAATCTCTAAATGACGTTCATATATTTATTTCTGGAGTTTAGAAAAATTTTTGTTGGTGAAGAAATGCTTAATGCAGGTCAGCAACTTTTTAATTTTAATATCAGTTTATTTTTCTTCTATCAAGTTTAAATAAAATTGTGATTTTAACAAAGAAGTAGCATCTATAGGATTATTTTATTTTTAAATAACTATATGCTGGATACTTTTCTTTTTATCTTTCTTTCTTTCTTTCTTTCTTTCTTTCTTTCTTTCTTTCTTTCTTTCTTTTTGACTAATCCTCACTTGAGGATATTTTTCCATTGATTTTTAAAGAGAGTGAAAGGGAGAGGGAGAAACAGAGAGAAACATAGATGTGAGAGATTGGTTGCCTCCTGTACACACCCCGACCAGAGTCAGGGAACCTGCAACCGAGGTACATGCCCTTGACCAGAATTGAACCCAGAACCCTTCAGTCCATGAGCCAACGCTCTATCCATTGAGCCAAACTGGCTAAGGCTATGTTGATTACTTTTCTACAGGTCTACCTATCCATCCAACTATCTATAACAAGTATCAGTCAGCAAGCTACATTCCATATTTTATTTAGTCTGCACAGTATTTTCAAGCCCTTATGAGAAAATACTTCAAAGTGAGGAAGCTTCAAGTACAAACACACATGTCTCACATGTTCTAATGAATCAGAAGGTCTGATAGCACTGGAGCCACATTCCCACTTCTAACAATCTGGTCCCCCTGAGTGACACATTCCTGCTGCCAGGCATTCCTCTCCAGTTGGCCACCGCTTCCACCATTCCCAACTCGTCCCCAGCAATGAGGAGAGCTTTGCTCCTATTCATCATTTCACTTTCACTTTGACTTTTATTAAAGTGGGTAAATAGTTCTTAACATCCATGTGGAAAATCCAAAGGAAAACAGCGGTTGAGTGAGTTTTCTTAAATCCAGCCCGTCTCAGTCATTGGAGCTCCATTTGACCCGGAAGACATTTCAGTCTGCAACAGTGGCTTAGGGAGAGATGTAGAATGATGTTCACCAAGTGCCAATACTGAGTTTTTGTCCGTTGGGAGGTATGATTATATGTGAATTGTTACTTTATTTTGTACTTTTTGGCATCCTTTGACTTTTCTTTATGATGAAAATACATCATTTTTATCTTAAAAAAGGCATTGTATTTAAATATATAGATACCTAAATGAATATACAGAATTACATATTTATATACATACTATAGCCCTGCGCATGAATCCTTGAGCGAGTAGCTCACTGCCGCTTGCCTCAGCTACCCCTCCCACCGCTGCTCATAACTCTCTGCCACACATGGCTCGCTGCCCCACCCTCCTGCTGATCGATCATGTCATGGCATAATGACCATTTGCATGTTACTCTTTATTATGTAAGATAAATGCTGCAAAGTGGTGAAGGAAAATGATGCAAAGTATTCTTGTAAGAAAGAAGAGTGCAGACCCTTGGAGACAGCCTAATATTTTAATAAAAAGGTCAATTCCAGTGGAAACCACCTAGAATTCAAATTAGGGAGATATTTTTTTTCTTTCTTTCTTTCTTCTTTTTTGAAATTTTAGTGTGTTTTTTTTCAAAATTGCATTATTTCATTACTTTTTAAAATCCTTATTGTTGAGAATATTACAGATGTCCCCTTTATTCCCTCCGTTGCTCCCCTTCACCCAGTTCCCACCCCACCCCAGGCCTTCATCACCCTACTGTCTGTGTTCATAGGTCAAATCTTAGGTTAATCTCTTCCCGCTCCCTCCCCTCCCCCTTTCCTCTGAGATTCCTCAGTCTGTTCCATGCTTCCATGCCTCTGATTCTGTTTTATTCACCAGTTTATTTTGTTCATTAGATTTCTTATTCATTTATTTTTATTTTTAGATTCAATTGTTGATAGATATGTATTTGTTACCATTTTATTATTCATATTTTTTATCTCTTTTCCTTCTTTGTCTTTTCCTTCTTGTCTTCTTCTCCCTTTCCCTCTTCTCCTCCTCCTCTTCTCCCACCTCCTCCTCCTTCTTCTTCTATGTAAGGTTATTTCCAGCTGCCTCTGTGTCTCTCAGCCACAATCCCTGCTGGTTTTTATAGCCCATAGTTACAAAGACTTCTCTTCACAGCTCTGGAACCCCAGGCTGGAAGTCTGGTGTGAGGCTCAGACCCTTTGCTCCTCCCAGGAGGCCTCTGCAGAGATGTCCTCCTTCCCAATTAAAAAAATGGCCCACGTGGGTGTCAGACCAGCATGTTCTGGGCCTCCACCCCTCCTACCAGTCTCAGTGTGCTTTCTTCTTTACTTCTCTAGTTGTAGGACTTTCATTCAGTCAGATTTCAGATGGTTTTGAATGATGGTTGTTCTGTATTTTAGTTGTAATTTTGATGTGGTTTTGGAAGGCAGTGAGTACAGGTGTTTACCTATGCCACCACCTTTGCATTTGAGTCTCTTTCCTTTTTTTTTTTTTCCTCAAGAAAGGCTGACAAGGAACTTAGTCTGGTTATATAATGAGGTTTTAGTTAAGTTTTATTTGATTAATCTTCCTGATGATTGTGTTGCACTTACAAATTCATATTGAAAGGGGGCTTCCATTCAGTCCCCTGGGGATGGAATTGAATTTGGGAACCAGCTAGTATTTTAAGAAATACTAATCATGCTCTGTTAACCATATATTCTGATCAGAAAAGGCACAATTCTACCCTGGCTGGAGCTGACCTGGAGATGCAGCCCTTCCTCCCCATTTAGAGCTGCCTATTATCATGGAAAAATTAATGAAGATTTGCTGCAGAAACCAGAATCGCCAGCCCTTTGAAGATCCCCCAGCCCTTTTTGCATACCTGCAGGCCTTTGCAAACCTCCAGCCTGCTTACCTGTTAATTTTGGTACTCCCTTTGTTTATTTCCCCTGGTAACTCGTCCTTGCATATCACTAAACCCTTTAAAGACCCCTAGTCCTTTTGCATATCTGTAAACTGTCCTTTTGCCTACTTTTCCTTTGTGCTTTTGCTATATAAACCACTGGCTTATGGTGAGCTGCAGAGCAGACTTCAGTGGATGACCTGCTGCTCTCCCACACTGCTGGCAATATTGGAATAAGTGCTCCAATATATGATTCAAACCTGTCTCTGCTTCATTTGGCTCAAGTAGTGACAGCACGGACCCATTGTTTGTCCAGTTACAATATTATTTCCCCTTTTAAATTATTCAATTCTGTCCCCAGGGATTGTAACCAACATCCTGTAGCAGAATATGAAAACACCCATTAGGAGGAAAGGCAGCACTTTTCACACCTCTTGTGCTTTAAAATTATATGTGTTTCTTTTTTAAAAAATCTAACAGTGCCCTTGATGTTTTCTGCATTATAATTGACCTTAGCAACTGTAAACTACTCAAACTAGGCTGAAATAGGCAATAAATAAGAATCACAAAGCAAAAAAAAAAACACACACAAAAAAAACAGAAATTGAAATTTAGTGTTTCCAAGATATTTGCTTTAAAATTACACCAACTAATCAAAGGGCATTTCCTATTTTGGTAGGTATGGTAAGAAAGGTAAGGATTGTTTGGACTATGGCATAATTTTATACTTTTTAATTCAGTCTTCATGTTTCTTCTCTGCATTTTCTCTTTTGCAGACTATGTTACCCCTTCTCTTCCTAGTCCCCAGGCTGGACTTCTTCCCACAGAGTGAGTGCTCAATCATTGGTGTCTGGTAGACACCAGGTCCCATTTCTCATAATCTCCTTTTGAGAAGATAAATCTTTCTTTGTCTTGGATCAAGGTTTTCCTATAAAGTTTCCTTTTATCACCAACTCTTCCACTTTGAATGAATACCTTCTTAGCCTCTCTATTTCTTACACTCCCACAATATGCATTAAAGAGAAAAATGTCAAATTTTTTTACCACAGGAATAATTTGATTGTATGCAAGAGGCAGTTATATGTCATATGGTATGTAAAATATTAAATATATATGCATATTTAATAAATCGTTACATGTAAAGGACTTGGTATTTGGCACACATTGCTCAATGCATGTTAACTGTTAATATTATTTATACATCTATTCCACAAATATTCATTGAGTGCCTACTACATACTGAGCACTGCTATAGTGCTGGGTATATATCAGTGAATAAAATAGACTTTCTTGCTTCCTGAAGCTTACATTCTAATGGAAAATTCAACCAATTAAATAAGTATATTATACTGGATAAGCACTGTAGGAAAAACTGGAGCAATAAAGAAGAGTAAAGATTATTGAGGGAGGGTAGGAGGTAGTTGATTTGTAATTTTGAATGAGGTGGCCAGAGAAGGCCTTGCTGAGAAGGTAAGATTAGAACAAAGATGTGAAGGAAGTAAGAGAAGGAGCAAGAAAGATATCTCAGAATGTAGGTTCATGGGAATAGAATGTGCAAGGAACAGTGAGGAAGCCAAGGTAGCTAAAGCAAAGGTAACATGGGAGCAGAAAGAAGGGTTTCATTCTGTGAATGAAATGATTATGTAAACCCAACACCACAAGATTAGATTGCTAGGGCTGCCATAACAAAGACCCACAGATTGGATGGTTTATACAACAGAAATGTATTTCCTCACAGTCCTGGAGGCTAGAAGTCTGAGATCAAGGTAATAGCAGGGTTGGTTTCATCTTGGCTTGCAGATGGCCATGTTCTCCAGTGTCCTCAAATGGTCTTCCTCTGTACATGTCTGTGTCCTTATCTCTTCTTGTAAAGACACCAGTCCCATTGTATTAGGGCCATTTTAAATTTAATCACCTTTGTATTTATTTATTTTAAAATATTTTTATTGGTTTTTAGAGAGAGACTGGGAGAGGAACAGAGGGAAACAGGGAACATTGATTGCCTGCCTCTTGCACACCTCCTACAGGGAATAGAGCCCACAACCAGGGCCTGTGCCCTGACTGGGAATCAAATTGGCAACCCTTTGGTGCATAGGACAATGTCCAACTAACTGAATCACACCAGCCAGGGCTTAATCACCTTTTTAAAGGCCTTATCTCCAAACTAGAGGCCCGGTGCATGAAATTCATGCATGGGTGGGGTCTCTCAGGGTGGCCTGCCAAGATCAGGCCCTAGCTCACACCTGCAGCCTTGCAGCCCCGCAGCCCCACCTGGCACCCTGGTTGGCCTGGCGACGCCCAACCATCCTATCCCCCCCTCCCCCTGCTCCACCCCCCACCACCGCTGCTGGTCGCCATCTGCAAGACAATCGATCTGGGCCCACCAGCCTTGGCCTGGTGCTGCCTGCTCATCGGCCCCGCCCCCTGTCGCTGCTGGTTGCCATCTGAGGGGTGATCAATCAGGGCTGGGCCAGGCAGGGGCAGCACAATTTATTGGGGCCCCCACTTGCACCCACATTGGCCTGGTGCCATCTGCTTATCTGCTCCACCATTTCACCATGGTTCCACTCTCATCAGGGCCCATTGGGGCCGGCAGTGCCTCCACTACTGCATGCTGCCAGCACCAGCGGGGGCATTGTCGATGCCCACCATGGTCTATGCCGCCCCCTGGTGGTCAGTGTATGTCACAGTGAGCAGTCGAACTCCCGTTGGTCGAACTCTCAGTCAAGGGGACAATTTGCATATTAGGCTTTTATTATATAGGATATAATCACATTATGAGGTGCTGGGGTTTAGACTTCAACATATAAATGTGGAGAGGGGGACACAATTTGCATAACAGTTCACAACACCCACAGTAATTTCCTTCATGATTACACATATTGTGGTGGAATGCCTTATAAGGACAAGGTTTCCTTCCTACTTCCAAGTCTGGTTGTGGGATTTGAGTGTCAGATGATCCCACTGCCTCACTTTGCACTTATGGAATTGCTTGCAAGTTAGCATATATTTTCTGACTGCTCTCACCAAGTTTAGAAATGTTCCCGAGGTTCACAGTAGGAAAAGTTGAGGATCATGAATTGGCTATGTGAAATGAAGCCATGTATAACCTCTGTAGAAAGGTAGGAAGGCACAAAGACAACTGCTGAGAGAAGAAAAAGAATGTAGTTGTAAGGGAAAACAGCTACTTGGTAGGTTCCTAACTTTTAAGACCGGTACTAAAAAAAAGTTCTAATTTAACAGCCATAAACTCAGCACATGAGCAAGGTGCTTGATAAGCTTTTCTCTTCAGAATGTGTGACAAAAGTCAGCCGTCTTAAATTCCATGCCTTCCACTCTCTCCTGCTTTGTGGAGCCCGGGGAGTGCTCATTGATCAGGAGCTCTAGCTGAAGGATTGCTTTTCACCCTGTTAACGGAGCCCAGAACTCATGCTCTGAACAAGCATGGTCTAAATCACACCATTTTTGGAGATCTTCCCTTCAGTTTGAGATGAGCCTTTGGCCCTACAAGTTCTGCTCTTACCCACCACTCCTGGGTTCACAAAACTCTCGTTTGTCTTTTTCTTTTCTCTGTATTGATTCCTTAATTTGAAAAAAAACCTCACTCCTACCTTCACTCCACACATTCAGTGTGTCAAAGCAAGTCCAACTAAAATAAAATTAAAAAATGCTAAGTTTGTAAACCATTTCTTTGGGATTTTTGCCCAAATTTATTATATTCTAACCATGTGATAAAAGGTGCACACAAGCTCCTCTGGGTTCTGGTGTTTTGCCACTTACGAGCTGTGTGTGACCCTGAGCAGGTTACCTAAGCTCTTTGCGCTTTGGTTATCTCATCTGAAAAATGGTAACAAATGTGCCTACTTCTTAGGGTGATTTAGGAGGATTCAAAGAGTAAATATGCAAATTAGTGACTGGTCCTGGCAAGGAGTATAGAAATGTTAGTTGTTGTCATTTTATTATCTTTTTCTGGGAAATTGTCGAAAGGCAGAAGGACATTGGGTGCTGCAAAGCACACATCTGAGTTAATGGAATGTGTAAGTCAAAGAATTGGCAAAATTAACTACTACTGTTATTTATTATGGGCTTTCCTTCTTTCATAATTAACAAATGCTTCTTAAGAGGAAAAATGTATTTATCATTATTATTATTTTGGGGGGATAGCTTCAAAAAGTATTTCTAAAAATGTTAATCAGTTAATAACAGCTTATAGTGAATAATAACTACACTAGCTACCATTTGAAGAGTGATTGTTCAGTGTCAGGCACTTTACATATATCATCTCATTTAATTTTCAAGAAAATTCCAACAGAAATATTATCATCCTTATTTTACAGTTGAAGAAACAGAAGCCCAGGGAGATTCAATAACCTGACAAATAACTAGTGAGTGACAGAGCTGATTTCAAATCAAGTCTGTAGCCTTCCACACCCATGATCCTTAGTAATGAAATTACTAAGACAGTGGCTCTGACCTTCCGTTGGTTGTCCCTATTGGCTTCAGAGTCTGTTTCACAATAGTTATAGGGCAATGCTTCAACTATTTCTAGAAGAGTTTGCACACTTCTTCTAGAAGGAACGCAGTGGAAATCCTTAGTTCGTTATTAACATAAAAATTTTAAGTACCCCAGCCAGCCTGGTTCAGTGGTTGAGGGTCGTCCTATGAACCAAGAAGTCATAGTTCTATTCCTGTTCAAGGCACATGTCTGGGTTGTTGGCTTGATCCCTAGTAGGGGGCATGTAGGAGGCAGCCAATCAATGATTTCTATCATTGATGTTTCTATCTCTTTCTCTCCCTCTCCCTCTCCCTTCCTCTCTGAAATCAATAAAAATATATATTTTTTAAAAATTTCAGTGACCTATGGGAAGAGATCAAGGTTGAGGGAAAATATTAAGTGTAATCATAAAAATTTTATTTATTAAGCACTCATATGCCACTGCTCGGTACAAATGTTTAAAAAATAAAGACGTGGTCCCTGCAAGATCTTTTTAACAGAGAGCTTAGTGTGGTAAACAACCATCCTGGGCTGGCACATTACCTATCATTGTGCATGCTGTAGGAATCATTTGAGGGAATTAAGCTCTCAGACTGAAAGGAAACCACACAATGGGCAATTAAAACAAGTTGCCACCGGACTACCCAGGTGCCAGCAATCTTGACTCATCAGGGATGATATGTCTTACTTAAAAAGTCAGCAGAATAAGAAGAGATTGTTTTAAATGCTTCTGATACTTTGATGTGACATTTTTCCAAGGGATCCAATTTCCTCACTTTTACTTGATCAATGTTAGCAACCCACTAGGTCTATTAACAGGAGGTGCTGACAGGTTAATTACAGGAGGAAATTAATGCACATCAGAGGCCTAGGTCAGTGGTCGGCAAACTCATTAGTCAACAGAGCGGCAAACCTCAGCTCATGAGCTGCATGTGGCTCGTGAGCCGCAGTTTGCCGACCACTGGCCTAGGTCCATGGTCGGCAAACTGCAGCTCGCAAGCCACATGCGGCTCTTTGGCCCCTTGAGTGTGGCTCTTCCACAAAATACCACAGCCTGAGTGAGTCTATTTTGAAGAAGTGGTGTTAGAAGATGTTTAAGTTTAAAAATTTTGGCTCTCAAAAGAAATTTCAATCGTTGTACTGTTGATATTTGGCTCTGTTGACTAATGAGTTTGCCCAAGTTTAAAAATTTTGGCTCTCAAAAGAAATTTCAATCGTTGTACTGTTGATATTTGGCTCTGTTGACTAATGAGTTTGCCCAACACTGGCCTAGGTAATCACTCCTACTTGCAATCACCTTGCTTTGTAGCTGATTTGCTACATCATCTACACCTTTTGGGCAGTGCTTGGAACACAATGAAGTTGCATAGACTGGATTCTTAGCTAGGACTATGCCTTTGCTAGAAACTTGGCAAGGACCCATATGAGTGTATAAGACATTAATAATAACCTAAACACAGCATATTAGTTTCCTAGGGCTGCCATAACGAAGTTGCACACGTTGAGTGCTTTAAACCACAGAAATGTATTGTCTCACAGCTCTGGAGGCTCCAAGTCTGAGATCAAGGTGTTTCCAGGGCCTTGCCCCCTCTAAAGGCCTGAGGGCAGAATCTGGGCCAGGCCTCTCTCCTAGCTCTGGTATTCCTTGGCTTGGGGCTTACAACTCCAACCTGTACATGGTATTCTCCCTTTTTGTGGGCTCTATGTCCAAATTTCCCTCATTCTAAGGATACCCTGATGGCCTTATTTAACTTGATTACATTTGTAAAGACCATATCTCCAAATACAGATACATTCTGAGGTGCTGGGGGTTAGGACTTCAACACAGGAATTTGGATGGGGGATTCAACCCGTAACACACAGTGTTACTATCCCATTAATGATGTCTCTGAAGTTGCTGAGGGAAAGGGGCAGGTACCATGTTGTGTGGTAAAAGGTGGGCTTCAGGGTCACAAAACCTGGATATAAATCCTGACCTTGTCATCTCTGAGTTGTGGTCTTAGGGAAGTTACTTATATTAATTGCTGAAAGGTGGGTAATATCTACCTTGCAATTATTTTTTAAAGTGATCCTTTAAAAATACATTTGTTTTATATACTTAACAAATGTGTAGTTTACAAATATTTATATGACCCTTATAACAGCCCTTAGGAGGTAGATACAGTGGCAACATAGAGGGTATGCAAAAGTCAAGTAATGTAATCCTCAGTCATATGACTAGCAAGAAACAGAGGCACATTAGAAACTAGCCGCCTGGCCCAAGAACTAAGGACTTCATGAGCAGCGCCAGTTCTGTCTACCACAAATGGCCCACTGGGCCTTCACATTCCATGTAATAGATCATTAACTTTGATCTGACTCAGAAGGAAAGCCCAGGTCCTGACTATGGCCTGCAAAGCTCTGGGAGATCTCAACGTATGGGCTTTGTGACCTTATCTCCTGTTATCCTCCTATTCCTTCTGCTCCACCTAAACTGCAGTTCCTCAGCACTTGGGCATTCTGACTCAGGGCCATTGCCTTCACTGTTCCTTGCTTTGATTGTATGCTTTTCCCATTATATTTTCCACAGGATTTGTTCCAGTCCTTTGCTCAAAAGGCACCCATCTCTCCACCTGGCCACCTTCTTTGCACCGTATGCTGTTTTGTTTTTCTTCATGTCACTCATACCACCTACTGTAATAATGTTATTGTTTGTTTGCTTATTGTTTCTCTCCCTTCATGAACATAGATAATCTTTGGTTGTTTACTCACTGTTTACCCAGTTCTTAGTGGAAGTCAGATGCTCAATAAGTATTTGTGAATGGATAAATGAATCAATGAATTAGGTGACACTTGGAAGCCCGATCATATTTTATAAATAATAATTGCAATTCTTAATTTAGAAACACATATCTTTTGAACATGGTAAATAATTGGGTGGCGAATCAAATGATTTTGGTCAGGCAATTTTTTTTAACATCTAGGAGGATGCATGTTGCTGAAACTCACCATGTTTCAGGCTCTCCACATTATACCTGGGCACAGCTCCTGGGATATAAGAGCACTCAGTCCCTGAGGGTTGAGGAAGAAGGATCATGATAAGAAGAGATGGGAAAGAACAGAGGGGGAAGAAGTGGTGAATGACAGCAAAGGAGAAAAACAGGGAAGGGAAGAAATTTGAACGCCCACCTGTGTTGAGCAGTATGCTTGCTATGGTGCTAGTGATGAAGATGAAAGACCAGGATGGGCCAGTGAGATGCTGTCCCTTGGTAGATGGCGCAGCATGGCAAAGCCACTGTACCTCTGTTGGCCTGGTTGTCTGCAGGGAAGAGGACACTGAGTGCCTGTGTTCTTTGTTTTTCCTTTGTGAGAAGACAGGATTTTCTCAGAATCCCTAAACAGCACTTCTCTAAGCCTCAGCAGTACCAAGATGCACAGTGAAACTTTTAGACATGCAGTCACCTCCGGGGGCATTTTCTGTCCTCAGTGACAGGGCAAGTTGTTCAGCCTTGTGTCAGTGCACTTTCTTATTGGCTTGCAAAAGTCTAGATAAATTACTCTCTGAAAGGCTTTTCTGTCTCCAGCTGTTCTCAGCAAAGGAAACAATAGCTTACTAGTGACTCTGTGTGCCTGTGTCACCCCTATAATAATAACCTGCCACTTGGAAATGGTAGCCAAGGCAAACTCACTCCATGGGAAGGGCATTTTGGTTTGCAACTCCAAATGTTATAAAGAAAAGAAGCCTGGCCCAGGTCATAGCATCTATGACTAATGAAAACTACCAGCCACCACTCTCCACTGGACTGAAACAGGAGCCAGTGTTTATGGGTGACTGTGCCACAGTGATCCTTCCTCAGCTGAACCCCCACATTCTCCTGAGGAATGTCCCTATTGGCCTTATTAGTCACCACGTTCCATACTGATCTTCTAGCAAAAGGGGTGTGAAGCGATGCTACTATATATGGTTATTTCCAGCTGCCAAAGTGGTGCTTTCATGACAAAGCTTCCTGCGTGGGACCATTCTCCCCCCAAACCAAGAGCAAGAGGGAGAGATCTCTTGGAGGAGATCCTTTGGGTGTGTGACCACAAAATGCAGAAATGTGCTGCCAGTAATGATGTCTAACATCAATGTGTATTGGACATTCGAAAATGCATGCCCTTTTTTGGAATCTAGAAAGACAACTCTTTGGGCTCACAGATGCACATTCTGTACTTACATTCACTGTATAGATGTGAAAGGGTGCCCCATGATTACTTCATTTTCAGAAAATAGAAAGAGGACAGAGTTCTGATTTCCAGGTTAATTTTTTAAAATATATTTTTATTGATTTCAGAGAGGAAGGGAGAGGGAGAGAGAAATGGAAACATCAATGATGAGAGAGAATCACCAATTGACCTCCTGCACACCCCCCACTGGGGATCAAGCCCACAGCTCTGGCATGTGCCCTTGACTGGAATCAAACCCAAGGCCCTTCAGTCTGCAGGTCCATGTTCTATCCACTGAGCCAAACCAGCCAGGGCTCCAGGTAATTTTTTAGTAACTATCTTTTCTGACATTTAACTCAAGGTTCACACTGTGGAGGATGGATCAAAGGAAGACACAGAGATCCAACATCCGTTGTATCTGATACAGGCTGTAGAGAGGATTGCATTTAACTTTCTTGGGGTAGATTTTTAAATTTGACATTACAATGAATTCATCAGCAACACATTCTGCTGGTGTGAAAGGTTTGAAGGAAAGAGAGAAGATGTAGGAAGGGGAGAGTGATCCAGAAATGCCCTAATTAAAGTATGGGGAATAATTAACAGCAAAAAAAAGTCAATAACTTTGTATTACTGAAAACAGAGCATGAAAATAAAAAATGTATTTTAAATTGTGAAAAATAGAAAAAAAATCTTTCAAAGTAATAATAATTTAAAAAAACAATCTATGATAGAAAATATAAAGTGTCCCTGTAGTATTTAAAGTAGTTTGAATTTATTTTTACTCCTAGGCAATACTAGAAATTACTGGTTTAGATCAAAGTGTTTTTCCAAATCACTGAATTACAGAAAAATAATTTCTTAGGTGTAAAGGGAACCATTTCTGGTAGAACATGTTTAGATTTCTTCCCCTTTCCTTTATCCTCCAAGTCAGCAAAAGCTTATGTTAGTATTATTCTCATGAGGCCCCGTACATAGACATGAAACTAACCTATAAAAAGTTTACCGAAAGCATCTTAGAAAGGAGCAATTAGGAAAAACTTCTTTAAAAGGTAATTTCTCTTACTGGATGTACATGGATTGTTTTTTACTTCCACAAACTTAAGTTTCTTCAAGTTACCATAATATGGGTCTGCCCCTTCCAATCAGTTGAAGGCCTTACCAAAAGGCTGACCTCTGAAGAACAACAGGCTGCCTCCAACCCAAACCTCAACTCCTCCATGGCTGCTGGCCAACCCTGCAGATTTTGGACTTGCCAACATCCACAACTGCACAATTGCATGGGCACACGTGCGCGCGCGTGTGCACACACACACACACACACACACACGTGCACATCCAAGCAGACACACACATACTAATGGTTCTATTTCTCTGGAGAACCTTGACTAATATAGCCTCCAATAGTCTACCCTCAACTCGGTCATTAAACTGATCCTTAAAATCTGTTGCACCTTGTTCCTCCTCTGTTCGCCTCCCAATGGATCCCATCTCAGTCAGAGAAAAGGTCACACTTCTTACAAGGACCTACAACTCTCTGCACGATCTCTGTATCTGTCCAGTGCAATCTGCCCTCCCCACGCCCCATTCTGCTATAGCCACACTCCTGACTGTTCCCCGCGGCTCAGATTATCTGCACTCACTATTCCCCTATCTAGAACATTCCCCCCAGATGTCTGCATTACTCTCTCCTTCATCCCCTTCAAATTTTTGTCAACTCCTCAGAATTCCTCCTTAATCGCTATTTAAATCACACACACAAACTCTCACTACCACACCCTGACCTCCTTAAGCAGCCTTATTTTTCTGTGTAGCACTTGCCCCCTTCTAACATACTTCTTACTGGCTCTCACTTGTTACTACTGGAATGTAAGCTGCATGAGGGCAGGAATATTTTATCCCTAGACTAGAGTCCCAATGCATGAAATTTGTGCAAGAGGCTCGACCCTCACAGCCCCTCACAGCCCCTTGGCTGGCTCTCACAGCCCCAGCTTCGTCCGGACAGTTGTCAGGATGGTTGTCCAGAATGTCATCTGGACAGTCGTTCTGCTGTTTGGTCTTATTTCCATATTGGCTCTTTAATATACAGGATTCCTAAAGGCCCTTAGTAAATGTTTGTGAAAATGAATGAATGCCTTCTGTCCTCTCAGAAAAATTTCTCTAGCACTTACCTGCTCTCTTTTGTATTTTTGAACTTTCTCCTTTGGCTATTTCCTCTCAGCACTAAAAACAAAACAAAACAAAACAAAAAAAAAAAAAACGAAAAAGGTCCTGCAAGAGCCTCCATATTAACAAAACAAAACAGTAAAGACCAACTATGAACTTTCCCTCTGCTCCATTCTGTCCTCTGCTCTACACCACTCCCTGAATCACTTCATCAAACCCAGAGTTTCAGCCATGATAACAGGTTGATGATATCCATTTGTATCCACACTTGTAGCCCAGCCCACTCTCCTGGAGTGGCAAGTCCTTTGGGACAACTGCCTAATACACATTCTCCCACCTGTGTTTCACAAACATCTCAACATTTCCAACACTGAGCCATTTCATTCCCCAAACTTACCCTTCTCATGTGTCCCCTGTATGTGTTATTCTTGTCCACCCAACTTACCCAAGCCAGAAACTCAGGTTCCTTATACCTCCTCCCCGTTCCTCACCCCCAATTATACATTTTCATGAAGTTCTTTCCATTGACTTCCTAAATCATTCTAAAATCCATCACTTCTCTTCAGGGGCCTAGTTCAAAACCTCACCACTTTCTGTTTATATTACTACCTAACCCCTCAATAGTCTTTCCTTCTTCTTGTCTTTTTCCTGCTATCTTAATCGTCCGTGGCTGCCAGAAGTAGTCCCTCAGAAAAGCAAATGAGATCCTATCATAGCCCCGCTTAAAGTCCTTCCTTGGTTCCCCACAGCATTAAGAAGAAAATTCTAAAATATTGCATGACCCAAAGCCCACCTACCTTTCTCACATTTGTCCCTCAGCCCTCCTACCCTAACTTTCCCTGTGGCAAACTGAATACAGTTCCCAAAATGTCATCTCATCAAGCCTCTTGCCCTTATTCATGCTGACACTTCCTTCTGGAAACCCATCTCCTTTTTATTTACACACCTGCCTTGTACTCATTCTTAGGTCTCACTTGTGCATCGCCTTCAGCAGTCTGGTGTAGATACTCTTTCTTTGAGCTTACAGCATCACATCTGTACTTCTGCTAGCATCTCCCATGTATTTGATTTACTTTACTTCCATCTTTCTAAACTTACCAACTTTTGAGGGCAAGGAATTTGTCTTCATGCATTTTTTATTCCTCATTCTTAGCTCAGTTCCTGGCATAGAATAGCTGTTCAATGAATCTTATTTAAGTGAAATGACCAATTTTCTTGTCAGTCCCTAGCTAAATAAATCTAATTAAATGAAATAAATGGACAGTGACACTCAGACAGCTTGTGATTAACTAAAAGAGTGAGGCTACGTTCACGGGGGGCCTAGGAAAAGGATTCTACCATTGATGAGATGAGGGTTTCTCCTGGATCCCCACTAGCGCATGTGTTGGAAATGGAAAGGGCGATTGAGATGGCTAGTGATGGTGGCGGTGTGGAAAGAGAAAGGAATGATTTGCAGCCAGGGGTTGTGTCATTGTGACAGCAACTAAACCCAAAGTCGCTGTAATGTCAGTTCCCATTAGCAGGAAGAATAACAGGGCAGTGGAGATATTTTAAAGTGGTCACATAAAGAGAACAGGACTCTCTGCAGCTGGAGAGGAGAACTTGAACGCTTACCAAGGTGAATGCTTGTCCACATCCAAAAATCCTTTCTGGAGTACTGATAGGAATGAGGAGACTAAGATTCTCTTGATTCTTTCTTGAGGGCTACAGAGCCCAAACTTTCTGAGAAGTGCACATGAAGATGCATAAATTAAACATCGAAGCATAATGCTCCTTTCATTAAAAACTCCATTCAGGGCACTTTTTGTTGTTCTATAGGAAGTAGAAGTAAAAAAAAAGGGGGGGGGGGGATACATATTAATGGGAATATATAGGTTAACTGTCCATGTATAGGAATTGATATAAAATTGTGTCATCACCTGCAAATGAGAATGTGATTAGCCTCATAAAAATGAGCTTTATGCCATATGACTTCCTTTTAGTTTCATATCAGTTCATTAATTCACATTACTTGGGGCAGTGGTTCCACATACTACTAATTGGTCAGATTGTCACAATCCAGCCTTAGTTGCAAGACTTGTAAAAGCAACTTTATCACTTGACCTGCTGAAATCTGATTACACTTTCTTTATGGCAATGGATTATGATGTTCTGCAAAGGTGAATGGGTGGCTATTTGGATAGGCCTCTGAACCTCTGTTTTATGCAGAATAACTAGAAAATTCTACTAGGAACTTCTTTATATATTCAGATTTGGGGTATTTCCCTGCTTCTTAAAAAATTGTATAAATTTATTATCTATGGCATCAACCAATTTAGCACCCTGATTTAAAAGGAAATTAGGAGAGCCCTGGCTGGTTTGGTTCAGTGGATAGAGCGTCAGCCTGCGGACTGAAAGGTCCCAGGTTTGATTCTGGTCAAGGGCACATGCCCAGCTCGATCTCCAGTAGGGGACATGCAGGAGGCAGCCAATCAATGATCCTCTCTCATCATTAATGTTCTATCTCTCTCTCCCTCTCCTTTCTTCTCTGAAATCAATAAAAAATATTTTTTTAAAAGAGGAAATTAGGAGAGTTTAGCACTATCGTTCTTATTGTGAATACGCCAGTTCAAAGTAATCATTTCCCTTTCCAAGGACAACTAACAGAGTGAAAATAATGACTATGGAGTTAGTAGGTGTGTTTTGTGTGACAAATTTTCCGCTTACCAGCTAGATTAACTATAAGCAAATTATTTAACTTCTTTGGGTCTCAGGTTTCTTATCTCCAAATGTGTACTAATATAACACCAATTAATGGTTTTGTGGATTAAACTAGATGTACAATTCTAGAGGAATCCTGGCACATCATGAATTTTTAAGCCATGCTAATTTTTTTTTCCACTATTGACCTCTTGTTTGTATAATCTAGACTATCCAGAATTCTCATTACCCTCATTTTGAGGATCTGAATATGTTTCCACTTTTAATTATCTGTCAATTCTATGTTATCTGCTCATTTATTTTGCATGTATTTACTAAGTACTTACAATATGCCAGTCAAGGTTGCAATGAATAAAAGAAGTCAAGTCCATGTTCTCATAGAACTGATAATCCAGTAATTGGATGAATTCAAATTTGGAGCAAGTCAATTACCAAGGACTATTGATGATTTCATTACTCAGGAATAAAATTTTTCTGCAATTAGAGACAAACACTTATTTTTAACACCTGGATGTTATCAAGTGTCTCCTTTTTTATCTTGAGTTCATTTTTCTCTTGAGATTTTGTGTCTGGTTTCCAGATTGAAGATCATTCTTTTTAGAAGCAAAATTGGGGTTGCATAATTCTATCTTCTCTCTCTCATCTAAATACATAAAAGGCTAATATGCTAAGTGTCCCTCTGACCATATGCTGTGATGCACATTGACCACTATGGGGCAGACGGTCAACTCAGGATCTGCTGTGATGTGCACTGGCCGGCACCATGGAACTGGCACCGACAAACCAATACTCAGCTTCCTCCAAGTGGGACACAGGCCCCACCACTACCCCAGAGTGACAGCCCACCAAATTGCAGCCAACGCTGCCAAGACCCCATGGTGCAAAATGCAGCCTACAGCCCTGCCCAGACCAGAAACAGTGGCTGTGGGCTCCTGGTAATGACATCAGGTAGCAACACCAGCTTCCTCTCCCTAGCAACAGGCCATTTAACAATAAACGGCACTACAGACCTGGCACCCAAATGGGACACAGGCCCCGCCACCACCCCTGAGCAATACCCCACCAAATTGCAGCCAATGCTGCCAAGACCCCATGGCACAAATTGTGGCCCACAGCCCAGACCAGACCAGAAATGGTGGCTGTGGGCGCTAGGTAATGATGTCACATAGCAACGCCTGGCTTCCTCTCCCTAACAACTAGTATCCTTGGAGTTTCTTCAGCCCAGGAACCCTACTTGCTTTATAGCCAGGTGCAAATATTTTACACTTTAACCAAATGTTTGTGAAGCATTTTCCCATGCCTCATCTCATCTGATCTTCACAGAAGTTCTGGAGTAGGTAGATAGGAGACTTGGTGGAATCCTATTTTCTTTTCGTTAGCCAGAAAATGGAGATTTAGGAAGTTTAGAAACTTGACCCGGAGAAAAGAAGTAAGAAATGGTGAACCTTGTAAATGACTTCAGTTTTTCTCACTGCACAGAATATAGTCAAAGCAAGTTTATTATATATATATATTAGTGGCCCAGTGTATGAAATTTGTGCACAGGGGGGTGTCCCTCAGCCTGGCCTGCACCCTCTCCAATCTGGGACCCCTCAAAGGATGTCCTACGGCCGGTTTATAGGGATCGGGCCTAAACCAGCAGTCAGACATGCCTCTTGCAATCCAGGACTGCTGGCTCCTAACCATTCACCTGACTGCCTGACTGCCTGCTTGCCCCCAACTGCCCCCTGCCACCAGCCTGCTCACACCCAAATGCCTCCCCCACCAGCCTGATCACCCCCAACTGTCCCCTGTGCCAGTGTGCTCGCCCCCAACTGCCCCCCTGCTGATCAGCTCACCCAACTGCCCCCCACTCCCCGCTGGCCTGATCACCCCTAATGGCCCCCCAACCGGCCTGAGCAAGCAGGAGGCTTGGGTTGCCCCTGGCGATGGAGGAAGCCAACCCTGGCCTCCACTCAAGGAGTGGCTGGGGGCCTAGGTTGCTGGGGTGCGTGGCCAGCCTGAAAATGGCCCTCAGCCCCTTACCCAGGCTGGCCACACCCCAATGTGGTGAGTGTTCCCACTGGGGGGCTTGGCCAGCCTGCAAACAGCCATCAACCCTTCACTCAGGCTGGCCAGGCACCCCAGCGGGGTCCCCCATCCAGAAGGGAGTGTGGCCAACCTGCAAACAGCCATCAGCCTTTCACTCAGGCTGGCCAGGCACACCAGCGGGAACCCCCACCCTGAATGGGGTGTGGCCTGCTTCAAAACAGCACTCAGCCCCTCACCCAGGCTGGCGCCCCCCCCTCCCCCAAGCAGGGACCCTCACCCCACTGGGGCATGGCCGGCCTGCAAACCACCACAGGCCCCTCACCCAGGCTGGCCCATGCCCCAAGGGAACCCCCACCCTGATCTGGGACACCCTTCAGGGCAAACCAGCAGGCCCCCACCCATGTACCAGGCCTCTATCTATACTAATAAAAGGGTAATATGCTAATTAAACTGGGAGACCTTCTGGACGTTCTTCTGGACAAAGCCATGGTGGCGGGGCTGAGGTAGAGGCGGTTAGAGGCCAAGAGGGGAAGGCAGTTGTGGGTGATCAGGCTGGTGAGGGGTGGGGCCATTAAGGGTAAGCAGACCAGCAGGGGGGCCAGTTGGGGGCAAGCAGGCTGTCAGTGGGGGTCAGTTGGAGGTGATCAGGACAGTGGAGGGGGGCCAATTTGGAGTGAGCAGGCCAGCAGGGGGGCAGTTGGGGACAAGCAGGCTGACAGGCAGAGCAGTTAGGGGCAATCAGATAGGCAGGCAGGCAAGTGAGCGGTTAGGAGCCAGCAGTCCTGGATTGCAAGAGGGATGTCCGACTTCTGGTTCAGGCCCGATCCCTGTAAACCGGCAGCAGGACATCCTTCGAGGGGTCCCAGATTGGAGAGGGTGCAGGCCAGGCTAAGGAATACTCCCTCCCCCGTACACAAATTTCTAATATATACTAGAGGTCTGGTGCACAAAATTTGTGCACCAGGGAGGGAGTGTTCTTCAGCCTGGTCTGCACCCTCTTCAATCTGGGACCCCTCGAGGGATGTCCGACTGCCCGTTTAGGCCCAATCCCATGGGCAGTCGGACATCCCTCACAATTCAGGACTGCTGGCTCCCAACTGCTAGCATGCCTGCCTTCCTGATTGCCCCTAACCACTCCCCTGCCAGCCTGATTGATACCTAACTGCGCCCCTGCTAGCCTGATTTCCCCTAACTGCCCTCCCCTGCAGGCCTGGTCACCCCTAACTGCCCTCCCCTGCAGGCCTGGTCCCTCCCAACTGCCCCCCCGCCCTGCTGGTCATCTTGTGGTGGCCATCTTCTGTCCACATGGGGGCAGCCATCTTGTGTGTTGGAGTGATGGTCAATTTGCATATTACTCTTTTATTAGATAGGATAGAGGCCTGGTGCACGGGTGGGGGCCTGCTGGTTTGCCCTGAAGGGTGTCCCAGATCATGGTGGGGGTTCCCTTGGGGTGTGGGGCATCCTGGGCGAGGGGCCTGTGGTGGTTTGCAGGCTGACCATGCCCCCAGGCAACTCAGGCAGAGGCCCTGGTATCTGGGATTTATTTATCGTCTATAATTGAAACTTTGTAGCCTTGAGTGGAGGCCTAGGCCAGTCAGGGTGTGTGGAAAGCTTGGCTTCCTCTATTGCCGAGGAAACCCAAGCCTCCTGCTTACTCTGTGACTGCAGCCATCTTGGTTGGGTAATTTGCATACTCACTCCTGATTGGCTGGTGGGCATGGCTTGTGTGTGTAGCAGAGTGATGGTTAATTTGCATGTTACTCTTTTATTACATAGGATAAGGCTAAGTTGACTTGCACATGAGCAATACATATACAGCTCTGCTGGTGCCAATCACATGTGTGTGTTTCAATCTGTCATTGTTGATCGTGAACTTGGTTGACACTTCTATTACAGAGAAAGGGCAAATAATGATATTAAAATATTTCTTCTAATTAATTTCCTTTCAATGTGCATGAATCCATGCACCAGGATACTAGTATAATAATATTTTTCTAGCATTTCTCGGCAGTATCTGTACTTCTTTGCTCTTCTTGGTTTTCTGGACATAGTTTTCAAAGCCCCTTTGGCTTGTTCTAGCTCATTCTATGTAAGAGTCCTGAGAGTAGCTGGTTATGTTCTTCTATGTTTGTCTTTTGTATTAAGTTCTTTAAAATCTGAAATTATGAACAAATATCTAAGCTCACCAGAGCCTTCTGTGTTGTATTGGTTGCTGAATGCCACACTCTTTACTTAATTTAATTACATGGTGCATTCAGTCTCTCTTTCTCTCTTGAGTTCTTATACCCATTTAGGTCTCTGGCCAAAATACTGAAATTTTGTAAAAGCTTTTCTGAAATCTGAGATTGTAATGATTCTTTAGACCTGGACTGGTCAACTTGCCATATATGCAATTATAAATATTCTAGCAGTCACATTTTAAAAGTAAAGTAAAATAAAACAGATAAAATTAATTTTAATAGTATGTTTTATTTAACCTAATACATCTGAAATATTAGCATTTGAAGATGTAATCAATAAAAATTATTAATGAGATGTTTACATTATTTTTGCACTAAGTCCTCATAAGCAGGTGTGTATTTTGTATTTTCAGAGCATCTCATTCAGACTAGATCCCTTTCAAGCATTCAATGGGCCCCTGACCTACTGATTACCTTATTGCCCAGCACAGCTGTGAACCCATCATGCAGAACTTATTCATGTATTCATTATTTTCTTTTAATATTAAGTAATTCCTTTACTTAATGCATTTGGTTTGTAAAAACTTTGACAAAGGATAAAAGTACCTTAAACTGAGCCAATTAGAGGTAATTTTTACTATATTATGAGCTCAAGTCTTGTAATTTTTGCTTCCTCTTTCTCATAATTTGCATATTAATGTATCTGACAATATTATTTGAAATAATAAACAGCCTTGTAAGGGGTCAGCAATCATTTCTGCCTCTGTTTTCTTCATCTCCACTCTCCATTGCTTTTCATCTTTAGTATCTTAGCTTGACATAAAAAAACAGTGGCTTAATCTAGCCTTAAAAGATATCAGGTAAACAAACAAATTGGAAAATGGTTGATCTCATTAATAAGCAAATAAATGCAAAATAAAAGAACATTTGGGAGCTATTTTGCCCATTAAAGAAGTGATTTACTTTCAAATGATAATATCCAGTGAGAATAAAACCTTGTAAACTGTTTCTTACACACTATTAGTGATATTGACACATCCTTTGAGGTAAACCCTTTGACAATGTGAGTCAATGATGTTAAAAATATTCATTCCATTTGATCCTCTAATCATCCTACAGGGAATACTAATCATAATACTCAGAATTATTCATAAAAGTGAAAACAACCCCAATGTCCAAAATGAGAACGAGATAAATTACACTATGTTCATTAGGCAGCATATTAATATATATTAAAGTGATGATTACATAAATATTTCAAGAATAAAAATATAAGAATTACATGTTAAGAATGAAATTATATATGTATATACTTCTATGAAACATGCAAATCAAAGAAAGATACTAGAAAATAATATACAAAAATGAAACAATTGTTCTATTTCAGTAGTGGGGCATAAATGATCTTTTTATTGATTCATGGTCCATGTTTTCAGAAAAAAATTGCAATTTATTTAAATAAAATAGTGCATTTTAAAAGTCATCAGTATGGTGTTAAAGTGTTGCAGAAGCATGTTCAGTCATTTTCCAGTTGCTCAAGAAAGGACCTGAATCCAGAGCCTAATGAGCTCTGAGACCTGAGCTCACCTTTATCGTGATTCTTGGCCTCAGCTTTCTTCTCTATACAAGCAGCAACAGAATTAAATGACATTGTAGATTTTTCAGCTCTACTAGTAAAATTGTATAGTTTTCCAAAAGCATGGACTAAAATAATCTCTGCTTTGTGTTTATAATGAGAATCAAATGAGATAATGTTTATGAAGGCAATTTAAACTATGAAAAGCATTATACTATTTTACATTGGTACTAATCATTCAAATTTAGCTCTGTAACTGCACTGTGTGTTGGACTTTGGCAAAATAATCAAATATTGAGTGTCAATTTATGTACATATTTTATTGCTTCCTTTTTCTTTTTTTAAATATATTTTATTGATTTTTTTACTGAGAGGAAGGAGAGGGAGAGAGATTAGAAACATCAATGAGAAGGAAACATCAATCAGCTGCCTCCTGCACACCCCCTACTGGGGATGTGCCCTCAACCAAGGCACATGCCCTTGACCAGAATCGAACCTGGGACCCTTGAGTCTGCAGGCCGACACTCTATCCAATGAGCCAAAATGGTTAGCGCTATTGTATCCTTTTTTGATTGGATGACAATAAAAGGTGCTCAACAAATTGATGGAGATGAAATAAGTGCCCTCCTATACAAGTGTGGTTACTTCACAACCTACATACATCAGCAGGCCTCTTATTCCACTGCCACAGGAAACCACATTTCTATACCAATGTACCAATTAGTAAGACATTTATTCTAACTTGTTGTAAAACTTTTGGGTTTTCATGCATAATTTGTTCAATAAATGTATGTATTACAGCCAAGTTGGAATGTGTCAGGCACTATCATAGGTTTTGACCAGAAAATAAAATAGAAATGGTGCCTCATGGAGTTTATAGTCCTGAGGAGGGGTGTAGGAAGGCACTGAGCAAGACAACCAACAGATTAAAAAATCATATGCATAGTATATATGCTACTATGTTATAAGTTTGAATAGACAAAAATGAGTTGCCACAAAACATGATTCAGAGTGGATGGTTAAGGATGGGATCTCTCTGAGCAACTGACCGCCAGAGCCAAGAGAATGAGGAAGAAAGGCAGGCAGCCACATAGAGTTGGGGAAAGGAGTTGCAGGCAGAGAGCAAGCCCAGCCAGTCTGAAGGAGGATAACTGACTTAGTTCAAGGTGTTGAAAGTAGCTTAGCATAGCTGAAAACTTCAGTGTGAGTAGAACAAAGAAACAAGATGTGAAGAAATGGGAAAAGCCAGGAGGTCTGGACCTCCTGAAAGAAGTCTGACTGGTACTCTGGGTGTGATGTAAGCCATTGAAATGAAACTGCGCGCTTTCTGTGGCTCCAGTTACACATATGTCTACCACTTGATGTGTCTCACAGTCCACTTAATTTTTAAGAAATACATTTTTTTTCTGTGTGTTTAAATATAGATTTTTCTGAATTAAATTTACAGTTACTTCCTTCTGTATTTTCCAATCTGCTGTTCATCCCATTTAGTGAAATTTTCATTTCTGATTTTTTTTTAGTTCCAGATTTTCCATGTATTTAATTTTTATGATTTTGATTTCTTTGTTGAAATCCACCATCTCTTCATCTAAAATATCTGTTTTCTTTTTTATGCCTCAAACATATTTATAATACTCTTTGAAAGGTTTTATTTCATAATTCTACTTTCTAGGTCATCTCAGGTCTGTTTCTATTGACTTTTTTGCCTTCTGATTATGGCACACATTTTCCTGCTTCTTTGCATGCCTAGTAACTCTTTATTATATGTTGGGTATTACAGTTTCTATTTTGTTTGGAGTCTGGGTTTTGTTGCCTCCCAAATAATGTTGAGCCTGGCAGGCAGTTAATTTACTGGTGGATCAGATTGACTTTAGGCTGTTTAGAATGGCTTAAGAGTGGCACTTACTCTTTGGTTAACACAGACCTATTTTTTTTTTTTTAGCAAGTCAACAATTTTAGTAAATTTATATAATTGTATCATTATCACCAAAATCTAGTTTAAGAACATTTTCATTATCCCCAAAAATTCTTGTGCCATTTATAGTGAATTCTAGCTTCTACTTTCATTCTTAGGAAGATACTGACCTGCTTTCTAACTACAATTTTGCCTTTTTTAGATATTGAATATAAATTAAATAGTCTTTTGCATCTGGCTTTCATTTAGCAAATTTTCAGCTTAATATATTTTATAGCGTGTATCAGCAGTTCATTCCTTTTAATTGCTGAATATAATTTCATTGTATGCATATACCTATTTTGTTTATCCAATCACCAATTGACGGACATTTAGATTGTTTATTGTTTTCTGGCTATTATTAATAACTAGAGGCCCAGTGCATGAAATTCATGCACAGGTAGGGTCCCTAGGCCTGACCAGCAATCAAGACCGATTGGGGCCTTCCTTCCCCCAGCTGCTGGCCAGGGCCTTCCTTTGTTCCATGCCACCCCCTGGTGATTAGTGCACATCATAGCAAGCAGTCAAACTCCTGGTTGGTCAAACTCCCAGTTGGACAATTTGCATATTAGCCTTTTATTATATAGGATACTGCTATAAACATTCACATACATGTCTTTATATAGATCTATTTTTATTTTTCTTGGGTAGGTTTCTAGAAGTGGATTTGAAAGGTTGAATGGTAAATTTATATTTAACACTTTCAGAAACTACAGAAATGCTATCCAAAGTAACTGTGCCATTCTCATTTTCACCAGAATACATGAAGTTTCCTGTTTCTCCACATACTTGCAAACACTTGGTAATGCCGTACTTCTCATTATAGCCATTCTTGTGGATATGTAGTGGGTTGCCTTTATTATTTACTACATCTGATTACTAAGAATGTTGAGCAAGTTCTTGTGTGCTTATTAGCCATTCATATATCTTTTTTTAAAAATGAAATACATATTCAGATCTTTTGTTAACTTCTTGATTCAGTGGATAGTGCTACTTTTAAGGTGTGGCTTTTCTATGATTTCAACAGAATGCCTAGGGTACTCAGTGATATGACTGCACTCTGACTGGTCAGAACTCCAGGGCGACCCTGCACTGTGTAACCTCCAGTATCCCAGTGCTCACCCTTTGGTAGCCCTTCTTGGCTGGTAATCATGGAGTTTCACCCTGAGCAAACCCAGGTTGGTACTGGCAAAAGACACAAGGAACCTATATGCAGATCTCTAACACTACTTCCCTGGGTAACTGTTTCCTCTCCGGATACTCTTCTCCATGAATTACAGTTGCCTCAGCGGCCTTGAACTTTGATATCCATCTCCTCCACCTAGCAAGACCACTGTTCTCAACCTTGTTTGGAAAAGTGCCCCAGACAGAAAGCTGAGGAGAATGTAAGATGTTATCTAAATTCACATATTTTCCTTTTCTTAAAAATGGCAGACCTGTGTGGTATATAGTCCAATGTCTGAAAACAGTTACTTCATATATTTTGTCCAGTTTTATAGTTGATTACTTTGGGTAGTTAAATCTAATACCTATTACTTAATTATGTCCAAAATTTTATTAAAATATTTTGAAAACATCCACTGCTTTTTATTTTAAATAAATAATGTTTTCTTCTGGGAAGAGTTTGAATTTTGCAATAAAATAATAATGCATATCACTTTCCAGCTGAACCTTTGCTCTATGGGACAATTAAATAATCATTTACAAAAGTCTTGATTTAACTAATGGAATTTAAACTTATGATATGAAGTGACTTTATTCTAACTGCTTCATAGATACTGAAAATGCATACCAAATAAAATGCATGATCTCACAAAATTTGTGAGATCAGATTGATGCACAAAAAGGCTGCAGTTCAAATTTAAGGCACTATTAAAATGGAAAAATGGAAGAAGCCATCAATAGCCTCATTATTCTAAACACAATGAAATTCAAAATGTAAATATAGTCTGCCAAAGTGGAATTGTTTGTGAATGCCACAATTACAGATGGCAATGAATGCAGATCAAAACATACTTTGTGGCCCTGGCTGGTGTGGCTCAGTTGGTTGAGCATTGTCCATGCGATGGAAGGCCCAAGATTCAATTCCCATCAATTCCCCATCAGGGCACATGCTCAGGTTTCAGGTTTGATTCCCAGTTGGGGTGCATAAGGGAAGCAACTGGTCAATGTTTCTTTCTCTCTTTCTCTTTCTCTCTCTCCCTCTCCCTTCCTCCCTTTCCCCTTTTCTCTAAAATCAATAAAAACATACTTTTTAAAAAAAACATACTTTGTGTGAAGCTCTGGAATAGAGGAATGAAAAGACGTTTGTTTAAGGCCATATTTAGTCTGATGATACTATAAATGTAACTTGTGTTAAGAAAACAAATTGTATATTTATGCTAAATGTTATTTCAGAGATTAGTATCTAAATATTGTAGGTAACATTCTAGAAAATTCTACATAACCCCACAAAGTAGAAAAAAAATATCATCTACATTCTCAATACAAAGGATCTTTGCTGAAAACACTCTGCCTATAGTCTCTGGAAGCCAAAAAAGAAAGACCATCCCATTATCACGGATAAGCATTCCCAGTGAAAGTTAACATGACAGGATTCTCACTGCCCCCTATTAAATTCTGACAAAGAGCTCACAGTTCTCCAAAAGATTATGTAACTATCTATTAATATTAATAAGGGTGATTTAGTCTAGAATCCCTGCCACTATACTTTCTTAAAGTAATGTTGAGTATAATAATCTAAAATTTTTAAATTTTTATTTTGTTAGCAATTTATATTTCAAACATTTTTATCTGCACATGGAAAAATAGAAGCATAGATTCTATCCCTTTTGTTTATATCTCTAATCTCAAGGAATATACAAAATTATCAAGATATAATTAATTTTGATTTGTGTCCATATATTGGAAGTATGTGCTGCAATATAATTTTGAGTAGTGATGGCTAGATAGTATCCAAAAATGAATTTTAAAAACTGTCTAATAATTAAATGATCATATCTCATAAATGTGAAAAATGATGAAAGGCAGCAAAAAGATTAGGAATTTGGAAATCTGCATTCTAGTCCAAACAGGACAAGATCAAATGGAATGATTAAAGCTTAGTTATCTCAGTTATCCTTCTCATCTAAAAAGTGCAGGCTTTATCAGCAAGATCACTGTAGAGCACAAAATGCAGCCTGCAGCTCAGACATCTGCATGGAATAGCTAATAAGCACAAGAGGGTGCTGAGGCCAGAATGTGCTCCACATAAGAGGCTTATCCTTTAATTCTCTCTCTCTCCTCTTCCACCCCCCTCCCCCCTTTCTCTGGCTCTCTCTCAATTCGCCCTGAATGTTTAAAGTACCTGATTAATACTACAGAAAACATTAAGACCAGGAAAAACAACAGCTTTGTTTTACCATGTTTATGAATTCATTTTTTTCTCAGGGTTTCCTGTTTTTCAAATCATTTAAACTAGAGTTGGTATGCTCCTAATGTTTCTTTTGTTTTCCTTTGTCTTAAAATTTTCCTGGAGTTTTCCAGAAACCCCATCTCTCTTAGCTGTTCTACTTGAAAATAAATTTTCTTTTTAATAAAATTTCTCCACTTAAATGTCCTGTGACATAGTCTCCCTCACAGGTAACATTACATTGCAGTTTGGTCTCTGGTACTGTTTTTGCATCTTCACTTTTAAAAAGTAGGTCTCCTTCTGTGTTAAGATGTCACACTCATTAGTAATCACAAGGGAATTCTGATATTAACAATGACATTTTCTACTTGTACAGTAGTGAATTTTATTAGGTGATTCTAATATATCTCTTCATTGGATCTTTCTCACAAGGCTCTTTTGAGGCAGGCATGGCAGGCATTACCCTTTAAAAAGGAAGAAATGGAAGATGGAAGATAGTGAGTCACAAACTCTGTAGGTGTTAGACTTGGAGGGAGAACCCACATTCTCTGTGGCCCCTGGTCTGAGACTCAATCCACTACCCCAACTTGTCCCTCTAAAGAAACAGGCGTTTCATTTCCTTCAGCCCTGAATTAAAGTGAAAACTGTATTAGACACATCTGTGAAATTCCTGTTTTCATTTGGCTGTCACTTGATCGGAACTTTTGCTACTAGTTGGAAGAACAGCAGACCTCTACTAGTTGCCAATAATCTGCTCGCGTGATGATGGGCACACAGATTGCTCTTATCGTTTTGCTTCACACCCCTGAGGCATGAGGAAGCAGTTTCTGAGTGTGGTGTTTCATATACTGGTGTGTGTTTTCTTTGTTCTAGTTTTTTGTTTTCTTTAAATGAAATAGAACAAAATGAGGGGGTGAGGAGATGGTACTGACATTTTATGTATGAATTGTTCTCTCTGACTTCTCTACATGACAAGTTCTAAAATAGATTCTAAATATCTGACTTAATCAGCATCTTAAATTGCCTTCTCTCTTGTGTGATAACTTTGTTCCCTATTACTAATGCATAAAGCAGTGGAGCTTTGGGCCCCGGGCATAAGCAGTCTAATCCCCAAATTTTAGGAGCTGTAAATAAATGACAGCATGATTGGATTTGGGCATCTGGGGAGTCAAGTTTTAGGAGAAGAACATGAGGTAACTCATAGTTTCTATATCTAGCTTTGATTATAATCCCAGTCCTTGGCAGATGAAAGAGTAGCTTCTTTTGTGTGTACCTCAGAATATATTATAATTTTATTTAAAGAGGGGAAAAAATGAATTTTTAAGGTGAGTCATCAAGCTAGAAGCTTCCATATTTTATGATATAAGAAGAACCAAATCTGCGCTCGGACAAACATAAGCTTTGCACCCTTGCCTTAGCTCAGTGTCACCCAGGATGACATCCTCATTTTCACAAATGGACGTTAGCGAGGGACTCATGCTTCAGCGTTGGGTGTATATCAGTTGGCTTGAGAATCTACTGGAAGTCCCCAAATACTTTTCTTTCAGATTATCGCAGTTCTTCTCTGGAAAAACAGATTAGGTAAAGTTCACAGCCAAGTTAAATAGATGAACAATAGGAATTATAAAGCAGTCTGCAGGTTCAGAGAACCAGCTCTTACCTGACCTGACATACCTTTGTTGGCCATTGCATCTGACCAAGCGGCCATCATTGCTATCCAATGATACATACCCTAAGGAAGCACATTTTGTTTATGCCCATATTTTACATATCCTCTCAAGCTTAATAATGTTAAACAGCATTTACAATAAAACAAGCCTTTGCTGCAAATAAAAATATGTGTTCATGTATTTGAATATTAATCTTTTGTGTAAATTTCCACCATCACCGTGTAAGATCTGAGGTAATCCAGAAACACAATAATGTGTGTCTGCTTCCAGTACAGCCCTCAGCCCCGTTTGGCCTAACACTGTTTCATATCCACAAATGGAAATTGTGGTGACTAGAAATTTACGATGTTTATGAAATACAGGAAACACTGAACATCTTTCTCATTTTTCATACCCAAACATCTATTTATAACGACTTCTTAAGAAATTTAGGAGATAATAGTAATTTTGGAGAAGCTGACAATTAAAGCAAATCTGTAGGTGATTATTAAATACCTACCATAAACAGATACATTTTTTTCTCTAAAAATATTGAAGGCTTCTAATTATAGGTTATAAGAATAAAAGACTCTCTCTTCTCAGTAGATATTCAAGTTTGTGAATTACTGCAAATGGATATGCCAAGAAAACAACTTAATTTATTTTAATTTAAAATGCATATATTCAGCTTACTCAGTGATGGCCTGGACACTGGAAGAGAATGTGGGTGAAGAACAAGAGAGATAAATACGTAGTTGAAATGAGCTCAAATTTTCTGGGACCTTGAGCAAATATTTAACAATTCTAAGCCTTCATTGCCTTAACTGAAAAGAAGCACTGACTCCACAGTGCTAATAAAAGAATTACGTGGGAAAAAGTAAAAACATGTAAAATACATAACAGAGTACATGGTACACAATAAATGTTTATACATTTTAATAATTAATGTTTTATTATTTTGTAAATTATTTAACATATGTTTTTTAATACCTTGAATGTATATAGACATTGGTGTAAAGCTTATGAAATTCTGTTAAATTTCATAGAAATTATTTCTAGTTTATTTATTTATTTTTAAAAAATATTTATATTGAATTCAGAGAGGAAGGGAGAGAGAGATAGAAACATCAATGATGAGAGAGAATCATTGATCGGCTGCCTCCTGCACAATCTGGGGGATTGAGCCTGCAACAGGCAAATGAACTGTGACCTGCTAGTTTACAGGTCGGCACTCAACTACTGAGCCATGACAGCTGGGCTATTTCTAGTCTTTTTAAAGAAAATTCATGCTATAGCTATTTAACCTCCCATTTTGTTTTCTATCTTAGTTTTTATTTTATTATGTGAATGTAACATGAATATATTTTCTATTAGGAAGCATTAAAACATTAGTTATATGTGACTGCTGTTTGGTGGCAAGCTTACCATCCAGTGTAGATTTCTATTTAATGATGGCTTTGTTCACTTGAGTTTCAAGAATACATTTCCTTTTTTTTTTTTTTTTATGCATTAAAACATTGGTTGTTAGCAATACTGTTAGGGGAAACACATCACCTTCAAAGAACATTGTAAGCGTAACAGTAAAAGCAGCAATAATAAGAGCAGTCTTGCCTTGTGCCCTTCCATCCTCACTTCTCCTGAGGCTCAGGAGAGAACTATGTTACCTAACTGGTGGGTGACAGCCATTGGTCCATGTTTTTAAGTAAGGTGGAGCTAACCTAGTGAAAGGTTATGAAATTGAAGAACCAGTCCCTTCATTCTCCTTTCTGCTCTGAACAATATGACATTATGCAGAACTAAGCTCCCCTGTAGTGGACCTTCCCAGGGCTTAGACTGGTGTAAAGAGGGGACATGCAGGGGAGGTAAAAGTGATGGGAGGTGGGGGAGCAAGACTTCAGCAAGCCCATTTGGTTATGAACCTAAACCATCTGACATTTTTGTCCCCATCCATATATTTGTTTGTTCTCAAATTGGGTAGAAAAAGATGTATTATTTCTTGGCCCCTTAAAACCCTCCCTGAACACTTTTCCCATAATCCTTAGCTCCTCTTCAGTGATGTCCAGTGATATGCATTGTATTTATCATTCCATGCCTTTCCTATGCTTTGACCTCAAGATAGATGACACCAAAAATCTACACTCTATTTGTTTACATCTATTTATATTTTAATATAGATTGTACCTATTTTTAATCATTTGAGTTTTTAAATTTACAAACTATTCTAAAAGATTATTTATTTATTTATTTATTTATTTATTTATAAACCTTTTGATTCCCCTTCGCCCATTTCTCCCACCTTCAAACTCCTACCTCTGATAACCACAAATCTGTTCTCTGTATGAGGTTTTTTGTTTGTTTTACTTCATTTTGTTTTGAATTCCACATATGAGAAAGATTATATGGTCTTTGTCTTTTTCTATCTGACTTATTTTACTTAGCATAATGTCCTGGAGGCCCACTCATGCAAATAGTAACATTTTATTCCTTTTTATGGATGAATAACATTCATATATATATATATATCACAATTTCTTTATTCATATATTGATGTGCACTAAGGTTGTTTTCCATGTTCTGGCTATTGTAAATGTGCTACAATGAACATGGGGATATATATATCTTTTCAAGTTAATATTTTTGTTTTCTTCAGATAAATACCCAGAACTTAAATTGCAGGATCATATGGTAATTCTATTTTTAATTTTTTGAGGAACCTTTATAATGCTTTCCATAGTGGCTTCACCAATTTGCATTTCCAGCAACAGTGCTCAAGGGTTCTCCTTTTTTCCACATTCTTGCCAACACTTGTTAATTCTTGTCTTTTATAACAGGGGTGAGGTGCTATTTCATTTTGTTGTGATTTGCATTTCCCTGATGATCAATTATGTTCAGCATCTTTTCATGTAACTGTTGGCCATCTATCTGCCTTCTGTGGGAAAATGTCTATTCAGATCTTCTCCCCAATTTTTAATCAAACTGTTTGTAATCTTGCTACTGAATTATATAGGCTCTTTATATGTTTTTGAATATTAACGCCTTATGAGATACATGATTTTCAAGTATTTTCTCCCATTCAGTAGGATGCCTTTTTATTTTGTTGCTTTATTTCACAGTGCAGAAGTTTGTGGGCTTCATGTACTCCCACTTATTTATTTTTACTTTTGTTGCTTTGACTTTGGGTGCCAGATTAAAAAAAATCATAGCCAAGACCTATGTCAAGAAACTTAGTGCCCATTTTCTTCCAGAACTTGTATTGTTTCAGGTCTATATTCAAGTCTTTAATCTGTTTTGAGTTAATTTTTGTGTAGGTGTAAGATAGGGGTCCAGTTTCATTCTCTTGTATGTGGCTGGCCAGTTTTATCAACACCATTTATTAAAAAGACTATCCTTTCTCTTTTGTATGTTCCTGGCTTCTTTGTTATATTGACCATATATGCATGTTTATTTCTGGGTTCTCTTATCCGTTCCACTGATCTATGTTTTTATGCCTGTACCACACTATTTTGATGATTATAGCCTTGTAAGAGAGTTTGAAATTAGTGTGGGCTCCAGCTTTGTTCTTCTTTCTCAAAATTGTTTTGCCAATTCAGGGTCTTTTGTGGTTCATAAAGATTTTAGGATTGTTTGTTCTGAAGTATATCTATCGTATGAATTTTTCTGTTTATCTCAAGATATATGTTGCAGCTCCATCCATTTATCTAATGCTTTCCTTCTTATTCATGCTTAGAATTCCAGAGAAAGAATGTAATATGGTTTATTCAGGCATTTCTCTACTGAAGGACTTTAGGTTGTTTATAATTGTTCAGAATAGAAAAATATCACATAATTAATTTTTCAGTTCATGTCTCCTTGCTACATGTTCTTCTATGGCTGACATGGAGAAATGAGTCATAGACCACATTTTTAGTTCTAATAAATATTGCTAAATTGTCCTTTCCAATATCTCCATCAACTCAGATTCTGTGAACTGGGTCTGAAAATTCTACATCTTCACAGCCTTACCCATACCAGACATGATTAGAAAAAAAAAAATCTCATTTTTATTTTTTAACTTTATATCATATATTAATTTCATAAAGCCAGGGTCAGTGTTCTGGGCCTTTAGGAATCTGACTTTTTAGTTTTCTTTACAACCAAGGAAAGCCTCTAACTGCTATTTAACATTTTAAGTATTTGTATCTTAGAACAAACTCCTTTATGCTGTGAATCATAGTTTTATGCAAAATAGAGCTCATTATAATGCCATAAATGTTAGCAGAATTCCCCTCAGATTATCTAGGAAGCAGCACTTAATTCCAGACTAATAAGATATATTAAGGCATATTCTTAGTTATAAATCATTATTTTTCTTATTTTTTATATATTTTTTATCTTTATTGTTGAGAGTATTACAGATGTCCCCCCTTTTCCCCAGATGGCCCACTTTCACCCCAGTCCTTCACCACCCTATTGTCTGTGTCCATGGACAATGCATATCCTCCTAATAAAAGAGTAATATGCAAATTGACCATCACTCCAACACACAAAATGGCCGCCCCCATGTGGTCAAAGATGGCTGCCCCTATGTGGACACAAGATGGCCACCACAAGATGGGTGGCAGGGGAGGGCAGTTGTGGGTGATCAGGCTAGCAGGGGAGGGAAGTTGGGGCGGGGGGAGGAAACCAGGCCTGCAGGGGAGAGCAGTTAGGGGCAACCAGGCCTGCAGGGGAGGGCAGTTAGGGGCAACCAGGCCTGCAGGGGAGGGCAGTTAGGGGCAACCAGGCCTGCAGGGGAGAGCAGTTGTGGGGGATCAGGCCTGCAGGGGAGGGCAGTTGTGGGGGACCAGGTCTGCAAGGGAGGGCAGTTAGGGGCAATCAGGCCAGCAGGGGAGTGGTTAGGGGGTGATCAGGCTGGAAGGCAGAAGCAGTTAGGGGCAATCAGGCAGGCAGGCAGGCAGGCAGGGAAGTATTTGGGAGCTAGCAGTCCTGGATTTTGAGAGGGATGTCCGACTGTCCGTTTAGGCCCGATCCCACCAGGGATCCCAGACAAACATCTTCAAGGGGTCCCAGATTAGAGATGGTGCAGGCTGGACTGAGGGACACCCCCCCCCCCGGCCTGTGCACGAATTTCGTGCACCGGGCCTCTAGTATGCATATAAATTCTTTGATTAATCTCTTCCCACCAAAATAAACTGATGCATAAAATAGAACCAGTGGCATGGAAACATGAGACTGACTAATGAATTAATTTGCATTTTTAGATTTCTATTGAGACTGTACATTTTAAAATATATTTTTGGTTATTTGGTTATTTTTACTATGAATTTCTTACTTTTACCTTTTGAACATTTTTCTACTGGGTCTCTTGACTTTTTATTACTGCCTTATAAAATATTCTAAATATTTATTTTGGATGAGAAGCTTGTTAGTTATATAAGACAAATCCCTTTTCCCTATCTAAATTGTATCTTTTTAAATATATTTTTATTGATTTCAGAGAGGAAGGGAGAGCGAGAGAGAGATAGAAACATCAATGGTGAGAGAGAATCATTGATTGGCTGCCTCCTGCATGCCCCACACTGGAGATTGAGCCCACAATCAAGGCATGTGCCCTTGACCAGAATTTAACCTGGGACCCTTCCCTCCGCAGGCTGATGCTCTATCCACTGAACCAAACTGGCTAGGGCTAAGTTGTATTTTTTAACATTTTAATGTTTCTGTGTTGAACCAAAGTTTTGCATTTTGATGAACTTGAATGTATAAGTCTTCATGATTTTTTGTTTGTTTGTTTCTTGCCTAAGAGCCTTTTCCTACCTCAGTGTCACATAGTATCATATTTTTCCTAGATTTACAACTTTCCTTTTTCAGTTATACTTTGAAATATTATCTTAAGCATTTCATATTAAAGTCACAAAAAACATAAACCCAACAAATCCTTTCAAACAACAATTAAGT
Source organism: Corynorhinus townsendii (assembly GCA_026230045.1). NCBI lineage: Eukaryota > Metazoa > Chordata > Mammalia > Chiroptera > Vespertilionidae > Corynorhinus > Corynorhinus townsendii. Next base: position 136,590,104 of record JAPDVU010000002.1, on the reverse strand, counting down.
TATTATAAATACTGAACATTACAAGCATAACTTTTATGTACCTAATTCTGTCAAGTACATCCAATACTGACCTGGGAGACATACATATTAAAAACAAAAACAATCCTAAGCATAAAAATTCTCCTTATCATTAAGCTAGCTTATTAGAGGTTTAGAATGACAGTTTCAGAGCATGAAGGGATGTTTGATTTACAGTCATTTCCTTCTGGTTTCTTGCTAACTGGGATTTCCCCAAAATAATGCTAATAAGTATAATTGTAGTAGTAATAATAATAAAAGTAACTTTGACTGAGTCGCTTATTACAGCAAGCCCTTTACTAAACATACTCTTTGATTCCTTACACTGACTTCTGAGGTCGGTATTGTTGGGTTAGCATAGGTAGCTAGATATTAATAAAGGAAAGGAGCAAATGGAGTCAGACATCATTAAACATAATAAAGTATTATGTTTAGCCTGCTTGCTTCACACACTCCCCAGGAACCACTGGGCATTCCCTGCAGATTACTGAGGGGAAAGATGGAACAGCAAAAGGGAAATCTCTCTCTGGGTGCATGCTGAGTAGAAGCCAAGATGGCACAGGTGGAGGTGCTTCTACCATGAGGCATGTGAGGTAGGAACTAAGATGGCAACCCTAGAGACCTGTCTGTCTAGCCTGGAAAAAGGATCAGATTGGAGAAGGGACACAGAATCTCAGAAGATCTAGGGAGTGGATTGGTTAGGGGGAGGATCCAACACAAGCCTGTGAAAGCTTGGGAAGTTGATTGGTTAGTTAAAGAAGCACCTGGTCCTTCCCAAGCCTGAGATAATATCACCCAAGGGTAACAAAGCTCTCTTGCTCCTGGGGTACCCTGTTGGTGCGCTCATTTTCTCTCCATAGCAGCATTTGACCCCAGCAGCCACCTGGGGCCTGAGGCAGACAGCGTGACTCTGGGTACAGCAGCACCAGCCAGAGCACAGCTGGAAACAGACTAGCTAGCTGGATGGGGACAAAGACTACACTGGACTAAGCTTTAACATGGACTGAGCCAATGGTGCAAAATATCTGGACACTGGCCATATTTCTGGGCTTGATAAAGACAAGATTGGATTTTTTCTATGGCTGGACAGAGGAAGATGAGACACTGGGAACCCAGGGGCAGTCCTTTGATTTTGCTTCTACAATGAATTTTACCATGAAACCTCAACCTCCTACACCTGAGTCTCCTGAAATGCTCATCTTGAGACTCTGTGGAAGGACCCCATTTCCACCAGCAGTGATTATTCTCATTTTATAGAGCAAGAAATTGAGGTACATGGAAGTTCAATGACCTTCCCAAGTTTAGAAAGCTTGTAGGAAGAAGAAAGATATAATCTTAGACCAGTGGTCAGCAAACTGCGGCTTGCGAGCCACATGTGGCTCTTTGGCCCCTTGAGTGTGGCTCTTCCACAAAATACCACAGCCTGGGCAAGTCTATTTTGAAGAAGTGGTGTTAGAAGAAGTTTAAGTTTAAAAAATTTGGCTCTCAAAAGAAATTTCAATCGTACTGTTGATATTTGGCTCTGTTGACTAATGAGTTTGCCGACCATTGTCTTTGACACTGTCTCCAGAGCCTGGACTGGAGGCCATGCTGTGGTTTTCTTAAAGGATGTACAGATAAGCCTCAGTTCTTGAACATCTCCCATTTTGAACAATTTGGTTCTCAGCTAAGTTGTTCTGGGGTGGGGTAGGCGAGGAGAGTACCTTGGTTGTCAAACAAAGCTTCGGTTCTCCACCTGACAATCCTTTCATGCTAATACCTATATGATCAGTCACATGTCTCTCAGGCAACAAACAAAGGAGATAATGCATGAGTATGAGTCAGTTTACCACTAAGCCTCATGTTAATATCTCAGAAATTGTGCTGTGAATTTCTTCTTCTTTTTTTTTTATTGCTACTTATTACTATTAAATATGTACAGTAAGTCACCAAGGGTCCTAAGAAGGCTAGTGATACTGATAGAAGTAAAATGAAAAGGAAAGTTGTGAGAACAATAGAGCTTTAAAAAGAAATAATTGCAAAGTATGACAGAGGTGTTTACATGTCTGATCTGGTTACTGAGTATGACATGTCTAAATCAATGATTAGCACAATTTTAATACATAAAGAGGCCACCAAGAGTGCTGATGTTGCCAAGAGTATGTTGAGCTCATAAAACAATGATCACAGGTTTAATTGAGAAAGGTTAAAACATGGAATCATTTGGGGGTCTGGAACAAATGAATGCAATTTACATTATTTCTAATGGAAAAAAATGATTCCATTTTTGAACAGATCGCTTCTCAAACAGCCTTTCGAACAAATTAAGTTCAAGAACTGAGGTTCTACTGTATTTCCCTTCTTTATATATAATTTCCCTCACTTATTAAATGAGGAAATTGGAGGCATTATCTAGAGTTACTTCTGACATCAGAAATTTTATGGTTCTTAAAAACACACACGACTTTAAAAATAAAATTACCTAGATCTACCACATAGCTCTCTGACTAATCAAATGTTTCCAATCCCTGCGTAACAATCTGCTTCCAATATCCTCCTGCCCCCATTGAGAGTAACCTTGAAGTTGCCAGGTGATGAAAAGCAACCCCAATTTCAGCATAGCTAGAAATGCTGACAGGCACCAGCCAAATTCTGCTGACATGGGTTCCCCACGCTCTAAAAGGCTTAATCATTATTGCATGCTGATGCTGTGGGCAGGCCTGGCATCCATGGAGGGCCCAGCTGTGAAGAAAACTCTCTGTGCCCATTCCTGATAGACTCCGCCAAGAGCAAGGGCAACCACAGGACAGTCTGGGAAAGGTGTACCTTCCCTTCAGCATCTGCAAGTATCACACACACTTTGTTTTTGCCAGTTGACAGCCTATCTTCTTCATGAGAAAGGACAGGAATACTTTTTCAAACTATTAAAAGAGTTCCTGTAAGCTGCTAGAGGCGACATGCTTGATTCACTCATTTTACTTCCATCTTGTCCTGTTTTCCCGCAAAGAAAACAACAGAAAACATTTTAAACATAGCCCAGCATTTAAAAGGGTGCAAATGGTTTTCAACATAGTCTCAGACGAAGATCTGACCAATGTCTTGTATCATAAGGATTTGTTGGATGACTTATCATCTGGCCTATTGCAAAACATCTAAAATATTATTGGACAGCTCTAATAGTGCTAATATTTATTCAGATATTACTATGCACCAGGAACTGTTAAATGCACATACTGTCCACTTTAATTTTCCCCCAAACCCTCTGCGTTGGATATTTACCTCTGACTGAGGCAAGGAAACAAAAAATCTTATAATTAGCTGATAAATTGTCAACCTGGGATTTGAATTTAGACAATCTGTCCTTAAGACACTTGTTTCCATATGCAATATGCTGTTTCCCTATGTAATACTTAAAAATAAGCACCCAAATTTTTGATGCTTTGACAGATAAACTATAGAACACCAGCTCTATCTATACTAATAATATTGTTGCAATGTGTAGATCACGAAGCTTGATATATTCTTTACAAATTCATTTTCGCTTGTCTATACCACATTGAGTCATAAATTTGTGAGATGATTGACAACAGTAGAAATAAGCCTTGTGCAGAGTTTAAACTAAAGGTTCGATCACACTCCAGCCAACAGGTCTATTGTCCTTTAAGTCTGTACTGAATTAATGAAACATGCAGGTTTTACAAGTCATTTATTTACAAATTATTTCCATTACATTACAAATCATTTACAAATAAATCTAGCCTGTATTCTACATGCTGCAGATTTATTTAATTAGCAGCAATAAAAACAACTGTACAAAGCTGTATTTCTAAGAAACAATAATGAAAGTCTGTCACGAAACATTTTGTCTATTCCAGCTGAAATTCTAAAGAATATGACTCTACCTATAGCAACTATTTTAAATGTTTTGTCGCCTGAATCTATTTTGTCTTCTAAATCTCCCCTTTTTTGAAGGATTTAGAAAAATGACAACAAAGAGTTCACAGGAATTTGTTTAGTTACAAAAAAGAAAAACAAACAAAACATTTTCCAGGGTAGGCCCCTGGGGTCCTCCTGTCAGTTCAGATCTTTATCTCCATTTAAAGGGCCTTCAGCAGAACATTAACCTGCAGGCATGCAGGGTTGCTTAAGCATCAAAGAGCATTGACAGACTACGTACTAAATATTTTTCAACTATTTCCAACAGAGGCTGAGACAAAGAAAAATATCTCTTATTAAGGATTTAACTTGATGGAAATTTACAAAAAGAAGTTATTAGTGATTTGGTTCTGAAATTAATAAAAAAACAAGTTTTAAAAATTAGTTTTTCTCCTCATAGATTGGGTTCTGAAATTCAGTTTCTTATTATCAACATTATAAATTCAAAAGGTTGGAGCCCGTTGTAGACTATGAAATGATGCAAGTTAAACTATCAGAATAGTTAACATTTTTAATGAAACTGGATCTTTTGATCAATAATCCTTATGCCTATACATGGTTAGTTATATATAAGCAGACTCTGAATGACATTGTAAACTACTTCTAGGTATTGACTTTTAAAGAACTGAGTGTCAAAGTAATAAAACATCTGAATGTATAATGTATAAAGGTGTTCCAAAATAATAAATTCAAAAATATCAAATGGTACAACTGCTGAATCCAAACCAGTCTTAACATTTGACCCTTCTGAACAAAAATAAGCCTTGTGATTAGCAAAGAAAACTAAGCATGCCTGGCTAATTGACTGATCCCAAAGCTGGCTTTTCTTCCCATGATTGACTTCCAGGAATGCAAAGTCCTGCCATCTTTCACCTAACATGGTTTCTTTAGACCCTATTTGGAAACATTCATAGATAAATAACTAAATATATCATCTTTCAAGTCACTAAAAACAAATAAATGAAAGATGTCTCAAGCAAAACCAACAACATAACAAATGTCCTTTAGTCTTCATATCTTTTTAAAACCCACAAATATATGGACATCATAAAAGGTATCTAATTATTTACCTCTTTATTCCAGACAACAAAAGTAAGAATTAGTAGAGGAAAAAAAAGAGCTGTAAAAACAAGGGATCTCTAACCCTTTGGGACAGCATGGATGAACCTGGAAAATATTATGTTAAGTGAAATAAGCCAAACTGAGAAAGACCAATATCACATGATCTCATTTATTTGTGGAATCTAGTAAACAAAATGAATTGATCAACAAAATAAGAGCCGAAGCAGGGAGGCATGGAATAGACTGACATAACTCGATGTGTAGTTGGGGGACAAGAAGAGATAAACCAAAGAATTTACACTGAGTGGCCAGATTATTATGATCTCTGAACGCATAATAATCTGGCCACTCAGTGTATATCCTATATAATAAAAGGCTAATATGCGAATTGTCCTCTTGACCAGGAGTTTGACCAGCAGGCAGGCCGGCCAACCACCCATGTCGGCAGGCCTGGTCTCCCCCAACTGCTCTCCCCTGCAGGCCTGGATCCCCCCCACCCCACCCCAAATGCCCTTCCCTGCAGGCCCAGTTGCCCCCAACTTCCCACCTCTGCCAGCCTGGTCCCTCCCAACTGCCCTCCCCTGCAGGCCTGGTCCCTCCCATCTGCCCTCCCCTGCTGGCCATCTTGTGGTGGCCATCTTGTGTCCACATGGGGGCAACCATCTTTGACCACATGGGGGCAGCCATCGTGTGTTGGAGTGATGGTCAATTTGCATATTACTCTTTTATTAGATAGGATAGAGGCCTGGTGCATGGGTGGGGGCCAGCTGGTTTGCCCTGAAGGATGTCCCAGATCAGGGTGGGGGTTCCCTTGGGGCATGGGGCATCCTGGGTGAGGGGCCTATGGTGGTTTGCAGGCCAGCCACACCCCCCAGCGACCCAAGTGGAGGCCCTGGTATCTGGGGTTTATTTATCTTCTATAACTGAAACTTTGTAGCATTGAGTGGAACCAAGCCTCCTGCTCACTCCATGGCTGCAGCCATTTTTGTTGGGATTTATTTATCATCTATAATTGAAACTTTGTAGTCTTGAGTGGAGGCCTGGGCCAGCCAGGGCAGCAGGGAAGCTTGGCTTCCTCCATTGCCGGGGAAACCCAATCTTCCTGCTTGCTGCAGCTCCCTGGCCTCAGTCATCTTGACTGGGTTAATTTGCATACCCACTCCTGATTGGCTGGTGGAAGTGGCTTTTGGGTGTAGTGGAGGTATGGTCAATTTGCATATTACTCTTTTATTAGATAGGATACACATACACACACAACACACACACACTGAATGACCAGATTATTATGCGTTCAGAGATCATAATAATCTGGCCACTCAGTGTATATGCTTAGCCCATGTACATGGCAATAGGGTAGTGAAGATCTGGGGGTAGGTGGGTAGGGAATGGGAGGAGGAGGGGGGAGGGGGGAAGGGAATGAGAGATATCTGTAATACTATCAACAATCAAAAATATATTTAAAAAAATAAAAAAGATAAATTCTATATAGTTATCTCTATTGGCTTATTCTGATATGAGATCACTTGCTAAATAGGTCAATGATTTCTTTTTCTCTCTTACTGCTTTCATAAAAGAATTTATAAATGTCTTAGTTTCCTATATTCGCTTTTTTTACATTATATTTAAATGTACACAGTAAAAAAATAGTATGATTTCAAGTCCCCTCTTATAGAAGAAATATGTTTAAATAATTTTATTTTCTATCAAAAATAATGGAAAACTGCTTTATTTGTTTTTGGAAATATTTCCGAAAGGATCAAATCCAGAGACTTTAGAGTATTATGGTATCTGTGCTCAAGCTTGTCTGTATCCAAAGCAATGCTCCACTTTCACTTTTTTCAATCTAACTTTTACCAAGAGGATGTGTAACAAAGACATTTTTCTGAATAATGATTAATAATTGAAACATAATATACTTTGGAAATTTACATTTTATGCTTGATTAGGATTATCACCTTAGATTGCCATTTTACCTCCTGCTATTTAAATTAAATATTTCCTCACTGAATCTTTCCATGGATCCTATTATATCAATTATGAGGAAGGTTGTAGAAAAAAAGTTATAAAATCTATTATCTATACAAATATGAATAGCACTGGACATAGTCAATTCAGTATGAATTTAAATGGGATATTTTATGAATAATAAGTAGACTTTCACATAGAAATGAATACATCACAGTCCAGTTACCACAAATCATTATTAAAAAGCAGCTTGGCACATTAGGAAAAAAACAGACCTCACTAGTTTTAAATTCCAGCCTCACTATTTGATTTGTAAACCTAAGACGGTTTTTCAACCAGAAAATGGGGATAACATCATCTAGTATTTGTTATAATTGTTAAAATTAATATACTATATTATATGTCATGTGACTTGTTCATAAAATACTCTGTTTTGTATCAATGGACATGACCTGCCTATAATCTCAAAACTTAAGTCTATGCAAATACCTTGATAGTTCAAGTAAGAAAATTTACCTAACTTAAAAAACATTGCAGGTACTTTTAAGCCAGAAAATTTTCATACTTTATTTGAAGCTTCATTCTAGTTACCTAAGTCAGTTATATCTTTTCAGAATTTGATATATGACCTGGGTGGTAGGGAAATAAAATTGAAAACTTACCTAGATCCTTAACATTCACTTTTACATTATTACCACAACATGTGGTCCCCACCTCGACCAAAATCAGTGACTCAGAGGAATAATTCTTCAGTGTGTTGGCATAAACCCTTAATTTATAAAGTAACCCTCAGGCATTACGAAATAAGATAGCCCTAAATTCTTAGGGAACAAAAGCAAAATAATAAGAAAACTTTTGTTATTTGTCATAGGCACTTATAAAAAAATTCTAACTTGAGGATATGTTTGTTTGTTTTTTAATTTATTTTAGAGAGAGAGGGAGGGAGAGAGAGAAATATCTGGTTGGTCACCTTCCCCTGCCCTCCCCCTCCCTCTCCCCTCTCCCTTCTCCCCCCTCTCAACCCCCACATGTAACCTCACCCCAATGGGGGATTGAACTTGAAACCCAGGTATGAGCTCTGACCAGGACTCAAACCCTCAACTCTTTGTGCAGTAGAGAAGATGTCCAACTGACTGAGCCATGTGACCAGGGCCAGTCTAGGCACTTTTTTATTTGATAAACGACCCAAACTGCAAAATAAGCCAAATAACTCTTGCCTTTGAGAGAAATAGCTCCTTGGTCCTTCTCTGGATATGGGCCACCAATAGGGCCTGGGGCTGGCGCTGCCTCTGCTGTCCCAGAGCGACCTGGCCCTGGGCCAGGGAGAGAAAGTACTGCTCTTCAGAGTCAAGTAGAAGGAAGCGCAGATAAGCATTCCCACCTCTGGCTGATCCCGATTTCTTAAAGGATTGGTGTGAAAAATACTAGAACCTTCCCTCCTGCAGTCTCCCTTGCAGATAAATAGGTTTCTCCATATTTATGTCTGACTATTATGCAAATATGAGTTTTAGTTTGTGAACCTTGAATTTCCATTAGCTCCTTGCTGAGAGGTTAATCCTGCTTTTATACAAAAATTAATAGAGACTTTCTCTTTTCCTAATCCCCAAACTCTCTGCACTACTGAAAAGATAACTTACTTATTATTCTTTATTATGATTATTCTTTCTTACCTCTGCTGCTGTGACTCCCCTGAAGTGCTTTTTCGCTGTCTTCACGAATCATCCCAGACTGCCTCCCAGTCCCCTCATGGGGACTATTCTCCAGGAGTGGCCTCCAGGGCCTGATGGCCTCGAAATGTCCTCATTTGTCTATTTTGTTCAAGCTTAAGAGTCCATTTATGAAGGATACTCCCATGATGCTCTGTTCATGAGGGAATAGAGCTTGGCTATCTTTTACCTGGGTCTAAAAAATCTATTTCTAAAACCCCTAAGATGACAATGTAATACTATGAGGAGGGGAGGAGGGTGAGGATGGCAAATATTGAAATGTGTGTAAATGAAACTGTTATATTTCTAATAAGGTTAATTAATTTTTTCAACACAGGTGCCAGAGCATCTTGTTTCCCTGCTAAATTTTGTCTTATATCCAGCTCATCTCTCCAGTTGGTCACATCTTCCTGGACGCTAATCCTCACCTCTTCACCTCTTCAGATCAACAACAAATGACTCCTCTAATTTTGTTGAGTCCAATTAAAAAGAAAAGATACTGTGGTCAGCTTAGTAATGGATCATTTGTTTGCCTTCTATGTTCCTAGCATCTTTTCCCTCTCCTTCTCACTTTTGCTGTTCTCTTATTGCCACCACCCTATATATCAAATTATTAGCACATTAAAAAAATGACACTTCTTTTTCAGCATGACTATGACTCACTGGGTAAACTTTCACATGAAGAGCCCACACAGTCCTAACCAGCTTTCAATCTATCTCTTGCTGGCCATAGTAGTATCATGGCTTTCTCAGATGCTTGCTAAATCCCCCAGATAGTGTTTATTCCCTTCATTGCAGTATTTCTTCATGCTTCCTGCACCTTCCTTATGTTTAATGCTGTTGCACCACACAATCCTGGGTTCAGATACTAGCGGCTGCATCAGCATGAGGAGGATCTAAATGGCTGACATGCAACCTCCTTGTCAGTAAAATGGGAGAAGACTTGCCTAGAGGATTAGATGAGATTACAAATGACATGTAATAGGGATAAATATTGGTCCCCGCTCCCACATCCCTTGTGTCATCCCTTTCATCTGTCAACCTCAAGACCAAGCTTAGATACCACAAACTCCATAAAGCGTTCCCTGATCAACTCAGCCAGGGGAGCTCCCTTAGTTGCACTATTAACACTCTTGGTTGAACTACTTTTATGTCACTTAACATACTTTGCATCTTGTTGTATTTACTTTTTTTTCCTAGACGATAAGCTCATAAATGGTAGATATCATTTAATTGGCATTAAATTTATATCTAGGCACGTTCCCTGGAACAATCTATATATACAAAACTCTAATATGCAAATAGACTGACACCAGACCAAGGTGGGGCTCCAGTCACTGTCATTGGAGTAAGCCTCCGGTGGTTACTGAAATTCGTTGCTCCCATGCACCGCGGTCCCACCTGGTGCTCGCACTGCTGCTGGCGCTGGCCCCAATTGCCCCTCAGGGCTTCTCTACCTCCCCCTGCTCCTGAGGGGTGATCAGGGACAGCAGCCGCCACATGTATCCACTGCCGGCACTAGCCCCACTCACACCCCCTGCTGGTGCCAGCCCCACTCACTCCACGCCACCAGCAGGTGCGAGTGGGGCCAGCACCATCAGTATGTGGGAGTGGCGGTGGCAGGAGTGGAGCTGCCAGCAGAGAGGGGACCAGGGCCACGGCAGAGGCTGAGACCCACCCTTGTGCCCACCGCAGCCTTGTGGCCCACAGTTCCTTTCAAGGTGCACGAATTTGTGCATTGGCCCTCTAGTTTTAAATAACATTCATCTCAAACTTCATTAGTCTGTTTTTGTTCTGCTGCTTAGCATTATTTCTGTTATAAAGCCCAAACTCCATACTTCCTTCAAAATACAGCAAATTTTTAAAATACTAAACAAATGTATAAACAAAACAAGCAGACTCAGAGATACAGAAAACAAACCGATAGTTGCCAGAGTGTTGGGGGTGGTGGGAGGGCAAAAACGTGAAAGAGAATGAGGTACAAACTTACCGTTTTAACATAATTAAGTCATGGGAATGTAAAAACAGCATAGGCCAGTGGTCGACAAACTCATTAGTCAACAGAGCCAAATATCAACAGTACGATTGAAATTCTTTTGAGAGCCAAATTTTTTAAACTTAAACTTCTTATGCCACTTCTTCAAAATAGGCTCACCTAGGCTGTGGTATTTTGTGGAAGAGCCACACTCAAAGGAGCCAAAGAGCCGTATGTGGGAATACAGTCAATAGTATTGCAATAACTTGTATGGTGACAGATGGTTACTAGACTTCTTGTGGTCACTTTGTAAGATATATATATATATATATATGTGTGTGTGTGTGTGTGTGTATTGTGTCAAATCATTATGTAGTGCACTTGAAACTAATATAATATTGTATGTCAACTATACTTCGATTAAAGATCTTTACCTTCCATAATGAAAATTAAAAATATACACCAATTCCCAACATATAAAAATTGTCCTTTAATTACTTAAGACAATAACTTTCTTAACTCTTGCAACATTTATAATCTAGTATGTAGTATTATTACCTAGTTTTTATGGCTTAAGTCTTAAGAAGATATGCTCCTTCAAGGTAGAATGTGTGCCTTCTAATTGTTTTTGTATCTTGCATAATAGTATTGGAGTTGGTTGGTATTTAAACTATTACTGGAGTTCGGTTGTCTATCTTTTTCAGGTCCAATCCTGATTCAGAGAACAGTTAACTCATAAGGGAAGGTTATGACTCTGCTTTTATTCCTGCAGTGCACAGAACTTGCATACTCAAGGTTCTCGCTAATTCCAATATATGCAATTAAGGGCCTCACGATTTTCAGATTATACAATTTGTAGAGAAAAATATTTTGCTATTCTTGTTTTAAATTGTTCCTTTTTTTCTTTTGCAATGATAGTAGGGAGTTACTGTCATTAAAACACTATATTCACTGAATATTATATATTCTTCAAAGTCATGGGAAGTCAGTTTGGAAGAAAATTCTTATTATAGGAAGATTTAATATCCTGTGTTTAGGATTATGGATTGTTTTCAAACAAAATTACTCCAAGGAAAGTCACTTTTTGGTGTTGCTTAAGCTTGATCTCAAAATGTAATGTTAAAGAGAGAAAAGTCAAGCCCTAACTGGTTTGACTCAGTGGATAGAGTGTCAGCCTGGGGACTGAAGGGGCCCAGGTTCCATCCCGGTTTGATGCCTAGTCAGGGCATGTGCGATTCCGAGGCAACCTATTGTTTCTTTCTCACATCGATGATGTTTCTTTCTTTCTCCTTCCCTTCCTCTCTAAAAAATCAATAAAAACATATCCTTAGGTGAGGAAAAAAACAACTATATGGCCCTATTAACCAATTTCATCCTAATAAATTTAATAATATTTAAAAATATAAGCTAGAAAACCCTCAGTGCTAAAATTCTGAGCATTACTTTTGTTGTTAATCCTCACCCGAGGATATTTTTCCATTAATTTTTAGAGAGAGTGGAAGGGAGAGGGAGAGACAGAAACATCAATGTGAGAGAGACACATCTATTGGTTGCCTCCTGTATGCTGGGGAACCTGCAACCAAAGTACGTGCCCTTGACCAGAATCGAATCCAAGACCCTTCAGTCCGCAGGCCGACACTCTGTCCACTGAGCCAAACCAGGTAGGCTGAGCATTACTTTTGAATTAGAAGTCACATAGACTTAAACTAGGACTATGGAATAAGAATATGCTTATTATATGCCTTTAAAATTTTAGATCATAAAAGCATGACAGTTAAAACATTAATTTTGAAAAACTTGACAGAGAATAGACCTCAGTTTATACAACTGTGTTGATAGAGCAATGCAATTTCTGTAATACGGATTTCAAGCATTATCTTCAAAACCTATCTTGGAATACAAAATGCAGTTTTATTTTTGAAATTTTTGTTGCATAATCTGTGGGAAAATGTAAATGGTAAATTAAAGTATGTATGGAGAGCATGGCAGATCCATCAGAGCCTGCTGGTGCTGGAGCACATCCTAGAGATTATAATTAATGGTCTCCAAACTCCTTAGAATACTTCCCCCATGCTCTTCTTTTTCCCATCTTTAAAAAGATATATTATTAATTTTTTCAATTACAGTTTACATTCAATATTATTTTGAATTAGTTTCAGATGTATAGCATAGTGATTAGACATATACTTTACCAAGTTGTTCCCCTTGATATTTACAGTACTCACCTTGGCACCATACAGTTATTACAATATTATTGGCTATATTCACTAAACTGTATTTCATATCCCAGTGACTATTTTGTAACTAGTTTGTACCTCTCAATCCTTTCTCCTTTTTCACCCAGGCCCCCAAGTCCCCTCCCCTCTGGCAACCATCAGTCTGTTCTCTGTGTCTACGAGTCTGTTCACTTTGTTGGTTTATTTATTATACCCTTTAGATTCCACATATAAGTGAAATCATATTATATTTCTCTTCCTGTCTTGACTTTTTTCAGTTAGCATAATATCATCTCAGTCAATGTATGCTGTCACAAATGGTAAGATTTCATTCTTTTTTTATGGCCAAGTAGTAATCCATTGTATATATGTACCACAACTTTTTTAACCACTTGTCTATTAATGGGCATCTGGCCTGCTTTCATATCTTCGCTATTGCAAATAATGTTGCAATGAACATAGGGGTGCATATTATCTTTCAAATTAGTGTTTTGGATTTCCTTGGATATATACTCAGAAGTGGAATCACTGGGACCCCATGCTCACTTGTTTAAACAACTTCATATCCCTGACATTTTCATGAAGCAGGCTTTTAAAAAAATATAAATACATTGTTTTAATGATGTGCTAAGTATTCAAATTCCAACATTAAAATATTTTCTGACAAACCTAGCATCTGTAATGCTTAGTTAATAATGCAAATCACTGCAGTGGTAATTGTAGGCTCCCCGCCCAATTTTTCTGAGTAAGGATAGGTAAGCCTCCCAAGACAGGAAGAAATCATGTCTAAAGATAGTCATTAAAGTAACTTAAAAGTTTTGTAACTTATTTTATATTTACCAGAATTCATCAACATTGAGGGACTTTGCCCACTTCAGACTATATGCTGTAAATACGTAAGTGTTCTTAAATACCAAGTCTTCTAGTAAGTTAATAGCTATAGGATTACTCATCAGAAATAAGAAAATAGGCCTCTCAGCTGCCTGGATTGTGGTTTCACATGGTGGTAACACCACTGGCGTCCTGGTTTCTCAAACAGGGTGGAGGTAAGTGTGGAAAGAATGTGACCTAAGGCTATTTTCTGACTGCAGATGGATGGTCACTCACCAGATGATGGTAAAGAAAGAACAACTAAAGTAATGTAAAGTCAGTAAACAATATTTTACTGAAACATTTCATAACACAGAAAATCTGTTTGAAGTGTAAAGTTACTGTCTTACATAAGAAGGACAGACCCATTTCAAAGACTAATATGAATACAATAAATATGGAGTTTACATACTAATTTTACAGACACTCTGCCCCACAGCCATAAAAATTTATACTTAACAGTGCAACATATAATTTAATCAGTTGATTTATTTGACAGGTTTTTCTTACTAAACACAAATAACTACCTGGTTTTCATATATATAATATATTTTTATATATATAGATATTCAACAATCTGTACAGTTTCTAAACATAAAACTCCTAAAAGGCACAATTGTCTATACAACATGTACAAAAATGGCTGGAGCTGACACAAAACAATAATTATTGGTCAAAGTTCATGATTGCACAAAGATTAGTCATGAGTTTATGTCAGAAAAAATGTGCTTTAGGGGAAGGAGGGCTTTCAAAAAAACCTTTAAGTGTTATATAAAAAAAAAACAAAAAACAAAAAACCCAAAGCAGCAGCCACTAGGTTGCTATCACAAGCCGGTCCTCATCATCGTCACTACTCACGTCGCTGAACTGGGCAGTGGCCTGCCTGCGGGGCAGGGCCGCGGGCCTGAGCACCGGCCTGTCTGGAGCGAGAGTGTGCTGGCCTGACCGCTCCAGGAAACCTTCAGGATGTGACTTCAGCAGAGGCTCTGCCGTGGCTGCTGGTTTGCCCTGAATGGGAGGGAGTTCATGCGTGGGCTTCACCTGACTGACCGAGGCAGCCTTCCCTGTGTCCATTTTACTAGCGCCATCAAGCCTTGCGCGGTCTCTTGCAGGGGTAGGTGGATTGAGCACGTTTTTTGCATTTTCCCGCTGGACTTGAGGTGACCCCTGAGGAGATGCGGATCCGCTGCCCTGGTTCCCACTGGCTGTAGAAGTTGGCTTGGGGTGCACCTCATGTGCCCTGTTTTGGGAAGCTGGTGTTTCGGGGGCTCCCTGTGCATCCAAGGTTACTTGACTAACAGAGGGAATTAAAGTAGGCAATGCTATGTTCAAGATCTGGAGGCCGGGGATGGGTGCCTGAGGGGTGGTACTGCCCTGGGATGAAGGGTTTGCGGTCAAAACCTGCAGTCCGACAGCATTGAGAGCCAGCCCTGGTGGGTGTCCCTGTGGGGCCATGTTGGCATTGGCGAGGCCTAAGATGTTGACGGTTTCCATGCTCAGTGACGGAAGTGACTGCAAGCCCGGGGTGTTGAGGTTCTGAAGGCCTGGCACACGGATTTGGCCAATGGGAATACATGGCACGACACTGCTTAATTCAGCCACTCCAGTGGGATTTGTAGTGCCAGAAACTTCTGAGATCGGATCCCCAGGAGTACCCACAGTTCTGTGAATTACGTTGACAGCAGGAATTGTAAGTTGCATTGGCCCAGCTTGAATGGGTACAAAGGTAGAATACGTGAGGCTGGCAGGTACCACATGGATTCCCCCGACTGGAACCATATTATAAGGTGTCCTTGACTGCTGCTGGGAGTGCAGAGGAAGGTGGCTAAACAAATGAGTCTGGGGAGAAGGCAGGCCTGGAGTCGGTGGGAGAGTTATTTGCTGCTTCTGTTCTTGAGTGTCAGGATGAGGTGAGGCCCCTGGAGGACTCCCCGTGGCCATCTGGAGGCTGAGCTCGGCTGCAGGAGGAAGGCTCACAGAGGATGTGTTCTAAAAGACAAGAGGGAAGAATCCTTCAGGACAGGGCTTTCTGAGGCACTCAATTAACATGCTATTCTTCCTAATGAGGTGAAGGAATGCACATTTGTATTTTATAAAATTATGAGTTTGCTAAAAATTCTATTTTGGTTAAAAATATAAATTTCCAATAGAAAAAAAAGATTGCCCTTTTAATCTCTTATTTTCTAGTACACATAGCAGCAGCACATTTTTGTACAGTACTTTGCATTTTTCATATATCCTGGATATCACCTCTTTTATACTATAATTGACCCTGCAATGTGGCCATCATTATATTCAGCTTTCGTTGTTTTTATTGTTGGCACCACCTGCTCCACCCTATTTTAGAGATGAGGAGTCATTGAGAAATTGAGATATTAGTCAGCAATAAGTATAAACTCAGGTAAAAATTAACTGGAGAATCATCTATATATATATATAAAAGCCTAAGCGACCATCGCAACTGAATGGATGACCGAACAGGCTGCGTGGGGCGACCAGGCTGGCAGGGGGTTAGTGAGGGGCAACCAAATGACCGAGCAGCAGGCTGCATGGGGCGACCAGGCCTGCGGGGTGGGGGGGGGGGCAGTGAGGGGCGACCAGGCTGGCAGGGGCAGCCATAAGGGGCAACCAGGCCAGCGGGGGTTTGGGGGGGCAGTTGGGGGTGACCAGGCCAGCAGAGGGGGGCAGTTAGGGGCGATCAGGCAGGCAGGCAGATGAGCAGTTAGGAGCCAGTGATCCCGGATTGTGAGATCGGGCCTAAACCAGCAGTCAGACATGCCCCAAGGGGTCCCGGATTGGAAAGGGTGCAGGCTGGGCTGAGTGGACCCCCCCCCCCATGGATAAATTTCGTACACCGGGCTTCTAGTTCATTTATAAAATAAAGAGTAGCCATGGATAAAAAGTTCTGTCGGTGGTTTATCCATTTACAAGTCTATGACTTGTCTACTGAAAAGCAGGTTGGTTTCCGGGCACTGGCAGGCTGTGAGAGACTCTGGGACAGAGAAGCTTAAACCCATATGAAAGTAATGAATGTTAGGAGGAGGAAATCTTGCCTATCCTCTTATCCATCCAAGATTATCATTTAAATATCAGCTTTTTCTAGATATGTATATTACAGAGCTGCATTAACCTACGTAATAATTTACTCTAAATATTTAATATTTAAATGTTAATTTAATTAATGTAGGGTAATCTACAGCAATGCATGCTTTCAAAGTTTTCATTTTTCTTCAGTGTTATCTAGTAAACCAACACCTGCCACATGAAGAAATAAATCTTAGTGCAATTCTCAGTATACGCTAGAGGACAGAGACCTGTCGATGGCAGGAGAATGCCTTCCTCACAGAATTAGACAGGGAACCATCACAGCACCTGCGTGACTTTCCTGAGGCCTGTGTTTGGCCCCGAGCTAGTTCTTGGGCAGAAAGCTTTCCCAAGCAACCACAGTAAGTTGATCATTCAAGCAAAGTGAACTTCTTGATACGTTTGTTTGGGTCACTTTAACTTTGCCATAGAAACTGGTAGCTGTTTTACCAACAGGAGAAAGTATAAAACATTTGGATAACCTAGGGCAAATCCATCAGATTAATGCCATTGGGGAAAAACTCAGAACAGCCATAGATAAATATGTCCAAGACTCATACTCCCATTAGGCACATACACGTTTTTATTTCAAGATGTTAAAAAAAAAGCAAATAAAAATAAATGATTATATTTTAAAAGATCCATTTGGTTCTTTCACAGATTTATAATACACTATGTGAACTCTGACTAAAACACCTAACCAGATTCAGAAGGAAATAAATATCCTTTGCCCTTAAATAAAACAAAGTAACAAAAAGGCTTAAACAAACTGATTTAGCCATAAATGAATAATTTGAGTACATTATTTTCTTAAGTTATTAGGCTCCCCATATTAAATGCGTTAAATAAAAGAAAAACAACAAACCATTTACCTGTGTTAAAGCAATAGCCTTTCCAGCCACAGAACTTCTCAGAATTTCGTCTGATTCCGGGTAGTCCACAGACATTTGATGACATGGAGACCTAGGTGCAGCTTCAGGTGACCGAGAAGTGTCTACAGGAGTAGGTGTCCCATCCTCCTCGTTCGCATGCTGCCTGGTCCTCAGGGGGGACTCTGCCTGCCTGCTGCGGTCTGACTGCACTGTGCTAAGTACGGTCATCTTAGTGGGCAACGCTCTGGGCAGAATGTCCATTGGGTCCATGTGGACCCCAGAAAAGCAATCGTTGATTCTGATGTCCTCATCAGCACCCACAGAGTCCTGAAGGCTACTTCTAGATGGAAGATGCTGTGGGCTTGCTGTAACGGAGGGAGCTGCCGAAAGAACGGATTCTGCCTGGCTGTCTTCATCATCATCTTCATTTTCATTATCATCCTCATCTGGGCCATCAGACTCCTCAAGATCGTACCCAGACCGCTCGTAATTGAATCTTTGTCTATCGTCTAATAGAAACAACCAAGAGGGTATGTTACAGAATGTTTTACAACTGGACAAATGCAATCTTTTATTTTTTTTCATAAGCTTGGCAATACTGTGAGGAATATAAAAGACAAGGACTCTACCCACAAAAAGCCAGCAATTTAGTCGAGGAGAATGACATGGGGCAAAATGAATGAGTCTATCAGTGCAGCAGAAATCAGAGAAGTGAGGCACTAAGAGAGAGTGGCATGGCCAGGGCAGGCTTTGTTGTGGATGCAGAACATGAAATGAACTTCGAAAAAGTAGACAGTCAGAGGGTCATATATAAAAAACATCAGCAATAAAGATCTCAAATATTATATTTATAAAATCCCCCCAAAAAGACTGAACTGTATTAAAAAAAATTAGATTTCAAAACAATTCTTTTCCTGAGTTCTTTTTATATATATAGTTTTTTGTATTTCCCTTTTATTGAACAAATTAAAAATAAACTAAACAAAAACAAAATGGCATTTCATATTTATAAGCAAAGTAATTTTCCTTAATACTTGAATAGTATTTTTGACATGTTTGCATTGTTCTCTGATTAATAATAACTCTCTCATATTTAAGTCTCCTTTTACTTAGGTAAAATTTTCCTATCATTTTTGTTCTATGATGATTCAACCCACCCCTCCCAGGATGGGGAATCTTTTTTTTTTTTTTTTTGCAAGCAGACATTAAGATGTTTGGATTTTATTTTTTTAGGCAGACATTAAGACATTTGGATTATTTATCCATATGTTTGACTCAATTTAACCATTTTTCAAATAACTGCTCCTTTGAATTAAATTCTTCCTTCATTTTTAAAAAAACTGGCAAAAACACATGAAATCTACCCTCTTAACAAAATTTTAGTGCAAAGCACAGCATTAACTAGAAGATCTCCTTTCTTTTGTTATTATTTATTTCTTTTTATTGTCTAAAGTTTTACATATGTCTCCTTTTCTCCCAATTGATCCCCCCCCCATTCCCACCCCGAGCAAGCCCCACTGCCCATGTGTGTGTCTATTGGTTATGCCAATATGCATGCATACAAGTCCTTTGGTTGCTCTCCAACGCCCACCCCCCCCTCTTTTTGTCTCTGGATCTATTCTTGTTCATCAAATTATGTTGATCATTATATCCCACATATGAGTGAGATCATGTGATATTTATCTTTCTCTGACTGGTTTATTTCACTTAGCACAATGCTCTCCAGTTCCATCCATGCTGTTGCAAATGGTAAAAGTTCCTTCTTCTATAGCGGCATAGTAGTCCATTGTGTAGATATACCACAGTTTTTTAATCTACAGGAAGGGGAATCTTAACTAAAATTCATTCACAACAGCTTCAGCAGGTCATGTGAGACTATGTCCAAGGAGGAACTTTCAAGATGGTCCAATAAAGTCTCAAAATTTTCATTAGATCATAAACTTTATCTAGTCAACATCTTGCAAAGTTAGAGGCTCTTTCCCTTAGAAAATGAACTTTAAAAGTTAAATAGGAAAAGTATACAAAACACCTATGGGCATTTCTTCCTCATTGAGCTGAATTGAGAAGATACCAGACCATGTGCTGCTTAGCTGTGATACATTGTGCACTTACATGTACATTTTAAAAGAGAAGAAAATGTAAATAAAGAAATATGCAATCGATATATCTCCTGGCTTCCCCAAATGGTCTGTGTATTAATTTATTTTACCACTTTTTTTCCTATATTACAAAGATAAGTTCCTTAAGAAAAGTTTCAAAGGCTCGGCACCAACATTTGCAGATAATAATTTCTAAGGTGGAGCGGACAGCAGCTTTTATGTTGTTTATCTCAAGCACGTGTTCTTTTATAATTAAAACGATCAAAGATAAAATATATGCATATAGGTTCCTTTAACATGTGATTTCATAAGCTTTTTCTTTTAAGGGTTCTACTATTTTGTTGTAAAGTAATAAATAAGTAATACTAACTTACTGAGTCCTAGCAGGTGCCAATGCTGGAAATGGAATGGGTGATTTCTGGCTAAATGTCCTGATCTCTGCTTCAATAATACCTCCCCTATACTGTCTGATATTTGAAATTCTAAAATTAGAGTCATTCCCAATTTGTTTTAAATTTGCCACAGTAGTGCCAAATCAGATATATTTTGAGAGAGACATTTTCTTTTAAAGGGGAAAATAAAAACAGAAGAAGCTGGATGACTGGGAGGACAGGGAACCAAGAGGGGGATGATTTCATTACAGACCAACCTGCTGCAAAGGCCCAGGATACAGTTACTTTACCTTAAAAACTACTACTTTTTTCTTTTTTAGAAAGTGGGCCTAACTTTAAACTTATGACTTTTCTAAAACTCATCATAAAGCTCAGGTCCCAGGTAATCAAATAGCTCAAACTCTAAGCAGAGTCAGTATCTATAGGAAGACTGAAGATACAAGCTTCTGTCATTGGGGGTAAACACAACAGGATACTGGGCAATGGAAGTCTGCTAAGTAGCTGAAAGATTGGTCAGAGTCAAGTGTGGGCTGGCAGGACTGTGTACATCCTGGTGCTACACTCCCTTGCAGGCTCAACACCATGAACCCCACCGAAGTGTTCACAGAAAAGAGCACCAAGTGTCCACTGTGATCCAGAGTGAGGAGAAAAGGAACAGCAGCCACACAGGAGGGCAAGGAATTCCATCTGGATCCATCTCCTCTCTCTCCACTAGAGGAGAAAAACCTTACCCTGTATTGGAAAAGGCAATACACATGGTTGCCCTTAGCACATCGGTGAAAACTCACTGTAATAAGGAAGGGAAATGAATAAGAGAGAAGATACAACTCTACTCCTTGAGGAGGAATAGATTACCAGCTGAAGGGGGGATAGCAAGGAGGACAAGAGGGCCACAGCCCAGAAATTTAAGAACACAGTACCTGTAGAAGACTGAGGTTAGATCAACACAGTGATGGCATACAATCTCCTCATCACCCCTTAATGCCAAACTAAAGAACTTTATGTGACTAGTGACCACAAAATACTGCAAGGAGAGACGTAGCAGAACAACAATGTGTAGAGCAACCCTCTATGAGGCACTATACAAAGAGAAGACTTAAAACTAGAATTAAATAGGCATTGGTCTTGTAATCCATCTTCCAATGTAAACACAAAGTGTCTCTACAGGAATTTGATGCCTCTGGTGCACTAAGGGTAGCCACATCAAACAAGAAATCTCTCAAACCCAGTCCAACTAGAAAAATTCCCACAGTAGGCCTAGCAGAAGGAGTGGCAAGCCCATTACCAGGCAAAAATACTATTTACATTAGTCTGTACCACCTTTACAAGATGTCAACTTTCAACAAAATTACTAGGCACACAAAAGGCAAGGAAAAAACATTGCTTAAAAGAGAAAAAGCAGCCAGAACCAGTCAATATGACACAAATGCTACAATTGTCAGATAATTTAAAATACTAGTAATTCTAATTAATGTTAAAAACTTTAATGGAAAAGGTGGACAACATATAATATCAAATGGGAATTTCAGATGAGAGATGGAAACTACAAAAAAGAACAAATGAAATGCTACAAATGAAAAACACAGTAACAAAAAAAAGTCTCAAACCCAGAATTCTATCCCCATTGAAAATAATTTTCAAAGATGAAAGTAATTCAGATTTTCTTAGAAAAACGAAAGCAGGAGATTCACTGCCAGCAGACCATAATAAATGTTAAAGAAATTTCTTTGGACAGAAAGAATATGGTAGCAAATGGAAACTTCAATCTACACAAAAATATAAAGAGCATCAGAAATAGAATAAATTAAGGTAAAATAAATGTTTATAAATTTAAATTGCTCTTAAGCTACCTGAATATTTATAGCAAAGCAGTAACAATGTACTATATGTTTACAGCATTACATGCAGATGTAAAAGACAAGACAACAATAACACAAAAGATGGAAAGGAACTGTGAATATACTGTTATAAAGTCTTTATACTACATGTAAAACAATGTAATATTAAAGGTAGACAACTAAAATTTTTAAAAGGTATAAATAACAAGTCAATAAAGAAGATAAAACAGAATCATAAAAATGCTCAATTAAGGTATAAAAAGAAAATGAATAAAAAATAGCTGGCAAGATGGTAGGTTCTAATCCAAATGCATAAACATTAAATGGTCTAACACATGAATTAAAAGAGCTTGACAGATTGGATAAAAATGTTAAGTTCCAGATATACACTATGTTCAAAAACTCCATTTTAGATATACATATATAAACAGACTAAAAGTAAAGTTTGGAAAAAGATACACTTTAAATCAGCGGTCGCCAACCTTTTGGATCTCACGGACGACCAGTGTTCCACGGACTACCAGTTGGTGAAAATCATTAACGAAATGGGGAGACAACCAAACAATC
Source organism: Corynorhinus townsendii (assembly GCA_026230045.1). NCBI lineage: Eukaryota > Metazoa > Chordata > Mammalia > Chiroptera > Vespertilionidae > Corynorhinus > Corynorhinus townsendii. The sequence goes on along the minus strand of JAPDVU010000002.1, from coordinate 136,567,525 downwards.
CCCAGAGGAAAGAAAAATAGGAATCTCCAAGAAAGAAAATAAGTGAAACTGAAGCATGCAATATGTCAGAAAAAGAATTCAGACTAAGGGTCATATAATTTATAGACTGGATGGATGAGAAAATCACCAACCTATGCAAAAATCAAGAAGATATCAAAAGTGATATAGCTCCAATCAAAAATGCAATGGAAGATTTCAACAGTAGACTAGGAAAAGCAGAGGACCAAATTAGTGAGTTAGAAGATAAGGAGAACAAGCCCCATCTGAACAACAAACTGAGAAAAATATTAAAAGCAGGAAGAGAGCCTAACGGAATGTTGGGACAACATGAAACGAAGTAACATACATATAATAAGGGTGCCAGAAGGACAAGAAGAGCAGCAAGGATTAGAGAACCTATTTGAAGAAATAATAACAGAAAACTTCCCTGATATGGAGAAGAAAAGGTCACACAAGTACAGAGTATCCCAAAAAGATGAACCCAAGAAGACCCACACCAAGACACATCGCAATTACAATGGCAAACATTAAAGACAAAGAGAGAATCTTAAAGGCTGCAAGAAAGAGACAAAGAGTTAGCTACAAAGATCTCCCATCAGATTATCAAATGATGTCTCAACAGAAAAAAATCAGGCCAGAAGGGAATGGAATGAAGTATACAAAATGATGCAAAACAAAGGACTGAATCCAAGAATACGCTATCCAGAAAGGCTATTAAACAAAATTGAAGGGGAAATCAGGAGCTTTGCAGACAAAAAATGGCTAAAGAAGTCTATCACTACCAAGTCAGCAATGCCAGAAATGCTAAAGGGAATGCTGTAAAAAGAAGAAATAGAAAGGGAAGAAGGAACATGGGCATAAAGAATAGAAATGGCTACAAACAAGTACCTATCAGTAATAACATTAAACATAAATGGACTAAATGCTCCAATCAAGACATAGAGTGGGTGAATGGACAAAAAACATGACCCATATATATGCTGTCTACAAGAGACCCACCTCAGAACAAGGGACTCACACAGACTGAAAGTGAAGGGATGGAAAAATATCTTTCAGGCAAAAATAAATGTAAAAAAAAGCGGGGGTAGCAATACTTATATCTGACAAAGATATAAGTGAAGGCCATAACAAGAGACAAGGAAGGCCACTTCACAAATCTAAAGGGATTGATACAACAACAGGATATAGCTCTGGTAAACATATATGCACCCAATGCAGGAGCACCCAAATACATAAAAAAACTTCTGGAAGATATCAGGGGAGAGACTAACAGTAATACAATTATAGTAAGAGACTTTAATACCCAATTGACATCACTGGATAAATCCTCTAGACAAAAAAATCAGCAAAGAAACAGCAATCCTAAATGACTGACTAGCTCACATGGACTTAATTGATATCTTTAGAACATTCCACCCCAAAGCTATAGAATATACATTATTCTCAAGCACACATGAGACATTTTCAAAGATAGATCCCATAAGGGGACACAGGCAAAATCTCTCAGAATTCACAAAGATTGAAATCACACCAAGCATCTTCTCAGATCACCATGGCATAATATTAGAAATAAACTACAATAAAAACAATCACAAAAATTCAAACACTTGGAGGCTGAATAGCATGCTATTAAACAATGATTGTGTCACCAAAGGGATCAAAGAAGAAATAAAAAGCATCAAGGCAACAAATGACAATGAAAACACAACAATCCAAAATCTATGGGACACAGTGAAAGCAGTCCTCAGAGGGCTGTTCATAGCATTACAGGCCTACCTCAAAAAAAAAAAAACAAGAAAAACTGGTAATAAACCATCTAACCATGGAACTTAAAGAATTAGAAAGAGAGCAACAAGAAATGCCCAGACTGAGCAGAAGAAAGGAAATAATAATGATCATAACAGAAATAAATGACATAGAGACCAAAAAAAAAAAAAAAATGCCCCAAAAAACAAACAAACAAATAAAAAACACAAAGGATCAAAAAAACCAAGAGCTGGTTCTTTGAAAAGATAAGCAAGATTGATAAACCTCTAGCCAGACTCACCAAGAAGCAAAGAGAGAGGACCCATATAAACAAAATCAGAAATGAGAGAGGCAAAATAACAACAGGCCCCACAGAAATACGAAGAATCGTAAAAACATACTATGACCAACTCTATTCCAACAAACTGGTCAACCTAGAAGAAATGGACATATTCCTAAAAAAATATTACCTTCCAAAACTCAATCAGAAAGAATAAAAAATCTGAATAGGCTGATAACTATCGAGGAAATTGAAGCAGTAATCATAAAACTATCAACAAACAAAAGACCTGGACCAGACGGCTTCACAGGGGAGTTTTACCAAACATTCAAAGAAGAAATAAAATCTATCTTCCTCAGACTATTCCAAAAAATTTCAAGAGGAAGGCACACTTCCAAGCTCTTCCTATGAAGCCAGCATCACCCTATTCCTAAAACCAGATAAAAACAATACAAAGAAAGAGAATTACAGGCCAATATCCCTCAAGAAGATAGATGCCAAACTTCTCAACAAAATTCTAGCGAATTGAATCTAGCATTATATTAGAAAGATCATACACCATGACCAAGTGTGATTTATTCCGGGGATGCAAGGATGGTACAATATCTATAAATTAATAAATGTGATACACCACATAAACAAATTGAGAGACAAAAATAATAGAATCATATCAAGTGATGCAGAAAAGGCATTTGACAATATCCAACACCCTTTCTTGATAACGTCTCTCAGCAAGGTGGGAATAAAAGGGTCATACCTCAACACAATAAAAGCCTTATATGACAAACCTACAGCAAACATCATACTCAATGGGCAAAAACTAAAACCATTTCTCCTAAGAACAGGAACAAGACAGGGATGCCCACTCTTACCACTCCTGTTCAACATAGTACTGGAAATACTAGCCATGGCGACCAGACAAGAAGAAGAAATAAAAGGCATCTAAATTGGAAAGGAAGAAGTAAAATTGTCCTTATTCGCAGATGACATGATATTGTACATAGAAAACTCTAAAGACTCCATCAAAAAACTACTAGACTTAATAAATGAATTCAGCAATGTGGCAGGATACAAATTTAATACCCAGAAGTCAATGGCCTTTGTATACACCAATAATGAACTCACAGAAAGAGAAACTAAAAAAAGCAATCCCATTTACCATTGCAACAAAAAAATTAAGATACCTAGGAATAAATTTAACCAAGGAAGTAAAGGACCTGTACTCAGAAAATTACAGGGCACTGAAAAAAGAGATAGAGGAAGACATAAACAATTGGAAGAATATATCATGTTCATGGATTGGTAGAATCAACATCATTAAAATGTCCATACTACCCAAAGCAAAGTATAAATTCAATACCAATTAAAATACCAACAGCATACTTTAAAGACCTAGAACTCTCTAAAAATTCATCTGGAATATAAGAAGATCCCGAACAGTTGCAGCAATCTTGAGAAAAAAGAATAAAGTTGGAGGGATCACAGTATTAGATATCAAGCTATACTACAAAGCCACTGTTCTCAAAACTGCCTGGTACAGGCACAAGAACAGACATATAGGCCAGTGGAACAAACAGGAAACCCAGAAACTGACACAAGCCATTGTGCTCAATTAATATTTGACAAAGGAGGCAAGGGCATACAGTGGAGTCAAGACAGTCTCTTTAATAAATGGTGTTGGGAAAATTGGACAGATACATGCAAAAGAATGAAACTAGACCACCAACTTACACCATACACAAAAATAAACTCAAAATGGATAAAGGACTTAAATGTAAAATGGGAAACCATAAAAATCTTAGAAGAAGCTACAGGCAGCAAAATATCAGACATATGTTGTAGCAATATCTTTACCCATACAGCTCCTAGGACAATGGAAGCTAAGGAGAAAATAAACAAATGGGACTACATCAAAATAAAAAGCTTCTGCACAGCATAAAAAACCATCAACAAAACAACAAGAAAGCCCACTGCATGGGAGAATATATTTGCCAATGTTATCTCTGAAAAGGGTTTAATCTCCAAAATATACAGGGAACTTAACAAAAGGAAGTGGTTAAACAATCCAATTAAAAAATGGGCAAAGTGCCCTAGCTGGGTTGGCTCAGTGGATAGAGCATCAGCCTGTGGACTGAAGGATCCTGGGTTTGATTCCAGCCAAGGGCACATGCCTCGGATGCAGGCTCAATCCCCAGTAGGGCATGTGCTGGAGGCAGCCAATCAATGAGTCTCTCTCATCGTTGATGTTTCTATCTCTTTCTCCCACTCCCTTCCTCTCTGAAATCAATAAAGAAATAAAAAAAATGGGCAAAAAGGACCTAAATAGACACTTTTCAAAAGAGGACATAGAGAAAGCCAAGAGACATATGAAAACATGCTCAAAGTCACTAATCATCTGAGAGCTGCAAATCAAAACAACAATGAGGTACCATCTCACACCTGTCAGAATAGCTATCACCAACAAATCAACAAACAACAAGTGCTGGTGAGGATGCAGAGAAAAAGGAACCCTCTTGCACTGCTGGTGGAATGCAGACTGGTGTAGTCACTGTGGAAAGCAGTATTAAGTTTCCTCAAAAAATTAAAAATAGAACTGCCATTTGACCCAGTAAACCCACTTCTAGGAATATATCCCAAGAAATCAGAAACACCAATCAGAAAGGATAGATGCACCCCTATGTTCATAGCAGCGCAATTTACAATAGCTAAGATTTGGAAACAGCCTAAGTCCCCATCAGCAGATGAGTGGATTAGAAAACTGTGGTACATCTACACAATGGAATACTATGCTGCTATAAAAAAGAAGGAATTCTTACCATTTTCCACAGCATGGATAGAACTGTAGAGCATTATGCTAAGCGAAATAAACCAGTCTGAGGAAGATAAATATCACATGATCTCACTCATTTGTGGAATATAAAGAATGTTATAAACTGATGAACAAAAATAGAGAGACAAAGAAGAATCGAACAGACTATCAAATTTCAGTGGGAAGGCAGGAGAGTGTTGGAGAAGGGTTAAAAGATCAACCAAAGGACTTGTATGCATGTATATAAGCCTAACCAATGGACAGAGACACTGGGGGTGGTGAGGGCATGTCCTGGGGGGTGGGGGAGGCCAGGGGAGGTCAAAGGGGGAAAAAGAGACATATGTACTACTATTTGTAATACTTTAAACAATACAAAATAAATAAATAAATAAATAAATAAATTTATAGCCAATAAGCTAGTTTATAAATATACATGAGTTGAATTAGGTATAGACATTAAAAGCTTCATATAATTATTTGATTATGAATAGCAGAACATATGCAATGCAGCCTCTGGACACGTGTGGCTCTCTGACTGTAGTTGTAGTTTTACTGGAACAGCCAGGCTCGTTAGTTTACATGTAGTCTATGGCAGGTTTTGCACTATAGCCACAGAGTTTAATGCTTACAACAGGCTTTTGTATGGCTCCAAAAGCCTAAAATAGGTGCAATTAGGTCCTCTACAGTGAAAGTTTGTCAACATCTGTACTCTATTTCATGATTAAACCTTAACAACCACCCTGTGACGGAGCTGAAATCAAACTTACACAAGGAAGTGAAGGAATTTATATAGGACTAGAAGACATGGAAGCCAGAATTTAGAACCAGGTTTTTATATATTTAGGAATCCCGTCATTAATCCAATTAGATATGCTTATTTTCAGCATTATAACTGTTCTTTCTTGGCTTATACAACAGACTGTAAAACTGCAAGAGGATAAGCTGCTTTAACCCCATGCATCATCCAGGCACTCGGGGACGGAAGGAATCCACACACTTGCTTAACACATTCATAAATACATGGCCCTTTAAAGTTCTATTTAATTTACAACCTTCAAATACATTCCCCCTCATTATAAATAAATCCTTCCAAAATGCAGTACAATTTTACGTAAGTTAAATTCCTTTATTTTTGTGTGAATTAAATTCATGAGGAAAAAGAGGTATGCAATGCAGCAATACTGTTTCAAAAGCAAATGTTTTGATAAACTTATGTCAAACATCTTCCTAAAGATGTATTTCAAAAGTATCTTTTGAAGGTCAGTTGGATGAACTGCACCCATCCCTCCCAGCACTGCCGGACAGTGACACCTGCTGTAAGAGTCTGATCCAGAGGCAGCACAGGAAGCCTTTCTGGACAGGCTGCACAGGGTCCTCAACACTGCCCCCAGCCCCAGCCCCTGCCCAGCCCCTACCCTAGCCCTCAGCTCCCAGCTCTCAGTCCCCAGCCCCAGCCCCTGCCCCCAGCTCCAGCTCCAGCCCCAGTCCCTGCCCTCAGCTCCCAGCTCCCAGCCCCAGCCCCAGCCCCAGCCTCTGCCCCCAGCTCCAGCCCCAGCCCCTGCCCTCAGCTCCCAGCTCCCAGCCCCAGCCCTGGCATTCTTTGTTGTAGTTTGCTTGTTTTTGTTTTTCTCATCTGTCTAGAAATATTACTTTGAAATTCAGATAAAACAAAAGCAACCTGAGAAAAATAACTTTTTAAAAGCATGTAACTGCTGAAGTAATGCTTTTTTTTTGTTTTTAAAGATGAAAACATCATTAAGAATAATGGGCCAGAATTTAATGTTTTTCACTTTTAAACCATAAGACTATCACATATGTGCCATTCATTAATGATATACTACTTTATTTTAACTACAACTCCTAAGGCCTATCTATTACTGTTTAATATTGTGCATGAAAATTTTTCTTAAAAGGAATAATGGTTTTCCATAAAAACCCATTCTATATAAAAATAAATTCTACAGCTTTTATTTAGATGTTTTAGAAACATCACTTAGATTATTTTTAAGGGCCAGTGTGATGAAAGCTTTAAATCCTGTGATCTAAGATCATCATCTTACATACATTATCAAGAATGATGTTTCTAGTTATTCTGCCTTATTGAATGGCTCTCTCTCAATTTGACAGTTGAAGGCACATTATTAACATTCCTTGTTTTGAAGTCTGCATTCTGTTGACAAAAACATTCTCTGGATCAAGACATGAAAAGTAAATAAATACCTGGCAGTATGATTTTTGACACAAAAAGTGAAAAGGAAAAAGTTTTCCTAATTCCCCAAGAACACGGGAAAAAATTCCCCAGACTATATAATTTTTCATGGCAAGAATACAGGGCATGTGCAGCTGTGCTGGAAGGATTTCATAAGCACATACTATAATTACAGCTTGAATTGCCAGTTTTAAACCAAATGGAAACTTCTTTTAAATGCCAAAATGTACAGACTTCAATGGCTGGCTTAGAAAAATGTCTAATTCCCTCCACTTAATTCAAAATAAACATTTCCTAATGTCTCTAAATTTAGTCCATTTAAAAATCAGAACAGGAACTCATCTGCTAAAGGAAAAAGTAGATAGCCATACAGCCCGCTGTTGCCAAAGGTAATGAAGCAGTAAAAAGACCAAGGGTCTTCTGAGTCTTCTGGCCTTTCATCACACAACTTGGACATTGACCTCTAATAAGCCCTCTTTATCACCAGGGAACTTGCACATTATGCTGATGAATGACATCCTGGGTATTGTGTGGTTGGTACAGTGGAGAATGAATTTAGGATCCTTAAAAAAAGGGAAGACTGTAGACAATGCCAGGAAAAGATGTATTGAAGTTATATAGACATAAATCTGGAGTAAACCTTTGGTAAAAATAAAACAAGGCAGATATAAAGTAATAACTAAATATAAATGCAGCATAAAAAGACTTAAGCTATAAGCTGACCAAGACATTACCAAATAGTAATGATGTTTACAAAATAAACATTATGATGGGATACTGTGTAGCAATACTCTCTGGCCTTTGGTGAGCATTTAATGAATTTTGTTGAATGACTGAAAGCTCAGAGATGAAATTTCTTGATGATGATTATGTGTATGCTACAGAAAAGATCAATTAAATGACCAAGCCCCAAAACTTATCCTATAAGCCTAAAAACACTGTCCTTAGGTTTCTGGGTGCTGTTCTGTGAAGTCTAGAAGGGACTAAGTTAAGAATCCTGTCTCCCCGATAACACCGTGCTGGTGGTGGTTTTTTTTTTGTTTGTTTGTTTTCTTTTCTTTTAAAAGATTTACTCATTCCCCAAATGTCTGAGGTAATCAAAATTTAAATACATGTAGCAAGTTCTTGTAGATCTCCTTAGTTGACTGGATGTGTGACTGTCACACAAATGTGTCAAATCCACCAGTTCTTCAGAAGGTGCTGCAGGACTCCACTGATGAAACTCCCATCACATTTTAAATGTGAAATGGGAAGTGTGGCTAGCAAAGCTACATAGGAATTTTATTCAGTGTCCAGCGAAGACAGTGTCACAAGTTTTCATGCAATTCAAGTTTTGATGTTTTACAGTACTGGTTTCCTAAAAGACACATGGCTCCTGAATTTGGCTACTTATTTTTCTTTAATGATTCTGTATTATTTAAATGGCATCTGTAACCTACTGGCATAATTAAAGGACAAATTTCAACTGTCTAAAAATAACTCGGTGGTAAAAGATATTCTGTCCATAGTTTTTTTTCTTAATTATTTTAGACTCTCACTTTTCACGTGGCTAGACCACATCCCTTATGGAATTAAGTGCAGTTGTGGAGGCATAAAAAAGCTGCTGTAATCACCCTTTTGGGATGCAGGTTGGAAAGTAAACTGTGGTAACTGCTGCGGCACCTTAGCATGTTCCTAAATTTTGACTAGACCTGCACCAAACGGAATCTTAGTGTGACCTCCAGGAGTGTACTGTGAGGAGGGCTGAAGGTCAGGTTTGTGTAATCTAACACAAAATATGAGAAATGACCTCATGACCCCAGGTTGCCACAAAAGCATTTGAGAAAACTGTTCACCATAACAGCAAGTTATGTGTCAAAAGATCCTACATTGCCCAATGCAATTTTACCACTTATTTTCACTTACTGGGCTAAGAAAATGGAGAATACGTCGTCAGGCAGGAATTTCAGTATGGAGAGGATCCCATGTGGCAGCTGATGTCTCAGAGGAGACGCTGCCATGCACCTGACTGTAGATGGTGAGTGTGCCTCGTGAACAGGGAGGCAGAAACTCCCATGGGCAAGGAGCACGCAGGGAGGAGAACCAGCATACAAGGTCACCTGAAAATGATCAGCCTCCAAACTCCAAAGCTTTGTCCTCCTAGCAGACACATATTCCAAAACTTAAAACTGTAAACTTAAAAATATTTCCTCCCTTCTAATTTTTTAAAAGCTAGCCACTTCACCTATTACTATACCTACTTATAAAATAAACTAGTGGCCCGGTGCATGAAATTCGTGCATGGGGGTTGGGGGGGTGGTTATCCCTCAGCCCAGCCAGCACCCTCTCCATTCTGGGACTCCTTGGGGGATGTCTGACTGCCCGTTTAGGCCCAATCGCTGTAGGAACAGGCCTAAACGGGCAGTCGGACATACCTCTTGCAATCCGGAACCGCTGGCTCCTAACCGCTCACATGCCTGCCTGCCTCATCGCCCCTAACCACTCTGCTGCAGGCCTGATTGCCCCCAACTGCCTCTGCCCCGCCACCATGGCTTTGTCCAGGAGGTCTCCCGGTCTAATTAGCATATTACCCTTTTATTAGTATAGATGTGTATTTTTTCTTGGAAAATGAAATTGATAGTAAAATTGAACACTTCATAACATGTTGCTAATCCTTTACTGTCTTTATGGAGTTAATAAGGGCAATGTTTTAAGACATATGGAAATATTGAAGTAGAAATAAATCAAGTCCTTATCTTTCATGATAGTTTATTCTATGAAGAAAACAATACCACAGTGATGCTGGGCCAGAGTAGAAATTAATTCCAGGGGGAGTAATGCCCCCTAATTTAATAAATGAAGAGTGAGGTTTCTTAAAGTTGCACTGAACTTTCCACCCAAACTTTAAACTCCATCTGGGGGAGAGCGAGGAATGGACTTTGTTTATAAAAACACCCTTCCAGACAAAGATTTTTTTCTCTATGGTATTATTTATTTTTGTTGGTGGTGAATATAACTTAATGAAATCATGTTTCTTTTAGTCATTATTGTCTAAATTCCCAACACAAAATAAAACAGAAGTGGGAGGGAAAAAATGCAAAAACCATAGCAATGAAAATTTCAGGGTCACAGATTATCATTTATTTCCTTGTTTCAAAAAATATTTGAGAAAATAACCTGGATTAAAAATCAGAAATATATGGGTCTAAAAGAAATGGCTTTAAATAATACACATGAAAAACTCAGGCTTTCCTAAAAAAAAGGAACACTTTATATCCCTGAATGTTTACAAGAATACAAATACTAGGAAAATCATACCTAAGAGATAATGACTTTCAAGTGTCCAAACGTCAAGAAATTGATATAAACTGTCACGGCAGATACTGGCTATATCTAAGGAGATGTGAGTATAGCTGAAACCTAGAATGATCGTTTCCCATGCATAGGATGACCTAGTCACCAACCACTGTGCCAGGGTGTGCCTTGTCCAACTTTCTCAGCCTGAGCCATTTATACTTTTAATGTCCTATTCTTGTCCAACCTCTGGACATTTGCTCAAACAAGTCCAGAATACCTGCCTTCCTTTATCCTATCCCTTATTGATACCTTCTGAAATAAAACAATGTATGAATAAGTAACTTCCTTCCTTTTCCTCTGGGACACACTTAGCCACCCTTCTGCAACCAATTAGGCTGTCACGGCTCCCTCCCTGATCCCAGGCTTGGGAGGTGAACCCTGCCAAGTCAGAGCAAGCTCCAACCTCATGGCCAGGGTGAGGAGCTCTTGGGGGCATGACCACACCTATTAAGCAGTGCTGGAGTGCTAAATAGATAAAGGAAGGAATCTGAAAGGGAATAAACTTTTCTTCTCTGGAACTACTGAAAAAAAAAAAAAAAAGGAACAAATTTTATCAATCTGGATAAATTTATCATTATTGAGGATGCAAAAGCGGAATAATCAGATAACTTAAATTATCTTCTAGTCTTTTAAGCCAATAACCAAAAAATAAGAAATTACCAAACAAATGCCTGCCCTTTAACAATACCTATATTGACTTTGGCTATATCATGTAAACACTATTTGTAAGTGAAGGCATTAAATATTGTATTACAGCCACCATTTGATTTTAGTAAAGGAAGTTAATGGATAACTAATATATCAAATTCTAAAAATAATCTTGAATTATTTCCTGACAGACTATAGGTCATTTGTTCCCAGTCATACATTCAATCAATAATTATTTACTGTTATCACTAGTTGGTAGGCACAATCCTAAGGTGCTGGAGACAGAGCAGTAAACACAATGATATCCCTGTCCTCCCCTCTGGTAGCACTCAGGGGGTGGCACGAAATGAAGGAAGGCCCCAGCCAGCAGCCGGCAGCTGGGGAAGGCCCCAATTGGCCCTCATTGCCAGCCAGGCCTAGGGACCCTACCCATGCACAAATTTCATGCACTGGGCCTCTAGTGTATATACATAAAAGCCTAAACGACCATCCAACCAGTAGCTATGACGCACACTGACCACTAGGGGGCAGACACTCAACACACAGGCATAGAAACATGGAACAGACTGATGAATCTCAGAGGGAAGGGGGGAGAGGGGATGGCGGGAAGAGATTAACCAAAGATCTTATATGCATACTAGAGAACCGGTGCACCAGTGGGGTCCCTCAGCCTGGCCTGTGGGGATCAGGTTGAAACCAGCGGTCTGATATCCCCCTAGGGGTCCTGGATTGTGAGAGGGCTTAAATCCGTGCACCAGGCCTCTTTATATAAGATCCTTCTTCTTGAAGAAGTAGAACATATAAGAGTATATATTATAATAATACTACCTTTCATATTTACATATGTTCAGGCATCAGTATTTCATATTGCAACCTCTATGCCTTTTCTCTTTGTGGGTAATAAACATACTTGCTGAAACTGTTACTCATTTTTCCTAGCTTTTTACTTATAAATACTCAGCATAATAGAGACACTGACACAGAATTAAACAAAGACACTGACACATAGTTAAATTCCTAGCAATTAAAAAATTAGCTTTTATATATGGAATTAAAAATACCAAAAAGCCCCCAAATAAAAAAACAAACCCATAGAAAAAGAGATCAGGTTTGTGGTTACCAAGGGCAGGAGGTGGTAAGGGGAGAAGGAATTGGAGAAAAGGTGCTCAAAAGGTACAAAGTTCCAATTATAAGAGAAGTACTACAAGTACAACATGATAACTATAGTTAATAGTGCTACATGGTATATATGAAAGTTGTTAAGAGAGCTATTTGCTTTCTCTTTTTGTTATATCTATTGAGAGATGATGAATTATAAATAAACTTATTGTGGTGACCATTTCACAATATGTGTTTAAGTTAAACAACTGTACTGCACATCCTAACCTTATACAGGGATTTATGTCAGTTATATTTCAATAAAGCTGAGGAAAAATCAGCTTTTAATAAATATGTTCCTCGGACAAAAAAGTTACACATGTTAATTGGGTATGTATTTTTAAATCCTAACTTTGCCATCCTCAATATGTATCAAAGCATCAAATTGTACATAAATCCTAAAAAGCTCCATATTGTCCTAAATTTGTTATGATTATCTTTTCCTTCTTTTAAGAATACATCAGTTTATTCTGCAAAAAAGGGTTAAAGGCAATCCTTTCCCATGCTTACATATTACATAATTTCAAATGTACCACTTAAGATGTGAGTCCCTTTTCTAGCATATTTGGAAATAAATTCAGACTGATTCATTCAGTGTGTTACTGACTGTCAAGTGGAATTAGATGCATTTGGTTTGTTAGCTATATTTTCAATGATGTCCTCACTTTTGTTTCTTTGGAAAATTTATCTATATCAAATTAATACCATTAAATAAAACAAGAAAGCAGGTACATGTTTAGGACATTTTTCAAAAAAGCAGTCGGACAACTTTTTCTTTTGTTAATTTCTAGGGTTTAAAAATGTCTTAGGAAAGAATAATTCTATTCTGTGATTGGTCAGAACAGATAATCAGGTTTACTTTGCTTCAAAGTTGATTAAAGATAAATACTTTCATTTGTTGAGTTAACACTATTAAGAAAACAACTGGTTAACTTTTCTAAAATAGGAAACACTTTGGGAAACAAGCAAATGTTTTATTCCACAAATATTTCTGGAGCAGCAACTAGGAGCCAGGCACTCCGTTAATGGCTGTGGGTGAAGCAAAGATTATTTGGTCATTGATTCTGCTCATGTACGCTCAACATTTCCAGGGGGGAGGTAAGGTAAGCATGTCAATCATCACAAAATAAGGTAGAAAAGGATTCAGTACTTTCAGGAGGAAAAATAAAATATTTTAGGAGTTCAGGAAAGGGAAAAATTGCTTCCCCCAAAAGTAGTGTGGGAAGGGAAAATCAGAGGCGGCTTTGTGACAGCAGTGGTATGAGCAGATCTTGAAAGAATAGAAGACTTCGACCAATGCAGACTGGAGCCAGGTGGGGAGTGAGGGCAGGGTGCAGGGAGGGTTGAATCAATGACAGGTAAGCAGGAAATCCAAGCATTAGGGTAGGTAAAAGAAAGAAAGGAGAAAGAAGGGTGAAGAAGGACTTAGAGGCAATAAAGTCAAGTGGCTCATACTTTATCTGGTAGGCAAATAAAAACTAATAAAGACATTAGGCAGAGGAGTAATATAATCAGACACATGCTTCAGGAAGATTAATTGGACTTCAGTGGGGTAGATGGAGAAGAAGGAAGACAAATTAGAGATGAGCAAACTGAGGAGTCTATCGCATAATATAATGAAAATAGAAACTAAGCAGTATCCCCTTCCAGTGGGAACGGGAAGAAGAATATGGATGCAAAATATAGTACATTATAAATAGCATTTGTGAAAAATATGGAATAAAGCCTTACCTGATTCTTCTGTATCTTGTTCATCTATTAAACCTACTGAGACGCCTAAATCCACACATTTCTTGCTATGTGTCTTGGACTTCATGTGTTTTGTCAGATTTCCTTAAGGGAAAAGAATGTTTACTAAGCTTACATAGTATTATTTTGCTATTGCATTTGTCAACACTGGCAAATTCCATTCCTATTTCAAGTGAAAGTACAGGTTGTGGTCATACAATTCCAATGATTAAAGTTCGGAAAAAGAAAATATTGGTATCTATATGTTGTAGAAACCTTGTTATTTATTAGTAAGAGTTTCTCTTTTTCAAATCTGAATCTTCTACTTTGAATAATGTCTTCTCTGGGTTAATTTTCCAATTGCTTCTGCCTGGGACATAAATGGTTTCATACCACTGATTCTGGACCTTGTTTTGTTTTGGCATAGGTATAGCGTTTTGCTTTTCAGCAGGTAGCTTTCCCCTGACACGGTCCACAGTCACTGGACAAGGGAGCCAGGCTTATTTCAGAAGTCTTGAATGCCACTTCAGCACCAGCATTAAAACTCCAAGTCTGTAGGCATATATCTGGCTTTGATGTTCCTTTGGGCTTTATTTATTTTTTTTAAGCAGCTGTTCAACATGCTATCTTGGAATATCTTATTTTTTGGTACCTAGGAATGAGCCTTTTTCAACTTCGAGCTTGACTATTAAAAACTATATCTGGTTGTTATTTCATTATAAACAGTAATTCTGAGGGTTTGGAACCTAAGAAAAAATTCCCTGCATTAAGTTCACTTCACCATATAGACTACAAGTCTTACAGTAGTATCTCTAAAAGTGTGTTTCCTCAGGCAGCTGGTATATGGACCTCTGTAAGTATTACCAGGGTAAGTGGGAACCACTGGGCATCTTGCCCGAAGTGATCATTAGTGCAGGGGAAGAGCTCAGATTCCTCTGGGGATACCAAGCAGAAGACCACACATACACACACACACACACACACACACACACAAAACTGCCATAATGGGAAAATCATCTCCTTTGAGAAAATAAATATCTACATACTGAGTTTGGTAAGCAGGGCAGATTAGCATTTGAGAATAAGTTTTTAGAAGAGCTAAAAATGTCTGAATCATTGGTCTAGGTGTTGGGTTTGCAATAGTTGAAGGACCTGTAAATTGCTATATTTACAGAGCCTTGATTCCTCTAAAAATGCACTAAGCCCATGGAACTGGTCAGACTTGTTCAAGCCAATTGTTGCACTAGATAGTATGCACCACATCCCATAGCTTAGGCAGTGGTTGGCAAACTCATTAGTCAACAGAGCCAAGTATCAACAGTACAACAATTGAAATTTCTTTTGAGAGCCACATTTTTTAAACTTAAACTTCTTCTAACGCCATTTCTTCAAAATAGACTCGCCCAGGCCCTGGTATTTTTGGAAGAGCCACATTCAAGGGGCCAAAGAGCCACATGTGGCTCGCGAGCTGCAGTTTGCCGACCACTGGCTTAGTGTATCAGGGGTTCAAGTGTAAGAGGGTGCCCAGGCCAGGTAATGTCTAGGATTCATCAAACTCTGCCTAGCTATATGATTCCAGAGATAACACCTGGCTTAAATAGGTTGGTCACATCTGACATTTACTTTAAATACATTTAAAAATAAAATATAAAGCAAATATGACAAAGTACCAATAATTATTTTAAATGATGGGCATATCAGTGTTTATTATACAAATCTCTACTTTTTGTATGCTTTAGAATTTTCACATTAAAAAGTTATAAAAATGGTTTGGCCATGTTAATTGGATGAAATTTCCACTTATAAGTCAAAATACTTTCTAGTACAATAAAAATATTACCCAGATACAATGTCCACTAATAATTTACTTTCAAATGCTTTTATTCTTTAAATAGATAGCCAAAGAAGGGTATTTCCTTTCCAAAAAATTAATGTATAATTGTAACTAGGCATATTTGGGAATATAAGTTTTTAATAAGCAAATTTACTCATAGCTTGAGCTATTACTATTAATCAATTTCTTAAATAATTTTAAATAAACAATTTGCATTTAAATATGCATATTAAAATGCAAATATCACCTAGCAATGCTATAAACTTTGTGCATTAATTTAATAGATAAAATTATGAACAAATTTAATAAACATTCATCTAAATCCTCTGGAAAGTATGAGAGATTTAGTTTCTGGGTTCCTATAGCTACAATTAGAGTCTAGCTTTCTATCATATACATGGAACTAGCTCCTACAGAGATGCAAGCTCACTGTATAGTTCCTGCTGACTGACCTTTAAAGCAGAACAGTGAAAGCAAATAGATTAATTTGAGAATGTACTCATAAATAAACTACGATCACAAATGATGGAGGATAGATTTATAAGTGTTACCACCAGAAGCATCAATTTCTAACACTGCAGATCATTCCCTTGGTAGTATTTTGCTCTCTTTGCATATACGTGTATAGCTCCTTATTTCATCACTATTACTTTTGCTTAATAACCAGACACGTTCAATAAGTAGAGGGGAACTGGCTAAGAAATAAAGGTAAATGAGAGTAGGGCAAAATCTACAGCCTAATATAAAATAAGTCTATTATTATTTAGCTACCTTTAGAAGGTAATGTGGAATCTCTTTTACATGTATTTATAAAATCTAGGCTGCTACCAGGGAAACTGATCGTCATAGGCAAGGATAGGGAAATACTGAATTTCTAATATTTTCTTTACCAGTCACAATACCTAGGGTACCTTTCTTCAAATATTTAGCGCATAATTCCTATGAATTATCTGACAAAACAAAAAATTTAATGTGAATTAAGATATGCGGCATATTAGAGAAATGAGAGACATGAACACTGCTAACATACAATGATCACTTCTCAGGGTCATTACGCTCTACCATTTAATAAACATTTATCTAAAATTGCATCTTATGTTGTTTTGAGTTATTTCACTAAGATTAATATGTAGTGATTCATAATATTCTTCTTTGCCAAGAAATCTCTATAGTCTCATTTGCTTTTCCACAACTAAGTTTTTCTTCCTTTCTTGACCTTATTTTATGAATATACTTTATTTAAAATATCCTAATTCCTTTCCCTCCTATTGAGAAAAAGCCATTTCATATTAGACTTTGATTCTCTATTGGTAACATCATTCTGTACTTGGCAATTTTTTATTAGTTATATTGTCCCTTACTAGTGTTCTGATCTCATAATAAAAATTAATGGGTGTTTCTTAATCACAGAATTAAAACCAGTGAAAAAAAGCAATACATTGGGTTAAAGATCAAAGTACTTTATCCTATTAAAACCTTCACACAGGACCAGAAAAATCATCCCAAAACCCACCCTCCAGTTCCAGAACGATCTGCATCACAACCAAACGATTATAGAATTACTGTTTCCCCCAACTCCTCATGATTTCGAGAAACTTTTTAGGAATATTTAAGGCTATATGAAGAATTTTTTTTATTTTATCATTCTTATTTCAGATACTATTGGCATTTAAGAACGACTTTGAAGCTACTTAGATGCTACATATTATAACTCTCTTTAAATGCCAATAGATACTAGTTAAGCAATGTAGAAAATTTTGCTAAAGAGGTAATCAATCTTTAAGACAAAAGCTGCAAAGACAACCAATAAAAAAGTAAAGCAAGTGCTAACTCCAAAGAGATAAAAATTGATTCTGTAAAAAATTACCAATTAAATACTTTTTAGATATAATCCTTTCAGACAGATAATTTTATAATTGTATTTTTAGAAAGATAATTACTTTTTAAAGGGTGTTACATGAAATTACAATTTTAAGTAACAAATTTTCACATAATGATTCATGAACAAGAGGCCTAATGGAGAAAATAAACATTTTATAGTAGTGTATTCATTATATGCACCAGAAAATTTGTAGAAGGTAAAATTACCTTATTTATAATAAAGGCTTATAATTTAAGTAACATACAAGGTGGGGCAAAAGTAGGTTTATAGTTTGTGAGTACACAAAACAGAGTTTATTTGTGTATTACTTATTAATGATTGTACTACTTTCCATGAGAACAACTGTAAACCTACTTTTGCTCCACCCTGTATAAAGAATACAGAAAGAGTACTAAATAAAATTTTAATGAGTAGTTATGAGTTCTATAAACATTGAAGAGTACAAAAGTTAGAAAATGTTTGAAGCTGAAATTCAACAGAATTTGGGTTAAAAAAATCATGAAAAAGAAATGGCTGCATGCCTAAAATTAGATAATAAAACATGAATGTAATCATAAGTTTAATGCAATTATTATTTAAAATGTTTCCAATCTCTTAACACCTAAGTAATCAAGAAAATTGTAATCATGAAAATTTATTTTTCTTCATCAGCCCCAAATTAAGTATTTTTGAAAATGCCTTAGTCATCATACTATTCAACTGTAATTTGGGGAGTAAAATAAAAGAAGGCAGTTGCTCCTTTTAAAATGTTATTTTTATTACATATATAGTCTAAAAGCATGTAATTAAAACTTTTTTCCCCCAAGAGGTCCAAAAACATAAAGAAAAAAAGCTACAATGTTGACAGGATATAATTAATATTAGTCCCATTTAAGCTACTGCATCCTTGGTCAAAGAATATATAAAGTTGCTTCTTAGTGCAACTAGCTCAATGCATATAAAAAAGAACCATGAAGGAATGTCATCTCATACCTTTTGTCTTAAAGGAGAAGTTACAGTAAGTGCAGTGGTAGGGGCGGACATCTGTGTGGGTTCGTATATGTTTCTTTAACATACTAGGTTTCTTACAACGTATTCCACATTCTTCACAAATGTACTTTCCTCTTCCCCTGCCTCGGACATATACATACTCTTCATTTGATTTATATCTAATTTAAAGAAAGAAAAAAGAATAGGGAAATTGGATACTATATCTCTGAGAAAATATTGATAATTAAAATTCAACCTAAAAAATAAAACAAGGCACAATTTTTAGACTCAAGCAGTATAAATTTTATGCATGTACAGTAACACGATATTCCAGCTTTTCACATCAACACTCAATATTCTAATAGCTAATTCTAACCAAACAACCTTATTCATCAACACTAGACTTAATTTAAAAATATTTCCTCTTTTAAGTCACTGGGTTTAAAAGTATTCTTTTAAACTTTTAAATTCAATCACAACAACTATAAATACTGAAATTTTTCTGAGCTTCACAATAACTACAATTGACTTTTACCTTTTGGGTTTCTCAAAACCAAATACACAAAAACATCAAATAGGCAATAAGTTCATCTCTCTTAAGAGCAGGTATTCCAAGTCATTCTTTACTACAAATCAATGTGAACCTCAAGGTTCACTCTGAAAACTTTGTTCTTAGCTGGCTCCTAGGATTTACAATGTTTCCTAAACAGTTATTACTTCCTTGAACAAAATATAATTATTTTACATAATACTAAATATACATTTTGCCATGAAGATTCTGTTAATAAGCTGAGATACCTTACAATCTTTACGTAAAATTGGCACTGATAATTCTTTATTCACATGAAAGCAAATGTACATTTAAAAAGTAAGTTTAAATGTACATTTAAGAAGTAAAATTTGTACTTGCCCTCCATCAAATATTTTAATTCTTCTTGGTTCACTTTTGATTAAGGAATTTTCTTTATCTTGCTCACTGTTAATTTCAGAGGCATCTTTATTGCTGAATTCAACTACTGTGGACTTTTGATTACCTAATGCTCTCTGGAAGGAAAAAAAAAAAAGAGAAACTAATTTAATAAAACTGAAAACACAAACACGCTAATGTTTCACTTGGAAAATAAACAGTGTACACAGTTAACTTCAGGAAACGCATTCCAAGGAAGTAAGAAGTTAAAGGTTATCTGCTTTATCTCCTCCCTTATCTTTAATATATCTGTGGTAAATCATAGCAAACTGATAAATCTTACACTATTTTAAAATCCTACCACAGTCCACTGACATCCCAAAATGAAGGCTTTACAACCACCCACTCTGGCACAACATGAGTTTAACAGGAACCTTTTTAATCGACTAAATATTTTTTTCTTTTAAAAAAAATATATATTTTATTGATTTTTTTTTTTTTTTTTTTTTTACAGAAAGGAAGGGAGAGGGATAGAGAGTTAGAAACATCGATGAGAGAGAAACACCAATCAGCTGCCTCCTGCACACCCCCTACTGGGGATGTGCCCCCAACCAAGGTACATGCCCTTGACCGGAATCGAACCTGGGACCCTTGAGTCCACAGGCCGACACTCTATCCACTGAGCCAAACCAGTTAAGGCTAAATATTTCTTCTTATATCTAACTAACCACTCATACTGCAATTTAATTGTATTTCTCAGAGTTTATTCTTTGGAGATGGCAAAGAGCTAGTCACTCCTTTTGGTATAATAATGTCTTATACTACCAAGAAATATGCCTAAATCCCCTTCAAATTCAATGAACTGCTAATTTAAAGCAGTTAAGCCCCACTTCCCAATATTTTATTCTTTCCCTTCTTAATTTAAACCATAATCATGTTTCCTCTCTGTATCTTCTCCAAAATTCCTGAGTACTGCGAACTATGAGACACAGAAACAGGTTAGGTTTTGGCTTGATAATAATGAAATCTCTAGAGAAAGGTAATGAACTCAAAATGATTATACTGTGCACTCTTCTATAGAAACATTATGGTAACACCACCTTAATTATAACTATACAACTGCACCATTCAGAAGTTTCCTCAGTCCTCACCCCACTCCACTCTCACATGTCTGTGCGGCAGGCAGAGCAAGGAGATTATATAAGTCATTGTCCAAGGTCAAATGTTAACAGCAAAGGCTTAAACTCCAACCCCCTGGCCAATTCCAAGGCACAATGTTTCTAATGAAGGGCCTCTTTGTTACAAATTACATCAGCATGTGGACAGCTATCTATCGTACCAAAATGACTCAATAGTAAGTGATCATGGACAGAGGGCCTCTGTGGCCTCAGAAAGAGGACCCTGGAAAGCCCCTGCTATTATAAAACCAGGAATAAAGTAAAGCTGCTGGACTGAGTTTCTCAAAAAGGCTGTATGAAGAGGTAATGCCACACACCTGACAGGTAAATATCAACCATCTCTTTTTCTTTTCCTGGTAAACATGTTTCCCCACCACTTGCAATACACACACACATCTTGCCTTGACTTTATACCTTTAACAGACATCCTAATTCCCACCTATCTTTTGCTCACTTTCTTACTATCAAAATCTGGTTACTATTTATTTACCAGTTACCAATGAGCTAAATGCTAAAGTGCTTACCATTTCCTTTTTCTTTATATTCTTGACCACCCATGGCATTATATGTTGGTAACACCTTGTTTCTCTTAGTAATCCTTTTACTTTAGCATTTATCTGATCTTTTCCATTTTGAATTATAAGCACATTATTAACCTTTGGGTTGTGAATTAACAGTCAACCCAAGAGCTAACTAATCCTCCATAGCCACTTTCCCATATGACTCAAGTCTCCAGTGGTATTAGAATTGCTCAGTCCAAACACTGTGTTAGTCTTCACATTTATTTGACCTCTCGGCTTAAA
Organism: Corynorhinus townsendii; assembly: GCA_026230045.1. Lineage (NCBI taxonomy): Eukaryota > Metazoa > Chordata > Mammalia > Chiroptera > Vespertilionidae > Corynorhinus > Corynorhinus townsendii. The sequence continues at coordinate 136,546,038 of JAPDVU010000002.1, read as the reverse complement.
CAGGTTTCCTTGAAATACCTTCTTCCTTGATCTGCGTAATACCACTTTCTCATAGCTCTACTCTTTCCTATATTAACAATCTCTTTCAGTTTCTTATGTGGACTTGCTTCATCCATTCAAACCCTTTAAATAATAGTGATTCTCTAATCCATTCTAGGCCCTTTCTCTTTACATGTTCCCTGAGCAATCTCATTAATTACACCTACACACTGAAAAATCTCCACACCTTCTACCTGAGCTCTCTCCTAGCCCCAAATCTGGATATGTGCATTTCTAGACGCATTTCTACCAAGGCACTTGGTACTGAAGAAAAGCCACTGTTCAAAGGCACTTCAGGAATATACGTGAAGCTCTGTTTAAAGTCTCATGATCAGTTCTCCTCTTCTAAGATTCTTATTTAGTACATCTAAAGTAGAGTCTGAGCATTTAAAAATTAAATTCTGAATGATTTGGATACACCCTCCTTCACTGAGAAAGTATCAATAGCTCTCCACCACCATACATATTCTTTGGTTTTTACCTACACTTCCAACTTCGAAGTATATCACCGTTTCAAACTTACAACACCTTCTAGTCATGACAGACTCCGCACAGTTCTTTAAATGAACCCAGTTCCTTCTCACTTCCATGTCATTCATCAGACTATCAAAATTTCTCATTCTTATTTGCCAAAAAAAAAAAAAGAATCCCCCTTTTTTTTAAAAAAAAGACTCAGCTAAAGTCTTTTGGAATACTCCTCAACCTAGTGGTAGTGTCAGAGACTTCCTTCTTTTAAAGTTGTGCATACTTCTATTATAATACTGAACTATGGCATTTTCCTATTGATGAGCATATTTCCCTAATTTATGAACCTGTATTATATACTTGTGAACCTGCAGAGGTTAAGGACTTAAAAGTACAATTCTGAATGCTCAGAGTCCAACACAATACTCTACCTACCCATTTATCTATTTATCCATCTATCCTTAATCACTTAAATTATTTTTCTTATTTTATAAAGCCAACAACTCTAATAAGACTGATTCCACCTTCCCCTATAAATCTTGAACAAATCAAGTAATTATCAAGTGTATGAGTTAGTTATGTTGGGAATCCTCTCTAGCACTAAGATGATTCTGAGAACTGTAGAATGGCTGTCTGCTTATATTTCAAAATGATATATAACAATTTTCAATTATTCACACCTCTATTTCCCTGCATTAGCAAGGGTAAAGCATAAACATAATCTCTTCTTACTTAATAAAAATAAAACCTTCATGTAGGAGGAAGATGACCATGATTACTGTACCATTAGGTAAAGATTTAACTATTCATCTGAGAAAAAAAAAAAAAAGTACTCAGGGCAAGTTATAATTTTCAAAATGTCTCAAAGCAGAAAGGACTCCAGCCAACCTTTATCAGTATAAGTCCTGGAGCATATTCATCATCCTTTCTTTCAAATATCTACACACTCATGAAGCTCAATGTGCCATTCACAACTCCTAATTAAAGAATTTTAAAGGCATCAAGACATGTTAAAACTCATTTACACGAACTATTTTTAAAGATAAATAACATTTCGAGTACCTTGCTTAAGTTGCTTTTCCACTTGCTTGAATAGACCAATAAATCTGATTTGGAACGGGTGGTTATTGCTTGACAATACAGTGCTTTTCCAATCTTCTGTTTTGAATTAAGGAGGGAAAGAGCAACTTTTGTAGGCAAACCAAGTGGATTTGGATTACTGTCGCTCACTGTCCAGTCAGTATAGGCTGAAGTTTTCTGGTCAGTCTGAGGCAGATGCAATGTTTTCTGTCTCAGCAGATAACACCATGTAAAGCTGGTTGTGGTCTTCAGGCTGGGAAAAGACAGCTGCTGTGTGTCTCCGGCTTCCAACCCTGAAAGAGTGGTGATTGTAGGTTGATTTTGTTCTTGGATGTTCAATTTGTCACCTTGACTTTTAACCTCTGAAGACTTCCTTTCTTGGTTGTTGTCTACACGTTCCAAAGGAGAAATGTGGGTATTTTCTGAAGAAACAGGTGAATTTCTAGCTGTAAGAGTTAATGATGTGGATGACTTGATGTTTTCAAATTCTTGCAACTCTTTTATAGGTTCTATAACTACAGACTTAGAGTGCCCTGATGACAGACTATCTGCTGGTAAAACACCTGTCAAATTAATAGCCTCACTACTAATTTTATGTTGAGAAGAAGTACCCTGTTCCAATGTCACACCATCAAGGGGCTCTGTAGTACAAACCTGCCTCACTAACACAGGTTTCTTCTGCTTATTAACTTCATTAGTTCTTGAACTCAACAGTTCGAATGGTCTAATATCGGTTGCACAAACAGTTCCATATTCATCTTTAGCTCGCTTTTGGTGCTTTTCCATAGCAATGTCCAGACTATTTGCTGGGGAAAGCATCCTTTTACTAGAAGCTGAAGGTTCTTGTTGGGGGGAAAGTCTACCAATAGACATTTTCTGAGTTTGAGGCAAGGATTCTGATAGAAAAGAATTTTGGCCCATCCCTGAAAAAACATTTTCACAAACAAGTTCTTCCTCTGGGTTTGGCAAAGCATTCTGGTTAACTTTTTGCAATTTTGGCTGGGAATTTTGTTCTTCACTGATTGGCACCACACTACAATTAGCCTGGCAAACGGGCTGACTAGACAGATCCTGAGTCACAAGGATTTGTGGCAGAGGTGCGACTGTGGCAAAGCAATACCCTGGAACACTACTCTGCAGATGCACAGGCAGTGCAAATGAAGTCGGCACCTCCTGCACCTGACCACCGAGCGGCCCGGGCTTCGGTGGTGGTGGAAGACATGAAGCAACCATGGCATTTACTCGTTCAGTTGATAATGTTAATGAATTCATTCGATTATCAGCCCCAACTGGATTTGAAAGAACTTGCTTTGGCAGAGAATGGACAGGACTAGAAGAGCAAGACAGGCTTGAAGTAAAAGCCTGACACTGCAGTTGGTACTTGGGAGCAAAGCAATCCTCACTTTTGGAAGATACACACACACTGGGATTTGCATCTGGTTTGACACTCTGTGCAGACACTTGCAGAGACATCTGTGTGTTTTGGTGGCTAAGGGGTGCATGGATTTGATTTAATAATTTAAGACCAAAAAGCTGTTGAACAGGAAAGATGCTAGTAGAGTTGGAATTTGAAGATTGTGTTTGCAGATCCTTAACTTGAGTCTGGGTGTGCATATTATTTGTGGGAAACTCGGCTAAGGATGTGTTAATGAGCTGAGGCCCCTGAAGTGGCACTGCATTCACACCAGGAACAGCAATGGTTTGGAAAGATGACAGGTTCCCAGGAGACAGATGACTTTCTGGAGCAATGTTTAAAGATATCTGCCGTATCAGTGGGCCCCTCCTTCTTTCTAAGAGGGGCACATGTCCGCTCACCCCCGTGCCAGAAGGGGACGCCAAAGGCTGCAAGTCAACAAGTGGCGTTGCCTGAGGTGGAGTTATGCTTCCGTAATCAAATGACTTACTTCTGAAGTCAGAGACCTCCATGGATGTTGGCATGCAACTAATCTGTTCTGAGGCAGCTCGCCTCATTTCCCGGTGAGCCCCAGGAATGCTCAGTGTATGAGATCCAGCTGGGATCATGAGGAACTCTGTTTTATTGAGGAAAGAGAATTGGGGGGAGGCCTCGGTTTTAGAAATGTCCTCTACATCTAACGAAGCTGAGAAACTTGAGGTGTGAGATAAACTACTCTCCTTACTCAGACTCCTGGAAAGAGTGGAATCAAAGCTGGACTCGGTCGAGGAATGCTCTATCTCAGCAAGACGGAGCCTCTTCTTTTTGGGTGGCAGTTTCTCTGTCGGCAGCTTTGACAACGTTTCACTACGCTGAGGCCAACTGAACTTCTCTGATTTTTCCTGATCAAGACCTTGGGTTCCAAGGTCCCGATCTGGCTCTTCTGTGACCAGAATTTCTGGGACTTGGATGCTGAGCTGCCGAACAAGTCTTGAGGGCTGTCCTAACACATGCCGTTCACTGGAAATCTTTCTTGAACCTTCCTGAAATTCTGCTCGAAGAACATCTAATAGTGCAGGCTGTTGAGGATGAGATGTGTTCGGAGAAGGGTGAACTTCCTCTTGGGAAATTCCTATCACTTTCAGGGACCCAACCTGCACTGTTCTACTGAGTTCCTGGAAAGAAGCTGGAGACTCAGGCTTGTCAAGCGAACTGGGTCTGCTCAGTGAGTTGGTGTGCTGGATGACTGAGATCCCAGCTCCATGTCTCTTCAACTCTGCCTTGTCCTGGGTCGCTGAACCTACCTGTTGTTCCATGATGGTAGAAAGCTTTGGATCCATGATCTGGTCAGGGCCCCTGCTAATGAGCTGTATTTGGGGGCTTTGCAACTGAGTATTTCGATGCTGCTGCTCACTTGTTAAGACAACAGTATGCTTAGGCAAACTGGAAGCAGAGCTCAGAGTATTGTGAAACTGAAGGCCTTCAGAGCTTTTTGGAGAAACTCCACTTTCATTTTGCTGAACTTCATCATCATCTCCAACACTTTTCATTTTCCTCCTTTTCCTGATCTGGGGCGTCTGTTCCCAGGCCCCCGTGGAACCAGCCACTCTGTAGTGCAGAATCTGGGGTTGTGTGCTGCTGGGCACAGGGCTATGTTCAGGTTCTCTCACAGCTACCTTCGTTTTTGGTCCGTGTAATTCTGAACAGTAAAATTTCTTATGATTTTCAAAATTTTCCAGTTTTCTGTACCTGTTTCTACAAGTTTCACACTCAAACATTGTCCCTCGCCCTTGATGAGACTTCTTTTTCTCTACATGTGAGCCGGGAGCCAGGGATTTGTTCCTTGCTGCCCCAGTTTCGTTTGTGGCACTGCATCCCTGATAGCTCTCCTCCAAGGACTGCCCAGTACCCAGCACCTGGTTTTCACTTGCTGAAGAGTCTTCTACTGCTGCCTGTCTGACAAGGGTTCGGGGATGTCCACTCTGGGGCACAGAAGTGCTAGGTCCTGATACAAAGACATCATCACAGAGAGTGCCAATTTTGTCATCAAATGACTGACTTCCTCTCAGTGGGTGAGGGGGAGGTAATATGTTTGTAGGTACTGCTGAAAAACCTGTGGTAGGCACAGAATTACTTCTCGTAATGGGTAAACAGTCAAGGGAAGGTACAGACAGAAGAAACACTTGCTTTGATTTCTCAGTAGGGGTGAAAGGGGACTTTGGTATATCAGAGCTTGAACTTGTTCTCCGTCCCATTGGTTTTAAATCAAACTGGAAAGAATCCTTAAATATGTATGATTTCGGGGAATCGATACTTCCTCGTCGTGAAAGAGAAGTTCTCCGTGGCTTCACACTATCCAACTGCTTATCATCTACCAAGGCTTCATTGTCTGAGATAAGCTTTGATATCCGTTCTTCAAGTGTTTTTGTTGCCAAAGGTGGGCGCATCTGACCTGGTAAAATCAGTGCTTTTTCACCTGCTGGCCCTGTAGAAAGTGCTGGTGGACTAACACAAGGTGCAGAGAGCCCATTATTCTTACTTGAGTCTTGTTCCGTAGAAGGTAATGTTCTGGTGAAGGGGGCTGGTGGACTCGCTGTCTGATCAGCACTTTCAGACCGTGAAAAGTAACCAGAATCTGTACTTCCTAAACTTCGAGGACTCAGAAGTTTGCCTTGTTGTTCTTGGCAGTAATCGGTAGCCTGCTGCCTTTGTAGTTGGGCATGTACTGTTCCTACGTGGGATTCTTGCTTTGCCTCTGGCTGACTCATGTCCCCTTTCTGACGGGACTTTTCATCAGTCTCCATGGAGGACGTCCAGGATGAATGTGACCGTACACTAGTAACCTGAAGGTCCTTCTGTTTCTGCGCACTAGATAGTTCAGGCTTACAATCCTTAAACTTCAGGCTGTCAACTCTCAACGGGGTCACATTGACAGGGTGGACCACAACTTTTGGTAACTCTGTCACAGTTTGTGATTCTGAGGCTTTGTCGTGCAGTAAAACATCACCTACCACATGATCTAGATTGCTTGGAATGGAACTTGATTTTGGTAAAACTTCAGAATTTGGTATCATTTTCATTAACTGCCCAGGCTGCAGGTCCACAGAGCCTGGCTCATTCTGTCTTTCATCAGCAGCGCTCTCGTCATCACTGTCCCCACTATCTTCTGCATCTGAATGGATACTAAGTGCTTTGGGGGACTCGTGTGAAGAGAACAAACCACCAGCATCTGGCTGCAAAACAAGACCCAGTTTGATAGTATGTGCATGGGATTTTTTGTGCTTGTATAGATTACTTTTGGTCTTAAATGAAAATCCACAGGTCACACAGGGATAAGGCCGCTCTCCAGTGTGGGAGCGGATGTGCTTTAGAAGCACACTCGGCTTTGCACAAGCTCTATTGCAATACTCGCAAATATATTTTCCTTGCTTTTTTGGCTTCTGATCTTTCAGAAGTAGATTGCACATTTGCTCTACACTGTGATTCACAACAGAGGCAACAGGAGTTGAATTATACACTGGTGTCGGGGGTGACTGTGTAGAGTGGGCTGGACTTATTGACATGGGCAAAGCAGAATCCATGTGCTGGTTTTGAGGAGTAACCTGAGTTCTACTGGAAGGTGAAGTTAGACCTACAGATGATGTCACTGCTATATGATACACCTTTTCAAGCCCGGGGTTCTCTTGACTGTGTAGGTTTGTCAGTGGTTTTGTGAAACCTGCAGAAGCTGGAAGCTGTTGATTTTGTGGGTTAGATTTAGAAACAAAGTGTTCATGTGGATTATATGAATGAGAAACTGACTGAACTTGCCCATTCTTCTGAGCAGCAGACACATGCACTGTGTATGAGGTACAAGAAGACACTGATTCAGAAACAAATTCTTGTGAAGTCTGATGTGGGACATCTATTGAGCTGTTTTGTAATTGAGAGGGGATTTGTACAGTTTTACTTGGTCTTAGTTTTTCTATTTTAACTGCACAAGATGAGCTCTTTTGTGACAAGGTACTCAGTTCTGGCTCCATTGCTTTCAGTAAGACATCGAATGCGGTATTTGCAAATGAGGAGGAAGAAGGACTACAATTAGAGGAGATACATTCACTATGGTCAGTCCTGGTTTTACTTGACAAAAAACTAGAGTCACATTTTCCATGGAGGAAATTTGACTTGGGGTCAGAGCCTTCCGAGCTCCATCTACGCAGTTCAGATGGATGCTGCAGAAACAGGGTCTTCTTTGGGGAGACAGGGTCTTCGGACTTGGTGGCCTCGCCAATCATCCCAAGTGTTTCTCCATTTTGTTTAGTAAACTGCTTTCCATTTTTTACAGGACTGTGATTCTGTTTTTTGTGAGGCTCTGAAGTACTCTGAAGAACAGCGAGAGGTGACTCTTCTGTATTTTGTTTATGTTTTGCCTGAAGAGGATTTCTCAGGGGAGATTTTGGTATTTTTTTCAGGTGATTCTCAGCTACAATCTTTTTTCGTTTCACACCTTTAAGAGATTCGGAAGTTCCTTTAATACCAGCCTCCAAGATTTCTGTTAAAAAAGAAAAAATAATTGGTAAATGGTACATAAACCAGCTATATATATATTTTTTAATTTAAGGTTACATCAAGAGAGTGTTATGACAATTGAACAAGGTAGTTTAAGGAAAGCCTATTTTGGATAAAACTTCATCCTATCGTTTTTAAGAATGTTGTCAATCAAAACCCATTAAATCAATCGCACAAAGACCTTAGTATTTCTAGGATGCTGTACCACTCTCTTGATCACCTCCCTCCACACCAAGCCTTGGAACTAGATCTTTTTAAAACTAAATTATGCTCCCCCTTTACCTTTGGTGCAGAGAACTCTGTCTACACAGAGTGAGCTGGCCCACAAATAAGAAACCTTTTTAATGCAGCGTATCTGACCATGTTATCATAGTTTTTTTTAAAGCAAACTTAAGCAAATTTTAAAATAACATTATTATTCAAACTATACAATACTGATATTCGTATAAGAAAGAGGACTACTAATACATAATAATTTTTAGAGCAAGCATACCAAATTATATCTCAAGATAATCATGAGATATTACCTGAGAAAACCATGATATATTGCTTTATTAGCAATTATATCAAGAACAGAAATATAGGAAAGTAAAATAGGCCATTTATTTGTGGCTCTTCACCAACAAATTAAAAAGTCATAATGTTGTAATGTCCCTCGGTTTTAAAAAAGTCACCAATTTAACTGAACAAAATATGCAATGACTATGTTTCTTTGTCATTAACAACAGGTAAGTAGGAGGTACATAGATAGGTAGAGCTTATTTGAGAAAAGGTAAAACCACCTCCATTTCTGGCTGTGCTGGAAATAAATCATTATTTAAACTGTATCAACAACCCATAATTTCTCCCAACTATTATATTTTTGAGCAATAATTACTTGCCATAATTTAGTTTGCTTCCATTTGTTGACTCCTTAGGCACATAAGCAAAAATTATTCAAGTTCATATTACCTATTTGTGGAAGAGCCAAATACTCTAATTTCTCATTATTTTCAAATAGCAGTTACAATGTACATAATTGAAATTCATATTAAACCAAAATTTATACACTATAATAACCACTTTGCATTTACTAAAGATACAATTTACATAAAATAAAAAATACTTTGGTTATCTTGTGACAATTTATGTGCTATCATGCATTTGTTTAATGAAAAAAATACTACTAATCTGATAAAGTTACCTCTTAGCAAACTCTAAATCATAATCTGATTATGCCTAGCATAATCAGAAGAGCAAGAGAAAAAAAAAGGTGGCAGAAATGGGATGTCATAACTAAAATCTTTGAGCTAAAGAATAGAAAATAGTATCAGTATTGTTGCTATCTCTACAAATTGATGTTAATTTTTTTCAATCCACTCATTTATGAAATGCTGCCTTTCCACTGATTTTCCCTGTTCCAGATGAATGCAGCAAAGTCATCATGTACTTCAGACCTCTCATTAACTATATCAGGAAAATAGGCAAAAGGAAAAATGATGATCATCCAAGGTGAGTAGTTTTGCCCCTCACTTCCAAAAAGCTTGGAGTGGGTGATAATGAAAATGAAAGCCACTAGGCTCGTTAAAATAAGTATAAAAACAGAGAAGAGAAACCAACTGGGAACACCAGTGCCCATACCACGCCCCATCTAGAGCCCTGGTTGGGGGAAATATGTTTATTTGTTATGTTTTACATACTTTTTAAAATTAGCTTTTATTTTTAGGCAAACTTACCTATTAAAAAATAATCTCTTATATTAAAAAAGCAAAAATTCAACCCACATGCAGAACACCTAGAAATATCACATTAAGTTTTAAAGAAATTGTACTATTACGTGTTTTAAACAAAAAGAGTAAATTATAAATTACGTCTTTGTACTTAAATGTAAATTAAGCTGAAGTGAAAATAAAGGAAATACTAAACTGAAGATCCATATTTCTCTAGAGAAATATGGAGTTTCTCTAGAGTTAAGAATTTGAAAAACCCTATCTTAGATTTTAGAATGACATGTATCAGTTTTAGATAAAGACTGATTCATCTGTCTTTTGTTTAAGTTTATGACATTTACATTCTATTTGTCTAATAATTTATTCTTAGTTCTCTGTTTGAATTTTAACATTACCTGGTGTTAATACACTATTTCTGTCCTTCAAAATTTTGTACACATACTCCTGTGCCTTCTGGCAATGATGCTCATGAGAAGCCTGGTGCCGGCCTGACTGATAGTTCCCCCCTCTTTGAGGTGATTTGCCTTTTTTTCTGTATAGCTATAGATTTTTTTTTTTTGAAGTCTTTATAAATACAACTAGGAGCCAGCTCAGAGTTAGTCAATGTACAACTTTTAATTTTTCCCCCCTAGAACACATAATCTTCTAAGATTAGTTTAGTATACATTAGAAAATTTTTCTTTTATTATATCTTCAAAAATATTTTCTGGTCAAAATTTTAAGAATGAGCTTCCTTACTTTATGAACATCAATGATCTTTATGCTGTACCCCCCATTATGATGATTTATATTGCTTGCATCTATTTCTTTTTTGCTTTTGCTTCTAGAATTATCTAAAACTTTTCCCTTATGACAATTCAATTTCCAGGCCATTAAGTTCCACGCTGTTTCAAATTTATTTTAGTTTTGGACTGATGTTGCTTCATTCTCATTTTGTTCCCTTAGTTCCATATTTCCCACTTCATCTCATTTTATTGCCTCACATTATGTTTGAGTTCTTGCTTTAATAAATGTATGATATTATTAAAAGTTCTATGCTTAAAAACTTGTTTCTGAGGTAATGTTTTTTTTTAAGGCTGAGCTTTTCATTTGTTTTTTCATGTTCCCTCCTCTGCTTTCAATTGCCCAAGATAAAGGGAAATGGTATGGGGGTAGCATTCAACTGAGAGTATGTTCCTAACAATTTTTTTCTGAGTTTTATTTATTCCTTCTTTTAAGATTTTGTTGGATCTCTTTTAGCAGGGTTCACTCTCTTTGAACAAGGGATAAAGCCTTTGGGTGGGGATGACCTGGCATGGTAGATTGGTCTGTAAATTCCTTTTGTTACAAGGCCAAAGGATGATGGAGGGAATGAGAGATAGATGTAAAAACAGGGAGGATGCCAGGCACATAGATGAATAACACACTATCATTCTAGAGATTGACTTGAAGAAGTTGTGTGCCTCACTATTGATTGTCAGACTTCTTCCTTAATTCTCCAGATTTGGGACCGGAGTGTACGAAGTGGGTAGTTAAACCATTTAAGAATTAAAACATCTGACTAAAAGCAGTGTCCTCTTGGGAACTAATGCCCTATCAGGGGTCCTCAAACTTTTTAAACAGGGGGCCAGTTCACTGTCCCTCAGACCGTTGGGAGGGCCGGACTATAGTTTAAAAAAAAAAACAAAAAACTATAAACAAATTCCTATGCGCACTGCGGGCCCGGGAAGAGTCGGCTGCTAAGCAGGACAGGCAGTGGCACCCGACAGGCCGGATAAATGTCCTTGGCGGGCCGCAGTTTGAGGACCCCTGCGACTATGAGGTGTCTGACCCATGGATCTTCAAAAAATGATATAACTGGAGTAGTATTTTAAACTCACCTTACTCTTGATTAATTTCATTCTATTAGAGAATGACTGATGTTATTTTCTCCTGCCCACTTCCTTATCTACAGAAAACAGCACAATCATCAAACATTGTAGCTATATCTACAATGTCTAGAATAAAGTTACCATAGGCCATAGAGTTTAGAAGATGTATGGACCAGAATGCCTCAAAGCACAAATACAGTTATACAGCTGGGGCAGAGGAAGGTGGGAGGGAAGCAGCTATTTACCATGATCACTTGAGTTTTTCAATAATTTTCAAGACACCTTGTTATTATGATAAACTAAAATAAAAATAAATTAGAGTAAACAGAGAGAAACACAAACCATGCAACAAGTGATAGAAAACAGCCCAAGAAGGTGCCTCTTTAATATGCTCATTCCCTCCTCAACCAGTACACAAACAGGCCCAACTTCTGCCTTATAGAATGGACACTGCTTTATATTTGTCACCTTATGATTACACAGTGCTTAAAGAAGAAAAAGAAAAAGAAAAACAATACTGCCCTGGCTGGGTGGCTCAGATTATTGGAGTGTCATTTTGTACACCAAAAGGTTGTACATTCGATTTCCAGACAGGGTATATACCTAGGTTGCGGGTCAGTCAGGGCATATATGAACCAATCGATGTTTCTCTCTTTCTCTACCCACCTCTTCCTCTCCCTCCCTCTCTCTCTTTTCCCCCACACCTTGCTCTCTCTCTCAAATCAATAAAAACCTACCCTCGGGTAAGGATTTAGAAAAACAGCAATACTAGGGTTGAACATGCTTGGTGAATATAACCCTCTGTGTAAAAGAAGAAACACAACCCTCTTTCCTTAGGCAGCAAGAACATACAGTCAGATTGGAAAGCAGGTGGGAAAGGCTCAAAAAAGGAATCAACAACTGCTGAAAATTATATTCTGGTCAATGTGCTACTGGAAATGGCTGACAAGCAGGCAGAAACTCTGAGACATCAAACTGTCAGAAATTCAAATAGGACTTCACATAACACACACAAATCACACTCAGAAGAGGAACCAAAGCTGGCAGTATTGTCACCTTCAGAATATTGACTCATTGACTTTGTAAAAAAAACAAAAAAAAAAAACCAAGAGTTCTCGATGGCAGTAGATGACAGCTTGGAAGAATCTGGGAGGCCACTTGACTGGAGCAAGGTGAATGGTTAGGATACTATGAGCTGAAGTTCCTCTGTGTCCAAGGCACTGACACCTCATTTTCTCAGGCACAAGCCTAATCGTTATTAGGGTCCCTATATTTTTTAGAGAAGAACCCAAAGGAGTTTAGAAAAGCACCCCCAGCTGGTTCCCAAATTACTTCTACCGAATAAAAGATGAAAAAACGAGCAACTTTCCTGGCTCAGGAGAGTATCTGAGTTAAGTGTGACAAAGAATATTGGCAAGGTTGGTAGTGGGCAGGTAAACTACAACCTAACACTGTGTTTAAAATCCTGCCTTGACTGAAAGTGAGTCTCTTGTTTAGCTTTCCTCAGAGACACATCAGTGTGAAAGACTTTAGATTTCTTTTGGGTCTTGGGGACATAAGGATGACATGTTTTCTAACAATTGAGAGCACGTTGGGTCAGAGAGTCAAGAGGTCAGAGAGGGAACATTTAGAAGGCATTTCAGTAGCTAGGTTGAACTACCTGAGGTGAGTGTTGGCTGATTCAAAGCAAGGACACCTGAAAAGAGTTTGCCAAAGACTTTCCCACCTTTGTCAGGAGAACAGAGCTGGTTTGGGAGAGAGGGGGGGAAATCAATTCAGGAGAACAGAGGTAGTTTGGGAGAGAGAAAAATAAATAAATTGACTTTCCATTCCACCAAATCTCAAACTCAGTGTACATGTATAGACTTACAAATTGTAGCTGCAAGTCCAGGACTACAAATTTTCAATAGGGAAATGATTAGGCTAATTATGACATAGCCACTTAACATGACATTATACAACCACTTAAAGTAATTATGAAAAGTACATAGCTATATGAAAATTATAAAACTTATTGAATACACTTGCATTTTCTTTTCTTTCCTAGAGAGACATGTGGGCTCCAGGCACAGATCTGAGAGTACACAGTGATAACTATTCTTATAAAAGTTCAAAAATGACAAGCCAGAGAGAACATACAGTAGAGAGAGAAATCAGCCCTCAGAAACTTGGGTAATCCCTATATTTAGGAGTGAGCTAAAAATGAAAGAAACAAGGGGTAATAAGAAAGATAAGACAGAACATGTGAGAGTGAAGTGCCCAGGAAGTCAGGGTTTATGGACTTGTAAGATGGGAAGATGTGGCTAATAGTGTTAAAGCTTACATTCAGATAAACAGGACTAAACCAGAGGGCGCTGGATTTGATGGTCACTGGGACTATGAGGACATCTCAGAGAGCAGCTTGTCGTTAGATACGAGGGTAAAAGCCATATTACAGAAGTGTACAGAGTGATGGAGAGCATGGTGACACACAAGAGTCAGCAAATACAGACCACTCTCTAAGAATCTGGCTGTGAAAAGAGAAAGGCAGGAGGTCAGTATAAGGGGAAGAGGTTGAAGGAAGATTTCTTTATGATAAAGGGAACTGACTGTGCTTAAAACAGGAAGTAAAAGTCAACAGTGAAAAAGAGATTGAAAATGAAATATAGATAATAAAATTATGTGCGATAAAGAATTATTCCAGATGTATAATCAAGAAACTACCACATGGATGTGAGAACAACTAATTTAATTTAGCAAACAACAGGTACCAAGCGATTCATCCCCAAGTTCTTCCCATTCCCCATGGAATGTAATTCAAATATCTAACTTGGCCGAAGATGGAATGGTCATCTGGCTCTGAGCACCTTTCCAAACGCCCCCATACCATTTCCCTCTTAGTCACTAAGTTTCAGCCACACGGGTAAACTTTCTGATCTTCCAACAGACCTATCTCCTTCCTGCCTCTGGGAATTTGTACTTGTGATGTCTTAAAAAGCCCTTCCTGCTCTCAACTCTTTAAATTGACTGGATCATTTCCCAACTCTAACACACAAATGTTACTACTAGGCTGTTCCTGTCCACCCTACTGCCCACCCACCCTGTTGATTTCATTTTTAATTTCGATAACAATCTAAAATATTCTCTTTATTTACATATTTTTGTCTACCTTTTGATTAGTAAGATCTATAAGACCTTGTCTTTTATTATTCACTCCTATACATCCAGCCTTTCTTTTCTAATAAAAGAAGTCTTCAAGTAAGAGAAACCAAGGAATGATATTAGGCAACCTAATGATGTATTCATATTAGGAAATAGTAATTAGAAATTCACATGACCATTTTAAATAAGGATGAATAATATTTAATAAAATTCAACAATCATTCCCTATTTTAAAACGAATGACAACTCAATCTGCTTCCAGATGTAGAAAGTTAGAAATAGTGTTGCTCCTAAACCTAACAATAAAAAAGCCAGAAACATTACAAAAATCAAACTTCTCTTGAGCCTGTCAAAAAGCCAAGGCCACAGAGCAACCACACAGCCTGAAATCCATGGAGACACATGTGGACTGGGTCACTGGGATGGAGCAGGGCAGAGAATGTGGAGGAAGACAGGGCAGCCATGCAAATGAATGAGAAAATATGCACTAAAATTGTAACAAATACTGGAGGCTGGACTCAGACATGATAAAGTTCACACCCACTCCCAGGCTCTATTCTGTGGGCCCACAGCAGGTGCTTACACAGGTATAGGGCAGCAGACCAGGGAAAGAAGTCCTCCACATGCAGAAATGCAGGAGTAGTCAGCTGCCATTGTGGAAAAGGCACAGAGCCCCAGGGCCTGCTTGAGCAATTCTCTCATACAGAGCAAAAGCCTTAACCTTTAAACTGCTGTGGAAAAGGAGTTACAGATGCCACCCACAGGGCATGGGTAAAACTCACTGTGGCCTGGGAAAAGGTAAGCACTCTCTACTCCAGGAGAGGTAGGAAACTGTCCTAGTACCACAATCCCATACCAATAACAGAAGTGTGCTACCATGGGTGAGGGGCAGGAAACACTAGAACTGCCGAAGAGAGGCCAGACCAAGATAACAGCAATCCTCACCTATCTGTACTACCAGCCTAGCACTGAGGAAGAGGCAAGTCGGCTGTTAGGAGAGGGACAGGAGGATGGAGACTCCCATCGCCACCCGTGGCAGAGGCAGCTGAAAGCTAAGCATGCAGCACTAACACAGAAAAATCCTCCAGGTCCCCAGCCCCACTATAAGCACAGGGAAATGGCAGGTCATCACTATGAGAATTAGAGGCCAGTGTGATACACTGAAGATGAACATAACATAGCAATAACTTAGCCCAGTGGTTGGCAAACCGCAGCTCGCGAGCCACATGCAGCTCTTTGGCCCCTTGAGTGTGGCTCTTCCACAAAATACCACGGCCTGGGCGAGTCTATTTTGAAGAAGTGGCATTAGAAGAAGTTTAAGTTTAAAAAATTTGGCTCTCAAAAGAAATTTCAATCACTGTACTGTTGATATTTGGCTCTGTTGACTAATGAGTTTGCTGACCACTGACCTAGGCCAACTCCTGAAGAGACTGCCTCAACTCCCTGCCTGGTGACCTGACAGAAGAACGGTGCCTATTTGCAGCCATTAAAAACTACTGACTTCAGTACCTACTGTTATACACACATCCAAAATTCAATTAAAGTTTAAGACACACACGCATGAATTTAAAAGCAAACCACTGTCAAGAGATAAAGTAATCAAAAGAACCATATTCCAAGATGATTGAGAAGCTGGAACTCTCAAGGAATCTACACTAATAAAAGGGAAACATGCAAATTGACCGTCACTTCACGACACCCACCAGCCAATCAGGACTATGCAAATTAACCTGACAACGATTGTGGCGGCTCCGCCCCAGCTGTTCTGGGTCTCTGGGCAGCACGCATGCAGGCTCAGAGTGGCCAGGTGGGGCGGGACCCCTGCTATGAGGGAGAGGGCGGGGGTGGAGGGAGCTACAGGAGCGGTGCCGCTTTGGCTGGAGCAAAGACTGAAGGCTCTGGCTGGCGTGAAGACTCCAGCCGTAGTGAAGACGGAAGGCAGTGGCCAGAGCAAAGGCCTGGGTCCCAGGTGCTGGAGGAAAACTGGTGCCAGCAGCCAGGGGAATGAAGGCCTATTGCACGAATCTTTGTGCAATGGGCCTCTAGTTTAAAATAACTGTTATTAATATGTTAAAAAATCCAGAGGAAAGGATTGACAACATGCATTCAGAAAGGGGAATTAAAGCAAAAAGGGAGGGAAAAATGAAAATGACAGAACTAAAAGATAAAGAAAACCTTTGATAACTTATTAGTAGACTCAACAAAACTAAGGAATCAGTGAACTTACAGATAAACCAATAAATATTAACCAAACAAAAACATAAGAAAAATAATATAAAAAGAAAAGTGCATCCAAAAGCCACAGGACAATATTAGATGGTCTAATGTGTACCATGGGACTGCATGAGAAGAAAAAACAGAGTAGTAGGAATATGTGAAGAAATAATGACCAAGAATGTTCCAAAAATAAACACATAAGCAATAGATCCAAAATGCTTAGACAACCCCAAATGGGTAAATAAAAATAAGAAAAAATAAGGATAAAAAAGAAAAAACAAAAATTAAATTACAAAAAAAACACACCTAGGCACATCATATTCAAACTGTCAAAAAACAAAGATAAAGAGAGAACCTCAAAGAAACCCATAGGGTTGAAAAATGTGTTACTTACAGAGAACCGAAGGTAAAAAGTAAAGCAGGCTTCTCAATGGAAACTATGAAGTAACATTTTAAAACTATTGTGAAAGAAAAAAGTAAATTGCTAACCCAGTATTCTTTTTTTTTTCTTTTTTTTTTTAACATTTGGAAAATTGACCTGTTTTAATTTTTTAAAAACAAACAAAAAAACACACAACACAAAATCAAATTATGTTTTATCATCTACAATTCAGTCATATCCAAATATTCTAAAACCAGAGTTCCCTGCCCAGAGCAGGGAATTAAAATGAGACACACGAAGGTGAATGCTGAAGATCAAAGTTCCAGCCAAGGTCACAAGTCTTCCATTCAAACACACTCCAAAGCTTTTTGCTTCAGTCTGTTAAAGTGTTTTACAGGAAGTTCTTTAAAATAATTTCATCCCTGACACCAGGTTTCTTCAATGATACACAGCTTCATGACATTTGTTTCCATCCAAAAGGAATACAAAGTAATTTTTATTTTTGTCTCTTTTGGTAGCTTAGAGAAGTAAAACTATCAGCCAGATTCCTTTAGTAACCAATGAGGGAAGGAGAAGTTTAGAAATGACCTGCGCTGGATTCCACTTGTCTTTCTGAGGGTGTGATTTCAGAAGTGTTAAATCACACTTATGCCACTACAGTGATTAGTACTAGTAATCTTTTTTTTTTATGATAAAAAGGAAAATACATTATGGACATAAAAATGGTCAAAAGCTTCTTTCTGCAGGTTAATGCCTCCCCCCCCAAAAGTAATACAAAATGAACATATAATTGAGATGGTAACTCCATTAGATACTCTAATTCACCCCATTGCTTGCTCCCCATAGAAGGGGAACAGGCATTAAGTTTTATTAGTAACGTTACAGTAGTAACCAGATGTGTCAATGGCAGCTTAAGGTCCATCTATCAAAGCATGGCTATTGTTTTCTGACTGCACACATCTGAACACATTCAGCTACTATGGAAACTACAAAGGAAGGAAAAAAGTATTTATTCCAAGATTCATTTACTGGAATTTTTAAGCGCCCTCTCTTCTGTAGAGCCCAGAATGGTGATAATGTGCTAGGGCAGTGGTTCTCAACCCTTCTAATGCCGTGGCCCTTTAATATAGTTCCTCATGCTGTGGTGACCCCCAATCATAAAGTTATTTGCATTGCTACTTCATAACTGTAGTTTTGCTACTGTCACGAATAGTAATGTAAATATCTGTATTTTCCAATGGTCTTAGGTGACCCACAGGTTGAGAACCGCTAGCAGGGTCGCCTAAGACCATTGGAAAACACAGATATTTACATTATGATTCATAACAGTAGCAAAATTACAGTTATAAAGTAGCAACGAAAATAATTTTATGGTTGGGGGTCACCACAACATGAGGAACTGTATTAAAGGGTCGCGGCATTGGAAAGGTTGAGAACCACTGTGCTAGGGGCTGCTGTGTTTCCAGCATGAGCTCCCATTCTCTGAGGGTCCTGAGAAGGATAGTGGATTGGTCCTGGAGCCCTCATGAAAGGAGGAGGTGGTCCCATTGGGTGGAACATATGTGGCCCAAAACCTGGGGGTGGGGTTAGAGGTGGGGCAATTCCAGGGGGGTGGTGGCAGGGTGATGTTCACCACAGCTGGAGGGCCACTAGGGGGCAGGTTGAAGTAGTTGGCAGAGGCTTCTTCCTCTGCTTGCAGGAGGAGGAGGAAGAGCTCCTGGCAGGCCTGGAACAGGCTCCAGCTTGATGCCAGAGTCTGTGGTTCCGTCTTTCTCTTTTTCTTTTCCTCGGGCTGCCTGGGACCTCCCCCATTTCACATTAAGTCGAAGGCCATTGACAATTAGCTTATTAAAGGACTTCTCCGCAGCCACTTCTGCGCAGCCTGCCTTGTGGCAAACTGGATGAAAGCACATTACTGTCTCTGCACCATGGTGACCAGCCGAATCTCTCCAAACAGGCAGAAATGATTTCTTAGATCTGTCTCAGTAATGGTATTGCCCAGACCACCAACATATAGTGTGGTGATAGTCGTGTCCTCTGGCAGGTCCAAATGAGGCATTGTTGAAGCCTGCTTTAGAAGCTTATCAGCCACAGGGTCATTGATTTCATGATATCGTCTTTAATGTTCTGACCAGCAAAGGTATCATCTGGATCTGTAGGCTTCTCATGTCTGTATGGACATTCCTCTCCTCTCTTACATTCTTTCACCCAGAAGGAGCATTAAGTGGGGTCGATTCCTTCTGTAGCAGGGCGTGGTCCGGGCCAGTTTGAGCAGCGCACCACTGGTGGATGTGGCTTTCCCCAGCATGCCAACTGGCCGTGTTCCCTCAGAACTAGAAATCTCCCTCTCCATATTCCGTGTGTAGTACTCTTTGTTGACATCTGATTTTGGCATGTCATCCTTAAAAGACAACCCTGCATCATGAACCTAGATGGGCAGGCCATACTCTAGATCCAAGAGGCAAGTCTGACAGACATTCTTCAATTTACTACAGGTTTGGCACATTTCAGTCTTCTTGAAACGCATGTGGACTCCGGGGCACCAGCAAAATACTGTGAATGGCCTGGCACAGATTTTGCATTCCTTCCCATACTTTTCTTTGGTCATTCAGATATATGGGTTTTCTCCAAGACACATCTGGCACAGAATGGGGAAGTCCGCATCCTCCCAGTTCTGCCTGTTGTAGGTGTTAGAACCCAGAGAAGTCGCCATCTTGAGAGCCTAACCCAGTATTCTTTATCAAGAAATAACAGCTTTCAAAAATAGCCAGTGTTGCTGAAACCGGTTTGGCTCAGTGGATAGAGCGTCAGCCTGCGGACTGAGGGGTCCCAGGTTTGATTCCGGTCAAGGGCATGTATCTGGGTTGCAGGCACTTCCCCAGTAGGGGGCGTGCAGGAGGCAGCTGATGGATGTTTCTCTCTCATCGATGTTTCTAACTCTCTATCTCTCTCCCTTCCTCTCTGTAAAAAATCAATAAAATATATTTTTTTAAAAAGTCAGTGTTACTCAGTGGTTAGAGCATCGGCCCACACCCCAAAGGGTCTCAGGTTCAATTCCCAATCAAAGGTACATGCCTGGGTTGCAGGTTAAATCCCGGCCCTGGTTGGGGTGTGTCCAGGAAGCAACCAATCACATTGATCTCTAGCTTACTCTCTCTCTTTCCCTCCCTTCCCCCCTCTTTCTTTACTTCCCTTCCACTCTGCCTAAAAATCAATGGAAAAAATTTCCTTAGGTGAGGATTAACAAAACAAAAAAATATTTTTAATGAAGGCAACTTAGACTTTTTTCAGAAAATCAAAGGCTGAGAAAATTCATTCCAGTAGACCTGCATTGAAATGTTAAAAATTTAATTTGGATCAACACATCCTATATAATAACAGCCTAATATGCAAATCGACCGAACGGCCGAACAACTGGTCACTATGACATGCACTGACCGCCAGGGAGCTGCCACCTGGTGTCAGTGCACTCCCACAGGGGGAGTGCCACTCAGCCAAAAGCCGGGCTCACAGCTGGTGAGCACAGAGGCAGTGGTAAGGAGTGAGGGGTCCCGGACTGTGAGAGCCCTGGACTGTGAGAGGGATGTTTGACTGCCGGCTTAGGCCCGATCCCCAGGATTGGGCCTCTAGTATAAATGAAGAGCTCTGAAAAGTAATAACAAAGGAACATTTTAAAAATACTTTTAAAAAATGTCACCACTTTAAAGTACAGGCAGTCCTCGGGTTACATCAGACTTGATGTACATCGTTTCGTGGTTAAGTCACCATCTCCCATTTATTTATAAAAAAAAGTTCCATCATTTTGACATATGAATATATGTGCTTTATGTTTTTTATTATTTATTTACCATAAGTAAAGGTCAGGAATTGTTATCTTTATTTCAATTCTTTTTACTGTTTCACTTCATTACTGCTGTGTATGTGCTCCATGTGAGTGATGTAGGTGCTTATGTAGGTGGGTTCCGACTTATGGAGAAAATCGCGTTATGTCACACCATTGGAACGGATCTCCAATGTAACCTGAGGACCTACTGTACTAGTATAATGCAGTATAAAGCTGTTTGTCCTGTATGGCAGAATGAGAGGCAAAATAATGGCCCTGCAAAATGTCCACACTCTATCCCCCACAACCCGCAAACATCACCTCATGTGGCAAAGGAGACTTTGCAGATCTGACAGGGTTATGGACATTAAAATGGGGAGACTATCCTAGATTAGCACAGGACCCCTTTCGATTTTTTTATGTATATTTTTATTGACTTCAGAGAGGAAGGGAGAGGGAGAGAGAGAGAGAAACATCAACGATGAGAGAGAATCATTGATCAGCTGCCTCCTGCACACTCCCTGCTGGGGATTGAGCCCACAACCCAGGCATGTGCCCTTGACTGGAATCGAACCCAGGACCCTTCAGTCCACAGGCTGACGCTCTACCCACTGAGGCAAACCAGATAGGGCTAGATTTAACCAATCAATAAAAGAAGAGGCAATAGAGAGTTTTAAAGTGTGAGACCTGACCTGCCATTGGTGGCTTTGAAGATGAAGAAAGGAGGCCATAATCCAAGGAATGCAAGAGGACCCTAAAAGCTAGGAAAGGCCTTCAAGGGCCAGCCCGCCAGGAACTCAAGCCTACAGCTATAGAAATTCAACTCTACTTAGAACCTGAGTGAGCCAGGAAACAGATTCTCCCCTACTGCCTCTGAAAGACATGGCCTGCTAACATGTTGATAGCCAGTGAGACTGAGTCAGGTTTCTGACCAACACGACTATTAGATAACAAACATTTTTTTAAACTCAGTTTACAGTAATTGTTACACAGCAATAGGAATCAAATACACACAGACACTGGGTACATGTGACTATTTAAATTTACAAACGAAGTCTGCTGCTCAAAAAGAGTTAAAAGAACGTACAAAATTTCTGAGGACAACAAAATTAAACAAGAAATAAACAGCACAAAGATGTCTGGAAAATCCCAAATATTTGGAAATTAGACAACATATTTCTAAATTGTGTAGGGGCCAAAAAGGAAGACACAGAGAAATTAGAAAAATCAAAACAAAACTTTACGAACTAGGAAAACATGATAAAAATATTTACCATGCCAGTGACTCAGAATCAAACACTCAAAATTAAACACTAGAGAAATCTGCTCTGAAGTCTGACACAATGAAAGGATTCTTTCAATAATCACTATTTTTAGGCTTCAAACCATTTTGATAATTTTTCAATTAGAACATTTAAACCATATTCAAAGATAATCAGAAAAAAATTCAGCATGAAAGAACCAACATTACAAACAGATTGATGGGTTCAATATATTAGAATTAATATACAGGCACTTTAAAATGCTAACAGTATTTTGTTCAAAGACAAGCATATTGAAAAGCCCAGAGAATTGGAAAGTATAAAAGAGATAGCATATTTGAAAAGCCAAATATAAATTACAGAATTGAAAAAATTTAAAACTCTCTGGATGGATTTAAATTCTGATTAGAACAATTGAAAACAATAGTGAAGTAGGAGATAAGAAAAAAAACACACACAAAAAACAGAATAAAGTATTAGGAGAAAACAAGACACAAACTCCAGAAATGATGTTCTGAAATAAAGAGGGTAAATTGCAACTGGAAGCTCAGAAGGTAGGGAGGTAATGAGTTGGGTACAAGGTCTAAAAGTTTCAAAAATAATAAAACACATGAACCTATTGATCAAGAGTGCTATCAACCATAAGGTATAGAGAAGTTACATCTATATGCATCACTGTCAAACTGCCAAAGTCAGAAACAAGACCAGAAATCATAAAAGTACCAGAAAAATATATTCTTAATAAAAAGAAAGATTATCTTCAAACAAGCAATTAGACTTAAATTGCTATCTCAACAGCACTAATGTGCTCAAAAAAAGAATATGCCAAACTAGAATTCTATGCTTCTATATTCAGCAAAACATTTTTCAAGAATAAAAAGAAATATTATTTTAAATAAATGATACTTGAAATTATTTGTCACAACAGACCTGCTCTAATGGGAAACGAAGTACTCTTCAAGTAAAATAAAATTATCTCAAATAAGAAATTAGAGATGTAAGATAAAATGAGCAAAAAAGTGCTTAATATGTGGATAAATCAAAATGAGTAGGAACTATATGAAAAATAACCAAGTGAATAGAATTCAAATACATAATAATAAGAGCATGAAAGCCCAAGCAGGGTAAATGGATAAGCCCATAAAAGAGGAAAGAACAAATGTATGAAGAGCCTTGAGAGCTGGAGTCAGTATATTGTACAACAGCAACCTCTGAGGACATCCCATGCCTCATTAAAGGTGCATCAAGCATAAGGTCAGAGCAGTTCTTAGTTTTAGAAAGGCAAGATACAATATTAAACTTTTACAACATAACTGGTAACAAAATACATTTAAAAAACTGTTCAAAAGAAATAGAAAAATAATTATGGGGTTGGGGGGGGATTGGAATTCATGATTAACAGGCTAAAGTTAACAAACAGAAAAAATAAATGTAGTAGAATAAACACATACTAAATTCCACATCTTACAAACCTTTATCACAAATATAAAGTTTCCAAAAATTTTTAAACACTATGGGATTAGAGTATGGGATGGCACGTGAGGCCTTTACTACAACTCATCTAAATTCATTGTGCACAGATATAAATGTGTAATGAAGTACTTGACACTAAAGCAGATCAAGATCAAGTAGCAAAATAAAAAGCCAACAAATAACTGCTTATTTAATAATTGAAAATACATCAAAATCTAGTAGATATAACAAAATAGATACTAAAATATTTGTATAATAAACCATTCGAAGGCAAATAATACTCTGGAACATTTTATAAGTAAAAAATGTGCTAAGCAGTCAATACTCTGATTTCAGAGAAATAATTAGACTGTAGGAATATAGAAAAATAAAAAACAAAATTAAAATAAATAAATCAAATTGAAAAAGTTTTAAGTAAAATAAGTAACACTTATCTTTGAAAAACATTTTTTTCTCCAGTATTTTTATTGATTTTTAGAACTAGAGGAAGGGAGAGGGAAAGAGATAAAGAAACATCAAAGTGAGAGTAGAACATATATAGGCTGCCTCCTGCACATACTCCCACAGGGGATGGAGCCCGAAACCCAGGTTGTGCCCTGCCTGGGTATCAAACCAGCAATATTTCAATGCACTGGTCAATGACCAACCAACTTAGCCACATCAACCAGGGCAATCTTTGAAAATTTTAATTAAATATAATTGCAACACTAGAACAAAATGGCTACACCAGTATTTCAGCATTTATTTTCTATAATACTAAAAACTGAGTAAATTGTATTCAAGCTTTAAATTTTTAATACTCTTCTAATAAAAACAAATCATAAACATTTTATTTGATGTTTTGTAATAAGTTTATAAGAGCTAACATTATTCTTATATGTTCTATGTATTATAATATTAAGAATTACTTAAAAGAAACTGAACACTATTAAAATAAAGAATATTAAATTAACATAAAAAACAAATTAATACTCAATCTCTTTTAGAAGTATATCCTTAGGAAATAACAAAGTAATGACATTGAGTCATAAGTATATTTTCATGCTTAAAGTTCAAATTGCTGAAATGTTCTGAATCTACCTTACTCAAAAGAAAGGGTAGAAAAGGTGAAGGAATTAAGCAAAAACAAAAATAAAAACTGACAGACAACAGTATGGTGGTTACATGAGGAAAGGGGCATGGAGGTTGGCAGAAGAGGGTAAAGGGGGGATAAATAGTGAAAGCAGACTTCACTTTGAGTGGTGAATACACGATACAATATACAGATGATGTGTTATATAACTGTACACCTGAAACCTACATAATTTTATTAACCAATGTCACCCCAATAAATTTAATAAAAAAATTTTTAGGAGACAAGACAGTTATCCCAAATATATTTCTCTATCTTCAAATCCCTTTCTCTTGATTACTTAAGGAAATGATTCTGAACAACTTTTTGTTCTTTTATAGAAATTATAGTCTTGAAAAAAAATTCTCCTTTTGTTTCAAAGAAAGGATTTTCATTGGGCCTTATCTTTGTTTCCTCATGTATAGGGAATCTAATGTAGGATTCCTTTTATCAATTTCATAGCAATGTTCACAGTCTACTTGTTTTGAAAATCTGAATAGTTGGCACATAAAAATATTATACTTAAGTTTCCTCCTCCTCTGGGGGATTGATTACACAGGACCAGAAAAACTTCCTCACTAAATACACTTTTTGTTACTAATTTCTAACTTTGTTACATAGTGGTCAGAGAACTTTGTCTTGTTTTAGTCCTCTTGAATTTATTGGAAAATCATTTTATGGACTAAGTTATGGCTTATCCTGGAAAATGGTCCATCTTCATTGGAGAAGATTACGTATTCTGCTATTGCTGGTGGAATGCCATAGATATATCTGTTAAGTCTTTTATTTCTTTGTTGATCTTCTGCCTATTCCATCCATTATTGAAAGTGGGGTACTGAAATCTCCAATTGTACTGTTGTATTGTCTATTTCTAACTTCACTTCTATCAGTTTTGCTTCATATATTTTGGGGCTCTGTTGTTAAGGGGATATATATTTATAACTGTTATATCTTCCTGAGAAATTGACTCATTTCATTTGAAAATGGTTATCTCTAGTATAATTTTTTATTTTAAAGTCTCTTTTGTCTAATATTAGCATAGCTACTCCAGCTTTCTTATGCCTGTTGTTTGCATGACATATCTTTTTCCTTCTTTTTACTTTCAAATCCAGTAGTGCCTTGAAATCTAAAGTGTGTCTCAGTAGAGACAGCATATAGTTAGATGATGTTGTTTTTAATACAGTCTGATAAACTCTGCCTTTTGACTGAATTTAATCCATTCACATGTAATATTATTAGACACAGCTGAATTTATCTCTGTCATTACTTTTTGTTTTCAATACACCTTATGTCTTTTTGTTCCTATACTTTTCCTTTACTGCTTTATTTTACATGAAGTCAATATCTTCTAATATTACATTTTAATTTCTTTAATGGTTTTTTCACTAATTTTTTTAGTTATTTCCTCTTCGGCTTACCTTACATTTTAACTTATCAGAATCTACATCACATTTATACTAACTTAATGCAAGTGAGACATAAGAATGGTATACCTACAAAGCTCAATTCTCTTTTCCCTTTTGTGTGTTATTATACATACTACATTGAAAAATATCACACTCCAACCATACATAACATCGCTTTTAAATATGCCACTAAGAGAAGAAGAGCAATACAACATTTATATTAACCTTCTTATCTAACCTATAGACAAGCACTTTTACCTGACTTCTAAGAAGCACCTCAAAGAAAGTGGTAAGAACCTTGTACTTCAAGTCACTTATTTATATAGAAAATGCCTAGGCCAGTGGTTGGCAAACTGCAGCTCCCAAGCCATGGTTTGCCGCTCTGTTGACTAATGAGTTTGCCGACCACTGCGTAAGGCATTACCCTTACCCAGAAGTTTTGACTTCAGGTTAAAGACATTAGTACATTATTAAAATGTTTTTAAGTGTTTTTCCCTAAGGCAGTGGTCGGCAAACTCATTAGTCAATAGAGCGGCAAACCGCGGCTTTGCCGACCACTGGCCTAGGCATATGCATGAGATCAGTTACCTCAGAGGTGAAGAGAATATATTGTACATAACCTATTTTCTTTACAAGATCATTCGTCTATGAATCCCCAAAATGCATTCCTTTGTTTTTTATAGTCCTCAGGGACACTGTCCTCAAAGCAGCTCAAATCCCCACAAAATTACCTGAAAACCATTTCATCTCTCTTGTTAAAAGATGAAACACTAGGTATAAATACATACTTTATACAATCTCAAAAAATGTGTTTTGAACATTTTATTCTCCCTGAAATCATGATGCCTCATCTAATCAATTTTGAGAGCACTGTGTCATGACAACTGGCAGTGGCTTTCTCCCTTTCTAAATGGTGCATGAAATCATTGCGCATCTTCCAATCAATAGCATTTTTAAGTAAATGGAATGTGCTATGAAAGCACAAAGGACAAGAACCTTTCTATAAATCCTATAAAAATAAAACCTTGGTAGCTATTTAAGTCTCTGACTCAAAACTTATTATTAAATGGATAGTTATCAGTAACCCTATTAGAAAATATTGAGAATTTTAATTTCTCATATTTTGTAGGAAGCAAAGTTTTAGTGTTTTGCATTTAAATACCATGAGGACAGAATACTTAAAGACACTTATTTTACATTAACGCACTAAAAATGCTTTATTTATAATTATGCCAATTACCTTCCATAAAGCTGGCACAGTCTATCTGAAAGACAATGATATCTTGGGATTTTTAAATCGTAAAATATTGACAGAATTGACATGTGATACATTTAACTCATGCACATGGTACAAATAATTAAAACAATACTATTTCCTGTAATTTAAGCAACTAGCATTGTCTATCACGCTAACAGAACACTTCACGAGACCAGACTATTTAAATTTGAAATTCCAAGTAATATTATATGGAGATGAATTTCTTTAGTGAAAAATAGAAAATCTGTTGCTGTTTTCCCTAGGGAAATTTGTTAGGCACTGCTGCCGCTCTCCATAAAACCTCATGAATTTTGATTCTACCAATTCAGATTTTATGATAATTTGGGCAGAAACTGAGCTAAAGCTATGGGTTCCTTTAGGATTTAGACTTTTGCTTCCTATCTATTTGCCAGGGCTAAAAAAAAAAATGGCTGATGCATAATAAAAATTTACTGAGTACAAGATTGAAGTAACAACTTGACCAAAAAAACTGACAAATTTTCTAGAACACTTAATATTAAGAACATATAAACATTTTATTTAAAATAAATGCCCATTAACATGCTAGTTTTAATACACTGTTCCCCAGTAATTAATTTACAAACCCAGGAATAATGACTTGTCAAAAATATACATTTAACTAGCTAGCACTCCAATAATCTATCTATATAAAACCCTAATATGCAAATAGACTGAACAGAGGAACAACTGGTCACTATGACACACACTAATCACCAGGGGGAAGACATTCAATGCAGGAGCTGCCCCCAGCCCACAGGCCCCGACCAGTGGCAGCAGCAGAGACAGGGTTGGTGAGCGGGTGGTGCCAGGCCAAGATGGGTGTGAACAGGACCCCAAACACCCCGCCAGTCACCCCACAGATCATCCCTGATCACCAGCCAGGCCTAGACACCCTACCAGTGCCCTAATTTCATGCACCGGGCCTATAGTATATACTATATGTATACCAGAGGCCCAGTGCACGAAATTTGTGCAAGAGTAGGCCTTCCTTCCCCCAGCTGCCGGCTCCGGCTACCCTCTGGCACCTGGGTCCTGGGATTCCCTCCAGCCACCGGCAGGCACAGGGGATCTGGGCTTCCCTTGCAGCCCCAGATTCATCAGGAAGGTCATCCAGTCTAATTAGCATATCATGCTTTTATTATAATGTTAGTATGTACTCAGTCCCAGGCTATTTGTTATTTGTTTTCTTATTGTTTCAAATGTATGTTTTGTTCTCCCTTAAACCCATGTTAAGCTTGGTCTTTTATTTCTTAATACATATAATTAGTATAATGAAAGAAAAATAATAAAAATTATAAAGTTGGCTTCAATTTCATACTTCTACAATGGGCCAGATATTCTCATTATATTTCCAGTTACCCCAGATATGTACTCTATGAACTTAAAGAAGTTATATTATCCAAGATGGCATAAAAAAATGGCCATTGAAAAACTTACATTCAGAATTTATTGATTTTTTTTTGAGAAAGAGAGAGAGAGAGAGAGAGAGAGAGAGAAACACTGATTTGTTGTGCCACTTATTCATGCATTCATTGGCTGATTCTTGTGTGTGCCCTGACAAGGGATCAAACCCACAACTTTGGCATATTGAGATGATGCTCTAACCCAGGGGTCGGCAAACTGCAGCTTGCTAGCCACATGTGGCTCTTTGGCCCCTTGAGTGTGGCTCTTTACAAAATACCACAGTCTGGGTGAGTCTCTTTTGAAGAAGTGGTGTTAGAAGAAGTTTAAGTTTAAAAAATTTAGCTCTCAAAAGAAATTTCCATCGTTGTACTGTTGATATTTGGCTCTGTTGACTAATGAGTTTGCCTACCACTGCTTTAACCAAATGAGCCCAGCCAGGGCCCAGAATTTTATTTTTTAATGCAACAAAATATTTCCAGTTGAATTCAATCTATGATAGATTGGTTATATAACTTAAATAGAACTTTAAGATGGAGTAGAGTTATGGAGCAATGCTCTTTCTGTATGTGGCATAGAAAATTAGACACTCAGAGAGAAGGTGGTCTGGATGAGTTATCTAGAAAATGGCATTTGTTAGCTGCAAGATTTTTGTTAGCTACGCAGGACTTTGTGGGTAAACAAGATCTACTCGAATTGTTTGGGTCTGATAGAATCACCTATATGTGATTATTAAATTGAATTCACCAACAGATTTTCAGGAAATAGGATCACTAGAAACATCAAATACAAAATAATCCATTCCTATAGAGCAGTATTAAAATATTTCTTAGGTTAGTTAAACCGCTGAAACCAAAGATTCAAAATGCAACAGCTCAACACTGAGAAAGTTCAAGTTGGTTCCAGTTCACCAGGGTGCTCTGTGCTCGGTTCCATGCACCTTTGCAAGAACCTGGGCTGATGGCAGCTTTGACATCTTCAACATGTGGCTTTCGGGGGTAGTTTGGTATCACCCTCCCCCTTTTCATCAGTAAAGTGAAAGAGTATGAAGGAACAGTTGGGTGGGGGTGGTCATACATCAGGCTTGGAAGCGGCACACGGCACATATGGCCAGTCCATGGCCATACCTAACTGCAGAGGATGCTGGGAAATGTATCTAGTTGGGTGCCCAGGAGGAAGAGAAAAAGAGATTCAGGTGAACAGCTAATGTCTCTGTCACTAAAGTCATTCAACAAGCAGGTATTCTATAGCCTCTGTAATTTTGAGCCTCAAAAGTCTTATGAAAACAAAAGGGCAGTTTGGAGGAGTAGCAGTTAGGTTTTGGGGATCAGATGGCATTAGGCTGGGTGACCTTGGCAGGGTTTGTCCCATCCTTTTGGGACCACAGCTCTTTCAACCAGA
Organism: Corynorhinus townsendii; assembly: GCA_026230045.1. Taxonomy (NCBI): domain Eukaryota; kingdom Metazoa; phylum Chordata; class Mammalia; order Chiroptera; family Vespertilionidae; genus Corynorhinus; species Corynorhinus townsendii. Next base: position 136,516,058 of record JAPDVU010000002.1, on the reverse strand, counting down.
GGAGAATTCTCTCAGAGTTTTTGCCTCCTGCTGTTCCCTATAGACATCACTGAAGCTGCCTCAGCTATAGCACATTAGGGGCTGGGACTGAGCACAATTAAAAAACCCCACACAAAACAGTGATTTCTCCCCACTCTCTCTGGTTGTTGGGAGACTTTTCTCCGTCTCTTCAAGCCCAAACAAGAGAACTTATCCTGGAGCTCTCTGTTTGCACCTATGTCCGTGTCCACGGTCTCCGCTGTCCGGAGCCCAGCCCAGGAGACACAGAGAAAAAGGCATGGGACACTAATGGCCTGTTTGACAGTACTTCCAATTCTCATCTTCCTCCCCAACTGACCAGCTCCTCTTTCCTCTCCAAATTCCTCCCTGCATGCTAAGTTCAGTAGCATGTGCCTTGGAGACACTGGATGAAGGATGTTCACTCCATCTTGCCCTACACTGGACCCTGCATTATTAATTTTATACTTGTTTAAATTCTCATCTATAATCATAAAAGCATAATATGCTAATTAGACCAGAAGTCCTTCTGGACGACCTTCCGGATGAATCCGGGGCTTCGAAGGAAGCCTGGGTCCTGGGTGCCGGCAGCCAGAGGGAAGTCCAGGTCCCAGGTGCCAGAGGGAAGCCAGTGCCAGCAGCTGGGGGAAGAAAGGCCTACTCCTGCACAAATTTCGTGCATCTAGTTTAACTATAAAATAAAAGCAACAACAAAACTTCAAGAAATATGCTAGAGTTTCCTTAAGTATTCTTAATGTCAAGATGAAATAATATTGTGTAACTGGCAGCAGTTGGGAGGGAAAGGGGGGAGGGGAGGAAGTTTAAATATGCTGATTTTCTCATTTTTCGTAGTTACAAATATATCTATGTAGTTAAAATTCAGGAAAAATCCACAGAGAAGCTAATAATGATGGTTGCCTGATCTCACTCAGCTTGTGTTAGACTGCATTATCTGTTCAAATTATTTGTTGCTTCCACCTATTCTCCTTTGCCATTCTTCCCAGTAGACCAAATATACTTCTTTATTTTATTCAGTTTGGGTTTGACCTTTCTGCTTTGACCAAATAAATGTGAGTATACATGACATGGACCATTACTGGAGCATAAACTTAAAATACACCTGCATGGTTTGGCCCTGCCTCTCTTCTTCCTGCCAGGACTGGGTTCTAGTCATAATGTATTCGTTTTTAGAGTTGGGGTAACAAACCAGGAGCTACACTGTAAGGGGGTGATAGCTGGGAGAAATTGGTAGGTAGGTGGGGTATGAATACATAGATGGAGGTAGAACACAAGAATAAAGTAGAAAATGGAGCTAGAGGCACATGTCCTGACTCTGGATGACTGTGGGTGGAGGTCCTATATCCCACTGCCATTACAAAGCAGCTCTCCTTCCTTTTCTGGACAGGGCTGGATCCCTCCGAAGCCTCATATCATTAGCTTGGTACCCTAGGTGTACCATATGTTACTGAGGAGACAAAACAGGACATCCTATATATTAAAAGCCTAATATGCCAAGTGTCTGGTTGGCCATTCAACCAATCAAAGTGTAATATGCTAATGATATGCTAAGGCTGCTCAACTGCTCGCTATGAGGTGCACTGACCACCAGGGTGCAGTCGACCAGGCGCTATGACATGCACTGACCACCAGAGGGCAGATAGTCAACGGGTTGACCAGTTGCTATAATGTGCACTGACCACCAGTGATTTCAATAGAAAAGAATAAAGGCTTAAGAATAAATAAGCCCAGTTTTCAAGTTAAGAAATTTGATAACAGAATAAACGCAAAGAAAAACAGGAGAAAAGATAATAAAGATCAAAAAAATTTTTTAGTCCTCACCCAAGGATATGCTTTTAAAACAAATGATTTTAGAGAGGGCACGGGGAGAGAAAGGGAGAGAGACAGAAACATCGATCTGAGAGGGAAACATGATTGGTGGTCGCCCACAGGAGCCCAACAGGGGATCAAACCCAAAACCTGAGTATGTGCCCTGACCGGTATTCAAACCTGAGATCTTTTGGGACAGGGGTCAATGTTCCAACCAACTGAGTGCCACACCAGCTAAGGCAATAGCAAAATTTTATAAAACTGAAAACAATGATACAAGAGAGTATCAAGAAAGTCAGAAGTTGATATAACAAAAAGAGGGTGAAACAGACAAACCCCTGGCAAAACTAATCAAGACAGAAAAGGCATGAATGAACAATACTAAAAAAGAAAAAATGGAGACATAACTAGAGATCCATCAGAAATAAATGAGAGTAGGAGAATGCCATGAGTGATTTATTGTCATTAAATAGAATACTTAATATTATAAAAAGTACATAATTTATTGTCTGATTGAAGAGAAAAAATAAAGCTTGAATTGTTCCGTATCATTAAATACACTGACACTGTACTTAAAAATCTATCCTCAACCCCTCTGAAAAGTCAAAATATATTCTAAAACATGCCTATAAAGCTACCATTTCAATATTAAACAAACACCTCCTTGGGAAGCAGGCAGATACAGTTCTCAGATAACCTTAACACAAACCACACAAGGACAATTGTAAGAAAGTAAAGAGACTCATGTTCAGTATCTCTTGAACATAAATACACAATTCAACAAATATTAACAAATCTAGCACTATGTTTAAAGAGATTAAACATCAAGACCAAATTGGTTTCATTTTATTTAAAAAATGCAAGGTTTAAACTTTAGAATATGAGAATAAAGACCATAAGATTATTTCTACATATGAAGAAAAAGCATTTAAGAAAGAGCCCCTTAAAATGTTTTAAATCTCATAAAAAATAGTAGATAACCTCCTTAAACTATTAAAACAAACAAACGAAAATACTGAATCCCCCTCCCATAAAAAGACACCAAATATTTTAATGGTGAAATTAGAAGAATTCCCTGTAACATTAAGAACAAGTCAAGAATGCCTACCATTCTTTTGGCACTCTATAGGAGACTACTGGGTAAAACAAGAATAATAAAAGAAGTGAAAAAGAATTATTATTTTAAAAAAGAAGAAACAAAGCTTTCATTACTCCTAGCTGATATGACTGTTTATAAGAAACTCTAAAGCATCTGTCAACAAATTTTCAGAATGAATGAGGTTAGCCGGGGGCTTGACATAAGATGAATATACAAAAATATGTTGCATTTCTATTTGCCAACAAGAACTAGAAAATGATTTCTCTCCCCCCTACACACACAATTAATAAAACCAGCAAATAAATAAAGTCCTAGGAAATATAAGGAATAATCATAAGACATTAAAAATACAAGTATTAAAAATACACTATCTACTATCTTTATGGATAGGAAGGCTGAAAATTGTGACTATAGTCAGTTTGCCCCAAATTCAATGCAATCTCAAGCAAAGTTCCAACAAGTTTTTTAAAAAAAGCTGATTCTAAAATTTAAACAGATACGCAAAATACCAGATATTGGAACCCTATCTCACACCATACTTTAAAAAAATCAACTCCAGATGAATTTTTAATCTGAATGTGAAAATATTTTTAAAGAAAACAGAAAAATATATGTAAGACCTTGTGGTAATAAAGAATTTATTAAGATAAGCACACAAAAATGCCCCCCCCCAAAAAAAGAACTAATGGTAAAAGAAAAAGATTGATAGGTTGATAATATTAAAAACCAAGAACTTCTGTTTATTAACAGGAACTCTAAAGAAAGAAAAATCAAGCAAAAAACTATAGCACATAAAATGGATAAAGGGTTATCTAACATATATTAAGATTTTTTAAATGCATAAAAGAGGCAAGCATTTCAAGAAGTGCAACTAAAGGCATGCTTGACATTACAACATTAGTATTCAGGGAAAAATAAATCAAGAGCAGAACAAAATAATATTTTATATTCATTCAACTAGAAAAAAACGAAAAAGACAGACAATACGAAGTACTGAATAGCACAAAATGAATTCTTACACTCAACTTTTTGTAAAACAATTTAGCATCACCTTATGAAGCTGACTACCAACATTCCCTAAATAGTCCACACATGTGCACTGAGATATGAGAATATTCATAGCTGCAGTGTTTGTGACAGCACAAAGGTAGAAGTAACTTGAATCCATCAACAAAAGAATGGAGGAACAAATCATTGCACTAAATGAAGTATTATTCAGCAGTGAAAAGAAACAGCTACATCCAACAGAACGTATGAATCTGAGTAAAATGTTGTTACAATTATGTAATTTTATTCTTCAAGCTCAAACTCAGCCAAAACTAAAAAGTAAACTCTTCAACAATATATAATTAATTCTAAGAACCATTAAAATGATGAACACTAAATTGAGGACAGTAAATACCACTACAGAGCAGACAGTGGGCTGCAATAAAGACTAGCATGAGGGTTTATGCAACAGTATTTGCAATATGCCAGTTCTTAAATTGGGTATTAGCATCAAAGACTACCATGTTATTTTTATGTTTTATAATTTCAGATCTTACATTTATTAATTTTATGTAAAATACTGTATGATAAACTTTAAAAGTTTTGAAGCTTGATTCAAGAGACAGCACGTAAACATTCTCCTAATAAACTGATCTATATTTCTTCTCAGTTTATCTTACACGTTTCTCCAGTACCACGTCAGTGACATTCACTATCTTATTTATTTATTATTTTTATTTACTGATTTGAGAGAGAAAGGGAGAGAGAGAGAAACATCAATTTGTTATTCCACTTATTTATGCTTTCATTGATTGACCTGGGTGGGACTGAACACCCAACCTGGGTATATCTGGATAATGTTCTAACCAACCGAGCTACCTGGCCAGGGCCTTCCTATGTTATTTAACTGATGCACAATAATTTTATGAGTGTCAAACACACTGGATATTAAGAACAAGTAAATAAGCACTGTAAGAAATAACATAATGACAATTTGGAGAACTGTGTGAATGTTGCATGCTACCTTTTCCCCAAAATTGATTAAAATCAAAATAAATCAAAGTAATCTGATTTTCATTCATAAACACAAAGAAAGAATAAAATACATCAGCACAATTTACTGCACTTCTACATTCTATTGGTGTGCAATAGGCAAAAGTAAGTTTCTTTGACAGTATATTACACAGATTAATCTTTCCTTAAAACTTTAGGAAAACAGGAAAGAGAGCCATTATAATCTATCAATGAGCAAGTTTTTTTGTGTTTTCTTTTTAAAGCCTACCATTATGTTAACTGCTTCTGAAGATAAATTAGCTACTTGTCCTAAAGGTTTAAAAAAAAAAAAGAGTGGAGAAAGAAACTTAAAATAAGTTAAAGACCACAGAATCTACAATGCAGACAAAGCCTTAGAACCTTCTGTGAGCATTGTAGAAAAAAAGCCAGATGTAGAAAAAAGTCAAACTTGCAGAGGAAATAAAAGCACTGAAGAAATAGTGAAAAAGTGATCTATCTTAGATGAGTCATTTTAATCAATAACAATAAATAACTCGATTTTTAAGTATATTCTTCAAAGGAAGTAATAAACTTCTTTTAATAAAATAGCTCAGCGGGCAAAGATTTGAGAAATCTCAACACCTATGTTATGAAAAGATTTTTATCCCGTGGTATTAAAGACAACACCTTAACACCAACTCCTTAATTATTTGACAGAAAAACTATTTTATTTTTAATTTGCCCAGAATGTGTAAGTAAAAATGAAAGCCAAATAGTAATTCTAAGCAGTGAATTGCATAGAACAATGCTCATTTGGTATTCATCCTAGGTCTTAAGTAAGTACAGCCTGCCAAATGTAGCTCACTAGATTATTCTAAACCTCATTATCCACTTTCTTTTTCTAGAACCTTTGTTCCATTTCCTCCTTCCCACCAGGCATTTAGTTCACTGTTCTTCAAACTGTCACAGGAGTAAAAAAAGAAGGAAAAAGAAGACAAGCACACATTTATTTTGCTACTTGAAGAAGCTCTAAGTCATTACTAGATGTGAAAAAGGTTAACTATGTAAAGGGAAGTTTAAGTCTATCATAGCCTAAGTAACTTACATGCTTTCTGCCTATAGCAATGTGGGGAAGGGATCTATAGTCAGCTTTTCAAAGGGACAGCATGGCTATGGTGACTTCTCTGCTTTTTCTAGACTTGCTTTTCCTCAAGAATGTCATTAAAGATCCTATTTGACATGGACCTTCCACAGATTCCATGGAAGGAGGAGTTGGGGGCAGAGGAAAAAGGAGGAGGAGCACACATTTTAAGGTTGCTGCACATCACAGCATAACTATTCATACCAACACCCAATAATCTTGGGGATTTCACAGCCTGGTCCAAGGGATGGAGAACCTGGACAGGCAGAGATTATTCCCACTAAAAATACCTAGTTAGGAACCTAACCAGATTTTAAGATATTTTCTTAAAAAAGACTTTCAACTGAAATCCTACATGGCTAATCCATTCACTCTGTCAAAATATACCACTCTAATTAGAAGATCTAACAGGGACAAAGTAAGAATAAATCATGAAATATAAATACCATAAAGAAAACTTTCTATCCTTTTAATCAATTTTACTCATTAACATATAGTGTTGTAACTACCCACCTTACTGTCTTCCCTCCCCACAAACTGTTGTGCATTGAATTTTTTTCTTATTACTAGGACAAATAATATGCTTTCTATGAGGAAAACCAATTTTTGCCTTTAAACTTATTTTTTATACAAAATTATACCCACTTTAATTAGCAAAAGGACACAAAGACATATAAATAAAAGTTTATCATTGAACAGACATATCTGTATATAAATCTTTTCAAACTTGATCAAATCCTATATATAGATGTGTATGTGTGTGAGTTTGTGTGTGTGTGTGCACGCATGTGCTTTTGTATGCTTTGGATCCAACAAAAAAATTCTATCATATTTTATATGCTATATTGCAATTTCATTCTCATTTAGTAACAAATTCTCAACTGAAATAACTAAGATTTTAAAGAAGCCGTATAACATCCAAACATATTAATTTACTACAATGTATTCAATTACTCCTACACTGGCTAGCATTTAGGTTATTATAGTTGCCTTAGGTCTTGGTCATTTCAAAAAATACTGCATTATATGAGCGTACAGTACACACACATGAACGCAGTCATCAGCATCCATTATACTGGTTCTATTACTGCTATGGGACAATCTCACAGACTCTCAAAAGAGCTGCAACAATCCTCACTCCTACCAGCACTTTCACTCCTGCAACAATCACACTCCTAACAGCAATACATTAATGTGTAGGAAACTACTGTAGAATATGCTATATGGCTAAAACATCTCATAAAGCAAAGTCACATACTTTTAGGTATCAATTTTTTAAATATATTTTTTATTGATTTCAGAGAGGAAGGAGGAGGGAGAGAGAGATAGAAACATCAATGATGAGAGAGAATCATCGATTGGCTGCCTCCTGCATGCCCCACACTGGGAATGGAGCCAGCAACCTGGGCATGTGCCCTGACAGGGAACTGAACCGTGACCTTCTGGCTCACAGATCAATGCTCAACAACTGAGCCACGCTGGCTGGGCTAGGTATCAATTCTTTTAAAGTGATTTTTAATTGTGTGATATGCTTACACCAATTGATTTAGCAAAGCTGCAGTTATAAGGTGTCTATATAAGAATCTCTGCAAGAATAAAGTTTATACTGGAGTTGATTTTAATTTACCTTTTTTTGATACTTCTGCCCCATTAAGTTCTTTTTGTGCTTCTTCAATTTTGTCTAAGAAAAACAAAGAAAATTTTATAAATAAATTTATCATATATAAATAAGAAGTCAGTAAAATAAATATACTTCCTATAAACAGTTCCGAACACACAGGAATAAGTATTTGTTAAATGGATTATTTATGAAACAAATATGCATAAACTGGTAAAGTAATAACATATTTTCTTTTAAAATTATACTTACAATTTAATCGTCTTAGTCACAAAGACAATTTCTAATTAATTAATGTTTCCATGATATAAATCATTAGTGCATTTACTGAACTACAGTTAAAAATATGTAGTTGCTTAATAAAAGTAACAAAATAATACTTTCCTGATGAAGATATGTAAATGCCCAAAGGGATTTTTAGCAGATATAACAAATGCTTATTAGCTTAGAAAAGCCCAAGCAAAATCCACAGTTGGCCTAAGACCTAAGTCGAATATGGAAGAAAGAAAAATAAAGGAAATGAGCTAAATAAATAGCGCACAACACCCATCACTTTTGCCAACTCCTAATAACAGGACAGATTGATCTATGAATTGTGTGGTTAGAATAGTGCATTAAAGAGATACTATAAAAAAACTAATGACTACATTCATGATAAATTCCAAGCTAAAACCTCCTGTCTATGCCACTTCGGAAGTCCTGTTCTATAGAAACAGAAAATAAATGTTTACTGGTGTTTTAAAAAACAGTAACTAATGACTAAAGAACTGTTACATGTGCACAAAGTTTGAAAGATTAGGTATAACTCAGGAGCAATAACTAACGAAGACTTGGGAGGGCTGCTTAAGGAAGAAACGGGAGAGGGCGGCAACTGAGGGCCTACAGTTCTTCTATCTAAGGCTTGCCAAACTGGATTTTGTAAATTAGTACATGTTCTATTTGGGTAACAATTAATTTTAATTTTATAAAGATATACATATTTGATGACTATGACAGTAACCAACACCAAGTTTTCAATACAGGGGTCTATGTACTAATTATAATTGTAAAAGTTATAAAATTCCCAAGATACTATTTTGTACTGAAATACATACAGTACCAATAATTATACAGTATTTTAGATAGTCCATGGAAGTATAGTTTAAATGCTTTCAAAATACTGATACTTCAGCCATTTATGCCTTCTGGCATATACAATCAGCCCTCAAATGATCTCCGATGATAAGCCTACCACTAGCAGCCACAGAAGATGTATGTTACCTCCAAAATGACATCCTTCCAAATAAATAAAAGACACAGATCCCACCACAGGCCCTTTCAACTTTGGACTGCCTGCCACTTCCCCCATCAATCTTGCTGAAAAGGCCAGAAATTCAGAAAACCTTTGATATACTGATCAAACTTCTTTCAGTTGCCTATTTCTCCATCGAGTGTGCCACATCCAGGCAGAGATGGAACAGCAGAATAAAGGAAACAAAAGCTAGTTTGAAATATTAGACACTACATATCAGCAATGATCAAAAGCAACTACATTTTAATCCTGCCAAATGCATTCCCCACAGCACAGTAGTGTCTACTTGCTTCTTGCTAATTATCAGATCAAGAATAAGATTTATAGAGACAACCTTATGAAATAATATAATTTTTCTTATTTATACATTTCATTTATTTCTCATGAAATGAGTGAAATTGAAAACAGCACTAAAAGAACTTATTAAATGTAGAAAGTGGATCCTACATTCAATAGCAATGTTACTTCAAAGAGAATAATACCAAATACATGGATGAAATCTAGCCTATATAATCCTATGTAATAAGAAAGGAATATGCTAATTATCTGTTACTCTGTGATGTCAGGACCAATCTACAAGTGGTGGAGAGCTATAGGAGGGTGGGCAGTGAGCTACAAGCATAGAGAGCTACAGGGGGGCGGGATTGGGAGCTAGGAGCGGGGCCAGCAGGCGGAGAGCTATAGGAGGGTGGGCAGCAAGCTATGAGCAGTGGAGAGCTGCCAGCGGCGGTGGGCGGGCGGCCAGCTGAGGCAAGCGGCAGCGAGATACTTGCACACGGATTTGTGCGCAGGGCTACTAGTATTATTATAAGTAACAAAAGGACAAAGCCCAGTTTTTAAAAATACAATACACTAAGTACATTGTAGAATTTCAATATGTAAATAAACACATCACAACACTTAAATACATAGCCTTTGAAAAACAAAAAAGGGAAAAATACTATTATTTCTATGCCAGCAGTTTGTCCAAACTTAGGGGAACCATAAATAATATGTATGTATATATTACATATAGTCATAGTAGTAATACTGTGATACTGTTTAAGAGTTTATGCAAACATAAACTGGCGTTATATAATAAAACATTTTATTAACAGAATCAATTATGGCTCAAAGCAACAAAAATCCACAACAACATGTAGAATAGCTGCTATTTTTTAGTATATTGAGGTTTGGCCACCTTCCATTTGTATTTTCATATAACAAATTCTTACAAAAATGACTTCAACTTACATTTGATCACTAAATTCTAGTCTTTGTTTTTAAATTTTTCAATTAAGTTGCCTTTTTCTCTTTATAATAGTAGCGTATACTAGTAAATCAGTAGATTCAGGTTATCTACTATGTTAGCTATAAGCATCCACTTCAACGCTCTCACCTAGAGTGCCAGTTCAATAGGTAACACAATCTTCAACTAGCAAGCTTGCAAACAGCTATTACTAAAAGCTTTTGCTTCAATTTTTATAAAAGTCCTGTTTATACGTAACCTTTATTTTATGATTCTCCTGGTAAAATATAATGTTTTGAAGACCTACTCAAAACTACAGGGAAAGTAGTCATTTATTACATGCTCCTAATTGGTTTACACAGGCAATTTACTCATATTTAAAAGCAATATCATTTTTTCACTATGACCCAGAGCAAGAAATATATTTTACATTTCAGCCAATTACACATGCATATGTATGTCTACACATAAATCAGAAACAAACTCACCCACACTCTACTTTCTGTCCTTTCCGATTAAAAATGAAAAATGCCATCCTGCCCACTACACTTATTTCACAACCCACTGCTGGATTGTAAACCTGCAGCTTGAAATTCACTGATATAAGAAACAGTTATCAACGTTTCTTTTTAACCCTGTTCCCTTTACCAAACCAAGGGTAACACTTCCCAGCAATAATATATCTCAGTACAAGCCTTGACTGTGGGGTTGGGGGGTGACATGTTGTTTGGAATGGGATCTCAGGTTCTTAAACATCTTCCATCACACCCTCCCCAATGGCACTGTTCTCTCAGGAGGTAAAAATTTCACAGAGAACTATACATTTACAAATAAATAGTTTTTCTGTTGCTGTTGCTTATAAATACATATACATGCAAAATGGACACTCACACCTTGCTAGTAAACCTACTAGTAAACGTAAGCAATGCATTCTTACTGTAATGAACTCTTAAGAAACAACCAGTCTATTAGGGTTCAGGGAAGATGACCAAATACTCTATAAAAATTGTTTAATAAAGCAATCTTCAAATGGGTAGTAAGCACATGCTTTCCAAGCACTTTCATCCTATGGTAAAATGCCTCCGTCACCATCTCAGATGCCTAAACACCACCCTGTGAGAGACTTGGGATCCAGGACATTACAGCTTTGGGGACCAACCCACTAACCTGTTATGATAAAAACACAAAAGCTGTGTGTTTTTATTGTATTAAGTGTCTACCCTGTGTTGGGTACAATAGAAAGAACTAGAGATAGTAAGAAAACAGAATGGCTGTCCTGGAGGGGCTTACAGATTATTATATCCTTCAAACAGTCATTTGAATAACAATTTGATCATAAATATAGAGCCTGTGGCATCTATATTTCCATGTGGCATCAAAGTTCTTTGTGATTCCACAACCTCTCTGCTCCCCCATCCCAACTCCCACCTTCAAGATGTCACCCCTTTAGGACATCTTCTCTAATACCCTCACTGAGAGCTTGTCCTTCCCTTCTCTGTCACCACCAAACCTTGCATCCAGAACTCCATTCCTCTATAGTTGCATATCTCATGATCACCAGTAATAATGACATAAGATGGACTTGGATAATTTACTGATAGTATAAATGCTGACAATACCTGTCAAGTGACAGAAAGAAACACTGATACTTTCTGAAAAAGCCAAAAAGGAATACCTGTACACAGTCTTGAAAACTGGCATTGGCTGGTTTCACTTAAGAGCCTAGCAATGCATCCTCTTCAACATTATAAATAATTTTTATGTTTGGGAAACACTGACAGCACCTGAATAGACATTACTTCATTCAATCTATCAACTTACTTATTTCTATCTTGAAAGTGATTTAGAAGTACAAACTGAAAGTTATAAAAATAGTCCCAGGGATGTAAATTACAGCATAGGGAATATAGTCAATAATATTGTAATTACTTTGTATGATGTCAGATGCGTACTAGACTTATCAGGTTGATCACTTCATAAAATATGTAAATATCTAATCACTATGTTGTACACTTGAAACTAATACAATGTTGAATTTCAATTGTAATTGGAAAGTAATTTTTTAAAAAATGAAATAATTTCTACCTTGACTCTATAAGCTCAACCTTTCTTCTTGTTATTCTGATTGACACCCATCACCTCTGTTCTAACACTGCCTCTCATCACAGTCCTGAAAACACAAAGTGGAAATGCTAACCAGAAATTCTATGAAGTAGATCCTAATAAACTGTAAAAGGCCTTTCATTTACTGAAAGGATACCATCTGAATGAAAAAAATCACCATATGTGACTGTACTATTTTTACTACTGAATAAGCCTAACTCCTACGTCCCCTCATTACACATTGGTACAAGCTCCTTACTCACTGTTAACTGTGGGAGCTATTTTACTAAGGCTAAATATACGGCAATGGCGTAATGTTAAAAAGGCATCCAATACCCATAACCCTTTATAGATGCTCTTCTAAATGAAGATTATCCTAGTGTTCACTACTAAATCAGCTAAATAAATCTACCAATATAGGAAACACATTTGAACCTAAAAATTACACATCTTACACATCCCTCTAGACCTATGTCACTGAGAAAGATGATACTTTACAATAATGTCAAATATGATGTGATCATCTAGCCTAGTAATATTTCAAATTGAAAAACATTGCTTCAAGTAAGTGAAAAAAATCAGACTCAACTCTATGCTAATGAATTTGAAAACTGTGAGTAACTAGTAAAAATTCTAAAAAAAAACATAAAATTACTCAACTTGATCCAGGAAGAAAAAAACTCAACTAGGATAAAAATAATGGATGAAACTGAGAAATTTACCAAAGAGTAACAAAGAATGACCTTTTGTAAGGGTGCCGGGCTAGAAGGTTTTATTATCAAATTCTTTCCAATTCTGAAGACTAAAGCATTTCTTAAACTGAACATAAGATAACAGAAAAGGAGTTCTAAATAATCTCATAAAGCTGGGATAACCTGATATCAAAATGTGAACCAAGAGGCAGAAAAACCAACACTATAGACAAATCTCATGCATGAATAAGGATGTGACAACCTTTATCAAGAACTATATTCAAAGATAAAAACGTCATGGCCAAGTAGGGTGTAAATTAAATATGCTAAGGTATTTCAATAGCAGGAATCATGACATTATAAGCTGTAACAGCAAATAAGACAGAGGGGGGAAGGTAATCTAAATAATGTACAAAATGTACTTTCATAAATCATATCTATTTCTAATGCAAAAATAAACAAACAAAAATCTTCAACAATGAATATAGAGGGATATACTTCATCATATCTATATATATAAAAAGCCAGTGACCATAACGCCATAATGACTGGAACGACCGGTTGCTGTGATGCCCACTGCAGCCCCAGCAAACTGGCTGATCCGGGGGTGGGGCCAGCCGACCAACCTCCCACAGCCCCTTGCACCAGCTGGCCCCACCCTGGTTTGGCCTCTCCCATCCCATCTCCCTTGACCCCTCACCCAGCTGGCCCCGCCCCCGATGGGTTCCCACCACCCCATTCGGTCCGCAGCCCCTTTCCCTGATAGGCCCCACCCCTGATCAGCCTCTCCCTCTCCACCGAGGGCGGGGAAGCTGGTCAACCTCCCATAGCCCCTTCCCCAGCCACTGACCCCCAATCAGCCCCCCAATTCCATTTGGGGGTGGGGCCAGCTGGCCCACAGCACCTCCCTACAGCCAGCCCCACCCCAATTGGGGGCAGGGCCCGCTGGCCAATCGCTCGTGGCCCCCACCCCAGCCAACCCGGCCCTGATCGGGGCCTGATTAGGGCTGGCCAGCCAGCCAACCTCCCACTGTCTCCTCCTCCCAACAGGCTTGGCCCAATTCACCGATTGGGGCCAGGCCTGCCGGACCCCACCGGTGCACGAATTCATGCATTGGGCCTCTAGTTAATCTAATAAAAATCCCCAAACAAAGATATGAAGAGAATGAACTGGGGGATCAGAGAGAAACATGGTCCAGGGAAGGTTGTTTGGTTTGGTGTGCTTTCAAAGATGTTTATAGACCCAAAGGGAGGAACCAATTAAGAGAGAAAAGCTTCCCTATCCAGTTTGGCTTAATGGATAGAGTGTTGGCCTGTGGACTGAAGGGTCCTTGGTTCGATTCCGGTTAAGGGCACACGCTTGGGTTTTGGGCTCGATCCCCAGTAGGAAGTGCAGGAGGCAGCCAATCAATGATTCTCTGTCATCATTGATGTTTCAATCTCTCTCTCTCTCCCCCTTCCCTTCCTCTCTCTAAAATCAATATAAGTATATTTTAAAATATTTTTAAAAATAAAATAAAGAGAGAAAAAAGATACAAGAAAGAGTGGAGGATAAAAGGGGCAAGTTCTGGAGACAGTGGAAGACAACAGCCAGAGTCTAGAGCAGTGGTTCTCAACCTTTCTAATGCCATGACCCTTTAATACAGTTCCTCATGTTGTGGTGACCCCAACCATAAAATTATTTTCGTTGCTACTTCTTAACTGTAATTTTGCTACTGTTAATGCATCGTAATGTAAATATCTGTGTTTTCTGATGGTCTTAGGCTCTATAGCAGCGGTTCTCAACCTGTGGGTCGTGACCCACAGGTTGAGAACTGCTAGCAGGGTCGTCTAAGACCATCAGAAAACACAGATATTTACATTACGATGCATTAACAGTAGCAAAATTACAGTTAAGAAGTAGCAACGAAAATAATTTTATGGTTGGGGTCACCACAACATGAGGAACTGTATTAAAGGGTCATGGCATTAGAAAGGTTGAGAACCACTGGTCTTAGAGGGAGGGTTGGTTCTAAACAGGGAGACACAGGGCGATTCTTTGAGATCTGAGAAAAGAAAAGGAGGTAGGTAGGTCAGCTGCACAGTCTGCTGATGAAAAAGATGAGTTTGAGGGAGCTCAGATCTAATTACCCAAATTTTACTGAGATAAGAGGCATGGTTGTCCACAAAGAGAAAGGAGTTTAGTGTTTGTGTAAGAGGTCTCAGAGACTGATAAGAAGTAGGTAAAGTTACAGTGGGAGTGGAAGAGCTGACCAATTTGAAGGACCAACAAAACACTAAGGAACAGCAACCAGGGGTCTGTAAGTGTGGAGAGTCACGAATTTTTGGTGGCTCCAGTGTGCAGAGCAGTGTTACTTATTCTAACAAAGTTTGGCAACCTGGATGAAGGAATGGAGAAGGATTGCCAAATATGGATTTTTCCAGAAGGAGAAAGAATTCAGTAAGATGAGATACTGAGAGCCATTTATGTGATCAATCAAATATGCAAGGTGGTAAGTGACAAGGAAGGAACTGAGAAAGGAGATACAGGTTCTAAGAATAGGGGAGGAGAGCTGAGTGTTTGAGGGCCCCAAAAAGTCTGGATAGAGGTTGTAATCATTTTTTGATAAAAGGCTACAAGGGTTATAAAAAGATCCAAACTAGCTATGGGAAAAGGGAGCGATGAAGGACATGAACAGTCTCCTAACATCTATATATATAAAACCCCAATATGCAAATAGACCGAACGGCAGAACAACTTAACAACCAAACAACCGGTCGCTATGACGTGCACTGACCACCAGGGGGGCATTTGTAGAACACGGTGGGCATCAGCAGCAAGTGGATGGTGGAGCAGGTGAACCGGGGCACCAGACCAAGGTGGGGTGCCGGTTGCTTTCATCAGGGTGAGCCTCTGGTGGTTACTGAAAATTCTTTGCTCCCGCTCACCCCGATCCCACCTGGTGCTCGCACCTGCTGCTGCTGACGGCCCCACTTACACCCACTGCTGGTGCCCAGAGCAAGCCCCGATTGCTCGGCACCATCAGTGCACGCGAGCAGCAGCTGCCAACCCTGATCACCCCTCAGGGCTTCTCCACTTCCCCCTGCTTCAAAGGGGTAATCAGGGCCAGCAGCTGCTGTTGCCGCTCACACCTGCTGCTGGCACTGGCCCCACTTGCACCTGCTGCTGGCGCCAGCCCCAATCGCTCCGCACTGTCAGTGGGTTCTAGGGGGGCCTGTACCGTCAGCATGTGGAAGGAGCGGCGGCAGGAGTGAGGCTGCCGGAAGACAGGAGACCAGGGTCTGTGGCAGGAGGGGCCAGGCAGGGGGCCCGGATGACGGGCGAAGACCTGCCCTGTGCCCACTGCAGCCTCATGGCCCACAGTTCCTTTCAAGGTGCATGAATTCATGCACTGGGCCCCTAGTATTATGATAATGAGTTAAGGAATAGCAAAGATTAGGAACAAAATATGCCATAATAATATGTAAAGTGCCTACTCTTGTTATACTTTTATGGCTTGTCCTTTGAAAAATTGTTCATTTATCCTTTTCAGAAAGTATGTACCCATTATGATACTGAGCAAAATTGAACAGTTAAAAGAAAAAAGTAGACATAAGCTCCAACGTGCTTTTAAAATTATGAATCAACTAAGTACAATGTTTCTTCCATAAGAAAATCATATTGATATCAAAACTGACCATGAAAATAACAAAATGTACACAAAGATAAAATAAATGTGTGATACTGAACCATCTAAGGCTTTTAAATTATTTTTTTTTTTTGCCCCTGTAATAACATCTGATTTCACTTTACAGGCAGTTACTTAGTTGTGATCATAGAGCTGAGAACTGTATCTTGTCAGGCCATTGCTCAAATGCTGAGCTTTTAAAAGTGGGTTAATTATACCTTTTTATCCCTAGAGGGTGCTAAGGCCACTGACTGTTATGGTTGGGCACACATTTCCTAAGAAGTAAAAAGCAAAGCAAACTCCCAGTCTCCTTCCCAGAGCCTCACACAGATTGGGAGGGAGCCATGCCAAGGGGGTAAAATGGGATTTGAAAAGTTGGCCCTGTTACAACACCCCAAAACTCAAACTCTGCTGCATATGAAAAGTTGCATAATATTAGAGGCACTTAAACATCCTAACACTGAGGCTGACCCCACACCAATTAAATCCGCATTAAAAAAGTTTCCCAGGTGATTCCAATATACAGCCAAACTTGAAAACTAATGTTTAAATTACAGATATTATCACATCTTTAAAATTATATAAAATGCAAATAGGGGAAAAGTCTCATCAGCCATCCTTCGTCAGCAACTTTTTATCCAGTACCAGGGGCAGCAGCAAGGACATTATCTGTGTGTCTTATCAAAGGAGCTGCTGAGTTAGTGTCTACCAAGGAGGATAAGGAAGGGAGAGCTCCCTGTGCACTTTGGGGCTAAGGATATCCAATTAAACTTTACTTCTGAAAAACAAAACCAAAGCATAGATTCTTCATAAGTATAATACCCAAAATAGGCCTAATGTTTATTATTAATGTAAGCCCTAAACTAGAAAATCAATTTCAACCTAAAAATTCAATTTTTGAAAAATTTAAAACTATTTAAAAATAAACTATTAACGTAATAAACTATTGTGAAAAGATACTGAAAACTGACACAGATTAATAGAGTTTTCTAATAATCACATTAAAATACTTTGCCCATTGTGATTTAGATATTATTATTAGAGTAAGACAGCACTGGTTTCCTCTTCCCATTTGAAATTTTTGATGTACTGACTGGAAGGAGGTAGTCATGGTTACTATGGTGGGAAGAGAAAGGAATATGAAGACAGAGTGTTCTTATACTGAGAGGCTAACTGCCAGATTTATTTGGGTTACTAACCCAGTAACAGATTAACACAGGTACACATTCATGTGTGCATGCACATGCACATGTATACATGCACGTGCACACACACACACACCACAAACATACACCACAAACACACACACATCCTGAACTCAGGGCTAAAAATGTAGATGTAGAAATGGTTGAAGGAGACAAGGAGGTGTGGGTCTCAAAGACTGAAAATAACTTTCTGGCTCTTCAGTTTGGCTATGTCCCCCACCCCTAGTCAGCAAATAGCATATCCATTTTTCCCTACAATACATACATTTTCTAAAGGCCCTCATTTAAAAAATGAAGGAAGAAAGGGAGGGAAGATGGGAGGGAGGGAGAGCTTTAAATAAAGGTGTTGCTATTTTACCTAGGGCAAAAATATAGAAATGAAGCACAGTGAACTCCAGCTAGCTGACCAACTGCATGCTGCCACCCTGTGTGTGCCTGGGGGCACAGCTTCAGCTCCTGGAAGCCCACTCATTATTCATTCATCATCAGGAAACAAAGCTGAGTGTGCCAGGAACTGTGACAACTGTACTATGGATTGGGGTAAATAATATCCTGGTATTTCAGATTTCTGATTTCACTGGTTGCGTTTTGTTATCTCAAACTACTGTAGATACAAATAAATTTATATCCTTCAAGAAGTGAAAAAAAAATGACAAAGACGAGAAATGTGGCGGAATAAGAAGGGAAATGGTGGAGATAACTGTACAAACCCCTTTGAGTAAGAAGAATATTTAGAGAGACAGAAGACTGGAAGGGAAAACAGAAAAAAAAAATTTTTAGATCTAAGTAGATGAAATATCATTTGGGGGTAAATAATTTTTCAATATTTCAGTTTTCTACTACAGACCCCGAAAACAACTATAACTTGTGATCTTCCCAGCTACCTCCCCCTAATTTTATCTGATTTTTGTCTTTTTTTATTTCAAAGAGCATGCCATATTTCAAATCTACACACACACACATATATATAACTGGTAACTCATATAAAACCAAGCCATAAATAGCTATGTTAGACAAAAAAAAAATTTTTTTTAAATGTTCAAATATAATCTAATAATATCTAAAGAATATCTGGAAATTTAAAAGCAATCAGTTAAAACAATCTTTAAAGAAATATATTTATATATTTGACCATCTAAAAACAGACCAATGGCCCAACTGGTGTGGCTCAATGGTTGAGCTTCGACCTGTGAATCAGGAGGTCATGGTCTGATTCCTGGTCAGGGCACATGCAGGGGTTGCAGGCTTGATCCCCAGTGTGAAGTGTGCAGGAGATAGCTGAGCAATGATTCCCTCTCATCATTGATATTTCTCTTTCTTTCTCTTTCTCTCTCTCTCTCTCTTCCTCTCTGAAATCAATAAAAATGTATTATAAAATAAAACAAAAAGAAAACCAGACCAATGGTAGAAAATTTTGTAGAACAACAACAAAAGTTTCTTTGACAAGTAATGTGCCAAGAAAAAAAGAGACTTGGAAATATCTATAGATCAGAAGAACATAAAAGACACGAACCTATAAAATATGTAAAACTTATTTGTCCTGAGTTTAAAATATTTAAAAATCATCAGACTTCAGAAAATTGTAAATTTAAACACTTATAGTATATTTGATCACTTAAGAAATTGCTTTTTTTTCATTTCTTAAAACTATTGTGATTAAATAAATTTTTACATTCCTTATCTTTTGGAGCATATAGAATGAAAACATATTAACGAAATAATATATCTGAAGTCTCCTTTGAAATAGTATGGAGGGTGAAGTGCTTAGGATGGTAAATGAAAAAATACTAGCTATTGCTGTTAATTACTAAGCTGAATGACAGGCAAATTGAGGCTTATTACACCATTTTATTTTGTAATCATTTTGAAACTTCCACAATGAAAAGTTTTAAAAAGGAATAAAAGAAGCCCAGTTTTTAAAAAAAAACTAAGTTTACAAAAGTATTGTTAATGTATTGTTACAGTGTTATAGTTCAAATAGTAATGGTAAGCAAGAAATGATATATAACACTGTTTAAGTAAATAAAGCCAAGTATCTAGAGGCAAAGCACATAGTAGGCATTCAATAAAGGTCACTGCCCCCCAAAATAATCACAGCCAAGAGGAAATTAAATAATTTCTGAACTACCACTAGGAGTCAGATTTATACACACCAAAGCTGAAAAAAATAACAATAAGAATAGAAAATTATTTCTAGAAATATGATAGCCAGTGTTTTTTTTCTTGACAGTGTTCTTAATTCCTTTTGGTAAGGCAGGGGAAGGGTACAAATTTGAAGACTGAAAAACTTTACAAGATACCAAGTTTTTAAATAATCAAAAATCAAAATCCCAGGAGAACCATGTATATCATTTACTTCCATTTGTGTCAAAATATAAAAATGAATGTGGGTATGAAAGGATACATGAGTCACTACTGCTGGTGTGTACAGTCACCCCTGGAGAAAAAAGATGTCTATTTCACTGTACTTTTTACCTGTCTTTCCTGTTTGAATCACTTAATATAACAAAAAATACAACATATGAAATAAAAATTCTCTGGATGGTATTAATAGCATATGAAACAATGGGGAAGAAAGGCTTAGTGAACTTGAATAGAAGTTAAAACAAATTATCCAAACAGAAGCACAAAGAGAAAAGACTGAAAAATAACACAGTTTCAATGACCTGTAGAGCAGTGTGAAATAATCTAACATACATGTAATTAAGGTCCCAGCAGGAAAGGAGAGAGAGCAAACTGCAAAGAATAGCTGAAGAAATAATGGCAGATTTTTACCCAAATTTGATTAAAAACATTAATCTACAGATCTAAGCAGCTCACTGAACTCCAAGAAGAATGAATATAAATGAAACAACACACAGGCATGTCACTGTGTGTGTGTGGGGGGGGGGGGGGCAGATGGGGGCGACCAGGCCAGAAGGTGGGGCAGAAGTGAAGAATATTGGGGTGTGGGGGTTGTGACAACAGACTTTTAAAGTGCTAAAGTAGATTTTTCTATTTAGCAATTTTATCCTTCAAAAATGAAAGCAATAAAGATATTTGCAAGTAAACAAAAGTTGAGAAAATTTGTTACCAATACTATGAGCAATGCTAAAAGTACTGAGTTAGACTGATGGAAATGAAAGCAGATTAAAGTATGTATCTTTATTTAATACTAGTGGCCCGATGCATGAAATTCATGCACATTAAAAGGGAATTAATTATAGGAAATACTTTAATATTGTGGGTATCTGGCTCCCTCCTCCCTCCTGTCAGAGTCTGGGCCGGCACCCAGGGAAACACAGCATCAAGTCCCTGCCGGCACTCACAGGGACCCAGAGTCAAGTCCTGGGTGTGGGTATCCAACTCCCTCCTCCCTCCTGTCAGAGTCTGGGCTGGTGCCCACGGGGTCACTGCATCAAGTCCCGCTGGCGCTGCGAGACCCAGAGTCAAGTCCCTGCCAACCCACATGCGCCTCGCCATGCACGCACCCTGCCCACCCATGTGCGCCTTGCCGCACACGCAGCCCCGTCCACCCACGCATACCTCAAAATCACACGAGATCCAGATCCACCAGCGCCCATGGCGACACAGTGTCAAGCCCCTGCCAGTGTCCACAGGGATGTAGCATCAAGCCCCTGCCAGCACTGCAGGGGGCGCAGCATCAAGTCCCCGCCAAATCGCATGAGCCTCACCACACACGCAGCCCCGCCCACCTGTACAAGCAGGCTGTGTGGGGAGACCAGGCCAGCAGGGGGGTTAGTGAGGGACGACCAAACAACTGAACAGCAGGCTGCATGGGGCGACCAGGCCAGCAGGGGGGTTAGTGAGGGACGACCAAACAACTGAACAGCAGGCTGCATGGGGGGACCAGGCCAGCAGGGGGGTTAGTGAGGGACAACCAAACAACTGAACAGCAGGCTGCATGGGGTGACCAGGCCAGCAGGGGGGGCAGTAAGAGGCGACCAGGCCGGTGTGGGGTGAAGTTGGGGGCGACCAGTCCAGCAGGAGGGCTGTTGGGGGTGATTAGGCTGGCAGGGGGGACAGTGAGGGATAATTAGGCCAGTGTGTGTGTGTGGGGGGGGGGGCAGATGAGGGTGACCAGGCCAGAAGGTGGGGCAGTTAGGGGTAACCAGGCCGGCAGATGGGGGCAGTTGGGGTGACCTGGATGGCAGGGAGGGGGCAGTTGGGGGCAACCTGGCTGGCAGCAGGGGCAGTTAGGGGTGACCAGGCAGGCAGACAGGTGAGTGATTAGGAGCCAGCAGTCCAGGATTGTGAGAGGGATGTCCGACTGCCAGTTATACCCCGAGGGGTCCTGGATTGGAGAGGGTGCAGGCTGGGTTGAGGGAACCCCCGTTCTGTGCATGAATTTCGTGCACTGGGCCTCTAGTAGAAGATAATGATAGATAGCATTGGGCCCTTCATATATTAACTGGTTATGAACAAATATTTATTTATGATAAATTTTACAGAGCATAAAGTTCCCAATCTAAATCTTTATAATCCAATCACTTAAAAATCACATGCTTTAAGCAACTATAACAAAAACAAATGTCATTTTTTTTCACAAAGGAAGTAGTTAGCCAACTCCCATACTTGCAAGAACTCTCACCGAAAATAACATTAATTAGGCTTATAACTCCATGTATATGGATGTGATCTATTCAAGCTAAAAATAGCTTTCTGGTCATTTATCAGCTATTGTCATTCTCTAATTTAAAGGCTAAATGCATCATACAGACCACGTTAGGCAAATCCTGGTGGAAAACATACTAAAATATAAATTAACTTAAGAAAAGTTAAAGTTGTAATATTGGAGCACAAAGAGATAACCATGACACTATTATTTTGGAATGCTAATAAGATTATTTCTTAAAGCCCTAAAACATATGTTTTAAATAAACTAGTAAATCATAATTAACAGACATATACATTTTTAAAACTGATGCAAACACAAGTCATCCATTCCAACCCATCATTAGAATTCCTCCTCTTGAAGCTTTCCTCTGGAATGAGCAACACTACCTTTCAGGAATTCGGCAACACACAGCTTGCATTCCTTGCACCACTGCTTCAAATTCAGTGTTCCTTCTTCTGAGAACTGCCTCCCAGTGCTCGCCTTTCATCTGCCCTCATCTTCCTTCAGACCCTTTTAGGGAAAAATCTATCAATAACAGCTAAACTGAAAGTACTTAACTATATCCTGGCACTGTTCTAAGGACTTTATGTGTACTAACTCATTGCATCTGCACAAAAAACCTACCTGGGAGGAAGGAACTGCCCTTGATCTCCATTTTACAAAGGAGCACACTGTGGCACATAGAAGCAAACTCCCAGGGCTTATAAGAAGTGCCAGGTTTGAGCCCAGGCAGACTGCCTCCAAAATGTGAACTTTTTAACACTATGCTACACTATTTCTCTGTATTATTTACGTACACCAAAGGAAGGTCCTGTCTGAACTAGCAGTGCCTCATCTTTCAGGTCTGAACTGGAATATCACATGCTCTTGAATCCCTTTCCAGATCCCCAAACAGGACTATGACTATGTGAGTCAACAGTACCCAAGCTCCTCTTATATTAGATGCATGCATGTGTTTGAGTCACTAATTTCATGCATGTATCACCTGCTAAACTCCATGATCAAGATTTATCACAGTCATTTTATTACCCTTGTCCCCAGTATCTATATACAACTGAGTGGCCAGATTATTATGATCTCTGAATGCATAATAATCTGGCCACTCAGTGTATGTCCTATATAATAAAAGGCTAATATGCAAATTGTCCCCTCAACCAGGAGTTCAACCAGCAGGCAGGCCGGCCAACGCCCATATCCCCTACCCCTGGCCAGGCTAGCCGGACCCCACCCATGCACAAATTCACGCACCAGGACTATAATACACACACACACACACACACACACACACACACACACACACACACTTAGTGGCCAAGATTATTATGCATTCAGATATCATAATAATCTGGCTACTCAGTGAACATAAAAGGCTAAGTGTCCATCTGTCTTATTGGTAGCTATGACGTGCACTGACCATCAGGGGGCAGATACTCAACACAGGAGCTGCCCTGATGCACACTGGTTATCTAATAAAAGCGTAATATGCTAATTAGACTGAACAGCTGAACGACCTTCCAGACGACCTTTCTGGACAAAGCCAGGGCTGCAAGGGCCAAAGCAGCTGCCGTGGTTGCAAGGGCCAAGGCAAGCCACCACAGCTGCAAGGGCCGAGCCCCTTATACGATTTTCATGCATCGGGCCTCTAGTTTAAAAATAAAAGGCACCACAGACCTGATGCAGACAAACCAATACTCCACTTCCCCCAAGTGAGACACAGGTACAGCCACCACCCCAGAGTCACACCCCACCAAATAGCAGCCAATGCTGCCAAGACTCCATGGTGGAAAATGCAGCCCACAGCCCAGCCAAGCCCAGAAATGGTGGTTGTGGATGCCGGATAATGATGTCACGTAGCAACACATGGCATCCTCTCCCTACCGACTAGCATCCTTGGAGTTTCTTCAGCCCAGGAACATGACTTGCTTTATAACCAGGTGCAAACACTTTATAGTTTAACCAAATGTTTGTGGAGCATTTTCCTGTGCCTTATTTCATTTCATCCTCACAGAAGTCCTGGTGTAGGTAGTTAGGAGACTCGGCAGAATCTTATTTTCTTTTCACTAGTAAGAAGCGAATAGCAGTATTAAAATATTTCTTCTAATTAATTTCCTTTCAATGTGCACGAATCTGTACACTGGGACACTAGTTTATCTATATCTCACCATGTTTCATGATCTAGTTGAAATCCCAACTCTCAGAAACTTCTAATAAATCCAGAAAAGCAATAGTTTCTTACCTTTCTATACGACCCACATAACTTTGTTCCATACTATTATAATAATAAAGTATCTTAATTGTGTCTCATTGCATCCCATTTGCCATTATTATTTGTGGTCTCATTTATTCCTTATGTAAATCTCTTTTCCATCTCTGAGATTTTTAAGCTACCTGATGATAGGAAAACCAGTCCCTAGAGCACATGCACAACCCTAGAAGCACAGTGTGTGCTCATATGTGGTTGAGTTCATATGTATCAGAGTGAATAAAAAGACTAAACATGTCTCCACTGTTTCAATAAGGCTCACAGAGAAGACAACTCACAATGGATAATTGATGTGAACAGTCCTTTTCCCAGAGGAAAATAAAGCAATCAATAACTGATCAATAGAACTGGAGTGAGATGTGGAGAGAAAGGAGGACAAAAAAAGGAAAACCCCTCGGAGCTGTCAGGAAAGCTGGCCTCTCTCTGCTTTTCTATCTTCCTCTAGGTGAGACCTAAGCATCCACAACCTCAGTTCAGCTCAGAAATGAATTTCCATTTTATTAT
Organism: Corynorhinus townsendii; assembly: GCA_026230045.1. Lineage (NCBI taxonomy): Eukaryota > Metazoa > Chordata > Mammalia > Chiroptera > Vespertilionidae > Corynorhinus > Corynorhinus townsendii. The sequence continues at coordinate 136,490,824 of JAPDVU010000002.1, read as the reverse complement.
AATAGAAATCACTAACAGACATACTCCGATACACACACAATTTCTACAACTTAATTTTGAGAGGGGAAAAGTTATCCTCACTGCTGAGGTAACTGGCATTATAATCTTACAAACCAGCATTTAAGTTTCAATTATAACTCTGTGATTTTACTGTTACTAAAAAAAGATCATTAAGTTATGCTATGATGATCTTACTAAAGCACCCCAGAAAACAGAATGTTGAGGTTACTTGCTGCAGAAAGAAATTCCACCAGGTATCCATGAATGCCATGTCACAGAATGGGTCTTGAATGCACAGTCCTTACGATTTGTAATATTTATGCATCTACTCTACCTACTACAGGGATGTGCTGCTTTAGAAATAAGTAAACTTCATATTGGAACTCAAAAAGCATAATTATTTTATAGCCAAAGAATTATTTACTTTACCAGTGGAGTCACTGGAGGAGAAAGCTGGGTAGACAGGAGACCAAGAAGAAGCAGTGGTATGCACCAAGGAGTGCCACTTGCAAAAATGTGAGACCTCTCATCTCTTAAGATCACATCTAGTCTATAAAGCAAGGCAAATCATTCAAGTTTTGGCAGTCACAATCTTAAGACTTATGGGTTTTCCAAAATTCACCAAGGTATAGGACATTTGGAAATGTCTAACTTTGCTGAGGAACACATGTGAATCCCGTGTACAGCCAAGCTGGAACAGAGGGTTCACTCAGTTGGTGAGTCAGCCCTGCAGTCTGCCAAGTGCCCACCTTGCAAACCTTATCTGTTCTTTATTCTTTGTTGTCAAGAGTGTAACACTCTAGCAAACCCCAAGCCGTCTGATTTTCCATCAGAAAAACTCTCCCAACTGTCTACATCTACCACCTGGTCCAGCCCATCACATCTCACTGAGACTTCTGCCACAGCCTCTGCACTGGCCTCCATGTCATTTCACCTACTTCCCTGCTGTCTAACCCACACCCACCACAAAGCCAAGCCTGCTCCCTTGCATTATTCTCACTTAGTCTCTTCCAACAGTGTCATCAGCAAGTTCTATAACTACATTACATGTACTTCATTAATGTCGAGAGAGAGAGAGGGAGAGAGAGAGAACCATACACACACACACACACAAATATACACTAGTGGCCTGGTGCACAAAATTCATGCACATTAAAAGGTAATTAATTAGAGGAAATATTTTAATATTGCTAATTGCCTTTCTCTACAATAAAAGTGTCAGAGATGAAAGAAAATTAGTAAAATGTATATGAAAATCTCCCTCCTGTCAGAATCTGGGGCGCACCATGGATCTAGAGTCAAGTCCCTGCCCACCACCCGCACATGCTTTGAAAACCCAAGAGACCCAGACCCGGCCGGCCCCACCCCCGTCAAGCCCCTCCGGACAGGGGGCACAGCCTCAGGTCCCCCAGCCCAGTGCCAGGCGGGGGGCGCAATCTCAGGTCCCCCGGCCTGGCACGGGGTGGCGGGGAGCAGTCTCAGGCCCCAGTCAAGCCCTGCCGGGCAGGGGGGTGCAGCCTCAGGACCCCCAGCCCAGCCCTGGGGTGGTGGGGGCAAGGCAGGAGGTCTCGCATCAAGCCCTGCCAGGCAGGGGGCACAGCCTGAGGTCCCCTGTCAAGACCCGCGGGGCAGGGGGCACGGCCTGAAGTCCCTCGCCCCCACCCAGGCACCATGCAGCCTCAGGTCCTTGCTGCTTGGTCGTGACATTATGGCATCCCAGCTAATTTGCATATTCCTCTATTACATAGATAGACAAACAGACAGACAGACACTCACACACATACTAGAAGCTGGGTGCATGAAATTTGTGGGGAGCAGGCCTAAGCCAGCTGTCGGATACCCTTAGCACTGCGTGGAGGTGGGAGAGGCTCCTGCCACCACCAATGGAGCGCACTGACCATCAGGGGACAGCTCCTGTGTTGAGTGTCTGCCCCCTGGTGACCAGTGCGCATCACAGCAACCTGTCATTCCGCCATTCAGTCAATTTGCATATTAGCCTTTTAATATATAGGATGGTTTTTAATCAGGGGTGATTTTGCCCTTCGAAGGACACCTGGCAATGTTTGAAGACATTTTTGGTTGTCACAAAAAAAGGGGCAGGAGTTACAGCTATGGGTAGAGGCCAGTAATGCTACTAGGACATACAGGACAGCCCCCACAACAAGAAATTACATAGCCTAGCACATAATAGTTAGTGCTGAGACTGAGAAACCCTGCTGTAAATTACCAGACATTTGAGTGAATATCTAAAAAGGGTTCGCTAATACTTTAATCATATCTTTTACTTCTTTCCTATTCTATTTACTAGAGGCCCAGTGCACAAAATCCATGCACTCGGTGGAGGGGATTACTCAGCCCAGCCTGCGCCCTATTGCAGTCCAGGGGCCCTGGGGGGATGTCCGACTGACAGCTTAAACCTGTTCTCTGTGGGGAGTCTTAGCACTGCTGCAGAGGTGGGAGAGTCTCCTGCCACTGCCACTGCGCTCACCAGCTGTGAGCCCGGCTTCTGGCTGAGCAGCACTCCCCCTGTGGGAGAACACTGACTATCAGGGAGCAGCTCCTGCATTGAGTGTCTACCTCCTGGTGGTCAATGCGAGTCATAGCACCAGCTGATCCGCCATCAGGCCAAAACTGGCTCTCCGACATTCCCTGAGGGCTCCTGGATTGCGAGACAGTGCAGGCCAGGCCGAAGGACCCCATAGGTGCACCATCAGGGCCAGGTAGGGACGTGTGAGGTTGGCCAGCTGGGTAGGCACCACTGGAGGGCTTCAGAGCGTGTCGGGCCCATCTTGCTCAGTCCCAATTGGCCTGACCCCAAGCAGCAAACTAATTTGCTGGTCGGAGCATCACCTCCTGGTGGTCAGTGCATGGCATAGCGACTGCTCGACTGGTTGACTGTCTGCCCCCTGGTGGCCAGTGCACATCATAGTGACTGGTTAACTGAACAACTGTCTGCCACCTGGTGGTCAGTGCACGACATAGAAGTGGCCTTAGTATATCATTAGCATACTAGAGGCCCGGTGCACGAAATTCATGCATGGGGTGTGTGTGTGGGGGGGGGTCCCTCAGCCCAGCCTGCACCTTCTCCAATCCGAGACCCTTCGGGAGATGTCCGACTGCTGGTTTAGGCCCAATTCCTGAACTAACTGCTCACCTGCCTGATCGCCCCTAACCACTGTGCCTGCCTGCCTGATGCCCCTAACTGCTCCCCTGCCTGCCTGATTGCCCCTAACCTCTCTGCCTGCCTGCCTGATCGCCCCTAACCACTCTGCCTGCCTAATCACCCCTATTTGCTTCCCTGCCTGCCTGATAGCCCCTAACTGCCTCTGCCTGCCTGCCTGCCTGCCTGATAGCACATAACCACCTCTATCTGCTGGCCTGATCACTCCTAGCCACCTCTGCCTGCCAGCCTGGTTGCCCCTAACTGCCCTCCCCTAACTGCCATCCTCTGCCAGCCAGGTCATCCCTAACTGCCCTCCCCTGCTGGCCTGATCGCCTCTATCACTGCTGCCTCAGCCTCCACCACCATGGCTTTGTCCGGACGGATGTCTTAAAGATGTCCAGTCTAATTAGCACATTACCCTTTTATTAGTATAGATTATGCTTTGATTGGTTGACTGGTAACCAGACATTTAGCCTTTTATTATATAGGGTCATTTCCAAACAGAGCAATAAAACAAAATTGAATTACTATCTCGTATTTTAACATTATGAATAATAATACATTTTAGCAATAACTACTACCAGCGGGGGGGAGGGGGGGGAGATGGGGGGGAGCAGACATCACATTAGCACTAAAATTAAAGTATATGATTTGAGAGAACCAAGAGGCAGATTAGGTAAATGCTGGTACCCGCCACCTCCCACAACCACATCAAAATTACAACTAAAATACGGAACAACCATCACTCCAAACCACTTGAAAGCTGGATGAATGGAAGTCATACAATTAAAGAAGTAAATACGAAAGCATATTGAGAATGATAGGAGAGCTGGAGGTATGGAACAGGCTGGTCTGACACCCATGTATGGCATATTTTTAATTGGGAGGGATATCTCCAAGACCTCCTGTGAGAAGCAGGGTGTCCCAGGCCCAAACCAGACACCCAGCCCAGGATTCCAGAACTGGGAAAAACGAGCAGGGATTGTGGCTGAGTGACACAGAGGCTGCTGGAGTCCCAGGTGTTCCTCTTAAAAGGGCCCATGCACAAACTTACCTGGTCCCACTTCCTCTAAGCATTAGCACCAGATGGCAGCATTGGGGAAATCAAGGATCATATGGGGAGGAACTGCACTGTCTTGCATAGGGGCAGGAACTCGGGGGCAGCTTTCTCCCAAACAGGGATGCTCACAGGAGTCATTGTTCCTTGTATTGGGGCCTCCCCCAGAGCTGACTGGCAGCTATATCTGCATTTCCATCAATGTGGCCCACATGGCTCACTCCACCATGGTGATCCCCTGAGACCCCACCCCATCCAATTTGCAGCCCCACCCAAGCGTTTGCAGTGGCTTTTCCTTATGAATGGCCTGTCCTGGCTCCACCTTCAGACTTTGCTAAAATCTCTAAAAGTTCACATCTGGGCCTTGCCTGGGTACTTCCTAGCTCAATATAAGTAGCAACCATCTGCAGATCACACTGTAGATCCTGCTGGGAAGCCCCAGGCAGTGCTGACTTTGTACCTCACGGGAGGCCCCAAAGCTAGTGCACCTGGTGGACACCTTCAGACTATATCAGATTACAACTCTACACATCCACAAGAGACACAGTCAAGGGGCAGATTCAGCACCAGTACCAAAGCCCCACTGAAGCAAGTCCTGATCCATAGAGGTGTCTCCTACACAGCAGTTCTTCCATTGTAGACACAACTGGTCCTCACAGCCAATGGCCTGCAGTCAATTCCTCCCAATGATGCCAACAGCAATCAAGGCTCAACTACAACAAGACTGTACACACAGCCCACACAGGGGCACACCTAGAGCACCCAGCTCAGGTAACTGGGAGGCTGAGCCACTGAGCCCTACAGGACACCTAATACATAAGGCCACTCTACCAATTCCAGGAAACATAACAGCTCTACTTAATACACAGAAACAAACACAGGGAAGCAGCCAAAATGCATAGAAAAGAAAGCATGTCAAAAATGAAAAAAATGGAAGCAAGCAAACTACTGGATACCAAGTTCAAAACAATGGTTATAAGTTATTCAAGGTTCTTAATGAGAGCTTCAAGGGACTTAATGATAACCTCAAGGAACTTAGTGAGAATGTCAAAAACATAAAAGAGGACCAGTCAGAAATTAGCATACACTAACTGAAATAAAGAATAATATACAGAGAATCAACAGTACAGGATTCCAAGAATCAAACCAATGATTCGGAATATGAGGAAGCAAAAAACACCCAATCAGAAAAGAAAAAAGAATTTAAAAAAAATAAAGAAAATGTAAAGAGCTCTGGCTCACCTTTAAGAGTAGCAACATTCACATTATGGGGGTGCCAGAAGGAAAAGAGAGATATATTGAAAACCTATTTGAAGAAATAATGACAGAAAACTTCTCCTACCTGGTGAAAGAAATAGACTTACAAGTCCAGGAAGCACAGAGAATCTCAAACAAGAAGTACCCAAAGAGGTCCACACCAAGACACATCATAGTTAAAATGCCAAGAGCAAAAGACAAAGAGAGAATCTTAAAAGCAGCAAGAAAAAAAGCAGTTAGTTACCTACAAGGGAGCACCCATACGACTGTCAGCTGATTCTCAACAGAAACTTTGCAGGAAAGAAGGGAGTGGCAAGAAATATTCAAAGTGATGAACAGCAAGAACCTACAACTAAGATTACTCTACGCAGCAAAGCTATCATTTAGAACTGAAGGACAGATAAAGAGCTTCACAGACAAGAAAAAGCTAAAGGAATTAATAACCACCAAATCAGTATTATATGAAATGCTGAAGGGTATTCTTTAAGAAAAGGAAGAAAAAGAAAAAAGATCAAAAATAGGAAAAACAAAATGGCAATAAATACATATCTATCAACTATTGAATCTAAAAATCAAAATAAACAAACAAGTAATCTAATGAACAAAATAAACTGATAAATAAAAGAGAATCAGAGGCACTGGAACATGGAACAGACTGACAAATCTCAGAGGGAAAGGGGAGAGGGGGATGGGAAGAGATTAACCAAAGAACTTATCTATACTAATAGAGGAATATGCAAATTGTCCGGGATGCTGTCACAGTAACAGTAACGACTGGCAGGCTGCCTGGGGTGACAAGGCTGGCAGGGAGGTTAGTGAGGGATGACCAAACAACTGAACAGTAGGCTGTATGGGCAACCAGGCCTAGCAGGGAGGTTAGTGAGGGACGACCAAATGACTTAAGAGCAGGCTGCATGGATCGATCAGGATGGCAGGGGGCTTAGTGAGGGATGACCAAATGACCGAATAGCAGGCTGCATGGTATGACCAGGCCGGCGGGGGGGGGGGGGGGGGTAAGGGGGGGCGCAGTTGGGGGTGACCAGGGCAGCAGGGGTGGCAGTAAGGGGTGACCAAGCCAGCAGGGGGGCAGTTAGGGGTGACCAGGTCAGCAGAGGGGGGCAGTTGGGGCAACCAGGCCAGGAGGGGGGGCAATAAGGGGTGACTAGGCCAGTGGGTGGGACAGTTAGGGGCAACTAGGCTGGCAGAGGGGGGCAGTTGGGGGCAACCAGGTTGGCAGGGGGGCAGTTGGGGTTGACCAGACTGGCAGGGGGGGGGCAGTTAGGGATGATCAGGTAGGCAGGCAGGTGAGTAGTTAGGAGCCAGTGGTCCTGGATTGTGAGAGGGATGTCCAACTGCCGGCTTAGGCCCTATCCCCAGGATTGGGCCTAAGCCGGCAGTCAAACATCCCCTGAGGGGTCCTGGATTAGAGAGGGTGCAGGTTGGGCTGAGGGGGGAACCCCCCCTCCGCCCCTCTCCCCCTACCCCCAACCCCATGCACGAATTTCATGAACCGGGCCTCAATTATGTATATAAGCCTTACCTGTGGACACAGACAATAGGGTAGTGAAGGCCTGGGGTGGGCAGGAATGGGTGGAGGAGGGCACTGGGGGAAAAAAAGGGTCATCTATAATATTCTCAATAATATTTTTTTAATAAAGAGAAAAATAAAATATATGATTAATTACCTATGGTAAAACAGGCATGAAGAGGTACAACTGCTTCTATGTCACTCAACTAAGATAAGGAAAGCTGGGATTTCATCCCAGGATACCTGAAAAGAAAGCTTTTCCCACTATGAGAAGTTGTAGTTTTTACATGCAAGAAATAGTTTTAACCACCAAGAAAGTGTGGTGGTTAAAACATCCATTCAAGTCCTGGTCACCCCTTCTTATTTCTATGACACTGGACAAGTTACTTTACCTGCTAAAATTCAGTTATTTCATTTGTAATATGGGTAAAAAAAACACACACCCATCTCTTAAAGTTATAGGAGATTCAGGAAAGGCAAAAGTGTAAATGTTTAGAAAAGTAGTTGCGCTTGGAGTGGACAATCATTAAAAATTACCTGTTATTATCTAACAAATACACAAATACTTTACACCACACAGCTCTTTGACTTGCATGAATACTGGAGAAAAGTAAATTTGTTTTCCTTGTTGAGCAGGTGTACCTTAGAATTAATTCAAAAATAAAAATGTCAATTTAATTAATATCTGTACCTAATAATTTGTAAACTTTTATGCCTCTAAATATATTTAAAAAGTAAAAAAAATAATCTTAATATTACAAACATAGTAAAACTAAGGTTATCATCTACAGAATACTTCCATATATAATTTCCAATAAATATTTACTGAACAATTTCTGAAATACCTTAGTAACATTTTTCAAATAAATTCTGTGACAAATTTGTACATTTTACAAAGCTTTTCAATAGTACTGTGTACCACTATGATTCCGGTCAAGGGCATGTACCTTGGTTGCAGGCACATACCCAGTAGGGAGTGTGCAGGAGGCAGCTCATCGATGTTTCTCTCTCAGCCCTGTTTCTAACAGGGATGTTTCTAACTCTCTATCCCTCTCCCTTCCTCTCTGTAAAAAATCAAATATATTTTTAAAAAAGAAGAAGCACTTCGTTTGGCATTTCTTTCATGAATTAAATTTAGGCAACTATTTATCTTTTTTATTGTAATATGCCTTAAGTAATCAAGGACTGTAACAACCTTACAATGTATTCTCTACCTAAACCATTTCTGACTCAATCACTATGAAACAATATTATAAACAATATAAATAAAAGAGCTCTCATGCAGATATCATCAGAAAACTGAGAGGTCAAGTAAGTTTCTTTATATTTATTTGGTAAATTGAACACATTATACGATTTCCTCAAGAGAAATACAGCTTTACTTAAAAATATTTCAAACAGTAGTTCGGAGTTTTAAGTTAAAATTACTAATCACATTTGTTTTTAAACAAAGGCATTATCCATCCACAATGATATCCATGAGAAAACAAGACTAATATAATAATATTCAATTTACCATTTATGTTAAGAAAACCAGAAAAAAAACATAAAATATTTCAAACTCATTAACAATGTTATATTTGATATAAAACTATTCCTTAATAGTTTTTATATATTATATATAAAATATATATTAGCAGCAATGACAAAATTCCTAAAATTCAGCTCTTAAGCTACAAGCTTATATATCAACAAACACACAACTGATTTCCTTCTACCTATTGTGCAGAAAAATTCTTACAACTTTCATTATTTCATTTTTCTTGTATTATATGGAAACATCACTCTATAACATGCATATATTAATGATTCCAGGTTAGTAACCCATTCATGCCTGGTTACAGTTTAACCTACCATATTAGCTTTCTCTGAGTGCATTATTCCCATCATAATTTATTTGACTTGCTGTTTATGTCATTTATCTGTATACAAACATGCCGATTGAAGTTAGTTTCTTGTAACAAGGGTATACATTTTGTGTAATATGTTTAGGCTCTTTTAATCAAATCTCAAGTGTAAGAAATCATATGAAGGGTGGAAATACATACAACATTATAATCCTTTCACTTCACATAGAGAATCCACAGGCACTTCCACAAACATGTCTGTCACACCCATGGGTATCTGCACAGTCACGTTACCAGCCATGACAGGTCAGCCAGCCCTCATAATCTGTGCTGCCGTGGCACACCTGAGCTCCCTGCCCCTTCCCGTCATATTCAGGAGCAGCTCTAAGACAGAATCGCTCTCACAGGCTGCGGTCCTACAAGTCCTCCCCCACTACCTCTCCATGGCAACCGCAGCTACAGAAAAGCCAGTCCACCTCTTACGCAAATGAAAAGAGGCCACAAATGTCAGCAGTCACAACATCCCCCCTTTCCCTCCCTCTTTCATTTTCTTCTTAAAGTAACAGTAGTACATTCTTCTCATTTTCCATTTTAGAACACCTTCCACCATTTAATGGATAGGAAAGCAACTTAGAAAAATTATAGTTAAAAATTCATCTGTACGACCACTTACATAATGTGACTGAGAATCCAAAGACGATTATGATTTGCTGAATAGCATTTACCAAGCAGTATCTCAGCAAGTCTCCTTTGTATCTGAGCATCCTAGTATTTGAGATAAGAATCCTTTAAGAATATTAACTATCCTGTAATTCAGCTTTCTGAGAGACAGAGAGAGGCCATCCATTATAATTACCAAAACACACTCAGTACTCCATATGCATGGTTTCTTTTGTAAGTTCATATCCTATATAGTAAAAGTCTAATAAGCAAATTGTCCCCACGAGTGGGAGTTCGACCCCCTGGGACTTAGACATGTGTTGGTCACCAGGGGGCTGCATAGGACATGGCAGGCATTGGCAATGCAACGCTGGCAGCAGGCAGCAGTGGAGGTGCCGCGGACCCTGACCATCCCGCCGGTTGCCCCACAGATCAGCCCTGATCACCAACCAGGCTAGCAACCCTACCTGTGCACAAATTTCATGCAGTGGGTCTCTAGTTTATTTAGAAAAGGTCAAGGGTGTTTTTTATTTGTTTTGTTTTTACTTTTTAAACCAAATAGTCAATGCTCTATTAAAAATCCTAAAAGAAGGAAAAACTGAAAATTATTCTTTAACTGTAATCAGATTTAGCTTGTATTATGATTACTTGAACAGTTTCCTTTCCTAAATTAAAAAATAGCCTGGCTGGGGTGACTCAGTAGTTGAGCATCAATTCAGGAACTAAGAGGTCACCAGTTTGATTCCCAGTCAAGGAATATGACCTGGTTGTGGGCTCAATACCCAGTAGGGGGCCTGCAGGAGGCAGCCAATCAATGATGTTTCTCTCTCTCATAGATGTTTCTATTTCTCTACTAGCTAAAAATCAATAGAAACATGTTTTTAGAAAATAAAAAATAAACATAATGTCTAGTTTATACTTTTTATGGCTACAGAGAGTGGAGAGCAGAAGTAAGCCCCGTCCATAGGATCATGATTAACAAGAAGACTACTCAAGCATAGCGGGAGCTGTCTCTTAACCAGCCCAGCCCAGATGTGAAGCTAAGGATGAGGGATGGGTCCACAGCAGAAGTATAGTCAAGAGATTCCAGTTAAAGTGTGAAGACTGAAAACAACTCAGCAAATAAGGCCAACCATAGGCAGATATGCAGCCCTTATGAAGTTCAAATGTAAAACAGGGAGCAAGAAAGGTGAGATCATGAAGGATTTAGCACCATGAAAATCATCTAAGTCTTCATCCTGAGGTCTACAGTTATAGTATAGGATTGTAGGTAACACAATGAGATATTCAGATTAAAAAATTATTGCCCAGCTGGTATGCTCAGTGGTTGAGCATGCACCCATGAACCAGGGGTCATGAATCTATTCCCAGTGAGGGCACATGCCCAGGTTGTAGGCTCTATATCTCCAGTAGGGGGCATGCAGGAGGCAGCCAATAAATGATGTTTCTCTCTCATGGATGTTTCTCTCTATCCCTCTTCCTCTCTCTCTCTCTCAAAAAAAAAAAAAAATTACTCAAATTATCCATTGCTTGCATTCTAAATGTTTATAGGGATCTTCCCACCCAACAAAAAGTGTGGGATAAGAAAGATACATATCTATGTATCTCAAATTAAACAGATATTAACTGCACATAGCAAGCTACTTTTTAAAAAGGTGCTAGGTGAAATTTTCTTTTTCAAAGCTTAACAGGAACCCAGCATGAACCAGATCATCAAATGTGTATCAAGAGTCCAAGAAACTAGTCTCAGCAATACCACCATCATTGGGGAGCTGTACGTACCTGGACTGCCTGCCTAACTGTGGGAGTCACACCTACCAAATGGAAAAATCCATCTATTGCCCAAAAGTTCCATTTCAGAACTCACTACACCAAAGTAAGTTCTTGGTTCGGGTTATGTCTTCCAGGCTAAGAATTAATGGGCAAGGGCCTTATTTTATTCATTTTTATATTTCTAAGATCTAACACAGTATTTGTTCCATCAGAAATGGCCAAAAATATTTTAGCCAAATGCTTTCCCGGTTCCTCTCAGCTAATAAGAGCAATAATTCTACAATTTTCTTTAAGAATTGACTTCCAAAAAGTTAACCAACTTGGGGTGTGAGCTTAAAATGTAATGTAAATCATCCATTGCTTTCTTTAACCTTCACTGACTATTTCCAGTTCTCTAAGCACAGGACTGGTGAATGCTATTTTCAAATAACTAAAATTTTCAGAATTACTATTAAGCAGTTTATAAATGCAGTATATATAAATTATATACAACATATTCCAAATCACTGCAACACTGAGAACTGGCAAATGCTCCCAGATCAAAGTCCCTTACATTACTGCAGCATTCTGATTTTAAAATGATCTTCTATTTAGACTCTACACATACTGCTTATGGATAATGTAAAAGGAGAAAGGAATACATCCAGACCTCCCAAAGATACTGAGGCATTTTAAAAATAGATATAATAGCTATGATAATAAATCTAGTTATCTATATTTCCTTCCTTCCCACACTAACGAGACATGACAGTTCAATATGCTGGCTTCAGGGGTTTATTAACTCTAAACCTAATATTCTTCATATTTTATAATGACTGTATAATGATAATTGATTATTAGGAGGGATTCTAAAGAAAGACCAACTCCCCTCCCATCCTCCAAATATATTATATTCACCAGTCTGGTCTATTTAAGACTAGGCCAGGAGGATACATTGATTAATATCAAGATCATCTCCAGACAACACATTCCTGAAAAACTACCCCAATGAAGGCAAAGATGAGCATGAAATTCACTTTTAAATATCTAGATTACTGATTCCCACCATTTCAAGTGTTAGGATGTCTTTTTTTTTTTTTAAATTAGGTATTCCTCCCAGTGATTGTAGTTATACTTTTACTCTATGTTGAACTAGGAAGTATATAAATGATAAAAATATATAAAAGAAACACTTTTAAATAAATCTGTATTTTGTTAGGCACAATAGCATCTACATCCATCGATCTATTTAAAATATAGTAGCACTGCTGAAACTGGTTTGGCTCAGTGGATAGAGCATCAGCCTGCGGACTCAAAGGTCCCAGGTTCGATTCCGGTCAAGGGCGTGTACCTTGGTTGCGGGCACATCCCCGGTAGGGGGCATGCAGGAGGCAGCTGATCGATACTTCTCTCTCATCGATGTTTCTAACTGTCTATCTCTCTCCCTTCCTCTCTGTAAAAAAATCAATAAAGTATATTAAAAACTAACTAACTAAATAAATAAATAGAATATAGTAGCACTAAAATATATTAAATTGAAAGATCATTACCAAGTCAGAGCTCATGAACTGTAAGGACAGCTTGATGTCAGAAAAATCTATTCTGAAAATTCATTACATAGATAATATTAAGTAAATACACGATAGAAGCCAAAACAGAGTAATAAAAATACCATACTTATTCCTAGAAAAATACCCAGAAAGTTATGATTAGAAAATAATTTCTGTAACTATGTAAAGAATATTCCTGAGAAGCAAACTGCAATCACTGTGCACTATCAATAGTATTCCTGTTGAAGTCAGAATTTTATCAGTGATACTATTAAATACTTCACTAGAGGTCCTAGACAAGTTACTAAAATAAGAAAAGAAATTTTAAGAGATATGAAAATTTTAAAGAAATAAACAAAATAATTTATTTGCAGCTATGTGATAATCTAATTAGAAAATCCAAGAAAATCAGCTGAATTGGTAACAATTAATAAAAATTCAGTCAAGTGGCCATATACAGAATCCCTTATAATAAAAGCATAATATGCAAATTGACCTAATTGTGGAACGACCAGTTGGTGGGGCCGACAAGCAGGTGGCGCCAGGCCAGCCAAGGCGTGTGCCAGCAGGCAAAGGGAGGGGAGACAATGATCAAGGGGCAGCGGTGATCGGGGGACACTAGCAACCAGCGGCAGTGGAGGAGCTACCAGGGGGTGGGCCAGCCACTCGTCAGCTAGCACGATCCCAATTGGCCCATCCAGTTGCCTCCTGCAGAGGGAGGCCAGACTGCAGCTTAGGCCCACTCCCTGTCAGTCAAGACATTCCCTGAGGGCTCCCAGACTGCGAGGGGGTGCAGGCCAGGCTGAGGGACCCCACCAGCCAAGTACACGAATTTCTGTGCACCAGGCCTCTAGTCAACTTATAAAAAGCAACAGTTTCAATGTACTTTCAAATGTATTACAAACAAAACCAAAATTAGTACTTATAGAGAAAGGCAAATGTGACAAGATGTTAACAGCTGTGAATTTAAATGAAGGAAACATGGGTATTAATAATATTAATCTTATTACTTTTAAGATTATCACACTCACTCAGTCTAAGACTCCATACAACATGGCAAGTAAACTCAAGACATTCCTTTCTTCAAATCCTCTTACGTTGCCCAGTTACCCTACTGGATGTTTACCCTATTTTACCTTCAAATAAATGCAAAGGCATTTAAAATTCTTTTCTGCTCTGTATCCTTCACGTTCGGTTCTTCATTAATTAATCATTTTATATCTCAACTTCTCTTCTGACTTTTATACCAGATCAAGGCTAAATCTAATCTACACCCCTAAAATTCTTCCAATCCAATATATGACTCTTCTAACTAAAATGCTGAGCAATCAAATCTATAATAATAAAAGCGTAATATGCTAAATAGACTGGACGTCATTCCGGACGACCTTCCGGACAAGCTGGGGCTAAGAGGAAAGCCCGGGTCCCGGGTGCCTGCCAGCAGCCGGAGGGAAGCCTAGGTCCTAGGTGCCTGCTGGTGGCCGGAGGGAAACCCAGGTCCCAGGTGCCAGCCAGCAGCCAGAAGGAAGTCCGGGTCCCGGGTGCCAGAGGGAAGCCGGTGCCAGCAGCCGGGGGGAAGGAAAGCCTACTCTTGCACGAATTTCGTGTGTTGGGCCTCTAGTATATAATAAAAGAACTAAATGTTAATTCATCCTTTCTATGAATATTCCACAAAGTACAGTTTCCCTAAATGATGTACAATATCCCTCCATGTCTCACTTGTATTAACTTTATAAACAGTATTGGCTTAATAAGACCCTTATCCTAGGCACATTTTTATCTACATCATTTTGATTATTTTGTGCTTAACTTGCTTTTTGAGCAGGTCAATGTTTTTTAATCATGGTTATGAACTCTCATGCTTCAAAACCATAATGCTGGCTGAGAGAATTCAACTTACACCCTGAAATTTGCTGGCTTGGGAAAAATTCCAGCTCAGAAGTCAAATACTCAACCAAAAGGATTAATGGTTTCTTTTCCTCTAGACTGGGTATTTGGTGAGAGGAAACATATAGTCTGTATTGTATTCTTTGGTTTGTGGCAGCTCCTCAGATCAAGCACAGAGAAAGTTTTCTATTTTAAATAGAAACCACAAAAGACAATAACATTAATGAGGATGATTTTTATTGAAGAATTCTTTCTTCCCAGTTCAGATTCCTCAAGTATATATTCTCATGGCACACTGTAACCTTTAGTTTATAACATATGTTGCAAGTGTAATCCTATAATAATTTATTTACCGTTACACTTTTGCACCAGGCAGTAAGCTCTACAAGAACAGGACGTGTCCTTCTTGTTTTACACTGTATTCTTAACCACCTCCATTAACACACTCAATGTACGTTTCATGAAAAAGTTAATGAAAGCAGATAAAACTGAAACGAACGAAGATAACTTTCTAAAATAAGTATTTAAAATACAAAGAACTTTTTTTCTAAGAGTTACTGAAGGAAAAACACGTAAGTGAAATATTACAATCCTGAATTAGGTTCTCAATGCTCAGACTTTAATGAACAAGAAGGAAAACACTTCCTATTAAATATACTATGCTACAACATCAAAGCATGCATGTTAATTAGCAAAGTAAAAAAGCATAGAGGTTCCATGATAATCATCAGATAAAATAGAAACAAACTAATTACACCACAACAAGAGAATGTTAATTATGGCAAAGTAATATGATGCAATATCAAGTACTCATTTGAAACTGTTGTCCATTGGGGATTTAAATGACAATGAGAAATACTAGTAACAGGTTCTATTAAAGAGGACACCACAAAATATATACCATATGATCCCAATTGCATTTTTAAATTCATACACATATACTTACATGCTTATGTGTATATATGTGTAAATGTGCATGTATAGTCTAGATATACATACATATACACATATGAAATATTCAAATTAGTAGTAGTATTTCTGGATGGACAATTGGGTGACTACATTTTTGGCGAATATGTGGACCTTTTCAACTTTCTGCAATAAACATACATTAACAAACAATATTATTTGTGTAAATCTATCTATGGAGGGGGAGAGGAAGTTGGCTATATTCTGTTCTGCATATCTTATTTTCACAGCATAAATGTTGGTATCAATCCAATTGTTTACACAGTAATTAGTCAAATGAGTGAACAAATATAATACTTCAAAACACCTCACACTGGCATCACAACTGACAAGTTAAAGCAACAATACAGAGCAGACACTTTTTGTAATTGCTGAGAGCTATGACCTATGAGAGCTTGAAAGCCATTTGCTTTCAAGTACAGTAGACACTACCTGAAATGCAGAAAGAAAAGATAAGCCATATTTTCTGATACTAACAACTTGTAGCTCCTATTTCTCCATGGAGAATGATAAAAAAGGTATATTCTCTTTCTGTTTATCCTACTTGTGAGATTCTTTTGGGGGGCGGGGGGCAGGGAGGGAAGTCCTAAATATGGAACAAGCATTACATACTAAGATATTCATCATAATAGTATTTATGATAGTATTTATTCTGGAAGAGAATTGGAAGCCACCACACAACAGAGCTTTGTGTGGTTATCTCTAGGGTTTTTATGTCATCCCTGTTTTGTTTTGGATTTGATAAGGTTGGGGGAGGAAAACTGTCATTTTCTTTTCCTCCAAACTTATCCTGGTTGAAGGAGTATATAAGCCCCACACACAACATCCCCTATCATCAACACTTTGGTTTCGGTCAAGACATGGAGTCAACTAGACTACAGAGTTTTGAGAACTCTCACTTTAGAATATTTCTATTGGTCTCTGGATCCTAAGACTTGTAGATATCTATTTATGTTTTTGTTATATCCAGATATTTGGGTCAATTTCTCATTGAGAATGTTTTGTGATAACTTTCCTTTTCAGAGCTTGTTAACACATTTTTATGCTGTTTCTCTTAATTTTTAACCTTGATAAACTTTATCTTCCAACTTGACTAAGAAATACCTCACTCTTCTTTTAAACAAACCATAAATTGACATGAGCACATTTCCATGTCTGAAGACAAGAGAGTAAAATTTGCTTAGACATGCCACAGAGCATACCAACACATAAAAGAACTAGCACATGAGAAATATTTATAATCATTTTATAACTTATCTCCTGCAAAGCTGTATTCTGCAACACCATATAATCTGGACACATATCCCTTTAGATTTTCTCTAAAAATGGGTATGTGATTTAAAGTAACTACACAGAAAGTCTTCTGATCGAGGGGAAAATTATAGGTGTAATAGGCACATAGTCCAATTACAAGAACTATACAGTTTTTCCAATAATGAAAATCAAATTATTTCAAAACTGTGGTGATCAGACTCCCCACCCCTCACTCCAAGATATTACTGTCTGAACATTTGTTACAAGTCCTCAAAAGGTACTTTTCCTAACCATTTTGGCATCCATTTTTAAATAATGGAAATAACTGTTATATCAATAGGTAGCCCTTTAAATATGGGTGCTCCTGGTAAAATATATTTCATTATTTCTATGTGTCCTTTTAGGTAAAACATAACCTAAAGGAAAAGAATAAATACATTCACAATCTGAATGGATATACCATGGTTTTGTTACCATCAGAAAACATTTCTATATTCATCTAAAGCTGTGTGCAATTGGAAGCTAGAGTTTCCAAACACTGTACCTCTTTTAACCCAAACACGTTTCACATGTTTGCAACAGCTGTTGCAGTCTCTTGGATTTTTACTGGCTAACCACACACTATGGCATGCTTTACTCACTTGGAAAGTCCCCCTACACAGTGTTTGAACTAATTTTGAAACCACAGAGGACAGTTCCTCCTATAACTCATCTGGGCGACTTCACATAAAAGAATAATTTTTCAGAAAGCCACAAAGGTTCCCTTCTAAGACTGTTGAAGCATAATTATGAGCAAGTGTAATTATGGACCGAGAAGCTAATCAAAAGCAAAGAAAGAGCACACTGAGGAGACATGAAGAATGAAAAATAACAAAAAATAAAAACTTCAATCCTCCAATAAGACAAATTTAGAATATCCACTCATGCACAGTCATCCATACAACCGCCCTCCCCCACAACAGGAAAAGGTGAAAAAAAGGATACAGTCTGTATACTAATGTGTAAAGTGTAATTAAACTAGTTTCCTCTTCTCTGGAAATATATAGCATAAGTGAGTGTACATCTACATATACCTATATTTTTATATTTTACTTATAAATTATGTAATACAAATGTTTACACACATATGCACACATACACACACAGTAAGACAAAAATGGAAGAATAAAGCATGCATGGTATTTTTAAACTAGAGGCCCGGTGCACAGATTCATGTACCAGTGGGGTCCCTAGGCCTGGCCTGCACCCTCTGGCAATCCAGGACCCCTCGGGGAATGTCAGACTGCTGGTTTCGGCCCAATCCCTACAGGCCAGGCCAAGGGACCCCACCGGTGCACGGATCCGTGCACTGGGTTTCTAGTATGCATATAATATTTTTGGTTAATTTCTTCCCGCCCTCGCCATCCCCCCCTTCCCTCTGAGATTCATCAGTCTGTTCCATATTTCTATGCCTGTGTGTTGAGTGTCTGCCCCCTGGTGGTCAGTGTGTGTCATAGCCACTGGTCTGATGGTCAAAAGCCGCTTAGGCTTTTGTGTGTTTGTGTGTGTGTGTGTGTGTGTGTGTGTGTGTGTGTGTGTGTATTAGATGGTTACTTACTAAAAATGGGGTGACAGAGACAGAAGCTGAACTTCTTTGACAGTATCTTGTTTTCTAGATTATACTTTGGAACCATGTAAATACTTTATTTACCGTAATTACAAATAAAAATTAAACCAAAATCATTCCTAAAAACAAAAATATGTGGCAAATGAATTTTAGTATGTATTGAGTGGTGGTACAACTATATAAGAAAAGTGACGTTAAAACACAATACTTTAACCACATATCCCTAGTCTAAGGACAAAAGAAAATACACACACACAAATGCTGATGGTGGTATTGGTATTATTATTCTGAAACTGTTGAGTATCAGGGGATAAAGCAAGTACATGATTTCATCATACAAGGAATCACTGAGTATAAGGTTTCTCAATGAGAAAGATGGAGGTGTAAGATCAAAGAGATTCAGTAAAAACCCTGTAGTCCTGACTTTTGTCTTAAAATATACATGTGTATTTCTGGATATATGTACATGCACAGAGAGCTTACTAAATAGGCTTAGAAACAGTGGCCAACCCAGCAGCAATGACCACACCTGGCACCTAGGCTGTGGTTCCCAGAGACTTTACCTGACAGCACATCTGGGCTCCATCAAAAGAGCATTTTGACTAGAGGCAACCAAAAGCAAGAGCACAGCTGACTATGGAATAGGATGAACAAAGACTTGAAAAAATAAAGGAACACAGTCTGTTTACATGAAGTACATGGCTCCACCTGGCCACAGAGGAAGTGGGAAAAACAAGAATATAAACCCAACAGTGGTTCCCTAAACACAGGGTTGCTCCCCAAGGCTGGTGGAGTAGGTGCCCCTGTGTTCAGGGCAGATAACAGTATCAGTATAAGGACAGGTTACAAGTGACAGGCTCAGGCCAAGCTGATCAGATAGACAGGAAGCTTCAATTTTCTCAGGAGCAAAGGGACAGACAATGAATGTGTACTGACTTAGACCTTACATGAGAGCCCATGACACCCATCAATACCTAACATTTTCCCAAGGAATACCTGACTGTTCATCCTCAATTTAATGTTACAAACTAATTCATCAAATGCCACCTATCTTTCTAATTATAATAGTTACATCTAAAAAGAAAGCAAAATTTCACCAAAGAAATGTTCCCTCATCTATAGTAATAAAAGCGTAATATGCTAATCAGACCGGAGAGCAGGACGACCTTCCGGACAAAGCCAGCTGTGAGGGCCGAGGCAAGCCACCGAGGCTGTGAGGGCAGGCAAGCCTCCGTGGCTGCAAGGGCCAGCCACGTGCACGAATTTGGTGCATCAGGCCTCTAGTTATATAATAAAAATTGTTGAAGTCCCAAATAGAGCATACTAGAAAAAAGGAAACTTATTTAGTAAAACTACTCAAACTTGCCAGGAAAGTATACACTCATTAGTTGGAGATCCACAAATATAATTTTTTTTAAATAACCTTTTGGGATTTTGTGGATCTTGATTTAACAGACTTTGGATTTAACAGACAAAATTGCCAGTCCATATGTCATATGTGAAAATTAACACCCCGTCAACTTTAAAATGCTTTTAACCAAGATTTGCTTAAAATTAAATTAACAGGTTATTTTTTATTATTAATTCACTGTTATTTTTAACAAATTTTAGCAAATAGGCCATATGTTGGAAAAAACACTATAGTAATTTCATCAATATCAATAAATATTACATATCTACAACTACAGTCCACATATTTTGTTTTGTTCATCATCACCCAAGGATATTTTTCCATTGATTTTTAGAGAGTAGCAGGAAGGGAAGGTGGCAGGGTGGGGGAAGTGGGAGAGAGAAAGAGAGAGAGAGAAAGAAAGAAAGAGACAGAAAGAGAGAAACCTCGATGTGAGAGAGGTACATTGATTGGTTGCTTCCCGCACATGCCTCTGTAAGGCTGGACAACAAACCTGCCTTGACTTGGAGTCGAGTCTACATATTTAAAACCAAGACTCACCGCTCAAAAAATATTCTGTGTATTATTAGCACGTGATCACACCACATCATGTCCAGTAACCTGTTGTCGTGAAGTATGACTTTCTGCAGCAATTTTAAAGTGTGCTGGCTGATGTTCCCACGTACCCTAAGCATGCCCCAGGCTTGTTCATTTATTGACTTGTGGTGACTGGTAAATGCATGCATTTACTAGACCTTTCAGTCAGTATAGATTTAAAATTACAGTAATACATACAGAAAACTTTCCTGTGAAATTAAGCTTTTCATACATGCTTAATTTTATTTACACCAACATGTATACATAAGTAAAAACAGGTAAACTAATTTGTCAAATTTTTAACGGAGGCATTAGGAAAACCTACGTTATTATATAACAGACTTGGCTTTAAGGGATATCCCCCTTGCCCAAATTGTCTCTTACAAATGTTTTACTGTACACATAAATGGTGTTTACTACCTGAGGATGCAGAAAGAAAAAATACCTTCTTTCACTACTTGTGTTAACTTGTGAACAGAAAACTTAGTAAAGTTTATATAAAGTGGGACAAAAGTAGGTGTACAGTTTGTGACTATGTGAAACCATTTATTCTCATATCATGATGTAATTATTATATTATTTTCTATACAAACTGTAAACCTAATTTTGCCCAACCCTATATATCAAAAAGCACTTGTTAGATTTTTAGTAGTATATAGTCATTTAAATATAAGCAATCTATTCAGACAGAACAATTAGCGCAATGGTCTGTGCAAAGCCTTACATTCCACTGAATACAGAAACCAAGCAGCATCACACCACAAGGTGCCTGCTGAAGTGCAATACCACTGGGCTCCTCTTCCCAGGTGATACCCCATCAGGTGACTCTTAGAGAAAGAACAAGAAATAGAGAGAGGAGAGTGGGCACAAAAAGAACCCTTGAGATGGGAGGCTACTTGTGTGAGGGCATGTGCCAAAATCACCTTGCACCTTGAATACAGATAAATAATGCCATAATAATGCCATTAATCTCAAACTACCATATGCCAATATTCCCATGCTAGCACCCGTTTCAAAGATACTTCTATTACTTGATAATATATACCCCCATGATAAATGTTGTTATAAATGGTTTGGGAGAATCACCCTGATCCCCTCACACCCCTCATCCCCCCCCCCCCCCCCAACACACACAGCTTATTTAGTATTCTCACTTCTGCTTTTCTCCTTTGGATAACCAGCAGATGGCTATCTGTTGGAATACAAAATTTTATGTTACACAGTAAACAGCTATTTTAACATTTTTTCTTACTGACATTCTTATTAAATGTAGTAAACAGCCAGTGTGCTCAGTGGATATCACATAAACAACATCAAGGCTTGATTTTGGTTTGAACTGAGCAAACTAATGATGAAAAAAATACAAAAATGTTCCCAAGCAGAAAGAACAGCTCCACCACTTTGCTCAAAAGCCAGTACCTGGAACACAAGCCTGTGTGCCATTTTCACAAAGACTGCCAGTCTCTTTACTTAAATTATATTTAAAAAGAGAAAAATCTGTTTTTAACTTCTAAAGTTTTTCAACTCAACTAGAAAGATACTTTGAAAAATAAACATTCTATTTTGGACCTTTATATTGAACTAGAGGTCCGGTGCATGAAATTTGTGCATGAGGGTGGGGTGGGGTGGGGTGGGGTGGGGTGTGTGTGTGTCCCTCAGCCCAGCCTGCACCCTCTCCAGTTTGGGACACCTCGAGGGATGTCCGACTGCCCATTTAGGCCTGATCCTACCAGGGCAGTCAGACATCCCTCTCACAGTCCAGGACTGCTGGCTCCCAACTGCTCGCCTGCCTGCCTTCCTGATTGCCCCTAACCTCTTCTGCCTGCCAGCCTGATCACACCCTAACCACTCCCCTGCCAGCCTGATTGATGTCTAACTGCTCCCCCTGCCTGATTGCCCCTAACTGCCCTCCCCTGCAGGCCTGGTCCCCCCCTAATTGCTCCCCTATAGGCCTGGGTCCCCCCCAACTGCCCTTCCCTGTAGGCCCGGTCACTCCCAACTGCCCTCCTTTGCTGGCCTGCTCACCTTTAACTGGCCACAACTGCCCGCCCCTGCTGGCCATCTTGTGGCAGCCATCTTGTGTCCACATGGGGGCAGCCATCTTTGACCACATGGGAGCAGCCATCTTGTGTGTTGGAGTGATGGTCAATTTGCATATTACTCTTTCATTAGATAGGCTTTTCAAATACAGAGTATATCCTGGTACCATTAACAATATTCACCATGCATGTGTTGAAATATCCTGTGAATCACAAGTAATATCTTGATTACTTTTTTTAAAGCACATGTTTACTGATTTTTAGAGAAAGAGGAAGGAAGAGGGATAGAGAGATAGAAACATAGATGAGAGAAACATCATCGATTGGTTGCCTCTTACATGCCCCCTACTGGGGATGGAGTCCGCAACCAGGGCATGTGCCCTGACCAGTAATCAAGCCATGACCTCCTGGTTCATAGGCCAATGCTCAACCACTGAGCCACACTAGCTGGGCTGATTACATTTTTTAAAAGGTCAGAATTTGGGTATCCAAGATGGAAGCTTGAGTAGATGGAAGGTGCACACACCTCCTCCCAGAGCCAAACAGGATTTGTAGCCAAATTGTGGAGCAAAAAACCTGAATGACCAACTAAACAGGAGAATTTTTATCCAAGGATTTATAGCAGAAGCTACATAGAGACAGGTAAGAAGGACAGAAACACAGAGAGGGCTGGCCTCTGCATTCAGGTGCAGGGGCTGAGAAGCTAGAGGGATACCTTGGCTGCAAAAGTCTCCCCTGAGGACCTCCAACACAGAGCAGCAGGCCTGGGAGGAGGAGCCTGTGTAGCACCTGGCAGTGAAAAATCAGTGTAGACTAGGAGGGAGCCTGCTAGAATCCCAGGTGCTCTCCTAAAGGTCCAAGGTACAGGAGCTTGCTCTCAGGCACTCACCCAGGGCTCTGGTAGAGGGAAGGAGACACAGGGCTTCTGGGAGTCATAAAGAAAAGGTCTGGGTGGCATGGCTCTGGAGAGAGTTCTGGAGGGTCAGCTACTGAGACCTGGCCCTGAGTCAACATCCCAAACTGCCCTTAGGCGCCATCTCCCAGGGTCAGGCGCTCCTATTCTTCCAGCACTTGCTAGGGGAGTGCACTAGCTTGGTCCTCCAAATACTGGCGACACCACCCTGCAAAGCTCCAGTCGGCAGAAAGGACTGTTGGCTGCACATAATAAGGACTTGTGAAGCACTCTTTTCCTGGAGAAACTACAAGCAGACACTCAGACAGTCATTGAACTATGTGGCTTTGGCCAACCTTTCCCCATTCTCACGGGGTAGGCAGACACCACCCCCAATGGAAAACTCCCTTAATCTGTTTTCCCAAATCCTGGTGTCCCTGCCTGCTGAGCTCAGTTCCTCAGGGAAGGGGATGCCCTTCAGAGCTGGGACCTTGGAGCATGTATCCCTCAGAGGTTTCCATCAGAGTCTCTGACTATGCAGCCATAGAGCTAAGGGGAGACACATAGCTTGTTTCCCTTCCATGGGCCAGCAGCAACCCCAAATGAAAGACTCCCTTCATTTGTTTTCCCAAGTCCCGGTGGCCCTGCCCTACACCCAACTTGAACCTATGGTGTGCTCCCACTGGGGAAGCTAGAATTGGAGATATAGCAGAGATTGAGTAGTATGGCTCTGGCAGGGACCACATTCTCCCCACTGAGTGCCTGACCACACCACCCCCAAGTAGGGGACCCACTAGCCCCATCCTTTGGACCCAGTCACACTGCCCTATCAAGCCCTATCAAGTGTCAAAGTTTTAGTTGAGCACAACCATCTTGGGCCCACTCATCAGTCTTTTTTCATAAGATTATGGATGAAATCCAGGCAGGGGATGGCAGTGTAGCCAACAGGTAGACACTGACTTCAGGGAGCCTTGGACCTTTTATGGATCTGCCCCCAGCTCAGAGCTGCAGGAAGCCAATCCTTGTAAAAAGCATGGTCCCTCCCATATACAACTAGGCCCCGTGGATGAGGCCACAAACAGTGAATAGCATGGTATCTCCAAACAAGTAGCCCCAAGGCTGGGTGCACACAATATTTGACATCAACCTGCACCAGAACCCTGGCCAAGTGGGCCCAGAACTAACACAACCAGTGGTGGACTTCAAACTACACCAGAGCTCGATCCAAATAGCCACAAAAATGGCATAGCCAAAGGTGAATGCCAACAAACATCCAAACTTGCTAGGAGGAGCCCCAGAACACTGACTCATAGACAGTAAATAAAGACTATCCTTATAGTCAGCTGTACCCACAAATGGGCCAACAGCATTCATGACTCAACTATATCAGGAGGGACATGGAACCCACACAAGAATCATTTCTGGAGCTCCTAGCTCAAATGATCTAGAAGAATGCACCACTGACACTCACAAGGCACCTATATCAGAAAACCCTCATAACAAGCTTGGAAGTCATAGCAGATCTACCTACTACACAAAGACAAACATAAAAAGGCAGACAAAATGGGGAAGTAGAGAAATACATCCTATAGAAAAGAACAAGAGAAATCCACAGAAAAAGAATTACATAGAATGGAAGCAAGCAAGATACTGGATGCAGAGTTTAAAGCAATGGTTATAAGAATACTCAAGTACCTCATAATAGTAAGTACCCAAGGAGAACAGCAAAACAAAAAGAGAATTTTTTTTAAATGAGTAAAGTCTAAGGGATCCTGGGGACAACATCAAATGTAACAATATCAGCATCATGGGGTATCAGAAAAAGAAGAGAGCAAAGGATCAAGAACCTGTGTGATGAAATAATGGCGGAAAAACTAGCAAACCTAGTGAAGGAAAAAGTCATACAAGTACAGGAAGCTCAGAGAGTCCCAATCAAGATGTCAAAGAAGCCCACACCAAGACACAGTATAATAAAAATGGCAAAAGTTAAAGACAAAGAGGGAATCTTAAAAGCAGCAAGACAGTGAGTTGCCTACAAGGGAGCGCCCATTATGCTATTAGCTGATTTCTCAACAGAAACACTTCAGGCCAGAAGAAATTGGAATGAAATATTCAAAGTGAATATTCAAGGACCTACACCCAAGACTACTCTATTCATCAAGGCTATCATTTAAAATTGAAGGTGAAATACAGAACTTCCCAGACCAAAAAAATAAAATAAAAAATAATGTAAAGAACTTATTATCAGCAAACCAGTATTGCAAGAAATATTAAAGGGCCTGCTTTAAAAATAAAAAAAGAGTAAGTGAAACAGAAAGAGGAACATAGTTATAAAGAATAAAATGGCAATAAGTAAGTACTATTAATAATAACTTTAAATGTAAACAGATTAAATGTTCCAATCAAAAAACATAGGATAGCTGAATGTGTAGGAAAACATGACCCATATATATGCTGTCTACAACAGACCCACATAAGAAAAATAGATGCACACAAACTGAATGTGAAAGAATGGGGGGGAAATATATCCCATGCAAATGGAAATGAAATTAAAGCTGGGGTAGCAATACTTCGACAAATTAGACTTTAAAACAAAAACTATATAGTAAGAGAAAAGAAGGACACTACAAAATGATAAATGGAGCACTCCAACAAGAGGCTATAACCTTGTAAACATATATGCACCCAACATAAGAACACCAAAATACGTAAAGCAAATCTTGATGTACATACAGAGATTGACAGTAATACAGTCATTGTAGGGGATTGAAACACCCCATTAACATCAATGAATAGATCTTTCAAAAAAAAAAAAAGCAACAAGAAAACAGCCACCTTGAATGACACACTAGATCATATGGCTTTATTGATATCTTCAGAGCATGACACCCCAAAGCAACAGAATATACATTCTTTTCAAGTGCACATAGAACATTTTCTATGATAGATCACGTTAGGAAACAAAAACAAGTCTCAAGAAATTTAAGATTAAAATCTTATCAAGCATCTTCTCTGACAATTATGGTATGAAACTAGAAATCAATTACAAGAAAAAACACAAACATATAGAAGCTTCATAGCATATCATTCATGCAATGAATGGGTTAACAATGAAATCAAGGAAAAAAGCAAAAGCTACCTGGAGACAAATACAAATGAACACACAACAACCCAAAATCTATGAGATACAGTGAAAGCAGTCCTGGCAAGGGTACCTCCTAGGTTTACAGGCCTACCTCAGGAAGCAAGAAAAAAATCCCAAATAAACAATCTAACGTTAAATCTAAGAAAAGTAGAAAAATTACAAACAACAAAACCCAGAGTAAATAGAAGAAAATAATAAATAGAGTGCAAATAAATGGCATAGTACATTAAAAAAAATTACAAAAGATCAATAAAACCAAGAGCTAGTTCTTTGAAAAGATAAACAAGACTGACAAATCTTTAACCAGACTCATCAAAAGAGAGAGAAAGGGGGGAGGGAGGGCAAATAAATAAAATTAGAAACAAAAGTTTGGAAAAGTAACAACTAACACCACAGAAAAAGGATAGCTGAATGGATTACATAGGATTTTAAGAAAACACTGTGAACAACTATATACCAACAAGTTGGAAAACCTGGACAAAATGGACAAATTCCTAGAAACACGTAATCTTCCAAAACTAAGAAAATCTGAATAGACTCAGATTTTGAAATTGAAGCAATAAAAAAAACCCAAAACACCTAGTAAACAAAAGCTCTGGTCCAGATGGTTTCACAGGGGAGTTTTACCAAACACTCAAAGAATAATTAACACCTATCCTCCTCAAACTATTCCAAAAAATCCAAAAAAGAGAGGAACACTTCCAAGCTCTTTACAATGCCAGCATTATAGTAATCACAAAACTAGATAAAGACACTACAAAAAAAGGAGAATTACAGGCCATATCCCTGATGAATATAGATGCTAAAATTCTCAACAAAATATTAGCAAACCGTATCCAGCAATACATTAAAAAGAACATACACAATGATCAAGTGGGATTTATTCTGTGGATACTAGACTGATAAAATATTCACAAATCAATAAATGTAATATACCACAAAACAAAATAAAGGATAAAAATCACATGATCATATTCATAATTGCAGAAAAAGTATTTGACAAAATCCAGCACCCATTTATGATAAAAACTCTCAGCCAAGTGGCAATAGAGGAATCATACCTCAAATAATAAAGGCCACATCATACACAATGGGCCAAAACATCATACACAATGGGCAAAAACTCTAAATGTTTCCCCTAAGATCAGGAAAAAAGAGATGTCTGCTTTCACAACTCTTATTCAACATAGTACTGGAAGTCCTAGCCACAAAAATCAGTCAAGAAGAAGAAATAAAAGGCATTAAAATTGGAAAAGAGGAAGTAAAACTGTCATTATTCATAGATGACATGATACTATACATAGAAAATTGTAAAGGCTCCACAAAATCCTACTATAGACTGATAAATGTAGTTAAGTATCAGAAAACAAAATTAGTATTCAGAAACTGGTGGCATTTTATACACCAATAATCAACTATCAGAAAGAGAAATTAAGAAAAATGCCATTGACTACTGCATCAAACAAAGAATAATGTACCTAAAAACAAATTTAACCAAGGAGATTAAAGACTTATACTTGGAAAATTATAAAATACTGAAGGAAAAAACTGAGGACAATACAAAGAAGTGGAAGCATATGTGTTCATGGATAGAAAGAATAAACAAGCAATCTATAGATTCAGTGTAATTCCTATTATAATGGAATACTTCACAGATCTAGAACAAATATCCCCAAATTTTATATGGAACCACCAAAGGCCCTAAAAAGCCTTAACAATCCTGAGAAAGAAAAATAAAGTTGGAGGTATCACACTACCTGATATCAAACTATACCACTAGGCCACTGTAATCAAAACATCCTGGTACTAGCATAAGAACAGACATATAGCTCAATGGAACAAAGAGCCCAAAAATAGACCCACACCTTATTTAGTTCATTAACATCACAGACAGAAAAGGAAGCAAGAGCATACCATGAAGTAAACACAGTCTCTTCAATAAATGATGATGGAAAAATTGAACAGGTACATGCAAAAAAATGAAACTAGACAACCAACTTAAACCATACAAAAGAATAATCTCCAAATGGATAAAGGACTTAAACGTAAGTCATGAAACCATAAAAATCCTAGAGGAAATCATAGGCAGTAAAATCTCAGACATCTCTCATAGTAATATTTTTGCTGTTACATCTCCTAGGGGAAGAGAAATAAAGAAAACAATAAACAAATGGGACTAAATCAAACTAAAAAGCTTTTGCACAGCAAAGGAAACTGTCAACAAAATAAAAATGGAACTCACTGAGTGGAAGAACATATTCGCTAATGATACATATGATAATTTCCAAAACATATAAAAAACTTATACAACTCAACACTAGGAAGACAAACCACCCAATTAAAAAATGGACAAAGGCTCTGAATAGCCACTTAAGAGGACATTCAGATGACCATTAGACATATGAAAAGATGCTCAACGTCACTAATCAACAGAGATGCAAATTAAAACCACAATGAGATATCACCTCAAGTCTATCAGAATGGCTATCATCAATATGGCTATCACACAACAAGTGCTGGCAAGGATGTGGAGAAAAGGGAACCCTCATGCGCTGTTGGTGGGAATGCAGACTGGTACAGCAACTGTGGAAAACAGGATAGCGTTTCTCCAAAAAATTAAAAATGGAACCACTTTTTTGATCCAGCAATCCCGAGAGGGAATACAGACGAAGAAGCCCAAAACACTATTTCAAAAAAATGTATGCACCCCTATGTTAATCAACATTATTTACAACTAGTGGCCCAGTGCACAGATTCGTACACATTGAAAGGAAATTAATTAGAAGATCCGTGTGGTAATTACGTTACTGAAAAAATTACACGTCAAAATAGTATCTTTATACATAAAAGCCTAAATAACAGTCCGACGGGTAGCTATGATGCGCTCTGACCACCAGAGGGCAGATGCTCAACGCAGGAGCGGAAACCACAGGCATGGAAACATGGAACAGACTGATGAATCTCAGAGGGAAGGGGAGGAGGGCGGGAAGAGATTAACCAAAGACCTTATATGCATACTAGAAGCCCAGTGCACGGATTTGTGCATCGATGGGGTCCCTTGGCCTGGCCTGCAGGGATAAAGCCGAAACTGGCCCGGTGCATGGATTCATTCACCAATGGGGTCTCTAGGCCTGGCTTGCAGAGATCAGGCAGATGCGGGCACTATGACATCCCCCGAAGGGTCCTGGATTGCGAGAGGGCATAAGCCAGGCTGAGGGACCCCACAGGTGCACAAATCTGTGCACCGGACCTCTAGTATATAATACAGTATTATAAAATTAAAACACGCGTGTGATTGGCACCAGCAGGAGCTTTATATGTATCAGGCATGTGGAACTCAACGTTTATTTTTAAATTACCAGTGTGCATCATATGTACAGGCAGGTAGGTCGGTCAGACGGGCAATGAATAAATCGCGATGTGGTTCACATTGAATGTCAACAAAGACAACCAAATTCACAATCAACAGTGATAGATCAAAACACATGTGTGGGATTGGCACGAGCAAGAGCTTTATATGTATTGTGCATGCATGAGTCAACATTTATTTTTAAATTGCCAGTGTGCATCATATGTACCGGCCGGTTGGTCAGAAGGTTAGGCAGACGAAGGGTTGGTCACGTAGTGTTTTATATATATATATATATACACACACACACACACACACACTAGAGGCCCAGTGCATGAAATCGTGTGGGTAGGGTCCCTAAGGCCTAGCCTCCTGCCATCAGGGCCATCTTCTGCCCGTTCACCAGTCCTCAGGCTCAATGCTGCCACTGCCGCCGGGCTGTCTGGCTATTGGGATCACCAGTTCACCCCCAGCTGCTGATGGAACGCACTGCCTGCTCAGAGCCACTCACATGGGCACCACCACCGCTGCTGCTGGGGCTTGAGGCACTGACGGAAGCTTTGGGGCTTGCCTGCAACCTACCCGCCATGGTGTGAGTGGCCCTGAGCAGGCAGCACGTTCCATAAGCGGCCAGCCAGGCACACACGCATGGGGGTGAAGTTGCCAACACCTGCTTTCCTGCAGGCCTGAGCCACTGAGCAGCCCGAGATGAGCTGGTGATCCCAACAGCCTGACAGCCAGCCAGGTGCTCTCACCACCCACCCGATTTCCCCATTCACCATCGCTGATCCATCGGAGCCTGCAGAACGGGGGCAGGGACCAAGAGGTCAGCGGTTCAGCCCACTCGCCAGTCTCCAGTCCCATCCCGTCCCGCTCGTGGGCCAAAAGGGGAGAGACCAAGAGGTGCTCAATGCACCTCATGGTGACTGATCGTTTGTGGTCATCACGGTTTTCACGGACACTGGCTTTTTATATATATAGATAGCCAAGATCTTAAAACAGCCCAAATGCCGATCAGTAGATGAGTGGATAAAAAACTGTAGTACAGATAAGGGTCAAGATGGCAGCTGACAAACTGTAATGAAGGAGAGTATGTGAGTGAGTGAGGGACCAAAAGGGGAGTGTGTAGACTTGTATAAGATGTGTATGTGTGAGTAAGGGATAGTTAGATCCTGCAGGACATTTGGGGGCTGGTCAACCGAGCTCTCTTAGATGGGGAGCCCCCAATACCATTGCAAGCACTCCTGTGGGCTTAAAGAGAAACCACGTCATCTTGAAGGGGAGAGCTACTGTGACTAGGAGCCCAGCCTCACCATCACCCAGACTGGCCCCAGACACCATCCAGTACCCTAAACGCACTCCGGCCAAAGACCTGCCACTGAAGCTGCAGACCCATGGACATGGGACTCCAGCTTCCCTAGTTGCAGGCTGCCGTGAGCCCCAGAGTGCACAACCCTCCCTCTGATATGCCGCCATGGGCAGAGGCTCCGCAACTTCCAGCGCCTGGGCTCTCCAGTAACTCTCGGGGCAAAGGACACTCCCACAGACCGGCAACAGTGAGGACAGGCACCAGGCTTCCTGGTGCCTGGACTCTCTGGTGACTCACGAGGTATGAGACCCTTCTGCCGACCCGCTGCCGTGGGAACAGACCTCACGCTTCCCAATGCTTGGGCTCCCCAGTAACTCTTGGGGCACACAACACTACCACCAGCCCACTGCTGCAGCCACAGGCCCTGCGCATTCCAGTACCTGGGCTCCCCGGTGATTCTTGTGGCACAAGACCCTCGCGCTGCCGCATCACCATGGCCAAAGGCCCCATGCACCCTGGCAACTGAGCATTCCAGTGACTCTTGGGGTGTGCAACCGTCTTGCCAAGTCCTCCGCTTCAGCCACAGGCCTTACGACTTGGTATCTGGACCCTTCGATGATAGTAAAAATGGGAGACAAAAAAACAACCCCCAAAGGAAAGAAAGGAGGAATTTCCAAAAAAGGAACTAAATTAAATGGAGGCATGCGGTATGGCAGAAAAAGAATTCAGAGTAAGGGTCATTCAGTTCATAAACCATACATGAAAAAATTAACAACTTATGTAAGATCCAAGAGGAAATAAAAAATTATATAGCCACAATAAAAAACACTATGGAAGATTTCAACAGTGGACTAGAATAAGAGGAGAACCCAATTATTGAGTTAGAAGACAGGGCAGAGAAATACACCCAATTTAATACCAACTGGAAAAAAATTTTAGAAAGCAGGAAAATAGGCTAAGAGAGCTTTGGGACAACATGCAACGGAGTAACATATGTATAATAGGTGTGCCAGAAGGACAAGAAGAGGAACAAGGATTAGAAAACCTATTTAAAGAAATAATTACAGCCGAAACTGGTTTGGTTCGTGGATAGAGCGTCGGCCTGCGGACTGAAGGGTCCCGGGTTCGATTCCGGTCAAGGGCATGTACCTTGGTTGCGGGCACATCCCCAGTAGGGGGTGTGCAGGAGGCAGCTGATCGATGTTTCTCTCTCATCGATGTTTCTAGCTCTCTATCCCTCTTCCTTCCTCTTTGTAAAAAAATCAATAAAATATATATTTTTTTAAAAAGAAATAATTACAGAAAACTTCCCTGATTTAGGGAAGAAAACAGTAATAAAAACAGAGTCCAAAACAATATGAACCAAAAAAGACTAACACCAAGACACATCGATTACAATGGCAAAGGTTAATTACAAAGAGAAAATCATGAAGGCTGCAAGAGAGAGAGAGAGAGTTAGCTATAAAGAATGCCCCATTAGATTATAAAATGATTTCTCAACAAATATACATCAGGCTAGAAGGGAATGGAATGAAGCATACAAAGTGATGCAAAACAAAGGACTGAATCCAACAACACTCTATCCAGCAAGGCTATCATTCAAAATTGAAGGGGAAATCACGAGCATCACAGACAAATAAAAAAAAAAAAAAAGGCTAACAAAGTTTATCACTACCAAGCCAGCAATGCCAGAAATGCTAAAGGGACACTTGTACAAAGATAAAAATAGAAAGGGAAGAAGGAACATGGGCATATAGAATAGAAATGGCTACAAACAAGTACCTATCAATAATAACCTTAAATGTAAATGGACTAAATGCTCCAATCAAAAGACATAAAGTGGTTGAATAGGTAAGAAAACATGACCCGTATATATGCTGTCTGCAAGAGACCAACCTCAGAACAAGGGACTCACACAGATTGAAAGTGAAGGTATGGAAAAATATGGGTCAAGCAAATGGAAATTAAAAAAAAAAAAAAAAAAAAAGCTAGGGTAGCAATACTTATGTCTGACAAAATAGACCTCAAAGTGAAGGCTGTAACAAGAGATAAGGGTGGCCACTACATAATATTAAAGGAACTGATACAAAAAGATATAACTCTGGTAAACATATATGCACTCAATGCAGGAGCACCCAAATATATAAAAAATCTTCTAGAAGATATCAGGAAGAGATTGACAGCAATACAATCATAGTAGGAGACTTTAATACCCCATTGACATCACTGGGTAAGTCCTCTAAACAAAAACATAAATCCTAAATGACTCACTATATCAGATGGACTTTAATCGACAGATTCAGAACATTTCACTGCAGAATATACATTCTTCTTAAGTGCACATGGGACATTTTCAAAGATAGACCACATAATGGGACACAGGCAAAGTCTCTCCAAATCCAAGAAGATTGAAATCATATCAAGCATCTTCTCAGATCACAATGGCAAGCATTACCCTAATCCTAAAACAAGATAAAGACACTCAAAGAAAGAGAATTACAGGTCAATATCTCTGATGAATAAAGATGCTAAAATCTGAAACAAAATTCTAGCAAATTAGATCCAACATTACATTAGAAAGATCATATAAAATGACCAAGTGGGATTTATTCTGGGGATGCAAGGATGGTACAACATCTGCAAATCAATAAACCTGATAATTCACATAAACAAATTGAGAGACAAAAATAACAGAATCAGATGCAGAAAAGCATTTGACAAAATCCAACACCCTTTCTTGATAAAAACTCTCAGCAAAGTGGGAATAGAGGGATCACACCTAACATAATAAAAGTCTTATATGAGAAACCTACAGTGAACATCATATTCAATGGGCAAAAACTAAAACCATTTCCCCTAAGAACAGGAACAAGACAGGGATGCCTATTCTTACCACTCCGATTCAACATAGTACTGGAAGTGCTAGCCATAGCGATCAGACAAGAAGAAGAAATAAAAGGCATCCAAATTGGAAAAAAATAAATAAAACTGTCATTATTTGCAGATGACATTATATTCTACATAGAAAACCCTAAAGACTCCATCAAAAAAATACTAGATTTAGTAAATGAATTCAGTAATGTAGCAGGATACAAAATTAACACCCAGAAATCTATGGCCTTGTTATACACCAATAATGAACTCACAGAAAGAGAAAAAAACAAACAAACAACAATCCCATTTATCATTGCAACAAAAAAATTAAGATACCTAGGAATAAACTTAACTAAGGAGGTAAAATTGAAGGGAAAATCACGAGCATCACTTGTGATTTTGTACTCGGAAAACTATGGGACATTGAAAAAAAGAAGAAGACATAAACAAATGGGAGAATATACCATGTTCATGGACTGGTAGAATCAACATCATTAAAATGTCCATACTATCCAAAGCATCTCTAGATTTAATGCAATCCCCATTAAAATACCAACAGCATATTTCACAGACCTAGAACTCTCCAAAAATTCATCTGGAATAAAAATATACCCCAAATAGCCAAAGCAATCTTGAGAAGGACGAACAAAGTTAGAGCGATCACAATACCAGATATCAACCTATATTACAAAGCCTCTGTTCTCAAAACTTCTGGTACTGCCACAAGAACAGACATATAGACCAATGGAACAGAACAGAGTACCCAGAAATTGACCCAAGCCATTATGCTCAATTAATATCTGACAAAGGAGACAAGAGCATACAATAGAATCAAGACAGTCTCTTCAATAAATGGTGCTGGGAAATTGGACAAATATGTGCAAAAAAATGAAACTAAAATACCATCTTAGAACATATCCTATATAATAAAAGCATAATATGCAAACTGTCACCTCGGGTGGTTATTCAACTGAGAGTTGGACGGCTCACTATGACATGCACTGAGCACCAAGGGGCAGTGTGGAACATGGCAAGCGTCAGCGACGCAGCACTGGCAGCGGGTAGCAGTGGAGGTGCTGCCAGCCCAATCAGCCCTGATGAGAGCGGGACCATGGCAGGATGGTGGAACAGGTGAGTGGGCAGTGCCAAGTCAAGGCAGCGACGGGGCCAGGGCTGCTGCCCGGCTCCCAGGCGTTGAGGGAGCCCAGAAGGGCCCGGGCTCAATTGATCACCTCATAGGCAGGATGATGGATCAGGTGAGGGGGTGGCGCCTGGCCAAGGCAGGGTGCAAGGTGGGGCTGCCAGGTTGAGAGGGAAAGTTGGGGTTGTGAGACTAGGGAAGTGTGCTGAGGCTCGAGCTCTGCAGCCACCCCGAGGGAACCCACCCATGCACGAATCTGTGCACCTGGCCTCTAGTACAAAAATAAACTCAAAATGGATAAAGGACTTATATGTAAGACGGGAAACCATAAAAATCTTAAAAGAATCCATAGGAACCAAAATATCGGACAAATGTCATAGCAATATCTTTACCACTACATCTTCTAGGTCAATGGAAATTAAGGAGAAATAAACAAATGGGACTACATCAAAATAAAAAGCTCTGCACAGCAAAAGAAAGCATCAACAAAACAAGAAAGCCCACTGCATTTGCCAATGTTATATCCGATAAGGGCCACTTCTCCAAAATTTATAGTGAACTCATCATACATCTTAACAAAAGAAAAATAAATCATCCAATCAAAACATGGGCAAAGGACTTAACCAGACACTTTTCAAAAGAGGACATACAGAAGTCCAAGAGACATGAAAACATGCTCAAATTCAATAATCATCTGAGAGATGCAAATCAAAATGACAATGAGATACCATCTTACACCTGTCAGAATGTGGAGAAAAAGGAACCCTCCTGCACTGCTTTTGGGAATGCAGATTGGTGCAGCCGCTGTGGAGAACAGTATGGAGTTTCCTCAAAAAATTAAAAATGGAACTCCCATTTGACCCAATAATCCCACTTCTAGGAATATATTTCAATAAATCAGAAACACCAATCAGAAAGGATATATGCACCCCTATGTTTATAGCAGCACAGTCTACAATAGCTAAGATTTAGTAACAGCCTAAGTGCCCTTCAGCAGATGAGTGGATTAAAAAACTATGGTACATCTACACAATGGACTACTACACTGCTATAAAAAAGAAGTAAGTCTTACCATTCGCAACAGGTTGGACATGGAGAGCATTATTCTAAGTGAAATAAGCCAGTAGGAGAAAGATAAATACCACATGATCTCACTCATTTGTAGAACATAATGAACAACATAAACATAGATCCAGAGACAGAGAAGTATCGAACAGACCATCACACTTCAGAGGGAAGACAGTGGAAGGGAGGGGAATTGGGTAAGAGATCAACAAAAGGACTTGTATACATGCACATGGGCATAACCAATGGACACAGACACTAGGAGAGTGAGCGCATGTGCTTGCAGGTGAGGGTGACTGGGGAGAGCTCAATGGGGGAAACAGGAGACATATGTAATACTATGTTATACTTTAAACAATAAAGAATTTAAAATTTGAACAAAAACAAAACTGTAGTACATTTACATAACGAAATACTACTTGGCTATAAAAAAAAAGGAAATCTTACCTTTGCGACAGCATGGATGGATCTGGAGATTATTATGCTATGTGAAATAAGTCAGTCAGAGAAAGACAAATACCATATGATCTCACTCAGATGCGCAATCAATAAACAAAATAATTTAACAAAATAGAAACAGAAATATAGATACATAGAACAGACTGACAGAGGTCAGAGGGGAGGGGCATTGGGCATCTAGGTAAAAAATGGTGAAGGGATTAAGCAAAAAATATCTATGTATGACACACACAGACAACATGATGACAGCTTGAGGGAAAGGGGTTGGGGAAGGTAGAAATGGATAAAGGGGATATAAATAGGGACAGAAAGAGACTTTATTTTGGGTGGTGAGTTCACAATACAGTATGCAGATGTTTTATTGAGTTGTCCACTTGAAACCTGTATGGTTTTATTAACTAATGTTACCCCAATAAATTCATTGAAAAAATAAAATAAAAGGTATAAATTTTGGGAAGGATAGTTGTTCTTTACAGTTGGAAGGCCAAGATATATTTGTATGCAAGTATTAAAAGTATTTTAAAAATGATACTAAATGAGCACTTCATGTCTAGGTGACAGAATTCAGAAAATTATTATAATGCTTTATTCAAGCAAAATGTTATGCCCTTATCCAAAGGAGTGGAAAAATTTAGACTCTTGAGCCTCTGAAATAGGCTGCTTCCAGGCAGCACAGAGGTGCCTTCCCACAGCCAGACATATGCTCTGCACAGCCCACCTGCTCTCACCAGTGGACTCATGTATCTAGAATTCATGACTTTTTAAGGGAAACAAATAATTACCTGAAATTAGGATGCATGCTTAAATTGACAGCCTAGAAAGAACTAAAAATATTCATGAGCAAAAAAGCTACTAAGGAAATACCGTAACTGCTAAAGAAGAAGATGAAGAATCAAGCATCAAGTCCACTTATAACTCAGAGGGCCTCTAGTCACATCCCAAAACTATGCCAACTGCTCAAGTACGCAGATTTTAAAAAGCAAGAAAGCACTGTTCTGAATAAAAGACTGCAATGAACCCAAAAAAGGGGTCTGAAAGTCTTTCCTGGATGGCTTCCTAAGAAAACTCAAGTTTTCCATGACTGAAGGTGAATACTTCTTACAATGCAGAGAGCAGTAAAGTAAAATGCTTCTTAGTCAGTGTACCAATATATAAGGTAACCTGCATGGAATGTACCAATAGCATAAGGTGGCCTGCATGGAATGGCCTAAAGCTTCATAAACTTAAGGATGAAAACACCATCTTTAGACAAAAGCAATTCGCTGTGACAGTGAAAAAAAGATGTGTTAGTATGTAGATGATCTGCAGCTGTAACAATTCTGCCTCAATGGTTGAGTGATCTGGGACAAGTTACTGGCTGCAAGGGGCTGTGATGAGCCTGTCTCCCAGTACTGTGAGCACTAAGATGTGGCAACACATGGCCCGGTGTCTAGCACAGTGCCTGACATAAAGTGAACACTCAGTACAATCCTTCCCCTTTACTTTCCCAAGGATTCCTTCCAAAAACAGTGTTTCATCCATGGCCAACTGTATAACTTCCTGATTTCTTTCACAATGATCTCAGCAGACTGGCTCTCATCATTTAAAACTGCCATCTCTTCATGTCCTAGTACATTGCTGTACATGAATTATACTTTACAACAGCATGTCCCCAAACTTAAAATGTTAAAGACTTACACATATATTATAGGAATTCGGAATTATGTTACTACTAGTGCCCTGATGCACAGATTCGTGCACATTGAAAGGAAATTAATTAGAAGGTGGCGGGTGGGGCAGGGCGGGACTGGGCGAGAGGGGCCGGACATGCCCTGGAGCCAACCCCCCTCAGTCCCTCGGCTGGCACTGTGACTGGAAGGGTGTCTGCGGAGTGAGCAGGGTCCCTCTGGCAGGTGGGGTCCCTCAGCCTGGCCTGCGGGGATGGGGCCGAAACTGGCTCTCCAACATCCCCCAAGGCGGCGTCCCAGATTTTGAGAGGGCAGTTCTCGGGTGACACACCCTGGAATCAGGCTGCCTCCTCCCTGGTTGCAGGGTGCGTCATCCGGGAACTGCTGCTGCCAAGTCACCGCAGCTCGGCAGCTCCTGTGTTGAGCATCTGCCCCATGGCAATCAATGCACA
This sequence comes from Corynorhinus townsendii, assembly GCA_026230045.1. Classification (NCBI taxonomy): domain Eukaryota; kingdom Metazoa; phylum Chordata; class Mammalia; order Chiroptera; family Vespertilionidae; genus Corynorhinus; species Corynorhinus townsendii. The sequence continues at coordinate 136,451,915 of JAPDVU010000002.1, read as the reverse complement.
TCATAGCTACTGGTCAAAGCATCTGCCCCCTGGTGGTCATTGAGCATCATAGCTACTGGTCGGATGGTCACTTAGCCTTTTATATATGTAGACTAGAGGCCAAGTGCACAGATTTGTGCACCAGTAGGGTCCCTCAGCCTGGCCTGCAAGGATTGGGCTGAAACTGGCTCTCCAACATCTCCCAAGGGGTCCCAGATTGCGAGAGGGCAGTTCTTGGATGACACATCCCAGAATTGGGCTCCCTCCTTTATGGTTCCAGGTGTGTCACCCAAGAACAGCAACTGCCAAGTCACCACAGCTCAGCAGCTCCTGTGTTGAGCATCTGCCCCGATGGTCAGTGTGCATCATAGCTACCGGTCAAACGGTCGGCCATCACTTAGGCTTTTATATATATAGATTATATCATTTAGTATTTGAGTAGCATTTTATGAACTTAAAAGTGTGGCAATTGTAAGGTTGGGTAAGACACTAGAATTCCATGTCCAGCCTGTGCTCTGACGTTCAATTCCAGTGGGACCCATGGTCCTTGCTCACATATACCTCAGTTTTCCTCTTTGTGAAATGGGAACAACACAAGTACCAGATTCAGGATTTTTTTTTGAGGGTTAAATGTGGTAACGGGATTAGGACAGATCCAAATCGTATATAATAAAGAGGTAATATGCAAATTGACCGTCACTCCAACACACAAGATGGCCATCCCCATGTGGTTAAAGATGGCCTCTCCTATTTGGACACAAGATGGTTCCACAAGATGGCTGGCAGGGGAGGGCAGTTAGGGGCACCCAGGCCAGCAAGGGAGGGTAGTTGGGGGCAACCAGGCCAGCAGGGGAGGGCAGTTGGTGGGAACAGGCCTGCAGGGGAGGGCAGTTGGGGGGGGACCAGGCCAGCAGGGGAGGGCAGTTGGTGGGAACAGGCCTGCAGGGGAGAGCAGTTGGGGAGGACCAGGCCAGCAGGGGAGGGCAGTTGGGGGGAACAGGCCTGCAGAGGAGGGCAGTTGCGGGCAACCAGGCCTGCAGGGGAGGGCAGTTGGGGGCAACCAGGCCGGCAGGGGAGGGCAGTTAGGGGCAACCAGGCTGGCAAGGGAGGGCAGTTGGGGGTGACCAGGCCTGGAGAGGAGGACAATTAGGGGCGACCAGGTTGGCAGGGGAGGGCAGTTAAGGGTGACCAGGCCGGCAGGGGAGGGCAGTTAAGGGTGACCAGGCCAGCAGGGGAGGGCAGTGGGGATGATCAGGCCGGCAGGGGAGGGCAGTTGGGGGCAATTGGGCTGGCAGGGGAGCAGTTAGGCATCAATCAAGTTGGCAGGAGAGTGGTTAGGGGGTGATCAGGCTGGCAAGCATAAATGGTTAGGGGCAATCAGGCAGGCAGGCAGGCAAGCAGTTGGGAGCCAGCAGTCCTGGATTGTGAGAGCCATGTCCGACTGCCCCTTTAGGCCCGATCCCACCAGGATAGGCCCTAAAGGGGCAGTCGGACATCCCTCGAGGGGTCCCAAACTGGAGAGGGTGCAGGCTGGGCTGAGGGTGCAGGCTGGGCTGAGGGACACCCCTGCCCCTGTGCGCGAATTTCATGCACTGGGCCTCTAGTATATATAGTAAGAACTTAATAAATGTTGGTCATTATTATATACAAAATATCATTACTATATTGTTAACTTTGAAACTACTACTCAAGTTTAGAATATCAAAGTGTTTGCAAATATACAAAAAAAAAAATTAGAACACAATCTAAAAGTCCATAAAATCTACAAAAGTAGTTCAGATATTCAGGACAAACAAGATAAAATTTTTCCAGTTTCTCTGTGACTTAAATCATTAAAAATGCTCCTGGTGAAGTCTGGGTAATTTAAATTACATGTATTTTGTCTCTTTGGTCAATGTTTCACAAAAGATACTTAACATTCTTTTGAAAATCACATTCATTTATAAACAGAAACTTCAAGTACTAAAAATAAAAATTAACTGCTGGGTTTCAAATTAGTGGATTTAAAAATAACCATTATAAACCATGGCTTTCTAATCTTTGTATATGCTATAATCAAGTTTTTATTAGGCATGTTTGCACCACTACAGATATTACAGAAAGCATTGAGCAGGCATGCACTGTTAAAATTATAATGCATTTTTAATTGTTAATAAATGAGGGTTGAGATCTGTTATAAAAAGGTGTTTATACTCTATAAATACCCTGGCTAACACAGGCTCCAAGGCTAGGTAGGCCAATCACCACTGACACCAGTCTCTTCACATAGAGGGGTACACTTCATTAGCAAGCATTAACTCACCATGAGTTTCCTGATAAAAAGAACTGCTACATCAAGGTTGTACCCACTGCACAATCCCAAGGGATCCATTCACATACTCTTTCTGGAGGTGGCAGCACAGGGCCCTGGGCCACTTTGCCACTGTGACAGGTACCTAGAAAAATGTGCCTGACTCATAAAATGTTAAAGGAAGTGTACAAATCAAATAAATCTCCCTTAGCATGCCCCACCTTCCTTTCAGATTAATCTGACATGTCAGAAGCCAATTCTAATGTGGAACAAAGCTATCCTGCTCCTCTATCTACCAAGCAATTATTGGGACCAGGGGCTGAGCTGCTTGTCTGAGGTGGATGATGGATTTATTTGCATCCACATACATGTCCAATCTGACTTCTGGACAATTGTATGTATAAAAAAGCCCAGTAGACAACCAGGGTTAGAAACAGAGATGAATGTACTAAAAGAAAGCCAAGATCCACACAATGTTTCATCACCCTGATGATCTCATTAGCCTAGTGTTCTCAATAACTCAGCTAAATAGCCACAGAAGCTTTAATAAGCTGGAAAATGAACATGAACTCTCTCACAAAGCAAATTCGACTTAGCTGCACAGATGATTATAGGTAAGCATCACAGTGGAGGCTCCAGAATGACTGTATAGGAAGGATGAAGGGACAGTCGACTTAAGACACGTAACTACAAACTGTACTTGCACAACAAGCACAAGGCTGTAGTCAGAGACATGTAGTCAGAGACATGTGGTTAGGGGGAGCCAATGAAGTGATGAGACAGGACAGGGGTGGGGTGAGGTAGGGTGGGGTGAGGTAAGTTGGGGTGAGCCCTAAAGCTTCCAGAGGTATATTTTGGTACCTACACTTAGTCCCCAATTAAAAAGCTGCAGTTTTAAAGTTGAAGTGAAAAATTTTTTGTTTAGAAATGAGAATATATTTCCCATTAGAAAAAATATATACATGTTGGTGGTGTGTTGACTAGCTCATTTTAAAAGTCCATAAATTTGCCCTCCAGAGTGATAAAACATTAATACAGATCCCAATTATTTATTGTAACAATATTTTTGGGGGAAGGCAAATTCATTTAGAATTCTCATTCAGGAAGCCAGAAACCCATTTTCTGGGGCTACCATTCAGGGTGCTAAAATAGTAGTCTCAATAGGGGCAGGTGCTTAATTTACATGTATGGGGCATTACACACACACACACACACACACACACACACACACACACTCCCAAATATATATATAAATAGAGAAAATGGTATAACCACTTGTCTTCATTCTCACATATCTTCAGCAATTATCCATACTCCACCACCCGTGAGATCCACCCCTTGGACTACTCTGAAGCACAACTCTGTGGGAAATTTTGTTTGTCATATTAACTGAAGTGCCATGGCATTTAAAGAATAGACAACAGACTTGTTAGAAATCCCACAAAGCCTAGAATAGTCTCTAACTAAAAATTCTAGAAATGCAAGTAATAATATAGCAAGAAAATACTGATAAGTGTCTAGTTCAAAAGGAATCTCTTCTGCACTTGATACTGAAGCAACCAACACCTCCCAAGCTACAACCAAATCCAGTAAAATGGGAAATGCTATCTGTCACATGACACTCACAGGCATGCAGACAGCACAGACAATGCCTAGTTAATTAAACATTTTTTAAGGAAAGAGAGTAGCTAAAAACAGACTTTACAATCAAAATTTAGGATATTTAAATCAAACATTAAGAAATGTGATTTTTTAAAAGGATAGTGAAGCTTAATTTACCCTTTTAGAATTTAAAACTAACTAAAAAGCTAATATCAAAAAATAGTATGGTATTAGCACAGAAATAAAATAAGTTAGTAGACCAGGCCTGGAGTCCAAGTACATATGACAATTCTGTGAGAAAAAGATTTAGTAAACAATCCTGGCAAACTGACTTTATTTCTAGGAAAAAAACAGATTCTCTACCTCACAATATATACAAGTAAATTAAAGATCTAAATACAAGAAATACCACATTATGTTGAAATTCAAGGCATCAATCATAACGCAAACCATTATTTTACATGCCACTGAAAGAAAAATACACTACCAGTTAAAAGAGGACCAATGTGAGAGAAAGCAAGTTAATATGCAGAGGTAATTGAGGATGAAAGAGAAATAACAAGTAAATATATTAACAAGTGACCATTTTTCACCCTTACAGTTAGCTATAGGTGAAATCCAGTGACAACAAAGATAATGAGAAAAAGGAAAAAGAGGTGCCGCTACAAATTCTTCATCCAGAAATCTAGCCATTTTTATTAAAACTAGAGGCCCGGTGCACAAATTCATGCATGGGTGGGGTCCCCAGGCGGGTGCAGGAAGGGGAGCCAGGACGCAATCGGCCCTCTGGGTGAGCAGTGAGATGCCCTTGCTGGCCCGGGATCCAGATCCGTCCCGCTGACCTTCCTGCCAGTTGTTGGGAGCCACCTGATGGCCGCTTTTATATCTTTTCTTCCTTATGGAGCGTCTAGGGAGGGGAAGTGGCCACAGTGCTGGAGGCCGACTTCCAAGAGGCAGGTGGTGCTATTGGGATCGCACTGGTCTGTCCGAGTCTGACCCATTTTCCAGAGATTGGACATGCAGGACTACTGAGGGAGTGGCTGCCACTGGGCCAGTGGGCCGCAGGGACAGGTCTGTCAGCTGAGCAATGCTCCTGCTGTGGGAGTGCAGTGACCACCAGGGGCAGCTCCTGCATTGAGCATCTGCTCCCTGGTGGTCAGTGCACGTCATAGTGACCAGTCGTTCCAGTGATTTGGTCACTTAGGCTTTTATATATAGATATAATACTGTGGATGTGCTTTGACTTAGTAATTATAATTTGGGAATCTATCCTAAAGGATAAAAGCATTAAAAATCAGTAAATAAAATGTACATACCAAGCATGTTTACAGCAGCAGTTTGTAATTGGCAAAAACAAAATCAACTTATCCTATATCATAAAAACCTAATATGCTAAGTGTCCAGCCATTTGACTGTTTGACCAGAGGGCAGATGCTCCAACCAGTACATTAGCTTGCTGCTGGGGTCTGGCCAATCAGGACTGGGCAAGACAGGATGGACATGCCCTGGAACCCTCCTGTGGTTTCTCCCCAGCCCTGATTGATCGTGCACCAGTGGGGTCCCTCGGCCTGCCCAGTGCCCTCTCGCAATCCAGGACCCCTCAGGGGATGTCGGAGAGCTGGTTTCAGCCCGAACCCCGTAGCCAGGCTGAGGGATCCCACTGGTGCACGAATCCGTGCACTGGGCCTCTAGTGTGCTCAATTAAAAATAATGGAATAAATTAGGTAAATTTGTATTTTAGATTATATAACTAATTCAACTATGAATAATGATCTATATGTGATGAGCTTAAGTATGTCCGCATCAAACTATTGAATAGAAAAGGGCAAACTAGAATGTAATGTACATATTATCCCATCATTTTGTTCAAAAAAATGAGCAAACCTCTCTGAGTATTTACTTCTAAAGACAGAAAGATGTAGGAGATACAGCAAGCTGATAACAGCTCAAAGGGGGAAAAACAGACCCAATTGATCTATGGGTTCAGTGCCCAATCAATTAGATCTTTTACTGAATGAATAAAATTAGAATTCCCTTTCTGCCTTGAAAGAAGGATATCCTACTCAGCTACCCTTTCCAGGTCAGAATATCTAGATCTGAGATACTACTCCACTTCTATCTAGCCACTGTATGTTTTCTAAGTCTTTGGCTAGAGTTGTGTTTCTTATGTAAAAACTAAGAAAACTGAACTACATAATCCATTTACAATATTCTGCTCTTTTTTTAAACTGACCAAAGTATTACAATCTTTCAATTGTTTACATGATTTATTTTTCAGTAAAACACAAACTTTACTGTAAAACAGACAAAAACACAATTCTGCTTTCTTTCTCCTTCTAAACACAAGTTCAAAGAAGATACAATGGACATGTATGAAAATAAAAGAATTCATTTCTGTCTAACCTGAGAAAATGTCTCCATAAATTAAATTGTTTAGGGGCAGCACAAGTTGTGAGGCAGAGAATCTAGTATCCTCAATCTCACTCTCTGGGTTCAAGGTCAGTCAGTTAAGGTGCAATTTAAAAGCATATTTAAGTTCTAGTCTTTAAAACAAATGTATGTACAGGTGAGTCACTTGCAATGCCTCTGGAAGCAAAGTATATACACTGACCCTAATTACGGACACGCCACAAATAAATTTTTAAAAATTCAATTCACACAAGTTTTCTGCATCAAGCAAAATGTTATAAAAATTGCATGTTTCTTGCTTCATTCATAAAGAATATGAAACAATCAGTATGCTAAACATACTACTTTTCCCTACTTGTCATAGTTTGTTTCTAGAAAGAACAAAATACTGTGGTAGTCTCAAAATCTATGGGTAATTTAAATCAATAGTCAACATTTAAGAAGCTATATAAATCCACACATTTCTTTATGAAAGACAAGAATCAGATCAATGATCCTTTGCTTTGTGAAAGAACTAATTTCTTAAAAGAAAAAAAATTTAAATTTTTTTTATCTTCTAAGAGAATTATCTTCTGTGAACATCATAAAGGATTTGCACCACCTGGTGGAAAAGCAAAGATTCAAACACAGTTAAATCTCTTTATTACAGAGCATTTCTTAGGTCTTCTTGGATCAAAAACCCTCTTAGGACGCTGATGAAAGCCCTGGGTCCCCTCCTATCCAAAAGCAGGCCACTGCATGCATACTCACAGCAGGTGCACATTCAAACAAGCAAATAATAAGTACTTTCAACAACTCCTGCATCCAGCAATAGAAAACATTCATCTTTCTTTTGGTTTATATTTCCTCTTAGCTGCTCAGAATCTGAATCCTTACTCCAAGGTTGGAAAATCCACTACTGGGGTGTCCCAGTGGACAGCCAGGCCCTCCTTCCTCTCCCCGGGGCCACAAGGCCAGATGCTCTCCCTCCCTGAAGTCTGGCCACAGTGTGTGTTCAGGCAACCAGTGGGTGCTCCTGCACACTGTACCCACAGCAGATCACTCAGAGGGCTGGTGCTCCCCACATAGGCTGCTCAAGATCCAGGAGTGCTCCTTACAATGACCCTGCATGTTCTGGCGGCACAAACAGCTTCCTATCTGTCTTTTAAAACAGATGTCCACCTGTGTTGGCCATTATGTGAGTTATCCACTATACTTCGATGAATTCCTTTTCTGAGCCAGAGTCTATTTTCTCCTCTTTTGCAATCACTAATTTCCACTTTATTATAAGCGCCTCTCATCTCCAATCAACCAATCCTATGGCCCTCTTACCATCTTGGAGCCAATGGATGAAATGAAATTTAAAGGGCTATTGCAAATGAAGGTAAGGGAGACAGGATGACCACACAAATGCAGAATATTATTATCAATATTTAAGCAGGATTCTTATAAGCCAACCCAAAGAGACTTGTTTACCAGTGTAGCTTCCATATGGCTCTAGCTGATATCCTACACAACCGGCATGGCTTTAACCAAAGGTGATTGGCAAACATTTAATGAAAGAAAACTGGTAAAGAAAAGCTAAGTGTCATAGAAACAAAGCACAATGCCCATCAATAAGATATATGCATTTCTTTAATCACCAGAGCAGAGGTCTCTGTCTTCTTCCCTTTAGGGATGCTACATGAGCACAAGTATATCAATACTCCCTATGACCAAACATTCCAATTTGAAAAAGGCAACCCTAATTTTCAAAATTATCTCAGAATTCCTTTGACTGAAATAAAAATAAGTCTAAATCCTTTTAGTTCAGATAAATACATGACAAAGAGCAAGAAATGATAAATAATTTGCCCAAAGACACACAGCTAGATTCTGGTGAGAGTTAGGACCCAGAGGTAACATTTATTCTATATGCCAGTTATCCTGCTAAGTATATTAAATATAGCATATGTTTTACTAGTAATCCTCATCACAAACCAGTGATGATATATCTTAGTCATTTTATAACAGACAATGAGGGTCAGAAGTTAAATCCACAAAGCTCTTAAGAAGCAGAGTAGAGATTCAAAGCTCTATTTGTTAATTTCTAACGTTCATGCTAGTCTGTTCCTTTCCCAGCTTTGTGGTTTGGGGGATGGGGTGAAGAGTGGGCAATGTTCTTAACTTTCTGTTTATGTTATGTTTGTCTCTGCAGTCTAGTAAAATCTATGGTCCTCTTAAAGAGTGCTTTTAAATGCCTAAAACACGTACAATAAAAAAATAAAACAATTACACCAAAATACAGTTCTCAAACATTAAAAAATACATTTGAGAAATTGTGATACCTCTGCTTCTTTATGAAGGCATCTAGTGACTACTGTTATTTGCCTTCAATAGAAAGGACAGTGATAGATCAAAACATTAAAACACAGTACACGGTATAATGTCCTAAGAGATTTACCATGTTTCTTAATTGTTCCTATATAGCATGCTTTAAAAACAAACAATAAATGGCAGGACTTATCATTTAGATTTTATAATGTTGGAGAATTTAAAGAAAATAATACTCACTACTACAACCTATTACTGTATTTTTCCATGTATAAGGTGCCCCATGTATAAAACGCCCCATGTATAAGATGCCCACCCCCCCCCAACTTTTCCAACCCCAAATTAAGAAATCAATATTTTTAAACATTGTACTGGTTTTCCTCTTAAGGCCTTCTTCTTTTTGTCCTCTTAAGGAGTTGTTCCTCCTGTTTACTCCACTGTCTGATCATACACTCAGTGGGAGGAGGTCCAAATTGTCTCTCTGAAGCTACCAGGAGTCAATTTCCATGCTCTTTTGCATAGCTGATTACATTCCATTTGAATTTTGCAAAGTAAGACAATCGCTTACTGGTATTTTATCTGTTTATTTTTTTACTTCTTTATGGGATCAGAACACTCCGGTCTCTGTTGCATCTGCGCACTCTCCACCTCCACCTCCAATTACGGCATCAACTGGTTTAACAATAAGGCTCGTGATTGAAGGAAGCTTTTTTGACAAGGTATGGGCAGCTATGCACCCGCGCAGCTCCCGCCTCGGCTGACTTCCGTGTATAATTCACCCCTCAATTTTCAGTCTAACGATTTTAGAAAAAAGTGTCTTATACACGTAAAAATATGGTATATACACAGGATACTTTCCTACAATATCCAATAAAACTTGTTTCCAACCACATAAAACTGTATTATCCACAAAGAGAAGGTGGAGCAAAAATAGGTTTATAGTTGTTCATATGGAAAATAATAAAATCAATAAATAATAATAAAATTTGTGTTTTGCATACTCACAACTGTAAACCTACTTCTGCCCCACCCTGTATGTTCATATTCAGCATAACCTACAGCTCAGCAATAAAATGCAGAAAGGACTATAGTTTCATAGATCAGGAGTCAAGAACATTTAATTTTTGCCACTGATTCATGTACAGTCTCAAGACAACTAATATATGAATGACCACTATAGCAAATACACAAATGTATACAGACAAGTATGTTTTGATTCTGTGCACTTCATTTGTGTTTGCTGAATAGCCAGACAACCAGAACTGTTCAACAATTATAAGAACGGAGCACAACTAACAAGACCAATAATGTGTACTGTACTCTGAAAGAAGAAGGAAAGCTGCATGAGGTGAAAATAAGGTAGTCCTTTTCCATCCTTTAAATTGCATATACACCCTCTATGACCTGGTCTTCACCACCCACTCTGTGCCCCCTATCCAACTTCTCACTGTTAAATTCACCCTGGGAATAAGAAGGTCCTGTAACTACATACATCCCTCGACTCACACATCATGCCTTTATCTCTATAGTCGCCTCTGCTCAGATGATCCTCCCAGATGATCTGGCCAACTTCTAATCTTCTCTAAGATCCCACTCACATATCCTCTTCTCTGGAAAGCCACTCTTCTAAAATGTTGTTAGCTCTTTAAGTATCCATCTATCTGACCATATAAAATCACCTAAGAAGCTTAGCATCCCTGGGTTCGAGAGCAGTGCCCAGAACATAGTGTGATGAATTAGATTGAAGAGTCACTTAGCAAATGCTCCATGTCTAAAATAATTTAAAATTCTCATACTGCTGCCACCCAACAAAAGCATTTCCACAAAGACCATATAATTATACATTCTATACTACACACATATTTTAAATATAGTAATCATTTTTCATATTTCCACAGAATCTCAAAAACTATCATTTTAAAAGTCTGTTGGTACAGAGGACCAATTTAATATTCTAATTTAAAGGGCATTTCCACTATTTTGCTACTAAGATAACACTAAAGTGAATATCTCTGGGAAAATATCATTTAGTCTCTAATTATTTCTTTGGGATACATTTCAAAAAATAAAAAAAAATCTGCATAAAGGGGTACAGAGCTTTACCATGTCATCAACAACAAATGACTACATTGTTCCACACAACCTCAGGATAACTGGTGTAAAAATAAGTGTCAAATGCATTGGTGAATAAAAATTGTTATCTCCACACTGTTCCCATTTTCACATTTTATTACTGAGAGTAATTTTTCCACATATTAGTTCACCATTTATAATTTCCTTTGTCTATTTACCTATTATATCTTCTCATATATTAGAATAAGCTATCTTTTTATAAGAGCAATTCCAAAATTATAAATATTAGAAAATAAAATTCCCACTAGAAATAGATTTTGGAAACAACCAATTTTACTGGTATACACACGAGACCACAAAACAAGGGATACATGAAAAGTAAAATAAACTATATGCAATTTTTTCATTATAATTACATTTATTTCGATATACCTACCAATGGATCCTGACACTCCATGTCTCTGAACTGTTATTATATCACTAAAAAATAAAAGAGCCCGACTGGTGTAGCTCAGTGGTTGAGCATTGACCTATTATGAAACAGGAGGTCATGGTTCGATCTCCAGTCAGGGCACATACCTGGGTTGCGGCTCGATCCCCAGTGGGGAAGCAGTCCATCAGTGATTCTCTCTCATCACTGATGTTTCTATCTCTCTCTCTCCCTCTCCCTTCCTCTTTGAAATCAATAAAAATATATATTAAAAAAGAGAAGAAAAGCATGATCACAATTCTTTCCTAAAACAATAATGTATATAAATTTGAAAAGAATAATGAATTATTTAAATGCTACCTTGTTTTCACTTCAGTAAGTCCTATTAGCAGAAATCTATAGAACAGATATGAATACGTTTAGAAAAATTTAGCTGTTCAACTGGACATATTCCAACTTTATTTTTCAAATATATTGGACACATGATGAACAGCTTTCACTTTCTCAGATTAAATTCTCGGATCAACCTGAGCCAAGACCATATAGTATATGTACTCATTCATAGACAGACTCTGCTATATGTGCTTACATACTTTATATCACTAAAAATAATAATATCCACATCCATGAGGTGTCAGTAGTTCTTCATACATTTGGTAGCAAGGTCTTGATTCGCACAAATTGTATTTTTTCCAGATCTAACATGTCCAACCCCTGAGCTTACTAGTGTTTTTTTCCAGGATATTTTTGTTGAGATCCTGTACTTACAGGGCTTTTCCAGTGACATGTTAGGTCAGATGCCACATGGAGCCTAGCCCAACCCTCAAATGGAGAAACCACACAAATTGTCCAAGCTACTCTTAGCCAAGTTTCTCACCACTGAATTCCTCTTTCTTCTCCTTCAGGCTCCCAAAATGAAGGGAAATTATTTAAAAAAAAAAAAAGTGTGTGTGTGTGTGTGTGTGTGTGTGTAGGTTTTACACACTAAAATGGGGACTCCGAGAATTAGTTCAATACGACAAAGAAAGTAAATAGAATTCTTGGGGTTTGAGGGTAGCTTTCACATTGAATCAGAAAGCACTACTTCCCTTCTCAGTCTCTCCTGGCAGCTCTAGTTGCCCCATGAGACTTACCACTTTGTATGTGTAATGGTCAGGAGCTTCTCTCACCAATCCTATTAAATAGCATGCCTTGAGGCTGGCATTTCTGCCACAGTCACTTTGGCATCCTCCACAGCACTCAAAGGGCATGAAGTCTTGCAGTTTTCCTGAGTGCACAAGGAAAACTATCCAATCTACACAGAAAAGTCTAAATCCTTACTTCATTTAATAAAACTCTTTTAAAAAATTTATCATAGGTACTGCCAAAAAATATCATTGCCAAAAATATGGTTTTGAAAGACTAAGGGAGGAAAAATAATCATTTTATAAACCTGCAACAGATCTGTCTCAAGAGACAGACTTGTATCAGTATTTCATAGAAATGACATGCATATTGTAACTCCACACTTCATTATTGCAACAAATGCAGGTGCTAAAAGGCCATTTACAAAATCTATTACTGCACTATAGGACTGAGGCTTTATCATGTTTGTTAGGGACTTGTATGAGTTGTTAAAACAGACCTCATTCCAGACAGCACAGGGCTGCAACTCCAACTGCAGTGCAAGGTGATTGCCTGTAAAACATCTGCATAATCCCATCCACCATGTAACCAGCAACTTCCTGAGTTCACTTCATCATAAAGAAGCTCTGAATCCCCATTTTCTGTATGTCTAGATTCTGCAATGTCAATATTGTGAAATTTATAGCTATCCAAGTACTTTATTTTCAAAAATTACTTTTGATAAGCACATTATCCACAACAAACACACTCTTTAGAAGAAATTAAAGGCTTCCAAAAAAGAAAAGGCAGTGTCTAAAAATTTGATTTTAAAAATGTAATAAAAAGCATATAAAATATTCTGGCATAAGGTACTTGCTAAAGTTAAGTAAAATGTTAAGAGGAATTGTTAACTTCTCAGTTCTAAGAATCATATGAAAAAGTATGATTATTATTATGAGGATCTGAATGTGCCATAGTCCAATCATATGCTCTCTAAAACCAAAAATGACATTAGAACCTGAAGTAACTCAAGTTACCAGTTCCTCCACATTAACTTAAATATCATGGGACAGAGCCTCCAAGGTTAACCAGAAGTGAGCTCTGGTCCAGCAAGACCCAAGAAACTTTCTATATCTCTATTGTAAGCTACTCTGTGGCAGATGATGCAAATTGTCTAATACAAATTGAACTTACTATAGTAACGAAGTCTAGCCTATTTTGATATGCTCTCCTCTTTGAGACAAGCCATTATATAGACTTAATGTTTAAAAAAAAAAGTTACGTATCTCTACCAGAGACCTTGTTTTGACCCTTCTAATCATATCCTGAATTGTCTAAATAATGAACTACTAGTGTTCTTTCATTTTATAGACCTTCCCATAAGACAATCTTATACACAATAAATCACTGAACATTGTCAATAGGTTCTGAGACTTTAAGCAAAGGATGATAATAAAACCAATGTTACTATAGACCAGTGGTTGGCAAACTCATTAGTCAACAGAGCCAAATATCAACAGTACAATGATTGAAATTTCTTTTGAGAGCCAAATTTTTTAAACTTAAACTTCTTCTAACGCCACTTCTTCAAAACAGACTCGCCCGGGCCATGGTATTTTGTGGAAGAGCCACACTCAACGGGCCAAAGAGCCGCATGTGGCTCGCGAGCCACAGTTTGCCAACCACTGCTATAGACTGATATAAACAAGAGTTAAGTTCTTACAGCATCTCATCAACATTGTAACCACACTTTATTCAGGATCCTGCTGTATATATATGAACTCATTCACCATAAAGTGGCCATAAAAAGTTTCATTGTCACTTATAAGCACATAAAATTTAGATTTAGAAATAAAATAACTATAAAATATTGGCAACACTGGGATATATCTGGAAAGAGCATTGAACCAAAATGTACTCTGAGGAAAATACAGTGTATGCTTTAATTACTATACAAAGTATCAAGATTATTCTATAAAAAAAAAAAAAGAAAGAAAACTTAAAAGCAAAGCTAGGTAAAGCAAGAAGTAGATAATCTGATAAAGAAAAAGTTACCAAATCTATATTCCCAACCACAACATGTTGGGTGGCTATACTACCATTTACTGAATACCTACTACATACCAGGTATTATATCTATGTTCTATTTATTCTTCACAATAAGTCCAGGTAGATATTCTTATTCACAATTTAAGGTGAGGAAGCATAGACTCAGAGGGATCAAATAACCTGCAACTGACCGATCTAGTTAGTCATAGAATCAAAATTCAATCCCAATTCCACAACTCCGAACTCAAAAATCCTTGCTTGCCTTTTTTCCCCATTAAATCACACTTTCAACAACAGAAGCTTGGGTACAAAAGTTATTAGTATAGGTAGTATGAATTGAAAATATCAATAATGGCTGCAACAATATTCTGAAAGCACAATTACCTTACTTTTTACCTTTTAAAAAGTAACTAACTAAATTTTGGGCCAAATTGATGGGTCCCTATGAGCAGTCCTCAGTAAGAAGCTTGTCCAAATACACTGTGCAGTTTGATGTTCTCAGGGCCTGTCCAGGATGGTGCCTGCCACCAAAGGATGCTCAGAATACCTTCAGAGAAAATGTAGCAATGGCAAAACAAGGATGTTGACAAATCTCCTCCCTAAAACAAACTTATGATGCCAGACAAAACTCAAAAACGACCAGTTTAGCAGTCTGAAAATCAACCCAAGCCATATACAAATCATGAGCTGTGCTTCTCCATGAACTTCAGGTAAGATCAGCACAAAAAGAGCCCATGGCACTACTGTATGAGGCTGCTTCCATCCCCTTGCTGCCAGCTCCATCAAGTGCAATAGTTCAACTGAAAGGGCAGAGCTGAGAACACTAACAACTTCACTGCCAGGCCAGGCTCACTAGAATGGAGCACTATCCCTTAAAGTGGCAATCCCAGCAACAAGAACACACAAAGGCTATATAGGTTCTGCTAGCCTGACGCTGAAGGCTTGTTAGAAGCAAAAACCAGGAGATTAGCCACATTTCAACAGGGAGTCTGGGAAGTGAGACAACCATAGTGCCCTTGATAAACTCTCTACAGATATCCCAGGGTGACCAGAATTCTGCACATTCATCACATACACCAGAGGGGGCTCATACCATCTACATCCCTTGCTGACAGAGATCACATCTACATACACAAAGATGATGCCACGGGGTCCAGCTAAAAGTAAAAGACACAGCAGACATGGAAGTGCCTGAAATATGAATGTGTTCCCAAAATCTACACAGGGATCCATTAGCAGAGAGTGAAAGCTTTACTGACTTGAAGTCAACCTCTGACCAATCTTTGGCTGAACACAAAACTATGCTTCCTCAACGGTGAACCCTAAAAAGCTAGGCTTAAAAGCAACGCGAAAACAAATAAAAAACACAAGAAAAAAATCAGTACAGTTGATGATAGCTCAATGGAGTTTAAGCAATCCAAGGAACAGAGAAAGAAAAAAAAGATCAAAGAAAAATTAACAGAGCCTCAGAGAGCTGTGAAACAACATCAAGCTTACCAACATATTTGCAATGGAGAAGAGAAAGAAGTGCCAAAAATATCTCAAATATAATGGCCTAAAACTTCCCAAATTTGATAAGAAGCAAAATAAGTAATCTTTATTATCCAAAAAGTTCAACAAAACTCAAAACGGGTTAAATACAAAGAGATACACACCTAAATACATAGTATTCAAACTGCTCAATGACAAAGAGAAAAACTTGAAAGCAACAAACAACAACAAAATTCATCATACACAGAGAAGAACATTGTAAACAGCTAGCTTCTCCTCATAAACAATGAAGGCCAGAAGCAGTGAAATATCCACAGTGCTGAAAGGGATGTGGGAGGGGGATTATCAGCCAAGAATTCGATAACCAGAAACTACTCTTCAAAACTGAAAGAGGAAAAAAAGACATTCCATTAAGTTTTTTAAAAAAGAATCTGTTGCTAGAAATTGTGCCTTACCAGAAATGCTACACAAAGTCCTTCATAAGACACATGGATGATGTGTCTTGAATCCACAAGAAGAAAAAAAGTACCAGAAATGGTAAATATTTAGTTAGATATAAGACACCATTAAGCCCTGGCGGGTGTTGCTCAGTAGTTACAGTGTCGGCCCACACATTGAAGAGTCTCAGGTTCAATTCCCGGTCAAGGACATGTACTGAGTTGCGGGTTCACTCCATGACCTTGGTCGGGGCATATGCAGGAGGCAACCAGTCTCACTTCGATGTTTCTCTCTCTCTCCTTCTCCCTCTCCCTCCCTTTCCTCCCTTCCACTCTCTATGAAAAGCAATGAAAAAAATATCCTCAGGTGGGGATTAACAACAACAAAAAGAAGACTTAATATTTTTCTCATTTCTTCTCTTAAACTCTTTAGAAAATATAAGATTGCATAATTTAACATTGTGTATAGCTAGGTTTAGAACATACAAGGATCAAACATATATGACAATAAACTGCATAAAGGAAGGGAAAGAAAAAGAGACAAAATACCCTAGCCGATTTGGCTCAGTAGATAGAGGTCAGCCTGTGGACTGAAGGGTCCCGCGTTCGATTTCGGTCAAGGGCACATGCCCAGGTTGCAGCTCGATCCCCAGTAGGGGGCGTGCAGGAAGCAGCCAATCAATGATTCTCTCTAATCATTGATGTTTCAATCTCTCTTTCCTTCTCCCTTCCACTCTGAAATCAATAAAAATATCTTAAAGAAAAAGAAAAAGAGACAAACTGGGACAAAGATTGTATATTTTACCAGAGTTCTACTAGTATTATTCAGCTAGTAGGTAATAATAAACTAAGGTACATATTACACTTTAGTAGAACAATCACTAAGAAAATTACTCAAAAGTATAGCAAAAATAAAAGCAACACAGAAATCAAAGTTGTATGATAAAAAAATGAACACAAAAGAAGTGACATACAGATGAACAAAAGTATAAGGCAAATAAAAAAGAAACTGTAGAGTATATTTTATGAATTTGACCCGAAAGGCAAGGGAAGGCAAAAATAAATGAATGGGACTATATCAAACTCAAAAGCTTCTACACAGCAAAAACAAATGACAACAAAACAAAAAGGCAACCAACCAAATGGGAAAAGGTATTTGCAAATGACAGCTCTGAGAAAGGGTTAATTTCTAAGGAACACATACAACTCAACACCAAACAAACAATCCAATTAAAAATGGGCAGAGGAACTGTACAGAAACTTCTCCCAAGAAGTCATACAAATGGCCAACAGATTTATAAAAAGATGCTGAACTTCACTAGCTATAAGGGAAATGCAAATCAAAACTATAATGAAATACTATCTCACACCTGTTAGAATGGCTATTATCAACAAGACAAGTATTAACAAGTACTGGAGAGGCTGTGAAGAAAGGGTGGGTGGGAATGTAAACTAGTACAGCCACTATGGAAAACAGTATGGAGATTGCTCAAAAAATTAAGAACTGCGTGACCATATGAACCAGCAATCCCCCCAAAAAATCAAAAAAATGTATTCATGATGACATATGTACACTTATGTTCACTGCAGCATTATTCAAGGTGGCCAAAACGTGGAGACAACCGAAGTGTCCTTCGATAGATAATTTGGATAAATATGTAGTAAATACATACTGTGGAATACTACTCAGCCATAAAAAGAAACGATGAAATACTGCCATTTGAGACAACATGGTGGGCCTTGAGAATATTATACTAAGCAAAATAAGCACAGTCAGAAAAAACTAAGAAACATATTTCATTCATATGTGGGACATAAAAATGAAACTCAAGAAACAGATAACAGTACAATAAATACCAGAGGAAAGGGGGTAATGAGAAGTAAAGGGTAAAGGGGCCAAAGATATGGTGACGAAAGATAATTTGACTTTGGGTGATGGACACACAATGCAATAAACATATCACTTGAAACCTGAATGATCTTATTAGCCAATGTCACACTAATAAATTTAATTTTTAAAAAATTAAAATATAAAAGTAAAAGAAAATAACAAAATAGCAGACACAAATCCAACAACAATAATTACATTAATGTGAAAGGAATAAACACCCCACTGAAAAGACAAATTGTCAGACTGGATAAAAGACCTTTTCCAACAGCATGCTGTGCACAGGAGGCAAACCATAGCTTCAAAGTAAAAGGGTAGGGAAAGATATGCCATGCAAACAGCAACCCTAAGAGAGCTAGAATCTCATAAATATATCAGGTGAAACAGATGTGAACAACCAACTTGACCTAAGTGACATTTATAGAATATCCCAGCTAACTGTAGCCTTGGACATGACTGCTTACATTATTCATAATAGCCCAAACCCAAAACCATTCAGATGTTTAATAAAGAATTATTTAAAAAAAAAAAAGAATGATAGTAATGGATAATTCATTTAAAAAATCTATCTATAATAATAAAAGCCTAATATGCAAATCAATTGAACAACTGAACAGCAGAACGAATGTCTGGATGACCTTCCGGATGACCACGCTATGACACACACTGGCGCCAGGGCCAGCTAAGGCGGGGGCAATGCAATTGGTCGGGGGGGGGGGGGGGGGGGAGGCCGCCATCACCCCACCATCGCCCCGCAGAGAGAGGCCCAAGCCACCCGGCTGGCAGTGCTGCACCAGGTGGGCGGGGCCTCCCTCTGTGGGGCAATCGATCTGGGGGCCCCACCATCGATTACTCTGCAGAGGGAGGCCCAGGCCAACCAAGCAATCACACCCCACGCCTGTCGCTGCAAGAGAGAGGCAACCAGTGGTGGGGGAGGAGGTGGCAGCGCCACACAGATGGCTAGTAGTGGCGGGGGCGGGGCCAGCTGCCAGCAGCCAGGGGAAGAAAAGTCCTGATAGGCCCTGACCGTCGGCCAGGCCTAGAGGCCCTACCTGAGGGGTCCCAGAATGCGAGAGGTCGCGGGCCAGGCTGAGGGACACAGCCTCCCCATGAACGAATTTCGTGTACTGGGCCTCTAGTTAAAAATAAAAAGCCAGAAAGTAAATCAGCAGTTGCCCAGGACCAGCGATGACAGTGAGGATTGACTACTAACAAGCTCAGAGAAACTTTGGGGATGATGGGCATATTCTAAAACCAGATTGTGTTAAAGCCTACACAATGCTATAACCTTACTAAATATCATTGAACTGTACACTTACAATGGGTTAAATTTTATTGCATGTAAACTATATCTTAACAAAGCTGTAAGAGAAAAAAAATATTGTGCAATGATTTGACTCAGGCAATAACTACTGTCTGAAGATTGAAAAAGGCATTCCACTTCTTCTTGGAAGAGCATATCACCAAATACAAACTTAATGCACACTCTAGCTCAACCAAGATGCTCATGTGAATGCTATCCACATTGTTAACACATCACTTACATGACATTAATTCCATCAAAACATAATGCATTAACTTAAATATCAACATACAGAGGGCCAAATAATGCATTTAACCCCTCTGCCATGCAGTCACACATCTGCTTATACACGCTAACTGAATAGATGTGGCCAGAGTGGCCCTTTGTTTTCACCTCGCTTCATAACCACAATGGACTCTCCTTTCATGAAGAAAGGAAGCATATTAACAGTTACCGAGTCTCCTAGCACTTCTGAGCCATGCTAACACTGCCATGTATCAAACTACAGAGACTAATGTTCCCCTGTGTCTGTACAGAACTAACATTGCTTTTAAAAGTATTTCTCAAAATACCTAGTTACCATGAATTCAATCAAGCCTATCCTTAACACAAACTTAAAAATAAAGTAAAATAAACCCAGAACATAAAAATATCACTTTTTCTACTTACTCTCATCACACAACCCAAACCACAAGCAAGAAAGAATTACTTGGAGATGAAAGAAAGTATTTTAGGAAATAGAGAATTCAGACATACCAGAAATGTAATCATGTTCCCAAAAACCTAAGTTCAATCATGTTCCCAAAAACCTAAGTTCAATCTGTAATACCTGATAAGTTGTCACTCAGATGGCCTATCCCTTGGTCATGGGCCGGCTCTCAGAACAACACTCATCACTCGCAATGACAGGGCTGCCTCTGAGGGAGCATGTTTAGAAGGCACTGCCCTCAAAGATGGCTCCATTTTCCTGAAGAAAAATCCTTCACAAGCTGTTTGGTGTACAGCATTGTAAACCATTGCTTACAGTATTTTTCTGTCACTGTGATTTAAATCTAGGGGGGGACTAAATTATAAAAAGGTCAGCACTCTCTCTGATGTAACAGCAAGCTCCCTGACAACCTAGGCCTTTTGGTGGGGACTCACAATCTTGACATAAGAACATCAAGAACAAGTGAATTTTTCTGGTGAGACCAAATCAACCTCCAAGGTTCTCCCTTCACCTTAGAACCACAAGCAAAGGGACTTCTTCCCAAACAAATTGGATTCCTTTGTCATGCTTGACAGGCAGCAGAGGTTCACATACTAGACCAACAGCCCTAGGTTCCCTGTATTTCATTCCTACAGTGTCCTCTACAGAAAGATGAAGCATTCTTACTTATTCCCAAATATAAAAGGGGTTTTTAAACAAGTAATCCAATTCTCCTCAATTTCCTAGAAGAAGTCAGTAAACTCTTTCTGTAAAATGTTAGCAAAGTAAATATTCTAGACTTTGCCCAGCCACTTGCAACCACTGCACTCTGCCTCTATAGGAGTCCTAGACAATATGTAAATGAATGGGCATGGCTGCATTCCAATAAAACTGTTTTTATAAAAACAGGTGGAAGACCAGATTCAACAAGTAAACTGTAGTTTGCTGACCTTGTCCTAGAATAATAGCTATTAAAAGCTAAAAAGAAAATTACAGATCAATATAACCCGCTTCCAACCCCTGCCCCTTCCCATGCCTTGTTCCCAACAAGAAACTAAATTCAAGTAATTTGCTCCAGGTCATATAGTACTCTTTTGCTGCCCTTTTCTTAGGTAGGAAGATGATTTTCTAAAATAAAAAAAGACTGAGAGACTGCCTCATTCTTTCAACCTACTATCCTATTTCCTGATTATCAACAAAACATACTCACTCAACATGGAGGTGTTACTGTTTTGTTTTTTTAAATATACTTTATTTTGCAGGGTGGTTTTAGGTTCACAGAACAATTGAGAGGAATGTACAGAAATGTTTCATATACTCCTTCCCCCACACATGCATGGCCTCCTCCACTATCAGCATCTCCCACCAGAGTGATACATTTGTTACAACTGATGAACATACATCAAAATGTCATTATCATCCAGAGTCTATATTTACATCAAGGTTCACTGTTGGTGCTGTAAATTCTATTGGTTTGGACAAATGTATAATGACATATATCCCCCATTATAGCATCATATAGAGTAGTTTCACTGCTCTAAAAATCCTCTGTGGGGAGGTCGTTTTTTAATTTCAAAGGATTATAAGATAGTTCCTGGTCTCTGACATATCTTCTGTAAATACTCAACTTAATATAAAAGAATTGAACTTAGTAATTTCATAAATGTCACAAATAAAACTTACACATATCAAACATAAGGTTTCCTTTCCTCTTCCTTAAAAGTTTCAAGGTCATTGAGAAATCCACTCTAATCAAGCAAACTAGACCAACAGCCACTTCTATGTGATTTCTTTCCATTCTTTCTTCTGCCAAAGTCCAAGAACAATTTATTTTTCTCTGCCAATCTATCCTTTCTTTCTTTAAAAACCCATCTCAGAACTCTGCCTTATGCAGGTGTTCACTGAGAAAACATTAATACCTCCAAGTATTTTCTGATTGCTTTTATCCCACGCAGTTTGGTGTTTTTTTGCTCCATTGTTCCTTTGAGAATCCCACACTGCATTACCATATTAACATGAAATTATATATTTGTTGCTTTATATTGATTGCCCTTATATATTTTTCATGTATTTAGAGACATAGTAAAAACTCTTAGAGGCACATATGAGGTTTTATTTCTAAGCATAGTATATTAGCATGTTCATTGTTTGTACAATTAAAATGGAAGACTAATAAAATCTAACCCTGATCCCTTAAAAGTAGTTCTTCACTTGCCCTTTATCTACATCTGAAATCTGGAAGAGTCCACATGTATATAAAATAGTACACTTTTTCTATATTCTATACTTACTGCATAAGGAAAATTATAAGATGTTCTCTTTTATAATTTTATTTAGAATTTTTAATGTTTTCATATTAGTTTTCCCAGAAATAGTTTCTAAGTCTTTGTGTCCCAAGTTTCAACTGTTATGCTGAGGTTCACATTTAAATACCGCCATTCTCCACTTCAAACAAGACATCTCTACTTTCAACTATACATTACTGAGCAAACATGTAAGCAAACATGATGCAACAACTATTTTCTCTCTTTTGAAGAGCTTGGAAATTCCCTTGATTGTCTGCAACAGCAAATTCAACTTAGAGTAATATATACATACTCAACTCTGAAATGGAGTTCCAACAATTAAAGGCATAGTGGGGGTGGGGGTGGGTGGGAGAGTCCTTCAAATTCAGATCCCCTTAGTAATATTGGCTCATAGGTGCCATGTTTGACAAGCTTTAATTCATAACTGGGATAAAGAGCATTTCCAGGCTCTTATGAATCAGGAAAACTCTTTCTACTGGCAACATTCAAGTATAAGCTTGATAGTTCAAAGCAAAGGCACCAGAGATACCCAGCTGTGGGAACCTGGGCAAGTAGCAACCTCCCCCTGCCTCATCCCATGTGTATAAAATTGAGTCAATAATAATCCCTATCTCACATGGTTTTTAGGATTAAATGAGCAAATATGAAAAAAGCACTTTGAATATTGCCTAGTACACACACCTGTGAAGAGCTGTGGTCTTTCCTTTCACCATAAAAATAACATAACACAACTTTCCTCTTGCTACCAGCCTACAATAAACCATTACTATGGAAAGCAAAATGATTTTTTTTTTTTTTTAATTCTAAAGATCACTCCACAAATACCATCTCAAACAAAATACAAAAAAGTTGCTCAAACTCAATTCACCTAAACATCTCTGGCCAACTTTCTCATCTGTAGTGAGGAAGATGAACTAAATGACCTCCAAGGTTGTCCTTCCCGGATGTAAAACCTGAGTCATTCTCTTGGAGAGGCATGTAAGACACTAGCGTCATAACAGAAAACTCCCTGGTATACTGGCATCATTTAACTACCTATCAGTTCAGTTCATTTTTATTTAAACTATCAAACACTGCCCCAATTTTATGTTTAATCTATTTCTATTTGGATACTATAACTATTAAGCAGTTATATGATGATCTCATCTTTTTCCTCACTGGCCAATCTGAAAGAGTTAGGAGCTAAGTACATATAAACATATTTCAAAATGCAAAACAAATATATTTGAGTAAATTCACACTCTAATCATACAGGCATCCAGAAATATTATGTGTATATAAGCACCTAAGTACCACAAAAATCAAGCTTTGCATCAATAAAGCAGTTTCACACTTAGCAACTTGATGATGATGTAAGTGAAAAAGGGATTTGATTCTAATTACATTGTAGCCAACTATTTTATCACTATATATTTTTTAATGTATTTTCATGGCAGCATAGCCATAGAATATTTTCTAGAACAAAATTCATCACAGAAAATTTCTAAGAACTTTCTGAAAACTTTTCATTTTAAAGTTAAGAAAAAGTCAGAATGAACGCAATGCTGTACCATAATCCTAACGGTCAAGGCCTTCCTTCTGAAAGACTGGCTGGAGTATTGAAAAGAAAGTTTCTGTTGCTGTAGTGAATATGAATAACGGCTCATGGTATTACAAGACACTTAATGTATTCATAAAATGTTTTTCACATAACATAGTCAACTTTAACCCAGACTTGTTCAAATTACATTACGTTCTAAATATGGTGCTTAAAAATGTATGTATATGATAGATTTTATGCCCATTATGTTTTTTTGTTTTTAACTCTACGGTGAGGTACAATTATACCTCCTATAATTTAGAACATATTTTGTACAAAGATGTTCTAAAATAAAATCATTGCTCTAATTATATTATATTTCATATTTGTTTTTAAAAAGAAAAAAGCATTTGATTAATAAGCATTCCAAGAGCATCAAGTAAGCTCTCAACATGAGCTGAAAAATAATTATTTGGAAAAAAAATGGGAGGCTTACAATATTAAATTTTTCTATTTTTATCCTAGTCAAACTGAATAATATCAGCTACTTACACGATAGCTCCTATTAACTTCAAATCCCTTTTTCAAAGCCATTTTTAAAGTTATTGCTTATTTCCTTTCTAGCTATAGTCGTATACAACTTTTTAAAAATAAGCCCTGGGGTTCTTTTCTCTACAAGAGTTCTGACTTCTAATGTTTATTGCATGTAACATCATTATACTTAAAATTGTTTTTCTTGGGGAAAAAATGTGCACTTCAGAAATAAAGGATGATATCTTTATCAGCATCAAAAAAGAAGAAAAAGAGTTCTGACTTCTCAAATCTCAAGGCTGTCAGCACAGAACTTCTGACATAACATTCAAATGTGAAAAATGCATAAACAGCTGGAACTCTACCTGAAAATCATCTAAATTAATCCTCTTCTACTCATAAACTGAACAAGAAATTTTTACCTAACAAGAAAATGGAAGATTTCATTCAGTATAGATGGTTTTACAAAATAATCACTGTACTGGCCCCACACATGGATAACAAATGAAGAGTCACATTAATCTAATTAGTGCTACACTCTGTTGGGTTTCTCTGGTCTTCACAGAGGAGGTGAGCAGAGGATAAAGAGAAGGTACCATCTCAGAACCTAAATAACAGTGATGACTAGAGCACCGGTTGGCAACCTCTCAGACCTCATGGACCATCAGTGAGTCCACGGATCACCAGTTGGCAACCACTGTACTAGAGCACTTAATTTCAACCCCATATGATAGTGACATGGACATTTTTTATAACAGTTCAATAATAATCACAATCACTTTCCTGAGAACTGGATGCAGACAGAATATTATGTTTAACTACATTCAATGTTGTCAAAAAATGAGACAAGATCTGAATGAGCTCAGGTGGACAAATCGAGAAGGCAGCACAAGGAGTATGAATTTTTCTTCCCAAATCATCTCTTTTCCAAACCCCAATCCTCGAGTACTCAGGGCAAGAAAGAGACATATCAGTGATCAATGCTGAGTTCTTTCGGCAGCATCAAAATGCAGACACAAGTTTTATACAGGTATTCCTCTAGTCCTCTGTTTGCAAAGCATATGCAACCCAAGTGTGTGACATAAACCAGTTTTTATAGAAAGTGACTACTCTCTATACTGAGTGTTTACCCTATGTCCAGCTTTGTGCCAAGTACTTATACTTACCATGTCATCTAATCTTCATCCATTATCTTTAGTTTACAGACAAGGAAACCAACAATCCAGCTTGCCTAAAGCCACACAGCTAGCTAATCCCTGATAACCTAAAGCCAAACACTTTACCATTATATTAATTAAAGTACTGAAGAGATAAGCACTAGGAATCCAATGGCAAAAGCTCACAGAAAACAAAATAAATAATAACTACAGCATATCCTTGAATAACCTCATGTTGTTCAAAGTTTTTTCATTATAATTTTTTTTTTAATCCTCACTGGAGGGTGTTTTTTGTTGGTTTTAGAGAGAGGGGAAGAGAGAGAGCGAGAAACATGAATCTGTTGCCTCCCATAAACTTGCAACCTGGGCATGTGCCCTGCCTGGGAATCAAACTCATGACCATTTGGTGCATAGGACAACACTCTAATCAACTGGGCCACACTGGCCAGGGCTTATTACAACTTTGATGAGCTGCTACAGGAACTTAACTCTTGTTTACATCAATTAGCCTATGTAAAGTCAGTTTCATTATAGGCAGTTTTCCTTAAAATTGCAGAACCTACTGAGGATGTTGCGTGAGGATTTACTATACATAGTTTATCTGTTCAGGCAACTAAAATTTTGCATTGTAACAGGATTCTCAATCACTGGCTAGCAATTACTGGAAGAAGCATTTGCCACTCAAGGTTCAAATGTAAACAAATTTCATTAAGAGAGATCATCTTTAACCCTATAGTTTGCTAGAGCTAACATAAATATTGTTTTGTTGTGCACAGATAGATGATGAAAATAGTCTCTTTAGACATATAACTTATCTATACTAATAAAAGGGTAATATGCTAATTAGACCAGGAGACCTTCCGGACAAAGCCATGGTGATGGGGCTGAGGCAGAGGTGGTTAGGGGCGATCAGGCTGACAGGGGAGGGCAGTTGGGGGTGATCAGGCCGGCAAGGGAGGGCAGTTGGAAGCAAGCAGGCTGGAAGGGGAGGCAGTTGGGGTGAGCAGGCTGGTGGGGGGGGGGGGCAGTTGGGGGCAATCAGGCTGGCAGGGGGAAGTTGGGGGCAAGCAGGCTGGCAGGTGGAGGGCATTTGGGGACGATCAGGCCGGCAAGCATAGTGGTTGGGGGCAATCAGGCAGGTAAGCAGTTAGGAGCCAGAGGTCCTGTGGGATTGGGCCTAAACCAGCAGTCGGGACATCCCCCGAGGGGTCCCAGATTAGAGAGGGTGCAGGATGGGCTGAGAGACATGAATTTCGTGCACCGGGCCACTAGTATCCAGATAAAATGATAGACCTGTAGGAGAATGATTATGATGCAATATCAAAAGGAGAGTAAGACACCTTGTAGACACAAGCAATGGAGGCCCACTGCATGTTGGCAGAGGGATGAAAGGGGGAGAAGAAAATAGGAAAGGGGGGAAAAAAACTCAGAGAAGTGAAATCTTCTCTGGCAGAGAAAACTCCCACACAGAGTAAGAAAACAGAGTGGAAATGGAAAGGGGAAGAGAGACTTTCCAGAACAAAGAGCAAGCACAGCAATGCTGGATTTGCATTCAGAGCTCCTGAAGTAGCAACAACTTTTCGTCAGAAAGACTGGAGAACATGAAGGTCAAACTGTGGAAATTATGTCCCAGCTAAACTAAGGACTTTGGACTTCATCTTATAAGGCACTGGGCATCCAGAGACCCCCACACGTGGATCTTGGCTATGTTCTGATCACACTAAGTACTACTTCTCGAACTGTAATAAAGCTGGCTCTCAGTGAGAGAAAATAAGCTCTTTTTTTTTTTTTTTTTTTTTAGTTTTTGCAGTGTGTTCAGAGCTAAATGCACTCAACCAATAAAAATGAAAAACTACACCAAATTCTCAAAATACGTTTTTCAAAAGGTTAATATTTAGTGTTTTCCACACTGATTTCCAATCTTAAAGCAGATGAGTCTTTGAAACCCTAGACCCAAATTCAACTAAAATAGGTAACACCTTTTTTCCCCCAAAGCTCTGAAACATATTCGCAATGATGCCTGGCACAGCACAAAAAAAAACCCTTTATCTAAGGGGACTGATATGGAGCCCCTGCAAGTCCCCAAGTCCTCCGTCCTATGTTACCCAAGAATGCAAACAAAGACTTGGAAGGCAGTGGGGGACTAGAGATCAGTAAGGAATGACTGGCGCTGCTCGCTGCCACAGCCACACATGGGCAGCCCTGCAGTTTGCCACATAGTGTGTCCTGGAGACCTCCTAGTCTTTATTCTGAACACCACGTGCTTATCTCATGCTCTTCTGAAATTCTTATTCAACCTCACAAAGGATATGTCAGTGTTAAACTCTACTCACCTGAATTATGTGAGCAGACACCAAAGACAAAGGTTCCATCTAGTTTATATGGCTAAGGGTGACAAGACTAGAATTCAGCAAACCGCACTCCTACAGAAAAAACTAAACAGATCACCCATCAAGTCTAACTCTGTTCTAACTTTGCCCCAAATTCATATCCTCCCCTTAACAATCCAGTTCCTTTCATGCTTTTCCACTAAAAAACCTCTATCAGGGAAGTATAAATTCCATCTCTTTATGGGAGCAGAGCATGCGCATGCCAAATTTTAAATCCATGCAAGTTCTCTATACTCCTCCAGGACAAACCCCTACATTGTACTTTTTACTCGCACACTACTTGAATACTTGAATACACACGTATACATATTCTCCCTGAAGTAAAAATCATATTCCAGAAAGTTACATTATGTTTAACCATGGGTTTGCATATCTAACGGATTATACCAAGCCCAGCTGAAGAACCAAGAATAAATCAAACAAATATTATATTTTTGGAATTAAAACTGCCATTAAAATATAATAAATTATAATCTCAGAAATTTCTAAAAGTATAAATCTTCTATTACTGACCTAATTACCAAACACAAGACAAATACTTCACAGACTATTTCCCAAGGAAGCCAAAAAAGAGGCCATGTGTTTTAATGAAAGCCTCTAGGGACAGCGTAAGGAGTACGAGCAGTGCACTCATCACAGCAAACTGGCTGGGAGAGACTCCCTCTGTCTTCTGGTTTCCTTTCTCCCCATTTCATAGCTCACTTGATGAGCTGGGTCTTCTGTAAGCCAAAGCAGTGGGTCACCAGTAATACAGAACAAACAGGATATTCCAACTGTCGGTGAGATGCAAAATTAATGCTAAAAAAATTCATTTTAATAGCTAATGTTTCCCTTGCTTTAACCACCAAACTATGCCTAGGGAGAGTCCTCAAATACATTTTTAGGAGGAAAGCGGAAATTTTTTTTTTAAGTCACACCTTAGCACTTTCTTATCTTTGTTTACCAGATTTTTCCAACCAAAACAGCTTTCCATCATTCTTCTCTGTCCAGCGAGCTAACCACCTGGCTCAGTTACCTCCCCTTCAATGAAGTCCTCCCCACCCCCAGTCAAGGTGACCCTCCCCTGGGTCTAATGAGGCTGCAGGTCTCACCAACATGGCTTTGGTAGGATGTCCTGTGCTAATCTACTCTGATCTCTTTCCAGATCTTCGTTCTGGAAAGTCTCTCTTCACCTTTCCATTTCCATTCTGTTTTCTTACTCTATATGGGAGTTGTCTCTACCAAAGACTTTACTTCTCTTTTTCCCCCTTTCTATTCTCCTCCCCTCTCCCTCATCCCCCCCACACAGTGGACTGAGAGTTCATAACTGCCTTAGTCAAGCAACTTTCTAAACTCTTGCTAATGGGCCGGAATCCAATTTATTTCAAGTTCTCTTTGAAAACACCACAAGTTTACTATTAAAATGTTTAACTACACATACTAAATTTTGACTCAATTTTGATGGACCTTCAGGATCTAACTCCTCCTAATTCCCCTACTCCAATCTCCTACCTCCCCCGTCCCCCCTCCCAACGAATAAAACTTCATATGCACTAGTAATGGAGAATTGAAACTACCATTGAAGCATAATAAATTATAATGCTTCCACCCCAGCATGAAATGTACTCACCCTACCTTGTCAGTGTCTTGGATAATTTCTCACCCTTAAGAACCCAGTTCAGATGATACCTTTCCTTCCCTAACTCACCATCCTGCCCCATTCCAAAATGGCCCCCCACAGCCAGGGCAAAATATGATCCCCTATCTCTGTGCCACAGCCCTCTGTTCTTCACTCACTGTGGTAGCACAGTTCTATGGTTACCTGTCCCCCCACCCCTTTCAATTCCATACTCCTTTCAGGACCCAAATCTGATTACCATTTTATCCCTATCACCTAAAACAGTGGCACATGAAAGTGTTCCACAAATATCTGTTGAGTTGTACACCTATTTGATACAGAAAGGAAAAGAGTCTGTGGCCTAAAAATATGCACTTCTCAGGATAGTCATGTTACCTAAATTATAAAGTACAGCTGGCCCTTGAACAAAGCAGGGGTTAGGGGCACAGACCCACCTCCTCCCCCACCCCAGTCAAAAATCCAGGTAACTTTTGACTCTTCCAAAACTTAACCACTGTTGACTAAAGCGGAAACGATAACATAAACAGCCGATTAACACATTCTGTATGCATATGTACTACATACTATATTCTTATAATAAAGTAAGCTCAGAAAAGAAAATGTTAAAATCATAAGAATTTACTCTACTTATTGAAAAAAAAATCCTCTGTAAATAAGTGGAGCCACACTGTTCAAATACAGGTTGTTCAAAGGTCAACTGTATGTATTTTAAATATAAAAAACATTTAATACTTATGACCTAATGAATAATACTTCCAGATCAATCATGTATTCATTCCTTCAACAAATATCTGGGTTCCTATTAGCTGCCACGAACTGTGCTGGCCAGAGCACCCGCTGGCCCTGGGGTGCCTTGGCACATTATTAGAACGGAGCCCTCCCTGGGCAGGCCAAGTACAAAAGCTGGCCCCAGGCCTCCAAATGACCACTTCAGAGGGCACCTGGGGGTGTGGAGGCCCGGCCTACAGTCATAAATGAGAGAAAGCCCCTACTTTCTGGAGCTCAGATTCTAGTGAGAGGGAAAGGCAAATATATGATCCAATTTCAACATTTCCTATATGACTCTGAAAAGTCAGACTTTGACACACAATACTTTATGTTCTCAGTTTAACTCCTCACCTCATTAAACACTGGTACTATAATCATCAATTTGAACTTGGGCAGAGGCAGCCACCTATGCCAGCAGACTTCTAGAATTCTTAGGCAGCACACAGCACTGTTTCCAGATTCAAGCAGGCCACTAAACTGACCATATTTTCAATTATCACTTTCTGGGTGACTGACCAAATTTATTTCACCAAGGAACATTTTTAATTCATCTGTTTGATTTTAAATCATTTTTTGCCTTGTATGTGCTTGAGAATTTTTTTTCTGTAATAGTAAATATTTTATAAGACACTTAATTCAGTTTGAAATTATTTGCATTAACAGTTCATTGCTTGACACTGCTACACTCTTATTTACTAAAGTTAAATATAAAAGATAACAGCTATTCCCACTTGATAAAACACATCTGAATAATACAAAACATTTTTTAAAATAAGCTAAGTTTTCTAATATTAAAATTTCTCTTCACAGGTAATGGGAACACTCATTTTTGGATATGTGTATAAAATGTATATTTTATGCATATTTTTGACCAATTGCTTCCTCAAGAAAAATAGGTCAGTTTTACTCCAAGTTCTGTAAATAATGGTCTGAGTTAGTGTCAACTACAGCTGTCTTCACTTCTTGTTACTCTACAGTATAGAGTAGTACAAAAATAATCTCAAAAGAAGTATGGGGTAGGTGTCAAAGAAATTCATCGTGATCCAGTTGGCAAAGAATATCCAACCATTCATTTCAAATTCCTCAATCCAAATATGGTTCCTGTTACAAGATAGTAAGTCTCAGACTTTAATACCAATATCTAATGGTTGGGAAGGTATTGTAATTTTGTTAAATTCAATTAATTCATTTAACAAATGTTTATTAAGCAAATCCTAAGAAACCAGAATTATGCAGGGCAAGTGGAAATGAGCAAGAAAATGGAACCAGCACTCCTGGAGCTCACTACCAAGCAAGGTCAACATCTAATGAACTGCCATTCCTGTCGCCAAATACTTTATTATAAGATTTACTAGCCACCTGACTTCTCTTTAAAGCAAAATCTTACCTCTTAGGTTTCTGGGATGAATCTGCTTAGTTCGAGGCATCTTCTTTAATTCAGGGGCCCTTTTTTCTTTTTAGATATTGTAGAAAGAGTGGGTCACAAAAAGGTAGCTCCATATACTTAATGTCCATCAATTAATCCATGTGCTGAAAAAGAAAAAAAAAATCATATTTTACTACCATCAAAGGAAAAAGACACTTCAAAGGTAATGGCTTAATACAACACTATCCTAACTAAACTCAACAAAAGGTAACCAAGTTGGAGACTGCTGCAAAAGGTTATTTTCTAACTCTTAATTAAACACAGGATACATCATTTTGTCAATTTGGGCTTTCTCATCAAGAAAACAGGAAAAATTCCCTTTCTCTCTTTCCTCCCCTCCCTACTTGCCTCCATTTCCCTCTAACCACTAAGTCAGCAATTTTTCAACCAGAGTGACATAAGAAGTTTTAAACCATCAATACCTGACTATTTAGTCAGGGGCACTGACCTAGATTATCAAATAAAAATGACAACAGACAACACACACACAAAAAAAAGAAAACAGGGAAAAAAAACCACAATGTACCATTATCCAAGAGTGAAAAATTCTCTGAATTGTATTTTAAAGTAACATTACCAGGTACAATTAAAGAATAGCATTAGCTATAAAAGAGGTATGCTGTATACAGTACACGTCTACCCAATCATACATTTTTGTTTCACTGAGTTAATTCAGTTAATGTATGTGGATACTCCCCATTATTCCAGTTCTTCCTTCTAGGCTCATGGTAGGACTGTACTTTCTGCCTCCCTGTGTTTAGCTAAAATGTGTGACCAGCTCTGGCTAATGGCCTGGGAGTGGAAGAGGCATACACTGCTTCAAGGATGGAGCATTTAGTTACAGAAGCAAGATCCTCCAGAGCTCCTTTCCCTCTGCCATGGGACAGCCAGCCACGATTCCAGCCAGAACAACCAACACCACAGAGCTGAACTCCCACTAACCCAACATGGTCATATAGCATAAGAGAGAGACCTTTGTTGTTTTAAGTCACCAAGTTTTGGGAATTTGTTATTAGAGCATAACCTAATCTGTCCTGACTTAGACATTTTAAAAACAATGATGTGAAATATAATGTCAAGAGAGTAATAATCTAAAACCTAATTATCCTTCTCCCTAGATCAGCTTCCTGGCCTCCTCTTCCACAAGGTCCTCAAGAATCATTGAGCTAAAACTTTAGTTTTAACTTCCTACAATATGGCTGATAAATGAAGAACATTATTATGATTTAAACACAAAATTTTTCATCATTAAGCCAAGATCAAAAATAGGAATGCTTTGTTTAAAACTTTTGTTATATCCTGTACTATAGAAGAAACAAGAGAACACTTATTGAGCACCTACTGTGTGCCTATATATTTTCTACACATTACCTAATTTAATTCTAATAACTGGTAAGGTAGCTATCACTTAGCCATTTTATACATAAAGAAAATTACTGGTAAGATGCGGAGAGGTTAACTAATGTGTCCATGGTCAGCCACTAAGGAAAGTGGCGCCACGTGACTCAGTTACTCTGGTGCCTATTTCCTCAGTGGAGATAGTATCTATTGTTGGGTTTTATTAAAGAGGCTGGGTAACAAAAGTCATGACTATATATTTTGGTGTCAAACCAGTCTAGTTTCAAAGCTAGGCTTTACCCTTTACTGTGTAGCCTTGTTCAAGGTACTTAACCTCTCCAAAGATCAGATTTCCCAACTGTAAAACTAGGGAACAGTATCCACCTCATAGGATATAAGAGCTAAATAATCCCCCAAAATACTCAAATATTAATCTTCCTTAAGAAAGCCTATGTGGAAAAGACTAGATCTAAAATATATACCCAGGATATGGTTAAAGAAAGTTATGGTTTCATTGTAACAGAGAACAAATAGAAAGAAGGCTACAAAAAAACTTCAGTATCACTTCAGTATCTTAACCCTGATATGGCTAAATGTGGGCACTGCCAAAAATATGTGCAGTATTTTTAAATGCATGGGGGAGAATATAAATATGACGGTCCAATATTATGTATGTACCTCATCTAACACTCTGCTTAATTATCTACAAATATATGGTTCCTCAATTCCCTGCATTAATGACATCCACCATTCAATGCATGAAGCTTCTGATTCAATAGAAAATTTAGAGACATTGGTGCCAAATAAATTCCATGCTTAAGTACGTTCCCTGTTAAACTTAAAGCTCTTCTTAAAAATAACAATAAACTTGAAGCTTTTCAATGGTCATATTTGGAAGTTTTTAAAGCATGAACTCGGACTGTAACAGTCACATGACTCCCATAAGATCTGGAACTTAAAATATAAAATATGCAAATTCCCAATCAGTAACAGCTTTCCGCTACCCCCTTCCCTGCCTACCCACGGTCCCTAGCTGTCCATCCCTTGTTTAAATCCTTGTGGGAGGGGAACAGTGGCTATTTTCAAATACTACAGCAACACTGTAGCTACCAGGGCCAGTGACAAATCATTCCTTTTCGGGAAAGAAATAAATACCACATGGAGCAAAAACATGACATGATCAAAAAGCGTAAAGACAGTTGCAAGGAGAAAAAACATGAATGAATGTGGAGGGCGGAGCCTGGGAAAACCCCTCTGCAACGCTGCACTGAACAAAGCACTTCGCACGCCAGGAGGAGGGGGGAGAATGGAACTGCCAGCTCAGGAAGGAGCCCCGAGTGGAGAAGAGCAGGCGGACGGCGAGAAGAGGCGAGCGCAGCAGCCCCAAGCCTCCTCCTCGCCGCCAGCGCCCCCTCCCCTACGGCAGCAACTCCTTCCCCAGCCCGACCCCAAAGGAGCCAGATCCGACCCGCGCCTAAACCCACTGCCCTCTTCCCAACTGCTGCAGGCGCGTACTCCCAACCCGGAAAGAAACTACCCAGGTGGCTGGGAGTAAACAGGCAGTTAGAGCAAAGAATGAAAGGAAAAGAAAGCCACAAAGCCGGGAGGTTGGGAAGCCGAGGCCTGGTCTCCCTCACCCCCCACCCGCTTGCAAAATGCGTCTGCGGCTGGAACGCGGGTGGGGAGGCTGGGTCCCTCCGTACCTGCTCAGCTCGCAGGACCGCAGCTCGGGCCGCTCGCGCGCGGCGAGGGCGCCCAGAAGTGGCAAGCGTCTCCCGCACGCAGCCATCCCCTCTGCAAGGTCGGCGGTTGCACACACACGCAAACACACACGCGCGCCCGCACGCCCCCCGCCCGCGGAGGGGGATGTGGTCCTGCCCACCCCACCGCTCCCGCAGCCCTTCCCGCTGCAGCGCCCCAGCCGCGGACCTGCGCCGAACCTGCTGCCAGGACGCCGGGCGGAGCGGCGGCCGCTGCAGCCGGCCCTGGAGCTGCGCTGCTGATGGCGGCGGCCGGAGCCCGGAATCTCCGCGACCACCGCGCGGCGGCGGCGGCGCCAGGGATCCCTGCTTCACTTGACAACCCCGAACACAAACATAACCTCCTCCTGCTGCGGCTCCCGGCCCCTGGCTCCGTCCCTCCACCCCCTCCTCGCCGCCGCCGCCCCAGCAGCAGCCACGCTAAAGGCCGGCGACTGGCACTCACACCACCCAGCGCTGAAATATTAAACAGGGGAGCCGGCCGGGGGGCGGGGGGAGCGCGCGGGCGGGGGCCGCAGGCGCCCAGAGGGGAGCCGGCCGAGCTCGCTGACGCCCCCGGCCGCAGCAGGACAGCCGCCGGGGAGAAGCGTCTCAGGGGCCGGACGGCTAGGCGGGGGCGCGCACCGGCGAGGCGAGACGGGGCGGGCGGCCTCTGGGACCGTGGGACCGGGGCGAGGAGGGCGGGGGCGGGCTTTACCTCTCCCCTGGACACAGGAGGGCACGTTTAGCGTCTTTAGGGGCGACGGGAGGACTGCGGGCTGGGCGGCGCAGGGGAGGGAGGGCGAAGGTCCGAGGCTTTCCCGAGGGTGGGCGGGGCGGCAGGGGATCCCCGGGGGCGGGAGCGGGGAGGCGGCGGGCTGCGACGCGGGCGGGGGAGGGGGCGTCCCAGGTGGGGACTGAGGGGCAACCCTGCGGGGGGGGGAGGGCGGGGTTGCCGGGGCGCGGAGGCCCAGCTGGACAGCGTGGCCGCAAGCCCTGCCTAGGACACGGGTAGGTGGGTGTCCCGCTCCGGCCGCGTGGAGCCCGGAACCTCGGGTCTCCCCGGCGGGGCGGGCCCGAGAGCGCGTCTCACCCAATTGCCCGCCCGCGGCTCCGCCCCGCCGGGCCGCCCGGGGACGCGGAGGGGGGGCGCGGAGAGCGGCGGCGGCGCGGCCCGAGGGGAGGGGCGGGGCTGGGCTGGGGACCCGAGGGGCGGGCGCCCAGGTCGCGCAGGCTCCGGGGCTGGCGCTCGGCGGGGGCGGAGGGGCGGAGGGGCGGAGGGGCGGGCGCGGCCGGTCACGCGGCCCCAGGAAGGCCCGGCCGGTCGCGCAGTTGGGGCCGGTTGGTTCCAGAAGAGGGGCGGGGACGGCGGGCGGTAGTTCCCTTTACCTTCTCTTTACTTTCTGAAGCAGGATGTGGGCCGGCCGGTGACGTCATGGGGTCTCCCAGCCCCGCCCCCCGCCAGGGCCGAGTGGGGGGTGGGGAAGGGAAAGGGGGGCACCCCAAGGGGGTTTCCTCAGCAACGCGTTGAGGGAAGGGTAAAGTCATTGTGAAACTTGAAACTCATTAACTTTGAAAAACAACTTTTAAAAACAACGGGCCTGGGGCCGGGGTTGTGGGTTCGGAGAGTGGAAGGGGACAGATTATTAACCCTGAACTGAAACCACTTTTTGGTGGCGGATGTTCTATTAAAAGATTGAGGAAAGCCCAGGTTATTCCAGAGGCCGCTCCAAAGCCCGCTGGTGGTTCCCAGAGCCCGGGCGGCGAGCGCGTTAACCCTTGTCTGCCCGCCTGACAGCCGGGGCAGGAAGAGGAGGAGGAGGGGTGTTTAAGGTCAAGAAAGCGGGGTGCAGACCTGGGCAGTGAACCTGCTCCAGGGACACCGGGCAGAAGAGATGGGGGGGGGGGGAGGAAATAATTACCATAAACCAGAGTTTGACCCCGGCTGCTACAAAGCGATAGAGGAAGCAAGGAGTGGGAATTTATGGAAAAGAAATCAAGAGGGGCTAGAACGAAGGTTTTCTGGAGATAGACCTAAAGAATGTGAGAAGTTTGGGGATCAGAAATTCTACATGTGCACCTGAGGAAGCAGGCAAAAGAGATTGGTTTAGGGGCCATGCTGAACTTGGGAGGAATAAAGTAAAACAAAAATTTTGATGCAGAGAGATTTCTCAGGTTAAACCAAACTGCTTTCCCCTTTTAAGGAATAAGCATGCTAAACGACCGTACACCCACTTCGCTGGCCATCTGCAAACTTGAATTATGTTCCCTGAGGCTTCCATAAAGACGTCTGGGTTTTTCCTGCTAGGGTTCACCCCTAAAATTCCCCTGAGGAAATCCTATCTCTAGCTCATTTGTGCTAAGAAAAACTTAATGCACAAGAATGGGAATAATTAAAAATGGAGCACTCACTAATGGCGAGCTTGCACCCCAAATGTTATGTACAATGGGGAATGTGCCTATTAAAAACTAACTTTGGTCTTAAAAGCAAAGATCATCCAACCACTGCCTAAATTTCAAATTTTGTTTAGCACAATATGCTTCCAATCTTGCAGTGAAATAATGCAGTTTTTCATTTTTGATGTGATATAATCATCTCATGGATTGCAATCACAAACAGCGTGCAACGTAACTTCCCAACTGGGTACTTAAATAAAAATAAACATTTACTTACATGTGAAAGTATACCTAATCTGTCAGAAGGATTGCACCGTCTACCATTCAGCTCCATTATTATTAATTCTACTTTGTGTAACTTAAGTCAAAAATGGTAATTGAGTGAATATAATTTTAACCAAATAGTTGTTGAACATAACAGAAATACATATTGTAGACACAGTGTGTATAAGGGATTTGGCATTACTATGAACTTTCTAACAAACATGCAATTTTGTCAGTTCAATTGTTAAACAACTTTTTTATTAGATGGCTCACAATTTAATTCTTCTGAGCTGTAAATCAATATTGAACTTTTCTTTTAAATGTATACAATATTGAACAGCTTCCTGTTTTCTGTTGTGAATTAACTTTCTAAATGCAATTTCTTTTCCTAATTTTGCCTCCAATTCTAACTTCCTAGTTATCAGAAAGCAAGGAAAGCCAGCTAAACTCTAAAGTAGTTAGTTTCGGCTTGTTTTGTGGCAAACAGTTTCTCAAATTGTATCTTATAAATGGAATGTGGAGAGAAAAACATTTTGAAGAAGACAAATGTGAGTGGTAGAAAGCAGTTTAAACTGTCAAAAATTCTGTAATTAATGCGGGTGGTCATCATACTCTATTAGAAAAGGGTGTGTGCCTTGGGGCCCATTTCTCTCTGTCTGCACCCCTACTGGCCAAGTGAACTGCTTTGGAGTCCCCTTTCGAGACCGGGGCTCAGTGAGGGTAGTGTCACTGAAAAGTTCTACACACGTTTTCCTTGCTGAGCAATTCTGGGAGGACTGAAGTGCACCCCGAGGCTGGTCGCCGGGCTCCGCCGTCCCACCGCGTCCACCGGGCTCCGCGCCACCACCGCCGCCCGCGCGTCCCCAGCCTGGGTTCCCACGCGGCCGCCGGCCCTGCCCCGCTCGAGCTCCCCCCTGGCGCGGCCCCGCAGCCCCGGCCCTCCGCCCTGCGCGCGGCCGGCAGCGCCTCCGCCACGCGGAGATCCCGGAGGTTCCTCCCCGGCGGCCTCCGGGTCACGCCGCCGCCTGTCCCGCCCTCCGCCCTCCGCGCGCGCTGGGCTTTCCTGTCCACCGGCCGAATCCCCTCCTCCTCGGGGCGACCCGGCGACAAAACCTTCCCGCACACCCTGCCAACTCTTCCCCAGCCAGATGCCAGACAAAAGAACCGAGACAAAACTTACCCGAACTGCAACGCAAAAGTCTGATCCAGAGCTTCCAGGGTTTAACTTTTAATTTTAAAAACAACAAAAGCAGAAACCAAAAGCCTCCTAGGTTGGAAGGGGCGTGAGAGGAAATGCTAGGGGGAGGCGCTTGGTTCCCCAGGCTGCTGGTGCCCCCTCCCCCTCCTGTTCTGGCCCCTGCCTCGGGCTTTGATGTTATCTAGTGCACCGCCTACGTGGGTTTACACCGTGGGCTCTGCGCCGAGCATGATATACAGATATCTGGCACTTTACACGCTGGTTTGAAGAGAAGGAAGCAGGTGGTCACGGTACGGTAAAGGACCGTGAGTTCTTAGCCCAGCAGAGAGAAAGGGGCTTTGCCCTCTCTCTTCCCGTAGTTACCTGGACTGAAATGAACGATCCACCTAGCTGGTAGTAATCCTGGAGATTTCACTTCCCTCCACTGTCAGCACAAACTCAGAACAAGGTAGTATTGTATGTTTTCTAAGTATTGTATGTTTGGCTGTTAGAGTTCAGTTTTGAAAGTAGATGTTATTTCCCTCCTTAGATAGACCTGCGGCCTTGAAGAGACAAGACCATGCCTCTGAAGAAAATGAACTCTGTAATAGCCTCCATTCCTATAGGGCACCCTCCCCCTCACGTTATGGAAAGCTTGTAACTGTTGATTTTATCTTAGCTATCTGGACACTAGCAGAAACTGGATATATTTCTACATTAGATTAGCAGTCTCAGAACCATGACAAACAAAGCACTAACAAAGGGTGCTTTTTTCTTTTTTTTAGCAGATTAGTAATGAAGAAGGATTGCACCGTCTACCATTCAGCCCTAACTATTCATCCACTTGATGCCAACACCAGCCTGCGTTCAGGCCTTGCCCTCTGGGAGTTTACAAGTTAATGGAGACGGGATAAACACATGGAAAAGTACCGAGAGGGGGAAAAAAGATACAAGGAGCAGCATATAAACGGAGCCAATTAAAGTTATACAGAGTTATTTACATGATTGCTGAGAGCTCTCTGGATTCGATGGAGGGCAGGATTATGAGAGTTCCACCCTGAGACTCAGTTCTGAATAGGATTTTGAAGGAAAGTTCATGATTTGGCAATAGTATGAGAACAGCATTCCAGGCAAGGGAAATAGTTTGATGGTGAAAGCAAGTAAACTATGTGTGATGATTTTTTCTGGCTAGAGTGGAGAGTCAAAACAAATGTGAAAAAAAAAAAAATAGGGTGACCATATAAATGTAGCATCCAGACTGGACTTTTGAGAGGGAAAGAGAAACTATTAATAACTATACCCAGATGAGAGACACACACCTGGACTGTCCTAGGCAAACAGGAAGGGTGGATTCTCTAGCAAGGAGCTATGAAAACAGAATGGGCAAAAGGAAGGACTTAAGATGGAATTAAGGAAGGAATTAAGATATGATACTGCAAATAGAAGCATTTTTATTACACTTTGCAAATACTGTGTTTTCATCAGCATCGAGGCAAGACCCTCCACCAGCAAAAAGATTATGAGCCAGTGAAGGCTCAGATTATAGTTAGCATTTTTAGCAATAAAGAATTTTTTAGTTAAGGTATGTACATCTCTTTAGCCATGTTATTATATGCTTAGTAGATTACAGTACCATGTAAACATAACTTTATATGCACGGGAAAGCAAAAAGTTCATGTGATCGCTTTATTGTGACATTCACTTTATTGAGGTGGCCTGGAATGGAACCTGCAGTGTAGCTGAGGTATGCCTGTAGCTGATAGTCATTTGGAGACATGTAGACTGAGAATAACCTTTTTAAGGAAAATTATTGTCACTGATGGAATTAGGATCCATCATCGTAGTATTTTTATTGGAAGTAGGAGTAACAGTAGCATTGGTATCACCAGAAGTAGTAATAGTGGTAGTAGTGGTAGTGGTAGTAATTGACAGTTGAGAGTTTATGACTTGCCAATCTCTGCTATATAAACTCATTTAATCCCCACTATAAACCCATACTATATTCGAAAAATAGATTTAGAAATGCTAACTAATTTGCCTGCATCTAGAGAACCCAAAGAATGTGGAGCTGCTCAAAGTTTAAAGATTATATTTTGTGAAAAGTATTACAATAACTCTAATGATCTACATCTGTGGAGTAAAGAAGAAAAATGAATGAAAAAATAACAGTCTGTAGTTTCAAGTTTTGAAACTTGGTAGATTGTGTGATAAAAATAGGATAGTTGGGATGGTGTGATGTTTGAGGTTTAAAAAGGATAATTTAATTCACATTTATGCCAATGTTGAATTACTAACATTACAGGATACACAATCTAAGGAAACTGGTTTCTAACTTTATTTAAAAGTTCAGCCCAGCTGGCATGGCTCAGTGGTTGAGCATTGTTCTATAAACCAGGAAGTCACAGATCAATTCCCAGTCAGGGCACATGCCCAGGTTGTGGGCTCAATCCCTAGTGAGAGGTGTGCAGAGGGGAGCCGATCAGTGATTCTCTTTCATCATTGATGTTTCTATCTCTCTCTCCCTGATTCTCTTTCATCATTGATGTTTCTATCTCACTCTCCCTCTCCGTTCCTCTCTGAAATCAATAAAAATATATTTTAAAAAAGAAGTTCAATGCCAATTAATAATATAGTTTAAAGAATATTATTTGGGCCGAAACCGGTTTGGCTCAGTGGATAGAGCGTCAGCCTGCAGACTGAAGGGTCCCGGGTTCGATTCCGGTCAAGGGCATGTACCTTGGTTGCGGGCACATCCCCAGTGGGGGGTGTGCAGGAGGCAGCTGATCGATGTTTCTCTCTCATCGATGTTTCTAGCTCTCTATCCCTCTTCCTTCCTCTCTGTAAAAAATCAATAAAATATATTTTAAAAATATTATTTGGTGTACTACCTCTTAAAGAAGTGCAAGAGTGATAGAAGCAATACTTGCAGTTCCTAAGAGGCAACAGCGTTCAATTAAAACAGTTCAACTTTATCCATGATCTGACAATGTGGAAACAAGTGTAACTATAAGACATTGTATTAGCCCAACCTAAGACACTGTGTTAGTCCAGCAATCTAATACACTGTATTAGTCAGCTCAGACTGCCATAACAAAGTACCATGGACTGGGTGACTCTATAATAGAAATTTATTTCCTCACAGACCTGGAAGCTGGAAAGCCAAGATCAAGATTCTGCTGATTCAGTTTCTGGTGAGAACACTCTTCCTGGCTTGTAGCTGGCCAGCCACCTCCTTACTATGTCATCATATGGTCTTCCCTCCAAGCATGCCCACACACACAGCAAGTGAGCTCTCTGGTATCTCTTAGACACTAAGCCTATGGAATCAGGGCCCCACCCTTATGTTTCATTTAACTTAGTTACCTCATAAAGACCCTATTTCCACGTGCAGTCACATTGAGGGTAAGACTTCAACATATGAATTTGGGAGTCAGGGTAGGGACACAATTCAGTTGATAGCAGACAAGTATTTTCACATGGAAATGCAGAGTGAACTAATACCGACCTAGGAAAGAGGCTTGTCAGGTGCTTGTAGATAAAATAAGTTAACATGGGTTTTGAGCTCAGACATACCTGGGTTTTAGTTAGAGGACTCTGGTGACTGTGGGAAAGGTCACCCCCATCTCTTTAAGCCTCAGTACATTCCTAGTAGGGATGAACAGAGGACTGAGTGAAATACTAGATGAAAATGCCTGGAAGTGACTGAGTACTCAATGAATGTTAGCTACGATTATAACTATCATTACTATTTTAATAACACTGCTGCATTAAAAAAAATGGAAAGCTCTAGATTAACTGCAGTGTCCTTTATCCAAGTGAAACACCACTGGGACATGCTTAATTTTATTTTTCTTAGACTTGGAGAGCCAAAAGGACTTCATTCTAGTCTCACTTATTTCCAGGAAGAATTACTCCTAAATAACTTTTTTTAAATTATTGTTTTCTTTATTGATTAAGGTATTACATATGTGTCCTTACTAAATAACTCCTAAACCATTACTATGTATTCTACTTTTTAACATTTCTAGTAAAATAGTTGTCAAAACTTCTCTGGAAAGCTGTTTTGCTTTCTGCACCTTTACTGCATTGTATAAAGAAAGCCATCTTATTGATTGCCAAAGGATTTAAGGGTCTTGTTTCCCCCAATGTATTCACAATCAAACATACGTAAATTAAGCTTTCTCTATCCATCCTATCTAAGGTGTGCATATCACTTCCCCTACCCCATACTCACTGTCTCATCACTCCATGGCTTTCCTTTATAACATCTGACACTCTGGAATTATCTTACTGGTTACTTGTCTCTTTTCTCTCAGTCCTCAAGTAAAATATGAGGGCCGTGATTAAAGGCAGCTTGATTTGCTCCCCACTGAATCCTCAGTCCCTGGAACAGTGTTGCTATAAATGTTTGTTGAGTAGATGAAGGAGAGGAGAACCATGACTTCTTTACAAGTGAGTGCAGTCCTGCTCTCAAAATGTCCCCAAACCAACAGCTTTGTTGTAGTCTGAGCCCTGCTCATCTTGCAGCTTAGTTACTGAGGCTTTCATGCCAGCTTTAGTGTTTTCTTATTTCTGCATTTTCATTTAAACAACTTGGAATGTTTAATTTCTGGACTTGATGTTACATAATATGGTTAAAAGGGAACTGCTTATCTTACAGACTAGGAAACTAAAATATGAAGTGGTCATGTGTATTATACAATGTCACCAAGCTGGCTCCTGGCAGAGCTTGACTGGAGAACTTCTAGTCAATCCTCCTCCCCTTCTTCCTGCTCTCAAACCCTTTTCCTTTTGTATCCTTGCTTGATTTGTTAACCACCAGCAACTCCATTGCCTTTAGCATACTCTTAATATACATTCCTAAATTTTTTAAAAAAAAGAGTTATTTCTCCTTTGAGAGAGAGAGAAACATTGAGGTGAGAGAGTAACATGGACTGGTTGCCTCTCATACACACTTGACCCACCAAGGATCGAACCTGCAACCTAGGTATGAGTCCTGACCTAGAACTGAACCACAACCTTTTGGTCTATAGAACCTCCAACCAGCCAGGGCTCCTCTGCTATAATTTTGATTAGGGTTTTTGTGGCTTAAGTATTTTATGTTGAAAGGGAGAGAAAGGTGTGTATGTGTATAAAATTAAGAAAAAATATGGCAGAGAAAACAATGTGGACTTAGAAGCCAGCAAACCTGACCTTGGTTGGGTAGCTTAGTTGGTTAGAGCATCATCCCTATACACCAAGGTTCTGGGTTCCATCCCTGCTCAGGGTACATACAAGAATCAACCAATGAATTCATAAGTCAGTGGAATAACAAATTGATGTTTCTCTCCGCACCCCCTTCTCTAAAATCAATCAATAAATTAAAAATGTTAAAGAAAAATATAGAAGCCAGCAAACCTGGATTGGATCCCAACCCTGTCAAAAGCGTAATACTAGGCAATTTATTTGACCTTCTTGTGCCTCAGGTTACTCATCTGTAAAGTGGGTGTAATTAGAGTCTTCATAGAATTATGATGATTAGATGTACAGGTATTTCTAAAGCGCTTAGAACAGTGCCTGTCACATAGTTAATAGTTATATATAAGTGTTGACCAATTCCTTATTGCATTGCCACACTCTACTAAGTGTGCTTTAACATTCATTACCTTTTAAATCTTGAAATAAGTCTCTGGAGACTGAGAAGACATGATAACTAAATATAACATGGTGCCCTGGATGGGATCCTGGAATAGA
Organism: Corynorhinus townsendii; assembly: GCA_026230045.1. Classification (NCBI taxonomy): domain Eukaryota; kingdom Metazoa; phylum Chordata; class Mammalia; order Chiroptera; family Vespertilionidae; genus Corynorhinus; species Corynorhinus townsendii. The sequence goes on along the minus strand of JAPDVU010000002.1, from coordinate 136,407,517 downwards.
GAGGGAACATTAATGGAAACACTTGGTGACATCCAAATAAAGTCTGGAGTAGAGTGAATAGTGATGTACCTGTAGCAGTTCCTCATTTTTGACAAGTGCATCATGGTAATGTAAGATGTTAACACTGGGAAAAACTTGGTGAGGGCATATGGGAGCACTCTGTACAATCTTTGCAATTTTTCTGTAAATCTAAAATATTCCAAAATAAATTTTCTTTAAAAAAAAGGGGGGGGCTGCTTTAGTGCTGTTGTTATCTACTTGTTACTGATAAAGGAACTCAGACTTAGAGAGGTTTAATAAGATATCCAAGGTACAGCCACACAAGGCCTCCCAAGAACCCTCACCATCTGCAGAGCAGCCTAGTCCTGAGCCCCCCATTGAGTCCGAGCTTTCCTTTGCCCTCTTAGTGGCTGCAGTCTGGTATCTGAAAGAGCAGGTGGGCCTTAAACACTGTTATGAAGCAGACAGTCTTCTTCTTCAAGTTTCCTTCTCTTTGAGATTTAATTTCCACCTGATGACCTGTCTAGTAGAACTTGATATAGGTTTAGAGTATTATTTATTTTATATATGATAAATATATACCACAGGGGTACACTAGGTATGTGGATCAGGATACAGGTCGGGAGTCAAAAAACATTAGAGCATTTCAAGTTTCCCTTCTAAATCAATGGTTATAAGTAACTTTTCCTTCCTGTACATAAACTGCCGATCCCACAACTCCACCCCCACTAGCTTCAAAAGTGTTGTCTTTCTCCAAACACATCTTGACTCCCAAAGTCTACCTGCTACACTAACATCTCTGTTACCCACAACCTAACCAGGACCCAAACTCACCAGCTCCTGGCTTTTAAAATATGTAGTTGAGCTCAAAAAGTTTTCTCTAGATGCTTGCTTATTGAATTTTGCATCTGAATTGCTTCTAGTAAACAACTCTGAAACCCATAATCTTTTCCCTCCTTAAATTCAATGTGGTAGTATTCTATACTATTTAGTTTAATTTTCTGTTTCTAAAAGCTCATGGTTTAATTTATAATTTTAAGCGTATTGGTACCTTCTTTTTATGGTAGTTCCTATTATGCCAAAATGCCTACATGTTTCAATATAAAGGAACCTAAGAATCTAAAGTCAAAGTCCAAATTGGGCAAGTTGGAGAAAGAACAATAGACAGAATGGACTTTATAGAGACTAAGGAAAAGGAAAGTAATATTAATACACCAGTAAGAGATAAGCAAAGAAATAAAAGACAAGAGTAAGCCACTAAAAATAGGCCACTAGAGCTCACGATAAACTTTAACATGTTTGGAGTGCTTTTGAAGGTTCAGCTATTTTCATTTCTTCAAGAAGAGATGGAGCTTGATTTATAGTAGATGATTGGAAATGGAACAAGGGTTATAATAAGGCATCTGAATAAGGCTCTGTGTTTGTGTGTGTGTGTGTGTGTGTGTGTGTGTGTGTGTGTGTGTGTGTGTTGAGTATCAGCTAGCCAGATGGCTGTCTAACCTAAAGACAGTGTAGATGTTATTGTAAGATTTTTTTGCTATTAGTGGATAATGCATAATTACATAATGGTAATTACAAAAAATATTGATGCAAGCAGGAAATCTTGGCACAGTTGTGATGTGTAGTGCTCAGATCAGGAGTAACAGGACACACACATTTGTCTTCTGCTTGCCACTCATACAACTGTCATTCCCAACTGTTGTGGAACCTTCTGGTTGCAAAATTCCATCCCTCACATAGTAACAAGAGAGTCAAAACAGTTCCTCCCTCCTGTTCCCTGATCACAAAACAGTTTCGTAACCACGTTCTCTCAGAAAGTTCCATAGTTCACCACTCTGGAACAAAATAAAGTGATTTTCAGAAAGGTAAAGCAGACACTTTTTCTAACAGTAGTTCTTCTGCTATTTGCCTTATTCTAAAAGCATAATTTTCTATTATACTAAAGTTTGATTGGGAGAAAGTAGGTCATTAGTTTTTCGGATTTTCTTTAAAGAAATATATTTTTTACCATCTCAATAAAGACTATTAAGTATTTTGAGCAACCGATGATCTTGCATCCATTTTGATACCATTAAAATAAACACACACAATTTTTTTTTCATTTGAATTTTTAGTGAGATTTCTTATTAAGAAATCTTTTATTTTCTTATTTAGAAAAAAAAAAGTCTTATCCCAAACCAATTATTTTTTTTAAAGTTTTCAAACATAAGTTACTTTATGACAGTGGTCTGTGGTTCACATTCCCAGAAGGCCAAGCTGTCATTCTGCAATAAGTCACAAGAAAATATTTGGTGTGTGTCTGTTCTCACAAATTCAAAGAAAGCCAGAAAAAAATGTGGCCAGTACTTAAATAAGAAATTCTGGAGTGCTGCAGAAATATTAGCAACTGACTTAATCGTATGGAATTTTTACTACTAGATTTCCTTGAAGCTTGCTCAATTTTTCTGGTAATCTAAAATATAACACAGTATTGAGATGGCATCGTGGAAAATTGGCCAGTTGTGTAGCAGATAAGTCAAAGGAATCATTCTTCTAGGTTAAACTAAAGCTCCTGGGGAAAAAGGAAAGAAAGAAAGAAACAGTAATGTTTCTTATTGTGGCCAAATTACAATTCGGATTCATTGTTACTGAGCACCCGAAGGTTAATGTACTAAAGGACTAAAGGACACTGTAAAATTTACAGACACTGGTCTGTAAAATGGGGTGATAATCATAATCTGCTTCCTAGGGATGCTTTATAGGACCGTGAGTGCTTATTAAATGATCTGAATGGATCTACTTTATATAAGTATCTAACTAAACTGCTCCTTCTTTTTATTCTCCCACTATGAGGAATATTCTTTACTTTTTTCTTCCATGTCTCTTCATTATCTCCTCCCTTCTTTTTTTCATACATAATAATTGGCTTCCTTTCCAAGGAAGCATTTCTTTCCTTACTTGTAACTACTTGCCATTTTCTGTTCTATTTTTTTTCTCTTCTTTGCTTCTGAATTTCAAGTGAATGGCTTATTCTTAAACCCAGAGCTATATTACTTTTAGATTCTATGACGTCTGTGAATTGGACATCTGTCCTCTTAAATTCAATAGCAATTACTTCTTCTATTAATGTTAACAAGTGCATTGAATTCCTTGGATGGAAAATACTTCCCAATCTCTCTTTTTCTTCTAGTTTATACTGCCCTGACACCTGGCTTCTTGAATACAGATTCTCTAATTAAAATCTGAATTAGGTCTTTACAACCACCATAGCCTACAATTTTGACATCATTTCCAACCACATTTTTCTAATTCCTCAATTTTCTCTTAACCAAGAGCTTGATGCCTATTTCCTTAATGCCAACTCCCTGTTTTTTCACCCACATTTAGAAGATTTCACTTTTATTACCCTAAGATGTAGAGGTGTGATGGGATACATTAAAAATTTTTTTTTCCTAATTCTTCTTCAAAGATGGCTACAGATGGAAAGCAAATACACACTGCATCACATGTAATGAAAAGCTGCTCAGTAATCTAGTCCAGTGGTACTCCAATGCTGCCAATATTAACATTAGAGAGTGTCTGGGGAAAGAAAGCAGTTGTCCACCAAGGCATCAACTTGGAAAAAGTGGGGCTGCAGTCCAAACATTCCTAGCTTCTCTTAATCAAGCACACCACCCTAATTATCTTCTAAAAATAACGCTTTGATCATATAACTCCCTTACTCCAGAAATCAAGTAGCTGCTCTCTAACTATAAGATGAAGTCCATATTCTCTGCTTTCCATCCACAATGTGACCCAGGTGTATATATATTCCCAGCATTATTGTCAGCTGCTTCCTAAATAAAGTCTTCGTTTCAACTACATGGTTCCACTAGCTGTTTCTGCAATAAGTCTGGTGCTTTCCTTCCTCCCTATTTCCAACTGCTGTCATTGCATGGGATGCCTGCCTCTCTACTTTGCTCATCAAAACCCTCCCCATTCTCTAGGATCTCGCTGAATTGTCCCTTTTTTGTGACCACTTTGTGACATGGTCCAACAGGCTCATATAAAATTGGCATATTCCCAATTAGGTAGTTAATCATGCCAGCAACTTTGAAGTGCTATTGTTGCTTTATTTTTTCTCGGTTTCTATCTTATGCTCTAAATTGTTTCTAAAACAGGTAATTCTATCTTATTCTACATAATCTTTCTTATTAATTAACTAATTAATTAATAACCAACTCTGAACATTGGCTGTGAACCATCATTTCAGGGAATTGAAATCCACAGACTTTACTTGTATCCAGTACTGTTGATGTGTGTGTGAGAATCATAGATTCATAGATAGGTAGTAACTTTTATCACTAACATGGACACTTCACTGAGTTTTAATTTCTACCTGTAATGTGATGTGTTAAACTAGCTCCCTAAAGTCTATTTTAGGTTAAAGAGTCTATAATTTTGTCGGTTATACTTCAAAGATGGTGAATTATCTAATCAGGTACTTTGTGACAATATAAACTTTAATCACAGACCTCATCTTCTTTAGATTTTTTAAAACCTATTTTCTTTCTATGCATGCCTTCATTCTTTTCTTTTTTATTATGATCTACTTGAGATGTCATTGTAAGAATCACATATTATTTCACTATAGACAAGCCTTCAAAAATCAGTTACAGTATTTAGATTATATACTTTAGGCTCTTTTCAATCTGAGATAATATGCCAGGTGTAAATACATTCACTGTAAAATATTTATTTGAAAACAAAATTAATCTATGTATTTTGTCCCTTTTCTACTATATCATTTTGTGATAGCTACAAAAATTACATGATAATTTCCTCAAACCTTAATGCACTTAGGTTTAAATTATTGAATTTCAGTAAAAATTTAAATTTAAAAATATCTTATGTTACTTTTCTCAGGTAATGTTGAGTTATGATTAGAGGCCACTGGTTGTAAATTTTTCAAAAGGTAGAATAAAAATAAAAAGATATTTTCTATAATTGCTTTGAAATCTTAGATAAAAATCACCTATCTAGAAACAGTAGCACAAATTCAAAATCTAAATGTTTAGTTAATTCTTTTAAAGTTTTTCTCAACTTAAATATTAACAAATCAAAACTACTTTCTAGGTAGTACAATTAAAAATGGTAGAACAATATCACCCCAATAAATTCAATTAAAAAAACAACAACTATGGGTTCCATAGAACTGTACAACACAAGGGGTGAATGCCAATGTAAACTATAGACTTTACATAGTAATAATTTATCAATATTGGTTCATCAAATGTACCACAACTAATGCAAAATGCTAATAATGAAGGGTGGGAGGAGAAAGGGTACTTTATTTGGTAAACTAAAACTGCTCTAAAAAATAAAATCTTGATTTTTAAAAAAGGTATGGGTTCTAAATAACTTGTCTGTATACTCTTTATAAAGCTACTGCCTTCTCGCCCTGGCCAGTGTTGCTCAGATGGTTGAGCATCATCCCGTGCACCAACAGGTTGCTGGTTTGATTCCGGGTCTGGGCACATGCCAGGGTTGTGGGCTTGCTCCCCAGTAGCTGTTAATGCTACACTATTGAATCAGTGTTTGTCACTTTCTCTCTCCCTCTCCCTTCCTCTCTGTAAAAATCAATGAAAATATTAAAAATTAACAATAAAACTGCCTTCTCAATGCAATTTATTCTATGGCTTTAAAGATAGAGCACACTACTTTTCTCTGTCTCATTACTTTATCCAGTTTTTCACTTTTTATTCTCAGCTGAGATCTTGAAAGTCCTCTTCTTCTCCAAGGGAAAATTACTTATTCTATTTTCAAATCATTCTGAAGTTAAGCATGTTACAACCTCCCTTTACTCCAATTTATGATGTTTTAATTATGAGTGAGTTAACATTAAACACCCTGCTTTCAACATCTCCTGTCCTCAAGATATATTAACCATGAAAACATTGCAAAGTAGGAAAGATGACAATAAGATTTTTGTGCAAACATGCAATTCTAATCTGATTGGTGTTAGTATGTTCTCTTTAAAAAATATTTTTCTATGCAATTGTTATGAAGTCTCTGTTCATTCACTGGAAACACATACTTTATGTAATACTGACCAAAATAATATTTTGGATAATACTGACTTTATCTCATCCCTGTGAAGCTTTCCACTTTTCCTGCTAATCAAGGAACTATTTCATAACATAAATAGGACCATTTCTTCCCACTAATGACCAAACTTGATTAAAATTTTTATGTGAGACAAGAATTTTCCTGCCCCGTCATCCTGGGCAAGTTATTTCTTTCTCAGCTTCAATTTCCTTATTTTATAATGTAATGATAGCATATGAAGACTAGTGAGATAATATGTTTTAAAAAAACAACTATCCATAAAGCATAATATGTTATATAAACCATGACTGCAATATATAATGTTTCTTTGGTCTCAACAAGCTTGGGTATATTTATAGTTGACAGTCCTTCTTATGCTGGTTCTGTATCTCTGCCCTCTAATGACTGGAAACTTGTCTGCTCCTCCCCTCACCCACTCACTTACCTTGCTTTTACCTGAAGCCCTTCACTAGCCTGTGGAGAATGAGAAGCCCATTAAGCCCTGATGCGCCACAATTTCATTGTTACTCCACCTTCCTCTGCTCTTCTACTTTCCTCCTCCTCTGGAGGAAGTGGAATCTATTCTCCACTTAAGGCCAATTTTCATCCCACTGACTATCCTTTGTTCTCTTCCAGTGGGAGCCCAGGTGTGGCCCTCTCATTATTCTCTCTCTCTCCTACTCCACAGACTCTTCTTCTGCTACAGATCTGCTCACATACCTCCTAGATAAAAAAAATAAAATAAAAAATAAATTTAAAAAAAGTTTTCTTAGATTCATTTTCTCAACACTATGTATATCTGGTTTCTCATTTTCTCTTGACCTCTAAACTTCTTAAAAGCTTAGTCTACAACTCATGGCCTCTGCATCCACATCATGCCCTTTCCTCTTATCCCCTAGCAATGTCTTTCAAGCTTCCAGGAAATCAGAAATGGTGTAGGTTAGCTGCACCTATTATTTGGATAGCTCTTTGTAATGTGCAACATGCTTTCACATCATTGTTTTATGTACCCACTCATGTTTTCCTCTTTTGTCCCCATCTCAATTTATTTATACTGCCTTAATGTGTTTACATATCCATAAAAGTTACCTAATATCTTTTAGACAACAAATGAAGGATTTAAAAACATACCCGATTTTACCAATAAGGACTCTAAAAGTTTCTATGACTTGTCGGGATTTTCACACATATTAAATGACCCAGACTGGATTTAAAGTTAGAGTTTCTGACCCCCAAACTTAATTTATTTCCATAAAATCATGACTAGATTCTATAATAACCTTTCTTTTTTTTTTTTTCTTCCTTTCTACTTCAGGGCTAATGGATATAATTCAAACTTTTATTTTTCATATTTTCCTAACCTAACATATCTTGTTTCCAATTTATCCTGAATTCAGCTATGAAAATTAGAACCACGGCAAACCTCTCCTGAATGATTTTATTACTTATAGTCTAAACTTTAAATTTCTTAACATGGCATCAAGGCCCTTTGTTTAAAACTCTTGACTTATCTTTCCAGTCTTATCAAATCATCCATTGAGCAACTATTTATAAACTAGTATGTGCCAGGCAATGTTCTAGGAGTTTAGAATATAGTGATAAACATGGCACATAAGATCCCTGCTCTCTTCCAGTTCACATTGTCATTCTTTGTCCTCCATTATATTGATTGGTTTGCAACCACCCAAACTTGCTGAAACATTTGCTTTCTTTATGGTTTTGTTCATCTTAGTACTATCTGGTCTACCTCCTTCTTCAGTGTTCAATTTCAATTTCCACATCAAAATAAAAAGTTCTGAACCTATTTCTTTCATACTGTCTTTTGTCATTCCTTCACCTTCAAACTAGTCCCTTTTTCACTGATTCAAATAAACATGCAAAAACATGTTTCACATACCTTTCCTATTTGTTTGCAAATTATATTGTGAGGGGAAAAAATCATATTGTACTTCTTCCTATTCATATTTTCCATGGTATCTCACATGGCACCTTGCAAAAATATGGTCATTTAACAAATACTCGCTCACTGTATGACTCTTTGAATGAAGAAGTAGAGAGAGATCTGCAATTTTCGTTAGATAAGTCACCCATAGCTCTTGAAATGAGTTGCTCAAGGATTTTAGGAGCAACTTTTAACCTGAACTTTTTTCTCCTTTTAAAAGTAATGTACAAATTTTCATTGAAATTTAAAGAGTCAGGAAATTATTATTCTTGTTATGAAAAAAACTGCTTTCATCCTTTTCCACCCTTTATTTTATTTAATTATTTATTTTTAATATATTTTTATTGATGTCATAGGGGAAGGGAAAGAGAGAGATAGAAATGTCAATGATGAGAGAGAATCATTGATCGGCTGCCTCCTGCACAGCCCCTACTGGGGATCAATCCCGCAACCGGGACATGTGCCCTTGACAGGAATTGAACCTGGGACCCTTCAGTCCACAGGCCGACACTCTATCCACTGAGCCAAATGGGCATGAGCCCCACTCTTTAGACACAAATATTTCCTTTTCCTTTTTTTTTTTTTTGCTAATTCTTTAATATTGACATTTGTAACTATAAATAACATAAGCATGTTGCAATTTTTTGACTTTTCAATTTAGAAATTACCTATTGACTTTTCACTCTGAAATGTGAGGCTTTACCTTTTTTTCTTCACCTGAACTCACTCTCTCCTGCAGTGAAGTTACAATGCCCATCCCCTTAGGTGTCCCATGTCTTGCTTAGATCAGCAGTGCTTACAGGTTCGTCATCACTATGGCCACATGTGTTATTATAAACACTACTCACAGCTAAATCATTTAATACACATTTATCTTCATTTCCCTGCTGAAAATAATTACCTAATTTGTATATTTGCTTGGCTTTCTATGTACTTATTAATTAAATCTAAGATTGGTAAATACCATCTTAATCCATTCAAGCTTAATCAATACAATACTAATTTGGTCCTATTGAATAGCTCTCTCCTAGAGCTTTTTGACTTATATTCTAAAGTCACACTCTAGGCCTAACATATCACGGTTCCCATATATCCCTTTTACCGTTTTCCTGAGGATTGCCTCTCCTGTTCCTCGGGTGGGACACCATTTCCAGGGGCTTTTTCTTAGTTTATTCCCTTACTTGAGTAGTACCCATCCCCCAGGGGCTACCTAAGAAAGAATGCATGGAAAACAAAACTATTTGAGACTTGGATCATCGGAAAATACATTTTTTCTATCTTCACACTAGCTGATAGTTTGTCTGAATAAAAATTCTAGGATGAAAATGACATTTCTCAGAATTTTGATGGCATTAATTCATTGTCTTCTAGCTTCCAGCATTACTACTGAGAATATTGTCTGGCTACTCGCACTAGGAATTCACACTCAAAACTGATTAGATGAGTGAGTGGCTAGTTTTTATTAGCCACAGACTTCACTGTATGGTGACGCGGCTTTACTTTTCCTTGTGGAGCCCTCAGTGTCAGTATTTTCAGATCTTTCTTCTTAGACTGGTCAAATTCCCCAGAGAAGATGTCCAATCACCTGCCTGGACGGATGTGTCTGTGTGCGCAGGCGCGCCTGCGCTCGCTTGCTCGGTTCACTAGCATTCCAGACCAGAAAAGCGCAAGAGATAATTGAAATCCTAGCAGTCAGTATGTAAACTCAATCTCCCTGTTTTTAGTATTGTACCTTCGTTATGTCTGTTTCTAGGAAATAATTCTCTCCAGTCGTTTGCTGGAGTGTATAGTTGACCTGTGGCAAGGGATAGGAGAGGAAATCTGGAGGTCCAACTCCTTCTAAATATCTGTACTTGCAACAAAGCATCCAGTAGTACCTGATAATGCTAATTCATGGATTTTTATTTGAAAAATATCAGGCTATTTCTCAGCTTTTTCCAACAGCTGGCTTAAATTTATCTTTCTTAGATCTTCTCTCAACTTTCAAATTTTTGTTGCTGTTATCTCCATTCTTGTTTATTTTGTCTTTGTAAATGTGTACCTTTCAAGAAAAAACCAGCAACATTACTATCATTTGAGGTGCAAGAAATGAGCTAAATGCTAATGGTTAATCTGCCATCTTTAATATGTCCTAATTATTTATTCACAGTGGAAAAAAGATCCAGATTTTTAAAAATGTATCTTTATTGTTGAAAGTATTATAGATACCCGCCTGTTTCCCCATTGACCCCATAAACCCCTCCCCTGAAAGGATTATTTTTAATAATGAATATTTTTTAATATGAGCTTCTATAGAAACAGAACTTAAAGAAATGTGCAGTTATTCTTGTAATTCATATTTTCTCTGAGAGACGGGGGGGGGGGGGTGGGAATCTGCTGTGCAGCTACCATAAACAAGTAAGAATTCAAGAAAAGGAAACAACTTTTAAAAGTATTTATAAAATAATAAACAAATTTCTTTTTACATCTTAAATTTTTGTTAATAGTTAAAAATTTGGCCTGATTCTTGTTTTAGTTAATCTGTTTCTTGTTAAGCTGGGCCTTCTGGGTCTTTGGCCTTTCAGCTGGCTGGCATTGCTATTCTAAAATATACCTGTGCCTAAGAGGTTCCTGCAGGTTAGTTTTTGCTGCTGAGGAAACTGCCATTACTAGCACTGAATTTCAATGACTTCCTGCAGGCAAACACCTGGAGGCAATTACATGTACTTGTCTGCCAGCAGACACAAATATGCTTTAGGATAGAAATCTGTATGTCTAATATTTTAAAAAATGAGTCCAGCTCCTTTGTGTAATATTTTACTCGAATCTGAATAAAATGCTAGGTTATCCAGCCTAGGAATTTATTCTCTAACCTAGTACATGTTGATCAATGCTTTCTTTTTCACCACAGAATCTTTTAACCATTAGAGATTTTTTTATTATCCTTATCCTCCATCTGATGTGAGAGATACTTTGCACTCTTACAGGTTATAGATGAGTGAAGAAAAAAAAATAAATACCTTACATTTTAATGTAAAATGACAACACTTTCACTTGAGATTCTTTAATAACAGACTTCCTAGTCTGTTGAAAGGTCAGGGTGTATGATGAAGTTAAAAAACATGCAAAATTTATCACACTTTATTTTAATATACATGTGAACTTAGTAATATTTTATATACCTAGAGACAGTCTCTAGAGACAATCTTGATGATGACTACTACTTTAACCATAAAAGTTGTGTACTTAAATTTAAATGTAGATTTAAATTGTACTTTTAGAGGCATCAAAACTTTCATCAAGCCCGGCTGGTGTGGTTCCGTGGTTGAGCCTTGACCTAGGAACCAGAAGGTCATGGTTAAATTTCCCATCAGAGCGTCCTGGGTGTGGGCTCGATCCCCTGTGTGGGGTGTGCAGGAGACAGCCAATCAATGATTCTCTTTCATCATTGATGGCTCTATCTCTCTCTCCCTTTCCCCTGCTCTCTGAAATTAATAAAATATATTTTTAAAACTTTCATCAAAATATTTTTTAGCCCACAATTATGCAAGTTGATAATTTGAGTGAGTTCAGCTGGGTGGTTCTTCTGGTCTTGGCTGGGTTCACTTTTGTGTATGGTCAGCTGATGGGTTGGCTGAGGGTAGCTGATCTAGAATGGCCTCAGCTGTCATGCCTCATTTCTTCACACGATCTCTCGACCTCTAGAGAACTAGCCTGATCTTGATTTAGTGGCTCTGCTAAATTCAAGAGAAAGAACCAAAATGCACAAGACCTATTGTGGCCTTGGCTTAGAATTAGAACCTGACTCTGCCATATTTTGCTTGTCAAAGCAATTCAGTCAAGATTGAGGAGAAGATAGATTCCAACTCTTCATGGGAGAAGTTACAAAGTCATACAGCAAGAAGGTGAGTATCCAGTGAGCGAAATAATTGCTTCCAGTTTTTATGCAATCTATCAAAGCACCCCACAGAGCTTCAAGGAAAACCCATCTAGACTACCAATATTGGACAGATAAAGACATTCCTCCATAGAGAATAGCTAACAAGAAACATCACCAAATCATCAACATATGAAAAGACTTGATGATTCAGAAAAGGGATGAACTTGAGATAATCAATTAAATCTGTCTTCTTTACAGATCAAGTCTTTGATCTGTTTTCTCAATATAATCTGAGAGTAACATCACATCTATTACAGTAAGAGTGGGTAGTAATAAAAAGAGAAGAAGCTGAGAATAGGAGAAATAGAATTGAAGTTTTCTAATGTTTTTGAATTTTCCTGAAAAAGAATAAATGTCATAAATTAGTACTAGCCTTTGAAATAGCAGGAATGCTTGCTCTAATTTCTAGGCTAATGACTAACAGAATAACAAATGATTATATTGCTTCCAAACTAATAGAGGATAAATCCAATAATAAAAATAATTAGTCCAAAAGAAGTAAAAAATAGAGGGCAGAAAAGAACATAAAATAGATGAGACAACTAATAAAGCACTCAATATGATGGTAGATTTAAAAGAATATATTGGTAATTATAGCAAATGGAAATGGACTAAATGATCCAATTAAAAGATAAAGATGTTAGACTGAATAAAAATGTAACATTCAGCTACTTAGATAAAACGCTTCTAAAATATAAGTGTATATAATTGTTGAAGATAATAGAAAAAGATATTGTACATAAACTGCCAACCTCAAAAGCTAGTGTACCTAGATCTATATCAGTCAAATGAGACTTTAAAGCAAAACCTAATCTCTTTACCAGAGATAAAATGGTACACTATAATGATAAAATTTCAATTAACAAAGAAAATATAAAAAATTAAACTTATATATACCCAATATTGGTCCCAAAATATGTAAAGCAAAATTGGCATACCTATCAAAATGGCAAATCTTAATCTTCCATCATACTCAGAGATTTTAGCATATTTCTCAATGTTTTATAGGACAAACAGGAATATAGAAATGTGTACTATATAATTAAAAAACTTGATCGGATGAACACATATGAAAGACTGAATCAAATGACTGCAGGCCACACATTCATTTTAAATGCATGTGGGACATTTGCATTTAAATGAAAATATAGAAATTTTGAAATCATATAGTGATTTTTGTCTGACTTAGTGCAATTAAATGGTAGCACAACCCAACAAGATAAATAGAAAAACTTGAGTTTGGAAACTAAGAAATTAAGAAATACAAATCTGCATAACACATGGATCAAAAACTATAGCACAATGAAAATTATAAAGTTAAAAGTAAAATATTATCTATTGGCCATGGAAGGTCAAGAGGGAGATGTAGGTAAGTTCAGTACTTGCATCCTCCCCCAACCACATCAAAATTACAAATAAACTACAAAACAACCATTATTCAGAACTGCCTGAAATGTAGCAGAGCACCACCCAATCACCTCCATGAGAGACACACTTTGAGAACAGAAGTCCCAAAACTAAGAATATAAAGAAGAAGCCACATTGAGACTGGTAGGAGGAGCAGAGACACCAAATGGGCTGGTCCCACACCCACATGTGGTGTTTAAAAATATGGAGGATATCTCAGCTGCTGAGGTCCCTCTGAGTAGCAAAGAGTCCCAGTCTTACACCAGGATTTCCAACCCAGTGCTAGGAAGAGAAGTCTCTATAATTCTGGCTATGAAAACCAGTGAGGTTGTGGGCTGAATGAGACAGAGGGCTGCTGGTGTCTCAGGTGTTCCTCTTAAAGGGCCCACATAGACTTATTTGGACTCACTGGCTCTGAGCTCTAGTGCTGGGATTGCAGCTAGAAAGGCATGTCAGGGACATACGGGAAGAACTGAATTGTCTGGCCTTGGGGTAAAAGTTTGAGGGCCAGCTTTCTCCTAGACAGATGTACTGGCAGATGTTATTGTTCCTTTGCTGAGCACACCCCCCACAGAATAGCCCACCCCCCACAGAACCATATATGAGTCTCCATCAATCTGGCTCATACTGTTTGCCCTGTCCTGGTGATCCTGACCCACCCAACTTGCAGATCTACCCAAGCCATTTCCAGTGGCTTTTCCATACAAACAGCCTGTCTTGGCTCATGCTATGCACTTTCTCGAATCTCTCAAAGGTTCACAACCTACAAACAAGCAACATCTGACCTCCTGTGCCCCATTCCTCTTACTAAATGGTCCCAGACCTGGTACTAGGCTGCTGGTTTTGATTCACAGGTATGGCTTCTCCTGGGTACTTCCAAGCCTAACACAAATAGCAGCCAACTGCAGATTGCTCAGTAGTTCCTGTCAGTTGGCCCTGGGAAGAGCACAAATGGTGTCTGATCTTGGCCTGCACCTCCCATGAGGTCCCAGAGCCAGAGCACCCATTAATCAGTTTTAGAGCATGCCAGAGCACCACCCAACCACCTCCCTGAGAGACACACTTAAGGAGTGGACTCATTAAGCACCAGAGCCCCTCTGAAGTGAATTTTGCCCTCTGAAGTGGAATTGACCCTTGCACAGCAGCAACTCTGCTATAGTGGCAGCCATTCCTTGCAGCCCTTCAGCCTAGAAGTATATCCTTCTCATTGATGTATCAACAGCAATCAAGGCTCAACTACAACAAGAGTGTTTACACAGCCCACATGAAGAAGTGGGTACCTGGAGCACTCAGATAAGGTGACCGGGGAGGCTGTGCTGCTAGGCCCTACAGGACACCTATTACACAAGGCCACTCTGCCAAGAATGAGAGATGTAGCAGCTCTACCTAATACATAGAAACAAACACAGGGAAGCAACCAAAATGAGGAGACAAACATATCACAAATGAAAGAACAGAACAAAGCTCAAGAAAAAGAACTAAACAAAGTGGAGACAAGCAACATACTAGATGCAGAATTCAAAACATTGGTTGTAAGGTTGCTCAATAAACTTAGGGGAAGAGTAGATGAATTTAATGAAATATCAACAAAGAGATAGGAAACATAAAAATGGAGATTAAAAAAAAACACATAAAGAACCAGTCAGAAATAAAGAATATGATAACTGAAATGAAGACTACATTACAGGAACTCAACAGTAGAGTAGTGCTAGAGGCTAATTCCAGCAGGTCATAATTATGCAAGAAGTTCATCAGAAGGCTGATGGATCTTGGGGCTTCAGCAGGGCTGAAAATCTGCATATATTATTACCTGCTGCTGGAACAGTTGTAGGTATTTCCCCTAACCTGATCATCTTTTCCTGTTTATCAAACTTTACCCTTTTGCATTCCTGAAGGGCCAATGTGTTTCCCAGCAAATAAAAAGCCGTGTGTCCGGACTTTTGGAGAGCCCACTTCACTAGAAAGTAGAGCCTTCCCTGCTCCCCCATGCCTCCCAAATTTATATTTCATGTCTAGTCTCTTTATTCAATGTACACGCAGCCCTTCTCCAGATTCCTGAACCCTTGCAGCTGTGGAAAGACCCCAGCAGAGTAGATGAAGCAGAAGATCAAATCAGCAATTTAGAAGATAAAGAAGCAGAAAACATCCAATCAGAACTGAAAAAGAAAAAAAAAAGAAAATGAAGATAGCATAAGGAACCTCTGGGACAACTTCCAACTTCCAACATTCATATCATGGGGGTGCCTGAAAGAGAAAAGAAAGATCAAGGAATTGAAAACTTATTTGAAAAGATTACAGAAAACTTTCTTAACCTGATGAAAGAATTAGACATGTAAGTCCAGGAAGCACAGAGAGTCTCAAACAAGATGAACCCAAAGAGGCTCACACCAAGATACATCATCATTAAAATGCCAAAGATTAATGACAAAGAGAAAATCTTAAGAGCAGAAATAGAAAAGCAATTTGTCAGCTATAAGGGAGTTCCCATAAGACTGTCAGTTGATTTTTCAACAGAAACATTAGAGGCTAAAGGGGATTGGGACAAAATATTAAAAGTAATGAAAGGCAAGGACCTATAACCAAGATTATTCTACCCAAAAAAGCTATCATTTAGAATTGAAGGACATATGAAGAGCTTCTCAGACAAGAAAAGTCTAAAAAAGTTATCACCACCAGACCAGTATTGCAAGAAATGTTAAAGGGTCTTCTTTAAGAAGAAGAAGGGAAAAGTAACACATAAAAAATATGACTAATAAAATTCCAATAAATACATATCCAACAACAAGTACTTTAAATACAAATGGATAAAATGTTTCAATCAAAAGACACAGTGACTGAATGAATAAAGAAAATATGACACTTATATATGTGTCTACAACAAACTTACTTCAGATCAAAAGACATACACAGACTGAAAGTAAAGGGATGGAATAAGATATTTTATGAAAATGGAAATAAACAAAAAGTTTGGGTAGCAATACTTATATCAGACAAAATAGACTTTAAAACAAAAGCTATCACAAGAGACAACAAAGGACTGAACAATTCCACTTCTGGGTATTTATTTATCCAAAGAAACCCAAAACACTAAATCAAAAAGACCTATGCATCCATGTGTTCATAGCAGCATTATTTATGATAGCCATGATATGGAAACAACCTAAGTGTCTATCATTGGATGAATGGATAAAGAAGAAGTGGTATACATATACAATGGAATATACACTGAGTGGCCAGATTATTATGACCACCTGACATTTGTAGGCAAATTAGCCGTACACTGCATCGTATGGGATATGGAAGCTGAAGGCCTGTTGAACACCTTTGCTTTCTGCAGTTACCAAGATAAAACGTCTCCAATTTGCACAGGAACACAAGGATTGGACAGTCGAGCATTGGAAAAAAGTCATGTGGTCTGATGAATCACGTTTGCAGTTGCATCATGCACATGGCAGAGTGAGAATTTCGCGGAAATAGCATGAAAGCATTCACCACACATGCATGAGTACAACCCTTCAAGCTGGTGAGGGCAGTGTTATGGTTTGGGGCATGTTTTCCCGGCATGATTTGGCCCTTTAATTCATGTGGAACAACGTCTGAATAGCACAACATACCTAAGTATTGTTGCTGATCAAGTTCATCCTATCATGTTGATGGCGTATCCCAATGGAGATAGCTTCTTCCAACAAGACAATGCTCCATGCCACGGTGCTCATATTGTGCAGGAGTGGTTTCAAGAACATGAGGGAGACTTTACCTTGCTTAGGTGGCCCTCACAATCACCAGATCTCAATCCAATTGAGCATTTGTGGGACAAAGTTAAAAGAGCCATCAGGCAGCTGGTTCCACAACCTTCAAATCTCACAGAACTGGACAGTGCCATTCATCAGGCATGGTGTCAGATTTCTCGCATCACCTTTCAACATCTCGTGGAGTCAATGCCAAGAAGAATCACCGCAACATTGAAGGCAAAAGGTGGCCCAACGAAGTACTGATGGGGTGGTCATAATAATCTGGCCACTCAGTGTAATTCAAACATTAAAAAAATAATGAAATCTTGCCATCTGCAACAACATGGATGGCCCTAGAGAATATTGTGCTGAGTGAAATAAGTCAGAAAGACAATACCATATGATTTCATTTATATGGAGAATCTGAAAAATAAAATAAACAAGTAGATATAGAGAACATTTTGACAGTTGCTAGATGGGAAGAGGTTTGAGAGATGAGTGAAAAAGTAAAGGGATTATGAAGTACAAATTAATAGTTACAGAATAGTCATGGGAATGTAAAGTACAGCACAGGGGATATAGTCAATAATCTATAATAATAAGAGTGTAATATTCTAATTAGATCTGATGACCTTCTGGATGAAGCCACGGCGGCAGTGGGGGCTGAGGCAGAGGCAGCCGCGGTGGTGGCAGGGGCCGAGCCCCTTGCATAAATTTCATGCATCGGGCCTTTAGTGTAGTAATAACTATGTATGGTGTCAGATGAGTACTAGGTTATTGGGGTGATCACTTAATAGGTTATGTAAATGCCTAATCATTGGGTTGTACATCTGAAACTAATATAACATTATATGTCAACTGTAATTGAAAAATAAAATGGTTGTAAGTGAAAAATACAATATTAAACTTGTGGGTTGCAATTAGTGCTATATTTAGAAAGATTTTTATTGCTTTAATTAGAAATGAAGAAATGCTGAAATTAGTGAGCTAAATATCCACCTTAAGATGTTAGAAAAAAGAACAGTAAGTTAAACTGAAAAAATAAGAACAATGGATGAAGTTGGGCAGTCTTAAAGTCATAGTGGTCATGAAGAAGAATTTTTTGGTAACTGCAAACACAAAGACAGGCCAAATCCCTAATCTTTTCTTTCTCCAGTAAAGAGGACACTCTGTTGACTGACTCTAGGGTTGGAAGATCTGTCATTTCAAGAACCTTTTCCTAAGCAAGCACTTTATTGTTTAACCTTTGGTTAAGGACAAGAAACTGAGTCTCCTTGGTAGGGGAGGGGAGGTGAAACTTTCACTATGGTGAGTGTTGACATTATTGCCCTTGGTTTTTCCTCACTTTCAGTATATTGGGACATATTTAGTTAATAAATACTCAGCTAAATTCAGACTAGGTTATTTAAAATAACTGAATATAATTCTCTGAAATTAGATGAGGAATGACCATGAATATCTTTTGTTTTCCACCAAGATTCCCCAGTTAGCTTTGGCAAAGTATTTAAAATGTTAACCTTCATACTTGGCTAAGTAGAGTTTATTTTTAAAGAGGGTACAATGTGGATAGTTGATATTATAGGTTTCTCTAGTATACCGTGTGCCCTCTTTTTTCTGACCTCTCCTTTCAAATAACCTTGCCCCACTTTACAAAAGAAAGCTGAATTGCTCAGGATGCTCTGGGAAGCAAGCCACCCACAATCTCAGTGGCTTAAAACATAGATGGTTATTTCTCATTTATGATGCCCATTCAACCAGGGAAGATTTGAGTCTTTGGATCATGTTGTCCTCACTCTGCAACACAGCTAGTCACTGGCTAGAAGGTTGCCAATCATTGTGGCAGAAGGAATAGAGAACTCAGGAGGGTTTTGCAGTGGCACTTAATGTTCCAGCCCAGAAAGGATATACATCATTTCCTTTTACAATGCAGTGGCCATAACCAATGGGTTGATTCAGATGAGCAACCATGAGCACAGAAAGTAGAGAACCTTGGTGGTTTCAGCGAACACCGTTAGGACTGTCATGAGAGATGTACCCTCACCCCTCCAGAATTTTACCATAGTGGTATATGGCCCCAGAATGTAATAAATTTCCAGGTCACAAAAAAACAAAACAGAAAAACGACTTCTGGAAATATTATATTCTGGGAATCCTCCTTTTATAATTAGTCCCTGGATCAATAAAAGCCCACAGGGCTTCTAGTCTTTCCCTCTCTCATACACATTTCTTTAAAGGTACAGCCGGTGTAGTAGGAACAAGAGTCTTTTTGCCTCTGGTAGATTGTTCTAAACGCTGACTTTTTAGGGAGAGGGGATGTCTTTACAACATCCCCTCTTACTTCTCAAAAGGACTATCAAAAGTACCTTGCTCTCCCTTAGGAAGAGTTTAAGGGACATTACTTAGATATATTCAAGCTAAAAAATAACTTACTTTTTACTTTCATTTATTTAAACATAAGCAATTTCCTTCAGCCGCTTTCAAGACTCATACCTAGGTTGTGTCGTTGTCCGGAAAGAAAAGCATATTTAAAAAATAAGTACAGGCCCTATCTGGTTTGGCTCACTGGATAGAGCATTGGTCTGTGGACTGAAGGGTCCCGGGTTCAATTCCGGTCAAGGGCACATACCCGGGTTACAGGATCAATCCCCAGTAGGACGCGTGCAGGAGACAGCCGATCAATGATTCTCTCTTATTATTGATGTTTCTATCTCCCCTTCTTCCTTCTTCTTTGAAATCAATAAAAATATATTTAAAATATATACATGTTTATAAGTACAGGATAGTGGCACTAGTTGCTTTAAAAGTAAATGGGGTTCACATTTTTCAAGTTAACTAAATTTTTTATTTTTAGTTTTAGTGTGTATTGTTCAATTGTTGTTTCAAACCTGTTTTGTCAAGTGATATATTAAACATAATTTTATCATCTTCTAATCTGCTTTTCTACCTCATTAAAATTTTAAGAGATCAACCAATGAACTTGTATGCATTTAATAACCCATGGACACAGACAATGGGGTGGTAAGGGCCTGGGAGGGGGCTGAGGCAGGAGGATGGGAGAAGCTAGAAGAAGTTAATGGGGGGAAAAGGAGGACCTATGTAGTACTTTCAACAACAAAGATTTAATAAATAAACAAACAAGCTGACATTATATTTAATTTTATTTTAATTAATAGGATAGCTGCTGGAATAATTAACTTTTTAGTAATATATAAAACCTTTCATAAAATATAGAAAATGTTTGCTCATGATGTGAAAATTAATGAATCTATTTTTTATTTTTACACATGATTTTCAGTTAATTATTTCAAAAAGCCAAGTGTCAAAGACTGATACATATATGTACACAATATTTAATAAATAGCATGTTTTTATTAAATTCCTCCCTTCAAAATAATATCATCTTAGCTATACATTGCACTATATTGTTAGAAATTAAGATATAAACACAGTGTATAGATTTATTCTTGCTTTTTAAAATAAAACAAATAAATTCACTGTATTGAATATGCACACTTTTAAGCCACTTTTAGTCAACTATATCTACAAAATGCACTGCATAATTTATTTTGTGATCTTTTTAAAAATAACAGTCCTTGAAATAAATATCAACACTTATTTAAATTGAAAAAATGCAGCGAGTATTTTTGTGATGCAAAGTAAATGTGATTTAGTTGATAGACTTGAAAATGAGGAATGGCTTTACTAATTAGTTTTCATAGCAGACATTGCCCGTAAGTTAAATGCCCTAAATCTACAACTCTAACAACATTAATAAAATAAATATTTAAAGCTTGTGATAAGTTATAAAAGGACCCATTTGAAAATATGACAGTGGGAAAAGGTTTTGTAATAAAAAAGAATTTAAATTTTTCAACTTCTTATTTAAAAATAGCTTTTTTGAAGTATAACATACATAAAAAAGTAAATAGATAATGAATGCACAGTTCAATAAATTATCACCAAGCCCTTATCATCCACATCCACACAAACGAACTCATCTGTGTATCTACCACCTGGGTAAAAAATACAATATTAAAAGCATCTCAGAAGCCTCCCTCAGTCTTTTCTTAATCTACTAACACTTTTAATATATTGTGTTGAACAAGTTGCCACTAAGTAAAAATTAAATCCCAAATGAAAACAAACAGCAACAAAAAAAATTCCTACTAGGTGAGGTAAATTAGATTATTGGTCAGCAAACATTCACTCCTCCAACCCACATATCCATAAGACGATCCCAACCCATTAAAGTCCGGCTTGGTCATCGGACATTATCTGGCCAATAGAATGTGGACAGAGGGGTACCGTGCCAACTCTGAGCCTAGGCTTTAAAATGAAACACATACTTCTAACCACTGGCATAATGAGCGCATGCCCACTGAGCCTTCATTCTGCACCCTTGAAGGAGACACGTGAAACAGACCAGAATTGACGTGCAACAGAGTTGTCTCAGTTGACCTATACACATGCCAAGGAGAGAAATAACTGCTTTTTGTTATATGCCACTGAGATTTTGTTGGTAATGCAGCAGGGCTGACTAATATAATAATTACTAAGTAGGTCTCAATAAAGCCTAACTGAAGAACTCCAATGACTATTCTTTGCTTTCAACAAAATTGAAGAATGAATTAGAATTGTTAAAAAATAGGTTATTAAAAGTAATTTAATCAGTGAGTGACTTTTTGGCATATGATATAGAAGTGGTTAAATGTGCCGTGCCAGCACAGCCAAGGGTTTGGGGAGCCTGAGGGAGGGCCGGCGAACGATGAAGAAAAGACAGACAAAGAGAATAAGCTGGTCTAGGTGGATCTTCTGTGCCTGACTGAGACTACAGAACAGATCCAGACTGCAAGTTGATACTTTATTTTATAGTCAGAGGTAAACAAGGTAATTTACAATGTTCTTGTAAGTTTCACTTGTTTTGGCAGCACTTGCTGCACCTCCCACAGCCCATTAGCTACTCAGGAAAGATCTAGGGAGCAGTCACAAGATCAAGCTTAATTATGCTAAGAAGGCTGTGCCCTCTAAGCTGGGACTTGTTTGCCACTTTGCCAGCAGGTCAGTCTGAGGTTTAACCCTATAACTGCTCCCTACAGTTAAACATATTGAGCAGCATTGCTATAACAATTGCTACCTATTTATATTAACAAGGTTTCTCAAAGCTTACCTCAGGAAACAAAATAGGTGAGAATTGATGTAGGCCCTGTCTCATTCAAGCCACAAGCAGTACTTATCCACGGATACATAAAAAGAACCCAACCTCATTCATATCATTAAGAGTTGTTTTTTTTTTTCAAATGATTAAAAATTTAATGGTTATTTATAGAAATGTGTAACATAGTTAAATTGTTTGGCCAATTATGTACTACTAATAATTTTAATAATAGCTCTATCCAAGAGGCAATTAACACTTGGAGCCTTATGTTCACAGGTAATTACAAAATTAAACTTTAAATTATGTGCACATTTTTGTTATAGTAAATAATAGTGATTAACATAGCGTTTCAAAAATAAACATATATTTTCAAAAATGCTCTGGGGGAGGGGATTTTAGAAGCAAGATAGATCTAGAAGTCCAAAGAAAAAAAGAACGAAGTACAATTTTCAATTGTTAAGTAAGCTTTGATTCACATATTTTTAAAAATGGATAGTAGTAGGTATCAAATAATTATGGGGTTGGGATGCCATTGGATAAAGTGTGATTTAAGTTTTATTTTATTTTTATTATTTTTTTATTCCTTATAGGGACAAACAATTTAAACCACATCCAAGGTCTTAACTTACAGAAACAAAACAAAGTAGGCATTTAAAGCATTAGGGTGTGTTTTTGTTTTTTGTTTTGGAGCTGGGAGTGGCTTTATTTATTTATTTTTCTTTTGTATTTGCATCTAGTTTCCTGAATTCTTTTTTAAAATTTAATTGAATTTTTCCCATCACCATTTATCCCCTTTATTCCCTCTTCTACCTCCACCTCTCTTCCCCAATCACCATACTGCTGTCCATGTCCAGTTCTCTCTCCTTATTTTATTCTTTTTTGCTTAATCCCTCCACATCCACACCACCTGCCCCCCGGACACACCAGAGCTGTCTGCCTGATCTTTATCTATGAATCTGTCTCTATTTTTCTTGGTAGTTCAGTTTGTTCAATAAATTCCACATATGAGTGAAATCATATGGCACTTGTCTTTCTCTGACTGGCTTATTTCATTTAGCACAGTGGTCAGCAAACTCATTAGTCAACAAAGCCAAATATCAATAGTACAACGATTGAAATTTCTTTTGAGAGCCAAATTTTTTAAACTTAACCTTCTTCTAATGCCACTTCTTCAAAAAAGGCTCACCCAGGCCGTGGTATTTTGTGGAAGAGCCACACTCAAGGGGACAAAGAGCTGCATGTGGCTCGCGAGCCGCGGTTTGCCGACTACTGACTTAGCATAATGTTCTCCAGATCCATCCATGCTATCAAAAAAGGTAACATTTTCTTTCTTTTTATGACAGCATAGTATTCTATTGTGTAAATGTACTACAGTTTTTGTATCCACTCATCTATTGATGGACACTTGGGCTACTTCCAAATCTTGGCTATCGTAAATAATGCAACAGTGAACATAGAGGTGCATATATTCTTTCAAAATAGTGTTTCAGAATAGATATCATCAGTAAATTAACAAACAACAAGTGTTAGCCAGGATGTGGAGGAAGCAGACCATTGTGCACTGTTGGTAGGAATGCAGATTGGTGCAGCCACTGTAGAAAGCAGCATGGAGTTACCTCAAAAAATTAAAAATGGACCTGCCTTATGATCCAGTGTTTCCACTTCTGGGAAATTATCTAAAGCGTTAGATATCGAGGTACCAGGCATACAATATGCTTTGTCATCTGAAATGTACAACAATCTGCTCAACTGATAGTTGAGCTTCTTGCTAGAACTTGGGTGTGGTTGAGGGTGAGTATAGCTACAGAATGGAAGGAGAACAGCTGTTTTCTACAAGTACTGAAGCATTTTAGAATGCATTAGTAGGGATTTATTTCAATGGTGAAGGGAAGATGGGAAAAAAGCTAAGTCCCTTCCCATAGGGCATTAGGCAGCCCTGCAGAGGGCCACAGCAGAAAAGCAGACTTCCCCTTGCTCATGCTCAGTGAACTCCCTGCAGTCCTTGTCCATGTCCTGCAGCAGCGAGTTCTCTGCACTGGTGCCATGGTTCAACAGAAGAAGCATTTGCCCATCAAATTCCTAGAGGTGGCCATCCATGTTGTTAAACAGAATAAAATGAAAGTTCCCTTTGTCATCTACCCAGCACTGGCTTTCTTGTGCCAGGCTTCATGGGCTGCCTGTATGGCCTCATTCTTTCCAAAGGATTTTGCTCTGTCTTCAGGGGACAATTCCATTTCAGAAAAAACCTGTTTAAGAACTGACCCATCCTCAAATTCCAGTTTGTCTTGATTATTGGCCACTGCGTGTCTAAGTCCAATGGTACCACAGGAGGTCCCAATGGTCTCCCATTTGATGAGCATCCATATGACCATTACTTTGATTTCTTCATCAGGCAAATTACTTATCTCCGTTTCATTAGGATTTTATTCTTTATTTTCATTTGAAAAGTATTTCTCTCTCTCTCCTCATTTTGTTTGACTTTCTGTGTTGTTTCTGTGAATCAGACAAAACAGCTCCCTCTCCTGAATTTGAAGTGGTGGCTTTGTGTAGGAGCAAATTCTTTGTAGACTATGTGTGCTCTGTAAATTTAGCAAGCTGGCTGGATGAAGCTGAGGTGGACATGGTCTGAAATGTGCAAAGGTGCATAGTGCTGGGGTGCTCTGCCAGGAGGCTGGCCAGGTCTGGGTTGGCACAGAACAAATAGGTCTGTGGTGTGCTGTGGCAGCCTTGCAGTTGGCTAGCGTGCTTGAACCAATCTTTTATCCATGGTGTTTAAGTGGAGGGGGATCATAAATAATGGTGCTTGCCAACACCTCTGGTCCCATGAGTTCTGGCAGATTCAAGAATGTTCTTGCTGCTCTAGCTGGTTTGGCTCAGTGGCTAGAGCATCAGCCTGAGGACTGAAGGGTCCCAGGTTCAATTCTGGTCAAAGGCACATGCCTGGGTTGTGGGCTCAATGTGGGGCATGCAGGAGGCAGCCGATTGGTGAGTCTCTCTCATCATTGATGTCTCTATCTCTCCTTTCCTCTCTGCAATCAATAAAAGTATATTTAAAAAAAAGAAAAAAAAAAAGAATGTTCTTGCTGTTTGTTCCCTCCCCAATTGGCAGGTGACTTGGGGTTAGTAAATGGATTTTTTAGGTGCCTTTTAAATTACTGATTTGTTGCTGTGCTTCAGTACAAGCAAGTCTGGAAGTGGGTCCTTCAGTGATATTCCTCCCTCCTGTAGGTTGCCCCATCAGGGTAATGTTCCCATGGTTACCACATCTTTGTTTCTCCTATCCTTCTCTATGTAGCCTCGACTCTCAATTATTGTCCTGAAGCTATTCAATCAGTTCTCACTTGTTCTTCAAAAGGAAGTGCTTTGTATATAGATGTATATTTGATGTGTCCAGGAGAGAAAGTGAGCTTAAGGTCTTCCTATACCACCATCTCAGACTAACTTATTCTAAGTTTTGTTTTAAAAATGTAAATAGTTACCAAATTCCATAAATCATATCTTTGCAAATTTATGAACCTTTGATGAAAACTATGAGATATCAACCTACAAATCAATGAAGTACATGGGATTTTATGTACCCTTCTTAGAGGGTATCTGGAATTAAAATTTGATAACACCATTTTTATACTATAGGTGAGTTATGCATGTTTTCTTCATCAAGTAAAGTATTTTGAGTTTGCTGCCTTTCTGCACAGTAAATGACTGTGAGTTTTATCAACCCAGAAGTCACTGAAAAAATATTAGCATATTTTACTTTTAAAAGTAAAGATAATGTTTTTATAAGGAAACAGAAAGTACCTACTTTTGAAAGAAACTTCTGCTTTGGAGACTGGATTTTGAGAAACAATGTTTGGAAATGTTTCCACTATCATGTGATTTTGTTGCTGAAAATGTTATTTGTCATTTATAAAATTTTTATGTCTGGACACCAAAAACCTAAACTTCTTTTAGTATACTCAAAATATACAGTCCCAGTGATTTTTAAAATTTATTTGTTAAAAATATAAAAATTCAAAAACTTTTGATTATTTTAAAAGATAAACTGATTGCTTCTGGAAATGTGGACATTTTCTAATATTTCATTGCAAATGTATATTATTGGTGAATGGGAATAAACAAATGACTGTAAAGAATTAGGAAACTTGTCAATTATATATTTATTTTTCCACTATTGTCCTGTGTATTTGTGCGGTTATCTTTCTAGTTAGGATTGTTATTTTAAACAAATATAAAAAAATGAGTTAAAAAATGTCAAGATTTTTAAAAAAGAATAAAGTCGCCTGGCCAGTGGTTGAGTGTCGACCTATGAACCAGGAGGTAACAGTTTGATTCCCAGTCAGGGAACATGCCCAGGTTGCAGGCTCGATCCCCAGTAGGGGGTGTGCAGGAGGTAGCCAATCAATGATTTTCTCTCATCATTGATATTTCTATCTCTCTCTCCCTCTCCCTTCATCTCTGAAAAAAACAAAAACAGAAAAAAAGCCTATTTAATTACATGACACTCACTAAAATATAGACTGTTTATACCAGGGGTTTAGATGTAGGGAAATGGGGAGATGTTGGTCCATGTTTAAAAACTTCAAGTTGTAAGATGCATAAGTTCTGGGGAATAGATATATATCAGGGTGATTATAGATCAGTGGTCGGCAAACTCATTAGTCAACAGAGCCAAATATCAACAGTACAACGATTGAAATTTCATTTGAGAGCCAAATTTTTTAAACTTAAACTTCTTCTAACGCCTCTTCTTCAAAATATACTCGCCCAGGCCGTGGTATTTTGTGGGAGAGCCACTCTCAAGGGGCCAAAGAGCCGCATGTGGCTCACGAGCCGCAGTTTGCCAACCACTGTTATAGATAATAGTACTATATTACATATTTAAAAGTTCCTAAGTGAGTAGATCTGAAATGTTCTCACCACAAAAAGAAATGGTAATTATATGATGTGATGGAAGTGTTAGCTAATCATTTTGCATGTATAAATGTGTCAAATCAACAATTATATGTCTTACACTTACCACAATGTTATATGTCAATTACTTATCCATAAAGCTGGTAAAAAGAGACAACTTTAGAAGAGCAAATGATTTTTTATTCTATTATGGAGTTAAAAAACCAAAAATATTTTAAAATAGTTTATTTCCTTTCTATCTTATCCTTCATATTTTTTCATTGCTGAGTTTGTTTTATAATAATTATAACCCATGAGTACAGTAGTAAATATATACAAATATTAGATAAGTAAATTGGGGTGCTTACTCAAACATTTTTAATTGACAAAATGTAAGGACAAAACATTAGAAGGCACTTCTCTACAAAACTTTATTCAACTAAGTTAGAATACTATGATGAAATTGTCAGCATGGGATATGTAAATAACCATAATTGGCTCAATATGTAGAATATGCACCAAGAAGAAAATTGAAAAAGTTGATTATTACCTCCCCCCAAATTTGCCAAAACTAGATGATTTTATGGATGTTATTTTAGTCTCTGAAATTATAGAATTCTTTTACAATTTAAAATACACCAGAGAATAAAGATGGAAATCTTCCCAGTTTATTTTAACACTAGAGGCCTGATGCATGAAATTCATGCAAGAGTAGGCCTTCCTTTTTCTGGCTGCTGGCACTGGCTTCCCTTTGGCACCTGGGACCCGGGCTTCCCTCGCAGCTCTGACTTCATCCGGAAGGTCGTCTAGAAGGATGTTTGGTCTAATTAGCATATTATGCTTTTATTATTATAGATTATACCAAAATCTGATAAAAAGTATCACAATGAAAGGACACTACACCTAAATTTTAGTTATGATTACAGAGGATGAAAAAACTCCTACATAAAATAACACCCCTCAGGATAAATCTAAGAAGGCAGCAGAGTAGATGAAAGCTGTACTCACCTCCTCCCAGGACTAAACTGGAATTACAACTAAATTATAAAAAATCATCCTGAATAACCAACTGTAAGCTAGGTGAAAAAAAATACACAACTAGGTGGAGAGCAGTCTTAGAAACAAGGATTTACAGAAGAAGCCACATTGAAACTGGTAGGAAGAAACTGGTGTGTCTTGATGTTGGGGGTCATTCCCCACACTTTCCTGTGAACCTGACTGGTGCTTCCCCATCATGGGAAATGGGCTAGAACAAACTTCTGGAATTTTGGCAGACCCACCTTCCTGCTCTAAAAGCCCCACCCACCAGATTCCTAGTGGCTCTGCCCTGCTGAGGTCAAGGCAAAATCCAGAACAAACTGAATTGTGTGGCACTGGGTCAGGAACCATGCCCCTACCTTTCACTAATCCTGAACAGCACTTGTCCCTCATGGGATATCCACTAGCCCTGTCCTCCTGACTCCAAGCAGCCCCACCCTGCTGAGCTTCATCTTCTCCTGGCAGAATCTGGTACAAACTGAGTTGTGTGGCTCTATGAGAGAGGCCATTTTTTTCCTTGCATGCCCAACTGTAGCAAAGCCCTCCCTCCACAAGGCCAAGTCTTGATCTGTTGGACCTGATAAACTCTGCTTGTTTCAACCTGATGACTCCTTGAGACCCTACCCCAACACAAATGTGTGTGGGCACCCAGCAGGTGGCAGCTAGACTTGGTATATCCAGAGACATTTGATGAGTGGCCTCATATTCAATACCTGCATAGAGTTTGAATCTGTATCCATCTGTGAACACCACTTAGCCCTACCTGTTGACTCACTGTGAACCTACCTCATACAACTTTAGTACCACCAGAGGCTCTTTCAGTGACTGAGCCTAATAGGCAACCAGCAGGTGAAGGCAGGTGGAGGCAAATCTCAGGGTGCCTTGGGACTTTTGCTGAATTGTTCCCGGACCTGGTGCTGGTAAAGACTGGCCTTGGTGCACAGCTTGGTCTTTCACAAATGCACCTAGGACGTGCAGAGGCAGCCACAACATGTGGATCGCTTGAGGTTCAAAACAGGTTGCCTAGAGCCAGTCACAGACAGTATCTGACATTGGACTGCACCAGAGTCCTCCCAAGAGGCCCAGAAACAACACACTCAGTGGCCAGCTTCAGACAACATCAGAACAAGATTCAGTAACCTTCACAAGTGGCATGTTCAAAGGGAGATCTTGGTAGGCAGCAAATTCTCTGAGGTGAATTCCATTTTGTATAGTCAGCACCAGCATAGCAGCTCACATACTGTGGTCAGGGTTGAGGCTTACAGTCAGCTAGTCTGAGGGTTAATCCCATGCATGAATGGTCCAATAGCAATCAAGACTAAATTACAAACCTACACAAGGAACATTTCTGGAACAAGGAATGACTGCAACACTGGACTCCATTAAACACCTACTATATAAAGACACCCTACAAAGACTGGGAGTTATAGCAGATCTATCTAATGCATAGAAACGAAAACAAAAAGGCAGCCAAAATGGGGAGAGAAAGAGGCATGCCCAAATGAAAAAACAGGAGAAATCTTCAGAAAATGAGTTCAATTTAATGGAGGCAAGCAATTTATCAGATATAGAGTTCAAAGTAATGGTAATAAAGATGCTCAACAACATGAGAAAGGATATAGAAATGAAGAATATCTAAAATGAAGAACACACTGGAAAGAATAAACAATAGGTTAGATGAAGCAGAGGATCAAATAAGTGATTTTAAAGACAAGGTAGAGAAGAACACCCAATCAGAGTAGCAAATCTATATATACTAGAATATAAAAGCGTAAGTGACTAGTCAACCATTTGACCTTTTGACTGTTCGACCGGTAGCTATGATGCGCACTGACCACCAGGGAATTAGGTCAAAACTGGCAGTCTGTCATACTCTGAGGGGTCCCAGATTGTGAGAGGGCACAGGCCAGGCTGAGGGGCCCCACCAGTGCACAAATCCATGCACCAGGCCTATAGTAAATAAATAAATATTTAAAAGTTAGGACAGTTTAAGGGAACTTTGGGACAACATGAAGTATACCAACATCCACATCATAGAGATATCAGAAAAAGAACAGAGAGAGCAAGGGATTGAGAGCCTATTTGAAGGAATAAAAACAGAAAACTTTCCAAACCTGGTAAAGAAAAAAGAGACACAAGTCCAGGAAGCACAGAGGCCCAAAATAAGATGAACCCAAAGAGGCCCACACCCAGACACATTATAATTAAAATGGCAAAGGTTAAAAACTAAGAGGAAATCTTAAGAGCACCCCTATGTTCATTGCAGCATTATTTACAATAGCCAAGATTTGGAAGCAGGCCAAGTGTCCATTAGTAGATGAATGGATAAGAAAGCTATGGTACATTTACAAAGTGGAATACTACTCATTCATGAAAAGCAGGAAATCTTAACTTTTGTGATACCTGGGGTAGACCTAGAGATTATTATGCTAGGTAAAATAAGCCAGTCAGAGAAAGACATGTACTATATGATTTCACTCACATGTGGAATGTAATGCACAAAATATAATTTAACAAACAAAATAGAAACAGACTCATAGATAAATAACAGATTGATAGCTGTCAGAGGGGAGGGAGGTTGGGGGCTGGGTGAAAAAGGTGCAGGGAGTAAGAAAAAAACCCCAAATCCTCATAAACACAGACAACAGTATGGTGATTATTAGCAGGAAAGGAGTGGGGAGGTAAAAGAGGGTAAAGGGGGGATAAATGATGATAGATGGAGACTTGACTTGGGCTGGTGAACACTCACAATATACTATATAGATGATGTATTGTAGGACTGCACACCTGAAACTTATATAATTTTATTAACCACTGTCACCTTAATAAATTCTATACAAAAGAAAAAATAACACCAATCCAAATGTATTAAAAAAACCAACAAAATAGAACCATAGTAGGGTTTATTTTTGGAATCAATGATGGTTTAGTGATAAATCTAATAATGTAATGGATGCAAGTGATAGACAGTAAAATGATTATACCAATAGATGCCTTCCAAAAGTACCCAGTTTAACTCCACATCCATGTTTGACAATGTATTTAAGGAAATTAGAAAGATTATTTCTTCAACATACACAAATATATATATATATATATATATATATATATATATATATATATAGCTATGCATATAAATATCTAGATGTGCTCTCTCTTCCTTTCTATCTCTCTTTTTTAGAGGCATTCCTAAAGAAATCATAAATAACTGATCTAAATAGTTTACTATTTTGTGATGGAATCTTAGCCAATATAATAAGAAAAGATAAATAAATTGTTAAATATTTACATGAGAGTATCAGTGATATCAATGTTGGCAGCTGAAAAATTCTTAAAATTAACAAGAAAATTCAGTGTAATGGTCATTTATAAAACATATAGACCTGTTAATTATAAAACAGTTATCTGACAGTATCCAAGCGGAGAGCCTTTCACAACAGCAACAATAAGACTAAATTACCTTGACATATACTTAATTAGAAAGATGCAGGATCTATAAGGAAAATATTTATAACATTTTCCAGAGGACATGGACAACTACAAAAAAATGAAGCTGACTGATAAGAGAACTCAGTATTGCTAAGATATAGGTTTTGTAAAATTATTTACAAATATATCAGAATTCTAGTGGACTTCTCTTTGTAACACATGATTGAGCAATTTAAAAGTTCATGTAGAGAGAGAACCAAGATGGTGGCATAGGTAAATATTGGTACTTGCTGTTTCCCACAACCACATCAGAATTACAACTAAAATACAGAACAACCATCATTCAGAACCACACGAAGTCTGGCTAAATGGAAGTCTAACAACTAGAGAAGTAAAGTACGTACATTGAGACTGGTAGGAGGGGTGGAAGCATGGAATGGGTTGGTCCAACATAAGTGCCTTTTTTTTTTTAATTGGGAAGAGTATCTCCACTGCAGAGGCCTCCCATAAGGAGTGAGGGGTCCCAGCCCCACACTAGACCCCCAGCCCAGGGTTCCAGAGCTGGGAAGAGAAGTCCCCATAACTTCAGGCAGTAAAAACCAGCAGGGATTGTGGCTAAGTGACATGGAGGCTGCTGGAGACCCAGTAGTTCCTTTCAAAGGGTGGGATATAAACTTACATGGTCCCACTTCCTCTGAGCTCCAGCACTGGGGGAACCAGGGACATATGGTAGGAACTGGATTGTCTGGCATTAGGGCAAGAACTTGGGGTGGCTTTCTCCCAGATGGGGGTGCTCACAAGAGTCATTGTTTCTGTGTTGGGACCTCTCCTGTCGCAGAGCTGACTGGTAGCCATATCTGAGTTTCCATTAGTGTGGCCCACATCATTCACTCCACACTGTTTGCTCTGCCCTGGTCATTCCCTGAGACCCGTCCCATCTAATTTGCAGCCCCTCCCAAGCCTTTGCAGAAGCTTTTCCATATGAATGGCCTATTCCTGCTCGGGCTTCAGACTTTGCTAAAATCTCTCAAACAAGCAGCAGCTGGCATCAGCATGCCCCAAACTTATCAATAAGAGGCCTGAGACCCTGAGCACTAGCACCAACTTGTCTTGCTTCACAGCTGGGCCTTGCCTGGGCACTTCTAAGCCCAATAGCAGCCATTTATAGATCTCTCTATAGCTCTTGCAGGGTGGCCCTAGGCAGTGGCTGACTTTGTACCTCCCAGGAGACCCCAGAGCTAGTGCACCTAGTGGACAGCTTCAGACCATACCAGATTACAACTCTACACATTCACAAATGACACACTCAAGGGGCAGATTAAGTGAACACCAAAGCCCCACTGAAACAGGGGTGTCTCCTGCACAGCAGCTCTTCCACTGTAGTTACAGCTGGTCCTCACAGCCAATTGGTCTAGATGTCAACTCCTCCTAGTGATGCCAACAGCAATCAAAGCTCAACTACAAGACTGTGCACACCGCCCACAGAGGGGCACTCCTAGAGTGCCCAGTTCATGTTACTGGAGAGCTGAGCCACTGGGTCCTATAGGACACCTACTACAGAAGGCCACTCCACCAATTCCAGAAGACACAGCAGCCCAGCTAATACTTAGAAACAAACACAGGGAAGCAGCTCATATGCAGAGACAAAGAAACATGTCAAAAATGAAAGAAATGGAATCAAGCAAACTACTGGATACAGAGTTAAAACCATGGTTATAAGGTTACTCAAGGAGCTTCATGAGATTTTCAAGGATCTTAGTGAGAATGTCAAAGACATGAAAAAGGACCAGTCAGAAAGTAAGTATAAACTAACTGAAATAAAGAATAGTTTACAGGGATTCAACAGTAAAGTAGAGAATTCTGAGAGTCAAACCAATGAATTGAAATATGAGGAAGCAAGAAACACCCAATCAGAAGAGTGAAAAGAAAAAAATAATCCAAAAATATGAAGATAGTGTAAGGAGCCTCTGGGACAACCTCAAGCATACCAACATTAGCATTATAGGCGTGCCAGAAGGGGAAAAGAGAGCAAGATAGTGAAAATCTATTTGAAGAAATAATGACAGAAAACTTCCCCTAAATGGTGAAAGAAAGAGACTTACAAGTAGAGGAAGTGCAAAGAGTTCCAAACAAGAGGAACTCAAAGAGGACCAAACCAAGACACATAATAATTAAAATGTCAAAGGTTAAAGACAAAGAGAGAATCTTAAAAGCAGCAAGAGAAAAGCTGTTAATTACTCCCAGGGAGCACCCATATGATTGTCAGCTGATTTCTCAACAGAAAGTTTGCAGGCCTGAAGGGAGTGGCAAGAAATATTTAAAGTGATGGATGGCAAAAAACTACAACCAAGATTACTTTACCCAGCAAAGCTATCATTTGGAATTGAAGGTCAGATGAAGAGCTTCACAGACAAGGAAAAGAGAAAAAACCAAAGGAGTCCATCACCACCAACCCAGTATTATATGAAATGTTGAAGGGCATTCTTGAAGAAGAAGAAGAAGAAGAGAACCATGAACAATAAAATGGCAATATATATATATATATATATATATATATATATATATCAACAATTGAATCTAAAAATTAAAAATATATAAACAAGAAATCTTATAAAATAAGTTGATGAATAAAATAGAATCGGAGGCATGGAAACATGGAACAGACTGATAAATCTCAGAGGGTATAGGGGAGAGCTTGCAGGAATAGATTAACCAAAGATCTTACATGCATACTAGGAGCCCGGTGCACAAATTCGTGCACCTTGAACAAAACTGTGGGCCGTGAGACTGTGGTGGGCATAGGGGCAGGTCTTGGCCCATCCTTCATGCCCCTGCCTGCCCTCCCACCACAGCCCTCAGGCCCCTGTCTGCTGGCAACCTCACTCCCGCACGCTGATGGCGCCAGCTCTGCTCGCACTCGCTGACTGAGCGGACCAATTGAGGCCGGCACCGTCAGTGGGTGTGAGCAGCGGCTGCTGCACTGATCACCCCTCAGGAGCAGAGGGAGGTGCAGAATCCCTGAGGGGCAATCAGGGCCAGCAGCTGCCGCTCATACCCCCTAACCACCAGAGGTTTGCCCCGATGACAGCGACTGGCACCCCACCTTGGTCTGATGCCCCCGCTCACCTGCTCCACCATCCTGCTGCAGCTGATGCCCACCATGTTCCACGCGCACCCCCTGGTGGTCAGCGCATGTCATAGAGACTGGTTGTTTGTTTGTTCTGCCATTTGGCCTATTTGCATATTAGGGTTTTATATAGAGAGATATGCATTATCTATGAACACAGACCATGAGTGGTGAAAACCTGGGTGGGGCAGGGGGGACTGGTCAGGGGACAATGTGGAGAAAAGGGGGAACATCTGTAATACTGTCAACAATAAAGATTAAAAAAAAAGTTCAAGGAGAAAAGCTGCAATAAATAATAAAATTCTGAAAACTAAGAAAGAATTGAGATTTTCTCTACTTTTAAAATATATTATAAAAAATAATAATTAAAACAGTGGAACTGGAATAGATAAAACAATGAATAGAATAAAAATCCTAGGATTTCAAGCATACTCAAGAATTTAACATGTGCAAAACTGACCTTTGTTGCAATAGAAAATATAAATATAGATATATAGAGACATAGATGTAGATATAGATATATAATTTTAAAATGGTGTCTAAATAATTGACTAACCATTTTGAAGAAAAAAGACAAATTTTCCACTCCATACCTAATTGAAAATACATTCCAGACTAATAATTCCAGACTAATTAAATATTTTGAATATAGAAAATAAATCATCTTTATAGTTAACAAGAATTCTCTAAGCATGATACAGAGGTTGTATCCAAGTTTTGTGGGGCTCAACCTTAATTAATTGGAGAGTTTTCATTACACATATTAATGTAAAATATGAATGAAGAATTAGAAATAAAGTGAACATCTGTTTAGAATGAGAAAACAAAGCTGATAAATATAAAAATCACAAGATGAAAAAAAACACAAGATTTTTATTAAATGACACACTCTGTAACACTTTCCCCCTACATTTTCTTGAGCTCTGTTACCTCTTAACATGCCAGTGATTTTTAAAATATTATTTTCTAAGGAATAAAAAGATAATCTAGTTTTTCCTACCATGGTTGATCAAATCGCTTTCTTTAAACTGATCAATTAGAAAAGTTCCTTACAGCTTCATAACTCATATGGATAATATCATGTAAATTTTAATATTATTGTTGAATATAGGAAACTTCTAACAATTTTTTTTCATATATAAATTGAAAGACAGACAATTTTCTTCCATAGGCTCTAATCTTAACACACTTCTTGATTTCTTGATTTGGTTACACTCATTTAACTAATTGTCCTTGATGTCATTGTAGTGTTGTAACATGTTTTCTTCCTGATGTTAGTATTTCCTGACAAATCAGCAAAAAAGATGAATCTTTTTCCAAATTGTTACTCTTATTCACTTTTTTTTCCTTAACTGGAAAATCAAACAGTCTTGGGGCTTAGTCACTACTTTTTTTTTTTTTAAGTATGTTTTTATTGATTTATAGAGTGAGAGGAAGGGAGAGGAAGAGATAGAAACATCAATGATGAGGGAGAATGAGCAATCGATTGGCTGCCTCCTGCACAACCCTTACTGGGGATGGAGCCCACAATCCAGGCATGTGCCCTGACCAAGAATCAAAATGGTGACCTCTTGGTTCATGTGTTGATGTTCAACCACTGAGCTACACAAGCTTGGCACTACTTCTTTTTTTAATTTTAATTTTTTTATTGACTTTAGAGAGAGAAGAAGGGAGAGAGAGAGAGAAAGAGATATAGAGAGAAACATTGATGTGAGAGAAATACATCTATTGGTTGCCTCCTATACAATCCTTGACTGGGAGCTGAACCCGAAATCTAGGTATGTGTCCTGACTAGGAATTGAACCTGTGACCTTCCAGTGCACAAAATGACAATCCAACTAATTGATCCATACTGGCCAGGCTTAGTCACTACTTCTATTTGAAATTTGTTTGCTTCTTTTATATAAATTTTCTTTTATATATATGTTTGCTTCTTTTAATGAATTATGTTTTTAATGTTAACTGAGTTTTTAAAAAGTATGATTTGCTTTATAATGTCACAATAATTTTATTGCTATAATACAGAAAAGCATAACAAGTAATTTTATTGTCTGAACATGTAAAAAATACATACACTGCATTAATTATTTATACATATTATCAAAAGAAAATTTCTGTTATGTCTGGGCATTGCTGAGAAACAATCTGCTTATTTTTTCAAATGGAAGGATTTTTCACAGACTTCCTCCTGGCTCTGTACATTTCAAACATATTATATCTATTCCTGAAAGCATTTCTACAGAGACACAGGAGCATTAACTATACCATACTCAGAAATGAGAGAAAACCACATAAACACATCCCACTACAGTCATTGTATCCTCAACTCAGCTTTCCTTAGATTGCCCAAATGCTTGCACTCTTTCCGATGCCATTTGACATGAAGTTTAGTGTAACAGAAAGTGAAAGTGAAAAGAGACTGAATGTGATAAGTAGATCTTATTTTTTAAAAAGCCACTGTTCTCAAAACTGCCTGGTACTGGCACAAGAACAGACATATAGACCAGTGGAACAGAACAGAGAATCCAGAAATCGACCCAAATCATGCTCAATTAATATTTGACAAAGGAGGCATGAACATACAATGGAGTCAAGACAGTCTCTTCAATAAATGGTGTTGGGAAAATTGGACAGATACATGCAAAAAAATGAAACTAGACAACCAACTCATACCATACACAAAAATAAACTCAAAATGGATAAAGGACTTAAACATAAGATAAGAAACCATAAAAATACTAGAGAAATCCACAGGCAGCAAAATCTCAGACATCTGCCAAAGCAATTTCTTCACTGATACTGCTCCTAGGGCAATGGAAACTAAAGAGCAAATAAACAAATGGGACTGCATCAAAATAAAAAGCTTTTGCACAGCAAAAGAAACCATCAACAAAACAACAAGAAAGCCCACTGCATGGGAGAACATATTTGCCAATGATATCACCAATAAGGGTTTAATCTCCAACATTTACAGGGAACTCATGCAGCTTAACAAAAAGAAGATAAACAACCCAATCAAAAAATGGGCAACGGACCTAAATAGACACTTTTCGAAAGAAGACAGAAGGAAGGCCAAAAGACATATGAAAACCTGCTCAAATTCACTAATCATCAGAGAGATGCAAATCAAAACAACAATGAGGTACCATCTCACACCTGTCAGAATGGTTATTATCAACAAGTCAACAAATGCCAAGTGCTGGTGAGGATGTGGAGAAAAATGAACCCTTTTGCACTGCTGGTGGGGATGCAGACTGGTGCAGCCACTGTGGAGAACAGTACAGAGTTTCCTCAAAAAACTAAAAATGGAACTCCCATTTGACCCAGTGATCCCACTTCTAGGAATATATTCCAAGAAACTAGAAACATGAATCAGAAAGGATATATGTACCCCTATGTTCATAGCAATACAATTCACCATAGCTAATATTTGGAAACAGCCTAAGTGCCCATCAGCAGATGAATGGATTAAAAAACTGTGTGCTGTGCTAAAAAAGAAGGAATTCCTACCATTTGCAACAACATGGATGGAGATGGAGAGCATTATGCTAAGTGAAATAAGCCAGGCAGAGAAAGATAAATATCACATGATCTCACTCATTTGTGGAATATAATGAACAACATAAACTGATGAACAAAAATAGATCCAGAGACAGAGAAACATCAATCAGAACGTCAAACCTCAGGGAAGGTAGGGGACGGTGGGGGTAAGGGGTGAGATCAACCAAAGGACTTATATGCATGCATATAAGCCTAATCAATGGACACAGACAACAGGGGGGTGGGGCATGAATGGGAGGTGGGGGGTAATGGGGGAAGGAATAAGGACACATATTTAATACCTTAATCAATAAAGAAATTTAAAAAAATTCTATGACCATGTTAACATATTATTAGACCTCTTACCAGAGCTCTAAAAATAGCCAATGTATAATTGAAGAGTTTGGAATGCAAAGCTTCATGGTAAATCCTTCTCTAAGACAAAAATGCAAGCCAGTGAAGAATAGAA
Source organism: Corynorhinus townsendii (assembly GCA_026230045.1). Taxonomy (NCBI): domain Eukaryota; kingdom Metazoa; phylum Chordata; class Mammalia; order Chiroptera; family Vespertilionidae; genus Corynorhinus; species Corynorhinus townsendii. The sequence continues at coordinate 136,368,804 of JAPDVU010000002.1, read as the reverse complement.
GTCATCAGTTAAATAACATAGTGTTATAAACAACTGTAACACAAGTATGTCATTAATAGTTACAAGGCAGATTTCAAATGGGGAAAATTTTTGTCACATACACAGCAAATAATTGATATCATAAGATATTATTGAATATAGATAATTCAGAAGATAACTACTTCATGTAGGTTTTTCAAAGCATCATACTTGTTCTCCAGTTTATTTGATCATATCTATATAAATATCTATCTATCTATCTATCTAGTCTATTTATTTATTTAAACTAATGACAAATATGAGATTTTAAAAAGAAATTCTGGTACCACAATGAATTGTAATCATTTACAACTATTTATTGAAAAAATATAGAGGTGCTAAGGTATGATACCTTTAAAATTTAGAATTAGTTGAGAGATTGATTTACTAATTACTAATTTGTGTTATTCCTCCCATCAGCTTTACTGCAGTAAAATTGTAGAGTATTTAAAATGTGCAATGTAATGATTTAATATATATATATATATATATATATATATATATATATATATATATATATATTGTGGAAGGATTTCCCCATTAAGTTAATTAACACATTGTCACTTCACAAACTAGTATTTACCTTTTCGTGTGAGGGCATTATTTCTTAAGCAACATATATAAAGTAATTAATAAATCCTGTATAATGATGTTTTAACTCATTATTCAAAAATGAAGTACAGAAAAATGCTGTTCCAACTAGCCAATCTGAAATAAAGAAAGCCAATTATCATATAGAAAACAATACATGAAAAGAGAAGAGGAAATTGACAAAGTGGTAGAGAGTGAGTGACAGAAAATGCACTACAGGAACATGCACAAAAACAGCACCAGAGTCAGCATGAAAGGAAGAGAATAGGTGTGTGCCAACCAAACTAATCACTGTGCTGTGCAGGTGTGGCCAAGAGAGGTGTGTCTGACAGCAGAGGGAGGGACAGGTCCAACTAAGAATTATTCTGTGAAGCGTAGGAGCAAAAAACCTCATACAAACACTACAGAGCAAATTTTGAAAAAAGATAGGACCTAATCTGGGATAAATGGAAGCATGCAGATAATTCTTTACTTTTCCCTTTCATTAATATTAAAATTATTCCTTCTTTAGATATTTACTTTGTATCAATCATTGACCCTTCCCTTGGTTTACTTTTTACCATATATCATTTGGAATTGTGGGGAGCACAAATGTCGAAACGTAGGGAGTTAGAGTATGCTTCTCTGGTATTTCATTTTCCACCATCACTGGTCTGATGCTGCTGATAATATCACTTTACCCTACAGAGTGTTGACATGTTTGGAGAAAAAGAATGCCAACCAAGTTAACCTTATTTAATTCAATTAATTCCAACCTATTTCATAAGTGCTTATGGAGTCTAAGAAGTGCCAGGTCCTTGGATTAGTTTCTGTGGATGCATAGAACAGATCTCCCTGTTCATGTGATGATCACATATAAGAACCACAATACTGTAAGATAGGAATTATAATGGAGATATCTAATCAATGGTATGATGACTCAGATGAAGGAAGTGAGAATGCTTTCCAAAAAGCCATTCTTGAATTGAGTGGTCAAATAATAAAATGTCACATGTCACATATGGGAAATGGAAAAACAGGGAAAACACAAAAAAAGTGGATGATCATAGCACACTCAGGGAATGTTCTGGTGTGGGTGAAATGAAAAACAGGCAATGTGGAGCTAGACTCACTGTGTCTGGAGTTGTTACCCAGTTGATTCCTACAGAAACTAAAGGGACCCTGAAGCTACTTAGATAGAAACAATGGAGACAGAGCATAGTGCTTCCTTCTGAGAATTCTGGCTTCTTTTATCTTGGGAGAGGAGTGGCAAGTCAAAAAAAAGCAAGGCTCTGCCATTCTCTACTCAAAACCTTCTTCTAGGGCTTTTTTTTTTTTTTTTTTTTGCCTTCAGAACATAGTTCAGCCTTCTGAATATGACATACAAGTCCTTTCAAAATATGAAATTAATGTAGTATCTACTTATTATTTTCCAGATTTATTATGGCATCATTTTAAGATATTCCCAGCAGAAATTAAGGTAAAGATAATTTTTATACTTAAACAGGCTTGTCTTTAGTAAAAACATCAAATTCAGAAATGACATATAATAAAACTATACTTTTCAGAAATGGAAGCACTTGAAAACTTCAGATTTCTTAAGTGATTGAAATTTGGAATGGCCGGGACAAAACCCGCAGCTCACCTCTCTGGAGGGAAGAAGGGAATGGCTGAGTGCTCACAGCTCACAACTCTCAACTCACTGAGGGCAGGTGAGAGCCCTGTTGCTGAGATAGGTCTTTTGGAGCACTGTGGTTGGTGGTGACATTGAGAAAAGGTCCATTTGTATTAATTTGTGTGTTGGCTTGCAGGCCAAGAAACATTAAAGCCTTTGTAAGAAATAGGTCAAGAAAGAAAATAACTCAATAGAGAGCTGAAGAGAGAAGTGGTTACTTTAGCTCTGGCAGAAAGTTAAATGTGGTCGGAGGAGCAGTAAATAGGTGGCACTGTGACCGCAGAAGAGATGACAGCCCTTGATGAGGACATGAAAGTTAGAACAGCTGCTTCGTACTCAAGGGGGACAACCAGCCACCTGCACTGAAGTACAGATAAAATGTCCTTTGGGCATGAGTAATGTGTAATATGAGTGTGTCTGTGTGTGTGGCATATGAAAGATTTAATTTCATTTTATGACAATAAGCCAAATGCCCAAGATGGATTCTAACATCAATGACTTTAAAATGTCAATTTTAAGACCACTGTTGAGGGTCGTATATCCTATACCATCTTCATCATCATCAATAGCAACTCACAAATGAGCTCATCCTTATCCCCTTAATCCTTGTTCCTTATGGGCTATTCCCATTTCATTTCTGCAAATGGCTCCATAATCTACAGAGAAACTTAGACCAGAAACCCAGGATAGTTATTCTAGGTCTCTCTTTTACACCTCCAGATTATTTTTAACTTTTCTATATGTCTTTATCTATTACTTTTTGTAAAAAATTGATAGTATGTTTTCTCCATTAAAGTGTAAGCTCACTAAGAAAAAGCCTAATTTCCATTTTTATGTATCCAATGATTCATGCATTATTTTAAACATAAAATATTGTTTTGTGAGCTTAAGTAATATTTATATACCCTTAAATAGTTTATGATGTTCCAAATAACCTAAGTGTTCAAGTATTTTCATGTTATGCTTTTAATAAAGTCCAAGGGTTAAAATCTTAAAACTCAGAGATCAACAGAACTGACTGTGTATAGAATGGCTTGTTCCCTAATGTCCGTGCAGAGTGACGTTCTGCCAGACTCCTTTTGGTGCTAAAACAAGCCTTCTTCTGTTGATCGGCAGGCCAGATGTCCATGTTCCCTGGCAGGTAGCACCTCACAATGCCATTCTGATGGTGCCCCCTGACATTGGGGTGTGTTCAGACCACCTGTGTCCTTAAACACATTCATTCCAATAATTATTCAGCAGTGTATATTAGAAGGTGAAAATTCATAAATAGCTCTTTAGATTTGCATGCAAAGAGAATTGTTTCTAGATTTATACACCAATTTCATTGAGTAACATGTAAAGTAATCCTTAGGCTCAAGAATCTTTTATTCTAAAAATAGATAAGACTGACACACCTAGAGCTAGATGAGAATGTAGACAAAGTGAGTACTTCTGATTTCATTCCAATGGAAACATTCCAAACTAAATTAAAAAATTGTTAAGTCTATTCTCTAAGCTTTCATTTTTTTGTTGTTGTTGCTGTTTGTTTATTTATTTGTTTTCAAGGAAGGAAAGAAAATCATTTATTTTGATTTTACCTTTTGATTAACTCCATTTTTCTTCCATTATATTCTTTCTTCCATTGTTGTGATGGCAGGAGGAGGTTAATGGTTATTTCTCAGGACAAATGATGGTGTGGTAGTTTTGCATCTGTTTTTGACTCTTTAAACTTTTGTTATCACTTGGAACCATCCTCTATTTAAAATTTCTTGTCTTTGTTCCATTGTTCATATTTCCCCTTTGAAACAACTTATTTTGAGGAAACAAAAGCACTAAATTTCATTCTGGAATCACTTTACTGTATTTAGTTTGAGTTGCTGAATATTCACTTGAAGTTTCTTAAGCCCAACTTTATGTGTTAGCATAGTTTATATACAGGAATACTGAAACAGGAAAGCGGCATTGCTCTCTCCCAGTGTAAAGTTTTGATGCTGTTTCTGTAGGGTGAACTGCACATGACTACTTTTGAAAGGTAAATGTTCATCAGGATATTTGTTTGTTTGTTCATGATTTATTAACTTCCAATTAATCATGTAGACTAGAACCAGCTGCTGAGGACTATGAAAAAATTATGTTTTCATTATTTTCTAATGCATTCAATATGGTTATTTCTCTCTTGATGAAGTTAAATGTTTTATAAATAGAATTTATAACATGCATTTACTCTTTTCTTTCCCCTGTATGCTTGTTTAGCTCAGTAGCAGCATATATGGAGACCCATTGAGTAACCATGTATGGTGCTCTGAGTACCAATGTGCAGAGACCCACAGGCGGCCTGCTCAGAAAGAGAGAAAATCATTTGGTTTCTACATTTGCTCAGCTTGCATTTCATTTATTTTGTAAAGAACCAACAATGACACATAAACATCAGTTCTAATTTAATTTATGCTGCTGGTTGTTTAAAATGACACAGTTTCTGTTCTGTTCACCAGACGCTGTTCAGGAATTTTACCATGAGATAAACTACTAACCACGAAGACAAGAGGAGAAACAGTCCAGAGATGGAAGACGCTGAAGACGCCTTGCCATGCTAGCTGTCAGCAGCTGTGCGTCGCTGCAGGTTGCCTAGGACCAAACCAGAGAGGGTCGGACCTGCATTGCCAGCATGTGCCCACCACCCAGATATCATTGCTGACATGTACACATAAGGAACTGTTTGACATTGAAACGGGGACTCAGAACTGTTGGACATTGAAATTGGGACTCAAACATTTTTTGTTATTATATATTTATTTCTAGTCTGCAGAGGCAAGATTTTTTAAAGGAAAGAAATGGGGGGAAAATAGATACAGAGGCAAAGAAGCATTGAACAGACTGCCCAACTATAGCGCGAAGGCAGGGGAGGTTGGCGGCGGGGCGGGGGGGGGACGCTGTAAGAGATCAACTGAAGGACTTGTACGCATGCATATAAGCATAACCAATGGATACCAGACACTGGGGGGCGGGCAGGTGAAGGCATGTACTAGGGGATAGGAGAGGCCGGAGGGAGGTCAATGGGGGGGGGGGGAAATAAAAGGAGACATATGTACTACTATTTGTAATACTTCAAACAATAAAAAACAAACAAAAAAACACACCATAAACACTGCCTTTACATAGCAGGCTTCAAATGGGGTCAGGAGGACACAAGAAAAACATAATTCAGAGGTTTTCCAGATCAACACATATAATAACTCTGCCTTCAGCTGAATAAGGGTAGATTCAATTTTCTGATTGTAAATTCAAGGATGTGGAAAACCAATTATTTAAGAAAAAAAATGTCATTAGAAAAAAGATGTCCTGCAAATCAATAGCATAAAGTCCAGGAGTTGCACTCCACCTATAGGTTTTACTGCGAGAAGCCTCGTGATACTTTAGAACAGTGAAGTGGCTAAGGAGGAGGTAAATTTTAGTCTATGCTCTACCATTCACTAGTAACCACTTTCAAAGGATTTTATTTTAGGAATTTTTGCAATTACAAAGTCACAAAAATACCATAGAAATGGGACCAAATGATCTCTCAAAGTGTCCCTGAGGTAGTAATCCTCTTTCTGAGGATCTGTCTGGTCTTCATCTTCAAAAACTAGTTTTTTTATCATGCAGTTCTTTTAAATCTAAGGACCAAACCCTGGGAAATGACCATGTCTAGATATTTCCATCTTTTTTTTTTTTTTAAGATTTCAGAGAGGAAGGGAGAAAGAGAGAGAGAGAAACGTTAATGATGTGAGAGAAGCATTGATCAGCTGCCTCCTGCACACCACACACTGGGGATTGAGCCTGCAACCTGGGCATATGCCCTGACTGAAAAATAGAACTGTGACTTCTTGGTTCATAGGTTGATGTTCAACCACTGAATCACACTAGCTGGGCTAGATTGTACTATCTTCTATGATCTTTCCTAAATTGGTCATTCAGCTTCTTTGAGATCAACTTATTTTAATCAAATTTATAAATGACAGATGTATAAATAAGACTTGCAATTTAATAACTTATCTGGAATCCAGATCCCCGCTTCTGAGAGCAAAATCAAAATATTAATCAGAAGATGTCTTATGTACATGAAATTAGAAATAAAGAAAGTGAGATAATTTTAAGATGACCTCATATGAACCAGGGAAAAAAAAATCATCTTTGTCTTCTAGAGGCTTATATCTCTGTAAGGGGATTGAATCTCTGCTTCAGTTGGCAGTATTAGATTAACACTAACAAATTCCTAATCTATATTATAATATTCTGCATTAAACTCTAGTCAGACCATCTTCTCTGCTAACACTTTTGCTCAGATGGGGCTTATTGATAGAGCTCCGCTTTCACAGTTAAAATCACATTCTTTCCCTGCCTTCTTGAGAGGACTCTGACAGAGACTTTTTGGGTTTGTAGCTTACCCATCTCTCTAGTCACATATTTACTAGAAATCTCTTGGCTTATTTCTGCTGATCCCATACAAGCCAATTGGTCTACATTTATTTTTACAGGGGAACAAGTACTTCATAGTACTCTCTTGAAGATTTTGAGAACATTGAAGACCATTCTGAAGTTTGCTAAGACATTCCAGTGATTCTCAACCTTTCTAATGCTGCGACACTTTAATACAGTTCCTGATGTTGTGGTGACCCCCAACCATAAAATTATTTTCGTTGCTACTTCATAACTATAATTTTGCTACTGTTAATGAATCGTAATGTAAATATCTGTGTTTTCCGATGGTCTTAGGCAACCCTGCTAGCGGTTCTCAACCTGTGGGTTGCCTAAGACCATCAGAAAACACAGATATTTACATTATGATTCATAACAGTTGCAAAATTACAGTTATGAAGTAGCAACGAAAATAATTTTATGGTTGGGGGTCACCACACATGAGGAACTTTATTAAAGGGTCGCAGCATTAGAAAGGTTAAGAACTACTAGAGCAAGAACAAAAAGAAATTTGGGACAGTCATGAAATAAGAGGACTGTTTTGCTGCCTATAGCATTTCTGGCATTGTTCATAGTACCTGAAGCACAGTAGGCATTCAGTATACCTGATGTGTCTTTTGTGCTGCTACTATATTCATAAAGTTCACAAAAATCCCTGTTTCCTCTTAACCCAGCTCTGTGAGTTATCAATGGACCATGGGTGGCAAAGGAAAGAGAGGCAGATCCCAGTATGCATATAGTGTCCAGTATATGGTAGGTGCTCAAGAAATTTTCATTGAGTGGAATTACTATAATTGTCATGGGTTCAGTAGTGTCTCTGTTGAACAAGAGAGGAGTCATCAGGAAATAATACCATGGCAAGGTGATGTCAACTGAAATCACTTGAGTTCTAATCCTAATTCTGTCACTTTACTAGGTATGCAATTAAAGATAAGTCATTTATTCACTCTGAGTTGTCTCCATTACTGCATTTCTAAAATGAAGACAATAGTACCTGATCTCATCAGTTAGTTGAGAAAAAAATGCATATGCAAAGCCCTTGTGATGGTACTCAAGTAGGATACAGAAACTCAGTAATTATAAGTTAGTATTTTTGTTTTCTTGGAATATATTTCTAGAAGTGGGATTACTGGGGCAAATGGCAGTTGCATTTTTTATTGTTTAATTTTTGAGGAAACGCCATACTGTTTTCCACAGTGGCTGCACCAGTCTTCATTACCACCAGCAGTGAAGGAGTGTTCCTTTTTCTCTGCATCCTCTCCAGCACTTGTCCTTTGTTGAATTGTTGGTGATAGCCATTCTGACAGGTGTGAGATGGTACCTCATAGTTGTTTTGATTTGCATCTCTCGGATGATTAGTGACTTTGAGCAGGTTTTCATATGTCTCTTGGCTTTCTGAATGTCCTCTTTTGAAAAGTGTCTATTTAGGTCCTTTGCCCATTTTTTTGATTGGATTGTTTATCTTCATTTTGTTAAGTTGGATGAGTTCCCTGTAAATGTTGGAGATTAAACCCTTATTGGTGATATCATTGGGAAATATGTTCTCCCATGCAGTGGGCTTTCTTGTTGTTTTGTTGATGGTTTCTTTTGCTGTGCAGAAGCTTTTTATTTTGATGCAGTCCCATTTGTTTATTTTCTCATTAGTTTCCATTGCCCTAGGAGCTGTGTCAGTAAAGATATTGCTATGACAAATGTCTGCTATTCTGGTGCCTATGGCTTCTTCTAAGATTTTTATGGTTTCCCATCTTATGTTTAAGTCCTTTATCCATTTTGAGTTTATTTTTGTGTATGGTGTAAGTTGGTGATCTAGTTTCATTATTTTGCATGTATCTGCCCAATTTTCCCAGCACCATTTATTGAAGAGACTGTCTTGACTCCATTGTATGCTCTTGCCTCTTTTTTCAAATATTAATTGAGCATAATGGCTTGGGTCAATTTCTGGGTTCTCTGTTCTGTTCCACTGGTCTATAAGTCTGTTCTTGTTCCAGTACCAGGCAGTTTTGAGAACAGTGGCTTTGTAGTATAGCTTGATATCTGGTATTGTAATCCCTCCAACATTGTTCTTCTTTCTCAAGATTGCTGCAGCTATTTGGGGTCTTTTTATCCCAAATGGATTTTTGGAGAGTTTGTTCTAGGTCTTTGAAGTATGCCATTGGTATTTTAATGGATATTGCATTGAATTTATAGATTGCTTTGGACATTTTAATGATGTTGATTCTACCAATCTATGAACATGGTATATCCTTCCATTTGTTCATGTCTCCTTCTATCTCTTTTTCCAGCATTCTGAAATTTTCTGAGTACAGGTACTTTACCTCCTTGGTTAAATTTATTCTTAGGTATCTTAATTTTTTTGTTGCAATGGTAAATGGGATTGCTTTTTTACTTTCTCTTTCTGTGAGTTCTTCTTGTTTTTTTTTTAAATTTCTTTATTGATTAAGGTGTTACATAGGTGTCCTTCTTCCCCCATTATCCCCCCCAAACACCCCCACTAATGCCCTCACACCCCTGTTGTCTATATCCATTGGTTAGGCTTACATGCATGCATATAAGTCCTTTGGTTGATCTCTCTCTCTTACCCCCACCCTCCCCTACCTTCCCACCAAGGTATGATGGTCTGATTGATGTTTCTCTGTCTCTGGAACTGTTTTTGTTCATCAGTTTATGTTGTTCATTATATTCCACAAATGAGTGAGATCATGTGATACTTATCTTTCTCTGACTGGCTTATTTCACTTAGCATAATGCTCTCCAGTTCCATCCATGTTGTTGTAAATGGTAGGAATTCCTTCTTTTTGAGCACAGCATAGTATTCCATTGTGTAAATGTACCGCATTTTTTAATCCACTCATCTGCTGATGCGCACTTAGGCTGTTTCCATATCTTAGCTATGGTAAATTGTGCTGTTATGAACATAAGGGTGCATATATCCTTTCTGACTGATATTTCTAGTTTCTTGGAATATATTCCTAGAAGTGGTATTACTGGGTCAAATGGGAGTTCCATTTTTAGTTTTTTGAGGAAACTCCATACTGTTCTCCTCAGTGGCTGCACCAATCTGCATTCCACAAGCAGTGCAGGAGGGTTCCTTTTTCTCTGCATCCTCGCCAACATTTGTCATTTATTGATTTGTTGATGATAACCATTCTGACAGGTATGAGATGGTACCACATTGTCATTTTGATTTGCATTTCTCAGATGATTAGTGACTTTGAGCACGTTTTCATATGTCTCTTGGCCTTCCTTCTGTCTTCTTTTGAAAAGTGCCTATTTAGTTTTCTTGCCCATTTCTTTATTGGATTGTTTATCTTCCTTTTGTTGAGTTGTATGAGTTCCCTGTAAATGTTGGACATTAAACCCTTATCACTGATAACATTGGCAAATCTGTTCTCCCATGCAGTGGTCTTTCTTATTGTTTTGTTGATGGTTTCTTTTGCTGTGAAAAAGCTTTTTATTTCGATGTACTCCCATCTGTTTATTTTCTCTTTAGTTTCCATTGCCCTAGGAGCAGTATCAGTGAAGAAGTTCCTTTGACATATGTCTGAGGTTTTTCTGCCTGTGGATTCCTCTAGTATTTTTATGGTTTCTTATCTTATGTTTAAGTCCTTTATCCATTTTGAGTTTATTTTTGTGTATGGTGTAAGTTGGTTGGTCTAGTTTCATTTTTTTGCATGTATCTGTCCAATTTTCCCAACACCATTTATTGAATAGACTGTCTTGACTCCATTGTATGTTCATGCCTCCTTTGTCAAATATTAATTGGGCATAATGGTTTGGGTCGATTTCTGGGTTCTCTATGCTATTCTATTGATCTATATGTCTGTTCTTGTGCCAGTACCAGGCTGTTTTGAGAACAGTGGCTTTGTAATACAGCTTGATATCTGATATTGAGATCCCCCGTATTTTGCTCTTCTTTCTCAGGATTGCTACAGCTTTTCGGGGTCTTTTTTTATTCCAGATGAATTTTTGGAAAGTTCGTCCTACATCTGTGAATTTTGCCGTTGGTATTTTAATGGGGATTACATTGAATCTATAGATTGCTTTGGATAGAATGGACATTTTGATGATGTTGATTCTACTAATCCATGAACACGGTATGTTCTTCCATCTGTTTATATCTTCCTCTATCTCTTTTTTCAGTGTCCTGTAGTTTTTTGCATCTAGGTCTTTTACCTCTTTAGTTAAGTTTATTCCTAGGTATCTTAATATTTTGGTAGGATGGTAAATGGGATTGCTTTAGTCTATCTCTAAGTTCACTATTGGTGTATAGAAATGCCATAGATTTCTTTCTGATAGACTGCTGGATCCAATTTGCTAGAATTTTATTGAGGTTTTGGCATCTACGTTTATGAGGGATATTGGCCTGTAATTCTCTTTCATTGTGTTGTCTTTATCTGGTTTTGGTATTAAGGTGATGCTGGCTTCATAGAATGCGTTTGGAAGTGTTCCTTTCTCTTGAATTTTTTGGAATAGTCTGAGGAGGATAAGTTTTAGTTCTTCCTTGAATGTTTGGTAAAACTCCCCTGTGAAGCTGTCTGGCCCTGGGCTTTTGTTTGCTGGAAGCTTTTTGATGTCTGCTTCAATTTCTTCCATAGTTATTGGCCTATTGAGATTTTTAGAATCTTTCTGATTGAGTTTTGGAAGGTTGTATTTTTCTAGGAATATGTCCATTTTCTCCAGGTTGTCCAGTTTGTTGGAATAGAGTTGTTCATAATATTTTTTTAACAATCCTTTGTATTTCTGTGGAGTCTGTTGTTATTTTGCCTCTATCATTTCTGATTTTGTTTATTTGAGTCCTCTCTCTTTGCTTCTTGGTGAACCGGGCTAGAGGTTCATCAATCTTGTTCATCCTTTCAGAGAACCAGCTCTTGGTTTCATTGATCTTTTGTATTGTTTTTTGGTCTCTATGTCATTTATTTCTGCTCTAATCTTTATTATCTCCTTCCTTCTGCTCGCTCTGGGCTTTTCTTCTTGCTCTCTTTCTAATTCTTTGAATTGTTGCATTAGATGATTTAGTACCATTTTTTTCTTGTTTTTTGAGGTAGGCCTGTAGAGCTATAAACTTCTCCCTCTGGACTGCTTTCATTGTGTCCCATAGGTTTTAGATTGTTGTGTTTTTATTGTCATTAGTTTCCAGAATGTTTTTAATTTCTTCTTTGATCTCATTGGTAACCCAACCAATATTTAATAACATGCTATTCAGCTTCCAAGTGTTTGAGTGTTTTGGATTGTTTTTATTGTAGTTTATTTCTAATATTATGCCATTGTGGTCTGAAAAGATGCTTTTTATGATTTCAATCTTCTTGAATTTGGGGAGACTTTGCTTGTGACCCAATATGTGGTCTATTTTTGAAAATGTCTCAAGTGCACTTGAGAAGAACATATATTCTGCAGCTTTGGGGTGAAATGTTCTGAAGATGTCAATTAAGTCCATCTGATCTAGTGAGTCATTTAGGATTGTTGTTTCTTTGCTGGTTTTTTGTCTAGAGGACTTATCCAGTGATGTCAGTGGTGTATTAAAGTCCCCTACTACGATTATATTGTGGTCTATCTCTCTCTTGATATCTTCCAGGAGATTTTTTAGGTATTTGGGTGCTCCTACATTGGGTGCATATATGTTTACCAGGGCTATATCCTCTTGTTTTGATCCCTTTAGTATTATGAAGTGGCCTTTCTTGTCTCTTGTTATAGCCTTCACTTTGAGGTCTATTTTGTCAGATATAAGTATTGCGACTCCAGCGTTTTTTTCCTTTCCATTTGCCTGAAAGATATTTTTCCATCCCTTCACTTTCAGTCTGTGTGAGTCCCTTGTTCTGAGGTGGGTCTCTTATAGACAGCATATATATAGGTCATTTTTTTTTATCCATTCAGCCACTCGATGTCTTTTGATTGGAGCATTTAGTCCATTTACGTTTAAAGTTATTATTGAAAGATACTTGTTTGTAGCCATTTTTATTTTTTGAGGCTGTGTTCCTTCTTACCTTTTTGTCTCTTCTTTTTACAGCATTCCCTTTAACATTTCTTGCATTGCTGGTTTGGTAGTGATAAACTCCCTTAGCCTTTTTTTTGTCTGCGAAGCTCCTGATTTCCCCTTCAATTTTGATTGATAATCTTGCTGGATAGAGTATTCTTGAATTGAGTCCCTTGCTTTGCATCACTTTGTATATATCCTTCCATTCCCTTCTAGTTTGATGTGTTTCTGTTGAGAAATCATTTGATAATCTGATGGGGGATCCTTTGTAGGCAACTCTCTGTCTCTCTCTTGCTGCCTTTAAGATTCTCTCTTTGTCAATAACATTTGCCATTGTAATTATGGCTTGTCTTGGTGTGAGTCATTTGGGATTCATCTTGCTTGGGACTCTCTGTACTTGAGTAACTTTTTTCTTCCCCATATCAGGGAAGTTTCCTGTCATTATTTCTTCAAATAGGTTTCCTAATCCTTGCTCATTTGCTTGTCCCTCTGGCAGCCCTATTATACATATGTTATTTCATTTTGCATTGTCCCAAAGCTCCCTTAGGCTCTCCTCCTGCTTTTTAATTTTTTTTCTCTAGTTGCTGTTCAGATTGGGCTTGTTTTTGTACCAGATCTTCTAACACACTGATTCGTTCCTCTGCTTCTTCTAGTCTACTGTTGAAGCCTTCCATGGTGTTTTTGATTGTAGCTATATATTTTTTCATTTCTTCCTGTTTTTTGCATAGGTTGTTGATTTTTTCATACATCTAGAGTATGAAGTGTATGACCATTACTCTAAATTATTTTTCTGTCATGTTGCATGCTTCCATTTCACTTACTTCCTTACTTGGAAATTCCTCCTTTTCTTTCCTCTGGGGATTGCTTTGTTGTCTTCCCATTTTGACTATCACCAGAAGGTTCAGATGTCGAGTTGCGGTAGCCTAGACTGTGTGCAGTGGGAGTTTTGCATCCCCCAAGTGTTACTGAAGAGCTCTGATACCAAGATGTGTGGCTACTGTGTGTTGGTGGGAACCACGCTCGCCCTGGGTCAGAGTCACAGGCACTTAGTGTGGCCTCATGTATGCACCTAGAATCAGGGACCCTGTCTGCGCCACATTGAAACAGAGAACCCACTGGCATATGCCAAAAATCAAAGTCTCCTATTGCGTGTGAGGAGTCAGAGGCTCCCTGTGTCCATGCAGAGAATTGAGTATCAGAGTCTCTGTTTCTTGGTGCTACCTCACACTGAGATTCTGGTCCCTGTGTGCACATGTGCCAAGAATTGGAGTCACTGGCTCTTAGTGTGAATGTACTGGGAAACAGGGATCTCCGGGGCACATAATGAGGAACAGAGTCTATTTACTAGTGGTCAATGCTGACTCTTGGGTGGAGATTCAGGGTCCCTGATCTGCCAGGGAGGCTGGGTTGCTGTCACACTCTGTTTGCAAGAGGTCCACTTTTGCCTTGTAGTAAACAGCCTTATGTGTGCGCTTGTCTTGAATCAAAGTGAGGTCGCTCTGCCCCTTAGTGTGGGTGTGGGATCTGGTCAAGTGGGTGTGCACTGTGGAAAACAAACACCCCGTGTCCATGTACCCAGGCTCAAATTCAGCATTGCCTTCCTGTGTGGGCACAGGATCTGGTCATGGGGAACAAATTTCCTGAGACCACACACCCAGGTTCAAATTCACCGCAGCCTCTCTGCTAAGGTACAGGGTCTGGTCAGGGGAAACAAACTCCCCAGGTTTGCACCCCCAGGCTCAAATTCAGTGCTATCTCCTTGCATGGGCATAGGATCTGGTCACAGAAGACAATTTCCCCAAAGTTGTGCGCCTATGCTCAAATTCAGGACTGCCTTTCTGCCTGGGTGTAGAGACGAGTCACGGGAAACAAATTCCCCGAGTTCACAAGTCCAGGGTCAAGTTCAGCACTGTCTCCCTGCCCTGCGTGGGTGTGAAATCTCGTTGCAGAAGACCACCTCGCTAGGGATGAGTGGCTAGGATCAAATTCCGCTCAGTCTACCTGCCTCAGCGTGGAGATGAGTTGAGGGAAACAAATTCCCCTAGTTCACAAGTCCCGGGTCAAGTTCAGAAGTGTCTCCCTGCCATGCGTGGGCACGGGATCTGGTCGCAGAAAAACCACCTCCCTAGGGATGAGCAGCTAGGCTCAAATTCCGCTCAGTCTCCCTGCCTCGGCGTGGAGATGAGTCGCAGGAAACAAATTCCTTGAGTTCACAAGTCCGGGGTCAAGTTCAGCGCTGTCTCCCTGCCATGCATGGGCGCGGGATCTGGTCGCAGAAAAACCACCTTGCTAGGGATGAGCAGCTAGGCTTGAATTCCATTCAGTCTCCCTGCCTGTGCATGGAGACTAGTTGCAGGAAACAAACTTCCCATGTCTGACACCAAGGCTCAAAGTCAGGCAGAGTCACCACTGCTTTGTTTGTGCAGAAAGCCTTATTGTGCGCCTGGGGTCTGGTAGTTTCTATGTCACTGCCACGGGGGCGGCAGGGGAGGGGGATTGGCTTTGTGACTCACAGAAATCTGTGGCCGGGTGCCTGGAGTCCTGGTGTCCCTGGGTCTGCAGCTGTGGTGGCAGGTCTTCTACCAAAGTGGCTTAGGGTCCTGGTTTGCTTCTGAGACCAGACTGGGTGGTGGCAAGGCTAGGATCCTAGTCTCAAGCAGTTCTGTTCTTCAAGATAGCATGGTCTCTGTGCTGCTGGTGTCCTCTCCAGAGTGTTGCGGTGGCCACAGCATTTTGCCATCTAAGACTGCCCAGATTGGCAGCCGCCTGGAAGAACTGCAAGGTCTAACTGTCCCTATTTCGCTCACACACACACACCCACACACATCCACACACACCTCTATCGCTCCCTCACTCTCTCACACACTCTCCCTCCCTAACTTCCTGCCGGTCACCATCTTGCCTCCCTTTTGAGTTCTTTTTTTGGTGTATAGAAAAGCCATAGACTTCTGTGTATTAATTTTGTATCCTGCTACATTGGTGAATTCATTTATTAAGTCTAGTAGTTTTTTGATGGAGTCTTTGGTGTTTTCTATGTACATTTTCATGTCATCTGTGAATAAGGACAGTTTTACTTCTTCTTTTCCAATTTGGATGCCTTTTATTTCTCCTTGTCTGATCGCAATGGCTAGTACTTCCATTACTATGTCGAACAGGAGTGGTGAGAGTGGGCATCTCTGTGTTGTTCCTGTTCTTAGGGGAATTGGTTTTAGTTTTTGCGCATTGAGTATGATGTTGGCTGTGGGTTTGTCAAATATGGCTTTTATTATATTGAGGTATGATCCTTCTATTCCTACCTTGCTGAGAGTTTTTATCAAGAAAGGGTGTTGGATTTTTTGTTTTTGTTTTTGTTTTTGTTTTTGTTCATCAGTTTATGTTGTTCATTATTTCCCCTAGATGAGTGAGAACATGTGATACTAGAAATACACTTATAAGAACCAAAAATGGGACATGCAATAATGGTTATGCTGAGAGGCAAATGAATCATTCTGTAGTGAGTTTCTTTCTGGGCCAACAGTTCTTTTGAGTCCCAATTGCAATGTCAAACATTTCCTTAGGTGTACATGTCAGCAATGATATTTCAGTTCTGGATGGTGGACAAATGGTGGTAATGCAGGTCCAACCCTCTCTGGTTTGGTCCTGGGAAACCTGCAGCGACACACAGCTGCTGACTGCTAGTGTGGCAATGCGTCATCAGCATCTTCCATCTCTGGACTGTTTCTCTTCTGTCTTCATGACTGGAGCAATTCCTCTCTGTTGCAGGAATCCACATGGTCTTGGAGTTGTTTTGGGTGTTTGATTTTGTCAAAAGCTTTTTCTTCATCAATGGATATGATTACATGGTTTTTATCTCTCAGTTTGTTTTTGTGGTGTATCACGTTTATTGATTTGCAGATATTGTACCATCCTTGCATCCCTGGAATAAATCCCACTTGGTCATAGTTTATGATCTTTCTAATGTAATGCCGATTCAATTTGCTTGAATTTTGTTGAGAATTTTGGCGTCTACTTTCATGAGGGATATTGGCCTGTAATTCTCTTCCTTTGTATTGTCTTTATCTGGTTTTGGGATTAGAGTAATCCTGGCTTTGTAGAAAGAGCTTAGAAGTATTCATTCCTCTTGAATTTTTCGAAATAGACTGAGGAATATAGGTTTTATTTCTTCTTTGAATGTTTGATAAAGCTCCACCCTGAAGCTGTCTGGTCCAGGTCTTTTATTTGTTGGAAGTTTTTTTTTTTATTACTTCTTCAATTTCCTTTATAGATATTGACCTATTCAAATTTTTTTATGCCTCCTGGTTGAGTTTTGGAAGGTCATATTTTTCTAGGAATATGTCCATTTCTTCTAGTTTGACCAGTTTGTTGGAATAGAGTTGGTCATAGTATTTTTTTTTATGATTCTTCATATTTCTGTGTGGTCTGTTGTTATTTCACCTCTTTCATTTCTGATTTTCTTTATTTGGGTCCTCTCTCTTTGCTTCTTGGTGAGCCTGGCTAGAGGTTCTTCATCTTGTTTATCCTTTCAAAGAACCAGCTCTTGGTTTCATTGATTTTTTTGTATTGTTTTTTGGTCTCTATGTCATTTATTTCTATTCTGATCTTTATTATTTCCTTCCTTCTGCTCACTCTGGGCTTTTCTTGTTGCTCTCTTTCTATTTCTTCAAGTTGCAGAGTTAGATGGTTTATTACCAATTTTTCTTGTTTTTTGAGGTAGGCCTGTAATGCTATGAACTTCCCTCTCAGGACTGTTTTCACTGTGTCCCATAGATCTTGGATTGGTCTGTTTTCATTCTCATTTGTTTCCAGGATGTTTTTTTTTATTTTTTCTCTGATCTCTTTGGTAACCCACTTATTGTTTAATAAAATGCTATTCAGCCTCCAAGTGTTAGAATTTTTGTGATTGTTTTTATTGTAATTGATTTCTAATTTTATGCCACTGTGATCTGAGAATATGCTTGCTATGATTTCAATCTCCTTGAATTTGGAGAGACTTTGCCTGTGTCCCAGTATGTGGTCTATCTTTGAAAATGTCCCATGTGTGCTTGAGAAGAATGTATATTCTGTAGTTTTTGGTGGGATGTTCTAAAGATGTCGATTAAGTCCCTCTGATCTAGTGAGTCATTTAGGATTGCTGTTTCTTTGATAATTTTTTGTCTAGAGGATTTATCCAGTGATGTTACTGGGATATTAAAGTCTCCTACTATGATTGTATTGCTGTCAATCTCTCCCCTGATATCTTCCAGAAGGTTGTTTGTTTGTTTTTAAATGTATTTGGGTGGTCCTGCATTGGGTGCATATATGTTTATCAGAGTTATATCTTGTTGTGTCAATCCCTTTAGAATTGTGAAGTGGCCTTCCTTGTCTCTTGTTATGGTCTTCACTTTGAGGTCTATTTTGTCAGATATAACTATTGCTACCCCAGCTTTTTTTTCATTTCCATTTGCCTGAAAGATATTTTTCCATCCCTTTACTTTTAGTCTGTGTGAGTTCCTTATTGTGAAGTGGGTCTCCTGTAGACAGCACATATATGGGTCATGTTTTCTTATTCATTCAGGCACTAGATGTCTTTTGATTGGAGCATTTAATCCATTTACATTTAATGTTATTATTGATAGGTACTTGTTTGTGGCCATTTCTGTGTTTTATGTCTGTCCACCTTCCTTCCTTTCTATTTCTTCTTTTTACAGCATTCCCTTTAGCATTTCTTGCATTGCTGACTTGGTAGTAATAAACTCCCTTATCATTTTTTTTTTTTTTGTCTGTGAAGCTCCTGATTTCCCTTTCAATTTTGATTGATAGTCTTGCTGGATAGAGTATTCTTTGGATTCAGTCCTTTGCTTTGCATCACTTTGTATACTTCCTTCCATTCCCTTCTAGCTTTGTGTGTTTTTGTTGAGAAATCATTTGATAATCTGATAGGGGATCCTTTGTAGGTAACTGTCTATATCTTGCAGCCTTTAAGATTCTCTCTGTTGTTAACATTTGCCATTGAAATTATGGTGTGTCTTGGTGTGGGCCTTTTGGGATTCATCTTGCTTGGGATTCTCTGTACTTGTGTGACTTTTACTTCCCCATATCAGGGAAGTTTTCTGTCATTATTTTTTCAAATAGATTCTCTAATCCTTGCTGCTCTTTTTGTCCTTCTGGCACCCCTATTATACATATGTTATTTCGTTTTGTTTTGTCCCAAAGCTCTCTTAGGCTCTCCTTCTGCTTTTTAATTTTTTTCTCCAGTTGGTGTTCAGATTGGGCTTGTTACTCTACCTTATCTTTTAACTCACTAATTTGGTCCTCTGTTTCTTCTAGTCTACTGTTGAAACCTTCCATGGTATTTTTTTACTGTAGCTATATCACTTTTTATTTCTTCCTGATTTTTTCATAGGTGTTATTTTCTCTTCCATCTGGTTTATGAACTGTATGACCATTACTTTGAATTCTTTTTCTGTTGTATTGCATGCCTCTATTTCACTTATTTCCTTACTTGGCAATTCCTCTTTTTTTTCCTCTGGGGATTGTTTCATTGTCTCCCCATTCTAACTGTCACCAGAAGGTCCAAATGCTGAGTTGCAGGGGCCTGAGATGTGTGCAGTTGGAGCTTCGTGCCACCCAAGTGTCACTGAAGAGCTCTGACACTGATACCTGAGAGGTATGGCTGACATGGGTCAGTGGGAGCCACGTGCATGCCAAGAATCAGAGTCACCAGCGCTCAGTGAGGCCTTTGTGCATGCACCTAGAATCTGGGACCCC
This sequence comes from Corynorhinus townsendii, assembly GCA_026230045.1. NCBI lineage: Eukaryota > Metazoa > Chordata > Mammalia > Chiroptera > Vespertilionidae > Corynorhinus > Corynorhinus townsendii. The sequence continues at coordinate 136,349,386 of JAPDVU010000002.1, read as the reverse complement.
CACATGTGCAATGCTGAAAAAAAGTCCCTGCTGGCACACACTGAAAATCATAGTCCCCTAGCGAGCACCAGGAGTCAGAGACCCCATGTGCTCGATTGAGAATCAAGTATTGGAGTCTCTGTCACTTGGTGAGGCCTCACGCTGTGAATCAGGGTCCCTGTGTGTGCGTGCACTGAGAATTGGATTCATGGGGATCCTGTGTGTGCACAATGAGAAATAGAGTTCCCACGTGTGATTGCCAAGAATCAAGTCACTGGTGCTCAGTTCTGCGTCTTGCATGAAGAATCAGGGATCCCGATCTTCTTGGAGGGCTGGGTTGCACAGCCGCCCTGTGTTGGCAGGAGACCCACTCCTGTGCCATGGGAAACAGAATCCCACGTGTATGAGCCCAGAGTCAAAGACAGGTGGCCCAGCTGCCCTTTGTGTGTGGGAGGCCTCATCATATGTGCATGTGCTCTACAGGAAATAGACTCTCTGTGTCCACACACCCAGAGTCAAAATCAGGTAGCACAACCACCCTGTGTCGGCGGGAGGCCCACTCCTGTGTCACGGGAAACAGACTCCCATGTGCACGTGCCCAGAGTCAAAGTTAAGTCACATAGCTGCCCTGTGTTGGAAGGAAGCCTGCTTGCATGGAGCGGGTCTGGCAGGTCCTATGCCAGCAGGGAGAAGGATGGGATCCTTGACTCACAGTAATTTGCAGCTGGGATGTCTGGAGTCTTGGTGTCCGTGGGTCTGCAGGTCTTTATTCCGAGTGGTTGTAGAGGCCCAGCTTGTGTCTGAGACCAGATTGGGTGGTGGTGAGGCTAGTGTCCTAGTCGCAAGCAGTCCTGTTCTTCAAGATGGTGTGGTCTCTGTGCCAGCGCTGGCTGCCTCGGAGTGTCCATGGTGGTAGCGAGGTTTTGCAGTTCAAGACTGCCCGGCCTGACAGCCCTCCCTCCCCCTTAAGACCTGCAGGATCTAACTATTCCTAGCTCTCTCTCTCCCTCACACACACACACAGACACACACACACACACACACACACACACACACACACACACACACCCCATGTCCACACACTCCTCTATTGCTTCCTCAATGTCTCACACATTCTCCCTCCCTGCCTTCTTGCCAGTCACCATCTTCTATATCTATTTCTGACTTTTTTCAGCTTCTGCTTTTAAAGGGCTCCTGTAACTGGGTCAGTACTACCTGGATAATCTCCCTTTGTAAAGTCAATTGTGCCATAAAAAATAACTCATCACAGCAGTAAAATCCATCATCTTCACAATTCCAGGAATTACATGGAATGCACATATTGGGGAGGGAATGAGAAATTTAGGGAACCATTTTAGAATTCTGTCTGCCACAGCATGTGATTTGTTTCATCCATAGGATGCTTTCAGCTGTTATTTATTTATTAGCCTGGTTTACATTATACCAAATGATTATGTAATTGTATGTTTATGTACACGTATTATTGTTATTATAGAATTAGTAGTAACTCACTTTGGCATTTTGAATTTGTGTTTCACCCCTGAATCCCAGCTGTCACGGAATGTATCCTCTACTTTTTGAGGGGTGGTGCAGGAGATCTAGGCCAGGGCATTAGCCAAATAAGCCAAAGTCAGGGCCTGGGCTTTGAGAGCTAGAAATGGAGAAGGACATGCAGCACAAGGCAGCCAGGAGTAAAGAGCTGAGTCATAGCCAAAGTTAATACTGAAATCCAACCAGGAAACATGACTCCACGTGCCAATTTTAAAATTCCAGAAAAGGACCAAATTTGAGATGCAAACAAAGGGCAGGAGCTTGGTGGCATGGAAAGAGAAATAGTTTAGAAGCTAAACACAGACAGGGCCATAGATGATTACTTCAAATGTCACTGAGGTGTCTATCTGGGGGAGTCAGGGTGGCAACATATATGCCCTTTGTTTTCTCATGGAATAAAAGGTCACCTGTGGAACATTCAATGAATATATTAGCAAAGAAACATTTGAAGTTACTAAGAAACAAGTTCCACAACATTTATTTCTGTCTGCTCTGGCCCTGTGAAGACAGCCAGCCCTTTGTAGTGCCACAGGAGCATGTTAAGGTACAGACAGCCCATTTCTGCATGCTGTTACTGCCCTTCACCACAGTTGAACTAGCCAAAACCCTATGTAAAGACAACCTTTCTTCTGCACTCAGTTTCATTTGCTATGATCTACTCTGGCAAGTCTCTCCTTTCTTGCATCATCATTTCCCTTTCTTCTGTTATTCCTCTTGCCTAGTAAAAACCTTCTCTTGACCTCCCCTCCTATGTATACCTCCATTTTTTTGTTCCCCTTTGCAGCAAAATTCTCTGAGATATTGTTAGTCACTGTCTTCTTCTCCTCTCCTCCATTTCCTTCTCTAACTCATCCAACCCACACATCCTTTGAAACTCTGCTTGTCAAGGTCACCAAGGGTCTCCACATTGATAAATATAATGGTCAGTTCTTGGACCTCATTTGCCTTGATGTCTGAGCAGTATTTGACACTGTGGATCATTGCATCTTCATACACTTCCCCCTCCAGGACTCCACACTCTCTTGTTTCTAACTTCCACCCTCCTGATTGTTCCCTTTTCTTTTCCATTGCTGATTCCCACTCTTCTCCAGACCTCTTCTTGTTAGGGTGCCCCAAGGCTCAGCCCTTGGCTGTGTTCTCTAGTCACACTCACACCCTTGTTGATCTCATCGAGTCTCATGGCTTCACTCTCTACATGCTGATGGCTCCCACAGGCATATTTCCAGATATTTGTTATGACAAATGCCTACGTGACATCACTACTTGGACGTCTAATAAAGACTTTGAAATCAACATGTCCAAGAATGAACTGTTCTTTGCCACAAAACCTGCTTTCCTTCAGTCTTCCCTATTTTAGTTGATAATATATTTCATTTCTTCTTTCACTCTTCACATCTGGTTGTTCAGAAAATATTTTTGGCTCTTTCAAAATGACCAAAATCCAAAACATTGACAACACCAAATGCTGGCAAGGTTGTGAAGCAACAGGAACTGTCATTCATTGCTGGTGGGAATGCAAAATGGTACAGCCATTTTGAAAGACAGTTCAGCAGTCTTTCATATATTATATGAAATTTCATAATTTATAAAACTAAATAAATTACTACCATATGATCCAGCAATCATGTTCCTTGGTATTTACATAAATGGGTTGAAAACTTATGTCTACACAAAAGCCTGCACCAGGGAATTTTTAGCAGCTTTAGTAATAATTGTCTAAACTTAAAAGTAACCAAGGTGTCTTTCAGGAGGTGAATGGATAAATTGTGGTTCAGCGAAACAGTGGAATATTATTCAAAGCAAAAAAAAAAAAAAAAAAAGAGTTATCAAGCTATTAAAAGATATGGGGGAATCTTAAATGCTTATTTCCAAGTAAAAGAAGCCAATCTGAAAAGGCTGCATACTGTATGATTCCAACTATATGACATTCTGAAAAAGGCAAAATTTTGAAAAAAGTAAAATGTTCAGTGGTGCCAGGGTTATAGGGAGGAAGTAATAAATATGTGGAACACAGAGGATTTTTAGGGCAGTGAAACTATTTTGTATGATACTATAGTGGTGAATATATGTCATTATACATTTGTACAAACTCACAGAATGTACAACACTCAGAGTGAACCCTAATGTAAACTATGGACTTTGGATGATAATGATGTGTAAATGTAGGTTCATCATTTGTAAAAAAAAATGTATCTCTCTGGTAGGGGATGGTGATACTAGGAGAGTTTTTGTGCATATGGGGCAGCACTGGATATATGGAAAATCTCTCAGCTTTCTGATCAATTTTGTTATAAACTTAAAACTGCTCTTAAAGAAACAGTCCATTAAAAAAAAATATGGTATACTTAAAAAAAATGTTTCCTGACATTGCCAAGTGTTCCTTTTTGGGGCAAGCATTCCCTTATTGGAGAATCACTGATTTAGTTATAGACAAGTTGATAGAGTGATTACAAATTGTGATAGGGTGATGAAGGAGACAAGCTCTGGATGTGACTGAAAGTGAAAGGGAGCCAATTTATGTAGGACGGTCAAAGAAGGCTTCTCTGAGGAGAGAATATATAAGCTGAGACTTGAATTCTAGACTAAATTAGCAATAGAAAGGTCTAGAGAGAAGGCAGTCCAGGTAAATGGAAGAACACTTGCAAGGGCTTTGAGGCAGGAGAGAGGTTAGTATAACTTAGGTGTGAAAGAGGACAGAGTATAGAATAGTAACAAACAGGGTGCAGGAGACACAGCCAGAGAAGTATCAGGCTGGGCTTTTCATTCACCGTAGAGAACTAGGAATTGAAGCTGAGAGTTATAGCAAGCCCCAGACAGTTTTAAGTAGAGGGATAACATTATTTTACTTTAAAAAATGAAGAATTTAAGTTGAAACCTTGGTACAAGGGTCAATTTTATGTGTTCACTTGGCTAGACTATGTGCCCAGTTGTCTGCTCAATCACTAGTCTAGATGTTGCTGTGAAGGTGTTTTGTAGATGTTATTAACATCTACAATGAGTTGACTCTAAGACAAGTAGATTACCCTCCATAAAGTGAGTGGGCCTCATCCGATCAGTTGATGGCATTAAGAGGACAAACTGAGGTTTCCCAGAGATGAAGGAATTCTGTCTGAAGACTTTAAAGTAGAAATCTTGTTTGAGTGTTTAGCCTGCTGGCCTACTCTACAAAGTTTGGACTTGCCAGCCCCCACGATTGCATGAGTCAATTCCTGAAATTAAGTTTCTTTCTTTTTTTTTTTTTGTAATATATTTTATTGATTTTTTCACAGAGAAAAAGGAAGAGGGATAGAGAGCTAGAAACATCGATGGGAGAGAAACATCGATCAGCTGCCTCCTACACACCCCCCACTGGGGATGTGCCCGCAACCAAGGTACATGCCCCTGACCAGAATAGAACCTGGGACCCTTCAGTCGGCAGGCCGCCACTCTATCCACTGAGCCTAACCGGTTTTGGCGAAATTAAGTTTCTTTACATATTGATCTGGATGAAGGGATTAAGAAGAATAACTTTGAAGTCACAAAATAGTCATGGGGATGTAAAGTACAGCTTAGGGAATATAGTCAATAATCTATATATATAAAACCCTAGTATGCAAATAGACTGAACACGGAACAGCCGAACAACCGAATAACCGGTCACTATGATGTGCGCTGACCACCAGAGGGCACGTGCGGAACATGGTGGGTGTCGTCAGCAGGTGGCAGAGTGTGGAACATGGCAGGCTCTGGCTGCAGCAGGGTGGTATAGCAGGTGAACGGGGGTACCAGACCAAGGCGGGGTGCTGGTCACTGTCATCGGGGCAAGCCTCTGGGGTTACTGAAAATTCTTTGCTCCTGCACACACCAGGCACTTGCACCTGCTGCCAGCACTGGCCCCGCTTGCACCTACTGCTGGCACTGGCCCCAGTGGCTGACACCAATCAATCTGCACCGTCAGTGCGTGTGAGAGGGGCCAGTTCTGGCAGCACAGGGGAGCAGTGGCGGTGGGAGTGGGGCTATCAGCAGACAGAGGACCAAGGGCTGCAGCAGGAGGGGCTGAGCTGGGGCGCAGAGGATGGGCTGAGACCCCCCCCCCCATACCCACTGCAGCCTCATGGCCCACAGTTGCTTTCAAGGTGCACGAATTCCTGCACTGGGCCCCTAGTATTGCAGTAACTACATATAGAAATATCAGGGGAAACACTTTGTAAAATATATGAGTGTCTAACCACTAGGCTGTATACCTGAAACTAATACAAAATAATATTGAATGTAAACTGCAATTGAAAAAAATTTTAAAGCAAAAAGAAAAAGAACAAGAAATAGCTGACATTGAGGGCTGGATTCTGGTGGTCTGGGGGAGCTAATATTTGATGTCTAGAGAAGTTGTTTAACTCAGAAGTTCAAGGTTCATCGACTGTGAGATTCTGAGACTCAGCCATGCATCCTTGACCATACCTCTCCCTCATCCACTGCTCTGAAGTGGGATGTTCCAGATCAAGGCAGGTCTAAGGGAAGGCAACTCCCAGCCCCAAGTTTGCTCCATGAAAGGTATCAATGAAAGTGCATAACATAGAGTCATCTAATTATTTCAATTGTTGTCTAGGCATGTTTATTTGTTATACTGAGTCTGCAGCCATTACTTTAGGCTTGCAACCATTTATTTACACATTTAGTTATTCACCATATTTCTTTAGTACCTATTAATATTTATTCTAGGTCCTTAAGAGTCAGAGTAAAGTGGAGAGAGAGAGGGAGTCTCTATCTTCAAAAAGTTTCATTCTCTTGGGGGTGAAAGGTAGAAAATAAGTAAACAGGAAAGATAAACAGAATGATTGGAAGTTGTGGTAAGTACTGTAAGGGAACTGAAAAAGAGGCTTAAATGGGTGTGTTTATACAGAGTGGTCAGGGAGGATGTCTTTAATACATAAGCAGAAATCTAGAAAACAGGAAGAGGTTGTCCATGTGAAGGGTTGAGGACACATTCTAGGCAGCAGAATTAGAAATTCTCCAAGGGAGGAAACAGCTTGTCCCACTGATGGGCCTTGTGGAAATAAAAACCAACCAAAAGAAAATAAGCAAAGACCGTTTATTCATGGGAGTCAGCTGACGTCACTATGCTTTGGCAGGTACTCAAAGGCTATCAGTTATTAATAAATCCTGATCCTTTGATCTGATCATTGAGGTACTATTGTTTGGTTTCCTGGATCCGTTGTTAGATATAGTGGTCTGCCTTCTACAAGTATGACTTATATATAGCAGATTGGCTTCCTAAGCTGGTTACTGTACGTAATGGGGTGGTTTCCTGGGCTGGTTGCTGCAGGCTGTGGGTCAGAGTTCTATTTTTATATATGGTCTGGTTATTGTCCATACGTATATTCAGTCTCTCAATCTGAAAGCACACAAGTATATAAAGTGTCAGGGAAAGGGACACCTGATAAGATTGGAGAGGTGGCAGGGCTCAGATTATACAGAGCCTTGTGAGCCATGAGTATGGGACTGGTTTCCTTCTAATTGAATGAAGAACCATTGAAGCATTTTAAGTAGAGAAGTGAGGTGGCTCAAAACATAAATGTATGTTTTGAAAGGAACAATTTTGCTGCTGTATGCTTAATAGATTTGAGAGGGGAAGTTCAGAGAACAGTTAGGAGGCTACTGTAGGAATCCAGGCATAAGATAATGGGGGCTTATTCTAAAGTGAGAGTACCTCTACAGCATAAGTAATTTGAGGCCAGGAATCATTTCTGAGCTGAAGTTATTGTTTGGATATAACTTGTCTATTTGTCTGTGTCCTATAGGGAACATTTGAGCTAAACAAGGATTAAGGATTAGATTGACTTGACAGTTATATATTTTACTAGAGGCCCAGTGCACAAAATTCATGTGGGGGGGGGTTGTCCCTCAGCTCAGCCTGGCCTGCACCCTCTCCAATCTGAGACAATCCAGGACTGCTGGCTCCCAACTGATCGCTTGCATGCCTTCCTGATTGCCCCTAACTGCTTCTGCCTGCCAGCCTGATCACCCCCTAACCACTCCCCTGCCAGCCTGATTGATGCCTAACTGCTCCCCTGCCAGCCTGTTTGCCCCTAACTGCCCTCCCCTGCAGGCCTGGTCACTCCTAACTGCTCTCCCTTGCAGGCCTGATCACCCCTAACTGTCCTCCCCTGCAGGCCTGGTCCCTCCCAACTGCCCTCCCCTGCTGGCCATCTTGTGGTGGCCATCTTGTGTCCACATGGGGGCAGGACCTTTGACCACATGGGGGCAGCCATCTTGTGTGTTGGAGTGATGGTCAATCTTCATATTACTCTTTTATTAGATAGGATAGAGGTCTGGTGCATGGGTGGGGCCAGCTGGTTTGTCTTGAAGGGTGTCCCAGATCAGGGTGGGGGTTCCCTTGGGGCATGGGGTGGCCTGGGCGAGCGGCCTGTGGTGGTTTGCAGGCCAGCCACACCCCCCAGTGACCCAAGCGGAGGCCCTGGTATCTGGGGTTTATTTATCTTCTATAATTGAAACTTTGTAGTGTTGAGTGGAGCCAAACCTTCTACTTGCTCTGTGGCCACAGCCATTTCTGTTGGGATTTACTTATCTTCTATAATTGAAACTTTGTAGCCTTAAGCGTTTTTGTAGCCTTAAGTGGAGGCCAAAGCAGGCCAGGGCTGCAGAAGCTTGGCTTCCTCCATTGCCGGAGGCAACCCAAGCCTCCCTCCTGCTCTCTGTGGCCACAGCCATCTTGGTTGGGTTTATTTGCATATTTGCTCCTGATTGGCTTATGGGTGTGGCTTGTGGTGTAGCAGAGGTACAGTCAATTTGCATATTACTCTTTTATTAGATAGGATTGTAAATTAATGAGTTGGAATTGTTATGTAGACATAAATCTGTCATGGGTTTATTCAGTATGAGTCAGTTGTTAATTACCATGGGTACATTGACAAAATTATTTCTAGGCCCAATAAGTGAGGAGCAGACATGGCAGCAACACTGAGTTCCTGATACATCTGGCTAGCCATCTGACTTCCCTAACGGGCCCTGCATCTATCCTTGTTTCATCAATTCTATTTTGAAATCACACAAATAATAGCTATTCCAATTAATCTTTATTTTAGTAAGTATTTACATCCTTTAAAATATTTCTGGACCTGGTTATGCTGCTTTATTTATCTTTTCACTTATTGAACACCTACTGTATGCCAGACAGTAAGCTATGAACTGGGAATATAGAGGTGAACAAGATAGATGAAGTTCCTGCCCTCTTTGAATCTACACGGTAGGAGAGATATACATTAAACAGACATACACACGAATACATAATGGCATATTTTTGTAAACGCCATGAAGAAAAAGATCAGAGAACCAACATAGTAAAAGAGAGGGCTATTTTAGATGATGTGGTCAAGGAAGTGTCTATTGGTAAGTTGAGAAGGAATTAATTAGGCAAAAATTGGGGGAAAGAGGACATGATGGCCCTGAGGTGAGATGCAGGGACAGAAAGGAAACAAGACTGGCTCAGTGATCAAGGAGAGTGAGTTACAATGAAGATGGAGAGGTCAGGGGAGGACACAGCAAGTATCTGCTATCTTGAAGGTCACAAAAGGGCAGTACTATAAGATAAGGGATCTCAGAAAGGGACAGGACTACTTATGTTTTTAAAAGATCACCCTAGTTGCTATGTGGATGGGTTGGAAGGACAGGAATGAAAGCTGGGAGAAGGATTAGGAGGTCATTGCGATTGTCCTGGTGAGATGTGACAGTGGTGACGCTAGAAGGGTGGCAATGAAGATAGAATTCAGAGGAAAGACTGAGAGATCTTTTGGTAGTTAAATGGTGGAATCATTTTTCTTGCAGTGATGTTTTGGATGTAGAGGTGAAGGAGGGAAGATATCAAATGACCTTCAGTTTCTGATTTGAACAACTGGTGATAGCAGGAAAATTATGTTTCTATATGGCCTTCTTAGGTTTACTTACATTATCAGAACTCAAATGCTTGTTTTAAAATAGTGGTAGGCATAGCTTTATCATTAATGCACTGCTTCTCAAGTATCTCCTTTAACTTTGTATTGGTTGTATAGTCTTACTCTCTATTTTTCATATTACCCATTTCTTTACATCTGGCTTTGTAGACCCTATATCTTTTTTCCTTTTTTTTTTTTCTGTATCCTAACATCTATTTACACTAAGTATAAAAAATTAATTTAAAGGGGTAAATTGGTTTTGCTGTTACCATTCTAATTTAGTGACCTCTAGGAGTTGTATACTAGTCCCCAGAACACACTATATGAACAGCTAGGCTTTTAATGAACCAGGCTATTAAAGAGAGCTGGGTAAATCCTGACCCTCCCACCCTATCTCACTCTTCAAAATCAGTTTGCAAAAATATTACTTCCAAAATTTACCTAACCTATAGATCAATAAGTTGTAGTTAAGAGGAAATCATTCACATTCCTAAGTTTTACCATAAAATCTATTGCTTAGTTTAATGTAAGAAATATGCATTTTTGGTTGCATATTCTACTTTTATCCCATTTTCCCCTTTAAATGTGACCTTAAAAGTTGGACAAAATAGCTATCTTTACATAGAGCTGCTCTAAATCATATTGAAGCTTATTTTTCACTTTATATTTTTAGCTACATATGTCATATATGAATATACTTCTGATGTAAAAATTCAAACCAATAATTTTATGGAACAAATATAGAGTGAAATATGTAAGTTTCCTTTCATTCTCTTTTATCTGTGTATTAGAGGTCCGGTGCATGAAATTCATGCACTGCAGGGGGTTGTCCCTCAGCCCAGGCTGCACCCTCTCCAATCTGGGACCCCTCGGAGGATGTCCGATCAGATCGGACCTAAACCGGCAGTCAGACATCCCTCTCACAATCCAGGACTGCTGGATCACAACTGCTCGCCTGCCTGCCAGCCTGATCACCCCCTAACCACTTCTTTGCCAGCCTGATTGACTCCTAACTGCTCTCCTATTGCCCCCAACTGCCCTCCCCTGCCAGCCTGGTCACCCCCAACTGCCCTCTCCTGCTGGCTGGATCACCCACAACTATCCTCCCCTGCCGGCCATCTTGTGGCAGCCATCTTTGACCACATGGGGGAGGCCATCTTGTGTGAGGGTGTGAGGGTCAATTTGCATATTACCTCTTTATTATATAGGATATGTATGCATGCAAATATATATGTAATTGTACTCTATCTGTTGATATAAGTACTCTATCAATTGCTTGATACACATAACACAATGTTTTGAAGACCTTTCCATATTTAAACATAAATACTACCTCATTCTTTATAATAATTGGAAAATAATTCAATGTCTATCATTTTTAATTATTCTTTTTCTAAAGGATATTAAAGTTGTTCCAATATTTTGCTGTTATACACAATTCAAATGGTCTTTCCTATACCTGCTTCCTCTGTTTTTTGACAGATTCATAAAAATTAAATTGCTGAGTCAAAAGATATGTTCATTTGCTGAAACCAGTTTGGCTCAGTGGGTAGAGCGTCGGCCTGCGGACTGAAGGGTCCCGGGTTCAATTCTGGTCAAGGGCATGTACTTGGGTTGTGGGCACATCCCCAGTAGGGGGCATGCAGGAGGCAGCTGATAGATGTTTCTCTCTCATCGATGTTGAGAGAACATCTTCCTTCCTCTCTACCCTCTTCCTTCCTCTCTACCCTCTTCCTTCCTCTCTATAAAAAAATCAATAAAAAATATATTAAAAAAAAAGATATGTGCATCTCATTACACCAACTACCTTTGTGATATTTTGACTTCACATCTATATTACCATCAACACTGGACATTAATAATCTTCAAAGACTTACCAATTTGGTCAAAGTAAGTCATTATTATTTTGATCTATATTTATTTCTTTACTTAGGGGTTGAGCATATAAAGGATGCTCCAAAAAATTTATACACACTATGCCTGTAAATTCCATTACATTTTGAAAATAAAATGTATTTTAATAAACATTGTCTTTGTAATTATTCAAAGTGTATATACATTTTTGAGATATACTGTATATATATATATCCATACCCCAACACCACTATGCACATTTCTTTCTTTCTTTCTTTCTTTCTTTCTTTCTTTCTTTCTTTCTTTCTTTCTTTCTTTCTTTCTTTCTTCCTTCCTTCCTTCCTTCCTTCCTTCCTTCCTTCCTTCTTTCCTTCCTTCCTCCCTCCCTCCCTCCCTTCCTCCCTCCCTCCCTCTCTCTCTCTCTCTCTCACTTTCTCTCTCTCTCTTTCTTTCTTTCTTTCTTTCTTTCTTTCTTTCTTTCTTTCTTTCTTTCTTTCTTTTTCTTTCCTTCCTTCCTTCCTTCCTTCCTTCCTTCCTTCCTTCCTTCCTTCCTTCCTTCCTTCCCTCCTTCCTCCTTCCTTCCTTCCTTCCTTCCTTCCTTCCTTCCTTCCTTCCTTCCTTCCTTCCTTCCTTCCTTCCTTCCTTCCTTCTTTCTTTATTTCTTTATTTCTTTATTTCTTTCCTTCTTTCTTTCTTTCTTTCTTTCTTCCTTTGGTGATCAGCTAGAATATGAACTGTCAAATTTTTCTGTTCAGTTGCCTTTTTGTTTACTTAAAGGAATCTTTATACATTTTGTATTCTAAATCATATTTTATTTTTTCCCAGCAGAATTATTTATTTACTTTTAAATAATTCTTTATTGTTGAAAATATTTCATATGTCCCCTTCTTCTCCCTATTGACTGCCTTCAGGCCACCCCCCCTTCTGTCCCTGTCCCAGGCCTAAAGTACCCTATTGTCTGTGTCCATGGATTACACATTCAAGGTCTTTGGTTGACTATCTCCCACCCACCCACCTTCCCCTATCTTCCCTCTGAGATTCTGCACTCTGTTCCATGCTTCCATGTCTCTGGGTCCATTCCATTCATCAGTTTATTTTGTTACTTAGATTCCACATATGAGTGAGATCATGTGATACTTGTCTTTCTCTGAATGACTTATTTCACTTAGCATGATACTCTCCAGGTCTCTCCATGCTATATCAAAGGATAAGAGATTGTTTTGTTTTGATTTTACTGCTGCATAGTGTTCCAAGGTATAAATGTACCACAGCTTTTTTATCCACTCATCTACTGATGGGCACTTGGACTGTTTCCAGATCTTAGCTATTGTAAATTGTGCTGCTATGAACGTAGGTGTGCATACATTCTTTCTGATTGGTTCTTCAGGTTTCTTAGGATATATTCCTAGGAGTGGAATCACTGGGTCAAATGGCACTTCCATATTTAAGTTTTTGAGGAAATTCCATACTGTTTTCCATTCCCACCAGCTGTGTACTAGGATTCCCTTTTCTCCACATCCTCACCAGCATTTGTCATTTGTTGATTTGTTGATGATAGCCATTCTGGCAGGTGTGAGATGATACCACATTGCCATTTTGATTTGCATCTCTCCGATGATTAGTGATTTTTGAGCATTTTTTCATATGTCACTTGGCCACATGTATGTCCTCTTCGGAGAAGTGTATATTTAGGTCCTTTGCCCATTTTTAATTGGATTGTTTGTGTTCTTTTTGTTAAGTTGTATGAGTTTCTTATATATTTTGGAATTAATCCTTTATCAGATCTATCATTGCCAAATATGTTCTCCCATACAATAGGCTCTCTTTGTTTTGTTGATTTTTTGTTGTTGTGGAGAAGCTTTTTATTTTGATGTAGTCCCATTTGTTTATTTTATACTTAGATTCCTTTGCCTTAGGAGATCTACACTACTAAAAGAGAAAGATGCAAATTGACCTTACCTTCACAATGCCCACCAGCCAATGAGGAGTGAGTATGCAAATTAACACAATAAAGATGGTGGGTTACTTTGCATACACAGGCGCCGAGCAGCCAGGGGCAGGGCAGGAAGCTTGCGTCATCTCCATGGTGGCAATGCAGGCATTCTGCACCGCCCCAGCCACTCCAGGCCTCTGGGCAGCGTGGGAAGGCGGAAAGGCGGCTCTGGGACGAAAAGACAGCTCAGGACCAAAAAGGTTGCTCTGGCTGGAGCAAAGGTGGTGCCAGCAATCAGGGGAAGGAAGGCCCCTTCTTACACGAATCTTCGTGCATCAGGCCTCTAGTGTATCTATAAACATATTGCTATGAGAGATGTTTGAGATTTTGCTGCCTATGGTTTCTTCTAGGATTTTTATGGTTTCAAGACTTACATTTAAGTCTTTAATCCATTTTGAGTTTGTTCTTGTTTATGGTGTAAATTGGTGGTCTAGTGTTTTTTTTTGCCTGTCTAATTTTCCCAACACCATTTATTGAAGAGACTCTTTTGACTCCATTGTATGCTCTTGCATTCTTTGTCAAATATTAATTGAGCATAATGGGTTGAGTTGATTTCTGGGGTCTCTGTTCTGTTCCACTAATCTATATGCCTAATTTTTTACCAGTACCAGGCTGTTTTGATTACAGTGGCTTTGTAGTATAGCTTAAAATCTAGTATTGTGTTTTTTCCAACTTTTTTTTTTCTTTTCAAAATTGCTGCAGCTATTCAGGATCTTTTTTGATTCCATATGAGTTTTTGGAGCATTTGTTCTAGGTCTGTGAAATATGCTGTTGGTATTTTAATAGGGATTGCATTGAATCTGTAGATTGCCTTGGGTAGTATGGACATTTTAATGATGTTGATTCTACAAATCCATGAACATGGTATATTCTTCTACTTGTTTATGTCTTCTTCTATCTCTTTTTTTCAACATCCTGTAGCTTTCTGAGTATAGGTCTTTTGCCTCATTGGTTTAATTTATTCCTAAGTATTTTAATTTTTTTTGTTGCAATGGTAAATGAGATTGTTTAGTTTCTCTTTCTGAGAATTCATTATTTTTGTATAAAAAAGCCATAGATTTTGGGATGTTGATTTTGTATCCTGCTACATTGCCAAATTCATTTATTAAATCTATTAGTTTTTTGGTGGAGTCTTTAGGGTTTTCTATGTACAATATGATATCATCTGCAAATAATGAGTTTTACTTCCTCCTTTCCAATTTGAATGCCTTTTATTTCTTCTTCTTGTCTGATTGCTGTGGCTAGGACTTCCAGTCCTATGTTAAATAGGAGTGGTGAAAGTGGACATTCCTGTCTTGTTCCTGTTCTTAGGGGAAATGCTTTTAGTTTTTGCCCAATGATTCTGATGTTAGCTGTAGATTTGTCATATATAGCCTTTTTCATGTTGAGATATGCTCCCTCTATTCCCACTTTTCTGAGAGTTTTAATCAAAAATAGGTGTTGCATTTTGTCAAATGTTTTTTCTGCGTTTATTGATATGATTATGTGATTTTTGTCTTTCAATTTTTTCATCCCTGGAATAAATCCTACTTGATCATAGTATATGATCTTTTTAATATACTGCTGGATACGATTTGCTAATATTTTGTTGAGGATGTTAGCATCTATGCTCATCAGGGATATTGGCCTGTAATTCTCTTTCTTTGTAGTGTCTTTATCTGGTTTTGGAATTAGGATAATGCTGGTCTCATAAAAAGAGTTTGAAAGTGTTCCTTCTTCTTGGATTTCCTGAAATAGTTTGAGGAGTATAGGAGTTAGTTCTTCTTTGAATGTTTTGTAAAACTCCCCTGTGAAGCGTCTGGACCTGCACTTTTATTTGGTGGGAGTTTTTTGATTACTGCTTCTATTTCATCAGTTGTTATTGGCTGATGCAGGTTTTCTGATTTCTCCTGATTCAGTTTTTGGAGATTATATTTTTCTAGGAATTTGTCTATTTCATCCACATTGTCCAGCTTGTTGGCATATTGTTGTTCACAGTATTTTCTTATAATCCTTTGTATTTCTGTGGTGTCAGTGATTACGCCTCCACTTTCACTTCTGATTTTATTTATTAGGATTCTCTGTCTTTGTTTCTTGATGAGTCTGGCTAACAGTTTATCAATTTTGTTTATCCTTTCAAAGAACCAGCTCTTGGTTTCATTGATTTTTTTATTGTTTCTTTAGTCTCTATGTTATTTATTTCTGCTCTAATCTTTATTATTTCCTTCCTTCTCCTTACTCTGGGCTTTTCTTGTTATTCTCTTTCTATTTCTATAAGTTGTATGGTTAAATAGTTTATTGCTGATTTTTCTTGTTTTTTTTTTTTTTTTGAGGTATGGCTGCAGTGTTATGAACTTCCCTCTTAGGACTGCTTTTGCTGTGTCCCAGAGATTTTGGGTGGTTGTGTGTTCATTTTCATTTGTTTCCAGAAAGTTTTTATTTCTCTCTTGATCTCATTGGTAACCTATTTATTGTTTAATAAGATGATATTTAGCTTCCATGTGTTTGGATGTTTTGGGGTGTTTTTATTGTAGTTGATTTCTAATTTAATTCTACTGTGATCTGAGAAGATGATTGATATGATTTTAATCTTCTTTAACTTGTAGAGACTTGTTTTGTGTCCTAACATGTGGTCTATCTTTGTGACTGATCCATGTACACTTGAGAATAATATATATTCTGTTGCATTGGGGTGAAATGTTCTATAAATGCCAATTAAATCTATCTGATCCAGTGTATCCTTTAGAGTTTCTGTTTTCTTGTTAAGTTTTTGTCTGGAAGATCTGTCGAGTGAAGCCAGAGGCATGTTAAAGTCCCCTTCAATGACTGTATTGGTGTCAATCTCTCCGTTAAAGTCCTCTAGAAGTTTTATATATATATTTAGGTGTTCCTATATTGGGTGCACATATGTTTACCAGGGTTATATCCTCTTGTTGGATTGACCCCTTTAGTATTATATAGTGATCTTTGTTGTCTCTTGTGATGGCCTTCATTTTAAAGTCTATTTTGTCAGATGAGAGTATTGCTACTCCAGCTTTATTTTCTTTTCTATTTGCATGGAAAATTTTTTTCCATCCCTTCACTCTCATGCTGTGTGTGTCCTTTGTTCTGAGATGTATCTCTTGTAGACAGCATATAGTTGGGTCATGTTTTTGTATCCATTCAGCTACCCTATGCCTTTTGATTGGACCATTTAATCCATTTACATTTAGGGTTATTGAGAGGGACTTGTTTATATCCATTTTAATTCTGTATGGCTGGTTTCTCCTTCTCATTACAGCAGTCCCTTTAGCATTTCTTATAATGCTGGCTTGGTGGTGATGTACTCCTTTAGCCATTTTTTTGTCTGGTAAGCTCTTTATTTGACTGTCTATTTTGAATGATAGCCTTGCTGAATATAGTAATCTTGGTCTCAGATCCTTGCTTTCCATTACCTTGAATAGTTCATACCATTCCCTTCTGGTCTGTAGAGATTCTGATGACAAATCAGGTGTCAGCCTTATGGGAGCTCCTTTGTAGGTAACAGTTTTCTTTTCTCTTGCTGCCTTTAAGATTCTCTCTTTGTCTTTTTTTTTTTTTTTTTTTTTTGCATTTTAAATATAATGTGTCTGGGTGTGGGCTTGTTTGGGTTCTTGCTTGGGGTTCTCTGTGCCTCCTGAACTTGTGTGACTTTTTCCTTTTCCAGGTTAGGGAAGTTTTCTGCCATTATTTCTTCAAACACATTCTCTATCCATTTCTCCTTTTCTGCCTCTTCCGGCACACCTGCTTTTCTAATATTGTTACATTTCACATTGTCCCACAGCTTCCTTAAGCTGTCCTCCCATTTTTAATTTTTTTTTCTTTTTGATTCTCTAATTGAGTGATATTTTCATCCCTGTCTTCTAATTCAGCAGTTGCCAAATTTTCAGGCCTCACGTACCACTGGTTGGCGACTGGTGCTCCAAAGGTTTCCTTAAACCAGTGGTCACCAACCTTTTGGACCTCACAGACTGCCAGTGGTTCATGGACCATGGATAGGTGACCGCTGTTCTAATTCACTGATTCGATCCTCAGCTTCCCCTAATCTGCTGTGTATTCCTTTCAATATATTCTTTATTTGGGTTATGTCACTCTATCTCAGACTGCTCTTTTTTCATAGTTACTTTATCTTTTTTCATGCTGTTGAGCATCTTTACCATCTGTTTCAGATAAATTTCTTATCTCTGCTGCATTTATCTCTTCTTCTGGAGAATTCTCTAGTTCTTTCATTTGGGGGTTGTTTCTTTGTCTCCTCATTTTGGCTGTGTGTTTGGGTTTGTGACTATGCATTAGGTAGATCATCTACACCTCTCAAACTCTAGTGCAGGACAGTGTCTAATTAGTCTGTTTCTGACTAATTAGATCAGGCACAGACTCTAAGCCTCCAGAGACCACCTCTGCCTACAGACTGAGAGGATACCAACTTGAATTACTCCCCAGGCAATTGTCCTCAGGTGTGGCTAGAGTTTTTTTTCCCAACAGGGTGGGGAAGTTGCTTCTGCCTGGATACTAATTGTTATTTTTAATCTCTTAAGCGTTTAGTCTCTTAAGGCAAGGTGGCAAGGTGGCAAGGTGGGAAGATGTCCTCTGCTGAGAGAGGCAATGACTCAGCCCAGGAAAGTTGGGGTGTCTGCCTTCTGAGTTTTAACCCCTGAGTCCCCAGTCCTGGCTTCTGCTCACACAGCTCCAGTCTACTTCACCCTCCCTCTGTTGGAGCACAAGGTCTGTGGCTCCACGGGAAATTTTGTGGGTTGGCCCTTTAAGAGGGTGCCTGCGTTTTCAGCTGTCACTCCCTGGCAGACAGCACCCTGCTGCTTTTCACAGAAAAGTGTTATGTGAGTACCCTTCTCAGTTTTGGTGCTCTTTGCTGGGGGGCCCAGCTTTGGAATTAGATCCCAGAGTTCTCAGTGGCAACCCCCCCAGAGCTGAGATATCTCTCGGGGACTTCAGTTGCTGTCTGTGGGTGCCAGGCCAGCCCTTTCACCCCTCCTACCAGTCTCTTTGTGGTCTCTACTTTCAGTCTTCAGGTATCAGGGTTCTCTCCTGCAAGTTTTCCATTAACTATTCGGGAAGTTTTTCTGTATTTTAATGGTAATTCCAGTTTGTTCCTGGGAGCATGTCTATGCAGCATCCCCTTACTCTGTCGCCATTTTTAATCTTCAGCAGAATTATTTATACTTCTCCAAACTGTTCTGGATGCTTCAACCTGGTCTGCAGGACCTGAGAGGTGCCACACCCAGGACTAAAGCGTTAAATGGGTCATGCTGAGTGAACACTGGGAGCAGAGTGGAGTCTGGAAGGCACAGAGGCCCCATTCCTGGCCTGTTGGGGCTCAACAAGCCTCAAACACACCACTGCACAGTAGGGAAACTGCTTCCCAGACCTTCTCCTACTCACAGAGTCAGTGGACTAAAGCCTGTGAGTCCATGAAGAGACTGAAGAGGTCAAAATGACCTCTAAATCATCTTTTATACACATTTATATGTTTTCATCCTGTCCCAATCTTTTAGTTTGTTTATGGTATCTTCTGTCATATAACATTTTTTAATTTTATGAAATTAAATCTTTCAATTTTTTTTTATGGCATATAGATTTTTTATCCTGTTTAAAAGGTCTTCCCAATCTGAGATTGTAAAAACTCCTCTCCTGTATTTATCTTAATATACTTATAGATTTAAAAACATTTAGCTCTTTATAACATTAGAAATCTATTTTGTGTACATGCAGTTGTTTAGAGATTTGATTTTTATTTCTAAAACATGTGGGTATTTAAATATTTATGTAATTAATAAATGAACTTAATTTCCCCCAAAAATATATTCTAATCATCTTAAAGCCATTTATTGACCAGTTAACCTTTGCTTCACTAGATTAAGGTACTGTCAGTAGCCTACACTAAATTCTCATAGAGAAATGACTCTGGTCCTTTATCACATTCCACACATCTCTTCTTATGCTTTTATCACATCACTTGAATCACTACAGTTTTAAAGTTTATTTTTATATTTGTTAGATTAAATTATTAAAATTTCCATAGAGATTCCTGCATATTTTACCTTCTAGATTAATTTTAAAATGAGCTTATGAATTTCTATAAAATTCTGTTGGAATTTTTTTATTGGAAATACATAATATTTATAGAGTAATTTGAAATATGTTCATTCTTTATTACTCATTTTGTCATTATACTAAACAGAGATGATTGGTTTCAATTTCTGAAAAAAGTAAGAATTATTGTCTTAATATTTAGTTATTAATGATTACATAAAATAACCAAAATGTGTATGTTGTATTTTTTAAAATAAATGTCATTATCACCTAAAATCTGTAAACTGTTATAACTATATTGTTTTCTAGCTTTTTAAATTGGGATAAGTTTAGACTTACAAAAATGTTACAAAGAGTTCCTGTATACCTTCATCCAGCTTCTACAAACATCTTGCATGACCACAGTACAAAGATTAAAAGGAGGAAAACAACACTGATATAATACAGCGTTCTGCTTCACAAACCTCCTCAAATTTCACTAAGTTTTCCACTTGTGTCTGTTTTGGTCCAGGATTCAATTCTAAAACTGACATGAGATTTAATTGTCATATCTCATTAATGTCTTTCAATCTGTGACCGTTTCTTACTTTCTTTGTTTTTCATGAACTTGACACTTTTTTTTTTTTTTGGCCTGAGTCTACACACATTTTATAATAATTCTTTAATGTTGAAAGTATTACATATGTCCCCTTTTACTCCCATTGTCCCCCTCTTACTCCTCTTCCCTGCCCGAGGCCTTCAGCACCCTATTGTCTATGTCCATGGGTTATGCATATATGCATACAAGGTCTTTGGTTGATTACCTCCCACCCACCCACCCGCCCTCCCCGACCTTCCCTCTGAGATTCTGCACTCTGTTCCATGCTTCCATGTCTCTGGATCCACTCCAATGAACTTGACACTTTTGAAGGGTGGTGGCCAGTCATTTTAAAAATACCCCTTAATTTACATTTATCTGATATTTTCTCAGGATTAGTTGGGATTGTGCATTTTTGGTGAGAATGCAGAGGTGATGTATCCTTCTCAATGTCTCATATTAGGTGGTAAATATGTCGCTATATTTTATTATAGATGGCATTAACATTGACCACTTGGTTATGGTATTTTTTCTTGATTTCTCCACTGTAAAATTAGAATTTTTTCTTTTTAATTCATAATTATTTTGGGGGCGAGACACTTTAAGGATATGAAAATATTCATCTTAGTTTCTCATCATGGTTTTGACCACTAATTTTAATCTTCCATGATTCTTGTTGTTTACCTAAAATGATCATTTTCCATTTACCTTATTTCATTCTTACTTATTAGTTGGAATTCTATTGTAAAAAAAAAAAAAAGAGTAGTTTCTTCTTACCTACTGATTGAATGTTATAAGTATAGACTTGTGGATATTTATTTTATTTTATGGGTTATAAATTGGCTTCTGTGTCCTTTTGACATGGCCCCATCATTTTTCAAATATGCCTTTACTTTGTTGCACCAAAATATGTTCTGAGCTTGTCTTACATGTTCCCTGTCACAGCCCTGGAAACAATCCTTTCTTTAAGAAGCCTTGGTTCCTTTTATTATAAAATAGTACTTAGAATCAAGATCTGGGCTGTAAGTGGGCGAGTTACTACTGGGTTGTCATTGTTTCTAGGCCCTCTCATACACACTAACCATGTATATGCATGGTTAGTGTGTATACTAACCATGCATATACACATATCTTTATCCCTTTGTCCATGTGTTTATATACTAAAAACCATGAGTTTATGCAAACACCTATAGTTTCAATCCAACAGCACAGGGTTTATTCTATTCTCTCTCTTTTTTTACTTATAACATTTTCTCCTCTAAAATAGAAAAACCTAGCTCCCATTATCCACAATATGTATTCTTTTCAATGCTAGTATAAACATAAGCAGTACTATGGAGTTTCATAGTTAGAAAGACTCTTGGATATTATTTGGTATAATTCCTTCATTTTACAAATGAGAAAATCCAGGCCAATAGTGATTAAATTGCCAAAGGGAAGAAGTAAAGTACTAGGAAAAATAATGATAAATGTTAGGTTTTTAAATTTTAATATTGTGTATACTTCACAGGAGGATTTAGAAAGGACAGGAAATGTAATGTCAGGGAACTGCAAAGAAGCATTAATTCACACCCCATCCCCACCCCACCCCCGCCACTATTGCTATAAAATGAGACCATTCTGGCTAAAAAAGTAAGACATTTGGTTAGCATGGTTTGTGTATATAATATGGCCAAAGGCCAGAAAAATTTAACACACTACTCATGTGGTGTTTAGACAACCTCTGGAAAATGGAAGAACTGAGTATTCCATTACCATGTCTAATTTGTACAATTATGGATACAGAGAAATCCTCAGAGGTCATTAAAGTTTATAGATGGTGTTACATGAAGTAAATATAAAGGAAGAATTTTATTTCTTTTTTTCCTTATAAATATCATTAACATCTTGTCTTTTGTAACTATATATTAGTCACAGAGATTTAAATTTCTAAAGATGAGATGAGCAGAATATTAAGTCTCCTGGAAAATCACTTATTTTGTGAGCATGAAAATTGACAATTACATACCACTAATGTGACAACTCAGTCATTAAATTCCTCGTGTTTTGT
This sequence comes from Corynorhinus townsendii, assembly GCA_026230045.1. Classification (NCBI taxonomy): domain Eukaryota; kingdom Metazoa; phylum Chordata; class Mammalia; order Chiroptera; family Vespertilionidae; genus Corynorhinus; species Corynorhinus townsendii. The sequence goes on along the minus strand of JAPDVU010000002.1, from coordinate 136,327,409 downwards.
CTACTCTCTGCTATGAAAATTTTGGATCTGTGGTTTAATGATGCCCCAGAATTTTTATTTTCTTTGAGTGACCCAGCGCAAGACTGGATTAAAGGAGGCGTTTGCCCCTATCGTCAAGATGGCAATGGAAAAGATGTGACTGCAGCATCTGGGGAATGAAAAATGGAGCTCATTTTTTTTGTAAAACAATGTCACATGTGATGGTCAGGGTCTAGGGTTGTTTGGTAATACAACATATGTATGTTGTGGGTTAAAACCTAAATTCCACATATATTGTTAATTCTTTAGGAAACAATTTCCAAACAATCAACCTGGAACACAAATCTTAGGTTGGTGACGCTGTGTTGAGTTCTTGAGTCCCTCTTAGGATCAAATCCTGAGAATTATAATTCGTGAACTCTTAAATTTTCATTCAGACCCTCAATAGATTTCATCCATGCCTCGGCTAGAACAAGCTGTAGGAAATGGCAAATTGGATCATTGCCTTGGCCTTTGATGAGCTTGCAAAGCTGGTGAGTAAGCCCTGATTCTCCTTGTGTGTGAAGAGCATAGGAGCCCAAGTGAAGTTAAAGACTTCATACATCTACAGTCATCTTAAACAAATTATCCTGGTCATCTTCAAAAGGACTACTTCTTCCCAATTTCAGACTTCCGTACTTCTGAAAATTATCTTCTGAATTTCTCTCCTTCTAACTATACTTCATACATATTTTGACTTCATGTTATTTATACTTGAATATTTAAGTGGAGATGAGTATACAGAGTGATTATAACCAAGAGCACACTCTGGGGATATGAATTAGTCATAAGTCTTTATCCTAATTCAAGATATTTATGAACATTAAATTTAAGATGTGGGAAACAGTCATTTGCCTTGTTTGATTTAAGGAATTGGACATTATTTTTTTATTTATCTTTACTGCTGAAAGAATTACAAAGGTCCCCTTTGGTGTTTTGTTGCTGTTGTTGTTTTCCCTATTGATCCCTCTCCACCCTGCACCCACACCTCCCAAGGCTTCACCTCACTATGGTCTGTGTCCATGGGCTATGCATATCTATATATATATAAAACCCAATATGCAAATAGACCAAATGGCGGAATAACTGAACAACCGAACAACTGAACAACCGAACAAATGGTTGCTATGATGTGCGCTGACTACCAGGGGGCACATGGGGAATATGGCAGGCATTGACAGCAGGTGGCAGAGTATGGAATATGGTGGGCATTGACCACAGCAGGATAGTGGAGCAAGTGAGCAGGGGCACCACATCAAGGTGGGGAGCCAGCTGCTGTCATTGGGGTGATCATCCAGCAGTTACTGAAAATTTTTTGCTCCTGCATGCCGCGGTTCTGCCTGGAGCTCACACCTGCTGCCAGTGCCAGCCCCACTCGCACTCACTGTTGGCGCCCAGCGCTAGCCCCAATCACTTGGCACCGTCAGCAGGTGCGAGAAGTGGCTCCTAGCCCAGATTGCTCCTCAGGGCTTCTCCACCTCCCCCTGCTCCTGAGGAGTAATTGGGGCAGCAGTGGCCACTCATAACCGCTGATGGCACCGGCCCCGCTCCCACCCACTACTGGCATTGGAGCAGTAGCGGCGGTGGGAGTGGGGCTGCCAGCAGACTGAGGGCCGTGGTGAGAGGGGCTGGGTGGGTGCATGGAGGATGGGCCGCGACCTGCCCCTGTGCCATGGCAGCTTTGCGGCCCACAATTCCTTTCAAGGTGCACGAATTCGTGCACTGGGCCCCTAGTATGAATATGAATCCCCCTGTTAATCTCTCTCCCTAACTCCCACCCCCACTCCTGCCTTCCCTCTGAAATTCCTCAGTCTGTTCCATGGTTCTATGTCTCTGGATCTATTTTGTTCATCAGTTTATTTTGTTCATTAGATTCTGCATATGAGTGAGATCATGTGATACTTATCTTTCTCTGACTGGCTTATTTCTCTTAGCATAATACTCTCCAGATCCATCCATACTGTTGTAAATGATAAGAGTTCTTTCAAAAAACAAAAATAAGAGGAAGAAGTAAAAAAGATGGACATTATTTTTAATTGTCCAATTAAAAACAAGATCTATAGCCCTGACCGGTTTGGTTCAGTGGACAGAGCATTGGCCTGCAGACTGAAGGGTCCCAGGTTCAATTCCAGTCAAGAGCATGTATCTTGGTTGCAGGCACATCCCCAGTAGGGGGTGTGCAGGAGGCAGCTGATCGATGTTTCTCTCTCATTGATGTTTCTAACCCTCTATCCCTCTCCCTTCCTCTCTGTAATAAATCAATAAAATATATTTAAAAAACAAACAAACAAACACAAAAACAAGATCTATAAAATTTCCATCTTACTAAACATAGAAGGGTTTATTGCTTAAATAATCATGAAATAAAAAATTTTACCACTGAATAAGTAGTAGCTTTATTAAAGAGAAATTTTATATTGCAGCAGATATTAAATCATTTTTAGAAAATATAATAATATTTTATGTTTGGAATTTTACTGAACCCCTTTTCTTATTTTTCAAGGGCAGAAATACTTCTCAGAAGATGTCTTTTCTTCCTTTCAATCCAATAAAGTCAAAATGTTTATAACAAAGAAATAAGCTTCAGACAAAAAAAGAAAAACACCCCAGAGACAGTTATTTTGAGGAATAAACCAAGAAAAGTATATTCAAACACATATTCCTGTATTTGCAATAATGATAGAATGAATGGCAGCAAGTTTTCTTCCACACAGATTGCATTTTATGTATTTTTCTCTTTTCATATCTGTCAAGATGAGAATGTTTCTCTTTAAATTTACAGGGATTCTGACTGCTCAAATTGTTCCCATAACTAGCATAAACATCAATGGGACTCAAGGTGAGAGAAGAATAGTCCCCAGAGTACATCTAAGTGAATTCTAAAACAGGTCCTATAAATGTTACTGCATTACTAATCTCATTTTTGAAATGTTTCACATTTGAAACAAAAAATTAAGTTATGGTAAAAACATTTGTAAAAACAGTGTCCCTATTGATAGTAAGTATAAACTCTTAAAAGAGCTGAAGTTGGTATACAACATTAATTGAAAATATTCAGGAAGAAAATATGAATACTATTTCAAATCTTACCAAAAGATGATTTTGATCTAAGAATTAAAATTTGGAGGATGAGAAGTAAGGTGAATTTTCTACTTTTTTTTCCGCATATGATCTTGTTTAGAATGCTTCTTAGAAAATTATTTATCTTCAATAGATCTAAGTGACTAAACCTTACACAATTTATATTTTTAAAAATGCCAAGATTCTAGCATGTTTTAAATAAAATCTAAGCCACTATTATAATTATTTCAATATTTTAAAATGGTGCTTTCTATAAATACGAATAAATATACAGGGTTAAAATGACTTATGTGAAGTCTCTCCTAACGCTGCAAATATGTCTGTGAGGATTCAAGAGATTTTTTAAATGAGCATTTTTATGTGTGTTTATTTTAATGGAGGTCTAAAAAGTGACTATATGACATTTGTATGACTTTTTTATATGCAAACATCCTATGTTAACCTAATGTTTCTATTTATATACTAAAGGCCAGATGTATGAAATTCATGCAAGAGTAGGCCTTCCTTCCCCCAGCTGCTGGCACCAGCTTCTCTCTGGCACCTGGGACCTGGGCTTCCCTCACAGCCCCGGCTTCATCTGGAAGGTCGTCTGGAAGGACATCTGCTCTAATTAGCATATTACACTTTTATTATTATTATTATTTTTAAAATATATTTTATTGATTTTGGAGAGGAAGGGAGAGGGAGAAAGAGAGAGAAACATCAATGATGAGAGAGAATCGATTGGCTGCCTCCTGCACACCCCCTACTGGGGACTGAGCCGCCCGCAACCCAGGCATGTGCCCTTGGCCAGAATCGAACCTGGGACCCTTTCAGTCCACAGGCTGATGCTCTGTCCATTGAGCCAAACCAGCTAGGGCTACACTTTTATTATTATAGATGGGATCAGATTAAAGCCAAGAAGTTCTGCTCTGATGGCTAAGAGCAACTGAACAGAGGCAGCAGATGATGAATCCAGAACAAGTGAAATTCAAGTCGTACATGGGAAGATTTCTTGAGAGGTGGGCTAGGACTGAGTCATCACTGATTCATATATGTATAGGCTTGTGAAACTCAAAAGAATCTTGCAGCTTCTGGTGCAAGACAATGAGCAGAGCACACCTGAGAGCTCATTAAAGTAGCAGTATTGGAATTTAGATAAAACACAGTTCTCAACCTTCAATAATAAAGAGAACAAAGGGGCAACATTGAAGTTAAGAGATTTCAACAAAATATGGAAAATTGTATGAAGAATGTTGACTGATGATCGCAAGCAAAAGAAGCTACAGCCTAAAACACATGCAGATTTAGGTATGAAGAAGGCAAGAAATAAGATATAAGGCTGAAAGTTTGAGACCATCCTGATTTTAGGCTGAAAGTCCCACAACCCAGGAAATTCCTCTGGGACAATTGGTCACCTTAGCTGAAAGCAAGGGCGTTGTGTAAATGTTTGTATATAGATTGACCTCCTTCCCCATTTCCTCTGTCCACAATCATCCTATATAATATAAGGCTAATATGCAAATTGACCGAATAGCAGAACAACTGGTTGCTATGATGCGCACTGAGCACCAGGGGGCAGACACACAACGCAGGAGCTGCCCCCTAGTGGTCAGTGTGCTCCCACAGGGGGAGTGCCACTCAGGCAGAAGCCAGGCTCATGGCTGGCAAGTGAGTCGGGGTGGCAGGAGCCTCTCCCACCTCTGTGGCAGCACTAAGGGTGTCCAACTGCCGGCTTAGGCCTGCTTCCTGAGTGCTCCTGGACTGCGAGAGGGTGCAAGCTGGACTGAAGGACCCCCACCCCCTGAGTACATGAATTTTCTGCACCAGGCCTCTAGTACATTTATAAAGAGAGAAAAGAAATACAATAAACTGGCTGGACTCTGAATATTGGATGTTTTGATCATTTTAATTGGTTTTATACCCTCTGATAGTTTATAATTTCTTTAAGATGTAATTATAAAATGTAAACTATTAAATTATACTGTACTTAAGATTCCAGTAATCTTGAAGCATAATGTCATTTACATAAAGTAGTAATTTAATTGTAACTGATATAATTCTAACTTATATTCAGGAATATGTAAACTTTATGGTGTGTTATGCAGATAGCATAGTCTTGTACCATAAATTTAAATATCTATATGGATAAAACTATTAATATATTTTATATATCATAGTACCTGATACATAGTAGGTCTTATTAATTATTCATTAATTTGAGTGAAGTTGTAGACAATCATGCAGAAATCGTCAACTGTGGTATTTTAGTGTCAATGAACTATTCATTTACTCCCTTACACTCTTAAACAAAATCACTTGGAAAACATTTACATTAGAATAGACACATTTTCCAATAAGATTTTTATTTGTTGTGTTCTTCTTGTCTGTAGATATATTTTTAAAGGATAAAGCCTGATGATCCTGATGATCAACCTAAAATAGAAGTTTATTTTTATTATCCTCAGTAGTGATCAAAGGAGGGTGGAGGCTTTAAAAATATGCACCTGCATATTTTTGCAGTGTGAATAACATCTGTTGGATGTATTATAGCCAAATAAAACACAAAATGCAATAACTCAGAAATATGAAATACAGGTTTAAAAAATGACTGCATGAGTAAATGTAACAGAAAAGTGGTTAATATTGTTTTTTTTTTGTTAATTTAATAAATCTTTCTTCAGGTTATTACAATTGTTTCTCCTTTTTCCCCTATAGCTCCCCTCCACCCAGTTCCCACCCCACCCTCTGCCCTTACCTTCCCTCCACTGTCCTCATCCATAGGTGTACGAGTTTTCTCCAGTCTCTTCCTGCACGCCCCCCCCCCACACCCCTTTCCCCCTGAGAATTATCAGTCCACTCCCTTTCTATGCCCCTGATTCTATTATATTCACCAGTTTATTCTGTTCCTCAGGTTTTTAATTCACTTGATTTTTAGGTTCACTTGTTAATAGATATGTATTTGTTGTTCATAATTTTTATCTTTACTTTTTTTCTTCTTCCTCTTCTTAAAGAATACCTTTTAGTATTTCATATAATACTGGTTTGGTGATGATGAACTCCTTTAGCTTTTTCTTATCTGTGAAGCTCTTTATCTGACCTTCAATTGTGAATGATAGCTTTGCTGGGTAGAGCAATCTTGGTTGTAGGTTCTTGCTATTCATCACTTTGAATATTTCTTGCCACTCCCATCTGGCCTGCATAGTTTCTGTTGAGAAATCAGCTGACAGTTGTATGGGTGCTCCCTTGTAGGTAACTAAGTGTTTTTCTCTTGCTGCATTTAATATTCTCTATTTATCTTTTGCCCTTGGCATTTTAATTATGATGTGTCTTGGTGTCATCCTCTTTGGATTCCTTTTGTTTGGGGTTCTCTGCACTTCCTGGCCTTGTAAGTCTATTTCTTTCACCAGGTGGGGGAAGTTTTCTGTTATTATTTCTTCAAATAGGTTTTCAGTATCTTGCTCTCTCTCTTCTTCTGGCACCCCCATAATTCGGATGTTGGTATGCTTGAAGTTGTCCCAGAGGCTTCTTACACTATCTTCAACTTTTCGGATTTTTTTTCTTTTTGCTTTTCTGGTTGAGTGTTTTTTGCTTCTTTGTATTTCAATTCTTTGACTTGATTCTTGCATTCCTCTAGTCTGTTGTTGGGTCTCTGTATAACATTTTTTATTTCAGTCAGTGTATGTTTAATTTCTAGTTGGTCCTTTTTCATATCTTCGAGGGTCTCATTATATTTATCGGCCTTTTCTAGAAAATTCTTGAAAAGCCTTATAACCATGGTTTTGAATTCTATATCCTGTCATTTGTTTTCCTCCATTTCTTTCGTTTGTGATCTGTTTCTTTGTCTCCGCATTTTGGCTGCTTCCCTGAGTTGGTAGGGTAGCTTTGTGTGCTAGGTTTCCTATATGGCCCAGTGGGTCAGCCTCCCCAGTTAACCTGAGGTGGACACTCTTGGTGCACCCCTTTGTGGACTGTGTATACAGCCTTGTTGTAGTTAAGTCTTGATTGTTGTTGGTATCACTGGGAGGAACTGACCTCCAGGCCAGTTGGCTGTGAGGATCAGCTGTGTCTATGCTGGGAAAAGTTCGGTGCTGAATACAGCCTTATAGGATTAGACTTGCCAAATTGCAAAAGCCTCTGTGCTCAGCTTGGATGGGGTGGAGTCTCAGGGCGGAGTAGACAGTCTTGGCTTCCTGTCAGCCCTGCCCTTGCATGTGCGCCTCCAGACCTCTGCCTTCCAGCTCCCGAGCCTCCGCCTGAGAGTCCAGATTCCCCCCCTCAAGAGCATGGGTTTCCAGGGGCTCACCTGGAACTGGTGATCAGTGCAGTCTTAACTGGGGTTCAGTGCAGTCAGGAGCTTCTGACTCCCTTCCTCTAGGGAAAGCCTGTGGTAACCTCCAAAGTCTTTGTGCACACTCTCGCGCGCACCTCCAGACCCCTGCCCGCTGCGGCTCCCCAGAGACTCCAAGTCTCCCTGTGCCTTTCTCTCTCTCTGACAGTCCAGACTCCCCCTTTATGGGCCTGGGTCCATGGGGTTTCATCCGGAACTGGGGTTCAGTGCAGTCGGAACTGGGGTTCAGTGCAGTTGGGGGCTTCCTTCCCCCTCCCGCCAGAGAAAGTCAGCCAGGCTCTCAGCTGCCCTTCCTCTCTGCATGCTTGTCTCCGTACCTCAACCGTTTGCCATTCCTCCAATTTTCTGTGAGCTTTTTTCTTTCCTTCTAGTTGTAGAATTTCAACTCAGCCAGCTTTCCTGTGGTTCTGGATGGTGTCCATTCTTTCTTTTAGTTGTAGTTTTGAAATTGTTGTGCAAGGCAGCAGTTTAGGTGCTTACCTATGCCGCCATCTTGGTTTCTCCAAGTGGTTAATATTCTTAATGGCACAGAAAAGACTTTAAACATCAACAAAAATTTACCAAATCTTTCAAATTAGACAAAATTGAGCATTGTCCATAAAGACATTAAGTGCTATTTAATATTATAAGTAATCAAAGAAAAGTGAATTAAAATACAAAGCCATTGTTATCTGTTAAATAGGAAAAATTAAAATATTGATAATCCTTAGTATTGTGAAGCAAGACCTCTCATTCACCTCTCATGGGCACACCTTTTTTGGAAAGCAACTTTACAATATGAATTAAAAGTCATAAGAAATGTTCAGATCTTTTCCCTCAACATTCCCATCTTTAGCAATTTGCCTTAAATGATGAACTAAAGATATGTACAAGCATGTTCATGTGAAAATGAAAGATTAGAACCAACCTAACTTCCAATACAGGGATGGTTATTTATAATGGCCCATTTGATAAGGGCCATGTTTTGCAAGCCATGATTTGAAGACAAATTACTGATCTGATACACGATTTGCTCTACAGTTTTATATAGAAAAATAAAATATAGGTAAATCCAAATACAATAAGGTCTCAATTTTGTTAAATACAGAATGGGGCAAAAGTAGGTTTACAGTTGTTCATATGGAAAATAATAATTAATAAATAATAATGCAGGAATAAGCTCTTTGCTTCATTACTTATGCCTACTTTTGCCCCACCCTGAATATGTAAAGAAAGAGACAGACAGACAGATAGATAGATAGATAGATAGTTAGATTAAGGAACTGGGCAGATAAATACCAAGATGTAATCAGTTCTTAATCATAGGAAATAGGATTAAAATTATTTAACTTTTCTTCTTTTCATTTTTCTATATTCCCAAACATTTCTTCAGTAGACTTTTATTTTTAAAAATCAAGTAAAAGTTATTTACCAAAGATAATTTATAAAAATGTATCTTTGCTTTATTTTAAAATTTAGCAAAGATTATTTATAAAAGCAAATAATGTGTACTATTGATAAACTTATAAAGAAACTTTACACTGCTACTGAAGCTTGGGAGGAAGAAGTAAATTAGCAAAATTTTATGGGTATAAATCTAGAAATGTGTAAAAATTTGTTTCAATAAAGTTAATTTTTTTAAACCTAGCAATTCAATTCATTGGTCTTTATCTTACAGGCATAAAAAATGCACTGAAAGATTTATATACATGAATGTTAATTGCAAACATGTTGAACAACTCAACACTAACAGTAAAGGAATCCTATCTAATAAAGAGGGAATATGCTAATTGACTGTCACACCCTCACAAAGATGGTGGCACCCACAGCCAATAAGGAGGAAATATGCTAATTGACTGCCATGCTCTCAAAGATGGTGGCGCCCACAGCCACAGCCACAAGATGGCAGCACCCAATCCCCTCAGCCCTGCTGGGGCAGCAGGCGCATGAGGCTTGCTCTGTCTGAAGTGGCAGCAGCAGAGTTGTGATGGGGGTGTTGCCTTCCCCTGACTGCCAGGTCACCTCCTGCCCCTGAGGGCTCCCAGACTGTGAGAGGGGGCAGGGCGGGCTGAGGGATCCCCTGCCTCCAGTTTATGAATTTTCATGCACCGGGCCTCTAGTGGTTAAGTAAAAAATGGTAGATTCATTTGTTGGTCATTCATTAGAAATCATATTGTCAAAAATTATTCAATGACACAAAGATAATTACGGAATTATATTAAGTTAAAAAGGTAGACTACAAAATATAAGTAGGAAAATATTTTTAAATAAATGTTTAAATAATGGAAGAAAATACTTCAGAATATATTTACTAGTCCTTTCTGGATAGTGAAATTATAGGTAATTTACAAAAATCTCATTATAATTTTTGTTTTTAAAAGCACACATATAAACATAAAAGCAAAACCAAAATCTTTTAACCACTTTCAATGATTTAAATGATAGCTCTGAATTTTTTAGCATGTCACCTAGGCCTAATGCTAATCTAGACTCTGAGTAAGCTCCAGACACACTCCCCACCATCACCCAACGGCACTTTGTGCCACAACCAAGCTGGTGAATTTGCAGTTCTCTGAGCCAGTTGGGTTCTCCTGTTGCAGGCCTTTGTGTTAACTTGTTTTGCTTCCAAGAATTATTGCCAATCTTTTTCAACCCATTCTAGTCAATGATTAAATAAACACACCAAACATTAGATTATGTATCACCTTCTAGGGAAGCTTTTCAGATCCTTTCAGGTAGTTAACATGCCCTTTCACTCTACTTCAATATTATAGTCTATGTTATTCTCTTAGAGCACTTACCACATTGTTTTAAGATTATTTTTTTGTCAGATTCTTTCACTAGTATATAAAGCCTTGTAAAAGTAGGATGAGAGTTTTCTATGTATCCTACAGTAGCTTGTAGGTACTCAATTATAGGAATTCAAATAGTTTTGAATTAATGCATTACCAATTACACACAGTTTAAATTCCTAAATGCACAATCACCCATCAAACCAATTACTAGCAAAACCAAGTCACAGGGATTCATTACTCTATTAGAACTTTTTGCAATATGAATTACTTTACCAGCCCATGCCATATTTATTAGTGTCACAGAGCTCTTTATCTATACTGGCTTATTGAAACAGATGGGCAAAACAGGGTACAAGTTAAAACAAACTACTTTTCCTCACTCCTGCTTCTGCAAAGCTCACTCAGTGGACCCTTGTCTTCTTCCTCCTGGGAAAAGTACTGACATGTCCTAGAGCTTTCACCTTCTCTCGCAGATAATAACAAGTCATCTTTCAGATGGTAGGAAGTCCAGCCAGCGTGATGTCAAAATGCCAAAATCTCAACCTACTTGAAACTTTTCCTTCCTACTAATTCAGGTCTGATTACTCAACCAATTTGAAACCTCTTCCTGAGATGAGGTCTAATTTAGTCAGAGACCTGCAGTGTGGAGGAAAGGTGATGTCAGTTTCTTTTCATTTTCTTTTGGTCTTCTCTCTCTTGCTGTTACTTGGGGGCCCTCAAGGGTCAGCGCCAGGGAGGGAGGAGCATGAAAGTTTCCTTGCTGAGGACTGTTAGGATCTGTGTTCCTGGTTTCCAGGGCTCATAGGTTCCAAGTGCTGATTCTTTCTCTTAGGGGTTGTTCTTGAGGATTTATTGTAGACCCTCTTCCAACTTCCCCATCTATCTCAGAGGTTTACTCACCAGTCCTTAGCCTGGGTGATGACTTTCTTAACTGGCTATCTGTGTCCAGCTTAGGCTCTCAGCGTCTGCATCTGATGATTCACCTCCAGCCTCTTACTTGTTAACATCATTTCCTTGGCAAGACATGCTCTTAGGCAAACTTATTTTAGAGCTAACCCATGGCTTAACCTTCTGCAGGTGACATCTGTCTATGGGACACACACACACACACACACACACACACTTCTCTCCATATGCAAACCCCTCCTACGGCAGTCCTTTATGCTCTGACCACCCAGTGCTTCTGTCTTTAGCCATAACCTCTTTCCTTTAGATACTTTAGGGTGCGAGTCAAATGTTATTCTCTTATTCTACAAACTCATGCTCTTTATGCAGTTCTCTCTAAGGTCCCTTTCCTTGGCTTGGCTTCCTCTCCTTCCCTGTTTGAAACACATCAACAACTCTCTCCAAAGAAATCCTCACAATTGGCCTCTTCAACCATGGAATACATTCTTGGCCTCCCCATATAGCCTGGAGGTGATTGATGGGCTAATGCTAGAAGAACCAGTTTCACAACCCTCTGATATGCCTGCATATGTGACCTAGCATCTTATTTTAGTACATGAATGTTGTCAACTAGTGGATTATTCTCTGCCTTTGGGGTCTTTGTCTAAACTCTAGATAGGAAAAGTTACATTTAGCACCCTGTTACATAGACTGTCTTCCCAATTACATGTTGGTATTTTTAGTGACAGCTACCCTTATGAATAATTACTCAATCAGGAATGCTATGAAAGCAGAAGTGACAAATATATATTACAGCTAAAATCCGCATAAACAATGTGGGCAGCAAGGAAAAATAATTAGTGAATTTTAACATTCTGCCTTTGTCTATATCTCTATTGTTCAGGATGATTGTGAAAGTAAAGCCCTTTGTCATGGTTGTGGTTGAGAATATATGAGCATTTTCTGATTGTTATTTGTGAAAGCATAAGGAAATAAATAAATTCACTTTATGAAAGGAAAAAATCAGAACAGAAACTCATGGAAAACAGCTTATTTTTGAAATGATGGGGAAAATAATAATGCAGTAGAGATAGTAATGCTTATCATATGTTACATGGGCTTCTCCACCTTTTCCAAAGTCTCTTTGCAATTGGGTTGTGGGAATGTGACTAATTTTGGTGAATGGGTGAGATGTAGTTAAGAGTTGTCCATGCTCTTCTTCTCTTGTGAGGGTCCATCATAAGGAGGCAGCATTGTAAGATGGCAAAATGCCCATTCTCCATGATACCTGAATGAATCTGTGGAGCAGAGCTCCCTACCAATAAGCATTGGCAGTGTAGTATGAACAAGAAATAAATCTTTCTTGTGCTAAGCTACTAAAACATGGGGTTTATTTGTGACCACAGATATCATATCCTATAGGAATTAGTTAAAATTGACCTGTGTGCCTTCCTTGTGTTTATACCTGCCATTTCCCTCTTTTCCCTTACTCTTGACAATGCATTGGCTTATCTCTTTCTCATTTATGGTTTTTGCTCTCTCAGACTTTAATCATCAAGTCCTGTCAAAATTCTCTTGAACAATTCTTGGTTATCTAATTTTACCCCACCACCCTGCCATGCTGTTTTCTTCTTCTTCTTCTTCTTCTTCTTCTTCTTCTTCTTCTTCTTCTTCTTCTTCTTCTTCTTCTTCTTCTTCTTCTTCTTGTAATGTCTAGACTGCTGTGATAATTCCTCATCCATCCATTGCCTCATTTATCTTGTGTGCTGTACCACAATGCTTTGGTTATTTGCTCAGAACCCTATTGCTCAGAAAACTATTGCTCATGAATGTAATCTGAACTCATAGGCTGACAGTTAAGGTCCTTTGCATTAGTTTTGGCCAATCTTTGCCATTATAAGTCTTATTTCTGTAAATGTCCCTGCTGCCTCAAAGCAGACTGATTCTCCACCCTTTTATGCCTTTGCTCATATCAGGTGCTCTCTGGCCAGTCTGTCCAAACCGTGGCCACCCTTTGAGCCCAGCTCAGGGAGATCATCCTCCTGGAGGCCACCCTGCCCTAGGCCTGAGTGATCTTCAATCTGTTGAACTCCTGTGATGTACTTCCAAAAGCACTTATTTAATTGCTAACCTGTGTACTTTTTTCCCCCTCATTTTAGATTTTTAAAACCTGTTAAGGAAATTATGGTTTTTGTCTTCAATCCATTCAAACTCTGAGGAATAATCATTTAATCAATGCTGTGATTCTATTATCAGCCTCAAGAAATAAAGTATCTAAATAAAATCTAATTTTTTTCATCTTAAACATCAATCAATGATTTGGAAAAGGTAGGAGCCTGTACAATAATACTGAGTTGTAAATGCTCACTACAAAGTCCTATCTATTAATTATGACCATAGTTTTTCTTTAATTGCTCTATTAGATAACTTAAATTTCAATCTTGTCAAGGGAGTTCACGAATTGACCTAAGTAAAGCCGAAGTCTATGAGCTTATTTAAAATTAATTTGTATCACCCTGGCCAGGGTGGCTCAGTTGGTTGGGCAACGTCCAAAGCCGGTTCCATTCCAGGCTGGGGCATATGCCTGGATTGTGGGCTGTATCCCTGGTGGAGGGCATGCAGGAGGCAGCCAAATGATGTTTTTGATGTTTCACTCTCACATCAATGTCTCTCTCTCTCTCTCTCTCTCTCTCTCAAAATCAATAAAAATATTAAAAACAATTCATTTGTATCAATATACTAAGTGAGACATGTTCTTTAAGTAAGCAAATGTTGCAGGTTGAATTGTGTATCCACAAAATACTTGTTGAAATCCCAACCCTCAGTACCTCAGAATGTGACTTTATTTGGAAATAGAACTGTTGTAGATGTAATTAGTTAAGATACAGTTAGGTTGAGTAGGATGCGCCTTTAATCCAGTATGACTGGTCTCCTTATAAGACAGGGTAATGTGAAGATAGAGGCAGAGATTGAAATAATGCATCTATAAGCCAAGGAATGCTGAGGATTGTCAGCAACCAGCCAAATCTAGGAGAGAAGCATGGGACAGATTGTCACTCAGAACCCTTGTAAGGAACCAACCCTACCAAAAACTTGATTGTGACTTCTGCTGCCCAGAAGTTGAGAGAATAAATACATGTTGTTTTAAGCCACCCAGTTTGTGGTATTCTGTTAAGGTAGCTCTAGAAAGCTCATATACCAAGTAGTCTACATCACTACATTTAATAGTGAATACTATGTCACAGAAGGCAGCAAACTGATCAATACATCAAATCCTACTCATTATCTGTTTTTATAAATAAAAGATAATTGAAACACACTCATACACATTGTCATGGCTGCTTGTATACTCCAATGGCAGAGTTGAGTAGTTATGAAGAGATCATTTGGCCTTGCAAAGCCTAAAATATTTACTGTCTGGCCTTTTACAGAAAAAAAATTGCCAATTCTTGCTATATCCTACTAACCCTTTAATTAAAAGATTGAAAATGTGTAACAGTCTAATTGTAGATTTTTATTTAGCTCTCTGAAATCCATTTTCATTATCTAGGTTAGTCAGAATGGGCTATGGTAAAGTAAAAAAATCTCCAAAATCTCACTGATTTACATGGCAAATGTTTATCTTTCATTCATGTAATGTCCACTATGATCTGGAGAGTCTGCTCGATGCAGTGATTTGCAGTATAGGCTACTTCAATCTCAGGTTTTATTATCTCATACTCTTCTGTCAAACTTTTAGATTGAGAAAGACTGGGGAATTGCTCAAGGCCTCTTTACACCTCTGGCTAAAAGTGACACACATCATTTCCTTTCATGTCCTTTACGTGACCCTGTCTAACTGGAAAAAAGTGGGAGAATAAATAAAATATTTATAATAGAATGGAGACAGTAGTACTATCTTCATTATACTAGTACTTTAATTGTATTAGTCTCATAAAATGATCACTTTAGTGACTCCTGGAACCAAAATATATACATCAAAAGAGAAATTATGTGTTTAGGTTTTTCCATGTAGTTGTGTAGACTTTTGCTGGACACAAGCAAGTAGATTAAAGAAAAGGAAATCACACACACACACACACACACACACACACACACACACACACACACACACTTTATCTTTGTAATTGTAGCATTACTTCCTAGCTGCAAGAGAACCAAGGAGGAGTCAAGAAAAGAGGTCAATGGGTGCTTGGGAGGAAAAGAACCTTAGCCAGGGTTTATAGCCTATAGTGTCCACATACCATGACTGGTGTGCTTGTTCTCCTTGTGGTGGCAGCGCCTGTTTGGATATTCTGAGGATGAGGCAATTCCTTATCACCCTGCCTTCCTGCCCCCGGGCACTCTCAAGTCCTTCCTATCCTATCCCAGTCAACGTCTCAACCATGTTGGCAACACCTCTGGTGTTCTTTCTGAGTGCCAGTATAGCAGATGTGAAAGGAAAGTGTGGCTCCTCATGAAGTATTTTTCCACTCTCACTAACATTCCTTTGCCTTGTAGCACAGGGGAATGGATGAGCTGCTCTGCAATCTTTGCCTTGTTTTTGTATGTTCACTGAGGCTGATTATTTCCTTCCTCTTACCTTGGTGACATCGCAGTCTTGACATTCATCTGAAACATGAGTGCTGCTGATTGCTTGCTTCCAGATAAGTTGATGTAGTTACATGAGTTAAGCCCTGACTGGTTTAGCTCAGTGGATAGAGCGTCAGCCTATGGACTCAAGGGTCTTAGGTTCGATTCTGGTCAAGGGCATGTACCTTGGTTGCAGGCACCTACCCAGTAGGGAGTGTGCAGGAGGCAGCTGATCAATGTTGTTTCTCTCTCTTCGATGTTTCTAACTCTCTATCCCTCTCCCTTCCTCTCTGTAAAAAATCAATAAAATATATTTAAAAAGAAATTAGTGAGTCAAGTTTTTTGTTTTGTTTTGGTTTGAGGATGTTCAAATCAGTTCAATTAAAAACGTATATTCCAATTTTCCTCATAAAACCTCAAATGCATGGTGATTACTTGAACTATTAACCTACATAAATATACTGATCCAGACAAAGTATAAATAAAGCCAAGGAAAGAGTATTCTGGAAAAAAGAAGTAGAACTTCATCACACATAAAATTATCCTGTGTGATGATAACACATAAATATGTATTAAATTTATAGATATGCATTGGGAATTCCTCTCACAGAAAGAGGGCTTTTTAAAATATAAAATCAAGTTCTGTAACAAGTATTGCAATACAGATTTATTTTAGTAACTGAACTCAACAGATTTTAAAAAATTATACACATTTGTGAAGCCAAAAAAATTAAGTGGATTTCAGCAGTAGATGAAATTAGGTCCCCTTACATGAATTTGACTAATTACATATGCATTGTTATAAAAAAATAAACCACTTCCCAATTCAGATATTAACTGATGTCAATTCTGGAATGTATAGAATCAAAATTGTATCTTTATAGTTTGTAAAGTTTGTCCACATACATAATGTCATCTATTTGCATTGACCCCTACAATAATCTCATGAGGTTGGTATTAAGATCCTTGTTTTGTAGGTTAAGAAACTGAGCCTTAGTAAGGTCAGTGACCTCCCTCTAGGACAGTGGTTCTCAACCTTTCCAATGCCGCGACCCTTTAATACAGTTCGTCATGTTGTGCTGACCCCCAACCATAAAATTATTTTCATTGCTACTTCATAACTGTAATTTTGCTACTGTTATGAATGGTAATGTAAATATCTGTATTTTCCAATGGTCTTAGGCTCTACAGCAGTGGTTCTAAACCTGTGGGTTGCGACCCTGCTAGCGGGACCCTGTTGCGACCCACAAGTTGAGAACCGCTGCTATAGAGCCTAAGACCATTGGAAAATACAGATATTTACATTACGATTCATAACAGTAGCAAAATTACAGTTATGAAGTAGCAATGAAAATAATTTTATGGTTGGGGGTCAGCACAACATGACGAACTGTATTAAAGGGTCGTGGCATTGGAAAGGTTGAGAACCACTGCTCTAGGATCTCAGGACAGTAAGTGATCTTGCAGCTCAGGCCTCTGCTTCCACGTAGATGTTCAAGAGACTAAAAAATTGGAAATAATATGACTGGCAGCTCTTAATTAGCTACCCGCACTCTCAGTTCATTGCATTATTTAGATATTTTCATTTGAGTGTTCATAAATGGCTCTATTTACCTAGGAATGACTCTACAGCAATGTTTACTGAAAAGTTCTCATACATAATGCCCATGCTTACTCTAGGGACCAGGCCATGTGACCGCTCTGTATTGTGATCTTTCTTAGGTACAGGAGTGGGGTAGGTTTTTGGTTTACTTTAGGTACATTTTATTTGTAAGGTTTACAATCCCAAAAACAATGAAAGAAATAATGTGATCATTTCTAAATGAAAAAGGCAAAGGAAGTTTTATTTTGGAAAAGATTAACTTTTATTTTGTCATAGATAATTTGATGTTTCCAATTTTCTACAAGTACCCAGTGTATGTACTAGTAAAAACAAAAAGTGGAATCAATATTAATTACCTCAAGAAAAACATCTATAGAAGTCACTTTTATCCACAGGAACAGAGTGCAAGACCTCCAGTATATGCCTGAAACAGCAAATAGTACTGAACTCTATATACAATGTATTTTCCCCATACATGTGTAAAAACTAATAATGTATATGAAGCCACTTTAAAATGGGGTCAGAGCTGCTTTCCCAGAGAAAATGCCTTACACATCTTATTCCTCAAACCTTTGGAATGTTAAAACAGGGCAAATTGACCTCTGAACTGGGCCTAAAGCAACATCTCAGAAAACTATTTGTGAAGATAACAAGAAAGCAGATTATTATGATTTCAGGACTGATGACTATCTGACTGAAAATCAAAAACATTCTTTAGCATTAGCATCACTGTTAGCTTAGTTGCACTTATGGAAAGTCTTTCCTTCTATTGATGTAATTGTTCCCCTTCCCATTCTCATATATACCCCTTGTCTTCATCTCTTATTTGGAACCGTATTTCTGCCTGAATCAGTGCTTCCTGAGTAGATATTCTTTTGGATATCAAATAAGTGCTTGTTGCCTCTCACTTGGCCTTTTACTTTTAGGTTAACACAGTGGTCAGCAAACTCATTAGTCAACGGAGCGGCAAACTGCGGCTTGCAAGCCGTGGGTTAACACATAACTTTTCACTTAAAGGAGCACTTTATGACTTCTCTGTGGTATACCCCAATTGCCACCATCACTACTCTTATGCTTTGTGGCTGTTACTAAGTAAAATAAAGGTTACTTGAACACAAGCACCATAATACCATGACAATTGATCTAATGACAGAAATGGCAGCTTGGAGACACTTAACAAAGGGAGGATTCATGTCCTTGGAGGGACAGTGTGAGGCAGATCATCATGCTACTCAGAACAGTGTGCAATTTAAAATTTATGAATTGTTTATTTCTGGAACTTCCCATTTAATATTTTTAGACTGAAGGTGACCAGGGATAACTAAAACTGTGGAAAGTAAAACTATGGGTAAAGAGCAATTACTGTAATTATGATTGGAAAATTCCCCAATTGTAATAAAATACATCTTAGTAGCTAAAATGATTTAAAACCCAGGGCCCAACATGAATGAATCAACCTATAATCCCTATTTCTGATGTACCTTGACAATTTTATCTTTTACCTTCACTATCAGGAAGCTCAGAGTATAATGTACAGCCCAATTTGCATGAACTATATCTTAATGCCTTCTATTTATTTTGCAATGTTTCTCCTAATACTTTAAATTTCATATTGATGTGGTATATATATTTTTTTAATATATTTTATTGATTTTTTACAGAGAGGAAGGAAGAGGGATAGAGAGTTAGAAACATTGATGAGAGAGAAACATTGATCAGCTGCCTCCTGCACACCCCTACTGGGGATGTGCCCGCAACCCAGGTACATGCCCTTGACCGGAATCGAACCCGGGACCCTTCAGTCGGCAGGCCGACGCTCTATCCACTGAGCAAAACCAGTTTTCGGCGATGTGGTATATTTTTTATGGTTGTGGACATTAATATTTAATTTTTAATTTTATTTTGCAATTAGAGTTGACATTCAATATTATTTTATATTAGTTTCAGGTGTATGTTTTAATTATAATTTGCCTAAATTCCATTAAGGAAGTTAACACAATTTGTTTAACATTATTTCAGTTTCTACTGAGCACTTACTATCTATTAGATCTGCAGATAGAAAGATAAGTAAAACATAGCCTCTGTTCTTAGATTATGAACTCACAGATACAGAAATAACTAAATATGCAAACAAATAAATAGCCCAAACCTAGTTACAAATATAAATTTTAGAATCCTGCATTGATTAAACATATTCTTCAGGTGTTAAGAAATTGACAGGTTTTCTATCTTATAATGTAATTGGAGAATTGTTCAAGTCAAAGGGGGCTCTCCCCTCCTTGGCTTTTATCATACTCATGTGAAAGAATTTGGACTAGTGACAGAAAGCAATGTTAAAGCAAAGCAAGTGAATTTATGAAGAATATACTTGGCATAAAGCACAAGTGGGCAATTCAGCTAATCTGAGTGTCCTGCCTAGTGGCGTTCAAAGGTTTTATGTTTTCCCCCCTATATGTTTCAAGGTTTCCCTGCTGGACAGACTACATTTCAAGATCCCCTTTTTACATTGTTGCAGCTTTTCCCAGAATTTATGAGAACATCTGGTGGTTTTATCTTGTCAACTCCCAAGATTGCAGACTTCTTTGTTGAGTGGGTGAGATAAACTCCCCTCCACCTTCCCCCTCCTTCTGCCCTACTAGTTATCTATCCTGCCTAGCAAAAACAAAATAGTTAGATACTCAGAGATATTTGTTGAGTAAATGAATAAGTCAATGCCTGGCTAGAAAAATAATAAGTCTAAGATATAAATAAATAATAAAAAATAAATACAGTTTTAGAAAAAACACTATTAAACGTTAAAACTCTGGGAAAGATATAACTAACTCTGGAGTGATCTCAAGATAGACAGAACATGTAGTTCTCATCTCCTGCCTGTCCCTCAGTGTCTACAGGGCTGAGCAATTGTGGAGTGCAGACCACTTCATGGCATTACCAGTACAGCCTCACCTGCCTTGAGCATGTGATGTGAAATCTAGAGAAAGCTCTCTGAACAACCCAAAGATTTCCTCCTCAGGTCACATTCAACTACATTACTATATCGGACATTGGCACACATTCCTTCATCTGCTATTTCATGAAAACCTACCATGTGAAAGATCCAATGAGATGCGGGGGGGGAGAGGGAAGGGGGGGGTAAAAAAGGATAAAAAGTAATTCAGGCTGAAGTGATGGTTCTGACCAACTGGGTTACTGTTGTTGCATACTTTTACAAAAACTAGTGATTTCTTACAAATATGTGAAACATGTTAAGAATAGATTTGGGAAAAAAGTATTTATGGGAGATGACTCAGAATGCTTACAAATTAGCTACTGCTGAAAGCACAAGAAAGGTTATTTACTAAATACTAGAAGATCTGATATAGTCAAAAGTATCTTATATCTTTTAAAAACGAACAATGGAGTTCTTCCTTTTCTTCAAGAGAATGAAAAAGGGATTATACATTAGGTATTCCATAGTCCTGCAGCTCATCTTCTGAAAGATCTCCTGTACAAAGTACATAGTTTTGTCTTTTCCTATCTTATCTGGAGAATGGGGAATGTTAAGGTAAAGAAAGCAAAGAGCTTTGCAGAGTTATTGCAGATTGGGCTAAGTTGAGTTTCTCCATCCTCTGCTTGCTGTTAAAAACCGTCCATGGTACAAAGAGTGTTTATGACACTGATTTCAACTTGTAAATGTGTTGTGAAACTTGGGTGAGTCTTGTTAGAGCAGTACAATCATATTTGTTCAATAAAAATAAATGAGGATTGAAAGTATTCAGGCAACCAAAAATCATCCTAATAAATCAGATTTCACCTGGTTCCCATCTCTCCCAAATTCCTAAGGCCTTTGCTGAAATGCAATACTGTAGTTTACCTTAATCATCAGTATGTAAACAGCCTATGTTCACAGTGCATTCAGATACTGGAACCTGGTCCAACTCTTCTTTGAAGAAACTTGCAATTGAGGACGATTGAAAAGATGAGAGGGTTAGGATTTAACCTCTGGCTATACCTTAACCTATTTTGCATCAAAGTTTCACTG
Source organism: Corynorhinus townsendii (assembly GCA_026230045.1). Classification (NCBI taxonomy): domain Eukaryota; kingdom Metazoa; phylum Chordata; class Mammalia; order Chiroptera; family Vespertilionidae; genus Corynorhinus; species Corynorhinus townsendii. The sequence continues at coordinate 136,306,125 of JAPDVU010000002.1, read as the reverse complement.
ATCCTAACTTGAGGCACTAAAAGCCAAGAAGATGTTAACATTAAATGAATCACTGTTCAAAAAAAATATTAATAAAGGCTATGAACACCTCAGTGTTACTTCTGGATGAGTTTTTTATAGTGTGCCCAGCACTGGGTGATGGTAAGTAACCAGGCTTGAGCCTTCTTCCTCTGCTGCCTGCTTCCTGCATCCCCAGATTGGAAGAAATGCAGACATGGTCTCTTTCACTCTGTAGGTAAAAAGGCATTAGAGCTTCTGATTTTCCACATTATAGCTTGTTTCCATGATCTTTCTAGGTCTTGTTTATGAGAACACTTTTAAAATTCTCTGTTTATATTTTCTTAAAAAAAAAACACACCATATTTTTGTTGATTTCAGAGTGGGAGAGGGAGTGGGAGAGGGAGATAGAAACATCAATGATGAGAGAGAATCATTGATCAGCTGCCTTCTGCACACCCCCTACTGGGGATTGGGCCCGCAACCCAGGCATATGTTCCTGACTGGAATCAAACCTGTGACCCTTCAGTCCACAGGCTGACGCTCTATCCACTGAGCCAAGCCGGCTAGGGCTCTGTTTATATTTTCTGACCATCTTCACCAGAGCCGCCCTTTGGGTATTAAGTGTGCATTGGATATCACTATACCAAAGCTTAGGGCTAGCTCTCAGCAAATTTGTGGGTGGAAAATGTTGATAGTCCAGCACTCTTGGGCCTTCACCTCTGGGACCTCCCTCTTCTTCCCATAATATCTTCTGCTCTTCATTCCCCTCTCTTTCTCAACTTCTCCATCAGTCGCCATTTAGAACTTAAGGTCCTATGGCATCCAGTCACCTCTCCTTGCCCGGACTCCTGAGTACCTGGACTTCCTATTTAGCTCTGACCTCACCACTAGGTTGGGTGCTGCCCAGCCAGGGGCTCTCCTGTATCTCTAGGCACATGCTGCGGGCTTGGTGCTCCTGTGTGGAGATGATGCACTCCACACTCTGCTTTCTTTTCTGGGCAACCTGCACCTTCCCTGCCTCCTGGAAACTGTGAAGAATAATGGAGAGAACCTGTCAAAGAGAGGGACATGATCCTCTCAGCCCTGTGCTGTGGATTCCTTAGGTATGGATTGGGGCCTGGAACCTCTGTGTTTAAAACGTGTCTCAGGAAATTCTTATGCAACCAGAAATTGGTTCTGTATTTTGCATGGCTGTTTTTACTCCCAGGAGAACTCGCATAATATGAGTTTCAGACAGGCAGGCAGACACGGTGGGAACCCTTTGGAGGCACTTCCTTAAGCTGCTAAAGCTTTGAGGAGGCCCAGGACCCAGAGCAGGCCTTTTCCAAGAATAAAAGTTGTGGGCCTGAAGGCCTCCCACCCCTCCTCTGCTTTGTTTGCCTAATGGGAGCTATAGAGGATGTTCAAGATAAGGTGGGTGAAAACTAGCCCAGGTGCAACCAGCTGATAGCCAATCAAGAGGCTTGTATATGAAAAACTCCCCTCTGAGTCACGGAACACATTTTTTTAAAACATTGTTTAGAAAATGTTTTTTTAGGGGAGAATGTTTCCAGTTGACAGTAACGTGCCCATCCATTTGTATAGTTCAGCTATCCTCAAAGTTTTTGGACTTAGGAAAACTATACTACTAAAAATGATGATCCCAAAGAGCTTTTTAAGGTATAAGTTGTATCTATCAATATTTACTATGTTATACAAGGAAACATAAATATTTTTAAAATTTACTTATTAATTTATTTACAATAATAATACTAAACCATAACATCAGCATAAGTATATTTTTATGAAAGATAACTATTTTCTAAAATGCAAACAATGAAGAAGGTGAATAGCATTATTTTTTACAGTTTTATAAATCTCTTCAGTGTCTGGCTCTAGAGTAGAGAGAGAGCTGTATTCTCATATCATATTTGCCTCTGCACTCAGTTGAATGAGTTGGTTGCAATATCACAGGTCATGTAATCTTTGGGAAATATTGCCATACACACATGGGACAGTGAAACTTACAAAGGTGAAGAAACTCTTAGTACTATTATCAAAACAGTTTTGATCTTGTGGGCCCCCTGAAAGGTAATGGGGGTCCTTGGCACAGACTTAAAGAACCACTGCATAGTTCATCCATCACCTTTCATCTTGTTTTTTGGTTCTAACACGGACAGGATTTTATGGGAATATTTTCTTTGTAAACAAAACTTACCAATAGGAGTTCATAATAGTGCTTTTATGAATATTAAATAAGAAACATGTTGTTCACATTGCATATGAACAGCTTTCTTTTGCAAATGTTTATATATTAAATAATCTCCATAAATTGAACATAGTCTCATTTATTCTTTCAAGGCAAAATTTTACTCAAAAGCCTGCACATTCTGGGAATAAAAAGAAGGAATCTAGGAATTGGTACAAGTGATAGTAGAATGTGTGACGCACTCACTACCTGGGGACACAGTTCACTTTGGGAAATGGGAAGTTTTGATTCATCGTTGGGGATGGTATGTCATGGAACAGCAGCTGGATTTAGCTTGTCATATAAAAGTCATATATGAATGGACATTCTTTATGGAGTATGCACTGAAGATTAAGTATAAGAAGGCAAAAGAAGCCTGTTATTAACCTTGTGGCTAATATGCAGATTGTATGAGGTGTGTGTACGTGTGGATATTTGTGTGTGTGTGGGTGCTTGTGTATATTGGGGGTGTTTATACAGTGATGCACTGTATTATTACAAATACACAAATAAGATGTTCCATTGTGGGACATACAGTTTGCATCTCTGTGTAATTTGCTGTTCACAGTTATGTCTTCCTCACTGCAGCCCAATCATCAATGTCTGGGAAGGGTTAAAGAACCTGGATTCCAGGTTCCTACACTGAAAGTGTGGTGTGTACAGGATGACATAGTCCTGAAGCAACATAAAGAGAGTGAGTTTTGTGAAGTGGGAGGTTATTTTTTCAATCAGAACAATATTTTGCAGTGTAAACATTGTAGGCTAATGAACCTCCTTAAATTCCAACATGTCATGAATTTGTACAGTTGCAAATTCAAAATAACAACATGGGTTCCTGTAGGAAACCCAGTATAATACTTAAAGTGTACCCAATGAGAACACTTTAATTGCATGAAAAATCTCTGCAATTATTTCATCATCCCAGATATAAGAAAATGACTACTTAGTCCAGAAGAGTGTAGAAATGGGCCAGAAGAGAGAGAGAGAGGAATAAAAAGGGAAGTCCAGAAGACAATGGGAAGCCAAAATGACAACAGAAAATAAGAATGCAGTAAGACCCCAGCTAGAGACTTACTCATTTAGGTAAGGATTTTGCCAATGCATAGCACAATATGCGGTATTTTTTAATTTTAACCATTTGTACTAAATGTGGGTTATCAATCCTTACTCAGTTCTTTTCAGCTTAACTAGCACCTACTTTGTGTGCCATGTAATGCATTAGACATGGGGGACAAAGGTACATCAGATGTCATTCCTGCCCTCAGGTAGTGCATCCAATTTCTAGGAAAGACTGATGCAGTCCTGTGTGATGCAGCAGAGGGAAGCCCAGGGAGGGTGAGAAAGTATAGCACTCACCTGGTTCAGCTTGGGAGATAATCTGGCAAACAAATGGGGGGAGAGGAAGGAGGTTGGCCAGATAGAGGGACAGTGTGTACAGTCAGCTTTCACTGCCAGCAAATCAATGCTCTGGTATCTGAGGCTGGAAGCAGTAGAAGGAATGGAGGGTATAAAGAGCTGAATCTGCAGGACCACTGTGACATGGCCGCGGGAAGGTTGAAACCTGGAGAACTGGGTATTCTAGCTTGTGTGCCCAGGTGAATACTGATGATATGACAGGGAGAGGCAGGGCAAAAGGAGACACAGCGAAGTATGCTCATTATTTTGGTGTATTTATTAAGATTTGTGATAAAATGACTACTTTGGGAATAAGCAGGTAGCTTATTCCTCACATAATGGTTACCTGAAAACAGATCTGAGAATCAAATGTGATAAAGTCAAATCCCAGGCACCTATGTTAATAGGGAAGTATCTTTCCCAGACGGTTAAAATTTAAAAAAATATTTAATGCTATACCTTTGAGGTACAATGTTTGCTGATATGTATTCAAGATGTCATTTTTTTCCTCCTTCACAACTGAATGCTGTCACTCAATGTTAAATCCAGTGAATAAAGAATCATTATGGTTAGCAGGTTTAGCAATTTTCACCTTCATCTCTATTTATTAAATGTATGAGAATTAATTTATGTATCAATATCATATTTTAACATGTATCTATTATTCTTGTATTCATTTGTAGTAAAGAGACCACTTCATTATTTCCCCTCTGAACACTGCCTTGCTCAGGTATTCTTCTTAAAAAAGAAACTATAAGTCAGATAGATAGATAGATAGATAGATAGATAGATAGATAGATAGATGTAACATACCCTATGTACCTCATCTCATTTCCCTCCTTTATCTCCAGGGAGAACCACTATCCTTAATTTCATGCTTTTGTTTCCCTTGTACACATGGGTTAGAGTTTCTCCGGGGAAGGCACCTAAGAGTGATATGCTGGGCCTTCGGACTCAGTTTTATCACATTATCTCTATGCAGTTGATCTAGTTATACTCCACTAGGGGTGTGTGAGAGTCCTCTTAAACTTAGAATGGTCAGGCATTAACATTTGACCATACTGATGGCCATGAAAGAGTTTAGATTAGTCAACTATTCTTTCCTGCTGCTTTGAGCAGCTTTCATCCATTAAATAAGGTTTTCTTGCATCTGAAAAGCAAAATAAAACACAACAAACAAAAGCAGACTAGTATATTTTGAAATCTGATACACACTTTTACTGCTAAATTTAATCAATGTTCATTATAGTGTTCAAATGCTATATAATGCATTTTTAATGACCAATTATTAAAAACAACATATCTTTGTGGGTTCCAATTAGGCTTTTGCATACATTCAAAAGATGGGGAAATGTATTTTGCAACCCCTGCCTTTAGCTAAATATATGTCTGAGTCTTTTTATAAAGCATCATTTACTGCAGCTATCTTAAGTTACAATATATTGTACAAAATTGGTATATAGAAAGTTGAATAACTATCATCAATAAGAGTTTTGAAAATACTATGGCCTCAAACCACAAGTGGCTACTGAATAATAGCCACACTTGGGGCAGCTGCACTCACAGAAAGAACAAGTACATCAGCAGCAGAGCAAGTAGAGGGATGACATTTCTCAAAGGAGATGGGGCCATTTTCAGTAACTTTGAGTTGTAGAAAAATCTTCATGTCAGACAAGAAGGAAAAGGACCCTTGATGAGGCAATATTATTTACTTTCTTCTAGCTGAATTGTATGCAAGAATAATAATTTATCAGCAGTTGTATATTCAATTTCAAGAAAAAAATAACACCGCAAGCATTAAATATATACACATCAAAGATACCTGCATAGTTATCTGCACAATTAATGAGCTGATTTACAGCAAAGGGAAAAAGTGAAAACTTTACAATAGTATAAATAACTACTGGGCATTTAATCAATTGTCTTTTAAAAAAATAAAGGCGGAATGAAAGACTAAACAGTAATGTAATTCTATTGTTAAATATTTCAATAAAAGAGAACCTTAATGATTCTTAATTATAATTATAATGTGTATAATAAAAAGCCAAAACATTCTGGACTAGTTTAGCAGTTATGTGGTCTTCATCACCAGCCCTACCACTATCACTACACAATTCACACATATGCGAACACACCACCATCACTACATGCGCGCGCACACACACACACACACACACACACACACATATTTACATCCCAATGTAATATATCTAGTATTTCGGAGGGAAAAAGCAGGCAAATGGCAGCACAATTGTGACATTATAAGACTAGAATAGCAAGAACGATGAGCTAGTTTATTCAATCATCATTACACATCCATTAATACATTACACACTTACTTCAGACCATGTTTTTTACTGCCAATGAAAGACAGAAATATTTATTGTTGCTCCAAACATATAAGTATTAGTTCACATCAGGCTAAGTGTTACTGTTTGATATTTTCATATTTTCAAGGCAGGCAATAACTAGTGTCTTGAAACAAAAAACATATATTAAAACATCAGAGAGCTGTGATGCAACAAACACTAGGTGGTTTAAAATTTATGAGTGAGGAAAAACCATTCAAAAGTTAACAATCTACATGCATACCCCGCCCCCCCCAATTTGAATAGTTGCTGATTATAGGCAGGGCTAGAATCAATGACTTCAGACCATAATATTGACATTGCTAAATAAATTTTGTTTCTTGATGTTTCATCCATGTTGCACTCTGCTTATCTTGTTCTACATTTTTCTTTCTCCCCCAATTGCTTGTTTGCATCATCCATCTTAAATTACTTTTATTTTCTTTTATAATCATTACATTTTCATATAAAGTTATGTGATATAACTTTCATATAAAGTTATAAAGTTATGTTAACAGGAATACATTCTGAGAAATGTGTTGTTTGGCAATTTTGTTGTTGTGCAAACATCAGAGAGTGCACTTGCACAAACCTGGATAGTACAGCCTACCACACACCTAGGCTATATGGGATAGCCTATTGCTCCTAGTCTTGAAGCCTGTACAGATTGTTACTGTACAAAAAACAACGGAGATGAAATCAAGTACAAGAGAAAATAATGTAATCAAGAGACATGGTAAACATGAGATGATGTATGAGGCTGTTGCTGGTATGACATGGCATACTATTTCACAGCAAAATTTAAAAAATAGACGTAAATAGAAAGAGTTCACTGTAAAATAACAATAAAACATATAGTTTAGTAACTACATAAACCAGTAATATAGTCATCTATTATCATCATGCATTATGTACTGTAGATAATTGTATGAGCTATACTTTTATACAACTGGCAGCATAGTAGGTTTGTTTACACCGGCATTACCACAAACGTGTGTAACTAGAGGCCCGGTGCACAAAATATGTGCACTCAGGGGTTCCCTCAGCCAGCCTATGCCCTCTCGCAGTCTGGGAGCCCTTGGGGGATCTCCAAATGATGGCTAAGCTGACAGTCAGACATGCTTAGCGCTGCCGTGGAGGCGGGAGAGGCTCCTGCCACCACTGCTGCACTTGCCAGCTGTGAGCCTGGCTTCTGGCTGAGCAGCGCTCCCCCCGTGGGAACACACTGACCACCAGGGGACAGCTCCTACATTCAGCATCTGCCCCCTGTTAGTCAGTGAGCATCATAGTGACTGGTCGTTCTGCTGTTCAATTGATTTGCATATTAGCCTTTTATTATATAGGAGCTGTTGCATTACAACATCATGATGGCTATGATGTCAGTAGGCAGTAGGATGTTTTCAGCTCCATTATAATCTTACTAGAGGCCTGGTGCATGGATTTGTGCACCAGTGGGGTCCCTCATCCTGGTCTGTGGGATTGGGCTGAAAACAGCTCTCCAACATCCCCTGAGGAGTCCTGAATTGCAAGAGGGCACAGGCCAGGCTGAGGGACCCCACCTGTGCACGATCGGGCTGTGGAGGGACCATGAGAGGGCTCCAGGGCATGTTCGGCCCATCTTACCCAGTCCTGATTGGCTAGACCCCCGAAACAAGCTAACCTACCAGTTGGAGCGTCTGCCCCCTGGTGGTCAGTGTGTGTCATAGCGACTGGTCAAATGGTAGAACAGTTGGACACTTAGCATATTAGGCTTTTATTATATAGGATGGGACCACCACTGTATATGTGGTTCATCATTGACCAAAATGTTGTTATGCAGGGCATGACTGTTTATACATTTTTTCTTTTCTTTTATATATATATTATTGATTTCAGAGAGGAAAGGAAAGGAAGAGAGAGAGAGAAAAACATCATTGATGAGAGAGAATCATTGATCTGCTGCTTCCTGCACACTCCCTGCTGGGGATTGAGCCCACAACCCTAGCATGTGCCCTTGACTGGAATCAAACCTGAGACCCTTCAGTCTGCAGGCTGACACCTTATCTACTGAGCCAAAATGGGTAGGGCCATTTTGTTTCCTATCATCTTGCATTTTAAGTCAATTTCCAGTCCTAATAGGAAGAGAATTGAGATTTTCAAGGTCAAAACTTTACCTGCTATACTAATGTGAAATCTATGTAAAATGACCTCAAGTACCTTCTTTTTAAAAAAGTCTCACCAGAGGATATGTTTATTGATTTTTTTATAGAGAGAGAGAGAGGGAGAGAGAAATATCGATGTGAGATGAAAACATCAACCATTTGCCTCAAAATCACAGCCTGACCTGGAATTGTCTAGCACTTAAAAATATATATATACTCATATGTATTTATATATGCACATTTCTTTATAAATTGGCAGGCTAGAGCAAAAATGAAATGAACTCTCCATAATAGTTTATTATGTAAAAGAAAAATATTATTCCTTATTTCGCTCTTCAAACTTCATGAAATGTAGAAAATAAAGTTATCCAAGTTGTCCCAATAATAAAACAATATGATGTTTCTAAAACAGTGCTAACCTGAAAAACTTATACTGTCTTACAAACCTTATTTAACATTTATTTTATGTGAAATTAGAGAACTAAAAACCAATCCTCCAGAAGAAAAAAAGGGACTAAACTATAAAAGACAAAGATATAGAGCTACAAAAATACCCAATTGTGTAATCTGAGTTACATGAAAACCAAATGCAACCAGGGAAATAAACAGAGAAGGCTTTAGAAAAGATGTAAAATATCCCAGCAGATTTAAACTGATCACGATACTCAGGAAGTTTAGACTTGAGCACCTCCCACTTGAGGGAGTCTCTGTGAGTTGTAGGAGCTGGAGGGTACTCCAATGGACTAAATGGGCTTCTGAAGAAAGGGACTCAGACCTTCAAGGCTCTGGTAATTTGCTCTGATTTCTCTTCTCATTGTAATAAATCTTCACATTTGTTCTTAATTCTGTATTCATAATTTTGTGTTCTTTGACTTAAAGTGCTCTCCAAATACTGCTGCCCGATGAATTAGTCTGCTAGGGCTGCCATCACAAATACCACAGACTGGGTGGCTTAAACAACAACAATTTATTTTCTGGACACTGAAGTCCAAGATCAAGATCAAGATCAAGATCAAGGTGTTGGCAGCTTGAGTTTCTTTTGAGGCCTCTCTCTTTGGCTTGTAGATGGCCATATTCTCCCTGTGTCTTCAGATGGTATTCCCTATGTGTGAATGTGTCCTAATCTCCTCTTTTTATAAGGACACCAGTCATATTGGATTAGGGTCCATACCAATGACCTCATTTTAACTTAATTATCTCTTTAAAAAAAATCCTACCGCTGAATAAGGTCACATTGTGAGGTGCTGGGGGTTAGAACATATGAATTTTGGAAGGACACAATGTAGACCCTAATACCAGATTTAGCAAATAATACAATCAGGACTCCCAGGTAAATGTGAATTTGAGAATTTCAGGTAAACAGCGAATGATTTTATTACATATATATCCCACTCAATATTGAAGATATATTTACACTAAAAAAGTTATGAAATTTTTTTTATGAAATCCACATTTAACTGAGAGCACTATGTTTTACCTGGCAGCCCTACCCCCAAATTATATAAGATTCAGGCAGGGAGAAGTACGTAATGAGGGAGAGATAGTCAATGAGGAGAGCAGAAGGATCATTAGAACGATTTCATTTTAGAATTGAAAGAAACTTTAAGGAGCCTTGAGTGAAATTCCCTCACCTAGAGCTCAGTACCCCTGAGACCCAGGGTTACACTGGAGCTCGGAGTCCTGAGGATTCATTCTCGCCCCAGGCTAGGCCCTTCCTGTGTTGAGAGGGCAGCTTCCAAAAGCAAGCTGTGAGTCACCAGGGTTGGGTTTGGCTCTCGCCCTGTCTGCTCTCTCATACTGACACAGCAGAGGACCAGTGCCCTTGGGCTTATCTGGCTGTACACCCCAGATGGCATACACCCCGAGATCTCTCCAGACCCCCAGCAAACCCACTATACTTGAAAGAGGCTGTGGGTGGCTGTCTCCATCACAGCAGCTCTTTAATTACAGAGCTCTTTGAGAATCCAATGGAAGCTATGGATCTTCTAGCCCCCAAAGCATACAAATACACCAAGACAAGTTTTGCATCTGATTTCAGAGAACCACAGAGCTCCTGAAGCTCCTTTATGGAAGCTTACATCAAGCTTGTGCCCAGTACATACAGGGACATTGCTGCTGCACCAACACATGCTTGGACACACACCTAACGGTGAAGTACGCGTGTTCTCAGGAACCCAGGAAACAGCCCAGGATGGGGTATGTCTGGAGCTGCTAAGTTGCATTTTTAATAAAGGACAATTCTTAAGAAACCAGAGAAGTTCTCTAGTAACGACTTCAGGCAGCCAGAGGGGCTGACTGGGAAGAGCTCTGCATGTGGAGAAATGTCCCCGGTACCTCGGAAAGCAGGAATCCCCACACTGCCTGCGACGGCCAGAGTTCAGTGAGTGCTCTCAATGTCATGGCAGCATGCAAAGTACTTTGACAACACCTCCGCAAGACAGCTTCTGCTAGTGTCCTCTTTCTTTGGGTGACAACGTGGAGGCTGAAAGGCAAATAACTTGCTGTGTGTCCAGCAGGAGTTAGGAGCCACCTCACTGTCTGCTGCCTTCATGAGCAATCTCGCCACCCTCACCCTCGGAAGGTTAGGTCCAGCTGTCTGGGTTTGGAGACAGCAGTCTGCTGTTATGTCTGGTCTGCCCTCTAGGCAAACATCTGGTGAGGAGCAAAAACTCCAGAGGCTGCTTTAAGGCTTTAGTTCTCAGAGCGTTTGGGAGGGGGTCAAGTGAAGTTTCCAAGTCTGGTTAACAGAAGAGTTTGAGTCTACTTCTTAAAGGTATGTGGAATTTACACAGCTTCTCTCCATAATTTTCTTTAAGAAAGATGTGGGGTACTGTCTCAGTGACAAAATGAATGAACAAGCCATTTCAGAGTCTACCTAAAAAATTCACATGTATCCTGCTTTTTGGCCCAGTGACCTGGACCAGCTGTGTAGGTGACAGAAAATACTAAATGAACTGTGTCTTGGCTTGATGATCGAAACAAGAATGTGACCCAACAGGAAGGCATCCCCAGTCCAGCTGCACTGAGCTAACCTGTCTCTCCTCTCTCCCCCTCCAGCCACCTGCCTTGTACACAAGCCCCCTCTGTGAGGAGCCCTCATTCCTGTCTTGTGTAAGCTCCAGAAAGTCCAAACTCTACTTGACTTCCTTACTGTATTTTTAAAACTGGTCTTAAACCTCCTCTGTCCTTCGGGGAATTCTCTGGTTAAAACCCTCTGCTCATGATCCTTCCAGTGTACACTTGATGAATTTAAACCTATTGTGAATTTAATGTGGTCTAATGAGCTTTGCTTAGGAAAAAAATTTTCTTGGGTCACAGAACCACATTCATTGCTGCCACCAGCCAGCTTTTAATTACATGCTTTTGATTACCAGGGCAACGAAGGGAGAAGCTGGGTCCTCTGGGTGACCTCATCTTCACCAAAAGTAAAACAAGGAAAATAACAAGCATTCCATCTTAGATGGAGCGTTACTCGTATTTACTTTGACAGCAAGTTAGTAGAATGGTTTTATCTTGCTAATGTTGCTGAATGGTAACTTGTTTCCTGATTGGCTTCTAGCTTTTTAGACTTTGAACTGCATGAGAAAGGAGACTATGTTCTTTTCTTTGTTTTGACAACACTTACACGAACACATAAAATGTTGGTATAGATTGTTAAATGTTTCAGGAAATAAATGGGCAGCTTAGAAACGTTAAGGGATCAGGTGTAGGAAGAAGCACATTTACTCTCTAGGGAAGCAAGAATTTGCCTTGGAACACTGATATCAGAGCAGCCCACTGGAAAGACCAAATTGTGCCAACAGAAGCAATAGTGACCTCTGCATTCAGAGGAAAGGTAAAAAGACCCAGTTTGTCAGAAGGTCTGTGATGGGAGTAAGTGAGAATGCCCAGGTGTAGCAGACCTGTCAGTGCTGCCTCCAAAACCCCATGCCGCTGTCACCTCAGTGCACACCAGCCCAACATCCATAGACCAGGGAACCTAGGCATTCTCTGACTAAGGAAGCCTGTTGTGCCCCCTACGAATCAGACCAGAAATGCCAGGAAATTAAAAGGCCTTGGGAGCAACTCTCAGCCAGTGACGGACCAGAGTTAGCATATATATCAGATAACTCTGCTTCCTAAGTAAATGCCCACCCACTTTGTAAGACAACAATGTTTTATTTTCATGATTTTCTAGGTGAGATGCAGGCAGAACTCAGCTGGGGAGTCTTCAGTTCTTTAGGACCTTGGGTCACTGGCTCAGTTGCCTTCAGCTGGCAGCTAGAGAGCTGTGAGACCCACGGAGACCTCTGTCACATGCCTGGCCCTGGATACTCCTCTGCATGGCCTCTTTCTACCTCTGTCACATGCCTGGCCCTGGATACTCCTCTGCATGGCCTCTTTCTCTCCTCATGTGTCTCACCATTTAGTACTAGTACACGAGCCTGGATTCTTCTTACAGGAGAGCGGTTGACGTCCTCAGAGAGTGTGATAGTAGAGGTTCCTGGGTTTCTTACTGGCCCAGAAATTGCCCAGCCTCATTTCTACCTTCATCTACTGGTAAAAGCAAGTCACTGGCCAGCCTTGGCCCAAGGAGAGGAGGAATGGATGTTGCCTTTTGCTGTGAGGAAGGGCAGGGCTGTGCCCACCGGACTCGGAGGCATGTTCCACAGGCATGGACATGAGCTCCCTCACCAGTAATGTCAGTCCTCAGCTTGGCCCACTCAGAGGTGAGTCCACAGCACCAACAGCAGGGAGATCTCACCGACTCCTCCCTTTTCTATCTCATTTCCTCACTCTCTTGACTGTGTTTTCTATAATCACCTCCCAAATAAGCTGCTTGAGCTTACTGCCTTTCCTCAGGGTCTGCTTCTGGGAAAACTCAAACCTAGACGTCAGGGTCTGAGGGAAGTGAAGGCATGAATATAAAATACCCATATTTTCTGTCCCATTTTCCAGGTGAAAGTTGTGAATGGGAATAGGGGTCAGATAAGAGACACTTAGAACATTTTGCTCTTTTCCCCCCGCTTTCACAGTTCTCAGGACAAACTCAGCAGGGAAGGGTGAGAGATTTAAGAGCAGGGATGTTACCTGGGCCTCCTTTTCTGCCATTGACAGCATCCTTGGAAGCTATGATGTTGGCTGCACCCTCCCCACGATTGGCTTTGGAGGTGGCACTGAGAGTCACTGCACTGAGGGGCTGTGGGGATCGACTGCAAATCCTGCTCTCATCCTCCATCCCTGGGTTAAAAAATGTGTCTTTCTGTCCAGAGTGCAATGACTAATAGCTTAGTTGTGTGATGCTAATGATAGGGGCTTGTTTTGTTGTTTTAATTTCTAAATTGGGAAATTTAAATAAAACTCAGTTGTACTATGATAAGAGATTGTTGTATTTTTCATACTTTAACAAACTTTTGCATGAGAAATAAACCTCAATCCTGAGAAAACTCATTCCAAACAAATTCAGATGCTAGTTCTTAGGGACTTTGTTTAGTACCCACTTTGTTTTCAAGGCCAGGAGCCAGGTCTCATAGTAGGCACTCAATAAATATTTAAGTAAATGAATCTTTATTTGGAGAAGTGGTGACTAATGATAATGATACACTTCTGTAGCTCTCTTAGCCCCCGCCCCTGCTCCAGATAACATAGCAGGAAATAACAGTGGTCTAGATAAAAATAATGATTTTCTGAAGGACAAAAGTGTACAAAAATTAGATATCTACATTATTAAGATACAAGAAATAAGCTTAAATATTTAATGTAATAAAATTTGGAGGTAAAAAATTCAAAAAGAAAGGAAGAGAGATTTTTAAAAAAATTATACATAATAATTTACATAGATAATCCTATATAATAAAAGCATAGTATGCAAATTGTCCCCTTGACCAGGAGTTCGTCCAGGAGTTTGACAAGGGGTCAGGGCCAGCAGGGGGAAGGGAGGAAGTACCCAGCCAGCAGCCAGCAGCTGCTAGGGACCTTACCAGTGCACAATTTTCATGCACTGGGCCTCTAGTACAAATCTAAAAGGAAAATTAAGAACCACTATTGCTGAATAGAGTCATATTTTCTTTAAACTTAACCACAGAGAATTCCACTCTGTAAACTTAATTCATTGGGCTTTTTATAGGAGAAGGGTAATTGTCATTTCAAAGTTGCATAGCAAGAAAAACTAGAAGTAATACAGGAAGAGAAAGTGACCATAATCTTTAAAAGATCAGGATGATATATATTTCTATCAAGTAGTTCAAACTCAAGACAAAACTTTAAAGTGGATTATCACATTTTGGAGACCCCTTTTCTACCAAATTCTTTCTCTCAACTCCTCCTATGCCTTGAGTATTTGGTCTTTGCCTGGGTCCCACTCATTCTACTATGACTCATTAACTATTATTGAACATTTACTTTGTACCAGGCATTGGGCCAGGTGCTGCTGGGAGTATAGAGGTGAGCAAAACAGAACTTATTAACCGAGGGGAAGGTATAAAATAAATAACCACAACTATAATAATATTCAAAATAAATAGCTACATTCTGTGATAAAGTTGCTAAAGTATTTGTATATTTTTATTTTATGTATTATGTATTTATTTATTTAACTGATTTTGAGAGAGAGAGGAAGGGTGAGAGAGAATCATCCATGTGAGAGCAAAATATTGATCAGCTGCCTCCTGCACACCCCCCTACTGGGGACTGAGCCCAAAATTTGGGCATGGGCCCTGACTGAGAATCAAACCAACCACCTTTTGATGCACAGGATAATGCCCAACCAACTGAGACACACTTTCAGGACTAGTTATTTATTTTTAACATTTGAAAAAATTGGATTAAATATGTACTAAATTAAAGATTGTGTTTTCTATATTAAAATCGTGTGAATTTTAAAGAACAGTTCTGCCTCCCTGTTATTATAGTTTCCGGACAGGCCTAGCCAGGTAGCACCCAAAGATGGGCCATTATCATCCAACTCCATTGAAAAGTCTTTATTATATTCCAGTCCGTGAATATTCTTTTTTTTTAATGGATATTCTATGTTTGATAACAGAACCTATGATAAGTCCTTACTGGCTGGTAAAGAACTATCTTGTCCAGAGATGCAATGACATCAATACAAAGAAATAAGTATTGAAACAAATTTCAGGTTGTAGCTGAGAACTGGCTGGGGTTTCTTTTTGGGAGAACTGCTTGACACCTCGAAACAACATCATTCAAATCGATACAGACTGAGCTTCTCTGTAAAACATTTATCCTCTGATGCAAAACATTCCTTCAGTGCTTCCACTGCGCATTTGGTGATATCTTTGTGGTCTGAAAAGAGATAACATGGGCTTCCCAACAGATTATCTTTTGCAATTTTTCCAGGATGATCTCCCTCTGCAGTAGTTTCTACACAATGAACCTGCCAAGGCTTCTTAAGGGAAGAATGACTTCTGACAGAGCTCGGCTGCAGACTTTGGCAGTAACCACAGACTAGAGACACATTTCACATTTATTCGTTGGAAATCCCGAGGCAAAAAATATTCTTCTTCCTTCCTTTGGGCTCTGTGAAATATACTATTTGACTTCCTCTCCAGCAAGCTGTCTGCCTTACTTTTAGATTCACCTCTCACATTCATTTCCTCCAGAAAGCTTCTCTTAGGCCAAAATAAACTCTCTCAAATTGTGTTAAATCATGCTCAGTGCTCTAACATTGCAGTTCTCAGATGTCATGTGTTACTTCCTCCCCAGAAATGGCCGTCATCTCCCCAATGTGATCTGCTTGCAAATGCTTTTGTGATTGTTTATTTAATTTCAGTTTCAAATCCACCCATGACTATTGTTTCTAATAGTGCTGAGCACATATTGCTACTCTCAATAAATTGTAAATTAATGTTCTTAATATTGTACACGACTATTATGCAACTCACCCATCATCACCATTATCATCATCTCTGAATGAAGGTGTAATCATAAGAACCCTTTCAAATTCCTCAGCCTCATTATACTTACAAATAGTTTCCTATTATATTCTTTGTTTTAAATAGTTGTTTTTGTAAAATTGCTGAATGTTTGTTATAAAAATTCGAGCCACATGGAAAAGGACACTACAGTAAAAATCACTCTAGATTCTGCCATTTAGAAAACTAATATTAAAATTTCACAAGGCCTTGACAGGGTAGCTCAGTTGGTTAAAGTGTTGTCCCAATACACCAAGTTTTTGGGTTCAATCTCTGGTCAGGGCTCACACAAGACTCAATCAATAAATGCATAAATAAGTAGAACAACCAGTCAATGTTTGTCTCCCAGAAAAAAGAAAAACCATCAATAAAAAAAATTGTCAATGAACATTCTTCCAGATTGTTCTTTACTTTATATAGACATGTAGATATGTGCATATAGTTTTACATAATTGTAGCATAACTATTTATAACGGTTTATACGTTTTTATTTATTTATACACTAGTAGCCCTGCACACGAATTTGTGTGCCAGTAGCTCGCCAGTAGCTCTCTGCAGCCCTCCAGTAGCTCTCTGCCTGCTGCCCTGCCCTCCTGTAGCTCCCCCAGGTCTCCCTCCCCCCTGACCCAGCCTCATAGCTTGCTGCCCTGCCCCCTCCCATAGCTCTCTGCCACCCACTTGTAGCTTGCTGCCCCAACCTCCTGCTGATCCGTGATCAGGTCGTTATGCAGTCGGTCATTATGCTTCACGGCATAAAGACCATTTGCATATTACAGATAGTCATTTTTAATGTTTTCATTATGTTATTACACAGGTTTTACACACAACCCTTTGCTGCAAACATTTATGTTGTTTCACAATTTTTACTAATCTAAATGCTATAGTGAAAACTCTATGCATATAAGGTTTTGCACTTGTGGTATTATTATCCATTTGGGGTAAATTCTTAGAAGTAGAAATTACTGTGTCAAAGGGTATACATAATACTATGTCTTGGTCCATATTTTGATACACATTGACAATTGATGGTAATCAATTCACACCAATAGTAAGTATATGAGAATTTTCTACTTTGTCTTTTCTCATAACATCATTGCTGGGTCAGAGAATATTTGCAGGGGTGGGGAGATGGCTAATTACTGAGCTGAGTGAACAATAAATTAGTAGCAGTTTTTATACATTGTTTTTCTTGTCAGCAGTATGAAGGTTATCACCTTCATTCTCTTGTCACTACTCTGCTCCTTTGTTTTCATAGTCTGAATGAGATGATTTCCCTGAATTATCACACGCAAGGATTTGATGACAGTCAATTTGTATGAGCACCTGAACCCATTATACAGCATAATTCATACGTGATATGAAGTGACAGTTGCTAGCAGATTGCATTGACATCCTTTAGAGAAGACAATTGTTCAACAGGAATCATTCTGAATCAATTAATCGAGCCACAGCTCAGCTGTAAGGCTGTGACATTCTGACACTAGGAAAAAGGAGCCACTGCGCATTCTGTGCTATATCTTTGCTTACGTAGTTTTCCATTGCTGAGCTCATTAAGGCCATTTGGTCCTTGACAGGAATCTTATCCAACACCCTTGGCCTCCCACAGTGGGTTCAGGAAAAGCTGGCTCTTTTCCTCTGATTTTTTTCTGTGAGAGTGGGTGTAGTGAAATAAAAAATATATGTATTTTTGTGACATGAATATAATTGAATGAGTGTGTAGTAATTCATGAAAAATATAAAATCGCTTTCTGGTTATTATGACCATGGGGAATTAGGATATATTGATTAGCTATGAAATCTGCCTTAAGTGTCTCAGAAATATGAGATTTGGTAAATACCAGTAGGAGAAAAGGTATATAGGAGTAAAGAGAGATATTATAAAGATGATGGTAAGGATTACAGTAAAGACATAGACCTGAATCTCCAATTCAGTGGGTTTTTCTTTTTTGCCCCTCTTTTGTGTTATTTTTAGATCTAATGTTTTCTTAATAATTGGTTTTGCTTTTACAATCTTGAAAATAACCTCTATGGGTTTTCTCTAACTAACTCATACCCATGGACCATCCATACACTAATACTAATGTCTGGATCCCACCCTCAGAGATTCTGAATTCACTGTTTTAGAGTGTGGCCTATGCAATAGCACTTTAAAAAGCTGACTTGAAGTCAAAATTAAGAACAATTGATTTAGATAAAGAAAGACATTCAAGATGAATGATAAAATACAAAATGTTTTTGAAATGCCTTTAGTTTTCTCCATATCCCATTCAATCTAACTAGTTAAAATCCTCCCATTACTGTAATTACTTACATAACTTTTATATTTAAAAGCAGCTACATTACCCATAAATTAAGAGAACAGACTTTTCACAGTAATAGAAAACTATTACATAGATAATTTTACTGTTGCCACTGGTGACAGAATAAATCTAGGGTAGGAGTTCTCAAACTTTACTATTCATATGAGTCACCTGGGTAATTTATTAAAACTGAGATTACCAAGGGGAGCTCCTAGAGATAAGGGTTTCAAGGCTGGAAGGAAGCCCAGTAGTTGCTTTTGTAACATGTACCCCAGTGATTTTGATGTTAAGGGATGCTGATTCACATTTTGCAAACACTGAACTGTAGGGTCTAGACCCAGGGCAGCTGGGATAGTTCCCATTTGGCAGATTTTCTGAAGACTTTGTAAGAGCAATTGAGAAATGTAAAAAGGACTTCAGCATGCTTCCTTCTGTTTTCAGCAAATAGGCTTTTGGTAGCTTTCAAAGAACTGCCTGAGGCTCACTGTTAAGGAGAGTTGCATAGAGAAGGGGAAATATCATATGCTGCTCAAATATTAAAAAGGTAGAGGATTATAAGAACAAAGGAAATAATGCAAATAAATATAGTATGTGCAGACTGATTAGGAGAGATATAGAGAAACAGAAAACAAATTTTTTTGTTTTATTTGTCAATGGCAAGCAGAAAAGCAAAATTAAACATAACTTGGGTTATTTTCAGGCAGTACAGGATTGGTGAAACATCTATTCGAAACTAGCTTAAGTAAAAATAAATGTGGGGGGGGGGGCAAGGGGCAATAAGGACATATATGTGATACCTTAATCAATAAAGGCAAAACATTAATAAAAAAATAAAAATAAATAAATGTAGTATTTACTCAGTTAGCTGGAAGGCTAATGGGCAAGAGTAGCTTCGGGCATTATTTGCTTCAGGCTTTAAGAATGTCACTTTGCTCCCTCTCATAGCTCTCTGTCCTTTAAGTTAGCTCTAATCCAAGCTGCCAGTGTTGCTTTCAGTAGATTCAGGCTTTTTCCAGGTGGCTGAAGCAGCTACAAGTGTTAAAACCTCATACCATTAAATCTAGTGGAAGAAAAAGGCAGTTTGGCTTTCTGTCTTTCCCAGTAGACTTGCCGAAAAGTATTATTGGCTGTGTAATATGAACCAATCACTATGGCCCATGAGATCCCATTGCTGGAGCTTGGAGATGACTCACTTCCATCTGGAAGTCCATGGACTGGTGGGGGAGGAGAGTGATTTTCCAGAGGAAAGCCTGTTTAGCAAAGAGTGTGCAATGCATATGCTCCACTTGTTGACAGAAAACCTTGACTGTCCATGGATGTTCAGTGTACTTTAGAGCACATTAAAACATCTCTGAAAATCTAAAGAGCAAACATTACCACAAGAGTTTTTCTGCACAAGGGTGAGGACTGATGCAAAGGATTATGGGCTGACAACTCATCACTGTAACTTGGTTTTGACTTCCCAAGCAAATGTGGGATTAATTTAAATCTAACAAGAGATATACCTTACAATAACTAAAGGTTTCCTGTTCCTCAAACACCAGAAAATATAAATTGGCAGTTCTGTTGACATTTTGAAACATGAAATGTGAACAGAATAGTGAGAAGTGGTTATTTTGTCAAAGAAGAGAGGTTTATAGAATTCCTGCATATTCCCTGTTCCCTCAACCTTCCAGCATCCAAACTGTTTCCAGAAGACAATTCAAAACAATGCATCTTTCTAATTTATTTTCAATAAATCACTTTAAAAAGTGGCTAAAGCCCAAATCAGCACTTTATGGAACTCTTCATCCACTTATCTGTTATTTCTGGACTTCTAGCTTCAACTTGTCTGCATTGCTTTTCTTTAGTTTTAAAATTTTCCTTTTGCTGATGAACTCTACAGTTAGGAGCCAGTTGTTGAATTCTATTACTTATTCTAAAGATGATTTAGAAAGTATTACAGAATATATAATTGTTTATGCCTACCAATTCATTAAAACACAATAAGATAAGAATAAATGAAAGTGACCTAGTGTGGGGAAGCACGGGACTTGGTTGGAAAGTCTGTAAAGAGGATTCTCTGAAAGTTTGGGGGCCTCTTAGGGGGGCTTTGCTGAAGGTGGCAGCCCATGACTTGACTTTTCCAAACAATTGTGAGTCCCCGGGTGTTCTGCTGGAATCTCTATGTTTAGTCTTTAAACATGACCTTGTAGAAGCTGTGCTTTCTCAAGGATACTTACCCTGCTTATTGTATCTAGAGGTTAATTTTAGTTTAAGCTGTTGTTACAGTGAAAGCTTAGGAGGCAGGCAATAGGGGCTGTTTTGGTGCCTCTTGCCAAGCAGCCCCTTAGCCTCTCTTTCACAGAAACATGTGTGAGAGTAATCCATTTCTCAGGATCTGCTGGTCAGTCCCAGCAACCTAGTAAAATAAAAATAAGAAAGTAGAATACAGTACAATCTAAAAAACACAGAAGACAGCAAGAACAAACTCACAGATACAGAGAACAGATTGGCAATTACCAAAGAAAAAGAGGGTTAGTGAGAAGGCAAAATGGGTGAATGCGATCAAGTGTACAGTGATGGATAGTAACTAGATTTACAGTGGTGATCACTGAATATTTTATGCAAATATCAAATTATAATGTACACCTGAAATATATATAATGTTGTATTGCCAATTTTACCACAATTTAAAAAATATCAAAGGAGAGGTCACTCTCCAGTGGGGGGAAGGGGAGCACAAAGATTGGCAGTATTTAGAAGACCATGGATATAACTCTGAACTTTCTAGCAGCCAACACAAAAGGAGGAGATTCGATTATTTACATTATTCCTAAAATACTTAAAAGATCAAAACACAGCTTTTCCTAGTATTATGTCCCCAAATTTCCTCCCTTGGGTCCTCAGCAAGAGGAACCTATGTGACAATGAGTGGACAGGATCCTAGGTTAGATCTAGAAAGTATGTCTAGCCCTAGCTGGTTTGGCTCAGGGGATAGAGCATTGGCCTGCGGACTGAAGGGTCCCAGGTTCAATTCCAGTCTAGGGCACATGCCCTGGTTGTGGGTTCGATCCCCAAAGGGATATAAGCATAACCAATGGATACAAGACACTGCGGCGGCGGGGGGGGGGGGGGGGAGCGGTCAGGTGAAGGCATGTACTGGGGGGTAGGGAAGGCCAGGGGGAGGTCAATGGGGGAAAAAAGGAGACATATGTACTACTATTTGTAATACTTCAAACAATAATAAATAAATAAAGAAAGAAAGAAAGAAAGAAAGAAAGAAAGAAAGAAAGAAAGAAAGAAAGAAAATAAAGAAATTCAATTATGCTAAATGAGAAAGGCAAGAAGAATTGAGTTCACCCTTCTGATGATCTGTTTTAATCCTGAAGAATGTATAAGTTGCTTAGAGACAGGATAGACTGCATATACATCAGGCAATTCTCAGTATTATTTCTCTTCTTCAACTCAATAACATTGAGTAACAGTGACTCTAAGGTTAGCTATATTGTTACACTCCTTATAAAAGTCCTGGAATATCTTGACACCTATACTTTAAAAGATAGCCTAATTGAAGATTCTACAATTAACATTTTACTATACCTGTTTTACATATTTACCTGTTAGCCATCCCTCTGTGCATCAATCAATCCATTTCTGTATGTATTTTAAGATAAACTGCAGACAACAATGGGATCTCCCTAAGTACTTTAGCAGGTGTAACATTAATTAGAATTCAATATGGTGCAGTTTCTTCTTTTGATATAAAATTTAGAATCAATCAAGTGCATAAATTTTAATTACTGAGTTTTAACAAATTATAAACTTCATGAACTTTCAGAAGTCTATTGGAAAGCTAGCTACCTTCAGTCTACTTCTGTGAGCCACAATACTCCTTGAAAAATATTTTGGGAGTTAAATTTCTTTCTACTGACATGAAGTTTTTGACAAATTTTAAATAAAATTTTTATGCAATTCATGGATTTTAAATTTATTTTACAAATATTATTCTGTTTAGATGTCTAGCAAATTATATAAGTTACTTTGAAGAGATTTTCAAGTACAGTTTTGTTATATGTACAGATTTAGCTAAAGTGTTTAAACTTTCAAACATTTTATACTGCACTTATAAATTTAAGAAGTTTAATTTTGTTTTAAAGTATATGTATTTCAACTGATCCAACAACAACTAAAAATATTTTTACCTCTTATACATCATAAAACTTTTAATACTAAACTGAATTTAATATGATTTTAGCTTAAAATCAGAAATTTATCTGAGTTACTTAAATATGTATTTTAAATTGGAGTTGCAAGGTTGTCATTCTATTAGGTCAAATTCTCTTAAACATTCTGTCAATGTGACTAAATATGATAGGATATTTCTCAATCTGGAAATATTAATACTATAATTTTGATTGTTTAAACATTTCTATAATTTCTCCAAGCATAAGAGATCCCTATACTCTAAAGAAGACAAATACCATCCTACTTAACTGAAATTATTTTGGCTAAAAATTCTGACCAGATGTTCACTGCAAAACTACCCACTGAGGGCATTTGTGGGTTTGAGCCCTGGCCCAGTCTGGATGTGGTCAGGAGGCAACCAATCGATATTTCTCTCTCTCTTTCCCCCTCCCACCTTCCCATCCACTCTCCATAAAAAAGCAATGGGGAAAAAATCTTGAGTGAGGATTAACAAAAAATAAAAACAAAAAACAAAACCAAAAAACCCTTGCACACATTTATTATGAATAAATGCTCATAGAAGTTTTATTCATAATAACCAAAAATGAAAAAAAAATCTAAATGCCCATCAACTGATGAATGTATAAATATAATGTGATATAGCCATACAATTAAATATTATTTGGCAAATCCAAATCAAACCAAAACAAAACTGAAGTGATGCTATATGTTACAAGATGGACCAACCTTCAAACATTATGCTAACTGAAAAAAGCTAGTTACGAAAGATAACATGCTATATGATTTCATTTATATGAAATGTCTAGAATAGGCAAATCTATAGAGATAGAAAGTAGATTAATGGTTGCCTAGATCTGGGTAAGTTGGGAGGAAACGAGGAGTGACTGCTAATAGTACAGGGTTTCTTTTTGGGATGATGGACATATTCTAAAAGTGACTGTAGTAATTATTGTATAGTTTTGTGAATATTCTGAAAATCAGTAAATTTTATACTTAAGCAGAGTGAATTATATGGTATATAAGTTTTATCTCAATAAAGTTGTGGGGGAAAAAAAACATTTTAAAAATCTCATTCCCCTTGACCAATCATTTGACCAGGCATTACTAATTGAGATGTTAAGAAGTTTCTCATGAAGGATTTTATTCTCAAATAAAAACATAAATCTTCTTAGAAAAAAGGGCTTTGTCTCTATTTTTTCTTCCTGCCTTAAACTTTTAGGTGATGTCTAGAACTGCATTAGTCATCTTATGATCATGGGGCAAGAAATATGAGGTTGAAAGCCAACCCACTAAGGACAATGTGGAAAGAACTGGACCTCTGATGGCTTTAATGAGCAGCTGAGCCAGAGCTGATGGTCATCTCCATCATACATCTCATCATCTGAGACCACTGTTAGGTTGGGTTTTCTGTTAGTTGAAGACAAATACATTCTGAACTGATAAGAGAAGTAAGGGTAAAAAGGCTTATGTACAAAAATGCATTTAAGAACGTAATTTATTGAATACTTCCTATTACATAAGAAGGAAACATTTTCTCAATATGTACTTCAAAACAGGGACTTTCATGTGTATATATTTTGCTTTATTTAATCTTTAAAGCAATATTATAAGGTAGTTATAATTATCTTCCATTCAAGATAAAGAAGCTAAGATCAATAGGAATAAATAACTTGTAAAAATCACAGTAAAGAGTGAAGAGGAATTTGAACACCAGTTTTCACACTCTAATGACTGTTATATTATTGTAGGCTATTACTTTATACTATTGCCATGGTTTTGTTTTGTGCATACAACAATATCTCATCATTGCCACATTCACCTCTCAGTATTTACCAGTTATTATCAGGGCTTCCCTCCTCCCCCTTTTCTTTCCTTCTTTCTTTGATTGATTTATTTATTTTTAAAAAACCTCCCCAAATTTCTGCCTCATTTCTAATCATGCCTTATATGAGTATTATATAAACTGGTAATTCAGTACCTTAGCAACCAGCTCTACTACAGGATTAAATATAAAATTTCTTATGTTAAAGAACTTAGAGTATAAAAATATTGGATTACAGTAGAAATTCTTTTTTTAAAGGTTCAACATCTCTCCTAGAAGAAACTATCTCCAAGTAAAATATAAACAGAAAATGTGACTCTTTTAAATTAAAAATTTTATATTTGAAAGACAATTTATTTTACTCTATAAAAGGTTAATTTTGGGAGGGAGGAAAGATGGCGACCAGCATGAAGGTAGGGAGGGTGAGTGTGTGAGAGAGTGAGGGAGTAATAGAGGTGTGTGTGGATGTGTGTGGGTGTGTGTGCGCGTGAAATAGGGACAGTTAGACCTTGCAGTTCTTCCAAGGGGCTGCCAATCAGGGCAGTTTTAGACAGCAAAACCCCACTGCCACCGCAAACACTCCAGGGAGAACATGGGCAGCACAGAGACCATGCCATCTTGAAGAACAGAACTGCTTGAGACTAGAATCCTAGCCTTGCCAACACCCCGTCTGGTCTCAGAAGCAAACCAGGACCCTACAGCCACACTGGTAAAAGACCTGCAATCACTACTGCAGACCCAGGGACACCAAGACCCCGGGCACTACAGCCGCAGATTTCTGTGAGTCACAAAGCCAATCCCCTTCCCCCGCTGCCCCCACTGCAGTGACATAGAAACTACCAGACCCCAGCAGCACAATAAGGCTTTCTGCACACACAAAGCAGTGGTGACTCTGCCTGACTTTGAGCCTTGGTGTCGGACACGGGAAGTTTGTTTCCCATGACTCCTCTCCGCTCCCAGGCAGAGAGACTGAGCTAAATTTGAGCCTAGCTGCTCATCCCTAGGGAGGTAGTTTCCTGTGACCAGATCCTGTGCCCACACAGAGCAGGGAGACAGCGCTGAACTTGACCCCAGACTTGCGAACTCTGGGAATTTGTTTCCTGAGACTTGTCTCTGTGCCCAGGCAGGGAGACTGAGCTGAATTTGGGCCTAGCTTCTCATCTTTAGGGAGGTAATTTTCTGAGACCAGATCCCGTGCCCAGGCAGGGCAGGGAGACATCATTGAACTTGAGCCCAGACTTGCGAACTCTGGAAATTTGTTTCTCATGACTAGTCTCTGCACACAGGCAGGGTGGTAGTCCTGAATTTGAGCCTGGGGATGCAAACCTGGGGAGTTTGTTTCCCATGACCAGACCCTGCACCTTAGCAGAGAGGCTATGCTGAATTTGAACCTGGATGTGTGGACTCGGGGAGTTTGTTCCCCACGACCAGATCCGTGCCCACACAGGGAGGCAGCGCTGAATTTGAGCCTGGGTGCATGGACACGGGGAGTTTGTTTTCCACTGTGCACACTCACGTGACCAGACCCCACACCAATACTAAGTGGCAGTGCCACCTGACTTTGATTCAGGACAAGCACACACAGAAGGCTGTTTACTGCAGGGCACAAATGGAACTCCTGCCAACACAGTATGACTGAGCAACCCAGTCTCCTGGGCAGATCGGGGACCCTGAATCTCCACGCAAGAGGCAGCAATGAGCACCAGTGACTAGACTCTGTTCCTCATTGTGTGCACCTGGAATCCCTGATTCCCAGTACATTCACACTAGGAGTCAGTGACTCCAATTCTTGGCGCATGTGCACACAGGAACCCTGATTCTCAGTGTGAGGTAGTACCAAGCAACAGAGACTCTGATACTCAATTCTCTGCATGGACACAGGGAACCTCCGACTCCTGACATGCAATAGGAGACTTAGATTTTTGGTACATGCCAGTGGGTTCTCTGTTTCAACGTGGCACAGGCCACACTAAGTCCCTGATTCTAGGTGCACACACGAGGCCACATTAAGTGCCTGTGCCTCTGAACCAGGGTAAGCGTGCCTCCCACCAACCCACAGCAACCACACGTCTTGGTGTCAGAGCTCTTCAGTGACACTTGGGGGGTGCAAAACTCCCAGTGCACATGGCCCAGGCCCCCACAACTCAACATTTGAACCTTCTGGTGATAGTCTGAGTGGGGAGACAAGGAAGCAATCCCCATAGGAAAGAAAAGGAGGAATCGCCAGAAAGGAAATAAGTGAAATGGAAGCATACAACATGACAGAAAAGGAATTCAGAGTAATGGTCATATACTTCATACACCAGATGGATGAAAAAATCAACAACCTATGCAAAAATCAGGAAGAAATGAAAAATGATATAGCTATAATCAAAAACACCATGGAAGGCTTCAACAGTAGACTAGAAGAAGCAGAGGACTGAATTAGTGAGTTAGAAGATCAGGTACAGAAACAAGCCCAATCTAAACGGCAACTAGAGAAAAAAATTAAAAAGCAGGAGGAGAGCTAAGGGAGCTTTGGGATAATGCAAAATGAAATAACATATGTATAATAGGGCTGCCAGAGGGACAAGCAAAGGAGCAAGGATTAGAAAACCTATTTGAAGAAATAATGACAGAAAACTTCGTCCCTGATATGGGGAAGAAAAAAATTACTCAAGTACAGAGAGTCCCAAGTAAACTGAATCCCAAAAGGCCCACACCAAGACATGCCATAATTACAATGACAAATGTTATTGACAAAGAGAGAATTTTAAAGGCTGCAAGGGAGAGACAGAAAGTTACCTACAAAGAATCCCCCATCAGATTATCAAATGATTTCTCAACAGAAACACATCAGGCTAGAAGGGAATGGAAGGACATATACAAAGTGATGCAAAGCAAGGGACTGAAACCAAGAAAACTCTATCCAACAAGACTATCAATCAAAACTGAAGGGGAAATCAGCAGCTTCACAGACAAAAAAAGGCTAAGGGAGCTTATCACTACCAAGCCAGCAATGCAAGAAATGCTAAAGGGAATGCTGTAAAAAGAAGAGACAAAAAGGTAAGAAGGAACACAGCCTCAAAAAATAAAAATGGCTGCAAACAAGTACCTTTCAATAATAACTTTAAATGTAAACAGACTAAATGCTTCAGACATCGAGTGACTGAATGGATAAAAAAAAACATGACCCATATATATGCTGTCTATAAGAGACCCACCTCAGAACAAGGGACTCACACAGACTGAAAGTGAAGGGATGGAAAAATATCTTTCAGGCAAATGGAAAGGAAAAAAAAGCTGGGGTAGCTATACTTATATCTGACAAAATAGACCTCAAAGTGAAGGCCATAACAAGAGATAAGGAAGGCCACTTCATAATACTAAAGGGATTGATACAACAAGAGGATATAACCTGGTAAACATATATGCACCCAATGCAGAAGCACCCAAATACATAAAAATATCTCCTGGAAGATATCAAGAGAGAGATCAACAACAATACAATTATAGTAAGGGACTATAATACACCACTGACATCACTGGATAAATCCTCTAGACAAAAAACCAGCAAAGAAACAACAATCCTAAATGACTCACTAGATCAGATGGACTTAATTGACATCTTCAGAACATTTCAACCCAAAGCTACAGAATGTATGTTCTTCTCAAGGGCACATGGGGCATTTTAAAAAATAGACCACATATTGGGTCAAAAGCAAAGATTCCCCAATTTCAAGAAGACTGAAATCATACCAAACATCTTCTCAGACCACAATGCCATAAAATTAGAAATAAACTAAAATTAAAACAATCCAAAACACTCAAACACTTGGAGCTGAATAGCATGTTATTAAATATTGATTGGGTTACCAATGAAATCATAGAAGAAATTAAAAACATTCTGAAAACTAATTACAATAAAAACACAACAATCCAAAACCTATGGGACACAATGAAAGTAGTCCTGAGAGGGAAGTTTATACCTCTACAGGCCTACCTCAAAAAACAAGAAAAAATGGTAGTAAATCATCTAATGCTACAACTCAAAGAATTAGAAAGAGAGCAACAAGAAAAGCCCAGTGTGAGCAGAAGGAAGGAAATAATAAAGATCAGAGCATAAATAAATGACATAGAGACCAAAAAAAATAATACAAAAAAATCAATGAAACCAAGAGCTGGATCTTTGAAAGGATAAACAAGATTGATGAACTTCTGGCCAGGCTCACCAAGAAGCAAAGAGAGAGGAGTCACATAAACAAAATCAGAAATGATAGAGGCAAAATAACAACAGACTCCACAGAAATACAAAGGATTGTTAAAAAATATTATGAACAACTCTATTCCAACAAACTGGACAACCTGGAGGAAATGGACATATTCCTAGAAAAATACAACCTTCCAAAACTCAATCAGGAAGATTCTAAAAATCTCAATAGGCAAATAACTATGGAAGAAATTGAAGCAGACATCAAAAAGCTTCCAGCGAACAAAAGCCCAGGGCTAGACAGCTTCACAGGGGAGTTTTACCAAACATTCAAGGAAGAACTAAAACTTATCCTCCTCAGACTATTCCAAAAAATGTAAGAGGAAGGAACACTTCCAAACTCATTCTATGAAGCCAGCATCACCTTAATACCAAAACCAGATAAAGACAACACAATGAAAGAGAATTACAGGCCAATATCCCTCATAAACATAGATGCCAAAATCCTCAACAAAATTCTAGCAAATTGGATCCAGCAGTCTATCAGAAAGAAATCTATGGCATTTCTATACACCAATAGTGAACTTACAGAAAGAGAGACTAAAGCAATCCCATTTAACATACTACCAAAAAAATTAAGATACCTAGGAATAAACTTAAATAAAGAGGTAAAAGACCTAGATGCAAAACACTACAGGACACTGAAAAAAGAGATAGAGGAAGATATAGATGGAAGAACATACTGTGTTCATGGATTGGTAGAATCAACATCATCAAAATGTCCATTCTACCCAAAGCAATCTATAGATTCAATGCAATCCCCATTAAAATACCAATGGCATATTTCACAGACCTAGAAAGAACTCTCCAAAAATTCATCTGGGATAAAAACGACCCCAAATAGCTCCAGCAATCCTGAGAAAGAAGAACAAAGTAGGTGGGATCTCAATATGAGATATCAAGCTGTATTACAAAGCCACTGTTCTCAAAACAGCCTGGTACTGGCACAAGAACAGACATATAGATCAATGGAATAGAATAGAGGACCCAGAAACTGACCCAAACCACTATGCCCGATTAATATTTGACAAGGAGGCATGAACATAAATGGAATCAAGACAGTCTCTTCAATAAATGGTGCTGGGAAAATTGGACAGATACATGCAAAAAAATTGAAACTAGACCACCAACTTACACCATACACAAAAATAAACTCAAAATGGATAAAGGACTTAAACATAAGATGGGAAACCATAAAAATACTAGAGAAATCCACAGGCAGCAAAATCTCAGACATATGCTGAAGGAACTTCTTCACTGATACTGCTCCTAGGGCAATGGAAAATAAAGAGAAAATAAACAAATGAGACTACATCAAAAGAAAAAGCTTTTGCAGAGCAAAAGAACCATCAACAAAACAAGAAAGACCACTTCATGGGAGAACAGATTTGCCAATGTTATCACTGATACGGGTTTAATCTCCAACATCTACTGGGAACTCATACAACTCAACAAAAGGAAGATAAAGAACCCAATCAAGAAATGGGCAAGGGACCTAAATAGAAACTTTTTGAAAGAAGACAGAAGGAAGGCCAAGAGGCATATGAAAACATGCTCAAAGTCACTAATTATCCGAGAGATGCAAATCAAAACGACAATGTGGTACCATCTCACACCTGTCAGAATGGCAATCATCAACAAATCAACAAACCTCAAATGTTGGAGAGGATGCAGAGAAAAAGGAACCCTCGTGCAGTGCTGGTGGGAATGCAGATTGGTGCAGCCACTGTGGAGAACAGTATAGAGTTTCCTCAAAAAGCTAAAAATGGAACTTCCATTTGACCCAGTTATCCCACCTCTAGGGATATATCCCAAGAAGCTAGAAACATCAATCAGAAAGGATATATGCACCCCTATGTTCATAGCAGCACAATTTACCATAGCTACAATTTGGAAACAGACTAAGTGCCCATCAGCAGATGAGTGGATTAGAAAACAGTGGTACATCTCTACAATGGAATACTACGCTGTGCTAGAAAAAGAAGGAATTCCTACCATTTGCAACAACATGGATGGGACTGGAGAGCGTTATGCTAAGTGAAATAAGGCAGTCAGAGAAAGATAAATATCACATGATCTCACTCATCTATGGGAAATAATGAACAACATAAACTAATGATCAAAAACAGATCCAGAGACTGGGATGCATTGATCAGACTGTCAAACCTCAGAGGGAAGATGGGCGAGGGTTGGGGTAAGGGGGAGAGATCAACAAAAGGACTTGTATGCATGCATATAAGCCTAACCAGTGGACACAGACAACACGGGGGTGAGGGCATGAGTGGGTGGGGTTGGGAAGGTAATGGGGGGATAAGGACAAATATATTGTACCTTATCCAATAAAAGAAATTAAAATGCAAAAAAAAATAAAAGGTTAATTTTTTTATTAGACACAATTGAACTAATTATAGAAAACTTAAAAACAACAGAAATAGACTAAGGAAAAATATTCACTAATATGTTCACCTCTAACAAATACTACTTTGATATATTTTCTTGTAGCCTTTATGCTGTCCTGTGCTTAGATTTGCATATGCATTTGATATACTTAGATTGTTAGCTGTGATCTCACAATTCCATATATTTGTACAGTTTTGCATTCCACTTTTTAAATAATTGTTATAGCATCAGTATTTTTATACATGTCAAGTTTGTATAAGCCATACATTCCTTCACTCTCTTTTACTTCCTTATTTTAAGTTACCAAAACATTTCCTAAATATTTAAAAATAAATGGTAGTCCTCAAAAATGCTTATTAAATAGGAAAAATGGTATAATAGAGTTTATATATGAGCATATTTATAAATATAGTATTTACTTATTGACCACATTTGACATACGCTCCCTTCTGCACCTTAGAATGTTTTTAGCATGTTTTTGTGTTAAATTGATTCATATATGCTATAAAGGGGAAAATAGAGAGTGAAAAATAAAAATGGAGACTTACTGGAGAGTGATTTTTAATGCAATAACTTTTTATAATCTTTACCACAATTGAACCTCAAACAATTATTGGAAAGTGGTTGAAACTATTTTACCTACTTCTAGAATGTCATAGGAAGGGCAACAAGAAGTTTGTCACAAAATGATTCTTTTTAAGAATATGAATCTTTCTCCATTATCCCAAAGCACATAGGCCACATTTTAGTTGTGGGGCATGATGTTAACTGGTCTCAGGACTTTGCAAAAATTTGAAGAATTTTTTTTGCAGATGAAAATGTTGATAAGCAAACTGAAAGGAGGATTAGAGATGGATTATGTGTGCTTATACATGTGTGTGCATGCATACCCATGGAATTCTTACAGTAATTGGTGACTAGAACCTGTTTTCCTTTTCAGTATTCACATGAGAGCCATAACACAGAGATAAATGTTAATAGCATTCTAATAATTATCCTTTTAGTTAAAAATATACATAGCTGCACATTTTTCTAGATATACACATTTATATATTAAGTATTGATAATTTTACATATAGTTATATATGTATTATATAGTATGTGCTACATATAGTGCATGCTATTCAATTATAAAACACTAACTTTTTAAAAAATTTAATAAATCTTTATTGTTCAGATTATTATAATTGTTCCTCTTTTTCCCCCCATAGTACCCCTCCACCCGGTTCCCACCTCACTCTCTGCCCTTACCCCTCCCCGCCCCGTCCTCATCCATAGGTGTATTATTTTTTTCCAGTCTCTTCCCACACGCCCTACACCCTTTCCCCCCAAGGATTGTTAGTCTACTCCCTTTCTGTGCTCCTGATTCTATTATATTCACCAGTTTATTCTGTTCATCAGATTTTTTAATCACTTGATTTTTAGATTCACTTGTTGATAGATATGTATTTGTTATTCATAATTTTTATCTTTACCTTTTTCTTCTTCTTGCTCGTCTTAAAGAATACCTTTCGGCATTTCATATAATACTGGTTTGGCAGTGATGAACTCCTTTAGCTTTTTCTTATCTGTGAAGCTCTTTACCTGACCTTCAATTGTGAATGATAGCTTTGCTGGGTAGAGCAATCTTGGTTGTAGATTCTTGCTATTCACCACTTTGAATATTTCTTGCCACTCCCATCTGGCCTGCATAGTTTCTCTTGAGAAATCAGCTGACAGTCATATGGGTGCTCCCTTGTAGGTAACTAACTGTTTTTCTCTTGCTGCATTTAATATTCTCTCTTTATCTTTTGCCCTTGGCATTTTAATTATGATGTATCTTGGTGTGCTCCTCTTTGGATTCCTTTTGTTTGGGGTTCTCTGCACTTCCTGGCCTTGTAAGTCTATTTCTTTCACCAGATGGGGGAAGTTTTCTATCATTATTTCTTCAAATAGGTTTTCAGTATCTTGCTCTCTCTCTTCTTCTGGCACCCCCATAATTCTGATGTTGGTACGTTTGAAGTTGTCCCAAGGCTCCTTGCACTATCTTCATATTTTTGGATTGTTTTTTCTTTTTGCTTTTCTGGTTGAGTGTTTTTTGCTTCTTTGTATTTCAAATATTTGACTTGATTCTTGTGATCCTCTAGTCTGCTGTTAGGTCTCTGTATAATATTTTTTATTTCAGTCAGTGTATGCTTAGTTTCTAGTTGGTCCTTTTTCATATCCTCATGGGTCTTGCTAATTTTTCGGCCTTTTCTAGAAAATTATTGCAAAACCTTATAACTGTGATTTTGAACTCTATATCCAGTCATTTGCTTTCCTCCATGTCTTTCATTTGTGATCTGTTTCTTTGTCTCTGCATTTTGGCTGCTTCCTGAGTTGATAGAATGGCTTTGTGTGTTAGGTGTCCTATAGGACCCAGTGGCTCAGCCTCCCCAGTTACCTGAGGTGGACACTCTTGGTGCACCCCTTTGTGGGCTGTGTGCACAGTCCTTTTTAGTTAAGCCTTGATTGTTGTTATTATCACTGGGAGGAATTGACCTCCAGGCCAACTGGCTGTGAGGATCAGCTGTGTCTACACTGGGAGAACTTCTGTGCTGGAGACACCCTTATGAGAGAAGACTTGCAAAAGCCTCTGTGCTCAGCTTGGATGGGGTGGAGTCTCAGGGTGGAGCAGACAGCATTTGTTTCCTGTTGGCCTTTCCCTAATAGGCCCCTGTGTCTCAGTGTCCCGTGGTAATTGCTGCAAGCACCTCTGAGAGAAAGCTGCCCTCAAGTTCTGCCTGCCACCAGACAGTCCAATTTCTCCCCGAATGAGTCTGGATCCCCAGAGTCTTGCCCAGAACTGGAGTTCAGTGCAGTTGGGAGCTTTTGTCTCCCTCCTGCTTGAGAAAGCCAGCCATGCACTCAGTTGTCCGCCCTCTCTGCGTGCGCATCTCAGTACCTCTGCCTCCTGCAGCTCCTCTGAGTCTCAGTGTGCTTTTCTCTTTCCTTTTAGTTGTAGAATTTCCACTCAGCCAGCCTTCCTGTGGTTCTGGATGATGTCTGTTTTGTCTTTTACTTGTAGTTTTGAAATTGTTGTGCAAGGCAGCAGTTTAGGTGTTTACCTATGCCGCCATCTTGGTTTCTCCTGATCCACACTAACTTTTAAAAGTTAGTTATTGTTATCTTTGTAGGTAATTAAACTAATTAACTTTTAGAAATTTAGGGATAGAAATGATCTTGGCTTACTCCTGGATAGGTGCTTGATGGGAGTACAAAAAGTCAGTTGGGAAATTGAGTAAATAATAAACTCTAAAATAATAAAAATGATTTAATAAACTTTAAATCATTGTTAAACTTTATCTCTGTATCTTTGTAGTTAAAAGTATAAAATAATCTCCTGTATATCTACAAACTCTGGGCAGATAAAATACAAAAGTAAATAAAATTATTAAGAATAACTTCTGGTTGCCAGAGCAGAGCAATTGGCAAAAAAAAATTCCCATGACATTATTATTGCACTTACAATGTCCATGTTCCTGGTCAGTATTCCCACTAAAATGGCTAAGCATAAGACCAGGAGTGAATGAGAAGAAGGAAGTCTATAGTATCACACCTTCTTCCACAATCTCCTTGCTGCATCCTGTGAAGGTTATTTGCCTGTATCTACTGTTTCTGATCAGCATTATAGTTTTGCTTCAACTTTCTCTTTACATTTTCCACCTATCAGCCTTACTTCTCAGAACTCTGTATCTGATTCTGCTTTCCCAGGTGGTTTACTACTTAATGAATCTTTCCATCTGCATTGGTCCCTTAAAGTGATCTATGATGGCTAGCTTGATTCCTGTCTCATCATCTGAACTTCGCATCATCCTCAACTTCTTCCTCCTTCTATTTTTCTCTCATCTTGGATCATTCACTAAGTCTTCTATTTCCCTTGAGATTTTCTCTTTTACCCATGGATTATTTAAATGTGGGTCGTTTAGCTTCTGGGCCTTATATTTTTCTGTTATTCATATTTGGTTGTTTTCCTTGTCACAGTAGAGAACATTCTGATCATATGTATTAGTTGTCTCCTATTGGTGCAGGAGGGATACCTGTCCCAGAGTTAAGAGGATACCTGAACTTATGACACTTGACACTGGATAGATGAGATTGACAGCAGTTTATTAGTCCCATATACTCACAGATAAGGAGGACACTACACATCATAGAGGGCCACATGGGGGTTGCCTTAGGAAACAGTGAACAGCCAGGGGCTGTGGAAGGCAGGCTCTGTAGTAGCAATAGGGTGGGGTGCCCCTGGTTCCCATAGGATGACAAGATTGGTTTGTTTGAATAATTCCATGCTGGCAGGGAAATGAAACCTGCTACTCAAGGACATGCAGAAGCTGCTGCTGTTCCCGTTGGTGAGGAGGTTTGTTTGGCCAGGAGACCTTAGCCACACTGCAAGGGGAGGGGAAGTACTGGTTAAACCAGATGAGGCCTTCTCAGTTTCACTAGATGTCAGGGCAGCACATAATAGTGGACCTTAATTTAGATCTGATACCACATTTTCATTATTTTAAATCTGAGCTTTGTTTTATAGCCTATCTTGGTCTGTGTTCCATGCTTTTATTATAAATCTCCTTTCTGAATCTGATAATTTTCTTTGCTCTGTAGTCTACTTTACCTGACATTAATATAGCCGCTCCTGCTTTTTTGATTAATTTTTACATTATATATATATGTAAATATATATATATTTCCATCCTTTTACCTTCAATATTACTTATATCATTACATTTGAAGGAACTTTGTTTTTGAGAGCATATAGGTGGTTCAAAGTTTTTAATCCATTCTGCCCAACTCTGTGTTTTAATTGTTGCATTTAGACCATTTACATTTAATGTGATTATTGACTTGTTAGGGCTTCAGTTAGCCATCTTAATTTTTTATTCTCCCTGTTTTTCATTACTTTTTCCTATTTCCCTGTGAATTATTTGAACATATTTCAGAATTCACATTTGTTTATTTATAGTGCTTATGAGTGTATCTCTTTGCAAAGATATTTTAGTGGTTGCTCAAGGTATAACATTATATACCTGTAATTTATAAGTCTACTGGCTTCACCATTTTACCAGTTTGAATGAAGTGTAGAAACTGTACCTTCCTTTATATCCCTTTACCTTCCCCCATCTCTATATATAAAACACTAATATGCAAATAGACCTAACTATGGAACAATCAAACAATCAAACAACTGAACAACCGGTCACTATGACGTGTGATGACCACTAGGGGATGCGCACAGAACATGTTGGGTATCGGCAACAGGTGGCAGAGCGTGGAACATGGGGGGCATTGGCCATGGCGGGATGGTGGAGCAGGTGAGTTGGGGTGCCAGACCAAGGCAGGGTGCCAGTTGCTGTCATTGGGGTGAGCCTCTGGAAAATTCTTTACTCCCATAACCCGTGCTCCTGCCGGGCACTTGCAACTGCTGCCAGCACCAGTCCCACTCATACCTGTTGATGGTGCTAACCCTGCTCCCACCTGCAGCTGGTGCCAGAGCCACTGCTCGCACCCGCTGCCAGCACCCAGTGCTAGTCCCAATCACTCGGCACTGTCAGTGGGTGCAAGCAGCGGCTGCCAGCCCTGATTGCCCCTGAGGGCTTCTCCACATCCTCCTGCTCCTGAGGGGTGATTGGGGCCAGCAGCTGCCACTCACACCCACTGACGGCGCCAGCCCCGGTTGCACCTGCTGCTGACACTGGCCCCAATCGTTCTGGGCCATCAACGCATGGGAGCGGCCATGGCTGGGGCTGCCAGCAGACAAGAGATTGGGGTCCATGGAGGGAGGGTCCGGGCAGGGGGCGGAGGATGGGTTGAGACCCACCTCTGTGCCCACTGCAGCTTTATGGCCCATAGTTCCTTTTAAGGTGCACAAATTCATGCACTGAACCCCTAGTTTATAATATAATTGTCTTAAATATTTCTTCTACATGCATTTAGAATCATATGAAAAGTGTCATAATTTTTATTTCAATTCTCAAACATCATTACTGCTTCCCTTATGACCTCCACTGACAGCATACTAAAAGGTGGACTTAGAGAAGAAAAGTCTATTTTATTTGTCTGTGTTTTCACTTACTGTATTCTTTCTTCCTGATGTTCCAGGATTCCTTCTTTTATTGTTTGCTCTGTTTAGAGAGTTTCTTTTAGCCATTGGTTTAAGAGAGGTCTGCTGGTAGCAAATCTCTTAGATTTTCTCCAACAGAGAATGTCTTAATTTACTCTTTATTCCTTAAAGATATTTTCACTAGATGTAGAATTCTGGATTGACAGTTCTCTATTTTCAGCATGTGAAAAAGGTAAAAATTCTATTTGGCCTCTTGGTGATGATGAGAACTCCACTATCATTCAAACTGTTCTTTCCCTATAGGTAACAGTTGCTTCCTCTTGCTACTTTTAACATTATTTTTCTTTGTCTGTAGCTTTCAGAAGTTTGACTGTGTGTTCTGGTGTGATTTTGTTGGGATTGTATTGTTTAGGCTTTATTCAGCTTCTTGAATTTGCAGGTTTATGTCTTTCTCCTCCCTTCCCAGGACTCCAATGAAACAAATGTTAGATCTGCAATAGCCCCACAAATCCTCAAGGCTTTAATTTTTTTTCTCAGTCTATTTTCACTCTGTTGTAGATATTGGGCAACTTATTTTCTATTTCAAGTTCACTAATTCTTTCTTTTGTTCCCTCCATTCTCTTTTTGAGCCCATTCAATAAATTTTAAATATTGATTACTGTATTTTCAATTCTAAAATTCCCCTCTGGCTTTACCTTATATCTCCTATTTCTTTGCTAAGACTCTATTTTTATTTTTTACAATTTTTATGATGGCTAATTTAAAGTGTTTGTCAAATAATTCGACATCTTTGTTATTACAGTGTTGACATCTTATTTTTTATTTAGTACTAGTGGCCCAATGCACAAAATTCTTGCACATAAAAAGGGGATTAGAGGGAATATTTAATGTTGCTATTTGCCCTTTCTCTATAATAGAAGTGTCAAAGATGAAAGAAAATTAGTAAAACGTATATGAAAATCTTCCTCCTGTCAGAGTCTGGGGCTTGCCGCACGACCCAGAGTCAAGTCCCTGCCCACCTGCAGTGCCTCATAATCACCCGAGACCCAGACCCACCTGGCCCCACCCCCATTGGGTGAGATCCAGACCTGGCCAGCCCCACCCCCGTCAAGCCCCGCCAGGTGGGGGGGTGCAGTCTCAGGGCCCCCATCAATTTCCATCGGGTGCAGCCTGAGGTCCCCCATCAAGCCCCGCCAGTCATGGGCACACCTTGAGATCCTCCATCAAGCCCTGCCAGGTAGGGGGTGTGGTCTGAGATCCCCCATCAAGCTTCGCCTGGTGGGGGGGGCAGCCTCAGGTCCCCTGTTAAGCCCCACTGGGCAGGGGGCACAGCCTCAGGTTGCCCCAGCCTGGCGTCAGGCAGGGATGCAGCCTGAGGTTCCCTGGCTTGGGGTGAGGGAAGCAGCCTGAGGTCCCCTGGCCCAGCACCGGGGAGGGGGATGCACCTTGAGGTCCCCTGTCAAGCTCTGCTGGGCAGGGGGCATGGCCTGAGATCCCTTGGCCTGACGCTGGGGCCGGGAGCGTGGCCTGAGGTCCCCTGTCAAGCACCACTGGGCTGGGGGCACAGCCTCAGGTCCCTGCTGATTGTTCCTTAAGGTTCGTTATGGGAACTCGTCCTCCCCTGTGGGTGCAACCATCCTGTGTTACAGAACCCCCACCTCCACTGTGGGCGCCGCCATCTTTGTGATGGTGTGATGGTCAATTTGCACATTCCCTCTTTATTAGATAGGATAAGTTCATATTGGTCATATGTTAAATGATTTTAAATTGAAACTGGACATTTTGAATATTAAGAGATTTGAGATCTTACTTAAACCTTATAATTTAACTGGATTTTTCTCACAGCACTTTGGGAGAAGAAGGAGGTAGCTTGGTGCTGCAGATGGATGTAAAAGTCCAGGCTCTCCATCATCTCTGTTGACACCCAAGGGAGGGAACTCCTCATTATTGCTGGATGGGTGGGAGTTTTGACTTCCTCTAGACCTCCACACATACCTTTTTTGTTACTGGCTAGAAAGGGTAGGAGTTATTTATTACTGCCTCCTTTGTGACCTCCACTGACAGCATGTTGAAAGGTGGCCTCATCAGCTCTACTATGCCTCCTCCGACACCATGCCATCAGGAAGAATAAGGAGTGCTTTGTTACTATAGGATGGGTGTGGAAACCCAGGCTCTGTATATGGTCTATAGTGACACCAGAAGAGAACTACTCATTCCTGTTCATTGGGGATGAAAGTCCTGGGTCCCTACTCAAGCTACTCTGCCACCACCCTTGTAGGATTGTTGGAGTATTTTAATACAGATTGACAAAGATGGAAGTCTAGGGTGTCAACCTAGCCTTTGCTGTGTGGATGGGAGTGTCGCCACAGTATGTCTTTTTTTTCACCCTGTGGTGTTTGGCTTTTTTAGAGTGTTGTTTTTTTTTTCCTTTAAAAGTTTTATGCTTTGCTAGATTGTCCCATTTCTGGTCCTTTGTCTCAAGATATCAGGCTTTTTGTAGGGGTTTTTAAAAAATCTATTTGTGTTGACATTTCTGGTTGTTGACTTCTGTAGCATCCAGTTTAAAATACAGTCAAACCTTGGTTTTCGAACTTCTCCCATCTCGAACAATTTGTTCACAGAAAAATGTCTTGGTTGTTGAACAAAACTTTAGTTTTCCACCCAAAAACCCTTTCATGCTGATACCTGTATGATCAGTCATATGTCTCTCAGGTGACAAACAAAGGAGAGAATGTAAGAATATGAGTCAGTTTACCATTAAACCTCACATTGTTAACATCTCGGGGAATTGTGCTGTGAATTTTTTTTTTTTTTTGCTGCTTATTATTATTAAATGCATACATTGAATCACCATGGATCGTAAGAAGGTTCATGATAGCAACAAAGTGAAAAGAAGAGTTGTGAGAACAACAATAGAGCTTTAAAAAGAAATAATTGCTAAGTATGTAGAGTTATTTCTATATCTGATCTGGCTACTGAGTATGGCATGGTGAAATCGACAATTAGCATAATTTTAAAACATAAAGAGGCCATCGATAGTGCTGACATTGCTAAGGGTGGTACTAAGGTTACATTTCATTTTCTTTTTGTTATATTTTCATTTACATTTCATGTCCTTTTTGTTTTCAAATGTTTTTTTATAGATTAAACAGTACATTAGACATGTACTGTATATAAATAAAGTTAAAACAGGGAACCATTTGGAAGTCTGGAAAGGATTAATTCAATTTACATTATTTCTAATGGGAAAAATGATTCAGTTTTTGAATAAATTGTTTCTCAAACAGCCTTCCGGAATAAATTAAGTTGGAGAACTGAGGTTCCACTGTGTATGGGGCAAAAGAAAACCTGGGGAACGTATCACATTGTTATGCTTTAGGTCCTGAGGTTCCTAGCTTGTCTGTCTGCTTTTTTCTCTCCACCTTTTAGAGTCTTCTTATTTTTGTTTCACATATAATATTCAGATGTTTTAGTTGTATTTAGTGGGATGAGTAGGGAAAAGTATGCCTACTTCATCTTTCTCTAAGTGGAAGTACACTCATCAAATTTTTTTAATTCTACTACTAATTATAGAAATTACTTGATTTTCATGAGTATTGGGTTCTCATGTAAGAATTCCCCAATTCTTAAATACATAATAATTTACAACATACTATAAAATACCTTATATTTTCAATATATTTTATAGTATTATGTATTATATATCAAAATATTAGAACACATAGTATATATTACTATTTATTACATCCTATATAATAAAAGGCTAATATGCAAATCGACTGAACAGTGGCATGACCAGTCGCTATGATGTGCACTGACCACCAGGGGACAGACGCTCAATGCAGGAGCTAACCCCTGGTGTTCAGTGTGCTCCCACAGGGGGAGCGCCACTCAGCCAGAAGTCCTGAGCTGGGCTTACAGCTGGCGAGCACAGTGGTGATGGCGGGAGCCTTTCCCACCTCTGCAGCAGCACTAAGGATGTCCGACTGTCAGCTTAAGCCTGCTCCCTGTGGGGAGTGGGCCCAAGCCATCAGTCGGACATCCCCCAAGGGCTCCCAGACTGTGAGAGGGTGCAGACTGGGCTGAGGGACCCCCCCAAGTTCACAAATATCATGCATCAGGCCTCTAGTATATATATAAAATACTAATGATACAAAATATACTATTTCGGAAGCCATGAAAGGTGCTGCTGTGGTGTCCTGCCATGAAGAAATAATGTCTAACAACCTCAGCCGCTGCCCTCTGGACCTACCATTGCTCCCTGTGGCTCGTGACTGAGCACATTGAGGATATTAATACAGGCCCATTCTTGAGATACTTGGGACTCCTCCAATCAGAGATTCCCCATCATTCTGACTGGATTGTTCTTTGAACTTGGCTGCATTGCAAGGAATCTGCCTTTCTTCCCTCATCTCCACAAGTGTTATACCTGCATTGTGGTCTGAAGGATCTGCTTGCTAACTCTGGTTCGCTCCCCTTCCTTCTTCACAGGCATTTTCCTCATGTACAGCTAATCTCACTCTTTTTTGGAGGACCCAAACAAATACAATCATCAAGTATTTTAAGTATCTAGATTTAAATTATAAATATAATTTATAAATTTAAATTTATAATTTAAATCTAGATATAGGTATAGATATATGTGATCTATAAATATGCGACATAATACAATGTACTACACAAAACTATGTATATAAATGTAAGTGTTATGCAGAAAAATTTGATAATTACCAAATATTATTTTTTTGGCAATTCTGGAGGTAGATGGTAGGGATAACGTGGCTCACTAATGGCCAAGTAATTATCTCTTTTATACCAACCCACAGTATTCACAACTCTGCCAAACATTACAAATTCTCATGTCATCAAACTTCACAGTTAATTTTGAAAGAACAAAGGCCTACACAGCATTGTCCAATAGAACTTTCTGCAAATGTAGACACATCCTGTTTCTTCACTGTCCAATAAGGTAACCACTAGCTAAATATGGCCATTGAATGCTTGAAATATGGCTAGTGTGACTATAGAAGTTTTAATGTTATTTAATTTTAATTAATTTAAATTTAAGTAGCCATAGAGGCTATTTATTGAACAGTGTAGGCAGTAGTAGTTCACAAATTCTTACCCTGCCTCCATCCCAATGATTACTGACTGAGGTCAGGCCTTCATCTTCACCTGCCTGGCTATTACATACAATAACTTTCTAAATCTTTGCCATGTAACTCCCGTTAGCCTCTAAGTTATCACTAGGGTGTTTATTCTAAAATACAAAATCATGTCATTCCTGCTGAAAAGACAGTCCAGAGGGTGGGATTATGACTTAATTGCTACACTCTACATACCCAGCAGCTTTTAGGCCTCATAAATGTCCATTGGAAGAAAAATGAACATATTTTAACAGCAGGGAATTCCAGAGATAGCTTGCCTTACTGCCCTATTTGGGGAGATTTAAGGCAATGTGCAAGATAATGAAGGAATATTTTGGGGAGGTGACCTAAGCAGGTGTCTACTCCCTACCCCCACGCCCAAGTGCATAAAGTTTGTGTGACTTACTACATTCTGGTGGGCAGGCCCACTTCCCAAGCATCTACATCAGTGTATTACCAACACAGTGGTGGGGGAAGAAACACATTTCTGGACCTCTCCCAAAGTGACCCGCTGTGAAACATCGCCATGGGCAAAGGCTAAGGAAATAAGATTCTCAAGAAGGAAAAAAATCACACTTGCAAAACATAAGATGCCATTTTTAACCCTCTGAATCATTTCAGTAACCAACTCATTGTTTTCCTTTTTGCTTTTTTACACAAGGCAAAACGTGACTTGAAAGACTTCTGTCAATAGCGAAGCTTATTTCATTTAAATGTGATCTTTGCCATAAACGTTATTTTGAGTATTAGCAGTATTTCTGCATCTTGGGATATGCACACAGCCTTTAGTATGTTTGGATACAGATGGTCCTCAGATGAATGCATGCATTTTTCTCTCCTCCTCCCCTCCAGCATCCTCCTGTTCTCATCCCACAGGCAGGTCTTCCCAGCAGACAACACCCCGCCCTCCAGTCGCAGTCTTCTCTATGAGGACGCACTTGGTTTCTCAGCTCAGTGAACTCTCCCTGTGTCAGGGAGGGAAGACTTAATCGCAGGTTTTCACATTATCAAAGAAAATGTTTAGATGGGGAGGGATCAGCCATATTAGAGAAATGTGGCGTGCTTAGAAACGAGTGGCACAAACTCCTTGTCTTTCCCTGGCAGGGAACACAGGAAGAAAATCTTTGGCTGTTATTAAAATAATCCGTATTTGATTACTTTTCCCCAACAAGTGTTTGATTCACTTGGAATCCAATTGTTAAGATTGATGCATGGTCAAATAAATTTGCAATTGCCTATGTGGTCCATGTGCATGTGATGGGATAATTCCTTAATTTACTTGCTATAAAGTTATACACAGCAATAACATTTTATTATTTTGTAACTTGCAATTACAATTGTTTTAAATCCTTTGCTTTGCTTTATCATTAGTGACAAAGTGGTACTGTTTAGTTCAGCTCCGGCATGAAAGGTGATATTATTATTATTATTATTTATTCTTGTCCTTTCCTTGACCAGAGGCTAAGGAAGTCCCTTGTCTAATAAAGCCAACTACAAACTACAGGAAGTAAGATGCTACCTGCAATGGCTGTTTATTGGGAACACTAATATACAGCGGGAGGAAATAGCTCTGTCTGCAATTATACGTCAAGCTCTCATTTTCCATTCTAGTACATCTACACTCAACCAATAAACCCCACTTTCTTGTGCATGTCACTAGCTTTATGCTTCAGTTCAGAGAGCAGAATTCCCCAACTTGCTCTCCCACCACCTTTAACTTTCCTTCTGACGGCACAGCAAAAGCTCATGGTATCTCCCTCCTTCCAAAAGGCCGGGTAGAGGTTCCTTTCCCTCTGTGAGAAAGCAGATGTGCTTACTGGCAGGCCGAAGCATAGAAGGCAGCCAGGTATAGGTTTGTTTCCAATGTGAGTGTTTTTACTTGACACATTCTGAGGAGAGCAAACTGCTGCTGTCTGGCAGATTAATAATTTCCTTGTCATGGGACAGTGACGTAAAATATCTGCATATTTGAAAAAAGCCAGACACAATAAGTACATACTGTCTGAATCCTTTTGTGCAGAGTCCATAACAGGCAGCAGAAATCAGAAACGGGCATTGATCACTCCTGAGGGGCCCTGGAGGCTGAGCGCTCCCGTTTCTCCATCTGAACTATGTTAGCACGAGTGTGGTCGCTTCGTGAAGAAGCATAGAGCTGTCCACTGATGATGTGTGTACTTTCTGAGCTTATGACACACTTCCACTAGAGACTGACACTCACACTGAAACACACAGAAAACACGCTAAAAATGTTTTCCATACAGGCCATCAGGACAGTGTTTGTGGATTTGGATCTAAAAGGCCTGCATTTACTGCTGTTTTTCTTCTTCACCAGGTCTCATGACTATTAAACACGCAAATGCGATACTAAGTAACTAGTCACA
Source organism: Corynorhinus townsendii (assembly GCA_026230045.1). NCBI lineage: Eukaryota > Metazoa > Chordata > Mammalia > Chiroptera > Vespertilionidae > Corynorhinus > Corynorhinus townsendii. The sequence continues at coordinate 136,261,535 of JAPDVU010000002.1, read as the reverse complement.
TTTTTTTTCCCCCTGAGAACATAAGCCGATTGCTTACTTTCTGGTACCTAAACATTAATAAAATGCGGTGATTTTCTAAAGAGGACTCTTCGGCTCAGATAGCTCCGAGAATAAATGCCAGGGCTTCTGCCAACCTAGAGTCATTTAAAAAATTACTCCCAGCCACCCCCAACCCAACTGCCACCAAACTGTTGAGCTGAAGGGGAAAACCCACGGAAACTGCAAACCCGAGGGCAGGAAGTCAGAAAGCAGGCGTAATGATATTTACTCAAAGTCGGATTCACATCCTACTTAACTCCATGGGAACTCTCAACAGTTGGGCTTGACAATTCCAGCATTTCTGAGGCTCATTAACCTATTTGCAGGTGCTCTGCTTTCTGAGCTGCCTTTGTTCAAAGAAAAACACTCTCAAAATTCTCTGACTGCAGCCTGCCTCCTCAGTTCAGAGGTAATCGTGACATTTGTCAAGGCTCTTAGAAAGGAAATGAAAGCTTTGGTGATTCTGAAGTGGCGAGTTGTAAGATTAGTAATCCAATCAAACATTTAATGTGAAACCCACTGTAATTGGAGTGAGACATGGTAGGTAAATAGTCTTGAATGGCTGGGCAAATCTTCCTAGGCTGCTATTTATGAAATCAGGCTGTGCTAAAACCCCAAGTCTCTAAACCATTTAGTAAAGACGAGAGAACCAGAGCATTTCCTCATGTCCTTCCTTTATTTCTTAGGACATGTGTCTATTTTTCTGCTGAATCGCAGAGTGGGATTCTTGAGCTAAATTATTCTGCCCAATCAGGCTAAGCCCAGGGGAGCAGGGCAATTCTCATTCAGTGGATTCTATTATGGGTTGCCTTTAAGAATCACATTGTTTCTAAAATGCAAGGACTGCAAAATATTTTGCTGGGTGCACTCCTTTTTGAGACATTTTAGGATTTGCAAATTTCCCTTAACTCTTTTCCTCTGTAAAGAAAGCCTTGAAGTCCCCCTTCATACTGGGGTCTCTGCTATACAATACGTTTGTGTAGCAGAGACCTTTCCCAGGATTTGCAGGAATGAGCCCCTTGAACAGGGGCCAAGACCAGCCTGCCTTACACCAATTTCTATGTTGCCCAGAGAAGGGCTGGAGATAGTCTCTTGGATATTAATCACTATTCTTTTCTAGTTTCCAAATATGTCCTTTTTTGAGAATTGCCTTACAAATAACCTCTCTCTCTGCAATATTTAAGAGCTAACTGTATTGATATCTTAAAATCTAAAGCTTACCCTGAGAGTATATGGGTAAAAGCTTAGAGTATCCAGAACAAATGATTGGACCATATTTTTGTGGGTTTGGATGGAGAGTGGTCAACCACACTCTCTTTTCTTGGGGGAAAGACATATTCTATTTCTTAGCAGACCAAGGACTGGGGCACAGGTCTGCTGATTCCTGTTCCAAAGATGCTACCACCAGCTCAGACCCCACCTTACCATATACTTACTGTTGCAAACCTTCCCTATACTGATCTTCTGAAAGCTGGAGTAAATGATCTACAAATCCTGAGCAGTCAGGTACAGGGGTTAACTGTAGCCACAGGTGTAAAGGTAGCATTGTGTGGAATTGGTATTTTTTTCTGACAACACCCTGCAAAGATTCTTTGTTGGATTAACAGACACATTGAAAAACTAGGTGGCTAACTCTTGGTTTGGTAGTGCTACTTTATTCATGTCAACACTGATCCTACATCTTGTACAAACAGCTTTTAATATCCTTAGTCACACTAATGAAAGCAAAAGAAGTTGGAGAAATGTTTATCTCACCAAGAGAGAGAGCTTTTGCTTTGTTTTAGGGGCAGCTTGGAGTAGATTTCATCAGTTTTGCATCTTAAGGAGTGTAATTTGACTTTGATGATATAGATGTAACTTTCATTAAGAAGCTGGAACATTCATAAAGTCCAGGGTATGTGCTGAGGGGAAATAACTGTGTATATATCTGGGACTGCTTCATCTAGAAAGATGAAAAGGAGGTGATGTATGTGATGCTGTGACTGAGGAGTGTACACCTCAGGAAGAGGAAACTGAGATGCCCACTTACCTGTAATTATCAAAGAACATGATGGCTGAATGAATCAGCTATTCCCAATCTACCTGAACTAATTGCCTCATATGTGGCATGAATGGGAACTTTTGGGTGTTTGTAATACAGACTGGTTATTATCTACCCATTGAATCTACTGAATACCATTGCCTTTAGATGAAACAACTTTTGTCTGAAGCTAAAATAAAACTTCTCAGCCTATCTCAGACTAAAAACCAGAGTCCTTATAAAGACCTACAAAATGGAATATAATCTGGCCCCAGAGACCTTTCCCATCACACTTCTTGCTCATTCTGTCCTGGCAATCAAAACCCCTTTAGATCTTTAAACACTCCAGGCATGCCCCAATCTTGGTTCCTCATTGTCCTAGCTGTTCCCTCTGCATGGAACTCTAACAACTCCATACTTAACCAGCTCACTTTTTCCTTTCCTTTCATTCGTGGTTCAAACATAACCTCCATGAGGTCTACTCTGCCCACCCACTTAAATTACAGAAATCTCCTTTAGCACTTTTGCTTCCCCCACTTTTACTGAATATGGGAGTGATTGCAATCATCTCTGTAACCTGCTTGAATTTTTCTCCAGAGCTCATTCCATATTCTAAAAAAATTATAATTCTCACTTAGTTACTATGTTGACTTGAAATTAGCCACTTTTCCCCAGGAGAATTTAAGCTGTCAAAGAGCAGGGATTTGTTCGTTTTGTCCACTGATGAATCTGCAGAACCTAGAATGGTGCCCAGCACAGAGCAGGTACTCGTTATATATTTGTTGAATGAATGAACAAACAGTTGAATCTGTTGGAGCATTGGTGAAGAACTAGGTACAAGAAAATTAAGCAACAAAAAGTGAATTGCTCACTACCACCTTTAGAAAAAAACCAGAAAGTTGTCTGGGACAAAAAATGTAATCTTGGCTGAGAAAAGAACAATCTATACTAATAAAAGGGTAATAGGCAAATTGGTCAGGAAGCCCTCACAGTAACAACTGAACAGCAGGCTGCGTGGGGCCACCAGGCCAACAGGGGGGTCAGTGAGGGATGACCAAATGACCGAAAAGCAGCCTGTGTGGGGTGACCATGCTGGCAGGGGGTGGGGGGAGGCGGGGGGGGGGAAGGGCAGTGAAGGGAGACCAAACGACCAAACAGCAGGCTGCATGGGGCAACCAGGCTGGCAGGTGGAGCAGTGAGTGGCTACCAGGCTGGCAGGGTGTGCAGTTAGGGGTGACCAGGCCAGCAGGGGGGGTAGTTAGGGGTGACCAGGTCAGCAGAGGGGCAACCAGGTTGGCAGGGGCAGTTGGGAGTGACCAGGTCAACAGGGGGGCAGTTAGGGGTGACCAGGCTGGCAGCAGGGGAAGTTAGGGATGATCAGGCAGGCAGGCAGGTGAGCAGTTAGGAGCCTGTGGTCCCAGATTGTGAGAGGGATCTCAGATTGGAGAGGGTGCAGGCTGGGGTGAGTCCCTCCTTCCCCCGCACAAATTTCATGCACTGGTCCTCTAGTGTGTATATAACCAAAATAACATAAAAGTTGAATATTGATTAAATAAACCAGTTTGTTACATCTTTCTTAGGAAGATGAAGAGAGAGGTGGGAACAATGCTAATGATTTGACCTATTATAATAGAAAATCAATAAATAATGTCTAAAATTGATAAATGGAGAAACTTCAGACAAAGTATGTTATTTAGAAATATGAATGCAAATAACAGAATGAAACAAAAAGGTTGAAAGTCTGGGAGTTTGCGGAATATTGGGATTAGAGATGATGTTTTTCATTATGAAATATATTACTACTTGAGTGTACATATTACATTGATAAAATAAAATATCATTAAGAAAAGAAATATTGCCTGGCCGATGTGGCTCTGTGGTTGAGCACTGACCTATGAACCAGGAGGTTATGGTGTGATTCCTGATCAGGGCACATGCCCTAGTTGTGGGCTTGATTGCCTCTTCCTTCCTTTCTGAAATCAATGAAATGTATTAAAAAAAGAAAAAGAAAAAAAAGGAAATATTTCCCATAAGCACCACCTTTTCTTCACATTTCTCTTCAACTTCTTTTTAAATTTTCTCTTTGAAGAATACTTTTAGCTAATTCTTTCTACTTATTCTATGAAATATAAGAGTAAATATGAAGTATTAAAATCACTAGCTTAGTAAAAAATTTAAATTGTCTTAAGTACACTTCAGAGAGAATGGGTAAAGATTTCAGTGCTGCCCAGCTGGTGTGGCTCAATGGTTGAACCAGGAGGTCAGGCTTTGATTACCTGTCAGGGCACATGCCTGGGTTGCAGACTTGATCCCCAGTGTGGGGTGTGCAGGAGGCAGCTGATCAATGATTCTCCCTCATCATTGATGTTTCTATCATTTTCTCCTTCCTTCCTCTCTGAAATCAATAAAAAATATATTAAAAAAAAGATTTTTAGTGTTGCCTTGATGTTTAGATTTTTAAAAATAACATACTTATGGAGAAAAGGTTCAATGTGCTATTATCTGCAGACATGCAGCTTACCACCCAAAACAAGGGAAGTACACTGAAGAAAAATGAATATATGGGTTCAGAAAATTTATGGATTGTTTTTTTGGCTAAATGTTACATTTAGGCCAGTCAATGACTCATTTAGATTACAGTTCTATACCTCATGAGTAAACTCATGACAAACATTAGCAACAATAAAAAAGTCACTAAACATACAAATATATGTGTATAAACATAAATGTAAATAAATTAGGGGCTCAGTGCACGAATTCATGTACCTTGAAAGGAACTGTGGGCTGCAAGGCTGTGGTGGACAAAGGGGTGAGTCTCTGCCCATCCTCTGTGCCCCCATCTGGCCCCTCCCACAGCGGCCCCGGTCCCCTGTCTGCTGGCAGCCCCACTCCCCACTGCCACTGCCACCACTCCCACATGCTGATGGTGCTGGTCACACTCACCCACAGTGACACAGAGTGATTGGGGCCAGCGCCAGCAGCCGTGCGAGCGGGACCCATACTGTCAATGGGTGTGAGCAGCAGCTGCTGCCTTGATGACCCCTCAGGGGCAGGGGGAGGTGGAGAAGCCCTGAGCGGTAATTGGGGCTGGCAGCTGCTTCTCACACACACTGACGGTGCTGAGCGATAGGAGCCAGTGCTGGGTGCTGGCAGCAGGTTCGAGTGATGGCTCCAGTGCCAACAGCAGGAGCGAGCACTGGGCTGGACCACAGCATGCGGGAGCAAAGAATTTTCAGTAACCACCAGAGGCTTGCCCTGATGACAGTGACTGGTGCCCCACCTTGGTCTGGTGCCCCTGCTCACCTGCTCCATCATCCCACCGTGGCTAGCCTATGCCTGCCTTGTTCCACGCTCTGCTGCCTGCTGCCAATGCCCGCCATGTTCAGTGCACGTCATAGTGACTGGTTGTTCAATTGTTCGGTTGTTTGATTTTTCTGCCCTTCGATCTATTTGCATATTAGGGTTTTATATATATAGATTATATATGTACAAGGTGTGGCAAAAGTAGGTTTATATTTGTCAGTACATGAAACACCGAGTTTATTTTTGTATTATTATTTATCAATTATTTTATTATTTTCCATTTGAACATTTATAAACCTACTTTTGCTCCACCCAGAATATAAATATTCTTTTTCTAGTATATTGATTCCAAGCACAGAATACTACAACTCAAATTCCATCATCCAGAAATGTATTTGTGTACCAATAACAGACCTTGAAAGAGTCATCTAGAACCGTGGTTGGCAAATTGCGGCCCGTGAGCCACATGCGGCTCTTTGGCCCCTCTTCCACAAAATAACACAGCCTGGGCGAGTCTATTTTGAAGAAGTGGCATTAGAAGAAGTTTAAGTTTAAAATATTTGGCTCTCAAAAGAAATTTCAATCGTTGTACTGTTGATATTTGGCTCTGTTGACTAATGAGTTTGCCGACCACTGATCTAGAACATCTAATTACCTACAAGTGCACTTTGGATGTGTTCTCAGAGTCATGAGCCATCTCACAAATAGCACTATCAACTGAATCATTTAAAGGATTATTGAAGCCATGGTAGTGACCTTCAAAGGAACATTCTATATTTACCAATTTATAATGACCTCTATATGTATGTGTTGAGACCGATTGGATTCCTTTCTAAATATTAGGGTAAACACACATATGTTTATACAGATAAACATATGTGTATACAGATAGATACAGATATGTGGACATGTATATAGAGATGTGTACATGAATGTAATACCTTTAACAGTTATGTAGCAATAGATTGTCATGTGATGTAACAACTTTTTAAAAAATATATACATTTTTATTGATTTCAGAGCAGAACGGGGAGGGAGAGATAGAAACATCAGTGATGAGAGAGAATCGTTGTTTGGCTGCTGCTGCATGTCCCACACTGGGGATTGATCCTGCAACCTGGGCATGTGTCATGACCTCCTGGTTTATAGGTTGATGCTCAGCCACTGAGCCACGTTAGCTGGGCAATGTAACAACTTTTAATTCAATCATCCTATGAACATAATTCAAGATGCACATAACTATAAATTATTTAAGATTATAAATTATTTATGATTATTTCAATAGGTAGTTGCATTTTATTCTAAAATTAACATTCTCATTTTTTACTTTAAAGTTTATGATGAGGTCTTTCAATTATAGCTATATGCTCATTCCTAGCATAGCAGCCATTGCCTAGTATTACTAACTAGAGGCCCAATGCACGAAATTCATGCAAGGGCCTCTGCCTCAGCCCCCACCACTGCAGCTTTGTCTGGAAGGAACGACGGCCAGAAGGACGCCACTCTAATTAGCATATTGCCCTTTTATTATTATAGATGACTATACTTTCTCAGTGCTTGATTCACAGTTGCCATTCAGTTTGTAAAAAGACAGGAAGAGAGAAAGAAAGTAAAGAAGTGAGGGAGAAAGGGAGAAGAAAAGAGAAAGCATAAAAGGGAGAAGCCAGGGAGAGATTCCCAGAATGAACAATTTGAGTATCTTGTTTAATACAAGATGAAAGTCACATACATGGCTAATACAAAACATAAAGCTATTACCTAATTCTGTTACTTTTGAGCAGCAAATTGTCCAGGCTGTTTTAGTAGAAAACTCAAGTGAGACAAACACTGTGTTTTTCTGGAGACTTACAAATTGATCTCTGCATGAAACAGAGTACACAGAAGAATCAAATGAGAATGATCTTAGGAATGCCACTGAGACAGCCTCTGAAAGGACTAGAGAACAGTTCTGGAGGGACAGTCAGAAGCACGAATTTGACTTAATGGGGCAAAAATTAGTAAACACCATGGCATTAGACAGACAAATCTGACATGGAATGGGCAGTGCACATTGAAAATGAATTGCTGAGCCCACTGTAATGGTTTTAGTTATATTTTTGTATGGATGGTTCCTACTTAACGTTACTGTGTTACGTGATTGGACAGGATAGACTAGGAGTGGTCCAGCCTGGGACTTCACACATAAAAGATGCATTCACTCTAATCAGATGAGTAAGTCTATAAAGAACCAGTGAGATAAAGGCAGTTTATACAAACTAAGGGAGACATCTTGGGTCCAAAGGCCAGTATAATAGGGATGAAAGACTCAGGCAAAGTCCCTGGGACACAAGGAGTCAGGAACCTGGCAGGTGATGTGTGTGAGAGCAAAGGAAGCAGTGGCAAGCCAAAGTATGCCCGAACGAAGACATCTCCAGGTATCTTCCCATGGTCTTGGTGGTGCAGAAGATGGATCTTCTCTGTGAAGGTAAAGGGACCACCTGACCAGTGTGGAAGAGTGAGAGAACCAGGAAGAAGTGCTTTTGAAAACCGGATAGTCAGGACCATCTTCCAAAGTAAATATGGGGGAGCTATAGAAACAAGAAAATTAAGCTGCATTTTAAGGTTGTAAACTTTTTCAACCTATGTTTCCATCCAAGACAAGTAGGATGTAGTCATAAATAAGATGAACCCCAGGCCTAAAATAGCAATTCTTGAGACAATTCTCTTGTTTTTCATTAGGTCCACAAACTCAGTTCTGGAAAATGGACCATGCAGTTCTGCCTCCTATTAATATAAATCTTCTTTCTGTTGTATGTCTTCAACCCGAAGGTGTATGATGGTACCCCATTAGAGTACAGGCCAAATTTCATTGCAGCAAATCCTCAAAGAATGTCCTGGAATTGGCTGCATCCAATGTTGCTTGAACTAAGAGGGCCATTGGCTAAAGATCCAGATTCTTATTATGATAATGGCATCCATTGTAATGTTATTTGATCTGTGATAATATTAGTGATTAGACAGAGAAATCCTTATAGATGATTTTTTTATGCTATTATTTATTGAACCTGGCTAGATTTAACTATTTTTCCTGAATATGGGTCTGAATTTTGGCTTTGGGTCAGATTTTTCTTCCCAGTTTCTCAGGCACTGACTCCATGCTATGGTGTTTGGATTGCAAATATTGCAAGGGAATGCTTAAACACAAACAAAATGTCTCACAAATTAAATGTCATTGTGCAATTTGCTTCCTGAAACTCAGAAAGAGGAGCTAGAGGCCCGGGCTCCATGCCCAGCTCTTCCACTGACATTCAAGGTGACCTTGGGGGGGGAGGGTGAATGATTTAACTGTTTCTTGCCTGCTGACACTTGGGAGCATTGCAAACACATCCCTGAGGTTTGTAGGTTCTTTGCAGAATTTTGACGGATTATGGTATGGAGTTACATGAAGCTCTTCTTCCTTTCCTCTGTCCACTTGTCTCTGTGAGGCCCTCTGGGGGAAAATATTGACAAGGGGAGCTAGATATTAGGCAGTTCTGATATTAATGATATCAATGACAGCATCATCCCCTAGAAGAAAAAGCAATGAGTCAACATACACAATGTTTATTCTCATACATATAATTTTCAACCAATTTGCCAGAAAATCTATTTTTCCTGTAAAATAAGCCGAACATTACCATGGCACATAAGAAGTGACAGTTTTCCATCTCCTGTAGGGAACTGAGTAAGAACTTGACCTAGAGTTAGACTGACTGAATAACCTCACTTTGGCAAGTTCCTTAACTGCTCTGTACCTCAGTTTCCTCTTAGGTAAAACTGTACCTATTGTATAAGCTTGTGGTAAGGACAAATTAACACATACATTTAAAGTGCTTGGAACCATACCTGGAACTTCGTAAGCATTTGATAAATGCTAACCACTATTGTTGTCAGTCTCCTTGTTATTAATATGACTAGAGGCCTGGTGCACAAAATTTGTGCATGGGGGGTGGGGTCCCTCAGCCTGACTTGCACCCTCTCCAATTTGGGAGCCCTCAGGGGATGTCCTGCTGATGGCTTAGACCTGCTCCCTGTGGTTCTCTACTATCTGTGGGGCCCGCTTGGCTGCTTCTGGGTTGCCACGGTGACTTCCAAGCGGGACCTGCTGTGCACTGTCTGTGGGGGCCCGCTTGGCCATTCCTGGGTCACCACGGTGATGGCCAAGCTGGTCCTGCTCTCAGCAGCTGCCCCCGGGACTAGAGGACTCCAGCGGCTCTGAGAGGACTGGGCGCTGCCATCTTGTGGTTATGGGTGCCACCATCTTTGTGTCAGAGTGATGGTTAATTTGCATATTACTCTTTTATTAGATAGATTAGTCCTAGATAGAGCACATGGTGTTAAATTTGCAAAACCAAGAGAAATTGGTTGTCCAAAATAAGAATGTCAGTTACAAAAAAGAAATGTGTTGCTTTGAATCTGAAGAAGGTTGGAAGAGGCAATAAATAGATCATGGTCAGTCAACAGAGAAGGGGTCAGTTCATGGTTAAATGCCCTCCAACAATCATCTGGATAACATTAAGCATTTCACGATATTACCAAATTTTTTACTCAAGGCAGCAGTGTCTCTTGCTATGCTGAAACCAAGAAACTCAGCTTTGACCAGGAGAAAAGGTTAAATTCGGATTAGGGATGTAGCCTAACCAGGTGGTTGCCTTAAATGCAGTGCATAGGCTCACAGCAGGTATGTCCAGCCAGTAACCAAATGTGTTCTGTGCTCCAATTAGATTAGGATGTTTGCAGCCACTTTCCTCCTCAATCTGGCCATTTTCCCCCTTTATTAGAACCAGTCCACCCTTTGACACAGGGCTCAGCCAGATTCATTGTTCAGATCTGCTAGAGCTCAACCCATAACCCTAAAAATGCCTTTTCATGACTGACACTGTTCATGCCTCCAGGAAACGCTTCTCCACAGTTTTGCCCAATGTCCTTGAAATAGCAGGTGAATGTATCTGAATGATGTGGACATTTTCAGATTGTGTCCCTCCTGTCAACATAGACAAACATTGCTTCACAGTGGAGGGAGAACTTAAGTGGTAGAATCATTTGAGGGAAATAAAAGACAAATTAATGAACTTATCAAGTTCTTCTATTCTTGTACAACAAAGCGTGATTTCCCAGGGTCGCCCAGCATCCATTTTCTTGCTTCTCTCTGGCACCAGCCTGTGGTTAGAGGTACCCAGGAATTAGCAAAGTCTTTTCGACAGTTGTAAATAGTGGCTAAGAGACATTTTACTATGTTAAACAATTCATATTACTTAAAATATATGTAATATGAGATGTAGCCTGAGTGCTATCAATTCTTTATGTTGGCAACTAGATGGATATTAATAGCTAGGGTAATGAATAGTTTTCTAAAAATACTTAATAAAATTTAAAAATTGTTATTTAAAAATTTGATGTAGATTAATTATAATGTTTATTTAAATAATTATACATTTTGGTTTCATAAATCATAACTTCTATTTTCCTTTTAGTTTGACAGATAATTTTAAATAATTTAGAAGACTAATAACTTAAAAATATAAAAATTTAACATTTTAATGCAAATATTTATTTCAATTTTAGGTAAAAATACATTAATATTTGCAAACAATTACATTTTTAATGTTACATATTACTCTTTATGTAACATTAAAAAGTAATATTAACTTTGATTTATTCCTGACCTTAGAACAAGTTATATAAAAATCTTTATTATAACAATGTTATTAGTATTTTTGCTAAAATGAAAGGAAGAAAAAGAAATTACTGGTACATAGAATGCATATATAATAATGCATGAATTGTGTATTTTATTGCTCATCTAAACTTTACCAACCTACCTATAGAATACTAAGACATACACAATTATATGAATTTATTTTCTTTGATTTTTTGATATTTTAGATAATAATTTTTAGGCATTTAAGAACTATAGCTTTGTACACCTTTTATTATGTCATTCTAAATGTATATTAAGATAGGAGGCTAGCACAGTCAATTCTCTTCATTTGTGGTAGTTGTGTTCTATAAAGTCCCCTAGAACAATGAATTGGCTAATACTGAACTATTGCCTGAGGGGCAATAGATGAATAGGTTCTTGTGAGCCTCTGGTTATAATATTTTTGTCAACCAATCAATACATAACCTTATTTTATGTGTGTTTCTGTTTAAAGATACCCTGTTTAAAATATATATTTACATAACTGATTGATTAACATTGAATTTATGGTCAATAACACCATAACCCATGCCTGAAAAAAGCTCATCTAACACACATTTAAGGCATTTAGAAACCTTATGCAGCACTTAAGAACTATATTTGGAAACCATTTTAAATAGTGAGACTTCCAACAAAAAGCATAACGATGTGGAAAACGTGTCATTAGATAGACCATAAAAAGACACTTGTTTGCAGTATGAGAGCTGAAACAAGATGCAGAGTGTCACTTTATTCAACCTCAACTGGGAACGCACATGCAACACAACTGGTTTCCTCTCTGTGTGTGTTCACCGCTGACTGCAAAAGGGCTGCAAGCATTGATTTTGGGTTACAAATTAACTTTAGCAAGTAGGAAAATTAGCAAACACAGAATTTGCAAATAATGAGGATCAGAGGTACACATTTTACATAACAGCTTGTTAACTTGATTTATAATTTTAAATATTTAGCTATACTGTATATCAACTTCTGTTTATACTTTTCGGCACATAAATGTGAGGAATGGGACTGAATTAACAGGAACTTCCTAGATAAGGGAGTTATAAATAAAATACGGGGGAAAATGGGCTCAGTGTTTGAGTAAGTGTGGGAGGGTATGTGCTGAGATCTTGGTAAATCCCTTTACATATCTCTAGTACATGATAACAAGTGGTTTAATATCAGGATTTGGCAACTGGGACACAACATTTGTTGCTAAAGTACATATTTTGGTATGTTGGATACATTTAATTAAATATCACAAGAGAAATCATTCATTTTAGAATAGAGTTTTTAAAAAACTTGTTTTTGTTAGCATTTGTTTAAATCTGCTAACCCAAATCTGCTGCAGCCAGTGCTCTAACAGAAGTTTTAAAAAAAATCACTTTGCTGTTTTCCCAACTGCATCATAGTTTTCTTTTATTTTTATTTCTTTTTTAAAAAATATATTTTTATTGATTTCAGAGAGGGAGAGGGAGAGAGAATAATTGATCTCCTGCATGTCTCCTACTGGGGACTGAGCCCACAATTTGGGCATGTGCTCTGACCAGGAATTAAACCATGACCTTCTGGTTCATAGGTCAATGCGCAACCACTGAGCAACACTGGCTGGGCCATAGTTTTCAATATTAAATAAATATGTCTCTGGGCACCAGTCAAAGAAGAAAGTGTTTTATACTCAAGCAAGGTGACATGTATTAGTTGTTGATTTTATATAATTGTAAATAGTTTTGTGCCACTGGTTTAAAAAAATGATTCATAGTTTGCATAGAACAGACACAAGAAATTAGGTAAAGATAACCAGAACCAGGTAACTCTTTAGAAATGGTCTCCAAAACTGGCCCCAGAGAACCCTAATGTCTCAGATGACAGCAGTGAAGAAAGGGATTTATAAATCAGCTTGCTGGTTAAAAGCTAGAGGATGTCATAATCTTGGTAACCATTGGGGGTGGGGGGGAGAGAGAGAGAGGGAGAGAGAATGTGTAAGACAGTGAAAGAGAGAAAGAAGATGGGTGAATATAGAAACTAATAGATGGTGTGCACAAGTCGACTGGACAGATGTTTAAGAAAAAAGTCATCTGTAGTCCCATTTGTCTAGTTTATGCTTTTGTTGCCTGTGCTTTTTATGTCATATACAATAAATCTTTCATACCTCAAAGGAAACAATCAATACAGTGGAAAGTCAGCCTATGAAATATGAAATAGGAGAAAATATTTGTAAACCTTTAAATATCTGATAAGGAGTTAACATCCAGAATATATAAAGAACTCCTACAACTCAATAGCAAAGTAAGCTAATTTAAAAATGGGCAAAGGATTTGAAGATACATACTCCAAAGAACATAATCACATGTCCAACCAGCATATAAAAAGATGTTCAACATCAATAATTGTTAAAGAAATGCAGATCAAAACCCAATAATATCACCTCACACTCAATGGGAGGGATATATAAAACTAACAACCCAGAAAATAACAAGTGTTGGATGTAGAGACTTTAGAACCCTTATGCACTATGGTGGGAATGCAAAATTATGCAACCACTGTGGAAAACAATATGTCAGCTCCTCAAAAATTAAACATAGAATTACCATATTACCTAGGAATCCTACTTCTAGGTATATACCTAAAACTGAAAATTGGATCTTGAAGAGATATTTCACAGCATTTTCTTTGCAGTATTAGTCACAATACCCAAGAGGTGAAAATGACTTGAATGTCCATTGTTGGATAAATGGATAAAGAAAATGTGAAATATATATTGCATAATATGCTAATTAGACTGGGCAGCCAAACAACCTTCCAGATGTCTTTCCGGATGTCCTTCCAGACAACCTTCTGGATGAAGCTAGAGCTGCAAGGGCTGAGGTAAGCCACCACAGCTGTGAAGGCCAAGCCCCTTGCACAGATTTCATGCATTGGGCCTCTAATATATAGAGGGATGCACAATGGAATACTATTCAGCCTTAAAAAATAAGAAAATCCTAGCATATACCTTGAGGATATTATGCTAAGTAAAATAAGCCAGTTACAAAAAGACAAATACTGATTCCATTTATATGAGGAACCATAATCGTCAAACTCATAGAAACGGAAAGTAGAATGGTGGTTGCCAGGGCTAGGGGGAGGGGAAAATGGATAGTTGCTGTTCAATGGAAATACAGTTTCAGTCTTGCAACATAGAAAAATTCTGGAGATCTGTTACACATATACTTACTACACATTATATGCTTAAAAATGATAAAATGTTCCTAGCTGGTTTGGCTCAGTGGATAGAGCATTGGCCTACAGTCTGAAGGGTCCTGGGTTTGATTCTGGTCAAGGGCACAAGCCTGAGTTGTGGGCTTGCGCCCCAGTAGGGGGCATGTAGGAAGCAGCCAGTCAATGATTCTCTTTCATCATTTATGTTTCTAACTCTCTGTACCTCTCCCTTCCTCTCTGAAATCAATAATATATATATTTAAAAAGGTAAAATAATAAATCTTGTGTTATTTGATATTCACTACAATTAAAAATAATAACATTATATAAAAATTACAAGCCATCTGTAAAAGACTAGGTGGTATTGGTCCACTTTCCAACTTGGTCTTTATGAAACAAAATAAATCCACAGAAATCTTTGCCCCTTAGAAAATTTTTCTAATGTGAATGAAGAAGCAGTTTGGGTCAATATAGTGAATTGAGTTGTTGTTTACTGGGGGTGCTCAAAAACAGGCTAAAAGAACCGTTAGTAGGAAACTTATGAAAGGGCTTTAGTCTTGAATGTATGATGAAAATATACAGTCTTTAAGATCAACACCATCATTATCTATAATGATTCTGTCTTTTCTTTAAATTTTTTTCTTCACTTTGGTGTAGTATTCAGAATTTGTCTTAATACTAACTTACTTTTCATCATAGCAAAGCAATACCAATTTATTTTTAAATAATTTAAAATTGCTATGTAATATCTCAATTTGCAATGACTTACTTACCAGTGCAATGTTCTACAAAGAAAATCTCCAAGTACTGAGTCAGGTCCTTGTTATCTAGGAAAATTTTAAAGTAATACCAATAATTGAAATTTTGTCTTCATTTAAAATAGTGGCATTAGGATAACCTAAAGGAACTATCACACTTGAAACATATTTCATGAAGCTAATTTCCATGGGACAGGAAAATACAATCCTAATGAAAGAATCAAGAAAATTTCATTTGACTGGCTATGCTTAGGAATCTAATGGCTCATGTGGGTCATGGTTAGTTCTCCTTACTAATTGTCCTCATCTTGGTAGTATTAGTTATTCATTGCTGCCTCTCAAATTAGTTTAAAATTTAGTGGTTTAAAAATAACACTATTTTGTATCCTGTCACTTTGCTTAATTCATTGATTAGATTTAGTAGTTTTTTTTCTCTCTGTCCTTTTTTTGTTGTTTGTTTGATTGTTGATTATATCGATTTTTTATGTTTGTTTGTGAGATTGTTACGCTTCTTCTTTTTTTGTTTGTTTTGTTTTTGTTTGTTTGTTTGTTTTTGCTTCTGTTTTCCCTCACCTCACTTGATATTAGTTGTTTTTGGTAGTTTGCATTTATCCCCAGGTACTTGTTGCTGGCATGAGTTGGGATTAGTGGCTGTTCTATTGGAGTTTTCTCCCCATATATATAGTTTTCCCCCCTCTTCTTTCTTATTCTCTCTCTTTTCTCTCTCTATCTTTTTTCTTTACCCAGTTTCATTTTTGCACTCCTTTCCCCCCGCTTCTTTCTTTCTTATTCTCTAATTCGCCTTTCTCTGGTGGGCACCTTTATATGGGGTTATTAATATCGTGAATACGTTTGTGTTCAGTGCCTTGTGCATTGTGCCTTGTTGTGTTGTATTTTATGCCTTTAAATCAATGCAGGAGAGAGAGAACTACATAACCAGACATACGAAGAAGAGATACCATGGGGAGACAAAGAAACAGCCCGCATATGAAAGAAAAGCAGGCATCACCAGAAAAGGAAGTAAACAAAATGGAGGCAAGCAACCTGTCAGAGAAATAATTCAGAGAAATGGTCATAAGGTGGATGAAAAGAATAGAAGACAAATTCAACATGTGTAAGAACCAAGAAGAAATGAAGAAGAATAAAGAAAAATTAAAAGTGACATCACTGCTGTCAAGAACTCAATACAAAGCATCAAGAGTAGACTAGAAGAAGCAGATGACTGCATCAGTGAGCTAGAAGACAAGGTAGAAAAAATACCCAAGTAGAGCAGCTTCTAGAAAAAAAATTAAAAAGCAGGAGGAGAGTCTAAGAAAACTTTGGGACAACATGAAACAAAACAACATCCACATAATTAGCGGTGGGGGGAAAGGGGGCTGAAGGAGAGGAAACTGAGCAAGGAATAGAAAACCTATTTAAAGAAATAATGACAGAAAACTTCCCTGATATAGGGAAGAAAAAAACCCACACAAATCCAAGGAGCTCACAGAATCCCAAGCAAAATGAACTCCAAAAGACCAACACCAAAGCACATTATAATTAAATTGGCAAACATCAATGACAAAGAATCTTAAAAGTGGCCAGTGACAGAAAGTTACCTACAAAGGATCCCACATCAGACCAGTGACTGATTTCTCAACAGAAACACATCAGTCCAGAAAGGAATGGAATGAAATATACAAAGTCATGCAAAGGAAGGGTCTGAATCCAAAAATACTGTACCCAACAAGGCTATCAATAAAAATTGAAGGTGAAATCAGGAGCTTCACAGATAAAAAAGGACTAAGGGAATTTATTACCACCAAACAAGCATTGCAATAAATGCTAAAGGGTCTGCTGTAAAAAAAAAAAAAGAAATAGGAAGCAAAGAAGGAACACAGGGTAAAGAATAAAAATTGGGACAAATAAGTACCTATCAATAATAACTTTAAAGTAAATGGATTAAATGCCCCAATCAAAAGACATAGGATAATGGATTGGATAAGAACACATGACCCATATATCTGCTGTCTACAAGAAACCCACTTCAGAAAAAAAGATGCACACAGATTGAGGGTGAAGGGATTGAAAAAGGTTTTTCAGACTAATGGAGATGAAAAAAAAGCTGGGGTAGCAATACTTATATCTGACAAATTAGATCTCAAAGTGAAAGACATAAAAAGAGATAAGGAAGGCCACTTCATAATACTAAAGGGAACAATCCAATAAGAAGAAATAACTCTGGTAAACATATATGCATCCAATACAGGAGCACCCAAATACATAGAAAAGCTCCTGGAAGTTTTCAAGGGAGAAATTTATAGCAATACAATCATAGTAGGAGACTTTAATAGCCTTCTATCACCATTGGACAAATCCTCTAAACAAAAAATCAGCAAAGAAACATCAAACCTAAATGATTCACTAGACCAGATGGCATTAATTGGCATCTTCTGAACATTTCACCCCAAAGCTAAAGAATATACATTCTTCTCCAGTGCACATGGGTAATTTTCAAAGATAGACCATATATTGGGTCATAGGCAAAATCTCTTCAAATTCAAGAAAATAGAAATCATATCAAGCATCTTCTCAGATCACAGTGGCATAAAACTGGAAATCAACTACAATAAAAACAATAAAAAAATCAAATACATGGAGATTAAATAGAATGTTATTAAACAATGACTGGGTTACCAGAAAGATCAAGGAAGAAATAAAAAACATCATAGCAACAAACAACAATGAAAACACAACAATCCAAAATCTATGGGACACAGCGAAAGCAGTCTTGAGAGGGAAGTTCATCGCTCTACAAGCCTACTACAAAAAAAAGAAACAATGGTAATAAATTACCTAACCTTACAACTCAAAGAGTTAGAATGAGAGCAACAAGAAAAGCCCAGTGTAAGCAGAAGGAAGGAAATAATAAAGATCAGAGCAGAGATAAACAACATAGAGACCAAAAAACAAACAAACAAACAAACAAAAAACAATACAAAAGATCAATGAAACCAAGAGCTGGTTCTTTGAAAGGACAAACAAGATTCATGAACCTCTAGCCAGGCTCACTAAGAAGCAAAGAGAGAGGACCTAAGTAAACAAAATCAGAAATGAAAGAGGAGAAATAACAACAGACCCCACTGAAATACAAAGGATTGTTTAAAAATACTATGAACTCCATTCCAACAAACTGGATAACCTGGAGGAAATGGACATATTCCTAGAAAAATACAACCTTCCAAAACTCAACCTGGAAGAATCTAAACATCTCAACAGGCCAATAACTATGGAAGAAATTGAAGCAGACATCAAAAAGCTCCCAGCAAACAAAAGCTCAGGGCCAGACGGCTTCACAGGCGAGTTTTACCAAACATTCAAGGAAGAACGAAAACCTATCCTCCTCAGACTATTCCAAAAAATTCAAGAGGAAGGAACACTTCCAATCTCATTCTATGAAGCCAGCATCACCCTAATACCAAAACCAGATAAAGACAACACAATGAAAGAGAATTACAGGCCAATATCCCTCGTGAACATAGATGCCAAAATCCTCAACAAAATTCTAGCAAATCGGGTCCAGCAGTACATCAGAAAGATCATACACCATGACCAAATAGGATTCATCCCAGGAATGCAAGGATGGTACAATATCTGCAAATCAATAAACATGTTACATCACATAAACAAATTGAGAGATAAAAAACCACATAGTTATATCAATTCATGCAGAAAAAGCATTTGACAAAATCCAACACCCTGTCTTGATAAAAACTCTCAGCAAGGTGGGAAAGAAAGATCATAACTCAACATAATAATAGCCATATATGATAAACCCACAACCAACATCATACTCAATGGGCAAAAACTAAAACCAATTCCCCTAAGAACAGGAACAACACAGGGATGCCCACTCTCACCACTCCTGTACAACATAGTACTGGAAGTATTAGCCATTGCGATTAGACAAGAAGAAATAAAAGGCATCCAAATTGGAAAAGAAACAGTAAAGCTGTCCTTATTTGCAGATGACATGATATTGTACATACCAAAAGACTCCATCAAAAAATTATTAGACTTAATAAATGAATTCAGCAATGTAGCAGGATACAAAATTAATGCCAAGAAACCTATGGCATTTCTATACACCAATAGTGAACTTACAGAAAGAGAGACAAAAAAAGCAATCCCATTTACCATCCTACCAAAAAAATTAAGATACCTAGAAATAAATTTAATTAAGGAGGTAAAAGACCTAAATGCGGAAAACTACAGGACACTGAAAAAAGAGATAGAGGAAGACATAAACAGATGGGAGAACATACCATGTTCATGGATTGGTAGAATCAACATCATCAAAATGTATATACTACCCAAAGCAATCTATAGATTCAATGCAATCCCCATTAAAATGCCAATGGCATATTTCACAGACCTAGAAAGAACTCTCCAAAAATTCATCTGAAATATAAAAAGACCCCGAATAGCTGTAGCAATCCTGAGAAAGAAGAACAAAGTATGTGGGATCTCAATACCAGATTTCAAGCTGTATTACAAGGCCACTCTTCTCAAAACAGCCTGGTACTGGCACAAGAATAGACATATAGACCAATGGAATAGAATAGAGAACCCGGATATCGACCCAAACCACTATGCTCAATTAATATTTGACAAAGGGGGCATGAACATACAAGGGAGTCAAGACAGTCTCTTCAATAAATGGTGTTAGGAAAACTGGACAGATACATGCAAAAAAATGACACTAGATCACCAACTTACACCATACACAAAAATAAACTCAAAATGGTTAAAGGACTTAAACATAAGATGGGAAACCATAAAAATATTAGAGGAATCCACAGAGAAATCTCAGACAGATGCTGAAGCAATTTCTTCACCGGTACCGCTCTATGGGCAATGGAAGCTAAAGAGAAAATAAACAAATTGGACTACATCAAAATAAAAAGCTTTTGCATAGCAAAAGAAACCATCAACAAAACAACAAGGAAACTCACTGTATGGGAGAACATATCTGCAAATGTTATCACTTATAAAGGTTTAATCTCCAACATCTACAGGGAACTTATATAACTTAATAAAAGGAAGATAAATGATTCAATAAAAAAATGGGAAACGGACCTAAATAGAATCTTTTCAAAAGAAGACAGAAGGAAGGCCAAGAGACATATGAAAACATGCTCAAAGTCACTAATCATCTGAGAGATGCAAATCAAAATGACAGTGTGGTACCATCTCATACCTGTCAGAATGGCAATCATCAACAAATCAACAAATGACAAATGCTGACAAGGATGTGGAGGAAAAGGAACCCTCGTGCACTACTGGTGGGAATGTAGACTGGTGCAGCCACTGTGGAGAACAGTATGGAGTTTTCTCAAAAATCTAAAAATGGAACTCCCATTTGACCCAGTAATCCCACTTCTAGGAATATATCCCAAGAAACTAGAAACACCTATCAGAAAGGATATATGCACCCCTATGTTCATAGCAACACAATTCACCATAGCTAAGATTTGGAAACAGCCTAAATGCCCATCAGCAGATGGGTGGATTAGAAAACTGTGGTACATCTACATGATGGAATACTACGCTGCTAAAGAAAAAAGAAGGAATTCTTACCATTTGCAGCCGCATTGATGGACCTGGAGAGCATTATGTTAAGTGAAATAAGTCAGGCAATGAAAGAAAAATACCACATGATCTCACTTATTTATGGAAAATAAAGAACATTATAACTTGATGAACAAAAAGATAGATTCAGAGGAAGTAAAGCACCAGACTGTCAAATTATAGCGGGAAGGCTGGGGAGTGTTGGGGAGTGGTAGAAAGAGATCAACCAAAGTACTTGTATGCATGCATATAAGCACAACCAATGGACACAAGGCACTGTGGGGGTGGGATGAGGGCATGCGACAGGGGATAGGGGAGGCTAGGGGAAGGTCAATGAGGAAAAAAAGAAGATATATGTACTACTATATGTAATACTTTAAGCAATAAAAATAAATAAAGAAATAAAAAAGAAAAATACCTGAAGAGTTACATTCCCATGGGCTCCCTCCCTTACTATATGACAAGCAAATCACTTCTTTGGTGGGGCCCTAAAGGTAAGAAGGAAGTAGTAGTTATAGAAGATGCAATAGTAGAATTTGAGCTTCAACCTCAAATCAAATCTTCCCTGGTGGTGGGAGGAAAAGGTAGTCTGAAATACATACTGCATATATCAAGAATTCATCGTCAATTTCTTAAAAATAAATTCAAATAATAAGTGGATAGACACAAGACCATGTGCTCTTAGCATGTGACAGATCAACGAGATTTATGAGTCATGATATTTTTAACTCAGGAAGTTCCCTAAGGTCATGTTGCAAATCAGTGGTAGAGTCAATAATAATTATTTCTTAAAGATATCACATTTCTTTCCCATCATATCAACTGAAGATATATTTCTTTATCATTTTTCTCCATAGCCAGTCAGAAAAGTTGGCATGATTAACAAGGAAAACACCAAATTCTCTTTAACATACTGGGCTTTTTAAGCCATAAATAATACAAGACAGAGTCTATCACTCCAACTAATGGTTAGCTCCCTGACTGGACACTCACAGAAAGAGGGGATGGTGTATACTCAGGACCAGAGAATCATAATTCCATAGCCCACTGTAGCTGGTCTGGTGTTCTGTGGACAGCATCCTCTATTGGATGGATAAATGTGCCATGATACATGACTGGGATACTCTACACCAGGTCTCTCAGCCTCGGCACTATTGACATTTTGGGTCAGATTATTCTTTGCTGTGGGAGGGTGTCCAGGGCATTTGTAAGATGTTTTACAATAACCCCTGGCCTTTCACCCATTAGGAGCCTCTTTGAGAACCTCAAATGTCTTTCAGACATTGCCAAATGTATCCTAGCTGAGGAACACTGATGTACATAGATTCAATAGAAAAAGGTGTTTTTTTTTTGTGTGTGTGTGTGTGTTTTAGTAAATAACTTAGGCAAAAACATAACAGGTTTTCTAAAATACATCCTGCTTTGCACACTGGAGTCTTTGAAGATTATATGTTAAAACATAAACATTTCAGGCTCTGGAAAGACAAAAAGAATCTTTATATAAATATAGCGAACACTCAGGATCATTAGATTGCAATACTGAAATACACAAAGTAAATGCTGTGTGTGGCATGAGAAATAATTTTCTGAGCAGATTATTAATCTCAGCTTTGTGTTGGTAATAACACAAAGAAAGCAATTAATTTCTCTGTTCATGCTTTTATACTACGTAATGTCTAAACATGATGGAAAAAATATATTCTTTCTTTGAAAATAGAACAACTATTTGTAAAGACGATTCAGTCAGCAAGATGCTCTGGTTGGCACTCCCTAAATTCTATTTTTGCTGAGAGGATCAGCAGCCTTAAAAGACACACTGAACGTAGAATATGTTCAACTACTTTTGCTGCACATTTTTGCTTGGATAAATTTGCTTAATGGTCATAACTTTTGCCCTGAAAGATAATCTTGAGCCAAATATTTGGAAGGTGAATGAAGGAATTACTCAGCCTAACTCAGAGGCTGAAATAGAATAATTTCCAGAAAGGCATTTGAATTTTTTCTCTGTTGCCTAATACTGACATTTCTTACTTCTGTTTACTGTATTGACAATGGAATGTGGCCTAAGATGCCTATAAAAGGAATTTTCTGCTACTTTAGCACAGACCCAATCTATCTTTCCCAAGTGGGGGGTGGGGTGAGGATGGGGTGTGTGTGTGTGTGGGGGGGGGTAGGAGCCACAGTGAGGAAGAATAATAAAGTGTAAAAATGTTTTTAGTGAAAGGGAATCTTTAAGTGAAAATGACTTATTTGTAAGTTCAAGGTGTTATTCTACATTAAGTTTCTTATGAGCATTAACTCCTTAGACATATATAAATAAGTGTGTACACACACACACATTATATATGTTATATATGTGTGTATACACAGACACATTCATATGTACCTCTTTGGTCTCTTTAACATCTAGTCTTGAAAAACTACCATTACAGGACTCCATGGAAGATGAATGTTGTTTAATTTGTGAGGAGGTGGGATATGAATAAAGCTGTTCTATTTATTCTTTAGTCTTCCACAATGCCATCTGCTAAATCAGCTAGTCAATCACTCATCAATCAGCTGGTCTGCAGGAGGATAAGGCTCCTGAGCTTCCTGAAGGAACTCGTGCCCAAAGCTTTAGTTGGAAAAGAACTCAAACTCACCAACCACCAGAATCATGATTACAGTCTGTTCTTTGAGAATAATTTATGCTATTTACAGACTCTTACTTAGAAGAGGGGAAAACAAAGAATATGGTATATTCCCAAAGAGAGTGGAGAAAAAAAATATAAAGCACCTTTCTAATAGTTGGATGAAGAAGATGAGAATTAAAATAAGGAAGAAAACCAGCACAGAATGAAAGGGTGCCTCACAGAGGAAGTTTAAGGCTTTGATAAAGCCCAACAATGTGCTTTTCTTTCTCCTGGCTCAGAAAACAGAATATTCAAAAGAAAACAGCAAAGTTATGTTGTTTCTTTCATAATAGATACAGTAGCTTCAATTAAGGTTTCATGAAGAAAAGCCAAAAGGTTCCTAAAAATTCCTAAGTAACACTTCCTTGAGATGCTGCTGCACCAAGGAAAGCAAATAAGGAAAATTGGGTGTTCAGCATTGGTCTTTCAAACTCGAACAATTTGAGAACCCTTTGAGCTATTGTCTGCAAGCTGGGGAAGGGAGAGAAGCTCATCTCCTGGCAGGAGGTTGTAGGGGTGGCTCGGGAGGGGGCTTTACGCTCATCTTTCAATCTTGCTCCATCTCCTCCACCCCCATTGTGGATTGCTGCAGCGAAATAGAAGGAGCCAATTCTCTCTGCAAACCCCCAACTAAGGTGCGTGTGTTTACTTATCTCTAAATTCTGTGTGACATAATAAAAATACAGAAGGAGTGGATGTCAAAATTTTTTTAAAGCACATGTACTATACAAAGTGGAGTTATTAATATTAGGAATAATAACTCATCTAAAGACCTCGTAATCAAAAGTTTAAATCTGCCTCTGCTGTTAGTGGGAAACATTTCTGAAACACCCAAAGGTGCAGTGCACGTTTCTATGTGCTCAGATCTTTGAGGATTGTGTTCATGCAGTCACTCAACCATGTAATCCATTATCCGGGTCTGTAAACAACTTTAAAAAAATCTTCAGGCCAACAGAATTCTCTCTGGCCCTCCATATTTTTCATTACTTTCACCCCTTCTCAACCTACCACTTTTCTTGAAACTGTTATGTTAATAGTAGATTTCATCTTGTACTAAGGAAAACAGAATGCTCAGTTTTTCTCTTAAAAAAAACACACAACTTTGTGAAAACAAACAAATATTTCAAGAGAAGCTGAGTATAGTCTGTGATGTATCAGTTGTTGCCATGATTTAACCCCTCCCAAAACTTAGTGGCTTAAAGCAACAATCATTTATTAGCTAACAATTCTGACGCAGCAGTTTGGACTGGACTAGCAAGGAGGTCTTGAGGGGTCTTCCCTGGGCTCATTCATTCACCTTTGTCAGTTGGCAGGTGGTCTAGAAACTGCTTGGTCTAGGATGGCCTTACTAGCATGTTTGCCTGTTGGTGCTGTCCACGGGGGGAAGAAGGCTCAAGTGTCTCCAACAAGCTAGCCTAGGCTTATGGAAGTTTCAGGATTCCCAGGGGCAGCAAGAGAAGGCCTAAAATGCAAGTACTTTTCAAGCCTTTACTTTAGTGAAAGGAAGTCCTATAGCCAAGCCCAGATTCAAGGGGTTGAGAAAAAACACTTGATGCTATGAGTCATATTGCAAAGGAGTGTGCATAGAAGAATGGGAGAAGTTTAGACCACTTTTTGCAACTTACCATATATGGCTACTGATATATTTTTTAAATGGAGGTTACAAGACACATTAGAAGTACATTCATCCCCCAATTTTGCAGGGACCTGAACCCTCACTCCTTCTTGAGAGAAGTCTCCTGCCCCCATGGCTGCTTTGCTTCCCATGCCCAGCTCAAATCCGGACCCAGGTAACAGACAGAGACTTAGCCGACAGCAGCTGCCCTCTCATTGCAACAAGACTTGTTTGAGTTGTCTTGTGCCCATGGTCTCAAGAAGTGGGTTTTTGATATCTAAATCCAGCCTAGCACCAGGAATGCTCAGGGCCTACTCAAGAATGCAAATAATCCTTTCCACTAATATTTACAGGGTAAAATAAGATTGTTGTTAGAGTATTAAATTAGACAGTAAAATAGTAGTCAAGTTTTCAGACTAATTTAAATTGGCTAATTGAAATAAACGAATATTCTAGAAAAATTAATTGTACTGGATCAAAAGCTGTTCCTAAAGTGTTAACTAAAATTTTTATTGGTAGTTCATCTCATGGTAAAATTGCATAACATTCAATGAACCTAAAGCAGTCATATTTTAGTGTAAAAAATTAAAATTTAAAGGTTATCAAGACTGCATTATAAAATTTCTAAAAGCCTCCTAATATTTAAACCAAAAAAGGGGGGATAGTAGAAGAATATCATGTAAGGAAAAATATCCTTTAAGTAAATTACATCTAGAAAATTTTAACTTTAGAAAATTAACTTTCATGGGTAATGCTAACAGCAAGACGCCCATGAAAAACACACATGGTGTCAAAATAAGCCAAAGGAAAATTGTTTGGGCAAAAAATGAAAAAGGATCCCAAGTCAAATTTATAGAAAAGATTCCTTTATTAACTTTTGGTCAAAATATGTTTGTATATTTTCAGAAAATAACTCCAAGACCATGTGGATTCCTGCAACAGAGAGGAATTGACAGGACTGCTCCAGCCATGAAGACGGAGGAGAAACAGTCCAGAGATGGAAGACGCTGACGATGCCTTGCCATACTAGCAGTCAGCAGCTTTGCATTGCGGCAGGTTGCCCAGGACCAAACCAGAGAGGGTCAGACCTGCATTACCACTATTTGTCCACCATCCAGAACTGAAATATCATTGCTGACATGTACACATAAGGAACTGTTTGACATTGAAATTGGGACTCAAAAGAACTGTTGGCCCAGAAAGAAACTCACTGAAGACTGAGGGGTTTGGGATGGGAATGGGGGGATGAGGACAAATATGTAATAACTTAATCAACAAAGAAATTAAAAAAAGAAGTACATTCAGACCAATCTCCCATCAAAAGATTGAATCAACAGTCTGTCGTAAGTGGTTTTCCAGTCATTGCTGTGATGATTACAAATCCCTTGCTTATAATGAAATGTGATTGTATCCATGTAACTTCTATCTATTGATCTCAGCTCTACCTGTGAGACAAGACATACAGACGAAGTAAGAGCTCACTTCCATGGGACAGCTCTTCTGAATTATAATATGACTGCCTTGGTCCTTGGACCATCCCTTCTACATACTGACTATTAATCCCAGATCCTGCCACTCTTTTTCATTAGATATGGTTGCAATACTTAAAATATTTTATTCTCCTCCACCTCTGTTCCAACTTGAAACACTGATACCAACCTGAGCCAAAAGCAATGTTCCAGGTGTGATCCACCAGCATGTAGAAAAGAGGACTATTCTTTTCTTCATTCTATATTCTTTCCTTCCTCTAAGGAAGCCTTAGATCACTCTGGTAACTCAATTTGTATGGACAGCCACAAGTTCCCCAACACATAGACAGGTGTTATCAAGGAAGAAGATACAGATTCTTACATTCTTGTTACATTTTTAAAAATAATATTGATTCCATTTTTCCTTTCTGCTGAGTTCTCTTGGGATTCTTATATTGGCTAGCAAAGTATTTTGATAACACAGATGTCATCCATGAATTTGATCAATGTGCTTTCTAGATCTTCATTCACGTGTTGGATTGCTGTTGAATGGAACGGGCTTCAGGGCAGGCAACTAGAAACTACCTTTGTTTCCAATAAAATGGCACCAAGACAACTGCTCTAATGGCACCATCATCTTGATTTTATGTGCAGAGCAGGGGAGACTTTGTAAAATTCATCACTAAAGTCCAGTAAACATGGTGTCTATCTCATTCTTCTTATTCACCAGACTAGTTTATCCACCCCACAAGGAGTGAAATTAGTGTGATTCCCAATGAACTAAATCTTTACAAAACATTCCCAATTATAATTATTTCTGAGTTCAACATTAATCTAACCAGTTTATATTAAAAACCATTGATACTTACCTCCTTTGATTTTCTGTTTTTGTTTTGTTTTTCTGTGCTTCAGAGTTTATTCCCCCAAAGAACACAAAGTGGGTTCAGATGACTCTTGAGTAAGCTTTTTCTCCATTTCCTGGAACATTATTCCCTGAGGCCAGCAGACCTGCTATTGCTCACTAGGCAGCTGTATGTGCCCTTGCTTAGCTCAAATATCAAAACCCTCATACGAATTCAAGCCTCCATTCACTGTGCATCTATTAAACCTGTATTGTGTCTTAGGCAATTGAGCCTTTAGCTGGAGAGCCATTTGTGAATGAACATCCCTAGAAATAAAGCCAAAGAATTGCTCTTCATGCCATGATTTGGAATTTGGAATTTTTCTATTCAGAGAGGGAAGGTGATGACTAGTTTCAAGTCATCATCAAATCTGTAGGTTAAATAGATCTCTTTTAAAGGAGTTTAAAAGATGGTGTAAGGGTGCAAATTAGGAGACTTCTGCAGTAAACTAAAAGACATAAATGAAGAGCTGAATTAAGACAGTGGCAGTGGAGAAAAACAATGGGATTCATTTAGCAATGGAATACATTTAGGAATGGAAAGATCTTGGCAATTGATTGAATGGGATGGGAGCAAGAAATAAGATTCTAGGATAACTGTCCTTAGACAGTTTCTGGCTCAGTTAATTGAATATATGGTTGGACATAGACTGAGAAAGGGAGTAAGTTATTGGTTTTATGTTTCTATTCCCAAGGTTACACATATTTTATTAAATTTGCATTTTGGGAAGGATTTCCTAGGTAATTTCAATCATTTTCTATGTCTCCCTTTTTTTTTCTGACTACTTGGTGCCTCTTGTAATTGCATAATCCGGTGAAATATTCTAGAATATCATAATACTCTTGAAGTAGTATTTGCTCCCTTTAATATCTCATGTAGTTGATATACCTTAATAATTTTCTTAGACATTTTGAAATCTATCTTTTACTTGATTATGCTCTACCTTCCTCACCCTGGTTACCAAGAATTCACTTTCTCTTAAAGTTACCATCATGTTCACTTAACCAGTAAATTTCTCTAAATCTAAAAATGATCTAGCTTACCTCCTCCCTTATATTCCAGGACATGAAATGATCAGCAGCCAGTCTACCGTTTCTCAGATGCTCTGCCTTTTTGCTGAATGAGATATAGAGCTGGTGTCTTGATGCTTAAAGTCCAACATCACTCCCTTATATTTCTTGCTTTTATCAATTTTATGATTTATTTCAAAAGCACATTATCCATTCCCTACACTTGGCCAACGATTTATTCAATTAATTGAGACTTTATTTTTAAATAAAATAAGGACAGTTATCCTAACACTTATGTATCTGGGGGAGATGCTGGATCAGACTTACAGAATTTCTGGCCTAGAAAGGACTGGAGAGTTTGCCTAATGCCCCCTTTACATATAAAAATTCCAAGTCCAGGGAGGTTATGTGATTTCTGTAAGATCACATATTGGGTTACTTAGGGGCAGAGCCAAGCTAGAACATATATTTCCTAATGTTTAGCCAAAATTTATATTGTTTTTCCCTTGGCAGAGAGTCAGACTCTAGTACTTAAGTAAAAAATTCAGGGTATTCCACTTCCAGCACTAAAGGAGCCCAGTAACATGCTAAAAATATAATGTAGAAGTCTATAATTGTGTGATGCTGTAGAATTGTCCTTACATAGTAATAGGTAGACCCTTGGTTACTAATTTAGCTTCAGCTACAGCCTTTAGTCTAAAGAACCAACAACTCTAGGCATCTTTGACCCCATACTTATCTTACTCCTCAGGGGTTGCACTGATCATTGGAGAGACCAATGTGAATACCATGGCAGTGTCAAGAGCTGTGGCCACTCACTGCATCATTGATCATGTTTTGTTTTCTACTGCTTTACTTGGTTTAGTCGTAAATCTACAAGAAAATGGCATTTAACCAAGTCTAGTTGTTATTCTTGCTCATCTCTAAACTTGAACCTGCCCTTTGAGAACTAGTCTCTTTCAGGTGAATTCCAGAAAATCCTTTTTATAGCTACTCTCTTGAAACTGGGCACCAACTATATCCAGCAAAAAAAGAAAAATAATAAAGTAAATTTAAAAAATATCACCAACAAAGAGAAGGGTGGTGGCTCTGAGAGCAGTCACATAGAGTTTGTGTGTGGCAAGGCTCCATGTAGAAGCCATTGAACCTTGAGCAGATGGGGTGACTCATAAGATCATCCATGTGTCATGCTCTAGCCTGTCACTGATTACACTATGAGTCCACCAGATGAGTTATCACTCCTAATTGGCCTGCAATGGCTTCCAACAACTGTTCCTAAAGAGAAATAACAATATCTAGAAGATACAAGCCCACCTGCCTAAAGATGTTGTAACTGCCTCCGAGGAGAGAGCTAAGAGTTGGTCATGGTGATCTTTTACCCTGGAGGGCCAAAAAGTAATATGAGGTTCCAGCATCAGAGTGTGGTTCCATACAAGTTGCCCTCTGTTGAAGATCCTTTCCTCTGGGACATTATTTTTGTGGGACAAGGGAATACGACAAATGTAATGGCATTTTCATATGTTCTCTGCAGAACAGACAGCAGACACTGAGGTTCCAACCTTTTAATTTCACTCCCTTAGGAGAAGTGAAATAAAATATAATTGGCACTATAATATGAAGAATTATCCATGTTTGGGTTGGGAGGGAAGAATGTGGGACCTCCACCACTTTCCCCCAACCCTCACATCAGTCGTTAACCTAGGATGTTCTTGGTATAAGTGATTTGGTATTAGAGCCAGTAATCTGAAAGTGAGAGTGTAAGTTGGAATCTAGCATCCTCAAATCTTTTCTGCTCTACTGTTGGCTTGTTGCCTCATCAAAGTTTCTTTGACAAGTAAAGTGACAGACATGGTGTCAGATGCTGGAAGTCACCTGCTTCATTGATAAAAGGTTGTAATACAATATTTTTTCCTTTTAAAGTGAATACATAATTATTTTATGTTGGAGAGAGAAAAATGTTTATATTACTCATCCTTTGTCTCATAATAGTGTTTTATTTATTTTAAAATACATATTACATCAATACCATACACATTGGTAACTTATTTCTCCAAGCTTGCTTTAATCTCTAAAGAGCAATGAACAACCATAGGCTACCCCAGGTCTATGCATATACTCTGAACTCAAGAAAGTACTGTATTCTTTTGTTCTTTCTCAGTAGAACTAGGTCCTGCCAATGAAGTTCTTGGGGGCAGGAGGACAATGCACCCACATATCACATAACTGTAAGATGAAAATGGATTTAAAATATCCACAAAAATGTGAGGTAGAAGGATAATTTTCTATCTCATCATCAATTTGAGTTTTAGTCCTTCTCACCATGGGTTCTGTGGCATATTTTAAATTCTACCAAGATAATATCTCAGGTTCCTAGGGAAATGAACTTGAACTCAAGTAACTAGACCATCTTTGTTAACCTTGCATTTGAACTTCTCAAAATATAAGCCAATTAGATTATCTCTGTGTCAAATACTCCTATTGGTTGATGTGAACCACCTACCTATAAAATGGCAAATATTTCTTAAGCCTAGTGATCTTGGCCAGGACAACAGTTTTCATCTAATTCCAATCAGCTGTGTCCAGAGTAAACATGATAATTGATTATACTTCCAAAACTAAGCATCCTGTGTAAGTCAGAAAAACTGAGACAGAACAAAGGATTTAGGGCCATTTCTTCTTAGAAGGAGATCATTGCAGGCACATAAGATGTTATGAATTCTTCCATAATGCATCCACTATTTATGTACCCCATGTGACCACACCAATCCACTCAAGTTCAGCCACTATTGAAATCACCTAAGCTTAAAAATATAAAAATTGAAAAATAGAAAATAACCCAAGGGGAGGAGAAACCAAGATGGCGGCATAGGTAAACACCTAAACTGCTGCCTCGCACAACAATTTCAAAACTACAACTAAAAGACAGAACAGACACCATCCAGAACCACAGGAAAGCTGGATGAGTGGAAATTCTACAACTAGAGGGAAAGAGAAAAGCTCATGTAGAACTGGAGGAATGGCAAAGGGTTGAGGTACGGCAAAGGGTCTTTGTGCGCACAGAGAGGAAGGGCGGCTGAGAGCCTGGCTGACTTTCTCTGGCGGGAGGGGGAAAGAAGCCCCTGACTGAACTGAACCCCAGTTCTGACTGCACTAAACCCCAGTTCCAGGCGAAACCCCTTGGACCCAGGCTCATACAGGGGGAGTCTGGACTGTCAGGTAGAGAGAAAGGCAATCAGAGACTCAGAGACCTGGGGCAGAGCCCCGGCGGGCAGGGGTCTGGAGGCACACACGCGCCAGTGTGCACAAAGACTGCGGAGGTTGCCATAGGCTTTCCCTAGCAGAAGGGAGTCGGAAGCTCCTGACTGTACTGAACCCCAGTTCCAGGTGAGCCCCTGGGGACCAACGCTCTTGCGGGGGGAATCTGGACTCTCGGGCGGAGGCTCAGGAGCCTGGGAAGCCAAAGGTCTGGAGGCACGTGTGCACGAACAAGGGCAGGGCTGATGGGAAGCCAAGACTGTCTGCTCCGCCCTGAGACTCCACCCCATCCAAGCTGAGCACAGAGGCTTTTGCAATTTAGCAAGTCTAATCCTATAAGGCTGTCTCCAGCACTGAACTTCTCCCAGTGTAGACACAGGTGATCCTCACAGCCAACTGGCCTGGAGGTCAATTCCTCCAAGTGATACCAACAACAATCAAGACTTAACTACAACAAGGCTGTACACACAGTCCACAAAGGGGTGCACCAAGAGTGTCCACCTCAGGTAACTGGGAGGCCGACCTACTGGGCCATATAGGAAACCTAGCACACAAAGCTACCCTACCAACTCAGGGAAGCAGCCAAAATGTGGAGACAAAGAAACAGATCACAAACGAAAGAAATGGAGGAAAACAAATGACTGGATATAGAATTCAAAACCACGGTTATAAGGCTTTTCAAGAGTATCCTAGAAAAGGCCGATAAATATAACGAGACCCTCGAAGATATGAAAAGGACCAACTAGAAATTAAATATACACTGACTGAAATAAAAAATATTATACAGAGACCCGGCAACAGAATAGAGGAACACAAGAATCAAGTCAAAGATTTGAAATACAAAGAAGCAAAAAACACTCAACCGGAAAAGCAAAAAGAAAAAAGGATCCAAAAATATGAAGATAGTGTAAGAAGCCTCTGGGACAACTTCAAGCGTACCAACATCTGAATTATGGGGGTGCCAGAAGAAAAGAGAGAGCAAGATACTGAAAACCTATTTGAAGATATAATAACTGAAAACTTCTCCCACCTGGTGAAAGAAAAAGACTTACAAGTCCAGGAAGTGCACAGAACCCCAAACGAAAGGAATCCAAAGAGGACCACATCAAGATACATCATAATTAAAATGCCAAGAGCAAAAGACAAAGAGAATATCAAAAGCAGCAAGAGAAAATCAGTTAGTTATTTACAAGGGAGCACCCATAGATTGTCAGCTGATTTCTCAACAGAAACTATGCAGGCCAGATAGCAGTGGCAAGAAATATTCAAAGTGATGAATAGCAAGAACCTACAACCAAGATTACTCTACCCAGCAAAGCTATCACTCAGAATTGAAGGTCAGATAAAGAGCTTCACAGACAAGAAAAAGCTAAAGGAGTTCATCACTGCCAAACCAGTATTATATGAAATGCTGAAAGAATTCTTTAAGAAGAGGAAGAAGAAAAAAGTAAAGATAAAAATTATGAACAACAAATACATATTTATCAACAAGTGAACCTAAAAATCAAGATCAAGTGAATTAAAAACCTGAGGAACAGAATGAACTGGTGAATATAATAGAATCAGGGACATAGAAAGGACTGGACTTATAATTCTCAGGGGGAAAGGGATATGGGGGGTGCAGGAAGAGACTGGACAAAAATCGTACACCTATGGATGAGGACAGTGGAGGGAAGGTAAGGGCAGAGGGTGGGGTGGGAACCAGGTGGAGGGGAGCTATGGGGGGGAAAAGGAGAAACAATTGTAATAATCTGAATAAAGATTTATTAAATAAAAAAATAAAAGAAAATAACCTAAGCGTAGACTCCAGAGTAATTTCTATTATTGCAAAGTCTGCTTATGCTACACCATTTGAAAAGGAGGTCATCAAAAGACTGACCTATTAGAGCACCCCTCTGAAGTTCATCAGAGAAAGTTTCTGATGGCCTTTTGATTTCCCAGATGAAAGGGATGACAGAAGTGCAAATTATTGGCATTAAATGGGAAAGAAGAACACTGGAAGTTCAAGTGTAGTTTGGGGAAATTAAAACTAAGAACAAAGGAAAGGAAATTTAATTCATTTCTGCCCCTTAAAAGGTTGGATTCTGATTGTGATCTTGAAAAAAAAATATTTTGAGGAAAAGCTGTTTCTAACTCTGTCCATTTTCTAACCTATTATAATATCTTTCTTCTGTTGTATAATTTTGTGGAGAGGAGGGAGTCAGTGGTAAAGTGATCAATAGACTTCGTATTTAAAAATAATAGCTGTTTTATATAAAATGATGGCGGTTGTAGAAACCTGTCACAAATATCTAGGTCAGTACTAAGAGTCAAAATATAACTTGCAGAAGTATAACAAAAACAGCAGCAACAAATTTATCATTATTATTCTTTTGCTATTTATCTCCCATAAAGATGTAATGTTTCATTTCAGTAAGAAAATATAAAATGTGTAGGCATCAGAAGGAGCAGTATTGTCATAACTGAATTCTTTCAAGAATTAATGTGTGGCTTTCTGTCGTTTCCTCTTCTTTTCAGTCTGTCTGTGAAATACCAGGAGGGACATTGTCAGCCAGATTGACAGTTATATAAAAGGCAACAATTTAGACTAAAAAATAAGTTTGCAAGGTGCCCTAATTAATAAAAAATGGGACCATGTTCCAAAAAAAATACTTGCCTAGAATATATACAATATTTAAAAAATTTAGTATTAGTCTTAACAAATGAAAAAAAACACAGTTTCCCTAGTGGTCAGAGCACAGGATTGTGAGGCTGAAGACCAGTTCACCTGCTTCAGTTTCCTCAACAGTTATGGAGATAATATCATCTGCCCCAAGTCTCTCAAAGGTGCAAAAAATAAAGACTAGACTAGAATAGAATAGCATAGAATAGAATAGAATAGAATAGAATAGAATAGAATAGAATAGAATAGAATAGAATAGAATAGAATAAAAATAAAAAAGGTAAAAGGTGTGATGATTCTCTGGAAAGTTTTATTTGATATATAGTTAGGAAGTATTCACGACCATGCTGGTTTGGTGTCTATATCATTGTAATCAGTAATGAAAAAACTCATTCTGGGTGATGGATTGAATACAGGAAACCCCAGTCTCAGATAAAGTGGAAAGTAATGAGGTATTATTTTGGAAAGCACTTCATGCAGGCTTCCTAGTGAGGACCACTTTTCTGGACTCTGCCCGACGAAACACAAATATGGAAGTGTTCTCCACTCATTTCCCATGCTGACTCCTTTGCTCAGATCTCTTTACACTTTCTTTCTCTTGACTCCTTAAAGCAATTTGAGATGCTGTGATAATGTTTCACATGTCATTCTCACCTACTATATTTTTTTTATTTGAACATGTCTTAATGAATACAATGACAGAGATCTTGGGTTTCTGTTCATCCATTCATTACTATGTTCTTCAAGTTTTTGGTCATTGGTTCAATAACTATTTTTTTAATTTCTTTATTGATTAAGGTATTACATATGTGTCCTCATCCCTCCATTAAACCCCCAGACCCCACTCCACTCATGCCCTCACCCCCCGTGGTGTTCTTGTCCATTAGTTAGGCTTATATTCATGCATACAAGTCCTTTGGTTGATCTCTCTTCCTTTCCCCCACCCTCCCCTACCTTCCCTCTGAGGTCTGGCAGTCTGATTAATGCTTCTCTGCCTCTGGGTCTGTCCCTGTTCATCAGTATTTGTTGTTCATTATATTCCACAAATGAGTGAGATCATGTGGTATTTGTCATTCTCTGACTGGCTTATTTCACTTAGCATAATTCTCTCCAATTCCATCCATGCTGTTGCAAATGATAAGAGCTCATTCTTTTTTACTGCAGTGTAGTATTCCATTGTGTAGGTGTACCACAGTTTTTTAATCCACTCATCTGCTGATGGGCATTTAGGCTGTCTCCAAATCTTAGCTATGGTGAATTGTGCTGCTATGAACATAGGGGTGCATATATCATTTCTGGTTGGTGTTTCTAGTTTATTGGGATATATTATTAGAAGTGGACTTACTGGGTCAAATGGGAGTTCCATTTTTAGTTTTTTGAGGAAACTCCGTACTGTTCTCTACAGTGGCTGCACCAGTCTGCATTCCCACCAGCAGTGCAGGAGGATTCTTTTTTCTCCATATCCTTGCCAGCACTTGTCATTTGTTGATTTGTTGATGATAGCCATTCTGACAGGTGTGAGGTGATACTGCATTGTTGTTTTGATTTGCATCTCTTGGATAATTAGTGACTTTGAGCATGTTTTCATATGTCTCTTAGACTTCCTTGTGTACTCCTTCAAGAAGTGTCTATTTAGGTCCTTTGCCCATTTTGTGATTGGATTGTTTATCTTCCTTTTGTTAAGTTGTATGAGTTCTCTGTAAATGTTGGAGATTAAACCCTTATTGGTAATGACATTGGCAAATATGTTCTCCCATGCAGTGGCCTTTCTTGTTGTTTTGTTGATGGTTTCTTTTGCTGTGCAAAAGCTTTTTATTTTGATGTAGTCCCATTTATTTATTTTCTCTTTAGTTTCCATTGCCTTAGGAGCAGTATCAGTGAAGAAGTTCCTTTGGCATATGTCTGAGATTTCTCTGCCTGTGGATTCCTCTAGTATTTTTATGGTTTCCCGTCTTATGTTTAAGTCCTTTATCCATTTTGAATTTATTTTTGTGTATGGTGTAAGTTGGTGGTCTAGTTTCATTTTTTTGCATGTATCTGTCCAATTTTCTCAACACCATTTGTTGAAGAAACTCTCTTGACTCCATTTTATGTTCATTCCACCTTTGTCGAATATTAATTGGGCATAGTGGTTTGGGTCGATTTTTGGGTTCTCTATTCTATTCCATTGATCTATATGTCTGTTCTTGTGCCAGTACCAGGCTGTTTTGAGAACAGTGGCTTTGTAATACAGCTTGAAATCTGGTATTGAGATTCCCACCTACTTTGTTCTTCTTTCTCAGGATTGCTACAGCTATTTGGGGTCTTTTTATATTCCAGATGAATTTTTGGAGAGTTCTTTCTAGGTCTGTGAAATATGCCATGGGTATTTTAATGGGGATTGCATTGAATCTATCGATTGCTTTGGGTAGAATGGACATTTTGATGATGTTAATTCTACCAATCCATGAACATGGTATGTTCTTCCATCTATTTATGTCTTCCTCTATCTCTTTTTTCAGTGTCCTGTAGTTTTCCACGTATAGGTCTTTTACCTCCTTAGTTAAGTTTATTCCGAGGTATCTTAATGTTTTTGGTAGGATGGCTGAATGGGATTTCTTTTTTAGTCTCATTTTCTATAAGTTCACTATTGGTGTAAAGAAATGCCATAGATTTCTTGTCATTAATTTTGTATCCTGCTATATTGCCAAATTCATTTATTAAGTCTAATAGTTTTCTGATGGAATCTTTAGGATTTTCTATGTACAATATCATGTCATCTGCAAATAAGGACATTTTTACTTCTTCATTTCCAATTTGGATGCCTTTTATTTCTTCTTCTTGTCTGATTGCAATGGCTAGTACTTCCAGTACTATGTTGTACAGGAGTGGCGAGAGTGGTCATCCCTGCCTTGTTCCTGTTCTTAGGGGAAATGGTTTTAGTTTTTGTCCATTGAGTATAATGCTGGCTGTGGGTTTTTCATATATGGCTTTTATTATGTTGAGGTATGGTCCTTCTATTCCCACCTTGCTGAGTGTTTTGATCTAGAAGGGGTGTTGGATTTTGTCAAATGCTTTTTCTGCATCAATTGCTATGACTATGTGATTTTTATCTCTCAATTTGTTTATGTGATGTATCACGTTTATTGATTTGCAGATATTGTACCATCTTTGCATCCCTGGGATAAATCCTACATGTTCACCGTGTATGATCTTTCTGATGTACTGATGGATCCTATTTACTAGAATTTTGTTGAGGATTTTGGCATCTATGTTTATGAGGGATATTGGCCTGTAATCCTCTTTCTTTGTGTTGTCTTTATCTGGTTTTTCTATTAGGGTGATGCTGGCTTCATAGAATGAGCTTGGAAGTGTTCCTTCCTCTTGAATTTTTTGGAATTGTCTGAGGAGGATAGGTTTTAGTTCTTCCTTGAATGTTTGGTATAACTCCCCTGTGAAGCTGTCTGGCCCCGAGCTTTTGTTTCCTGGAAGCTTTTTGATGACTGCTTCAATTGCTTCCATAGTTTTGGGGCTATTGAGATTTTTAGAATCTTCCAGATTGAGTTTTGGAAGGTTGTATTTTTCTAGGAATATGTCCATTTCCTCTAGGTTGTCTAGTTTGTTGGAGTGGAGTTGTTCATAGTATTTTTTAACAATCTTTTGTATTTTTGTGGGGTCTGTTGTTATTTTGCCTCTCTCTTTTCTGATTTTGTTTGAGTCCTCTCTCTTTGCTTCTTAGTGGGCCTGGCTAGAGGTTCATGAATCTTGTTTGTCCTTTCAAAGAACCAGCTCTTGGTTTCATTGATCTTTTGTATTTTTTTTTTTTTGTCTCTATGTCATTTATTTCTGCTCCAATCTTTATTATTTCCTCCCTTCTGCTCACTCAGGGCTTTTCTTGTTGCTCTCTTTCTAATTCTTTGAGTTGTAGCATTAGATGATTTAGTACCATTTTTTCTTGTTTTTTGAGGTAGGCCTGTAGAGCTATAAACTTCCCTCTCTGGACTGTTTTCATTGTGTCCCATAGGTTTTGGATTGTTGTGTTTTTATTGTAATTAGTTTTTAATTTCTTCTTTGATTACATTGTTAACCCAATCAATATTTAATAACATGCTATTCAGCTTCCAAGTGTTTGAGTGTTTTGGATTGTTTTGATTTTAGTTTATTTATAATTTTATGGCATTGTGGTCTGAGAAGATGTTTGGTATGATTTCAATCTTCTTGAATTTGGGGAGACTTCCCTTGTGACCCAAAATATGGTCTATTTTTGAAAATGTCCCATGTGCACTTGAGAAGAATGTATATTTCGTGACTTTGGGGTGAAATGTTCTGAAGATGTCAGTGAAGTCCATCTGATCTACTGAGTCATTTAGGATTTCTGTGTCTTTGCTGATTTTTTTTGTCTAGAGGATTTATCCAGTGATGTCAGTGGTGTATTAAAGTCCCCTAATATGATTGTATTGTTGTCAATCTCTCCCTTGATATCTTCTAGGAGTTTTGTTATGTATTTGGGTGCTACTGCGTTGGGTGCATATATGTTTATCAGGGTTATATCCTCTTGTTATATCGATCCCTTTAGTATTATGAAGTGGCCTTCCTTATTTCTTGTTATGGCATTTACTTGGAGGTCTATTTTGTCAGATATAAGTATTGCTACCCCAGCTTTTTTTTCATTTGCATTTGCCTGAAAAATATTTTTCCATTACTTCACTTTCAATCTGTGTGAGTCTCTTGTTCTGAGGTGGGTCTCTTGTAGACAGCATATATATGGGTTGTGTTTTTATTATCCATTTAGCCACTTGATGTCTTTTGATTGGAGCATTTAGTCCATTTACGTTTAAAGTTGTACTTGTTTGTAGTCATATCTATTTTTGTGTCTGTGTTCCTTCCTACCTGTTTATTTCTTCTTTTTACAGTATTCCCTTTAGCATTTCTTGCATTGCTGGTTTCGTTGTGATAAACTCCCTTAGCCTTTTTTTGTCTGTGAAGCTCCTGATTTCCCCTTCAATTTTGATTGATAGTCTTGCTGGCTAGACTATTCTTGGATTTAGTCCTTTGCTTTGCAACACTTTGTATACCTCCTTCCATTCCCTTCTAGCTTGATGTGTTTCTGCTGAGAAATCATTTGATAATCTGATGGGGGATCCTTTGTAGGTAACCCTCTGTCTCTCTCTTGCCGTGTTTAAGATTCTCTCCTTGTCATTGATATTTGCCATTGAAATTATGACATGTCTTTGTGTGGGTCTTTTGGCATTGATCCTGCTTGGGACTCCCTTTACTTGTGTAACTTTTTTCTTCCCCAAATCCGGGAAGTTTTCTGTCATTATTTCTTCAAATACATTTTCTAATCCTTGCTGCTCTTCTTGTTTTTCTGGCAGCCCTATTATATGTATGTTACTTCGTTTCATGTTGTCCCAAAGCTCCCTTAGGCTTTCCTCCTGCTTTTTAATTTTTTTCTCCAATTGTTGTTCAGATTGAGCTTGTTTCTGTATCTGATCTTCTAACTCACTAATTCGGTCCTCTGCTTCTTCTAGTCTACTGTTGAAATTTTCCATGGTGTTTTTGATTGTAGCTATATCACTTTTCATTTCTTCCTGATTCTTGCATAGGTTGTTGATTTTCTCATCCATCCGATGTATGAATTTCACAGCCATTACTCTGAATTCTTTTGCAGTCATGTTGCATGCATTAATTTTACTAATTTCCTTTCTTGGCGACTCCTCACTTTCTTTTCTCTGGGGATTGTGTCATCTCCCCATTCTGACTATCACCAGAAGGTTCAAACTTCGAGTTGCGTGGACCTGGGCCGTATGCCATGAGAACTTCACACCACCTGAGTGTCACTAAAGTGCTCCGACACTAGGACGTTTGGCTGCCCTGGGTTGGTGGGAACCAGGCTGGCCCAGGGTCAGTGTTCCTAGCGTTCAGTGTGGTCTCATGTGTGCACCTAGAATCAGGGACCCTGCCTGCACTGCGCTGTTGTCGTGTGCCAAAAATGAGTCCCCTAGAGCATGCCAGGAGTCAGATTTTTCCTTTGTCTGCACCAAGAATTGAATATCAGATTCTCTGTTGCCTGGTGTAGCTTCTCACTGATTATCAGAGTCCCCATGTGCACATGCACCAAGAATTGGAGTCACTGGCATTAGTGTGAATGCACAGTGAGTCAGGGATCCCAGACACACACGGTAAGAAACAGTCAAGTTGGTGGTGCTCAGTGCTGCTCTTGCAGGGAGAATTTGGGTCCCGGTCACCATGGGGGACTAGGTTACACAATAGCTCTGTGGCATGCCTGCACTGTGGAAAACTGACTTCTGTGTGTG
Source organism: Corynorhinus townsendii (assembly GCA_026230045.1). Lineage (NCBI taxonomy): Eukaryota > Metazoa > Chordata > Mammalia > Chiroptera > Vespertilionidae > Corynorhinus > Corynorhinus townsendii. Next base: position 136,221,025 of record JAPDVU010000002.1, on the reverse strand, counting down.
CTTGCCCAGAATCCAAGTCAGGTGGCACTGCCACCCTGCGTGGGCTTCTGGTTTGGTCATCCAATTGTGTTGCGGGGAGCAGATTCCAGTCTCTCAAATTCCAGTAGCAGCACTGAGGCAGTGCATGCTCTCTCAAGCTCAAATTCCCCGTAGGGGCATTGTGGCTCGAGTGGGGGGCAGGTCTATCAGTTACTATGGTGCTATCCATGAGCCTGTGGGGAGGGGAATAGGCTCTTTGACTCACAGAAATCTGCTGCTGGGAAGTCTGGATTCTTGTTGTCTGCTGGTCTGAAGCTGTGGTTGCAGTTCTCTGTCCCCAGTGGCTTCAGGGTCCTGGTTTGCATCTGAGACGTGACTGGGTGCTGCTGAGGGCAGGATCCTAGTCTCAAGCAGCTCTGTTTCTCAAGATGGCATGGTCTCCGTGCCCACACCGGCCACCCAGAAGTGTCCGCTTTGTGCACGGGGCTCTGCCGTCTAAGACTGCCCGGTTTTGGCAGCCCCTTGGAGGACCTGCAGAATCTAACTGTCCTTAGCTCATACACACACACCATACAAGTCTACACTTTCCTCTATGGGTTCCTCACTCTCTCACACTCTCTCCCTCCCTACCTTCCTGCCGGTCGCCATCTTCCAAGTCCTCGGTTCAACAGCTATTGATTGAGCTTTGACCATGTGTCAGGCAACATGCTAAAGCTAGAAATGCAACTGAGAATGAGAAAATTATGAAGCTGAATTAGAAGTAGACATTTGTGGATAAAATCTAATACAGTAACCTCACCTGGTAGTCTGATCATGAATTCCTAACTGGGCAACTCAGGATGAGTAGTCACACCATAGACCTATAACCTTCCCTAGTAAAAGTTTATCTTTGCCTTAAGCAAGGTCTGTCCATTGTTTTCAATTTGCAAAGCCTCTTTTTCAGACTCCCTGGAAAGAATAATCACCTTCAAGAGAACACAATCTTGATAACTGTCATGTAATTCCCAGCCTTGCTCTCCTCTACGTTCATGTAATCTTTTTTATATTTCCTCCTTAATTCCAAATGTGTGTGTGTGTGTGTGTATGCTGTTATTCTGGGAGAATTTGAGATCTTGCTTCCCAGCATGTCATTGGTTGTTTGGCTCAAATAAACTCATAAAATTCTCTACAGGTTTGGATATTTCTTACATTGACATACCCAAATTGAGCAGAATATATGTTATAAGGGCTTTGATGGGGTGGCCTAAGTTGCTGTGGAAAACTTCTAGGTCTTGTGACAGGGTGCCGGGTAGATTCTGGGAGTAGTATGTAGATTTCAATATCTATCACTTAGGAAAGTGATGTCTTCACCTACAAATAGGGCCAGTTCTGTTTAGCAGAAAGTAATTGCAAAAGGGAAAAGGTATTGGGAATCAAATGCCCTATGTTGAGTTTCAGCTTTGCTTTATCAATTGTGTTTCTCTGGACAATTCACTCAACTTTTCTGAGCCTCAGTGCCTTCCTATGCCAAAAATAATGAGGGCAGAATAGGTGACTTTTGAGGTCTTTATCAGTTTTAAACTTTTATATCAAAGTGTTTTTCGATTATTTAAATTAACCCTTCAAATCTAACGTCCAAATGCAGTTCTCCTTGGATGTTTTCAAAGGGTAAATTTCATTTCCTTTTATTTTTTGTTTATGAAACTATTTCTTGGCCACTGATCATTGCTGCACCTATAACTTTCTTGGAAATCTGATATAAGGGCCTTGTTCAAATGAATAATAATCATGTGTTCTCTGTTGCCATCCCACAGGCAATAAAGAGTAGGCTGATAACCAACCTGGGATGCTCAACAAAGCCTAGCCTTCCCCAGCAGACATCATATCACATCAGGATCAGAATGCCTAGGTCTATTGCACATGGTGAATTTAATGAATATTGCCAAGAAGGGGAGGGGTAATGGAAAACATTAAAGGAAATAATAATTCTAAAGCAGATAAGCACACTTTGTCATGCAAACTTTCCTTGTTATTCAGCTTTTAAAACAAAAACAAAAACAAAAAACCATGACCCTAATAGAGTCAAATCAAAATGACAACTTCTCTCAGGCATATAATTACAAAAAATGAAAGGCACTTTATTTAGAAGTCATTTGATCCAACACCCACACTTCAGAGATGAGGAAATTGAGGCTCAGATAGGATAACACGTTTTGGCCAAGAATCTATAGCTGGTTGGAAGCAAGCCAAGCTCAGCATTCAGATTTTCTAATTCCCAGGTTCTGGGGTTCTCTCTCCTTTACCTGGCTACCTACCCAGATTGTACCATTTGTCCTTAAGCTGTACATATTCCAGAGTGACCCAGCTTCTCTTAGAGTGTCTGGTTCCTCACCTCTGGAAAGGAAAGAGGATTTCCTTCCTTTTACTTAAATTTGCCACCTAAATGTTCCTTAAATTTATCATCATGTCTTTAGATCACTCAGCACTTACTCTGCGGGTGCCTCCCTTGTTGAAGAGCCTTTGTTCTTGGCCTCCAGAAATTCTATTTCCTTTACTGTCTGTTTTCTTCATGGCCTAAGTGTCCCTGCTTTCACCCCAATGAACCCAGGTTCAACACAAGGCAGGATTGCTGAAGAACCAGTTAGGGCAGTTGTTTTTGTGCATCTCTTTGATGAGATTTAAATGTCATCCCTGTGGAACAAGTATTAGAGCCATCAGTGGAGCCATGAAGGTCAGAAATGGTCCTCTACCACACCTGTCATGCCTTTGGTTGAATTGAGATCGAGGCTGAACACTTCCCATGTTTCTCTGCTCTTAAGAGAGCATGCTGACAGATGGGAGGGAAGGTGACCAGTCCAGCAGCCACACCTCCAGCACCAGCTTTCTCCTCTAACTGAACTGTCCAATCACAAGAGAAAAACAAATGTAATTCCACTCTTCTTTTTCGTCCACAAGAGATATAGATTTTAATTAAAATGATTTTTAGAGCTCTAACCGGTTTGGCTCAGTGGATAGAGCGTCGGCCTGCGGACTGAAGGGTCCCAGGTTCGATTCTGGTCAAGGGCATGTACCTGGGTTGAGGGCACATCCCCAGTGGGGGGCGTGCAGGAGGCAGCTGATCGATGTCTCTCTCTCATCGATGTTTCTAGCTTTCTATCCCTCTCTCTTCCTCTCTGTAAAAAATCAATAAAATATATTTAAAAATTAAAATAAAATAAAATGATTTTTAGAAATTCATCCTCATTTTTTTTTAGAGAAAATACAGCCATGTTTTGCATTCTTTTAAGAAGATGAGGCAGCAAATACTTGGAACATACATTATAGGGTAAAAGTCAATAAACAAGAAGAAGAACAAGATAAATGGATGGTCATACTAATTTCAAACCCAGAGTCTCTGCATATACACACTTACTTTCAGGAATTTTTAACAAATCATTATTCAGACTTTTCTTTTCTTTCTTTTTTTTTTTTTTTTTTTTTTTTTAGTATGCAGGCATTTATTAAATATCTATGTGAAAGGCACTGAACCAGTAGTTTTTCTGATATCTGGGTTCTAAAATTAAAGTGTATTTACAAGTAGAAAAATGTGATAGTATCTAAGCAAGAAGAATGCAAACGCAATAATGTATACTATACATGCTCTGACACAATGTTTTCAAAGGCCAGGTCACCCACCTGTTGGCTATTTTAATAAGGGGAATTCTGGCAGCAGCTGGGACTCTGCCATAAATAACTTGTTGACCAATGTTCTAACATTGAGCTTGTCACATCTTTCTAAGGGGCCTCATTTTGGAGGTGTCTCAAGTAACCATTCTCTATAGAATCACAGAGAATGACAGCGGCTGCTTTGTGATCGTCAACGCTTTCTTTCCAGCAGCCCTTTCCACTCACAAGCTGGCTATTGGCTTGAAAGGACTCTCCATATTTGTGGGTCAGAAAAACAGCAACTGTACCAAAATAATTACTGTTACAATCTGAGGCTGATTACTGGTATGTGGGTGGGCTTAATTACATCAATCATTAAGCCCACCCACATTTCAAAATCTTCCAATAGTTCCTCATTACCATTAATTTTCACCTCACAAATTTTAATCTTGACATTTGAAGCTCCAAGCTCCGTCAAAGCTCCCAGCCTCTCCATGATTATGCTCCCTGCCAACTGCAGTTGTGTTGGCTCCTTCCCAAATGTATCTGACGCTACTTAATCCACTGGATGTTACCCCAGATCAAGAAGAGTTTAGCATCTACCTTCTCCCCAAAAGGCCTCCCTATCTTGAAAAGTGAAGAAGCTTAACCTGGGATGTGCATTATACACCTATATATTAGGTTTGTATATGTGTGCATGTGTTTTCTATGTCATGGCCATTTGTAGATAGGTTCCCCGGTCCATTATCAAAGAAAATTCAAGTCACTCAAAACCATGACATAAATAAATTCATCCTCAAGTTTTTCATTAAAACAACTAAAACAAATGTCCATGTCCAAATGAGAGCCTGAGCTGCTGACTTAATGGGTCTTTCAAAAATCAGCAAAAAAAGGTTCTCTTAGTCTAAGACTTAGAAGGTGGCCTAAAAGTCTTTTATTTATTTTATCACTTCATTGGTATTGGAAAATTTTTGTTGTTAGAGCCCTTTAAAAAAAAAAAGTGTCAATGTACAACAATTTGGCTGGCTTTAATTGGCACTGTTACCCCAATATGGGCATTTATATATAAGAGGACCAAACCACAGACAGAAATATCTTTACATAGAAGCTCAAGCACTATTTATAGCCCACTATGTCAATAAGACTTAATCTCTGTGTGTCAAATCTTCAATAAGAATTATATCGTTTTTAAATTACCCCCATACACCATCTTGTCCTTAGAAGGTACTCAATAAATGTTTGTTGAAGCAGTCACAGAGAATTTAGGTCCAAAAAGTGTGAGTGATTATCAACATAGTGTTAACCCATATTTGTTACTTGATCTCCCAATGGGAACTAAAAATTCAGCTTCACCTTTGTTTTATTCTTTCATAGATTTCAAGAAGATCTCAATGGCTCTGGAGTCTTCAGAGTCAGCATTCTCTTAAATTGCTTTTCTTTTATGCTGAATAGACATTTATAGCTTTAAAAGGTACTAATCATATTCAAACAATCATTCTACTTGACTTCATAAGAAAAGAGTTACATCTGTGGAAGTGTTTTTTCTACTAATAGGGTAATAATTGTCTGGTTAACTGAGGGTAAGTGAAATAGATGGACTGTGCTATTGACTTTTCACATTGCAAAAACACGTGCCCTTCCAAACTACACAAGGAGTACACATAGTTCCAACTAGAGCTAATAGTATCTATATATATAAAAGCCTAAGTGACCATCGACTGAACAGGTTGTGTGGGGAAACCAGGCTGGTAGGGGGGTTAGTGAGGGGCAACCAAATGACTGAACAGCCGGCTGTGTGGGGCAACCAGGCCAGTGGGGGTGGAGGGGCAGTTGGGGGGGACCAAGCCGGCAGGGGGGCAATTGAGGGTGACCAGGCCAGTAGGGTGGGCAGTTAGGGGAGATCAGGCAGGCAGGCAGGTGAGCAGTTAGGACCAGTGGTCCCAGATTGTGAGAGGGATGTCCAACTGAAGGTTTAGGCCTGATCCTCAGGATCAGGATCGGGCCTAAACCTGCAGTTGGACATCTCCGAGGGGTCCCGGATTGGAGAGGGTGCAGGCTGGGCTGAGGGGACCCCCCACCCTCTCCATGCGTGAATTTTGTGCACCAGGCCTCTAGTTTAGCAATGATAGTCATTCTTTTTGACAGAATTTTTTATGTTGTTTTGCTTTCAATATGTTTAAATTAAGTAGATTGACTTGTAGAAGATGAACACCATCCACATGACAATAAGAATGAGTAGTGTCAGTTTAGTTTGATAATTTATGAGGCAATCAACTAAGAATCCCATGACAATGTATGTTATTTAACCATGAGCACTGTGACCCCTGCTCTTGTTCTTCCAACTGTCTCTTCCAGACACAAACACATATGTTCTGCTCCAACATCCACTTGCAGGAGTGTTTGGCTTTGCACAGTTGTGGGAGGTAGAATGTGCATACCATTGTCATTTTGGCTACACCCATTTATCCATTCTGAGTAGCTATTATAAGAGTAGTGCAGAACAGCCAAGGGCAGAAAAGGCATTGGGGACTCAGACCACATCCCTCTGTCATCTCTTGCCATATACAGTATGCTGAGTAGGCAGGGACCTCCAAAACATTTTCCCCTTTGTGTCAGCCACACCTCACTTCATGGAGTAGAGATCCTTGTCCTTGTGTCTGTTTGATTTCAGAGACTTTCAGTGGGATCACTCACCTCAATGCAATGAAAATCTTGGTTTACTGAAATACCCAGATCACCAACTCACACTCCCCCAACACCGATTCTTCTGAACTACACAAGGACAGTTTCTTTTTTGTCTAAACTGCATCCTCAACACCCAGTCCAATACCTGCAGCAAAACAGCAATGGTAAACAGGTTTCAACTGGATGACTTGCATGAGCTGTTGGGGTAGGGGTAATGAACCTGCTGTATCTTATTTCCACAACTGCTAAAGTTCACCATTGCCAGGTTCTTAAACTTCAAGGTCAGTCCTGGAAGGGCAGTTGGTAGAGGCTGCAGTATTCCCCGAGGCTTATAATTAATCTTCGGCCATTCCCTCTAAGCCTGTTGCTAAACGGAGTTCCTTCTGATATCTTTCACGGACATCAGAGCGGTTACACTTGCCCAGTGCTTTCTGGATTGATGCCTGTGTCTAATGTGAAAACATGGCTAAATGTCGGCTCACATTTACTTTTCATTTTAACATTACTCAGGACCCTCATGGGAGTTTACTATTCTGTGACTTTGCTAAAGTTAGTTGATTTTCCTCTCTCTTTCCTACTACATTAGTAGTGAGCAGGAGATATTTTCTCATTCATACCACTCAAACCAGACTAAATTACTCACTTTGATTGTGTATAAAGTTATATTACTAGTACAAATTCTGAAAAATTAAAGTCAAAATGTGTCTTTAATACTATGTAAAAGTATATATGTGTAATTTATGTGAGAAATACTATGGAGCATCTATCTAGTGGTTAAATTGGAGAATAGAAATGAGAGAACTATTCAGTATGTTTGTGCATACTGAAATGGCTGGTTATCTTTAGCAAATCAGTTAGCCTTTCTGTAATTCAGGGTTGTTGCAAGGTGACTAACAACTTAATCATTCTTCTGGTTAGTAGACTAAGAATACCCCTGCCCACCTGAGAGCTTGCTCTAAAAAGATGCTACTGTTCTGGGTTCCAACCCATAGAACTCTATGAAGAGCACACCCTGTCCTGTTGCTAAGTGAGAACACAGAGCCTTGCACAACGCTTGGCCCATAACAGAGGCTCAAAGAGTATTTGTTGAATCAGTTAACGAATGCTTGAAATGCTTCATTTGCCTGACAAATCTTCCCTTACTCTAGACACAGTTCAGAGTTTGTTCTACTCAAACAATTTTTTATATACATACATATGTCTGCCCAACACTTTTTCCCCTTGTGAATAAGAAAAAAAAATTGAAGCAGTGTAAATAGGCAAACATAGACATCAAACAATATTTAACAGATTCGATTGTTTTTGAGTGCCATCAAGTTGTTTCTCACTGAAATCAGAGAACATTTCTTACCTACTTGGCAGTCACTTTTAACATTTCAGAAGAAATGCCTGGATTGACAGAAAGCATTTTAGAGAAATGCATATGAAAATTAAATAACTGAACACCATCATATCAAATTGACTTAAAAAATCTAAGTGCCCATTCTTTCCTACACTCTGTTAATTTACTGTTCTAATTGTCTAGAGTGTGGCATCCAGCAAATATCAAATAGCTGCATGTGTCACAGGCTTCATTTTTCCCCACACTGACCTTGGATTAACCCTTCATCTTTCATTCTACAGCTAATTAAACCCAGTGACATTTCAGTGAGACATTCTTCACTGAAATATTTAGTGAGGGTCTTAAATTCCTTCCTACTTGTCCCAGCAGCTATGCCTGTCTTCCCATCGTACATCTGCTTCAGTGTCACAATATTTTGTCAAAAGACTACAGCACTACCATGGTAACATCATAAACCCGTCCCTTGCCCAACTCTTCCAGGAGTTTATAAAAATCCAACTGTAAAAATTGGCCATAGGCTGTCTGAGCTGGTTGTTTTATGTGTAGTAGTTAACCTTTTTTCTCCTTTCTTTCCTCATCGCTCCCACTCCAAAACCAGTATTTCAAAAATATTTACAAAGTAATTTAACATTTATTTAGCCATCAAATAGGAAATTGGAGTTGAGCTCAAGTTGACTTTTCTTACTTCTCTGCTGCTTTCTAAGGTCAAAATTGTCACTTGTTTTTTTTTCTCCTTCTTTTTGCCATCTGGGTGAATTCAACTGAAATCAGAAGTTCATTTTTCATCCCCATCTCATTTCCTCCAGCTTGGAAGTCTTCACTTCCCTTTTGAATTTAGTAAGAACCCCATATAGAGGGAAAATACAGAAGCATTCAGGAGGAAGGGGACAGGCAGCGGAGGGACAAATCATTCAAGCACAGTTAATCTCCTTTTCAACTGGAACCCACTTAACTCCACTTAAAATGGGGTGAAGTTGTTTATTTTTTCTTCAAAGATAAGTTACATAAAGTATCTGTCTCTCCATTTTTTCCTAATGGTTAGAGTGTTTTGTTTTTTCCTTTTCACTGCACACTGCACATTGGGTGCTTGTGCTGAAATCCCATATATCTTTATCCTAAAGATTTAGATAAGGTTGGGTGAGGTGACATCACTCATTGTTGATGGTAGAGTTGACACAGGGAACTCTGCATCATGTGAGGAAAGGGAGATTTTTAAGTTTGCTTTTTAAAAAAATAAAATTAAACTTTTTAGCCAAAAAGGGAGAAATCAAGAATCCAAGAAAGAGCCAATTCATATATACTGGAACTATTTTGAGTTAGAGTCTTTGACAGAATGTAAATATATAAGTACAGATATGTTAATTGTGTGACATTTGATAAGTTAGATGCCCTTGAGCAAAATTTGTATGGAGGTTTTGATACAATTGTCACTTATGCTAACTTACCTCAGGACAAACACAAACTGTGTGTTATTAATTCCTGGTGCAAGGAACCTGATGGTCAGAATTGTATATCTAAGTTGAAAGTAGAGTTAGGCTGATTCTGGATGAACATGCACAGGGTCTGTTCTGAGGTTGACAAGTTCAGGTGTGTGTGTCCAAGATGCACATGGAGTGATTCTGAGTGGAATGAACAGGCTCGCCCAGGCACACTCATGACACTGATGAGGTCAAGGACTTCTCTTTGGGATCTTTCTATCTTCTATTAGTTCTCTCTCTTTCTCTCTCAGGTATAGATATTCAATCTATATGTCCTATATGAATGATTTGATTTTACTCCTTTCATTTCTTTTTTAAGTATATTTTCCTTTTTATTGAATTTATTGGGGTGACATCCTATCTAATAAAAGAGTAACATGCAAATTGACCATCACTCCAACACACAAGATGGCCGCCCCCATGTGGTCAAAGATGGATGCCCCCATGTGGATACAAGATGGCTGTCACAAGATGGCCTGCAGGGGAGGGCAGTTGTGGGTGACCAGGCTGGCAGGGGAGGATAGTTGGGGGGCGGGGGGGACCAGGCCTGCAAGGGAGGGAAGTTAGGGGTGACCAGGCCTGTAGGGGAAGACAGTTGGGGGTGACCAGGCTGGCAGGGGAAGGCAGTTAAGGGTGACCAGGCCTGCAGGGGAGGGCAGTTAGGTGTCGATCAGGCTGGCAGGGGAGTGGTTAGGGGGTCATCAGGCTGGCAGACAGAAGCAGTTAAGGGCAGGCAAGCAGGCAGGCAGACAGGCAGGCGAGAGGTTGGGAGCCAGCAGTCCTGGATTGTGAGAGGGATCCCAGTTTGGAGAAGGTGGGCTGAGGGATACACACTCCCCCACCCCCGTGCATGAATTTCATGCACCAGGCCTCTAGTTGTTTAATAAAATTATATAGGTTTCAAGTGTACATAATGCATTACCTGTATATTGCATTGCGTGCTACCATTCCAAATTAAGTCTCCTTCCATCACCATTTATCCCTCCTTTAGTCTCACCTACCTCCTTCTTTCTTTCTGGTCATCACCATACCTGTCTGTGTCCCTGAGTGTTGTTTTTTTTTCTTAATCCCTTCTTATTTCTTACACAGCCCTACAACCTCCCTCCCACTCTTTTCATTTCTAATTAGTAATAATTAGTAATGTATTATCTCATGAACTGTGCAATTATAGGTAAAATATAGAAAGTTATGATATCTTGAAAGTGTTCACCACAGCCCAGCAAATGAACAACTCAGCTCAACCTAAAAAAAATCCCCTCTTCCACATTGGCAGTGTGTGGTGTAATGGTCTCAGAGTCCTTAACCATACATACTAGTCACAGAATGCTTGCACTGTAGATGGTTATCAGTTAACTTTTAAAATTATTTTCATGCACTCTGCAACTTGGAATTTCCCTCTTTCCCTGACACCTTAATGTCAAGAGGAGCTACACATGTGGGTGACTTCTCTAAGGGCCACACAAGTTCATCTGAGATCATCCTGGAAATTCCCTCCTATGAGTGTGATGGTACTAGAATAAGCGGTGATTTTATAGAGTAAATGTATTTCAATACAGCAGCCATTCTGAACAGAAAAAAAGGATAGCAGTAACACTGTTTTTCTCAATGTCTAATATCTTCCAGGGAAAGACAAATACATAGAGAGATCAAGTCAACAGTTCTGATCTACAGATAAAAAACTGAGTTTTCTCTGTACAATTGGGATGAAGCCACGTGGATGGATGAGCTCTCCTCGGAGTACAGTATAAAGTGAGAAGTGAAGGATTCAAGATTAAAGTCTTAAGGAACTCCAACTTTCATTGTTAGAGAGTGAAAATGAGGCTCCAAGAAGTGGTCCAAGGAAAAAAGAGAAAAACGAGGATCCTGTGGGGGCTCTGGAAACCCAGAGAAGGCTTCAAGAAGGTAAGTGTGGGATATACTTTTGAATTTTTATGTAAGGTCAAGTAAAATAAGCAAGGAGAAATATTACTTAGCATATTATGGACTGAATTATACCCCTCAAAAACTCATATGTTGAAGCCCTAATGTCTTTATGTAACTGTTTTTTGGAGACAGGGCTTTTTAAAGAGGTCATTAAGGTTAAATGAGGTCATAAGGGTGGAGCCTTATTCCAATATGACTGGGGTTCTTATAAGAAGAGACACCAGGGGTGCATGCATGCATTGGAAAGGCCATGCAACATCACAGGGAGAAGGTGGCCAAGGAGAGAAACTAACCTCAGGGAAACCAACCTTGCTTGTACCTTGATCTTGGCCTTCGAGCTTCCAGTACTGTAAGAAAATTAATTTCTATTGTTTAAGCCATTTAGTCTGTGGTATTTTTTTATGGCAGCAGTAGCTGGCTAATACAAGCAACAAGGGGTCATAAATAACCAGTGATGAAGTTGTTTCGAGGAGTAATGGGAGATGAAAAACTGGAATAGAGCATGTTGAGGAATAAATGGGAGATGAGTAGAGACAGGGAGTACATAGCTAACTCAAGAAATTTGAATGTGAAGAGTGAAAGATAGAGTGATAAACTGGGGAAAATGTGGGATTTCAGGATTATGAGGATTAAATTTGAAAATTAAGAGGTAATGAATGAGATAATTTATGCCAAAACCTCATTGAAAAGACAAAACAGCCCTAACTGATTTGGCTCAGTGTATAGAGCATCAGCCTATGGACTGAAGGGTCCTGGTTCGATTCTAGTCAAGGGCACATGCCCAGGTTGTGGGCTGGATCCCCAGTGTAGGGTATGCAGGAGGCAGCCAATCAATGATTCTCTCTCATCATTGATATTTCTATCTCTTTCTCCCACTCTCTTTCTCTCTGACATAAATAAAAATATATTTTTAAAAAAGACAAAACATCTCTCAGATTAAAGAACAGAATTAGAATTCCATCCTAACATCAACAATAATAAAAATAATATTAAGTCAATAATAATATCATTTATTGAGCAACTAATATAAACCAAGTTATGAGTGTCATACTTTATATAATTTACCTAATTTTAATTTCACAACATTGTGCCTGGAACCAACCAGCTTTTCAATACATATTTACTTACTAAATAATGAATGACTGTACAATATATATACTATTATTCCCAATTTATATATGAGGAATTGAAGGTTCACATAGTTGTTTTTTGTTGTTGTTGTTAATCCTCACCCAAGGGTATTTTTCCATTAATTTTTAGGTAGAGTGGAAGAGAGAGGGAAAGACAGAGAGAAACATCAATATGAGATAAACACATTGATTGGTTGCCTCCTGCACGAGCCCTGACCAGGGCCAGGGCCTGAGGAGCCTGCAACCAAGGTAAGTGCCCTTGACCAGAATCGAACCTGGGACCCTTTGGTCTGCAGGTGATGATGTATCCACTGTGCCAAACTGTCTAGGGCCTGATTCATATAGTTTACTAAATAACTTATCTGAGGTTTATGTGGCTCTAAAGCCTAATCAATAGTGTAGACACCTCTAAAGACAGAATGTGTTGACCAAAGGAAAATGCCCTAGATGAAAATACAAAATGAGAGGTTACAAAGGCAAAAAGGAAGTGCACTTTTATATTACTGTCCAGTGGAATGTATATATCAGGTTAGTGGCACTATTGGCCTTAGAGAGTACAACTAGCCCTTGAAAAAAGATATTTGAGGCTTTAAACTTCTAGTAATTAAAGTCTTTCCAACACTCACCCCCACCCACACACTTGGGACTGTGGACCTTGTAGACCCTGTAAGAACTCTCGGGAAGATGGAGAGCTATTGGAGAGTTCTAAGTAGAGGAATTTTATCACTTCATATATTAGGTGGCTAGGGCTGTCATAACAAAATACCACAGATTGGGTGCCTTAAACAACAGGAATTTATTTTCTTACAATTCTGGAGGCTAGAAGTCGAAGGTCAAGCTGCCAGCAGGGTAAGTTTCTCCTGAGGCCTATCTCCTTCTTGCTGTGTGCTCACATGGTCATCCCTCAGTCTCTGTATTGTCTGTGTCCTAATTTCTCCTTCAAGAAAACCAGTAATGTTGGATTTACCATAAAACCTCTTTATACCTTAATTACGTCTTTAAATGTCTTATCACCAAATACATGTATTTAGTCACATTCTGACTTACTGAGGGCTACAACTTCAAGTTAGAATTTTTTTGGAGGATATAATTCAGTCCCTAACACTCCTCCCAAATTTGTGCTTTTCTCACATGAAAAAAAATTATCTCATTCCAACAGCCCCCACAATCTTAACTCTTAACTTGTTCCAGCACCAACTTTAAGTTCAAAGTCTCACCTCAATATCATCTAAATCAGGTATAGGTAAGACTCAAGGTATGATTCATCCTGTAGCACAATTCCTCTCTAGCTGTGGACCTGTAGAACCAGACAAGTTATCTGCTTCCAAAACACATTATGGGACAGGTGTAGGATAGACATTCCCCTTCCAAGAGAGAGAAATCAGAAAGAAAGGTGATGTGTCTAAAGCAGTGGTTGGCAAACTGCGGCTCGTGAGCCATATGCGGCTTGCGAGCCGTGGTTTGCCACTCTGTTGATTAATGAGTTTGCCAACCACTGGTCTAAAGTAATTCCAAAACCTAGCAAGAATTCCATTAGATTTTAAGTCTCAAGAATAATCCTTTTTGGCTCCATTCCCTGTCCTCTGGGCCCAAAAGGGGGGTGGCCCCCCTCCTGGCCCCTCTGTAAGTGTTACCCTTCCCCTCTGCTCTTGGGCAGCAGAAGCCTGTTCTGCTAAAACTGAGGAGATAGCCCCAGCCTTTGGAACTGAGGAGGAGATAGCTTCATTGCCCCCTAACCCCAGTGCCCTCTGGGTATGTGGTGGCAGCTGCAGCCCTGCCTATCTCTGAGTTACCTTCTGGGTCATTCTTCCACTCTCTTGAAGGGTAATACATATTTGCACTGGATAGCTCTATTGGCCTGTCCTGAAGAATTCCAGAAGTTCAATAGCCTTCCTTTATTTCCTCCTGCCCCTGTCCCTGTAGTCCAAGCTGGCAGTGTTCTACTAGCATGTTTGATGGGATTCATGAGTCACACCTGTAGTCTCTTTAAGAAATGGATGTCCAGCAAAATCGGTGGCACTCTCTACACAACACACTTTTTTATTTTTTTGCAATATGTCTGAGAATTTTCCAAATCTTCAAGTTCTGGTTTTTCTTTACTTAACAATTCCTTCTTCAATTTATCTCTCTTGTCTCATATTTTACTATAAACGGTGACAGGCCAGACCTTCAACATTTTGCTTAGAAATCTCTACAGCTAAATATCCAAGTTTATCATTCACAGGTTCTATCTTCCACAAAATTTTAGAATATAATGTGGCCCAGTTCCCTGCCACTTTGTAACAAGGATTGCCTTTTCTCTAATATTCAGTAACATGTTCCTCATTTCCATCTGAGACTTCACCAGAGGCATCTTTAACATCACTATTTCTACAAATAATCTCTTCAAGGTAATCTAGGCTTTTTCTAACATGCACCTCCAAACTCTTCCAGTCTCTTCCCACTTCCAAAGCCATTTTCCACTTTAGTTATTTGTTATTGCAGCACTCTACTTCTAGGTACTAAAATCTGTATTAGTTTTCTATGGTTGTCATAACAAAATGAAGCCCTCTCTCCTTGGCTTGTAGATGGCCACCTTCTCTCTGTGACCTCACATGGTCTTCCCCTCTGTACATGTCTGTTTCCTAATTTCCTCTTCTTTTAAGAACACCAGCCACAATGGATTAGGGCCCACCCTACTGACTTAATCTTAACTTAATTAGGTTGTATAATCAAGTTAACCTATATAAGAAGCCTATCTTCAAATTCAGCTGCTTTCTGAAGGACTGAGGGTTAAGGTTTCAACATATGAATTTTGGGAGCACACAACTCAGCTCATAACACTTCACTTAGATTTTTAACATGATCACTGAGCTGCAGTTATAGGAACAGATTGTGGGGCTGTAGGGATGCCAGGGCATAAGAAGGGAGAGCAATTAGGAGGCTTTTGCAACAATTAGGTGGCTCAGTCCAAGGTGACAGTATGCTTGAGGTAGTTATAAGAATTTGTACTTGGGAAATATGCTTAAAGTTGAGCTTCAAAAAAATTGCCTTAGAATTGAGTACATGCCACAAAAGGGAAAAAAAACTTCAACAATAACTCAAAGGCTTTTGGCCTGAGCATCTGAAAGGATGGAGTTGATATTACCAGAGATGAGCAGATTATGAGACAAGCAGATTAAGGTGAAATGATTAGAAATCCTGTTTAGGACACATTGTTTGAGATGACTATTAGACATCTAAATAGAGATGCCAAGTAAGCATGTGAACATGAGTCTAAAATTCAGGGTAGAGGTGTGGGCTGGACATATAAATTTTAGTCATTATTATATAGATACTAGAGGCCCAATGCACAAAATTCCTGCAAGAGTAGGCCTTCCACTAGGTAGAAGGGGTCAATGGGGATAAAAGAGGACATCAGTAATATTTTCAACAATAAAGATAAATTAAAAACAAAACAAAAAAAGAGTAAGCCTTCCTTTTCCCGGATGCCAGAACTGGCTTCCCTCTGGCACCTGGCACCTGGCTTCCCTCGCAACCTTGGCTTCATCTGGAAGATCATCCGGAAGGATATCCGGAAGGATGTCTGGCCTAATTAGCATATTACACTTTTATTATTATAGTCTAGAGGCCCGATGCACAAAAATTCATGCAAGACTAGGCCTTCCTTCCCCCAGCTGTCGGCACTGGCTTCCCTCTGGCACCTGGGACCAGGGCTGGCTTCCCTCTAGCTCCAGCTTTGTCTGGAAGGACATCCAGAATGATGTCCTGGGTGTTTGGTCTAATTAGCATATTACCCTTTTATTATTATAGATTATTAAAAGGCTGTTGCCCGACCAGTGTGGCTCAGTGGTTGAGCATCAACCTTTGAACCAGGAGGTCACAGTTTAATTCCTTGTCAAAGCACATGCCTGGGTTGTGGGGCCATCAGTCCCCAGTGGGGGACATGCAGGAGGCAGCTGATCAATGATTCTCTCTTATCCTTGATGTTTCTATTTCTTTCTCCCTCTTCCTTCTTCTCTGAAATCAATAAAAAATATATTTAAAAACCAAACAAACAGAAAACAAGAAGCTGCATAAAACAACTGAGTGGAGGGTATATATAGAAAAAAAATGTCCAAGGCTTAAGGTCTGGGGCGCTGCAATGATAAGAAGTCAAATGCATGAGAAAAAGCCAGCAAGAGACAATAATGAGTGGCCAGGGAGGTAAGAGGAGGTAAGTGTGGTTCTTGGAAGCCAGGTGATGATGTTGTTTCAGGGCAGAGAGCATAATCAATTGTGTTTGCCAAATGCTATAGATAGTTCAGTAAGAAGAGGGCTGAGATCTGATTATCAGGTTTAGTAATGTGGAGGTCACTGGTGACCTTGAATATGTGAATCAGTTCTGAGGCACTGAAAAGTTGAGTTTGTGGATCAAACTGTAGAGGTAGCAATGTCAAGAAAAATAGCTCCTTCATGCCTAAGTGTCTAGCTACCTTCTTTAGATAACCTGCTGCCTCTTTGCTGATCAAACCACAACCTATTCCTATCTCAATGATAAGGTTAGAGATGCAGTCAACACAACTTGGTCTTTGAGTCCCTGTAAACCTCAAGTTTTTGTTGTCATTAAATGCTACCAAAGTAGAAAGCCAATAAATATCAAATGAATAGATTAAAAATGAATGTTGTTGGGTCAGTAGGTATCAGCCAATAAATTAGTTCTCCTCCTAGAAGGAGATCCCAAGATGAGATTAGCTATGCAAGAGGTTCATTAGGGGAAATGTCTTGAGGGGAAAGGTAATAAGGAAGCAGAAGGCATTGGAAGAGTCATTAGACCTTGGAGAAGATAGGGAAGGGTGGTTAAGTGGAATCATCTTAGACTGCAGTACATTTAAAAATGTATTGGCAAAGCTGATAGGGAGTTCTTGAGTCCAGGAAAGGGCCTGCTTTATAACCCTGCCACACTCAGTCACTGGCTGGGGGCAGCCCATAGGAAGCATGGCCTTGGAACCAATGTGGTAGATAGAGTTTTTCAGAATGCAATAGCTGGAGCTGTTGTTCAGTTATTCTACCAGTGGCCAAGATCTGGGAGGCACTTTTCACAGCTGCCTCATTTCCCATGTCTATTTTAGCTTCCTACTCAATAGTTTATATAAATGAGTGAATGTAAATAAAAGTGCCAAAAGAAACCTGAAAAGGTGTCTTTTTCAGACTCTCTAGTTAACTACCTGAATATCCATAACACTACTTAGTTAACTAAGTTAACCAATGGCAACAAACCATAGTCCAGGCAACTTAGAAATGTTAGAAAATAAATCTTTTCTGCAAACTCATTAGTCAACAGAGCCAAATATCAACAGTACAATGATTGAAATTTCTTTTGAGAACCAAATTTTTTAAACTTAAACTTCTTCTAACGCCACTTCTTCAAATAGACTCGCCCAGGCCATGGTATTTTGTGGAAGAGCCACACTCAAGGGACCAAAGAGCTGCATGTGGCTCGCGAGCAGCAGTTTGCCGACCACTGGTCTAACACATTATCACTACCTCATAAAATGATTTCATATCTTTTAACAGAAAAGATAAGTGAAAAAGACAACACTCTTTCTGTTCTGCTTCCTCTTCATCCTCTTGAATCTGCCCAGACCCCAGCTTGTCCCCTCCTCTTCCATTCTAGTCCTCTCCTTACAAAGTTCCTGTCAAGATTACTCCTTAGGGGAGGAATCCAAGATGGTGGCGTAGATAAACACCTAAACTGCTGCCTCGCACAACAATTTAAACTGCAACTAAAAGACAAAACGTCTATCACCCAGAACCAAGGGAAAGCTGGCTGAGTGGAAGTTCTACAACTAGAAGGAAAGAGAAAAGAGCACTGAGACGTGCACAAGCTCTGAAAAGCTGAGGTACAGAGGCGCAGGATCTGGGCTGGCGGCAGGCGTTGCTTTTTTCAACCCAAAGGGGATACAAGCCCCCGATTACTCTGAAATACAGTTTCTGGGGAGACACGGGGGACCCAAACTCCTACGGGGAGAAGCTGGATTGTCTGCTACCGGGTTGGAAAGTGAGGGGGGCCTGCTTGTAGAGCTGCGCACAGGAATAATTATTTATCTGTGCTGGGGCACGGGACAGGAGGCAGTCAGAGACACAGAGCCGGCTAACTAGCAGCCACTGCTGTTTGCCACACCCTAGCCTAGTGATGCCCTGAGACCCCGCCCCACACAACCTACAAACCCACCCAAGCTCCAAGCAGCGGCTTTTGCATATGAATGGACTGCCCTATCGCAGCTTAACCTAGCAAACTTGCAGCCCGGATCAGACAGCTCCAAAACCTCCAAACCCCAAGCAAAGAGGAGAAAACTGTAGCTCTCGCTGTAGCTCCTGCTGGGTGGACTCAGACAATAGCTGACCTGCACCCCATTGGAGATCCAGAAGCCAGTATACCTAGTGGTCAGTGTGAGAAACCAGATTTCAACTCCTCACATCCATAAGTGACACATTCAAGAGGCAGACTCAGCGAGCACCAAAGCCCCACTGAAACAAGTCCTGCACCATAAGCGTGTCTCCAGCACAGCAGTTCTTATAGACACAGCGAGTCCTCACAGCCGATTGGCCTGGAGGTCAATTCCTCCCAGCGTACCAACAGCAATTAAGGCTTAACTACACCAAGACTTTGCACTCAGCCCACAAAGGGGTGTACCAAGAGCGTCCACATCAGGTGATTGGGGAGGCTGAGCTACTGCCCCCTATAGGTCACCTACCACACAAAGCCACTCCATCAACACAGGGAAGCAGCCAAAATGCGGAAACAAAGAAACATGTCACGAATGAAAGAAAAGGAGGAAAGCAAACTACTGGATGACATAGAGTTCAGAACCACATTTATAAGGTTACTCAAGAATCTTCTAAAATCTGCCGAAAAACTTGATGACACTTCTGAGGAGCTTAGTGAGACCTTCAAGAACCTTAATGAGAATGCCAAAAAAATGGAAAAGGACCAGTCATAAATGAAGCATACACTGTCTAAAATAAAGAATATACAGAAACTCAACTGTAGATCAACGTACCCCAAGAATCAAACCAAAGATCTGAAATATGAGGAAACAAAAAACACCCAACCAGAAAAACAAAAAGAAAAAAGAATCCAAAAATATGAAGATAGTGTAAGGAGCCTCTGGGACAACTTCAAGCGTACCAACATCAGAATTTTTGGGGTGCCAGAAGAAGAGAGAGAGCAAAATACTGAAAACATATTAGAAGAAATAATGACAGAAAACTTTCCCTACCTGGTGAAAGAAATAGACTTACAAGTTCAGGAAGCGCACAGAACCCCAAACAAAAGGAATCCAAAGAGGACCACACCAAGACACATCATAATTAAAATGCCAAGGGCAAAAGACAAAGAGAGAATCTTGAAAGCAGCAAGAGGAAAACGGTTAATTACCTACAAGGGAGTACCCATACGACTGTCAGCTGATTTCTCGGCAGAAACTATGCAGGCCAGAAGGGAGTGGCAAGAAATATTCAAAGTGATGAACAGCAAGAACCTACAACCAAGATTACTCTATCCCGCAAAGCTATCATTCAGAGTTGAAGGTCAGATAAAGAGCTTCACAGACAAGAAAAAGCTAAAGGAGTTCATCGCCACCAAACCAGGATTACATGAAATGCTGAAGGGTATTCTTTAAGAAGAGGAAGAAGAAGAAAAAGGTAAAGATAAAAATTATGAACAACAAAATGACATCAAATACATACCTACCAACAAGTGAATCTAAAAATCAAGTGAATAAAAATCTGAAGAACAGAATGGACTGGTGAATATAATAGAATCAGGGACATAGAAAGGGAGTGGACTGACAATTCTCAGGGGGAAGCGAGTGTGAGTGGTGCGGGAAGAGATTGGACAAAAATCTTACTCCTATGGATGAAGACAGTGGTGGGGGGTAAGGGCATGGGGTGGGGTGGGGAATCAGGTGGAGGGGAGCTATGGGGAAAAAAAAAAGAGGAACACCTGTAATAATCTGAACAATAAAGATTTATTAAAAAAAAAAAAAAGATTACTCTATAGGTTGCTGGTTAGCATCTACCCCAGAAAGCCAAACAAAGCACTTGCCCTCAATATATTTTTCAAAGGAGCCCTTTCATCCATGAATGGATACTTGTGTTTTTATTAAAATGTGACTCAACAGCCATGTTCTGAGAACACACTTTTTGCAAAGATGGGTATCGGTGAGTCAAAAGTTAATAATTTTTAATAAAGGAAAGCCTGAAGGGAAACATCTGGCTTACTTTTCTCAACACTTGTGTGCTAAGATTTTCATAATATAATGTGTTCATTTTCCATAGCAAACTGAATTATGAAATAAAGAATTACTATAATTTTACACTTCTTTGTGAGTTGATACCAAAGTCAGAAATCATATATTCTCTAATCCTGCACCACACTCCTTACCTTAAGATTGCACTACTACAGGCTGAGCACAACAGTACCTGGAAATCACGCATTGTGTGTGCATGAGAGGATAAATAACTACTTTTGAACCTGAATATTGACTCTTCAGTGGCCTGTCCTATTAGACATACCATTTTACTTGAATGAAGCAATTTACTTTCAGTATTGCAGAGGGGAAAATAATAGCTACAGGACATATTTTCCTGATTCTTAGTATATACCATACTTAAATGAGAACTTCTGTTTTTAATTTATCAGTAATCACATTAGTCCTTTCTTTTATCATTCTCCCCAGTAATATCTATGCATTTAGGGTATAAAATAGGTGTGGGAAAGAGAATCACAGATGAAAGGAAAATGGAGTTTTTCTTTGTTTTCCAGGGTGAAGAAAAAGTGAGATTAATACATATATATAGTGATGGATTTTGTAATTATCCTTTTTCTTCTATGGATTGAAAGCTCAGCTGCCCTATCCATGTAGCACATCTTCTACTGTTTCTGAAGACAAAACAAAAACTCTGTAGATGTTCATTTATCTTACTTAAAACATTCATTTATTGGGAGCTTTAAGTATTCCATGCTATGAAGTTGAGCAAAACAATTTTCTCATGTCTCCCAAAGACCATTCCTATTTTGGAGCCTCAAGGTCAGTTGTAAACTCAGAGTCCTAGAAAGGTCCCTAAGATGTGTCACCTACTATTTTGTTCAATACAGAAAAGGTCAAAACTCACCTTGAAGATAGTAACAGGAGGAAAATTGTTACTCTAAATACTGGTGATAAGATGTAATACTATGTTCGTTAAAAGACTGATATGAAACCACTACTCTTAGATCTATGAATACTGAAAATACCTGTCAATTTTATTTTATATAATCAATTACTATTCTTTTAAAGTGTGGTTTTGGTCAGTAATGCTATTGAACTCTGGTTCCCTTAATAGGTTTGGTTACACTCACTGAAATGTTATATTCAGATTTGGACCAAGACTTCACATATAAAGGAAAATCTATATAATCTTTGGTTTAGTTTACAAAGACCTCGGAAAATGAGGTTATGCAAGTTTTGTTCCAGAGAGTTCTTTCCCTATTTTTCTTTTCTTTATTTCAATGATTCTTAGTCCTTTAGAAGCTTTTGTTCTGCTTTTTAAAAAATACTCATGAGTAGTTTCTCCTCCACCATTCCAGGCTACAGCCATCATGATTGTCTGATGCTTTACTCAAAGATCTTATGTCGCAGGCTTAAATAACCTGAAAGTATTTCTTTCCATTTATTCATGTCGTAAATTATTTGGGCCCACACTGAGTGCAGTTGACACAGATCTGGAGTCTCCAGGGCAGTGGCACATGGCCCCAAACTATGTAGGACACTCCTCTGTGCTTGTTTCAGCTTGGCTTCCTCTCTTATGTGCTTTTAATCCTCATATTGTTAGCAAAGTAGAGAAAGAAGGGGTGGGGGAGGGCTGCCTCTGCCACTTTCTCCAACCCTCCTTCTCCTCCTCCTCCTCCTCCTTCTTCTTTTTCTTTTTAATATATTTTTATTTATTTCAGAAAGGGAGAGGGAGAGAGAGAGAAACATCAATGATGAGAGAGAATCATTGATCGGCTGCCTCCTGCACGCCCCCCGCTGGGGATCAAGCCAGCAATCCAGGCATGTGCCCTTTACCAGAATTGAATCCGGGACCCTGCAGTCCATAGGCCGATACTCTATCCATTGAGCCAGACCATCTAGGGCCTTCTTATTTTTAGAAGCAAGTAAATTTTTCCTAGAAATCCTCCAGAGCTTTCGCCTATTTTTCTTCACTAGTCAGGATTTCGCTCTAAGACCATTTCTAAAATTATCACTAATAAAAGAATGGGATTACTGTGATTGGCTTAAGCTAACTATTTCAGATGGAGTAGATATGCAGAAATCAACCAGAAGAGCTACAATAGCAGGCAGGTAGACAAATCACAAAGCACAAGATAGCAACTGCTGAACATAAAGAGACATAACTATGTTTTAGGTGTTAAACCTACATAACTTATTTCCAGCTGGGGATTAAGAAAGAGCTGACTTCTGAATTGAACACTGGAATTATGTGCAAGATGAAAAAGGGCTTTTCAATTTGCCAGTCAAGAAGATGGAAAAGAATGGGACATATATAACATTACCAGCTATGTTTGGCTGAGATAAAGATATATGAAGATATATCAATTAGCTTTTGCTGTCACTATAAGCCCAAATATCAGAGGTTTATAGTAGTTACCCTACCCGTTGTTCTACTTTCCATGGTTTGAGTTACCATGTGGTCAACCATGGTCCAAAAATATAAAATGAAAAATTCTAGAAATAAACAATTCAAGTTTTAAATTGTGTGCTGTTTTGAGAAAAATGATGAAATCTCATGCAGTCCTGCTCCATCCAACTGTCTCTATACATTCCTTACCTGTTAGGCACTCAGTAGCCATCCATAACAGATCGACTGTCCTGTTATTGAAGTGTTTATGTTCAAGGAACCCTTAATTTATTTAATAATGACCCCAAAGCACAAGAATTGTGAGGGATGCTGGCAATTTGGATGTGCCAAAGAAAAGTCATATAAAGTGCTTCATTTACTAGTAAGTGCAAAGGTGAAAGTTCTCAATTTAATAAGGAAAGAAAAAAATTATATGCTGAGGTTGCTAAAATCTATGGTAAAAACAAAATTTATCTGTGAAATTGTGAAGGAAAAATAAATTTGTTCTAGTTTTTTTTGTCACATTTCCAACTGCAAAAATTATGGCTACATTGCATGGTAAGTGCTTAGTTAAGAATGAAAAGCCATTAAATTTGTGGGGGGAAGAGGTGAATAAGAAATGTGTTCTGACTCATGGCAACATATTGTATTAGGAAGCATTGAGCTATAAGAGTGCCACCAAGCTCATTTATTCCAAGTAAGAGATAGTTACAATAAGATATTTTGAGAGAAAGAGAGACCACACTCATACAACTTTTATTACAGTATCTATAATAATAAAAGCATAATATGCTAATTAGGCAGAACATCCTTCTGGGCGTCCTTCCAGACAATCTTCCTGATGAAGCTGCAGTGGCGGGGGCTGAGGCAGAAGCAGCCACCGTGGTGGGTGGGGGCCAGGTCCCTTGCACAAATTTCATGCATCAGGCCTCTAGTATTGATATAATTACTCTATTTTATATGTATTTATTATTGTTAATCTCTTACTGTGCCTAAGTTATAAGTTAAACTTTATCACAAGTATGTGTGTACTATCCAGTTTCAGGTCTCCTACCAGGGGTCTTGGAAAGTATTCCCTGCAGGTAAGAGGTGACTACTGTAAACACAACTATTGTTGTTCTGCTCAAAAAATCTGCTGATTGTCTGCAGCTCTCTTCGGCCCTCTTCTACCTGTCTTCTTATTCTGGAGCACCAGGCTGGAGGAGCAGCATCTGTCTGGGATATACTCCTCATGTGGCAGAAGGCAGAAGCCCAAACCCATGGTGAAGTTTCTAGGAGCCCAGTGGTCTGGGGAATGTTGAAGTATTCCTTCTGAGATAAATCCAAAGTTGTATCATCTTGCACCTCTTACCACTAAGGAAGAGGCACAGAGGCTGGTGAGACACTGGATTCTGGAAGCATCACATGTCATAGTTAAGTGTGCTGTTCTATTCGATTTACCAAGTTATCTTTATGTTGTAGAGTTTTGCAAGGTGTTGAGAGCAAGAGAAGGATCTGCAACAGGTCCAGGCAGCTACATAAACTGCTTTACAACTTGAGTGCTTTGATCTGGAAGATCAGAGGGTGAGTGAAGTCTTTGAAAGCCTCAGTAGGAGAATCACTATGCAGACTTTTGAGATTTGGATACATAGTTGTGCCCTCTTTTGAACACTAACGACTGTTCTCCCTGTGAAAATCATCTCTGCATTTGCTACTGGTAGAGAATCAATAGTAGACCATGGGAACCAAATTACCACCAGTCAGCCTGCAACCGCCTCCACAAAATAATGACTTTTCCTTCTCTCTTCCAAATCTTGTGCAAATAGCTCACATTGGCAAATTCTAACCTGGAGCAATATGGACTAAGGGATTGGGGAAATGTAATCCCTGGCTTCTCTGCAATGCAGAGGACCTAGAAGAGGTGGTGATGTTAAGTTGGCAAAGGAAAATGAGATTGGAAAGAGAGACAAGGACTCACTCATGGAGGGCCTTAAATGCTATGCCAAGAAAGAAGGCATAAAATACTTTGTACATAAAATAAAATTTTGCCTGGCTGGTGTGGCTCAGTGGTTGAGTGTCTACCTGTGAACCAGGAGGTCATGGTGTGATTCTCTGTTGCAGGCTCCATCCCCTGTGAGGGGTGTGCAGGAGGGTTAGGGTTAGGGTCATTTAAGGTTTTAGGTAGAAGAGTGGCACGATCAGGGATTAACTCTGAAGCTCTTTCAAGTGCTCTATAGGTAGAAAGGTCATAGGTGGACCCAACAGTTAAATACTCTTTAACTATTTTCCTTTGTGCCTGGTACTGAAATATATCCTTTTGTTTAATCTTCATACTTAAATCCCTTTCCCCCCTTTTAAGCCTTATGTTATCCTTGCAAGGTAGATTTTAACAACTCTATTTTTCAGGTAAGGAAACTGAAATTTAGAGAGATTAAGGAATTTATTCAACTTCCTCCAGCTAAGAAGGTGTAGGAGCTGTTCCTAAGTAGGTTTTCCTAATTCCAGCCTCCCAACACTTTCACTTTGTTAGACTGTCAATCCCTGTGAACTAAGGCACAGAGATAGGAGCTGTACAGCCAGAGATGATGTAGGGGACACACAATTCTGAGGGGCTGAAATCTCTTTGCACTCGGTCATTTATTTACTTCTCCATTCAACAAAAAACTAAAAGTTAGAAGTTAGGTAATTCTGAGGAGATCTGAAGGGCATTATTTTAGCATGCCTTCAACTGTGGATCTTTAGATGTTGTGTTTAACTTGGGTCCAGGTGAATTAAACTTAGTTATACTTACTGATTTAATTGCCATCTTCTCTGTTACCATCTAAACTCCAAGAAGGAAGAACTAGGTATGTTTTGTATCTCCAGTGTTTAGCACATAGTAATTGCTCAATAAAGATTTGATGAGAAATGTTGGGATGACTGAGTGACTGATGATAGAATTAGAATAACCACACAGAATTTACTTCTACTGTGGTAATAAGAATCAGCCTATAGGTTTTTTATTGCTGATGAACTGGTCCTTTAAACCTGCAGCATGAGCTCTCCCTCACACATTCTCCAGGTTGAGAGCAAATCACCTAATAACTTTCTTCCCACCTCAGTCTCACTTCCTGCTAATCCTTTGCTACAAGGTTAAGCATCTAAAATAGACATGTTATTCTCCCAATGATGAACCTCCAGAGATCCTCCATTTGACTTCACAGTTTAGTGTAACATGTAAGGCTCCTTTGAGAATCTTTCTTCAGTCCATCTTCTCAACTTTCTAGCCATCATTTACCACTAGCTCGTCCCTACCTCCTATCCAATCCTCAAGACCCTACACTCTATCCATACACAAGACTATTTGCAGTTCCTTAATACTCCAGGCCCTCCTCCACTTCTCCACCAGAACTCCAACTAACCCTTCAGGGTTGTTTTGACAGTCACACCTCATCCAGAGTTAGTCACACCTTCCACTGAGCTCAATGACACTTTGTTTAAAGCTCCTCCATAGCTCTTCCCATTCTTTATTCTGATTATGTATTTCCATGTCTAGCTCTTCCCAGACTTAGGGAGAACTCAGAAGTAAGGTTTTATTTGTCTTTGCTTGGATGGTTCCCAGAGAAGTGGCCAGTAGGCCACAGGTGTTCAGATGTTCAGCAAATGGTGGTTGAATGAATAGTGCGTGACTTGGCTACAAGGCTTTGATCCAGGCTTTTTTGCCTGGTGCTCATTCTGGCTACAGAAGGCTCCATGGCCCTGAATCTGCCACCACAAGCAAAGGAGAAACTTTCCATAAATGCTGTATAGGTTATGTCTTCACAATCACAAAGCCATCCTCCATGGGTGGGAGGAACCTGGTGTGGTGTCTGTAACCAGAAAAGGGCCCAGGACATTGTCTAACAAAAGAAACTGAGAGGTTGAAATCTGAGATGCTAGCCTTTGCATCAGCCTGACCCACTTTCCCCATGGCTCTGTTCTGATTAATTCGCCTTGTAGTGCAGGCTACTTTATGAAAAGAGAAAACACACTTTTGATGATTTTGTAAAGCTGGTTCATGTGTGCATTTCATCAAGGCATTTTCTCAAAAGGTGGCAGATATAATGTGTGTGTGTATGTGTTTATTTGTTTGTTTTGTTTTTTAGTTTGGTAATGTTGAGGATATGACCAAACATGCTCCCTTTCAGCTGAAAAATATTCCCCTCTCCTTTGTAGCAAGTATGAGGATGATGGCAAACTTTCATCTTTTCTGACAAGATAACTCAGACATTTTCCTCAGGGAAAGGCGATTGATCATTTTATACACTCCACGTTGCTCAAGAACAACGTGGAGTGTATAAAAACACACACCGGGCTTCATTTTTTTCTAGCCGCCTCCTTTGAAAACATATGAGAACATACAGGATGTTCTTTATTACACAAGGAGCTCACTTGTGATTTTTATTTCTAAAGACTCTTGAGTACTGAGAGCTACAACAAGAGGCCATTTCTGCTCCATAATGCAGACCAAAGAGCTCCTCTCAGCTCCCCAAACATGCCCCTAACCTAACTACTTTTGTCGATATTCATCTTGCCACTCTCTGAACTCCTAAAAGCTATTTCTGACTGAAGCTTTCTGCAGAACATTTATTATAGATTATATTGGGTCATGTGCTCTCAGCTCATGTTTTATATTGCTTCAGGTAGATTTAAAACTTCTGACAGACAGGGCACCTACCATATGCTTCTCTGGCAATCCCTAGAATGCTTAGCACAATGCTGAGTATATAATTCATGCTCAACAATAATTTGATTATATATTCCCCTGAAAACATGGTGTAAAAAGGATCCATGAGAGAAGATTGCTTATATATGTCATCTTCTTTTTACGCAACTCCATAAGAAACCATCACCAATTTGTAACTGAACATTATTTATTTTTGTGACCTGGGTAACTGTGCTCCCTGGCCAACGACACACACAGTTAGTTCCCTGTCAACATGGAACTGGTTCCATAGCTCCTGCTAACTTGGGGATGGTTTTTAGAAATAGGATTACTAAAACCTATCCTAACCAAGATACATCTGCCTGAGGAAGTCTGAGACGCATTCTGTTCTCATACCTTAAAAATGGTAGTTGAGAGCTACAGAGACCTGGGGGAAGGCATTTCAAAGAGGAAAGTAATTGGCTGCATTTTAGGAAAATCAATTGACAAACCAAAATTACTTTAGACTCCAGAAAGGCTGATAAGAAATATAAAGTTTATAAAATAATGAAGATAAAAATAGATTGACCACAGAACTGCCTGCTAAATCCTGTAATTCTACCACCAAAAGACACTTGGCAAACAACAGGGTTGGAGGACTCATTTACTGATCTTATAATTAAAGATATAAATATGTAGGACTGGAATGAATTAATGGTGCACAGACCCATGATATATCATTAAGGAAATCAAGAACACTTGAGGTTCTTGTGCTGAAAGGCAAACTACCAAGCCTTCTCGCAAAATTCTTGACAGATTGCTTTATCAGACACATACTACTGAGATCATGAGGGTATTGGGCTTCCCTATCATTATATGTGTTAAATGCTTATCTCCAGTCTGAAATTATTTTTTCCTGTCTTTGGATTCCTACAGACTTTTATCAGCACCAACAATATAATCTGTATACTTTCTGCCTTCTATTACAAATATGTGCATACCATTCCCCTTACTAGGTTTAAGCGTCCTTAACTAATGTCAGAAATAATGATAAGAATGATAAGGATGATAATGATGATAATAAGAGCTAACATTTATTATGTTCTTATCATGTGCCATGCTTTACTAAGCCTCATTGATTTATATTCATTTAATCACATTACATATTCATCTTTGCATATTCATTAGACCTATTGGCATTTGGAATAATATTACCTGTGAAATCAACAAATGGTCAGCAAGTTCAATGGTTACTTTTCCCCTTGAGTAACCTAGGAACATGAGCAGATCAAGATCCAAATACATGGCTGATTTATCTTTCCCTTTATAATTTTTCTGAAGCCTCTTTACCAGGCAGGGAGTCACATCTTCTGATGACGTATTCCCTTGCAGTCCCTAGTGCAGTGTTATCTACCTCATAGGTTTTCAGAAAATGTATTTTGACTTCTATATATTCCACATCCACAATTATGAAAAGTATTTGGCATAAGTGATGACATAGTTTGGGGACACCCACGTGAGTCACATACAATGAACACAATACTAAAATTGCAATGGAATCAACATGCTGTGTCCGATGAAGATCACACTAGAGGCCCAGTGCATGAAATTTGTGCATGGGGATGGGGTTCCCTCAGCCCAGTCTGCACCCTCTCCAATCTGGGACATCCCTCTCACAATCCGGGACTGCTGGCTCCTAATCACTCACCTGCCTGGCCGCCTGATTGCCCCTAACCACTGTGCCTGCCAGCCTGATAGCCCCCAACTGCTCCCCTGCTGGCCTGATTGACAACTGCTCCCCTGACAGCATGATTGACACCTAATTGCTCCCCTGCTGGCCTGATCACCCCCAACTGCCCTCCCCTGAAAGCAATCTTGTGACAACGTGGTGGTGGCCATCTTATGGCGGCTATCTTGTGATGACGTGGGGGTGTCCATCTTGTGACAACATGGGTTGGCCATCTTGTGACAACGAGGGTGTGAGGGTCAATTTGCATATTACCTCTTTATTATATAGGATATGTGTATGATGTTTACATATATATATATAATCCTAGAAGAAAATTTCTTCATCTGTCCCATAAATTCATTGATTCCAATTTTCGGTAAAAAATTCTATTTTCTATCCCTTCTCTTTAATAAGGTATTCTTCCTTTCTTTCTTTCTTTCTTTCTTTCTTTCTTTCTTTCTTTCTTTCTTTCTTTCTTTCTTTCTTTCTTTCTTTCTTTCTTTCCTCTTTCTATCTATCCTCTATCTATCTAACATCGTCTATCTATCTATCTATCTATCTATCTATCTATCTATCTATCTATCTATCTATCCTCTATCTATCTAACATCATCTATCATCTATCTCACATATTCCAGATAAGTTCTGTAATAATTTTGAGAGGTCCCTTTGTGTTTCTAACTATATCTAAGAAAGTGGGTGGGCTCCGAAATGCCTGGGTTTGAAACATTTGAAAACCATGTAAATAATAAAAGAGAAATTGCAAGTGTTATTCTAAGGCTCAAAAGGCTTAAAAATAAATTGCAAACATCCTCAAGAAACTCCCACGCTTGGGAAAATTATTAACTTGTGAGTAATATGAAGATATCCTCAGTAGATTCCCAGTTACATTTCCATGGTCTTAATTGTTTACTCTTTAATTAGAGTGAGACTGTCTCATTTCTTATGGACTCCCCAAAACATAAAATAGCACAACTAAAATAATCCTTCTTTTTCTCCCCTTTGTGTACTACCCTCTTATCCCTTCTAGTTCCAATCTGGGATTTTCCTGAAGTTACAGCCTTCTGAGGGAAGTTGCCCTGGGGCAATGAAGGTTGGGAGGAAAGGGGCAAGGAGGATATGAGAGTAGGAAACCTTGGCAACTTTGAGCTCCCTCATTACCCTGAAGAGTTCTGAAATGGCCTGTCTTTGTAACAATCTATGGAATTTGTCCCACAAAGAAACTTGGATCCTATAGAGTTTTCTTCTTTTCTGAATAAAGAAATATTAGATCCTGGCTCTTAAAATTTGCTGTTTCTTCTCGGTGGTGGGCGGTAAGTCAAGATGGCTGAATTCCCAAGCTTTCTGGATCTATGTGAAAGTTTTCAGCCTCTACCCAAGCCTTTTTCCCTGCCAAGTGGTACAATAAAACTTGTGAGAACAGGTTTTCCTTGTGAGGTAGCTAATGCATCTGCATCTATTTCTGGCAGAAAACCAAAGTTAAAAAGGATTTGGAGAAGCTTTACAGAGCATTGTAAGGGGGTTGATATATATTGGTTTTAGGAGTTTAATAATTGTTTAATAATAAGGGAATGTGATTTTTGTTTGACCTTTACCCCAGAAGGTTTTCCCAATCATAGTAATGATAATCAGCTAGAACCAGTTTAACCAGCCAGGACCCAGGTAAGCCACTTTTATTTGAATGAATTATAAGACTTTTACTAATTAAATGTGATTAACATATAGTCTAGCTACAGTGGTCGGCAAACTGTGGCTCGAGAGCCACATGCAGCTCTTTGGCCCCTTGAGTGTGGCTCTTCCACAAAATACCATGGCCTGGGTGAGTCTATTTTGAAGAAGTGGCATTAGAAGAAGTTTAAGTTTAAAAAATTTGGCTCTCAAAAGAAATTTCAATCATTGTACTGTTGATATTTGGCTCTGTTGACTAATGAGTTTGCCGACCACTGGTCTAGTAGGTCTTTCTCAACAATGAAACTCCACAATAATAAAGCTGGCTTAGAATTGTATAAGTATGAGAGAGTTCAAAGACGTTTTACAGGAGTTATAACTTTTTTTTGAGTTATCACTTTTATTTCTAGGAGAGAATTGCTCCATCTGTCCCATAAATTCCTTGATTCCAATATTTCAGTAAAAAAAAATTCTTATTTCCATCCTTTCTCTTTAATGAGATATAAAATAAAAAGGAAAATGTGTCCTTGGCTTTCATTTAGAAATGAAGAGGGGACACAACTAGCTGTTGCTCTCTGTAAGGGGCTGAGGTATCAACTGACTGGCCCCTGGTGGTGTCACCAGAATCAGTTTTATCTTTACTAACGCCTCCACTTAGACCCAAGGGAGCAGCCATAGGGACCATCAGTCACCAAGAAGCTAAGCTCCCCCTACCTTTTGCTGCTGTGAAAAGCTCAGAGATGTTTACTACACACATTTGGTGGAGAATCCAAGCAGGTCTCAAGATCACCAACTGCCCAGCTAGTGTGGCTCAGAGGTTGAGCATTGACTTATAAACCAGGAGGTCACAGTTCAATTCCTGGTAATGGCACATACCGGGTTGTGGGCTCAGGGGCATGCAGGGGGTTGTGGGCTCAGGGGTGTGCATAAGGCAACTGAACAATGATTCTCTCTCATCATTGAAGTTTCTATCTCTTTCTCCCTTTCCCTTTCTCTCTGAAATCAATAAAAAATATATATTTTTAAAAAATATCATGAACCAATATGGATTTATAAAATGCTGTGCCGGATATCCCACTGAATGTTTAAAACAATACTTTGGGACAGATATTATTACTTGTCATTTCATAGATATAAAATCAGAATTTTACTGTGATTAAGGAACTCACACAGTCAGGCAGAACTTGAATTGAACCCATGTCTTTTGACTCATTGACAATTTACCACATCCTTGTTATTCAAAGCATGTTCTGCAGACCAGCAGTATCAGTATCACCTGTGATTTTGTTAAAAATGCAGAATCTCAGGCACTCTCAGATTGACTGAGTCTGCATTTTATCCAGATCCCAAGTAGTTTGCATGGGCCTTGAAGTGTGAAAAATGCTGATCTCTAGCCAATGGAAAGTTCAGCTGAGGCCCCACATGCAGAGATAGACATGTCCCTAGGAGGAACATTATGGCAAGTTCACTCCAGTTTTGTATTATTCATCTGCAGTTAATATCCAAATTTAAATCTCTTTGGTTCTTCCAACTCCAGGGAAACAGAATCCCAACATCCATGGGCCAGACAGACCTCTGCTCAGTACCTCTTGAGGGGTGAGCATTATTTTCATGAGAATCTTTTTGAAGTTTCCTAATGAAAATGAAATCAGTATTCCCATTATGTAGGAATCCTAGCTGATGTGGCTTGTGAGAAAGCCTATTTAGCTTGGGCACTACTGTATGTACTCATAGATAAGCAATATTGATTTTTGCTTGAACAAAAGATAACTGGTAATTGTAGGGGATGGGAAAGGGTTGGGGAGGAGGAAACTATAAAGACCTCCAGAAGAATATGGAGGAAATCTGCTTCTTATTTCAATTAAGCCACCCTGAGAAGGAGGAGTGGATAGGCCACTCAGAGCCTGTCTTTAAGATGCCATTACTGAAATAAAAACAGTTCTGGATTCTTTTCACTTTCCATCCTTCCCAATTTCCCATAAGAGTTGTCAGGAAACCAAATTACATGATTTCAAAGATTGGGAAAGTCCAGTAATCCAAAATGCACCTCACCCCCGCCCCCACCCCCCTCCCACCCCGCCACCACCATGTGCCCTCCAATGCCAAGAATTTCATTAATTAGTTTTTCTGCTCAAGGGATGCTGATTCATGTTTTAGAAACCTGATGAAATTAAGAGCCACAGGTCCTACTGATTAAGAGCCACAGGTCCTACTGCATATTAGTGATACCTTTGGGAAAAGATTATATCCCCAAAACTTAACCTGTTTGGTTTGAACTTTGGGACTCAGTAATCCAGACTCTTCTTGAGAAAATGATTCCTGTTTCTATCTCCCATCTTGAATCCCCTGGGTCTAAGTGAAACCTAACCTTATACACAGATGCGATTCTTCTCTTTTTGCACAGGCTAAACATCTGGGATTTATGGCATGATTTAGGCCACTTATATAACCCTATTGTTAGACAAATGTGTGATAATTTTAGTGTCATCTTTCTCATCTTTATTTAATTTGATCAATTGTACACGAGTTTAAGTCCCACATACATTATTTCATTTTTTCTGTTCTAGAACAAATATAATATCTTAAACCACAGTCTGTCTAGACTCTAGTCCAACATGGCCTGTAAGAATCCAAATCAAAAGTGCCCTGTTACACTGTTCAAAACTCATTGCACCCCTTGGATTCTCCATTATGAATCTCTAAATGTTCCAAATCTTCTATGTTAATCTGAAGATTAACTCTCTCTCGGGCTTTTAATTTCTAGTTCTGCTTCTGGGACCAGGGGCCTCAACATCTCCACAGTAATGATCATTTTGTTCCAGCAAACCTCTACTCTGAAAAGCATCTTTGTTTTGGAAAGCATTTGTTGAGGTAAGGAGTTTATTATGTAAGCAATGTGGAACAATTGGTGGTTTTAGAACAAGAGATATATGACTTGACCTGTATTTTAGAAAGCTCACTTTTGAAACAGTGAGTAGTAAATAGCAGAAGAGATGATTATGGAAGCAGATTTCAATCTCAGAATGAATTATATCTCTCTGTCCCTATTCTAGCCATGAGATTTACTAGAAGTTATCAAGTCAGTAGTAAAGGTAAAGGATTAGATAAATGAGTACATACGAATAGTTTTTTGAAAAACACCAGACCATACTCACACAAATACATACACATTTAACCTGGAAAACAAATGGTCCTTAAGAGGCCTATTTGGTTATCTATTGCTGTGTAACAAATCAACTTTCAGGCTTATAAAGATAAGACAATGTATTATTCCTCACAATTTGGGCAGTTCTTTTTTGCATGATGTTGGATGGGGCACTGGAAGGTTCAAAAGGGCCTCAGTCACATGGCTGAGAGCTGTTTCTGAGGGCTATCTGGGAGGTGAGGTGGGCTATCAGTGAGGAGCTCCAATTCTCCTTCATATGAACTTGTCTGTTTGAGCTTCCTAATAGTATGGCAGTTGGATTCTAAGAAGGAGCCTTCCAAAAAGTAAAGGCAAGATTTGAGAGGTAATTTGGCAGCATTATATTCATCAAAAGAGGTCACTGGGCAAGCCTAGATCCCTGGAGGGTAGAGAGGCCCCACCTGTCTAATAGAGAGTGGCAAGATTATAGTGCAAAAGAGCTGTAGAATGAGTATTGTTTTAGACACCTTGAAAGCATAATCTACCACAAGGCCTTTTCAAAGCTTTCTTGCATGGAACTTGAAAACTTGAACTATTTTTTATTTTATTTTATTTTATTTTATTTTATTTTATTTTATTTTATTTTATTTTATTTTATTTATCTCAATTGTTGAGAGTATTACAGATGTTCCCTTCTTTTCACCTCTTGTCCCCCTCCACCTGGTTCCTGCCTCACCCTAGGCCTTCACCATCCTATTGTCTGTGTCCATGGGCAATGCATATATGCATATAAATTGTTTGGTTAATCTCTTACCACTACCTCTTCCTCCCCCGAGATTTGTCAGTCTGTTTCATGTCATCATGCCTCTGGTTCTATTTTACTCATCAGTTTATTTTGTGCATTAAATTCCACATATAAGTGAGATCAGGTGGTATTTGTCTTTCTCTGACTGGTTTATTTCTCTTAGTATAATAAACTCAAGGTCCTTCCATGCTATCTCAAAGGGTAAGAGATCCGTCTTTTTACTGCTGCATAGTAGTCCATGGTAGAAATGTACCATGGCTTTTTTATCCACTCATCTACTGATGGGCACTTGGGTTGTTTCCAGACCTTAGCTGCTGTAAATAGCACTGATACGAACTCAGGGGTACATGTATTCTAACTGGTTGGTGTTTTGGGATTCTTAGGATATATTCCTAGAAGTGGGATCACTGGGTCGAATAGGAGTTTCATTTTTAATTTTTTTGAGGAAACTCCACACTGTTTTTCATAGTAGCTGCACCAGTCTGCATTCCTACCAGCAGTAAACTAGGGTTCCTTTTTCTCTGCATCCTTGCCAGCACTTATTGTTTGTTGATTTATTTATGGTAGCCTTTCTGGCAATGTGATACCTCATTGCAGTTTTAATTTGCATCTCTCTGATGATTAGTGACATTGAGCATTATTTCATATGTCTCTTGGCCATCTACCTGTCCTCTTTGGAGAAGTGTCTGTTTGGATCCTTAGCCTATTTTTTAATTGAATTGTTTGCTTTCCTTTTGTTTCATTGTATGAGTTCTTTATATATTTTGGATATTAACCCATTATCAGATGTATCATTGGCAAATATGTTCCCCCATACAGTGGGTTCCATTTTCATTTTAATGCTGGTTTCTTTTGCTGTGCAGAACTATTTTTATTTATTTTTTAAATAAATCTTTATCATTCAGATTATTATAATTGTTCCTCTTTTTTCCCCTATAGCTCCCCTCGACCCAGTTCCCACCCCACCCTCTGCCCTTACCCCCCCTCCACTGTCCTCATCCATAAGTGTACTATTTTTGTCCAGTCTCTTCCTGCACCCCCCACATCCCTTTCCCCCTGAGAATTGTCAGTCCACTCCCTTTCTATGCTCCTGATTCTATTATATTCACAAGATTATTATGATCATCACATTTTTTATTCACTTGATTTTTAGATTCACTTTTTGATAGATATGTATTTGTTGTTCATAATTTTTATCTTTACCTTTTCTTCTTTCTCTTCTTAAAGAATACCTTTCAGCATTTCATATAATACTGGTTTGGTGATGATGAACTCCTTTAGCTTTTTCTTGTCTGTGAAGGTCTTTATCTGACCTTCAATTGTGAATGATAGCTTTGCTGGGTAGAGTAATCTTGGTTGTAGGTTCTTGCTATTCATCAGTTTGAATATTTCTTGCCACTCCCATCTGGCCTGCATAGTTTCTGTTGAGAAATCAGCTGACAGTCATATAGGTGATCCCATGTAGGTAACTAACTATTTTTCTCTTGCTGCTTTTAATATTCTCTCTTTGTCTTTTGCTCTTGGCATTTTGATTATGATGTGTCTTGGTGTGGTCCTCTTTGGATTCCTTTTGTTTGGGGTTCTCTGCACTTCCTGGCCTTGTAAGTCTATTTCTTTCACCAGGTGGGGGAACTTTTTGGTCATTATTTCTTCAAATAGGTTTTCAGTATTTTGCTATCTCTCTTCTTCTGGCACCCCCATAATTCAGATGTTGGTACGCTTGAAGTTGTCTCAGAGGCTCCTTACACTATCTTCATATTTTTGGATTCTTTTTTTTTTTTTTGCTTTTCCGGTTGGGTGTTTTTTGCTTCTTTGTATTTCAAATCTTTGACTTGATTCTTGTGATCCTCTAGTCTTCTGTTATATCTCTGTATATTATTTTTTATTTCAGTCAGTGTATGCTTAATTTCTAGTTGGTCCTTTTTCATATCCTCAAGGGTCTCACTAAATTTATTGGCCTTTTCTAGAAAATTCTTGAAAAAACTTATAACTGTGGTTTTGAACTCTATATCCAGTCATTTGCTTTCCTCCATTTCATTTGTGAACTGTTTCTTTGTCTCCTCATTTTCGCTGCTTCCCTGAGTTGATAGAGTGGCTTTGTGTGCTAGGTGTCCTACAGGGCCCAGTGACTCAGCTTCCCCAGTTACCTGAAGTGGACACTCTTGGTGCACCCCTTTGTGGGCTGTGTGCACAGTCTTGTTGTAGTTAAGCCTTGATTGTTGTTAGTATCACTGGGAGGAATTGACCTCCAGGTCAATTGGCTGTGAGTATCAGCAGTGTCTATGATGGGAGAACTTCTGTGCTGGAGACACCCTTATGAGACAAGACTTGCTTCAGTGGGGCTTTGGTGCTCACTGAGTCTGCCCCTTGAGTGTGCCCCTTATGAATCTGAGGAGTTGTAATCTGGATGGTCCTACTCTGACCCCTGCCCTGGGTACACTGGCTCTTGGATCTCCAAGGAGGTGCTAGTTTTGCCTCTGCCTGAGGCCACCCAGCTGGAGCTATGGAGAGATCTGCAGATTCCTCTTCTTTGTTTCGGTTTTGGAGGTGCCCAGATGAGGCCCAGCTCTGAAGCAATGCAAGCTGCTGCAGAGCCTTGGGCCTTCTTTTGGGTGTTCTGGGTCTCATTGACTTAGCTGCAGTTTGTTAGGTAAGTTTAAAATTCAAAGGACCAGGCCATTCATATGCAAAAGCCTCTGTGCTCAGCTTGGATGGGGTGGAGTTTCAGGGCAGAGCAAACAGCAATGGCTTCCTATCAGCCTTGCCCTTAGAGGACCCTGGGGCTCAGTGTCCTACAGTAATTGCTGCAAGCACTTCTGAGAGAAAACCGCCCTCGAGTTTCATCCGCTGCCAGACAGTCCAGTTTCTCCCCGTATGAGTCTGGGTCCCCAGAGTCTTACCTGGAACTGGAGTTCAGAGCAGTCGGAAGCTTTTATCTACCTCCAGATTGAGAAAGCCAGCTGTGTACTCAGTTGCCAGCCCTCTTCGTGCGAGCATGCGTGTCTATGTACCTCTGCCTTTACTTCTGCAGCTCCTCTGAGTCTCAGTGTGCTTTTCTCTTTCCTTCTAGATGTAGAATTTCCACTCATCCAGCCTTCCTGTGGTTCTGGATGATGTCCGTTTTATCTTTTAGTTGTAGTTTTGAAATTGTTGTGTGAGGCAGCAGTTCAGGTGTTTACCTATGCCACCATCTTGGTTTCTCTCTGTGCAGAACTATTTTAAATGGCAGGGAAAATATGATATCACTTCAAGAAAATAGAGAGTGGGATGCCTGAGATTTTGATAGCTCTCCAGTTATAGAGGTACATTCCTATTAATGGATCCAACACAGTCCTAATCAAGGTTGGAAAAAGGACAGAGTTTGTTTTCACTACTTGAGTAAAAATATCAGTTGGCATTGCCAACTAATGGAGCATCCCAAGTGTATTACCCTATAGTAATACATTTTGTGTCCTCCCCAATGCTAGCACTAGACTAGGGATGGTGGGCTGCACAGGAAGAGAAGAGCCAGTCCTTGTCCTTCACCATTTGCCCTCATGTCTTACAAACTTAGATGTATGCTTGAAATGAAAATCCCATTAGCTTAGAGCTCTTCAAAGTTTACCTAGTCACATACTTCTAAAAATCCTGGGACATTTGCCTAACCTATGGAGATCTTAATGGGAGCCCAGCTGGTGTGGCTTAGTTGTTGAGCATTGACCTATGAACTGGGAGCTCACAGTTCAATTCCCAATAAGGGCACATGCCCAGGTTGTGGCTTGGCCCCCAGTGGGAGATGTGCAGGAGGCTGCCAGTCAATGATTTTTCTCTCATCATTGATGTTTCTCTCACTTTCTCTTGCTCCTTTCCTCTCTGCAATATATGTATATATTTTAAAGAGTTTAATGGGATCAAACTAAGGAATCACTGCTTGACTTTCTGCAATGCTTTCAAAGGCATGGCTGGTCGAACCTGGTCTAGGTTGAGGTATAGACCATTTCTTCTGGGAGAATGAGTTATAGTGGTGTGATCAAATTGAAACTGGAGTCTCTCTGGAGAGTGGTGGGCACATTTCTCAGATGGAGAAGGCAGAATCTTGAGGCTGTTATGCCTCTGATTCACAATTGTCTGTCCTCTTGTCATAGCTTAATGTAGGATTATATTTGTTGCATCTGAACCTGGACAGAAAGAACTTTTTCAAGCATTTTATTACAATGAATTCTAGCAATAACAGAGCCAGGCACAATGTAAAACAGTCTGGAGGCCTTATTGGAGTGAGAGGCGATAATGTGATTTGTCTGTTGACATAATATAAAATTCATTTATTTACTTTTCCTTTAATTATTTAAGCATCTTCTGGTAAGCTTTCTTCCAAGATAGGGAAATGTTCAATGTCTCCAGATTTCTGGATAGGGCTTATATCTTACATAGATTGTGACAATGGTGAAGTCTGGTCTCTTGACCTCCATGACATAGAGTATCTAACATAAACTTTCTTCTTGAATTGAACGGTCACCTTTTTGGGGATTACTGGACCAGGAGTAGCAAACACATATGTATGCATTCAAT
Source organism: Corynorhinus townsendii (assembly GCA_026230045.1). NCBI lineage: Eukaryota > Metazoa > Chordata > Mammalia > Chiroptera > Vespertilionidae > Corynorhinus > Corynorhinus townsendii. Next base: position 136,181,726 of record JAPDVU010000002.1, on the reverse strand, counting down.
GAATAATAGCATGATTGCAATAGACATGACAAATCAATTGGATATTCCAAGTCTCCCCATCTGCCCCCAGCTCCCACCTTACACACACATACCTACCATTTGAGTTGCCTTGAAGAATCCAAGAGACTATACACTGCTCTGATTCCAGGGTGTTTCAGACCAAAAGCTGAATGTTTCCTAAATTAATACCACACAGGCTGTGTTCATTCAGTCTACTCCTTTGGAACAGTTGTTTTTCATAGCAAGACACTTAGCAGTTGTAAGTAAGAAATAGGGCTCAAGTGGAAAATATTTATAAAGGGAACAAAAGCAAATGGTATTGTGTTTGCCAATGACATCTAGAGAACCAGTGGGTATTAAAAGAGGGAAAACAAAGAGGCCTGATATTATAAGATGCCTTTCTTTCAAGCACACACATACAACCAAAATAAGGCAAGCCCCTTTCAGGGGAAACATTTCTGGCAGAAATAATTACTCTATACTTATTGCTGCTGGAGTTGTGGCCCAACAGGGGAATAGAAGGTACAGGGCAATGAAGTAGAACTGCACGAGGGGGGACAACGGGCATTGAGCAATTTACAAAGAGCTTGGATTGTTTTACCTGGAAAGAGGTATGTGTATTTTAAAATATCACATTTAATTAATTAACAGTTGAGGAGAGGAACCTAATGGCTCACACCAGTGATTCCAGGCAGTTTTTGTATGAAACAGATGAAAGGGAAAAAAACCTGATTAGGCACTGAACTTAAGCACAGTTTCCTTGGATTTCCTTTTTCCTCTTTATCCTATAATAACATGGATGAGAATTAGTTCTGACAGTTAATCAGAGTGAGTGGCTCTTTTTTTGCCTGGAGTGCTTAGCAAGTACTATGCATTGTGCCAACACATCATAGAATATAGGAAGGGAAGAACAGAGTACTTATTTCATGGCAGGCAGCGCTGTACCTCCCTTCAGGTGAATTAGAGGGATCTGTGGTCCTGGGGCTTGTTATGTGCTGAGGGCAGCCTCTCAGAAAGTCAGAATTCAACTCTGCTAATATGATGACTTCTCCTCCTCCCTACTGGCCTCCATGTGCCTCCCTTCTGCCCCTGCCCCCAGTACCTCTCCAATGCCTCCCACTCACAGTTCTGCTTTCATGGCGCATTGGGAATCTGGGCTGTAAAGATGGAGGGTGGAGCTAAATTTAGGCTGTTGAATAATAAAGCAGGAAATAGCTAGAGACAGAAAAACAAAATCAAATCCAATTCTCTAAGAGAATTGCTTGGGACCCAGGGGGTTGGTTCAGAACAGGACACGTATTTGTGTATAATGGGAAGATATGCGTTAAGGTCATCCCAGGTGAATAGGTATGTGCTTTCCTCTACAAAGGGTGTCTTTTATTTGGTTGAAGGGAGTTAGTTTGCCTCAGCAAGAATTTTGTTTTTCTAGTATGGAATGCAAGAGAATGGTCATTGCTAAAAGGGCTGTGGTGGAACGGAATGGATGCAAAGATCTTTAAAACTCTCCATGTAAAGGCTGTGCAAACAGATGCAATAATTGCCCCACAAATTAAAAATAATAGCACCATCCAAAGTGGCCAAAGGGATGGTATCTGGGCCAAACATAGCCCACGATATTCTAAACTTGCCCTAGAGCTGGGTCTCATTTGCAATTCCAAGGAATATCCCTGAGACTATTTCTCCTGACATGTCCCCTTTCCAGGGTAGAAATTCGGGGGAAGAGTTCTTGATTTACTAGTAATAGGGCAACATGACAAGCCACAACCTGAAGTGTGGCAGCTCCCACTTAGCTGAAAGTAGCCCTGTCCAAGGCAATGCACTGGGGCACTTGGTGGTGCCCCAGTAGATTCTTAGCTGGGCGCCGGGAAAGTCTCCTTTTTAAGTTGTCCTTTGAGGGAAGAGTGGACACTCATATTCTCCAGGCAAATTTTCCTGTTCTCTGGAGGGATATACCTCAATAAAGCTATTTAAATAAAATAAAAAGGAAAACTGGTTCTTTATTTCATTGATAGAAACCCATTGTGCTACGTTCACACACCGCACCCCCACACTTTTCCTCCATGCCCTATTCCTGCACACTCCTGCCAGGTGGTTGGTGCTGGCATGGAGGGAGTTGCCTTTGAACTCCCTCTCACCAAAAAAAAAAAAAAAAAAAAAAAAAAAGAGTGGCTTTTGCCAGCTACCACTCCCACACTTTCTGGCAGTCATGACTATCAATTCATCAGTCAGGTATACTGCCTGCTCACCTTTGATAGCATTCTCACAGTCTACCAGCCTGAGAGACCCTCCAAACCAAGCCTTTCTTGTTCTTTTCTTTTTCAATCAACAAAATGAATTGCCACCAACGAGCAAGGGAGACCTTCACTCTTCGTCATCCTCAGTCACAATGACTATATTCAGGAAGAGGGTCAGTCTGCAGAAACCACAAGTGAGGCCAAATCTTAAGAAAAATAGCTTGCAGGTAAGTGTCTGCTTAGCCTGATGATTACTTGGAGAGGTGGCTGTGTGGCCAGGTAAGAGGGCAATGGGGTGAGAGGGCAATGAGGCTTCTGCGTCCTCATAACATGTCTGATCTCGACACAGGGGGTCTCACTCAGCAGGGCTGTGCTCTGGGCCTAGAAATCCCCCATGCACAGGAAGCTGGGCTTGGTCCGAGCTCTCTACATTCCCATTCTTGGGAGAGTCAGCAGCCTGGGGCGAGTTCCATGCATGTTAGAGACGGCATCTGAGGTTCATCACTGTGTGAAGGTGAACAACAGTTGCAGAGAGGGAGTGGGTGGGCAGGGACATAGATTTGTGTAGCTTCTCAGAATTGGAACTTAGGTTTCTAAACATTTATCCTGTGTGTCAATAGATTGTCGCTAATGTGAAATCAGATGAAGAGGTCTAATGCCATCTATTGCTTTGGTCAGAGAAAAAGAGAGGGTTAAGGGGGAACTTCCTAGCCACTTGGTAAAATGGGATCTGAGAGCAAAATGCCTTTTAACCACTTCTAGTTTCCTCCAACCTCACGACTACATGGGGCATCTTGTTTTCTTTTGTTCTCAAGAAATAGCTGGCTGACAGTGGGTATTTAATATCCAGATTTCTATAGTGTAAATGGTGCTTCCTGGCCCTATTAAACACTGTGACAATTTGGCCCTAAACAACCTGCAGATAGAAACTGCAGAGGAGGCAGGTTTCAGCCGGATATATTTTCTAAAGCACTGAAAGGCCCTCCCAATGACTTGCCCAGGTACCACTCCCTTTCTCTAATCTAGCCAAAACCTCCCTAAACTTTAAACAGTCAATGTCACTAGTCTGTTAGCCAACCAACATGGGACTCTTGCTGCCAGAGGCCCTGGTAAAATGCATATGGCACCACAGGCTCAGCTGCTGAGTGACCCCTCTCTGGAAGACTCAGACCACACAATTTCAACAAGACAGAGATGAAAGCAAGCCCAGGTGTGTCCTGCCACTTGCTGCTTAGGTGTGCACACCAGGCTGGGCTACCCCCAACTCACCTATCCAGAAAAGCAGCAACGGGTTCCCAGGCACCAGCCATTTCAACACACAGTGAATCATCAAACATTTGATATATTGAAATTAAGAAAACGCCCTTCCCCCCATCCTTCTTCCTTTCAAAACCTAGGGTTCTTTTTAAAAAAATGCATGCACGTGCGCGCGCGCACACACACACACACACACACACATACACACACACACACACACACACACACACAACCACTTAGGAGTTTAGCTGTCATTTACTCTCCTTTTTTTTATGACTGGGAAAACTTTCCTATGTCCTAAGAAAGAAAACAAACTCAGAGGAGTTAGGTCCTGCCCAGCCTGCATCATTTCCTAGCATCTCAGACATATATATATATATATATATATGATGAAATTTCCAGCTAGGGGAGGCAGAAGGAAAAAGGGCATCCCTACACACACTACAGGCTGATGGGAAAATCACTGGGCAGTGCGCTGTGCCACTCAGTCAAGCTTAATAACAATCTGCTACCCCCATCACAGTTTTCTGGCCTCTCCACTTACCAGGAATTGGTTGGTAGATACTTGGTAAACACTGAAAGCCACCCTGAGGAGAGGGGAGATGAGATCTGGTGGGGAAGCATGATAGCCCTGGAAGGAAGGCAACAGAATGAGGCGCTGAATGTAAAGCCTCTGTAGCATGCTGTGTCCTTACTGTTAAGGGCTGCCTTGGCTGTTAGATCTTCCTATTGAGCCCAACTAGCAAGTGTCAGGGATTCTGGGTCAGAAATCCCAAGGGTTTATTTCAAATTATCTCCAGAATACGTTTCTCTCAGGACTGACAAGATTTCAATGAGCAGCAGATGGATTTACACTTGAGGATACACCTTAAGTGAAATCAAGAAACAATAAACCCTCCTTTCTCACACCATAGGGGTCTCCCTAAAGCCCTCCTGCAGCTCTGAACTTTCATAACAGGAGCTGTAGGCAGCATTTTGAAGGGACTCCAGTGCACAATTGTATACAATGAGTCAGATATATATTTAGTGCAAACATGCTCACTAAATTAACTATGGCTTATCAAATTAATTCCTAGAAGCAAAGAGAAATTCAGTAAGTCTAGTTATGTTTATTGATTTTTTTAAGGTCATGACTCAAAACAAAGAAATGAAAATGGTGAAGGTTTAAAAATTACAATAAAACTTAATGAAGAACCTGAATTTGAAATTACGCTTGACTTCTATATTTATAACAACTATCATTCTCTTTATCGATATCTAGGGTCCTATCTTCAGAATAATGTCCTATGTTCATGCTGGGAAACAGGTCTAGATATGATTAGAATCTGAGATGCAGGCTCACCAATTTAGGGCCTATTTGCTGAGGCTTAAGAGGTTTCTAGGAAATAAATTATACATCTACCATCCCAACCCAATGACATAACTAATCTGTGACAAAGAGCAAAGTGTACAGTTGGATGTCATATGATGCTTGTATTCTTTTGATGCTCCAGTAATAAGTTTACTCTAGGACCAAGATTCACACCTGACCTAAGTTTCATTGTTAACGATGCACCCAAGACATCTGATTTAAACAATCATTTCTTGAGGGGAAAAATGGCACAGTTGTTAATGAGACAACAACAATTTACAAATCATTTTTAGAGGTATAAGATTTAAAAAGCATCAGTTCTAAAAGATTGTTTAGTTTATTGAAAATAGATACATTCTAAACAATCTTCATCTTTGAGAGAGAAAAGGAAAACCAATTCTAAGTGTTTAACTTCATAGATAGAAACTCTGTATTGCTTCTGAACACATCTATAACCACACTCACCCTCCCTCCACTCCCCAATTCCTAGCAATTCTGCAATCGTGCTTCTGAGCAGTGGACATCACGTAATACAGTCAAGACTGTTTTACCCAATATGAGGTTGCATTAGTGATCATTCATTCTCTCCTCCATTATTCCTGAGGATAAGAGTACAGCTCGATTATGGACTGCTTGCATGGAAGTAGGGGAATGGCTTATTACAAAGCTGATTCTTGACCTTTCCCCATATCTATTGAAGCAGAATCTTTTGGGGGGAGAAATCAAGAATTGTTTTTTTTAAGAGCCCCAAGTAATTCTTATGCACAATAAAGTTTGGTGGTGCCAAAAAGATTGCCAGTGAATTGGTTCATAAAGGAACCAGAACTAAGACTTGACTTCATTCTCATATTTAGCTCAGCAACTATAACTCTAGTCTCTACCACTATCCTTCAATGAGCCTATGACAGAAAAAGAAATGTACGAGAAGAAATTAAGTGTAAAGTAACCAAATATGAGAAATAAAAACGTAAATAATAAATGCTAGAATGCTGAAATACTAGTACAGTGGTCGGCAAACTGTGGCTCGCAAGCCACATGCAGCTCTTTGGCCCCTTGAGTGTGGCTCTTCCACAAAATACCTTGGCTTGGGTGAGTCTATTTTGAAGAAGTGGCGTTAGAAGAAGTTTAAGTTTAAAAAATTTGGCTCTCAAAAGAAATTTCAATCGTTGTACTGTTGATATTTGGCTCTGTTGACTAATGAGTTTGCCGACCACTGTACCAGTAGGTTGATTTTCAGCTCTCCTTAATAATGCAAAGACATCATTACTAATAGAGCCATTGTAACTCAGGTAACTAATATTATTGAATTACATGTGTGCATTTTTATGTGGATATTGATTTAAGTCAAATGAACCAGAGATATGAGAATAACAAAACAAGACAAAGCAAAATAAATCAAAATAAAAAGTAACAGTGGGATTCTTCTTAAATATGTTTTATAAAAACTCTTTATTAAAATGTATGAATTGACAGTGATTATCTCTCCATAGCGCATGTCCCCCCAAAAAGTATACACACTTTAACAGTTGACAGCTCAATTTTGAAGATGAAATTTGTTTAAATAAACATGGCCTTTATAATTATTCAAAGTGTATATATACATTTTTGGGACAACCTATATATAGATATATAATAAGAATATATAGTCAAAAGGGTTGGAGACTACAACTCTATTTTATTCCTTCAGGACCTTGATAGTTATTAATTTGAAAAATTAAAAAATTACAAATGGTACTAATTTATGGTCATATATGACTTATCTTAGAAAATGTCTGTATTTTAATAGAGGACATGCTTAACCTCAAGGAATTCGATGATAGTGGTGAGTTTCAGGTCCTCTGGTTGGCACATAGCTGAGAGTTGGGATAGAGAAGCCTTTTCCAGGAGAAGCATATCTGAATCCACCTATTGCCTTTCACTTCCCAATGAGAATCAAAATGTAGTCAAGGAGGTTACTGGTGGGTTCTGCAGGTAGTTTGAGAATGAGTGTCTTACGTTTTCTATTTTCTTATTTTTATTGCACTTTTAAATAGACTACTTCAGTTAAAGGATCAACCCTGTGGTCTCATCAATTCATTAATTAATTTCTTTTAGAAAAACATTCACTTGTATTTTGCTTTTGGAGGAAAACTCTCAGTTATGTATCTGTCTTTGCGTTTCCTTCCCTTTTACTTTACACAGTAGCTGGAACATATCCAATTCTCACTTCCAAAAATGCCAAATATATATTACAAAGAAATGTGGTTTAAGGTGAGCAACTGGCCTACTTCGCTTGGCACTGTTGTAGTTTTAGCACTAAAAGTCCTGCATCCCAGGAAGCCTTTCAGTCCTGTGGGACAGTTGGTCACCCAAGAGCTGCACTGCCCAACATGGTAGCCATTAGCCACATGGGACTAGTTAAATATCAATCAACTTAAACAGAATAAAAAATCCAGTTCCCCCTGTTGTACTAGCCATATTTCAAGGGCTCAATAATTCCATGTGGCTAGAGGTTACCTTAATGGAAAGTACAGATATAAAAATCTCCATTATTGCAGAAAGTCTGTTGGGTGGTGCTGAGCTGGAGTATTTCCTGCAATTTCATAGAACTAACATCATTTAAAATAATACCCTAATCAAGTGTCACCATTTGGTTGAGCAAACTCATGTGATGGGACCTGCTACCTCAGTGAACAAAGTGTGCTAACTCAGCAAAGCCACAGTGAAAACTTTTGTGTTTCAGAGTTCACATTTCCTGATGCATAAGCTTCTGGAACTAGGCCCTCAACCTTTCTAGATGCCAGGAATTTACCAACAGTTGTTGGTATTGAGTGGAAATGGGAACATGGGATAAGAAACATTTGACATGACAGCAAGAAAAGATGATTGGAATTCTTTAAATTGCATGTAAGGCATGATAATTGCTCTATCTTGTTCCCATTTGGAGATTTCCCCCCTGATGCACAGCACAGAAGAGAGGAGAGCTAGGTCTAGTTGAGTTACAGCTGAAGGACATGCATGAGGGAAACCACCTTTGGAATGGGTGCGTTTAAGTCTACCATATCCTCACCCCTAGCATCAGTTGGATAAAACAATGGGGCTTCTCCTTGGAAACAGTGGCCAAGAATCATGGAGAAGGCACCACTTTGGCCACATCTCTCTTCCCTCAAGGCAAAGGTGAATTAGAAACAGAAACAGAAGCAAACTGCCTATGAGTTTGTGGGGTTTTTTTTATATGTATTTTTTATTGATTTCAGAGAGAAAGGAAGATGGAGAGAGAGACAGAAATATCAATGAGAGAGAATCATTGATTGGCTGCCTCATACATGCCCCACACTGGGGATTGAGCCTGAAACCTGGCGTGTACGCTGATCGGGAATAAAACCATGACCTCCTGGTTCATAGGTCGACACTCAACCACTGAGTCACACTGGCCAGGCCTGCCTATGGGTTTTAAGATATTTGCTATAAGATCTAATTGTGAACACAGGGATCTACTGGCATACCTTAGAGATATTGTAGGTTGGTTCCAGACCACCGCAATACAGTGAATAGTGCAATAAAGTCACACAGATTTTCTTTTGTTTTCCAGTGGATATCCAAGTTATGTTTATGTTTATGGAATAGCATTAGGTCTAAAAAATTTACAGACCTTAATTAAAAAATACTTTGTTGCTAAAAAATGCTAACCATCTTTTAAGCCTTCAGAGAATCATAATTTTTTGTTGGTGGAGGGTCTTGCCTCAATTTTGATGAAACTCAATATCTGGAAAGCTCAGTAAAGCAAAGCACAATGAGTGAGGCATGGCTGTATTTGTTTTAGAAAATGTTATTTAGAACCTACTAAGTCCCTACTCTTGAGCCAGTCACAGTCCAGTGGGGGAGTCTAACATGTTCACTGGCTTTAAAAATATAATGTAACAAATGATTATTTGTTAAGACAGTGATGATGATGATGACAATGCCTAACATTTATTGGAAGCTTTCCTGATGGCAAGCTCTATTGCCAAGTGCTTTACATAAAAAAAGTACAAGACAATAATTTGGGAATATAGATGCTAGAAAGATTGTCAGGTGAAAATATAGCACATTATTTTTCAAAATTTCCAAGAAATTTTGCATACAAACAAAGCAAAACTCTCATAAGTTATTTAGTGAGATAACATAGTAGAGCAATTTAGATATTGGACTTTATTTGTAATAATTTTCTTTTATATTAGAAACATTTTAGATTTATGGAGTAGTTGCAAAGCAGATACATAGAGTCTCCATACGATAATGGGTTTCTAAGTCAGAGAGCAATGGCTTCAAATCCCAGTTCTGTTATTTATTATAGAGGCCCAGTGCACGAAATTTATGTGTGTGTGTGTGGGGGGGTGTCCCTCAGCCCAGCCTGCACCCTCTCCAATCTGGGACCCCTCAAGGGATGTCTGACTGCCCATTTAGGCCCAATCCCAATAAGATTAGGCCTAAATGGGCAGTCGGACATCCCTCTCACAATCCAAGACTGCTGGCTCCCAACTGCTCACCTGTCTGCCTTCCTGATTGCCCCTAACCACTTCTGCCTGCCAGCCTGATCACCCCCTAACCACTCCCCTGCCAGCCCGATTGCCCTTAACTGCCCTCTCCTGCCAGTCTGGTCACCCCTAACTGCCCTCCCCTGCTAGCCTGATTGCCTCTAACTGCCCTCCCCTGTAGGCCATCTTGTGGTGGCCATCTTGTGTCCACATGGGGGCAGCCATCTTTGACCACATGTGGGCAGTCATCTTGTGTGTTGGACTGACAGGGAATTTGCATATTACTCTTTTATTAGATAGTATTGTGTCCTTGGACAAGTTACTTAGCCACACATATCCTCAGATGTGGCTTCTTAAATTGAAAAATGGCACAATACAATGGGGGAAAAAGGAGACATATGTAATACTTTCAACAATAAAGAATTTAAAAAAAGAAAAATGGCACAATAATACTTACTTTAGAGGGTTGCAAGAAAAAAAAATGAGAGAATATGTGTAGAGTGCTCTGCACATGCTTGGACCATTGATGTGCTTAATAAACCTTTAATACTTAATATTATTTATATGGACCAATATATTTGGTTTTCTTCTTTTAATCTTTATTGTTGAAAGTACTACATAGGTCCTCATTTTTTCTCCATTAACCTTTTCCAGCCCATTCCTGCCCCCAACCCCCACCCAGGCCCTTGCCACCCCATTAATTAATGAAAATCATATGTTTAAGTGGCCAATGTATAATGATTATAGTTTTAGCTCTTCAAACGATAAGTTCCATGTCCTCCCTTATCCTGCTCCTTTTCTCAGGCAGTGGAGGAAGTTCTCTTCTAACCTCCACCCAGGCTCAGTCCACACCAAGCCAAATGGACGCATCATCTTTTTGTGTCACATTGTAAACAAGTCTCTTCCCATCTAAAGAAATGGAGGGAAGATGTAAGGGGTATACTCATTGTCTTAGATCAGTGATTTTCAACCTTTTTCATCTCATGGCACACATAAATTAATTTCTAAAATTCTGTGGCACACCAAAAAATACACTTTTTGCTAATCTGACAAAAAATAGATATAATTTTGATTCATTCACATCAAATGGCTATTATTATGTTGGCTGTTGTCATTTTTTTTTCCATTTGACAATCTAAATAAAAAAAGGTCCATGCCCCTGACTAAATAGTCAGGTACTGCATGTTTTAAAAATTCTTGCCACACACCACTATGCCACAGCACACAGGTTGAAAATCACTGTCTTAGCCGAAGACGGTTTGGCTCAGTGGATAGAGCATCAGCCTGCGGACTGAAGGGTCCTGGGTTCAATTCTGGTCAAGGGCATGTACCTTGGTTGCGGGCACATCCCCAGTGGGGGGTGTGCAGGAGGCAGCTGATCGATGTTTCTAGCTCTCTATCTCTCTTCCTTCCTCTCTATAGAAAATCAATAAAATATATTTTAAAAAAAGAAGAAGAAAATAACTGTCTTAGACAGTTCAAGCTGCTGTAACAAAAGACCATAGACTGGGTTTCTTAAACAACATAAATGCATTTCCCACAGGTTTGGGGCAGGAAGTCCAAGATTGGGGTACCAGCAGATCCAGTGTCTAGTAAGGGTCCACCTCCTCATTTGCAGATGGCCATCTTATGTGAAGAGCAGAGAGAGGAAGCAAACTCTGTCATGCATCTTCTTATAAGAGCACTAGTCCCATCTCCCCAAATACTCCTTCTCCAAATACTATCAAATTAGAGATTAGGGTTTCCACATGTGAATTTTGAGAGGAACAAATCTTTAGTCCACAGCACCCATCCAGGATAGGAAGCTGAGACATTCTGCTCGGGTGTGTTCAGTGTGGGTTCACTGAGAGGGCTCCCTGAGCACCCTCTTAGCACTCTCAGAATGGGTATAAGGACTCCCTCTCTGTGTATTTGGTGAACAGTTCACAACTCAGCCTCCCATGTCTCTCTGCTGAACTGGGGATGGGATTCAAAGGCCCGGGAAACTGGGGGACCAAGCAACTTCTTCCCTTTCTATGATTTCTGAGGTACTGAGGACTGTTTCTCTACTTACCAAACACAGAGAACTCCCAGGATTCACCAGGCCTCTGCGTGACCCATTTGGGCCATGCACACTCACCTCCATCATCGACTAAGAGTCACTCCTATGATATGAATTCTTTAGAAGGAAATATTTCTAATTAGACAGTATTTGGGCAATGGATTCAGAAGCAGTTTTCTGGCTTCATAATTTGGTAAACAGTTGAGCACACTTGAATTGTTCTATACTTCTCTCTGCTACCTAGGAGACACTTCTAATTATTACTTACTATCCCCCTTCATTAAAACAAACTCAAATTGAGTGTTTTCCTTTATCTAACTCTCTTGACTACATGAACTTGCCCCTCAATTCTTTCCCTCTCTCTGCTCTCTTTCTCTCTTTCAGAGAGAGGTGATGGTAATTCATAAACCTTATGCTGTAGGTCAACTTCAGTTGTTCTTTTCAATTCCTAAGAAACTTATCAGGGGCATTGGGAAATTCTGGGTCATTATAGTATTAATGGAAAGCCCCAGGTCAAGAGTTAACAACATTTTTCCAGTTTAAAAGGTAATGCTGATCTTAAGACGACTGTGCAATATGTTTGAGAATTATTCTTATCAAATGTTTTCTGGAAAGAATTCAGGCTTGCAGTGGAGAGCCTACTGATAGGTTTAGCACTTCTACTATGCCACTCACTGAAGACACGCTGCAAAAGTTATTCCTGCAAGCACACTTCCTAGTGGCGAGATACTTCTTGTGCCCCAAATGGGCATTCTAATCAGGTGGTGGCCATGAGGACAGACATTCTCCCAGTACCTCCGCTATCATAAAACCTAATGCTTATTGGGCACTTACTATCTTAAGGGCTTTATCCTTGGCATTCCACATGTACTGTTTTTTTCAGCCTGCACAGCAATATTATGAGTTGGGCACTATTATTATCCTCATTTTACAGTTGAAGAAACTAAGACAGAGAGTTTATTAGCTTGCCCATAGTCACACAGGCAGGAAGAAGTGAAACCAGAACTGAACTAGAGCACACTGACCTTAGAGCCCACATTCATGGCCACTGTGTAAAAATGTTTTACCTCACTTCACTTTGGAGTCCATGCTTTGTTAGAAGCCAACATTTAACTGTAGGCTGGGAGCCTTATCAAAACAACAGAAAGCAAATTGAGAGCCACTCAAATCATTGAGCAGCTTGCAAACATTTCCTCAGTCATCCTCTTACTCTCAGTGTCTCCACAGTTACATCACTGATGGTAGAATAACAGCAGTGTCAAGGCTGAGGGCTGCATTTTCCTACTTGGCCACTTAGCTCAGTGGCTTTGAGGTCCAGTGTGCTCTCTTTTCGCTCCTGGCCAGTGCTTACTTGGAAAGTTAAAGCCAGATTGATGGAACAAGGGATGCTTACACTAATTCAACTAAAGAGCCAAAAACTACATAAAAACTGTTTTATGTTACTACAACTGTGGGGAAGGGTGTTTTTAGGCCTGTAGTGCAGGAATCATTGTTTCCAGAACAGGGGGAAAAAAATAAATTCTCTCGCACTTCAAGTAAGTTCATTGACAAAGAAGCCTCATGGTTTGAGAACAATGTTGAGGTCAAGTGGGTAAGCTTCATAGAGTCCCTATGTAGGCCTTTTTTGAATCATTTTAACTTGTCTGCCTCTGTATCCTGGAAGGTGAACACAGATGGGGAAATGTCAGACTATCATGAAAAAAAAAAGTTTTGACATCTTTGAAGAGTAGTATACAAAGGGTTGGTACTGGAGTAGAGGGTCAAGAGGAGACATTTCTTCTAACCAGCTTATAATCGCCTGTACTTCTGTCTCCAGGAGCTCACAACCTGTAAAGCATTCTTATCCTGAGCAGGCCAAGCTTCAAAGAAATTGAGTTTGTTGAAGGTACAAAGAGAGAAAAGCTGATTTTATTCTGCATTGGCATGAGATTTATTTTAGGCCACAATGAAAACTGGAATCACTTTGAGTAACCTCAAACACCATGAATGTTGTAGAGCAGTGGTCGGCAAACTCATTAGTCAACAGAGCCAAATATCAACAGTACAACGATTGAATTTTCTTTTGAGGGCCAACTTTTTTAAACTTAAACTTCTTCTAACACCACTTCTTCAAAATAGACTCGCCCAAGCCATGGTATTTTGTGGAAGAGCCACACTCAAGGGGCCAAAGAGCTGCATGTGGCTTACGAGCCATGGTTTGCCGACCACTGTTGTAGAGGAGATTGTTGGAAAATGTTTTGTGATCATGGATACTCCTCAACCATGGATATAAGTGAAGTAATTCCAGATGAATAATTAACATGCACTAATTTAGATTTGCTTGGTAGGCAGAAATGCCAAGAAAGCCAACGCATTTGACCTTAAACTTCAAAGTAAACAAAGGTCCTGAGAAGTTTGTTTCATTTTCATATAGTTTGCAAATGTTATTTTTATTCAGAGGGCAGTAAACAATTAACCAAAACAACTCCTTTTGACCAAATAAGTCTACTCTGGAATGAACAATCTCACAGCTTCTGCTACTTCTTCTTCTTTTTTTAAGTTAAGGGGATTTTTTCTTTAAAGCCCAGCAAACTTTTCCTTGCTTTTATAAAACACTGCCCTATGTTTCCAGGCAGAAAAGCAAGAACTTTCAAAAGTCATGTGGTGTAATTCTAGAAATGTAGAAATAAGAAAACCAACTAACAAGCAAAAAGGATGTATCTGATAAAAATCTTTGGCAGCATGTCTTAAAGCAGAATACATAAATATGCATGCATGTATGTGTAATACTAAGAGGATTTCACCTTGAAACTTGATAGCTGTAATTCCTTAATAAAGACCACTTGTTTGACAAGGGCTAAATTAGTCTCTGAGCTGGGTTACACAGGAAATCAAATTCTGTTCCATAATAGGAGCCCTTTTCAGTAACCTCTCTGAGTACATGTATGGCAGAGGTGAAAAGAGGCAAATAAAGCCTTTTTCTCTTCTAAGACCAAAGAAGTTGGTGCATGTAAACACAGATTAAAGTGCTTCCATAAGGCTTTGGGGGAAGAATACATACCCCTCTCCCCACAGGATCATGGTCTGTCCTACAGAAGGGGCACTGAATTCTTCTGGTTTCTAAAGAGCAATTGGGAATGATTCCCTTCTCAGAAGATGGGAAAAATGGTACTACTGCCTCAGAAGTGTCATATTATGTACTACTTTTTATAATCAGGGCAAAAAAAAAATGTAGTTGCCCATACAACAGCAAGATGCCTTTCCCCTGTATGAAAAGTATAGTCACTGCAACATCTTGGATTGCAAGAGGGATGTATGAATTCTAGTTTAGGCCTGACATCCCCTGAGGGGTCCTGGATTTCGAGAGGGTGCAGGCCTGGCTGAGGAGACCTCTTTCCCCCACCACCCTGTGCATGAATTTCATGCACCAGGCCTCTAGTACCAATTAAAAGACAGATATAGGCATAGTGAATTAAAAAAAGCAACATACCCAACTATATTGTTTACCAGACACTCAATTTAATGTCAATGATATAGGTAGCTTGACAGTAAAAAGATGCAAACTATCCTATTTAAGAAAAGGGTAATATGCTAAATTAACCATCACTCCATCACAAAAATGGAGTAAGCCACAAGATGGCAGCGCCCAGTTCTCTTAGCCCTGCTGGAGTCCCCCAGTCCTGGGCGGAGGGCGGGGGGGGGTGGCCATTGAGAGTGGGCAGCATGAGCAGCCTGGCAGAATGCTTGCTTCGTCACTGTGGCGACGAGGCAAGCATTTGCCCCCAGCTGCAGATGGGCCTCTGGGCAGCAGAGAGCCTCTGCAGGCACGGAGCAGCCAGGTCCCACAGAGAGCAACTGGTGCACGGATTTGTGTGCAGAGCTACTAGTATACCAATAAACATAGAAGGAATAGCAATATAAATATCAAGTAAAGTAAACTTTATCTGAGCAAAGAAAGTTAACAGAGACAAAGAGAGACATAACATAATGATAAAGATACATCAATAGGAAAACATAGCAATCCCTAGGTATAGGCACCAAACAATAGAGTCTCAAATGCACAAAGCAAAAACTGATAGAGCTGAAAGGAGAAATAGACAAATTCATAATTATTGTTAGGGATTGCAACAGCCCCTTTCCAGTAAATGATATAATTATTAGGTAGAAAATCAGCAAACAGAGTGCAGTTCATGTATATGAGTACCCATGACTCAGACATGTGTCTCTATAGACTGCTAAAACAAGGTAATCAGAGCTTACCTGCTGTTGTACTTGTAGTGAATTTCCCAGGAAAGCAGGAATTCACATGAGATGCTCAAAACGTGAAAATGAATGTGCTTATGGTCAGCATTGAATATGTTTCTTAACCTTGCTGATTAATTCAAGATAAAAAAATCTATATTAAATATCTGAGTTTCCTTGTGAGAAAATGTATGCATTTCTGTAAACAGGGTATTTGCAAAATAGTGAAATTTGAGAGTATACAAAAGGTGTTCCTTTTTATTTAGATAGTTTCTCTTTAATAACATCATCAGACCTCACATAATCAAGTAACATGCAAACTTATTCATGCAAGAGAAATTCACTTGAAAATTCGAGAATTTGGGTACAAAACAAAGTAATTCAAGAAACAGTGGAAGCCTCCTGTACTGGTTGTTAGTTAAGAGACCTGTATTCTGGTCATTACTCCCCCATAGTTGTGAGACTTTGAGAAAGTCCCTTAACCTCTCTGAGCTTTCATTTTCTCACCTGAAAGATAAAAACGTTGAATCAACTGTCCTCAGATGGATCTTTACAGCTCTAAACTTTTAAAATAATGTGAGTCAATTTCATGCTTGTAAACAGGAAGCATTCTTTAGACTCCCAACTGAAAATGTACCTTCAAAACTATCAACAGAGAACTCTGCTCATCTGAGTGAATCTGGGAAGATCACAGAACACTGATTTCCTTGTAAAAACAAAGCTAGAGATCAAGGAGTAAGGCAGTTATGAATCAGGTTTCCCAATGCAACAGACAAAGTAGAGTGGTGGGCCAAGAAAGTTCTCATAGTAAAAGAAAATAGGTTCCAGTGCCTTTCAGAGTTGGTTTGTTTGGTGGCTGAAAACTCAAACGTGTTCTCATCAAACAGACTTCAGATGGGGGGCCTTTAATAAATGTTCTAGTTTTTAAAAAATAAGGTCAGTCACAGTGACCTCTGAGAAAAACAAATACTCTTAGCTGTGGCATAATGGGTGAGTTTCATTCTCAGTTCTCAGCTGCATGTACAGCAAATGGACAGGGACTTCTAGGTATGCTAAGTCCACTGGAAGGAAGATCCTAGTCTCCCTTCACCTTGGTTTCAATAGCGCAACACACATATTTAATGATTTCCAGCATCACCCACCTTTTATCAGGGAGAGGACTTTAGAAGACAGGGTGATATTGGTTCAGAGGCAGTAGAGGTGGCAGGAAATACGAATAGCACTGCATGAATGAGGAATGATAGGAATCCCAAGGGTTAGAGATCCTGGCTTCAGGAAACAATCAGCACTCCAGAATCCCTGGGCCCCATTTCACTTGAGGAAACATCCCAATGAGGCTGATGGTTAAAAAGTCCAAGGTCACACAGTAGATTCCGGCCCAGGTTTGATCCCCTGCTCTTTGTACCTCATCACTCTGTCATTGGCCTATGAATAAGTTATAATCACTATCAGTCAAAAGTGTTATGTTTGCCAGTGTCCATGACCACTTTTCTCAGAGAGATTACTTTAATCCTCCTCTCCTCTTACATAGTATCTGAAGTTTCCCATGATTTACTCAATGCATTCATCTTTAACTCAAACTTCTGTATATTCAGAATGACAGAATAATGTGCAGGATAATTTAGGTTCCATTAGTACATTATACATGCCTCTATTATAGTACTTATCACATCATGCTGTAATTTTTTTGCTTATATGTCTGTCTCTGTCATTTGACTATGAGTTCCTCCAGGGTTTAAGATATGTCTTACTCATCTTAGTATTCTACCTGCTTCCCAGAACCCAAGCAGCTAAACATTTTGAGAATACTAGATTTTAAATGAATGAGCCAGCTTTATAGTAAGACTCAGTAGACAAGTATGCCTGATATGCACATATTCATTTATCCAGTAGATATTTATTAAGTTTTTATTGGGTGCCCAGCACTACAGTAAGCTCTAGGAATCCAAATGCACTCCCTTTAAACCTTGGAAGATAACTGCACATAAAAAGATTAATTCCTAATTGTTATAGACTAGATGTTTTTGTTTCTCCAAAATTCATATCTTGAAATCATAACTGCCAAAGTAATGGTATTAGGAGGTTGGACTTTTGAAAGATGATTAGATCATGAGTGTGGAGCTCCCATGAATAGGATTAGTGTCTTTACAAAAGAAGTGCCAAAGAGATCCCCAGCTCCTTCTGATATGTAAGAACATAGTGAGAAGACAACTGTCAAAGAAGTGAGCTCTCAGTAGCTGGTGCCTGGATCTTGGACTTCCCAGCCTCCAGAACTGTGAAAAATAAGTTTTTGTTGTTCATACCCAATGTATGGTATTTTTGTTATAGCACCCCAAGTGGACTAATACACTAATTAATTATCATGCAATTTACATATGCACAAGATATTAGGAAAGAATAGAAGGGGTTATTTAATACTAGAAGCACAGTGCACGAATTTGTGCATGGGTGGGGTCTGGCTGGCCTGTCCCAATCAGGGCTGATTGGGTTAGGCCAGCCATGGGGAGGGGATGCATGAGGTTGGCTGGCCTGCCCCGCCCCTGATCAGGGCCAATCGGATGTGGAGATGGGCAGTTGGCGGGCCAGTCCCACCACCTCTTCAAACTCCCGGTCGAGGGGACAATTTGCATATTAGCCTTTTATTATATAGAATGGCCTGGTTGAGAGAGGCTCATGTAAGAGTTCCTAGCGAAGAAAACTGCTGAGCTGCATTTTGGAGGATGGATATGAGAGAATCAGTCAAAGTTATGTTGAAAGAAGGCATCAGGAAGAGGAGAAAATGGGAATAAAGGCATTGGGACATGACATAGTGAGGTGTGGGTGGAAACCTCTGCCAATTTGGTGGTGTTGGAGGAACATCAAGTGTGAGATGAGATGAGGCTGGAAAGAGTAACAAAGCCATAAGGAAGTGCGAAGTTTATTAAAAGCTATGGAATTTGGATGTTATGCTGCAGGGGATATTGATTCAGTAAAGGGATTTAAGCTGGGGAGGGATGTGGTAAGATTAAAACTCCTGATAAAATTCTCCCTGGCCTTGTGAAGAACAGAGTTGGGAAATAAGACTGGAATCAGGAAAACCAATTAGAAGACAGTTGCTGTGGCACTGGAAAGAAATAAAGACAATTTGAACTAGGACAGTTGTAGAAGGGATAAAAAGAAGAGGACTGATTTGAACTTGGTTTGGGAGATGAACTTGGCAAAATTTGGTGGTTAATTAGAATTGGGGTAAGAGAGGAGGCAAGGGAGATAAGAGGTTGATGAAGGCATTCTCAGAAGACAGAGAATAGAAAGCCCAAGTTTGGGGAAATGCAGTGAGTTAATTTTAGACGTCTTGAGTTTGAGGTATAACCGACACATTCAGGAGATGTCCAAAAGTAGTTGGATATGTTTGAAGTTTTATGGGGATGAGGAGAAGGATGGGACTAGAGGTATATAATTTGTGGTCACAAACTGTAAAGTAGTGGTAGAAGCTAATAGTTGGCAAAATCACCAGGATAACTATGTTGTGTGAAATGGGCAGTGGCTGGCCCAGCTCCCTGGGAAATAGAACATCTAAGGAGCTTGTAAAAAAAAAAAAAGGGACAATCAGAACATGTTAGGAGTGTTGGGAGGACCAGTCCTGCTCACATGTGGCTTCCTCAGGCCCAGCTTTTCCCTGACCTCCTGTCTACCCCAAATCTGATACTATATTATCCCTTTAATAAGTCCTTTGTGTTTGCCCTTTACAAAAGCTACTATAAGTATAAATTACACCCACTTGTGTTATTATTTAATTTCTAGACCTCCTGTTAAAATATGAGTTCCATGAGAGCAGGGTTTGGATTTCTTATTCCCTAAGGAATCCTCAGAGCTTTCATTGCTCAATAAGTATTTGTGAAATTAAAAAATTGTTTTCCAGCCTTGGTCGGTGACTCAGTTGGAGCATCGTCCCATACACCAGCAGCCTGAGAGTTCCATTCCCAGTCAGGGCACATACTGTTGTTGCAGAATGCACGGGAGAACCATCAACCAGCACTCCAAGGAGGAAAATTTAACCTTTATTTCGAAGATCTGTTATTCCAGGGGAGTTCCGGATCCAAAGCCTGAACTGAACTCGAGGGGAGGCTCTGATTTATATATCTCCTCCTGTGGCAGGCCCCTGAGGGTCCCTGCAGCTCTGCCCAAGGGTCCCTGCAGCTCTGCCCAAGTCAGTCTTGGGAGATCTTGCAGGCATGCTCCGCAGCTCCGCCCAAGTCAGTCAGAGTGGGGAAGTAAGACTACAGTTTTAACCAGATACTGAACTAGGTTGCAATCTCCCACCCCCTTTTCCTTTTCACATACTTCTTTTACATTGGAGGGTATAGTATATTTAACACTTACAGTAAATAGGGATGTTTGCAGGCAACAAGCTCATGTGCTCCCTTGAGTTTGGTTAAACTTCCAGGGGTCTGAAAAAGAGGATTATTCTGACATTTCAGAGGTGTGTTAACCTAGATGCACAAAACAATGGACAGGGCTGCTTAAGGCAAAAATAAAACTCTTACTAAGGAGGTTAAAGTCAGCCATGACCTGCCCAGGTAGGAATTTATAATCAGATTGCCCTGTGAAGTTACTTTTGGCCACTGCTGAGCTTCTCTGATTTATTACATAGTCCTCTTTTTGTTCATACGGTCAACAGCAGACTACATACACAATGGTGGTCCCATAGGATTAAAATGGAGCTGAAAAATTCCTATCACCTAGTAATGGCATGGCCATGGTAAAGTCACACTGTAATGCAATATACAAGTTGCCTACAGTATTCAGTATAGTAACACACAGTACAGGTTTGGATCTTAGGAGATGCAAGGGAACAGAATTCATCAGCTCAAAATATGTCTACTTGGAGTAAAGATTATTTTGGGCTGGTTAATTAATTAACTAATTTTTAAAAAAATATTTTTATTGATTTTTAGAGAGAGAGGAAGGAAGAGGGAGAGATAGAAACATCAACAATGAGAGAGAATCATTGATTGGCTGCCTCCTGCACACCCCTTACTGGGAATTGAGCCTGAAACCTGGGCATATGCCCTTGACCGGAATTGAACCCAGGACCCTTCAGTCCTCAGGCCGACGCGCTATCCACTGAGCTAAGCCAGCTAGGACTGGACTGGTTAATTTAAAAAAAGAGCAGACATGGGAGAAACTCTGAAAATCGAATAAAAGTTACCCTTTGTAAGATAAGAGAGGAATTACCTTTTCTCTAGAAACTCTTACCAAAGCAGGACAACTTCCAGTTAAATCTGCATAACAACCTTACCCTTGCTTGCTGTGCTTTTCCTGGTAACCTCCCATAACTGACTCCCTCCTCCCCCAGCATCTTTTGTCTTCAGCTGGAGATGCCATTTAAGGTGTTGGCTTTAGTCATTTTGCCAAGTTACACAGCTTTCCTGGGTCTCTCCATGTTTACAGGATATAAATATTATATGTTAAAGGTGCTATTAGACTTTTGCTTTTTTCTCCTGTTAACCTGTGTTTTATTTCAAGGATAACTTAACCAAGAACCCAGTAGGGAAAATTATTTTTTGTCCTTTACAGACAAATAGGCTATACTGTAAAGTATAGTAGGTGTGTAGTAGGCTACACCATCTAGATTTGCGTAAGTGCACTCTGATGTTTGCACAACAATGAAATTGCCTAACGGCACATTTTTCAGAATGTATCCCATTGTTAAGCAGTGCATGACTGTTTATATTACATGTTACATCATTTATTAAAATGCTAAAAATTGAATTTCAATGTTAAATGTCGAACTTCTTACAAATAAATTGAAATAATTTTATCAATATTTATGAAAGGCCTCATCTGTGGGCACTGAGGCTAATGCAGGAAAAAAAGTCCAGATGTTAAAAGGTCAGTCTCCAGGTTTGAACAGACACATTTCAGAGATTTGGGTCTTTCTTTTCCTATTTGTGCCTGAAATCCTTACCCATCTGCAGACTTATACTTGAGATGTTTGCATAAAGGAGTAAAATCCTTACATCTACAGTAATATTTACCATGATAATGCCCTGGGAGACATAGCACAGCAATTCATATGTGCACCAAGTTTCAAAACATCTTACAGAGAATTTTCTGTTGGGGGAGGAAGAGAATTTAAGGGGTAAGCAGAGAGTGGATAAATGCAAAGGCAGCCTGAGGGTGTGCCCAGCAAACATTGTTTCTTTAGGGTCAGACACCCCTGTTAAGAGTGCAGATTGCAGCTCTGCCTCTTAAGTTTCTGAATGCTCTATTTTAGCATTCTGGGCTTCAAGTTCCTCATCTGAAAATGAGGATCATAATTGTTAGAGAATAGTAAGAAGCTAGGAAAATTACAGGACAACCAGAATAGGGAAACTAAGACAGATAGTTAAACAGCATTTTGTAGTCACCTAGTAAATCCTATCTTCCCTAAACCAAGGGCACTTAAGAGTAAATGGTTTCCACTTCTCCTCCCCAACCAGAGGGTAAAGAGCTAAACACTCGGGGAGAAAGATAACAGGAATTCAATTAGGTGCCATATGCCAACCACACCCAAGGACAGATAAATTAAGAAAATAAATCTCATTTTGGTACATCACCATAAAGCTGATGAATATTCTATTGATTCACCCCTAAGATCTGCCCTAAACACCCAATCTTTAAAACCCCTGAAAATGAAGGTCCCAGTGTGTTCTCTCACTCTTTCTCCTGGGAGCACTCCCATCCCATTCCCTTCCTTCTGTCCTTTCCCCACAGGCATGCATCCCCAGCCTCAAAGGGACCCCATAAGACTTGCAACCAGGGGAGCAATGGGCAGCAGTAGCTAGTCCCAGACTAGCCCCCTGGACCTGTCTCCAATGGGCAGCAGTAGCTAGTCCCAGTGAGGTAAGCCAGCCCAGCCTAGGCTCTCCTATTGCTTCTATGTCCTTCCTTGTTTCACTGTCCTAAGTATATTTTTGCTATGGTCAATAAATTCTTGCTTGCTTTTCTACACTTTGTCTCTTGATTGAAATATTTCCCTCAAGAAGTCGGGAACTGAGGGTTCCTTGTTTCGCCAATAACAATAATAGTACTTAATTCATAGTCGTGTTTAGAAGGTAAATGAGTTGATGTGTGTATAAAGTACTTGGAACAATGCCTGTCATGTATTAAGTACTGCAAAGTTATTAGATGCTATTGTTGAGAGGGTTAGCTTGAAATGCAGGCAGATAGGGCAGGGTCCAGTGGAAAACCAAGGCAGGTGGAACATAGGCAGGGGCAGACATGGCAGTTTGAGCAGCCTAACCACAGGAACCAACCAAGCAGAAATAATAAAGTGTTTCTGGACTCAAAGCAGGAGGCGGGAGAAACCAAGAGAGGGCCTGCAGTAAACAAGATGTACGAACACATAGAAACAGAAAAAATTCAGCATAGGAACATAATAACAATACATAGAAACAGGGAAAGTTTATGTCTGCTGCTAGGCAAAAACAATTGAGGGGATCAATCAGGTGATGACACAGATAGATATAGAGCAGGCTTGTAGCAAATATATACCCCTGGACTACAAGGCTTTAACGGGCAGCCCAGTATTGGGTCCCCCTCCCTTGCAGGGAGTCTGAATCTGCTTGTAATAAATTTTCCACACTTTGCTTCAATCTTGTGGTCTGTGTAGCTCATTCTTCGGCATCGCGAGACACGACCCCGGGAAAACATCTCGTCTCACCGTTCTGGTCATCATTGTTATTTGTAATTTTAACCTAGGCCATGGAATTGCCTAACAGTTTTATGTTACCCATTTCCCAGATCACCTCTCTTTTGGAAATGTTTACAGTGCAGACCCTTTATGGCTAGTTCAGATTTGCTCTACGCCCATATGCAGTGTGTCTAAGATTTGGGATCCTATGACTGACTCTTGGATGGTGGCTTTGTTTGGTTTTGTCCTACATGTACAGCCTGAAGTTCGTTTTTTTTTAAAATATATTTTTATTGATTTCAGAGAAGAAGAGAGAGACAGAAACACCAAGGATGAGAGAGAATCATTGATTGGCTGCCTCCTGCACACCCCCTACTGGGGATCGAGCCTGCAACCCTAGTATGTGCCCTTGACCAGAATAAAAACTGAGACCCTTCAGTCTGTAGACTGACACTCTACCCACTGAGTCAAACCAGCCAGGGCATGTCTGAAGTTCTTTCTCCCAGTACTTGTAAACGCTGGTTTAATTATTGTACAGCACCAACTGCATACTTACACAACTACATTGAGAGCATTTCCCTTAGGGATTTGCTCAGAACCCTCCTAGTGAGTTGCTCAGGGAAACAAGCTGGTGATGACACAAGGTTTCACACTTTCAGCTCTCTCTCAGGTCCCTTCCATCCAGCTCGAGGCAGGATTCAGTTCTTCAAACTGCCCAACCTGAGCATATTCTCATTCTCCCCAAGGAAATGTCTAAACTCAGGTATGATGGGGTCATGGCCACACACTTTGGCTTATTTATGCTTCTTTAGCCACAGATGACTTCTGTCCTCCCAGGGTATAGAAAAACCTATGCAAATAAAAGTGTCTGGGACAGCCTTGGGTAACCCTTGGTTCTCCAGGGAATATATACAAAATTAAAAAACAAAAACAAAAACCCTCGGAACTGCTCTCTGGAGGTCCAACTGTTGTTTCAGATTTCATGGGGCCTCAAAGACCTCAGGAGCAAGATTACAATACCTTTTCCCTTTTTACTTACCTCCTTCCATGTCCTAAACATGCCCACAATCTCTCCCTCCTGGTTTACCAACCTGCCCCTCATTCTCTCAAAATATATTATTGCAACTTCCTTGTTCTGCTCAAATGAAAAGGAAAGAAGAGAGAATGCAACCTGCAACCCTGACAGGATTTCATCAGTTTAGTGGTACTTCTCAATAAGGTCACTTAACCACTCCCCGTCCCAGCCTGATAGGGCAAAGTGCAGCTCTTGAATTGATCCTTGCCTGTATGCAAGTCTGCACACTACCTGTTATCTAACTGGGACATCTGAAAATAAACAATAATCCTGTCACAAGGTTTATCAGGAGGGAACCTATGAGGGAAGCAACATTCAATCTTGTTGGAACTCTCAACCGGAGGGGTGTGTTTTACAGCTCGCCAGCCCGCTGCAGGATTTCAGCTCTTACCCAACACAAGGACAACAGACGAAAGCCACTTCAGGCATTCAGTTTCCCAGCCAGAGTGAGCCATGACGAGGACGTCTACATGCATATACCACTTCATTGTTTTGAGCTGGTATATTTTCCTCAATTATCACATCTCTCAAAAAGGAAGGAATAAGCAGATGTCCAAAATCTTTCTAAATGGTGGACAGTGGAAGTACTTGACATTGCTTAATCTGGTAAGTCTATTTGACCATTTCAGGGAGCAATCTACAGTATTTATCTATAGTAAAGTATATCACCTTTAAATTTTATTAAGTACAAAATTCCATTATTTCTCTTCCTTCTTCATTGCTTTTGAGTTTTGGCTTTCTCTTTTACCTAACAGTTTGCTCTGAGACACTCAATTTAGAAGTCACCCAGAGCTACATTTTGTGCTGGCTAATTGTTAAATGCTATTTTGAAAAGACTTCTCTTGGGGCTCTTCTCAATTGACCCCAAATAGAGGGCTAGATTGACTACAAATGCAAGAGGGATTTTGAACTTTATTTGGGGAAGTCTGTGAGGAAGGTAGAATGGCATATGTTGCACAAGAATTTTCAATGGAGGAAAATGCCATTTTACAGCACATGCAGACTAACATTTATCTGAGAAAAGCAAACACATTTTGCCATGTTCAGATCCCTCTTCAATTTTTTATAGGATCAAGGCTCTATATTAAAGGATAAAATCATCCAACCAAATAACAAATACAGATTTTCAACTATTTACAAACCAATCATATGACTTGATCCCTTCTTGTCCTTCTAGCCCTGCTGACCTCATTCTGATGAATGAAGTGTAAATGAATGGGAGAAAAGCAGACTTTTAAAAAATATTTTGGGAACATGTAAACATATTTTTAGAGTTAAAAGCTAAAATTGGCACATCCTTTGAGGATGCTAATTAATATTTGATATTTTTAACTAAAATGTAGAGTGCCAGTGTCAACATCTGATTTCAGAAACTGGACAAAACATGACAATCCTTTGGAATCATACTCCTAAGCAGAGGGTACGCATGGTCAGAAACAGAGACACTGTGAAATGCTGAGGATTGGAAATTCAGAAAGTTCAAATCAAACAAGCCTGGATGTTTTGCTTCTCCTTCTCTGGTCAATTGCTGGCCTTTGATTTTGGCCTGAAAAATCTGAGGCTTGAACACAGCTTCAATGTTCTTAAAAAAATCAAGGTGACAGTTTATTTCAATCCTACAAAACAACAACAAAAGAAATGCTTTTGTGGAGCTAGAATAATACAGTAAAAATCTCAGCTTTGTGTATTATATTATATTAAAAACTAGAGGCCCGGTGCACAAAATTCATGCATGGAGGGGGTGTTCCTCAGCCCAGCCTGCACCCTCTCCAATCTGGGACCCCTCACAGGATGTCCAACTGCCGGTTTAACAGACATCCCTCTCGCAATCTGGGATGACTGGCTCCTAACCACTCACCTGCCTGCCTGCCTGCCTGCCTGATTGCCCCTAACCCCTCTTCTTGCCAGCCTAATTGCCCCTACCTTGCCCCCCTGCTGGCCTGATCGTCCCTAACTTGCCCCCCTGCCTGCCTGACCACCCCTAACCACTCTGCCTGCCTTCCTGATTGCCCTTAACTGCCCTCCCCTGCTGGCCTGATATTGCCACCAACTGCCCTCCCCTGCTGGCCTGATCACCCCTAACTGCCTCTGCCTCGGCCCCCACCACCATGGCTTTGTCTGGAAGGAAGTCGGACATCCGGAAGATGGCTGGTAGACCTGGTCTAATTAGCATATTACCCTTTTAGTAGTGTAGATAGATTATATAGGATAAGATTGCTTAAATGGGGGTGGGGGGAGCCTTTTTCAGCAGGAGGAGATGCTCTTGACAGACAAAAACACATAATCCCTATATCTGGACTGATAGCCAGCCATATACACTATACTACCAAACAGGTCATTAAAAAATTGAATCACTTTCTTACACCTTATACCAAACAGCTGTTGCCCTTAAAACCCCTCCTCAGCTCCCACCTTAGGTTCTGCCTTCACAGTTCACCCTGATTTAGTTCTGATTGGTCAGTTTCTATGCCAGTCAGCATCTCCGGGCCTATCTCTGGGCTTGATCATAGAAGCAGGGCTGATTAGCAGCCATCCCAGGCGGCTGGTGAGTGGGCTGAACTGCTGACCTCTGGGAGAGAGAGAGAGGCTTGGCTGCTGGCAAGGCCTGGAGAGAGAAGCAGGGTCTGATCACCCTGCTCCTCTCTGGGGCTCACCAGCAGCCACAGCTGCTTCTGATCAGCCCTGCCTCTCTCTCTCTCTCTCCAAGAGGTCAGCAGTTCAGCCTGCTCACCTGCTGCAGTGCAGTCTGGTGTTTGGTCGAGCCTCCAGTCATTTTGGATGTTATGACCCTGGCTCTTTATATATGTAGATGGTCAACGAAAAGAGAGGTGTGTCTGTAGCCAGAAATAATGGTCTAATGAAATCCAATTTCCAGTTTCTCACCTCACGCTAAGCATGGCTAAGAACAGATTTATCACCTACTCCCACAAACCAGCTCCCTGACTTCTTAATTCTACCTTGGTTACATGCCCCAGAGCCCCCACATTTCTAAAAATGGAAAAAAAAAAACCCACTTATTTTTTCAGACATGATTTTTTTCCTAGTGTTAATCCCCTTTTTGCTTCCCTAACTAGTTAGCCACTGAACCCTATGTTTTTCATTTTTCCCCAGTCTTTCTATCTCTCTCATGATAGGCTCTTATTACCTGGATGAGCAGATCATCTGATTGTCCTCCCGTTATCTATCCATCCATCTACCACTCAGATTCCAGATTAATTTTTCTAAAGTGCTGTTTTTGTGTTGTTGTTTTTTTGTTTGTTTTTGTTTGGTTTTAAACATACTGTAAGCCTGCTTAAGAAGTGTGGTCTGCTACTTAAGAAATTATAGTAGTTCCCTTTGACCTTATGGAACCAATTTCAAATTCCTGATTCAAAAGCTCACTACCTCTTCCCCGCCAAATAAATAAAATAAAATGAGATAATAAAAGCGCACTACCCAGCCTTCAGCTCCCCTTTCCTCCCCTGCAAGGAAGGCTGCTTTCTTCTCCAGGAATGCCCATGTCTTCTCCAGGGTTGGTCCTCAGGCTTCTTTCTATCATTTCTCTACCCATGTTCACACTATTCTTCAGTGAAAAGCCTACCTACCTCTCCACCACTTTGTTACTTTCATAAGTCACCTGAAATCCCACATTCTCTTTAAAATCTCTACTGACTGACTCCAGTCCCAATTTGTTTTTACTTCTTTGAGTTTTACAGCACCTCTCAGTGTCTGCTTATTTATGTTTAGTATTGTTTTCTAATTTCCACCCATATGTGAGTCTTAATATTCCAATCAAATTATAAGTGGCTCCATAACAGAAATTTTGTCCCCTAGGTTCTTGCCAGTCTTAAGTCTATCATTCTAAGTTATATTTGCTACAATGGTTGGCACAGAGTACCTACATAATAAAAGCTGGGTGACTTGATATGCTGACTGAACTTGACCCTAGCCTTTTCTGCATTCCTGAGCAATTAGGAATGAGTAGAGAGGCTCACCTGTGGCTATTTTCCTTCTGAGCTCTATTACATGTCATCTTGAAAGTGTGACAATGCAGTTTTTCAGTTGGTGAAGATGGGTTGAATGTGTTTCAGAGGATCAATTTAAGGATGGATTTTCAAATATGTTACTTAAGGTAAAATCTTGTTTGTGTTTCAGAGGATCAATTTAAGGATGGATTTTCAAATATGTTACTTAAGGTAAAATCTTGAGCCTTAAAATTTCCAGCTTTTGAGATCTTGTGGTTCTGTTTCCTAAAGATTAATTAGTGTTAACTAATGACTAATTAGTTAATAGCTGTGCTTATAAAATTATAGAGGTCTCATAGCTTCCTATAACATTTTAAAGTTTATTTTTTATAAGCTTGTGGAAGTCTGTACCTCTTCCTGCTTTCCAGGAAATCTATACCCCTCCCCTCTAAATAGCTTTACTTTCTAGTTGGCTGAATATCAGTTATGCCCACCACTCCCCTTTTTTTAATCCTCACCCAAGGATATTTTTCTATTGATTTTTAGAGAGAGTGGAAGAGAGAGGGAAAGACAGAGAAAAATATCAATGTGAGAGAAACACATCGATTGGTTGCCTTGGGCACGCACTGATACCAGGGCCTGGTCGTGGGAGAAGCCTGCAACCAGGGTACCTGCCCTTGACCAGAATCAAACCAGGGACCCTTCAGTCTGCAGGGCAACACTCTATGCATTGAATCAAACTGGCTAGGGCAGGTATGCCCAGTTTTAAGAGCAAAGTCCACCTTAGTGGAAGTTAGCATTCCGAGTGTTCTTGGTTTCCTCCTAGAGCTATCCCAGGGGACTCAAAGGAAAGAAACAGGATTGGTGGCAGGCACAGGGGTAAGTTAAGAATTGGTCATGGTGACCAGGTCATGCCTAGTGCCTAAGGAGAGTAAAGGAAGGAGAGGGGAGACCTGAGTCTCTGCCTAATGAGGGAGTACAGTGACTCCTGGGAAGAAGCAGCCAGTTCTCTCTTGGGAGGAAGAGGCAGTGTTGCTTAATGGTTACAAGCAGAGTTTTAGGTCATGAGCTCTCTAGGATGTACTTCAGTTTCACCACCTATAGGTATTTATGTATATCTTCATTTCCAAATCTGTCAAATAGGAATAAAAATAATTCATAATCACAGAGTGACCATGAGGGATAAATAAGATGGCGTGTGGGAAGCACTCAGAACAATGTAAGCAGTGGGTGAGGGAGAGAGAAAATGGGTGGATGGTGGTGAGCTTCTAGTCATCTCATCTCTGAGTAGTGTGATGCAAGAGGGAAGGGTGATTTAGTGGAACATGGGTCCCCTCACTGAGCACCATGTTGGGTGGGTCATGTTTCTAGGCAAGGTTCACTCCTCATTGCTCAATACCTTCCTCTGCAGGCTGCAGGCTCCGGCTCCCCAGGGAGCCACTGCTTTCCCTGCTGCAGCTGCCCAGGTGGAGGCCCTTAGCACTGGGACAGTCCTGGAGGTTGAGTTTGCAGCCTCAAGCAGGCAGTGATGACTGGTGCTAAATGGGGAAGTTCCCAAAGCTGGGCGTGGAAACAAAACTGTGCTGTAGTCATCCTCAGGATGCTCATGTCAGCTCAGGCTTCTAGCGCCTCAGTCTTCCACCACTGATGTGACACTCCTCGCAATCTACTCCACTTCAACCCATTGACTGTCTCTGTCCCCAGGGAAGGCAAGCTGAGGAATTGTGGGATGGAGGGAACTTTTTAGCTATACTTTGACTTGCAGAGTTTACCCAGTTTTCTGGGTTTTCCTCTTTTTGAAAATAATAGTCCTTCTGAATCATTGTTAGGGGTGTTGCCAGGTAACTGGGCTGTCCAAGGGAGATTCTGGGTGGGCCCCACCGTTTCTCCCACCCCACTTCAACAGAGACATGACTGTTCCCTCCCATCCCTCTTCATTAATTTGCCCAAGCCTCAGGCAGCTCTAACCTCATTCTCCTTAAGCTCTCAGATGACTACAGTGACCTCATCACATAGGTCCCCAGGGATAGCAAAGCAGGGCTTGGGGAACAGAGGTCCTTGAGGATGCTCCATTGGTCTAGACTCTAAGGCAGCCCACAAACAGTGAGAAGACAAGGATCCATTTATGTTACAGAACCCAGTTCAATACTTGGGGCCAATCTTTAATGTCTATCATCAGGTTAATGTATTAATCTGTGGAACTCTTAAATTAACAGTCAAAAATACACTTAACTGTGTATTTTACAAAAATACTTTAGGCCACTGTTCTTAGCTCTGAGGAAGCTGCAAAGGATGAGGGCTGGTAGAAGGGAATAGTCACCACTAACATCCAAAAGAAAAGAGCTGTAATTAACTGAGCAACCATGACAACATTTTGGTAGCTTCTCTACACACAGTTTAGAGATGAGTGATTGAGGCTTAGCTTCTGGATTCAGAATGCCTGGGTGTGATTGCTGGTTCTGCCATTTATTTGCTGTGGGATCTTAAGTGAGTTACCTAACTTCTCTGTGCCTTAGTTTCCTTATATGTAGTAGATACTGAGGGGTGTTACTCTGATTCCCCTCCTTGCCAGCATGGAGGTACTCATCCCCCAGCTCTTGGGAGAAGTGTGGGCTGCTGATGACTCACAGCTGATCTCCTGTCCCAGACCCAGGCTCAGCCGAAGGAGCTGCCTAGGGACCAAGGCTCAGGGACCTCCCTGGGGTTGCTATATCCAATGACTGGTTGATTTGGGGTACAAAGGCTATGTTCCAGGACAATTTTGAAGGGCCACTTCAGCTCCAGGGCTCCTTCAGGGATTAGCTGATTCCGTGCCTCTTAGCTTTTCCTGTTGCTCAGTACTGTTCCCTACTTCCTTCCCTCACTCTCACAGAAAGTCTATGAGCACCCTTAATGAACACTCTGCAGGCTGAACCTGGAGTCTCAGGTTGTGTTTCCCAAGGAACCTGACTTACATAATATAAAAGAGTAAACATACAGAAAGGTTCCCCCTCCTCCTCCTCTATTTATTTCTTCTTCTTCCTAATAAGAACATATTAATATAGAGCCTGTCCTGCCCTGGAGTATGTCTACACAATTTCAAGCAACCAATAGGCACTCTGTGAATGTTGGTTGCATACATAAATGACAAGAGCATGTTTCTAACTAGTAAGAGCCATTTTCTAGGAACTGACCTGTAGGACAGTCTACCCTATAGCCATCCTACTACTGAGGACCATGGTCATCAGTTATGCAACTCTGGCCAAGCGTTCTTATAATTCTTCTTTCCAACCTGTCCCTCGTTGTTCTTGGTTTCTTCTCTCTTTTCCACCCCCCTCATAATTCCTGTTTGTATTCTTTCCCTATGTTCTTTTCCTTGTTCTTTATTCCAAAGTCTTACTTACTAGTAAACTAAATGCATTAATGGTTATTGAAATAGTAATATGCATATAATACAAATATATCTTTACTTGATAAAGCCTTCCTCTACCTGCTTCTTGTGCTACCACCCTAACCACTACACTACAATTAGTCCCCATTTGCTTTTATTCTGAAATAGTCTCTCATTGCAAGTATTGCATCATTTGCAAAGTGAGACCCAAGAAAGTCCCGGCCTGTCCAAGTCAGGCACGGAGTGCTGAGCTGGGCATTGGATTACTTGACTCATCTAATAAGAGTTGTAATGTCTTGCTCAGGAAACTTGTGGAATCTCCCTCTCCGGAATTATTTTTTACATACAAAAATTCTCATTTCCTGCAATGGTTTAATTCTGGCTTAAAGGCAAAGCCATAAACTTGATGACTTAGAGAGACTAAGTTTCCGTGATTTCAAGATTTTTGTGAATTTTGTGAAGACACATGAATATAAAAATTAAATATCCTTTAGCTATGGTTTCTTTCTTAAATTGCACTAGTTATAAAAATGTATATTCAGCTCTCCCAGGTAGTAAGTTTATTAGCAAGCAACAAAAATGGAAGACATCTACCAAACAAGGACCAGCAGCATTTCAGAAAAAGGCACAAAAGAACAAACAGAATTCGAGAAGGACTGGTAGAAAAGATAAATCAGAGAGCAGCTCTGAAGTGGGTCTTGATCAAGAGGATACCATTAGCTCTGCTTTCCTGGGAAGTCAAAATAGTTGAAAAATGTAAATGACAGTAATGTTGTTAAGACAAGGCCAGTTGTTGCTATCTTATTTTAAGGCTGCTCTGTTATTCTGCTTGGGCTACAATAATAGAGCACCACAGACTAGGTGCCTTAAACAACAGAAATTTATTTCTCTCAGTTCTAGAGGCTAAAAGTCCAAGATCAAGGTGCTGGCAGGGCTGGTTTCTCCTGAGACTTTTCTCCTTGGCTTGCAGATGGCCACCTTCTTCCTATGCTTTCACATCGTCTTCCCTCTAGGTGTCTGTGCCCTGATCTCCTCTTATGAAAGCACCAGTCATAATTTAATTACCTCTTTAAAGACCCTATATCCAAACACAGTCCCATTCTGAGCACTGGGGGTTATAACTTCAACATATCGATTTTGCATCAGGGGACACAGTTCACACCATAACAGCTACCGTTTTCTCCCTTGACTATTCTTTCCATGCATGTTTTGTAAAACCTTCCATTGTAACCTCCTTAGAGAAAGAACAGGCCATTGTGCTCTTTGGTGAGCTGATCCAAACCTGTCCTTGAGGCCCCCAGAAGCCTCCTTACTGAGTGAGGCCATGGTGCCTCCCTCTCCTTGCCCTCCAGCTCTGCTGTGTGGTTGCTCTGTGCCCCAGTTCTTGCTTATTTACTTCTCTTGGCTACACCCTAGCTCCTCCCTCCTGAGCTCCTGTGTGAGGGCTCCATAATATTCCTTGTTGATATAGATGATGGCACATCAATGCAGATTAAAATCACTGGGGAAGTTGATATCTTTGCACAGTGGCATATGCCTGTGAAATAATATGTGAGCTGAGGGTGGAGGGGGAGGAGTGATTGGCATGTTTATGGTGTGGAGCCAATTTTTATTGATGAAGGAGAAGCCATGAAAGTTCTGAGTAATGTGTTCTTTTCCCCAATTCAATTTCCACATTCTGCAACTGAGGAAGGAAAGAGAAAGTCAGGAGGAGCTTGACTCATGATGATCTGGGGAGGCTCTCGCTAAGGAAAGTGGTCACGTGGACTTCACATGCTGGGTAGAGGCAGCCTCTCCCCAAAGAGGGAAAACTGGCAGGCACTCAAAGCTCAGTACATGATTAATTGCTCTGTTGATAGAACAGTACATGCCTTCTCACCCAGAGCCCAAGCCTCAGGCCTGCCTTTCCTAACTAAAGCAGCTGCCTGTTGTGGCCTAAATAGCTGGGTGGGGGTGGGAGTAGGGTGGAGGAGTGATTTTTTCTCATATCCATGTGCAAAAGACTGCGCTTCAAATTCTATAGCCCTAGGGGCCAAATGTCAAAAGTAAATGACAAGTATTGGGATGGCAACCTCTTCATGGCATTTAAAGTTGTTGCCACTCTTCCCTGGAAGGCCTCCTTCTTGCTTGAAGCTTTCTCCTTCTGGGACCATGAGTTTCTGGTACATTCCTGGTTTTCCACCATGGGATCACTCTTTGCTGTTTTGCTGGCTCCTTACCCCTTCTGTCCCTTAAATGAGGGCATATCCTCGAATTCACTTCCCACTTAGCTCTTCTCTTCTCTCTTCTCCTCCCTTTCTCTAGCAATCTCATCCCATGGATAGGGTTCAACTTTCTACATCTCTACAACTCCACCTCTCCTGAGAAGACCAGGTCTGATTTTCCAAGTGGAAGCTCCTCTAGGCAAGTGGTTCTCAAACTTAGCTGCCCTGAGTAATATCACTTGGGAGAATTTTTTAAAATCCTGAAGCCTAGGCTACACCCCCAGAACCATTAAATTAGAATCTCTGGGTCAGAAGAAATCAGGAATCACTATTTTTTTTTATTGTTTAAAGTATTACATATAGTGGTACATATATCTCCTTTTTTTCTCCATTGACCTTCCCCCAGCCTCCCCACCCCCTATCACATGCCCTCATCCCACCCCCACAGTGCCTTGTGTCCATTGGTTGTGCTTATATGCATGCATACAAGTACTTTGGTTGATCTCTTCCCACCACCCCACAAAACTCCCCAGGCTTCCCGCTGTAATTTGACAGTCTGTTCGGTACTTTACTGCCTCTGTATCTATCTTTTTGTTCATCAGGTTATAATGTTCTTTATTTTCCATAAATGAGTGAGATCATGTGGTATTTTTCTTTCATTGCCTGACTTATTTCACTTAACATAATGCTCTCCAGGTCCATCCATGCTGCTGCAAATGGTAAGAATTCCTTCTTTTTTATAGCAGCGTAGTATTCCATTGTGAAGATGTACCATAGTTTTCTAATCCACTCATCTGCTGATGGGCATTTAGGCTGTTTCCAAATCTTAGCTATGGTGAATTGTGCTGCTATGAACATAGGGGTGCATATATTCTTTCTGATTGGTGTTTCTAGTTTCTTGGGATATATTCCTAGAAGTGGGATCACTGGGTCAAATGGTAGTTCCATTTTTAGTTTTTTGAGGGAACTCCATACTGTTCTCCACAATGGCTGCACCAGTCTGCATTCCTACCATTAGTGCATGAGGGTTCCTTTTTCTCTGCATCATCGCCAGCACTTGTCGTTTGTTGATTTGTTGATGATTGCCATTCTGACAGGTGTGAGATGGTACTGCATTGTCATTTTGATTTGCATCTCTTGGATAATTAGTGACTTTGAGCATGTTTTCATATGTCTCTTGGCCTTCCTTCTGTCTTCTTTTAAAAAGATTCTATTTATTTCCATTGCCCATTTTCTTACTGGATCATTGATCTTCCTTTCATTAAGTTGTATAAGTTCCCTGTAGATGTTGGAGATTAAACCTTTATCAGTGATAACATTTGCAAATATGTTCTCCCATACAGTGGGCTTTCTTGTTTTGTTGATGGTTTCTTTTGCTGTGCAAAAGCTTTTTATTTTGATGTAGTCCCATTTGTTTATTTTCTCTTTAGCTTCCATTGCCCTAGGAGTGGTATCGGTGAAGAAATTGCTTCGGCATATGTCTGAGATTTCTCTGCCTGTGGATTCCCCTAGTATTTTTATGGTTTCCTGTCTTATGTTTAAGTCTTTTATCCATTTTGAGTTTATTTTTGTGTATGGTGTAAGTTGGTGGTCTAGTTTCATTTTTTTGCATGTATCTGTCCAATTTTCCCAACACCATTTATTGAAGAGACTGTCTTGACTCCATTATATGTCCATGCCTCCTTTGTCAAATATTAATTGAGCATAGTGGTTTGGGCCGATATCTGGGTTCTCTATTCTATTCCATTGGTCTATATGTCTATTCTTGTGCCAGTACCAGGATGGTTTAAGAACAGAGGCCTTGTAATACAGCTTGAAATCTGGTATTGAGATTCCCACCTACTTTGTTCTTCTTTCTCAGAATTGCTGCAGCTATTCAGGTGTTGGTTTTTTTTTTTATTCCAGATGAATTTTTGGAGAGTTCTTTCCAGGTCTGTGAAATATGCCGTTGGCATTTTAATGGGGATTGCATTGAATCTATATGCTGCTTTGGGTAGTATGGACATTTTAATAATGCTGATTCTACCAATCCATGAACATGGTATGTTCTTCCATCTGTTTACGTCTTCCTCTATCTCTTTTTTCAGTGTCCTGTAGTTTTCCACGTATAGGTCTTTTACCTCCTTAGTTAAGTTTATTCCTAGGTATCTTAATTTTTTTGGTGTGATGGTAAATGGGATTGCTCTTTTAGTCTCTCTTTCTGTAAGTTCACTATTGGTGCATAGAAATGCCATAGGTTTCTTGGCATTAATTTTGTATCCTGCCACATTGCCAAATTCATTTATTAAGTCTAATAGTTTTTTGATGGAGTCTTTCAGGTTTTTTTTATGTATAATATCATGTCATCTGCAAATAAGAACAGCTTTACTTCTTCTTTTTTCAATTTTATTTCTTCTTCTTGTCTAATCGCAATGGCTAATACTTTCAGTACTATGTTGAACAGGAGTGGTGAGAGTGGGCATCCCTGTCTTGTTCCTGTTCTTAGGGGAAATGGTTTTAGTTTTTGCCCATTGAGTATGATGTTGGCTGTGGGTTTTTCATATATGGGTTTTATTATGTTGAGGTATGATCCTTCTATTCCCACTTTGCTTGGAGTTTTTATCAAGAAAGGGTGTTGGATTTTGTCAAATGCTTTTTCTGCATCAATTGATATGACTATGTGATTTTTATCTCTCAGTTTGTTTATGTGATGTATCATGTTTATTGATTTGCAGATATTGTACCATCCTTGCATCCCTGGGATAAATCCTACTTGGTCATGGTGTATGATCTTTTTGATGTATTGCTGGATCCGATTTGCTAGAATTTTGTTGAGGATTTTAACATCTATGTTCACAAGGGATATTGGCCTGTAATTCTCTTTCATTGTGTTGTCTTTATCTGGTTTTGGTGGCATCACTATTTTTTAAAATATATTTTTATTGATGTCAGAGAGGAAGGGAGAGAGAGAAAGAGAGAGAGAAACATCAATGATGAGAGAGAATCAATGATTGGCTGACTCATACATGCCCCACACTGGGTATGGAAACTGCAACCCTGGGCATATGCCCTGACTGGGAATCAAACTATGACCTCCTGGTTCATAAATCAATGCTCAACTACTGAACCATGCTGGCTGGGCAGTACTTTTTGAAGTAATTTTTATTCTCTCACCTATGGATAATTGGCTTTCTTCTGACCTCCTGCAGTGCTTTATCTGCACTATTCTTAGAAATCTGATACTTTTTAAAAAAAGTCTGGCTCAAGTACCAGAATCTGAGTCTCAAATCCTGTCCTTGACACTTACCAGCTATGAGACTTTAGGGAAGCTTGTTCATCTCTCTATGCCTCAGTTTCCTCATCTGTAAAATAGGTCAAGAGAGGGAATAATAATAGGACTTACCTCATAAAGTTGTTAATTAGAAATTAAAAGCCTAGATCTGTACCTGATATATAACAAGACATCATTAAAAACCAGCTATTATAGCTTTGAGTAGTCACTAGGATTTTTAAGTGATACAGTTATGTCTGATCCAGTGGTTCTTGAACTTTAGCATATATAGGGACCTACCTGAGAGTATCCCTGACCTAATTCACCTCTGAATCCTCTCCAGCCCACACCTTCAGCCTAAGGACTGTCAGGAGGTCAACCCTGCTAGAGCTTTCCTAGAGTTCAGACCCAGAGGTCATTCCCCAATAGCCCACTTGATCCATCAAGTTCCCAGGTTCCAGAACTTGCCTGACACACTGTCTGAGCAAAGTCCCTTTCATACCAATCCAGAGCTTTCAAGGAATACGATGGATTCTGATGCAAGCATAATTCAAAAACAACCCTAACTCTGTATGAGAAGTCACAGGTTTGTACAAAAAATTAAGAGTGGGCAAAGTTTGCCTTTATGTGATTTTACTTCCTTCAAAAAGGCCCTCTTCTCCTTTAGCTGACCTTAAGGATTTCTCAGGAGTTCGTGACTGACCAGAGTCCATGGCTTGCTGTATCTCTGTAGACTTAAATCACTTTCTCAGATTTTCTCTGTAAGGCCTTCAGGCACTAACTCTACCCCTACTTTTTTTTGTTGTTGTTTTTTGTTTTGTTAATCCTCACCTGAGGACATTTTTTCCCATTAATTTTAGAGAGAGTGGAAGGGAGGGAGGAAGAAGGAGAGAGAGGAAGAGAAACATCAATGTGAGAGAAACACATCAATCAGTTGCCTCCTGCATGCGCTCTGATTGGGGCTGGGGAACAAAACTGCAATGCAGGTACATGTTTGTGTGGGAATCAAACTTGTGACCCTCCGATGTGCAGGACAATGCTCTAACCATTGAGTGGCATGGGTCAGAGCTCAGGTACCACCTTTTAATGAAAGAAGAATACTGTCTTCTCCCTCAAAAAAGCTAGATGCATTTTGTGTGTTTCGTCCAGGAGAGAAAAGAGCTCCTTTATGGTGCTCTTGACCCTGATTCTGGCTTCTCTAATTAGATTGCAGCACTAGGCATTTTTCTTAATTTTTCTTCCTAGGAAGAACATGTCCACCATCATTGTATCTGGCTCTCTGCCCTTGTGCTGTTTATTTACTCTTTCCCACCTCTGTGCAGCCAAGGTATCTAGCTCATTGCATTCTCCTTTTAAGCTGACTCTTTTTTTTTTTTTTGTTTCCATTTTTGCTCAAGTCCATTACACTAAATACTGTACACATTATTATCCCCTAAACAATTTTACTCTATCAGTTTTAGCAAGCAAGGTCAGGGCCCAATGAGCTGGAAGAGCAGCCCTTGAATTGGCTTTCAACCAAAACAGCCAACATCACCCTTCCTTGTCAAATCCACATTGCTCCCAGAGGGATGGAGCTTTACGTTGGTGAATAATGTATTAATTAAAGCAAATGAAAACGCCCTCATTTGTTGTAATGAATTTAGCTCTTGCAGGCCATTTTCTACGGGGTTGCTTGCCTGGAAGATGTGCTGAAGAGAATGAAAGGGAAAAAAGACATTAAGTTCATAACTGCCTTCAGAGACCTGCTTTTCACCACACTGGCTTTTCCTATATCCACAGTGAGTTCCAAAGCTGTATATGCAATGTAATACACATGTGCATATGGACGAACGCGTCTCCTGGTTGGCAAGGCTGTTTCGAGTCCGTTATTTTAGACCAGAGCAACTGCATTTGCATAAATGTCCTGAGATCTTCATCAGGAGCACAATACTGACAGAATTCTCATTAGCTTTTGTGTCTTTGTGAATGTTTGATGCAAGATCCTTATTGCTATCCTAATAGGGATGTTTAAAGGGCTTTTCTTAATCAAAATATAACTGAGATAGCCTTGGTTCCAGCAGGGTGATGGGAATGAAGAGTGCTAGGGAGAAAGATAACTAATTTTCCCTTTTTTACATCTTGTTTCACTTGCTACCATAAGCATGTGTTACTTCTGCAAGTAGAAACCATACAAAAGAGAGATGGGAAATTTCAAAGTTGGCACACGAAAACGGCAATTGAAGCGAGAGACAATCTGTCTGAAATACCTGTGTGGGGCACAAAATGGGTGCCTCATTCATTTTGTTGTATGAATGGACATTGGAAAGAAGCAAGACTTATGCAAGGGAGAGTAAGCTTGTTTGCTGATACTTTCCACACTTCTATGACACTGCTTATATTTTCATTCATTAGTTAGAATGGGAACAAACAGTTTAAGCCCACCAGCTGCCCAGCAGGACCTATAATTAGACATGACTACCTCCTTCCACTTGTCATTGTCCTGCTTCCTAAAGTATTGAGACTTCAAACTTAAATGCAAAATGAAACTTTCCAAATTCTGAATTCTCAGATTACAGAGCAAGTACTGGTATTCCAGTTTCACTTTGCAGGACATCTCCTCTGTCACCCCTATAAATCTAAAGGCCGAGTTTTATATAACAATGAAAGTTATTCATTTCTTAAGGCTTAGAAATTGAAGTTTTGGAATTTAAGAAGATAAGAAAGTTGGAAAATTAATAGTCTTCCCTCCCCCCATTTTTTCATTGACTTTGTTATAGAACACAGACACTTTGAAAAGACAGCCAAGGGCTATGAGAGAATGGGGATGAACCTAAACCTCTGAGCAATGGAGAGATCCCACACTCAATTAACTAGCTTGGGAGTTTGTCACTACTCCCGCCTCCCCTTCCTACTTCCCCTTGCCATGTCTATGTAGGAGGTGGGCAAGGAAAGTGTAAGACTCAAGGCACTCCATGTGGCTGCTCTCAGCACTCTTGGTGAGCTTAAAGAAGAGAGGTCATTAGTTAAAATGAAATGACTTAATGGTCTGCAAATCCTGTTTATCTTTATCCTCTCTGCCTGCCACAGTGACGAATAATTGATCACTAACTCTCCAGACTCCCCAGAGAATTGATATTACAATTCTATGAAATGGAATTTTTACATTTTTATAATGTCTTTATGACTGGTATTTATTTTTATTTTGCTGTGTTTTCTTAAAAAACCCTGATTGAAAACAAACCTAATGCTATTTTTGTGTTTTATTTTCCAGTTTGTATTTTTGTCATTCTGGCTACTCTTTCTCTATGATCGAGAACTCGTTTACCCTAAGGCCCTAGATGGTATCTTTCCAGTGTGGCTCAATCATGCAATGGTAAGTGAGGGGGAAATTTAGTGAATATAGAAAGGCAATAGCCTCTGGATTGAACTCCAAAGTGCCTTGTTTGTTTCAGATCTTTTCCTCAATCTCCAACATCCTGTTCTCTCCTCCCTCTCTGTCCTGTCACTATTTATTTAAAGTTCTCATTGAGGATAATAAACGAACAAAAACTGGTACTGTGATTTCAGTCACTGAGAGCAGAGGGGTGTCCAGGAAGGACCCTGCCAAGTTACATATGAAGTCATTGAAAAGACACGCACCATAAGGGCAGGCAACTTCTGGGTGGCTGCCGTCCTGAAAGAGAAGTGACTTCAATAAGTAACATGTAATGAAAATTCTGGTCCAGGAATGGAAGTAAGCAAGCTTAAGAAAATCCACCCTGACATGCAAGGACTATCTCAGAGCTCAGCAGCAGCTTCTTAGCTAACACCTGAGCAGGACTATTCATTGCAAGTGAAATGATCATTTACATGTTTCTATGAATACATTCCTGTTTGGTTTTTTACTCATGCACTTATTTTTAAAGGGCTAAATAGTAAACCTGACTTACTCTGAGATATTCAGGTTAGTAGTGTCTGAATACCACTAACAGTGACCTGGATTAGCAAAGTGGGAGCGAGGCTGTCCAGGTCTTGGATGAAGGATGGGCCTGAGTCACTGGCACTACATGCATGAAGAAATCGTTCAACGTCTAGCTTAGCTGTTTCACACAAATGCATTTCACATTAGTTAGGAGTTCAGAATGAGGTTTCAGAGTCTGTGAAGCAAATGACTTTTAAAAACCAGCGAAAATCACAAGGGACTAGCATTATTAACGCGCCCCAAGATCACAGATTTTCTTTAACTACAACCCTTCCATTGTCCTAACACTCACATGGTTTCCAATCCAGGAAAGCAGCTCAGTCCACTGACTCTGCCCTTCCATGTACCTCATTCCTCAGTAAAAACGTAGTTTCAGTTTTAAACATGTGTTCAATGAGGTACTGATTACTGACTAAGATATCCAAGTTCTAAACTAATTTAGAGTTTAGGACCAAAAACTATATATTAAATAAATCTCGCTTCTCAGGGACCCTCTCCTACCACCTTCCTTTTGTTTGACCACCTCCTTTGGGGAATGTCTGACCACTTTTCTAATTCCCATTAATGTTAATCTGAGACACCTCTGTAGGGAATATTCCTGCTTTTTCATGGTACTTTACGAAGCATGTTCTTCAAATATGAGTTCATTTAATTTACACAACCTTCTTTTGATAACAACTATAATCCTGATTTTTACAAATTAGGAAAAAAATCTCAGAGAAGTTAAGTGATTTGCCTGGGGCCACAGAGCTGGTAAGTGGCGACACTAGGATTTAAATCCAAGGCTAATTCTGGTCCCCCTTATCTTTTGCTGCAGTGAGTGCAGAACTGAGATTTGATCTGGTTTCATAATTCACCAGGCAAGCAAAAGATTGCTTGATTAACACAGCAAAGTGAGAATTCTCACTTAAAAAATCCAGAATCCCCATCTGTATGCTAGTAAGCCCAAACTTGATTTATGAAAATGAAGTGATTTGGGACAACTGACTGAGCTAGATGTCACTAAACTAAAAAAAAAAGGCAGACTTTATTTGGGGCCAACCACACTTTTCCAGGCTTGGTGAGCTCATGTAGTGTTTTCCTGAAACTGTTCCAAGCTTCCCAGCTCTTTAGGTTCCATTTTCCAGTGGAAATAAGGTTGGATTTCTTTCAAATACTTGCTTTGGTGACACCCAGCTTCTGTGACCTTGCTAAATCGCCATGTGGATTTTTAGATGGCTGTACAATGTCATCACATCCAAGAGCAAAGAGGACACTGTACAGCAGAATTCCAAAAATGTTTTTATGTCTTCACAACCTAGGATTTCTGTTTGTTCCTAGTCATTTGGTCAATGAAGTAACCTGAATATCTTAGAGAGAGGGGGCTAGGAACAAAGGAGGTGGGGTAATGGTGATAAGAGAAAAGAAGAGGTGGCTACCTGTCTTCAATTAGACACAGACTCTATTAATTTAAATGGAGAAACTCCCAACAGAGCATTTCTAGGGGAAAAGGTTGGTGTCTGCAAAACCAGCTTTGGATATCCCTAATGTGGTCATCTCCAAACTTCCATGCTTCCTTTTGGTGTCTGCTTCAAATCCAGTGTCCTCATGACTGCACCTCAACCTTCTCTCCAGATTGTGTCTCCTATTCTGGACATTTTCTGTCCTCACCATTAAGTCCTCCTGGCCTATTGTGTCAAGGGATGGTTTCTGCTGACTTCTAAAATACTAGTATAAACAAATATGGAAATGGCTGTTCCCTGGTCACTTTGTTAACACTATTTACATTTTAACAGTGTCTTTCTATGACAACCCAAAGGAATGAATACCCAGAAGCCACCACTGTGGCAGCCAGAATGATGATGGGCAGTCAGGCCAGACATTTGGTACTAGTTGCCTACACAGTATGCGGGAAA
This sequence comes from Corynorhinus townsendii, assembly GCA_026230045.1. Classification (NCBI taxonomy): domain Eukaryota; kingdom Metazoa; phylum Chordata; class Mammalia; order Chiroptera; family Vespertilionidae; genus Corynorhinus; species Corynorhinus townsendii. The sequence continues at coordinate 136,138,794 of JAPDVU010000002.1, read as the reverse complement.
TTGTTTCCTGTCCTGCTCCTTTTTCTTTCTCCTCCACAATATAAGAATTACTGGCATACATAGCCAGTGTCAAAATTTCCTGAAAGGTTCCTTCATGTCACAGTAGTCCATTTTTTATTTTGTCCTTAGCTTTGAAATATTTTTCCTATTGCCATTTGTGATGATGCCCTGTGTTTTATGAGTAATATTTGTCAAATTAATACATACCACTCTCCCCTTTGGCACAGTGAAGTTCTAAAACTTTCATGATTTATCAAGTCTTTGGAATCCTCGCAGTGCAAACTTTCCAGCTCACTGGAAACTTGTCATTGCAGTAGGACCATTCAAAGCTGACTATCATCTCTAAGGAACATTTTTCTACCTTTGTTTTGTATTCAAACCAAATAGTAACATAAGTGAAATATTTGCATCAGTCATGGACAGGCTACCATTCACTGGTGCCCTAAGAACTCCCCTTTGAACCAGCTGACTTGTTTAAAGTACATCAACCTGATTATTTTACTGCTAACAGTTCTCTAGTATTCATGAAAGAAGGGAAGTATCCCTCCAGGTTTGCCAGGAAACCATTAGCTCCTCAGGACTTATCAAATGACTACTAGAGCTAGGAGGAGAGTAGGCAGATTTAAATAGCAGGAAGAGGACTCAGTAACTGAGGAAACCATCAGATGCTAACCAGAAGGAAGCTGGGGCACATATTTCTCAGGAAATCAATCTAAATTGCTCAAGTTTCCCCCAAAGAGGGGTGAGATAGATCAGGGAACCCATTCAGAGCCTCCTCTACGTTTGAAAATAGTACACAGTCATTGAGAATGTGGGGTAAGTGTTGCTGTGGAAGTGGGGTCTATGAAGTGTCACAAGAAAAGGCATGTTTGGAGACCCACGAGGGAGGATGCGGTCTGGTGGTAAGATTTATTTGGGTGAAAATAGAAGGCTGCCTCTTGGTTCCCAATGTCCCATCTCCATCTGTCCTGCCATGGACTACCAGTGCCTGAAATACTGCTATTGTTCAGAGTCCCTATGCCATATTAAAGCTCATCCAGTCCAGCCTTTCTCACTATCCAGCTAGCTTCGCCGGCGTTCCCATCTATGATCCACTGTTGTGCTATACACAGGCTCCTACCTGGCCGCACAGCTGCTAAGGCCACGTGGCTATGGAGAGAGAACACACTAGCTCAAGTGGTGAGCATGGGTTAGTGGGTGAGAGAGACCTCTTCTTTGTTCCCTGGAATTATATCATCTCAGGCTTGGGAAGGATCAGGCACTTTTTCAAAACAGCCAATCAACTTCCCAAGCTTTTGATGACTTCTAATGAATAGGTCCACCTCCCAACCAATCTCTTCTTTCCCCAGGCTAGATTGACAGGCCTCTATGGTCAAGCACCTCCCGCTGTGCCATTTTGACTTCTATTGTGTATGTGCTTACCTTCCCCTGTATCCCCTCCCTAATCCAGTACCAGAGGGGAGAAGGGAGGGGTGTTAAACCTTGTGGGCAATACTGTGATCCCCTGGAGTGCGTGAAGCTGTAGTTTCCTGGTGTAACAATAATGTTTGATTTCCTTTGCTTCCTTTCTTATTATTATCTAGCTACATACACTAACAAAATACTTTGTAAACTATCAAAGACTACATAAATATGTTATTATCATGTAAAACTCTTAAACCATGATCAGGATTTTAGAACTAAAAGAATTCATTCACAAACAATCTGCTCTTAAGAGTCAGGCCTTCCTATGGCTGTGCAAAATAACCCAAATACAGCTACTTTGTTACTTAATGTGTTGGCATTTTTCACTTGAAAAAAATATTTTGTGGGTCATGACTGAAGGAACTGAAAGATCTCTGAGGCCTCTCCAGGACTCAAAATGTCAAGGGAGTGAAACTCTAACCTTCCAGTTTATTCCTCCCTCATAGTATGCAACATGTTATCTATCGTTAAATTCAGACAATTTCAGATTTCTCTCTCCCACCTTCATGTGAAATTTTTGGGCTGCTATGTTGAGATAGGTGAGTCCTGGTGAGTAAAGAAGGTTGACTGCAGGCATTTCAGCACCAAAGGGCCACCCTTTGTCCACCAACATTATAGAGCCCTCCTGCATGCCTTCCTTATTCACCCAGCCCTTCCTCTGGGCAGAGGAGACCCACAATCGATATAAATCTGGATACTCAGTTGTTTTCAACCTTCAGAGAATAGACCCCTTTCTGAACCTAAGGAAATCTATGGACACTTTCCCAAAGAAAACACAAATACCCATAAAATTTTGTGTAGTATTTTAGAAAGTTTATGGACCTACAAAATTCCATTTATGGGCCTCAGGTTAAGATCTCCTGACATAACCAAGCATATACTGGAAAAGAAGGACCCCAGATGATTTTTAATGCTGAGTTCATATCAAAAAGACAAAATTAAGAATACTCATTTTTCAAAGTCATTATTATATGTTTAGTGCTGTTTTCATTTCTCTGGGGTGATAAGAGAAATATGAGATATGGTTTCTAACTTCAAAAAGCTTGTATATATAATATATATATATATATATAAAATATATATATATATATATATAAAATATATATATATATTTATATTTCCCCCACAAACACTCAGCTTTTTAATTTGCTAAAAGCAGAGGCTGTGTTCTAAAGAATATTCAGGAGAACATTTGTACGGTTAAAAACAACACTCTCTATTAGTCCCCTGTAAGTCCATGTCTGAAAAGAAAGAGGGACCTGGTCAGGATTCTCATGAGAGACTCACCTCCCATCCACTTCTGTTTCCACATGATATAAGACATGAGCCAGAGTAAGTTCTGCTGATACAGTGCCCAGCCCATCCAGTCACTCACAGGATGGTAAGTGAGATCCTTTGGAGGACACGTGAAGCTTGGTTCAAACTTAATGAAACCATGCAGTTCTTATATAATGATTTGGCCCAAAGCAAAGCCCTGCATAAATATCTTCGTAAGCCACACTTTCATTGACACCAATTTTAATAAAGTTTTCCCTCACCATAGGGAGTCTGCTTATTTTATATATACATACACACACACATATATATAATCTTACTTACAGAGTGCTTACTATGAGCCAAGCTGTTTTCTAGGAGCTGAGGATGCAGAAATAAGCAAGACACCCCCCAAAATCTGTCCCTGGGGAGAACACAACATCCTAGTGGGGAAGACAGCAATATACATGTTAACCATAAACAAATAATACAATGCACACACATACACAGGTTTAATCGGGTACAGGGCAATCAAGGTGGTAAGGGAATCCCTCTATGATTAACTGATATTTAAACAGAAATTTGGGTAATGTGAGGGAGGCACCACAGGAAGTTCTGGCAGAAAGGCTCAGGCAGACAGAATAGCAAGGACGAAGACCCTGAGAGGAACCACCAGGATCCTTAGGAAACAGCAAAAAATGACAGTGTGGCTGGTTCAGGCTGAATAAAGAGGTGAGTGATGGAACTGCAACCAGGGTTGTGATTATGCCTCATATGACTTACACAGAGTTATGATTTTATTCTGAGTATGATGAGGAGGGGATCTTTTCAGGAAGGCCTTTCTTGCTGAGGAAGCACTTTCAATGTTTAAACTATATAAACTATATAAAGACTGAAGAGCAGGCCTTACCTGTTTCTTCCCAATACAATACATATATATAAAATAGTGCTTAGGGTTATGTAAATCCCTCTTTCTTCCCCAGCACTTACCTCTGTATCTATCTCTCTGTTTGTCTATCTATTATCTATCTATCTATCTATCTATCTATCTATCTATCTATCTATCTATCTATCACCTATCATCTATTTGCATTTCACTTATTCATCTTGCTCGCATTTCAAGAGCATCATATTCACTGTCATGTCGAAGATGAACACTAAGGATGGACACAATGGAGGTGTGATGGGGAAGGAAGGAGTGAAGACCAGTTAGGGGGTGTTTACAAAGTACAGTAGGAAATGATGGCTTGGTTTAGGGGCATGGATGGTAGTAGAGTTGATGAGATAAGCTTTTTAGCTTGAGACACAGGGAAGTGGTATGGACAGAGATGCTAGGAAAGGTAAAGGGATTGTAGTGGATGAAATTATTCCTGAGATGCCTATTAAACAACAAAATCTAGATGCAGAATATGTAGTTGGACATATAAGCCTAGGGGACAGTTCTGGGCAAGTGACATAGATTTGGTTGTCTTCATCATAAAGATTGATTTTAAAGTAAAATAGTATCTCCTAGGGAGTCAGAGTGTTTAGGAACTATATCCCAGGACTAAGCCTTAGACTTTCAGTGCTTGGGAGGAAAAGCGGGGAAATTCAACAAAGGCAGTTGAGAAAAAGGTGCCAATGACTTAGGAGGAAACCCAGTGTAGTGTAGTCTCTCCTGGAAGTCAAGTATAAAAATGTTTCAAGAAAGAGGAAGTATTTTATGTCAAAAGCTGCTGAGAGGTCAAGTAAGATGACCCTGTAAGATGACTTAAGTTAAAATTTTCCATTGGGTTTGACAATATTGAACTCTTTGGTATGTGAGCAGTTTGTGGAGTGGTGGGGAGAGATAGAGCCTTAATGCTGTATGTAAGAAATTAACATAACCTTATGGTTTAAAATGAGACAATTTATTAACTTACAGTTCTAGAGGTCAGAAGTTCAAAATATGTCTTATGAGATAAAAGCAAGGTATCAACAGAACTGCATTCCTTCTGGAGACTCTAAAGGGAAATTTGTTTCCTTGTCTTTTCCACCTTCAGTCTGCCTACATTCCTTGATTCATGGCCTCTTTCTCCTTCAAATCTGTTGTACCATTAAATTCTAAAATCTTCTCTGGCAATTCTCTACTCTATGCCAGGTCCACATTAGAAAGAGAAAACATGATGGCCCACAATGACCAGAAAATGGTAATGGTAAAAAAACTTGTCATGTGGCTCTGGCGAGGGTGAAGATACACTAGTTAAGACAATGAATGGATGCTTCAATATTGCACCGCTGGAAAGACCCTTTTTCAGAGCATTGTTCTGAAGCTCCTGAGCAAGAATGAAAATGGAATCATTTGCAGCACACAGATATTTACTTGGGATATTTTTTCAGGTTAATCACTACAGTGTTATTTATGGATTGCCCTCTTGGTTAAAACACTTTCTAGCTGTCCTTTTATTCATTCCATTCACTTCTTACTCTAAGATGGGCTAGACTCCCCAAATGCATTCAGCTTGGAAATGAAGAAAAGCTAAATGAATGCTTAAAGCTCAGCAATGAAACTGGAAGCTAACCTGGAATTAAGAAGCAGAATTAGCTGAGTAAAGACAGTAAAGGCATCTTGCCCCTCAGGAAGTCTTAAGGCAAATAGAGGATATTCTGATAATGAGCTGCCAAAGGATTACCAACCCCTTTAAGATTTTATATAACTAGAACCAAGCATGCACAGTGCCTACTTTCTTCAGGAATCAAAATGGTGAAAGTATATCTTCTATTTTTAAAAAAATTCCAATTCAGAGAACTTTCAATGTGTGCTGAAAAGTAGCTTGCTTTTACTAGTATAATTCCATTATCCCAATATCCAGTGAGTCTCTATCCATAGCCTCCTTTATAAATAGGAGAATAACAGTAAAAAAACACATCCCAACTTCAAAATCAAGGTAAAAAATTATAATGATCAAAAAATACATCCTGTCTTCTAAGAACTTACTAGGAATTGAATAGTTGAAATCATTTGGTGTCCCAGAGGGTTTGCTAGTGGGTCTCCTCCCCTCCTGTGTGATGTAATTAATCCTCACTTCCATGGCAACCATGTGTATTACTACCATCAGCAAGAATGACATTATGCTGGAGAATAACCAGGATGGAGAAACTCATTACTGAAGATCCAAAACCCCTCTGAAATTTCAAGAGAAAAAAAAAATCAAATCTAAGTGCACTAAAATCCTGTGATCTCAGAACAGAAATGAAAATGTCCAAGAGCTGCCCAGTGGGTGGGTGGGTGGGAGAGCCTTTCTGTGAGATTCAAATGGACATCATCCTCTTCCCGATTAGAGGGCATCACAGAAGAGCCCCCATTGTGCTTCTCATTGCTACACAACCCAGACACTGACTGACAGCTGTGAAATCCCATCCTTGCCTTGAACAAGGAGCTGCTGACAGGCTTTTGACCAGCCCCCCACATCTCTTTCCCTGGTCTCTTCATCTTCTCTGCCTACAGAGCAGTCTTGTGGTTAAAGGGAATTTGAGTTTGTCCAAATCCTCCTACTCCCTCTCACCTCCAGATCCTTGTGTTACCAGCCAGTAGAATATTTCTGCAGGGCCTTATCTGGTCATCTTGATGGTGATTTCACTTGCCCAAAAACTCTACACATGGATTCCTAGCTTTCGGATACTTTATGTCTAGTATTTTTAATCCTAAGCCCTGCCTTTATTCCTCTCTCCCAATCCAATGGGCATGCTCATTTACACAGAGGTACTTGCTTTAACTTCCTCCTAAATTTCACCAACTTTTCCAGTCTATCACCATCCTTACTTACTAACTAGCTTCATCCTGTTTCTATCTTCTTCACATATTTGCTAGATTCATCCATTTTCTCTAAAATTTTACACTATAGCAAAGCTAAAGCAAAGTGAGGAAGGAGTGTGAATAAAGGTTTGTTCAAAGTGGGGATCCTGTTTTTATGCTCAGTGCTTCTACACTGAGTGCCAAGTATATATCCACAGTGGACTGACAACTAAAAGTGCTCCATATGCTACTAAAGAGCATTTCCATTAACACAAAAATCTATAAGCATGTTGCTTCACACTCCATCCATCCACTCAAAGAATCAGTCATTCAACTATGAGCGTTTAAAACAGAATGGAAACCTGATGGTAGATAACAGGCCTCCACCAGGGGCAAGATGTCCTGGCCATTGCTTAAAAATGCTGTTTTTGCTGTTACCTTAAGAACATACTGCCATAACAGACAATAATATGTTAATATTTCCTTTTTTCACCCATTTCAGGCTTGACAATAAATATTCTTTTGTAGCAATGATTGGCAGAGATATTAAAATACTTAACCTATCAAATAGTATTTAATAAAAGTCTTTTGTCTCTAATCAGCTCAGGGAGTGTAGTTTAAGGCTTATATGTAGGAACATTTTAATTAATATGCATACTTTTACTGACATATTTTAAAATACTTTGCTAACTTAATAATGTCAGAGTTAGTAGCATGGAAATATCATGATGATCACAGGAATTGTAGCCTGGCAAAAAATAAAAAAAGGTGCTTAAGAAGTACTTGCTGAGTGATATTTGACAGTTGGAATATTGAGTGCATATCCAATGGAAATGACACTTAATCGTGATGGCTTTTTTTGAGGTGGTAATTCTTAGAGCATGGTGCAGATAGCCCAAGACATCCCCAGATACAGGTCGCCAGGAAACGAAGCATCTTGGAATCATATTCTACCTTCACAAATGTCCTTTCACATCTGCTAAGTTTTTCTTGGGACTAAAAAGTTGAAAGGGATAGATTATCAGGAAGAAAGATGCTGGAATTTGATTTCTAAAAGTCAGATTGGGGTGAATGAAAGCAAAATGTCTTAGTTCTTTGTCTAAGTTGCAGAAATTATAATCTTGGATATTTTCCACAAGTTAACATTTTATTTCATGAAAATAATTTACTTCAGTACTAGGAAAGCCTCGATTCTGGCCCCATTTCTGCCATTATCTCCTATGTGGTTTTGGAAAAGTTAATAGACCTCTCTGGATATTGGTCCCTTAAAATGGGTGTGTTAGCCTGGCAGGTGGGCTCAGCGGTTGAGCATCAACCTATGAACCAGTAAGTCTCAGTTTCATTCCTAGTCGGAGCACATGCTCAGGTTGTGGGCTCAACCCCTAGTGGGGGCATGCAGGAGGCAGCTGAGCAATGAGTCTCTCTCATCATTGATATTTCCACCTCTTTCTTTCTCTCCCTTCCTCTCTGAAATAAATAAAAACAAAATGGGTGTGTTAATTCTTAATTTTCAGCCATGTTATTAGGAAAAAATAAAATATGTACAACATGAAGTTGTATCAGTAGTACTTAAGGATCTATGCCAAATTGTTGTTAACTTGAAATCACTATCACCCCTTCTCCATTCTGCTTTGTGTAGCAAGGGATAAGCCTGGAACCACACACAGCTCCTAGAAGCCCTTTCTGCATGTGATTCCAGGTGAGAGTTACCCAGTGAGAGGCATTCTCATAAGCTGTTAAAGAAAGAGAAGAATCCATTTGTCTCTAGGGAGATGTATAGCTGTGTGGGAAGATGCAGACGCAGGGTTAGCAGCAGCTGCTGGACAAACACCTAGTAACCACACACTTTATACTACCAGTTGCTGAGATCCCAATGTTGGTAGCTCCCAGAGACTTGAGATTTGCTCCAGGTTCTGGGCCCACTCCCTGGAATCCCCCTTTTCCAGCAGAACTTTTCTGACTTTTACTGTCTTACCCTTTCCAACAGCTAGCTGCCTACGCTCTAAAACCTTCCTCCTTGGAATGCCTTGATGGACTTCTGTGTTCCTGAGGCAAATATGACTGATACATGACCATAAAATTCTTGCTTCCTTCCAAATCATGCCCACAAACCCTGACAAAAGAATCAAAATTCTGAGTGACTTCTGTTTCAGGCTGCAGAGTGGAACAGTAGCCTGAAATAAACAAACATTACAAGGCATCTACAATGTTTTAAATGTTTGACTTACTGACAAGAAAGTAATGGAAATTCCCCAAAACTAAAAGAAAACAGAACAGTGTCCAACAGAGATAATGAGATAGGCAATATTTAAAGAAAGGATCACTGATTATTTCCTGGAATTTATGAAAAATTAATCCTCAGATTTAAAAAGTGCCCGAAAAATGTCACACAGGACAAAGGGCAGACATCTAGCCACTTGTATGACACCACATACATTTATACACAAAGAAGATCCAAGACACAACCAGATTAATAAGATGGTTCCCCAAAAAGAAATTACTGTTAGACTGATAGTTGATATTTCAATAGCAACAAAGAAACCAGGAGATGATAGAATAATAGCTTCCAAGTATAGGGAAAAAAACCTGCCAACCTATTTACTCATTGAAAGTATATAAAGACATTTTCTGACACAGGAAAACAGACTTGATCACTCACCAACCCTCCTGATAAAGGAGAATGCTGGAGGGCATACTTCAAAAAGATCTCAGACGGCAGAGCTGAGATATCAAAAGCAGTAGCAAGCAATTTGTTTAACATATGATGATTAGAAAAAGAATGAATTAAAATACTGGATGAAAGTAGAATGTAAGTTGAGAGAGACATTCTACAGCTTCCTTGGATTGCTGGTGGACAGAGGCTAGAAACAATGATATATTAGCCACTACCAAGTTACATAAGCATGTTATAATGTCTAAAATAGCCACATAGAACTGGAGTGTATGACTTCTGCATTAGTAGGAAGAGGAAAAACTGATGAGAATTTGAGTCCATGGTCAGAGGCTGTCTAAGGCAGTGGTTGGCAAACTCATTAGTCAACAGAGCCAAATATCAACAGTACAATGATTGAAATTGCTTTTGAGAGCCAAATTTTTTAAACTTAAACTTCTTCTAACACCACTTCTTCAAAATAGACTTGCCCAGACAGTGGTATTTTGTGGAAGAGCCACACTCAAGGGGCCAAAGAGCCGCATGTGGCTTGCGAGCCGCAGTTTGCCGACCAGTGGTCTAAGGTGTAGAGAAAAGCAATGGAACAGGCCCTGGTGTGGGTTGGATGCAAATCCATGAATATAGGAAGGCCTTTTGTGCAGGATTAAGTTTCCTCCCCCTAGAAATATTTATACTATTTTCAAAGTCACAAAGCTCTTAAGTTATGCAATAATCTTTAATTGGGCTATTCCAGTGAATTGTGTAGTCCAAGCCTGTCAAACTCAAAGGCTAACACAGGCCAAAAAACAAGGTTTAAGTTTATGTGGGCTGCAAAAAACAAAAGCTTAAATTTTCATAAAAACGTAGGTTTATTTCGATAGAGACATGCTGAATACAAAAGGCTGAAATAAATGAGTAATTGTTAACATAAAATAATAGAACATTTTAATAAAAATTAATATTTTTCTTGAACATTAACTCACCAGACACTGAATAACTGCACAAATTAATAAGCATAAAGCAAATAAATCTATTTTTCTTGTTCTTTGAAAGCGAAGTATTTCCTGTTGCTCACACCAAACAAGTTAGTCCAAGACTAATGACGTGGCAATTGGCTGCTAAAATATTTGCTGCTAGTATTACTGGGAAGAAATGGTGCGACTGCACATAAGGCGCATAAGGGAAATGCATGCAACACGATTATAGTAATCAGTCATTACGAACGTGTCATGATTAGTATCTAGTTCATTATTAATAATTATGTATAACAGGATATTTAAAAATTAAGTTACAAAATTTTTATTAAGACATTTTTTACATACAGTTATATTGGTTGGGCCGTAAAAATATTCATTGTGAGCCACATGTGGCCTGTGGGCCACAAGTTTGAAATGCTTGATGTAGTCAGATGTGGGGCAGGTAGCAATATGGTAAGGTCAGAAAACATGTGAGAGGAAAATGTGAAGAAATGTAGCAATTAAGCACATTTTGGTATTTCTTTATATTCTGATGCATACTATTTATTTGTTTATATATAATTAAAGTTTCAGGGTTGGGTTTTAATGTCCCCAGGATTGATTGATTTACTTTCTGGTTAATGTCAACATGGGTATTCAGCACACAAACCTACAGAATAGCCTGGGCCTACTGGCCAGGGGAAGTGTGAAATGCAAGTCCTAATTCTTAACTGAGATTTCCTCCACTGAGAGATTTAACCAAATGCTCTGCTCTCCCCCAAGATGGCTAATGACCCAAGATGGAGACTTTGCTAACATAGGTACTACTCCCAATCCCCTGCCCCAATTTCCTGCTCCCTTGAATTCTTGTAAGTTAGATTGAGCTGTCTTGTCTCTTTCACTCTCTAGAAGTGGGAAGGCAGCTTGCTGCTAGGTCGTTTTTCTGGGACCTCTTCTCTGGCATCGTCTTCTGAACTGCCTATTCTATGAGAAGATGAAAGGAAAGACATAAAAAAGAGCATCCCTTCTTTCTATCACCTGAAACAGAGGTGAACCTCAAGTTATAACTTTATTTTTTCTGAGCTCTGCCCTGAATATCACCAGTATTTTGGGGCTGAGGTGGGGGGTAGTTGTGGGGTTGGCTAGTTTCCTTCAGGGCAGATATTGCCATTCAACCCACAAGAAAAAGAATGCATGTCTCTCTGAATGGAACAGAGCCTGAGACATTGCCCTGGACCCATGTGTATGATCCACACTTACTCTGTGCATTCCTCTTATTCTAGTCATCAGCTGTTTCCACATTGCTAATCCATGGCTCCTATTTTGCACCCATGTTACTTAACTCTCAGAGGCATTCATCACAGTAGATATCTCTGTCCTTGAAACTCTGCTTTTTGGGCTCTATTGATAGCACATCTCTAACTGTCTACCTGATATTGCTGTTATTGGCCCATCTCTGAGTCAACTTGTCCAGATGTGGACATGTGATACTCACTGCCAAACCAGACCTGGCATGCTCCTCCTCAGGAAATGGAGCCACTACCCTCCCAATTACTCAAGACAGAAACCAGCATTGACCTTGTTGCCTCCCTCCATCCACCACCATTATATTCAATGTATTAGCTAATCTTGTCCCTTTCACCTAAAAAATAGGGAGCAAATCTGTTCACTTTCTAGTTCCACTGCTAATACCTGGGTGTCCACCTTTGCTTCTATGACACAATACCTCCACATTGACCTTCCTACTTCCATTCTCAGCCTTCTCCATACAGCAAAAAAACAAACAAATAAATAAAAAATAAAAAATACAGTTGTCCCTGGAACAACATGGTTTGAACTGCTCCAGGCCACCTTTACACAATTTTTTTTCAACGAATACCTATATTGCTCCAATCCATGGTTGCAGAAGGCTGACTGCATTGATCTATACCTTTTTATATGGGGCATTTGAGCATCCACAAATTTTGGTATCTATAAGGGTCCTGGAACCAATCCCCCATGGACACTAAGGGACAACTAAGTTATTGGGGCATCAAAAATTATATGTGAACTTTTGACTATGGGATATGAGGGGAGGTAGGTTGTGTCCCTAAACCCATGTTACTTGAGGGTCAACTGTAAATATGAAAATAGTCCTCCTCCATAATATTCTGCACTTTTAAAAAAAGACCAGCTTAAAAATGACATCTTTAGACTGGCCTTCCCTGACTACCTTACTTAATGTCTCTCCACTTTTCTTTTGAAACATAGATTCCTGCTTGTGTCCTTCATAGCATATTCCATGATTGGTATCTAAGTCATTTTTTACTTGTTTATATAAAATCTTGCTGATTAAACTATAGGCCTACAAGGGCAGGGACCATATTTTTTTTTTTTTGCCATTTAATCCCCAGCCCCTAACGCAGACTGGCATGGGATAGGCACTTACTGAAGACTACTGTGTACAAGAATGAATGAAGTCTTTATCTCTTAACTCTGGTAGTTTCTCTACATCCTTGACTGACCCCAGATTCCTCATTAGGGGTAGAGTGGGGTGTGCTGGGGTCAGGGAACATTGAAGGTGAAGAGAAAGCCTTTAACAGCCCCACCTCTAAAATCTGTGGCTGACAGTATAAGCTTTGATATTTTGAGGTGCTCTTTTGTATAGAAAGTAATAAGTGAGGAAATTTCAGGAAGAGTGTTGGTATCTTGAAATATCTATGGGGCTTTTAGTTGTTACATCAAAAACATGACATATTAGTGACTGATTTATGTTGAAAAAGAGGCAGAGTCATGGTGATACCATTGCAACTAGCTAGTTATTAATGATAAGAAAGGAGCAAAGATAGAAGACCAGGCATTATAGGCATGTCTCTTGGGCAGCTTCACCAGGAAGCTGCAACTTCTCACTACCCGGGGAACCGCTGGCCTACTCCCTAAAAAACTCTGGGGGAAGGGATCCAACAATGGGAAGATACATGCATGCCCAGGTAAAGTTGGGGTGACATGGGGTGTTAGTCATACCTGGGAACAAAGATCATTGGGCAGAATGGGCATGGTCACTGCAAGCACACAAAAATTTGGGAACACATAATCTCTACAGCAGCAATTCTCAACCTGTGGGTAACGACCCACAGGTTGAGAACCGCTAGCAGGGTCGCCTAAGACCATCAGAAAACACAGATATTTACATTATGATTCAAAACAGTAGCAAAATTATAGTTATGAAGTAGCAACGAAAATAATTTTATGGTTGCCGGTCACCACAACATGAGGAACTGTATTAAAGGGTCGCAGCATTAGAAAGGTTGAGAACCACAGCTGAAACCAGTTTGGCTGAATGGATAGAGCCTCAGCCTGCAGACTGAAAGGTCCCAGGTTCGATTCCGGTCAAGGGCATGTACCTGGGTTGCGGGCACATCCCCAGTAGGGGTAGTGCAGGAGGCAGCTGATTGATGTTTCTCTCTCATCGATGTTTCTAACTCTCTATCTTTCTCCCTTCCTCTCTGTAAAAAATCAATAAAATATATTTAAAAAGAAAAGAAAGGTTGAGAACCACAAACAAAAGAGTTCTCTTGGCTCTCTTATGCTCTTGGCTTGCTCTAGGCTTCCTTGCCCATGTTTCCCTGAAGACCCCACATGCAATGGACTGATGGATTGGGGGAGCACAAATTAAGCTTGCCTGATGCTAGATTGGGCTATGCAGACATAGAACAGAAACTCTGGATAGCTCTGATTTTAGCTCTACTAAAGCCCCAGCTACACTTCTTCTGTGGAGGGACAAAGGGAAATAGAACTTTGGAAACTCCTCCCATGCGAGAGTCTCAGAAAATTCTTTTTCTTGGGATATCACAAGAAATCTACCCCCGCTAACAACTGGGGAGACAAGACCCTCTCCCCTCTGTTAGCAATAGTAGTGGCATGTATTTCGTTAAAGAAGAGGTGATGTTTGTTTTGATTTGTACTGTGGCTCAAGGATGAATGCTCTTTGGCAGAACTATTTCCAGGCTCACACTTGCCTCTGTTACCACCATTCTTAGATCTTAATTAGGTAACTAGGTACTCATGTAACCAAAGAGAGTTCTAAAAAGCCACTGAATCAAGGAAGAAGGGTGGCAAAGGCTGCAATGAAGAAGGAATGAAGACATCACCTCAGAGATAACTAGATGAAAGAAAGGTGGTCAAAGGAAAAAGGAGAGACAGTTAAAAACAGTTTCTTTCTATCTCTGTGAATGGTGTGAAAGGCCAATTACCCCATTCTCTTCATTGCTGGGCTAGCATTGGCCCTGAGAGAGGTACTTGATAATATCCAACCGAGGATTCCTACTGATGGACAAAGAGGCTTGTAATGGGGTTCATTAGTGTATGTATGTGAAAAGTGAATCCAGGAATGTGGAACTCCATCAGTATTCTTTTGGTGGCTGCCATATAAACTAACATTTTAACAGTAAAATAGTAATCAAGAGTCTTCTTATTATGAGGGCAGAATAGAAAACTCATAAAGGTAAGGGGGATTTCATTTCCCTTAATGGGAACAGATTTTACCAGTGAAAATTCAAATTTGAAAGCTGAAAACAAAACAAAAACCTTTGTTCTCTCCCTACCTTTCCTCCTCTCTGCACCCTTGGAAACTAAAAAGTGCATCATTTCAAAGAGGTATTCTGGAGAGCCCACCTAGCATGAATTGGTTGAGAATAAAGCCTGTTTGTTTTCGGTGTCTCTCTGAAATCACATCTAAGAACTCATAAGAGCCACATTATTGTGGTGAGAAGGAATTCTTTGACCTTTCAAAAAATTTTGTTTTGTTTTTCTTAAGACCACGATAAGGAAGTGAGCCAAATTTCTTGGCAATGGGAAGATTGTCTTAATGCCACAGGCTTGCATTCCCTGAAGTGTAGAGGGCTCTGAGCAAGCCAACTTATCATCGACTTGTCCTGCATGTAGGTTCCTCACTTTCACACTTACAAACTTGTCCAGATTTCCACCCACTCTTAGGTTTTGTGGAACAGATGGCCATGGTAGCCATGGAGATATAACCATGTTAACCTCTTAGCTTCAAGGGGCTCCGTGGCCCAAGTCCAAGAATTCTAGGAACAGGGCTTTGAAATCCAAAGATGCAGAGAACTGGATGAGAAATATGAGTGTCACCCTAGAAGGAAGAATAAGCAATGTGGGACACAAGAAGCAAACTCCTGTGTGCTCACTATAGTGTGCTTATCTCTAAAATGGAGTTGGGGGGGTGGGGGGGTTGATACTTATGTCTTAATATGAATTCGTGCATGGGTGGGGTCCCTCGGGGTGGCCTGTGGGAATTGGGCCCTAGCTCCCACCCCCAGCCTTGCAGCTTCACAGCCTCACCTGGCACCCCACCTTGGCCTGGTGCTGCCCCCTCACCTGCTCCACCATCCTGCCTGTGGGACAATCGATTGGGGCCAGGCCCCCCACCTGGCTCCCTTAATGCCTGGGAGCCCAGCAGCAACCCCGCCCCCCACCACCTGCAGGGCAATTGGTGGGGCTATCAGGCTCCCACTCACACCCGCCTTGGCCTGGTGCCTCCTGCTTACCTGCTCCACCATCCTGCCATGGTCCCACTCTCATCGGGGCCCACTAGGGCTGGCAGTGCCTCCACTGCCACCCGCTGCCAGCGCTGAGCCATCGATGCCCACCATGTTCCGTGCTGCCCCCTGATGGCCAGCGCATGTCATAGCCAGCTGTCTAACTCCTGGTAGGACAATTTGCATATTAGACTTTTATTATATAGGATGCCTTTCCTTGACATTTGCTTATGTTTTTCTCAAAATATTCTCTTTCCTTCTTTACCTTACCACCAGATTTTATGACCACTCCTTTTCAATTATATTTGCAACATGTCCTTCTTTTGCCTATCACTTAAATGAGAAATTCTCAATTGGGATTGATTTTGCTCTCCAGGGGACACTTGGCAATATCTGGAGACAGTTTTGATTGTCACACCTGAGGATGAGTGGGCATTTCTGGCATCTAGTAAGTAGAAGCTAAGGATGCTCTAAACATCCTACAATTCACAGGTAGCTCCCACAACAAAGAATTATCTATTCTACAACATCAGTAGTGTGGAAGTTGAGAAACTCTGGCTTAACTATTGCTGTTCCACAGTGTTTACTCTGAGATCCTTTATTCTTAACACTCTCTTAGGGTCCTCTCATCTACTGCCATGAAAAAAAAAAAAAAGTCATATCTATACACTGTTGGCTCCCAAATCTCTATCTTCAGCTAAATTTATCTTCTGAACACCAAACTCATATCTACTATCCTACTTGGCATCTTCAGTTTTATAGCCTACAAATAGCCTTTGGTTTGATTTATTCCAGCAAGGAAAAAAAGGGTTCATAATTGAAAAATTACTCTGTAATATATAGTGAACTATTTTTAATAAAGGGGAATTACAATTAACTTTTATTTTGAAAGAACAAAATACAACTTAGTGACACTCTATGAGATAATAAGACACAGTTTTAGATGTCACAAAAGCTGTTGAAGAGAAACCCCTGAGTCTTTTCAGTCAGAGAGATTTTACCTAGTGAGTGAAAGAGAAGTTGGTCTTTGCATTAAACAAGACCTTGTTCTCTTTCATTGTGAACTCCCAGGTGCTCAACCAGACACCTGTTGTTGTCTATAACTTCTAGAGCCTCCACTATAATGCTTTAAAACTAGACTAGTCCTAGTTCTGTAAGGCTACACATAAGTTCAAATTCAATATTTTTTTTTGAGTCCCAGGACCATATCTTACATACCTTTTAATTGCCTGGAGTGCTGAAACATAACCACTTCTCATGAGATATGTGATGGATATTGAAGGGGGACATTTCCCAAGCAAACTTCTCTTTTTCCTTTACATCTAGGTCCCTCTCTCAGCCATTTCCTCCTCTAGTGTTAAGACCCATATGGTGAGCTCATGTGTCCCTCATTTAGCCTCATATATAGACTAACTCTGAATCAACCAATTATTTGCATTTGGGAAATTCACCAGTGAGCACCTGTCATTTGAGCACAGCAGTGGGTGAGTCCCTGTAGGAACTCCCTGGTGGATCAGCAAGGGAAAGCTGGAGGCAGGAAGGAGAAAGGGTGGAAACTGGTCCATCATGGGATCGTCATGTGGGGAGTTTGGAACTTTGCCCCGGAGCTTATACTTACAGAATGCTTCCCTAAAATACTGTTACTCCCAGGGAAACCAGCTATCTACACATTCTGAGTCCTTCATTCACATTGTGGTAAGATATCTGAGAGGAAGGGATGGTGCCCTGAGAGATGGTGGCTCTAAAGCAAGAACAGATTCCCAAACTTTCTCTTTTTTGAAAAGAACAGTCTTCGTCCTCCAACTTGGAGCAGCTTTCTAAAGAGTTGCCCATCTGTCTATGTCTTAAAAGCAAGTCTCAATGTGTGCTATGTGCAGCCAGGCACAAAAGCACAGAGGAAGGGCGAATGACAGATTAATACAGGGGATGCATATAAGTAGATATCGAGTAAAACCTGGGGGTTTTCCACCTGGCCAATTTCAGAATGGAGAGCCAGAGGCCAGTGGGTCCCAAGATTAACAAAACATAGCCTTTACTAGCTACATATCTTCCAGCTTCTGCAGAGTTGTTGACTCCTGGATGGTGACACCCCTTTAGAGTCTGCAATTTAGTTACCATGACGTGGGCACCCAAGGGGTGTTCCCAGGAGTTACATTTTCTTGCAAGTTTTTATGACCCACAACACCCATTTTTCAGAATGTTAGGAGAAGAAATCTATAGCCATGACAAAGGGTAAATATGACCGGCCTGAAGTGGGACTGACTCTGTGACCCTGCTACTATGGACATAGCTGATGCATGGCTACCCATGCCATGTGAATTTGGACTGCAGCTGTTGTCTCTTCATATCAGGACACTGGATTATCTTCCCCACCTATGCAGAAGACCTCTTTGTCTTCTTCCCTTGTGCCCATTCTATTGTTTCATTGAATCATTCACTAATGCTACAGATATTAAGTGGCCAGGATAGGTTAAGCACCATGCTAGGCACTGGAGATGAAATGGTGATAGCCCTAAGCTTCTTTGAATTGTTTCAATTTAGTTTGTCCAATATTAGGTGAATGCTGTTATGTAATGCTGTGAGGGGGATGAACACAGGGAGGTCCAGCCATGCCAGGGAAGGGCACCTGCTGGATGTTTCAGATTCTGTCCCAGAGTCAGGGATATGTATGCTTATCCTTGTAAGGTGAGAAGCAGGTGGTGAGGGCTGAGAGAGGGGAGGGATAACTGTCTATGTATCAGTGGTGAGAGAGGATACTATGGATGGAGTGCAGAGTAATCAGGAGGTAAGGGTGGGTTGAAGCCTGTAGATGGGGTGTGGGCATGAAAGTAAGACAGGACAGTTTACCAGTTCACTAGGGGCTCTGTAAACCATATTAAAGGCTTAATTCTATTTTGCAACATAAAGATTCAAATGAAGAAAATCAGTCAAAGAACATTTATAAATCTGAGTTGGGAGGATGTCCTAAAAAAGTAAAGGAGAACTTTGACCTCAAAGTATAATTTAATTCAGAATAGAAGAAAAATTACATGAACTTCACAGGGTAAAAAATAAAACTGAATATAATTAAGCACTACAGAGTCTAAAGTAGACCAAAGGAGCTGTGGGAAGAACAGGAGAGTGAGCATCTCATACGAAAAAAGACAGGGTGTCATGTGGATATAATGTGGATGCAACATGGGCCTCAGAGGTAGCCAAAAGGGCTGAACACTCAGCTCCAAGAGGCAGGATGGATTCTTTGATGAGAGTCTTTATCTGCAGTAAAAGGTTGTGAACATTACCACAGACTCTCTGGGTTCCTCTAAGCATTCAACAGCATCATCATCAGTGTGTAATACCTACACTCCCAGCTCTAAACACAGAATAAAATAATGGCTGTTGTCTGACTCACAAATGGACAAACACAAATAAAAACACTTGTGAAGAAAATAGTCTTTCTCGAGTCCATCTACTGCTCTGATCATTAGAAGGCTACATAATTATACATATTATCTCCCATTCAATAGATTGTGTTTTATTATTTTATCTTGAGATTTTACAGTTTGTGGAACCAAGACCTCTGTGCTTGCTATGGGGACACAGTTGAGAGCACTGCCTACCATGACTTAATGTCCCTAAATAAAACACAATGGTAGAAATTTATTTGAGGCTTAATTAGGGGCAGAAAAAAATGATTTCCCCTACAAAAAATAACTGTGTACATTCCATCTCTCTACTTTACTTGGGCTGTCGAGAAAGGTATTGCTAAATTTGAATCTCAATAATAGTAGACCAGCAGGTCTCTGGTTGGTGTATTTGTGTTTCAGTGCTCTCCTGGGTCTTGATTTCCTTAAATATCTTCTCATGTTAGTGTATGTGCTTTTGATCGTAAGGTGTCTCAAAGCTGGAGTGGATGGGAGAGAAGAATTAAAGAACTGGTGGGTGATAAAAAGGAATTCTAGGGAAGGAAATAGGATAAAACACAAGGATTAAAGAGAAGACTGGTTTGAGTTGAAAGGAGGGAGTCTGAAGATACTATGGAAACTGAGAGATGGGATTAGAGAAGGAGTATAGGCAGGGGACAGAGGCAACAGGGAGCCACAGAAGGTTTTGGAGCAGGGAGTAGCAACATGAAACTTACTTTAGGAGATTGGTCAAATCGCAATGTTGAGTCTGTACCAAAATAGGGGAAAACTAGGGAGCTGGTGCTGGGGAAGATTAAAGAATAGACAGTTATGAGAAGAATTTGAAGGAGAAAGTGAACCACATTCAGATATGAGAAGTAAAGAAATGAGTTAGTGATTAAAAAGGTGTCTAAGGCTGTTATTATTGCCAATGAGTTAAATTAGAGAGTTTAAATATATATATAATTGATTTCAAAAAGAAAGGGAAAGGGAGAGAGAGATAGAAACATCAATGATGAGAGAGAATGATTGATCAGTTGCCTCCTGCACACCCCCTACTGGAGATCAGGCTTGCAACCCAGGCATGTGCCCTTGAACGGAATCGAACCCAGGACCCTTCAGTCCTCAGGTCAATGCTTTATCCACTGAGTCAAATTGACTAGAGTGAGAGAGGGATTTTGATGCTTTGCAGAGGGAGGGAGAGAGAGGAGGAGAGCAGGAAGAAGCAGATATACTAATACTCATGATTGTAGGGTCCTAAGATCTCAGATCTTTCTTTTGTCTTACACTTACCAGGATAGAATCTAAATGGCCACTTCTTCACCAAACTGGATGCCATCAAAGCCAACTAGCTTCATAGTAGAAGAATGCTTCTTTGAGATGTTGGCCAAACTACATATTAACCCCAGGGATAACAGTATAGGAAGTAAAACATCACTTAGAAACCCATCTTAGAAAATTCAGAAAGTTATCCTTTAACCACCTGTTCAATCCACACACAAGTTCATAAATAAGGGCATGCTTTTCTTCCTTGGCCCAATGGAGCACTTATTTCTCTTTCCAGGTCAGTAAAGACTATTTGTATATATTTCAATATTTTATTATAAAAAATGTTAAACATGAAGCAGGGTTTAAAGAATTTTACAGGGAACACCTATACTACCCACCAATTAGGTTCTACTATTACTAGTTCACAGTATTTGCTCTAGCACATAAGTGTGCATCCATCCATCTATTCATCAACTCATTTTGTTTTGGTGCACTTCAGAGTAAACTGCAAACATTACTACTCCTCTGCAGTAAATAAAACTATTGGTTTTTAACTTCTGTTTTTGAATATTTAGCAGGCTGGGCTGTCAACTACTTATGTAGACTATGGAGGTCAAAGAGAAGCCTGTGGCTCTTTCTGTGGTTGGTTTATCTTCCCAACCCCTCCTCCCAGGCATTTGAACATTGACTCTATAATTATAGTGGTGCCCAGTCTATGCACTTGAGTTCCTAGAAAGTGGAAAAGGGAATTTTTGCAAATTCAATTACCTTTTAAACTCTAGAATTTGAGACAAAAAAAAGATCCCTGCAGGTAGGGTAGGGTAGGGGGAAGAGAGAGAGAGAGAGATCCCCCCCCCCAGAGATATAAGCAATTTAGCTTATATCTACATTTCAGGGTTGCCATATGTCAGATTGAAAGCAAAATTGCACCTTTAACAACACAGGAACTATGGAGAATATAGGTGGTTGGAGGCAGAAACTACAGTAAGAGAAGGTGCTAAAGAGCAAGGTAAAAGTTTTTAGCTGGCAAATGGACGGTATTATCAAAACCAGAGATTATGTTATAAGGATTTACAAAACAACTATTACTGCATGTAGTTTTCAGGCTTAAGGAACATGATCCATAGTATAATGACAAGCCTGGTAAAATAGCATTCTATTAAGATTGGTTTTGCCTCCGTTTTCATGTCTGTTGTATTTATATTTAAGTTTTAATTGATGTTTTGACCATGTGTTTGGTCCTGAGGAGACTGTGAAGGCTTTCATTTTTAAAATAAATTAAAAAGTGACATATTTAATATACACTAAGCAAAAATAACCTTCTTAACATACCCAGAAATGATATCTTGTTGGTGCAATAAAACATGATTTAAAACTTTCTACCCATGAGCACCATAAACCAAAGATATTATCCTAGAGACTTGGGGAAAGGATACCAATTTGGGAAGAGGCAATGGAAGAAACTAATTCTCAGATCCAAGTGTTGCTTGAACAGGGGAGAAGGAAGAAGACAGGTGCAAACATGAAGTGGGCAACATGTAAGTTCATTAGAAACAGCAATGAATGAGAAAGTCTCTCAATGACAAGTCCAAGAAGGTAGAAGCTGTTTTGTTTATTTTAGTCAACTCAACCCAACAGCTAGTTCAATAAGAAAATGAAATAGAGGAAAGAGACAGAGATCATATTTTAAACGTTACCTGATTTTTAAATTTCCCACTGGAGAAAATTAAGTGCTCTTGTTCCCCCAAGAATCTTAGAGATAAGAATGTGACCATCCTAGGCTATTGATTCAGTACTTGGAGCCTGTAAGCTGTTGGCTCCATGGGTTATCTCAGTGATTAAGCCTGGCCTCTTGCAAAAGAGTCAGGCAAATGCATCCTATTGTTAGTTTAGCTTCATATGCAGGGAAGCTGTTTATAGCAGCTACTTATCTACTGGTATGAGTTGAGTAAAAGTAAGTGCTCATTATTTTCCACATTGCCACTCATGTAACCTTGTAAGAATTTTCTATGGGCTGGTAAATTTTAGTACTTATCTACAAAGCTATTTTGCAACCAGGGACTCTAAATGGCAATTATTATACTAATGCTTAAATCAATATTTCATGCTTATAGTTCTGTCTCTAATATATCCAAATGGAAGCAGGCATTACACCAAGGATGGGAGAAAAGACATACGTTAGTGAAAAAGAATGGGAAAAGAACAACACTGTCCTTTGAACCAATGCTTTTAAAATGAGATATTTTTTAAAAATCTACCAAAATGATGGCTTACTTGACAAGGAAAGATAGCTTCCTCCATCCTCTCTGTTTACACATACTATTGTTTCAGCCCATGGTGTTTTGTTTACTTTGGAAAGAAATATTTACCCCCTCTGAGATAATTAATTTTTGTCAGCTTCACTGTTTATAAGGGAAACTGAGAAACTGTTAATTGAAATACAAAATGAGTCACTGTTTTCAGCAAATTTTTGGCAGCATTCTAATTTGTGTCAATCCCAGCTTAATTATTAGATTCTTTTGGAAGTAAAAAGCATATTTGATTTTTCTCTTACTGAATTGTTTCTTCCTCTTTAAAAAAATATGCTGCCTGACAAATGGTATGTAATTTATATCAACATGAGGTGACATATCAGTACATTTGAAATACCACAAGGTTTACTGCGTCATGCTTGGCTCTTCACAGTAGCTAAATATTTGGAAAGCTCACAGAATGTGGTCTTCCTCCTCCCCTCATTTCTACCCCCTCATTTCTACCCCCAGCCCAGCCAAAAACTGTGATTCTTTTAAAGACCTTTTAGTAGGTATTAAGCCACAGTATATGGCCCATCACTAATGACATCACTGAAGTAAACTTCCCACAATCATCAGGGAGAATTCATTTGGAAATTCAATTGAATGTCACTTGCAAAGGGCAGGCCCCTAGAAGAGGTGACCAGTCATGCATCCCTGAGTTATCTGTTGTGAAAGCATTAATCACTGTGAACTCATTTTCTCCTAATGCAGACACACTGCATTGTTTCACAGGAATTCTGTTCCAAATGATCAGGAATGTAGAGAGCGGAAGCTGCTGCCAGTGGACAGTGCTAATAAAATCTGTCAGATCAATGGCCGGTATAATGGGACTGTTAATGGTTGCTAGCAGGAGTTGGATCTTTCCTGGCTGTGGCAGAATGAAGGCAGGTGGAGAGGCAGTGGCTTTGCTGGAAGGACAGCCCCATCTCTCACCTCCTGAGGTGGCCTCTGGGGAAAAAAGTGGCATGTCCCTCACAGCATATCCAGGGCTCTGAGTCTGGGAGCATAGGTGCCAGCCCGGGGCTGAGGACAGAGTCATGGGGTGACTGTGGGGACGGCTCTGCTACCACAGCTTCCTCCTACGGGTCAGGGTGCATCTGGGCGCGGGGTGCTGTGGCATCCCAAAACTTTGCCTCTCCTGCTCCACATTGGGTGAGCAATGAGAGAAGAATGGTATCACAGTAAGGGCAAGCACAGCTAATGCTCACTACAAGTCTCCTGGGCCAAGGGGCCAGCTTTTACATGCACTTATTGCAGTCCTCAGAGCAGCGCCCCTAACACGTATGCATTACTTATTACCCATTTCACAACCGAGGAAGCGGAAGTTCAGAAACAAGACTGGGACCAGATTCAAACGGCGTGCCTTTAAATATCATTTTCCTTTACTGGAGGGAGAGACACAGAAGCTGTAGCCTAAAATCAGACCAAAACAGGAGGCAAGGTGCGACAGTGCACCTGGCAGTCTTTCCATTTGCACATCCAACCAGTCAAGAGGTTCAGGACCAGCTTTAGATAGATTATATAAAAGCTATGGTTTGTACCAAAGGCTGTTTCTCTAGGCTTTGCTACTAAAATGTAGGCACCCAGGGCCTTAAAGAGGCCTAACTGCTTGTTGCCACCCAACAGCAGCCTTGACTCGGGGCCCCCAGGAGGCCCTCTCTGCTCAGTTAACACCCTATGCTTAAGATTTGTTCCTTCTCATCCCAACACTTGTCTTGTTTCCCATCATCTAAAGGCCTTTTAAAAAATTTATTATTATGTTTTCAACACTGTCTAAACCTATATAATGTCTCTTGTCTCATAGAGGAGAGAGCACTGGAATAAGTTAGACTTTGTTGCTATCGCAAGCTCAAATTGTGTCATCTAAAGATCTTGATCTGACTGTACCTTAGGTCAGGTAAGGCAAGAGGAAGCTACTGCCTCCTGGGGCTGCCTCTGAGCACAGGCATAATGGGACGGACAGCAAAGGCCTTCCAGAGCATAGCTGGGCATGGGATCATGGTCATGTGGGCACTGTGGCATTCCTAAGCCCCAGGGACTACTGTAACCAAGGTGCTGACATAGTTGCCTCGGGACTCAGGAATGGGAATGGGATGGAGTTTGCAGGAAAAGGCTATGGATGCAAGAGGGATGAAAGAGGAATGGCAGAAATGTAAAAATTGTAAAATGCTAACACTATTAGATATTCCCAATAAGCACAGTGTATGGCAGAAGGGCAAATTTAATTCCCAGGTCAGTTCCCACAACCAAATTGGGAGCAGGCCTCTGTAGTCTTTCCACCTGAAAACACCACTATTACTAATGGCTTATTTCCTTGATTGCATTATTTTAAAAACATGTTAAGTGTTTGAAAGATGTGAGAGAAGACAGATGGTTATGAAGGAGAGGGTTAAGCAGGGAAGGAGTGGGGAGGACATAGAGGGTTTCAGAGGGAGTCTCTCACACACCCCACAACACCTACCCCATCAACAGGAAGGCTACACGGTGCCAAGTGCAATGGGGATGCAGAGATGAGCTAAGATGTGTTCTCTGACCCCCAAGATCTTACAAATACATATCACAAGTGCTAGACTGCATGGCACAGGATATAAATGCAGTCAGATTGGGTGAGAGCAATTAGCAAAAGGAAAATTCAGAGACAGCGTCATGGAAAATTGCATTGGCTGTGAGAACATAGATGAATGTGAATACAGGGAGAGAAGACACATTTCACACAGTTAAGGAATGAATGGAAGTGTGGAGGTGGGAGCAAGCACGCTGGGTAAAAAGAAGAATGAAGGAAACAGCCTTTTTTCAGTGGAGGAGTAAGTGTGTGTGTGCATGAATGCACGTGTGTGTATTAGGAGAGGGAAGCAGCAGGTATAAGCAGGACAAGATTGGGCAATAGCACATTAAAAAGAACCTTGGTAGCCAGACAAAGGAGTTTAGATCAGTATGATAAGCAAGAGAGAGCCACTGGAGGTCCTTGGGCATCTAAGGCGCATGATCTCAGCCTAGTTTTGGAAAGTTTCCTCTGGTAGTTGTGGGAAAAGTAGACTGAAGCGGGGAGAGAGAATTAGAAACACTAGGGAGCCAAGGCACTGACATGTCTGCCATCTTTTCTCCTGCAGCACACATTCATACTCCCCTTTTCCCTGGTTGAAGTCATCCTCAGGCCACACTGCTATCCATTGAAGAAGAAAGGACTCACCTTGTTGGCTGCTGCGAGTCTTGCTTACATTAGCAGGTAAGAATTGCAGAGAGAAAACCAAATTAAGCTTGTCATTCAAAACTCTGAGGAATATTCCAGAAGCATATTGTTCTGTAAGACTGCCTTTATATTGAGTTAATGGGGATTTAGCCATCTTTAAGTTTTCAAGTAAAAAGAATTTTGATTGTTTTTGATACTCGTAAACACATCACAACAAAAGAATACACAGCTGGCATAACACACACACATACACATGCAGCAAGTCATGAGTTCCTCTCTCCTTCTCATGAAGAATTAATCATTGCAAAGCTACTACACATGTTACTTTCCCCAAGAAAATGTTGACCTTTGGTTCCACTTGCAATTAAATGTTTGAATAGCTGAATGATCCAAGGCATCTAAATATATTCCTTCTAAAAAGGCATGTGACAGTTGAGCATGCTAGGTGTGTTCCATTCCTGTTGCCTGCATCATTATGGGTTTATTTGCATCAACATCTGGCACTAGAGCTCCTAGAGGGCATTTGGGCAATTGCCCAGGGGCTTGCAGAACAGCCTCGCTGGAGTCATGCAAGCTCATTTAAGCAGCTGGCCTAGATTTTATCATTCAACCACCTGGCAACACTAATTCTCAGAAATACTGCCCAGTGATCTGTAATCAAGGGAAAGTGCTTGGTCTTCCACCCAGTGAGTGGAAACCCCTTTCCATTTTAGAGCCTTCTCATCCACTCCATGCTTTTGCTTTACTGAAAGAGGCATGCCGAACATAATGCCTGCATATCAGAAGCTAATCATGACATTCCTTCTCTAGTTGAGACTCACATATACTATTCATATCTGACAAGCTGGGTAATCCCCCAGTCCCTATCTAGGGGAAAGTTTAATGGAACACCGTGCTCTGTCAGAAACAGAAGCCAGAAAGAGAACACATTCCACAGGGGCTTGGGCCCTCAGTGCCTGCTCCATGGGCTTCACAAGCCTTTGTCTTAGAGCAAGTGACCTTTGTGCCAGAACTCAGATGATGGTTCCTTCCTTGCCTTTCTTTCCCTTTTGTGAAGCCTGCTCCTCCCACCCTCGCACCCTCTTTCCCTGAATGCCCAAAGCCTTCCTTGCTTCTCCTGTCTTAAAGAAAGTACTTGCTCAGTCAATCTACCCCAAGATTCCAGTGATCTACACTGTCCTCCAGCCTGGGGCCTTTGCATTTTAACAAAGGTCATTTTAGAGAATAATGCTTAAGTTGGGGACCTACTGGTAGTTGATGTTGGGAGCCCTGTGCTGGGAAGGATTCTCAGGCCCTACAAAAAGAAAACTGTGTTAGCACTCATTGATATCAGCCAATAGCATGAGAATGAAGAGTAACAGGATATATACCATGTATTTGCCAAATCTGCCTTAACTCAAAGAAATAAACCCCTAAAGACAGAATACTTGGAACCCGGGATGGAGTAAGAGTATATATCCATAATAATGTGTTGGGAAGAAGGAGGGCAGTAGCTGGTTGATTATATACATGCATTTCTATACTCTGCTTTCTTTGGTTTGGTTTGGTGGACTTTAATCTTATTTACTCTTTCTTGCCAACTATAACTTCTGGAGTTCATATATATGATAGTATTTTTGATCTATTAACTTTTTCTACCCAAGAACATGGAAGTTGATCACTGATCCTCAAATCTGACCCTTGTTATTTTCCTCCTCAGAAACCAAGAACACACAAGAACACCATGGCCACTAGCATTTGGGGAGAAATTGCAGTGGTCATAAAAGATGAGAAACAGTAGTCAAGAGGGCTTGGCTTGTTGGTGCCTGGCATGTGTTCCGACAATGCAGGGAACTGGGTGGTTGGGGAGAAGAGGTGCAACAAGATGGGGGTCAGGTGTGAGTACGTCATAGGTCCATTTAGTTATTCACTGTGCTGAGTTACCAAGGACACAGGAATGTACAAGGTACCATGCTGCCTCTCAGGGCTTTCTGGGAGAGAAGAGAGTACACACACAGTGGGAAGACAGGATGATGAGACTGTAATAGGGGCAAGCACAGGGCATTGTGGGATGCTGCGGAATGTCTTCTTAAGAAAAGAATGTGTAAGCTGATTGCCCAAAGAATGAATAGGAATAAGTCAAAAGAGGCATAGGAAAGACCTTCAGGCAGAGGGATCAGCATCTGTGAAGGGCTGGAGGAGCTGAGGGTGTGGCTGAATTGCAGGACAGGGTAAAGCTAGATCATGAATTCACATCAATGAGTTTGGACTTTTTAACCAGAGGGATTTTCTGTGAAAAACGTTTTAAGCAGAGAAATGAAATGATGCGGCTTATGTAAGAAAGATGATTAAAAAGTTGATTTTGGCTGGAGTGTGAAAATTAAAGAGAAAAGCACGAGGAGACCAGTTGGTAGCATTTGTGAGACTTAGTAGTAGCCAGTTGATGACAATATCAATCAATTTCATATATAATTAGAGAAGGTGGACTGGATAAGGAGACTTAGAGACCACCTAGCATTGGAGACCTGAAGTCTCAGTGGGTTCAATGACATGCCCACGGTCATAGGGGCAGGGGAATTCAAAGCTGGGACTTAAATACAGGTCTATTTCAAAATCCAGTTTTCTTTCCACTCTATTCACATGGCCAGGTATTTGTTCAGCTCTCTGCATGTGCAAAACATATTCTGCTAAGTGCTGCAAAAAAGCTTAACATGGTTCCTACTGTCTAAAAGCTTTCATGATGTAGTGGCCAGCACTGTGCTTGTGATGGGAAAGTGATGCATTGGAGCAAGTGGGAGGAAAGACCAGAAGAAATGTGACTGGGTGCACCCAGTGATTTGGGTTTTGGACCTCCTTATTAATGAAGCAGTAAATCAGCATTTGGTCCATCAGGCCCTTTTATTCCTAGACTAAATCAAATGCACCTGTATATGGCCATGTTATGCTGCACCACTGACTGAAGCTTCCCTATTTCTGTTCATTCCTTGGTTAAAGGAGCTCAGACTCTTTGCTGCCTGCTGTCTCCACCCTTACGCAATGCTCAGAGGCCCATGAACCTTCAAAGCCACAGGTGGCCATCAACAAGCTCCACAAACTGTGGATATCCATGGAGATGTTTTGGGGAAGTGGCTGTGGGTCAGCTGTTAGGCGTGCCTGTTTGGATGGTCAAATAGGGAAACGGTATAGCAGAAATGAGGTCAGGAATATGGGCCCGGGCCAGACAGAGTGTGCAAAACAAACACAAGTCAGAAAAATGGCAATAATTCTGAGCCAGGGAAGCATTTCACTGCAGAAATCACATCACAATGACCTAAAAATAATTGCCGAGACCGTGGGGACTGCCTTACATGTGGAACTTGCTTTTTGTTATTTTTCAGATTGCAAAATTGGAGGCTGGCCCCTAAGTGAGAAAATAAAGCTTTGCAAAGTAGTAATAACTGCAAATCTTTCATTTCCTTTGCAAAGCATTAGTCACCTATAAATGTGGTAGCTCACTCACTCCTCCCTTCTCTCTCACCTCAGAATACCTCACCTAGCTCTCTCTGAGGCTGTGGTGAGGAACAGGAAAATAGAAATGTTCCTACTGCTGGCTCTTATTCATTCTCTTTTTGAACAAATATTTCCCCTAACACAAGGCTGGTCTTGCTGGGAAAAGCAACGTTATATAAGGCTAACCCAGCCTGTAGGGGATTTGTAGTTAATAAGGGGAGATGAGCTGTGCACTCAAATTATAAGATACACAATGGGAAGTGATAAAATGTCAGAACAAATACAAGGAGCCAGAGAAACCTGGAGGAGGAAGTAGTTGTGTCTTGCTGGCCAGTGTGGAAAAGGTACGCACTGGATCTAGGCCCTGAAGGGCTGACTGGACTGGAGCTTCAAAAAATGGGAGAAAATAGACAACACAGCATAGTCCCAAGGCCAAAGGAGAACAGGTCACAGAACAATGGTCAGCAATTTGTTCTTACTGGAAGAAACTGATAGGAAATCACACTGGAACTGCCCTCTTAAGGGGCTTGTGGATAGCAGGCTAGAAGTGGAGACATAGTTTAGACAATGTGAGACTTAATTGTCACTGTTGTTTATTTCTATGGTGTGGAGGTGGGAGTGAGAAGTATTAGTGACATGGCCAGAGAATTATGCTTTCAAAAGGTATCTTGACAAGAGTGGTTAAAATGGGTTGAAATGGGAAGCAAATAGAATAAAACAATATACAAATAAAAGTTATCTTGAATATTCTTTCCACCTAGTTTAATCACCTTATTTTATTCTTTATCCGGGTTTCTTTCATAGTCCCAATGTCATTCCAGGTCCCAGTGCTCAGAGCACCTACCTCTATGGAGTTCTAATTATTCAGTGAGTGCTCACACATGCCTGTGTGGTGCATAGTCCTGAAAACTGCTCTCCTACACAGACTGTAGAGCCACAACACCTAGTGTTCTGGGCCCAACATCACCTGGCTCTGCTTTAGGGTTAGTACTCCACCCCCATTGCTAACGATGCCACACTACCATTGCCCCTATGATGGTAGAAATAGAACAGTGCTGCTGGCCACTGCCACAGCCCCAGCTAGCCTGGAGAATATCACCACCATGATATTGGTAGACCAGAAATCTGCTTATGTCATAAGTATTTCTGTTAGTGTGCAAGGTATTGCATGCCCAGTGTGACTGTTGCACAGATATGCAGCCATAAGTCAGCCTTGGGGAAGATATTTGCAAAGTCATTCTCAATAACAGTTTTATATAAGATGAGAGAGATGATTCCTTTCTTCTCTACTGTGCTTACTGAGGTGAAGACCACAGCTAAGCTGCCAGGGCACCTGGCAGGTTTAATAGTCCTCTAAGTTAATGCACCCATTTACACATACACACTTCTACATACAGACATCATATTCCCAGAATCCCTTAAAAACTGCCAGAGGGCTGGGCTAAGCTGTGTTCCAGGGTCAGCCACCTTGCCATATCTAGCATTGACCATACCCTTCTACTCCCACTAGTGCATTGTGTGAATTCTCTCCCAGAGCCGGTTACCCTTTCCTGAAATATGACCCCCTGAGGTCATCTAGATACTGCACAGTTTTATAACCTCAAATTTTCATGGGGATCAGAATCCCAGTCCCATTTTCCCAAAGGGCTCCTTAGTTCTCTTGTAAATTAATATATGAAAATAAATATAAAAATGCCACACAGCTTCCCTTGTTATCAACATTTGGGGCCCAGGCTAGCCAGCATGTATATTGAAGAGGGGTGGGAGTGAAGGGCTAGGAAAGGAAATGGCTATCTATGCTTCTCACCCTTCCTGTCCAAAATCAGTTCCTACTCACCCAAAATGCCTGTTACAGAAATTAGAAATAAGAACAACCTGAAGAGGGATACAGGTGTGCAATCAGGAATGAGGGACATACCTGAGATTCATTGTTGAAGTAACAGAAGTTTCTATAGATTGATTGGCACGTAGCAGGCAAATGCAAAGGAAAATATCAAGGATAATTCTCAGAATTTTCAGCCAGCAGCCTGGAAAGATAGTGATTCCATTAATAGATGTAGAGAAGTTAGGAAAGAAATAGTTTTGTGTATAAGTAAAAACCTCAGTTTAAAATCCCATATCTAAGTCTCATTTCAAAAGATTCTGATTAAATTGGCTCAGAATATGTCCTGGGCATCAGAATCTTAAAGCCCCCAAGGCAATTTAATCATCAGTCAAGGCTGAGAACCACCTACTCAGAGAAACTTCCATTTGGTTAATTAAACCTGGCTGCAGAGATTCAAAGAGTTTAACCCTCCTGGTGAGATGAGATTGCTGGAGTAGAGAGAGGAGTGGGGAAAGGGAGGAGGGGGAGAGAAGAGTGGGAGAGAGAGAGAAGGGAAGGGGAGAAACATGGGAAGAGAATGCTGGGGAAATGTCCTCATCTAAGGGACAGGAGGTGTAAGGGAGCAGCAAAGTAGCAAAGAATAATCAGATGGGAAAGAGATCCAGGTAATCCAAGATGGTGGCATAGGTAAACATCTAAACTGCTGCCTCGCACAACAATTTCAAAACTACAACTAAAAGACAAAACGTCTGTCACCCAGAACCACGGGAAAGCTGGCTGAGTGGAAGTTATACAACTAGAAGGGAAGAGAAAAGAGCATTGAGACGTGCACAAGCACTGAAAAGCTGAGGTATGGAGGCGCGTGATCCGGGCTAGTGGCAGGCATTGCTTTTTTCAACCCTAAGGGAGACAAGCCCCTGATTACTCTGAAATCCAGTTTCAGAGGAGACACGGGGGACCCAAACTCCTACAGGGAGAAGCTGAACTGTCTGCCATCGGGTCGGAAAGTGAAGGTGGCTTGCTTGCAGAACTGCGTGCAGGAGTAATTGTTTACTGCGCTGGGGCACAGGACACAGGGACGCGGTCGGAGATGCAGAGCCAGCTAACTGGCAGCCATCGCTGTTTGCCAAGCCCTAGCCTAGTGATGTCCTGAGACCCCACCCAGCACAACCTACAAACCCACCCAAGCTCCAAGCAGCAGCTTTAGCATAAGAATGGCCTGCCCTATCACAGCTTAGCCTAGCAAACTTGCAGCCCGGGTCAGACAGCTCCAAAACCTCCAAACCCCAAGCAAAGAGGAGAAAACTGTAGCTCTCGCTGTAGCTCCTGCTGGGTGGCCTCAGACAGTAGCTGACCTGCACCCCATTGGAGATCCAGAAGCCAGTGTACCTAGTGGTCAGTGTGAGACACCAGATTTCAACTCCTCACATCCATAAGTGACACATTCAAGAGGCAGACTCAGTGAGCACCAAAGCCTCACTGAAACAAGTCCTGCACCATAAGCATGTATCCAGTGCAGCAGTTCTTCCATTATAGACACAGCGAGTCCTCACAGCCAATTGGCCTGGAGGTCAATTCCTCCCAGTGTACCAACAGCAATCAAGACTTAACTACACCAAGACTTTGCACTCAGCCCACAAAGGGGTGTACCAAGAGTGTCCACTTCAGGTGATTGGGGAGGCTGAGCTACTGGCCCCTATAGGTCACCTACCACACAAAGCCACTCCATCAACACAGGGAAGCAGCCAAAATGCAGAGACAAAGAAACATGTCATGAATGAAAGAAATGAAGGAAAGCAAACTACTGGATGACATAGAGTTCCGAACCGCATTTATAAGGTTACTCAAGAATCTTCTAAAAACCTCTGAGGAACTTAGTGAGACCTTTAAGGATCTCAATGAGAATGTCAAAAAAATGGAAAAGGACCAGTCAGAAATTAAGTGTACACTGTCTAAAATAAATAATATACAGAAACTCAACTATAGATCAACATACCCCAAGAATCAAACCAAAGATCTGAAATATGAGGAAACAAAAAACACCCAACCAGAAAAACAAAAAGGAAAAAGAATCCAAAAATATGAAGATAGTGTAAGGAGCCTCTGGGACAACTTTAAGCATACCAACATCTGAATTTTTGGGGTGCCAGAAGAAGAGAGAGAGCAAAATATTGAAAACCTATTAGAAGAAATAATGACAGAAAACTTTCCTTACCTGGTGAAAGAAATAGACTTACAAGTTCAGGAAGCGCACAGATTCCCATACAAGAGGAATCTAAAGAGGACCACACCAAGACACATCATAATTAAAATGCCAAGGGCAAAAGACAAAGAGAGAATCTTGAAAGCAGCAAGAGAAAAATGGTTGGTTACCTACAAGGGAGTACCCATACGACTGTCAGCTGATTTCTTGACAGAAACTATGCAGGCCAGAAGAGAGTAGCAAGAAATATTCAAAGTGATGAACAGCAAGAACCTACAACCAAGATTACTCTACCCAGCAAAGCTATCATTCAGAATTGAAGGTCAGATAAAGAGCTTCACAGATAAGAAAAAGCTAAAGGAGTTCATCACCACCAAACCAGGATTACATGAAATGCAGAAGGGTATTCTTTGAGAAGAGAAAGAAGAAGAAAAAAGTAAAGATAAAAATTATGAACAACAAAATGACACCAAATACATACCTACCAACAAGTGAATCTAAAACTCAAGTAAATAAAAAATCTAAAGAACAGAATGGACTGGTGAATATAATAGAATCAGGGACATAGAAAGGGAGTGGACTGGCAATTCTCAGGGGGAAAGGGTGAGTGGGGTGCGGGAAGAGATTGGACAAAAATCTTACACCTATAGATGAAGACAGTGGTGGGGGGTAAGGGCCTGGAGTGGGGTGGGGAATCAGGTGGAGGGGAACTATGGGGGAATAAAAAGAGGAACACCTGTAATAATCTGAACAATAAAGATTTGTTTAAAAAAAAAGAATAATCAGATGGTAGAAAATCAGGAATGTACAAGATCCTCATGGTCCCTGAAGGGAAGAGGAAGCTTCAAGCCAGAAGGGAATGTTCCAGGGAGGGACTGCTAATGGTTTTAAATGCCATAAAGAGGTTGCCATCCCAACTCTCACTATTGCCAGCACTTTCTTTCTTTTTGTTTTTTAAATATATTTTTATTGATTTCAGAGAGGAAGGCAGAAGGAGAGAGAGAGAGAGGAACATCAATGATGACAGAGAATCATTAATCGGCTGCCTCCTGCATGCCCCCTACTGGGGATCGAGCCCACAGCCCAGGCATGTGTTCTTGATCAGAATCGAACCCGGGACCCTTTAGTCCATAGGCTGATGCTCTATCCACTGAGCCAAACCAGCTAGGGCAGTTGCCAGCACTTTCAACATCCAAGTAAACTGACACTTGAGCATCACAATTTATTTTCATTCTATCTATCTATCTATCTATCTATCTATCTATCTATCTATCTATGTATCTACTTATATATTTATTTATCTACTTACTTTTGCTTCACCTAAAATTTATTGAACATTACGTAAATCATGACAGGAATTTATTTTTTGAGACAATGGTAGAGATTCACAACTTAATGTTAAAAATCATATTGAATTTTTGTAGCTATTAAAGCTAGAGGTTGTTTTTAATATGTTATTATTTATATTTGGCTAGGAGCATTTTGTATGGGATAAATAGAAAGTTTTGGAAGGTCGGTGAATTGAGGTGTGACAAGGGGGTGGGTTTCATGGGCTGAAACAGACTAAAGCTCCATGCTAAAGAATCACCAGGTCACCCATTCTCAGGGACATTCTCATTGTGGGAATTCTGCTAATTTGTTTGAATTCACTTGCAAATGTAAATGCAGGCTGTGCTTGTCTCTGGCCTTAGATGCAGACATGACCCTCTCACATGTTTATGTATGAAGTCAGCATGAAACGTGAGACAAGAGGGTCTTTATTCTATTTATTCTGCTGTGCTAGAAGGATATGACATGAGGGTTAACACTTTAAGAACTAAGATACTTAAAGCCCACAAAATTCCTAGCTATTTACTAATCTCTAACCCATAGACTTCCACTATTTCCTATTGATAAGACACAGAAAATATGCACTTCATGATAATCATTTGATGCTACAAGATGAAGGATGGGAAGACTGTAAGATTAATTTTGGCTACCAACGTGTGCTGCCCACCCTGGCTCACATAGAATCGCATAGCTGACAGTTCCAGAAGAACATAGATTATTGATATCTCAACTGAGGGTCAGAGCCTTGGCCTCTTCAAAGTATTAATAAAGTAAATGTCAGATTTACTAGTTTGGAAGGCTCCTGGGTACATTTCCCAGTTTCAAAGGCTGTGAAGCTCTTTTTGGGTTGGGCGGCTGATAGCTATCTAGAGCAGCCACAGTGGACAACAGTGGAAAGAGAACTAGAGGTGCTAATAGGGCCATCCAAACAGCCATTCATTTAAAAACATAAAGAACTGGCTGTGTTCCGGCACATAGGAAGCTGATGTGTGTAACAGACATGACCCCTGTCTCACTAGCTTCCAGGCTAGTGAGAAAGAGTCAAATAAGCAACATGGCTAAGTTCATGGTAGAGGAAGCATGTGGCATAAAAACCTAATAGAAGGGAGTTAAAGGATATTCAGGAAGTCTTTTCTAGAGAAATTGAATTTTAAGCTGAGCCTTAAAGCATGAGTATGATTCAGCCAGACCCAGAGCAAGAAGAAGTATGTCCCAGGAGGTGAAAAGGTCAGAGGTGTTCCAAGCAGAGACAGCAGCATGGGTGAAGGTCTAGAAGCTTCAGACCTTGGTTAGTTCAAGAAACAGAGAGGGCCCAGCCGGCATAGGTGGCTCAGTAGTTGAGTGTTGACCTATGATCCAGGAGATCACGATTTGATTCCTGGTCAGGACACACGCCTGGGTTGCAGGCTCGATCCCCAATGTGGGGTGTGTAGGAGGCAGAGCATCTCTCATCACTGATGTTTCTATCCATCTTTCCCTCCCTCTTTCTCTCTGAAATCAATTTAAAAAATAGAAATAATAACAATAACAATAATAATCCTATCTAATAGAAGGGTAATATGCAAATTAACCATCACTCCGTCACAAAAATGGCGGCACCCAGTCCTCTCAGCCCCACCAGAGTCCCCCAGTCCTGGGGGGTGGCCGCTGAGAGCGGGCAAGGGTTGTGAAATGCTTGTGTCGTCACCCCAGCGAGAAGGCAAGCATTCCGCACCCAGCTACAGATGGGCCTCTGGGCCACAGAGAGCCTCTGGGCAGCGGGCGTGGAGCGGCCAGGCCCCTCAGAGAGCTGCTGGCGCACAGATTTGTGAGCAGGGCTACTAGTAATAATAATAATAAAGAAACAGAAAGGGATTCAATATGGATGGACTACAGATCTAAGGGTGAATGGATAGGCAGGGCAAGGCCAGGTAGGCTGGGTGAAGGAGTTTGGATATTTTCCTAAAGCAACAGGGATCCACTGGAATCAGGGGAGTGCCATGAACACATCTCTCTTTTAGAAAGAGTATTGGATTACTGGTGGCCTAGGGTGTGGAAAGTGAATTAAAGGGAGCAAGAAAGCCCAGTGAATAGACAATTACAGAAACCCAGGTGGGATGAAGGAGACTAGAGTGAGATCATGAAATGAGTGCACTGGAGAAACATTTAGATAAGATTTGATGGGATCTTACCTGGGGCTCAGGAAAAGCTGACACTGACTGAGACAGAGAACAACGGCATTCAGCTTTGGACTTCCTAAGCCAGTTCTTCCTCTCTCCCTCCCTCCCTCCCTTCC
Source organism: Corynorhinus townsendii (assembly GCA_026230045.1). Classification (NCBI taxonomy): domain Eukaryota; kingdom Metazoa; phylum Chordata; class Mammalia; order Chiroptera; family Vespertilionidae; genus Corynorhinus; species Corynorhinus townsendii. The sequence continues at coordinate 136,101,946 of JAPDVU010000002.1, read as the reverse complement.
TTCTTTCCTTCCCTCCCTTCCTCTCCTCTTCTCTTTTATGCACCTCCTCCCCCTCCTTTTCTTCCTTTTCTCTCCCAGCTTCTCTCCTTCTCCATTTCTCTCTCCTTTGAACATATATTCAGGCAAGCCATAAAGAAGCAATACCAACTGAGTGACATCTCCTCACTCAGGCTTCTCTGCTGACTGCCCTTCATTAAATAACCGCATTCTTGCCTGATATTCTATTTGTGTTCTCATTACTTTTCTCACTGTCAGTTAATACACCTATAACTTTCTTTGTACTTTTTCTGTGAAAGTACAGACTTCCTTATCTTACTTCAGAAACTTTCCTTCCCAGAACCTTATGCTGAAGGAAACAAAAATTAAGTAAATAAACAGAAACTTTCCAGGCCTATAGAGCACTGTCCTTATTTGTAGACTATCTTATATAAATGTGCATGGGAACTAGCAAGCCCTAATTTCAAGTATATAAAGTAAACAAAGTGAACTAATTCTAATGTTTAGAATATATTCAGATGTCCTCATTGAGCCCAAACTCCTAACCCTAGCTCCTTGGGGCTGTCTACTTCTTGTCCCTTACACCTTCCAACAGTGGAATCCTGTGAATGTGCCTCCCATTGACACGTGGTTTTAGAAGGATATTCGCAGCACTCTTTTCATCCAGGAATCGAACCATGACTTCCTGGTTCATAGGTTGATGCTCATCCATTGAGCCACACCGCCAGGCCTGATGCCTCCTTTAAAAAATTTTTTTTATTGTGGTAAAATACACATAACATAAAAACTTTTCATTTTTATGTATATAGTTTGGTGGCATCAAGTATGTTCTCATTGTTGTGCAGCCATCACCACCATCCATCTCCAGAACTTTTTGCTTCCCAAACCTAAAATTCTGTCTCCGTTAAACAGTAACTCTCCATGTCCCCCTCCCCCACCCAGCCACTGGCAACCACCATTCTGCTTTGTGTCTATGAATTTGATGGCTCTAGGTACCTCATAAGTGGAATCATACAATATTTATGACTGGCTTATTTCACTTAATATCCTCAAGTTTCATTCATGTTGCAGGATGTGTCAGAATCTCCTTCCTTCTCAAGGCCAAATAATATTCCATTGTGTGTAAATATACCACATTTTATTTATCTGTCCATAGTTGGACTCCTGGGTTTCTTCTATGTTCTAGCTATTGTGAGTAATACTGCTAGGAGCATAAGTGTACAAGTATCAAATTGAGTCCTTGCTTTCAATTCTTTTGGGTACATATCCAGAAGTGGAATTGCTGGATCATACAGTAATTCTATGTTTAATACTTTTGAGTAGCTGTCATATTGTTTTCCACAGTAGTTATACTATGTTACATACGCATTAATAGTGCACAAGGGTTCTAGCTTCTCCACATCCTCTACAACATTTAATATTTTCTGCTGTTTTGATAGTAGCCATTCTAATGGGTGTGAAATGGTATCTAATTGCAGTTTTGATTTGCATTTCCCAAATGTCTAATAATGTTATAGGGAAATGCAAATCTTTTCATGTGATTGTTATCCATTTACATATCTTTTTTGGAGAAATGTCTATTCAAATCCTGTGTCCATTTTTAATTAGGTTGTTTGTTGAGTTGTAGAATTTTTTTATAGATTCTGGATATTAATTTCTTATCAGATATATGATTTGCCAACATTTTCCCTATTCCACAGCTTCCATTTTCACTCTGTTGTATCCTTTGATGCACAGAGATGGCCCCTGAAATTTAATGCCTCATCCTAGTCCTGGCCCTGATATTAGTCCTTGTCTCATCCACACGCATTTGACAAATTTCATGTTTTGAAACAAGATGACACTTGGGTTTCTGAAAGTTTAATTAAGCACAGAATTTCATTCTTCCAACTTTTGATAACTTAAAGTATCCAAATTTGAATATTGTTTATGAAGCATAACATAGCCTATCCTAGGTTACAAGAGATGAACTGCCTCAAAAGAAATGTTTCTGAGAAGAATCCCACTGTGCTATCCCCAGAGGAGATAGGCTTTTAAACTGTTATTAAATTACTACAATATGCCAGGCCATGTTCTATTTTACGTGTTAACTCCCTTAATCCTTACAATGGCCTTATAAGGTGCGTGATATTTGCACCCCCATTTTATACATGAGGGCAGGGGCAGAGGTTGAATAAATTGTTGAAGGCAATGTGACTAATAGGTGGCAGAACTAGGATTTGAATCATGGAAGCCTGGTTCCAGATTCTGTACTCTAACCTAGTTATAAACTGTAGCTGATACATCATCTTCTCCATATTTAATTTTATGAGACTGACGCACTGCCTACTGCGCTAAGAGGGAAACCTCCCCATATTTAATTTTAAAAGTTATTTCAGACTTTGGCATTTTCCAGTGCAGTTGATTTCCAAAGAACTGCATTTTTAGGCTTCCCTTAAGACATTGTAACTCCTCTCCTAGCATTTTTTCCCTTCTCTTGGCTTACACAAATGATTTACATTCTATCCTCACATGAACAAGATCTGAGCCTCCTGTAATTCCATCTATTCCTACTTAAAACTCTATCCATGGCTATATCCAAGAGATAAAATCAGGGCTGATAATGAAACTCCAGGCATATTGTGATATAGTAATAATGCGCAATCTCTGTCTCTCCTACCCCAAAAGACTTGGAGAGCTAACAGAAAGCAACACATGACTCAAGTACAGAAATACAAAGCCCATCTGTGCCCATCTGTCTGGCTGAGAGCCAGCAAATGGGTGCCATCTTAGTAGGCTCAATGTTAACAGGTTATATCTCTCAGGGAAAGGAATGACTCATGTTCTCCCCTATTGTCTTTGACTAATGATATATTCAATGTCTTCTCACATTTTTTCACCATCATTGAATTTGATAGATTAGGTAAAATAGCCAAACCCAGCCCATGAAATAGGATGTCTCATTGAACCAAGTCTATCTAGAAAAGACTCACTTCTGTAGGTTTTCGGAACACCTGAGCTATTGGAAAATATCCCTCATGACTTTTTTTTGGTTGCCTGGGCTCTAGAATTCTTTGATAATGAACAACATAAACTGATGAACAAAAACAGATCCAGAGACAGAGAAGTATAGATCAGACCGTCAAACCTCAGAAGGAGTATGGGGGGAAGTGGGAGAGAGATCAAACAAAGGACTTGTATGCATGCATATAAGCATAACCAAAGGACACAGACACTAGGAGGCATGAGCAGGGAGGTGGGAGTGGGGAGGGGAATGGGGGGTTAAGGACACATATGTAATACCTTAATCAATAAAGAAAATAATAAACAAACAAATAAATAAAATATAGCTTTTCTTCCTACTGTCCTAACCATTGTGGCTTGTCATTTTCTGCAGGGTCCTATGGATCTACTCTGAGACTGGTACGTGGGTGTATCCTGTGTTTGCCAAACTCAGCCCAGTGGGTCTAACAGCCTTCTTCTCTCTCAGCTACATCTTTATTGCCAGCATCTACATACTTGGAGAGAAGCTCAACCACTGGCAATGGGGTCAGTTTATTTCTGTTTTACCTGCAGACTCTTCTTCCTTGTCCTCTCTCCATTCCTCCTAGAAACAAGAGAAACTAGTTCAAAGCAGAAAGCAGTGACCTTGATGCCTGTGTTTAGGACTCAGATGGGTCTTATCAAGATAAGCAAAGGAAAAGCCTGGAGAAGTTCATACTTTCTCAAAGAACCCCATCAAATTATCTCCCCTCCTCCCACAAACCTTTAAGTCTAGAAATTATCTTTAGAGAATTTAGGACCCAGAGAGCAAGGTGTCACCATGCCTAGCATGAAAAAATGGATTCAGGGTCATCTTCCCTTAAGTAAGGGCTTGAAGGATACAATATGTTTAAATGTCAAGGTTTTTTGTTGTTTGTTTTACTTTGGTTTGGTTTGAAGGAAATGACCCTTTTAGCTCTTCCAACCTCAGCAGTGCCTTCCGGGATGAGTTCCCATCTCTTTTTTATTAGGTTGCTTTTCAACCTTTAGTGAAGCATTTACCAGATAAGATCACATCCTGTACTTGAAATTGAAATTCTCATTTAGACAGGGTCTTGGGCAATGTGAATATGTCAGCAAGCTAAGCTTTCTAATTATAGGTGGGTAGAACCATGTTGCTTCTTCATAAGAAAAAATAATCTTAAAGTAGTTGATTTTAAAATGGAAAGTTTTATTCTCCTCCCTGCTTCCCCCACCACCCAATGCCCAAAATATTATTTTGTTGGAAAACTAACCACCAAAAAGTCAAATTGCACAATACCCATGATTTTTTTCTCCACCCAAGGAGAAGTACAGGAACTCTACCCTGATTTTGTATATAAGGAAGGCAAGAGTCACATACAGTCCCGCACATCACATACCCACATGCCATTCTGTTCTATCAAAACAGAAGTGGCATCTTCCACCCAATTTATGAACTGGTGTGAAAACATAAACCGTATATGAAAAAAAAAAAAAAAACCACAACAGTTTCAGAAGGCTCAAGACAAAAAGAGTATATTTCTGAGAGGATATTGGGACTCTGGATAAGCAGTTTGTCTTTTTCACATGTTTTCTACTTGTGAAGAATTTAACTGGTTAAGAATGTCCCAATGGTAATAACCTCCTTGAAAGCACTTTAAAAAATGGAATACTAAAAATTAATCCCAAAATCAGACTCCAAATCACAGGAAACTCCAGGAAAAAAAAATGTGTTGACATTTCAAATGTGTTAATATCTAATTCTAACTTATTTTGGCTCCTTGAAAATCAGGATAAAGATTTCTGATGCCTTCCCCAAATCTATCTTTATAAAAGAAAAGAAAGAAAGAAACAAATCCATATAAAATTTGGCAGATAAAAATGTGCAGACAAAAAAAAATTGAGCTTAGAAAACAATAACTTTTTTTAATCAAATGTATTTAGTTCCATAACAATTGATTTTTAAATTGTTAAACAGTGACTTTGAAACATCCATTGAATTAAAAAACAAAATTTTCACAATATTTAATATTGAGTCATTATTTTCAACACCAAGCTCTTTTTAATAAGCCTTGTTGTTTAAGTACTATATCCAATTTTTCATTATAATTAAGTCCCAATGAGCAAACAGGCCAGCATCACCATGTGAGCCTTCATTTACATGTGCATATGTGAATGTTTATATGAGGGATAAACTATTGTAAATGGATAGAGACTACTGTGTCTCTCCTCACTCTAGATTTTTAACTCCTTAAAAATCAAATGAGTGAAAACTCTTTCATGCTATATGGCATCAGAATAGGATCATAATGTGTTAAATTCTGAACAGATCTTAATTACAAATGGTTGAGTAGACATTAAAAGAGTAGATCCCTTAAAATTCTAATGGCAGTGAACACTTTTAAATTGTCTAAAACTAAACAGAGCTATCTATGCAAACACATGTTCCCATGTCCTAGTGGGCTTAAAACACTCTAAGGCTTCCCTCAACTATATGACTTGTGTCAATACCATTAGATTACCTCTAACTAGGGCAGCTGCACATCTCAGTTGGGTTTTGGTTAATGCCTGCTGTGCCAATGGGCACAAAGTATAACATTGTCTATGCTTGGACAGTCAATTGTGTGGATTCTCTATCTTGGGTTCCTCTCCAAACCTTCTGTTCTGGATCTATGGGAACACCTCCTAAGTAGCCACCTACTCTGTCCAAATCCAGGGCTAACCCTACTTTCTAATATCCTTCCACAGTCTGAGATTCCTTGAATGAGAACAGAAATTCAAAGGAGTGCATTGGTGACATGGTGGGAAGCAGTGATTAGGGAAAAAGCTCTGCACCAGACTGCATGGGTTCCTATTTTGTTTTTACCACTCACAGACCTATAACACTGCAAAAAGACTTGATGTCATTTTGTTTCAGTTTTCTCTTGAGCATCATGGAGCCAATATTAGTACCCACCTCCTAGGATCCTGGAGAACTCTAAATGACTTGGGTAGTGTCAAGGGCCAAGAACAGGGCGTGGCACATAGAGTTAGTCACTGTTACTGTTAATCTCATTCTCCTCCAGCAAAAATCAGAAACTTTCTTGTCTATGTAGATGTTCCAATCCTCCCCTTCTATTTTTTTCATAAATTGCCAATTCTCCCAGGCAAGACAATTAAAAGTAACAACCACCTAACTGAATGCAAATTGACAGAGATGGTGCAGTTCCTGAAGAACTTAATGAGTGAAATAGGAGATGAAGCAATTCAAGCTAGAATTGTTGGAATCTCTGCTTCTGAAATCCTGAGGCCAGTATGGCCCAGTTGGGAGTCTTGGACAATAAGCTGACTGCTGCTCTGGCCACACATACTACATATGTGAGACCTGCCATTTTGGTTTGGAAGCCCATGACCACTCTCCTTACATCCTTGAGGAATATGTTCTGAGGCCTGAGACCAGAGATCCTTCCCCTCCAAAGGATAGTTTAGGAGATGAAAAGTCCAAACTGGCCAAGTGACATGGTGATGGGATCTTGGGCAGAATGACATTAAAACCCTCCTTTAATACTATTTGCTCTAGAACAATTTGTTGTTATTTGTTTGTTTGTTTTAAAGGAGATTTTCATTGTTAAAAGCTGTTTAAAGGCCATCTAGTCTACCTTCTTGGTTTTATCCATGAAGAAATCATTTATAAAGACTGCATTGCATGTTGTCCCTGATAATTTCATAACAAAAGAATCTTATCATGAGATTACTCTTTAAGTAATTCTAAAGCTTTTTTGTCTTTCTTGTCCTAACTTCTTCCCCATAAATAGTCTACTCTAGGTTATTCCTTATCCCTCTTCCTCTGCCTCTTTACCCTCAAGGTTTCTCCAGCCAATTCTCAGCTCCATTTACTTCCTGCTACGTTTGCACTGTGACAGTACTCATTGGTGCTCAAATCTCATTCCTTTAACATCTCATATCCCTCTAACCATCTGCCTTTTTGCCCTTTTCCAAGCCAACCTGCTGAAACTAGGCAAATATTCTTCAAATTTTTAATTTAAAGCCTAGCAGTAGCTTTTGTGGTTGTAGATACATAGGTGTAAATCTTTGTGAACAGTATGTTTTTACTTAGCCCATGTCTTGACTACTTGAATAATAAGATGTGTAATTATATATAATATCCATAGTGATATTGATTAAAAGAATTATTTCTTTACCATGCCAGCAGAAAATGATTGGATCTTGCAGAAGAACATTAATGTTTGGCCTAAAATATCTCCACTCCTTGATACTATCTAATGAGGATAAAGAAAGAACTAAAGTCAGGAGTGGGCCTAACTCCCTAACCGCCAACTAGGAACTGTCCCACTCAGAAAAACTCCCATCAATGAAGAAAAGGGTTATAACAAACGACATAATTTCCCAATTACGTTGGGAATTCAGAGTTTGAAATCCATTTTGTGATCTTTGTTTGGGTAAGATTATATGATCTATTATTAAGTCAACAGTTTCCTTATCTCTGGCACTATGGAAACATGGTAAGAGAGGAATTCTGAAGAAGCCTAGAAACTGCTCAGCCCCATGAGAATTGAAGACTAAGAACCCACCCCTACTTGTAGAAACAAAAAGAAAACATTGTTTCTATTATATTCACATCATGTAAGTCTCTACAGAATGAAATGACTATTGGAACTCCATGCAGATACACTTTTGGGGCCTGTGCCTTCTCTAGCACAGTGGTAGGTATGTGAGAATTCCTTAGTGCTCCATCTAGTTGCTTAGAGTTGGATGTGGGAGACTCTGGTCCAGTGCAAGGATCTACCTGCTCTCTTCCCCCAGAGGAACTCCCACCACTACTTCCAATCCTGCTTCTGCTGCTTCTCTCTAAGCCTTCATATTCTGTTGTTTCTTAAATAAAGATGGAGTCTCCAATCCTTGGCACCTGGGGTTGAAGGAGTGAGGTTATGATTACAGTTAGACTCAAAGCACTGGGAGTTGGTAAACAATATGGGTAATGAAAGCTTTAGGAGCCCTCAGAATGACTACAAGGGGAACAAATTTGAAAAGTTTATATTGGCCAAGCTCTTGAACCTGAAGAAATAAATGTGTTATTTAGTTGAAAAATTATTCATTAATGGCCCAAAGTATACACTTTAGAAAAGAGATGGTGTTTGTACTTATGGACCTAATATAGATAACCTAATTGGGGAGGAGAGAATTCACATCAAAAATAAATAATAAGTGGAAGCATAAATGAAAAGAAAAGGAACCCTGTAAAGCTGAATAAATTTGTAAGGCTTTGCTGGAATGACTGGAGGTGGTCTGAACTGATGAGGATGACAAGAACAAGGACGAGGACTGTCCTTAAGAATGTGGAGAGACATGAACGCACGGATGGCCATGAGAGTTGTTGTGATTAGGAGCTGGCTGTCCTAGAAAATCCGTGTGATGACAGGGCCATAGCAGGACTTCAAGTTATCAGTCACTAAAGCCTCTGAGAAGGGGTATTCCAGTGACATAAATTAGGAAAAGATTTAGAGATTACTGTAAAGGATATAATTTAAGGAGGTAGGGGGCGTCAGGGTTTAAAGGGTAAAGCCTGAAATTAGGAGCATGAGGCTGCTGTAGTACTACAGAACCAGATCTAACAGGGCTCTAACTTCCAGAAGGAACAAGCAGAGACTGAGTTGAAAAACGTTTTCAAAGTAGGATTGGTAGCATTTACCAATAGACAGGATAATGAGTTAGTAAAGTTTTGAAGCTTATGCAAAGATTTATGATCATTAAATATGGAGGTAACAACTTGTTTGGGTAAATGGAAGTCATTCTAGTAATCTAAGGCTATAATTTCAGCTGAATAAAGACCCTTTAATGAGCTTATTAAAAACTAATCAATATGTAAGTACTTTTCTTCCCCGGCTGATAAGTTGATTTAGTGAGAGGTCACAGAATGAGCCTAATTAGGTGAATATTCACTCTTTTATTTCCTCTCTAATTTGATGTGGTCTCTTTGCCTCCATATACAAAGCCTCCAAGTTTGTTGATGGATGTGTACAGCCCTGCGAACATGTGGCCAAAAGCAACAGTAATCATTGGCTCATGTTAGATATACAGAACCACATGAAGTCCAAGGGCATCATTGGTCAACTGACTGGCTATGAGCTAAGCACCCACAGGGGACAGCAGAGTGGTTTCTTGCTGTTGTGATAGTGGTGGTATGTTTTTAGAACTCCTTGAAGGACATCCTTTTGCCTTGGGAAAAGTCCTTGACTTTCCACTGCCTGAAGTCAGGGTGACTGTCAACCTACATAAGAACCTGTCAGGGAAACCCTGAAGTCTGAAGTCTCTCTCTGTTCTTGTTTGCACAGGTGACATGAGGCAGCCAAAGAAGAAGAAGTGATTATATGCTATTTTCCAAGAAAAAGAAAGAAAACACAAAGGGTGTTTTTTTTTTCCATCTTTTTTGTTTTGTTTATGTGGGTGTTTGTTCATTTGTTTGTTTGTGTAGGGAGGTGGTGGAGAAACATAGGAAAGTAAAAAGGACAGAAAACAATATTTAAATTAAGAATAGGGTATGAAGGTAGCTCAATCTGAGGACTCTTGGCTTTTAAAAGACCATACAAAATTAACTCCTGCTGTCTCAGAATGTGTGACCTTTGTCTGAACTCTGTAGAGTATACTGTGTGTTCAAAATCTGACCAGAAGCCAAAAAAAACTCATAAACTCAGAGTTAGAGAAAGTTTAGACCGAGAAAGAATTTAGGATCATCCAAATTCTTCATTTTACAGAAGAGGTTGCCGAGAATGTAGATGAGAAGTTACCTGTATGAGGCCAAAGAGTTAGTGTCAGAACTGAGCCAGGAGCTTTTGTCTCCCAAATCTTTTAACTTCCAATCCTGTGTCATGTTTTTAATAATCCCAACTTTCTTAAAAACAAGCATTTTCATAAGCTAGTTATTTTCATGGATTTCTCATCTATTGTTCCCCCCTCAATCTAGACAGATGTGTAGGGAGATTCTACCTGATATGGTATAATGGCAAATTATTTGGGGCAATGAGAAAACCAGTTATAAAAATATTAGGAAATCTTTCCCCCATTTGAGCAGCATTCAGGGCATGTATAAACACTGAACATAATGACATTGTCAAAATCTCTTCCATTCAAGTATTGATTAACTTATCAAATAAATGTTGTACATTTTACTTGGGGAACAGTCTAAGTGGGAAGTGATATGATTATGAGGACTGCTGAGATTGCTTTGGTACCAAGTACTTTGCTAAGTTAGTTTATGATTTAACAAAGCTGATTGTCAGCAAGCACATTCATGAACTCTGCTTCGATTTTCCTAATGGAATTTTCCAGGTCTGTTTTTGTAAAGAAATACATGTTGGATAAAGATAGTCAAATCTATTGGTGTGTCAAAGGCCCAGGGGCATTGGGGTGTGGACACCAGAATAAATAGTACTTGAGCTTTCCAACCAAACATGATACAGGAGAAATTTGGTGAAAGTGGGTAAAACCTGGTAACACTGTGTCTGGGACCAAATTAAATCTTGATTGCTACATAACTGACCATTGTGCAATATCTGTTCCAACTCCAGAAATACCTCAAAAATACCTAGAGTGGTCTTGCAGAGTTAGGGAAGAGAGCATACTATACCAGTAAGGCAGCAGTATAAGGGAAGACTAGGACAGACACCAGGAAACCTGCCTGATCCCTACTCCTCTACTCTCATATAAATAGGAACCTCAAGTCCTTCTGGATTGAACTGCGATACCCTCTCTTTTCCTCTACCTGCTGCTTCTTGACTGCTCCAAGCACCTGGTCTCAGCAGGAGCCCAGAAACAGTTGTCACAGTAGAAATTCCCCAAATCTGAAGCCTGCAGGGGATCACCCAAATTTTCCACACCCCAAAGATGACTCTGGCTGCATACTTCTCACAGTCATAGTAAGCTCTTGGCTGGAATGAGCCTGCAGATTTCCATTTGTGGCTTTACTGTCCCTAGGACCAAATTAAGCCTTGATTGCTACATGACTGGCCATTGTACAGTATCTATTCCAACACCAGAACTACCTCAGCTTCATTTCCCATTGAGCACACACACAAGCACACAATGATTCCTTGGTGCTGCTGTAGCTTTGAAAAAGAAAAGCAACAAAACACCCATGAAGAACATTGATTAAATATTCATTAAAAGGTATGCAGTGCCCATATCAGCCTGTGTTAAGCTATTAGTGTGTAAAAAACATACAAATGATTACATACCAGCAATAATATATATTTTTAATTTTATTTTATTCTTTAAAGGATTACAAATAGTAGTACATATGTCTTCTTTTTTTCCCCATTGACCTCCCCCCCCCGTGCCCTCCCTGTCTCTCCTACCCCCAGCACATGCCCTCACCCCGCCCCCTCCCCAAGTATCTTGCATCCATTGGTTATGCTTATATGCATTCATATAAGTCCTTCCGTTGATCTCTTACCTCCACTCCCCAGTCCTCCCCTACCTTCCTGCTGTAGTTTGACAGTCTGTTTGATGCTTCTTTGCCTCTGTATCTATTTTTGTTCATCGGTTTATAATGTTCTTTATATTCCACAAATGAGTGAGATCATGTGGTATTTATCTTTCACTGACTAACTTATTTCATTTAGCATAATACTCTCCAGTTCCATCCATGCTGTTGCAAATGGGGTAAGAATTCCTTCTTTTTTATAGCAGCGTAGTATTCCATTGTGTAGATGTACCACAGTTTTCTAATCCACTCATCTGCTGATGGGCATTTAGGCTGTTTCCAAATCTTAGCTACTGTAAATTGTACTGCTGTGAACACAGGGGTGCATATATCCAGCAATAATATTTGTATCGTGTCATGTAATTTACAACCACACTTACCTCCATGACCTCATTTTATCCTCACAAAAATCTTAAGTAGAAAATGCATTATTCTTCTGATTTTACAAGTGAATATACTGAGTTTCTGATATTGGTATCCTGATAAATGTTTTAAAACCAACTCGCTAGGCCTGGCTAGTGTGGCTCAGTTGGTTGGCTGTTGTCCTGTGCATCAGGAGGTTGCCAGTTTGATTCCCAGTTAAGGGCATATGCCAGGGGGTTTGGGCTCCATCCCCAGTGCGGGGTATACAGGAGGCAGCCGATTGATGTTGTGCTCTCACATCAATGTCTCTCTCCCTCTTCCTTCCTCTTACTCTAAAAATCAATAAACTATTCTTAAAGAAGAAACCCACAACTATCTGGAAAAATTTTAAGGTTCTTATTTATAGTGTTTGCCCATTTTCCTGGTGTAAACACTCGTACCATGGCCTTTTTCAAGCTATCAACAGGTCACTGAATTCAGAGTTTGGAAGAGATATGAACCACCACTTGGTCTTCTTAAGCCTGTACAAGCTGACTCCAGTTCAGCACTGGGCTCAGAGAAGGGAAAAGACAGGGCCAAGGCCACACAGATGGTTGATTCCTGAGCCAACCTTCCTTTTTATTCCATAGCAAAACAATAAATGTTCATCTAAAAGCCTTATTTAAAAAAGCAAAAATGTATGTATATCTGCAAGGCTGGATAAAAAAAAAAGGGGTCAGGGGACCCCAACTTGGTGGAAACTCTCACCCATGCAGGCAAGTAGAGGGAGGAGTGACCCCCCCCTGCTTCAGGGACCTCACTGTTCCATCCCCATGTGCATGTTCTGGAGACCTGTCTCACATTGAACATTAATTTTGAATTTGGGGAGATTTATCTTGTTTGCCTAAACAAAACATTAGCTCTACCCACCCACCCATCAAGAGAGTCATACATTTCTCAAGCTATTTCCAGCTCCTCTGCACCTCCTCGCAATACTTGTCATAACAGGAAGTCAGTTTCATATACTATAATAATCCCCAAACACGTTGTGCCTGCACATGGGGAGTGTGTGTGGGGGGGGAAGGGGAGGAGGGAGGAGGGAGGTGCTGAGGGAAGGGCGAGGAAGGAGAGAGGTGAGGCCAGGTGTCCCATCCCTAACCTGGTGTCCCCCTCAGAGGGCCAAGAGTCAGAAACCAGAATCCACATCCAGAGATTGCTCTCCTTTCTCATGCAGTTGGCAGTTCTTCTTCTTCTTCTTCTTTTTTTTTTTTTAATAAAGCATTTGAGTAGGCAGCAAAGCCAGCCAGAACTGTTTATTTATAGCTGTGGATTTTCAAAGCTGTATAAATTAGAAATCGTTGCTGAATGAGGCCCGCGCCCACTCACACACGCGGGGCCGCTATGGGTGAGTCCTTTCATAGAGCTTGACTATACACAGTCTAAAATGGGAGAAAATGACATGCTCAGAGTCAAATGACAGAGTCACAGCTAAACTGCAGAGCAGAAAACCAGCAATTATTTTTCCTCAGCACAATATGGGGAGGACGACAGGTGCAATTATCCAATATTATTTAACAGCACTGGTTTGCGGTATAGGGGAGAAAATAAAGGTTTCCATGTCTTGGAGAGGAAAATAAGGGACAGAACCTGCCTTATGGCTCCTGTCACTGTGGATTAAGCTGTGTTATGTAAATTGAAACTGGCCAGGATTTCAAAAAGAAAACAGAACCACCTGGCTCCCTCACCTTCCTCCCAGAAGTTTGCAACCTGCGCCATTAGGGTTTTTTGAGAAAGGGCCTCTTGCCTTGGGGATCCTGAACATCCTCCTGAGGCTGTGGCTCCAGGCAGGACTGTGAGAAAGCTGGGCTTGCTCAGATCCTGTCCCGGAGAGGGAATCCTCTCCTGCATTGGGTCTCCCTCCCTCTGTTGAATTAGGATGAGGCAAAAGAGAAGGTGGTCCACAAGGAATAACTTTCATTTCTTGAGTCAAGTCTCTGGTTTTGGCTGCTAGCACACTTTTTTTTTTTCCCTACTCCTAAGCCTCTCCTTAAACTCTACCTAGAAACACCTCCTTCTAGGTAGAGTTTAAGGAGATATGTTGTTCTATGTCTAGGTATGTTGTTCTTCATGGCTTCAGAACTTAATGGAACACCACTTCCTAGTTCTCCTAAAAAGTTTCCTCTTCACTCTCAGGCCCTGCGCTGATTACATTATTTAAACTCCCCATTGCAGGCCACGTCAGTCCTACACAACATTCCAACCCTCTCTCCTTTATCTCTCCTCTTGGCTTTTGTTTCCGTAAGAGTATGGAATGCTGGGAAGAACATAAGCTTCAGAAGCCAACCAGATGTGAATCCAAACCCTGTCTCCACACTCACAATTTATATAGAACTTGGGGAAAATAGTTGACTTTTCTGAGCCTTGGTGCCTTAAAGTCACATGATAATACCTACCATAATAAAAGACCACTATTTAAAGTGGTGAATGCACATGCTTGGCATCCTAGATTCCCCATCCCACCCTGCTTAACTACAAATTCCTTAAGGCCATGGTCATGTTGAGTTGTCTGTATCCCCCACAAGGCCTGACTCAGGACCATGAGAACATACAGAAAATACTTACAGACGAACTCAAGGATACTTCTAGCTTCTTGCCCGTAAGTTTCCTCACCAAATATCTTCCTGCTCTCCTAAAAGTCGGTATTCCCAACATGAGACTCCCTATCTCACTTAAGATACTCTCTCCATCTTCTATCCCGGAATCTTATTAACAACAATGGTGATCAAGTTATAGTTCATGGGACCTAGCATGGAAAACACATTGGTAAAAAGGGACACAGAACAAATAAATTTTGATAAAGAGGAAAAAGCACATGTGGAATGGCCTGGAGAATAATGGTTGCATGCAGGTGAAGCGCTAGACAGTTACCCCAAGGACAGCATATGGGGTTTGAGGTTCCAAGTCAGGGAGACTGATCTTTAAAAGAGAAATGGAGCAGGGGGAGCACTGAAGACAAACCTTCTTTATATCAGAATTTATTTTCCTTCAGGTGCCTGCTCATTCCTTCCTTGCAGATGATATCTGCTCTCATTAAGACCTGATCTAGTCTAACCCTTGCTTTATCACAATGGAGACTTCCTCAGCCACTCCTATGGTGTGATTCTTTAAGGACCATGGGAAGGGTCTCTGCTTTTACTGGACCCCATGTATCTTGCTAATTAAAAAAAAATCTTTCACCAAGGGTGAAAGATTTGTGACATGGAGAGACAAATTTAGCATGTAAATGCTTATGAGAGGGGTGACCTATTTATTCATGTTTAATTTCCAATGAAAGATAGTTCATGATTTGAAAGCAAGTATTAGTATGGGAGGTGGCATGCTTGGCAGAGTGGAAATGGGGATATTGTGAGGAAAAGAACAGCTACAGAATGGGTGAGCTGCAGACTTTGAGGATAAACTTTGCCTCATTCACATTTGACCGTGTATGCTGCCAAGAGAAGACTGGGTATGTATCTTGGCTCTTTAGACCTCCCTGGAGAGCTAATCTGTGGTTATCATGCCCCAAAATAGAGCTAGACAGTGATCCTGGCCACTCGGGTCAATAAAATCCTGGATGCCTTTGGAGGAATAGAAAGAGGAGACACAGCTGTGACATGTCACTCTTTGTTTCCAGTCTTGATTGCCTGCCTGGCACTACAGGAATTTAAACTCATTTTTTTGGCTGGGGAGAGAAGTCAGTATTGGGCTGTCATCATTCTTGAGGAGAGGAAACAGAGCAAAGAAAGAAGTTTGGATTCCATTGGCTCATGAAGAGATCTAGGATTGAACTTCCCCAAGATTCCTTCTTACCCAAACATCTTACTAACCAGTCCCAGAGCTACTGAAGTGTTGAAGAGAGACTGACACTTATTAAAGGCAAAGAGTATATCTTACTCACCATTGTATCTCCATGCACAGCACAATGCATAATACACAGTAGACTTTAAATGGTACACGTTTGATGTTCAGGCAGATTTAAGTAACATGCTCCAGTGTCTCATGCTGGCATTAGAATGCAAACCTAGATCTATCTGACCCCAATAGCTTCTACTCCACCAATGGCTTTTAATATTTCCCGATACCCTCAGAAATACATTTTACTTCTAGGCCCAATAGAAACACACATACGTACTTTTAATGTGTATGATATACTCCTTTATTTTCTACCCTATTTTCTTCTATTGCTTGAAGTATATTGTGACAATTACATTGATTTCTTAATCCAGTGATAGGGTTGCAACCAATAAGTTGAACAACACTGCACTCCACCATACCATAGTAATTATAAAGTGCCCACTATATGTTTGGCCCTGGCCATGTACTTGCCATAGCGTGAGAATAGGGACATGGTGGTCATCATCCAGTCCATCTGCATTAGGATTTGAGATTTCCATCCTTTTACCCTGCGGCACTTTTGGGAATGCAGAACCAAGCCCTGATTTCCAGTTCACTCATTAGCAGCTGCTCTACTGGACTGAGCTCCTTTGAGATGCTGACAGGAAGAAGAGAAAAAAAATACTTCCTCTACAAGAGCTTGCAAACCTTCCGCTGAGGCTTAAGTCTGGTCTGAGCAGGTAGATTTGGTTACATTTTAGGGATTTGTTTTCACTCAACACTTAATTTCATTATAACTTGAATTATGAAGTTAAGATGATGGAGAGTTAGGAAAACAAATACTGTTTGATTTTACCTTGCCAAAAATCTGGCACACAATTCTGAAAATTCTCAATTTAGGCATGTTTTATTCCATTTGAAAAATTTTTTAACTACATGCTAAAATGTACTCACATTGTAATTTTATGTGCATGCATTAGTTCAACTTTGCCAATTTTTAAAGTCATGTGATTAAATAAAATTCTTTTTACTATAAAATAGATTGTATTGGCACTGCATGTTTTTCCTCTGCTAGACTTCCTGCCATCACGACCTCTTAGTGCCCTCACATGTTGCCACACTAAAAGCTATCTGTACCCAATTCCTCAGTCTCCTGCAAAGCAATGTGGCTTTCTCACATCAAGAGAAAGAAGAGACTTGTTGCAAATTACCCTTCCAACTCACAGATGAACTTCTCTTGGGCCCACTGGGGAGCCATTTTAGACTCTGCATGGAATCCAGAGATTACTTGAGTGATTGTCTAAACAATGGTGAAAGGAGATGTCTATGGGCATTCTAGTGGGTTTAATAAATGTGCATATGAATCTCAGTTCAGTGGCTGCTTATTGGGAAAGAGATTCAAAGCACCACTCCAGGTTGGGTCCCCAAGGATGAGAGCCAGCAAAGCTCTAAACTATTTGTGTATGTGTCTGTGTGTGTTACAAAGGATTGTGCTTGTGCCCTAACCAGTTTGGCCCAGTGGATAGAGCATCGACCTGCGGACTGAAAGGTCCCAGGTTCGATTCCAGTCAAAGACATGCACCTTGGTTGTGGGCACATCCCCAGTGGGGAGTGTGCAGGAGGCAGCTGAATCAATGTTTCTCTCTCATTGATGTTTCTAACTCTCTATTCCTCTCCCTCTCCCTTCCTCTCTGTAAAAAATCAATAAAATATATTTTAAAAAACAACAACAAAAAACAAAAAAAATGAAGCGTTGTGCTTGGGCACCTGAGATCGAAAATCAGTCAGCCCTTTTTCCCTGGTTGGTGGGTGAAGGTACCGTACCATGGAAGGCAACTCTAATTTTGACTTATTGCCTTATTGCCCCTCTCCTTGCCCCCTGTTAGGCTGTTCACCCAACATCTAAATAATCCTAATTAACATTGAACTAAAACTTTATCATTACTAAATTTAATTATATTTACAATATAAATTAATCTGTTGTTGCAATAACCTATAAGTAGTGTAGCTTTTATGATCTGCATTGATTTCCTAGGGCTAGCATAACAAAAGACCACAAACCAGGTGGCTCAAAAACAGCAGTTTATCCTCTCACTGTTCTGGAAGCTGACAGTATGAATCAAGATGTCAGCAGCACCATGCTCCCTCTGAAGGTCTAGGAAAGAATTCTTCCTCCTGATGGCTCATGATAATCTTTGATTTGTGCACACCACTCTCATCTCTGACTTTATCTTCATATGTATTCTACCATGTGTGCCTCTGTATCTGTTACCACAGAGAGAATCTGAGTCCAAATCTCTTTCTCTTATAAAGACACCAGCCATTGGTTTTAAAGCCCAACCATAGTCCAGAATGTTTCATTAAAACCTGTCTACCAGAGAGGTCTCCTCACCTCCCAGTGCACCTTTCTGGCTACAGGGGCAGTGGATGGTGCCTGTGAGAAAAGGACAAGGGGCTCCAGACTTAAATCCATCCACACAATGGAGACACCAGTTTTTCTTCCTCTGATGGTGGAGCAGAAGGAGGAATGGCTTTCTGTACCAGGCCCTTCAGTTGAATGAAGGAAAAGAAGGTTCAATTCCAGTACACCTGCCAAGACTCTTAGGGCAGGAACTCAGGGCCATGCAAGCCCATCTGTTTTCAGGCTTCAGTGATCGCTTATGTCCCCTTTTTTGGGGGTTCCCCCTTGATTTATGAAATTAAGGAAGATGATCACTTTTTGTTGAAATTACTATGAAAATGATAAAATGATTCACTAATCACATCTGCAAAGACTCTATTTCTAAATAAAAGTCACATTCTGACTTTCTAGGTCATATTATTGGGGAGATGCTATTCAAATCAGCATATTACCCCTGTTTTACAAATGAGAATATTAAAGGTCAGAGGTCATTAGATATCAAATTTCAGCTTTTCATTCTTCTCACTTGTCTGTCTTAATTCAAATAGTCACCAATAATTTACACTACTGAGTGCCCACCTACATTTATTATTACTAGACCTCCCCACATTCCTGAAAAATAGATATTATTATTCCAAAGTTAAGGATGAAGAAACCGAGGCTCAGCAATATTAGTGGATTTTCTGAAGGCGAATTACCCAAGAATGGAGCTCATGCCCAGCATGGTCAGCTGGGGTGTGTGTTCTCTTTTCATTATGCCACATGATTTCTACAAATTCCTGCTTCTGTTTCCTTCATGATGTCTAGAAAATAAACCCTTCCTTCTGCCTCCTCAAGGTCAAAATGTTAAACATGTTCATTTTAAGACTTCTGAGGAAATATGGAAAGGAATGCAGGCCCTGAAAAAAAAGAAAACGCATTATTGTGGAAAACCCTCTTTCTTGGTTTTGAAAGAGGACATACAGAAGGCTGAGAGACATATGAAAACATGCTCAAAGTCACTAATCACCCGAGAGATGCAAATCAAAACAACAATGAGATACCATCTCACACCTGTCAGAATGGCAATCATCAACAAATCAACAAAGGACAAGTGCTGGCAAGGATATGGAGAAAAAGGAACCCTCCTACACTGCTGGTGGGAATGCAGACTGGTGCAGCCACTGTGGAGAACAGTATGGAGTTTCCTCAAAAAGTTAAAAATGGAACTCCCATTTGACCCAGTGATCCCACTTCTAGGCATATATCCCAAGAAACCAGAAACACCAATCAGAAAGGATATATGCACCCCTATGTTCATAGCAGCACAATTCACCATAGCTAAGATTTGGAAACAGCCTAATTGCCCATCAGCAGATGAGTGAATTAAAAAACTGTGGTACATCTACCCAGTGGAATACTATGCCGCCATAAAAAAGAAGTAACTTTTACCATTTGCAACAGCCTGGATAGAACTGGAGACTATCATGCTAAGGGAAAAGCCAGTCAGAGAAAGATAAATATCACATGATCTCACTCATAGGGGGATATAATGATCAACATAAACTGATGAACAAAAATAGATCCAGAGACAAATGGCAGGGAAGGTGGGGGATTAGAGATCAACCAAAGGACTTGCATGCATGCATATTAGCATGACAATGGACATAGACACTGGAGTGGTGGGGGCTTGCCCTAGGGGATGGGAATGGCTGGGGGGAGGCCATCAAGTGGGGAAAAAAGAGACACATATAAAACTTTAGACAATAAAAAACAACAACAACAACAACAAAAACCAACCCTCTTTCTTGAGCCCTTGCAGCTTGAATGGACAAGAAAATGGGTTAAATGGACACTGGGAGATGATAATGCAAAGAGCTGCTGGAGAGGTGCATGGCAGAGCTATTCGGCCTTCCCTGCATATTTAGAGTCACCTGGGGAGCTTATGAAAATACTTCTGCTCAGATCCTTCCTCCAGAAAGTTTGGAGTTGGCTACAGATTAGGCACTGGGAGTTTACAAGCACCTCTAGGTCTTTCAAACGCAGCCAACCTGGGAGAACTACAACTTTCTTTCTCAGTTGCCTTCTCCAGCCTGGCCATCCTGATGCTTGGCATATTTAGTGGCATGACTGATGCCTGGTCCCTTTGGCTGCAACACCAGAGGTGACTTTAAGGCAGAGTGCAGGGCCAGGCTCTGGGAATGCTCAGAGACCATACAGAACCTTCTGACTGGGTATTCTCACATCTACCTACACACCTCAATTCACTTCCTAAGCAGAGAAAGAGCCCGGACTGGAACATGGTGGGAGCTCCTTGTGGCTATTCTGCCAGCAGTCAGCCTTTAGATTAAACTGCAGCCTCAGTTCTCTTGGGTCTCCAGCCTGTAGCCCATCCTGCAAACCCTGGACTTGCCAGCCTCTTCAATACCATGAATCCATTCCTTAAGTTAAATCTATCAATCATACATGTATGTGCATCCACGCACACATGTACACACACACACACACACACACACACACACACACACACACACCCTGTGGGTTCTGTTTCTCTGGAGCACCCTGACTAATGCATTCCTCTACCTTCCCCTGGGTTTGCCCTCCAGCCCTGCTTGGCACCTGCCTTCACTCACTGGTCCTCTGGATCTTTTGCCTGCAGTCCCTGTGACTCATAGGCCTATAATAAGCCCGCTGCTTCCATTTGCCAAAGTCTCTCTCTTCCCTTCATTCAAGAGTCTCCCGAAATCCTGCATGTTCTAATCAAGGAAACAACAGTCTGCCCTCCCTCAGATGAGCTCATTCAGTGAACAGATTTCAGGAAGAAAGCACTAGTGTGTGAGTGTTGCTTCAAAACTGTTCCACTCGTGACCATGGGGGAACTTGGTGTTTTAAAATGCTGTGCTTAATGATTGGGTTGTCCAGGGCATTCATGTTTGGCAAATGTGTTAATGATGCTTATAAGGCCATGGTCTTGGGTGGGAATTTCTGATTGAGGTACTGAAGACCACTGCCCTCTAAGGTTACAGATTCTACAAACATCCTCAACTACCATCCTGCTCAGGTAACACTGTCTACCAGGTGAATTGGATGAGAAGGTGTGAAGAAGTCACTGCAAATCCATAAGCATATGTCCTTTTGACCATGGGTCATTGTGTCTTACTCCTGGGAGCAAGACCCATTATTATATAAGCTCAAAACAAATGATCAATACATGAAGTCCACAGCAAGGCACACAATCACTGATCTGGTGGCTCATTAACCTCATCTGTGTTTACCTGCAGGCCATCCCAGAGTCAGAGGCCATTAGTAGCTCATAGAGGTTACTGCAAAAGAACTGCAAGGTTCTAATCATTGTCCCATGCACTGTGGTTGATGGAGGGTTGGGGGATACTACCTCCCCTTCTTACTGCACCTAGGGAGCAGCCCTGTGATGTTTCTGCAATCACCATTACACCACATTCCCAGTGGGCATTGCAGGGGCTACAACACGCTGCCTTAAAGCTCCATCAGTGAGCCACAGTTCCAAAGATCCCTAAATGGCTTGGGGAGAGGGTGGTAGCCAGAGGATGAAGAAGGCCTAAAGTATAAGCTCATGTTATAGGGGCTACTGCAACATCAGAAAGAGGGTGAGCTTTATAGGCAGGCAAAATTCAGTTAGTCCCATTTCCACAGCCTTGGATGACTCATTCAACCTTTCAGAGCTGGTTTTCTCATATATACATTTGGTGTGAAATACTTAACTTGTATTAGAGTTACTGGAATATATGAATTGAATGTCATAATGGATCTGGAGCACACCAGGATCTGGCAGTCAGTAAACTCACTTTCCTTGTCTGCTCTCTTAACTCAAGAGCTCTATTAATCCAATGAGGGGTATTTACAGGTTATCCTTTGTGAACCTGATAGATTCAGTGTTAAATCACAATGGACAAAACAGCCAATGGGGCACAGGGGGTCAGAATAACTTACTGTCTGTGTGACTTTACAGAATCAGCAAGAGGGTCCCAATCATTCCCTGACTTGAAGTACAATTGTGAGACCATTACATGTGACCCAACAGAATAAAAATGGGGAGAAGGCAATGAAACCTTATAAATGCCATAGACTCCAGGAATCCTAGATTTTAGAAACCTTTAAGTCTTCATAAAGCACTAAAATGTCAACAAACATTACATCAGGTAGGCTTACATTAAGGGAAGCAGCCCATTGCAAACTCCTCTTTCTTGCCACCTAACATAGGAGAATACCTCCTGAGCAGTCTTTGCATTACAAGGCACCAGAGATACATTCACTTTTTTAATTAACAAAAGATAAGGAGGCCATCTTTGACATTTGGAAATAGAGTATTAAAGCACATTTGCTGACTGTAAATTCTTTCATTGTGTAATAAGATGACTTGGCAGAATGGCCTTACAATGGTAGCATACATTTAATGGGGTGGAAGAGAGTATTTATTCTCTTCTAGTCTTCAACTGCATTTTTTTATTTCATGAATAATTCTAGGCCCACAATAAATGGAACAATGAGAGCCCTCTGGTGGCTAAACTGACTCTTCGCTTTACTTTGAGATATTAAAACAAATGATCTTATGTTTTGCAAGTCCTATGCCTTGTTCCAATTAGCAACTTGCTGCAAGAACTACATCTTTTCTCCACCAGTGCTTGTCACCCTCGGGTAAAAAGATGGGATATTTTATTTTCAGTTTCTTTGATGCCCATGCTCAGAAAATATCAAGGCAAGTATTTAATCCATTTTCTTGAGGGGGGGGGGGGAGGGCGGCGCGGGGGAGAGGAGGGAAAACACCCCACATTTTTGAAATGTAATTTTCAGACATTTATGTAACAAATATCTATTGGGCATCTACAACAAGTTAAATACCATATTAGGTTCTGTAAGAAATACAAGGAAAATTAAAATATAATCTAATTGCAAGTAGTTTATGATAGTTCAGTACAGAAAGGAACAGCCTTGAATTTTTTAAAATGTGGTTTTTCTATAAACATCATTATTTTATCATGTACACTAGAGGCCCAGTGTAGGAAATTCATGCACTCAGGGGGTTCCCTCAGCCCAACCTGTGCCCTCTTGCAGTCCAGGACCCTTTGGGGCAGCGGTCGGCAAACCGTGGCTCGCAAGCCATATGTGGCTCTTCCACAAAATACCATGGCCTAGGTGAGTCTATTTTGAAGAAGTGGCGTTAGAAGAAGTTTAAGTTTAAAAAATTTGGCTCTCAAAAGAAATTTCAATTGTTGTACTGTTGATATTTGGCTCTGTTGACTAATGAGTTTGCCGACCACTGTCTTGGGGGATGTCCGCCTAAACCCTCTCACAGTCCGGGGCTCTCACAGTCTGGGACCCCTAGCTCCTTACTGCCTGCCTGTAGAGGAGGTGGGAGAGGCTCCTGCCCCGCTGCTGGGCTCACCAGCCATGAGCCCAGCTTCTGGCTGAGTGGCGTTACCTTGTGGGAATGCACTGACCACCAAGGGGCAGCTCCTATGTTGAGTGTCTTCCCCCTGGTGGTCAGTGCATGTCATAGTTACCAGCCATTCCACCATTTGGTCAATTTGCATATTAGGGTTTTATTAGATAGGATTAAATTTTCTTTGAAGCAATATGCTCTTAAATTCTCTGCCTTCTATCCACTCAGAATCTGAGCACCATTCTAGACTCTTCCTTCTCCCACTTGCCAATCCAGTTATTTATCATGTCCTGCCAATTCTCTTCTCTTTGTTTCTATTGACACCAGTTTAGTTAAGGCACCATCATTTGAGGTTCTTACAATATACTTTAAAAATATTTTAAAATTATTTTGAGTAGTTAATACATGCACACACCATAAAATTCAAAGTGTACATCAGTGCCTGCATAAAAAGTAAGTCTTTCTCATACTCTACCCTCTAGCCAACCAGTTCCCCTCTTCAAAAGCAACTATAATTCCAATCTCTTGCAGATGCTTCCACATATACTGTATTTGTGTCCAAGTCCATACATATTTTTTCCACAAATGATGATATACTGTTCTGCACCTTGCCTTCACATCTTTCTGTACATGTTGGAGAAAATCAGAATCGGTGTAAAGAGGGCTGTTTCATTCTCTTTTTTTAAGATTTTTTTATTGTCTGAAGTTTTACATATGTCTCCTTTTTCCCCACTTGACACTTCTTTCCCCCAGCCATTCCCACCCTGGGCAAGCCCTCACCACCCCAGTGTCTGTGTCCATTGGTTATGCTAATATGAATGCATACAAGTTCTTTGGTTACTCTCTAAACCCCCCTCCCCTGCCATTTGTCTCTGAACTATTCTTGTTCATCAAATTATGTTGATCATTATATCCCACATATGAGTGAGAGCATATGATATTTATTTATCTTTCTCTGACTGGCTTATTTTGCTTAGCATAATGCTTTCCAGTTCCACCCATGCTGTTGCAAATGGTAAAAGTTCCTTCCTTTTTATAGCGGCATAGTATTCCATTGTGTAGATGTATCACAGTTTTATTTTTTATTGATTAAGGTATTACATATGTTTCCTTATCCCCCCATTGTCCTCCCAACCCCCAACTCATGCCCTCACCCCCCTGGTGCCTGTGTCCATTGGTTAGGCTTACATGCATGCATACAAGTCATTTGGTTGATCTCTCCCCCTTACCCCCACCCTCCACCTACCTTCCCTCTGAGGTTTGATAGTCTGATCTATGCTTCTCTGTCTCTGGATCTGCTTTTGTTCATCAGTTTATGTTGTTCATTATATTCCACAAATGAGTGAGATCATGTGATATTTATCTTTCTCTGACTGACTTATTTTGCTTAGCATAATGCTCTCCAGATCCACCCATGCTGTTGCAAATGGTAGGAGTTCCTTCCTTTTTACAGCAGCATAGTATTCTATTGTGTAGATGTACTACAGTTTTAAATCCACTCATCTGCTGATGGGCACTTAGGTTGTTTCCAAATCTTAACTATTGTAAATTGTGCTGCTATGATCATAGGGGTGAATATGTCCTTTCTGATTGGTGTTTCTGGTTTCTTGGGATATAGTCCTAGAAGTGGTATTACTAGGTCAAATGGGAGTTCCATTTTTAACTTTTTGAGGAAACTCCATACTGTCTTCCACAGTGGCTGCACCAGTCTGCATTCCCACCAGCAGTGCATGAGGGTTCCTTTTTCTCTACATCCTCTCCAGTACTCGTCCTTTGTTGATTTGTTGATGGTAGCCATTCTGGCAGGTGTGAGATGGTATCTCATTGTTCTTTTGATTTGCATCTCTTGGATGATTAGTGACTTTGAACATGTTTTCATCATGAGCATGTTTTCATATGTCTCTTGGCCTTCTGTATGACCTCTTTCAAAAAGTGTCTATTTAGGTCCTTTGCCCATATTTTTTTTTTTTGGATCATTTATCTTCCTTTTGTTAAGTTGTATGAGTTCTCTGTAAATTTTGGAGATTTAACCCTTATCTGAAATATCATTGGCAAATATGTTCTTCCATGCAGTGGGCTTTCTTGTTGTCTTGTCAATGGTTTCTTTTGCTGTGCAGAAGCTTTTTATTTTAATGTAGTCCCATTTGTTTATTTTCTCTTTAGTCTCCATTGCCCTAGGAGCTGTGTCGGTGAAGATATTGCTAGGACATATGTCGGATATTTTGCTGCCTACAGAGTCTTATAGGATTTTTATGGTTTCCCATCTTACATTTAAGTCCTTTAACCATTTTGAGTTTATTTTTGTGTATGGTGTAAGTTGGTGATCTAGTTTCATATTTTTGCATGTATCTGCCCAATTTTCCCAACACTATTTATTGAAGAGACTGTCTTGACTCCATTGTATGTTCATGCCTCCTTTGTCAAATATTAATTGAGCACAGTGATTTGGGTCGATTTCTGGGTTCTCTATTCTGTTCCACTGGTCTATATGTCTGTTCTTGTTCCAGTACCAGGCAGTTTTGAGAACTGTAGCTTGGAAATATAGCTTTATATCTGGTATTGTGATCCCTTCAACTTTCTTCTTCTTTCTGAGGATTGCAGTGGCTATTCAGGGTCTTTTTTTATTCCAGATGAATTGTTGGAGAGTTTGTTCTATATCTTTGAAATATGCCAGAGATATTTTAATGGGGATTGCATTGAATCTGTAGATTGCTTTGGGTAGTATGGACATTTGAATGATGTTGATTCTACTAATCCATGAACATGGTATATTCTTCCATTTGTTTATGTCTTCCTCTTTCTCTTTTTTCAACATTCTATAATTTTCTGAGTACAAGTCTTTTTTTTTAATTTTTTTATTGTTTGAAGTATTACAAATAGTAGTACATATGTCTCCTTTTTTCCCCCATTGACTTCCCCCTGGCCTCCCTACCCCCCAGTATATGCCTTCACCTGCCTGCCCCCCCACCCCCATCTCCAGTGTCTTGTATCCACTGGTTATGCTTATACACATGGGTACAAGTCCTTCGGTTGACCTCTTACAGCCCCCTCCTCACTCCCCCCCCAACCTCCACTGCCTTCCCACTGTAGTTTGACAGTCTGTTCAATGCTTCTTTGCCTCTGTATCTATTTTCCCCCCATTTCTTTCCTTTAAAAAATCTTGCCTCTGCAGACTAGAAATAAACATATAATAACAAAAAAAAAATGTTTGAGTCCCAATTTCAATGTCCAACAGTTCTGAGTCCCAATTTCAATGTCAAACAGTTCCTTATATGTACATGTCAGCAATGATATATGGGTGGTGGGCACATGGTGGCAATGCAGGTCCAACCCTCTCTAGTTTGGTCCTAGGCAACCTGCAACAACGCACAGCTGCTGACTGCTCGCGTGGTAAGGTGTTGTCAGCGTCTTCCATCTCTGCACTGTTTCTCCTCTTGTCTTCGTGGTTGGAGCAGACCTGTCAATTCCTCTCTGTTGTAGGAATCCACATGGTCTTGGAGTTGTTTTCTGAAAATATACAAATATATTCTCGACCAAAAGTTAATAAAGGAATCTTTTCTATATAATTGATTTGGGATCCTTTTTGTTTTTGCCCAAACTATTTTCCTTTGTCTTATTTAGACACCATGTGTGTTTTTCATGGGTGTCTTGCTGTTAGCATTACAAATGAAAATTAATTTTGTAAAGTAAAAATTTTCTTATAGGATATTTTTCCTTATATGATATTACCCTACTATGCCCCCCCCTTTTTTTTATTAATAGAGGCTTTTGTAAATTTTATAATACAGTCTTGATAACTTTAAATTTTAATTTTTTTGCCCAAAAATATGATTGCTTTAGGTTCATTGCATGTTCAGGAATTTTACCATGGGATGAACTACCAATAGAAATTTTCGTTATTACTTTAGGAACAGCTTTTTGTCCAGTACAATTAAATTTACTTGAATATTCACTTATTTCAATTAGCCTATTTAAAGTAATCTGAAAACTTGATTACTATTTTACTGTCAAATTTAATACTCTACCAATAATCTTAATTTACCCTGTAAATATTAGTGGAAAGGGTTATTTGCATTCTTTAGTAGGCCCTGAGCTTTCCTGATGCTAAGCTGGATTTAGATATAGGGCAGCTGCTGTTGGCCAAGTCTGTCTGTTACCTGGGTCCCAATCTGAGCTGGGCCAAGTCTCTGTCTGTCACCTGTGTTCCAGTCTGAGCTGGGAGTGGGAAGCAAAGCAGCCATGGGGACAGGAGACCTCCCTCAGAAGGGGTGAAGGTTCAGGCCCCTTCAGGGTTGGGAGGGTGAGGATCTGCGCCCCACCTCTGTTGACCCCCAAGTTCTCTCCTGATTGCCCCTCTGTGACCATGCCTGTCTTAGGTTGTTCCTTCCCTGAGGAGTCTTACCCATCTCTGGCTAACCAGTCATCCTCCAGGGCCAAGCAGGGTGATGTGAGGTTCAGTTCTGTCTCCTTGGTAGCCTATGCCCCCGTGGCCTCCATGCCCAGCACCTGCCTTGGGATCCCCTGGCCTGCTGGCAGGGTCCCAGTGCTGATAACATATCTTGGGGAACTAGGGTTTCTTCTCCAGTGAGGGCCCAGCTCACACGGTTGGGCAAGAGACAGATCCATGCTACCAGCCATCACGAGGCTTCAAGCTCAGCATGAACAGAAAGCTCAGGCAACAATTGAGGGCAATTGGATTGTAATAAGAGGGTCCCTCTTGGCACAAAAGGCAAGAGGGGCCAATATAGGATGCTCAAGTGCCTTCCCAGTGCCTTAATTCCTTCTGAAAGGGATTAAATCCTTTCATGTCCTTTTTTTAAATTGCTGCCAAACATTCATGGTCTATATGTCTGTTCTTGTTCCAGTACCAGGCAGTTTTCATATGCCAAGAATTAGTTTGTAAGTTTGTTTAGGATAATTGTACAATATGCTGTTGTAAAATATCTAAAATTATAATGACATTGTAGAATAATATCATGTAAGGATATTCTTTGCTCTAGGCCATGACAATTCCATTTCAAACTGGCTGTCAATTTCTTTTTGTAACTTTATGTAAACTATGTCAGGGAGGCAAAAACACAAGTTACTTACTTTAGTTCAAGAGGCCAAATATACTGACTTTAGATTACAATCCTTATAACTTTTGAAGGAAACTTCTCTTTGTTTCTTTCCAAAATAATTTTCAGGCTACAGAGAGTTTCATTTAAAAATCTTTGTCACATGAAATAATTTCTCTTAAGTTTATGGTGAAGAGAAATTGTTTCATGTGACAAAATCTTTTAGCTGCTTTGTTTAGTTTATTCCTAGGTATCTTAAAATTTTTGCTGTGGTAAAGGGAATTGTTTGTTTAGTTTCTTTTACTGAGAATTCATTATTGATATATAAAAATGCCATCAATTCTGGGTGTTAATTTTGTATCCTGCTACATTGCCAAATTCATTTATTAAATTTAGTAGTTTTTTGGTGGAGGCTTTAGAATTTTCTATGTAAAATATCATGTCATCTGTGAATAATGAGAGTTTCACTTCCTCCTTTCCAATTTGGATGCATTTTACTTTTTCTTCTTGTCTAATTACTGTTGCTAGCACTTATGGTACTATGTTGAATAAGAGTGGTGAAAGCAGACTTCCCCATTTTTTCCTGTACTTAGGGGAAATGGTTTTAGTTTTTGCCCATTGACTATGATGTTGGCTGTAGGTTTGTCATATATGATCTTTATTATGTTGAGGTATGATCCCTGTATTCCCACTTTGCTGAAAGTTTTTATAAAAAATGGGTATTATATTTTGCCAAATGCTTTTTATGTGCTATTGATATGATCATGGGATTTTTGTCTTTCAACTTGTTTATGTGATGTATCACATTTATTGATTTGTGAATACTATAACAGCCTTAAATTCCTGGAATAAATGGAATAAATCCAACTTGGTCATGGTGTTATGATCTTTTTAATATATTGCTGGATCTCATTTGCTAATATTTTGTTGAGGATTTTAGCATCTATGCTCATCAGGTATATTTGCCTGTAATTCTCTTTCTTTGTAGTGTCTTTATCTGGTTTTGGAATTAGTATAACACTGGCCTCATATAAAGAGCATCGAAGTGTTCCTTCCTCTTGGATTTTTTTTTTTTAATAGTTTGAGGAATATAGGTGTTAGTTCTCTTTGAATGTTTGGAAAAACTCCCCTGGGAAGCTGTTTGGACCAGGGCTTTTGTTTGCTGGAAATTTTTTTATTAATTCTTTAACTTCATCATTTGTTATTGACCTCTTCAGGTTTTCTGATTCTTCCTGATTCAGTTTTAGAAGATTGTATTTTTCTGGGAATTTGTCCCTTTCTTCCACATTGTCCAGCTATTGGTATATAGTTGCTCATTGTATTTTCTTACAATCCTTTGTGTTTCTGTGATGTCAGTTGTCACTTCACCGCTTTTGTTTCTGATTTTAATTACTTGGGTTCTCTTTGTTTGTTGATGAGTCTGGCTAAAGGTTCGTCAATCTTGTTTATTTATTTTTTAATCATGTAGTGACCTTTACTGTCTCTTGTGATTGGCCTTCATTTTGAAATCCATTTGGCCAGATATGAGTATTACAACCCAGTTTGTTTGTTTGTTTCCTTTAGCATTTCTGGCAGTGCTGTTTGGTGGTGATAAACTCCTTTCGCTTTTTTTTTTTCTTCTGAGAAGCTCTTTATTTCACCCTTTATTTTGAATGATAGCCTTGCTGGATAGAGTAGTCTTGGTTTCAGTTCTTTGGTTTTCATTATCTTGAATACTTCATACCATTCCCTTCTGGCCTGTAGAGTTTCTGATGAGAAACAGCTGACAGCCTTATGGGGAATCTCCTTTGTAGGTAACTAATTGATTTTCTCTTGCTGCCTTTAAGATTCTCTCTTTGTCTTTAATTGCTGGCATTTTAATTATGATGTGTCTGGGTGTGGGCCTACTTGGGTTGTTCTTGCTTGGGACTCTGTGATCTTGTGTGACTTTTTCCTTCACCTGTTTAGGGAAGTTTTCTGCCATTATTTCTTCAAATACATTCTCCATCCCTTGCTCACATTTTCCCCCTTCTGGTACTTCTATGATGTGAATATTGGTATGATTCATTGTCCCACAGCTCCCTTGAGCTGTCTTCTTGTTTTTTTAATTATTTTTTCTTTTTGGTTCTCTGATTGAGTGATTTTTTTTTCTACCCTTTCTTCTAATTCACTGATCCAATCTTCGGCTTCCCCTAATCTGCTGTGTATTCTGTCCACTGTGCACTTTATTAATGCTGTGTCATTCTTTATAGTTATTGTCTCTTTTCTCATGCTGTTAAGCATCTTTGCCATAATTATTCTGAACTCTATGTCTGGTAAATTTCTTATCTCCATTTCATTTAGCTCTTCTTTTGCAGAATTCTCTTTTTCTTTCATGTGAGTTTGTTGTTATTGTCGTTGTTGTTTTGTGTTGGTTTTTTTGTCTCCCCATTTTGGCTGCCTCTTTGGGTTTGTGTCTACTAGTATATATTAGCTATGACCCCCAATATCTAGTTCTAGACAGTGTCTGATGCTGTTTCTGACTGACCCTGAGTACCCTGTTTGGGGCTATCAGAAACCCACAGCTTTTGGCTCCCTCTGCTGGGGCTGGGTGTCTTTGGAAAGAACCAAGGTCTCTTTTCCTAGTCCCAGCTAGTAGAGTCCTTTTATTTATTTATTTTTATTATGTATAGGTTTTGTGTGTATAGCTTAGTGTTCTTTATGTAGTGTTCCTCTCAATATTTCCAGTACCCCAACTGGCATCATACATAGTTATCACAATATTATTGGCTATATATAAGTATCATGTGCTTTACTGACTTTCCTGTGACTATATTGTAACTATCAATTTGTGCTTCTCAGTTCCTTCACCTCTTTCTACCAGTGTCTGCCCCCAATCAAAAGAACAGATGTGCCCCTATGTTCATTGCAGAATTATTTACAATAACAAAGCTATGGAAGCAACTCAGTACCCAAAATTGATGAGTGGATAAAAAAAGCAGTGGAATATTGCTCAGCCATTTGAGACCTAGATAGTATTATGCTCAGTGAAATAAATTAGTCACAGAAAGACAATTACTGTATGATTTCACTTATATCTGGAATCTAAAGAACAAAATAAATAAGCAAACAAAATTGAAACAGACTCAAAGATACAGAGAGAGAACTGGTGGTTGCCAGAAGAATTTACTTTTTAATTTAGAAATGATGAAATAGGGATACATTGCTTTATTGCAGTTCACTTTGTTATGCTTCACAATATTGCACTTTCATCGACAATGAGTCAAGACCCTCCACCAGCAAAATTATTATGACTCACAGAAGGCTTAGTTGATGGCTAGCATTTTTAGCAATAAAGTATTTTTTAATTAAGCAATGCACATTGTGGGTGTTTTTTTTTTTAGACATAATGCTATTGCACACTTAATAGGCTACAGTATAGTATAAATACAACTTTTATATGCACTGGGAAACCAAAAAATTCATATAATTCACTTTATTGCAATATTTACTTTACTGTGGTCATCTGAAACTAAACCACAATATCTCTGAGGTATGCCTATATTAAACAATATTGAAATTTAATTTCAGTCTATTTCTAATTATAAAGAGCTAGGCTTTTTAACCAATCCTCCTGCTAAAATTAACTAAAAATAAAGAATAATTTTTTTCTAATCTCCTTAAAATCATCAAAGAAATGACAAGGTAATAAATTACTAGACCAAGGTTTAGGAGACTGTAAAAAGCCATAAAGGCAAGAAAGGCCACCAAATCCTTTTGCCCTGAGGCCATATACTAGGGGACTTATATTACTATTTTGAAGACATCACAGAATAAGAATAGAAATCAAATCTCAGGGTCCACCAGGTTGAAAGGTTAATATTAGTCTTTTTTAAAAATATATATTTTTATTTATTTTAGAGAGGAAGAGAGAGGTAGAGAGATATAGAAATTAATGATGAGAGAGAATCGTTGATCAGCTGCCTCCTGTATGCCCCACACTGAGGATCACACCCACAACCCCAATATGTGCCCTGACCAAGATTCAAACCAAGGTCTCCTCATTCATAGGTCATTGCTCAACCACTGAGCCATGCCAACTGGTCACTATAAGTCTTTTGTTAACCTAGAATCCCAAATGAAGAACCCTCAGAATAAAGATAAACATGAAGTAAAACAACCTGCCCCTCCCCCTCAAAAAACAGACCCTAGATTGAGGTATCTTAATGCTGAAAAGAGCAAAGAAGGAGAAAAAAACACATACACATAGTCTGTTCCTGAGTGGTTCTCCCCAGAGCCCAGCCACCTGGATTTTAAATTACTAACTAAATTTAAACCTCGGAGTGGCTCAGAAAATGTCAAGCCATGGCTTTAATTTGAATTGGTTACAGAGAGGCAACTGCCTGGAAGAGGCAAATGCAGAATTGTCTGGAGAAGGGCTCCTTCACCCAACTCACAAGAATCACCAAAACTCATGTCTCATGGACAATGAACAGTGTCAAAGTCAATGGTAACCAAGTTACAAGAAACTAAGTTATAATGAGAAAGGAAAAGCAGCAAAAACAAAACAGCATTATCTAAACAGATCCTGAAAGAATCCAGATCCTGGAATAATTAAAGGCAAATTATAAAATGGCTATATTTAAAGAAATAGAGATTTAAAATATATGAAGTAAACAGGAACTTGGGGGGAAGGGGAGTGGGGAGGGGGAAAATGACCTAGCAGATTTGAAGAACCAATTAGAATATCTAGAATAAAAAATACAAAAACATAAATTGAAAACTCATATGCTTTCACTCATATGTAAGATATAAAAGTGAAAGCAACAAGTGAACAAACAAGACAAACAAGCAAAATCTCATAGACTTAGAAAACAGTACAGTGGTTACCAGTAGGAAGGGGGTGGGAGGTAGTAAAGGGTAAACTGGGTCAAATATATGATGATGGAAGGATATTTGACTTTGGCTAGCAAACATACAATGCAATATACAGATGATGTATTATAGAATTATGTACTTGAAACCTATATAATTTTATTAGCCAATGTCACCCAAATAAATTTAATAAAATATTTTAAACAATTAAATAAAAAATAAATAAAATACAAAAGAAACCCCTCAATAGATGTGTTTAAAAGAAGATTCAACAAAGCTGGAGAGAACTAGAATATAAAACAAAATAAATTATCCCAACTATAGCATAAATAGAAAAAAATGGGAAACATAAAGGGGTAATTAAAAGAAATGGAAGTTGAAGAAGGTCTACAATAATCAATTGTCTTGTGATATACTGATAGCAAACATTTGGAAGGTAAGATTTTTAAAAATACCATCCTATATAATAAAAGGCCAGCCACCATAAGCTTAACAACCAGAATGACCAGAGACCAGAACCATCACAGCCCCTTGCTGGGCTGGCCCTGCCCCCAAGCAAGTGGTTAGGGGCAATCAGCAGGCAGGCAGAATGGTTAGGGGTGATCAGGTAGGCAGGCAAGAGGTTAGGGGTGATCAGGTAAGCAAGCCAGTGGTTAGGGGCAATCAGGTAGGCAGACAGCCCCTCCCTGGGCTGACTCTACCCCTAAGCAAGCAGTTAGGGGTGATAAGGTAGGCAAGCAGAGTTGTTAGGGGAGATTAGGCAGGCAGGGGAGCATTTAGGGGCACCAGGCAGGCAGGCAGAGGGGTTAGGGGCTATCAGGCAGGCAGGCAGGTGAGTGGTTAGGAGCAGTGGTCCCAGATTGCAAGTGGTCCCGTGGGGAGCGGGCCTAAACCAGCAGGCGGACATCCCCAGAGGGGTCACAGACTGTGAGAGAACACAGGCCAGGCTGATGGACTGCCCCCTGAGTACATGATTTCATGCACAGGGCCTCTAGTTTATAATAACAAAATTCGTGCATGGGCGTGTGTGTCCCTCAGCCCAGCCTGCACCCTCTCCAATCTGGGACCCCTCAAGGGATGTCCAACTGCCCTTTTAGGCCTGATCCTGGTAGGATCGGGTCTAAACAGGCAGTCAGATATCCCTCTCACAATTCAGGACTGCTGGCTCCCAACTGCTTGCCTGCCTGCCTTCCTGATTGCCCCTAACCACTTCTGCCTGCCAGCCTGATCACCCCCTAACCACTCCCCTGCCAGCCTGATTGCCCCTAACTGCCCTCCCCTGCAGGCCTGGTCCCTCCCAACTACCCTCCCGTGCTGGCCATCTTGTGGCGGCCATCTTGTGTCCACATGGGGGCAGCCATCTTGTGTGTTGGAGTGACGGTCAATTTGCATATCACTCTTTTATTAGGATAGTATAAAAACAAAATACTGTCTATTTTGTCTAGGTTGTCCACTTTGTTGGCATGTAGTTGCTCATAGTATTTGTAATGTTTTTTCAATCTCTATGTCATTTATTTCCACTTTGTAGTACTATGATTTCCCCCCTCAGGACTGTTTACACTATGTCCCATAGATTTGGGGTTGTTGTGTGTCCACAGCTTGTGGCTCCCTCTGCTGAGGCTGGATGCATGTGGAAGGACCAAGCTGTCCATCAAGGTCTGCTTTTCCTCTCCCAAGGCCAAGAGACAGGTCAGGCAAAGACTGAAAGCATTCAGAAATCCACCTCTGCCTGCAAGCTGATAGTTAGTCTCATTAACTTAATGAGCCTCAGGCTGTAGCGCTCCATTGGATATAAACTCCACAGGATGGGAGCATTTCCAATGGGTGGGGAAATTTCTTCCCACCCAGGCAAAAGCTCATTGATGAGAAAGCTCTGAATGAAAAAGATGGTTTCTGCCTTTTGGGGGAATGTCCTCTCTGCTTTCTCCCCGCCTAACTCATGCAGCTATAGTCCACTCTGCTCTCCCACTGACGGAGCCCAAGGTAAGTGGTTACAAATAAAAGTCTGTTGGTCCTTTAAGGGGGTGTCTGCATATCTAGCCATCTGTCTCTGCCAGATGGAACCCCAGGTGCTTTTCACAGCCAGATGTTAGTAGGCACCTTTTCCAGTTCTGGTACTCTGGGCTGGGGAACCTGGTTTGGGGTTTAGACCTCAGACTTCTCTGGGGGAACCACCTGCAACTGAGATATCTCTCCAGGACTTCAGCTGATGCCTGAGATAGATGGGACCCTGACCAGCCCTCTCATGACTCCACACTTCCTACCAGGCTCAGTGCAGTCTCCTTGTTAAGCCCTTGGTTGTAAGGGTTCTCTTCAGGTAGTCTTCAGTTGGTTATTCAAGATAATTTTTCTATATTTTAGTTTTAATTTCAGTTTGGTCCTGGGAGAATATCAGTGTAGCTCCTACTTAATCTGCTGCCATCGTCCCTCCTCCTCCTCTCTCATCTTTAGATGGGAGGAAGTTAGTTGACATTAATCACAAGCAACCATGAACTTGATTACATTTTCGATTATATTCAAACAAGAACAATATCCAGCCTCTTTGGTTATTTTGAAATATTTGCCTACTGTAGAACTACTTACCATAGCTATACATCACGCTATCTAGAATTATACACACACACACACACACACACACACACACACACACACACCAGAAATTCACAGACAATACATTTAGTGACCATGACTAACAGAGAGGAAGAGAGAAGCAGCCTTTATGAGGGGAGAAGCATAGAAGAAACAGTAGACTGGCACAGCTTTTCTACATTGACATTATTCATGTGTATCATCATTAATTACAATGATCATCTCCTACAGTGAGCACTCTGCTTGGCCCTACACCCATATTTTAAATTTTTAGCACATATTTTCTCCCAGGCTTTTAATAAACTGCAGTGAAAGATAAGAGAAGTCTACATTACATGGTCTTTTGGCCTGTCCCTGCTCCCAGCTATCTTAAACTACACTTAACACTTTCAAAAACAACAGTACATTTTATCACAACCAACAAGATAGCTGGCTGTCTCCTCTTAATCCATTGCTCTCAATATCTTTTGCAGAAGAGCAAGGCACAGGAATGCTAGAACAGAGTCCAGACCTTATCTGAAACACAAGTGGAATATCTGGGACACAAGCCCATTTTATTTTTCCAATATGCAAGAGGAATGCATATTCTTGCTATGACCTTAAAAGCTAAATGTATTATCTTCCAGAGATATATAAAATCACATTTTTAAGGAAAAAAACCACCTGTTCACTTCATTGCCTTTTCTGCTTCATATATTCCTCCAAATAACACAAATTGGGAATCATATAAAGCCTTATTACCAAGGTAACTTCCTCACTTTACATATAGTATCTCAACTTTGTTATTCACCATTCAAATTTTATTGACTCCTTACTTGTCCACTACCTTAAACTATTTTCTTTACAATTTCCTACAAATTGCCTTACTCAATGGGCATGGTCAGGTTATTGTTAAGAACTCCCTCTTTTCTGAAACTCTCTCCTTTGGCTTCTATGCCTTCTCTCCTTGTTTCTGTCCTACCATTCTGATAATCCCTTTTCTGTATTCTTTGCAGATTTCCTCCTCAACCTGTCTCTAAAATATACATGTCCTTCATAGCTCCTTCCCACAGCCCTTCACTCGTCTCATTCTTTATACTTTTCAGAATGCCTCCATACAAATTCATGGTTTCACTTACCACTCACTCAAAGACTACTCCTAAATCTCCTCCAGCAAAGCTCTTCCCCTTCCGGAGTCCAGATTTATGCATTATTATACCTACTAGAAACACCATTCAGATGTTCCCCAGATACTTTGTACTCAATTGGGCTGTCTTTGCTTGGGATAACATAACAAAATAGTACAGAAAGGATGGCTTAAAAATAGAAATTTAATATGACAATGGAAAGAAATTAGACTTTGGGTGGGGAGTACACAATAGAGTACACAGATGTCAAATTATAATCTGGTACATCTGAAAGTTATATGATGTGTGAAGTAAAGCCAAGGTAAGGGTGTAGAAAGTTGGCAAGTCCAAGGATTTTATTTAAGGTAAGATCTAAAGGATATTTATGCAGTTATTAAAAAGAAGAAATTTAATTTAAAAATTTAATAGGTAATATTACTGATAATTTACTTTGTGCCCATATTTTATTAGCATTTTATATGTACTAGCTCATTAAGTCTCATTATCTGTAAAGTAGATATTATTCATATTCTTACAGATGAGAAAATAGATGCAAAGAACTTAGAAAGTGGCCTCCTATTGGGCATAGACTATTGGAATCGCCTGCTAACTAGTTTTTCTGCATTCTCTTAGTTATCTGTCTAATCTTTTTCATACATACCTATGGGAGTAATCTTTGCTAGATTTCATCTTGACATTTCTTTGGTCAAAAGTCTTCAGTGGCCCGGCAAGTATGGCCCAGTGGTTGAGCATCAACCCATGAACCAGGGGGTCATGGTTTGATTCTTGGTCAGGGCACGTGCCCAGGTTACAGTAGGGGGTGTGCAGGAGGCAGCCAGTCAATGATTCTTTCTCATCTTTGATGTTTCCATCTCTCTTTCTCCATCCCTCTCTCTGAAATAAAACAAAACAAAACACATTTTTAAAAAAGTTTAAAAAACTCTTCAGTGGCTCCTCATGCTTTCGGACAACATTCAATTCCTTGGCATTGCCTAAAATGCCCCTCATGATATAGCCCCTGCTTAACTCTCCAGGCCCTGTTGGGAGAGGCAGTTCACCGTAAGCATTAAGTGTCTCTGCACTTTACTTGCTGAGTGCACCAGACTGCAAGACTCACTCATCTCCTAACACTGAGCAGTCCCTTTAGTTGGCCACATAGGTTTCTAACTAGGTCAAGGTGCCGCAGCAAGACTACTGTGTAACTGCTTGGTCTATCAGAGAGAGGCACTGGATAATGGGTTATTTGCTTAAAAAGTATTGTGCCCTTGGCTTTGGGTTCCTTAGCTGCAATGCAAATCCACTGAATGTGTAGCAATATCTGGGTCCATTACATTACCCATGTGGGACTTTGGGAAGAAGGGAACTCATGAAAATATGCTGATGCTCGTGCTGCTTGCTATACCATCCTATCTAATAAAAGGGTAATATGCAAATTGACCATCACTCCAACACACAAGATGGCCACCCCCATGTAGTAAAAGATGGCTGTCCCCATGTGGACACAAGAAGGCCACCATGAGGTGGCCAGCAGGGGAGGGCAGTTGTTGGCAATCAGGCCAACAGGGGAGGCCAGTTGGGGCGACCAAGCTTGCATGGAAGGACAGTTGTGGGGGACCCAGGCCTGCAGGGGAAGGCAATTGGGAGCGACAAGGCCTGCAGGGAGGAGAGTTGGGGGAAACCAGGCCTGCAGGGGAGGGTAGTTGGGGGCAATTGGGCTGGCAGGGGAGCAGTTAGGCATCAATCAGCCTGGCAGGGGAATGGTTAGTGGGTGATTAGGCTGGCAGGCAGAAGCAGTTAGGGGCAATCAGGCAGGCAGGCAGGCAAGTGGTTGGGAGCCAGCAGTCCTGGATTGTGAGAGGGATGTCTGACTGCCTGTTTAGGCCCGATCCCAATATGAGGTTGGGCCTAAACAGGCAGCCGGACATCCCTCAAGGGGTCCCAGATTGAAGAGGGTGCAGGTTGGGCTGTGGGACACACACACACACACACACACACACACACACACACACACACAACCTGTGCACGAATTTCGTGCACCAGACCTCTAGTCTTATATAATAAAAGCCTAATATGAAAATTGTTCGACCAGGAGTTCAACCAGAAGTTTGACTGCTCACTTTGACATACACTGATTACCAGAGGACGGTGCAGAACATGGCGGGTGTTGGCGACACAGCACTGGCAGTGGGTGGTAGTAGGGGTGCTGCCAGCCCCAATGGGCCCCGATGAGAGTGGGACCACGGTGAGATGGTGGAGCAGGTGAGTGGGTAATGCCAGACCAAGGCAGGTGTGAGTGGGGGCCCGATTGCCCCACCAATCACCCCACAGACAGTGACCAGTGGCAACAGTGGAAGGCGGGGCAGCCACCTGGCTCCCAGGAGCTAAGGGAGCCAGGCGGGGGGCCTGGCCCTGAACAATCGCCCTGCAGACAGCAACCAGCAGCCTGCATGCCCTGATCGCCCTATCAAGGCCAGACCAAGGGCTAGAATGGGGAACTGGAGGTGGATGGTGGTGACCAACCTCTCACAGCACCCGGGTAGGGGACTGCGACCTCTCACTGGCTACCTGGGGGTGAGGGTGATGGGAAAGAAGGTGCAGTGAGAATGCGGCATATTCGCTGAGCTCGCTCTTACTCCCCCTGCTACCCTCCCCTGGGATACCAGGGCTCGCATGCTGGGGAAGACCCTGTGCTCAGGTGCCAGGCACCCATGAGGAGCCTGCCCTGCACCCTCACAGACTCTTCCAGGTGAGCTGGGCTGCAGTTGCTAGGACCAAAGGGGCTGGTCAGGCTCCCCATGGGTTCATGCAAGAGCTGGTCTGCGTAGCTAGTCGGGAGAGAGCGTGCTGCTCACCCAGGTTCCATGTGGCGCTGCTGGGCAGCCCAGAGGCCCACACTGCACCCTGGCCTGTGGCGTCCAGCCACGCTCACTACATCTCCATGTTGGGACTTGGGCACCATTACTCAGGTGGAGAAGGTAGGGGAGGCTGGGGGCCCAGGTGCTGCCCAGGTGCTGCCCAGGGCCCAGAGGTCAGCTGGGACCTGCCCTTCCATGCCAGATGCTCATGCTTCGATCACCAGCCAGGCCTAGGGATTGCACCTGTGCACAAATTTCATGCACCAGACCTCCAGTTAATAATAAAGTCCTTAGTCTCTGATTTAGGAGTCTCATGTCTGCCAGCATCCATAATATTGTGCCACAATAATTTATTAGTTTGAAAATAGGGGGAAATTCCATACCCTTCTCAGTTTTTAATAACCCCATCTCCTCCTATCTCTTGTTCTATCTCTCATCCTATGGTCTAGTTGTACTAAACAGTTTTTTGTTCCTGTGCCTTTAAAAATACTCATCTTTCTTATCAAAATCTTATTTCCTTTGTTTTCAATAACTGAAAGTACTTCTCTTCCAAGATGCCTTCCAGATTGTTAGTATGATTTTGATGGCCTCTGTTGCTTTTCCCATAACACCATGTGCACACCTCTATAGAGCTCTTGACAGTGTGGCTTATTTCATTCCTGCAGCTTCTCCACCAGACAGAAAGCTTCTTGAAGGTAGAGGTCATGTTTTATATGTCTTTGTATGCCTGGCATCTAGAGACTTTGTATCCTGCAATGCTTGGTATGGAAATGTTCAATAAATATTATATTATTGAATGAATAACTAGACCCTAATAGATTGACTCTTTTTGATGGGTGAGCTTAGAAATAAATTATCCTCTGTCTCCCTCTTTGTCCTTCAGATATTTTCTCTTTTTACCTGCCCATCTCTCTCTATTTTTCCTATTCTAAGACATACCCTACTCTGTGTGCTTACCTAGATGCAAATAGACTTAAGTGAGGCAGAAGGATGACTGCACAGCACTGAGGTGGATTCCATGCACCATATGGGAAAATTAATTTCAACATATACACTGAGTGGCCTATTATTATGATCTCTGAACTCATAATAATCTGGCCACTCAGTGTATATCCTATATAATAAAAGATTAATATGCAAATTGTCCCCTGGACCAGGATTTTGACCAGCAGGCAGGCTGGCCAACAGTCCATGTCCCCTCCCCCTGGCCAGGCTGGCCGGACCCCACCCATGCATGAATTCATGCACCGGGCCTCTAATATATATATATATTCACACACACACATTCTCTCTCTCTCTCTCTCTCTCTCTCTCTGAGTGGCCAGATTATTATGCGTTCAGAGAACATAATAATCTGGCCACCCACTCAGTGTATAGTCAGTGTATAAAGAGAGAGACTAAACTTCCTTCCCTCTCCCAAACTTCCTAAGAAATTGCAAAAATGGATTAAGTAGCAGGGATGAGGTAGTGTTTATATTATTTTAATATTTTAAAATGTACACACATGCACAGAGCCCCCTGGTGATAAAAATGGACTATGTAAAAGAAAATGCCTAGCTCAGCGGGCATGGCTCAGTGGTTGAATGTTGATCTATGAACCAGGAGGCCACAGTTTGATTCCTGATCAGGGCAAATGCCCAGGTTGCGGGCTTGATCCCCAGTGTGAAGCGTGCAGGAAGCAGCTGATCAATGATTCTCTCTCATCATTGATGTTTCTATCTCTCTATCCCTCTCCCTTCCTCTGAAATCAATAAAAATATATTTTAAAAATATTACCTAAGACTCTGGCTGATTTCAGACAAATTTTCTACTGCCGCAGTGGAAAGTTCAGCTTTAAATGAGACCTCTTTTCCATCTACAGAATCACCATAAACCCTGAAGGTATATCCTGACATGTGTTAAATAAATGCATGTGCTAATAACTAATGTTCATGGTATGAATGAGTAACCCCACAGAGGCTGTATTAAAAAGAAACATTTTCATAGGGAAAGTAGCAATTTCTTTTCTAGGGAAAGTATGTGTCCTCCCCTACTTCCTTAATTACTGTCCTGATTCTGACTAAGTGTACTAAATGACTAAGTGGCTAAGACTTCATACTAGTGGACTTTATTTCTAAGCCAGTTATTGAGCGATTCTCTCTCAGCTCCTTTCTCATCCTTCCATATGCAGCACTGTAATTCTGGCACTGACTGCAGACTCCAGTTCCTTCCAGGTTTGCCTCTTCGCAATGGAGCTGATAGAAAAAGAAGGGTCTTGCTTCTTGTCCATGCACATTGCTGTCAGGGTCACACTGCCTCACTTTTTCTTAATTTTCAAGAACCTCACTCTTCTCCCATCAATGGCAGAAAGCCCATCACCATGGGGCAGCATCTTCCCAGAGCTGCTTCTGCTCTCTTTCCCTCTCAGTTCTACTTGCTAATAGAACTCGTGGCAGATTCTCCACTCTCCTTCTAGTGAGGTCATCATGCTGCCTTTTCTTTCACTCACCCGCTTTTACAGCACCCTGTGGGATCACAGCTCTGTTCATTTTTAGGACAATTGCTAAAGAGCAACTGAGATGAGTCCAAAAACTAGCAGCCAAGACATAAATATTTGTGCATATGTGCTTAAAAATAACCAATCTGGAATGAGATAATAGGAAAAGTCCAGATAGAACAACATTTGTCCTGGTATGAGGTCATAAGTGGCTTTACTGCTGGGTGCACTTTTTCCCATTTGTACCATAAGTGTTTAAAAGCAAAAATAATCTCCTGTATTTCTTAATCT
Organism: Corynorhinus townsendii; assembly: GCA_026230045.1. NCBI lineage: Eukaryota > Metazoa > Chordata > Mammalia > Chiroptera > Vespertilionidae > Corynorhinus > Corynorhinus townsendii. Next base: position 136,059,267 of record JAPDVU010000002.1, on the reverse strand, counting down.
GTTTTCTCTCCAAAACATACTAAGGAATTATTTTTTGTTGTTGTTCAGTGTCCAGTATTACTTTTTCTGTTTTAAAGAGGAATAAATTAAGGTGATTGCAATTTTAGTAATATCTCATAATTTTCAGCTCAACTAAAAGCCTAAAGCTTCATTAATTTCTTAAAGAGATTATGCAGCCTTGCAGCGAGGAGGAGGGGAGAATAAGAAGGAAGGAAAAGGAAATGCAGCAGCAGTAACTGCCACTGCTGCCACCCCCACCTCCATGGCTGCAGTCCCTTATCACATAGTTCCCCAGCTTACTTTGTGCCCCTCCAGGTCACCGCCCTTCTGTGTTCTAGAAATATTCAGGAAACTGGATGAACAACCTTAAGAAAGCTGATCAGCAGCCTGATTGCTGTTCCGAGTCATCTGCAAAATCTATCCTAGCTCTCATCAATTTTTCCAGGGTAAATGATTTGAATAAAGATGTCAATAATCTTCTAAGTGAACTGAAATGGCATGTTGGTAGCAATGCTAGCTAAACTTTTCATGGGAAAATCAAAGTCCAAAAGGATTTCAATAAGCAGACCAATGGTGTTAATTAGAACATTTCAATCCAAACTACTATAAGATAAGGGAAGATTAGCACAAGTGATAGAGATGAAGAAGTTTTATTGATTGAAGGTTCAGTATCAATCATTCATATGACTGGTTATTTGTATGATCACACAGGATCTCCTGGCGCCCTTTACTGAATCCTATTACAATGCTCATCACACAGTATCTTCCCTACTACATTTTAAGCTCTCTGAGGGACGAGATAATGTCTTTCTTCTTTTCTTCCTTCCTTTCCTTTCCTTCCTTTTCTTTTCCCGTTCCCCTTCTCTCTTTCTTAGAATATAACACATTGTGGGTGCTTAATGACAACTATCAAAATGAAGTAAACTATACCTTTTAACTATAAAACTGAACACCATTTATACTATACCAAAATGAAATTATTTGAAGACTGTAGTACTATTTCTGTTGTATTAAGGTCAAGTTATATGGGATGGTGCAATAATTAAAGGATGAGTGCTTGGGAATTAGACTGCCTCGGTGCTGGTCCTGCTTCCTAGGCGAACAATCATGACCAAGTTCCTTAGGCCTTTCTATACTTCAGTTTCCATATCTATAATAAGCACCTACTTCATAGGGTTGTTGTGAGAATTAAATGAGGTAATATATATATAAAGTACTTAAATAGATCTGGCACAAGGTAAGTACTCAATATTATTTAATTATATTAATAGTAGTAGTATTAAAATGATGATAATTGGTAGTAGTATTAAAATGACAACAACTCTATAATTGAAGTTATAAGACAGTGACAGACTAGAAGAAAATATTCACAATATATAAAATGGACAAATAATAACCATACAGAATATATAAAGAACTTCAAAATTCAATTTCAGAAAATAACATTAAAATGAGGAAAAGAAATAAAATTGTATTAATTGCAGTAGAAACTCATTAATAATTTGAAAAATGCAAAGTAAAATCCATGAAATAACATTTCTTCCTTATTGAGTTGGCAGTCATTGTAATTGGCACAAACACGTTGGGACAATTTGGCAATATTTATTAAAATTGAGCATGTGAATATCCAAGAATCTGGTGGTTTTCACATCAGGGTCATCCAAAAGGTTCACAAACATACAGAGTTTTACTGGATTGACCTAAGAGCTGGCCTGTGTTCACTAAGCCATTTCCACATCCATCCCAAATCTGACTTCAGTGCATTGCTCCTGAGTTCCAAACCTTTGGTAACCAAACAAAATAGAAACCTCCTTTAATGATTACTAAAAGAACCATAAAGCCTTTGGTCTTCTAGTCTTTCCTGCATTACATTTCTGTTAAGAGTGAATCTTTGTGTTAAAATGGAACGTTCAGTTACATGGTAGAGGGTGGTGAAAGTGATAACAATGTTCAATTAACCATTTTGCCTCTATTATTTCCAGACTAATGTTAAAAATCAAAACTCTATTGTGGAGGAAGGAAAGAGTACATGAGAACAAAGAGGAGGCAATATTTTTAATACTCAATGACTTATTTCATGTATGTAGGTATAGGTAATTCTGGTATGTTATCCTCAGTATTTATGCCTAAAATGTATTATTAGCTGGAATAAAAAGCACCTTGAATAATCAGAGGAGTATATGTTGTTGATACTAGTTTTTTAAATGCACCCAAAATGTTTTTCTGGGATTACGAAGCTGCCCAAAGTAAGTTGGATAAAAATCCACAAATAAAACATGTTCATAATTTCTTTCTGATTTGGGGAGTGTTCTTCAATAAAGCAGTTAAAAAACACAGTATAAAACCATATTATTAAACATCCATTCCAGTTGAAGTTAATGTTAATCTAATTATATTTATGAAACACTTCATGATTTCTACTCCCATTAATAAAATAAAATAAAATTATATGCTTTTTTCTAGACCAGAGTTTTAGCACTAGGTAGCATTCTCTTTCTTTCTTTCTTTTTTAATTCTTACCCAAGGATATGTTTTGTTTGTTTGCTTGTTTTAGAGAGAGGAAAGGGGAGAGAGAGACAGAGAGAAACATCGATGTGAGAGAGAAACCTTGACCTGTTGTCTCCTGCACGCACTCTGACAGGGAATTGAACTTTAAACCTTTTTGTGTATGGAATGATGTTCCAATCAACTGAGCCACCCAGCCAGGGCTCATTCACTTTCTTTAAATATCAGGAAAGTTTCATCCTCAGGTCTATAAACTAATGGCATTATTTATACGTGGTTTAATTTAATTATTCCCTGCAGCAGAAAACCAACAATCAATATATGCACACCAACATATGCCAAAGAAATACCAGGCTTTTTAAATTACATATCTTACTTCAAAAGTAACTTATAATTATAGCTAATAGTACACCACATTATTATAAATTAATGAGGAACATCTCAATTAATTTTTTGTTTGCATAACTTATTATAAAGTGAATAAATTAATTATATCTACATCATTTAAATCACTACAATATGCATTCTGCAATTTATTCCCATAGTTCTAGTAGTATTTAATATTTATTCAATATTAAATTCAACTTAAATTTAAATTTAAGAAATACTTAATGAGATTTTTGACTCTTATATTGCCATTTATTTGAATTTAAAATGAAGATAAACTATTCGTGTCAGATTTAATACGGATATTAGTTTTGTCAATTTAGGGAGGATAATTTTATAAGTTAAAAGAGATAAATCTGCTGAAACCGGTTTGGCTCAGTGGATAGAGCGTTGGCCTGCAGACTGAAGGGTCCTGGGTCCAATTCCAGTCAAGGGCATGTACCTTGGTTGCGGGCACATCCCTAGTGGGGGGTGTGCAGGAGGCAGCTGATCGATGTTTCTCTCTCATCGATGTTTCTAGCTCTCTATCCCTCTTCCTTCCTCTCTGTAAAAAATCAACAAAATATATCTTTAAAAAAAAAGAGCTAAATCTGCATTTTCAATGTTTTCATAAAAATATTTTTAAAACATAGTACAATAAATATTTTTATCAGTAATAAAATTAATAGTGTTTCTATTTTTCAGCTATCACAGACCCTATTGGTGTCTCACTGCATATCCCAAATGGCCCACCTTTGACTTCATGGCACCTTCTAGTCTTAAGGACACAAGTCTTTCTGCTTCTTCACTTGAGAAGTGCTCTCTCTGGTACCCAGCCATGTACAGAGGCAGGCAATGAAAGTGCATGAATTCTCAACTTTCCTGTCCTTTGCTGGGACAGTTCTAAATATCATCCTATATGATACTTAGAGGTCCCCATTAAGATACAGTTTGTGAGTCCAACTCTCAGGTAAACTTCTTAAACCTAAGGCCTACCTAATCTTATTTACTTTTGGGAGAACCCAAATTAAGACACCAACCTGATCTACAGGTGCTTCAGTGAAAGAGCAACAAGTATAACTAAAAGTTATTTGGTAAATCTAGGTGTATCTTCCAGAACTTGAGACTTAATAACTCTCCTAATTGGGAAACAGATCTTTTTCATGTCATGTGGTTTTCAACTTTTACCAATTTGAAGAATTTAATAGAATTTTCAGCAAAGAGAACACTAAATATAATTTTTGATGATAAATTACTAAGTGGTGTTTGGCATATAATTTGGGTGGAATTGAAAGAATTGGATGAAATTGTAATAAAAAAAACCCTTTCATTCCCATTTATTTACTACCATAAATAACTTTGCTCACCAGTTGCCTCTTTTAAAAAGGTGGGATACAGGAACAAAATCAATGCAGAAATCTGTACTGTTCTAGTATTAAACCCAACAATGGATACATGAGCTAATTAAGAGAGAAGCACCATTCATATAATTTCAAAAGAAACATTTTCAATGACATTTTATTTTTCTGCTTAATAAATTACAAAATATTATAATTATTTTATAATAGTTTTGTTGTCTTGATCAGTTGTGTAACAATAACGATTGCAACAACTCAATCTAGGAGATTTGTCAAAGAGGGGTTTAATAGGGTGGTCAGAAAAGGGACTTTCTGGCATTAAAATATATTACATGAAGATAAAATTCTGTGGGAGAATTGGAATGGAATTCCAAAAAGGAAAAATATAAAATTCCCATAGGAAATTATTCATGCATTCTCTAATAAATTATTAAATCAAATCGTAATGGTATTTTGTCAGGGCCTTTCTCAGCATCTACAAGGGTTCAGGAATCTGGAAAAGGGGCTGTGCATAAATGGATTAAAGAGACTAGAAAAGAAATATGAATTTGGAAGGCATTTTGGGGTACCAGACTGAGACTTAGCTTTAGTGACTAAGCTTCTGGAGTCTCCACACCCAGGGCTTTCTATTCACACATTTTTCCCTTTAATATACATAGCAAAGGCCTTACCTTTGCTATGTATATTAAATGTCCCATTTGATATACATAGCAAAGGTAAGGCCTGGTAAACAATAAAGGACCATCAGGTTGGGGGAAACTGCCCTCAGCTGTCTGGCAGCAGGCAATAATAATGCAAATCTTTAGCCCTGCTGAAGCTGTCCATCAGCCTTCTGATGAACTTCTCGCATTTATTATGCTAACTACTGGGATTTGCTTCCAGCAGTATTTAGATTCCTTTAGATACACTTAAAAGTATAATCATTTTGTTTTAGTGTCAATATTTACAAAACACCACTTTATCTTTTAGAAGTTAGTTAATCCATATTTTAAATTGTTAAGTGTCTGTGTTCAACTGTGTGAGGGAGACACAGTTTTTCCAGATTCTTTTAAAGGTTATACAGATATAGATTTGATGACTTATAGGCTGAGTTGTGTCCACCAAAACCTCAGATTGTGACCTTATTTGGTGATAAAGCCTTTACAGAAGTAATCAAGTTAAAATGAGGCCTTTAGGGTGGGCTCAAGAAGTGTCCTTAAGAAAAGAGAAATTTGGGCACAGAGACAAGATGGAGGTAAGATGATGTTGTATCGCAAATCAGTGAGCTGGACAAGACGCCTTAATGAACCGATTACTTAGGAATCATCTTCATTGTGCGCAAGCTCAGAGCAGATCATTTCTGTCAAATTCTGAACCCCCAAAGAAGGAAGCATTCTCTTTTATATCTTTTTTAGGTCTTTGAGTAAGTTATTTTTACAGACAATGTGTAACCTTGAGTACATATCTATACAGACACCTGTAACCTTGAGTATCATATCTATACAGGCACCTGGCATCAATATCAGCATATCAATTCCTTATGTTAGATGGCTAGCTTGCAAGGTCAGACAATTAAGTTTATCTTTTCTATTCAAGCAAAAATCAGTTATTTTACAGTCTACAAATAACCGAGTTGACCTACAGAATAAGAGACTGTCTAAGAGTAACAGAATAGTTCAAAGAGCAGTTTTTCCAAAGGAGGGACCACTATGCTTCAATATAAAGACATATAGGGAGAAGATGGCTAGTTACAAATCAAGGAGACAGACCTAGAACAGACTCTTCTTCACAGTCCTCAAAAGGAACCATCCCTGAAAACATCCTGATCCAGATTTCTAGCCTCCAGAACTGTGAGAAATAAGTTTCTGTTGGTTAAGCCCACAAGTCTGTGGTACTTTCTTTTGGCAGCTAGAGGAAGCTAACACAAAAATCATTCATTCTCCATGAAAAACTCTCACACCATTCATTGCCTTATTCTTTGCATGGGGGCAATTAAGTAAAATTTAGTATTCCAGGCACTCCCTGTTGAGTGCTGGGGATGGGTTCCTGGAAATGGGAATGTAATTCCAGGTCTTACTGACATAATCCCTTTGTAGACATGCTCCTGGCATCCCAATTAGCAAATCGTCTTCCCCGGTATTTTCAAATGCCCTCAAGTCATTCATGCATGACTTGGGCCATAGTTTCCTTTAGCTTTTTTCCATGCAATTGTTTGGCAGTCCTTGAGGCCACAGTGATGACACACTTCATAATGTTTAAGGACTTCTACCAGCTCCTAAATTGCAGGCTAATTTTTACCTTCTACTATATTCTTAAATGTGCCCCTTTTCCACATCTATAAAACTTGGATTTTAACGTCCAACATGATTCTCTTCCTTTGTTTCATTGCAGCAAGTCCAGGTCTATTTCCTCATATGTTGGGGCAAAATTGGCAGACTGTAAAATAAATGACAGAATAAAAGAAAAAATAACATGGATTGAAGTGATTAATGCCAGAATGGATAGACACATGTAAGTGATAAAGTGAGAGTAGTGAAAGACCAATTGTAGAATCTATGTTGAAGATATATATATAGTATTATTATAGAAATTTAAATTGGCTATATATACTTTAAATTCTTATAATAAAATGTTGGCAATAATGGAAAACTAAACTGCAGAGTGGCTACAACATAAACAGCACACATTGCAGAACACATCTAACCCAGGTGACCAAAATCAAAGCCAACTATAAGTCATATTGCTAGCATGTGTCCTTGATATGATATAATGAGAATGGCACTTTATCTCTGTGGTTTTCCTCCCACCCCAGTTTAATCATGAAAAAAAGAAAATCAAACAAATCCCAATGAAGGGACCTTAAAATTCTCAAAGTCATCAAAAACAAGAGAAGTCTGAGAAACCTTCACAGCTAACAGGACCCTAAGGAGACATGGTGACCAAATACAATGTGGTATCATGGATAGGATCCTGGAACACAAAGAAATATTGGGCAAAATTAAGAAAATCTGAATGAAATCTGATCTTCATTAATAATAATGCATTAATACTAATTCATTAATTTTAACATATACTATATTACTGTAAGATGTTAATAATAGATGTTAACAATAGGGTGTAGAATACATGGAAACTCTGTTTTATCTTCACGATATTTCTGTAATTCTAAAATTGTTCTGTAATATATTCATTTTAAAAGCACATAGCCCAACCAATGTGGCTCTGTGGTTGAGTGTCGACCCATGAACCAAGAGGTCATAGTTCATTTCCTAATCAGGGCACTTGCCTGGGTTTTGGACTTGATCCCCAGCAGGGTGTGTGGAGGTGGCAGCCAATAGATGATTCTCTCTCATCATTGATGTTTCCATCTTTCTCTCCATCTCCCTTCCTCTCTCTGAAATCAATGAAAACATTTTTTAAAAAAACATAGCAAATAATTACCTAAAGTAATTAATGTTACTTTATAATTATACTAGAGGCCCTTTGCACAAAGATTCGTGTAAGAATAGGCCTTCCTTCCTCTGGCTTCGCTCCTGGCCACCCGGGATTCTGCAAGTCTTCGCTCCCAGGTGGCTGGGAGTGAAGACTTGCCCACTCCTATAGCTCCCTCTGCCCCCTGCCCACTCCCTCATAGCAGGCGTCCCACCCCGCCTGGCCGCTCTGGGCCTGTGTATGAAAATTAACCATCATCTTTGTTGTGTTAATTTGCATACTTACTCCTGATTGGCAGAGATACGGTCAACTTGCATATTTATCTTTTATTATTGTAGATGGCAGGTGCTGATACAGATATAATCCTCTAAATGTAGTTGTACCTTCATTATCTGTGTGTCGCTATAAAATAAATGCTTTTATTTTCAACTAGAGGTCCAGTGCATGGATTCACAATCCGGGACCCCTTGGGGAATTTCAGAGAGTCAGTTTCAGCCCGATCCCCACAGGCCAGGCCAAGGGACCCCACCAGTGCACGAATCTGTGCACCAGGCCTCTAGTATGCATATAAGATCTTTGGTTAATCTCTTCCTGCCCTTCCCTCTCCCACTTCCCTCTGAGATTCATCAGTCTGTTCTATGTTTCCATGCCTGTGGTTTCATCTCCTACATTGAGTGTCTGCCCCTGGGTGGTCAGTGTGTGTCATAGCTGCCAGACAGTTGGGGCAGTTGGCTGCTTGACTGGTTGGCTGGTCAGCTGGTTGGCCAGTCGCTTAGGCTTTTATATATATATATATATATATATATATATATATGTTGACCACTGTAGCACAAACTAAAGACAAGGCTAAGGCACTAGAGTTATGCGTGGAATTAAATTATCTAGTCAGTTCAATCGATATAATCAAAGTTTGTGGGTTTAGAGTGGAGTTTTTTGAGGATGAACATGCAAAATGTTTCAGTAGAATGATGTAGAACAAACAAATTATAATGAAACTGATATCATTTTCTCAGATTTGAATTGGTAATATATTATATGGATGCAAACACAGAATATTTTTATTCAACTTATTTGTAATAGACATGTACAAGAATTTAAAGTGTATAAATGTATTAACTTTAATGCTTTTTCTAAGACACCATCAGTGTTGTATTTTAAAGCTACAAAAATAGCTACAGAAAGAATGTCCTTCAGGAAGTCAGTTTCCTTGTCCTTTCCCTCTTTGGGCCCTCTGCTGGTTGCTTCACAACCTGGCATGGAGGCCTTTCTCTGTCTCCCAGAATCTCTTGCTGTTTGCTCACTGAGCCTTCTCCCTCAGCTGTTTGACTCTTGCTTTTTCTTTAAGGTTTTAGTTGGCCAAAACAAATTTCCAGTTCCGAAGCTTTACGGGTTTTAAAATGACATTTTACATTTATACTAAAAATTGCAAAGTATTTCCACATTAGGAATCTCATTTGTCACAAAAAAATCTTAAGGAATACACCTTTCTTAGCTAAAGAAAGCAGAATATCAAGGGTAAGCTGAAGGGCAACCCTGACTCCTGATATTGGTTGTCTTTCTTCATCTTGACTGCACAGCATTGGATTATTCTTGTGGCATTTGGAGAATTCTTCATTTTATGAAGCAGGCGTACACATTCCCAGCCTCTATTTCAGCTGTGACATAGGCACATGGGCCAGGACCTACCTAGGAAATAGCTCTGGCCCCGGCTTGAACCAGAAATTAGAGGAATGAAAGAGCAGGATCCATTCTAGAGCAGAGAAAAGGCAGCTACATTGAAAGTTTCAGAAGGCAGCAACAAGAGCAATTCATCTGGTCCAACTACCCTGGTGCTGGGAGCATAAGACCCAACATTTAGTGCCCAGCAGTGGAGTGCTTGCCAGACACTTTTACAAGACAATTTGGGTCACTGTTTCCTGTTGTGCAGCCTCCAGATGTAATAACCTTCTGGGAGATTATCTGAGCTACTCATACTCCATCTCCCCATGGCACCTTTTAAAAAATGTGTTAAAGTATAGTTGACACCCAAATATTTAAAGTATATAAGTTGATAATTTCTGATATGCATATACACATGCAAAACTATCACCACAGTCACTTTAGTGACCATATCCATAATTTCCATGAGATTTTTATGCTCCAAACCCACTTATTCTCACTCTCTCTCCCCAGGCAACAACTGATCTGTTTTCTGTCATTATAGATTAGTCTGAATTTTCCAGAAATCTATACTAATGAAAAGGCAATATGCTAATTAGTTCAGACATCTTCTGGATATCCATCTGGATGTCCTTCCAGACAAAGCCACGGTGGCAGGGGCCGAAACAGAGGCAGTTAAGGGAGATCAGGATGGCAGGGGAGGGCAGTTGGGGGCCACCAGGCTGGCAGGGGAGAGCAGTTGGGGTCAACCAGGCTGGCAGGGGAGCAGTTAGGGGTGATTAGGCTGGCAGGCAGAGGTGGTTAGGGGTGATCAGGCAGGCAGGCAGGTGAGCAGTTAGGAGCTAGTGGTCCCAGATTGCCAGAGGGATGTCTGATTGGATTGGGCCTAAACTGTTGGACATCCCCTGAAAGGTCCCAGGTTGGAGAGGGTGCAGACCGGGCTGAGGAACCACCCCCCATACAGGAATTTCGTGCACTGGGCCTCTAGTTTTTCCATAAATAGAATTATACAAAGTATACGTTTTTGTCTGTTGTGTTTTTTTTTTCATCCAGTATAATTACTTTGAAATTCAGCTTTTTGCAAGTATCCGTAATTTCTTTTTATTGCTATGTAGTATTCCAGGATATAGCTAGACCACAATTTATCTACTCATCTATTGATGGGCATTTGGGTTGTTTCCAGATTTTGGCTATTAAAAATAAAGCTGCTATGAAAATCCATGTATAAGTCTTTGTATGCATATATACTTTCATTTCTTCTGAGCAAATACCTAGGGTGGCATGGCTGCAATAATATGGTAGGTGATGTTTAACTCAAGAAACTGCCAAGAATTTTCCAAAATGATTGTAGCATTTTACCAGCTATATGAGAGTTGTAGTTCCTTCACATTCTCTGCAACTTTTGGTATGGTAATTTTCGCCTTTCTAATAAGAATTAAGTAATATCTCATTTAATTTGTATTTCCATAATAACTAATGATGTTGAGTATCTTTTCATGTTCTTATTTGTCCCCCCCCAATACATATTATTTGCTAAAGTATGTGTTCAAATATTTTGTGCATTTTTAATTGGGTTGTTTGCTTTCTTTTATTAAGTTTGGAGAGCATTTTACATATTTAAGATAAAAATATTTCCTCATTTTCTTCAGCCTGTGACTTGCCATTTTATTCTCTCAATGTCTTTTAAAAGGCAGTTTTTAATTTTGATGAAATCCACTTTATGTTTTTTCTGTTATGAATTGCTTTTAGTACCACATTAAAGAAACATTTACCTAACTCAAGGTCTCAAAGATTTTCTCCTGTATTTTATTCTGCAAGTTTTATAATCTTAATGTTTTACATTTAGCTCTCTGATTCATGAGTTAATCTTTGTATATGATATGAGATATGGATTGAAGTTCTTGTGTGGGTGTTCATGTATTGAGGTATTGATTATTCTAGTACCATTTATTGAAAATACGTTCTTTCTTTTGTGTACCCTCATTAAAAATTAAGTGTCTAAATATGTGTGGGTCCATTTCTATACTCTATTTTGTTCCATTGACATTTTAATCTTTCTTTATGTCAATTTTTATTAGTATAGGTTTAAAGTAAGTAAAGCCTTTCATCTTTACCTATACAGATATTTAGCACTATAAATTTCCCTTCCAGTACAACTTTAGTGGCATTGTACACATTTTGACATATTGTGTTTTCATTTTCAGACCATTTAACACACTTTATAATTTCCCTTTTGATTTTTTTAATTTGGCTCATGAGTTACTTAGAAGTATTATTTTATTTCCAAATATTTGGGCACTTTTCAGATATCATTTTATTGTTGATTCTTAATTTAACTCTGTTAAGGTCAAGTAACATACTTCGCCTGACTTGTATCCTTTAAAATTTAGTAGCACTTGTTTTATAGCCCAGAATGTTGTCTAGCTTAATATTTACTCCATATATATATTTAAAAATTGTCTATTCTTTGTTATGTAGTGCTTAATTAAGTGTTGTTAATTAAGTGGGTTGATAGTGGTTTTCTGACTTCCTATATCCTTACAGATTATCTGTCTTCTTGTTCTTTCAAATATTGAGAGATAGATACTGAAATCTGCAACTAAAAATGTGGATTTGTCTTTTTTCTTTGCTTATGTATTTTGAAACTTTGTCATTATATACATAAAAGTTGACAATTATTATGTCCTCTTGAGAAACTAATATATTTTTCATTATAAAATGATGATGTGTCCTTTATAATATTTTTTGCTTTGAATATACTTTAATATTAATATTGTCATTCTAGCTTTCTTTTTAATTAGTGCTAGCATGGTAGATCTTTTTCCATGCTTTTATTTTTAATCTATTTGTATCATTATATTTAATGTAGGTTTCTTGTAGGCAGCATATAGTTGGACAATTTCTGTTTTTAAATTGAGGTAATGTGATAATTGATATGGTTAGGTTTAAAGCCGCCATCTTGCTGTTTGTTTTTCTACCTGTCCTTTGTTACATAGTTCCTCTTTTTCTGTATTCTTTTGCATTAATTGAACATTTTTATGATTTTACGTTATCTGCTTTGTTGACTACTTAGCTAGATCTCTGTTTTGCTATTTTAGCATTGCGTTATCATTTATAGTTTACTAGGGGCCCAGTGTACGAAATTTGTGTATGGGGGTGTGGGTCCCTCAGCCCGACCCACACCCTCTCCAATCTGGGAGCCCTCAGGGGATGTCCACCTGATGGCTTAGGCCAGCTCCCCAATGGTTCTTTGCCCTCTGTGGACCTGCCTGCTTGATGCCACTGAAGGCCCTGGTGTCTGCTCTCTGTGGGGGCCTGCTTGCCCTTCACCGCCGGGACCATGGATAAGCAGGGCCTGCTGTCTGCTTGCTCACTGCGGGGGACTGCTTGCCCCTTAACACCACAGTGAGGGGCAAGCAGTCCCCCGTAGTCTGTGTCTGCTCTCTTGCTGTGGGGGATGTTCCCGCCCCACCCCTGGCAACTTGTCTGCGCACCGGCTTGGAGCACCTAGGTCCCGGGGATGTTCCTGCTCCTCCCCTGGCTGCTTGCCACCTGTGAGTATAGGCCCAGAGTGGCCAGGGGTCATTCCGGGATGCCGGCCACTCCGGGCCTATGTGAGGGCCTACAGGCTCAGAGTGACCTGGCTCCTGAGGACACCTGTTCCTAGGTTGCAGGCTGCTTGGTGCTGGTGCACACTCAAGTGGCCACAGGGTTCCCACCAAGCCCCCAGCTGCTCGGTGCCTGCGCACATAGGCCTGGAGTGGCCAGGTGTTGTTCTAGGACCCTGGCCGCTCTGGGCCTACATGCGGGCCTACAGGCTCAGAGTGGCCTGGGTCTTGAGGACGCCCATCCCCAGGACCCTGGCTGTTTGGTGCCAGCGTGTGTGCAAGCAGCCACCCTGCCCCTGGCTGCTCAGCGCCTGTGTATGCAAATTAACCCACCATCTTAACAGGTTAATTTGCATACTCACTCCTGATTGGCTGGTGGGTATCATGAAGTGACAGTCAATTTGCATCTTTCTCTTTCATTAGTGTAGATAGTATACATCTTTAACTTATCATAGTCTTCTTTTTAACAATGTAGTCTAAGGCTAATTCCTCCCTCCCCCTCCACTATTGAGGTAAGATCCTTCTAAGCAATTTATTCAGTGACTCAGTGTACCTTCCACATGTGTATTCTCCGTTCAGTACTCATCTGAATACTCAAGGAGGCCCTTATGCAATATCTCCAGTAGCTCTGGTACTGCATCCTGAAAACTCTTCCTACCTTGAACTTCCTGGAAACTACACCTCCTCAACTCAGGGTGTCCAGCAGGCTCCTTCTGGGTTCACCTTCCCTGCATTGCAGCTTAAAAACTCTTTAAAGGCAGTAAGCTTGGCCACTTCTAAGGCTTTTCCTATATTTTCTTTTTATCACCTCTTAGGGATAACTGTCCTTCATTGCTTAATGTCTAATGTATTAAAATATATTACTTCATATGTTTTGTCTAATTTCTTAGTTGTTTCAGGCAGGAGAGTAAATCTGGTCTCTTTTACTTCATTTTATCTGGAAATAGAACTTCTGCCTTCCAATACCCTTGTTATCAATGCTTTTCAACCTAACTAAGACAGAGTAAATATCAATATTTTGCAAATATTTCTAACAGATGTACATCTACTCTCCCTATCTCATATACTCTATCTCCTAGTCCTGTCAGTGTTATCACTTAAACATATTTTTAATAATAATAATAATGTAAGTTCATATATATGTTTATGTATATATGTATGTATGCATACACATATGAGTAGTATGTTTGATTATTATGTACTTTAATAAAAGCATTAGGTACTTTTCTAATTATTTTATTTCTATTAATTTAATTCAACCCTCTCAACAACCTTATGATGTAGGAACTTTTACTAAAACCATTTTACAGATGAGAAAACTGAACCAGATTCCACAGAAGCACTGCCACCTCTCCTCACTTCCTATGTCTCCACATCACCACCCTTGTTCAAACTATTATCATCCTTGTCTGAACTACGTAGCTAGTATGCCTACTTCTAAACTTGTTTTCATTGTAGTTAGAGTGATCCTTCAAAAGCCAAAGCTGGCCTGGCCAGTGTGGCTCAATGGTTGAGTATTGACCCATGTACCAAGAGGTCACTGGTTCGATTCCTGCTTGGGCTACATGACTGGGTTGCAGGCTGGATCCCTAGTAGAGAATGTGCAGGAGGCAGCTGATCATTGTTTCTCTCTCATCGATATTTCTATCTCTCCCTCTTCTTTCCTCTATCTAAAAATTAACAAAAACATTAAAAACACCCAAAGTAGATTATAGCATTGTAGTGCTTAAGACCTATTAGTGGTTATGCCCTGATATTAGGATGAACCAAAACTCCTTAGAGTGCCTGCATAGCAATCCGATATCTCACTTTCCCCTTCTACTATAGTGGCCTTTTTTTTTTTTTTTTTGTCTTTTTTTTGAGAAGTCTTGCTCTCTTCTGCCAAAGGCTCTTGTTCCCACTGTTCCCACCTACCCTCCCACCTAAAACACCTTTGGGTCAATAAATTCCATAACTATTTTGAGTCAGCATAAAATATCCACTACCTGGCACAGAGTTGGACACAGAGAAGAAACCCCAAGATTTTCAAAAATGAATGAATGAATGAGATTAAGTTATTGACTTAGGTGACACAGTAATAAGTAGGGAAACTGGAATTAAGCTCTGATTCCTGGTCCAATTATAGTTTTCATGTGAATCAAATGCTTGAAAGAACTTCCTGACTACTGTCAGTTTCCATATTCTTTGTGGAGATATTAATAATAGTAACCAGCCTGTGAATCTCCAGAAGAGTCAGTCATCTATGCCCCATAATTGGCTACTGGTGCATTTGGTCTAAGGAGTTGTAGTGCTTTGGAGTTATTTATGGGTGATTCTAGTCTTCAGGAATTTTTATTGATTCAGTAACTGATCTAAGTATTAGTTTTTGAAGATTTAGCTATGTTCCTTGTGAATTAACTATGACAAATGATAGGGATTTAGAATTGACACCCCAGGTATTTACCTATTTCAAAAAGCACATTAAACATTATAACACTTAAAGTTCATGTGCCTTAAATAATACTTCATGAAAACTCAGAGGGTGAACCATAGTGTTGTATTAGTTGCACTAAGGACTAATTTTATACCTCCAGAGATGGAGCCAGAAGCAGATTCCTTTTCCTGTGAATGAATGTTCTTTTCACAAAGAACACAGGCTCATGAGGTATTAGTAGTATACAAATTCCAGCACCCAAACTTCCATGACTTGGTGTTTAAAAGGAAGAAAAATACAAAACTGAATTTAACCATGAGAAACCATCAGATAAACCCAAATTGAAAGGCAGGTCTCAAAGTGTCAAGATCATGAAAGACAAGACACTGAGGAACTGTCCAAGATTGAAGACATGACTATTAAAGGCAATTGGGAGATGCTAGGTTGGGTTCCAGAACACAGAAAGAACCTTAGTGTGACAACTGGAGAAGTCTGAATAAGGGCTGTCAACTAATTAAAGGTACTGTGGCCCTAGCCAGTTTGGCTCAGTGGATAGAGTGTCAGCTTGTGGACCAAAAGGTCCTGGGTTCGATTCTGGTCAAGGGCACATACCTTGGTTGCAGGCTTCTCCCTGTCTCAGGCCTTGATCAGGGTTTGTGCTGGAGGCAACCAATGGATGTGTTTCTCTCACATCAATGTTTCTTTCTATCTCTTCCACTCTCCCTAAAAATCAATGGGAAAATATCCTCAGGTGAGGATTAACAAAAATAAATAAATAAATAAATAAATAAATAAATAAAGATATGGGGTACACAGTTTTTACCTTCTTAGTTATTTTTAAAGTATATTTTTATTGATTTCAGAGAGAGGAAAGGAGAGGGAAAGGGAGAGAGAAACAGAAAATCAATAATGAGAGAGAATCAATGGGAATTGAACCATCACCTCCTGGTTCAAAAGGTCGATGCTCAACCACTGAACCCCTCTAGCTGGACTGCTTTCTTGGTTTTGATCATTGTATTATGGTTATATTTGTGGGAGCTAGAAAGTAAATGAAAACTTTTGGGACTGTTTACAGGTTGGTTATAAGACTGAAATTATTTCACCATAAAATGTTTAAGACACCCTTAAAATAAGTAAATAGCAAGCAAAAAACACAAACAGATAAATACATAAAATTAGATGGAAATAATTTCTATGCAAAGAAAGTTGTAAGCATTTAAAACTTCAGGCAGCATTGGTTCAAAGCACGAAAACGCGATGAGTGGAAAATCAGAACTGATCCTATTGAGCCTGGCCCCTAAAGAAAACGGAGTTCTTTATACAACCGAAGAAGAGCAGACCACCACCATTGGCTTCAGGAGATGCCACAGAGGTAGCACAGGACAGACATCAGCTCTGCAGATGGACCCCGAGGCTTTCATTCTTATGGAGACTATTGGGTATAGGCCTAACGAAACTGAGGGTCCTTATGAATTTGATTAAGTTTACTTTAAATTTCAGGTTTAGAAATTATATAACAAATCTCATAGAGACCTAGCCTTTACCCCTGATAATCAGCAACCCCGAGGCAACAGAAGACAGGAGCCTGGACCTGACTAATGGTCACAGAGTCAGGACCTCTAGCAGGCTAAAGATAATATCTTGACCTAAGTTATGTTTCAGTTCCTGAGCCCTAAAGTGGAACAACCCCCTGGCTACTTTCCCATGAGACCAGACCTCAGAACTGTCTTTGAGACCTGAAGAATGATTCGTTACTGCCCTAACTGGTTTGGCTCAGTGGATAAAGCATCGGCCTGCGAACTGAAAGGTCCCAGGTTCGATTCCAGCCAAGGGCATGTACCTTGGTTTGCTGGCATATCCCCAGTAGGAAGTATACAGGAGGCAGCTGATCGGTGTTTCTCACTCATCGCTGTTTCTAACTCTCTATCCCTCTTCCTTCCTCTCTGTAAAAAATCAATAAAATGTATTTAAACAAACAAACAAAAATGAATGACTCATTACCCTTACATCACCTCTGATCAATTAGCTCCCAGCACAACCATGAACTCCTAACTCATGGTGTCTTGTGATTTTGCCCAATATAATCTGTAACCTACACGCCATCAAGGAATTCAGGCTTTTGAGCATTAGTTTCCAGTTCTCCTGGGTGGTCCCTTTCATGTTTTTATATCAATTTCCTCTGCACACAGCTTATAGTTACATAATTATATGTGTTATTATTTATGTCTTCCTCCCACACAAGATGTCAAATTTCACAGTGGACAGGGACCATGGCTATCTTAGTTTCCATAGTAATTCCCTTACCTGGTAAACTGAAGGCATGTAAATACTTGTTGAATTAATGCATCAAAACAGTCTGAGTGGAGGGGTAGGCAAAGGCACACGGTTTAGAAGAATAATGAGCTTAGGGTTGTTGCCTGCTTTGGGAATGTATAGAGTCCTGGGAGACAAAGCTCAAAGGGAAGAAGGAGGCTTTGACTCGTACACAAAGTGGAGCCATTGGCTTGTGGACAAAGGAAGCATCTGAACTTGTTATCAATTGTTATAAATGTATATACGACTTCATGTTTAACATCTTTTCTTTCATGTTTATCTATGTAAATTGGTCTTTAGGCAATAACTTTGTTTCTCATTAATTTGTATGTTTAGAAATTGGTTGATCTTCAGAATCAGCTCCCAGAAACAGAGAAGGCCAGTAAGGTACCTTGGTAATCTCAGAAAGTTAAGATCAGAAACTATATCCCAAAATTTTGCTAATGACTTTCAAAAGACAAATCTAAGACCTTTTTAAAAATGGTTTTGCTCTTTCACTCAGCTGTATTGGATTCTGATGGAATCCCCTTTCCTCATCTTCAGTGATTCAATGCTTTCTTGAGCCTGCTCTCATCTTTATTCCACTCCATTTTTATGTCTTTCCCACCCCCTGCCTTCCCTGGGGCTTGGCTCTGGACTTTGTCTTTCCTCACTTTTTCTCTTCCCACTGAACATCTCTTCACCCAGCATTTCTATGGGGATAAGTCCCTCTCTTGATGCTCTTAATGATAAGGACCTTCAGGACCACTGGATAGAGATCATGTTTCTGCTTTCAGGGCCCCAGGATCTCCCAGCCCTTTAATATAGAACCCTCCCACAGTTAGCTCTACTGCAAGATAGGATTGGATAAAGAATTCCCTGTGCTATGTAGTATGTGGATGATAAAATTTTTATTGTTATTAATTCCCCCACAAAATCTTTGTCTTCCGGAAGGAATGGAGATGAATCCCAAACACAGTGAATAAAATTCAGCCCTACCTCTGGGAATGAGCTATTTCCATCCATGCCAAGACTGAGGGTCCTGAGAAAATGACCCATATTTCTCTGAGAAAATAAAACTCTATTATAGCCCCAGAAGCATTTAACCACAGGCTTATCTTATCATAAACATTAAAAAGATATTGATTACCTATATAACACTGACATTCGTTTCTTCACAGTTACACACTACTCCACTGATCCACGGGAATGTGCATATTGTCATAATAACCACCTGCAACCTCAAGATAAAGTTTCTCATTACTGCCATTATTGCAAGATTAGCTAAAATACTTGTGTGTGTGTGTGTGTGTGTGTGTGTACATAGGTATAACTCAGAACTTAAAAAAGGTTCCAATCGCTCTTGGTTGCTCTCTTAAATTTTGCTTCTGTTTTCCTTTCTAGAAAATGCACAGGAGGAAAGAAGGAAGGAAGGAAGGAAGGAAGGAAGGAAGGAAGGAAGGAAGGAAGGAAGGAAGAAAGAAAGAAAGAAAGAAAGAAAGAAAGAAAGAAAGAAAGAAAGAAAGAAAGAAAGAAAGGAAGTGCACAGGTTCCCTGGGCACAAGTCAACAACTCCAAAATTTACATTTTTAGCTTTGACTTCTCTCAGACCTCTATCCCCAAATTTCTACCTGCTTGTCAGACCCTCTCACCTGAAAATTAACTGTGAATTTCTTGAAAGCAGGGGCAATATCAGATTTAATTTCATGTCCTCCATGCCTAGTACAATGCCTATCACAATGCCTACCTCAGAGTAAACACTCACAAATATTAAAGAAATAAATGAATGTTATATAAGACTAGAGGCCTGGTGCATGAAATTCGTGCATGGGGGGGGGGGGTGGTGGTCCATCAGCCCAGCCTGCACCCTCTCCAATCTGGGACATCCCTCTCACAATCCAGGACTGCTGGCTCCCAACTGCTCGCCTGCCTGCCTTCTTGATTGCCCCTAACCACTTCTGCCTGATCACCCCCTAACCACTCCCCTGCCAGCCTGATTGCCCCTAACTGCCCTCCCCTGCAGGCCTGGTCACCCTTAACTGCCCTCCCCTGCAGGCCTCACCCCTAACTGCCCTCACCTGAAGGTCTGGCCCCCCTCAACTACTCTCCCCTGTAGGCCTGGGTCCCCCCCCCAAAAAAACTGCCCTTCCCTGCAGGCCCCGTCACCCCCAACTTCCCTCCTCTGCTAGCCTGGTCATCCCTAACTGCCCTCCCCTGCAGGCTTGATCGCCCCCAACTGCCCTCCCTTGCAGGCCTGGTCCCTCCCAACTGCCTTCCCCTGCTGGCCATCTTGTGTCCACATGGGGGCAGCCATCTTTGACCACATGGGGGCAGCCATCTTGTGTGTTGGAGTGATAGTCAATTTGCATATTACTCTTTTATTAAATAGGATTATGAGATTATGGAATAATGTCTCTGGAAAGCAAAGTAACAAGAATAACAACCAATGCTTGCATTACACTTGAAGATATATTAAGATTGAAATAATGGATTAACTCCTTAATCTTAATTTGTCATCATCATAATGTGGCTGCAACCTTATATTCTATTCATATAAACTTGCAAAATTAGTTTAATGACTCTCTTTGGAACACATTTATCTTTATTTATTTGATTCTTTAATCCCCTTCTTGCTAAAATTGGATTCCTATTTACTTATATTTAAATTTTCTTTGAGATTCATCTCAACTCCCACCTCCTGTATAAAGTGTTCCCTCCGCCTTTAAGCCAACACATCTCTCTTTGTCTTCCTAATTCATAAACTTGTGGTATAACCTCCTAATAGATAATCAAGATTCAACTGTGTGTCTAAATTCCAGCTTGATTATATTCTATATAAACTTTGTCACTTACTTAATCTTCCTGAAACTTGTTTCCTGATCTATAGAGAAGAGATACTAATATCTACCTCTCAATATTGTTTTAAGGGCTAAACGAAATAAGGTTTATAAAAAACATACCTAGTATGTTCTATGTATTCAATAAAAAGTATCTATGATATTATATGGCATATATTACATTACTTGTTATCTTATTTTGTTGTGGGCTTTTATTGTACTAGTAACTCTAGGTTAGAGGTATTTTTTGTACTTCTTTAATTACCAAGAGTTGTGCCTTTCAGAAGGCTTTGCTGACTTATTTAATCATGACTATTACTGCACTTATCTTATTCTTATATCTCAGGTTTGTATAATATTTCACAGTTTACAAAGCACTTTTATGTACATTATTTCATTTTACCTTCATAACCACTTAGTGAAATAGGCCAGGGAATATTGTTAGAACCTACAACTTATTGAATAGGAAACAGACTCAGAAGACTTCCACTTCCATCCAAATTTATCTAGTAATAGATTGTTCTTCCACTGTATACAAATACAAACCTAGACAAAATTTATGAAACAACTGTTTTCAGTTATTGAAAAATAAGCAGTGCAAAACTGCAATCATTAAAATAACAAAAACAAGTATGTGAGCACTACAATTTGTCCAGCTTTCTTTTTGCAGGACGTTTCTGGACCATGGCACATGACTAGAGAGCCCAAGCAGCATATGACTGTCTTACTGAATTGAGAATACATGCATTTGATTCCAGGGAAGCTGAGGTAGTCAGAATCCATGGGACAGAATATTGGAGAAGAGGGAGCCACACAAAGAAAATGTTTTAGAAATCTGAACAGGGCTATCCTTGAATTTTGCTGAATATTAAGTTGTATTCATGTAGGGCAAATTTCCACAAAGCCACAGGCATACAGGAACTACCATCTTATTTAATAAAGAGGGAATATGCCAACTGACCCTCACACTGTCACAAAGATGGTGGCACCCACAGCCAATAAGGAGGGAATATGCTAATTGACTGTCACACCCACAAAGATGGTGGCGCCGACAGCCACAAGATGGTGGTGCCCAGACCCCTCAGCTCCCCAGCTGCCCAGGATCAGCCTGAGGCACAGGCAAGCCTCAGATGGCGGTTGCCCAGCTGCCCAGGGCCACCCAAGGTTCAGGTAACCAGGGCCGGCCGAGGCTTGTGCTGCCAGCAGTGGCAGCAGCAGAGGTTTGATGGGGCATCTCCTTCCCCTGATCACCGGGTTGCCCCCTGCCCCTGAGGGCTCCTGGACTGTGAGAGGGGGCACACTGGGCTGAGGGACTCCCACTCCAGTGTATGAATTTTCATGCACCAGGCCTCTAGTAGATTACAATATGAACAATTCCTAGAGCTCATCATCAGGGGTACATTCCAAAACCTACACTGGATGTCTGAAATGCCAATAGTACTGAGCCTTATACACACAAACCATTTCACTTACAGGAAGCACTTGGTGGCTTCTCTTTGGCATATCCAAATTGCCAACATCCAAATTACTAATCTTGCATGTTGGAGCCATTATTAAGTAAAATAAGAGCTACTTGAACACAAGCACCTCAGTAGTGGATCTGATAACCAAGACAGCTACTAAGTGACTAATGGGAGGGGTATGTATAAAGTATGGATGAGCTGGATGAAGGGATGATTCACTGGGCAGGACAGCAGGGCAACATGAGATTTCATCTGGCTACTGTGAATGGCCCAACTGTCGTTTAGTAGATGAGTAGATAAATCAGCTATGGTACCTGTACAAAATGAAATACTACTTTGCCTTAAAAAGGAAGAAATTCTACTCTTTGCAACAGCATGAATGGACCTGGAGAACATTATGTTAAATGAAATAATCCAGTCAGAGAAAGACAAGTACCATATAATTTCACTTATATGTAGAACTTAGTCAACAAAGTGAACTAACAGACCACAGACTCATAGAGAGCAGGTAGACTGCTCTGGTCAGGGGGAGGGTGTTAGAGTGGGTGGGTAGAGGGATTGAGCAAAAAAGAAAAAAGGAAAGAAAGAACTCATGGACACAGACAGTAGTGTGGAGATTTCAGGATGGGGAGTGGAGGTGGAAGAGGGTATAAATTGTGATGGAAAAATATTAAATAAAGAAATATTTTTAAAATATTTTAAAAATATATCTTTAAAGTTCCTAGAAAATATTAAAAGCTATATTTGAGGGGGGATAAAATAAAATAAAATTTATGAACTGTTTAGTTCTGGAATTTTTCATGTAATATTTTCAGACCACAGTTGACAACAGGTAACTGAAAGCACAAAAAGCGAAATTTTGGATAAGGGGGGTCATCGGACCTGTGAGCTTGTGGTGTTCAGCCCTGTACTAATAATTTATATGGATGTATGCTTTGGAGTTATTGGGTTGAAAGGAAGATCAAATTCACTCCACAGCTTCAAGGCAGAAAGACCTTCTGCGGCTTTATCCTCCTCCAATTAACATACATATTTACCAGGCTAGCAAGCTATCAGCACTCAGCCCTGAGAGCCTGGGAGGTTCATTCAGAGCATTTCACAGTCTCTTAACTGCATTTCAGTGGGAGCAAGAAACACTGAAAATAGAGGAGGAAAGAGAGTGAATGTAAGGCACTGGTAAGAACATGCATACCAGGACGAGGTTGCTCAGGCCTGAACAACGTGGGAGACTCTCAGGCATCCACAGCCAGGGAAGGAAAAACACCTGAAGCATACCATTGCTGACTAATATTTCCCCCACAGCACAGTGTGGTTTCGTGGAAACTATGTAACTTTTAGACCCAGGCAGATACTGGTTTGAATGCCCTTTTGATTATGAGAGAACTTGGGCAAATGATTTAACCTTTCTGAACTTCCACTTCCTCACCATGCAATGAAAATAATGAAGTCTTCCCTTGGTATTTTAGAAAAATTTAAGGGTCATCACACATGAGGTCACAATAAATTTTGTGTTCCTCCCTCCGTTCCTTTCTTCCTTCTTTTCCTCTATCCTCTCTTTCTACCTCCCTTGATATATAAAATAGGAGAAATTAAAAAGACCCTAAAACCCTTTAGTTTAATGCCTTCCTCATAGAGGCGAGAGACTTGCTTGTAATCCCACTGCTGGCCAATGGCAATGCTGAGATCTCCTTAGTAGTGCAATCTTTCCATCATGCCATGAGGGCTGGAGAATTAGTGACTCTAAGCTCCAATTCCCAAAATGTGCACATGCATGCACTTAAAGGTCCAGATCCCAGGGGACATCAAAAAGGACAACTCTCTTATCTCACATTTTTCACTCAAAAACACAAAATTAGACTGTATTCAATTTTAAAATTGCTCTGATGAATAGTTTATAAACCTCGGTATTTTATAATCCAAGACATACTTGATGTCTCTTCAACAAGCACCTCTGAGTACATTCTATGTTCTGGAAGGAGGCAGTACCAGGAGTTCCCAAGATAGAGCTCTCAAACTCCTCAAGGTCCACAGTTGTTCAAAGGTGAACAGTTATTATTTGGGGGTTGGCCCATATAGAGGCTTCCTTCAAATTTTGAAAGAACTTGCTTAAAATTGTTAGAGAATCTCCTTATTTTGTCAGTCTTCAGGGAAAGCTGGAATCTGCCAGCTACAACAGAAAGAGAAGTAGGCAGATGTCCCTTCTCCCCACTCCTTCAGCTAAAACTGGCTCATGTCTTCTGCCAATTAGATAGTCTCATCAGACCAGGATTATTAAGTTTAAAATTCAAGGCAGCACCATTAGGGGCAGGAATACAGCATTCATGGCAAGAGTGTTTTGAGACTTGTTTCTCAAACCTTTTTTTTTATTATTGTTTTCCTAAGGAGACATTTTAGATATTTTCCACCATATTGCCCTCCCATGAAATCTTAAGACAAGAGATACATTACATATGTATTTGCTTATGTACTGTATGTATGCCCCTGCTTTATACATAAAGATGTAGGATGTATATATATTGCTCCCATGGAGGGAGCTGATATCACCCTGTTGAGAATGCAAGGTCATTCTAGAACAAGGGTGGGAATCATTTTTCTGCCAAGGGCCATTTGAATATTTATAACATCATTCACTTAATATAATTCACGTAATGTAAATGTATGTTGCTAAAAAACAAACAAACAAAAAACACCTCCTAGATTTACTGAATTTCAAATCCTACTTGCAGTTGCCTTGGCAGGGCCAGACCAAATGATTTCACTTTAGACAGCCCACAGGCCAGATATTCCCCATCCCTGGTCTAGAAGATGTGGGGTGCAGCAGGGGAATATCCAAACCAGGTGTTTCTGTGTAGTAATAGTGGCAGTATATCTTATTCCCTAGTGTCTCTTGTCCCCTACCCATTCTCACAGCCTGGATCTTAATTCATCTGTGACTTACGTGGTATTTTTCCAACAAGATCCTATCTTAGTTTGGATTTGCCTAGAAACAGACTCTGGACAAGTATTTAAGATCCAGTAGTTTATTTGGGAGGTGATCCCAATAAAAACCACCAGGCAAGTGGGAGAGTGAAACAGGGAGGAGAAGGAATCCAAACAATGGATGCATTTCCAAACCAGTTACCACCATGGACAACTAGAACTCAAACCCCTGGGGGTGCTCTAGGAAAGAGAGTAAGGCATGCACCAAAATCATCCCACCCAAGGGACAAGGCAGCTGGAGAGGTCGTACACTAATTCCCACCAGTCACTGGCTGAGTGCTGCTGCCAAGGGGCTATGTCACTACCTTCCTGGTATGCTGTGCATGAGCAGACCAGCTCTGGAGACCAGAGGAAGTCATCAAGTGATGAGATGTAAATGCTGGCAACTGGTCTGGTGTGTATACTAAAGTGAAAAGGGTCAGAGGGACATGGTTAGGACACTGACACTGAGAGGCAGATGAAAGTGTAAATCATGGACTTTAACCAAGTATTTCTATAACTCTGTCAAAAGAATGGGGCTAAGAGGAGAAATCAAGATGGCAGCATAGGTAAACGCCTAAACTGCTGCCTCGCACAACAATTTCAAAACTAAAACTAAAAGACAAAACGAACATCATCCAGAACCACAGGAAGGCTGGCTGAGTGGAAATTCTACAACTAGAAGGAAAGAGGAAAGCACACTGAGACTCAGAGGAGCTGCAGGAGGCAGAGGTACTGAGGTGAGTGCCTGGAGAGGCCTGGCAACTGAGTGTGTGGCTGGTTTTCTCAAGTGGGAGGGAAACAAAAGCTCCTAACTGCATTGAACTCCAGTTCTGGAGGAGACTCTGGGGACTCAGACTCATTCAGGGAGAACCTGGACTGTCTGGCAGCGGGCGGACCTCAAGGTGCTTGCAGCGATTACCACGGGACACTGAGACATAGGGGCCTATTAGGGTAGGGCTGACAGGAAACCAACGTTGTCTGCTCTGCCTGAGTCTCCACCCCATCCAAGCTGAGCACAGAGGCTTTTGCAAGTCTAGTCTTATAAGGGTGTCTCCAGCACAGAAGTTCTCCCAACATAGACACAGCTGATCCTCACAGCAAATTGGCCTGGAGGTCAATTCCTCCCAGTGATACCAACAACAATCAAGGCTTAACTACAAGACTGTGCACACAGCCCACAAAGGAGTGCACCAAGAGTGTCCACCTCAGGTAACTGGAGAGTCTGAGCCACTGGGCCATATAGGACACCTAACACACAAAGCCACTCTATCAACTCAGGAAAGTAGCCAAAATGCGGAGACAAAGAAACAGATCACAAATGAAAGAAATGGAGGAAAGCAAATGACTGGATATAGAGTTCAAAACCACGGTTATAAGGTTTTTCAATAATTTTCTAGAAAAGGCTGATAAATTTAGTGAGACACTTGAGGATTTGAAAAAGGACCAACTAGAAATTAATCATACACTGACTGAAATAAAAAATATTATACAGTGATTTAACAGCAGACTAGAGGATCTCAAGAATCAAGTCAAAGATTTTAAATACAAAGAGGCAAAAATCACTCAACCAGAAAAGCAAAAAAGAAAAAAGAATCCAAATATATGAAGATAGTGTAAGGAGCCTCTGGGACAACTTCAAGCATACCAACATCAGAATTATGAGGGTGCCAGAAAAAGAGAGAGCAAGATACTGAAAACCTATTTGAAGAAATAATGACCAAAAAGTTCTCCCACCTGGTGAAAGAAATAGACTTACAAGTCCAGGAAGTGCAGAGAACCCCAAACAAAAGGAATCCAAAGAGGACCACACCAAGACACATCATAATTAAAATGCCAAGGGCAAAAGACAAAGAGAGAATATTAAAAGCAGCAAGAGAAAAACAGTTAATTACCTACAAGGGAGCACCCATACGATTGTCAGCTGATTTCTCAACAGAAACTATGCAGGCCAGATGGGAGTGGCAAGAAATATTCAAACTGATGAATAGCAAGAAGCTACAACCAAGTTTATTCTACCCAGCAAAGCTATCATTCAGAATTGAAGGTCAGATAAAAGCTTCACAGATAAGAAAAAGCTAAAGGAGTTCATCACTGCCAAACCAGTATTATATAAAATGCTTAAAGGT
The DNA here is from genome assembly GCA_026230045.1 of Corynorhinus townsendii. Taxonomy (NCBI): domain Eukaryota; kingdom Metazoa; phylum Chordata; class Mammalia; order Chiroptera; family Vespertilionidae; genus Corynorhinus; species Corynorhinus townsendii. The sequence goes on along the minus strand of JAPDVU010000002.1, from coordinate 136,032,268 downwards.
ATTCTTTAAGAAGAGGAAGAAGAAGAAAAAGGTAAAGATAAAAATTATGAACAACAAATACATATCTATCAACAAGTGAATCTAAAAATCAAGTGAATAAAAAAATCTGATGAACAGAATAAACTGGTGAATATAATAGAATCTGGGGCATAGAAAGGGAGTGGACTGACAGTTCTCAGGGGGCAAGGGATGTGGGGGGGGTACAGTAAGAGACTAGACAAAAATCGTACACCTATGGATAAGGACAGTGTGGGGGTATAAGGGCAGAGGGTGGGGTGGAAACCAGGTGGAGGGGAGCTATGGGGGAAAAAAGAGGAACAATTGTAATAATCTGAACAATAAAGATTTATTAAATTTAAAAAAAAAGAATGGAGTTGAGGTAGCTGGAAAACAAAGGCAGGGTTTGATCTAAGGTTAGTGAATTACACTACCAGTTGAACTCATATAATCATGATGTCTCTCTTTTGTATGTATGGGAAGATTTAGAGACCTCCAGTTTTCCCAACCCTCAACCCACCCTTAGCCTCCTCAACATTTCCTTCTTCCTTGACATTTCCTTCTTCTTATCTAATTAGGCTCTTCACGTCTGACCTAAGGACACTGCTCCCTTCTCCCAGAGGCCATTAGTTACCTTGGGAGAGGGAGCAGGGTGTCTTCATTCTCCATCCACCCCCTCCCACCACCACTCATACACAATGATTCCAGATATCCCCAGAACCATAACTAAAGTCAGAGCCCCGCTTTTCCTGGGGGAAAGGGAGATTTACAAAGTCAAACCCAGTAGAATATTTACTCACCAAAATATTTACAGGACTTACTCAAGTATATTGGCAAAGATCTGGGAATGCATGAAGAAAGGGATCCTGAGGCTATTGATCAAGGAGAAACAAACATCAGTTGATCAGGATAAATATGGGAACACTCAATGATTCTGAATGTAGGATGCTAGCTCGGAGTGGTTCTGATAGTTCACTTGCTGGCTAAGGAAGAAATGCATTCAACTGGAATTATAGTCTAGGGAAAGTTGAGATGCCATAAATGGTGAGGTTCGATAGAAGAAAATAATTCAGAGACATTGAGAGATAGGAAGGTGGCTATAGATATGATGGTGGGCACTCCATCATATAGATGATCTTATCATCAAGGCCTGAAATATACACTGGTGAGGGAACGTCAGCATCTCTCGAAAGCAGCACAGTGCCTAGTCTCTGTGGGCTGGGGATACTAGTAAAAGATGCTGCCATTGAAAAGGGCTCCTTGATTATGATGAACATGATAAAGTCCTAAAGTGGCAAAGGACAAGTAGTTACACTTAAACAATCAAATATAAATGGGTATGGTTCCACCAGTAGACATTTATGGCTCATCAGAGTAGATTGACCTGCAGGACCTTAGGTTGTGGTAATTTAATCATGGGTTTCCTTGCCCAGCTGGATGTATATAACTGAAAAAATTCCAGGTCTGATTAATCAAGGCTGCCACTATACCAGAAAGTTAGGACCATTTCTAAATCCCAGTCAGTTTACAGAGTCATATCTTCTTTTGAAGGAAAAAGAGAATGGTTAAGGAATCACTTTCTACTAATATTACAAGTGTATTCTGTGAATTTTCCTCCTAGCTGTCCCCAAATATATTATATATTTATGTCCATTTATATGGGTTGCTGTACTGAGGAAAGGAAAACTCCCAAACATTTCAGATATATTTAGACACTAGCTTCAAGCCAACAATACTGTAAAAGCAGGAGACTAGTAGAGATTGGGTGATTAATAGAATTTTGGAGTGTGTGTGTTTGGCTTTTTTTTCTCTTTTTTTTTTTTTTTTTTTGCCAAGGGAAATATAATAAACATGGAGAAAAGTGCAAAAATCATGATGAATTTTTGTTCATGTAACAACACCTATTCTCCCCTTCTATCACTGAGTTCCTTGCCCACCTATATCTCATTGTCTCAAACTCTCCATTCTCTCTCCCATCCCACGGTCTTGGAAACTTCCTGTTCCCTGGTCTGAACATTCTCCCTTCTTCTTCCCATTTCTTCACCTAATTAATTCCTCCTTATCCTCCCAATCTCAGCTCCAGGCAGGGTCACTTCCTTAGTGACCCGTCCCCCTGGAATCTAGGCATCAAGGTGCACTTTCTTTGGTTCATCATGGGACAGGGCTGCTTTCCTTCAAAGCGCTTTCCTCAGTTTGGCACTGTGCATTCTCATGGATGACCCAATTAGTTTCTGGGTCTTCCACTACAGATAAGCTCCCCAAGAGCTTGAGCTCGCATGTTTTTTTTCATTCCTGTATTCCTGGTTCCTAAGTACAATGCCTGACATGGTGGGCACTCCATTAATATTTGTCAGATGAATGAATAGGTAAATGAATCACATGTTTGTTTGTTTTTTTCTTTTAAAAAGTGCTGTAAGAATGAAAATTTGGCATAAATAAAACCAATACTTTTCAGGATCTTTTGTAGGGCAGCACTTTCTTCTAGTAACTGTGAGCAGAGGCAGAAAAAGAGAAAATCCCCCTCAGCACACAAGGGTCACAACAAGTTATAAAAAGGGAAAATCAAGCCATCCACCATCTTTCTGTCCTTTGTTTCAGCATCCCTTGTATTTGCAGGCCTAGGAGCTATGGGAGGGTTTGTGGGCTGACAGACTGGATTTTAATTGGTCTACAAAACTCGAAGAAAGCTTGCAAGTCTTTAATTTCAAATACTTCCCTTTTTAACAAACTTCAAGGAAATAACTCACCCTGAACAGCAGTGTACTGCCAACGAGCTACCAAATAAGAAAGGCACATGTTTCCTGAATGTGGGTGAATGAACCACAACACTAACTAAAAAGGCTTTTTACTAGCAGAGAGGATGCAAAGGTTTTCCTTCGCACTGCTGTTTTCCTAATGAAAACATTTAGTGCCACCTGCTGGCAAAATTCATGCTGACTTCTTAGCATTCATAGAGTTTAACTGTTTCAAATGAGATATAAAAAACCCAGATACAACTAATTTGGTAAAGAGTATAGAGAATTTAAATTTCTTATTTTTTATTGAAAAAATCCCTTTTGAGATACTCCACCACTTGAGGCAATTTATGTTTCTGCACAGGTGTCTTTCAGCAAACATTTTCTTTAAGGTAAAATGTTTTATGATTGATCATTTTTGAACTACAAGAAGGACAAATGAGAGAAGGAGAAGGAATTGCCCAGACATTCTTAGGTCCCTTTCATCTCTAACATTTCAGGATTCTAAGAAGGTTTAAAAATGTTTCTGAGACAAATGTTTGGCCCACGCAAACTTATCCAGTTGGTCACCTTTCACTTTGAGAAAAGTCTCACATTTCATATCTTTAGGTAAAACGTAAGTAGACCCAGTTGGCTCCTCTGATGTTTTTCAAACTGGGATTGTACTTCTTAACCTACCATTCATTCCTGAGTATGAGAAAAACTAGAGGTAAGATATTTAATGACTGAAAAAGTTCATGCTATAATACCAATTTTAACTAGCTGACATACACAAATTATGTTTCAGAGTAAGTCACCCCTTATAAATCAACTGTGTTTAAAGATCTACATATGAGCAAGCCATGTGTATGAAAAGCAAGGAGAAAAATTAATTTCCCTGGAAATGAGTAGGTTGGTTAGCCTCATACTCCAGAGGAATATTTACAAGAAAGGTGTTAGGTAGTGTGCTGGCCCCACTTGTGCTGATTGTAGGAAATTTGGTTCTAAGTATCAGCCAGAGAAGAAATACATCTATAAGACTCAGCAAAGTGGTAGTCTCTGAAAAACTTCTTAGTTCAAGTCCCACTTTTTACAGAAAAATAAGTGGAGGCCCCAAGAGTTTAGGTAACTTTTCCATAGGACATTATCGAGTTAGAGCAGAGCCAGAGAGAAATAGATGATAGATAGATGATAGATAGATAGATAGATAGATAGATAGATAGATAGATGATAGGGATAATATCATTTTCAATTCTATTATATAATTTTCGGTTCTATAATTTTCCATTCTATTATAATTTTCATTCTTACAGCCTGGCCAGGGGGAGGGGACATGGGTGGTTGGCTGGCCTGCCTGCTGGTCGAACTCCTGGTTGAGGGGACAATTTGCATATTAGCCTTTTATTATATAGGATATACACTGAGTGGCCAGATTATTATGAGTTCAGAGGTCATAATAATCTGGCCACTCAGTGTATATACTCATAGTGGCTTTTGCCACTTCTCCCATCACCTTTGTATTTTGCATCACCCTGCAGGAGGACATTGGTTACAGCAAGCATGGTGGTGAGAGAGAATCTAAAATGCTATTATCGAAATGCTATTATATATATATACTGGAGGCCCAGTGCATGAATTCATGCATGGGTGGGGTCCGGCCAGCCTGGCCAGGGGGAGGGGACATGAGTGGTTGGCCGGCCTGCCTGCTGGTCGAACTCCTGGTTGAGGGGACAATATAATAATAATCTGGCCAATCAGTATATGTGTGTGTATGTGTGTGTGTGTGTGTGTGTGTGTGTGTGTGTGTGTGTATATACTGATTGGCCAGATTATTATGCATTCAGAGATCATAATAATCTGGCCACTCAGTGTACAATATACATGACTCAGACTGGATGTCTTTCTCCTTTAAAGAAATAAATAAACCCTTAATGAACATAAAAGGGTAAGGGAGAAAACAATAACTCAGCTAAGCAGATGGCATGCAGCAAAGCAAATACTGATGCCCATGCCATTGAGCATCTACTCAATGCCCAGGTCCTCTGCAGGAATCCAAATGCCCATGAGATCTTCAAATCTCATGGGCATTTGGATTCAATGTTGCACAAACATGACCATTTCAAAGGTGATAGACTAATAATGTTTAGAAGGGTAAGTTGCCCACCACCACTGTGTGGTAATAAAAAAGCACACATGAAACCAGGACTCTCTGACTCCAAACCTCAATACCAGGTCACTTCACCAGGCTTCCTTCTCTGCACCTACAACAAAATCCATTCTTACGGATAGGCAAAGGGGCAGAGTCCACTTCAAGAACCTAAGAAGATGCTGTTGCTAATAAACCAAATTAATACACAGAGCTATTCTAGGCAGTGTCACTTGGTTAGACGTTGAGCTCAGCATTTGCCTTTAAAATGTGAATTATTAGCTCGGGGTAAAGACTTCATCAAACATGAGTCATGCAGCCTAGCAGACCTGTTTGTTTTTAGCCAAATGGAGGGGGTGTGTTTCACCAGCAAAGCATGTCACAGAGGATGTGGACATATACACTCATCTGCCTATTACAGCTGCCCCAGGCATCTCTGGCCTGACAGAATAGGGTCTGTTTCCAACCCCCACACATCCTTAAGGAATGCGATCTTTGCAGAGATCAAGGACAGGAAATGATCTTGAAAAAAATTACTTGATGTCATTCTTTGAATGTTCTGCTGTCAGCTCCCCAAACTGTCAGGAATGAGGTCATGAGTGTCTCATTCAGCTGCACAAACAGGCTACCAAAGGATTCCAGGAAAGAAAAAAAAAATCTGTAATCACAGACATTCACATTGGACCAAATATGGCAGCACCGGTAGGCAGCTGCTTGGGATTGTGATTCAGACACATTCAAGATCAAACTCTACAGTTGCCATTCTCCAGGGGTAGGATATTAAACAGTGCATCTAATGCCTCAGTGTTCTCATCTGCTTGGTGGATCTCAGAGTATGATATAAATAGCCAGCCCTTGACAAATGCTGCTTCTCATTCTTTATTTCTACAACCCCCATGATGTGGTTAGAGATCTCCAGTGTCACCTGAAACAAAAATTGTGGCCCATGCAAAGGGCTCACCAGCCTAGCTTCCTTGCCATTAAGGTCACACTGATGCTAAAATGGAGCATTTCTTGAATTCAGTATAAAACTTATTGCATCAGATTCTCAAAGGGGTCCATTTTGCCCTAAACATTTAAGAATAAGTATTATAAATTCTTCTACCTCACAGCTCCTAGAAACTCCCTCTTCACCACTTCAGTTCGAGGCCTTACTGTCCGGCTCCAAAAACTGCAGCACCTCCTCGCTGTCTCCCTTCTTCCATTTGCCCCCAACCCCCATTGTCCACACTGTTGCCAGTGTGAGCTCTTTGACATGTCAGTCAAAGAAAGTGGATATTATTAGTTGTCTCCCAGCATCACTCCCCTGTCTCCTCTCAAACAGCTGGATTTTACTCAGTACCCATAACTCCCTCCTTTGCCTGTTCTTAGAAGAAAGCTGTCCTAGCTCCCAGCTTCTTGGCTGAGAGTCAGTCCAGTTGCCTTACCAGGGGCTGGTTTAGTAGTGGTCCACATCTTAATTCTGGTCAATGGTATGTGAGGAAAGTTTTCAGCTACTTTTGGGAAAAAATGTTCTTCATCTTTCTTACCTGTAGATCATGAAACATGTATAACTATGTCATAAACTATCACAATGCCTTTTTATTGACATGTTTTGGTCCCTACTGAGAATATAAGTGCATAAGTCAACCTCTTTTTTTTTTTTTTTTTTTTTTTGCTAGTTTTCATCCCATTCCAAATACCAGGCATATAATAGGCCCTCAAATAATATTTGTTGAATGAATAAATAAATAATGTTATAAACTATCTAAAGTGGTGAATTTTCCTAATGTGCTTCCTAATAGACAAAGAGTCAAAGATCCTAGCTCACAAAGAATATCCATGTAGTGATTATGTTTGGCTATAAATTCTCATCTGTTGTAGTTGTCTTTTTTCCAGATCATATAGCAAGGCCAGATTTCAACCTTTTCCCTAATTACGAAATGGTTTCTAAGTGACACAAGAAGACTTTTCTACATGAAGTTATTTATAACCACAACCAATCAAAGTTTTAGGACACCAAAGACAAAGACTTTCAACGCCCTGTCCTCTCAACACAGACAATACCGTGTGCTTACATGAATCATCAAAATCAATGAAACAGGTAGTCCAGAAGGGATCTTAGTATCACCTGGACATGAATAAAGCAGATATAAGGTCTACTCCCCTAATCACCAAAAACATTAAATTAAAAATCCTGCATATCCCTATACTGTGCAGAGGACAAATTAGCAGCGAGATACAGACTGCTATGGTATCATTTGCAATTAAGAGCAGTAACTTAGCTTCTGTCCCTATAATTACAACTTGTCCTGTGTGGACAGACAGATCCCTCATTGTGTTTGGAACAATCACAGCATTCCAAACACAAAGCAAGCCAAAGCAGCATACCCCAGGGCTGGCTCTTTCAACAATCTATCGCTCAACAGCTCCTGGCGGCAGCCGCTGGAGGACCCAGTTTCCTGCCATTGTTAGTATGTTGAGCCTGGAATTCCATCCAAATGGATTTAACCTCTTTACTAAACAGCAGTGCATATTTCTCTGATTAGTATATTCCTGTGTTTAGATGGGAAGTGGTAGGATTGGGGGAGGTGAAGGGAGAAAGACAAGTAAAATAACAAAGAAAAAAACGCCTTCATTCTATTTATACTATAATGCTAACAACCTGAAATTCTGACTTCATCTAAAAGTGTAATGAAAATGACTGCCTATACATAAAGACACATATGTCTATCAAAAATCCCATGTTATACTTTATGTAACTAGACACATGTCTTCATTACTAAGCAGTTATTGCTATGGGGACTCTGTTTATTACAAACAGGACATGGACAATTATAAACAACTAGAGGCCTGGTGCACGAATTTGTGCACGGGTGGTGTCCCTCAGGGTGGCCTGCGAATATTGGGCCCCAGCTCACACCCCCGGCCCCGCAACCCCACAACCCTGCCTGGCATCCCGCCTTGGCCTGGTGCCACCCTCTCACCTGCTCTACCATCCTGCCTACAGGGTGATTGATCAGGCCGGGTCCCCTGCCAGGCTCCCTCAGTGCCTGGGAGCAGGGCAGCAGCCCCGCCCCTTGCTGCCACTGGTGGCTATCTGCAGGGTGATTGGCAGGGGGATCAGGCCCCCGCTGGCACTCACCTTGGTCTGGCACTGCCCACTCATCTGCTCCACCATCCTGCCTTGGTCCCACTCTCATCAGGGCTCATCGGGGCCAGCAGTGCCTCCACTGCTTCCTGCTGCAAGCGCCACATTGCCGATGTCTGCCATGTTCTGTGCCACCCGCTGGTGGTCAGCGCATGTCATAGCAAGCAGTGGAACTCCCAGTTGAATGACCACCCAAGGGGACAATTTGCATATTAGGCTTTTATTATATAGGATAATCTCTTGTGATTGTCCTTATCTACATAAGTTCTGACCCTTAAAATATTATTTCTTCTCTTGGTGACACTGAATGGGGACCTTTTGATATTAGATAACCAGGGAAATTCCTAGACATGCAAGACAACCAGGGACCTTCTCCACACAACACTTTCTGGCACCACGCCCTACTTTCCTGCAGTTTTCTCTAATGTTACTGCTTCTATCCATTTTTTACTGCCCTTCATATCAAGCTGAAACTACCTCATATACATCAATCCACAGATGTTCTATAGCAAGTATTTCATGACCACATATATATTAATGAACCAAAGGCAGAGAAAAAAAATGAATCATTTAAAAAATTATGAACTTATCAAAATTTAAAATGTATCTGCTTTAAAAGACATCATCAGGAAATTAAAAAGACAAACCAAAGAGTGGGAGAAAAGTTTTGAATATCATATATATTATAAGGGACTTGTTTCTACAATACATAGGACACTATTACAACTCCAGACAACCCAATTAAAAGTAGGCAAGAATCTGAATAGACTTTTCTCCAAATAAGACACACAAATGGCCAACAAGCACTCATACTAGTAAAGATGCTCAGCATTGCTAACTATCAGAGAAACGCAAATCCAAAACATTATGTGATACCCCTGCACAAACACTAGGATGGCAATAATAAAAAAAAGACAGATAATAACAAGTGTTGATAAGAATGTGGGGAAGTGGGAACCCTCATACATTGCTTATTGAAATGTAAAATGGTACAGCTGTTTTGGAATATAGTCTGGCAGTTCCTTAAGCAGTTAAACATAGACTTACCATATGATTCAACAATTCTACTCCCAGAATTGTATACACCCAAGAAAAATGAAAAAATTTGTCCACACAAAAACTTATACATGAATGTGTATAGCAGCATTATCCATAATAGTCAAAAAATGAGAAACAACCCAATGTCCAACAACTGATGAATGGATAAGTAAAATATGATATAGCCATACAATGGAATATTATTCAGCAATAAAAAATAAATGAAGTATAGTCATGCAAAATGGCATTTGGGTCAATGATGGACCCCATATATGACAGTGGTATACCATCTAGCCTAGGTGTACAGTAGGCTACACCATCTAGGTTTGTGAAAATACACTCTATAATATTTGCACAACCACAAAATTCCCAACAACACATTTCTCAGAACATATCCCCATCATTAAGCAGCACATAACTGTACAGAAACATGCTACAACATGGATGAAACCTTGAAAACATACTAACTAAAAGAAGCCAGTCGCAAAAGACCAATATTTTCTGACTGTTTTATGAAATATCCAGAATTGACAACCATGGAGACAAAAAGTAGATTGGTGGTTTTCTAGGGCTGAGGGAACAAAGTATCTGAATGGAAAGGCAACAAAAATCAAGAAATAGCCAAATGGGGGTATTTGGTTGGGGCTGAGAGCTAAGGGGTGTAGGGTTTCTTTTTCAGTGTAATGAAAATGTTCTAAAATTGGTTGTGGTGATGAAGGCACACCTCCATGAACATATTAGAGGCCACTGAGATGTAAACTTAAATGAGCAAACTGTGTGTTATGTGAATATCTCAACAAAACTTCTTTTTAAAAAATTGTAAGGTTAATTAAATACTCATAATTTGCTGGAAAGTTTCATTAAAAGAACATAGGATTTAAATTCGTAATCTTTGCAGTCTTGTCCTAATGTTGACCCTGCTCTAAACAGCAAGTAGCCAGGGTAAGTCTCTGACCTCTGTGCCCTCACCTGTAAATAAGGAGGGTTCACAGATGCTCTCTGAGGACCTCCCTACCTTTAACTCTTTCAAATAACAGTGACTTCCTGAACAACTGTTCTGGTAAAATTGTCTGACTGTTCTTTGAACTCTATGAAGTTTTCATATTTTTTCTTTCATTTTTAAAATTCTACCACAAACTCCCTTGGGTAGTTAAAATAATAAGTTAATTGTATTTGATTTCAATGAAAGAGAAGTGTTTTCAAATTAGCAAGACCTGTTTATTTATTGATAATACCTATTCCTATGTAATGGGTTGGGGGGTTGATTAGTGAAATCTGCCCATTTAGAACCAGGTTCTGGGAGGTGCCCAACTGAGGGCCTGAGTAGCCATTCCTACTCACTCTAAATAGAAACCATCAGGCCTTCTGTCCCACCAGTGCTAATTGTTATTTCTCAGTGTCCTTCCTGCATGATTTTGAGTCTCTTAGGTGGCTAGCCCAGTACCACATAGACCTACAGATTAATCCAGGCCTATGGGTGAATTATCTCAGGGCCTAACTTATTTTTTGAACATAAGTTTTGTTTGTTATAGTCTTGACTTTTTTTGGCTTAATGGTAGAAAAGATAGTTGCTGTCTCCACCAAGTTGCCAAATAAATCACCGGCCAGATGCCAGCTTAACATAATGTAATTCAGCTCACACTGGCCCCCGAGAGTGGGGGACAAGGCCACTGATCTTCCAAGTCCTCATGCTGCATTGATGTAGTGACTGCTTATTTTCTCTCCTCCCCATGCCCAGCCCCTTGGCATTGTTCCAAAATCCTCCTTTCCTCATCAAAACTAATATGTATGCTTTTAAACTACAACTTCAATTCAAATCCTATCTTCTTGTCTATATACACTGATATCCTTTTTCTCTAAACTCCATTATAATAATGGTCATGAGCATAAAATGCACAGAACGGTCACTAGTTATTTAGTCTCTGTGAAATCAGCATCTGAAACTAGTTGTTGAGGTCAGAATGTTTCTCCACTATCCCTCTAAGTACCTAGCACAATCACAACAGACATTCAATAAGCATGTCTTTATTGGCTTTGCTAAAACCTAAACTCAGAGAACATCTATAAAGATGTGGTCAACACCAATATTATGAGATAGGTAAAATGCTAACAGTTCTCAAACAGATTTCTGAAAATGGAGGTAGAAAATTCCTAGAAATATTTTGATGATGCCAATTAGAATTTTTCTCAAGGTACATTTGAGTGTTTCTAGAAATAATGAAGTCCTCACTTTCTCTAACTTATCTACTGGGGGCGGGGAGAGGGGTAATGCTTCCGCCCAACGTTTTCATTCATTCTGTCCAGAAATAAGGTCTCTATCTGTCCGTGCCCCCTTCTTCCCAGTGCTTTAGAGCAGATCTTCATGGGCAATCTGAAGACCTCCTCTAAGCTTTCTTCTTATACTTGCCTTTTTATCCCTTCTATCTCTCACCAAACCCTCTCCTACAGGCGCCTTTTTTCCTCACACTAGTTTTTGGAGTAATAAAAATGTTCAGAATCCATGTAGGTAAATTCTATATTATAGATACAATTAGCAGCCCTCTAAAAATTAGAATTATTGCAAATTACTTCATTCAATTTGGTCATGGGCAACTTTTAGAGTTTGGTTTAGTTTGGTAGATCACAGTAGCTTTTAAGAACATTTGAGTGGGCAATACTTAGCTTTCCTCTGCAATCTTGTTAGTAAGTCATAATAAAAGCAAGTCTTAGGCCAAACTTTCATACACATACAGACATCTATTTGATATACATTTATTAATAAAGCGGGCTCAGAACAATTTATCAACCGGTTCTCTAAATGTGATAAAGTCCCAGCTCTCTGACCCTTTAGATTCTCCAAACATGCCCTGTAAAAGATTTGCTCAGCAGACACAGCAATATTCTTGGGCTATCTCATTATTTAAACCAGTGATTGGACATGGGACCAACTGGGTCTCAAGTTAAGAAAATATCCCCAAACAGGACAGGCCCATGGTTGAGTGGATTTATAGGCCCTGTTCATTCAGAGAAAAAGTACTTGTAAGCTTTAATCTGCACATCTTAAATCCCTTTAATTCCACCAATGAGAGCTAATTAACAAGACACTACTTTCACCAATGAAGCCACACTATTGATTCCTAATGTAATAAAAGCAAAGCAATGGTAGTTGAATAAGGAGGCCTTGTAAAAGATGTGTCTGGCCTTTCTGATATAACCCTGGCTGGTCAACCTGGAGTTGACCTAAGCTAAAGTAACACACTCTTTTTACTCAACTGTTTCTAGGTAACATATAGGCATCATAACAAGACTAAGATTTAACACTTTATAAATTAAACCTCTTTGAAAAAATAATGTGCATCATTTTGTAAAGAATTAGCCCACCCCATATTTATCTTTAAAATGATTTTTTAAGATCTAATTTTCATTTATTTTTCATTTTAAAGGTGAAATTTTAAAGCAACATTGCAATAATATTTTAACAATATTAAAATCAGAAGCATATTGTTAGGGTCACCAAAGGAGGTAAACACAAGGCCAAAAGAGGTAAAGAATTATAAATTTACTAGAGGCCTGGTGCACAAAATTCGTGCACAGGGGGGTGTCCCTCAGTCCAGCCTGCACCCTCTCCAACCTGGGACCCCTTGAGGGATTTCTGACTGCCCTAAATGGACATTCCTCTTACAAGCCAGGACTGTTGGCTCCCAACCACTCGCCTACCTCTGCCTGATCACCCCCTAACCACGCCCCTGCCAGCCTGATCAATGCCTAACTGCTCCCCGGCAGGCCTGATTGCTCCTAACTGCCCTCCTCTGTTATCCCGGTCACCCCTAACTGCCCTCCCTGCTGGCCCGATCGCCCCCAACTGCCCTCCCCTGCTGGTCTGGTCCCCCCCCAACTACCCTCCCCTGCTGGTCTGGTCCCCCCCCAACTGCCCTCTCCTGCTGGCCTGGTCTCTCCCAACTGCCCTTCACTGCAGGCCTGGTTCTCCCCGCCCCAACTGCCCTTCACTGCAGGCCTGGTTCCTGCCCCCAACTGCCCTCCCCTGCTGGCCCAATTGCCCACAACTGCCCTCCCCTGCAGGCCTGGTCCCCCCAACTGCCCTCCCTTGCTGTCCTGGTCTCCCCCAACTGCCCTCCTCTGCCGGCCTGGTCACCCCTAACTGCCCACAATTGCCCTCCCCTGCAGGCCATCTTGTGGCGGCCATCTTGTGTCCACATGGGGGCAGCCATCTTTGACTACATAGGGGTGGCCATCTTGTGTCTTGGAGTGATGGTCAATTTGCATATTACTCTTTTATTAGATAGGATTAGGTCATCTAGAAACCCAGATGGGCTGAGCCCCAAAATGGAGCCAGCACCCGGGGTGGGAAACTCTCTGGGAAGGTCAGATCCTGAAAAACTCTGGGAGAGAAATGGTCTCAGTAAGTGGAATGTGGTCCTAGCAAGTGACATGTGGTCTAAGGGGATGTCGGTTGTAAAGTGGTCTAAAGATCAGTTTCCAGGGGAGGGGGTATCAATTCAATTATTTGATCAGACCTAACACATATTAGTGGCTTAAAAATGTACATTAATTTTAGTTTCCTTTGGATGGGATTTTTTTGATTGCTAGTTCTCTACAACAAAATGATGCTAAGAAAATGTCGTTAGAAGACAGAAATTCTCTCTGAATGTGTCTAAAATGCTTAAGGGGATTAAAGGTTTTAAAGACCCAAATCAGATATTAGTGATATCTCCTTTGAATCCTAAAAGTTTGACACAATAAACTTTACTTTTTTTTTTTTAGAAAGATGGCCAACAAATTAACAACTCAGCATTGTCTAGAGACTGGCATCCCAGATCATCCTGAGTATTACACAAACATCTGGCTGTGGTGTATCCACTACCATCTCCTTTGTTCTTCTAGATCCTTCCTAGTTTCCATCTGAGCAGCTCCAAGGGCACCATGAGAAAAACAGATGCAGAGATGGATGTCCATATCTCCTCCTTGCCCACTCCCCTCCTCTGCCCTGGGGTGATCTGCATGTGGGTTCAGTCCACCAAATGCTTTAGATTTTTTCTCCTTCTGCTTTCTGAAATCTGAGGTTTGCAGCCAGGTCTGGGAGATTTGAGACTGAAGACTGAGTTACTCCCTAGTTTCTTGTTCTGCTCTAAATCTGTTTTTCTTAAAATTGGTTTACATATGACAAAATGCCTGTGCTGTCCCAGGCAGTTCTACAAACATATGGAGGGCCTTCTGGATAAGTAATGAAGATGGAAGGTGTGCATCCTCCGAGCGGCATAGCCTACTGCCAGAGGAAAGGCCCTTTAAGCAACGCTGGGAGCAGAGGGACTATGACTGCACAGTCTGGGCCCACTTCATTTGTGGGAACCAATCTCTTAGCAAAAGGGCTGTGCTTGGCAAATTTTCTCCCATGCTACTCCAGTTACACACTGAAAAGCCAGGTCTAAAACTTTTGTGCTTCAAGGAGCACTTTAAGAATGTAGTGGAATCCCTTCAATAAAAATGCATATATGCACATGCAAAACATAACCCTTAAATAGAATTTCAAAGAGTTTACAGATCCCGTAATTACCTCAACTACCACCAGTTTCATCCTTCAATTTCCCAGGAATCCACTGAGGTGATCAATAGACCACCTCTGACATTATGACATCAGGAAAACCAGTTAACCTCCCTGAGCCACCAAGTTTCATCTCTTTTAAAATCTGCTCTCACAATACTCCATTGCACTCCATCGCAATACTCTGAGGAGGAAGTGAAATGTGGATCATGGAAACACATTGGAATTGTGGGTTAGTGTGTAAATACGCAGTAATTCTGTTAATAAAACTAACCCAAAATCAGGACAGCCTTCCTTCTGTGCCTTTCTTGGACCCTACAATGTTACCTGATACTGAGTCTGCTCATACTCTTCTGTATTTTATCAGAACCAGACAAGCAATGCTTTCCAAAAACTGCCCTCTGCGATGATGGAAAATAAGTAAATCTTTCCCCTCTTGAAACATTGCCCTCTTGCTTCTAACCTCTCAATTTTTCTCACCTACCCATCCTGACTCAGAACTGTCATAGGGCCCCGAGTCCCTGAACTGCTGAATTAATTCACACTGAAGCCAGTGACTTAATGTGGTGTTTATCTCCAGCAGTATTTCACATTTTAAAAGCAAGCTGCACTGTTAGGGTTACAGTCGATGCTAAAGAATGAATCTCTAATATTGGGATTCCAATAATAATTGCCCTGGTCTGAAGCTATTTTTTTAAGGAAGGTCCTCAAGTCAATCGTGTAAGTTATCACATATTTCTTGTAAGTCAGAAGACTAAGTTTGCCACTTGCTTGACATTTTTAGAGATGAGAAGATCCTCCCATATTCCGGCAGTATTTTGAAAGAAATAGCGATGAATTCTGTCTCCTCTTGCTATAAAGAGCACAACTTTTCTCTAAAAAGAAGGGGAGCAGAGGGTCTGTTTCAATACCTGTACTGTCAGAACCCAAGTTGAATGACATTGGTTATCCCAAGGGCTTTTACTTCCATTAGTCCTGACCACCCTGAGCTCATGTTCTAGGAAGGTGTATGGAGATCTCTCTTTGGGATGGAAGACCTACCCCTCACCCCATCTCTTAACTGAGAAGCACATCAAGACTCAAATCCATTTACCTGCTCCCACCTGACCCTTTCCCACTTATTCCCTGCCCCCAAACACACACCAGAGCAAATCTAGGTCCAGACTCCTCTGTTACAGCTCTTGTCTCACCCAATTATCTAGGCTGACTTCCAATAACCTGATCTTTGCCATTCTTGCTCCCCTATAACATTTTCCCCATCCAAGACTTCTCCCTGCCCAGGATCCTGCTTGCCTAAACAAGTCTTGGCTTGAAATCAGTTGAAAGCCTCTAGATCCAACTATGTCCCCTGATAAGTCTGAGCCCACCCCAGTCCTGCAGGAGGAGCAGGGCCTCCTGCTCAGGTTGCCCAATTCTCTAAATCTACAGCCAATTTCTCACCACAAACTGACACTCCAAAGGAGAAACTTAGAAGTTCATACACTATTTTAGAAGCCAATGATAATGGTAGAAAAGCCTCTGCAGCAATCATGTCTTTAAAAAACACACGCCTGAGTATGCATTAATTTTATTTTTCACATAATTTATTCATGAATCCCGGACGCTGTATTTCTTATCTACCATCTTTTTCTATTTTCCCTTGCTTCCTGTCCAAATTTTAATGGTTGAGCTGGAGCAAAGGCCAGCTAAAGGAGCAAAGGCCAGTTTATACGAACACTCAGGTTCTGTGAAAGTATGTGCCTCCCAAATTCCCAATGATAGACCATTGTCCTAGCTCATTGCTGTTGTTTTTTCAAATATCTTGGCAGGGAGAGAATTGGCCTCATATTTCAAAGAAACCCTTTTCTATTAAAAAGTTCTTGTATCACCACACATAAGTATTTATAATGTACACTCAGGTAGTGGAGCCACCAGGACACACTTAAAAAAAAAAAAAAGACAACTCTATTTTTCTCTCAAAGTCTACTAATTAGCTCAACCTCTCCAGGCCTTGGTTTCCTCATTTGTAAATGAGAGATTTGTTTGATGTTCAAAGTTTCTTCTTGCCATGACTTTCTACAATTCTATCAAAACAGGTCACAGCAAAGAAAATTATAATTTTACTCTGAGCACAGGGATTAGGAATCTGCAAATAGAGTTTAAGATGTCATCAATCTCCCTTTGCTAACAAAATGCATTTCCATTTGCTCCCACTGTACTCTTTCACTGAGTACGGAATTGGAAATGTTCTCGAGGGTAAGGATTTGATGGGCTTCTATGATAGCAGGGTTCATTCTCTTGCCTTCAGATCCCAAAGTTAAAGAACTATTGAAGCCAACTCCTCTCACCACCAGGGATCCAGCAGTAGATATCTAAATTGGGTTCATCTCAATATCAAATAAAATGAATACAAACACATTTTCATAGATGGAACACAGACAAGGAGGACTCTTCACTCAGCTCATTTGTTGTTTGTTTCATCAACAAGGTAAGGTTCCCTCTTCTGGAATAAAAAAAAAAAAGTACAGAAAATCTATGGTCTGTCGCAGCTACCTTTGACATGCATCCACCCAATCATTATTTCATTGAGTCAGTTTCCACTGGTCCCTTAAGTTGTGGAGTTGAGAGTGTGTGGGGATAAAGGGTGAGGAAACAGAGTTGCCAGTCATCTGATGATTTCTCCTAGCTGGGTTCTTAGTTGATTAACACAGCTAAAACTGTCACTTTGCTTCCACAGCCCCTAACTTCCCAGCACAGTTCTGAAATACCTCTGCATATAAAAAGGGCAACTCAGTAAGAATGTCCCTGATCATTTTAATAACATCATGAGTCTAATAAATGCCAAGGGATGAGCTATACAGTAGTTAGCTGCAGAAACTTGGCCTACTGCCTGGACGTTATTCAGTCTTTTCTCTCTCCTTATTTCCTGGACACTGTCTCTGTCACTTTATTGCTCCTTTGGGTTCTTATTCAAACCTATGGGCTGTGTTTCTATGTACATGAAGCAAATGGAGATCTAGGTTGTCAGTTTCATGCAACACTCAAAAGAAATGGCCCATCTTATCCCTGTCTCTTACAGAGCAACAGTCACATGGGAATATTTTTGGCTTACAATTCAGTCCTCAACCTCCACTTTCCCACTTATCTCCTTTCTAATGAAAAACAGTCTGGAGGGGGGAAACTAGCCGCATCTTCATTTTGTTTATTATTTCCTTTGAACAAAAACATAGCTTTTCATTTTTTTCCATTAAGCACATGATTGGGTAGGGGAAGTAGTGGTAAAGGTTATATCATGCCCTGGCCAGGTGACTCAGTTGGTTGGAGCATCATCTTATACACCAAAAAGGTTGTGGGTTCAATTCCAGGTTGGAGAACATACCTAGGTTTCCAGTCCAATCCTCAGTTCAGGTGTGTATGGAAGGCAATTAGTTGATTGATGTTTCTCTCTCACATGGATGTTTCTCCACCCCTCCTCCCCCCTCCCTACACACACTTTCTCTCTCTCTGAAATCAATAAACATATCCTTGGTTAAGGATTAAAAAAGAAAGAAAGAAAGTAAAGGCTGTATCATGTTTAAGATTTCATATTTAAAAAAAATATTTGCTGTTAGAATTTAGAATTCTTTCTTCCAACTATGAGTTCAAAGGGGTTAGGAAAAATTAACTTCCAATTATTTGGTTTATAAAGGTCTAGAGAAATAATCCACATGGGGTAAAATAAGGACAGGTAAAGAAGAAAATGAAAGCTTCCACTGCTGGAAAGAGGAAAAGAACCCTGGAACAAACCAAGTGGCAAGAGCATCTCAAAAGAAAAGCATTCCCAGGGAGCCAACGGACACACACACACACGTGTACCTTCACATGTATATATGGACCCAATGGAATGGTGAAACCATGCTCATGGGCTCCTTTTGTTCTTTGTTCAAGATAAACTAGTAGTTTCTAAATTCTGCTGCAGAAGCAAAGTTCAGTAAAGTTAAAACATGATTCTATACACTTTTTTTAAACACAGAAATCCCCAACTACCTCTTTTGAAATCCTACCAGAGATGACTTTTCATTTATACAACAGATGTGTTTTCTGTGTGTGATCATTGGTAAGAGTCGAAGCACTGTGGACACAGCATCATAGAACACTGGCCTTGACTATGGCACTCCTTTCTGGTGAGGGAGATGGGCACAGAAAGAGACAATGCGAATAAAAACATTGGGTATAAAGGAGTATGTGCAAACCATATGAGGAAGTACAAATGTTTCTTCTTCCAATATGGAGATTTAGAGTACAGAGAACTCAGATGGTCTTCTTAGGAACAAGGAAACCTTCAGTTTGGTTCACTTTTGAAATCAGTTTTAAAAATAAAGAATCAATTTTCTGGGTTATCAGAAGCAGCTTAATACTAAGGATGAAAGATGAAATTAGTTTTTCGTTGCTCTGCCATCTCACATCAGGATCTCTCTTGCCTTGAATATTAACTGTCAATTCCATTTCCTACAAGGCAACCTAGTTATGAACGGATGAGAAAATACCAGACAGATTGTCCCACACTCATAAACGAGATGGCAGTAGGGATGAAGGAGCCTTTTGTGAGAATGAGCCTGAGGGGGAGGATTGAGGTTTCTTATACCTCTGAAGGCATCAGGAAAAGAAAATCAGCCAGAGTCAGCAAAGAAAAGTGAATGGCACAAACCACCTGCTCCCCTCCTTCACCGATGTAGAACCACCACATCCCAAGCAACCTTCAAACACGGAAGTACAGCTAAAGCAGAAATCAACAAGCATGTCTGGCTTTCCATATTTAGTTTTCCTTTTAAGCCTCAAAAATAGCATATTGTTGATGTTCAATAAATGCTTTTGGAATAAATAAGAGGGTTGGATTATACAAATGGTTTTTGAATTAGGCTTTCTACCAAGGCCCACAGTTTTCCCAGAGAAACTCTGGGACCTGCTGTAGGGAAATGTGTCCCGGGGCCCATAGAATTGCTTCATCTGTAGCCCCGTGACTAATCACAACTTCTTTATTTTAAGAATAATTTCCACAATTAAGACTAGGTAATTGCTAAAATTCTTCCATTCCTAAACTATTGTTTGGATTTCAATACAGAGGTAAGACCAATGTTCCATGTGCTCTTGCCAGTCATGTTTAGTGTATTTTTAATTTACTGATAACAAATAAAAGCCAGCTCTCTTCCCTCAAATTTTGGAAAAAGGGAATTCTAGAAGTGGCTTTGGTTTGAGAGGAATGAGGCTGCCATCATGGGGTTTGTCCAGCCTACTTTATAAACATCATCCTACTCTGGTCTCCAGTTTTCTCCACAGTTGTTGATACTACTGTGGCTTAAAATGAAAAACTCTTGGTTGCTCCCTGACCTTTGCTGGTCACCCCTAAACCTCTCTAGGGAAGCTGGACTTTCAAATCAGAATGACTTCATCACCCACCAAGGAAGGAGGGAGGCCCAGATTTTTGTCCTCTTAGGGTATCTTTCTAACTTGTTATTTCCATAATTAGCTTTAATTACTCTCCTCCTCCTCCTCTTCTCTTTCTTTCCAAATAACATGTTATTTTCATTCTTTGTAGGGATGGCAGACCTTCAAGCTTTTGGCCTCCCTCCCTTTAACTGAGGTCCCAGAGAAGAATTTCAGATGGCTAGCTGAGGACATCTAAGATAGCTGCATGAAGAATGAGGCTTAGATGACAATGAGGACGTTGGGGAAGGGAACTTGAGAAGAAAAGAGAACTTTACATGGAAAAAGAACTCAAATCATATTTATTTCAAGTCCCATTTCACATATGAGAAATCTGAGACCTAATGAGGTGAAGCAACTCACCATTGGGGATCTTAGGGTTGAAACTGAGACTGTCCATGGTTGGCTTAGGACATGACCTGAACGCCTTGTACTTTTCTGAATAAAATGTGGCAGCAGCAGGGGTCAGATTTTTCTGAAACTCCAGTTCATGTCTTAACATGGACAGCAGTTAGCTGGCACATCTTTTGTAGATGCAGCCACATCTCCCTGCTGGCTGTTTCTCAACTCTCTTAGCCAGGGTGTTTAGGGTCTCAAGACCCACAAGAAATGAGGAACCTTCTCTTGTAGAGAAGAGGGTTTACCAACAGAGAAGACATCCCCACACCCTCCTCCCATGGTTTCCTATCTCCCACTATAGGAGTCTATTATGTTTCACACGTGTGTTTCTGAACGTGATCTCTCATTCATTCATTGGTGAGTCTTAATTTACCAGGTCAAAGACACACAAGCACCATTCCCTGTGTGCTGCCCAAGGGCCCTGATCCTGCAGCCTCCCCAGCCTGGGACCTGATCCCCACATTGCCCCACTGAAGGACAGCAACAGGATACACTGAATCGGGCTATGAGCCCCAAACTGGATTCCCGCAGTTCAGAGAGGAAAAGATGGAGTAAGTTGGGGCAATTAGCAGAGAGGGTGTTGGGGAAGGGAGGAGTCTTGTTACAAAGCTTTTGTTGAGTCAGTAGCTTTATTATTGGGTAATAAAGAGACAGAAGGTAATGAGATCCTGTAAGATTTCCCTGGAGAACAGAAAGGTTAGTTGAGGTCTGCAATTTAGAATATGTGACTCTATAAAACTAAGACAAGGGAAGAGAAAGAATAAAGTAATCTGTCTTCTGGAAGCCAATGGTCTTGATGAGGGACCCTGGGAAGCACAAAATCCAGGGAGACAGGGAGCTCCACACTAAGACCCTCCCTGCTTGATGTGCGGGCTGCCCAGTGCAGTGCAAACCCAGAGAGAGGTGTTCTTTAGTTCCTCCCCACCAGATGGCCATCTTCTCAGTAATCCTGGACTATGCACAGCATGGAAGAATGGCATGAACACTCACAGTACATTGTGCTTTGTATTTATTACAAAGCAATGATTTATCAGATACAAACAATCTTATCACAGAGCAATACAGACAGCATGAGCCATTTTATTGAAAGCAAACACATATGTACAGACTCATACTCAGATACACACTAACGCCCACGTTTCTCTCAACCACCTCAGTGTCTGGGAAGAAATGGAGTCACTTTAGCAGTAGTTACCAAAATCTCTGATCATGTGCCTCTTTTGGGAATATGGAACCCCCAGCCTTCTAAAGGCAACTTCACGCATTTTTGAAGCCCTGAGGTGTCGTCTCTCATCTGGCTCATTACTAAGTCTCAGACGTGGCTTACAACTGTGCCAGGGAAGCCCCAGCAGCTTCGGCTGAGGAACAGAGTGGGAGCAGTTATAAGCCACCAGGGCAGAGGCCTGCCCAGCACCCCTACCTCAGCACAACCCCCACTTCTTCCTGGAGCAGACACTTACCTGGCCTGGCCTCCTTCAGGAAGAGTTGCCAGCCAGCACCTTGTTCCTCATGCAAACAGACAGACATCTGGCAAACCTGTCATAGGCAACTACTCTTAAACTCAACCTGAGACCCAAGAAAATCATACATTCAGACACACGGGCGGTTACAAACACACACATGCACAGACATCACAAATGAACCGAGAAAACAACAAGAAAGGGTGGGGGTTTATTTTCTTCTCTTTGTTTATTTCCTAAATCTTTCTCAAGTTTGAATTGCTAATTCAAATTGATTACCTAGAAACAAAAATAACTGTTATTTTTTAAATGTCTATGAAAAGTGAGTTAAGTAGGCATAGTGTCTTCTTCACGTATACTTCATTCATTCAAGAAACGTTGGTTTTCACCTCCTTGTCGGACACTGCACAATTAACCCCAAGGATAAGAAGAGGACTGATAGATTACCAGTATTTCTTTTTTCAACCTATCACTTATCAAGGAAAGAAGAATACATTAAAGACATTGGTTAAATAAACTGCGTAAGTTCAATCCTGATATTTAAATATAATTACAAAGACTTCTTAGCACCAGCTAATGATCAGTGTTAGAGATTGAAACATTATCTCACAAAAGAAGTTTCTGGCTCAAACAAAATCTCCCTCAGGGCACATAGGTCAAGGGGCTTGACCTGTACAAGGTGTGACTGGTAAGGTAATGAGGCTCAGCTTTCATTTTGTTTATTCTCCAACATGCCAGAACTCCTGTCTCCAAATAAACGCTGTCCTTCAACAGAGTCACCACAGAAGGCTCTGTTCATTCTAACCATAGCTGTTCTTTTGGACCTTCGCTTATAACCAGTTTATGGGCCACATGGAAAAATCAGCCACTGTTTTTATAGTCTGCTTTATAATTCATATGAAAAGAAAGGGAGAGACCAGGTGTTGGGACTGTCAATAGGAATCAGTACACACGAGATGTCAAGTGTAATAGAGACAAGGGAGGCTAGCTGTGAACTCCCCAAAGGTAACCACAGTACCTGACCTCCCCTGGTGCCTAGCACAATGCCTGGCATACAGTTGGCAATTAATAGGTATAGGTTGACAGAAAAAATAATTGATGGAAGGAAGAAATGAGGCAACATTATGGTCAAAGTGGTAATCTTAGTGTGCCATGCTTACACGTTGTCTGGACCGACGAAGGCTCCTCCCGTAGGAGATGAGCTGCCACGAGTGAAAGTCAAAGGAAAGCAGAGTTTCTTTACATTTTAATTTCTAATGAAGGCATAGGGCAAGGCTTTAACTACAAATATTCTAGGTGTCGATATTCACAACCATGTATTCTGACACAAAGTCAAAGGGATACCAGAATCATCATAATAGCCAAAGGCATACAATTTCAAGGCCAAATATTTCACATTTGAGTCAAAGCCCACAAGTCAAGACAGCCTCTCCTGGTGGCCAGAGGCCTTGCTGATCCTGCCTTTCATGCCTGCCCCCTGTCCAGGGTCAGGGCCTTGGGGTGGGGGTGTCAGCCAGTGACAACCAGGTCACTGTGCGCTGGCCCTGCCCCTAAGCAAAGCAGACATCTGCTTGTGGAGAGGCCCTGCTTTGCTCCTGTCTGAGCCTGAGAAGCTTGACATTCCTTGAATCTAGTCAAGGCCCAAGGAAGGCCCCTTGGCACCCTGTCCATCAGGGGACTCTGGAGTTCACTCTCCGACTTTTTCTCTAAAAGAAAAGGGATTCAGAAGACATCCCTCCCTGGGTGGACGCAGGGATGTTGGGAATAGATAAGAGGCGAGCTTTGTCCAGACAACCAAAATCTGCTGTTTTATTTCAGTTTTCTGAAAACATGAATAAGAAAAACTTTTTTCCCCTCCATTCAAATTGCACACACCTCAAAGAAAACAATGGCCTGCAAGTGCCCTGCAAATCCCTGAAATGAGCAAACCAGGCAGTCCTATGTCGTCACACCAAGAAAACCTTACATCATTTCAGAAATTCCCTGTGTGGCCCTTCCCTTCACAATGGCCCCCTTGGGCATATTGCAATTTTTATTAATAATAAGATCAAATAAAATTATCATTATTGACTACATTCTATTAAGGCCTTACAATATGCTGAGTCCCATGCTTAAAGTCAATTATCCCAGTCCTCATGAAAATGTTGTGCATTAGGGTTTACTTCAATTTAATAAAAATGAAAAATAAGATATATAGATATATATATATATATATATATATATATATATATATATATATATATATATCTTATAACCCCAAATCCACAATATAATGGTGTTCCTTATGTAACTATTACGTATTGCTATTTGTTACTTTTTAGGGTTCTCTGGGAATCATTTTGTTACTCTACATTGTGATAGTTGAAAGACAACAATGCTCTGCGAGCAGAAAACAAGGTTTGTGATGGCACAGGGTATAGCATTGTGATCAAATACACAGAAACCAGGTTAATCTGACACCTGAAGCCAGTCACCGGCAGAGCTTGGCTGCCAAGTAATTAGTGTGTATTGTTTATGAGGTGAGTAGATACACATGGTCTTCTTCTGCTTAAACTTTAGTCCATTCTGACCTCCAGCCCAACTTTCCAAGTTTGCCTTGTCTGACTCTGGCCTGTCTCACACTGACTCCGAGGCATCCTGTTGATCTATGAAGTTGTAAGAGCCAGGGAAAGTGACTCACAGTCTGATTCACTGAAACCTAGTGTATGTCTCACACATAATAGGTGCTCAATGAATACTTGCTGGATTATGGATTCTTTGCAGAGACTCTGATTAGCCCAGGGAGAGCAGACCCACTTCACCTCCCTGTGCTCCTCAGCTGGGCTTTCTCAAAGAGATCCATGGCACTGCAGGTATCAAACGGTTACTGCGTTGTCATTTCCAACTAGGTTCACCGGAAAAGTAAGCATGGTGTGCAGGGGTCTATGTGTTGAACTCCACTGGCTTTTCCCTACCCCAGGCCTGATCTCAGTCAGCCAGGACTAAAGGCTGCTTTTGCCAAGGTTGGGGGTTCTCAGGGTATGCGCCTGGGCCTCCCAAACTTGGATACCATTCAGGAATGAACCAGATCACTAATGGAGCAAGCATTTGTCTTTGCTGCTGCCTCCCCTCCACTTTATCCCTAATTTTCTTCATGTCCAGTTATTCATTTCTTTAAATATCCCACTAAAGCATTAATTAATAGCCAAGGTAGGATATTTACATTTCAGAACTCAAGTCTGAAAAATTCTCATACCCAAAGGAAGACAGGTCTGATAGGGAGAGATAATCAGTGAAGATGGAATAGGTGAGGTTAGGAATTCTTGCCTGGTTTCCCCAAAAAATCACACGCTGGCAGTAATTATTTGGAGCAGCTCCTCAAAAAATTGATGTTGTACCACACTCTACAAAGGACTGTTTACAGAAGATCCCCATTATGATAGCCTCACCAGAGAAATACTGGAGAGAGTCAGTATCCTTTTTATAAACCACCACCTGTTTGAGGAGAAGGGTTTAGGAGACAGGAGAGGAGAAAGAGAGACTGATTTAGCAAATAGTTTCAGGACCACCTGTTTACCAGCCATTCTGCTGAGCCCCGGTCCTGGGCATAAAGAAGATACAAGAGGAATATCCTCAATGTGCTCATGAGTTAGCATGGAGATGAAATATATAAGCAGACACTGGAACATGATATACCAAGTATTACAAAGCCAATAGGATCCCGGAACACATGGACCAGATTATTCATCCCTAGACTGGGGTCTCAGAGTTTTCCCGGAAGGATTTCACTCACATTAAAGATATGTATTTGGCCTGGTTTCTGATAATTTAGTGGGGATGATATCCTCCACCTGGCTTTCCTCTGTCAGCACTCTTCCCTGAGCAGCTGTTTGTTCATGCCCTGTAGCTGAAAAGCACCCCAATTCAACCTGTGAACACTGACTGCCTGTCCTTCCTGGCCAGCAAACTTCAGGCCCATGAAGGAGAGGAATGCCATGTGTCGGTGGGCCAATGGTATAGGAGGAAGAAAGGCACATGTCTGAATTTCCAGAAATGTTTGTCAACAAAGTCATTCCAGAGGCAAGAGAGGATCCAGGTTTAGTGGACCCTGGAGTTTAGACAATTTGGGGCACAATTTTTAAGAAAAAGAATTTGAAAAGTTTCTTGCTACAAATTTCCAAAAACATATGACTTATGAACACATTGCTAGGGTCCTTTGCAGAAGGTGGGCCCCTACAAGTGAAGGGCCCTAAAGATTAAGCTTCCTAGATTTCATGGAAAACTGCCTTTGCTCAGAGCAACAAATGGTCTTTCTCTGGAGAAAAGAATTGGGATGCACTGCACCTCCCATTACTTAATCATCCTGAACTACAAGGGCAGAGGGGCAGTAGTCACTGACAGAGGAACATGTGCCAGAACAGGGCTTCTTCTACCTGTTCCTGTGGGGCTCCAAAAAGACACAATGTTATTTTTGGAATACAAACTTGTTTTAGCATTTCAGCTTGGACTCTCAAATTGTCATAGCAAAGCAAATTATAATACTTTGTGCATTAGGGTTTATTCTGGGTGGAAACAAAATAGCTTTTATATGGCTTTTTGTTGATGTTATTCTAATGAACTAAGGGCAGAAGATAATTAGTTTTAAAACAATGTATCGAAAATAGTTTTTCCTAATACTTAAAATTTTTTTAAATATATTTTTATTGATTTCAGCGAGGAAGGGGAAGGAGAGAGAGATAGAAACATCAATGATGAGGGAGAATCATTGATTGGCTGCTTTCTGCGTGCTCCCTACTGGGGATCTTGCCTGCAACCCAGGAATGTTCCCTGACTGGGAATCGAATAGAGACCTCCTGTGCATAGGTCGATGCTCAACCTCTGAGCCACATTGGCTGGGCTTAATATTTTTATATGAAAAAAAATTTTGGAGATTATAAAGGTCAGAGGTTCAAACACCTCACATTAATGGCAGTAGCATTTATTGCCTCTTTTTCCATCTAATATGCAGAGTTACTAAAGCTTAAGAAAAGAGTCTAATGAAAATCAACCTAGACCCACACTGTTGCACCCTTTCTTTAAAAAATTCTGTTCAAACCTTAGCTAGTTTGGCTCAGTGGATAGAGCAGTGGATAGAGCCTGTGGCCTGAAGGGTCCCCGGTTGGATTGCGGTCAAGCGCACATACGGTTGCTGACTCGATCCCCAGGGGCGAGGACATGCAGAAAACACCTATTGATGATTCTCTCTTATCATTGATGTTTCTGTTTCTCCTTCTCCCTTCCTCTCTGAAATCAACAAAAAAACAAAACAAAACAAAACAAAAACAATCTGGGATCAAACTTCGGAGATGTGTGTGGGATGCTTAGACAAACAGAGAGAAACTGAGTTGTATGGCTTCAGGGCAAGGGCTGGAGGTACTGCTTGCATTGTCTGTGTGTTGAGCCCTCCCCTGTCAAAGCCAAACCTGATTCCACATGAGCCTGGTGGACACTATTAACTCCACCCTGATGACTCGCTGAGACACTGCTTCACTCAACCTGTGTTCTGCCCGAGGCTCAGCAGCTGAGCCTTATGGGCAGTGGCAGTTCTCAGTGGCCTTAGGCTGACATACCCTAGGCCAATGGTCGGCAAACCGCGGCTCGTGAGCCACATGTGGCTCGGGAGCCACGGTTTGCCGCTCTGTTGACTAATGAGTTTGCTGACCACTGGACTAGACTAAATGTTACCATGTAGTTGGAAGCTGTGAAGATTAGGCAATTGTGGCACATTGTGTGCAAAGAGGTAAAGGGTAGTATATGACAGTGATTGGCAAACTCATTAGTCAACAGAGCGGCTAACCGCGGATCGCATGCCGCATGTGGCTCGTGAGCCACAGTTTGCTGACCACTGCCCTAGGCCAAGTGCTGATGGCAGCCAGCCTTGGTTCAGAGCATGACCCCTCACATATGCATCCAGGCCCAGCACAGGCAGCTATAGACTATGGATCACTTTGTAGCTCCAAACTGGTAACCCTGGTCTGGTCATAGGCAGTGTCTCTCCCAAGAGGCTGTAGAACCAACACACTGGTGGCCAGCTTCAGACCATGACAAAACACCATCTGATTAGTTCTACAAGTGGCACAACCACAAGGAGTTTTCAGTGGGCATCTGAACCCCTGCGCGAAATCCCGGACAGCTGGAATTGTGAGCAATCCTCACAGCCAGTTGGCCTGAGGGTCAATACCACCCACTGCCATGCCAATGGCAATCAAGGCTCAACTATAATAAAAGGGCACAAACAACCTACACAAGGGTGAGTCCCAGAGTGCAGGTGATCAGGGAGACTGCACCACTGGTCCCAATAGGACACTTACTACATAAGGCCACCTTGGCAAGACTTAGAAATGTAGCAGGGCTACCTAATACATAGGGAGAAAAAAAACACACAGAGAGGCAGCCAAAATGGAGAGAAAAAGAAACATGTCCAAATGAAAGAACAGGAAGAATCTCCAGAAATATAAACTAAATGAAATGAAGGCAAGAAATCTACCAGATACAGAGTTCAAAACACTGGTTATAAGGATGTTCAAGGAAATTAGTGAGAATGTCAACAAAGAGGTAGTAATCATAAAAAAGGACATAGAAACCATAAAAAAGAGACTCAGTCATAAATGAAGAATACAATAACTAAAAGGAAGAATACACTAGAAAGAATCAATAGAATACTGAGAGGAGAAACCAAGATGGCGGCATAGGTAAACACCTAAACTGCTGCCTCGCACAACAATTTCAAAACTACAACTAAAAGACAAAATGGACATCATCCAGAACCACAGGAAGGCTGGCTGAGTGGAAATTCTACAACTAGAAGGAAAGAGAAAAGCACACTGAGACTCAGAGGAGCTGCAGGAGGCAGAGGTACTGAGATGCGCGTGTGAAGGGCACTGGCAACTGAGTACGTGGCTGGCTTTCTCAAGTGGGAGGGAGACAAAAGCTCCCAACTGTGCTGAACTCCAGTTCCGGGTGAGAATCTGAGGACCCAGACTCATATGGGGTGAAACTGGACTGTCAGGAAAGAGAAAAGCACACTAAGACTCAGAGGAACTGTGGAAGGCACAGGTACTGAGGAGTGCGCGCGGGGAGGGCGGGCAACTGAGTACGCGGCTGGCTTTCTCAAGTGGGAGGGAGACAAAAGCTCCCGACTGCACTGAACTCCAGTATCAGGTGAGACTCTGGGAACCCAGACTCCTTCGGGGAGAAACTGAACTGTCTGGCAGTGGGCAAAACTCGAGGGTGGCTTTCTCTGAGGTGCTTGCAGCAATTAGCATGGGACATTGAGACACAGGGGCCTATTAGGGCAGGACTGACAGGAAACCAATGCTGTCTGCTCCACCCTGAGACTCCACCCCATCCAAGCTGAGCACAGAGGCATTTGCAAGTCTAGTCTCATAAGGGTATCTCCAGCACAGAAGTTCTCCCAGCATAGACACAGCTGATCCTCACAGCAAATTGGACTGGAGGTCAATTCCTCCCAATGATACCAATAACAATCAAGGCTTAACTACAACAAGACTGTGCACACAGCCCACAAAGGGGTGCACCAAGAGTGTCCACCTCAGATAACTGGAGAGGCTGAGCCACTCGGCCCTATAGGACATCTAGCACACAAAGCCACTCTATCAATTCAGGGAAGTAGCCAAAATGCGGAGACAAAGAAACAGATCACAAATGAAAGAAATGGAGGAAAGCAAATGACTGGATATAGAGTTCAAAACCATGGTTATAAGGTTTTTCAAAAATTTCCTAGAAAAGGCTGATACATTTAGCGAGACCCTTGAGGATATGAAAAAGGACCAAATACAAATTAAGCATACACTAACTGAAATAAAAAATATTATACAGAGATCTAACAGCAGACTAGAGGATCTCAAGAATCAAGTCAAAGATTTGAAATACAAAGAAGCAAAAATCACTCAACCAGAAAAGCAAAAAAGAAAAAAGAATCCAAAAATATGAAAATAGTGTAAGGAGCCTCTGGGACAACTTCAAGCATACCAACATCAGAATTATGAGGGTGCCAGAAGAAGAGGGAGATCAAGATACTGAAAACCTATTTGAAGAAATAATGACCAAAAACTTCCCCAACCTGGTGAAAGAAATAGACTTACAAGTACAGGAAGCACAGAGAATCCCAAACAAAAGGAATCCAAAGAGGACCACACCAAGACACATCATAATTAAAATGCCAAGGGCAAAAGACAAAGAGAGAATCTTGAAAGCAGCAAGAGAAAAACAGTTAGTTACCTACAAGGGTGCACCCATATGACTATCAGCTGATTTCTCAACAGAAACTATGCAGGCCAGATGGGAGTAGCAAGAAATATTCAAAGTGATGAATAGCAAGAACCTACAACCAAGATTATTCTACCCAGCAAAGCTATCATTCAGAATTGAAGGGCAGATAAAGAGCTTCACAGATAAGGAAAAGCTAAAAGAGTTCATCACCACCAAACCAATATTATATGAAATGCTGAAAGGTATTCTTTAAGAAGAGGAAGAAGAAGAAAAAGGTAAAGATAAAAATTATGAACAACAAATACATATCTATCAACAAGTGAATCTAAAAATCAAGTGAATAAAAAAGTCTGATGAACAGAATAAACTGGTGAATATAATAGAATCAGGGGCATAGAAAGGGAGTGGACTGACAATTCTTGGGGGAAAGGGGTGTGGGGGGTGCGGGAAGAGACTGGACAAAAATCGTATACCTGCCTGCATGGATGAGGACAGTGGGGGGGGGTAGTAAGGGCAGAGGGTGGGGTGGGAACTGGGTGGAGGGGAGCTATGGAGGGAAAAAGAGGAACAATTGTAATAATCTGAACAATAAAGATTTATTAAATTTAAAAAATAAATAAATAAAAAAAGATGTTGATACTGCCCTACCTGGTTTGGCTCAGTGGATAGAGTGTCAGCCTGTGGACTGAAAGGTCCCAGGTTCAATTCCAGTCAAGGGTACAAAAGAAAGACAGAAAGAAAGAAAGAAAGAAAGAAAGAAAGAAAGAAAGAAAGAAAGAAAGAAAGAAAGAAAGAAAGAAAGAACCAACAGAAGATTAGATGAAGCAGAGGATCAAATCAGCTATTAGGAGTACATGGTAGCATAAAACACCCATTCAGAACAGCAAAAAGAAAAAAAGAATTTTTAAAAATGAGGCTAGTTTAAGGGGCCTCTAGGACAACATCAAGTACAACAACATTTGCATCATAGGAGTACCAGAAGGAGAACAAGGAGAGCAAGGGATTGAGCATCTGTCTGAAGAAATAATGACAGAAATCTTCCCTAGTCTGGCAAGGAATTATACAAACAAATCCTGGAAGTGAAGAGTCCCAAACAAGATGAACCCAAAGCAGCCCACAATTAAAATGGCAAAAGTTAAAGACATAGACAAGATCTTAAAAGCAGGAAGAGAAAGACAGTTGCTTACAAGGGAGCTCCCATAAGACTACCAGCTTATTTATCAATAGAAACTTTTCAGATCAGAAAGGATTGGCACAAAATAGTCAGTGACAAAAAGCAAGGATCTCTGAGCAAGACTACTCTACCCAGCAAGGCTATCATTTCAAATTGAAGGAGAAATGAAAATATTCCAAGACAAGAAAAAGCAAAAGGAGTTTATCACCACCAAACTAGTATTGAAAGAAATATTAAAGGGACTTATTTAAAAAGAAGTGCAGGGAAAGGAACATAAATCTATATATAAAAAAGCCAAGTGACCAGAACGCCAGAACAACTGGAATGACCAGGTGCTTTGCTACACACTGCAGCCCTTATTCCGGCCCCCCCCCCCCAACAATTGGGAGTGGAGCCAGCTGGGGAAAGGGGCTGCAGGTGGTTGGCTGGCCACCTTCATCCCTGATCGTCAACCCACCCTATTGGGGGTGGGGCCAGCTGGCTGATCACCCATGGCTCCCACCTGGCCAGCCCAGCCCCTATCAGCCCCAATCAGGGCAGGCCAGCTGGACCCCACCCATGCACGATTTCATGCACTGGGCCTCTAGTATGAATAATAAAATGATAATGACTACATAGCTATCAATAATAATTTTAAATGTAAACAGATTAAATGCTCCAATCAAAAGATATAGGGTAGCTGAATGAATAAGAACACAAGACCCATACAAGAGACACACTACAGATAGAAAGACACACAGACTGAAAAGAAAGGGATGAGAAAAGACATTTCATGTAAATGAAAACAAAAAAGCTGGAGTAGCAATTCTTATATTTAAAAAATTGACTTTAAACCAAAGGCTATAATACAACACAAAGAAGGACATTATCTATATATATAAAAGGCTAAGCGACCATCACATCTAAAACAACTGAACAGATGACTGAACAGGCTGTGTGGGATGACCAGGCTGGCAGGGGGGTTAATGAGGGGCAACCAAACAACTGAGCAGCAGGCTGCATGGGACTACCAGGCCTGTGTGCGGGGGGGGGGCGGGGGGGGGGCAGTTGGGGGTGACCAGACTGGTGGGTTGGGGGGGTAGTGAGGGGCAGTGAGGGGCAACCAGACTGGCAAGGGGGGCAATGAGGGCAATGAGGGGCAACCAGGCTGGTGAGAGGGTCACTTGGGGGTGATCAGGCTGGCAGGGGAGGTAGTTGGGGGCAACTATACCTGCAGGGGGACAGTTGGGGGTGACCAGGCTAGCAGCAGGTGGGGCAGTTAGGTGCTATCAGGCAGGTAGGCAGGTGAGCAGTTAGGAGCCAGTGGTCTCAGATTGTGAGAGGGATGTCTGACTGCCGGTTTAGGCCCGATCCACAGGATTGGCAGTCGGACGTCCCCCAAGGGGTCCCAGACTGGAGAGGGTGCAGGTTAGGCTGAGGGGGACTGGCCCCCCCGTGCATGAACTTCAGGCTTCTAGTGTAATGATAAATGAATTAATCCAATAAGAGCATATAACCCTTGTAAACATTTATACACACAATACAGAAACACCTACATATATAAAGCAAACATCGATGGTCATAAAAGGAGATATTGACAGTAATACAGTCATAGTAGGGGACATTAATATCCCATTGACATCAATGGATAGATCTTTAGGACAGAAATCAACAAGAAAACAGGGGCCTAAATGACACATTAGACTAGATGACTTTAATTGGTATTTTTAGAGCATTTCACCTCAAAACAGAGGAATATACAATCTTTTCAAGTGCACATGAAACATTTACCAAGATAGACTACATGTTAGGCCACACAACAAGTCTCAATAAATTTAAAAAGATTGACATAATATTAAGCATATAATTGGACCATAATGGTATGAAACTATAAGTCAATTTCAAAGAGAAAGCTGAAAAAGATCATGACCAAGTGGGATTTATTTCTGGGTTGTAAGTTTGATTCAATATACACAAATCAATTAACATGATAAACCACGTAAGTAAAATGACGTATACAAATTATATAATCATATTAATAGATGCATATAAAGCATTTGGCAATATCTACTATCTATTTATGATAAACATTCTCACCAAAATGGGAATAGAGAAAACATACTTCAACACAATAAAGCCACACATAACAAACCAACAGCTGATATATGCAATGGGAAAAAGATAAAAATATTTTACATAACTTTACAGGAAAGAAAAAAAAGATTGTCCACTTTCACCACCTTTATTCAACATAGTACTGGAAGTTCTAGCCACAGTACTCAGACAGGGAAAAGAAATAAAAGATATCCAAACTGGAAAGGAAGAAGTAAAACTGTCATTATTTGCAGATAGCATGATACTATATATAGAGAACTCTAAAGATTCCACCAAAAAACTACTAGAACTGA
Source organism: Corynorhinus townsendii (assembly GCA_026230045.1). Lineage (NCBI taxonomy): Eukaryota > Metazoa > Chordata > Mammalia > Chiroptera > Vespertilionidae > Corynorhinus > Corynorhinus townsendii. Next base: position 135,998,592 of record JAPDVU010000002.1, on the reverse strand, counting down.
TAAATGAATTCAACGAAGTAGCAGAATACAAAATTAATATTTGGAAATGGTTTGCATTTTTATATACCAATAATAAACTATAGAAAGGAGAAATGAAGAAAACAATTCCATTTACAATTGCATCAAAAGAATACTTATGCCCTAGCCGGTCTGGCTCAGTGTATAAAGTGTCGGCCTGCAGACTGATGGGTCCTGCTTAAATTCCGGTCAGGAGCACATGCCCAGGTTGTGAGCTCAATCCCCAGTAGGGAGGCATGCAGGAGGCAGCCGATCAATGATTCTACCTCTCTCTTCCTCTCCCTTCTCTGAAATAAAAAATATTTACCCATCCCACCCCCCCCCAAAAAAAAAAGAATAGGAATAAATCTAACCAAGGAGATAAAAAACCTGTACTCAAAAAATTATGACATTGAAAAAAGAAATTGAGAAAGATACAAATAAATTGAAGCATATATTGTGCTCATGGATAGAAAGAATTAACATAATTCAAATGTCCATACTACCCAAAGCAATCTATAGATTCAATGCAATCTCTATCAAAATTCCAATGGCATTTTTCACAGAACTAGAAAAAATAATCCAAAAATGTATATGGAACCACAAAAGATCTTGAATAGCCATAGCAGCTTGAGAAAGAACAAAGTTGGAGGTATCACGCTGTCTGATATCAAATATCTGATATTATTACAAGGCCACAGTAATCAAAACAGCATGATACTGGCATAAAAACAGACATATAGATCAATGTAACAGACTAGAGAGCCCAGAAATAAACCCACATCAATATGGTCAATTAATATATGAAAATGGAAGCAAGAATAAACAATAGGGTAAAGACAATCTATTAAATAAATGGTGTTGGACTGGGTGTCTAAGTTGGTGGAAGCATTGCAGGTTCCATCCCCATGCATGTGGGAGACACAATTGATGTGTCTCTCTCATATTGATGTTTCTCTTTCTCTCCTCCAGCCCTCTTCCACTCTTTCTAAAAATCAATGGAAAAAATGTGGAAAAAGTAACCAATGAATGCATGAATGGGTGGAACAACAATTGATCTTTCTCTCTCTCTCAAATCTATATCTATATCTATATCTTTATCTATATCTATATCATATGCAAATTAGGCTGGGACGCCATAATGGTCATGACCAGCTCAGGAGGAGGGGCGAGGTGTGGGCCTGAAGCCTGAGAGAACAACAGACAGGGTGGCCTGCACCTGGCCCAGAGCTGGAGAGAACAACATGTAGGGAGGCTGGAGTGGAGACACAAACCTGGGGGCGGGGGTGGTGGTGCCTAGCCCCCAGCAGCTCCACAGCCACGGCACACCAACAGTCCTGCCTCTGCTCGGGAGCTGCAGAGGAAACACCTTTTCTGACCACTCATTGGCTAAGCTTGCAGTATGCCACTTGCTTGGGTAATAAGAATCCAAGAAGGTGATCTAGAATTTTTCCACCTCACTCCTGGAGGAAAAAACGAAGGTCCACTGCTGGAGGGGCTAAGAAATGTCATATCCTGCCCCAGTTTGGCTCAGTGGATAGAGCCTTGGCCTGCGGACCACAGGGTCCAGGTTCGATTCTGATCAAGAGCATGTACCTAGGTTGCAGGCTCCTCCCTGGCTGGGGCCCAGGTCAGGGCTTATGCAGGAGGCAACCAATCGAGGTGTGCCTCTCACATTGATGTTTCTCTCTGTCTTTCCCTCTCTCTTTCATGCTCTCTAAAAATCAATGGAAAAATATCCTCAGGTGAGGATAAAAAGAAAAATAAAGAAATATCATATCCTATGAAAGACACATCTTGAAAATGCCTAAAGAAAGTTGTCATTTGAAGGGACTGGATTCCGTGTTGATGAAAATACCTTGGCGGCTGCGGTGACTGGCAGTGGCAGCAGCAGTGGGGTGACGGGCGTGGCGCCTTCCCCTGATCTGCCCAGTCGCTTCCCACAGAGGGAGACCAGACTGCGGCTTAGGCCCGATCCCTGTGGGGAGCAGGCCTAAGCCATCAGTAGGACATCTCCTGAGGGCTCCCGAACTGTGAGAGGGGCAGGCTGGGCTGAGGGACTCCCCCCCACCAAGTGCATGAATTTCGTGCACTGGACATCTAGTGCAAACAATAAGCAGATTCCTCAAAAATGAAAAATAGAATTACCTATGACCCAGCAATTCTATTTCTGGGAATATATTCTAAAAAAAATCTAAAACACTAATCCTAAAAGATATATTATCCCTATGTTTGTTGCAGTTTTATTTATTATAGCTAAGATACAGAAGCAGCCCAAGTGCTCATTAATAGATGATTTGATAAAGAAGATGTGGTACATATGTACAATGGACTATAGAATATTCCTCAGCTATAAAAAAAGAATAAAATCTTACTATAAATGATCAAACAAAACAGACAGACTGAGTGAACAAACTGAGGGTTGCCAAATGGCAAGAATGAGTGAAAAAGGTGAAGGGAGTAAGAACTTATAAAATAGTCATGGGGATTCAGAATAGAGAATAGAGTTAATAATATTATAATAATTATGTATGGTGCCAGGGATACTAGAATTTTCAGGGGAATTACTTTGTAAATTATAAAATTGTTTAATCATTATGCTGAAACCAATTTAAAATTAAAACAAAGAAAAGAGAAAAAACAAATGCACATAAAGCAAAATGTTTAAAAAAGAGTCTAATGAGCAGATGGTTATTGAAAACTCTGCCATCATTATTATTATTGTTACCATGAATTTTACTAATAGTAATTATTAATCATACTAACCATCTCTCCCTAAGCCTTCACAAGTAAAATGAAAAGTGAATGAATTCATTAAGTATCAACCTACCTGCCCACCCTTCCCCCAGTCATTCCAACCTGATAGGCCTGGAAATCCCATCACTCTCCCTTTTAGTCTAACCTGGGAAACCCTGAGCCCCTGAGATGACCTTAGTTACAGCTTCTTCCCATAGTCATCTCAACAATGACCCTTCTGGTCCCCAAAACTGTCTATACAATGTCCTCATCTTGAGTCCACCATGCACTTCAGGTCACTAAGCTTTTCTTCATGCTGCTTCTGTCTTGTCATCTGATGGAGCTCTCCAAAAGTCCTATGGGGGCCCCATCTCGCACTTGCCAGGCTTCTCAGATTTTACCCCTTCCGACCATCTTCCCTTGCTGAGAGACAACAGACATAGCTCAGAGAATGCTGAGAGAAATGGAGGCACAAGGAAGGAAGGTTTATGAAGTTGTTGATGTTGACCTACCAAAGTATCAAGGCCTCAAATAACCACGGAGCTTGAGAGCCTTGGGAAGAAAAGGAATCCATACTAATGATAGGAAGTCTGTGTCAAGTGGGTGGGACAGACAAGAAAGCCCTCAAGGAAGCTCTGAGAAGGGTGTGACTACCTCAGGCTTGGGGAAGCTAGAATTTGATTTAATAAAGAAAATGTTCTCTGTGAGTTCTTGGCTGTCTTTTTTTCTCACACTTCTACAATGTCTTATCAAATTATATTGCTGATGACCTCCTGGTCTGTGTCTCTAGCCCTGAGCTTTCTTCTCAGTTTTGCACCCATTGTCCACATCTCCACCTGGATCACCTGGATGTCCCACAGGACTGCAACGTCAGTATGGACAGACCTGAGCTCCTTGTCTTTCTCCTTGGCCTTCCCAAAGCAAAAATCTAAGAATCACATCCAACAGCTTTCTCTCTTTTACCCTCTTATCCAGTCAAATAGGCACACAATAAATATGTCTAAAGGATGGGAGGAAAGAAAGAAGAAAGGAGGGGAGAAAGAGTGGAAGGGAGGAAGGGAGAAAAGAAGTTCAGGTGTTAAGCCTCAAACATTAAGTTCTGAATTAATGCAGAGGCTCAATTTGCACCAGGGGCCTTGGAGCCAACCATGCTCATTGCCTGCCTGATAATTATGCCTTCTTTCTTACCTGTTAACAGAATAATGCTTTTTCTTGGGGAAAGCAATGCACCTAGCTAAAATTGCTATATTTATTAACCTCCCTCAAAGCTAGGAGTGGCCTGTGACATAATGCTGGCTAATAAGCTGTAAAATGTGTCAGAGTCACCAAGAAGAATGGCCCTTCTCAAATTAAAAAAAAAAAAAAAAGGCAAGGTCTAGACAGAATAAAGCCCTTTGCCTTTCCCTCATTCCTGCTTAGAAGGAATCAGCCATATGCTTACAACCACAGTGGGTAGCCAGAAAATGGTAACATGGAAAGATAGACAGAGCCCATGTGCCTGATACTGCCGATGCCCCGTTGGACCATTGTTGTGTGCCCACCTGTAGACTTCTTGCTGCATAACACAAAATGAGCCACCCTTTGTTTACTCAGTAGTCAGGCCTTCTGCTATCTGTGTTCCTGGTATCTGCCATTATTTTAACATCTGTATTCCTTTTTATCTTTTTTTTATCTGAAAATTCCTTGATTATCTCCCACAAGGCATAGGAGAATGTCACGAATACTGTTCTACTGTCCTCTTTGGGAATTAGCTTTGCTAATGCTGTCAGTCCTCTTTGGGAATTAGCTTTGCTGAAAGAGCCACTTACCAGTGGTCACTCCTCCTGGGTCAGCACACATCTAATAGGTGGCTGATGCCAGTAGAAATGCGTGGCCTCTCTCCCCAACTTCTCCTTGTATCCCCACAGAAAACGATCTGAGAGCACCCCTCAGTCAAACCCCTATATGCAAATGCTTCCAGGGAAGACAACACACAAGCAGTTGTCCTAATTCTAAAATGTAAGAAGCAGAAAGCTCAGCCTGCACTTAAGGCAATCTAAAGTGCTCACATTAAGGCATTCTCAGTCTTTCAAAGAAATGATTTTTTCCCTTTTAAACAATCAAGATGTAAAGTAGTTTTGCAGCATTCATACTTGCTTGATAACAAGGGTCCACGGTGACTTCTTAGCCTTCCATGGCCTCTTTCAACTTTATACCACTTGGCTTAAATGTTAACAACCCATTGTCTGGATTTTATGGACTTTTAAACACTATTGCCAACCCTCCTGGAAAAGAGCTGGGTCATTTTTTCTTTTTTCAGCAATTCAGGCATGAATATTGGAATTTGAAAGCAAAGAAAAAAGGTCTAGTAAGCTCATGAGACTTAACCTTCCAGAAGAAAATAGTTCTCATGTCTACATACTCTCACACAAGCATGTGTGCCCACTCTACAATCACAGGTATATGCACAACAGATGTATTCTGTTTGGGGCTGGAGTAATCATGTATAATTTAGATTAAATAACTTTGTGCCAATATTTGTCCAAGTCATGGAGCCATAATTTTTAATTCCATGCTGCCAGGTGGGTTGGTCGTAGGAAGGAATTGTAATGATGTTTAAGAGCTTTACAAAGAACTGTGAGCTCAGAGGAAAATGAGGAAATTTTAAGTGAGTTCAGTACAAAGGACTGGAGCGTGGGAAATGTGATCAGAGGAGAGAGAGGCGAACTTGATTAGGGGAAACTCCAGGAGTCCAGTCCTAAGAGGTCCCTGAGTCTCAGGTCAGATAACTGACAAAATGGAGACATTCCAAAAGAGGGGTTTTGGTATCACAAAAAAGTCTGGAAGAATTTTAAGAGAAAGATTTTATTGTCATCCCAACAGAACTGGAAATAGCTTTTAAAGACTTTGGAGCTTTAAATTAATATCGAGGTTTTTCACAAACAGAGAAAACAGTAAAGAATAATGACTGAAGAGGACAAAATGGGCAAGTGGTACAAATGGTATATCAATGAGCAGGGGCCTGATCAGAGACAGAGAAAGGTCTAAACCTGGTGTGGCGGGGGCGGGTGGGGTGGGGTGGAGAGGAGCTTCTCTGTATCTCTGAGATGGAAAGAGGGCTACAGAGTAGGTGTCTTATTTCAAATACGTGGTTCTTCCCTCTCATGCACATCACCACACTCACCAAGCACTTCACTTGTATGAACAAAATGCCCGGTTCTGTCTACAAATTTCTACAAAGAAACAAGAGGTACAGATACCTGTGCAGAGGGACAGGCCTTTCCATGCCACAGACGGGTTTTCTTCCTGGTCAGGGGTCTTCATAGCTCAGTCAGACATGCTGACTTCCAGTGTCCATGAGATAGCCTCACTCAGGATTAGTAGGTAGGCTGGGGCAGTGGTTACACAGAATCTGACAGAATAATTCCTGGCAAGGAGAGCAGTTAGAGAAAAATCCGTTATGGGCTGAATCGTACTCCCCCAAACCCAAAAAGGGTGAAGTCCTAACACCTAGTGCCTCAGAATGTGACTGCATTTGGAGACAGGGTCTTTCAAGGGGTACTTAAGACAAAAGGAGGTTGTATGGTTGGGATCTAACTGAATAGGAATGGTATTCTTACAAGATGAGAACAGGATGCAGATACACAGAGGGGAGATGATGTGAGGGCATAGGGAGAAGACAGACATCCGCAAGCCATGGGGAGAGGCCTCAGAAGGAGCTAACACTGCCCACATCCAGACCAGGGACTGCCAGCCTCGAGCACTGTGGAGAAATAAATTTCTGCTGTTTAAGTCCTTCCTCCCACCCCCCTACCCCCACCCCCCCTCCGCCACCTCCGGCAGTCTGCAGACAAATAAGCTGTCTATGGAGACCAAAGTCTTAAGAGGCCTCTGAGTGCTCATGGTGGAGGGACTGTATCTGTCTTGTATACCCTGTGGTCCCAGGGCATAGCCCAGTGCCTGGCCTACAGGGTACTCTATCAGTGTTTGTGGAATACGTGAATCATTCAGAATAAACCTTCCTGGCATTGAAACTTTCCAGGTGGTCTCACTTCCCTAGAGAATCTTATTGGGGTGGCTGCCAGGAATCTTGCTGTGTCCCAAAAGGCTATAAAATACATAGCAGTAGGAACCTGTCAATGGTAACAAGCCTCTGGGGGCAGGGGAGAGGGACTCAAACCCTTTTTAATTTACTTTCTCCTGGCCTCAGCACAATAGCCTTAGGCAGGTCAATGATTAATTAATATTTCTTTTCATGAAAGTAACTTAGTAGTGTCCCATGGGCTGGTACCACAAAATCCATGTCTAGAAATACAAGACTTTTTCCTTATGCTTTCATTGTTCCAGCACTGATCCCACTTTATTTCTCTCCACTTTTGTCAGTAGTACTTCCCTCCCACATTCTCCCGTGTCTCAGGCTCTGGCCCTTGATTGTATTTTGTGCTTGAATCCTTGAATACAGTCAGTAGCACACTCCTGTGCATCTTTCCTTTCACTTGCCTCCCCTATCTTATCCTCTCTAGGCCCATCACCACTACTGTCCAGCCATGTCTCATGACCTGGGAACCCTGAGTGGCTTCCAACCTCTGACCTTTCCACTCCATCGCATGGTGTGTTCTGCTGCCAGACTCACCTTCACCAGGCCTCCACAACTCTTTCCAAGGCACCTGGATTGATAGCAAAGAAGGTTAATCTTAGTTATTTTGTGCCTACATGCAATGGCTAAGAAGTTTGTAGAAGGAGGGAGAGTGAGAAGCTAGTAAATGCTGACATCTGCTACACTAATCTACAGCCATTGCTGTGGGGTTTTCCGGAATCAGAAACCCCATTTCCAGTTGCTACTATATAAAATACACACAATCAGATTCACCTTAGGTTGTTGGACACATGCATTCAGCTTTTACAACATACCAGAGATCATATGTAAACTGTTAATTACACCATCTTTCCTGTTCATTTATTTTCACAAGGATTGTTATAAAATAGGATAGGGTTAGGGGTGGGAAGTGACATGTGGAGGCCAGAGGGACATGGGGAGAGAAGACTGCTCCCAGAATCACAGAGTGATCGCCAAGAACTATAATTCTAACCTTCACCCTACATGGCTCAGTGGCTTGTGGGCTGGAAGAAGAAAAGTGACATGTGTGATTTAGTCCATATGAGATGCTTGACCTCCCCAACTTCATGCTCCGACAGGCTCGGTGTGGGGCTGGGGCCAGCAAACAGAGCAGGAAATGCAGAGCAGGGGAATGCTGACAGAAGAAACATTCATATGTTCTTCTCTGGATATTAATTACAAAAAGCCTTCCCTCCCACAGTCTATTTGTGGTAAATTTGCTGCTTACATAAAATTTTAAAACAAAGTAATCTGTTTGGTTAAACATGGAAGGATGACCTCTTGAACAACATTGGCATGATAAAAAGCATGGATACATAGAACAAATTGGTGGGTGCCAGAAGGGAGGGGGGTGGAGGGACAGAATAAAGAAGGTGAAGGGATTAGCAAAAATCATATATGCATACCCCAGGGATACAGACAATAGTGTGGTGAAGGCCAAGGGAGGGGGAGGTGGGCAAAGGGAGGATAAATGGGGGAAGTTTGCAATTATGTCAACATTAAATTTTTTAAGAAAAACAAAATCACCTTCCTCTGGCTTGGGTTTCTTCTGAGATCATATCCATGCATGTGTTATAGGAGTTTCTATAGTTGAGAGCCAAGTAATGGTCAGTGGCTGACCCAGCTCTGGGTGCAGGATCTTCATATTTGACATGCAAATGTGGTTGGGAATTAATTAAGAAAAAATAAAAACTTGTGATAAACAGAAATTTTTTTCTTGCTAATCATGACAGGTCTAGGCAGAGGTAAACTGTCCCTGACATGCCCACCAAAACTCCCTGATCCTAGATTTACTCCCTTACTCTGCCTTCCCATTCCTACCAGGTAACACTTTGAATACCCTGTCCCTACAGATACATAATACCTATGAATCCCAAGAGCTGAAAATTTGGGGAAAATTATAGAAAGACATCTCCAGAGGATCTGGCTTGGATCATCCAAAGAGAAGGAGCTGTGTTCAGAGCTCCTCTTATACAAGGTCAACTCCACTTCCTCATCTGGCAAATGGAAAACATTCTGGCTAATCTCCAGCACTTCATTCATCACTCAGATCTATGATTGTAAAATAATGCTCTTTTAAGCATTGTTAAACTATTAATGCTAATAAGTATTAATATTTCCTTATCTAATTAATTGATTATTTCCTTTAAGTGATTATGGTTAACAGTCACACAAATTGTATGTGTTGGGTACAGATATGTGTTGTTGTATGTTGGCAAACTGGCTCTTCAGAAGAAAGGAAGGAAGGAAGGAAGGAAGAAAGAAGGAAGGAAGGAAGGAAGGAAGGAAGCCCTGATTTTGTAGTATTTTCAGGTTCTCCTGGTTTAAATAGCCCTGCCATGGCCAATTTCAAGCTAAAAACCAGCATTACTGAGCCACCAAACAGGACTTAGGAAGAAATGCATGCAATGGCTCTCGAGAGCTAGCTCCAACTGGCTCTGGCAGAGCACCAGTTGTATATAATCTAAAAATGTCAAAATAGGCTGAAAAAAATTTTAATTCCTATATTATGTTTTTGTTTTTTAATTTCTCCTTAAGACACACAAAGTTTGTGACAGGTAAGTCTAGCTTGACAATAGACAGTCACATATTTTGAAACTGAATTTCCATGGAATTGGATGAGAAGAGGTGAAAATACTGAAACCAGGTTGGAGTCCAATCATCCAGCTCTTCTCTCACAGGTCAGAGAATAATGGAAATAGCCAGACCATGAAATTCTCCTCAGCACTTTCAGCCACTTGACCTTATAACTACTGGAATAGCACATGCTGGCAGAGCACCATTCCCACCAAACTCATATTGAGCTATGTGCCAGGAACCCAACTCAACCCACAGCCCGTGACAGGAGTTCAATAAATGTTAATCAAATATGAATGTATTTGTTAACAGGGTCTCAAATTCCAACAATTAGGACACTCCACAGTTTCTGTTCTCATCAAAGTCAAGCAGACCCAATAGGCTGTTGGTCACTTGAGTGGGGAAGGAAACTAATGAGCAATACACCAGAAAGCAAGATAAACACTATCCTCTCTAATGATGGCTGGACATGTTCTGTTGATGCCCTAGGTTTAGAACAACAGCAGAAAGTTTCTGGGAAGTCTATACATATACTTTCCTTAGGGAAGGTAACTCTAGTTAGTAAAATCCACATCAGAAACAGCATCTCTGCTGACAAGTAATAGTCCCTGGGCACCCACCTAGAATGGAAGCTGTACAAACAGCCCATAATAAAGTTTCCTCATCTTTAAAACAAAGACACCAATGCCTGCTTTTCTGGCCAGTTGAGCAGATTAAAGAAGATAATGTGTACAGGTTACCTGGCACTGTGCCTGGTTATGATGATTATTACATATTTTAAGATTCCACATTCCTTTTTATACCTTCCCACTTTTTCTTATTGATTCCATTCCAGTAAAAACACATCTCTAAAGTCTATCGAAAGTATGGTTCTGCCTCCTCATCTCTGTAGAGATTTCAAGCAGCTCACGCTATTGGCAATAAGTAAAGTTTCACCTTAGCTGGTGAAATATGTTGAAGGGTCACAATTTCCATATTTTTGCCTTTTAGGTTATGGTTGACAGAATAATAACCCCCTAAAGATGTACACATCCTCAGAACCCAAGACTATGTCACCTCACATGCCGCAAGGGACTTTTGCAAATGTGGTAAAGTTAAAGGTCTTTAGATGGGTGGATTACCCTGAATTATGGTGATCCCAGTGTAAGGAGAAAGGAGAATCAGACCTAGAGAAGCTTTGATGATGGAGGCACCTATGAACCAAGGAATTTTGGCAGCCTCTAGAAGCTGAACAAGACAAGGAATGATTCTCCCATAGAGCCTCCAGGAGAAGCCAGCCCAGTTCACAGTTTGGCCTTTGAGACAGATTTTGGGCTTCTGATCTCCAGAAGTGTAAGATAACAAATTGTAGTTTAAACCACTAATTTGGTGATAATTTGTTATAGCAACAACAGGAGACCAATACATAGACTAACAAGGAAACATGGATTCATGGGTCCCAGAAGGGGGAAGGGATTCTTTCTCTCAAAACCCCACATGTGAGAAGAAAGGATACAGTTTCCTTGGCCTATGACTGTGTCAAGTCCTCAGAGCAGGAAAGTACTAGTCACTACAGGACCCCAGACCTTCCTTCCAAGACAACTTAAGTCTGGGAACCTGAAAGGAAGAAGGCAAGCAGGTGGAAATTTAGTGTATAAAAAATTATATTAAATTATAAAAAAATTTGTAAGCCATAAGTATTGTTAAACTGGGACCCCTTGGGAGATGTCCAACAGCCGGACATCCCACAGTGATTGGGCCTAAACCGGCAGTTGGACATCCCTCTCCCAATCCAGGACTGCTGGCTCCTAACTTCTTACCTGCCTGCCTGTCTGCCTGATCACCCCTAACCACTCTGCCTAACTGCCTGATTGCCCCTAACCACTCTGCCTGCCTGCCTGATTTCCCCTAACTGCTCTCCCCTGCCAGCCTGATTGTCCCTAACTGCTCTTCCCTGCTGGCCTGATCGCCCCTAACCGCCTCTGCCTCAGCCCCTGCCACTGTGGCTTTGTCAGGAAGGACGTCCAGTCTATCCGGTCTAATTAGCATATTACCCTTTTATTAGTATAGATTAGAAAGGTTCAGAGCAATGGCATTGTAAGTGGATCCAGGAAGTTAACTAAGGAGTTTTTCAAACAAATATTGGAGAATTGGAAAATGATTGCTTCAACTGAATTATGGCCTGGCTTTCCAAGAAGGAATAAAAACTTCAGCTTAGAATGCATTAAAGATGTTTTAAAGCAATTAGAAACTATTTGTTAAGACACAGTCTCCTCCCCCAGCAGTCTGGAGTTCTTTCATGACCCCACCGGGAGCACAGCCTGAGCCTAACTCAGCTGGCCCTGCCCACCATGTGTGAGCCACCTTCATAAACTCTAGAAGGACGTGGGTCACTTGAGAGTGTCTTATGTGTTATATGGAATTGGCAGAGAGACCTGCATAAAGCAGAAGGGAAAGCAGAGCAAAAAACAGATGAAGTCTTGATGGTCTCCCATTTGGTTCGGGTTGTCACATTTTTGCAAAAGACCTCCTTCCTTCCTTTCTTTCAGCAAAATGTTTTCAAACAGAGCTGCTAATAGACTTTAAACAAAAGACCTTTCAGTAGGCTCCCTCTAAGACTTTTGTGTTAGTTCAGAAAGCGTATGGGAAAATAATCACTAAGAATGATTGTGTGTGTGTGTGTGGTGTGGTGTGTGCCCAAACATATAAGCACAGGGGTATCTTGGGTGAGATACAAGTGAAGTTGGCTTACTGTGGATACTTTTGTGGGTGGGATTAGAAGAGCAGCAGGGAAACATACATTTACTTATTTATATAATTTTAAGTGGTGGTATTAAGGGTGTTTTTCTTTTTTTGTGTATCATTTCAGCTATTTTCTTTTTGCAAATATATTTTTTAACAGAAAAGAAATTTTTCTTTTTGGCTGAAAAAGTGGTAACACGTCAGAGCAGAAAACAGAAGTCTTGATGGTGCCTATTGAGTTTCCTGAATGAATTCCTTTCTTCTTACAACTGAAATACCCTGGACCAGGGAGTGAAAGGCTCACCTTCCTCACGAATGCGCACGATGGTGCAGCTACATTTCAGGTAGCCTAGCCCAGGGCTCCTCAAACTGAAATGTGCAAATGAATCATCTTGGGATTTTGTTAAAAAGCATGTTCAGGTTCAGTCCTTCAGGATGGGTCTGAGGTTCTGCATTTCTAGCCATCTCCCAGGAGGTGCTGATGCTGCCGGTCTGGGGACCACCTGTGGGTCTAAAGAGCCCAGACCATTGTCAGACAAAGTATCACATCACACGTTCTATTTAGGGATCAGAGCCAAGAGGTCCCACAACTGTGTGGACCTTAAACCAGTAAGTCAGAGGCTTCCCAAAGCTAAGATTAAGGTCTGCCTAAGATCAGACAGTGGACTCCAAACCAGGTAGGATACCTGATGGTCAAGGTCCCACGGCCTCCAGGCCTTAAGGCAGTTCCTCCAGTCTCAACACTGGAAAACTTAGGAGGCACTGCCATTAGCACAGACCATCTGGTTTCAGTATCAGTGCCCCCTTCTTTACTTCCTTTTTCCATACATGGAAGGCTTCTCCTGGGGCACTCAGGGGCCTACTGCAGCGAGGTCATGGCTGTTATCACTAGTATTACAGTAAGGGCTGCATTGCCAACCAGCTGGAATGTTTGTTCCAAACACCAGGACGTCTAATTCTTTGTGACTACCTTTCAACAAGAACCTCTGGTATTTTGAAACTAACACACTTATTTTAAAAAATCAAATACTACATGATCAGGCAGAATCTGAGGGAATTTCCCACCCCAAACTGCACATGCCAAAACTAACCAAACCACCTGGCTATGTTTTCCTTTTTATTGCTGGCATGCAAACAATGCAAGCGTCGTAGTTTATGCTGGAGATACGGTATCACCCCTAACCAAGACAAAAGATCAAAACAGGCTTTGTTCTAGGACTCTCTGTTCTATGGCCAGGGAGATCATGAAGGATTTCTACTTGCAGGCCCTTGGAGTACAAATTAGATTCCTTCAAGTCCCCAGTAGACTTGTTCCTGTAACCAAGACATTAATAAGGACTTGGCTGCCTGATGCTATCTGTGCTGTTGTTTCTCCAGTTCCAGCCAAGAAAAGCATTGCCCACGGCGAGGGTTCCCTTCCTGCTGAGATGACGGGGCCAATCTCTGCCTCCATATGTCTCTGGACTTCTCACCAGTGTTTTAGGACCAGTCAGAGATTCAGAATCACAGAATCAAATTATCAACGATTTCAGAAATCATCAAGCACATTCTGTTTTAACTTGCAGATGAGAAACCCAAGCCCTGTACATTACAAAAAGCAAATCATGAAATTATTCTATGTACCCATCCACATGTATTTCCCACGTTAACTTTCTGTATAAGTTGATTTCATGTCCCCAAATTACCAAGGCATTCTGGAAACTCTACTGTTAGTGATTCAGACCCGGAGAGCAGCTGTATCGCAGCCACAGGGCCCAATGAGCCGGGGAAGCCTGAAAAAGCTGCAGAGGAAAATCTGGAAACAGATACTGATGGTCAGGAGCCTGACAGGGCAGGAAACAAAGAGGAAAATGAGACAGATGGAGGTGATAAAGCACAGGATGGAGATCCCTGGGATCGGGCCTAAACTGGCAGCCAGACATCTCCCAAGGGGTCCCGGATTGGAGAGGGTGCAGGCTGGGTTGAGGGGACCATCTGTGGGTCTAAAGACCACCTGTCTGGGGACCACCTGTGGTTCTAAAGAGCCCAAACCACTGTCAGACAAAGTATCACATCACACGTTCTATTTAGGGATCAGAGCCAAGAGGCCCCATGACTGTGTGGACCTTACACCAGGAAGTCAGAGGCTTCCCAAAGCTAAGATTAAGGTCTGCCTAAGATCAGACAGTGGATTCCAAACCAGAAAATAAAACAATTGTGAGAAGGAACAGACAATGAAGTTAGGGAAGACACCAACTCAGAAGAAAAGGAGACTGAGGAGAACAAGAAAGTCACCGGTACGTGTAAAGAAAGAACATCACATTGGGAAGAAGGAAGTAGAACAGGAGATTTCCCAAGGAAATGGAGCCGCAGCCACAGCTGCTCTTCCTCAGCTGCAGCCAAAGCCAAACATCTGGCTGCCAGGAAAGAGAGAGATCAAGTCTCTGGTCGCTCTCCTGATTGAGGCACAAATAGAGAAACTGGAGATCAAACTTGGACATTTTGAGGAGCTGGACACTGTGACGGACAGAGAGAAACAGAGACAGTAGTTGATTCCTGAAGTCCAGGACTTCCACATGGAACAGCTGAAATCCTGAGTGGTGAGGCTGGCAGCAAATGGAACAGGAGCACCAGCACCTGGCACAATGCTCATCAGGTCCCCTCTCTACCCTCTGATGAACCACCACACGTCCTCGCCCCATCCACCCCAGCCAGCACAGGGCACCTGCCAGGCCACCTGATTCCCACCACTGCAGCCACCTCCTGGTATGCCTCTAATTCCAGGAAACATCTTAGGACCCCAGGTACCCCTCAAGGCATCTATGGACATAAGACCTGACTTGGTTCAGCCTCCCAGACCGTCAGCCTTGGCAGTGGCTGCCTCCACTGAAGCTCTCTGGCTCTGTTGGAGAGAGATAATCAACAAGAAGTTATTGATCATCTA
Organism: Corynorhinus townsendii; assembly: GCA_026230045.1. Taxonomy (NCBI): domain Eukaryota; kingdom Metazoa; phylum Chordata; class Mammalia; order Chiroptera; family Vespertilionidae; genus Corynorhinus; species Corynorhinus townsendii. Next base: position 135,983,542 of record JAPDVU010000002.1, on the reverse strand, counting down.
CTTTGTGCCCAGCTAGGCTAGGCACTCTGAGAAAGAAAAAAAAAAGACACGAACTTACTCAGGAAGGAGCCTATTATTTAACTGAAAAAATAAAACTAACGAAGAGGAAAAATAAAAATACAATAAAATCAAAATGTAAATTTAAAGTTCTGAAAAATATTTAAAAGTTAAAAAGCAAATGCAACCTGGAGCTGGATATACATTGAATCCTCGTCAGTCATATGCCCTCATGGGAATTTGCAGGGGACTGGGCAGTGCATCTGTGATTCCTGGATAACTGGGCGTTAGGAAACCAAAGCCAGGCCAAAGGCAGCAAAGACTAAACTCACCGTAAGGCCTGCAGCTGGCCTTTGGCAAGCAGCACTGGTATAAGGTTCTCTTTCTGGGTCTACTGATGGACTGGAGCCTCTCCTTAGCATTCCTGTGTTAGCTGTAGACTCCCGAGGCAGCTTCCATCAGACCTTATATTTCTTTCTGTTCCAAAAGGTTCACTTTGCACAAACAGATGTGATGCCACCATTCAGAACCTTGTCTCTAAGGGCCCTAATGATCATGTTTCCCTGGTCTTCCCAGGGAGGAGCAAAAATTCATCATGGTTTTATGTCTCTATGGGTCTCACTAGTCTGTATAACATCTTTTATTGCTTGACTAATGCAGCCGATGTTATTGGTATCCTGCCCTCCATACCTGTGATGCTCTTCCTTAGTCTATCTTTCTGTCTATGGTAACCATAAGCAGAACAAGCCAGAGATGATGAAAAATTAATGCTCCCAAGATGAATAAGGAAGGACTGCCCTATTTTCCCCCTTCCTTCTATCTTCCTTTTCAGCATAAATGTTTGGTTAACACAGGGATATAACAAGAGGAAAAAAAGACATGATAGGATTCCTTGGTCATTTGTGTGTCTTAGAAAACCATTACCTTCTTTCTGCATTCGCAGCAAGTTCTGGTTCAAATGGATAGTGTGTCCTCTTGGGGCTGTCAGTGCCCCTTGCCCCCTGCACCCCCCCCCTCCACTGCTCAGTCATAGGCAGGCTTACCTTGTGTTTGCTTGAGTCTTCCCTGGACTCTGACACCTCCTGGGTTGTCTGGAATACAGTGCTCATGAGCATCTGGAACACTACATGTGAGTGGACCTCTACTGTGTGTAACTACTCACCTCAGGTGCTGCACCACTACTCCGTCAGTCTCCAATTACAACCCACAAATTCAAAGATAACATCAAGGATTTTAAGATGGCAATGGCAGAGCATTAAACCAGGTGTGGGCCCCTTCTGAGAGCAGGGCCTGTGCCACTGCTCAGCTCACCACCCCTGATACTGGCCCTCATCACCAGGCCCAGAGAGAGGGGAACCTGGCATGGGAACCCCTGAAGTGGGAAGTGGGGTTCTACATTACAACCATTTACCCAAAGGGATGACCAGGGGCAGGGCACTGAACTCTTTGCCTTATGCAATGGTTGTCTTGAACGTACTACTTACAAAGGTTTTGTTTCTGAAAGTGTATCATTCTACCAGAGTGAGTTTCTTATCATGTTCAAGTAGATCTATTTAAGACTTAGAGTGAGTTTAAAGAACACACATGCCCCTTTCTCTGGGGTTCCTCTGCTTTCACTGGTGCCCCTTAGAAAGTGAAAAAAGCCTGTCAGCTTTGGAACATATCTGGTAAGAGCAAAATTCTTTCTATATGTTAAGATAAATTCCATGGTTATTTTTCTTTTAAATGTTGAGAGTTTTGCAGGCTTCCTATTGGGTAGTTTTGAAGTCTGAGTGTGCACACAGACACAGACACACACAAGGTGTGCATGCTCTCACCTTGCCTCAGTGCCCATGGCCCCCTGGCTGACCTCGACAGGTCCTGGGCCTGTGGACATGATGCTTGTTGTGTTCTCTGGTTTCCAGCTGTGTTCCCTGCACCTGCCTTCACCTCTGTTCTGTATGTTGCTGGTATGTCTGCTGGATATCCGTAGTAGGACTGTGAAGGAACATAAACATTTTGTTTCTTTTGGAACAAAACTTCCAGTGTGTGTGTGTGTGTGTGTGTGTGTGTGTGTGTGTGTGTGTGTGTGTGCGCGCGCGCGCCTAACTTCCTAGAAACCAGAGCTGTTTTCTCGTGCCAGGCGCCACAGCGGACAGCGGACCTTCCTGTGCAGGAGGTCATTTCAATAAGGACTCAGGGCTTAGTAAATGAAGAAAAGAAAGTCATTCTCAGACAGGATGTTGGGAAGACGCCCTGAATGAGCCTTGCTGGGCAAGAGACGCCAAAGGGACCAAGAATGTGGGCCAGTCCCCCAGGAAGTTATTCATGAGCCTGCACTGCATGATAAACAGGCAACCAAAGCCTTTTCTATACAATAAAATTCACAATGTTCAAATTCCAGAAAATCCTCAAACAATGACTGCACATTCCTCATCTCCCTTTTGCTTATTTGTGTACCAAGTACTTTCAAAGAAACTAGAGTTCTGACTTGGGTTTCTGAGCAGGAATACAGTGTGCAAACAGATGTGTGGTGATGGCCGTGTTCCCCGGTGACAGTCTTCCGTTAAGGGGGTGCGTGAGCCTCCTGTCGCTGTGCCAGCCCCTTTGTCCTGAATCCCTTCTGCTCCCAATAGCCATGTTGAAGGCCAGCGTGAAGTAGCGTTAAGCTTGGTCAGCAGGACGGGGTCAAAAGGTGGGGGGACACTTCTGTGGTTCATGTTACCAAGAGATGTAAACTGGTCAGGTTAGAATGTTCTCCCAAATAAACAAAAAGATTATTTGGGGAACTTAGAAATTATCTATACATTTACCTGATTTGAAGGAGATATATCAAAGCTCCTTTGGGGTGCATATTTTTTCTTATATTATATATTATTATGCATATGTGTGCATACATGTATAACATATATATAATTATAACAATATTCTGAATAGTGTTTTATAAATAAATGTAAATGTCTGAAGAATATATAATTTAATTCTGAAGATAGTATTATGTGTCTCACTATCCCAAATACTTGTTCATTGCCAAGACCAATTCTAAGAAGAAATAGAAGTTCTCATTTGTCCTTGTCCTCACTTGTTCAGTAAAGTTGCACTTGAAAATTTTATTACAATCTTCCCTTCCCCTATCCAACTAATATCCTTCTTTACCTGCTCTATTTTCTCTATAGCAATTTCAATGTCTAATGTGCCATGCAATTTACTGAATGTTTGTTTATCCTCTCCCACACTCCCCTCACTCCCTTATAATGTAAGCTTTCAAGGTAATAAGTTTTTTGTTTTTTATATTTTTGATGATTTCAGAGAGGAAAGGAGAGGGATAGAGAGATAGAAACATCAATGATGAGAGAGAATTATTGATCGGCTGCCTCCTGCACGCCCCCCCCCCCCTCACCCCAGGGACTGAGCCTACAAGCTGGGCATGTGCCCTGACCGGTAATCGAAACCATGACCTCCTGCTTCATAGGTCAATACTCAACCACTGAGCCATGCCAGCTGGGCAAGGCAACAATTTTTTTGTTGTTTCTTTATATATCCCAAGTACATAGAATAGTGACTGACATGTACCATACACTCAAAATTAAAGGCATCTGCCTCATTTCCAAAATTCAAAAGGAGCAGCTATTTACATGGCATCAATGAATGTCTGATCAGTGTGGATTTAAATGAAGGCTGTGTTGGTATTGGGGATTAGGGGGTACTTTCTGGAGAATGGATGTCTCAAACTTAAAGGTGCATAATTAAGATTTGACAAAAGAGGAGTCAAACAGGATAGATTTCAATAGGACCAACAGAGAACCTAACCCACCTGGAACAAAACCCAGGCAAGCCCCTGAGGATGCCTATGGGTATTCACTCTCAGGCATCTTTAAAGTCGGTTATCTGGAGGGAACAGTTTCCATTTTGCCTGCTTGTAGATGCTTTCTAACCTTCCCAGGCTCTCTTTTTCGGAGATGCTGTGCATTTTTCAGTCCATTTCCTGGGGCAGGAATTCACACCACATTAAACCTCCTGCCAATGCTGGTAACACTGGTTCCTGTGAAAGGAGACTCTGGATCAAGGAGAGATGGCAAGGGTGAGGTGAAGGTCAAAAACCAAGCTGTACAGCCTAGGGTTGGGAGGGGGCGAAGAGGGGCCTGACTTGGCTTTGCTCACTCGCACTGGTTTCTACCAGATGCACTTTAATTCTTGGAGAGCTTTAGCAAACCTTTTCCTGGCAACATTCAGGTTATTTCGAAAATCAATATAACTCATTTTGCAGTTCCCTCTGTAGACTCTGATGTCGAGGTGAAGGCCTTGGGTGGGGCACAGGACTCAAGAGCTGGAGACAAGTTATGGGGTTGGATCCATGAGGAGCAAGGCAGATGATTCCATCCCGTTTACTAAACCTCATCCCACTTGCCCACCTGCCCAGCTCTTGCTGGTGCTAACTAGCCTCACTTCTCTCCATTTCGCAGACTGTTTTAATGAGGCTATTGAGAGCCTTAATGTACTTTTGGGTTCTCTAAATAAGACGTTCCCCCCTAGACGGTGGATGTGGATTTCTCTGTCACAAAGACCCATGGGGCGGGGGGGGGGGGGGTGCTCCTTTGACATTGGGTGGGACAGAGATGCTATATATGTATTTCATGTCTTTAAGACAGTAATCTTAAGAAAAAGGACCAATATTAATTAAATCATAAATCCCCATCCTCACCAACAGCAACAAAAGTCAATACAAAGCTAATTATTGTCAGAGATAGCTTGGAAGTAAATGTGGAATCAAATTTGAAGAGGAGGGTCATTTCTGGCTTTCGAAGGCAAACTCAGAATGAGGCAGCCCTGTTTCCTGTTGGGAGCACTTTCCACCTTGAAAAATAAACATCAAGCAGAGGCAGGTAGATGGCAGGTGTCCAAAATTTAAACCCTGTTGCCCTGGCGAGGGAACCAATCCTGGCATTCAACCCTGGCATGCTTATAAAGAGGTACTTGGGCTGGAATCTAGCAGAGGGCATTTGTTTGGGTAAGTGAACAGCAAGCCCAAAGGCCCACCTACGAGGCATAATGGCTTTTTCTTCCTTTAATTAGAAGGTTGAGGTTTCTTAAAGGGCAGCTTTTTTTCCTTTTTTTTCTTCCTCCAATTCTGCCTTCTCCTGGCAACATTCCAGGGACTGTTCTTAACACAGTTCAGTAGGCCATCTCCCTCATGAGAGGGCAAGGGCCAATTTGATCTTAATCTGGCTGGTGGCCTGTAAACAAGGTATGCCCTATTACAGGAGGGTGATGAGAGTGCCTGTGAGGGGAGGGCGCTGAACGTGGGTACAAATTTGGTTGACTCAAAGGTTAACTACCCATTGAAAGAGAGTCTAAAATGAGGAATGACCTTTCTTCCCTCTAGGTTTACATTAGCTGCTAAGGAATAAAGATCCTGCACAAGATAAGGGCTAGACAGCATAACTTGGTTCTCTGGATCTTAGCAAGCTTGCCAAAAAACTGAAACAGGAAGGGGAGGAGAGCATCTGCTTTTTAAAAAGAGTCTTAAATGTAAAATTAATGGACCATATCTTGTGGTAGAAACATGCCCTCCACAGCAGCTCCACTGCCATCTTTCAGTTGACCTGTTAGCATGGCTCATTTCAAAGACCTACCCCACTCTCCCCACCTGCCCCAGCTACACTGCATTTGATCAGGGTAGCTTCTAATTAAGCCCTTTGCTTGAGTCCAGCATGCCTTGCTCAGGGCAAACACTGGAAGGCAGGGCTTCTCCATGGCTGTGCAGTGGCGTGACCCAACATGGATTTTCAAGTTTCTGTCTCACCCACTCTCCCCAGGGCTTGTATTCCTGTGGGGGGGGGGGGGGGGTGTCTCCAGAGGCCTGGACTATTTCCCCACTCCTAACAGCTTTACATTTTATTTTCAGTGTCCCTGCATGAAAACCCTTTGTTTTCTTCAGATCCTTCATGCTGACAGGTCATCCTTCCTCCTTTATAACCTGTCTGTCTTCCTGTATATTTATCTCTGCAGGAATGTAGCTCAAAAGAAAGAAAAGGCAGCTATGGTTTTTCCCCACAGCCTAGTTTGCTGTTTATGTCTACAGAAAGCATTGGCCCCAGAAAGGAACGTGTGCAACTTTAAGCATCCCAGAAAACAAACCCTCCCAATGTCAGGTAATCAAGTCAGGCAACAAGGAACTCACAACAGAGCTATTTTTTCCTTTGCATGAGAACAAATGGTGCCTTTGAGTGTCCAACCTTGAGTGGGAAAAGAGGAGGGTGTTAGGAGGAACAAGTGGTGGTGTTGCAATCCTGTTTTCTTCCTTTCCCAGGGCTCCACGCACCCCACCTCTGGGCAGCCAGGCCAAGGGAAGGAGGTGATTGATTCTTTACAGGAAGGCTCTAAATGAGACCCCTGAAGGTCAGCCTGGGGTGAAGTGAGGGATACTGTGTACTTTCCCCATTGACCTAGAAGTCCTATCTGATGACTCCTTTGTAGTGATATTATCCATTTCAAGTTTCTAAAATAAAGATAATTAACAGATTATTCAAAAAGGAAGCTTCTGGAAGCTGATAAAAATTGCTGAAATCTCATAGGTAGCATGGGTTTTTATGCTTGTGTTCTTCTACAGAGACTTCTAAAGAGACATAACAATAACTTTAAAGGCAAGGCAAGGTCTGGGGAGTGTAATAGTGAAAGATGCAGGACATTCCTGCTTTGAGCTATCTCTAACCACAACAAAAATCCCAGGAAGCACTGAGCCATTTGCCCTCCCCTTCCACACTTTCTTTCCCAGCTAGCTTAAGCTATCCTGCTTTTACTCCTTTTTCTAGGGGCTAAATTTCTCACTGCAAATAAAATCTTTCTCTCTGATAGCTACCCTGTGGGAACGTACTGATCTCAACTGTACAGTCAGTCCTTATAAACTGGGTGCCGTCCTGACGCTGAACCATCAGCTATCTTATGTAGACAGTTTCCCCATACTTATAGTCTGTCCAACCCCAGATAGAGTATCCGACGCATTCAATTCCACCACAATATACTTTACAGGTCAATTGTCTGGCCACTGCCTCCATTTAGGAGGGTGAATTCTGGATTATTCTGTTGCTTTTCTCTGTCACTCAATGCTCTGCAATCTTAATTAACTGATATATACTCCAGCCCAGCTCTCCAGAGTAGGATTCTGGAGTGTCACCTATCTATGTGTCTCTCAGACAACTTCCTGTCAGGTTGGGGAGCCCAAGGTTGGAGGAATTCAAGGCCTGGACACTCATAACCCATGTGTGACTGGCTGTAAGGTCACAAGGTTGAACCGCAGGGATCTGAATTCCAACCAGGATTGTTGGTCCTCAAGCTCGGGGAGCCCTTGGGGATGGGTCTTAATGGGAGTAATATCAAAGGAAACCAGAGTCCTTCATCACCATTTCCTCTCTGAACAATTTCTCCTCCTGGGCTCCCTCTGTAGAAAGGCCCAGTCCCGGGAAATGACTGGTGGAGAAGGACTCCAAGAAGCAACCCTTGGTGTAATTTCTAGAACATAAATCCAGATTCAGGGCCCCAGTCAGCCTCTTCTGCACTAAGAAAGTGCAGAACTCATACAGGCATCCCAGGAATAGTGCAACACTGCACATGTGTTCAAGTACAGGCAGTGGTGCAATCACCAGTGCCTCCCATAGAAAGGAGTCTCAATGTAGTTGACTTGCTAACATATATCTTATGCCTAATACATGCAGGGTATTTTGGCTATCACCAAAGGCAGTGGAAAACCAACAATTCCAAGGATGAAGATAAATATATGCACACAACTATAATAAAGGTCAGAGTGTTTATAATAATGTATAACTGAAATAATGATAATAATGTATAACTGAAGTTCCAAATAAAGTGCTCTGGGAACACAAAGAAACAAGTGACATCCATTGGGTGAGGGAATAGGAAGACAGTGAGGAGTGAGGCTTCTTTCACCTGGGCCTGGTGGGCAGGGTCTTGAAGACCATCAGGGTAGTCTTCCTCAGGATCTTAGCTGCTGCCCCAGAATTTCTCCTCTCTTACCCTGCTGTGAGGTTTTCAGGAGGAAAGATTCCTAGGCAGGACTGATATTCTAAATATTAAAAAAAAAAAACAACAGTAAGGGCCTGGCCAGTGTGGTTCAGTGTATAAGCACTGACCCATGATCCAGGAAGTCATGGTTCAATTCCCAGTCAGGGCACATGCCTAGGTTGCGGGCACAATCTTCTGTAGGGGTGTGCAGAAGGCAGCTGATCCATGGTTCTCTCTCATCACTGATGTTTCTTTCTCTCCCTCTCCCTTCCTCTCTCTGAAATTAATAAAAACATATTTAAAATAAAACAAAGAAGAAGCAGTAAAGTATAAGAAATAACCAGTGAGAATGTACACACTGTAACAAACCAGGCTGGTGCACCCCCATTAACATATCCCCACTTCCAGGGGTGCAGCTGGTGTGGAAGATGAGAGCAAGGCATCAAAAGAGTTTGGGGGTAGGGAGAGGTTTGGGGGAGGGGGCCATGGTAATGTTACAACAACTCTTGTGGCTGGTTGTTTTCCTTTCATTTTTTTAAAAAATGGGAAACTTTAAATGAGTTCTAATGAGTATGTCTTCTTTTTATTATGAAGCAACCATTTGCTAATGTTAAAATAATATAAAGGTTCAAAAAGAGACTGTGGACCCACCTCACACCCATTAGGATGGCTACTATACTATAAGAAAGAAGAAAGGAAGAAGAAAAAAGAGAAAGAGAGTGAGAGGGAAGGAGGGAGAAAGGGAAGAAGGGAAGAAAAACAAATCCTATATAATAAAAGCCTACTATGCTAAGTGTCCGGTCATCTGGTCGTCTGTTCAACCAATCAAAGTGTAATATGCTAATGACATGCTAAGGCCCCTCAACCATTCTCTATGACGTGCACTGACCACCAGGGGTCAAACGCTCCAACTGGTAAGTTAGCTTGCTCCTGGGGTCTGGCCGATCAGGACTGAGCGAGATAGGCCAGACATGCCCTGGAGCCCTCCCGCAGTCCCTCCTTGGCTGGCCAATCTCCTGCATCCCTCCCTGGCCCCGATCATGCACCAGTGGGGTCCCTCGGCCTGGCCTGCACCCTCTAGCAATCCAGGACCCCTCAGGGGTTGTTGGAGAGCCAGTTTCGGCCTGATCCTGCAGGCCAGTCCGAGGGACCCCACTGGTGCAAGAATTCATGTATCAGACCTCTAGTAAAGGATAAAAGAAAGGAGGGGGTCGGGGGAAAGAAGTGTTGGTGAAACTATGGAGAAACTGGAACATTTATGCACTGTTGTAAGGAATATAAAATGGTATGGTTACTATGGTAATGTTACATGGTGGTTCCTAAAAATAATTAAAAATTGAATTACTATGTGATTCAGCATTTCTACTTTTGGGCACAAACCAAAAGGAATTGAAAGCAGAAGCTGGAACAGGTATTTGAACCTTCATGTTCATAATAGCATTATTCACAATAGCCAAAAGGTAGAATCAATTCAATTATCCACCAAGGATGAATGGATGAACAAATGTGTATACATACAATGAAATATTATTCAGCCTTAAAAAAGAATGAAATTTTGGCACATGCTATAACATGGATGAACCTTGAGGATATCATGCTAAGTGAAATAAGCCAGCCACAAAAGGATAAACACTGAATGATTCCACTTATATGAGGCATCTAGAGGAGACAGATTCACAGAGACAGAAAATAGAATGGTGGTTTCCAGAGGATGGGGGAGGGAGGAATGGGAAGGTAGTGCTTAATGGATATGGATTTTCAGCTGGGGGGGAGGGATGAAAAGAGTTCTGTGGATGATGGTGGTGATGGTTGTACAATAATGTAAATGTACTTAATACCACTGAACTGTACATTTAAAATTATTAAGATGATAAATTTTATGTTATATGTATTTTATCAAAACATTTTTAAAGGACCATGGAAAAGAAAGGTCTCTTAGGAGGGGAATTGCTTGTATAAATCCTGTAGGTGGAAAGGCAGAGTGCATGTCAGCCATGTGACAGCGTCTGTACTGTACATTGAGAATGAACTGAGAGAGGAAAAGTTGAAAAATCTGGTTGAGTTAAATAGTAGAAGTGCATGCATGATATCAGAGTTGGGTACTTTATAGTGAATTGATAGTTTTGAAGGAAGAGAGTGATATGATTCAATACACATTTTAGGAAAATATTTGTAAGTAGAATCATGTGGGTTCATCGAATGAGGATGAGACTGGAGGTCTTAGCTAAGAAAGAAGGGCCAGAAGAACTAGGGTTTTTTTTTAATGGGAATGGCAGAAGGAGAAGGTGGGAAAGATGTTGCAGAGGTAAAACCAATGTGAAGGGTGAGCAAACAAGAGGCATCAGATAGAATGTTGTGTCACTTCTTGAGACAGCAGCATGGAAGGAGTCAGAAGAGATAATAACTGCATTTTGAAACCTATCCAAGCATTTGTAAGTGCTTGGAGATCTGGTTACAAGAATGAATGAGAGGTGGATGAAATGTACCAGGCTCCATAGCCTTGTCCTCTAGATCTGAGAACATCCTCCCCACCCTGCAGTTCTCTAACAACTCTTCCTCCTCCTCCTCGTCCTCCTCCTCCTCCTTATCCTGCTCTTCCTCTTCTCTCCCCTCCTCCTCCAACACCACCTTCTCCTCCTCATATCTGCTACTAAATGCTACTTCCTTAGGGAAAGACTTTCCTCACCCTCCTCACTCCAATTCTGATTTAGGTGTTCCTTCTAGTTGCTCCCATAATACCCTGTGCCTCCCACATCACAGCAATTACCACCTTTTATTGTAATTGCTATTGTAATTTTGTAGTACAGTAGCTGGCCCACAGAAGATACTCAATAAATACCTATTGAATAGATGGGAGTAAGGTAGTAGGGGGAGGTGGAGAAGGAAAAAATATGGAAGGAGGGAAGGAAGGAAGGAAGGAAGGAAGGAAGGAAGGAAGGAAGGAAGGAAGGAAGGAACGAAGGAACGAAGGAACGAAGGAACGAAGGAAGGAACGAAGGAAGGAAGGAAGGGGGAGGGAGGGAGGGAGGGAGGGAGGAAAGGGGAAGGGAGACAGGAAAAACCTGGAGTTCAGAAAAGCAGAAAGGCCACTTTAGATGTCAACCACAAATGAAGTCAGAAGATAAAAATAGATAAGAGAAAAAAATATGATAGAAGAGTGTATAGACATAGGTAGAATATAGGCCAGGACAGAGCCTATACATTTGGAATGGAGGGGAAGGGGGAAGAAGGGAGAAGAGAAGAGAATGGACTAAAGGAAACAGAATGATTTCAAGGATTAAAAAAATCAAAACAGACACGTGCCACTGAAATGAGGAAGCAGGAATTTTCATGAAGGGGATGCTACAGTGGAGCAGGGAGGATGAGAACAGTGACCAAGAAAGTGTTTGGGGCTGGCACCCAGGAAGCCTGTGGTGGGAGATGTCAGAGTGAGAGGATGAGAATCGGAACTATCAAGAGGGGCTGTGAGTGGAGATGCCACTGGGAGGGAAGAGAAAGATTTTTCTAGCAGCTCAAAGGAAGAATGGGGCTCAGATATATTTTGCACTCAAGGAGACCAGAGAGGTGCGAGACTATTCATAGCCCAAAGGGAGAGAGTCACGATACAAGAAAGAGAAGACACAAGCGATAGCACAGGTCAGTGGGGTTGGTAGGCGGACTCAAAGTCAAGGTCAGAGACAAAGGGCATTAGCCTTTGAGAGGAAGCAGAATAAATGGTTCTTAAAAGAGAAGGAAGAAAGGACAGGTAAAGATAGCAAACAGGTGAGAGAAGCTCAGGTAGGAGTGCAGTAGAGGTGGGACTGGGTCTTGACAGGAGTGAAAGGTTTGGAAATCCCTCACTGGTTACATAGGAAAGAATGTTAATATTCACAGGAGATCTGGAGCCCACAGAACCCTTAAAATAACAGCATGCTGGCCCTGGAGTCAACTCCTTTCCAATAACCCAACCCTAAGTGTGCAGGGGAGAGTGAGTCCAACAGGACTTTCCGAGCAAAGGAAAAGACTCTGTATCCATTCCAAGCATTGTTCCAAGCTGTGAAGTCGGGCTAATAGGAGAGCTGGGACAGCAGATTACTGCCTGCAGGGCTGGCCTGCCCACTCCCCCACCTCTGCTTTATGACCTGTCTGGCTTTCAACCTGTTCCCCCATCCAACTGTGAGTCTCTTGGGAGTCATGACCCCAGTCATGGCTGGACCCCACCTAACAGCAAACAAGAGCTGGGAGCTCCCCACATGGCAGGTACAGTTAAGTGTGCTGGGATGCTAGTTATGGCTCTGGAACTGCTGCCTACCTCACCATTAGAAATGTGCTTTTAAAATCAAAATGAGAAGAGGAGCATAGTAGAGAAGGAGGCCATTCACTGTGCTCTCCTGTGGATTGGCTTAGCCCTTTGCTTATTCCTAAAAATTAGCTAATCTCAGCTATCCCAGGAAATGATAGTAGGTAGCAAGTATAGACTTAGATTGAGGCCAATATGACAATAAGTCTGTGCTTTTTACAGGAAGCTATATCGCCTCCCAACTGCTGCTTTTCTCTGGATACAGTAAGAAATAAGAGAAGGAAGAAAGGACAGAGGGAGGAGAAAAGGAAGGAGAGAGGGAAGGAGGCAGGGAGCTGTATGGGAACATTTTTTAAAAATATATTTTATTGATTTTTTTACAGAGAGAGGAAGGGAGAGGGGTACAGAGTTAGAAACATCAGTGAGAGAGAAACATCGATCAACTGCCTCTTGCACACCCCCTACTGGGGATGTTCCCGCAACCCAGGTACATGCCCCCAATGGGAATCAAACGTGGGACTATTCAGTCCGCAGAGGCCGACGCTCTATACACTGAGCCAAACCAGTCAGGGCAAGTATCAGAACATTTTGAGAATCAAGAAATGGTTCTACAGACACATTCCAATAGACAAGGGATGTTGCTATACCAGATGCAGGAGCAAAGTTCCAGTGCCATTCAGTTCGGAAAGATGAGCTGCCAGGGGCAACCAAGTCCCAAAAGTGTATACCACAAACTTGGATATTCTTACCTCTGCCTTATGCCCCTCCTGCCTCCCTTCCAAGTATTAGTATCTTAACATTTTTTCTGATTATGTTTCCTTTTAAAGGAGATGCTACTCTTACTAAAAGGTCAACCAGCTAAAAATATTTTGTTTGAATTTTCCATGCTCTTTCCGCATGATTTCTTTGCTTCAAGTCTTGCCTAGGAGAGAGGACTGGAACATTTTCTACTCACAGGGAGCCGTTCTCCAGGCACCGGCACCAAGGTTTCTTTCCTCCTCTTCCTTCCCTGATTCATCCCCTTTAGTCTTATCAGTAACTTTCAGAAGAACCAAATTAAATATTTTATTTGTAGAGACAGAGAGAAACATTCCTTTGACATTTAAAGCCAAAGGGCCAATGTTCATTTTTAGAAAACTCTTCACAATAGCAAAGGCAGGGTGCTCCTATATGTTAGTTATTAAAATGAGAGTTTTCCTTGGGGCAGGGACTCCAGCCATCTGATTGCCATTGATAGGCACACCACACTTACCTGACCATCCTACTAGCAGAATCACTACTTTGGGCTGAGACATGGAAAGTCCCTATTTAAAGTTCTCTTCCTGGAGTCTCTTTCCTCCATTTCTCTACCTGGAAAAATTCTACTCATTCTTGAACACACAGCTCAAGGTTAAGTACTCAGCGTTAGTTGTTCTGTCTTCCAGATTCTCTCTCCTACTACTGTTACAGTCCTTAACTTGTCCTTTGTTTGTCTGCACGACTTCTTTCCACAACACACTCCCTCTCCATAGAGCTTTCATCCAGGCCAAGACCAGTCTTATTATCTCTATAAAATAAGGCCTGCGACCTAATGGGTACTGGTAAGGAAAAAATTGCTCTGACACTTGGTAATGAAGACTTTATTCAAGACGGCTGCAATAGGGGAGAGAGATTGGGCTCAACTCTAAACACAGCAAGGGCAAGTAGCGACTTACAGCCAAAAAGCAGGGTGAAGGGGCTCAGGAAATGGACTATTACTAAAAAAGGACATCAAGAATAGGGAAGTTGCTAAGTTGACTTGCCAGGACTCTTTGCTAAGACTGAGTTGGCTAGACCAAAGACAAGGGCCCATTCCAAGGCCCATTCAAAAAGCGGGCTCAGAGGAGCCTGACTAAAGTCTGGTCAAGAAGAGAGTCTTAATTATTACCAAAGAGCTTATAGAATGAAAGCATTTCAGAGGTAATTTATTCTTGTGATTCAACCCTATGACATAATTCCCTCTGTAAACAATTACTGGTCTTTGACCAAACCCTACCCAGGCTCTTCTGAATTCTCTTCTCAACCAGGCACTGGATTTTGGGCTTCTGGGTTTGTTTCTGCATTGTCCAACTTTAACAAGAATCCTGCTAAGTCGGTTTAGAATCCCTGTCCTCTGTATCTGATCACCCGCGATTTCTGGCCAGGTCTTCATTCTCCACCATCCTCCTGGTGGTGTCTGATATCCTGCCCTGACTTCAACAAGAACCCTGCTAATTGGTCAGCCAGAATCCTCCTCAACCCTGATGTTTCCACTCAGTAATTTTTCAGTCACTGATCCCCCACCCTGTTCCTTGGGTATAAATTCCCATTTTTCCTTGTTGTTTCAGAGATGAGCCTAATCTCTCTCCCCTCTACAAAACCCCACTATAGTGATCCCCATACACACCCTGATAGCTCCCCCTGGAGTAAAATCAGCTTTATGACCCTTTTACTAGTGTCACGAATAATGTTTCATTAACACAGCCTTTTTACCAAATCTGGCTAGAGAGCAGGCTGCACCGAGAGCACTAACAGGAAATTGAGGGGTGGACCTAGATGGGTGCACTGGCCAGGCAGCCTGAGATCCATGGGCCCCCAGGACCAGGGCATTGAGAGCAGGTAGGGTCCCTAAAGAACTGTCTCACCTACTAGTACATTACAATTGTACCTGCAGCTCACCCTTGTCCTCAAGATGTCAAATTCTTCTCATATCCAATTAAACTTTTAAGTTGATTCCCTGGTCAAGGAGGGTTGTTTTCACTTTGTTTTTCCCCCCATTTAAAATTGTTCCATTAAAATGTGAAAAGCAGCCTGCCCTTTCTGTTTTGAGAATATCTTTCAGTTCCAAAGCAGTTCCCATGGGAATTCCTTGTAAGATTATGAAACTTGAGAGACCAGGAGCTAATAGTAGAAAGTGGAGGTGCCTGGGGGATGGTGAAAGTAAAAGATGAGTTCTGTTTGTTTTCAGCTTTATTCCCTCAGGATCACCTCCTCCCATAAGGAGCTTCCTGTTAGCACAACACTGTCCTCAAAGTTTTTAGAGCAGGGCCAAGATCAGTAACCTAGCCCTGACATGTCAGAGCAAAAGGCCAGAGGCTGAGATGGAAGTGATGGCTTTGCTGAAGGTCTCAGGCCTTTGGAGAAACAGAATCAGGATAGGAATCTCCACATCTTACTGTCACTCATTGTCCCGACCCCACCACCACCCTGAGCCCTCTGAACAGAGGCTCCTGAGCAGGAGCTGTTCACTTGTCAAAGGACTTTACATAAGCTCATTGATGTGAATCTGGAAGGTTCTGAAGCCTTGCCGACACAGGAGTTTTTGTGTAGAAATAACCTAGTGGTTGTCCTTGGCAATTTGCAGCTAAGCTCCTTAGCTTGCATTTTGCAGAGCCTGGGCAGGAGCCCTTGCATGTTCTCTTTCCATGATAATCAATTAGCTCAATAAACAAGGAAACCAAACTTCAGCTCTCAGCAAGAAATTCAGGTTGTCACTCTCAAGGCTGCAACATTTACTAGACACCTGGTGGGGAAGCAGCCACCCAACACAGGCTGCACATTGCAAATGCACCTGAAACTAGTCATCCGACTCAGCCTTTTCCATGGAAATAACTCAATCTAAAGGTTAATTTCAAAACAAGGACATATTGTATACTATGCTATATTATATACTATACTATATATATATATATATATGCATATATATATATTACGTATTATAGGTATATGCATTATAAACACGTATTTTAAACTTCTTATTTGAGATCACTTCAGTTTCATAAAGTTGATAAAATAATACAAATAACTCTTATATACTCTTTACTCAGATTTTAATGTTGGTCCACATGTATTTTCTCATCTCTCTCCATATATATGTTTGCCCCTAAATTATTTGAGCATAGGTTATATACAACTAGAGACCCGATGCACAAAATTTGTGCAAGGGGCTTGGCCCTCACAGCCCCGCCTGCCTCTGTTGGCCCTCACAACCTTGGCTTCATAGGGAAGGTCATCTAGACTTGTTCTGCTGTTCGGTCTAATTAGCATATTACTTCTTTATTATACAGAATTATTCCCCTTTATCCCTGAATGCACCAGAGTTTGCTTGAGATAAAGATGCCCTCTTACATAACCACAGTAAATTTATCAAGTTCAAGAAATCTAACAATGATGTGATAGTTATCTAATCTACTGTTCATTAACTAAAATGTATCCCAAAAGTCTTAGTGCAGCTTTAAGCTATTTAATGTTTTTAATAAAACAAAGAAAAATGTTTTACTCACTGTGGAGATAATTCATGAGAACCTTCCTACCAATTTATATGAAGAACAAATTATTTGCTCCATAAATTATTTATTGATGTAGCTATTTTTAGTTTGCTTATTGCCTAGCATTAAAGCCTCTGAAGACCCAGCTGTAAATCCAGGCAGATAGTCTGGATATCCTGCTGGTATCAAGTTGATTGGAAAGATCTGATATTTTATTATGAAAGTAATTAATCAGCAGGGAAGTTGAAGAGGTAAAATACAGCCTTTAAAATTTTAGAAGGGCTTGGGCTTCTGGAACATACAAGAATTAAAACATGGATGAGAAATGTTCTTTGTGAAAATTACCCCAGTCTCCATAAAACCAGGATGCACACAATTAATAGTCACACCAGGAGCCAACAGCAAGAATCACTAAACCAATCACAGAACCATCCTGGCTCTATGCTTTTACTTCTTAAAGGGAAGGAGAGAGATTAGATGATAGATAGATAGATAGATAGATAGATAGATAGATAGATAGATAGAAGATAGATGTAATCCTATATAATAAAAGCCTAATATGCAAATCAACTGAAGGGCAGAATGACCAGTCGCTATGACATGAACTGACAACTAGGGGGCAGATGCTCAATACAGGACGTGCCCCCAACCCACAGACCCCAGACCAGCCAAGGAGGGTGCCAGTGAGGGCCCCCCCCCCATCACCCTGCCAGTCGCCCCACAGATCAGCCCTGATTGCCAGCTATGGCCTAGGGACCCTACCCATGCACAAATTTTATGCATCAGGCCTCTAGTTTCATAATAATATGAAGATTATACCCCCTTACCTTCAGCCACATTCAATCTTATTCTCAACCACCCACCGTGTCCTTAGAAGAGATGTCCTTTCAGGTCATTCCCCCTCTCAAACCCTGGGTGACCTTTGATAGATCCTCCCTTCCCCCAACTGGTGGGCAGAGTATGACATAACCTGCGTCTGTAGCTGGGACATTCCCGAGACATTGAACCACCAATCAGCATGTGCCAAGTGCCCTGGGCCTCACCCCTTCCTGTTCCTCCCTGGGCCCCACTCCTTCCCATTCCTCCCCTCAAAAGACATGTTCACCTCTGCACTTGTTGCTGTTCTCCCCTTTCTAGACAGCCCGGCTGGGTCCTCCTTCTCCTCTAATCCTGGTTTTTCTACCCTCTTTCATAATGAATCTCTCTTGTTAGTGCGCAATAAACTTCCTCTTTTAACTTGTCTGTGTCTTCGACTCTGTTTCCTGCACCACAAACCTTACATTTGGTGCTGAAACCCAGGAGGGGCGTGCATTCCATCTGACCATTCACAGTCCGGGATGCCACCCTCTCCTCGTGGCTCAGGATCCTCAGGCCTCTCCCCTGGCTCGGCAGCGTCAGCAGTAAGTCCCAGCCCGTGCTGATCCCTGGTGGTCTCCTCCGGCGTCTCTGTCCGTAAACCGTGGACCGCATCAGAGATGGCCTTCTGGGCCCCTCCAGGAGGGGTTCCAAACCTGGGGAGGCTGCCAAGACGTTCCTGCCACCCCTTGGTTCACCAGCCTTTTGGCCTCCGTCTGGACCCCGGGAGGTAGTGGAGACTTCCCTGCTGTTCCTCGGGTCCCTCTGTACATAGCCTTGGCTGAACGACTGGGACGCTAGTCCTTTAGCCCCAGCTACTGACCCCAGGTATTAGACATGGCTAATAAAAAAATCTAAACTGGATCCTAGCACACCTCTAGGATGTCTCCTCACCAATCTGGCTAATCTAAGTCTGTCCCAGGATCTGCGTCCTAAACACCTCATTTACTTCTGTAATGTGGCATGGCCTCCGTATGAATTGGAATGGGTCCAGATGGCCCAAAAACAGGACTTTTGATTTTAACGTCCTCACTGACCTCAGTAATTTCTGCCGGCAAACCGGGAAGTGGCCTTTTGCTTTCGCCCCTCGCTTTACTCCTCATGTTCCACTCATCAGATCCTCCTTGCAAAGTCTTCTTCACCTCCTCAAACTGGTCCTCAGCCCCTTTCTCTGTCTTCTGACTCTTTTGACCCAGCTGATCTTTCATCTCCACCTTTCCCGCTCCCGCCACCCCGCCTTCTGCTCCCTCTCTTCCTCCTCCTCCTTCTTCGCCGCGGCTGCCCCTTCCCGGCCGGCGGCCACCGCTGTGGGTGCCACTGTCACTACCTTGGGCCACAAACAGAGCTGAGGCCACCATGCAGCCTGAAAGCTGCCCACTTGCCACCCCGCCAGCCGCTCCAAACAGCTAAGTGAGATTTCTGTCTGTAGAAATTTGGTTTGCTCTTCCCTTGTGTATTGTGAGCAGCCTTCATGTTGGCTGCATGGCTTGCCACTCCCATAGGGGCCACCATCTTGAAATAGCAAGGCCCACCCCTCTCTGGCCACATGGCTTGTTGTTCCCATGGGGGCTGCCATCTTGAAACAGCAAGTCCAACCCCTCTCTTTGAATAAAGTTACTGAGACCTCCCACAGCTCGCCCCCGCGGGCCCAGCCTGGTGTGGCCACCCGCTGCTGCCTCCTCCTCCTCCTCTGGCCCACAGCCCACCGCCTGGTCCGCCACCCCCTCCCTTAATGCCTTCTCAGACCCCAGTCCAAGATCTAGTGAATACGGTCTTTAAGGTTTTTAATGCCCATGAGGAGCAGGCAGAGTCAGATCAGGAAGTCCACCTTCAACAGAAGGTAAACCTGCAAACCCAAGCCCTGGTTGCAGCCCTGAGGCCGACGGCAGCCATGCATGGTCCCAAGGAGACTGTGCATGGTGCAGGTTGCAACAAGAGGACGAACGCCACCTGGAGGATGCTTCAAGTGCAGAAATGAAGGCCACTGGGCAAAGCAGTGCCCTTGGCCCTGGGCTCCAACTAAGCCCTGCCCTGTGGGCAGTCAAAGTGGCCACTGGAAAAATGACTGCCCCTGGAAAAGTGATGGGCCCTCTGTGTCTCAGCATACAGGGGCCACCCTTCCAGGTCATGACCCCCTGCTTGCCATGACTGAAGACTGGCTGAAGACTGAAGATGCCTGGACTCGATGACCCCCATCACCCTCGCTGAGCCCAGGGTAACGTTCAAGGTAGCGGGTAAGCCAATCTCCTTCCTGGTTGATACAGGGGCTACCTTCTCTGTCCTACTCTCCTTTTCAGGATCACTTTTTCCTTCCACGATCTTGGGCATGGGTATTGATGGCAAATCCACCTGCCCATTGGCCACTGGGCCTCTTCCCTGTCTCTTCAACGATAACCCTATAAATCACTCATTCCTAGTCATGCCTTCATGCCCTGTGCCCCTTTTGGGACGGGATATCCTCACCAAACTGGGGGCCACTCTACAGCTCATTCAGAGCCCTTCAGCCTCCCTGCTTCTTCCACTCCTGGCCCCCTCCCTTCATGGGAACACTTATCCCCCACTGCCTGCATACCCAAAAGTTTGGGATACCTCTACCCCAGTGGTTACTAAACACCGTACCCCAGTCAGGATCAGACTTAAGGACCCCACCTCGTTTCCTCTTGTCCCCAGTTTTCTATCTACCTAACTCATTGCCAAGGGCTCAAACCCCTCATTACTTGGCTTCTGGGGCAGGGTCTCCTCATACCTATCTAATTTCCTTGCAACACCCCCGTCCTCCCCATTAGGAAGGCAGATGGGACTTACCAGCTGGTATAGGACCTCCAACTAATCAATGAAGTGGTGGTCCCCATCCACCCAGTGGTCCCCAATTCTTACACTCTCCTTTCCCGCATCCCATCTGGTACCACCCACTTTTCCATCCTCAACCTCAAGGATGCCTTCTTTACCATCCCTCTGGATCCAGATTATTACCATCTGTTTGCATTTACTTGGGAGGACCCAAACAAGCAGGTATCTCACCAACTCACTTGGATGGTCCTGCCCCAGGGGTTCAGAGATAGTCCTCATCTGTTTGGCCAGGCCTTAGCCAGAGACCTCCAACAATGCTTATTAGAACCCAGCACTCTTCTCCAGTATGTAGATGATCTCCTTCTCTGCAGCCCTTCCCTGGACATGTCTCAGAGGCATACAGCTGGCCTCCTCAACTTTCTAGGGGACAAAGGATACCATGTGTCCCCTGCCAAGGTGCAACTGTAGGCCCCCACCATCACCTACTTGGGGATCTGTCTGACGCCCAGTTCCTGAGGACTATCAGTTGACCAAGTGCAAGTAATATGAGACCTACAGCCTCCCACTTCTGTGGAACAGATCTTATCCTTTCTAGGGCTGATAGGATTCTTCTGCCATTGGGTCCCAAACTTTGCTTTCCTAGCTAAGCTCCTATACCAGGCTGCTAAAGAAACACCAGTAGTCCCCCTCTCCTCACCCTCCCTCATTTGCCAGGCTTTTTCTAAGCTCTGGGATACTCTTCTGGTATCTCCCTCCCAGACGTCTCTAGGCCTTTCCAACTATTTACTGATGAAAGACAGGGAATAGCTTTGGGGGTCCTCACCCAGCCTCTAGGGCCAGCCTTAACCCCCATAGCCTACATGTCCAGACAGCTTGATCCCATGGTTCGGGGATGGCAGCCCTGCCTCTGGGCTCTGGCTGAAGCCACAGCTCTCAGAAAAGAGGCCCAGAAGATCTGCCTCCAGCAACCCTTACAAGTCTTCTCCACCCATAGGCTACAAGATCTTCTGTCCCACTAATCCTTATCTCTCCTTGCCCCCTCTCACATGCAGGAACTCCATCTCCTGTCCTTTGATAGTCCTGACATCTCCCTAACTCAGTCCCCAGCCCTGAACCCGGCCACTCTCCTTTCCACTGCCTCCACCCAACCTGCGGCAATGCACTCCTGCTCCGAGGTCATCGAGGCCCTCACTCAACCTCAGGCGGGACTCTCAGATTTTCCTCTCTCTAATCCTGACTTAACTAAACTGCACATACCCTACCACCCACAATCATTGGGTAAGATTGAGAGGATCAACGGCCTCCTTAAAGACCATCTAACTAAACTCTCTCTAGAAATTTGCTGCTCCTGGCCATACCTCCTGCCCATGGCCCTGACTGGAATCTGGGCTACACCAAGGAGCCCCACCTTCTTAAGTCCTTTTGAACTCCTATATGGGAGACCCTTCTTGCTCAATCATCGTCTCCCTACTGACCCTCCTCTCCTGGCTACTTATCTTCCATACCTGCCCTTACTCAGGCAACTGCTCAGGGAACACGCTGACAGGATTCTGCCCAGGCCAGAACCAGCCAACCAAGACTCCCAAGGACCAGCTTTCCAGACGGGGGACTCAGTCCTCCTCAAGAACCTTACGCCCAGGTTGTGTTTCAGCTCTAGGCCCAGGATAAGCAGCAAAACCAGACAAGTGATGCTGTGGCAGCCTCAGGACCAGCTTTTATCTCCCAAGTGATTCAACAGGATCAACCAGTCCCTTGGGGAAATCATGCTGCTGCACCCCTTGTCCAGCACGGAAAACACTCGCTGTTTTTCGCTCACTTACCCCATGGCTCCTCCCATCATTATGCCCACTGGTATCTATTCCTTTAATTTGGCTCTTTGGCCCCGTCTCATGACCTGTTTAACTAATTTTTTGCAGAACAGAATGCAGGTGTTCACCAACTAGAAAGTGGGAGAGATCTATCTGGCCTTGAATTCAGAATCTAGAGACACCTATGTCACCAGAATCCTTGAGACCCCGGGTAGACGCCACTGATGACGCCCCCCTCTCAGCAGGAAGTAGCTACAGAAAATGGACCTTTAACCCCTGACTTTTCCGGACTCTCAATTTTTTTTTAATATCACCAAAAGCTTGGAATGATAGATCCTCCCTTCCCCCAACTGGTGGGTGGAGTATGACATAACCTGAGTCTGTGGCCAGGACATTCCTGAGACATTGAACCACCAATCAGTGCATGCCAAGTGCCCTGGGCCCCACCCCTTCCTGTCCCTCCCCTCAAAAGGCATGTTCACTTCTGCACTTGTTGCTGTTCTCCCCTTTCGAGACAGCCCAGCTGGGTCCTCCTTCTCCTCTAAACCTGGTTTTTCTACCCTCTTTCATAATGAATCTCACTCGTTAGTGCATAATAAACTTCCTCTTTTAACTTGTCTGTGTCTCCGACTCCATTTCCTGCACCTTGAACCTTGCAATCTTCTTGAGGCTATTTTCTCTTCTTGAGACTTTGCCACAACAATCAGTCTCTCTCTCTCTCTCTCTCTCTCTCTCTCTCTCTCTCTCTCTCTCTCTCTCTCTCTCTCTCTCCTCCTTCCCCTTTTCTCTCTTCTTTTCCTCCTTCTACACTGGCTTTTTTCCTATGACTGGGAGTCTTTCCCCAGGAATGAAGTTCAGGTGCATCTGGAATAGCTGTGAGGTGGGCACTGTGCCTGTGGGGAGGCAGGCTGTGTGGAAGCAGAGTGAGAGACAAGGAACCACCTGGACATGTGATCAAGTGAGATAAGGCCTTCATTTCAGAGCATCTGGGCTGAGGGGAGGAGGTAAATTAAAGATCCTAACAGGTAGCAATAGGGTAAGGAGAAAAACAGAAAATCAAAAGACATAAATAAATTTGGGGCTAGTGAGAACTACTTGATAAAAGTCTTATAGTTGAAAATAAATGTTCACATATAAGGATTTACTTTTACTTATTTGCCATGCCTTGGGTACCAAGTAGTGTCCAGATAAGGGATTTTGCAGTGGATTCCCATCAGGCATTCCCTTCCCCAACTAGCAGGCTTTAAAAGAAGAAAGGGAGACGCTACAAAGGGAATTTTAGTTTTCCAGCTCCAGGCAAAACCTGCCAGGTTGGGTGAATTGGTTTCACCTCCCCCTGAAGGCCTCTTTGCAGGGGAGGTCATGGGGCAGGTTGGATTTCAAGAAGTCAGTCCACCAGAGCCAGCCCAGGTGGCTGCTTCTGTCTGCTGACAGCTAACACTAATGCTAATGAAGAAAACAGAGAGATAAGCACTCAATAGCAACCAAAAACAGCAACTCAAGAGAATAAGGAAAAAATGCATTAGCAGCATGATTCTCTCTGTTGTGGGCAATTAGGGCCATGTGGGCTTGGGGGTCCTGCCAAGGGCAAGCGGATGGCCAGGTGGTCCCCCCCTCTTCCCCCCGTCAATGTCCCAGGAAAACGGTGCTGCGTGTATTGCAGGTCAGAATGATTCCAGTGCCGGCTTTAGTAGTATGTCTGTAGCCATGTCTCATTCCCACAGCACAGGGTCTTTACATGTTTAAGCCTTACAACAACCTGACAAGATGGCTTTGAAAATCATTTCATACACGAGGAATCCGAGCTTCTGCGAGATTAAGAAAACTTTCTCAAGATCATAAAATAAGTGGCAGTAATTAAGTGGCAAAGGTGGGTGGGTAGGTTATCATAAGGGATCTGACCTAGAGCTCCTGTTCTCTGCTAATACCAGGAAGCAGACACTAAAACGATGTGAGAGCAGGTGACGGCACCCCTTCACCTGCTTTTCCTCTAATTTCAGGTGGAAGTGGACTTCTCTTTCAATGGGTTTCCTCTGCCTAGAGAATAAAATTCAAGTTTATATGCCTGGGGCAGGGCTCTCACATCAGGTGTCCATTTACCTTTTAGTCCTACCTTTCCCTGTCTCCCCCTTCAGCCTCGCCCTTCAGTCAGGTATGCCTGACTCACATGGCATACCCCATCCCTGACCTGTGTTTCTGTTGTTCTTCAGCATGAAGTATCATCGTCTATCACTTTCCTTGTCCAGATAGGCCACCACTTCTGCCTTTAGTAATAACCTCCAAGGCCTGTCCTATTACCAAGTCCCCGTGTAGCTGTCCCTGACCTTTTCAGCCCCCAGGGGCCTCACCCTTTGCTAAAATGCTGTGACATTTAGTCTGCAGCTCTCATTTGATATTTGCCAGATGCTACCTTGGATGTTATATGAGGGTCCCATTGAATATGACCAACTTGAGCCTGGGCCATGAACAGTGATTGCCCTCAGGGGAAGTGGGTCTGGGAAGCCCCAGAAGGACATGCAGGTTCGGAAGTGCCTGGCATAGATCTGCCAAACATGACATCACAGGGTGGGAGAAGGTCAGCATACACTGGAGGCTAGAGAGGAATTAAAAACTTAAATTAAACCTGAGATATTAAAACCTTGGTTCAGGCTTAGTGTGATAATCCAGAGATCTTTGGGATGGGGACACTGGGAAGAACTTGAAAATATGCTTGGAAATGCTTTCCAGGGACAACAGGATTAGCTAGTGAGATTTCTCATACTACTATATACTGTATACATTTTCTGAAAATTCATGGCCATTAAACAAAGTCAATTAGGGTTCTTTTTCAAAAATAGGGAGAGGGAGAGGGAGAGAGAGAGGAAGGGGGGGGGAGGGGAGGGGAAAGAGAGGGGGAGGGGAAGGGGGAGGCAGAGGGGGAAACACTGATGTGTTTCAATTGGCTGCCTCCTGCACGAAACTGGGGCATGTGCCCTGACCCAGAATTGAACTGGCAACCTTTTGGTGCACCAGACGATGTTCAACCAACTGAGTCACACTGGCCAGGACAATTAGGGGTCTTAACTCAAAAGATTTTCCAAATCTTCGATATGCTTGTGTGGATTGTGACTCTCTAAGACAGAAATATAGAAGGCAAGTTTTTTCAAAATTATTTATTCAGGGAATTTTTTTTTTCTCAAAAGCCTCTCCCAATTGGTAACCTTCAGAACACATTTTATAAATGCTACTTACATTTAGTCTAACCCCTGTTTCATTGTGGCTTAAATGGTGCTAAAATTAAGCAATTTTACAGTGATTAGGCTTTACTTTTAGCAAATTTATCACTGTATTAAAAGCCACAGTTATTGGTAGCTTTGGACCAAAGAATAAGTCCAGTCTGGGTTAGTAACAGCCAAGATAACCATAGAATTCCTTGATGTGTACATCATAAAACTGGAACCCTACCAAATGATTTGATACACTTGTCAAGCTAACAGCTGATATTTTCCAATATTAAAGACACTGCATGGATATTTAAGAAAAATAATGATTTTTAGTTATTTTTAGCTTGATTGTCCTCATTTCAGCTTATGAAAAAAACCCTGCTTTCATAACACAGCCTATTTCAAGGGCTTATTTTGTTAACTTTTTGGAGTGTTCTTTTGAGAACAATCCAAATCTACTTGATCCATCTTAATTCTTCATCTACTCTGCATGCAAAGAAATCCTTTGACACTTGACCACCTCTACCCCCTTCCAGATATGGTAAGTGAAGACAAAGTTTATATATATTTCAGAAAGAAGTGCTTTAAACTAGAAAGCGAATTTATAAGACGGCACAAATTTCAATGTCAGGCAAAAATTCTTGAGGAGTTAATCACCAATTTGTTATCTGCCTTTTGTTTCTTCCATTGTGGAGGGGTTGACCCATGTTGGCCTTGTCTTTATTTATGGGCACTATTGTAATCTAAATTTTGGTTCAAGCTTTTAAAAGTTTCCCCAATACAGTTTCAGATATCGCAAACAGAGTTCTGATGTCTTAGGTGGATGTGTTTTAACTTGATCCTGATTCTGAGGTTAATCAGCAGGTTGTTCATTTTTTCCATCATGGCCAACAAACCTGCTGCTGACATACTGCAGGCCCGAGTCTGCAGACGTCTCTAAAACACTGCTCCCCATTTCTCTGTCCAGGACCACTTACATGTTTTCTTTGACTTGGCAACTTTTCCTGTCCAGATAATTAATGGTGTACATTAAACCAGTTAAGGTAAAAGAAGAGTCTCTGAAAATCATGCTGTTTTATTTATGAAAGAAATAATTTGCTGAGTTAAGCTAACTCTTGAAAAACCTTAATTAAATATGGTGACACTCCCATTAACATGAGCATTCTGTCAACACTGGCATGTAATTCTTAGGACTGAAGGCATCCATCACAAGGAAAATATTCCTGATAGAAAACAGGTTAACGCCCCAATAAGATCTCATGTGAACACATCTGGGCCTTTCTGTGTCCTTTCATAAGAAGTCTTAAGTCGAAGCACAATGGCGGGAGAATCAGCTGGTCATGGGTTACCCAGGAAGCGATCAGTTTCCAAGATCTCTTTAGGCTTCCAGACATTACCTGGGTCCAGGCTCTGGGCTGCTGAGTCTATTTTAGGTCTTTTTTATTATTAACATTTAATAATAATAATAATAATAATAAATTATTATTAATTAAATAATAATAATAATTAATAACATTATTAACATGTCCAAACAGCTGCCCAGGTCTCATAGAAGACCTGTGGTTATCCAGGTAAGTGGCTTTGATTTAAAAGGGAAAAAAATGGACTTCTTTCCCCCAAACAAGTACAAATTGTGAGGATAAAATGAGACAATAGATGTGAAAATGGTTTGAGAGTAAAAGTTCAATATCAACATTGTTTCAAGCATGACCCTATCCGTAATACAGGCTTTGAATGTTTCCTAAAGATACTAATTTTAAAAACCCAGAAGTTTTGGTTGAGATTTGAAATTCTCATCCCTTTTCATTCATCTTGCTAAAGTTAAATAAGCTCAAGCAAGAAATCTGAAGGCAACAGTGGGTTTGGCAAATGTCAAGTTCCTGATGCCACACTGGCCCTGGCCCAGGGAAGTACAAACAAAGCAGACCTATATTGATGTTGTCCCATTAAAAGTTTCAATCTACATTTAAGAGAAGACAAAAGGAGCCAATCCCTTTTCATGTTTATTACAGAAGAAATTGACATATGAGGTCTCATGTGCAGGGGGGTCAGAACCAGGGAGAAGACCCAGGTCTGACCCCTTTCCCACTCAGTGAACAAACACGGGACTTTCAAATCTGAAGTCTCTTATAATTGTTGTTCCCTCAGCCCCTCCCAGCCATCTCTACCGTCTCCTATTTTCCACATCAGAGATAACACGTGTCTTCTTGTATCTTAAAGTAACCCATCAACACCTATTACCACAAAAACCAAGCAAAGGAACAGGAGAGGTGTTGTATGAAAATCTGGTTCTCATCTCTAATCTCTTAAGCTCAGTCCTGATTTCTTTAAGACCTAGAGTCTATGGGCATGTTTGTCTCCCCAGCTGCCACAGACCATCCTGTGGAGTGAGATGTGTGCTTTTAAGGTCCAAAACTCTGGAGCTGAAAAGAGGAGCAACACATCTTTAAGTGTGAAACATAGGCTGTCTCTGCAGAGCAATAAACAAAGTTGAGAAGCCCACTTGCAACAGGATCTGAGCTGGTTGTTGACTGTGCACAGCTGACAGGGAGTCATGATCATCTTTTGGGGGATTTAATTTATGTTGGTTGCTTTGGCTTCCTCCTTTTATACATATTAGGGTTAGAGAATGCAAGGAATTTGCTAGCTGAGCAAGTTTGTTCATTCTGTTTTCTAGCCAGGCTCTGTTCCACTGAGGTCTGTTTGTAAAAAATTCCCTCCACAGACTTTGTTGCCAGCGCAGCATACAATTCCATGGACAGTTTAAACCTGAAACTGTCCTCTCTGAAAATGCAGTGACCTGTGCGGAAATGGAATCCAGCTGACTTTGAGATAGAGTTATCTAGACTCATACCAAAACTTACAGCAAAATCCAGAACTACACCATCCTTCTATGTGCACACATGCACAAGAAGAAGAGGCCAATGGGATAAAGTAGAGGATTTGCTGAGCACCCACTGCATGCAACAGGATATATTATCCCTCTGTACAAATGAAGAAAACTGACAATCATGGGAGTAAAATAACTTGGCCAAGTTCAAACATTAAATGGCAGAGCAAGAACTTAAAACCAAGTCTCATAATACAAGGATTGTGTTATGTTGGTGTATTCCCTTTTGTCCCAACCAGTTGACCAACTATGTAACTAAATGTCACTAAAGTATAAACTATTAAGTTAGATAAAAACCATTATGCATTAAGAGTTAGAATCACAGATTTAAGAAAAAACACATAAATCAAGATCCAGATTAATAACTTATCAAAATTAATGTAATTTCTGATTTGTAAATAAACCTTGAACACCATATTTTAACATTCTTTGAAGAAAGTTAAATTTGTTAGTGATAACATGTAGACACTCTTGACTTTTCTCTTATTTAATTTTCTCGCGTACTTTTATCGGAAAAAGATAACATTAGATGCAACCTATGGGTATGAAGTACAAATGATGTTATCCCATTAAAAGTTAATCTTAAGTAAGAATGGACAAAAGTACAGACTAAGTTAATACGGGTTCTTAGGTAACAGTGTCCAAGACAAAAAAAAAAAAAGAGGGAAAGTAAAATAGAACCACTGCACCATCTAGTGATGAAACTCTTGCCTTGCAAGAAAATCACTTGATGCAATTCTATTTTGCAAAACAGTCTAAGCCTGAATATTCATAAAATTGGGCAAAAGAAAAATGTATGATGACAAAAAATTCAATGGAAAATTAAGGGAAGATAAATAGGAACAGTGGAATGGGATAGATTCTTCTGTTAAAGTTCCTTTGGAAGCTGGAGGTGAACCTAAATTCTGCTCCTCAGAGAATTGCCAGAGGTCCTGTTTACTTTTCTTTATATCCTAACTAGAGACCTGATGCACGAATTTGCGCACCAGTGGGGTCCCTTGGCCTGGCCTGTGGGATCAGGCAGAAACCAGCTCTCCAACATCCCCCAAGGAGTCCTAGATTGCGAGAGGGCGCAGGCCAGGCCGTGGGACCCCACCAATGCACATTTGGGGCCATGGAGGGATGAGGGAGGTTGGCCAGCTGGGGAGGGAACGCAGGAGGGCTCCAGGGCATGTCCAGCCTGTCTCACTCAGTCCCGATCAGCCAGACCCCAGCAGCAAGTTAACCTACCAGTTGGAGTGTCTTCCCCCTGGTGGTCAGTGCATGTCATAATGAGTGGTTTAGTGGCCTTAGCATATTACACTTTGATTGTTTGAACAGATAACCAGATGACCGGACATTTAGCATATTAGGCTTTTATTATATAGGACTTTAGGTACCATTTTATGAATTAACAGTTCAACTGAGTTAAACAGAGATAACATAAGTATATATTCAGTAAGTATGACTAGGACTCATTCTGCATCATAAAGCTCAGTGTGAAATCTGAGCATCTTTCTTCTAGATTACCTTTCAGACTGGTCTTGTCTACATAGGTGGCACTAAATCTGGAATCAGATGCATTTTTTCAATACTCAATAAATGTCAAAATACCCAGATAGATTACCTATTACAAAAAATTACAAAAATATTACTTCAAGAGCCAAAGGTGGTAGAATCAAAATAGAAAAAATTTTTTAATATCAAGATTTATATTTTGTTCAATAACTTTTTCAGACTCATAGTCAGGAAGAAAATATGTTTAATACTTTTATAATTCTATGGTTGAAACAGTTACCTAGAAAAAAAGAAAATACATTTCAATTTAGTAATTACATACTGTCAATATATATGAAGAAACATTCGCTTCCATTTTGCCTGCCCAGTTTAAAGAATTAAGCGTCTTTATTCCAGCAAGGCTGTACCACTTACAGTCAGCCCCACTCTTTTCTCAGACAGGGGAACAGCTAAGCCTCATTGAGTACTTAGTACCATCCCTTAGAAATCCCTAATAAAAATTTAAACTATGCATAAATTTGACAACAGAAATCCTGAGTTAATCATTTTCAAATCCCCATAACTCCTCTTTAATAATGAGACCTTATCTCATTACAGGTAAGAGTTCCCAGAATACTCTGTAGAAATCCCTCACATAGCATAGTGGGTAAAAACACACGTAAGAGTAAGAAAACCTCAACTAAGCATTATTGCCTATGTGACCTTGAGAAGTTTTCATCTTCTCTGAACCTCAAATTCTTCACCTATAAAGTGGGGATAAAACACTTAACCTGAAGGATTACAGTAAGTGTCTAACATAAGCACTTGAAAAATGGTAGTTATTTATTATTGAAAGTGATAGTATGCTTTTTAATTATTTTATTTTTTTGTTAAGCCTCACCCGAGGATATTTTTCCAATTAATTTTTAAAGGGAGTGTGAGGGAGAGGGAGAGACAGAGAGAAACATCGATGTGAGACACATCAATTGGTTGCCTCCTACACGCACCTCAACCAGGGCTGGGGAACCTGCAACCAAGGTATGTGCCCTGAACCAGAATCGAACCCGGGACCCTTTAGTCTGAGGGCTGACACTCTATCCATTGAGCCAAACTGGCTAGGGTGATAGTATGCTTTTTATAACTCTTAGAAGTGGATGCTTATGTGGCCTGGGACTGGTCCCAGGTAAAACTATAAACTAGGCCAAGTGTGTTTTTCAGATTTCATAATTACATTTCAGCACTACCCCCAAAAGCCCTATGTAAAACTGCCCCAGAAAAACTGACAAAAGGGTGAGAGAGAACATTGGAGTTTATAGAGAATAAACTGAAAAGATGTTATCAAGAATCACACATCCCATAAAGCTTTTAAAGACAGATTTATTTATATATAAGTGCATGAAATAGAATACAGAAACTTTATTAAAATACTGTATATTACAAATTTTTAATCCAATAAATTCTGTGTTATGACATTTAAGTGCTGGATTCACTTTTAACAGTTGTTTTGTTTGTATCAGTAGAATCACCCTGTATGTTACAAAGAGGAAAAACACACATGGACCTCAGAAATGGTCCTGTGATTAAACTGTGGATGATATTAATTGTGCATCTGTTTTTTAAAGCCAGGAATTGGAACCTAGACCTCATCTTTGTAGACCAACTGTCTATAATCAAAAAGAACTTGCATATGTTTATTGCTGCCCTTTGAAGAAAATGAGTGGTAAAAATAATTTAAAACAAAAATCAACATCGCTAAGGCTAATCTGATGCTTATCACAGTTAAAATAATTAAAATTCACCGCAAAATTTGTGTTCTCCAGGAAATTATGCTATATATACAATGAGATTTGTACATGAATTGGGAAATTAAAAAATTGCTTATAGAAAATTAAAAATCAATAGTATACAATATTTACAACTGTTAGGTATTATACATAAACATAGTTTTTTAAAATAATCCTTCAAAATTAAGCTGTATTATGTAAACATGCAGTACACATACTCATACAGTGTAGTTTATAGTCTTAACAGAAGGGGAAATTGTGTTCACATAACGTAGGGTACTTCATCAGAAATGCCTTTGTTTTTGTGCATTACCCCTCCAGCATTTATTCCTCCTGTCTTTAAGCTTCACAGTACATTAAGTATTTGGATAGCAAAAATAAATCCCTGATGGTAAACATATTTCTAAAGGTACATAAAATGTCCGCCCTTGTACTACGATATAAAACTAACACTGTTTATACTAGGATCTCTAGTTTACAACAAAATTAAATTTTAAAATACCACTTTTGTCTTGACTACATTTTCCCCATTTCAAACTTATTTTTTTAAAAAGAGAGACAAATACCACATCATGAAAATTTAATGAAAGTCATCATCTGTCATCGTCAATAGCAAAATAACTGATTTTTATTAAACCACAGGTGATTCTATTACACTGTCCTTAACGCTGAATCCACATTAACAGGTGTACCAATCCTGAATCTCACTAGATTCACTTTGAAAAAGTATCTTAACTTCCAAGGCACTGAGACATCATTTAGCCTTAAAAATGGTACTGTGGTTTACTAAACGATTCATCAGTAGTCTGTGAGAGTTAACACAATTTGAAAGAAGGTCTTGTAATACCTATCAGGTAAACTATATTTTTGATCTTTAAATAAATACATTTTAGTTGGTTAACTTCAAGATAAAATCAATTCTCTCATCATAGAATGACTAGAGTCAGGAGTTAATACTTTATGGTAGAATCATATGAATTTTACCAAGTTATAAGACTAAAATGAAATATACTGTGGAATTTCATATTGTTCATCTAAATGTGTAGAGCTTGTATATGTGTGTGTGTGTGTGCATGTGTAGAATGCCAGAATATACAAAAACTCCTCCATCGTAAATACATCCAATATCACTAATACTAAGAAAGTGTCAACAATTACACTATCAACTCATCCATTATTCAAAGTAAATCATTCTTATTACTATTCAAACAAATGCCTCTATTTTGCTTTCTATGGAGAAAACTTTAAAATGTCCCTTCCCAAATATACTTAGTGATGCTGTGCAAATACACTACTTTAAAAACAAAGGAAACTTTTCATCATCAGTAACACTATCAACTCAATTCATTTATACAAGGCTCTAAAAAATGATGCTTTTTAGAATTTGCCAATATAACAATTTTGGAGCAAAGGTGTTCCTGTTATGGTAATTATGCATGATAGCCCCTCTTTCTATATATTTATATTACACTGCTTTCCAGTTTCAGTTACCTATCTAAATGCATTCCTAAAAAGGGGGCAGTCATGTTACCATTGAAGGAAAATGCATACGGGTGCACTATAGAATCTAAAAAAATATGTTAAAGGTTCATGCTCTCTTGACTCTCCTTAGTATCTATTTGTCTCCTTAGTATCTAGCACATTCTCTTCAAAACCAGCACTTCTGATTCTATTAACAAACTGTACATATGTTTAACAAACTACATATGTTTAAATCACAACATATGACAGTTTTGTGGAGGGAGGAGATTTTTAAGACATTGCTAAATTGGTTCTCAAATCAAGAAAGGATTATGATAAACAGCTTCCACATATGTGCAATGAATGTAAAGAATGTGAAGCTGAGTCCTCTAAACACAGGGGAGGAGGTGGTTACAGTTCACAGTTCAGTTCACTCAGAAATTTGGGTGTTTCCACGAATTTAATAAAGTATTAACTGGTACATCTCCACATTTACTGAAAATACTTTATATATTAAGCATTACTTCCTCTAAAACAAATTCAGATACATTTTTAGATAATTTATTCAGCAACCTCAAAAGCACTGTATTCCTACACTGAACAGAGATCCTTAAGTTAGAAGGGCAAACCTACCAGCACCACACACACACACACACAAGTAATAATGATTTCAAAGCTTTGTGGAAGTTGTCTGACAGGTAAAGACACCCCACATCCTGGAAACATGCAGGACATATATGCATACAGTGTAGTTTATATTCTTAACACAAGGGGGAATTGTTCACAGAATGTTGAGTATTCATGATATGCCTTTGTTCTGTGTGTCACCCCTCCAATGTGTCTTCCTATCTTTAAACTTCCCTCTGCTACAAAATGCTACCACATGTTTGAAATTTTTCATCATTTTTAACTAAGTAATGTCCTTTTTATCCTGTAGAGTCTCTAAGATGTTACAAAAAGGAATGATCCTTGATGGAAATTAAAATCGATTAGTAGTCACTTTTAACCACTGAGAGTCTCACTTTGATTATGAAAAGAAACAGCAATTTACCCAGTTACTCAAGTATTGCCAAACTTCTCTGCAATCTAGGCCTACTTGAATTTCTTCAATAACTTTCTGCATTCTTCATATCTTAAAAACAAATAACAACTCTTTGAAGAGGTTCCGATTAAGATTTTCTGAGAGAAAAAATTGTAATAGCAAAAGTGAAATAGTTTGAGAAAATACTCTTAGCATCTTGTTACTTCTTGAATTATAAAATGGACATAAACTTAAAATAACACTATTTCTTTTTAAGTAAAAGCAAATGAACAGTAGCTGAAGCACCTTGATCCATGAAGGAAGGACTTGGTATACATTCTTGTTTCCCTATAGAATTTGCACTGCGCTGTGAAGCCAACACCCATGGGGCAGAAGAGGAGACACTTCATCCCTTAAACACATGGTAAGTTGCATGTAGTAGAGATTCAATGAATGTTGGTTGAATGAATTCAAGGAAAGTAGCAGGATAAGGTAAAGGAGTAAATATTGGCTACCTCTACCTTTTTCTATTTTAACCAGTGGTAAACACAATGTGTAATTTAATCCTGCTTGCTCTGGCCATTTCTACCACCACCAACCCCTAAAATGCTCCTAGGTAAGTATCTGCTGATCTTAAAAATAAAGAGGTAAAGAGGAGGTAAAGGAAGCAAGATTGTAAGGGTTATTTTAATTTTCCTTTTTAAAATACATGTAGACAAAATGTGGAAATGAAAGAAAACAAATGTATTTTACAAAACAACATTATTAAATAGCACTGCAAAACGTAATTTTAAAAATTCTACTGACTATCATTTACTGTCGAACATTTACTGCTTTGCCATTCATGAACAAAAAGTCGACAAGCAACAGGGACTGGGTTCACATTTATGTCTCTGGCTTACAGTCTAGTATTCTCATCACTCTGTCACAGTGATGGTAACTCAGTTACTAAAACTCCATTTTGTGGATAAACTGGGAAAATTAGAATTTGGGGTGGTGGGGTCGAGATAAAGACTTGAACTCTCTACTAGAATCAGGAAGCAAAACGTTCTGGTCTTTTTAGGATTTAAAACCATCTTGCTAGCTTTTGGTGAACTCAAGGGCAGGAATCCTGTCTTAGTCATCCTTGTACTTCCTATAGAAAATACTCCATACAGCTTTGTACATACATAGTAGGTCAATCAAAAATATTTAAACAATTGAATTAGTTGGTGTGTAAGTGTCTGCTTGGGCAGGTTAACATGTCAGCCCCACTCTCCTCATCTTAATTAAAGTTCTCTAAAGACTTTCCAACAATGTTCTTTGATTTTAAATTACCCCTGTTCCTTACATTGCAAATACATGATATACAGGGCAGCTCATTTCTTTATTTCTCACTTAAGACAAAATTAAATCCTTACACTTTTTAGGGGAGTGGAAATACTAAAGGCTGCAAACACTTAGTACATTGGGTAACAAACTGTAACGCAGTTTGGTAAACACTGAGATCTACAGTAAGCATAATTAAGCTGCAAGCACTGACTATAGCCATCATTTAAGGCTTTCCTTATTCTAGACATCCCACGGAATCATCCTGTGGGCAGATTATTTGCACCTCCTTCATTTAAAGGTTTTCAGCGTTATTTATAGTATAGATGAGGTCCCCTGACTAAACTCTGGCCTATGGGCATTTCTAACCAGGATGTTAAATAATAACTAGTTTGGGCATATAGGAGTCTCTTCTTTGGGGAACTGATTTCATTGTCAGCAATACTTTACTACACATTAAAAAAAATAAGATGTATAAACTGCAGATGCTTTTCTCTGTCCTTCCTGCTTTAATCAAAGAGAGTTTACTGCTAACCACATACACATTTTAAGGAGCAACTACATCAATAAAAGCTTTTGTCATATCAAAAACAAGGGTCTCCAGCACTATTAAACCAAGAACAATCTCCCCAAATTAAAAAATCTCAAACATCCTCAAACCCATTTTAAAGATCATTCAGCTGAACAAATTCTCCACTACAGCATGTATATGTTCCCGGAACAGAAGCTTTCCAGCTAGACTGCGTTCATACATGGCAGCTTTGTGTGGACATATATAATGATATAGAGGTGTATGTGGATATATATCATTACATGTTTCTTGTATCTGTAGGAAAACCACTTTAAAAAAATCTCAACACAGAAATATCTATTAAGACAATTTCATCAATGCACACCATTCAACTATATTTCAACACATCTAAAGAGTGACAGTTGCACAAAATCCCAATGTAAAGAGCTGAAAACAGCAAAAAACAAAACAAAAATTCCCCTACAAGTTAAGAGTACACACACACACACTTCATAATATAAAGCAACTTGATAATGAGATTAGGACACTCTACAAACTAATTATTGATAATCAAATTATACTTCCATTCTAAGAGTAAAAACGGGAGTTTAAATCTCTTTGGTCCACGCATTCACATATTTATGTACCAAGTTATTTTCCAGTTAATTTTTGATTCTGAACCATATGCTCCATATAACCTCACCATGATAACTTTCTTAAATCACAACATAACCATATGTTAAAAATTTTCATTTTGTACGTCTTCAATATGTTATTGGTAATTCCTCTCAAAGAATACAAACACTTTAAATTATTGACAGAATAGCCAAAGTAAAGAAAGAACAATGAATTCAAGACTAACAGAAAAGGAGAAATCAAATTGATTTGGAAAACTTATGCCTAAATTTAATTTGGAAACCATCAAAAATATAAAGAACACATGAAATTAATTTCAGGGTTATATGTATTTAAAATCAATTTTAAGATTTACTTCAACGATCTCTAAGTGCATAGATGCTAATTGTTATTTTTTTTTAAATTTCCCAGCCACAGAATTAGAGAATCCCCCAAATTGGCTTTCCTACTGGTAAGAGTAGCTCCCCTTCCCCCACCAACTCCTCACTGTTTTTGGTGAAGGAAAAGTGGCATGTGTAGCAAAGGCCTTAAATTTGAATGGGACCTAATAGAAACCTACTTGTTTCCCATCCAGGTTCTAAAGCAGTGAGGCTGGAGCACACAGACTGTTTTTCTGGACTGCCCTTCACTTCACATTCTCTACAATGGCACTCCTTTGAGTGAGAACATTTATAATTGTACCTGGTTTTTTAAAATGTCAGTAGGAGAGAAGTTCAAGCAGGTCTGTTACCCTTACTTCCTGTAGTCTTAAAAACAAGTATATGTTGCCAAAATCTCTTAAAATATTTTATACGAAGGACTTTTTCATTTCTAATAAATGCCATCACATTCTAATAAACTTAAATAACAGCATAAATCAAGAACTGAACAACTAAAATGAATCACTCAAATGTATTTCAGTACTGTTTTAATACACTGAGATGGACTGCCAGATTTACTAAATTCCTCAAATTCCTCAATTCTCATTTAGTGAAATTTTGTTACCACATATCCAAAGTAAGATAGTTTATTAATCTTCCTAGATAACTTACTGTTACTTATCTACAAATGAGGCTTTTTGTTTTCACAGCCTAATTTAGGCCACTCTTTAAATATAGATAATACTCTAGAATTAAAGACTGCTTACACTTTGTCAAAAATCAAGACATAGGCAACAAGTCATAGAACAAGTCACTGAGGAACAGTTGTGAAGATGTTTTCTCCATGAGACACAGGGCAAAACTTTCTTTAGAGGGTCAAAGAATGCAACATGCACTTCAGACTTGTTTTCTAACAAAATTTGTAAGAAAAATTCCAAATAATATTTTATGACACAAACTACAATCAATGTGTGTTACCCATAAAGTTTTTTAATTAATATCAATAGAACATTTATGTATGAGGGAAAACTATTAAAAGTATTATTTATGTGCATGAAAAGGATGCACCCTATAGATCTACTTTGAGTCCTTAAAAGAGTTTAGCTAGTTTTCCAAATATTATTTTCCACATAAATTAAATAACAATAATGCCTAACCATATTAAAGCCCTAAATCCCAGAAAAGTTCAACATTAAAAATAAAATAATTTATCTCCTAGTAAACAATTCAGTATTCGGCACTCACACAGGATTTAGAGTTACAAAGTCTCACTACGTGACCTGAATTCATGTCAAACATGTTCACAGCACTTGTCTCATCTACATCTACACTTGCAAACTGTCACATGACCAATTTATAAAAAAAGAAGAGAGTTTGGCACATATATCAATTCTTCAAAATGTCCCTGTAACTTAAACACAACACTGTTAAAAACAATGATTCAACACCAATGTTAACCTGATTGGCAGCTAAACAAGGTGCCTTTTCACAATTGTAGCTTCTCATAGTGTAATTCGCCTTGCCTGGGATGGAGGCACGTAAGGTGCAGAGCGGTAGTGCAATCACTTGAACACCAGAGGGCAATCTTTCCACACAGCTCCAGGCCTTATGCTCGGACCTGCTCTTTGCAGGATTCCTGTATAATTTAATTCCCACTTGCTAACAATGCCATTTTCAGAGAATCTGAACATCTGTTTCCTTATGTAAGGTCAGACATTCCCACAGAAACCTCAAAGTGTGGCGAGGATCCTTGAAAAGGAGATGATCAATGTCAGTACAGTCTGTCCTACGCCCCACACCAGGGCTTCCAAAGGGGCCATGTTCTTCCCTGCTACTCGGTATATGCCTGCTACTGCTGCACCTGGATGAGACAGGAGGGAGAGAAACAAAAGGGCACATTCATTCATTTTAGAGTACACTGCATGGCTTTACCTTAAGATCTCTTTTCATTTCATCAAAACTGAGTTAGCCATTGATCATTCTTATTTTATAAATTTTCTATGAAGGAATTTCCATGTGATTGGTAAAAGTTACACTTTATCATACCACATTTACCCAGTTAACTTAAAAACAGGCTTTTCTATTCAACACAAAATACATATTTATGCTACATGTTGCTTGACACAAAATATGTTCATAAAAATAAATAACTCATTATTGTACATCATCTCTCATCTGGGCATTGAACTGGCCATAATTCATCAGCATTTTATAAATATTGATAACAATACATTGATAATTACAAATGATAATACAAAAACTACACAATTTAATGTAACATCTAAATTATTCATTTTAATATTAATCATTTTATTTCTTTCAGCAAATAAATTAATTCTTAAATGTCATAAAATATCAGGATATTTGATGATTTCATTTTACAATCTAGCATATAAAATTGTTTATTAAGGTTATTTGGAGACCACTATGGTGATATCTAATAAAAACAGAAGATGAACTTGATGTTTCAGAAAAGATTTTTAGATAATGTGCACTTCCAAGAATGAGAGAATCACCATTACAAGAAGCCTTAGACTGATCTGATTCAACACTTGACCTTATTAACACAACATATATAATAATGTATCTAAGTGGATGATTTTAAAAGTACATTTGGAAATCATAAAGTAAGAAATATTTAAATTATAGAATGCCATCTAATAGATTGAGATGGCCTTAAAACTATTTTTCTAGAAAAAACTGTCTACATATCCTAGAATGGTCAAATATATAAAAACTAGAGGCCCGGTGCACAAAATTCATGCACGGGGGTGTATGTCCCTCAGCCCAGCCTGCACCCTCTCCAATCTGGGACTCTTCGAGGGATGTCCGACTGCCCATTTAGGCCCAAGCATGGTAGGATCGGGCCTAAACGGGCAGTCGGACATCCCTCTCACAATCCAGGACTCCTGGCTCCCAACTGCTCGCCTGCCTGCCTTCCTGATTGCCCCTAACTGCTTCTGCCTGCCAGCCTAATCACTCCCTAACCACTCCCCTGCCAGCCTGATTGTACATAACTGCCCTCCCCTGCAGGCCTGGGTCCCCCCCAACTGCCCTTCCCTGCAGGCCCAGTCACCCCCAACTTCCCTCCTCTGCTGGCCTGGTCGCCCCTAACTGCCCTCCCCTGCAGGCTTGATTGCCCCCAACTGCCCTCCCTTGCAGGCCTGGTCCCTCCCAACTGCCCTCCCCTGCTGGCCATCTTGTGGTAGCCATCTTGTGTCCACATGGGGGCAGCCATCTTTGACCACATGGGGGCAGCCATCTTGTGTGTTGGAATGATGGTCAATTTGCATATTACTCTTTTATTAGATAGGATAGAGGCCTGGTGCATGGGTGGGGGCCAGCTGGTTTGCCCTGAAGGATGTCCCAGATCAGGGTGGGGGTTCCCTTGGGGCATGGGGCAGCCTGGACGAGGGGCCTGTGGTGGTTTGCAGGCCAGCCACGCCCCCCGGCCACCCAAGCAGAGGCCCTGGTATCTGGGATTTATTTATCTTCTATAACTGAAACTTCGCAGCCTTGAGTGGAGGCCATGGCAGGCCAGGAAGCTTGGCTTCCTCCATCGGCGAGGGCAACCCAAGCCTCCTGCTCTCTCCAGTTCCGTGGCCACCGCCATTTTTGTTGGGATTTATTTATCTTCTATAATTAAAATTTTGTAGCCTTAAGTGGAGGCCAGGGTCAGCCAGAGTGGGCAGGAAGCTTGGCTTCCTCCATTGCCAGGGAAACCCAAGCCTCCTGCTTGCTCCATGGCCGCAGCCATCTTGGTTGGGTTCATTTGCATACTTGCTCCTGACTGGCTGGTGGGCGTGGCTGGTGGGCGTAGCAGAGGGATGGTCAATTTGCATGTTTCTCTTTTATTAGTGTAGATAAAACAGAGATAAATTATTTGAGGACACCAAATTTATAATTACTTGACAGAAAAAGCTATTCAGAAGAAAAATATAAATCTATATGAATTGACAAAGAAAAACTTAAAACATACAATTTATATAATAAAGATAGATAAAACATAAAACAATATATAATCTTTACTAGTACATATATACATACTAGGGGCCTGATGCATGAAATTCGTGCAAGAGTAGGCCTTCCTTCCCCTGACTGCCAGCACCGGCTTCCCTCTGGCACCCGGGAACTGGACTGGCTTCCCTCCAGCCACTGGTAGGCACCCAGAACCCAGGTTTCCCTTCGGCCCAGCTTCATCCAGAAGGACATCTGGTTTAATTAGCATATTACTCTTTTATTATTATAGATGCATGTATATGCATGTAGGCACACATGTACATGTATGTATGCATGCATGTAATGTAGAAGCAAAAATGTGGGGGATACATAATCAAACTGAAAATAGGATTAATTACATTTGTGAAGAGCACTGGTTTAGGAATGCTACTCAAGAGAGACCCCTGACACATCCATAACGTTTTAAGTTTAACATGATGTAACATGATGAAAACAGTTATATGCCATATATATATATATATATATATATATTTCCCTTTATCTACACTTTCACTTGCTGTGGTTTCAGCTACTGCATACACATACATCTGTATGTATGTACTAGTAAAAATATATATATTGTTTTATGTTTTCTCTTTCTTTGTTGTGGTCAACTGTGGTCTGAAAATATTAAATGGAAAATTCCAGAAATAAACAATTCATAGGTTAAACTGCATGCCCATTTGAGCAGTGTGATGAGATCTCCTGCTGTTCCGCCCAGACTTGGAAATCTCCCTTGTCTAGCATCTCTACACTGCAGATGCTTTCTGGGCATCAGCCACTTAAGTGGCCTTCTCAGTTATCAGATCCACTGTCGCAGTATCATGATGCTTGTGTCCAAGTCACCCTTATTTTACTTAATTATGGCCCCAAAGCACAGCGACTGCTTCTAACACCTGGCACACACATGTAATCACTAGTTTCTCTAGATATCCAAAGTGGTTGTGCCAATTTATGTATATTCCAGTTACGAATCCATATACTTATCTTCTGTTTTTTAAAATTTTGTCAACCTGACGGGTGAGAAGTGTTATCTCTATGATTAATTTGCATATTCCTGATGTGACTGATATTGTTTTCACATTACTGGCAATTAAAGTTTCTACATCTATAAAATGCTTGTCAAGTCTTTTGTCTATTTTTCAATTGGGACGTCTTTTTCTTATTTAATTAATAGGGTTTAAAAGTATATAGTTTGGATATTAATCTTACATATTTATATATGATTGCAAATATTTTCCCCCAATTTGTGCTTTAGTTTTCATTCACTTTAAGATGTATTTCGTTGAACAATAGTCAGCTGAAAAATTACAAACATTATGAACATTAATTTCTTGGTGAAATATAAGGCTAAGCTATGTGAGAATGAAGAAGACAGAAGTGGAATAGGGTGCTTGGAATAAATGATACATGTTAGGCACTTCCAATATGATCAATGGCAGAAGGAATGAATTGGGAATAAGAAAAGATCCCAAAAGTATTAAGGGGCTAGCGAAGACTGTGGGTGGGAAAGCAATATGGCTGAGTTGGTGTCAATATACAGCAACACAACGTGCCTGCAGGGGTGTACAAAGGAAAGGGATTTGATTTCCTCCTCATATTTCCTAAGAGAAAGCAAATATAAAGGTTAAGGCAAATTTAGTTTTACTAGTGTATTGATTCTATCACTGCTGTAGTTAGATCAGGGATTTGGCAAACTATACTCTGCAGGTCAAATCTGACCCACCATTGTATTTGTACAGCATGAAAGCTAAAGATGATTTCTATAGTTTTAAACAGTTGAAAAAAATCAAAGAAAGAATACTATTTCATGATCAATGATTACTGTATAAAATTCAAATTTTAGCCAAAACCGGTTTGGCTCAGTGGATAGAGCGTCAGCCTGCGGACTGAAAGGTCCCAGGTTCGATTCCTGTCAAGGGCATGTACCTGGGTTGCGGGCACATCCCCAGTAGGAGGTGTGCAGGAGGCAGCTGATGGATGTTTCTCTTTCATCAATGTTTCTAACTTTCTATCTCTCTCCCTTCCTCTCTGTAAAAAATCAATAAAATATATATAAAAAAATTCAAATTTTAGGCATCCATAAATAATGTTTTATTGGCACACAGCCATAGTTCCTTCTGATACTGAGCTATCTTTGCATACCTAGGATAACATGCATAAGGTAACGAGCCTGCACTTTTCTGTTCTTGTGTAGTCTTTACCTTGCTTAGCAGCAAGATTACTTTGGCCTTGGTAAATAATGAAATAGGAACTTACTGTTTCTTGGAAGTTGGAGATATCTGTAAACCCATTTGGGCCTGGAGTTCTTTGGGGAGAGGAGTATTTAATATTTCAATGGTTTAAAAATACTTATTGTCCAATTCATATTTTCTATTTCTTCTTATGCTAATTTTGATGTTTATATTTAGAAATATATAGCTGTTACAAAACTATGTTATTTTAATAATTCTTTACCCTATCTGTATTATTGGATCTGTGGTTCTTTTTTCTTTAAAAAAAATGTTTTTACTGATTTTAAAAAGAGGAAGGGACTGAGATAGAGGTAGAAACATTGATGAGAAAGAAACATTATTGATTGGCTGCTTCCTACATGCCCCCACTGGGAATCAAGCCCAAACCTGGGCATGTGCCCTGGCTGGGAATTGAACCTTGACCTCTTGGTTCCTGGGTCAAAGTTCAACCACTGACTCACACCAGCTGGGCTATTTTTTCTAGTTTGTTTTATATTTTACTTTTATGCCTTAACTCATTTTTAATTAGATTTCTAGTAATTTATTTATCTTATTAACTTTGCAAAGAACCAGTGTTTTTGTTTTGTAATCTTTTATAAATTCAGCATAAAAAATTAGCAGCATTTCTCTACAGCAATAAAACTAAACAATGTAGTCAAAAGAGATACCATGCACAATAACCACAGCATAACGAGGTTAGGAAATAACTTAATCAAAATATATAATCTTCCTATGGAAAAAAACATTTTAAAGCTCTAACAAAAGACAGAAGTTGATCTGAATAAATAAAGATATATTAATGTTCTTAGATGGATTAATTTAATATGCCAATTCTTTTCATATTAACCTCTATATTCAATTAAATCCCAATTAAAATCATAGTTATATTTTTTTAGGAATTCAGTAGATATTTTTAAAAATTTACATGAAAGAATCAATACCCATGAATAGCAATGTTAACCCCGAGTAAAAAAACAAAAATAAACAAAAAGGAGAGGGACCTAGCCCTATCAGATATTGAGAAATACAGGCATACCTCAGAGATATTGTGGGTTTGGTTCCAGACCACTGCAATAAAGTGCGTATTGCAATAAAGCAGGTCATAACCTTTTTGCTGGTGGAGGGTTTGCCTTCAGTTTGTAAAATAATGCAACATCTGTGAAATACAATAACGTGAAGCACAATAAAGTGAGGTTTGCCTGTACCACAAAATCATAGGGATATAAAATGTGGCCTTACTGCAAGAACAGATAAAAAGACTAACAAATCAGAACAGAGGTTCAGAGACATATCCATGTACCTTGAGGGCATAATACACACAAAAGAAAGATACTACAAATCAATGAGGAGATGTATACTTTAATTGCTAGTGTGGTAAAAATTGCCTTCCTCTCTGGAAGAAAAGGCACCTAGAATCCTATCTAACACCAAATACAACGGTAGACTTTAGACCAAGGGGCAAATTATGACCTGAATGCCAGATACCTGAAATGAAGAGATGTTCTAATTCATTTAATAATCAGAGAAATG
Source organism: Corynorhinus townsendii (assembly GCA_026230045.1). Lineage (NCBI taxonomy): Eukaryota > Metazoa > Chordata > Mammalia > Chiroptera > Vespertilionidae > Corynorhinus > Corynorhinus townsendii. The sequence goes on along the minus strand of JAPDVU010000002.1, from coordinate 135,939,138 downwards.
AAAATTAACCAACAATGAGATGTCACTTTATACCTTGCTAAAATTAGACAGATATGTGTATACTGCCAAATGATGGTATTACATAGTAACCCAGTTTCTTTCAATATTAGTATTAACTATCTATACTAACTAAAATGAAAAAAATCATTCTGTTCTGGAAATAAAATCTAAGAAGTAGTAAAATATGAGAGATATGTATCAACTAGTGGCCCGGTGCATGGATTTGTGCACATTGAAAGAAAATTAATTAGAAGAAAGATTAGTGCGGTAATTGCATTACTGCAAAAAATCACATGTCAAAATAGTACATATAATATAGTATTATAAAATTAAAATACAAAATATTTTAATATGTATTGTGCATGCACAAGTCAATGTTTGTTTTTAAATTGCCAGTGCATGTCATATGTACCAGCCAGTTGGTCAGTCGGATGGATGTATGCTCAGTCACTTAGCCTTCTATATATATAGAATATTCAGTATCCTGTTCAATATAGATATCCAAGAATCGTTTGCTGCACTGAATATAAAGCTGTGAGTGCTCCAACACTCACAAATCACATCAGGAAAATTTAGTTAAATATTCACATTAACTAGTTTTCTTAATTCAAGTGTTTGCAGGTCAGAAAATGAGCCACAATAAATTTAAATGTTTTCTTACTAACATTTGTTTACTTGAAATTGTTTCACACTTATATTTTCGAAGATTTTAACAAATAACATTGCAGTTTCTAAAATCATTGGCTTATTATATTCTTGACTGAAGTAAAAGTAGGCAATAAATGTATACAGGTATATACCACTGAGATAAATGAAAGTAGAATGACATTTCTTTAAACATTTATGCCAATAAGCACACACACACATTCAATGCCCCTGAACAAGCTGTTCCTTCTCTCTCCTCATTCGCTGTTTCATAATTCCCACGAGGGCACATCAGAAACACTGGAATCCCTTTCATGCCTCTTTGCATGCCACCAAAGTAAACAGTAATTAATTGGAGGTTTTCCCTCTGCCATTGTCCTAACATTAACTCTTTCTTTTCCAACACACTGCCACTCTATCTAAGATCCACCCTCAAGTTCAAATTTTAGTTATTGCCTCTTAATTCCTCTCCTTTCCCTTTCTTTCTCTTTTCTTGCCCATCCTTTCTTTCTTCCTTTCCTCTGCTCTTTCTCACTCACTACATCCATTCATCCATCCATCCATCCATCCAACCAACCAGCATCTTTTTAGTATCTATTATGTTCCAGATAGTGTTTTATTGGGGATACAGCAGTGAGGAAGACAGACAAGGTCCCCACTCTTTCAGAGTTTTCTCTTGGTTCCTCATATATCTATCCTAATATATAAAAACCCAGGGTCCATAACGACTGACTGAAGGCTCAACCGAACACCTAAGTCCTGCAGTCAGGACTGCTGAGGGGGGTGCGGATCAGGACCAGAGAGAAAGGCAGGGTCTGATCCGCAGCCTCCATGGCAGCTGTTAATCAGCCGTTGCCTCTCTCTTTCTCTCCGGGTTTTGCCAGCTGCCTTGCCTCTATTTCTCTCCGGGCCTCCGCAGGGGCTACTGATCAGCCCCACGTCTCTGATCAGGCCTGGAAGTAGGCCTAGAGACATTGACTGGCATAGAAACCGACCAATCAGAACCAAATCTGGGTGAACTGTGAGGAGCCAATGGCTGTCTAGGAGGTGGAGCTTTTGATGCTGACTGGCATAGAAACCAACCAATCAGAACCAAATTGGCCAGCAGGGGAGGGAAGTTGGGGGTGAGATCAGGCCTACAGGGGAAGGCAGTTAGAGGTGATCAGGCAGGCAGAGGCAGTTGGGGGCAAGATCAGGCTGGCAGGGGAGAGCAGTTGCGGGCAAGTCAGGCCAGCAGGGGAGGGCAGTTAAGGGCAATCAGGCAGGCAGTCAGAGGCTGTTAGGGGCAATCAGGCAGGCAGGCAGAGGCAGTTAGGGATGATCAGGCAGGCAGGCAGGTGAGCAATGAGGAGCCAGTGGTCCCAGATTGCCAGAGGGACATCCTCCAAGGTTGGGCTGTGGAAACCCCCGCTCAGTGCACAAATTTCACGCACCAGGCCACTAGTCCTATATAATAAAGAGATAATATGCAAATTAACCCTCAAGCCCTCACAAGATGGCTGCCTATGACCAGGCCGGCAGGGGAGTTAGTGAGGGACGACCAAATGACTGAACAAGTAGGTTGCATGGGACAACCAGGCCAGCAGGGGGGGTTAGTGAGGGACAACCAAACAACTGAACAGCAGGCTGCATGGGGCGACCAGGCTGGTGGTGGGGGGGGGGGCAGTTGGGAGCAATCAGTTTGGCAGGGGGGGGCAGTTGGGGGCGACCAGGCCAGCAGGAGGGCAGTTAGGGGCGAGCAGGCCAATGGGGGGGTGGTGCGGTTGGGGGTGACCAGGCTGACAGGGGGGCAGTGAGGGGTGACTAAGCCAGTGGAGGGGGGACAGTTGGAGGCAACCAGGCTGGCAGTGGGGGGCAGTTAGGGGCGACCAGGCTGGCAGAGGGGGGCAGTTGGGGGCAACCAGGTCAGCAGGGAGGACAGTAAGAGGCAACCAGGCCAGCAGGAGGGCAGTTAGGAGTGACCAGGCCAGTGGGGGGGGTGCAGTTGGGGGTGACCAGGCTGTCAGAGGAGGGCACTAAGGGGTGACCAGGCCAGCGGGGGGGGGGGGGGGGCAGTCAGGAGTGACTGGGCTGGCAGGGGCGGCAGTTAGGCACGACCAGGTCGGCAGGGAGAGGGCAGTTGGGGGCGACCTGGCCAGTAGTGGGGGGCAGTTAGGGGTGACCAGGCCAGCAGGCAGGTGAGCGATTAGGAGCCAGCGGTCCCCAATTGTGAGAGGGATGTCCAACAGCAGTCGGACATCCCCTGAGGGGTCCTGGATTGGAGAAGGTGCAGGCTGGGCTGAGGGGACAACCCCCCCATGCACAAATTTCATGCACCAGGCCTCTAGTATATATATATATATAAAAGGCTAAGTGTTTGTCCATCCAACCAGTAGCTATGACATGCACTGACCACCAGTGGGAAGACACTCAACATAGGAGCTGCCAGGAGGCACACTGGCCATTTAAAAATAAACGGCACCATGGACCTGGTGCCAACAAACCAACACTCGGTTTCCCCAAGTGGTACACAGGCCCCGCCACCACCCCGGAGCACCACCCCACCAAATCACAGCCAATGCTGCCAAGACCTCATGGTAAAAAATGTGACCCACAGCCCAGCCTAGAAACTGTCGCTGTGGGGGCCAGGTAATGACATCATGTAGCAAAGCCCGGCTTCCTCTCCCTAGCAACTATCATTCTTGGAGTTTCTTCTTCAGCCCAGGAACACAACTTCCTTTATAGCCAGGTGCAAATATTTTAAACAGAATGTTTGTGAAGCATTTTCACATGCCTCATCTCATTTGATCCTCACAGAAGTCCTAGAGTAGGTAGATAGGAGACTCGGTAGAATTTTCTTTTCTTTTCATCAGCAAGACGTGAATAGTGATATTAAAATATTTCTTCTAATTAATTTCCTTTCAATGTGCATGAATCCATGCACTGGGACACTAGTATTCTATATTTAGCTATAAGACACAGTTGCCCCTTGCCAACTCCACTCAAAAATATCAGTTTGTTTTCCACAGACTGCAGCACTTTATGGCTGGCCTTCCAAGATCCTCTAGGATTTGTCTCCATTCTATCTTTCAAGCTGAATCTCCTACTTCTTCACTATGCACATTCTATACTTCAGCTAAACCTGAGCACATGCTTTAAACCTTACCTATGGCAAAATGGATGAGGCACCTTATCATACAGTTACTGGTTGAATACAGCAACAACAAAAACCTAATACAAGATAACATAAAAAAATAAATAGTAAAGGAAGGAAGGAAAAAATAGGCTACTCACCACTTCTCACAACTATTCTATGATTGTCTTAGTGCCACAGGACATACCTAGAATCATGGGATAGGGCTTTTCTCCTGAGGCAGCATATGCCAATCACTCTGGGAAAAGGTGAGTGTGGGACATAAAAGGAGAGGCCTTAGCGCTATATAAGAAAAGGACCTCCTCTTATTTCTGGGGCTAAGAACCAAACATAAAGGAAGTCTCAAAACAGAGTAGGAGCAGTGAGTTGCCCCAGACATTTGGAAGTAGACCAGAAGCAAATGTTAGCCTCTACTATTCAGTGGCACTGACAATCAACAACAGCATAGAAAAGCAGCCGGTTTCTGGAAGGACCACATTAAGGAAGCCACTGTGGCACCCTCCAGTCTGAACAAGATGCATCGAAGTTCTGGCTCAACTAGCACAACAGAAACCAGAACTAATTCTTTGAACACAAGGCTAGAGTTGGAGCCTAAGGACAGTGTTAACAGGAAAGGGCCAGCCATGGTCAGGTGGTTCAGCTGGTTAGAGAGTCGTCCTGTACACTGAAAAGTCTCGGGTTCCATTCCCGGTCAGGGCACATACCCAGGTTTCGGGTTCAATCTCCTGGTCAGGGTGTGTACAGGAGGCAATCAATCAATGTTTCTCGGGTACACTGATACTTCTCTCTCTCTCTCTCTCCCCCCCTCCTCTTTTTCCCTCCCTCCTTCCTTCCCTCCCTCTTCTTCTTCTCCTTTCCTCCTCTAAAAATATCAATAAGAGCATATTCTCAAATGAGAATTAAAACAAAAAAGAGTGGGCAGAGGGAATAAACCTCAGACCATGCATGAAATACACAAGGCAGCACAGTAGAAAACTTGTAAATAGCTAGAGGACACTCTAAAGTGGCCAATTTCTAATAGGCCAAGGGTATTTGTGCCATAATTTGTGTATAAAAAGGAAGTGTAATTTTATTTTGTAGTTACAGGCAGATGACATCAAGGACCTAAAGGCTATATTTCACTCTTTTTTAAGGACAACCATCACTATCATATTTGTGTGCCTACCTTTCCCCCTTATGAGATAGTGAGCTCCTTTGAAGCAGAAATTTCATCCACTGTAAGATACAATTTCCCATGAATTGCTTTGTCCTTCACCAAGTTTTACAAGTTTTTGCATTTCCCATAAAACATAATGAGTCTTCACATAAAAGTAAAAAAAAAACTATTTCAATGAGGAAGTGAACTGATCTTTACCCTCTACGAGAAGCGCAATTAGTGCTGAAAAAATATTCTACATGAAAGAATACATGTTGCAGGTACAATAAGAATAATGTTACCAAAACCATAAGTGCATATAAAATTCTGTCCTTAAACAAAACCAAATCAACTTACTAGTGATCATTGCTCCAGTTACAGAAGCCAGAAATCCGATGCTGACTGCAATGACGGAGATCACTCTCCCCTGCCTATGCCTCTGCAGCATTACAAACATCAGCACTCCCGCAGCACCATGGACAAACAGAGAGGAGAAGAGAGCCCAGAGAAAGATCCAATACCACATCTCTGAAAGGAAAAGCAAAGTGTTAATAATTCTGTGGAAAAACATCTTAAAAAATTCAATTTAACAAATTGTGAGCACCCCTAGTTTGGGGAAGGTTAAATGAGATAACAGATACAAAAATGCCTAGTACAGTATCTGACACATAGTAGGACTAAATAAATTTTAACAATTATCAACCTTGCTAATGATTAATGGGAAAATAATTCCCTCCATGACTTCAGAAGGTTAAGGCTACACACTAATTTCTTCTAAATATCTCCATTATGTAGCCAGAGTTCATCAATTTGTCTAAGACATCCCTCATATATTTTCAAATCTCCTGAAGTTAATTGTACAATTTATTACTGTTTGATATGTAATTTTCTATTTTCTACACTAAATAGCAGTGTTAAAACATTTAAAAATCTATTCCTCAATTCAAATCATTCCAGAAATTAGTCATAATTTTAAGAATTTCATGTGATTCCCACCTTGGCTCTCAACTTTATATACACTATTAAACAGTTAGAATTTTTTATTTTATTAAGAATTCTTTGCCTTATGTCATTTTAATAGTCTTTACCCAAAACTTTCAACTCCATTATTCTTCAATATATCCTCAATTACTGTTCACTGATACTGAGTTTATAAAGAGTTAATGAGTATACCTTTCATTTGGTCTCTCTAGCCTTCATTCCCTTTCTCTCTGACAACTGGCAGCCTCCCAGTCAATGCACACAGCTCCCATAGATATTGCTGGGCCCTCGCATTGGCTCCATTTTCCTGACCATGCTTGTGGTCAGGCATATCAGGGCAGGCCATTGAGCCCAGCCACGCCAGTCATTCCTGTCCCCTTGCAATCCTGTACTGGGACCAATTGAGCATGTAGGTCTTTGGGAGGTTGAACACAAAGGGTTCATTATTTGTAAAGAGCCATTTCATCATCTATATATATAAAAGCCTAAGCAACCATTCAACCGGTAGCTATGACGTGCACTGACCACCAGGGGGCAGACACTCAACGCACAGGCATGGAAACATGGAACAGACTGATGAATCTCAGAAGGAAGGGGAAGTGGGGAGGGAGGGAAGAGATTAACCAAACATCTTATATGCATACTAGAGGCCTGGTGCACAGATTTGTGAACCGGTGGGGTCCCTTGGCCTGACCTGTGGGGATCGGGCTGAAACCAGCCTGGTGCACAGATTCTTGCACTGGTGGGATCCCTTGGCCTGGCCTGTGGGGATTGGGCCAAAATTGGCAGTCCAACATTCCCCAAGGGGTCCCAGATTGTGAGAGGGTGTAGGCCAGACCAAGAGACCCCATTGGTGCACAAATCCATGCACCAGGCCTCTAGTCGTGTGATAAAAGCCACCATACACAGTGAAAAAACAACAACATATCCATCAAAGACTAGAGACAACCAAGTTCTATTTTTGGTAATTTCTAACACCCTGCCACATTCCATCCTTAGATTCAATCCATTTCCTTGTAATACTAGTACAATCCCTCTTTTTATTTAAATTAGTTCAGATAAAGTTTCTGTTACCTATAGTTAAAAGAGCTGACTCTAGAATGTTTAGATGTCACCTTGAGACTTATCCTTGGTATACAAATGTTCTGTATGCAAAATATTTCATCTGCTATTTGTGCTAGTATTCACTCTATCGAATATAAAAGTCAGAAAATAAAAATGGACGAATTAAAACTTATTTATTCCATACAATGGAATATTACTCAGCTTTAAAATGGAAACAATCCTGTCATCTGCTCCAACATGGATGAATCTTGAGGACTTTATGCTAAATAAAATAAGCTAGTTACAAGAACAAGTACTGTTTGATTCCACTTATATGATGTATCTACAGTAGTCAAATTCACAGAAATAGAAAACAGAAAACAGAAAAGGGGAGAGTTGTTGCTTAATGGGTGCAGAGACAAAGACGATGTGATCTAGTGCACAACAATATGAATGTGCTTACTACTGAACTGCATGAATAAGATGATAACTTTTATATTATATACTAGAGGCCTGGCGCACAAATTCATGCATGGGTGGGGTCCCTCAGCCTGGCTGGCAATCGGGGCTGATTGGGGGGGTGGCGGCCGCTGGGGCGAAGGACCATGGGAGGTTGGCGGCCGGGTGGAGGGACTGTGGGAGGTTGGCCGGCTGCAGGAAGTTGGCTATGGGAGCGCAATGACCACCAGGGGGCAGCTCCTGCATTAAGTGTCTGCCCCCTGGTGGTCAGTGCGCCTCATAGCAACCAGTCAACCAGTCATTCGGTCGCTTAGGCTTTTATATATATAAACTAGAGGCCCAGTGCACAAAATTTATGCATGGAGGGAGGGTCCCTCAGCCCAGCCTGCACCCTCTCCAATCCAGGACCCCTCGGGGGATGTCCAACTGCCTGTTTAGGCCTGATCCCAACCAGCAGTCGGACATCCTCTCACAATCTGGGACCGATGGCTCCTAACCGCTCGCCTGCCTGCCAGCCTGATGCCCCTAACTTCTCCCCTGCTGGCCTGATTGCCCCTAACCGCCTCTGCCTGCCAGCCTGATCACCCCTAACTCCCTCTGTCTGCTGACCTGATCACCTCTAACCGCCTCTGCCTGCCAACCTGATCGCCCCTAACTGCCTCTGTCTGCTGGCCTGATGGCCCCTAATTGCTCCCCTGCTGGCCTGATTGCCTCCTAACTGCTCTCCCCTGCCAGCCTGATTGCCCCTAACCACCTCTGCCTTGACCCCACCGTGGCTTTGTCTGAAAGGACATCCGGAAGATGTCCAGTCTAATTAGCATATTACCCTTTTATTAGTATAGATTTTTTTTTTTACCACACAAATAACTAAAAATTTTAAAACTTTTGGGTGGAAATTTAAAAGATAATTATTTTAAGTCAAAACCATAAATGAATAGGCATTTAAAAACAAAACAAACAAAAATCTCTCTGGAGAAAGGAAGCAGGTTATAAAGGGGTAACACTAGAGGTTTTTGTGGCAATACAACTGTTTTGTATTTTGACTGTGATGATGAGTATATATAAAAGTGATAAGCTATATACAACTAAATACACACACACACACACACACACACACACACACACACACAGATGAGTACAAGTATACAATACCAGTGAAGTCTGAAGGTTTGTGGATTGCATTAATATTAATATCCTGGTTTGGATATTATACTGTGCTTTTCTAGAGGTTCCCATTGGGTAAAGAGCACAGGGGCTCACCCTGTTTTATTCCTTACAACTGCATGTAAGTCTATAATTAGCTCAAAGTAAAAAGTTAAATTTAAAAAGAAAAGGGAAGGGAGATTCCAAATTCTAAAGAATTGATCCTTAGAATGGATTCAAATCATTCGAAATCATTTCACTGGAGACATCTGATACATTTTCCATGCATGCTTCTCAAAGGCATGGAGATAGATACTGGTGATTAAGGAAAAACAGACACAGCTTTCCTTTTAAAAGGTTTTCTCTCTTCCAGTTTTCAGGGAAATAGTGCTTTCATGCTATCACACCCAAACCAATGGCTTCAACTTATAATAAATGAATTAAAGACAAAAAGGCTTAACCTGCTCAGAAGATAAATTTATATTTAAAAAGATAATAATATTCCAAAGTGAACTCAATAAAGTAAAAATATAAGGGACTACTAATGCACTATAGGGAGTGCTCTAAGACAAGAAAGGGCTCTAAAACAGAAAACATAATCCTAATAAGTCAACAATGTGCCTTGTATCCTAAGATCACTTCTGATAGCTTATCAGATGTATTCTCACTAAAGCACTTTTCTTTGTTGTCCTTGTAATACAAGTAGATTAAAAATTTCTTGACTGCATTTAACACTATGAATGTGGGATTATCTGACACTATAATATTCTTTGCCTGGCTGTATAGATATTGACATCAACAATATATTTACCTAATAATTAGGAAAAGTAAATTTTAAAATTAATGTTTTAACAAACCCCAAGTTATAAAAGCATTATATAACTAAAAAGGAATCTTAAATGGTCCTCTAATGACCAGTCAAGGATTATCCCTTAAACTGAGAACAAAGTAGCTAAACTCAAATTTACTTTTATGTTTCTCTCGTTTTAAAAAATATATATATGATATATCATGGAAAAAATTAAACTCCACTGAAAATATCTACAACTAACTTAGGTGTCATGTTACTACTATTATTTTGAATTACCTGATAGATTAATACAATCCTGTCACTGAGCATGGCCTCTAAAGTTTTTGATCTGTCCTGGGTAAACAAGCCTGTCTAAGGTTCTACTCACCATTGGCAAACCCAGGAAACCTACTGGGTTAGTTCAGATGAAGAGAAGTGTAGGATCCTAAGAGTAGAGCAAGAAGAGTTGTCCAAAAGCCCTAGAGGAAGAACAGGTACTAAGAGGACAGGAGTAGAATATCACAATTTTTTCTTTAACTGTCTAGGTCCTACAGCTAACTTGAACACTAAGAATTCCAGTTTTACCTTTCCATCTGTAACTCATGTGATCCAACTTTCTAGCAATTAAGCAATAGTGAAGGGAGGAAGCTAGAGGGAGCCTTTGCTAGTGCTAAACAAATACAAAAATTTAAAGTACAATGCACAACACAGAAACTTTGAAGCATGCCATCCATACAATCACTTTATTCCATGGAAGAAGTATCCCTTCTTCCTGGGCACATCTTAGGAAGCCCTTTGGTTATTTCTCCCTATTGAAGGCTGTCCATAATCTTCATCTTAAAGTAGTTTTGCCTGGATTTTTGCAGTGTTTGTTTACTTTTTAGTGAGACAAGAGGCAGTAGAGTTGTGATTTGTTCCAGCCTTCCAACAATACTAGTAATAGCCCTGCTTGAAATCTGCACCTCATCAGCCCTGGTTGCCAAGTCACTCAAAAATTATATTTTGTGCTTTTGATTTTAATCCTTGGGAAAATTATTTATGAAAAATGAATTTCTTTCAATGTTTAGAATATATTAACTGAGTAAAGACAAGTCAAAGAATGGTACAAAATGTTTGATCCTATTTGTTTAAAAATTACATGTTTATATATGTACATAAAATGTATAAATAAACAAAATACTTGACAATGGCTATCTTTTAAAGATAAGATACAAGATGAATGACATTTTATATATTCTTTATCATTTGCTTATTTTTAACAACCTGCTGGAAAGACTTTAAAAAAATTTTTACTGCAAACTTACTGTCTTTAAAAAATAGGTTTATGCCCTGGCTGTTGCTAAGTGGTTAGCGCCAAAGGGTCTCAGGTTCAATTTCTGGTCAAGAGCACAAACCTGGGTTGTAGGTTTGCTCCCTGGCCCTGGGACATGCGCAGAAGGCAACCAATCCATGTGTCTCTCTCATATTGATATGTCTCTGTCTCTCTTTCTCTCTCTGTCTTTCTCTCTCTCTCTCTCCCACCTCCATCTCCCTCCCTCCCTTCCACTTTCTCTAAAAAATCAATGGGGAAAAAAATCCTTAATGAGGATTACAAAAAAAAAAAAATTGGTTTTCATTCTATAGTTCATCGAAGCCAAAGGTTCTCAACCCAGGCAGCTCATGATAATTACCCATGGAGCAACTAATGCTCTCTGGAGGTAGGACCTAAACTACCAAGTTTTTATCAAATAATCATGACATGCAATAGAGACAGAAATCACTACTCTAAGCTAAAGGTTCATAGAGGTATTTGTTTAAAAAAATCCAAAAGTCATAAAACAAGGAAACCTATCTCATTAAACAACACTAAATATATTTTTAATCCTCTGTAGAGTACCTAACCCTTTAATATCATTAGCAAGTAGATACTAAAAATGTACTATGTATTCAACATATTCTAAGCCTCAAGCTGAAGATACCATGCCAGTAAGACTATATTTGGGGACTGTTCATAATATTCCACCTTTTTATAGAAATGGTGCACACTATAAGTTTAAATAATTTGTGTTCAAATTAGGCTATCTCAGTATCTCAAACTTTTTTCATTCTAGCAAATCTAAGGTGTGGAACTTACTCTCTCTAGTTTCAAATCGGAGTAACTTCTAAACTTGGGGATATATCCAACAGAGGCGGCTTATTAGGGTCTCAGGAAAATTATGCATTTGTATCTGAAAAAGTCTCAGATCAGAGTCAGCCTCAGATATGGCTCATGACCCATAACTGTCTGATCCACCGCCTGTTTCTGTACAGCAAACATGTCAAACTCGCGGCCAACAACGAATATTTTTGCAGCCCAGCCAACATAACGGTATGTAAGAAATGTTCTAATACAAATTTTGTAACTTACTTTTTATAATATCCTGTTATACATAATCTATATATATAAAAGGCTAATATACAAAGTGTCCCCCCAGGAGTCCGACTGGGAGTTCGATCGCTCATTATGACGTGCACTGACCATCGGGGGGCAGCACGGAACATGGCAGGTGACCAGTGGTGGCAGGGGACTGAGGGAGGGAAGGAGGAGGCGAGGAACTGTGCTTTGGGGGGGCGCAGGTGGTGAGGGAAGGAGGTGGTGGGGAGGCAGGGAACCTGATTGGCCCTGATCGCTGGCCAGGCCTAGGGACCCTACTCATGCACAAATTTTGTGCACTGGGCCTCTAGTTATTAATAACAAACTACAACATTCATAATGAAGAATTACTATAATCATGTTGCATTCATTTCCCTTAAACACCTGACACCAGGTGCACCATTTCTCTCCACTAATACTAGCAGCGAATATTTTAGCAGTCTATTGCCACATCATTAGTCTTGTACTGACTTGTTTGGTGTGTGCAACAGAAAATATTTTGCTTTCAGAGAACAAGAAAAATACTAGGTTTATTTGCGTTACGCTTATTAATTTGTGCAGTTATTCAGTGTCTGGTAAGTTAATGTTTGAGGAAACAATATCAATTTTTATTAAAATGTTCTATTATTTTATGTTAACAATTACTCATTTATTTCAGCCCTTTGTATTTAGCATGTTTCTATCAAAATAAACCTACCTTTCTATGAAAATTGAAGCTTTTGTTTTTTTGTGGCCCACATAAACTTAAACCTTATTTATTTGGCCATGTTAGCCTTTGAGTTTGTGAGCTAAAATTGCTTTTACATTTTGAAATGGTTGAAAAAATTCAAAAAACAATATTTCAAGGCACATGAAAATTACAAAAAATTCAAATTTAATTGTTCATAAAGTTTTATTCTAATGTAGACATGCTCATTCACATTGCCTATGGCTATGTTCATGCTACAATGGGCAGAGTCAAGTAGTTGGGATAGAGACCATATGGTCAGCAAAGCCAAAAATATTTACTGCAGTTACTAAATGTTGAGTATGTTGAATACTGGCCTTTAAAGAAAAAGTTGCCAATTCCTGGTCTAGATGATTTGCCATTATGTCCTGGGTGCTGCGTTATCCCATACCCCATTGAAAATTAGTCACAGTACTTTCATATATTATCAAGAACACATTTGGTATTTAATTAATGATACTTCAATGGCATATATTCTAATACCGTAGTTTCTTCAGAGCACAGTGTGCAACTAGTACTATGGGATATAGAGTCCTCAGCAAAAGGAAGGAATATCAAAGAAGATTGCAAGAGAACACATTGTTACACCTGAGTTTTCAAAAATAAACAGGATTAACCAAACTATAAACTTATTGGAGATGGAATGAGGGTGAGGAATGGGGATGGCGGATGGTTCTCAGACCACTCCCCCCTGTATGTTGGAGTGACTTGGGAGAGCCTAAAAGAAATACCACTCCAGAAATTCTGATTTAATTGGGCATCAGAAATTTTTAAAGTTCCCAGATGACTCATGCACAGCCACGAATGAGATAAAAACTGCTTTAAGATATAATGATCAAGTCATAGAATTACATGCAATGCAGAATATGAAACTGCAAAAACTCTGGTCTTGAGGTTGCTCTCCCCCAATGGCTTAAGTCGTTTGTTTTGAATAATAGAAGGTGCCAAGAAGCAGGCAAGGTTACCATAGTGTGGCTACTGTGGTTCTAAAAGACAAAAATACAGTCCAATTCTCGAGATCCTAATACAGAGTTTACCAAAGGCTAAAATTGGACCAGGCCAGCAAAGAAATCTTCCTGCCTCCACCATGAGCCAAACACTAAGTAACAAGCAACAGAAGTCTGCCACTGGGGGAAGAGAAGTGCGTGGACTGATAATCCTGTGGTGTAGGCATGCAGAGATGGCTAAAACCTGACATACAGCACTAACACTGAGAATAACCCTGCAGCACAGGGACATGGCAACAGCAGCAATTTCTGTAGACTTTGAAGCCTGTGGCACACTGAAGGTAACCATAACAACAACACAACTCAAACTCAGCTTACTCCTGAGGAGATTAAATCAACTCTTCACACTCTGGTCTAACAAGCAGCAGCCCATTTGCTGGCATAAATACTACATAGTTCAGTCTGTACTGCTATGCATATAAAGTCCTGCATTTAATAAAAAATTATGAGACAGTCCTGGCCAGGTGGCTTAGTTGGTTGGAGCTTCATCCCACACACCAAAAGGGTCGTGGGCTCAATTCCCAGTCCGAGCACATATCTAGGTTAAGGGTTCAATCCCCAGTCTGGGCGTGTAATGGAGCCAACAGATTGATATTTCTCTCACCTCTCTTTCTCTCTCCCTTTCTTTCTAAAATCAATAAACATATTCTCAGGTGAGAATTAAAAAAATAAATTATGAGACCAACTCAAAAACAGGAAAAACAATCCACTGCTAAGAAATAAAGTGATCAACAAAACCAGACCCAGAGATGATCCAGATTTCAGAACAACCAGACAAGAACTTTAAAATAACTATAATTAACACGCTAAAGGCTCTCATGAAAAAGGTGGACAGCTCACACGGACAGAGAAATTTCAGCAAAGAGATAGAAACTCTAGGAAAAAGTCAAATGAAAATCCTAGAAATTGTTTTAAAATACAGTAACAACAAAAATATCTCAGAGATAAAGAATTCCTTTAATACTGGTAGGCTCACCAACAGACTGGACACAGCAAAGCAAAGAATCAGTGAACTTATAAGATAAAACAGTAGAAATTATTCAAACTGAAATATAATAGAAGGACAAATAGAAACCATCCAAGAGCTATGGAATAATTTCAAATGGTTCAAATGGTCTCTCCTAAAATATTTTTCTTCTCCATTCTCTCTGCTCCTTCTAGGACTCCAGTTATATTAGACACAGAGGAACAAAGATAAAAAGTAGAGCATACTTCTCATCAGAAACTATCAAACCAGAAGACAACAGAATGACATTTTTAAAAAAGACAGAAAGAAAAAAACTGTAAAGCCAGAAATCTATATTTAAGAGAAATACCTTTCAGAACTGAAGGTGAAATGAAGACTTTTTCCAGAAATAAAAATCCTGGGAGAATTAACTGCTGACAGTCCTGAGCTACAAGACATATTAAAGGAAGTTCCTCAGACAGAAGTATACTGCTACATGGAATCCTAACTCTACACAAAGAAATGAGTAACAGTGAAGATAAACGTAAGATATATTTTCTTATTTTTAATCACACTAACATTTTAACCAGATTTAAAAATAAGTTACTGTTTTTGCACTTGAAACCTCATTTAACATAGAAGTTAAAGCTGTGTTGGATATTTAATTCTGCTTAAAAAAGAGCAAAAACACTAGATTTTAAATTTAATTGTGACACCTTCAAGAGCTACTTTAAAATACTGCCTCTCTTAAAGCTTATGGCAATACTGTTTATTACCCACTTAAACTAAATTACCCTTTCACTAGATAATCATGTAATTTTAAACTGTAAATTACAGTACTCATCATTGAATAGTAAAATTCTTAGAAAAACAGGTGTTTAATTTAAAACAATCTGAATATCAATTGCTTTAAAGAAATCAGGTTAAGCTATTTAAAATAGTTCAAAAAATTGCTCTATAGTTAAGCCACAGCACTATCTTCCTAGGGATGTCATTCAGTTTGTTCTTCCTCATAAATGATTAGTTATCACTCAGTTATAAAATATAGGGTTTATAAATCAGAATCTGAATCTAATTATAAAATTATAACAGAGATTATGCAATAGTTTCTATTGTTATTACTTGTCTGCCCTCAAGCATCTTAATTACATTTGTTTGATTTAGTCACTGTCCTTAACTCAGGAATGATCTCATGATACATTACAAAGAGATATTTACACTGAATACTGAAAAATGAACTTTTTACATCAATAAGCAGAACTTATAATGAAATACCCAATAACAAATTATTAACATGAATGGCAGATCAGAAAATAAAAGCACCACCAGAAAAACTAAGCAAGCAATGCACAAGCATGTCAAGCCAGTCACGCCTCAGATATTATTGATAGTAATCCTGAGGGAGCGGTTTATACCCCGAATGGGGATTAAAAAAAACAAAAACAACATAATTTCAGAACTTGAAGCGATCTTCAGATACTGAATCCAGTTTCCTAAACCAAATTTTAAGAAGGCCTAATTATAAGAGCTATTAAATGGTATTCAGACACCAAAGATTTTCTAGGTCCTAAACCAAAACCTAATGAATTAGCATATTAAAATATCTGAGGAAGTCCCCATTAAAAAAGAAGTTTAGTTTTAGAGAGTAAAGAAACAAGTTTCTATGCAAATATAAACATTTTTCTTAACTCATAGTAAAATTTCTAAACTTTTTCTCAACTCATCAAAATTTCTAAATCAGCTTTCAATATGAAAACTGTGGGCATTAGGTTATATTATGAATGAGAAAACCTAGGCCTTGGAAATAGGTGGGTTGTCTTAAGTGCAAAGGCTAACTGGTAGCATTCAAGGATAAAACTGAGGTACTTATAAACTCAAGGATCTAGTGCTTATTTAGACTCTTTATTTGCATACGGAAATCCAGCAGAACCCAAATTATACTAAGGGTAATTCTAATAACTGCTCATTATGTAAGTATTTACATAAAAAGTGTTCATGTTTAATTCTCCCATGTACTTCAGATTTAATATAAACTGCCTAGAATTTTAAAAATACAATTATTTCATAAGCATTATTCTTTATAGCTAATAGTTCATATAAATAAAGAAAAGATTTTTAAAAGATATATGATCCTAATGCTAAAAGTCACTTTAAAAAACTGGTTATAGCATCCTCTTGGAAATACATGGATCATTAATATTGATATTTTAACTATACTAAATACTCCATATTAATGTGCATTATATATCTTACACACCTAAAATTTGATCACTAAAAAACTTAGTTTTTAAAAATCCGGTGTTCCCAATCCTTGAACCCTCAATAACAAAATTACCTGAAGAGCTAATTTAAAAGGTGGTTTCCTAGCCTCTGTTCTCAAAGACCCTAATTCCATAGACAGGGGCTAAGGCCCTGGATCTGTAACCTTAACCAGACCCAGGTGATTCCGATATTAGTAAGGTTTAGAAATCCTATGGGATTAAAGTAATTCATGGGAGGGAATGGAAGAAGGAGAATTTGATAATGAAAATCCAGTTTCACATTACTAATGAAAACATCTTAGCTGGACAGATATTCAAGTAATACTTTTAAACTTAATCAAGTCCCGATAGTATTCCTGGACCAACCTACAGGCAGTTCATCTTTTCTTTCTCTCCATCACCCCATAAACAAGTTCTTCTCCACTCTCAACCTCTTCTGTTGCCTTCAAAATCCCATAACCTGGTTCTCCCTGAACTCAACAAGCCACAAAAGAATTACTTAACCTGATGGTTAGTCAGTGTCTTTAGCCCATGAGCTCCTTAGGGACAATGATTGATATTTTCATCTTTATCAGTATTTACCAGAGACTGACACATGACTCATGATCAAGAAATATCCAATAAATTAACCCTTAAAAATGCTAGACACTGCATTTTAGTATAATTCTTCAATGTATCAAGATGCCTTTTGCTTTTTCTAGGCACCTGTTCCTCTTACAGATATTTCATCCCTTCACCCACTACATTGCCTCTAGTCTTCCTGTTCAGGGCCTCATTCCCTACTCCCCATACCTACCTCCAAAACTGAGCAGCCAGGCTCTGGGAGACCCCCAATGATCCTGATCTGGTACAGTCCCCTGGACAATATACCAGAGTTGTGTGACCAATAGAGTACAGCAGAAGTGATGGGATACCACTTCCAAGATTAGATCATAAGAGACCCTATGACTTGTTTTTGGTTTCTCTCCCTCTGACCACTCACTATGGCGAAAGCCATGTTACAAACAGCCCCTGGATGCCTCCTACAAGCAGTCACATGAAAGTGCCTGGAAGTGAGCCAACCCTCCAGCACAGTCAGGTCTGTAGAGACTGCTGTCCAGGCTGACAGCTTGACTGTCACCTCTGTAAGACAATGAGCCGCAACCAGCAAAACCATTCCCAGATTCCTGAGTATCAGAAACTGTATGAGAAATTAATGTGTTTCATTTTAAACTGCTAAATTCTGGGGTAATTTATTACTCAGCAATAAATAACGAATACAAATATTTGTAAATTCATACTCACTACAACATAAGCTTCTTAAAAACAGTCATGACATGCTATGGTATCTCTGACAGCATCACGTCCACTGCAGTTACTCCAGTGTTTGCTGAATTGGCTTGATTGATAATTTTTCAAGTCCTAGATTATGTATTTTGTAAGCAGGAGCAAGACATTGCCTATAACAGTTTCTCTAGTTTTAAAAGTGGAATCAATAATGGTCCCTTACCTCACAGAGTTATTATGAGGATCCAATAATATAATATTCATAACTGCCTCAGAACAATGCCCACCACACTAAAAAGTGTTGTGTTGTTAACTACTAAAAGTAAAGTTTCTTAAAAAGGAAATGTATCACTCTCTTTCCTTAGTATTGAAACGCTAAAAATGAAATTTTTAATGTAAGAATTATTTACAAGCCATGTCAGATTTATGAAATAAACTTAGAAAACTGATTTGCCTTCAAATATTAAGATAGGATACCAAATAAAAGAAGATACTGGATATGTTAATATGACAATACTAATTAATCTAGCAATCTATATTCCTCAAAACTGTTTTCATTTGTCCTAGTCATACTGCAATAAGTTCATAACATGGTCCTAAACTATATTACAAGATTATATTATAAGAACACAAGTAACTGGATCCAGGTAAAAGTTTGGTGTTTTTTTTTTTTTTTTTTGTATGAAATTTGGTGGAAAATCTTTTTCTATTTCAAAGTTTCATCTACTTAGCTAAGGTCACTGGAATTTAATAGTCTAATGAGAACTCTCTCAAATGTGTTGCTACTGCCACTGTTCACTGTATGATTTTTGTTAAAATAGTCATTAAAAATATATAATTAGCTCAGCTAGCATGGCTCAGTGGTTGAGCACTGACCTATGAACCAGGAGGTCACAGTTCGATTCCTGGTCAGGACATGCCCGGGGTTGTTGACCCTATCCCCAGTAGGGGGTATGCAGGAGGCAGCTGATCAATGATTCTTTCTCATCATTTATGTTTCTATCTCTCTCTCCTTCTCCCTTCCTCTCTGAAATCAATAAAAATATATTTAAAAAAATACATAATTAGCCTATCACAACTGAACAGAGCAAAGATAAATTTGTACCTGATAGTTAACTACTAGTTAACTATTAAATTGTCAAAATCAAAGCTTACACAGTCCCAAGACTTATCCAGAAATTGCTTTAGATTTAAAACATGTCATCTGGACTTTAGACCTGGTATTGCCAGAGGATATGGTTCAAAGATAATGAAATGGGAATTTTTAACTCCTGAAGATAAAAATTCTAATTTTTGAAAAATTACAGTAGCTTCATTCGCAATACGATATACAACCTTCCAGAAAGCAAACTCCTATAAAGTACAAATCATACCATCACTTATTAATTGGCTCTGTAGCACAAAAGAATACAGGATTTTTTTCACAAGTACTTCAGAAACAGCTAATTTTGGAGTCCAGCACAATACTGAAAAGAAGTACTTGTCTTTAAGGCTACATTTATAAAACATAAATACCTATAAGTGGACATTTGAAATAATTTTACCTACATAAACTCACCTCCAATAACAGAGCAGTTAGGAAGAGGAATTAAACTTAATCGTAGCCTAGGATACAAAATAACACCGAGAGAAGCAAACTGACTTGGGAGCATGGCTAAAGGAAGGTGCCGGCTTTACTAGCATGTGGTGTAAGCAATTCCAGATAACTATAATAGATACCAATTGTTTTCCCTCTTTCTTTTCTTTTTCTTTCTTTCTTTTTTTTTTTTTTTTTTGCTGAAAATATTAACACTGAAGTGGCTTAGTAAGCGAAAAGTCTAAAAGGAAACTACAATAGTGTGTGTGTACATACTGCAAAAATAAGCACATATATTTAATAAAGACACACACATATATATGCACACACAGAGATGGTTGAGTTTCCTTCCAGCTTGAATTCCCAGCCTCCCAATGCTTATTACCAATAGAAAAAGGGGAGCACCTGTCGCCACATTTGCTGCTGTCACTGAGAGAGGAGACAGTCTAAGGCCAGCCTTTGTCTTTTTTTCCCAGGGACCAATTATCCTTTTCCCAACACCAGCCTGGATCTGTGTTTATCCAGGGGTTTAGGCATCCTGCCGATTTCTAAGTAAAAAATTCTTCTCTAAACCAAATTTGGGTTAGAACACAAAGTTGAGAAAATAAAGGTAAAGCAAAGGAATACATTTTATTGTAGATCATTTTTTAAAGTCAAGTAACCCATGAAACTGAAAGAGTATATACATTCTGACTCTAATTTTAGATTGGGGCCATGGTGTTAAGAACAATTTAGAGAAAGAAAAACTATTTGAGAAAGAAAGCCATTTATCTCTCTACTTTAGTAAGCTAAAGACCCATCTAACCTATACACAGTTAACACTTTAGGAATCTTATGAATCACACACTTTGGGAAGTGTTGGATACAGAAGAGAACTGTGGCAATGGTTGCTAAGTGACAGACATGGGGGTCTCCAGATATTAATCTGCTCTATATGAAGTCCTCAATCCTAGTATCTTCCATGAAGGAGGAAAAATAAATAGCAGTCTGAACTTCATAGGATTTCTAAAAGTGGATATATATAAATATGAATCACTAACTTTTACATAGGCAAAAGCAACTTAAAATTTTATAAAGCACTATTATTCAATAATTCTTGCATTTTCTAATATATTTTATTAGATGGATAGAAATAAATTCCAGTCATACATTCTTGGGTTCATTGGGACAAATACTTACCAGGCTATTCTTAAGTACATTAAGATTAATTGTCCAACAGACTTGCCTGAAAAAAGCCATGTGGGGTAAAGGGAAAAGGCACAGAACTAAGGGTCAGGGAAGGTTAGTTCCAGCCCTGCCTCCATCATTAAGCAACTGTTTGATCCCTGCCATGCCATTCACTTCTACAATGTGACATTTTATATTTCCAAAGTGAAGTTGCTGAACAACATAACTTCTAGCTCTAAAATGTTGTTCATTCTCATGATCACTTTTTAAACATTTATTTCTGTCAAAGTGATACATACTCAAGACTGCTTTCTAAAGGTCAGTCTCTAAGATAAAAAGGTCAATATAAAAATTTTCCCGCTTCACTTATGGGATAAGATACAAAGAGAAGGAAAAAAAACCCACAGCTGTTGGTTTGTATAAAGAAAAAAATAGAGCCCGTATGGTATGGCTCAGTAATTGAGCATCGACCTAGGAACCTGAAGATCACAGTTGACTCCCAGTCAAGGTATAGGCCCAGGTTGTGGACTCGGTTCCAGTAGGTATGCAGGAGGCAGCCAATCATGATTCTCTCTCATCATTGATGTTTCTATCTCTCTCCCCCTCTCCCTTGCTCTCTGAAATCAATAAAAACATATTTTTCAAAAAAATAGAGGTGAGAGTGTGTTCCCCTTTTAATTGGCTTTTAATAACCAGAATTCCTATTAATCAGAATTCTATAAATCCTTTACACAGTCATTTCTTAAATACAAATCAGTCTGGTTCTATACTATGCTCCTTTCTTTTACCTGTGTCTCTTCCAAGTTTATTATGATGACAAAAATGCTGACATAATGTTATCATACTTTGAAAAAAGTTAATGATATTCAACTTATTAGCTATCAGATGTAAGCAAGTTACTCTTCACTTCAATGCCTAAATGTGAAAAATAAAGATAAACAATCTCAAGATTACTGACAAGATTCAATAATATACATGGAAGTATGGTTAACTAACACAAAAGCACTTTCAATAAGCATTTGTCTGTTTTAAAGCTTTGACAATTATCTACAAAAGTTATTGAAACACCTCATTCCCTAGTTAACAGCATATTTACTCCAAAAGATGTAGCCAAAAAATAATACAAATAGAATGTTTAAATCATGCAACTGTTAAATATTATTTTTAAAATTCTGTAAATATGTGTTGAGCATTTACTATGTGCCAGGTACTATAATGCTAGGGTTCCAGAATTCAGTGATTAAGACATTGATTCCAACCCCAAAAAGCTCATAGTCTATAATACAATTGAAAAATATAATTGAAAACCATATACAAGGAGCAGGATGAAGCAAATGTTTCATTATCTATAGAGAGTAAGGAGGAAGTAGCTAAAACATCCTGGAAAAAGGGAAAGAGTAGTTCTGCGGGCAAAGACTGGGTTTTTAAAGCCTAGCTCAGCCATTTACTAGCTCTGTGATTTGGGGCAACTGAATTTACCTCTCTGAGCTTCTTTGTAAATCTACTTTGGAGAATTATTCTGAAGATTAGAAATAATATATGTGAAGTACCTGATACATAGGAGAAATTATTTTTCATTGTTTTAGGATTTGTTTTTAATAGGCCAAATTTAAAAGGTACGGTGGGTAGCATATCTTGACTAATGATTAAGCTACATATGTCACCAGAACCGAGAAGGCCATAAAGAACCACATCAGAATGTTACCACTTCCAAAGTCCAAAGTGATGTAGTTCCTAACGTGGTACACTCACCTGCTGGTGAAACATATTTCTAATCTATTTCCTTCTCCATTTTTACCCTGACAAACTATTTTGCATATTCACACTCTACTTTTTTCCATTTATTCCCCAGGCCCACTTCAGTCCCAGTTTGGGACGTTCTGCATATCCTCCATGAAATGGCAACGTCCTGTGAGCAACTGATGATTATTAAGATTGTATTAGGAGATAATTAGAGCTAACTCTGGGCTCAAACTACTATTACTAACCTAATGGTTGACTTGTAGAACTGGGAGCTGCTAAATAATGGTTAGAATCTTAAAGTAAATATTTTAAAATATTGTAAAATCCAGCCAAGAGGTAAGTTACATTTACATTTTCTCTGTTCCCCAAAGCTATTTTTTCTAAATACCCTAACTGATACAACATTTGA
Source organism: Corynorhinus townsendii (assembly GCA_026230045.1). Classification (NCBI taxonomy): domain Eukaryota; kingdom Metazoa; phylum Chordata; class Mammalia; order Chiroptera; family Vespertilionidae; genus Corynorhinus; species Corynorhinus townsendii. The sequence continues at coordinate 135,916,314 of JAPDVU010000002.1, read as the reverse complement.
AATATACACAACGAACAAATATGAGGCAAAGCCATAGTAAAAAGGCAAAGCAGTCTATCCCTAAATTCTATTGAATCATAAAGTGGTCTTGTCATAAACTTGCCAACATAGTTTTTCAGAACTAAGAACATGTTCCTATCTTTAAACCATCATGTAAGGTCAGTTTGCTCCAAGTTAAAGAATCACGTATTAAAACTGAGGAAATCATGAATCAATCCAGAATTTACTTTAATTTTATAGCTTCCACATTCAAGAAAACTAGTGTCTCTAAGTCACCTTGTAGTATATAATTCCAAAAAAATATATATCTCTATGAATATCCATATCATACCAGTTATATTTGCAGTATACTCTTCCTACTCTTAGCCAGTTTGACATAATGCATTTTGAAATATTAAAGTTCTGTCAAAATTCGCTGCCTTATACATTTTCAAGAATCAAATCCTGGGCATGTTTTAAAGGATAAGGCACTGAGGAGTCACCAAACTGCAAAAGAATCTCTTTCTTGTAAATACTAATCTTTAGAGGGTCTTTTTAAAATTCAGAACTCAGAGTATTATCAAGCATTTCCACATTAACAAACCCAGAAGTTTCTTCACAAAGCAAACCCAGACATCCTATAAAAATGAGTATTACTGCTCATTTTTACAACTATAAATTGATGTTAATTATTGTAATGTAGTTCAGTCCAATTCCTTCCTGACAGCCTTGAGAATGAAGGGAAATGCATAAAATTATCAAATGTCACAGAAGCAGCAGCTTGAGGCCAGAAGGGGAGAGAGACAGACAGACAAAAGGAAATAGGAGAGAGAGGATATATATGGTTGAAACTAAAATGCTTATAATCACTAGACCTTGGCCCAGCCCCTGACCCACTGTAATCTACTTAATGTCATCTATCTTTCCAAAAAAGACCCAAAAGTTAACAATGGAAGCAAATTAACCATGAGCAGGAAATTTAAGTCCTGCGTTCAGTTTGAGATTTGCCAGAAAGAAAAAGAGCTAAACAGAAAAAGATCTAAACAGTAAAAAGCGGTGTGCGTGTACGAGTGTGTGCGCTAGGGGGGGAAGAGGGGGTAAATAAAAGCTAACTATGCTCAAGTCTCAGCACAGATGCTATTCCGCGAGTACTACAGAAGGCAGGGCCGTGGGCCCTCCCTCTGCAAGGCGAGAGGCGGGGGTCGTGGATTCTCCCCCGCACACCCTCGAGACTGGGAAGCCCCTGAGTGCGGGGCGAACGGGTGGCGGCCACCGGCTCCCCTGGATCGCGCGCGGAGTGGATCCAATTAAGACCTTCCTGGCCAGGACCTGGGACCGCGATCTCCCAAGGAGGCGCACACGGGGTGGGGCGGCAAGGAGCACTTCCTCTGCTCGGGAGGCAGAAAGAAGGCGAGGGGTGGCACCGCATCCCAGTCCCCACCCCGGCTCATCAATTACCCGTGAGGTTCCTCAGCACCGTCCCGTGGGCCCAGAGGCTCAGGACCTGCTGCACCGACAGGTTGATCATGGAGTGGTCACCCCCCTCCGCCTTCATCTTCCCTGGGGGGCGCCCGCCGCCTTCTCCTCGGGCGCCGGGGGGCGGCAGCGGGTGTGAGGCTCCGGGGGCGACGGCGGGTGCGCGGCTCCTCCAGGCCGCCGCCGCCGGGCAAGGCTGCGGGGCGCCGGGCTGGGCGCTGCTGCTGCGGCCGACGGACCTCCGAGGGGGGCCGCTCAGCGCGTCTCCCAGGCAGCCCCCTCCCCGCCGTGGAGACATTGAGGACGGCGGACGGGGGAAGGGAGGGGGCTCGGCGCTGTCCCCGCGCGGCCCCCCAGCGAGGACGCGGTGCGGAGGAGGCCGCCGCCGCTCCCTCTCAGGGGCAGCACCGCGCCGCGGTGATCGGGCGCGCTGGGAGGCCGAGGTCAAGCCTGGAGGCTTGGAGTGATGGGCAGCCGGCAGGTGCAGCCCCCGACGGAGTCCAACTCATCCCCTCCGGAGGATCGGGAGACCCGGGACCCGGAGGAGGCTGCGGCGGTGGCCCAGGCGGCACCTGCCACCAGCCTGCCCACCCTTCGGCCGCCGACACTCGAGGAACCGCCCCCTCCACCCGCAGCCGCCGGGCCGCTCGTGCGCGCGCGCACGGGTCCCCTCCTCCCTTCCTTCGCCAGATCGGCTGCGCATGCTCAGTCTCCCCCTTCCCGCGACCCGCCGCCCTCGGACACCCGGCCGGCCCGAAGTACTCCTTCTTCCCCTCCCCGCGCGGAACTCGCAAGGCAGACAGCACCGGGAGCCACCCGCAGTGGGGTGGAGAGAAGCGCAGTTGCGTCACTAGCGCCACCGCCGGCTCCGCTGCTGATTGGGTGCTGCAAAGACCCACCCCCACACTCCCCGCCCCAGACCCGGGCGCGCGCCCTGGGAGCTGCAGCCCTTGACCAGAGGCGCTCAGGGCGTGCGGAGTGGCCAGTGGTGCTGAAGACCAAGCCTGAAGGGCCACCCTGGCCTACGACGGGGGGAGCAAACGGTACTAAACTTCCTGAGATGGTTTCTGTGGTAGTTCAGATCTTTGGCTCCTAATGAAATACCTTTGATAACAAATGTTTGCATCCTTTTTTGAAGGGCTTAAATATCTCAACATTTTACATTTATTAATTGAGGGTTTTTTTTGTGTGTTTTTTTCTGAGTGTGTCAGGTGAGTTGGATAGGTCACTACCTAAGCTACTAAAACGGAAATAGACTCCCTTTCTCATTCATCCAGTCCTTCTGGCCGCAAAAACTTGGGCCTCCTGTGGTTCCAGGTTCCCAAATACTTATTGACATAGGGCTCGCAGGTGTCCTATTCCGAGTCATTCCCTGATCTAGCTATTTTTGCATTGCAGTATTCTTTTTATTTAAATTGTAAAAACAAACAAATATTTAAAAAGCTTTCCTTATTTTTCTCCTCTAGGACTTAAACTTTCTTCCCATTGTTTGCTACCTTTTTTCATGCTCAACTTTAGCCTAAGGAGCTATCTAAATTCTAACTATGACAAACTAAACTCCTTGAAGTTTGAAACCTTTTAACTTGAAAAATAAAAATTAAGTTTGGCCATAACATAAATATGCACTAGCCACTGCCATTCCCAACTCCATCCTTTTCAATGGCTCTGCCATCTGTAAAGAAAATGTACAAAGGGAAGGGAAGTTCATGCTCTAGCAAAAGCAAGTATACTCAGCAAAACCTGTAGGGTTGAATCACCTGTACGATGGTACTTTGGTGACCACTTTCAATACAGTAATTATACATACATATTTATGTATGTGTATATAGTAGATGTATTGGTGTCACAACACACAAAAAAAGGAAATTGTTGTATCACTAATAAGAATTGGACCCAAACAAATAATGTAGAGTTTATCTTCCTCCCAGTATTTAGAATTGTCTAGATCTTAATTAATTAAAGATTATAGAATATCAGACTTAAAATTGGCCTTAGCATTTTTCTAATTCATTTTATTTAATAGACAAGGAAACTGATTCTGCAGAATTCAGTTTCTTGACAGAGGTAACACCACTTCAGAGGCTAGTTTATGAATTCCCAGTCTATTAATTCTTTCTAGCAACCACACTGTATTTCTTAACTCACTACTAGAGGCCCGGTGCATGAAATTTGTGCACAGGGCGGGGGAGGGGGGGAGGCTGAGAGGGGTTGTCTCTCAGCCCAGCCTGCACCCTCTCCAATCTGGAACCCCTCCAGGGATGTCCAACTGCCCCTTTAGGCCCAAACAGGCAGTCGGACATCCCTCTCACAATCCAGGAGAGGGATTGCTGGCTCCCAACTGCTCGCCTCCCTGCCTTCCTGATTGCCCCTAACTGCTTCTGCCTGCCAACCTGATCACCCCCTAACCACTCACCTACTAGCCTGATTGATGCCTAACTGCTCCCCTGCCAGCCTGTTTGCCCCCAACTTCCCTCCTCTGCTGGCCTGGTCACCCCCAACTGCCCTCCCTTGCAGGCCTGGTCCCTGCCAACTGCCCTCCCCTGCTGGCCATCTTGTGGTGGCCATCTTGTGTCCACATGGGTGCAGTCATCTTTGACCACATTGGGGCAGCCATCTTGTGTGTTGGAGTGACAGTCAATTTGCATATTATTATTTTATTAAATAGGATTACTCCATAACTTTAAGATTCTGGATGTGGAGGTGCAGGTTATGTAATGGTGGTATTAAGAGAGTCGATATTATATGAGTAGTGGTATTTAAAAAAATCAGGCAACCACATTCAGTGAAGTGTTCATAGCAAACTCTGAGCAACAGCTCATTAAACTCTCACATCAGGAACTTTTAGTTGGTTTGAAACAATTGGGATTCTCAGTATTGTACACTATTATTTAAAACATAGCATTCATGCTCATTGCAGCAGTATTTACAATAGCCAAGATCTGAAAATAGCCCAAGTGCCCATCAGTAGATGAGGGGATAAAAAAAAAAAAAAAAAACTGGTACATTTACACAATGGAATACTACTTGGCCATATAGAAGAAGGAAATCTGACCTTTTGTGACAGCATGGATGGATCTAGAGATTATTATGCCATATGAAATAAACCAGAGAAAGACAAATACCATATGATCTCATTCAGATGTTGAATCTAATGAACAAAATAAACTGATGACCAAAATAGAAACAGAGGCATGGATACAGACTGACAGATGTCAGAGGGGAAGCGGGATCGGGGGACTGGATGAAAGAAGGTGAAGGCATTAGAAAAACACATATACATAACACATAGACACAGAAAACAGTGTGGTGATAGCCAGAGGGAAAGGAGGGTGAGGTGTGTAGAGGTGGGCAAAGCGGGTGGGAAGGGGACTGACAGAGACTTTGCTTGGGGCAATGGGGACATGATGCAGTGTGCAGATGATGTTTTATTGAGTTGTGCACTTGAAACCGGCATGGTTTTATGAACCAATGTCACCTGAATAAATTCAATTAAAAAAATAAAATAAAATATTCAGAACCTGGGACAGTGCCTAGCACATGATGTTCAATAAATATTTGCTGAATGAATGTCAAAGAAAGTCAGCATTTTTCTTGTTTCACATAATTTTTAAATGTAACTTAAGTGTTGATTTCAGAAATGAGAAAGTAAGACACAGCAATGAAGTCTCTGGCCCAGCAGCTATCAACCTTTTTCACCTCATGGCACACATAAACTAATTACTAAAATTCTGCGGCACACCCAAAAATATATTTTTTGCCAATCTGACAAAACAAAAAACAAAACACGCTAGGTATTATTTTGATTCATTCACACCAGATGGCCACTGTTGTGTTGGCTGTTGTCTTTTTTTTTTTTTTTTTTTTTTTTGACAATTTAAGGGGAAAAAGGTCAGTGCCCCTGACTAAAATCATCTGGGATTGCATGTTTTAAAAATTCTGGCGGCACACCAGTTGAAAATTACTGCTCTAGTCCATAATGCACTTTGATAACGCAACAACCTTCCCCCTGCTTTTCAGTTTCATTCAATTTAATAAGTGTTTATTTGGCATCTATTACTTATTATGTTTTATGCTAGGCATTATGTATAGGATTTGAATATTAATAAGTTCTCTACTCTCTAGGCTAATTCATTGCATTTAACTTATATTAGGCTAATGATACCCACTGTATTGGAAGCCAATGCTCTTAAGGGAATTGAACATTTTCCAACAGCCAGAGCTGTAAAACACAAAAGTGAGTTAATGCAAATGAAAATTGTATAATTTCTTTCCTTGCAGATTTTAGATATTGCATTAATTCAACAATCAAGGAATGCCTTAGTCACATTCCTGTCAGAAATCAGGGAACACCCCAAATGACTCCTAAAAGTCTCTTTCAATCCTGTGCCCTTCAGTATAAAATAAGCAATTTAAGAACAGTTCCTAGTTTATTTCTTACACACAACTGAGGGTTCACTCATAAGTCTAATCCATCCTATTAAATGTCCAGATAGAGCCCAGAATAAAGCTTTTAAAATCAGTTAGACTACACAATGATATTGATCCTTAGAGGAAATGTCCTTAAAGTCATTTTTTCTCCACTTTATTATCTTTCTTGCTGTACGGTACTATATAAGAATTGTTAGAGGTATTAGAGGCATCTCACCGTCACCAGAGAGGTGTTACTGGACAGCCCCCTTAGTCAGTGGGAGAGGTATATAAATTCATTGAGATATCTCAACCTCGATTCTCAATGAATTTATATGAGAGACCTTGACTGCGTTGTGAAAAGTCAATTAATTAAAGCATGCACCTTTATTGAAAAAGCAATGCAAGCAAGCAAAGTACATCTGCCTTACAAAGCACAAACAGGCTCTCAGCTAATCTGTAAAGCAGGTTGGATGGAGGTCCGAGGTTTTATGTTTTATATACCCCCTGTCTATAAGTTTCAAAATTCATTTGCTGAATATTTTGGTACAGATTAATTCTCAACCCCCCTCCCCTCTTTATTTATTTATTTATTTACTTACTTACTTACTTACTTACTTACTTATACTTTGTTGTGACCTTCCCAGAATTCATGAGAAGCACCTGGCAACTTTATCATGCCAAGCCTTGAGACTGCTGGCTTCTCTGCTTAAGGAAGTAAAACTGCCCTTTTTGCCTTTCCATTTTCCCCCTTCCCTTTTTGCATTCTCACACTAGAGAGGTTTTTTAACCATTTGCTCTCATGTCCTTGGCTGGGGAAGATAATGGCTTGCTAGTTACAGGGTAGCTGCAAATTGCCCACACTGTTTGGCCTTGTTTTAACTTTCCTGTCTCAGTTTCCCTATTCCTCCTGTCCTGGAATCCTGTAACAAAATGCCAGAAGTAAGAGGAAGAAAGCCATGCATATCATTCCAAACTGTGTACCGTGCTGAAACTTACATGTTGAAATGTTTTTCAGAACACCTATTAGTGTCAAGAGACATTTCCATCACAGTAAATCAGAGAAACAAGGTAAAGAGGATTTTCCTCTGTGAAAACTCTGACTCTAAAAATGATTTTGCAAACTGACATCAGAATTAGAAGAATTCCAAATTGCCCACCTAGACTGTTTGAAAAACTTAAATTTCTGGGACTAGGAAATATAAAGATATGCCCTGTTTTGTCTCCTCAGTAACATATGGTACACTTAGGGTACCAAGCTAATGAATGAGGCTTCGGAGGGATCCAGCTATGCCCAGAAAAGGAAAGAGAGTTGCTTTGTAATGGCAGGGGGATAGGACCTCCACCCACAGTCATCCAGAGTCAGGACATGTTCCTCTAGCTCCATTTTCTACTTTATTCTTGTGCTCTGCCTCCATCTATGTATTCATACCACCTACCTACCAAGTTCTCCCAGCTATCACCCCCTTCCAATGTAGCTCCTAGTTTGTTACCCCAAGTCTAAAAACGAATACGTTATGACCCACCTAGAGCCCAGTCCTGGCAGGAAGAAGAGAGGCAGGGCCAAACCATGCAGGTGCATTTTAAGTTTATGCTCCAGTATGATCCATGTCATGTCTACTCACATTTATTTGGTCAAAGCAGAAAGGTCAAACCCAAACTGAATAAAATAAAGAAGTATATTTGGTCTACTGGGAAGAATGGCAAAGGAGAATAGGTGGAAGCAACAAATAATTTGAACAAATAATGCAGTCTAACACAGCTGAGTGAGATTAGTCTACAAATAATATATTTCTGCTTCTTTCTCTTTTTTTATAGTTTGGGCTTTATGACTTTTAATTCTATATATTTTTAGTGGATAGATACTCAAATATGTTATATTTTAATTGTGATTTTACTTTTCAGATTAAAAATGTCAATTTGGGAGAGAATCCAAGATGGCGGCGTAGGTAAACACCTAAACTGCTGCCTCCTACAACAATTTAAATTGCAACTAAAAGACAAAACATCTATCACCCAGAACCACAGGAAAGCTGGCTGAGTGGAATTTCTACAACTAGAAGGAAAGAGAAAAGAGCATTGAGACGTGCACGAGCGCTGAAAAGCTGAGGTACAGAGGCGCATGATCCGGGCTGGCTGCGGGCAACTGGGTGCGTTGCTTTTTTCAACCCGAACAGAGACAAGCCCCCGATTACTCTGAAATCCAGTCTCTGGGGAGACGTGGGGGACCCAAACTCCTACGGGGAGAAGCTGGACTATCTGCCAGTGAGGGTGGCTTGCTTGCAGAGCTGCGCGCAGGAATAATTGTTTACTGCACTGGGGCACGGGACTCGTGGATGCTGTTGGGGACACAGAGCCGGCTAACTAGCAGCCATTGCTGTTTGCCACGCCCTAATCTAGTGACACCCTGAGGCCCCGCCCTGCACAACCTACAAACCCACCCAAGCTCCAAGCAGCGGAGTTAGCATAAGAAAGGCCTGCCCTATCGCAGCTTAACCTAGCAAACTTGCAGCCTGGGTCAGACAGCTCCAAAACCTCCAAACCCCAAGCAAAGAGGAGAAAACTGCAGCTCTCACTGTAGCTCCTGCTGAGTGGCCTCAGACAGTAGCTGACCTGCACCCCATTGGAGATTCAGAAGCCAGTGGACCTAGTGGTCAGTGTGAGACACCAGATTTCAACTCCTCACATCCATAAGTGACACATTCAAGAGGCAGACTCAGTGAGCACCAAAGCCCCACTGAAACAAGTCCTACCCCATAAGCGTGTCTTCAGCGCAGCAGTTCTCCCATTATAGACACAGGGAGTGCTCACAGCTAATTGGCCTGGAGGTCAATTCCTCCCAGCGTACCAACAGCAATTAAGGCTTAACTACACCAAGTCTTTGCACTCAGCCCACAAAGGGGTGTACCAAGAGCGTCCACATCAGGTGATTGGGGAGGCTGAGCTACTGCCCCCTATAGGTCACCTACCACACAAAGCCACTCCATCAACACAGGGAAGCAGCCAAAATGCGGAAACAAAGAAACATGTCACGAATGAAAGAAACGGAGGAAAGCAAACTACTGGATGACATAGAGTTCAGAACCACATGTATAAGGTTACTCAAGAATCTTCTGAAAACCGCCGAGAAACTTGATGACACTTCTGAGGAGCTTAGTGAGACCTTCAAGGACCTTAATGAGAATGCCAAAAAAATGGAAAAGGACCAGTCAGAAATGAAGCATACACTGTCTAAAATAAAGAATATACAGAAACTCAGTTGTAGATCAACGTACCCCAAGAATCAAACCAAAGATCTGAAATATGTGGAAACAAAAAACATCCAACCAGAAAAACAAAAAGAAAAAAGAATCCAAAAATATGAAGATAGTGTAAGGAGCCTCTGGGACAACTTCAAGCGAACCAACATCCGAATTTTTGGGGTGCCAGAAGAAGGGAGGGAGCAAAATATTGAAAACCTATTAGAAGAAATAATGACAGAAAACTTTCCCTACCTGGTGAAAGAAATAGACTTACAAGTTCAGGAAGCGCACAGAACCCCATACAAGAGGAATCCAAAGAGGACCACACCAAGACACATCATAATTAAAATGCCAAGGGCAAAAGACAAAGAGAGAATATTAAAAGCAGCAAGAGAAAAACAGTTAATTACCTACAAGGGAGCACCCATACGACTGTCAGCTGATTTCTCAACAGAAACTATGCAGGCCAGGTGGGAGTGGCAAGAAATATTCAAAGTGATGAACAGCAAGAACCTACAACCAAGATTACTCTACCCAGCAAAGCTATCATTCAGAGTTGAAGGTCAGATAAAGAGCTTCACAGACAAGAAAAAGCTAAAGGAGTTCATCACCACCAAACCAGGATTACACGAAATGCTGAAGGGTATCCTTTAAGAAGAGGAAGAAGAAGAAAAAGGTAAAGATAAAAATGACACCAAATACATACCTACCAACAAGTGAATCTAAAAATCAAGTGAATGAAAAATCTGAAGAACAGAATGGACTGGTGAATATAATAGAATCAGGGACATAGAAAGGGAGTGGACTGATGATTCTCAGGGGAAGCAGGTGTGAGGGGTGCGGGAAGAGATTGGACAAAAATCTTACTCCTATGGATGAAGACAGTGGCGGGGGGTAAGGGCATGGGGTGGGGTGGGGAATCAGGTGGAGGGGAGCTATGGGGAAAAATAAAAGAGGAACACCTGTAATAATCTGAACATTAAAGATTTATTTAAAAAAATAAAATAAAAAAATAAATAAAATAAAAATGTCAATTTGTATTATAGAATTCTTTTAAAATTTAATTTAATCTTGCCTAATGTTAAGGTCATGACTTTAGAAGAAATATTAACTTTATTTTTGCTTGCATTTGCCAAGTATATATTTGTCAACCTTTCTGAATCACTTTGTTTTAGGGAATTCTTATGTTGAATTTTACTTTGTAATATAATGTTCAATTCCTATTTTAATTTAAACTATTTCTTTTTGTTGATATAATAAGCATGTAGTATTGGCTATATTATTCTTTCTATTTTTGTTGCTTCTTCTAAAATAGTTGGTATGGTTTGTGTTGCCTTTCTTTTGTTTATGTTCATTATAATTTAAAAGGGCTGTTCCGCTTTTATTTTTATGGTAATCTCCACTACCCCAATCTCCCCTAAACAGAGTGTAGCTATTGACACACTCTAAGCAATTCAAAAGTATTTACTCTCTGTTAACTCTAATCAGATTACAGTAGGTTATATATTTTCTACTCTTTACCTCTACTACTCAACACCTGGTCTAATCCAAGTCTGGCTGTTTTACCAGATAAGAACATTAGGCAAGCTATTTAACCTCGCTGATCTTGTTTCCTCATCTGTAAAATGGGAAATATCTGTATTTCATGTATATTATTCATTTCTATCTTATATAATAAAGAGGGAATATGCAAATTGACTGTCACTCCGCCATAAAGATGGCGGCGCCCACAGCAGAGGTGAGGGTTTCCATAACACAAAATGGCTGCACCCACAGCGGAGGCCAAGTTCCCGTAACGAGCCTTAATGAGCAATCAGCAGGGACCTGAGGCTGCTCCCCACCCCTGCCCCTGTGGGGCTTCACAGGGAACCTCAGGCCGTGCCCCCCACCCTGGTGCCAGGCCAGGGGAACCTCAGGCCATGAGCCCCACCTGGCAGGGCTTGATGGGGAACCTCAGGCCGCACCCCACGCCTGGCGGGGCTTGACGGAGGACCTCAAGGTGTGCCCCCCACCCTGGTGCTGGGCCAGGAGACCTCAAGCTACTCCCTCTGCCCCTGTGCCAAGCCAGGGGACCTCAGGCCATGCCCCCTACTCCAGCGCCGGGCCGGGGGACCTGAGGCCATGCCTCCGCCTGGTGGGGCTTGACAGGGGACCTCAGGCCACACCTCCTGCCCAGCGGGGCTTGATGGGGGACCACAAGGTGTGCCCCTCCCCCCCCCCGCCCCAGTGCTGGGCCAGGGGACCTCAGCGTGGCTTGACGGGGGACCTCAGGCCACGCCCCCACTCAGTGGGGCTTGATGGGGGACCTCAAGGCTGTGCCCCCCTGCCTGGCGGGGCTTGACAAGGATGGGACTGGCTGCTCTGGATCTAGCCCAATGTGGGCGGGGTGGCCAGGTCTGGGTCTTGCGTGATTTTGAGGCTCACGTGGGTGGGCGGGGACTTGACTCTGGGTCCCATGGTGCACCCCAGACTCTGATAGGAGGAAGATTTTCATATACATTTTACTAATTTTCTTTCATCTCTGACAATTCTATTATAGAGAAAGGGCAAATAGCAATATTAAAATATTTCCTCTAATTAATCCCGTTTTAATGTGCACGAATTTCCTGCATCAGGCCACTAGTATTATATCTTTAGAGTGGAGTCTGGAGCTATAAGTACTCAATAAATGCTAGCTTTTATTATTGTCTTATTTAAATACTAATAGATTTTAAAAACTATATGGGAATGCCAACTTCTAAAGAATATTCCTCCTAAAGAACAAGCAAAGAGAACATGTGAAGAATTCTATTGATGGACAAGTATCTACCTCTATTTCCCCGTTTTGCTTTTAACATAATGTATTCAGATGGCTGAAGTGTGTTCAGTAAAAGTCACCAGTCCCCAGCCACTTAGTGCTCCTCAGGCAACCATCATTATTAGCTTCTCTGTGGATTCTTCCTGAATTTTAGCTACTTCAAATATATTTGTAACTATGAAAAATGAGGAAATCTGCATCTTTCAACTTCCTCACCGCCCCCTTTCCCTCCCAACTGCTGCCAGTTACACAATATTATTTCATCTTTACATTAAGAATACCTAAGGAAACTACAGCATATTCCTTGAAGTTTTTGTTGTTACTTTTGTTTTATACTTAAATGAGAATTTAAGCAAGTATAAAATTAATAATGCAGGGTCCAGTGTAGGGCAAGATGGAGTGAACATCCTTCATCCAGTGTCTCCTGTGGCACATGCCACTGAACTTAGCGTGCAGGGAGAAATTTGGAGAGGAAAGAGGAGCTGGTCAGTTGGGGAGGAAGATGAGAATTGGAAGTGCCGTCAAACAGGCCATTAGTGCCCCATGCCTTTTTCTCTGTGTCTCCTGGGCTGGGCTCCGGACAGCGGAGACCGTGGACATGGACATAGGTGCCAACAGAGAGCTCCAGGAGAAGTCCTCTTGTTTGGGCTTGAAGAGAAGGAAAAAGGTCTCCCAACAACCAGAGAGAGTGGGGAGAAATCACTGTTTTGTAGGGGGGTTTTCATTGTGCTCAGTCCCAGCCCCTAATGTGCTATAGCTGAGGCAGCTGCAGTGACATCTATAGGGAACAGTAGGAGGCTAAAACTCTGAGAGAATTCTCCTCTGGTTGAAAGATCTGTGGCCCCAAAAGGATGGGACAAACCCTGTCAAGGTCACCCAGCCTAATGCCATCTGTTCCCCAAAACCTAACTTCTCCTCCAAACTGCCCTTTTGTTTTCATAAGACTTTTGAGGCTCAAAATTACAGAGGCTATAGAAGACCTGCTTGTTGAATGACTTTAGTGACAGAGACATTAGCTGTTCACCTGAATCTCTTCTTCCCTTCCTCCTGGGCACCCAACTAGATACATTTCCCAGCCTCCTCTATAGTTAGGTATGGCCATGGACTGGCCATATGTGCCGTGTGCCGCTTCCAAGCCTGATGTATAACCACCCCTACCCAACTGTTCCTTCATACTCTTTCACTTTACTGATGAAAAGGGGGAGGGTGATACCAAACTACCCCCGAAAGCCACATGTTGAAGATGTCAAAGCTGCCATCAGCCCAGGTTCTTGCAAAGGTGCATGGAACCGAGCACAGAGCACCCTGGTGAACTGGAACCAACTTGAACTTTCTCAGTGTTGAGCTGTTGCATTTTGAAATTTTGGTTTCAGCAGTTTAACTAACCTAAAAAATATTTTAATACTGCTCTATAGGAATGGATTATTTTGTATTTGATGTTTCTAGTGATCCTATTTCCTGAAAATCTGTTGGTGAATTCAATTTAGTAATCACATCTAGGTGATTCTATCAGATCCAAACAATTCGAATAGATCTTGTTTACCCACAAAGTCCTACTATGCAGGCAAAAATCTTGCAGCTAACAAAGGCCATTTTCTAGATAACTCATCCAGACCACCTTCTTTCTGAGTGTCTAATTTTCTTTGCCACATACAGAAAGAGTGTTGCTCCATAACTCTACTCCATCTTAAATTTCTGTTTAATTAAGTTATATAACCAATCTATCATAGATTGAATTCAACTGGAAATATTTTGTTGCATTAAAAAAATAAAATTCTGAGCCCTGTCTGGGCTCATTTGGTTAGAGCTGTGGTTGGCAAACTGCGGCTCGTGAGCCACATGCAGCTCTTTGGCCCCTTGAGTGTGGCTCTTCCACAAAATACCAGGGCCTGGGCAAGTCTATTTTGAAGAAGTGGCATTAAAAGAAGTTTAAGTTTAAACAATTTGGCTCTCAAACGAAATTTCAATCATTGTACTGTTGATATTTGGCTCTGTTGACTAATGAGTTTGCCAACCACTGGGTTAGAGCATGATCTCAATATGCCAAGGTTGTGGGTTTGATCCCCAGTCAGGGCACATACAAGAGTCAACCAATGAATGCATAAATAAGTGGAACAACAAATCAATGTTTTCTCTCTCTCTCTTCCTCTTTCTCTCTCTCTAAAAAAAAAAAAAAATCAATAACAAAATTAAATTCTGAACGTAAGTTTTCCAATGGCCATTTTTTATGCCATCTTAGATAATAAAACTTTTTTAAGTTCATAGACTACATATCTGGGGTAACTGGAAATATAATGGGAACATCTAGACCATTATAAAACTATGAAATTGAAGCCAACTTTATAATTTTTATTTTTCTTTCATTATATTAATTATGAAGAAATAAAAGACCAAGCTTAACATGGGTTTAAGGGAGAACAAAACATACATTTGAAACAATAAGGAAACAAATGACAAACAACCTGGGACTGAGTACATAACTAACATTATATATATTACTAGAGGCCCGGTGCATGAAATTCGTGCATGGGGGTGGTGTCCCTCAGCCCAGCCTGCACCCTCCCCAATCTGGGACTCCTCGAGGGATGTATGACTGCCCGTTTAGGTCCGATGCTTCCATCGCTAGGGGCAACCCTAGCCTCCTGCTCTCTCCAGCTCCGTGGCTGCTGCCATTTCTGTTGGGATTTATTTATCTTCTATAATTGAAACTTTGTAGCCTGGAGTGGAGGCCTGGGCTGGCAGAAAGCTTGTCTTCCTCCATTGCTGGGGAAACCCAAGCCTCCCTCCTACTCTCTGTGGCCACAGCCATCTTGGTTGGGTTTATTTGCATATTCACTCCTGAATGGCTGGTGGGTGTGGCTTGTGGGCATGGCTTGTGGCTGTAGGGGAGGTATAGTCAATTTGCATAGTACTCTTTTATTAGATATGCATATATGGTACACGTGCCATATATGCATATATTATATGTGTATAATTTATGTATTATTATAGTTGTATACATAATATACAAATATTATTATAGTATGTATTATACTGTAAAATGTATAACAACATATTACATATTTTATTATATTACATAATATATGTGTGTGCTCAGTAAATATGTTACACATATATAACATGTATTCTCAGTTACTGTATATGTGTGTGTGTGTGTGTGTGTGTGTGTGTGTGTGTGTGTGTCTTCCATTAATGCCAAGAGAATTGTAAGAACAGGGTAGGTTGAATCAGAGCTTTGCTCATAGCCAAGGTCATGCTACCCACTTCCAAGTTGGAGAAAAGGTTGTATCAACTAGGACACTCAGCTCCCTCTCTTAGTTTCTTCATCTTTCCTGGTGACCAAAAGAACGGAAGACAGTGTTTTAAAATCAAATCAACACATATTAGTTGAGTAAGGCACCAAGTTAGGCAATAGTTAAATAGATGTCATGTCTTAGAATTAGGCCAAGGGTTCTGTGTAACCAACAAGTTGCACAACAAAATGCAACTTCCTCTCTGCTTTTCAAAATTTGGCTTCCAAGGGAGGCTCCTCTTTTATTTCAACCTCCTTATATAGGGTGTCCCAAAAACTGTATACACAGTTTTTTCTGATAGTTCAATTGATATCCTTTTCTTTTCAGATTTACCCCATTGGAATTAGTAACTATTCAAAGTGTGTATATATATTTTGGGACACCGTGTCTTTGTCCTGGATTTCTAAGCTCAAAGTACAGTTTAGTATTTTACTGTGAAATATGATGCACATCTTACTGGTAGAAAGATGAATAAAGAATTTCATTGACTCAGGGTAAAGATTAGGCAATGAAAAAGTCTTGGTTCATGTGTTCTAAGAGGCCCATTTTTAACCAAGTTAATTTTTTTTTATTGATCATTTTTCATCTCTCTGGGACCTCTGGGAACATTACTTAAAGTCAGCACAGATTAAAAGAAGACCTTTTGCCTTTTCCTTGTCCTCCTTCCTTTCTGAAATTCTGAACATAATACAGATTATCAAGCATTTGAAATCATTGTTTATTTCTTTCTATTCTTTGTAAGCCTTTGAAAAATAAAGCCCCTCCTCATGCATTGTAAGGTTTAATATATAAGAAGAAAAATATAAATCTGTGTGTTTCAATTTACTTACTTTGAAATTGCTGAGTGGGCATCAATTAGAAATATACCACTGAATATTTCATTACTTCAGTGAGTAGCCAGTTAGGGCTAACCATTTAGGTATCTGAGAAAAGACTGATATATAATACATACTTTTTAAAAGTTATCTAAAAAAGCTTGCTTTGTTTGAAGTCATCCATTATTTATGCCAACAATATTGATATTCTATTTGAATTCAGAATGTTTTATCTCACATTTGGGTATATAAGACTAACTTTGATAACTATTTGGTACACTTTAAAAATGTCTTCAGTAGAGCTATTTGTAATTTAAGCGTGGATTTGGTGTTTGGAAATGGAAGTTTCTTGGTGTCATGTCAGTTGAGTGACTAGGCTGGGAAAACATTTCTTTTGATAAGAAATGAGGTGAATCACCCTGGCTGGTGAGCTCAGTGGTTAGAGTGTTGGCGAGCGCATGGAAGGGTCTCGAGTTTGATTCCTGGTCAAGAGCATGTACTAGGTTGCAGGTTCAATCCTGGCCCCAGTGAGGGTATATGCAGGAGGCAACCAATCGATTTGTCTCTTTCACATCGATGTTTCTCTCTCTCTCCCCCTCCAACCTTTCCTTCCACTATCTCTAAAAATCAATGGAAAAAATATCCTTGGATGAGGATTAAATAATAATAATAATAATAATAATAATAATAATAATAATAAAATTTGTATTTTATTTAGATTAAAGCACATTGTATAAAAGTTATTTCTCCCACCCAAAATGAAGGCAATAATTTCTATATGATTTCTATATAAATAACCAAATTCCTATCTTTTTTGGGTAGTTCTTATAAAGCAAGACAAGGCAATGGATATACTCATGGAAAAATCGTCAAATAGATATCTGGTCAGTATCTTTGTCCTCTGACTCTATTTTGACCACAAAACAGAAGTATTCAGTGTACACCTGCTAGAAAGCTTATGACTCAGTAAAGGTGCAAATTCAACAAATGAATGTAAATAACAACCAGATATGGAACAACAGTAGATTGCTTTCTATTCAAACTTCAATTTTCTCTTTACACTCACTTAATGGAGATAATATTATACTGAAATCTCTGTTTGGGGAGTTCACAGTTTCTTCTACATTTAGGTGACTTCTTTAACTCTCCATTAAAGATTTTTTTAAAATATGTTCTTTTACTGATTTCAAAGAGATGAATGGAGATGGAGAGAGAGATAGAAACATCGATGAGAGAGAAACATCAATCAGCCTCTTCCTGCACATGCCCTACTCGGGATAAAACCTGCAACCTCCTGGTGCGTGGGTTGATGCTCAACGACTGAACCACACCAACCATATTGCCCATTAGAGATTTAACAACATAGTAAAGCAACTACTAGTCAATGGTTAGTCCTGAATTTTATTGTAATATTTTATAAAGTATATTTCTTTTTCATACCTTCTCATTATTTATTTCTTCAAAGAACTGGTAAGTAATCTATATTATAAAAGGCTAATCTGCAAAGTATCCCCTCAGGAGTTTGACCGGGAGACCAGGAGTTCAATCACTTACTATAATGTGTGCTGACCACCAGGGGGCAGTGCAGAATGAAGGAAGGCCCTAGCCAGCAGCTGGCAGCCAGGGAAGGAAGGCTCCCAGCCAGCAGCCAGAAGGAAGGCCCTGGCTGGCAGGAAGGCCCCAATTGGCCCTGGCCTAGGGACCTACCCGTGTATGAATTTCGTGTGCCAGGCCTCTAGTACCTAATAATTAGAATCATCCATATATATAAAAGCCTAAGCGACCTTAACAATCAGAACAACCGGAATGACCAGTTGACTGGTCATTATGACACACACCAACTACCAGGGGGCAGATGCTCAATGCAGGAGCTGTCCCCTGGTGGTCAGTGCACTCCCACAGTGGGAGCGCTGCTCAGCCAGAAGCTGGGCTCATGGCTGGCAAGTGTAGCTGCGGGCTCCTGCCTCCATGGCAGCGTTACCAAGCAGCAGTGGCAGCAGGTGCAGCAGGCCAGGATGAGTGGCAGCGTGGCACCCTGCCCCAGTTTGGGCTCCTCCCAGGCTGCCTGTGCTTTGGCATTGCTACATCCCTTAGGATCCCACCGGCCAAAACTGGTAGTCCGACATCCCCCAAGGGGTGACGGATTGCAAGAGCATGCAGGCCAGACTGAGGGACCCGACCTGTGTACAAATTTGTGCACTGGGCCTCTAGTGGTAATAATGATATTATATTCAAAATGACTTAACTAAAATACCCCCAGAGTGCCACCACAATGTTGTCTTCTGAAAAGAGAGGTCATTCAAGATTGAACATTCAAGCAGTGGCCACTCAACAAGTAGATCATCAATGTTTAATGCATTCAATGGATAGTCCACAGGAAATACTCAGTAATTAAGTGCTTCATATATCATATAGCTTTTCCTCCATATATAAAATACAAGGTTAAAACCCATTTTCAAACTTTCTCTTAGATATTTTCAGTGGTTTCTGAAATACTTATAGAAAGCTCTGGCTTATATGTATAGTTTGATATATGTACCTACCATTATATTAAGATCATATTTTCTATCAGTATATTAAGCAAAGTTATTTAACCTCTGATCTTTTAAAGTATTTCTTGGTTAGCTTTGAGGTGTTTTCATCCAATTTCATATCTCTTATTCTCAGACTTCATTAAGGAAGGACATGCAGGGCCTTCAACAATGTGAAGTGAGACAGATGGGGAGCTTTGTATATATGGATGGAAGATCTAGTTCTTCTGTGTTCTGGCTTGATATGACAGTGAGGGATTGGATAAGTCCCTTTGGTACCTGTTGGCATGATGTTGACTGTAAGCTGTACTAGGACGGAGTCTGCCAGAAATAAGCATTTAAGAACCATGAAGTACTCTAAGAAAATTTCTTTAAGGTACTGAATAATGTGCTTCACTGTTGGAACACAAAGTATTTCTTTAGAGTAATTCTCAACAGATCCTAGATTATCTTGTTGAGCTCTGAGGAATTTCCCAGGAAATTTTATTTAAATATCAAGTTTTGTGCCAAATCCATGGCTTTTCTTAAATCAAAGCATATGTTAAACATAATCTTAAAGAACTGTCTTATAAGTACTAGTTCCACACAACATAGATGCATAAAGTCTTTGGCAATAATGTTTACTTAGCTAATCAGGCATTTCATCTTCTAAATCAGCTTTCCTACATTTCTTCAATCATTTCTGGCTTCTGTCCAGATATTGCAAGAACCTGAAGACAGTCAGATTGGATTGCACTGTCTGGATTGTAGCCCACCAGCCAGCCAGCCCACTTTTCCCTCTGCTCCCCCAAATTCAGGGCAACCTGCCTGCCTATTGGTAGTGGGGAAAGAAAACTAAACTCGGTGGCCAACTTGACATAACTAATGTTTTAATTTTCTTTCCTTGAAATGTCCCTGTCAGATTTAGTATCCGGTCATGCTGGTCTCATAAAACATGTTGGGAAGTGTTTCCTCCTCTTTTGTTTATATAAGTATTTATGTAAATTAATACCTTTTTTTTCTTTTTTTTTTTTTACATTTGACACCATCAGACCCTGATGATTGTGTGATTGTACCTGAGCAAACAAATCCAATTTCTTTAATAGATATAGGGCTAATAAATTTTCTATTTTATCTTATGTCCATTTGGTAAGTTGTATTGTTCAGGAAATGTGTCTACTCATGTAAGTTGTTGAATTTATTATCAGAAAGTTGTTCATAATATCTATAAGATCTACATTTGAACATTTTTTCTGATATTTATACTTCCAATTTTTTTCTTAATCAGTCTAACTAGAAAGTGTAAATTTTGTTATCCTTTACAAAGAAAACCTTTATATATGTCAATATTTTCTATCATTTATCTGCTCTCTATTTCATGGTTTTCTACTCTTTATTATTTTATTGCTAGAGTTACTTTGGATTTATTTTGCTCTTCTTTCTTTAGTAGAGCCTTACATTTGCTTTTATTCCTTCATTCTTTCCTTATCTAGGCCTTTAAAGCTATGCATTTTCCTCTAAGCACTGTTAGCTGTAGCTCACAAACTTTGATATACTGTATTTTCATTATAATTCAGTTTGAAATATTTCCTAATGTGTCTTGTGATTTTTTTCTTTGGCCCATGGATTATTGTGTTTCTTTCATTTCTAAATATTTCATTTCTAAATATTTGGGGTTTATTACCCTACATATCTTATTGTTATTGGTTTCTAATTTATTTCCATGTTCAGAAAAACATAGTTTATTATTTCAATCATTTTAAGTGTACTAATAAGACTTTTTTTATAGTCTGGCAAATGGCTTATCTTAGTGAACATGCTATATGCGCTTGTAAAGAATGTTGATTCTGCAATCATTGGGTGTAATGTTCTATAAATATCAATTAGATAAAGGAGGTTGATAGTGTTATTTAGATCTTTTGTCTATTTTTCTATTAATTGCTAAGAGAAAAAGCCAATTATCATTGTGGATTTCTTTCTCTTTTCAATTTTATGTTACTTTTTTATCTAGTGTATTTTGAATGTCTTTTATTAAACATATACCTTATGTGCCTATTTATAATTCTTAAGTCCTTTTGTGTATTTATCCTTTTATTGTTTTCATATAGCTCAGCTAATCTCTAGCAATCCTCTTTGTCTTGGCATCTATTATATCTCCTGCTAATATAGCCACTCCAACTTTCTTAGGTTTCTTGTTTGCATGATATATGTTTTACTATTATTTACTTCAACCCACTTGTATTTTTATCATTAAAGTTAATCTCTTGTGGAGAGACTATGTTGGGTTTTGCTCCTTTATCAATTCTGAGAAGTTCAAACTTGTAATTGGAGTGTTTAGTCGATTTACATTTCATCCAATTATTGCTATCAATGAATTTAGACCAAGTATTTTACTAGTTGTTTTCAGTTGGTCCTATCTGTTTTTTCTTTGATTTTCTGTTCCTACTTTCTTAATTTTTTAAATGTAATTTAATCTTTTTGAGAATTACCTATTAATGGGTTTTGGCTTTATTTATATCCTTTTGCATTGTTTCAAGTGGTTGCTCTAGGAATCATAATATGCATCCTTAATCTTTCACAGTCTATTTAAATTTAATATTGGATCATTTTACATAAAGTATAATAGTCTTTTAAAAATATGTATATTTAAAACTCTTCCTTTTGTTTTTTTTAGTTGTCATATATTTTATCTAAAATATTTTAAATCCCATAACAATGTTATCATTTTTGCTTTAAACAGCTTCCTCCATAATTCTAAAATAATTAGGAGGAAGACAATGATCTCTTATACTTAGCCACACATTTATCATTTTTGGTATTTCATTCTCTTCTGAAGATTTAAGTGTCCTAACTATCATCATTTCTCCATCTAAAGAATTTATTTTGCATTTCTTTTGTACTGAAAGTATGATGATAAAAATCCTCTTAGTTTTCATCTATCTGAAAATGTCTTAATTTGTCTTCATTTTTGAATGTTATTTTCACTGCATTTTAGAGATGTCATTCCATTGACTTCTTTTTTCCATTGTTTCTGAGAAGAAATCATTGTTAATATATATCATTCCACTGCATGTAATAAATTAATATGTGGTTAATCTGTGGTTGCTTCCAAGAGTTTCTTTTAAACCGTGGTTTCCAGAAGATGGACTGTGGTATGCCCAGAAATAGTTTTGATTTTGTTTGTTTGTTTGTTTTATTCTTAAAGTTCAATTGAACTTGCTAGATGAATAAAATCATGCCTTTCACCAAACTTGGGAATAGTATCATATTTTTTCTCAAATATTTTTTCTCTCTCATCTCTCATCTCTTATTCTGAGACTACATGTACACATATATTAAACCTTTCCTTGTGACCTCATAGCTCTCTGAGATTCTTCACTTTTCCCAATCTTTAGTTTTTTCAGCTTAGATACATTCTATTGGTTTATCTTCAAACTTCAAAACAGAATCATAGCTGGCAACCTTAATATTTCATGACAGCTCTAGACAAATCAACCAAACAGAAAATCAATAAAGAAATATTGAAACACTAGACCACATGAACATAACTGACATTTACAGAACCTTTCATCTAGGAACATCAGATTATATATTCTTCTCCAGTGCAAATTCAAGAAGATTGAAATTATACTAAGCATATTCTCTAACTATGCCACCTTGAAATTAGAAACCAACTGCAAATACGAGGAGATTAAACAACATACCACTAAAAATGACTGTGTCAAAGAAGAAATAAAAGATGAGATAAAAAAAATATATATAGAGAGACAGCCCAGCTGTGGTGCGTCAGTGGTTGAGCATTGACCTATGAACCAGGAGGTCACAGTTGGTTCCTGGTTCGGGCACATGCCTGGGTGACAAGCTTGATCCTGAGTGTGGGGCATACAGAAGGCAGCTAGTCAATGATTCTCTCTCATCAGTGATGTTTCTATCTCTCTCTTCCTCTCCCTTCCTCTCTGAAATCAATAAAAATATATTTAAAAAAAGATATATAGAGACAAATTAGAATGACAGTACAACATATCAAAACTTCTGGGATGCAGTAAAAGCAGTAATAAGAGGGAAATTTATATCATTACAGGCCTATCTTAAGCAACAAGAGAAATACCAAGTAAATAACCTAGCATCACATCTTAAGGAACTAGAAAAAGAAGAACAAAAGCAATAGCAGCAGAAGAAAGGAGATAATCAAAATCAGAGAATTGAATGAAATTGAGAACAAAAAGTCTATACAAAAATTCATAAAACAAAAAGCTGTTTCTTTGAAAAGATTAATAAAATCGACAAGCCCCTGGCTAGACTCACTAATGAAAAAAGGGAACAGACCCATATAAACAAAATAAAAAATGAGAGAGGAGAAGTCAACACCAACATCACAGTTGTACAAAGGATCACACTAGAATATTATAAAAGACTATATGCCACCAAATTCAATAACTTAGAAGAAATGGGTAAGTTCCTAAAAATATATAACATTCCTAGACTGAATCATGAAGAATTGGAAAATCTAAATAGACTGATCAACAGTGAGGAAATTGAAACAATCATAAAAAAACTCCCCCAAAATAAAAGTCCAGGATCAGATGGCTTCACCAGTGAATTCTACCAAACATTCAAAGAAGATTTAAAACCTATCCTCAAACTCTTCCAAAAAATTAAAGAAAGGTAAGACTCCCTAACTGATTTTATGAGGACAATATAACCCTAATAGCAAAACCTGGCAAAGATAACACACACAAAAAATCTACAGACCAATATCTCTGATGAATACAGATGCAAAAATCCTAAACAAATACAGGTCAAATACAACAGTACATCAAAAAAAATTAATACAGCCCTAACCGGTTTGGCTTAGTGGAAAGAGCATCGGCCTGCAGACTGAAAGGTCCCAGGTTTGATTCCGGTCAAGGGCATGTACCTTGGTTGCGGGCACATCCCCAGTAGGAGGTGTGCAGGAGGCAGCTGATCGATGTTTCTCATCGATGTTTCTAACTCTCTATCTCTCTCTCTTCCTCTCTGTAAAAAATCAATAAAATATATATTTTTTAAAAATTTAATACATCATGACCAAGTGGGGTTTATTCCAGGGGCACAAGGATGGTTCAACATATGCAAATCAATAAATGTAATACACCACATTAACAAAAGAAAGATAAAAATCATATCTTATCAATAGATGCAGAAAAAGCACTTGATAAGATACAATATCCATTTATGATTAAAACACTCAATAAAATAAGAATAGAAGGAAAGTACCTCAACATAATAAAGGCCACCTGTGATAAATCCTCAGCTAATATCATACTCAATGGTAAAAAATTGAAAGCTTTTCCTCTAAAATCAGGGACAAGACAAGATGTCCACTCTTACCACTATTATTCAACACTAGAGGCCCGGTGCACAAAAATCTGTGCACTGGGGTGGGGAAGGGGGGTGTCCCTCAGCCTGGCCGGTCCCCTCTCACAGTCCAGGAGCCCTCAGGGTATGTCCTACTGATGGCTGTGGGGAGTGGACCTAAGCTGCAGTTTGGCTTCCAATGTGGAAGGTGACCAGGCTGATCAGAGAAAGGTGCCGCCCCCATCACCCCACTGCTGATGCCACTGCTGGCCACAGCAGCTGCGAGGCCTGAGCCCCAGGCCTCTCAGCCGCCAAGGATCATGGCTGCCTGAGCCCATGGCTGCTGTGAGCCCCGGGCCTCGCAGCTGTTGTGGCTTTGTCCAGGTGGATGTCTAGAAGATGTCTGCCCTAATTAGCATATTACCCTTTTATTAGTATAGATAGTTCTGGAAGTCCTCGCTAGAGCAATAAGGCAAGGGAAAGAAATAAAAGGCATCCAAATAGGGGAGTAAGAAGTAAAACTGTCACTTTTTGTGGATGACATGATTCTGTACATAGAAAACCCTAAAAACTCCACCAAAAAACTATTAGAAACAATAAACAAATACAGTCAAGTTTCAGGATACAAAATCAATGTGCAAAAACCCATTGCCTTCCTGTATACTAGCAAAAAAACTTCAGAAAAAGGAATTTTAAAAACCCATAATTCCTTTTGCAATTGTAACCAAAAGAATAAAATACATAGGAATAAATTTAACAAAGAATGTGAAAGATCTATATGCTTAAAATTACAAAGCATTATTAAAAGAGATTGAAAAAGACACAAGAAAATTGAAAAATGTCCTGTATTCATGGATTGGAAGATCAACATAGTTAAAATGACCATATTACCCAAGGCAATATACAAATTTAATGCAATCCACATCCAAATCCCAATGTCATTTTTTAAAGAAAAAGAACAAGAAATCATCAGATTTATATGGAACCATAAGACCCCAAATAGCCTAAGCAATACTGAGAAAAAAGAATGAAGCTGAAGGTATCATGCTACCTGACTTTCAAATTATACTACAGAGCTGAGAATCAAAACAACATGGTATTGGCAGAGAAACAGACACAAAGATCAATGGAACAGAACAGAGAGCCCAGCTATTAAACCACATGTATATGGAAAGAAATTTTTCGACAAAGGATCCAAAAACACTCAATGGAGTAAAGATTGTTTCTTCAATAAATAGTGCTGGGAAAACTGAAAAGCTACATGCAAATGAATGAAACTGGATTTCAGTTTGTCCCCTTGTATAAAAATTAATTCAAAATGGATCAAAGACCTAAATTTAAGACATGAAACAATAAGTTACATAGAAGAAAATATAGGTACCAAACATATGGACTTTGGTTGTAGAGAACATTTTATGAACTTGACCCCAAAGGCAAGGAAAATAAAGGCAAAAATAAATGAATGGGACTATTTCAAACTAAAAATCTTCTTCCTAGCAGAAGAAACTGACAACAAAACAAAGAGGCAGCCAACCAGATGGGAGATGATATTTGGAAACAGTAGCTCTGACAAAGACTTAATTTCCAAAATATATAAAGAACTCAAAACTTAACAACATTCAAAAAGTGGGCAGAGAACCTGAAACTACACCTCTCCCAAGAAGACATACAAACAGCCAATAGATACATAAAAAGATGTTCAACCTCACTACCAATTAGGGAAATGCAAATCAAAACTACAATGAGATACCACCTCACTCCTGTTAGAGTGGCCATTATTAACAAGACAAGCAATAACAAGTGTTGGAGAGCTTGTGGGGAAAAAAGGGAACCTTCATTCACTGCTGGTGGGAATGTAGACTGGTACAACCATTATGGAAAGTAGTGTGGTGATTTCTCAAAAAATTAAGAATAGAGCTACCATATGACCCAGCAACCCCTCTCCTGACCATATCCCTGAAAATCTCAAAATCATGTATTCACTAAGATATATGCACCTCTATGTTCATTGAAGCATTATTCATGGTGAACAGGACATGGAAACAACCAAAGTGCCTTGTGATAGAGGATTGGGTAAAGGAGATGTGCTACATATACATAATGGAATACTATTCAGCCATAGAAAGGATGAAATAGCACCATTTGCAACAACATGGATGGACCTTGAGAATATTATGCTAAGTGGAATAAGTAAGTCAGGAAAAGCTAAGAACCATATGATTTCACTCATATGTGGGATATAAACTGAAACTTGTGAACACAGACAGCAGTGTGGTGATTGCCAGAGGAAAGGGGTTGGGGGAGAAGGAGGACCTAATATATGGTGACAGGAAAAGATGACCTTAGGTGTTGGGCACAGGTGCAATATACAGATCTGGTAACATAGAAACCCACACCTGAAACCAATATGTTCATGTTGACCAATGTCACCCCCAAAAATTTAATAAAAAATAAAGGTAGTCTCAGTGATGGATTTAGAAAACCATCAGTGGATGCTGAAAGTGTAAGTAAAAAAATTGACAAGAGAGAATATTTTCATACTCTCAATATCCACCCACCAATATATTATTAATTATGAAGTAGGTTCTAATGATTCTATTTTCCTGGAGGAAATATGGAAAGTAAATATTAAAGACATTTTGTTCCTTTTTACCACATTCAATTTGCAAACAGTGTGTTATTTATATCTATGAGCTTTGTTTTGTTTTGTTTTTTAAGATTTCACATACAAGTGAGATCACATGGCATTTGTCTTTGTCTCACTTATTTTACTTAGCATAAGGCCCCCAACTCTGTTGCAAATGGCAAGATTTCCTTCTTTTTTATGGCTGTACATATTTATTCCATTGTATATATTACATTTTCTTTATCCATTTATTCATCAGTAGACACTGTCTTGGCTATCTTATATAATAAAACCCTAATATGCCAATCGACTGAAGGGTGGAATGACCAGTCGCTATGACTCACACTGACCACCAGGGGCCAGATGCTAAATGCAGGAGCTGCTCCCTGGTGGTCAGTGCACTCCCACAAGGAGAGTGCCGCTCAGCCAGAAGCTGGGCTCATAGCTGTCACGGTGGCAGGAGCCTCTCCTGTCTCTGAGGCAGTGCTAAGGAGCAGCGAGCCAGGCTTCTGGTTGGCAGCACAGCAGCAGTGGCGTTAAGGACCCTTGGGGGATCAGGCCTAAACTGGCAGGTGCTTAGGGTCCCAGACTGCAAGACTGAGCAGGCCAGGCTTAGAGGACCACTCCCCCGCCCCCCAGGGCACAAATGTCATGCACTGGGCCTCTAGTTGTGTATAATGCTACAATGAACATAGGGGTGCATATATCCTTTCGAGTTAGTATTTTTATTTCTTTAGGTAAATACTCAGAGGGAAGTTGCTGAATCATATGGTAATTCTATTTTTAATTTTTTGAGGCACTTCTGTACTTTTTCCATAGTGGCTACACAAATTTACAATCCCACCAACAGTGTATAAGAGATTACTGTTTTCCACATCCTTGCCAATACTTATTTCTTATCTTTGTGATAATAGTCAAGCTGACAGGTGTGAGGTGATATCTCATTGCGGTTTTGATTTGCATTTCCCTAATGATTAGTAATGGTGAGCAATTTTTTATATGTCTATTGGCCATCTGTATGTATTCTTTGGAAAAATGTCTATTCAAGTCCTTTGACCATTTAAAAAATTAGATTGTTTGGGGGTTTTTGCTATTGAGTTTGTAAGAATAATTTATATATTTTGAATATTTGCTGGGGCTGATCAGTGACAGATGAATAGATTACTCCAACACAACTGTTTGCTGTGAAAGAGAGGGCTAAGGGGCTGCCTGGCTAAAGAAACCAGACAGCCTCGATTGCCTGCCTCATTAGGCTTTTATTGTCACAGTTTGAGATAAAGTTTATCTTTTACATACAATCAGCAGGGTAAGTAATATTGGGAGGACACATGTGTTTATAATGTCCTTTAAGCAAGGACACCCAAAAGGTTAAGTATAAGGATTCCAGTAGATGCCCGAGGGTCTGCTCATGCACAGACTTATTTGGAAAGGTCAAGGAATAATTAGGGACACCGCCTTTGGCACTCCCCCAAGTTGGAATTCTGATAAACAGGGCAGGTAGCCTTCCACATACTTCCCTTTTCTCAGAATGTCCTCCTTACAAACTTTCCAACCAAGTCTCATGTGCTCGCCAATATTAACCCCTTATCAGGTATAAAATTTGCAAATATTCTCTCCCATTTGTTAGGTTATCTTAACATTTGGCTGATGGTTTTCTTTGCTATGCAACAGCTTTTTAATTCAATGTAGTCCCACTTGTTTATTTTGGCTTTTGTTGCCTTTGCTTTTAGTGTCAAACCCATAAAAACCTTTCCAAGACTAATGACAAAGAGCTTGTTGCCTGATTTCTTTGAGAAGTTTGATGAGGTCTTCCATTCATATCTTTTATCTATTTACATTAATGTTTGTGCTTGGTGTAAGATGGTGATCCAGTTTTATTCTTTTGCATGTGGCACCACCTCTTTTCCCAACACCATTTATTGGAGAGGGTGAGGCTGTCCTTTCCTCATATATTCTTGGCTCTTTTTTCACAAGTTAATCAACCATATACACATGGATTTATTTCTGGGTCTCAATTACGTTCCATTGTTCTGGGTCAGTTTTTTATGCTAATATACTGGTTTGATTAGTATAGCTTTGTAATATAGTTTGAAATCAGGAGTGCGGTCCTACAGCTTTGTTCTTCTTTCTCAATATTGTTTTAGCTATTGCAAGTTCTTTCTTGAAGGGAGATCTGAGTAGTACCTCTCTATGACTACCATACCTACCCTTTGGAAATAATTCATTCTCTCCTTTCTACCAAGAAGTTGGTGTGTGTGTGTGTGTGTGTGTGTGTGTGTGTGTGTGTGTGTGTGTCTGACAAAGATTTATTTCATTAATGAGGAAATCAGCATGATGACAATGATTGTTCAATGAAGGAGAGGAAGACTTGTTATAATATAGACAAAAAAGAATGCTGCAATAAGATTTTAAGTTAAATTGAAACTAATTGATGTCCTTTAAAATAATAAAACCATAATCTATAAGATTTCTATTTTCTACTGGACAGAAATAAATTGCAACATATTGATCTTTTACAAATTAACATTAACTTTACGGAGTCTGGCCTTAATAGTAAACAATCAAATTTACTTTCCCCTAAAACAGTGATTCTCAACTGGGGAAAATTTGCCCTCCCTCCATTCTCACTCCCGACATATTTGACAATGTATGGAGGCACTGGGGGTTATCACAGCTGAGGAGAGGAAGGAATGCTAGTGGCATCTGAGGGGTAGAGGCCAGTGATAGTACCAAACGGCTTACAATTCGCAGGTCAGCTCCCACAACAAATAATTACCTGGTCAGAAGTGTCAAAAGCACTGAGACTAAAGACCATGTACAGGTAACACAGCAGATGGCTTACTAGACTAAGCTCTAGTGTGATGCTGAAGGGGCATAGGAAGCAAAATTTTAAGGCCTCTCGACCTCCTTCCCTTAACTGTAAAATTGGGTTAATGATAGTCGCAACCTTATATAATTTGGGGGAGAATTAAAGAACACAATTGTGCTTGATTGTATTTTTACACATATGGCCACACAAATATATACCCCACCCCCTGTGGGGGTTATGTTCCCTCCTCCTGAACCTGAATGGGTCTCTGTAGCTGCCTCTCCCACCAAAACTCAGTTGGGTCATGCTGCATGGCTTCTGGAGTTAGGTCATAGAAAGCAATGCAGCTTCCATGTGGCTCTCTTCTTTGGGATACGAACACGGAAGTTCTGAGCCAACATGCTTGAAACTCACACAGCACAGCTATGCTGGAAAATCGCAGAGAGACCACACAGAGACAGGGAGAGGTGCAGATGTACCTAACCCAGCTCATCCAGCCTTATCAGGTCTGCCTCCAGACACATGAGCCAACAACGCTTTGCGATGCCCCAGTCACCACCTAACTGCATCCTCATGAGAAACCTCCAGTCAGAACCACCCAACTTAGCTGCACTCACATTCCTGGCTCACAGAAATGGTGACAATAAACGGAGACTATAAATAATTATTATTTTAAAGTAGTACGTTTGGCGATGATTTCTTCCACAGCGATAGATAAGCAAAACAAAAATACCCACACAATCCTATCACAATGCTTGGCTCGTAAAGAAAAAGGCATAATTGGCCACTTTTTTTTCTGTAGGTTTAATATTTTGTAGTTTTAGTATTTTATTTTCAATGAATATTTAATTAGTAATCGGCATTTAATCCTACTTTTACCGTTTCCATGCATTAGAGGGCTCTCTGTCATTGATAGAGAGCCCTGATACATGCAGGTGCAATTTCCTTACTTAGGCACCAGGTGGAGCCAGTCCCTAATTTTTCACTGTCCCTTTTAGAGACCTACTTGGGGGAAAAACTTTAGAATCGATACACTAGTATATCTAACTAAGAAAGATGGATTAGACAATGATATGTAAGCACATCATAAAAATAAAGCTTATTTTGATGAATAAGACTGCCCCCAGACTAGATGTGCAGACCAAAGATAAGAGCCACTCCCCACCTTTTACGTTTCATTTTAAATGTGGCAGAACAGATATATTTTCTTTAATCTCCAAAAAATAAGGGATCTGCAAGCCTATGCCATATCTAGAAACATAGAAAAGCAGTCTCCATATTGCAGTTAGCTTCCAGTGGCCAGAGATTAATTCTGAATACTGTCTCACAGGGTACTAAATAACATTTGCACGACCACTTGAACTTATGTTTAATTCCCATCTTTTTCTAATACTTTATTTTGAATATACAGGATTTGATACTCTAGTGACTGTGAAAATAGGCAATGATTATGATTTCAGGAAATCTGAGAACCAAATCCCTTAAAACGAATGGCTTGAACCAAATACAGTGTAAGTCTCCCCCTTTCCCAACAAATTCAAAGCAGACTTTACCCATCATCATCCACAGTAACCTGAGAAGGTTGGCAACCTGCACTTATGATGACAGTCTGCCAGTCCCTGTAACTGTTGAAGGCTGCCTCGTATCCTGAGATGGCTCAAATATAGCTGGCCTTTAATGGAGCAGTGGTCTTGAAAATAAAGGAGGTTTTGTGGTTAGCTTATCTGATTAGAGCATTACACTAAGAGGTCAGGATTTTGAAGCCTGGTGGAGGATAAATCAAAGGGGCCTGGGAGGAGGAGAATTGCACTCTGAAAGGCTGATTCTCTAAGAAGATCCTGTTACTGTGACTCAATCCCAACTCTAGCTGACCTGCCATCTTGTTGATCTACCACAATGAGAACTGAGGGAAAAATGAATATTTGATAAACTCAAGCCCTATCTCATGCTGGGGATTAAAACAAAATCAAAACAAAGATAAATGTATGGTAAGTCCATAGGATGATGTTTCTACCCAGCATGTATTTATAAAGGCTGAGATTGACTTTCAGGTATAACTTACAGCAATGTGTCATCACTCTGTGCTCACAAGATTTACATTAACATACTTTCCTGTAATATACTAGGAAGAGCAAATGCTGTCCTCTTTGGCTTCACCACAAATTGTACACTATGAGAGCACATCCAATCCCTCCCAGCTAGCTAGTTCTGGAAACTCCCAGGGAGTTTCATGCACATGCTACTAAGTCAGAAGCCATCTTCTTAGCCCTCTTGATTCCCAAAACTGCCTTGTAGCTCTGAAGTAGCAGTGATAACATACTCACTGCACTCTTTAGGAGGCTACTTGGCGGTGACAGCCCCTACCACTTCCCACCAATGGCTGCTACTTCATCCCATGCTCTCGGTAGCCTGTCAGTACCTGGACTGGACTATGCTGAGAGGTAAGGAAGTTGTCCTCCATTCAAAAATAGCCTTCCATCTGATTACCCTTTCCTGCAATATTTTAAATCAGAAGTGGATTAAGGCAGGATTTAGAAATTTTAGGCAGGGTAGAACTTTTCAAATGGGTATGTTTCCAAGGGATGGAGTCAGTGGATGGAGTTTTCTAGTATGATGGCCCCTCTAGGGAGGAGGCAGTTCATGGAAACAGGAAAGAGAGGAGCAAAGCATAAACCTTAAGCAAGGCCAGCAAATGTAAGTCTCTGTCCTTTTCTCTAACAAAGGAACATATTTTATAGTCTTCCCCTTCCACCTGCAAATGTCCTCTGGAGCAAGCCAATTTTTCTCTTTCTGCCCTTCTAGACCTCCACTCAGTTCCCTGACTTATGCCCTTTTTTTGTAATTTTGTAAGAAGGGGTGTTATAAAATTATTTGTTAGACAGGGGTTTGTTTGCTTTTTGTTTTTTTATATAACAGTGGGTGCTAATAAACTAGATCAGACATTGACCACCTTGGTGCCAATAGTTTCCTCAAGGACACTGCAATCACCTTTTCTTGCCCAGCCTCCTTTTCCTTTTCCCTTGAAAGCCCTAACCAAGCTTTGCTTCACCCTGGCTTGGTAAAGCTGGGCTTGCGTGTATCAATTCTTCATTAGACCTGCCCACTAGCTGTTTCAAACTCTAATGGTATAGGAAAACCGGTTCTGGTAGGTATGGATATAATTTGTATTTATCCCCTGTTGCTTGAAAGTTCAAATGTTGACAGCAGCAGGAAATGGAAAAGCTAAACATGGTGGCATTTACTAGAAGAATCTGTTGTCTGTAGTTATAATTATGAGGCGATACTGGGGAAAGAGTGTCTGGACCATATGTGGATGCTGACCAGAGTAACTCTGACATAAACAGACAACTTCAGTGATTTTATTTACACCAGGAAACCTGTTTGTTTCATGTGCTATTTGCATAGGGATCAGCTCCATAACTTTTTATAAACCAATGTCATGATAAAGGGAGAACAGAGCCAAGCATTGTACCTCCTCCAGCGCCCCGCACCTCTCTGCCTGCTGCTAAGAGATGTGTTGTAATGATCACCATCCGGAGAGGAGGCTCTTTTTTTGGTTGCCTAATAAGGAGACCCAGCAGTTGGAATCCCAGGCAGGAGTTCTGCAGGTTGGGACAGCAGAGGTACTTGGAGATGATGTGGTTACCATGTCTCTCAAATTATTCTGGGTAGGCCATTTTCAAGTTTCCTATACTTTATGCTGCCCCATTCCCAGTTTTATTTCACAGTTTGAGGGGAAAGTCTATGAGGCCCAAATTGAGACCCAGATAACCCCTCCCCAAACCTGGAGCCCACTGATGCCCACAATAGTAGGCTCAGTTCACACTGGTTCCCAGACCTACCTTTAAGCAACATTAAACCCCAAACCTACAAATCTAGTGTGTAACTCAGGATTTGGTGATGAACCAGATTCCTACCTGCTGTCTTATACCCTTAAATGCCCTTACAGTAATTTGATCTGGAATTGAGTGTGGCCTGAGCACTCCTTTTATCTTCACATCCGTCCTTGAGGTGGGCACTTTTACCACCTTTATCTTAAGGATGTGGATTCTGGAGCCCAAGAAAGATGACACAGCTTCCCCAAGTGAGTGTCAAACTGGCCTTGGGCAATGAGCATTATGGAAATCACAGTCTATGCATCATGACTCCATCTTGGGGCTTATGCTTATAGTCACAGTCTGGGCTTTCGCTTTGACATTTGTTCCGAGCTTCTACCCGGCCATTTATCTAATCCCACCTCTTACCAAGTTCTTCTTTGGTTATTTAATTATCCTAGTGGCCTCAGCCAGTACCCAGTACACCAGTTTCATCTTGCTTGGCCTTCTATACATTGTTGTTTTTTTTTGTTTTTTTTTAATGTTTTTACTGATTTCAGAGAAGAAGGGAGAGGGAGAGGGATAGAAACATCAATGATGAGAGGGAATCATTATAAGCTGCCTCCTGCACACACCCCCATTGGGGATCGAGCCCACAGCCTCGGCATGTGCCCTGACCAGAATTGAACCATGACCTTCTGGTTCATAGGTCGATGCTCAACCACTGAGCCACACCAGCAGGGCTATACATTGTCCACTGGAATTTCCTATTGCAGTTTTCCCCTCCTCCAGGGACACTTGACTGCTTATGTTGGGTCCCCAACATCATCTGTGAGCCTTTCATGACTGGAAGAGAACCTTGGACACAGAAGAGAGCAGTCTCATAATGTTCCTTGTTTTTTTCCTGAAATCTCTGTTGTCAGCGAACCTGCCTTTGTGTGTGTCACTCCCCTCCCACACATCTTGATAAAAGCTGGTGTTGGACCCCCAACCTGAGAAAACATAGCCATATCTCATGTATCCAAAGATCTAGTCTGGACATCAATTGTCCTGGAAGCTATTTCCAATGAAAATATGACAGAACTGGCAGGAGTTAAACTGTAATAAATGAAGAGGGAGGCTGAAAGTTCATTCTTGTTGTGTCAGTGTGCAATTTTGCAGAGATGCAAATGAAATAATATAATCAGGGCCTTATAACATGTTTGATTAAGAGCACTATTTTGGCTCCTTCCAGAGTAATAGTGATGGAGAAGAAGCCTTAACATGGGAGATATTACAGAGGTAAAGTCAATAGATGTTAGCATTTAATTGGATATAAGAAGTAAGTTTTGAGTATCTGTATATTGATTCCTTCATTCATCTAAGTCCAAACTGTGGTGTTATCTAGAATTCTTCCCCATTACTCAGTCATCACAAATATAATAGGTGTACAAAAGTAAATTTATTGAACTGAATAAAATGAACACACAAAATGCTACATAGATGTTGAGTGGTAGGAAGAATTAGGATTCATATCCAGGTCCTTTGACTCCAAGGCTTTCTCTGCAGCTTGCTGAAGCCAAGGGGAGGGGCTTTGCAAAGAGGGTAGGCCAATGAATGGTTTTATATGGCGCAGCAAGTTGGAGGAGAAAATGACAAATGGATATTAAACTTGGGAGTTAAGAAAAAAGTGAGCTCAGAAGTCAGAGTGCAGGAATTTCAAGGGTCAGGACAACAGGGAGGGAAGGTGAGAAAGTGAAGGCGTGAAGATAAACTACTCTTTTGCTTCTTAGAAAGAAAGAGGTGAGATATACTGGGAATACATAGTGAGGTTCCTACTAACTGTATTTTCCACTTTTGTGAAATCTTAGGCTAACTAGGACTTCCTTTCAAAATTGGTCATCAATTGCCTTACTTAGAACCATGTGGTCTACTTGGTAGGTTGATAGGACCAGAGACAGAAAACTGACAAGAGTCAGCCATCTCTAGGCTAAACAATGACCAATGGGTGGTCTGCCAAAAGGGCTCTGTCCCACAGAGGCATGTGTGCTGACTGATGATTGGCCGATCCACTCATTCTTCATGTTAAGGAGATAGAACCAAAGACACCAGACAGAGCTTCAAGTAGCAGCGGGAACAGTACAGGTAGAGACTGAAGGGCAGATCACTTTGCCACCGGAAGTCACTTTAACAGTGGATATCTTCCCTAAAGAAACAAAATGACAAGAACCTTGAAACTCCAGAGTATCTTGGACAATGTTTCATTTTCTACAAAGCCTTGTTGGGAGTGGCTGAACTCCTATCTTCCTTACTTTCCCCTGAATCCTTATGAGAATATAAAACAATTAAAAAATGACATAAAAGAGCCCAAGCACAATTTCATTCTTATAATCTGATAGAATATAACACCTGAAGGCAGAGAAAGTGGGGCATCCTATTTACAAAAACCTCCATTAATAAAAAAAAAAAAGGGGGGGGGATAGTAGGGCAATATCATGTAAGGAAAAATATCCTATAAGTAAATTACATCTAGAAAATTTTTACTTTACCAAATTAAGTTTCATTTGCAATGCTAACAGCAAGACGGCCATTAAAAACACACATGGTGTCTAAATAAGACAAAGGAAAATCGTTTGAACAAAAATAAAAAGGATCCCAAATCAATTATATAGAAAAGATTCCTTTATTAACTTGTGGTCGAGAATATATTTGTATATTTTCAGAAAACAACCCCAAGACCAGATGGATTCCTGCAACAGAGAGGAATTGACAGGTCTGCTCTAACCATGAAGACAAGAGGAAAAACAGTCCAGAGATGGAAGATGCTGACAGCGCCTTGCCACGCGAGCAGTCAGCAGCTGTGCACCGCTGCAGGTTACCTAGGACCAAACCAGAGAGGGTCGGACCTGCATTGCCACCATGTGCCCACCATCCAGATATCACTGCTGACATGTACACATAAGGAACTGTTGGACATTGAAACTGGGACTCAAACATTTTTTTGTTTTGTCTTGTTTTGTTATTATATGTTTATTTCCAGTCTGCAAAGGCAAAACTTTTTAAAGGAAAGAAATGGTGGGAAAAAGATACAGAGGCAAAGAAGCATTGAACAGACTGTCAAACTACAGTGGGAAGACAGGGGAGGTTGGGCGAGGGGGGCTGTAAGAGACCAACCAAAGGACTTGTACGCATGCATATAAGCACAACCAATGGATATAAGAGACTGGGGCGGGGGGGGTGGGGAGGTGGGCAGGTGAAGGCATGTCCTGGGGGGTAGGGGAGGTCGGGGGGAGATCAATGGGGAAAAAAAAGGAGACATATGTACTACTATTTGTAATACTTAAAACAATAATAAAAAAAAAATTGCTACTACAAAAAAAAAAAAAAAAAAAAGTAACTCTAGAAAATTATCTTGGTTGCCAAGTTCTTAAGAGTTTCTAATAAGCCCAGGCTCAATGGTCCCATCATTAGGAAAGGTAACAGAAAATTCAGGTTTACCCACCTACTCTCTGCGAGTGTTCCCCTGCCTTACAGAGTAGCTTTAACTTAAATGAGCTAAGACTATGGGCCGTCTGAAAGGATAACCTCAGTTCCTTGTAGTCTTTTATAAAAACAGCAGGCTGACTCTCTCCACATTAAAACTGAAAGATAAGTTGATGAAAAGTCGGTAATTGAGAGAGAAAAATCAGAGCACTCTAGAACCGAAAGGCACCTTGCAAACTGTTATGGGCTGAATTGTGTCCCCCAAATTCATTTGTTAAAGTTTGAATGCCCAGTACCTCCAAAGGTGACTGGCTATATTTGGAGATAGGACCTTTAAAGAGGTGATTCAGGTAAAAAGAAGCCATGTGGATTGGCCCTAAGTCAGTAGGACTGGTGTCCTAATAAGAAAAAGAGATTAAGACACAGACACACACAGAGGAAGGACCATGTAGGGACACACACAGCCCAGAAGCCTTCGTACCTACACCACCCCTGAATTTGAATTCTATGGAATCCCAGAAAAGAAAGGGAAGGATGGCAGAAAGAGCAATGATACAGAGTTAGAATCTAGTCCCTCATGTGAAAGGAATGGATGGGAAAGTGATTTAATAGCTTCTTGTGAAATTCTACGACTCTAGGGCTATCTTATTAATGACTTTTTATTGTTTTGCATTCTTATTCCTATTCCCAGCTTTGTTCCTAAGTGGGGAAAATGATTGGCTGTAGACATTCCAAAGTGACTTCAGCATGATTTTCAAATATGCGAAACCATGTTGGACTAATGAGCCTAAACTTAACCAAGGAGATTTTATTCTTTCCTTTGCTATTTACATCTCTGAGTTCTTGATTGTCTTCCAGAACCACCTTTGATGAGGGAAATCTAGTGCAGCTGGGGGATTCTTGGTGGGGGAGTTTAAGTGATTTGTAATTTATTTTTAGTTTTAGTTTCTGAGCATGTGTACCTTTTGGGTTTTTGTTTGTTTGTTTTTTGCAGTGGGGCCTCAGAATGCCAAACTAATTTTCTCTCTCAATCCCCTGTTGGTTTCAGGTGTCAAGCTTTGAAAAGTACAGCTCCGTTCTTTTCAGGGAACTTGAAGACTCATTGTCTTGTAGCCTTCCTGTCCCCTGCTACACTCTTGTTGTCATATCCCAGGGTGTTCTAAATCTCTGATTTCCCTCCCTGAGTGGTTGTCTCTCCTTTATTTTATTTAGAGATAAAGCAAAGCTTTTGAATCTGAATGAAGCCTGACTAACTGAGTTTAGTATGCTGGAAGTATCTGGATAATCCTGAGGTCAAAAAAGGGGGAAATGCCTAGAGGCTGGCATTTTTCTCCATAGTTCTATAGGTGAAATTCAAGCTTCCCCACTTTGTTTCCACTGATTGGTGTGATTAACACAGCGCCAAGCTGTAAACCTGGTGGCTTGTGACCTACAGTGCCTGTCACAACAGCTAGCATGCAGCTGAACTACTGACCAAGGCTACACACACTGTTATCAGTCTACACAGACTATCTGTTATTATTCTGCTTGCGAAAGCTCCCAATCCGAAATTTGGTTGCTGTGAAAATGTACTTTACATTCACTAGTAGCATATGGAGAAGAAATTAAGGCAGTCCTGGTTTATAAAGCCCAATAAATAACACAAAAGGTTAGCTTCACTTAAAAGCAGAATCCAAAACAAAATATTCCAATCAGAGCTTTCATGTTAGTACCATAAAATAGTTTAACTCCCAAAAAGGATGCTTTAGAGAATATTTTAATTCAAGTTCTGACCCCTGAAAATTTTTCTTAGTTATGTGGTTACCAGTAAATGACATGTGACTTAATTAATATTAAGCTTTCCCAACTAGCTGTTTAACAATGGTAAACAAATGCACTTTGTTGCAATTAAAAATAGAAACTCTTCATACTGAATTTCTTTCACATTAACTACTAGTATGTCAGATACTATAACAGTCACTTCCACTTAAATCCTTATTAATCTATTGCTTGCCCCCAAATAAAGTGGTTACCAAAAAAAAGGAAGAAACTGCCTTCTTTGGATTTTATTAATCACAGGCCTTCAGGGAAGACAGGCAAAGTTCTTGTTGCTTCTATCTGCAATCACTTAAGTCTCCTTGGAGATGTTTCTTCAATGCCTGGCTCAATTTTTTGGAACTCTGGAGAACTCTGGAGAGCACAAGTGATAAATACTTTGGAAATGAAGATCAAAAAGAAAGCATTAGGAGAACTGGGAATGTTTAGTCTAGAGAAAAGGAGAATACGTGGAGACTTATTTTTCCTAAGTGTCATAAACAGGATGGTAGAAATTCTTCTTTTTCACCAAAAGAATACAGAAAAACAAGTGAATATAGGCAGAAGCAAAGGATTTGACTTTAATGCAATTTCTTTTAATATTTATATATCAAATATATATATATGAATAGAATGCTTAGGAACTCAGGATATTACCCTAGAATAATTTCTGTTTTAAAAAATATTTTTAGCCCTAACTGGTTTGGCTCAGTGGATAGAGCGTTGGCCTGCAGACTGAAGGGTCCTGGGTTTAGATACTGGTCAAGGGCACATGCCTGGGTTGTGGGCTCGATCCCCAGTGTGAGGTGGGCAGGAGGCAGTTTACCAATGATTCTCTCTCATCATTTATATTTCTATCTCTCTCCCTCTCTGAAATCAATAAAAATATATTAAAAATAGTTAAATAAAGATGTAGCTCTTTTAGAGAGAAAGGAAGGGAGAGAGGGAGAGAGAAAGAGAGAGATCGAGATCAACTTGAGAGTAAAACATTGGCTGCCTTTTGCATGCTCCCTACTGGGAGTTGAGCCCACAACCTGTGCATGTGCCCTGACCAGGAATCAAACCAGTAACCTTTCAGTGCATGAGACATCTCTCAACCAACTGAGCCACACCAGCCAGGCCTACCCTAGAATAATTTCTTAATCTGGAGATTAAGAATGTAGCAATATCCTTCAAGGTGAGTAAGCATTCATGTTATTCATATAACACAAAGTCAGAAATACTTTCTGTTGATAATTGAAATAATAACGGTGTTTACCTCTAATAGGGATTTAACATTCACCACACATTGATTGAGTGCCTATTCAGTGTTAGGACTGAAGAGTTCATGATAGCTAACAGATACAGAGTACTTGCTCTAAGTGCTTTACACACAGGAGTTAATTTAATCCTCACAACAGCCACGTGAAGTAGGTGCTATTCTTTTTCTATTTTTGAAAATGAGAAAACTGAGGTAAAAATATAATTCTTTGCTCAAAGTCATATCTTGAGTTTATAAATTAAGGAGTCAGGATTTGAACCTGTATCCATAGGATCCTCTGAGAAGCAAACACCAAGGTGAGACTAGACATACATGAGATTTATTAGGAGAGACAACTACGAAGGATAAAGAGGAAGAAACAAGAGGGGTGGTCAGGGAAAGGCTTCAGACCAAGATGCAGGTGTGATATCTGTAAAGGAGAGAAGGCAGTAAGAGTTGTGGAGGTAAAGCCTCAGACTGTGCAGATCTGAGACAGTCTTGGCCAAGCTGAGAGGCGGGGAGTCCCTGAGTCCCAATTGGAAGAACCCCTCATCATGCATGAAGAGCCAAGTGCTAGTACCTGCATGTTACTTGGTCATTGACTGAGAGAGTCTAAAAGAAGTGTGGTTTGCCACAAATGCTGGGGTGTATGTGTGGGGGGGAGGGATCCACAGCAGCCATTGGGGGTTATGCCCCTACAGTAGGCTCTCTTGAGGGGAGACCTGCAGGTTGAGCTACAGAGCTCCAGCTCTTAATCATTGGCTTGCTGCCCCTCTGAGCCACTTTTTGGAGAAAGTGTATAGTGAAAGATGTAATCCTGTAGCAATGAAAGGCTAGAGTAGGAAAAAGGGACACTTCATTATAGATCTCTGGGGACTCTATTCACAGAGCACAGTGTAAGTGTCCCAAGCGCCCTCAAGGCAATGACTCTGTTGGTAAAGAGCTGGAGAGTAATCTTCCAATCCGAACATACCTATAAAATTTGCTCTAGGATATTCACCTTCATCCTATAAAATCTCATAAAACTTTTTAAGCCAATATTTAAACAGTTCTTTAACACTTACTAAATACAAGGCACCATGTTAAGTGCAAGGAGACATACTAAAATCTAAAAGCCTGACCTTTCCATGCTCTGGTTTACCCAACAGGGAAGATGTCATTAATATAAATGACCATATACTTAAGAAGACACACAGAAAGTGCCACACAAGGCACAGATATAATGTTATGGAAGTTTAGGGAAAAGAGAAACTACTTCCTGTTGGAAAGATTGGGGAAGCTTTCATGAAGGAAAAAGCAATGGTACTGGTTCCTCAAATGCAAATATAGTGGCTGGGAGGAACTTAATAATCATTCCAATAAGAGAAGGTAACAAAAGTCTACCACAGAGCTAGGAAGCCAAACATTAAATGACAATATCATGATTCTCATAACATATAAGAAAAATCTAAAGTTCAGACCTCCTGTAAGTATATCAATTTTTTAAAATAAATCTTTATTGTTCAGATTATTACAGTTGTTCCTGTTTCCCCCCCCCCATATCTCCCCTCCACCTGGTTCCCACCCCACCCTCTGCCCTTACCACCCCCCACTGCCCTCATCCGTAGGTGTACAATTTTTGTCCAGTCTCTTCCCACACCCTCTTTCCCCCAAGAATTATCAGTCCACTTCCTTTCTATGCCCCTGATTCTATTATATTCACCAGTTTATTCTGTTCATCAGATTTTTTATTCACTTGATTTTTAGATTCACTTGTTGATAGATATGTATTTGTTGTCACTTTGTTGTTCATAATTTTTTATCTTTACCTTTTTCTTCTTCTTCCCCTTCTTAGAGAATACCCATATAATACTGGTTTGGCAGTGATGAACTCCTTTAGCTTTTCCTTATCTGTGAAGCTTTTTATCTGACCTTCAATTCTAAATGACAGCTTTGCTGGGTAGAGTAATCTTGGTTGTAGGTTCTTGCTACTCATCACTTTGAATATTTCTTACCACTCCCTTCTGGCCTGCATAGTTTCTGTTGACAAATCAGCTGACAATCCCTTGTAGATAATTAACTGTTTTTCTCTTGCTGCTTTTAATATTCTCTCTTTGTCTTTTGCCCTTGGCCTTTTAATTATGATGTGTCTTGGTGTGGTCCTCTTTGGATTCCTTTTGTTTGGGGTTCTCTGCACTTCCTGGACTTGTAAGTCTATTTATTTCACCAGGTTAGGGAAGTTTTCTGTCATTATTTCTTCAAATAGGTTTTCAATATCTTGCTCTCTCTCTTCTTCTGGCACCCCTGTAATTCGGATGTTGGTTTGCTTGAAGTTGTCCCAGAGGCTCCTTACACTATCTTCATATTTTTGGAATTTTTTTTCCTTTTGCTTTTCTGGTTGGGTGTTTTTTGCTTCTTTGTATTTCAAATCTTTGACTTGATTCTTGGGATCCTCTAGTCTGCTGTTGGATCTCTGTATATTATTCTGTATATTATTCTTTATTTCAATCAGTGTATGCTTAATTTCTAGTTGGTCCTTTTTCATATCCTTGAGGGTCTCACTAAATTTCTTGGAGGTTTCTAGAAGATTCTTGAGTAACCTTATAACTGTGGTTTTGAACTCTATATCCAACAGTTTGCTTTCCTCCATTTCTTTCATTTGTGACCTGTTTCTTTGTCTCCACATTTTTGACTGCTTCTCTGTGTTGATAGAGTGGCTTTATGTGCTAGGTGTCCTATAGGTCCCAGTGGCTCAGCCTTCCTAATTACTTGAGGTGGACACTTTTGGTGCACACCTTTGTGGGCTGTGTGCACAGTCTTATTGTAATTAAGCCTTGATTGTTGTTGGTATCACTGGGAGGAAATGACCTCCAGGCCAATTGGCTGTGAGGATCAGTTGCATCTATAATGGGAGAACTTCTGTGCTGGAGACCCCCTTATGGGGCAAGATTTGCTTCAGTGGGGCTTTGGTACTCACTGAGTCTGCCTCCTCAGTTTGTCTCTTATGGATCTGAAGAGTTGTAATCTGGATGGTCTCACTCTGACCACTGGGTACACTGGCTCTTGGATCTCCAAGGAGGTGCAAAGTCAGCCATTGCCTGAGGCCACCCAGCAGGAGCTACAGAGAGATGTGCATATTCCTCCTCTTTTTTGGGGGTTTGGAGGTGCCCAGATGAGGCTAACCTGTGAAGCAATGTAAGCTGCTGTCCAACTTTGCGCCTTCTTTTGGAGGCTCTGGGGCTCTCTGACCCAGCTACAGTTTGTTAGGTTTTACATTCATATGCAAAAGCTTCTGCACACAGCTTGGGTGGGGTTGTAAAGTGGGTGAGGCAGGGTCTCAGGGAATCACCAGGGTGGAGTAAGCAATGGCTGACCATCAGCCCTGCCCCTAAGAGGTCCCCGGGTCTCTGTGTCCCGTGGCATCATGCAGGAACAATGAGCGCTGCAAATACCTCTGAGAGAAAGCTGCCCTCATGTTCCAGCCCGATGCCAAACCGTCCCGTTTCTCCTCGTATGAGTCTGGGTCCCCAGAGTCTTGCCCGGAACTGGAGTTCAGAGCAGTCGGGAGCCTGTATCCCCCTCCCTATTGAAAAAGACAACAGCATACCCAGTTGCCAGCTCTTTTCTGCGCACGCCTCTGTACCTCCGCACTTCACTTCTCCACCTCCTCCCAGTCTCAGTGTGCTTTTCTCTTTCCTTCTTGTTGTATAAATTCCACTTAGCCAGCCTTCCCGTGGTTC
Organism: Corynorhinus townsendii; assembly: GCA_026230045.1. NCBI lineage: Eukaryota > Metazoa > Chordata > Mammalia > Chiroptera > Vespertilionidae > Corynorhinus > Corynorhinus townsendii. The sequence goes on along the minus strand of JAPDVU010000002.1, from coordinate 135,872,993 downwards.
TGGATGATATCTGTTTTGTCTTTTAGTTGTAGTTTTGAAGTGGTTGTGCAAGGTAGCAAGTTCAGGTGTTTACCTATGCCACTATCTTGGTCAGTATATCAATCTTTTTATTATAATCCTATATAATAAAAGCCTAGGTGGCATCATGCGTGACATCATCATAAGATGGCCACCACAAGATGGCCACTCTCACGTTGTCACAAGATGGCCAGCAGGGGAGGGCAGTTGTGGGCAATCAGGCCATCAGGGGAGGGCAGCTGGGGGCGAACAGGCCAACAGGGAGGGCAGTTGGGCTTGCAGGGAGGGCACTTGGGGGTGACCAGGCCTGTAGAGGAAAGCAGTTGGGGACAATCAGGCTGGCAAAGGAGGGCAGTTAGGGGAGACCAGGCCAGCAGGGGAGGGCAGTTGGGGGTGACCAGCCTGCAGGGAAGGGCAGTTGGGGGCGACTAGGCTGACAGGGGAGGGCAGTTGGGGGTGACCAGGATGGCAGGGGAGGGCAGTTGAAGGCAATCAGGCCAGCAGGAGAGGGCATCTCCCAAGGGGTCCCAGATTGTAGAGGGTACAGGCTGGGCTGAGGGACAACCTCCCCCCACCCCATGAATGAATTTCATGCACCAGGCCTCTAGTCCTGTATAATAAAAGGCTAATAAGCAAATAGACTGAATGGCAGAATAATCAGACAACTGGTTGCTATGACGTGTGCTGACTACCAGGGAGTGCACGTAGAACATGGCGGGCGTCAGCCGCAGCAGGATGGTGGAGCAGGTGAGCTGGGGTGCCAGACCAAGGCAGGGCACCAGTCTTTGTCATCTGGGCAAGCCTCTGGTGGTTACTGAAAATTTTTTGTTCCCATGCGCCATGGTCCCACCTGGCACTTGCACCTGCTGCCAGTGCCGACCCCACTCACACCCGCTGATGGTGCAGAGTGACTGGAGCCAGCGCCAGCAGCAGATGCAAGTGGGGCCAGCACCAGCAGTGGGTGCAAGCAGCAGCTCTGGTACTGGCAGCTCTGGCACCAGCAGCGGGTACGAGTGGGGCCATCCCTGGCAGCGGGTGTGAGAGGCGGCTGTCGGCCCCAATTGCCAGTCAGGGCTTCTCCACCTTTCTTCTCTCTCTTTCTCCCAGGGCAATGTTGTGAACCACCTTGTAGAATTCAGGCCACAAAGAGAGGCAATATGAGGGTATTTGAGCCAGAACTCAAGCTAATTCATGGCTATCAGCCAGTATCAACCTCCAGACAAGGGGCATGAACAAGTCTTCAGATTATTCCAACTAACATCATGGAGCAAAGGCAAACTGTCCTACTGTTTCTTGGACACATTCTTGTCTAACAGAATCCATGAGCATAATAAAAGATTGCCTTATGCCTTGAAATTTTGTGGTAATTTATTACACAGCCATAGTTACTGGAATGCCATATATTCAGCAAAATGACAAGTTGTGAAGTAAGATTCTCAGGTGACATGTCTGTTGGTGTTGCCAGAACTTGATTCAGGCCTCTGAGAAAGATAACATTTTAGAAGCAAAGAGGAAGAAGTACTAATCTTGAAAAGCCCTTAAAATCTTTGAAGTTTTAGGTTGCTAATATTCTACAGTATTTATTGCAAGACTAGAGGTCTGGTGCATGAATTTGTGCATGGGTGGGGTCCCTTGTGGTGGCCTGCAGAGATTGGGCCCCAGATCGCTCTCCCAGCCTCACAGCCCCGCAGCTCTGCAGCCCCACCTAGCACCCCACCTTGGCCTGGCACTGCCCCCTCACCTGCTCCATCATCCAACCTGCAGGGTGATCAGTTAGGGCCGGGCCCCCCACCTGGCTCCCTCAGTTCCTGAGACCCGGGCGGTGGCCCCACTTCCCACCACCGCTGCTCTCATCAGGGTCCATCAGGGTTGGTAGCATCTCCACTGCTGCCTGCTGCCAGTGCCATGTCACCGATTCCCACCATGTTCTGCGCCACCCCCTGGTGGTCAGCACACATCATAGTGAGCAGTCGAACTCCTGGTCTCCCAGTCCAATGACCGCCTTAGGGGACAACTTGCATATTAGGCTTTTATTATATAGGATGCCTCTGAATTCAGAATCCCGTGGCCTGGCATTCTGCTTTTTACTCTGGTTAACAAGACAGACATTTAGTGCCTGATATAGGTGACAATCAATATCAGTTTCATCTCAGGTAACCACATGTAGAATATTGGTTAATAATTTTTACAGAGAGGGCAGTTTGCTAAAGGTGACTATAATTTGGAGGGTTTCAAACTTGTTGGGATAACTAACATACTCTGTATTACTGTTAAGAAAGGACTCCTCTCCTTTCTCCCTTCCCTCCCTCATTTTATCCTCCTTTCTTCTCCATCCCTCACCATCCTTTCTTATTTATTACTTTATTTCTTTTTGAGTGTGTCTATCTATATGTGAATGTCAAAGGCAGACAAAAAAAGTTAAGGGAGACAGAATCAACTTATTTAATTAAAGTTGGTATAAATGTATTATCTAGTTGGTTTTTGAAAAATCATCTTTTTAATTTTCAATTACAGATGACATACAATATTACATTAGTTTCAGGTATACACTCTAGTGATTAGACATTATAAAACACAAGAGGCCTGGTGCGGGAAATTCATGCACTTGGGAGGTCCCTCAGCCCAGCCTGCACCCTCTTGCAGTCCAGGAGACCTTGGGGGTTGTTTGACTGACAGCTTCGGCCCGCTCCCCATCAGTTGGACATCCTTAGCACTGCCATGGAAGCAGGAGAGGCTCTCGCCACTGCCCCTGCACTCACCAGCTGTGAGCCCGGCTCTATACCCATTGAATGACAACTCCCATTTCCTATACCCTTCATTCTGTTTTTTGTTTCTATAAATTTGACTACTTAAAATACCTCACATCAGTGGAATCATATATTTGTCTTTTTTTGATTGGCATATTTCACTTAGTACAATGTCCTCAAGTTGCATCTGTGTTATAGCATGTGACAGGATTTCCTTCTTTTTAAAGGCTGGATAATATTCCATTATATGTATCTACCACATTTTGTTTATCCATTCATCTATCAAGGGGCATCTGGGTTGCTTCCACCTCTTGGTCATTGTGAATAACACTGCAATGAATATGAGTATGTGAATCTTTTTGAGATAAGGTAATTCATAGATATCCTTTTCTTTAAGTTCAGTTTCTAGAGATTAATTTTGGTTTGGTTGGGCAACAGTGTTCCTGTTTCTCTGTACGCCTTACAAACTGTTGTTGAGATTCGGGCATTTGAAAGCCTGTACAGATGGGCTTCATGAAGGGGAAGGGCTGGCCCACTCAGCATGGCGAGAGATGCTGGGGCCTCACAAACCTTTCTGAGGATGGCCCTTCTGTGGGCTTGTGTGTCAGCCTCCCAGTTAGAGAGGTTTGCCTGCTTCTTCTCTGGAGCCCCCACTCTCTTTCTTCTCCTCGTGATGGTGGTCATTTTAATAAAGATGAAGGATTCATTCTGAGAGGCAATTTGAAGAAAACAGGAGCAGACATTTATTGTGTTGTGTGCTCTGTACTTCACATACAATAGTTTAATTCTTATAACAACCCTTCCCAAAGGATATTATTCCAATTTAGAGATCAATGAGCCTCCGTGATGAATTAAATAACTTACTCAAGGTCAGAGGGTGGACCAGGTTTAAGAACCAGCAGATTGAATGGCAGTGGATTACAATGAATCAAAGTCTCCTTAGCTGGTTTGGCTCAGTGGATAGAGTGTCAGCCTGCAGACTGAAGAGTCCCAGGTTCGATTCTGGCCAAGGGCACATGCCCAGGTGTGGGCTCGATCCCCAGTAGGGGGCGTGCAGGAGGCAGCTGATCAATGATTGTCTCTCATCATTGATGTTTCTATCTCTCTATCCTTCTCCCTTCCTCTGAAATCAATAAAGAAATATATTTTTTAAAAAAGATTAATCAAAGTGTTTTATTTATTTTATAAAGTTACATTTCCACTTTTATTTTTTTCTCCTAAGTCTGAGAGCCTTACACACTGGTTTGTATGTTTGTGTAGCAAAGATAACTGCTGAGTAGGGAATGCTCAAAGCAGTTTTTAGTTTTGTTTTTATTATCCTTAAAACTAAGCATTTAGTTTTAGATCAATGAAAGATGAGTTTCTGACAATAAACAACAGTCTAATAAAGACTAATAATAAGTGATTTCCTGCTGGTTAAGACAAGCATTCCTTACTAAGCTTGCTCTCAACAAGTTCATTTTGGTGGCTGTGACCCTGGGCTGGATGGGTGTTGCAGACTAGAGGTCTCAAGAGCAAAGGGTGACCAGCAGGTATGTTTTCTAAACAATATTCTGGAGCTGAGTGGAATCAGCATAACACACTTGGGGAATTTAGAAGCCACATAAAATAAACTTACAACACCAGGGTTAGAGAATAAGTCAGTTCTGAGAGTTGGGTATACAGCTCAAGTTTTAGATTCAGCTTGTAAAACCTGAAAAACTCTCTTTATAAAGAAAAACAGAAGCTCACAGTATTGTTTCATTACCCACCGGCGCTTTTGAGCCATGAACTTTCCCCCACTTCAGAAACTTCTCTGGAAAATTCATTTCATGCTCGTCTACTCCAGTAAAATCCTTGACTGAACTGTTACAAAACAAGAGACTTGGCCAAGGAAATGAGAGAAATCATCCGATCGCACCAGCCAATTGGCCTCCTTGAGAGCCCTGTGCCTCTGACCTGTGGTTTACCTGTCATAGGGGCTTAATCACAAGGAACAACAACAGCCTGTAATTATTGGAATCAAGAGTATAACCATAACCTTCTCCCAGCAGAGGGGGCATTCTGATTGCTCCTGTGCCTAGTGATTGGGAAGTGGTTACAGAGCATGTATTCTATTCTTTGACACACTGAAGACTATCTTAGACTGAGAGAAGGCTGTAGGTTGTCAGACATCAGGATTCTGCAATCATCAGAGCCTGATATGTAGTCTTGGGACCTACTTGTTAACTGTCCAAGCCTCAACTTATTTGTTTTTTCCTCTTATAAGGGTGTTCCTGCATCAAAATTACCTTATTGCTGCTAATGTGATTCTTAAACTAATGTGATGACATTCCTGTCTCCTCTATAAAAGAATTTTACCCAGCAATCCATATATGGATCCTTAGCCAATCACCTCCCTATTCTCCACCACACTTGTATTCTCACTCTTTCATTCTTAGAATGTAGTCTACCTTCTTTTTGCCCAAGGAAAGGCCAAAATTTTCAACAATAATATAATGAGTGCTGCTATGAATCAGGAATTCTGCTAAGCCTTTGGAATATAAAGGCCAATAAGGTACGATGTCTTCCCAGGGTGCGCTTTAGCTGGGTAGAGGGAGACAGACCTGAGAACAAATAAGGGCAGCCAAATCATATATAGATAAATGTGTAGGACAAAGGGAAGGGAGGAGAGGAGTCATCAATTCCACTAAGGTAGGCAGGAACAGCTTCATAAAGACCATCTGAATGAACTTCCCAAATTCCCTCTCCTTTGCTTCTGAAATCATCAGTAGCTATAGATATGCTTACCATCTTTCTTACAATCTTAGAAAAGGACTCTACTCCTTTCTAAGGCTAACCCTTAAAAGTAAACTTCATCTTCCAATACAAAGTGAAATAAAAGAACTACAAAAATATTGTAAAGCAATATAGAAACAGTAAGTAAAGAAACATCTCCCATAACCAGCCAACTATTTAACATGGCTGCCATCGTCCATATTTGTGTATTTAATCTTTTCTTTTCCGATGCATGTTTATATAGTTATAACCATAACCCCTTGTGTTCATGTTTATCCTTTATCCCTTCCTCAGAGACCTGATTCTTTCCAACACTATATCTTGACTGTCTTTCCCATTGGAAAGGCCCATTCACTTCCCTACTCACTTAAGTCTCAGCCTTTCTGTAACACAGAAAGCCAAATCATTTCCTTAGCCATGCTAGACTGTTATTAGTCTTCAATGACCCACTTATGGGCCAAGTCACAGTTTTGGTTGATCCTTTACTCCTTTCTGCAGCTTTTCTCCCTTGACTACTTTGGTTGTTTGTTCTTGAAGTTGCTTTGGATTTTTTTCCTATTTCTCTGATAACTTTTTCCAGCTCCATCTTTTTCTTATATTAGTTCCTCTCCCTCTGCCTACCTTTTAAAGACTGGTAGTTCCCATGGTCTCACCTACTGCCAACTTCCCTTCACTTATTCAGGGCTCTTGCTAAGGCTTTGCATATTCCCTGATGCTTCTAGATCTGTATCTACATCCTAGACTTCTTGCCTGAATTTCATCACCAACTGCGCCTTATTACTGAGTATCTTTACCCTCGACACCTCCAATGCAACACTTCCAAACTGGATTCTTCTCCTCATTCCTTAGCTTAGTCAAAAGTATTACTACCTGCTTAGTTCACCATGCCAGAAGAATGAACACCATTCTTTTTCCTTGTTCTCTAAGTTTTTCCTGCAAAATGTGTCTCAAATCCATCCTCATACTCACTGCCACTTTTAAAATCAGACCCTGACTATTTCTTATCTGATCTACTGGATAGGATAGTATTGAAGGCACTGCTTTCCATCTCTTTTTATGATGCTTTTTCTTCTATACTTTTTCACAAATTATATTTCTTTAAAATACAAGAGTTTTCTAAAAATTGTTGCCCTAATTAAAAATTGTTGATGATTTTCTATTGCCTGCAACAGAATTCAAAATTCTAACATAGCACTCAAAGCAGTGTGTACTTTGTACCCAATCTATTTTCCTACCCTCACTTCCTTTCTAGCCGTTCCCCACTCAGCTTCCAATGCAGCCTAATGCAATTGCTGCATGCTGTTCTGTAGCCCTGAGCAGCCACGAATTCTCACACTCCCAGGTCCTACTGTGGTTCTCCCTCTACATAGAAATGCCTTGTGCATTTGTCAAAGTCATATACATGTTTCTAAACAGAGTGTAAATGCCACGTTCTGTGAAGTCACAGGATGGAAAGCCAGGCAGAAACTTAGCTCTAGTGACTAAGCCCCGGACCAGACCCACGGCTTTTTATTCGCACATTTTGCCCTTTAGCAAAGCAGATATACATACCAAAGGTAAGGTTTGGTAAACAGTAAAGGATTATCAGGTTAGGGGAATTGCCCTCAGCTGTTCGGCAGCAGGTAATAATATGCAGATCTTCAGCCCTGCTGAAGATATCTATCAGCCTTCTGAGGAACTTCTCACATTTATTATGCTAACTACTGTCCTTAGCCGCCAGCACCTTTGCTTTAACAATGTTGTTATAAACATATATAACAGGATATATATTATTCAGTCTTGCTTGTTTTTGAAGTTTATAAAATCCATATAGTTCTCCAGGCATTGGCATTTTTCTAAAACTATGGTGACTCTCATGCACAGCCAGGGGAGAGCCACTATCAATGAATGCCCTTTCTACATGGCCTCTACTCCAGCCGTCCCCAAGGGTCACTGCTATGAGCCATCTGACTGGTCTTCCTTTGGCTCTGGTTTTGGGAATTCTACCTCATGCTGGCCTTTCTGAAGACAGTTCCTCAGGCCTTGGTCTCTAATACATTCAGTTGAAGTATTCTGTTCTCATCTAAGCATGCCCCTGACTTGAGTTTTGGCTCTGTCATCCTATGCCCTGTCTCTGTTCTCCTTTCAGTTTGTTCTCTTGTCCTCACTCCATCCCATAGCATTTAAGCTTAATAACAGCAGAGGAGAGAGAGCTAGTTGCAAAGATTGGTATATGAAAAAAACATATCTAGGAACAAAACAAAAAATGTTTCCTGCATCTTTAGCTGCTAATGACAGGGAAGGCAGAGGAGAATTTAGTGAAACCACAACTGCACAGAAATGGACATTCAGTCTCTCTGTAACGTGTGATCCAGAGGAGTGGCTCACACCGGGAGAGAATCAGCTCTATCTTTGAACGCACATTATAAACCGCCTCCCCCCACCTTATAACTTAACTTAATGATCACAAATAAACAGTGTACTGTTGTGTAGTACATGCCATTTATTGAACTGGGTTACAAGCAGTCAACAGAGAGAATGAGACTCATTTCATTTGGGTTAGTCTGATTCTGGGACAAGGGTTTAGCTTCTTCATTAGTTCAATTCTGGGGTCTCTATCCATGTCTAGAAAAGCTGAGGTTCTGTGAAAGACCAAAGAAGACAGATGGATAAAGTGATCTGCTGTATTCCCCTCTTGGGAAAATCACTAAGATTTGGGAATAGAGTTGGGACATGTCTTCCTGTTGTTTGGTAGTTATAACATTAAACATCTTCTCTCCCAGTCACATGGATGTGCCAGGATCTTTTCAATCTCTCACATACAATTACCCACTTAAACATAGATAATACTGAATCTATTGAAGTGAAGTCTTTCTGCACCACTGCTTGGGGTCAAAAGGTAAGTCTGCTAAATAAATAAACAAGATAATATAATATTTGTAAGTGAAATATTCCCAGGACTCACAATGAATTATTATTTTTATGGTTCAAATAAAAAATATTGTATCAGTTTATTTCAGAAAACCAAATAGGTTCTCATTTGAAAACCACTCTAATAAATTTGCTATTGCAGAAGTGGACTGGACATCATCAAGTTAATAAACTGTTTTCTTGGAAGTCTAAATTTATTAAATGACAATTAAATATAATTTATATGAATTTTTGAATTCTGAAATTCTTTCCTGTGTCACTGAATCCATCTATTAACCTGATCCTCAGAGATCTGAAACAATGAAATATTTGTACATTTCATGACTTGGATAGCTCCCAAACTGTCCATTCCTCTCTCGCACACATGCACTTCTCAGGGATGTGCACACACTATGTGTGTGTACAGGGTTGCATACCCACAACAGCTGGCCTGTCCCAAAAGGTCTAAAAGAAACTCTGACTTTAAGGTTGCTTTGTTCTTTTTTTTTTTAAATATATTTTTATTGATTTCAGAGCGGAAGGGAGAGGGAGAGAGAGATAGAAACATTAATGATGAGAGAGAATCATTGATCAGCTGCCACCTGCATGCCCCACACTGAGAATCGAGCCCACAACCCTGGCATGTGCCCAGACAGGGAATCAAACTGTAACCTCCTGGTTCATAGGTTGAAGCTCAACCAGTGAGCCATGCCAGCTGGGCACTGTGTTCTTTTTTTTTTTTTTTTTTTAGTTTTTACCATTTTATTATTAAGATTTATGTCTTTTTCCCTCATTTTTAAAAAATTTCTTTATTGATTAAGGTATTACATATGTGTCCTTATTCCCCCATTACCCCCCACCTCCCATTCATGCCTCCACTCCCCTGTTGTCTGTGTCCATTGATTAGGCTTACATGCATGCATATAAGTCCTTTGGTTTGATGTTCTGATTGATGTTTCTCTATCTCTGGATCTATTTTTGTTCATCAGTTTATGTTGTTCATTATATTCCACAAATGAGTGAGATCATGTGATATTTATCTTTCTCTGCCTGGCTTATTTCACTTAGCATAATGCTCTCCATCTCCATCCATGTTGTTGCAAATGGTAAGAACTCCTTTTTTACTGCAGTGTAGTATTCCATTGTGTAGATGTACCACAGTTTTTTAATCCACTCATCTGCTGATAGGCACTTAGGCTGTTTCCAAATCTTAGCTATGGTGAATTGTGCTGCTATGAACATATATATATCCTTTGATATATATCCTTTCTCATTGGTGTTTCTAGTTTCTTGGGATATACTCCTAGAAGTGGGATCACTGGGTCAAATGGGAGTTCCATTTTTAGTTTTTTGAGGAAACTCCATACTTTCTCCACAGTGGCTGCATCAGTCTGCATTCCCACCAGCAGTGCACAAGGGTTCCTTTTTCTTCACATCCTCACCAGCACTTGTCATTTGTTGATTTGTTGATAATAGCCATTCTGACAGGTGTGAGATGGTACCGCATTGTTGTTTTGATTTGCATCTCTTGGATGATTAGTGACTTTGAGCAGGTTTTCATAAGTCTCTTTGCCTTCCATCTGTCTTCTTTCAAAAAATGTCTGTTTAGATCAGCTGCCCATTTTTTGATTGGGTTGTTTATCTTCTTTTTGTTAAGCTGCATGAGTTCCTTGTAATTGTTGGAGATTAAACCCTTATCATCTATATCATTGGCAAATATGTATTCCCATGCAGTGGGCTTTCTTGTTGTTTTATGGATGGTCTCCTTTGCTGTGCAAAAGCTTTTCATTTTGATGTAGTCCCATTTGTTTATTTTCTCTTTAGTTTCCATTGCCCTAGGAGCAGTATCAGTTAAGAAATTGCTTTGGCATATGTCAGAAATTTTGCTGCCTGTGGGTTCCTCTAGTATTTTTTTGTTTCCTGTCTTATGCTTAAGTCCTGTATCCATTTTGAGTTTATTTTTGTGTATGGTGTAAGTTGGTGGTCTAGTTTCATTTTTTTGCATGTATCTGTCCCATTTTCCCAACACCATTTATTGAAGAGACTGTCTTGACTCCATTGTATGTTCATGCCTCCTTTGTCAAATATTAATTGAGCAGAGTGATTTGGTTCGATTTCTGGGTTCTCTATTCTATTCCATTGATCTATATGTCTGTTCTTGTGCCAGTACCAGGCAGTTTTGAGAACAGTGGCTTTGTAATACAGCTTGAAATCTGGTATTGAGATCACACCTACTTTGTTCTTCTTTCTCAGGATTACTGTGGCTATTCGGGGTCTTTTTTTATTCCAGATGAATTTTTGGAGAGTTCTTTCTAGGTCTGTGAAATATGCCGTTGGTATTTTAATGGGGAGTGCATTGAATCTATAGATTGTTTTGGGTAGTATGGACATTTTAATGATGTTGATTCTACCAATCCATGAACATGGTATGTCCTTCCTTCTGTTTACGTCTTCCTCTATCTCTTTTTTTAAGTGTCCTATAGTTTTCCGCGTATAGGTCTTTTACCTCCTTAGTTAAGTTTATTCCTAGGTATCTTATTTTTTTTGGTGCGATGGTAAATGGGATTGCTTTTTTAGTCTCTCTTTCTGTAAATTCACTATTGGTGTATAGAAATGCTATAGATTTCTTGGCATTAATTTTGTATCCTGCTATATTGCTGAATTCATTTATTAAGTCTATTAGTTTTTTGATGGAGTCTTTATGGTTTTTTTATGTACAGTATCATGTCATCTACAAATAAGGACAGCTTTACTTCCTCTTTTCCAATTTGGATGCCTTTTATTTCTTCTTCTTGTCTAATTGTGATGGCTAATACTTCCAGTACTATGTCGAACAGGAGTGGTGAGAGTGGGCATTCCTGTGTTGTTCCTGTTCTTAGGGGAAATGGTTTTAGTTTTTGCCCATTGAGTATGATGTTAGCTGTGGGTTTATAATACATAGATTTTATTATGTTGAGATATGATCCTTCTATTCTCTCCTTGTTGAGAGTTTTTATCAGGAAAAGGTGTTGGATTTTGTCAAATGTTTTTTCTGCATCAATTGATATGACTATGTGATTTTTATCTTTCAATTTGTTTATGTGATATATCACGTTATTGATTTGCAGATATTGTACCATCCTTGCATTCCTGGGATAAATCCTACTTGGTCATGGTGTATGATATTTCTGATGTACTGCTGGATCCCATTTGCTAGAATTTTGTTGAGGATTTTGTCATCTATGTTCATCAGGAATATTGACCTGTAATTCTCTTTCATTGTGTTGTCTTTATCTGGTTTTGGTATTAGGGTGATGCTGGCTTCATAGAAGGAGCTTGGAAGTGTTCCTTCCTCTTGAATTTTTTGTAATAGTCTGAGGAGAATGGGTTTTAGTTCTTCCTTGAATGTTTGGTAAAAAGCCCCTGTGAAGCCGTCTGGCCCCGGACTTTTGTTTGCTGGAAGCTTTTCGATGACTACTTCAATTTCTTCCATAGTTATTGGCCTATTGAGATGTTTAGATTCTTCCTGATTGAGTTTTGGAAGGTTATATTTTTCTAGGAATATGTCCATTTTCTCCAGGTTGTCCAGTTTGTTGGAATAGAGTTGTTCATAGTATTTTTTAACAATCCTTTGTATTTTGGTGGGGTCTGTTGTTATTTCACCTCTTTCATTTCTGATTTTGTTTACTGGGTCCTCTCTCTTTGCTTCTTGGTGAGCCTGGATAGAGGTTCATCAATTTTGTTTATCCTTTCAAAGAACCAGCTCTTGGTTTTGTTGATCGTTTGTATTGTTTTTTGGTCTCAATGTCATTTATCTCTACTCTGATCTTTATTATTTCCTTCCTTCTGCTTACACTGGGCTGTTCTTGTTGCTCTCTTTCTAACTCTTTGAGTTGTAGGGTTAGGTAATTTATTACCATTGTTTCTTGTTTTTGCAGTAGGCTTGTAGAGATATGAACTTCCCTCTCAAGACTGCTGTCGCAGTGTCCCATAGATTTTGGATTGTTGTGTTTTCATTGTCATTTGTTGCCATGATGTTTTTTATTTCTTCCTGATCTCTCTGGTAACCCAGTCATTGTTTAATAGCATGCTGTTTAGTCTCTGTGTGTTTGATTTTTTTTGGATTGTTTTTATTGTAGTTGATTTCTAATTTTATGCCACTGTGATCTGCTAAGATGCTTGATATGACTTCTATCTTCTTGAATTTGAAGAGACTTTGCCTATGACCCAACATATGGTCTATCTTTGAAAATGACCCATGTACACTTGAGAAGAATGTATATTCTGTTGCTTTGGGGTGAAATGTTCTGAAGATGTCAATTCCATCTGGTCTAGTGAGTCATTTAGGACTGATTGATGTTTCTTTGCTGATTTTTATTTAGAGGATTTGCCCAATGGTGATAGTGGGGTATTAAAGTCTCCTACTGTGATTGTATTGCTGTCAATCTCTCCCTTGATATCCTCCAGGAGTTTTTTTTATGTATTTGGGCACTCCTGTATTGGGTGCATATATGTTTACCAGAGTTATTTCTTCTTCTTGGATTGCTCTCTTTAGTATTATGAAGTGGCCTTCCTTATCTCTTGTTATGTCCTTCACTTTGAAATCTAATTTGTCAGATATAAGTATTGCTACCTCAGTTTTTTTTCATTTACATTCACCTGAAAAACCTTTTCAATCCCTTCACCCTCAGTCTGTGTGCATCTTTTTTTCTGAGGTGGGTTTCTTGTAGACAGCGGATATATGGGTTGTGTTTGCTTATCCAATCCGTTATCCTATGTCTTTTGATTGGGGCATTTAATCCATTCACTTTAAAGTTATTATTGATAGGTATTTATTTGTCGTCATTTTTATTCTTTACCCTGTGTTCCTTCTTCGTTTCCTATTTCTTTTTTTTTTTTACAGCAGACCCTTTAGCATTTCTTGCAATGCTGGTTTGGTGGTAATAAATTCCCTTAGTCCTTTTTTGTCTGTGAAGCTCCTGATTTCACCTTCAATTTTGATTGATAGCCTTGCTGGCTACAGTATTCTTGGATTCAGACCCTTCCTTTGCATGACTTTGTATATTTCATTCCATTCCCTTCTGGCCTGATGAGTTTCTGTTGAGAAATCAGTTGCTAGTCTGATGGGGGTTCCTTTGTATGTAACTTTCTTTCTCTCTCTGGCTGCTTTTAATATTCTTACTTTGACATTGGTGTTTGCCAATTTAATTATAATGTGCCTTGGTGTCGGTCTTTTGGGGTTCATTTTGCTTGGGACTCTGTGAGCTTCTTGGATTTGTGTGGGTATTTTCTTCCCTATATCAGGGAAGTTTTTTGTCATTATTTCTTCAAACAGGTTTTCTATTCCTTGCTCCATTTCCTCTCCTTCTGTAACCCCTATTATGCGAATGTTGTTTTGTTTTGTGTTGTCCCAAAGTTCCCTTAGGCTCTCCTCCTGCTTTTTAATTTTTTTTTCTAGAAGCTGCTCTACTTGGGGATTTTTTCCTACCTTGTCTTCTAGCTCACTGATGTGGTCCTCTGCTTCTTCTAGTCTACTCTTGATGCTTTCTATAGAGTTCTTGACAGCAGTGATGTCATTTTTCATTTCCTCTTGGTTCTTACACATGTTGTCGAATTTGTCTTCCATTCTTTTCATCCACCTTATGACCATTTCTCTGAATTCTTTCTCTGACAGGTTGCTTGCCTCGATTTCATTTACTTCCTTTTCTGGTGATGCCTGCTTTTCTTTCATATAAGGGCTGTTTCTTTGTCTCCTTGTGGTCTCTCTTCTCTTGGTGTCTGGTTATGTAGTTCTCTCTCTCCTGCATTGATTTAAAGGCAGAAAATACAACACAACCAGGTACAATACACAAGGCAATGAACAGTTGTGTATTCATGATATTAATAACCCCAAATAAAGGTGACCACCAGAGAAAGGCAAATTAGGAGATAGGAGAGAAAGAAGAAGAGAGGAAAGGAGTGCCAAAATGAAACTGGGAGAAGGAAAAAAAAGTAAGAGAGAAAAGAAAGAAAATAAGAAAGGAAAGGGGAACAAACTATATATATGGGGAGAAAACTCCAATAGAACAGCCACTAATCCCAGCATATGCCAGCAACAAGTACCTGGAGATTAATACAAACTACAAACAACAATTAATATCAAGTGAGGCAAGGAAAAACAGATGCAAAAAACAAAGAAAAAAAACAACAAAATAAGAATAAGCAAAACAGTCTCACAAACAAGTATAAAATAATCGATATAAGCAACAACAAAAGGACAGAGAGAAAAACAATTTTTTTGGATAGTGAAGGCAGAGAAGAGAGAGGTGTGTATGAACTTGGAGCAGGGGATTGCAAATTAGATATATAAGTAGGGTGAAATTTTAACAGGGGGTAAAAAGAATAGGGAAAATCTAAAGCAGGAAAAGGTAAGAGAAACGACAACAAAAGGGCAAAAGTTAGGAAGAGAGTGATGGCATAAAGGTAGAGTTGAGATAGAGTAGAATGATGCTAAAGGAAAGATGAAAATAGAATGTAGAACACTAATCTCAAAGTCAAATAAAGAGAAAATAAAATGACACTTTTTAAAAAAAAGATAAAATAATACTGACTGAAAAGAAAAATGTAATAATTAAAAAGGTAAAATCAAGTGAGGAAAAAAGAAAAAAAATTTGTTTCTTAAGTAAAAGATCAAAACAAAAAATAAATAAAATAAATGAATAAAATGTACAGTAGTGAAGGTCATTCACTTCCTCTATTCTGTTTGGCACACCTTTTCCCAGTCAGGACAGTATTGCAGTTCCCTGTGTTCCACTGCTCCTCAGTGTTGTAAGCCAGTCCTGGTTTTTAAGCAGGCGGTGTGTTTTACTTTCTTATATTCCTTTATTGTGATTACACAAGAGTCAATTTGTGATTCAGCCCCAGGGTGGCAGTATTTCTGGGTTGACCTCCGGGTCTATAGATCCTCTCTAGCCTGTGCTTAGATCCTGCTTTCTCTGTGGCACTCAATACCAGTTTGTGGGAGTGGGCTGCCCCAGAGCTGGTTCTCTGACAGTCACTCCCTGCTCACATCCCCAGGTTCCAGAAAAACAACTTTCCCCTGCAGTCTCCTAGGGTGTCCCCAACTGGGTGATCCTCTGTATTGGGCTCAGTAATCAGAAGCAAGGATTCAAAGAGGAGAAAATGCAAGTGTGGAAACTCCGGGTCTGTGCGCAAGCCTGCACAATCCCTTTTTCCCCTTTGTGTCCAGGCAGCCAGCACACCCCCAAAATTTTTAGGCTGTCCTGCATCAGATCAAAACAGGTTGCTTTTTAGAGATCCCCTCTGTTAGCAGCTCTGAGGACCCCGTTCCACATTCACGGATCATGCCAGCCCCAACAGCCACGGATTTTTCTAGGTGCAGACTTTCCCCGGTCCTCCAGCTCCTGCAGTGCATGCGTTTCATTATACTGCCAGGACCAGAGACTTCACCCTATCCCAGGCAAAATCTGACCTCTGCATGGTGGAGTGTAAAGCTCCTCTGAATCCACGTGTTTGCGCCAATTGGGGACTGGTGCTATGGGGTTCACAGCTGTTCAGTGGGTGCTGCAGTTGTAGATTTTCAGGCTTCAGATAACATCCACTTTTCCCTTCAAGATGGCGCGGTCTCCCCGTCTGAGCCAGTGGCTCTGGGAGGTTACCCAGCAGCAGTGGGGACTGCCCAGTTAGGGGACCCCCATCCAGCAGTCCCCCATCTTCTCCTGGAGTATAGCTGTCCCTTAACTCTCCAACAGACACTCCCCATGTGACCCTCAGCTGTTCTTTCTATCTTCTCTGGACAAGGCTTGGGACATGTCTGTCTATTCCGCCACCATTTTTCCACCTCCCCTCACTGTGTTCTTTTTTAAAAAATCATGATGTTACTTACTGTTGAATCCAAAGCTCAAACAAACATGATGTCAGGAAAAAGTACACCAGAGCAGTTTGAGATTAGATTTCTTTAAATTACAAAAGTACTAAGAGCAGTGGGCCCTTAAAATCAACATTCTATAATTGAACTCATGCTTGTGTTTTTGGTCTTTACTTTGAAAAACAATATTGTCAGAGATGACTTAAAACCTGCATCTCAATGCACCACACAGTTGGAGAGAAGTGAAAACATGAAGCAGCATTGAAGGAAGGGTCCTCCTGCCCTTTGGGTGCATGCCAAGGTTAGGAGTTCTGAGACTTGAGAATAATAATTTTCTTCACTAGTAGAAAAACATTTCAATAAGGACTGTGTATTAAATAATGTCTTTATTAAAAGATTTATTTTAAGATTCACTGTTCTGAACCAAAAAAAAAAAAAAAGAATAAAAGGGAATAGATGATTAGACCTGCCACCACTGAACACTGGCAAAACTATCCCCTAACTAACTGAAGTTCAGTTTAGTACATTGGTTCTCAAAATGTGATCCTAGGACCAGCAGCATCAGCCTAATTCTGGAACTTGTTAGAAAAGCAAATTCTCAGGCCCCACCCCAAGTGTGCTGAATCAGAACTGGGGGTGGACCCAGAAATGGGTGTGTTAACCAGCCCTCCAGGTGATTCTGTACATACTCAAGTTGGAGGACCATGGGCCATATGCAGTTCACTATGTGAAAGACCAGCAGATGGCTAGCTACAAGTCAATCCACATGGCATTGCTTACTGATAAGGCACATAAACTGTTACAGAAACCCAGAGAAGAACCAAGCAATACTTAGAGAGATGGAGCTACATTTATTACACGCGGGTCCGGAGGAAAATGTCTCTCAAATTCTGGGCCCCAACATGAAGGAATTTTCCCTATTTATATGTTTTTACCTTCTTTGTCTCCCAAATATGGGGTGTTTCCTGTCCCCTTTGCAAGTTCTTAAAGAGCCCCTATGTGCTGGGGCCTTGAGACCTCAACCAAAGGCTTGGCCTGGTGCCAGCACTGATAATTTCATCTGGGGAAGGTTTAATGGCCTCTCTGAAGTGGGAGTAGTCTTATTTTGCTTATTATTTAAGCAAGGAAGCATTTACAGAGGCCAAACAGCAGGGTTAAAATTTCAAACAGCAGTTTTTATATAAGATGGATGCTTCAAAACTAGTAAGGTCTCTGGAGCACCTGAGCCTTACTCCTAACATTTTTCTCATGCCAAAGAAAAGGAGTAATGCAGGGGTAAATAAATTATTTTTTTCAGCCAAGGCACATTGATGTAAAAGGTAGAAAATCAATTGAGCATCACAAAAAGGTAAAACAAAAACAAAAACAAAAAAAGTACATAGGTTATCTTTTTGTTCCTTGCAACAAGAATTATAACAGATCCAATTTGCTTGTTTTTTTTCTTTTTTCAGTTAACTATGAGGAACACTAGAGGCCCGGTGCATGAAAACTCATGCACTCGGGGTGGGAGGTCCTGCAGCCTGGCCTGAGCCCTCTCACAGTCCGGGACCCCTCAGAGCATGTCCACCTACTGGCTTAGGCCTGCTCCCTGGGGGATCAGGCCTAAGCTGGCAGTCAGACATCCCTCTGGCAGCCCAGGAACCTTCAGGGGATGTCCAACTATCAGACATCCTTAGCTCTGCTGAGCCTCTCCCGCCACCACCACTGCGCTCACAGCCATCAGCCAGGCTTGTGGAGCACACTGACCACCAGGGGGCAGCTCCTGCGTTGAGCATCTGCCCCCTGGTGGTCAGTGTGTGTCATAGTGACTAATCATTCTCCGTCGTTCTGCCTTTAGGGTCAATTTGCATTATTATCCTTTTATTATATACAATGAGACAAAGCCAGGAAAAATAACTGTTTTCCAACATGGTTAATTAAAGGAGAGATACCATATTCTTCAAAAGAGCCTCTTTTCTTGAATATTTCTTTAAGTACCTAGTCTCAATTAGATTCCTAATGAATATTCATTAAAATTAAGAGAAAAGATAAATAAGGAAAAAACTCATAAAAATAGAAAAACATCCAAGGAAGAATATGCATGTAAGAGACAGAGAAAAAGATAAAAAAAAACATATGCCAAGAGACGGAAGACACCAAGAAGAAAATAGAAGATGTCAGAGGTAAAAAGCAAAGAGATTATACCCTTAGAAACAAAGAACTAAACTGATCTATAAATTACAGGAGTAAGGCTCATGAATGTCAGATTCAATGATCTAACTTCTAAAGTATGCAACACTTCCTTTTTAAAAAATTATTTCTAAAATCCCTTCTAAAATACTGGCCCAGTTTCAAAAACCAAGAAGTAGGCTGTTATTCTATCCAACAGAAGGACCCCCTCTGTCAAAGAGCCACACTAGCTCTGAGATGAATTGCTGGAGAGACAATGAGCATCCTGCCCCAGGGTCCTCAGTCAAAGAAGGCTGGTGGCTGCGAGGAAGGTGACAGATTCTGTACCAAAAGAAGAAGGGAACAGAGATTTTGGTTCTTTTTAAATCTTCAATTTTGCTGAGAATATTTCTCAGACTTTCAATTCACAGCATCTGTTTCACAGATTGTAAGCATGGGAAACATGGCTCAATGGACCAAGCCCTGTGAATTCTCACCTTGAATCAAAATTTACCTATGCTCTTAACCAGTCACTACCCTAGTTCATGCTTGGGTTCACCTCAGCAATGTGAGTATGCTATAATATCATATAGTTCAGTGACTGAAAAGTTCAAGATCAGCTATAAGCAGAGTTGGCCTAAGAGGAAAATATAATCTGATCTAAGTTTTGGCAGGATACATTCTACCTACTCCCAAGGGGGAACTTACTTGTTCAAGAAAAGACATCAGAAAGCACATCACACAAAATAGAACTGGCAGTCATGTCTTTTTTTCTTTTCTTTTCCCTTTTTTAAAAAAATCTTTATTGTTGAAAATATTACATATGTCCCTTTTCTTCCCCATTGACCCCTTCTAGCCTGCCTCCATCCCCCTCGCCCTCAGGCCTTCACCACCCTATTGTCTATGTCCATGGGTTATGCATATCTGCATATAAATTCTTTGGTTAATCTCTCCCCACCCACCTACCCACCTCCACCTCCTTCTGAGATTCAATAGTCTGTTCCATGTTTCTATGTCTCTGGATCTATTTTGTTCATCAGTTTATTTTGTTCATTAGATTCCAAATATGAGTGAGATCATGTGATACTTTTCTTTCTCTGATTGGCTTATTTCACTTAGCATAGGATCTGAAGAGTATTATGCTAGGCATCCATGTCTTAAATGCAGGAT
Source organism: Corynorhinus townsendii (assembly GCA_026230045.1). NCBI lineage: Eukaryota > Metazoa > Chordata > Mammalia > Chiroptera > Vespertilionidae > Corynorhinus > Corynorhinus townsendii. The sequence goes on along the minus strand of JAPDVU010000002.1, from coordinate 135,853,418 downwards.
AATTGATCCAACTCTGGGAAATGGTAGTTTTTGCAGTTAACACTTCCATTCAGAAAATCACTGGCCCTCCAGGCACCTTAACTAGATGCTGGAGCCCCATTTTGTCATCTCAGACAATAGACAAAAGAGCAATGAATAAAAACAACCCACACTTCCATTGTCATTATACATTATACACTTACTTGTTATTATATATTTGTCCAAACCCTTAGAATGTACAAAACCAAACGTGAACCCTAATGTAGACTGTGGACTTTGGGTGATGATGTGTTCATGTAGGTTCATGAGTCATAACAAATGTACCACTCTAGTGGGGGGTGTTGATAATAAGGGATATGGGATATCTTTGTATCTTTTTCTCAATTTTGTGATGAGCCTTAAACTGCTCTAAAATAGTAGTCTTTGAAAACACACACACACACACACACAACAACAACACTTCCTTTCCTGCTTTTTGAACTCAATCAAATGTTTCTACCTATCAGTAAGTTGGAACCTTCAATAATGTGAATGACAAAATACTTAGTACACAAATGGGAAAACAGAATCTATCTTGCAGACAGTTCCAAAACTTCTCAAGCTTGTTTGAACTTGCCATTCATTTGGCATTTGACTTAATGGCAATCAATCCCTAAATACCATGCAGTGAAAACAAATTGGAAGTTAAACTTTTTGCTCAAGCAATATCAGTACAGAGTAAAAAAAGAGGATAATGAGAAACCACATCAAGCATATTTGTTAAAGATGCAAATATATCCACATAGAGATATATGCTATCTATTAATATCTACCATCCTCAACCATAAACAAAGTCTTCCTTTTGAGAAGGCAGACATGGATTGGTGTGCATCCCTCTTCAGTCCCCTTGGTACTTTCCTGTGCATACCTTCAAAGTAAAGAGCACTGGGCAATGCAAAGAAATATTTCCTTGTGCAACCTTCTTGGACTAACTGAGTTCCAAAGGCTTATTCTTGAATCAACTCAGCTAACAGGACAAATAATATCTGAGTTTCTATGTGAGTATTGTTTTATCAGTAAAATAGTGTATTGATAGCATTTTCTATTAATCTAATTGTCTAAAAATTTCAGTGAAGGGAAAAGGGCTGATTATGTGGCTGTCAAAGCATGATTATACAGTGATGCCTTTGGGTCAAGACTGGGAGGCAACGCTTCCTGTGCCGGTACTGAAGGCTGATTTATGACCAGTGCTCAAAGTCATGGATTTCTGGAGCAAATAGAAGGGGAATACAGGTGTAAATTATTCTTTTAAATCCTCACTTGAGGATATGTTTGTTGATTTTAGAGAGAGGGAGAAGGAAAGAGAGTGAAAGAAAGAGAGAGACGGATATTGATTCAAGAATTTTACTTGCAATTGGTATGTGCTCTGATGGGGAATGGAACCCAGAAGCCTTTGGTGTACGGGATGAAGCTCCAACCAACTGAGCCACACCAGCCAGGACAGATGTAGACTGTCAATAGCGCCCTTGATCCTGGCATTTGGAGCTCCTTGATTTTATCAGGGTCTCCTATTAGGTTTTCAGCATAGCATGTCTCTCATATTTCTGAATAGACTCTAGAAGAATGCAAAAGAGAAAGGAGGCAATCTAATTTTTAAGTACCTTTGTACATAGAAAAATAAAGTGGTGATGAATGTGTTCATGAAATGCATGTCTTTTTTAAAACACTTACTTGTTTTTAAGATCACATTTTTCTCTTGCCTCATAAGAGTTAAGATAACTAACATTTATTGAGTACCTGACATGAGCTAAATATTTACAGACATAGAACTAATATTTTGATTACGTGACATGAGCTAAATATTTTACAGACATTATTTCCTTAAGTGTTCACCAGCAAGCCAAATAGACATTATTATCAGCCCCATTTGCAGATGAGGAAACTGAAGCCAAGAGGATAAAACCACTTGGTCAATGTTATCAGATAGCTGGTGGGAAAGTTGGGTTTCAAACTAGTTGGTTTCAAGTACAAAATAAGACTACTTTTCTATCATACGTTCTTGCACCATTTTCTAGCAATATTAGTTTGGAGTTCTAACATGTCTTCTCTCATTTCTGGTTGTCAAAAAGTAGCAATTATATATACACTCCCACATACATGTAGCCATATAAATGCATTTATGGTATACTAGAGGCCTGATGCACAAAATTCGTGGGTGGAGGGAGTGTCTCTCAGCCCAGCCTGCACCCTCTCCAATCTGGGACCCCTTGAGGGATGTTCGACTGTCCATTTAGGCCCGATCCTGGGAAGTCAGACATCCCTCTCACAATCCAGGACTGCTGGCTCCCAGCTGTTCACCTGCCTGCCTGCCTGATTGCCCCTAACTGCCCTCCCCTGCAGGCCTGGGTACCCCCCCAACTCCCCTCCCCTGCAGGCCTGTTCCCCCCAACTGCCCTCCCCTGCAGGCCTGGGTCCCCTTCAACTGCCCTCCCCTGCAGGCCTGGGTCCCCTTCAACTGCCCTCCTCTGCCAGCCCAGTCAATCCTAACTGCCCTCCCCTGCAGGCCTTGTCCCCCAACTTCCCTCCCCTGCAGGCCTGGTCACCTCCAACTGCCCTCTCTGCAGGCCTGGTCACCCCTAACTGCCCTCCCCTGCAGGCTTGATAGCCCCCAACTGCCCTACCTTGTAGGCCTGGTCCCTCCCAACTGCCCTCGCCTGCTGGCCATCTTGTGGTGGCCATCTTGTGTCCACATGGGGGCATCCATCTTTGACCACATGTGGGAAGCCATCTTGTGTGTTGGAGTGATGGTCAATTTGCATAATACTCTTTTATTAGATAGGATAGAGGCCTGGTGCATGGGTGGGAGCCAGCTGGTTTGCCCTGAAGGGTGTCCAGGATCAGGGTGGGGGTTCCCTTGGGGTGTGGGGCAGCCTGGGCAAGGGGCCTCTGGTGGTTTGCAGGCCGGCCATGCCCCCCGGCAACCCAAGTGGAGGCCCTGGTATCTGGGATTTATTTATCTCCTATAATTCAAACTTTTTAGCCTTGAGCAGAGCCAAGACTCCTGCTTGCTCCATGACTGCAGCCATTTTTGTTGGGATTTATTTATCTTCTATAATTGGAACTTTGTAGAGGAGGCCAAGGAAGGCCAGGGCTGTGGGAGCTTGGCTTCCTCCATCGGCCGGGGCAACCCAACCCTCATGCTCTCTCCAGCTCTGTGGCTGCCGCCATTTTTATTGGGATTTATTTATCTTCTATAATTGAAACTTTGTAGCCTTGAGTGGAGGCCTGGGCCCACCAGGGTGTGCAGAAAGCTTGGCTTCCTCCATTGCCGGGGAAACCCAAGCCTCCTGCTTGCTCCATGGTGCATCCATCTTGGTTGGGTTAATTTGCATACTTGCTCCTGATTGGCTGGTGGGTGTGGCTTGTGGGTGTAGCAGAGTGATGGTTAATTTGCATATTACTCTTTTAGTAGATAGGATGGTGTAGTGTAGTGGTAAAGTGCATGAACTCTGGAGTGAAAGTACCTGGGTTCAAATACCAGCCCTGAGGTGCTTAACCATTATAATTTTTCCATTTATAAAACAGGTATCCTGATAATGTAATAGCTAAAAGTGGTGTCTGGAATTTTTTAAGCACTATGCAAATGTAGTTGACCCTTGAACAACACGAGTTTGAATTGCACAGGTCCATCCACTTACACGCAGATTTTTTTCAATTGACCTGTGTTTTTTCACTTGACCTGTGAAGTTCAATTGATCCACACAGTTCAAACCCATGTTATTCAAGGGTCAACCACATTAGTCATGGCTGTTATATCAGTAAGGGTTGAACTCTTGAGTAATATTTCTTATTCAATGTATCCTGGGTGAAACAGTTTGGACAATGAAAATTTAGTGCTAAGAAGGCCAAGATTAAAACTGAGATAGATTTATGGACCATATCGCTTTATTTCAGCCCCATGTCCACAGGTTCCCTAACCCCACTCAGTTATATCAATGCATATAATGGGTCAAAGGTTCCTTGAATTAGAACAATTTTATGATTTCTACAAAGTACATGACTTATTAAGGATCAGATAGTAGGTTAGTTATGAAATTGAATATAGCCTTTTACTGTTGTAATTAAAAACACTGATTTTATACACTCATGTCTATAACAGCATTATTCACAATCACCAAAAGATAGCAGCATCCAAATGTTCATTGTCAGGTGAAGGAACAAACAAAAATTGGTATAATCTATACAATGGAATATTATTCAGCATTAAAAGGGAAGGGAATTCTGACACATGTTGTAGCATTGAGGACAGTATACTAAGTGAAAAAAAAGCCAGTAACAAGAGGACAAATACTGAATGATTTCATTTCATGAGGTACCTAGATTAGTCAAACTGATAGAGACACAAAGAGGAACGGTGCTTTCCAAGCACTGGGGCAGGGGGAGAGGAAATGGGGACTTATTTCTAATGGGTACAGAGTTTCAGTTTCAAAAGATGAAGAGAGCTCTGGAGGTTGGTTTAGTACTAGTACTAAACTGAACACTTAAAAATGGTTAGGATTGTTGACAGATGGTTACTAGACTTATTGTGGTTATCACTTTGTAAAGTATATAAATGTTGGATAATCACATTGTACATTTGAAAATAATATAATATTGTATGTCAACTATAATTTAATTTTTTTAAAAAATGATTAAGATTGTAAATTTTATGTTACATGTATTTTACCACAATTCAAATTTTAAAAATTACCAATTTCAATCAAACCAACTATAGCTCTCTCAGTGGCCACTAGCAGGAGAGTGTTCTGCCATTACTAATCTATAAGACCTGAGGAAATTATCTATGTTTTTTCCTGTCAGCAGTCAATCTCAGTGATATGCTACAGCTGTTGTTTGTTCTCTCCAGTCCAAACAAGAGTCTGGGCCACCCATCCTTGGCCTTTGATTATTTCCTAGGGGAGCTACAAATAAGACTTTGAATTAACGGTATGTGTGGAGAAAATGCATGTGTCTATCCCTAGGTGGTCACCCTGTTGAGCCCCTTTACACATCGGAGAATGAGTGACAGTACTGAAACCTTCCATATAGGTCATAGTGTTAGATCACATCGTTGTCAAATACAATACTTTTATTTCTGATGACGTTGTTGGAGCTCTAGGCAATATCCCAGGGTCTCTGTATTTGTACCCATGTTTTTGCACGGTCCATGAATGTCAAGTCTGCAGTTTGGAACTCAGACAAGCAGGGGATGATTGAGTCCCTTCATTAATTAGGATTTATTTAGATATCTGTGATCAAAGGTTTGAAAATGAATCCTTTAGGTTAAAATTGCAGGCCTTTTAAAATGTGTTTGAATTTTACAAGTAGGTGTGTTTTGCATATTTTTTATTGTCCTAGTTGGGAAGAAAGGTGAAGGAGGGAGGACAAACATTGATTGTTTCAGCACAAATAAGAGCCCCTTTCAAGTCCAGCATATTAATTAACTAACATGATTATATTTCATAATAGTATTACTATAGCATAAATAGGAACATATTTATTTCACTAAGACTTATTCTTTTATTCAAACATCAGCATAAATTCTTTATGCTTCCCTCTCTGACTACTTACACATGTGAGTGTAAGCATGTGTGAGATAAAGCGTGTGTGTAGTGCATCTATTGTGTGGTATACTGAAATGTAATTTAAAACAATTGCAACTCATGCTACTGAGAGTAGAGATGTTGTGTCTGATACTGATGACACCTGCTATTACAGGCTTTTTTCAAAAAGGCAGCTATCAATTAGTTTGTAGTTGACTTTACAGAAAATAAAATGCAAGTGACAGTATTTTACCTCGAATGTCTCTTGATTCAAATCCTCTTGAAAAGTGGAAGCCATTCTGAAGACTACATGCCACCTGTTATAGGGAAGGGGCCACATGATCTCTGACTGGACTACTGCTGGGGAGGTTTGGCCACATCTGTGATTTTCATCAGCATCCACCTTCTTTGGCCCATGAAGAGGCCAGGGCAGAACTTGGTTAAGGAGAGGAAGTTGCTTTCAAAGGATTGAGATGAAAGAACTAGTAGAATCAAACAGCTTAGTACAATGACTGATCTTCTTTTGCGCATTCCTAAGAACTGACCTGTCCTTGGCCTTCCAATTTGTTGCTTCTAGAATATCAACCTGTCAGGGCACTGAAGAGAAGCCACTGCAGATGGTGAGACCATTGGGTGTGGTCAGTGAGTCGTGACGGAAACAAATTCATTCTGTCTCTCTTCCAACCCCAGACTCTGGCTGTAGTAGGACACTCTCAAGACTGCACCTTTGCCCAGAGAGAACTTGGGTCACTGGTTCTCAGGCTACTGAACTTAAGAAACTGAAAGTGGCCTTGGCAGGAGCTATTTATGCAGGAGTAGCAAAACTTTTAAAAGAAGGGGAAGCAAGAGCTTTAAACCAAGTTTCCCATTTGTGTTCCACCAAAAACAGGTGTTTGCTTGTTCACAGAAAGATTTCTTAGAGGTGCCTTCATGCAGAGCTAAGGACAAAAGTAGGTTTTTCCTGCTGTGATAGCTGGGACTGACTTAGATCATCAGGACCTTATCACTCCAGTAGATATCTATGAATATGATAGTAAATGTGTGTGTGTGTGTAACACAATGCCTACCTCAGGTAAAATGACCACCCACAATTTCCCCAGCATTCTTGGAAATATTTGTGATATGAGAGCAGCTCTCTTATTCTCCAATTATAGTAACACAAATATTTATACAGTATATCTAATTTCATTTTCTTTTTTAATTATTATTTAATTTATTGGGATGACATTGGTTAATAAAATTATATAGGTTTCAGGTGTACAATTCTATAATACATTGTCTGTATTTTGTGATCACCATCCCATCAATTCTCCTTCCATCACCATTTATTTTCTCTTTATCTTCTATCTCCTTCCACCCTCTGTCTGTGTCTATGAGTTGTTGTTTTCTAAAATATATTCTTTATTGATTTAAAAGAGGAAGGGAGAGGGAGAGAGAGATAAAAATATCAATCATGAGAGAGAATCATTGATCTGCTGCCTCCTGCATGCCCTGCAGTGGGAATTGAGACTACAACCTGAGCATGTGCCCCAACCCGGAATTGAAGCATGACCTCCTGGATCATAGGTCGATGCTCAGCCACTGAGCAATACCAGCTGGGCTATGAGTTGTTCTTTTTTAGCTTAATCCCCTCACCTTTTTCATCCAGCCCCCAATCCTACTCCCCTGTGACAGCTGTCAATCTGTTCTCTGTATCTATGAGTCTGTTTCTATTTTGTTTGTTAGTTTATTATGTCCATTAAATTCCACATATAAGTGAAATCATATGGTACCTGTCTTCACTGATTGGCTTCTTTCACTTAGCATAGTACTCTCCAGGTCCACCTATGCTACTGCAAAAGGTAAGATTTCCTTCCTTTTATAGCTGAGTAGTATTCCATTATGTACATGTACCACTGCTTTTTTATCCACTCATCTATTTAATTTTCATCACATCTCTATGAGATCAGTTTTATTGTCCCCATTATACAGATTGGAAACTGATGCTTTAAAAGGTTGAATATCACACTATGGCAGCAGAACCAAGAAGGGGTAGGGTTGATCTCTGAGCTGAGGACATTCAGAACTTTGCTCTCAAGCATACTCCCAAAAGATAAGTAGGACACATTGTATTAGATGAACAAAGTCTCTAAAGAATTTCAGATGACCATCACAAAGGCCATTCAATAATTTTCCTCTCCTTTACAGAGCTGACCCAGAGCCTGGAAGTGTGGTATTGCTTAACCCGCCATCTGAACTTATGCTGCTTCCAGTCCTTCCAAGAGTAGCCTTTAACCAACATTCTTCTCATGACCCCAATGGCCAATCCTCCCAACTGTGTCTTGAATAATAGAATCAGGTGAAAAGTCCTTGCCTGGCTTTTCTAGGAGAACGGCTATCTCTCTGTGGGCTTCTGGAGAGGCACTGTTTATGCAGCCATAACTAATTGCCCAGTCTCCTCTTTAACTAGCACTCACAATATCAAATCCATTTGACAACTCTGTCAGGAGGAAGAAAAAGTCAATTTAGCTGGTGATCATCGCCTTCCTCTTTCCATCCTTTCCGGGATGTCTTCATCTTTTCCCTTTCAACTCCTCAAGTGCCAGGATTCTTTAAGAGGCTGCACTATGTTACTATGTTTAGGACAGATAGATTTGTGATATGAGAGCAAATATGGAATCTAGATAGACAGACCAAGATACCGCTATGTATGTATGTGTACACTGGTATATTCATGATTTGTGTTCCCTATGAAGCAGACCCTGAGATAAGGATTCCTGTGAAAGTAGGAAACACCATTGGAAGGATGAAGAAATGAAAAAATAGAAAAGGACAGAAAACTAATTAAAGGAGAGGTCAAGCAATTCCCACTGAGGGCAAATGGAGCAAGCTTAATTCCATTGGGGAATTCTGGGAGACTGTGTAGAACCTGCTACTCCAAGTGGATCATCCTCCTCCTCTTTATCATTGTCACCTCAGGCTCCATCCCAAGACCACTGAACCAGAATGTAAATATTTAACAAGATCCCCAAGTGATAATGTTTGTGAAGTACTGGGGCAATATATGCCTCATGGTTAAACTAAGAAAATGGTGAGATTTATCTACTGATGCCCTATTTGATACTGGTGGTGAGCTATTTCTAAGGGTTTCAAATCTGTAATTTCTGGCTTGGACCATTGTATAGGCCGAACATCAGTGCTCCAGTGGCTAAAAAGAAAGTGTCCAGGCAGAAAAGTAAAGGTATTAGCAAGAAGCAGCCATCAACATGTACAGCTATTTCAAGTTCAGCTATCATACAACTAGATATGAATATAATGCTAAGGCTGAGGTTGAACTGCAATAATAACCCCACAACTATAAATAGACTGAGTCAATCTTAAAGATGCATCAAGCAGATTGAAGGAAGCAAGATTTTATCTAAGCTTTTATTATAAATAAAGTAGTTAATTTAGCCAGTAGAGAAATACCATTATTGCAATGACCTTTATAAGCATTAAAATAAATGTAACATTATTTTGACTTAGTAGTTATTTCAGGCTCAAAAAGGCCATGAGTGAGATTAAGGAAATAGCATTCCATATTTCATTTACTTACTATAATTCCTAATATTAACCCTTAGGAGGGGTGGGGTCCACATGACTAATGTTCTTTAATGCAATGACAAATTGTGCACCACACATATTCTGGAATACATTCAAGAGCTAAAGTCATAGTGGGAAAAAAATAAGATTTACTCCTATTATAACATCAAATACTGGTAAAAAGATTTGAATAACGTCCAGAAAATTCCATGACTGCTCCCAGATGCAATACAGTAACTACACAAGAAAAGCAGTTTCCAGGAAAATGTTTGTTTTGTTATCTATCACTTGTATTTTAAAGGAGTACTAGATTATTCACAAGGAAAAAAATTCAAGACGCAACAAAAGTTTCTAATTTAGCTTGGATAAAAGTAACCTCTTAGAAACACCAAACGTAAACGAAAATCTTAAATAATATTTTTATGTTTAACTAATAGGGCTATCTAAAGTGTAATTCTATAATTTTTGGATATGACAAGATATATTAATTCTGACCTCAACATGAGTTCAACACTTGGACTTTATTAAGTAAAAGCTAAAATAAAAATAAACTGTGTATTTGTATATCTTTCTTGCTCAATACAAGGTCAAATGGATTTTAAAATATTCTAAAAATATACTTATTTATTAACTATCAAAATTGAAAAGTTTTGTTTTAGAAAAGTTGATGCATATAGTATAGTCTTAACATAAGTAATGAAATCCTACAGAATATATCCTTCTTATGCTCCTTTCATGCCCCTTTCTCTCCCTGCTACCCCCCTTCCTTCTTCCTTTAGCTTTCAGCAGCCAAAGCAATTTTATATCTATTAAATAAATTTATCTTTAATGCACTGAGCATATCATTTTCTGTGCACTTCCTCACACTACAAATCAACTGCCTTATGTAGAAGAAAATCTAGTGAAATCCTTCTTTTGCTAAAGTCATCTCTCTCCCCTCATACGTAGTTTACTCCTGACCAGGACATGGAGGAATATGTCAGTGTCATTAAGGTATTTACTGATTTATAGTGTGATTGTCAGTCATTGATATTATATAAAAAAGGGTAAACCAAATTTGACAATTCACTCCTTACTTATTATAAATTTAAGGGTGTTTTTTTAAAAACAGTTTGAAATATCAATTTGGATAGGGGAGGTAGATATTTTCCTCAAAGAAATAAAATGGTTTTCCTTTCCCTGAACTATGTGTAGAAAACTACTGTAGAGAGGTCATTGAGGTGAGAATGCTAGTTGGGGGTGGGGGGTGGCTGGACTCACCAGCATGTGGCTCACATCTGAGACTAAGTTAAGAGGACTGCACAAGGGGATGAACCTTTAGGGTGAGAATAATTCTGAGAATGCCACAGGTCCAAAACCAAATGGGTTTGTACAAAAACTCAGTGGATTCCAGACTAGTGCTGTCTAACAGATGTAAAATGAGCCATGTATGCAATTCTGAATGTTCCAGTAGCCCTGTCAAAAAGGAAACAGGTAATTGCTGAGGCTAACCAGCAGACCCTGAGCAATGGATGAATGGGTTACTCTGACACATGTTTCTGTGAGAGGCCTAAGGGACTGCTTGGCTTTAGAAACCAAACAGCCCTGTTTGCTTGCCTCCTTAGGCTTTTATTGTAACAACGGCTTGAACTAAAATTAACTTCTAGATAATATCAGCAGGGTAAGTATCCCTGAGAAGACACATGCATCTGCAGTGTCCTTTAAGCAAGGATGTCTAAAGACTAAATGTAAAGATTCCAGTCTTGTTTGGAAAAGTCAAGGCAGGAGTGGCCACCTTCAGCCAGCTCCCCCTGGAGTCCCTGACCTTTCAGAGATTTCTCCTTACAAACTTTCTAACCAAGTCCTGTGCTCCCCCATAGGTAATGCTCATTTAAGTACTGTTATTTAACCCATATGCACAAAATGCTATCAATATTAATATTCATGAGATATGTAGCAGCCTTTTTAAAATACTGTTTTCAAATTCAAGTGTGAATTTAATGCACATTTTTCTTCTTTTTTTTTAATATCTTTATTGATTTTAGATAAAGGGAGGGAGAAGGAAAAAGAGATAGAAACATCAATGATGAGAGAGAATCACTGATTGGCTGCCTCCTGCATGCCCCCTACTTGGGAACAAGCCCACAACCCAGACATGTGCCCTTGATCAAAATTGAACCTGGGACCCTTCAGTCTGCAGGCTGATGCTCTGTCCACTGAGCCAAACCAGGTAGGGCTAATGCACATTTCAAATGCTCTAAAGCCACCTGTGGCTAGTTGCCCCCTTGCTAGTCAGCTCAGATTCAGACAATCTAGTAAATGAATCAAATTGCTTTTAAAATATAGTTTCAGGATCTTTAACAGCCAGATAAAAAGCACTAGATATAATCATGAAGCCAAAACTGCACTTTTATTATAGTGAGTTCAGATCTCTTTCATTTATTCTTAGAACTCCAGCTACCTAAAGACTTTTCTCTGAGGATTATTTTGTCATCCAATTCAATTTAACATACTCTCATTAATTCTAAACATATGTTATGACCAGCACCCCCCTCCCTACCCCTAACACACACACCATAAACTGCAGTATCCTATTCTCTACCAGGCATGGGGAAGGCCCAGCCTGAAGGCCCTATCATTTGGTCTGGCCCTGCCAAGGCAACCGCAGGCGGGACTTGAAATTCAATAAATCAAGGAGCTTTTTTCATAGCAACATAATTTTTAAGCTGATAATTTTGTATGTCCCGTGAATGATGTTATAAACATCCAAATGGTCCTTGGCAGAAAAAAGGTTCCCCACCCCTGCAACCCCTGGGAATTGCTTTAAATTAGGAAAATAATTCCGACTCACTTTTTTTTTTTAACTTCCCCAAGATATTTATTTATTTATTTATTTATGATGCTAAATTTTTTTTTTATTGTTTGAAGTATTACAAATAGTAGTACATATGTCTCCTTTTTTTTTTTTCCACCCATTTACCTCCCCCCGGCCTCCCCTACCCCCCAGTACATGCCTTCACCTGCCCGCCCCCCCCCCCCCCGCAGTGTCTTGTATCCATTAGTTATGCTTATATGCATGCATACAAGTCCTTCAGTTGATCTCTTACAGGCCCTGCCCCCAACCCCCACCAACCTCCCCTGCCTTCCCGCTGTAGTTTGACAGTCTGTTCAATGCTTCTTTGCCTCTGTATCTATCTTTTCCCCCATTTCAGCATCAGTATGTTCTGCTTAAAAATATGATCTGCCTAAGGTACAGAAAAATCCTTCTGTCAAAGCTTCATCTAAGTCTTTGTGTGGCCAGAAAAAAAAAATCAAGAAGAAAATGGCTTTGTTGTTTGTAAAAGTTTTATATACTAGGTCTTATTTTTTATTTGCTGTGGGCCTCTGGTTAAGTTTCAGAGTTAGGAAAAGACAAAAAACATCTCTTGTGTCGAGATGCAGTAAAGAACAAAATAGATTGTTGTGGCATCATGTAGACTGGCAAAGTATTTTATCCAGAATATTTGCTGAATAAGATCAAAATTAGTCAAACATTAAAGAGTCTTGAAGGTTGGCGTGTCACTTAGTTGCATAATAACATATAGATTACCATCCCCTTGGGGGATCAGTCTGAGCACATTATGCTGTAATTAGAGAAATGTTTCTCATCCTTAATACTGATCTTGGTTTGTGATGTGTCTGAAACTGAATGTCTTTTCTGAGGTAAGAGTTACCTGGGGGGTGACCCAGGAATAACAAGAATAAGGCAGGTATGCATATTACACTACCAAGGAAATCTCCAAGAGCACTGAACTTAGACCATTTATCCTGGACTGTCCTTTAAAATTCCAGTGATACTCTGGCTTAGTCTGGGAACTGTCCTGCTGCAGGACACTGTCCTGAGGACCATGGTGGTTGAGGTGTGAAAATGGATAAGGAAGGAATTCTGGGACATGTCTGATACCAATGAGTAGGGGATGGTTTTCTCAGGGTTGATGAAGATTAACAACCCGATGGTTTGAAAAAGAAAGTCCCCTATCAGGAGGAGATAGACCAGAGGATCAGGGAACAGGGCCAGGCATACTGTGTACACATGTGAAGAGTTTAACTCTGTGAATAATTTTCTCTTGGACTATTAGAGTGGGTTTGTGAAGCATAAGCTATTCATTTCTCTTCTTATATTGTACTAGGGGCCCAGTGCATGAATTCATGCACCTTGAAAGGAACTATGGGCCACGAGGCTGCAGTAGGCACAGGGGCAGGTCTCAGCCTATCCTCTACGCCCCCGCCCAGCCCCTCCCACCACAGCCCCAGTCCCCTGTCTGCTGGCAGCCCTGCTCCTGCCACCTCTCCCATGTGCTAAGCGATTGGGACCTGTGCCAGCAGTGGGTGCAAGTGGTGGCTGCTGCCCCAATCACCCCTCAGGAGGAGGGGGAGGTAGAGAAGCCCTGAGGGGTGATCAGAGCCAGCAGCCGTCACTCACACCTGCTGATGGCGCCAAGTGATTGCGACCAGTGCCAAGCACCAGCAGTGGGTGCAAGCGGCGACTCTGGTGCTGGCTGTGGGTGTAAGTAGGGCAGGCGCTGACGGTGGGTATGAGCGGCTGCTCCGGTACCAGCAGTGGGTGCCAGCGGGGCTGGCGCCAGCAGCAGGTGTGAGCGCTGGGTGGGACCGTAGCACATGAGAGCAAAGAATTTTCAGTAACCACCAGAGGCTGGCCCCAATGACAGTGACTGGCCCCCCACATTGGTCTGGTGCCCCTGCTCACCTCCTCCACCATCCCACTGCAGCCAACGCCGGCCATGTTCCGCACACACCCCCTGGTGGTCAGCGCACGTCATAGTGACCAGTTGTTTGGTTGTTCGGTTGTTCCAGTTGTTCCACCATTCGGTCTATTTGCATATTAGCCTTTTATTATATAGGATTCTTTTACAGCTTTTAAATAATCTTATGTGATAGAATAAAAGCAGGACCTGCTACATTATTTGCAAAATGGAATTTAAAAATTACTAAGAATTTCAACAAGGTGTGGTAAATACATAGAATGAAATGTGAGTTAGTCTTAAAAAGGAAGGAGATTCTGACACATGGTCAGTAGTAAGCAGCACAATATTAAAGACAAAAACAGTTTAAAGCAATAAAAGGTAAGTTACTTACAAAGTAATAAAACAATTAGACTAAAGGCAGAATTCTCATTAGTATTACTATATGCCAGGAAGCAATAGAATAATGCTTTTAAGTATTAGGAGGAAATAGTTGCCAATCTGGAAAGATCTATCTAGCTAAATTATCTTTCAAAAGTAAGATTGAAATAAAAACAATTTTGTAGAAATCCAGCCTGGAAGTTTACAACTAATGGACTGTCCATCACTGAAAGAACTACAAAAGGATGTACATCAATAGGAAGACAGTTAAACCCAGGATGGAGGAGTGGCATGCAAGAAATATTTTGTAAGTTCTCATTCTACCACCTTGTCTCTGGAAACTTTTTATGTTTTTTAACATTTTTTCTCTGTGCTGCATTCTGAATAACTTGTTCAGATTTTTCTAGTTTACTAAATCTCTATCTGTGGAGCTTTTAATCATTTTTTTAGTTGTTAAGATTAAGTTCAGATAAAGTAATAGAAAGACCCAATGTAGTCATGGATTTTTAAAAAACAGAAAAATGTAGGTTTTAATCAAGATGGAGTAACAAGGTCTAGATTTTTCCTCCTGTTTGGGAAAAAATACAAAACACATATAAGAAGCCATGGTTTTCAGGACACTGGACATCAAGTAACCTAGGATAGTGATCCCAATTGATGAGAAACAAACAAGGTAAGTCCTGTAATTGCCCTAGCTTTCTGCTTTAAGATAGTTTTCACTTTCAGGCTGTGTCACTGAGATAGAGAACTCCAAGAAAGCCTCTTTTATTTGAGATAAAGCTGAGAGTCTCAGGAGACCAAGACTGATAAGAGTTCACAGGACAGAATATTGAAGTGAGGAGACCTGCAGAAGGTACTCCACCAGTAGTCAATTATGTGATAATTATATGTGTGTGAGAAATCTATCTGATGCTAGAGGAAGAGGATCATTTAAAATTACACAACAACGTGAAATACTTAAGGTAAAAATCTTACAAAGGATGTACCCTGAAAACTATGAAAATTTGCTGAGAGAAATTAAAGAGGAATGAAATCAATTGAGAGATATACTTTGCAGAGCAGAGGATTCAATATTGTTATCAATATCAATTTTTCTCAAGTTGCTCTACATAATCAGTGAAACCCCCATCAAAATCCTAGCAAATCTTTTTTTTAGAAAATGAAAGTGATTCTAAAAGTCATTTGGAAATCCAAAAGACATATAATATCCAAAGCAAATGTGGAGAAGAACAGATGTGAAGGTTACTACTTGATGTTAAAATAAAAGGTTTTAAGTGGGGGTAAGTATAAGAACAAATATTCAATAGTAAATTTGCCCAAGTATTTCCATAAAAAAGGTTGTAAAACATCTCTTGTGTCGAGATGCAGTAAAGAACAAAATAGATTGTTGTGGCATCATGTAGACTGGCAAAGTATTTTATCCAGAATATTTGCTGAATAAGATCAAAATTGGTCAAACATTAAAGAGTCTTGAAGGTTGGGAACACATTAGAAAAAGGCTGCTTTCAAACTTGATAAATACAATTTTATTTCTTCATAGGTTACTTTTACCCTACACATATCTTAAAATGATTTAAAGTAGCTAGTAATTAAACAGAGATTTGTAACCTGACATACAGACTTTATACCCTTGTGTACTTTTCTAATTTTTCTTCTGTTAGATGGGAGATTGCTGAGTGACTTCCACTCTACAATACTACATAGATCTTATATTTGGCTCCCACTGTCTAGACTCCTTGCTTATTTTAGATCCATCTAATACAAGAAGGACAATGGGACATTTTCCAAGACTAAGAAGAACAACATGTAACTGGAGATGATGTCATAGTCCTTCTCCTGTAAGGAAATTTCCCATTATTGTTCCAAGAAGACAAATGCTTGGGAACGGCCCTGCAGGAAATGAATAGTTTCGCCATGAAGTCCAGTGCATAAAATGGCTTATAATGATGGCACCTTCTACTCAGTATCTTCCCTTCCCGAAAAAAAGTTTAATTCTTTTTAGAGAAGAAATTGGTAACTGGGGATTTACATCTCCTTTTGAAGAAAAGATTTCCCCATGTTTATGAAAAATTATACTAACAATAAATGATGCTTAACATTAGGCGTTAGGTTGATATTTCAGGTGTACTACTGCTTTTGACAGATATTGGGAAAGTCTTACATGTGATTAAAGTGCTACAAGTTGAGGAGGGGGAGTATCTGAGTCCATGAGTCTTAAGTATGCTTCTTTGGGATAGTGAAGAGGACTTTCCATTCAAATTTTAAAATTAATAATAAAGGAGACAAAGAAACACCATGCACTTTATTCCAAATGGACAAGATAAGCATCCCTTAACTGTTTCAGAGTTTGGCTATTGGAACATTAAGGGCTGCCTAGATATGAACTCTGTTCTCATTTTTAAGTGGCCTGATCTATAGTAGCCTTTTGCAATCAGATGTTTCCTCTGCCTCTCATTGACTTGTGCAGGCTCCCGAGTGTGTTTCACCAGAACCCTCATGATCTGGCCCTTGCTTACTTCTCCAGCTTTATTTTTTATGCTCCAGGAGCACATACATACACACATCCTAACCTCCCACCACCAACTTTCTCCCACCCTCCCTGAAGAGGGACCACACTCACCCTTAAAAGGTGAGCATATGGAAATTATTTCAGTTCCTTGTTTGGCCTAGGATCCCACCAGATTGTGGACCTTTGCCCATATTGTTCTATTTGCTTAAAGCATTATTTCATACATAGTCTTTTTTGTGGGCTATATGTTTGTGTACCACTCCACCTCCCAAATTGAAAAGGATAGTTTATGAAATAGGGCCTTTGGGAAGTAGTTAGGCTAGGGGTGGGGCCTCCATGATGAGATTAGTGTCCTTATAAGATGAAGACAACTAGACTTCTCTCTGCCATGTAAAGATACAATGAGAAGGTCTGTAAACCAGGAGGAGGGCTCTGACCATTCCAGTATCTGACCATTCCAGTACCCTGATCTTAGACTTCCAGCCCCCGGTATTGTGAGAAATAAATGTTTGTTGTTTAATCCATCCAACCTATGGTAAATTGTTTTAGTGGTCTGAACTGACAAAGACAGTCTCTATTTGGCTAACTTCCACTGATTCTCAATTTCAGCTTAGTAAGTACTTCCTTTGAAAAATTATTGGTTGATTCTGCTGATCAACATTAGGATTCCTTACATGTTCTCTTTTCCTCCTCTCCCCTGACACTAATCCCACTGTGTTTTTGGCAGACTGTATATCCTAAAAAGGGCCACACCTGTATCTCTTATCCCACATGCTCTTCACCTTGTTCTCCTTCATCCAGAAGTTAGGAGCAGAGGTTGACAGAATCTAATTCTCCTTCTTTGGAATCAAGGCTGGCCTTAGTAACCAATAGGATGTGGTGGAAGTGATGGCCCATGATTTCTAAGACTGGGTCAGAAAAGGTCTTAAACTTTTGTCTGTTTTTGTTGAGATGCTTGCTCTGGGGGAATTCAGTTGCCATGTAAGAATCCAATAAATCTAACACTGTCATACTGGAGAGAACACATGTAGGTGTTCCAGACCACAGTTCCCAAGTTACAGCTAAGCAAAAACTGCCATCCAAGTGAGTAAAGTTATCTTCAGATAATTTCAGCCCTCATTCATTAAGCATCCTCAGGCCCAGATATCATAGAATCTTATACCCTGTTCAAGTTCCTAAGCTGCAGAGCCATCCTATATAATAAAACCCTAATATGCAAATCGACTGAACAACAGAACAACCAGTCACTATGACATGCACTGACCACCAGGGGGCAGACACTCAATGCAGAAGCTGCCCCTGGTTGGGGCCGGCAAGTGGGTGGCACCAGGCTACCAGCCAAGGTGGGTGCCAGTGGGGCCGCCCCCTCCCCCCCATCACCCCTTTGGTCGCCCCACAGATCAGCCCTGATCATTGGCAGGCCTAGGGACCCTACCCTATATGTTGGGAACAGTCTATTAGATTTAAAAATTAAAACCTGGCAAGGCTACTCTAACACTGAAAAAACAGGATGATGCAGCAATGATATGCATGGACTCTGGCTTGCACATTTTATGGTCAGACCTGATTATGACACTTAATAACTGTGTGACAAAGCCTATTACTTAACTTCTCTCTGCTTCAGTGTTTTTCACCCATAAGATGGGAAAAATGGTACTACTGCCTCAGAAGGATCATGTTATATACTACTTTTTATAATCAGGGCAAAAAAATGTAGCTGCCCATACAACAGCAAGATCCTTTCACCTGTATGCAAAATATGGTCACTGGTGCATGCAGTGTCCTGGATTGCAAGAGGATGCTGGCCAGGCTGAAGGACCCCCCCCCCCCCCCCCACACACACACACACACACATACACACTCCCTTGCATGAATTTAGTGCACCGGGCCTCTAGTCAACATAATAAAGTGGCTGGTGTAAGCTGTTAGGTTTGGGGATAAGTTGTTGTACAGCACTAGTAACTAAAACATAATTATATCAATGCATATTCCCTTATCTAGGCTGTGAGATCCCACACCACATTCTAAAGGCATGTGGATAGGGACTACAGATAATTGATTTGTTTACCATTATGCCCTCAGCTTTTAGTTCAATGCCTGGCACAAAATAGGGTTTAGTAAATAATCTTAACTAAAGAAATAAATGGATGGATGGTTTCTTCCTCTAGCTTTGTGTCTATCTACCTCTTTCTCCCCCTTTGAGTTTGGCAATTTTATTATAAATAATTGGTTTGCCCAAGATATTGTTTCTCTTGCCTGTCAAATTCTATGTTATTAATTCCTACTGTGTTCCCCTTGACCATTACTTAACCCAGTGTTTGGTACAATGAAGTGGCAACATAAAAGGCCTTTGTGCCATCTGAGTCTCAGAAAGCCCATCTAATAGAGCTACCAACTGGGCCTAATTTCCCCAGAAGGGAACTGGAGTAGAGTGAGGATTGACTGGAGGCCATTAACCCTCTGAAGCCTGTGAAGTTGAGAGTGGTCTTTGTAAGGGTTCAGACCATCCATTAGCAAGATACTGCCTCTCTCTCTTTCCACATACCCTCCTAGAACATGGGGATTAAAGAGATTGCAAAGAGAGCAATCAGACCAAAACAGCACATCATCAGCTTCATGGGTGAGGAGTGTTAGCTGGTGGGGAGCAGGAAAGTGAAGAATGGGAAATTCAGCCATTGGGCTGTTTGAGATAATGTCCCTGCCTTCAAAAGTCTGTCTTCTTTCCTCTCAACCCCAAACCCTTTCCCTGCCCTTGCATGCATGCACACGTGCATACACACAGCCAGGAGGAAGTATAGCACCCTTAATCACATTTGGTTCTCACAGGATGGATGTAGCCTTCCATGCTGAGTACTGGTCCCAGTTATACAGACAGAATAATAAGAAGAAAGAGAACAGGGAAAATAGACAGAGAAGGTTGAGGGTAGGGAGAAGAAGGCTATCTGATATTTGGTGTTTTCAATATTCTATGAATTCAAATAAGAACTTTTTTGCATAATGCCATTTAATCTGAAACAAAAATCACAAAATAAATATAATTTCTAATTTTTAGACAAGGAAACTAATACTCCAAGAGTTTAAGTAACTTACTCAAGATCACATAGTTAATATATGTTGAAGCCATAAATTTTAGCCAGAGCTGGCTGTTTCTAAATTCCATGCTCTTTCCATCCAACTAGGTTATAGGAGTTTCTATTATTCTCTAGAAGTATCCAAATAGCCCACAGGGAGAATGTTTAAACAGGATATGATATGCAGGTCACTTTGATTCTGACTCTGTTTAGAATCAAACCCCCTATTATACCACATGTTTGAATTACACTTCCTCACACACTGCTTGCCTGGGTGCCTAAGCACAACCAGGAACCCCTAACTGACCTGGAGCACAGTGTCCTGGCCATGTCTTGAGGATAAAGAATTCATACCACCAGATCCCAACACAGCACATTGAACCATAGAGGAGACGGTTGAGGAATCCAGTTGTTGGCTCCCACATCCAGCCACACATTCCTTTATGCCCAAGAATGCACTTCTGTTTCTGGCGAAAGGAAAGTGACTCTCTAAAATCCATTCTGGTTGACCACAATAGCTATTTGGATCATAACAGCCATTATGAGTTGAGTTGGTTTTGTTAACTCCGCATTATACAGTATATCTATAAGCTCTGTTTGTTAAGGCAACAATCAGTAATTTCTTCAGTGTTTACAGCTATAAGTGATAAGGAACAAGGACCAGAATCAAGTGCGTAGGCTCTGGTTCAAGTTACTCAAAGATTTCAAGGAATTCTCAGAAGCATTTCACAGCTTCAGAAGTATGCTTCTCTGAAATGCAGGCTTGGGCAACTGAGAATATGGCCAGGGTTCTATCACTGATAGCCATATTGCAGAATTGTAACACAAGGAATGATCCTCAGCAATTACTTTTGTTTCATTTTATTTTTTCCAATTCAACAAACATTTCCTGATCATCTTTTACTACAGAGCATCCTGGTTAACTATTTAGCCCTACCCCGGGAAGTATGGAACGTGATCCATACTCTGACACCCTGTTGGACATAAGAAAAATAATCAACTAACACATGCCCCAGAGGGTGAGATGAGCCTTGCCCTAAGGACATTCCCAAAATTCAAGGGAGGCGCACAGAAGGCAGTGACATATTTGAATCTGATCAAGGGTTTACTCCTTTAGTTTGATTCAGTTCAACTTTGGAAGCCTCATTGGGAACTAGACACTAAGCTACAGAGTGAAATAAATGATCCTACACCCTTAACCTAACTAGCTCATCATACCTAGTAATTATAGAAAAGAAATTACATATTTCAGCAGATTACTTTCTCATTTACTACTCTTATGGTGGTTCAGAATATAATTGATGAGAATATATGCATGCTGATATTTAGTTCCCAAAGACAGAATATGTAATTATAATAGACTAGAGGCCCAATGCATGACATTCGTGCACTGGGGAGTGGGGGGCGGGGGGGGGGGTCCCTCAGCCGGCCTGTGCCCTCTTGCAGTCTAGGACCCCTGGGGGGATGTCCCCTTGCTGGCCCAGGCCCGATGCCCCCGGGGATAGGGCCTAAGTCTACAGTCAGACATCTCTCTCACAGTCAGGGCCTCTCGCAGTCTGGGACCCCTCGCTTTTTATCACCTGTCTGCAGCGAAGGCAGGAGAGGTTCCCGCCACTGCCGCTGTGCTTGTCAGCCCGACTTCTGGCTCATGGCTGTGGGGCTCCCCCTGTGGGGGCGCACTGACCACCAGGAGGCAGCTCCTGCAGTGAGCATCTGCCCCCTGGTGGTCAGTGTGCCTCATAGCGACATGTCATTCTGCCGTTCGGTTGATTTGCATATTAGGATTTTATTATATAGGATGGTACTTTACATATATGCTACTGTGCCAATAAGTGGTACTTAGGCCCTCCATTCACTTTTAATACACCTCACATTTCTACTTTCTCCTACATTGGGGGAAAAATACAAAGCTTCTTTCTACAAATCCTAAGGATGAAAAATTTTGGACTTCTCAGTGGAAATAATTTACATTAATTAATGTTTTCAAAAGATAAAAGGAGGAAGTTAGAGCAAGTGAGAAAGAAATAAACAAAGAAAATAAAACTGTAACTCCAGAAGAATAGGTACAGGAAGTTAGATAATTCAGAAAGAGAAAGGGGAAAAAAAATAGACCAAACACTATTAGGGAATTTTTTTTTAATTTGAACCCATGGTCTGATGTATTATAACACATCATATCTTTGCTTATATACCCAAAATAGTATTCCATTTAGTTCCAAGAAAATGACATCAAACACCAAAAGCAATGAATGACTCATAACTTAGAAAATCAGTTGAATGAGCTATAAAAATGGGTCCAAGTTTATTTTTAGCATTTAATAAAGTAGTTTCATTTTCTTCAAATAACAAGAATATGCAAAGGTATTCACTAAGGTCTAAAAATATATTAAAATATTGTGAATTCTATTTTAGCATGGTACCCTCCTTTTGACTTTCTTTTATTTTTATTTTTTTTAGTAAAGTACAGGGAACATAAAAGCACTCAAAAAGCTATCTAACCATGATGCTTGACAAAGAGGAATGAAGTATAATTGTGTGATAGTAGAATAAAATACAGAATTTATTAGAGCAGTAAAAAATGTATTAGAAATGAGACTATTTGCTTTAGTGTCTTAGTATTTTTCCAGTCTTCAGGAGTTCATTGTCAATACCACCAATTGTGGTCCCTCAGCAGTGGAGGTCACATTTTAATGGGCCTGACTTTATTGAGTCTGTGTTTTATTTCTCCACCAGTGTCTTTCTCACTTGATTTTTAGCTACAGTCATTCACCACATAAAATACCAGAACTAATAAGATGATTGGATGAAAATTCGAAATAATCACCATGTAACGTGTAATGTGCCATAAACGCGGTGTACACATATTATATATTGTGGCAAAACCTTGGTAATTGCCTGTCTGGTTTAATTTTCAGCTGAGTAAAGAGGAAAAATTCTGAGGTTGTGCTATCTTTTTCTTGATTATTATTATTACAAATAACTGTATCGGTTAAGGAACCACATAAAAATCCTCACTCCAGTTTTATATTTGTCAAATTTTCTGGAATTGGAAGCTAACCTAAGGTAAAACACTTACACAAGCACAGCTTTCCAGAGTTTTCTTACTTTTCTCATCAGAAATGAATTTCAAGTTAACCTTTATATAATAAGAAACAAGAATTCCCTATGAAATTATGGGGTAGCTAAACCCCAGGGCAGGGAGGGAACAGGACACAGGGAGAGGACATGGTGTTCTCACTTCCTTGTTAGCAGATGATTTTAAACCTGAATGGCTTTCTTGGATCTTGGAGTCCTGCTCCAGTCTCTGTACAGAGAAGAATCCATCATGATTTTGGGGTGGGGTGGGCAAGGCAATAGATTTGGGCAAAAGTCTGGTGTATATCAATTCCAGCCTCATATTTTTATTTTTAGGCTCTATACTCCGACTTAAAGTCCAAGGAAATCTTGGTGTGAGGGGGCAAGCTTTCTATCATGGCAAATTCTCAATTTTCTGCAGACGTCTAGCAGGTGTGTCAGGTGCTAAAGATTCCAGCATAAATAACCCCAAATCGCTATCTATGGGTAATTAAGAGTCTAATGGAAGAGTTTGTACTAGCTTCTTTGGCCTGTGATTAACAAACTATCACAAACTGGGTGGCTTAAGCAACAGAAATTTTCTCACAGTTATGAAGGTTAGAAGTCTGAGATCATGGTGTTCGCTGCTTTGGTCCTTTCTGAGGCTGCTTTGGTCCTTTCTGAGGCTGTGTCTTCACATCACCTAAACCTCCATGCGTATCTGTCTCTATATCTTAATTCCCCTTTTTATATCAGATCAGGGCCCACCCTAAAGACCTCATCTTCACTTGATCATCTGCAAAGACCCTATTTCCAAATAAGGTCACATTCGCAGGTACTGGGCATTAGAACGTCAACATCTTCTTGGGGGACACAGTTCAAGCCATAGAAGAGTCGTTCACATGGATAAAAATTCTACAGCCTGTGATCCCTATATTGAACTTAATCGCCTCCTGAAGTGCCACATTCTGGGCTTCCAAAACACAGTTCTATTCCAAACCCCTCTGCTACTTTACTGCCACTGTCTCAGCAAGTCCAGCAGCATTCGGGCCCCATCTTGACCTGAATGCTTGTACTAAACTCTAGGCTGTTCCTCAGTCCTTGCCTGGTATGTTGTCCCTGGTCTTTCACTGCACACTGATGTGACTTTTCATCAACAACCAAAGCCTTCTGTTCCAGGGGTTTCATTGTAAAGCGTATTTTACACAATAAACATTTTTTAAATATATTTTATTGATTTTAGAGGGGGGGGGATAGAGAGATAAAAACATCAATGAGAGGGACACATAGATCGGCTACCTCATGCACACCCCTCACCGGCAATCAAGCCCGCAACCCAGGCATGTGCCCTGACTGGGAATTGAACTGGGGGCCTCTTGGTTCATGGGTCGACACTCAACAACTGAGTCACACCAGCCTGGAAATAAACATTTTTTATGACTATTGTTCTAGATTCTACTGGAGCTTGGCACACACTCTTGCCGTCAATGAGAAATTCACAATCTAATGAGGTATAGTAAAAAAGTAAAACAGAAGAATAGAAGCCACCACAGGATGCTATGGGGGTGCATAGAATCAGTCCTGAATCCAGGCTGGGAATGAAGGAGAGGAGGGCAGGGAAGGCTTTCCGTAGGAGGGGACACCACAGCTGAGTCTCGACATATGTACAGTAGGATTTATTCAGACAATATTTAAAGGTAGCAAAAGAGGGGAAGTAGGATAGAAAAGCATATTGGGATAGACAAAACAATAGAAGAGTACATAAAAGATGCTAATTAAACATTGGAAATATTAAGTGAATAATAAGAAGAAAAGGTAACGTGGCTTTAAAAGTTGGGTCTGAGTTTGTTTGTATTCAATAAGTACAGTTTGTCTTAGTCAGCTTGGGCTGCTATAACAAAATACCATAGACCGAGTGGCTTAAACAATAGGCATTTATTTCTAACAGTTCTGGAGGCTGGAAATTCAAGATCAAGGTGCCAGCAGATGCAGGGCTCTCTTCCCGTCTTGGAGATAGCTGCCTTCTCACTGTGTCCTCACATGGAAAAGAGAGTAAACTCTGGTCTCTTCTTATAGAGCAGTGGTTCTCAACCTTTCTAATGCCGTGACCCTTTAATACAGTTCTGCATGTTGTGGTGACCCCCAACCATAAAATTATTTTCATTGCTACTTCATAATTGTAATTTTGCTACTGTTAATGAATCTGTGTTTTCTGATGGTCTTAGGCTCAACAGCAGCTGTTCTCAACCTAATCCCATCATGGGTTCTATTCTCATTATTTTATCTAAACCAAATTACCTCCTAAAGGCCCTGCCTCCAAATGCCATCACATTGGGAATCAGGGCTTCAGCATATGAATTGGTGGCTACAGAAGGATGCACGGCTTTCCCCAACCTGGGCACTAACAGTCTCAGAAAGGCTTGGGAAGAGTGATTAGCAGTTTCTCTCCAGCTGCTACTGCTTCATCACTATGGTCACCTGATGTCAGCCCCCCCCCCCCCCCCGCCCCAAGCCTCTGATCTAATGCTAATTTAGGTCCAGAAACCAATTAGACATCACCCCCTTCACCTGAACATAGAACTCTTCAGGCCCTGACACCTTGAAATCCAACCTTTAGGTAAATGTAAAAGTTCGGCAGATTGTAAAATCAACCATAAAGCTTGAATATTACGGGAGGGCTGAGCATTATGACTGAGTCTGCATAAAATAAAATAAGGTGGAAATACAGACCTTGTTAGTTACATAATCATCAGTGTGTTTTTTATGACAAAACCTCAGCATTCCTTTAAAGTAGTGTAGTTTTCAGGAAGGAAATAGGGGATGTCACATGTTTTTAAGTCATCAATAGTCTTGACCATCCCTTAAGCTGTAGAAAAATGCCCATATACGTGCCATTTGCCATCTTTTAGTATAAACTGTGTTGGTGGGAAGGAGACTGGTTAGAAAAAGAAAAAGACAGAGTGTACACATAAGAATATAAGTATCAAAGAACAGGTCAATAAGGAAGTGATGTGGCTAACCATAATCTGGCTCCTAGGATCCAGATTCTGGGCCATAGAGTAACTGTGTTCCCTTCCTCTGAGTCTCATCTGTCTTTTTCAACCCCTTTGCTGGTCGTTTGTGGGCTTAGCGTACTTCCTGGCCAGCACTAGGCATCATCCAGAGAGTCTAAACACACAAATACTCCTGGGGTTTAAGTTCCATCCCATTTCTATTTCTCAGAGGGAGAAGGAAGCTGGTCAGGCTCTGGAGTTCCACAGCCTCTAAGCAGGAAAAACAGACATTTATAACTGCTGTCTTTTGGGGGGCTTAGCTGTTTCTCTGAGATGCATTTGATAAAACCGGAATTCTATCTTTGATACAGAAAACAACCACTCAATGTTTTAAATAAGAATGAAATGTATTCTCTTCCTTCCACAGTCAGCCTTATTTAGAGGGGCTGTTTGCAGTGTTGATTCTAACTCTGTATTGCATGGCTCGAGAGAAACTATGAATTCATTAATCAACTCTGTAAAATTGATTTAATTATTACTATATACTGGAGGTTACAAAGAACTATTAGAACCATAACTAGCAAAGAACCTACTGTTAGCATGGGACTGACCACAGGATAGGAAGCTGTTTTTGTGTTTTGTTTATTGATGTAGCTCCTACACTGAGCATTTGTTTATTTAGTGCATTCTGGGTATTCAATAAACATTTGTCAAATAAATGATTGAGATTAGTGCTAGGGGAGGATAGTAAGTCCTTTCCAAGCTGAGAAGTGAGCACTCTTGGCTAAGGTGATCATAGCGGACTTCATGAAGGAAATGGAAGTTTAGCCCTGCTTTCAGGAAAGGGTAGAACTCCATGCAGCAGGTGGAGGGATGACAACAAAGGGTTATTCTTCCAGGTAAGAAGACAAAGGTGAGTCAAGCCAGGAGACTGGGACACCCAGAGCATTTTCAAGAGGAGGAAGGGTCAGAGGCTGGGCAGCAGGAAAAAAGTCTAAGATAGACAAGTTAGAGTCATACAGGGCAAGAGAGTGTACTGGGTGCTCTGGTTCATGTGACTCAGTTGGTTGAGTGTCATCCCATGCACCAAAAGGTCATAGGCTCAATTCCGGTCAGGGCACATGCCCAGTTTGCAGGCTCGATCCCCAATAGGCAGCGTGCAGAACGCAGCCAATGGATGTTACTAGCTCACATAGATGTTTCTCTCTTTCTCCCCCTCCCTTTCTCTCTCCCTAAAATCAATAAAAATATTTTTTTAAAAAGAGTGTGCTGGGTGAGGCAAGCATTTGAAATCACTTCCGAATTGACTCCCCAGTGTACCTGAGAAAGGCAATCATGCACAGACAGGAGAGCTGTGGGGAGGGAAAAATACACAGATAAGCAGACTGGGCCTGGGAGATACAAGCCCCACCCCCATAGGGCCCCGCAGAGTCATGCTCTGCTCCTTCCTGCCTTAATTTTAACCTTTAGAAAAAGGAAATTTAGAAAAACTTGACTTCCTATGTACTTTTCCAAGTGATTCATAAGGATTATTATGATCATAACTAATTTTGATGTAAGATATGAATATGAATAAGAACTGACCCCAGAAACCTCCAGGAGGCTGCTTTTAGCCATAAAGGATCTTAGGAAGGAACAGCCACCCACTGTCCCCTCTCCTCAAGGTCATGGTCTCAGATGGAAAACTGTAAGACATGTGGTAAGCCTAGGCCATTGCATTTTAGGACCTCCCCAGACAGAAGTGTGTGTGTGTGTGTGTGTGTGTGTGTAATGTGCATGTGTGCGGTATGCGCATGTGTGCATATGCGGTGTGTGTGTGCCTGGGTGTTATGTGTGGTGTGTGTGTGGGTGTGGGGTGTGATATATGTAGGGATGTCTAGGCACTGAAAGAGTTCAGGGATAAAAGTGACATGGGGCTCAGGCTATGCCAAGTTTCTCCTGAGCAGGGCCTGTGCACACACACACACACACACACACACACCAGAAAAACAAATTAGTCAGGAAAAGGACAAAAATCTCTCATGAGATTAGATTTCTCAATAAAAGATTTACATGAAATTGTGTATACTTCAGGAGAAATGAACTTTTCCTATCATTAGCTTTCACATCAATGTTGCATCTTCTAAATTGGAGCTATCAGCCAATTCCTGCCCCCGCCCCCTACCACATGCATCCCTCTGCCTTTATCTCACTCTCTTGCTTCCAGGCAGGCTGTGGCCTCCTGGATGATAGGAACTGATTCATTTACATAGAGGATTACTTGTTACAGAGAGGTGCTCAGGGAATTTTTTTACTCCTTGGGATCCAGAAGGGGCTTTGAAGGACAGCATCCTTGGGTGTCTAGCAGCATGAGCTTGATCATCCCACAGAACCTTGGAATCAATTGCATGTGTGTATACACACACACACACACAAACGCACACAAATATACACACAAGCTCACACAGACATACACAAACACACATGCACACATACACATATCCTCACACAAACACACTTTGCCAAAAACAACCATTACATTTTAAAATCATGTGATCTACTTCAATATCCATGAATAAACATGTTTCCTGAATACAGCATAACCCATTCCATGCTAATACAGTCTAATTCTATTCTATGGAATTCGTTCTTTATATCAATGTACTGAAAGGTGTCAAGTGTCATCCGCCTCTCCTTTCCCCTGAGTGACCACTCTCTGCCCAGGAGTCTAGAGAAAAATTAGAACTTGAGAGCATGGCAAAGGAAGTATATGCACCCACGTGCAAGCACACCCAGGCAGGCATACACACATGTATTTAATAGAAATCTTTATTTTGCACACACTGTCTCTAAACCCTTTTCTTAATCTGAAAAATGTAGCCTGAGTATTAGAAAGGATAACAATCTCTCCCACATATAAAAGTGCAAACAACTGAAAGTGGCTTTTCATGTCTTTGTCTCATTTATTGTATTGTATTGTATTGTATTGTATTGTATTGTATTGTATTAATAATTCATTTTAAGTGCACCTACATCTACCCAATCCTGGAAGTTTCAGGAATGCTTATCAGCTTAATATTGCACTTTTGCAATACCACTTATTTAACATGATGATTGCTAAGATATTCTTTCTGTGCTTTGAGAAGCAGATAAGATTACATACTTAACACTTGCTGCTTTCAGATGTATGCCTACTCCAGGAGGGAAGCAAGAATGCCTGGGTCTCTCTTTTTCCAAAGGTGAGGGGGTGGGCTGGGGTGAGTCAGATGCTGCCACTCTAAGGGCTGAGAAGAAGCTGGCAATCAGGGGTCGAGGATGCAGCCCCCTACTTTCTTGCCCCCTCACCCTGTGCAAATAAGGGCATAGAACCATTTAGCGAAGCCAAGTTGATAACCCCCATCCAGAGGGGTTGAACCAATGTTTGTTGAAAGCCACATGGTGTGGGATATCATGAGCTCCCTCCCTTTCTCAGCAACTATCCCCACTGGGCTGGAATATGAAGCAGGCCTGTGGCCCCTGTGTGTGGGACCAGATATTTTTACAGACTGTGTTTAGATGTGCTGGAAAACCCCTGAGCAAGTCCCTGCTGCCCTAGACCCTCTGGGATGATAGCCAGGTCCAGTTTTTGCCCCTAGTCCTTAAAGGAATATGATTTATGTAGCCCTGAGGCTTAAACTTCCATAGCTGAAGTATAGGTTCTTAGTTCTAACAACTTTCCAGATGAGGAATCACTGGAATAGCAATGCTTTTTTTCCCAAGTAGACACCATTCTCTGAGTGCTTCATGCCAGCCAGGTCTTATGTTGTGCCGAGCATTTACATCATCTAGTCCTCAATCAAAGTAGAAGGTAACATCATTATGCTGTTTCGTACCTGAGAAACTGAAAAAAGAGAGTGTGAGCAGCTTGCTCAGATCTCACAACTAATTAACTACAGAGCTGTGGTTTGAATCTAGGCTTTTAACTCCACTTAAGTATTTGAAAGATGGTATGGTTCTTACATATCAATTCATTCCTTCATTCAATATTCATGGGCAGGAAAAACACCCATGAACAAAACAGACAAGGCTAGGAATTTAATAGAGGTTATGTGTTAGTGGGTAAAGACAGAACGTTAGCAAGTATGGAACATGTTATGTGGTGATTAAGTGCCACTGGTAAAAAGAAACTATGGTAACTGAGATCGAAAGAGCCAGGGGTGGGCCAGTACAACTTGCATAGGAAATGATGAATTCCTGATGCTAGGACATAAAAATGCCTCCCATCATGTAGAGAACAATTTCTAAACTCCTGGAACTTGTCACATTCAGCTGTGATGGCAGCATGATGGTTCCCCAGCCAGCATAGCAGGAATCCCTGCCAAATAGGTGTGTTTCAACTCATTGGACCGTTGGGTCCGAATGGAAATGTTTCAGCGCAGATGGGTTGAATGGCACAAGTAATGGTGCAGTCCTTGCTGAGCCTCACTCTCCCACCTTGATTTGGAACTAATCTCTTCCCCTTCTTCTTCACAGGGAGCTTTTGAAAACTGACGCCCACCAATCTGGAAACCATTTGGAGATACCCAAGAGAAAAGGGCTATGTACCAATGTAATTATCAGTATTGTTCCCATTAAATATGACATGATTGGGAATTACTGGGGAAAACCACAATGATGAAGGAAGGAGTTTCAAAAAGTATGAGAAATTAGCATGTTTAAAGATTGGCCAAAAAATCAGGAGGTTGATGAACTATCAGTGTTTCTAAGCTGTATAAATAAGCAGCTTTACAAAATAGTATGATTTAGAGATCTTGAGAGAATGTGGTCCCATGCTTTGGAAAACAAGTGGTTTAATAATGTAACAGTATACTTTGAAGGGATTACCTTTTCCAGAAATAGCAATGTTTGTTAATACCCACATAGAGGATAAGGAGTTCTTGCATCCAAACAGACCTACCTGGCTGCCCAAGCTACCTGGATGTCAGACTGTAAATGGCCTATCAAAATCGTTGTTAGAACATGCAGTAAAACCAAGCATCTTTTGCTTCGGGCAGTGGTCGGCAAACTGCAGCTTGCGAGCCACAAGAGGCTCACGAGCCACGGTTTGCCGCTCTGTTGACTAATGAGTTTGCCGACCACTGGCTTAGGGGGAAGTGAAAAGTAAACTGCAAAATATTCCATATAAACCCATAAAACTCCATCAGATTTTACACCTTTGACTCCTTTCTAATCCTTTTCAATACCCACAAATGCTTTTTAGTAAGTTAAGTCCTTAATTAATTTTATTAGGTAATTAATGTAATAAACACTTTAAACCTTATATAGTCTCATATCATGTCATTTGAAAAAACCTAAAACTTTGATTTTCCAGAGACCAGTTTTCCAAGATTGATAGCATAAATGGGCTTGTTTCTGTTTCAAATTTGTGCACAAAACATGTTCCAATATCATCCCTCAGTTGAGAAAGAGAAGCTCAGGAAGATTCTTCGAATATAGTAGCATTGTGATGACAGATTTTGGGCCCATCTAAATTTTGCTGTGTGTCTTAATTACTTAATACATTTCTTGGGGGAAAAAGGTCCAAAAATCCAAAGTGATGGCAGTGGTGGTGATTACATTTACTTGGTGGTGATTAAATTACTATCTATCTATCTATCTATCTATCTATCTATCTATCTATCTATCTATCTATCTATCTATATATGAAAGCCTAAGCAACTGTTACGACCGGAACAACAGAACGACTGGTTGACCAGTAGCTATGATGCGCACTGACCACCAGTAGGCAGATGTCCAACACAGGAGCTGCCCCTGGTGGTCAGTGTGCTCCATAGCCAACCTCTGCAGCCCTCCCTCTGGGCCCTGATCGGAGGGTGGGGGTCTGGCAGGCCAACCTCCCGCAGTCCCTCCCCCTGGGTGGCTGGCCCCTGATAGGCCTTGATCACTGGCCAGGCTGAGGGATCCCACCCATGCACAAATTCGTGCATTGGGCCTCTAGTTATTTTATAAATGGCATAAAATAGACACCAGATTTCAAAGATTTAGTATAAAAAAATAAAAGTATCATTAATAATTTTATATTGATTATATTTTGAAATAATAATACGTTGGATATATTGAGTTAAGTAAAATGTCAGAGTTTGCCCCAGCTGGGTGGCTTGGTTGGTTGAAACATTGTCCCATAGAGCAAAAGGGTTGTGGGTTTGATTCCTGGTCAGGGCACATACCCAGGTTGCTGGTTCGATCCCCAATCAATGTTTCTCTCTCACATCAATATTTCTCTCTCTCTCTCCCTTCCTCTCTTTCTAAAATCAATAAAAAACATATCCTCAGGTGAGCACTAAAAATGTTGAAGTCAAATTTACCTATTTCTTTTCATATTTTTAGTGTAGTTACTAGAAAATGTAAAAGTATATGTGTGGTTTGCATTAAACTTATATTGCTCTACAGTTTAAGAAAGCACAAAGAAAATGTTTGTTTCAGTTGGCCTCAAAGTATTTTTAAAATTCTGAAGCAATTTGGAAATTGTATTTAAGCAATAATCATCTTAAGGAGGTATAAAATTAGATTATTAAGTGCATGCTTTATACTTACCCCTACCCCTAATTTTCACACTCCATTTCAAACAAGAACAATGACAGGCAAATATACATAAATAAGTAAAACAATGTAAGTAGGTTCAAGCACAGTAAGCTTCTACATGCACCAAGTTCATGGACCAGAAAAGGAAGGCAGTCAACAGCATACAACACAAAAATCTAAGCTTACTTCTAGGCAGGAAGCAGGCAAAGATATTTGGAAGTTAGATTCATCTAAAGTAATGGTAACTAAAATTATGCAAAGTGGCAACAGGAATCAAGCTGAAGGCTTCAGTGGAACACTCCCGATTTAAAGAAAACAATTCAAAAAAGGTAACAAATGCTCTTTAATTGTTGCCTGAAAATTTTGTCTCCTTCTTAAATTACTAGGACATAAAAACAGCCTCATCTTCAGAATCTGAAAGATGTAACTATTGGCTCTATGACCATATTGGCCATAAACCTTAACCCATATTTTAAGGAGCATCAGCTCCAAACCTGCAACATAAAACTTGTTTTGGTCAGCAAGCCCCAAGGAGCCAGGTGGAGGCAATCAATGAAACAACTTAGAGAAAGAGACAAGGGCAGAGAAGGAAAACAAACAAACAACAAACAAAGACATGCACACGTTTTTCTCAAAATGATCCTAAAAACTATGATACCAAAACAAAGTAATGTAATGCTAAGACAGATATCCAATACAAATTACCTAGAAAAAGATACATTTAATCAAGCAAAACTAAAGTATAAGAATAGTCTATTAGAGTGTCCTCCTGATACCCCAAGGTTGCAGTTGCATTCCCGGTCTGGGCACAAACAAGAATCAAACTATGAATGCGTGAATAGGTGAGACTACCACCCCCCCCCCCCCGCCCCCCGCCGCCTTCGTCTCTCTCTCTCTCAAAACAACAAATGAAAATTTTAAAAAGAATAGTCTGCCAAAGACTTTAAAATAAGTACATTTAGGGTGATAAAGGAGGTAAGTCAAAGAATAACTTTCACTAAAAATAGAACACAGAATTGGCAAGCAAAAATTGGAAGAAATTAAACAAAACAAGCATATCTTAAAGAAAAAAATGTAAAAATTTTAAACTTGAAAAATATTCATTGAAAAGGTTTTGAAAAACAGCCAGGATGTACAGAATCAGGAAATTGGAAGATATTAATGAGGATTTCACTAAAATGCATCACAAAGAAACAAAGAGAGAAAAATATGACAAAGCAGTTGAAGGTTTTAGAGGATAAAAGGAAAAGTCTAACATATCTGTCTAAAGAATTTTCCAGAAAGGTAGGAAAGTAATAGTTAAAGAGATATTTGCTAATGTTTTTTCCAGAACTGAAGAAAGACATGAGTCCTAAGTGGAAAAATTAAGTCCAAGGGCTCATAGTGAAGATCAATATTAATTACTACAAAGTAATACATGCGGTGAGTCTACAAACAATCAAGAACAAAGGAAGGGGAGGTCTTAGAAACTACTAGAGTAAATAAGACAAATTACCTAAAAGACTGACAGTTAAATTGACAGCAACAGTAGATAACAGGATATAAAAGAATAATATCCTCAAAATGCTAAGTGAAAGTAACTTATCCTAGATGTTTACACCTAAATTATCACTCAAACATAAATGAAGAGCAATACATGTGTTTCTAGATTCAGTAAGAAATACCAAGAGAGTTTATCATCAACTGATGCTCATAGCACAAATATTAAAGTTTGTATTTAAGTAAAAGGACCCAGAGGGAAGGCATGGAATTCAAGAAACAATGGTAGCTAGGTAGTTTGGCTCAGTCGACCTATGAACCAGGAAGTCACAGTTTGATTCCTGGTCAGAGCATGCAGGAGGTAGCCATCAGTGATTCTCTCTCATCATTGATGTTTTTATCTCTCTTTCCCCCTTTCTGAAGTCAATAAGAAATATATATATTAAAAATATATTTTAAAATATATATATATTTAAATATATATATATTTAAAAAGAAACAACAGTAAACATAAT
Organism: Corynorhinus townsendii; assembly: GCA_026230045.1. Classification (NCBI taxonomy): domain Eukaryota; kingdom Metazoa; phylum Chordata; class Mammalia; order Chiroptera; family Vespertilionidae; genus Corynorhinus; species Corynorhinus townsendii. The sequence continues at coordinate 135,819,054 of JAPDVU010000002.1, read as the reverse complement.
ATTAACAACAAACATGTTGGTTAATTTAACTCTATGTTAAAAGTGATTTTAGCAATTGTGAAGAAAAAGTTTTAAAATTCCAGGAATTAGCTATTTAATTGGTAGGTAAAATTGCTGAAGTTTGTAGCATTTTTTTTCTTTAAAATACATAAATTTATTTTCTTTGTTTTCTAAATTTATTTTTTTATTATAGTTGATATACAATTCCAAAATGTTTCAAATATATTTAGACTTTGGGAAAAATAATATAATCAAAGATTGGTGATGGTAAGTAAAATAATAGAAATAATAGAATTAAAATAATGGAAATGCTTCCAAACCAACAGAGTAGGGGAGAGAGATGCATGGAGAATATTCAATACAAAACAAAACAAAAAAATGCACAACTTTATTCAAAAGAAAACATGAATATATATAGAATTCAATAAAATAGATAGTAAAAAAGAAAATAAGATGGTAGAAATAAATGCAAATATATCAGTGATTATTAACCACTAGAGGCCTGGTGCATGAAATTCATGCATGGGGGGGGAGAGGGGAATGTCACTCAGCCCAGCCTGCACCCTCTTCAATCTGGGACCCCTCGAGGGATGTCCAACTGATCCACAGGGATCAGGCCTAAATGAGCAGTTGGACATCCCTCTCACAACCCAGGACTGCTGGCTCCCAACTGCTTGCTGCCTGCCTTCCTGATTGCCCCTAACTGCTTCTGCCTGCCAGCCTGATTGCTCCCTAACCACTCCCCTGCCAGCCTGATTGATACCTAACTGCTCCACTGCCAACCCCATTGCCCCTAACTGCCCTTCCCTAATGGCCTGGTTACCCCTAACTGCCCTCCCCTGCAGGCCTGGTCACCCCCAACTGCCCTTCCCTGCAGGCCCGGTCACCCCTAACTTCCCTCCTCTGCCAGCCTGGTCACCCCTAACTGCCCTGCCCTGCAGGCTTGATTGCCCCCAACTGCCCTCCCTTGCAGGCCTGGCCCCTCCCAACTGCCCTCCCCTGCTGGCCATCTTGTGGCAGCCATCTTGTGTCCACATGAGAGCAGCCATCTTGTGTGTTAGAGTTATGATCTTGTGTCCACATGAGAGCAGCCATCTTGTGTGTTAGAGTTATGGTCAATCTGCATATTACTCTTTTATTAGATAGGATGAAAATGGATCAAACTCATCAGATAAATGACAGAAATAACAGATTGGGAATTTTTAAGACAGCTATCTGCTGTTATGAGAAATACTAAAGAAAATCTAAAACAATTTAACCGAATGATTGACTGGTATGGGAAAGTGGTACCATGCAATTAATTACCAAATAAATTTTGCATAAAAATAGTAATACTAGACAAAATAGAATTTCAAACATAACACATTAATAAAAATAAATGTGGGTACTGCATAATCATTAAAATCTACCAAGATATAGTAAACACAAACATATATTTGGAAAACTTTTTATATTTGCTCTTAAATGACTCATGGAGAGAAATATCACAGTAGACATTGTAAAGTATTCATATATTTTATGTATTTTGAAGCTATGATTTTTAGGGACATAAACATTTATGACAATTACAAAATATTTACATCAGAATAAAAAGTACTGCTTTTAAAAATTGTTAGATATAGCTAAAAGGTTTTAGAGATAAACATACAACTTTAAATAAATTAAAAATTGATAATGGGTAAATTAAATTTGCAACTTCATAAGCTTAAAAGAAAAGAGCAAACACAAAGAAATTAAAAAGGAAAGAAAGCAGAAATTAATAATATATAGAAAAGAGAAACAGCAGAGATTATGAACAGAATCAATGACTACTTTTTAAACAAATTTACTAATATATAATTTGCATGCCAGTTTATTCATCGGAAGTGAAAAACTCAATGGTTTATAGTATATTCACAGTTTTGCAACTACCACCACAATCTAATTTTAGAACATTTGTATCACTCTGAAGAGAAATCCTGGGCCCTTACAGTCACTATGAAGTAGTCATTAGACAACTACTAATCTTTCTTTTCCTATACACCTGTAGCATTCAAAAAACTCTCCACAAGAAAAATCCCAGGTCCAAGTGGCTTCACTTGGTGAGGACTATCAAACATGTAATTTTTCCTTTATAACTTTAAAAAATAAAATAAAAGATGAGACACTTTCCAACTCATTGTCTAAGGTCAGGATTATCCTGATTCCAAAATCAGACAAAAACATCACAAGAAAAGAAACCTTTACATGCAAACTCTATGTTTTGACAGGAAGTTTTTGTGTCATTTGGCTTCAAAAGTCAAATCTGTAATCAGCCACAAGAAATTCAGCCACAGAGAATGTGCTGTAGATACAAAGTTCTAAGAGCTCTGGTTGGAAGCCATTGTGCTTTGCCCACGTTGACACAGCTTGGTGCATGCCCACAGGGTGTCTTCGGGAGCCGGTCTTAGGTTCTGTGAGACTACATATTCCATTCCTGTTTACAAAAAAAGTGCTAACAAGTCCGGAAGCACCTCCTCTTTAAAGGAATTGCATTAGTTTCATAACTGAGGGCAAGACCATCCATGTACAACTGTTGAATTGAGCAAAGTCAGGATTTGTTTCCATCCTCAGAAAATCTTTCCTCATTATCACCCATAGCAACCCAGTACCTTGAGCTCCTTTCTCCACTCTATGTCAGAATCTCTCAGACTCTTCATTCACACTAAAGTCTAAATGAGTAATAACAATACACAGAATGTTTCAACTAGACTGTGTGCATTTTACCAGAGACTCAAGCTTAAACCTAAAGACTGAAAAATTGATCATTTCTGTCATCAATTATATAGGGATAATTTAAGGGGCAAGGTTGTGTGAGTACAGAGGGCCTCTGGATCTTCCTAGCTCCTAAAAGCAACACACATACTAGGAAGCTATTTTAGCTCAGATGGCAAATTCTAGCTGCTGGAAACAAAAAGAAGCAAACACTCTAAGTATGCCTGTTTGCATGATTTCCAGAAATTTGTCTAGGATACACATAGTAGATGTTCTATAAGCAAAGTACAAAAGACTCACTAAGGAAACATATCTGTATCCAGGTTGTGCTTTCTAGAAGCAAATGTGTCTTTTCTTCCAATGACATAAATGGCCAAGATTATTCAAAACCTCTGTAGATGCAGCCTCACATGGATAAATGACTTGAAAACTCATTAATTTCAATAACATGGGACCCTCTAGCAGGCCTTTAAATCCTTTAATGATTTAGATGTTTCTACTATCTGATAAACAGTCACTTTGAATCACAAGTATTTGGTGCTATAATCACTGGGGAATGTGTGGCTAGGCTTCAGAAAGACCTATTTCCCTCATTTGCCTCTGAGCTTAAGAGCATCCAAAAGACAGGTATTGTGTTTGCTCTGGGACCATGCAGTCCCTTAATTCCCACTGGCACCATCTGGACTAACTCCATTTCAAGACCAGCTAGGTGAGGTCTTCTAATCATTGGCAGGTCTTGTATCTCGAAGTCAGATCTCAGTAACTGCCAGTGGCTTAATCCTTCCCTTGCAATGCCATATAAAGTGTTTGTTTTCAACCTTTTCATTATAAAAACAGCAGAGGGTTGTACCATTGGAAATCTGATGAATCATCAGGGTGAACTCATGGGTTAAAAATGGGGACAACTAAAATTCTAAATGAATGGTGGAAAGAACTTAAATTTCTATTGACATCTTTAGGTTACAAACATAGGGCATGAAAAGATGTAGGCAGCATAAAGATGGAAGAGGAAATAAAAAAAAAAAAGCTTTCCATTGAGTAAAGCACCCAAGAGACAGCCCTGGGAGGCTGCTCCTTTTATTTTATTCTGTAATAAAAAAGGAAAAATAGAGATATTTAAGAAAGATCAGGCCAAAGGTGTTTGTAGAATGTGCTACGAACTCATTCACAGAAGCACCAACATATTTTAGGGCAAAGTTTGTCTAAAAATAACTTGCTTCATCAATTCAGGGACATTTTTTCGTTCTTTTGCCAAGAATCCAATTAACATGTATTGTTTCTTTCAGGCAATTTTTATGTGGCTTTTATATCTCACACTCTTTCAGAAAGAAAATTCATACAACCAAGTGAATGTGAGTAATACTGTGTGTGAGTAGCTAAGATTCTAAGGCTCATAAAACAGTTATTGATTCCCTCTGGACCAGGATATTTATAAAGATCAAGTGAATCATTTAAGCTACTCTTAAAGGTCTCTTCCTCTCTACCCCCAGGTTCCACCCTATTTCAACTTGTACAGGAAGCTAGTGCTCAGACTCTCTGCCTCTGTGAAGCTGGCAGTGAATGGGCAAGTGAAAAAAGACTAGGAAAGAGGAGCCAGCCAGGGACTTTCAACATTTCTCAGAGCTTATGCCATAACTGGAAATACTTAAACCTAAAGGGTGAGACCAGCCTATCTTCCTGGAGAATCAATGAATAATAATAAAACACTTGAATAGTAAAAGCATGCCAAATATATTAAGGAAGAGGATGCACATAAACTTGTAAGGTAAAACACAGTAGACTTCAAAGGTATTTCATGATTCCTTTTTCCTAAGTGGGCCACATTGGATTGAGCCTCCAATCTCCTGGAAGCCACTCATCACACAATATAAAGCTGAATTCCAGGAAACAGCTGTATGGAAAATTCATTTTGGAGAACATTATTATTAATCAAACAAAATATTCAGGACAGATCACGATTAGCTACAAATTTTAATATTATAACAAACCTTAAAGAAAATCTGACCTATCCTATTATTTTAAAGATGAAAATGAGAACAAAGATAAAAGATAAAGGTCTTGGGTGGTTTTCATTTCTCCCTAATAGTGCCCAGGGCTAAAGTTTTCCATGCACTGAGCAACTGACCATTCTCCAAACACGCCATTGTGTCTTTGCTTACAATCTTCTTTTTGCATGCAATGCCTTCTTCTTTGCAAAAGTTTTACTCACTATTCAAGACCCAGCTTAATATCATCTTCCTGGGGAAATCTTTCTCTACTCACCCAGCCAGCTGCTTTCTCCACTATGCTCTAATAGATCTTTAAATATAATGTTGCTTATTCTCTCTCAACTTAAAAAAAGTTAACATCTGTTCCTGAGTTCCCTCTCAGTGCCACTCTTCACTGATTCTTGAAAGAATTGTTTTCACACTCAGGCTATGCTTCCTCACCTTCAATTTACTTCTGAATCCACCTCAACTGGCTGCTGACCTCTCCACTTCACTGAAGTTATTCTCGGCAAAGTCACCAATGATTTCTATGCCAGCGGTCCAATGGACGGTTTTCAGTGCTTACCACACTTGCTCTCTTGGATCTTCTACAGTTGATCACCACCTCTTTAAAACACCGCTGGCCTCTGTGACACCATACTCTTCTGGTATTCCTCCAATGACTACAAACATTTCTCTCAACTTCCTTTGGAGTTCATCTTACTCTCCTGGATCTGTAATGTTAGTTTTTTCAGAGCTGAGGTCTCAATATTCTTCTCTCTCTTTCCTTTCTTTCTTGGTGATCTTGTCTACTCCCTGTCTTCACATTCTATATCTATATCAACAACGCTCAACATATGTCTATAGGCAAGATCTCTTAATGAGTTCTAGATTGTAAATTAAACAATGTTTACTTATATTGCTAGCACTATCATGATTACAAGAAATAAAATCCCACCAAAATCTAGCTAAGTAAAATAAAACAGAAAGACAGAGAGACAGAGGGGAACAAGGAAGAGAAAGATTGGTTAACAGGTACTGAATCTTAAAGCATGTACCCAAACTGGGGATTTTGGGATTCTTTTCCTCCAACTCATATCTCTGCATATTATCTTCATTTTTTAAATCCAACATAATTCCCATAGAGAAGAAATACTCATCAACATCTCTGAAATTTAAAGCCTCTTAGCTCTGAAACCAGAGTGCAAAACATTTCTCTTCTGCCCACTCAGATTAAAAGAAAGAATTTGATTGGTTCAGTGAAACTCGTATGGATTTCCTATGAGTCAGTCATGTAGCCTGAGAGTTAAGATATTAAAATGGATTTATATTGAGTCACATGAACACCTCATAATTACCAGAGGAATAATGTTGGGCCAGCCAGTCACCCAATGTGTATTAAACAATGCAACATTTCCATTTGGATCTCTCACAGGTATCTCAAGGTGACAATATTCAAAACTTAACTAGTAATGTTCCTCCAGAAAACCTGTTTCTCCTCCAGTATTTTCAGTCTCAGAAAATGACACCAACACTTACGGGCTTGCTCAGATAAAACATAGAAGAGTTATGTTTAACAATCCCTCTCCCTTACTGTCACCATCATCCCAACCACCATACAATCATCATGGCCGATTCTGGAGCCAAGAAATATGTTGGATTCATGCACTTTTTCTGTCTCCAATATCACCCCCCTAGTTCAAGTTAATGTCCTCTCATACCTAGATTATTGCAATAGCATACTAATTGGGTTCCTACTGTCCACTCTTGATCTGCTTTCATTCTTTATCCTCAAAACAGAATGAGTACCTAAAAATTAACATTCATTCTACCTTGTTCCTGCTTAAAACCTTTAAAAAGCTTCTCATTGCTCTTGAGTAAGCCCTGAATCCCTAACTTGCCCTCCAAGCTGTGGAGATACAATCTCTGCTTTCTTTATTAACCTCATCTCTTCCCACTCTCACTTTCCTTCACTCAAAATGTTTCAACCATATCAATCTTGCAGTTTTTTCTTTAAAAAAATTTTTTATTGCTTTCAGAGAGGAAGAGAGAGGGAGAGAGAGATAGAAACACCAATGATGAGAGAGAATCATTGATAGGCTGCCTCCTGCACGCCTCCTCCTGGGGATTGAGCCAGCAACCGGGGCATGTGCCATGACAAGGAATTGAACCATGACCTCCTGGTTCATAGATTAACACTCAACCACTGAGCCATGCTGGCCGGGCAATCTTGCCATTTTTCAAAAGTAATTTGAGCTTTTTTTTGAGCTACAAGACCGTCACATGAGCCAGGCAACATATCTTTCATATGCCCTTTAGACCCTGCACTTCTTCACATCACTTATCACAGGTCTAATACTTACTTGTGCAAAATTTAAACTGTAAGGTTCATAAGGGAAAGGACTGAATTGGTCTTGTTTGATATAGTATGTAGCATTTGGGAGATGTTCAATCAATATTTATTAAATGAATGGTCATGCCATTTTATTATATTACTTTATATATCTATCTTTTCTACCAAAATATAAATTCACTTTGATTTCACACATATTTATTAAGTACCCACCTTGCACTAAGGAGTTAAATAATGGGAACAGAGACATGTAGAAGATCGAGGGGGTTCTTACCTTTGGAAATTTATAGTCCTTTCACTATGTAGAAACTATATGTTTTTCCCTCTATATCTCAGTTCCTGGCAGGTACTAGCTATAATATTTAATGAATGAATAAATGAGGTAAATGGATACTTTGAATTTCACCATCAACTACTATCTGTTCTAATTCTTGATGTTGTGTGTTTGCTAAATGCATTTATGCCTGGAAGGCAAAACATTAGCATGAATGCAAAGAGTTCAGGGTAAAGAAAAATGAGACACAAGCCATGGACTTTCTGGCTGTCATGGAGTTGGGCCAAACAATGGTCACTCACTAAGAAGAATGAAATAGGAAGATCCACACTGGAGTATTGACATAGGAGAAGAAGAAAGGTTCTAGATACTATAGGATATCTGGGAGCCTTGGGGAAAAGGGGTGGGAGAAAAATTATAATGGCAATGAAGTAGGAAAGGAAGAGGAAGGAAAAGGACAAATAGGAGAATGAGATGTGCTCATTTTCACTGAAGGTTCTTATTTAAGGTCTATCTCCGACTCAGTGTTGTGAGCTTTTGGGCAGCAAGAGCAATGTCTGTCTTGATTATCAGAGTATCCCCAGTGCCAGTGAAGCAACCATGTGTACTTGATGAATGAATGAATGAATGTTCAAAGAGAGTAGACTCCGGGTTTCAGAATCACAGAATTCTAATAAGCTAATAAGGCCAGGACACCTGTTCCTATATCATACATCACCCAGAGGACATACTTCCAGCAGCTGGTCTTTTAGCTCACTCTCTCTAGATAAGCAGGAAATACTTGATAGTCCAACTGGTCACCAGCCCCAGGCATCCCAAAACCACAGTCAATAGACAACTGGATCCTTATTATCTCTGAGTTGATAGTTAAAAATTCTCAGAAGAAAAAAAAACACTTTATAGTTACAGATAAAAAGTAAAAAATGCATTTATGCCTGGAAGGCATAGCATTAGCATGAATGAGTCAATTATATTGGGTAACTTCTTCAGAAAAGAGGTGGTAGTGGTCGTGAGGTATATAACATAAGAGGGCTCTGGGCACCTAAAGTGAAGAGGCAAAATTAAGGAGCCTGAAAACCTTAGACATAAACTTAGATGGAAATTATAATGAGAGCAGGTGTGTAATTTTTTGCCTTTCCTATGTAAGTAAAAGGCAATATCACAAAATGATTGTGTGATCCCTAGAATCCAGTGGCCTGAGTTTGAATCATGGTGCTGCTGATTCTGAACAAGTCATTGGCTTCTCTATTTTGTCTAAAATGAGACTACAAATGAGGGATGTCCCTAAAGCACCTACATGTGTATGTGCTTGATAAATATTAGCTATACTGATACACACACAAGTGACACTGCAGGAGATGTGCTCACCATGCAGAGTGATTGCTAACACTGGAGATTCCAAGGAGAACCAGAGGACAATGTGCTCCTGAGATAACCTTCCTGAGAAGTGCCCAAGCAGACTGGGCACATCATTGGTCCTCAGTAAGAGACGATATTCCTTCCTTCTACTCTTGTCATCTCCCTATTTCTGTGAAAATGAATGTCAAGTGCACAATTTTCTCTGCTCTTCCTTGTAGCTCCCCTTGTAGCTGCAAATGTTTTGGTCAGGAGCTACACCAAGGGAAAGTGGTCCACAAAAAGTTGGGAGTTTCCTTTTTAAAGAAATGCATACTTTTAGGTAACCATCCAGATGCACAGCTCACATTAGAATTTAACCAAGCACAGATAATGCAAAGTTATAAAACCGAATTATTTTCTTCTTCATACAGCATGTTGAGAGCCCTCTACTCAGGAAGGGGGTGGGCAGCTGTTTCCTGGCTCCATCAAACACAGGGAAGGAAGTGAAGTTCAGTGCACTAGTGCCACCTTCTTCCCCTTTTCCCTTCCCCATTCAACTCCCCTAAGGCTTATGCCCAACTCTGGGCCCAGAACCATCTAGAGTTTCCCAGACAAAATTTTCTCTCAAGAAGAATCTGAAACTCATTTACATTGAAATACAAATGAGGATTGCAGCTAAAAGAATTACCCCTGCTGTAGCAGGTTTGACTCAATGGATAGAGCATCAGCCTATAGACTGAAGGGTCCTGGGTTCAATTACAGTCAAGGACACATACCTTGGTTGCTGGCTCAAGACACATACTGCAATGGGGGCATGTGCAGCAGGCAACCAATTAATGTGTCTTTCTCACATCGATGTTTCTCTCTCTCTGTCTCTTGCCCTCCTTTCCATTCTCTCTAAAGTGAAGATTAATTTAAAAAAAAATTTAACCCCAAGGTTTTTTGGTAAAGATTAACAACAACAACAACAAAATTACCCCCAAGGTTTGCCTGTACCTTAAATCTGCCAGCAACATCACACCCCAACCCCAGTAAGGGGCACAGACTCTTTTTCAAGGGCTTTCTAACCCTGCAATTTGGGTTTTTTAATGTGGATTCATCCTGGAATTCTGAAATCTCATTATTACTTGTGCTGTAAATTAATCAGTAGGGTTTAAAGAAAGCCACAAAGGGTTGGGGGGAGAAAGTTATTGGTACTCAAAAAATAACCATTCCTTTTGGCAGAGGTGGAGACACACTCTGTAATTCCAACGTTCCCTAATTTAAAATCTCCTGAAGCATTTATGTGCTGATAAGCAGATGCCCTTGGAGCTCTCTGGCAGTGAGTTTGGGTTCAAACCTGGAAACTGCTTTTTGTAACCAGAATTGTAGGGTTGTAGAGAGGATTGAAGGGGCAGTTGGTGAGGAAGTCTTGGCCTCTATGGCTGACTGAGGAGAGTTGGGGATTATTTGAATCTTAGCTCATTTCCTGCAGCTTTGTTTGGAAGCATGAGTCTAGTTCCCCAGCTCATGCTGTCTCTACTGTCAGTTGCATACATTTCTGAAGAGCTGCTCTCCCCCTCTGAGCTATTTTACATGTTGCTGACACATTTCATCTTTCTGAAGTACAGTTCTGAGTGTGTCTCCCCACTTCACCTCACCCCACAAGCATGCTGATAATCCAATCTTCACACAATAGCAAGAGTTATCTTTTAAAAATCAGATGATTTTATCACCACATTTAAAATGAAATGCAAGCTCATTATTGCAGTTTTCATAGGTCCCTGTTCACCTTGCTGATCCCATCTCATACCATTTTCCCCTACTCACTATATGAGCCTCTTCCATTCAACAGAAGACCACAAAAGACATTGACATGGAGAAGTTTATTACTCATTGGTCCTGAAGGAAGTATAGCACACTTCCAGGGGCCATGAGGGGAGGTCAAGGCAGGGTACAAGCAAAGACAGCAACAGGATCTTGGCATCTGCCATTATTAGGGTCGAGGGAGGAGTGCTTTTTGGTTCTCGGGCTAAGGCCAGATTGGTCAATTCAAACCCAAATCAATGGGGTGTTGGTAAATTCCCCAGGGATCTTACCTAAGAGGCATACAAGGGAAGGCCTTGGAGGTAGGAGAGCCTGTTGATAGCAGGGTTGTTTGGGGAGTCACATCAGGAACTTACATTTTCTGTGACTCCATGGGCTGTTATCTAGGAAATGCTCTTGCAAGAGGGGCTAATGTCAGTTTAAGGTTCCTTGCAGGCTGCTTGACAAAACAACATGGATGCCAAGGTAACAATGCCAGGGAGTCGTTTAGCTGAACTCTTGACAGAAGCCAACCTCTTTGCTATTCCCTGGATTACATTCCCTTGCCCTTCTCAAGGACCTCATTCCAATAAGTCACTCCTCTCTCCTGTGTCATACACATTTCTCTTCTATTAGGTTTTTAATCATTAAAGAATACTAAATCTCCTCTCTTTAAACAAACCTAGAAGGCCTCACTTGACTATTACCCACTTTTCTGCTTTATAGCAAAGCTCCCTGAAGGACTTGCCTATACTGCTGCCTTCAACTCCTCCAATTCCCTCTGTATCCAACACTGAAGCTGCTTCATCAAAGTCACCCATGATCTCCATGTCACCAAATCCATCGTCTGGGCTCAGCCCCATCGTACTTCCCCTATCAGCAGTCTACACACTTTTCACCTCCTGCTGGACACTCTTTCTCCACAGTCTTGCAGGACACCACAGATGGGTGGTGGCCTTCCTTCCTCTCAGGCTGCTCCTCCTCAGTCTCCTCCATTGGTTTCCCTCCTCCCCTGACCTCTCTGTTCTCAGTCCTCAGTTTGCTTCACTTTCCATGTGCAGTCTCCTTGGTGATCTCATCCAGTGTCACTGCCTTAAATGTCATCTCCATGCTGATGACTCCCAAAGTTCTAGCTCTAGCCCAGACCTCTCCCCTGGCCTCCACAGTCCTAAATCCAATTTCCTTCTCAACAGCTACACGTCAATGTCTAACAACTGTGTAGAACTTAACCTGCTTCGAAGCTTACTCTTCATTCACATCCCTACCTGCTCCCCACCCCCCCCCCCCCCCCCCAGTTCTCCTCACCTCTGAGACTAACACTCCTTTTTCTTCTTGCTGGAACCAAAACATTTGGGCTTAATTTTGATTTATTTCTCTCACTTCACACATCCAACAGAAAATCCTATTGATCTCACCTCAAATTAAAACCGAAATTCACTTACAACTAACCATTGCATTGCTACCACCCCAACCCAAGCCTCATCGTCTCTTACCTTGATTATTGTAATTGTCTTCTAATAGAAATCCTGTTTCTGCTCCAACCTCGTAGGTCTCTTCTCAACAGCAGCTAGTGGGATCCCCTAAGAGTATAAGTCAGATCATATCACTCCTCTAGTTAGAACCCTCAACAGCTCTCCGTGTCCCTCAAATGGTCTGTTTTATTTATTGTTATATCTCCAGCATGAAGAACAGTATCATGCAAATAGTAGGCATTCAATAAATACTGGTTGAGTAAATGATTAAACAAAAAATGTATTAAAAATAGGTACTAAATGTATAATACGTGTCATGAACATGTAACTAGAAATTGAAAGTATACTAAAAAAATGAAATCTCACCTCAAGAAATTACATGTGAACCCCAGCCAGGTGGCTGTTGGTTAGAGCCTGGTCCCATGCACCAAAAAGGTGGTGGGTTTGATCCCCAGCCAGGGCTCATACAGACAATTCATGTTTCTTTCTCACATCGATGTCTGTGTGTATGTGTGTCTTTCTCTCTATGTGTCTGTCTGTTTGTGTCTCTCTCTTCCTCTCTCTCTAATAAAATTAGTAAACATATCCTTAGTGAGAATTTTTAAAAAAAAGAATTGATATATGAGATTGCAGCAGAGGTGGAGAACACAGCTCTGGGGCTGGCCAAAAAGAGGACCCTATAAGAGAGCATGGAAAGGAGTAGCTAGAGAGGTAGGAGGGAAACCGAAGGAATGTTGTCACAGAATAACAGGGGAGATTGAGTTCCAAAAGAGAGGGAGTTGACAAGAGTAGCAGAAAGATAAAGTAAGAAAAAATAAATAAAATGGAAATCACCCATTGATGGTTTCTACAAATCACCCATTGTAGCAACAGCATTTTGGAGGCTTTAGTGATTCCTAGCAACTATCACCTCCCTCAGGAAGCCTCTGTACATACTCAGCATAGTGCCTATTAATCAGAATACAGGCTGATTGACATATCAGTTACATAGCAATTTACACTGTAAGCAACCTGAGGGCTTTGAGGAAGGGAATGTGATTTGTTGGGCAATTCCTATGGGCCAGATACAGTGCTAGGTATTTTGTGTACACTAATATATTTTATCTTTACAGCACCCCAGTGAGATTGAAATGATTTCCCATTTTGCATATGCAGAAGTTTTAAGAGGTTAAATAACTAGCCCAAGATCTTACAAGTAGCAAAGGAGATACTGGAACATTGGTCTTTCAGACTGTGTGAGAAATGTGTATGGAGAGTGTTTTCCCCTTCCTTCCTGTGTCATCTGAAAGTCCCACATTGAGGCAGATTCCTGGTCTCTTCCTGCTGCAGGGCTGCATTTTGTTTGTGTATGGGGCAACCTTGTGCTTTAGTAAAGACTGAGCCCTTTCCTAATCCCAGATCTGGTCTAAAGACTGGTCTAAACCAATTATGACTATTTTCTTTGACTTGCTGTTAATTGGCTTAGGAGCAAGCTTGTGATGGAATTCTGCCTCCTAAGACTTGAGGGAATTTCTTACCGGAGTAGGGTTAGGGGATATAGTCCTTCTAGGTAATGTATCATCTCTCAAAAAAGGAAGGCACAGGGGCCCATAAAGGGGGGTATCTTCCTTTGGCTTTATTTATTTATGTATTAATTTGCATTTGGATAGTTGAGAATACACTCTATAGATATTGCAGCCACTTTGCAATCATGAGGGTTCCAACCACCTGAGAACAAAGCTGACATGAAGATATTTATTGATCTACTGAATTAACCAATCTCCGGACCACCTGCCCCCAGACTTCTTGCTTGATTAGGCAACAAAAATGTATTGTTCAAGCCATGATAAGTTCTATTTTTATGTTCTTATAGTTAAAATGTCCAATATACACAGTATATAACACATATTTTTACTCACTAGTTTATTCTCAGCTCTTAACGCAGTTGTAATTACTCCAACAATGTTTTGATTGCCTGAATGAAGAATGTTGTGTATTTCCAAGTAAAAATGAATGTGTCCAATGAATTATTATAGGGCATAGAAAGTTCAGGAGACAATGTGCCATTGGCATTCTCTCTAAAAGCATAAGAGGAGAAAAAATAGCATACCACATAGAAAAAGTCCTGGTTGTATGTGACATGGCAACATCCCAATACACTGCCATCGGGGAAGAAGCATTCATGCTAAGACCCTGTCTATTGGATGTTCATCTCTTCTCATGTAATTAATTGAAATTTGAAGTCAACTTTTGTCCCTGGTTACTGAGGTTCAGCCTAAAAACAGCCCAGAGTGTACTCTCTGTCAGGAGGTGGCTGTGTTTGAGATTTGTGTTGGCATCTCTGAGCTGTGACCACAGCACAGATTTTTGTGGGAAATATCAGAGGAAACATTTATACCAACATTTTTTCATTAGGAAGGGATGGGGGGAGGTGGCAGAGTTCAGCATAACCAAGAGAAGTTTTCTCCTTCTGAAACTTGTTTAGACTCATTATTTCCAAGTTAATGAGACCCCTTTTTCCCTTTGCAGAGCAAATATAGATGAGAAGCAAATGGGTCCACCATTTAGAAACATTAGAGCCCTCTTTCCAAAACCTATTTTACAAGGTCCTGCAAGGTTAAAGGCCAAGAATTAGCCCTAAAGTATTGAAACCAATTACCTAAACCCTTTTCAAAATGCCCGTATTCAGTATTAGTTCTGGGCACTGTTCCTTTCCTCTCGTTCAACCCCTGCTTATGCTCTTTTATTCAGCTAGATTATTCTAAGTGTGGTTTCCAGATATGCAGCATATACAGGGTGCTTTAGGAAGACATTCTGCCCCAGGATTTGAAGACTCTCTTTGCGCCCACTTTCTCGTGGCCCTATAGTGAGGGACTTGACCTTATGTGATTCCTGACACACAGATTGTCACATGTGACCCTGTGATCTTCCTGATGGAACCAGGAATTAGCATTTTTCAAAGACAGCCATCTATAAGCTAGTGGGCAGCAGATGAGATAACCTAGGGGAGCCCTTCATGGGACAGCAGTGTCCATTGCCTTATAGTAACCAACAGACTTTATTAGATCATTTTCTTAGGGAGTCTGACATACAGAAAGAAATAAAAGTGACAGATAGGTCCAGAAACCAAAAGACTCATGGAGAAACCAGTGGGCAGAAGCTATGAATCAGTAGAAACTGAGAAACTAAGCAATAAAAGAAGGACATTAGAGGAAGTCAGAAGGATTTGGGAAGTATCAAGAGTGCAGCAGAAATAGGCAGTGGCCTGGTCTGGTGCCATGGATGCCTGCTGACGAGACATGAACAAGTTATGATATCTATGGGCTGAGAATAAAGTGCCAGTTCCTGGGAGGCTTCGTCCTATGTTTATTCAAACTCTGCAGTTCTTTCTTATATCCCTTTATCATAAATCTCCATTAGTTGAGTATCTGATTGTATCAGATTCTTGCAATCCTAATAGGTCTAATATTTACTGGCTTTGTAATCTCTATATGTGATAGGCAGAATAATGTCCAAACATGTCCCTGTCCTAACTCTAGGAACCTGTGAATGTGTTACTTTACATGGCAAAGGGATTTTGCAGGTGTTCAGTTAGGAACCTTGAGATGGGCTCTTGTGTTATATATGACAGTCCAATCTAATCACATGGGTCTTTAAAAGCAGAGAGAACTTTCCCCACCTATGGTTGGGAGACGATGTGACTACCAGATGAATGGTCATAGAGATTTAACATTGCTGACTTTGTAGATGGATGAAGGGGCCATGAGCCACAGAATGTGGTGGTCTTTAGAAGCTGGCAAAGGCAAGGCTACAGAATCTCCCAGAGACCATCCAGAAGAATGCAGTTAACTCTAGCCCAGTGAGGCCTATGTTGAATTTCTAACCCACAGAATTGTAAAAGAATAAATGTGTTTTGTTTTAAGCCATATACATGGAAAAACATTTAGAAGAATACACACTCCAATATAACATTGTTTATGTCATCTTTTTTAATTACTTATTTTTCCTGATTTCAACAATGAGTATATGTTACTTATGTAATAGAGACATATTAGAGATGTTAAAGAATACATAATATATGCTAAAACAAATTAGCCTCTAAGACTTGGCCTAGATGTGACATTATATGAACAATCTAGGAGATGGCTTGTCACCCTCTATCTTGCCTCTTCTTGGAAACTATACCCAGTCTCAATTCCTCTGAAAAGTACCACCAATTTCAAACAACTTGATGCCTTTATTTTTATTTCCCATTGCTCAGGTACATATGTTTATATTTAACTACCTAATAATATCAATGTATTTCTACACTTTTGTTATATGTACTTTCGAAAAGATGTAGTTATTTACTAAATAATAAATCCAACAAATATTTGTTGAGGATACTGTAAGGTTCAAGGTGTAGGAAATGGGAGTCAAAGACCAAGGCACGTTAAAAGAGGAAGTTTATTCCACACTAACGAGCGAGATTCATTACAGAGGAGGGTAGAAAAACCAGGATTAGAGAAGGAGGAAGAGGAGAAGGACCCAGACGGGCTGTCTTGCAGACTGGGGAGCGCAGCAACACATGCAGAGGTGAATACGCCTTTTGAGGGGACGAACAAGAAGGGGTGGGGCCCAGGGCACTCTGCACACACTGATTGATGGTTCATTGTCTCAGCAATGTCCTGGCAGCAGACACAGGGTACATCATACTCCGCCCACCAGTTGGGGGAAGGGAGGATCTACCAGATACT
Organism: Corynorhinus townsendii; assembly: GCA_026230045.1. Lineage (NCBI taxonomy): Eukaryota > Metazoa > Chordata > Mammalia > Chiroptera > Vespertilionidae > Corynorhinus > Corynorhinus townsendii. The sequence continues at coordinate 135,802,417 of JAPDVU010000002.1, read as the reverse complement.
TTGTGTGGTCATCAGGTCATTTAGATGATATGTGTATCTTAGTCTTTATTAGGCCTGGGATGGTACAATGTGACAAATCTCAAGGTCATGTTAATAGAGCTCAAAATCTACTGAATAAATTTTAAAAAGACGTTTTAGAGACTTGTGTGTTTTTTAAATATATTTTTATTGATTTCAGAGAGGAAGGGAGAGGAAGAAAGAGATAGAAACATCAATGATGAGAGAGACTCATTGATCAGCTGCTTGCTGCACGCCCCACACTGGGGATCAAGCCTGTGACCAGAATCGAACCTGGGACCCTTCAGTCCACAGGCCAACGCACTCTATCCACTGAACCAAACCAGCTAGGGCTAGAGACTTGTGATTTAAACAAGATTTGCTTATCTTCAAAAGCCCATGTGAAACCCTTGAGGCCCATTCACAATCCAAACAATGTCAACAGGCGAGAGCTATTAACTGATACTAGAATTACCAATACTAGTAATAAACACAGCAAATGAGACAGTGTGACTCCTTAGAAGGTACTTGTGGACTACTTCAGCTTAAAATTTTGGCTTTAGTGAATTAAAAATGTAGAGCATGCCAGTAATACCAGTTCTCACTTGAGCAAGAATGTGTTAGTTCTTATCCCAGCCAGCCATCTTCAGGGCTCTGAATGACCCTAAACTTAATTTGGCATTTGGACAGGACAATAGGTACTTTGCATGACTTGATTAGAGAATAATGCAAGACTGTTTCCTGTTAAGTCACTTTGATCCATGGCTGAGCCAAATTCCCTGGCCCTGTCTCCAGTAAAAATAGACCCCAGAGGAATAAAGGAAATAGAACAGATTTCTAGAATAGGGATCTCAGTACTTTTTATCATGTCTTTATTCATCAAATATGTGTTGGATTCTGTAACTGTGTTCTCAAATGTTGATGTGCATAAGAATTACCTGGGGGGGTGGGGGGAGTGCGGTTCCACTTCCCAAGGAAACTTATTCAGCAATTCAAGGGTGGGGCCTCAAGATCTATATTTAACCACCTTCTTAGTTTATTCTGAAGCAAGACCTCTGCAGACCACTTTGTAAAAGGTTTCATTTGTTCCCCAAAGTGAATAATCAGCAGTTCCCTGTCATCAGGAGCTTGAGGTCCAGCGGAGGGAGACACACTATTGTGATGATATGATCAATGTAGTAATGAAAGTCCTGATGACAATGCAAAGAGGAAAGGGTACTCTGTCTAAGGGAGTGCTGACTTGAGGACATTACCCACAAGAGAAGAAGAAAGGGTCTTCTAGGCATGGAAATGGCCTTTACAAGACCACGATTATGAGAAGACATAAAAGATTAAGGAACAGTGAGCAGTTCAAGATGTTGAGAAGGTGAAGGGCACTCTAAAGATGGACAAGCAGGAGAGTCTAAGAAGATAGCATGGATCTCAATTCACCAACCAAGTCATTTCAACTTTATTTTGTAGGCAATAGGGAGTTGGTAGAAGTTTTATTTTTTAAAAAATATATTTTTATTGATTTCAGAGAAAGGAGAGGGAGAGAAAAAAGGAAATATCGATGATGAGACAGAATTGTTGATCGGCTGCCTCCTGCTCACTCCACAATGGGGATCAAGCCCACAACCCAGGCATGTGCCCTGACCGGAAATCAAACCCATGACCTCCTGGTTCATAGGTTGATGCTCAATCACTGAGCAACACCAGCTGGGCAAGTTGGTGAAAATATTCAAGCTGACAGTGACGTGAAGAGATCTGAATTTGTCCATGAGAATGTCTAATATTGTGCAGATAATTACTCAACTAATATCTCCTGAGGACCTGCCCTGTGCCCAATAGTGTGTTAAGCATTGGAGGTTAGAAGAGAGATGTCACAGTTAGGAACTGTGACTGTCCAAGCAATGAAAGCTGAAACTAAGGTAGTGGCAGGGGGGATGTACAGAGGGAATAGAGTGGGTCAAGAAGATGTGAGATTTAGTTAAAAACAACCTGTATTTGCTGACATTAAATTTAAGAAGCAAGGGAAAGAAGGTTTGCAATGTTTGGGAGCAGAGAGATTGCTATGGACTGACTGTGATCTCACCCCTATTCGTATACTGAAGCCTAATCCACAATTAGATGGTAATAGGAGTTTGGGGAAGTAATGAGATTGTGAGAATGGAGCTTTCATGAATGGGATTAGTGTCCTAAATAACAAGAGAGGTTCCCCCCACCCACCCCAGAAAGACACTGCAAGACAGTGGCCATCTGAAAACCATGAAGAGGGTTCTCACTAGAAGGTGACTATGTTGTCACCCTGTTCTCAGACTTCCAGCCTCCAAAACTGTGAAAAATAAATGTTTGTTGCTTAAGCCACCCAGTTCATGGTGTTTTGTTAAAGGAGCCAGAACTAAGCTAGAAACTAAGTGTATATAATGATGTTAATGAAGATTTCCAAGACAAAGGCTTATCCCAGACTTAAATGGAAGTGGATGATCCCAACCAGAGAGGGCAGTAGTGTGAAAATGTGTGAGGTCCAATGCTGAAACATGGGCAGCAGTAAGTGGAGGAGGTGTAGTGAACCATAAAGGAGGTAAACTAAAGCAGAGTGGGGTCCACCAAAGAAAAGAAGGAGTCTGAAAGGAAAGAAGTAATCAGTCATTTTCAATTAACAGAGGGAAAGACTTTGTAATGTCTATTGGTTTCATCATCTAGGCTGCCATGGTGATACTAATAGGGACAACTTCAGTGGAGAGCTGGGGTGGGAGCCAGATGTCAAAATGGAAGACATGCAGTAAAGAATGAGGGAATGGATGGTGTAGAAGTGAAGTCATCGGCTGTAGACTACTCTCTCAGGAAAGCTGAGCATTAGAGGAAGAAGAGAAAAGGAGGCAAAGTAAGAAGGTAGATAGGCCAAGAGATTGGGTTCTAGGGTTTCCATGAACATGTGTACAAAATCTCTTGCTTATGTAATAGGAAAAGTTGTGGTGAAAAGTGAGCAGGTATAAGTTGTATTTCCTTTTTATACTTCTATTGTCTTAGAGTAAATAATTATACAAAAACTAAAGGTAAAAAACAAATAGTGCTGAGGTTTTAAGTATTGGGAATCAGTAAAAACAAAACAAAACATTTCTGATCTTTGAAGCAGTGATCTCTTGATGGGGTTGTGAAACAGAGCTGCTCTGAGAATCAGAAGGAAAATGTTCGAGGAAGAGGAAAGATAAAGACATAGCTATTGCAGAGAGGAGAGTAGCTATAAAGATCCCAGGAGTTGGCAGTCCCCACCTGGGACAGGAGTCCTTGTCTGGGGCATCATGCATACCTAGAGAGAAGCATGATTTGACTTGATTTTTTGGTTAAGCGATTGTATAAGCAAAAGGAAAAATCCATAAAATTGTTTTATCAAATAATAATGACCTTTGGTATTTGATTGGGAGTCTACTCAGAAGCAAATCATTTGGATGTAAATCCACATTTGTGTATATTCAGAAAAGTCAGATAGACGGAAGAGTCTAATCGCTTCAACCATCAAACGCAGCCATGTAGTTTTATATTCTCATAAATAAGATGCTGTTTTCAAATTACTACTGCATGTGAAACCAGAACAGCAGTTTATATAGTTCCCTCAGAAAGCGAGTGCACTCTAACAGTTTCAGTCTCATGTTCTGTCTTTGTGCACGAGCACGTCAAGGGCGAGATTGTATATGCTCACAGTCGCAAATTGGCAGCAGTTACACACATTTATATAAATGCCTAGAAAACAACTTGGAAGAACACATCCCAAACTGATAGCGAGGGTTCACTGTGGACAAAGCAGTGGAGGAAACTGAAATTAGGGCTGATGGTCAAAAGGCACTTTAGTTTTACCTGCAAAGTGAGTTGTTTACAATATAAATTTATTACTTATAGATTTAATAACTTAATTTTTTAAATTATAAAAAAACCACCACCAACAAGATTCTCTCAGTCAGTTTTGGGAAGGTCAAAGTTGGTTATCATCCAGTAGAGAGGCAAGTAAACAGGATATAAGAGAGGGAGAAATTAGTGCTTGGTGCTTGCCAGATGCCTAAAGGCAATGAATGCTTTCACGAAACCAGAATCTTTTAAATTTTCCATGAATTCTCTCTTAAAAATAATTCAGCCTTTCTTCCTTTCACTCTTCTAGGTGCTCATGGTTCTTCAAACAGCTGTTCTGTGAGCTACAGGGATAGTTTTATCTTTGCAAAGGTCATTTACCTCCTAATGATAAACATAAAAAATGATAGCTTTTACTATTATTATTAATCAAGTGATGATGCTTGAAGCTATCATTCAAAGGATTGAAGAATGAGCAGAGAATGAGGAATATGATGGATGGAAGAGTGAAGTTCTCAGAGACCATGAGAGATGCTAAAAGGGCTCACATCAGCAGTTCTATCCCTTGGCATGGCATGAGGTGAGTGCTGGGCTTAGAGATTCTGGACAATGATAACTTGATGGTCAGTGGGAGATGATCAGGAAGATTCCTGAAGGGCCTTAGTTGAAGTTATTTGGGGAGAATTTGCAATAAAAGATATTGGCCTTTGTCAACTTTTCCCATTGAGTCTGTGTAGCACTGGAGCACGAGGGAAAGTAGATTGTTTCCTCCTAGGGCTGCAAATGGCTGAACACCCAGAAAAACAAGAAAACAGAAATAGAGATTAACACATTGCTAAAATACTGTAGCTGGTCATGGGTTTTGGCAATGTAAGAGCACTAGACTACAGGACTTGGCCGATGGTCTGGAAGAATGGAAGAGGCAGAAGACAAAAAATATCCTGTTATGAGAGAGAGCGAAAAGGAGGGTTGTAACTGGCTAGAGAGCAGAAGAGAAAGGTGGAAAGTTCATTTCACCATGCCTACTAGACCATAATTTCTCTTAGGGAAGGAACTGATTCTCATTCATTTTTTTACTTATTATAGCACTTATTCAATAAATGCTTTTAATATTATGAGTAAACCAATTTATGGGAATAGTTATCTCACAAGATCATTTCCCCCACTAAGCTATGAGTTTCTTGAAGGCAGGCCCTGTGTCTTGTGGACTGATATATCAAAAATGCACAGGAAAGCTCATGGAAGTTTTCAGATACACAGTAGTTATTGAATAAACAAATAAATTGGATCTTTTTGAGCTCTGATTTCTTCAACTAAAAAATGAAAACCACAAAACTGACTCCTATTCCCAAGCAGGGATGAGGCATATGTTATAATACTAAACAACTTTGCTCTTAAAACTTTCCAAACCAACTCTTAAACATATTCATTTAAATTCCTCAGTGGGCAGCTGATTTCCTATAGCTAATACTGTCTTCAATCATGGATGGAAATGAGTCAAGCAAATGGAACAACACACACACACACACACACACACACACACACACACACAACTTGGCCATATATTTTTAAAATTTTTCTCTCCTCATTTCTCCCTCCCCTACCCCTCAGCCTCCACTCTATACAACATTCACTTCCTGGACCAAACATTCATGACAAATTCAAAATAGTTGCCTGGGTTTTGGCTACTGCTTAACAGGTAGTTATAAATTATTCTGTGGTGATAACCGATATTCAGCTAACTGAGATGGCATGAGGCAGCTGATTAAAGTAGTCAGGAGATTGTTTAAAGATGAAAATGTAAACATGACCTTTATTGGATAGAGTAATTAGAAATTACAGCTGTTTGTTTTTTTGTCAGAACCATCTGTGGTTTATCAAAATTTTGACACATGGCATAACCTGCCACTAATCAAAAAGAAGCAAACAAGAAAGAAAGAAAGAAAGAAAGAAAGAAAGAAAGAAAGAAAGAAAGAAAGAAAGAAAGAAAGAAAGAAAGAAAGAAAGAAAAGTAAAGGAATAAAGAAAGAAAGAAAATAATCTAAGACTAAGTAGGAAAACAGCCATGGAAAACTTCCATCTTTCCAAGTGGGAAAAAAATATTTAACTTGTTTTTCTGGTCTGTTTTGGGACAAAGCTTCTCGTTTGCTTTGAAAAAGTACCCTCTCTCTCCATTGTGAAGAACCCCACAGTGGAAGGCCCAGGCAGCTCAAAGTGAGAAAAGAAGCCATGAGGATGTAGGTGAAAGAACAGAGCTAACTCTAACTAAGTTGCCAAACTCAAGTAATGTATTTAAATGAAGCCCAAGCTTGGCTTTTTTGATACCTCTAGAGTATCATTGATTTATGGAGATTATTTGATGGCATTAATCTTCTAGTTATACTATCTAATGAAAGAGTAATATGCAAATTGACCATCACTCCAACACACAAGATGGCCATCCCCATGTGGTCAAAGATGGCTGCCCCCATGTGGACACAATATAGCCGCCACAAGATGGCCAGCAGGGGAGGGCAGTTGTGGGCGATCAGACCTACAGGAGAGGGCAGTTGGGAGGGACCAGGCCTGCAAGGGAAGGCAGTTGGGGGGGACCCAGGCCTGCAGAGGAGGGCAACTGGAGGGGACCAGGCCTGCAGGGGAGGGCAGTTAGGGGTGAGCAGGCCTGCAGGGGAAGGCAGTTAGGGGCAATCAGGCTGGCAGGCAGAAGTGGTTAGGGGCAATCAGGCAGGCAGGCAGGCAAGCGGTTGGGAGCCAGCAGTCCTGGATTGTGAGAGGGATGTCCCACCACCCATTTAGGCCCGATCCCACTGAGCAGTCGGACATCCCTCGAGAGGTCCCAGATTGGAGAGGGTGCAGGCTGGGCTGAGGGACACACACACACACACACACACACACACACACACACTGTGCACGAATTTTGTGCACCGGGCCTCTAGTACTATATAACTGTAAATTATTTTTTTCTAAAATTGACACATTTAAATTTATACTGCTTAACATCTAATGAAAAACCTAATACTTTAACTGATTAGTGTAATAGGAAATTAGTCCAGGGACATTTTGAAAAAATATGTACTTGTCCATATTACTTCTCTACCTCTATTAATTTATTATGAATACTCTGCACTATAAAACAAAAACTTGTGAAAAAGATAATTCTACCCCAAATCTGCAACAGTTCTTGATGCATACATAACATGCACTCTAGAATGTTTTTTTAAGGAAAAGAGAAATAAAGATTAAAAAAAAAGTAACTTGATATTTTCACCATGAATATTGCTAATTACACTTACAAATGCAATATATGGATGATGATTATTATAAATGTTCTTGTTATTGATGTATTTATAAATCCCAATTGCACAAAGCATTGGCCTGAGTATTTGTTTATTTGTTTAAATGTGATGTCTGCTTATGGCAGAGTATTCCTTAGCATGATGTAGGCTAACTCAACATTTTTAAATAAATGGCATGCATCTGAATTTCAGAGAAATCTCACTAATCAAAACAAAACAACAAACTAGAATTCACAAGAGTGCAAAATGCAACATGAGAGGAATATAAAGATGAGGGAAGCACCAAGCACAACCCTTTCCTTGCCTCGGTGTTGGAGCAGGAAGGAGCTGGAGCATCAGGTACCACTGGTCATCTTGGGAGCATCTATTGTTCATGCTCTCTCCCCCTTTTCCTAAACCTGTATGCCCCCAAGTCATTTTCTATGTATCAGCAAGCTGTGGGAAGTAGGGGAGAGAAGGAAAAAGCAAAGAACTGAACTTATAATAACATCACTTGCCACTAATAAAAATAGCAAAAACTTAAATACTGCTTACTTATTTATTTGTGCCAGGTACTCTTTTAGTGCTTTACATATACTAACTTATCTAATTCTCACAACAACCCTATGATTATTCTCGTTTTGCAGATGAAAAAGCTAAGACACCGAAATGCAAAAGTGTTTAAAGGGTAGAGGTAATTCAAACCTGGGAGCTTGGCTTCAGAGCATATCTACTTGTCTGCTACTCAAAAGAACAGCCACAAGAACACAAAGGGCTAGGGACTAAGTAATTTTCCAATTCCCTTCCACAAACTCATCACATTTAAGTAGGAGAGTCTCCATTTGCATACCTAGCCCCAGCAGGGTAGCCTACACTGGGTATAGGCTCAGTACATACTTGTAAAATGGAAGGATGTTTTGTGTCAATTTACAGTGGAACTCTGGAACATATGGAGTCCATAAAACCACAAAAATCCCAATTTGGTTGGTCTTAAAATAGACTAATTTTTGCCTCAATGCAGCCTAGAAAGGAGCTTATGCCAATTAGAAAGTACATTCCACAGAGTTGCATTGCATTAATAGTTAAAAGTTAACCTGTCTTTCTCAAGATAGCAAACAGTATAGATTTAATCTAGATTTCTTACCTGTCCCTAAACTACAAAACGTCCACAGTCTATCAGTTCTGACAGAAAAAAAAAAAAAAAAAAGCTCAGAGAGGAAACGAACTGAGACAACATCACTTCACAGCACCGGAAGGAAAAACACACACACACACACATGCTTACGCCACTCATATTCTACGTGTGTGGTTGCTCACTAAGGAAATGCTTGCAGCTGCCTTTAGAAGCAAGGCTGGTGGCTGCAACAAGAGAAGCCTGATCATGATTCAGGACTGAGCTGCCTCTTCCTGCCTGCTGCCCAGAGAAAGGCAAGGACACCAGAGAGACCAGATGAGCCACCAGTGGTGCTGTCCTGGGTGAGTTCTCAAACCCTTGCTGTGACCTGAGGGGAGAAGTGGGGAGACTCAGACTCTGACTTCCTGAGTTGGTGTCAGACATCTGGTGGTGTTTCCCATCGTTAACACCCCTTAAATGGAGGTGGGAGGGCCTCAACATGCCCCAGAGGAGAAACAGTGATTCCAGGCCTCCTTAAAGTTGACCTGGAGGCACTGGCTTTAATGCAACTTAAAGCCTCTGTGATTCTATTTTTTAAAATCATCCTGGGCAGGTACTTCCTGGTGTGTCAAGTAGATGGCTCCTCCCTCTCCCTACTGTCCTCAGAGAGCTTACCTGTGATAACCTTGAGCTTTCACTTTTCCTAAATCACTTCAGTACTTCAGAGTGGGGGCTGTTACTTCCACTTAGTGATGGATTAGAGTCACTTATGTTACTATCCATATTCAGCTTCTCTGGGAAAGTCTCCTAGGGGGCAAGAAATGGTGATTGAGAATTGAACTCAGTGTGTCCCAGCTCTGCAGAGAACTGGTCATCAGCATCTTCTCTAAGGGGTTGGGGACAAATTGCATTGTTCTATCTGTCCATACTGGGCCACACCAAGAGCTCCATTCACACTTTTCTCTGTATTTATTAATTCATTTAACTCATTCATCCACAAAGGATTCAAGGCCACTTTTTATCTTGTTGAAATTATTTAAAAATAAAGAACATATACAACTTCAAAGGGGGAAAACTATTCTAAAAGGTTTATACGATATTTCCCCCATCTGAGGTTTCATTTTTGTGGTTTTAGTTACCTGGCCTTCAACTGTGGTCCAAAAATATTAAATGGAAAATTCCAGAAATAAACAATCCCCAAGTTTTCAATTATGCATTGTTCTGAGTAGCACAATGACATCTTGCACTGTCCTGCTCCATCCTGCACAGGATGCGAATCATTTTTTGGTCCAGCATCACTATATGTATATACTCCCCACCCACTAGTCACAGTAGCCGGATCAGTTATCAGATCACCTGTCTTGGCACCATGATGCTTGTGTTCAAGGAAACCTTATTTTATTTCATAATGGCCCCAAGTGCAAAAGTGGTGATACTGGCCATTCAGATATGACAAAGAGAAGCTGTAAAATTCGACCTTTAAGTGAAAAGGTGAGTTCAGTAAAATAAGATATTTTGAGAGAGACAACACTCATGTAACTTCTCTTACAGTATATTATTATAATTATTCTATTTTATTATTGGTTATTATTGCTAATCTCTTATTGTGCCTAATTTATGCATGAAACTTTATCATAGGCATGTGTGTACAGTAAAGAACATCTTAATATATATAAAGAGGTAGGTGGCGTCACGACCGGTCACCATGAAGTGCATGGAGCACCTCTTGGTCCCCACTCTCCCCCAGCTCCAAGCCACTCACCATGAGGGGCGCTGGCAGCAGGGCGGGACTGGGAACTGTTGAGCAGGGGTGGTGGGCTGCTTCGCAGGGTGGCCGTGAGCTTAGCAGAGCAGTCACCCAGGCGGCAGCGAGTTTGAGTTTTGGAAAGCAGTCGAGGGGCGGGGGTGGGGGTGGAGGGTGGGGAAGGGTTTGGGGGAGCCTTGTGGAGCAGTGGAGAGGCCGCGAGCATCGCGGAGCGTCTGGGTGCGGGGAGCTTCATGTAGCCTCGAAGAGCGGCAGAGGCCATGCGATGGAGGCCAGGCTAGGCCTAGGGACCCTTACTGCACACGATTTCGTGCATGCCTGGCCTCTAGTAGTTTATATAAAGTTTGGTGCTACCCCAGGTTTCTGGCGGTTTGAAACGTTATCCCCCGCGGGTAAGGGGTGACTGCTACATGTTGAAGGCTGTGTGGAGGGCAGGCAGTCTTCTCCCTGTGCTGGTGACAAGCGATGGAAGTGGGTACTCCAATGTTTTCCCCTCCTGCAGGAGAAGCCCTCCTTTTCCCTAGAGGCTGGTTTCCCACCCAGAAGTCGGTGTGAGGAGCAATGTCCGTGCCAGACCCTGGGAACCAGCATGCGGTTTTCCTCCTTGCTTCTGTTTCCTCCCCCGATTGGTTATTTTCAAGGACATTCCTGTTGTAAGTAAGGATGGCGCAGGTGGAGCAGTAGAAAGGGAAGGACATGAAATCAGTTTTGAGTTAAGAGTTCCAACATTTCCAGTTAATTAATTTAACAGCCATCTAGTGAGTATCCACTATGTGGACAGCACTTTTAAGTCAAAACTTATATAAGTTGAGGCAAAACTGACATAGCCCCATCTCCTCACAAAAGTACAGTCCAGGCGTTAATTAGTAAGTAGACAATGTGCCTGACCAGCGTGGCTCAGTGGTTAGGCATCCACATATGAGCGAGGAGGTCATGGTTTGATTCCTGGTCTGGGCACATGCCCAGATTGTGGGCTCGATCCCCAGTGTGGGGCATGTAGTAAGCAGTCAATCAATGATTCTCTCTCATCATTGATATTTCTATTTCTCTCTCCCTCTCCTTTCCTCTCTGAAATCAATAAAAATATGTATTTTTTTAAAGTACATAAATGTGATGAGGACCAGAACATACTGTGGGGGACCTGATCTCACCTGGAGTTGGGGAGGTTTCCATAAGGAAGATGGGTATGAGAACTGGAAAAACTGTGAGTTCACAAGGGTAATAGAGGGAACTGTTTACCATGCCCTCCGATGGGAGACCACAGAATTGTCCACCACAATTAAGGCCAGTGGGCAGAGGAAGAGGGAGTAGCTCAGGATGAGCCTAAAGGGACAGCATTAAAAATGTTGCTTGTTCTGAAAGGAAAACACGCTAGAGATGCTGTGATCTGACCTGCATTTTTAAGGGATGCCTCCTGATATGGAATGGAAAATGGATGAGAAGGGCCTTGTCTGTGGACAGGGAGACCAGCTAGATCAATAAAGTCAGTCACACAAGGACATCTATAGGAATACAGACAAGGTAAGAGTGGTGACAGTGGAGATAGAATATACAACTAGAAATCAGTCAGCTTAGAAAGGAAAATCAACAGGACTTGCTGGTGGACAGCAAGGATACCCAGACCCAGATGGTAATTGAAGTCATGAGTACAAGTGATACATACAGTCAGGCATCAATTAGTGATGGGGATATGTTCTGAGAAATGTGTCATTAGGCAATTTTGTCATTGTACAAACACTTAGGGACCATGATAAACAAAACAACATGAAATTAAATCAAGCACAGGAAAAAAATGATACAATCAAGAGACACTGCAAACACCAGATGTATAAGGCTACTGCCAGTGTATCACAGTATACTAGTTTACAGCAAACTTTTTTAATAAGTAGGAAGAGCACACTAAAATAATGATAAAAAGTGCAGTATAGGAAATACATAAGCTAGAAACATAGCCATTAATTCTCCTTATCAAGTATTATATACTGTACATAATTGTAGGTGTTACACTTTTATATGACTGGCAGCACAGTAGATTTGTTTACACCAGCATTGCACAAACACGTGTGTAATGCATTTTGCTTGTATGTCATCATGGCTACAATATCACTAGGCAATAGAAAATTTGCAGCTCCGTTATGATCTCATGGGACCACTGTTCTACATGTAGTCTGTTATTGACTGAAACAATGTTATGCAGTATATGACTATACTTAAGAGCATCAAATGAGGAAAGAGAAAGGTAGCTTAGAATTGAACCTCAAGAAATCCTAACATTTAAATAGAGGTACAGGAGAATGAGAGCTTCTAGAAGACTAGGATGGTTTCTTGAAAAGTTAAACACAAAATTACCCCATGATCCAGCAATTCCACTCCTAGTTATGGTTGAAAATGAATTGAAAATAGGGACTAAAATAAATACTTGTGCATGCATTTTCATAGTATCACTATCCACAATAGCAAAAAAGTAGAAACAACTTAAATGTCCATCAACAAGTGAATGTGGTGTAACCATACAATAGGGTTTATTCAGCCACAGAAAAGGATGAAGTACTGATACATGCTACAGCATTGATAAGTCTCAAAAACACTGTGCTAAGTGGAAGAATCCAGGCACAAAAATTATATGATTCCATTTATATCAAATATCCAGAATAGGTAAATCAATAGAGGGAGAATGCAGCTTGATGGTTACCAGGGGCTGGTGGTAGTGAAAAACGGAAAGCAACTGCTTAATGGGTATGGAGTTTCCTTTTAGGGTGATAAAAATGTTTTGAAACTAGATGGAGGTGGTGATTACACAGCATTCTGAATATATTGAATATCACACAACTGTCTCTTTAAAATGGCTAATGTACATTATGTGAATTCACTTCAATATTTAAAAAAAAAAAAAAAGGAAAAGAAGACTCAGAAGGTATAACCAAAGGTGAAGGAGAATACAGGATATATGACTTCGGTCAATGTTATAATTCCTGGTGCCTCTTCCTCTATATGAACATAAGGGAAGTAGCTATGCTGAGGGCTGTGGTAAGGATTACATGTGATAATATGTTCAAGTTGCTGGCAGAGAAGGGTGCAATAGAAGCTGGCAGGGTCCTACCTACAATCCTTCAGGCCTCATCAGGACTGGGCTGACTCCTAGCAGCCTGGATCAGGACCTGAGATCTTTCTCCAAGCCAGCAGCACCACTGCAATTGCCCAAAGGCAAATGAAAATGCCCAGAAATTAACTCTTCAATGGGCTTTAACAGTGGCTCCCACTGTGGGCACATGCCCCACAGGGGGGCAATTTGATTTTTAAAGGGGGTGGGGCAACTCGAGAATGAGTTATTAACAGTGAATTTTTTGAATTTCTTAAGGTTCTAGAGGCCTCATATACAGTATATAAATATATATTGTGACATAGTTATACCTTTTAGTTCTCTATTATGTTTTGAAACTTTATTTACTGTTTTTTATACCACTTCATTTTTTTTTTTAAACAATTTCTTAATGATTTCTTCCTTGGTACTTCAACTGTCCTTTTGTCCTTTTATTTCTCTTTCATGGATGCCATGCTCTTTGGAAGCTTGTTTAGACCAAGTTAATGGCCTTTTAGGCTTCCTCCACATGAATAGGAGTTCACTTTTTGAAAAATAAGAATTATATGTCACAGGGAGAGGGCATGAGGATTTTAGAGATGCTTAGGTGGGGCATGGCCAAAAAAAAGTTTGGAATCACTGGGCTATAAGGATCCCAGTTCCCTCAGGCGTGAGTGGAATAACTCTTAAGATACATGTCTTATCTTTTCCCAAAGTTTCCACATGGGTTTACGTTCCAATTGCCCACCGTAGTTGCTGTGCCCTTCATGGCTTTCCTTTCTCCCCTTTTCACTTCCCCAATGCTAACTCCCCACCAAGGTGTCCTGGGATCACTTCTTAAACTACATGCACTTGCATCCTGTATGAGCTCGGCTTCTGGAGGAACTCAAAACCACCTGCAACACATGCTGTGGACACTCAAGTTGGTTCATCCTCTGTTCTCCAATGACCAACTCTTTGACCTTAGGTGTCTGCATTTTTATATTCCTCATAGCCATCTCAAGGCCCTATGGGGGAAGGTCCCCCTCCTCCCCTCTGAGATCCCCTGGGAGAAAGGACCCAGGTTAACTATTACAGGGAGAGCTCCTTTAGACTCAACATGCCTTGCATGAAGCTGCACCCATGAAGACACATCCTACTATTCCCATCCAGTTTCCATCTGCTTATCTGTTCCCCTTCATCTCATTTCATCAAAATTTCCAAAGTGTGGGGCACCATATAATAATTTTATATGGTATACAATACATAGATATTTTATTAAATCACATTGAATCACTAGACTTTGTCAGAGAGATAAAGCATTTTCATTTTCACTCTTTTGATTTGGGCCTGATCTTAACATCCTTTGTCATTTACCTTTTTAACAAAGAGAAAGTGGATCTCAGGCTACAAGCCATTGGTAGGGAATGGTAGCTAGCTAAAAGGTAATAGCATGTTTTGTGGGTGGCTTTTTATTTTGAATTTATTTTTCATGATTATTTGCTAAATGGCACTGTTTTTATTTTCAGGAGTGGTATAAACATTTTTTTAAATAGAATTGTCTTTAAAGAAAAAGAAATGTGGGACAATTTATAGAAAGGAATATGTTTCTGATTGTACTGGCAGCACAATGGCAAACACTGGCAGGTGGGACTTGAGTGAGAGAAGATGGACAGAGCCCCGTAAGAGCTGTTGGAGAGCATGGCTGTGTCTTACTCATCCAGTGCCTGGCCAGTGTGTGCCACAGGGCTAGGAATCACGTGGGCCAGGGCAGAAGATGTCCAAGCTGCCCTTGTTTATTGTAGGCCTTTTTAGTCATCCAAACAAATAACTTCGCTCTCCACATTGGCTCCCAAATATCCAGGCAGCGCTAGTATAGACTACTGAAAAGTGGCACACCACAGAGCTTCCTTATATGGTAGTTCCAGTTGCGTGGAAAAATACTCGTGGTTTAGAAGTCACTCGGCAATGGTGAAATGAGATGACAGGCAGAGGTGTCACTGCATCCACATTTCTTTTCATCAGGTAGAAGGTTTGGTTCACAGAGGTCTATAACTCAGTTAACTTTGTGTTTAATTTCTATAACTACCTGTTCTTGTCCAAGCCCCTGGCCCGTCCACTTGCCAAAGAAGGTGATAACAAAGGGCTAATAATCCAGGTAAATTTCAATTTAGAAATTTTAAAAGTATTGTCAAATATTTCATACTACAAAGAGGAATGTATAATGTATTTGCATATTCTAAATAATAATGGAAACAATAAAACAAGTACATGATCATCTTACCAACCCTCAATTGAGCCTGCTGCACGCCCCTAACCGAGTGTGCCTGTCTGCACCCATGCCTCCCTCAAAGGGAAGTGCAGACTTAAATTTTGTGTTACCCGCATTCCCTTACTTCTTTTTTTAGGTTGGCCTCATATGTCTCTATGTACACATATATGGATATGTGTATATGCAATTTTTATATATTTCCATACAAATTAATTTACATATAATTTATGTGTATATGCAGTTTATTTTTGCCTGTTTGTGAAATTTTCACAAATGTAATCACAACATATTTATTTTTCCAAAACTGGCTCTCAAGCTCCACATTATTTTGGAGGATCATCCATGCTGATGCAAATAGGTATGGATGACCCATTTTCCCAGTATCCTGTTGTGCAGACATATGACATCTATCACTTCTGTCAATGGGCAGTGCTAGGTAGTTGCCAGAGATGAAGCCTCAGAATGTAACTTCAGGAAGGCACAATGCTCTCCAAATTTCTCCTTCTCTGACGTATTAAATATTACCAGCACAGGCAAGAAGCTTTGTCTTATGTTAGAAATAGGTTTTAACTGTGGATAAGAAGTGAATGAATTAAGAACTTGAGGGTCAAGAAAAGAAAATCAAGGGAGGGAAGAGACCTGAAACAGACAAGGAAGGGGTATCACTGACTCCTGAGATAAAAAGTACTCTGGGGTGAAAAATCGTGTTGATTGCCAGAACATTAAGGAAAGCTTTCACCCTCCCAGTCCACTTCCCCTGCCACATAAACCCTTGGTAGAAGGGTGTCTATGAAAACTCTTCATGAAAGCATCCTCCTCCAGATGGGCAAACGGGCACCGCCAGGGCCCATCGCTTTGCTGAGTCCGGAAGAGGACCACATTTCGTACCAATGTATTTTTAGCGTCATCTTCTCCTTACATTATATGGGACTAATTAGCACAGTGTTTGTGAACCCTTTGTAACCTTTTGACTAGTTTCCATGACTCTGAAATTTCCCCACCCACAGCTTCACTAGTAAAGAGTGGAAATATTTAGAGGAAGTGATACCATCAGCCGCTCAGCTTCACCATGGGAAGTATTTTCCCCTCAGAGCCCAGAGGGGAGCCAGGGCATCACCTGACGCCCTCGCAGCATGGCTTCATTATGTGCGGAGCTCTCTCAGCACTTGCTTCTCTAAAGAGAACATGTGCAGGTGCCTTGCATCACTAGAGAAACGAAACAGTGAGGAGGTAACACTCTGCCTAGTGGAGAAGTTGAGGTCAATAGCTGGTGTCAGGGGTTGTGTCTAGCTTTGGTAGCTGTGGGAGTTTGGTGGATGAGTGTGATTTTTGGAATGAAATGTATTGATTGATTCATTGAAAGAGTAAATAACGACGGGATACTGTACTGTTAGAGGTTCCTCAGAGAAACAGAACCACTAGGATGTGTGTGTATACGAATACGTATATATACAGATTTATTTTAGGAATAGGCTCATGCATTTATGGAAACTATAAATATCTGCAGCCTAGGCTGGCAGGCTGGAGACCCAGGGAAGAGCTGATGTTGTAGTTGAGTGCAAAGCCCGCCGGTAGCATTATAGCTCAGGAAAAGTCCGTCTTTCTTCTCTTAAGACCTTCAACTGATTAAATGAGGCCCAATTACCTGATGGAGAGTTATTTGCTTTACACAGAATTGACTGATTTCAATGTTAATCTTACCTAAAATATAACTTCACAACAACATCTAAAATAATGTTTGATCAAATGTTCAGGAATCTTGGCCTAGCCAAGTTGACACATAAGATAAACCAGTACAGATACCATGTCTCATTTCAGAAAGTAAGTTAGTTATTTATTCAACATTTGTTAATGGCCCACTATGGGCCAGACACGGTGCTAGGTGTTGAAGATTCAGTAGTGAAGCCAAGCAAAGTCCCCATCCTCACATGCAAGAAGTATCCAAGTAATTAAAAACACATGCAGTAGGTTCCATACCCTCAAGAAGCACTCAAACCAATCAAATCCAATTTTTCCTTAAAATATGGTATTGGAATATAGTGAGGTTGTGTCTTTATGGACTTTATGGTCGACAAGGGACCTCAGATGTAAATTATACAATTAAAATATATTTCAACAATTATGCACAAGATGCTATCCATTATAAATCTTTCAAAAGCACATATAATTCAGTTATAACTGACAGTGAGGATTAACAAATTGCATAAAGTTTTATTTAAAATAAAATAAACTTAGGACTGCTAGTTTGGCATTCAATTTTTTGGTTGCTTTAAATTATTTATTGGCTTCTGTGTGTGTGTGTGTGTGTGTGTGTGTGTGTGTGTGTGTATGTGTCTGAAGTTAGAAATGAAGGCAACAGTTTAGTTGTTTCTTAAAATGATGGGATTATTTGTGCCACTTGCTGTTACGTATATACGTGGCCATGGGCAGACTTGCACCAGTGCACTATGGGACCTGCGAGCTGATCCCTTTACCTGTGAGCTGGTCCCTTAGCCAGCGAGCTGAATGGAAGCCACCCTCTTGCACACTGGACAAGTGGGCTGCAGGTCTGGCAATCCATTGGGAAAATAAGAAGCCCCCTTTATCTGGCCTCACAATCTGTAGCAAAGACAGACTTTTCCTCAGGAAAGAAATTTTGGACTTACTCCAGTGTTTGAATAGCAGCCTGATTGAAAACAGAGTTCAACTCAATATAGTAGAGCAAAGACTATTTTTGGCCTAAGCATTTTTCAGAGAAGATGTTGCTGGCAGCTTGCTCCAAGCATAGGAAAACTTCAGTAATGCTTCCATATACTATCTTACTCTAAGCAGGCCTGTGATTGGTCCCCTTGTGTCCCTGCCAGAATGGTCTAACAGCAAAATGTGTCTATTCCATAGTTAAATGTTGCATAGGAAAAAGATTTTTCACATAAATCATTTAACATAGCTTCCCAACAACAATATCCCCAACAATACTGAGATAATTTTGGCACTTCTATGCCATTTTTTTTCTCTCTGCTGCATAATTTGTCATTTTTTAAGAGCATAAAGAGCCTTTTGGCCCAACACTCTCTATTTGAGTTCAACCCAGCATGGGTTTCTTCCTTTTGAGGCAATTTAAAATGCAGTTGTGCATGACATTCCAAACATGAACACAGTCCAAAATCCATCAGGAGGGTTCTTATTACTATTTGGCAATTCACACGTTGGAATACTATGCTACTGTTAAGAAAGAATAAAGCTGATCCATACACGAAGACATAAAAAGATGTGAACTGAATTTAAAGCAACAAATACAATAGAACATACAGTATAAGTTCCTTTTCTAATAAAATGATCATAATTATCACTCTTCTTGTTAAAAAAAAAAAAAAAAGATCATTGGAGTTCAGGAAATTGGCAGATCCAAGAGTAACTGGTGGGGTGCTTAAGAGGGCAGTTCTGGAGCCACTGCCTGGCTTGAATTCCACCTCCACCACCCACCAGCTGTGTGCTCCTGAGAGGGTTACTTTACCTTTCTATTTCTTAGTTTCTCATCTGCAGAAGGGAGGTAAAAACAGTCCTACCTTACTGGGTGGTTTTGAAGGTTTTATGAGTCAATATATAGTCTTGAGTGTTTTATGAGTTGATATACGCAAGGTACCTAAAATAGTATCTGACAGAATAAATGCTGGATACACATTAGCTAGTAGAGGAAGAGGAGAGAGAATATGTTTTTATAAAAGACAAGAGGCCTAAAGAATGAGTAGGGGCCCTAGCTGATTTGGCTCGGTGGATAGAGCATTGGCCTGCAGACTGAAGGGTCCAGTGAAGGGTACATGCCTGGGTTGTGAGCTTGATCCCCAGTAGGCAGCATGCAGGAGGCAGCCAATCAATGGTTCTCTCTCATCATTGATATTTCTATCCCTTTTTCCC
The DNA here is from genome assembly GCA_026230045.1 of Corynorhinus townsendii. Classification (NCBI taxonomy): domain Eukaryota; kingdom Metazoa; phylum Chordata; class Mammalia; order Chiroptera; family Vespertilionidae; genus Corynorhinus; species Corynorhinus townsendii. The sequence continues at coordinate 135,783,217 of JAPDVU010000002.1, read as the reverse complement.
TCTCTCTTCCTCTCTGATATCAATAAAAATATTTTTTTAAAAAGAATGAGTAGGGTTTTCTCGGCCAATGTGGCTCAGTGGTTGAGTGCCAGCTCATGCACAGAGAGGTCACTGGTTTGATTCCTAGTCAGGGCACATGCCCAGGTTGCAAGCTCAATCCCCAGTGGGGGACTTGTGGGAGGCAGCCAATCGATCTTTCTCTCTCATTGATATTTCTATCTCTCCCTTTCTCTCTCTCTCTCTCTAAAAATCAATAAATAATATATATTTTTAAAAAGAATGAGTAGGAGTTGTCAAGAAAGAGAATTCCAGAATAGAAGATCATGGAAAATGAAAAACAAATCTATATATATAAAAGCCTAAGCTTTTATATGACCAGTCACTATGATAGAAGCTGCCCCCTGGTGGTCAGTGAGCTCCCACAACCAACCTGCCCCAGCCGGCCAACCTCCCATGACCCCTCCCCTGGGCTGGCAGGCCCTGATTGCCAGATTTGGGCCTGCTGGCCAACCTCCTGTGATCTCTCCCTGCAGCTGGCCTGATTGCCTGATTAGGGCCGGGCTCCAGTCTGGAAAAGGGAACTGGGGAAGGGTGACGGTGGACATGGCACCTTTCCCAGGGTAAATGAGGGCTGGCTCCCTCCTTGGGGCCCGTGGCCACCCTCCCATGTCTCATCCCTCCCCCTGGCTGGCAGGCCCTGATTGGCCTGCCGCCCACCAGTCTTGGTGGCAGTGGGGTGGTGAGGGAAGGAGGAGGGGGGAAGTGGGGAACCGCACAGTGGCAGGGTGCTGATGATGGCAATGCCAGTGTCTGGCATCCGTTTCTTCCACGCCCATCCTGGCAACCATCACCTCCTCTCCAGCTCAGGCCTGATCAGCCTGGCTCTGATCAGCCCTGATCGCCTGCCAGGCCTACAGACCCTACCCATTGCATGAATTTCATGTATCGGGCCTCTAATACACAAATAAAAGGGGATGAATAAAACAATCCAATTAAGTTCAGCTCAACCTCTGTAAAGATACCTAGGTTATAAAGGGGAGCACATAGTACAAATATTAAAATGAAATACAAGGATAATTTTTTAAAGTTTACTTTCCTTTCCCTGGCTGGGTGGTTCAGCTGGTTGGAGTGTCTCTCTGTACAGAAAAGGGTTGTAGGTTCCATCCTTGGTCCCTGCAAGTATGGGAGGCAACTGATCAATGTCTCTCTCTCTCTCTCTCTCTCTCTCTCTCTCTCTCTCTCTCTCTCTCTCTCTCTCTCTCATCAATAAATATATCCTCAGGTGAGGATTAAAATAAAGTTTGCTTTCCTTTGTGTTCATGTAGACCAACCAGCATACTAATCATCAGTCTGACAAATATTTATGGAATGTCTATAGTGTTCTGGGCCCTGTGAACAAGATCAGCAGTCCCTGCCAGCACGGAATGAATTTTTTTCAAGTTGATTTAAAGTAGGAAAACTATTGGGATTTTTTTTTACAGGATAGTTATTAATTCATTTTTTTGAATGAATCTTTATTCAGATTATTACAGTTGTTCCTCTTTTTTCCCCCCATAGCTCCCCTCCACACAGTTCTAGTGTGGTTGGTGTCCTATAGGGCCCAGTGACTCAGCCTCCCCAGTCTCCTGAGGTGGATGCTCTTGGTGCACCCCTTTGTGGGCTGTTTGCACAGTCTTGTTGTAGTTAACCCTTGATTGCTGTTTGTATCACTGGGAGGAATTGACCTCCAGGCCAATTGACTGTGAGGACCAGCTGTGCCTACACTGGAAGATCTGTTGCTCTTACCTCCCCCCCACTGTCCTCATCCATAGGTGTAAGATTTTTGTCCAATCTCTTTCTTCATCCCCCACACCCCCTTCCCCTTGAGAATTGTCAGTCCACTCCCTTTCTATGCCCCTGATTCTAGTATATTCACCAGTTTATTCTGTTCATCAGATTTTTTATTCACTTGATTTTTAGATTCACGTGTTGATAGATATGTATTTGTTGTCACTTTGTTGTTCATAATTTTTATCTTTACCTTTTTCTTCCTCTTCTTAGAGAATACCCTTCAGCATTTCATATAATACTGGTTGGGTGGTGATGAACTCCTTTAGCTTTTTCCTGTCTGTGAAGCTCTTTATCTGACCTTCAATTCTGAATGATAGCTTTGCTGGGTAGAATAATCTTGGTTGTAGGTTCTTGCTATTCATCACTTTGTATATGTCTTGCCACTCCCTTCTGGCCTGCATAGTTTCTGTTGAGAAATCAGCTGACAGTCGTATGAGCACTCCCTTGTAGGTAACTAACTGTTTTTCTCTTGCTGCTTTTAAGATTCTCTCTTTGTCTTTTGCCCTTGGTATTTTGTGTTAATTATGATGTGTCTCTTTAGATTTCTCTTGTTTGGGGTTCTCTGCGCTTCCTGGACTTGTAAGTCTATTTCTTTCACCAGGTTGGGGAAGTTTTCTGTCATTATTTCTTCAAATAGGTTTTCAATATCTTGCTTTCTCTCTTCTTCTGGCACCCCCATAATTCGGATGTTGGTTTGCTTGAAGTTGTCCCAGAGGCTCCTTATACTATCTTCATATTTTTGGATTCTTTTTTCTTTTTATTTTTCCAGTTGGGTGTTTTTTGCTTCTTTGTATTTCAAATCTTTGACTTGATTCTTGGGATCCTCTAGTCTGTTGTTGGATCTCTGTATATTATTCTTTATTTCAGTCAGTGTATGCTTAATTTATGATTGGTCCTTTTTCATTTCCTTGAGGGTCTCTCTGAATTTCTTGGAGGTTTCTAGAAGATTCTTGAGTAACCTTATAACTGTGGTTTTGAACTCTATATCCAGTATTTTGCTTTCATCCATTTCTTTCATTTGTGACTTGTTTCTTTGTCTCTGCATTTTGGCTGCTTCCCTGTGTTTGTTTCTATGTATTGGGTAGCTGCTAAGTCTCCTTGAGTTGATAGAGTGGCCTTGTGTGGTTGGTGTCCTATAGGGCCCAGTGGCTCAGCCTCCCCAGTCACCTGAGGTGGATGCTCTTGGTGCACCCCTTTGTGGGCTGTTTGCACAGTCTTGTTGTAGTTAACCCTTGATTGCTGTTTGTATCACTGGGAGGAATTGACCTCCAGGCCAATTGACTATGAGGACCAGCTGTGTCTACACTGGAAGATCTGTTGCACAGGAGACACCCTTATGGGGCAGGACTTGCTTCAGTAGGGCTTTGGTGCTCACTGAGTCTGCCCCTTGAGTGTGTCTCTTATGGATGTGAGGAGTTGTAATCCAGTATGGTCTCACTCTGACCACTGGGTACACTGGCTCTTGGATCTCCAAGGAGGTGCAAGGTCAGCCACTGTCTGGGGCTGCCCAGCAGGAGCTACAGAGGCATCTGCAGATTTCTCCTCTTTGTATGAGGTTTGGAAGTGCCCAGATGAGTCCCTGCTGTGAAGCAAGGCCACTGCTGCTGCCAGGCAGTGGGCCTTCTTTTGGAATCTCTGGGGCTCACAGACCCAGCTGTAGTTGGTTTTAGGCAAAAGGACAGGCCATTCATATGCAGAAGCAGATGTGCATAGTTTGGGTGAGATTATAAATTGGGTGGGGCGAGATCTCTGGGAATCACAAAGGTGGAGCAAATTGCAATGGCTGCCCTGAACCGGAGAAGTCCCAGGTTCTCCGTATCCTGCACCCCCATGCAGGAACAATGATCACTGTGAGCACCTCTAAGAGTAAGCCGCCCTCGCATTCCTGTCCCGATGCCAGACAGTCCAGTTTCACCCCATATGTGCCTCGGTCCCCCAGAGTCTCCCTGGAACTAGAGTTCAGAGCAAGCGGGAGCTTGTATCTCCCTCCCAATTAAAAGAGTAGCACATCCAGGTACCAGCATTTTCCGTGCCTCTGCACCTCTTACCAGTTTCACTGCGCTTTCTTCACCTCTCTAGTTGTGGAACTTCCACTGAGCCAGCTTTCCCGTGGTTCTGGGTGGTAGATGTTCTGCTGTTTAGTTGTGTTTTTTTGTGTGTGTTTTTATAATATATTTTATTGATTTTTTTACAGAGAGGAAGAGAGAGAGATAGAGAATTAGAAACATCGATGAGAGAGAAACATCAATCAGTTGCCTCCTGCATGCCCCCCACCAGGGATGTGCCCACAACCCAGGTACATGCCCTTGACCAGAATCGAACCTGGGACCTTTCAGTCCACAGGCCGACGCTCTATCCACTGAGCCATACCGGTTTCGGCTAGTTGTGGTTTTGATGTGGTTGTGGGAGGCAGCAAGTATAGGTGATTATCTATGCCGCCATCTTGGTTTCTCCCCTATTGGGATTATTTGTTTCATTGTGTGTTGATTTGTAATGTAACCAAGTGTTATAGTAGTTACCTCAGTGTGACTCATAATACAAAGAAAAGAAAGTTACAGACAACTCTTGATTTTCTGTGCTAATGAGGAATCACGGGAATAAATATAATTCATAAATTAAGTTGTGTTTATTTTATTTGTAAGTTAAATAAATGATCATTGTTTTACTTTTTAAGTTGAAAGCCTTTCTCCAACTGTTTGGATTTCTGGTTAACCTCCATGCCCATCTCTCTTTACAATGTTTGAATGGCTTTGGGGGCTGGGAAAGAGGGGAGTAGCTGTCAGGTTACCACAGTAAGTTCTAAGCAGCACCTTGGTCACTGAGCTGGGTGACCTTGCCAAACACCTTATCACCTTCACCCAGTAAATTAAATGCAAGTGGGTCCCCAAAACACTGAAGCTTTTGCTGGCTACTCCTGACCACACTGCAGAGTCCTCATGAGAGCCCAGATCCAGTCTTACAAATCTCTCAGAGTTCAGACAGGCCAGACATTTCATACCTCTGCAGAATTTATTCACAATGGGTGCTATGTGGAAGGTGCCAAGATAGTGAGTAGCTAAATTTAAGAAATTATACTAATTAGTTGATCCAAAGGGGTATCATTTACTCCTTAGAGTCCCATTGCCAAAGACTGAGCTGGGGAGTGTGATCTATGAAAGAGTTAAAAATCAGAGAGAAACCATTACAAAAATTTCCACTGAAAAATAAGTTCCTTGTCAGAGAAGTTGAGAGACCTACTAATTGCAGCTTACTCTAAACCTAATGACAGTCTGCAGCATTTAGGAAGAGAGCACAGGACGTTTGAATGACTGAAGGGATAGGAGACTCCATGTGGATGAACCTGAATCTAACAGGCAGGATGAGTGCTTTAGAAGGATGATCCATTTCAGAGTGAGCTGCAGTGGGGATGAGTCACATTTGCTTTCTCCAAGATTCTTACCAACAGTAAAGATTGATAAAACACATTTGTGCTGCTATGTTTTTCAAAAGTTCAACCGTATAATAACTTTAGCAGGCACCTCATACTATGCTGCCTAAATTTCAAACCTTTCCTTGATGTAGGATGACTACAATGGAAAGGAATGCTATGCTTATCCAGCCATCAGTATGATTTTGTCTTTCTTAATCCTAGAAACTAAATCACTGGCTATTTGAGAGGCTCTAACCTAAATCTTAATTGATGCCCATTGCTTTTTTAGACCACTGTGAGTGATTTTAACCAGACACACCCTGGAGGAGTGGTTAAGGCTGCTGCAATGGGGGAAAACTAATATTTTGACCGGTTTACTGCAACACCCTTTTCAATTGTAAGTTAGCTCTATAAGGCTCTCCTCTTGAGGTGACCCTCTTTTCTTAATATTCAATATGGTGAGAACTAGGTTTTTATTTTGTTTGATTTTTATCTTCAATCTTGGTGCTAGTTAACATCATTAGATCAAAATATTAATTGCTAACATTTAGGTACTAATGTATGATTCAGTCAGCACACTGACCGCATGATCTTATTTAATGTTCACAACAATCCTGGGAAGTATTACTGTATTCCCCACTCCACAGAAATTACACTGAGAGACTGCGGTGGAATAGATGAGGTGACTTATGTGGGGTCAGGCAACTGGTCAACGGACACAGCTAAAACTGAAACCCAGGTTTTTTGTTTTTATCCTTTGGTTAATCCTCACATGAGGACTTTTTCCCATTGCTATTCAGAGAGAGTGGAAGGGAGGGAAGGAGGTGAAGGCAACAGAAAGAGAGAAAGAGAAAGAGAGAGAGAGAGAGAGGTAAGAGAGACACATTGACAGGTTGCCTCCCACACTCACCTGGATGGGAGTGCGGGGTGGGCAGAGAGTGAACCTGCAAACCAGGTATGTGCCCTTGACTGAGAATGAACCTGAGATCCTTCAGTGTGCAGGATGATGCTCTAACCATTGAGCACATAGGCCAGGGGGAAACCCAGGTCTTTTGACAAGTCATTTGCTAAAAAACATTCATCCAATGACTGGGCAGCTCTGCAGTGGATCCTTAACAGTGTAGATATTTTTGGTGTGAGAACATTGCCTTTTCTTAGATAAAAATGCACTTTTTTTAAGATAGGAAATTGTTGTTGTTTTTTATTTCTACCTCTACCATGTTGCTCTTAAAGTGCTGATCACCAAGGGCCAGGATTTTCCACAGAAAAATCTACTGCGTGTGTGAAGTAGCCCTTCAATACATCAGGTTTTTTTCTATATCACATTTCCTTTTTGTGGCATCTGTTACGACTAAGTCCCCTTTTGAAGCACCTAATTTCCATGGGTTCCTTCCAATTTTACTTTATCAAAATGTGTTTGCAGAGAAGGATTTGTTCTCATTTATTTCAACTGGTATAAATAACACCAAGGCACTACTCCCCTGCTAGTTGCATTTTAAGCCACATTTCTTACTGTGAAAGAAGAAAAGTGGGTTGGGGGGCGTAGATGGAGAAGAGGAAATTTTAAATCAGGGACACCTTCCTTACCCTCCAGATTCTACCATATAGATGTAACGTGCTTTAGCTTTAGCCAAACACTCAGTTCTAACTAGGACATCTTGATCTATCAACCAAGAAAACAGCACTTGCCATGCGTTTGCTATGATGTACAGCAAGCAGGCATTTAGCAGGAAGAGTTGTTTTCCGTTGAACGCAGTGCAAGAATGGATCTGGGGAATGCGGGGGTCATTTGTTTCCTCATTGGAAAGAAACAGGATGTTTCTACATTAACTAGAAGGCTTGAAAGGTAAGAAGGGGTGAGGATAATTGTGAAATATGCTACTGTAAAACAAAGTGCTTCTTTTTGGGGGCTGGGTGGTAGGAGATATGGTTACCACAATGAAGGGGGCTGAGCCAAACTGCCCATCCTCTCCTATGTCTGCCTCAGTGCTTCTAAAAACCTAGCTTGCTTTGTGACTTTACCACAGTCACCACAGTTCCAGCTGGACACAAGGAGACCACAGGAGACATAAAGGAAGAAGGGAGGAAGTATAGAGGCTCTATTTTTTTAAGGAAAAATCATTGAATAGATATTATTGTTAAAAAATACATAGATGATAAGTTCTGTACCATTTTCCTGTCTTTTCCCTCCTCATAAATGTTTCAATTTCTTGGATACATTCTGCTTATTATTGGGACTGTGGGAAATATATGGTAGGTTTCCTGGTTAGGAGGTGGAAGTGATAGAGAGCTGGTAGGTAATGACATAATAATAGAGGTTTATTAAATACTTAGTATATCCTAAGCAAACACACCTCCTTTGACTTACAATAACCCAATAAGGGAGGTATTATTACTATAATTTCAGAGCCTCCATAAGGGCTCTGGAGCCAGCCTACCTGGGTTCAAATCCTGGTTGTGCTATGAGCCCGTTGGGTGATCTTAAGATAATTACTTAACCTCTTCATGAATCAGCTTCCTCGCCTTTAAAACTGAGACCATAATATGGTAACACACCTGCATCAGAGGTCCCCCAAGTCCACCCCCAGGTTCGATGAGTCACTAGGAGGACTCACAGGGCTCGGCATATAGTCATACCCTATTACATCAAATGGCTACAAAGGGAAAAGTGCAGGGGCAAAGTCTAGCGGAAACCGGGCACAAGCTGCCAACAGTCCTCTCCCAGGGGACTCACACAGCACACGCTAATTCCTCCAGCAAGGAGCTGTGGCGGGTGCAAAATGGTGTCAGTAGAGACTCAGTGCTAGACTTTTGATTGAGGGCTGGTCACTTAGGCACCATCTATCTATCACGTATCAAAAGTCCAGATTCCCAGAAAGAGAGCAGGTGTTCAGCATAAACCGAATTGTTTGAACAAACAATTGGGTACAGTGAGTAACTCTTTTCAGGAAATAGTAAAAAAAACCCTGAAATCTAGGTTCCCAGTGCTAGCCAGGAGCCAATCTTGCATGCAGGGCTTTCTAAGGATAGCAGCTTTGGGTCTGCTAAGTTAAGTCTTTTCTGTATATCACCTCATTGGATTACTGTGAAATTATATGAAGTAATACACATCCACAGCAGTGCCTTATACTTGGGAAGCTCTAAAGTTTTTTTAGCCATTACTATTAAATGAAAAAAAATCACTCAAGATTGAAATAACTACAGAGTCAAGATTGGCTTAACTGGAATCTGAATTCACATGTGCCTGACTAAAACAACATGCATGCATTTATTCGCTTCATGCAAGCCTCAGCAAAATAGTATCCTTCTTCAAACCTCAACTGAGAATAGAGATGGTGGACTCCTTCCTTCTCCAGCTTACAGTGGATGGAGCCTTTAAGAGTAGCTGCCTGTTTTTGAGACATAGCTTCCTCACAAGCCATAAGAACCCTACACCTAGAGTGTAGACATGGTCCTGTACTTTAATGCCCCAAAGGAGCATAGCTTGGACTTACCATAATCTTCCCTCCTACTCAATTAGGCATACTTTGTGGAGGTTTCTCATTTTTTCAGTATATCCTACATAATAAAAGCCCAGCAACTGAAACAGTGGAATGACAAGAACAACCAGAACAACAAGAGACCAGAACAACAGCAGCCCCTCACCCAGGCTGGCCCAATCCCCCAGCGGGGACCTCTACCCCCTATCAGGGGCATGACTGGCCTGCAAACCACCCATGGCCCCTTGCCCCAGCCAGTACTACCCCCCAGCAGGGACCCCCCACCCCGATCCAGGGCCCCCATCAGGGCAAGCCAGCTTGCCCCCTCCTGTGTGCCAGGCCTCTATCCTATATAATAAAAGGGTACTATGCAAATTGACCCTAATGGTGGAATGACCAGAACAACCACTGGACCAGTCACTATGAGGCTCACCGATCACCTCTCAGCCCCTTTCCCTGCCAGCAGGCTCTGATAGTCTGATGGCAAATGGGGAACCAGGGGTGGGTGGTGGGGGACGCGGGTGGTGCCAGGCCAAAGCCCCCACCCTGCCAGTCACCCTACACACAGAGGGCGATCCATGCTGGGGGCGGGGCTGGCAAGCAGGCAGGAACAGCCAACCTCTTGGTCCCTTCCCCCTGGCCGTCAGGCACCAATCACCTGATAGCAAATGGGGAACTGAGGGTGAGTGGTGGCGGGGGGCAAGGTTGGCTGTGTGCAGCCAGGGAAGATGGCCCTGATCACAGACCAGGCCTAGGGACCATACCCACGCACGAATTTCATGCACTGGGCCTCTAGTATATCCATAACACCCTAAGAATTTTCTTTTACAAGATTTAGATAGTGAATCTTCACATGATAATTGAAATCATCCAATTGTAAATCATCCAATTTTTAGGCTTAAAAATATCTGACCAAGAACTTTCTCCTGCTCACTCTCTCTTAATACAAACCAGTGTACCAAGCTTTTTAAATCACAGAATCCCCTCTACTTTACCATCACCAGGTTTGTGTGTATTTGGCTATGTCAATGGGATGGGCAGCAGACATATCCAACAGCTAACTATGAATGCACTGTAGACAACTATGGCACAAATTAACTTAGGTGAACCAGAGAAATCTCTGTATTGAGAGAAATGCTTGACTGCAGCCAGTTGAGGAGCAGTTTTTAGTTTAAAAGTAAAAGGATTTAGAAATGGGACAGGGCTTACAGAATCCTTTGAATTTTGTCTCAATATTTAGATTCTATAGGAGAAACTTTACAAGGAAAATACTTTAAGTTAAAAAATATGCATTATCAATGGAGATTGCCTTATTGTTATAGAGTATGAAGAAACAGAGTCTTGGGGCAATAGTTTGTTTCAATGTTAGCATAATTAGTTGTTATACATCTGTCTCTTCCAATAAATGAAGTTTTTGTAAAGTTCTTAGTTATTTCTGTCCCCTAGAGAGCCTTGTATGGAATTTACAAGTGGTGAAAGGTCGATAAATGTCTTTTTCTTTAACATTCAATTCCTAATGTATAATCATGTAATAAAAGAGGTTCACCTTTGGGCTAGGTGGTATATGACACATCTCAAATGTGTAGGTGGGTATTTATTGGATGACTATAGTCAACCCAGTGCCAGATTTTGACCCCTACACAAATCTTTCTCTCCAGTGACAAAAGCAAGAAGAGAGAACTAAAGTTAAAGAATAATGTGAGGTTAATATAATGATTTAAAGACTAAATAATGAGATCTAGAAAAATTAGAAGTGAAGTTCATAGAATATGGAGGTCAAAGTATTTATTGAAGCTCTGCTTGCTAGTAGCTGGGCCCAAGGGTGCTACTGAAAGGCTTAAGACATGCAGAGGAGAAGCAAGATAGAACACACAAAGCAGGGAGAGAGAAAGAGGTAAAAATGAAGGAGTGCTAGCATAATGCCTTTCATTAAGACTTCACTTTTTTCCTGTTATTTCCCAATATACCTTGAGTTCCTCCACCATTGCTCAGACTAATCTCTTCTTCCTATCCACCTGCCAGGCTTAGATCACATATCCCTTATTTTTGGATATCTTTTCCTGAATACCCCAGCCCACCCCAGCCCCCATGGCTTTCTTCCTCCTCCAAACACATGTAGCTTCTGTTGTAATGTTGAATATTGTTCCTTAAAATTGCATTGATATTTAGGTATAGATATAGATATGTATAATTTTATAAATGTGTGTATATAATTAGTTTATATGTACTTACCGGATGACATGTATTATAAAATATTTAATATACACTTAGCTATATATAAATATGTATACATATTTACATATTTATTATACTATATATATTTACTCTGAGTTTTTTAAACAAAAGTGGCAGGTTTTTTGTTCTCTCATCAGCAATAAGCACTTGTCAACCATATACTGTGAGGTAAAGAGAGGGTGCCATGTAGGGTTTAGTACAACTTTAACAGGGCCACCTTTCCTCCAGTTCTGACCCCATGGCATTGCTAAGTATTAAGCAAAAATATTTCCTTTAGCAAAACCCAAATCTAATTTTGCCCAAGGCTGTTTCCTTCTCTTCATATCAGCTGCTTTATTGTGGAGACCACTACTTCACAATTTCTTTGTCTGATTCAAACTTGAGGACCTCAAAAGTCAATGGCAATAAGAAAAAGTACCACATACACATGCACACAAACAAGCTGACATGTGTGTACCCTTTCTGTTCTCTCTGCCACACTGCTCTGCCCTGTGAAGTTCTGCCAGCTTCTCTCACGAGAGGTCCATGCAGGCAGGGAGTGATGCCCTTCTGTGGCCAAGCAATGTAGCCACACAATTCCTCCCTTGGATGATTATTTTATTTTCTCCTCTTCCCTGCAACTTTCTTTACAGTTTTAGCAGACTCTGGGTTGTTATTTGCCAATCTGTGATGTACTTTGTATTTTAACCCTTCCTCATGAGTGGCAAATCTTCACCCTAAGGTCTGGGTTTCTTTTGTTTGATCTCTTTTGAGTCTATCCACACTTTTTCTTTTGGGTGGCACTAGAGACTGAGTCTTCTTCCAACAGCTGTTCCCTGAAAGCACAGAACGGGGAGCTGGAAGGGACTATTGCCTCTCCATCCTGTGACACACCAACCGTGGGAGCCCTCAGAATTCCACCAGACAGTGACCAGTTCAGTTATAAATTCCACATGACCTGTGCTGATGGGACAACATCCTCCTTCTACCATAATAGGCAGAGAGTTCAGAAAATTATTTGATAAGACCTTCTATTCATGGACACAACTGTCAATTATGCTGCTTCTAGATGTGGTTTCTTCTCCATTGTCAGGAAACAAGTCTCAAGGGAATGCCCTCTGGCCCTAAAATGATGCACCAACATGTTAACGCTCCCAAATAGAGAACAGCGTAATGACAAGAACAGTATCTGATGGACTGGATGCCAACCTTCCATGATGATTCTCCTTAAGCCCTGGGTTAGTAGCCTGTGGCAATTTGTATGGATATTATGAAAGAAAAATGTTCAGCTCCGCCTAACAGTGGTTGAGGCAACTCTTGAGAAATTGCCGTGATGACATCCAGCCATCAACAAGGAGGAAGGTATCCAGAGGACTTGAGTTAAAAGTAGAGAATGAGGAGAACTTACAGATAACTGAACTGGCATAAGTGTGTGCTCTCTTTAATGTGAACTCACCAAAAATTAGCCAATGCAGACTATTGTGAAATACAGATAGGCCAGCACTTGTTCTCTAAAGCCATGGGTATGTCTTCCTGACGTCAGACCGATGGCAGAAGCTTCCTCCACCCACTTCCTCAGAGAAATCCAAACACAGGAGAGACCCCTGCAGACTCCTGGGCAAAGGCCCATTTACTCAGGATTCCCTCAAGTGTAAACACGTGGCTTATTGACAGTTGTAGCCTGCTTCTTTAATAGTCTCCCTGCACAGAGATAAATATGCATGCTTCCCTCTACGCTCCTTCCACCTACCCCAAGTGACCTCCTTCCATCTCCCTCGCTGTACCTACTCTGACTTAGACCCTTGGGAACCTGCCCTCCATGTGATGGGAACTTTCTAGTCCCTGTCAGTGACATACAGAAGCCTTTTCACATCTCTCTAAAGCTTATTAAACTCAATATGCCTCTCATAAAATATTTGTTTCTGACCCCCCCTTTTAGAAAAATGAACTCAGAAGATTGCCTGGTTTCCCCCTCAGTAGTAGTAATATGCATAATTAAGCCATGATCGCCTGCCATAGTGTGAACTTGGCCTCAGTATTGGAATTTCCTCTGTCTTTATGAACGGTCAGAGTTGTTTTAAATTTCTCCTTGCAGTAACCTTCCCCACCATCCACATTTTGTAAAGCAGAAATAAATAAATAAATAAATAAATAAATAAATAAATAAATATCCTGATTCCAAGTCAAGAGGCAATTTTTTTTAAATATATTTTTATTGATTTCAGAGAGGAAGGGAGGGAGGAGATAGAAATATCAATGACGAGAATCATTGATTGGCTGCCTCCTGTACACCCCCAACTGGTGATCGAGCCTGCAACCCAGGCATGTGCCCTTGACCGGAATTGAACCTGGGACCTTTCAGTCCCCAGGCCAACATTCTATCCACTGAGCCAAACTAGCTAGGGCAGTGGTCGGCAAACTCATTAGTCAACAGAGCCAAATATCAACAGTACAACGATTGAAATTTCTTTTGAGAGCCAAATTTTTTAAACTTAAGCTTCTTCTAACGCCACTTCTTTAAAATAGATTCACCCAGGCCATGGTATTTTGTGGAAGAGCCACACTCAAGGGGCCAAAAAGCTACATGTGGCTCGCGAGCTGCAGTTTGCCAACCACGGAGCTAGGGCAAGAGACAATTATTGAGAGTGGCATGCAGGTTGTGCTTCCACTCTCCTCCCACCTCCCCTGCCCACCACCACCCACCATGCTTCTGAGAGCCCACAAGACAACCTACAAGGAGAACAGCCAGTCTCCCTCCAGAGTGACTGACTTTCGAGAGTCAGAACATTAAATCCTCAACTTTATTATCTAACAGAAAGTTTTCCTGTCAGCCAGGTACAGGAGGTGTTTCCTGAAACCTGGATGACCTAAACATGGATGGTGTTGACCAAAGTGTTCAGGAACCTTCCAGGTCACACATGGCCAAGCTCCCAGGCCAGTTTGCACTAGAAAACAGTTCTGCCATTGCAAGCATTTCTGCCACTTAGGGCATTGCGGGGAAAATGCTTTGCTCTAACTCTGCTGTTGATAAAGAACAGCAGAGGGACTGCTCCTCAGTTGTTGGCTAGTCATCTTGGAGGTGAGACCCACAGTGACTGCCTGGGTCAAGGGCAGAGAAGGTTGTTTTTGCTCCACAAACTTGGCCATTCAGCTCGGCTGATGTAGACTTGAACTAGGAGAGATTATTTCTCCATATGTGTAGGCTCTGATGATACTTAAACCTTCTTTCCGGGGAGGAGTTGGGAAGGCCCTCTGTTTCCTGCCAACTTGAGCACACATCTTGTTTTCTCAGGGGTAACAAGCCTGTATACCAACTAATCAATTCTTTGAAGTATCACTGTGATAGTAGGAGCCTGAAATAGATAGGGAATCTTTAAATTCTACTATTGTTACTATTATTATTTGTGTTTTTCCTGAGTGCTGATTCTTTTTTCAAGTAGTTATATAAAAGTTGCAAAGCCACTGAAACACCATCTGAATGTTCCTGTAGAACTTGGACAAGGCACTCCCATCTTTAATGGCCAATAATGGTCAGTGGATTTCTCTTTCTTTCTAACTTTGTTTGGGGTGTGTCTGGGTAGAGGTCTGGGTTACAGCCATGTGTAGGTCTCTGTAGTCCAAGAAACATTGCTTGTACTAATGAAGATGGGTGGGAAGATGGTGCCAACGTGCCCGCAGCTGTTCCAGCACCAACAGAGATCAAACACATGCCAAAGAACACAGGGGTGATTAGGGGTCCCACACAGCCTGAGCAGAGAGTGGAAGAGTCATTCTTGGGCCTCCGGTCGGATAATGACAAGTTTACCATAGGAATAGTTACTAGTAAGTTAATGTGCTTGAGTAATCTCCCGACAAATCAGTTTAAAACTTAAATATGACAACAAGCTAAAGAAATCCAAAAAGGCATTGGTGGATGAAAAGAGACAAACAAGTAAAAGAGAGTCTTTGAGAGAGTCCAGTGGGCTTGGCTAGAGGCCCCAGGACAGAAGGCAGCAGTTGCGTCATTGTTTTCAGCACAAAGTCCCTAAAACTGGGAGCAGGAAATCCTGCCGTTCCCACCCTGTCCTTAGCTAAGCTCCCATGAGACAGTATTCCTCAGATAACCAACAAAACCTTTTCTACATGCTAAAGGTGTAGGTCCCAATACTCTTTAGAAAGTTGATGGAAAGGTCACTGTCACCGAAGCCAATAAAACATTTATCCACACAATTAGTCATCAATAATTTATTGAGTTCTATCAGTATAGGGGTGGTGAAAGCAATGCTATAATGATTACAAAGATTAGAGACCAGACAGGACACTGCACTGAGCTTATGGTCTACCGTCATGCTACTAAAGTCTTCTCATGCTTCCCCTCATCCCACCCCCAGAAGTGGCTTCGAATGCCAGTTCCCTGTCTCCCCAGTCCTACTGAAGCAGAGGCCCTGAGGGCATGGCACAGCCATGTTTTAACAAGCCCTCCTGGTTCATGGAAAGTTTTAGACATACTGGAACATCATGTCCCAAACAATGGTGTCTTGCCATTTGTGTGGAAAGTGATTTATTAATAATGATAGTTAACATACAACATTTATGAATAATTTATATGTATATCACCTGCAAAGATTTTTCAAAATACAGATCTCTGGCTCCACCTGAGTCTGCCTGAGTCATGATCTCCAGGTGTGGTAGCGAGATTATATATCATTTTAAAGTTCCCTAGGTAACTCATGATCAGCCAGGTGTGGGAACCACTGGTCTGTAAGCACCAATTGCCCTGTAATAAAACACACACAAACTCATGGAATTCCAGAGGGCAGTTCCTCAGAGGGCAGGTTTCCCCACCCTCAACAAATCTTTGGTGGACTCTGATATTGTAAACATCTAGAAGAGAAACCCCATACCTGAAATAGAAGAGGTAACTCAGCACTCCTCTCCCTTCTGCAGTGGCTGCTGCGGTTCTTTATGAAACCTGCTCCCCCAACTCATGACATGGCTGACTTTCCAGGTTTGCTCAGGGCTAACTGGCTTCTGAAACCTCGGGACTTTCAATTTTAAAACAGGGACAAAGCACTGTATACACCAGGAGGAGTTGGTAGCCCTTGGTCAGAGCCTGGATGAAACCCACACTTCTTGCCTTTGGAATGGTTCTTTTTATTGTTATTATTATTACGCCATATTATTGCAAATGAATTCAGGTTACTGTTTTTTCACTTTGTTTTTATTCCCTAATTTCAGGATTTAATGCCATCATTTTGTGTTTTCAAGTTCTCTAAGTATTCTAAAATGCCCTTGTCACCAAAGGTCTACATCTTTTCTATCGCATAAGCCCTGAGGTCCAATTTGCCACGTGCATACAGATTGGATCTTCTCTCTGGCTTCTGTGTATTTTTGTGGTATCTGTTGTGGTCCTATTACGCTTGCTAAGGTCTGAGTATTAGTCAGAACTCTTTAAGTTGCCAATAAAAGAAACCTAACTTTGAATGGCTTAGCAAAACAAAAAGCATGGAACATACTGGCTCATGTAACAGAACAGAGCCTTAGGCACAGCTGGATACAGGGGCTTGGGCTCGTCAGGCGTGTTCTCTCTCCATCCCTGAGCCTACTCAGATTGGCTCTTCCAGTGTGCTAGTGAGATGCCCCCAGCAGCTGCAGATGCCTGCCTTCTCCTTTCAGCAACCCAGCCGACTGCAGCTTGTTGCCAATAGTTTTTGTAGAAGTCCCTACATAAGACTGACTCTCTTTGGGATGACATGTGCTGTGTGCCCATTCCTAAATCAATTACTGTGGCCAGGACAATGGAATGTGTTGATTGACTGGGACAAGGACAGTACTGGTCCTAGCATTAGGGACCAAGAAGAGAAAGGTTGAGACTCCAGAGGAACATCAGAATCTAGTCCCAGAAACGGGGGAGGAACAGATGCTGAGCAACTGAAAGTCCACTATAGTGTTAAACTGAGCCATCAACCACCACAACCCCATCAGATCTGATCACTCCATCAACAGTGTGTAGCCCAGTTTCTTCTTCTGTCCCCACCTATCAGAGATTGAAGTACTATTTTGCCCTGAAATACCATGCTGCATGAGTCCAAGGCCATCACCATCAGTCCTAATTTTTAAGACCTGCAAAACATTTGGCTGAAGCTCACTGCAGCCCCAGGAATCAGAGGACTCCTGCAGAATAATGGTGAGCTTTGCTGGGCTCCCAAATATGGAGCTCCTGCAAGTTGGGAGCTGGTGACTCATGCCCCTTGTGTCCTGTCTGGCCCCACAGTTTCCAGCTGGGCCTGTGACATATGACTCGGTCTTTTCTTCAATGTGTCCCATAGAAAAGGAATAAATAGGCCCAGAGCTCTTTCTTTTTCTTCCTTCCTTTCTTCCTGTAATTCATACCCTGGCCAACTCAGCTTTGTTCAAACTACTGCATGTCACACTGCCTGCAAGTCCTGACACAGCTGCCTGCTTTATTCTTTTAATCCTCTGCTAAAGCCAGGAGTAAAGTTGTACCTTGTGGCTAATTTTTTGTCTGTAGACCTTATCCCTTGTTAAGCTGAAATCTTAGAGTAATCATGAAAATGCCCGCTCCCCTGAAACCTCTGAATTATGGCCTCATATTGTCCTTCCCCCTGACATTCATTTAAGGCCCTCCCAACTTTTACATCCTCCTTTTTCTTATCCATCAGTAAGATGGTGTTTTGAGTCTTTTTTTATCTTCACCAAGGATATTTTTATTGATTTGAAGGAGAGAGAGAGAGAGAACATTGATGTGAGAGAGAAATATTGATCAGGGATCAAACCTGAGACCTAGGTATGTACCCTGACTGGGAATCGAACCTTCCACCTTTTGGTATATGGGACAATGCTCCAACCAACTAAGCCACCAGGCCAGGGCTTGAATCTTTTTAAGCAGTTTTTTCCTTTCTTGATCAGCGGGCCCCTATTCCATTTGATCCATTTTATTTTATACATATAATATATCCCTAATTTGGGTAAACAACTTGTCAGTTCTAAATATGTGCTTTAAGAATGTTTATTTTACACATTAATAATCCTCTCAATCATGTGACTGTCTAACAATAGGACCAGTGTGTTAGTTTCCCAGTTATGATGTAAAAAAGTACCAAAAACGGGATGACTTGAAATGACATAAATGTATTCTCTCATAGTTCTGAAGACCAGAGGTCTGAAAACAAGGGTTGGTTAGACCATGCGCTCTCTGAAACCTTTGGTGGAGGATCCTTGCTTGCCTCTTCCAGCTTCTGGAAGGTATTCTGTGGCTTGAGGTGGCAAAGTTCCAATCTCTCTCCATCTTCTCATTGCTGTCTTCTCCCATGTGTCTCTGTCTGCACATCTTATCTTCTCCTCTTATCAGACAGCAGTCATATTGGATTAGGGCCCACCCTAATGACCTCATTGTAAATTGATTAAATCTGAAAAAACCTTATTTCCAAATAAGGTCATGTTTACAGGTCCTGGGAGTTAAGACTACACTATGTCTTGTGGGGAAGAGCAGGGGGAACAATTCAACCCATAACATGCAGGAAAGAGAGAATTAAAGAAAAACAAGGGACAGAAAAAAGACTCTTTGATCTTGGGCAACCAAAAAGGAGAGCCTCATCTCAGAGGTTGTGTTCCCAAAAGCTACTGGTAACATTTTGAGATGGAGAGAAAGGTCTAATAACAGAGGTGATAGGGGAAGAGGGTCCCCTGGGGGGCAAAGAGGCAGGGACATACCTGTGCTCCAAGAACCTACTGTGTGTTTTACACAGTTATCACACTGATTCCCCAAATAACGCTACCAAATAATGACTATTAACCTCATTTAATAGATGTGAAAACAGACTCCAGGTAAGTAAATAGAAGTACCAGATCATCATTATTATTACTATTTCCATTTTCATTATTAATAAGCATCAGTTCTCACATGCCTACTGTGTACCTAAGGCATTACCTAAATTAGCTCAGATCTCAGCTCTGAAGAATACACATTGTCAGCATTGTACAGATGAAGAAACTGAACCTCAGCCAGGCTAAGTCCCTTGCCTAAAGTCATACAGTTATTAATTACCTGAGACAAAATTCATACTCAGGTCTTTTTTACTCTGAAGATTGTTTTTACCACTATGTCATGCTGCCAAGGGGCATGAAGGAACCCAAATTAAGATTGATTTAGCCTCAGAAAAAGAAGCTACAAGAAGGACTAAATACTTACATTTGAGGCTTAACAAAATAAAGCAGCATAAAAAGAGTATGTTCCTGGGGGAATAGGCTAAAGTGGAGAGTAGGTGGTCAGCCAGCTGATCGGTGATAGGAGAGTTAATCAAAGAAGCAAATGCCAGGTGTTGATCATTATAAGGCCAAGCAAGCTGGGCTCAGGGTCCATGCAAATACATATATTGCCCACCAGGAGAAGATTCATTGAACATTTATGATGTACACGACTCACTTCTCTAGAGCAGATGCAAGAGAGGAAAAGGTATGTTTCCAAGCTCCATGCTTTCAAGGAGAAACTCTCTTGGGTCTTATGAGAAGTGGTGGAATGAATTGGGCTTAATCCTGAAGAAGAGGAAACTTGGGATGCAGATGGGATAAGAGAAAGTTTTTGGATATCTAGAACCCTGTACATGAAGAGCAAGCCCCTAGTGAGGGCCAGGCCCGTGTTCTTGTGATGGAAGCTTTGGACTCCATTTGAATACACATTTTGCTAATATGCTGACCAGCCACACAGTGGAATGAACTATCTGCAAGGGGACCACTGAAGAAACCTTAGAATTCATCCAGTATAATCTAACTACTGTGCTGTTTAGAACTTTCAGAGACCCCTGATTTTCTTTGGAATGAAGTTCTAACTCCCTAGCAAGGTCCAGGAGGCCACTCCTGATCTGACCCATGCTTATTGTTCCAGGCTTATTGCCTTATCTCCTACCACTTCTCCCCTTGAACTTCACACTCTAGTTGCAGGCCTCTTGCCAGCTCCCTAATTGTATGAGGAGCTCAGTTACATCCCCCACCCTGGTCCACTCTGATTGCCTTACTTCACCCTCCCAGTCTCTTCTTTCCTTCTTCCCATCTCTTTACCTTTCTGGTCTCTGTGCCCTGTGCATACTATAAACTCTAGCTTGATCATCTTCCTTCCACCTTTTGATCTTCTTCAGGCTTACTCCTTTTTTTTCTAAAAACATTGCCTCTCCCATAAAGCCTTTTCTGATTTCCCCAACCCTGGGAGACATTTCTTCCAGAGCTCCCAAGTGTACAACTACACTATATTTATCCACCCACCCCAACTGCTCGTCTACTTGCCTGCCTCCTTCCTGGGGAACTAGCCATAGTGTCTTTTTCAGCATCTTGGTCATATCCCCTCCAGCATCTGGCACAGAGTAGGTGCACAATAAGCATGTTGACTGACTGACAACATTGAAAGAGGCCAGGCCTGCAGATCTCTGAAGTTCGCGTCTGCTCCAAGAGTCTGAGTCTCAATTTCTGCTCCAACAGTTGATCACAGGAGAAGTTGCCAAAGCTAGATGATGAGACTTCTGTTTGGAGTTGCCCACATCTGCCTGATCTTTGTAATTTGTGATCAGTGTATTTGAAAGAGAAACTGAACCAAGAGGAAAACATAGTTTTGATGAGGCAAGAGTTGCAAAATAGCTAATTGTGTAACAGTGACGACAGTCTCTGAGAATATCTTCGGTCCTGTTCAGACTACATGAGACTTTGTATGGGTCAGCTTTGTCCATTGGTCAGGGGGACAATTATCACAACTATGACTTGAGCGGTTAAACCACCTTCCCCTTCAAGATATTGCCTCTAGAGGTCAGCCTGACACCTGAAATCCTCACCTTAAATGATGTCTCCTTAAGACTAGATATACATGAAAAGATTGTATATAAATGAAAATATGCTACCCATTTGGTGTATTCTTTGAAGCCACTTTTGGCTATTAAGAGCCAAGTGTAAATTAGTTTATTGTTTAGTAGATCAAACTTTATTGCCCAGAATAGACCTTGAATAACTGTGAACTGTGATCTTCTTGGTTTCGAAAGTTGGAAAAGACTTTGTACACTGTCTATTATGCCTTTTGAACCTAGAGATTCTCTGAGCTAGAAAGACTGGGGATTTTTACTGCAGGTTTGCAAAGAAAGAAACTGAGTCTCAGAGAGAAGTAACTTGCCCAAAGTTGTAGATCATAATGATGAAAAAAGTGGCCTGGCATCCCAATCGTAATTCCCTCAGTGCCCTCCACCCTGCAGCTCCTGCCCTGCTCTTGTGGAGATGTCTGCATCCTGAGTTGAGCCTGAGAGGTGAGGGGACAGGGGGAAGGGGGTTGGGCAGAGCAGGCTGGATAAGCTGTGCCTGGATGCTCCTCAGCCCACATGGGGATCCATAAAGGGCAAGGGGAAGGGATTGGGGCATGGAAATGCACTTATGAGGAGAGGGAACAGGAGAGACTGCTGACCCTTTATAGCTCAGTGTTGGGCTGGCCCTGACTCAGTAGCTCTGTGCTACAGTTATCAAGTATTGGGCTCCCATGAAGAATAGAGGTTTTCACACTCTCTCCACGCGGAGCCCAAGAGCTGGGACCTTACTGAGATCAAATTCAAGGCTGCTGCCTGCAGCAGCTACTGGTTGAGTGATCAAAACAAGTTAAGTAGCCTTGAAAAGCTGAGGGCATAGCTGCTCAGTCAGCAGCCAGCCAGAGACTCTCTGCAAGGCCAGTGCTCCCCAGCCCTAACTTTCCCCCCCAAGGACAGGCCAGGCCAGCCTCAAACAGAAACTATGGAGATAAGTCAGAGAGCTGAGGCCCCTCTGCCTGCAAATTTTAGTCTGTGTGTCATAATAAGATTGATTCTACCCAGTAAACAGAAGGGACTTTGAACACACCTGGGGGGCTCTGAGCCTTCTCATGAGCACACTGTAAAAGTGAACCACAGATATTTGCTTCCTTGATAAAGAGCATTGCTCTTCTGAGTGGGTATTTGACAGCTAACACTGGTCCCCCTCATTCTTTTTTTTAATCCTCACTGGAGGATATATTTTCCATTGATTTTTAGTAAGAGTGGAAAGGAGGAGGAGAGACAGAGAGAGAGAAACATCGATGTAAGAGAGACACATTGATTGATTGCCCCCCATACTCGTTGGAGCCAGGGATCGAGCCTACAATTGAGGTACAACATGCTCTTGAACAGAATCAAACTGAAGTTCCTTCAGTCTGTGGGCTGACACTCAATCCACTGATCCAAGTCTGCTAGGGTGGCCCTCTCATTTTAAGGACTGTCCCATTGTTGTAAGAAATAGTAGGGCTGGGAAAATACTTAGTGCAGAAAAATCTTTTCTATGTAACATGAAAGGTTCCAATCCTATGTCAACAGGCATGCTTTTTTCATTCAGTGAGCACTTATTGATCGCTTTCTGTATGCCACACACTATCCTCAGTGCTGGAGAAGATGGAGAGTGGAGCACCTGTTCTCATGGAGATGCAAATAAGCCAAATAAATAAATAGATACACTAGATCATGCCAGAGAGTGGTTAGTGTCAGATAGAAGCTAGAAGTGACATAGGAGATGCCTCAAATAGAGAAGTCTCCGGAGTTATAACTCTGGAGGTCAGAATCAGAGCCTCAGGCAAAGAAAGCAGATGCAGAAGTTGTGTTTGAGGAACAGTAAAAGGCCAGTGGGGCTGGAGGGCATGAGCCAGGGACAGTGCTAAGAGATGAGCTGGGAAATTGTTTCCACCCCCATCTAGCACACAGACTTCATCTTTTGTTGTCAGCTAGAAATACCTTTCACTAATGCTGCTTTGCTTAGTGCTGTATTGGTATTTATGGCCAATGCATGATGCCTTGTGTGCTTTCTGCTTAGAAATAAGTCCTCTACATGTGTGGTGAGGTTGAAAAGAAGAAACTGTCTCCTCCAGAAAGTCTCTTTGGAAACTTGGAGCAGGGACAGGGGACTAAGAGCAGATTTAACATTGGGCAATCTGATTGTGATATTTTGATTTATAAGATATTTGGTCTTCATATACAGCTTCTGGCTTACAGTTCCCCAAACTCTTGGAATTCCCTAAGTGTTGAGAGTGAGCAAGGTGTCATTGTTATGCTAACGGCGATGACTTTTGGATCCCACCCAAGAGTAGACACTGATGGCCAGAAGACCCAACCATATGACTGGAGGTGTGGAACTTCCAGTTTCATCCCACCTCCACTCCCATCCCTGCTTTAGGGAGGGGAGAGGGGCTGGAGGTTTAATCAATTGCTAATGGCCCGTCACTTAAGCAATCATGATTCTGTAATGAAGCCTTCATAAAATCCCAGGAGGAGAGGTTGTTGGGAGTTTTTTGGAGAGCTTCTGGACCAGGGAACATGTGAAGATGCGGGAGAGTGGCATGCCTGGACAGGGCATAGAAGCTCAGCCCCTTCTCCATGCCTTGCTCTTCAATCTGGCTGTCCCTGAATTATGTTCTTTTACTTACAATGATCTAGTAAGTAAAATACTTCTCTGAGTCCTGTCAGCCACTCTAGCAAATTAATCAAGTCTGAGGAGGGGATCATGGGAACCTCTGATTTGTAGCCTATCAGTCAGAAGTGCAGGTGACAGCCTGGACTTACAATTTGCAATCAGAGTTGGAGGGGGTTGTTAGAACCTCCAATCTGTAGACATTTAATCTAACAACCTGGGTTTGCAGCTGGCATCTGAAGAGTGTGCAGTTAGGGGGGCAATCTTATAGGACTTAACCCTTAACTTTTGGAATCTGATGCTATATCTCCATGTAGATAGCATAAGAATTGAGTTAAATTTCTGGACAACTTGCTGGCATGCACGAGTTGCTTGTTGGTGTGGAGGGGACCCCCCACATTGGAATTGTGTCTAGAAAACCTTTTTTTACTGAGGTTCACCTGGCAATGCAGCTATGACCCGTGATGACTGTGACAGCAGGGGAAGGACAGATCCTTGTTTCACACACAGAGCTGGCAGAAACATCTTATTTTAAGATCTTCAAGTATAGCGCGTGCGCGCACACACACACAAACATTCGCATACACTCAGGCTCACACTTGCTGTTTTGGTACTTGCTCCTCCATCTTGTCCACTGCTGGCCTGAAACCCTGAAATTTCTTCACACTGTCCAAACGACACACTGTTGAAATAAGTCACAAATGCCATGGTCTCTTGTTATTCCATTTTCTTGGTTTAGGCTTAAAGCACTAATCAGCTCATCTTATTCATCTCTCACCCCTACCCCTAGCATCTCCCCATTA
Source organism: Corynorhinus townsendii (assembly GCA_026230045.1). Lineage (NCBI taxonomy): Eukaryota > Metazoa > Chordata > Mammalia > Chiroptera > Vespertilionidae > Corynorhinus > Corynorhinus townsendii. Next base: position 135,759,050 of record JAPDVU010000002.1, on the reverse strand, counting down.
AATCTTAAATATTTCCTCAAATGGATTTCTTCTCCCTCTTGCTTCTCTCAGAATCTTCAAGGTTATTTTCACTCTCACTCTCACCCCTTCCCATCCTGCCTCACCCTGGTTCCTCTTTCCAGGCCTCCTTCCCAGTTACCTTATTCCAAACAAGAAGATCTATTACAAATTATCTTCTTCTTTGACATCTTCTCTACCTCCACAAGAATGCCCCAGATTTTGTACCCAACTGTTAAACAGGTGACTCATAGCATTCTTAATTCTAACACTCAGAAGGACACAGAATGAGGAGTATGAGCACTCCCAATCCCCAGTTCCTTTGAATATTGACTTTCATGGGGGTGGGGAGCCAGAGTAGGGGGAAAAAGAGGGATATTAGAGGAGAAAGTTCTTGTTTTTTTGATGATAAGAATAAACAAAGTAAGACATAAGGTACTTGTTTTCTGAATTTTGGAACCAGAGAAGCTGATAAGCATGATGGGCTTGGGGAGTGTGGTGCGATATTGGCTAACATCCAGGTGCAATAAGCAAATGCAGTCACGTATTGTGATGTGTGCTATGTGATCTAAGTACAGTAGAAATCAGGGAGGCTGAGTTTGCCTTGGAGGAGGTGGCATTGAGGTCACACACTTCAGAGCCATCCACATGGTTCTGTATGTTGGAATCTTACTTTATCAATTAAAGTATGACCTGGAATAAATATATCCTTATCTGAAACTTGGAATCCTGTTTGCTCTTCTCTGGAAGGGTGTAATACTTGGGACAAGAGTGTGAAGTTCTTGGTATTTTGTGCACAGCCCCTTCCCACCTTTCTCCTACCTTAAATGAACGCTCTCTATTCAAGGTAAATATCTTCACCAGGGTGGGACTTCTAATAGGCTGGACCAGGTGGAATCTTTTCAACTGTCTGAAATTTGATGTTAAATGTGGTGGCTAATTCTTTAGAATCGGGGCTACATTCGTATTTTAATAATTATGTCCATCACAAGCAATTTTTAAAGCCAGAGATGTGGCCAGTTCAGGTATCCTAAGACCATTACACTTAGTAGAGTTTATACTTACTAATTCTTGAAAGAACCAAAAAGGTGGGAGATCTCAGGATGATAGATAGCAGCCCACCCACCCAGGTATCTTGCAAACTACAGCCCCACTTACCTTCCCCTTATTATCCTAACTTCCTAATTATACCTCTATCTTTAGTGGGCAAAGCACAGAAGAATATCTGAGGTTATATTTATTGGAAACATCCATAATTCATCTGAGAGCCTAAGTAATCCATCTTACATGGGTGCTAACTACATGCACATGCATTTTGTCTCATGTAATACCTTTTTTAATCAGGTTTATTGACTTCTAACTTTGAGTTAGACTAAAATCTGCTGTCTTCAGTTTCACAACCTATTAATGGGGTATTATTTAAGGCTGTCTACTCCATCTTACATTTGATAATAGTAAAGGAAGTCAAGTCATTCATTCATTCATTCATGTAACATTTATTGAGAATGTATTATGTGCCAAATACTGTTCTTGGTCCTGTTAACAACAGTGAAAGAAATGGACAAACGTTTTTACCCACATGGAAGATACATTCTAGAAGGGAGGATAAAACAAGATAAATAAAATATATAGTGTGTTAGACAGTGATATGTACCACAGAGAAAAATAAAGATAGAGAGTATTAGGGTGCATGCAGGTTTAAATGTGTGGGAACCTTAATAAGAAAGTAACAAATTTTTTAACCCACCTTATTAAGATATACTTTATCTGCTGTAAAATTCACAGATTTTAAGTGTTTAAATTGATAACATTTGACTAATGTATATACCCACTACCTTAATCAAGTTAATAGAAATGTTCATCTCCCCAGAAAGTTCCCCTTTACTTTTTTATAGTCAATCTCCTTTACCCCAAGACACCATGGATATGATTTATATCATTAGTTTTTCCTGTTTTGGAATGTCAATAATTGAAGTCATATAGCATGAAGTCTTTTGTATGTGGCTTATTTTGGTCAGCTTAATCCATGTTATTACATTTATCAGTAGTTATTGCTTTTAATACTGATAATTAATCAATTGTATGAATATAACACAATTTGTCTAGTTGATTGTTTATTCTTTCTGCTAGTTTTCACTTTTTTTGTAGTTTCCATTTGCTATTGCTGACTTTGGACAGAAGGACATCTTTTAGCATTTCTTTTAGTTCAGGTCTGCTGGTGATGAATTTTCTCAGGTTTTGTTTATTTAAGAATGTCTTTATTTCATCTTCATTTTTGAGAAATATTTTCATTCAAAATAGAATTCTGGGTAGATAGGGTTTTTTATCTAGCACTCAAAAGATATTGTTTCATTATCTTCTAGCTCTATTGCTTCTAATGAAAAATTAGCAATAATTCTAACCTTTGTTACCATTTATGTAATGTGTCTTTTTTCTCTGGCTGCTTTCAAGATTTTTTTCTTTGTGTTTAGTATTCAGTAGTTCAATATGATATAGGGTTTTCATTATCTTTATTACTCTTGAACTTCTTGGATTTGTAAGTCATTTTTCAAAAATCTGAGAAGTTCTTGGCCACTTTTTCTTCATATACTTTTTTCTGCTCTCACTCCTTTCTCTTTCTGGGATGTCAATCACCCATATGTTGGACTGTTTGACACTGTTTCACAGGTCCCTTACCCTGTGTTCATTTTTCCTTAATATTTTTTCTCTCGTTGGTGGTTTCTATTGATCTGTCTCCAACAGCAGTGATTCTTTCTTCTACTATCTTCCCTCTGTGAGCCCCTCCAATGAATGATTCACTTCAGGTATTGCACAATTCTAGAATTTCCATGCAGTTCTTTTTATGGTTCCCATTTCTCTGCTAAGATTCCTGATCTATTCATTCAATAGTATCTGTTTTTAAAATTAGTGAATATGTTTTTAATTTTAAAATATGTATTGTAGAACAACTATGTTTTAAAGTTTTTATCTTCCAAGCCTACCATTTGGTACACCTTAGAATCAATTTTTTTTTACTGCTTTTATTTTTGTTTACTCTGATTACACTAGTTTGTTTTGTTTTTGTTTTTCCACTTCTAGTGATTTATGATTGAATTTGGGACATTATGAGTCTTACAATTTTTTAATTGATTTTTTTAAGAGAGAGAGATACATCGATGTTGAAAGGGAAACATGGATTGGCTGCCTCCTGCATGCCTCCTACCAGGGACGAAACCCATAATCCAGGCATGTACCCTGACCAGGAATCAAACCTGCAACCTTTCAATACATAGAATGACTCCCAACAAACTGAGCCACACTGGCCAGGGCTATGAGTTTTATATTTTAGAGACTGTTCAGTAGAACTTCCTGCATTGAGGGAAATGTTCTATGTCTGCACCACACAGTAGGGTAGTGGCTATTGGACATTTGAATATGACTGAGGAAATGAAGTTTACATTTCACTTCATTTTTGTTAATTTAAGTACTCATATATTTACTCCCATAATTGCTCAACCTCTATTACATATGCTTCTATCTCAACCCCATAGAAGTTGATATGCGGTTAGCCTTGGATTGCTTTTCCATGAACATGTGCAGTCCAGCCCTCAACCATGTACTCATGGAAGGGGGACCCCCCCGCTCCAGACATATACACAAACTTCTAGGGCTTTCTTTTTGGGCACACATTCCAGTCATTTCGGTTACTCTGAACTCTGATGACTGCCTCTTGAGCTGAGCAGAACTACAATGCTCTGCTCAACTTCATGTCCTCAGGCAGGGAGCTGGATTACTATGGGGCTCACCTCATGCTCCCTTCTGCCAGGGACTGTATTCTTGTGCTGTTTATTTTCCATTGCCCGAACACTATCTTAACCTCACATATCTTGTCCAGTTTCTTATTTACAGGGGATAAGCTAGTCTGAAACTAGTTATTCTGTCATGGTCAAGCAGCCTGAGGAGGTTCCTTTTAAGTAACAGTCTGAATAAGATGAGGACTAGCTGGGGGAAGAGAGTTCCAGAGAGCGGGAACACCAGTAGAAAGAGCTGTGAAGTAGAAGCATGCCTGACCTGTGAGTGGAGCAGCAAGGAGGCAGCATGGCTGGAGTATAGTGAGCAAAGGAGAACAGGAAATGCTGTCAGAGAGATTAGGGGTAGGAAAATATATTATTCATTTTATAAGTTATTATAAGGACTCTAGCTTTTATGCCAAGGAGATGAGAAGCCATTGGGAAGTTATAACTGACTTGAATTATAACAGGATCACACTGTCTATTGAGAATAGACCTCTAGGACAAAAACAAGGTAACCAGGATAAGCACCAGAAGCTGAATTAGAAGCCATTGAAGTTATCTATTGACTAAACTTGCAAATTAATTAAAATTCTATATCATAAAAGTTCGACGGCTTGATTTTTAACAGTTTCATAAACTTTGGGGCTTGCTAAGAAACAGGCATTTTATTGTATAAGAATATATAATCTAAAGTCGAATTAGCTGTGTGACTTTAAGCAAGTGGCTTAAAATGTCTCTCTCTGTTTCTATAAAAATGAAGATAATAATGGTGTCACATAAAGAATATCATGGCAATTAAATGAGATAATTCATATAAAATTCTTTTTTAAATTTATTTTTTTGCAGAGAGTATTACAGATGTCCCCCCATTTCCCTCCTTTTCCCCCTTCACTTGGCTCCCACCCCATCCTAGGCTTTCATCTGTCTATTGTCTGGTTCCATGGGCTATGCATATATGCATATAAGTTCTTTAATTAATCATGTAAAATTCTTTAAATATCACTATATGCATATGGAGTGAGTGCTCCTTAAACATTATCTGAATGTGTGATGATCATCTAGACCCAATGGACTATTTCTTACTCTGTGAATGAGGAAGACCTTAGTAAAGGAAGCCAACATGGAAACAAAATCTTAACACTAAAGAGCTAAGTAAAGATGCACATTCTCACCTCTTGAATAAGAGAGAAAGCTATTCATTCAGACTGGAGAGATCTTGGGAGACTTCTGGGAGGCAATCAGACTTTGAAGGATGAATGAGATACACATTTTGAAAAGGAAGGGAATTTATATCATGCTATAGCTGCCTGGCTTATTTGAAAGTCACAGACCCACCAGAGATGATGTTCCAGACATATAAGGCTTCTGAGAACTACCTGAATCTGTGGCCATGGCTAATGTTTAAAGAGCTGCTTATATTCAATGTGAAAAATAATGAGTTAGACGTGGTCATTGTCCCCTTAAGCTCAGATTAAAAATCAACCATATGGAATACAATGTGATTATATTACAGCTGAATAACTTTATTAACTTGTGTTCAGAAATTAGATGATGGATGCATTCATAGTCTTGTTGAGCCAGAAGCATTTCCCAATTGCCTCTGAGAATTTAGGAAAGGTTCAGGAAATGCAAGCAAAAGAGAACTCAGGTGAGCCCTAAAATCCCAGCGCCAGTGGCATTTGGGAAGTGAATGATGGTCCACTGGGCACAGGAAGGCAACAGATACACTACTCAAAGATTTTGATTAATGCATGAGGTCTCACATTTCATCTGGCCCAGCATGCATTCGATTGATCATTTCTAGTGTAGCCCACGGGAGGAGGAAAACTTGAGGAAATAGAATCTAGTGAGCCAGGAAGGCCAGTCCCACACCAAACATAGGCTGCTGTGCTCTGGAGACATCTGCATAAAACCTGAGGAAAGCCAGCTTTTCACGGAGCTTAAAACATATCTAACAACTTGGGTGGCAAAGAGAGTAACCATCTCCATAATGGGGTAAAAGCAGTGGGCAGGTTTATCCCCATCCAGGCTCTGAAGGGTACTTTGGGAAAGCTTTGTTCATTTTGATTATGAAAAGTCAGCTAAGAATTTATTAAGAATGGGCAGAAAATATCCATCAAAGAAATACTATGCAGTCATAAAAAAGAATGAGGCACGTTTATGTATTCTAACAGAGAATTATCTCTAACATCTATAATTAAGTCATCAAATCCAGGTACAGAACTATGTGTACAACCTATAATCATTTATGTAAAAAAATAATATATACATATACACACACATAACAGAGGTTGCCTCTGAGGAGAAAAACTGGGACTGGAACTGAATCAACATGGGACTTATTTTTCAGTCTATCCTTTTGTTTTTTAAATTTAGTTCTACATGTACCTAAATTCAGATAGTTTGCTTTTTTCAGTTGAGAAATTTTTGAAGTATAGGAGAAAAAGAAAATAACACCATAATATAATTTTCAAAAGAGCTTCCTTCTCTCACTTGCAAATGGAGCTATAACCATGCCAGATGGTTATGATAATTCAGAGGGGATGTTGAGGATATAGTCCTTCCTTCTGACTGAGGGGTCCCTGAGTGTTTGTTTGCTAGGACTGCAGTAAAATGTTCCACAAACTGAGTAGCTTTACAAGGGAAATTTATGATCTCAGAGTCCCGGAGGCTTAACGTCTGAGATTAAGGTGTCGGAAGGGTTAGTTCCTTCCAAAATCTCTGAGGAAGAATCTATGCCTCTCCCCTAACACTGTGGTTCACTGACAATTCTTGGTATTTCTTGGCTTGTAGAAACATCACCCTGTCGTTGCCTTCATCCTCACATGGTTTTCTCACTGCGCGGGTGTGTGTGACTCTGTGTCCAAATTTCCCCCTTTAATAAGAACGTCATATTGGATTAGTCATAATGGATTGGGGTGTCCACCCAATGACTTTATTTTAACTTAATGAATTACTTTGGCAACAACCCTATTTCCAGATAAGGTCACATTCTGAGGCACTGGAAGTTAGGACTTTAGCATATGAATTTGGGTAGCGGGAACAGTTAAAGTCATAGCACCTAGTAACACTTCCCTCATCCAGAATTACATTGCTTACTGAGGGGAAGTATTTTGCAGTGCCTATAGGCTACAGCAAATATAAAGTGGATAAATGCTGGCATGAACATTTTTGAGTTCGTTATCATCCTTTGAAGAAAGAGGAGCTGAGATTTGGTTAACTAAGAATGACAATTTCTATAATCAGAGCAAAACATCAATGAAAGTAAGTTCAGGTTCCCCTCTTCCCTTCTCCCCATTCATGCCAGCCAAGGACATTCTAGTATTCACCCAATAATGTCTATGGAAACACACTAGTGCCTGACACTGCGCTGGGAGCTGAGCACAGAGTTGGACCAAACATCCTCCTGCCCTTTAGGTGGAGAAAAGGCACACTGCAGTAATAATTATGTTGATATGGAGATCTGAGCAAAACAGAAAGAAATCCCTAACTTGACCTGGAGATGATGAGGGAGGCTTCCTGTGTGAAGTGGCACACGGGCTGACTAGAAAGTTGAGTCAGAGAGTGAATGAGGTGGGTGAAGGCAGCAGGAGGTGAGGAGGGGAGAAGGGCATCTCTGAGGATGCCACAGTCAAAGCAGGAAAGACCCAGACAGCCTTCTGGTGGCCCAGGATGGAGACATAGGAGTTGGAGTCGAACCTCAGGTGCAGACGAACTTCTGAAGTGTCCAATTTCCAGCCTGTGGATTTGGGACTCCTGTACCGGTAGTACAGGAAACCCTGGAGGAACCACTTGTTTAGATCTTTTTTAGGAAGAACTTTGTGAGAGAGAATGAATTAAGGGGCTGGGAGATTCAAAGGAAGGTGACATGCAAGGCAATTTTTGCAGAGGAGAAAAAAAGGAGCAGTAAACTCATTGTGGTGACAAGACTAGAAAGCATAGGGAATACTTATTTCCCTCTATTTGCACACATTCATTTCATTTTATTAACATTTTGTATTTTCGTATTATATATTAATGCATGCTCAATGTAAAAAATAGAAAAATGTTCATGTGTATGGAATGCAATTCAAATGACCCTTATTTCACTTCAGGAATAAGCATTATTTATTTTTGTGTATCCTATTAGGTTCTTTTCAAAATTGTATATATATATAAACTATTTTGTAACCTGCCTTTTCCACTCTATGTATCATATTTCCCTATTCCATTAAGTCACTTAATACGAGTTAATTTATAATTGAAGTGCCATATTTTCCATAGCAAATCCAGGGGACAGCTTTGAAACTGCTAAAGAATTATCACAGCAGCAGGAGGCAGTAGATTAGCTAATAGGGTAAGAGAGAAAGGGAGAAAACCAGGCCACCCCAACTTTGAAGCTAAAGTCTTTCTCCCTACAGTTGTCATTTTGTTTAGACTCAACCTGGAGGACACGGTACATGAAAAGGATACATGAATATATGTTCTATTCAATTTCAACAGTAGTGAAAATAATCACAGTTCAGGGCATGCAGACACATCTCCAGGTTCAGAACCTGCCAGAACATTCATTAGAGTGGATAACATAGCCTGCAATGAAATCCTCAAAGGATGTGGTAGATAAAGCAAATGCACTCCTAAACACAGCTGCGGCCGCCCAAATCCCAACCACTCTTGATGAGCCATCTCAGGGAGAAGCAAGTAGAGACAGCCTTCTCTGCAGGAGGGCAAACCTCTCCAGGCTGTGTGGCCCTGGCCTGGCCTCTGCACCTGTCACTCACCTGACATCTTCTGCACATCCTGGCAGGGTTGTTTGTGCCAGCACTGGCTGCCTTGGTCTTTCCACAGAAAGGAGGAGAGGAAAAGCGTCTCTTTCCAAGAGGGGCACCAATACCTGCAAGGCACAAGTCCAACTGAGATGATTAATAAAGCTTATTCATTTCTCAAAAATGAAAAGAGGAGGTACTGAGACATAAACAGACTAATTAATCATGCTCTTCATGTTTGGTTTCCATTGTCTCATGCAACTCCTACACGCCTGAGCTTCTTTAGAAAAGGTTTCTGGGTGAAATACAACGTATGTCTTTTGATGGATTGGGAACTGAAAGATGTTCCCTCTTTAATCTCATGGATGGAACATAATATATTTCAGTCGCTTCTTCTTTTTGTTCATGGACCAACTGTCAGAACAAAATATAAATAGTCACTGGCACCTGAGATAGACTTTCAGAAGGAAAATCCTCTCTCTCTCCCTCCCTTGCTTCCTCCTCTCCTTCCTTCCCTTTTCTTTTTCTGAGGTATATGAACTGTTTATTTTTCTTTTCATTTGTTTTAGGGGAAACCCTGGGTTTAGAATATACCTTTAACTATGTAGAGCTGAAATGAGGGGACTGCTAACTGCTTTATTAGCATTTGTTCTGCCTAAGAGAAAATATGGGGTGTGCCCATGTTGAAACACTCTTTATCGTTTACAGTTCATTAAAACTCACCCGTTCCATCACTAAGCACATATTGACCTGCTCCCACCTTTGTGCCCGGCATTGTGCTAGGCACGGGGAAAGCAGGGACGGCTGCAGCACAGCACCCACCCTCTGCCTCAAGGATCGTACATTTGAATTGGGAGCTAATGTCAATAAGACATGATGTGTGTTATAATAAAGTTAAACACAGAGTACAAAGGAGAGCCTAATTCAAGGGGTGCCAAGGTTGGTTCCACAGAGAAAGTGCACATGATTTTGAAGGGAACAGCAAGGGAGTGGAGTAGTAAGAGAACGTGGAACATTTGGAGAACTGGAAGTATCTCCATGTGATAGGAGAGAGGTGTGCATTTTGGCAAGAACCCTCCACCCATCCTGGAGGTAATGGAGAGCCCCTGATGAATGTTAAAGATTTTAAGAAGAGGGATAATGTCAAATTCAGTCAGTAAAGTCTTCCTTCACCCAATGGTCACTGCACCAGTACATATGAGTGTCGTCTCATTAAGCTCAAAGCTGAAAATCTGATGGAAACTCTACCCTACAATTATTGAAATGGAAACAAAGGCATCTCAGGGTTTACAACCCCTGGGTTGGAAAAAAGACTATGGACATTTTATAGATCTTATTGCATTAGTTTTTCTCTTAGGGAAAAACATACATAAAAAAGACCCTCAAGTGGTGCTCACTGTTACTAACATTGCTTTTTGATCTTACATCTTTTATCATGAAAGACATGTTTTTTCTGGTTCCAACTCGGGCGAATTGACAAAGCTTTTTATGTCTGTTGACCCAATAATCAGCCATTGCACTCTAAGACTTAGAGGGGATCAGTTTAAAAACAGCTATTAGAACCATTTGACAGGAGCCCCCACCCCGTATGTCTGGATTTACTGCTGCCACAGAGAAGCTCTCATTTCCACCCAGGGAGGTGCTGTGTGTCTCAGCCTGTTCAGCACTAACATGGAAAAGCTGCTTGTGTCAAATATGGGTAAACTGCAAACTCAGTTACAAGGTTCAGCAAGAGCAGCCATTAGAAATAAAACCAAAGGCTTGTGGCAAGACGGGTCTAGTGTCCCTCCCATTTTGGAGAATGGCACGGGGGTCATTAAGGGAAAAGAGATGGAGCACCTGGCTGTGTTAATCTTGGAAGATTAGCTTTGAGCACTCTAGTTTCCTCTAGTGGAGAAATAATTCTGGAACTGTCATTTTACATTTAAACATCTTTCGAGCTCTTTATTTTGGCAGCCTTTGTCATTGGGATAAAAGACTCTTAAATCACCTTTCCTCGGCACTACCCCGCCCCCACCACTCTGTGTTAAGTAATTTACATAGAATGAATGTTTGTACCTCTCCTCCTTCCATTTATATTTTGAGGCTTAATCCCCAGTGTGATGGTGTTCAGAGGTGGGGCCTTTGGGAGGTGATTAGATCATGAGGGTGTAGCCCTCATAAATGGGATTAATACTCCTATAAAAGACTCCAGAGAGCTCCCTTGTCGCTTAAGCCAAGTGAGGACACAATGAGGTCTATGAACCAGGAAGAGGGCTTTCACCAGATGCCACATCTGCTGATGCTTTGACCTTAGGCTTCCCTGGATTGTGAAAAATAAATGTTTGTTGTTCACAAGGCACCCACTCTATGGTATTTTTGTTATACAGCAACCTAAATTGACTAAGACAGAAATTGCTACTAAAAATGGGATGCTACTATAACAAATTGCTAGAAATGTAAAAGCACTGGAACTGGGTAATGGGTAGAGGCTGGGAGAGCTTTGAGGTGCATGCTAGAAAAAGCCTCAATTTCCATGAGTAAATTCTTAAGGGTGATTCTGATGAGAGCTCAGAAAATAAGAGGTGAACTGTAGACAAAGCCTCAATCTTCTTAGAGAATACCTAAGTAATCATGAAGAGAAAGTTGGTAGAAATATGATCTGTAAATGACCTTATGATGAGGTTCCAGTAGAAAATGAGAAACAAGTTATTGAAAGTGGAGGAAAGGCTATCTTTGTTGTGAATTGGCACAGAGCTTGGCTGAATTGTGCCTCAATTCTCATGTGGTGGAAGGCAGTGAGCGATAAAATTGGATATTTAGCTGAAACTGTTCCTAAGCAAAGTGTTGAAGGTGCAGCTTGGCTTCTCCTGACTGCTTAGAGTAAAATTCAAGAAGAGATAAAAATTTAAAGATGGGCCGTGGCCAGTTTTTCTCAGTGGTTAGAGTATTGGCCCGAGGATCGAAGGGTCACTGGTTTGATTACTGATCAAGGGAGCATACCTTGGTTGCAGGTTCAATCCCTAGACCCGTAGGGATGGTGTGCAGGAGGCAACCGATCAATGTCTCTCTCAGATCCATGTCTCTCTCTCTCTCTCTCCCCACCCATCCTCCCTCACCTTCCGCTCTGTCTGAAAATAAATGGAAAAAATATTGTCAGGTGAGGATTAAACACACACACACACACACATACACACACACACACACCCTTAAAGATGGAATTGTTACCAAAAAAAGAAGCAGAACTCAGATTCACAACTGGAAAGGAATTTACCTCAGGATGAATCATGCCTTGAGCCTTACTCATATATTATTTAGACAGTATTTAAATGAGACTTTTGAGTTTAAGACTTTTGAATTGCTGCTCAAATATATTATAGATATTGGGGGTTATTGGGATGAAATAAAAGTATTTGTATGCAAGAAGGATATGAATTTCAAGGAGATAAAGGCAAACTGCTATAGACTGAATGTCTGTACCACCTCAAAATTCATATATTGAAACCTGATTTCCAGTTGTGTTGGTATTGGGAGGTTGTTAGGTTATGAGGATGCAGCCCTCATGAATGGAATTAGTGCCCTTATAAAAGAGACCCCAAAGAGTTCTCTTGCTCTCCCTCCATGTGAGGGCACAGCTATGAACCAGGAAGTGTTTCTCATCAGACACCAAATCCAATGGTCCCTTGATCTTGTATTTTCCAACCTCCAGAACTGTGAAATGTAAGCTTCTGATGTTGATAAGAACCCAGTCTCACTCCTGCCATGTTCATTCAAACTAGTGGCTTGTGTATAAGTCCATGTTCACAGCTATCTATTGTCTCAGTTGTGCATGTCTCTCAAACTGTGTCTTTCTGGGCCGAAGAATTCTCATCTTTTTAGCTCTTCTTATACCACAGTCCCCCATCTCTGTCATAATTTTGGTGGACTTACACTTTCTGTTCAATCTCCATTGTCCCTCATGAGAATCACTAAAGCTGATGCTACCAGGAGCTCCAGTTTGAGCCCTACAGAACATTTAGGAAGAAAGAGTTTGGGTTTAGTTATTATTCTTTCCCCATTTCTAGATATACAGGATGGAAAGCTTATCAAGTGAGGTTGGTGATTTCCTTCTCTAGAAATCTATACACTAAACTATATAATATTTCATATATGAAATTTTTTGCAACAATCTAGTTATTCAATGGGTTATGTAGAAAATGGGCACTAAAGCAGTGCTAGATTAACAAGGAGGCACTTATTTGCTTAGGGCACCAGTAGGAATCAGAGCAATTCAGCTTTGATGGACTTATCCATAATTTTATGATCAGATTAAAGGGAAAAACCATCCTATGTCTCATGGTTTAGTATTCCTTTTATTTGGCTTCCCCATAGGAGGGGGCACCATCGTATTTCACTGCTTGGAGATTTAGCCTAAGAGCTAAAGGCAGCTAGCGAAGGAGCAGGAAACAGGCTCACCTTTGTTCTGCACTTCGTCTTTTCTGCCTCCCTCTGGCTCTAGTTTTCACAGAACACGTGTCTGAATGAGAATTGTGAATATTTGGCCTCTGTTATCAGCAGGGTTTATATGATTCAAGTAAGCACAGATTACCTTAGTTACCTCCAGCCATGTCTCCACCTCCTCCAATTACCCCAGATGCCTACCCCAAGGCCCTGGTTCAAACTCAGTGTCCCCTCCTTCACTTCAGCACCCCCAATGCTCTCTGCTCCTGTGAAAACATCTTTCAGATTCATTAGTCATATTAAATTAGCATTGGTTCTTTATAAGTTAAAGGTCATAGCACTCCCAGGGTAATGTCATATCAATATGAGTCAAAGTCTTAGATAAGGAAGTGTCTAACTGCAGGGTGAGAAGACTGGCTCAGGCAGGCTATCTCAGTGCTTTTATGTTCCCTTTATATGGACCTGCGCTGCCTAATATAGTAGTTACTAGCTGCATAGAATGATTAAAATTGCATTAATTAAAATGAAATAAAAATTTAAATATACTTTTTCAGTGACAACGGCCACATTTCAAAAGTGAAATAACCACATGTCTCTCGGGGCTGACGTTGGACAGCACAGATATTGTGTATTGCCATGATCACAAAAAGTTCCATTGGACGGTGCAAGTTTAGACAATCACATTTTTAACCTATGCAGAGGCAGTCTACCCCTTGCCCTAATGCAGGGGTTCTCAACCTTGGCACCACTGACATTGTGGACTAGGCTCTCCTTTGTTGTAGGACTGTCCTGTGCCCTGTTGGACATTTAAAAGCATCTCTGACCTCTATCCCCTACATGCTAGTACTACCCACACCCACTCACCCAGCTGTGACCATCAAATATGTCTCTGGGCTTTGCCAAATGTCTCAGGGGGCAAAATTGCTCCCAGTTGAGAATCCCTGCACTAAAGCTGGCTGATGCTTTGGAGGTTAGAGCGGACATCTATAAGCATGCTAGAGAGCTAAATGGGTTTGGGAAATTGTGGGCTCCTAGAGGATGGGATGCTGCAGGGGGCAGGCCATGCACATCTCAAGTGTTCTTGAAGTATTACAGATGAGAAGGATTTTAGAATGACATTTATAGCCAAGAAAGATATTCTTCACTTGGTCTTGGGAATTCTCTTGATGCTAAATTATCATGTGTGTTGAAGCTCTAAAGAACGGCAGGGAGGAGGCTGTAAATCCACAGGAAGGCAGAGAAAAGGCCCAAGGGACAGATTATGGGGTGAATGAACTTATTCCAGCAAAGGTGAACAGGGTTGCCCCCGGCTCCACTCTGAGATTTCCAGCCTGCTGTGCTAAGCCGCCTGTTCCCAAAGTGGCCATTCATGCACTAAATGGCCTTTGCTGCTTCATCAGCAGCTTGTCGGCTGTAAATTCTAATCCCAGACTGGGTCTCTGTTCCCAGGACCAAAGTCATAACGATGTTGGCCCTGCACAGGTCTTTGACATGTGTGAGGCTGAATTTGTGTATTCATTTTAGGGTGCTCTTGAGAGCTCGGCCCTTCTCTCTGACCCAGGCGAGGCTTTACTGACATGCACTCCCTCTGACTGCGATGTCATGCATGCCCCTCGCAGTGGAATTTCAAAGCAAGATATTGAAGCATGAATCCAAAGATGGGAGGACTTAAAAGTCTTAAACCAACAAATGTTTTTCATTATTTAAGATTTTAAGGAAGTCGAATTCTAAAATATTTATGGTCACAGCCTCCTTTGTGAATTGTCAATGACCTCTTTCCTTTTAGGAGGCATCTTATGGAGAGGGAGCTCTTGGCCTGCTCCCCCTTGGCCACTAACTCACAGCAAAACTCAGTTGGCCATTCCAGGGGTGAACAGTTTATTTGCCACATCATTTCTAGCTGAAATGAATGGAATCAAACTCAGGAGAAGTTCAAGTTTACCGTAGAAGGCAACATAGAGACAAAGGACTGCTTGTTGGCTGCATACTTGCATTTTAGATTTAGCTCAAGTTGTTTTTCTGTTTGAGGGACAATATCAGTCATCTCATAAGTAAATGAAGATGATGATTCAACAATTCTGTCAACATTAAGAGAAAAGAGAAACTGCCGGGGTGATATCCAGCATCTAGAAGGGTTCAGGAATCTGGAAAAGGTGCTCCATGTAAATTAATAAAGAGACTAGAAATATAATATAAATTTGTAATCCATGGGGGAGCCAGAGGAAGTTTAGCTGTAGTAGCTAAATTCTCCCTATCTCAGGACCCAGGGCTCTTTTTATCCCCAGATTTTTCCCTATAACAAAGTAGATATACATATCAAAGGTAAGTTTGGTATATAGTAGGCATTGTCAGGTTGGAGGAAATGCCTACAGCTGTTCAGCTGTTTGGCCAGCAGGAGGCAATAACATGCAAACTGAAATGCCCTCAGCTGTCTGGTAACAGGCAATAATATATGCATATCTTCAGGTTTGGGGAAATGCCTTAGGCTATTCCAGCAGGCAATAACATGTATCCAGCCCTGCTGAATATATAAGCCCATCAACCTTTTGAGGACTTCTTGCATTTATTATGACATGCGGGAATTAGCCTCCAGCAAGAAACCACCCCACAAAATACTTTATATATTTTAGCTTGCAGTGAGGATGAATTGCACAGTGTCTTCCATGGTGATCTCTTGACTTTCCTTTTATCCAGGGGTTCTCTGGATTAATAAATTCAATCTCACAGTTCTGCTCAATGGCCTGGCACCACAGGAAATCATCCAATGTGACTTGAGCCTTCTTATAGGGTTTAAATAATTATTTACATGAAAGAATTAAAAGCCCCTTCTTTTATTCAGTGTTTCTGGGGCTTGTGCAGGAGGCAACCAATCAATGTGTCTCTTTCACATCCATGTTTCTCTCTCTCTTTCTCTCTCTCTCTCTCTCTCTCTCTCTCTCTCCCCCTCTCTCCCCCACTTCCACTCTCTCTAAAAATCAATGGAAAAATATCCTCAGGTGAGGATTGACAACAACAACAAATGCTAGTGGTACCTGCCTTCAGTCACTGTCACAACCAATCATCTCCTAACACATGCATTTCCCAGCACCACATGGTGGGTAGCACTGCCTCCACTGAGCACATTGAAAGTTTATTGCTTTAGAAATCAGAATGTTAGCACTACCCATGGGAGTATTTAGGCAGCAGACTAGGCCTTTATTTTGCTAGCTGATTCTGCAGACTTCAGATCTGCGTGAGACCCACTATTATAGATCTGTGGATGGGTTTTGACTGCCCCATTTCTTCCCCTATAGTGAGATTGTATAGGTGGAAGACAGGAAAGAGAATGTCCAGCTTCACAGCCATTCTATTTCTGCTCCCTGTTGATCTCCTAATACTGTGAATCTCTCCAAGAACTCTCCCAGGTGTGGAGCAAGTGGCCTTAAGGTGGGAGGAAATTTGTCCCAAGGCAAAGCATCTTCTTTTCTCTCTGCAGGAACTTTGTCCAAGTGCCTTCAGATTAGGGGATCTAACATTCTCATTGAGGTCCCCTCCCCAGACCCATAATAATGGCCAGCAGCTTCCGACTCCTAGCTGGCCCTGTTTCATTTTCCATCTTCTCTCTCTGCCTTTATCCAGAGAGTGAAGCCTTAAAGTCATCAGGTGATCAGAGAAAGTTAGAACTCGAGATGAGTTAATAAATCATCCAATCAAGTGGTTTTCAACCTACAGACATAGTTTGTTGACTGTGAAGATACTGGAGGAGATCCATAAGCTCTTATCATGTTCAAAAATGATATCAGAACTCTCCAATTTACTTTAAGACTACAGGTGTATTAAATATGAAGGGTGTTTGTTCATTTGTTTTACCTGACACTGTACTAACATGGTACATGGTCCTCAAAACTTTTTCTTTTATCTGATTTCATTTTTCAAGTTTTCAAAACTGAGACCTCCTCCAACTTTGGGTGGCCGTAAATGACAACTCCAAGTCCAGACTGCCTGAGTGGAAGAGGAAGCAAGGCACCCCAAGAGCAGGATCTACGGGGCCTCAGTCAAGCCCACTGCCTTTCCCAAGCCTTGTGCAGCAACCCATGTGCTCCCGCATTCTCAGTGACAAAGGCTGTAGGGGGGCAAGGGCAGGAAAGCTGATGAATTTTTGTGATTTCTTTCTTTTAATGATTCCACGCTGGGTTGAAAAGAAATACTATGTGAAACACCACCCGTTAAGCTATGAAAGTCCATTATATCCAGATGACTCAAGTATGGTGTTCATTTTCTTTGGTAATACTTTGAAATCCTTTGTGAACAATAAAAGTTAAGTATAAGCAAGAAAGTGTTTCTCATAACACACTAAAATCCCTTTTCCTTGTCTGCCCCATGGGGCCCAAAATACCAGTGTCTTTAATTGGTATATCAGTACCACCCTCAAGAATTTCTTACATGCCATAAACATATAATGCAATTTTGGTGGAGTCCCGTAGCAAGCTGTAATCATGATCTAGGAGGAGCTGAGCTTGCAGCTGTGCTGGGTTTCTTTATTGCTTTTTAACTTGCACCAGAACTAAACACCTGTGTAACAAGACCTTCTGATAACAAAGTTCAATGAACTTGGGAGAAACTGGTTAAAATGGAAATTGATTCCACATAGAGCTGGGAAATAAAAATGGTTCCTTTTTAATATAAAGAACTTTGCTAAACTATTTAATTAAGAGGCCTTTGTACAGACAAGTCTGTCTGTCTAATGAGCACTCTTTCTGACAGCTTTGAAAATACCTATTCACCGACTTCACTTATGCTGTGGTGAACAACACAGGCTCTGGGCTAGCAAACCTGGGCTTGACTCTGCTACTATTTAGAAGCTACATGATCTCAGGCAAGTTCCTTAACTTTCCTTGGCCTCAGTTTCCCCAATTGTAAAATGAGGCTACCAGTTCCCACCTCTTACTGTGTTGTTGTGAAGAGTGAAGACAATATTGCATGTAAACTACTTAGCATAGCGCCTGGCTCATACTAGCTACCATCACTGTTATTTAATCTAATGCTTTGGACATCAATTATGTGCCAAGTATTGTACAAGACAGTGGGGCTTGAAAAATGAATAAGATAAATATTCTGACTTGAAGTGCTTATAATCCAAGGTGGGTGGCAACTATACATGTAAATACTTATGTGAGGCTATTATGTGCCATGGGAAAGACAGACTATTGGCATTTGCATTGAATTTTGAAGCATGAATAAAATTTCCAGGTTAAGTAATCATGTACCCAAATGAGTAGAAAAAAATATGAGTTTTGCTTTGGTTCCAGTCCAACTCTTATAGAAAAGATTATGAATAATTAATTAAGGTAAAACAAAGTCTGGTGTTTGTAACTTTTGTTTTCCTTTACCCTACCAAAGCCAGCAGAGCCAAGAACATTGTGGCACCAGGCTGCTTGTTAGGTAAATAGAACACATTTTCCTAAGGTCTGAACCATCCAGTCTTCACTCACTGAGGCTTGGTCTAGATTTGCCCAGAATATTGCTTAGTAGTACTGTGGCCCAAAATGAGCCTTCTCTCCAAAGAGCTTTCCAAATTCCCTTTGACCTTCATGGAAATATTTTTGTATCAGAAGTTTCACTATAAGCCTCAAAACCCAACATTTCTAGTAGATTCCCTTGGGAATGTCTATAGTGTTGAGTTTCCTACCCCACAACCTGATCGCCATCTACCATTGACGCCTCACAAAACCAATGGCCTTGACACAGACAGACCACAGAACTGGGGAGGATGGGTGAGCTTGTTTTATGGAGAATGAAAGTGGTTGTTTTGAAATCTCACCAGGAAAAACTGTAAGGAGTGAGGAAATGGGACCATGAAGGTAAAGAATCAAGCAAAGCAACATTGCATAGAGGATAACTTGGTGAACCCCACAGGGAACTTGGTGTTGCCTTAGGCCACATTCCAAGCATTTTCTGAAAAGCTAACCATTGGGCACTGGTTCAGCACTGGTCCTAGGGAGCATCAGTTCCCAGCACCACCTGCTCTCTGTGCACAAGGCTAATTGATTCCTACAGCCTGAGGACAGTGAGATGACAAAGAGATACCAGTTATGGCATTAGGAAGTAACAGTATATAAGCAGGCCCAGTGCAAAATACAACTGGGGAACCCTTTTTCTAAAAGTAGGGGAAAGTTGTCATTGGATATACTAACAAAAAAGCTTTTTCTTTTCTTCCACAGTCTCTCTTCACTTGTCATGCCTTTTCTTTTTTTAATTTTCTATTTAATGCCACTCTAAGAAAAATTTAAATTTTAAATGTTATATCATGAGCATAAATTTTACCTTTCATCTCTATTATGTGATGCCAGTTTTAAATGCAAATATAAGAGCAATTCGATTCTTATGCTAATCACCAAAATTACACAATTTGCATATTTTGTTCTTACCATAACAGCGGAAAAGCTTTACAAATCTAACTCAACTGCTTTTATTTAATGTTTTGATATACATACTGTACCCACAATCTCTACCTTTAGCTCAGGGATTAGTAAGGAAGGATTGAAAGAAAAGGAATTAATGGGTTGCCTTATCTCTTTCCTTCTCTGTCATCATTTTTAGCATAAGTCAAAGTAGTGAGCTAGCACAGTGAAATAGCACGAGAAAGAAAGAACATGTTAGAATCCCTTGGTCATTCTTGATTCTTAGAATGCCACTGCCTTTTGTATTTGAAGCCAGTTTTGATTCAATGGCAAGTGTGACCTCTTGGGCCTGTTCCCCCTCCCACGTCCACTTCCTTAGTCCTAGACAAAACACACTCAGCTTGTATTCACCTTGAATCTCCACAAACTCCCACACATTGTGAGTCTGCTAGAAATCTGTACCACTGGTAAACACTCCATGAGAATAGGGTAGAAGAAAGAACAGAGACCCATGTTGTATGTACCTGTTCTGCTCTTGTGCATGCTCTGTTGTCTCATCAGAATTCATTTACAAAATACAAGTTCAAAATTCTATTAAGAACATTAATATGACCCTGTCTGGTTTGGCTCAGTGGATAGAGCGTCGGCCTTCGGACTGAAGGGTCCCAGATTAGATTCCGGTCAAGGGCATGTACCTTGGTTGCAGGCACATCCCCAGTAGGGGTGTTCAGGAGGCAGCTGATCATTGATTGTTTCTCTCTCATCAATGTTTCTAACTCTCTATCCCTCTCCCTTCCTCTCTATAAAAAATCGATAAAATATATTTTTTTAAAGAAGAACATTAATATGGTGACAGCAGAGTATTAAGCCCAGCCTGGGCTTTTCTGAGCATGGAGACCAGAGCACACAGGTCACACACCATGCCACTGACCCTGAAGGAAGGCAGCAGGTGGGAAAATGGTGAAGAGATCCCAGGAGACCTAGGTGAGGCAGTGAGAAAGGACACTAGGATGCCTGCTCTGCACACAGGGGAGTTGGACCTGAAGAGTCCAGGGCAACCAAAGGTATGGCCCCAGGCACAGGCCGTGCCAGGAAAGAGGAGTCAAGCAGAGACAGGGATCAAGTGGAGGGAGATCAAATGGAAAAAAGGCAGAAAGCTGGTTAACCAAGACACTAAACTAGAAGCACCTGGAGAGAACCACAGAAGGAAGCTGAGACTCACACAGGGAAGGGGGTACTAAACCAGTGACCACCTGGATCTTACTGCTTTTCTGAGTGCCTTCCAGAGTCCCTGGACTCGAGTCCTTAGGGTGCCAAACCCTTTTGGACAGCCCAGCTCTTAATTCCTTCTTGCTACTCTCATTGCTAGGAGTGAAATAGCCTAGAGCATTGTGTGATGCCAGTCTTAAATACTCAGGGAGGGTTCACCATGGGTACAGATTTCTAGAGAACAGCACCTCTGCTTTTCCAAAGGGCTAAACAATGCTTTTCCCAGTCATTTCAAACAAGCAGGAAACTGGCTGCATTGAAGACGTGACATGGAAGTGATGACTGGTGACCTGCCAGCTTGCAGCACTCTGGGTCCTGTTGTTCATCTGTGAGACTCTACAACACAGCAGCTGGCAGCTGTCCCTGGGAGGCTCTTAGCCACCTGAGGCCTCCTTCCATCACTCACGACTCAGTCTTCAGTGGCAACTGAGAGCAGGGTTTCTTAACCTTGGCACAGTTTGAGCCAGATAATCCTCTGTTGTGCCAACTGTCTTCTGCACTGTAGGATATTTAGCAGCATCCCTGACCTCTGCCCACTGATGCCAGTAGCATCCCTCCCCCACTGTGACAACCAAAATTGCCCAGACATTGCCCAAGGTCCTATGGGGGCATAACGGTCCTTGGTGAGAATGGGTGACTTAGAGCATGTGGGCTCTGCTAAGGAACATACCTGTAGAAGACATCACTTTCACCACATGCTCTTAGCTGGACTTATTATCCCACTTTTATATTAGCCTGTGTTTGCTTTTCCAAACTTGTCCTTTTTATCACCGTGTCATCCTTATAGCACTATATCCCCCACTGCTGGGTATGTTAGTAAGGACTTAGTGGATAGTAAAGCCTTTGGTGGGTAAGTCTCCTTGCTCTGTGTCCATCCAAAAGAATTATATGAGCCTTTGAAAATTGCTGCAAAGTATGTACATCTTGAGGCCTACAAAGATTTTGTTAGTTTACCACCATTTTCTGTATTACTGTACTAGGTTCTAATATTTAGCAAGAGCTCAGTGTTTGCCAGCCTTGTCATAGTTCTTATCTCATTTAACTAGAGGCCTGGGGCACGGGGGGGGGGGGGGTGGAGGGAGGGAGGAGCGGGGGGGCCTCAGCCCAGCCTGCACCCTCTCCAATCCAGGACCCTTTGGGGGATGTCTGACTGCCTGTTTAGGCCTGATCCCAGGGAGCAGGGCTAAACAGGCAGTCTGACATCCCTCTCACAATCCTGGACTGCTGGCTCCTAATTGCTCACCTTGCCGGCCTGATCACCCCTAACTGCCCCCCTGCTGGCCTGGTAGCCCCAACTGCTCCCCCATCAGTCTGGTCACCGCTTACTGCCCCCCACCTGCTGGCTTGGTTGCCCCCAACTGCCCCCCTCTGCCAGCCTGATTGCCCCTAACTGCCCCCCTCGCTGGCCTAGTCGCCCCTCACAGCCCCCCTGCCAGCCTAATCACCCCAACTGCCCCCCCTTCTGGCCTGATTGCCCCCAACTTCACCCCCCCCCACCAGCCTGGTTGCCCCTAACTACCTCCCCTATGTCAGCCTGGTCACCTCTTACTGCTCCCCCTGCTGGCCTAGTCACCCCCAATTGCCCCCCTCTGCCAGCCTGGTCGCCCCTAACTGCCCCCCTCCCGCCAGCCTTGTTGCCCTCAACTGTCCCCTCTGCTGGCCTGGTCACCTGCAACTGCCCCCCTTCCCCCTGCCGCTGTTCTGGTTGCCCCTCATGGCCCCCCCGCCAGCCTGGTGGTCCTATGCAGCCTGCTGTTCCATCATTTGGTCGTCTCTCACTAAACCCCCTGCCAGCCTGGTCACCCCACACAGCCTGCTTGTTCAGTGGTTTGGTCATACCTCACTAACCCTCCTGCCGGCCTGGTCATAGGCAGCCATCTTGTGAGGGCATGAGGGTTAATTTGCATATTACCTCTTTATTATATAGGATAGGATTCTCAAAGAAAGAAAATACTAATCCCTATAAAATAACATATCCATTTCTACAGATGGAAAAATGAGGCGAGGAGTTAATGAGTAACCTGTCCAAAGTCACCCAGGAAGTAAATAGGTTTGAACTCTGGTTTTTGGCTGCCAATCTAAGACCCTTTCACTTCTACCAATGCTTCTCAACTTGAATGCATGTAGGAATCACCTGGGGGTATTGGTGAACAGTGCAAGTTCCCAGCTCCGCCACCCCTACTGAGACTCGGTAGGTAATTCTAGACAAGGCCCCCAAATTGGGGTATTAAGCAAGTATTTCCAGTGATTCTGATGCAGGTGGTCTGTGGGGCTCACCTGAGAAACACTGGACTCCATCATGGTCCATTATGCTAGGATTTCTGATGAGCTCTCAAGGAAGGGGAGGAGAGGAGAGAGGTAGAGAGAAGGACTGGGGGATGCTGAAAGCACTCTGGGCTCCCTCTCACATCCTCCAGGCTCTTCCTTGTGCTGCCAGGTAATACTGGGTCCAAAAATCCAGGCCCTGTTGAATGACCCAGATCTCGCCTGCTTCTCTGCAGCCAAGCGGCATCTGAAAGGCTGGAGGGTTCCACCAGCTCAGGCCTCAGGTGCCAGGACCCAGGCCACCATCTACCTACGTGCCAGTACATCACAAAGCACTTTCATCAGCTCAGTGTAGTTGTGGGAATTAGGTCAGTAACATTCAGAACTTTTAGGCCTTCCCTGAAGACTTTTCCTGGAATCTTTGCCCAACCTGGCTAGACCATGGAAAACCTGGAGCAGCCTGGAAGCTGAATGTCTGCTCCCTTTAGCTTCCAAATGAGCTGGGAAGGCAAAGGGTCCATGACTCCTTGGTATGATATGTTTCCAGTGAAAAATACTAGCAAAACATAATAAGAATAATATTTGGAGGGCTCAGTTCCCATTAGAATCCAGTGAAAACTCCACAAGATTGAGGTTTAGATCTAGTTTAGGGGAAAATAATGGCCGAGGCAGGTTTGAGTTTCAGACTTGAGTTTCTTTCGGTTCCCTTGAGAGACCAAAGAGAAAACCTGCAAAGAAACACAAAACGTTTCTCATTGTGCCTGTGACTTGTTTGCAAGCAATTGTATGTCTACCCTAGAAACCTCACTGGGTTCCCTGCACTTTAAAATTAGTCTGTGATGTAACCTCCCCAGCTATTCCCCCACACAGTGTGCGGTGTGCAGGGAATTCAGCGTCTCTGAGTCATGACTTCAGGGTTGCTCTTCTCTGTTCAAACCATCGCTGCTGGTGACTCTGGTTTTTATTTGGTGAGCTGCGGCATCAGAAAAGAGCCCATTTCTCTACTGGGGCCCTGAGCTAGCACAGCCCTGAGCCTACCTTTTCCAAAAAAGCCAAACCCTATCCATGCTTGTGCCTCCAATCCTATAAACCATCCAGAAGACAGACTGTTGATTCACCAAGCTGGAACCTGGGAGGACTAATGTTCAGAGAAGACAAACCTACCATTTGTGGGTTTATATATCTCTTCTGCCCCTGGGAGGGGGGTGCTGGGAACCGTGTTCACTATCATTATATCATTGTCATTGTGTGTGTTGTAACCACAGAGCTGGCCACTCACATAGATTGCATGTACCAGTAACCCAAAGGCATATACATTGCAAGAGATCTTCCCATGTGTGAGATTGTCCTCTGTGAAGGAGGAGAAAGCCCGAGAGGTGTTTCACAAGCATGATCGATGCCCTGAATCAGCAAGGGCAGATTAAGGACTGACATCGTTAAGGACAAATTCTCACCTCTGCTATTGTTTCTATTCAGCAGGTAGTTTCCTAAAAGCTGGGTTATAGAAGAAGCTTTTTAGAGTAAAACAATTTTTTTTTTTACATATTTTAAAGCAAACGCTTCTTTTTCATGAGTATCAAAAGCCAAAAAACAACACATAGACTTTAGGGCTGGCCTATAGGACATATTTCACAGTGATGCTAACGTCACTTTAGAAAAGTGAGTTGTTTCTTTTTTCAACCTAAAGACAAAATGGCCAGAAGGAAAGCAGCCAAATCTCTGAGTAATCTGATTGAGGATTCAATTTTCTAAGTATGACCTTATGCTAGCAACACGTCCTAAGTAACAAGAAAGCAAGCCAAACTAGGAAATCCTGCTTCTAAAAGACAAGGAATTCCAAGACAGCAAAGTCTGAGGGCTAATTCTAATTATGTAACATGAATGAGTCACCAATGTCATCAGAGATTACAGACAGCTAAACAGTCACCCTCCTTCTCCCTACATTTTCACAGCATGTACACTCTCAGGGCCTTCATTCATTCTATACTTTTTTTCACTCCTCCTTTCTTCCTTATTTCCTATTTTTTATTTTCCATTCTGTGCTATATTAGGGTTCTCCATAGAAATAGAAGAAATGGTATATATATATATATATATATATATATGTATATACACACACATATATATATATACACACACACACATATATATATGGTTTATTATTAGGACATGTTGGCTTCTGTGATTATAGAGGTGGCACGTCCTAAGATCTACAGAGTGAGTTGGTAAGCTGGAGATCCAGAGAGCCAATGATCTAGTTCTGGATCAAGACAGAAGGCCTGAAAACCAGGAGTACCTCTTGAATTGTCTGAAACAGTTCTGAAAGCTGGCAGGCCCACAGAGAGCCAATGTCTCACTTGAGTCTAAAGCAGGAAAAGCCAATGTCTTTGGACATTTGGGCAGGAGGCATTTTCTCTTACTCTTTTTGGTTTATTCAGTCCTTTGACTGATTGGATAGGGCCCACCAACATTAGGGAGGACAATCTGCTTTACTCTGCTTACTTAAATGTTAATCTCATCCAAAAATTTTCATACAGCAACACCTAGAATAGTGTTTGACCAAATATGTGGGCACCCCCTGGCCCAGTCAATTTGACACATAAAATTACTCATTGAAGTTGCCTTTCTCTTCTCTGTGCACTGGCCACTATTGTTCTCATATTATCACTCCTGCTTCCTGTTTCTCTATATTTCTTTAATAAACATTCTGGGAAGTCTACACTCACTGTCTGAAATTTTTCATTGACTGTTCAAACCAGTGGCATTGGTATCTATCACCATCATTCCATTAAAATTTATTTCCTTAAGACCACTCAGAATTTAATTGTCACATTCTTTCCTCTTGTGTTCCCTGTAACAGCACAGCATCCTGAATTTGCTCTCTAGGGGTGGTATTCCCAGGGGCCAGCTATCTTCCTTTCTTACTTTATAAGCTCTGTCCATCCAATGTCATACATTCCCTTGCTCAGTCTAAGCTATAAGATCATGAATCTAAAATCTGTATATTCAACATTCACTTTTCTCTAAATCCCAGACTTGAACATATAAACTGTTTATAAATTTTCTCCGCATATGACATTCCTCGCATGAAATTGATGCCTATCATGTCACATTAAATTCATCATTTTCTCACAAACTTAATTCTTAATTTCCCTCTCTCAGAATGATACTGTCACGCACCCAATCTCCTAACCTTCTACCTGGGAGATAGTTATAACAAACTCTCCCTCTTCCTCACCTTCTAATTCCAGCCAGTTATTATGTTCTATCCAATCTACTTGCTAAATATCTACTTCCTCTCCTTTCCCTGTCTCTTTCCAGGCATAACCTGGACCCTCCTCATGTTTCATCTGGATTCTCACACTGGGTGGTAATGGGTTTCTTTGCACCTCCACTCTAGCAGCCTTCCCAATTCATCTGGTAGATTCAGTGTGATTTTATGACAAGGAAATGTGAGCAACTTTCTTTCCAGTTAAAACTTTTTAGTCTTCCCCACTGCCTTAAGAATAAAGAGTGAAAACAATTCCAGTAGTCTAGGAGAGCAAGACAAAGAGCTAAGAGTGGCAACTGAGATGCAGAGATGGGGGAGGAAGAAAGAGGGCTGGCGACCCTAAGGAACTAGAAATGACAAGATCCCATTACTACTTAGATGTGGGAAGTGAGAATAAAGGAAGGGCTAAGAGACACCTCTCTGCTTCTGATTTGAATGAATGAGTTAACCTCAGTCTCATTCTCTGAGATTGAGCACATAGACCTTCCTTTCCTCACGAGCAACTACGGCAAGTTGGTAACCTGGGTGGGGCACATGTCTGGGAATGCAAGGCCTTAAGGAAACCTAAAGGTCTGGGTGGAGATGAGTCAGAACCTAGTAAAAGAGAAGAAATAAAAAGTAATACCAGATGGGTGAAGAAGGCAGATGAAAGTAACTGTTAACAGTCAGCGTTCAAAAACTCTATAGGAGTGAAAGATGTGGCAAAAAATGTCCTCACTTCTTCCAGGAGATTCCTAAAAATTTACTGGCAAAGACAAGGAAACGAATCAGGGCCATGCACTCAGCAAGGTAATGTCAGCAAGACATTACCTAAGTACAAAAGGGGTTTAAAGGACTTATAACTATTACTTCCACCCTACTTATTTCATGATCATTGCCATGCCCTTTTTCTTGGTCAGGGTTTTGGCTGTAGTTTGGAATATCTTGCTGTTTGAAATAAAATTTAAAACATGAGTTATTTTCTTGCTATGTCCTCAAGGTGCACATTTAGATGTGCACATAGATGAAATAATAGACAGTCCCCATCTCACTCTTTACTGAGTCCTACCCATTTAAAACAAAGCAAGGGCATGGTTTGTAGGTCTTTAAAACATACCTGAAAAGTTCTAATTCACTTAAAAGCCAATCCCATTCAGAGGTCATTCTGAAAAAATCAAGGTCATTTGAAAAGCTGCATGCCAACAACATTTAAATTTGTTAAATTGAGCCAAACTACCTAATTTGACTGTTTAGTGAAATTGAAGTGTGTCCAATGCATTAGAGTACTTAAATCCTCAACAAATTCTTCTTTGTCATGGCCTGACGAGATCGCTGGTATTTATTTATTGTTTTTATGCAAGTGGGGAAAATATATACCACAACTAAGAAGTTTTCATAGGTAGCCTGGGTAGAATCCTGAATGGAGCCCTAGAGAGGGCTGAAAAACACAATATTTCTGCCAAAGAGCAGCAAAAAAAACCTTACTCTGCTCTGCAAGCAGGTGGCTGATGGACTGTTTTATGAAGGGTTTAATTAACTCTGTCTCTCTGTCTTAGTTACCTACCAAAATAAACTGTGCGAATCCCAAGGCGGCAGAAGGGCTCCATCATCGGCTGGCGGGCAACACCTTAGCAAGGCTCCATGGCCTAGGGAAATGAAATTACCAAGGAAGACAAGTTAAGTCAGTGTTTAGTTTCAGGAGTTGTCAGTACCTCTATTTCAGGTACTGACAGGTCAGCCAGTGCTCTGCCAGCTTCACTCATCCCAGATGGAGAAGTGCCCTTAGAACCGTGATTGGGACCCAACTGGGTTCAGCCCTGTACTCTGCTCTTCCCTCTCTTGGTGTCCTCCTCTGGGGCAATGCTGCCTGGCCCTCTGATGAGGGTCCTTCTGACACTTTCTTCCATAAATCTGACCCAGATCAGGCTCCATTCCCTCGGGGCACTACCCAGGTGGTAAAAAAGTAACCAAATAGATGCATTCAATTGATAATGATTACAATTGATAAATGCTTGGCTTCCGTGCCTTTTAATTAAATGGCATGTTTACCATTGCCACCAATGCAGAAGCCCTGCCATTTCTCCCTGTGCCTAGGCCAGGAACACTGCCCCTCTAATCTGTATTTCTGGATTCCACTCCACCCACCCTTTCCTTTAGAAAGTTCTTTTTTCTTTCCCATCACCAAGAATTTTCACAGAGCACCAGGAAAAGAGTCTACTTCATTATACATCCTCATTCAATAAGCATTTACTGAGCACCAACTGTGTACCAGATACTAAGCTAGTTCTGGGAAAACAAAGATGGAGAAGCCTGCTGTTCTCGAGAGCTGATCACCCACAGGTCCTATTTGCATACAATGCTCACTTAACATGATTTCAGAGCCCCAGGTGGGCAGTGAACATATTTATAGACCCCACATTCCAACATATGGTCCAAAAAGAGATTGTTTTTCTAATTTGGGAATGTTTTATATGAGTGTCTTTAAAAGGTTTAAAATTAAATTGTGTTAGTAAGTCCTTTAACAAATTTCCTCTACTGAAAAGAAATAAATTTGATTGCATCAGGCTTTTCTGAAGTAAAGCTGTGTTATATGTTCACCAAACCCATCTGTTTTAACTTGTAAAACCTCCTTATAATCATAGTCTATGGCAGTAGGAGAGAATCTGAAATATCACCTAAGTCAGGAGATTTATGTTTTTACTTTATTTTTTAAACAATGAAACACTTTTTTTAAGCCAGTTATTACCAAGAGTTTCAAAATATAAAGTAGTTCAAACTGGAGCTGCTTTGATCAAAGGTAAGGAGCTCAGGGCCCTCTCTTCTAACCTTTCTCTCCCATTTCACCACCTCTGCTCCCACAGATGCTGGAACTTAACACCACAAAAATTATGACCCATTACCCTTCCTATCTCCAGTGAGGAGACTGAGATCCAAGGAAATGTGACCTCATATTAACTAATCACATCTGCAGCAACTCTGCTTCCCAATAAGGTCACATTCTGAGATACTGGGGGTTAGGACTTTAACATATGAATTTGGGGGACACAATTCAACTGCTTCCTGCCCTGTTTGGATGAAGGTCTTGACCAAGCCAAGGAAACTCCATGTTGACACCAGGTTCTTAAGGAAAAGATGGGAGCCTATTTGACCACTGCTGGGAAGAAGTCAGGAGGTGGGGGGATGAGGGGGAGTGCGGGGTGTGTAGAGAGATGTCCTTGAGAAGGCATTATAGCCAGATAGAGGGATAAGCTTGAGCACTACAGGAGACACTTGCTGTATTGTCACAAGGAAGTGGAGAAGAGAAAGGGATGAGTTTGGATGCAATGTGAATCTGCAGATGGAGAGGGGACGTTCCCTTCAGATGGTGCCTGCTTTCTCCATGAAGTGGGAGGAGAGATTGCCTATTGAGGCTGACAATGGAGTTTGGGATTGGGGCTCAGTAGAGGGGCAGGCGATAAAACCAGAGACTTGAGGAGAGCAGAGGAAGTCTGAAATAGCCCTGTGCATAACAGACAACAGGACTCTATGTCTAGAGTAGGTATCCAATGTGTCATTACAGAAGAGACCTGTTGTCATTATAATGAAAAAATGGGAGAATGGGAAGGTGAGCTGACCAGGGGAACAAGGAAGGGCTGCCTAACAGTAACAAGGGCCCAGATGGTGTTGGTGACCATAGTTTATAATGGCACCATCTGCAGGGTGTGTGGTTTTTCCAGCAGTGCTCAACAGATGTGCAATCGAAGTAGAGAAAGTAAACAATTGAGTTCATCCAGGGCTGGGCTTTGCCCAGGAGGATGCACTGAAAGGAGAAAGTGGCAAGGAGGTTGAGGATATTTGTAAGAGGAAGAAAGCTCGGAGGCCCAAGTTGTTGGAGAAGGAAGTGTGAAGTGAGGAGGCTATGACTATTTCTGCTGAAGAGGCTCGGGCATATCTTTTGTTTTCTGTTGGCCACAGTACATAGTTATCGCTGCCTCCTGGAGGAACAGATGTTACCAGATGTGATGTGCTAATGAGCTGCAAGCTGATGAGCTTCCCAGCTGATCTTCCTACTCTAAGGTGGTCCTGACTGGTCGCAGCTGGGCAGTTCAGCAATTTGTGCCCAGTCTTGTCACAACTGTCAGAGCATGCACTGGGGATATACATACCCCTGTGAAAGGATGTCAATACCAAATGCATATTTGGTATGTTTGTTCACCAGCTAGGTCAGTTTGCTAATCTGAATGTCATTTCCAAATGATGTAAGGACCAACCCTGTTTATTTGAATTT
The DNA here is from genome assembly GCA_026230045.1 of Corynorhinus townsendii. Lineage (NCBI taxonomy): Eukaryota > Metazoa > Chordata > Mammalia > Chiroptera > Vespertilionidae > Corynorhinus > Corynorhinus townsendii. The sequence goes on along the minus strand of JAPDVU010000002.1, from coordinate 135,728,685 downwards.
TATTATTGTGAATGTTCCAAGGCTACAGATTTTCTCTTAGCTACCATATTTCAAATAAAAATGTGGCTATCATTCTAAATATTGCTATTATTGTTAAATACTTCTACTGATGCTTTTAGCACTCAACTTGGAACTCCAAGTTATTAGAATCACTTTGGTATATTAACATGCAAATAACAGAAATTTAAGAAAAAAAAAACATTTTAGTAGTGTACTTAAAATATTCCTAGTACAGACTAGTTAAAACTAAAAAAAAGAAAACTAAAAAACAACAACAACAACAACCAAAAGAAACATTTTCAAGAGCAATGGGGACTCTCATACTCTGCTGGTGAGAATACAAATTAGAACAACCACTTTGGAAAAGAGTTTGACGTTTTCCATTAAAGTTGAAGATATGTATATCTATCATCCACCACTTCCATTTATATGTATATGCACAACAAAAATAGATAAAGATCTATTTAACAGTATTATTCATGATGGCCTAATATTGGAGACAACTCAAGTGGCCATGAGCATTAAAATGGATGAATATTCATGAAATGGAATACTAAACAACTATAAAAATTAAAGGCTAGGCTATAGGCAACAAGAGAGCTGGATTTCACAGACATAATGCTGAGAAGAAGCCAACATAAGAGAATACATACTGTATGACTCAGTATTTCAAAAGCAGTGGACAAGAATGCAGACTTAAGTGGATAAAGTATCAAGAAGGGCACAGAGGGGATTTTCACAATAGGATCATTACCTTTAAGAAGGCTCACCTCTAACATTTGGGGGCTTAAATGGAGAACTTCATATCAAAGGCCTAAATATTATAGTTGTAAATTAAACTTACCGGCTATTAAATGAAAGATATTCTACCCTCCTACCTCCACAAATATCTCAGCATGACAATCTGGCAGGCGAGATAGACTTTAGAATTCTTAGATTGCTTAGACCTTCTCACTGGAACATGGGACACAAGAAGAAGCAGCCCCTGGACCCCCGGGGGCCACCTACCTTCTCCCCCATAATCTCTCCATCCCATCAAGGGCCTTTGTATTTATGTATGTGCATTCCCTAGTCTTAAAGTCTACCCTACATCTACAGCTCCTCAACTCTCAGGAAGGTAGCCCTGAGGAAGAGGCCTGGAAGACCTGGAAGTGGGTATAGAATCATTTGGACAAGAAATCCAAATGTCCCTGTACTTGGTCCATGGTTAGAAAGGGACTAGTGGGTCCCAGATAGACATGGCCTCTTGGCCATATGGACTCTTCTCTCCTTGGAAAGGGACATAGCTGGGGGAGGCTAGAAGTTCAAAAACAGAAGGCCCATCCTGGCTGGTGTAGCTCAGTGGTTGAGCATTGATCTATGAACTAGGAGGTCATGGTTCAATTCCTAGTGAGGATATATGCCTGGATTGTGGGCTCAATCTCCAATGTGGGGTCTCTGTGGAGTGTGCAGGAGGCAGCCAATCAATGAGTTCTCATCATTGATATTTCTATCTCTCTCTTCCTCTCTGAAATCAATTTTTAAAAAATAGAAAACCCAACACAAGGTCCCCTGCATGGGGCTTAGGGAAGAACTGCATATAGAGAAAAGAGGGGGGTTGTATTGGGAAGGGCACCCAGAAAATGTCTGGGGTCTTGGAAGCATTCAATGGCTTGATCTGAGTGGCAGTTACATTCATAACAATTTATTAAGCTCTACATTTGGTTTATACAGTTTTCTGTAGGTGTGTTATACGTCACAATAAAGTTTTATGAAATCTCGCTATATATATTATTTCTTGTGCTGTAGTTTATGGGATCCTCACAGACAAACCCCCTATGAGTGGCCTTTAAGATCAGACATCTTGTGCAGTTAAAATGTCTCAAGGTGTGAGTCCCTTAGGGGGAAATGGACAGAATGTTGAAAACAGAATAACTCTCACTGCTGATTCCCCGCCGTCTGGAGCTAACACTCTTGGGTGACCATGGCTGAGTTCAAGCAGAGCGAATGAGTCACAGCCCATGTCCTCTTGCCTGGCCATGGCAAGTGCCTCAGAGGAAAATTCCTTTCCCCCCTTACCAGAGTTATAAATACTGTGTTTACAGTTAACCAAAATTACAGGAGGCTGCTCCCATTCTAGTAGAAGTGAAAGGAGACCAACTCTCAATTACCCTCCAATTGGAAAACAGTTCTAGGAAGACTTTTCCTCATAAAGGCAGCTGAGTAGGTCCATTACACAGTTCACTGGGCTTCCACTATGTGCCAAACAACCCTTATTTTTCTGTTCCACATCTTAAAACATCCATTGAGTTGGGGTATTTTCATTCTTTATAGGAAAATCATTTTCCCTTTACAAATGTTCAGCTTCCTGGTCCTGAAAAAGATTTCTGTGTGCCCCACATGGTTTAAGTATCAGAGGTTTTCTAAGAATATACATTTCACTGAAGGTCCATAAAGACCCAGACACACACACCCCATCCCAAAATTGAACATTATGGCTGTGAGATGATGAAAGGGGGGTGAAAACTAGCCAGTACTAACCAACCAAAGCCCAGGCAATTCCCCAAAAAATCCAATTCTGGGCTTTGCTTCTAAGCTGTTTAAAAGCCACGGTGCCAAAACACCAGTTTTCCTCATTTTCAGGAAACAGGAAAAGCATGGGGTTCCAGTAACCTTTGCAAGCTGCTGCTGAGAGGTAAAGTCAGACATGTTCGGAGGCTTCAGAAGGATAAACATAGCAACATATTAGATTTGTTTAAAGGGAACCAATGAGGCAGTGGGGTGGATTATGAAGGATCACTCACTCCTCCTATTCTGCCCCAATAAGAAAAACACCTGGCAGACACCACTCAAGACTCCTCCTGAAGTTTGCCTTTTCTTCTTTTGTGCCCTCACCAGACACACTTCCTATTCCACCAGAATAACTGAGACATTTTATTGCATTGCAATTTTTGGTTCTCCTTACTAAACTGTGGGTTCCTTGAGAACAGCTCCATATTTTATCTGTCCTTGAAGTTCCAGCTAATATGTAGTGAAAACTTCATACCTGCTTTCTTTGATTGCATGAATGAATGAATGAATGAATGATGGATTCCTTTCATAAGACTATGGATGTGGCTTTTCCAACTGCTATGACACAATCCTTAAGTGATGAAAAGTGTCTCAGCCTTTCTTAGAGTTTACCCACTTTCATGATTCTAACTTCTTTTTTAGGTTCAGGAAGCTGTGAATTCTGTAATGGTATACCGGGCATGAGGACATCGTGTATTCTTTAGAGTTATGAAAAGGAAGAAACTGGTCAGCAGACTAAAGCACTAGATTGTCCTTTTCAAGATACAGAGCTCCAACATTCCTTGGCTTAAAAGAGAGAATCACCTGGGACAATGTGGGCAAGGGTGAGTAATGATGACAAAAACATACTTTTGGTGTGTTTGCCTTTTGGCCAGTTCAACTCAGACTAATTCCATTGGAACAATAAAACAAGTAGTGTTTTGTTCTCACCCAGGATTACAACTCAATATTTGAAACTAAAAGGTTGATCTTAGGCCACCAGATTTTTCTGTTAGGTAAATCTTTTTATATGGGTACACTGTGCCCACGGGCAGCCCCCTTCCATTCAGAAATCTCTGGGGAAGCAGTCTTCTGGGTACAGCTAGAGCATTCTGCTCAGTATGATTAGTGCCAAAGCAGGCCTGGAAGCTGACTTTTCAGAGGCTGATCATTTCAGTTATGGATTATCCAGTTCTCTGGTGCCTCCTTTTCCTGTCTGCCAATCACCTTTAAACCATTCCCCTTCCATTCAGCCATTCAAAAAAAAATTAGCATGGCTTGTATGGTGGTTAGGGTTAAAATGGCCAATTCTCCTATCTAACTAAGGCTCCCTAAAGTTTTTGTGGAAAATAAGTAGAAGAAGTGATATGCAATTGCACCTATTAATTGACTTCTAAGAGAGGCAGGCAACCTGGCATGGTCCGGCAGCACTGAGGCCAGGCAGACCTGGATTGATGTCTTCACACTTACATCTATCAGTACGGTAACCCTGAGCCAGCGACTTGGCCCTTTTGAACTTCTGTTCCTAAATTTATAAAATGGTGATAGGAGGATTATACTAGGATGAAATGAGAAAATCCACATAAAGTAACATGTGCTCAAAAGAAAAATAATTAACTCCTTTATGTGCTCAGATCATTCATTTGTTGTCTGTATCCATCAACACAAGTAAGAGAGTACTGGGCAGGCACATCATTCCAAAAAGGGCCTGATTTCACTTGCAGGGGAACAGCTATAAGGTAGTAAAATGACAAACGTTTTCTTTAAACATTTTGATAAGTGTTTAAAGAATTTCTATAGAAATCTTTAAAAGCAATTAGATTATCATATTACCATGATGTTTTAAAGTAAAGTAATGACCTCTTTAAAAATCCTGCCTCGTCCTGCCCTGAGCAGTTGGTTGCGTGTCATCCCATGCACCAAAAGGTTCCTGGTCAGGGGACGTGCCCAGGTTGCGGGCTGGATCCCCAGTCAGGGCTTGCAGGAGGATGCTCCACTTTCACATTGATGTTTCTCACTCCCCCGCTCCCTTTCTCTCTCTGTAAAAATCAGTTTAAAAAAAAAACCTAGTCCTGGAATTCTATGACAAAAATCTGTCACAGAATCAGACACTTCAATGGCTTTAACCAAACCAAATTACAAATCTGAACTGGAACAAATTGCATTTATTTGTGATTCCTTAAATCATTTGGCATGAATATTAATTTCTTAGTGAAGAGTGAAATGAAAATCATCTCTTCTCATTTTTTAATATCTACTCAGCCAGTTTTATTAAATGAAGAGAAAAACAGCAGAAGGGAGGGGGGAAGAGAAAGAGAGAGAAAGAAGCATAGTAGTCTGTAAAGTAAGCCAGTATTTCATCCCATATGAGTCCCTGCAATGAACATTAGCACTGTTCATTGTGAGAATAGGACATGAATTGGTATTATTACAAATATATGTTGATTCTCAACTTTTGATATTCTAGACTTGAGAAACAGATAATTCTACCCCCTGAAATATTCAATTTGCTTTAGAATTATCTATGTTTATAGTCCAAGGGTTCTTTGAAATCATTATTTTCATCACTTCTGGACTTTTTAAAATCATTATACTTTATTTTGATATTCACACCCACTTGCTTGTAACTTCATGGTAGGCTAAGTAGAACATACATATTTGGAAATTATTAGTACCACCTAATAAAAAGGAGCATTTATTCCTTGTCATCAGTGTTTCCTAAGGATACATTCCTGCTGTTCTTTTGAGGGCATAAGCTGGTTAAAAATATGGACTTGAAGCCACACTGCCTGATTTGAACCCCAGCACAGACACTAACAAATAGTATGACCTTGAACAAGTTACTTAACATCCTGTGCCTCAGTTTCTTCATCTACAAAATAGGGCTGAGTATGTAAATTGCTTAGAGTTGTGCTTTGGACATACTCATTGAGCATAAGCCCTCAAAAGGGGATTCCATAAAACCCAGAGTTCTGCAGCACAGAAAGAGTATTCTATGCAGCTAAAAGAAATTATTAAAGGAGGAAGATGGGAGAAAATGTGAGGAAAGACCGGATGAGAGAATGGGCCCGTGGGAGTCTGGCTCTGGCTAGACTTGGTTGCTCCCCTGAGCTTCCTAGTTCTGGGATTTTCTGGCTCTAGCAACAACATTGAGTATATCATGAGGGCATGGCCAGCAAAATCCTTTAAGAAACACTTTACACACACACACACACACACACACACACTCTCTCTCTCTCTCTCTCTCTCTCTCTCAGCAAATAACAGCCAGGCCTGAGGTAACTGCAAATACTAATGAGAAAGTGGAGAGCCCATGCTCACACCAGGAGAGCCATGAGAGAGCTGCAGGGAGGCCGGAATAGGCAGCCTTCTCTGCCTTCCTGCAGAAATCAATGGTGTGTGTGGAGGCAGTGAGTTCCATTTCCCCAGACTGACTGTGCTCTTTCTTTTCAGTGAGTTCACCTAGGTAGCTTGATGATGGCCAGGGTGGGGGTATTTACACCACAGAAACTGGCGAAGACTATATCAGGGCAGTTTGGTTTGGTTTCATTTTCAGAAAGCTGGTAGTTAAACATTTCCCAATGCACTACTGGGGATCTAAAGGGGCTAGCTCAGAAAACTGGAAAAACTGTAAAACTTTTTTTTTTTGCATTCCTTACTCTTCCCCTTTATACTAAGGTGGGAAACTGGCAGTTGGACATGGTCTGTTATGGTTAATCTAAAGAAAGAAAGAAGAAGAAAAAAAGCCAGACTGAACTGTTGCTTCACAGAGGCCAAAAAGCAATGACTGACAGAACTTGAAAATTTTGTCCTAGTTTCCCCATTAAATTCAAGTTCAACTCAGGTCCAAAAAAGCTGTCAGACTATGTATTTACGTGTGCCATATGTTTGTGATAAATATCCTGAAAAGGAAGATGCAGTAAAGTGGAATAAGTCATATGCTCTTTTTTAACTTTTTAAAAAATATTATTATTCTGACATATTTTACAGAATATGAAGACTCTATCTACTGAGAATTAATACCTTACCTCCTTATACCTAAACTAGAAGCCCGATGCACAAAATTCATGCAAGAGTAGGCCTTCCTTCCCTCTACTGCTGGCACCAGCTTCCCTCTGGCACCCAGGACCTGGGCTTCCCTCTGGCCACCGGCAGGCACCCAGGACCCAGGCTTCGCTCACACCCCAGCTTTGTCCAAAAGGCTGTTCGGAAGGACATCTGGTCTAATTAGCAAATTACACTTTGTATTATTATAGATGGCAATTTCATCTGTTCCTCTTTCTAGATTGTTCTATGAGAGTAAAGATGAAAAAAATAGGGACTGAAATGAAGAAGAGCTCTAATCTACCTTTATTAGTCTGCTCCATCTGCCATAACAGAGTGCCATAGATGAGGTGACCAAAACAACAGAAATTAATTTTCTCACAGTTCTGGAAGCTGACAGTTCAAGACCAAGGTGTCAGTAGGTTTAGTTTCTTCCGAGGCCTCTCTCCTGGCCTTATAGATGGTCATCTTCTCACTGTGTCTTCACATGGCCTTTCCTCTGTGTTCTAATCTCCTTTCTGATTATAAGGATACAAGTCATACTGAATTAGGGTCCACTCTAGTAGTCTTATTTAACCATAATCGCCTCTTTAAAGACCTTATCTCCAAGTACAGTCACATTCTGAGACACTAGGAGTTAGGAATTCAACATCTGAACTGGGGGAGGGGTGCATGGGAACACAATTCAACCCATTACAGTGCATAAGCATAAGCACAATGTATCCACAAGAAAAATTTGACTTAACAACATCACTGGTTGAGGTCCCAGAGAAGTAAACTCAGGAGAGATGGAGATTTGGATGCAAGAGGTTTGAGGGGAGCACTCTTGGGACCATTCTTAGACAATCAGGACACAGGATTGGGCAGAGAGAGAGGTGGGCTACAGCACTGCTATAATAAAGGCCCTGACTAGCTGTGTGGGCCCTCTGAGGCCGGGGTGATCCATCAGAGTTCTCTGGAATTGAAACAAAAGCCTGGGCCTTTATACCCCTGCCTGAAACAGAGGTAGGATGTGGGCTGTCCCAGAGAGGAGGCATGACATGCATTAAGAGGCTCTTTTCAGCTGAGGACCAGCTCAGGAGGGGACTCAGTTGAGAGCTGCCAGTCACCAAGTTTTCAGGAGGTGACAAATGATTGAAACAAAGCGGTGTCTCTGCTCAGTACACTGTAGTGTCCATAGCAGAATTTCCCCAAGTGAATGGGAGAACTTACTATTAGCTTCTTAAGAAATGTCTCACAATGTATCTTAGTAGGTCAAAGGGCAGCCTATTATAAACCCTCAGACATTTGGCCCAATGCTAGACAAATAGAAATACCCAGCAGGATGTTCAGTAAGTGTGACTTAGTGGGAAAAGTATGTTCTTTGGTGCCAAAGGAGATCTAGGTTCAAATCTCTGCCCCACCATTTACTGATATTTTGTGCCTTCTCTGAACCTACAATTTCTCCTCTTAAAAATGAGGGTAATAATACCAACTTTGTTGCACTATAGCAAGATTCAAATAAAAATATATACTTAGAGTGTGTGGTATAATGCTTGACACACCAAAAAAGGCATCTGAAAAAATTTAGTTTCTTTCGCTTTCTTTAGCAAATAGTTCATTGGTGATCATTGATCACAACCCAGAAATAGAGGTTTGATCTCCTGATTTGAAGAATGTTTTTCAAATTCTGGTGTGATAAGAATCACCTATAAAGAATATTAAAATAGTGATTCCTGGATAGACTCCTTCCCCACTCCCCCAGTGAATCTAATTCAAAGGATCTAGGGTGAAAACCAAGAGTGCACAATTTTAGAAAACTCCATGGGGGTTTCTGATCCCCAGAAAATGTCAAGGCCTCAGCGCAAGGCTGTAGATCCATCTCAGTAAGAATGGGAGTCCGGTACTAAGAGGATGCCAGAAGTCACTTCCACTCCCCCACATTGTCATTTGGTCTGTTGGTGTGGATGTGCCCCTTACATCACAGAGACCTCTTCCCCTTGCATAAATTATGTCCAAAGAATCAAACCAATTCTCCTTTTTAAGAGGTAGTTTTATTGAGGTATAAATTATAACTACCAGGCAATTTAGGGCAGACAGGAATTTTATTGGGGGTGGACCCCCTGAGCTTGTCTGGGAAATGGAAAGCACACTCAGAGATGGAGTGTCCTACAGGTATGAGATTCACTGGGCCTGCAAACAGGCTTGTCTGGAAGGAGACTTAACTTTCTCATTTAAATCAAGTAAGACTGAGCTTCCTGGATGGGACTGCTGAAGGCTTCCTGCATTTGATTATGGGTCACAAAGCCCAGCTGCATTGTAGAAATTATACTGTCAAAAAGACACTGACCAAGGTCCAGAAAGTAAACAGGAGCTGGAACACAGAAAGTGACCCCTGAACATAGACGGGCTTTCACTACCCCACCAGACATTTCCCTGATTTAACATGGGCCATGTGGTTTCCCAGTGTCTTCTGTGGCTTTCTGCTCCCACGGAGAGGCCTCATTTATTCTAAAATATGAAGCTTTGGGGGTTTATTGAAAATGGTACTTTCACTCAGTAAAAATATGTCAAAATGAAAATGTTATCTGTGGGAATCCATTCAGAAAAAGGATTAAACGAAGAACATGAAAGGAATAGTCTATTTTCCCCAAATGATCAATATCCACCTAGACCTAATCACTTTCCATATGACCCCCCCCAAAAAAATTCTTGAAGCAGCACAACAAAAATATTATAATACAGTCACTGAGAAGACTCGGGTGGCTCTCTACTCATCGTCTCCCATAGATCACGGTGCAGGAATCGGTGAGCTTTTTCATTCTTAGACCCATTCTGAGTTCTCTTATTGATGAAGGAGATTTCTGTAATCATTTTCCCACAATCTACCTTCATTCTATTTTTTGAAAATATTTCTCCAAGTTTGGCCAGGACCTTATAACACACACGGAGTTACTGTTACACTGGAAGGAACCATCCTTTAAGTGCTATCTGGAGTCCCCACTCATTCTTTACACTGGCTCTTTTAGAGAAGCATCTTTGAGTAAGACATCCAATAAACAGTAGGTTTACATCTACTGCTTCCTTCCTGTGCTCAGATCTCTTTCCACCTCTGCCCTGCAAGCTGCCATTCCTTAGATACACAGAATTTTATAGCTGGAAGAACACACGAGTTAGAGTAGGACTGCAGTAAGCTGTAATAACAAGTCAATCTCAAGGGCTTAGCACAGCACAGCTTAGTTCTCACTCCTTTGACAGTCAATGTACAGATCTCCTCAGGGATCTAGTTTTCTGCCATCATGTGGCCCCATCATCTTAGCAGCCTTCACTTTCATCATCTGTGTAAACAGGGAGGTAGAGGGTATGAGGCATTATAGGGCCAGGAAAGTGGAGTAACTTACTTCACCAGCATTCTATTGGCCCAAAGAAAAATGAGAAATGTAGAGAGGCACAAAGCTGCTAGTGGTGTTTGCCTCAGAGAGTCCTTAGGTGCCCTTTGCTTTCAACCCCTTCAAGTTTTATTTTGTTTTAATTGAAGCAATCAAGACCCAGAGAACATAAGTTACACACAGTTAATCAGTGACAGTTCAGTTCAGTGCTAACCAAGAGTCCTCTCATCCATTCCTATTAATTCCAGAAATCTCAAGATACAATTGGAGCATTGTTTCTAGAACTTTCTAATCAGGATTCCAAGGTGAGGAGGACTGTGACCACCCTGCTCTGAAACCCACAGTTCCGGTGCTGTGCTCTCAGTCTGAGAACTGGACAGATGAATGTTTTAAGGAGCAAGTGCCAGTAGCAAACCCTAATTACGGGAAAGGCTTCTTGGCTCCTAAGGGATATAAAATTACTTCTCGGAAAGTCAAGAAAAATAGAAACAGAATACCCTGTAATGCTTTATTCAGAGGCCAAAAGTCACCTTTAAGGTTGCATTTTGTGCTTGATTCTGTCAAGATAGCTGAAAGGGAGGAGATAGAATTTTATAGGGAGAGCAATTCTGAATGTCAGCCTGGTTTTCAGCTATTACATTGAAAGATTGTCCTCTTCATAGTTGAGATCAAATGTGAGAAGAAACAGACTCACAAACAATACCTAATAAAGAAAGAGGAATGGAGTGCGGCAAGGATGGTCTCCTTGTAGAGTCAGACAGCTGTCTGACGAGCTGTGCTTCCCTGGTGGAAAGCACTCCTGTGTGGAAATGTGGATAAACCTTTGCCTCACCTGTGACCATCTACATCAATGTCTAGTGAACACTTAGTTATGTACCTACCTGTTTTTTTAAAGTCTGACTTTATCATTACAAAGGTTATATATCTGGATTTTTTGCCTGGACTTTAAAATTTGAACCTGGAAATCTGACATTGAGTAAAGGCTGCCTAGTAGTCTCTTCCATTTTTTTTATTATTATTATTGCTGTTGTTGTTTTGCCTTTTATTTTTTCATTTTATTTTACTTTTCTTTTTATTTCAAGAAAAATGATTTTAAATATAATAATGTTACAATAAAGATTAATATTTCAAGAAAAACTCCTATATAATAAAAGGCTAATATGCAAATTGACCAAATGGCAGAACGACCGTCACTATGACACACACTGACCACCAGGGGGAAGCTCCTGCATTGAGCTTCTGCCCCCTGGTGGTTAGTGCGCTCCCATAGGGGAAGCACTGCTCAGCCAGAAGCGGGGCTCACAGCTGGCTGGTGAGAGCAGCAGCGGTGGTGGGAGCCTTTCCGCAGCATCACTAAGCCATCAGTCAGATATCCCCTGACGGGTCCCAGACTGCAACAGGGCATGGGCCGGGGTGAGGGACCACCACCCCAAGTGCACAATTTTTGTGCACTGGGCCTCTAGTTTTAAATATAATAATGTTACATGCAATAGACATTAATATTTCAAGAAAAAATGATTTTAAATATAATAATATCACCAAAACTGTACTAATATAGTGTAATATCATAAAAGTTGTAGGAAATATTAAAAATCTGCAAATAACAGGATTACTTCTATTATATTCTAAAATATTTGTTCTCTGGCTCTATTTTTGTTTATTAGTTTATGTTGTTCATTATATTCCACAAATGAATGAGATCACATGATATTTATTTTTCTCTAACTGGCTTATTTCGCTTAGTATAATGCTCTCCAGGTTCATCCATGCTGTTGCAAATGGTAAGAGATCCCCTTTTTTATAGTAGCATAGTATTCCATTGTATAGATGTACCACCGTTTTTTAATCCACTCATCTGCTGATGGGCACTTAGGTTGTTTCCAAATCTTAGCTATTGTAAATGTGCTGCTATGAACAGAGGGGTGCATATATCCTTTCAGATTGGTGTTCCTGATTTCTTGGGATATATTCCTAGAAGTGGAATTAATAGGTCAAATGGGAGTTCCATATTTAATTTTTTGGGGAAACTCCATACTGTTCTCCACAATGATTGCACCAGTCTGCATTCCCACCAGCAGTGCACAAGTGTTCCTTTTTCTCCACATTCTTGCCAGCACTTGTCACTTGTTGATTTGCTGATGATAGCCATTCTGACAAGTGTGAGATGGTACCTCATTGTCATTTTGATTTGCATCTCTCAGATGACTAGTGACTTTGAGCATGCTTTATTATCTCTCTTGGCCTTCTGTATGTCCACTTTCGATAAGTGTCTATTTAGGTCCTTTGCCCATTTTTTAATTGGATTGTTTATCTTCCTTTTGTTAAGTTGCAGAAGTTCCCTGTAAATTTTGGAGATTTAACCCTTATCTGAAATAGCATTGGCAAATATGTTCTCCCATGCAGTGGGTTTTCTTGTTGTTTTGCTGATGGTTTTTTTTTGTTTGTTTGTTTGTTTTTTTGCTGTGCAGAAGCTTTTTATTTTGATGTAGTCCCATTTGTTTATTTTCTCCTTAGTTTCCATTGCCTTAGGAGCTATGTCGATAAAGATATTGCTACAACATATGTCTGATATTTTGCTGTCTATGGATTATTCTAAGATTTTTATCATTTCCTATCTTTTATTTAAGTCTTTTATCCATTTTGAGTTTATTTTTGTGTATGGTGTAAGTTGGTAGTTTCATTTTTTTGCATGTATCTGTCCAATTTTCCCAACATTTATTGAAAGTAATCTCTTAGTTTTAAGGGTCTTAGGCAAACTATTTAACATTCTGAAGTTTTCCTTCTCCACCATAACAGCTAGCCAGGAAAAAGAAATAAAAATTGTATCTCCCACTTGGCTGAAAATTAAGGGGCTGGTTTAATCTAAACATTTCTTATCACATAAAATCAAGTAACAATGATAATAGATTTAAAATAGTGCCAGATTACATTACCCTATTTAGCTGCCTTTCCCAAAATACAAACGTATTTCATATATTTACAGATCAGATATTAAAAATAGTAAAATTTTTAATTATATGTGCCTTCATTTTTTAAAAAATTATTTTTTATTGATTTCAGAGAGAAGGGAGATGGAGAGAGTGAGAGAAATAGAAACATCAATGATGAGAGAGAATCATTGATCAACTGTCTCTTATACATCCCCCTGTTGTGGACAGAGCCCAAAACCGGTCATGTGCTCTGACTGGGTATACTAGTAGAACTGTGACCTCCTGGTTCATGGGTCAATGCTCAATCAGTGAACCACACCAGCTGGGCCATGCCTTCATTTTTAAATCTTTATTTCACATTTTCTCCTTTTCATTCTCACTGTTGCCCTCTTTAAAAGAAATTTTATCTTTAAAAGTTGGGGGAATATTGTGCCCATCTTATCAAAAGTGATATTGCAGCCAGTAAAATTAATGGGTTTACTGAATCACAGGTTAGTTTATGGCACAGCTTGGGCTCAAATCAATGGTCAGAATGGGGAGCAGAAGGGATAGAGACAGGTCAGGTAGGTATCTCCAAAAACCTGGAAAGAAGGTCACTTTCAGAATTAAACTAGTAAAATTGAACATAAACTAATGCAAACTAATAAAACAGAATAGATATACTTAGCCAATTGTGAAGTAAGCCAAGAAACCATCCATCTATACATAAAAGAGAAGTCTGTGGGAGCATCTAAATTACAGTCCCACTGATCTGGGAGTACAGTAATGAGAAAAATGTATATATGGTTATAAGTTAGTGAGCAGAAAACTAAGTGTCTGCATCGTGCCTGTTTGGATAAAGGCTATGTGAACAGAAGGAGTTAGTTAGCCAAAGAAGCAGTAAAAAGGATCAGAGAGTCATAGAGACCCTCTGAATGGCAGAGCCCATCAATCTGGAAGATTTCAGGAAGACAATCTTGGTAGTGTTCACCAAAGCATTATGGTTCCCTTGGCAAGACTGTCCCTTTTGTGGATGAGAGTGCCTCAAGCCATTGATAGTAATATTCTAAGATTAAGTAAAAGCCTTTGTACTGATTTTGTAGACACCAAGCAACTTTGTGATGATTTGGCTCCTCATACAGTGAGTCTATTGACAGACCTGCCTCAAAGCTTTCTGGTCTACTTGCCAGTTGTATTATTATTTTAAATTACTATAATTATATTGATGTTGTGAGCTGGTTCCACCTTAAGCATGCCAACAAAATCACTTTTATGAAACTAACAGACCACAGACTATGTTATATTCTTTGGGTTAAATATCACCTCATGGGGTACACCTGGGCAGGCAGCCCAGCAACAGTTCAGGCTTCACTCTACTCTTCTTAAACTGCAGCTGAACCAGCACGTGTAATTTCAACTCGACCATATATAAAGTCAAGATCAAGATGTTCTAATAATATGACTGCCTTTAGTGATCTGACAAAACAATTGCCATATTGTAAGCAGAAGCAGTCTGCAGAATGAAGGGATGGAAAGAACCTAAACAATTTTAGCAGGCCACATACTAATTTTCAATTGTATCTGGAACTCCACCATAGACAACTTTATCAAAGGTACCAGTGTAGTTGACAGGCTAATGTTTTCCAGGTTTTTTCACACCTTATCCAGTTGCATTAATTGTTAGGTGATAAATACAGTGACAGATCATTACAAAATTCAGCTTCCAGAGCTGAAAGGTGAAGTGGCATCTCTCACCTGCTGGATGATAGGTTAGTATCTTACCCCTGTCCCTTCTCCACTCTCCACCCAACTCTGACTGGAATACTGTGCATTTGAGGCATTAGATTTCACACAAAACCTGTGCTAGTGAAAATGCAGTCTGAGTTATTACAGAACTTCAGGAATATATAAGACAGTGCATAGAGGGCAGGGCTGAAAGCAATGAAGAATATGGCATAAAAATTTGAGAGCATTATCCCCATTTATGTGTGTGTATGTGTCTGTGTCTGTGTCTGTGTGTTTGCTTCCCCTGTGTGTCTAGGGAGAAGGGTTTGTATATACTTGTACCCTCGTGCCAGCTTGTCACACATGTATAAACCCATATCCACAGATGTTACACATATTTAAAGTGTATGTTTTTATAATGTTGAGATACATATCCTCCTGTAAAACCATCACCACAATCAAGATAATGAACATAATCATCACCCTCAAAAGTTTCCTTGTGCCCTTTACAATCCTATCTTCTCCCCTTTCCTATTCCTATTCCATTCCCAGGAAACCATTGATCTTCTTCATGCCATTATCTATTAGTTCACAATTCCTGGACATTTATTTAAATGAATCACACAGTACATACTTATTTTGTTTTTTGGATTCTTTTACTCAGCATAATTACTTTGGTTTTCATCTCTGTTGTGGCATATATCAATAGCTCATTTTGTTTTCATTATTGCTGAGAAGAATTCATTGTCTCATAATTCTAAGATGGACCACAGTGTATTTATCCATTCACCTGTTGATAGGTACTTAGGTTATTCCCAGTTTAGGATGATTAGAAATAAAGCTTGATGAGCATTTGTATAAAAGTCTTTCTATGGACATGTGCTTTCTTTTCTCTTAGGTAAAAACCTAGAAATAGATGAGTAGGTGATAAGGTAGATATAAACATAACTTTCTAAGAAACTGACAGACTGTGTTCCAAAGTACCATTTTATGTTTCCATCAGCAATTTTGAGAGTCCTTCCACACCCTTGCCAAACTTGGTATGATCATATTTTTCTTTTCATTTTAGCCATTCTAATATGTGTAGAGTGTTATTTTATCATGGTTTTACTTTGCATTTCCCTAATGACTAATGATCTTGAGCATCTTTCCATTTGCTTACTTGTGATTTGTCTGTTCATATAATTTGTCCATTTTTGTAAATTGGGTTGTTTGTTTTCTTATTATTGAGTTTTGAGACTTTAAAAATACATTATGGATGAAATTATTTTGTTAGATACATTCATGTGTTGTAAACATTTTCTTCCTGTCTCTAGCTTATCTTTTTATTCTATTAACAGTGTCTTTGGAAGAGCAAACATTTTTAACTTTGATGAAGTTCTGCTTATTAATTTGTTCTTTTATGGATTATGCTTATGGCATGATATCTAAGAAATCTTTGCCTAATACAAGGTCAAAACATTTCTCCTATATTTTATTCTAGAAGGTTTATAGTTTCAAGTTTTATGTTTACCTCGGATCCATTTTGAGTTAATACTTACATGATGGGAGGTATGGATTGAAGTTCATTATTTTATTTTATTTTATTTTAAATATATTTTATTGATTTTTTACAGAGAGGAAGGGAGAGGGATAGAGAGTTAGAAACATCGATTAGAGAGAAACATCGATCAGCTGCCTCCTGCACACCCCCCACTGGGAATGTGCCTGCAACCAAGGTACATGCCCTTGACCGGAATCGAACCTGGGACCCTTCAGTCCACAGGCCAACGCTCTATCCACTGAGCCAAACAGGCCAGGGTGAAGTTCATTATTTTAGATATGGATATCCACTTAAACTAACACCATTTGTTGAAAGGCCCATGTTTCTTCACTAAATTTTCTTTGCACCATTGTCTATGATATGTGTTGAGATCTACTTCTGTTCTATTTATCTATTTGTCTATCTTTAAGCCAATACCATACTCTCTTGACTAGTGTGGCTTTATAATGTGTTGAAATCAGGTAGCATTAGTCTTTCAACTTTGTTCTTCTTTTGTCAATATTTTTGCCCTTTTTTGCTTTTGTTTGTTTTATCTTGCTATTATAGATCCTTCCTTTGTGCTTCTACATGAAGTTCAGAATTAGCTTGTAAATTTCTACCCAAAAAAAAAAGCCTATTGATATTTTTGATTGGGATGATGCTGAATTCAGAGAAATGGACATCTTGCCAATATTGAATGTCCTGATCCATAAACACATTATATCTCTCCACTTATTTAGGTCTTCTTTAATTTTTTCAGCAATGTGTTACAGTTTTCAGTGTACAGGGAACTGTAAACATTTCTCATTCACAGACAATAAGGAGAATGAACAATTTCTTCAAGACTGACAAACTAAAGGCACCAAAGGTTTAAGCCCCTGTACTGTATTACAGCAATGCTACAAAGGGACTATAAAGAGGGGATGATGATACCTACTTCTTAGAATTATGAGCAATAAATGAGAGAGCACAAGTATGTAGTTTAATATAGCACAGGTTGTGGGTCAGACTGCCTGTGTTCAATCCCAACTCTACCACTTATAGCCAAATGATCTTGGGAAATTCACAACCCCTCTAGAATTCAGTTTTCTGATCAGCAAAATGCAGGAAATACTAGCACCTCCTTCTTAAGGGTCCTTATGAGGGTCAAATGAGCTCATTAAATACTTAGAACTATTCTTGTCACATAACAAGCGACTAATAAATGTTAATAATGGTTGTTTACTTTATAATTAATAGCACTTAACACAGCATCTGAAATATAGTAAGCACTCCTCAAGAAGGGTAGATTTTATTAATAGCTTACATAGCAAATTAAGCCACTTGGTTAACACCTTCGTGTATGCTTCTCATCAGACTGAATACCCCAGGCTGAATTGAATGTGCTGGAAGGAGACCTGACCTTAATACAGAACACAGACTCCCCATTCTACTCCTTGGACATTGTACTTGAGAATGCATCAGACACATCTATGCAGGGTCTCACCATGATGGGCAAATTTCCCACAATTACTGTTGGCTTCCTTAAGTTCTACTTGGCCCATTTTGGGGGTCTAAAGTCTAGAAGAGATTGTATGAATCATTTTATCTCATTGCTCCTGAAAACCTTAGAAAGCTGACTCCCTCATGGAGATGCTTCTACTCTACCTTTGGCCTGTGCTATAGGGTAAAGAAGTGTCCAGGTTACCTTTTGTAATATTAGACTTGTTTTATGGTATGATATGATTTCCAAATCCAGGAAGACTCTGTGCAGCTCTCATCACCCACCACCACTACCCCTGTGCACATGCATGCACACACACACACACACACACACACACACACATCACACTTACATCCAATCTTCCTACTGGCTTGATGACACAGATTGCCTAATTGGACACCCATTCCTGTGCTTGATCACTTTGTTCCTTATAAAAACACAAATTACCTTTGAAATAAAAATAATCATTAACTAGTGCTATGTGACAGTATAGAGTAATAACAAGAGCCCTGGACCGGGAAGTAAAGGTTTGGGTTCTAATTCCAACTGCCTTTATTCCTCCTCTGTAACCTAAAATCCCACTTAAACTCTCTGCTGTACAATGAGGGGATGATGGCATTTGAACCATTCATTCATTCAGCAAATCTTTCTTACCACTTACCATGGCCAAGTGTTAAGTGCAGAAGTCACACCAAAACAATATCCCTACTCCCACAGAGTTTATATTCAAGTCAGAGATATACATAATAAGCCAATAAAGACATATGTAATAGATTGTCAAGCAGAGGTCAATAATAAAAATAAAGCAGAGTAAGTAGATGGAGAATGAAAAGAAATGCTAGTTCAGATAGAATGTTAAAGGGGATTCTTTCTGAAGCAGTGACAATTCAATAGACTTGAAGAAAGTGAGTGATATGAGATGAGCTAGTAGAACATTTCAGACAGAGGTCAAAGGTCATAAGACAAAGTGTGTTTGACACATTTGAGGAAAATAAAAGAGGCCCATATGGTTGCAAGAAAGATAGTTGGTCTACTGGCTAGATCATTTAGGGAATAAGAGACCAGAATAATTATTTCTGAGCATATTCTAAGTGACATGGGAAACCTTTGGAGAGTTTTGAGCAGGAGAGTGACAAGATCTGATTTTTTTTGAGAAGTCATTCAGACTGATGTAGAGTGGCCAGAGGGGAAGCAGGAAGACACTATGGCACTAAACTGTTGCTATAGTTAAGGAGAGAGATATGTGTGGCTTAGATTAGGATGGTAGTGTGAAATAGGTAAGAAATACATGTTTGGAACATATGTTGAACAATTGGATATAGAGTATGGTTTCCATGCCATGGAATAATAAAGGAGTAAAGGTTGACTCCAATATTTTGGCCTGAGCAAAACGGAGATGGCATTCACTGAGATCTAGAAGCCTGGAGGAGGAGAAGGTTTGAGGGGGTATGCCAACAGTTTGTTTTAGACATGTTGAGTTGGGGTTGTCTGTTATATAGTCAAGGGGCAGGTCAAGTAGACAGTTGTATATACAGGGCTGGATTACAGTGGAACAGTCACTGCTAGATATTTACATGTGGAATCATCAGTGTCTGCATGAAATTTTTGGTACTGAGTGAAGTCATCCCTGTGGTGTCTATTGCTAGAGAAGAGTTACAATAATAAGATCCAAATAAAGACTGATGGACTAGCCAATGGGGTAGAGGGAAAATCTGGAGAGCATGGGAACTCGGAAGCCAAATTTAAAAAGTGCTTCAAGGAGGGAGTGAGCAAACCTGCTGAGAGGTTAAGGTGGCATTGTTCATCTCTGCAATTTATTACTGGATTAAGTGAAATAAACACTTAGAATGGTGTGTTAAAGTGCTTCAAGCTGCAGGCCACATAACAGAAATATCAATGAAAACAGCTTAAACAGTAAGAATGCTTATCATCTTACATGATATAGCTCTGGAAGAAGAGTGGTTTTGAGTTTGGTTAACTTAATTGGTTCAAAGATTTCATCAAAGACTTCATCTTTGGACTCTGCTATTTCCATAAAGGCAAGATGGCTGCAGCAGCTCTAGATATTATATTTTCTCACAGGGTCCAGAGGTGGGAGGAAAGGCACAGCCTTTTTCTGTGAGAAAGAAAAAGTGAAGGAGGGGTTCTTGTTTTAATGAGCCATGCTGTATGCAACATAAGTGCTTGGCATTCTAAATGTGCCCTTTCCTCCACAGCAATGATACAAATATAGGAGGTTTTGAATAAATATGTATTATCTCTCAGTGAAAAGAGAAGTTTTTCCTCCTCCAGGTAGTGTTTGAGCAACTATTTAATTGCTCACCTGTGCCTTCCATAGTGGCATAGAATCTGGGATCAGAAGAAACCTTGAAAGTGCATGTGGCCTCAATATAAAATCACCATGACATTTTGTGTTAGCCAAAGTCCCAGCAATAACTCAGAGGATTCAAAGCTATGAGTTAGGGCAGAGCATAGTAAGGCCACAGGTAAATTAGCAGCCAGGCTAGTACCTGAGAGGCCTCCCTATCATACCTGGGCCCAAGTAGCAGAACACTCTGAAGGATGGCTACCCCACAGTAGCTGAGACCTCTGTCATGGGACACAGTAAGCCTACAGTGATCTTGCATGATGAGGGGACCTGGAGAATGAGTGCCCTGACCTCACCTCCTCTGTCCTTCCAACTAGAAGCCAGAAGGCAAGGAAGCCCATCAATAGAGTCCCTAAAGGTGAGACTCTGGGGCACAGAGCAGGGGAGAGGAGGTTAGATGGTTCTGGAAGAGCAAATAGAAGATGTCCAGCCTGCCCCCTAAGGGGAGTCCAACCACTCCTGAAGCCACTCATTTCAACTTGGGACACCTCTGACTACTGGAAAGTTCCCAGTCAACCCAGGGATTCCATACAGAACAGACCTAATGCTTCATCCTCATGACAACACTACAAATAGAAGACAACTGCCCACATATCTCACAGCCAAGTGCTGGAGACTTCAATTTAGTCATTGACCCCAGTGTCCGATGGAGATTGAAGGTTAGGGTCTCCTCATCTCTTTTCCTTAGCACAGTGATTCTTAAATAGGGGCAATTTTGCCCCCCAGAGATATTGGCTATGTCTGGAGACATTTTCATTGCACAACATGGGAGAGGGTCTGCATGCTCCTGGCATCTGGTGTGTAGAAGCCAGGGATGCTGCTAAATACCCTACAGTGCACAACACAGCCCCTCAACAGAGAACAGCATGGTCCCAAATGTCAGCAGTGTCAAGGACAAGCAACTCTACAGGAGCTGAGTCTGTGTGAGGCTGTTGCTATAAGACATTCCCCAGAAACCATGCCTTGGCAATCCCTCTGTGTACCTAGGCTGAAATATTTGTTTTCAGAGTTAAAAACAGTACTAGGGCCCTTTGAGAGTGGGAAAAGGGAGGAGTTACTGGGAGCAGAGATGCAGGGCTGAGGCAGATGGGCAAAGAGGGGTTCTTGTCTTATATTTGGCATGGCCATTGTCGAATTTCCCCTTGCTCAATGCCCCAACTTCTGAGCTAATGGCGGGGGCAAGAAATGAGGCTGGACTCCGGTGGACCAGTGCCAGTCACTCAGCAGCCCACAAGCTGTCATCACATCCCCACATAAGCTTTTTTCAGGCAAGCATGTAAACAAGACAAGCCATGAGAAACATAAGAAAGGAATCAGTCATTTGGTCTGCTGTAAGGAACAGGCTGATGGAATATTCCAGTCCAATCCAAAAGACATGACCAACTCTGACAACAGAAAACTGTCCGATGTTCAGATACCCAGAGCCTGAGTTCTCCTTGTGTTTGCACCATTTCCCAGGGAACCAGCGCTGGCACCAGCCTGGTGAGCGCTCATGTTTGTCCAGTCACCCACGTCAGAACTTAACAAGTTTTAAATGTCAACTATGACCATGAATCAAGAGCAGGTGGACTTAGCTTCTGCTAAAGAGCAGGTGGAAATATTTGATAAACATTTGCCTCATATGGCAATTTCTTTAATTTGGCATCTATAGATCATTAAGAAGTATCGTATTTCAAGTGAATCTTCCCGATACCTGAAGTTGACCTATTTAAGAGTAACCTTAATGATGTCATCTTTGAAGGTGAAAAGCTTTCTAAAAGGTGTATATTTCCTTTGCTTGAGTAAACAAAGTATGTTGACAGTAATTCTACCTTAAGTGAGGTGGGCAGCCCATTCCTTGCACATGGCATTCACCTCGTGGTGGTGGCTGTATCCCTGCATACGACTCAGAGCGATGATTTGGACAAGCAGAATGATACAGCACTGATCAAAGCTTAGATAAAGCTGTGGCTTCATTTGAGCATGCTCTAAAGAATGGTAACATTTCTGAAGCTTCAGATAAATCAAAAGGCACACCTAAAAGAAAACCTGCTAAGAATAAAAGCCAAAAACTCCCTTGAAGCAGTGGAAAGTTGGTGACAAATGTTCTGCCATTTGGTCATGACTGCATTTACCCAGCGATCGTTGCTGCCATTGATTTTAAGAAAGAGAACTGTGATGTGGCTTATACCGGATGCGGAAATAGAGAGGAGCAAAATCTGTCTAATCTATTTTCCACAAGGCTGAAGTAGCTAATAACATAGAACAGTATGCTCAGGAGAATGAAAATGAAAGTCAAATTTCAACAGACGAAATGAAAACTCCTCCACATATCCTGGAAACAAACCAAATAACATCAAAGTGAAAAGCTGCTCTGTGGAACTCTTCTTTCCCTCCACCTCTCGCCCCAGGCCAGGATCAGAACTGGCACCAGGAAAGCCATGTCTAAAATTCAATGGCCCACCCATCACCACCCTTTCTATCATTCTGGCTGCGTTCATTTCCCTCTGACCACCAATAATCCCACCACCACCTCCCATATGTCCAGATTCTCTTGATGATCCTGATGCTTTGGAAATTATGTTAATCTCTTGGTACATGAGTGCTTATCCCACTGGTTACTATATGAGTTTCAAACAAAATAAAAAAGAAGGAAGGTGCAATATTCTTTAATAGGTGCAGCTCTTTCCCAAGGAGAAGGGTTTTTGATGTGCCCTGGTCGATTTGAACAAAGTTTGCATTTTTTTTATGAATACTTGGTTGAGTAGCACAAACATCTGCATTTGCCTTTGTTGCATGTGACTCATGCTTAATCAGCCAGGTATTTCTAGGGAATAATCAGTCTGAATAACCAAACATGGAAATATGAGTGGGTAAAAACAAACTCAAGATCACATATAGTGCAGAAAGGTCAATCTGTCAATATCACTATCAAGCACATTTGTGTATTATAACTTTCTTAGTATGTTAAGCTTTTCATATATTAATGCCTTTAAAAATAAATAAGTAAAAAAGTAACTCAGAACAATTACTAGCTATAATAAAAAAAATGTAATATGCTAATTAGACCAGACAGCTGAACAACCTTCGGGACGTCATTCTGGACATCCTTCCAGACAAAGCCGCCGCTGCAGGGATCAAGGCAGAGGTGGTGAGGGGCGATCCAGCAGGCAGGTGAGTGATTAGGGGTGATCAGGTAGGCAGGCAGAGGTGGTTAGGGGCGATCAGGCAAGCCAGCAGGCAAGCAGTTAGGGGCAATCAGGCAGGCAAACAGAGTGGTTAGGGGCCATCAGGCAGGCAGGTGAGTAGTTAGGGGTGATCAGGCAGGCAGGTGAGTAGTTAGGGGTGATCAGGCAGTCAGGTAGAGGCAGTTAGGGGCGATCAGACAGGTAGTCCCGGATTGCGAGAGGGATGTCCGACTGCCAGTTACAGTGGCAATCGGACATCCCCTGAGGGGTCCTGGATTGCAAGAGGGTGCAGGCTGGGCTGAGGGACCCCCCCATCCATGCACGAATTTTGTGCACCAGGCCTCTAATAATGTAATAACAAGAAAATAACAACCTGTCTTCAGACCCAGGAACAATTTGCCCAAGCATTAAGTGAACCCAGATCATGACCTTTTTTCAAGGAATGGAGGTGAAGAGAGGCAGTTCTTGCACAAACTCTCCATAGCTTCTTATTATCCTCTCTTTGTGTAGCTGTCAGCTGTTACTCTTTACTTATATCACCAGGCCTATCCACTCATAATCTTTGCCTTCCAGAAAGAGGTACTGTGGGCTAGGACATAGTTCTTAATTTTCCATGGCATGCTAAAATCTCCAGGGAATTTAAAACACAACCCATTCCTGTGTCCCATTTCCAGTGTTCTGACTTCATGTCTGGGACATGTCCTGGGCACAAGGACCATTTCAAACTCCCCAGGTGATTCTGTTGTACAACCAAGGTTGAAAACCATTGGAGTAGGAATCTGTGCTTCAGGAAGTGATGTGAGCTGGAAGAGAGGTAGGATGGATCAGTGGTTAAGTGCTAAGAGATTAGAGCTCAACTGTCTAGGTTCAAACTTTGACACTGCCGCTTACTGTGTTACCTTAGGCAAGTGCCTGAACCTTTCTGTGGCTCACCCTTATCAATAAAGTGTTGGGAGAATTAAATGGGTTTATGCCCACAGAGGACTGAGAATAGAGCCTGGCACAACGTCAGTGTTAGTTTTGGCAAGAGACAAACTTCACTTCAGATTATCAAGGTAGAGAGACAGGTGTGGGCAGGGCTAAGTGAATAAACCAGGGGTGCTGCAGTAGCAATGGGAGGCTGGTGCCAGCCTAGGCTGAAAGGGAAGGAAGTAGTGTTCTGGGAACCCAGTGAAAGCTGAGTCTATAGAGAAACACAACAACTGCCATAGATAAGATAAAGAAGCAGGGAGGAAGCAGGAAGAAAGTACCCTAGCCAATCTCTCCTTTTACCTCTGAACTCAGGGTCAGCTTCTCAGGGCACAGAGCTAAGCACAAAAAAGGGGGAGAATGAATTTGCATGTGTAGGGAGGCAAATGGGGAATACCCAACACAGTTAGCTACCAGTAAGTATCACTTGAGCCAGGAGCCATCAAAGAAAGCCCTTGTTGCCCCAGAGTGGGCAAACTTGACATAGCAGAGCTGCAGAATCAGAATTACCCCTCAAGCCGCACTCATTCTGGAGGAAAGATGCCCTGCCCTTTTGCACCAAACTGAGATAGTTCAAATGTTGTTGTGAGCAAAAGTCCAATTTAAAATTGTCGTATGCTTGTTGGGTATTTCAGCGCTTAGTGCAAAGCCCTTCATCCCTATGGACTAGTTCATGCTCCTCTCTGGCCCTTTCTTCACTTGCTCCCCCTCCTCTCGCTCCATCCCTGTCCATGTGCATCAGAAGACAGAGCTTCCAGCTCACTTCCTTTGCTAATTGAGACACATTCCTAAGCCTGACTTGCGGCATACTTTGGAATTTTTCCTCCATCACTTCACCACCCCCAAACACCACCTCTTTTTTCTCACTCATGAATGTTGACCTTTTGTCCAATAAAGTGCTCAGTCTTCCAACCTCCCACTTCCTACTTAAGTAGCTGTTCTCAGCTGTGTTTTCCTTTGCCCTACGAAGGAAAGCTGTCCTTGGAGCCTCATTACCTATCACATACTGAGTGAGATAAGCAGCACCAGAAGCCCCTATCTTCCAGGCACTTCCATTCCCAGTGTGAGGGGTAAGAGACAGTGCTCAGGTTGGCAGGTGACTTTTCCCATAGACATCTATGCACTGTGGTAGTTTCCTTTCCATGTTTTGCCCCTGTATCCAATGAAAAATATTAACTTTTAGATTCACACTTGGATGCTTCTGGAACTTTCCACACTGTGCCGATACACACACTTGGTTGCACTGGAGACCCTGCCGTGACCCTGTCTTCATTTATATCATCAAGTTTTGTTTTTTTCCGATTCTAAGACTAGATATTCCTTTACTAGATTTAATCAAACTATTCATCCTTATTACTTCATTGTATCCATTCCAAATTCCTTTAGAGCCATGCTTTCCATCACATACACACATCATAATAGCCATATTCCATTCTATTCCCCTTTGGAAGCCTGGCAATTGTTATTCTTGGGCTGTTCTGAGTAAAAAGAGAACATGAAACCCCACCTATCCCCCTCCCACTACTTAGGCACCCTGAAGTAAAAGCAGCGTATGTTGGTGCCAATGCCCCCAGAGAGAACTGGGAATTGAAGTTAATAAAGTCTTGGTGAGCTTTGAGTTGGCAGGATTTTAACCACTGATGTGGGTTCAGAGTGGGCTAGAACCATCAGTAGCAGAAATAGCAGCACTCGCTGAACACACAGATCCTGGGGATTCAATAAATCCTTGCCCTCAAGGAGTTTGCATTTTAAATAAGGAGAGAGGAACCCCTTTCCCCCAAATAATGCAGGCTGGCATAGGATGAATGCCAGGTAAGTAGTATATAAATAATAATAGAATTGTACTATCAAATATGTATTACAAGCATTTCCCTTAATCAAGAGTAATTTCTACCCTGGTAATTTCCACTTCAATTGGTATTGGTGGGATTTTGATTATATTTCTTTTTTTTTTTTTTAATAAATCTTTATTGTTCAGATTATTACAGGTGTTCCTCTATTTTTTCCCCCATAGCTCCCCTCCACCTGATTCCCCACCCCACCCCATGCCCTTACCCCCGCCACTGTCTTCATCCATAGGAGTAAAATTTTTGTCCAAGCTCTTCCCGCACCCCTCACACCTGCTTCCCCTGAGAATCGTCAGTTCACTCCCTTTCTATGTCCCTGATTCTATTATATTCACCAGTCCATTCTGTTCTTCAGATTTTTTATTCACTTGATTTTTAGATTCACTTGTTGGTAGGTATGTATTTGATGTCATTTTGTTGTTCATAATTTTTATCTTTACCTTTTTCTTCTTCTTCCTCTCCTTAAAGAATACCCTTCAGCATTTCATGTAATCCTGGTTTGGTGGTGATGAACTCCTTTAGCTTTTTCTTGTCTGTGAAGCTCTTTATCTGACCTTCAACTCTGAATGATAGCTTTGCTGGGTAGAGTAATCTTGGTTGTAGGTTCTTGCTGTTCATCACTTTGAATATTTCTTGCCACTCCCTTCTGGCCTGCATAGTTTCTGTTGAGAAATCAGCTGACAGTCGTATGGGTACTCCCTTGTAGGTAATTAACTGTTTTTCTCTTGCTGCTTTTAATATTCTCTCTTTGTCTTTTGCCCTTGGCATTTTAATTATGATGTGTCTTGGTGTGGTCCTCTTTGGATTCCTCTTGTATGGGGTTCTGTGCGCTTCCTGGACTTGTACATCTATTTCTTTCACCAGGCAGGGAAAGTTTTCTGTCATTATTTCTTCTAATAGGTTTTCAATATTTTGCTCTCTTCCTTCTTCTGGCACCCCAAAAATTCGGATGTTGGTTCGCTTAAAGTTGTCCCAGAGGCTCCTTACACTATCTTCATATTTTTGGATTCTTTTTTCTTTTTGTTTTTCTGGTTGGATGTTTTTGTTTCCACATATTTCAGATCTTTGGTTTGATTCTTGGGGTACGTTGATCTACAGTTGAGTTTCTGTATATTCTTTATTTCAGACAGTGTATGCTTCATTTCTGACTGATCCTTTTCCATTTTTTTGGCATTCTCATTAAGCTCCTTGAAGGTCTCATCAAGTTTCTCAGCGGTTTTAAGAAGATTCTTGAGTAACCTTATAAATGTGGTTCTGAACTCTATGTCATCCAGTAGTTTGCTTTCCTCCGTTTCTTTCATTCGTGACATGTTTCTTTGTCTCCACATTTTGGCTGCTTCCCTGTGTTGATGGAGTAGCTTTGTGTGGTAGGTGACCTATAGGGGGCAGTAGCTCAGCCTCCCCAATCACCTGATGTGGACACTCTTGGTACACCGCTTTGTGGGCTGAGTGCAAAGACTTGGTGCAGTTAAAGCCTTAATTGCTGTTGGTATACTGGGAGGAATTGACCTCCAGGCCAATTAGCTGTGAGCACTCACTGTGTCTATAATGGAAGAACTGCTGCGCTGAAGACACACTTAGGGGCAGGACTTGTTTCAGTGGGGCTTTGGTGCTCACTGAGTCTGCCTTTGAATGTGTCACTTATGGATGTGAGGAGTTGAAATCTGGTGTCTCACACTGACCACTAGGTACACTGGCTTCTGGATCTCCAATGGGGTGCAGGTCAGCTACTGTCTGAGGCCATCCAGCAGGAGCTACAGTGAGAGCTGCAGTTTTCTCCTCTTTGCTTGGGGTTTGGAGGTTTTGGAGCTGTCTGACCCAGGCTGCAAGTTTGCTAGGTTAAGCTGCGATAGGGCAGGGCTTTCTTCTGCTAAGGCTGCTGCTTGGAGCTTGGGTGGGTTTGTAGGTTGTGCAGGGCGGGGTCTCAGGGTGTCACTAGGCTAGGGCGTGGCTAACAGCAATGGCTGCTAGTTAGCCGGCTCTGTGTCCCCAAGGGCGTCCTGTAGTCCCGTGCCCCAGTGCCGTAAACAATTATTCCTGCGCGCAGCTCTGCAAGTAAGCCCCCCTCACTGGCAGACAGTCCAGCTTCTCCCCGTAGGAGTTTGGGTCCCCCGCGTCTCCCCAGAAACTGGATTTCAGAGTAGTCGGGGGCTTGTCTCCCTTTGGGTTGAAAAAAGCAACGCCCGCCGCCAGCCCGGATCACGCGCCTCCGTACCTCAGCTTTTCAGCGCTCGTGCACGTCTCGATGCTCTTTTCTCTTTCCTTCTAGTTGTAGAACTTCCACTCAGCCAGCTTTCCCGTGGTTCTGGGTGAGAGACGTTTTGTCTTTTAGTTGAATTTTTGAAATTGTTGCGCGAGGCAGCAGTTTAGGTGTTTACCTACGCCGCCATCTTGGATTCTCCTCTTGATTATATTTCTTAATCCATCTCCATTTCCACATACATAATTTTGGTTCCTGAGAAATGTCTCACTTCCAAATCTAGTGTGTTGCTTGACATTTTAAATTTATGACACATCCACAAATTCGCTAAGGATTTATTCATTAGTATCTAAAGAGATGTCTTAAAATGATGTCTTTAGATTAAAATATTTTAAAACAGAAATTACTCCCAAACTCCCTATATGGGTAGGTTGAAGTGTATGCTTTATATTTTCAGTTCTCACTTTTTTTCAGGTTGGGCACTACTTTAGGAAAGTCAATATCTCCAAGAAACACCCCCCCATTTGTCCACATGTGTCACTAATAAAGAAATGACAAAGTCCAATACTGAGCAATAAGAATGATTTTAAAGAGTGTCTTAGCTTTAAGCTCATAGTGATGAACGTTATTACAAATAAAGCACTAATTCTGTCACAGTGACCCCTGCTCTGTGCTTTGATGCTGTCCATTCTTCTATCACTACTCTCTCACACAATGCTGTGCTTGCTGCCTGTGCACACAGTGGCCTCCTCACTGGCTTGCATCCTCTTGCAGTGGGTCTTAATCAGCTTGGCATTTCCATCATGAAGCACAGTGCTCTGTGCCCAACAAGCCCAGGGAAGAGTGACAAATGAATTTATCAAATAAGTGACGAATTGAAAATCATAGGCAATGATATCCCTGGAGAGCAGGAATAGGCCTAGGAATAATTGTGAGAAAGGGAGGATGGTCTACAGAGTCAGTAACCTTCCCTAGTAGAGGGGCCCAGAATGTGGCACCAGCCATACCAGCATTTGCACCAAAGGGATGATGACTGAGCTGGTGACTGGGGTATCCTTTCCTGGTCTAGGGAAGGCTCTGAGGGGCAGGGCCGTCATTGCCCTTCGTAATACATGGCACAGACAGTCCCTCAGGATGGGGCAGCCTGAGTAAGGACCAGACTACTTTACCTTATATCATTTCCCTTTTCAATAAATACTCTATTCTTATTCCCATAGAACGTCAAGGCCAGGTTACACGTAGACTAGGGTATGTTCAAAATGCCCCTAACAAATAGTAACTCAAATTCTAACCTGCTTCTCAGGCTGGAAGTAGAAAGAGTTGAAGAATTTGTTCTCAAAGGACATTGGGATTTTGCTTGGAAAATGTTGCAAGCAGATTGTCAGTGACCATAAACCTTGTAGTGTGTAGTATTTTGTGATTTCACTGGAGCCTGTGGCTAAATTCCATCATTAGAAAGCGGGGGTGGCAGGAGGGAGCACATTTGGATATTGAAGTGTCATTTACGTGCTAGCCTCATCTCTTGGCTCAACTTGGGAACCTGCTAATGAAGACAGAAGGGATCCAACATAAGCAGACAGAGCACTTCAGCATCCCTATCCTGCACACAGCAGTTTCCTCTCACCAAACATTAGAATCGAATCCATGCAGGTCAGGTTGTCTAGATGGACAGGGTAATTTTCTAGGGAACAGCCCCATATTGAACAACCCCACTCTAAGGGGTTGTACCACTCTCATGGGTTGCAATTCTACCTTCAGTTGAAGGAACAATGCCTAGAGTCACTCGGGCTTTAATAATACTCAAAACCTCAAATAAATGCGGTCATACTGAGTCTCTGGCAGGACAAAATCTGCCAGCAGGCAAGCAGGCGGTTGACAGCGGGTGGGGACTATGTGAAAGGCAGCACACATAACAGAGAGATACGTATAGTCACCATTGGTCACACCTTCCCATCAGTGGCACAGTGAGATGCAGGTCAAAATTCAGACTGCCCTGGCTCTGTGAAAACTCAACCTTTGGTACACTCATTATATAGAAACTAGCCTGACCAGTGTGGTTCAGTGGTTCAGCATCAGTTTGTGAACTGGGAGGTCATGATTCAAGTCACATGCCTGGGTTTTGGGCTCAGTCCCTAGTGTGGGGCATGCAGGAGGCAGTGATCAATGATTCTCTCTCATCATTGATGTTTCTGTCTCTCTCCTTTTCTCTTCCTCTCTGAAATCAATAAAAATATATTAAAAGAAAAGAAACTAAATTAGAGAGGGAGTATTTATTTACAAACTGTTTTTTCACTTAACCAAAGTCTGAAATAGCACCTCTGTACTAGTAGTTATAATAACTTTTTAAGTTTCAACTTACACATTTTCAAGAATATACCTATTATAAAATACACTCACATAAAGAAAGGTAGGTATGTTATCACATGACTTTAATTCACAATATCATATCTTGGGCATTCCTTTCAATAAACCTTCACCTTTCTTACCCCTAAGAAACCACTTTCTTGACTGCTAAATTAGGCAACAATTAAGCAATGGGAATGTCCTTTCTTTATACCCCAGCACAAAGCCAATAGTCCCTCTGATGATCTGTTGATAACGAAGACTGGAAAACAAGGACTGCTCTGTGACAGATCTGTCCGTTCACCAGCCCCATTGCTGTGGGAGTCAGCGTTTTGGCATGGACAGGACACTGGTTTCAGGGGCCAGGGAGAAGGGTTAATTAAACTGGGGGGAAGAGAAATGAAAACCAAGCAGACAGTTATGAAGACCAATTAAGATCAACAATTCAATGTCTGTGTGGATAAACAGTGCTCCCCTTTGCACACTGCAGAATGTGCAATAAAGTATGAATAGGATGAAGCCAGATATAAAGAAATGGTGCTTTTAACTGCACTCTCCGGGCAGAGCTTTTCTCTCCTTAACTTGGAGCCTCCTCTACAGCCTCATTGCGTGGGCTTGCTATTGGATCACACACAACAGGGTGTGTGGAAGCCAAGGCCAGTGCAACCTGGGCTTAGGGAGGGAGGAAGGAAACGCACCTGCCATGACTGAAAAATGGAATTTTCCAGTTAGTGACCTTGAGGTAAATCCATCAGACAATGGTGTTCTCCTCCCCTTTATTGCCCAGTGCTCATGCATCCAATCTTAATTTAAAACACTGTAATGAAAGGCAGACTAAGAAGCAAATCTAGATGAACCTGCATTCAAAAACTAGGAGATGATCATTTGTTTTGTTTTGTTTTAATTTAAAAATAACCATAGCTTTTGTCAAGTGCTGAATGTTAATATGAAATCTTGTACTAGCCTCACCTTCCTTCCACTGGGCTGTGGCAGGTAGAAGAGCTCACAGTTTGTGACCAGTGAAGAAAGATTTGAGGTGAGGAATGATCAGATCTCATTTGATTTGGGGGCATAATGAGCAATCTGTGAGAAGTGGAAGAAAGAAGAAGGCCGGTGGAAGGAAGCAGAGGGGAAGTTTCCTGCTTTGACACGCTAGTTCATCGCCAGGCTGAGTTCTCATTTGACCTTCAGTGGTCAGGCCACCTAAGAAGTGCTTGGGAACTATCTCAATCGGAGAACCAGCCAGAGATATGCTTTAAAGGAAGGGATGCTTCTTGCTGCTCATTGTGGTTTTACAATACATGAGCCTGGTTTATATAGCAGCCCCACGAAGAAAGCTCTGTATAATATTGTCATACTTAAGCTATGTGCATGTTTACTGTTTCCTTACCAACAACAGCTGCAGAAATGGCTGAGATTGGGGAGGAGGGAAGGCAAAAAGAGGGGAATCCAAACATTGGAACGGAAGACCTCCCACTTCCCTGATGCACGAAGCTCCAGATCCAGTCAGATGTAATTGGTGTCCAAATGTTGTGACTCTGCGTTTTCCTTCCAGACACAAAGGAATTGAGGGTGGACGTAAAGTTGAACTGAAAATGAAGCAGAGGAAGCCAAAGACTTCTTACCTTGATTTCTTAATATTCTACAGTATATTTACCCCCACTCCACACTGGGCCCTTTATTTTGCTGGTGCAACCATTTAACTGTTTAGAATGCACTCCTATTGGCCCTTCTCTTGAGGGTGCCAATAGAGCTCAGATTGCACCTGCTAACTGGTAAGAGACAAATCCAGCTAGGCTATCAAATCATTCTGAAACCCAGAACAGGCCTGCAGTGTCCGGGCAGGTCTTTCTGTCCTGCCAAAGGCTGCTAAAGCAGGGAAAACAAGCCCAAAAGGGTGCCAGACTTAGGAACAGGTCAACCAGGAGCTCTAGACAATTGCTGTTTCTCAACAGTGAGTGATTGCTGTGCCATTGCCTCAACTTGCAATGCCCTTTCTCCTACCTCCCTTCCACCCACTTCCAACTCCCCTGACATCTAATTCCTCTTTTCTCTCCAATACGCACCCGAGGTATTACCTCCTCCTAGAAGTCTCCCCTGAAGTCCGCAAGCAATTCTCTCCCATTGATTTTCCTCTTTGGAATCCGAAGTACCTCTTTGGATTTTCTCAGCAAGTAGACTAAAAAATATTTTGGAGGCAGAAGCAATGTTCTTTCCATCTTTGTGCCTCCAAAACTAATCCTCAAGGTAGGTGCTCAGCTAATGAATAACACTGATGTATATCTATAGCCACTTCACTAAACTGATGATGCAATAAGGGCAGTTAGTATTCATCTACTGGTCTCTTAGTCCCAGAGCTGACATCTGGACACTGGGCCCAAGGCAGGTGTCTCACAATATACATACAATACATGGCGGGGCAAAACTAGGTTTATAGTTGTGAGTATGTGAAACACAATTTATTCTTGTGTTTATTATTATTTTTAATTACTAGTATTATAGTATTTTTTCATATGAACAACTGTAAACCCACTTGCTTGCCCTGTAAATAGAAGGGGAGACAGAGCATTGAAAGGTAGAAAGGTCACTGTAACCTCAATTTTACTGTTGGGAAGTTTAGGTGTTGGGTCCCTCTCCTAGCACATCAGTAGCATCCCTTCTGGTGAATGGTAAGATACATGTTTATGTCGCATATAGAAAGCCTCAGTCCTGCACTATCCTGCACTGGACTCCCTAAAAGACTGAGCACACCAAAGACTACACAAGCTTCAGGTTATACTCCCCTACTCCTAAGGCTCTGGCAAGTTGCTAAGTTATCACTGTGCTTCGGCGTTTCCTCCAAATCCATATATTTCAGAACCTCCTGAATTTCACGGGGGAATTCAGCAGAGAAACCCATTATACCTTGTTGGTTAAGAGTGACAACAAAATGCAAAGATGCAGATATGGGCCTGGCAGACTCCTGACATGTTCGGTTCACAGTTATGTATAGACAATAGTTTTTCCCCCAGTGCAGAATGAATAATGAGGATAATCACAAGAGTGAAGGAACCCTTCCCAATCACCTTGTAAGTTAGGTTACTTAACTTCATTTAAGTCCCTAGAATCCTTTCAGCTCATGAATGCAGATGTGACACTGCTAGGGATGTTGTATTTAGGATAAAGTTAAGTTTTCAAGAGTTTCCTACCTTTACAGCTGCATCACAGGAGGCTGATAAGCCATGGCCAAAACTGTTCAAGGTCTCCAGCTGCCCTGAAAGTGTCTGCTTGTTTATTTTAGGTAGATAAGTGTTGCTATTATTCTTGGGATGGTAGGAAATGCCAGGAGCTAGAGATCACTGGAGACTTTTAAATTAGAACA
The DNA here is from genome assembly GCA_026230045.1 of Corynorhinus townsendii. Taxonomy (NCBI): domain Eukaryota; kingdom Metazoa; phylum Chordata; class Mammalia; order Chiroptera; family Vespertilionidae; genus Corynorhinus; species Corynorhinus townsendii. The sequence goes on along the minus strand of JAPDVU010000002.1, from coordinate 135,694,850 downwards.
GTGTGAAGAGATGCTGGAATCCCTGGTACATTAAAAAGAGGGGGAGAAACCACAAACTCAGCATTTGGCGATACTGTAATTATAGCTCCTCTTAAGAGCAGTTAATAACCACTTGCTATTTTATAACCTAAGGGTAATGAACACTAAAGCTTTGCTTGTTAATTGAACCTGACAGAATGCTAGAAAGAGCCTCATGCCACACCCCTTACATCAAGGTAGTATTTTTCTCTTTGTTTATCAATAAAGGAGAGTTCATTTGTTTTTATGGCTTACTCTAGGTTTTAATCACAGAAAATAAAAAGATTATTCTCAGGAAAATCCTTGGGGGGAAAGTCCAACATTATCTTAGTTCTTAACCTGCCATAAACCAATTAATAATTAATGCGTTTTTGTCATCATAACCTGAATATCAACAACAGTCCAAATCAAGTGGGACAGCTATGATTTCTCGATCTTTTTCCCAAAGTTCTCACCAGTTCTCTGCATAGCCTAAGACAGTGGTTGGCAAACTCATTAGTCAACAGAGCGGCAAACTGTGGCTCGCGAGCCGCGGTTTGCCGATCACTGGCCTAAGACATCAGAGAAGGTCTAAAAAAAATTGTCCAAATTGTTCCCAACAGAAGAAGAATGCCCCTGACCTAATCACAGGGCACAAGACAGAGCTATAGGAGCAGAGGTTCCATCGAAGGTTATTTAGAGACCAGAAGGTCTATCCTCAATGCCATCCCTTACTTTCTCCCTGTGCCCAAAACCTTCAATAGATACCCTTTTTGTAGTAAATGGGTTAGGTACACTGAATTACAATTAAATTCAGATGCTTGGGCTTGCATTAAGTATTTTAAAGATAGATGAGAATACTACTTTTGCAGGTTAGGAAATGCCAGGGGCATTTCTTTAATTAGGGTATCCTCTAGAATGCCTAATTTATTCAAAATACAGTGGACTAGACTAAGCAGTCAGGTTGGCATGATTCTCTCCTGCACTCAGGCTATATGGGAAGATCTAGCAAAACCAGGAGCTATTTTATTGGTTCACCTTGAGAAACTATTGTCATAAGAAACATAATGTTGACATTCCATGTGAACTCTACCTGAAAACTTATGGAGAGAGCCAAGTAATAACCCAAAGGGAGTTCAGTGCCCTGGAATCAGAACAAGAGGTTTAAACCAATATAATGTTAATAAAATTGAGATAGAGCAGCGGAGGCATCCATCTAATAATAGTGACAAAAACAGAGTCTAATGACTATACTGTTCTCACCTATTTCCACATTATGGACTTCTTTGGAACTGAAAAGTTCCAACATCCCCAGGGTAGCTCTCTTCCCCCAGACAGTGCTTCAGTAAGCCCCATCCATGTGATCACTCTTCTGGTCACACTTTTTCTACATCTCTAAGGCCTTCTTCACAAGACCTTCTCAACTGAACAGGTACTTTTTCATTGATAAGGTATATTGTCAGCTCAGGAGTTATTCATCAATTTTTCAAAGGCTTATGCTAAATATTTCTCCAAGCCTGAAATCAAGTCTATTTTCCCTAATTCTATACATATTCCTGATACCTGATTCTGCCACCCACGTACCCTGCTCTGAAAAGGGGGGTGCTCCAAACAATAGACAAGTCACTGAGAAGAAATAAAGGCATCATAAAGTAGCAAGTTAGCATATTGGCTCATGTCTTGAATATGAAAGGTGCCCTATAATAATTGGAAAATTGAAAAAATAAGATTTCCACTTGAGAGTTATATGGTCAGATCAATATATAGACTACTTCACAGTATGCTTATTTCTATGTTCTCCAGAGACTCACAAAAATAGTTCAAAGATGCCTATAAAATTGTTTTTTTTCCTCGACTGCCTGAAAAAGAGTTAGAATGGGGGTGGGGGTGTGACTGTGATCTGAGGACAGGTGCATTTGTCCAGAACAAATACCAGGGTTGATTGAGGGAATGAGAGTACTGTTCTATCTCCTCTTCCATTTCTTTGAACCCTGATACAAAATCAGACAACAAAAAGACCTGGCTGTGAAATTGATTCTTAAATCATATAGTGCTCTCAAATGTAATGCAATTAGTAACAGCTGAAGTCTTTATTATTGACAATATAAAATACCTCACATTCCAAATATTATAAATGCTTTATATCTTTAGTATTAAACTAACATTTCTTTGAGGACTAGGGAGGCCATGCCATAGAGGATGATGATAAATGTACCCAAATTAAGGATAAAATCAGGAAAGACGATCATCTTAGAAAACCTAGTGAACACCAACACAAAATGCATGAATTTATCCATGATCAGAACAACCATCACCGAGGTGGTTTGTAGATGTGTGCTAAGGGAGACTTAGGAAATACATTAAGTCCTGTAAAGGATGTATCATTTTGCAATTGCAGCTTGCATGAGGAAAGGCTAGTATGCAAAAGACTGGTAGACTACATGGAGTGTAGGTCAAAGGAGCCGAGAAATGTGTCCATGTCCACTCATAGAGAGTGGAAAGTATGCTACGCCAGTGAAAAGGTGTCCTAAGAATTCATCTTAAGGTTCTCCTCTGGAATATGACTGGAGGATACAATCACAGTGGCTTTCAGACTTTTCAAATATGGGGAAATTTTCAGGGAGAGAGGGCCTTTATTTTGCGCAAAATTCCCAACATTAGACTTGGGTCTTATAAGGAACAGGTTGTCTCCAAGGAGTTAAAGTTTATTATAAAATCCTTTTAGCACAATAGCTGATAATATACTTTCAGCATTTCATATGTGTTCTTCAAATGCATTCTTTTTTATGACAAGTGAACATAACCAACAGCCTTATGCAACATCATTGTCTGTTGGAAACCTAAGATTTGCCACTTTGTCTAAAGACTCAATTGCATTAGGTTAATGAGATCTATGGTTCTAGTCTAGTTGTATACTGGTTTAAACATTTCATTCATCACTTTATTTTCCACCTTTTTGTGAAAGAGTAAGGTTGAACCAGAAAAAAATAGTCAAATAATTGTACAAATATTGGTGCACAAAGATGACAACACTAAAACTGAACAGTTGGCTGATAGGCAACATCATCATGCAGTAGCCTGAAATGTACTAGTTAGTGAATGTCTAAACTGAATGGCCAAAAGGCACTTTAGGAATGCCAGATTACAACAGTCCCCTTTCCTGGGAGATGCATTCCAAGATTCCCAAAGGGTGCCTAGAACCTCAGATAGTACTGAAACCTACTAGTACGTATACTGTGTTTTTCTATAAGTCCATTCCTATAATAGGGTTTAATGTATAAATTAGGCACAGTAAGAGGGTAACAATAACTAATAATAAAATAGAAAAATCATACCAATATATTGTAATAGAAATGTGAATGTGGTCTCTCTCTCTCAGCAAACTAGCATGAATTTCTTTCTAACATTCACAATTTCACAGATTGAAGATTCATTCTTACCCTAGATTTTAGCAATCGCAGCATAAGATTTTCTTTTTCCTTAAGTCAAGACTTTCTCCTTTTCACTTAAAGGAATCACTGTATGGCTTCTCTTTGGCACATTCGAATTGCCAGCATCACTACTCTTGTACTTTGGGGCTATCATTACATAAAATAAGGGTTACTTGAACATAAGCACTGCGATACTATGACAGCCAATCTGATAACTGAGATGGTTACTAAGGGATTAACAGGTGGGGATGGAATATAGCATGGAGACCTTGGTGATTCAGGTCCCTGAGAGGACGAGGTGAGATGGTGTGAGATTTAATCACCCTACTGGAAATGATGTGCAATTTAAAACTTACAAATTGTTTATTTCTGAAATTTTTCATTTAATATTTTTGGACAGCAATTGACCATGGGTAACTGAAACTGAGGAAAGGAAAACCATGGCTGGGGAGAGAGAGGGGGCTACCTTACAATGTAGAAAAGTAAAGGCTTAATCAAAATACTCTTTTAGGAACTTTTAATTGTAAAAAAAAAAAAAAAAAAAAAAAAAAAAAACACGTAATTTTAAAAAACACAAATACAATAACGTTTTCAAATCAACACAGCTTTGAACATCTATGAACCAGCAGAGCTCATATGTGAAACATCATTTATTCAATCTATAGATTTGATGTACTTGTAACTTATATGGAATTTGTGATAACATCGGTGTTCTGATTTACTAGGCAAGAATATTTCTCGCTCCAAATTAATTCTCTTCTGGCTGTCTGTAGTATTCTTGTTTAAGTTACAACAGTAAGGTCTGTCCTATGAGCCTCAAAAACTCAGGATGAACAGATAATGTCCAGTTAAAGGACCTGCAAAGCTGAGGGCCCACTGCTGTGGGCTAAGGCACTGAGAGACAAAGGTCAGGGTCAGTTGGCTCCTTATTTACATTTCTCTACTTAAATTCAATCTATTTTTATGGCATATGCTTAAAATATACTTTATTATATGCCTTAGATATAATATTTAGATATACTTGGTTTATAGAAAATTAAATAAAGGCACTTTTTCTCCCCCAGACAAGATCCATATCTCAATAGATAATAGCTACATCTTTTTTCATTTTGTACTAACTCATTAATGTTACAAATAGTGAATTACACACCCCCACACTCTTGCCCCTAGGATCTCTGTTTTAAATTGCTAATATACACAGCAATTAGCATATTTAGCTGAAAGCCACTGCTTCTAACAGCCCTGGATGCCTCACTTGCTCTGCAAAGCCAAAGGATTCTGTATTTCTTAAAGCCACGTTTACATTTCCTAAGCTCTCTACAACAGACGTAAGTCAAAGTACAAGTCTTAGGCCTAATGTAAAGATATTGGGAACTACATCACTGCAGCCAAAGAAATTGTAGCTTTTTATTTTTGCAAAGATTTCTGACCTTATCAAAGCTTCAGACCAAGACTTCTGTTCATCTGGCATCTAATACGCACAAGAGCCATGTGTTCTTGGCATGGTCACGTCAGATGGCACGTCACAAGCCATTTCCAGGTTTAGCTTTCCTGAAATGACACATTTGCAGGAAGCACTGCCAGAGAGTAATGGCTGTGGCTAAAATAAAATAATTGACATCAAGGAACACTGGCTTCAGAAAAAGCTGCTGAAAGCAGCAGCCAGGGCTTGCTGAGATTTCCTATGAAGGCTGTTTGTAATCATAAACCAGGCAGGCAATTCAGCATGCACAGATTTTCTCTGGCGTGGGTGCTATTGGGCTGAGAGCAAAATCTCCACTTAACTGAAGCCATTCCCGCTCCCATCTATTGATGTGTTGTTTCTGATTCACAGCAATGGATAGTCCTTATGGTGAGTGAGGAGAGGGAGTTCATTCCTACATGCTTATGTGCCAAGACAGGTCCAGTCTTCCTGCATTAACTTCCTGCTTAATTCAACTGCTCCTGACCATCAACTGGTTTCACAAAGACTTCAAGTAGCCTGGCTGGGCTTGCTCAGCAGGTAAGGACCGTGGTCAGAAACCAGCTCAGTGAAGGTCACTGATTACAATGACAACTTCTCATCCCTCAGTGACAAACAAATTGATATTACGGTTAAAGACTAATTAAAAACCAATAAAAAGCAGAAATGTTGTTTTTAATAAATGTACTGGCTAAAAACCTTGTAAAATAAACTGAGCTCTTAGAGAGCTTTCATCACCAAAATTAGATCCTCTGTCTCCAGGTTCACTCTTGTGAATGAATTAATTGTCTATATAATGGTTTCCTTTCCAAGACTTTAGGGCAGGGTTTCTCAAAATTGGCACTATTAACATTTTGGATCACATAGTCCTTTGCTGTAGGGCTGTCCTGTATATTTAGCATGTTTAGCAACTAATTAGATACTTGTAGCACTCCCCCAACCCCAGGGGTGACAAAACTGTCCCTAGCCAGGGCCAAATGTTCCCTGAGTTGGAGGAAGGGAGTGAACCCCATTCCTCGCCCTCCCCCCCCCCCCCCACAGTTAAGAATCACTGGTTTAGGACATCCTATATAATAAAAGGCTAATATGCAAATTGTCCCCTCAACCAAGAGTTTGACCAGGAGTTCTACTAGAGGGTATGGCCGGCTGGCCAACCGTCCTTAGTCTCTCCCCCTGGCCAGCCCAGCCTGATCAGCCCCTATCAGGGCGGGCTGACTGGAGCCCACCCATCCATGAATTCGTGCACCAGGCCTCTAGTTACTTAATAAACATATTTCATCTGTACCAATGACACCTCTCCCCAAACTCCTCACTCCCAAGCCCTCCAGAAGAATTGCCTCTTTTTCTGTAAAAAGATAACCAGTTTACTTAAATACATCAACTGATTCAATTGTTATCACACAGTAGGGTTCTTAGAGAAAAGTGTTTCCATCCATCTATCCTAGAAAACTAAAATTGAAAACTCTAAGTATAGATTTGTTGAAAGAATAAAATAAGTTAAAGTCCTGCAAATACTCTCAAAAAAATTCAGGTGATAGAGGACATGAAAAATAATTTAACCATGGCCAGTGTTGTTCAGTTGGTTGGGCGTAGACCCTAACACCTAAAGGTTGCCGGTTTGATTCCCGGTCAGGGCACACGCTGTGGTTGCAGGCTCAATCCCTGGTAGGGAGCATTCAGGAGGCAGCTGATCAATGTTTTCCTTTCACATCAATGTTTCTCTCTATCTCTCTTCTTCTCTCTAAAATCAGTTTTTTAAACAAACAACAAAACATTCTCCCAGATACCTCTCCATGGACATAAACAGATATAAAGCCTGAAAGATATATGGAAGTTCTACCAAATAAGTCAGGATTGATTATTCCAGGACTCCATATTGACCTTTACAAAAAGAGATTATACTCATGCAATTTTAAATTAAAGGAATTAAATTTAATTTGCAGATGAGAAAGAAACTGTAAACTAAAAAAAAAGAAAAAAGACTGGTGAATATCAGATAAATGTTTCTTTACCATTAGAGATATTGGTTCTTAAGAGGACTCCCTAACTTAAGAAAATGTTATGCAAAATTTCAAGAGCTGAAGTTGTTGTTATTTTTAAATTATCCCTTTCATCATTAAATGGTATCTACTGACTCTAATGGGAAAGATGAGGAAGTTAGTTAAGATATTTTTTCCTACCCCTGTTCCTCCCATTTCTAATTTGATTAGTTATATTTATATGTGACCTTTAGTTCTCTTCTTTAGCCAAACTTCCTACAGTTGTTTGCTCTCAGAGCTATTTTAAATGAATCCATAGCCTCTCAGCTCCTGAATTCTTTATTTTCCTAGAATTTTTTATTTGCCTAGATTAGTTTTCAAGACGGTTTTTATTTGCAAAAAGACCTATAGATGCTATCTTTCTTGACCTTTTGAATCCTTGTGGATATCTCCCTGCTGCTTTCATAGTCAAAGGACAATTTGGCTGGAGATTCATATCTTGGGTGACCCTTCCTTGCCCTCAGGCTTTCTAGATGTTACTCCATGATCATTGCTGCAGTTGATGACCTCTGAACCCACACTGGATACTGGAACATTGTGGCTCCATACAGATGCCTGGTTCCTCTTCTCAGGGGCAACACTTACAGAGGCCACACGTTGGCCTGCTCAAGTTTCCTGAAACCCATTGCTGCCCTTCAGAAGATGAATTTGGCCTATTAGCTCTGGCATGAGTCTTCTTTTGCCTCTACTCTCTGCCAGGTGCAGACCTACCTATTATCTGAAAATTACAATAGGAGCAGATATTCCTTCCTTTCCCACTGCCTTTTTTCCACAACCAGGGAACTTTGGTGACTACTCTTCCTTCTTCCCACTCTCTTCCCATTGAGTCCAGAAGGCACAGAGCCATTACCTCCTCCCCTTTCCCTGAATAAGCAAAATTTCTCTCTCCCAGTCTTCTTTCTGCTTAATGTCCCATTCAGGATCTGTAGTTGAGTGACCTAGTTACTTTGGTGTGTACCAAAGAAGTCTTCTTGTATGTTCTTAATGTCCCCACTCATTCTAAAAACATACATATGAAATAACCAAGGATTAATTATCCCATGATTCCATACTGATGTTCTGATATTAACTACTTACCCCTCAAAGCAGGTAAATCTCCAACTTCACAAGTGTCATTCAGTTTATTCTTGCCTACTCTCACCCCCTAAATTTTGACTGCATTTTCAGTCTACCATACACATCTTAGCACATGAAAAGTCCAGACTGCATTAATGGTTATTTTTTTAGGTTATGTCAGAAAGCCTCTCAAAACAGAAAGATACCCTACACATAGAGGTATTTAATGAATGTTTATTGAATGTATTGAGAAATCTGTTAACATTTTCCAGAGTTCATGAAAAAAGGATGCATAGGGAATACCAAAAGTAAATGAGAGATCAGGATATAGAATTTAATAACAATAATAATAAATATCAACTGAGTACTTTCCATAAACATGGCACTGCTCTAAGTTGTTTATGTATGTTGTCTCATTCAATCTTTTACATTTTTTAAAAATGTTTTTATTGATTTTATTAGAGAGTAAGGAAGGGAGAGGGATAGAGAGTTAGAAACATCGATGAAAGAGAAACATGGATCGGATGCCTCCTGCACACCCCCTACTGGGGATCAAGCCCACAACCTCCGGCAGGTGCCCTGACTGGGAATCAAACTGAACTGGTGACCTCTTGGTTCATAGGTCTACGCTCAGCCACTGAGCCACACCAGCTGGGCTTGTTCAATCTTTACAGTGACCCTAGGTGGGAAGTATTATTATTGTCTCTGTGTTAAAGATGAGAACACTGAGATATAGATGAGTTAAAAATTTTGCCCATGATCACACAGCTAACAGACGGTAGAGTCTGAACCTGCATGCAGGACGATTAAGAGATGCTCCACTGGATTATTATGAGGGAAATGGACCATTTTCCATCTTGACTAAGGTTTGCAAGGGTATAGGCTTAAAGAACCATAAGTTAAATTTTGGGATAGGACTAATGAACTTCCTTTCTGTGAAAGTGACAGGGCTCCATCTACCAAGCTCCCTGTGTAAATGACCCAGACAAAAATGACACCTAGCCATGTGTGACCTTAACACACATTCTTCTATTCCAACCAAACGATGACCTCATGATGTCGAAGGCCAAGAATGTGAGTTGGGGAGGAGAAAAGAACAACTAGCTTTCACTTTCCAAGCACCAGCACACCAGCCTACAGTGACTCTCTCTGCTGTGCACTCTCTACAGCTCAAGAGGGCCTTCCATGTGCCAGACAGATTAAACACTCAGGGAATTTGATCTGATCACTCCTGAGAGGGGATTTTTCCACTACTCTCTAATCCAATGAAGCCTGGGCTGGCAAAGGCAGCTGAATTAAGAGAGTGACTAAATATGCAGAGTCCTTGGAGGTTAAAATACAGTCTATCTATGAGGGGAAGGCATTTTGCCTTTAGTCTGTCTGGATTTCTAATATCTATTGCAGACTATTAATCATACAGACCAGACTCCTGAACTTCTTTGAATTATTTTACATTTAATCAAAATCAACCCTCCCCCCAAAGCTACGAAATCTTACCTAGTTATTTTGAACATTTAAACAATGGTTTCCCTGGAATACATACTCAGCAACTGAGCATATATTTAATAGCTTTGAAATGGATTCAACAAAACCAAAAATGCAATTATTATGAAATCATGAGAATTAGCCAAGGAATTATTATTCATTTATTTTGTATTTCCTGTTGAAAGATCAGTTGCCCTAGATTTTCACCATCAAAAATACTATGAGAAAAACACAATAACTCATTTTCTATAAGACCATCTCCATCTAATTTTATTGGGTGAGAATTTACACTTTAATGTATGATTCTGATTTTATTTGTGACCTTTACAGAAAACAGATGTCATGATTTACAAAACCATATCTATCTGAAGTCCAGAAACATTTCTCCTCTTGCTCCTCCACAAACCTATTTTTCATGTATTTACTGGACTTTAACTTATTTTATTCTTTTAGCAAATCTATATTGTGTTTAACTCCGAGTTTTATATTTTGGTTTTCTGGGCTCTGTGGATGGAAATGCTTTTCTCTAAGTACCGAATCCTAGGATAACAATTGGAGCCAAACTGGAAATGTGGAGTGGTATTCAGGTTCCAAGAATAGTCAGAATTCCCCATTCCAACCACAGTTAAATTCCTGCACTTGCTTCAAGCAGAGAATCTGGGACGTGAACAAAGTCTATGTTTTCCTTCTGCACTCAGATGGCAGGTTACGTGTTTCCATCTTAGGGCAGGGAGGGAATCAAGACCCATATGCTCTGGATTGCACAATCTGGGAGGGGAAAAAAGGAGCAAACATTTACCCAGGCCAAAAGAATGTTGCCACAAATCAGCCACCAATATAGCCGCCAGGATTTTTCAAGGTGCAGAAAAAGTAAATCTTTAAAGCAAATCCTCTTGGGTGCTCTCTTTTTGGAAAGTGCTTGTTAGTTTCCTCTTGCGATTCCCTGGCCATCTGAGAGCCAGAGCTTATGCACCATGACTCACAGTAAATAGAACCTGGGCCAGAGGACTACCAGGCAAAGGGCCTCATAAAACTGCAGCCCCTTTTGCAAATCTGGTCTAGGCAAAGTTTGGCACCACATTTCCAAGTTGGGAAATATTCATAATACTTAAGACTTTCAATTTGTTTATCTTTTAAAAAGAAATGCTTCAAAGTGAGAGAAAGTTGAGGGACTGGGAAGCGGTTATGGTGGAGATGTCTCCCAAAGAGACCGGTTCCAAATTTGCCATCCTCCAGGCAAGACTAGAGTCTAACGCATCACAGCAGTGACAGTGTGGTGGTCTGCCAGCTTCACCACAGGGCCAGTGTGAGCTTCCACTACCCAGACTGGGGATTTTAGTGGAGCATAAGTAGGGAGGAAGCAGAGAAATGCGTAAAAATGAGGTATAAGTTATCTACAACCACCATGCACCATACATCCTCAATTTTCCAGAACCTATGTCCATAAAATCTCTCTGGTTATTCCCATAATGGTAGTCATACTTGCCAGATAGTGTGTTTTAGTTTTTAGTTAAGAAAATATAAACTATAAAATATGTATGATTTATAAAAGACAGTACAAATTTACTGCTGTTTGAGGGCAATGATTGTGACATATTTATCTTTATATTTCTAATGGCATATGGCAAATGAAAAGGGCTCAATATATGTTGAATGAATGAAGTGAAAACTAAATAAGCTAACAAAAATTCAAGATAAATGTGGGAGGATAATAATTATTTTATTAAGTTCTATTGTTTTACCTCTTACTAATGTTTAGCAAAAATTAAAAACCCAAAGACCATGGTTCTAATCTTAACTCTCCAGAGTTTCATTGAGAAAGTTGTTAAACCTCCCAAGGACTCAGTTTTTTCATCTATAAAATTAAAATAATAACTTTCTTTATTGAGCTCAAGTTCCAGAATTGTTATATAAACTACCTATGACACTGAATGTGAAAATACTAGGCAAACTGAAAAGTTCCATGTAAATGTACATTTTTTGTCATTATCATTATCATCACTGCTCTAGTATTTTGGTTTGCTCAGCTATCTAAAACCTTGCGCGCCCCCCTCCCCCCCGCAAAAACAAAAGTGCTAATAGTCATAACAAGTCTCATACCACATCTGAGCTTACTTTTCAAATTGGCTTAGTTTTTATAGTAATTAAAAAATAACTCATAACATTTCATGCTTTGTCTCCACAGTGAGCCAATCAGAGTACAATCAAATTTTGGAAACTATACAGCACTAACCCCAGGAAGAATTCTTTTGCAACACATATACTCACACACACACACACACACACACACACACACACACACACACACACTACATCACATATGCTTCAGCACTGAGAATGTTTGATAGCAGGTTAAGAATACCCATCCCCCAGAAAAATTAAGAAATAGTTTGTCTTCCCTACCTAGCAAAATTTCTATTTTTTTTCCATTTTAATATTGTCCCTACCCCCAGATGCCCAAGAATCTCAAGTTATTTAAGACCCACTATACATGTTTCTAAACTTCTACCACTTCTAAGTCAGTTAATGTGAGCCTACAACTGAGGTGACGATGAGTGGGGTGACAAATCATCTTCTTTATTATCCTCTTTTCAATCTTCATCATTTACTGAGCACTTACTGTGTGGCTTTACAGTCAACATCTCTTTTAATCTTACAACTACTTTATGAAGTAAATATTATTGACCTTGTTTTACAGATGGGCAAATTGAAACTTAGAATGACTCTTTAATTCACCCAAAGGCACACAATGTTTAAGTGGCAGTGTCTGGATTGAAACCAATTCTACCTGATTCTAAAGTCCATGTTTTTAATTACCTCACTATAGTAGAGATTTATAATAAGATTTATTTATCAAACGCACCAACGTATATTTTTAAACACTTCTTTATACATAGATGACTATGCTAGGCCTGGAGAAATATAAAGAACTAAATATTATTCTAATGTAAGTGACTAGTGATGATTGAATTCCTCTTTTTTAGTGTACTTCAAAAGAAAGGCTATATGCTATAGGCCAAATGAATGGGTTCCTAATGATACAGTTTCTGACACTGAGACACACAGATGGGAAGAAGCCTTGTTCTATGGGGTTTTCTGTTGTTGTTTGTTTGCCCTCATGTTTGTTTGTTTGCTTTAAAGAGACAATGACTAGACTCCTAACACCATATAATTTAGGCAACCATCTCATCTGATCTCTCTTAAGGTTTGATCTTAGTAGCATTGCTCTCAATGTCTTTATCCTAGATGTAAAAATGGCTCATTAATATTACTGTTTGATCAGTCTATCTTAAAACAATATTTACCTCTGTTATTTGGAGAATTGGAAATTATACTGAGTGTTCCTAACAATATGACTTGTTTTTCTAACTCCAGGAAGGGTGAGGGTGAGGGAATGTCACAGAGCACTCATGTCTCTACATTGTTTATATTGGGTGTCTCTTTTTGTTTTGAATAAGAACATACAAAAAAAGCTCCATTGTGTAAACAGTCATTTTGCTTATTAATAATGCATGCCTAGAACTCTAAGATTCAATTATTACATATACTCATAAAGTTGTGCATGGTGGCACTCCTTCACAGTGCTAGTTTTGGGGACAGGACTAAAACTCATCTTCAAAGTCCACCCTATTACATACTAGTAGAGCTGCTATAGGGCCCTGCTGTTTTCAAGGATATAATCAGACACTTAATGTACAGGAATCTGGAAAATGGTTTGCCTTTTTTAAAACTTGGGATTTGCCGTTTCTGCCATCTTCCAAGTTGGCCTTTGGAGGTGAAAATTGCTTAAACTTAAGTTTAACTGGGAGAATTGTCTCTGAATAACCAAGTTCCAGGTAGAGAGCCTTCCAGGAATACGGCACTGGCAGAAACAGCACTCTCTGTCAGGCCATCAGCAGAGGCGTGGGAGTTGCCAGAGGGTCTTACTTTGTAAGCCTTCTCAGCTTGCCTGGGTCACTGGGTGAGGAGAGGAAGGGACACCCCATTGGTGTGGCACAAAGGCCAAGCATGTTTCCCTGTGTCGGCTCCTTCAGGTGAACTGCCCAGAGCTGGGTCTTGTTTCCAGGTCCCCCTCAATCCTGCACAGAGAGACTCCACCCGACCCCAAGAAAAACAACGGCAGCCCCAAGTGCCAGCAGAGAGAAATGAAGTGTGCGTTTTCTAGTTTCATGTTGCAGCTTTTTCTAGCTCCTCTTACGACAGAAATAACATCTGCAATGCCAGGAGCCTATGAAGTAATAAATAAACTTTCCCCCAGACATTCACCAGCTTTTACCTTGCTTTGCAGCACAAGCAGCCCTGAAAAATTTATGACTTTGTGTCCTCCAACCGAATAGATATTACCCCATCAGAGAGTTTAATGACCTCTCTCTCTCAGCTTCACACTCACTTTAGGAGGGATGTGCAGCACAGGCATCAATGCAGTGTCACCACGTGCATGGAGTGGGGGGAGGGGGGAGGTGAGGGAGCGGGGGACCTGCAACCTGTGGTCCATATTCCAGAAGAAGAATGGAGATGATGAGCTGGCTTTTAAAGCATGTCAAATAGCAAAAATGCTTCTTTAAACCAATAACCAAGTGACCTGAAACTTAAATGTAAAAAATGCATTAAAACCCACAAAACCACTTCCCTTCAAATTCTTGAGAGCGAACATGTTAGATCATTAAAGCAAGGCTTGCTGTAAGCTAAGTTCAGAGAAGAGCATTCACACCTTCTAGGCAGAGCCCATCTGAGGGGTGGGCGGCTCTCATAGGTCCTCCTGCCAGGAAAAGGCTCACAGCCATGCTGGCCTCCTTAAGCCTCTGAGCCTCCGGGTAGGCACAGGCCATCTTGGGGCCTTCCATAAGTTAGTGCTCTGAATCCTTTAATAATGTAGCTACACCAGGAAACTGATGTGTATGTTACATCATGCTGTGATAAAACTTGAGTTTGTCTGAATTCGTTTTGGACTTTGGTTTTAGATGATTCATTTAGAAAAAGTTCCAGAGTTACATAGCTGCCACAGAGCCTCTTCCATCTGGCCTTTGCCTCTTTCACGATGTGCCCACTCTGTAGAAAATTATCATTTGAGGTTGTTATCAGTTATTTATATCTTGGTGTAAATAAAGGCTGTGAGAGTCAGTTTTAAAGCAACAGATGGGCCCTGGCCAGGTGGCTCAGTTAGTTGGAGCATCCTCCCCTACACCAAAAGGTTGCCAGACTGATTTTTGGTTAGTACACATACCTAGGTTGTGGGTTTGATCCCCAGTAGGAGCATCTATGGGAGGTAACTGATCAATCTTTCTCACCTCTCCCTCTCTCTCTCTCTCTCTCTCTCTCTCTCTCTCTCTCTCTCTCTCTCTCTTCCTCCCCCACTCCCTCCCTTCCTTGCTCTCTAAAACCAATAAAAAAAAATATCCTCTGGTGAGGATTTTTTAAATGTAAAAATAAAGCAACAGACAAACATAAGGACACTTGTCCAGGAGCAAGAGACTAACCATAAGGATAACCTTGGCTCTGGCCGGTGTTTTCTCATTGGTTAGAGTGTCTGCCTTGCACCAAAGGGTCTCAGGTTTGATTCTCAGTCAAGGGCACATACCTGGGTTACAGGTTGGATCCCAGCCCGGTCAGGGGTATATGTGGGAGGCAACCAATCTATGTTTCTCTTTCACATCATTGTTCCTCTCTTTCTCCTCCCTCCCTTCCACTCTATCTAAAAATCAATGGAAAAAAAAGATATCCTTGGGTGAGGATTAAAGAGAGAGAGAGAGAGAACCTATATGCTACTCAACACACACACACACACACAGCGTTTACGTTGTTCCCCTGCACTACGCTGGGCTGTTGTGGAGGCAGAAATGAAAAGCTTCAGGTCTCATTCTGTTTAGAGTTTTGCCTGAGAGCAGCTCTTCTGTTGGACTGGAATTTGACTTTGCAAATCTCTTAATAATTCAAGGCAGAACTTCAGGGCAAAAGGACCCAGGAAAGAATAAAATTAGAACAAAAGGGAAGGGGTAAGTAGCAGTGTCTAGAGTGGGGACATTGACAGAAAGAAGCAAAGTTCAGAAAAATGGTCTGTTTTAGAAACAGACTCAGACCAGGACTCCAGTGACCCAAAGGCTACCTCCAGGGCTGTGTCCATGGGTGGTGGGTCCTAAGAAGGCATTCTTTCTTCTCCGGGTCCCAGTTTTCCTGTTAGATAAATGAGGAGGGTAGAGTACACCAGGGTTTTTAAACCTGGGCAATTTCTCCCCTTAGGGGACATTTGCCAATGGCTACAAACATTTTTGGTTGCCACTGGGGAGAGGAGGATGCTCCTGGCATCTAGTATGTAGAGGCCAGGGATGCTGCTAAACATCCTACAGTACACAGAACAACACCCACAACAAAGAAGAATTTCTGTAGTGCCAAAATTGAAAAAGACTGGCTGTCCCGTTTGAGGCTCTATTAACTATTAATAATATCCATGTGGTTGATGCCCCCCAAAAAAAGGATTGGTCTGGAACCAGAAGTCCACTGGCCATACTTTGCATTTTTCCAAGGGCCTGAGAGTCAATGTAACCCATTATACTTATAAATTTTACCTTGGTTTTTGGCATTCCTGATCACATGTCTAACAAACTCAGAGGCTGACCAATGCAACCAAAGGGAGGTTTGACCTGCAGTTAAGTTGGAAGGTGCATGAAAGTCAGCAAATATGCCATTTACATGGGGACTGCTCTGAGTTTGCACAACATATAATGTCACCTAAATCAATTCATACTCGTTAAAGCTCCTGCAAGGGCTCTTTTGAATCCATGGAGTTTGTAATGAGTATATAATATAAGGATTAAATATCAAAGAATACTATGAAACAGATGCCACCCGCACTTCTTGGTAACCAACAAGAGCAGAGGTGCATGCCTCTGTGGTTTTGGAGTGGGCTAAAGAGGTTCTAAAATTTGTCAAGAGTTGTAGACCTCTGGCCCCTGCCACAGGTACACCTGGCAGGAAAGAAACCAATAAAAGAAGAAAAATGTTAATGCCCTAAACTTTAGGGCCTAAAGGATCCACAGGAAGATTCTAGCTTAAGCAATTGGGGCTCTACCTTGTCAGGTGCTTGGCAGAGAGAAAGGTGGTTCTAAAGAGCCAAGGCAGTTGGCTTGCGAGCCTGCATTCCCCTGTCTCCCTGAGTCCTGAAATATCCCCCGGGACTCTGTTGAACTATCACTGTTCAGTTATGATACTCAGTGCCCTACAGGTAGTTAGCAATAACCCCACATAATGACTTGTGAAAGTCTTCTCACTTTGCTGGACCATCAAGACCCAGATGCTCTGTGGGTGTACTGATTGGAGACTTAGTGGTGTTCTTACCAGATCCCTCTGAATATGTGGCAAAAAAAAAATCATCAGGAGAGATAGAGAATAAGGTTTCGCACAAATCCTGCCCAAATTGCTGAAGTGGTCTCCTCACCCTATCTAGTTTTTCTTCAATCTCTTTATACCAGTGCAGCCAGAGTAATTCTTTCACACTCAAAGCTAATTATGTGACACTCCTACTTAAATACATAGAATGGCTCCATAGTGTTCTGGAGATTTTAAAAAAATTCCTTAACAGATCCCAATGGCCTTACATGGTTCCAACTTCTACCTGCCTCTCAAACATAATATCCCCACCTCTGTGCTTCAAACACTGGCTTCCTTTCAGTTCCTTGAATGCCTCCTGCTCCCTTCTGTCATTTGCTCATGTTTCATCTGGCTTACATCTTATTCCTCCGAAGCCATCACCACCCTGTTATCTGGTTAAGTAAATTCTCCCTTCAGAACTATACTCAAAGGCCTTGTCCAACCTCCCTTACCAGGTCATTCCTCATATACTACCTGTCATGGCACCATGTATCTCTTCTTCCTATCTCTTTCCACAATAGTAATTTTACATTAATGTATGCATTGGTGTTCATTAAATATCACTGAACAAATAAGTGAATCAGTCTCTCCTGGGGTGGAAGAGAGACCCTCTCTGGCACACATTCCTATTTGTCTTTGGTGGTTTCTCCTCTCAGCATGATAAATTATTGGTTTGTATCTTTGCCTATCAAGAACCTTCCTTCCCTGCCAAGCCCAGCTCACCCACTCTCTCTTCCACAGCTTCTCTCATCTCTTACTCCTCACAGAATTTACTCATCTTGCTCTGTGATCCTGTAGCACTTTATTTGTATCTTTTCACATGTTGCCTTGAATTAGCACCATTTGTAGAGTTAGTCTTCTTTTTTGTACTATAAACTCCTTGAGAAAAGAGTAGCTACTGTTCTATAAAGTTGTATATGCTTAATAAATATTTGTTAAACTGAAATGCCACTTACTAAAGCTCAGATGATGGGAATAATCTCGAGTAACAACTATAAGTCAGCACTAACACCAGTGACATTCTACCTACTTGAGCTTCTAAGGGAGGATGTAGGATGGAGATGTTAAGAGGTGCTCTGTCTATGGGGAGAGAGAAGCTAGGTGCATAGTGAGTGTCTACCAATTAACAGGAAGTTACTGTCATCTTTGGGCCTAGTGGGATTGCTCATCTTGTTCCAGATGACTGTCATGGCAGTAATACCATTTCTCTGCATATAAGGTTGTCAGATTTAGCAAATAAAAATACAAGACTCCTGGTTAAATTTGAACTTCAGATAAACAACAAATATTTTATTGTATAGATAGGTCCCAAATATGTCACGGAATATAATTATTAAAAAAGTATTCATAGTTTATCTGAAATTAAATGTAACTGATCATTTTGTATTTTATCTAACAAGCTTAATCACATACTTTTTATCATGTTTAGAGATGCCATGATATTAACTGATGGCTCCAAATGACAAACCACAACAAAAACAAATGAACACCAGTACAAAATTATCAGATAAATCATTCTTTCTCAATGCTTATTCATTTGTCTATATGGTTATCACATCCCTGCCCGAATCATCATTGTCTGAAAGAGTGAGTGCTGGATCTATTTTATTCTTTGTGTAGAATCCTTAGGATGATCTTGCACTTACATATGCATACTTGTGTTTTTGCCTCTTATGTTCAGGAAAGAGGAGTAGACTTTGGTGATAGTTTTTATAATGATTCCATAGAAGATTTAGAATTAAATTCCAAAATGATGCCATGGTTTTCCATACATAAAATTTTACATTAAAAAAATAGAAAAGTGGAAACCAATTTGGAACATTTTAAGTAAGTTAACATGAAAGTTCAGCATTGAGCTCACAATTAAATGTGAGTTTGTCCCAGGGCATGAGGTTGTGCAGGGAAGGAAATCACATATATTCTCCAGCAGTTTTCCTGGAGATCTGTGACTTTCTGAGAGTCAGGAAATCAAAGTGAGGAATGAGGTATATACCCTGATCAAATTTTCTCTTCAGAAATGCCAACTGCTGCATACACTTACTCCCTACAACCCAATGGGGTAGGCCAGATTTCTGTAACTGGGAGGCTTTGTTTGATGTCATTTTATCTTTTCCTCCCTTAAAATCCTACAAGGTGAAAGTTTTTATTATTATTATTAACAAAAATTAAAGCTCAATTTTATTTGACAAGTTTTTGTGAATTGAATGACTGTACCCATGTGTGAGTGTGCAAAACTAAAATAGGACATGAGAAATGAATGGGAACCCTAATCTTAGGACTAAAGTCTAATGTATTTTCTTTTGCCCGTAATCTGATCCTTATCTAGAGGTTCTTGAAAGAACATGTCCTGATTTCCTCAGGACTCAGCTGTTTTGCAAGAATCTTTGCTTATTAAGACACACTTAAACATTCTTATGTCCCTACTTTTCCCCCAGAAGATAATGTTTTGTTTCTAGGCGACCATCAGTAAGCATTAAAAACATCAAGCTCAAGCCCAGTTTTCCAAAAGAATGATTTCTGTGTTAAAATTGGGCGGGGGGAGGGGGGGGCAAAAGGGGCTGTACTATCACCTCTATCTCTCTCTCATTTTATTTTATTTGCTTAAGGATATGCTGACCCTGGGGTACAAAACCAATTTACACACAAACAAGCCATATGTTTGAGAGCTAGAGCTTTTTCTGGGAAAAGAGAACTAAACTGGCTAGGAATTAGTTTCTCTATAGTTGTCATTTCCAACTTTGCATGTTAAGAAAGTAGTGCTTTGTTTGCATGTGCAGAAGGCTCTGTCTACATAATGGAACCGTGTAAGTACATGGAACAAAGATGTCGATTTCCTAACAGCTCCTTTCTGATCTCTATAATGTTTCTTCCACCATGACAGGGGGGTGCTTCCAGGAGGCCTGGGAAAAGGTCAACCATAATTTCTAGGGTCTTTAACGCCAATTTGCAGTGAATCATGTTTAGTGTGTGTCTGTGATTGTGTGTGTGTGTGTTGGGTGGGGTAGAGTGTGACTGTGTGCATGTGTTAATTTGTTTTACTCTCTTTAAAGGAAGGGAAGGGCTCACTCAGACTCACAGAGAATACCAGCGCAGATTTTGTGCTGAGACATTTTGCTGAGGCATTCCAAGTAAGCAGAGATAAATGAATTACCATGGGGTAAGGACATGAGCTGGTTTGGATATTTCAAGAGGCACCTACTGCTACTTCACTTGATTGGCACCCTCTTAGAGCCTCCAAAGCCCTATTTTGATTTTTGTATTCATCCATATTCTCAGCTTCCAGTGGGCCGGACAGTTCACAACATGCTCAGGCTGGTAGAAAATGAGAATACCAGTTGTCTCTAGAGAGGCCTCCCCTGCCGCTGCTAGGAGTCCCCCAGGACAGAGCTGACATGAAAGTCTAGTAGAAGCAGTGCTTCATGTGGGGATAGAAGATCAGCCTCTGATTTGAGTGGGGAGAGCAAAATACAATCTGTGATGGACAGGAATCAAATAGCACAGCCTCAAACCATGGGGCAGAGCAAAGACACATAGTATAGGACAGGCATTTATGTGAAATTAAAGCAGGAAGTAATAGCTGGCCGGTGTTCTCAGTGGTTAGAACATCCTATCCTGCACCAAAGGTTGCAGGTTTGATTCCCAGCTAGGGCACATACCCAGGTTGCTGGTTCCCTGGTTAGGGTGCATATAGGTGGCAACAAAAGATAACTCTCTCTCTCTCTCTCTCTCCCTCTCTCCCTCTCCCTCTAAAATCAATGAAAACATATCCTTGGGTGAGGATTTTAAAAAAAGCAGGAGGTAAAAGAAGAATTTTGTATTTCATCCCCTCCCCCCACACACACACACGTGTATATATGCACAGAGAAACGCATGCACACACAAACACACACACACAGACTGGTGCCGAGGCATGAAGCAGCACGGGGCACACAGCAAATATACTCCTGGAGTTGATCCCCAGAGAAATTAGTCAAACATTCTGGGGCAACTAGAGTACAAGGGTCATTTCTTTGTAGAAACACCTGATAAGGGACCATATTCTTCAGTTAAGCCATGCATCTTCCCAGTTTTGCTTTGTTTTCCCCTGTGGCACTGTGGTTGAGCGCCTGCCTCTGAGGCTTGAAACTTTCATGGGTCGCTAGTGCGTGGGAGGGAACTGGACCCAAATGCAGAAACCTGGAGTGGGGCTGAACTGGCTCTGCTGGCTGGACAAATCCCTTCTACAGAAAATGAGCAGGCCTCAGCATTTTCACCTCCAAAACTGGGCCCCAGTATGGGTCCCGCCCACTTTAGAGGAAGAGAGAACCCTGAGAGCTGAAGGTGCTTCTGGACATGGCTTCTCCACAAAAATGGTTATTAGTTTCCTCTGTGGTATAGATTTGAGCTCCTCAGCTAACTACCCTATCTGCTTAATTCCTTCCTATGAAGTGTCCCCATCACTGATATCCCATTAACAGAGAGCAAGAGACCAAGAAAGGTGATTTAAACAAAACAACCACAACCAAAACAACAAAACACCTTTATTGGTCCCAAAAACCTTTATCTTTTCTGAATGTTAGCATCGGGTTGTCTATATTAGGTAAGTTTGAATTAAATGTTCCATGTTGAGAGAGTTAAGATTGAGAGAATGAAATAATCAACAACCAGTTTTTATAGGGCTTTATTTTTTAGAGGATTGCATTTATTCTTTCCACTATAGGTTGTATTCTTTAAAACCCAAAGTAAACAGTCACTTATCACAAAACCCACAGTCTGCTTTAAGTCTCCTTACAGCAGCAAAATTCTGAGAGCTTCCCATGAGTGGAAGACCCAGGCACAGCACCTAGAGAAATAAAAGCCCTGACTGGCAGTTAGAGATGAAAGTTAAAGATAGTGAGAAATGTGCAGGTGTGTGGTTTTATTCCCCAATCTAGTGAGAAGTGCCATTTTAATGTTGTTAACCAGGAGGTTCAGCCTGGGGCCTTGTTAAATTGATTTGCAAATGAGAACTTGGAAACCTCAGAGCATGGTGAAGTTTAAGGGCCCTTTGGTGCTCAGAGGAGTGGGGTAGGGGCTGTGCCTTCTGGAATCTCAGAGCTGAAGTCACAGTGCATTCCCAACACACTTACCCCAAGGAACAATCATTGTCAAACTCAAAAACTGCCTCTGGACTCAGCTAACAGGTCTCTCTCTGATCTGAGGGGAGGGAACCCTACTGAATGAATGTTGGCATGCTGGAGCAGGGGCATGGAGCACTTCAGTAGATTCAGTCCTCAGCAGATTCAGAATGTGATTCTGGATACTTAGCCGCCTCTCTCCTCCTCAGTGTGGTAAGGTACCCAGGGATGTTTCCCCTTAACATTGATAATGCCAAGGAAAAGGAGAGATGTTAGAAGCCACCTGAGAGGAAAACTGATGGAGAGTGATGCGGGGATTCCAGCAAGGTTAGGTACAATTGTCTCATTTTTATGGTGTGGCAAATTAAATTTAGGTTTTGGCTCCTAAATTTGTTGTGGGACTCTAACTCTCATCTAGAGCCAACATTTCACAAAATTTTACAACTTCACACCATCTTTGACCTTTAAGGACAATGGCCAGTTAGGAGAAAGACCAGTAGGGTCTCTTTCCTCTTCTAGTCTCAGCTTTTCCCTCCCTCCCTCTCTCTGATACACAAGCTGGGTTGATGTTTGGCTATGCTTTGGCCACACCCATTCATCTGTACATCTCTTTGTACCATGTGTTGAGAACAAGGTGGGCTCATGACCCATTTCAGTACCCAGAAGTCATGGCACAGGCACTTCTGTGGGTTGGAGAAAGCTGGGAGGGACCTAATCCTAGCTGGAGCCTCTGGGAGCTTCTTCAACCATGACTCCCACACTCACAACACTGTACCAGGAGGGCAGACCCAGGGTCCAGAGCTGGGAAAAAGCCTACACCAGCAGACAGAGCATAACCTCTCAGCAGGGGAAGAAAATGCATTATATGACTCACTGGCCCAGTGTGACTATCTGCCATGAGTAGAAGGCTATCCTGACAGCCAGACAAAGCCTGATGTGTATACATTCAGCAAATAGTTTATCGAGCACCTATTACTAGTATACCCATTTACACAGTAAGTACTGTGGCTAACACTAATTGTCTTCCTCTAGCACCCATTCTCCTCTTCCTTAGTCATGGAATTCTGACCACCCAGAATAAAGTCTACATTTCCCAGTTTACCTTGTAGCTAGTTGTGCTTTTGTTACCATGATCTGGCTAACAGGGTGTGAGCAGGTGGTCCATGAGCACCTTCCTGAGAAGAGGCACTTTTTTTCTGCCCCTTCTTCCTTCCTGCTGACTGGAATACAAATGTGATGGCTATAGCTTGCACAGCCTTGAACCTTTTGTTGAAGTGGGCAAAGCAGGAGATAGGAGGAAACTGGTTCTCAGAAGACTTCATGAAGCCTGGGTCACAGGTTCAATCTCCAGTAGGGGGTGTACAGGAGGCAGCTGATCAATGATTCTCTCTCATCACTGATATTTCTAGCTCTCTCCCCCTCTCTCTTCTTCTCTCTGAAATCAATAAAAACATTTTTTTTAATGAGTGAATGCAATTCTAGGTGTTCAGCATTTTGTCTAAGCCATACATAGTAACAAGGCAGTAAATGAGATAGACATGCTTCCTGCTCTCATGCACTTGCAGCCTCATATGAAAGCTGGATTTTGGACAAGAAATAATAAGTGTGATGAACTTCATGGGAAGGGTGGTGTGCAAAGGTGACATACAACCAGGAGCTCCACCACAATAACAGAGTGAAGTTTCACATGAATCCTGAACACTGAGCGAGTCAGGAGGTGGAGTGCTGTCATCCCTGAGGTGAAAGGCAGCGTGTTGCACTGGAGTAACTAAAAGGCCAGTGACTGCAACATTGCATTCAAGGCAAGTCTCAAGGAAAAAAAACAAAGAGGCAGGCAGAGGCCCAATCATCCTGGGTCTTCTAAGCCATTGACACTGAAAGCATGGTCCATGGACCAGCAGCTCCATCATTCCCCAGGAGCTTGCTGGACATGCAGACTCTCAGGCTCCACCCAGGCTATGGAACCGGGCTGCATTTTAGTAAGAGCCCCAGGAGGGTGGTGCACATAGGAGAAGTGCTAGTGCAGGGCAGGCCACATTAGGGATTTCTGTTTTGTTTTATATCATTTTGTTACTTTTTCTTAAGAAAATTTGGATGAAGCCCTTTAAGCCTTTAGAAGGGACCTAATCAGATTTGCCTTTTCTTAAAGTTTCTCAGTGAAAAGAATGCATTGGAAACCTAAGTGGATGCACATATATGTAGAAAAAGAGAAGTTTTTTAAATAAAATTGGCTTGTTTATTTGTACAGTGTTGGTAAGGCCAAAATCTGATGGAGATTTTGGCCTTACAAATCATGGCCAGGAAAGAGTTGCAATTCAAGTTCAATGAAACAGGAAAACTTGATGTTGCTGATGAAATCCAAAGGAAATTTTCAGAATTTCCTCTTGCCTTTCTGGCCTTTTCAGGCCTTCCTCTGATTGGCCCACACACAAATGGAAGGAAATCTGCTCAAAATCCACCCATTTAAATGTAAATCTCATCCAAACACCCTCACACAAACACCCAGAATAATGCTTGTCCAAGTATCGGGCACAGTTGCCCAGCCAAGTTAACATATAAAATTAACTATCACAGAAATGAAAACTGGGGAGTCATTGGCATGTGGATGGGCGACAATGAAAGCATTGCTAGTGGGTTGTATTGCTCAGAGAGAGAGAACAAAGGGAGAGCCACAGGGAGCATCACTATTTAATGACGAGGCAGAGGAGATAGCAGGTAGATGGCAAGAGATGAGAAAGACACTTGGCTGAGTCCTTAGAAACCAGCCCATCAAGGAGAGCCATGTGCAGGTAGCAGGGCCACCCAGGTGCAAGATGGGTTCTGTCTCCCATCAAGTAAGTTACCAGCACTGGAGAAAGGCAGAGTAGCTCTGGTATTCAGGAGGCTTACTGCCAACCAGAGAGTTGGCCTCAAGTGCCTGGACAAAAGTGCTTCTGGATAAGACTTGCCTTGGGGATGTGATAGGCCAGAGGTTCTGTTAGCTTCCGTGAAAGCCACAGACAGCGGGAACCTGAGAAACCTAACACAATAAACGAGGTTCTTTTCTGTGCAGGCTGGGGAAACGTTTGTAATACCAGTCCCTGTTTTCTGCTATTTACCACAGAATAGTGATTTCCATACCAGGGTACTTTTGGGGACCAGACGAAGGATCTATAGAGCCACAGTGTTCAAAGGAAATAACAAGGGTAGTAAGATCATGAGATTTGAAGTCAGACAAGCCTCCACTGAACCCTCACTGTGTGATCCTGGACAAGGCATTCACCTCTCTAGTCATCAGGTACCTTGCCTAGAGCAGGATTCTTGGCTACTACTGATTGGTTGTTATACAGATTAGATAATGTGTTTAGCTGTATCTGGCATATGATAAGACCTCTATGTGGTAAATACAAAGAGAATAATCCCTCTGTCCCTATGACAAGACCTTCTTTCTCCTCTTTCTAAAGGCTTCACTCGTCAACACTCCCCCCAACTTTTGCTTTCCCTTTCTATATTTAAATACCATTTTTTTTTGTTATCACTCCACATTCCCTAGCAAGTATTAAAGGTATATATGTGTTCATACAACCAAAAAAGTCCTTTTAAATACATACAAAAATTTTAATGGTCAGTCTCATGTTTGTGTCAACCTTTGAAACTATGCTGGAAATAAAATGCATGAAGTCAGTTATAACTTTTCTTTGCCAGACAGAAATTAGATTGGTGATTGTGGTTGCCAGGGGTTTGGGCCTAGGGGTGGGGGGAAGAGAAATGGGAAGTGACTGCTGATGGGCATGGATTTTTTGGAGGGGTGATGAAATGTTCTGGAATTAGATGGTGACAATGGTGGTACAACACTGTGGATATGTTAAAAACTACTGAGTAGTACACTTTAAAATGATGAATTGTATGCTGATGGAAACAAATAGCTATTGCCTGGGTCAAATAGGGGATTGCCGACTTCCAAGATCAACTGTTACTCAAGCATGAGACACTCACTATCAGACAAGGCATAATTAGGGATTCATAAGTGATCCACAATGACTCTATGATGCCAATGCTAGCCAAGGTGGAAAGGACTGTGAGCATAGCACGGTTCAGGAAAATGGCTCATCATTAGAGGCTGGAGTACATTTCAAGAGGAAGACTTGAGCTGAGGATCAGGAAGGAATACTTGAACTTGAGGAAGTGAAATCAGAGACATTCTGAAGAAGAATCAGGAGTGAGAGATCACGGCCATCTCTGTACTTTGTTGTTGCTGTTGTATTTTTAATTTCATTTTTTATTACAGTATTTCAAGATGCGATGGGAAGACTGGTCTCCAGGGCAGAGGAGTTGGGAAAACAAATCATGGCCAGACAGAGATGAGCAATATTAGACAGTTTCTTGATGGTTGGGCCTTGTCTCAATTTGCAAGGATGCAAGACCTCATTCCTGAGGCCCTTGAGCCTAGCCAGACAGTCAGTCACCATTCATTCTGTTGCATTTGAACCCCTGTATCCTATATCATAGAACTTGCTGGAAAGACAGCCTGTTAGAAAGAAAACATTTTGACTGGGCTGGTCTTTATAATTTTTTATTTACAAGAGTCATCTGAACTCTGTTTGAGGGAAACTAGTTTTCTTTAATATATATGTGTGTGTGTGTGTGTGTGTGTGTGTGTGTGTGTACACACACTAGAGGCCCGGCGCACAAAATTCGTGCACGGGGCTGGGGGGGGTGGGGAGAGGAGTTGTCCCTCAGCCCAGCCTGCACCCGGTAGGATCGGGCCTAAACAGGCAGTCGGACATCCCTCTCACAATCCAGGACTGCTGGCTCCCAAATGCTCACCTGTCTGCCTTCCTGATTTCCCCTAACTGATTCTGCCTGCCAGCCTGATCACCCCCTAACCACTCCCCTGCCAGCCTTATTGATGCCTAACTGCTCCCCTGCCAGCCTGATTGCCCTAACTGCCCTCCCCTGCTGGCCATCTTGTGGTGGCCATCTTGTGTCCACATAGGGGCAGCCATCTTTGACCACATGGGAGCAGCCACCTTGTGTGTTGGAGTGATGGTCAGTTTGTATATTACTCTTTTATTAGATAGGATAGAGGCCTGGTGCACGGGTGGGGGCCAGCTGGTTTGCCCTGAAGGGTGTCCCAGATCAGGGTGGGGGTTCCCTTGGGGTGTGGGGTGGCATGGTCGAGGGGCCTGTGGTGGTTTGCAGCCCAGCCACATCCCCTGGTGACCCAAGAGGAGGCCCTGGTATCTGGGATTTATTTATCTTCTATAATTGAAACTTCGTAGCCTTCAGCAGAGCCAAGCCTCCTGCTTGCTCCATGGCCACAGCCATTTTTGTTGGGATTTATTTATCTTCTATAATTGAAACTTTGTAGCCTTGAGTGGAGGCCTGGGCCTGCCAGGGTGTGTGGAAAGCTTGGCTTCCTCCATTGCCGGGGAAACACAAGCCTCCTGTTCACTCTGTGGCCACAGCCATCTTGGTTTGTCTAATTTGCATACTCGCTCCTGATTGGCTGGTGGGCATGGCTTGTGGTGTAGCAGAGTGATGGTTAATTTGCATATTACTCTTTTATTAGCTAGGATATACACACACACACTGAATGGCCAAATTATTATGATCTCTGAATGCATAATAATCTGGACACTCAGTGTGTGTGTATATATCATGTATGTGTATATATATATAATATTATATTATATATATAATATATTAGAGGCTTGATGCATGAATTCGTGCATGAGTGGGGTCCAGCCAGCCTGGCCGGGGGAGGGGACATGGGCAGTTGGCCAGCCTGCCTGCTGGTCAAACTCCTGGTCAAGGGGACAATTTGCATATTAGCCTTTTATTATATAGGTATACACTGCGTGGCTAGATTATTATGCGTTCAGAGATCATAATAATCTGGCCACTCAGCATATATAGTGCTGATCATAATAATCTGGCCACTCAGCATATATATATATATATATATATATATATATATATATATATATGTAGTGCTTTGAAGCAGAGGGGAATTCCTAGGCGGCCATCTTATTTTATGTGGGTGTGAAGTGAAAAACCTCTCATTTTTGTAAGCCCAGGGAAGGCCCATGAAGTAGGAACAAAATGAATATGCACGCAAACTTTAAACACCACTTTGAAATCCAGGGCGGGCTTTGTTGGCTAAACCACAGCCCATCTGGGAGGCTTCAGTGAAAAGGATTGCAAGAGGTCTTGATGTTTCTGTAAAATACCAAACTGCCATGCCAAGGAAGATGGTCGAGCCCAGAGCCCAAAGGCCACATAGATGTGGTTCATTCCTAGGACCTGGGACAGACCTACCTGGGCCTCTTCAGCGGAATCAGGACACCAGTGGATGAGCATGTCGAGAGAGTGGATGCAGTGGGAGCACCCTGGCATCTCCCCCAACCTGAGGCAGATCGTGCCACTGCCCTGCCCATGGATGCCCAGACCCTGAGCCACCGACAGGTGGGAGGGACTTATATCCACAGTCTTGTATCCCATTTTACTGGAATATCTTATAAGCTCCTTCTGGGATGATGGAAGTCTGGATCTATGACATTCTTTTATCTCTTGGTATTAACATTATTATTTTGTTAGCAGTATAACATGGTATGGCTACTATTTAAATATCCCCAGTCCCCATTTCTCACACACACCCCCGCCCCCGAAGAACTTGTCTGCTCTGAAAAAAAGTGGTTTGGGGTAAAGTGAAAGTTTTTTAACATCCATTTTCCAGATGGACCTCTCTGTTAAATGTTCACACACACACACACACACACACACACACACACACACACACAGAGCTAATCCATGTGGAATGCTCCTAAGTGAATATGATTGTTTACTAGACTTCTTAGTCCATTTTATGGCATTTTATAATAAAATATCAGCAAGCTCATAAAGAGAGCTTTTTTTAAGGTCCATAATCTCTCTAACCATAACAAAAGGGCGGTAAATATATTGTACAAGAGTGCGATGGAAAAAATGTGCTAAAGTATTTCCATAAATCAAATGTAGCACTTTGGCGTTGACTCTAAAGCATTAAATTTAGTAAATTAGAACCAGATGATTTTAAAATAGAAACTTACACAACTTTACGGTGTGATTTTTTTTTTCAACACAAGTTTATCTTCATGAAGTTCCCTTGGCTGCTACCGAATAGGTATTTAACAAGTGAGGGCAGCATCTGGGTATTATTCATCTTTGTAACTTCCATGGTGCTTCACATTCTATTGGGCATTTAGTAAGTATTGGTGGACAGATGAATGCAATCTGAGCAGCAATTAACAAGTACAAGTTAATTGGCAAGGAAATGTAATATAAATATTTATATGGATCTACAGGTAAACAGAACACTGCTACCCCACCCTTAATAGTAAAACTGTCTTGTTCTTTCTTTCATTGTTTAAAAATGTGTGTGTAAATCAATGAATTTGAAATAAGAGTGTCTATCTGCTTCTCACTGAGTTACCATGCCCCCAACGACCATCACTCTGGAATTTTCCTAAGGCATAAGTTTGCATTCTATTTCTGCTATCATAGGACCCATAGAAAACGCCTTTTGTCATTTCCCCCTCCACTCTCAAACACAATTTTACAACATAGCTGGTGCCTACCTTAAGCATAATCTGGAAATTCAATGCAACATGTCAACTGAGAAGATCCTAAATGTGGTGCCACAGGGGTGCAAATTGCCCCAAGGAGAATACTTTCTGCAGAGGGTTAGTAAGGACACTCTTTTTGCAAGTGAAAGAAGCTCCACTTCATCTAGGTTCCTGAAAACAAGCATGTTTGTTGCCTTAGGAAGTAGGTTGTCTAAGAGCAAACTTCCGAAATGGTTGGATCCAAAGGCACAGACAATAGGATCAGGGCTTTTGCCATGCCAGATAGCGTTGCTTCTTTTTGCATGTGGATTCATTCTCTTTTACTATAGACACTCCCCACAATGAGAAAAAGATGTTTACTGCCAAGCATAGATTTATAGTTTATGATCCAAAGAAAAAGAAGCCCTCTCCATCCCAACCTTTATTTACAAAATCTCACACTGACTCCTTTTGAGTCACATGCCGATTTCTTGGACCACTCACTGTGGACAAGATTATACATTCACGTCCTATCTGATGTGACAGACCAACTCTGAGTGGTGTTTGGGGAACTCCATTAATGGATGAATAGAAAGGAGGATATTTGTGTCATAAATATTGAGGGTCTAAAATTGACATGGCATGTGGGAAGTAGGGGGAAAAAGAAGAAGAAACAAAAAATAACCGGAACTTTTGATTCTAGGTACCTAGGACAATGGAGGCATCATAAAAAGAAATAGTTAAAAGTAGACAGTATTTCATGGGAAAGTTCATATGTGAAATTGGCATCATAAATAGAAACATAATAGTTAATGGTAGATACTGTTTCATTGGGAAGTTTATATGTGTAATGGCAGGGTTCTTCAGAGAAACAGAAACAATAGACCAATAGGATATGAGAGAGAGAAAGAGAGAGAGAGAGAGAGAGAGAGAGATTTTAAGGAATTTGGCTCACATGATTGTGGAAGCTGACAAGTCCAAAATGTGCAGAGCAGCTGTGAGGCTGGAGACCCAGGGAGGAGTTGATGTTGTAACTTGAACACAAAGGCTCTCTGGAGCAAAGTTTTCTCTTCCTAGAGGACATCAGTCTGTTTCCTCTTTACGCTTCCACCTGATTAAATGAGGCCCATCCACATGATGGAGGGTAATCTGCTTTACTCAAAGTCTCTGACTTTTTAGCTGTTCTCAGCTAAAAAATATATCTTCACAGTAACGTCTACACTAGTATTTAACCCAATATCTGGGTACTTTGGCCTAGCTCAATTGACATATAATTAACTGTCACAATATGTAGATATGAGGAGTTATTGAGAAGCCTCTAGAATATTTCAGTGCAGGAGAAACTGAGAGTTTGGAATTCAAACCACAGGTCCAGAGATGTGATTGTCATCAGCATAGAAATGAGAATAGAAGTCATTGAAGACAAGCAGCTAAATAAAGGAGAGAATCCGGAAGGGAAAGGGCTGTGGGTGAAACCTTGGGGAGAGTCTACCTGAGAAGAAGACAGAGGAATATTGGTGAGAGTAGAAGAGAAAACCCAAGGAGGGAACTGAAGGAAGAGACCGTTTCTAGACAGGGGTGGTGGAGAATGCCCGGAGCCAGGAGATGCGAGGGACCCAGGAGGCCCCCACTGCTTCCTGGATGGCGGGGTCTGAAGCTGTGCTCCTCCAAATGGGACCTGCTCTGCTCACCAGACCACACCCCTCACAGGCCACACCCACACAGGCCACACCTACACAGGCCACACCTGCACAGGCCACATCACACCCTGCACAGACCACACCCCACACAGGCCACTATGACAGCGACACTGGGAGGGAGCCCTTCACAGCTCTGACAACAATTAGACAAGACTCATTTTACATCAGATGAACTCTGTAATAGTAACAACAAACAAAGCTTGTTTTTTGTTTATTTTTTATTTATTTATTTTTTTTAGCTAGATTTTGACAGTTTTCATTCCACTTCACTTTTACAAAAGACCTATATTAGTACCTGGAGAGTGGTGATGCCCAGCTCCTGCCTGGGAACTGCACTTAGAGCTCCAAACTGTGAACACTGGGCATTATCTCCATTTATTTTGTGCACCTGTTAGCAATCACTTCTTCACTGTATGCCATTTCAGTTTCATAGGACCACTCTGCTTTTGGATAGTGAGGGAAACCGGTATCTGATGGATTGGGAATGGAAAACAATGAACTTAATGGTGGAGAACTTGAGATCACTGGCCTGGATGGTGATGGATGGAATGGATACAGGACCAGAGGCAAAGAGGTTTGAGTGTGAGGCTGGACTGTCCACCTTCTGATCCTGGCATTTGAAAGAGAGAAGACTTGGTCTGATGTTGGGAGAAGGAGAGGTGGCAAAAGGAAGGCCCTGAAGGACTAGAGAATGTATTGATGGTCCATGCTCACTCATCCACATAATAAAGTAGGAAAGTCTGGAGTTCTTTCATAATCATTTGGCAGCAAAGCCTGATCTGGATTGGCCTGAGGTGATGCATAGTCTTTTCTTACCCCACTTGATATGTACCCCACTGGTGCATCCAACAGCCAAAATATGAATGAGTTTGCATATGAGATGCTGGCCTGGGTCCCACAGGGAGTTTTGTAGTATGTAGTGTGGATGCTAAATCTGTTTCTAAAATCTGAAATATTCTGAATTCCACAACTCATCTGGCCTCCAGGTTTTTGAACAAGGAACTGTGTATCTGTATTTAGGATGAGGATGATGTGAATGTACTTGTAGAGAGCAGGATGTGAAAGATTAAGGGTGCAAATGAGAGAAGGGAGAGTTGGATAGCTGAATCTCAGCATGGGCTTGAAAGGGAAGAATAAAAAGCACATTGCTGTTGGGTAAGGAGGAAAGAGTTTTTCTGGCTGACCAGAGCTTCACAGGAGATGGCTTTTGGAGATGTAGAGCGATTCTGAGATGGCAAAATCTAAAGAAAGCTGGGGAACACGTGGCCCCTGTCTTTTTAGGGCAGGAAGGGCATAAGCCTTGTTTCTTCTCCCAACTCTCCACCCACCCGAAGACCCAAAGCTCCAAAGGCTAGTTAGAGCATGAGTCATGAGAACCACAGGCGATAAAGTTCAAGAAAACCCTTGCAACACCCCCTTTTCTACATCCTCTAGTCTGAAATCACAGGGTGCCAGGACTTAAGCAAATTAAGGGAACTTATACTTAACATCTGTAAGCCTCAGTGGTGTGAGTGAGTGGGCCTGAGAGTTTGGTGCACGCTCATTAACAGGGCTCCCCTCGGCTTCTCTTATAAAGGAGGGAACCACTCTTTATTTCTCCGTTTCAGTGGGCAGAACGGAATGCGCTCTCCGCACTCCACACAGAAAGTCCAGGGTGGATGCTGGTGTATGCACCACCGCCCACTCTCCAGCCCACGCTGGAGAAGCATTCCTCCAGCAGACAAAATAAAAAGTTGCTGATAGCTGGAGCACTTTGTTTGCTTTCTAAAATGAATCAAACTCTGTACACGCTTGGATTTAACAGTGTGGGTTGTGCTGGGTCCCCACAACACATTCCTTTCATCCTGCCGCCCCCACCCCCTACCCCAGGCCCTGCATTACTCAGATTCCTTTGACTCGCTCATCAGCGCCAGCTGGCGGCCGCCTGGGCTGGCCAGACAGTCCAGATGCCCTGGGACAGAGCCTGCTGGACATTCACTGGCCTCAGCGGATAAGAGCTGTGAGGGACAGGAGGCAGCCTTTCTTGGAGCACTGGGTCAGCTAGCCTCTTATAGGGCCCCAGGGGGAATAACATGGCCAAAAAACAAAGAAATGGTTTACCCAGTGCCTCCAGGAAAGGGGTAGTTTGCTGTCTAAAACACCCACCCCCGTGTCCCCTATTCTTTCCCATCCCACCTCCACCCCGGAGGGATACCGGGTGCAGGATATGGAAGGTGATTTTCAGTGGCCAGTGTGTCTGCAGAATGCCAAAGCTCAGGAGTAGATGGGAAACAGAGCAGACAGCTCCATCCAATAACTTTGGACACACATTTCTCTGCTTATTCCTGTAGCAAAAAGTGGAGAGTGGGAAGGGGGCTGCAAAGTTCTAGCCCATTAGGTCATGCTATCATGTCACAGCATATATTTGATCATAATAGGTATGTGAGGAGGAGTCAGGAAGACATTTCAAATTAAGACCATATAAAGGAAGAACAAAAGTTAGCAAGAAGGAAACGTGCTGTCTTTGCCCCTTCTTACTTAATACATATTATATAGCACTTTTATTGTGTTGGGCAGTGTCTTTAGAAAGAGTAGAAGGCCATCCTCCATCCAGGCATAGAATCCTGTTTATTTGGTCTTAGCCGATCACGTTGACCTTTGTAAAAATCCAGTCTAAAGTTTCTACCAGCAGAAGAGATTTCTATGTTGGTTTCATATAACGAATTGTTTACTTGGACAAACTAAAGCACGCAATAGCAGAGCAGATTTGGTAGCACT
This sequence comes from Corynorhinus townsendii, assembly GCA_026230045.1. NCBI lineage: Eukaryota > Metazoa > Chordata > Mammalia > Chiroptera > Vespertilionidae > Corynorhinus > Corynorhinus townsendii. Next base: position 135,660,897 of record JAPDVU010000002.1, on the reverse strand, counting down.
ACTAGTATTTCATGGCTAGAGAAAACAAGAGAGAGCCTTTGCCAGGCAGTCTGCACAATTTTATTATTAAACTCCTTTTGTTCCATTGAACTTCATTTCTTGGCCCAGCTGCATGCATATAAATAGTAGAAATCTCAACCTTTACACATTTATGAAGATAAATAATCCTAAACCTTTATTATGAGCTTCTAATTTTTCACATAATTTCACCTCTAAATTAACTCCCTCAAATACTAAATACTAAATGCTAAAACGCTTGTCATATTTCACGGCAGTTGAGTGAGTTTACTTAACATATAAATTGATCTGTTACACTATTTAGTTCTTTAGGGGGAAAGGAAGTGATTAAGTATTCCAAATATATATATATGTACTAGTATATGTATAACATCAAAAAGTTCACAGTTTTTCTAAAATCAAGTTAAGGTATTGCCCACAATCACCTCATTTACAGGGATCTACATGAGTGACACAGTATTACATGTATTATTTCATGGTTAATCAAGGACTGAGAGGGGCCTACAACACTCAGTATTATCGCTTCACCCTCGCTTTGACTAAAAGCCACCTGAAAGAGTTGGGATGGAAGGCATAAAGCAGTGGGAAGTGGGCTGGGGGAAGGAGGGTGGTAGGTTTTTTAAAGGGCAGTAACAATGACATACTATTGCCTGAGTGAAAAGGGTCAGTGAGACCTTGTAAAGTCTTCACAGTGTGGGACCCCACTACATCATGCAGGAAAGAGAAATTCAGAAAAATCATTTCTAATCTCTGTTGGTTAGAGCCACACCCAACCCCAGGTGGCTCGCCATTGAGTGAGAATAAGAAATAAATCAGGGAGGAACCAAATCAGAATTAATTTGGAAATCATGAGTCAACAAGCCTTTTTAGTAAACACCCCCTGCAGCAACACATATTTTTAAACAATTCCTTTAACATCTCTTTCAGAAAACAGAGTTTCTCCCTAGAACCCTGTTTCTCTGTTGCTAAAAACAGGGGGGAGTGGGGTTGGGTGGCCTTCCTGAGATCTCTTGTGCCAAAATGTTAGTGGAAGGAAAAATCAATGAAAATTCCATTCCACAGCACAAAGAAGCAAGCACCAGAGACTGTTCTCAGAGCTTCTTTCTAATAATAGACTTTCATTCAGACCAAGATCGTGACCAGCTCAACAGATAAAAAGGAACTAACTATTGCCTGGAGTGAAAGGTGTTGTTCCCCCTGCCTCTGAAAGTCACTTATGTTTCCCACATTGACATCAGTGAAGGCTGGGCACATGGACAAGAAATAGGGCTTTGAGAAGACATAAGATGAAGTTCAGTTACCTACATAGGTGCAGAGGGGGATACAACTAAAGAAAAGACAGAATCCATTTCCACAAGTTGCTTAAATCTCATTGTGGAGAAGGAATTCTTCCGGTGAAATAGTACAAGGCAATAACTAAGCACTAAATGATATGCTACACACGTAAAATTGTACACAGAATTATAGGATTCCTTTTAATGTGTAGATTCCAAAACCTCACACCAGACCTACTAGATCCAAATGAATAGGGAGAAGTCTGAGCATTCAAGGTTGTTTTTTAAGGGAGGTCAGATTTGAGAAGCACTGTGGTCATAGGTGATGAGAAATATAGAAGGTGGTTGGGAAAACATCAACAATGGAGAGATTTTTCTAGGAAATAATTGATGAAGAAGATGGAGTTCAAAGTGGGGCCAAGATGTGATATAGCTAAGCAGACCGATAAAAGAAGGGCAGTCTAGGCAAGAAGGACTCCACACAGATAGGCTTCAAAGTGCCAGTGAGTAAGGGGATGTGTGATTGTATGCACCCTCTAGTCGCCACTCAAGAACAATACCTGTTCCTCAGTTAGACTTAGTCCCACTAGGGTGAAGATGCTACCTTACTGAACTGACTTGGACAACAAAGGCACCCAGAGGAGGCCTTGGGCAGTATAGCACACTACGGTCTCAGAAGCCAGAAAGCCTGTGCTCACATGCCAGACCTGCCATTCACCCGCCTATGACTTTGTGCAGGTTGTAGTTCTGTGACACGTAAAACTTACCTCAGAGGGCTGTTGTATTAAATGAATATTTAAAAACTGATGTTTGTGAATATCTAGCACAGGACCTGGCACCAGGGAGAGTTTCAATCAAGACTGAATGAGCTAGGACCCAGTCGGGTTGAAGGAGAAAACTCTCAAGGGCTTATCTTTGTTTGAGGAGGTTTATGGAGCCTTGTAGAATTAAGTAGTTGTTGCATCATTTTATTTTTTGAAAGAACTTTGGTCTATGTAGACTTTTTACAAACCAGTATCAAGCCCAGCCAGTGTGGTTCAGTGATTGAGCATCGACCTATGAACCAGGAGATCATGGTTCAATTCCAGGTCAAGGCACATGCCCGGGTTGTGGGCTCAATCCCAGTAGGGGGTATGCAGGAGGCAATTGATAAATGATTCTCTCTCATCATTAATGTTTCTATCTTTATCTCTCCCTTCCTCTCTGAAATCAATAAAAATACATTTATAAAAAATAAAATAAATAAAAACCAGTATCAAACTAGAAATGGTAAAGCATAGCCCTAGAATGGGTATTTCTAGATTGTTTCTCTGTAGATATGGCAGTCTGAACTTAAGGATGGATGTATCTTTCACTATTATATAGAGTGTGAGTTGACAAACTTTTTCTGTAGAGGGCCAGATAACACTTTTTTTTTGGATTTGCAGTCTACCACCTCTGATGCAACTCACACAAGTCTGCCATTGCAGCTCAAAAGACAAAGGTAAATGAATAGGTGACTGTGTTGCAATGAAGCTTTATAAACACCGAAATTTGAATTTCATGTAATTTTCACATCTCATGAAATAGTGTTCTTCTTTTGATTTTCCCCCAACCATTTAAAAATGTAAAATCTATTCTTTGCTCATAGATCATATAAAAACAGGCATCTGCCAACCATAGTTTTCTAACTGACCCCTGTCCAAGAGGCAGAACTGGCGCGTGCCTCCAATTGGTTCTGAAAAGGTGCATCTTAGCTCCACTTCTAAAACTGCACTGCTGCCTTAAACATGAATTCCTTTCCTGGGCTCCAAGCAGAACCTCCAGATAACACACTTTCTTTGAAGTTACATTTATCCTCTTATTTATTCATTCAGCAATAATTTAAGCACCTATAAGGTATAAGCCTGCACCGTGTTAAACAAGACAGCACCTGGTCCCTTTGGGGTTCACCTTAAAACTGGAGAAGCAAACATCAACAAATCATTATGGCCTGGCTGGCGTGGCTCAGTTGATTGAGTGTCATCCTATGCACCAAAGAGTGACTGGTTTGATTCCTTGTCAGGACACATACCTAGGTTTTGGGTTCAGTCCCCTGTCGGTGTACATGTGGGAGGCAACAGATCAAAGTTTCTCTCTCACTTCTCTCTCTCTCTCTCTCTCTCTCTCTCTCTCTCTCTCTCTCTCTCCCCCCCCCTTCCTCTCTCTAAAATCAGTAAAAACCTATTTTTTAAAAATCATTATGATACAATGTGATAATAGGCCAAGTTCCAAGTACAATGCTGGCATAGTAAAGGGAAGGAGGAATTGGTTCTGAAAGGCGGAGGTGGACAGGGTGGGAGGCGTTAACAAGGAAACACAAAAGAGTCAGTGTCGGGCCTCAGCTTGACAGCAGAGGAGTGAAGGGAAGACACCGTCTATGCAAAGGCATCGTCTATGCAAAGTCAGGCCGGTACACACATGTCTTGGATTCAGTGAGTCGTCCCCCATCCCTTCCCCATGCAGCTAGAGTGTGGGATGTGGGTAGGGAGATAGTGGCAGATGAGTCCAGAAAGGGAGGGTGGGCTCAGATTACAATCCACAGTGCAGATTTTGTGTTTTAAGGCACTGAAGTGTCCCCTAGAGGTTTTTAAACATAGTAGTAATGTGATCGGCTCTGTAACTCTAGAAATTAAACAGGTAGCAGTGTGGGAGCAGGGAGAGATTTCAGGCAGGAAAATTACAAGGCATGACTGTACTGAAGCAAATGAGACACAGAGGACTGCCGGAAAGCACTGATTGTGGTCCTGATGCAAGTGGGGGGCTGGTGTAAGGTGCCCACCCTCAGAGCAATGACTTTATCCTCTGTATGAGGGCTGAACTAGATGGCTCCTGAGGTCACTTCCTGCCCACACATGCTCTGACTCTGCCCTTCACTCTTAGAGAGCAGCCACACAGGCCCCTCCCAAGTGGTGGACTGAAGAATCTCTTCCCTCTAGCATCCCCTTGATTTTTTGCTGTATCCATGCTAGTGGCAGCTGGAAAATAGTTTGGACAGAATTTGATGCCATTGCCCTTGCTCCTGCCTACACATGAGCATTTTGGGAGACAGAGTCCTTGGCAGACAAGCAGGCAGGTGGAAAGGCTGATGGGCGGAGAGAGTGCTGGTGAGCACAGGTAGGAGCTGAGCCCATTTTAGCCCATGGGAGTACTGGGGTGATTCTATAAACCAATCAACAGCACTGATATCAATATAGCATGATTTAAACAGTATTTTTGCCCCCAAAATCTCAGGTAATCGATGGAGGAAATGTTGTTTCTCTATTCATTGAGAGAATTTGTGTTTCCTCAAAGGATTTTGAAGAAAAATTTCTAGATGATGTTAATGAAGTAAAAACTACCTGCATGATATGAACTGCATGAAGACCGGAACACAGTATTTTAACTAATAGCCTTCAGTCCTTACGTGTTTAAACAAAGGATAAAACAGAGAGAAACAGATCACAGCATTCCTGCTCACAAGGCTCCAGTGACTCGCAAGGCTCCAGTCACACTCAGGAGAAAATTCAAACTGCTACCACCTATCTCTCTGAGCTTGCCCTTTCCAGGCCTCCCCTGAGTGCCCCCCTCGGGGCACCTGGACTGCTTGCTGTTCTCAAACACACTAAACTCTTTCTTCCTCAAGCCCTATCCATGGGTCAGGCCCTCTGTCTAGAATGTTCTTTTCCCTGGTCTTTGAGTGGATCCCTCATGTTATTCAGATTTCTGATGTAATATTACCTCATTAGAGAGACTTACCTGATCATTCTCTCTAAAGTAAAACACCTCTTCCCTCCAATCCTAGGCTGTTTTTCTCTAGCAATTTTTCCTCCTTAATTTTCCTTCATTTATTTCCCTTCATTTAATTATTGTCTTCCACTCCCACTAGACTGTAAGCTCCATGCGGGTAAGAACCTGTCTGGGCTGCTGAGTATTCTCCCCACAGAGAACAGTACCTGGCACATGGTAGGCACTCAGTTGGCATTTGTTAAATTAGAAAGCTGCCCTATGAAAGGATGGCATACAGATGAGGGGATCCACCCCCTTTTTCTGAATGCCTGCCACACGTGTCTATAAGTCTAGTGGTAATCATATTCTAACTAATAAACTAATTAAATATTTATATTACTTATGTGCTGTATTTAACAATGTGATGTAATGTATTAATAAAGTAATGTGTAGTATTAAAATTATAATTAATAATGGTAATGATCATAAACAACCATTTATTTAGATCTTACTATGTGCCAAGTACTATCGACTTCTATCCATATTATCTCATTTAATCCTCAGGATGACCCTAGCAGGTAGATATTATTAGTTTCTCAATATAGACTTCAGGACACCAAAATCGGAAGTTAAGAAATTTGTTAATGTTCTAACACAACTTTATCTGCCTCCAATACCCTTGTGCTTTTCTTTATATGATTAAAATTCCAGTGATCCAAACCACCTTGAAATGAATCTCAGGTAGATGTTTAAGTGTCTTACTGAACAAGACAGAAACAGGAAAGTGGGAGGACCACTTGGTATGAATTAAGCTTTCCAACTAGAGCAGTGGTTCTCAACCTGTGGGTCGCAACCCCTTTGGAGGTCAAACAACCCTTTCACAGGGGTTGCCTAAGACATCTTGCATATCAGATATTTAGATTACGATTCATAACAGTAGCAAAATTATAGTTATGAAGTAGCAACGAAAATAATTTTATGATTGGGGGTCACCACAAATGAGGAACTGTATTAAAGGGTCGTGGCATTAGGAAGGTTGAGAACCACTGAGCTAGAGAATTAGATGACAAAAGGCCCTAACAGATGCTTTGGGAAACTATTTGAAAGCAGTAAAATGGGGTGAGACACTACTCAATGGTACTCATCAAACAAAACAGAAGGAGGGTTCAACTTTACTGTGTAGGAAGCCAAAGGAATGTTATCTAGATCTCCTGGAGGCCATGAGACTCATCTTACAGATGGGAAGGCCTTTGTCTAATCCAGGCAGACTCGGAAAATAGTTTCCTGCAAAATAACGACTCTCCCATGAGTCTGCGGGACTGTTCAGAAGATCCTCGCAGTGCCGTACGCTGCATGCTTAATTTGTGTTCAGAAAGACCTTGAAAAGTCACTCAGGCTCATTTTCACTCAAGGCTAAATGAGGAAAATCGAGGCCTGTTGGATGCCAGAACCAGTATGTCAACCTCATTATGACTGCCTGGGGGTCATATCCAGGGAATAGGTGCCACATTAAATTTTGAACTGAATTGTGAGCCCTGGATCTGGAAACCACTTTTGTGGGGCAGCTGTTCTCCTGTGCTTTTTGCTTAGATCATAAAATTAGTGTTAATCCATTGAGAATTTCTTGGGGTGAGGGAGACAAATCAAACAGATTCTGGTCCAACTTGGCCAGGAAAAAAATAAGGACTGTGTTTTCCATCCCAGGCATGCACTCTGGTTGGTGTCCGTCCCACTCAGGGACAGCTGTTGTCTGCACTCAGCACGTCTGAATCCTGAGGCCCACTGGAGAGGAATTGTCCCTCACCTCTTTGTCCTTCAGAAAAGTTGCCAAAGGTGACCATTTCTGTCTTTTCCTGGGTAATGGCTTTCTCTACAGAAATCATGAAGCTGAACCAAATGTTCTGTGCTTCACTGGAGAGAGACTGGTCTTTTTAACCAGGCTCATCAAACAGCATTCTTTTTGTTGTTCCCCGGATAATAAGCGTTGGTGGGTTAATGGGCCATCTTCAGGAGAGAGGTCAGAAGGAAAAACTGCAGTGTTAGAGCTGGAGCTAGAAATGCCAACCATCAAAGAACATAGTACTCAATAGACAGTGATGATCTATAGGGCGTGCACTGGCCAGCCCCATCTGAGGGGTCACATCTAACCTTTATCCTCAGCAAAGTCAGAGACGGTCGCTGAATGGGGCTGACACTTAATTCTGTGAGGCCCTCATGAGAAGTTGGCCAGGGAAAGTCTGGTGCCTGGGCTAGGGAGTTCCTTTCACTGAGGGAGAATTGTATTCTGGCTCCTTGCAGACTGACTTCGCAAGTACTTTGAACACTGAAAAGAACAAAAAAAGCAAACAGCCACACAAAAAAGGAAGGGAGGGAGGAGAGAAGGAGAGCTAGAGAGATATCAGCAGGGGTAGTTAGTAAAAAGGGGCCCGGAGACAGAAAACCTTTTGTTCCCCAGAGTTCGTTTCATGTAGAGATTGTGAGGTGAATAGCTTTCAAATGAAATGGGTTTATGAAGGAGTTGCTAGGTCACAGGAAGCACGACTTTCAGATTGCTTTGTGAATTCTATTTCTTTAAAACTTAGGTTAATCTTAACAATTTATCTCCTTTTCCCGTTTATTTTTGGGGGCGTTGGAGTAAAGTTGGGAACGGTTCCCCACTTTGTTTTATTTCCACCCTTTCTTTTAATGTAAGAAGAAATGATCACATTACAAGTTCTTTGTCAGGAATTTTCATAAGTTAAGAAGTGGGCGGGGCATCACATTACCTTGGCCCACTAGCCAATGGTGGGACGGTATGCAAATACAATCCGTGATAGGCCCGCCTCAGTGAAAACAGTGAGCTCAGAAGCTTTGGAGCTTAGCTCTGCGCTGCGACTGACAAACCTGCCCCAGCCCGGGACGGCTCACTTTCATTTAGCACTGCACTCGATGGAGGGGCGGACTCGCCTGTGCTTCATGCAGTCTAACTAGTGTGTAGGGAAACGGCTCAATTCACCGCTGCCGAGATGAAGTATAAGGTAAGAGAGTGCCTTTTACATAGGTTGTGTGTGTGTGTGTGTGTGTGTGTGTGTGTGTGTTTCCTACTGTGACAACTCTACAGAGACCCCTGTGTGCCCGAGAGAGTTTTGAGATGGGTCTCAGTCACTGAGGTTGGCATAGCAGCCAGCAGGCAGGACCCAGTCTCAGATCCACTCCCGGAGTTCACCGTACACCCGAGTCCATCTCCTCTGAAAATTTTGGAGGATTGGTCTTAGAGCCTGCCTGTAGCAGCCATAGTAGAGCAGAGGGTGTCTGACTTAAAGCGGAGCACGTATTAGCTCAAGTCTCCCAGCTCCCCCAGGCCTGGCCTCCACTGTCTGGGGGAGCCCGGGAGATGTAATGAGAGAGGAATCAGCACTGCTGAGTCTCAGACTCCTGAAGCAGTTTTCAGCCTATGTTTTAAAGCGTTTGGTCTGGGAGGCAGTTAGCCATGTGTACTTTTGGTGGGAGAGATTAAAAGCCCCAGGTACTACTATAATAGCTGATGATGAAGAATTTTGACATCTTTAAATGATGTTGGTTATAAGAACAAATGAGTGTTTGCCTTTTCTTGAAAACACTTTTATTGGCATTTGAATGGACTGAGGGTCTGAAGGCTGAGGTCAGTTTGTTGTCCCTGAATTTTGCAGAGTGCCGTAACACTTTGGCAGCATTTCCCCCCATGCATTTACACCATTATTTGTGTGTTTATTCTTGGCAAAAGGATTATAACTTGCTCAGCATATCGCATTTTAAGTCGCCCCCCATTTAGGAGGCAAGCAACTCCAAGGGACACTGTACCAAAGCAGGTTGCAATGAATAGGGTGTGAATTTTCCTTGGAGTATAAATATATCTATTCTAGAATAGATACAACTCCTAGTGCTAAAAAAAAAAAACGTGCTATTATTAAAATGAACTCTGGCCAGGTGGCTATGCTTTGGGATTGGCAATTTGTATTACCTGTCTGACCTTCAGGACTGTGCTAGCTGGGAGTTACTTTGCTTTCTCTCTGAATTATGTAGCTTTGGGCCCATCCTTTTTTAATGTGATGTTGTAAATACTTGGATCTGGTAATAGCCACTAGCTAACCTCAGTGATAAATCTTTTGTTCAAACATTATAAATCTTATTCAAAGCTCTAAATCTAAGTGGTGAAAGTCTTTGCTTATAAAATCTGAGTTACAGTTCTTGAAATTTGGAGACACAGGTATCGGTTACCACTCTACTATCAGCTTTCCATTATCTGCTTCAATAGGAAAGATTAGAGGAATGGATAATCTTAATATTTTACTTCAAGATGCAACCAGAAACAAACCCTTCCATCTGACAGGAAAGTTCTCTTAATGTCATTCACCCCGTACAGCCACAATTTCCTTATTCAGAGCAATGATAGGACTAGACAGTGCTTAGCCAGCAGTGAGTCTGCCCCTCCTCTCTCTGTTGCTGAGCTTTAGTTCATAAAAATTGGCTTGCAGGGAAAAAAGAGAATATATAAATATGTTCATACATTTATTATTGGAAAGTATAAATGACTGCAATTAACAATGAGCACTGCAATCTAGAAAGTGACAAAGTCTAGAGTCACTTTTATTCAGTTACCTCCTCATATTTTGTTTTACTCTGACGGAACGGAAAGAAAACATCATAGCAACAGATGATGTAAGTTATGATTGGCATTCATGGAGAAATCCTGCCTCTCGCCTGGGTCTTACTAGTGTTGAATACCCTGCCAAGTGATGTAAATACATGATTTTTATTAGGTTGTGGACACTTTCACCAGATAAAAATACTAACTTCTCCAACTGACCAAATGACAGATTGACACCTTGCAGTGACTACAAAATGAGCCAATAGCTGAAGCAATCTACTTTCCCTTTCTTATCAGCCTGTTTTCTCTCTAGTCAATAAGAGACAACTTGAAGGAGAGAATTTTGTAATTTTAAGTAGGAGATGACACAAAGGTGAAGGAGCGATAAATAACATTTCTTAAGACACCTTGACAATACAACATTGTCATCTTTAATTTTCCCAATAACTCTATGAGGTGGGTATGATTATACTTGTTTTCAAATGTGAAATTATGGTATAGAGAGGCTAAATAATTTATCCAAAGCCACATGGCTAAAAAAGTGGTGGAGCTGAGATTTGAACCAAGTCTATCTGGTCCCAGAACTTGCGACTTTAAATCACTATTAGAGAAAAAGAACCATCTGTGACTTCTCTAAAGTATTCTCTGTGACTGCTGCTTTCTTCTCCCAGAAAATTTAAGACTATTTCATTGAAACTATTCCAGCAGGTTAGAGTTTTTGTTGTTGGTGGTGGGTTTGTTTTTGTTTGGTTTGGTTTTTTGTTTTTTTAGGCAGTATCTCCTCAAAGCAAAGTGAAATGCATGTTTCATAGTTACTTGTTTAATTTGATCCACAATTAGATAGCAAAAAGCCAGATAATTATTAGAATGTAAATTCCTGGATTCAGAAATTATCTTTTAAACACTGTGTTGTGCTATACACTGTAAGTTTAGCACAGACTTAAAAATGGTCACTGGGAGATTTGTGATCTAGCGACTATAAAATTTTGTTAAACTAGATTATCTGGTTTGGCTACTTCAGGGATTGGTCTTAACTGGACAACAACCAAACCTGCAGTCATTTTGCACTTACACACAGTTCCAGTCAGCCAGCTATGTGTTTACAATAATCTTGAAATTGTGGAATGTAAGCTATTACTTTGGTAAACATTTTTGGTTAGCACCTACCTAGTCTATTTTTATTTCATTATATGCTTTTTATTTGTTCTTAGGAAGAATGCAGTCACTCTCATATGTACTCAATATCCCATTTATCTTAAAGGATTCAGTCTCAGGTTCTGTGATGATAAATTATGGGGGAAGGTGTTACTTACTAAGAGTTTTCCACAAGCTCCTCTGAATATAGAGCATGTTCTGAAGTGGGGGGAAGGGGCTGTGGCTTGCTCAGGGAAGGCTTTCCTCCTGAGGATCTGGAAGTGGAGGTGAATGTGGCTGCTGTCAGCCAGGAGGTGATTGAAGGGCCAGTGCTCAGCTGTGTTTGAGCAGAGGCTGGAGACCAGCCCATTTTGTGCATGCCCAGGCCTGGTCAGTGCTCTCAGCAGGCACTGCCTGTATGATCTCCAATGGCTGAGCAGCTTTTGTGGCTTTGCCAAATTTTTGAACACTGCGTGCCTCCATTAAAATTCCAAATAATTTATCTAATCTACCATTCAACAAATTCATTCTTAAATGTTTGGACTGAAGTTAGAGTAAAAAAATAATTGAGGGTCTTCGATTTAGTCAATATGGTCATTTATAATTCCCAATTCTTTCCTTGCTTTGACATTTTAGTTTTCATTTCCTTATTCTCTTCTAGATGATTCATTGTACCCAATTCAAATTAGAAATTCCCTCTCATACACACACTTTTAAATCTTATGTAAAATCTATAAATTTAAAAGCAGTAAAAAGTGCTTTGAAAAATCCTTACTTAATTGTTTGTCTTATATTATTTATTTATTGAGCAAACCATTTTTAAGCTAATGACTTGCCTACACAGAGATGAAAGCCTTTGTAGAACTGAAGATGTTCTGATAACACCAAATGTAGCAAGTTGCACAGTGTGGAACATACCAAGATGCCTTTAGCATCTTTTCCTTGCTGGGATATACATGGGTTGTCTTCTCAGAATTCATCAGTGGCTTCCTGTGTGCACCCCTCCCCCCCAAGACTTCTAAAAACAACTTCCTCTTTACTTTTCAATCCCCTTTGCAAATTTCCTCCCGTTTTTGCCCTCATTGGCTCTCATTTTTTCATTCAATCATTCCTTATGCTTTCCTAATAGCTGACTTCTGTAGGGCTTGCCTTCCCAGTACATGCAGACGTGACATTCTCAAAGTACATCCTCTTTTGACTCTGCTTTGGGAAATTCTGGTCTCCTCCTGCTCCCTGATTCATTTGTCCCTGTCTCCTTTCTGTCTTTGTGACTTGGTTGGTCTGTCACTTCCCACAGGTCAAGTCTCCTCATCCATCCTCCTCCCTAAGACGCAATCAAAAGCCCAAACCTTTGTCTCCTTGACTGTCCTATAATCCCCACAATGGGCTTTTTCACCTCTGCCCTACCTTGTTAGCACTACCTAACTTATTAATCCCTTTCCATCAAATTACTATCTAAATGATACCTGTAACTCACATAGGTTACCCACTGGAGCTGTCTGTCCAGTTTTTTCTTTTTTTTGGTATCCTAACTGGGAATCAAACCAGTGACCTTTCAGTGCACAGAACAGCGCTCAACCAACTGAGCCACACTGGCCAGCGTCAGCTTTTTCTTTTTTAACATTCAGCGTTATTTTATTTTAGTTTCAGGTGTAGGGGACTGTCCAGCTTTAAGTAAGCCCCACTGAACACAAGAAATAAAGAAATAAAGGGTGACCTTTATTTGTATGTAGAAGCAGGTTGATAAACAAGTCGCTGAATAAAAAGTATGATCTAGGATCTGTTGCCTTGAGGCAGCGGGGCCTTGGTCTTGTATATTCTTGTAATAAACACAAGACAGAGTGTGGGCTTTGGGGGAAGACATTACTTCTTGTGATTTAATGCTCTGTACCCTTGGGCAAGTTAAGCTCTCTGAGCCTCAGTCTTCTTATCTGAAAATAGAGATATTAGCTGCCCCATTCTATTGTTCTAAGACCTAAACAAGAGAATATATGAATATGAAATACTTACTATGACTCCTGGTGTGTAGTACGTAGACAATGCCAGTCGACTCCAGCTCTCCTCATATGGTAGATGTTCAATTGATGTTGAACATCAACAGTTACTAGGTTAAGATGATTGAGTATTGTTGAGTATTCCATTGGCTTGGATGTGTAGTGTAGAAACACAAATGACACACATAGAAAATTATCAGCACACTTATGCACCCTCATATATTAATGACTTGATATTTTCACTGCTATTAATAATATTTGATCTTCCTGTAATTACAGGACCTTGATCATAGTACATATTCAACAAATATTGAATTACATAAAATACTTATACAAATGGCCACTAAAAATGTCTTAATGCTGTATGGCATAGTGGAAAGCACATCGGCTTAATTTCAAATACCGCTTTGGTTACTTTCTAGCAATATACAGGCAAGCTACTTCAGCCTCTGTTTCCTCATTTATAAAAATGAGATTTATCAAATACATATCTTATAGAGAGTTGTAAGGAAATAAGGTATGAAAATCTTTTTCAGCTTTTAGCACATAGTAGGCATTTTAAAATAGTAGCTATTATGGTGCATTATAAGATATATATACACAGATATATAGATATACAAGCATTATATAGATAAAAATTTAAGAGGTAACATCACAAGAATTGTTTTCCCAAAACAAAAATATTAGTAAGGAAAAGAAAAAATCATCACTAAAAAAAATCAAAAGTGAAATGCAAAGGTGGTGAGTTGTTGGCTATAGAAATTCATGGTAAACTATATCCCTTATCCTATCACAGTCAACTAGTGTGAGTTTATGGAAAGTAAGAGGTCTTGGTTATCTATTTTTAGGTCCCTTTTAGGGTTAGAAAAAAACCTGAACAAATTGGTTTCAAATGCCAGTCGCTGGGACCATAGCATTGCTCTGCAGTAACATATAGACTTAATTATCAAGCCTCCTTGCCAAGATAAACAAACAGAGCCACTGGGAAGAAATACTATATTTCCAACTTAAAATGCCAGAGAAGAGCTGCTGGTTTCCTAGGCAATGAATGATTGCAAAAACAATGAGCTTGGAAAGGGGACCTCTCCCCCAAAAAAACTGTTTATACTTTGTCAACAACACCCCCTCCATCTTATTTACTTTGAACATTCCAGTCATCTCCCTGCGGTAATTCGTACTGGTTAATGAGGACTCTGCACGCCTGGGGAACATGACAGCCTTCCTGCAAGTCTATCTTCCCCAGGAATCTTCATTTCTAGATAAATGGCCTTGTTGGTGACCTTTTCCACCCTCCACTAGAAAGTAGTTTTAGAGGGCAATTGATCCAGGTAGATTGAGGCCTAGACTTTAAGGAAGACAGAACAGGCACTCTAGAAAATGTGAGTAGTGATGGCGTATGACAGTGATTTTTCCTGGTTAAGGTAGGGGGTAGGGCAGCTGATTATGGAGATATTAAAATTGCCAGAGGTATGTTTTCAGTATATGCCTGGGCCCCACCATAGGCTGCTAAACGCCACTTTATTCTTTAAAAAGAGCTAGTCCCTTCTCCCCTACTTCCCCAACCATTAATGGTGCTAAATAGTGTTGAAGTAGGTGATTCATGATCCCTAATTCAAACGTTGGGGCCACTGATTTAGGGGTGTCTTATTTCTTTATAAATCTTGGTGTACATGCTGCAAATGAGAACTCCTCCTGATAGTTCTAATATGTCAAGGTCATCATTATGTTACCAAAAAGGTTCCTTATGTGGAATGTTGATGTTTATGCTTACCAGAAATAAAGATTGAGCAACCATGAATATGTAAAAGTGCAAGCATTGCACAAAAACGTTTGATAGCTCCTTTTGAATTTAATTCCTTTCTTTACTCTTCATGTGTGTGGGGGGAGGATTATTTGTGAAACTTAATAGAAAGTTGCAGCAACCAAAACGCATATAAGGTTAAGATTTGAACCAGATCTTTCTATTTATTAAAGCAATATGTATTTAAGCCAGATGATGTGTCATTCATTTTTCCCCAATTTCTTCTAGTTATGTGGAAACCCTGTGCTATCTCTTTTGTGAATTAGCCTTAATCTCATTGATTTGTGGTAGTCAGTTTGAAACTTAGTGTTTCACCCCATCCCATCCCCAAGAGATGTGGCTGAATCCTGTAGGCTTTTCTGTCCCCAGACTCTGCACTACACTGAAAGAATGAGCTTGGATACCCCAGGCCACCAGCTCCCAATCCCCAATATTCATAAGAAGCACGCTGGGAAGGTGGTAAAGCGGACTTCCAGACACTCCAGGCTTCTTAGCATTCAGAGTCTTTAGTATCTAACAGCATGTTAGTAATCTGTCAATGAGTTTTTTTGGTGTGTGTGTGTGTGTGCGTGTGTGTGTGTGTTACTAATCTTTTGTGGTGTGACTTAGAGTTTGGCAGGAAGTGAATTGATGGACCAGCAGGATTTCAGTACTACCACAACATTATTGGCATAGAAGCATTTTGAGGTCCTCTTTCCTTTGAGTGCTCCCCTGGGATAGAACTTCCATGTTATTTTTTGATTCTCCAACCTTTTCACTCAGAGCTAAGTATGATGAACACACCCTTGAATGGGGGTCAGGAGAGACAACAATAGGAATACAGTTAGCCCAACAGCATTCTTTCTCTTAATAACCCCATTCACTATGAAGCTGGGATTGTACACAGTCTCAGAGAGGCCCAGATGCCTTTGGAATATATCTCATTTCCTTGTCATTTAGAGAACGTGTCCACTGATTGAATCAAAGACTCTTATCAGTACCTATCTTTTTTTCTCTCAAATCCTAAATTCAACCAAGGCAGACCTGTTAGCAAGATATGTACTTGCACACCTATCTTTTATTTTTAGTTTAAAATAGATGTAGTTTCTGTGGGTATGTATCCATGTTTCAGAAACCCTAAAAATGAGACATATGGTCTGACAATGGGAAGGATATTTGAAACTGGGACTGTCTTGGGAAGTTGAGGAACACATGGTCACTCTAGACCATCAACATGAGCTGCTCCAGCCATTAGTCAACTGTCAAGAGCGTTATCTCTTTTCCCTTATGTTAGCCTCTTGACAGCTTCTTTTATCTAAGAAGCTTTTTTAAAAAGTGGATGCAAGCAAATTTTTTACACTTACTTGTAAGTAACGAGGTGGTCCTTTTCTTTTTTCTTGCAGAAATAGGCATCGTTGGAAACTATGGAAAGCCTACTTTGCAGTGTGGGCTTGTGCAGAGAGCACCTGAGAGCATTAAGCAGCAGGGGATTGTATTTCAGTTGTTCTTGTTTCAAACCTGGCAAGGTAGCTCTGAGCCTCATAGCCTGCAGCATCTGCCCAAGCCTCCTGCTCCCTTATTAAGATCTTAATTACAGACGCAGCTTACTTCATTGCTGGAGGGAAAGAATTTAGTTTCTCTGAACTGTGTCTGTTTTTTGGTGTGGCAGGTGTAATCATGATGAGATCATTGCTGGTTTATTTTCTTTTCCTGGAGGAATTTTTTTTTGAGGAGGAGGAGTACAGTTCTTAAGACAATTTCATGAGCTCATAATAGCGCAATAATAACTGTGCTGTGATTTTATAGAGACTCTTTCTTATGAAGAAATCAGAGCCATTTTGCATATATAATTTCATGTCTCCTCCTAATATTATTATAAAGAACATGTTCATTATCCCCATTTTGAAGATGGGGAAACAGAAGCACAAAAGGCAGTGTGATTTTGTTGTCATTAGTCTTCCAATATGAGGACCACGACTTGGCTCTGTTAATTCAGTTTAGTGTCCATTCCTCTGTCCAGGATTTCTCATCATCGGCACCAGGGACATTTTGGGCTGGGTAAGTGTTTGTTGTGGGGGACTGTCCTGTGTCTTGCAGGATGTTTGCCAGTGTCCCTGGCCTCTGCCCACTAGCTACCGCACTCACACACACCAAAAATGTCTCCTAACATTGCCAAATGTCACCTGGGAAGACAAAATCCCTTCTAGATAAGAATCACTGGCCTAATCTCCCCGACTTTCATCTGCTTAAAAATAGTTGCCTTACTGGTTTGATGTGATAGAAGCACAAAAATGCAATCGTAGAACTGTTTGCCATCATTTTATTATGAGCAAGGCTGAGCTTTATGTAACAGGACCTAACCAAAAGGAAACTTCCCCTTATATGATTAGCACCAATTTGTTGAACAAATACCACAAAATATTAAGAAGCAGGAGGTTTCCCTCAGGTCACATGTAAAACCATCAGGCCACAGGAAGACAGAGTTCAGAGAATTAAGTTTGCCATAGAGACAGTCTGATATATATAGTTGTCCACATAATGCATTTAGAACTGGACCTTAAAGAAAGCTATTTTATTCCCATAAACTGGTGTTTATCTACATGTGGGAGCTTATCTGTATACCTAGCCATTGAACAATGCATTTGGAGGTTTTTCCTATTCCATTTGCTCCTATCATATTTGTCTCTCTTGTAGTTGAGAAGCTACAGTATCTAAAATTCTTTCTTGGTTTCTGCAGTTGCAAGGGTGACAGCATGTGATTGCAACACCCTCTTAGCCACATGTGCTGATCCACGTTTTAAAACTCTGAGGACCTCACAAGTGGGATACTAGCAATCAGGCTTCAAACCTAGGTCAAGGGATATCTAAAAGAGTTCCAGTGAGCTTTGGCATCCAATTTACATCAGTTGGGTTCTGGCTGGGAGACAGGCAATGGTTGCCAGGATGTGTATGTATTTGTTCTGGTATTGTATTTAGATATTGCTACTGTATCATATTATCCTATATAATAAAAGGCCAGGACCATAAGCGTAATGACCAGAACGACTGCTTGACCAGTCGCCATGAGGTGCATTGACCACCTCTCGGTCCCTCTCCTGCCCGTCCCCCTGCCCGCCCCCATCCCCAATCCCAGCATGGCGAACGGAGGGGTGGGGGGTGGCAGCGGGGCAGGACTGTTGAGTGGCAGCGAGCGAGCATCGGGGAGTATTGCGGGTGGCAGGGTAGCGAGCATCACAGAGCATTTTGGGGTAGGTCGTGGAGCGTCATGGGGCATCGGACATGGCGCTGATTGCAGGCTAGGCCTAGGGATCCTACTCGCACACAATTTTATGCACTGAGCCTGTAGTATTTAGATATAAATTAAGACCTTGGGGGCTGCATACCTTGGTGCAAATACTTTATTAGGTGTTATAACTTACATGTTTTGACTTTTGAGAAATCATGTGAGTTTTGAAAATATACTCTACTATAATGGAATGGAGTCTGCTATCCCTTTATACAATTCTCATTCTGCTTCCCTAAGTACCTGGAGGTTGGAGGGATTTGTCTAGACAGGCAGATAGATGTGATCTGGTGCCAACACTGTCATGTTGGCTGAAATCCAGATGGTTGTTTTATTGTTAATAAAACCTATCTTTTGGGTGAGTGGGTGTCAGGCCTTCATCATTATATGGCGCCTGTCAGATTTATCTAGGGACAGAACCCTGAAAAGAGTTTGTGCCTGCCCCATGTTTTTGATCCTTTGCCAATAAGCTATGTTTAAATCTATCAAAACCAGGCAATCTGGGACAAATGCTTATAAATTCCAAGGCTTACTAGCAACAGAACTAAATTCTAAGATGGGGAAGGTTCTCAAGTAGTACATCCTGGTCCAGTGGAAAAAATCCTAGGTTAAGAGGGGATCCAGAGGCTAATTCTGGCAGCTAATCTAATAGAAGACCCTCTAGGTTATAAAACAAGAAGATTGGGTTAAAATGATCTCTAAGATCCCTTCTTAGTCTGAAATTCTAGTCTAGTTGGTTCTGGTCAAGTTGTGGGTAACTTCTGGTTCTAATACTCACAGAAACCTCAGTATCTGTCCACCTTCTTTAAGACACTGAGGAGTTGCTTAGATCAATCGCAAAGACCACAGAAGAGTAGGAAATTGAGCTCTTAAAGATATATACATTATTTATGATCATTAGACTTGTAATGAAAATGCTAATTTATTTTTCTCAAATACTTTCATTAATCAAATTCATCCTCCATGACTGACCAAGAAATAATAGAAGGGGGCTGTGATGTCACACATATACACTCACACATGCATACCAACCTACCAGTCCATTTGTCATTGTTTTTATATGAAAGAGAGAATTTGCTCTGAGCTTTTGTTGGTTTCCTGATAAACAAATCTCAGCATATAAATGTTTCTGTCCTGTATCAACCTTAAATCAAGGGAGAATAGATGACATTAGTTCCAGGGCGGGAAAGGAAAGGAACCCAGCATTTGAAGAAACACTTTTTTTTTAAATATATGTTATTGATTTTTTTTGTTTGTTTTAAGTATTACAAATAGTAATACATATGACTCCTTTTTTTCCCCCATTGACCTCCCCCCCGCCTCCCCTACCCCCCAGTACATGCCTTCACCTGCCCGCCCTTCCCCCGCCCACCCCCCCACAGTGTCTTATATCCATTAGTTGTGCTTATATGCATGCGTACAAGTCCTTCGGTTGGTCTCTTACTGACCCCCTCACCCAACCTCCCCTGTCTTCCCAATGTAGTTTGACAGTCTGTTTAATGCTTCTTTGCCTCTGTATCTTTTTCCCACCATTTCTTTCCTTTAAAACATTTTGCCTCTGCAGACTAGAAATAAACATATAATAACAACAACAACAAAAAATGTTTGAGTCCCAATTTCAATGTCCAACAGTTCCTTATGTGTACATGTGAGCAATGATATCTGGATGGTGGGCACATGGTGGCAATGCAGGTCCGACCCTCTCTGGTTTGGTCCTAGGCAACCTGCAGCGGTGCACAGCTGCTGACTGAATTTGCTCTGGGCTTTTGTTGGTTTCCTGATAAACAAATCTCAGCATATAAATGTTTCTGTCCTGTATCAATCTTAAATCAAGGGAGAATAGATGACATTAGTTCCAGGGCAGGAAAGGAAAGGAACCCAACATTTGAAGAAACACTTTTTTTATATATATATTTTATTGATTTTTTTTTTTTTTACAGAGAGGAAGAGAGAGATAGAGAGTTAGAAACATCAATGAGAGAGAAACATCGATCAGCTGCCTCCTGCACGCCCCCCACCGGGGATGTGCCTGCAACCCTTGACCGGAATCGAACCCGGGACCTTTCAGTCCGCAGGCCGACGCTCTATCCACTGAGCCAAACCGGTTTCGGCTGAAGAAACACTTTTTAAATCTCACATCTCTGCTGTCCATATCATGTTACCAAATCTGACCAGACAGATATTTCTGAGATATCAGATATTTCTGAGATCAAAATATCTAAATTTACAAAGAACATCAGATCTTCTCACCAGCTCTTAAGAAGCAGTGTCACTTGGGCATATGAACCACCAAAGTAATGCTGGGTTCTGAATGATCCCTCATTGAATAGAAATAGGTCAATATGGAAGAGATGTTAGATTCCCAAACCTGGGAGCCTTAGGGACCACCACAACAGGGTGCACTCCGGCGTGCATATGGGGGCTGCTGCACGTGGAAGTATTTTGGAGAGGCAATTGTCTAATGTCACATTCTTAAAGTATCTCTCACTCAAAAATGCACAAAGAGAATGCTATGGATACAGTTCACAAGGCTGGAAAATCTTAAGAAAACTTAAGGACTTGTGGCAGAGTAAATGACATGAAGAATCAGAGAGGGTCCAAGGTACTCAGATAAACTTTGTATCCATCATAGCGATTTAGAAGCACTTTCCAGAAAATGAAAATCATTGACTGAAATGTGGTCTAGGTGCCAGAACTGGCTTTGGTGGCAGTATTTGATGCTCCTCACGTGATCAGCAGTACAAGGGACTCATGGGGCCAAAGAGGATTCTGCTGCTGCCTTTCTGTGACTAGTTCAGATCACAAAATGAAAGTGTGTCAAATTGCAGTTGATAAATATTGCTGAGAAACCACTTGGATGTGCTGTGTATCACATCTTCTAACTCCTCAGCTTGAAAGCTTTGTGTCTACTAATTAACAATCTCAAGAAAATGGGTAATTTGACATCCCAGATCATCCAATGAAAGAACCCAGGTGTAAACCAAATATTCCAAGAAGCGAAATCCAGACACTTGCAGATATCCACATATTCTGATCACGGCTGTTTCCTTCTTTTGGGAAATCCCACTCCTCCGATACCCTAAAGGTGATGGTGGGCGGAAGTCAAAGTGGTTTGATGACCCTCAGCCTGAAGCTGACTTTTGTCAGCAGGCACAAAAGCATGCAAGCCTTTCTCTTCCCCTGTGTCCTCAAACTAACCTTGATGCTCATCCTTCAGCAGCCACTTCCTCTAGAACTGATTTCCTTGACGATGGCCATTTCCTTCTGTACTGTGTCTGTTTCTCACGATCTGGCCTGCACAAAGCATATGTGTGTGTGTGTGTGTGTGTGTGTGTGTGTGTGTGTGTGTGTGTCTGTGTGTGTGTGTGTGTGTGTGTTGCATGCCATGCCAGATCCCAAGGCTAAAGTTTAGGGGGTTGGGTACAGGAAAGTCATGTTGTTGAGAATGTGGAAGCCCTGAGGCGGTGGCAGGAGCTCCTGCATGATAAATATAGACTAAAGTAAATATAATAAGAGGAAGTTGGGCCATTGATGATGCTATCAGTGCTAGTGGGGTGACACACCAGTCATTGTGTCTAATTTCTCTTCAAAGAACAGCATGAATGGTCATGGAAATTATTAGTCACACCTCTCTGTACTTGGAATAGCAGATAATTTCCCTGGCAGTAGGAGTAATGAGCTTTCTTGACATTTCCATAGCAGTGGGGGCGGGGGGGGGGGGGCCGGTTTGGAGGTGGGGGAGGCAGGGAAGAGTCAGGGATGATGTGGGAGTTACCATGTGACCTACAGCTCTCTGTACCCCCTGTTCTGGCTAGTTGTATAGTATTTTCTTCCCACTCCTTAGGCATAGCTTGGGAACCAGGAACAGTAGAAATCAAATGTCCTGGCAAAGTATGAATGTGCTCAGTCACCTGCTGCCAGATGTGGGTTGCTACATTTAAGGGAAAAAGGCTCTTATAGAAAACATTGTATTTAATCTGGCTGGGATGGTTAGTTCCTCTTGGCCTTCCTGTTTGCTCAGTGGTTGTGAACACTAGATTCAGGCTCCCCATCTACTTCATTATCCTGTTTTAATAGGGAGGGGCAGGCAATTTCCTGCTTTCTGTCTCCCACATTCTCTGGCTGTGAGGCTTGGTGACTTGGACACACCGCTTATCGCTCTGTCCCATTAGTTTACCTTCCCATGTCCATCTGAAACTTTTAACCAAATATCATGCTGATTTCTCTAGAAAAGAATTTTACCCTCTCTATAGAGAACCAAGAAATCTGGGTCCAGAATCAATTTCAATTTAGACATCTAATGAGTGTGTATTTTGTTTCAGACACTGGGTTATAAAGTTCTGAAAATGCCAAAGCAATAAGACAGTCTCCTTGGACTTTAAGGAGTTCCCAATCTTGAATGGGTTAATACAAATTATACAGTAAAAAACTACCATTCCAGAAAACGGGGAAGAGACACAATTAGATAGGTTTTGTCAAGATAACTGTTCTGGTTATGTGGAAGATAGATTTTTGAGGTGGGAAGACCACCTCAAATACAAGAAAACCATTGGGAAGCCATTGCCTTACTCTCCCCAAAAGTTGCTGAGGGCCTGAACTAGGAGTGGCAGTGAGAGGGGGAAAGAGGGTCCAAGCTGATTGGGTGTCAGGTTGTGAAGACACTCAGAAAACCTCTGAGACCACTATCCTGGCAGCTTCATGCATAATGTTAACTGAGACAGGTAAAGCAGGAGAAAGGGATTTTTGCACTTGTTAATTTTGAAATAAAGAACTCATTAGACAATTGGAAAGGTGTGATTGGCGTTCAGAACAAATACCTGGGCTGGAGCTCTGGGTCTGAATGCTCTCTGTGTTTAGATACCACCACTATGGCTGAGATTGCCTATAGGGAGCAAGACAAGTGCCAAGGAGACATCCTTTGTAACATAATCACTTAAGAAATGAGCCAATTTTTTTTTAGTCTGTGAATGAAAAGGAAGATGAATGGTCTTGAGAACAAGAGAAGAGAGAGAAGTAGAAAGTGGTAACATAGAAGCCAGAATAGTTTCAAGAAATATTGGGATGGGGATCCGTGTGAGAGGCTGCTACAATTAGGGTTCCCTCAAATAGGATTTATGACCCTAAAGGCCATTTAGAATCCTGATTACAGCCACAACTTCTGTAGCATATGTATTTGACTGATTAAACACTGTCCTAATTCTGGAGCTGGAGACAGAAAGCCTGAATTCTTGTCCCTGCTCCATGAACTTCTTGCCAGGTGACTTCGGCAAATCATTAACTTCTTGAGCCTTATTTTTCTCATTTATAAAGTGACAGAGTTTGACTATAATTGTTTAAAGTTCCTTTGGCTTTCGAGTTCTGTGCCCAACTGTTTGGTGCTTTGCCAAGCTCAAGCTGCACTTCTAACTGCCGGTCTCTGGAAGCTAACCATCCAACTAGATATAGAATTATATAGCTCTCTTATCTCTCCTTGGTTTGTTTCTGTGTTGACCTTGACTGCCATGGAGATAAATATGGGGGTGAGTGGGGCTGAGAAAGAGTAGATCTGCCTTTCCTGGGTTTTTCTAAGATACTCAGATAACCACCTTCTGACTCTGTGGCCTTACGGACTCATACCTTTGCCCTGAAGGAGAGGGTTCCCCCACCTTCACCTGGATAGCAGAATTAACTCTTTATTTCACCTATTTACTAGTATAAGTTGCATGTGCTCTTTTGAATTAGATGATTTGTGTTCCAGACAAAGTTAATTTTGCTGTTATCATCTTACTGAACTCCTGCCCTAGCACACCAAGTGTTTTCAAAAGCCAAGCCCTTATCCATGTTCCCTCCCTTTTTGAGGGGTTGTACTCTGCTAAAATCTAATAATACTTATTCAAAATTTGCCCAGTAATATCATTAGTATTAGTAATAGTATTTTGCCTTAGAAGATCTCCTGAATGCAACAAGCAGTTTCATTATAGCTGCTTGTAGGCAGATACTCAACAAGAGGTTGCAATGCCTAGAACTCGTTATTAATTCAAAGCATTATTGTTTTAAGAGATGGTTCTTCTAAATGTAACTGTGAGCAAGGGAATCCCATGGCAGGGCCAACTCTCGAAGCCTCAACTTACTTACTTATTCATGCTGATTAAGTCTGTAGTCTTCTGCCTTTATACTGTTTTCTGTTTCTTTTCTTTCTTTGTTTTAAAGCCAATATAATTGCACAGCTATCCACCCTCAGTTCCCATAGAACTGGTCTCTACTCTTTATCACTTCTGATTTCATTTTGGGGCCTCCTTACCAGCCATTCCCAGTTGTTGAATGGGTCCTGGAAAAAGGAATAGAGACTCAGGGTCAGCTCTCTCCCTGTTCTATAATTTCAGTACACTCTGGGGAAGTAATTTTCCTCAAATCATTTTGGTACAAAGAACCAGAATCCTGTCTTCTGTAATCTATGCCTTTTCTTTTAAACTACAGAACATCCAAAAGATGGAAGAAGAGAAACGGAAGAGATATTAAGATTAGGACACATTCTTAAATGGCTCCTCAAAGCAGAGTAGAATGATGCATGATCCTATCTTTATTATATGAACTTTTAATTGTTGAAAGGAACCCAAAGCTTCCTAGAATATAAATACTAAGTAAAGTGTTCACCTGGAACACAAACCCCTTAGTTTTCCTTTGGCTTCCCTCACTGCTCACCTGGGTACATTGACTTCCTAGAGCTCAAAACTTTCAGGAACAACCGAAACCGGTTTGGCTCAGTGGATAGAGTGGTGGACTGAAAGGTCCCAGGTTCAATTCCGGTCAAGGGCATGTACCTTGGTTGCGGGCACATCCCCAGTAGGGGGTGTGCAGGAGGCAGCTGATCGATGTTTCTCTCTCATCGATGTTTCTAATTCTCTATCCCTCTTCCTTCCTCTCTGTAAAAAATCAATAAAATATATATTTTTTAAAAAACTCTCAGGAACAGACTTTAACCTTATCCTTAAAGAGCATCACTAGGCTTCCTGGTACTGACCACTATGGCCTTATATCCTTTCCTTAGGTTAAGTAGTTGTACTGACTAAGAGGAGTTTGGTGAACAGAGTAAAAGTAGGACCCCATCCCAACCACCGACCACAGGAGAGATCCTTTACAGAGCACAGCCGCTCCATAGTGGAGAACCAGCACACAGAGCAACGCCTGCGGCTATGGAGCACAGCACAGGGGGAGATGATTAATGTGTGTCAGTTATAAAGGAATGCAAAGCATGAAGCTCAAAGATCAAGTCCACATTTCTAGAGAAGAAAACAGGGCACAGAAGTCCAAACAACAACCTCAAATTCCACTATTGTATAAAGTCACAAACATGTTCCATACCATCGGCAGCCCTTCCTCCCACAAATGGTCATCATCGCAGCAATTTCTAGTGCATCCATACACTTTAGTGGAGCTCTAGAAGGATCACTTTTAGTTTTCTGAGTGCTTATAGTGAATTTACAACGCTCCCCGACTCCTCTGTGTGCTGGGAAGGAGCAGGCATGTGGTGATGGCTGCCATCATGCTGTGAAGCATTACTAACGCCAAGAAATGAAATCTTTGGAGCCTTTGAAAGGCTTCCAAGAATGTCAGCACGTACTGCCTGCCCACTCTCTGCTGAATGCCTACTTTGGCTGTCTGCTTAGTACTGAATGTACCAGACAGGCCTTCATACAAAGAGAGAAAGTGTTTTGGGTCCCTGAAAGGGAAAGGCACAACCTTTCTGATGTGAATGGCAAGACTCAAGGAAATAGTGGCAGGGTGAGGAGGGGCCTTCAGGAAAGGTATGAATAAAAGACCAAAAGAGAAAGAAATGGTATCTACCTATGTGTGAGACATTCTTTGTAGCTCCCCGCCATCTAATCTGGAGACGCAAATACTGTCACACTGCTCCATGCTTGATGGATCGTGGAAAAATGCTTGCTTGGAGATTCTTCCATATCCAAGGACCTTGTGATCAACTGAGAATAAGAATTTGTAAGCCCTGCCAAGGCATGTATAAGTGTACTTTTGTTTCCATTTTAACTCTAAAAATAAATGCCATTCATACTGCTTGTTTTTAGGGATGTTCTTAAACTCTTTATGAAAAAATTGAGAAATGTCGGTTGTCGTACATCTGAATATCTTGGAATATTTTATATCCTAAGCTGGCTTTAGGAGAGGAAGAAAAATGTTTTGTATAGGCAACCATTCTCTGACTCTTTAACAGTGCTGCTCATAATTCCTTGGCACGGCATCGGCTGTGAGAGGAAAGAACTCTTGTGGTGTTCTGAGCCTTTCCAAGGAGGCAGTCTGATGTCATTGGTGGCAGACGCAGAATGTATGTATCTGTCTTTTGTCTGCACCATCTGTTTTTCTCCTTACAGGCAATCATTTAGATTTATTCTTCTCTCCTTTCCAGGAGGTGTGCCTCTCCATAGGAGCATGGACTTTAGGTGTTACAGGGACTAAGCTAATAGTCTAACATAATTTCCCTCTGTTCTTTCCTTCCTAGAATCTTATGGCAAAAGCCTTATATGACAATGTCCCAGAGTGTGCTGAGGAACTGGCCTTCCGCAAGGGAGACATCCTGACTGTCATAGAACAGAACACAGGAGGACTGGAAGGATGGTGGCTCTGCTCCTTACACGGTCGGCAAGGGATTGTCCCAGGCAACCGGGTGAAGCTTCTCATTGGCCCCATACAGGAGACCTCCTCCAGTCAGGACCAGCCTACTTCTGGACTGATGCACCAGACCTTTGGCCAGCAGAAGCTCTATCAAGTGCCAAACCCACAGGGTGCTCCTCGAGAAATTATCTACCAAGTACCACCTTCCTACCAAAATCAGGGAATTTATCAAGTACCCACTGGCCATGGTACCCAGGAACAAGATGTGTATCAAGTACCACCATCAGTGCAAAGAGGCATTGGAGGGGCTAATGGTCCCCACTGTAGTAAAAAGGTGAGTGAGCAACTGACTGGATTTTTATTCCAATTTATTTTTTCCATTGCACTTAGAGCAATAGAAATGTTCCCAAAATAAGAACTTGACCCTTCTAAGAGGTAAGTATATCTAAATGCCCTAGCTCAGCATTATTTTTGCATCATTTTTTTCATTCATTGGTCAGCAAAACTTTATTGAATTTCTACTATGTGCCAGCTATTGTTGATCCAAAGACATCTTGGATTCCTGTGCCATTCCAGGGCATACTGGATCATTAAGTTGTTTCCATCTTTCTGATAGATCTGCTTTTAGACCTAGGTTCTGCACTCAACTAGTTTCCAGTCTTTCTGTTTCTTCCCTAAGGGTACAAGGCACCAAATTTTGTACATGCACAGTGAGGCAGCAAGGACTCTCCTTTCACCAAAAGCTGAGTCACGACCCCATTGGCCTGGCACACAAATAGCCCACTAGAAGTAGGGGAAGCAAGGAAGCTGGGAGTGGGTCATGCCAACCAACTTGTTCTGCAGAGTTACTGGCTTATAGTTTGATTCATTTAAAACACAGAGATACTTGTATTTAGAAAGGAGTCATCTTCTTATCTTTCGAGTAATTCCTATAATAATGCCTGAGCCAGTGGGTGAAAAGAGTGGAGCTAGGATATGTAGAAAGGCATCATGTTGAAAAGAAAAAAAAAGAAAAGAAAAGAAAAGAAAAGAAAAGAAAAGAAAAGAAAAGAAAAGAAAAGGGGAGGGGAGGGGAGGGGAGGGGAGGGGAGGGGAGGGGAGGGGAGGGGAGGGGAGGGGAGGGGAGGGAAGGGAAGGGAAGGGAAGGGAAGGGAAGGGAAGGGAAGGGAAGGGAAGGGAAGGGAAGGAATGACCTCTTCAGCACTTTATATAATTCCAATGTCATAACAATTTGAGATAAATAGAAAATTGTTAACTGAATGACTTTTAAGCATTTGTATAGTTTTTGTTCTTATGATGCAGTGACGAATTAAAAAGTGAGCCAAACCTTCACGATGCTTACATTGTAGTGTGTGACATAAGCAGACACTGTACTGGAAGAAAATAATGTCAGTGAGCTTATGGGGGTAACAGCCAACACCAAAATGCTGCTGCTGCTTACGTGTTAGAGGGAGGGCTTTTCTCTTTTGTTTACTGGCAAATTCCAAAGGTCTACAGGGGGTCAAGTGAGGTTGGTATTAAGAATGGGCTAACTTAATCGAATAAGAAAAGACCTGTGAATTACAAGAGGAAAGATGCAGCTCTCTGTGCTAAAAAGATCTTGTTGACTCTTAGAACATGACAGGCTCAGGTGTCCTGCCTCAAGAAAATCTAATTCCAAGTCTGAATTTACAAATCCATATAAAGTAGAGAATATCTATTTGCATGATAATGGAATCCTCTGTTGAAAAAAAATAGGGGGGGGGGGTTACTGTTGGATTTCTTAAATAACAAAGCCACAAATGAATCCTAATCACCTTCTACACATAAAGTATGTCTTACAAAACACTTCTCAAGAACAGGTGCTGCCTAAGCCCGGTGGGTGGTGGGTGTACATTAGGAGGAATTCCTCAAGAAGTGGTAAACAGCTTTCTGACTAGCATTGCCCAAGATAATGATTCCTGTCTGCAGAGGATAGACTGGCCATGACCTTTCAAAGTCATTACCCCATGGACGTCAGATTCAAAGGGAAAGCCAAACCAGGCTCTGTTTCCAGAGGAGAAAAGGAACAGTTGAAAGGTGTAACTATAAATAAATAACTTCTCTCATTCTTAGCGCTGGTTGTTTGCACCTCAAAAATAGCTCTCCCTTCATCTGAGCCTGTGCGAGGCAGACAGGGGAGACCAGAACAGGAAATGCTTGGCTGAGAGGTGGTGGGGTCTAAACTTTCATCACAGTTTATTTTGGCAGGAAGGTGACATGTTTTCTTTTTTAGACTCAACCTTTTTCGTTCCAAGTCTGAAAAGTCTAAAACCTCAGACTTCTTCCCATTTTATTTGCTGTTACTACACAGCAGATTTGCTCCCTTACTCTCCAACCCCAGACCTGAAGGGGTGGACCATGTAGGGTATTGGGCATGTTCCAATCGGATTGTGAATTGGGACTTTCCATAGTTAAAGATTCCCTTGATGTTGCAAACAGACTGTGGGCTTCAGAAATGTTATCCACCACAGTTTTTTCTACTAATGAATCACTGAGGGAGGGGAAAAAAGACAGTGAATTCTGCCTTCTATCACTTCAACTTTGCTCTCTGGGAAACTTCAGCCTCTACCCCCTTCTTACATCCCATCCACATGAAAAGACATTCATCACTCATTAAATCAGCGGTTAGGGAAAGATAATCATATAATATGATCCCCACCCTTTTGTGAAACAAGAAGATGCATAAGTATTGGGAAAAAGCATGGGCTTTGGAGTTAGGCCACTCCTGGTTCTGTTTCTTCATAGCTATTATTCCTTGGCAGGTCTCTGAACTTCTTTAGGTTTTGCTCTCCTCATCTGTACAATGGGAATAATCATAGGGTTGCTGTGAGTCTTAAATGAAGCAATCCATAGAAAAGACCTGGCACAGTGCTTAGCATAGCAAGGGCTTTAAAATATTAGTTCCCCTCCCCTTGTCCTTTCCTTTCACAGTTTATTTTGAACTGCATCAGCCCTGTTTGTGTTTCTCACTCTATACCAAATATGCAAATACTTTTAAAATATTTTTTTTATTTCAGAGAGGAAGGGAGAGTGAGAGAGAGATAGAAACATCAATGATGAGAATCATTGATCAGCTGCCTCCTGCATGTTCCCTACTGGGGAATGAACCTGCAACCTGGACATGTGCTCTAACCAGGAATCAAACCATTACTTCCTGGTTTGATGCTCAACCATTGAGCAACATCAGCTGGGCTATGCAAATACTTTATTGCTAACATGGACTGCTCCCTTTCAGTGTGTGCCTCTCTTTTTGCTTCTATAAGAATTTGCGCAGAGTGGAAAAGAGCTCTCAAAGTTATCTGGAAACCATATACACTGATACCTTTACTTAATTTCATTGGTCATTTCACTCTGGATTCTGTGTGCAAGACCATTTTATCCATTAGGCATTGTGGGAAGAATGCCCAGGGCCTACAAGAATGTTTGAGACCTGAATGAAAAATTTGGCTCCAAAATATGAAAGGTGAAAACTGCAAAATAGAAAGTAATAAATACTTAGACAAATTTGTTTATTAATTTCCATTTTGCAAACAGATGTGTAGGAAACAATATCGTGTCAATCTCATTGTTACATTTAGGGCTTATAACTAATTGATTATATTTAAGAACAAATTGTAGGTTTGATTTTTCTCACTTTGCAAAGATTTCTAAATATGGCTTGTGATTTCCAAGAACTCAGAGGCAATTCTAAATTAAATGAGTTATTCATAGTCTAATAATTTGAAAAGCTGAATTTTTAAAAGCAAAAATTCTACTTAATATGGGAGTGCAGTTTGGAGTGGAGCCCCCAAACATACGAAGCCTGAGGTTTATGAAGGTCTAACATAACCTTATTTCTCTCCTTCAAAGATCAGTGAAACTGCCCCCTGAGTTCATCTCTTTCATGCTTGATCTTCACAGGGAATTACATGTGTTTCTCTGATTAAGTTTGGACATGTTGCTTTTATTCTAACTGGTAGAATTAGCTTTGCTTTGAGTCCTGCTGAAGATGAGTATGAGCTAAATTATAAACTCATTGAGGCAGGCAGGGGCCATGGCTGCCTCTTTACTGCTATAGGCCAAGCTCCCAGCAAAATATCAGCACACAGATAACACCCAATGAGCAAGGCCAAAGCAAGAAATGAAGCATTTAATTTGAATTGACCTTTAAATAAACTGAAAAGTGGTTCTGATGTTATCACCCATTCACCATCACACACTGTTCAAATCCCATGGTTCAGCTCATTACATTCTGTTATGACATGTCAAATTATACATGGTAGTTTTCCCCCAGAAGGGTCTTGGAGAATATCACCATCTGTTTTCTGTAATAATAACTATCCATACACAACAAATGAGCATCCAAAGCATGATTGATGTACAGTTCAGCTTGTCTGAAGACCTCACTTTTATGCATTTTGCCCAGTTTAGACAATAATATTAGTTAACTCTTCTATAGTAACCTAAAAAGGAAAAGTACACTTTTTCTACTGAGCGGCAGAGATTCCTTTGGGTATGCCATTATTTCTCTAGAATGCCTTTCCTCTATTCTATCTGTAAACTCCTTCATACTTTAAAACCCATTTTAATGTTCATCTCCTCTGTGAAGCTTTCTCTCTGTACCCCAGCAGTGTCTACCTCCTCTATGGCCCCAAAATATGTTATACATTTCTCTTAATCTCAAGCTCATGGGCTCATTAAAACTGTGGTAGTCTGCCATTATCATGTGTATAATGGGCTAGGCTGAGGCAAGTACTGCTTCAGGAGTGGCACTCAGAAAACTCAAGTAATATTAAAATTTATCTAGAACCCATTACATTTCTGACCTTCCAAAATGTGATATGTTGGCAGGAAATGATTCAAAGATTTTAGCCAGGTCTTTGCAGCCCATTCCTGAAAGGTAATATAAGAACCAGAAATAGATTAACTACAATGTTTGTACCTTCTTAGACACTGAGTCATCATAAATTACACACACACATGCAGACACACACGTACACACACATACACACCCATAGCCATTGATTGGTTAAAAACAGAGACCTTCCCTTATTGGGATTTGAAGCATTGTGAAATCTGGTTGCCCAGAGCAACACTCAGTTACTAGCCAACTAACTGCTATATATTAACTGTATGATTTGTCCACCAACAAGTAAAAATAGAGTTTGAGGAAATGAAAGCTCCCAGAGAAAATAAACTCTGACTTCACCTCACTTTCTTTTGTTCCTTCTTACACACACACATACACACAATACACACACACACACACACACACACCACATACACACCTGAAAAATAGCAGGGTTTGACAGAATAGAAGGTAGTTTCTTCACTTATAAATTCACTTATAAATTCAGTCAAGTACGACCATGTTCCAGAATCGTACATTTCTTTATTAAAAAAATCATCCTAGTTTAAAAGAATTTATTTCTTCAACACGTGGCTTTTGGGGCTATGCAGAGAAGTGAACTTTCATTTAATATCTCTACCTTCAAGAATCAAGATAAATTTTAAATCTTAAACAAAATTTGAAGTCCTTGAGCAATCCAAGGGCAGGATTTGATGAGCTCACTTTGAAAATGAGAAGTATCTCTTCCCAGTAGAGTTACCCACGCCAGTAGAATGAGCAAACTGTAATATCTCCTAAAAATGAACAAAGGTCCATTTTGTTTGATCAATGCCAACGCCTTCAAACTCAGTTGCAATTTGTTATAAAGCACAGAGATAATGCATATTTCTAAGAGTGCATTAGTAACTTCTTATAAACCCACACCAAAGCAGACAGAGGTAATCTTCCTTCCTTTTTCAATGATTTCATGCTAAGTGACTGTGCTTATCAGAGTGAATAGGTCAAATATTGTGTGTAGTATGATGTCAGGCTAAGTGGTTAAACTCTATCTGTGAGGGAGAAGAAAAGAATACATTTATTTATTTGATTGGATGGTAAAATGCAAACTTAGTACTGGTTGCACTCGTCTTTCAAAGTACTGGTTGCACTCAGACTTGTTTGAGTACATTGTGCAAAATGCAGAGAGAGATACCATCAGAAACACACTGGGTTCTAAATAGCTGTGCCACAAACGTGGTTGTCAAGATTTACTTCTAGAGGGATGTGTCTTTCTGAAAAGATATAACCCCAGTAACATTTGAAGAGCACAAAGGAGTCCTCTCTTTAAGGGGACCCCAGAGTCAATCAGTTTTTGAAGCAAAGGCTCCTTTAGCAATGCCATAATCACATCTGATTTATTTGGATAATTTTTGTAATATTTGTTTCATACAGCCTGGTGCTTAAACCAGTTATTTATCAGAATAATTATTTGTCTTCAAATTTACCACCAATCAACTGTGCAGCATTTAGAATGTTATTAAGTTACTCATTTTTTCAAGATGGTTTTGGATCTGAAATGGGCATGACTCAATGGTGCCTTTGAGCTTTGGCTCCATGTTAGGGACATTATATCCATAATCTCATCTAAACTTCTCAATAGCCTCATAAGGTGTTCCTTACAACCTTCACTTTACAGGGAGGGAGCTGAGATCTAAGAAGTAAGTTAACTTGCTAAAGGACATAATTCTAGTAAGCGGCAGGATTGATATTTGAGCCTGCGTCTGTCTGACTCCGAAACTAATGATTTTTACATCCCAGCTAATGGTTGATGTTGCCAAGCCCTAAAATAAGATGGCATATTTAGACACTTCATTAGCAAATCCAGCTCACCAGAATTCTGGGTGCTAACTAGCATCCTGTTGGCCAGGAAGAATTCAAGTCACTCCAGAAGGCTCCCACCTCAGATGCTTAGAGTCATCTCAATGCTAAAGGAATCTGAGGAAGAGATGAAGAAATGCCCACCTTCCCCCTGCTGTGGTCAGTTTCATGGCAGGCTGATCCAGAAGTCCTAAGCAGCCATGAAGCTGATGTAAAGTGTGGTACATGGCTGACACTATTGCTATGTTGGCTTTCTCTGCCACTGAAAATGCAATCTTTTCAAATAACTTTAGATTGCTTCAAATGGAAACTTCATTTAACCAGGCATAGTTAAATCTCCCAGAATAGGCTTGCCAGTAAAAGGGGCACCCCAAAAAATAAGATACCCAGATCTTAAGTTTTTCTCATATAAAGAAGTAACTTTCTTTGGGAGTGTTCGTGAAATTAGAAGAGTAGAAAATGTTTAACATGTCTTATGAGTATAGGCAACAGGACATTCTGTGGGCCCAGCTAACCAAGGTTCTCATTTACTCCTCTGTCATTAATGAGCTGAATAACCTCTCTGAACTTTAGCTCCTTCAACTGTGAAATGGGGAATAAGGCTGGATTGTCTTTAATGGTCTTTGCTAAAATTTTATGATCCAAATATCCTTATCTGATTCTTTCATAGAGTTGCTTGAAAAGTTTAATGAAATGACCTGGACTCAAGATTTTTAAACAAAAGACACTCAGGTGTTGATGTAAATTTCAGTTGACCCCAAAGTGTTGGCAAATCCTTCTTACTCTTCCTTTAGGATTCAATCCACCTTCCTAGAAACCACAGTCTCCTTTAGAAGATAGAACCATGTCAGTAGAAAGCAGGGAGCAGACAGGAACATAGAGAGGGAGTGCTGGGGTATGCTAAGCCAGGGAGAAAGAGTTGGCAGACCGGCTTCCTTATCTGGTCTGGGTATTAAGAACTCCTCTCTTCTTTGTTACCAAGAGCTAAGAAAGTACTTCATACTAGAACTCATTATTTTCTGCCCATTTTCCTCTTTAATTCTCTTGGCTTGGCAGAAGCGCTTGGTGGGTCTGATGTTTCTTGAAGCAACAACCCTGGGTCAGCCCCCTTCAGAACTGGCACTGAACTCTGCCACGTGGTCAGTTTGCTCCATCAGCCAGCCTGTCTTTCCTCCCAGTTAAGCCATGGGGGGTCTCCTATTTAAGGAAGGAACGACACCCATGGGCATTTGGGTCCAGACATTTTCATTCCTTGATTTCTTTCCATAATTATATCCCCTTTAGGGCAACTGTGGGCAACTCTCTAAAATCCACTTCAAAAATCTAGATTTAGTGTTTAGTGTCCTGTTGAATTTATTTGGACATCAAAAGAACCAAAATGCTTGTGCCTTTTCTAGTTTTCAATCGAAGAACATTCTAGTTCATGGGATATTTAAAAAACAGCTTTGCTATATCCAACTGTCACGGGCTGTATTAGGCTTTGTCCAGAGAAAGACCTAACTACTTAGGAACCCAGACGTCATTTCCCATCATGTTCTTTCACATTAAAGAGCTTCTAACTGCTCTTTGGCGCTTGGTCACTCCATAACTAAATATTGCTTTAGCACTCACTACACAAAGAGCTTCCTGAAAGCAGCAGGGGAGACGTGCTAGGGCCTTAACAATCAGGGCACTGTTTCCATTGAGTGGTTCGCCGCCCAAATGCTGTGTCAAATGAAAGTGACCCAAGAGCCCCGCTCCACTTTTGAGCTTTCAGTTGTTACTTTTTTCTCATTTGAAAAAGAGGTTGACCGTAATTTAGATGTGTCTAGCAAAAGGCATAGTTCTAGCATAAAATCAAATGTCAAAATGTCTTTAAAGGAAAGTAAATTGCTTCCCCAAAACAGAGAGAAAAATCTTGATGAGTACAAGATAAGCATTAGGAAGGGTTAACCATGGCCATGGCCCGTGAAGGTGGCCAGACTCAGTTTTCATTATATTGTTGCTATGCAAGTAAATAAATGAGCTCACTGCTACACCCAGGCTGTGCAGAGAGAATTTACAAAGAATTAATAAATCCAGTGTAGGAAACATGTGGCCTTTTCTCTGGTCATAGAAAAAGCAACTAGTAATCTTGGATTTTAAACAGACAAACTTCTATAACTTTGCAGTTTCTGAATATTGGATCCAAGTTCTAATGGGCAGGCTGTGATAATAGGGATGTTTCTTTTTCTACAATTTTCTTTAAAGGGAAAGGGTCACATCATTCCTGGGCTTGAAGACAAAGAGGTTATTATATTGTGGTGGTTCTGTTAATGCTTTTTAAGGGCATTTAAGAGAAATGAGTCCTTCCCAACAGGCAGTTTTAGAAGTCTAAATACTCTTATTAACGCATGGAACTCAGAGATAAAAATAAATAAATAAAGTATAAAATTCTAAGTAAACAGGGGATGTGGGGGGATTAGAGATAGACAGGAAGCAATCTAATTTTACTTTCCACATATGCCAAGAAAAATGCAAATAGATGGCTGCTAACCAGTGAAGCCCACTTTTGAATTCTGACAATTTTAAGTACTGTTAATGGTTATAAATATGTACTGTAATCAGTATGGCACAGTGGCACTTTTTAACTTGTCATCAATTATTCATTATATTTCCTGAGCACCACCTGGGTTGCCTAGCTCTTGAGTAGGCCTGGGGGCCAAACACCAGGATCTGGTCACACACTGTCATGCTCTGCTAGATTCATGGGTACACTCCCTTGGTCAATTATCAAGGCATGATATGTATATATTTTTTTCTATCTTTATTCTTCCTTGGGGTTGCTGGTAGCATGGTGGGAGGGAAGAAGTCCAAATGGGAACAAGTATTGGAGGAGAGAGATTTGAGAAGTTGTGATAAGTAGGTTGGTGGTACGGCTGGCATCAGAAAACGCACAGCAGACATGGCGGGACCAGAAACCTTAAGAATGAGCTTTTGCAGGATTTTTGGGAGCGAGAAGGATCTGACTTCATGAGTGGCACACCTGCTCCCTTACCACTTCCCTCAGCGCTCCACTGAATTATCAGCTTGTAGTTGAGAAGCTGAAGATCTCCTAAACTCAGGGACTCTGCTGCTGAGATGCCCCAATCCCAGGCCCCCACCATCTCTTCTTTAAGGAGGCAAGGTGATGCCCAAGGAAAGAATTCTCTAAGAAGACTTGCTGAGGCCTTGGTACTCACAAGTTATCTCATAAGAAGTACCTTGCTTTTATTTTTTATTTTTTATTTTTTTTAGTACCTTGCTTTTAGATATTCAGATAGGTATGTGCCCTACTTTTTGGTGAGATCCTCTTGACAAACCCAGCTTGTGATCTTCCACTGAAAAGGCCTTATCTGAAGAGAAATTCAATAAAGGGCCCTGGGTTTTGGACCTTGCCATCTTTCTCTTGGATAAATGTCTTTATCTCTAAGCCTTATAAAGCATGTTTTTTCCTGGGGTTTTCCACTGGAGTGTCTTAGGCTGTTATGATGATAAATGTGACAATGGCAACACTGATATGACCAAGTAAAATAGTAACCCAAGTAAAGCTACTGATGGTTATCAAGGGCCAAAGTCTCTTGTCATTTACTGCTTTGATTTAAAATTCCCATTGTCTTGAAGACCTCACTAGGAACACTTCATGCATTTGTGAAGATTAATTTCTTTCTACCTGACTTAAATCTAAGAACAATTAAATTTTTTTCTCCCATGGTTTAATCATGAAACATTTTGAAGCAAATGGCCTTCAAATCTATCACTAAGACACAAACAGCATTCTCATCATGTTAGGAAGAAAGCAAGAATAGGCTGTTATTTGTCTTGTTTCTCAGTCTTGTCTCCTGCATTCCTGGCTGTCTTTGACTGTGTGTTGGACATGTATTTTTTAGATATTTACAGAAATCATTTAAAGAAATCTTATAAAGATATTTTCTACTTTGGGAATGGATTTTATTTCCTTTTTTCAGCCTCATGAGCGTATGAAGTTCTAATTTCAGACATTTGAGATATTCTTGCCAACCCTCATGATTAAAACCTAGTCTCAGCCTATGCAAGGGTGAGTTCAGTTAATCTTTACTTTGGCATGCAGCCCTTAAGGTCCCAACCCAAAGTGGGGCATGGTTATCAGGGTCTCTAACTTGGTAAGCCACTACCTAACATTCATATCCCCCATCACCCAGCTATAAAAAACACAATGTAGCATCAGATACAACAGTTTCAGATCAGCAAATGTCTTCAAGGAAAATGCAACTTCAAAATTTGGGCTTACCTCTATGAATTCCTTCTCTACTTCCAAATTTGGACCCGGTAATTCTTTACTATTTTTTAACTCTTTGTTGCTATTAGGAAGATTTTTAATACCTTTTTCTCATTTTCTTAAGCTATCTCCAGTAAAATGTTTGACCTAAATTACCTAGTTCACAATTTTAAGTCCATAGATAAAATAGATCAACCGAGATAACAATTATACTAAAAAGAGCTAAGGCTTAAGGGTTTACTCTATGCTGAATACTTTATGGACTTGATCGCATTTATTGCTCATAATATTCTATAAGTATTTTATTATAATTTTACTAATGAGGAAACAGCTTAGAATGAACAAATACCTTGGTCATGTTCTCATAGCTAGTAAGTGGTAGAAACAGGGTTTAGATCCAGCTCTGAGTCCAGCTGATGTTCTCAATCACTCCCTCATCAGACCTAATCCTTTTGATGAGCTAAAGACCCAATGTGGCCATGGCCCCTGCTACACAGCTTCCCATGACACAGGCCTGTCGCATATTCTCACAACTAGAGAAAGCTTGACTCCTGTTCCTTTCTATTGTATTTTCCTTCTGATATTAAGGTAAAAAGCAGAGTTTGTTTTTATTACATTTTTGCACAGCTCCCCCATATGTTTCTGGCTTGTGGCTGAAAGGAACACAGGTGTTTGTGTCACATGCAAGCTCTAGATTTGGGAAAAAGAAACCATCTAGTGTCCCAAGTTGGCCTGTAATAGTGGTTTGCACCAAATGCAGTGCAGGTGATCATTTTCCCATGGGATCTGATTTCTCAGCTTTCTCTAACAGACACTCTACTCCCTCACTTGCCCGAAGCTACCATGCATGGCTGATAAGATACAGGTCTACCCCTTTGTCCCTTGGATCCCACTCAACCTAAAGCTTAACTTATTGGAAACCAGTCTTATCCTATACAGGCAGACCTTGTTTAGTATCCTCTCTAGACCCATATCATCTTGCTAAGAAAAGCCTTGAGTTTTTCCTTAGTTTGTTAATACATTCAGTCAATACATTATTTAAGATCTGCTATATTCAAGACACAGTGCAGAGCCCTGCTGTTTATATACGAATGAAGAAGAAGCCCTGGCTGGTTAGAGCATCATCCTGATATATCAAGGTAGCGGCTCAATCCCTAGTCAGGGCACATATAAGAATCGACCAATGACTACATAACTAAGTGGAACAACAAACCAATGTTTCTCTCTCTCCCATTTTCCTCTCTCTCTTTCTCTAAAAACTCAATAAATTAAATAAAAATGGCCTGGCTGGTGTTGCTTAGTGGTTGCTTGGGCACAGTCCCCTGCACCTGGGTGTTGCTGGTTCTGTTCTGTCAGTTACACATGCCCCAGTTATGGGCTTCATTCTTGGTAGGGCCCGTGTAAGAGGTAGCCAGTCTATGTTCCACTCTCACCAAGGTGTTTCTCTCTCCTTCTCCCTTCCACTCTCTCTAAAAATCAATTTAAAAAAAACCTTTTTTTAAAAGATGAAGAAGAATGATCTCTGTCTCCACAATGCTGAGATGAGGCACTGAAACAGTCAAACCACAAGTGATAAGCACCATCAGATATGTATGGATGATGTGCTCCTGGAGTGCCAGAGGGAGATACTCATTGCATCTGTCTGGGAAAGGATTCATGGGAGAGAGACAACCTACCTGGCCTTGAAAATTGCATGAAATTTGAATCTGAGAATAGGAAGAAGAGCATCTTGGACAAAAACACAGCATGAGTAAAGGCACAGAGGTGTGAAGGCAGGATGTGTATTAAAAGCAGAGTCTTTCCAAGGCATGGATTCAGTGAAGAGCTGTCCACCTTGCCCTCAGTGGCTCTCAAGGTACTGAAGGAGAAGGGCAGAAACACACCAATGAAGGCAAAGACTGGCAGCCAGGGGGACAGAGGTATACTTAGTTTGGCCAAGATGCTGTTTGAAATATTTGAGCCAATTTCTAAAATCAGAATTCACCTAAAAATCCAGATTTCTGGTTTCTTCTGGAACTTGAAAGATCTGGGAACACAAGCAGTATTTTTTCAGGATGGCAGTTGACTGGAACTGAAGAATAGCTGCCTCTTTTCAGTAGGTGTCACATCTGTCTCCCCTACACAGAACCTCAGCTTGCTTCTCCCTTCACCCTATCTGCTCAACCCCACAGGTGCCTAAGCAGCAGGCCAGGTGCAAGCTCAGCTGAACCAAATGTGGAGACATGAATGACAGACCCCAAGGGCCTCTATTCCAGCTCACTGATTCCCAAATGGGTTAGTTTTCAGGGTTCCCGAGATCTGGCTGCTACCCCAAAGATAGACTCCTCTTTAAATTTTCAGCATGCACAGCTCTCAAAATTAGGAGATGTGAAAGTATTTAAAGCATCTCTAAAAACAGCTCATGCTGCCCAGGATCTGAGGCCCAAAATTGTATAAATCAAACACATCAAAGTGTGGGGCCTGCCTGGTTGCTGGTTTGTAGGCAAGCTGATTAGTGAGAAAGCTGACACAACCCAGTCTCTGCACCGGTAATCCTGCCCTGCCAGGGAGGTTGGAGATTTATTAAACAGACTCTCCCTGTTCTGAATGTCTGTGGTCAGCCCTTCTTCTCTGCCTCATAGCTCTCCTCCGTGTCCACCTTCAGACTCTTTTGTTAGCTGACAAGAATGGTACTGACATCTGAGGAAGGTCAGATTCCTCACCAGGACAGGAAACCCACCCTTGGAAAATGCCGGTCCTCTTCCAGGGTGATCAGGAAAGCAGTTGCAGCAGCGTCAGTCATAGAGCCCAGGAATCCCACAACTTAGCCTCTTGGTGGCAACACTAATGCACTAGGAGGTCAGTTTGGTCATTTCTAAGTCTAAGCTCTTATAACTATGAAAAAACACATAGAAGGAAAGGAATGCAGAAAAGAAAAACGAACGGGGCAGGGAGGGGGTAAGGGAATGAAAACATAACTGGATTTCATTGAAAAAATTAGCTTAAAATGCCCTTTGTGTGGCAGTTCCACCAGTACCTTGCTGGCAACGGCTCAGGAGAATTCTTCCAAAACCTATGTCACTTTTGCTAGACCGTGGTGTTCCTCGTAGGCTGGGGTTCAGTAACTTGGGGACAGTAGAAAGGCTTTTGTGTACTACGGCAAGCAGGAAGAAAAGGCCTGATGGACCACAAAACTGGATACTTTGTAAGGTACAGAACAGTCAGCACTTTCCCTTGAGAGAACACAAAATTAATTGGCAGGAAAGCGACCCAAGCGATGGGCAGGGGAGGAGAGCGTCCAAAAGTCCATTTCCAGCTCCATGTTCTTTCAGGTGTCAGAGTGCATTGCTGTACTCCCTGGATGTGTCTGACCAGATGCAAATGCTGGTCCCATATAAGCCATTTGTGGACCAATGTGAATTAAATGGTAACATCGGGAATGCTGGAAACGGGGAGGTTGTATTTTGTTGGCTTTATTCCCCTGTGGTTTGCACCATCTGTTTCTTTTAATGCATAAACAAGGAAAATGACTGGTATGGAATACAAAGTTTTTCAAAAAAACAGATGACCACAGGCATCCTCTAAATGAGAAAGAGAGAGCAAGTTAGGGTTCCGTGACATTTGTCAGGAAGTGAGATGTTAAATACTGGGAAGCATTAATGCTTTGCCAGGGAAGCTCCACAAAGGCAAGGAAAAGCCTTGTCCATGCCCCACCTTCCTGAGGTCATGCCCTGTGTTTACATTTCACCAAGGGTTATTTTCAGATCCCAACACCGCCCACCCCCCTCCCTTCTTAAACTAAAGATGAAGCTGTTCAGCATAACCAGCCTTGGTTTTCTATTAGCAGTATTGCTAACTTGGCAACCTTGGATAGAATCTACTATTAGAAACTTTTAGAATGAACAAAGGCTGCGTTGTGAGTGTGTGCTACTATAAAGCCAAAATAGAGAGCTATAAATAGAGGAGCTGATGAGAAAGACAAAGAGAAGATACTTTATTTCTCTCCTCGACAATAGTGAAATATATATATATAAGAAGGCATTAGGAACAGTGTGTTTTTCTTGAGCAAAGGGCATCCTGCTTTAAAAAGGAAGGTTTGCTCTGCACGACACAGTGGCTACTCAATAGAATGGTTCTGTATGCTCTGTGCCAACAAACCTTAAAGCAACAGCTTCTTTTTTTAAACTAAAGGCAGTGGAGAGATTTGATGGAGTGGTGACTGCATTCTAATCTCTTTTACCTTCATTGCAAGAAGCAATCAGCCTCAAGCATCAGGGATTTAAAACCAAACTGAACTGGGGCCTTTTAGAGCTGCTGAGGAGAAGAGCATTGGTGCATTTGGCTGAGTTCCACCTTTTCCAGCACAAGACAGACATGAGCATTTTTCATATCGTTTGTAGGCAGCCTGACGCCAGAGTTTTCATATTAGAGAAAGGATAAAAGATGACGATCTCTTAGGGAACAATCAACTCCTCCTAATTTGCAAGATCTGTTCTCAAAAATTCCATGGGCAATACCGAGGTGGGCACTGTTAGTCATTCAGGGGCAGGGGTTAGGCAGAAATAAGACCCTGACAATTTAGAAGCTTTTGGATGATTAAATACATTTCAAAATGAGTTTAAGTTCAAATAATTTCTCTATCTGTGCTTAGAACACAATGAAGTACCCTATCTAATAAAGAGGGAATATGCTAATTGACCATCACTCCGTCACAAAGATGGCTGCACCCACAGCTGAGGCCAAGTTCCCATAACAAGCCTTAACGAGCAATCAGCAGGGATCTGAGGCTATGCCCTCCCCCGCCCCCATGGGGCTTGACAGGGTACCTCAGCCCGCACCCCCTGCCCTAGTGCCAGGCCAGGGGACCTCAGGCTGCACCCCCCACCAGGTGGGGCTTGACAGGGGACCTTAGGCCATGCCCCCTGCCCCAGCACTGGGCCAGGGGACCTGAGGCTGCACCCTCCTGCCTGGCTGGGCTTGACAGGGCACCTCAAGCCATGCCCCCCACCCAGCAGGGCTGGACAGGGGATCTCAGGTCATGTCCCCACCTGGCGGGGCTTGACGGAGGACCTCAAGGCACACCCCCCCCCCCACCCTGGTCTGGGCTGGGGACCTCAGGCTATGCCCCCTGCCTGGCAGGGCTTGACAAGGGTGGGACTGGCTGGGTCTGGGTCTCACACGATTTTGAGGTGCATGTGGGTGGGCAGGGACTTGACTCTGGGTCCCGTGGTATGCCCCAAACTCTGATAGGAGGAAGGTTTTCATATACATTTTACTAATTTTCTTTCATCTCTGACACTTCTATTATAGAGAAAGGGCACATTGCAATATTAATCACCTTTTAATGTGCACGAATTTCGTGCACTGGGTCACTGGTCTAGATATGAAAACACAAGCCAGTTGGGTGCAATTGGTGTGACTGACATTGGCTCCAGGTGCCAGGTTTGTGATGAGTGGATTTGACTTCTGCCAGCCCTTGGACTTGGATACTGTCTGCAATGTTTGCTTCCCTGGTGGAAATGGGAAAATGATTAGAGACCCGTGCTCTGTTCCTAGGACTCCCTGACTTTGTATTTAATTTGTTTCCCACATTAGATTGAAAGCTACTGGAGGCTTCTGAAGGCAGCACTGTGTGAGCATTGGTTTCATGAAAGTACTCTAGTGACCTGTGGAATTTTAGTTATAATCATAATAATGGCAGATGAAGAGGCGTCCTGGGGAAGGCATGAGAAGAATTTTAAGTGGCTGAACTCAGTTTGCATTATTCATTTTACAAATAGTTTCAGAGCCTTAATTTTTTTTTTTTTCACTATGCCCTGCTTTTGAGGCTCCAAAGCAATAATCTAGGGCAGTGGTCGGCAAACTGCGGCTCTGTTGACTAATGAGTTTGCCAACCACTGACATAGACTCTCGATTCCAATAATTACAGGCTATTGTTGTTCCTTGTGATTAAGCCCCTATTCCATTGGTCGGCAAACTCATTAATCAACAGAGTGGCAAACCGCAGCTCACGAGCCACATATGGCTCGCGAGCCGCAGTTTGCCGACCACTGATCTAGGGTATTCATAACTTAGAAGTGAATCTCCCTTCAAGTACATTTTGGGAATTGAGTCTTTATCTGACCAGCTTTGAGATGATTTTGTTACCATGGGGAAGGGGGATAGAGATATTTCAGGGACTTGTTCTTCATGGGGATTCAAGAGGAATTCAAGTTTACTGGGCTCATGTCCCCTTGTCTCCTTCCTTTTATCTCTTTTCTGTTTCTTTGGGGCCTTCTTTCCTTCCTCCCTCCCTCCCTTCCTTCCTTCCTTCCTCCCTTCCTCCCTTCCTTCCTTCCTTCCTTCCTTTTGATGGGAGCAATGAGGGAAGAGTGTCCGATGAGGAGGCTAGGAGATTCACTTAGGACTTGGGCTTGGAATTTTACACTTCTGTATCTTCTTGCCCACAGGTGATAACCCCCGTGAGGACAGGCCATGGCTATGTGTACGAGTACCCATCTAGATACCAAAAGGACATCTACGATATCCCTCCTTCCCATTCCACTCAAGGGGTATGTACCAGGCCCATGGTCCCCATGGGACAGGAGCACTTTGGGTTGCATTCCTTCAGCACTACATGGGAAAGGAAAATTACAAATTATGTACATTTCATATGAAGCTTGATTTGTCTATTCAAGAACCCTTGTAGC
The DNA here is from genome assembly GCA_026230045.1 of Corynorhinus townsendii. Lineage (NCBI taxonomy): Eukaryota > Metazoa > Chordata > Mammalia > Chiroptera > Vespertilionidae > Corynorhinus > Corynorhinus townsendii. The sequence continues at coordinate 135,616,846 of JAPDVU010000002.1, read as the reverse complement.
CAACATTATTAACTTATATTTTCTGGATTTGCTTTATCAGGAAATCCTAGGCTTTTATCTGACAAAGCTTTTGTTGCTTATCATTTTATTTCAGGAAGTATATAATATTAACTACAGATTAAAGTACAAACAGTGTAGATATTCCACTTATGATCATTTTTACGTTCAATCTAAGTAAAAAAATAAATTTAAAAATTTTTTCACCAACTCCATGTTATATAGAATGCTGTAAAAGAGGAAGGATGTACATAATCTGGTAAATAAATCCATAATTCAAAACTTAATGCATAAAAAATGACAAGTATAAGATGTCCCTAAACTCAGGTATTTATTTTCAGGTATATGATATCCCTCCATCATCAGTGAAAGGCCAGGTGTTTTCAGTTCCAGTGGGAGAGATGAAACCTCAAGGCGTCTATGACATCCCTCCTACTAAAGGGGTAAGTGAGTTCCTACAGAGCAGCAAAAAAAAGTGTGTGTGTTTATTTACTGGAATGAAGCAGGAAGGACAAACCAAAAGAAAAACTAGTCTCTGTGAGAGAATGAAAGGATGGGAGGGAAGGAGAAAGTGAGGAAGGAAAGGCAATAATTAAAGATAACCCTATGGATTCCACATTTAGAGCTCCCCCCCACACACACACACTAAAAACAGGGTAGTCAATAAGAAGGTAAAATCATTCATTCAGTTTGGCAAGCAACTAATATATCTCATATGTATATAAGGTGTCACAGCGCACTCTGTCAAGGAATATGTGTAAATGAATTTGATTCACTCTGCTATCCTCAGGAGGAGGCCTACACAGGAAGTACAGTTATCCTTATTTTACAGATGAGGGATGTGTGTCTCAGAACACCCAAGTGACTTATGAAGTATCACACAGCTGGTAGACCCAGGGAGACACCTGAGGTCTTCTGACACCTAGTGCAGTGTATTCATGCATACTCAGCCTAAAACCTCCAAGTCTGGGACCCAGAGAGAGCAATTCAGCCAGCAGAGCACACATAACAGGCAGCACTGGGGCCAGGGGAAGGACAAAGGAAGTGGGAGCACAGTGGGGCCTTGGAAATACCTTTCATTAGTGGGTGGGGGTGGAAGAAGAGGAGGCAGAAAACAGGACTGAGAATCCAGGCCTTCTTCTTTTGTTGTTGTTGTTAACCTTCACCTAAGGATATTTTTTCCATTCATTTTTAGAGAGACTGGAAGGGAGGGTTTGCGGGGAGGGGAAGAAGGAGAGAGAGAGAGAGGGAGAGAGAGAGGGAAACATTGATGTGAGAGAGACACACTGATTGGTTGTCTCCCACACATGCCCCAACCAGGGCCCAGGATCAAACCTGCAATCCAGGTACTTGCCCTTGAGCAGGAATCAAACCTGGACCCTTTGGTGCATGGGCTGACATTCTAACCACTGAGAAACACTGGCCAGGGCCAGGCCTTCATTTTAATGTGCAGTTGTTTCCCCATGTTCACATGAGCCAACTCAACAACTACTAACTTCAGTTTCTACTTACTTTTCAGGTATATGCCATTCCACCCTCTGCTTGCCGAGATGAAGCAGGGCTCAGGGAAAAAGAGTATGATTTCCCCCCTCCAATGAGACAAGCTGGAAGGCCAGATGTCAGGCCTGAGGGCGTATATGACATCCCCCCGACCAGTGCCAAACTGGTGGGGAATGACCTTCACATGAAATATAACTGTGATGCCACAGGAGCTGCTGAACTGGTAGCACAAAGACACCCAAGCATTTCCCTGAAACACCCACCCTCACAGCTGGGACCATCAGGGGGCACTCAGAATGATGCATATGATGTCCCTCGAGGGGTACAGTTCCTGGAACCACCAGCAGAAACTAGTGAGAAAGCAAACCCTGAAGAAAGAGATGGTGTTTATGATGTCCCTCTGCACAACCCAGCGGATGCCAAAAGCTCTCAGGATGTGGTAGATGGAATCAACCGATTATCTTTCTCCAGTACAGGCAGCACCAGGAGTAACATGTCCACGTCTTCCACCACCTCAAAGGAATCTTCACTGTCAGCCTCCCCATCTCAGGACAAAAGGCTCTTACTGGATCCAGACACAGCCATTGAGAGACTCCAACGGCTCCAGCAGACCCTGGAGATGGGCGTCTCCAGCCTAATGGCACTGGTCACGACCACGGACTGGAGGTGCTACGGATACATGGAACGACACATCAATGAGATACGCACTGCAGTGGACAAGGTGGAGTTGTTCTTGAGGGATTACCTGCATTTTGCCAAGGGCGCTGTAGCAAATGCTTCCTGCCTCCCGGAACTCATCCTGTATAACAAAATGAAGCGGGAGCTGCAAAGAGTGGAAGACTCCCACCAGATTTTGAGCCAAACCAGCCATGACTTAAATGAATGCAGCTGGTCCCTGAATATCCTGGCAGTCAACAAGCCCCAAAACAAGTGTGATGATCTGGACCGCTTTGTGATGGTGGCAAAATCGGTGCCTGATGATGCCAAGCAGCTCACCACAACAATCAACACCAATGCAGATGCCCTCTTTAGACCAGGCCCCGGCAGCTCCCATGTGAAGAATGGGCCTGAGAGCATCATGAACTCCTCTGAGTATCCCCATGCTGGATCCCAGATGCAGCTGCTGCATCCTGGAGACCACAAGGCCCAGACCCTCAACAAGGCATTGCCCCCACACCTGAGCAAGGATCTGACTGTAGCTGACTGTAGCAGCAGTGATAGCTCTGAAAGGAGTTGGATGGATGATTATGACTATGTCCACCTACAGGTAAAGCAACCAGACTCCTAAACCACCTATAGTCACATTCAGGGAGCCCAGAAGTAAGGCCTGTGAAACTAGCAGGCTGGACTACCAGAGGAGAGAACATGATTAATGTTAATCCAAACGGTTCACTAATTGGAGGCAATGTACATAGGGAAGAACACTAGCCTGATAGTCTAGAGTCCTTGGCTTGAGACTTCCTCTGACACTAATTGTATGACCAACTTATGTAACCTCCCTGGGTCTTATTGTCCTCATTTGAAGCACAAGGTTGTATTTGATCCTACTGATGGAAGAGACTCCCTAGGTAGGAGAGTGGGCCCTTGGAGAATCATACCAGCACCACTTCTGTTTGCTTTTTATGATATAGTTCAACATGATATTTTATTTCTTAAAATGTGGGGCAGGGAGTTTAACTGTTAAGAAAAAAAATAATTGAAAGCCTCTGCACTAGAGAATTTCTAAGGTTCCATCATATCTACTGTGTGTGTGTGTGTGTATGTGTGTGTGTGTGTGTGATTACTTACAGAAAACTTAATCTCACCTCAGACTTACCTTGAAGACCACTGGGCATTTGCCAGTTGATCTAGATTCTAGAACTTAACCTGCATATGAGAAATTGGGCAGTCACAGTCTGCCTCCTACAGGTGGAAATTCCACCAAGTTGACCTGGGGTCTTGATAACTTGCCCTTTCACTTTGGGAAATTAAAACATTCTACCAAGATCCATTATTTAGAATTAGCTTACTATCTTACTCTGCCATTCTTTTAATTTGACTAAGAGCCAAAGATTATCCTGAGAACTATAGTGTTTAGCTACAATTCCCTTGAGTGCAGGATACTGGGGAAGGAAACACTGAGCCACACCTAGTGCTAAGGTAAGGGCTGGTTGTCCAATTCTGCATATTGAGAAATATTATTATGGTGTAGAGTTGTAGATGATTCAAAGAAATTAGAAGTGCAATGTGACCATATTTAAACCTGGGTTAGGAGGTTAATGGGTTCAAGTATAATCTATTAGAAAAGAAACCTAAGAAATAGTACTGGATAGGAGACTTGAAGGGGATCATGAATAGCTCTCTGAAAATGGTAAAGTGGAACAGAGAAGGCAGCACCATACATGTAGCCCTAACTTAACACAGTTACTGTGGAGGTCTGGCTGAGAAGCACATCATCCCTGTCTAGGATTCATGGAGTCTAATTGGGCATGTGGGAAATTACCAAGGCAGTGGAAAATGAAACAGTACCTACGCATTTGTCAATGAAATTGTTAGCATAAGTGAATCATAGTGGTGATGTAATGTTTTCTTTATGTTGAAAAATAATAGGGTAAAGAGGAGTTTGAAAGGCAACAGAAAGAGCTGCTGGAAAAAGAAAATATCATCAAACAGAACAAGATGCAGCTGGAACATCATCAGGTAAGTTCAATCAGGACAAAACCACTTGGTATTGAAAAGATTTCCTGCTTAATAAGAAAAGTATAACTTCAAAAGATCAGGATTTTGATCCTTCCAGCACACTTTAGTATAAATAAGCCCCAGGCATATAATAGGGTGTAAGAACAAAGAGAAGGTTTATGCTCTTAGTAATCCAGCTGGTATACCTGGATTACATCCAAACAACAATTTTTCCAGGCTAAGCCTGTACATCTAACATATTAGGACTGTTTGGGTTAAGGCTGTTGATCTCAATGAACAAGACCCACTCAAGCTAGCCCAAGCAAAAAGGTTCTCTAGTCAGGAAAATTCTGGAACAGAAAATGAATATATATATACCCAAGTCAAATGAGAACTGAGAGTGTAAATTCTTTCTCCTTTTTGTACTTCCTTTGCTTCTCTTTGAATTTGCTTCCTTCTTCCCTATTTTCTTATAGTTTCCCCTTCTTACCTACTCATTTGGCTTCCCTATAACTTTACAGAACCCATAAATGACCACTCACAACCCTTTCTATAGATGGCTTTTCATCTTACCTGATAGTTGACTCCTGCTGTGGTTCATCAAATTCCTAAAGAAGAATCTGATTAGTCTATCTCTGTCTATCAATCTGACTATCTATCTATTTCCCTACCTATCTATCTCTCCCCTACAACACAAGCCTCTGGGTTGGCTGCTCTTGGTCAAATCAAAAGGTAGGAGGGCAGGATCCAACATTTTCAAAATATACCCAAGTCCATTTACTAAGGACTTTGGGCAAGACAGAGTCATTCAAAAGTAGAGCTTGAGTGGGGCAGATAATTATTGGTATTGCTAGTGCAAGGGCAAAAAAATAAAGAGGAACCAATTGAGGGTTTATAAGCCCTTTTTTAGATTAAATAGAATGGCATGTAGAGACATGAAATGGCAATTGCACTCAGGAAACTAGAGTTCTATTCCTTCCTTTCTGACTAACCAGCCGTGTGCCCTTAGACAAGTCATTTAACCCCTCTGAACTTCAGTTACTTTTCTATAAAATGAGAAATCCCTCAGCCCTCTATCTAATGAGATGATATATTTATAGACACATTTTCAAAAGCATAAATTCAGTATCCTGAAGCAGCACCCTATCTCTATTTATGTTCGCTTTGGCATTAGGCCACGTAAGACTACAGGGCTTTAGGTAACTTATTGAAACCATAGTAATTTCTAAGAAGAAAACAGATTCTGTAGAAAAGTAAAGCTCACTGTGCATTTCTCGGGGAAGGAGCTGGGCGAGGTTATCCCTGCTCTACCTCAGGGTGAAAGACTGACTGAGTCCTAAGCTCAGGTTACAGATAGTCCTTACCTGCAAAAGACAGTCTCTCTTGAGAGTCGGTGAGATAGCTGGAAGTTATTATTATTGCAATTTAAATAATACACCATCTGGGGGTTGTAATAAGAGAAGGAAGAAAGCTAACACTTGTTGAGTCTGACTCTGTGGCTATCGTTTTCTTTCAACAGCTCTGTGGAACTGTTATGATGCACAATTAACATTCAGATTTTCTTAGAGATGTTCTTTTCCATAGTACATATATAATTATGTGCATTAGTCTTTCCTGTAGCACTGGATAATCTATATATATAAAAGGCTAAGCGACTGGCCGACCAGCACACTGGCCAGTAGGCATGATGCACACTGACCACCAGAGGGCAGCCACTAAACGCAGGAGCTGCCAAGTGACAGCAACTTTGCAGAGTGCCCTCACACACTCTGGGACCCTTCGAGGGCTGTCAGACTGCCAGTTTTGGCCCAGTCCCCGCAGGCCAGGCCAAGGGACCCCACCTACCAGAGGGACCCCACTCACTCTGTAGATGCCCTTTGAGCTCCAGCACCACCTCAGGTGTGGCCAGCCAGGGAGGGACCATGGGAGGTTGGCTCCAGGTTGTGTCTGGCCCATCTCACCCTGTCCCACCCTGCTGACCACCTTCTAATTAATTTCCTTTCAATGTACACGAATCTGTGCACCAGGCCTCTAGTGGCATATGTAAATCTGGACAGAAAGAATAGGAGTGGGTCATGGAGTTTCATTTATCTTAGCAATGGGTCATGGGTTGTCATATGTACTGAGAAATGGGTCATGGGTTGTCATTTGTACCAAGAAATGGGTCAGGGATTGTCATTTGTCTAAGCATCTTGAAGGACAGAGTCAAGGCTTTCCTGTCAACAATTTACTTGATAAAGAGATCCCTACATTTGCTTTCCCTGCACCACTCAACATTTATAAACATTTACATAGAGGCTGTACTCTACCAAACATCGTTCTAAACACTTTGTAAATATTAACTCACTTAACTTTCATAAAGGTATAGGTAACAGAGCTGGGTTTAAACCCTGTGCGGCCTTCGGTCTAAGGGCAGAGGAGGCCAATCATCCAATCATAGAAAGTCAGAGATGGTGGATTTCTTAGGGATCACCTTTCTCAACATCTACATTTTACACTTTAGGAAAGCAAGGCGACTTGACCAAGGCTTCACATCTAATAAGCACCTGGGATTAAAACCTGTCTTTTAACACCGAGCCCTGATTAGTTTCCATTACAGCACACTGCCTTACCCTCAATGAAATCTGCTTTTGTCTTCCTTGCAGTTAAGTCAGTTCCAGTTGTTGGAACAAGAAATTACAAAGCCCGTGGAAAACGACATGTCCAAGTGGAAGCCCTCGCAGAGCCTCCCCACCATAAACAGCAGCGTGGGCGCTCAGGATAGGCAGTTGCTTTGCTTCTACTATGACCAGTGTGAGACCCATTACATTTCCCTTCTCAACGCCATTGACGCTCTCTTCAGCTGCGTCAGCTCCGCCCAGCCCCCGCGGATCTTCGTGGCACACAGCAAGTTTGTCATTCTGAGCGCGCACAAACTGGTGTTCATTGGAGACACGCTGACAAGGCAGGTTGCTGCCCAGGACATTCGCAACAAAGTGATGAACTCCAGCAACCAGCTCTGCGAACAGCTCAAAGCTATAGTTTTGGCGACTAAGAAGGCTGCCCTCCACTACCCCAGCACTACGGCCTTGCAGGAAATGGTGCACCAAGTGACAGACTTGTCCAGGAACACGCTGCAGTTCAAGCGCTCTTTGCTGGAAATGGCAACGTTCTGAGAAGAAAAGGAGGACAGGGGGACTGAGAGGGTTACTAAGGAAAACTGGAAATATTATCTGGTTTTTGTAAATGATATCTATTTTTGTATATATTTTATATGGAAATGAAATATTTTAACATATTATGGGTTAGACAACATTCAGAACTTCAGGGAGCTAGAGAGGGAACTTTATGTGTGTGTGTGGTTCTTGTGTACACATGGAAGCATCCAGAATATAAACTGTACAGAAACTTGTCCATGTGCGTGTGTGTGCCTGTGTTTTCATGTTTGTTTGTAGATGTTTGTCTGATACATTCCATTCAAAAACATGAATTAAGAAGCATCTTAGTAAGCACCTCCTAATGCTGCGTGTTTTTTTTTAAGAAAACATACCAGCTGGTTGTAATGTCCCTACATATACTAGCAATTTATTTTGAGCCTATCACTTCCATGTCTGGGAAGGATAGTTTATTTGCAAATGCTCACCTCCCAAATAACAAGGCATGATATAACTTATCCTTCTTTTGAAGCCCTTTCCAAAATTGACTATCTTGGACACATTAGTACAAACGGTCTCACTTCTGGTTGAAAAAGTTTCAGAAAGTGATCTAAGTTCTTATATTCTGGGAGCTGGAGAGGGAAGAGACACGTGTGGTAAGACGCCAAGTCCCAGTTAGGATTGGGTTGTTTCAACACTGTGAGGACATCACGATAAAAGGAGAGAGTGTGTTTCCTGGGACTACTTAATGGTCTGTATTTTTGAGTGATTTTGCCATGAGATTTTCCAGATGATGTTTTCAGATTTGCAAAAACCGTATTATTTGCAGCAGGAGTTTATAAAGACAAATCAGGCTCTAATCATCCACAAAAAGAAGGATGATTCTGTCTGCAGGTGTAAGGAGAGGGCTTTCTGACTCTCAGCATTCACTTAGGTGCTACTACCCCTCCATTACCTGAGAGAAGCCGGCCAGTTCCTTGGTCACCAGAATTTTAGAACCACATACGACTCTAAGAGAATTTATTGCTTGATATTGCACCCTCTGTAAACCATGCATAGGCAGACATGACGCTTAGAGTAGCTATACTGAGCCCATTTAATCTTTACAATTCTCTGGACAACAATCCTGCATACACAGCCCACCACTCAGCACAGCATCCATTCCATAGTCTGTCCCCTTGCACCTGCTGGTGTTGGCACAGCACAGACACACCACAAGCCACCTGATTCATCATAGGGCAAATTAAATACTTCCTGCCTGGTGAGAAAATGCATTCACATATTATCAAGTCAAGAAGCATGCTATCACCCTGGCTAGTGTGGCTCAGTTTGATTGAGTATCATCCTTTGCACTGAGAGGTCACCGGTTCAATTTCTGATCAGGGCACATGCCTGTATTGCCTGCTGGATCCCCAGTGGTGGGGAGGTGGAGAGCGGGGAGGTGCAGAAGGCAGCCGATCAATGGTTCCCATTGATGTTTCTCTTTCTTCCCCTCTCTCTAAAATCAATAAAAATATAAAATAAAAAAGAAGCACACTATCTATGGTCTTTCAGTCCAGTTCTTATTTAATGGTTTTATTCCAGCCTATTTGAAAACATTTTTATTTACAATATATGCTTTAACAGAATTAAGCTTGCATGTTTTAAACAACCAAACCATTGGAACAGGACCAGATTTAAAGGGAAGAATGTGTGATCTCAGTATCAGTGAAACTTATCATAGTAGGCGCTTTTCAAAACAACCGCTATTGTACTTCTCAAAGTTCTGCTCTGCCAAAATAGGATTAAAAGTTATATTGTTATATGATAAGTAATGTGTAGGGAGGAAGGGGATTGCTGAAAATCGACAACACTTGAAAAGTATAAAAGTGTGTCCTTGTAGATTTCACTGTAAATGTGTATTTCTTAGGAGATGACAGATTTGTTCTAAGTGGTGACATTTCATGTTTGTAAAACCAAAATGTTCAATCTGTATTACTCTCTTTGTTATTGTGTATGTAGAAGCTATTTTAAATCATTAAATTTTTTAGATCTGTGTTTTCATAGCCACTGGGTTTTCTTTTTCATATTTCTCTCCTTATCAAAAAATTAAATACAGGCTTATCTTGGCACTCCTAATACAGAGTCATTTTATCGATACCATAGATCTGGATTTTTTAGGAAAATCAAGTTGTGTATATTTTTATCTTGTGTCACTTCAGAATGTATTTGCATTTGAAGAAAAATCTGGCATCTGTTAACATTACCAAACCCAAATATCTGGAACAAGGCTTCTCTTCACCAGAAAGCCTGTACTTTTAAGTGATGGAAAGGATGATTTCTGCTATAATATGAATGCTGACATTCTTGTGGTTTTAGAATCAAAGGAAATTGTTCCATTCATTCTGGAATAGACATAAAGAAAAAATTTTAAATAAACTGTATTTGATGAAAAAAGATTTATAACCACATAAATTATTTTTAATGTTTAGACTGCTCTTTCACTCAGGTACCCTACTGAGATTTATAGGTAAAGTATTTTAATATACCTTGTATCACTTGCCCACATCTATAAACATTAATTAGTTTTGAAAAAAAATGATGCTTGAACAACTAGATCTCTCCATGAAAAAAAATGAATACTTACCTTACACCCCACACAAATATTAACTCAAATAGATCATAGACCTAAATGTAAAACCTAAGGCACTGGCCAAGTAGCTCAGTTGGTTATAGCATTACCTTGATCACCAAGGTTGTGGGTTCAATCCCCTGTCAGGGCACATACAAGAATCAGCCAATGAATGCATAAATGAGTGGAACAACAAAGCAATGTGTATTTTTTTTTCTCTCTCTCTGTCTCCATTTCTCTCTCTCAAATCAATAAATAAAAATAAATTTAAAACTTAACACTTTCATACTTCTAGAAGTAAACAAAGGAGAAAATTTTTGTGTAGGTAGACAAAGATTCCTTAGATAAAACACAAATAAGCATAAATCATAAAAGAAAAATCTGATAATTTCGACTTCTTCAAAATTAAAAACTTCCACTTTTTTAAGGAGATTATTAAGAAAACAAAAAGCTACAGAAGGGGAGAAAATATTTATACCACATGCATCAGCCAAAGATATGTATCAGAATAAGCAGACAACCAAATTTTTTTAACTGAGCAAAAATTTTGAAATTTTTGAAACTTCACAAAAGAAACTTCACAAAAGAAAACATGAATGAATGAATGAACAGTTAAGTAAATGAAATATAGCCCAGCCGAGTGGCTCAGTGATTGAGTGTCAACTTTTGAACCAGGAGGTCACAGTTTCATTCCCGGTCAAGGAACATGCCTGGATCGTGGGATCTATCCCCAGTGTGGGGCATGCAAGAGGCAGTCTATCAATGATTCTCTCTCATCATTGATGTTTCTATCTCTCTCTACCTCTTCCTTCCTCTCTGAAATCAATAAAATATATTTTTAAAAAGAAATATAAACACCCCAAATAGAATCACTAAAATTAAAAAGACAAGCCATAGCAACTGCTGACAAGAAAGGGGGACAAATGGAGCTTTCATACACTGCTGGTGAGAATGTAAAATGGTAAACACTTCGGGAAGTTCATTGGTAGTTTCTTAAAAAATTAAGTTGATGCCTACTATATGGCTTAGCACTCCTCTCCTAGGTATGTACTCAAGAGGAATAAAAGACTCGCATAAGGATGTTCATAGCAGCTCTATTTGTAATAGCCAAAACCTAGAAACAACCCAAGTGTCCTTCTCTGTGATGTAGCCACACAATGGAGTACTACACAGAAATAAAAGGGAACCAAAAAAATTGAAACAAAAAAAAACAACATGAATGAATTGATGTATACAAGAAGTTAGACCAGAATAAGGGTATATATGTCATGTCTCCATTTATGCAAAATTCTAGAAAATGCAAGCCACAGTGACAGAAGGCAATCAGTGATTGCCTGGGAAGAGAACTGGTGTCAGGGATGGGTTACAAAGGATCTCAGGGAAGCTGTTGGAAATGATGAAAAGTCTATTATTTTTGTTGTTGTTTTTTACTGTTGCATTAAGTGAATTTTTAAAAAAAATAATTCTTTATTGTTGAAAGTATTACATATGTCTCTTTTTTTCCCCCATAGACACCCTCCAGCCCTCCACCACCCTCTACCCCAGGACCTCACCACCCCATTGTCTGTGTCCATGGGCCATGCATATATGCATCCAAGACCTTTGGTTGATTACCTCCCACCCTCCCATCCTCCTCCACCTTCTCTCTGAGATTCCGCACTCTGTTCCATGCTTCTATGCCTCTGGATCCATTACCTTCATCAGTTTATTTTGTTACTTAGATTCCACATATGAGTGAGATCATTTGATACATGTCTTTCTCTGACTGTCTTACTTCACTTATCATGATACTCTCAGGTCCCTCCATGCTGTCTCAAAGAGTAAGAGATTCTTCTTTTTTACTGCTGCATAGTATTCCATGGTATAAATGTACCACCGCATTTTTATCCACTCAACTACTGATGGACTCTTGGGCTTTTTCTAGATCTTAGCTATTATAAATCGTGCTTCTATGAACATAGAGGTGCATGCATTCTTTCTGAATGGCGTTTCAAGTCTCTTAGGATATATTCCTAGAAGTGAGATCACTGGGTCAAATGGTAGTTCCATATTTAATTTTTGAGAAAATACCATACTGTTTTCCATAATGGCTGCACCAGTCTGCATTCACACCAGCAGTGTCCTAGGGTTCCCTTTTCTCCACATCCTCTCTAGCACTTGTCATTTGTTGATTTATTGATGGTAGCCATTCTGACAGATGTGAGGTGATACATCATTGTCATTTTAATTTGCATCTCTCTGATGATCAGTGACTTTAAGAGATTTTTCATGTGTCTCTTAGCCATCTGTATGTCCTCTTTAGAGAAGTGTCTATTTAGATCCATTGCCCATTTTTTAATTGAATTGTTTGTCTTCCTTCTGTTAAGTTGTATGAGTTCCTTATATATTTTGGATATTAGCCCTTTATCAGATGTATCATTGCCAAATCTGTTCTCTCATACAGTGGGCTCCCTTTTCATTTTGTCAATGGTTTCTTTTGCTGTGAAAAAGCTTTTTATTTTGATGTAGTACCATTTGTTTATTTTCTCCTTAGTTTTCTTTGCCCTAGGAGATGTATCCATAAACATATTGCTATGAGAGATGTCTGAGAAAGAGCATGCCTAACGGGGCAAGATGAGACAAAAGAAGTAATAAAGGTAATAAAAGGATAAAAGGAAGAGAAGGAGGAAGGAAGGGAGAAAAGGGACAGCAAGAGGGAAGGGCAGAGGTTGGGAGAGAAGAGAAGAACAGAGAGAGAGGAGGCAGCTGGAAGACACATAACTAGAGTAATCAGAAGAGTCAGTGAAACACTTAATGACATCAAGAGATGTAGATTTTAAAGCAATATTTTCTATTCTTTGGTAATCTAGTTTCTTGAGAAATATTGAGAAACAAATTGTTAGTTGATATGTTGTGTTGTCATTTTGGAAAGTACTACTATGGTATATGGCTCATCTGGAGCAACATAATACTCATGAGCATATCAAAAGCTCTAAGGAGCCTTTCAATGAAGAACTCTGTCTTGTCCACTGTTTCCCAAAACTTTTTTTACCCTAAGATCTGGTTTAGGATGTTCAGATAATTTGTCTTCGTCTCCCTCCCACCACAGAAGAATGAGGCCTGCTAAAGAGGCTCATGTCACAGAATCATGGTTGGTCTCACCCTATTTATCAAAGTCAATACCTCTACCTTTAATAGCTCTTTAGGACCAACAAGATAAGGGGCAGCACCTGTTTTGACCTTTAGTTCCCATCCTCCTCCTGAATCTATACAAGGCACCTACACAATCTATGTCTCATCATCTGAATGTTCTAAAGTAAAAATAAAGAAAGTAAACCCATGATTAATTTGGATGAATTTCCCTAAGATTTCTTCTTTCTTCTTCTTTCTTTAACTAGAGGCCCAATGCACGAATATTAGTGCAAGAATAGGCCTTCCTTTCCCTGGCTGCTGGCACTGGCTTTCCTCCGGCACCCAGGACCTGAGCCTTTGCTCTGGCCACCATCTTCACTCCAGCCGGAGCGGAGCCACCTTCTGCCTTTCGCCTTGTCATGTCAATTTGCATATTTCCTCCTTATTGGCTGTGGACACCACCATCTTTGTCATGGAGTTATGGTCAATTTGCATATTCTTTCTTTATTAGTATTAGATGCTTTGGGAAGGTCAATCTTATATGAGGAGTTTTTTGTTGTTTGTTTTAAGCATCTAATTTTTAAAATATAGTTTTATTTATTTCAGAGAAGAAGGAAGAGGGAGAGAAAGATGGAAACATCAATAATAAGAAAGTATCATTGATCTGATGCTTCCTGCATGCCTCCTACTAGGGATCAAGCCTGCAATCCAGGCATGTGCCCTGAATTCAGGTTCACAGATTGATGCTCAACCATTGAGCACACCAGTTGGGCTATATGAGAAATTATAAAATAAAAGTACTTTTGGGTGTTGGGGAGGGGCTGGAGGGTTTGAGAAAAAACAAAAACAAAGAGAACTAGAGAACTTATGGACACGGACAACAGTGTGGTGATGGCAGCGGGGGCAAGGGGAGAAGAAGGTGCAAGAGCATAGAGCAGATAAACAGTGATGGAAAAAATAAACTTTTATATAAAAGTATGATTCAGATGGGAACCAAGAAAGAAAAATAAAATACATATAGATGGGAAGAAAAATGTAGAGACAGACTAGCCTATCAGGGAGGAGGTGGAAAGGTTTCTTTAAAAAGTGGCAATAAGGATAAAAGAGGCAAAATATGCATTGTTCTGAAAATAGCATTCTGCTGTGTGGAAGGTGCTTATTGGGGCCCTGTGAGTCCTGAAAACTCAGTTAGGAAGCTCTTTGATCAGTTCTAGGAGAAAGGGCCTGGACTAAAAAGGTGAAGAAGAGAGAGAAGTGTTTAGATCCTAGGAATGTAGGAGGGGAAATCAATAAGACTGATGAAGAAGCTAGGTTGAGAGTGTCAGGCTTGGGCACCTGGATGCATGTGGCTCTATTCTGAGCTCAGAAGCACCAAAGGTCTCAGCATCTCCATGGAACCAGCTTTGAAGCCCTTATTTCAGTTTTCCCTGGCACTGAACTTCAGGCTGGGCCAAGAACAAGCAAGAGCAAGCAACACTGGCCAAGAAACAAGAAACCCCAAACTGTATCAGGAGAAGGCTACGTGAGCCCCCACCTCCCCACACCCCCATCCTCCCTCCCCACACCCCCATCCTCCCAGGTCCTGAACGTATGGGCACATGCTTATTCTGTGGTTGAAAAAAGAAAGTAAATAAGAAAATAGAAAAACAGCCTTGAAAGGATTTTAATGAATAGAGGCCAATATACAGGGGAAAAACCTCAAAAAGGGCAACAACAACAAAAAAGATGTAGCGTGCTTTTATCTCAGCGTTTACTATTTACCAGTCTGTAAAACAATTTCTTCTGTATTCCTGAGGGGGTCTGGGGGTGGGACAGCCCATACCTCACAACATGATTTAAGTCATCTCCCAACAACTATAATTAAGAACTGAGTTAACAGAAAGGGCATCTTATTTTGTCTCCTCATGGACAATTTTCCAGGGAGACTAGAGTCAGCAAGGAATAACGTTAAATGAAAACATACCCCTAATTTTCTCTGGTCTGCCTGGCAGTTAGGATACCATTAGACACCAGACACCATCTCTCCCTCCCCCAGCACTTACCATCCAAAAGTGTTTTATGAGTCTCCTTTATGACCCTGGGAGCATAGGGCTTTTCAGAATTGCCAGGGCCCTTTGTGACTTAAATTCCTAGTAAAGTTGAAGTCTCTATGAACAATGGTTGTGAATGGACATTTAAACATTGGTAAGAGTAGCAACCACTCCAGAGACTTGCAGTGTTGAAAAAGCAAGACAAAGGACTGTTGTGGGTGCATTTTCATGAGGTTATACAATTGCAAATGGACAATTAATGAATGTTGTCCTTGCACTTGGGCAGTTATTTCCACCTATCTGTCTAGACATCCAATCAACACTAGAAAGGGCCTAAGATTTGTCAAAAAGAGGTTTTAGTTGAATCATGGCCCCTCAATCCTGTTTGCAAAAGGAAAATCAACACGGCAGAAAACAAAAGGTCTGCAAAGAACTTTGGGAAGAGGGCTTGTAGGGTCCTGTCCTGCAAAGGGAAACTTTCTAGAAAAAGTAATCATGCCCCATGGCTCACAAAGAAGCATGGACTTGTGTGTGTTTACACTTCCCAGGTGGCTGTCCTTGTTGGAAGAGGCCTCCAAGCGCCCTTTGTTTCCCTGCCTGTGCAAATGGCCAGCACCCCGTTCACTCCAGTTAACAATGTCTTTATCTGGACACCACCCAGGGTAGTTTCAAAGCTTTTCCTTACCTCACATCTGTCAGAATGGCTGCCATCAACAGATCAACAAATGACAAGTGCTGGAGAGGATGTGGAGAAAAGGAACCCTCTTGCATTGCTGGTGGGAATGCAGACTGGTGCAGACACTGTGGAAAACAGTATGGAGTTTCCTCAAAAAATGAAATATGAAACTGCCATTTGACCCAGTGATCTCACTTCTAGGAATATATCCTAAGAGACACGAAACACCAATCTGAAAGAATTCATGCACCCCTGTGTTCATAGCAGCACAATTTATAATAGCTAAGATCTGGAAACAGCCCAAGTACCCATCAGTAAATGAGTGGATAAAAAAGCTGTGGTACATTTACATTTATACCATGGAATACTGTGCATCAGTAAAAAAGAAGGATCTCTTACCCTTTAAGACAGCATGGAGGGACCTGGAGAGTATTATGCTAAGTGAAGTAAGTTAGTCAGAGAAAGACACATATCACATGATCTCACTCATATGTGGAATCTAAGTAACACAATAAACTAGTGAACAAAATAGATCCAGAGACATAGTAGCATGGAACAGACTGTTGAATCTCAGAGGGAAGGCAGGGGAGGGTGGATGGATGGGAAGAGATCAACCAAAGAACTTGTATGCATATATGCATAACGCGTGGACACAGACAATAGGGTGGTGAAGGCGAGGGTAGGGTGGGCTATAAGAGGTCAATGGGCGGGGAGGGAGGGATAGGGACATATATGTAATACTTTCAACAATAAAGATTTAAGAAAAAAAAAGCACTTTGCTCATGAAAGCAGAGTTCACTTGGGAGCCTGCAGGATAGCCCCCAAAGCACCCCCTTGTGGTCTGATAGGGAAACAAAAGGCCCAGGAGGACAATTTGGTTTTTATAATGGATTCTCCCACCAACCTGACTGAAATGAGACTTAAATATAGATTTTGCTTATGTTATGAATATATTTATAATAATAAAAGGGTAATATGCTAATTAGACCAGATAGCCGAATGACCTTCCAGACGAAGCCGGGGTTGCAAGGGCCAAGCCCCTTGCATGAATTTCATGCATGTGGCCTCTAGTTTTTTAAATAATTCTCAAGTGCTCTACAAACATGTAGCAGTACCATTAATTCTTTGTCTGCATATCTTCCTCCCTATTCTTTTGTGTATTTCAGATCTGGAGCATATTGAGTTCATCTTCTCCATCTCTGGCTTACAAGGAGCCCAATTTATGTTTGTTTACTGGCTAACTGACTAGTCAACAAATAAATGAAACCACACCCAAACGCCCCCATCCGTCCAACATTGTAAGAGCCCTTTAAAACAAAAGGACTTTGCAGGATATCCTTAAAGATAACAAATGAAAACTGAAATCCCTCCAAAGGGCAGGATTTAGACTGCCCCATAAGCCACTGTTGTATTTTTCACTTTATACAGGTAATTTTCCATCTTTTACTTTATAGTATCTTTTTTTGTTGTTGGATGACTGTGATTTCTTTGCTTGCAAGTTCCTGAGGTTGGATTTCATGTTTCAGAGCTCCCTGTGGACACAGCTCCAGCACACTGCCTTGCGACATTGGTGTAACTAAACCAAATCCTCTGTCCCTGGATTAAGAATCCATGGTTTTGGTCCTAGCCAGTTTGGCTCACTGGATAGAGCATCAGCAGATTAAAGGGTCCCGAGTTTGATTCCAGTCAAGTGCACATGCCCAGGTTGGAGGTTTGATTTCCAGTAGGGGATTTTTCTCTCATCATTCATGTTTTTATCTCTCTCCTTCTGCCTTCCTCTCTGAAATCAATAAAAATATATAATAAAAAAATAAAAAAAGAATCCATGGTTTTGGTTAACTGTGATGTTACATCAACCCACGTGCTCTCTGCATATGACTCAACCCTTTTGTAACTTCCCTATCTTGACACTCAAATTGTTAGCACATTACATTTACAAACCTTTCAACCATGGTGCCTACAAGTAAAACAACAATTATCAAGAAAATTGACAAAAGGCTTAATGGAAGAAAAGCTTTATTACCAACTAGATGCCCAGTACAAGAAATTCATGCACGGGAGTGTGTGTTCCTCAGCCCAGCCTGCACCCTCTCCAATCTGGGACCCCTCAAGGGATGTCCAACTGCCCGTTTAGGCACTATCCTACTGGGATCGGGCCTAAACGGGCAGTTGGACATCCCTCTCACAATCCAGGACTGCTGGCTCCCAACTGATCACCTGCCTGCCTTCCTGATTGCCCCTAAATGCTTCTGCCTGCCAGCTTGATCACCCCCTAACCACTCCCCTGCCAGCCTGATTAATGCCTAACTGCTCCCCCGCCAGCCTGTTTGCCCCTAACTGCCCTCCCCTACAGGCCTGGGTCCCCCCCAACTGCCCTTCCCTGCAGACCCGGTCACCCCCAACTTTGCTCCTCTGCTGGCCCGGTCACCCCTAACTGCCCTCCCCTGCAAGCTTGATTGCCCCCAACTGTCCTCCCTTGTAGGCTTGGTCCCTCCCAACTGCCCTCCCCTGCTGGCCTGATCCCCCACAACTACCCTCCCTTGCAGGCCTGGTCCCTCCCAACTGCCCTCCCCTGCTGGCCATCTTGTGGTGGCCATCTTGTGTCCACATGGGGGCAGCCATCTTGTGTGTTGGAGTGATGGTCAATTTGTATATTACTCTTTTATTAGATAGGATAAGCAAATTATAGGCAGACCTAGTTAAACATCAAGAAATGCTGTGTTTTGCCCTAACCGGTTTGGCTCAGTGGATAGAGTGTTGGCCTGAGAACTGAAGGGTCCCAGGTTCGATTCCAGTCAAGGGCATGTACCTTGGTTGCGGGCATATCCCCAGTAGGGGGTGTGCAGGAGGCAGCTTATCGATGTTTCTCTCTCACTGATGTTTCTAACTCTCTATCTCTCTCCTTTCCTCTCTGTAAAAAATCAATAAAATATATTTTTTAAAAAAAAAGAAATGCTTTGTTTCTTCCGGATAATTGATAAGATTTTTGTCATTAGACATGAGATTTTTGTAGCTAACTGATCATGTTTTCCCTTTTGCCTTTTACTACCAAAAAAAAAATCAGAGACAAATTTAATACCCAATGTCACTAACTATTTACTAGTAGTACCTAATGGCTTGAATATATGGCTTCTAACTTTTCTCTTTATCTAATCTTTTCTACCTACATTATTCTCTGTTCTCCCCTTTTTACACTTGTGTGTTTGTGTGAACTATTTTGAGCAGGTAAGAGCTCAGATTTCCATGGGTGTGTAAAGAAGCATGGGCTCTGCTTCTTCTTCTGTCCAGTCAAGATATTCCCTGTAGAATAGGCTGGGCCAATCTTATTGGGCTCATTGCTATTCTCTCCTGTAGTGCAGGCCCACTGCCAGGGTGCTAAGGTGGGACAAGATCTCCTATTGGCTACTTTCACACCCTAAATCTTTTCTTACAACTTTTCCCAGGCTTGGGTGAAGAAGAGTCCAGATTTCCATTTCTGCTACTGTCAGTCTTCCTTCAGAGAACTAACACCCTTTGCTGAAATCAGGGCTCAGACAAGCTTTGACATATTTGACCCTCAAAGATAGTGTTAAGGGTTAGTATCTCATTACTTTTTCTTTCAGTAAGCACCTTAGCCACTTTATTATTTCATAGATGCAAGCTTGACTTATTAGTGCCTAGAAACATCCAAGCCCCAAATGCTCTACTTGAGAGCAAAGTCTGAGCCCTAACAAATGGCCTTTCACATCAGTAAGCTCCATAACTCAAAGATGTGCAGACTCTCCAGCTGCAGGCACAAGGGAGAGCATAGAAGGAGGGAACTTCCTTGCACCCTCACAGACATACACTTCTCCCTGTGACTGGTGCTTCCAAATGGCAGACAAACATCCTTCAGTCTTCCCATAGACAGCCCATTAGTTGTCAGGGAAAAAGAGTAATTATATGGTGGCAAAATCAACACCACCAGTGAGGCACAGGGGGCATCACGTGCCTCCAAAAGTGAGACCCTGACATGGTGACAGCATCCACCATCACCTATATAATGCTGAATTTCCTTACCTGATCGTGATGAAACATCAGATAAATGCAAAGTGAAAACTGCTTCATAAGTATCCTATATAATAAAAGCCAAGGTGGCATCATGCATGACATCATCAGAAGATGGCCACCACAAGATGGCCGCCCTCATGTTGTCACAAGATGGAGGCCACAAGATTGCCAGCAGGAGAGGGCTGGCAGGGGAGGGCATTGGGGGCAACCAGGCTGGCAGGGGAGGGCAGTTGGTGGCCATCAGGCCAGCAGGGGAGAGCAGTTGGGAGTGACCAGGCCAGCAGGGGAGGGCAGTTGGGGGTGATCAGGCCTGCAAGGGAGCAGTAGGCATCAGTCAGGCCAGCAGTACCGGATTGTGAGATAGATCCTCCAAGGGGTCCCAGATTGGAGAGGGTGCAGTTTGGGCTGAGGGATACCCCCCCACCGTGCACAAATTTTGTACACCAGGCCTCTAGTATACATATATTTTTACAGAAAGGAAAAGAGAAGGATAGATAGTTAGAAACATCAATAAACAAGAAGAGCAGTCAGCTGCCTCCTGCACGCCACTAATGGGGATCAAGCCCACAACCAAGGGAATCAAACCTGGGACCCTTCAGTCTGCAGTCTGAGGCTCTATCCACTGACCCAAACCAGGAAGGGCTGCTTCTTCTATTTTTAAAGGCGCGGGGGGGGGGGGGGGGGGGGAGGGGAGGGGGCAGAACATCTTCTGTAAGTGTCAATGTTATACAAGACAAAAGAAGGCTATGGAATGTTTCCCGATTAAAGGAAGCAAGAGAAAACAAATTGAAATATCAAATCAATGCCGAATTTCATGAATACTCTGGTTCTGCACTCAAGTATTCTAGGGGAAAAGGCCACAGTGTAGGCATGTGTGTTTCAGAAAAAGAATTTTGTACATTGTTAACAAGTGCATTTCAGCAAAATGCTATTCTCATTCTTACAACTTTTCTGTAAGTTTGGAATTACTTCCAAATAAAAAGTCTTTAAAAGAAGAATACTTCAATCTTACCTATAAGGGGTTGGCCACTTAGCTGTGTGGTCTTCAGCTATTTCACTCTCTGACAGTCTTTATTTCCTCGTCAGTAAGATGGGTATATTAACAATAGCTGTGCCATGGGCTTGTTATAAGGCTTCAAATTACAAATTAGAACTTGTCGAGCATTTAGAACAGGTTGTAGCCCACAGTCAGCATTATAATGAAAGGAGTTTTAGAGATAAAATAGGCAGGTCTAGGGAATTTTCGGATTAAGAGGGTCCATGGGGGAGGACGGCCTAGGTGAGGGCTTAGAGCTGCCGAAAGGCATACATTCACAGAGGGGGAAAAGAGGTGCCACAGGATAAGGGGAGAGAAAGACATCCCTTCACAGAAGATAGGGAAAAGCCACAGGGCATGGGGAGAAAGGAAACAAACTTTCACAGCGGATAGAGAAATACTGACAAATGGGAGAAAGAGGAAAACAGATTTTCACAGGAGATAGAGAATCCTACCACTGAAGAAGGAAAGAAAGAGGGGGGCACTACGTGGGGTTTGAACTTGGAAGCAATATAGTGACCAATCAGAAGGAAATATGAAGACACAAAGAACTACAGCCTTTATAAACCTTAGAAAAGTGAGCTTAGTGGGCTACCCCCCTTGGGACCCCCTCCCTACATGGAAGTCTGTATTTGCTTCCAATAAATTTCCACCCTTTTCATCTACCATCTTTTGTCCGTGGCTTCATTCTTCAAATCCATCTGGACAAGGACCCGGGAAAGAAATCACCTTTGCATCCTGCTCAGGAAAACCACCGACTCAATACAGCTGTTTGATAAATAATTTCTATAGTTCAGAAATTAAAAAGAAGATGAACTCACAAAACAAATCTAAAATTGACTAAGTTAATATGTCAATGTTTTCATAGATTTAGCATCAACTGGGTATTAATTGTTGGATGAACAATCAAACAAGTAGGGTTCATCGAGTAGAGTTAACAATGTGGAGAAGCTTTAAGCCCCTTGTGTAACTTTGCTTTTGTAAAAGCAGTGAAATATATTACAAATCAGATACAGAATTGAAATAAACACAGAAAAAAAATAAGTATTCATTACTCTTCTGAACACATCTTTGAATATTATACTGAGTTTCCAAGACATAAAGGGGTGACAATATCCTAGATGGTTCAGCCTTGTACTAGGATACAAAGTAATTAAAAAATCATACTTCTCACAGTTATGACTTCTTTTAAACATCATAGGAGAAAGTCTTATACCAAAGATTCAATGAAAGGAAAGTATAATTTTCCTATTTGGGGCTTCTATAATTTCTCCTGGAAGAAAGCAGAGTTGGGGCACTGAAGACTTTTGCCAGGAAAGCACTCATCTCAGAGGGGCCTGAGCCAACACTCTCCAACCATTCCAGGGCTGCAGGGCTCCTGAGGAAGCCACCTGGTTGGTCCTGGAGGTTCCAGAAAATGACCACCTATAGCATTCCAGGTGGGTGTCAGTGCCTTCAACCTAGCAAGTCAAGGTGACTGCAGCATGGAGGTAGTGATGAATATCATTGTGGGTGGCCCCAGAGGTGTGCAACTCAACAATCTGTGCTAAACTTTGTCCTGATCAAACCAGTCCACCAGGGAGTTGTGCATCTAGAATGCACTGGGTTGGCCTCTTATATCTCACAGAATTGCTGTTACTCTTTGACTTGATACTGCAACCTCACCCTGAGGGACATGCTATAAGAAATAGCTGTTCTGCTGTTGCAACGATGGATTTTTATAGTTATTTTAAACAAGAACTTTATTGAGATAACAAGACACTTGACAAGAAAGGAAAGCTATGTAAGATTCATTTCCTTTAGAGAAATTTATTCTGACTTAAAAACAGATCCCCTCCATGTACAAAAAAATAAATAAAATTATAAAATTGTCCTTGATTTTACAGTAATAAATAAAATATGTTGAAATTATCCAATCAAATAATGCATGCATGTTGTCATTATTGTTTGTCAAGCAATGAGAACAAAATAACAATGACAGCCCTGGCCAGTGTGGCTCAGTTGGTTGAGCATCGTCCCATGGACCAAGAGGTCACAGATTCAATTCCAGTCAGGGGCTGTGCAGGAGACAGCTGATGGATGTTTCTCTCACATCAATGTTTCTCTCTCTCTCCCTCTGCCTTCGTCTCTCTCTAAAATCAATAAAATCATATTTTAAAAACATAACTTAATGATATATAAAAATAAAAGTCAAATGAGTACACAAAGTCTTTTTACAGAAACAGTCTTTTCCCATTTCCTTTTGATGTCAATCAAATATATCAATGACCATTTAGTAAAAAAAAAAATAATAGTACAATAGGCCTGGTTGCATATGCCAGTTACTTTATGTACAGCCAAGGAAGGGGAAAGGGGGAAGGACAGGGTGGAGAAAATTTTATGTGTAAGATAGAGGGTTGTGTAATCAACTTGTGCTTTTCTAACTGAGGATGGTTTTTGTCTTTGAGCTGGACGTGAAGCAGCATATTTGTGTTCTCATCCTTCATTTCCAACTGTGCATATAGATGCATCTGTTTCATTGATTATCTGCCCATCAATTGGAATTTGATCTGCCTCAGTGACAAACTCTGTCATTCCCACGAGGTTTTTATTCATTCAGGAGTCCTGGATTTCTTTTAATCTTCAATGGAACAACCTGCCTTGCCTCCTTCAAATTAATCTGTTCATTGTCCCCTGGGTTTTGTGTCAGCCATGGCAAGCGCTGGAGAGGCCTCGGTTGTTGAGTCACAAAAGAAGCGTCAGGTCTGCACCCAACACAAGCTGTACAGGAGGGCAGAAGGAGATGGCAGTGGAGGAGAAGGGAGAATGTACTGAGGCTTTTGAGAAGTAATCTGGAATACACAAGTATCCCTTCATAAAGGCCCCCTGAGAAATTTCTCTTGAGTCTCATACCTAGAAAAGCTAAGTGTTCCTAAACAGCTATTTTGGTTGTTGGAGGCCCCAGGGCTTGGTTCTAGGCCTCCTTCTCTTCTCCAAAGGGATCTTACACAGCACTATCCACCTAATGAGCTAAAGTGGCTCTCCTCGGCAGAGCAAATACTCCCACACAGGCCTCCCTGCTTCCACACTGGCCCATATACAATGTAATTACCACATAGCAGCCAGGATAACCTTTTAAAGACATAAATCACATTCTGGTACCCACCCACTCAGTGTCCTCCAGTCCACTTTGCCCTTTGACTGGAACCTTGACTTTTAAAGTCCTTCATAATCAATCCTGACCCCTGACCTCAGCTCAGACCATGCTCACCCTCCCCTCCCACTTTCCGACCACAGGAGCCTCTTTCCTGTTCTCAAATAAACCAGTCATTCCTTTGCACCGTCCCCTGGGCCTCCCCTCTCAGATGGTCAAGCTTAGGCTTTGCCTGTCACCCAGAGCTCAGCAGTTTTAACCTCTCAGTCCAGTGTCACCTCTCACCTTCTAGCACATTCACTTCTCTTAATCGTCTCAGAACCCTTATTGCTAGCTCTTATACTTCTTGCCTTTATCTCTCTGTCTACTTCCACCTAAAATATGATCCCATAGGAGTAGAAATCCTCCCTGTCTTGCCCAGTGTTGTATTCTCAGAGCCAAATAGTGCCTGGAATACAACATACGCCAAGAATTTATAGACTTTGGAATCACAAGTTTTCTCACAGCTATGATCCAGTACTTTCCGAGTCAAAGGCAAGGCTCATTTCTGCTTGCAACAGATCTTGTGACATGCATTTTAGGGAAACATATGTTCTTATGGTTTTCTCCTTATTTTCCCCTTGCACTGATTTGCTCATCTTAAAAAGTAGTTACAAAGGGCTAAATGCTCTGCTAAGCTATTCTCAATGCTTAATAAAATGTGGTGGCATAAATAAATCACATAGGTGACCTTTGCTAAATATT
This sequence comes from Corynorhinus townsendii, assembly GCA_026230045.1. Taxonomy (NCBI): domain Eukaryota; kingdom Metazoa; phylum Chordata; class Mammalia; order Chiroptera; family Vespertilionidae; genus Corynorhinus; species Corynorhinus townsendii. The sequence goes on along the minus strand of JAPDVU010000002.1, from coordinate 135,592,187 downwards.
GCATGATAGAGTTCTATTGGTAACAAGAGGAATCAGTGCCCTGTGTCATTCACCTACCACTAGCTGGTAAAAGCAAAACCTGATGCCCCCCCCCCCCCCCGCCCTTTCCGAGTCAGTGCTGGGGAGGCCATAGGAAAAGGCAAATCCACTGCAGGAGGCCGGTGTAAATCCTCACGTCATGGTCAAGGTCAGCTCTCAGGTGTCAGGAGAGTAAACACTGGGCTGAGCTGACCCCAGGACCAGACAAGGTGAACAAGGTGAGAAGAAAGTGTGGGAGGACCTGCTCAGCAGGATCAGATGGGGCATTTTTTTCTAAATTATAAATCAAGCTAAGCATCTTCATTGCTTATAATATGTCTTTTTTCTTTTTTTTTTAAATAAATCTTTATTGTTCAGATTATTACAGGTGTTCCTCTTTTTTTCCCCCCATAGCTCCCCTCCACCTGATTCCCCACCCCACCCCATGCCCTTACCCCCCGCCACTGTCTTCATCCATAGGAGTAAGATTTTTGTCCAATCTCTTCCCACACCCCTCACACCTGCTTCCCCTGAGAATCATCAGTCCACTCCCTTTCTATGTCCCTGATTCTATTATATTCACCAGTCCATTCTGTTCTTCGGATTTTTATTCACTTGATTTTTAGATTCACTTGTTGGTAGCTATGTATTTGATGTCATTTTGTTGTTCGTAATTTTTATCTTTACCTTTTTCTTCTTCTTCCTCTTCTTAAAGAATACCCTTCAGCATTTCATGTAATCCTGGTTTGGTGGTGATGAACTCCTTTAGCTTTTTCTTGTCTGTGAAGCTCTTTATCTGACCTTCAACTCTGAATGATAGCTTTGCTGGGTAGAGTCATCTTGGTTGTAGGTTCTTGCTGTTCATCACTTTGAATATTTCTTGCCACTCCCTTCTGGCCTGCATAGTTTCTGTTGAGAAATCAGCTGACAGTCGTATGGGTGCTCCCTTGTAGGTAATTAACTGTTTTTCTCTTGTTGCTTTTAATATTCTCTCTTTGTCTTTTGCCCTTGGCATTTTAATTATGATGTGTCTTGGTGTGGTCCTCTTTGGATTCCTCTTGTATGGGGTTCTGTGTGCTTCCTGAACTTGTAAGTCTATTTCTTTCACCAGGTAGGGAAAGTTTTCTGTCATTATTTCTTCTAATAGGTTTTCAATATTTTGCTCTCTCCCTTCTCCTGGCACCCCAAAAATTCGGATGTTGGTTCGCTTAAAGTTGTCCCAGAGGCTCCTTACACTATCTTCATATTTTTGGATTTTTTTTTCTTTTTGTTTTTCTGGTTGGATGTTTTTTGTTTCCTCATATTTCAGATCTTTGGTTTGATTCTTAGGGTACGTTGCTCTACGATTGAGTTTCTGTATATTCTTTATTTCAGACAGTGTATGCTTCATTTCTGACTGATCCTTTTCCATCTTTTTGGCATTCTCATTAAGGCCCTTGAAGGTCTTACTAAGCTCCTCAGAAGTGTCGTCAAGTTTCTCAGCGGTTTTTAGAAGATTCTTGAGTAACCTTATAAATGTGGTTCTGAACTCTATGTCATCCAGTAGTTTGCTTTCCTCTGTTTCTTTCATTCGTGACATGTTTCTTTGTCTCCACATTTTGGCTGCTTCCCTGTGTTGATGGAGTAGCTTTGTGTGGTAGGTGATCTATAGGGGGCAGTAGCTCAGCCTCCTCAATCACAGAGGTGGATGCTCTTGGTACACCCCTTTGTGGGCTGAGTGCAAAGTCTTGGTGTAGTTAAGCCTTAATTGCTGTTGGTACGCTGGGAGGAATTGACCTCCAGGCCAATTGGCTGTGAGGACTTGCTGTGTCTATAATGGAAGAACTGCTGCCCTGAAGACACGCTTATGGAGCAGGACTTGTTTCAGTGGGGCTTTGGTGCTCACGAGTCTGCCTCTTGAATGTGTCACTTATGGATGTGAGGAGTTGAAATCTGGTGTCTCACACTGACCACTAGGTCCACTGGCTTCTGGATCTCCAATGGGATGCAGGTCAGCTACTGTCTGAGACCACCCAGCAGGAGCTACAGTGAGAGCTACAGTTTTCTCCTCTTTGCTTGTGGTTTGGAGGTTTTGGAGCTGTCTGACCCGGGCTGCAAGTTTGCTAGGTTAAGCTGCGATAGGGCAGGCCTTTTTTATGCTAAAGCCGCTGCTTGGAGCTTGGGTGGGTTTGTAGGTTGTGCAGGGCGGGGTCTCAGGGTGTCACTAGGCTAGGGCATGGCAAACAGCAATGGCTGCTAGTTACCTGGCTCTGCATCCCCATCAGCGTCCCTGAGTCCCGTGCCCCAGTGCAGTAAACAATTATTCCTGTGCGCAGCTCTGCAAGCAAGCCACCCTCACTGGCAGACAGTCCAGCTTCTCCCCGTAGGCGTTTGGGTCCCCTGCGTCTCCCCAGAAACTGTATTTCAGAGTAATCAGGGGCTTGTCTCCCTTTGGGTTGAAAAAAGCAATGCCCACTGCCAGCCCAGATCACGCGCCTCCGTACCTCAGCTTTTCAGTGCTCATGCACGTCTCAATGCTCTTTTCTCTTTCCTTCTAGTTGTAGAACTTCCACTCAGCCAGCTTTCCCATGGTTCTGGGTGATAGACGTTTTATCTTTTAGTTGTAGTTTTGAAATTGTTGCGCGAGGCAGCAGTTTAAGTGTTTACCTATGCCGCCATCTTGGATTCTCCTGTCATTTTTCTTTTATTGTGGTTTAAAAAACACATAACATAAAATTTACCATCCTATTTTTAGTGATCTGATCAGCACTGTTACATCTCTTCACATTGTTGTGTAATAGACCCCAGAACTCCTGTATCTTCCCATACTGAAGTTAAACAACTTCCTCTTTTTCCTCCTCCCAGCCCCTGGCAACTGCCATTCCACTTTCTGTTTTTAGTCATTTGACCAATTTTTTTTTTCCAGAGAGGAAGAGAGAGAGAAAGAGATAAAAGCATCAATGATGAAAGAGAATCATTGATTGGCTGCCTCCTGCACAGACCCCCAAGCCCACAACCCAGACATATGCCCCCACCAGGAATCGAACTGTGACCTCCTGGTTCATAGGTCAATACTCAACCACTGAGCCAAACCGGCTGGGGCATTTGACCACTTCAGATATCTCATATGAGTGGAATCATGCAGTATTTATCTTTTTTTTGACCAGCTTATTTTATTTTGAATAATGTTCTCATGGTTCATCCATGTTATAGCCTGTGACAAGATGTTCTTCCTTTTTAAGGCTGAATAATATTCCATTGCAGGTATATACCACTTCTTGTTTATCCATTCATCTGGTGATGAACAGTTGGGTTACTTTCACCTCTGGCTATTATCGGATGGGACAGTTCTGCATCTATGTGCACTTGCTCTGGTCTAAGGGACACCTGACCAAGCCCAGGCATCAGTCAGCATGTGCCTCTCTCACCTGCTCGGGACAAACATCATATAACCATGCAGACTGTGCCATTCATGGTCCCCACCTGCAGCTGAACCAAACACTGCTTACCAGGCCTCTGGTCAGCTCTCTCACTCACTTTCCATGTGGCTGTCTCAGGCCTTCTCCACTTTCCTCACATCTTCCCGCATGCATTACCACTTTGCTCAAAGTTAGCAGACAACTTTTGTAGATGTGATCTATCTCAGTGAATACAAACATCTACCCAGTTGGTGAAGTTAGATATTCCTACAGGTTATATATTCTACCAGTGACCAAGAGTAATAAAAATCTGCCTCTAATATGACATAATCTGACCTCTTTATTTTTCCCATGGCTATTTCCTTAATGCCAGCTGCCATCATTGTCAGCTAGAATACTGCAAGGGCCTCCTAATTGATCGTCCTCTGTGCACCCTGCCCTTGCCCACCCATTCTCCATCCTGAATTTGGCTGACCTTCCTCTAGCTCCAATGTGCTACCCTTCAGGGGTACTCTGATGCTTTCAATGGTATAGCATACAAGGCCCTCCTTGGCCAGAGCTTCACCCTGCCTCCCATTCTACCCACACCTGCTTTAGCGATGCATGAAGCTCCTCTCTATACATGGGCCATTTCACACCTAACCTTGCTCACTGTATTTCTCCTACTTGGCATATAATTACCATGTTTCTTCACTGAACTAATGCTTTGTCATTCGGGAATCACCTCACACCTCTGCCCATTCCTAAGCATAGGCTCTTTCCTCCTGTGCATCCCCCTCAATACTGGAGTTCAAACTCCTCATTCAGTTTTGGAAAGAATTACTTCTTTCCCCAGACTCCCACAGTACATTCTGGGTTCCTTGAACATGTTCGGGGGCATAAGATCATATTCTCCATCCTCTTGTCGCCTTCTTTTCTATGCTAAGAAGATATTTCACAGTGTAATAGTACACAGGAACTTCTCGAAAGTCCCAATGTTTAGTTTGAGTAACACACAAACAAATGCACTTAGAGGAATGTTTAAATTGTGAATTATAGGTACAAAAGAAACTATAAACAATTTAAACCAGTGAAGAACTGCCCCCCTGTGTGCCTCTCTTTTATGTAAGTATTCATTCATGCATGAGGACTGAGTCACAGAACAATAAAGAATGGAAGTTCAGTTCTGTGGCAGGAACCAAACACACTAAGGTCACAGACAGACATCCATTCTGCATCCTGTTTTCAGTAGTTCATGAAAAATTAGCCTTTCTGTCTGAGGCTTTCTTTGTGGAAGTTCAAATTTCATTTTGAAAATTCTGGACAAGTTCTCTTTAATTAAAAGAAATCACTTTTCCCCATTATAAAAAATGTAAATGTTTCTAAACAAAGTTGGTTGAACTTGTAGAACGGTTGGTCCAAAAGGAATGAGAGCTGTCAAATGATATTAATAATAAAAATTTTGGTTAAATGGGTTGAGGTTTTTAAAGGAAAGATGTTTTAGGAAATGGGAATTTGGATAATCCTAGGCTCAAGTAGGAATAACAGAATAAATACATGGTAGTTCACATTTCTTAATGTTTTCCTAGAAAAATATCTTTTTAATTTACAAAAACTAACTACAACCTTCTTTTCCTGAAGGTCTAACTTCATATTTTCATTTTAACTCTCTCAGATTATCTTCTTGAATAAGATAACATAATTAATATAATGCCATAGATAAAAAATTGGAGATGTTTTTAGTTCTCATGAGAAAGCATCTATTCTCATTCATATTTAAATAAAAACAACATCCACAAAAAGCAATTGAAAATTAAATAACTAATTAAATAAACTAATTTTCGCTCAAAAACAAGGAAAAAAATTAAACTGAACTGAAACAAATAGATAAAAAGGATCAGCAGCAATAAAAGCAGGGAAGTAATGAATTAGAAAACAAACAAAAGTAGAATTAATAAGTAAAATCAAGATTTTTGTTTTTAAAACCCCAATAAAAAGAGACAAATCCCTGGCAACTGTGTGCAGAGGGCAAAAAAAAAGCATGAATCTGTAACATTAGAAATGAAAGGAAATATAGCCATAGTATAGAGGAAAGACTACTATATACAATTATGTTAATGTATTTGAAAATCTGGGTAAATAGGGCAGTTCTTAGAAATTTTAAATCATCAGGGAAAAAATCAGAAAGAGACATAAACCTAAATGCAAAATAATTCCTAGTGGGAAAATATTGAAAAAGTTTCAAAAATCTACCTCCAAAATAAGAAAATAGATTCCTATGGAGGTTAAAGGAAGTTCTATCAAAGTCTTGAGAAAGGTATAAATAATCCTTTCATGAGCTAATCTATTACAGAATACAGAAAAGGATCACATAATCTTGATACTAAAATAAGAAAGAAAAAAAAAAACACAGTCCAAAACAGATGCAAAGATTCTAAACATAAAAGATATTAAATTAAATATATAATTTAGATAAAATGTAAATTAAATATGTGGACATGTAAATTAAAAGAATAATACACCTCAGTGCATTAAAAGAATCATGAGTCAGTTCAGTCCAGGTAAGTAAGGCTCGTGTAATAGTAGTGAATCTGTCTGTGTAAATCATCACAAAAATAAACTGAGATAAACAAATCCATATGACCATCTCTAAAAATATAAAAAAATATTCAATATAATTCCACATCCATTTCTAAAATACAAAAACTCTTTATATACTAAAATAGAAAGATGCTTTTATAATCTAAAACCAAAAGCAAACAGCATATAGATTAATGAAACAATAATGCCATTTCCACAAAGGTCTAAAACAAGAAAAGAATGACCTGTCTAACCAGTGTGATACAGTAATAAAGATATTTTTAAAATCACTTTAAACAGAAAAAAGCTTAATTCAAGGGGAATTTATTGTAAAAATTAAGGAAATCAAAGAATAGAAAACATACTTGAACCTCACAAGAGACTGGACTTGGACCCCCCCCCCCAAAAAAAAAAAAATTCCAGAATACAAGGTACCTAGCTATTGTCATTAAGTCTCTACTTCTGTCTCCTGGGAAGCAGCATGATCCCAAATTTAATTCATTCTGTTTTCTCAGAATATCTACTAACTCATTTTTTTTTTCATATATGGCCCACCATGCTTCTCTAATGGCAGCCTCAGCCCCTAAGGCTATATGTCCTTCCCGCCATTATCTTTTAAAATATTGTTATGGCCCTCACTAGTTTGGCTCAGTATATAGAGCATTGGTCCACTGTCTGAAGATTCGTGGGTTCGATTCCAGTCAAGGACACATACCTTGGCTACAGGCTCAATCCCTGGTGCAGGTCAGGGCTCATGCAAGAGGCAACCAATCTACATGTCTCTCTCACATGGATATTTCTTCCTCTTTGTCCCACTCCCTTCTACTCTCTCTAAAAATCAATGGAAAAATATCCTCAGGTGAGGATTAACAAAAAAATAAGTATATAAATAAAATACTGCTATGACCCATTTTCTCTCTCCCCTCATGCTTGGGCATCAATTAAATGGATGTCAGATCATTCCACTTGATCATATTTGTCTCTTACACTTTGGTAGATACTTCTCATCTTCTTGTCTCATCGTGCTTCATTCTTCTGACCTATTGTTTAGTTTGTCAATTCTCTCTTCAGCTATATCTAAACTGCGATATTAAACTCTTAATTTTAGTGTGTTTTTTTTCAGCTCTATAATTTCAAGGTGGTTTTCTTATTAATCTAAACTATAGTTATTTTTTCAGTTCATTATTGAAATTCTTTCATGAGGGTTACAATTATGGTTATTTTCTTATTTAAACTTTCCTTCTGTCTTTATTAGTTATAATTCTTCCATAATGAATACTTTTTCTTCATAAACTATTTTGTTACCCTGAAATGAAATTTGAAAGGAGAATCAAGACAAATGTTTGATTATTTTCAGAGTAATAGTTGATGCCCTAGCAATCTCCAATGGTAATGAGTCAATCTTCACTTACATTTACCCACATATTTATCTTTTCTATTGTTTCTCATTCCTTCCTGCATTTCTATATTTCCATCCGGGACTGGTTTCCTTGTGCCTAACACATTCCCTTTAAAAAAAAATAATATTGACTTTTGGTTCCATGAATCTTAATGCATGTGTAAAATCATGTAACCACCACCACAATCATGATGCAAACCTTCAAAACTCCATTTAGCCCTAGCTGGTTTTGCTCAGTGGTTAGGAGAGTCTTGGGTTCGATTCTGGTCAAGGGCACATACCCCGGTTGCAGGCTTGATCACCTGCCCTAGTTGGAGGAGGCAACCAATCAATGTATCTCTCTCACATCCACATTCTCTCTCTCTGTCTCTCCCCATCCCTTCCACTCTATCCAAAAATCAATGGAAAAAATATCCTCGGCCCAGCTGACATGGCTCAGTGGTTGAGTGTCGACCTATGAACCAGGATGTCACAGTTTCATTCCCAGTCAGGGCACATGCCCAGGATGCAGGCTCAATCCCCAGTGTGGGGCATGCAGAAAGCAGCCAATCAATGATTCTCTCTCATCATTGATGTTTCTATCTCTCTGTATCCCTCTCCCTTCCTTTCTGAAATCAATAAAAATAATTTTAAAAATATATATCCTCTGGTGAGGATTAACAAACAAACAAAAAAAAAGCAACAAACACACACACAAAATCCACTATATTTAATATTTCTTCTAATATATCTCCTGATGACATATGTGATATATACTCTGTTTTTATTTTTCTGGAAATATCTTTATTTAGCCTTCATTTTAGAAGGATATTTTCAGTAGGTATAGAATCCTGGGCTGGTTGTTATTTCCTTGCAGCCTTTTAAAGGTGTTATTCCTACATGTGGTTTCCATAATTTCTACTGAGAACTTAGCTTTCAGTCTTATTGTTGCTTATTTGAAAGTAATACATCTTTTTTTCCCTATTTGCTTTTGTAATTTTTTCTTTATGTTTGATTTTTAGTAGTTTCATTATGATATGCCTATGTATAGTTTTGCTGCCTTTATCCTACTTAGTATTCTTAGTGATTTTTCATTCTATAACTCAAATGTTTTTATCCTTTTTGGAAAATTATTGGTTATTATCTCTTCAAATACTGCTTCTGCCACATTCTCACTTTCTTCCCTTCTTAAACTCCCAATTACATGTTAGAATGCTTCCTATGCTAGACCATGTCTCATATACCTCTTACACTATTTTTTTAAATTTTTCATCCTTTTTCTTTCTGTATTATAGTCAAAATGTTTTCTACTGCCCAATCACCAGCTCACCAGTCCTCTCTTCAGCTGTGTTCAAATGCTGTTAAACCCCATTTTTTAGTTCTAATTTTGATTACTATATTTTTCAGATCTAGAATTTCTATTGGCTTTTTTAAAAAATATATAGATTCAGTTCTCTAGTAAAATTATATTTTCATTTATTTTCTTGATCACATTAATTACTATTATTTTAAAATCCCCGTCTGATAACTGCAATAATCTGGGACAGCATGAGTATATTTCTATTGTGTTTTATCACTTGGCCTTTTTTCTTGGATCCTAATAATTTTGGTCACTGTGCCTGAAAGAGTATAAAGGCTCTTGGATGAAGTTAATTTCCTCCAGAAAGGATTTACTTTATGGCCTGGCAGACAGCTACATTAGGGACAATTTATCACAACCCTATCAGGGACTAAGATGACTCAAAATTAAGTTGTAGGAAGGCTTTATCTACTCTAATCAACCCCCTCTTAAGGGTCCCACTGAAACCTTAGGACATTTAAGTGCTGCTTCCTAGTCAGTTCCTGATTTCCAATTTTTATCTCCACAACAACAAAGACTGCCAAAAATTCCACTGTGCTTTCCAACTGCTTTTCTTAGCTCCTTAGTCTTTCACTTTACATGACTAAGAATTACCGAAGACTTCAAAGACAAAACCATCAAATGTCAGGCTTACTCCTCTGCACTTCCTTTTTTTTCCTGGAACCTTGGCTTCTTGAATCCTGGCTGATCTGGAAAGCCCACACTCCAACTTTTATATTCTCAGACCTATGAGACTGCTGAGCGCTGTGCTGCTTCTCTGCCTCTTAGTGTCCACCCCCTCCCAAGTTTCTCAACATGTATCTCAGGTTCCAAAAGGAGAAAAGCAGTTTTCAGAATGTTGGGCTCACCTCAGTGAGATTCCCTTCTCTGTGGTATCTTGACCCTTCAACTCCAGGCTGTCTCAGTAGCTCTCTGAAAATTTCAAACACATCAATTTTAATTGTATCCATCTTTTTCAGTTGTTTTTAGTGGAACCAGCAGTTTTCTACTCACTACTTTATTATATCTGGAAATGGGAGTTCTCTGTTTCTTTTTACAACTGCATAGTACTTCACTTTGTAGGTGTACTATAGTTTAACCAGTTCTCAATTAAGAAACATGTGGGTAGTTCCCAGCCTTTGCTACCAAAAACAAGGCCACAATAAATAACCTTCTGCATATGTGTTTATATGTTTATTATTGAATATTTGAGTTAGAGTTCTAGAGTAGAAGTATGATTGCCTGATCAAAGAATGAATGCACATGTAATTTTGCTAGTTATGGTCAATTTCACTTCATAGAAATTGTACCATTTTGTGCCACCACCTGCAATTTATAAAAGTGCCTGTTTTCACATAGCTTTGCCAAAATTTACACTGTCAAACGTTAGAGATTTTTTTTTCCAATCTGATGAGAAAGTATCTCAGTAGCTCTAACATGTATTTCTTTTACTGTGACTGAAAGCTATTAGCATACATTTTCTGTGAACTCTTTATTCATAACTTTGCTTACTTTTAAAATTAGGTTGTGGATTTTTTCCTTCTGAATTTTTAGGAAATCTTTGTTATGTTAAGTATATTAATACTTTCTGATATAAGTTGCAAAATTTTTCCCAATTTGTGATTTTCTTGAGATTTTTCTTATTTTGTTTTTTGTTAACTTGTCAAATTTCTTTTTATTAAGTACAGATTTTTTTGATGTTTTTCAGTCAGTTAGAAATATCCACTCTTGGGTTATAAAACTAAGACTCACCCATATGCCCTGGCCCAGTAGCTCAGTTGGTTAGAGCATTGTCCCATACATCAAAAGGTTGTGGGTTTGGTTCTCGGTTAGGGCATATACCTAAGTTGCAGATTCCATCCCCAGTAAGGGTGCATATGGGAGGACACTGACTGATGTTTCTCTCTCACATCGATGCTTCCCTCTCATTCAATACCTGTGTTGTCATATGCTAAATTTTCCTTAGTTATATTTCTGGCCATCTATTCTGCTCCGTTAGTTTATAAGCCTTTTCCTGAGCAAATTAAGTGCTTTAATTTGAAGGACTTTAAAATGTTTTACTATATTCTGATAGGATTAACCATACATTAAATATTCTTTCCAAATACACTGAGTGGCCAGATTATTATGATCTCTGAACGCATAATAATCTGGCCACTCAGTGTATATCCTATATAATAAAAGGCTAATATGCAAATTGTCCCCTCGACCAGGAGTTTGACCAGAAGGCAGGCCGGCCAACCGCCCAGGTCCCATCCCCCTGGCCAGGCTAACCAGACCCAATCCATGCATGAATTGATGCAGCAGGCCTCTAATATATATCTATATATACACTGAAAGGCCAGATTATTATACATTCAGAGATCATAATAATCTGGCCACTCAGTGTATTTCCTGGCTATTGTCCGTTTTTTATTCTTTCATGTAAAGTTTGCAATTAACTTGCTTAGTTCTGGGGAAGTTTTTGAGAAAATTTTTAATAAGATTGTAATAAATATACTAATTTGGAGAGACGTAACATTTTTATGATATTGAGTTTTCCTATTCAAGAATATAGTATTTTTCAATCTGTTTAAAGCTATTTTTATATCTTTCAAGAGTGTCCGCTAGTTTTTCTTTTATTTTGCGTCTTTCTTATTAGTTTTATGTCTAGGTATTTAAATGTATTATTGTATGCAGGCTCTTCTCTTCCATTATATCTTCAAACTGATTGTAGTTTATATATATGAAGGCTAACAATTTTAGAATGCTAATTTTATGTCCTGCTATTTTATTATCTTATGGTTTGTCATACTTTTCCATTGATTTTGGTTTTTTCAGATATAAAATGATATTATAAACAAAGTTTGCCTCTTCCTTTCCAATGCTTACAAGTCTAATTGTTTTCTCTTGTTTAATTCCATTAGCAAACATTCCAATGTGATGTGAAGTAACTGCAGAGGTATAGGGCATCCTCACACACACACACACACACACACACACATTTTATTAGGTTAAAAAAGTATTTCCATGTTAATTTTTTCATTGTACACTATACATTTGTATTTGAAAAACTATTTTCAGAGATAGAGGCCTGGATGACAAATCTTTCTCCAGAGAAGAAGTTTGCTGCTTATGTCATAATCATGGGGACACTATTAACAACCCAGACTAATCCTACTCTAATATTAATTAAGGTTTTAGATTTTCTAGGCCTTTCAAATTTCTTGAAGAGAGGCTGCAATTCAGAGGAGGACTCATTTAGTTCTAGACCACTCTTGTGTGTATGGTTCCAATCCCAAGTTGGGGTGCATCCCAGACTCCCAACCTTAGCAGGTCTGGACCATAGCTTTCTCTCTCTAGCCTCAGAGAATTTTAAAAGTACAGCTCAATAATCCAGTTCCCCTTTCAAGAACTGCAAATGTTCCCCAGACAAGGGCAGCTCCAAATTCTAGGCTCACTCTCTTATTTCTGTCTTCTCTCAGACCTTGACCAGTAATTTCTCATTACCTTGTTAATTATTTGATGATTTTAAAAACTGAATTTTATGTTTTATCCAGCTTTGCTTTAGATTTATTTTTAACAAGAGGGTTGGTCTAAGTCACCTGGCCTTCTGTTACCAAAAGCAGCATTCCTATTTGATGACAATGGATTAAAGATTAATTTAAAAATCAATAAAAAGAACAAAGAAAAGAAGCAAACTTTTTGAAGTCACATTTTTCAATGTATGAAGATTTCCAGCTGTTTGAACTATCATTCAGAAACAGGTCTCCACAAATAGGTAACAGCATAAACTTCTTATGGCTAAAAAGTAATAAAAATAATAAAGTTTATTTCCATATGCCCCTGCAAAGTAGCATAATTTTATAGTCACATCTTGACATTTTACCCAGTATATATGGGGAGTCCCCAAAAATTGTGTACACGCTTTGAATAATTATGAAGTCAGTGTTTATTAACATACAGTTCATTTTCAAAATTTAAAAGCATCTCCAGAAGTGAGTAATTTTTTATCAATATCATAGTCTCTTTTTTTTTTTTTTGTTACTGATTTTTAGAGAGAAAGGGAGAGGGATAGAGAGAAACATCAATGAAACAGAGAGAGAGAAAGAGAGTGAGAGACATGAGAGAGATACATTGATCTGCTGCCTCCTTCATACCTCCCCACTAAGGATCCCTGACTGGAAAATCAAATCAGGGACCTCTTGGTTCATAGGTCAACACTCAAACACTTAGCCAAATAGGCCAGGCATCAATGCCAATTTTCAAACTGCTGACCATTATGGTCCAGGCACTGCTGAAAATCCAAAGCAATGGAATCGAAAACATCAAGGATCATTTCGTTCTGTATTTACATGCCCTCATTTTCTTCGACTGTTGCCAATTTTGTACTGTCAACTTTGTCTTTTATGTATTCCCATAAAAAAACCTAGTGGATAAATTTTCTTTTTTCAAAGCTTAGTCTGGCTTCACCCATTATTTCAAATGAGTTAAACCTGAAAAAGAGTGAAAATTAAGTGAGTTGTCAGCTGTTAAAGTGTGTATACTTTTGGGAGGATATTGTATCCCCCAAAAAATGTATACAGAGTTTGAATAATTATAAAGGCAGTGTCTGTACTTCAACTGCATTTTCAAACTTCCAGTAGCATTTTAGGATGAATTCCCTTTGTTCAAAGCTTAGTCTGGCTGAAAAGAAAGAAACATCAATTTATCTATCAGCTGTTAGAGTGTGTAGACATATTTTGGGGACACCCTGTATATTATATAAACTTTCCTAGGATTTTCTTTATGGCACAGAAAATGTTATTCTCTCCTAGGAAAATGCTAAGTTATATTCCTTGATTCTTATCTGTTGCCTAAGCAATTTTTTCCCAGGGAACTCATTCTCCCCACACACACAAACAAAGACATTTAAAAAAAATAATAATAACAGAAAAAAACTACAAAAGAAATTTTAAAAGCATATGGCACTTATATTTTTTTACTTAAAGAAAACACTTGAGGCGTCTTTATCATCCCACCAAACACAATATGATGTGAGAGTTTTGACTGCACCATACACTTTTATGGGACTGTTTCCCAAAGTTATGCAATCTAATTTCTTTCATGCACATTAAGGTCACTCAAAAGCTTGCCTCATAGTTTTAACAAGAGTACTTAGGAATTTGAACCAACTACTTTTGTTATGGTTTAAAAAGGAGATTGTGAGTCCCCTGGGCAGGTGTCTGGCTAATACATTTGGAACAGAATGCGAGATTTAAAGGAATTGGCAGTGCTGAAACAGCACCTGAGGGTGGCAACTTTAGAGAATCTCAGGAATGATGGTGAGGTGGGCCCATTCCATGGTGGGCCCAGAAGTGCAGTAGTTGATTTCCAATGTTCAAGCACAATATCCATTATTAGGGATCTCTTCCAGAAACACAACAAGCTAAGGTAATGCAGACAAGGCCTTCCTTTCAACTGCAAACACATAGAAGAGTTGGATGTAAAGCAGATTTTCTAATTGCAATATTTTATAATCCAGCTGGAAATAAAAAGAATGGGAGATGACCAGGGGCCAGGAAGAAAGAGAGAAATAAAAACTAGAGCAGAAAGAGGGAGCTGAGGCACCACTAGGGTGCAGTGCTGAGGCTGGGCTCTTTCAAATGCCCTGGGACCAGAGAATGAAGGTCCCTCGTGGGCAGGAGACAAGGCCTCCACACTGCAGGGGGCAGAGGAACTGGAACCAAGCCCAGGCGTGAATCAATGAGCCATGTTTAGAAAGTTCTATGCATTGGCCCAAGAAAGAGATAAGAGATTTGGTTACCTATGCATCTTAGGTAGGGGAGAAAAAAATTATTCTTGTGAAATCAAAACCTTAGGCATCTTCCATATGGGAGAATGAAAGAATATAAATCCAGATCACTATCTTATATCACATAAAAAATAAAGTCAAATGGATTAAAGAATTAAATATTAAAATAACATCAAGGGGAGGAATCCAAGATGGCAGCATAGGTAAACACCTAAACTGCTGCCTCAGACAACAATTTCAAAACTACAACTAAAAGACAAAATGTCTATCACCCAGAACCACGGGAAAGCTGGCTGAGTGGAAGTTCTACAACTAGAAGGAAAGAGAAAATAGCATTGAGATGTGCACAAGCACTGAAAAGCTGAGTTATAGAGGCACGCAATCCAGGCTGGTGGCATGCGTTGCTTTTTTCAACCCGAAGGGAGACAAGCCCCCGATTACTCTGAACTCCAGTTTCTGGGGAGATGCAGGGGACCTAAACTCCTACAGGGAGAAGCTGGACTGTCTGCCATTGGGTCAGAAAGTGAGGGTGGCTTGCTTGCAGAGCTGCACGCAGGAATAATTGTTTACTGCTCTGGGGCGCAGGGTGCGGGGACGCAGTTGGAGAAGCAGAGCCAGCTAACTGGCAGCCATCGCTGTTTGCCATGCCCTAGCCTAGTGACGCCCTGAGACCCCACCCTGCACAACCTACAAACCCACCCAAGCAGCGGCTTTAGCATATGAATGGCCTGCCCTATTGCAGCTTAACCTAGCAAACTTGCAGCCTGGGTCAGACAGCTCCAAAACCTCCAAACCCCAAGCAAAGAGGAGAAAACTGAAGCTCTCACTGTAGCTCCTGCTGGGTGGCCTCAGACAGTAGCTGACCTGCACCCCATTGGAGATCCAGAAGCCAGTGGACCTAGTGGTCAGTGTGAGACACCAGATTTCAACTCCTCACATTCATAAGTGACACATTCAAGAGGCAGACTCAGTGAGCACCAAAGCCCCACTGAAACAAGTCCTGCACCATAAGTGTGTCAGTTCTTCCATTATAGACACAGCAAGTCCTCACAGCCAATTGGCCTGGAGGTCAATTCCTCCCAGTGTACCAACAACAATCAAGGCTTAACTACACCAAGACTTTGCACTCATCCCACAAAGGGGTGTACCAAGAGCGTCCACCTCAGGTGATTGGGGAGGCTGAGCTACTGCCCCCTATAGGTCACCTACCACACAAAGCCACTCCTATCAACATAGGGAAGCAGCCAAAATGCGGAGACAAAGAAACATGCACGAATGAAAGAAATGGAGGAAAGCAAACTACTGGACAACACAGAGTTCAGAACCACATTTATAAGGTTACTCAAGAATCTTCTAAAAACCTCTGAGGAACTTAGTGAGACCTTTAAGGATCTTAATGAGAATGCCAAAAAATGGAAAAGGACCAGTCAGAAATTAAGCATACACTGTCTAAAATGAAGAATATACAGAAACTCATCTGTAGATCAATGTACCCCAAGAATCAAACCAAAGGTCTGAAATATGAGGAAACAAAAAACACCCAACTAGAAAAACAAAAAGAAAAAAGAATCCAAAAATATGAAGATAGTGTAAGGAGCCTCTGGGACAACTTCAAGTGAACCAACATCTGAATTTTTGGGGTGCCAGAAGAAGAGAGAGAGCAAGATATTTAAAACCTATTTGAAGAAATAATGACAGAAAACTTTCCCTACCTGGTGAAAGAAACAGACTTACAAGTTCAGGAAGTGCACAGAACCCCATACAAGAGGAATCCAAAGAGGACCACACCAAGACACATCATAATTAAAATGCCAAGGGCAAAAGACAAAGAGAGAATCTTGAAAGCAGCAAGAGAAAAATGGTTAGTTACCTACAAGGGAGTACCCATACTACTGTCAGCTGATTTCTCGGCAGAAACTACGCAGGCCAGACAGGAATGGCAAGAAATATTCAAAGTGATGAACAGCAAGAACCTACAACCAAGATGACTCTACCCAGCAAAGCTATCATTCAGAGTTGAAGGTCAGATAAAGAGCGTCACAGACAAGAAAAAGCTAAAAGAGTTCATCACCACCAAACCAGGATTATATGAAATGCTGAAGGGTATTCTTTAAGAAGAGTAAGAAGAAGAAAAAGGTAAAGATAAAAATTACGAACAACAAAAAGACATCAAATACATACCTACCAACAAGTGAATCTAAAAATCAAGTGAATAAAAAATCTGAAGAACAGAATGTACTGGTGAATATAATAGAATCAGGGACATAGAAAGGGAGTGAACTGACAATTCTCAGGGGGAAGGGGTGTGAGGGGTGTGGGAAGAGATTGGATAAAAATCTTACCCCTATAGATGAAGACAGTGGCAGCGCGGGGATGGGGGGAGAGGGGGTAAGGGCATGGGGTGGGGTGGGGAATCAGGTGGAGGGGAGCTATGGGTGAAAAAAAGAGGAACACCTGTAATAATCTGAACAATAAAGATTTATTAAAAAAAAAACTGAAGGTCATAGCATCCCTGTTCTTTTTCCCCCCTTATTTATTTTGGGACTTAGGAGTTTATAGCTCAAAATAATGATAATAATACAATTCAGCTGTGAACCACACACTGTGTTTGATATACAAAAACTAATTAATTACAAAAACCTCATCAACTTGGTGCTGAGAGACTGTATAACCTGGTAAGTTAGAGCACAAACTTTGGAGTCAAATAATCTAGATTGGAATCCTTGCCCCACCACTTACTAGCTGAGACTTCAGACAAGCTTTTAATCTTGCTAAGATGCAATTCATTCACCTTTGAAGATAAGGATTATAATAACTACACAGGATCGCTGTAAAAATTAAATCATTTAATACATGTAAAGAGCTGAGAACTGTCCCCAACACAAAGAAACCACTCAAAAAATATTTGCTGCCCTAGCCGATTTGGCTCAGTGGATAGAGCATCGGCCTGCAGACTGAAGGGTCCTGGGTTCGATTCTGGTCAAGGGCACATACCTAGGTTGCAGGCTCGTTATGGTCCAGGTGCGTGCTGGAGGCAACCAGCTGATGTGTCTCTTTCACCTTGATGTTTCTGTCTCTCCACCTCTCTTATACTGTCTCTAAAAATCAATGGGAAAATATCCATTGTGAGAATTAACAAAAAAAATTTTTTTTGCCCTAGCTGGTTTGGCTCAGTGGCTAGAGCATCAGCCTGTGGACTGAATGAATGGTCCCAGGTTCCATTCTGATCAAGGGCACATGGTTGGGTTTCAGGCTCAATTCCCAGTAGGGGGCGTGCAGGAGGCAGCTGATTCTCTCTCATCATTGATGTTTCTATCTCTCCCTCTCCCTTCCTCCCTAAAATCAATAAAAATACATTTAAAAACCAAAAATACATATTTTAAATTTTTTAATTCTTATTTCCTCCTCATTCTTTTTAATGCCTTTTTTATTGCTGATTTACATAAGTATCCAGTAAAGTGACTGAGAATATGAATCCATATGTCTTATGTGAATCCCATTCTTCAATCTTTTCCCCCTGTTTTTTTTTTTTTTTTGTCTGTTTGTTTATTTTCTTATGTGTGAGTGTGTGTCCCACTCTTAACTGGGAGAATAAGGAGTCTAAAAAATCCACCACCCCCCGCCCCCCGCAAAAAAAAATTCCCAAACAAACAAAAAATAACATCAAAATTCTGCAAGAAAATCTAGGAAATGATGCATTTAGAGTAAGGAGGGAGGGGGAACCTTCTTAACCAAGACTGAAACCCTAGAAGCTATGTAAGAAAGATTGATATATTTGCCTATATAAAGAGTCTTTTTAAAAGCTTTATGTCAAAAAATACCATAAACAAAAATTATTCAGAAAAATAGTGTCAATGTAGAGAATAGAACAAATGTTTGTATCTGTAGTGTATAAATACTAGCGGCCCAGTGCACAATTCATGTACCAGTGGAGTCCCTCAGCCTGGCCTGCAGGACTGGGCCAAAACTGGTTCTCCAACATCCCCTGAGGGGTCCCAGATTGTGAGAGGATGCAGGCCAGGCTGAGGGACCCCACCAGTGCATGAGTGGGGCCAGGGAGGGACATGGGAGGTTGGCCAGCCAGGGAGGGACTGTGGGAGGGTTCCAGGGTGTGTCCAGCCCATCTCGCTCAGACCCAATTGGCCAGACCCAGCAGCAAGCTAACCTACCAGTTGGAGCTCCATGGTGGTCAGTGCACATCATAGCAACTGGTGGACTGGTTAACTGTCTGGCCCCTGGTGGTCAGTACACATCATAGCAAGTGGTTGAGCGGCCTTAGCATATCATTAGCATATTATGCTTTGATTGGTTGAATGGATGACCGGATGACCTGACACTTAGTATATTAGGCTTTTATTATATAGGATCCCTTTCATTGACAAGAAGAGAACATAAAATAGGAAATGGACAAATGACATGGCGATAACTCACAGAAGATATAAAATTCAAGTGGCTGACACAAGTCATTACACTCAATTAATATTTGACAAAGGAGGCAAGAACATACAATAGAATCAAGATAGTCTCTTCAATAAATGGTGTTGGGAAAATTGAACAGACACATACATAATAATGAAACTAGACCACAAACTTACACCATAAAAAAGAACAAACTCAAAATGGATAAAAGACTTAAATTTAAGTTGTGAAACCATAAAATCCTAGAAGAAACCATAGGAAGCAAAATTTCAGACATCTCAGGTAGCAATATGTTTGTGGATACATCTCCTAGGGCAGTGGTCGGCAAACTGCAGCTCACAAGCCACATGCAGCTCTTTGGCCCCTTGAGGGTGGCTCTTCTACAAAATACCACGGCCTAGGCGAGTCTATTTTGAAGAAGTTTAAGTTTAAAAAATTTGGCTCTCAAAAGAAATTTCAATCATTGTACTGTTGATACTTGGTCTGTTGACTAATGAGTTTGCCGACCACTGTCCTAAGGGCAAAGGAAACTAAGGGGAAAATAAATAAATAGGACTACCTCAAAATAAAAAGCTTCTGCACAGCAAAAGAAACCATCAACAAAATAAAAAGGGAGCCCACTGTATAGGAGAATATATTTGGCAGTGATACATCTGATAAAGGGTTAATATCCAAAATATATAAGGAACTCATACAACTTAACAAAAGGAAGACAATCCAATTAAAAAATGGGCAACGGACCTAAATAGACACTTCTCCAAAGTGGACATACAGATGGCCAAGAGACATATGAAAAAATGCTCAAAGTCACTGATCATCAGAGAAACGCAAATTAAAACAACAATGAGATATCACCTCACACCTGTCAGAATGGCTACCAACAACAAATCAACAAACGACAAGTGCTGAAGAGGATGTGGAGAAAAGGGAACCCAGTACACTGTGGTGGGAATGCAGACTGGTGCAGCCATTATGGAAAACAATATGGAGTTTTTTCAAAAAATAAATATGGAACTGCCATTTGACCCAGTAATCCCACTTCTAGGAACATATCCTAAGAAACTCAAAACATCAATCAGAAAGAATGTATGCACCTCTATGTTCATAGCAGCACAATTTATAATAGCTAAGATCCGGAAACAGTCCATGTACCCATCAATAGATGAGTGGGTAAAAAGCTGTGGTACATTTACATCATGGAAAACTAAGCGGCAGTAAAAAAGAAGAATCTCTTACCCTTTGAGACAGCATGGAGGGACCTGGAGAGTATCATGCTAAGTGAAATAAGCCAGTCAGAGAAAGACAAGTATCACATGATCACACTCATATGTGGAATCTAATGAACACGATAAACTGATGAACAAAATAGATCCAGAGACATAGAAGCATGGAACAGACTGTTGAATCTCAGAGGGAAGATGGGGGTGGATGGGTAGGTGGGACAAGATCAACCAAAGAACATGTATCACAGACAACAGGGTGGTGAAGGCCTGGGGTGGGGAGCAGGGAGGGCTATAGGGGTCAATGGGAGAAAAAAGGAGACATATATAATACTTTCAACAATGACGATTTAATTTTTTTTAATGCTAAGGAAAAATAACTACATTCTAAAATTATATAACCAGCTCATCCCACGAGAGCAGGCAAGGAAAAGATATGTTCAGACCAAGACTGAAAGTACACCCAGTGAAAATCTGCACCAAGAGAACAACCACCTTGCTGGTGTTGCTCAATGGTTAGAGCGTCAGCCTGCACAATGAAGGGTTTCGGGTTTGATTCCTTGTCAAGAGCACGTACCTGGGTTGTAGGTTCAATCCCTGCCACGTGTGGATCTCTCTCTCTCTCTCTTTCTCTCCTTCTCTCTCTTTCCCTTTCTCCCTCACCCACCCTCCCTTCCACTTTCTGTAAAAAAAAGAAAAAATCAATGAAAAAAAATATCCTCAGGTTTGAAAAAAAGAACTACTAACTTGGTGAAAAAGAAATTGAAGCCAGAAGGAAAAACTGAATCTCAAGAAACAAAGAGAGCAAAAAAAATCAGTAAATATGTTGGTATAACTAAAGAAGCATAAACTTCAAATACTATAATAATGATAATGCAGAATAATTAATGACTTCGTTAAAATTAAGGTGGGGGGAAAAATCCTCAACTCTGATAAAATAAAACATGGACAGCATGGAATACCTACTATCTCAAGAAGTCCTGGCATTGAGGGTAGAACATTATTGCCTATCTTTAGATTTTGTTGAACAAGCATCTTTGCTTTAAAAAGAAGAAAAAGCAGCCCACCCATGACAAGGAGGCTTTTTAGTAGCTGGCAACAGAAACTAACATGCTGATGTAAGCAGGAAAGGGCTAGCTTGGTGAGGACACCGCTGTCCGCGCAGCTTGCACCGCCTTCATAGGACATGGCATCAGACAGGCCACCCCAGAACCCTTGCCAGAGCTGCCCCGGAATCAGACCCTTCAGCTAGTGCTGCAGAGCCAGAGCAGGGCTCCCTGGGCACCCTCGTAGAAGCAGCGAGTTTTTTCACTTTTACAGAGAGAAGCAGGCCCAGCTTCCCAAAGATGCAAGAGGTAGTAGGGAACACCCCAACGAGATCATCCACTGGACCACTACAAAAGTGTACGTATGTGCACTAGAACACTAAAAGAATTCAAATAGGAAGTTATACTTCCTGTAGAAGGAAGGGGGAAATAAAGATAACCTAAGACAATAGAAGCAGGAAAGGGGTGGGGGGTCACTAGCTTCCTAGGGCTGCAGTATAAAGTATCACAAACTGAATGGCTTCAAACAACTGAAATGTATTCTCTCACAGCTCTGGTACAAGTATAAGATCAAGATGTCGGCAGCTCGATTCCTTTTTGGAGGCTCTGAGGGAGAATTTGTTCCGCCCTTCTCCCAGCTACAGCTGGCTGCCAGCAATCCTTGGCATCCTATATCTGGTAGATGCATCGCTCCAGTTTCTGCCTCCACCTTCACATGGTACTGCCTCTGTGTCTCTGTGTGTCTACTTACAAGGGCACCAATTACTGAATTAGGGCCCAACTTCATCTAGCGGGAACTCATTCTAATATGATTACATCTGCAATGACTCTTTCCAAATAAGGTCTAATTTACAGATTCCAGGTGAACATGAATTTTGAATTTTGGAGGGACACTATGCAACCCCGTACAAGGGGTAAAAAGAGGGTAGTAATCACCTGGGATAAAACATAAAAATACAGAGAGACTGTCTTCACTCCATTGTATGTTCTTGCCTCCTTTGTCAAATATTGAGCGTAATGGCTTGGGTCAATTTCTGAGTTCTCTGTTCTGTTCCATTGGTCTATGTGCCTGTTCTTGTGCCAATACCAGGCTGTTTTTAGAACAGTGGCTTTGTAATATAGGTTGATACCTGGTATTGTGATCCCTCTAACTTTGTTGTTCTTTCTCAAGTTTGCTGTGGCTATCCAGTGTCTTTTTTTGTGAGCACTCCTTTTTCTGACTTTAAATCCACATCAGCAGGAATTAGAAGGACTATAAATAATATCATCTGGCTCATCTAAGCTTCAGATGAAGGGGAACAACTTCCCCGTGTGGCCAGAACAGCCCTGTTGTCCTGTCCCAATGATGAGTAATCTACCCCCACCCTTCACTCTCAAAATAGTCCAGTTTGATCAATGACTGATATGCTCACCCTAGCTGCTCACCTGCTAACTCTTGAAATCTGTCGCCATCTAGCGGTTACGAGCTGCTGTTCTGACAGGATCTCAGAATCTTTTCATCTTTTCAGACAGAATGGAGTAAGTGACACAGAATATACAGAAAGACTGAGGGGCTTGCAAAGTTAAGTATCTCATTAACATACACTTTTGTGTTCATTGATCAAATAAAATGGTAACCATTTTCTGAAGATGCTGATAAGGACTCTGATTTGAGACTCAGATTCTGACTAAAAGGTCAAATATATGTATTAGTAGTTTGTGGATTAGAATGTTATTTGACATAAATTCTATCTTACCTTGAAATATTAATTCAGTATAGTGGGGATGATGGTGCTTACTAAAATAAATCCACCAACAAATGTTTGATTCTTGTCTGGGGATCACACCACTGAAGGAACGAAGACTGTGAGCAATGTTACAAAGAAAGTGCTTGGGAAAGGGGTGGGATGGGTTCAGAAAAGCTTCCTTGACTTGTGACTTGTGAGCTGAAATCTGATAAGGGGAGGAGGATGGCGAGTGTTCAAGTCAGGGGGAAGAACCAGTGATGGGGAGTGTAGGGTAAGCACCACAGGTTTGTATAACTGGGGGTGCTCACTTTGCTGGTGTGGGGGTGCTGTGGTATGAATGAGCTGGAGAGGCTGGGAAACAAAATCCTGTGGCATGTCACTGGGCCTGTTAAGGATTTGTTACCTTTTTGTAGTAGCAATGGGAACCCATTCATATGTTATAAGTAAGGAGATGACAGGGTCATATTTGAGTTTCAAAAAGATCATTCTGGCAACAATGAGGAGAAAAGGGTAGAAGGGGCTCTACCAGATCTGAGATAGTCACTGCTGCAGTCATCCAGGTGAATGGAATGGTAGAAATGCTCAATATACTGGGCACTATTCTAAGTGCTGTGCATGTGTGTTCATCCATTTAACCCTTACACAAACCCTATGAGATAGGTACTATTTCACACCTATTTTACAGATGGAAATCGAAGCACCCGGAAGTCTAATTCCAGAGGCCACCCTCATGACCACTATACCACATTGCCTGCAGGTGGTAATTCAAAAATGGAGAAAGTGGATTCAAAAGCTTTTTGGAAGTAAAAGTAACAAGATGATGTGTTGAATATGGGACTTTAGCAACCATACAGGGACACTGGAAGAAAATCAGGTTCAGAATGAATTACAAATTTGTCTTTGCAGATGTTGAGTTTGACCGGTGTGTCAAACTCAACCAAGAGGAGAAACTGAGGAGACTATTGTCTTAAGAGATAGAAATGGGGCCCCACTGGTGAAGAGAGAGGGTGGTTAAGGAACAAACAGGGTTGCCTCCCTGGAAACTCTGGCATTTAATTGCAGGATAAGCCTGCAAATGAGGTGTGGCCAGACAGACAGGATTAAAACCAGTAAAGCCAGAAGTAAGTATCATTAAATCCAAAGGAAAAGAATGTTTCAAGGAAGGGTTGAGCAACCACGACAAATGCTGTCAGGGGAGAGGCAAAGGTGAGGACAGGAAAATGTCCTTCTGTCAGGGGTCACAGAAATAATTACTTAAGAGAAGTCTGGTGTGAAGAGTTGAGGGCAGCTGAGGTGGCAGAGTAGAAGGAAGTCTTTCTTTCAAGAGAATATATTTAATGAGATTTTTTTTTTTAATGTGGAAGAGAATTATCCAGTTGACAGAATGATTGGATATATAGAAGGAATAACTGACTTAATTTGCTAAAAAGGTAGGAAGATAGGATGCAAAGCAGGGGAAGGGGGATTTGTCTCAGACAGGCAGATGGGCCTGTCCTCTAACGCATCAGCAGGGCAAGTTCTGCAGAAGGGGGAGGGACTCCAGGCTGGAGCTTCCATTTGCTCTGTGATAACATGCACAGTACCTGCCTGGGTGGGGAGCATAACCAAGGGCAGAGATTGCTCCCACCTATGCTCATGTATTTCTGTCCTTACCAAATCACTTGTTTAATTGAAATGGTTCCCAAAATTTCTTATTTTAGTGGTCCCTGATATTACAAATACATAATTAAACATTACAATGAAATATGAGTATAAAAAAAGGACTGCTGTTTCTATGAAAATTTAGGTTGAAGGTTTTAGGAAAACTTTATAAAAGGCAAGAAGCTAAAAATTCCTGTGCATCTAGGGATGAATGAGCAACTGTAAAAGAGGAAAAATACAGTAATAATCTTTGCTGTGCAAGGTTCATTCTTGACCCAATTTTAAGAGAACAAAACAGGAAATCACAGAATTATAAGTCTGACTTTTACCAAAAAAAGTAAGATTGAACTCTAATGGATCTACATTCAGTGAATGAATGAATGAATGAATGAACGAATGAATGAATAAAAAATAAATAAAAGCCTCCCTTACCTCAGTGCAGGATGAATATGAAACTGAGCAACTTCTAGACTAAGTTGTCACTAAGAAGGCTTCTATGGTTACAAAGGTGAATAAAAAGTAAGGAAAAGCTCTGCCACATAGCTCAGTGGTTGAGCATCAACCCATGAACCAGGAGGTCACGGTTCAATTCCTGGTCAGGGCACATTCCCGGGATGTGGGTTCGATTCCCAGTAGGGAGCGTATAGGATGCAGCTGATCAGTGATTCTCATCATTGATGTTTCTATCTCTCTCTCCCTCTCCCTTCCTCTCTGAAATCTATAAAAGTATTTTTTAAAAAAAGAAGAGAGGGAGATTAAATTATGGGTTGCCTACCTATAGTAAGAAATTTGCTATTCGACAGGTATTTTTAAAATTTTACTCCTTATAACAACCCTAGGCGTTATCATTCTCCTTTAGCAGACCAAGAAACAGAGAGGTTAAATAAATTACCAACTACCAAGTTCTAGAACTTGGGTAGAAATTCAGTTTTCCTGACATTTATTATCCGCATATCTAAATTGGCCATTTCCGCTAGTCTTACGTACCCTTGGACTTATCCTCAAACATGTTCCACCTCTATGTCCTCCACCAGCCACCCATCCATGATTCATCCTTGTCCTTCACCTCCCATATCTAATCAATCACCAAATCTGTCAAATTGACTTCCATCAATATCTATTCAGTTTGCCCTCACTGCCAGCCTTGCACAGATTCACAGCATCTTTTGCATGGACTACTGCAAATTTCCTGTTGCCACATTTCTTAAACAGTCAGATCTGAGCAGCATCATTCTTCACTATGTATCAGTTGAACACTTGGCTCCTCCTTCACGTTCTTTTTTCATTTTGCTTCTAGCACCTTTCTTCCACGTAAGTCCCTGGTTCTCTTTCTAGTCCTTCTCAATGTCCTTAATAGCCTGTTTTTCTTTTACCAGCCTCTTAAATTTCCATGCTCCTTAGGGGCCACTCCTTATAGGTCTCTCAGCAGATCCTATTTTTTGCCGACAGCTTCAACTACATTCACATACTGATGCTCACCAAATCTTTCAACCATGCCCCTCATTAACTTTGCAACTGTTTAGTATTTCTACCTAGTGGCCTATAAGCACCTCAAATTCAAGTAGATATGCCCCAAACTGAACTCTCCATCTTCAATCCCCCTGAGGCCAACCTCAAACCTACTTCTCTATGCATTCCTCAATGTTATCAATCTCAAAGTGATGTTAAAATCATCCTTCACCTATCCTTCTCCTTCACAGTCCAATCTCAAGTCTTACTGGTTCTTCATGTCTTCAGATTTCCCATGGTTGTCACTCATTTCCAGTCTGCCACTAGCTATTTTCTTGCTTGGACTACAGTGAGAGTCTACAAATCAATCCTCTTTGCTGCAGTTATTGTGAGCTTTCTAAACCATCTGCACCTAGTCCAGATGCCTGCATGAGTAGCCACTCAATACAAGTTAAACAAGTGATTCAAAGCTCTCACTCAATTTAAAATATTGCAATGCTCTCCATCACACATGGCAAGCACTCACAGCTTTTGCCATTGTACTTTAGATCTTTCCAGCCTCAAACCATTGTCTCCCATAACATCACTATTCCAGGAATAATCAATTATCTACAGTTAACCAGACAAGTCACCTTCCTATGACACTGACTTTGCACGTGCTCTTTCATCCCTCTGGAATCCTCATCTCTACCAGAAAAACTCCTACTTCTCCCTTTAAGATTTTTAGAAAAACTTTTGCTGTTCTTCCCTCTTTTTCTTCTTCCCCCAACAAAGTTCTCCATAAATAGCATCTTTTTTATGATTGAAGTACTTATTTGTACCTAACAATCATACACTGGCCTATAGAGCTGGGGTTGGAGGGCAAGCTGAAAATATTCTCACAGCTCCCCAACATTCCTCTTTCATTTTCAGGAAACTTTTTTTTTCTTTAATCTTCACCTGCTATTTTTCCATTGATTTTTAGAGAGAGGGGAAGACAGAAACATTGATGTGAGAAAAACACATCAATTGGTTGCCTCCTGCACGCACCCTGACCAGGGCCTGGGCCGGAGAGGAGCCTGCAACTGAGGTATGTGCCCTTGACCAGAATCGAACATGAGACCCTTCGGTCCACAGGCCAACGTTCTATCCACTGAGCCAAAATGATTGTGGCTCTTTCCTCCTTGTCATCCCAAGACCTTGAGATAAGTCTTCAAGTCCCTGACGTGGTTTCCAGGTCAGGGTCATCTTCTCAATCCTAACTTCAGCTATCAGAGATTAGTGGCCATGATGACAATCCACACCATGGCTATAGAGTGAGTGGTTCTCAGATTCCCCTTTTCTCTGGCTGTAGTGTCAACTATTCAGAACTGCTTCACCACTAAAATCCTAGTCTGTGCCCCAAACTTCCTTCTATCCATTATACATAAATGTTACATTTTTTTCCTTAATCTCTACCCCTTCCCATTCATCCATTTATCAGTGCCTTAATGATCCGACTTCTCTTACATACAACCCAGCCCAAATCTCAAAGCCACTCTCCAGCAATCTCGAATGACCTGCCCTTTAGACACTCCTACCTTACAAAGACTGATCCTGGCACAATCTGTTTTTTCCCATCCTTCATTCTTGGCAGTTCAGCACTGCTGGATAAAAAGCCAAAGTTGGCCTCCAGCCACTGCAACTAATGGTTTCTTATCACAAACTAGTTTTCAAAGGTATTCCTCCATCTTTTTTCTTGGTTTTGGTCAGTTTTCTCACTCAGTCTTCCTGGTGGTTAATACTAATAAAAATATAAGGCATGATCTATGATATTATGAGAGGAAACAAAAAGGCTAAACATGATAAATGTAATTTAGCTCTAATGCTATATGTCCTTCAGGTTCTAAGTCAATTACTTTCATGACACTCAAAACTACTGCTGTCTTAATTCCTAGAGCTTTTTAGAGTTTGAAAAATGGACCATTGGGAATAATGGCTGCTTTCAAATCTCTTAATGTCCAAAGTACCCTTCATACTTATTATACTTTGTCAATGAAACATACACAACTTTTGTTTGTATTCATTTTAATTTATTCTGTGCGGTTTAAAGTAACAGTTAAAACATCATACAAACAAACCACAGAGGCTTTAGGTATAGTATTGACCAGTTTTAAAACAAAAACAGTGAATGATCACTCCTCATCTCTAATTTTACATATTATTATACAAAGAACTATTAACACACAATTTTAATTCCTTATAAACCTATTTGTCAAACAGGGAGATGACAATGCGTCATAGCACAGCACAGAATGTCTCCTTTAAGAAACCACAGGAGCAGTATTTGGTGAGTGGTTATGCATACAACTGACTTGGAGGGTAATATTCAACATTGGCCATAAAACAGGAAGCACATGTACATTAATACATGGAAAATGTAATTTTATAAAGACAAAATGTTTATGCTGTAAAAGCTGAAAGATACTTTAGAAGCAGACAGTACAAGGTGCTTTCATTCTAGACTCCATAACAAAATACTATTCCATTAGCTGCTTGAGTCTATAATATTTTAGTACTGTTTGTTGGCTTTTAAAAAATATTTTTTTATTGATTTCAGAAAGAAAGGAAGAGGGAGATATAGAAACATCCATGATGAGAATCATTGATCAGATGTCTCCTGCACGCCCCACACTGAGGATCGAGCCCATAACCCAGGCATGTGCCCTGACCAGGAATGGAACCATGACCTTCTGAGTTTATAGGTAAATACTCAATCACTGAGCCACACCAACTGGGCTTCATTGGCTTTTTAAGTGAACTTCAAGTATAAAAGTTTACAGTGAAAATCTGAAGTTACATTGGTTACATGTTACATTAAAACATAACTTCAGAAAAACTGACTTCAAAAAGTACTACATCACTGACTTAAAATAATTTTTTAAATGTTGCTTTTAAAAGTAAAAATGTACTACTTTCAAATCATTTAACCTGTTTTGTTTTAAAATGCCATATTTGTGAAACCATTATTTAATATATTCTCAACTTTCAACAAAGTAACAGTTTGAAGCTGTTTTAAAACCTAATACTATCTAAAGAAATGGGTCCACACACCTATGAATTGGCTATCCTCCAAATAACATATTTATGTTTCCACCATGAAAACAACACTATAAAATCCACTGAATGCATTCTATTTTTAACTGGACATAAATATTAAAAACCTCACTTAACAGTGCTACACAAATATTTAGTGTATTTGGCATTTAAGTCAGAGTAATGCTACCAATATGTTTGATACCTGAAATTTTCACAAGAGTTTCAGAGGCAAAGAGAAAGACTTGGGAATGGTTAGTTGGGAAGGTAATGAAAACAACTGACGAGTCCTCAATTTTAAAATTACTCCTCAAAAGATGGTATACCTGATCAACATAATTGTTAATGAGTATTTAGACACGACTAACACTTGATAGCATTTTTAATGCTCAGAACTTCCGAACTTTAAAATTAACCACAGGCTAGTCCATCTCCTACTGAGAAACTGAAAATGCCCTTATGAAGTTCCGCTAAGTTCAGCTACGAAAGCTCTAAAACGGGTAAAAAACAGAAACACTATACCACACAAATAATTCTGCTAACAACTATTTCTCTTGTCTCTTTCAGTAAACTTAGAAATATGTGCTATAGTGAGAATTTTCGGGGCAGAGGAGTACAAAGGAGAAAGAAGATTTTAAACAAAGGAATTAGTTTGGAGGATTTTCATATTGGCATCAGGGATTTAACTCTCTTGAGAGTTAAAACATGGTAGGGTGTGAGCTGTTAAAATGCTTTTGACTATATTTCCCCCAAAAATAAAGCAGAACATTTCTTACAATTATTTTTTAAAAGACATTTTTGAAGCATAAATATTAATAAATAATACCAACATATATACCTTTACATGGATTAAATTGTTTAATTTGTGGATGACACTTGTAGGTTTCAGGGGATTACAGTTTTTAATACTGATAACAGTATGGAAGCTCGGCCAGCTACTTAAAAGCTGTCAGCAATTATTCTCTAAACCTAAGATATCTATATATAAAAGCCTAAGTGACTGGACGACCAGACAACCAGATGACCGGCCAGTAGCTATGACACACACTGACCACCAGAGGGAAGACACTCAATGCAGGAGCTGCCCCCTGGTGGTCAGTGTGCTCTCACAGTGGAAGCGCCGCTCAGCTGACAAACAGGCGCCAGACGCCAGGCTCACAGCTGACAGGCGCAGCTGTGGCGGCATGCGCCTCTCCCATGGACACTCCCCCTGCACGCCTGAGTGTAGCCACGGTGGTGGGCAGGGCCAGGATGAGCGGGCCAGGATGAGCGGGAGCGACACAGCGCCCAGCCTGGGCTCAGGCTCCTCCCCTGCCGCCTGCAGCTTCTCGCACTACTTCGTGCTGTGCGGGATCCATGCAGACAGCGGGCTGGAGACCGACAAGCTGGCAGGTAAGGCCAGGATGTGGCGGTGTGGAGGTCCACTGATCCCCGCAGGCCAGGCCGAGGGACCCCACTAGTGCACGAATCCATACACTGGCCTCTAGTCCACTATAAAGCAGAATCCACAGTTCAAAATACTAGACTATGAAAGATCTAATTGAATCCTCCCGGTACCAAGATTTTTAGGCTTTTTTTTTCTAACTGATGATCATTTTAATGAAATACTTAGCTAGTAGGAAGCACTAAAATGAATGCATGAAATTTGTGTCATTGTTTTTAATCCCTACAGTCACATAAAAATAGAAAACCGCATCCAATAAGGAAACGAAAATAGAAACATTATGCCCCACTCTCAGCTGCTGGGGATCTGCCTGTAGCACATATTTAAAATTGAAGTTATGCTCTCTGAATTCCCTTTCCGTATATACAAAGGGCTACAATGACAACAGAAGTGTGCACCAGGAATACCACTTGGGTCAGAGCAAGTGAACTATTAACAAAACTGTGAGCATGAAGTATGAGGTACCAAACATAATTACACACTCATAAAACAGTGGTGACTAGTTCTTTAGAAACGAAGATTAAACATATAAAAAGAACTTGAATTAGTAAAATAAGTTGGCTTTACAATTCACTCTTGTACAAAGCAAGTAACAGTAAACAGAAAGGTTCTTTTATCCCTATCTCTTCTCCAGCAAACACTCAGTCCAAAGTTCAATGAGGACAAACATGCAGACCTGGCAAGTCAGTTTACAGTGAACAGGCATTTCCACACACTCTCCATTTCCCTCAGTCCTGTCTCTGGGATCTTGTCGCTGAATTGCTATTTGCGAAGAAGTGTTTTCTCCACGACACATGCCCTGAGCATGAAGTCCTTCCATACAAAGGGAGTGACTAATCCTACCTCCCTAAAGTAGAAGACAGTTCTCAGATTCCAAAGCTACTAAAGTCTTGAATAGGTTGCCAAAAAAATGTCTCATAGAAGATAACTATTTTAACATTATAAGATGACACTTTTAGAATTAAGTTAGTAATAACTGTTATCCTAGAAAAAAATAAATGTACAAACTATTTCTTATTTAAGCTAAGATACAATCACTTGTCAGATGCACCATATGTATCACTAAGGAAAAAACACAGGCCATCAAATTATGACACAATGCTTTCATATCATGTAGAATGTTTATTTTATATTTCCTGAAACAGAACTTTTTGAATTAAACAGACTTTTATCACAGTCTTGTGCATATGTGTTATGAAATAAACTGGTTAAGTTATACCATAACTTCATACTCTGAGTGCAACTTTCATGAATCACTTCTTATATCAGTCACCGATACCTGCCTTCTCCTCACAATGGCCCCCTTGGCGTCATCAAAAGCATTTCTGGAAAGGGTGCTCTACCACTGTCTTCTGCTTAATGACAGCAGGAAGCTTTGGACAAACATGTTTGACACCTTAACGACAACAGTCCTGCCCGACAGGAATCGATCGAACCAGCCTCTCGCTGCTTTGAGTTGTGTTTCATCTATTCCAAGGTTTTGGCAATTTCTCCGACTTTGACTGCATCACTTAGCGTGTGACAGGCAATCCTTCTGCATGTGTCCCAGTGACAAAATGTAGTACAACTTTACTTGTGGTTATCCTCCCTTCTTAGGGACTGTAAAGCATTTTGTTGCTTTACAAGGAAATATTGAATTGCAGTTCCTCCAGCGACGGATATTTGCTTCGCTACTGTCAAATGTATGCCCCACTGCTCTGCTTCCATGCTTGTCTGCATACACAACTTAATTTCAGTGCTGAATCACAGTGAAATCTTTTAGGAGACATTTTTAAATGCCAATTAAATCTGACACATTTGATAGCAATGACACAGTGATGACACTATAACAAGCTCTGAACTCACTCACACATACACACATACACACACACACACACACACACACACACACACACACAGGCTAGGATAATTATATCAGCTATTGCCTGGTTGACAGGAATAGTGAGTGAGATGCAGCCCAAGTTCAGAAAAGTTAAAATGTGTGTGTGTGTGTGGGGGGGGAGGGGGGGAGTACATTATAGAACTAATAAAATACAGTGTTCAAGCCTGTAATGTTTAACAGATTCACATAAGTGCAAAAACAATAAGCCCAAGAGCCAAGGAATAAGTATATAAGTAAAAGCTAGTAAAGCAAAAGATTATCATTAACATAAAATTTGTAATGTTCCAATTTGGTTTAAATTCCCTTTATGTTCATATGGCTTACATGTAAATCTTTTTCTTGAATGGGACTTGAAGTCCAAGTACAAATGCTCCTCAATATTTTAGCATCTGCAAAGACCCAGGATCGCTGCCTTTCATCAGCCACTCCCACAGGATGATGGTGGGAGTCAGTGGCCTTCCTCAGCAGGCACCCTCCTGTGGCGAGCAGATCTGATCCTGTGTGGAGATGAGGAAGTGTCCTCTTCGGTTTCAGACCCTGAAGGTTCATGATCTCCCTCCTGGGATCCTGTGTCTCCCACCAGTTCCCGCAGAAACTTGAATTTCGATAGAAAAAGATGCCACACAAAATACCAACCTAAAAGACAAAAACATTAAGAATAATTATTATATGTTACTGATTAACAACATTCCAGTTAATTGTGGGGGGTATATTACAAAACATTATTATCCATAAGTGATTACAAATATACACTTATAAAATAAGTATTTTCTAAGCATTTACTAGGGACAAAGCATACGGATAAACTCTGAATTTATAAAGGGATGGCAGAAACAGTTTCTACTGTAACAGAATTTAGAATCCAAGCTTAGTCCATTTACATTAAAATTATAATGAGCTTTGATACCTAAGGAAAAGTGTTTATTATATTAAAATAAAATATTTGAGAGCATTTTTCTTGGGAAGAAATAATAGACTTTGCTATTCCCTTGGAAATTCATACCTCAATGCTAATAATGACTAAAAACAAGTTTTCTTCAATGAGAATACAAAAGAAACAGCCCTGGCCAGTGTGGCTCAGTTGGAGTATTGTCCCTTACACCAAAAGGATTTGGGTTCCATTACCAGGCAGGGCACGTACAGGAGGAAACCGATCGGTGTTTCTTTCTCATGACATCAAAGGACTTAGAATATCACATGAACTTAGTTGACAAAGCAGCAGCATGTTTGAGAGCACTGACTCCAATTTTGAAGTAAATTCTACTGTGGGTAAAATGCTATCAAACAGCATCACACTCCAGGGAAATCGCACATGAGTGGAAGAGTCAATTGATATGGCAAACTCCATTGTTATCTTAGGAAATTGCCACAGCTACCCAACCTTCAGCAACCTCTGCTGTGATCAGTTAGCAGCTATCAACATCGAGGAAAGACCTTCAACCAGTAAAAGATTATGACTTGCTGAAGACTCAAATGATGGTTAGCATTTCTTAGCAATAAAGTATTTTACAATTAAGGTATATACATTGTTTTATTAGATACTAGAGACCCAGTGCACAAAATTCGTGCACGGGGGTTGGGGGCTCTCAGCGCATCCTGTACCCTCTCCAATCCAGGACCCCTCAGGGGATGTCCGACTGCCCATTTAGGCAGGGATTGGGCCTAAATGGGCAGTTGGACATCCCTCTCACAATCCTGGACTGCTGGCTCCTAATCGCTCATCTGCCTGCCTGGTCACCCCTAACTTCCCCCCCACCCCCACCTACGTGCCGGCCTGGTCGCCCCTAACTGCCCCCCGCTGCCAGCCAGGTTGCCCCCAACTGCCCCCTCCCTGCTGGCCTGGTTACTCCTAACTGCCCCCTCCCCCCGCCGGCCTAGTCACACCTTACTCCTTACTGCCCTCCCTGCTGGCCTGGTCGCCCCCAACTGCCCCCCTCTGCTGGCCTGGTCGCCCCCAACTGCCCTCCCCTGCTGGCCTGGTCACCCCCAACTGCCCTCCCCCCCCCTCTTCTGGCCTGGTCATCCCTCACTAACACCCCTGTCGGCCTGGTCGCACAACGCAGCCTGCTTGTTCAGTCATTTGGTCATCCCTCACTAAAACCCCCTGCCAGCCTGGTCGCTCCATGCAGCCTACTTGTTCAGTCGTTTAGTCATCCCTCACTAACCCCCCTACTAGCCTGATTGCCCCCATGCAGCCTGTTTGTGCAATCATTTGGTCGTCCCTCACTAACCCCCCTGCCGGCCTGGTCGTAGACAGCCATCTTTGTGAGGGCATGATGGTCAATTTGCATATTACCTCTTTATTATATAGGATAATGCTATTGCACACATAATAGACTACAGTATACTGTAAACTAACTTTCATATGCACTGGAAAACCAAAAATTTGTATCACTCACTTTAATACAATATTCACTTTATTGTGGTGGTCTGGAACCAAACCCACAATCTCTCTGATGCATGCCTATAAATGGAACCACAATGGTTTCCTTTTGTGTCTGGCTTCTTTCACTCAGAATAGATCGTCAAGGTTCTTCATCCATGTTACTGCTTGCATTACTTCATTCATTTTTATTGCTGAATATTATTCTGTTGTATGGATAAATCACTTTTTTTTAATCCATTCACCAATTAATGAAGATAAGGCTAATTTCTAGTTTTGGGCTATTATAAAAAACAAAGTTTCCACCTTTTGGCTGCAATGACAATTTGTGTATAAGTTTTCACATAGACATGTTTTCATTTTTTTTTAGGTATATATCTATGAGAACTGCTGGGTCTTTGGTTGCTTGTGCCATATGTAGGGAACCACTGACTAACCCTAGGTCATGAATACCTATGTATTCCTCTAAGAGTTTCAGCTCTTACATTTAGGTCTCTGATCTATTTTTAGTTAACGTTGTATGAGAGAGAGTTCCAAATTCATTATTGTACATATGTGGATATTGCTGGGGCTGACCAGCAGACCCTGAACGATGGATGAATGATTATCCTAATGCACGTTTCTGTGAAAGAGAGGGCTAAGGCGCTACTTGGCTATCGCCGCCAAGTAGCCCTGTTCGCCTATCTACTTTGGCTTTTATTGTCATAACAGCTTGAACTAAAATTAATCTTTAGATATAATTAGCAGGATAAACATCCTTGAGAAAGTATATGCTTTTACAAGGTCAAGTCTTTAAAGACTAAAGATTGAAATTCTAGCAAAACACCTTGGGGGATCAGACTTGTTTGGAAGTCAAGGTAGGGGCTGCTGCCTTCAGCAAGGTCCCCTCAGAGACCCCCAACCTTTCGAGAATTCTCCTTACAAACATTCCAACCAAGTCCCATGCTTTCCCACAGACATCAAGTTGTTCCCAAATGATTTGCTGAAAACACTGTTCTTCCTCCCAACCCCAAATTATCTTAGAAACTTTGTCAAAAATCAAATGACCATAAAAATGTTACAGTTTATTTCTGGACTCTCAATTCTACTCCATGTCTATCCTTATTGCCAGTACCACACCATCCTGATTACAGTAGCTTTGTGTTAAGTTTTGAAATCCAGTATAAGCCCACCAACTTTGTTCTTTTCTACATTCTTTTGACTAATCTGAGTCCCTTCATTTCAATGTGAATTTTAGAATTATGTTGTCAATTTCTGCAAAAAAAAAAAAAAAGCAGCAAGAATTCTGAAGGGAATTGCACTGAATCTGTAGATCAATGTAGGGATCTACACTTTTTTTTAAATATATTTTATTGATTTTTTTACAGAGAGGAAGAGAGAGGGAGAGAGAGTTAGAAACATTGATGAGAGAGAAACATTGATCAGCTGCCTCCTGCTCACCCCCACCTGAGGATGTGCCCGCAACCAAGGTACATGCTCTTGACCAGAATCAAACCCAGGACCCTTCAGTCCGCAGGCCAATGCTCTATCCACTGAGCCTACCGGTTAGGGCTACTTTTTTTTTTTAATACTTCTCTGTACTTACCAAATTTTTCCACAATGGACACATGTGGTTTTGATAATCAGGAAAATCAGGAGAAAAGTCAGAAATTGATAACTAAATAATAAATACTCTGTAGGCTTATAATATGTTTTAAATAGCCCAATGCCATTAAGTGGCTTAAATTAATAAAGCCAATTAATGTCAACAGTATATCCTGAGGAAAACCCTTAACTCTTAGTTTAGTTTTGAGAACCCAATCTAAAAGTTAAAAGAACTCATTTGCCCAATCATGATCTAGAGATCATGAAAGTGAATTTACCATGAAGGAAATTATAGTCAAGCTCAAAGATGAGAATCTTAACCTTATGAAGATGAAAGATTGCAAAAGTGATTACAAGGCATAAAATGACCACAAAGAAAAGTAAGGGAGGTTACTAAAGGTCTTTTGACTAAAAAGAAACTATGATGAAGGGCTGTCACCACTGGAGTTCCCACCATAAAATACCGTAGTGCCCTTGGGATGATTATGAGAAAGCAAAGTCTCCCAGCATGGAAATCTATAAAAACAAGGAACTAAGGATAGCTGTAGGAGTCAGTTTAGGGAGATATAAGAGCATTCAATCAGATCACAAATTCTCTTTCCCACTTTTAATAAAACAACAACCCCCCCCCATTTTTTTAATCACTGTAACAACCAAACAATATAAGGGATTCAATCATAAAGTCAAAATTGAGAACATGATGGCCAGTGAGAGAAACTCCAGTGTGGAGCAGCATGTTAAGACCACTATCTCCACACTTACCACTGCCCTCCACACCAGTTACACCGGTCGACTCCACATCTCTTTCATTTTTACCCCCAAATATGGGGCTAAGCAACCCTGAAAAGTATGGTTATTTTCCCCTATTTTCCCTGGGCATAAGGTGTGCAAGGGTAGGGTGGAGGGGGAGCATGTGGATAGTGACACTGTTTCCCACACAAAAAAAATCATGATAGAGAATTCCCCTACTATAAATAGGGAGTTCATCTGCTGGGCAGCCACAAGAACAAATACCCACTGTGCTTCGTTTTTACAATGGCTACTGTAATGATAGGCTGGGAGGGCAACATTAAGGGATAAATTGTAGTGTTGATAAGAACTGCTGCAGTGTTCACTACTTTAAGGGAAGTTCAACAAGTTGTCTTCGAAGTAAAATGACTAAGTTCTTACATAGCTGTAATTTGGGGGAGAGAAGTGGGAGGAAGATATGGGGGAGGGGGATTTCCATATCACAGTATCTAGAATTAGTAAAATCTAATGCTTCTCCAACAGATACTTTATCAGTGTTAAGAGTCTGAACTAGGAACAATATTAAAAATGCCAGGCAGTTTGAATGGAAGAACCACACACTACATATGTACAGAGTGGGTCAAAAGTAGGTTTACAGTTGTAAGTATGTGAAACTATTTATTCTTATTTTTATTAATTCTTGTATTATTTTCCATATGAACAACTGTAAACCTACTTTTGCCCCACCTGTATTTTGGAAAAAAGTACCATTTCTAAAACTCCAGTGGGTATATACCAGGAAAAGCATGACTTAGAAGAAAAAAAAACAAAGGATATAGTACAGCACCAGATAAAACTGCTAATAAAAGATTCACTGGCTATGTTAATTAGACATGGAAATATAATAATAGCTAACTTTGGGACAGGTACTGTGAGGAAATTTTTTGTACATACCATTTAATAACCAAATTGTAATTTAACTAACATCCCTTCACATATGCCTGGTATGTTACATTCCCTGTGTTTAATTAGTAGGGCCTTGATTTATTCACCTACAGTATTTTATTGTTCTGATCCTATCTAATAAAGAGGAAATATGCTAATTGACCCTCACACCCTCACAAAGATGGTAGCACCCACAGCCAGTAAGGGAATATGCTAATTGACTGCCATGCCCTCAAAGATGGCAGCACCCACAGCCACAAGATGGCAGTGCCCAGTCCCTTCAGCCCCCAGTCGCCCAGGGCCAGCCCGAGGCACAGGCAAGCCTTGGATGGCAGCTGCCCAGCTGCCCAGGGCTGGCCCAAGGGATGACCAAACGACTGAACAAGCAGGCAGCATGGGGCGACCAGGCGGGTAGGGGGGTTAGTGAGGGACGACCAAATGACTGAACAAGCAGGCTGCATGGAGCGACCAGGCCGGCAGGGGGGTTAGTGAGGGACGAACAAACAATTGAACAAGCAGGCTGCATGGGGTGACCAGGCTGGTAGGGGGTTAGTGAGGGACAACCAAACGACTGAACAGCAGGCTGTGTGGGGCGAGCAGGCTGGCAGGGGGATTAGTAAGGGATGACCAAACGACTGAACAGCAGGCTGCATGGGGCGACCAGGCCGGCGGGGGAGCTATGAGGGGCAAACAGGCTGGCAGGAAGGGGGGGGGAGCAGTAAGAGTTGACCAAGCTGGGGGGGGGGCAGTTGGGGGCGACCAGGCCAGTGGGGGGATGCAGTTGGGGGCAACCAGGCTGGCAGGGGGGTCAGTAAGAGTTGACCAAGCTGGTGGGGGGGGGCTGTTGAGGGTGACCAGACCGGTGGGGGGGTGCAGTTGGGGGCAACCAGGCAGTTGGGGGCGATTAGGCTGGCAGGGGGGGGGCAGTGAAGGGTGACTAGGCTGGTGGGGGAGGGGGAAGTTGGGGGCGACCAAGCTGGTGGGGGGGGCAATTAGGGGTCACCAGGCCAGCAGAGGGGGGTAGTTGGGGGTGACCAGGTCAGCGGGTGGAGCAGTTAGGGGTGATCAGGCCAGTGGGAGGGGGCAGTTAGCAGCAACCAGGCAGGCAGGGAGGGGTGACCTGGTCGGCAGTGGGGGGCAGTTATGGGATACCAGGCTGGTAGGGGGGCAGTTAGAGGCAATCAGGCTGGCAGGCAGGTGAGCGATTAGGAACCATCAGTCCAGGATTGTGAGAGGGATGTCCCGGATTGGAGAATTGGAGAGAGTGCATGCTGGGCTGAGGGGACAAATTTCATGCACCGGGCCTCTAGTCTTATGATAAACACAAAACAGAACATTGCAGACATAGTCTATCTGTTACTTTAATAAAACAGCTTTTAGTTCAAGTAACAGAAACCCTGTCTTAGCTTAATCAAAAAGGGGAAAACTGTTACAGCTTATAGAAGTGTCTCATAGAATACATGGAAGGAAGCACTCGTA
This sequence comes from Corynorhinus townsendii, assembly GCA_026230045.1. NCBI lineage: Eukaryota > Metazoa > Chordata > Mammalia > Chiroptera > Vespertilionidae > Corynorhinus > Corynorhinus townsendii. The sequence goes on along the minus strand of JAPDVU010000002.1, from coordinate 135,552,720 downwards.
TTAGGCCATTGTGAAATGACACCATTCTCTCAGCATTATGTGTTTCTCTACAAGCTTGCTTCATTTTCTACTAGGCCTCTCTTGCACGTAGCTGCTTTTTCCCAGCTCTATATGACTTTTCAGGTCATATCCTCAAAAAAGCAACCTGGAATCTCTGTCCCAACTTGGGTCAAGTATAAGCCCCAACACCAATGTGCATTACCTGGGTTAGGTATTGTGAACATGGCTGTAGGGCCTAGTTCAAGTGATTTTAGAGATTGGAGAGGAGTGGATAAAAAGAACTCCAGTAAAATGTCTCCTCTACTTTTATTAGGTAACAGGTTCCTGAAGGATGGTCTCCACTAAGGGACTCACACCCCAAAATCCCTGAGCAGGCAGGCAATTCTTTTATTGGATAAAGTGTAACCCAAACCTTCAATTTTCTTGGGATCTGCCTCAATTCCTTTAAAATCTCAACACATATGTGACCTTTGATGAATATTCACACGGCAAGAGGTCTTCAACCTCTGTAGCAGAAGAACTACTTAGGGTAGAGGTGGAGATGGCATCAGATGAGAGTCACATGTCCCTTTTAGAAAAAAGGGCACATGTAAATGCAAAGGAAGTTCAAAAGCATTTAATATCCAGCAAAATGACCCCAGTTGGAGATAATGTGGTTACCACATTACAGTCATTCACAAGAAGAATCACTCAGACTGGGTACTCATCTTATTCTACTACGGAGTTTTGAAAAACTACAGATTCCCAGCAACTTCTTCCTGAATTCCCAAATTAATCTCCAGAGATTGTGCTTACTCGTTTTTTTAGTTCCCTAGATCAGTGGATGGCAAACTGAGGCTCTGTTGACTAATGAGTTTGCCGACCACTGGGATAGGGGCTTAATCACAAGGAACAACAATAGTCTGTAATTATTGGAATCGAGAGTCTAGGTCAGTGGTCAGCAAACTCATTAGTCAACAGAGCGGCAAACAGAGACGCGGTTTGCCGACCACTGCCCTAGATGATTCTGATGCACACACAGGTTTGGAAAAGACAAATGGAGTGAAGAAGATACCTGAGTACTTTTGCAGATCAATATATACTGAGGAAAACCCTTAACTCTAGAAGATTGGCCAAGGAAAAGGAAGAAAGGATTAGCAATGGAGCACCAGTGGGGAAGAGATGAAACAACAATTGACCAGATCAACTATTTGAGAAGATTCTACTTCAGAAAGGCAGGAAAAACTATCTTAGTATTAGTAATTGGACAGAGTATATAAAGGAGAGCTGTAAAGACACTGCCCAGATATTGCTGATGGGTGGGGCAATGCTGCAAGAAGATAATGGATGCGCGATGAATGATGCAATAGATGGTCAGAAGTTGGACGTAAAGAATATCATTGTTCCACCCTAACTAGTTTTGCTCAGTGGATAGAGCATTGACCTGAGGACTAAAGGGTCCCGGGTTCAATTCCGGTCAAGGGCACATGCCCAGATTGCAGGCTCAATCCCCAGTAGAGTGTGTGCAGGTGCAGGCAGCTGATCAATGATTCTCTCTCATCATTGATGTTTCTATCTCTCTCTCCCTCTCCCGTCCTCTCTGAAATCAATGAAAATTTAAAAAAAAAAGAATATCTTTGTTCCAAGTAAAATTGTACTGTCTGGTTAAACAAAATGGTTTATTATAACATTTATGTAGTCAGAGTTCATTCTTTTGTATACTATGAATATAAGAGAAAACAAGTGGAAAGTTACATAATATAAAATGAAGCATCACATTCTATCTACATGTTATTGGTTGTTTAAGAGATCATCAAATTAAGGACAGAGGAATATGCAGTGGAGTTTGGGAGGGGGAGAGGCACCACAGACCCAAGGGATAGCATCACCAGTTCACTCTGACTTTACCATAAGAATAGACCAACCTAACTTGGACTCTGTGCTTTAATGACTAACTTTTCCCAGGTGTGTATATGCGTCTTTAGGGGACAACAGGATATGAGAAATACTACCACTAAATTAAACTCAGGCTACTAAAAGGGACCTGCCTGGTATACCCTACATGCCTATAGCAGAGAGAACTTCTTATCGAAGTATGGCTCATAAAATTCCTCCCACCCAAACCTAATATGCAGACCAGAAACTCCTCACTTATCCTTATTCTATGAGGCATATGTCTTATAGCTTGTCTTGGGATTTAGTACGAAAACATGGCAAGAGAGAGGAAAAAAAGGAGAAGTGTGGAGATGTGAGGAAGGACTGTCCACAATTAATCAGAAATTTATGCTGACTGTTAAAACAAGTATTGCAGTTATTTTTATAGTTTAAATTAAGGCAAGTCTGTGCCTTGCTCCAGTCTCATACCGAATAAGCAGTGTATATCAGAAAAACTGGCTTGTAACAGAGGGTATGTATTCTGGGATAAGCAAAGGAGCATTCACTTGTGTATGCCAATAACTAAGATTTGGCTCAAAAAATGAATTACACTATACGTTGTTTTTCTAGGCAAGATAAATGGACTGGCAGCAGGAAGGTAGTAATGAACTTGAGTGATGAATCCTCACCATCAACACATCACAAACAGAGGAATAGTTCTAACAGAGTTCACAGTTCACAAAGTGCTCTTACTGGTACATTCAACATTCCATTTAAGTCTCTGAATAAATAGGACTCAGAATCATCCCCAATTTCTAGATAAAATAAAGGTTCAAAAGTGACTCATAACCACTGAAGAAGGCCAACCAGGCAAAACAAAGCAATGAATTTTAAAATTGTATCAAATTTCTTAGATTTTCATGGTGAAAGTAAGGTAATTAGGGAATGAGAATTTTATTTCATTACCCAAGATTTTTTAGGTCAAAAGCCTAGATGCAGAATAATTACAAATTCTTATCTTAGTGGAATCATCACAATGGATGAGGAGAGGATACAGTCCCTAGTACATAATCCCACCTTCATGATGGTATCTAAATGGTTAACTAACTGGCACACTATCAATCTCAATTTGTATAAAGCTCTTTTCCATTTTCAATCCTATTACCTTATTTTCATTTTACTCTAAAGGCAACTAAGGTTCACTTCTAAGACAATATATGCTAAGTAAAAATAGAGACATGCTCTTCCAATTCTTACCACAAAGCTCCCTCTATTGTCTGTTCTTAATGACACACCAGGCAACACCAGAAGATAAGCCCCTGGAGATATCATTACTGAATCAACACAATGTGGAACCATAATACCTCCACATCCAAAACTCTTTTATCTAAAACCTGTAAGACATTTTTAAAGTTGCCTTTTAAAACCTCTCTTCTTCTCAATTTTCTCCTCCCTTTAGTGGTCACAATACTACCATGGATCCAAATATTACCACTATTACAAATAACAACCAAATTTTTCATCCATACCTTCTAGCTCCTTCTTTTGATTTTGTATTTATGTACTAGGGACTGTATCCTCTCCCCATCTCTCTAGTGGGCACACTGCCCTTCCCCCTCAGTGCTACAGATTCCACCTTAATAAACCATCTCCCATCTGTTTCATTCAGTACGTGCCCAGTATCATTCTCTATCCTAGATCAAATCCTTATTATCTGTCAACTAGATTATCACCATAACCTCTTATATCTCAGAAGCATGTTGGAACCACACTGCTTGGCCATGAATCCTAACTCAACAACTTACTTGCAATTTGGGAAGGTTAACATCTATGTGTCTCAGTTTCTTCTTCTAAGCAAACAGAGATAACAGTACCCACGCTCAAAGAGTCAATATGGTAACAAAAAAATTAATACATGTAACACGCTAAAAAGAATGCCTGGCACATAGTAAACACTCATCAAATGTTAGTCAGTTATTATCTCCTTGGCTCCAGACATGAGACTACTAACGCTGTTACTGAAAACTAGAGGCCCCTCTGGCTCCAAGAGCACACTCACTTTCCCTTCCTATCAAAGACTGAAGATTACTTTCCTAATATCTGCGGAGCAGACTGGGCAGGGCAAAGTGGGGCAGAGCAGAGCTGTCTAGCCAGAGAGGGACCTAACTCCAGGGCCACCTCACAGCCATGCTGTCCTCAGAACTATGCTGAATCATAATTGAGCTATTTACAATGAATAATTAAGTTTTCTTCTTACACCATACCCAAAACTGGGGATTCCTGTTGGCACTGAATTGGTGCTAAGAACCATCAGTTGATAACCCTTTCTTTCAAAACTGTACTGGAGGTGCAATGAGGCAAAAATTAAAAGACATACAAATTAAAAACAATAGATACAACAATCTTCATTTACAGTTCACGTGACTCTGGGTTAAAAATCCTGTGGAATTTACAAAAAATAAAGGAATTCTCTCTGCTTCTTCTACCCTCCCCAAATCTTACATAACAGTGAAATTTGGCAAGACTACAGGATATAAAGGCAATATGCAAATACATGAATGCATGACAATGATTTGAATGAATTTAGCAGTTTTGCAGAATACATTGTCAATATACAAAAATCATTTGTTTCTACATATTAGCAGAAAACATTAAAAGAATACCATTTATAAGAGCATCAAGAATATGAAACCTTTACACTTAAATTAGACAAAATTAGTGCAAGAACTAGATTACACATCAAAATATGCAAAATGTTGCTAAGATAAATTATTAAAGTCCTTTAAGAAATGGAGATATAATATGGTCATGGACCTCAACATTAAATGTCAATTCTCTCCAACTTGACCTATAGAGTCAATATATCAATTTTGACAGATTCTGAAGTTTATAAGGAAATGCAAAGAACCTAAAATAGCCCAAACATTTTGAAATTAATAACACTATATAATCTACAGTTGACATAAAAAGAGACATATACAGGTCAATGGAACAGGATAGTCCAGAAACAAACCTATACATATAGAGTGAATTGATTTGCAACAACTGCCTTTTCAATAAAAACAGTTGGATATAATTATGTAAAAAATAAGAACCCCAATCCTTAACTCAAATCATACACAAAAATGATCTCAAAGTAGATCGCAGACCTATAGGTAAACCTAAAATATAAAACTCCTAGAAAAAAAATTGTAGGAGAAAAATCTTTGTGACCTTGAGGTAAGTAATTATTTCTTAGATAGGACTCAAAAAACATTAAATACAAAAAAAAAATGACAAAAAAGACTTACAAAACTGGGGAAACATATAAATAAAACTGCTTATTTCAGAGAGCGCTGAAAACTAAGGTTAAATGAGATAGAGTGACTGGCTGGACTACCTATGTGGTCAGTTGATGTGAAAACCTGAACGATGAGAGGAACTGGCCATGTGAAGAACCAATGGAAAACCCAGGAAGGTACAAGGTCGGCCTGTTGGTGGACTGTTGAGAGTAGTGGGAAGAAGAAAGAAAAGATGCATGGAGCAGAAGGCTGCATCACACAGATCCTTGAAGGCCACAGTAAGAAATTTAAGCTATACTGTATTTAGAGGGAAATGAGAAACCATTGGAGAATAGATTTTAAGCAAGGAGTTGAGACAGGACAGTAAGAAGCTAAGAATATTCCTTGGCAAATGGAATAGGAAAACTGAGACAGTTAAATGGCCAAGCAGTTTACAGTCATCTAGTAAATTGAAAATCCTATCTTCCATAACCAAGGACACTTAAGAGTGAATGATTTACACTTCTCCTCCACAATCAGAGGAGGAGCTGCTGCCCATTAGAGGGTAAAATAGCTGAAATCACCCTACTCAGAGAGATACATAGTAGAAATCCAATAATGCCATTTGCCAACCACACTCAAGGACAGATAAAGTTAAAGGAATAAATCTCATTTTGGTACATCCACATAAAGGTGATGAATATTCTATTGAGATCCTCCCCTAAGACCTCCCCTGAACCCCCAGCCTTTAAAACCCTCAAGACAAAGGATCCAGAATGCTTCCCAGAGAACAAAGGTACTTTCCCTTCCTTCCCCCCTCTTCTTCACCTTAGGCACCTATCTCCTAAACTCTAAGGGACCCCATGAGACTTGCAACCAAGGGAGCAATTGGCAGCAGATCCTCAAGGCCCCCTTTTCTCTGACTTTCCACTGAATTGACAGCATTCCCACTTTTTCTCACTTCTTTCCCATAACATTTCTACAGAGCCAAAGCAGTTCCACCTAGTCTCTCCCCTGTTGCTTCTTGTGTCCTTAGCCCTCCCTTGTTTCACTGTCCCCAGCCTTAATAAATGTACTCTCAAAATTACCTGGGTTCCTGTTGTGAAAATATCCCTCCACAAAGTCAAGAACCCACAAACTTCAGGCCAGCCCAAGGTAGACAGGCTCCAGGCCCAGGCCCTGTCCATTAAGACCATTAAGAGAGTGATATTTTTAAGAGTGGCAACTGATCCATCAAAGCAAAAGAAAGAAAACTCTAGATGGTAGGAAAGGGGGAGACTAATTGGAGCCAAAATTCTGTAAGGACTCATAGAAAAGACCTGAGATGGGAAGAGGGGAGGTGAGGGAAGAAAAAAAAGGATGAGTTTAAAGTCCACTTATAGAACTGTCTTGCAGGCAGCCAAGTTTACAACACCCAAGAGGGAAATAAGAGGAAGCTTCTCTGGAGAGATGAAATAGCCAGAGAATAGACCTCCAGACACTTACAATTGGAGATTCCTCTAAAGAAGAAACCCTATCATTCTGCAGTGAGCCCGAAGCAGACCCTGAGAATTTATCACCATCTTTTACTACCTTATCCTTAAACATGAACAAAAAACAGAACACTAGACATTTGCAGAAAACCTCCACATCACAAAAAGAATCCAAACTGAACAAGCAAAAAGAAATATGTGATAAAAACAAGAGCAATACAAGGAAAAGAAAAATACTTTATTAAAAACAACAAAACAATTATAACTAATATGTTTATGGAGATAAGATATTACATACATGAAGCAAGAACAGCTGCCATACATGGAGTAATAAGAAAACTCTAAAATTAAAAATTAGATAGCTAAAATAAAAAATTAAGAGGTAGAAAATAAAATCCCAAATATCTTCCAAAAGAAAGGGAGAGGAAGAAAATAAGGTAGAAAATAAAAGCTAAAAAGATAAAATTAAACAATCAGCCCAAGAAACCCAATATCCAATGAATGGAAGTTTCAGAAAGAATGAAGAAAATGAAGGGAGAAAAATTATCAAAAATATAACAGAAGGAGGAATCCAAGATGGCGGCGTAGGTAAACACCTAAACTGCTGCCTCGCACAACAATTTCAAAACTACAACTAAAAGACAAAACGTCTATCACCCAGAACCACGGGAAAGCTGGCTGAGTGGAAGTTCTACGACTAGAAGGAAAGAGAAAAGAGCATTGAGACGTGCACGAGCACTGAAAAGCTGAGGTACGGAGGCGCGTGATCTGGGCTGGCGGTAGGCATTGCTTTTTTCAACCCAAAGGGAGACAAGCCCCTGATTACTCTGAAATCCAGTCTCTGGGGAGACACGGGGGACCCAAACTCCTACGGGGAGAAGCTGGACTGTCTGCCAGTGAGGGTGGCTTGCTTGCAGAGCTGCGCGCAGGAATAAAATTGTTTAGTGCACTGGGGCACGGGACTCGGGGATGCCGACAGGGACGCAGAGCCGGCTAACTAGCAGCCATTGCTGTTTGCCACGCCCTAGCCTAGTGACACCCTGAGACCCCGCCCTGCACAACCTACAAACTCACCCAAGCTCCAAGCAGCAGATTTAGCATAAGAAAGGCCTTCCCTATCGCAGCTTAACCTAGCAAACTTACAGCCTGGGTCAGACAGCTCCAAAACCTCCAAACCCCAAGCAAAGAGGAGAAAACTGAAGCTCTCACTGTAGCTCCTGCTGAGTGGCCTCAGACAGTAGCTGACCTGAACCCCATTGGAGATCCAGAAGCCAGTGTACCTAGTGGTCAGTGTGAGACACCAGATTTCAACTCCTCACATCCATAAGTGACACATTCAAGAGGCAGACTCAGTGAGCACCAAAACCCCACTGAAACAAGTCCTGCCCCATAAGCGTGTCTTCAGCGCAGCAGTTCTTCCATTATAGACACAGCGAGTCCTCACAGCTAATTGGCCTGGAGGTCAATTCCCCCCAGTGTACCAACAGCAATTAAGGCTTAACTATACCAAGACTTTGCACTCAGCCCACAAAGGGCTGTACCAAGAGCATCCACCTCTGTGATTGAGGAAGCTGAGCTACTGCCCCCTATAGATCACCTACCACACAAAGCTACTCCATCAACACAGGGAAGCAGCCAAAATGTGGAGACAAAGAAACATGTCATGAATGAAAGAAATGGAGGAAAGCAAACTACTGGATGACATAGAGTTCAGAACCATATTTATAAGGTTACTCAAGAATCTTCTTAAAACCGCTGAGAAACTTGATGAGACCTTTAAGGACCTTAATGAGAATGCCAAAAAGATGGAAAAGGATCAGTCAGAAATGAAGCATACACTGTCTGAAATAAAGAATATACAGAAACTCAATCGTAGATCAACGTACCCCAAGAATCAAACCAAAGATCTGAAATATGTGGAAACAAAAAACATCCAACCAGAAAAACAAAAAGAAAAAAGAATCCAAAAATATGAAGATAGTGTAAGGAGCCTCTGGGACAACTTTAAGCGAACCAACATCTGAATTTTTGGGGTGCCAGAAGAAGGGAGAGAGCAAAATATTGAAAACCTATTAGAAGAAATAATGACAGAAAACTTTCCCTACCTGGTGAAAGAAATAGACTTACAAGTTCAGGAAGCACACAGAACCCCATACAAGAGGAATCCAAAGAGGACCACACCAAGACATATCATAATTAAAATGCCAAGGGCAAAAGACAAAGAGAGAATATTAAAAGCAGCAAGAGAAAAACAGTTAATTACCTACAAGGGAGCACCCATACGACTGTCAGCTGATTTCTCAACAGAAACTATGCAGGCCAGAAGGGAGTGGCAAGAAATATTCAAAGTGATGAACAGCAAGAACCTACAACCAAGATTACTCCACCCAGCAAAGCTATCATTCAGAGTTGAAGGTCAGATAAAGAGCTTCACAGACAAGAAAAAGCTAAAGGAGTTCATCACCACCAAACCAGGATTACATGAAATGCTGAAGGGTATTCTTTAAGAAGAGGAAGAAGAAGAAAAAGGTAAAGATAAAAATTATGAACAACAAAATGACATCAAATACATACCTACCAACAAGTGAATCTAAAAATCAAGTGAATAAAAAATCTGAAGAACAGAATGGACTGGTGAATATAATAGAATCAGGGACATAGAAAGGGAGTGGACTGATGATTCTCAGGGGAAGCAGGTGTGAAGGGTGCAGGAAGAGATTGGACAAAAATCTTACTCCTATGGATGAAGACAGTGGCAGAGGGTAAGGGCGTGGGGTGGGGTGGGGAATCAGGTGGAGGGGAGCTATGGGGAAAAAAAAAAGAGGAACACCTGTAATAATCTGAACAATAAAGATTTATTTTAAAAAAACAAAATACATAATGGATCTAAAAAAATTAAAAAATAAGAAATAAATATATAACAGAAAATTTTCCCAGAAATGCAGAATAAACCTGAATCAAAGAAACCAGAAAAATGAAAAAACATACCTAAGCATATCATTATGATGTTTCAGAATAGCAATAAAGACAAAGAAACAGAAGGTATTACATTTCTCAAAATCAGACCTAGGAAGCTAGAAATCAATGGAGTAATATTTTAAAATTCTAGATGAAATTATTTGCAACATGAGATCTATTTAAATTATCAATCAAGTATAAAGGTAGAAAATAAAATAAATAAAGAGACATTTTCAGGCAGATATTAGCTCAAAAAATTATTTCCCATGAATTGTTTCTTAGAAAGCTACTGAAAAATGTGCTCCAGCAAAACAAGAGTGTAAACTGAGAATGATGGTGACATGAGATCTGAAAGCAGTTTCCAGCAGAGAGGGTAAAGGGTGGGCAGAGAATAAAAGCTGTTGAGAAGGAAGAAGGGCTTTGGGACTGGGTGGGAGAGCTGGAAGTAGGGACAGGGGAGGAAAGGAACAATTTCTTTGAACATATGACAAATATTACTAATGGATGTGTATAAGATTATGGAACATAGGGGATGGGACAAATAATGTGTATATACAAAACAGTAATACAAGGTAAATTAAAAATGCAATTATTAACCTCAAGAAAATGGAGAATCACTGTGCTCTCCCTCTCTTTGCTGGAGCACACCTGGGCCTCTTCTCCCTCTTTCATCCCTCAAAGGGGCGTATCTCCTTCTTTCTCCTAAGCTCCAAGCGCCTGTCTACTACCTCTGCAATCTTCTAAATAAACTTTTCCTTATAACTGGAGTTCCTGAGAGAGAGAGAGAGAGAGAGAGAGAGAGAGAGAGAGAGAGAGAACCATATAAAAAAGGAAGTGTAGTCAAACTATACTATTTGACCAGCAGGGACAATTTACACAGTCAAAATATAAATTTTGACTATCAAGTTAGCCAAAAATTATCATTATTAATGGGATGCATTAAAAGAAACTGGGTCTTTACTATGGTTCGTAATGTCTAAAACTGCAAAAATCAAGAAATAACTATGAATAAATTATTCAGGAATATGAAAGCAATTAACTAGGGGAAACTGAAACTGAGAGTTGAAGGGAACTGCATTTTCCCAAGTACTATTGAGACAGGCCAGTAAGCCAGGACAAGTCAAATAGGGAAACTGAAACAGTTAAACAGCAGTTTACAGCCGTCTAGAAAATCTACATGCCAAGCAGTTTGCAGCCATCTAGCAAAACATGTCTTCCCTAAACCAAGGACACTTAAGAGTAAATGATTTGCACTTCTCCCCAACCAGAGGTAAATAGCTTAAATCACCCTACTCAGCAAGAGAGAGAGCAGAAATCCAATTAGTGTCATTTGTCAACCACACCCAAGGACAGATGAAGTTAAGAGAATAAACCTCATTTTGGTACATCAGAATAAATCTGATGAATATTCTATTGAGATCCTCCCCTAAGCACCCAGCCTTTAAAACCCTCCAAAACAAAGGTCCTAGCACATGTTCTCTCTTCCAGGTGCCTGCCAGCACCTTTCCCCACAGGCATGCCTTTCCTAAACTCTAAGGGACCCCATGAGGCTTGCAACCAGGGCAACAATGGGCAGTGGTAGTTCATCCCGGGCAAACCCCTGACTCTGTCCCCAAGGCCCCCTTTTCTCTGACTTCTTAGTGAGTCAAAGCACCCCACCCTAGGCCCATTTCCCCAGTCCCCCTTGTTTCATTGTCCCTAGCTTTAATAAACGTCCTCTAAACAGCAGTTGCCAACCTTTCGGACCTCATGGACTACCAGTGGTCCGTGGACCACCACTTGGCGACCACTGCTCTAAAATTCACCTGGACTCATGTGAAATTTTTCCTGCATGAACTCAAGAACCCCACACTACCTGCAGGCCCTAGGCAGACCCACTCAGGGCCAGTTCCTCTCTCCAGTAACACTATTGACTTTTTAACTTGATTTCTTTTGTTCAAACCTTTTTGAAATATTTATTTATTTATTTATTTATTTGTGTATTTATTTATTTCAGAGAGGAAGGGAGAGGGAGAGATAGAAACATCCTGCATGCCCACCACTGGGGATAGAGCCCACAACCTGGGCAGGGCATGTGTCCTGTCTGGGAATTGAACTGTATCCTCCTAGTTCATAGGTCAATCCTCCACCACTGAGCCATGCCAGCAGGCTTGTTAAAACTTTTGAGAAAATGTTTTCTGAATAAAAATGTCTGACCAGCATGTGAAAAGTAGGGTATATAGAAAAGAGGGAGTAGAAAAAAACTAGTTAGGAAACCAAGACAAGCCAAAAATTAAGATGGTGGTGATGGTAGACATGGAGAAGAAAACATGTATCAGATTTTTTTATCTATTACACTTTTAATTGACAATGATACTAGCTTAGTTTTTACCTGTAACTCCCCTCCAAACAGAGAGACTTCTTTTAAGAGGAAGGAGTTCCTTACGCAAAATCCTTTTGTTCACATATATGTGTACTATTCAGAACAAAACCTGTTCTGCTGGCAGAGATTGTGGGTTCACAGGGACATTTAAGCTTTCATTAAACTAGAAAGCACAGTCTTTATGTCTACAAATTAATAGTTCCACAAATTCAACAAAGTTCATGATGATATCTAGGATATTTTCACCAAATTGTAGACATAAATATGGAAATCATCATCAAACTTGATTAAATAGACAGATGGTTTGGCTTCTGCTTGATGAAATGACCATGCCAGTCCTTTTAGAGCCATCTTCTTTGGCCATATTCCACTTGTTTGCCTACCAGGCTGTCCACAACTTCTCCTGGTTCCCTTTCTGCTGGAGGTGAATCATTAGAATCAGGCATAATGCAAAGGTCACCTTCTTTATAATCATCTAAGAGCTGGTACATGTACAAGACAGGGTCTTTCTCAGAGGTGATGTAAAATAATGTGTTCATTATAGGGGCACGTGCTAAGATCATCCCCCTCCATTCGTCTTTAGAGCCATCCTCGGTTTCAAACATGTGCTCTACAGCTTTGCCAATCATTGTGTCAGCTAAGTGTACATCACTGACTCGAGATGTTGCAACTCTATCAGGGAGGACATCCAGTGCAGAAACTCATCTTTATTAAGTTCTAGTCCATAAACGCAGTCAAATTCATCGTATTTTATAAGATACAGAAGAGTTTACAGGTCCAGAACGGTTCCTTTCCACTGGGTGACAGGGCCACTGCCCTCCTTCCACCCATGCTAAATCCTGCAGCCTACGATGTTCTGCCAAGGCTGGGACATGGGCTTGCTCGGCCCCACGCTGCTCCGGTGTTTTTTGTGGGATGTCCTTTTCTTCATCATGCTTGCAGATACACCAGCATGGCCTGCATCAGCTCTGGACTGCTGGCCAGGTGTCTTCCTGAATGGGGTCTTCATTCATCTGCATTTAAGTGAGCAGCAAAGCTGCTGAATTAGGGTGAAAATTCAATATGCTCAAATTTGAAACTGTGCATAGAATTTCAACGTTCTTGTTAATCCATCATCGATGTGCCTCTTTTACAAATTCAGTAAAAATGCATGAAATCAGAACCACTCTGTTGGCCACTGAGGCTGCTGTTCTCAGCCCACGGGCCCCGCCGTCCTGCACCATGCTCCTGCCCCAGCCCGACCTATATCAGAATTTTTAAAGAGATAAAATTGGACTACCAGATGGAGTGGCTGTTTGTAAGGGAAGATGGGTAGAAAGTAAATAAAAAATAAAACCTAGACTTACACCCAAATCCTTGGCTGCCGGTAACATCTGAGATAGACAGGAGGGACAGGTGGTATAAATCAAGAGTTCTGTTTTAGATATACAGATGCTCCTCGACTTACAATGGGGTTATGCAAACACACACACACACACACACATCATAAGTTGAAATGCATTTAATTAACTTAACCTACCAAACATCATAGCTTACTAGCCTACATTAAATGTGCTCAAGGGTAATTGCCTTCCTCTTCTCACCAATAACAGGAGACACAAATGGGCGTTTTGTAGACATGATGGGATGTCAAAAAACAATATCCAAAAAACACAACACAGTACACTTGTAGAGTACCAGTGGTGTTTACCCTTGTGATCAGCTTTTAAACTCATGCTCTTGTGGATGTCTGGGAGCTTCAGCTCACTGTGCTGCCCAACATCACAATAGTATACAACTGCATATTGCTAGCTCAGGGAAAGATCAAAATTCAAAATCTAAAGTACAGTCTCTACTGAATGCATATTGCTTTTGCACCACTATAAATGCAAAAAGTCGAAAAATCCTAAATTGAACCATCATTGTAAGTTAGGGACCACCTGTATTACATTTGAGATGCTTATTAGATCTCCAAGTGGGGATATTAAAAAAAAATAAAAAAACATTTTCCTGGATAGGCAGCTCAGTTGATTAGACCATGATCCTGATATTCCAAGGCTGTGGGTCTGATCCCCAGTCAGGGCACATACTAGAAGCAACCAATGAATATATAAATAAGCAGAACAACAAATCAATTTTCTCTCTCTCTTAAAGGAAAACAGTTTGATGCACATGCCTGGGATACAGGAGAGAAGTGAAAGCTGAAGTTATTAATTTTAGTCATTAGTTAGAGTTAGTTTATATTTAAGTCTCTAGGACTAGATCATCTATAATAATAAAATCATAATATGCAAATCAACCGCATGGCCGAACAGTGGAAGGACTTTCCGGACAAATCCAGGGCTGCAAGGGCTGAGGCAGCTGGGGCTGCGAAGGCCTACTCTTACACGAATTTTGTGCATAGGGCCTCTAGTATATTATATAGATTGAGAGTGAAACGAAAGAAATTGGAAACGGAAATATGTTTGCATTACAACATAGTGTATTATAGAAATATAATACAAAATACCATGCATCTCATGGAGAAAGGGCAATAAATTCTTATTTCACAGAGAGATGACAGGTAGATAGATGTATATATAAATTGATGGATATATATATATATAATTTACATACTTATGAATGTATTGGGGATAACAAAATGTATTTCCTATCGTAAGTTGTGATAAAAAAAAATATTTAAATTCTACAGGATGAGAAACCAGGAAAGAACAAATAATTAGCCACAAAGGTAGAAAGAACACCATAAAAGTATATGTACAAAAGCCAAGAGAAATGTTTCATGGAAAGAATGCTCACTTGTGTAAAAGATTGAGTACAATTGGGACTAATAAGTGACCACAGACTTGGCAATATGAAAGCCATTTGTTACTGACCTTGACAAAGGTACTCCAGTGAATGATGAGAGTGCAAAACATTTTAGAATGAATGAGAGACTGACAAAGTAGACACAATCAATATAAACAGAAGGAAAACCTCCCCAGGAATTTGAAATTTGAAAATCAACTCACTGGGTAAAAGAGCCCAATCAGAGTTCTAAAATAAACTTGCTATGCTTTTCATGAGGCAGACCTGTGTCATAGATGCCTAACCCCCAAAGTCAACTGTATTGCTACATTTGGAGATAGGGCCTTTAAAGAGTTAATTAAGGTGAAATAAATTAATAAGGATGGGACCCTAATCCAATATAACTGTTGTCCTTATTAGAAAAGATTAGGACACAGACACACAGAGAAAAGACCATGTGAAGACACAGGGAGGAGGCAGCCATCTATAAGCCAAGGAGAGAGGCCTCAGAAGAAACTAACCCTACTGATACCTTGATCTCAGATTTCTGGCCTCTAGAACTGTGAGAAAATAAATTTCTGTTGTTTAATGTCTGTGGTATTTTGTTATGGCAGCCCTAGCAAACTAATACAAGGCCTTAGTTTCTCCCTCAAGTCTGGGTGGATCCTCCCCTCCTCTCCACAAGCTCCAGGCCCACCCTAGTCAAAACACAAAGCTACCCATTGTGGTAGGCAGTTAGATAAACAGGAGCAGAGCAAGGAAGATGGGCCAGGTACAGAAGGTCACCGAGACGGAAAGCCCTGGGTGCCTAGCAATGGACAATTGTAAGGTGGTATCTCCCCCACCCTGACCCCCCTAGAGTGGCCTTTCCTCCCCTAGCATATCACTGGTCATGCAGTTTGAACCCCCCGACCTTTTCACCCTAGAGACAACATCTAGGCCTCAGTTGTATTTCACCTTACGGCCCAGATAAGCAAAAAAAAAAAAAAAAAAACAGCCACAGCTATACTCAGGACCAGCTGCATTAAATAATGACCCCCTCCCCTGATGCCAGCCAATTAATCAGTGAAGATCACAGCCTAAAAGGACTACCTGGAAAACTGCTGAATATTCTATTGAGATATTCTCCGGGGGCCTCCCCTAAAATTTCCACCCTTAAAACCCTTAGGAGGGAGGACCTAGCTTGCTCTCCCTCCTGGGAGCCAGCCTGGCCTGTCCCTTTCCTTTTCCCCTCCCTCACCTCCCCCCACATAGACACACAAGGCTACCATTAGCTTCCTCACTCCCAAGTTCCAAGGGCCCTTCTTTTACCTCTATAACCACCTCTGTGATTTTATAAATAAATGTTCTATTACAGTTTGAGTCTTGGCTCTGGATTCTTTCCTAGCCAGAACTCAAGTACTGAGATTGCTGAACCCAGGTCCAGTCTGACCCCATGGATCTAACATCTAGTGCCATTTCTGCCACCTACACCACTATCATTAGTTCTTCCAACAGAAAGTCTTGGATTACTTCTCCAAAGTCAAATAGCTACTGAGAGCTGAGAGTGTTACCAGAAAAAGGACCTGGCCCTGAGTGGGTCTGCCTGGGGCCAGCTGGTAGTGTGTGGGTTCTGGACTTTGTGCAGGAAAAATTTCACAACATAAGTCCAGGTGAATTTTAGAGAATGTTTATTAAAACTGGGGACAATGAAACAAGGAAGGGCTGGGGAAATGAGACTGCTTTGGCTCACTTAAGAAGTCAGAAAAAAGGGGATCTTGAGACAGAGTCAGGGGGTTTGCCCAAGATGAACTGCCACTGCCCACTGCTGCCCTGGTTGCAAGCCTTAGAGTTTAGGAGGTGCATGCCTGTGTAGCAAGAGGAGGGGAAGGGAGGCAAAATGCTAGGGATTCTCATAGAGGGAGAGAATGCACTGGGACCTTCGTTTTGAGGGGTTTTAAAAAGGCTGGGTGTTTTGGGCCACAGGAGACCTCAGACTGTGACCCAGAGCAACCTGCGCCCACTCCACACTGAGGAGGTGCAACCTGGAACAACCCAGCTCACGCTTCACTCCACCCACAGGAAAGCAAGGACTGTGTGACCCAGAGCAACCCATGCATGATCCACCCTGGGCCCAGGGACTTGCTGCTGGGGCTACCCGGAGCAACCTATCACACGCCCCACTCCAGGCCACAGGAGAGTGCTGCCAGGGCAGTCCAGAGCAACACAGTGTGCCCAGCCAGGGGCAACAGGACCACGATGCAAGCATGCTGCCAGAGGGACTTAGGGTGGCACCCTTCCACAAGTGCTGGGACCACACAGCGAACTGCATGCCAGAGGGTTCTGGGTCCTCACAGAGAGTAGCACATGAGAGGAACTGTGCACGCGCTCCCACCACCTTGAGCATCTGAAGCAGACAGCTGAGGGACCAGATTCATGGCAGGGGATACAACTCAGAGCAGAGACAATGGGCTAATGATTTCCAGACCAATGGCCAGACAGGGTCTTCAACCTCTCAAACCTCAAGCAGGGTGCCCAGGGCCAGAAAGAGACAGGAAAAATGGGGAGACAAAAAAAAATCCCCCAAGGAAAAAAAAGGAGGAATCACCAGAAAGGGAACTAAATGAAAATGGAAGCAAGCAATATGTCAGAGAAAGTATTCACAGTAAGGGTCATAAAGTTCCTAAACTGGCTGGATGAGAAAATCAACCACATATGTAAGAATCAAGAGGAAATGAAGAATGATATAGTGGCAATAAAAAACACAATGGAAGGTTTCAACAGTAGACTAGGAGAAGTAGAGGACCGAATCAGCAAGGTAGAAGACAGGGCAGAAAAACACACTCAATCTGAACAGCAAATAGGAAAAAAAATTTAAAAGCAGGTGGAAAGTTTAAGAGAGATTTGGGACAATGTGAAACGAAGCAAAATCTGCATAATAGGTGTGCCAGGAGGTAAAAAAGAGGAGCAAGGAAAAGAAAACCTATTTGAAGAAATAATGACAGAAAATTTACCTAACTTGGGGAAGGAAAGTCACACAAGCACAGAGAGCCCCAAACAAGATGAACCCAAAGGACCCACACCAAGACATGATATTACAATGGCAAACATTAATGACAAAGAATCTTAAGGGCTGCAAGAGACAGAAAGTTACCTACAACGGATCTCCCATTAGACTATCAAATGATTTCTCAACAGAAATACATGAGGCCAGAAGAGAATGGAATGAAGTATACAAAGTAATGCAAAGCAAAGGACTGAATCCAAGAATACTCTATCCCAGGGGTCCTCAAACTACGGCCCGCGGGCCACATGTGGCCCACCGAGGACATTTATCCAGCCCTCCGGGTGCCGTTGCCTGTCCTGCTTAGCAGCCGACTCGTCCCGGGCCCGCAGTGTGCATAGGAATTTGTTCATAGTTTTTTAAACTATAGTCCGGCCCTCCAACGGGCTGAGGGACAGTGAACTGGCCCTCTGTTTAAAAAGTTTGAGGACCCCTGCTCTATTCAGCAAGGCTATGAATCAAAATTGAAGATGAAATCAGGAGCTTCACAGACAAAAAAAGGCTAAGGAAGTTTATTACCACCAACCCAGCAATACAAGAAATGCTCAAGACTGTTGTAAAAAGAAGAAATAGAAAGGGAAGAAGGAACACAGGTGTGAAGAATAAAAATGACAAAAACAAGTACCTATCAATAATAACCTTAAATGTAAATGGATTAAATACTCCAATCAAAAGATAAAAGATGATTGAATGGATAAGATAAAAAGGGATCATTCCTCAACACAATAACAGTGTTATATGACAAACCTATAGCCAGCATTATACTCAATGGGCAAAAACTAAAACCATTTCCCCTAAGAACAGGAACAAACAGGGATGCCCACTTTCACCACTCCTGTTCGACATAGTCCTGGAAGTGCTAGCCATAGCAATCAGATAAGAAGAAGAAACAAAAGGTATCCAAATTGCAAAAGAAGAAGTAAAACTGTCATTATTCTCAGGTGACATGATATTATGGATAAAAAAAAAAAAACCCTAAAGACTCAATCAAAAAACTACTAGATTAAATAAATGGATTTGGCAACATAGGAGGATACAAAATTAACACCCAGAAATCTACAGCATTTTTATATACCAATAATGAACTCACAGAAAGAGAAACTAAAAAAATAATCCCATTTACCACTGCACCAAAAAAATAAAGATACCTAGAAATAAACTTAACTAAGGAGGTAAAACACCTGTACTCTGAAAATTACAGGACACTGAAAAAAGGGATAGAAGAAGATATAAACAAGTTGAAAAATATACCATGTTCATGGGTTGGTAGAATCAACATCATTAAAATGTCCCACTACCCAAAGCAATCTATAGATTCAATGCAATTCCCATTAAAATACCAATGGCATATTTCACAGACCTAGAACAAACTCTCTGAAAATTCATCTGGAATAAAAAAAGATAGCTGCACCAATCCTAAGAAAGAAGAACAAAGTTGGAGGGATAACAATACCAGATATCAAGCTATATTACAAAGCCACTGTTCTCAAAACTGCCTGGTACTGGCAAAAGAACAAATATATAGAGCAATGGAACAGAACAGAGAACCCAGAAATTGACCCAAGCCATTATGCTCAATTAATATCTGACAAAGGAGGCAAGAGCATACAATGGAGTCAAGACCGTCTCTTCAATAAATGGTGTTGGGAAAATTGGACAGATACATGCAAAAAAATGAAACTAGACCACCAACTTACACCATACACAAAAATAAACTCAAAATGGATAAAGGACTTAAAGGTAAGACGGAAAACCATTGAAGTCTTAGAAGAATCCATAGGCAGCAAAATATCACACATATGTCGTAGCAATATCTTTACCACTACAGCTCCAAGGACAATGGAAACTAAGGAGAAAATAAACAAATGGGACTACATCAAAATAAAAAGCTTCTGCACAGTAAAAGTGTTAGAGAGTGGGAATTTTTGAGCACTACTGAGGCTGTGGACTATGCCCCAGAACAAGCTGTCAGTGCTGACACCAGGCCAGGCCTTGAGATACGGTCTCATGGCCCCATCCCAGCACGTAGGCCTTCTTTCACAGAATACTGTCAGCTTTCTGAAGAACAGGATGACCCTGTGAATAACATGGTCGTCAATGGCATGACTCTGACGTTGCTTGGGAAAAACTGTTTTGTCTTGGGTTACTTGCTCTGAAAGAACAGGATGTGGTTAATGTGCTTAAAAGTGGTCCTGCACAAAGGGTAGGGGCTGCTGCTCTCTGGACTCCCTGCATGGAGAATGGCAGAGCAGTCGCCTGGCCGGCTAATAAAGGCTCTTTGCTATTGCATCGGATTCGGCTCCCTGGTGGTCTTTGGGGATCACGAAATCTGGGCACAACAAAAGAAACCATTAACAAAACAAGAGAGCCCACTGCATGGGAAAACATATTGCCAATGTTATATCTGATAAGAGTTTAATCTCCAAAATTTATAGGGAACTCCTATATCTTAACAAAAGTAAGATAAACAACCCAATCAAAAAATGTGCAAAGGACCTAAACAGACACTTTTCGAAAAAGGTCATACAGAAGGCCAAGGGACATATTAAAACATGCACAAAGTTACTAATCATACAAGAGATGGAAATCAAAATGACAATGTCATACCATCTCACACCTGTCAGAATGGCTATCATCAACAAATCAACAAATGACAAGTGCTGGTGAGGATGTGAAGAAGAAGGAACCCTTGTGCACTGCTGGTGGGAATGCAGACGGGTGCAGCCACTGTGGAAAACAGTATGGAGTTTCCTCAAAAAATTAAAAATGGAACTCTCATTTGAACCAATAATCCCACTTCTAGGAATACATCCCAAGAAATCAGAAACACCATCAGAAAGAATATTTGCACCCTTATGTTCATAGCAGCACAATTTATAATAGCTAAGATTTGGAAACAGCCTAAGTGTCCATCTGCAAATGAGTGAATTAAAAACTGTGGTACATCTACACAATGGAATACTACAATGCTATAAAAAGAAAAACCTCTTACCATTTGCAACAGTATGGACGGACATGGAGAGCATTATGCTAAGTGAAATTAGCCAGTAGGAGAAAGATAAATATCACGTGATCTCATTTGTGGAATATAATGAACAACATAAACTGATGAACAAAAATAAATAGATCCAGAGACATAGAAGCATTGAGCAGACCTCTGAACCTCAGAAGTGTGTGTGTGTGTGGTGGGCGGGGGTTGTGAGGGGGGCAAGAGGTGTAAGAGATCAACCAAAGGACTTGTATGCATGCATATAAGCATAACCCATGGACACAGAGAATAGGAGGGTGACGGCATGTGTTGGGGGGTGGGAACAGCCGGGGAGAGGTCAATGTAGGGAAAAGGAGATATATGTAACACTTTAAACAATAAATAATTTTTTTAAATAAAATTTAAAAGAATTTAAATTAAAAAAAGAAAAGGCTGGGTGTTTAGGGACAGTGTTAGGGAAGGGTCTCAATAGAATATTCATCAGATTAATGCTGATGTACCAAAATGAGGTTTATTCTCTTAACTTCATCTGTCCTTGGGTGTGGTTGGCAAATAGCACTAATTGGATTTCCGTTATCTGTCTCCCTGAGTTGGGTGATTTAAGCTACTTACCCTCTGTTTGGGGATTAGAAGTGCAAACTATTTACCAAGTGTCCTTGGTTTAGGGAAGACATGATTTTTTGATGTCTACAAACTGCTTGGCATCAAGATTTTTTAACTATCTGTCTGTTTCCCTATTTCACTTGTCCTGGGCTTACTAGTCTGTCAAGAGAAACTCTGATATTTGTAGCAATTAGGAATTTAAACGTCCCAAAGGCAAATTTGGCAAATATTCTACCAAGGGTGTTGTCACATATCACACAGTCTATATGTTTCACTGCCATTTCCAGGTAGCCTGCCATCTTCAAATTAGAAAAGAAAGTATATGCTTTCTTCCTTCTTCATATCCAAAAAAATAGCAAAGGTTTGGTTTTCCTTACTTCAAGTATCCTAAATACCTCCAACTAGCTCAAAATCTTGACTTCAAAAGCAGGAAATTAAGAAAATCTTTTCAACTGTTTTATCATCAGAAAAGAAAGGCTGTAAGTTAGAAACTTTACTCTGGTGCCTTAGTAAAGCAAGAAAATTAAAAATATATGCATACAGGGAGAAACCAAGATGGCGGCATAGGTAAGCACCTAAACCGCTGCCTCACACAACAATTTCAAAACTACAACTAAAAGACAGAACAGACACCATCCAGAACCACAGGAAAGCCGGCTGAGTGGAAATTCTACAACTAGAAGGAAAGAGAAAAGCTCACAGAGAATTGAAGGAACACCAAAGGGTTGAGGTACGGCAAAGGGTCTTTGTACACTCAGAGAGGAAGGGCAGCTGAGAGCCAGGCTGACTTTCTCTGGCAGGAGGGGGAAGGAAGCCCCCGACTGCACTGAACCCCAGTTCCGGGGCAAAACCCCGTGGACCCAGGCTCATACAGGGGGAGTCTGGACTGTCAGGTAGAGAGAAAGGCACTCGGAGACTCGGAGACCCGGGGGAGGGAGTTTGGAGGCATGCAAAGACTGCGGAGGTTGCCACAGGCTTTCCCTAGCAGAAGGGAGTCGGAAGCTCCTGACTGCACTGAACCCCAGTTCCAGGCGAGCCCCTGGGGACCCATGCTCTTTCGGGGAGAATCTGGACTCTCGGGTGGAGGCTCAGGAGCCCGGGAAGGCAGAGGTCTGGAGGTGCGCATGTGCACAAGGGCAGGACTGACGGGAAGCCAAGACTGTCTGCTCTTCCCTGAGACTCCACCCCATCCAAGCTAAACAAAGAGACTTTTGCAATTTGGCAAGTCTAATCCTATAAGGCTGTCTCCAGCACCAAACTTCTCCCAGCGTAGACACAGTCAACTGGCCTGGAGGTCAATTCCTCCCAGTGATACCAACAACAATCAAGACTTAACTACAACAAGGCTGTACACACAGTCCACAAAGGGGTGCACCAAGAGTGTCCACCTCAGGTAACTGGGAGGCCGACCCACTGGGCCATATAGGAAACCTAGCACACAAAGCTACCCTACCAACTCAGGGAAGCAGTGAAAATGCAGCTACAAAGAAACAGATCACTAACTAAAGAAATGGAGGAAAACAAACGACTGCATAGAGAATTCAAAACCACGGTTATAAGGCTTTTCAAGAATATCCTAGGAAAAGCCGATAAATATAACAAGACCCTCAAAGATATGAAAAAGGACCAACTAGAAATGAAACATACACTGACTGAAATAAAAAATATTATACAGAGACCCAACAACAGACTAGAGGAACGCAAGAATCAAGTCAAAAAATTGAAATACAAAGAAGCAAAAAACACTCAACCGAAAAAGCAAAAAGAAAAAAGAATCTGAAAAGTTGAAAATAGTGTAAGAAGCCTCTGGGACAACTTCAAGCATACCAATATCAGAATTATGGGGGTGCCAGAAGAAGAGAGAGAGCAAGATTCTGAAAACCTATTTGAAGAAATAATGACTGAAAACTTCCCCCACCTGGTGAAAGAAATAGACTTACAAGTCCAGGAAGCCCACAGAACCCCAAACAAAAGGAATCCAAAGAGGACCACACCAAGACACATCATAATTAAAATGCCAAGAGCAAAAGACAAAAAGAGAATATTAAAAACAGCAAGAGAAAAACAGTTAATTACCTACAAGGGAGCACCCATAGGATTGTCAGCTGATTTTTCAACAGAAACTATGCAGGCCAGACGGGAGTGGCAAGAAATCTACAAAGTGATGAATAGCAAGAACCTACAACCAAGATTACTCTACCCAGCAAAGCTATCATTCAGAATTGAAGGGCAGATAAAGAGCTTCACAGATAAGAAAAAGCTAAAGGAGTTTATCACCACCAAACCAGTATTATATGAAATGCTGAAAGGTATTCTTTAAGAAGAGGAAGAAGAAAAAAGTAAAGATAAAAATTATGAACAACAAATACATATCTATCAACAAGTGAACCTAAAAATCAAGTGAATTAAAAACCTGAGGAACAGAATAAACTGGTGAATATAATAGAATCAGGGGCATAGAAAGGGAGTGGACTGATAATTCTCAGGGGGAAAGGGGTGTGGGGGGGTGCAGGAAGAGACTGGACAAAAATCGTACATCTATGGATGAGGACAGTGGGGGGGAGGTAAGGGCAGAAGGTGGGGTGGGAACCGGGTGGAGGGGAGCTATGGAGGGGAAAAGGAGAAACAATTGTAATAATCTGAATAAAGATTTATTTTAAATATATATATATATACATACAAGTATGTAAATACATATATATGCATATGCACAAACACACCCAACTCAGTTAGTAGATTTTTCATGTAATGAATAGTATTTATTTTGAATTCTGACCAATTATTGCATTAATCTGAACCCATACTTCAATGCAATTATGAAAAAATAAACTCAATGACATTGAAATACTTCCCAACTTTTCACAGCTGTTGAGCCAGTCTGCTAAGATATTTGTGGTTATCAATTACTGTGTATAAAAAAAAACTCAAAAAGATCTAAAACTGAGCTAACAGTACCTTGAGAAGAAAGTTTTATGTCCAGTCCTTCCAAGAAGGAAAAAACTCAAAGAGAACAAAATAGCACCATTATTACAGAACTAAGAGTTGGGTTACCCGACCCTGGGAGTTTAATATAGCCAGTGTTTTTAAGTTCTGCCTAGTCTCAACATTTCTGTTTGGAATTTAGTTTAAGCCGGAACTCCAAGTAAACAAACAATTTCTCAAGTGCTTCAAAGCCAACTCTGATCCTATTCCTGATTGAATGAAGGTAGTGAAACCTCTCTTTATCTTTAGGGTCAGAATCTGTAAAAAAAAGAAAAAAGAAGAAGAAAGAAAGGAAAAGGAGTAACCAATCACTTCACCTTCGAATACAGGCCAAGGTTAAAATCTGGGCAGAGTGTGGTAAGAATGGCAATCAAGAGCAAACGCTGCCGGTGAAGCAATATCTGGTTTAACCCAAGCGAAGATGCCCAGACCTGGATCCTGTTCTCTCCCTCTCCAGGATGCCAGCGGCTGTCATAGGTCAGGGGTACATCTCCGCTGAGCTCACTCCTGAGAGGTAACTGGACAACAGATGATTTTAAGACACTTGTTCATTCACGCCTTAATTTTTTTTTAACCAGACACAGAACAAGCCAGTCAGCAACACGAGGAGAGCTGGCGTGTGTACCGCAGCGTGCAATTGCCCCACGGCGGATGCCCCACTCACCGCACACCATCAGCAGCAGGACGATCAGCAGCGTGGCCACGAACACCAACAGGGTCAGCCCGACGTTGTGCCACATCTTGGGGGTGGAGAGGCGTCCGGCTCAGAGCTGCGGGGCGGTGGGCGCGCGCGGCCGGCGGGCGGGTCCCAGGCTTCAGAGGCAGGCTCCGGGCGCAGCGCGGCGCCGGGGCGGCATAGGAGGCGGGCGCCCCCAGGGGGCGGGGCGGCGCGGGGCAGATACCGCGGCGGGCGGGCCAACCTGGCCGACCCTTCTTCACGCCGCGGCGGGCGGAGCGCAGGCAGAGGCGTGTCGCGGAATGCCTCTACCCCCTCATCTCTCCAGAGAGCCTGGGACGCGGTGCCAGGAGACCCCGGCGGCGACCGGATGCGCTTCCATGGCGGACACCACGCGCCTGTGAAAGGAGAGAACAGGCACAGGGACGCACGGCGATCGCACAGCCCTCGTCGCCGCCCTCTCGAGGGTTTTCTCGGCCCTAACGAACGGCAGATAACGTCTCCTGGCAGCCGCTAACAGCAGCTTCTCAACCCCTGGCCCCCTCCCCCTGCGGCAGCTCAACTCCCGTAGCCCCACCCCTGGCCTCCTCCGTGGCGCAGGGGCGGCTGGGAGATGAAGTCCAGAGCCCAGTGGAGGCTTGAGAAAGCTGTCCCACAGGGACTACAACTCCCAGAATACATCACCGACTCAGCAGCTTTGCTTCTCCCTCCCTCTTTCCCTCTCTGCCTTTGGTTTTTCTCAAGCCACAACCTCTGTCTTCAGACTGCGGGTTTTGTATTCCCAATACCCGCGCAGTTGTTTGTGCCAAAGCGCCAGAGTTAGTTCAACCATTACTCTACATACAAAGCCGTTTTGTTTAAAACCATGATTGACGAAGCACGAAGAGGAATGAAAGGGGTGGCAGCTGCCTGAAAAACTGGTTGCCTGTGAACCTAGCTTTATAGCTGGGGGCGCTGGTTGTATACTTGGGACTTTTGAGCAAGTACTCACATCCTTGCCAGAGACACCGGCCTGAGGCACGGAATCTTCCTTTTCTCCCTGTAACAGATGTTGTTTGTTTTCAAAGATAATGTATTTTAGAAATGGTCCCCGGTGGACTTAAGGACATCTGCTTTGCCCTTAATTCACCTCAGTTGTCAGTTTAATCCATGCTGCTCCCTTGAGACCAAGCGACAGATGACCCACAACTGAAGATTTTGCCGCCCTGGCTTGAACAAACCACTATGAAACAGGACACTTTCATAATCTCAAGTTTTCTCTCTCCACCTGAAATTAAAAAGTCTTTAATTCCGCCAGATTACATTCATTCATTAAGGAGTTGCCCCCAAAAGAGAGAATAAATGTGTAGTCCACTTTTAGAAAGAACCAGAAATAGCCTTCATGCTTTCCTATGACTCTTGATCCCTGCAATACCTTTCCATTCTACAAATTCCTTTACCCTTTCTCTCTCTCAAAAAAAAAAAAAAAAAAAAAAGGCAAACAATATATGCAGCAATCCCTGGATTTATTAAATATGTTCTCACCATGTCAGGATATATTTGAAAATATTTGTGAATTCCCTACAC
Organism: Corynorhinus townsendii; assembly: GCA_026230045.1. Classification (NCBI taxonomy): domain Eukaryota; kingdom Metazoa; phylum Chordata; class Mammalia; order Chiroptera; family Vespertilionidae; genus Corynorhinus; species Corynorhinus townsendii. The sequence goes on along the minus strand of JAPDVU010000002.1, from coordinate 135,526,189 downwards.
AACAGTATTATGAACAAATCCATACTATATATGAAAATATTAAAGGATAATGATTTTTCAGAAGATTTAATATAATTTTCTATGAGGAGAGAATGAGCCCTGTGCAACTAAGATGTATTTTTTAATCAATTGATGCCTTTTTAATACATGGTTCGATTCAATTGCATTTAAAACACATTTTATTAAAATCTAGTTCAAGAGTTGAAAAAAAACAGAACTGGAAGAAATTATTTTAAAGGCTTTTCTCTCCATTCTTCACATATGTTGAATACCTAACACATGCCAAGCACTGTTGTAAGTGCCAGTGGTACAGCAGTCAGTAAGACAAGCTAAGGTGTTTATGCTCAAGATTATTATTATAGTTGGAAGATACAGACAATAAGTGTAAATAAGGAAATCTCAGGAAGTGCTAATTCCTATATTGAAAACAAGCAAGACGATGTGATAAAGACAGGGTTTTATTTTAGATTAGAGGATTAAGGAAAGCCTACCTGGCAAAGTGACATTTAATCTGAGACCTAAATGACGGGAAGGATTCAGCCACGGAAAGACCTAAGAGGAAGAGTACACCAGGTAATGGGAGCAGCTAGTGCAAAAGTCACGAGGAGCAAACAAACTTAGCCTTGGTAGTGTTTCTCAACGCTGGATGCCCATTTGGAGTCACCCACAAAGACAAATGGCCAGCCCTCATCCCCATACCAAATAAATCAGAATCAGTGGAGGTCAGGCGCAAGCTCAGTTGTTCTTAAAAGATTCTGTTGTGAATCCATGGTTGAGAACCATTGCTCTAAAGCAGTGCTTCTCAAAGAATGGTCTCTGGACCAACAGAATCAGCATCATCTAAGAACTTGTTAGAAACATAAGTTCTCAGGCCTTACTCTGGAGCAATCCAAGTAAAAGATGTCTTGGATTGGGGTCATAGTCAATGAGGTGAACAGTGGACAAATTAGGGATATGTTTTTTGAAAGGAAAATTATCAGGATTAGTTGATGGATTAGTGGGTCTGGTTCTCACCAGAAATAAAAAACGACTGTCAGGTTTTTAACCAAAGCTTCTAAGTGAATGCCAGTGCCATTTCCTGAAATGGGGAAGACTGCAACCATCTCCCCAGACTGTTTTAGGAACTCCTATCTTTACAAATGAGTCTTAACTATCTTAACTATGAAGACGTTATGTTTGGGACAAATTCACACAACCAGGAAACAAAGTCTCCTAACTCTGACAAGTCCAAGATCTTTTCTATTAAACTGTGTTGCTATATGTCTTATCAGTTGTTATATTAGCATAGATCATTTTTCTAAAGATAAATTTTATAAGGATTTTCAAGAATAAGATTTGAGGTTTCTCAAGAAACAGTTATTTCTGGAATCCTTCTACTTACTGTTCTCACCCCTGAATAAAATGCTCTGCCCCTTCCTTTCTGATCACCTCAGTTCTTATCCTGCAATGTCTGTCCAACTTCCTCATTAAAAAAACCTCTCAATTCCTGTTCATTTGTCTGTCTAGCTCATCTAAGGCAATGGCTTTCAGCCTCACCTATACACTTGGATTACCCAGGTAGCTTAAAAAACAGATCACAGGTTTCATGCTGGGCATACTAAAGGTGGGGAAAAGGGAATAAATGGTCTGTTTTATTTAATGTCCTCCAGGTGTTTTGTTGTTTTAAAATATATATATATTTAACTTAATGTATAATAAATTCATGTTTAAGATATAATAATAATTTAATATATATTAGAGGCCCAGTGCACGAATTTCGTGCACTGGAGGGGGGTTTCCTCAGCCCAGCCTGTGCCCTCTCACAGTCCAGGAGCCCTTGGGGGTTGTCCCCATGGGGGGCGAGCCTAACCCAGCAGTCAGACATCATTAGCGCTACCGTGGAGGTGGAAGAGGTTTCAGCCACCACCGCTGCGCTCACCAGCCTTGAGCCCAGTTTCTGGCTGAGGGGCGCTCCCCCTGTGGGAGCACACTTACAACCAGGGGGCAACTCCTGTGTTGAGCATCTGTACCTGGTGGTCAGTGCATGTCATAGCAACCAGTTGTTCCACTGTTTGGTCAATTTGCATATTAGCCTTTTATTATATAGGATCCTATCTAATAAAGATGGAATATGCAAATTGATCATAACTCCACGACAAAGATGGAAGTGCCCACAGCCAATAAGAAGGGAATATGCAAATTGACGCGACAAGGTGAGAGGCAGAAGGCTGCTCTGGCCAGAGTGAAGGCGGCTCTGATATATATGTATCAGCAGACCAACGCTCTATCCACTGAGCCAAACCAGTTAGAGCGTATATATATACTAGAGGCCTGGTGCATGAAATTCGTGCATGGGGCAGGGAGGTTGTCCCTCAGCCCAGCCTGCACCCTCTCCAATCTGGAACCTCTCAAGGGATGTCCGACTGCCCGTTTAGGCCCGATCCTACCAGGATCGGGCCTAAACGGGCAGTCGGACATCCTTCTCACAATCCAGGACTGCTGGCTCCCAACTGCTCGCCTGCCTGCCTTCTTGATTGCCCCTAACTACTTCTGCCTGCGAGCCTGATCACCCCCTAACCACTCCCCTGCCAGCCTGATTGATTCCTAACTGCTCACCTGCCATCCTGTTTGCCCCTAACTGCTCTCCCCTGCAGGCCTGGATTCCCCCCCACCCCCAACTGCCCTTCCCTGCAGGCCTGGTCGCTCCCAACTTCCCTCCCCTGCTGGCCATCTTGTGGTGGCCATCTTGTGTCCACAAGGGGGCAGCCATCTTTTACCACATGGGGGCAGCCATCTTGTGTGTTGGAGTGATGGTCAATTTGCATATTACTCTTTTATTAGATAGAATAGAGTCCTGGTACACGATTGGGGGCCAGCTGGGTGTCCCAGATCAGGATGGGGGTTCCCTTGGGGCGTGAGGTGGCCTGGGCAAGGGGCCTGTGGTGGTTATCAGGCTGGCCACACACCCCGGTGACCCAAGTGAAGGCCCTGGTATCTGGGATTTATTTATCTTCTATAATTGAAACTTTGTAGCCTTGAGTGGAGGCCTGGGCCTGCCAGGGTGTACAGAAATGTTGGCTTCCTCCATTGCCGGGGAAACCCAAGCCTCCTCCCCACTCCATGGTTGCAGCCATCTTGGTTGGGTTAATTTGCATACTCACTCCTGATTGGCTGGTGGGCATAGCTTGTGGGTGTAGCAGAGTGATAATTAATTTGCATATTACTCTTTTATTAGATAGGCTTTTTAAACTTGTCCCTGTCCCCCTGTGCTCACCTCATACTGTCCACAACATCCAGGACCTGCAGGATTGCTGATACACAAATACACACACATTCAGAAAGTGCACACTCACATACCCTGACACACTTTATATATTTTTTTTATTGTTGATAGTGTCCTTCAGGGTTTAAAACAGTCAGACTTGAGAAACACTAGTGCCAAATATATTTAAAAATTAATTAGGTATCCACCTTTGATATTCCTTGGGTTGTTTTATATTATGTAGTAATTTATATATACATATACATATATATTATTTAGCATTTCACCTATATATGTTGTTTCCAAAATATGATTTTTTAAAGGGAACATCTACTCCTCTGCTATTTCCTTCCATTAAGGAGGAAGTTCAATTGGTAATAATATGTCTAGTCTCTCTATGCTTTTACTCCCTCTGTCACTGATCAGGGGAGGAGTGACTTATCTAATTAGTACATTTAGAAAAAACAAACTGGGTTGGCTGAGCTCATTTCCTCCCACATTCTTCTTGGGCATGAGGGAGGGCCACCCCACTTCATCAATGCCTCAAATTAGGGGTTAATTAACAGGCCTGACTGGCTCTCACATTATTATGTGTTCTCTGACTTAGTCTTATATTAATAAAGGTGATATTATGGCCTCCATATGTCTTACTCATTTTTTAAATTTCTCAGTTGGGCAACATGTATTCATTGTTCCCCCTCAACAATCCCACACTGCTTTCAAGATAATTAAGGGAAGGAGGCAGGAATTTGGCATTTATGTATTGCCACGTAGTAGGTGCTTGTCACATATTGACTGATCCAAATGTTTGATCTCTAAAGCCTGGAAATAGGCCTGAATTTCAGTCATTCGTTCTCTAAGTATTGTGGGGAGAATTATACTAAATGTGGGATACATACAAGGTAACTAAAATAAGACTCCTGTCCTGAAGGAAACCCAGTTCTACGGCAAGTATTTACCAAATGCCTACTCTGTGCCAAAACTAATAAAAAAAAATAAACAAAATATGCCTCCTTACATAAAAGAATCCAAACTGACTCAGCATTTTTTCAATGTTGACCCATCTCTTCATGAAATCAATTTAGTGAGTCATGACCAGCCACTAATGGAATAGAATCTATAATAATAAAAGGGTAATATGCTAAATAGACCAGACGTCATTCCAGACCTCCTTCCTGATGAAGCCAGGGCAGAGGGAAACCAGCCCGGGTCCTGGGTGCCTGCTGATGGACAAAGGAGAGAAGCCTGGGTCCTGGGAGCCAAGGGAAGCCAGTGCCAGCAGCTGGGAGAAGAAAGGCCTATTCTTGCATGAATTTTTGTACATCAGGCCTCTAGTGGAATAGAATAGAATAGAATAGAATAGAATAGAATAGAATAGAATAGAATAGAATAGAATAGAATAGAGTAGAGTAGAGTAGAGTAGAGTAGAGTAGAGTAGAGTAGAATAGAATAGAATAGAATAGAATAGAATAGAATAGAATAGAATAGAATAGAATAGAATAGATCACTGAGTATTACAAGTAGTAAAGGCAAGCAGTACTCATGAAATTTGTTTCAGTTATCTGTGTGTGTATGTGTGTGTGTAAATTCAGTTCAATGCAAAATATATTCTTACTGTGGGCTACAGTTTTTAAAAGTTGAAAATCCATACTCCAGCAGGGGGATCCAGGTATGTACATAAGTGACAATATTAAATCTTATTTTACACATATATCATAGGAATTTTATAGATGAGATAGAGGCTTAAAGAATCTAAAAAATTTGGTAGTAGGTAATGGATAGATATGACATTCAAACCCTGGACAGTCTGGCTTGAAATTTTGTCTCTGTTTTACCACAAGACTGGCTATAACATTAGGAAAATTCTTGAGAAAAGGGGAAGATTAAGGGAAAAATCTTAAAGTCATGAAAATGCATTTTGTGTATGTATGTGGAGAAAGGGTGAGACACAATTTGAAAAGACACAATTTCTTTCAGTTCTAATGAATTTGGAGTACAGGTGGTTGAGAACTCCTGTTCTATAATTAGACTGTGGCTGTGACTTCTGACTTGATTGAATTACTAAGCCTCTGTGACATTTGTAAACATTTGTAAAATAGGTATAATACTAGTATCTTCTTCAGAGGATTGTTTTGAGAATTTAATGAGATGCTATAAAAAGCTTACTTAACAAGCGTCCTGCACCTAGGAGGTCTTCAATAAATGTTAGCTACAAATCTCAATAACCTAATATATCCTAATATACAATGGAGGAACTGGGTAGCAGGATTGGTGTTATTCAATTCATTTTTACTTTATTTGGAATACAGGCTGTTAGGGTTTGATCAGAGAAGCAGAACCACCATGCACACATGCAATAAGGTAATAGGGGAATTGTTGTAAATATCAAAGGCAATTTTGTGAATTAAAATCAATTATTATAAGAATTAACAGCAATTATTATAAGAATAAAGGCAGGGCAGTCCATGCAGGCAATTGCCTCCAGGTCTAGTGCCAAGCTTATAGTGGCTACACTGGAATTGGGGAAGGAGAGTTGGATGTGGACAAGAGCAAGGGTGAACTAGGACTAAGGAGACAACTATTACCTACTAACTGGAACCCACGTCTGCCTCGCCTCACCTCCAGCCTCGATGCTTTGGGTGACGATGCTGGAACCCTTCACCATGGAGCTGCTCGCATGAGGTCGGCAAGCTACAGATCAGAGACAATGTGCCTGGCACCTTCCATCAGCCATTAAAACGTTGAAAAACAATTAGCAGTTGCTTCATTTCTATCTCCCAAATAGCATCCAAAATGTCTCTAATGGCCAACTGATCCAGAACCACACAGGATAAGTTGACATAGTAAAAGCCACCACACAGTGAGAGTTACTAAGTCTTTTTTATTTCTTTCCTTTTTTTTGAACAAGGAAATGACTTGATGGAAATGTTTTTAAACCATAGATCTGTCAGCAGAGTGGAGGTGAGATTGGGGGTGAGGAAAGATTGGAGACATAAAGAGATCATTGGCATAGTACAGAAGAGTGGTTTCTGGACCTTTTTTTATTGTGTTTTTGTTAAAGGTAGACTAGATAAGTGGGGTCAAGGTTCTGGCTGAATACAACTTAAAAATATAAATTTAAAAAATCTTTCTAGCCTGGCCAGCATAGCTCAGTGGTTGAGTGTCAACCTTCGAACCAGGAGGTCAAGGTTCGATTCCTGATCAGGGCACATGCCCAGGTTTCGGGCTCAATCCCAAGTGTGCAGCATCTGGAGGCAGCCAATCAATGATTCTCTCTCATCGTTGATATTTTTCTCTCTCTCTCCTTCTCCCTTTCTCTCTGAAATCAATACAAATATATTTAAATATATATACTAGTTGCCAGGTGCACGGAATTTGTGCACATTAAAAGGATATTAATTAGAGGAAATATTTTAATATTACTATTTGCCCTTTCTCTATAATAGAAGTGTCAGAGATGAAAGAAAATTAGTAAAATGTATATGAAAATATTCCTTCCGTTAGAGTCTGAGGTGTACCACAGGACTCAGAGTCAAGTCCCTGCCCAACAACATGTGCCTCAAAATCGTGGGAGACCCAGACCTGGCTGCCCGCCCCCCATTGGGCTAGATCCAGACCCAGCTGGTCCCACCCTTGTCAAGCCCTGCCAGCAGGGAGTGCAACCTCAGGTCCCCTGGCCCAGCGCTGGGGCGGGGGGCATGCCTTGAGGTCCCCTATCAAGCCCCGCCAGGTGGGGGATGTGGCCTGAGGACCCCATCAAGTCCCACCAAGTGCGGAGCGCACCTTGAGGTCCCCTGTCAAGCCCTGCCAGGCAGGGGTGCGGCCTGAGGTCCACCGTCAAGCCCTACTGGGTAGGGGGCGTGACCTCAGGTCCCCTGGCCTGGCGCCAAGGTGGGGGGCACGGCCTGAGGTCCCCCATCAAGCCCTGCCAGGTGGGGTGCCCAGCCCTGGCACCAGGCTGGGGGGGGTGTGGCCTGAGGTCCCCTGTCAAGCCCCACAAGGGCAGGGTCGGGGGCGCAGCCTCAGGTCTCTGCTAGTTTCTCATTAAGGCTCATTACGGGAATTCGGCCTCCGCTGTGGGTGCAGCCATCTTTGTGGCAGAGTGATGGTCAATTTGCATATTCCTTCTTTATTATATAGGATAATAAAATAAATCTTTCTAAGTGTCAAATAACTAATCCTATCTAATAAAAGGGTAATATGAAAATTAACCATCACTCTGCTACACCCACAAGCCACGCCCACCAGCCAATCAGGAGCCAGTATGCAAATTAACCCAACCAAGATGGCTGCAGCCACAGAGAGAGCAGGAGGCTTGGGTTTCTCTGGGAATGGAGGAAACCAAGCTTTCCACACACCCCGGCGGGCCCAGGCCTCCACTCAAGGCTACAAAGTTTCAATTATAGAAGATAAATAAATCCCAGATACCAGGGCCTCTGCCTGGGTTGCCAGGGGGGCGTGGCTGGCCTGCAAACGACCACAGCCCTTCACCCAGGCCACCCCACACCCCAAGGGAACCCCCACCCTAATCCTGGACACCCTTCAGGGCAAACCAGCTGGCCCCCACCCATGCACCAGACCTCTATCCTATCTAATAAAAGAGTAATATGCAAATTGACCGTCACTCCAACACACAAGATGGCTGCTCCCATGTGGTCAAAGATCCTGCCCCCATGTGGACACAAGATGGCCGCCACAAGATGGCCAGCAGGGAGGGCAGTTGGGAGAGACCAGGCCTGCAAGGGAGGGCAGTTGTGGGTGATCAGGCCAGCAGCAGAAGCACGACAGCAGCAGTTCTCAACCTGTGGGTAGAGAACTAGCAGGGTTGCCTAAGACCATCAGAAAACACAGATATTTACATTACAATTCATAACAGTAGCAAAATTATAGTTATGAAGTAGCAACAAAAATAATTTTATGGTTGGGGGTCACCACAACATGAGGAACTCTATTAAAGGGTTGTGGCATTAGAAATAAATGTTGAGAACCACTGGGTTAGGGGCAATTAGGAAGGCAGGCAGGCGAGCAGTTGGGAGCCAACAGTCCTGGATTGTGAGAGGGATGTCCGACTGCCCGTTTAGACCTGATCCTACCAGAATGGGGCCTAAACGGGCAGTCAGACATCCCTCGAGGGGTCCCAGATTGGAGAGGGTGTAGGCTGAGTTGAGGGACATTCCACCCCCCCTGCCTCCATACACAAATTTCATGCACAGGTCCTCTAGTAAAATAATGAGTGATAACTGGGCCAAGATTGGGGAATAGGCAGAAATGGAAATCCAGCAATGTTAGTGAGCTGGCATTTGAGGGCTCATTTACCCAGGGGAGCACTGGAAGGTCCTGAAGAGAAGGCTGAGCAGTGTTTTCCAGCATGCTGGGAATTTTGGTGAAGCTGGCCCGGGCTCGGGTGCCTGGAGACACCAGAGGGCTGCACGGCAGGAGGAAGGGGGAACCAAAAATAAGCCTGCAGCCTGATCAGCTTTGCCTGATCTAGCTGACCCCTAAAAGTTCAAATCCTGAAATTGGATTAAGGGAATCCTGGATTACTACAGCTCTAAGGCCTGGCTGAAACAAATGAAAAAGCTCAACATCCTAGGCCTGAAATTGTTACCACAAATAACCTTTCAAAAGTAATTTCAGCACAAATGCAAACAGTTTTTCATTGCTTGTCATTCTTGTTAAAATGTTTTTATGAGCACACACATTAATACATGCTTTTTTGCTTACCAAAAAAAGAGCTAGAAATGAAATAAAGTATTTAAGTTTTTATTTTTAATGATAGGCAACAATATTAATACTCATGTTTAGTTTGCCAGGGTAACAAGTACCACACACTGGGTAACTTAAAATGACAGAAATGTATTCTCTCATAGCTCTGGGGGCTGGAAGTACAAGATCAAAGTGATGGCAGGGCCATGCCGTCTCTAAAGCCTCTAGGGGAGGATCTGCCCTTGGCTCTTTTAGTTTCTGGACACTGCCTTCCCCAACCCCAACATGCCCTGATCTTTGGCAGCATACACCCAATCTTTGCCTCCTCTTCACTTGACTATTTTCCCTCTTTGCCACTACCTTCTCTTTTTATAAGCTCAACAGTCGTTAATTTAACTAATTCCAGGTTTCCCCCACTATCTGAAATTAGAATGTTCCTATGACACCTTTCATAAATAAAAAAACGAAGAAGCAATACTATTACTTTATATAGAAAAATTTGTATTGTTCCCAGACCCCAAAGATAACCGATCAAATTATACCAAATACCCTTAATTATGCCCGTTTTACACTAAGCATAACAACTTGTGAGCTCCAATACCTTTAGGACACATCTTGCTAAGAGATAGATGCACAGTGTAAATTGAGATAAAGTGCAGGTGGTCACAGATACAGTTCACAGCCCTGGCGAGTTTGCTGAAATGCTGAGTTTCGTTCGTGGGGAAGGAGCTTGAAGGTGCCACCCTCACTGGTCGGGGTGTGGACTGCCCGGAGCTGCCTCTGAGAGGGCTTGCTGCAAAACACACATTGAATACTATTTTCGTTTTTCCCCTTTATTTGTATAAGCAAAAAACTCTTTGGATTTCTTCCAAATAGTGAAAACAGGCACTAATGTAGGTCTTTTGTGGGGTAAGGCAAAATTTTGAAAAGGGGGCAATACCTGTATGTCTGCAACAACCTTATTTCCAACTCACTCATCTTGGAGAATTGAAGGTAAGGATTTCCACTGATCAACCCATAACAATCACAAAATAATGTCTATTACTTAAAAAATCTTTTGAAGATGATTAATACTTTGAAATTCAGCAGCTCAATGATCTAAGTTTGGTTTATCTTAATGTTTAATTTTAATGTTTGTCAGAATTGTAAAAAATTACTCAAAATATCCAGGGATGCAAATTAAAGCAGGGCATTCCTGACCACCTTTCTACATTGTGATACAAGTTGTTTTAAACCCAGTCCACTTACTATACTAAGGTTTTTGTTGATATTTAGCTAGTAAATTTCCATCTCTCCTGTGTTAATTGTTCTCAAACACTACTTGGAAGATGATGCATTTTTATTACTTTTATAAATAGGTAAAAAATCCATGGGAGCCATGGCTGTGTAGCTCACTTGGTTAGAGCATCATCGTGGTACACCAAGGTATTGGGTAGGATACCAGGTCAGGGCACATACAAGAAGTAACCAATGAATGCATAAATGGAACAACAAATGTTCTCTCTCTCACATTTCTCTCTTTCTCCCTTTCCCTTTCCCTTCCTCTCTCTCTAAAATAACATAAAATAAATCCATGGGAACTGTTTCTTTGGGAAATTTTTAAACAAGTGAAAAAAATCTGGTTCCAAGTGTGTGTGCAGATAGGCACACAAGTGTGTACTTTTTGACAAGTCATAAAATAATGGAAGAGTTTTCAAAATATTCTCTCAATAGGCTGCATTTCTTTCAAAAGCAACTACTTTCTCATTTATTGTTAAGCATCCTCTTTATCTTGAGGAAACAGATCAAATGTGTTTTTTTCCCACAGAACTGCCTGCTATGTAGTATGCTTTAAAGAGCCACTCTATCATTTTGTTACAGAAAAGGCCAGCAAACCTTGTATAGTTTTCTTCTTGGGTGGACCATCCTTATGTGTCCCCCTCGATGTCTGAGTGTGGCTCTACCTGTAGGGAGTGCTGGTGGCACTTCAGGGATTGCCTCATCCACACCCCGTCCTGTGGCAGACTACACCAGGGATTGATCCATGCATGAAAAGAAAGATCTGGCCAGCTCAGCCTAAGCACAACTTGGAAGGTCAATCTAGCCCCAGAGCTCCGGTGGGGTCAGCCAAGGGGCCTTTGGCCTGCAATGGAGCTTGTCTTTTCCCTCTTCTCAGTCCTGCTTCCTTCTTCTCCTTCCTTTTACTCATGTTGAAACAAGGACATGCCTTCATAATCATCTTGCAGGCGGTGTCTCAGAATTTCCTTCTCAGAAACCCAACCTGCAACACCATCTTTTAAGAGAAAAAAAAAGTAACTTGTCTGTACTAGTACATGCTTTGCCAAGGGAAAAAAAACAAAACAGAAAACTCCTGTGTGGTACAAAAGGACTGCCTGGCCAGTCTAGTAATGACTTACTATGTTAAGGTCTTGCATTTACAAAATTAAACTCATTGAATCAACTCATAACAAGGAAACAGCAATGCATTGTGATACATCGAAAGTGGAACTCTTACTATGCCCTCAGGATACTTCCTCTTATTCTATTTCACATATGACCATATAGCATATGGGCCAAGTGAGAGCCACAGGGTCAATCCCTATAGTAAATGTTAGGCAAGCTTGTTTGTTCTCTTACCTTTGAAATAAAAATGTACATTTTTTCTCATATTTCCTTGTTATGAAAATTAATAAACAGAAACCACATTTAAAATGGATAAGAGGGCTCTCATGCACATGACACTCAATACATACTACTCACCCCAAGAGGAAAAAGCAATTATTTTCCCATTTATTGTTAAGACATCCTCTAAAAGAAGTGATACTTGCACCTCCTAAAAGAAGTGATACTGAGCAGGAAGAAGAAAAGATCCTTCCTCATACAGTAACACTTAGCCAACAGGAGATTGCCATAACTCAGCCAATGAGACATACGTGCTTCAAACTTTGTTTCCTACAATGAACTCTTTGTTTACAATAGTGTCCCCCACCCCAAGTTCATAAAAAAAACATTCATCTTATTTGTTTCTTTGGACTTTTGAAAGGTTCACCTTTAGACCATGCATCCTGAATTGCAAATTTTTGTTGTTCTTAAATAAACCTATTTTTGCTGGCTAGATATATTATTATCTCTTTGTTAAAGGTCAACATTCTCAATGCATAATATTGCACATTTTATTCATCTGGGCAAAAAGACACAAGACCTAAACATTGAGTGTGGCAAAGGAAGGGCAGAGGAAACAACAATATGAAGACAGGACCAATGAGCTGTCTGTTCTACTGAGGCCACAGAGAGAGCCAATGATAACTTCCAGATTGTTAGCTCAGTGACTGATTGAAAGTCATTGTACTGAATGAAATCTTTGAGTTAGAGAATCCTATATAATAAAACCCCAATATGCAAATTGACCAAACAGCAGAACGACTGGTCACTATGATGCACACTGACCACCAGGGGGCAGGTGCTCAATGCAGGAGCTGCCCCTGCTGGTCAGTGTGCTCCCACAGGGGGAGCGCCACTCAGCCAGAAGCTGGGCTCATGGCTGGCGAGCGCAGCAGCGGGGTAGGAGCATCTCCCGCCTCCATGGCAGTGCTAAGGACCCCTTGGGGATTCTGGACTGCAAGAGGGCACAGGCCAGGCTGAGGGACTCCCCCCAGTGCATGAGTATCATGCACTGGGCCTCTAGTAAGTAATATTGCCATGAGTTAGGGAATAGGTAATATTGCCACACTAGATTTGGATCATGATGGTGGGACATCTGGATAAAGATGTTCAGCAGAAAGATCTTAGTGGGTGTATGGAGGTTGTTGAAGAGAGCAGTCAGGACTCACGTAGCCATCTGCATATTTGGGAGTGTTAAAGTTAAAGGAGTGATGAAGTGTAAGAATAGAACAAGATTGACATAGTGTTTAAAAAAGATTAGGCCTAGCTTGGTTCCTTTCCCCATTAGGGCACATACCTAGGATGCAAGTTAGATCCCTTGTTGGGGTGTGTGTGGGAGACAACTGATCAATGTTTCTCTCTCTCTCTCTGTCTCTCTCTCTCTCTTTCTCTTCCACTCCCTAAAATAATAATAATTATAATTATAATCAATGAAGCATATCATTGGTGAGGATTTTAAAAAGATTAGGCCTAAAAAGACATCTTGGAATAACAACAAAACAAAACAAAACAAAACAAAAAGAACACACCAAAACACACACAAAATATTAGACCTAGCAGTGGAGTCGAGGATATGTTGGAAAAATCTTAGGTCTTATAGGGGTTCTGAGCATATTACCTCAAAATATGCCACTTAGGCATATTGATGAAAAATTGCATATGCAAGAAGGGCATTTTGACCTCCCTTTTCTTCCTGAAAGTGGGAGATAAAAACTGCCATGTGAAAGGTGCCCTTCCTGTGCCAGGAGGAAGGAAGACATTCTTATCACCACAGATGGGAAATCGAGGCCAAGAGAAAACTGTATAAACCAGCCTTCTTAAATTAACCCTTATCTTCCTAGCCACGTCTCCATGATTAACTGCCTTAGTCCAAACCCCTTTGTCTTGTCACATTTTCACAATTTACTATTTCTTGTTCAACCTATAATATAAGCTTGGACCCTAACTGCTTCTTTAGGTCTTCATTTTTCTTGTGAAGCCTCCCATGTGCATGTAAAAATTACTAAGTAAAATGTGTATGCTTTTCTCCTGTTAAACTGTCTTATGTCAGTTTAACTCTTAGGCCCAGCTGGAGAGTAGAGGAGAAATTGTACTTCACCTGCAGTCTCTAGGGGATCTTAAGGAGGCCACAGGGGTGCAGTTGCAGGCTAACAAAGTCCTAGGCAAGGGCAGAGGGATGGAAGGGAGAGAGATATATCCCTAAGAAAGGTGAGCTCTCTGCCTAACAGGAGTGAGAAACCAGGGAGAAGAGTTCAAATTTTCCTTTTAGACCTTATTTGGAAAAATATTTTTATTTCAAACACACGACTATCCTCTACTCTCATTTTAAATTTATGGAAATCCACAAAAATATGGCTTATGTCTTAGAAGTGGTTTGGTTAAATTACAGTTAAGCACTGAACATACACCATTTTCCCGATAGCAATTTAAACAAATAACTGTACCAATAGATTTTTATCTACACAGATAGCAACAACTGTCAAGAGCAAGAAAGCACATACAGCTACTATTCATTTCCCTTCTTGGGTTAACCATTCCCATAGCAGGTAGAATATTTAATTGCAGACCATATGTATAAAAGTTTTTATTGTAGCTGTTTAGGTTAATTTGTTAGTTTTATAAGGAAAAGCTAAAGTAATTAAGAATTTTAAGAGATAACTATATTACTATTTTCACAACTTAATAGGTTGAACATTTATAGTGGATATTGTCTCTACCAGTTGCAGCTGCTACAACAAAAATGCCATAAATTGTGCAGCTTAAATAACAAACATTTATTTCTCACAGTTCTGAAGGCTGGAAGTCCAAGATGAAGGCACCAGCAGATTCAGTATCTGGTGAGAAACACTTCCTGATTTATAGAAAGTGATGTTCTCATTGTGTCCCATATGGCAGAAAAGAGAAAGAGAGAGAGGGTTTTTTGGGGTTCCTTTTATAAGGGCGCTAATCCCATTTATGAGGGCTCTACCCTCATGTCCTAAATATTTCCAAAAGCCTTACCTCCTAATACCATCATATTGAGGGTTAGGATTTCAACATATTAACTTGGGGGAGGCAAACATTTGGTCTATAACATAATCATATTTACTTCCTTTAGCAGTTCAACCTATCTTATTTCTAAAGTACCATAGCAACCTCTGACTCACACACACACAAAAATTAGGTAACATTGGGGGAAGGGAGGCACTAATCAAAAAGCAAAAATTGCTAAATCATGTCATGTTTTCCTTGGTGATACATAGAGTGGAATCTGCATCCCTCCTTTTGAACAATAAAGCCCTCTTACATTTCCAAGGAAATGTGATGCCTCACTGGATCTTTATTTTCTAGTACAAAAATTTTAATTTCTTTTTTCCCGTTTAGTTTTAGGAAGTTAATCAGTTCAGTAACTACGTTATTTCCTATCCATTTAAATCAGGACTGGGGAAAACTTGCATTTGGGGATTATCAGAAATTCTTTAATTGTATTTAATATTGCAGTTCAAGACACTATTTTCAGGCCACTGCTTAGAAAGTACTTATAATAGAGTATCTTTCCTCCTTATCATGAAAATGTAAAGTTAAGCTCAAAGTTTACATTGTAACTTAATTAAAGTCTGGCTAACAGTGGCTAATAACATTCCTGTAGTACCACTTATCTATTGTGTTAGCTCATTAAATTGTCATCTCGATTCTATTAGGTAGGGATTATTATTATTCCCATTTTAGGAGGTTTTTTAAAATATGTTCTTATTGATTTAGAGAGAGAGAAAAATCAATTGGTTGCCTCCCCCATGATCAAACCTACAACCCAGGCATGTGCCTTTACCAGGAATTGAACTGGCAACCTTTCGGTGCATGGGAGGATGCCCAACTAACTGACCCACTCCAGTCAGGGCTATTATTTTCATTTTATAGATGAGGAAGCTGAAGCACAAGAGGTTAAATAACTAACCCAAATTTACATAACTAAAAAAAGGGAGAGTCGAGATTCAGACCCAGAGAGTCAGCCTTGAGACCATGCTCTTAACCATTCTCCCATTCTGCCTGCTCAAGTAAAAGGTAAGTGGTTATTGTTGGGAAAGGGGTGGAGGATACTCCAAATTGCCTCCATAAAATTCCAAGAATCACACATAGTTATGTTGTACATTGGGGGGAAATCAAACAACTGGCACCTGTAATATAAATGGCTCCTGGAAGACATAGCAGGTCTTTTCTGCCATCCATCCACCCTACCCTGGAAGCCCTCCTTCCAACATTGCGTCTCCACCATAAGAAAGACCATGCAACATAGTTTCATGACTTTCTTTTGATGAATAGTGACCAAAAATAAAAAGAAAGAAAGCTGAAAGTGTCTTCTAGTTCAGATAT
Organism: Corynorhinus townsendii; assembly: GCA_026230045.1. Lineage (NCBI taxonomy): Eukaryota > Metazoa > Chordata > Mammalia > Chiroptera > Vespertilionidae > Corynorhinus > Corynorhinus townsendii. The sequence goes on along the minus strand of JAPDVU010000002.1, from coordinate 135,510,252 downwards.
TCCAAACTTAAAGCCACCATGCATTCATGAGTTGTGAGAAGCATTTTTAATGAATATAATAGAATAAAAAATATCAGAGTATATTTCATAGATTAAGATATTGCCTTATTTATGAAAGTTTTGTTTTGTACATGATCACAACCTAAAATATATTTCTTACTGTAGGTTGCAAACAAAAAACTTTGATACCTACTGATCTAGTCTATATCCCTGTGAGACTGAAACCAAACCTTCACTCAACAACGGTTGTACATCTCATCTTAAGTGCACCCTTAAAATTTCAAGTCTAGCACTTACAACTTACTTTGACAGCTTTTGTTGCCTTGAGAATAACTCTAGATTATATTTAAGATTGCTACTTAACTTTTGAATCCTTAGCTTTGCAATGTCTTGTTTTGTTTTCATCTAAAACTATATAGCTTAAGCATAAGTGATTTATAGGTGGTTTACAGGTGAATACCTCCAAACGTGGAGAATTTTTCCAACAAAAACATTTACCAAAGAACTACCAGAAATCACTAGTCTATTGCTACTCAAAGTGTGGTACACAGACCAGCAGACTCAGCAGCACCCAAAGAGAAGTTCAGGCTCTACCCAGGTCGACTCAGTCAGGATCTGCAAGATCCATAGCTGATACTTACGCAATGATCTAATCCTTCACCTCCCTACAATCAGGACTTTTAGATATTAGCAAGGGGACCAACATCATCAACTTAGATTTAATAGAGCTTTTCCCAAAACTATAAAATGACTAGTAAGTAAAAGTTGTGTGTGTGTGTGTGTGTGTGTGTGTGTGTGTGTGTGTGTACATATGCATCGGTGTACATATTTGTAGATACCTATGTATATGTATGTATGTATGTATGTATGTATGTATAATAGTTTCTTTGAGTTCTTCCAACTCAGTGTAAATGTATGAGAAAGATGTAACTTTTGTGAAGCAAGACTTCAGCTTTAAAGATAAGCATGGTTATTTATGTCTTCATTCTCTCGTCAACCTGCTACTCCGTCTCTCACCTGCTTGCCCATCTGCTGTAATTCACCTCCTTATTCCTTCTCACCGCCCCCCCCTTTCTCTTTCTCTATATATTTTCTGCTATACTCTGTCTCAACCCAAGCAAAACATTAACCTTTTGCCCATTCTGCTTTTAAGAGTGTCCATCTAAATGGATTTATGTGTGTGGATATAACCTTCATAGTTAGTGTCTATGATAGACTTAATGACATTTATTAGGGGATACAATAAAATGCATAGTGAAATTTTACTTTAAAATGCATTTATTTAGTTTTAACCAATGATCTAGGAATTATAGGGATGGGGTACAAAGATGAAGAGAATATTGTCCTTTTGATTTTTTTACAATGTCATGGGATGGAGATAAAACATGTAGAAATGCAGATTCTATGTTAAGAGGGTGTCGAGGAAGCAGAATTCATTTTGAGAGACTCAGAGAAATGTTCCCAAAGGAGGTGGCTTTGCATTGGTCTTTTAAAATAAATGGCATTTCTGTAGGTGGAGAAAGGAGAGGGGAGAAAAAGAAAGGGCATTTCAAGTGAGCATGATGATGTTCTCGGGGAACAATAAACACCAATAGATAGAACCTATGGGAGAGTGAGATTGAAAGAATAGATAGTGCCTAGTTATAGAGAGCTCAATGTCATGCCCAGGCACTAGGTTCAATTCTAGGGTCTAAAGGAAACCACTCTTGTTATATCCAATTAGTTATTTCTGTTCCAAAACCCAAAGGAGTAATTTTGTTTAGAAACACAGAGCTGATGATGTCCTGACTATAGCATCTACCCTACCCTCCAGTTCCCCTTCTCACCAGCTCCCATAATTCTTAACTACAAGAGCAAAACTACCTCCTATGACTCACAAAGCCCTTTGGTCTGGCTCTTCCTTCCCTCCCTCCCCTCTCCCCTTGATCTCTTCACTGGAACCTCGCTGTCTTTTACTCCTGGGACCATCCAGGCTTCCTCTCAACTTGTTGCTTTCCTGCCTAGCATACTCTTCCTCCTCCCACCCATTCTGCTCTTTATCTGGTTAGCACCTGTCCATTGACACTGTTTATCTCAGCTCAGTTACTGCTTTCTGACTTAATCAACCTAAGTTAGCTCTCTTTGTTATTCACAGAAAACCATATCCTTTCAAAGCACATCTCACAGTAAGAAGGCTAACTCCTATTTTGTAAAACTACTGTTTGGAATTCTCTATTTTTTAGATGGCCTCTTAGTCTATAAAAGATAACTTTGCTTTCTAGCCTGCTTTAGCCTGCTTGAATAATGAGGAAGATAAACTTAGCTGTCTGACCTTGTAGGCCAGAGACCAGATATGCCCATACTCCCAATGCCATGCCAGGTGTATTTTTCAATTGGATAGAACCGTTTTGTTTTCAAGGCCAGCAGTGAGATAACCACTAAGCACATATAGGGCTGGCTCTTATAATAAAAAGGGGAGTTTTGCTTGTAGCTTTGCTTAGAATTTGAATTCATTTTCTCTAAGCCCACCGTGGTGAATAAAGTGTGACTCCACACTCTCTGAGCATTGCTTGATTTATTCTGGTTCTCTGTAACAAAGAGTTTGTAATTAAACACTTACTGATCTTTTCTTTTGGTGAAATTCTGCTGCCCAATAAGACTATAAATTCCCTAAAGACAGATTTAACATCCTTTTAGCTCAGAATGGAACACCTGCCCTTAGCACTGTGCTTGTCACATAGTTTATGGAATGAATGACATATTTGGACTGAGATTTGACACATAACTCAGAAGACATTGTAGAGAGTTGGACACTGGCAAGCACAAGAATGTGTAGGCATGGGGCAGGGGATTATGGTCTTACAAATTTCTAATTTTTACTTAGTACTTTTTAACATTGTGAATGTGTAAATTATACATACATAAATGCATGTGCATCTGTATTCTTCTATAGGATCTGCAGTAGACAAATACCATTTGTAGATGAATAGTTTGTCAAAAGGATATTTGCTTGAAGAAGAAAATTCTTTTAGTACAGATTATAAATAAGGCATTCTTCAGAGTCTATACTTGAAAAGCACACATCAAAAATCACCTATATTTACCAGAGGTGCACATTTTTCCAGCAGAGGGCGCTAAAATTGAAATTTGGCACAATGAAGCCTAGCAAAAATTTGTTTAGTAAACTAATAGATTTGCCTATTCAGTCTTGAGCATCAAGTTCTTAAAACAAATAAATCTTAAAAGGACTACTCTTGTACAATATGGGCATAGGAGGTCTTAGAACCAAAATTTTTCATATGTGAAATTTTTAATATTAAATCTTAAATACAAGGGCACTTCATATTGCCTTGTCACTTTATAAAACTTTTAGTTAATATTCCCCGGAGGGAAAAGCAAACTTGTTGTAGGGTGATGTATTGCATATATTATAGGTAATATATTAGATATTATGTTAGTTACAGGAAATAGGAAAATGAGTTTTTAAGGAAGTTTGGCAAAATTATCGTTAGTCCCTCAAATTTGCAGCAGATATTTTATCACTCTCATCAAGCCAAAAAAGTATAAAAGGTTATTTTAGATATAAAAGGTTATCTGGAGGCTTATTTTTTTAATCCTCGGAAGCTTTTAAGAAACCCTGTGTATCAGTCAAGCAAGTCAAGGCAATACCGTGGTAACAACCTCAGTTTCAGTAACTTAAACAGCAACAGTTTATTTTCTAGCTCACGCTTCATGTCCATCATATAGTTGGCTGGGGCCTCTGTCCAGTGTTGTGATCATTAGAGGAACGAGGTTGCCCACCTTGAAAGTCACCAGGCACAGTCCCAGTCACCATAGCAGAGGGAAAGAGAAGCATGAGGCATCACGCATTGGCTCCCAAAGCCTGTCTGGAGGTGGCATCTGCTACCTGCACACACATTTTCTTAACGAAAGCAACTTACTTGGCCACACCTAACTTGTAGAGTTCTGAAATATATACCACTATCGGCATCTGGGAGGAAAACCAGGAATATTTGAAGGGTAGACCTAGTAACTACCACATACAACCAATGTAATAATAATAAGTCATTATAATATAGAAATGCTGATTTTGAAGTTATCATTATATCTTCCAAGTAAGGGTCTGTAGGCTGTATTATTATTTTTTTAAATATATTTTATTGATTTTTTTTATAAAGAGGAAGGGAGAGAGAGATAGAGAGTTAGAAACATTGATGAGAGAGAAACATCCATCAGCTGCCTCCTGCACGCCCCCTACTGGGGATGTACATGCCCTTGACCGGAATCGAACCTGGGACCTTTCAATCCACAGCTGACGCTCTATCCACTGAGCCAAACCAGTTTCGGCTGTAGGCTGTATTATTAACCCAACTTTCTTCCCTAGTTGTAAGAACTGTTGCATGGATAATTAACATATTTTGTCTTTGGCTTTTAAATTTATTGTCATATATATCTTGGAGGGGAGCAGTGAATATTAGATTTACTTCTTTACTTAGGCTTTTCTTCAATTAATGTTGAAGCCTATTTGTCTTTTCTGAGAACACAATAGCTGCTGTGTGTGCACAGAGATGGGAAGGGAACAATTGGTCTTAGGGAAAAGGTTCAGGCAGCCAGAGGTTAAGCTTTTGCTGCTGATGGGTGACAAAATAAAAATGAACAATTTGGCACTCAGCATTCCCTTTTTGCTTAACCTCAGAAAACCATAGAAACAGGTGTCTCTATAAAAGATGTAAAATGGAATAGTCTTATAAAGTACTGGGTAAAAGAGCTTCTTTTCTTAATGTAACAGACCTAAGAAATCTCAGATGGATCTCCGCTAAGCACCTAGGGTTTGACCGCCTCCTGCACTGATAGCCCTCACTGCTCACCAAGAACAATCCAGGGTTGTAATCAGGTCGTAATCAGAGAGGCACAAAGCTAGTTATCTCGGGAACCCAGGCTCCTGCCAAGGTGGAGCTGGCAAGCTGCCTGACCTCGGCAAAGCAAAAGGAAGCGTTAGGTCAGAAGCAGGCTGGTGAGATGAATGGCAGCAGGGACCACAGGGACCATGGCCACTAGTGATCCAAAAGCAACCCCAGGCCTTTCAAAAGGGACCGGCAAAGAGACCATTGGCAGTTATGGATGGTTAAGGTGATATCCCAACCTGGATCCTGCTGGAAAGGTGGTGGGGGTGGGTGAAGTGTTAGCCCCTCCTGCCTATGGTGCAAGCTGCTGAGTTGCAGAGAAAGCTGCAAAGAATACTTTGTGCATTTCCAGATAATCAACAGGGGGAAACAGAAGCCCCAAATAAACCTCATCAGAATGTGGCATTACATTTTAATATTCATCATCATTACTCCCCATCCACCGAAGCTCTGTTTGCTATCATCCTACTTATCATTCAAGGGCCTTGCAGCTTCCATGTTTTCTAATCCCACCAAATTAGAATTCTTTTTTTCTCTCTCTCTGTTCTGCATCACTTTTTATCTGTAGCTCTATGATAGCACTCACCACAGTCCTCTTTCCATTATATCTGCTTATGTATTTGTCTGTCTCCTTCACCCTTACCTCTGGGTTGTGAGCATTTGGAAGCATTGATCAAATATAATTTTTCTGCTGATTTTGTTCAGCTCCTACCTAGTTCTTTGTACACAGAAGGTGCTCAATACATATCTGTTTATTTAGATGGGCAACATGGACATTTTATGACGGCATTCAATTTCCTTTGATAATCTAAGATATATCTCAAACATCCATAAAGATACTAATAAAAATAAAGCACAGCCTGGCCAGCACGCCTCAGTGGTTGAGCATCGACCTATGAACAAGGTCATAGTTCGATTCCAGGTCAGGGCATATGCCCAGGTTGCTGGCTTGATCCCCAGTGGGGGACGTGCAGGAGGCAGCCAATCAATGATTCTCTCTCATCATTGAAGTTTCTATCTCTCTCTACTTCTCCCTTCCTCTCTGAAATCAATGGAAAAATATATATATTTTAAAAATAAATAAAGCCTAACTTGGGATGGCATTAAGTTTTCCTAATGCATTTACTCGGACAGTATAGCCTGGATATGAATGAAGAACGTGTACTTTGGAATCAGAATTACCTGGTTCTGAATCTTAGCTCTGTTCCAAGTGAATTATTTCATCTCCCTAACCCTCAGCTTTCTATTTATAAAATGGGGCTGATAATATCTAACTCAATGGGCTGTTTTAAGGATTAAATGAGATAAAATATGCAAAGCACTTGCCATAGCGCCTGGCTCATAAAAAGGCCTCAAAAGACCTTTTTGTTAGTATCATGTACATTCCCACAAACTCCCATGACTCCAAGTACAATAGTCATAAAAGTCCAAAAGTATACTGCTTAAAAATGGATGAGAGAAAGATAATCTATGCACCCAAAGATAATTAAGATGTATCAATCAGTTGCAATGTATGGGGACTTCACATAGATCCTAACTGAAATTAACTGAACACCGATTTTGTTGGTATTAAGAAATTTTTATTAATTTTTAAGATGTGATAATTGCATTGAAGTTGCAGTTATTAAAAAGAAGAGTTCTTGGGATAGGAAGATGGCTGTGGACGGGAAGGCAGGCTGCAAGACAGTGTGTGAATGAGAGAACGAAAGGAGAGTGTGTGGACATACGGGGAGTGTCTATTTGTGAGTGAAGGACAGCTATATTCCAAGGGACTGCTAGGGACTGCCTTACCAGACTCCCCTGAACGGGCAGCCTCCACTGCTGCTGAAATCTCTCCCTGAGCAACCGGCTCTGATGCAGAGACCGCGCCATCTTGAAGGAAAGAGTAGCTGTGATTGGAAGCCTAGCCTTACCTTCAATCAGCAAGAATTGGATACCTAATGGGACCCTACAACCACAACACCCAGGGAACAGCAGCGAACCCACAAACACCGGGTCTCAAGCAGTGTCCGCTCTGCACCTTCTCACAGACAGGTCAGATTTCGCCAAGAAAGGTGAGGTCTGTGATCTAGGCTGAAGAGAGAAATGCATGCAGCGGGATCCAGAGATTCAGAGGAAGTCTGCGCCCCACAAAATCCACGGACATTGGGGCCAGCGTAGTCTGCAAATGTAGAAGGGGGTACGCAGGGCTACTGACAGAAGGGAACTCTAGAAATCAACCCATAGCTGGGCTGCGAACAAAAAGGCAGCCTGAAGCTTTACCAGTAAACCGGATGCACTGTGCCAGGGGAAAAAGACATGCACAGAGACTTAAGCAGAGTCAGGCAGTGCCAGGGCAAAAAGGTCGTGAGTTTGCGCACTTACTCTGGCTCTTTTTTTCTTTAATTCCTTGCTTTTGATTACTAAGCCCAGTACATAGGGTCACCCAATTAAAAACACTCTCAGAGACTGCAGGGGAAAGGCTTTTTTTGGTTATTATTTTTTAAAATTTCTTTATTGATTAAAGTATTACATATGTGTCCTTATTCCCCCATTACCCCCCACCTCCCATTCATGACCCCACCCCCCTGGTGTCTGTGTCCATTGGTTAGGCTTATATGCATGCATATAAGTCCTTTGGTTGATCTCTCCCCTTACCCCCACCCTCCCCTACCTTCCCTGAGGTTTGAAGTTCTGATTGATGTTTCTCTGTCTCTGGATCTATTTTTATTCATCAGTTTATGTTGTTCATTATATGCCACAAATGACTGAGATCATGTGATATTTATCTTTCTCTGCTTGGCTTATTTCACTTAGCATAATGCTCTCCATCTCCATCCATGTTGTTGCAAATGGTAAAAACTCCTTCTTATTTACCGCAGCGTAGTATTCCATTGTATAGATGTACCACAGTTTTTTAATCCACTCATCTGCTGATGGGCACTTAGGCTGTTTCCAAATCTTAGCTATGGTGAATTGTGCTGCTATGAACATAGGGGTGCATATATCCTTTCTGATTCGTGTTTCTAGTTTCTTGGGATATATTCCTAGAAGTGGGATCACTGGGTCAAATGGGAGTTCCATTTTTAGTTTTTCAAGGAAACTCCATACTGTTCTCCACAGTGGCTGCACCAGTCTGCATTCCCACCAACAGTGCACGAGGGTTCCTTTTTCTCTGCATCGTCGCCAGCACTTGTCATTTGTTGATAATAGCCATTCTGACAGGTGTGAGATGTTACCCCATTGTTGTTTTGATTTGCACCTCCCTGATGATTAGTGACTTTGAGCAGGTTTTCATATGTTTCTTGGCCTTCCTTCTGACTTCTTTTGAAAAGTGTCTATTTAGATCAGATGCCCATTTTTTGATTGGGTTGTTTATCTTCTTATTGTTAAGCTGCATGAGTTCCCTCTAAATGTTGGAGATTATATCCTTATCATTGATATCATTGGCAAATATGTTCTCCCATGCAGTGGGCTTTCTTGTTTTATTGATGGTCTCCTTTAGTGTGCAAAAGCTTTTTATTTTGATGTAGTCCCATTTGTTTATTTTCTCTTTAGTTTCCATTGCCCTAGGAGCAGTATCAGTGAAGAAATTGCTTCTGCATATGTCAGAGATTTTTCTGGCTGTGAATTCCTCTAGTATTTTTATGGTTTCTCGTCATATGTTTAAGTCCTTGATCCATTTTGAGTTTATTTTTGTGTATGGTGTAAGTTGGTGGATGATTTTCATTTTTTTGCATGTATCTCTCCAATTTTCCCAACACCATTTATTGAAGAGACTGTCTTGACTCCATTGTATGTACATGCCTCCTTTGTCAAATATTAATTGAGCATAGTGATTTGGATCGATTTCTGGGTTCTCTATTCTATTCCTTTGATCTATATGTCTGTTCTTATGCCAGTACCAGGCAGTTTTGAGAACAGTGGCTTTGTAATACAGCTTGAAATCTGGTATTGAGTTCCCACCTACTTTGTTCTTCTTTCTCAGGATTGCTGTGGCTATTCGGGGTCTTTTTTTATTCCAAATGAATTTTTGGAAAGTTTGTTCTAGGTCTGTGAAATGTGCCATTGGTATTTTAACGGGGAGTACATTGAATCTATAGATTGCTTTGGGTTGTATGGACATTTTAATGATGTTGATTCTACCAATCCATGAACATGGTATGTTCTTCCATCTGTTTACGTCTTCCCCTATTACTTTTTTCAGTGTCCTATACTTTCCTGCATATAGGTCTTTTACCTCCTTAGTTAAGTTTATTCGTAGGTATCTTAATTATTTTGGTGCTATGGTAAATGGGATTGCTTTTTTAGTTTTTCTGTAAGGTCACTATTGGTGTATAGAAATGCCTTAGATTTCTTGGCATTAATTTTGTATCCTGCTACATTGCCAAATTCATTTATTAAGTCTGTTAGTTTTTTGATGGAGTCTTTTATGTACAATATCATGTCATCTGCAAATAAGGACAGCCTTACTTCTTCTTTTCCAACTTAGATGCCTTTTATTTCTTCTTCTTGTCTAATTGCAATGGCTAATACTTCCAGCAATATGTTGAACAGGAGTGGTGAGAGTGGGCATCCCTGTCTTCTTCCTGTTCTTAGGGGAAATGGTTTTAGTTTTTGCCCATTGAGTATGATGTTAGCTGTGGGTTTATCATATATAGCTTTTATTATGTTGAAGTATGATCCTTCTATTCCCACCTTGTTGAGAGTTTTTTATCAACAAAGGGTGTTGGATTTTGTCAAATTCTTTTTCTGCATCAATTGATATGACTATGAGATTTTTATTTCTAAATTTGTTTATGTGATATATCAGGTTTATCAATTTGCAAATATTGTACCATCCTTGCATTCCTTGGATAAATCATACTTGGTCATAGTGTATGATCTTTCTGATGTAATGCTGGATCCGATTTGCTAGAATTTTTTGAGGATTTTGGCATCTATGTTAATGAGGGATATTGGCCTGTAATTCTCTTTCATTGTGTTGTCTTTATCTGGTTTTGGTATTAGGGTGATGCTGGCTTCATAGAAGGAGCTTCCTCTTGAATTTTTTGGAATAGTCTTAGGAGGATAGGTTTTAGTTCTTCCTTGAATGTTTGGTAAAACTCCCCTGTGAAGCCATCTGGCCTCGGGGTTTTGTTTGCTGGAAGCTTTTTGATGACTGCTTCAATTTCTTCCATAGTTATTTGCCTATTGAGATATTTAGATTCTTCCTGATTGAGTTTTGGAAGGTTATGTTTTCCAAGGAATATGTCCATTTCCTCCAGTTTGTCCAGTTTGTGGGAATAGAGTTGTTCATAGTATTTTTAAACAATCCTTTGTATTTCTGTGGGGTCTGTTACTATTTCACTTCTTTCATTTCTGATTTTGTTTATTGGGTCCTCTCTCTTTGCTTCTTGGTGAGCCTGGCTAGAGGTTCATCAATCTTGTTTATCCTTTCAAAGAACCAGCTCTTGGTTTTGTTGATCTTTTGTATTTTTTTTTTTTTTTTTTTTTTTAGTTTCTATGTCATTTATCTCCGCTCTGATCTTTATTATTTCCTTCCTTCTGCTTACACTGGGCTTTTCTTGTTGCTCTCTTTCTAACTCTTTGAGTTGTAGGGTTAGATAATTTATTACCACTGTTTCTTGTTTTTTCAGGTAAGCCTGTAGAGCTATGAACTTCCCTCTCAAGACTGCTGTCGCAGTGTCCCATAGATTTTGGATTGTTGTGTTTTCATTGTCATTTGTTGCCATGATGTTTTTTATTTCTTCCTTGATCTCTCTGGTAACCCAGTCATTGTTTAATAGCATGCTATTTAGCCTCAAGGTGTTTGATTTTTTTTATTGTTTTTATTGTAGTTGATTTCTAGTTTTATGCCATTGTGATCTAAGAAGATGCTTGAGAGGATAGCAAAGAAGATGGCGGCGTAGGTAAACACCTAAACTGCTGCCTCCCACAACAATTTAAACTGCAACTAAAAGACAAAACGTCTATCACCTAGAACCACGGGAAAGCTGGCTGAGTGGAAGTTCTACAACTAGAAGGAAAGAGAAAAGAGCTTTGAGACGTGCACGAGCGCGGAAAAGCTGAGGTACGGAGGCGCGTGATCCGGGCTGGCTGCGGGCGACTGGGTGCGTTGCTTTTTTCAACCCGAACCGAGACAAGCCCCCGATTACTCTGAAATCCAGTCTCTGGGGAGACGCGGGGGACCCAAACTCCTACGGGGAGAAGCTGAACTGTCTGCCAGCGAGGGTGGCTTGCTTGCAGAGCTGCGCGCAGGAATAATTGTTTACTGCACTGGGGCACGGGACTCGCGGATGCCTTTGGGGACACAGAGCCGCCTAACTAGCAGCCATTGCTGTTTGCCACGCCCTAACCTAGTGACACCCTGAGGCCCCACCCTGCACAACCTACAAACCCACCCAAGCTCCAAGCAACCGAGTTAGCGTAAGAAAAGCCTGCCCTATGGCAGCTTAACCTAGCAAACTTGCAGCCCGGGTCAGACAGTTCCAAAACCTCCAAACCCCAAGCAAAGAGGAGAAAACTGCAGCTCTCACTGTAGCTCCTGCTGAGTGGCCTCAGACAGTAGCTGACCTGCACCCCATTGGAGATCCAGAAGCCAGTGTACCTAGTGGTCAGTGTGATACACCAGATTTCAACTCCTCACATCCATAAGTGACACATTCAAGAGGCAAACTCAGTGAGCACCGAAGCCCCACTGAAACAAGTCCTGCACCATAAGCGTGTCTTCAGCGCAGCAGTTCTTCCATTATAGACACAGGGAGTGCTCACAACTAATTGGCCTGGAGGTCAATTCCTCCCAGCGTACCAACAGCAATTCAGGCTTAACTACACCAAGACTTTGCACTCAGCCCACAAAGGGGTGTACCAAGAGCATCCACATCAGGTGATTGGGGAGGCTGAGCTACTGCCCCCTATAGGTCACCTACCACACAAAGCCACTCCATCAACACAGGGAAGCAGCCAAAATGCAGAAACAAAGAAACATGTCACGAATGAAAGAAACGGAGGAAAGCAAACTACTGGATGACATAGAGTTCAGAACCACATGTATAAGGTTACTCAAGAATCTTCTAAAAACCGCTGAGAAACTTGATGACACTTCTGAGGAGCTTAGTAAGACCTTCAAGGACCTTAATGAGAATGCCAAAAAAATGGAAAAGGATCAGTCAGAAATGAAGCATACACTGTCTGAAATAAAGAATATACAGAAACTCAACTGTAGATCAACGTACCCCAAGAATCAAACCAAAGATCTGAAATATGTGGAAACAAAAAACATCCAACCAGAAAAACAAAAATACGAAGATAGTGTAAGGAGCCTCTGGGACAACTTCAAGCGAACCAACATCCGAATTTTTGGGGTGCCAGAAGAAGGGAGAGAGCAAATATTGAAAACCTATTAGAAGAAATAATGACAGAAAACTTTCCCTACCTGGTGAAAGAAATAGACTTACAAGTTCAGGAAGCGCACAGAACCCCATACAAGAGGAACCCAAAGAGTACCACACCAAGACACATCATAATTAAAATGCCAAGGGCAAAAGACAAATAGAGAATATTAAAAGCAGCAAGAGAAAAACAGTTAATTACCTACAAGGGAGTACCCATACGACTGTCAGCTGATTTCTCAACAGAAACTATGCAGGCCAGAAGGGAGTGGCAAGAAATATTCAAAGTGATGAACAGCAAGAACCTACAACCAAGATTACTCTACCCAGCAAAGCTATCATTCAGAGTTGAAGGTCAGATAAAGAGCTTCACAGACAAGAAAAAGCTAAAGGAGTTCATCGCCACCAAACCAGGATTACATGAAATGCTGAAGGGTATTCTTTAAGAAGAGGAAGAAGAAGAAAAAATTAAAGATAAAAATTATGAACAACAAAATGACATCAAATACATACCTACCAACAAGTGAATCTAAAAATCAAGTGAATAAAAAATCTGAAGAACAGAATGGACTGGTGAATATAATAGAATCAGGGACATAGAAAGGGAATGGATTGACGATTCTCAGGGGAAGCAAGTGTGAGGGGTGCGGGAAGAGATTGGACAAAAATCTTACTCCTATGGATGAAGACAGTGGCGGGGGTAAGGGCATGGGGTGGGGTGGGGAATCAGGTGGAGGGGATCTATGGGGGGAAAAAAAGTGGAACACCTGTAATAATCTGAACAATAAAGATTTATAAGAAAAAAAAAAAAGAAGATGCTTGATATGATTTCTATCTTCTTGAATTTGAAGAGACTTTGCCTATGCCCCAACATATGGTCTATCTTTGAAAATGACCCATGTGCACTTGAGAAGAATGTATATTCTGTGGCTTTGGGGTGAAATGTTCTGAAGATATCAATTAATTCCATGTGATCTAGTGTGTCATTTAGGATTGATGTTTCTTTGCTGATTTTTTGTTTACTGGATTTGTCCAGTGGTGATAGTGGGGTATTAAAGTCTCCTACTATGACTGTATTGTTGTCAATCTCCTCCATGATATCCTCCAGAAGTTTTTTTAATGTATTTGGGTGCGTATATGTTTACCAGAGTTATATCTCCTTATTGGATTGCTCTCTTTAGTATTATGAAGTGGCCTTCCTTATTTCTTATTATGTCCTTCACTTTGAGGTCCAATTTGTCAGATATGAGTATTGTTACCCCAGCTTTTTATTCATTTCCATTTGCCTAAAAAAACTTTTTCCACCCCTTCACCGTCAGTCTGAGTGCGTCTTTTTTCCTGAGTTGGGTTTCTTGTAGACACCAGATATATGGGTCATGTTTTCTTATCCAATCCATTACCCTATGTCTTTTGATTGGGGCATTTAATCCATTTACATTTAAAGTTATTATTGATAGGTACTTATTTGTCACCATTTTTTTTTTTTTTATAGCAGACCCTTTAGCATTTCTTGCATTGCTGGTTTGGTGGTAATAAATTCCCTTAGTCCTTTTTTTGTCTGTGAAGCTCCTGATTTCACCTTCAGTTTTGATTGATAGCCTTGCTGGGTACAGTATTCTTGGATTCAGACCCTTCCTTTGCATGACTTTGTATATTTCATTCCATACCCCACTGGCCTGATGAGTTTCTGTTGAGAAATCAGTTACTAGTCTGATGGGGGTTCCTTTGTAGGTAACTTTCTGTCTGTCTCTGGCCACTTTTAAAATTCTTACTTTGTCGTTAATGTTTGCCAATTTACTTATAATGTGCCTTGGCGTTGGTCTTTTGGGGTTCATTTTGCTTGGGACTCTATGAGCTTCTTAGATTTGTGTGGGTTTTTTCTTCCCTATATCAGGACGTTTTTTGTCATTATTTCTTCAAACAGGTTTTCTATTCCTTGCTCAGTTTCCTCTCCTTCTGGAACCCCAATTATGCAGATGTTGTTTTGTTTCGTGTTGTCCGAAAGTTCCCTTAGGCTCTGCTCCTGCTTCTTAATTTTTTTTCTAGAAGCTGCTCTACTTGGGTATTTTTTCCTACCTTGTCTTCTAGCTCACTGATGCGGTCCTCTGCTTCTTCTAGTCTATTCTTGATGCTTTCTATTGAGTTCTTTACAGCAGCGATGTCATTTTTCATTTCTTCTTAGTTCTTCTTCATTTCCTCTTGGTTCTTACTCATATTGTCGAATTTGTCTTCCATTATTTTGAGCCGCTTATGACCATTTCTCTGAATTCTTTCTCTGACAGGTTGCTTGCCTCCATTTCATTTACTTCCTTTTCTGGTGATGCCTACTTTTCTTTCATATGTGGGCTGTTTCTTTATCTCCCCATGGTCTCTGCTTCTCCGAGTTTCTGGTTATGTAGTTCTCTCTCTCTCCTGCATCGATTTAAAGGCACAAAATACAACACAACCAAATACAATGCACAAGGCACTGAACAGAAATGAATTCAAGATATTAACAACCCCAAACAAAGGTGACCACCAGAGAAAGGCAAATTAGAGGATAGGAGAGAAAGAAGAAGAGGAAAAAAAACAAAGGAGTGCCAAAATGAAATTGGGAAAATGAAAAAGAAAGAGAGAAAAGAAAGAGAACAAGAAAGAAAAGGGGAAAAAACTATATACATGGGGAGAAAACTCCTTTAGAACAGCCACTAATCCCAGCAAATGCCAGCAACAAGTACCTGGAGATGAATACAAACTACAAAAAATAACTAATATCAAGCAAGGCAAGGGAAAACAGAAGCAAAAAAAACAAACAAAAACAATGCAAACAAACAAAACAAAACAAAAAAGAATAAGCAAACCAATCTCACAAACAAGCATAAAAATCGATATAATCAACACTCAAGCAAACAACAACAAAAAGACAGAGAGAAAAACAATCTTTTGGATAGTGAAGACAGAGAAGAGAGAGGTGTGTATGAACTCAGAGTAGGGGATTGAAAATTAGATATATAAGTAGGGTGAAATTTTAACAGGGGGTAAAAAGAAAGAATAGGGAGAATCTAAAGCAGGAGAAGGGTAATAGAAACAGGACAACAAAAGGTGAAAAGTTAGGAAGAAAGCGATGGCATAAAGGTAGAGTTGAGATAGAGTAAAATGATGCTACAGGAAAGATGAAAATAAAATGTAGAACACTAATCTCAAAGTCAAATAAAGAGGAAATAAAATGACATTTTTTTAAAAAAAGGTAAAATAGTAGTAGTAATAATACTTATTGAAAATAAAAATGTAATAATTAAAAATGTAACATCAAGTGAGGAAAAAAAGAAAAAATAGTTTCTTAAGTAAAAGATGAAAAAATTAAAAAATAAAAATAAAATGTGCGGTAGTGAAGGTCTTTCACTTCCTCTATTGTTCTGTTTGACATGCCTGTTTCCCAGTCAGGACAGTATTGCAGTTCCCTGCATTCCACTGCTCCTCAGTGTTGTAAGCCAGTCCTGATTTTTAAGCAGGCAGTGTGTCTTATTCTCTTGTATTCCTTTATTTAATTACACAAGAGTCAATTTGTGATTCAACCCCTGGGTGGCAGTGTTTCTGGATTGATCTCTGGGTCTATAGGTCCTCTCTAGCCTGTACTTAGATCTTGCTTTCCCTGTGGCACTCAATACTGGTTTGTGGGAGTGGACTGCCCCAGAGCTGGTTCTCCAATGGTCAGTCCCCACTCAGATCCCCAGGTTCCAGAAAAACAACTTTCCCCTGCAGTCTCCTAGGGTGTCCCCAACTGGGTGATCCCATGCACTGGGTTCAGCAATCAGAAGCAAAGATTTAAAGAGCAGAAAGCACAAGTGTGTGAACTCCGGGGCTGTGCGCAAGTCTGCGCAGTCCTTCCTCCCCCTCCCCCCCCACCCCCCCGCCTGCTAACCCCCTGTGTCCAGGCAGCCAGCACACTTTTAAAATTTTTAGGCTGTCCTTCTGTGTCAGATCAAAATGGGTTGCTTTTTAGAGATCCCCTCTGTTAGCAGCTCTGATGACCCCCTTCCACATTCATGGATCACGCCAGCCCCAACAGCCATGGATTTTTCTAGGCGCAGACTTACCCCGGTCCTCCAGATCCCACAGTGCACATGCTTCTCTGTCCTGACGGGACCAGAGACCTCACCTTATCCCAGGTGAAATCTGACTTTTCTGTGGTGGAGTGTAGAGCTCCTCTGAATCTGCATGTTTGCACCAATTAGGGACCGGTGCTCTGGGGTTCGCAGCTGTTTGGTGGGTGCCGCAGTTGTAGATTTTCAGGCTTCAGATAACATCCACTTTCCCCTTCAAGATGGCACGGTCTCCGTGTCCGGGCTGGTGGGTCTGGGAGGGAATCTAGCAGCAGTGGGGGCTTCCCAGTCAGGGGAGCCCCGTCCAGCAGTCCCCCACCTTCTCCTAGAGTATAGCTATCCCTTAACTCACCAACAGACACTCCCCATGCAACCCTCAGCTGTTTTTTCTATCTGCTCCGGGACAAGGCTTGGGACATGTCTATCTATTCTGTCACCATTTTTTTCTCTGGGAAAGTTGTTTTTGTGGAACCTAGGGATCAGAGCAGGGAGAAATGATCAGAAAACCAGCTCTGGGGCAGTCCATACCCCCAAACCAGTATTAAGTGCAGCAGAGAAAACAAATTTTAAATACTGGGTAGAGAAGACTTATAGCCCCAGATGTCAATACAGAAACACTGCCACCCAGGGGTTGAATCACAAACTGACTCTTGTGTAAATACAACCACAGGGAGGCTGAGTAACAAAGAAATACTGCCCGCTTGAAAATAAGATTGTGGCTTACGACACAGAGGAGCTGTGCAGCACAGAGCACTTCAGTACTGTCCAGACTACCTGACAGGAAATAGGCATGCTAAACAGAACAGTAGAGGACATGAATGACCTTCACTAGTGCACATTTTTATTTTTTATCTTTTACTTAAGAAACTAATTTTTTTCTTTTTTTCTCACTTGATTTTACCTTTTTAATTATTATTTTTTTATTTTTAATCAGTATTGTTACTACTACTATTTTACCTTTTTTAAAGTTTCATTTTATTTTCTCTTTATTTTATTTTATTTTGTGATTAATGTTCTACATTCTATTTTCATTTTTCCTTTAGCATCATTTTACTCTATCTCAACTTTACCTTTATGCCAACACTCTCTTCTTCACTTTTCCCTTTCTTTTATCCTGTTTCTCTTACCCTATTCCTGCTTTAGATTTTCCCTATTACTTATTTTTACTCCCTGTTAAAAATTCATCCTACTTATATATCTAATACACACTTCTCTCTTCTCTTTCTTCACTATGCAAATTTTTTTCTCTCTTCACTATTTTTTTAATTTAGGATTTTTGTTTTGTTGTTGTTGTTTTGCCCTTATTTCTCTCTGTCTTATTGTTGTTGTTACTTTGAGTGTTGATTAGATTGGTTTTTTTTGTTTGTTTGTTTGTGTAATTGTTTCTCTCTCTCTCTCTCTCTCTCTCTCTCTCTCTCTCTCTCTCTCTCTCTTTTTGCTTCTGTTATTCCTCTCCTCACTTGTTATTAGTTGTCGTTTGTAGTTTGCATTCATATCTAGGTGTTAGTTGTTTGCATTTTTTTGTGTGGATTAGTTGATGTTCTATTGGAGTTTTCCCTCCATATAAATAGTTTTTCTTTCTTCTGTTTTATTATCTTTCTTTACTCTCTTACTTTTTTCATTTTCTCAATATCATTTTCTCACTATTTTTTTTATCCCCTAATTCTCTTTTCTCTGGTGGTCACCTTTATTTGGGATTATTAGTATCATGAATACATTTGTGCATTGTGCATTGTGCTTTGTGCATTGTGCCTTGTGTTACATTTTGTGCCTTTAAGTCAATGCAGGAGAGAAAGAGAGCTACATAACCAGACACCAGAGAGGAGAGATCATGGGGAGACAAAGAAACAGCCCGCATATGAAAGAAAAGGAGGCATCCCCAGAAAAAGAAGTAAATGAAATGGAGGCAAGCAGTATGTCAAAGAAAGACTTCAGAGAAATGGTGATAAGGTTGCTGAAAAGGTCAGAAGACAAATTCAACAATATGTATAAGAACCAAGAGGAAATGAAGAAGAACTAAGAAGAAAGGAAAAATAACATCACTGCAATAAAGAACTCAATAGAAAGCACCAACAGTACACTAGAAGAAGCAGAGGACCAAATCAGTGAGCTAGAAGACAAGGTAGGAAAAAATACACAAGCAGAGTAGCATGTAGAAAAAAGCTTAAAAAATAAGAGGAGAGCCTAATGGAACTTTGGGACAACACCAAACGAAACAACATCTGCATAATAGGGGTGCCAGAAGGAGAGGAAACTGAGCAAGGAATAGAAAACCTGTTTGAAGAAAAATGACAGAAAACATCCCTGATATAGGGAATAAAAAACCCACACAAATCCAAGAAGCTCACAGAGTCCCAAACAAAAAAAATGAACCCCAAAAGACCTATACCAAGGCACATTATAATTAAATTGGCAAACACCAATGACAAAGTAAGAATCTTAAAAGCGGCCAGAGAGAGACAGAAAGTTACTTACAAATGATCCCCCATCAGACTAGCAACTGATTTCTCAACAGAAACACATCAGGCCAGAAGGGAATGGAATGAAATATACAAAGTCATGCAAAGGAAGGGTCTGAATCCAAGAATAATGTACCCAGCAAGACTATCAATCAAAATTGAAGGTGAAATCAGGAGCTTCACATACAAAAAAGGACTAAGGGAGTTTATTTCTACCAAACCAACAATGCAAGAAATGCTAAAGGGTCTGTTGTAAAAAGAAGAAATAGGAAGCAAAGAAGGAACAGAGGCATAAAAAATAAAAATGGTGACCAACAAGTACCTATCAATAATAACTTTAAATGTAAATGGATTAAATGCCCCAATAAAAATACATAGGGTAGCTGAGTGGATAAGAAAACATGAACCATATATCTGCTGTTAACAGGAAACCCACTTCAGAAAAAAGGACTCACACAGACTGATGGTGAGGGGATGGGAAAATGTATTTCAGGAGAATGGAAATGAAAAAAAGGCTGGGGTAGCAATACTTATATCTGACAAATTAGATCTCAAAGTGAAGGACATAATAAGAAATAAGGAAGGCCACTACATAATACTAAAGAGAGCAATCCAACAAGAAGATATAACTCTGGTAAACATATACGAACCCAAATACATTAAAAAAACTTCTGGAGGATATCAAGGAGGAGTCATAGTAGGAGACTTTAATACCCCACTAACACCACTGGACAAATCCAGTAAACAAAAATCAGCAAAGAAACATCAATCCTAAATGACACACTAGACCACATGGAATTAATTGATATCTTCAGAACATTTCATCCCAAAGCCACAGAATATACATTCTTCTCAAGTGCACATGGGTCATTTTCAAAGATAGACCATATGTTGGGGCATAGGCAAAGTCTCTTCAAATTCAAGAAGATAGAAATCATATCTAGCATCTCCTCAGATCACAATGGCATAAAACTATAAATCAACTACAATAAAAACAATTAAAAAAATCAAACAACTGGGGGCTAAATAGCATGCTATTAAACAATGACTGGGTTACCAGAGAGATCAAGGAAGAAATAAAAACCGTTATGGCAACAAATGACAATGAAAACACAATGATCCAAAATCTAAGGGACACAGTGAAAGCAGTCTTTAGAGGGAAGCTCATAGCTCTACAGACCTACCTGAAAAAAAAAAACAAGAAACAGTGATAATAAATTAACTAACCCTACAACTCAAAGAGTTAGAAAGAGAGCAACAAGAAAAGCCCAGTGTAAACAGAAGGAAGGAAATAATAAAGATCAGAGCGGAGATAAATGACATAGAGATGAAAAAAACAATACAAAAGATCAACAAAACCAAGAGCTGGTTCTTTGAAAGGATAAATAAGATTGATGAAACTCTAGCCAGGTTTACCAAGAAGCAAAGAGAGAGGACCCAAATAATCAAAATCAGAAATGAAAGAGGTGAAGTCACAACTGATCCCACAGAAATACAAATGATTATAAAAAAATACTATGAACAACTCTATTCCAACAAAATGGACAACCTAGATGAAATGGACATATTCTTAGAAAAATACAACCTCCCAAAACTCAACCAAGAAGACTCAAAAAACCTGAATATGACAATAACTATGGAAGAAATTGAAACAGCCATCAAAAATCTTCCAGCAAACAAAAGTCCTTATTCAGACAGCTTTATAGGGGAGTTCTACAAAGCATTCAAAGAAGAACTAAAACCTATCATCCTCAGACTATTCCAAAAAATTCAAGAGGAAAGAACACTTCCAAGGTCCTTCTATGAAGCCAGCATCACCCTAATACCAAAACCAGATAAAGACAACACAATGAAAGAGAATTACAGGCCAATATCCCTCATGAACGTAGATGCCAAAATCCTCAACAAAATTCTAGCAAATTGGATCCAGCAGTACATCAGAAAGATCATACACCATGACCAAGTAAGATTTATCCCAGGGATGCAGGGATGGTACAATATCCACAAATCAATAAACATGATACATCACATAAACAAATTTAGAAATAAAAATCACATAGTCATATCAATTGATGCAGAAAAAGCATTTCACAAAATCCAGTACCCTTTCTTGATAAAAACTCTTAGCAAAGTGAGAATAGAGGGAATATACCACAATATAATAAAAGCCCTGTGTGACAAACCTACAGCCAACATCATACTCAATGGGCAAAAACTAAACTAATTTACCCTACGAACAGGAAGAAGACAAGGATGCCCACTTTCACCACTCCTGTTCAACATAGTACTAGAAGTACTAGCCATAGCAATCAGACAAGAAGAAGAAATAAAAGGCATCCACATTGGAAAAGAAGAAGTAAAACCATCTTTATTCACAGATGACATGATACTATACATAGAAAACCCCCAAAGACTCCATCAAAAAACTACTAGACCTAGTAAATGAATTTGGCAATGTAGCAGGATAAAAATTCGTTTACTGTTGCACCAAAAAAAATTGAGATACCTAGGAATAAACTTAACTAAGGAGGTAAAAAACCTGTACTCGGAAAACTACAGGACATTGAAAAAAGAGATAGAGGAAGACAAAAACAAATGGAAGAACATACCATGTTCATGGATTGTTAGAATATACATCATTAAAATGTCCATACTACCTAAAGCAATCTATAGATTCAATGCAATACCTATTAAAATACCAATGACATATTTCAAAGATCTAGAACAAACTCTACAAAAATTCATCTGGAATAAAAAAAGACCCCAAATAGGCACAGCTCTCCTGAGGAAGAAGAATAAAATTGGAAGGATCACAATACTAGACATCAAGCTATATTGCCAAGCCACGGTTCTCAAAACTGCCTGGTACTGGCACAAGAACAGACATATAGATCAATGGAACAGAACAGAGATTTCAGAAATTGACCCAAGCCATTATACTCAATTAATATTTGACAAAGGAGCCAAGAGCATACAATGAAGTCAAACAGTCTCTTCAATAAATGGTGCTGGGAAATTTGGTCAAATACATGAAAAAAAATGAAACTAGAACACCAACTTACACCATACATAAAACAAACTCAAAATGGCTAAAGGATTTGAATGTAAGACGGGAAACCATAAAAATCCTACAAGACTCCATAGGCAGCAAAATTGCAGACATATGTCATAGCAGTATCTTTCCCGACACAGATCCTAGGGCAAGAGAGACTAAGGAGAAAATAAACAAATGGGACTACATCAAAATAAAAAGCTTCTGCACAGCAAAAGAAACCATCAACAAAACACCAAGAAAGCCCATTGCATGGGAGAACACATTTGCCAATGTTATCTCTGATAAGTGTTTAATCTCCAACATTTACAGGTAATTCATACAACTTAATAAAAGGAAGATAAACAATCCAGTCAAAAAATGAACAAAGGATCTAAATAAACACTTTTCGAAAGAGGACATTCAGAAAGCCAAGAGACATATGAAAACATGCACAAAGTCACTAATCATACAAGAGATGAAAATCAAAACAACACCTGTCAGAATGGCTATCATTAACAAATCAATAAACGACAAGTGCTGGAGATGATGTGGAAAAAAAAGAACCCTCCTTCACTGCTGGTGGGAATGCAGACTGGTGCAGCCATTGTGGAAAACAGTATGGTGTTTCCTCAAAAATTTAAATATGGAACTGCCATTTAACCCAGTAATACCACTTCTAGGAATATATCTTAAGAAAACAGAAACACCAATCAGAAAGGATATATGCACTCCTGTGTTCATAGCAGCACAATTTACAATAGCTAAGATTTGGAAACAGCCTAAATGCCCATCAGCAGATGAGTGGATTAGAAAACTATGGTACATCTACACAATGGAATACTACACTGCTATAAAAAAGAAGGAATTCTTATCATTTGCAACAGCATAAAAGGAACTGGAGAGCATTATACTAAGTGAAATAAGCCAGTCGGTGAAAGAAAAATACCACATGATCTCACTCATTTGTGGATAATAAAGAACATTATAACCTGATGAACAAAAAGATCGATACAGAGGCAGAGAAACATTGAACAGACTGTCAAATTACGGCGGGAAGGCTGGGGAGGTGGTGGTGGGGGGAGGTAAGAGATCAACCAAAGGACTTGTTTGCATGCATATAAGCATAACCAATGGATGGAAGACACTGGGGAGGGATGGGGTGAGGGCATGTGCCAGAGGGTGGGAGCTGCCAGGGGAAGGCCAATGGGAGAATAAAAGGAGACATATATACTACTATTTGTAATACTTTAAACAATTTAAAAAAATAGGACTCGCCTGGCGAGCATGGCTCAGTGCTTGAGTGTCAATCTATAAAGCAGGAAATCACAGTTCAATTCCCACCAGGGCACATGCCCAGGTTGTGGGTTTGATCCCCAGTGTGGGACATGGAAGTGGCAGCTAATCAATTATTCTCTCTCATCATTGATCTTTCTGTCTCTCTTTCCCTCTCCCTTCCTCTCTGAAATCAATAAAAAAATATTTTTAAAATAATAAGTAAATAAATAAATCAAAAGAAGAGTTCTTGCCCTGGCTGGTTTGGCAAGGCGGGTAGACCTTCAGCCTGCGGACTGAAGGGTCCTGGGTTCAATTCGGGTCAAGGGCACATGCCTGAGTTGCAGGCTTGATCCCCAGTAGGGGGCATACAGAAGGCAGCCAATCAATGATTCTCTCTCATCATTGATGTTTCTATCTCTGTGCCTTCCTCTTTGAAATCAATAAAACAGGTTTTTCTGAGCACTTTTCATGTGTGTATTTATTCTGCAAAAAAATATATTTAAAAAAGAAGAGTTCTTATTTTTTAGAGATACATCTCGATACATTCACCAATTATGATTTATAATATCTGGTGTTTGCTTCAAAATAAGCAAGTGTGGGATTCGGGGAAGCAAATGAAGGTTTGGATGAAACAAAACCTGGCTGTTAGTTGATAATTACTGAAGCTGGATAATGGGTGCATGGAAATTTCATTCATTTGAAATTTTGGAGTTTTCCATAAATATTTAGCTCTCTGAATGTATTCATGGTTCAGTTCCTCCCTGGGAAGCAGTCTCTGAGATGAAGAAAATTTCCTGGGGGTGCACTGGGAATCAACATCTGTGAGGGAATGAAGGAAGCAGGACTAGGTCAGGGAGAAGGACTCATTCAATCCTATTGGGCAGTCGGGGGCAGAATAGCCCTTCAGAGTGGTCCTGAATTAGGTCAAGGGAACTGGGCCTTTCTATCCTCACTTGACCAGTCACTGGATATGGGGATATCCTAGGCAAAAGAGGAAGTGTTGCTTTGAGCAAGGGGGCAAGGCAGCAAGGCTCTGTAGCCTGGAGGAGGTCCAGAAACACACTTGGCTGGCTGAAGCCAACACTTGCAGGAACTGGGAGAATAGGTGGACATGAATTATAGTAAATGTTGGTCAAAAGCAAAAACCCTCACCCAAAAAGAGAAAACCTTATTTATTCCATCCGAAGTACAAAAACTGGATTTTTTCATATCCTTAATAAAGACTTTCTGATAGTGGGTATTTTATTTTTGTATTTTAGCAAGTCAACTTTCTCCTCATTATTCTAGCTACCAGTTACTAGTTTGAGGAAGACATTTCTGTTATTCTATAGAATGGATGCCAGTGAGTGAGGCATGTGTGATTATATGCTTCTTCAGGTTGATAATGAAACCTTCCTTGAGAGGAAGCTAGAGAAAGTAAATAAAAACATTGAAAATCCCTAGAGGAGAATCCAAGATGGCAGCGTAGGTAAACACCTAAACTGCTGCCTCCCACAACAATTTAAACTGCAACTAAAAAACAAAACGTCTATCACCCAGAACCATGGGAAAGCTGGCTGAGTGGAAGTTCTACAACTAGAAGGAAAGAGAAAAGAGCTTTGAGACGTGCACGAGTGCTGAAAAGCTGAGGTACGGAGGCGCGTGATCTGGGCTGGCGGCGGGCGACTGGGTGCGTTGCTTTTTTCAACCCGAACCGAGACAAGCCCCCGATTACTCTGAAATCCAGTCTCTGGGGAGACGCGGGGGACCCAAACTCCTACGGGGAGAAGCTGGACTGTCTGCCAGCGAGGGTGGCTTGCTTGCAGAGCTGCGCGCAGGAATAATTGTTTACTGCACTGGGGCACGGGACTCGCGGATGCCTTTGGGGACACAGAGCCGGCTAACTAGCAGCCATTGCTGTTTGCCACGCCCTAACCTAGTGACACCCTGAGGCCCCACCCTGCACAACCTACAAACCCACCCAAGCTCCAAGCAACCGAGTTAGCATAAGAAAAGCCTGCCCTATGACAGCTTAACCTAGCAAATTTGCAGCCCAGGTCAGACAGTTCCAAAACCTCCAAACCCCAAGCAAAGAGGAGAAAACTGTAGCTCTCACTGTAGCTCCTGCTGAGTGGCCTCAGACAGTAGCTGACCTGCACCCCATTGGAGATCCAGAAGCCAGTGTACCTAGTGGTGAGTGTGAGACACCAGATTTCAACTGCTCACATCCATAAGTGACACATTCAAGAGGCAGACTCAGTGAGCACCGAAGCCCCACTGAAACAAGTCCTGCGTGTCTTCAGCACAGCAGTTCTTCCATTATAGACACAGGGAGTGCTCATAGCTACTTGGCCTGGAGGTCAATTCCTCTCAGCGTACCAACAGCAATTCAGGCTTAAATACACCAAGACTTTGCACTCAGCCCACAAAGGAGTGTACCAAGAGCATCCACATCAGGTGATTGGGGAGGCTGAGCTACTGCCCCCTATAAGTCACCTACCACACAAAGCCACTCCATCAACACAGGGAAGCAGCCAAAATGCAGAAACAAAGAAACATGTCACGAATGAAAGAAATGGAGGAAAGCAAACTACTGGATGACATAGAGTTCAGAACCACATGTATAAGGTTACTCAAGAATCTTCTAAAAACCGCTGAGAAACTTGATGACACTTCTGAGGAGCCTAGTAAGACCTTCAAGGACCTTAATGAGAATGCCAAAAAAATGGAAAAGGATCAGTCAGAAATGAAGCATACACTGTCTGAAATAAAGAATATACAGAAACTCAACTGTAGATCAACGTACCCCAAGAATCAAACCAAAGATCTGAAATATGTGGAAACAAAAAACATCCAACCAGAAAAACAAAAAGAAAAAAGAATCCAAAAATATGAAGATAGTGTAAGGAGCCTCTGGGACAACTTCAAGCGAACCAACATCCGAATTTTTGGGGTGCCAGAAGAAGGGAGAGAGCAAAATATTGAAAACCTATTAGAAGAAATAATGACAGAAAACTTTCCCTACCTGGTGAAAGAAATAGACTTACAAGTTCAGGAAGCGCACAGAACCCCATACAAGAGGAACCCAAAGAGGACCACACCAAGACACATCATAATTAAAATGCCAAGGGCAAAAGACAAAGAGAGAATATTAAAAGCAGCAAGAGAAAAACAGTTAATTACCTACAAGGGAGTACCCATACGACTGTCAGCTGATTTCTCAACAGAAACTATGCAGACCAGAAGGGAGTGGCAAGAAATATTCAAAGTGATGAACAGCAAGAACCTACAACCAAGATGACTCTACCCAGCAAAGCTATCATTCAGAGTTGAAGGTTAGATAAAGAGCTTCACAGACAAGAAAAAGCTAAAGGAGTTCATCGCCACCAAACCAGGATTACATGAAATGCTGAAGGGTATTCTTTAAGAAGAGGAAGAAGAAGAAAAAAGTAAAGATAAAAATTATGAACAACAAAATGACATCAAATACATACCTACCAACAAGTGAATCTAAAAATCAAGTGAATAAAAAATCTGAAGAACATAATGGACTGGTGAATATAATAGAATCAGGGACATAGAAAGGGAGTGGATTGACGATTCTCAGGGGAAGCAAGTGTGAGGGGTGCGGGAAGAGATTGGACAAAAGTCTTACTCCTATGGATGAAGACAGTGGCGGGGGGTAAGGGCATGGGGTGGGGTGGGGAATCAGGTGGAGGGGAGCTATGGGGGGGGGAAAAAAAGTGGAACACCTGTAATAATCTGAACAATAAAGATTTATTTAAGAAAAAAAAAAAGAAAGAAGGCAAAATAGCAGTTTGGGTAGGATGATAAGAATGGAGACTTGGATTCATTCATGGAAAATGAATAGAACTGCTTTAATGGATCATAATATTTTGGTGACAGGTACATATTAAGAAATAATGTTCTCTTGGCTCCCCTGGCCTCAGGTTATAGTAGAAAGCCCTAAAGCAAGTTAAGTAATCAGTTTTTATCCTAAAGGCAAGGGCTAATCCATAGATTGATAAATTAAAAGATGTTTTGAGAAATCAAACCCTCTTTGCTTTCAATTAGGCTACCTACTCAAAATATCTCTATCTCCCATTTTTTTCCTATCTGAAAAAACAAACAAACTGTCTTTTCTCTTTGAAACCTAATTTCTCTATTTTCCTAATCCTTTACTATCCAACAATTAGAGGAACCTTGCTTCATAAAATGGCCTATTTTACATAGATAATCAATCTCTCCCTATCTTATGGCACCTTCACATCAGGTGAAACTTTTTTTTTTGCTTTGCTGCATCTCAAGATATCTCTTTATTTATTCCCCTCTTCATGCTGAAAGTGACCACCCATGTAGTTCTGGCCTTTAGGACTTCTCTGCTAGACTACTGATCTCATTTCCTGAATCTCCCCTCCTCTCCCATTCCAATCTATTCAAAACACTATTCCCAAACCTTTGAAGAGGTTTCTTAATATGGTTTTCCTTCTCACAAGTCTTCAGAAGTTCACCACTGCCTTTTAAAACAGGTGGAAGATGGAAGAAACACGAGTCCCTGATGGAATCAGAGTCCTAGACTTTGTGCGGTAAAAACCCCTTATTTCTATAAGCCATTGTTTGATAGATTTTCTTCTGGTTTCAGCATAGTATATTCCTGGTATAAATATTAATGACTCGTATCTCAGAGCTCAAATTTTGTGAATTAAAAACTCTTCTTCCTTAAAATAAATAAATACATACATAAATGAAATAGAGTGGTTCTTAATATATTTATACTCTGTTTCTCCTAATACTTTTAAGATACAGTGAAACTGCACAGTGCCGTGTTCCTCAAGCTTATTTTCCCTGCCCCCAGTTTCATGGCAAGCACTTTTCCTACAATAACCTCTGGCAACTTTTCTGTTGGCATCGTACTTATCCTTCACGTATTCAAGTGATTTCTTGATTGAAGTAAGCCTTTCTGAGCCCCGCAAACAAGTTACACTTTCTGACAGCTCTTCAACTTCCACAGCACTTTGCTACTGTCCTTTATCATTTATTTTACTCTGCATTTGATAATAGAATATGGACTTTGGAGTCAGGCAGAATTACAAAATCACTACCTATTCGTTTTTTACCTTGAGCAAGTTTTTTTTTAAAAAAATATGTTTTTATTGGTTTTAGAGAGTGAGGAAGGGAGAGGGAGAGAAATATCGAGGGGCTGCCTCTAGCATCCACCCCACTGGGGATTGAGCCTGCAACCAGGGCACATTGTCTGACGGGGAATTAATTGAACGGGTGACTTTTTAGTGCATGGCCCAACACTCAACCAACTGAGCCATACTAGCTGGGCTTGGGCAAGTTTCTTAATCTCTCCAGACTTCAATGACCCCATTTGTAAAATGTGAATACTGATACCTACCTATAAAGATTGTTGTGCGGATTAACTCGATTGAAGTGCCTGGCATAGGAGAGGTGGTATGTTACTAACATATTTTGGAGCATATGTATGACTTTCTTATCCATTTTGAAGTACTGTTAACTTCATGAGGACAAGACCTATTTTCATTCATTTTGGTATTACCTATTTGTACATAGTACATAGTAAATTATTAACTTTTTAAAGGGCAAGTTTTACAAGTCTGTTAGCATGTTACTCTTAAGACATTTAAAAGTCTTTTTTCAAAATGTCACATTCAGCCCTGACAGGTGTGGCTCAGTTGGTTTTGTACTGTCCTGTGCATCAAAAGGTTGCTGGTTTGATTCACAATCAGGGCACACGCCCGGGTTGCAGTCTCAATCCCCAGTAGGGGGTGTGCAGGAGGCACCTGATTGATGTTTGTTTCTCACATCGATGTTCTTCTCTCTCTCTCACTCTCTCTCTCCATCTCCCTTTCTCTCTCTTTAAAAACCAATAAAAAATCTTTTTAAAAATGTCACATTTAACTTTGAAAAAACATAGCCATTGGCCTGGTATGATGGCTCAGTTGGTTGGAGCATCATCCCATACACCAAAAGGTTGCAGGTTCAATTCCCAGCCAGGGCACATACTGGGTTGCAGGTTCAATCCCTGATGGGGGCACATAAGGGAGCCAACTGATTGATGTTTTTTTCTCACATCAATGTTTCTTTCTCTCCCCCTTTCTCTCTCTCTAAAATTCCATCAAAAACATATCCTCAGGTGAGGATAAAAAAAAAAAAAAAAAGACAATGATAGCCATTGTAAAAATGAGTTACATTTCATGTAATATTTAGTGGTTTAAAGCAGTGGTTCTCAACCTTCCTAATGCTGCGACCCTTTAATACAGTTCCTCATGTTGTGGTGACCCCCAACCACAAAATTATTTTCATTGCTACTTCATAACTGTAATTTTGCTACTGTTATGAATCGTAATGTAAATATCTGTGTTTTCCGATGGTCTTAGGCAACCCCTGTGAAAAGGTCGTTCGACCCCCGAAGGGGTCGCGACCCACAGGTTGAGAACCGCTGGTTTAAAGGAATAATTGAATAATCGGAAGAGAAACTATTAACTACAATATACAAGCCCATTCTGCTATAGTATGTGGGTTTTATGTTAAACGTATCAATAATTTGTAAATTTTACACTTCAAAATATTTATTATCCATGATACTTTAAAATCAACTCCATGTAATAATTTATGCACAAAGAAATGCATCCATTTTATCTGTTTCATATAATGAGTGTTGACAAATGTATATACCACCATCATTGAATAGACATTTATATTACTCCAAAAGGATTCCTGTGTCTATTCCCAGTCAGTTCTATCCACACACATATATCCCCAGGGCCAGGCAGCAACTTTTCTCTTTTTTGTCATTGTAGATTTCCCTTTTGTAGAGATTCATATAAATGTAATCATATACTCTGCAATCTTTTGTGTCTGTCTCTTTCTGCTCAGCTAAAGTTTATGAGATTCATTCATATAGACTCACTGTGTACAGGAGTGAGTTCTTTTCCATTGCTGAATAATATTCCATTGTATGAGCACACTATAATTTGTTTATCCGTTCACATGTGGATGGATTATTTTCAGGGGCTTCTATAAATAAAACTGCTGTGAACATTTGTGTCCAAGTCTTTGTGTGGACATATTTTCCTTCTCTTGAATAAATACATAGGAATGAAATTTCTGGGACATATGTAAGTGTATGTTGATATTTTTAAGAAACTGTCAAATCATTTTCCCAAAGTTGTATCCTCTTTAGCCATGTTTGAGAATGCTGATTGCCCTATATCCTTGCCAACATTTAAAAATATTAGGTGTAGTGATATCTCATTGTGTGTTTAATTTGCATTTCTAATGACTAATAAGACTGAGCATCTTTGTGTGTGCTATTATTTCTATATCTTCTCCGTGAAGTGTCTATTGAAATCTTTTGCTCACTTAAAAATACCAGGTTGTTGTATTATTGAGTTGTAAGGATTCTTTATATACAGTATTCTGGATACAAGTTCCTTATCAGATACATTGTATTTTCACTTTTTGAATGGTGTCATTGGAGTAACAGAAGTTTTACATTTTGATGAAGTTTCATCTGTCTTTTCTGATTAATGCCTTTTTTTTTTTGTCATTGTATCTAAGAAATCTTTGCCTTCCTCAAGGTTCCAAAGATGCTGTTTTCTTCTAGAATTTTATAGTTTTAGCTTTTATGATAAGGTCTATGATCCATATCAAATTAATACTTGTATATGGCATAAGATATGGATCAAGGTTCATTTGCATGTGTGTGGATATTCAATTGTCTCAGCACCATTTGTTGAAAAGACTTACCTTGTCATCTGTTGAAAATCAGTTGACATATGGGTCTGGACTGTATTCTGTTTCAATGTTTGTATGTCTGTCCTTATGCCTACCTACCATACTGTCCTGTAAACTGTGGTTTTATACTAAGGCTTGAAAACAGATATGAATGTACTCAAACTTTGTTTTTTCTATGCATGTATTTCCACATAAATTTAAGTCACCTTGTCAAATTAAATTTTTTCTTCTTCTGGGATTTGGGGATAACTGACAATTTTAACAATCCTGAGTCCTCTAATTCATAAGCATGAATAGCTATTTATTCAGGTCTTTAATTTCTCTTGGCAGTGATTTATAGGGTTCAGGTCTTGTACATATTTTAAGTTTATCCTTATACATTTCATGTTTTGGAATGATGATGATCACTATATGGTTTTATTTTTCAATATCAATTTCCAGTTGTGCTTTTCTACTATGTAGAAAATGATTGATTGTTACACTGACCTTGTATCCTGCAACCAGTTCCAGTAATTTTTTTTTGTAGATTCCTTAGGATTTTCTAATCACACAATGTTGTTATTTGCAAATAGTTTCACTTCTTCCTTTCCAATTTAAATGCCTTTAAAAATAGTAGTTCACATGTTCATCAAATTTGAACAATTTTGAGCCATTATATATCTTCCTAGGCGCATCTCAAACTCCCATACCCCTTTCCCCACTTCCCCTATTGGAATGTCTTCCTCAAAATTATCTAAATTCTCCTTTGAGACAGCATGGAGGGACCTGGAGAGCATCATGCTAAGTCAGTCAGAGGAAGACAAGTATCACATGATTGGACTTATATGTGGAATCTAAGTAACAAAATAAACTGATGAATGGAATGGATTCAGAGACATGGAAGCATGGAACAGAGTGGGGAATCTCAGAGTCTCAGAGGGAAGGTGGGAGAGGGTGGGTGGGTGGAAGGTAATCAACCAAAGACCTTGTATGCATATATGCATGGCCCATGGACACAATAGGGTGCTGAAGTTCTGGGGGAAGAGGGGGCTGAAGGGGTCAATGGGGGTGGGGGGAAGGGACATACTAGTATGTAATACTTTCAATAAAGAATTTAAAAAAAAAAAAAAAGAAAATCCCTAGAAACCACATCAGCACATTATTGCAGTCAGTTTTGTTCTCTCTAAAGCGGAATGGCAGGCTTCTGATTCCATCTCACAAGAGTGTCTCATCTCACTCAGCGCAGACACATGCTCTGGCTCTCTATGTACATAACCAGCTAAAGGCTTGTGGCCAGAGAGCTGTAACTCGATTTCAACAGAGGACAAAACAACACTTCATCTTTTCTGCCACAATGCACTTTAAAGTTTGAATGAAGAAAATATGCAAGATTTTTAAAAATTGATTTTTAGAGAGAGATAAAGGGAGAGAGAGAAACATTGACTTGCTGTTCCACTTATTTATGCATTCATTGGTTGATTCTTGTATGTGCCCTGACAGAGAATCAAAACCAAACCTTGGCATATTGGGACAATGCTCTAACCCAGTGGTTGGCAAAGTCATTAGTCAACAGAGCCAAATATCAACAGTACAATGATTGAAATTTCTTTTGAGAGCCGAAAACTGACTTCTGCGCATGGGCCATGAAGTTTCAATAGTACTGTATTTTGTGGAAGAGCCACACTCAAGGGGCCAAAGAGTCGCATGTGGCTCACAAGCCGCAGTTTGCCAACCACTGCTCTAACCAACTGAGCTACCCAGCCAGGGCTGCAAGATTTTTTTTTAATAGAAATGTTAGTAGATCCTGAATATCTGAAGCCTTGGTGAATGTAACTGAAGAGAGGTTTGAACTATATTTTCAAACTTCTGTTAGTTGACTGTACAGAGAAAAATTATTATTACTAGTCCACACAATCAACTAGTAAAGAACTAATAATCCTAAACTAGAAAGTAGGCCGAACCCTATGGAATTTTAAGTTTTTCACTCTTACTCAGTGGCATGTATGGGAGGGGGAGCCATACTATCTGGACTCTTGTGTTCTGTGTGGAATCAGCTGACATTCACTCTCTCACCTGAATTTAGCAGATAGCTATGCTGGGATGGAAGGTCCTAGAGGGCTTCACTTACATGCCTGATGCTTAGTGTTCCTCCATGTGATTTTTTTCCTCTTAACATGGTGTCTCATATTACAGCAGCATGCTTTAGCTTCTTTACATCCAAGTGTCTGGTTTCCTCAAGCAAATGCAGAACCTGCCAGTCAATATAGGCTAGACTCAGAATTGGAATGTGATTACTACAGCTATATTTATTGGTCACATCAAGTCACAAGATCAGCCCAGGTTTAAGGGGAGGGAAAATTGATTTTAGCTCTTGATGTACTTATGGGGGGGAAAAAGGATGAACAACAACATCTACCTCAGGTACAATATTTAAAATTTCACATAAATATGAGAAAAACTAAGAGAATTCATTACCAGAAGACCTATGCCACACACACACAAAAAGGTCAAGTAAATTCTACAGGCATAGAAATATGATCCTTGACAGAAAATTGGATCTACACTGTGAAAAGCCATGGCCAGCATAGCTTTCAGGTTCAAAGGCTTGGAGAAAGAGCTGACGTGCAAATTAACACACAACACAAGAAAAATTAATTTTGAAATTATGGGGGGAAGCCAGGGAAAAGCTTAACTGTAGTAGTTAAGTTCCACAGAGTCTCCATTCCCACCTGCTTTTATTTACTAGAACATACAATTACCTTTTAGGAATGCAAACAGACATATCAATGGTAATGTTTAGTAAACAGTAAGATTATCAGGTTTTGGGGAGTTTGCTTTAGGCCATTGAGTCCGCAGGTAATAAAATGCAAACTCACCCTGTGAATATCAAAGAAGTCCAAACTCAGACTTCTCACATTTATATTAATTACTGTTGATCTTGGTTTCCAGTACTACACAAAGCAATGATCTCCAGAAATGGTCCAACCAAAAGTAAAACATAAAAGATATTTTGTTTTTAATTGTTCTAAAAGATAACTGATTACCTAAAGCAAAAACTAGTAGCAATAAATTGTAAAATTACAACATTATGGTATACATAAAAGAAAAATGTATGCCAACAACAGCACAACAGAAATTCTAGTTCATGGGTTGAAAAACAATATTATTAAGATGTCAATTCTCCCAAAATTGCTCTACAGAGTCAACACAGTCCCAATCAAACTTTCTGCAAAAACTTTGGAGGAATGTTGATAAGCTGATTCTAAAATTTAGCTGGAATAGCCAAAACAATTTTGAAAGAGAAAGTGGAAAACTTATAAAACTTGATTTCAAAACTTATCCTAAAGAAAACAGTAATCAAGACAACCTGGTACTGGTGAAAAGATAAACACATAAATCAATGGAGCAGAATGGAAAGTCCAGAAACAGACCCACACATAGACAGTCAATTGATTTTTGACAAAGGTACAAAGTCAACTCAAAGATAAGAAAATCTTTTCAACAAATGGTGCTGGAATCATTGCATGTGCAAAAACAAATAAGCAAACAAATCACACAAACTTTTATTCTTCCCTTGCACCAAATACAAGAACTAACTGAAAATGAACCACACAGGCATAATATAAAATATAACACTACAAAATTTCTAGAAGAAAATATAGGGAGAAATCTTTGTGACTTCAGGAAGGCAAATATTTCTTTCTTTTATTTTTTCCCATCACCTTTTATCCTCCTTATACCGCCCACATCTCCCTCCATCCCCTCCTTTCAAGCAAATATTTCTTATATACAACAAACACCAAAAGCACAATTCATATTTTTTAATTAAAAGTTGAACTTCATTCAAATTACAAACTCTGAAAGGCTCTTTTAAGAAAAAAATAAGCTGTAGGCTAGAAGAAAATATTTGCACTATGCATAACTGATAAAGAACTTATATCCAGAACATATTAAGGACTCTCAAAACTCAATAATTAAAAAAAAGAAACAATTAAAAATGGGCAAAAGATTTGAAGATACTCTACTGAAGAAACATGCTGGTGGCAAACACACACATGAAAAGTGCTCAGAAAAACCTGTTGAATGGATGGATAAATGAATGAATGAGGTTTGGTCTTCCTGAAGGTTTTTCCTACTTGATTAACTCTTTAGGACTCGTTTTGATGATTATTCTAGTAACTAGAGCAAGTGAAAATTACTCTAGTACAAAAACAAACACTAAAGCCATTTAAAAATACTTTGTGAGTATGCCTATCTCAGGTCCCTTCTAGTAGGGCAAATAAATTTTTTAAACTTGGCTACATTCAGATAAAAAGTATCTCATAAAGCTGCCTGTTAAGATATTTCTTTTTAAAATCTTTCTAGCTTTTGTTTATTTATTATTATTATTTTAAAATATGCTTTTGTTGATTTTAGAGAGGGAGGAAAGGAAAGGAAGAGATTGAAAAAAACATTGATCGGCTTCTTCCTGCACACTGGGAATCAAGCCTAGAAGCTGGGCATGTGTCCTAACCTAGAATCAACTAGTGACCTCTCCCTGCAGAGGATGACACCCAACCAACTGAGCCACACCAGCCAGGGCTGTCATGGTATATCTTAACATCAAATGGTGGTATTGTGCAAAGTTCTTTTGAGTCAATCAACTTAGTGGGGGTCAATTTTATTTTTTCCGGTTCCTCAGCTTTCCAAAGATCTGGCTTAATGCAGGGGTGAATTTAAACAGATAAGATTACAAAAATGACAAATTTGCACAAAAATTCCTCTCTCAATTTGGCTTTTGATACTCGGTATTAATGAGTTCCAGATAGTACTACTAGACAAACAGTGCAGATGAACATCCATTAATGACCCTAACAGGCTGTGTGTGTGAAAAGACCACCTCACAACAACTTGGCTGTCATAGGAGTTTCTGCTTTTTTCAATGCTAACAGCTTATTTCCTCAGCAATCCTCATTTGCAGAAAGTGGCTAAGAATTAAAAGTTGTTATTACCTTTTTCATGAAGACTTTGTCAGAGGACCTTTAGAAACCTCTGAAATTATGTACTTCTCTTTTGGTCTCCATTATTTCATATTTTAAATTTGGTTTGCAACCTATCTTGTGGGAGAATAAAGGATCTTAACTAGTCTCATTAAAACATAGTTTGGGTTTTCCCCCCCCTGTTTTTTCTTTTTTCCTCAAGTGGAGTAAAGGTTATTGACCTGTCCCTCAGCCAGTTCCAAAGGACATCAGTTTGTTTTGAACTGTTTGTTTAAGGGATTCCAAAGGTGGTCAGTCCTTTGCATTTATTCGTATGCTCTGAGTACTACTGAGAGAGCGTGCTGAAGTGTCAAGAGATAGTCTGGCTACTGAATACAGCTTAGTTTGGAGGATAAACTTAGTATAGTCAACAGCAGAAGTTCATTTAGCAAGATCCAAAGCTATACAGTACTTGCTAGAGAGTTTGGAGGTCAAGTGAGAATTGGTGGGGGAGGGGTGGGCAGGCATGGTAAAAGAGGTCATCCTCCAAAGTGGGGTCCTTATTGACTACTGTGTGCCAAAGTTCAAGAATTTAGTGACTTCAGTTTACTGGAAATGATACAAATTGTTGCACCAAGAATTCTAGCTATTGGTGTATTGCCTTTTTTTACATTGAATTTTTAGAAAGAGAGGGGAGGGAGAGAGAGAGAGAGAAATTTGTTATTCCACTTATTTATGCATTCATTGGTTGCCTCTTGTATGTGCCAGACCAGAGATGAAACCCACAACCTTGGTTACCAGGACAAAGCTTCTCACCAACTGAGTACCTGTCAGGGTGGTGTCATGCCTTTTCATGCTGCTGCAGACCTTAACGTAAAAGAGCAGGTGAGTACAAATTCAACAGAAAGCATCACCACACTTCATTCTGTTTCAATGCAGGGAGGGTAAATGATCAGCATAAGCACATGTAAATTGATGTGTCTTTTTAAAAACAAAACACACAGAAAAGTGAAAAGGAGTTAAATTTTACTTCTTTCATTGGTAATAGGAAATGTTACTTGGTCCTAGCCAGTTTTCTCAGTGGTTAGAGCATTGGATTGAAGGGTCTTGGGTTTGATTCCGGTAAAGAGCACGTACCTCAGTTGCAGGCTCAATACCTAGTCCCTGGAGGGGGAGGGAGACAGCCAATTGATGTGTCTCTCTCACATCGATGTTTCTTTCTGTCTCTACCCCTTCCTTCTGCTCTCTCTAAAAATCAATGGAAAAAATATCCTCAGAAGGGGATTAACAAAACAAAAACAGAAATGTTACTTGGCTGTACACTTGCTAGCTAACTTTATCTCATGCTCTAATATGTAAGTTTCCTTGAAGTGAATTCTTACTTTCCTGAGTTGCAACTAATATTAGAATTCTCTAGTCCCCTTGGTGAGGATTCTTCACTATTCATGCCATGTCCAGCTTTCCTATCAGAAGTGTGGACATAATGTTATGAAATACAAACTCCTAACACAGCCATCATGCTTAATAGAAAATGGCTGGAATTACATCTCCCAAGTGCAGGCCTTGAAAGAGTAACATTTTTCATGATAATACTATACACTAAAAGCCTAATATGATAAGTGTCTGGTCATCTGGACATCCATTCAACCAATCAAAGCATAATACGCTAATGATATGCTAAGGCTGCTCAATCACTCACTATGACTTGCATTGACCACCAAGGGGCAGACACTCCAACTGGTAGATTAGCTTGCTGCTGGGGTCTGGCCAATCGGGACTGAGTGAGATGTGCTGGACATGCCCTGGAGCCCTCCTGCGGTCCCTCCCTGGCTGGCCAACCTCCTGCATCCCTTCCTGGCCCCAATGGTGCACCGGTGGGGTCCCTCGGCCTGGTCTGCACCCTCTTTCAATCTGGGACCCCTCAGGGTATGTCGGAGAGCTGGTTTCAGCTCAATCCTGCAGACCAGGCTGAGGGACTCCACTGGTGCACAAATTCATGCACCAGGCCTCTACTGCTTATATAAATTACTAGAGGACCAGTGCATGAAATTTGTGCATGGGTAGGGTCCCTAGTGGCTGCCGGCTGCTAGCCGGGGCCTCCCTTCCCCCAGCTGCCTGCTGCTGCTGCCAGCCGGGGCCTCCCTTCCCCCTGCTGCCTGCTTTTGCTGCCGGCCGAGGCAGGGCCAGCCAGGGGCAACAGTTGGTCAGCCAGCCCCGCCCCCTGGTCAAACTCCCGGTCAAGGGGGCAATTTGCATATTAGGATTTTATTATATATTAGAGGCCTGGTGCATGAAATTCATGCACAGGGGGTGTCTCCTCAGCCTAGCCTACACCCTCTCCAATCCAGGACCCCTCAGGGAATGTCCAACTGCCAGTTTAGGCCCAATCCCAGGGATTGGGATATAAACCGACAATCAGATATCCCTCTCACAATCCTGGACCACTGGCCCCTAATCGCTCACCTGCCTGCCTGCCTGATAGCCCCTAACTGTCCCCCACTACCAGCTAGGTCGCCCCCAACTGCTTCCTCCCTGCCAACCTGGTCACTCCTAACTGCCCCCCCCCCGGCCTGGGAACCCTTTACTGTCCCCCCCGCCCGTCAGCCTGGTCACCCCCAACTGCCCCCCCCACCGGCCTAATCACCCCTCTCTGCCCCCCCACCAGCCTGGTTGCCTCTTACTGCCTGCCCCCCCTGCTAGCCTGGTCACCCTCAACTGCCTCCCCTGCTGGTCTGGTTATCCCCAACTGCTCCCCCTGCTGGCCTGGTCATCCCACGCAACCTGCTGTTCAGTCGTGTGGCATCCCTCACTAACCCCCCTGCTGGCCTGGTTGCCCCATGCAGCCTGCTTGTTCAGTTGTTTGGTCGTCCCTCACTAATCCCCCTGCTGGCCTGGTCATAGGCAGCCATCTTGTGAGGGCATGAGGGTTAATTTGCATATTACCTCTTTATTATATAGGAGGATATCATTAAATTGGCATTTGTTCAGGGATTACATTTCCTTGTTAATAGTATTAATATAGTTTTCAAAGACTTTTGAAACTAATGAGATTATCACTAAAATGTCTGAGAAACCTTAGGTGGCACAGGATTAAAAAAAAAGGTAGGTCTGCTTAAATGTAAATTGAATGTCTACTATGTGACAGAAACTATAAAGACAGTTGGAATTAACATCTTAAGTAAAATTCTGATGTAAAATGAAGTATTTCTATAACCAAATTAATTATAAATTACTTTTAAGAACTACTTCTAGAATGGTGTCAGACTATATCAAAATTATTGTCATATATACTTTTCTATTCAACTAGTTTAATGAGAGACCATGTAATATTTTACTCAAAAATTCTTCACACTCGTTCTCCTCTTGAATTTTGACCTGTCTCCTTGAAAAGAACCAATCACATTACATAAAGCCTACAGTTAATTTTTTTCTTTTCAGAGCATATGTAAATTTTAAAAAGTCTTTGAAAGTCACTCTGTTTTCAGATAGAATATGGTAGATGTAAAAAAACAAATTGGGCACCAACAATTAATGTGGCATTGTTGATATTGGCAGCTAGCCTCAGTATTTCCAAATCCTACATGTTCTTATCTCCATATCAAAATATTCACCTTTCTCCCTGAATTTCTGAATTGCTACTGAATCAATGCTTCATTTTAAAACTGTTATTTATTCTGACTTTTTTATCCAAATTGTGCAGTGGTTAACCAAAGAGTATATAAAGGAAAGTTTCTGGAAGTAAATAATCTAGTAAATGAAGAAGGAATGATAGAGATTGAATAGCACAATTTTGCAAGCCCTAATGAATCACTGGATGTAGGCACTGAGCACCAACTGATGCCTAAACACCACAAAGAGGAACAATAAACACTCCTGATGAAAACACACAATACCACCTATGAAAGTTTCCTTGCCAAAAAATTTCCAATCTGAATCCCAAGCCTTTAGAATTAGTTACAAATCTACAAAGCAGGGGACAGTTGGGGGTGATCAGTCATTCCAGTTGCTGCATCATAATGGTCGCTTAGGCTTTTATATATAGAGATATCCAATAGTTAACTGCAAATACCATATATAAAGAATGATGAGCTAAAAGAATGATGTTATAAAATGAGGCTACCTGCTATGACTTCTAGATTAATCTTAGGATCCCTTTGGTCTTTTCCCAGATGTTGAAGAAGTTGCTTGGGTTGCAACAATGCACATGGTTGAAACCTGTGTCAAGCCAAAGGCTTTTCAAACTCCTAAAAGTCATTTAGGTTCCTCATCTATATCTGCTTCAGAGGCTCATTCACAGATATTCTGGTAAAATAAAATGTTAACTATTCAGGAATTGTTATTCACTGAATTCCAAAGAGAACAAATATAAATAATATATTGGTTAACCTTTAATAAAATTATACTCTTCTGGTTTTTTATTAGCCTGTCATCTTGAAACATTCAAGTTCCTTACTTTCATTTTGAGTGAATCAACAAAAATTTTGAGTAGTTTTTTGTTGACATGTATGATTTTATTGTTGAATGTATTTTTTTTCTGGATGAGGATGGAAAGAATATTCAGGAGAAATCAGTCTAAAGTAAGGAAAGAGTCAGGGAGCAATATATTACATTTTATGTGTTCATGCAAATTTAATCATCAAATACATTCACATTGTTAACATCTCAATAATTTACAATAATTTGTATAAATGATTTGTTATAGATCAACTATTTCTGACCAAATTTTACCACTGGTCAGAAAATCAGAAACTTCAAAATGATTAATTATGAAGGCATAGTCTCTAATCCTACCACTCCCATTCCAGACATGAATATTTCTGGCAGAGAAAGATGTGTAACTACACACCCCTCTTTCCTCGACACACGCTTACACCTACAAGGGGTAAGGGGAGTCCATGCAATGTGTCCCTCCATGAGACCTAAATGGTTGGGTTTTAATCAGCAATTTCTCACTCTTCTCAGTTTATTTCTCGAGGCTAGGCTTCTCCGCTCTGGCCGCAGTGAGGCTTGGCTTCTCCGCTCCAGCCTGCAGTGGAGAAGCCAAGCCTTGAGGCTTCTCCACTCCAGCCGCAGTGGAGAAGCCAAGCTTCTTCAGTCTTCAGTCGTCTTCAGTCTTCAGTCATCTTCAGTCTTCAGTCCTCTCTGGGGCTGGAGACTTCAGTCTTCACTCTGCACCTGCATATGCAAATTAACCCACCACCTTTGTTGGGTTAATTTGCATACTCACTCCTGATTGGCTGCTGGGTGTTGCGGAGTTACAGTCAATTTGCATCTTTCTCTTTTATTATTGTAGATAGGCTAGAGGACTACTGTCTAGGGTTAATCTCCAAGGGAACACCTGAAAAAGGAACAGCATTGTATGGGGTGGAAAGATGCTCTCAGGTTGTCTGGAGGAACTATGATATCTCACCTTCCATGTGAACTGGATGTACCATTGTATGCTTGTGCTACTTGACATTTATAAAATAATTTTTAAAAGAATATTAAAAGGAAGCACTGGCCAGTGTGTCTCAGTTGGTTGGGTATCATCCCATGCACCAAAAATGTTGCTGGTTTGATTCCTGGTCAGGGAAAATGCCTGGGTTGCAGGCTCTATCCTTGGTAGGGGCTATACAGGAGGCAGCTGACCAATGTTTCACTCTCACATTGATGTTTCTCTCTTTATCTCTCTCTCCCCCTCCCTCACT
Source organism: Corynorhinus townsendii (assembly GCA_026230045.1). Taxonomy (NCBI): domain Eukaryota; kingdom Metazoa; phylum Chordata; class Mammalia; order Chiroptera; family Vespertilionidae; genus Corynorhinus; species Corynorhinus townsendii. Next base: position 135,468,779 of record JAPDVU010000002.1, on the reverse strand, counting down.
CTTTCCTTCTCTCCCTCTCTTTTTCTTATTCTAGAAATCAATAAAAAATATTTTAAAAAAGAATATTAAAATATAAATAAATGTAATTTAACTAAAATAGCACACAAGAAAGACAAAGTGGTAAAGTGAATGAATGCTTTGCATAAATAAGTTCTGTAAAGTGAGCATAACAAAAAGAGGGAAAGTCATATGGTTATAAGAGTTTGAAGTGATGGCCCCGCTAGAGTTTCTTGAACTAGGTAGGCTGCAGCTGACCAGTGGACATCAGATGAGCATGTTGTACCAGGTTTCCTAGGGCTGAGGTCTTCAAACATGCAGGAGAAATCAGTCTAAAGTAAGGAAAAAGTCAGGGAGCAATCTATTACATTTTATGTGTTCATGCAAATTTAATCATCAAATACATTCACATTGTTAACATCTCAAAGGTAGGGTATCAAGGTAGAGGCTGATGGCCATGGATCTCTATTCAAAAGAGTGGGTGAGGGAAATATGGTCTTGCATCCAACTACAACCCCTGACTCACATGTCCAGCGATAATAGCCCCCTTCTTTTCCTCCAACAAGCCCAGTTTTTCTGTCTTAGTGCATTTTCAATTGCTGTTTTTCCATCTAGAGAGATTTCCCTTAGATTTTCTCATGGATTTACAGCTGGCTTGTTTTGCCATGGAGATCTCAGGTCACCTATCATTTGCTTAGAGAGTCCTTTCCTGAGTGTCCTGTCTAAATTGAGTCTTCCCACCAAGTCATTCTCTATCATAATCCTACTAGAGGCCCAGTGTGCAAAATTCATGAACTCGGGGTGGGGGGCCCTCAGCCCAGCTTGCACCCTCTCATAGTCCAGGAGCCCTTGGGGGATGTCCAACTGCTGCAGAGGCGGGAGAGGCTCCCACCACTGCCAGTGCTCTCACCAGCCATGAGCCTGGCTTCTGGCTAAGCAGCATTCCCACAGAGTGCACTGACCACCAGTGGGAAGCTCCTGCTTTGAGCATCTGCCCCCTGGTGGTCAGTGCACATCATAGAAACCAGTCCTTCTGTTATCCTTTTATTATAGAGGCTAATAGAAGCCTTTTATTATATTAGCCTTTTATTATAGAGGATTTTTCATGACACTTCTCTAAAATTATTTTGTTTATTGTCTTCTTCCTTATCATTAAAGTATCCTATATAATAAAAGCCTAATATGCTACATGTTTGGTTGTCTGTTCAACCAATCAAAGCATAATATGCTAATGATATGCTAAGGCTGCTCAACTGCTCACTATGACATGCACTGACCACCAGGGGGCAGATGCTCTGACCAGTAGGTTAGCTTGCTGCTGGGGTCCGGCCAATCGGGACTGAGTGAAATAGGCCGGAAACACCCTGGAGCCCTCCTACAGTCCCTCTTCAGCCCCAATCATGCACCAGTTGGGTCCCGCGGCCTTGCTTGCGCCCTCTCGCAATCCAGGACCCCTCGGGGGATGTTGGAGAGCTGGTTTTAGCCTGACGGTGGAACAACTGGTTACTATGATGCTCACTGATCACTAGGGGGCAGACACTCAATGCAGGAGTTGCCCTCTGCTGATCAGTGCACTCCCACAGCAGCAGTGGCCGGAGCCTCTCCTGTCTCCATGGCAGCACTAAAGATGTCCTTCAAGGGCTCCCAGACTGCAAGAGGACACAGGCCGGGCTTAGGAACCACCCCCCCATACACAAATTTTGTGCACCGGGCCTCTAGTAAGCTTCATAAAAGAACAGGATTTATCTATATTGCTCAAAGCCTATTCACAACATCTAGATTCTAAAGAGATCACACATCTTCCTAATAAAGGGTCAAACAGTAAATATTTGAGGATTTGCAGGCCACACAGTTTCTGTCAGAACTACTAAGCTGTGCCATTGTAATGTGAAAGCTGCCAGAGAAAATATGGAAATGTGTGGATGTGGGCTGTGTTTTAATGAAATTTTATTTACAAAAAACAAAACAAAGCAAAACAAGAAATGGCAGCTGGCCTGGCTGGTGTGACTCAGTGGTTGAGCATCTACCTATGAACTAGGAGGACACGGTTTCATTCCTGGTCAGAGTACATGCCTGGGGTTGCGAGCTCGATCCCCAGTGTGGGGCATGCAGGAAGGAACAGATCAATGATTCTTTCTCATCATTGATGTTTCTATCTCTCTCTCCCTCTCCCTTCCTCTCCGAAATCAATAAAAATATATATTTTTTAAAAACACACAAAACAAACAGGTAGCCGGCCAGATTTGGCCTGCTGCTGTAGTCTGCCAACCTCTGCTCTAGAACATTGTACTGGAACATAGTACTCAGTAAATATTTTAAAGTAAGTGATTTTTATCTTGATTAATTCAAGGTAATGATTATCCACTTGTTATTCCATTCCAACCAAATAAAAAGCAGATACATATATGGCTTAAATGGCATAAACTTATACACCATAAATCCTTAGCCCTGTTAGTATTGAATAAAAAGGTGCATTAAATTTTTTGAAGGTAACCTAAGTTGTATGGCTTTATTCCTTTTTAAACTCATAGGTACAGAGCTTTCTTTACACAGAGGCAAAGTATATGCCCAAGGGAAGGATGTGACTTCCAGATCTGTTTCTAGAAGCAGGAGTGACAATGAGAACACTGGACCAGGGGTCAGGAGACCATGCTTTAGGGCTATGATCTATTAGTGGCTGGTCATCTCTAACTTCTCTGAGATAAACTTTCTTCACCTATAAAATATAAACATAGAAAAGAGAAAGTCTGATCTCTATTTCTAAGAAATGATTAGGCTATAATTCTGTTATTGTGGCACTATAACTGACACACATCCTCAATGCAGTTTTGCCCTACAGCTAAGAAACACAAGTAGATTCCAGCTTTTGCGTAATCCGTACAAGAGAACAAATAATGAAGAAAACATTACAAAATCATGTTGATGGCTTATTAAAATATTTTATTGGTAAATAAGAGGGAATTCATGTTACATCTGTTTAGAACATTAAGTTACTATCCCAGTTCTGTATTTATAGAGGTAGAACAACTTCCTTTTTCTATTTAATGAAATATTGGTGGGAAAAATACCCTCTGACCATCTTTTTCCTTTATTATAGTGACAAGGAAAGCCATAAAATAATATTTTAAAAAATAGATAAGATATAGGTGACATTTTAGACCTCCTTCTGGCCCTGTGGGTTGATATGCATTCTTAGATAAATGTAAAATAATGATTATCAGGCTAAATGGTAGGGGGAAGTACAGGGATAGTTCAAAGCTTAAGAATTTCTTCCACATGTTAACCTGTTATGCTTTGCAAGGTATAGGTAACATCAATGGTACAATTCCTGCAAGCACACAGCAGGGTGCTTAGAGGTTGGTTGTCATACTTCCTGCCCCTTAATTTTGTTAAAAAGATAGACTAACACTTTCCCTAAGGAGATGATAGTCTTGTGTTCTCAAAATGTAGTCCATGGGCCACCTGACTGCATCAGCATTATTTGTAATACTTGTTAAAAATTTGTATTCCACTGAGCCAAAACGGTTAGGGCATAAACAATAATAATAATAATAATAATTGTATTCGTAGACTGCACCAGCGATCAACTGGATGAGTCCAAGATATCTGCAGTTGTTTAAATCCTCAGGTACAATTTACACATAAAAATGTCTGAGGATCACTATCTAGATTAAGAATTCATATGCTACTACATCAGATTAATGATTCAGTGAAATTCAGATCCTGTATTTGCTAGTTTAATATCCAGAGCATGTGGAAACTATTTTTATGGCTTTAAAAGTATAAAATATGTTTTTAAAAATCTGGGGAATGAAAAAAATTAAAAGGAGAAAAATAATTCCATAACACTCTTATTTGGGGAAATAAACAGTTAATATTTGGTGAATATTTGGGTGAATTTCCTTCCAGTCACTGGATGTCATAATATGGATCATCATAGATTATGAAAGCAGGGCCATGTTTGTACATTTGTCACTGTATCCCCAGGTCTTACTACAATGCCTGGTATAGGACTCACTCAAATATTATTGAATGAGCAAAGTGAATGAATGAATGAAACTGATATCAAACTGTATATTTAGTTTTGGTCATATGGACACTTTTTATAAAAAGACTAGGGGCCCAGTGCACAAATTTGTGCACCTTGAAAGGAAGTGTGGGCCACGAGGCTGCGGTAGGCACAGGGGTGGGTCTCAGCCCAGCCCATCTTCCATGCCCTTGCCTGGCCCCTCCCACCATGGGTTCCTGTCTGAGGGCAGCCCCACTCCCACCGTCACTCACACCCGCTGATGGCACGAAGCAATTGGAGCTGGCGCCATCAGTGGGTGTGAGCGGTGGCTCTGGCACCAGCTGAGGGTGCAAGCAGGGTTGGTGCTGGCAGAGGATGCAAGCAGTGGTTCCAGTGCTGGCAGCAGGTGCAAGCACCGGGCAGGACCATGGTGTGTGGGAGCAAAGAATTTTCAGTAACCACCAGAGGCTCACCCCCATGACAGTGACCAGTGCCTCACCTTGGTCGGGCACCCCTGCTCACCTGCTCCACCATCCCACCATGGCCGATGCCTGCCATGTTCTGCCCATGGCCCCGGTGGTTGTTCGATTGTTCTGCCATTCAGTCTATTTGCATATTAGCCTTTTATTATATAGGATGCCAGCATTAAATCGAATATCACTTTCTGATTCCCACAGGCATCAGATCAATAAAAATATCAATAACTAGTACTCTTGCACCAGAAGTTTTTCTAGTGTTTTACTCATGTTAATGTAATCCTAACAATATGTTGTGTGCCATTTTCACCCCCATTTTATAGATCAGAAAACTGGAGCACAGAGAGGTTAAATAACTAATCCAATATCACAATGCCAGTATGTGGAAGGACTGGCTCCTGAGCCCACAGATAGTGAGATTTTATAAGACTTGGTTAACAAATATCTACCTATTTGTGATCTGAGGTTAACCACATGCACATGTTTAGCACTCTAACTATAGAAAACTCTAAATATTAGGTGACTATATGACAATTAAGACTTAGACATGCATAACCCATGGACACAGACAATAGGGTGCTGAAGGCCTGGGGTGGGTATGGGCTGGAGGGAGTCAATGGAGACAAAAAGGGGACATATATAATATTTTCAACAATAAAGAATTATTTAAAAAAATAAAATAAATAAAAGTGTATTTTAAAAAGATTTAGAAATGGCACCTGTTTATTCACTGTGCTACTTTACAAAACTACAAATACCTCTGCATCACTTCAAGTGTGGAATAGTAAGTTTATGTTGCAAGTTCCTCTGTGCACATCCAGATGTGATATTCCCGTCACCAATAAACATGTCTACTTTGCCTGCATTTCAGTTTACCACATTGGCCACATAAAGCAAATACATATTCTTAAGGAAAGGTCATATAACACTCCTACTTTTTCCAACATCTTCATGACAAAAATCTATCCTATCTAATAAAAGAGTAATATGCAAATTGACCATACCTCCGCTACACCCACAAGCCGTGCCTACCAGCCAATCAGGAGCCAGTATGCAAATCAACCCAACCAAGATGGCTGCGGCCACAGAGAGAGCAGGAGGCTTGTGCTTTCCACACACCCTGGCTGGCCTAGGCCTCCACTCAAGGCTACAAAGTTTCAATTATAGAACATAAATAAATCCCAGACACCAGGGGCTCCGCATGGGTTGCTGGGGGATGTGGCCTGCCTGCAAACCACCACAGGCCCCTCACCCAGGCCGCCCCACACCTCAAGGGAACCCCAACTCTGATCTGGGACACCGTTCAGGGCAAACCAGCTGGCCCCCACCATTCACTGGGCCTCTATCCTCCTATCTAATAAAAGAGTAATATGCAAATTGACCATCACTCCAACACACAAGATAGCTGCCCCCATGTGGTCAAAGATGGCTGCCCCCATGTGGATACAAGATGGCCGCCACAAGATGGCCAGCAGGGAGGGCAGTTGGGAGGGACCAGGCCTGCAAGGGAGGGCAGTTGGGGGCAATCAAGCCTCCAGGGGAGAGCAGTTAGGGGTGACCAGCCTGGCAAAGGAGGAAGGTTGAGGGCAACCGGGCCTGCAGGAAAGGGCAGTTGGGGGAGGGGGGACCAGGCCTGCAGGGGAGGGCAGTTAGGGACAAACAGGCTGGCAGGGGAGCAGTTAGGCATCAATCAGGCTGGCAGGGGAGTGGTTAGGGGTTGATCAGGCTGGCAGGCAGAAGCAGTTAGGGGCAATCAGGAAGGCAGGCAGGTGAGCAGTTGGGAGCCAGAAGTCCTGGATTGTGAGAGGGATGTCCGATTGCCCGTTTAGGCCTGATCCTACCTAAACGGGCAATCAGACATCCCTCGAGGGGTCCCAGATTGGAGAGAGTGCAGGCTGGGCTGAGGGACACACCCCTCCATGCACGAATTTCATGTGCTGGGCCTCTAGTATACATATAAAAGCCTAAGTGACTGACAACCAAACAACCGTACTATGATATGCACTGACCACCAGGGGGCAGATGCTCAATGCAGAAGATGCACTCTGGTGGTCAGTGTGCTCCCACAGCAGGATTGCACTCAGCTGACCAACCTGTCTTGGTGGCCCACCAGCCCAGTGGCAGCCACTCACTCCCTCAGTAGTCCTGCAGGTCCAATCTCCTGAGAATGGGCCAGGCACTGATAGACCAGTACTGCCGGCCTCCTGAAGTCAGCCTCGGGCACTGCAGCCGCTTCCCCTCCCAAGTTGCTCTGCAGGGAAGAAAGGATATAAAAGCAGTCGCCAGGTGGCTCCCAGACAACCCGAGTTAACGTCAGCGGAACAGATCCGAATCCCAGGTAGCAAGGCATCCCACGTGCCCCCTGGGGACGAATTTGTGCACCAGGCCTCTAGTAAATAAATAAGAGAGGAAGGAAGGAAAAAATTTAAAGCCCAGGATCTAAATTCCCATACTTTCTGTTCACAAATATGTGGTAAAATAACCATTGACGGCATTAGCCCCTGGAATCTGGAGGTAAACGTAGTGACAGAAACGGAATCTTCTGCTCAGACTGATCCACTGCTGACCTCATCCCTAAAGGAACCCTACTAATTCATCTTTCTAAACCACCTACAGCTGCAATTCTGCATGAACAAGACCTTTCTTCCTTAAACGTGCGCTTGAAAGCCACGGAGCCCAACTAACAGCATGACCAGTGCCCTGACCATCTACATCCCCGTCCTCCCAGTGTCCCCTCAATCATCGCAGCCTCCCAGGGAGCGGAGACAGAGGCAGGCGGCGGGTGGCTCCTGGCCCAGACTCTGAATGTGGGGCCCTCGAGGCCTGCGGGAGCCCACTGAGCCTGCAAATCACCGCCCGCCCGACAGGGGGAGCCGCGGGCGAGCGGGCGAAGCCGGGCACCCGCGAGGGGGCGCGCGAGGCCGCACCAAGCCGTCTCCCGGCCAGCCCCGCCCCTCCCTAGCCCCTCGCGAGGCGGCGGGCGAGGCCCCGGCCAGGGGAGGGGGCGGAGAGTGGCGGGCGCCCGAAACGGCCCTGCGGCTCCGAGCGCTGCGCTGGAGTGGCGCGAGCCCGAGGGGGCGGGGAGGCGCGGGGGCGGCGTGCGTGCGCTGGACGTGGGTGTGGGTGGGTAAGGAGCGCGGGCGCCCGGGAGCGCGGGCAGAGGACGCTGGCTACCCTGGACAGCGCATCGCCCGCCGGGGTCGCTGCGCCGCCGCCGGGGATCATGGTGAGTGGGGCCACGCGCCGCAGCCGCTCTTTCTTTCTTTCGCTCCCGGACTGACGCGCTGGGCGGGAAGGGGCCGAGCGGGTGGCCGTGCGGGAGCTGCGGGTTCGACTGCTGGAATCCGTCGCTGTCGGGGGGCCGGCGGGTCTCGGGCACTTTGTCTGGGTCCGCGGCCCCGTCCCGGCCCCTCGAGGCGCCCGCTCGCGTCAGCCCCCTGTGGAGTGCACGCGGCCGGCCGGCGCCCGGAATGCCCGACGAAACCGCCCTCTCCTCCCTCCACACACGCTCCCGCAGCCATGCCCGCGGCCGCCCCCAGCCTCCCACTCCCGCTTTCTCCCGCACACGCTCGCACCCTCCGCCCTCCGCTCCTGGCGCGGGGGAACGGCGTTTCCCTCGCGCGGTGCCGACCCGCGTCGGAAATTCTGGGGTTTGGGCTCTAAACGGTTGGATTCAGGTCTCCCCGCGCCGTGCCCACCGTCCCGGGGGTGTGTCAGCGTGCTGGCCCGCGCCTCCCTGGCTTTGCACAGTGGTGGCGGGCAGGTTTCCATTTGTGTGCCGGTGTGTTCTTTCAACAACTCTCCTCCCAGGTCCCAGGCCAGCACTGGGCTCTGCTGGACATTAGCTCCGCGCCTGGGGAAAGAGGAGGTGGTAGTGGGGCGCGGAGAGGGGGATTGTGTCTGTCCGTGTCCCATGACCTGCCTGAAGGTTTTGGCAGCACAGCCTGGTTCTGTGGCTAGAAAAGATTAAGTGTGTTGCTCAAACACCAGTCCCAGGCAAAACGTGGAGACCACATTTGTCTCCAGTGGTCCATGTTTTATCTTTGCTTCTCTCCTCCCTCCCATATGGTTTCCTCGCCACTTCGGGGCTGGTAAAATATGCTAATCTCCTGTTCTTTCCCCACTCCAGCTGACACTAATCAGTCCTAGATTTTGCCCTCTCTACCCTTTCAGGTGCACACTATGTATCTGATTATATCTGAAGCCTTTTTCCAGCCACTTTATCTAAAACTCCAGCCTTTCCCACCCCATTCACCACAGTTCATATTCCCCTTAACTACTTCATTTTTTTTCTTCATCTAATATTTAACTTACTATGGATTTTGTTTATCTTGATTGAATATGTTCCCCACCAGAATGTAAGTTTCAGTATGGCTGAGATTTTTGTCATGTTCTCCACTGCTATATTTCTAGTAGCTGCAACAGTGCCTGGCACATGGTAAGTGCTCAATATTTTTAAAAAATTAACCCAATAAAGCAGCATACTTTATGCATATGGGAAGCAGCAATGCAACTATAAGGATTACCGACCCAATTGACAATTGATGAGAATCTCAAGTGAAGTTTGAGAGGAGGGATATTCTTGGAAAGAAGAGAGTGGATTTGGTGACCCTCAGTGATAGGAGTATTGGGTGGCCATCATTTATGCCTGGGTCTGTCAACTTCATGCTCTTGACACCTTGATACCTCAGTGGACAAATCATTTTTAGGGCTAACTGGCTCTCTCCCTCCAGGTCTGAACCTTTGTTTCAAATTATTACAAATTTTAATGAGTAAGGGAACAAGTCCAAGGACAGCTCCCTAATTGGATGGAAGAGTTGTGGGAATTAATCTGAAAGAGCCAAAATTAAGGGCAAGCTCTTATCAACTCTACTCTATACAATTGAGGTATTTCCTCTGTAGATAACCATTTCTCAGTAACTTTGAGTCTTCAGAGGAGCTATTTTTAAAGCCAAGTCGGCTCACTATTAAAATAAAAATACAGGGCCTGGGGTGAAATTCAAAAATCAGTGGGTCAGTTGAGAGAGATACCCCCTTTGGATTCATGTTCGACATGAACAATCTCACAGTGTCTGTACTAATTAGTCTTACTCCAAAACAGATTCTTCCCTTGAAATTCCCATTTGGTTTTCCATTTCCATAATGTAAATTGATGGCAATCTTTGTGTTAAGCCTATGGACATGATTTTTGTATATATAATTTGAGCCAAACTGCTTGATAAAATTTTCATGGGCAAGTTTCTGAAAATGATATAACTATAGCCGTCACTGTACAAGTGCAGTGGTTCTATGATTGCCGTGATAGTGGTTCTATGATAGTCGAGATAGGTGGTAGAAATTATAGGTAAAAAGCAAAGGAAGGTAAGTTTGTATTTGAAATTAAAATCAACCAAACAAACATAAATTAAAAACACCTTATTTTTTTAGTCCAATTTATATTTCTAGGAGATTTTTCTGTGTTATGATTCCAGTCAAAGTATCAAGCCATTTTTTTCTATTTCTTGAAAGTGTTGCATTTTCAAGGAATACAAAATCCATTTTAAAGTTTTCTGGTTGGTTAAACTTAATTTTTGGTTCTTCAACAAAATGTTGCAATTTAACCCATTTTTCTCCAAAACATTTAAATCACAGTTTGGGAGCTTCAGATACTTTTATAGTTTGAAAGACATTGTTTAACATTTAAGAGGGTCCATGTCATCTATCTAGTTAAGAACAGGACCCTGTTGTTGAGGGCTGTGTCCACAATCATCTCCATTGGACCATCTAACTTGATGGGTTTGGGTTTTTAAGAGTAGATATTGATAAAGGGCAAGAAGTTGCCCTGGAAACTCTTTATTTAGGCACAGCATGGTGAAAATATGCCAACATCAGTAAGCTTATCATAATCCCAAAGTTACACATTTACACATTTTTATTTTTTCTTAATAGAAATTAGGAAATCACGGGTAAATAACTGACTCTGACAATTAACCATTCTAATAAATTGTTAGTTTAAATATAACCATTTAAAAATCTAACAATTTAATCATTGCAGATGACAATGAACCATTCTAATAAATTGTTAGTTTAAATATAACCATGTAAAAATCTAACAATGTAATCATTGCAGATGACAATGAACCATTCTAATAAATTGTTAGTTTAAATATAACCACTTAAAAACCTAACAATTTAATCATTGCAGAGTATAAATTGTTCTGGAATTGATGATGTGGCAATTTAGAGCTTAAGATTTGGGGTCAGTCATGAGTTTGAATCACAAGACCAACATTTAACTGTGACTTAGGACAGATTAACTTCTTTAGGCCTCAGGTTTTTCTTTTATAAAAGAAGACTGCAATATTTCTAAGGTTATTGGGAGAAACAAATAAGATAATGCACTTTTAAAAAACATAATGAAGCCCTCGCTGGTTTGGCTCAGTGCAGTGGTCGGCAAACAGCGGCTCGCGAGCCTCGGTTTGCCGCTCTATTGACTAATGAGTTTGCCGACCACTGGCTCAGTGGATAGAGCGTTGGCCTGTGGACTGAAGGGTCCCAGATTTGATTCCAGTCAGGAGCCCATGCCCAGGTTGCAGGCTCAATACCCAGTGGAGGGTATGCAGGAGGCAGCCAATCGGTGATTCTCTCTCATTATTGATGTTTCTATCTCTCTCTCTCTCTCCCTCTCCCTTCATCTCTGAAATCAATAAAAATATTTTTTTAAAAAAAGGAAAAGCAATTCAGTGTTAAAAAACAAACAAACAATGCTTCGAGTGCTCAGTAAATACTATTATAATGATGTGTTCCTTTTCTCCCACATCTATTTTCACTGGTATATATCTGACCTCAGAATGATGTCTGTGATTCACCTCTTAGTTCTCTTCCCTTATGTGATGCTAATACACATCTATATCAGCAGTGTCCAGTAGAAATATAATGCAAGCCACATAGTCATTTTTAAAATTTTAGTAGTCACATTAAAAAGTAAAAAAACATGAAATTGATTTTTAATATATTTCATTTAACTCAATTTGTGCAAATATTATTTCAACATGTAATCAGTGTGAAAAATGTTAGTGAGATATTTTCTTTTTTATCTGAAATCTTCAAAATCTGGTGTATATTTATACTTACAGCACATTCAGTTCATGCTAGCCACAATTTCAAGTGCTCCATAGATACATGTGGTGAAGAGCTACTGTATTGGACAAAATAGCTCTAATTTACCTCTTTCTTCACAGCTTTCAAATTTACCTCTTATCTGTTAGACCCTTTCCACTTGTGAGAACTCACTGCCACCTTAAACCTCGCATTACGAAAAGAAAGCTCATCTTTCAGACTCTCCTCTCTGTTCCCTTTTGCTGTTAGTAATTCCACCAGCTCTCAAGTCTACTGTGTCTGAAATCTGATTCTTACTCTTTTTTTTAATGTTTATTGTATAATATTCTCATATTTTTACTTGAAAATATCTTTAAATCTCTTCTCCTTTCCTCTCCAGCCACCTTTCTACTATTCCTACCTTTCCTGCAGGTTTCCTCTTTTGTGGTCTCTTTGTTTTTAACTTTTTTACTTGAAGTTTGTTATTTTTTCAAGGCCAGGTTCATCATTTTCATGTAGTAACTTAATGCTGGGGGGGCTCTAGTCTCCTATTATGTTCAAAGATTCTCCCCCTTCCCTTCTTGAGAAAGGTAGTTCTCTCCTTCTGAATCACTGGGCTCCACATTCTCTCCACTCTTTCATCAGCCTTTTTTCATGTTGTCACGAATGCTTCCTAGTTTATAGTTTGTCTAGGTTAAACATGTTTCATTACCAGATAGCTAAGAAGTATAATTACTTTAACTGATAATCTGATGTTAAAATGATCCACCCAAGTAAAGAAGCACAAAGGAAGGAAAAAAATAAGCCATGGAAAGGGGAAATGAAACTATTTGAACTTTATCTACTTTCAAGAACTAGAGTACCTGATTAATAATAATAAAGCAACAACCACAACAGTGATGACACTTTACATTTACTCAGTGCTTTATAGGAAACAGCACTTGCTCTGTACCTAGTAAACAGAGGCACAAAACAAAAGAATGGACCACAAGTCAGGAAACCTGGTTTCTAGTCCTGGCTTTATTATTAACTAGCAGCCCAGTGCACCTTGAAAGGAACTGCAAGGGCACAGGGGCGGGATCTCGGCCCATCCTCCACGCCGGGCCAGGCCCCTCCCGCTGAAACCCCGGTCCCCTATCTGCTAGCAGCCCCCGCTGCCGACGCTGCTCCCATGCACTGATAATGCTGGTCCCACTTGTACCTGCTGAAGGCCTGGAGTGATTGTGGCCAGCGCTGTCAGTGGGTGCAAGTGCCGGCTGCTGCCCTGATTGCTCCTAAGGAGCAGGGGGAGATGGAGAAGCCCTGAGGGGCAATCAGGGCCAGCAGCTGCCACTGGCACCCGCTGACAGTACCGGCAGCGGGTGCGAGTGGCAGCTCCAGTGCTGGCAGCAGGTGCGAGCACCCAACGGGACCACGGCACATGGAAGCAAAGAATTTTCAGTAACCACTAGAGGCTCGCCCCAATGACAGCGACCAGTGCCCCGCCTTGGTCTGGCACCCCTGCTCACCTGCTCCACCATCCCACTGTGGCCAATACCCGCTATGTTCTGTGCATGCCCCCTGGTGGTCAGTGTACATCATAGCAACCAGTTGTTCTGTTGTTCTGCAGTTCGGTCTATTTGCATATTAGGGTTTTATATATATACTAGAGGCCCAGTGCACGAAATTCATGTACTTGAAGGGTCCCTCAGCCCAGCCTGCGCCCTCTCGCAGTCTGGGAGCTTTCGGGGGATGTCCGACTGATGGCTTTTTCGACATCCTTAGCGCTGCCACGGAGGCAGGAGAGGTTCCCACCACCACCACTGCACTAGCTCCATCAGCCCAGTTTCTGGCTAAGTGGTCCGCCTCCCCCTGTGGGAGCGCACTGACCACCAGGGGACAGCCCCTGCTTTGAGCGTCTGCCCCTGGTGGTTAGTGTGCATCATAGCGACTGGTCATTCTGCCATTCAGTCTATTTGCATATTAGCCTTTTTTAAAAAATATGTTTTTATTGATTTTAGAGAGGAAGGGAAAGGAAGAGATAGATGGAAACATCAATGATGAGAGAGAATCATTGATCAGCTGGTTCCTGCACATCCCTCCTCACTGGGGATCAAGCCCGCAACCCAGGCATGTGCCCTTGACCAGAATCGAACCCAGGACCCTTAAGGCCACAGGCCGATGCTCTATCCACTGAGCCAAGCTGGGTGGGGCTAGCCCTTTATTATATAGGATAGACTAGCTTTATTCCCTTTAGTCACTTTGAGACACTCTTTAATCACCTGCAAAATGGGGTGTTTTTTGTAAGATCATTTTATCAATCAAATGGGGTTGACCATCACACTGGTTGGATCTTCCCTTAGAGAGCTGTACTGCTGTCTTCTTAATTCATTCTTAATCAGACCTACTTTAACCACTCTATTTAAAACTGGAACCTGCTCTCCCATATTCACACATGCCAGCTCTTACAGGGCTCTCTTTTTTTCCCCCTGTGACACTTAAAACCTGAATATTTACTCATTTACATAACACTTGGAATCTTCTAATAATTTACTTATTATGTGATCTTGTTTGTCCCTTCCTACCTGAATGCCAACTCTGAGAAGACAGATTTTTGTTTGCATTGTTCAGTGACATGTTTCTAGGCTGAACTTTCCCCTAGGCAAAATGGCACTTAGAGACTATTTCTCCCCACTCTCCATAGGCTGGGGAATTGTTGTTGCTGTTCTTTTATATTTTTAAGAAAGGCATTATCTGCTTTCCTTTGGCCATTTCTCTGTTCAGACTCCTAAAAGGAAATGGCATGTATCACAAGTTTTGTGGGGTTTTTTAGTTTTTGTTTTTCAGATTTATTGCCTGAAGTTTGCTTCAAACTCACCAGCACAGGGCAGTTTCACTGTTGTGTAAGCCCTGCTCTTCATTAAACAATAGTCTGGTTATTACATCAACCCCTTAAAGGTCCTGCTGCTGCTGTTAAAGTACTGCCATGTCCCTTTCGTAAATGAGGTTTACTATATCACCCTTTCCTTTGTACAATTTTTAAAATCCTCACCCGAGGATATGTTTATTGATTTTTTTTTTTTTTGAGAGAGAGAAAGAAACATTGATATGAGAGAGAAACATCAATCAGATGCCTTTTGTACATATGCTGACTGGGGATCAAACTCGCAACCTAGGTATGTGCCCTGACTGAAAATCGAACCTGCCACCTTTTTGGTGTACAGGACGACACTCAACCAACTGAACCACCCTGCCAGGGCTTCTTTTTACAATTTAAAAAGTAAATGGAAATGTCCCGGTTGTAATCTATTTCCGAAAGCACTAATCTTATTGGTGCTCACTTTGGACAAGGTATGTAATAGTCGTAAGTCCTTAGTACAAACTTTGGAATTAATTGTTTGCACTATTTCTTTTAAAGGAAAAAATTACACTCTCTACATAGAATACCATATTTTATAAAAACGATACCAAGGAGACACGAAAATACAGGGTGTCCCCCCCCAAATGTATACATATACTTTGAATAATTATAAAAGCAGTGTTTATTAAAATTTATTTTATTTTCAAAATTGAGCTGTCAGCTGTTAAAGTATGTATACATTTTTTAGTGTGTATATTGCCTCAGTAAACTTTTGATTAAATATACTTATTGACTTATTCATTCAACACATGCTCAATAACAGGCAGTTATTGAACATGCGTTGAGTGAATAGGCACTGTCAGTCAGCAGTAGCTGAGCCTTCAAGTCTCTCAGGCCAGTAAATGTGCTTTCGTGTGTGTACCATTTTATCCAACATAAAAACTTAGTCTAATAAAGAGACTAATGATGCTATTACCAAAAAAAAAAAAAAAAAGCTGACACTAAGCTCTTTTACTTCCTTATCATTCCAAGAATTGGTTAGAGCCAGGCGGTGGTTGGTAATTAAAGAGCCAAAATCATCAGGATAGATAAAGCTGAAATCAAGACTATGTCTATAGTGACACTGGAGTGTTCAAAAGATGTCAGCACAGTGAGAGGAGAAAAGATCCAAACAGCTGTCTGAGAGGCGGCCTGGGCAGAAGGAGCATGAACTCAGGAATTGGACAGACGTGTTTCAGCGCACATTCCCAGATGGGGAAGCCAGACCTACTGACTCGGAACCTCTGAGTGAGGGGCCTAGAAGTCTGCATGCCAGGAATCAAGTTCACACAAAGTTGGAATAGTGCTCAAGGGGCTCAAAGGAGTGAGGGACTACTTCCTAGCAAAAATGTTAATGTATGCTTCATGAAGCAATTGGGATCAACACTGAATCTGAATAGGTTGGATTTTGATAGGAAGGAAAATGGAATAATGTAGAATTGAGCAGAATATTCCATTTAAGGAAATAAGTGGGTAAGGACCCAGAAAGCAATAGCAGATGTATTTGAGGAACACTATGCTGTGAGCAATATATAGACAAGTTCATGTTTACACAGAGCCTAGTATAGATTAGGTTTTCAGTAATACATTTCTGAAGGCTATGGAACAGCTGATAATTGTATGGATCAGTTAAATTTTGAAGAGTATTGCATCTGAAGCTAAGAAGTTTCTTCTAGATTTTGTAAACCAGATTTTTAAAATGGAAAGTCAGATGATGAAAGTATCATTTAGGAAGATTAACCTGATTGCATAATATTTGGGGCTGGGAGATCGTGGATAAGGAGGTTATAGAGAGATGAACTAATATGTCAGTTCTTCTCACTTGTTTTCATGTTATCAATTTTTAAAAACGTATCTCTTTAACCACACACTCCTGGATTTAATTCTCTATTCCATCTATAATAATAAAAGTATAATATGCTAATAAGATCAGATAGCCAAATGACCTTCTGGACATCATTCCATATGTCCCCAGAAACGCCGGAACTTCAGCAAACAGGCCACTGAGGTCCTAAATGAGTATTTCTGTTCCCACCTGAGTAACCCGTATCGCAAAAATTCATGCACTTGGTGGGAGGGGGGTCCCTCAGCCCGGCCTGTGCCCTCTCACAGTCTGGGACCCCTTGGGGGATGTCCATCTGTTGTCTCCTGGGGGAGCGTGCCTAAGCCATAGTCAGACATCCTTAGCGCTGCTGAGGAAGCAGGAGAGGCTCCCACCACCACCACTGCACTTGCAGCCGTCAGCCCAGCTTCTGGCTGAGTGGAGCTCCCCTTATGGGAGTGCACTGACCACCAGGGGGCAGCTCCTGCATTGAGCGTCTGTCCCCTGGTGGTCAGTGCACGTCATAGCGACTGGTCGTTCGGATGTTAGGGTCAATTTGCATATTACCCTTTTATTATACAGGCAGTCCTTGGGTTACATCGGACTCGACGTATGTCATTTCGTGGTTACATCGCCATCTCCCATTTATAATAATAAAAGCATAATATGCTAATTAGACCTGACATCCTTCCAGATGACATTCTGGATGAAGCCAGGGCTGTGAGGGAAGTCTGGGTCCCAGGTGCTTACTGGTGGCCAGAGGGAAACCCGGATCCCATGTGCCAGAGGGAAGCCAGGGCCGGCAGCCAGGA
Source organism: Corynorhinus townsendii (assembly GCA_026230045.1). Lineage (NCBI taxonomy): Eukaryota > Metazoa > Chordata > Mammalia > Chiroptera > Vespertilionidae > Corynorhinus > Corynorhinus townsendii. The sequence goes on along the minus strand of JAPDVU010000002.1, from coordinate 135,451,708 downwards.
GAAGGAAGGCCTACTCTTGCACAAATTTCGCGCATTGGCCTCTAGTATCCTATATAATAAGAAAGGAATAAGCTAGTTGTCCCTTACACCAAAATGTCGTGACTGGATCAGCAGTCTGTGCCCCTGCCCTCTGCTCAGGCAGCTGCAAGTCCCGAGGTAGATAGGATACGATAGGAGGGGATAAGAAAGGAGAGGGAGAGGCAGGCAGGCCTGCATGCAGACAGGCCGAGAGGAGAAACAGAAATACACAAAGGGAACAAGAAGGTGAGGGGCAGGACACAGGCAGTGCGGAGCGGGGACCCCCACCCAGACGCCTGGTGCAGGCCATTGGCCAGTCCCCAGACGGAGGGGTGGACAGTTTGAAGCCTTCTGGGTGGAGGCACTCCTGCTTTGCGGCAGCAGTGCCCAGGCTGTGCTGGCCTTAGCCACCCTTGCTGGGCCGGATGTCTCAGGCAGGGAATGGGAGCAGGATGGCAGCAAGGAGGCTGGGGAAGGGGGGAGCAGCATATACCAGGGGCTGGGGTTTCCTGTGGGGGGCCCAGCCAGTACCCCAGGTCTCCCTTCAGAGCTGGGGTGAACTCCTGGGGGATCCAGGAGATGGAGAGATGGGCAGGGGTTGGGGTGGAGGGAGCAGTGACCCGGTGAGTTTGGGGGGAAGTAACCAGGTGGGGGAGGGGCAGGATAGGGAGGGGGCCTCAGCTCTCTCCTCCCCCCCCCCCATGGACGAGCAGCTGCTGGGGCTGCCCCCTCCAGGCGGGGCCGGGGGGGGCAGCCTGGGGCTGGTGGGTGGGGAGCCTGGGGGCCCTGGCAAGCCTCCTGGTGGGGGTGGCGGGATGGGGGGGGGTGACGGGGGGAGTCCCGGGAGACCGAGGGAAGCAAGACATTGGGGACATTCTGCAGCAGATAATGACCATCACAGACCAGAGCCTGGATGAGGCCCAGGCCAAGAAACACGCCCTAAACTGCCACCCAATGAAGCCAGCTCTCTTTAGCGTCCTGTGTGAGATCAAGAAGACTGGCCTCAGCATCCGAAGCTCCCAGGAGGAGGGGCTGGTGGACCCCCAGCTTATGCACTTGGACAACATGCTTCTGGCAGAAGGTGTGGCTGGGCCTGAGAGCGAAGGGGGCAGTGGGGAGTGGGGGGTGGTATGTGCACGCTCAGCGGCAGCAGCTGCAGCCGCAGCAGCTTCCAGGGGTGCGTGTCCCCTGACAACTCCATCGAACACTCTGACTATCGCAGCAAACTTGCCCACATCTGCCGTATCTACCACTTAGAGCTGGAGAAGTATGAGCAGGCATGTAACGAGTTCACGACACACGTCATGAACCTGCTGAGGGAGCAGAGCCACATGAGGCCCGTGGCACCCAAGGAGATGGAGCGGATGGTGAGCATCATACACTGAGTTCAGCGCCATCCAGATGCTGCTCAAGCAGAGCACCTGTGAAGCCGTCGTGATCCTGCGCTCCCGCTTCCTGGATGTCAGACAGAAACGCTGGAACTTCAGCAAACAGGCCACTGAGGTCCTAAATGAGTATTTCTGTTCCCACCTGAGTAACCCATATCCCAGCGAGGAGGCTAAGGAGAAGCTCTCCAAGAAGTGCGGCATCACCGTCTCTCAGGTCTCCAACTGGCTTGGCAACAAGTGGATTCACTGTAAGAAAAATATCAGGAAGATGGAGGCAAGAGGGGGCAAACATCTATGCCAAAGACCGCTGTGTCTGTCACCCAGGGGGGCCACAGCGCACCAGCTCCCCAACACCCTCTTCCTCCACAGGCTCTGGCAGCTCTTTCATCTTTCAGGATCCAGAGATATGTTTTTGGGGATGCCCGGGCTCAACGGAGATTCCTACCCTGCTTCCCAGGTGGAATCACTCCGACACTCCATGGGCCCAGGTGGCTACAGAGATAACCTCGGGGGAGGCCAGATGTACAGGCCTTGGCGGGAAATGAGGGCAAACAGTGGCTGGCAGGAGGCTGTGACCCCATCCTCAGTGACATCCCCAACCAGAGAGCGTTCATTCTGACACTTCCAACTGATCTCACCCCTCAGGGCCACAGGGTGGGGGCTCACAAGGTGATTCTTGACAAGAGGACAAAGGCATCCAGAGGACAAGCCTCAGACACAGGAGAAGCACAAGATGGAGAAGGGCAAATGCGGTTGCCCTACCCCAGCCAACTCAGTGCTGGGGTTGCTGACTACATGGCAAGGAGAGGGGCTCCCCTAAGGGGAAGGTGGGGTCTGTCTCCCCTTTTTTCCCCTTCTTTTCAATCTTTTTCTCTCCCCATTTCTTACACAGAAACACACACAACTATTCTGTTTCTCTCATAGATACATGCACAACTATTGTTTCTAGACACATACATTCTCTCTCAGACACATATACGACTATTCTGTTTCTCTCTCTCTCGTTTTACCATTCTCTCTCCCCCACCCCTTATCTTCTCTGAGATCTGTGGAGACACCAGCCTTGCCCTACCTACCAGAGATGCCAAAAATGGGGACACAACTTCTGGACAGATGACCTTGCCACGCCCTCAGGCCTCCTACCCCTTCCCCTCCAGATAGCTTTATTACCTCATATGCAGCTCATCTTAAACCAATAGAATTGCTCGGTAAAAAAAAAAAGGGGGGGGGGGAGAAGGGAGGGAAGAACTTTATAAAGGAGTCAGTAGACAGCAGAGTAAAAGAAGGAAAGAGGATGTATTAGTGAACTGTAGGAGCTATAATGAAAATCAAGTATTTGTGTACTGGGGACAGATTTTAAAAGGAGTCAGAAAAGAAAAAAGATAAATGATAGTGAATAATTAGGCAGGTAGATAGATATTAAAACAGTGAAAGTAAGTAGAGAAGAATGTATGGGAAAGGTAGGATGAGAGAGAAAGAGGGAGGGAAGAAAAGTTTTAAAGGGGAGCCAGTAGAGCTTAAAAGGAGAATGGGAAGAAATGGGGGAGGGAGCAAAGCAGGTCCGAGGGAGGAAGTGAAGAAAAAAATTAAGTGGGAAGGAAGGAAAAGGGGAGGGAGGGCACAGGTAAAGATAAAGGAAAGGAGGAATGGGGGGAGGGAGGGAGGGTAGGAGAAAGATGGGAAGAAGGATGATGGAACAGAAGTAGGAAATAAGGAGGAAAGAAAAGTTTATAAATGAGTCAGTAGGAAAAAGTGTTGCATAAAGGAGAGAGAAAAATTGTGTGAGAGGGAGAAGCCAATAAAGAAGTCATACAATTGTGTGTGAAGGGGATAAGATTAAAAAAGAAAGTTAATAGGGGTGACCAGGCTGGCAGAGGAGGGCAGTTAGGAGGATCAGGCAGGCAGGTGAGCGGTTAGGAGCCAGAGGTCCCAATTGCGAGAGGGATGTGATCGGGCCTAAAATGGCAGTTGGACATCCCCTGAGGACTCCTGGATTGGAGAGGGTGCAGGTCGGGCTGAGGGACCCCCACCCCCGCCCCATGCACAAATTTTGTGCACCGGACCTCTAGTATATATAAAATAATAAGTAAAGCATATCCTTGGGTGAGGATTAAAAAACAAGGTAAAACGTATTTCTTAGTAGTTCTCACCTATAGATGTACTAATTACAAAACAATGTATTTTGAAAATTGTTTCATGGATTTGAATCACAACTTTAGAAAATCCCAAGAGCTCCACATAATCAGATCAAGCCTTAGCTGTTTGCCCAACTGCCTACATCAAATTGCCTATGTCTTGAGCTTCTTTATAGCCCTTAATCTGATGCCTTACCCCCTAAAAATTTACCCTGCAAGAAAACAGTTTTCTCACTCTCTGCCTTTCCCACTAGATCAGCATTATTTCAGTTGCTAAAACCCTAAGTAAAGTAGATTATTTGATTTGTATATTGTATTGAAAATAGTGAGGAAAGTGAATACATATATGTACATAGCTTCTTTTCCCACTTTTTCCCTGTCAGATTGAAAGTAGTGAAAATTGATTAGAACTTTAAGTGTGGGCATAAAACTGAAATAAGTGGACAATATAAAACTTTGCATGGTTTAGGAAAGGACAGTGTTAAAAGAAGCTGAGATCAGGTGAAAAAGTAGAAGGCATATTGAGGGCAGTGAATAGACCAGCTGGCTGGTGTGAAGGTGCTGCATGGAGGATTGGTGCAACAAGGCTGGACGAACCAAAGGGAGTGAAGTTTCTGAGTTTCTGTTGAAAGGCCATGATGCCCTCCAGTGTAAAAATTTGTCCTTCTAGTGGACATTTGTATGGCTTGTCTCCCAATCAGTTCTTGTTCACATAAAATAGAATAATTACACCTTTGTCCTGGTCAGTGTGCTCAGTGGTTAGAGTGTTGGTCTGTGCATTGAAGGGTTGCAGTTTGAGTGCCAGTCAAGGGCACATACCTGGGTTGCAGGTTCAATCCCCAGCCCCTGTTGGGGCATGTGCATGAGGCAACCAATCGATGTGTCTTTCTCACATCAATGTTGCTCTCGCTCTCACCCCCCCCCCCACTTCACTCTTTCTAAAAAGTTAATGGAAAAAGTATCCTCAGCTAAAGATTAACAAACAAAAAAAGAAAATAGAATAATTACAACTTCAATTTGTGAGCAACTTTAGGGGAACGTTCCACAATGTCCCTAATAATAGTAATTATAATACCATATTTGAATAATACTTTTTTTTGTTAATCCTCATCCAAAGATATTTTTCCCATTGATTTTTAGAGAGAGTGGAAGGGGTAGGGGAGAGACAAAGAGAGAGAAACATTTATGTGAGAGAGACACACCAATTAGTTGCCTCCTGCATGTCCCCAACTGGACCAGGTATCAAGCCTGCAACCATGATGTGTGCTCTTGACCAGAATTGAAACTGCAACCCTTCAGTCCATTGGCCGATGCTCTAACCATTGAGCAACCAGCTAGGGTTGTATAATCTAAATTTAGAGAACATTTTCACAGTATTATCTCAGTTGTATGTTATTTAGCTTGTTGCTTTTTTTAAATCTTTGTTTACTTGGTTATTATCTATCTCCCCCACTGCAATATAAGCTCTATAAGGGTAAGAATTCTGAGTATCATATTTTCCACTGTAATTTCAGCACTAGGAAGGACCAGCACATCATAGATACTTAAAGAATACTTGTTGGGTAAATAGACAGGTGTATAAATTAGCTTTCTTATGTTTAAGGAAACTGAGACAAGAGATTATATTATTTACCAGTAGTCATACAACTAAGTGAATGGTGGATTGGGGATTCAGACCCACTTTATACCTATGTCTCTTGTCTTCTACCCCATTGCTTGCTTCATTATACCAATTGTCTTTCCTGATACCCTAGGCATTTGCGGCAAGACTGAAAAACAGACCATAAAAAGCGACAGGTTTGACCATATCAAAATTTAAAATTTTGAGATGATGAAAGACACCATAGGCAGAGATTTAAAAAAAAAGGGGGGGTGGCAGCAGACTAAAAGAAGGTATTTGCAATCAATATAGCATTATTGGTTGTTATATATACAAATAACTTTTATAAATCAAACAGAAGACACAATCCATTGGAATCGGGGATAATAGTTATTAAATGGCAGCTCACTGAAGAGGAAATCTGCACAGCCAATGAACATTTTACAGACATGGACCACTGCAGAAGTAATAAGGAAATGCAAATCCATTCCACACCCATGAACTTGGCAAAATTTAAAATTCTGACAGAGAATCCCATGAAATTTTTAGAGCAATATGGTAGTTTTTACTAAAATTAAAAGTATATTTCTCAAACAACATAGCAATTTCACAACTAGATTTATTCCCAGAGAAATTCTCACTTATAAACACAAGGAGATTAGTATAAAAGCACCATTTTTTGTAATAGCAAAAAACTGGAGCAACCTAAACTATCCATCAGTAAGAAAATAGATATATAACAATATACTCCATAACATGATGGGATATGATACAGCAGTTACAGTGAATGAGCTAGTAACAACATGATAGATCAAGCTGCAGAAAGATAAGTATGATGTAATTTATATATGTGTGTGTACACATGTACAAAACAGTACTATTTTTGCTGTGAATACAGATGTATAAAAATCTGGACAGAAAGGCTTGACATCAAATTTATTACAATAATTATATCTGAGGAGGGAACACGGGACACAGGATTAGGGAGACAGACAAAGGAAATGACAAGTTTATCAGTTAGATTTTATTTCTCAGTTCCCAGCACCTCATAGGTATATTCAAAGATACTTATTGAATTAATATTAAAATATTTGAAACAAATATGACACAATTTTAACGTGTGATATATTTATTTTGCCATTTACATTTTTATGCCTTTACATTTTTCCCAAGTTAAGATAGGTTTGGATTTGGGATCTGCATTAGAGTCTCAGATCAGAGATCTGGTAGGTGTAGCACATGAAGGACAGGTGAGCCATAGGGCAGGAGGGCCTTCTACTATTTTCTTAACCCCTAGTCCTTTCTTCTTGGTTGATTTACCAGTAACATTGGAAAGTTCTTACGAGATCAGGCTGAGCATCCGTGCAGTTTTAGAGAATTAAAGGACAATGTAGAAGGGCATGTTTGCCATTCTCAGCAGCAGTTAAAGGAATAAGGATATTTTTCCATGTGTGAAAGAAGCATAGCAAATACTAACAATAATAGCAATTAGCAACACTTAATAACACTTATTTAATTCTTACTATGTCCCAGGTACTGTTGTAAGAACCTTTCCTGTATTCACACATCCTCTCTGCAACCTTTGGAGTTGGTACTGTCATTTCCTTTTTGCATATAGGGAAACTGAGGCAAGTTGGGGAAAGAAGTATAAAAAGGAAAGCATTTTTACTCAAATTTACTCAAATTATACACCATAAATATTTGTGTTTTCCTAATCGAATGTTACGAAAAGCCTCTGAACCCACTGCATGTCCTATCCTCTCACTTTTCTTTTTCTATTCCCTCATTTACCCAGTGTTGTCTTTGAAAATATTTATGTCGAATATCCCTTGGATCCATTTCCAGTGTTACACCTCAAACTGGAATTTTGCTACTCTCTTTTTTACACCGCTACTGATTAAAAAAAAAAATCACTGTTGAGACAAGCACTGATAAAAGAAAAGACGTTTCCCCTGTGTAATGTCGCCTCCCTTGAAATTTCCAAGTATCATGGCAGTGGGAGATATAAGGATATGATGATATGCCACTGAATTGGAATTTAAAAATGCAGGACACTGAATGGATGTCTATTTCTACTTAGTATACAGGCCTGTCTTAGATGCTTTTCCAAACATGACATCACTTAATCTTCACAATACTGTGAAGTCAGGATTATTTTTCTCCTTTTATAGATAATGGCGATGTTTGCCCAAGGTTATGCAGCTATTTAGTGTCAGAGCCAAGACTAGAACCTTTGTGAAACTTCTATTATTTGCAGCTACTTAATGTCAGAGCAAAGACCAGGACCCTGTGAAACTTCCATTATTTGCAACAAACCACACGGAATGCCATGCTACTTGTTTAACAATAGCCTTAAGTGACCACCTCCTGCCCAACAAGACACAGGATTGACTAAAAATAATCACTATCTGAGTGGCAGGACTATGCAGCCTTCCTCTAAGCCAGTGGTTCTCAACCTTCCTAATGCCGTGACCCTTTAATACAATTCCTCATGTTGTGGTGACCCCCCAACCATAAAATTATTTTTGTTGCTACTTCATAACTGTAATTTTGCTACTGTTAGGAATCATAATGTAAATATCTGTGTTTCCCGATGGTCTTAGGGAACCTACGATTCATAACAGTAGCAAAGTTACAGTTAGGAAGTGGCAACGGAAATAATTTTATGGTTGGGGGTCACCACAACATGAGGAATTGTATTAAAGGGTCGCAGCATGAAAAAGGTTGAGAACCACTGTTCTAGGACAAGGAGCTATTTCAATCTATATGGAGTTAAAATGCTACTTCCAAATTCAATGCAAAACCAAATGCCCAAAGAGGAAAAGATGGCTTGTAATCAAAGCAACTTACATTGTTATGAAGAAACTCTAGTCATTTGGTTGATGGACAAGAAATCCGATGGACAAGAAATCCATGTGTCTGCAGATTTTACCACCAACAGTCCAAATAAATTCCATTTGGAGGAGTGGTATCAGGGGAAAGCTTTTGACTAGGCACAGGCAAAAGGGTTTGGTTATATAAATAGAAATAGGGCTTTCAGAGTAAGAGAGAGAATGTTCCTCCACATTCTGAAAAATGTTCACTCCTGAGAGCTCTTGTAAAAAAAGATGTTGACAGACGAATAAATCTAGAAAAGAATTCCCAAGAAGGTGAGGGTCTGGAGCTCATTTCATATATATGAGCATATGTCTAATATACCTAGAGCTTGTGGAGAGAGGAAGAAAGGGAAGCAGGAAAGGTCAGGCAAAGGGAGGAAGAGGGAGGGAGTGGAAGGAGAATGGGAAAAGTTGAACTTGCTGAGGCTATTTGGCTTACGACAGGTGGAGGCTTGTGTCAAATGATGCCTGGCGTCAAATATCTGAAGGGCTCTCATATGGAAGAAAAATACTATTAGTGTGTATGTCTTCAGAGGGAAGGACTGGGATTGGTGGGTAACAGTTTATAGAGAAATATTTTTAGCTTAGAATATGGAAGGGTTTTCTAAAAACAAGAAATATTTTAAAATTAGAATGTGCTATTTTGCATAGTAGCAGAAGTCTTTCTCTGAAGTTTTTCCAGTAAGGTGGATGAATTTCTATCAGAATTATGGTAGAAAGCAATTATTTCCAGGTGTGGGTGAAAAGTTGAATTAGATGTCTATGATTCTCTGATATTATGAGAACCAATAAGATACTGCTGGTTCATCTGAGGTTTAAAAATCACTCTCTGGCCCTGGCCAGCTTGGCTCAGTGGATAGAGCGTCATTCTGCGGACTGAGGGGTCCCAGGTTCGATTCCAGTCAAGGACACATGCCTGGGTTGTGGGCTCGGTCCCCATTGGGGGTCGTGTGGGAGGCAGCTGATCAGTGATTCTCTCTCATCATTGATGTTTCTATCTCTCCTTCTTCCTTCCTCTCTGAAATCAATAAAGAAATATTTTTAAAAATCACTCTCTGTTTTTCCTTTCTGTTCCTATTCATGACAAAATCTCTGATCCATACAGAGCTAATTCTTATGCTTTTATAGCGCTATGTGTTAGGAAAGAAATTCTTACAAATAAGTATGTTAATTTTTACTGTAATACATTTTAAAAGTCATTTTTTTAATAAAACACAGAAGGATAAATTTAAGAAATGGAGATGTAATCATATCAGAACCCTTCAGATATTTTCAAATATTGTTTTACCTAAATATATTAAATCTCTATGTACAAAAGGATACTCTTTAGAAAGTTAGTTACTTTAGATATAATAATATTAACATTTCATATAGCTATGTTAGAGTTCATGTGAACCCTGGCTGATGTGGCTCAGTTGGTTGCGTATTGTCCTGTGCACCATTTCGATTCCCAGGCAAGGCACATGCCCGGGGTTGCCTGTTTAATCATGGTGGGGGGAGTGCAGAAGGCAGTCAATTGATGTTTCACTATCACATCAATGTTTCTCTCTCACTCTCTCTCCCTCTCTCTCTAAAAATCAATTTTTTTAAAAGTTCATGTGAAATTAGGCTGTCAACAAAAGAATGTCCAGCCTAAGAAAAAATCTTAGAAGAATTTATTTGAGCCAAACTGACAATTGCGAGGAAGCAAAATCTCAACAGAATTGAGAAAATGCTCCAGAGAATAGCAAGCAGTTTTGCAACTTATTCTAGAATCAAAGGAGAAGATGGTAAAGGGGATTACATGGAATCCCTTGGGGTGGATTAGGAAGGCAGGAGAAGGCGAAGTGGGGAAATCTCTGAGTGTATAAGAAGTAAAATTGAGAAACATACTGAAACCAGAAAAGTCAGTGATCTTGCTACCTGTCACCACCAGAACCAATAAGAAGAGACAATTATTGAGTCTTTATGGGCATTTTAATCAGATGACAGAGATCAGAGAAGACTGTGGGTTATGTACCCTAAAGACAGTCTTACATCTCATCTCAAGCTGACCTTTTTCTAAGGAGAATAAGAGTGTAGGTAAAGATTTTGGAATTCAGATGATAAGTAGGTAAGGGGTTTAGAATTCAGGATAAAGGGTTAATCAGATAAAAGCTAAGTCCAGGGATTTGCGTGCGTAGCATCTTTTCATCTGCTGACTGGTGATTCTTTATCCGCCTCCTGGGCATCAAACATTCTCTCCCTGGAGCACAGTGGCTCAGATCCCATCTTGATTTCTCACAATCTTCCTGGGGCCCAAAGGTTCCTGGAATATTAGCTTTCTACATGCATTAATAACCAAGCTTATTAACTATAACTAAAGCTAAAATTTTTAATTTCTTGAATTCCCCATACTTCCCCACTATACCATAAGTCTTTACCTTATTTCTATGACATTAATTCCATATGGAAACATTCATTTTGCTGTTGGGCATGTATCTTAGCATTAGAAAGTCTTGTAGGGGCTCTAGGAATACACTTAGTTGCAGATTCACAGAAGGGGGCACATTGTATGCAACAACAAACGATGGTACTGAAAAGCGATGAAAACAACAAATGCCTCACTAAGATCAATAATAGGTGGCCAGGAGGTTAGTTTAGACCAGTGGTCGGCAAACTGCAGCTCGTGAGCCGCGGTTTGCCACTCTGTTGACTAATGAGTTTGCCGACCTCTGGACTAGACTAAACGTTACCATGTAGTTGGAAGCTGTGAGGATTAGGCAATTGTGTCAGACTGTGTGCAGTGAGGTAAAGGGTAATATATGACAGTGGTTGGCAAACTCATTAGTCAACAGAGTAGCAAACCGCAGCTAAGTAGCTGCATGTGGCTCACGAGCTGTGGTTTGCCGACCACTGGTTTAGACAAATCAATACCAAAGAATCCCTCTCTTTGTTTTATCTTGGACACTATTTCATTAACTTGTTTTACTAGATGCTCTGTGAGCTGTGACTTATCAGTCAAGTTGAAACAGTAGAATCCTTTAAATTCTTCACATCCGTGACTATGTCTTAAGAGGAGGTAGTCTATAGTTGTGCCATATTCTAATATTGCTTCTTTAACTTGTCTTAGTTCTTGACTGATGGCACTAATGGCTTGAGAGGTTGCATTCAATGCTTTTATCATAGCACATATTAATCTACTTATTTCTATGACTGGTATTACAAATATAGTCAAGGATATATAGAGTGTACTAAAAAGGTATACACACTTTAACAACTGATAACTCACTTAATTTTCCTCCTTTTAAGGTTTAACTGATTTGAAATAATGGGTGAAGCCAGACTATGTTTTGAACAAAGAAAATTTATCACTAGACTTTTTTTTAATGGGGCTACATAAAAAAAGTTTACGGTACACAACTGGCAGTAGTTGATGAATTGAAGGCTCACAAATACTGAACGAAATGATTCTTGATGTTTGCAATTCCATTACTTCGAGTTATCAGCAGTGCCTGGACCATAATGGTCATCAGTTTGAAAACAAGTATTGACCCCCCCCAAAAAAATTATTCATTTCTACAGATTCTTGTAAATTTGAACATGAACTGTATGTTAATAAACACTGACTTTATAATCATTCAAAGTGTGTATACATTTTTTTGGGACACCCTGTATCCAGTGGCACTAAAAAGGTGCAAATCACTGTTACAATCAGGTTCCAGGGAGAGTTCCATCACGCCCCAGTGGAGTGGGGCTTCTGAGGCATAGGCACCATCAGTCTTCCTAGAGAACATGGTTCCCAGAACTGTGTGCTGAAGCATAGGAACAAGCAGTCCTTCCACATATTAGAAACTATCCTGCAGGCAATTTGATGTGACCAAAAGCATAAGATACATTCGTGGTGGTGCTGCAATTCATTTCCACGCCTGCTGAAAGCATAAAACAGTTTTTAGTGCAGTTGACAAAAGTTGTATACTCTCCAGCTGGGCCTACCTTAGTGACTCTTAAGGAAAACATTTCCCTGTCATTTAGAGTTACCATAGGTCCCCAGTTATAAACATCGGAGTAGATTGTGGTCTTATTGATATGCTGAAACAAAGAATAATTTCCAAGGCTTTCCAGGGGAGTACAAGATACCTCCAAGACATGAAGTGAAACTTTGTTCAACATAGGTTCCTCCTGCAAGACAAAAGAGATGTTTAGAACATTTTGTTTGCTAAATATACCCAAATATTTTCATCTCATTTGAAAGGAGTGAGTTCTCCATAACATGGGGTTAAGCAAAGAGTAATGAAAAAAATAGAAATAATTGGTTTCAGAATGGTGGTCTGTTGTTCTTCCAGTACTTGTTTTACTCTGGTGTAATGAATCCTGGTTTTATTTCTGCCAGCTTCACCGAGGTTGGGGTGGTGGGAATACATCCCAAGATCCAGTCCACTTTTCTTCTAGTGACTCTCTGGGGACCTCTCTTCCAAGTCTCGAGTAGCAAATTTTCTTCAGCCTCAAAGGAATGCAGCGAACCTGGGGAGGAGAGGTCTCTAATACAAGCAAGGTCATTCATTACAGCTAAGGTCTGACTTAAATGTTGTTTACCTTAAAGAGTTCTTTTTTTTATTGTTTAAAGTATTACATGTCTTTTTCCCCCCAAATACCCCCCCCGCCACTCCCACCCCTGAGCGCAAGCCCCTATGCCCCAGTGTCTGTTGGCTATGCTAATATGCATGCATACACGTCCTTTGGTTGATCTCTAACCACCCCCCCCCCCCCCGCCTTCTCCCTGAGGTTGGACAGTCTGCTCAGTGCCACCTTGTTTCTGGATCCATTTTTGTTCATCAGTTTATGTTGATCATTATATCCCACATATGAGTGAGATCATGTGATATTTATCTTTCTCCGATTGGCTTATTTCACTTAGCATAATGCTTTCCAGTTCCATCCATGCTGTTGCAAATGGTAAGAACTCCTTCTTTTTTACCGCAGCGTAGTATTCCATTGTGTAGATGTACCACAGTTTTTTAATCCACTCATCTGCTGATGGGCACTTAGGCTGTTTCCAAATCTTAGCTATTGTAAATTGTGCTATGAATATAGGGGTGCATATATCCTTTCTGATTCGTGTTTCTGGTTCTTGGGATATAGTCCTAGAAGTGGTATTACTGGATCAAATGGGAGTTCCATTTTTAACTTTTTGAGGAAACTTTATACTCTTTTCTACAGTGGCTGCACCAGTCTACATTCCCACCAGCAGTGCATGAGGGTTCCTTTTTCTCCACATCCTCGCCATACGTGTCGTTTGTTGATTTGTTGATGATAGCCATTCTGACAGGTGTGAGATGGTACCGCATTGTTGTTTTGATTTGCATCTCTCGGATGATTTGTGACTTTGAGCATGTTTTCATATGTCTCTTGGCCTTCCTTCTGTCTTCTTTCGAAAAGTATCTATTTAGGTCCGTTGCCCATTTTTTTTTATTGGGTTGTTTATCTTCCTTTTGTTAAGTTGTATGAGTTCCCTGTAAATGTTGGAGATTAATCCCTTATTGGTGATAGGTAGCGATCAGTATTAATGGTTCCACCTGGTTTTAGAAGCTCATAATACACCACACCTTCCTGATCCCACCAAACGCAGAGCATTGTCTTCTTTCCAAAGTGATTTGGCCTTGAAGTCGATGTTGATATTTGACCTGGATCAACCCATGATTTTGTGCATTTGGGATTCTCAAAATAAATCCACTTTTCATCGCCAGTCATAGTTCGATGCAAAAAAAGACTTTCTTTCATGCCGTTGAAGCAACATTTTACTGATGACTTTTGGCTTTCCATTTGTCTTTCTTTCAGTTGATATGGCACCCATTTTCCTTCCTTTAAAATCTTTCCTGTTGCTTGTAAATGATTGGAAATTGTTTGCTGAGCAATGTTTAATCTTTCTGCAAGTTGTTTTTGAGTCTGACATGCATCTTCATCCAATACTTATAATTTTTGGTCTTCAAACCTTTTCAGTTGACTGGGACATTCTTTTTCTTTCACTTTAACATCATCACTTTTAAAGCATTTGAACCAGCATTCAAATATCTTGAGATGGAGCATGGTCATCATAAGCTTCCCAAAGTATACAATAACTTTCAGCAGCACTTTTCTTAAAAAAAAAAAAAAAGTAATGAATTAAAACTTCCCGCAAATGCTCTTTTTTTTTTGGCACGAAATTCTACATTTTTAAGTGTAGAAATATCTATGATGTTAACACCTTCAGAAAGTTTGACATGATGTTTTGAAGCTTGTTGTCAATACAACAAAATAGTATACATATCAAATTGCATATATATAAACATATGTGTAACTCCATCTATTGAAAAAAATCCACATTATTAACCAGTAACCTAGTATATGTATACAAATAGAACATAGTTATTATTATTTTATTGGCCAAAGCTTCCCAGGTGATTTCAAGCATATTAAATAGGCCTAATTAGTTTTTTTAAAAACTTCTCTTTTTTAAGAAGAAAGAATAAATCTTTGAGGTATTCCAGGGCCCCATTGGAATACTTCAAAGTCATTTCTCGGTTTTAAAAAGTCTCTTAAAATTTAAACTTTGGGAAGGTTGCCAAACTTAACCAAAAGATCATAACATCAACTTTTCATAAACCTGGGTAAAACAAACATATTTTATGGCAATAACTTTAAAAGATGTCAATAAAACTTAAACTGATTTTACTACTAAATATTTTGTGCAGACCACAGGATCCTGCTTATTAATCTATGTAAGTATTTAATTTCTTTAGGCCAATAAAATATTACACCCTAGTTATACCATCTGGAGGCAGAAAACACACCAATATAGTAAAAATCATCTTCTTTAATCATCTATACTAATAAAAGGGTAATATGCTAATTAGACTGGGAGACCTTCCAGACGTCCTTCCAGACAAAGCCATGGTGGTGGGACGGAGGCAGAAGTGGTTAGGGGCGATCAGGCTGCAGGGGAGGGCAGTTGGGGGCGAGTAGGCTAGCAGGGTGGGGGCATTTGGGGGCAAGCAGGCCAGCAGGCAGAGTGGTTAGGGGCAATTGGGCAGGTAGGCAGGTGAGTGGTTAGGAGCCGGTGGTCCCGGATTAAGAGAGGGATGTCCGACTGCCGGTTGGGATCGGGCCTAAACTGGCAGTCCAACATCCCCCGAGGGGTCCCAGATTGGAGAGGGTGCAGGCCGGGCTGAGGGACATCCCTCCTCCCCACCCCCCCCCTCCCGCCCCCCGCCATGCACTAATTTCGTGCACCAGGCCACTAGTAATTTTATAAGCCAAAACTTGCCCAAAAGGGCTATTTCCCAGAATGGAGGCTCTTCCCCCCATTCTACCAGATGGAGCTCTGTAGATCACACAAACCAAACCAGAAGGGACCGTAATTCCTGCTGACTGACCTGTCATAACCCCGAACTGTAATCCTGAACCAGAAAGCACATCAATTCAATTGAAAGTGAAGGCAGCCCGGCCGGTGTGGCTCAGATGATTGAGCAACATCCCATGCACCAGGAGGTCACCCATTTGATTCCCCACCAGAGCACATGTCCTGGTTGCCAGCTTAATCCTCCTCTTGTGGGAGGTAGTTGATTGGTGTTTCGCCCTGATCAATGTTTCTATCTTTCTCTCCCTTTCCCTTCCTCTCTGAAATCAATAAAAACATCTTTTTTTAAAAGTGAAAGTGATGGGTTGGAGAGAGTCCCCAAATGAAATCACTTGGCAGATGCTAGGGAGTCTCCAAATCCACACTCCAGGGCCCTCCAGTCCAGGCAATCAATGGGACTCTGTTAAATATCCAAACTTCCTGGAGAGTCCTGAAGCTATCCCACCAGAGTTGCCAGAATATGAAACCAGAAAAGTTGGCATTCATGGTACCTGTCACTACCAGAACCAGTAAGTAGAAGGTTTAAATCTTTATGGGCACTTTATTCAGATGGTGGAGATCTAAGAAGATAGTGGATTATGTGCTCTAAGGACAGTCTTAACATCTTACCTCAAACCAACCTTTTTTATAAGGAGAAGAAAAGTGTAGGTAAAGGATTTGGAATTCAGGGAAATAGGATAATCAGATAAAAGCTGCAGTCCAGAGAGACAAAATGGCGGCGGAATAGACGGATTTGTCCTGAGCCTTGTCCTGGAGCAAATAGAGTGAGTGGCAGAAACAAGTGGGATTCAGCCCAAAATGGCGAAGGAAACGCAGCTGGTGAGACAGTTTGCAGCCAGGAAGGGCAGGGGTCCCCTAGATAAAGGTGAAATCAAGGATCTAGGCAAGAGAGTCTGCCGGACCTCTGTGCCTAGAGGGTCAGGGAAAACTGCAGGGTGCCAAGCCTTGTTCCTGAGGAAAGACAAAGCGTCTGACTGTGAAAAAAGAGTCCACGGGACTGCAGGAGGTAAGGGTTTTGGACCTTGGAGTCTGGATTTTGGAACTGAGCTCGGAGGCAGCCCTGAAGAGCTGGCCAAACTGCACAGTGCCGGCAAGAGAGGAGCTTGCAGGGAAGCAGTCCCTCCTCGCGCTGGGGCCTGTGCCTTTCTCCACTGAACCTAGTTCGTAGGATCTTTCGGATATACACACCCATGGCTGAGGTGTGGGAGAAGGTGTGGAGTTGTGGAATCTAGGGAGAGTAGGCGGTGGTCCAGGAGAGGTGGTAGTGAGTCTGGTGCTGAGTGATACCTGAGTTGCCATTTTCTCCTGAGGGATAGCCCCTCCCTCCAGTCTCCAGGCAACCAATATAGCCACACCCAGATCCCACCCTGAATAACCCAAAGGAATCTGAATACTCCCTGAGGTCATAGGAACAGGCCTAAAGATAAATCTTTAGCCCCAGCAACCGGAAACTGAGAAACAGTACAGTACAGATTACTGGAATCATAAACCAGCCTAAGGAATGACACTTCACTTTTTTCACTTCTATTTTTAATTTTTTATTATCCCTTTTTTCTTCTATGTTTTCCTATTTTTGTTTGTTGCTTTATTTTCTATTTTCACATAATTTTTCCATCACTATTTTTAATTTGCTATTTTTAATTTTTATACCATTTTTGAAATCAATTCTTTAATTTTTTTGGTAAATTTATTATTTTTTCTTATCATTCTCATTCTTCTCATCCACTTATTCCCTTTCTACTTCCTCAATACTAAATTGAGGTCCTCCCCATATTCATCCCATTCTTAATCTTATTTTCACTATATAAGCTCAACCTCTACAAATACTGCCCCAATCCTCTTTGCTGGGTGTGTGGTGTTTGTATTTTTTTGGTTTATCTCTTGGTTCTGTGGTGTCTTACCCCCACATACATATATATATATATTCTCCTTTTTATTCCTTTGTCTTTTATCCCTTATCTTTTTCTCTTTCTTCGATAGCATTTGTGCTCTCTTTTCTCTGCCCTAACTCTCTTTTCTCAGGTGGTCACTTATATTGGAATTATTAGTGTCATGTGTACATTTGTGCTTAGTTCCCTCTGTGTTGTGTCTTGTTGAGGTGAATTTTATCCTGTCTGGCCACGGGGCTTGAGAGCAAGCCACATAACCAGACACCTGGAGAGGAAATTCCATCCACGAATGGGTCAATAACACCCCAGACCCAATTATAGAGGCAGAAATAATGCAGCAGTGAGGGAAAGAGCATGAGTGAGTGAGGGAGTAAAAGAGGAGTGTGTGGTCAGGTGGAGTGTGTATGTGTGTCTGTGTGTGTGAGAGAGAGAGAAAGTGAGGCACAGTTAGATCCCACAAGAACTTCAGGGGCAGGCTAATCAGGCTCGCCTAACTAGGCAGTTTCTGCTACCATTGCAAATAGTACCGGGAGGCCAGCTTGTCCTCAGATGCCTAGCCTTTTTGAAGGGGAGAGCTGCTGTAACTGGGTTCCCAGCCTCAACTCCACCCAGAGTGCCCTCAGATAACACCTGGGACTCTACAGCCACCCCTGCACAGTCACCCTGGGCACAGGCTCCTGTGTGTTCAGAAGCAGGCTCCCCTCTGACTGGCCCAATGCTTTAGCCCAGGGCACTGCAACCATGTGAACACCAGACACATGAGCAGCCCGCTCCTGTCCAAGGAGCAGCAGCCCCCCGAGCAACCTGCCACAGGCCTAAGTGCAGCAGCCACACATGGCCTGTCCCTGTCCAAGGAGCAGCACCTGGGTGATCAGCCAGTTCCCCCGTTTGAGGAGCATCAACCACACGAGCAGCCCACCCACTACTGAGTAGCAGCAGCCCCACACAGCTGGCTCCCCTCTGAGGAGCAGCAGCTATGTGCACCCACACCCTGCACCTGTCCGAAGAGCAGCAGCTGTGCCGCACAAGCAGCCAGCCTCCTTCCAAGGAGCAGTAGCTATGCAAGGAGCCTGCCCCTGTCAAAGGAGCAGCAGCTGTGTGAGTAGACTGCCCCTTTCTGAGGAGTGGCAGCCACACGAACCGCCTGCTCCCTTCTGAGGAGCAACAGATGCATGAGCCGCCTGCCCACATCCGAGGAGCAGCAGCTGTGTGAGCAGCCCACCCCCTTCTGAGGAGCAGCAGCCACACAGTAGTCTCCCCAATCTGAGGAGCAGCAGCCACATAAGCAGACCGCCCGTGTCAAAGGAGCAGCAGCCCTGTGCAGTCTGCACTGGTCTGAGGAGCAGCACCCACATGCAGCCTGCACCTGCCCGACGAGAAGAAGCTGGGTGAGTGGCCCGTCCCTGTCCAAGGAGCATCAACAGCACGAGCAGCTCACTCCCACGTGAGGAGCAGCAGCCACACGAGCAGACCGCCCCCTGTCTGAGGAGAAGCAGCTGCATGAGCAACCCACACCCGTACGAGGAGCAGCAGCCCTGCAAGCAACCTGACCCTGTCCAAGGAGCGGCAGCATCATGAGTAGCCGGTCCCATCTGAGGAACAGCAGCAGCACACAGCCAGTCTCCATCTAAAGAACAGCAGCCACGTGAGCAGTTTGCCTCTCCGAGGAGCAGCAGCCATGTGAGCAGCCGCCCCCCGTTCAAGGAGCAGTGTACACGAGCAACCTGTCCCCATCCGAGGAGCAGCAACCTCATAATCAGCCCACCCCATCCAAGGAACAGCAGCTATACTAGCAGCCTCCCCCACCAGCCAGAGGAGGCACCACTGCTGCTAATAGCACCCACCAGAGGAGTCGCTGCCAACTGAGAGGCAGTTGCTACCGTGACCGCCCGAGGAGCAACCGCAGCCAGAAAAGCCACTGCCACCCAAGGAGCAGCCCTGCACAGCTCGACATCTAGATCAGTTGGTGAGACCAAAAATGGGTAGACAAAGATACCCCCAAAGGAAAGAAAAGAATCGCCAGGAAAGCAGCTAAGTGAAACAGAGGCATGCAATATGTCAGAAAAAGAATTCAGAATAAGGGTCATAGAGGTCATAAACCAGATGGAAGAAAAAATCAACACCTTATGTAAGAATCAAGAAGAAATGGATGAAAAAACCAACTTATGTAAGAATCAAGAAGAAATGAAGAGCGAGATAGCTGCAATAAAAAACACCATGCAAAGTTTCAACAATAGACTAGGAGAAGCGGAGGACCGAATTAGCGAATTAGAAGACAGGGAAGCAAGACACAGCCAAACTGAATTGCAACTGGAGAAAACAAATTAAAAGACAGGAGGAGAACCTAAGGGAGCTATGGGACAACATGAAATGAAGCAACATACGAATAATAGGGGTGCCAGAACAGCAGGAAGAGGAACAAGGGTTAGAAGACCTATTTGAAGAAATAATGTCAGAAAACGTCCCTGATGTGGCAAAGAAAAAAGTCACACAAGCACAGAGAGTCCCAAACAGGATGAACCCGGAAAGACCCACACCAAGACACATCATAATTACAATGGCAAATATTCAGGACAAAGAGAGAATCTTAAAGGCTGCAAGAGAGAGACAGAAAGTTACATACAAGGGAGCTCCCATTAGATTATCAAGTGATTTCTCAACAGAAACACATCAGGCGAGAAAAGAATGGAAGGAAATTTACAAAGTGATGCAAACCAAGGGACTGAATCCAAGAATACTCTATCCAGCAAGGTTATCATTCAAAATTGAAGGGGAAATAAGGAGCTTTACAGACAAAAAACCACTAAGGGAGTTTATCACTACCAAGCCAGCAATGCAAGAAATACTAAAGAGACTGGTGTAAAAAGAAAAAATAAAGAGGTAAGAAGGAACACAGACACAAAAAGTAAAAATGGCTACAAGTACCTTTCAATAATAACTTTAAACATAAACAGACTAAATGCTCCAAGTAAAAGACATCAAGTGGCTGAATGGATAAAAAAACACAACCCATATATATGCTGTCTACAAGAGACCACCTCAGAAAAAGGGACTCATACAGACTGAAAATGAAGGGATGGAAAAACATCTTTAAGGCTAATGGAAATGAAAAAAAAAGCTGGGATAGCAGTACTTATATCTGACAAAATAGACCTCAAAGTAAAGGCCATAATAAGAGATAAGGAAGGCCACTTCATAATAATAAAGGGATCGATACAACAAGAGGATATAACTCTGATAAACATATATGCACCCAATGCAGGAGCACCAAAATACATAAAAAAACTCCTGGAAGATATCACAGGAGAGATCGACAACAATACAATCATAGTAGGGGACTTTAATACACAACTGACATCACTGAATAAATCCTCTAGACAAAAAATCAGCAAAGAAACAGCAATTCTAAATGACTCACTAGATGGACCAAATTGACATCTTCAGAGCATTTCACCCCAAAGCCATGGAATATACGTTCTTCTCAAGTGCACATGGCACATTTTCAAAAATAGACCACATATTGGGTCACAAACAAAGTCTTCCCAAATTCAAAAAGATTGAAATCATATCAAGCATTTTCTCAGACCACAATGGCATAATATTAGAAATAAACTACAATAAAAAACATTCCAAAAAATTCAAACACTTGGAAGCTGAATAACATGCTATTAAACAATGATTGGGTTATCAATGAGATCAAAGAAGAAATTAAAAACATCCTGGAGACTAATGACAGTAAAAACACAACAATACAAATGCTATGGGACACAATGAAAGCAGTCCTGAGAGGGAAGTTCATAGCTCTACAGGCCTACCTAAAAAAAACACAAGAAAAAATGGTAATAAATCATCTAACTCAATAACTCAAAGAATTAGAAAGAGAGCAACAAGAAAAGCCCACAGTGAGCAGAAGGGAGGAAAAATAAAGATCAAAGCAGAAATGAATGACATACAGACCAAAAGATCAATGAAACCAAGAGCTGGTGTTTTTGAAAGGATAAACAAGATTGGTGAACCTCCAGCCAGGCTCACCAAGAAGCAAAGAGAGGATCCAAATAAACATAATCAGAAATGAAAGAGGTGAAATAACAACAGACCCCACAGAAATACAAAGGATTATTAAAAAATACTATGAACAACTCTATTCTAACAAACTAGACAACCTGTAGGAAATGGACACATTCCTATAAAAATACAACCTTCCAAAACTTAGGAAGATTCTAAAAATATCAATAGGCTGATAACTATGGAAGAAATTGAAGCAGTCATCAAAAAGCTTCCAGCAAACAAAAGCCCCGGGACAGATGGCTTCACAGGGGCGTTTTACCAAACATTCAAGGAAGAACTAAAACCTATCCTCCTCAGACTATTCCAAAAAATTCAAGAGGAACACTTCCAATCTCCTTCTATGAAGCCAGCATCACCCTAATACCAAAACTAGATAAAGATAACACAATGAAAGAGAATTACAGGCCAATATCCTTCATGAACATAGATGCCAAAATCCTGAACAAAATTCTAGCAAATTGGATCCAGCACTACATCAGAAAGATCATACACCATGACCAAAGTAGGATTTATCTTGGGGATGCAAGGATGGTACAATATCCACACATCAATAAACGTAATACATCACATAAACAAATTGAGAGATAAAAGTCACATAGTCATCAATTGATGCAGAAAAAGCATTTGACAAAATCCAACACCCTTTCTTGACAAAAACTCTCAGCAAGGTGGGAATAGAAGGATCATACCTCAACATAATAAAAGCCATATATGACAAACCCACAGCTAACATCATACTCAATGGGCAAAAACTAAAACCATTTCCCCTAAGAACAGGAACAAGACAGGGATGACCACTCTTGTTCAACATAGTGCTGGAAGTACTAGACATTGCGATCAGACAAGAAGAAGAAATAAAAGGCATCCAAATTGGAAAAGAAGAAGTAAAACTGTCCTTATTTGCAGATGACATGATACTGTACATAGAAACCCTAAAGACTCCATCAAAAAATTATTAGACTTAATAAATGAATTCAGCAAGGTAGCAGGATACAAAATTAATGCCAAGATTTCTATGGCATTTCTATACACCAATAATGAACTTACAGAAAGAGACTAAAAAAGCAATCCCATTTACCATCGCACCAAAAAATTAAGATACCTAGGAATAAACTTAACTAAGGAGGTAAGAGACCTATATGCAGAAAACTACACGACACTGAAAAAAGAGAAGAAGACATAAACAGATGGAAGAACATACCATGTTCATGGATTGGTAGAATCATCATCAGCATCAATATCAAAATGTCCATACTACCCAAAGCAATCTATAGATTCAATGCACTTCCCATTAAAATACCAACCACATATTTCACAGACCTAGAAAGAACTTTCCAAAAATTCATCTGGAATAAAAAAAGACCCCGAATAGCTACATCAATCCTGATAAAGAAGAACAAGGTAGGCGGGATCTCAATACCAGATATCAAGCTGTATTACAAAGCCACTGTTCTCAAAACTGCCTGGTACTGGCACAAGAACAGACATATAGATCAATGGAATAGAATAGAGAACCCAGAAATTGACCCAAATCATTATGCTCAATTAATATTTGACAAAGGAGGTATGAACATACAATGGAGTCAAGACAGTCTCTTCAGTAAATGGTGTTGGGAAAATTGGACAGATACATGCAAAACAATAAAACTAGACCACCAACTTACACCATACACAAAAATAAACTCAAAATGAATCAAGGACTTAAACGTACGATGGGAAACAATAAAAATACTAGAGGAATCCACAGCCAGAAAAGTCTCTGACATATGCAGAAGCAATTTCTTCACTGATACTGCTCCTAGGGCAATGGAAACTAAAGAGAAAATAAACAAATGGGACTACATCAAAATGAAAAGCTTTTGCACAACAAAGGAGACCATCAATAAAACAACAAGAAAGCCCACTGCATGGGAGAACATATTTGCCAATGATATCAACGATAAGGGTTTAATCTCCAACATTTAGAGGGAACTCATGCAGCTTAACAAAAAGAAGATAACCCAATCAAAAAATGTGCAACTAATCTAAATACACACTTTTCGAAAGAAGACAGAAGGAAGGCCAAGAGATATATCAAAACCTGTTCAAAGTCACTAATCATCAGAGAGATGCAAATCAAAACAATAATGTGGTACCATCTCACACCTGTCAGAATGGCTATTATCAACAAATCAACAAATGACAAGTGCTGGTAAGGATGCGGAGAAAAAGGAACCCTCATGCACTGCTGGTGGGAATACAGACTGGTGCAGCCACTGTGGAGAACAGTATGGAGTTTCCTCAAAAAACTAAAAATGGAACTCCCATTTGACCGAGTGATCCCACTTCTAGGAATATATCCCAAGAAACTAGAAACACGAATCAGAAAGGATATATGCACCCCTATGTTCATAGCAGCACAATTCATCATAGCTAAGATTTGGAAACAGCCTAAGTGCCCATCAGCAGATGAGTGGATTAAAAAACTGTGGCAAATCTACACAATGGAATACTATGCTGCAGTAAAAAAAAAAAAAAGGAGTTCTTACTGTTTGCAACAACATAGATGGAGATGGAGAACATTATGCTAAGTGAAATAAGCCACGCAAAGAAAGATAAATATCACATGGTCTCACTCATTTGTGGAATATAATGAACAACATAAACTGATGAACAAAAATAGATCCAGAGACAGAGAAACATCAATCAGAACTTCAAACCTCAGGGAAGGTAGGGAATGGTGGGGGTAAGGGGGAGAAATCAACCAAAGGACTTATATGCATGCATATAAGCCTAACCAATGGACACAGACACCAGGGGGGTCATGAATGGGAGGTGGGGGTAATGGGGGAATAAGAACACATGTAATACCTTAATCAATAAAGAAATTTTTTTTAAAAAGCTGCAGTCCAGCGATTTTCCTAGCATTCCTTTATCTGCATCCTGGGTAGTGGACATTCTCTCCCTGGAGAACAATGGCTCAGATAACATTTTTTAAAAATATTTTTTATTGATTTTAGTGAAAGAGGAAGGGAGAGGGAGAGAGGGAGAAATGCATCGGCTGCCTCCTTCATGCCCCCTACTGGGGATCACACCCACAGCCATGTGCATGTGCCCAATCAGGAATCAAACCAGTGACCTTTTGGTGCATGGGACAGTGTTCAACCAACTGAGCCACCCCGGCCAAGGGCTCAGATACCATTTTGATCATTTCCAGTCTTCCTAGGACAGACACAAAGGTTCCTGGAATAATAACTTACTACATGCATTAATTACCATGCCTATTCTATATAAGAAAAGGCTAATATGCAAATCAACCAAACAGCGGAACGACTGGTTGCTATGAAGCACACTGACCACCAGGGGGAAGATGCTGAACACAGGAGCTGCCCCCTGGTGGTCAGTGTGCTCTAAGGAGCAATGAGCCCGGCTCATGGCTGGCGAGCACAGCAGCAGTGCCAGAAGCCTCTCCCACCTCTGCTGCAGGTGGGCAGTAAGGAACAAGGGGACCTGAACTGCGAGAGCCTCAGACTGCGAGAATTATGTCTAACTGCCAGCAGGCGGACATCCCCCAGGGGGCCCAGGACTGCAAGAGGGCACAGGCTGGGCTAAGGGACCCCCCGCCCCCCAGTGCACGAATCTCATGCCCCGGGCCTCTAGTTAACTATAAATAAAGCTAAAAAAAATGTAACTTCTTGAATTCCCCATCAATTATTCTCTTACATTGGTGGGTACAGGATTGTTAATAATTAACATTTATAGCATATAAGATGGTATATGAGCAACAACAATGTGGTCTCATGCTCTGGTGCCTGCAATGTGCCTTCAAGAGATCTGGAAAAGATTACTCTGACATTGCAAAGGTATGTTATCTTAGATGCACAAAGATAATAGACAATTCCAAAGTTAAAGATTGAACTTTGTCAAGGAAGCTTTAGGCCTAGGACATGACTACCCACCGTGACCATCACTTAGTGAAGACTTTTTACATTTAGACCACCCTGTGTGGTTACTTTGGACTCTGGGTTCAGGTGTAGTATGTGATCCCTTTTTTTGTCCACTAGACCAGTGGTCGGCAAACTGCAGATTGCGAGCCACATGCGGCTCTTTGGCCCCTTGAGTGTGGCTCTTCCACAAAATACCATGGCCTGGGTGAGTCTATTTTGAAGAAGTGGTGTTAGAAAAAGTTTAAATTTAAAAAATTTGGCTCTCAAAAGAAATTTTAATTGTTGTTGATATTTGGCTCTGTTGACTAATGAGTTTGCCAACCACTGCACTAGACTACAGTGTGTAAACTGTCAGTAAATCCTGTTACTGCTTCACTTTTTCATAAGCTGGATACATATAGAGGCTTTTGTATGAGTGAAGTGTATGGCCAAAGACAAAATTTCATACTAATCCAGTGATCATGCTGGAACCACATAAATAACAGCACAAAAGTATATTTATTTTACTGATTCTAAAACATAGTTGAGCATCCTGAGCATATTAATGTTCCATGAATACTTGTCTTATAAAATCTTTGTTTCTAGGTAAATGACAAGTCAATAGCAGTTAATTCAGTTATCATAAGAAGAGAGCTTGCCCCCTCCCCCTCAACCGCATAAATGAGATTCTAAGCCACAAAACTTGTTTCAGAGTAAAGACGTACCTGAGTTTCTTAATTTATATTCTGGTGCTTTCAGCCTTACTATGATGATTAGTGACTTGGTAGTGAAGCATAATCTTTACAGTGGCTAAATATACTGGCATTCCCTTCAAGAGATTCCAGGGAATTGGGAAAGTCCATTTTGGTTAAATAGGGTTTTTAATTAATATACAGAGTGGGGCAAAAGTAGGTTTACAGTTTATATGGAAAATAGTACAATAATCTATAATAATGTATAATAATAAAAACATAATATGCTAATTAGACTGGACAT
This sequence comes from Corynorhinus townsendii, assembly GCA_026230045.1. NCBI lineage: Eukaryota > Metazoa > Chordata > Mammalia > Chiroptera > Vespertilionidae > Corynorhinus > Corynorhinus townsendii. The sequence continues at coordinate 135,425,479 of JAPDVU010000002.1, read as the reverse complement.
CCTTCTGGATGACCTTCCTGACAAAGCCGGGGCTGCGAGGGAAGCCGGGGTCCCAGGTGCTGGAATAAAACCGGTGCCAGCAGCCGGGGAAGGAAGGCCTAGCCTACTCTTGCATGAATTTTGTGCATCAGGCCTCTAGTTAATAAATAAGAAAATAAGAATAAACTTTTTTGCATACTCATAGATGTAAAGCTACTTCTGCCCCCCATGTAATATTGAGTTTATTTTCAGTCATCCTGCTAAGTGCACGCAAGCTACCCATATGGGTGTGACATGAATATGTTTTATTCTAAAAGCTAAAATAACCATCGTTGTCATCGAGTTATATAGCTTTCTCTGTGAATATGTTTATGTGACTCTTGAATTAGAGTATTTTTGAGGCTGAAGGAATAGCAAGCTGGAAAGAACAAGACGGTGAAAATCAGACTGATCCTCACTTCAGTCCTTCAAAGGGAAGAGTTAGGGAAGGTAGTAAATGAAAAAAATATATAATTTATCATTGTAAGGTTTTCCCCTCTGATTTTTACCAGCTGCTACTTAATAAGTCATTTGGTGGACTTAAGAGTTGTATACTAATGAGACAATGGACATAAAGAAACACTAATAAAGAGCTTCCATTTCCCCACAATTCCTAGTTTGTCTAGTGAAACAAAGGAGGCTCTCTATTTAAGAATCAGTTTCTTGGTGGTTGTCCCAGAGATCTGTAATATAACACTTCTTTCCCAAGTTCAGGATTAATGTATGAGTTGCCTTGTCCCTCCTGTTACAGCCAAGAAGGATCACAAAGGATTTCCTGCCACATGCGCCCAGTTGGATCTTAGGAGCCCTGCAAAGCATTATCTGGCCTTTTTGCCCAGCTTGCTACTGGCCTCAGGAGTCATTTACGTTTTCATCCCTGGGGATATTTTAAAGTTACACAAATGAGACTTTCTCCTTTGAAAAACAAACAAAAAACTCATAGTCTAACATCTCCTTCTTTAACTTTTGTAATATATTTTAAATTCAACACACATGTATTTTCACATAATCAGAACAGTAAAATTTAAGTCTTTATTTCTCTGAGACTAATTTCGGCCATTATTTGAGAAACAATGAAGTCCACTAATCAAGTGAGATCATTAAACAAAGTGGAAGCCATGCTCTCATAACTACTGCAATTTCTCTTTCCACTGTATCTTCCTGAAAACATCTTTATTTTAAAGAAACTTGGGAATCTACATTTAAAAGAAAAAATAATCTTTGAGTGTTGAAAGGCTAAAACTAGGTGAAGACTTCCACCAAGAAAATTATTTTACAATTATGAGATCATGAAAAGAACAATTAGTACACTTTATGTATGGTTCTTTATTTTCTAGAAGTCAACTAGTTTCTAACAGAGGGATAGATTAATGTACACACTTTTTGTTATTGTTAATCCTCACCCGAGGATATTTTTTTCCATTGACTTTTTTAGAGAGAGGGGAGGTGGAGTGGAGAAAGAGAGAAACATTGATGTGAGCGACATTGGTTGGCTGCCTCCCATACTTGCTTTTAAAAGAAAATTTGCTAATATTATCTTAAATTACCTATATGACAAAATGGTTGTGCTCTAAGTTCATTTTAATTTTTATTTATATTGTTTTAAATAGACATTTATTCACTTTAAAATATTTCTTATACCCTGTTAAGAATTACACTGAAGATAAGCATTCAAAAGAATAACTTGCTTGCATGCAGTTGAACTAAAAAATTATTGAACAAATGAAATCACTGAAGTAACCTAACTTACCAAACAGAAATTATGTGTTAATTTAAAAGGCTGCAGATTTCAGTTTCACTGATTTCAGTTCTATCTGCCCAGTTCATTTCCAAATTATGCAGCAGTTCTACATACTTCAGATATTGGCACCATGTATTAAGCTAAAAATATGTTACTTTAGTTATCACTTACTTTATTATTGTTTTATATTTCCAGTAGTAGCTTCAAAAGTTTTATATAGGCAAAGAATGAAACAGCTGTCTAGTTGGAAGGGATGATGGGGGAAGGGCTTGAAACCTCTATTATTTAGCACTTGAAAGAAAATTGAGGAAATACAGCAAAATGCTTTCTATTCTCCTTTGAGTAGAAATGATTTATCAATAAGAAAAAAGGATAGTAATACTTCATAAAAGTGCTCATTTAGTAGAATTCAAAACAGTAGCTCAAGAAGAACCCAGAGCAGATTGTGACATGCAATGATAATTTTTTTAAAAATGGGGGTCAGAGACTTACATTTACATAATTGTCTTTTGATGCAATATTTTGGCAAAGGCAATGGGCTTAGTCACAAGTGGTGTATAATGGTAATAAATCATTTTTATCTTCTTCCTCTACTGTCTGTAAAATAGATAATACTTGTCAGCTCTTCTTTCCTCTCCTCCCCTCCCATAAATTTATCTTTTTCTATCAGTCCAATATTGGGAGAACACTTGGGCTGATGACTGAGTGTTTATGAGTTAATTAATATGAATTAAGGTGATACTCCAGAAGATATTTAAAATAACATGATATTCAAATATCAAAACTCTAACCATCATAAAATTCAAGTTGCCATCAAAAAAGGCCACTTTACTCACAGCTCAGGCTGCATTTTGCCATTTGATGATTTCTTTTCCTCTTAGAGCCTGCTAAGGATGTTCAATTTGATTTGACATTATCTGGATTAAAATGCTAAGGGAAAGGTATGATTTTCTTTTACCTCTTAAAAAAAGACTTTAAGCAGTGAAGTATAGATCAACTGTCACTTTATGATAATGCACTGTCAAACAAAAAAGTATGTGATAATTTCATTCACCAGGGAAATAATCTGGACTGCTCAGTTAATTCCTATGTTGGTTTGTTTATTAACTTGAAAGAAGGAAAATGTAAAATAGCCTATCCATATGACTCACAGATTATCTCTTGCTTTGTATTAGCAGTAAAAGAATATTTTTTTTACTTCACCATGAATATACTAAAATACTGTAGATATTTTAGAATAGATAAACTAGAATATATAGAAATAGACTAGATAGGTATGATTATTGCTTAAAAGGTTAGAAATAAAACCTGGCATACGTTTTTTTCCAAGAAATCATTAAAGGCTTTCCTTTGTTTTTCCATTGAAAAGGATACCACTTGTACATGCAGAATAGCCAACCTGCTTCCCCTCTGGTCAGTACTTGATAACCAAAGCACATACAAACAGAATCTCCTTTCATCACTATTGTTAATTATGAAAGAGCTTTATTCTCCGCCATGTCCCCAAATTCAAAAACTGGTACAGTTCCAGTGTGTCCTGAATAGAGCTATCTGGCTTTGGATTAAATCTCCAAGGAGCTTTGTATTCACTCCTACTTCCTGTGGAAGTAGAAGTAGTAATGATAATTACAAATATCTTGAATTGCACCCTTAGCAGCCTCGTTAGCCTTTTTGTTCCTCAAATATCTAGTAATGAGTCACTGAATGACTTTATTTTCTAATTTTGAAATTTACACATTTTGTTTTTCTGTACAGCGGATTTCATTTTTACTCACATGGAATTAAGGCAAGTTATTTAATATCTTTTAATGAGACCAAAATGTTACAAAAGAAATATATTTGGATTTTATTTCCATACTCTTGGAGAGAAGGCCATAACTTGCAAAATGATTAGAAAGAAACTAATACTCATTATTAAGAATATGTATTTATTTAGTTAAATTTCAGTTTCCTTAAACTTAGTAAATTGTTATGTAACTAATGAATTAATTTATAAATCATTTAAGCTATGTGAATATATTTTAAAGTGTTTAAAATCTGTTTTTGAGACTTAACAAGTCAGATATACTTGTCTCATATCTTTGTTAACCAGGGACAGATCTGAGCAGTAGCTCACTGTACTTTGTGTATGTACGTTTTATATTTCACTGGTTCCTCCCCTACCTCCTCACTAATTCCCTGCACTATCCTCTACCCATAACATACACTGATACCCAGACAGTCTTTTCAGGATTTCTTATGGGTTGTTCATGAATAACTCTGGTCGGTTATTTTATACATTTGTGCAGATAGTTCTCTTCTCTTGCTCAGATACCCTTTCGCTGGATGAGGCTGATGTTGCCATATTCCCCAAACATCCACCACTACATGTGTGAAGTGCTAATAGCCTGCTGAGCACTTCTGCTTGGCAGAGGGTCACAGTTGCTCTCATCAGGTATCACCCGCACTGTGCTGGGCACCACTGCGGATGCAGAGGAGCATGCAGGTACCAGATTCCACTCAGGATTCTGTGCAAAAGTTGAGGAGAATACCTGTCTCTTCTTTTCTGTTGAGATCACACAAAGCCTGTCATACAACCCCAATATCTTCTGTCAATTTAAGTACATCCCATTCTTTTTCATCACTACCCACAGGTATCACTAGCCATGAAGAATGCCAAGCAATAAGCTTTTCACCCTCTGAACGTTATTCCTCTCATGTCCAAAGCTTCGTTACTGAGACATCCTTGTCAGTATCTGACCACTCCACCAGTGCATCTCCTTAGGTAGGCTCCCTCCCAAGATGTTGCTCAGGCTCTAGCATGAAGTAGACTGCCCCAGCTCTATACAGAGAATTCTGAAGCCATCTCACGCTGTATAGTTATAGCAGGTGACAATGTGTGCACTCCCTCTGGCATATTAGAAAACTACTGAAAATACATGATTGGAAAAAAATACATGATTAAATTAGTAATTTTAAACATTGATATTTATCTCTTTAAAATCTTTTAAAAATATATTTTAAGAATTCTACTAGTTGGTTTCTGCTGAGTCATGGCTCTACAATTTTGGAATGACGGCTGTCTCAATATCCCTCTGCTTTAAAGTACAGCTATACTTTAACAAAGCTCTTTCAGTATCTCTGTCCTCTCTTCCTACTCCCCAATGCTCTTTATTTGCCATGTATATATTCATATATACATAATACTGGAAGCACTCTAAACCTGTCAAAGATGAGTATCGGCCCAGTCGTCATGGCTCAGTAGTTGAGTGTTAACCTATGCACCAGGAGGTCACAGTTAGATTCCCACAACCCGGGCTTGGTCCCCAGTGTGAGGCGGGCAGGAGGCAACTGATCAGTGATTCTCTCCCATTGATGTTTCTCTCTCTCCCTCTCTCTTTCTTTCTGAAATTAATAAAAAGAGTGTGTGTGTGTGTGTGTGTGTGTGTATATAAAAGGCTAATACGCTAAGTGTCCGACCATCCAGATAATAACATCATGTAGCAACACCCGGCTTCCTCTCCCTAGCGACTAGCCTCCTTGCAGTTTCTTCAGCCCAGGAACACGACTTGCTTTATAGCCAGGTGGAAGCATTTCACACTGTAACCAAATGTCTGTGAAGCGCCTCATCTCATTTGATCCTCTCAGAAGTCCTGGAGTAGGTAGATAGGAGACTCAATGGAATCCTATTTTCTTTTCATTAGCCGGAAAACGGAGATTTAGAAAGCTTAGAAACTTGACCCAACTGAAAAGAAGTAAGAAATGGTGGACCTTGAAAATGACTTCAAGGTTTTCTCACTGTGCAGAATATAGTCAAACACTGCTGCAGTTAAATGTTTTACCCTTTGTTCTCCCTGCATGATCTATAATAATAATATGCTTCGTGTTGATATTTACTGCTGTGTTGCTGACTATTACCTGAAAGAGAAGTTGGGGTGCTTCACTGGGCTGGAAAAAGTTTAGCTAAATCAGAAAGCAGGTCTAATTAAGCAAGTCTATTCTATATATATAAAAGGCTAAGTTGACTCGCTCATGCATGATACATATAAAGCTCTTGCTGCGCCAATCACACACGTGTGTTTCCATATGTCATTGTCAATCATGAATTTGGTTGACACTTCTATTATAGAGAAAGGGCAAATAGCGATATTAAAATATTTCTTCTAGTTAATTTTTTTTCAATGTGCACGAATTCATGCCCTGGGCCACTAGTGTGTGTGTGTGTGTGTGTGTGTGTGTGTGTGTGTGTATATATATATATATATAAAAAGACGAGTACTATCAAAGGAAAAAGAGGTCAAAAGTGGATGCCTGAAGTTTGCTAGCCCTATTCCTGGTATGATTTTGGTAAATTTATTCATTACTAAATGCATTCTCCAAATGCTTTATTGAGTTACAGTCTAGTGTGTGCCAGGTACAGAGGATCTTGACAACTTTGAGAAAAGGAGAGTGGTTAGGGAAAACCAAAGACGATTAGGAGCCATCTAGGGAAAAGGAAGAACATCTGCAGGGCACTCAGAAAGAGTGATGCATGGGGAGCTTCAGGTAACTAGATATGCCTGGAGCCCAGAGGGCACATAAGGCATCTTGGAGAGGAGATTTAGAAAAGTGGGTAGAGGTCATTGAATTTTGGCACAGTTAGCCAAAGAACTTAACAATTATTTGATTTTTTGAAAATACTTCAGATTTTATGCCAAACAGAATGCAAATTCTTCCTGCAATATCTAGTTGGAGGCCAATGAATTGAGGTTAAATGCATAGTGTATATGTCTGGACTATCTTAGTGCAGTCCACTGACAAGGTAGACTTTCCTTCCTCTGAGCTCTACACTGTATTATTTGTGTTATATTAAAATAACAATAACTAACAGCACTTATAATGATAAAAATAAGGAGGTTATCACTGGACTCGGCTTGCTTAGGGGCTTCGATTTTTGTATAATTTTACTTAATTTTAATTTTGTATATTTTTCCCTACTAAGGAAAAAATACCGTTTTTACTTTTAACAAAATGGTAATTTGACCAATAATTTGAGGAAAGACTGCCGCAAACCCACTGAGGGAAGTCCTGCATGGGTTTATTTGTTTTGATTGAAGAAAAAGTCTTCTCCGTGTGGGGATGGGTCATTCTTTACCGAGATACATTATTTCCATGGGTGTATTAGTAGATAAAGCGGAGTGGATTGACCCCTCTTGTACCCTCTGATCATGTATAGAGAAATATTAGAGTAGACAGCTACTGACGTTCCTGATCCTAAAGATAGCTGGATTTTGGTCACTTAGATTATATAATATGAAATTCAAGACTTAACTACTTTCTGCTAATTGCTGTTGAAAGGTGGTCTGATTACTATTTTTTCCAGCTTTATTGAGATCTAATTGACATGATATTGTGTGAGTTTAAGGTTAAAATATAATGATTTGATATGTTCATATGGGTATACCAAAAAATGTATACACACTTTCAGAGTTGATAGCTCAATTTTTGAAAATAAAATCTATTTTAATAAACACTGACTTCATAATTATTCAAAGTGTATCTATGCATTTTTGGGATACCCTATGTATTATAAAATGATTACCACCATCCATCCCTTCACGTAATTACCTTTTTTTTTGTGGTGAGAAAATTTAAGATCTACTCTCTTAACGTTTAAGTATATAATTCAATATTGTTAATTATATTCACAATACTGTGAACTCATTAACCTTATAACTGGAACTTTGTACCTTTGACCAATATCTCCCCATTTCCTCATTCCCCAGCCTATCACCACTTTACTCTCTTTCTCTGACTTCCACTTTTTTCCAGCCCACATATTTGTCTTTGTCTGACTTATTTCACTTAGCATGATTTCTTCAAGGTTCATCCAATTTGTTGGAAATTGAAGGATTTCCTTCTTTTTTGATTGCTGAATGATCTTCCATTGTATAGCCATACTACAGTTTCTTCACCCATTCATCTGTCAGTGGACACTTAGGTCCTAGCCATGTCTTGGCTGTTGTAAACAATGCTGCAGTGAACATGGGGTGCATATATCTCTTCAGGTTTCATTTTCTTTGAACATATACCCAGAAGTAGAATTACTGGATCATTTCAAAAAATTTTAGAGTGCTGGGGGGGCGGGAGCGGTTATGGAGAGGTCAATGGGGGGGGGGGGGAAGGAGACATATGTAATACTTTAAACAATAAAGAATTTAAATTAAAAAAATTTTAGAGTAAGTAGATAAAGTTATTTAAGATGTTCACTGAAATTTTTATAGGAATTGTATTAAATATATAGATTAACTTGAAGAGAATTGACATCTTTAAAATATTCAGAAAAAAATACAAAATGTCTTTGCATTTATTTGTATCATTGTCTGTATCCTTTATAGAGTTTTAAAGTTTTCTCTGTGAAGAATTTATGTGTTATTGGTTAACTTCTAGATTTTTTACAGTTTTGTTACTATTGGTTTTTAATTGGTTATTGCTAAAGTAGAAAGATGATAATGGGTTTTTTAGTCCTGTGTCTAGTAATCTCGCTGAATTATTAGGTCTAACAGTTTATTTGTTGATTCTCTTGGTTGTTTTAAGTTGATGATTCTATTGTTAGCAAAAATAAATATATTATCTTTCCCCTTTTAATACCTGTATCTTTTGTTTTTCATTTTTCATAGTATTGGCCAAGTACCAGGGTACACATTAGACATAGCAGTGAAAGTCTACATCCTTGCCTTATTTTCAGTTTTTTTTAGAGGATGCAGCTGAAGTTTTTGACATTAAATAAAATGTTCACTATTGCCCTAACTGGTTTGGCTCAGTGGATAGAGTGTCGGCCTGTGGACTAAAAGGTCCCAAGTTCACTTCTGGTCAAGGGCATGTACCTTGGTTGCGGGCACATCCCCAGTAGGGTGTGTTCAGGAGGCAGCTGATCGATGTTTCCTTCTCATTGATGTTTCTGACTCTCTCTCCCTCTCCTTCCTTTCAGTAAAAAATGTTCCCACAGATTCTATAATACCTTATTTTTAATCTTATGAAAATTACTCCATAAGATTTAGAGTTTCCATAAATAAGTAATAATTCCCTATTGCCTACCCTCTGTCTAACTTAGTCTCTTGCTCCCTCTAGAGTACAGTAGTGAGAGGTCGAGATGTTGAGTGGGTAGACTTCACAAAGGCAGTTTAGGGGTATCGGTTAAAAATGAATGAATACATTGTATAAAGTCAGCTGCAAGAAAGCAAAATATTTTTTAAGTCCACAATTAGTCATTCTGTAAACCTTCTAGTTGCATTCACAATTGTAAACATATTTCAAATTCATGAGATACTGGCTGGGAACAGTCTCTCAGGAGTCTACCAAAGAGCTTTCAACAGTGGACATCCATCCTGAGCCCTGGGAATAGCATGGAGACTCACTGTGGGATGGCACTCTAGTCTGTGTCCCTTGCCCCGAGAGGAGATTCCATGTTCTTGTCTCTCAGTCTTGACCCTGAAGTTCCTGGGAGACTTTCAGAGCTGTATCTGGTGAGTCTGAAATATGATATATTCCAGAGCTGGTCAGATCCCATTTCCTGACCTGCTGTCATTGAACACTTCAGAATTCGTTTTCTCTGAAATGTATTTCTAAAAAAGAATGTTAAGGATTTTGATACGATGACTTCTTCCAAACTTAACTCAGTTTTGTCATCTTAATTGCTTTTGCTCATTTTAAAAAGCAGTGAAAAAGGGAGTTGGTGGTGGAAAATAACTATTCTGATTGAACAATATTTTTAAATGGTCTATAACAGTGGTCGGCAAACTCATTAGTCAACAGAGCCAAATATCAACAGTACAACAAATGAAATTTCTTTTGAGAGCCAAATTTTTAAACTTAAACTTCTAACGCCACTTCTTCAAAATAGACTCACCCAGGCCGTGGTATTTTGTGGAAGAGCCACACTCAAGGGGCCAAAGAGCCGCATGTGGCTTACGAGCCGCAGTTTGCTGACCACGGGTCTATAAAACTACATCAACAAAATAGGACAAGATATCCAGTCACTGGATTTTTAAATGCCCATGGTAGATAAATACTAAAAACCACAAAATACTTAAAACATAAATAAAAGAAGGAATGCCAAGGAGGAGGAGTGAGTGAAGGAGAGAGGAACGGAAGGAAGAAAAGTGAAAAGATGAAGGGAAAAGTGGAATGAAGGAAGGAAAGGGAGGAAAGAAAGGAGTGCAAGAAGGTAAGAAAGGGAACAAGGAAAGAGAGGAAGGGAAGGAGGAAAGGGAAGAAAACTGAATCTGGAGTCCTGTCATTTAAAGATCAGAGAAAGCATGGTGGGATTTATTTAATCACATTGCTAAGAATTCTGATTGCAAGACTGCCTTTGCTAAAGAAAATCTTGGGTTCTCAAGAAATTCAGGATGAGGCCATCGCCACAGTTATTACAGAGTTTGTACCTTCAAGAACAGACCAGGAAATGGCCTCCCATTAGATGCCTCTGTTTTATGTTGCTTTCCATTTAGAGCTGGGTGGAAGTCCCAACCAAAACCTTCATGGCTGTCCTGTTTCCCGAGTTTTCTCTGAGGCAGGAGTACCTGTAGATCCAATCTGTCGGTGTTGGGAGTTGCATGTCACATGGCCAGGCAGAAGAAGGAGCAGGTATAGGACATCACCCGGATGTTATGAATCACCGCTCTTTAATAAGGATAAGCATGGAGGAAGAGATGGTTGCAGTTACGGCTAATGTGATAAGGTGGTGGAGGCCAGCTTGCTTTGAATTATGACTCTTTGATTAGATAGAGCCATTTCTGGTGCTCTTGATTCTTTTCTGTGGAATCATTTCCCTTGCGCATAAAGAACATCTGTAGCATACTTTGTGGTGCAGTTCTGCTAGCTTGTGCATATGTGAAAATATCCTTATCTCACCCTCACATTTGAAGGATATTCTGTTCCCCTCCCCTGGAGATCCCCAGCCACCATGATTTGCTTTCTGTCACATAGATAAGTTTGTATTTTCTAGAATTTCATGTAAATGGAAACATAATATGTATTCTTTTTTTTCTGTCTAGCTTCTTTAATGCAGCATCAAATTTTGACATCTATTCATGTGCATCAATAGTTCATTTCTTTCTGTTGCTGAGTAGTATTTCATTGTATGTCTGTACCACAATTTGTTTATCCATTCACCTGTTGATGGGTAATTGGGAGGTTTCCATTTTTAGCTGTTACAAAGAAAACTGCCATGAATATTTGTGTACAGGTCTTTGCATGGGTAGATGCTTTATTTTCTCTTGGGTAAACACCCAAAAGTGGAATGTTTATTTTCACTAAACTGCTAAACTATTTTCCAAGTAGTTGTACCATTCTACATTATCACCAGATGTGGTAGACAATCAGGGATACACAACTAAATAAGGCCCAACTGGCTTCCAATCTTTCTCTCCTTCAACTATTGCTATACACAGTCACAAATTGAATCCACAGTCATGGGACATGGACTTCACTAAGTGGGCAAGGAGAAATCACTAAAGTTGTTTTGGAAGTGGGCTCAGAGAATTGTTGTTTGGCAGAGAATTCTGTGCCCCGGGTACTTGGAACATAGCTTGGAGGTAGAAAGCTGTGGCCATAGTAGGCATTTCCCTGGGCTCAAAGGATTTTTCCTTTGTGGAGGGGTATGACCAAGGGTGACCAGAGTGGGGCCCTCTAAAGTATGGAGCTCAGGAGACCACCCCTTGCCAAGGTCCAAGGACAGTACTATTCCTCTCCTTCTGTATGCAAATTCTGACCATCTTCAAAACCCATCGTAAGTCATCCCTCCTACTGCATCTCCTATCATTGTGGCAGTTCTGTATGTCTCTTTCTTCTCGACTGTTTTCTATTTGCCTTTGTTTGTATTTATCACTTTCCCAATTTGTCTATAAGCTTTTGAGCCAACCACTGTGTTCTTTTTTTTCTTCATATGTCCAGCAAAGTACTATGTACACAACTGGTAAAGATGCTGGTTGAATGAAGTGCTGCAGGTTGTTCATGGGTTTTCCTTAGCTCCTAGGTTATGGTGTTAGTCTTGAGAGATTGCCCTACATGCTTTTGCATTTACAAATATAGGACCCAGTGTATAGTTACTAATTCATTACGCAAGCTCTTCTCATCACCTTTGCTAAGCATTCATCCTTAGCTGACTAACACTACCCAAACTCCATACTTACACTACGTTTTACCAAGCCAGGGTAAATTTTGATCTGATCTCATCTCACCATTGTCTTTTTACATTACATTCTTACTAACTGCATTAAGTAACCCAGAAACAAAGAAGTAATTTTTTTAGGTTTCTGATTTTCCCAGCATTGGCTTTATTTCTGTCATACAGGTCACTAGAGACCTGGCCATAAACGTTTCCCAAGTCGTATCTCACATTGTATTCGCATGCGCTGACCCTTCTCCCTCAGCTGCTCTCTTTCCTCTCCATCTGGATGATGCTGGGCTCTTTCAGAACTTGCCAGCAGCAGCAATTTTCCTGGAAGGCTTATCCTTTGAAGAGATCTGAATTAAATGTTCTACCTCTGTGTTCTCTTTTTTGTTTCATGTGTACAACATAATGATTTGATATTTTTATATACTGCAAAATGACCACCGCAATAAGTCTAGTTATATACATAGTTACAAATATTGTTCGTTATGATGAGAACTTTGAAGATCTACTCTTAGCACCTTGCAGATATACCACAGGGTATTACCTATAGTCACCCTACTGTACATCTTCATGACTTATTTATTTTATAACTGAACATGTGTACCTTTAGGCCACCTTCACCCATTATGACCCCCACCACAGCCCCCACCTCTGGCAACCACCAGCCTGTTCTCTGAGTTTGTTTTTTGTTTTATTTTATTTTTCATATGTAAGTAAGACCATACAGTATTTGTCTTTCTCTGACTTATGTATTCACTTGGCATAATACCCTCAAGGTCCATTCATGTTGTCAAAATGGCAAGATTTCCTTCTTTTCTATGGCTGAATGGTATTTCCTTCCTCTGGGTTCTTACAGCACATCCCTTTAAACCTTTCTCAGCATACTTAAGACACTGGGTAATTGTAGATTTACTTCTCTATTATCCTGTGTGAAGATAAGGACCCGTCTCATCTGACTTTGTATTTCAGCATCTAGCTGGCAGCACAGTAATGTTTAGATAACTGGTCAGTGAGTCAGTGAATTAATGACTGAAAGAATGGAATGCCCCTTCTCATTCGTTTTCTTAACTCTGCTCTCTCTTCGTGGCTTCCCTCATTTACTTTTGTTTCCGCTCTTCTGCTGTGACTACGTTTTTGCAAAGTTATAGATAGAATAAAATCTTTGTGACCTTTAATTAGAGTGTTCTTAGATCTACAGTTGTTGGAAAATGGATTTTGAACCTTAGCAAACAAACTGAAAATGTTTAAATATTTGTGGGTAGGTGTGGCAGTGAAAGAGAGATTTTATTGGTATTTGTTATGAGCGTGGGTACGTCAGTAAGGTTTTGCTCAAGAATTAGTGATCTAGACAGAGCTGCCCTATTCTAAGGGCAATAAAAGTCAGTCTGTCACACTAGATGTTAGGTAACTGATCTTCTTCAAGCCTGGAGGTCTCCTGAGATGCCCTTCATAGAAGCCAAAGATAAAAACACTTTAAAAACTTCAAGTTTTGTCCTAACCAGTTTGGTGCAGTAGCTAGAGCATCAGCCTATGAACCAAAGGGTCCCGGGTTTGATTCTGGTCAGGGGCACATACCTTAACTGCAGGCTCCTCCCCGGCCAGGGCCCTGGTCAGGGTTCATGCAGGAGGCAACCAATTGATGTGTTTATCTCACATTGATGTTTCTCTCTGTCTTTCCTTCTCTCTTCTACTCTCCCTAAAAATCAATGGAAAAGTGTTCTTGGATAAGGATTCACCACCACCACCACCACCACCACCACCACACACACACACACACACACACACACACACAAAAAAAAAAAAAAAAAAAACAAAAAACAAAAAAAACTTCAAGCTTTGTTTATCCCAGATACTCTTTATATCGATATCAGGGAATAATAAAGTCCCTAATCCACTGGCCAGCAGTAGTAGGTACTAATGAATGTTAGTCTCTAATCCTCATCCTCCTTCCTAAAGTTCCCAATGACAACGACCTAAGTTTCCTTGAAATTTCTCTTAGGATCTAATATGGAATAGGCCCAAATGGTGTGTGCCAGTTACTAAACATGTAGACCTTCTCTTCAGATACCAGTAAATTAATTTTCCTCTCTGGCACTTAACATTTTCTTTGAGAATGACATGCTCTTGACTGCAGTCCAGCTATTGATAATAGAGAATGTTCTGTATGAACATTCACATATAGTCAGGGGCCAACCCATAGGCCCAGAGTCCTCATCAAAGATCCCATTCCTAGGAACGTACTTTGTCTCTAGTTCACTTTGCTTGAGAGGGGTAGGGAACACCTCAGCAGGTCTTTTGAGCAGTATTATAGCAGACCAGCATGAATAGGAGCTGAATCTAGTGCCAGAAACTGGTTTATCAATCTTAAGATTCTTAGCAGAAATTCTCCAGTTCCAATCTGAATCCAGTTAAAGTGGCAATAATTAATCTTTGTACCCTAGTGACACTGTTTAATATTAAATAGATGTTAATGTATGAAAAAGTTTTGAAAACAAAATATAAAGATAATGGAAAAAATAACTGTAATGCTTAATTTCCTTATTTGAAAAGGAAGTGCCCTTTAAAGCTTTAGAATCAGCTACGTGAAATACAATTCAACTGAATCTCACTATATCCTGTAGGTTAGACTTCCCTGTTGCTTGCACACAACTTCTGTTAACTGTAGCAATAGAAGTTGCTTATGGAACTGCTTATACCTCTAAGCTTTGTAGAGGGAAGTAGAATTAAGGCCAACAAGCCTTCAGTGTTTAAATGTACCATGCCTGTTTTTTCAGAATTCTTCTTGCCTAAGGAAATGAAAGAGGAATTGTTTGCTTCCTCATCTCCGAAGCTTGTGAGAAATGAGGCTACATTTACTGGTTCAGTTTCCTGAAAACTTTGCAGTCAAACGTCCTTGAACCCAGGACCCTTGGAGATTCTTCTAACTGCACATTGTTAATAATGGTTTGTTTTGAGTTTAAAAAAAAAAAACAACCCACTTTAGTCATTGTTTTCTTTATCTTTTCAGGAGCTTCTAAAGGCCTTTGATGATGAAATCAATGCTTTTTTGGACAATATGTTTGGACCTCGAGGTGAGTGAGTTACCCGAGAACTTAATGTGGAAGGAACACAGTATTTTGTTATAGAAGAGGATTATGTCACTTCCAATGTCTTGAAAATAGTATGGTACCTAATGTTTAGAGACTTAACTTCTCTCACCTTTGACATCCTTCTCCCAGAGCATCCAAAGGCTCCGTTTCCCCTGGGATTAAAGTTCTGGGAGCAGGAAGCAGAACTAGAGCGCAGTGCAGTGTTTTCCTTTGGTGTCTCTCTGGCTACCAAAGTAGGTAGTAGCTTTCCTTCTAAATGTATGTTGCTTCTCTCCTGGCTGTACTGTCCATTCACATTCTACCTTCCTCACATGCAGTCATATATGGTCTTTCTGCCCTTGCTCTCTGAGCGTTCTCTGCCCAGGCCCCTTAGGTTGAGCTTCTAAACGCTCAGTCATTCCTCCGTCATCAATCTCTATGACTACTACAACGTGCCAGTTGATGTATACTTAGTGACTCTTTCCTCTCAACTCAGCACTGAGTGCTTGTAAGTTATCCTAACTAGTCTCCCTCTTCCAATCACTTATTAACTATCAGCTGGAATAATACTTTAAAGCTTAAGTCCTAGTATGTGGTGCTCTGGCTTAACACCCAGGGCCCTTTCAGGTAAAAGCCAACTTTCTTATATGGAATACAATTTGCCCACCTTTGTACATCTAGCCCCAGCTCTCTCCAACACTCAGTGCTACTTCCCCACTCACTTTGACCTCTGATGTCTTTTACTTTCTCAAATATATAAAATTCTTTCATATGCTGTTCCTTGAGCCCAGAATTCCTCCTCATTCATCTTCTAATATAGTGAGTTCCTTCTCATACTTCGGGTATCAGCTTAAATGTTACCTTTTTCTCTAACAAAGATGTCAGGGAATTTGCCCCTCTAAAGTAGACCTCTTATTATACTCTATTTCAGTCTCTCTTTATTTCCTTCATAAATAACCTCCTTGTTATTAATAGCTCTTTTTCCCATGAGGACAAGAACCGTGACTGTTCTCTCCAGTGCTTATTACAGCTCCAAGAACATAGTAGGCACTATATTTTGCAAATAAATGAATAAATTCTAAACAACATGTTTTGTTTCACTTGAGCCTTGCTGTATCACAAAGCTGTGGAAAATCTGCAAATTATTTCCTCAGCACTATTGGTGGGGGGAGAGGGGATAAAGAGATTTTCTGTTTCTCAAAACCTTTAAACAGAATCACTTAGAGATTATTTAGACCCCTCTCCAGTTTCTGTTCTAAGTGAAGGACTATATAGTTTTAATTAAATGATACCCTGTTATTGTATAGAACATTAAAAAATACTTTCCCATAGTCCTTAGTTCTGTTTTGCTTTTTCCTTTTCATCCTTGTGGTGACCCCGTGGGACAGGCAGGGTGGAACACCGTGTCTGCAACCTATTCAGTTAATACGTCTCTGCTCACAGCTGTAGTGGGTAGTATAAAGGGCATGATTCCTAACTTACACATGCAGGCTTCTTGGTGACAGTAGCTTTCTACTAGTAGTTGACACTCCCACTGGAGAGTTAAATAACAGTCTCTCTGAGCCAACTTCACACTGAACTTTGCCATTGGTGAGTTCATGGTAATCTGGAATTATGTGCCTGTGGAATCAATTAAGGATAGTATTACAGTTGTTTATTCAGCTGTGGTCATTTTTATGGAAGTTTCCTTTGTAGCAAAGAGGCTGTAAGATTGGCATTTGACAACCGATCAGTTGACCCCCACCATGACATCTAGACCATCATGAATTCTTGTCCCCTTCCTAAAGGTGGCACAAATTTATGTTGGCTGGTAGCCACCTGGTAAGCTTCTAGGTATCCCCAGGTCTTCTCTCATTTTACCTTCACCATATTAGTACCATCAGAGGATGTTGTTCTGGGCAAATACCTGACACAGATGAAGAGCTGACACCTCTCAAGTCCCAAAGATAGTAATATTCCAACAGGTATTTGCTCCCATATTTTAGTTAGATCAGTTATGTTCCTCTGTCACAATTTTGGCAAATATTTCTAGGACTATGACATAAGGAAACAAAAACTTCAGGTGCTGTATTAGGTTTGCAATATGTGCTTGACTCAGTGTGCCAATTAGTATACATTTAATTACAGATTAGTATATTTTCTCTCAGCACTACATGGATGTAAGTTATAAATGAGACAGAATTGAAATATAAGATCTAGTCTCTGTCTCATGGAGCATGTACTGTAGTTGAGAAGGTAAAAGTAGCACATCTGAAACCATTGGAGAGCCATCAAGTAAACCAGGGGTATTCGTTTTCTATGGCTGCAGTAACAGTGCCACAGACTGCATGGCTTACCACACAGCAGTTTATTCTCTCACAGTTCTGGATGCTACAGGTTTCAAATAAAGGTGTTGGCATGGCTGTGTTCCCTCCGGAGTTATAGAGAAGAATCTGTTCCGCCTCTCTCCTAACTTCTGGGTGTTGCCAGCAATACTTGGCTTTCCAGGCTTGTAGCTGCATCGCTCCAATTTCTGCTCCATCTTCAGAGTGTCCCTGAATAAAAACCTCCTCTTTTAAAGACACCAGTCACCTGGTCAGGGGCACCCTAATCCACTGTGGCCTCATCTTAACTTGATTACATCTGCAAAGACCTAATTTCCAAATAAGCTCATAATCACAGATATGAGGAGTTAGGACTTGAGCATATCTTTTTAGGGACTACAATTCAACCATAGTAGGAGAGAGTGTAGCAGTTTAGGGCAAGTTATTTAATTTTTTACACTCTGTAGCTCAATTATTCTCAGGTGTAAACTGGGGGTAACAGTATCACTTTGTGTCTGTTATCCTGATTATGATGATGGCATCACCAGTGTGTGCGTGTGTCCAAACTCATCAAATTGTACATATTAAATATTTATAGGATTCTGTGTCTCAGTTATATCTCAGTAAAGTTATTACAAATAATATCACCTATATAATAAGATGGATTGAGAGTTAAGTTAATGCACGTAAAAGGCTTTAGAACAGTGTGTGCCACAGAATGAGTGCTCAGTACATGTTAGTTATAATAGTATTATAGCCATAATAACATAAATTATGAAGTGGTGATTATTTGATGCTGATGAGGAGCTGTGGTTATGAAAGCACAGTAGGAAGTGGCTTCCTTCAGAAGGCAGGGCCTTAGATGTGGAGATTCACATTAGGAAGTGGCACATAGCACAGCCTTTTATGACTGATAATTACGAGCTAGTCTGTGAAAGGTAATGCCTGTTAGTCACATGAACGCTCCTTTTTTACCTTTTCATCCTTATCACAAAAGGGGAAAGTTTGCAGGATAAGTGATGGGACAGAGCTTGAAAAGACACTTTCCTTAGAAGTGGCATTCTGGAGGGTGGTGGTTTAAAAAGAGGCTGGTGGACAGAGTGGGGTAAAGCAGAAAGAGAGACTGAGGCTGAGGGAACCACAGAGATCAAGAAAACAGCATTGTCTCTGGAGAAACCAGCTCCTTACAACTCTTTACAGCAGGCCATTTTATAATCCTAGGCTAAATAATTTTCTTCATTTAAACAACAAAAAAGAACAATATAAAGAACAAAAATCATTATATGTCCATAATTATTTTCAGGTGTAACTCATTATATTATAGATCTATTATGTGTATTTGATGATTATTTTTTTTAAATCCTCACCAGAGGATATGTTTTTATGGATTTTAGAGAGATAAAGGGGGAGAGGGAGAGAGAGAAACCTTGATGTGAAACTGAAACATCAATCAGTTGCCTCCCCTACAAGCCCTGACCTGGAATCAAACCTGAAACATTTTGGTGTATGGGAAGATGCTCCAAACAATTCAGCTACACTGGCCAGGGCTATTATGTATGTTTTATTTAGGTTTTTAAATTTTCACTCTCCAGAGTAAGGGACACTTTTGATGTACCTAGGTTCTTGCCTCCTGGCTGTTTGTACTCCTAGTCCCTGGTTAAGCTTTGGGTGCTTGGCTTTATTTTCTGCTCTCAGTTCTGAATCATCAGCTCCAAGGCTTTGCCTTCATTAGCTCAGCTCTCATGCTTGTCATTCTGAAATCTCATTGCGCTCTTTGGATCAGCTGAACTTAAACCACTCTTGGTTTGCTGCACAGTGATCCTAGGCAAGTTCTAGCCAGCGAGGGTTTTAGGAAATAGGACACAGTGTCAATAAGCTTTCTCTCCTGTCTCCTCCAGGCTTCTCCCTAGGAGGCAGCAGCAAGGTATGGTGGGCTGGGCATCAGGTGTGAATTCAAATTCTAACTCTGCTGCTGACTATTGTATGGCCTTTGGCAAGTTACTAAAGCTTTCTGAGCTATTTCTTTACTCATAAAGTGGCATATTTACTGAGTTAGAGTAAATAAATGTAGTAATTATTTCAAAGTAGACATTCAAGAACTATTACTTCCCACCTTTGTTAATTTTTCTGTCGTTCCTTTCCTTAATGCTGAGTCACAGTGTCCCCTGTTGTATTTGGTATGCACCACCAAAATGTATGTGCCAATCTATATATCATAATAATAAAAGGCAAAGAGGCGTCATGACCAAAACGACTAAACGACCGGTCACCAGGAGGTACATGGAGCACCTCTTGGCCCGGTACCCCACGGGGCACCTCCTTGCAACAGCAAGAGGCGGGGCACCTTATCACACGATTTTGCGCACTGGGCCTCTAGTCTACACTAATAAAATAGTAAGATGCAAATTGACCGTACCTTCATGATGCCCACCAGCCAATCAGGAGTGAGTATGCAAATTAACCCAACAAAGATGGGTTAATTTGCATACACAGGCACCGAGTGGCCAGGGGCGGGGCGGGACGCTTGCATCATCACCATGGTGACAACGCAGGCGTTCTGTACCGCCCCAGCCACTCTGGGCCTCTGGTCAGTGTAGGAAGGCAGAAAGGGGGCTCTGGCCAGAGTGAAGGTGGTGCCGGCAGCCAGGGGAAGGAAGGCCCATTGTTGTACGAATCTTCATGCATCAAGCCTCTAGTATAGTATAAAAGGCTAAGTGTCCATCCATCTGACCGGTAGCTATGATGCACACTGACCACCAGGGGGCAGGCGCTCAACACAGGAGCTGCCATGATGCACACTGGCCATTTAAAAAGAAACGGCACCCTAGACCTGGCACCAACAAACCAACACTCAGCTTTCCCCAAGTGGGACACAGGTCCCGCCACCACCCTGGAGCAACACCCCACCAAATTGCAGCCAACACTGCCAAGACCCCATGGCGCAAAATGCAACCCACGGCCCAGCCTGGAAACGGTCACTGTGGGCACCGGGTAATGAAGTCACATAACAACACCAGGCTTCCTCTCCCTAGCGATTAGCCTCCTTGGAGTTTCTTCAGCCTAGGAACCCCACTTGCTTTATAGCCAGGTGCAAACATTTTACAGTTTAACCAAATGTTTGTGAAGTATTTTTCCATTCCTCATCTCATTTGATCCTCACAGAAGTCCTGGAGTAGGTAGACAGGAGACTCAGTAGAATCCTATTTTCTTTTCATTAGCAAGACGCAAATAATGATATTAAAATATTTCTTCTGCCCTAACCGGTTTGGCTCAGTGGATAGAGTGTTGGCCTGCGGACTGGGGGGTCCCAGGTTCAATTCCGGTCAAGGGCATGTACCTGGGTTGCGGGCACATCCCGGGGGGCGGGAGGGGGGGTGTGCAGGAGGCAGCTGATCGATGTCTCTCTCTCATTGATGTTTCTAACTCTCTATCCCTCTCTGTAAAAAATAAATAAAATATATTTTTTAAAAATATTTCTTCTAATTAATTTCCTTTCAATGTGCACGAATCCATCCACCAGGACACTAGTATCTTATTACTGAGAAGTGTTACTCTGCTAGATTCTCACCGTCTGTGTTTCTTTTCAGATACTCGAGTCAGAGGATGGTTCATGTTGGACTCTTACCTCCCTACCTTTTCTCTTACTGTCATGTATCTGCTTTCAATATGGCTGGGTAACAAATGCATGAAGAACAGGCCTGCTCTCTCCCTGAGGAGCATCCTCACCTTGTACAACCTCGGCATCACACTTCTCTCCATGTACATGCTGGTGGAGGTAAGTGCCGGGGCAGCTAACCTGCCTGTGTCCCATCACTTATCCCGTCACTGGGAGGCATTTAAAGCAAGCACACCCAGCATCCCAGAGCTGCCCGGGTGCTCAGGCTGCTCTTTCAGGTCCCAGGTACTTGTTCAGCACCTGATAGTGCTCCTACCAAAAGCCCCTAAGTCTTGTTTCTGACTTGAACTTTTCTTATCCAAATTTAGGCCTATTTCTCTAGTCCTTAGTCTTTCATTGTAATTTAAACTCACAATTTAGATCTGAATGGGTGTTTAAAGATCATATGTAATAATTTTCCCCTTTTATGGATTATGATACTGTGGCTTAGAAAAGTTACATGATTTACCTGAGAATAGACAGCTATTGAGTAACAGAGCATTTTTAAAAGTAAATACCAAATGCAGTTAGTTTGACTGAAATACAAGTATATTGTCCCCTAAAGAATACTTCCCACATCTTTGGGCTGCTGACCCTGGGATAGCTGTTTCTCAGAACTGACTTCTGGAGGCCTGAGTGGGCATCTCGGCTCACTCTAGCTGCCCTCATTACAGCATGTGCTCCCCATGTCTTTGTGAAGTGCCAAACCCAGGTATTTTACCAAAAAAAAAAAAAACCCCACAAAAAAAAATCATAATTGTCCTGCCTATACAACCTAAGGCCTGACAAACAGAGGGAGGGGGAGGGGAAAAGAGAGGAGGAGAGACAGAGGTAAACATAAAATATTTTTTAAGGAAAAGTTAGGATAAAATCATTCATATAAATTATAAATGGCTGTTTATGGCACAAGTAGGGCTGCCTTCCTTGTATCCTTGAACTAAATAATAATAATAATAAATCCTTATTGTTATTATGATATAATGTTAAATCCTTATTGTCTCACCTGTGGAGTTTAATATGTACATTAGTCTGAAATTCACCATTCTAATAATGGTAAACAACCATTACCTAAAATGACTATAATAAAACTCTGTGCCATGCCAGCACAGCCAAGGGTTCATTCAGCAAGCCTGAGGGAGGGCCGGCGAAGGACCAAGAAAAGACAGACAGAGAATAAGCTGGGTCTAGGTGGATCTTCTGTGCCTGGCTGAGGCCACATAACAGATCCAGACTGCAAGCTGAGCCTTTATTTTATAGTCAGAGGTAAACAAGTTAGTGGTCACCATAGTTACAATGTTTTTGTGAGTTTCACTTGTTTTGGCAGCACTTGCTGCACCTCCCATAGTCATTAGCTACCCAGGAAAGATGTAGGGAGTGTCACAAGATCAAGCTTGATTATGCTAAGATGGCTGTGCCCTCTCAGCTGGGACTTGTTTGTGGCTTTGCCAACAGGTCAGTCCGAGGCTTAACCCTATAGCCGCTCCCTACAAAACTCTAATAATGGAGTTAGGGATGTCTGTCGGAGAGCAGGAGATGGGTGGGGTTTGGGGTGAGGAAAGCCATGCTGACAGGTCTAAAATTACACACATAGGTGCTTACCGATTTACCTGACCCTGAAAGGAGAAGTTTTGTTTTAGGTTCTCTGCTAGGTGAATTTTAGTTCACAGATGAGCTTGTGAGGTAGTAATTTATCCCTGTATAACCAAGGGGAAGATACTCTTCATTGGATTGGATTGTTGTCACAGGGAGCAGCTGTATTAGAAAGGCAGCTCCAACACCTGCCGGAGCTCCTGTGGTGGAGTGAGGAGATCCAAATTCATGTCATCTGTCACTTCCTCTGTCATTTAGAGGAGGCACTCAGGCCTTCTGGACTTTAGGCAATTTATCTCTGATATGGAGATGTGGTACTTGTCCAAGAGCGCTCATGAGTGAGATGTTAGGGTTATCAGTTTCTGTTCAATGAGCACATGGTACAAAGCGTACTAGCCGGGGGATACAGATGGAGTGGCGGGTTCTGCATGCATGCTTGCAGATGAGTACAGCAGGAGTTAGTAAGTGTGAAAGGGCTTTGTACATTTTAAAGTGAATATCTGTCACCATCAACAGAAAGAAGAACAACCAAGTAAATGGTTTCTTAGGGAGAACGTCTGCATGGAGCTAGTTTCCTGCTACGAATTTTATCCATTTTCTCTTCTCACACTTTTGTATCTCTTGGTTCAAAATCACTACTATCAGTTGCTGCCTCCTTGTCTTCTCCGATTATAACCTCTTTCAGGGTGGGCATAAGGTCTTTTCTTTGATAAGTTTGGGATACATTTAATAGATACCAGTCGAATGATAAGTTACATTAATCTTGCTGACTTGTTATGCCCAGACCAGATGTCTGCATAGTCCAGAAAATTATTGCTAAAATTATTTTCAACAAATATGTATTGAGTTCCTTCCCTGTGTCAGATTCTGTTCTAGGTTCTAGAATAGAGCCTTTGCCTATTGCAGCGATTTTCAACTGGTGTGCTGAAAGAATTTTTAAAACATGCAGTACCACCCTAGCTGGCTTGGCTCAGTGGATAGAGTGTTGGCCTGTGGATCAAAGGGTCCCAGGTTTGATTCTGGTCAAGGGCACATGCTGGGTTGCATACTTGGTCTCCAGTGGGGGGTGTGCAGGAGGCAGCCAATCAATGATTCTCATCATTGATGTTTCTATCTCTCTTTCCCTTCCTCTCTGATATCAATAAAAATATATTTTTAAAAAATGCAGTACCTGACTATTTAGTCAGAGGCACTGGCCTCTTTTCCCTTAGATTATCAAATGAAAAAATTATAACTGCCAATACAATAGCCATCTGGTGTGAATGATTCAAAATTATACCAATTTTTTTGTCAGATCAGCAAAAAATATCTATTTTTGGTGTGTTGCAGAATTTTAGTAATTAGTTTATGTGTGCCATGAGATGAGAAAGGTTGACAATCACTGCCCTAGTGCATTGAAGGGTGATGGCTGGTGGTGGATGTAAGGTTCAAGGTTCAGGAAACGGGAGTTGGAGACCAAGGCATGTTAAAGAGGAAGTTTATTCCGCACTAACGGTGAGATTCATTACAGAGGAGGGTAGAAAGACCAGGATTAGAGGAGGGGGAGGAAAAGAAGGACCCAGCCAGGCTGACTCGCAGATTGGGAGAGCAGCAACACGTGTAGCAGTGAACATGCCTTTTGAGGGGAGGAACAGGAAGGGGTTTGGCCCAGGGCAGAACAGGAAGGGGTGGGACCCAGGGCACTCAGCACATGCTGATTGGTGGTTCAATGTCTCAGGGATGTCCCAGCGCAGACGCCAGTTACTTCATACTCCGCCCACTGGTTGAGAGAAGGGACGATCTATCATTCCAGGCTTTTGGTGATATTAAAAAAATTGAGAGTCCGGGCAAGGTCAGGGGGTGAAGGTCCGTTTTCCATAGCTACTTCCTGCTGAGAGGGGGTGTCGTTAAGGGCGTCTACCCGGGGTCTCAAGGATTCTGGTGCTAGGTTCTGAATTCAAGGCCAGATAGATCTCTCCCACCTTCTGGTTGGTGAATGCCTGCAGTCTGTTCTGCAAAAAACTAGTGAAACAGAGCATGAGACAGGGGCCAAATAGCAAAATTAAAGGAATAGATACCAGTGGGCCTAATGATGGGAGGAGCCATGGGGTAAGTGAGTGAAAAACAGGAAGTGTTTTCCATGCTGGATGAGGGGACAGCAGCATGGTTTCCCCAAGGGACTGGTTGGTGAAGTCTCAAGAGTGATCCTGTTGAGTCACTTGGGAGGTAAAAGCTGGTCCTGAGCTGCCAAGCATCACTTGTCTGGTTTTGCTGCTTTTCTGGGCCCGGAGCTGAAATACAACCTGGGGGGTAATGTTCTTGAGGAGGGCTGAGTGCCCCCTGGCTAGAGGGCTGGTCCTCGGGAGTCTTGGTCAGCTGGTTCTGGCCTGGGCAGAAACCTGTCAGTGTGTTCCTGGAGCTTAAGAAGGTGGGGCTCCTTAGTGAAGCCTGGATTCTGGTCAGGGCCATGGGCAGGAGGTCCTACCAGGAGCTGGAATTTCTAGAAAGAGTTTAGTTAGATGGTCTTTAAGGAGGCTGTTGATCCTCTCGATTTTACCTGATGATTGTGGGCAGTAGGGTATGTGCAGTTTAGTTAAGTCAGGATTAGAGAGAGGAAAATCTGAGAGTCCCGCCCAAGGTTGAGTGAGGGCCTTGACAACCTCGGGGCAGGAGTGCGTTGCCGTAGGATGGGTGGAGGCAGCAGAAAGGAGGGAGCAGGCCCTGAAGCCTGTTTCCAAGTCTCTAACCGCTTGAATTTAAAACTGCCACTTTTCCTAAAGATAAAGATCTAAGTTTCTGATAAGCCTGTGCCAGCAAGAAAGTTGTTCTCTAGGAAAGGTGGAGTGGGAGAGAGGGCAGGGTGAGAAGGCGCTGAGGCCAGAGCAGTTTTCAGAGCATTAAAAGGTGATTTGCTGTCAATACCCATGACCAAGATCGTGGAAGGGAAGAGTAGCCCAGAAAAAAGGAGGGCAGGACAGAGAAGGTAGCCCCCATATCGATCAGGAAGGACACCTGCTTACCCGCTACCTTGAGCATTACCTTGGGCACAGCAAGGGTAATGGGGGTCGTCAAGTCCTGGCATCTTCAGTCTTCAGCCAGTCTTCAGTCATGGCCAGGGGTGGGTCATGACCTGGAAGGGCGGCCCCTCTGCGCTGAGACACAGAGGGCCTGCCATTTTTCCAGGGGCAGTCACTTTTACTGCATGCCAGGCAGGGCTTGGTTGGAGCCAGGGGCTGGGGCACTGCTTTGCCCAGTGGCCTTCATTTCTGCACTTGAAGCATCTTCCAGGTGGCATTCATCCTCTCATTGCACCCCCACCACGCACAGTCTCCTTTGGACCATGCATGGTTGCCATCGGCCTCAGAGCTGCAACCAAGGCTTGGGTTTGCAGATTCACCTTCTGTCAAAGGCGGGCTTACTCTGCCTGCTCCTCACGGGCATTAAAACCTTAAAGGCTGTATTCACTGGATCTCAGACTGGGGTCTGAGAAGGCGTTAGGGGAGGGGGTGGCGGAGGAGGAGGAGGAGCGCGGCGGCGGGCGGCCACACCAGGCCAGGCCTGCGGGGGCGGGCTGTGAGAGGTCTCAGTAACTATTTAAAGAGATGGGTTGGACTTGCCATTTCAAGATGGCAGCCCCCATGGGAACGGCAGGCCATGTGGCCAGAGAGAGGCGGGACTTACCATTTCAAGATGGCGGCCTCCATGGGAATAGCAAGCCATGTGGCCAACATGGTGGCTGCTCACAATACACAAGGGAAGAGCAAACCAAAACAGAAATCTCACTTAGCTGTTTGCAGCGGATGGTGGGATGGCGAGCCGGTGGCTTTCGCGCTGCGCAGCTGCCTCTGGTCGGCTCATGGCCTGAGGCGGCAATTGTGGCTCCCGCAGCGGCGGCCACCAGCCAGGAAAGGGGCAGCCGCTGCGAAGAAGGAAGAGGAGGAAGAGAGGAAGCAGAAGGTGGGAGAGAAAGGGGTGGAAATGAAAGATTGGCTGGGTTGAAAGAGTCAGAAGACAGAGAGAGGAGCTAAGGGCCAGTTTGAGGGGGTTTCTCGTGAGCTAGGAGAACCTGGGCTATGAAACAGAAGGAGCAGAGGGAGGGACGGCAACGCAGATAAAAAAAAACAAAAAACATGTGGGACGTCGGGCCACTTCCCTGCTCGTTGGCAGAAATTACTGAGGTCAGTGAGGATGTTAAGTCCCACTTTCGGGTAATCTGGACCCATTCCAATTCATACGGAGGCCATGCCATGTTACAGAAGTAGCCAGATTGGTAAGGAGACACCCTAGAGGTGTGCTAGGATCCTAGGATCTGGTTTGGATTTTTGATTACCCATACCAAAACCTGGGGTCGGGTAGCGAAGGCTAAGGACCAGCGTCCCAGGCTTTGAGCCAAGGCTACAGAGGCCAAAAGTCCAGAGAACCAGAGGGGGGACAGGAAAATCTTCACTGCCTCCGCAGGTTCGGAACCCCTCCTGGAGGGGCCTGGAGGGCTATGCCCAGAAGTCAATCTTTGACGCGGGCCGCGGTTTACGGACAGAGATGCCGGAGAAACAATTGCCAGGAATTAGCATGGGCTGGGACTTACCGCTGACACTGCCGAGCTGGGGGGAGGAGGCTGAGGGTCCTGAGCCACAAGGAGGGAAGAGGGGGGCGCCCTGGACCATGAACAGTCAAATGGGATGCTTGCACCCTCCCGGGTTTCACGGCACCAGATGTAAGGTTCGAGGCACAGGAAACAGGAGTCAGAGACCATGGCATGTTAAAGAGGAAGTTTATTCCACACTAACGAGCAAGATGCATTACGGAGGAGGTAGAGAAACCAGGATTAGAGGAGGGTGAGGAAAAGAAGGAGCCAGCCGGGCTGACTCGCAGACTGGGAGAGCAGCAACATGTGCAGCAGTGAACATGCCTTTTGAGGGGAGGAACCAGAAGGGGTTGGGCCCAGGGTTGAACGGGAAAGGGTGGGACCCAAGGCATTTGGCACACACTGATTGGTGGTTCAATGTCTCGGGGATATCCCAGCACAGGTGCCGGTTACATCATACTCCGCCCACCAGTTGGGGGAAGAGAGGATCTATCAGTGGGCAGGAATGCCTCTGGGAGGAGGTGATATTTGAGCTGAGACTGACTGATATGAGTAAGCCGGGCATCTAAAGATCTGGGGAGAGTATGTTCATGCAGGAGGAACAGCAAGTGTCAAGTTCTTGAGGCGGTGACAAGCTTGGTGTTCAAGGACCATAAAAATAAACAATATAGCAAGGACAAAGGAGACAGGAGAGATTGATTCAAGATGAGGTGGGATGTGGCAGATCAAATAGGGCCATGTAAGGCATTTGACTTATATTCTAAGTATAATGGAAAGCCACTGGAGGATTTTACTGAGGAGAACAATATGATCTCCCTTTTAAAATTGATTATTCTGGTTGCTATATGGAAAATGAACATGGGAGTGAGTTGTGGGGCAAGAATAGAAGCAGAGTCCAGTTCGGATGCGATTGCAGTACAACAGTCAACAGATACTAGTGGCTTGGATTAAGGTGGTGGAGATGGGGAGTAGCCATTGGATTCTAGCCGTACTTTGGAGTAGCCCTCGCCTCCTGAAGGCTAAGCCTGTTTGACAACCTGGTTTTCTTCAACTCCTAGGTTGGATGGCTCCTGCACACCAACCCAGCTAGGGGGTTAGGAATGGTTCGGGGTGAGGCAGATAGAGCCTCCTGTAGCTTGGCTGCTTAATTCTGCTGTTAGCTCTTAAATTGTCAGGTAGTTCTACAGAGGTGGCACAGGAATGGGGGTGGCCTGGATAAATCTAATTGAAGCAGGAAATGTCGTGGTGTACAGACTATGGTCTGTCCTCTCCACTGCTATATTGTTAGGGTACAGTGAAGAGACTATAGCCCCTTTCTACAGAACTGTAGCCTGTAGAGGATATTAATTAATCTTTCTGCATAGTGTTAAACAGCTTTCCTATTTGAAAAATGCACTAATACACAAAAATTCACCTATACTTTTAGGTATCTCTAGATCCCCTGTAACCTGTCACTGGTTCCCACTTGAGCACCAAGTGCATAAAATTCCAGGGACTATGGAGGGTGATTTGTAATAAATAGATCCCATCAGGAAAATTCATTCTTTTTCCTTTCACTGGATCTATTTATCCTGGTAATATGTAATTATCATGATGTTAACTGAAAAGTGCTTTGATTGGAGGGAAAGAGGTAAGTCAGGATAGTAGAGTAAAAACAAGGATTCTAAAATATGAACTAGAGGGCCGGTGCACAGATTCGTGCACTGGTGGGGTCCCTCAGGTTGGCCTGCGGGGGTCAGGCCGAAACCAGCTCTCTGACATCCCCCAGGGGTCCCGGATTGCGAGAGGGTGGTTCTCAAGTGACGCACCCCGGAATCGGGCTCCCTGCTCTCTGGTTCCAAGGTGAGTCACCCAAGAACCACTGCTGCCAAGTCACCACAGCTTGGCAGCTCCTGCATTGAGCGTCTGCCCCCGGTGGTCATTGTGCATCATAGCTACCGGTCAGATGGTCAAACAATCGGACGGTCGCTTAGGCTTTTATATATAGAGATGTTTTCAGTGCTCATCTCTTTTTAATGTTCAGTTCATTAACATCCTGTCCCTCCTGCTCTGTGTATATAGTTTGACAGTTCTCTGCCTTTACACACTTCTGATAAGCAGCAGAGAGAAGGCTTTTGTATATAATGCCTTATGTAAATCAAAGCCAAATGCCTTATATTTTAGAATTTTAACTTTCTTCGGTAATAGTGGAAAGAAGGGAGAAAAAGTCTTTTGTAGAATCTTCCACAAAGAATAAAAAACCTTTTTTGTGGAAAGAACACTAGATAAGGAATTAAAAGGCCTGAATTTCGACCATTGATCTATTTTCTAGTTATGTAATTTTTAAAGAAATCATTTACTTATGTATTTACTGAGTATTTTTTATGTGGTAGGCATTGAACAGGCGACTGTAGATACAAAAATAAATGAAAAAAAGCATAGATTTCATGGAGCTTTTTTATTTTCAGCTAAAGGAATATAGACATTAATCAATTATAGTCACACAAATGCTTGATTATCACGTAGCATCGATTAATGAAGAAGTGGCATAAGAACCCTTCTGAGTCCTGATTTTCATATCTGTAAAATGATACTGAATGCGTACTTCATAAAATTATTGAGATGATCAATTAAGATAAATATTTATGTAAAAGCCAATATAGAGTATTATTAAAATTATGGTGTAGTTTCCTCACGTTTATTTACATTTAATTCTACATTTCATTTGTGGAAATATATGACCAGGCAATTCCTTACACAAAATATTTTGTTACTCAAATGATAGCTAAATTCTGTTTCTTTTTAGATTTAATTTTAAAAGAAAAATGTTAGGAGTAAATTACATTAACTTCTGTAGGCCTCTAACCTTTGGTATCGGTTCACAGCAAGAATTAAACCCTTTGACAATACGTGTCTAAGGACAAGATCTAAAGCAAAGTCAAGTTCTGGGAAGTTTCACTCAGACCTTAGGTAGATGCCAACTAGTAACATGAGTGGGAAATTGTTTTTATCCAGATTCCTGTGTTGATTCCTCGCATTTCTTGTTTCTTTGGCAGCTTATTCTCTCCAGCTGGGAAGGAGGCTACAACCTGCAGTGTCAGGATCTCGCCAGTGCAGGGGAAGCCGATGTCCGGGTGAGTCATGAGGAGCAACTCGGCCACCTGTAACCTTTTCTTGCTGAAAAGAACAGAAGGCTCCCTCCTCATAGCTATAAGGATGGGGGCTGGGGTAGATGAGAAAGGAACTCCTGTTCTAATAGAAATGTTTGGTAGCAAAAATGCTTTTCAAATGGCCAACCGTGGGAGACAGACTGAACACATTGTGCTATGCCCGAGTAATGGACCTCTTTCAATGTGGAGTGAGGAGGGTCTCTGCACTGTTACAGAACCTCCTCCAGGTATGGCTACGTGAAGAGAAGCAGCCTATGTAGCCCTTGTTTACAGTGTAGTAATTTTTGTGCGAGAAATGATATGAATACATGTGTGTATTGCTCATGTTTTTTAAAGAAAACAATGGCAGAATATACCAAAAGCGAACAAAGTGGTTTCCTTTGGGGCAGGGAACAATGAAGAGGGGCCAGGATAGAAGCTGGACTTCTCTTAATGTGCACTGTATTACATTTGACTTTGGAACCATTAAGTGTTTTACATAATTATGAAACAAAATTAAATCTTAAAAAAAGCAGGGCAGCTTCCCAAAAGAAACTTGGAAATAAAATAAAATAAATGAATATACCATATATTAAGTTGGTGACATAATCAGCCAAAGAAGAATTATTTCAAGTAACATTAAAATCCAGTGTTTTGACGGGGCATCACTAGTGAGATATATCTTATCAGTATTCAGTAATTTTTTTATTGCTATTAATAAAAATACTGGTATTGCTTTTTTGAGACTGTTATAGGTACAGAGTAGGATAAAGTTATTATACAGTAATATTAATATCATTACAACTGATATTTAAACATAAAAGAAAGGAGAGATCAGTAAAAAATGTAAATGAAACACCATAATCCAATTGGAACTATCAGAACTAACTTGATTCTTTATAAAACAAACATGTTTTTAGCTTTCTGTGGGAAAGGCCTAGTTAGTCTGTGCAGTACAATGAGCAGAGAATCCCCAGATTGTGTTCTCTAAGTACTATACTTTTCCACCAATTGGACAGCTTTTGCTTTGGGTGGGAAATGTGTACGGGGAGAATCCAGGAGCTCTCATGGCGGAGAGCCAGGGAATAGCCAAGGCTGCTAGTCGACAAAAGACCCAGGCGCCTCCTGGACAGGACTCCCACTGCTGAATGTGGGCAGTGTGCGTATCCAAAGGAACACCGACTGCAGTGGATTGAAACATATTAAATTTATTTTAGAAACCGCGAGCTTAAAATAATACTGAAAAACCCTCATTGTTTTTTGAAGGTTGCAAAACACCAACTCATTGTAGAAAAAAAAATTAAAGGGAAAGAATCAAACGTTTTCTTGCCTTTCATGTGTGCATCTCCAACGAGGAAGAGTTCTTCCTATAAGAAGAGCAAAGGCATGAGGAACACGAGAATTGAAATCATCAGTTTGGAACACCTCCTGAAGTCATGGATCTAGACAGCAGGGATGAGGAAATGATAAAACTGTTGGGTGAAAGTTGAATGGAAACTTCAACAAGGATTGGATCACGCTGTTAATACCTGAACTCACTGTACAGGAGTACCTCTTTTTCGTACACTTCAGAGACAGTCGGCTGCTTCAGGATGAAACTGAACATCTTTCCCAGCATCTGGCTGCCAGAGACTCATTGAAGTGGACGATGAGCACAAACTCAGAAAGAAGCGTATGGCCACAGAAGTTGCTGCTGACACTCTGGATGAAGAATGGAAGGGCTGTGTGGTTTGAATTAGTGGAGGGAATGAAAAAACAAGGTTTCCCCATTAAGCAGGTGTCTGTTGGCCATGCCTACTGGCTACTGAGTAAGGGGCATTCCTGTTATAGACCAAGAACTGGAGAGAGAGAGAGAGAGAGAGAGAGAGAGAGCGCAGATCTGTTTGGGGTTGCCTTATGGATGCCAATCTGAGTTCTCAACTTGGTCATCGTAAAACATGACCAAGAGAGATATTCCTGGAGAAAGATTTATTCTGGTCGTTCTGATACTACTGTGCCTCATCTCCTGAGGCCCAAAAGAGCTAGCAGAATCTGCAGACTTTTCAGTCTCTCTGAGGAAGATGATGTCCGCCAATATGCTGTGAGAAAGAAGGTTAGAAATCTCAGACCAAAGCACCCAAGATTCAGTGTCCTGTTATTCCATGTGCCCTTCAACATAAACGTTGACTTTGAAGAAACAATGTACTAAGAAAAATAAGTGAGAGGCTGCAGAGTATGCTAAACTTCTGGCCAAGAGAGTGAAGGAGGCCAAAGAAAAACTCCAGGAACAGATTGCCAAGAGACATGGGCTGCCTTCTCTGAGAGCTTCTACCTCTAAGGCACAGTCCAGTCAAAAATGGGTTTATCTAAGAGTAATAAATAAGAACAAACTTTTAAAAAAGAGAGAGAAAAAGGAAATCGTGTCCCTCTTGATGTGATAGGAAGTTCGCAGAACCACCTATGAAGTAAACTTGCCCCCAACTTAAACCTGAGTCCAATCAAACCTCTAAGTGCTAGTTACAGAAAATGTGGGGGATGGAAAAACAAATTAAATAACACCAGCAAAAAACAGTCATCCAAATCCATAATAATATTAGAATTCTCTACAACAGCTGATCTAACTTTTTTAAGAATAAAAGACATGAAAGAAAAGGGGGAAGCCAGGAAAGGGAGAGTTATTGATTAGAAGAGACTTAAGAACCCATGGCAAACAAATGCAGGCTGGACCTTGTTTGGACCCTGATTTAAATCCTATATAATAAAAGGGTAATATGCAAATTGACCCTAACAGCAGAATGACCAGAACAACCGCTCAACCAGTCACTATGAGGCACACTGACCACCTCTTGGCCCTCTCCCCCGACTGTCAGGCTCCAATCGCCCAATGGTGAATGAGGAACGGGGGTGGGTGGCGGCAGGGGGCAGGGCCAGCTGCGGGCAGCTGGGGATGATGGCCCTGATTGCAGGCCAGGCCTAGGGACTGTACCTGTGCACGAATTTCATGTGCTGGGCCTGTAGTTATTTATAAAGAGACATTTTTGAGGTAGATTTGAACATGGACAAGGCTATTAGAAGATACTAAGGAAATACTAATTTTATTAAATAATGTCACTGTGGTTATGTTTTAAAAAATCTATTAGTAGTTTTTATAGATAAAATAATACTTTGGATTTTCTTATATGCTACATTCAGCACCCCCGCCCTCCAAAAAAGTGGTGGGAAATAGAATTGATTCAACAAATTTGAAATCATATTGAAAATTTTTGAAATTCAGTGATAGATGCCACAATTTTTATTATACTTGTTCTCCTTGCACTTGTGAATGTTTAAAATTTTCCATAATAAAAAACATGGGTTATTAATAAGGGAGGTGGTGGAAATCCTTTTAATTAAAATATGTACATTTTTAAAGCATCTTCAAAGCAAAAAAGGAAGATATATCGATATCTCTACACCCACTTTATTTCTGATATCTCATCATAGACCAGTACACTTTGGGATACCTTACAGTCCTCCAAATGTCATTGTTGCATGTATATATTGTATATTTTTATGGTTTAATTTTTTTTTTGGATTAACATTTTGAAGATTTATTGTTACCTCAAACATTAAGAAGCCATTACATCTTATCTTCTTGAAAATAGACAGCATGTATCCTAATTTTAAAGTTCCTGTTATATAGTGTCTCCTCTCATGTTGACATGTGAGCACTGAGGGGCTTGGAGGGAAGGGAAGTGGTACTCACTACCTACTTACTGCCAGTGAGGAAGAAAAGCATCTTGATTTTGAATCTTTTATTTTAAGGAAGAGGCATGGAAGGAGAAGTCATAGACTGCTCCTGGGTAATATAATTTTAGGAGACACACATGTACATTAGAGGAATAGATAAGTGAAATCTAGCATAACCAACAGTAGTGATCTGTTGAGTGTGTGAGGCCCAGAGCAAAGGTGCGGCAGTCTCTGTCTTCACGTGATTTGCATTCTTTTGGGAAAGATAGATTCATAACACTGTCTACATTTTATGTGATTATTAAAAGAGGCATAAAATAATTTGGGAATATAAATGAACAAGCAGTTGGTTCAGCCTGAGAAAGGAGAGAGGTAGAGCTCCAGAGAAGGGTGGTTTTAAGAGGAGTATGCACTGGTTCTGTAGGTGCAGAGTAGTAGCTTGATCAGACACGTATTTTGGAAAGATGATACTAGAGTAGGTTGGAATGATGGGAATAAGGAAAAATGGAGGCAGAGACGCCAGGCTGATGTGCTTTTGGTAGTCTGACAGAAATGCATGCAGTGGAGTACAGGACACAGAATGCTAAGTGGGAGGGCAGCTCGGGGCGCGTTTTCATTCCTTACCTTTTATTTTTCCCATTTTACATTTTTTACAGGTAGCCAAGGTGTTGTGGTGGTACTACTTCTCCAAATTAATAGAGTTCCTGGACACAATTTTCTTTGTTTTGCGGAAAAAAAAACAGTCAAATTACTTTTCTTCATGTATATCATCATGCCTCCATGTTTAACATCTGGTGGTGTGTTTTGAACTGGATACCTTGTGGGCAAAGTAAGTGATTTTGTTAACTTTTTCAGTTCTATGTAATGGATCTTGCAAGGCCTCTAGTGTGTCTCTTGTGTTGAGCATTGCGTGCAGGAGAGAGGGAGAGGGGCCGTGGCATAGCCCACTTTGTCACACAGGGATGCACATGTTTGCCAGTGGCCCTTTGTTTCTGGTCTCTGATACTGGCAAAGTCTGAGTGTTAGCTTAAATTTTAAAAATATTTTCTTTTTTGTGCACCAAATGTCCAAGGGCCAGAAGTACGTATCCTGGCTGGAGCAGTTTTATTCCAATACCTGGGCTGAAGAAATACTAGTAAATGTGGCACCTTTCAGTCACCACTTGGCCGTGGTATAGATTGAGTCATTTCAACTTTTAGGGCTTGTTTTTTCCATTCTGAAAAAAATGAAAGCCACGTTGCTGACCCACCAGAGTATTGGTTTGTTTTGTTTACTAGGAACTACATTAATATGTTTCACTTCACACCCATTCATTCATATCTATACTAGAGGCCCAGTGCACGAATTCATGCATGGGTGAGGTCCCTAGGCCTGGCCGGCGATCAGGAATGATTAGGGCTATCTCGCCCAGTCTTGATCAGGGCCGGGCTGATCGTGGCCAGGCTGATCAGAGCCTGCCGGCCAGGGGTAGGAACCACAGGATATATTGGCTGGCCATGGGGAGGGACCATGGGAGGTTGGCTGGCCTGGGGGGAGGGACTGGGGGAGGTTGGCTTTGGGAATGCACTGACCACCAGGGGGCAGCTCCTGCATTGAGCATCTGGCCCCTGGTAGTCAGTGCACATCATAGCGACTGGTCAACTGGTCGTTCCAGTCATTCTGGTTGTTCAATCTTAAAGATCACTTATGCTTTATATATATATAGATATATAGATGTACATAGATATTTTGAATGAAACAAAAATTTCTTGAGACATTTTGCCTGTCTCTGTCCTTTTATTTCAAATTCTATTTCACTTTTTCAAGAAGTTGATGACAATCTTACTGCATTGACTTACTAATGAGTTGGTTATGACCTGCAGTTGGAGAAACCCTGAGCTAGAGAGAGGCAGTACTTTCTATTTGATATTGTCTTATACCCAAGAATTAAAGGATATTCTATGAAAAATCAGAATTGCTAAAATTTAAGTCAAAATTATCTTGTGCTAGGATTTAGGATGTTGTGGAGATGAAATTTTTAAAACACCAAGTATATCTGGGCTACACCAGTGACTGTGAAGATGAAAACACCCCACAGTCTGAAGAAGGGAGTTGCTGGGGTGCCATGGGCAGAGCGATGCTGTCACACCTCTCCTGGCCTGACAGAATCTGGTTTCTGATTTTAGTGATTAAGACCATAATTGACTTATACTGTAATCAATATATAGACTATAATCAACACCAAAGGACAGTGATCAAGGTTAAGTATTTTTTATGATTGTCAGCAGTTTCATTACAAATCACTAAGCATGTAAAGTGAGTCTCAAATAATCACTGAATAAAGACATAGAATTCCTATGAATACTACGTGTGTGACAATTTCTATTCATTCTAGAATATTATAAAAATTATAAGCAGCAACAAATTTTTAATTGATGAAAATGAAAACTCAGGTGGGTAAAAAATATCACTAATATTGTGCCACCTGGTGCTCTGAAACTATATATGTGTTTTTATATAAATTCAAGTGCCTACCAAGTTATTGCAGCCAGTGTTTCTTAAGGACGCACTAGATGCATGATGTTACTCCTCTTGTTCCTTACTCGTTGCTTTGCATTTATCTATCCAGATCTCTAACTCAGGACTGGGAAACCAGGCTGGAGAATTTAAATTAATTAACCAGTGCCTTTAGTTTATATAGTATTATAACATCTCAATCCTACCACAACCTTTAAGAGATAATTATTATTATACCCATTTTCCAGGTGAGAAAAATAAAAATTTACAAAATCAAGGTAGCATATCCAAGGGAACTTAGCTAATAGGGGGTCGTGTAGCACCACAGTATCTTTTAATAGGATTGATGGTTCGCAGACCAGTCCTCTGGACCCCAGACTCACACACAGAACAGTACGCAGCCCAAAGTGAACACTAGTAAGCACTGTACACATATTGATTGAGTTAAGACTCATAATAAATAGTGAGTTTCCTGTTTCCAACAAATAATCCCTCTGTCATCTTCCCTCTTACAGCTACATCTTTTCAACCCTTAGTTGACCAACACAGAACTCGGTCCTTTCCCCTTGGTGTCCTGAAACACCGTTCACCACACTGGGGGTGTAGGAGGATGTCGTGAAGATTGTGGCAGGGGCTGGGGGAGTGCTTCCGCACAGCTAGCACGGCAGATATCCTAAAGTCGGATTTTACATAGTCTTTGTCCTTTAGTCCATGAGTTGGCCCATCTCCTTAGTCCCAGCTTTCTTCATCCTGCTGGCTCTTCTTTCCCCCCATA
Organism: Corynorhinus townsendii; assembly: GCA_026230045.1. NCBI lineage: Eukaryota > Metazoa > Chordata > Mammalia > Chiroptera > Vespertilionidae > Corynorhinus > Corynorhinus townsendii. The sequence goes on along the minus strand of JAPDVU010000002.1, from coordinate 135,388,298 downwards.
TTCACTCCCCTTCCCCAGCATCTCCTGGTTCCTAGGTTCCTTTCAGGTAGATTTTATTTACTTAATTATGAAGAGCAACATATTTCCCTTGATTCTTGAGCAGCCTCTTCAGTCATGTCCTGAGGGCCCTCTTTCTTTTTTTTATCCTTACCCAGGGATATTTTTCCATTGACTTTTTTTTTTTTTTTAAGAGAGTGGAGGGAAGGGAGAAGGAGAGAGAGAAGGCGGGGGGGGGGGGGGGAGAGAAAGAAAATCATTGATGTGAGAGAGACACATCGATTGGTTGCCTCCCTTGCCTCCCACAAGTGCCCTGGACCAGGGCCAGGGAAGGAGCCTGCAACTCTTGACTGGGAATCGAACCTGCTGATGTTTCAGTCCTAGAGCCAAACTGTCCAGGGCTGAAGGCTCTCTTTCTACAATCAGAATGGCTCACCTAAGATTTAGCTAAAGCAGATACTTCTGTCATTGGCTTTAAGCTAACTTTTTTTTTTCTCCCTGATTAGCTGACAGCAGTGAGTTAAAGGGACAGTAAAACCTTTGCACAGCAAGAATTACCGGTTTGGTTGGCACTCCAAGCACTATGCAGTTTAGTCCTATTAGGTGGTTTGCTGAATCCTGGAGTGATGGCACAGTAATCAGGGATTTTATGAGTGCGAACTGTTAGTGTCATATTGTTATTCATCTTCATGATGAGCAGGAAGGATCTCACTTGACAAAGAATGAACAGTCTTACTTTCTAGAAGAGCAGTAATTCCTGTGTGGTACTTTCATAGGTTTCTTTGGACCCACTCTGAACAGTTTTATCCACATTCTTATGTATTCTTACTATGGACTGTCTGTGTTTCCGTCGATGCACAAGTATCTGTGGTGGAAGAAATACCTCACCCAGGCTCAACTGGTATGTCCTCCCTCCCTTCAGCTCTTCTCCAAGTGAAGTTCCTAAATATTCGCATGGGTTGGGGAAAGGTCACAGCAACCCCAGCCTTCCTGGAAGTCAGAGGCTTTGCCACACGTGACAAAGACGCCCATTTTCTCTAAAGATGCCCATGACGAAGGAAACCTTGCATGCTAAAACATCCTTTGTGTAACTAGCTTTATTCCTTGCTTTGGAATGTAGACAGTACTTTTAAAATTAATGTTGTTAAATCATTTCAACTGCTACTTTTCCATGAGAAAAGTAGTGAGCAATTAAGTGAGCAATTATAGTTGCTTACTAATAAAATTTCTGGATAGGATAGTAGGCTGCTTTAGCATTTCTTTGTTTTATTCTTACACAATTTAAGGAGTCAAAGTAGTTGATCTCTAGATGTGCAAAACTTGGCAGTGGTCCTTGTGGCTCGGCTGGTTCCCTCACCATGTGCCCTTCCAGGTGCAGTTTGTACTCACCATCACCCACACCATGAGTGCTGTCGTGAAACCCTGTGGCTTCCCCTTCGGGTGTCTGATCTTCCAGTCTTCGTACATGCTTACCTTAGTCATCCTCTTCTTAAATTTTTATTTCCAGGTAAGTTAAATATAAACGTTCATTGGTAAAATGTAAGAAGCTGTGCGCTTCTCCATTATATATTTCTTTAATTTTACTGATTAAATATTACAGTAGCACATGTTTATTGATAAATTCAGATAACAGAGATACACAAAGTAAAAATGAAACCTGCATCCCTAACTCTTCTCCCAGTGAAGGAAGTCCTCCTCAGAGGATAACTTATCCAGGATCAGTTGAGTGGGCATTCTGCTAGACATTTTTCAGTGTATACATATAAAGTTTTATCAAATATTATGCATTTGTATCATACATTTGCACTTGGCTACCAAAGCCTGAAGTCAAAAAGTTAAACACTGTGTACAGTAAGACAGATTCAGGAAATATATGTGAATGAAGAAAAACATGAGCTAAATGAATTTAATATTAAAAAACTGTTTTAATGTCAGCTACTGTGATGTTATAGACTCACTGTTTCCTTGGAAAACATTATTTTAAGGCAAATGAGTGTGCAAAGGTCACATTGACTTTTTCTTGAGTGTTATTTTAGAGGGAGGGAAAGGGGGAGAGAGAGAGAGAGAGAAAGCATTGATATGAAAGAGAAACATCGATTGGTTGCTTTCATACACTTCCCAACTGGGACAGACCTACAACCTAAGTATGTGCCCTGACCAGAAATAGAACCGTCAGCCTTACACAGAACTGTCACCTGGTGCACAGATGTCGCTCCATTTAACTGAGCTGCCCAGCCAGGACAGGTGTTATGTTCTTTTTAATTAACAATTTAAAGGGAAGAGAGCTTCAAATGCAATTTCAAAGCAACTCTGTGATACAAGAACTGATAAAGTGGTAACCGCACAGGCCTCAGGTGGTTGTATGTTTATTTTTTTTAATATATTTTTATTTCAGAGAGGAAGGGAAAGGGAGAGAGAGATAGAAACATCAATGATGAAAGAGAATCATTGATTGACTGCCTCCTGCACGCCCTTACTGGGGATTGAGCCCACTATCCGGGCATGTGCCCTGACCAGGAATCCAGCTGTGACCTCCTGATTTATAGGTCCACACTCAACCACTTAGACACACTGGCTGGGCTGGTTTAGGTTTCAATTGCTCTCCTCTGTGGGCTGGAGAAATAGAAAACTTCATGAAAAAAATGAGAACATTTATATTCAAAACAGTACTTTTGAAATTGTATTCAGCTGTATTTTCTTCTTCTTCAGACATACAAGTGCTTTCTGATTTTTCAGTTTGCATTAGCTGAAAGTCAGCCCTCAGTGTTTTATAAAAAGTACAACTGTGAGAACTGAACTTTGGACAGTTTTTCAGCTCTTTGTTTCTGAAAGTAGACTGGCTAGGCTTTGTCTGTTGTAAGAGATAAAAGTTTCCTTTGAGAATTTCTAAAGAAATAGCCATTGATAGAACAAAACAAAGCCATGGGCGTGGGGGGGAGGTCAGGTCAGGTCGGGTCGGGTGGGGTAAGGGGGCTGAATGTTGAAGGACAGCTAAGGGAGTCATTTTGGTGTTGAAACTTGAAGAGAAGCACATAGCCCAGCAGGGATCACCAATGGCACTCAGAGCTTTAACTCTACTTGATTCAATTGAATCTTAGTCTTTTAAAGTTGAGTATATTTTTTTAGTCTTAACCCTTAATACCATTGTTTTAAAAAATAAAAAAAGATAAAAATGAGATGAGATTGGATATTTTGTCAGAAGAGCAAAGATATGCCAAAACCCAAATCAAGCAAAGTCCCAGGTACTAGTACTTCAAATTAACAGTACTTTTCACTTGAATTGTATTTTTGTTTAATTATGTCCTTAAGTCCTGGGGATGTAATGTAGCGCATGGTGACTATAGTTAATAATACTGTGTTTCATATTTGTAAGTTGCTAAGATAGTAGATCTTAAAAGCTCTCATCACAGGCCCTGGCCAGTGTTGCTCAATGGTTAGAGTGTTGGCCTTCGCACCAAAAGGTCTTGGGTTCAATTCCTGGTCACAGGCACATAACTCAGTTGCAGTTTCATCAGGGTGCTTGCAAGAGACAACCAATCGATGTCTCTCTCTCACATTGATATTTCCCCCCCCCCTCTCTCTCTCTCTCTCTCTCTCTCTCTCTCTCTCTCTCTCTCTCTCTCCCCCCTTCACCCTCCATCCCTCCCTTCCACTTTCTCTAAAAAGCAATGGAAAAAATATCCCCAGGTGAGAATAAAAATATATATATGTTTTCATCACAAGAAAAAGTTGTGTGGTGATAGATGTGAACTAGACTTATTGTGGTGATAATTTCACACTATGTACAAATATTGAATCATGTACACCTGTAAACTAAGATAATGTATGTCAATTATACCTCAATTAAATATATATGTGCTTTCCATGTAAGCAACTAATGCAGAATAAATTAAATGCTAATCCCAAATACATAAGTACTATGCTCATAAGGTGAAAGAAACAACCTTTCATTAGAATTCATACATATGTCCTGTTTTCACCCTATTTCTATTTTTAACCAAAAGCTTTTTAAAAAAAATAATTGATAGGCTTATTTTTAGTAGTTTTAGGTTTACAGAACTGAGCAGGTAGTGCGAAATTCCCATGTACCCCCTCTACCCCATCAGTTCCTTCTATTAACATTTAGTACTGTGTTGCATTTGTTACAATTGATGAGCCAATATTGATACATTATTAACTATAGTCCAGGGTTTACATTTCTCTCTTTGTGTTGTACATTCTATGGATTTTGACAAATGCATAAAGTCATTTTATGCAGAATATAAGCCCTCTGTTTTTCACAGCTTCACTATAGTCCCCACATTTGTTCCTGGGCCCTTTCTGACGGTTGCAGCACCATCACTTGCTGCTCCTAGTCTCGAGGCAGGCTGTCTGGGCTGCCCATGCCCCAGGGACGCTCAGCACTCCTGAGCTGTCACTACCTTCTGTCCCTGCTACTGTAGATCCAGAAGCTTTAAAATTGTCACATTAAATCAAGAATTCTTATTACTAGTACAATGTCCAATACCCAAGAAAATCATACACTGTTTTAGACTATCTGCCACTTTAGAGACATCTTATTAAAGAATCCTTTTTCTTTTCCTTTTTCTCTTCAAAATGTACACACCCTACAGACATACCGAAAAAAGCCAATGAAGAAAGAGACGGAAGAGTTACCAGCAGGGAAAGAAGTTAAGAATGGTTTCTCCAAAGCCTACTTCACTGCAACTAACGGGGTGATGAACAAGAAGGCACAGTAATATCGAGCAGCAGACAAAGCGTATATAATGGCCTAACAGATTCACTTGCTCTTGGGCAAGGACTGAATTGAAAATTATATATGCTTTAGCATACACTAACTTCTTTTGAGTTTATAAATCATTTGTATCCAGAATGTATTAATATCTTGCTATGAGGTTAATCGGTTAATTGAGTGCTTCTGTCAGCATTGAGCTGAATTCTGCAGCCCTCCCACTGGTGCCCCTTCTCTCCCCCCACCCCCTGCCCCTCACAGGAGCTCTTCCCATTGCCTCACACACAGCCAGGGAGCAGGGCACTGTCTGTGACAGCAGGTCTTCAAATACAAAGTTAACAATTTGTTCTCATGAAAATGTTTAAAAGAAAATGTTAGTTACCTCCCAGGTACAGGGTGTGTTCTAATCTACATGAAGCAATAATTGTCAGTACATAAAGGAATTAGTCCCTCTGTTCCTTTTGGGGTCAACCCCAGAAGATGTTGAAAGAGGATTATAAATGGAAAAGGTAGCAAAACTTTTAAGCTGTGTCTGTCAGATTCCCACAACCACTCCTAACTTTCAACATAGTGATGTGGTGATGAAACTTGAGAAAAAATCCTCTGCCAAACCCTCATAGCTCAGGGGCTTTGAGGTATAAATAGTTGTTCCTCGGTTTTAATTTGGTTTCCTTGATTATTCATGTCTACCTCTCATGTTAAGTTGCCTTGGTTAGGATATAGACAGACACAGTGCTCAGTGTTCAAAAGCAGGATCTAAACCTGGCTGCCTGTTGCTTTCTGAACAAAGTCTGCCCTTTTCCTTAGAAGGATACACCACTGGGACATTTATAAATCAGAACTCACAGAGCTTTGTGGGTAAGAGACGTTGAACTCGTTTGTGAATATTACTCCTTATTACCTGCTATCAGTCTTATGTTCGTTAAATTTTTGAAAATGGTAACTAAAAATCGGAGGATGATAGAAAGATTTCAACATTGAGCCATGGGCTGGTAAAGAGCCAGGCCAAAAAGTGCCAATTTGGCAAACTCAGCCCTCCTTTCAGAGCTCTGCAATGCAATCTGGACCAAGAATCCGGCACAAAAGCACAGAAGTCGTTACTGGATAGTTCCATCCTGCTCCACGTGTGGGACAGGTACTCACTGTCACATTGTACCAAGAGCGGAAATGGGATATTTTCTGAAGACTTGATGATGATTTATACCCTGTAAAGTGTTGTTATCCCCTGCACCTTCTTTTTGAAATGTTTTAGGTCATAACGTTGACATCAAATGCTTAAGTGCCAGGAAGGCATTGTCACTATTGCCCCAACGCACTCCAGTCTGTCTGGGAGTGTCTGGCTGCCCTTTTTGGCCTTTTTTTTTTTTTTTCCTGAGCTCTAGTTTTTAAATTATTTTTCCTGTTTAAAAAATAAAAACACTAACTTTTGTACTAACATTGTACACTGACATCGTGCTGACTTTTCTATCTTCTCTTTCATGTAAACTACCCACTTGGGATTCCAGCCCATGGTAGACAGGGACTGAGCTTAGACTAGTGTCCCTAGGAAAGGGTTGGACCGTAACATTCCCTTCTCTACTTGTTGACCCATTTCTGTTGAACAGACATCTCTAGCTGATGCCCACCTGCCTTGGGTTTACTTTTCTGAATAGTTTTCTAATACTGACTTGCTCCAGGGTGCTTACTTCCACTTCCATCACATTATAACTGTGTTGTTAAAGATTGTTCTTTCCCAGAAACTCATTTTAAAACAAGGGCTAACTTCGAGTATGACTGTTACTGCTCCTCTCTGACTAGCACAAGTTGGACCAAGGAGAAAGCCCTTGAGCAACTGGACTCAAGTTGTTTTAGGTCTCAGACGTGGGCTAAAATCTGTGCTCAAAGTACATTCCAGGTAAAGGTGAGATTCCAAGAGAAGGCAGACATACTGGTCATTCACTTATTCAGCTTATTTTTCTACCATAGCTGAAGTTCTGGGTGCTCATATCTGCAGAGCAAGGAGGCAGCCACTGTTCCACAGTGACACAGCCAAGGCGCTCCTGGGCAGAGCGCGGGAACCTCTCAGATCAAAGGGAGAGCTTGGGTAGTTGACACTTTCAAGCTCAGTTTATTGGAGGTTTCAGGATGCTTATTCCCCATTGGTCTTTAGTCCTAGAAAAGCTTGATAAAAACTTGTAGCCTTAAACCATCCAAGAGCCAGTTAAATTATACAGAGCTATGAACTCTTAGCCACGAAAACTGAGTCATTGTGTTGCAACTATAAAAAACACAATGTTTACTTTTAATGTGATTTTCCTAAAAACAAAACTATTTTTAAAAATCTGTGTAATTTGTTTTAAAAAAATAGAAAACTGTTTTTCCTAAATAAATTTCCTCTTCTAGGAATGAAAACACTTCTTATAAGCATATCTAATTCACCCAATTTTTAAACTAACAATAAAACATTTACTTCATGGAATTAAATATATAAATTTTCTATCCTTCAAAATTATATATTGTGTTACTTGTCATATTGGGGGGTAAAGTCCTCCCACTCCCATGGGAAAGGCATTGCTTATTTTTATTTTAAGGCAGAATGGCATACACTGCGATGGGCAGAGCAGCACTTTGTAAGAGACCATCTGGTTCTAATATTTCCATGTCATTTCATGATGTTTCGGGGGGCTTCCTCATTTGAAAAATAAGACTATTATCTCTTTGTTGTTTTCTTTTAAAGGTACTTATATCATAAGAACATAGTATCATGATTGGGGTGTCCAGGGAGGCAGGAGAAGCCATTTTTCTTTGTAGATAGATAAAAAGCATTCTGTATGATTGTTGTATAATAAATTGATTTTTACACTAAAGTAAAGCATATTGTGATTTTTCTTACCTGGTTAAAATGTGTGCTTGGGATTCCAAATGACCTATTATTCAGGATTTTTTAAATAATAAAGTAATATTTTAGCAATTCATTTTAGGCATTTAATTTCTCTTTTGTTTCAGTAAGCAATGAGCTTTTCTTTATGTGACATTACTGCCTTTATATAGTATTCATATATCAAGTTAAACTATTTCAGAAACTAGTCATTCACAAGAAAAATCTAAGACCAGTTAGAAAAGCAGAGGATATAAAGGTATAACAAACAATCCACTGTACAGAATGACCTGGAAGGAGCACTATGGTGGTTAAGGAGACCATATTAGGCACAGACAGCACTGTGTGATGCTGGAGCCTGGACAGGCAGCTCAGGAGTGGGCATGAGCTGAGACTTGACCATGGTGGAACTTGGGAGAGACTGAAGTCAAGGTTGTGGGCAGGATCACAGATTGGCCTTTCTCCCTTATTGCTCATCTTTGAAGTTTGCTGGTCCTGCTGTAGACAAGAGTTTCCCTTATGCTCCGTTAAGCTCTGTTGAGAGCTGATCCTCAGTTGAGGTGATCCTTAGAATAAGGAGAGGCTCCTCCTGCTAGGCAGGCAGCCTATTGCCATGAGCCAAATGTTTGTGTTGCCCTAACATTCGTGTGTGGAAGTCCTAATGCCCAATGTTGTGATATTAGAAGGTGGGCTTTTGAGAGCTAATTAGGTCATGAGGATGGTACCCTGATGAACAGGATTAATGCCCTTATAAAGCAGACCCAGTGAGCCCTTCCACCAATTGAGGACACAGAGAGAAGGTGATGAACCAGAAGAAAGCCTTCACCCAGCCATGCTGGCACCCTGACCTGGGACTTCTAGCCTCCAGAACTGTGAGAATTTAGTTCCATTGTTTGTGTATCGCCAGCTCTGTGGTGTTTTGGTCTATCAGACTAAACAGATTAAGGCAGGGTGTTTCTGAAATACGTGTTTGTTGGCTGTTTGTGTCACCAGCAAAGGGGTTCTTGCCCCCACAGCCCCAATACAGAAATCAAGAAATAAAACAGATTCAAAAGAGGATGTTTACTGAAAACGGGGGCAGGGAAAGGAGATAGGGAGGAAGCTTGATGTATCAAGGAAGCACGCACTAATGAAAGCTGTGAGCTCCAAGGGGCGGTGCCCTGTGCTGCAGACGGCCCTCCAGGCCCCCCACAGGGGCCAGCCTCATGTTATTGCTTCCACAAGGTGCAGGCAAACAAGGGTGGCAGCAGAGGGAGCCCGAATGGGCGCAGAGAGGTTCCTATCCGGATGGGGTGGCCGGAAAACTGGCCTCTCCGAGGAAATGCTGGGGCGGAGGGAGAGCAGAGTGGCAAGAGGCTTGAACTCCAGGGCGGAACTCAAGCAGGGAATGGGGATTTGCCCTGAGAGTTCGGGGGCACCCGTGTGGGGGTGCAGCAAGCACCTGGGTAGTTCCAGGCATCAGGCACCATGCTCACCTGGGCCGCCTTCCCCAGGACTGGGAGCGGCTGCACCCCTGCCTCCCCCTCCTCTCCAGCTCGAGGCGTCCTGCTTCCTCTAGATGACGGGCCTCCCCAGCGCCTGTGGGAAAGGGCCGCCTGAAAGCCTGGTCCAAGCCCTCTTTTCTTCTCTCAGGGGCACCTGCGCCTCTCCCCCTCCCGGCCTGCTCTGCGGTGGGGAGGGACTGCCAGCCTTCCACAGAAGGCGGCTCAGCAGAAGGTCCTGGGCCAGGATGACGGACAGGGAGGCACTTGCCTGCACTTGTTCACTACCCTCGGGCGTCGGATGGGCATCACGAAGACCTGTCGTGGCCAATCCACAGAGGCACTGAACGCGATGAGGGCGACGACTGGCAGAGCCCCAGCAACATGGTCAGGGGCTGGGGTTCCTGAGACAGGAGGGTGACAAGGTGACCATAGGATGCTCCCCCTCGCTTTATTTTTCCCTTCTTTCCCACCCACCATGGTTCCTTTTGAGTAGCATCCCTGGGAACACTGTATGTCTTAAAACCAGGCAAACAAGCAGTTCGAATATTGTCCTAACCTCAGTTTCTGGGGGCCTTAGACCCTTTGTCCCCCGGTAACTGAGGTTAGGGCAGCATTCGAACCGCTGAGACCCTGCATTGACCTCCCACCCCTGTCGCTGAGGCTCATGACCAGCTGCTCTGAGTTGCGGTTTGTGCGGGGAGCCTTTAGGAAGGTGGTGTAAACAGTGAAGGACTAGACCCAGGCAGAGCAGGGGAGCGGGCCGTCAGCTCGGGGCGGGGGAGTGGTGGTGGAGGGGAGGGCGGGAGAGAAGGAAGGAAAGGCAGCCGCAGGGAAGGACCCGGTTTCGCGGATGGAGCGCAGCGCGGGCCGTGGAGCTGCGCCACCAAAAGGCGGCGCCTGTGCTCGTCTTTCCTCCAGCAGAAGCTGGGTAGCCGGCAGTTCCCGGGCGTCCTAGAGCTCCCGAGCTTACTGCACAAGGGGAACCCCCGGGAAGGAGCAGGGTGAGGTCACCTGCGGGGCGGGCAGGGAAGCATCCTGCTGGGCAGAGGGGGAAGCTGGTGGGGTCGCAGTGAGTTGCCTTTCAGGACTAAGAGCACTACATAGTGTCCACCGTTTTCCCGAAGCTCCCATTTTCCTGCCACATCTCCTCACTCATCTCTCCTCACTCTGCCTGCTTGGAGGGGAATCCCTGTGCACAGCGGGGTCCTGAGAGCCGGGTGCCTATCTTGGAGTCATCCTGGGCCCACTCCACAGACTCTGCGAGGCCTCGGGCTGAGCGGCCGCGCTGCTTCTTGGCTGCAAAGTGGGACGTGGGAGCCGGGGAGGTTCTGGCCGAGGAGCTGCTGTGCGGCGCCCTCTCTCCTTGCACCTGGCCTTGAACCTTCAAGTGGTGGCCCGGCTGTCTTACCAGTCTCACACTATCAGCTTGATTCACACGACGGGCACTTCCCAATGGTCTCTTTATTCCTAAAGGTTTCTTTATTCACACTTGCTCCCTCACAGTCCATTCTCCCCACAGCAGCCAGAGCAATCGGTTTACCACACAAACTGGGCGGTGTCCTTCCCCCTCTTAAGGCTTCTCTTTGCTGAGAACAAATTCCAAACTCCTTGCAGAGACCCACAGGACCACACCCGAACCGGCCCCTGCCGACCCTCCCAGACTCACCCGCACCCTTCTTCCCGTGTTCTGCTCCACACTGAGCCAGGTGTGGTTCCCCTGCCCTGGGTTCCTCCCAGTCTCAGAGCCATGGGACCTGCTAGTCCCTCTGTCTGTCCGCAACTTCCCCAGGACTTGGAGGCTCAGATGCCACCTCCTCAGTGGCCTTCCTCTGACCTTACTGCACTTTCCCAGGCTTTTCTGTCTCAGATTTATTGTGGGCACTGTCCCAGGATTCAAAAGGCGGCTTTAGGTCTGCTTGAGAGCTAGACTCGGGGCTCTGTCTGGCAGGCCCCGTGACAAGACAGGCTTAGTGACAGGCCATGAGAGGTCATTCTAAAATCCACTCCCATTTCCCGATCTGAAATCCCCGCAGCCTGGGAGGAAGAGAAACGCCATCCCTAGGTCGGGGGTTCAACCCTCCCTGTGTGCCTGGGACTGAGGGGTCTCATGATGTGGGATCTTTATAACTAAAACTAAGAAAGACCCAGGAAAACTGAGACACCTTGGTTACCCCATGACCCCAGATGTCTTGAGAAGTGCAACAGTTGGCCTGAAATCCAACTGAATCACTTTTGCCCACTTGGTTCTATCTATCATCTACCTATTTTAGCTTTGCCCAGGTCATAGAAGTTAGACTACCTTCTTCTTTTGCAATACCTTGTATTGTAGTACCTTGTATAAATTTATGTAAGGGGATTGGATAGGAAAACACCTTGCAGTAAACACACACACACAACCTAAAAGCAAATGTTTCATCCATCCTGAACACTGAATATGGCTCTGCCCAGCCCTACACTGAATATGGCTCTGGCCCAGCCCTTTGCACAGTATCTGTCATATGAGTTTGATAAATGTTTGATAAACTCTTGAACCAAATGTAACTGAATACATTATTGGGTCACATCCAAAACCTCAGGGGCAGACGATCTGGAGAAACTGGGCTGTTCCAGAAATTCCTCACAGCAGGAAGCAGAGAAAGACTTCATAATCAAAATAGAGTTGGTTACCATTCATTACTTGTGACCAAATTGATCCTTCAACTGAGGATGGCCTGCCACCTGGTGGTAACTCTTAGCATTACCCCTGGTAAACCACAATTAATTCCTGGGGTAGGTGAATTTAATGGGTAAGGGCTGGGAGAATCTGAGAGGAGAAATGTCTGCTATAGCTATATTTCTAACCACTAATATAGAGAAACCTGACAAGAATATGTTAAATATTTTGTGAATGCTTTTATATGAGAAATCTCATAATGGGGTAAGGGAAAGGAAAAACTGTGGAATGCTTACTGGAACCAGGTACTCTATATTTCCCCTCCAAAACACTTGTAATATGGATAGTATTATATCTATTTTACAGATGATAAACGGATAATCAGAGAGGTTAAGACATTTTTCTGACATTTAACAAGAAAATAAAAGGGTCTGATGCATTCTTTTCTGGCTCGAAAGCATGAACTCAGACTGTTCTATGGCATTTTGCCAAACATTTAACAAATCACTTATAAAAATTAACTTTATTGCAATATAGTTTGCATACAATATAATTGTATGTTTTTAAGATTTTAATAGGAATTTACAAACATTTAACATCTTACACAACTACAGTACAATGTCAAAACCAGAAAATTAGTATTGGTACAGTGTCGATGTATACTCTTCATCACATGTTTAAATTCATGTGACCACTACTACAATCAAGAGGCAGAAATGGTCCATCACCACAAAGACCCCCTTTATAGTCACACTGTTCTGTGTTGGTCTCAGCCCACGGTCAGTGATGCTGTGAGCTGGAAATGCCTGGGGCACTCCCTGGGGCCTGTACTACTGGTGTGAACCCCAGACATTTCTCCTCTCTGAGCCAGTCTTGTGGCTGAACTGGCCCTGTGGTTATTATCTATACTAATAAAAGGGTAATATGCAAATTGGTCATGACGCCCTCACAGTAACGACCGAACAGCAGGCTGCGTGGGGCAACCAGGCCAGCAGAGGGGGACAGTTGGGGGCAATCAGGAAGGCAAGCAGGTGAGCAGTTAAGAGCCAGCGGTCCTGGATTGTGAGAGGGATGTCCCGGATTGGAGAGGGTACAGGCTGGGCTGAGGGGAAACCCCCCCCCCATGCACAGATTTCATGCACTGGGCCTCTAGTTGTGATTATAAGACACCACAGCTCAGCAACAATCATCAGGAAACTGCAAAGACAAGGCTTATTACTCACTAGCCCTGGCAGCTACAAGACACACACAGGGCCACATGGTGAGGTCATGGGGAGGGAGGGAAAGAGGGAGAGAGAGAGAAAGGACCTGAGGTTCTGCCTTAATTTGGGTTGAGGGTGTGGTGCCTAGGTTTCCTCAGGTTCACTCTTTCAGGAATTAATGGGACAAAAGGGAAATATAGGGCCACTCAAGTGGTCAATTATTTAGGTCAACCAGGGCTTTCTACAAGGGGAACTTCATGACTGGGGAAGTGCTTCATCTAGTTGTATAGCTGGCAATGTGTTTATTCCAAATTTAAAGTGGATGCCTTAGCAACAAAAAACTTAATGTCAGCCACTGACATTAAAATTTTAAAAAGTAATTGTCAGGTACTTATATTATACACACCCACACCTGTCTCTTCCACTATTCCTAAACACAGGTGACCATTCATCTGTTCTCCATCTCCGCGGTGTTATTTGACAGTGTTATATAATTGGAATCATATGGCATGTGGTCTTTTGAGATTGTCTTTTATTTCACTCAGTATAATGCTGAGGTCCATCATTTTGCTGTGTGTATCAATAGTTCATTCTTTTTCATTGATGAGTCAAGTTCCATGGAATGGATATACAATTTGTTTAATCATTTACCCACTGAAGGACATCTTAGTTGTTTTCCAGTTTTCATTATTACAAGTAAAGCTTTTATAAACATTTACACAAAGTTTTGTGTGGAAATAAGTTTCCATTTTCTGGATCATATTGTAGTTGCATGTTGAGTTTTTAACTAAAATAGTTTGCCAAAATACTTTCCAGAGTGGTATGCCTTCCACCCGTGTCCCAACAGGGACCAGGGATCAAACCTGCAACCCAGGTACCTGCTTTTGACCGGAAATCAAACCCATGACCCTTTATTGTGCAGGTCAACACTCTAACCACTTGGCACACTGGTCAGGTCAGAAATGTGGCTTTAGATACATTCATTCAGCCCCTGTGGGGCTGCAAGGGGGAGGGAACAAGGAGCTGAGAAGACCATCTGTTTCTGCTTCCTTGGAGATGAAAGGCATCTACGAGGGATCCTGTCCAGGTCTGCACTCCCACTCATCACTCCCACCCCGAGTCCCTACACCAGTCAATTCAGGAGGTGAAATGCTGCAGGGAGTGGAATAACATGACCACGCCAGAAAATTAGAGCATGGTGCTTGATGGGGTTCAGAGTGTTACAGGATGATGTATTTGGGAAATAACTCTCACTTCCTACCTGACAATATAGAGGGTGCGTGTGTGTGTGAATGAGTGTACACTTCAGATAGGTTTTTAAAGTATTTAAAAAGTGCTTCCTGGATCAGCAAAGAAATACTGCTTTCTTACTTGAATGTATGCCCCAAACTAAAAACTACAATGTAGCTCCTGGTTGAGATAGATCATAGATGAATGGATAGATAATTGATAGATTGACTGATTTGAGGAGCTTTAGAAATATCAGGTCACCATCATTTTACAATAAGGAAGTTGGTGATTTGGGATAAGTATTGAGAAATGTGAATTCTGAGTTCTCTTCCCCCTGACTACCCATGTGTCTTCTCTCAGAGCCTTGGTTTTCTACTTGTGAATTTATTTGGGATGTCCTAACAAGGTTTAAGAAATGGCTATTTGATCTTTGGCCAATTGACAACCCCGAGTTAGAACAATTAATTCAACTTGCTAGGTAGCTCTTATTTCACATAGATAAGAACTTTCAATTATGTCCACCACAGAAGTTATTGCATATCCAGCTCAGTGATGTCCATGTTCAGGTTTCAAAGACTCATCTGTAAACCAAATTACATCAATATTATCAATAGGAGTTTCCTGGAAGCCATTCATAGGAACAAGAAGGTGGTCAGTAAGCAAAACACGATTGTGAATGTCTTCATCTTGAAAAGAAGGTAGCAAAGTTGACTGTTACATTGAATTAAAGTAATATTAGGTGCAGAAGGCAAGACCCAATTGACAGAAGTGTTGAGTGTGATGAGAATTCAGTGGAGATTCAATAGAATGAGGAACATAAAGAAGAGCCCACACCAACTTTTTGTTTGTTTACATAACATGGCTGCTGCAGAGATGTCTGTCTTACAGGGAGGAAGCCCTTTGGCTACCACTGAGTCTAATTGCTAACTGACCATAATATCCTATCCTATCTAATAAAAGGGTAATATGCAAATTAACCACCACTCCATCACAAAGATGGTGGTGCCCATAGCCACAAGATGGCAGCACCCAGTCCTCTCAGCCCCACCAGAGTCCCCCAGTCCTGGGGGGGCAGCCGCTGAGAGCAGGAAGCGTAGTGTGAGTGACCTGGTGGAATGCTTGCTTCATTGCCGTGGCGACGAGGCAAACTTTCCACACCCAGCCAGGCTAGGTTCAGATGAGAGGAGCAACCCTGCAGGGCACCTGGCAGGCCTCACAGCTGGAGCGATCAGGCAGGCAAATGGAACAACATGACCACGAGCCCAGGCGAACCGAGGACGGGATGAATCATGGAGCCCCAAGTGCAGCTGCCAGTGCTGCCAGACGATCACCTTGCCAGTGCGTTTGGAGAGCAGGGTCTACGGCACAGCCCTCCTCTGAGTCTCATGCTATTAAAGAGGCTGGAGGTCCAGGTGACGCAGTTCAGAAACCACGCATGCAGGGGAAAGCCCGTACTGCCCGCTGCCTCACTCTCGCCTTTTGGGGAGGACCCTATCTTTCACAGCCACCCAGCTTCTCTTCCCACTTGGGAAGGTCACATGTCCACCTGCCTGGAGTGGGAGCTCTCGGGAGCACCCAGTGGAAAGAGGGCCTCTTGCTCCTGCTTTCCCCTGCTGCTGTATCCCCACGGGAGAGGCCAGCCTCTTGGGCGGCTCTGCCTGCCCACACTGAGTGATTAACAAGACATCAGCCCAGGGGCCTGCACAGCCTGTGGCTATGGCCCCCAGTGAACGACCAGCATGCCTGACATGCTGGGAGGTCAGGGGTCAAAAGGACCCACACAAAACAGCTGTGGTGAAGGAGCCAGCCTCCTGTCAGCAGGTGGCATGACAGAGGCGGGACGCGTCCTGGAAATGTACTGCAATAGGCTTGGGAAGTTACAGTCTAGAGCCAGTCTCCTGCCAGTCATTGCTCCTGAGGTGTAGCTGCCAACTCTCTTGATTTTGTGTGTCCTTTACCCTTGGCACATGCATGCATGCACATCTGTGAGATAGATAGATAGATAGATAGATAGATAGATAGATAGATAGATAGATAGATAGATAGATACATACATACATAGATAGATAGATACATAGATAGATACATAGATAGATAGATAGATAAATAGACAGATAGATAAATAGATAGAGAGACAGATATATGACACACACATCCTACCTTTTCCCACATATGCAGCTCAGACACCTGCAGGGAATCACCAGGAGTTATTCCATAGGTTCCAGGTAGTTGGCATTTCCTACTGAATGGAGTTGGGGGTGGAATTTATGATGTAACTAAACCAACTGCATATGATGACAGTGGATGTTCTGTCTGGTGGCCTGGCTGTCTTGGCAGTAGCATTGGCCAGGCGTGGAACGCTTGCGATGTCGCCCCAACGATGAGGCAAGTGTTCTGCGCCCAGCCGCAAAGAGCCTCTGGCCAGGAAGGGCAGTTGGGGGCCATGAGGCTGGCCGGGGAGGGGAGTTGGGGGCCATGAGGCCAGCAGGGGAGGGCATTTGGGGGCGATCAGGCCAGTGGCAGGGGGGGGGGCAGTGGGGGGCCATCAGGCCGGCAGGCAGAGTGGTTAGGGGCGATTGGGCAGGCAGGCGAGCGGTCTTGAATTGCGAGAGGGATGTCTGACTGCCAGTTTAGGCCCGATCCCACAGGGACATCCCCCGGCAGTCGGACATTCCCTGAGGGGTCCCAGATTGGAGAGGGTGCAGGCCAGGCTGAGGGACACACACCCCCCACACCCCATGTACGAATTTCGTGCACCAGGCCACTAGTAGATCTATCATGATCTCTATGTTTCTGAGTTAAAGCTTCTAAAGCATTTCCTTTATATTCATGTATAAAAAGTTAGAAAGTTTATAATTAAGGTGTCCCAAAGCAGGAGCTTTAGATAATTCTTTAGAGATTTTACAGCATGTTTTCCTTCTGGGTTCCACTGGATTGGATCGGGTCAGTTTGATTTAAGAAGACATATAGAGGCTGGGCCTTTAATAAAAAATTTTGGAATACAATTGTGACAGTATCTACTCATATCCAGGAACCCTCTGAGCTACTTTGTTGTTGCTGTTGTTTGTTCATTATTTTTAGAAGAGGAAAGGATATTATTTCTCTGAGTCTTTTGGGGTTAATTAGCAGCCCATCTTTAGATAATCAAGGTATTTTACCTGAATCAAAACTTGTCCATTGAGATGCTATGTCCCTTTATAGCTAGCTGTTGTAATAGGTAAATTGTGTCCTCTTGAAAGTTAATATGTTCTGGAGCACAAAAGTAAAGCATCTACATAGAATTAGAGTAGAATCTCTGGGTAATTCAACACCATTTAAATCAGCTTTTAGTATCTAAGACAAATAGGTGGGACTCTCTGTGTATCCCTGGGGCAAAGTAAACCCCTGATCTTCCTACCTGAAAAAAAAGTAGTTTCTCTCTTTCTCTCTCTCCTCCCTCCTTCATACACTCTCTAAAAATCAATGTCAAAAATATCTTCAGGTGAGGATTAACAACAACAAAAACTGAAGAGGACAGAACTTTCCCAAACTCATAGGAGGTGAGCATCACCCTGTTAACACAGCCAGAAAAGGACTCAACAGGAAAAGAAAATGACACAATAATACCCCTGATGAATTTTGATGTAAAAATCCTCAACAAAATACTAGCAAATCAATTCTACAACATGTTAAAAAGATCACACACCACAAGTAACTGGGATTTTTCCCTGGATGCATACATGTGCAAATCAATAAATGGGATATAGCACATTAACAAAATAAAAGATAAAAATCACATGATTATCTCAATAGATGCAGAAAAAGCATTTGAAAAAATTTAATATCCTTTCATAATAAAACTCCCAAAAAATTAGGCACAGAAGTAACAAAAATCAACAGGATGAAGAAATTCTAGAGACCTGCCATATGGCTTAATGCCACCACTAACAATACTGTGTTGCATACACTTAAAGCCTGCTCTTGTGTTGTGTTCTTATCACAGACTCAAATAATAGGGTGGGAGGAACTCTGGGAAGAAATAAGATGTATATGGCCTTGATGGGGTGGTGATGGTTTCACAAGTGTATAGATACTTCTCCCCAATCCACTGAGTTGTATACATTTAACATATACATCTTTTTACATGTTGTACCTCAATTAAGTGGTTTAACAAAACAAATGAATAAAGGTGACCATAAATCAAGTTGGCTT
Organism: Corynorhinus townsendii; assembly: GCA_026230045.1. Lineage (NCBI taxonomy): Eukaryota > Metazoa > Chordata > Mammalia > Chiroptera > Vespertilionidae > Corynorhinus > Corynorhinus townsendii. The sequence continues at coordinate 135,369,952 of JAPDVU010000002.1, read as the reverse complement.
CTCTCATGTTTTGGTCTCAAACCTTTGAATATCAGCCAAGAAATGAGATACCTGCTTTAAACTTAACACATGAACAATGGAGTCCAAATCCACAGTCCTGTACAATGGTACTGAACCTAGACACAGAGGAGGCAGTGCAGCCTTCTTCCTGCAGTGCAGCCTCAGGTGCAGGAAGTGGGATACTGGGGTCCAACATGGGCCTAACTCTACAGCTAGTTAGCTGTGCAACCCATGCCACCCTTGTCCCCTCCCCAGTGTGACATGAGGGGCTAGCCCATGAGCTCTTATGTGCCTGCCAGCATGTGGCCATAACTCAAAGACCAGTGTGTCATGATCACAGAAGGTCCCTCCCAGGAGAAATGGGAAATGGGGAATGCAGATGGGTTCAATGCACAGAAAACTCAGGGAGAACACAGCAGTGAAACCAGGAGGGACCCAGGCCACTGTCCACTGTGCTGGCTGTAGATCCAGAGCTGTGGACTCTCACCTCACACAGGAACCTGCTGATGCACAGCTCAGAATCCCCCACCTGTCCACATGTACACACATCACAGGGCACCCTCCTACCAAGCATCACAGGACCAAAGGGTTGCTTTCTTATCCAACTAAAATCCAACTCCCTTTAACTTTCCACATTAGTATCCTCTGGTATCTTGAGCTTGAAAAACTGAATTCACATCCACATCCATAAGTAGCCCCAACATGAGATCACTCCTATCTCCCAGGTCTTGCCCCACCTCCAGCTGTGACATGGAGCCAGAGGGAAGAGCACTCAATTTTGGGGGGTACTTCAGGACCCCTGTGGGAACATGCGTGTATTGTTCGCATGTTCTCTACCTTCCCAACTGCAGGAGGACCATCTATCAACCTCTTAGGGCCTGGCTGCTTCACCAACTATGAAAGGAGACGTGCTCCCTCTTCTCCTGGAAGAGACTGTGCATGCAGCCTGGCCAGGGCCTTGCCCCTTTCCGATGAGACCAGGAGCCACTGGCAACAGCTCCTCTGATGGTGTTCAGTCATGGTCACCTGACTGAACAGCTCTCCATGCTCTCCTTAGAGATGAAGCCAATGGATGGTCACATTCCGTGTGCTCAAAGACACCAAACAAGATGCCCCTCCCACAGGAAATGCAGTGCCCTGAGTCTCAGTAGAGCTCTGGGAAGGCTGCATTCCTGGTGTGCTGCCAGTGGCAGTGGTTCAGGAATCTGGGGACTAAAGTACCTGGTGTTCTGCCCCATGCCACCCCTGTCCTTTATTATCGTGAGGTAAGTTCCCTCTATTCCCACTTTGCTGAGATTTTATCATAAATGGATGTTGCATTTTGTCAAATGCTTTGTCTACATCTACTGATATGATCATGAGATTTTTATCCTTGATTTTGCTTATGTGTTGTATCATGTTCACTGATTTGTGCATACTGAACCAATCTTGCATCCCCAAAATAAATCCCACTTGGTAATGGTATATAATCTTTTTAATGTATTGCTGAATTCCGTTTGCTAATATTTTGTCAAGGATTTTTGCATCTATGTTCATCAGGGATATTAGCCTATAATTTTCTTTGTGCAATGTGTTTGCGCAGTTTTGAAATCTAGGTAATGCTGGACTCATAAAGTGAGCATGGGAGCTTCCCCTTCTCTTAAATTTTTTGGAATAGTTTGAGGATAGGTGTTAATTCTTCTTTGAATGTTTGGTAAAATTCACATGTAAAGCTGTTTGGACCTGAACTTTTGTTTGTTGGAAGTTTTTTTTATTACTGATTTGATTTTGTTGGTAGTAATTGGTCTGTTCAGATTTTTTATTTCTTCTTGATTCCCTGTTGGAAGATTGTATGTTTCTAGGAATTTATCCATTTCTTCCAGATTGTCTAATTTGTTGGCATAGAATTGTTTGTAATATTTTCTTATAATCCTCTGTATTTCTGTGGTGTCAGTTGTGACTACTCCTCTTTAACTTTTGATTTTGTGTCCTCACTTTCTTTTCTTGATGAGTCTGATGACAGGTTTATCAATCTTATTTATTTGTTTTAGAGAACAGCTCTTGGTTTCATTGGTCTTTTGTATTTTTTTAGACTCTACTTTATTTCTCCTGTAATCTCTATTATTTCTTTCCTTCTACTCACTTTGAACTTTGTTGTTCTTTTTCTAGTTCATTTAGGTTATATTATTTGTGATTTTTCTTGTTCCTTGAGGTAGGGCTGTATTGCTATGAATTTCCCTCTTAGGACTTTTGCTGTGTCCCATAATTTTGAATCATGTTTTCATTTTCATTTGTCTCACAAGGTATCTTTTGATTTCTTCCTTGATTTCATTGTTAACCCCTTTATTGTTTAGTAATATATTATTTAGCCTTGATGTGTTCGTGTCTTTTTCAGGTTTTTTTGTTGTAATTGATTTCTAGTTTCATACCATTGTGGTCAAAGAAGATGCTTAATATGATTCAGTCTTCTTAAATTTATTGAGACTTGTTTTGTGGCCCATCATGTGGCCTATCCTAGAAAATGTTCCATGTGCACCTGAAAAAAAGTATGCTCTGCTTCTTTGGGGTGAAATGCTCAAAAAAATTAATTAAATCCATCTGGTCTAATGTGTCATTTAAGGCTGTTGATTTTGTCTGAAAAATCTACCCATTGATGTCAATGGAATGTTCAAGTTCCTACTATGACTGCATTACTGTCAATCTTTTCTTTTATGCCCATCAATATTTGCTTTATATATTTAGTGCTCCTATGTTGGTTGTCTAAATATTTTTAAGGGTTAGATCCTCTTTTTGAATTGATCCCTTTATCATTGTATAATGTCTTTTGTCTTTTATAGCCTTTGTTTGAAATTCTATTGTGATATAAATATTGCTACCCCAGCATTTTTTGTTTCTATTTACATGAACTATTTTTTCCAACCCTTTACATTTAGTCTGTGTATCTTTCAATTTGAAGTGGGTCTCTTGTAGACAACATATGTATAGTTCTTATCTTTTTATCCATTCAATTACCTTGTGTCTTTTGATTGGAACATGTAATCTATTAACATTTAAAGTGATTATTGATAGGTATACATTTATTGCCATTTTATTATTCACATTTATATTCTTTTTCTCCCTTCTTCTTAAGGAAGACCCTTTAACAGTTCTTGTCATGTTAGTTTGGTGGTAATGAAATTCCTTAGCATTTTCTCATCTGAAAAGCTCTTTATCTCTCCTTCATTTTTACTTTTTATTATTTTACTAGAGGCCTGGTGCACAAAATTTGTGCACAGGAGTGGGGGTCCCTCAGCCCAGCCTGCACCCTCTCCATTCCGGGACCGCTTGAGGGACATCCCTCTCACAATCTTGGATCACTGGCTCCTAACCACTCAACTGCCTGCCTGCCTGATCACCCCTAACCACTCTGCCTGACTGCCTGGTCACCCCTAACTGCTCTCCCCTGCCGGCCTGGTTGTCCCTAACTGCCCCTGGCTTGGCCCCCGCCACTGTGGCTTTGTCTGGAAGGACATTCGGAAAGACGTCTGGAAGATGTCTGGTCTAATTAGCATATTACTCGTTTATTAGTATGGATTTTTTAATCCTCACCAAGGATATTTTTTTGAATATATTTTTATTGATTTCAGAGAGGAAGGGAGAGAGAGAAAGAGAGAATGAAACATCAATGATGAGAGAGAATCACTGATTGGCTGCCTCCTGCACACCCCCCACTGGGGATCAAGCCCACAACCTGCGCATATGCCCTTGACTGGAATCAAACCCAGGACCTTTCCATCCCCAGGCTGATGCTCTATCCACTGAGCCAAACCAGCAAGGGCCATTTTTATTGTTTTTAGAAAGGAAGGTGTGGGAGAGAAACATCAATGTGAGAGAGAAAATTCCATCAAAGGCCTCCCATATTCACCCCAACCAGGGATCAAACCTGCAATCTAGATATGTGCTCTGACTGGGAATCAAACCCACAACCTTGTGGTGTATGAAATGATGCTCTAACCAACTGAGCCACCTGGCCAGGACTCTCCTTCATTTTTATTTCTTTATTATTTTTTTGATGAAAAAAAAACACAAAACACGTTTTTTTCTTTTTAATTGATTTTAGAGAGAGAAAAAGAAAAAAAGAGGGAGGAGAAACATCGATGTGAGAAACACCAATCAGCTGCATCCACATATGCCCCAACTGGGGACTGAATCGTAACCCAAGTATGTGCAATAACCAGTAATCAAATCCACTACCTTCTGGTGTATGGGATGACACTCCAACCAACAGCCACACCAGCCAGAGCTCTCTTCATTTTTAAATATTAACCTTGCTGGGTAGAGAAGTCTTGGTTGGAGGTCCTTGCTTTTCATCACTTTGAACATATCATGCCAATCCCTTTTGGCTTGAAATGTTTTTGTTGAGAAATCAACTGACAGTCTTACGGGAGCTCCCTTGAAGACCACTAACTGTCTGTCTTGCTGCTTTTAAGGTTCTTTGTCTTTAACTTTGCATTTTAATTATGATGTGTCTTGTGGGCCTCTGTAGGTTCATCTTATTTGGGACTCTCTGTGCTTTGTGGACTTACATATCTATTTTCTTCACCAGTTTAGGAAAGCTTTCAGTCATTATTTCTTCAAACAGGTTCTCAATCCCTTGCTCTCACTTCTCTTCTCCTTCCAGCTCCCCTATGATGCTTAAGTTGTTATGATTGATGTTGTCCCAGAGGCCCCTTAAATTATTGCCTGGTTTAAATTCTCTTTTTCTTTTTGCTGTTCTGATTGGGTGTTTTCTGCTACCCTGTCTTCCAAATCAATGATTCTGTCCTCTGCTTCATCTGCTGTTGACTCCTTCTAGAATATTCTTCATTTCAGTTTTGTATTCTTCATTTCTGATTGGTTTTATTTATGGTTTCCATATCCCTTTTTTAATGTTTGCTATGTCTTTGTTGAAGTTCTAAGTTCCTTGAGCATCCTTGTAATCAGTGTTTTGTTGTTTTTTTATTAAGCGATCTTTATATCTATAATAATAAAAGTGTAATATACTAATTAGGCCAGACAGCCGAACGACCTTCTGGACATCCTTCTGGATGACCTTCCAGATGAAGCCAGGGCTGCAAGGGCTGAGGCAAGTGGCTGTGGCTGCGAGGGCTGAGCCCCTTGCATGAATTTCATGCATCGGGCTTCTAGTATATACTAGTGGCCCAGTGCATGAAATTCGTGCACAGGGGAGGTGTCCCTCAGCCTGGCCTGCACCCTCTTCAATTTAGAACCCCTCAGGGCAGTCAGACATCCCTCTCACAATCTGGGACTGCTGGCTCCTAACTGCTCACCTGCCTGCCTGCCTGATTGCCCCTAACCATTCTGCCTGCTGGCCTGATTGCCCCCAACTGCCCCCCTTCTGGCCTGATCATCTCTAACTACTCCACCCCTGCCAGTCTGCTTGCCCCAACTGCCTCCCCGCAAGCCTGATTGCCCCCAACTGCTGCCCCCTGCTGGCCAGCTCACCCTCAACTGCCCCCCCCCCCAACGCCATCCTGTTTGACCCCAGCTGCCCACCCCCCTGCCGGCCTGCTTGTCCCCAACTGCCCCCCTGCTGGTCTGATTGCTCCAAATTGCCCCCCCCCTGCCGGCCTTCTCACCTCCACCTGCCCACCCCCAGGCCCGCTCACCCCCAACTGACCCCTGCTGGCCTGATTGCCCCCAACTGCCCACCCCCACCAGCCTGCTCATCCCCAACTGCCCCCCCCCACTCCTGCTGGCCTGATTGCCCCTAACCTGCCTCTGTCCCGCCACCATGGCTTTGTCCGGAAGGATGTCCGGAAGGTCTCCTGGTCTAATTAGCATATTACCCTTTTATTAGTATAGATATTCATTCTGAAGAGGGAGCGAGGAGAGAGAGAGAAACATCAATGATGAGAGAGAATCATTGATTGGCTGGCTGCCTCCTGCAGGTCCCCCACTGCAGATTGAGCCTACAACTCAGGCAGGTGCCCTTAACTGGAATTTAACCCGGGCCCTTCAGTCCACAGGCTGATGCTCTATCCACTGAGCCAAACCAACTAGGCCATAACCAGTGTTTTGAACTCTATATCTGGTAGATTGCTTGTCTCCATTTTATTTAACTCTTTTTAGAGATTTCTCCTTCTATTTGGGACGTTTCCTTGTCTCCCCATTTTGACTACCTCTGTGTGTTTGTTTCTATGCATTAGATAGATCTGCTATCTCCCAGGCCTGGCAGAGAGGCCTTATGTAGTAGGTGTCCTGTGGGATCCAGTGGCATGTTCTTCCTGGTCACCTGAGCCAGGTGCCCCAGGGGTATCCCTTGTGTGTTCCCCCTTTTTTATTTTTTTTATTTTTATATTTTTTATTTTGGAGAGGGAGAGAGAGATAGAAACATCAATGATGGAAGAAAATCATCGATCAGCTGCCTCCTGCACACCCCCACACTGGGGATCAAGCCTGCAACCTGGGTATGTGCCCTTGATTGGAATCGAACCTAGGACCCTTCAGTCCACAGGCTGACACTCTACCCACTTAGCCAAACCAGCCAGGACTGCCCCCTTTTTAATTGAGTCTTGTTGTTGGAACATCAGCAGATGGGTTTGATCCTCAGGCTGACTCATTTTGAGAACTGCCTACAACCAACAGTATATGAGTTTCTGTGCAGGTGCTGACCCATGGATCAGGATTCACCTGTCGCTTGTGGTATGTCGCTTATGGAGCTAATTGGATGGTGCTGTGTTTTGGTCTAAAGCCAGCCACAAGGTGTGTTGGTTTGGGCTGCTTGGGAGACTGGTGCAGGCCTGGATCAGCAGCTGCCTGTGACTGACTTGGGGTCACCTGGTAGGAGCTACAAAGTGATCCATGGTTGGTAACTGCTTGTTCTGGGCCAGGATGCATGTGAGAGAGGTCATGCTGTTAACCATGGCCACTACCACCAATAATGGGCCTGGTGTAGGTAAGCAAAAGTCACAGGCATTCCATGACCTGCCATTGCCTGCCAACTCCCTTTAAGGCTCAGCCAATGAAGGATCCTTGGGGGTATGCAAGTTGGGTAAGGGTCCCAGGGAGTGACCAGGGTGGGGTGAGGGTTGTTCATCAGCTTAATGTTTAGATTTGGCACTAATACTGAGACTCGGTCTCTTAGCATAAGCCTCAGGGTACACTGAGGCCAGCTGCCACCTGCCTCAGGCCTGTGGATTTTTGCAGGGTGGCAGGGTCTCAGGGAGTCATCAAGATGGAGCTAGTGAAGTTCACCAGGCTAATGTAGATTCAGATCTGGCTGTGTGGGAGGAGGGCTCAACATGGGCAATGGCAGATATCTCTCCAGCCCTTACCCTGAAGCCACACAACTCAGTTTCTCTGTATATGTCTTTGGTGTACCCTGAGTTGCTGAATGCAGGGTATCTGTAAGCTAGAGTCTGTTCAAGCATCCTTTAAGAGGATGCCTGGGGTTTCATTTTTAGCACCTTCCATCCCACCTGGACAGATGGATTCCCGACTGGTTTTCACAGCCAGATGTTTTGGGGACTCTCTTCCCGGCACTGGTGTTCCAGGTGAGGGAGTGGAGCTGAAAACCCTTGCTCTTGCAGGGGACCTTTGCAGCTGAGATAGCCTTCTGTTTTCTCAAATGCCACGTGTGGGAGTGGGGCCAGCCCATTTTGAGTCTCTGCCCCTTTTAACATTCTTGATGTGACTTCTTTATAATCTTAGTTATAGGACTTCTGTGCAGCTAGTCTGCAGATAGTTCTCTAGGTTGATTGCTCTATAATTTAATTGTAATTTTTATGTGGTCAATTTTTATGTGGCAGGAGGTGAATACAGTATCCATCAACTCAGCCATCTTCATCAGAACTCCCTGAAATAACTTTTTTGTCTGTAAGAAAAAAAGCCTTCTCAATATAGATGCTGAATTTTCGTATAATTTTAATTATCATTCTGTTTTTAAATTTATTGAGTCTATATTTTTTCTCATTATTTAACAAATTCTCACCTATCAAAGTCACATTGCATAGAGAGATGTATAGCACTCTTCCCACATAATATATATTAATATATTGTACAATGTATAGACTTATATTTTCAAATTATGTATTTTATATCTATATATATGTCTATATTTATTGATTGATTTAAAAATATTTTTATTGATTTCAGATAGGGAGAGAGAGATATATATAAAAACATCAATGATGAGAGAGAATCATTGATTGGCTGCCTCTTACATGCCTCACACTGGGGATCAAGCCCACAAATCGGGCATGTGCCCTGACTGGGAATTGAACCGAGAATTCCTGATTCATAGGTAGACACTCAATGACTGAACCACGCCAGCCGGGATATGTCTATATTTATATAGATAGGTAGAAAACACAAACCCATCACCCACTGGCAGGACTAATCCCAAGCCTCAATGTTTCCTTCATGTAATGGACCTAGTTAGATTTAATTACAGAGCCACCGGCTCAGAGTGCCAGGTGGTCATTACCATTGCTGCTACTAAATGCATCACTTACATCTCCTTCTGGTTTTCAAAATGGTAAGGTGTTCTTCCCACCTTTTTTTCTTACAGCACTGAGCAGTGCCCCTTCATAATTGTAATTTTGCTACTGTTATGAATTGTAATGTAATTATCTGTGTTTTCCGATGGTCTTAGGCGACCCTGCTAGCGGTTCTCAACCTGTGGGTCGCTTCATTAACAGTAGCAAAATTACAGTTATGAAGTAGCAACGAAAATAATTTTATGGTTGGGGGTCACCACAACATGAGGAACTGTATTAAAGGGTCACGGCATTAGGAAGGTTGAGAACCATTGCCCTAGAGTGTCCCACAGTCCCATGCACAAAGGAATCTAGAGCTCCACTTCTCTCTCCAGCTACATGGGAGTACACTCCACACACATTTGCAGGAATATTAGAGAGAAAAAATATGTTGTTTCATTTCACAGTAGGCCATGAGCACATTTACATTTTCCTTTTTATGTTGTTTAAACTACCTGCCCCAGGTATCCTGTCCTTGCAGACCTCTAATCACAGAGGTCCTCTGCCACTGCCATGCAGACTTTCAGTGCTGTGGGACAGTGGCATAATTCAATTCAGGCACCACATCAGCAGTGCTGTGAGAAACACTTAAGTTTGTCCAAATGTACTGTATGAGTTTCCTCCTGCTGCTATAACATCAAACCAGACTGGTTGGTATAAACAGCAGACATTCATTTTCTCACAATTCCAGAGGCTACAGGTTAGAGATGAGGTGTCACCAGGGCCAGTTCCACCTGAGGGGGCCTCTCCTGGGCTTGTAGATGGATGTCTTCTATCTCTGTGCCATAGGAGTCCCCTCTTTGCTTCCATATATCCTCCCCTTCTCTTCTAAGTACACTAGTCATATTGGATTAAGACCAAGACCACTGAATTCCCTTTTACCTGAATGGCTTGCTTAGAGACTAGAACTCAAGGACAAGCACATTCTCAAGTTCTAGCGGTTCCGAAGTCATGGAATTTGGGTGACACATTTCACACCACAATGGCTATACTATTCTCAGCTGGAGACAGATGTCCAGTCCTGATGGAAGGATGTGCACATGTAACATTTTAAGAGCTGCAGCCTGATTACAAATGGAAAAAGGCTGGAGCAGTGATGTTGCCAACATCAGATTTGTGATGATGGCCACTGACTAGCACCCAATCTGGCCCAGGGATCTCTCACTCATTTAAATCTTGACAAATCCAAGACCAGGTTGTTCAAGGCAATCACAGTGTTCCTTGACTGGCAATTGCCTCATGGGTACTTTGACTCACCCGTCAGCTTTCCACTAGCCACATGGATTAGCTACTTCCTAAGTCATGTGCTCGCACTCCAACTTTCTCCAGTCTGGACTCATCAAGCCTTTGCCCCTTCCCTGAATCTGGGATCTCCATAATGAGGGTCCAAAAATATTCTTTAATGTAAAAGGAAGAAACATAAGTGTCATTTTGGGAAACAATGGTTTTCATAGGCTGGGTCTATCCTGTAACCTGTCCTCCAACTTGGAGGGGATGAGGTTCCCAAGGCCCTTTCCATCCAGGTCAGGAGCAGAGAAGTCTCAGGCAGCTAAGAGGGAATGTCATGCAGTCCTAGCTTGGGACAGTTCTCAGTTCTGACCAGCATGCTCTGGACCTGCCATTTGACATCCCTAAGCCTCTGGGTTCTCATCTCTATATAATGGAGATGTTTCTAGAGAACTCATTGGAACAATGGTCTTCATTCATAAAAACTATTTATACAAGGAGGTATGTTGCTCCTTAGCTAATACAACACGCCTAGAAGGTAGCAATTGCATAAATATCACCTGTCCACCAAACTTAAGTGGTACCTTTAAAACCTAGAACCTGGTTCAGTATGGCCACTCCTGTCCTTCCTCTTGCACATGTCCCTAAAAGTCTGAAGAGTTCCTGCCTGAGCTCCAGGCTGGAGCTCATGATTGAGCTGGAGCTCAATCACATCCTCCTCATGATTCATAGGGATGCCACTGACAGATCCCTCCTTGTCTCTATCCAGTGTGCAGCTGAATTAGCACGTAACCTGAGTGAGGCTAACAGGATGCGGGCCCTACAGGAAGGCACACTGAGGAAGGTGGCAGCGTCAATGGTACCAGCTCCCCTGGGTGGAAACATCTCCCGCACTGCCACATTTATATCCATCCACCAGGCCTTATCCAGAGCCCAAGAATTCCTGGACCTGCTCTTTACTAGGTGAGCACACTCCCCCTTCTTGGGCATAGTGGTGATTCTGAGCACTGCTAGCCTCTGTGTCTTGAAAAGGTCACCACATCTCTGTAAGCCTCAGTTTGTTCTTCTGAAAAGTGGGGTAGGGGGTAGAGGATAAATCTCATAAGGTTCTTGCAGAGACTACTGTAGGGATGAGCCATGGCAGGTGCTAACCTGCTGCTCTGCTGAACGGGCTGCTGGATGGGCTATGGTTGTTCATGCCTATTATTTCTCTGTCCCCCATGAAAAGTTATATGCATGACCCATCAGTGACCTGTGGCATTTCTGTTTTTTCATTTTATTTTATTCTGTTAGTTTTTATGTTTTCCTTGGCCTGTGGCATTTTTGCATTTGCAAAAGCACGTGGAAAACAACCAGTCAAGGAGCTCAGGACTCCACTTAGCTGATCCCTGTCCTCATCGTTGGTGTTGGCAGACTAGGGAGAGCAGGGAGCCGCAGGCCCACTCATATATCTGGGATGGTTTTCGTTGGAGTTCATGTATTCAACAATGTGTATTAAGCACCTACCACAAGTAGGTACTTTTGGAGACACTTAGCATAACTCGGAGAATGAAGGAGACACAATCCCTAGGCCCCAGTTCCACTTAGTGAATCAGACAGTGACACTGTCCATCATTCACAGGTCCTATCCCCGACCCATACCTCCTCATAATGACCAGGATGACACAGCACAGGACCAAGTCAAAAAGCAAGTGGTCTTTGGGTCCAGAAAGAGGGCCTCCTGAGTCCACAGGATGAAGGCAATGGGTGGGGAGGGCCTAGCAGAACCACGATCTTACACATCTTCTCATTCCCAAGTGAGGCCTGAGCCCTGATGGCTTCTATTCTGGGAGGACAGGGGTCAAAGAGGACTGTGGATGGGGCCCCTGGCCTCACAGGACCTAAGAAGAGGGGTGGGCTGAGTTGTCCCCCAGAACCCCAAGCCCACCACAGTCCCATCCTGCTCTGCCTGTCCCTCTCCATAGTCATCTCTCCTAACCACCATCACCAGGCTCAAAATGGCCTGCTCACACATTTGTCTCAACCCTCAGTGCAGATGCCCAGGTGTGTGGAGGGCTGGACTGGGCAGGGGACTGGACATTCAGGAGAACTGTCAGTGGGAAGAAAAGACTCACACCGATGCCGTGTGAAAGTTGCTTAATCACCAGACCTGCTGCTCTCAGAACAGCCACTAAGGGATTGGGGCTGGCATGGGGCTGTCCCCTAGATGGGCGGGGGCAGGCACAAAGGTCTGGTCCCAAACAAGGGTGCCCTGGGAGGGCAGTGTGTAAGCAAAGACCAGGATTCTGACTCCGGTGCCTACCTGCCTCTCCCCAGAGCCATTGCTTCTACAGTGGGAACCTGACCCGACCAGGTGCAGGGTTTGGCTGGGCTCTCCGCTTCCCCTGGTTCCAGCTGAAGCAAGCCTCAGAGCAGGCCAACTTCCCTGCCCCACACCATGCAGACCACGGTCATCTCATCTGGATGGAGCTGGAGCATCTAGAGCCCACCAAGGCCATGCCGGAAGGTGAGGGGAACGCAGCCTGAGAAGATGATCTGAGGAGGGGAGATTCATGGGGCCACAGGGCCCTTATAGGCAGTGCATCTTTCCTGTCTTTGGCAAGGCACGGGAACATCAGGTCTGTGTCTGAATCTGTCCATTTCTCCTGCTCCAGGTCCACCTCCAGGGCTCCAGAGCACTCCAGAGCCAGAGGAAGGGCCTGCTCAAGTGTCAGCGGCGGGTCCAGCCAGAGGCCCCTCCCTGGCCTGGCCAGGCATTAAGCTGTACCCAAAGTCATCATGGAGGAGTCTTTTTGTTTTTTGGGGTTTTTTTTCTTTTTTAAATAAATCTTTATTGTTCAGATTATTACAGGTGTTCCTCTTTTTTTTCCCCCCCATAGCTCCCCTCCACCTGATTCCGCACCCCACCCCATGCCCTTACCCCCCGCCACTGTCTTCAGCCATAGGAGTAAGATTTTTGTCCAATCTCTTCCCACACCCCTCACACCTGCTTCCCCTGAGAATCTTCAGTCCACTCCCTTTCTATGTCCCTGATTCTATTATATTCACCAGTCCATTCTGTTCTTCAGATTTTTTATTCACTTGATTTTTAGATTCACTTGTTGGTAGGTATGTATTTGATGTCCTTTTGTTGTTCATAATTTTTATCTTTACCTTTTTCTTCTTCCTCTTCTTAAAGAATACCTTCAGCATTTCATGTAATCCTGGTTTGGTGGTGATGAACTCCTTTAGCTTTTTCTTGTCTGTGAAGCTCTTTATCTGATCTTCAACTCTGAATGATAGCTTTGCTGGGTAGAGTAATCTTGGTTGTAGGTTCTTGCTGTTCATCACTTTGAATATTTCTTGCCACTCCCTTCTGGCCTGCATAGTTTCTGTTGAGAAATCAGCTGACAGTCGTATGGGTACTCCCTTGTAGGTAATTAACTGGTTTTCTCTTGCTGCTTTTAATATTCTCTCTTTGTCTTTTGCCCTTGGCATTTTAATTATGATGTGTCTTGGTGTGGTCCTCTTTGGATTCCTCTTGTATGGGGTTTTGTGTGCTTCCTGAACTTGTAAGTCTATTTCTTTCACCAGGTAGGGAAAGTTTTCTGTCATTATTTCTTCTAATAGGTTTTCAATATTTTGCTCTCTCCATTCTTCTAGCACCCCAAAAATTCGGATGTTGGTTCGCTTAAAGTTGTCCCAGAGGCTCCTTACACTATCTTCATATTTTTGGATTCTTTTTTCTTTTTGTTTTTCTCGTTGGATGTTTTTTGTTTCCACATATTTCAGATCTTTGGTTTGATTCTTGGGGTACATTGATCTACAGTTGAGTTTCTGTATATTCTTTATTTCAGACAGTGTATGCTTCATTTCTGACTGATCCTTTTCCATCTTTTTGGCATTCTCATTAAGGTCCTTGAAGGTCTCACTAAGCTCCTCAGAAGTGTCATCAAGTTTCTCGGCGGTTTTTAGAAGATTCTTGAGTAACCTTATAAATGTGGTTCTGAACTCTATGTCATCCAGTAGTTTGCTTTCCTCCGTTTCTTTCATTCGTGACATGTTTCTTTGTCTCCACATTTTGGCTGCTTCCCTGTGTTGATGGAGTAGCTTTGTGTAGTAGGTGATCTATAGGGGGCAGTAACTCAGCCTCCTCAATCACTTGAGGTGGATGCTCTTGGTACACCCCTTTGTGTGCTGAGTGCAAAGTCTTGGTGTAGTTAAGCCTTAATTGCTGTTGGTACACTGGGAGGCATTGACATCCAGGCCAATTAGCTGTGAGCACTCGCTGTGTCTATAATGGAAGAACTGCTGCGCTGAAGACACGCTTATGGGGCAGGACTTGTTTCAGTGGGGCTTTAGTGCTCACTGAGTCTGCCTCTTGAATGTGTCACTTATGGATGTGAGGAGTTGAAATCTGGTGTCTCACACTGACCACTAGGTACACTGGCTTCTGGATCTCCAATGGGGTGCAGGTCAGCTACTGTCTGAGGCCACCCAGCAGGAGCTACAGTGAGAGCTACAGTTTTCTCCTCTTTGCTTGGGGTTTGGAAGTTTTGGAGCTGTCTGACCTGGGCTGCAAGTTTGCTAGGTTAAGCTGCGATAGGGAAAGCCTTTCTTATGCTAAATCCGATGCTTGGAGCTTGGGTGGGTTTGTAGGTTGTGCAGGGCGGGGCCTCAGGGTGTCACTAGGCTAGGGCGTGGCAAACAGCAATGGTTGCTAGTTAGCCAGCTCTGCATCCCGACGGCGTCCCCGAGTCCTGTGCCCCAGTGCAGTAAACAATTATTCCTGCGCGCAGCTCTGCAAGCAAGCCACCCTCATTGGCAGACAGTCCAGCTTCTCCCCGTAGGAGTTTGGGTCCCCCGTGTCTCCCAGAGACTGGATTTCAGAGTAATCGGGGGCTTGTCTCCCTTGGGGTTGAAAAAAGCAATGCCTGCCGCCAGCCCAGATCCCGCGCCTCCGTACCTCAGCTTTTCAGCGCTCGTGCACGACCCAATGCTCTTTTTTCTTTCCTTCTAGTTGTAGAACTTCCACTCAGCCAGCTTTCCCGTGGTTCTGGGTGATAGATGTTTTGTCTTTTAGTTGTAGTTTTGAAATTGTTGTGCGAGGCAGCAGTTTAGGTGTTTACCTATGCTGCCATCTTGGATTGGAGGCGTCCTTTTGAACCTTATTTTTTTCTGTCTTAAAAATTCTAAGCAATTATCCTAAATATATAGACAAATAAGAGGAATACACCCCAACAGTATGTGTATAATAGCCCAAAACAATGGTTTCCATTAAACGAGCTATATACCATTAAATGAAATACTTTGGAAAAAATAGAAATAAAGTTGATTAAAAATATCTATAGACAATACCTGCTCATATACATATGCATACTATGATTGTGCATTTATCATGTGTAACCATTATAAATATAGAAGTATACATTTTTAAATCTCTTCTAAAACAGATTTAAATTTTGTGATAAGTAAACAAATATAACTGACAAAATGGAGAAATAAAATTTGGAAATATATGCAACACAATGTCAACACTTGTGAAATCTTGCAAGAGGGACTACTAGAAGTGACTGTCTCTTTCCTTTTTGCTCAGTCTATTTTCTGTTTTTTGTACAAGGATCATATATTCATTACCAGACATTTCAAGACTATTTGTATCAGTGGTTCTCAACCTTTCTAATGCCGTGACCCTTTAATATAGTTCCCCAACCATAAAATTATTTTCGTTGCTACTTCATAACTGTAATTTTGCTACTGTTAGGAATTGTAATGTAAATATCTGTGTTTTCCAATGGTCTTAGGCGACCCTGCTAGCGGTTCTCAACCTGTGGGTAAATTTAATTTTGAAAAGTTTTATGTAGTTAGTGGTAATCATATTGGAGAGAGTAGTTAAAGATAATAGCAAATAGAGTGAAAACAGGCATCCCTGAATGTCAGGATACCTTTCCTCCACAAGTCCACACAGAAGACATTTACAGGACCATTAGCGCCCATCTTATAAACAGGAAGACCACTTTCTCACGGCCATTCCCTGACTCGTCCTCATCGGCAGAGGCAGGCTCCTTCAGTAGCAGTTTGATGCTCAACTGCCCCATGTCCCTCACAGTTGGGACACCTGTGGTCACGGGCTTGTGAAAGAAAGTCTCAGAGATGATTTCCAAGACAGTATTTACCTCCCTGAGAAAAAGAATAATAATAAAAAGACTTTATTTAAAAATCACTAGGGATTTTGATGCTAGGCACTGTGCCACCTTCCTGTTGCTGGCAGCTATATTGTGACCATGAATGAATAGTGAAGAGAATGAGCAGCTGAATTCAATCCTAGATCCACCCACCTGTGGGTTAGTTACTTTGTAAGAAAAACAAATCCCTCTTGTGTAAGACATTTTCATCAGGATTCCCTTGTTTAAAATCCTCAGCTTCCACAATGAATGAGATCCTTACAACTCCTGAATATGGGCAAGGTTGTATCATTTCTTGGTATTGCAAGAAATGGGTAAATGTGGGTGCAGGGAGGACGACAGAGGAAAGATGGGAGATGTTTAAAAGATGTTATCTACAGTCTTCCAACTATTCCAGAGGCAACTCTCAGACACTAGGTATGACACAGCTCTAAGCTGTGGTAGGAAAGTATGATGCCAATGAGGATCTCAAAGTGTGACCAGAAGAAAGGAGTGAAGGAGGAACAAGACTGGAAAAATAAGCAAAGGTCAGCACATGGAGGGCCTGGAGGGATATGCTAAGGATTTTAGACTTACTTCTAAAGGCCATGGAAAACCACTGTCAGTTTTAAATAAAACACATGGTCATATTTACATTTTCAAATATCTTTCGGGCTGCAGGTAGGGTAGAGAATAGTTTGGAATGGGGCAATATTAGAGGTTGACAGACCAGACAGAACACATCCTATCAAGAGACAATGATGTCAACATGACTTAGGACTCTCAATGCTAACTTTGACATGGACAGAGTGAAATGCACTCCCACTCTAACAGCAATTCCTGCACCTTTCCTTAGCACAGAGACACCCTAACCAGAATCAAGTCCACACCTGTGGGAACCAGCCACCTCACATTCACTCCAGGGTCAAACCTGCACTGACCTTGATTTGTTTGCCTGAGAGACCAACAGGCTTCAGAGAGCTTGCCTCGGAGTGCCGGCCACAGTAAACACACACGCACACACACACAAATGAGGATTACAATTCTGTAGAGACCGAACTCTAAGTTGGCTCCTCCCTCCCAGCTAAGCAGAGTAAACAAAGCAAGGGTAACCCCCAAAGGTGGCTTAAGAGACTAAAAAATTCCTCTCAGGGAAGAGAAGGAACACAGATGACCTCGGGCCAGCAGCCCCTCTTCCCATTTCCATACTGATGGAAACAAGCCCACCAAGTGCAAAGCCTGTGCCCCACTCCCACCATGTCTCCTACCTACCCACACCCAGTGTACCACACAAAACATCCCAGAGACAGCTCAAGAACATACCTATTCACTGCACAGTATGGACTATTGGAGAATGACTTCCAATTCCCAGTACTTGGTCATTCTGCCTGAAAAGGGGAGGAGAAATAAACAAATTTAATAATACCATCTTTTATTCCCTCTTCAGCCAGCTTCCTAGAGCTATAGAATTATTATGAACACTAGAGGCCCGGTGCATGAAATTCATGTACGGAGGGGGGATTCCCTCAACTCAGCCTGCACCCTCTCCAATTGGGGACCCCTTGTGGGATGTCCGACTGCCATTTTAAATTGGCAGTCGGACATCCCTCTCACAATCTGGGACCACTGGCTCCTAACTGCTCACCTGCCTGCCTGATTGCCCCTAACTGCTTCTGCCTGCCAGCCTGATCACCCCTAACTGCTCTCCTCTGCTAGCCAATTTGGTTTTGATTGGTTGGTTCCTATGCCAGCATCAAAAACTTCACCTCCTAGGCAGCCATTGGCTCCCCACAGCATCCACCTTTGGTTCTCATTGGTCAGTTCCTAGCCAGTCAGCGTCAGAAGCTCTGCCTCCTAGACAGCCATTGGCTCCCCACAGCACCCACCTTTGGTTCTGATTGGTTGGTTCCTATGCCAGTCAGCATCTCCAGGCCTATCTCTAGGCCTAATCAAAGAGGCGGGGCTTAACAGCAGCCCCCACATCCCCCCAGGCAGGGAGAGAAAGAAAAGCCTGGCTGCTGGCGAAGATCAGAAAGAGGGAGAGAAAGAGAGAGGTAAGTACACTGATCAACAGCTTCCACTGAGGCTGCAGATCAAACCCTGACTCACTTTCTGGGTCTCAGCCACCTGAGCAGTCAGTGTTGGGTTGCCAGGCTGCAGCTGGGATGGTCTGTGTTTGGTCGCGGGCTCGGCCCCTTCCCAAATCCCAGGCTTTAGGCTTAGGAAGTGCCCCACCCCTCCGATGGCAGGCTTGGCCTCTCCGATGGCCAGCTGGGAGTGACCTGGGTGCTGAGGAGGTTCCCGGGACCCAGGTATGTATGCAAATTAACCGCCATCTTTGTTGGGTTAATTTGCATACTCTAATTGGCTGTGGGTGTAGCGGAGGTATGGTCAATTTACATGTTTCTCTATTATTAAGTAAGATTAACGCACCAACCAGGGTGCAAGGCAAGTACTGTGCCCATTTTACAGAAACATAACCACTGAACCTCACAACAGGCCGTTATTTCAGTGCCCAGTGGCAATATGTCGGCAGAGCCCTCCTCCTTTCACCTCTGACACTGACAGCACTATGCCTTCCTATTGAAAGATACATGGAGCAGGTTAAAAAATGTGAAGAGTTAATTTGAGCAAACACTGATTCCAACTGGGCAGCACCCAATCTAGCAGATAGAAAGGAACTGTACAAAATGAAAGATTTGCACATACTTTCCTCTAAATGGATGGCAGGGTCTATCAGGCAGATTATGCAGCCTTTATTGATCAGGTGATTCCTGATGGACTCATTTAAGATTCCATTTCCGGGAGAGCCAAAACTGTAATTAAGTCTCAGTTTGGTAATGAAGGGCAGCGGTCGGCAAACTCATTAGTCAACAGAGCCAAATATTCAAACGATTGAAATTTCTTTTGAGAGCCAAATTTATTAAACTTAAACTTCTTCTAACACCACTTCTTCAAAATAGACTCGCCCAGCCCATGGTATTTTGTAGAAGAGACACACTCAAGGGGCCGAAGAGCCGCAAGTGGCTCGTGAGCCGCAGTTTGCCGACCACAGATGTAGGGCTTAGCATCAATGACTCCATTTTGGGCCTGTTGTCTAATAGTTAACACTATCTCCATCCTATCAGACAAATTGCTTGGCTCACTTAAAACGCACAGCAACTCAAGTTGGCCTCCAAATAATGGTCTGCAGATGAGCACTGAATGCTCCCTGACCTGCCTCTGGGAAGGGCGATCAGAACAAAACAGATTTAGGACAAAATAACAGAGTCTAGGTGCACCCAAAGAGCAGAAAGCAGAGGTTTCTGGCTTCCATGCCTTTTCACAAAAGCTTAATATCTAGAAGGCAGGGGACTGACCACAGATACCTTCACTTTGGTGGCATCACAGGGAACCTGAGGAACATATCCAGGCCACCATCTAGAGCTCCCAAAGAGTCAACAGAAGAAGGGAGAGTCTGAAGTAACTGTGAAATAGTAAATTATATCACGTTCTGTCCAGTTTCTGCCAATGGGTCCACATTTTGCATAAGCCTGCCTCAGAGAATCTGAAAAAAAAGGGCGAAAGCTTAATTAGGAACATGAGAAAGTCTTCATCTGCAATAGGAAGAACTTGTAAAGATGTAGAACACTTCCTGAGTGCAAAGGACAAGAAATAGGCATCACACTTCTGAGCCTGCCTTCTTAACAAAGGGGAAGGTGCCTATAAGTAGACCAGGTGCAGAGCAGGGGCCAGCGGAGGTCAGCTAAACCACAAACAGCACAACAAGGTCAGGACACCAACACTCAGGAACTAATGTGGAGCTCGGTTCCTCAGCAATTTCCTGGGAGCAATTTCCTGCCAGTCTAAGGCAAAATGGCAAAAAACAAAAGCAGCAGCTACCATTTATGAAGCATCTTCCAAGATTTATAAATGTTATTGTAAGTCACATCTCACAACAACCCCTTGTGATCTCAAGGCCCATTAAACCCATTTTAGAAATCAATTCAACACTGTAAGAAAAACTTAAGACTTAGAAATGAGCAAAAGAGATTACGGGATGTCCATTCAATGTCATGCTGAAGCCTATAGGTACTGTATTACCTGATCCTCTAGGAGTGTGTGCCTTTGCCTTTGAGAAGGCAATAATGCACCATGTAGGATGCAGACAGAGGGGACAAGATAAGGGCAACTGCTGTCATCTGGCCCTGGGCAGAGCCTAAATGGGCAAGCTGGCAGGTCAAAGGGAAGGGTCAGCTCTAAGAACATTCCAAAGGTAGAGCCAACAAGACTTAGCGCATAACCTACCCTGATAATCTTATACAAGTGAGTAAAGGAATCCAAGTCACAAAGTGCTAGAGGACAACATGGCCTTAGATGGAGCAAGGGATAACCCCTGGAGAGAGCAATTAAGTACATGACAATCAAGTACATAGATATGTTCAATAAATGTGTGGATTTGAATTAGTTATCCCACTTGCAAAGTATCCGGGACCCGTCTCTCCTCCTCCCTGCTCTAGCCACATTTCTGGTGACCACACCAACTGTCTGACACTACTACCTGGCAAACGAATTAAATGAATAAATCAATGTTGAAGAACAGAAAATACAAAATTCAAGTAGTGTTGGCATCACAGGGAAGAATATTGGTAGGGAAAATGGGGTGCCACTGAGATTGGTAACCCTAAAAAGCCAATGGAGATCTCCACAGGATCACCTGGTAACTTCTTGGAATAATGTAGCTGGAATCAGATGTTTTGGCACTTTAGCCTGAGGGGAAGGCTTTCAGATTTTTACTTAAGAAAATACAAAATTATAAAACAAAGATCAGGGAGACATGCGTCACTAAATATTAATGTAAACAGGTTAATACGAATACTAAGATATGGTCCTTTTCTAATTGTATCGATTTTATTTACTTGTCCATTAGCTATTTACTGTATCCAGGTATTTTGAAATCTCAGCTTATTGTCCCATTTTTTCAGATGAGGCACTGAATCCTAAAAGTAGAGCCAGATTACACATTTTACATTAACTCTGTGAATTCCCATAGAAAATCCTATTGCTAACCAGATTTGGAATAAGTGACACCAGGACAGGGTAGCCCTGGAACTGGTGGGAGGATAGGAACAAGAGTCACTTGGCTTCGGTTCTGGAGGATCCTTGGCCATTCCTTCTACAGGACATGCTGAGCCACTTTAACACACTGGCCCCTTCCACTTATCCAGTCTGTAGGGCTCAACATCATCTATCTATGCAAAATAACTTGGTAAGCTAATGCATTATCAAATACAAATACCTTTTTTTTAAGTAGAAAAGAAAGACAAAAAGCCAATAAAGCCAAAGAAACTCCACCTAAGGGCAGAGATACCCAACTTGGCTCCCAAAATACTATAATTAAGACAATTAGCCTGATTGGCAACAGCTAATCCACTCAGGTCAAAAGACTACACTAACAGCATCACACTCTCCGTTTAACAAACAAGTGGGGCCACGATCTCCCCACTAGCAGCTGAACATCTCCAGGTGTCCAACAGGGCCATTTAGAGCTCAGGTCTTCCCCTCAAACTCTCTCCCCCGGCCCTCTGTCGAGTACACCCAGGAGCGGGCCCGCCAAGCTAAAAGTACTTGGAATGAAATTTCAACGCCATTTTCAAGCCAACGTTCCACCGGCTTCCCAGGAAAGTGAAGAGAAGACCTTCTGCAGCCCAGAATTCATCAGTTTCCCTTTGTTGGTAAGGAGACCAGAGGGCACGTCCCTTCCAGCCCCACTCAACTTCAGACACACCACCTGGCTCCACCCACAGTGCAACAACTATTCTGGAGCACACAAGGGACGTGCTCCACACGTCCCTTTTCTTTAGAAAGCTGGCCCCAAGTAGATCCCAAATCAAAACGGCCTTTAAGGAGCAGAAAAGTAACCCAGGGAAAATGTTCACCCTCTCCCCTCTCACGCAGCCCACGCCCCTCCAGGAACCAGGGCGCTCCAGCGGAGCCCACCACGAGCCCATCGCCCAGCCCGGAGTTGCTCACCCTCACGTGAATCTCCACCGCCGCGTGGCTGCAACCTTCTTGGCCTCCTCACCTTGCATATCGCGGAGGGGCCAGGAAGACGCGGTTGGCTTCCACGCCGCTGGTCCTTGTTAGTCTCTCGAGCCGCTGGTCGCGGACTGGGAGCACCCAGATGCGGCAGGTGAGAACCCAGGACATCCCAACTGTTCCCGCCTCTTCCAGAGGCCGCGCCCCCACCGCCAAGGTAGTGGGTCTAGGACCATAGATGGTGCAGAAAAGCACAGGGCGCTGCTCCCAGGTGCTAGGTCCCAGCCTCAGCCAGCGGTCCGCCCCGGGTACTTCAGGGATTCTGGTTGTCAAACGCACCGCTCGCCCCCTTCGCGGTCCTTCCTGGGAAATGTAGTTCTATGGATCCCGTAGCCTGACGCCAGCGCCCTGACCTAGACTACCAGCCCCACAACACTCCGCGACGGGCGTGCAAATCCCAGCTTTGTAGCCTGGACTCGTTGTGTGAAGTAACTGCGGTTGGGTGAATCCTTCAGGTTTTTCTGCCTTCCCCTGCTTGGAAGGAGGGGATGTTTGACCTGACCTGTTGCTTTTCCCAGCAATGACAGTGTGGCCGTGGACGAGACCTTAAGGCAGGGAGGGAGTCGCTCTATTCTGGAGACGTCCGCTTGGGAGTGACTTCTCTAGCCTCAGTCCCAAGAGAAATGCACACGGGACCCCCGCGCCCATGGAGTCTCCCTAGACCTGCGGAGGCCCAGGACTAACAAGTTTAGAACCCCCTGCCCTAAACGTTGTCTTGCACTTTGCGGTGCTGGGTGTCCTGCTTCCTCCGGATAGCCTGGTCCCACACCTACCAGTGTGCCCTGCAGAGACCCTACAATACTTGTTGACTGCAAGAACTTTTACTGAACTTAAAAGCTTTCTCTTTTCTTCTCTATCTGTAAGGTGTCTTAATGTAGAGCAGTGATTTTCAATGGTGTGCTGCAATAATTTTAAAACAGTACCTGACTATTGAGTCAGGGGCACTGACTACTTTACCCTTAGATTGTCAAATAAATAAAAAATCACAACAGCTTCCTGGCCTGTGTTTGGTCCATGATTAGAGTTGTCATCCTGTGCACCAAAGGGTCCTGGGTTCGATTCCTGCTCAGAGCCCATACAGGAGGCAACCAATTTATGTTCCTCTCTCTCCTTTCCTCTCTATGCCCTCTTCCACCTCTGTCCCCCTACTAATAATCACCACACTGCTGTCCATGTGCATGAGTTCTTTTTTTTTTAACCCTCCCCCGCTCCCCGCCTCCACCAGAACTGTCTGCCTGCTATGAATCTGTCTCTATTTCACTTGGTAGTTCAGTTTGTACCCTCTCTGTCACAATTTATCTCGCTCTATTCACTTGGCTGTCTCATTCAAAAGACTACAAGCCCTTGATGGCAGAGACCATCTTTTTCTTATAGAACTAGAGGCCCCGTGCATGAAAATTCATGCACTGGAGGGGGGTCCCTCAGCCTGGCCTGCCCCCTCTCACAGTCCAGGAGCCCTCAGGGGATGTCCTCCTCTGTGGGAGGCAACCAGGCTGATCAGGGGAAGGTGCTGCCCCCATCACCCCACTGCTGCTGCCACTGCCAGCTGCCACAGCTGCTGGCCCTCAGCCCTCACTTCTTAGTGCTGGCCCCGCCCCCTGCCCACTAGCGGGCGGGGGGGGGGGGGCGATCTGGGGCCAGGCCTGCTGGGGGAGGGGCTGTGGGAGGTTGAGGCACAGCAAGTTGCACCCCATCCAGTCTCTGCGGAGGCATGGCTCCTAGACCGGGCCATGCTGCTGCCTCTGTGGCTGCCTCTGCAGAAGGGTCAGCACTAGGACTGGACCCACCACGGCCTGTCCTGAGCCACCTCTGCAAAAGGGGCCGCAGCGCTGGACCAGTGGCACTGGACCAGCCAGCCCCTCCTGCACAAGTGCCAGCCTGCCCGCCCCTCCCACGTGGCACCAGCCCTAGGCCTTCGTAGCAGCTGTGACTTTGTCTGGATGGATGTCCAATGGACGTCCAGAAGATGTCTGCCCTAATTAGCATATTACCCTTTTATTGGTGTAGATGCATTAAAGGCCCAGTGCACAAGATTCGTCCACAGGTAGGGTCCCTAGCAGCTGCCGGCCGGGGGCGCCTCCCTTTCCCTGGCCACCTGCCGCCGCCACTGGCCCGCCCCCTGGTTGAATTCCTGGTTGAACTCCCAGTGGAGGGGACAATTTGCATATTAGGCTTTTATTATATAGGCTAGTACCTGGCTCAAAATTTTGGGAGTTAGCACTGTTCTACAGAATTCTACCTGTCTGTGTCTCTGTTTTCTTTTCATTCTATCCATCCTGCAATCGTTTCTCATTCCAGCCCCCACTTAACCCTTCTCCTTAGGTCAATGATGCCCAGTGTCTCTCATGGATGTTCTGAAATCCCACTGGTAACTCTTGGGGCTGAGGACTATGTTGACTCTTGAAATGGTATGAGCATCATGTTCCTATGACACTTTTTATTTGCAGATTTTTTAATAATAGTGCCAAGCACCATGCCAAATACTTTGCAGATGCTGTCATACTTAATTCTAACAACTCCAAGAAGTGCATACTTTTATCCCCATTACATAGATGAGGCATGAAAGAAGTCCTCACTTAGCTAAGGTCCCACTGCTCACACGTGAAGCTGGGATGCAAACTTTCAGTGACTCCAGGACCACTTTGATCTCATAGAATCACCCAGATGGGGATTTATTAACACACCCCACGCTACCACCAATATAGTCCTAAACTTTGACTTGTATAAATCTTTCTCTTTCAAGTCACAATAGCAATGAACCTTGAGACAAAATGGATAACAAGGGGGAAAAAATTTAAATGAGGAAGTACTGAATAAAGGGAAATATAGTTTCTTTTAGGTTTTTTAAATTGATTTTAGAAGGAGAGAGAGAGAGAAACCTTGATGTGAGAAACATTGACCATCTGCCTCCTGTTTACCCGCTCCTGGGGACTAAGACTGCAACCCAGGTATATGCACTGACAGGGAATGGAACCAGCAACCTTTCGGTGCATGGGACAGCTCTTAACCAACTGAGCCCCAACGGCTAGTGCTAAACGGAAGTAAAGTTTTTGAATGCTGGGCCACTTTCAGGATCTCACAAAGGTGAGATCAATCTACTTTATAATCTTAATATCCCGCCCAATTTTTAAAATTTTTTTCCAGATTACTCACACTGGGACAAACCACATTGGGCTCATTTTTTCCTCTTTCATGAAAACTAATATCCTTGGAAAAGAGATTTCAGGGCCAGAATGAAGGATCACAGGGGGCAGAGCCCATCATCCTGCACTGTAACTTGTGTGAGGGCCTTGGGCACCTCACCCCCTTGATGGCTCCTGCATAGTCCAGTCTGAGAGGAACATGGGCAACAGGGCACAATGGCACTTCCCTTAATCCTGGGGGTGTAGGATCCCCTAGGGCAGTGGTCGGCAAACTCATTAGTCAACAGCCAAATATCAACAGTACAATGATTGAAATTTCTTTTGATAGCCAAATTTTTTAAACTTCTTCTAACGCCATTTCTTCAAAATAGACTTGTCCAGGCCATGGTATTTTGTGGAAGAGCCACACTCCAGGGGCAAAAGACCCTCATGTGGCTCGTGAGCCACGGTTTGCCAACCACGGCCCTACGGAGATACACAGCACCGTTGTGTGCCTGGCTGGGCTTCAGTGAAGCAGGAAAAGCTCTCCACTTCCACCTCCCTTCCCTCTCCCTCTTCCTCTCTTTTGCTTCAGTGTGGTCATTTGGAAGGGGACTCCCAAGGCTAGCTGTACAGAACTACAAATCAAACACTAGAATAGATTTGGGGATCCTGCCAGAGGCGAGTGGTGCTGGCTCAAATGCACTTCAGGCTAGAGTTTGGATTGTCCTTGTTTTATCCAGCAATTAAGACTAATATAGAATCATATACTTTAGGTAATTTAGAAATAGGTATGGTAGCTAATATCGTGTTCCTATGACATTTTATTTGCATATCCTATATAATAAAAGCCTAATATGCTAAGTGTCTGGTCATCCAGTTGTCTGTTCAACCAATCAAAGCATAATATGCTAATGATATGCTAAGGCTGCTCTACCACTGGCTATGACATGCACTGACCACCAGAGGGAAGACAGTCAATGGGTTGACCAGTCACTATGACATGCACTGACCACCAGGGGGCAGACCCTCCAACTGGTAGGTTAAGCTTGCTGCTGGGGTTTGGCCAATTGGGACTGAGCAAGATGGGCTGGACACACCCCGGAGCCCTCCCGCAGTCCCTCTCCAGCTGGCCAACCTCCCGCATCCCTCCCCAGCCCCGATCATGCACTGGTGGAGTCCCTCTGCCTGGCCTGCACCCTCTAGCGATCTGGGACCCCTCGGGGGATGTCTGAGAGCCGGGTTCAGCCTGATCCCGCTCAACACAGAAGCTGTGCCCTGGTGGTCAGTGCGCTCCCACAGGGGGAGCACCATTCAGCCAGAAGGAGGGCTCATGGCTGGCAAGCACAGTGGCAGTGGCGGGAGCCTCTCCTGCCTCCATGGCAGCACTAAGGATGTCCAACTGCTGGCTTAGGCCTGCTCCCCATGCCATCAGTTGGACATCCCCCGAGAGCTCCAGGACTGCTAGAGGATGCAGGCCAGGCTGAGGGATGCCCCCCCGCAACCCCCACCAAGTACACAAATTTCATGCACCCAGCCTCTTATTTTATTGATAAATAGTGCCAGGCTCCATGCTAATGCTCTGCAGACGTTATCACACTTAATCCTAACAAGTGCAAGAAGTGGGTACTATTATTCCCATTATACACCCTTAGAATGGTCTTTGGAGCCTTAACCTGTGGCCTGAATTTGCTTCATCCCCTTTCCATGAGGGCAGGTTTATTGTCTCCTAATAATTTTGACTGACTGGTGGGACCTTGGAAGACCTTATTTCTGATACTCTATTAATTAAAGTGAGCTATGGTTAACACATCAGTATTACTACCCTGCTATACATTTAACACTGGAAGGTGAACCAGCAATCTATTTACCAAAATCAAATCTTTCTGCTGGTTGATTACATGGTTCTGAAAAAAAAAATGTATAAAACAATTCCTTACTGCTGTATGAAACCATTTCTTCCCTAAGGATCAAGCTGCCTTTTAAAATCAACTTGGAGTGATTTTTGCCCCCAAGGGATATTTGGCAATGTCTAGAGACATTGTCATGACTGGGGAATGCTCCTGGCATCTAGTGGGTAGACGCCTGGGATTCTGCTAAACATCCTACGTGCACAGCCACACACAATTTCCCCACCCAAAGTATCAATAGTGCTAAGATTGAGAAACCAGACTTAAAGAATCCTCAAGTTGGGATCTGTAGGTAGCTTGTTTTTTTCCCAAAGCTACACAAACCTCACCTTATGATCAATAATGATGCCTCTAATATGAGAAATTCTGAAAAGTCAGTATTAACCCCATGCATTTCTTAATTACTCTTGCACAATTATTAATATCAGTTTTAGAGACCCTGACTTGAGTACTTTGAGGCAAGGGGCTAGTGAGGCTGAAGGGGATAAAGATAAAAGATTGATAAAGTAACTCCTGTATCTAATAGAACCTTAGTCATCTCATTCCCTCTAGTTAAGTCAATTTTTCCCAAGGTATTCTTTGGAGAAAAGGAAAGATCTCGATCCCCTTAAATTCTCTCAGCTGCCCCATTGTTAGGTTTGGCCAAAGGAAGCCTTTAGTTGAAATGTTTGGGGTTAAAACTAATTATTGCTGGTTTGGAGTGATTTTTGTAATTTTAGACATTCCTTTTTGAAATGCTCCAGTTCCTCACAATAGTAGCTGGCCTTTCTGTGGGAGACATGCATTGTTGGGCAGTTAACTGTTGGAGATGAAGTTTCATTATTTGGGTGGCTGGATGGGGTGCTGGGCTCCTGCTGTCTCGTAGCTGCTGCTCTGAGCCCAGCTCGCTGGCTTCTAGCCCTATCGCTTAGACATCCTGTGAGTAGGCGATGGGGAAGTAGATTCTCATCCCTAGGCTGGGCTGATCATCCCTCTCACTGGCTGCTTTTCTTTAGGACAACATATCATCCATTCATTGTTTCCTTTGCTCAAAATACATTTATTGTAAACATGTCCCAGTCAATAGGTGCTGGGGATACAGTGAGGGTCTGAGACTGCTCTGGGTGGTCTCGTAAAGAATGATGCACTTTGTCTGGATGCATCAAGTTAATGAGAATACCCTGACCCTTGTCCTAGTGGCGAATCAGCTATCTTTTGGCCTAATTCAGGCAAGTGCTAGCCATCCCTCCATTCTTTCACACAACGCCATATTTCTCCATTTCAGATTCCAGTGGTCTGTGTGGGATATCAGTCAAAGCCACTGGCCTAAGGGAGATTCAGTCTCCACCAAGGCCTGGGCTCTAGACCAGACAAGCAGTTTGGGGATCATCACAATATTTGGACCTTTTTTTATTAGCAATATGGCTTTCATATGTTTAAAAGAACAATGGCTCTAGAATTGTTTTTTGTGATGTTTACGGCAATGTATAAATATTTCAGTTGTATCATGGAGGTCATGGACTCCTAAGGGCTGTTCTGAAAACAAGACCATTATTTGTACCACTATATCTAAGACCAATTTCTTAGAGTTCTAGATATCTAGCTCACTGTTACATATAGACTATAACATGTGTGTGTGTGTGTGTGTGTGTGTATGTCTGAAGGGTTGAAGGGTATAGTACTTTGAGGAGTCATGAAGGTATGATTGGTTGCTTGAACAGTAAATTGTCGTAGACTGTTCTGCTTTTGAGTTCTTGTGCCAATGTTTAAAGCAGTTTTATGTCATTCTTTACTTTCAGCTGCCTCCTTCTTACCCCTAAATTCAGAGTTTCCATCTCTGGCAGCATTCTTTCTCTTTTAAATATCCATCTACCCACCCATCCATCCATCCCAAAGTTTTTATTTCATACCAGGCAGTCTGCTTTTTGGTTGGAATACAGATGTGGTCCAGTCTCTATTCTCATGTAGTGAATCTTACATTCAGGTGGATAAATTGAACCAGAGAATATAATATACTCAATAGATAAAGTGATGCCTGAAGATCTCACAGAGGAGTAAAACTGGTCTGACTCAACCCCAGAAGCCCATGACCATAAGAAACTAAATATATCTTAGTGTCCCCTGCCCTTGGGTTAGAGCACTTCCTACCCCAGAAGTAAGTCATAGGACCATTTCCTTAAACAAACAGTAGAACTCTGAGCTTCAATCTGGACCATACATGTTTGTAGGATAGTTCTTTATCAACTTTATTTCTTCTATGAATATCTGCCTATTATTCCATGTATTCAGGAGTCTTTTTCGTTAAATTATATTTTCCTGGAAAATTGTCCATTATTCCAGGTTCTCATCAAAACTTGGATTGCATAGGCATCTGAAAGTTAAAATGTTAACAAATTAACTCTAATTTCTGTTCCACACACACATTCCTCCCACCCCAAGTCTTCCCTATCTGTCTAACTGGCATCACCACCCATCCAATTGCTAAAAGACAGAAATCTAGGAGTCATCCTTATTTCTCCTTCCTTCACCAATTCCTTCTATCTATCAGTAATTTATTAATTCTAGCTCCAAAATGGATCTGGAATCTCCATTTTTGTCCATCTCCAACACATTCCTCTTCTATTCTTCCTCTCTCCTTCTATTCTTTACTTCCCCAATCAATTCTCAACACAGTAGCTAGAATGTTTTTCTTAAAATATAAATCAGATTATATTACCCTCACCCTCAATGCCTTTGCTCCAAACCCATTCACATTTTGCTTCACCTTTAGTATAAAATTCAAACTCCTCAACAAGGGCAATGAGGCCTTACCTCATTGAGAGTTGACCATGTTCCCAACGTCATTTCAAATAACTGTCCCTTATACCACTGTGAGCCAAGAACTTGAGTTCCTCAAAGATGTCAAGTTCTCCCCCACCCAATTTGGATGCCTAACTGTTCCCAAGTCTATTCACCTTAAATGTCACTTCCTTAGGGAAACCTTTGAAATTGATACTTTACACCATTACTCTCTGCCAAAACACCTTGTTAATAACCCTCAAAGCATTTAGTAAACTTGCAATTATTTTTGTTTACTTGTCTTTTTTTCTGTATTCCTTCAGGGAATTTATTTTTAATGGAGTGGGAGCATGTCTGTGTGATAACCATTGTATTTCCACATTTTGCATAGTGCTTGACAGCAGAGCAAGCACTCAATTGTAAAAGTTTAGTGAATGAATGACCCAGATCCAAGAGGATAATAGCTAAGATGGGAGATATTGTGAAAGAGGAGAAAGCTCAGTGAAGAGCTGTAATATGGACAACATATCTTTTAGTGTTTGCTTTCCCCACTCCAGTACACATCATCTGAACAAAGCCAGTCTTATACCTACCCCAGGAATGCGATAATAAAACTGGATGTTGGCTTTCTTCAGGAAGGCTGAATTGCATTAAGCCTGGAAGAAATTAGTCCATCTCATCATATTCACATTAGGCAATAAAAAGTAGGAATATACATATTATGTATATACATAAACATAGAGTTATTTCATAGATTGTTATCTATGTTGGTTGAGAGAGTCAATGGCCAATCTAGGATACTGACATAAGAAATTAATATTAAACTTGATTCTATTTTATGCATCGTCTGCCAATACCACTAACCCACACATATGCAGAGGTATTTCATGACCACAAATCACTGAATCCAAATCTCTTTGTAGCCCTGTGCTAGGAGCTGAAATAATCTGGTCTGAAAAATGTCCTTATCTCCCTAGAAAATTATATAAGGCCAACACGAATGTGTCAACATGACAAAGGGACAGACACTGGATACTGACCAGATCCAGATACTGGATATTAACCAAGCTAATTAACTTCTCTAAATCTCATGGCACCAAGCGCTTAGCTCAGAGCCTGACACCCAGTCAGCATTCAGTGTGAGCTAAGAGCATCACCATCCTCTCTCACATGCAAGCCACAGGGTGGTTTCCTTGGGTGTTTGAAAGAAAGCAGAGCAAATGCAAAACCCAGAGGGATGTATATTCAGAAGCAGTTTTGTTCTTTGAGGCATTCTAAATTCACACAGGGGCCTAGTATCAAGGGAGATTAATGTAAATAGTAATTAGCATCCTACAATGTAATCTGTATGAACTAGAGAGACAGTTATCTAAAACCTGGCTTCAGTCAAAATAAGTGACTTCTCCAGGTTTCAGAAGACTAGGGGGCATAATCTTCTTTAATGCTTATTATAGTGTTGCTTTATGTTAGCATTTCTCAAAGTGTGAATCTTTGGAACTCTAAAGGGACCCACCTCCTTTCCTTGGGGACCTCTAAGGAAACTAAGCTTCCAAAGGTTCTGTGAGGTCAAAATGTATTGGCAAATGGTAATAATAGTAAGACATTATTTGCTTTTTTTATTCTTACTTGCTCATGAATATACAGTTGATTTTTCCAGAGGTTGCAGGAGGTGATATCACAACAGACTGAATTCAGAAGCAGAGATGAGAATGCAACTGTCTTCTATTAGGCCAGACATTAAAGAAGTTTGCAAAAATATAAAAAAGTGCTACTCTTCTCACATTTCCTGCTTTCAAAAATCTGCTTATTTTTCATAAAAATCTGTTACTTATATAAATATGTACAGGTTGTTATTTTTAATATATTTTTAATCCCAGTCTCAATTTTTAAAAAATATATTTATTTGATTGATTTCAGAGAGAAAGGGAGAGGGAGAGACAGAGAGAAACATCAATGATGAGGGAGAATCACTGATTGGCTGCCTCCTGCATGCCCCATGCTGGGGATCAAGTCTGCAACCCTGACATATGGCCTGACCAGACCGGGAATCAAACCGTGACCTCCTGATTCATACATAGGTCAATGCTCAACCACTTGAGCCATGCGGGCTGGGCCCAGTTTCAATTTTTAATATGGAAATTTTTCACAGATATAACCCATAAATCAAAAGCTCTTTGGGGATCCTCAATAAATTTTAAAAGTTTAAGTCTCTCTTGGGTCCTTGCTTCCAAGAAGACCAAGAAAAGAAGGAACAACGGTCATGCCAAAAAAGGCCACAGCCATGTGCAGCCTATTCACTGCACCTATTCACTGTGCCCGATGCATGCCCAATGACAAGTCCATTAAGACATTCCTCATTCGAAGCCCAGCTAGTATGGCTCAGTGGTTGAATGTTGACCTATGAACGAGAAGGTCCCAATTC
This sequence comes from Corynorhinus townsendii, assembly GCA_026230045.1. NCBI lineage: Eukaryota > Metazoa > Chordata > Mammalia > Chiroptera > Vespertilionidae > Corynorhinus > Corynorhinus townsendii. The sequence continues at coordinate 135,337,795 of JAPDVU010000002.1, read as the reverse complement.
GATTCCTGGTCAGGGACATGCCTGGGTTTCTGGCTTGATCTTCAGTGGGGGGCATGCATGAGGCAGTTGATCAATGATTCTCTCTCATCATTGATGTTTCTCTCACTCTCCCCCTCCCTTTCTGAAATCAATTTTTTAAAAAGTTTCCTCATTCAAAATACAGTTGAGGTCTCAGCCACAGCCATTAAGGCTATTTCCAAAGTGAATGTCCTCACCACCTAAGTGCTTCCCAAGCTGTATGTGAAACTCCATCGCCGTGTGAGCTGTGCCATTCATGGCAAGGTGGTCAGGAGTCCTTCTCCTAAAGCTGGAAAGGACTAAACACCCTCACCCCAATTTAGACCTACAGGTGCTGCCCACGACCTCCACCAAAGCCCATGTAAGGAGCTAAGTCCTTAAGGACTAAAGTAAAATTCTCTGGAAAAATAAATAAAATGGAAATTATACTTAAAAATTTTTTTAAGTTTAAGAGGTCCTAATTCCAAGAAGTTTGAGAACCATTCAAAACCTGGGGCACTCAGTGAAGAGGTTCTAAAAGCATATGCCCTTCAATCACATATGAGGATACATGGAGAGCAATGTGCGTGTGAAAGCATTTTGAAAACCCATGGTCTGTAGTGTCATTATTATTGTGCTAAATGGAGTAACGGAAGAGGGATAACTCAAATTTCTAAAGTGTTGTTTGAAATATATGGTGCAAGCAGAATACTGTCCATCCTAAAACCATCTGACTTAGATTTCTGTGACAGAGCTGGTTCTCAACTGGCAGACACAGCCATAGCCGCTGCAAGTTTACACAGGGATCCCTTCTGATCATTCAAGCAGGAGAAAACACTAGACTTCCTCCCAGGCAGAAGCGCTGCCCTCCCCACACGCAGCTGGAGGGGACTGCAGAGGGACAAAAGCTGCAGCCGCAGAATGTGAGGAGGATAAACCCACTTGTTGTCTTGTACGTGTGTGCTCTTGACCAAATCGATTGTACCAAGAACACAATTCCATATACAACTGAAAATCAACTGTTTACTCACAAATCTAAATATTTTGCTCAAAATCTACTCACATTAATTTTTTACAATTGCTTAAAATAAATAAACTTGGATCAAAAACACTGCAATTTGGATGACCCTGTTTCTGCTTTTCAAAATTTACACTTCTAGGTGGATGTCCCAAGCCACACTCTGCTCAGAGCGCCACAGAAGTGGCCGGTTTAACAAGCAGCAGTTACGTGGCTCCTGTGTGAAGTTTTACCAACATCAACCCCCACTACCTCACACTTCAACTAAGATACTTCTAGAAAGAACATTTAAAAAAAAATACCTCAGCATTTGCAGATCGCAGAATGATTTCAGATCAGCAGCCTGTTTTCCCCAAAACTCCTAAAATTGAACAAAAGGTGTCGTTAAGCAGTAAGCTGTTATTCCACCCTGGAACAGATTCTCATAAGTCACAGAGAAGGTTGTAAACACAAAGAACTTACCAGAACATCCTTCTCAAGGCATTTCAGAGCCTGCATATCCTTCTCAAGGCTGGTCAGCTCTCGAAGAACAAAATTGTTAAACTGCTCTAGTTTATTCAGCCTGATAAAGGTAAAAGCAACAGATCTCACTGAACTTCTTGGCTGTGGTAAAGACCCTCTTAATCCTCTTTCTGCAAGAATACGTCATGTTCTTCTCCAGACAGTTCTTGTTTTAAGAAGACATGTCTCTCTTCCCTCCCCTAATGCCTGCCTATCCTCACCCTGAAACGTACTACGCAAACTTTGATTTAGCCTTTCAACAGGAGCCGGAGGAAGCTGGTATTTCAAATCATACTTTGCAGAGCAAAGGAGAGAGGACGCAGGCAAAGGGGGCTGCCACCAGGCCTGGGCCAGCAGCAGCCGCTGTACCACTGACCACTGACCACGGCTCCCGTGCTTCCTACCTTTCACTTGCTCCCCCTTTTCTTGCTTAAGCTGGCTCTGAAAACTGAAATTGGCTAACTTTTTTCCATCTCTACATTTTTGTTTTGAAATTTCTAACAGTCACTATTCTGTGTCTAACCACCATCTAAACTGCTTATTTGTTCGCTCGCTTCTTGTGTGTCTTCTCCTCCATTAGGCGGGAGGCTCTGCGAAAGCAAGCCGCCCTACAGTTTGTTCTCCCTGCACTCCTGCATGGAGCGCAGAACCCAGCACCCAGCGAGAGCTGCTGTGTGCATTTGCTGAACAAAACGATGAGTAAGGCCCTGGCCGTGTGGCTCAGCTGGTTGATCATCATCCTATGTACCAACAAGGTCGCAGATTCTATTCCCACCCAGGGCACAGTTCCCAGGTTGTGGGGCTCCATCCCCAGTAGGGGGCAGGTAGGAGACAGTTGATCCATGTTCTGCTCTCACTTCGCTGTTTCTCTTTCTCCCTCTCCCTTCCTTACTCTAAAAATCAATAAAACTATTTTTTAAAAAATGAGTATATGTATGCCCCTTAAAAGATGATGGAAGTTCCATGAGTCCAAAGTCCCTCATGGGCTTGTTTTGAGACTCAAATGACAGTGCATGTATAAATGTTTGAAAAAAATTATAAATTTCTCTTCATGTTATATATTCTGCCCTAAGAAACTTTCTACTTCAGTTAAGCAAACCAGCCTGCCATCACTTTCTTCCCCACCTTTCCTTACCGGCCATTCTCTCCACCAGGAACCATCTCTATACTCACCTTCCCTACACCATTCAAATCTCTGTTTCCAAAACCTCACTCCAGAAGCACTTCCACTGTAATCACTCTGGATCAACTCCAGTCACTACAGAAACCCATCTCTCCACTCACACTTCTTGTCCTTCACATCTGTCTGAAATCTCAGCTCCTTTTCACTTCTTGCTACATGGTGACAAGGGTGTGTGCATGAGTGTGTAGTATTTTTTTTATTGCGGCAAAATATACATAAAATTGACCCTTTTGATCATTTTAAGTGTACCATTCAGTAGTGTCAGGACATTCACAATGTTGTGTAACCATCACCATTCCCCATTTCCAGAATTTTTCAATCATCCCAAATAGAAACTCTTTATTGATTAAACAATAACTACCCATTTCCCACTCCCCCAACCACTGAACTTCTATTCCACTTTATGTTTCTATGAAGTTGCCTATTCTAGGCACTTCATATAAGTGGAATCATACAATAATTGTCCTTTCATATATTTCACTTAAATAATGTCCTCAAGATTCATCTGTGCTGTAGCTTATATTAGAATCCCATTCCTTTTTTAAGTTGAATATCCCACTGTATGTCTATACCACATATCATTTATCCAGCATTTTACATGCTTGCCCTGTCTTCACAGTTGGATTATGAACTTTTTAAGAATAGTATTTTAGAACCACATGATGGTACCACAGAGAGGCTTAAGGAGGGCCTTCAGTTCAGGCCCTCATCTTATGAAGAACCAACACCTGGAAGGGTTAAGTAATGAATCAAACCTCACATCTTTCCCCTCCAATGCCTCACGACCAAGCACAGTGGTCATGAGACAAACATTTGTGAGCAATCACACTTTTATAAACTTGTTTGAAAGCCAATACTTACCTACAATGATGTATCTGGTTTAAAAGTTTTATTAGGCAATTCGGTGCTTGCTTTGCATATTCTGAATAAAGTGCACTCCTTCTGTACCTAAGCTAAACCATAATAAAAATACAAGATCACATTTGGGTTAATCATGACTACACAAACTGAGTGCAGGCTTTGTATTAAAATGATTTTGACAGCACACAACATTCATAGGAAACATTACTGCTAACAACAGTGATAAGGTGCAATGCTACACACCTCCCATGTTCAACCTCAGGGCTAGTACCAATACAGAACAATAGCTAAAATAGAAAAACTTGCATTCATACTATTGCAACACATATTGAATATCATGTACAACTTTCCATTATAAATTAGCTTATAGAATATTGTAGAAAATAAGACTTTGGAGATCTTCCAACTTAGTTAAATGAATGTTTATTAGTGTAAGATAGTTCTCTCAAATGTGCTATTAAATAACTCTAGGGATATACAAAAATAGGACAAGAAAGAGGAGACTGAAATGGTTCCAACGTTCATCTGGCAGGTACAGTTTTGGGACAGCCTACAGGTGTAGTGTCAGGTAAGCCACCATTCTGCTGAGCACCCTCCCACAGCCTAGCTCCATCTTTGTCCCAGACACCTCTCTTATCCACATGCCTTCTTCTCCCCCCTCCTCCTTGTCCCTCATTGTGACAAAATCATTGCTTCCTTGTAGTTCAGTTGTCTGAGAATGCCATCAATGATACCTAATCATAAGTCCAATTTCCACATAGTCCTTCTGGTCCCATGGCAGCAAATGAACATGAAGTAGCTCTCTTATAAATACAAACCACAATTCATCAAGACTCTGAAGTCAGGGGCCACAGCTAAGACAGACTCAGAAATACTTGCACACATGAAAGATAATGGTATCCTATCTAATAAAAGAGTAATATGCAAAATAACCATCACTCCACTACACCCACAAGCCACGCCCACCAGCCAATCAGGAGTGAGTATGCAAATTAACCCAACCAAGATGGCTGTGGCCACGGAGCGAGCAGGAGGCTTGGGTTTCCCTGACAATGGAGGAAGCCAAGCTTTCGGCACACCCTGGTGGGCCCAGGCCTCCACTCAAGGCTACAAAGTTTCAATTATAGAAGATAAATAAATTCTAGATATCAGGGCCTCTGCTTGGGTCGCGGGGGGGGGGGGGGGGGAGGGTCGGGGGGGGGGGACATGGCTGGCCTGCAAACCACCACAGGCCCCTCACCCAGGCCGTCCCATGCCCCAAAGGAACCCCCACCCTGATCCAGGACACCCTTCAGGGCAAACCAGCTGGCCCCCACCCATGCACCAGGCCTCTATCCTATCTAATAAAAGAGTAATATGCAAATTGACCATCACTCCAACACACAAGATGGCTGCCTCTGTGTGGTCAAAGATGGCTGCCCTCATGTGGACACAAGATGGCCAGCAGGGGAGGGCAGTTGGGAGGGACCAGGCCTGCAAGGTAGGGCAGTTGTGGGCAATCAGGCCAGCAGGGGAGGGCAGCTGGGAGGGACCAGGCCTGCAAGGAAGGGCAGTTGGGAGGGACCAGGCCAGCAGGGGAGGGCAGTTGGGAGGGACCAGGCCTACAAGGAAGGGCAGTTGGGAGGGACCAGGCCTGCAAGGGAGGGCAGTTGGGGGCAATCAAGCCTACAGGGGAGGGCAGTTAGGGGTGACCAGGCTGGCAGAGGAGGGAAGTTGGGGGTGACTGGGCCTGCAGGGAAGGGCAGTTGGGGGGGAACAGGCCTGCAGGGGAGAGCAGTTGGGGGGACCAGGCCTGCAGGGGAGGGCAGTTAGGGGCAAACAGGCTGGAAGGGGAGTGGTTAGGGGGTGATCAAGCTGGCAGGCTGAAGCGGTTAGGGGCAATCAGGAAGGCAGGCAGGCGAGCAGTTGGGAGCCAGCAGTCCTAGATTGTGAGAAGGATATCCGACTACCCGTTTAGGCCCGATCCTACCAGGATCGGGCCTAAACGGGCAGTCGGACATCCTTCAAGGGGTTCCAGATTGGAGAGGGTGCAGACTGGGCTAAGGGATACACATCCCTATGCACGAATTTTGTGCACCAGGCCTCTAGTTAATAAATAATATGAACCTGTTACTTTAAACTCATAACAAGCTAGCTCTTCATTGTCAGTGGACCATTACCTCACACTTTCTTTCCAGTTCTCTAGTGAAGTTCTCAAAGGTTGTGATAACAGCAGAGCTATTCAAGTTCTCTGGCACAATGGCCAGGGGTGGAGTAGAAATGTTTTCTGAACAATAAAAAGAGAACATTAAGTAAAATTAACAAAGTGCTCAGTCCATCAGCTGCCCAGAGGATGGAGTGAGGCAGAAGCACACATCCGATCCACGAAGCCCTTGGCTGCCTGGCTTGACTGCAGAGGGCTGACTCTGGCTGATGCCGACAAGGCCAACGCAAGCTCAGTCCCCACGGCTGGCACTTCATGCTGCTTCTTACCAAACCTTCTCCAGCAAGTGCCCACTTCATCCAAACTTTCCCAGCACTTTACATCAGTGCAACTGATATGATGTCTGAGAAGCAGGCTGAGGTGCGGTAAGTTTTAAGGAGAATGTGATGGGTAGGGCATTTCTATGAGGGAAACGCTGGCATAACAACTCTGGATGCCAGAAGTTTCCTTAGAGCACATGAGGGGTCTGGCATCATTCTAAGAGATTTATATGTGTCAACTCCTTTAATCCTCATAAAAATAAATTATAGAAGATCGGATACCTTGTGCAAGCTCACCAGCTGCTTCAGGACTGGAAGCCAGGCTGCCTGGCTCTTCACCACCCTCCAGTACCTCTGGCTTCCAAATCTGCCTTTTTGGAGCCTTGTGCTTCAAAATATAGTGGTGTCACTCATCCAGAAGGCCACTCCCAAAATGCAGACATTTCAGATCCTCCTCCTTCACTGGTATAGAGTGAATGTATCCACCACAGAAACTTAGTTAATAACTATCAACTAAAGCAGAGACCTATCCGTTTAGGAATGCCTAGGCCCTGAAAGCTGCCATAAAGACAAGTTAAGAGGCAGAAATCTAAAGCCTAGAAGGAGATGTGCTGATTTTCATCTCTAATTTGTGCAGCAATTTATGTGTCTCTGAAAGGACAGAACGCTTAGTTTTTAGGGCTCTGCAGCTGCTATGATCTTCAAACTGTAACTCCCTGGTCATTCGTGTTGGTACATTCAGTGCTTACACTTTCTCACATTCTTCCTTGACTGGCTGGCTGGACGCATAACGTTACCTGCCAAGTCTGCTTCTTCTGTCACAGAGGAAAGGGATCCTGGAGCATCATCTTCTTTCAATTTTGACTGTTTCCACTTAGCAACACTACCATCCGACATGTCTAAAGGCAAGCACAGCACATTAATAACCACACACACATTATTTTTATCCCAAGTTTATCTTGTCCCCTTTTTGACAGTTAATATCTAACCTTGACCAGCAGTAAGTGAAACTTCTTCTCTGTTACTGATTACTTACCATTTGGCACATTCAACAAGTATCAAAGCACTAAGTCTACTGCATTTGGCACATTCAACAAGTATCAAAGCACTAAGTCTACTGCATTTGGCACATTCAACAAGTATCAAAGCACTAAGTCTACTGACGCCTAAAAAGGACACATGGGAACAGGCCTGCCCTTGATGAGCTCTGTAACATTAGGAATAAGTACATACTGACTCAAACAAAAAGCAGTAATTATTGGCATCAAAAATACTGCTCCTCTCCATGTCCTGCAAAACAAACAAAAGAGCAACAACAACAAACATTTTGCAGGCTCCAGGCTAAATGGCAAGGTAGCAAGGTTTCCAGGCGAATGGACTTTGGAAGCTCATCTAGCACCCTGCGAAATGCGCCACCTGCTGGTAACACTGGAGATTCAGGGTTGCACTGAGGGCTAACTTATAAATGAGGTCATTTTGGCTCCTCACTAGCTTGAGACTTTCAGAGCCTCAGCTTATGAGCCTTAAATATATGTTCTCTTTTTAATTAGGCATTTACTAAATATTTTATACTCTAATATTCACTTGCACCCCATCCAGGCCTTCCTGATCTTATCAAAGGCACCACCATTGTCAAGAGTACACTAGCGTTCAGCCTGACTCCTGCTTCTCTTTACTGTCTACTTCTCTCCCATCATCAGGGTCTGAGGTCCTGTCTGTAGAATGAATCCATATCTCTTTCTACATTCCTACACTGTGACTCTGGAGGATCTCATCAATCCTGTACCTTCAACTGTCATCTCCCAAATACCTTTCTTGGCTGAGCTCTCTTAAGCAGCAAACTTGTGTTTCCAATTGCCTACTCAACAGCTCCACCTTCCTACCCTTCCTCACCCTAACCACTTTCTTCTCCACCATACACTTAGCCCCTACACACACACTTCCCTGCAAAGTCATCTGCTTTCCCCCCCTCCTCACATATCCAGCTTAATCACTACTGGTTTTCCCTCTGAAAGTTCTAGAATCTAATTTAATTAATTTGCTTAATAAATAATTGAATGTTACTATTGCAAAAAGTTTTACAGTATGGTAGGAAGACAGTAGAGAAGCAAAGAGGCAAGTTTCTCTTTCTCCACTCTGCTCCTCTACCCTGGTCTCCTTGTGGTTCCTCAGACACCCCAGGCACATTCTCACCTAAAGACCTTTGTACTTGTTTCTCTAACTTGAGTCCTTCCCTCCACATATCTGCATTAAGGTTTCCTCTGGCCATTCAACCTAAAATTTCAATACCACCCCCAACTTCTAAACCTCTTTCCTAATTAATTTTTTCTTAGCCTTTATCAAAATATAACATGTTAATACCACTCCCAACTATTAATCTCCTTCCTTGATTTTTTACTTAGCCTTTATCACAATATAATATACTACATGTTTTACTTTTCTTGTGTATTATGTCTCCTCCACTAGAAGCTAAGCTCCAATGAGGTCAGGCATTATTTCTGTTTTGTTCTCTAGAATATCTAACATGTAAAAAGTGTCTCACACATGGCAGACATTCAGTAGACATTCATAGAGTAAAGGAATGACTGAATGCTGCAGAATATCCAAGCCACTATGAAATAAGATCTTGAATAAGAAATGACATCTTGACTTCTGGTCAAGATGGTGATGTAGGTTAACATGGTACTCACATCCTCCCACACCACATCAAAATTACAACTAAACTACAAAATCACCATTCAAAACACATTGAAAATGGACTGAATAGAAGTCCTACAACTAGGGAATTAAAGAAAAAGCCACAGAAAGGTTGGTGGGAGGGGCAAAGACACAGAATGGGCTGGTCCTAAACCCACTTGTGTTGGATACCATAAAAATTGGGAGGGATATCTTGGCTTTGGATGACCACCCTGAGGAGCAAGGGTCCTCACCCCACACAAGGCCTCCTAGGTCAGGGTTCCAGTAAGAGAAAGAGAAGTTCTCATAACTTCTGGCTGTAAAAAATAGCAGGAATTAAGGCTGAGTGAGATGGAGGCTGCTGGAGTCCCAGGCAGTACCTCTTAAAGGGCCTACCCATGGACTTACTCAGATTTACTCCCTCTGAGCTCCAATGCTGGGGTGGCAGCTTTCTCCCAGACAGAAGTGCTGGCAGAGGCTATTGTTCCTTTGGTAAACCCTCCTCCCACAGAGCCACCAGGTGGGTGTTATAACCCAGACTCCATCAAACTGGCTATACTGTTTGCCCCACCCTAGTGATTGATTCCCTGAGGTCACACACCACTCAACTTTCAGGCCCACCCAAGCTGGTTCCAGTGGCTTTTCCAACCTTGGTTCAAAGCTTGGCCTTGCCTGAGCACCTCCAAGCACCAGTAGCAGCCATCTACAGATTTCTAGCTCATGCCAGGTGGCCCCAGGCAGAACAGAGGCAGTGGCTGAGCTTGGCCTGTACCTCCTGGAAAACCCCTGAGCCAGTACACCTAGTAGATAGCCTCAGATCATGTTGAAGCATCACCACCCAAGCACCCCCACAAGTGACTCAGTCAAGGGGTGAACTCAGTGGCACCAGAGCCCCACTGAAGTAATGGTTCTACTATATTGGGTGGGCCCCTGCACAGCTTATCCTCCATGGTAGTCCATGGTCACAGCCAGTCCTTATAGCTGATTGGCCAGGGATAAAACCCTCCCATTGATGTGCTAACAGCACTCAAGGCTCAATTACAAGAGAAGGGTGTACACAGCCTATACAGAGGGTACACCTCAGCTTGGGTAATCAAAGAGACTGTGCTACTGGACCCTATAGAACACCTACGACATTGGGCCACTCTACCAAGCCTGGGAGACATAGAAGCTCTACCTAGTACAGAGAAACAAACACAGGGAGGCTGCAAAAATGAGGAAATGAAGAAACATATCCCAAATGAAAGAACAGAATAAAACTCTAGAAAAATAACTAAACAAAATGGAGACAGGCAATCTACTACATGCAGAGTTTAAAACACTGGTTATGAGGATGCTCAATAAGCTTTAAGAGCTTAAAGAAGAACCCGTCAGAAATGAAAAACCCACTAACTGAAAGAAAAATAATTTACAGGGAATCAATAGTAGGGTAGATGAAGCCAAGAATCAAATTAGCAATTTGGAATATAAGGAGGCAAAGAATACCCAGAAGGAGAAGAAAAAAATGAGGATAGTGTAAGGAACCTCTGAGATAACTTCAAGCATACCAATATTCACATCATGGGGGTGCCAGAAGCAAAAGAGAGGGAGCAAGAAATTGAAAACCTATTTGAAAAAATGACAGGAACCTTCCTTAACCAGGTGAAGGGAAGAGACATAAAAGTTCAAGAAACACAGAGAGTTCCAAACAAGATGAACTCAAAGAGGCCCACACCAAGACACATCATAATTAAAATACAAAAGGTCAAAGACAAAGAGAATCTTAAAAGCAACAAGAGAAAAGCAGTTAGTTATTTATAAGGGAGCTCCAATAAAACTGTCAGCTGACTAGCCAGTTTGGCTCTGTGGATAGAGCATCGGCCTGTGGATTGAAGGGTCCCAGGTTCAATTCCAATCAAGGGCACATGCCCAGGTTGTGGTCTCGATCCCCACTGGGGGGCATACAGGAGGCAGCTGACCAAAGATTTTCTCTCATCATTGATGTTTCTATCTCTCTTTCCCTCCTTTCTTCTCTGAAATAAAAATACATATTTTTTAAAAAATGTAATTGTAATACAGGATATTCTAGGTATTTGACTTTAAAAAAAAAAAAAGACTGTCAGCTGATTTCTCAACAGAAACTTTATAGGCCAGAAAGAAGTGGCACAAAATATTCAAAGTGATGAAAAGCAAGAACCTACAACCAAAATTATTATACCCAACAAAGTTATCATTTAGAATTTAAGGACTGATGAAGGGCTTCCCATATGAAAAAAGCTAAAAGAGTTCTTGACCACCAAACCAGTATTACAAGAAATGTTAAAGGGTCTAGGAGGAGGAGAAGGAGGAAAAAGAGGAAGAGGAGAAGAAAATTTTTGAATAATAAAATGGAATAAATGCATATCTATCACTGATTGAATCTAAAAAAACCCACAAAATAAATGAACAAATAGAACAGAAACCGATTCATAAAAACAGAGAACATTATGATGGTTGCCAGGTGGGAGGGGGATAGGGAGGTGGGTGAAAAAGGTGAAGGGATTAAGAAGTGCAAATTGGTTGTTACAGAATAGTCACAGGAGATAAAGTACAATACTTTATATGGTGTCAGATGGGTATGAGATTTATCAGGATAATCACTTAGTAAGTTATGTAATGTCTAATCACTGAAGGTATACACCTGAAACTAATATAATAATGTGTGTAAAATGTAATTAAAAAATAAAAATGATTTAATAAAAGGACATCTTATATCCTAGAACAGAATCTTGATAAAAGAGATAATTTATTCTAGTTATCTCATATTACCAATAAAGAAACTGAGGAATGTAAAAAACTTTAGAGACCCAAATGCCCACTACGTAAATTATAAATAGAAATTAATAAAGTTTAACATTTTAAGATCTACTAAAACTACTTTTGGGAGGAATTGTAAATACACAAATTTTTAGAAATAGCACCACAGTAGGAAAAACCAGTCATAGATTTCAAGATGACAAAAGGAAAAAAATTTTGTTGTTAAAATATTGCTAAATAGAGAATAGTCAATGTTAAAATAATTGTATACCAGATATACACTGAGTGGCCAGATTATTATGATCTCTGAACACATAACAATCTGGCCACTCAGTGTACATCCTATCTAATAAAGAGGGAATATGCTAATTGACCTCACACAATTGCAAAGATGCCAGCACCCACAGCCAATAAGGAGGGAATAAGCTGACTGCCACGCCCTCAAAGATGGCGGCCACAGCCACAAGATGGCGGCACCCAGTCCGCTCAGCCCCACAGGGGCAGCAGGTGCGCGGCAAGGCTGGGCCCGCCCCCAGGTGCACCTGCCTCCAGAGTCCCCCAGCCCTCGCCCCCCTGCCCCAGCCTCTCAGGTTGGCCCAAGGCACAGGCAAGCCTTGGATGGCGGCTGCCCAGCCGCCCAGGGCCGCCCAAGGCTCAGGTATTGAGGGCTGGCTGAGGCTTACACTGTTGGCAGTGGCAACAGCAAAGGTATGATGGGGCGTCACCTGCCCGATTGCCAGGTCGCCTCCCGCCCCTGAGAGCTCCCAGACTGTGAGAGGGAACAGGCCAGGCTGAGGGACCCCCCCTACTCCAGCGCATGACTTTTCAGACACCAGGCCTCTAGTCCTAAATAATAAAAGTCTAATATGCAAATTGTCCCCTCAACTAGGAGTTTGACCAGCAGGCAGGCTGGCCAACCACCCATGTCCCCTCCCCCTGGCCAGGCTGGCCGGACCACACCCATGCATGAATTCTTGCACCGGGCCTCTAATACACACACACACACACACACACACACACACACACACACACACACACACACACACACACTGAGTGGCCAGATTATTATGTGTTCAGAGAGCATAATAATCTGGCCACTCAGTGTATAAATAAAATGATCAATGAGTGATGACATTCATGGTTTGCTATAATAAAATCTTCATAAACTGAAAATTTCATTAAAGATCACATTCCCTCTGCAGAACTTGGAAAAGAAAGCCCATATCCAGCTTCTCTGTAAAAAATAATGAAATTAAATCCTAAGAAATACTCTCAACTTTCAACTCTCAAATACTCTCCACTCCCATAGGAGCTACTATCTCTTCTCTTTGCTCTTAGATTTACAAAAAAAAAATGTTTCCTAAAAAAAAAACAAAACCTAAAAGAGTTCATCACCAGGCTGAGAGGTTGTCAGTTGCATGTTTACTTGGTGCCATTATGTGCCTGACAATGTGGTAAGCTGCAGAACGGTAAAGGTGAGAGAAACAAAAGCCCTGTGGTAAATATTCATTTGTTTGAAAAATATAGATGGATATTTTCTAGAGGGTGGCATTGTTTCAAGGGTAAATGATGTTTGAAAGAAAATAATTCAGCCCTGGCCAGGTGGCTCAGTTGGTTGGAGTGTCTTCCTGGATACCAAAAGGTTCAATTCCCTGTCAGGGCACATACCTAGGTTGTGGGTTCAATCCCCAGTCAGGAAGCAATCGATCAATGTTTCTCTCTCACATCAATGTTTATCTGATGTAATTTGAATAATTTCACAGCCCCCCAAATCTGATTAATTTTGCTTTGTTTAATTCTGCAAAAAGAGTTTAGTATTCTCTCACCTCTGTCTTCCAGGTTTTCCAGTTTATGTTTGAGGTTAGCACTTTTCATCAATGAGTCTTCATTTATAGTCTTGAAAAAAGGCAAGCAGACCACAAGTACATGTACATATTTGTTTCCAAATAAAACACAAATGATGTTACATTATCCTTTAAGAAGGAATAAGCCAGTACATTATACAAATATAATATTAATTCTGGAAAACCCAACAATTAAATAGTACCTTAGATACATTCTGTTCAACTTCTGAGTGCTCCAGTGAAGAGACACTGCTCAGTGGGTGGGGGCTCTCAAGTTCTGAGTATCAGAGAGAATAGTTTCAAGGGAATGAACACACTATGAAGCAACTTCAGGTGCTAACATTTCACTATTCCTCTATATCAGTGGTTCTCAACCTTTCTAATGCCGCAAAATTACAGTTGTGAAGTAGCAACGAAAATAATTTTATGGTTGGGAGTCACCACAACATGAGGAACTGTATTAAAGAGTCATGGCATTAGAAAGGTTGAGAACCACTGCTCTATATAGTAAATCCATCAAAACCAATGGGACACAGTACTAACTGAAAGAAAGCAAAACCCCAAACTTTGTATCTTCCATGGCATGTATGGTCACTGGGTCAGGAGTTCACCTGAGAGGCCCTAAGATGCACTGTAGATAAAATGAATAGCCAGTTCCTTCAATTAGATCAGCACTTTTAATAGATGTTCTCTGGCCCCAAATTCATGGGCCAGGATTCTACTGCCTCAACTCTGTGATCCCTCTCCTTCTCTCTCTTAGTTCCACTCCCCTATTTCCTCTTAGTCTCTACTGCTAATTTCCCTCTCTCCTTGTTTCTTTTCCTTCCTTCTTTTCTGCCAGTGGCAGCCAAGCTGAAAGGTTGTCATTTGCTTTCTTGGTGCCATTATGTGCCTGGCAATGTGGGAAGTAAGCTGCAGAATGATAAGGGTGAGAGAAACAAAACCCCTACTCTTACAAGTTTAAAAGATGCAAATAGTTTCAATAAAATACAGTGGTGGTTAAGATAAACCCGATGTCAAGGTCTTCTACTGCCTGGTTTTATAAATAAAGTTTTATGGAATCACAGCTATGCCCATTGGCTTACATCTTACCTGTGGCTGATTTTGTGCTGCAACCACACAATTAAATAGTTGCAGCAGAAACTATAGAGGCCAAAAGCAAAAAATATTCACTATCCAGTTCTTTACCAAAAAAGTTGACCACTCCCTTCTAACAAGTCATCATTTGAGTTTCTTATTTCTTTAAAAGAGAACAAAGCGTTCATTTTACACAAGCTGATCTCAACTGTTAAAGTAACATTACAACTTAATCATCCTCCATCTTTTGCCAATGAGAATATTAAAGAGAAGAAGAGCATATTTTCACACTTTGACAGTAAAGGAAAAAACATTTTATTTATTTCAAACTACCTTTCCCAGAATGTAATTGTTTTCTATGTAAATCAACAGAAATCGGGTACCTGTTTTCTGGGCAGAGGTTTCAGGAGTTAAATGGGCAGAACTACCCTGAAATTTTGTTTCAGAAATTTTTGGATGTATGGCGTCATTTTGCCTGGAGGCACCTTTCCATAATGGTGTTAAAAGTTTAGCCTAAAATATAGTACATTTTAGAAATGTTAACATTCATAACCACTCAAGACAAGTTATCAAAAAATTCTAAGACATGTCCAATATCCTTTTTAAAAGTTTAAGTATTGGCTTTGCTCCATTTGAAACCCCAAGACTATAAGATGGCAGAGTTGGAGCACATTAGGTCATATATCAATTGATATTCTAAATAAAAAATAACTCAAAGTTCTCAAAATGTGGTCCCAGCCCACAGCATCAACAACACCTGGGAACCTGATGGAAATGCAAATTCTCAAGTCCCATCTACTCAATCAGAAACTCTGGGAATGAAACCCAGCAACCTGCTTGTTAACAAACCCTCCTGATCATTCTGATGACTGCTAAAGTTAACCACTGCTCTAAATCAGGTTTTGGAAAATAACATTTTATTTTAACACAACACACCCATTTGTTTCAATTTTGTCCAGGGCAGCCTTCATGTTACAATGGCAGAGTTGAATAGGTGCCACAGAAACTATATGGCCCACAGAGTTGGAAATATTTACTCTCTGGCTGTTTGCAGAAAAAGTTTGCTGGCCCCTGCTCTAAATTATTCTCTTATACTCCAACACAGAAAAGTGAATTTTGAATACCAATATTTGTACAAAGTCAGCAATGCCCTCACTGAAAGTCAGCATAGACTTCTCATCACTTGCACAGCTGCAATTTATGGGTTCTCAGAGCTTTGACGTTTCTTTGGTGCTTATTTAAAACATAAGATGTATTTACTAAACACTGTTCTCTAGGTCTATTTCTAACTGATAACTCATTATTTCAGGTTGAATAAATATGTGGGTACTTACTCTGGCTCACAGGTTTAATCTGCAAAGTTTCTCTGTCACAGAGGACTGGAGAGGCCCTGAGATGCACTGTGGGCAGTACTCCCCTGGCTGAAGGAGGAAGGCAGGTGGTGGTGGGGGGGGGGGGGCGGGCAGATAACTAGCTACTACTGGAGCACTAACCACACGGCTATGGGTGCCCTCAGAATCCCAGCAGCCAGACCGGATGGTTCTCATTTAACAAGAAACAAAAGCCAGCTGCTGAGAGAGGTGATTCAGCTAAAGTTAGGCTTTGCATTGGTCTGGAGGACACTGGTGTTCCTATTCTTAACTACTTTTCTATAAAACAAGGATAATTGAAGGGAATTAAGAAAGTTTGAGGGTTTATTCAATATTTACATAACCCTAAAGGCATTTCAACCACTTGCAAAATAAAGACTTAAATGTCTATATAATTAAAAGCTTTGGAAGTATCAACAAACTGAACACTAAGGGAAAATTAAGCCAAGAAGTTTATTTTTAAAAGTAAACTCAAAAGAGCACACATTTGCAGTAAATCAGAACAGCCCAGATTTTAAGCACTATTATAATCTTTCAGCAACATCTGGAAACAATGAAAAAAGATCCTAAGTTTTTACCCAAGGTCATACTAAATGTTTAGAAGTCCTTGCAGTTTCTACTGACAGTGGATTACAACCATTGCTTTTTTTTTTTTTTTAAGAAATACAGTTTAACCCTAAGCAGATCTACTACCTGTGCCATGCTGATGCCACAGGACACAAGGCATCCCAGGTAAAATGGACTTACTTGCTCTTTATAATGGTCACTGGCAGGACTGGGAGGGAAAAGCGGCAAGACTAAAACGAAAGGAAAATGTGTACAAGTGGATAAATTTACTTTTGAGAAATATAAAAACTCATGTATCCCTCTCTCAATTATACACGTCCAGGCGAGAAGCAATTCCTGTTTCCTACAACTGGTTCAGATGTCTGTCTCTTAAGATCCCTTTCTGATGACTCAACATTGTTCCTCACCAGCTCACACAAATTCTCGGCTCCAGATCATGTCCCTCAATGTGGTCCTGGGGTCCTCCATCTGTCCTTGGAGATTTACCTAACTTAGAATGCTCCCCCTTCTGCATACCTATTCTTTTTCCAAGGATGAGCTCAGGCCCCACACACCTCTTTACTGAAGCTTTTCCTGAAGATTCCAGCTCTTATCAGATTCCTCTTATCTGAACTCCCACTCCACTTATCTACAGCTCAGATTTAACAGTTATGGTCCCTTCCATGTTTTTGTACTGTTTCACACATGTACATTTTTCCTTTTCAATGTAATTGTAGCAGGAAAGGAGAATCCCAGGATCACACATATCTTTGGCACCCTCTCTCATCACATACTGAGAAATAAACACCTGTTGATTTACTTGAAAAATGACTCGAAAGAAGACAGGCACCAAACTTACTTTTTAAGCTACTTCTGGTTCTTGTCTTTTTTCCACCAGTATATGGTTTTAGGGATTTCCTGTCTTGGTTAATGGCCCAAGATAGTACAGTAGCACTAGAACTTGAATCTCGATTACTCTCCGAGAAGAGGTGTTTCCTGTAATTGAACTTCTACAAACACAGATAGTAAGTGAACCCTATTAAAGGGGTGTCAGAACCATTATGTACAATTAAACATAACACTACAAAGTTAGACAAAAGAGGAGTAACAGGGACTCTTACATAATAAAAAGGCACCGAAGTAAGGAGGGAAAGAAGAAACATATGATTTCATTAGTCAATTCTCAACCAAGCGGCTGTTGTAAAGGATGACAAAATCCTCTCTAGTCAGATACTTGCAACTGAAGAGATGCGAGGTAGCTGTTTAAAAGCTGATGCACCTCAATATCGTGTCAACACTATAACTTCAAAATACTACTAGAAACAACAAAAGAAAGTATAACAATGGGAGAAACCAAGATGATGGCATAGGTAAACACCTAAACTGCTGCCTCGCACAACAATTTCAAAACTACAATTAAAAGACAAAACGGACATCATCCAGAACCACAGAAAGGCTGGCTGAGTGGAAATTCTACACCTAGAAGAGAAAAGCACACTGAGACTTACAGGAGCTGTGGAAGGCAGAGGTACACAGGCACAAACGCTGAGAGGGCTGACAACTGAGTACGCGGCTGGCTTTCTCAATCGGGAGGGAGACAAAAGCTCCCAACTGCTCTGAACTCCAGTTCTGGGCAAGACTCTGGGGACCCAGATTCATATGGGAAGAAAGTGAACTGTCTGGCAGCAGGTGAAACTTGAGGGCAGCTTTCTCTCAGATGTGCTTGCAGCGATTACCGTGGGACACTGAGAACCAGGGACCTCTTAGGGCAGGGCTGACGGGAAGCCATCGCTATTTGCTCTGCCCTGAGATCCCACCCCATGAAGCCATTGGGAGTTGCTCTACCTTGAGACTCAGCCCCATCCAAGCTGAGCACAAAGGCTTTTACATATGAATGGCCTGGTCCTTTGAATTTTAAACTTACCTAACAAACTGCAGC
Source organism: Corynorhinus townsendii (assembly GCA_026230045.1). Classification (NCBI taxonomy): domain Eukaryota; kingdom Metazoa; phylum Chordata; class Mammalia; order Chiroptera; family Vespertilionidae; genus Corynorhinus; species Corynorhinus townsendii. The sequence continues at coordinate 135,319,545 of JAPDVU010000002.1, read as the reverse complement.
TGAGTCAGTGAGACCCAGAACATCCAAAAGAAGGCCCAAGGCTCTGCAGCAGCTTGCATTGCTTCACAGCTGGGCCTCATCTGGGCACCTCCAAAACCCAAACAAAGAAGAGGAATCTGCAGATCTCTCTGTAGCTACTGCTCGGTGGCCTCAGGCAGAGGCTAAATTAGCACCTCCTTGGAGATCCAAGAGCCAGTGTACCCAGGGGTCAGAGGGGGACCATCCAGATTACAACTCCTCAAATCCATAAGGGACACACTCAGGGGGCAGACTCAGTGAGCACCAAAGCCCCACTGAAGCAAGTCTTGTCTCATAAAACTGTCTCCAGCACAGAAGTTCTTCCACTGTAGACACAGCTGATCCTCACAGCCAATTGGCCTGGAGGTCAATTCCCCTCAGTGATACCAACAACAATCAAGGCTTAACTACAATAAGGCTGTGAACACAGCCCACAAAGGGGTGCACCAAGAGTGTCCACCTCACATAACTGGAGAGGCTGAGCCACTGGGCCCTATAGGACACCTAGAACACAAAGCCACTCTATCAACTCAGGGAAGCAGCGAAAATGCGGAGACAAAGAAACAGATCACAAATGAAAGAAATGGAGGAAAGCAACCGACTGGATATAGAGTTCAAAACCACGGTTATAACGTTTTTCAAGAATTTTTTAGAAAAGGCTGATAAATTTAGTGAGACCCTCGAGGATATGAAAAAGGACCAACTAGAAATTAAGCATACACTGACTGAAATAAAAAATATTATACAGAGATCCAACAGCAGACTAGAGGACCTCAAGAATCAAGTCAAAGATTTGAAATACAAAGAAGCAAAAAACACCCAACTGGAAAAGCAAAAAGAATCCAAAAATATGAAGATAATGTAAGGAGCCTCTGGGACAACTTCAAGCGTACCAACATCTGAATTATGGGGGTGCCAGAAGAAGAGAGAGAGCAAGATACTGAAAACCTATTTGAAGAAATAATGACAGAAAACTTCCCCACCTGGTGAAAGAAATAGACTTACAAGTCCAGGAAGCGCACAGAACCCCAAACAAAAGGAATCCAAAGAAGACCTCACCAAGACACATCATAATTAAAATGCCAAGAGCAAAAGACAAAGAGAGAATATTAAAAGCAGCAAGAGAAAAACAGTTAGTTATCTACAAGGGAGCACCCATACGACTGTCAGCTGCTTTCTCAACAGAAACTATGCAGGCCAACAGAACCTACAACCAAGATTACTCCACCCAGCAAAGCTATCATTCAGAATTGAAGGGTAGATAAAGAGCTTCACAGATAAGAAAAAGCTAAAGGAGTTCATCACCACCAAACCAGGATTATATGAAATGCTGAAAGGTATTTTTAAGAAGAGGAAGAAGAAGAAAAAGGTAAAGATAAAAATTATGAACAACAAATACATATCTATCAACAAGTGAATCTAAAAATCAAGTGAATAAAAAATCTGATGAATAGAATAAACTGGTGAATATAATAGAATCAGGGGCATAGAAAGGGAGTGGACTGACAATTCTTGGGGAAAAGGGGGTGTGGGGGGTGCGGGAAGAGACTGGACAAAAATCGTACACCTATGGATGAGGACAGTGGGGGGGGGTGTGGGTTAAGGGCAGAGGGTAGTGTGGGAACCAGATAGAGGGGAGCTATGGGGGGGGGGGGGGGAAGAGGAACAATTGTAATAATCTGAACAATAAAGATTTATTAAAAAATAAAAAAATAAAAAGAAAGTATAACAATGATTTTTTGCAAAGACATGCCTGTCTACATTTTAGAGGAACCAAAATAAAAATAAGAGGGTCATTTCTATTTAAACCTTAAAGCCTTTCTAAATTGAGCAGGCCCTGACTAGTGTGGCTCAGTAATTAGAGTGTCGTCTCATGCACTGAAGGGTCACAGGTTTGATTCCTTGGGGCAATCGATCGATGTTTCTCTCTCACATCAATGTTTCCCTCTCCCTCTTTCTCCAATCAATGAAAAACAAATCCTTGAGTGGGGTTTTAAAAAAAGAAAGAAATTGAGCCTGAACTGTAAAGGTTAAACATTTAAGGACAATTTAATCTGTTCTGGTGGATTACTCAACTCTACAATGACACTTAAATGTTTTTTTTAATTTTCTATTTTTGAATTCATTTTTAGAAATGCAGCAACAAAGAAATTTTAACACGAAGTATGTTTTGACTTTAATGAAACACATCTCTATTTAAGCCCTGTCTCCTGTGCCCTCTGGAGACCTGGTCCTGGTGCTGCCATGCCTCTCTCAACAGGGGCTCCACCACTCAGTTCTTAACAGCTCATTCCCATTTCAATGAGCATTGAGTGCCAGAAAGTAGATTCTTTCCCAATCAAAAAAGAAAGTAGATTCTTTCCCAATCTTGAAAGTAGATTCTTTCCCAATCAAAAAATCTCACAGCAAGGTTTTCCCACCTTCTTTAGTTTTATAAAAGGGGCTGGAGCCCTAGCCAGTTTTGCTCAGTGGACAAAGCGTAGGCCTGCGGACTAAAGGGTTCAGGGTTCAATTCCAGTCAAGGGCACATGCCCAGGTTATGGGCTCGATGCTCAATAGGAAGGGTGCAGGAAGCAGCCAATCGATGATGTTTCTATTTCTTTCTTCCTCTCCCTTCCTCTCTGAAATCAATTTTTTAAAAAATATGTATATATGTGTGTGTGTACACATATATACATATACATAACTTTCAGGGGGCTGAAAGTTATTTTTAAAAGTGCAAGTACCCAGAGCAGCTGTTTTTCAAGTTGGCTCATATTAGTCACTAGGAGGGGGCTTTGAAACAAATCCCTATGCCTGAGCTCTCCCCTAGACCAACTAAGTCAGAACCATCAGGCTGCGGGTTTTCTATCAGCTCCCTTGATGATTCCAACTAGAAGATGGGTAGTGGAAAGTGAGAGCCATTGCTAAAAGCAAGCTAGGAAGAGCCTTAACTCATTTGTTTGAAGCTCATAATCTCAAGTTTGTAGAAAAGTTCATTTAATTCTCTATTCATTATAGAGATTTTTTTATGCTGTGACTACAGATTTAGAGCACTGACCATCCCAAAGTGGGAGACAAGCTGGAGAGGAGTAAGTTGGTGCCCAGAGAAACAAAACCATGCCACTGACTCAGAGCAAAACAATTCTTTCACTTCATTACCACATCTGTTTCCATTCAGGATAAATCTCAAGTGTCAGTAGGTCTTGAACCCTTCTCTTTAAAAGCAAGAACAGGCTTTAACCTCAAAGCCCGATACAAGTAAAAGTACAGTTTCATATGATAACTGTTATTTCTATTGTATTTACTTGGGGCCTTATTATTTGTTACAACTCATGCTGATTTTCCATTTGGTAGTGAAATAATTTCCTTTAAAATAAGTTTAAGATCAATTTAATGGAGAAAAATAGAGATAAAAGCAGAGCCATAACAGATTTTGAAGATGGTATGCAAATAACTAAAATTTGGGAAGTAACGCCTCCAAACAATAAAAGTTACTTCATTACCGACATCCTTCTTTCTTGCTTTCTGGCACTCTTGAAAGTAGATTCTTTCCTAGAACAAAATATATCAAATCAGTGGAACTGTACAACCATCACCTTCTCCTTCCCTCCTTTCACAGCCCTAACTTTTCCCCCCTCATATACTCTTTGCCTGATGTGAGCCCCGTGCATGGGAAACACCATAACCTGTAGAGAACTTACCTTGCAATCCATTTCCATAGATCCTCTGCCTGACAACAACTAGTTATTTAAAACAAAACAAACCTTTGTGGAACCCTTCTCTGTCAGGCATACAGAGGAAGGCAGGGTAGGACCCGCAGATAAGCAGCCAGCTTTGGCAAACTGCAGAGCAGTGCTTCCTGCTTGGGTCTGCCTTAGAATCCCCTGGGGTGCTAAAAAGATAGCTTTTGCCCTGGCTGGTGTGTGTTAGTGGTTAGAGCATTGGTTCATGGACCAAAGGGTCTTGGGTTCAACTCCCAGTCAAGGACATGTACCTGGGTTGGAGGTTTGATCCTTGGTCCTGGTTGGTCCTATGTTGACACCTCTGCCTCCCCCCCCCCTCTCTCTCTCTCTCTCTCTCTCTCTCTCTCTCTCTCCCCCCCCTTCCCTTCTTCCCTTCCTCCCTCCCTTCCTCCCTTCCACTCTCTCTAAAAAACAAATCAACAGAAAAAATATCTTGGATGAAGATTAACAATAAAATCTAAGTGTTGTTGAAGATGTGGAAAAATTGGAACCCTTGCATAATTCATGGGAATGTAAACTGGTGTAGGCGCTATAGAAAACAGTATGGCATTTTTAAAAATAAATTAAAAATAGAATTATTATATGATCCAGCAATCCCATATATCCAATGGAATCGAAATCATGATCTTGAAGAAATATCTTCACTCCCATGTTCACTGCAGCATTATTTACAATAGCCAAGATATGGAAACAATCTAAATGTCCATAGATGAATAAATGGATAAACAAAACGTGATATATACATACAATGGAATACTCATCAGCCTTAAAAAAGAAGGAAATTCTGCGATGTGCAACAACATGGATGAACTTGAATGACATTATACTAAGTGAAATAGGCCAGTCACAGAAGGACAAATACTGCACGATTCCACTTACACAAGGTATCTAAAAGTCAAACTCAGCCCTGGATGGGTGGCTCAGTTGGTTGGAGCATCATCCCATACACCAAAAGGTTGTGAATTCAATTTCTGGTCAGGGCACATACCTAGGTTGCGAGTTTGATGCCCAGCCGAGGCATGTACAGGAGGCAACTGATCTATGTTTCTCTCACACATCAGTGTTTCTTTCTCTCTCTGTCTCTCTGTCTCTCTGTCTCTCTCTCTCTCTCTCTCTCTCTCTCTCTCTCTCTCTCTCTCTCTCTCTCTCTCTCTCTCTCCTTTCCCTCTTTCTCTAAAATCAATAAAACATATCCTTGGGTGAGGAAATAAATAAGTAAGCAAGTAAGTCAACCCACAGAAAGGGTGAATAGGGTGGTGAGTTCCAGGGGCTGAGGGGAGGAGAAAATGCAAAGTTGCTATTCAACAAGTATAAAGTTCCACTTACACAAGAGAAATGAGTTCTAGAGATTTGTTGTATAATAATGTGCCTACAGTTAACAGTACTGTACGGGGCACATAAAATTTTGTTAAGAGGGCAAAGCTCACGTTAAGTGTTCTTATCACAATAAGAAAGGGGCCAATGAACCCCCATTTCCAGGCAATCATTGATCTACTTTCTGTTTCTAGAGACTGGTTTGCATTTTCTAGTATTTTATGTAAATGAACTCATACCATATTTACTCTTTTTTTGTCTGACTTCTTTGACTTGGTATTATGTGGAGATTCATTCATGTTGCCGATATCAATGGTTAATTTCTTTTTATTTCTGAGTACTATTCCACTGTATGGATATAACAAAATTTGTTTATCCATTCACCTATTGATGTACATTTGAGTTGTTTCTAATTTGGATCTGTTACAAATAAAGGAAGTGCAAATTAAAACCACATGAAATACCACTACACTTCCATGGCAATGGCAAAATAAAGAAGACATTACCAACTACTGCCAAGAATGTCTAGCATCTAGAACTCTCAAAAATTGTTGGTGGGAATGTAAAATGCTGCAACCACTTTGGAAAACAATTTGACAGTATTTTTTTTTAATTAACATACACCAACAATGATCCAACCATTCCACTCCATCCCAAGAGAAAAAAAAAGCATGCATCCATGCAAAGACTTATACATGAATCCTAAAGACTTTACTTGTAACAACAAAAAATTGGAAACAACTCAAATGTCAATCAACAGGTGAATGGATAAACAGCTTGCAGTGTATCCACCCATACAAAGGAACACTACTGTATAGAAGAATGAACAGCTGACACATACAACATGGATAAATCTCAAAATAATTACACTTTTAAAAGGAAGCTAGAAAAATAGCTTCTGTTTGATTCCATTTCTATATGATTTTTAAAACGGCAAACTTATCTGTCACAGAAAATAGATTAGTGATTGCAATGGGGGTGGGAGGGGTATAAAGAAGGGCAGGAGGGAGGGAGTTCAAAGGGGCAGGAAGAAATTCTTGGTGATGATTGCTGATTATCTGCTTGTAGACATGGTTCCTGGGTATAGACATATGTCAAAAATCATTAAATTATACACTTAACAGATGTACAGTTTAATTCATTTTAATTATGTCTCAAACCATTAAAAAAATCACTTGTCTTATGATCTATTCTTCAGAGGCCTATATGGAAAAGTGGCCAATTAATCAATGCCAATGATATATATTTTCTGATTGAGGATATTCAATGTTTTGCTGCAGAAAAATACATCACAAAATAAAGCACTGGGGGTATAGTAGTAGAGACCTATAGGTCAGGAGAACATTCCACCTCTGCTCAAATCATTCTACAGAAAACTGCACACAGTGCTCTCTCCTCTTGTGGGACGTAGCCAGGTACAGGAAAGAGGGGTAACCTAGACTGTTGACTTGTGCATTAACTAGTCACATTAACAGCAATCTACATAATTTGTTAATTTTGAAAATCATTTACCTGGATTTATCTTTTAATTTAGGAACCAGAATTTTTCCTGATTGCTCTTGTAAATCTGAAGAATACTCATGTTTTGAAGTAACTTCTAATGGGAATTAAAAACAAACAAAAAAAAATGTTTCTCAATTAAATATTTAAATATAAAATACCATTCAAGTCTTATTTATGAGAGATTAAAAAAAAAATCTGACCTTGTTGTATATCACCCAGTTTCAATTTCTCAGGTGAATTATCAGCTATCTTGGTTTGCTGCAGAAAAAATATGTGTTTAATTATAATGTCTTTGAAGCCCTCTTTTATCATTCTTTTGGAGCCACCTCCAAAGAAAAGCATTTCCATTGAATTCTAAGATACAGGCTCTTTATTTATTAGAGTTGGCTATTCCTATAAATTGATATTCATCCTCAGGCAAAGATTTGCCACTATCAAAGACAAACAAAGTATTCCAAAGTTACTAAGGGAAACATCAAAGGAAAACTTACAAAAAATGTCTTTAATAGCATCAAAATTGTTTGGGATAAATGCATAACCTGCCCAGGAGACCAACTATCTAAAGGAGTAATCTTTGGTATGTTTGTTTTTAAAAAATCATTTCAATGTCATCCCACTTCTGTATGATGTGTCCAGATAATCCTATCTAATGAAGAGGGAATATGCTAATTGACCCTCATGCCGTCACAAAGATGGCGGCACCCACAGCTAATAAGGAGGGAATATGCTAATTGACTGCCCCGCCTTCAAAGATGGCAGCACCCACAGCCAATAAGGAGGGGATACGCTAATTGACTGACACTCCCTCAAAGATGGTGGCGCCCAGTCCCCTCAGTCCTGCCGGGGCAGCAGGCATGCGGCAAGGCCTGGCCTGCCCCGAGGCAGGCCCAGCCACTCCACACACCTGCCTCCCAAGTCCCCCAGTCCCCTCAGCCCCCCAGCTGCCCAGGACTGCCCAAAGCTCAGGTAACCACGGCTGGCCGAGGCTTGCACTGCCAGCTGTGGCAGCAGCAGAGGTGTGATGGGGCATCACCTTCCCCTGATTGCTGGGTCGCCTCCCAACCCTGAGGGCTCCCAGACTGTGAGGGGGGCAGGCTGGGCTGAGGGACCCCCCCTCCAATGCATGAATTTTCATGCACCAGGCCTCTAGTCAAATATAAGCAAAGGAGAAGGGGCAGAATACCTATCCATGGCTAAGCAGTGTGTTAGGTGTTGTACACACATTGTTTTTAATCGCAGAGATCCACATTGAGAACCAGCTATCACCTCTGTTTTAGAGATGGGAATCTTCAGGCTCAGTGATGTTAAGAAATTTGCCCAAGTTCCCACAGATAGTAAGTAAAAACCAGGTATATCCCCAAAAATTAGGCTCCTTTCCCTACATTTCAGTCACCAGATCCCAAATGAGGGAATGAGGCAGAGCCTGCCAAGACACTCATTCCACGAGAGAGCCAAGTTGAGAGAAAAGAGAGATCACATAATCATGACAGGCAAAAATAATCTAAAGGAGGGGATGGTCAAAACAGAGACAGATGGTTAGCCTGGAGAAAATGGACTACAAGCCAGGAAAGTGCTTCCACCTGTTGGCATCCTAGTGGACACAGTTCAGAATCTTGTCCCCCACACCCCATACTCACAGAAAGCTCAGACTGGTCGTTTAAGGGGATAGTTATTAGAGAGTAGTCGACTTCGGCAGGCATTAACTCTGCCAGCTCGGTGGATTCTTCTGCCTGGTCTATCACATTAAGAAAGAGCATAGAAAGGTGATGACAATATCCACACTTGACAATGGGCACTCTCTCCAAGTGCTCTTCATGGGACCCTCAGTGTAGGGACATCACCATATTTTGGTAAGAGCTGGTAACTCTATTGGGGCTATAGAAAGCAGCCTTGGGCTGTAACTCATAAGGGGTACATGATGTGTGTGGGGTCAGCTTTGTAGGTAGATGCTCCTGCACACCCTGTCTCCTGCTGCCTGCCACCCACATCATGTTTTCTCCTTTATTTCCAATTGACCCAGAAGAGAGACTGTATCAGGTGGGCAAAATGATTCAAGGCTCTTAGCAGTTTTCTTTCTCCAAAGGCACAATAATACATTTATTACTCTTATATGATCATAGGTTTTCAGTGACCTCTTCCAAGTAAGGTTTTATCATTATTTTTATAGAGTTTTCAGAGTACAAAAATTTGTTATTTCCCAATATACCTGTCTCTCTTTTGTGGTTGATAGGACTCTCAGATTCTTCCTTTTCAAACTTATCAAGAAGTTGTGAGGAGATTTTTATCTGGTCAAACAATATCTGAAATGCAAGCCAAAAGCCACATGACTTCTAAAACCAGAAAACTTTTTTTTAATTTAAGGAAAATTTAAAGCTCAGAAATAGTATATGAAAAATTAGAAATTGGTCTTCATTTTGAAGGAACATTTCACTGTTTCCAGCTTCTCTACCTCCTCCTTTCAGAACCAGCTCTGGTTGACCACTTTCCTGCTCTCAGTCACTCCTACTCTGAAGTTGTAACAGCCTTTGCTTCCTCTGTCCCAAGTCTGACCCCTTGAGCTTTCTCAGGGACTGAAGCTCTCAGGATGAGTCTGCTGAGTCCCCAACTGCATGCTCTCATTATCCCCACCCCTTCCTCACAGGGTCTCATGATCAAGGAACTGTGGCTTAATAGTGTGCAAAGGCCAATTTTCTCCCAAAATATTTTATTCATTTTGTGAAATGTGTACATACCTATAATTCTGATGTTTTTCATAAGTGAAGGCAAAACTACAGTGTTCGACCAACTCATATGAAGTATGATGGAGGAGGTATTTTTTTATTAATTAATTGATTCTACTTTTATTTCTTATCTTCACCCATGAAATGGTCTTCCTCTTCTCATAGGTAAGTCTTTGGAAACTGTATTTGCAGAGCACTTTAGCATCTATAGAATGATTCTATATACAACTAAAAGCCAAAAGGAAACCAGCTGATACATACTCCCTCAGGTCTCTGACATTTTAATTCCACCCCTATTGACCATACCATAGTGTTTTGTCTTCTTGTCACAAATTTCTTTGCCCTGCCTATTGTCTATGGTAGAGAAAGGCTCCTTGTTCTTGTGGATAATAGGAAATATTATACTCAGCAAGACAGAGACCATAGCAATCTACACGAGGCTCATATCATTTCCACAACATAAGACCAGTAGATAGAACTGTTGAAAAACTTTCAAAGAGACCCCATTCCTAGTGATTCCCCTTATACTCAAGGAGCTCAGTGATAAGAAAGTACCAAGAAGTCCACAGCAAGAATCCTCAGAATTTCTGGAAGAATATGGTTAAGGAGGTGTTATTATCCTAGAAAATTTTTCAACTGTTCAAAATAAATAAAATTAAAGCTTTTTGAGACACAAAGAGGTTTTGTGTCCTATGTAGTTAAGACAATGATAAATGAAAAGGAAGAATTGGGATTAGAACTCACAACTATTATGATCTGCAAAAGATCAACCCTTCTGCTTAATCAAATGTCCACATCAAAACCCAACAAGGAGTTCTGGTTCAAGATGGCAATGTAGGAAGATCCTAAACTCACCCCCTCCCACAGACACGCTGATCTTCAGCTACACATAGTACAATATCCTCTGGGGGGAAAAATCTAGCTGAATGATTCCTATAGATTAGGTGAACAAGAAAAGCCCACATTGAAGCAGGCAGGAGATGCTGAGACACAATCTCACCATACATCCTACCACTTGGCAACCCACAATCAGGAAAGAACTCAAAACCAAATTTCTTCTTGAAAAAAGAGAAGAAATTCTGGCATCCTGACTTTTAAGACCTGTATCTGAGAGACAGCCCCCAAGTATCTAGCTTTGAAAGCCAACAGGACTAAAGTCCAAGAGACCTATAGGCTGTAACAAACTGAGACATAGTTCCTTAAAGTGCTTGCACATGCAGACTCACCTTCCCCAGGGCCCAACATGGAGGCAACCCTTAAAAAAACACAAACTTTATGTGAAATAAACTTCTTTGCTTATATTGAAACATCAGACTGAGAGGAAGGTATCTAATTTAACACGCATCTAGGGGCCCTACTGAAATATTCTCCAGGGATAGAAGCCAAAAAGCAGCGTCTTTACACTCTAGAGTCCCTTTCTCTAGCTTGCCAATGTCTTCTAGAAAGGACCTTGTACTCTCATCTAGTGCCCTGATTTTCACAGCTGCCATGCAGGGGACATCTCTAAATTGCCTGGCTCTTGTGGCCAGCAGGGCTTAATCTCATGGGTCCCTCCGGACTGCAGCCACTGAAGAGAGAGTTCTTAACCAGCTACCAACCCAGGATACAGTAGAGACACGGTATCCTGGGTTGTCCAGTCCTTCTCTGAAAGAGGCCTAATTGCTTATCTTCATAGCTGCTGCCTGAGAGGCAGGTTTCTAATTAAACACACACCTTACAGCCAGCTGTAAACCTCTCAAGAGAACTTGGAGGGCAGATGCTACCTTCATACTCTGCATCCACCTGCTCCAGAACACCAGGATCTCCCACAGGGCAGCTTGTACGTGCATCTGGTGCCTCAGGTTTGGAGGTTGCCACTCAGTATGCTACTGGATTGCCTCGTTCTGATGGCCAGCAGGGCTTGCATTCCTGTGTCCCATAGGACTATAATAACTGGGGAGACCATCCCTAGAGCACAGCACATTCAGCAAACTAAAGTATACCCCCAGTCTTTCTTTGAAAAAGGCCTATTTGCTTTCCTGACAAGAGAGACAGATTTTCTGGATAGGCACATGCATAGTGGCTACTGAGATACTACCTAAAACAGAGGCCCATAGATGCCACCTTTGCATTCCTTCTCTGCTTCACTACAGCTCACCAGTATCTGCCAGAAAGGAGACTGTACCATCACTTAGCACCCCAATTTTTGTGGCTGCTACCCAGGGAACCCCTCTAGATCACCTGGCTCTAGTAGATAGAGGGTTTTACACTCACAGTCCCATAGGAATATATATATATATATATATATATATATATATATATATATATATATATATCTCCTATCTAATAAAAGGTTGGTATGCAAATTAGCCGTCACTCCATCACAAAGATGGTGGCACCCATAGCCACAAGATGGCGACGCCCAGTCCTCTCAGCCCTGCCAGAGTCCCCCCAGTCCCGGGGGGCGGCCGCTGAGAGCAGGCAGCATGAGCGGCCTGGCAGAATGCTTGCTTCATTTCCACAGCAACAAGGCAAGCGTTCCGTGCCCAGCTGCAAATGGGCTCCTGTCAGTACTCACTCAATTTACACTTAATTTACCTGAGTGAGTGCTGACAAAAGCATGTCATCCCTGTGACTTACTCATTTTAATTGGAGGGAAAGAGGTGTGCAAGCTAGCAGTGCTGGAGGCCCAAGGAGACACACAGAACTCTACTTGGGGAAATCCGAAAGACACGGCTAATGGAGGCACAGCCATTCTGGGCACTTCACTAGTGAATGGGGTGTTTTCTTCCTGTTCCTGCTACACCGACCATGCAAATGCCAGAACCAAGACTGTCTAACACAGATAAAATGGATGGGCCTCTGGGCCGCGGAGAGCCTCTGGGCAGCGGGCACGAGCAGCCAGGCCCTGCAGAGAGCAACTGGTGCACATGCACGGATTTGTGCACAGGGCTACTAGTATGTATATATATATATATATATATATATATATATATATATATGTGTGTGTGTGTGTGTGTGTGTGTGTGTGTGTGTGTGTGTATAATACTAGAGGCCTGGTGCAAGAAATTCGTGCATGGGGCGGGGGTGTCCCTCAGCCCAGCCTGCAACCTCCCACAATCCAAGACCACTCAGGGGATGTCCGACTGCCAGTTTAGGCCTGATTGGGCCTAAATCGGCAGTCAGACATCCCTCTTGCAATCCAGGACTGCTGGCTCCTAACCACTCACCTGCCTGCCTACCTGCCCCTAACCACTCTGCATGCCTGCTTCATTACCCCTAACCACTCACCTGCCTTCCTGATCGCCCCTAACCCCTCTGCCTGCCTGCCTGATCACCCCTAACCACACGTCTGTCTGCCTGATCACCCCAAACCACCTCTGCCTTGGCCCCCACTGCCAGGGCTTCATCAGGAAGGATGTCTGGAATGACATCCGGAAGGACGTTCAGCTGTCCAGTCTAATTAGCATATTATGCTTTTATTATTATAGAATATATATATATACATATATATATACATACATATATATACATACATACACATACATATACATATATATATACATATATATATATTTGCATACTTTAAAAGCTGCTGGTTGATGGTCTGTTTTCCAATCAGCCTGAATCTAGGTGTTGATTGAAATCTTCCTTTTGGGATATGGACAACTCTTGACACAACCTCAAATACTAGGAGCCACTGAAAATAAAAAAGGCTGCTAGGACAACCACAGAATTGAGAGATAACTAAAAGCTAGCAAGGGCAAGGTTGAGCAACAAGGCTCATCTCCTCATGAGGCCACTCCTTCAGATTGGAAGAGGTGGATGTTTGATCTAATGCATAGAAACCAACACAGAGAGTTAAGGAAAATGAAGAAACAAAGGAATATGTTCCAAATGAAAACAAAATACACCTTAGAAGAAGACCTTAATGAAAAGAAGGTAAATGATTTACCTGTTAAGCAGTTCAAAATAATGATCATAAAAATGCTCACCAAATGTGGGAGAATAATGGAGGAACACAGTGAGACCTTAAAAAAAGACATAAAAAATATAAGGAAGTACCAAATAGAAGTCACAAACCTTAATACAGTAACTAAGCTGAAAAATACACTACAGAGGTCCAAGAGCAGACTAGATGAAACAGAAGAAAGGATCAGTGAACTTGAAGACAGGGCAGGGCAGTAGAACTCACCCAACCAGAGCAGCAAAAAGAAAAAGAATGAAAAACACGAGGATAGTGTAAGGAACTTATGGAGCAACATCAAGCAGACATTCATATTATAGGGGTTACAGAAGGAGAAGAAAAAGAGAAAGAGATAGAAACTTTATCTGAAGACATAATGGCTCAAAACTTCTCTAACCTGGATTAGGAAATAGACATTCAGATTCAGAAAACCAAAGAGGTTAAAAAAAAAGAAAAGAAAAGAAACCCAAAGAGACATACACCATGACACATTATAAGTAAAGTGTCAAAAAATTAAAGACAAAAAGAGAATCTTAAGAGCAAAAAGAGAAAAATAATTTGTTACATACAAGGGAACCTCTCTAAGACTATCAGTTTTCTCAATTAAACTGCATGCCAAGGGTGTGTGGCACAATATATTAAAAGTGCTGAAAGACAAAAATTACCAACCAAGAATACCCTACTGATGATGCTGTCATTCAGAATTGGAGATAAAGTGTCCCAGACAAGCTAAAGGAGTTCATCATTATTAAACCATCTTTATAAGAAATGTTAAAAGGACTCTCTAAGCTTAAAAGAAAGGGTGCTAATTAGTAACAGGAAAATATATAGCCCGGCTGGCATGGCTCAGTGGTTAAGCATCAACCTATGAACCAGAAGATCACGGTTCAATCCCCAGGTCAGGGCATATGCTTGGGTTGCAGACTCAATCCCTGGTGTGGGGCATGCAGGAGATAGCCGATCAATGATTCTCTCATCACTGATGTTTCTATCTCTCTCTCTCTCCTTCTCCCTTTCTCTCTGAAATCAATAAAAATAAAAAAATAATAATAATAGGTGGTGGGCTCAATTCCTGTCCAGGGCACATACCCTGGTTGCAAGTTTGATCCCCAGTAGGGTGTGTGGGGGAGACAACTGATCGATGTTTCTCTCTCTCTCTCTCTCTTCCTCTCTCTCTCTCTTCCTCTTTCTCTTCCTCTGCCTTATTCTCTCTAAAATCAATTGTAAAAATGTATAAAACTATGAATTATTGATAAAAATAAATATGTAGTAAAATTCAGAATAATCTAATATAATTATTTATAAAGCTAATTATAATACTTTGTTAAGAGAATACAAAATAAAAAGATGTAAATTTTAACATCAAAAAATAAAATGTGGGGAAAAGAGTAAAAATGCAGAGCATTAGAATATAATCAAACTTAAATTGTTATCAACTTAAAAATAGGCTGTTATAAGTTGTTTTATATAAGCCTCATGGTAACAAAACAAAAACCTATAGTAGACACAAAGAGGATAAAGGAAAAGGAAACTAAGCATAACACTAGAGAAAACCATCAAATCACACAGGAATAGAGCAAGAAAAGAAAGGAACAAAGGATGTACAAAACAGCCAGAAAGCAATTTACAAAATGGCAATCAGTATGTACCTATCGATAACTTTAAATATAAATGAATTCAATTCTCCAGTCAAAAGACATATGGCTGAATAATTTAAGAAAGAGAGAGAGATCCATCTATACGGGCACACATAGACTGACAGTGAAGGAATGGAAAAAATATTCCATGCAAATGGAAACCAAACAAAAGTTGGGGTACCAATACTTACATCAGACAAAATAGATTTTAAAACAAAGACTATCATAAGAGACAAAGAAGGTCGTTATATAACGATAAAGGGATCAATCCTACAACACAATATTTATAAATATTTATGGATCTAACATAGGAACACCTACCTATATAAACCAAATATTAACAAACCTAAGGAGAAATAGACAAAAACTACATATTTGAAAATTACTAAGAAAGTAAATTAAAAGTTCTCATCACAAGAAAAACAATCTTTATGGCAACGGCTGCTAACTAGACTTGTTGTGGTCATTTTGCTATATATGCAAATGTTGAATCATTATGTTGTACTCTTGAAACTAATAGAGTCATGCACCACTAATGACGGGGATATGTTCTGAGAAATACATCATTAGGTGATGTCTTTGTTAGCGAACATCATCAAGTGCACTTACACAAATCTAGATGGTATAGCCTACTACACACCTATGCTATATTATATAGCCTATTGCTCTTAGGCTACAATCCTGTATAGCATATTACTGTATAAAACAACATGAGATTAAGACAAACACAACATAAAATGATTCAATCAAAAGACACAGTAAGCCCCAGACGTATGACGCTGCTGCCAATGTAACACAGCATACTGTTTTACAGCAAACTTCTTTCCTTTTTTAAAAAAAATATATTTTATTGATTTTTTACAGAGAGGAAGGAAGAGGGATAGAGAGCCAGAAACATCGATGAGAGAAAGACATCGATCAGCTGTCTCCTGCACACCCCCTACTGGGTATGTGCCTGCAACCAAGGTACATGCCCTTGACCAGAATCGAACCTGGGACCCTCGAGTCTGCAGGCCGACACTCTATCCACTGAGCCAAACCAGTTAGGGTGGCAAACTTTTTTCGTAATAAAGAGAAAGAATACTCTAAAGAAATGACAAAAAATACAGTATAGTAAATTTATAAATCAATGATATTGTTGTTTATCATTATTAAGGATTATGTGCTACACTTTTATGCAACTGGCTGTGGGTTTGTTTACACCCACTTCATTACAAATGCATTGCACTATGATGGTGTTATGAGTGCTATGCTGTCACCAGGTGATAGGAGTTTTTCAACTCCTTTATAATCTTATGGGACCACCTTCCATCTATGAGTCTGTCATTGACTGAAAATTGTTATGTGACACATGACTGTATAATATCATGTCAATTATACTTCAATTTAAAAAAAACCCAACATGGAAATTTAAAAGACATGAAAACATACTAAAACACAGTCAAATAATTAAAGAGAATTAAACCTGCCACCTGTTTGTCTTCTCCTAAAGCTTTAATGGAAGCTTGTGATATGTTGAATTGCAAATCAAAATGAATTTCTACTTTCCTCACTTCCTTGTTTCCAATATTAATAGGCTTCAAGTAAGTGATGAACATCTTTTTCTTTTCAGTTTCTAGCAAAAAAAAAATATACCAATGTATATCAACACATTGAAAGTTTGTATTTTATAATTTTAAATAAGTACACCGAAATATTTGTCAGCAGTCCAGATTTTTCTGCAATGAGTAGTTGAAAAGAAATCGTATTTTTAAAAGTTACATAAGCAAAAACTCAACCCCATATATCATCTCTGGTATTCTTTCTTCATAAGAACAATGATTTTGTTTGGTACAACCACCTTAGAAAGATTAAAAGTACTGATTTTGTTTCTCCCCGCCCCCATATTTTTCTTCTCCTTAAGGATTCTAGTTTCAGGATCCATTTTCTTTACTCAAAATTTCACAATTAAAAACAAACAAACAAACCTGAGAAACTAACCTGGAGGCAAAATCACTTTTTTGAAATTCGTTAAATTATAGAACTTTTATTCACAGATGCATTTAAATATAGGTTGAACAGATAATATTTTCTTCCTGCTCCCCCCAAATTACACTCAACATTAAAGCTGTTTATAGCTTGCCACCAGCATTATTCTGGTAGGCTTGTCAGTGTTAAATCTGTCTGTGGTTTGTTTTTGTTGTTGTTGTTGGTTTTCTTTTTTTATTTTAAAGTCTAATTTTAGAATAGATTAATTCAGATGTGTACCAGTGTGTATTTTGCAAAATATTCTTCATTAAAAAAAATTATTTGTAAATTATCCATTATTTTTGAGTATGCCCAATTGATGCAATAAAATTTTCATTGTCTTTAAAGCCTTGATGATCAAACACTGATATTGTGAAGCTTTGTGGATTTTAGAAGTGTGAAATAAAGCAACCAAGTCTAAATATTTTTTAAAAAGTTACTTTGAAGTTATTTTTATTAGATTTACATGTGTGTTTATAGACACACAAATGATGAAGGGTTAATCTGACAGAAATAGAAAGTAACTAATCTTAGCAGCATAGCAATGGAGATATCCTTACCTATTAAAACTGTTTTTCAAAGAGCATTTTGTGAATACAAAGCTATCATGTGCAATAGGTATTTAACTTCTCAATATATTAAGCACAACATTCATTTTCATTCTATCTCTCTCCCAGATCCCATTTATTTCTAAAATTCAAATTCAATGTCACTGTTTGCAATCTGAGAAGAAAGGTGAGTGACAGAGGATTAAGAAGGGGGGTCAGAGGGATGCTATTTAGACAGAGGTGGCACATACCCACATAAACTCATTGATAATGACTATACATCTGTGGGAAGGGAAGGATAGGTACTACAGCCATTTTTTTAAATGATGGTACAAAAAATAACATTTACCATGTTTAAGTGTACAGTTCAGTTGTTAATATATATTGTTGTACAACAGATCTTCCAGAACATTTTCATTTGGTAAATCTGAAACTGTACGCATTAAACAAGTCCCCATTTTCCCCTCCCCACAGATCCTGATAACCACCATTCTATGGCCTCTATCAATTTGAGTTCTTTAGATACCTCACATAAGTAGAATCATACAGTATTTGTCCTTTTATGACTAGCTTTTTTCACTTAGCATAATGTCCCCAAGATTCATCCATGTTGTCAGAACTTCTTTCCTTTTTAAGCTGAATAATATTCCACTGTATGTAAACACCCCATTTTGTTTATTTATCCATGGATAGGCACTTAGGTTGCTTCCACCTCTTGGCTATTGAGAATAATGCTACAATGAACAGGGGTGTATAAATATCTCTTCGAGTCCCATGTTCAGTCCTCCCAGATATATACCCAGAAGTGATATTGCTAGATCACATAGTAATTTAATTTTTAATTTAAAAAAAAACTAAACCATTTCTACAATGAGAAAACCAGGCAAGTAATTGAACCCCAAAGTCACAAAGCAAAGAAGTCACCAGTTCCTTTCCCTTGCATCCTGGTCCTAAGCACAGTGCTCCTTCCACCACACTTCCACCCCAAGGCACTAAATCTGCTCTGTAATTAACTAAACATATACTGCAACTATAAATAGAAATAATACTCTGATAGTTTATCATCTTACCTATTATGCTGAAATTAATCACTGCTTCCTTCAAAAGTCTTACTGAGTCCCACAGAGCACTCTTGGGGGGAAAAATAAGTGAAATTCATGAGCATATAATACATACTTGCATATGAACAATCTCTAAGTGCTTAAGTTTAAAAAGAAATCAAACGTGATTACCTCGGTACTATCTATATAAAAAGTTACACTCTGACTTCCTAGGTTGAAATCAATCCAAAATTTCTCTAATTTTTCATCTGCTGGTTTTCTCATCTGTAAGATATAATTTCAGCATAAATTATACACATAAGTACCATGTCAAAGGGTCAATGACAAAATTTCCACTAAAAACAAAAGTGCTTTTCCTTAAACACCACCCTATTATTATAGGGCATCTCTGTGGAGAGCGGCTACAGTATTTGGACAGGTTCAAGCCTCAGACTAATGAGAGGGCACAGTCCTCTCATTGCCACGTGCAAGTCCCAGCTTGGAGGGCAGAGCCCTCCCAGCACAATTACAGCCAACAGCTATAGTTGTAAGCTTGGCCCTATAGTCTGAACACGTGGCCCCACATGCCTGAGTAATGTGGGCTTGATAGAGTTCAGGTACATGTAATTGAGTAGGATCTAAACCCATGAGAATGTTGTAAACATCTTGACCACGCCCTTACTTTGCCTCCTGGAATCTGGCTATAAAATAAATACACGGCTTGTAGTCCGTGGCGCTGCTGGCTCTCCATCAGAGAGGACAGCGTCCCACCGAGACCCAGCTTTCATTCTCTAGTCTGTCTTATCTCAATCCTTCACCGCCCCCACTCAGGCTCACTGAACCTGGCTGACTGGTGCGGCACATAAGGCGCCCTGGGGCTGTGTATGCCATGGCGATGCCAGCTCGCCACATATCTCTTTATTGCCTTACTCATTTCTGCAAACAAAAGGAAGGTCACAATTTTATACAACTCAACTATTTCTGGAAAAAACACCACTATCCTTAACTATTTAATATATGTTCAAATGTGTCAGAGCAGAGGATTCTATTCACACAAACTTTTTTTCCTGGCGAAATCACAGAGACAACCGTTTTATGTCTAAACAGTAACAATTCACACTGCATATGGATGGAAACTTCTATCAAAGGAAGTACTGTGATCAAATATAAGTGGTTATTTGCCCTCTAACTTACCATCTATTACAGTGGTCGGCAAACTGCGGCTCGCAAGCCACATGCGGCTCTTTGGCCCCTTGAGTGTGGCTCTTCCACAAAATACCATGGCCTGGGTGAGTCTATTTTGAAGAAGTGGCATTAGAAGAAGTTTAAGTTTAAAAAATTTGGCTCTCAAAAGAAATTTCAATCGTTGTACTGTTGATATTTGGCTCTGTTGACTAATGAGTTTGCCGACCACTGATCTATTAGAATATAGCTAAGACTTAAATATTTCAAATTATCTTCATTTTAGTTATTATAAAATAAATATATGCTTATAGTAAAAAGAGTCAAACAGGAGAACCAAGATGTTGGCATAGGTAAACGCCTGTACTTGCTGTCTCCCACAACCACATCAAAATTACAACTAAAATGCAGAACAAAATTACAACTGTCATCCAGAACCACAGGAAGCTGGCTGAGTGGAAGTACTACAACGAGAGAAGTAAAGAAGAAAGCACACTGAGACTGGTAGGAGGTATGGAGGCACAGAACAGGCTGGTCCGGCACTTGGGTGTGCCGCTTTTTTAATCAGGAGGGAGATTGCCTCTGTAGAGGCTGCACGCAGGAGCGAAGGGTCCCAGCCCCACACCAGACCCCCAGCCAGGGTCCCAGAGCTGGGGAAAGAAGTCCCTACAGGCAATAAGAACTACAAACTGTAAAAACTAGTGTGGATTGGGGCTGAGTGACACACAGGTTGCTAGAGACCCAGCTGCTCCTCTTACAAGGCCAGCACCACGAACTGAATTTACAAGCTCCCACTCCCTGAGCTCCAGTGCACATACAGGGAGAAAGTGGACTGTCTGCAGGAACTCGGGGCAGCTTTCTTCCAGATGGAGGTGCTCCTAGCAGTCATTGTTCCTGTGCTGGGACCTCCCCTGTGCAGGGCTGACTGGCAGCCATTTCTATTTGCTCCGACCTGGTGATTCCCTTAGACCCCACCCACCCAATTTACAACCCTACCCAAGCAGTGTGCAGCAGCTTTTGCATATGAATGGTCTGTCCTTTTTTAGGCTAAAACTCTGTCAAACAAGCTGCAGCTGGGTCAGGGAGCTCCAAAACAATCAATAAAAGTCCCAAGACCAGCCTGCCTTGCTTCACAGCTGGGCCTCGTCTGGGCACTGCCAAACCTGATACAAAGAGGAGGAATCTGCAGATCTCTCTGTAGCTCCTACTGGATGGCCCCAGGCAGTGGCTGACTTTGCACCTCCCTGGAGACCCAAGAGCCAGTGTACCAGTTGTCAGTGTGCGACCATACCAGATTACAACTCTTCACATCCATAAGTGACACACCCAAGGGGCAGACTTAGTGAGCACCAAAGCCCACTGAAGCAAGTCCTGCTCCATAAGGTTGTCTCCTGCACAGCAAGTCTCCCACTGTAGTCGCAACTGGTCCCCACAGCCAATTGGCCTGGAGGTCAGTTCCTCCCAGTGTCACCAACAGCAATCAAGGCTCAACTACAAGACTGTGCACACAGATCACAAAGAGGTGCACCAAGAGTGTCCACCTCAGGTGATTGGGGAGGCTGAGCCACTGGGCCGTATAGGACACCTACCACACAAGGCCACTCTATAAACTCAGGGAGACTTAGCGGCTACCTAATACATAGAAACAAACACAGGGAAGCAGCCAAAATGCAGAGGCAAAGAAACAAGTCACAAATGAAAGAAAGCAAACTACTGGATATAGAGTTCAAAACCATGGTTATACGGTTACTCAAGAACCTTCTAGAAACCTCTGAGGAACTTAGTGAGACTTTCAAGGATCTTAATGAGAATGCCAAAAAAAAAAAGGAAAAGGACCAGTTAGAAATTAAGCATACACTGACTGAAATAAAGAATAATATACAGGGATTCAACAGTAGATTAGAGGATCCTGAGAATCAAATCAATGATTTGAAATACGAGGAAGCAAAAACACGCACCAGAAGAGCAAAAAGGAAAAAAAGGGGGAGAAACCAAGATGGCGGCATAGGTAAGCACCTAAACTGCTGCCTCGCACAACAACTTCAAAACTACAGCTAAGACAGAACGGACATCATCCAGAACCACAGGAAAGCTGGCTGAGTGGAAATTCTACAACTAGAAGGAAAGAGAGGGGCACACGGAGACTCAGAGGAACTGGAAAAGGCTGAGGTACAGAGACACGTGTGCGAAGAGGATGGGCGGCTGAGTGCCTGGCTAGCTTTCTCTAGCGGGAGAGAGACGGAAGCTCCTGACTGCACTGAACCCCAGTTCCGACTGCACTGAACCCCAGTTCCAGGCAAGACCCTGGGGTCCCAGACTCATACGGGGGGAGTCTGGACTGTCGGAAAAAGAGAGGAGCGCATGGACACTCAGGGGAGCCACGAAAAGCAAAGGTCTGGAGGCGTGTGCACGCGAGTTTCTGTGCTTTCTCAACAGAAACTATGCAGGCAGAGAGGACTGACTGCTGAGTGTGCCACTCGCTTTCTCTAGTGGGGCGGGGCGGGGGGGGGGGTGGAGAGATAGAAGCTCCTGACTGTGCTGAACTCCAGTTCTGGGCGAGAATCTGGGAATCCAGATTCATTGGAGGAGAAACTGGACTGTCTGGCAGTGGGCGAAATTCGAGGGCGGCTTTCTCTCAGACGTGCTTGCAGCGATTACCGAGGGACACTGAGACTCAGGGGCCTCATAGGGCAGGGCTGACAGGAAGCTAAGGCTGTCTGCTCAGCCCTGAGACTCTGCCCCATCCAAGCTGAGCACAGAGGCTTTTACAATTTTGCAAGTCTTGTCTCATAAGGATGTCTCCAACACAGAAGTTCTCCCAGCATAGACACAGCTGATCCTCACAGCCAGTTGGCCTGGAGGTTAAATCCTCCCAGTGATACCAACAACAATCAAGACTTAACTACAACAAGGCTGTGCGCACAGTCCACAAAGGAGTGCACCAAGAGTGTCCACCTCAGGTAACTGGGGAGGCTGAGCCACTGGGCCCTATAGGACACCTAGCACACAAAGCTACTCTACCAACTCGGAAGCAGCGAAAATGTGGAGACAAAGAAACAGACCACAAACGAAAGAAATGGAGGAAAGCAAACGACTGGATATAGAGTTCAAAACCACGGGGTTATAAGGTTTTTCAAGAATTTTCTAGAAAAGGTCAATAAATTTAGCAAGACCCTGGAGGATATGAAAAAGGACCAACTAGAAATTAAGCATAATGGACTGAAATAAAAAATATTATACAGAGACCTAACAGCAGACTAGAGGATCACAAGAATCAAGTCAAAAATTTGAAATACAAAGAAGCAAAAAACAATCAGAAAAGCAAAAAGAAAAAAGAATCCAAAAATTTGAAGATAGTGTAAGGAGCCTCTGAGACAATTTCAAGCATACCAACATCAGAATTATGGGGGTGCCAGAAGAAGAGAGAGAGCAAGATACTGAAAACCTATTTGAAGAAATAATGACTGAAAATTTCCCCCACCTGGTGAAAGAAATAGACTTACAAGTCCAGGAAGTGCACAGAACCCCAAACAAAAGGAATCCAAAGAAGACCACACCAAGACACGTCATAATTAAAATGCCAAGAGCAAAAGACAAAGAGAGAATATTAAAAGCAGCAAGAGAAAAACAATTAATTACCTACAAGGGAGCACCCATATGATTGTTAGCTGCTTTCTCAATAGAAACTATGCAGGCTAAGATGGGAGTGGTAAGAAATATTCAAAGTGATGAATAGCAAGAACCTACAACCAAGATTACTCTACCCAGCAAAGCTATCATTCAGAATTGAAGGTCAGATAAAGAGCTTCACAGACAAGAAAAAGCTAAAGGAGGTCATCACCACCAAACCAGGATTATATGAAATGCTGAAAGGTATTCTTTAAGAAGAGGAAGAAGAAGAAAAAGATAAAAAATATGAACAACAAAGTGACAACAAATACATATCTATCAACAATTGAATCTAAAAGTCAAATGAATAAAAAATCTGATGAATAGAATAAAGTGGTGAATGGAATAGAATCAGGGGCATGGAAATGGAACAGAGTGACGATTGTCAGAGGGGAGAAGATGTGGTGGCAGTGCAGGAAGAGATTAGACAAAGATCTTATATGCATGTATGCATTAAATATAGACACAGACAATAGGGTGTCCATAGCCTGGTTTGGGGTGGGAACTGGGTGGAGGAAAGCTATGGGGGGGAAAAAGATGGACATCTATAATAATATCAACAATAAAGATTTTTTTAAAAAGCTATGAAGACCAAAAGGAAACAACACAAAAGAAAAAAAAAAAAGAGTCAAACAGTATGGTGTTTATATAGAAACAGCAAATATCTCCTTCTCTGCCACCCCCGACTTCCCAGAGGTACCTTCATATAGGCACCATTAACAATGCCTTTGTTTTCTCCCAGACGTGTTGTAGACATATATCAGGAACTATAGTTTTTATTCCACAAGAATGAAGCACAAACTAGACTTACTATTCTACCACCTGGCTTTCCAATAAACAGTATATCTTGGACACCTTTTCATCACATATACCTACTTTCTGATAGCTATAGAGTTAAATAAAGGTTTTAACCCACAATGTATGTTACTGGAAGCCAGTGTAAGAGCCATGATTGTAGTTGATGGAAAGTCTGAAGTCCAAGAAAGAAGAACCAAACAGAGATTAGACTCCCCAGACAATTAGAAGGAAAAATAAAATTTAGATACAGAAGTCAGGCTACCAAAACCAGTTCCAGAGAGAAATCTGTAGTGTAGTCATGAGTTACAGATGCAGTTCACAGAGGCCAAGAAGGGGGTTCTGAACCCAAAACAAATAAATGGTTAATTAGGACATTCTGAAGACTTGTTCCAGGAAACCCCCAATAGAGTCAAGGTTCAGATATCTTTAAAGATTTTATGCCAAAATTGAGATGTTTCAGGGTGGGACACCTGTATATGAAGGACCTTGGAAATCAAAGGAAGTAGTAAAAAGAAGCTGCTCAATTTTGGACTATAAAGTACAAAATAGAATTATTTAGACAAAAGGAAAGTGTCCCCAATTTGCTGGAGATGGAGTAGGAAGCATCAACTATGTGGAAAGAAGCAAAATAGTTGCTCTTTTTTATTCAGACATGAATAATGTTAACTACTAACAGTAAAATAAGCCTAGGTTCCTGTAATTGAGCTCATGAACACATATACACCCTAAAATGTCTTGATCTAGTAATAACAGCAGGGCACTTAAACTTACTGGTAATGCACCATAGTTACAGTATGAGAGAAGACAGGGGAAAGGGGCAATAAGCTTCAGAGTTGAGACCTCTCTAAAAGAAGTAAGCTTCCTTTTTAAAGAGCCCTTCTGAGAAGTAAGAGCAGCGTGACTAAGTAAACCTAACCATGGGTTTCATTACACACCACCCTCACAGCCCACAAGAAATACAAACATACCTCATGCCAATCAGCAAAAGCGGCAATACATGGAAATGTATAGACCCTGTAAAACACTTCACAATTAAAAAAGTAATAATATGGATGTAACCCATGCAGCACCTACAGATGTTCTATAAACAAGCATTTATAACTAGGAGATGACATCAAGTCTCTTGGTACAAAGTATTGAAGAGGACCTTAAACCTGCCAGTGGAGATCCATTGTGGCTAGATTTCAAGTCTCCATCTGTTAGCCTACAAGCCAGGTTTACCAATACTATATCTCTGCTCAGTCACTTGGCAAAATCCCCAATGAAAGAAGTGAATTTAGCAAATATCTTCTCATCAAGTACTTCACTGTCCATAATACACCTGTCACTAGTGGCCTCAAGTCTGTAGGGGATAACTCTTCATAAAATCTTCCCATAGGATGTAATGTTAAAAATACTCCAAATCATAAATATGCTAAAAGACTGATAGACATTATTTTTCAAAACACAAATGAATCAATAGGGAGAAAGAGTCTATCTTCTGAGGTTTCTATTCAATAACTCAGTAGTACTCAATAAATTATGTGTCCTATATTCTTTCCTAAAATAAAATAACAAATTAAAATAAATCCTAGATTTTTTTGAAATTACACATTTTCAAATACAACTAGCCAATAAAATAATGCTCAGAGAAACATCTTACCTTCTTTGGTCACCAAGTCTGTTGTTTAGGTAATTGAGAAACAGCCTACTGTCCTTCAAAGTAAATAATGCAAGTTTTTTAATAGAACACCAGATGTCTTAAATAGTACTACCCTCACCAGCATGTAAGGGCCAGTGTTTGCCTCTAAATTTCCAGAATCTAGTAATATCACAAGGATTTATTATTATGTCCTAAAATAATACTTTGTGTCACAAAGAGGAGGCTCCAGACATGTTCTAGAAGAAGTCCCCCAGCCAGGAGATTTTCAGCTGAGGAATATGTAGGTCTCCAAAAGTTATATGTGAAATTACATACTCTTCTCTCCTGGTGAAAAGAGTAGCAATAGAAATACATCTTACTGAAGAGATGGATTACAATATTTGACTAACCCACTGGGCATCCATTTCCCTAACATCTGCCCAGCATAAGCCAACCACAAACCCATAAAACTGACTGACTTTGGGTTTACCTGGGTATATTATCACCTGCCAATTTTCCTTATCCAGAATATTCTTTCCTGCAAATTCTGAGTTTTCTCTCCCAGTATATATTCTAAGAATAAAGAATATTTTTAGAGTTCTCCTATCCAACAGCTATTAGGAAGGTAAATGTGTTGCCTCCAAAATTCAAAAGCCAAAGAGACTCTGGTCCAGGCATTTTTGTCCCTTATGTCAAAGCAATGACTGGCTGTTGTCTTCAGTCCTCTGTCTATATTCAGCACGAATAGACAACAGTAATGTAAGTCTTCATATAAAAACAGTTCAATTAAGAAGTTGATGGCTCTGGAGTGGGGGGTATGACTTGAAAACCAAGATAATTACTTTTGTCCTATTTCATCTAATTTCCATGCAGATGAGGGAATGACACAGAGGAGAAAAGAAACTAATATCTGAGTGTCCACAACATGCCTAGCACTTTAATTTTCTCTCATTATATTCTCTAAATATTGAGGTCAGTTTCATTTTCATTTTACAGATAAAGCCACTCAGGTTTCTCCTAAATCACTTGACAAAATGCAAGTATCAAAATACTAGTACATATAAATCAGGGAGCTGGGACTCCTGGGGCACATGGTGTTTCTATATAGATCAAACTATATCCTGGCTGTTGCAGATCTGGCAATAAGCTCAAAGTCAAATATAATATATTTAATTATATATATAAAGGTTTGGATTTAACAAAATCCTAATTGCATAGCCATTTACCAAAAAGCTTTTGTTCAACATGAATACAGCTATAAAGAATTTTACCTTTTCTGCACTGGCCAGTGTGGTCAGTGGTTAGAGTGCCAGCCCAAGAACCGAAAGGTCTCTGTTTTGATTCCAGGTCAAGGGCACATACCTGGTTGCCATTAGCTCCCTGCCCTCCAGTCAGGGCACATGAGGGAGGGAGGCAACTAATCAATTTGTCTCTCTCACATTGATTTCTCTCTCTCCCCCCTCCCTCCTTTCCACTCTCTCTAAAAATCGATGGATAAAATATCTTCAGGTGAGAATTAACAACAACAAAAAAACATATAGATTAAACAGAATTTTGAGGACCAGGAATCGCACCGTTTCAAATTCTTGATCCTTAATTTTTTTGAAAGCTTCAGCAATGACGTCATCCTCAAACCACTGATGGACAAAGTCATCCCTTGATTTTTTAGTTGTCAGTCTACACAATGCTTCAGAAAGAGCAACCTGCTGGCCATAATCTAGAGATTAAAAACATGGCAGACATGGGTAATTCTGGGCTCAAAGCAAAAGAATAAATGAGTTCCAAAGATTAGAACTTGCTCTAAGAAATTCCATCTTAGAAGCCTAGCATTGTCTTATAAGCAGCAAGATGTATCCTGGAGTAATTACAATCATATAAATTCAATATTTAAGAAATAGTAGAAGAAAATTTAAATAATAGGTCAGCATATAACAATTTTAAATAAATATCTTTGCATTTTATATTACATATATTAAACATTCATCAGAAGCCATTCATCAAATAGCCTTTAAAAATACTTCTACTACAAAGATTAAATTTCAAGACTGATTGTGGAATTTCACAGCAGATTAATAAAAACTGCATATTTCAACATGTTTAAATCTCAAATAATTCTAAGGATAAAAAGAAAGTTGCAGCTCTATATGTACATCAGGGTATTTAGAAAATGCTTTTAAAATCGCAAAATAATAATGTATGTTGCTTTTGAATACATAGTGAAAAAGTAAAACAATATACTTAGAAATGAAAAACAAATCTAAGTCAAGGATTACCTCCACCAATGAAGAGGGGATTGGGAACAGCGACTTGGACACAGATTTAGTTTTTAAATATTTGAAACAAATGTGGCAAAAATGATAATATTTGATAAAGTTGGTTGGTGAGTAAATGAGCATTCTTTAATTATTCTTTATGGTTTTTAGCATGCTGAAATTTCTCATAGTAAATGAAAAACAAAATCCTAATTCTTATTTTCAATTTGGCCATAATTTATTCCCCATAGTTTCAAGATGCTTAAAAACAAAACAAACAAAAAAAGTCCAATATTTAATATTCTTATATTTAAAATTCTAAACATTTCTTACCACCCACAGTCAAGATTGTTCTTGCAAAATCTTTCCTGAAAAACATTTAGAAAAACTGCATTTTACAGAAATGAACCTAAGTAGGCAAAACTTCACTCTATTAACATTAGAATTTAAAACCAAGATTTATATTTTTGAAATTATTTATTTCAATTCAGCATCAGCATTTTCTCAATGTCAAAAATAGATTTTTATGTCAATTTTTCTCAAGTTTGTATGTTAATGACTTAAATGTACATTTTTTAAGACACACGCACATACACACACTCACACACACACCGCTGCAGTTCTGTTTCTCCTTCTGATCTCTGAGGATTCATCAAATGTTAAGATTCTGGATTTTATAATCATCTCACCAACCTTGTGAGGACGTGTGCCCTTTTTTAACATAGTTTAACATTTGGAAGAAATATTAACAACAGGTGCTGTGAGTCTTTCCAGTGAGTTTTTTTAACTTATTTTTAAAACTGAATATATTACAGGTATAATGGGATTAAGTTATTACATTATTGTAACTAACACAAACTCCCATGTTGTACACAGAGTGTCCCCAACTTATAATGGTTTGATTTATATATATTCGACCCACAATGGTGCAAAAACCATATGCATAATAAATTACATAATATAGTCAACATTTTATTAGAAAATAGGCTTTGTGTTAGATGATTGTTCCCAACTTTAGACTACCATAGTGTTCTAAGCGCATCTAAGGTAGCCTAGGCTAAGCTATGATGATCAGTAGGTTAAGTACAGTCAATTCATTTTCAACTAATAATATTTCCAATTTATGATGTGCTTATTGGGACATAACCCTATCCAAAGTAGAGGAGCATCTGTATTTAATAATTTCAATTAAATGCTAACAAGTGTGATGTAGAGTTTTTTAATGTTTGAAATAACTCTCATTTTAAAGAACATGTTTGTTAAGAAATCTTGGAGTACTTTGGTTTCTCATAATAAATGATTGATTTGTTACTATTAAAAAGAAGCCTTAAAACAGCACCACTGAGAGTTCTGCTTAATTTTATACTTGCATATTTTACTTAAAATCTAGAATACTCCAAACTTTCTGGAACACACAAACAATAAGGTAGGATCATAGGATCAGACTGAAAGCTTAGGAGAAAATTTCAGTCAGCTCCAAACCCAGAACCTCCTGATCAGTCTGAAGGACATTAATAAACTGTGATTTTACAATAACATCGTCGTCTGCAGTTACTGTTCACAAAACTGCTTTTACCTTAAACTTTGTAGATGCTTACCTTTTTTGTTTGTTTGTTTTAAGATGGTGTTGGTAATTTGTGCATTTAGGTCTGTTCAGAACAGAGCTAAAAGTATCATTGTCTTCTTTAGGATTACACTCAGGGGTCTAACAGGCAGTGTGATTTTTTTAACACACTTGAAAAAAGGTTGGAGTAACCAGACTTTCATAGATAACTTGGTGGTTATCAAAGGCTAAATACACCACTAAGAATAATGACTGTGTCCTAGCCAGGTGGCTTAGTTGGTTGGAGCACTGTTCCCTGCACCTGAAGGTTTCGGGTTCCATCCTTGATCAGCACGCTTAAGGGAGGCAACCACCAATGTTTCTCTCTTGTGTCGAAGTTTCTCTCTCTCTTTCTCACCCTTCCTCTCTCTCCAAATACATATTTTTATTGCTTTTAGAGAGGAAGAGAGAGATAGAAACATCAATGATGAGAGAGAATCATTGAACGGCTGCCTCCTGCATGCCCCCTACTAGGGATCAGGCATGTGCCGTTGGTCGGAATTCAACCCAGGACCTTCAGTCTCCAGGCCGACGCTCTATCCATTGAGCCAAACTGGCTAGGGATCTCTCTAAAAAATCAATTAGAACATATCCTTGGGTGAGGATTTTTTAAAAAGAAGAATGATTTCCCTAATGTATTCAATAAATATTTTTTAGGAAAACCTTAGTGGAAAAACTGCATCCTGCAAAGACTAGCTAAATAGACAAACATGATAGCAATGAGCTCATGCTGACCAGTCACCTCTTCCAGGCCTACACTAAACCTGGTCGCCCTTCCTCACACAGTCATGGCTGCTTGTCACATGAAGGACTGCATGCCACTCTGACATCACCAATGCTAGTTAGTGGTTAGCTCACAGTCATAGGTTTAAGTTCAATTTCAAAACAGGGGCTCGTTTTGCTCTTTCCATGGTCACACATTACAACCTTCATTCCAAATTTCAATGTCCCCAAACTACATAATTGTAAGTGAGGCACCAAAATGCAATATAAATTCCATGCCCTATTGGTATGTTAATAGTTGGTAACCTTTGGATATTTTCTCTCTACTAGGTAATGTGCTCATCACTTTCAATGGATTGCCTGATTCAACCAGTACTTAACTATCAATCAGGTATTAATGTTGGCTCCATTTTATAGGCAAGCAAACCAATGTACAGTGAGGTTAAGACTGTGCTCTAGATAATGCAATGAGCATAAATGGCAAAATCAGGATCTGAAGCCAAGCAGTTTATTAGCAGGATCTGTACTCAACAGTGTCCCATGAGTAAGTAGCAATTTAGTTTACAGTGACAGTGAAAAAATTATCTATAGCCTGAGAGAACATTTTACCTCACAAACTTGATGGGGAAAAAAAATTATAATCCCATACTTCTAAAAACAAACAAATAAAAACAAAACAGCCCTAGCTGGTTTGGCTTAGTGAATAGAGTGTCAGCCTGGGGACTGAAGGGTATCGGGTTTGATTCCTATCAAGGGCACATGCCTGGGTTGTGGGCTTGATCCCCGGCAGGGGGGGAAGGGCGGGCGCGCAGGGGGGTGCAGAAGGCAGCTGATCAATAGTCCTCTCTCAGCATTAATGTTTCTATCTCTCTCTCCCTCTCCCTTCTTTTCTGAAATCAATAAAAATGTATTTTTTTAAAACCTGAGGTAATAAAAATAAAAAACAACACACACACACACACACCATACTACTAAAAAAAGAAAAGCTTAAACAAAGGCTAGCTTTTTTCCTCAGTCCTTCTTTACTGCTAGCATAGTGCCAGACTCGTTATAAGTGCAAAGCATTTGCTGAAGGAAGGAATGAAGTGATCACGCCTGAGGAGAACAAAGAGAGATTTTGCCTGACATCATCACATAGTTGAGTACAAGATCACTCACATGAGATGACATCGGTCTTCTGATGAGGGGAGTTTTCTCTCTTCCCTAGGTACAGCCTGCAAAATGCTGTTCAAAGTTATCAAAGCCTGTTCAGAGTTCGAGAAAAGCATCCATAGGGAAGAAACAAAACAGGGACCAAGTTACCGCAGTTACTATTTACAAAAACTGCTTTTATCTTAAACTTTGTAGATGCTTACATTTTTTGTTTAAGATGATGTTGTTATCTGTTTTGTTATTTGCAACTTACCTCTTGTTGAATCAAATGATGTACTGTCTTTTCTGTCACCAGAAATCCTAAGGTAAACATAAAGGAATCCAACATCTGAATTTTTCCTGAAAATATAATTTTAAAACAATCAAATGGATGCCAGGAAGAATAAGGCAAGAAAAGGCAACAGTCTAAGATGAACATATAGAACACAGAACTAAATGAGAAAGAAACATGTAATATGAAAATTGAAGTTATTCTAGATATTTCAATCTGAGGGAACTTAATATAAGAAATTACAAAAACCATGAAAAAAACTAAGAAGTCAAATTGGAAACAATGAGGTGGCCCAGAAATTAACATCATTAACATAATTACTAGCCCCCTTCCAGCTGCACCCTCCCCCAAAGTCACCTAGAGGAAGTAAAAGGTATTACCAGATCCCAGGAGTCAAGGTCACCTAGTAAAGCTCTAGTAACATGAATGGGCCAGAGCTACAGAGACTCTGAAGACACTCCTGGAGGTGGCACCTCTGCAGAAGGGAGGGGAGAAATGCCTTCTCTGTTCCTTCCTGCTTCTAATTTCTTTCCTTTGGCTAAACATAGCAGGCAGTCAGTTGATAAGAAAACCTAGGAAAAATAGTTCTCTGTAATACAAAGTCTACTACAAAGGGGAGAGAGAGAAGGAGAGGGAGAGAGAGAGACAGAGAAACATGGATATAAAAGCAGAGGCAGATCACACCCACACACAGGAAGCAAAGATGTGATAGCAGGAAGCAAAGATGTGATAGCAGAATTCAAGTCTGCACTGGAAGCAAGGAGCAGAATTAGTTAAAGCGATGGCTTCCAAGAAAAACTTAAGAACTGCTTTCAAAATACATGGGGGGAAATGACAAAAAATGATGCATATTAAGACAAAAAAGATGTAATGGATGAACAACAGATAATCTTACAAAGAGAGTAGAATAGAAGGAGTAACTGTGATGGAGTTTTTGGTGCCTTCCCATCATCCTTTCCCCTTCCTCTGTTATGTAAGAGTCTTTCTATGTGACGGGTGGACTTTGCTTCAGGGGTGGATCCTGATTGCTTAAGCTACGATGGGACATCCTATTCATCTTTTTCTAGTGATTGGTTCATTAAGGGGGGCATCCCGTTAGAGCAAAGCTAGGGCTTTCTTTTGGTGGTTGAAGAAAAAGAAAGTTTCTTTCCCTGGACATGAGCCTAGAAGCACAAAGTGCTTGTTACTGGCCACCATCTAACAACCATCAGATTCGAGACCCTGAGGAAGGCGAATTGAAACAACTGCAGTGAATGGCACATAGCCACAACCAAACTTCTCCTGAAACTCCAGTCTCTGGACTTTTTAGCTCCTGTGCCTGTAATTCATCTTTATCATCCAAGCCTACTTGAACTAGATATTGTGACATATACCAAAAAAACACTTTAACTCAGTGGTTTTCAACTAGAGATGATTTTACCCCCACCTTCACCCCGGGGGGGGGGCACTTAGCAATTTTTGGAGATATTTTTTAGCTTGTTACAACTGGGGAAAAGGGAGGGGCTGCTATTGGCATCTAGTGGATAAAGGCTATGGAGACTGCCAAACAGCCTAGATGTTCAGGACAGCAATCACCCCCAAACAAAGAATTATCTGGCCCCAAATGCCAATAATGTCAGAGTTGAGAAACACTGCTCTGATAAAATTATCAAAGAATAAAATGTTCCAAAAGGGACAAGATTTGATTCAATATAACTCATCAAGAACCACCTAAAACAAACTTGTTTTGTGTGCAATGCTCTCAACACTTAATATTAGAAGACAATGAGAATCTACAAAGCAAGAGTGTATAAAAGCCACAAAAGCATTCTTAAACAATAAGAAGCTCTGACTATGCCCAACTCACACACACCAATAACACTCTTGCAAATATTTTATAGCAGATGAAGATAACACAGAACAATGAGGACATCACAGTATAAACAGGTTGGTAGTGACCCTAAATAATTATTGTAAATAGGACTGCAGCACAAGGCAAAGAGTAAATACTGTTTACAAAGATATATCCATTATCCAAGCCTAAAACCAAGATTAAACTAAATAAGTCTGGGTAAAAGATGGAAGAGGAATAAAAACATGTTGAATTCCTTGCTATATAGTAGAAAGAAACAATACAGTGCTATAATTTTGATGTTGATAATTAGATTAAGAGTAACTACCAGTACAATAAAACTCCAACATAAGCCATTCAAATCACTAGAGAGAAACAAATTGTGAAGGAAAATATAACCCATATAGTAAAGCACAAAACAAAGGAATTATAAAATGGAACAATCCAGTAAGATGACATAAATCTTGGAACAAAATGGAAGGAATAATTCTATCAATGGCAGGAGGATGTGGAAATGTCAGTGAAAACATCTTTATACTTCAAAGACAGAGATTAGTTTCCAATTCTGTAAAGCCTGGACAATACCTATGGCAAAATGACTGTCAGAGGTCACATGTGAAAATCTGACACTTGCAGATTTTCACATGTGGACAGAATGGGCTCCAAGCACAAACTGTCATTGCTATGGATTTACATGTTTCCCCCCAAAATTAATAGGTTGAAGCCCTAACCTGAATGTGATGGCATTTGAAAAGGTAATTAGAATTAGATGCAGTCATGAGGTCCTCATGATAAGATTAGTGCCTTTATAAGACGAGACATCAGAGAGTTGACTTGCTCTCTGCCATGTGAGGACACAGCAAGAAGGTGGCCATCTACAAGCCAGGAATAGAGTTCTAACCAAAACCCAACATCCTGGCACCCTGATCTCAAACTTCCAGCTTCCAGAACTATGAGAAAATAAATTTCTGTTGTGTAAGCCACTAAGCCTATGGTATTTTGTGATGGCAGCTGGGACTGATTAAAACAGTTAGTACATCTAGAGCAGTATACTAACTAGATCTCTCTCATATTTTTTTTCAAATATGCAGTGATATCCACTGTTGTAATAAAAGACAAATTTATTTTTAAATGTTACAAAATTCAAAGTAGTTATACCATTGTGTATTTCATTAACCAATTTTAGAAACAGTATCACTTATGTAGTTCATAAAAAATTATCTTGAAAGTATTTGGATCCACTGATTTAGAATAGGGGGGACTTTTTTTTAAGTCAAGTAAACACCATGTACCCAATCTTCTAGCATTGAATTTCCTCTCTTATGAGATACCATCCATTGTAGAGTATAATCTCAATTTAATAACAGCTTTTCAAAAGAAAAATAAGAAGTTAGACAATAGGAAGAGGATATATCCATTTTAAGATGGCCTCAATTTCTGAAATGTTCAAATATTTTAAGTGTGTTTGAATCCATAGTATCAAAATTCAAGATATCCAATTACTTTTAACTTGAGTAAATGAAACAGAATTATCAGTATAACTTCCAAATATTATAAAAATTTCCCTTTTACACTCTTGAAAGACAGAGAAGGCATCTGAATTAGCTCCAAGTCAAATCAGTAAGAGCTAAACTTTGCTGGTTCCTTGTGACAAAAGTGGCTCTCTAAATCTGAATAGAGCAGGTAGCCAATGGGATAGGAGCAGCTAAATTAAGGCTGAGACATACTTTACAACAACATCATCACATATGATGGTCAATAAATGCAAATATACCAGTTAAGCCCACTGTGCTTTTATATATCATTTCAACAAATATTCTCCCTGTAACAGAATATTCTATTAATAAAAAGTAAATAGGCAATTAATGGTAAATAATTCACTTACCTTTACTACTCCTCCTGGAAATAATCTAATAAAACAAGAAAAAGTAAAGTTTGTATTTAAAAAAACATTATAAACTATAATGTTAATACATTAATGCTGACATTTCTCTAACAGGCAGAATTGACTTTAAATTCAGTAGAAAAAAATTTAAAGAAATTCTATTTGATCTTCACTTCATTAAAATCAGCATATCCCTCTCAATCAGGTGAATAATATACCAGTGTGTATGAAACTAAACCCCTCATATTTTTATAACATTGGTTATCTATATTAATGCTTGTTTCTATTTAACATAATATTCTAATAATAACATTTTTAGTAAAATCCACATGTTAGAAAAATGTAAGTTTTAGAAATAACTCAAAGATTCCTGCAAATTACCAATGTTATTTGTTGAGCGAAGCATCCACCCCCATCCTTACCAGCACTGTGTCAAAGAAGTCTTCTGTGACATTAGTCAGGGATGTGTCTGAAGCTAGATCTTCTTCCATGGTCAGAAATTCTACTGTTCTCTCAAACCAGGTAGCCATGTACACAAGAAGAAGAAACACAGATGGAACTCCCATGACTGCATAACTACTTCCTATTCGATAAAATTTCATAATTCTTTCACTAGAGCAAATAATTTGAAAGACCTTTTCCCATCCATCAGTTCCATCGGGCCTGGCTCTGAGGCCTCCATTTAGGACACTATAGGATGATATCATACTGCTACTGAGTTGCAGTAAGTTCTCAGATACCAGCAAGAATGGTTAGACTTGGCCTGGCCAGTAGCAATGCCAGAAAGGCACAGGAAGGGTGACACAATAAATGAGCCTCCCAGCACAGGAGGAGTTCCTATCCTCTGGGAAGCTGTAGAAGACAAGCTATCCAAAGAGATGCAGGATTTGGTACGTGCTCCAGAAGTACACATAGTACAGTAACTATGCCTACATCTAGCTACATTTCTTTTGCCTTTCTTTTCCAGCTACTTGGAGATTTTTCTTTTCCACAGGCATATATATATATATATATATATATATATATATATATATATATATATATATACACACACACACACACACACACACACACACACACACACACACATATATATTCCTATTAAATTGCTAGGATTGGTATGATTTAAAATAAACTTCTATAAACCCTCCTACAACATATTTATTCAATTAAGCAAGGCCATTTTCACTCTTACCAAAAAAAAAGAAAAAGGAAAAGCCATGTACGCATATTTAGAAGTTATCAGTTGAACACACTTGGTGACATGAGCTCCTGATGAACAATTC
The DNA here is from genome assembly GCA_026230045.1 of Corynorhinus townsendii. Taxonomy (NCBI): domain Eukaryota; kingdom Metazoa; phylum Chordata; class Mammalia; order Chiroptera; family Vespertilionidae; genus Corynorhinus; species Corynorhinus townsendii. The sequence continues at coordinate 135,282,814 of JAPDVU010000002.1, read as the reverse complement.
TTATAGGAGTGGGGCTTGGAAGCTGTCCCATTTGGAGCCAAGAACACAAGGCACACCAGCTGAAGACTATGAACAAATCAATCAGCTCTCACCGTTGGCTGCACATTAGGGGAACCCCGGGCACTCTGAAACACCCGAAGACCTGGGACCCATCACAAACCCAGTAAACCCGAATTTCTGGTGATGGGACCCAGGCAGTGCCTGCTAAAGTTCTCCAGCATTTCTTTTTTTTTAAGTATTTTTATTGATTTCAGAGAGGAAGGGAGAGGGAGAGAGAGAAATATCAATGAGAGATGATCATTGATTGGCTGCCTCCTGCACGTCCCCTACTGGGGATCTAGCCCACAACCTAGCACATGCCCTTGATGGAAATTGACCAGGGAATGCTTCAGTCCACAGGCCAACGCTCCATCCACTGAGCCAAACCAGCTAGGGCTCCAGCATTTCTAATGCACAGCAGGTTGAGAGCCACTACTGTGTTCCAACTAATGTTTCTTTTACCTCAAATCAGACAAATGTTTGCATTAGATTAGATCATCCACCTCCTGAAGCACTTTTCTCCAGCAGTCTGAGGAAAGAAATACGTCTCCATACAGAACTCACTGCTAAGGCGTAGTTTCTCCCTCCCTATATCCGTACTGAAAAGTATATGCTTTTAAATACATTTTGCTCATGGTTCTATTTATTCCCCAAATCCCGTGCCCCCTCCCAGTGCATCAAAATATATTGGTTGAGTAGAGATACAGAGAAGTAGGGGAAATGCCACATTATTTGATCAAGACTTAGGACCAGGAAGTCGCTCCTGAACCCATTTATATGCCATGATCCTACATAGTCTAACAAGTAGCACTAACTGCCTCCACAGCAGTGTCATTCCCAGAAGTCCAGTCGAAATAGTTATTTACAGATGCAATAGCTACTACTCATTATGTACATGGTATAGGACAAGTTGCTTAATCCTCCTGGATCTTAGGGTACAGGACTAAGTACATTCCTTTCTGTAGGAAATTCTTATCCTGTGTAGAGTAACATCCCAGCACATTTTTTATTGACCTGCAAACACAACTAGCTTTATAAGTACAGAGTCTAATAGCCCATCTACTTTGGTAATATCAGTCCATTCTTCTTGGGCAAAACTTACATGAACAACAGCACATGCTTTAAAAAATCACTCATCAGGATTCCAACAGAATAAGAAATTTCTATTTTATTTCAAAATGCCAGTGTAGATTCGCTCTGACACTTTAAACCTTTGGGAGGGTATCTTAAGTCAAAATAGAAAATTCAAGTTGGGGCAGATGGCAACTCATCCCCCCAACAACCAGCTTAAGGTTCCAAGGAACCGCTGGGAAAGTCCTGCTCCATTTCCTTTGAAGTTTTAACTTCTCTTCCCTACTTCTTGTTCCTGCATGAATGTGTATCAGGGAGGTAGGTGAGGCTAAATGCAAAATGAGCCCTGGCTGGTTTGGCTCAGTGGATAGAGCAGTAGGCCCATGAACTGAAGGGTCTTGGGTTTGGTTCTGGTCAGGGGCAGGTACCTGGGTTGCAGGCTCTTGCAGGAGGCAACCAATCCATGTGCCTCTCACACATTAATGTTTCTCTCTCTGTCTCTCCCCTCCCTTTCATTCTCTCTAAAATGTCAATGGAAGAATGTCCTCAGGTGAGGATTAACAACAAAATAAATAAATGCAAAATTAAATACATACAGTTTGCATAAGAACAATCCTTAGTCCTTCACCACCACCCCCATCCCCATCCCCCCAGAGGGCTTAGGAAAAGCCTGGTGTTCACTCTTTCTCCCCTGACGGGTGGCCATGGGGAGGCAGAGACAGATCTCCTTGACCCAACCAGTTCTTAACAAATTTCAGACAGTACAGTCCAGGGGGTAAACCAAAGGTATTACTACCAGCCAGATCATCCTTCTACACCTTTATCTCCCCCCATCTCCTCACCAATAAATAAATTGTTCAGGGCTGCAAAATCTCATCATGAAAAGGGAACTCTGCTTTGCTTCCAGATGCCATTATAAGGCACCCATAATGTTACCTTCCAGTTAATTAAAAAGCAGAATAGAATTTCATAATTGGGATGACTTAGTATAAGCAAAAAAATGTTTTTGCCATTTTTTTTCTGCTTTAACTGGGATTTTTAGAAAGTTGGAAAAGAGGGCTGTGGCAAGGGGAAGTATTTGATAAGTTATCTAGGTCCAATTTCTTGTTACTAACATCTATTAAAACACTTTTAGAGCCCTTGGTGGGGAAGAAGTGTGGAATAGTCTACTCCTCTCACCCTATATTCCTGAGTCAAATTCACTAAAATAATAAAAACATGTGACCACTGCATTGGTTTGTCAAGGGGAGAAAGGGGTGGTTTCTGACTCCTTGATGTAGGCTCCCAAAGTGCCCTGCCAGCACCTCCATCAGGAAACATATGTTGAACTCAAGTTTTGATTGGATATCTATAATAATAAAAGGGTAATATGCTAATTAGACCAGACATCATTCTTGACGACCTTCTGGATGAAGCTGGGGCTACCAGGGAAGCTGCTGCCGGCAGCTGGGGGAAGGAAGGCCTACTCTTGCACAAATTTCATGCATTGGGCCTCTAGTGGGCAATAAACTTTGTTACCAATTTCTTTTCATATTTGATTTTAAAGGAACAGAAAATACCAAACTTAATGAGATAACTGAATCCACTCTAGTTCTTTAAGTTACCCAAAACAAAATTAAAACAGGACACTTATCTTTGGGATCAGTCCCTGCTGAATTAGCAAAGGCTCATCTTCTTTGAGGCCATCAATGAAGAACCGCTGAATACATTTCAGCAACAGTGAAACATACTGAAATTCATTTTTATCGAGTTCCTAGGTATGAGACCACACTAAGTTAGAAGTCTTACAGTGAAAGTTAAGAGGGTAGAATCTAAGTGTTCTCATCACAAGGAAAAACATATTTTTTAAATTTTCCCTCATTTTGTATTATATGACAGATTGTCACTTATTGTGGCAATCATTTCACATCCATATGTAAGTCAAATCATTATACCATATCCCTTAAAATTATACAGTGCTGTATGTTAATTACTTTTAAATAAAACTAGAGGGAAAACCTGACAAAGTATCATTACACACTGGTATTCTGGTCAGATAACAAAACAAAACAACTTACTTGCCTTATTTATAAATTTGTCAAGATGGTATAATTTAAGACGATTATATTTTTGAGGAATGTGGCTCCCTCTCTGTTGAAAATATTCTTTTATTTTCTGAAATCCTTTACCATGGAATGCATCAATAATAAGTGATTGAAGCTGGAAAGTTGATAGTTTGCAAATTACTTTTTCCCAAAAAACATTAATTTTGTAGTAACATTTGTAACTAGTATTCTCAACAATAATTCAGAGTGGAAATAATAAAAGGTAAATATAAAACAGAGAGTTATATCTTGAGCAGTAGTCATGTAGCCAGTGAGCAAGTTCGTTGGCTTAAGACAGTACAGGCCCTTCTCAGAGATATTGCAGGCTCCGTTCCAGACCACCCCAATGAAGCAAGTATCACAACAAAGCCAGTCGTAACCTTTCTGCTGGTAGATCTTCCCTTCAGTTTGTAAAAAATACAACACCTGTGAAGTGCAATAAAGCAAAGCACAATAAAATGAGGTATGCCTGCAGTTTCCAAATGTGGTTCATGGACCACCAGTAGCATGGGCATCACCTGAGACTTATTAGGAATCAGGAACACTGAGGGTGCTGTTCAGGTGATTATCATTAGGCTAAAGTTTGAGAACCACTGACTTAAGATAAATTGCACTTGAGTTACAGATATCTGAGGGTGAAGAGTGTTAATTATCACTAATGTTAGAAATTCTAAAACACTAAAAAATGCAAGCCTAATATCATCCAAGAGACATGAATGATCATAAAAGGAAGAAAATTACTCCAGCATAATAATGACAGATAATTAAAGCTGATATATATGTAAATTGCCAGGATGAAACTGATTTTTTCTGAGCATCAGCCAAGACATACTTCTAAGTATACACTTGAATAATACACTTCCTTAATATCTGTGCTACAGATATGTGATTTTTTTATTTTTAAAAATCCAACCCAATCTTACGGACTAAATTATAACATGTAATGTTATTTTAATAAGGAGACATTTACCATATACTGACCAAAATTGCACTTATCCTCAGTACAGATTTAAATGGGGAGACAGCATTTGAAATTAATATTTAAACATTATTTTCTTTAAGTTACCACATAGTGAACCTTTTTGTGCCAAGTGTGTTAAGGGTTCTGCAGATGTTCCCATTTAATCCTCTCCACCACTCTGAGAGGTTTGATTCTTTATCTGGGGATAATAATAGCAAGGCTGGGGAAGGCTAGGGAAGGTTAAGAACTTGCCTAAGATCACCCAGCTGAGATTCACACTCAAGTTCTTTGACTCAGAACCTCAGCCTATCACCTGCTTAACATTCTGCCTGGCTTCTCTGCACTCAGAAATAACCCAAACCCTTTGCCTTGGTTTGCAGGGCTCTGCCTGGTTTGTACTCTGTCAGCTTCCTCTGCTTGCCCTCCCTGGCAATGAGTCCTCAAATGAGTCAAACTCTTCCTTGCCTCAGGGCCTCTGCACTGGCTTTTGGGGGCCTGGAACTCATCTCCCCACAACTTTCCACCCTCCTGGCTCCTTGTCACCCCTCAAATCTCAGCTTCAGTATCCCATTTTCAGGTCTGCCATCCAGGACCTTATCTAAAGTAAGCCAAGTACCTTCCTCTACCCTTAATTAGTCTCCATCACATACCCTGTTCCTTTTCCTCCTCCTACCTTCCTTTAGTTCATAACCCTGGTAACCTGTTTCTTTGGCTCTCTGCCGAGCTGTAAGCTCTATGAGGACACTATGTTTGCTTTGTTCAATATTGCCTACCTATATCTAGAATAGTACCTGGCACAAGATGGCTTGACTACCTTAGACTTATCACAAGACCCTGGTTGTCAGAGATTAGGGAAGGAGAAGCAACAAAAGGTGATTTCTCTGTCTTTAGTGTGAGCAACTGGAGGAACAATTGTGCTGAAAGCCCAGAGAACAGAGAACTGGGAAGATTACACACACACACACACACACACACACACACACACACACACACACCCCCCCCCCCCCCCCACAAAATTAACTTGATCTTTACATAGAAAGCATCCTGGGCCATTCCACTGCCATCGTCTTCCTTAATAGGCTGCAAAGGGCCTTCCTTTTCCTGTATACAATAAAAATGTTTGTTTTAATTTTTATTTTTAAAAATTCAGTTCAAGTTTTTAAAATAAAACAAAAGAAATAAAGGTTCATATTTTTATTGAACAAAAATCTTTGTTTGCTCATGCCCCTGATTTTAAGTCTAAGTAAGATACTAACTTTAAAAAAAAAAAAAAACAACCAGCCAACCCCTTTAGCACTATCTATGAGAAATTCAACTATCACAAGAAGCAAAGCAAACATCATTGTAACAAACACACACAAAATAGGTAAATTTAAACTCTATAGTGAGAACTGTAAAGTAGAAGAAAGGCTGTCAAGAATTTGTAAAATAAGGTTTTAAAAGATGCATTTCAACAACTACAGCAGGAATTTACAAAACAGCAGCACATTGTTACACATTTTCTTCAAAAAGTGGTCCCTGGGTCTGCCCTCATTGTTTTCACAACACACTGTACTATTGTGACAGCATCGCATCTCGTCTGCTCGCTTCTTCCTAATTAAATTTAAAAGTATAACACAAAAAGAAATCTTTTTTTAAATCTCTCCTAAAGATTTTTAAAAATCTAGCTTGGGCGGACAACCCTACTTCTCTATGAACTTGCCCCATATCCTTAAACGTCAGTATATTTTACAATATTGTCATTATTTATAAATATGAAAAAATACGGTGAATTTAAAACCCAAACCTAAACTTTTTTTTTCTCACCAGCCGTGCATTCCGTTCAATAAATGCTGAAAAGTATTGGCTCTGGTAGTGCCAATCCACACCCCACTTCGGTTGCGTTTTCAGGATTATCACTTCCCCGGGGCTGGCTGAAGTCCCGGCGCTGGGAACCACACTCCCGGGCCGGTGGGTTAACCATCACCGCACTGCGTACGCAGCCAGCTCGGGCACGGCAAACATCCGAAGCAACTTGCAAAAAAATATCTCATTGCCTTCCCAGCATTAATTATCCACTTTCTCCTTCCCCAGCGGTCTATTAGCAAGGGACCAGAGGTTTCTTTTCGCACTGTAAGCTGCCAATAAACTTCACGCAAATCTAAAGAGGAGGAAGCGCTCAAAGGTTCCCCGAAGGGCTCCTCCCCCGGCGGCTGGGGCACGGCGACCCACGCCGCTGTCTGGGCGTGCACGCGAGGCTCTGCGCTCAGAGACTGGCGGACCGCGCGCTCTCACGCCCCTTTTGAGCCGCGGAGAGGAGGCCGGGGCTGAAAGGGCGTAGGGGTTCTCCCAGTGTCACTCACCGCCTGCATCCCGAGGCTCCCGGCTGGCCCCGCGCTCAAGTTCATGCGATTCTGCCTCCTGAGACCCGCGCGGGCGGGGCGGCTGACGGGAGAGCCGGGATAGACCACGGCTCTAGGATTCCAGTCTTGGCCAGGAAGTCTAATTGCTGAACCCGCCCATGAAGCCCACTGGAATCCAGTGTTTGAGATGCAAAGTACACTTGCAAAGAACTAGCAATCCTGGCCAGGCCACCTGGAGCACGCACGCACGCGCACACACACCTTAAGAGATTACTCCAAGAATGTGAACACCTCACTTAAGTATTCTATATTTGCAAAATTCTACACTGAGAGGTGCCCCTTTGCCTCAGCGAGCAGTTTCCTCTCCATCTTTGACAGCTTTTGAGCTGTTTTGGATCCATTAATATTGATATAAATTAAGGCTGAAACTTTACCATAGGAACCAAATTTGAGTATATTCCTGATATCACACAAAAAAGGTTATTTTTTAAATTTTTTTATTGATGTTTTTACAGAGTGGAAGAGAGAGGGATAGAGAGTTAGAAACATTAAAAAGAGAGAAACATTGATCAGCTGCCTCTTGCACACCCCTACTGGGGATGTTCCCACAACCAAGGTACAAGCCCTTGACCTGAATCAAACCTGGGGCCCTTCAGTCCATTGGCTGACGCTCTATCCACTGAGCCAAACCTGTTAGGGCATTATTATTTAAAAAAACAAAAAACAACAACAAAAAACACCTCGGTATATTATTCAGTCAAAATAAAACAAAACCAAAAAAGCAAGCAAATATTTTCATCCAGTTTGTTTTCTGCCCCGGGACAAGTATGTGTACTAATGGCCAGGTTTAGGCCAGTAGTTGGCCTGGTATATGAACACGGTGGCAAAAATAAATTAAAAAAAAAAAAGACCCCTCAATTCCAAACATTCTTTAGGTGTAAATCAACTTGAATTATAACTAGATGTTAAGGGTATTTCATGCTATGACATTTACAGAAGATACTTGTTTATATCCAAGCAAAACATACTAGAACCAGAATCTCAGCTGTCAGCCTAGGACTGTGCATCCCACCTCCAGTTCATGTGAAATGATACTTATTTCAAAGCTCATTATACCCCTTTACGGGGAAAGATGATGTAAATGGACTTACGTTAATTTATCAATTTTAATATCAACCTAGCAAATTCAAAGCATTCTTCCTTGCTTTTGAATTAATGGGCTTTTAAAATATCAAAATAGTAATTAAGGAAGAGCCAGCTTTGAAAAGAAAGTGTTCTGAATCAGGGCAAATATTAACTACAGGAAAGAATTGAAGAAGAATAAACAATAATCAAAATACAGATAAATATATTTTACTGTAGGAAATAAAACAATATGGTAATATAATAACAATATAACATAATATAATAAAACTGTTAATATTAGACTTTAAAACTTCATAATCCATTATCTTCAGACTTTTCAGGAAAAATACACCTTTCCAAACCATATGGTTGTTAATGCATTCAGTCTTTCAGGAGAAATGAAAGATAATAAAATAGAGAACACATTGATTTGTTTATTTTTATTTTGTTATATCTTCACTCTGATTCGTTTTACTAACATGTTTTACCCAGACAGATTTTTAGGGCGATTTGGAATATGTGTATTTTAATTCTGTAAATGGAATATGGTGCAGACTCTATGACATTTATTTGGATACCAGAATCCATTTAGAAAATAAGTACTGATTAATTGATTTGCTTTAACATTAAAACTTGTATTTATGTTTTTGAAAGATATGGGCTCTCTAGGAACATCCCAAAATTATAGAGACAATAAATATTCTAACAATGTTTACAGGAAGACCAGAAATTAATTCCTTTGCATTCTCAGAGGTAATTACAAATTATTTTTGAAGTTATATTAAAAACATTTTAAAGTATACATTAGGTTAAACTATCAAATTAACGAAATATCAATTTGTAAAAAAATAAAGTGTCAATTGTTTTAACCTCTGAAAGACAAAGAAACGTAAAAAGCAACTGGATGACAGGATTGCAATGGCTTTCGGTGGTCAGTTAATACGATGAAAGTCTGAGGATAAAACCAGGGGGTGAAGAGTGGACCCTCTCTACCTTTCCTCCCGGACCTTCCTGACATTATCTGAGAGTGATTTTAATCGCAAACCCAGACAGACGCGACCTTTCAGGAGACAACTTTGGGGCAAGGGAGGCTGGGGGGATGAAAATGTCACTTTCTCCTGCGTGGGTATTTCGCCTCTGATTGGGAGGAGTATCCGAACTTGAATCTAGAGAAAGATAAGTCGTGGAGCTGCGCAAAGATGGCATTTCCAATCACGGGAGTTCTCCGCTGATCAACTGCCAATTGGACCGACTTTGCTAACACGCCTGACTGTGCCCTTGACTGGAGAGGTAAGAGGATCGGGAGTGTAGATGATTGTTCAGATGATGGGTTTAAGTTTCACCAAAGCAAAAGACTAATCCTGCAAGAGGCGCTGGCGTGGGCGCCCTACCAGCCGGTTCCCACGCGGCATTAGTCCGTGCGCCCAGCGTGCCCTCGGAGATACCAAGGTCTAGGGCGCGCCAGCTTCGTGATTTAGACTCTAGAGGGATGTAGGTTTGGAACATCCTCCTCTAACAGTGACCCCCCCCTTGTGGGGTGACACGGCAACAATTTTGCCGTGGTATTTCCACAACAATATCAATAAAGATGATTTTTAAGTAAAGTATTACATATGCCCCCTCCCGCCTTATTGACTCCCTCCAGCCTGCCCCCTCCCCAGGCCTTCAGCACCTCATAATGCATACAAGGTAATAAAGATCATTTTTTAAAAGGGTTATGTCAGGTGGATGGCGACTGAGAACTCACCCGAGCCCCAATCCCTCCAGTGAGCAGACAGAAACTGGCTCAGACAGAACTCCGGCGGGCGACAGAGAAAGCTAGAGTTCTGCGGGAGCTCCTGCACCCGAAAGGCGCAGAGCTCCCTGCTCTTTCTCCACCTATCCCTAGCTGATCTTCCCCACTTTCTCCAGGTTCGCTTTCCAGGACTCTCTTCCCACTGGGCAGGGTCCCCCTGCAGCCCCGGGGTGGGTGCACCCAGGCCCGGGAGCACACAGGGACCTTTGGCACTCCCTTGGACATCAGCTTCGGCGTCCCCTCCCCCGCCTTGACCCCCCCCCCCCCCCACACACACACACACAAAAAAGAGCACACAGACACGTACAACAGCAGCTACAACAAAAGCCCGGAAAAAAGGCCCAAAGAAGGCCGACCCGATCCTGCAGCATGGGCACAGTTACTCAGACTTCGGCGAGAGTGACCTATGGGTCCCCAGCGGCATGAGAATTGAGTACTGGCTCTGGGGGATGGCTCGAAAGCCAATCTCAAAAGCTTCCGGAAACCCCAGAGGCCGGGCGGGGTTAGAAAGAAAAGAAAGACAAAAAAAAAAAAAAAAAGGAAGACTTTCAATATAAATGAGGCATTCCAAACTCCACACCTCCACCCTCGCCCCTTAACATCTTGGCCTCAGTTTCCTGTCACGTAGGGCTCAGGTCAATCTTCCCCTCCTGTTCCTATTCTGTCGGGGAGGGGGTGACCGGCCCTGCTGGTGCGGGATCTGAGATCTGGAGAAAGAGAGAGTAAAGGCGGAGCAGGGAGAGAGGAATCCTTATAAGTGTGCGGGCAGCTGTCTGACGCCTTCAGGACCGAGGCCCACATCTAGGCTCCACCCGGGTTCTTAACCCCCATGGATTTCCTCTCTCTCTCTCTCTCTCTCTCTCTCTCTCTCTCTCTCTCTCTCTCTCTCTCCCCTTCCCACTCCCTCTCTCCCAATCTCCACTTTTTTTTTTTTAAGAGGGGGAAAATTCACCTGGCGTGCCTCTAGATTTGTTTTCCTCTTGTATCTTTCAGGATCCTTGCGGGAGACGGCCAGCAGGGTGGTCAGATGCCAACGGAAGCGGGGCAGAAGGCGGACTGTGTGCGCTCCTACGGGATGAAGCTCAGTTGGGACATCAACGACCCGCAGATGCCTCAGGTATGTGACACCCGCGTGAGCGCACAGGCAGTGCTGTCCACCCAAAGAAGGAGGGTGGCGTTCAAGTCCTTGCAGAGACTGGACAGAACATACACAAACACACATGCCAAGAAACACATGAGAGTCCTCAAATGTAGATGGATTTTACAAAGGGCAGAGTTGGGTTTCTAGATGTATCTTTGCCTAGCTCTTTCTTATGGCCTGTCCAAGAACATTGACAGCAGTGGAAACTGTCCATCAGGCTCCACCTTTCCAGTCCTCTGAGGGATGCCTTGTTCCTCACTTTCCTTTAACCAAGGTAGAAATCAAGTGATTCTCTCCTTTTCCATTCTTTGAAATCCATGAGAAAGCTAGGGGAGAATCTCACAGCACTGCTTCACATGTGAGACAGGACTGTAATCCCTGTGAGGGGATGGCGAACAAATAGCATGCCTTAGGCAATTTATTCAGATTCCCCGGGGAATCTGATGAAGCATGGCTCCTGGGAAACTCCAGTCATGCCCACAAGGCCCCTGGACTCCAGATTGTGGACATCACTTCTGGGTTTACTTTAATGACAAGAAAATCTCTGTCCTTTTAGGGTGGATTTGTTTTAATGAAACAAAGTGGTTTGGAGCCAAGTCCAGGGAATTTATGCTTTGTCATACTGGTTTGGGGCAAAAACTGAGGAGTGACTTTAAATTAAAGTCCCAGGTGTAGGTGGAGGGATAGTGGGAGTGGCCTCCCAAGCATTTACAAAAGTGGACTTCCCACACTGTTGTGGCATGGGAGTGAGAGACTTCTTTTTTACTAAGCATCTAACATGTGCCATGTAGTTGTTCAGATGGATAGCAATTCATTAGCAAAGTTGTGTAGCATCTCAAAGATATCAGCTCTTTTTTGGATGTGTTTTTTGTAGAAAGTTTGTTCTTATTTGTTTTAAAGTCTGCCTACTTTACCGTCAAACTGTATCATTTTTGTGAGAGTAGACCACAGGACAGCAAGGGCATCTCATTCTCGCTGACTTCAGTCCACATAAATTTTCATAGGAAAAAAAGCTAATCTTGTATTTTAGAGCCACAGCCAAATAATGAAAATATGGCTCCCCTCATAAGCATTTTCTAGACTTCCATAAATGTGAGTAATTTTTCCTTTGGAGTCTGGTTGTTAAGCAAGGGAGTGCGTGTTACATCTCAAAGGGGGCAGTTGCACTGGGCTATATAAAGAGAACTAGAAAAATTTAGGCTTCTAGCCCTGTTTTTGGCTAACTGAAGGAGCAAGAGCTAAACTGGCTGTATGACCTTGAGGTAGTTATTGAATTTGCCTTAGTCTCAGGCTACTCACCTGTCATCAAGGGGCAAAACCAGATAACAATCTTAAGCTCTCTGCCAGGTCGGCTGTGGTGTTCAGCGTGTGCATGTTGGTCTGTGTCTGAGCGCATGCATTCGCACGTGCCAACACATTAGAGCAAATGAAACCCAACCCTGGAGTCCTCCATTCTTGTTTTGACTTAAAAATATCGTCTCTGTGGCTTCATTTTCATTGTCACTACTTTAGTATCTGGTGTGAGACATGGGAGTCTAGGTAGTCTGTGTACAGGGCAGCACTAAAAAAATAATCTGTTTTGGAAAACTTTCAATTTGTTATTAAGGTCCTAAAATTGAAATGTTCACTTTAACAAGATATTAGCATTTAGTATGAACTTAGAGTTGATAGCACATCATTGTATATTTCATTTGTCACTGACCTTAAGTCAATCTATTAATTTATTTCAATTATAATATTTCTAGAAAAGATAATAATGCCTATTAGTAATAATAATGATTTCAACAATATCTCTGTGCTTTGGAAACAAAATTGCCCATTTACTTATTACTGTTAAAATGTACAAAACTAACAATGTGTGCAAGTCTGAATTGTCCAACTGAGAATACTTTTGCTCTGCAAATGTTGGATCCAATTCTCTGAGGTGGTGGGAGGGAGAGACATTGCAAATGTCTTATTACTCTGGTAATACTCTTCTGAGCCTCTGTCATACCAGTAAAGCCAGTGGGGCCTGGCTGCACAGTCTTCTGTTTAAATCCCAGCTATGCCACTGTAGAAGGTCTCTCACTTCCACGTCCTTATCTAATACATAAGAGTAACAATGCACCTCAAGCAACATTGCTGTGAGGATTATAGATACTGCATTAATGTGGCTTTGTGGGCCATACCCTCTCTGTCCTAAATACTCAATTCTGCATTGTAGTGTGAAAATAGCCATAGACGATACATAGACTAATGGACATGGCCATACCCAATACAACTTTACTTATGGATACTGAAATTTGATTTTCATATAACTTTCATGTATCAAATAATATAATTTTTTTTAAATTTCCCCCAACCATTAAAAAATATAAAAACCATCCTTAGCTTGTAGATTGTACTAAAACCTGTGGCAGGCTGGACTTGGCCCACAGTCCCTTGTCTACTGACCTCTGTCTATACCAGGTACTTTTAGGGCAGGGGTCAGTGAGTGCTAATTGAAGGGTAATTTTATATTAAACTTATATGTAAGAAAGACATTGCAGTTTAATAATGCATAATATGATACAACATCATTGCAGCCATGTGGCTCTTTGTTGAGAATGACATTCCTGGTTGCTCTGGGGAGAGGCCCAGTTCTTAGCAGGCTTCTTCCCAGTGCCAGGGTTTACCTTGATGGTCAGGCCCTTCATCACAACGTCCTTGAAAACCTGGAGAGCTAAATTGGGAGGAACGTCGGAAGTTGTTCCTGCCTCTCTGATGTTGCTCTGAGTGTCACTGCTGATGTAACTGACAGGTTTGGAATAGAGCCAGGAGTTTTGAAGAAAAAGTGCTGGATTGAAGTAAAGCTATTTACAGTCTCAATTGCAGACCAGTAAGAGAGCATACCAATCACTTTTTGCCCTGGTTCTTTGATACTTAATCTGGAAATGTTTTCAACATTTAAACACACAAAAAGTGGTATAACGTGGTGACAAGGAGAAGAGGCTCTGGAGTCAAACTGCTAGGGCTCAAATCCTAGAGCCAGGTCTTACTGGCTGTGTGACTTTGGGCAAGTCCGTTAACCTCTCTGGCCCCCATTTATTATTAGGTAACATGGGGAGAATAATATTATCTACTGCCTGCATGTTATGAAGTGTAGATGAATTGATACATGTACAGCATTTAGAAGATAAGCACTATATTAACATCAATTAGCCAAGTGTCAGTAAACTATTACAGGATGAGTAGCATTTGTGATGGCATCGTTTCTGAGTTTTACAACATTTCCGAATCTAAAAGGGACCAGTTTTTACTCTGATATGCTTGGAGAAAATTAAAAGCGCAATGTGTTGGGTTTGGTCTTGGTAGACTTGACTGCCCTTCCTTTTGTGCGCCTGTCCAGGAGCCAGCCCACTTCGACCACTTCTGCGAGTGGCCTGATGGCTACGTGCGCTTCATCTATCGCAGCGATGAGAAGAAGGCACAGCGCCACCTGAGCGGCTGGGCCATGCGCAACACCAACAACCACAACGGCCACATCCTCAAGAAGTCCTGCCTGGGCGTGGTGGTGTGTGCGCAGGCCTGTGCCCTGCCGGATGGCTCCCGCCTGCAGCTGCGGCCTGCCATCTGCGACAAGGCGCGGCTGAAGCAGCAGAGTGAGGCCCCGAGGCCTGGGGTGGGGGCGGCCTTGCAGTCATGAGTTCCCTCCATCCAATAATTTCCCTTTTGTTCTTTTGAAAGGGTCTGGAGTTGAGCTGTTATTAATATTCTCCCCTCTGGCTTTGCAGAGAAAGCATGCCCCAACTGTCATTCCGCTTTGGAACTGGTTCCCTGTCGAGGACACAGCGGATACCCAGTAACCAACTTCTGGAGACTTGATGGCAACGCCATATTTTTCCAGGTGGTTGGGGGGACACCACCGTTTCTGATGCATATTTTCATCATACAGTAGAGACCAAACCACCTGCCATGTGCCTTAGGAACTCGACCAAACCAAATACAGCTCGGTGGCCAGAACTAGGAGCTGGGTCTCCCAGGGCCTTTTCAGGCTCCTTGGATAATTAGTGTGCTCCTTCCTACTGTGAACTCTGCAGGGGCAACAAATAGTGAGCATGTTGTAGTTAGAGTTGATTTAATATGGTGAAAGGACTGTTGGTAATCTTTTAAGGTGTCTATTCTTATTTTTTAAAATACATTTTTATGATTTCAGAGAGGAAGGGAGAGGGAAAAGAGATAGAAACATCAATGATGGGAGAGAATCACTGACTGGCTGCCTCCTGCACGCCCCCTACTGGGGACTGAGCCCACAACCCAGATATGTGCCCTGACCAGGAATCAAAACTGACCTCCTGGTTCATAGGTTGACACTCAACCACTGAGCCATGCCAGTTGGCAGATGTCTATTATTGATGCTGTTTTTTATTTTTTATTTTTAAATTTTATTTTGTTGTTTAAAGTATTACAAATAGTAGTATATATATATATATATATATATATCTCCTTTTTTCCCCCATTGACCTTCCCCCGGCCTCCCCTACCTCTGTCACATGCCCTCACCCGACCTGCCCCCCCACCCCAGTGTCTTGTGTCCATTGGTTATGCTTATATGCATGCATACAAGTCCTTCGGTTGATCTCTAACCTCCCCCCGGCAACCCTCCCCAGCCTTCCCGCTGTAATTTGACAGTCTGTTCGACACTTCTCTGCCTCTGTATCTATCTTTTTGTTCATCAGGTTATAATGTTCTTTATTATCCATAAATGAGTGAGATCATGTGGTATTTTTCTTTCACTGACTGGCTTATTTCACTTAGTATAATGCTCTCCAGTTCCATCCATGCTGCTGCAAATGGTAAGAATTCCTTCTTTTTTATAGCAGCATAGTATTCTATTGTGTAGATGTACCACAGTTTTCTAATCCACTCATCTGTTGATGGGCATTTAGGCTGTTTCCAAATCTTAGCTATTGCAAATTGTGCTGCTATGAACATAGGGGTGCATATATCCTTTCTGATCGGTGTTTCTGTTTTCTTGGGCTATATTCCTAAAAGTGGTATTACTGGGTCAAATGGCAGTTCCATTTTTAAATTTTTGAGGAAATGCCATACTGTTCTCCACAATGGCTGCACCAGACTGCATTCCTACCAGCAGTGAAGAAGGGTTCCTTTTTCTCCACATCCTCTCCTGCACTTGTTGTTTGTTGATTTGTTGGTGATAGCCATTCTGACAGGTGTGAGGTGGTAACCTATTGTTGTTTTGATTTGCAACTCTCAGATAATTAGTGACTTTGAGCATGTTTTTATATGTCTCTTGGCTTTCTGAATGTGCTCTTTCAAAAAGTGTCTATTTAGGTCATTTGCCCATTTTTTGATTGGATTGTTTATCTTACTTTTGTTAAGTTGTATGAATTCCTTGTAAATGCTGGAGATTAAACCCTTATCAGAGATAACATTGGCAAATATTAGAGGCCTGTTGCATGAACTCGTGTATGGATGGGGTCCGGCCAGTCTGGCCAGACGGAGGGGACATGGGCAGTTGGCCAGCCTGCCTGCTGGTCAAACTCCTGGTCGAGGGGACAATTTGCATATTAGCCTTTTATTACATAGGATATATACTGAGTGGCCAGATGATTATGCATTCAGAGATCATAATAACCTGGCCACTCAGTGTATGTTCTCCCATGCAGTGGGCTTTCTTATTGTTTTGTTGATGGTTTCTTTTGCTGTGCAGAAACTTTTTATTTTGAGGTAGTCCCATTTGTTTATTTTCTCCTTAGTCTCTCTTGCCCTAGGATCTGTGTCTGTAAAGATATTGCTACGACATATGTCTGCAATTTTGCTGCCTATGGAATTGTGTAGGATTTTTATGGTTTCCCATCTTACATTCAAGTCCTTTAGCCATTTTGAGTTTGTTTTTGTGTATGGTGTAAGTTGGTGATCTAGTTTCATTTTTTTACATGTATCTGACCAAATTTCCTAGCACCATTTATTAAAGAGACTGTTTTGATTTCATTGTATGCTCTTGGCTCCTTTGTCAAATATTAATTGAGTATAATGGCTTGGATCAATTTCTGGGTTCTCTATTCTGTTCCATTGGTCTATATGTCTGTTCTTGTGCCAGTACCAGGCAGTTTTGAGAACCGTGGCTTGGTACTATAGCTTGATGTCTGGTATTGTGATCCCTCCAACTTTGTTCTTTCTGAGGATCTCTATTTGGGGTCTTTTTTTTATGCCAGTTGAATTTTTGGAGAGTTTGTTCTAGATCTTTGAAATATGCCATTGGTATTTTAATAGGTATTGCATTGAATCTATAGATTGCTTTAGGTAGTAAGGACATTTTAATGATGTTGATTCTACCAATCCATGAACATGGTATGTTCTCCCATTTGTTTATATCTCACTCTCTCTTTTTTCAATGTTCTATAGTTTTCTGAGTACAGGTCTTTTACGTCCTTAGTTAAGTTTATTCCTAGGTATCTTAATTTTTTTGGTGCAATGGTAAGTGGGATTGTTTTTTTCATTTCTCTTTCTGTAAGTTCATTATCCTATCTCAGTGGTTGGCAAACTGTGGCTCGCGAGCCACATGCAGCTCTTTGGCCCCTTGAGTGTGGCTCTTCCACAAAATACCATGGCCTAGGCGAGTCTATTTTGAAGAAGTGGTATTAGAAGAAGTTTAAGTTAAAAAATTTGGCTCTCAAAAGAAATTTCAACTGTTGTACTGTTGATATTTGGCTCTGTTGACTAATGTGTTTGCCAACCACTGTCCTATCTAATAAAACAGTAATATGTAAATTAACCATCACTCTGCTAAACCCACCAGCCACACCCACCAGCCAATCAGGAGCAAGTATGCAAATTAACCCAACCAAGCTGGCTTTGGCCACGGAGCGAGCAGGAGGCTTGGGTTTCCCTGGTAATAGAGGAAGCCAAGCTTCCCGCACCCCCTGGCTGGCCTAGGCCTCCACTGAAAGCTACAAAATTTTAATTATAGAAGATAAATAAATCCCAGATACCAAGGCCTCCGCTTGGGTCACCGGGGGGTGTGGCCAGCCTGCAAACCACCAGAGGCCCCTCGCCCAGGCCGCCCCACACCCCACGCCCCACCCTGATCCAGGACACCCTTCAGGGCAAACAAGCTGGCCCCCACTCGTGCACCAGGCCTTTATCCTATCTAATAAAAGAGGAATATGCAAATTGACCATCACTCCAACATACAAGATGGCTGCCCCTAGGTGGTCAAAGATGGCTGCCCCCATGTGGACACAAGATGGCCACCACAAGATGGCTAGCAGGAGAGGGCAGTTGGGAGGGACCAGGCCTGCAAGGGAGGGCAGTTGGGGGTGATCAAGCATGCAGGGGAGGGCAGTTAGGGGTGACCAGGCTGGCAGAGGAGGGAAGTTGGGGGCAACTGGGCCTGCAGGGAAGGGCAGTTGGGGGAGACCCAGGCCTGCAGAGGAGAGCAGTTGGGAGGGACCAGGCCTGCAGGGGAGGGCAGTTAGGGGTGACCAGGCCTGCAGGGGAAGGCAGTTAGGGGTGACCAGGCCGGCAGGGGAGCAGGTAGACATTAATCAAGCTGGAAGGGGAGTGGTTAGGGGGTGATCAGGCTGGCAGGCAGAAGCAGTTAGGGGCAATCAGGAAGGCAGGCAGGTGAGCAGTTGGGAGCCAGCAGTCCTGGATTGTGAGAGAGATGTTAGAGAGATCCTATCGGGATTGGGCCTAACCGGGCAGTCAGACATCTCTCAAGGGGTCCCAGATTGGAGAGGGTGCAGGCTGGACTAAGGGACACACACCCCACCCCATGCATGAATTTTGTGCAGCGGGCCTCTAGTTGGTGTATAAAAAGGCCATAGATTTCTGGTTGTTAGTTTTGCATCCTGCTACATTGCCAAATTCATTTATTGGGTCTAGTAGTTTTTTGATGGAGTCTTTTGGGTTTTCTAGTATCATGTCATCTGTGAATAAAGACAGTTTTACTTCTTCTTTTCCTATTTGGATGCCTTTTATTTCTTCTTCTTGTCTGATTGCTATGGCTAGTACTTCTAATACTATGTTGAACAGGAGTGGTGAAAGTGGGCATCCTAATCTTGTTCCACTTCTTAGGGAAAATGGGTTTAGTTTTTTCCCATTGAGTATGATGTTAACTCTAGGTTTGTCATATAGGGTTTTTATTATCTTGAGGTATGATCCCTCTATTCTCACTTTGCTGAGAGTTTTTATCACGAAAGGGTGTTGGATTGTGTCAAGTGCTTTTTCTGCATCAATTGATATGATTATGTGATTTTTGTCTCCCAGTTTCTGTGATATATCACATTTATTGATTTGTAGATATTGTACCATCCTTGCATCCCCAGAATAAACCCCACTTGGTCATGATGTATGATCTTTCTAATGTATTGCTGAATCCAATTTGCTAGAATTTTGTTGAGGATTTTAGAATCTATGTTCATCAAGGATATTGGCCTGTAGTTCTCTTTTTTTGTGGTGTCTTTATCTGGTTTTGGGATTAGGATAATGCTGGCTTCATAGAAAGAGCTTGGAAGTATGCCTTCCTCTTGGAATTTTTGGGATAGTCTGAGAAGGATAGGTTTAATTCTTCTTTGAATGCTTGATAGAACTCCCCTGTAAAGTTGTTGTGACCAGGGCTTTTGTTTGCTGGAAGATTTTTTATCGCCGTTTCAATTTCTTCAGTAGTTATCGGCCTATCAAGGTTTTTTTATTCTTCTTGGTTGAGTTTTGGGAACATGTATTTTTCTAAGAATATTCCATTTCATCTAGATTGTCCACTTTGTTGGAAAAGAGTTGTTCATAGTATTTTTTCATAATCGTTTGTATTTCTGTGGGATCAGTTGTTACTTCACCTCTTTCATTTCTGATTTTGTTTATTTGGGTCCTCCCTCTGCTTCTTAATGAGCCTGGATAGAAGTTCATCAATCATGTTTATCCTTTTAAAGAATTGGCTCTTGGTTTTGTTGATCTTTTGTTTTGTTTTGTTTTTTGTTTTGTTTTGTTTTTTTGGTCTCTATGTTCTTTATCTCCACTCTGATCTTTATTATTTCCTTCCTTCTGCTTATGCTGGGCTTTTCTTGTTGCTCTCTTTCTAACTCTTTCAGTTGTAGGATTAGATAATTTATTACCATTGTTTCTTGGTTTTTGAGGTAGACCTGTAGAGCTATGACTTCCATTCAAGACTGCTTTCACTTTGTCCCATAGATTTTGGGTTGTTGCCATTATGCTTTTTATTTCTTCTTTGATCTCTCTGGTAACCCAGTCATTGTTTAATAGCATGCTATTTAGCCTCCAGGTGTTTGGTATTTTTTTATTGTAGTTGATTTCTAGTTTTATGCCATTGTGATCTGAGAAGATGCTTGATATGATTTCTATCTTCTTGAATTTGAAGAGACTTCACCTGTGTCCCAACATATGGTCTATCTTTGAAAATGACCCATGTGCACTTGAGAAGAATGTATATTCTTTGGCTTTGAGGTGGAATGTTCTGAAGATGTCAATTAATTTCATCTGATCTAGTGTGTTATTTAGGATTGATATTTCTTTGCTGATTTTTTTGTTTAGAGTATTTGTCCAGTGGTGTTAGTGGGGTATTAAAGTCCCCTACTATGACTGTGTTGTTGTCAATCTCTTCCTTGATATCCTCGATAAGTTTTTTTATGTATCTGGGTGCTCCTGTATTGGGTGCGTATATGTTTACCAGAGTTATATCTTCTTGCTGGATTGCTCTCTTTAGTATTATGAAGTGGCCTTCCTTATTTCCTGTTATGTCCTTCACTTTGAGATCTAATTTGTCAGATATAAGTATTGCTACCCCAGCTTTTTTTTCATTTCCATTCTCCTGAAATACCTTTTCCCATCCCTTTACCATCAGTCTGTGTGAGTCCTTTTTTCTGAGGTGGGTTTCCTATAGACAGCAGATATATGGTTCATGTTTTCTTATCCACTCAGCTACCCTATGTCTTTTGATTGGAGCATTTAATCCATTTATACTTAAAGTTATTATTGATAGGTACTTGTTGGTTGCCATTTTTATTTTTTATGCCTGTGTTCCTTCTTTGCTTACTATTTCTTCTTTTTATAGCAGACACTTTAGCATTTCTTGCATTGCTGGTTTGGTGATGATAAACTCCCTTAGTCCTTTTTTGTCTGTGAAGCTCCTGATTTCACCCTCAGTTTTGATTGATAGCCTGGCTGGGTACAGTATTCTTGGATTCAGACCCTTCCTTTGCATAACTTTATATATTTCATTACATTCCCTTCTGGCCTGATGTGTTTCTGTTGAGAAATCAGTCACTAGTCTGATGGGGGATCTTTTGTAGATAACCTTCTGTCTCTCTCTGGCTGCTTTTAAGATTCTTACTTTGTCATTGGTGTTTGCCAATTTAATTATAATGTGCCTTGGCATCAGTCATTTGGGGTTCATTTTGTTTGGGACTCTGTGAGCTTCTTGGATTTGTGTGAGTTTTTTCTTCCCTATATCAGGGAAGTTTTCTGTCATTATTTCTTCAAACAGGTTTTCTATTCCTTGCTCAGTTTCCTCTCCTTCTGGCACCCCTATTATGCAAATGCTGTTTCCTTTCATGTTGTACCAAAGTTCCCTTAGGCTCTCCTCCTGTTTTTTTAGTTTTTTTTTCCTAGATGCTGCTCTGCTTGGGTATTTTTTCCTACCCTGTCTTCTAGCTCACTGATGTGGTCCTCCACTTCTTCTAGTTTACTGTTGATGCTTTCTATTGAGTTATTTATTGCAGTGATGTCATTTTTCATTTCTTCTTGGTTCTTCTTCATTTCCTCTTGGTTCTTACATATATTGTTGAATTTGGCTTCCAACCTTTTCAGTGACCTTGTGACCATTTCTCTGAATTATTTCTATGACAAATTGCTTGCCTCCATTTCGTTTACTTCCTTTTCTGGTAATGCCTCCTTTTCTTTTGTATGTGGGCTGTTTCTTTGTCTCCCTATGATCTCTCCTCTCAGGTGTTTGGGTATGTAGCTCTCTCTCTCTCCTGCGTTGACTTTCTCTGGGCGAAATCTGACCTTTCCATGAGAAGTTGCAGAGCTTGTCCAAATCTGCATATTCATGCTGCTTGAGACCCGGTTTTCGTGGGTTCATAGCTGGTCCCTGGGTGTTGTGGTTGTAGAGTCCCAGGAGTTATCCAATTCTTCCCGGTTGAAGGCTTCTGATCACAGACCCTCTCCCCTTCAAGATGGTATGGTCTCTGTGGCAGAGCCGGTCGCTCCAGGAGAGGTTTCAGCAGCAGTGGAGGCTGCCTGGTCAGGGGAGCCTGGTATGGAAGTCCCCAACAGTCCCTTGGAATATAGCTGTCCCTCACTCACAAATAGACACTCCCCATACATCCACACACGCTCCTTTCGTTCTCTCACTCACACAATATCTTGCAGCCTGCCTTCCTGTCGGCAGCCATCTTAGATCTTGATGCTGTTTTATTAGTTAAAGACATTTTTTTCCTGTCAGTTTGAAAAAACAGACATCAACTTGGGATCTTGGGAAATACATAATTTTTACTAATATTTCCAGTTTCCTTCCCTATTACTGCAGGCCAAGGGGGTTCATGATCACCCAAGACCAGAGAGTAAATCAGAGACAGAAGCTAGAAGAAGTGCCATCAAGAGACAAATGGCCAGTTCTTATCAAATCCAGAAAAAGAGAATTCGAGAACCGGAGGTAATGGTGAGCTGACATTACATTGTGGCCTGTGTTTATTTTCATCACAACATATACTGGTAATTATGTAAAATGTTAAGGTCAGACATTCATTTAAAAGGTTTGATTATCTGTGAAAATTGTGTATCTCCAACAAAATGTCATTGAATTAACATTTTGGATAGTGTTTCCAATTTCATCTCTTCTCTTTAAAAAAAAAGTCAGCTATCTACACAGTCAATAATACAGTGAGTATGCTGACTTCCTGATACAAGGACAGTTATATGATGGTACTAAAGAAAGATATATGTGCATACCAACCGTGAGTTCACATGCATCCTTGAGAGAGCCCTTTACATTATTTACATAAAACAGATAGCATTTGTTTGCCCAGCTAGATCCAGTTTGGCTTTTCAACCAAAGCATGCCAAGCAGGCAGACTGTTAGTCTGAGTATAAGAGAAACAGGCATTGTTTGAGCTCTTTCTATGTGCTAGGCGCATAATGTCTAAAGTTTCACACATGAGATGTTCACAAAAGCTTGAAGAGGAGGTTACTATTATTGAGCCCCATTTTTAAAATTAGGAATCTGAGATTCACAGAGATTAAGTAACTTGTTCAATTAATGAGGAACAGAATCAGGATTTGAAACCTGATCTGTGTCAGGTTCTGGAATCTCCACTCTTACAAACATAGTATAGGGGAGAACAGGACCATCTGCCACTCAGACCCCACTCTTGCCTGGCTACTGTGGACCCCCATGCAGCCATGTGGTATTCACACTTGAGCAAGCTCCAGCTATGCAACCCCTGGACCAGGAGCCCAATTCATGTCCTAAGCTATGTAGTGCTCACAACACAGAACCCACCAATTGGAAGTTTATACACACACACACACACACATATATATATATATAAATATATATATACACACATATATTAGAAAGAAAGGGAGAAGGAGAGCGATAGAAACATCAATCATTAAAGAGAATCATTGATTGGCTGCTTCCTACATGCCCCTTACTGGGGATTGAACCCGCAACCCAAGCATGTGCCCTGATCGGGAATCAAACCATGACCTCCTGGTTCATAGGTCGATGCTCCACCACTGAGCTGCACAAGCTGGGTGGAAGTTGATTTTTGGTTGGTTGGTTGGCTACTATTACAGGTGAGAGTTGCATTTTATTTACAAATAAAAATATATATCTTTTTAGGCGGGAGAGGATCAAGACAACAGTGGACATTTCAACAATATACCTCCCCTGGAAAATCCAGAAGAATTTGATATAATTGCTGACACTGGCTTTCCTATTCTAGGGCAGTCTTGCTTTTCCTTCCAAAACTCTGACACTTATAAAGCTACCTGTGACCTAGCCACCTTTCAAGGAGACATAATGCCACCCTTTCAGAAATATCCAAACCCAAGAATCTATTTGCCTAGGTCTCCTTGCAGCTATGAATTGGCAGGTCCTGGTTATATAAATTCGAATGCATATTCTACCCTGTATAAAGATTCCAGCAGCAACGCTAATGACACAGACTGGATCCACCTGAATGCGCTACAGTATAACGTCAAGTCATACAGCAGCTTCCAGAGCAGCTGTGATTTCACCAGTAAACAATATGGCTGGAAAACAGCTCTTGGAAAACCTGGCCTTGGGGAGAGGACTGACCCTGGACAGTTCCAGGCCAT
The DNA here is from genome assembly GCA_026230045.1 of Corynorhinus townsendii. Classification (NCBI taxonomy): domain Eukaryota; kingdom Metazoa; phylum Chordata; class Mammalia; order Chiroptera; family Vespertilionidae; genus Corynorhinus; species Corynorhinus townsendii. Next base: position 135,258,933 of record JAPDVU010000002.1, on the reverse strand, counting down.
GGCCGCTCGCCCCTCTTATAATGCAGAGCTTCCCAGTAGGTACCTCACCACACCCCCACCAGGTGCTCCAGCCCTACAGACGGTGATCACTACCACTACCAAAGTGTCCTACCAGGCTTACCAGCCACAAGCTCTGAAATACGGTGACAACGTGCGGGAAGCTAGGAGTCTTTTGGGCTGTAACTATGCTTCTGAAAACACCCCGATGCCCATCTATCCAGAAGCCTTGGACCTTCCAGCTACGGTCACCAGGGCAGCCTCTCCATCAATGTCACTTCCCTTGAAAATTCAAGGAGACTGCAGGGCCATCAGACCTACTGTGGCTTTTCCTCAGGAGTCAGCTCCTTCCAGGACAGACCGAGGAGAGACCTGGGACGTGTGTGCATCCGGACTGGGGTCTAGAATCAATTATTTAGATAGAGTTAGTCCATTCTTTATCTATGACAATGAGGACTTTTAAACAGCAAACCTGTTCACAACATAATATTGGTGTCCATGCTGGCAATGGAACAGGAAATGGCAACTCTTTCATGTTGAGTTGGGAAATTTATGTAGTACAACATTTTTAAACCCACTATACTACACAGAATATGACTTTGTTAAATGAACAAACGAGCACACTGGAGACCACTAAGATTGAATACAAGTTAAACCTGGTTCTCATTCTAAGACATTTCCCATTAGACAGTATTAGAGAATCTTTATTTGGCACTTTGAGGTTGTCAAACAGCTTCAGGAAGAAATCTTTATAATCTATCTCTGGAGTCACTTCTCAGGATTTTTATTTAGCATTTAAAACCTGTTAAAATAGTTTCAGGTAGTAATTTTGATAACTTTACCTCCAAATTTTTTATCTACAGCTTTTTAAAATATTTACACTATTGCAATGATAAAATGCAGTTATTTTTAAGATAACTTGTTTCCCTTTGTCAGCTGAATAGCTTTTATTAGCATTGAAAAATGTCTTCATAACAGAGACAGCCTAATGATGATGTGTACTTAATGGATTATTATTATACTATTAATCTAATATACTAATTACTAGAGGCCCAGTGCATAAAAATTCATGCACTGGAGGGGGGGTCCCTCAGCCCAGCTTGCTTCCTCTCATAGTCTGGGAGCCCTCAGGGGTGGGAGGCGACCCGGCAATCAGGGGAAGGTCATGCCCCATCACACCTCTGCTGCTGCCACTGCCGGCAGCACAAGCCTTGGCCGGCCCTGGTTACCTGAGCCTCGAGCGGCCCTGGGCGGCTGGGAGGCGGAGGATGGGTCCGGCCACGCAATGCAGGTGCTTATAACCCCTTTCTCCGCCCCCCTCCCCCCTCACTGGGCTGAAAGGACTATAGGACTCTGATAGCAGCAGGCGCAAGGAGCAGCCGGACCTGCCCTCAGGCCACTCCATGTGCCTGCCACCCCCTCTCCAAGTGGGGCTGAAAGGACCGGGGGACTCTGGTGGGGCTGAGGGGACTGGGCACTGCCACCTTGTGGCTATGGGCACCGCCATCTTTGTGATGGTGTGATGGTCAATTTGAATATTCCCTCTTTATTAGATAGGATTATTATACTAATTATAGTCTTTCTGATTAGGTTTTAAAATTAGAATTGAGATATTTTAGTCAAAAATAGCTTACCATTCCTTTGTTACTTCTCATAAATGTAATTGATAATGTTCACTTAAATGTAATAAAGAAGTTTTAGAGTAATGTAGCTGATGCTTAAGTTATTTCAAAACAAATAGAAAAAAATATTGTTCATATTATGACCTGAGAAACAATTGTTATAATAGATGAGGACATATTACCTTCTTTAACAGTATTGTTTCACCTCCCTCATTTACATATTGGAACTAACCAATCCCTGTTAACCTAGCCTACAATATTTTATTTGCATGAAAGAATTACATTTTCTGGGTTTTGCTTTTATAAAGCCTGCCTTTGTTTGTTCTCTCTGGAGCACAGTTTAGGTTGTTACCTGACTCTGTGTCTCTGAAGCTACAGCTCCTTTCACTCAAATATTCTTTATTACAATCTAAATTTAATTTTGGTTTACACCCCCTTCATCCATTTTACCCACCACCACCCCCTACCTCTGACAACTACAAATCTGTTCTCTGTATATATGAGCTTAATTCTATTTGTTTTGTTTTTTTAATTGCACATATAGGTGAAATCATATGGTATTTGTCTTTTCCTGTCTGAATTCAGTTAGCATAATGCCTCCAAGTTCATCAGTATTGTTGCATATAGCAAAATTTCATTCTCTTATATAGCTGAATAATATTCCACTATCCTATCTAATAAAAGAGTATGCAAATTGACCATCACTCCAACACAAGATGGCTGCCCCCATGTGGTCAAAGATGGTTGCCCCCATGTGGACACAAGATGGCCACCACAAGATGACCAGCAGGGCAGGGCAGTTGGGAGGGATCAGGCCTGCAGAGGAGGGCAGTTGGGAGGGACCAGGCCTGCAGGGGAGGGCAGTTAGGGGTGACCAGACCAGCAGAGGAGCGAAGTTGGGGGCGACTGGGCCTGCAGGAAAGGGCAGTTGGGGGGAACCCAGGCCTGCAGGGGAGAGCAGTTGTGGGGGACCAGGCCTGCAGGGGAGGGCAGTTAGGGGTGACCGGGCCTGCAGGGGAGGGCAGTTAGGGGCAATCAGGCTGGCAGGGGAGCAGTTAGGCATCAATCAGGCTGGCAGGGGAATGGTTAGGGGGTGATCAGGCTGGCAGGCAGAAGTGGTCCCTCTCACAGTCCTGGATTGTGAGAGGGATGTCCGGCTGCCTACTGGGATCAGGCCTAACTGGGCAGTCAGACATACCTCGAGGGGTCCCAGATTGGAGAGGGTGCAAGCTGGGCTGAGGGACACCGCCCGCCCCCCATGCACGAATTTCATGCACTGGGCCTCAAGTATTATATAAATAGTTACATATACTTTATATATATGTATATATGTGTGTATGTATATATGTGTTTGTGTGTGTGTGTGTGTGTGTGTGTGTGTGTGTATATAAAGTGGCAGATAGGTAGATCGATAGATGATAGATAGATATGCCACATTTTCTTTATCCATTCATCTGTTGACTTGGCTATTGTAAATAATGCTATAATGAACATGGGGTGCATATATACTTTCAAATTAGTGTTTTCATTTTCTTTAAATAAATAGCCAGAAGTAGAATTGCTGTATCATGTGGTACTTCTATTTAAAAATTTTTAAAGAACTTGCATACTGTTTCCATAGTGGTTTTACCAATTTTCATTCCCACCAATGCACAAGTGTTCTCTTTTCTCCACATCCTCACCCACAACTGCTTTCTTATTGTTGCTGTTAATCTGATAGCCCAAGGATATTTTTCCATTGATTTTTAGAGAGAGTAGAAGAAAAGGGGAGGGAGGGAATAGGGAGAGAGATACAGCAATTGGTAGCCTCCTGAAGGCTCCCTGACTGAGGCAGGATTGAACCTGCAGTGACCTTTTGGTGCTCAGCTGACACTTTAGCCATTTAGCCACACCAGCCAGGGACGTTATATTGTTTTCATTTTTAATTGAATCTTTATTGTTGAAAGTATTACATATGTCCCCCTTTCCTCCCCCATTGACCCCTTCTAGCCTGCCCCCACCCCCAACCCAGGCCTTCACCACCCTATCATCTGTGTCCATGGGTTATGCATATATGCATACAAGTTCTTTGGTTGATCCCTTCCCACCCACCCACCCTCCCCTGCCTTTCCTCTGAGATTCCAGTCTGTTCTGTATATTGCTTTTTTATAATAGACATTCTAACAGGTGGGCGGTGATACCTGCCTTGGTGATACAGTTGCCAGAGTTAGCAAATAAATATACAGGATGTCCTATTAAATTAGAATTAAGATAAATAATTTTTGAGTGTAAGTAGATCCCAAATATTGCATGGACATACAAAAACTATTCATTGTTTATCTGAAATTCAAATTTAATTGGATGTCCTGTATTTTACCTGGCACTTTTACTTGGTAAAAATATTATAATTCAATTTCATTCTTGTTCAAAATATGGTGAATGACATTTGATGAACTAAGACTAAAAATGTCTTTACATAAAACAATTTGGTTGTTGAGCTTTTCCAAGAAAATAATATTTATTTTAACTGTATAGTCTACTTAATGAGAGAGAATGTATTTTATCACCCTTTAAAGTATAAACATCATAAACTTAATAAAGATTTTTAACCGTCAAAAATCACCCTTTAATATTTCTACTTACAAACCACACTGAACAGTCAACCAGATTCTCTAACACTAACCTCTTCATCTAATAGTCACTCTATTTATTCATATTTCTATACCACTTGGTTAAAGCAAAAGAGAGTTCTTCGTATCATATATCAGTAATGGATTGTCCATTAATTAGTCCATTAGAGCTTGGTCTTCTGATCCCCTCATAGCTAAGCTACCCACATAACATTGCGTTTTACAGTTTGATAAATCTTTTTAAAGATGAGTTCTTCTGGGGCTGGGGCATGGAGAGAAGATATTTAAGAAGCTACTCTCAGACCTCAACCACCTGTGGCTGTCCTGACTCATATACCAGAAAGATATTACTGAATAAAAATGCCACTGGCTGCCTATGGAGGTTTCTGCCTATGGATGACAAACGTTCTCTTTTCTAATGCCATATATATGTATATTGAGTGGCCAGATTATTATGCATTCAGATATCATAATCTGGCCACTCAGTGTATATATGTATGTATATGTGTATATATATGTGTGTGTGTGTATTAGAGGCCTGGTTCATAAAAATTCATGCACTGGAGGGAGGGGTCCCTCAGCCCAGCCTGCCCCCTCTCACAGCCCTCAGGGGTGGGAGGCAACCCGGCGATCAGGAAAAGGTGATGCCCCATCACACCTCTGCTGCTGCCACTACCGGCAGCGCAAGCCTTGGCCGGCCCTGGTTACCTGAGCCCCAGGCAACCCTAGGCAGCTGGGCAGCTGCCATCCAAGGCTTGCCTGTGCCTTGGGCCGGCCCTGGGTGGCGGGGGGTATGGGGGCTGAGGGGACTGGGCACCACCATCTTGTAGCTGTGGGCACTGCCATCTTTGAGGGCATGGCAGTCAATTAGCATATTCCTCCTTATTGGCTATGGGCGCCACCATCTTTGAGAGCGTGGCAATCAATTAGCATATTCCCTCCTTATTGGCTGTGGGCACCACCATCTTTGCGATGGTGTGAGGGTCAACTAGCATATTCCCTCTTTATTAGATAGGCTTTCAAAGGGAGAGAGGTAGAGAGAAACATCAATGATGAGAATTATTGATCGGCTGCCTCCTGCACACCCCACACTGGGGATTGAACCCACAACCCAGGCATGTGCCCTAACTGGGAACTGAACTGTGATCTCCTGGTTCATAGGTTGATGCTCAACCCACTGAGCCATTCCGGCTGTGTTCTAATGCTTCTTAAGGGCTAGGTTTAAAAAAAAAAATTGAATAAGCCTTCTGCCTAAAGATGGTCTATTTAATAGGCCCTATTATTTATTCAGGTTTCTATAAACTACCTGAATTCCTTCTTTTAACCACTCTAAGCACTATGCCCTTAAAGACATTTTCTGGCTTTGGCCAATATGTAGCAAAAAAAAAAACACCAAACACATTAATTCAAGTGCACCCCAAAATGGGACACCAGAAAGGAGCATGCAGAAATCATTCATTCCAGTCTCTACCTTCAGGCTTGGGTGCTCCTGCAGGCCCAACCATTTCCGCTTTGGATGTTATTATCCTTATTACACAAATATCACAGTCATCATAGAACTCTAACAAGGGCCCATAAAACTGTTTTGGTTTTATGAATGAAAAAGAAAAATCCAAGTTTACCTCAAACAATATCTGCAAAAATGACTGAAAAATTGTGACCTATTCAACAGAGTATGTTCATTCACCAGCCATATGCAAAGTGCTCACTCTAGGAATTACAGAGAAGCATCATATGGGGTCTCTGCCTTCAAGAAATTTCTAGTAAGCAAGAGATTTGATAATGCCAAATAGCATGTTAAATAGTAGGTAAGGCTACATTATGTGCACTGTAATATTTTTCAGGTATTACTAAGAATCTTTCCTTTCTAATTTAGAGTTGTTGAAAACATTAAGCTGTGAATGTGGAATTTGACAGCAGCTGGAGGAGCTGGGCAAAGCAACCTTCTGCCAAAGAAACAATGAAGGGAAGGGAGACTCCGGAGTCCAACCCAAAAGGAAGGGAGGGAAGGATAAGCAACATTTTCTTATCTTCATTCTAGAGGACCAGTGCACGAGATTCATGCACGGGGGGAGGGGAGTCCCTCAGTCAGGCCTGCGCCCTCTTGCAGTCCAGGACCCCTCAGGGGATGGGATTGGGCCTAAGCAGGCAGGCGACATCCCTCTCGCAGTCTGGGGCTCTCACAGTCTAGGATCCCTTGCTCCTTACCTCCTGGCTGCAGCTGAGGTGGAAGAGGCTCCTACCACTGCTGCTGGGCTCGCCAGTCATGAGCCCAGCTTCTGTCTGAGCAGTGCTCCCCCTGTGAGAGTGCACTGACCACAAGGGGCCGGTTCCTGCATTGAGTGTCAGCCCCCTGGTGGTCAGTGCACATCATAGCAACCGGTCATTCTGCCATTCGGTTGATTTGCATATTACTGTTTTATTATATAGGATTAATCATTTTTTATTAAGATATTTTCCTCATTAGTGTTTTTCTTATTAAGATGTTCTTAAATTCTTCTTATACAGATTCTTCAAATTACCTCAAAAATAATTTTCTCATGAAATATTCTTTATGGAAGAATTCTTCATGAATATAAATATATTCAGTGACTATATTCATTAATATGTTCTTGATTATAAATATTTTAATACATTCATAAGAACAGACTTAAAATGAATAAATATGACATTGTTCCCATTTTTAAAGAACCTATTTTTTAAAATATATTTTTATTTAGTTCAGAGAGAAAAGGAGAGGAAGAGAGAGATAGAAACATCAATGATAAGAAAGAATAATGGATTGACTGCCTCCTGCATGCCCCCTACTAAGGATCGAGTTCACAACGCAGGCATGTGCCCTGACCTGGAATCGAACCATGACCTCCTGGTTCATAGGTTGATGCTCAACCACTGAGCCCCATCAGCTGGGCTAAAGAGTCAATTTTTAAAGATAGGCTTTATATATGTTCATATTCATAATGAACATATGTATGATCATTTATTCAAGCAAATATTTGAACACTTACAATGTGCAGGATGCTGTTCTAGGTCCTACAATAAAGTGATGGACACCATGCCTGGTCCTTGCTCCCATGGAGTTTATATTTTTTGTGAAGAATATCTATATTGCCCTAAGCAGTTTGGTTCAGTGGATAGAGCGTCGGCCTGCGGACTGAAGGGTCCCAGATTTGATTCTGGTCAAGGGCATGTACCTTGGTTGTGGGCACATCACCAGTGGGGAGTGTGTAGGATGCAGCTGATCGATGTTTCTCTCTCATAGATGTTTCTAACTCTTTATCCCTCTCCCTTCCTCTCTGTAAAAAATCAATAAAATATATATTTTTTAAAAAGAATATCTATACTAATAGAAGGGTAATATGCTAATTAGGGTGGACATCTTCCCGACGACCTTCTGGACAAAGCCACAGCAGCTGCAAGGGCCGAGGAGTGGCTGCAAAGGGCCCAGGCTCGGGCTGGCAGTGGCAGCAGCAGTGGGGTGATGGGGGTGGCGCCTTCCCCTGATCTGCTAGGTTGCCTCCTGCAGAGGGAGGCCAGACTGTGGCTTAGGCTGGGGGCCAAGGCAGAGATGGTTAGGGGCAATCAAGCCAGCAGAGGAGCAAGTTAGGATCAACCAGGCCGACAGGGGGCAAATTAGGCTCAATAAGGCCAGCAGGGGGGCAAGGTAGGGTTGATCAGGCCAGCAGGGGGCAAGGTAGGGGCAATCAGGCTGGCAGGCAAAGGGGTTAGGGGCAATCAGGCAGGCAGGCAGGCCAGCAGTTAGGAGCCAGCAGTCCCAGATTGCAAGAGGGATGTCCGACTGCTGGTTTAGGCCTGATCTCACAGGCCTAAACCAGCAGCTGGACATCCCCCGAAGGGTCCCAAATTGGAGAGGGTGCAGGCCGGGCTGAGGGACCCCACCCCTATGCACGAATTTTGTGCACTGGGCATCTAGTCCTATATAATAAAACCCTAATATGCAAATTGACTAAAAGGCCGAACGACCAGTTGTTATGACGTGCACTGACCACCAGGGGGCAGATGTGTTGAGTGTCTGCCCCCAAGAGGGAGGAGACTGGTGGTGGCAACCAGGGGGTGGGGCCAGCCAGCAGGCGGCGCCAGGCCGCCAGCCAAGGCAGGTGCCCACCAGTCGCCCCACAGGTGGCCCTGATTGCCGGCCAGGCATAGGGACCCTACCCTACATATTGGGAACAGTCTCTTAGATTTAAAAATTCAAACCTGGCAAGGCTACGTTAACACTGAAAAAATAGGATGATATGCATGGACTTTGGCTTGCACATTTTGTGGTCAGCCCTGATTCTGGCACTTATAACTGTGTGACAAAGCCAATTACTTAACTTCTCTCTGCTTCAGTTTTTCCACCCATAAGATGAAAATGGTACTACTGCCTCAGAAGGATCATGTTATGTACTACTTTTTATAATCAGGGCAAAAAAATGTAGCTGCCCGTACAACAGCAAGATGCCTTTCACCTGTATGAAAAGGATGGTCACTGATGCATGCAGCATTCTGGATTGTAAGAGGGATGTCCGACTCCCAGTTTAGGCCCGACATCCCCAGAAGGGTCCTGGACCCCAACCCCCATGCACAAATTTAAAAAAGAATATCTATACTAATAGAAGGGTAATATGCTAATTAGGGCGGACATCTTCCAGACGACCTTCTGACAAAGCCGCAGTGGCTGCAAGGGCTGAGGAGTGGCTGCGAAGGGCCCAGGCTCGGGCTGGCAGTGGCAGCAGCAGTGGGGTAATGGGGGAGAGAGAGAAATATCATTGTGAGAGAGACACATTGATTGATTGGTTGCCTCCTGCACAAGTCCCGACAGGGGTCAGGGATCAAACCTGCAGCCCAAGTACATGCCCTTGACTGGGAATCAAACCTGAGATCTTTCAGTGTGCAGGCTGATCCTCTAATCTCTGAGCCACACCAGCCAGGACATTATGTATATTCTTATAACTAGGAAATATTAGTAAGCAGTGTAATTTAATGTCCTAATTTTCTCCACCTCTGCTCCCTGTCTTTCCCCCAGCAAAAAATCTTCTTTCTGCCTAATTCCCTCTAACACAGCAGTAGATATTTGAGACAGAAACAAATGAAATATTCTTCAAGATGCTGTTAGGAACCCAAAATTTTGCAGAAGTCCTCGAAACTTAAAAAAAAAAAAAAAAAACCATCCCACCCAATAGTAATTGCTATAAACCTTACAAATTGTTTTTTGTTTGTTTGTTTTGTTTTGTATTTTTGTTTTTGTTTTTTTAAAGTCAGAGAAATGGCTGCTTGGAAAATTGGCTTCCAATAAATGTCTTTCATCAAGAAATTCACTCCTATCATCCTGCTGTCTTCCACTGGCTATTCACTGGGCACCCCCTGCCAGATGGTTTACACCATCCTCTGCTGAAGCTGAGAGACTTGAGACCTTGTATTGAAACAGAGAAGGGGCGAACTCTGAAGGCTGCCTGGGTTCAGTCTGGAAGTAGAGGAGAGCCTCCAGTGTGGGACTTGGTAAGATAGACATCACCAAGTCTGCTTCTGTGTGTCAATGCCTTATCTGGCTTCAGTGAGACAGTTCTCCTCTACTTCCAGGTGAACAGGATGTGTCCGGAGCATCTTGTAGTGCTGGAAAGGAAAGGAGTGCTAAACAAACAAACTCAATAATGACAAACCCCCACAGTGACAAAGGTCATGTCAAAAGGACACAGAAGTTATATGAAAGAGCCCCCAATGGCCAAAGCTGGAAAAAAATTAAGAAAAATTGTATTGGATTATAAATCAAGATATAAAAAAATCCATGAGTCCATTCTGATATAAATACACTAGAGGCCCAGCGTGTACAAAATCGTGCACGGTTAGGGTCCCTACGCCTAGCCTGGCCTCTGCCACCCTGCAATATACATGAAGCTCCCCGGCCTGGGATGCTTTGCAATGCTCATGGCCCCTCGACTGCTCCACGAGGCTCCCCCTGCCCCGCCACTGCTCTGCAAGGCTCCCCCCACCCTGCCACTGCTCCGTGAAACTCCCCGCCCCACAACTGCTCCCCGAAACTCACTGCCACCTGGTGACTGCTCTGCTAAGCTCACTGCTGCCCCGTGAAGCAGACCACTGCCATTGCCGCTGCTTAACAGTCCCCAATCCTGCCCGCCACCACCACCACCCCTCATGGAGAGCGGCTCAGGGGGCAGGAAGGAGGGGGGACCGAGAGGTGCTCCATGCACTTTATGGTGACCAGTCATCCATTCGGTCGTGATGGCACCTGGCTCTTTATATATTAGGATGATTAAACAAATGAGGGAGAATAGGAAAATATTCTGTACAGAATAATTCCAAATAATTGATGTGGAATACCCCACCTTCAAGGGATGGAGCATAATTCCCCACTCCTTATGTTGGGCTGTGCATAGTGACTTCCTTCCCTTCCAGAGTACTGTATGGAAAGGGAAAAAAGAGTAACTTTATAGTAGAATATCTGACAAACACTACCTCAGCCAGGTGATCAAGGTCAACAATAACAGTGATAAGTCATACTGATAGTATGTACCCTTGATATCATGTGATGAAAATGGCACTTCACCTCTGTGCTTTTTCTCCCCCCAAAACCAGAATCCCAACCTACACAAGAGTAAAACAATAGATGAATCCCAGTTGAGGACCATTCTACAGAAGAGTACTCCTCAAAACTGTCAAGGTCATCAAAACAAGGAAAGCTTGAGAGGCTCACAGTGTAGAGGACCCTAAAGAGGCTTACCTGAAAACCACATGTAATGTGGTATCCGGGGTGGAATCCTGGAAAAGAAAAAGGACAGTAGGTAAAAACTGAGGAAGCCAGGATAAAATAAGAACTTTAATAATAATGTATCAATTAATTATAACAAATGTACCACACATCACATTATTAAGATGTTAATAACAGGAACCTGGGTGCAGAACATAAGTGAACTCTGTACTATTTTCTCAATTATTTTGTAAATCTAAAACTGTTCTAAAAATAAAGTCTATTTAAAGTACAAAATATATATTCTATCTTCCTGGGTCCCATCTTTGTCAGCAGGATCCCATACACAAAAGAATAATAGAGCAGAGCCTTTCACTAGAAGGGCAAACATGTCTTTGTCTATGTGTCTAAAACCTTGTTATATCCTGCCTCCACATATGTTTGAAGACATTTTCTTATATTGGATTTTAATCATATTAGTGCATTGAACCAAATTTAGCAAGGTAAAACTTAATGGGATAAGTGTCCCATCCTGCTAGTTTGGGGTCTAACAAACACACAAATGCAGCTTGGGACTGATAGGTCATCAGCAGCCCCGAGAGAAAGAACTCTGGGATTTAGCTGACACTTGGATTCAACAGTGTAATAGGATTACTCTCAGACAGCAGCTCAGGAAGCAGACAGGAGCACGGTTAGACAAGATGTGGCCATGGCCACAGGCCTTCCCAGTGAACTGCTATTGTCTTGATCATCCTCCCTGATCGGCCATTCCTTGGTCTAGTCACCTCTAGCCCAATTTGATGTTGGCTTCATGCCCATTTTGTGTGTGGGTGTTTACCTCAACCTCGTTCCCAGGCTGACAGCCTTTGCTAGCAAAAAAGCCAAAGTAACTTTAGCGGACAGCAACAGGATTATATGTTAAGAGAGTAGCTAACATGTATTGAGTGATTAATCTATGCCAGACATTATGCTAAATATTTTTCATATACGATTCTATTTTATTCTCTTTCAAAAGATGTGGCCACCACTGAATGTCTGAAACAAGAAGCTGGAAGCATTGCTAAATGCGGGAGAGCTGTGCTTATAAGCAGCAGCGTATCATCTGAGCAGAGCAAAGAGCTGCACTTATATAGGGTTTAGGCAAGCATGGAGTTCAGAGACTGGTGCTTTTTCAAAGGTAGTAGAGGTATTAGGGATGCACTGGTTGGTATTTAGCTCTGGAAACAGTGATTTCAGTAAGACAGTTGTTGATAGGCTGCCCTTTAGAAGTATAGTGAGGCTACTGCTAATCAACTGTTTTTAAATGTGAGCTGCCACTGGCTGGCTGACTGGTTACTGTGGCAGGATGTCATTGATCAAGCCAGATGGGTTTAAACCTGATTCTGATGATTATTTGTTGCTAAAGCCAAAGAACTGGTTCTTTCCTTGGAGTGGAGTATCTTTTTATTATCACGTCCTGAAACTCTATAATGTAGTTACTGTTATTTTCCTCAGGTAGAGATTTGAAGAAACTGATATTGAATTAAGTAACTGGTTTAAGTCACAAACATGGGGACTTAAATGTGGCTCTCTCTCTATACAAGCCTTTTTTTTTAAGCTGTAAATTATACGGGGCTAGGATGAGATGGGAATACTGTAATATTGCCCCACCTTGTACTTATCATACCTTATGTATAGGTGAGGTATTAGTAACCTAGAACATATTCAGAAAACAATAAAGAGGTTGAAAAAAATGAAAAACATTTGTTGCTTTATGTTTTAGTTAGGGCAGTGGTCAGCAAACTCATTAGTCAACAGAGCCCAATATCAACAGTACAACGATTGAAATTTCTTTTGAGAGCCAAATTTTTTAAACTTAAACTTCTTCTAATGCCACTTCTTCAAAATAGACTCACCCAGGCTGTGTTATTTCGTGGAAGAGCCACACTCAAGGGGCCAGAGAACCACATGTGGCTCGTGAGCCTCAGTTTGCCGACCACTGAGTTAGGGCTTGCCAGAGGAAGAGATATATAGGTATAGGTAAGTATCTAGATGAAGATATATAGAGATAGAGACAGAGACAGAGAGAGAGAGAGAGAGAGAGAGAGAGAGAGAGAGAGAGAGATTTAAGGCATTGACTCATACAATTGTGGGGGCCTATCAAGTTAGAAATCTGTAGGGAAGGCCTATAGGATGGAAATTCTGGTGAAAGGTGATTTGCAGTCTTGAATCCAAATTCTGCAGGGGAGCAGGCTGAAAACTCAGGCAGAATTTCTTTGTTGCAATTTTGAGGTAAAATTGTTTTTTCTTTGGACAACCTGTCTTCCCTCTTAAGGCCTTCAACTGATTGAATGAGGCCCATCCACTTAATGGAATGATAGAGGGTAATCTGCTCTACTCATCGTCTACTGATTTAAATGTTTATTCCTGTCTTTAAATACCTTCACAAACTTCTAAAATAATGTTTGACCAAACAACTATAATGCTTGACTTAGTCATGTAACCTTATAAAATTAACCACTATACTTAATAAAGGTAAATGAAAGGGATCAGGGATATTTAGCTTTAAGGAGAGACACAGATAAAGTCTAGAAATATTTGCAGTAACCTTGTACAGAGATTGGGGTTAAGTAGTGTAGAGAATTTAGGGACATGGTCTTCAGACAAAACTGAAAATAATGAGTATAAGAATGTATTTTGCAGAACTCACACAGCTATTTAGTGAGAGTGGGGATTTGAACGCAGAGATTTTGTGCTCTGTGAAGATAAGTAAGCAGTTCCTTTTGGGGGTGGTTTAAAGGCTGTATTTCTTCCCCTCAGAGTACCCGAAATGTCTCCTTATTCAGAAGTTTTAAATACCTTGAAAGACTTGCATGGGAAATATGTGCTTTACAATCTGAGATAATTAAGGATGAAGGTGAACCAGAAAACAGGATGTTAAGAAGTTTCCTTAAAATCAACCCATTTAAGGTGCAAAGAAGAAGACTGGGAAAAATAATGCATCCAGTTAAGCAAAAGCATTTTGTTATCATAGAACCTTTTCCCTGGACCTTGGAATTCTTGATTCAAGCTAAGCCCTCTCAAAATGGTACTAGTACATCCTTAGGAGGAAGATAAAAGGTGGCACTCCAACACTTCATGTGGGACACAGCTACAGAGTTTGGACAGGTTCAAGCCTTGGACTGATGAGAGGGCACAGTCCTCTCGTGGCCACATGCAAGTCCCAGCTTGGAGGGCAGAGCCCTCCCAGCACAATTATAGCCAACAGCTGTAGTTGTGAGCTTGAACCTATGGTCCGAACATGTGGCCCCACGTGTCTAAGTGATATAGGCTACAAGTAAACAAAGCTTGATCAGGTGCATGTAATTGAGTAGGATTGAAACCCATGAGAATGCTGTAAACATCCTGACCACGCCCTTACTTTGCCTCATGGCATCTGGCTATAAAATAAAGACACGGCTTGTAGTCCGTGGCGCTGCTGGCTCCCCATGAGGGAAGCAGCATCCCACCGAGTCCCAGCTTTCATTCTCTTGTCTGTCTTTTCTCAATCCTTCATCACCCCCACTCGGGTTCACTGAACCTGGCTGAGCTGCCGAAGCACATAAGGCGCCCTGGGGCTGAGTATGCCATGGCTGTGCAGGCTCCCCACAACTTCAAATACTGACTTCCATCACACATCTCTTGTTTTGTATTCTTTCAGAATTTGTTCAGGACAAAAGTTAAAAGTCAGGCTTACAAACTGCCTATCCATAAACACACAGCTTAGAATACTGACTTAATTTATTTTGACAAATTTTAACTAGCACAATTTAATATTAGACAAGATTATTCATTAAAAAATAAAATGTATTTTGTATGGAGAAGAAAAGAGAACTAATAATATGCCAAGCTAATATATGTAAGAGTTTTTGTTTAGCATAGTAATCTGTAATTTTTACTCTGCTACCAGCTGTTTGGTAGCTAAAGACATTCTTCTACATTTTGCACTGTTGGTGGAAAATATTGAAGATATACCCATGATAGTCAGCTATGGCCAGGAGACCCTGGAGATTCAGTTCTCTGATGAGGACAAGTTGCCTTAAATCTGTGAAATATTATACCAGGCATTTGCTAAATTTGAAGGGAGTAGCAAGTGGTGACAGAATAACAAATGTTATCAGTGACCTGTAGCAGTTGTACAAATGCCAGAAAAAATAATTTCCAGGTGATTTCACAGGTATTTGTAATAGATCATAAATCAAAATGGTTGCTGGCTTCTATCATCATGTATTCCACCTTGAACTTCTAGAGTATCTCCTGGATTGTAAATATAAAAATTGTTCTGAAAAATATAAGTATGTCTACTTTAAATGATCCAGCAAAGAAAAGACAGATCTAATTTGAACTCCCACAATTACCTCTTACTCTCTGAACATTCTCTGAGGGAAATTCTTAAGTAGAAATCAATTTTAAATTGTAAAAATGGAACCCTAGCTGGTTTGGTTCAGTGGATAGAACATTGGCCTACAGAATGAAGGGTCCTAGTTCGAGTCTGGTCAAGTGCACATGCCTAGATTGCAGGCTTAATCCCAGTAGGAGATGTGCAGGAGGCAGCTGATCAATGATTCTCTCTCATCATTGATGCTTCTATCTCTCTCTCTCTCTCCCTCCTCTCTGAAATCAAGAATATATATATATATATTTTTTTAAATGCAGAAATGGAGTAAGGGATGAATTCTCCATTTGTTATTAAACATTAGAGGGCCAGCACATGAAATCACGTGAGACCCAGAGTCCCTCCATGCTACGGGACCCAGAGTCCCTCCCACCACTGCTGTGGGACCCATCAATGCACCTCCTGGTGACCGGTTGTTTGTTCATTATGGTGTTACAGCGTTATGGCCACTGGCTTTTTATAATACAGATTTGCTCTGGTAGGCTACCCCACTACACTGTAGGATTCAATAGACAGCAGAAATACTTGTGAAGTAGGAATACTTTCTAAAAGTCTCACCCATAGCTTTTTTGGTCCCAAAATAATTATGGTACCATAATCCATTAGTGTCTACTCTCCATACTCACTCAATTGGCTGTGGACTCATAGACACTTCATTCCAAGTAGTACAGAAACTCCCCAGAAGATATATGTATCAGTCAGAGTTCTCCAGAGACACAGACCAAATAGGACACACACACTCACAAATACTATAACGTCTATGTGTGTGTGCATATACACACATACACGTATGTATTTGTGTTTATATATGTATAGTGTATATATGTATAAACACAATATATAAGATTTATTTTAAGGAATTTCCTCTGATGGTTGTAGGGACTGGTAAGTCTGCAATCTGAGGAGCAGGCTGGCAGACTGGCAATTCAGCAGGATTTGATTCTGAAATCTTGAGGCAAAATTATTTTTTCCCTGAGAAACCTCAATTTTTCCTCCTAAGGCCTTCAACTGATTAGAGGAGACCCACCCATAGTATGGAGGGTAAGCTCCTTTAGGTTGTAAATGTTAATCACATCTATAAACTATCATCATGGCACATCTAGGTTAGTGTTTGACCAAACAACTGGGCATCATATTTAAACCCTCAGGTTCATTGGCTGAGGGCCCTCCAACATCTACCCTTACTGCACCCGACTGCCTGGAATGCCTTTCCCTGAGTTATTACATGGCTAGTTCTTCTGGTCATTTAGGTATCAGCTCAAGTGTCATCCTCACAGGCACTTTCCCTGGCCACTTATCTATTCTTGCCCAGCAACCCTTTCTACCCCATTTTCTCTATCACAGTTCTCTGTTTTATTTTTGCCATGGAAATTTTATTTGCTTTGTGGAAAAAAACACATATTTAGCTCTCCCACTAGAATGTAAGTTCTATTACAGCAGGTCCATGACTATCATTACTTGTTCACATCAAAAGCAGTGTCTGGCATATCGTAGGCATTTAATAAATATTTGTACAATTAATAGATCCAATGAGGCAGGTAGCTCATTCTACTTTTATTTTATTTTACTTTAAATATATTTTTATTGATTTCAGAGAGAAAGGAAGAGGGAGAGAGAGATAGAAACATCAATGATGAGAGAGAATCTCCCCACACTGGGGATGGAGCCTGCATCCCGGGCATGTGCCCTGACTGGGAATCAAACTGTGACTTCCTGGTTCATAGGTCAATGCTCAACCACTGGGCCACACCAGCTGAGCACGACTGACTCTATTTTTAAATAGCTCAAATTATAAGAAAGTTGTTACTATGCTAAGCTGAAATCATCCCTGTATGAAAGACCATCCATTTGTCCTAGATTTATCTTCTAGACCTCCCGGAATAATTGTTTCTCATTCTATATCTGTAAACATTTGAATACAGTGTTCTTGTCTCCTATTAATCATTTGTTATCCAGGCTAAATACCTTTAGTGGTTTCCAGAGCCTACCCAATTTGGTATCCAATTGAAAGATCTCTACCCTAACATGGGCCTGCCAGAGTGGAACACATTACCCTGTGTGTTGTAACCAGCACAAGTAGCAAGACTGACACTTCCAAGACCTGAACACTATACGTCCATTAATTTGATCTAACACATCATTATCATTTCTAGGAGTCAGATCACACTTCTACACACAGGTAAACGTGCATGCTTATAGTGGCTAATCATTTAAAAACAGCTGTCTATGCTGAACAGAGACCTTACGGGATTAAAAGAGTTTATGCATCTATCCTCATAGCACATCTAGGTTAGTATCTGTCTCAAGAAGTCTAGAATCCAAGAAGAAAAAAACTATTACACATAATGAGAGTTTTCAGCAAAGGAAGAAATTTAAAAGGGCATTTAGTTTCATCCTTTCAGTTTATGGAAAATGCAATGGGGCCCAGAGTAGCAAGTGATGAAATGATAATGAACAAGAAAGGAGACAATGTAATGGAGTGATTATCATGGCTGCAGACAATAAGAGCAGAAGAATAAATTCAGAGGGGGGAGAAAACCAGTGTCACTTTGAGGTGCTGGGTAGAACCTCACAGAAGAAGCAGCCTGAGTCGTTGGGCGTGGAGAGAATTTGGTATGTAGAGAACAGAGATGGCATTTGGGAAAAGTGAACATGCTGAGAGGACTCAAGACAGGACAGAGCCTGGTATGTTCTTGAGACAAACTCACAAGAATAAATGGCATTTATATAAATTACCCATAAGTTATATAATATGTAGTTACTAAAATAATAGTAAATAGCCCTAGCCGGTTTGGCTCAGAGGATAGAGCGAAGGCCTGCAGTCTGAAGGGTACTGGGTTTGATTCCAGTCAAGGGCACATGCCTGGGTTGTGGACTCGATCCCCAGCAGGGGGCATGCAAGAGACAGCCGATGAATGATTCTCTCTCATCTTTGATGTTTCTCTCTCTCTCTCTCTCTCTCTCTCTCTCTCTCTCTCTCTCTCTCTCTCTGAAATCAATAAAAATATATTTAAAAATAAATAAAATAAAATAATAATAAATAGACTTTGTAAATGTAAAACTACAGTTTTACAGAAAGCCTACAGACAAAGGTGAGCTCTTAACAGACACCAGATAATTTATGGATAATACTCATGTAAGTATCAAGAACATGCTGTGACTAGTAATAACTAACCAGACATCAAAAAGATGCATATATCACCATGCTATTTATAAGCTATTTTTCTTCCAAAACCCTCTGAGTACTTCCAGAGTACTAAAGCCTAGAAATAGTCCAATGAACATAGTAGAAAAAAACATCAGTGTTTAGAAAAGAAGGAACTGATTCATGGAAAGGAATATGAATTCTCTAAGTTTTCTTCTGACCTGCTCTCTATATTTGTCATAGCATGATTTGAAGAAAACAAAAAAGGAAAAGAGAGAAAGAAGGAACGAAAGAAGGAAGAAAAGAGGGAAGGAAGAAAGGAAACCTATCATTAACATTCTGTATTACTAAAGGTGGTGCTTGCACAACATTGTGAATGTATCAGAAGCCCCTGAATTGTTCACTTCCAAATAGTTAAATTTATATTATGTAAATCCCACCTCAATTTTTAAAATCTTATTAGTTTGGAGGGAGTATTATAATAATATAGAAAGAGCAACACCTGAAAAATCCCCTTCTTCTTGATTTATAAAAAACATCTGCTTTTACTTGGTTTCAGATGATTCACAAGCTACACTGATTTCGACTTTAAGGTGGAGCAGTGTAACCCTGGCTGGTTGGCTCAGTCAGTTGAAGCATCGTCTGTACACCAAAACCCAAAAAAGTTGAGGGTTTGATTCTCAGTCAGAACACATACCTAGGTTGCAGGTTCGATCTGATTAATGTTTGCACCTGTGCTAAAAAATCAATAAAAAACATATCCTCAGGTGAGGATTAAAAGGAGGAGGAGAAGAAGGGGAAGGAGAAGGGGGGAGGAGGAGGAGAAGGAGGGGGAGGAGGAGGAAGAGGGAAGAGGAAGAAGGTGGAGTCATTCAACAAATGTGTTTGGAGCTTCTACTGTGAAGCACTTAGGGGAAGAAGAGAGTATTAAGAGCTCAGTTTTTAACATGTTAAGTTCAAACTATTAGATTTCTAAGTGAAGTGTTGAGTAGGCAGTTGGATTTATGAGTTTAGGTTAGAGAAACAGACTTGAAGATACAAATTTGGAAATTACCATAGAATATTTGGCATTTGTAGATTGTAAAATGCTATTTAAACATAATGTATCTTACCTAGTAATTATTTATGCATAAAACACAGCAACAACCATTGGCTTACTAACAACTCTAGAACACCAAAGATACTTTAAAAAAATATCCTTAATAGAACACAATTGTTTTTGGAAAACAAGACATGTAAGTGTTAACTTCTTCTTATTCTACTTTTCAACTATTTTATTGCTGATCTTAAATACTAAGAAGTTCAGAGGTTCTTAACTGATTTTAGGCATACAAAGTATTATCAAGTCAGAAGTTCTGAGAAGGCCCTGTAATTACATCTTCTTTGAGAATGCTTATCTTCCTAGGAACAGAAAAGCTTGAATGTGAAATGCACAGTCTTAAAGAAGCATGAAGCTGCTAGGTCAGCCATCGTCTTGATAACAATCAAGTACTGAATGATATTTGGCCAATCTTTGATAAGCAATATGCTGGTAGTTTAAAAATATACATACTTTTGAACACCTCATCCTGTTAGGAGAATTTAAAGTAGCCTCTACTAAGATTAACCATTGAAAATTTGATGTTTTGAGGTTTGGAAACTAAGATGGCGGCATAGGTAAACACCTGAACTTGCTGCCTTGCACAACCACTTCAAAACTACAACTAAAAGACAGAATGGACATCATCCAGAACCACAGGAAGGCTGGCTGAGTGGAAATTCTACAACTAGAAGGGAACAGAAAAGCACACTGAGACTCAGAGGAGCTGCGGAAGTAAAGAGCAGAAGTATGGAGGCTCGCCTGTGGAAAGGAAAGGGCTGGCAACTGAGTACCCGGCTGTCTTTTTCAATCAGGAGGGAGACAAAAGCTCCAGACTGCTCTGAACTCCAGTTCCCGGCCAGACTTTGGGGACTCAGACTCATACAGGGAGAAACTGGCTTCAGGTGGAACTCAAGAGCGGCTTTCTCTCAGAGGTACTTGCAGCGATTACTGAGAGCTGGGGGCCTCTTAGGGCAGGGCTGATGGTCAGCCATCGCTGTTTGCTCCACCCTGAGACCCCACCCCACCCAAGCTGTGCGAGAGGCTTTTGCACATGAATGGCCTGGTCCTTTGAAATCTAAAATTACCTAACAAACTGTAGCTGAGTCAGAGAGACCCAGAACATCCAAAAGAAGGCCCAAGGCCCCACAGCAACTTGCATTGCTTCAAAGCTGGGTCTCATCTGGGCACCTCCAAAACCCAAACAAAGAAGAGGAATCTGCAGATCTCTCTGTAGCTCCTGCTGGGTGGCCTTGGAGATCCAAGAGCCAGTATACCCAGTGGTCAGAGTGGGACCGTCCAGATTACAACTCCTCAGATCCACAAGGGACACACTCAGCGGGCAGACTCAGTGAGCACCAAAGCCCCACTGAAGCAAGTCTTGTCTCATAAGACTGTCTCCAGCACAGAAGTTCTCCCATCGCAGACACAGCTGATCCTCACAGCCAACTGGCCTGGAGGTCAATTCCTCCCAGTGATACCAACAACAATCAAGGCTTAACTACAAGACAGTGCACACAGCCCACAAAGGGGTGCACCAAGAGTGTCCACCTCAGGTAACTGGGGGGGATGAGCTACTGGGCCCTACAGGACACCTAGCACACAAAGCCATTCTATCAACTCAGGGAAGCAGCCAAAATGTGGAGAAAAAGAAACAGGTCACAAATGAAGAAATGGAGGAAAGCAAACGACTGGATATAGAGGGTTCAAAACCATGGTTATAAGGTTTTTCAAGAATTTTCTAGAAAAGGCCGAAAAATTTAGCAAGACCCTCAAGAATATGAAAAAGTACCAACTAGAAATTAAGCATACACTGACTGAAATAAAGAATAATATACAGAGACCCAACAGCAGACTAGAGGATCACAAGAATCAAGCAAAGATTTGAAATACAAACAAGCAAAAAACACCCAACCGGAAAAGCAAAAAGCAAAAAGAATAAAAAAATATGAAGGTAGTGTAAGGAGCCTCTGGGACAACTTCAAGTGTACCAACATCCGAATTATAGGGGTGCCAGAAGAAGAGAGAGAGCCAGATACTGAAAACCTATTTGAAGAAATAATGACTGAAAACTTCCCCCACCTGGTGAAAGAAATAGACTTACAAGTACAGGAAGCGCACAGAACCCCAAACAAAAGGAATCCAAAGAGGACCACACCAAGACACATCATAATTAAAATGCCAAGAGCAAAAGACAAAGAGAGAATATTAAAAGCAGCAAGAGAAAAACAGTTAATTATCTACAAGGGAGCACCCATATGACTGTCAGCTGCTTTCTCAACAGAAACTATGCAGGCCAGATGGGAGTGGCAAGAAATATTCAAAGTGATGAATAGCAAGAACCTACAACCAAGATTACTCTACCCAGCAAAGCTTTCATTCAGAATTGAAGGGCAGATAAAGAGCTTCACAGATAAGAAAAAGCTAAAGGAGTTCATCACCACCAAACCAGTATTATATGAAATGCTGAAAGGTATTCTTTAAGAAGAGCAAGAAAAAGAAAAAGGTAAAGGTAAAAATTATGAACAACAAATACATATCTATCAACAAGTGAATCTAAAAATCAAGTGAATAAAAACCTGATGAACAGAATAAACTGGTGAATATAATAGAATCAGGGGCATAGAAAGGGAGTGGACTGAGAATTCTCGGGGGAAAGGGGTGTGGGGGGTGCGGGAAGAGACTGGACAAAAATCATACACCTATGGATGAGGACAGTGTGTGGGGATGGGTAAGGGCAGAGAGAGGGTGGGAACCAGGTGGAGGGGAGCTATGGGCGGGGGGGAGAGGAACAACTGTAATAATCTGAAAAATAAAGATTTATTTTTTTAAAAAAAGAAAGAAAATTTGATATTTTGAGGATGAAACAATTTGTGGGAAACATAGGATAGGGGGTTATAGGGAGGAATCCCAAGAATAATTATTTTTTTAAGCCACTGCAAATCTTGATGTTATACTGAAAATCAGAATATATGTATTATCATTTAGCTGTTACATATCTGCATATCAATCCATGAAGCTACAAATATTTGGGATCATAAAATACAATACTTTTCTGAAATATTTTGAGTATCAACACAAAAGTAAATTCTTAAATTTCTGGTTCTGGAAATGGTAGAGTGGCTTATATTGGACTAATTCTCCTTCAGGTAACAGATATAAACTCTGGGGAAATATAAAGTTTAACCATCTAAAGGCCCTGGAAAAATCACCAAGTTAGCTAGAAATTGGAGGTGATTGGACCTTTGAGAGAAGGGTCCACACGACGTGCAGCTGCTAGAACAGGAGTCTACCACCACAGTGGCTGGCTTGTTAGAGGATGGAATCTGAGCTGTCAAAGTAGCTGGAAACAGAGGGGAAATCATGGAATAGAGGAAGCCACAGAGAGTAACCCCCAAAATCTGTGTATAAATTCACTTTAAATTCTTGCCTGACCCCTGAACTCTACTTGCATAGACAAGACTGCAAGGAGAACAGTGCCAAGCAACAGCTGGAAAGCTGCAAAAGCTGAGCAACAGTCTCCTCTGCTGCCCACTGTAAAGGAGACTGAATTTGGAGTTTGCGTCTCACCCAGTTAGAAGGGTCTCGTAGGCCATAGGCTTTCCATCAAAACCCTAAAATGGCCGTAGAGAGTAAAGGTTATATCTTAGGTCTAAAAGAATTTACCCTAAAACTAATAGCAAAACTAAAACAAACCTATCTTTAAAAGTGTAATACCAAGCATCCATAAGTTCCAAGTGATGAATTGGTAACTGACTACTGAAAATAAAGTCAACACTCTTAAATTTACAAAAATAGCTGAAAAATATCAACAGACAGATCCAAAATGCTTAGTGCATCTCAAAAAGAGAAATACACAGAGAATCACACCTTGACTCATCATTTTCAGACACCTGAAAAATAAAGAGAAAAAGCTTAAAATCTTTAGATAAAATGAGGGAAAATGATATGAGTAAATCTGACTTCCCATTCTAATATATAAAAACCCAGGTTCTGCAACATCCAAAATGACTGAAGGCTCCACCGAACACCAGGCTGTACGTGCAGCAGTCCCCGGTGGGCAGGAATTGGCCAGCGGGCTGAACTGCTGACCTCTTGGGGAGAGAGGCAGGGCTTATCAGCAACTACTGCGGCTGCTGGAGAGGCCTGGAGAGAGAGAGAAGCAGGGTCAAGCAGGGTCTGATCTGCTTCTCTCTCTCTCTCCGGGTCTCACCAGCAGCTTAACCTCTCTCTCTCCAAGAGATCAGCAGTTCAGCCCACTCACCAGTAGCCTGGGGTGGCTGTTGATCAGCCCCGCCTCTCTGATCAGGCCCAAAGATAGACCCAGAGGTGCTGACTGGCATAGAAACTGACCAATCAGAATCTAATCTGGGTGAACTGCAAAGGCAGAACCTAAGGTGGGGGCTGAGGAGGAGTTTTAAGGCCAACAGCAGTTTGGTGTAAGGTGTAAGAAAGCATTCAATTTTTTAATGGCTGGTTTGGCAGTACAGTGCATATGGCTGGCTATCAGTCCAGATATAGGGATTATGTATTTTTGTCTGCCAAGAGTATCTCCTCCTGCTGAAAAAGGCTCCTCCCTCCCCATTTAAGCAATCCTATCCTATATAATCTACCTATACTAATAAAAGGGTAATATGCTAATTAGACTGGGTCAACCAGCCATCTTCCGGACGTCCAACCTCCTTCCAGACAAAGCCATGGTGGTGGGGGCTGAGGCAGAGGCAGTTAGGGGCAATCAGGCTGGCAGGAGAGGGCAGTTTGGAGCGAGATCAGGCCAGCAGGTGGTTAGGGGCAATCAGGCCAGCAGGGGAGGGCAGTTGGGGACGAGATCAGGCCTGTGGGGAAGGGCTGTTAGGGGAAATCAGACCAGCAGGGGAGAGCAGTTAGGGGCGAGATCAGGCCAGCAGGAGAGGGCCGTTGTGGAGGGGGGGCAACTAGGCCAGCAGGGGAGGGCAGTTGGGGGAAGATCAGGCCAGCAGGGGAGGGCAGTTGGGGGTAATCAGGCAGGCAGTGGCAGTTAGGGGCAATCAGGCAGGCAAGCAGGTGAGCAGTAAAGGAGCCAGCGGTCCCAGATTGTGAGAGGGATGTCCAACTGCCAGTTTTTCTTTTTGTAGCATGGGGATCGGGCCTAAACTGGCAGTCAAACATCCCCCAAGGGATCCCTGATTGGAGAGGGTACAGGCTGGGTTGAGGGAACCCCCTGCCCCTGCATGAATTTTGCACACTGGACCACTAGTTAGAAATAATGGAGGACAGAATAGCATCTTCAAAGTTCTGAAAGAAAATAAAATATGTCAACCCAGAGTTCCATATCCAGCAAAAGTGTTTTTCAGAAATGAAGGCACAATAAAGACACATCCTACAGGCATCAAAAGGACAATAAGGAAATATTATGAATAATTGGAAGCCAGTGAATTAGACAACTGAGATGAAATAAGAAAATTCCTTGAAAAAAGGCTTACCAAGACTGACACAAAATAAAAATTATGAATAAATCTCTGATTATTAATTTGTAATTAAAAACTTTTCTACAAAGAAAATAATTGGCTTAGATTATTTCACTGTTGAATGCTACCAAACTTTTAAAGAAGTAATATCAATCTATCCAAACTCTTTCAGGAAGTAAAAGGAACACTTTCTAGCTGTTTTCATGAGTCTAGCACAATGCTAAAAGGAAAATTTTACAAAATATAGTAAGACAAATAATTTCAGATCAATGTCCCTTATGAACACAATTGAAAAATCCCTACCAAAATAATATTAAATCAAATTCAAACAACTCATTTAAAAAGATACATCACTTTCATGTGGAGTTTATCCCAGGTTAACTTTGATTTAACATTTAAGAAGTTAATATCAAGAAGTTAATACACTAGCTATCCACCTGGGGGGAAAAATGAACCTCAACCCCTGCATCACACTACACACAAAAATAGTTTGTGATAGATCATAGACCTAAATGTAAAAGCTAAAACTATAAAGCTTCAATAAAACATAGGAGAATATCTTTGCAATCTTGTGGTAGGTAAAGATTTCTTAGAGAGAACACAGAAGCACTAACTGTTAAAGAAAAGATGATAAGTAGGACATTATCAAAATGTAAAACTTCTGCTTAGCAAATTAGACCACTAAGAAAAAGAAAAAGCAAGCTACAAAAAGAAAATATTTGCAAAATTTAGTATCTGACAAAAAAAAACTGTATGCAGAATATATTAAAACTCCAGTTAATCAGTAACAAGAAAATCAAAAACCCAATAAACAATTGCCAAAACACTTGAACAGGTTCTTCACAAAAGAAAATGTATGGATATCTAATAAATACATGAAAAGATGCTCAATGTTGTTAGTCATCTGGGAAATTAAAATTTATATACAAATCTGTGTACTGGGCCTCTAGTTTTGATATAACAGAATTCTCATTGACATAGGCAATACATATGATCAGGGAACCATTACATGCTAATTTTATTTTTTCCTAAAACTACTACTTTTTAAAATATATATATTTTTATCGTTTTCAGAAAGGGAGAGGAGAAAGAGAGAAACATCAACTGGAGAGAGAATTATCAATTGCCTGCCTTCTGCACACCCCACCCTGGGGATTGAGTCAGAAACCTGGGCATGTGCCCTGACCAGGAATTGAACCATGACTTCCTGATTTATAGGTCAATGCACAACCACTGAGCCACACTGGCCAGGCAAAAGAAAATCTTTTTATTTTTAAAAAAACTATACATCTTGACATTATAAAATCACATCCAAGTAAATATCTCTAAAATCTCTGTATGAAGCAGCTTAAAAACCACACTGAAAGACTTGCGTGGTGTTTTAAAAATAGGAAGCTTACATGTACCTCCTGACATGTACCTCCTATTCTTGAAAAGCTTCCTTGATTTCCTGAAGTGGTTTCTTCTTTAACATAACTTCCCCCAAATGTTCCATTTTTTACTCTAATCAAGAAATATGCATTTTTAAGAAATCAAAAAAGCTGGGAATGAAAATTGGAATTTCAATAGTCACTTGTCTTTATGATGTCCCTCTAGTATTTTTAAATTTTTATTTCAACTTTTGAGCTTCATTTTGGACAGGAACTTGATGATATATCATATTACAATAAAATCTCCTAAGTCAGTGAATGTACCATATAAACAAAGTTGCTGGACCTAGAAACATATAGATAAAGATCAGTTCCACAAACTCATTTGACAGAAGCAAACATACTCGAGGTGATATAATTTATTACTTCCTCCTGAGCAGGATAGGCTTTCAACTTATTTGTGACAGGAATGAAGTCAACTGAATAGTCTGTTTAAACATAATGCAGTAAAGTAGTTGCTTCTTGACAGATAAGCCTGACCTCAGGTTCCCAACCCTGCCCCTTCAAGATGGTCATGGCCCTCCACAGGGATGTTTTGTGCCTAAAGTTCCAATCAAGTGTTTTGGGTTTAATGCCTTTGGATTTGAGCCCCTCCCTGGCTTCTGCCTGCAACTTCTGGGACAGTCTCTGATGTAGGTCTAGAGGGCTTCAGCACTTAGCCAAAATAATGTTGTGTATCATTGAGTGACACAGACATACTTGCTCTGGTACAAAGCTACAAGCTGTGAACATGGTAAAAACCAACACACCCACACATATTCTTGCTTTAGTGGAAAATCTATTTATATGATGATAAATGGTTTTCCTTGTTTAGTGTGAAAATAATTTATTTGTTTAGAGGACTGGTTTCTTAAGTGATATCAGCTTTTATGTTTAATAAAATTTTTGATTTAAAAATAAACTGGGAAAAATATAGCAAATTATTAAACAGTAAACAGAGGGAGATAGTATTCATTTTCTCATTTTAAATGTGCCTTTTTTTTAGTTTTGCAATAATTTATATTTGAAAAAATGAAAATAAATTGTTCTATGTTTAAAATAAAATTTAAATGCTTCTAATGCAAAGCAGTGATTCAGTAAAACAAATCCAAAGAATAATTTGATAAGATTATCTCTGTAAAAACAAAAGTCAACCAAGCCTAAAAGTCAGCTCCTACCAGTCTGTAAAATGCAAGTTCCTGTTCTAGAACATGAACTGCTAGAGGAAATAATCTGTATCATTCATTCGTCAAATGTTTATTGAGCACGTACTATATACCAGGCACTCTTCTACATGTTATAGAGACAACACTCTTCTGCCTGAAACCTCTGGACATCTCTGAGGTAGGTTCAGAGGGCTGCAGTACTGGGGTGGCACTTAGCTAAGATGACGTTGTATATCATTGAGTGGCACCAACATCCTTGCTCTGGTAGAAAGCTATAAGCTGTGAACATGGTAAAAACCATGTTCCATTTGCAAAAATCCATTTGGATTTTTCTCAAACTCAAAATTTTTAAAACTAGGCCTATTCTCTCCCCACCCTCTCTCTTCAAATCTGCTTGTCTTCCAATATTTTCCAACTTAGTTGTGGATACCGCTATCTACCACTCATCTAAGCCATATAATCTGGTCATTTTTAACTCCTAAATATCTCTTGAAATCTGTCCTTCTCAGTCCTATTTCCATCATCACTGCTATAGCTGGATCCTCAAATTTCTCTTGACAAACTATAGTAACCTCTTTTTCTTTCTCTTGCCTCCACACCCACTGCTCAAATCCACCTACCCACCACTGCCCTTGTGATCTTTCTAAAATACAAATGTGAATGTGTCACTCCTCTGTGGAAAATTCTTCAGAGGTCCACTATTGCCAAATGGTTTGGCTTAGTCTTCATAATGGTGCATATAAGATCTCCATAATCTGAT
This sequence comes from Corynorhinus townsendii, assembly GCA_026230045.1. Taxonomy (NCBI): domain Eukaryota; kingdom Metazoa; phylum Chordata; class Mammalia; order Chiroptera; family Vespertilionidae; genus Corynorhinus; species Corynorhinus townsendii. The sequence continues at coordinate 135,230,577 of JAPDVU010000002.1, read as the reverse complement.
TTATGCTTTTTACTTTGCCTGTCTATGTCACTTTAAGCTGTGAGAGGGCCATGACCATTTGTCTTGCTACCTTGGTATTATTCTCAGTGCCAAGCCTAGAGCCTGACACCTAATAGATAACTACTAAAAAGATACATCACTGCCTCATGTGTCATGCTTCTGATTTATAGACCTTTTTAGCAAGCCAGTCTGAAGGGTGTTGTTTTTGTTTTTGTTTTGGCAGTAACGTAAGTGTACTGGTATCCTCCTCTCCAACTCTAGGCTAGTTACTACTGTTTACTCATTTATTCACACATTCATTCATTTGTCTTGTAAATACCACCATCTAACACTGTGACTGCAACTGAGTAGGTTCTCTGAATGAATAAATAAAAACAAACTTAGAAGTGTGGCCTAAGAGATAACACACACTGGAGGAATTGACCAATATAAGAGGAAATGCAATAGAAGAGCCAAGATATTCTATATCTTGCCCTTCCCAAGTCTGGGTACCAGATTTAGTGAATCAAGCAAGACTTGGTAGAATGAATTGGAGCAAAAACCAAACAAAATAAAAGGCAAACCAATCAACTTTCTATAGAGAACTGAAAAGGTAATCAAGACTCTCCCAAACCCCAAATCTAAATGGCAGAGACCCAAAATGGCAGAAATGTAAATGAGCTCAAAGGACGCCCAGGTGTTCCTGGAAGCCCCGCCCTTCAGTGAGCCGAGCGGCGCAGGATGGGGCGGAGCTGGCAGTGTGGGTGGGGCCTGTCGTCTAGGCCACGCCCCTCTCTGGGCGGGTGTAAACCGGCCGGATGCGCAGGAGCTGGCGCACCCCTGCCGTCTCCTAGGAGATGAAACACACAAGACGCCGGAGCCTCACACCCGAGTAGAAGAGGTAAGCGGCCGGCGCGGGCAGGCATTCCTGAGCCGGCTGCGGGGCCTCCACCCTCCGCCCAGCCCAGTCCGAAGCTGTCGTGCGAGGCCGGCCCGACATGTCCCCTCGACGCCCAATCCTACCAGGGCCAACCTCCAAGGAGAGAAGGGGCCTGGACGCCGGTAGCGGGAGGAGGCCGGGAGGGGCGGGGCGGGCGGAGCGGGCGGCCTGCGCCGACGCGGTCCTGCTTCCGAAGCTCCCCATCACTTTCCTGCGCTCCTAGACAGCGAGGTTTGGTCCCAGGTGGGAGGGTGACGGCGGGACACTCACGATCTGAGGGACCCCTCTCCCGAACCTCTTCCTTAGTCCCCCTCCGTCCCCCGCTCCCCCCAAAACATACACACCCTCACGTCTCCGCCGCTCCCTCTACTGCTTGGCTCGAGGGGAAGTTACTTTCGGGAGTGAAGGCGGGCGGGGTCTCGCGAAGGCAGCGAATTGAGTTCAGATTACATACTACAACATAAACAAGGGAGAAGTCTTTTAAGGTTTGCAGAAAAAGGCTCAGAGCATCGGTGTAACGAAAACCGTTTCTTTACTGCAAATAAGATGGGTTGGAAGGTGGGGGGAGCAATAAAACTGGTTGTAGTGGTTTGTAACCTCAATTCTAAAAGGAAAGATTCATGTAATTGTGTTTAGATGCTTTTTTTAAATGAGCGAACATTTGTTCTAATGATAACGGAATTCCATAGAGCAAAGTTATCAGACTTATTTTAATCAGACAGACAACCCATTGAGTCAAAATAGTGGTGGAGACAAAAGTTACTTTTCCGTCTTGGGGCCTTCCTTTACGTCCCCCACCCCCAGTTCACTGCTTGATGGGGAAGGGAGATACTTTCCCGGAAGGAGGCTACTCCCTATGCAAGGCTGGTCTTGGACAAGGATGTTCGATCTCTTCATCGGGGTTTTGGTTTTGTTTAGTTTTAAAATGATTTGTGAATATTAGCACAAAGCACTCATGCTTTTATATTTTAATACAGAATCTTTGTTTTCCCATTGTAAAAGCTGCCCTTTTAATTTCTGTAAACATATTAGTTAAGTTTGGAATCATTTTTCTGTTTTGCTTTTTAAACAATTTAGTGATTTTTTAAGACATTACTTTTTAAAAAATAAATGTTAATGCCAGCCTTGGAGTGATATCATTACAGCAGGTTCTACATAGACAAGCTGAAGATATCCAAAGGATATCTGTTAAGTGGCTGGCAGACACAAGTCTTACCCTCCTTTTGCCCTCTATGTTAATCTTCTTTAATCCTATCTAAATCCCATCTGGCAGAAGCTGTTCAGAATAAAGCTAAGTTTACAGTAATTGTGCACTTAGATAAAAATGTGAAAAAGAGAACGGGAGAGAGATTATATGGGTATTTTATTTAATGTAGATCTATAATTAAGCCTCTAAATAAATGTCTTTTTCATGAAATCAGAATATAAGGTTTGTTAACCCATAGGAAAGTAAATAAATATTGTAGCTTGATTGTGGAAAATCCCAAGTTCCTAACAGTTCTGTTAAATTGAGGATCATAGTTACATTGCATGTACTTGTGTTTTGCCTTGTTGCATATATATGGAAATAAATATGTATGGAAATATTCATGTACATAAGAAGTCATGTTATTACCTGCCTATTTTGCAGAATTAGCTTTTCATAGGTCAACAGTGAAGAATATATGTAACTTGTAGAGAAACTGTGTAGTGTGTGAACTGGGGACCCATAGGCAGTCTATGTTTCTTAAATTACATATATTTCTTTTGACTAATAATCAGTTTAGGACCTTGCTATGCTACACTTATAAAAGTAGTTGTTTCTGTGAGTAGGTACATGGGAATAATGATTTTATTTAAAAAAAAAAACTTTATGTCTGTGCCTCTTCACATTAGGCCATTGTAAGGGGACAGCTGAAATGGTTAGCATCTCACCCTGGAAGGCTATTTATTTTCTAATTATATGAATCAAAAGAGGCCTTTCCAAAATTTTTGTTTGGGAGCATAGTATGTAAATTTGTTTTACTAAAAGGTCAGGGAGGGTCATACCCATGATTTTCACCATTCTACCCCGCTCTCCCCCGCGCCATGAAAGAAGCTGGGAAATGGCCATATCCAATTTATTCTTCCCCGAATGTAAGTATACCCTATCCTATAGCCATCTCACTTGAAACAGACTTTGTATTCCCAGTGTACATTTGAAAGTCAGTTGTTCAGGCCTGGAACGAAGTTTCCAACAACCACTCCAAACTGTTTGGGCTTTGAGGCCAAATTTGGAAAGTGATTGATGACTGAATGATCTGTTGTGCTAATAGCACTGGTAATGGTGGTGGTTCATGGTCTTAATAGTGGAAAAGAAAGCCAATTAATTCCACTTTTACAAGATGTTAAGTCCTGCAAGGTAAAGTTTTGACTACTGTTTCTGACACCCTCTTATCTCTGAACTTCTGTTCCCACCTGGGCAGCTCCCTCTTTAATTTCCTTCCCAAGCAATGTGGTCTTAACATGAAAACAATTGTTGTGTATGCAACAGATTGTCAAAGGAGAGATAATGCTATTATCCTATTAATTGTATTAATTGAACAGTTTTCAGGGTGAAGTAAAACATACAATTTTCATGAGGGGAGCCCCAGGTAGATGCCTTTTTCCCTTACATTTTCTTCCCCCTCACTATTTCTGGCCTATTATTTTTACTATGTCCTTCGGGCATAGGATAAGGCAGATGTAGCCCCAAGATTTTGTTAATTGATGAACACAACTTGTACTTCCCAATTTGTCAGTAGCTTCTTGGTGTTTTAGGGTAAAGAGTTGGGTTAGGAATCTGAAGGTGGGGGTAGCTTTTGTTGTAGGGTAATTCTGAATGGTTTGGGAGAAAGAAGGAGTGGTTTCTTGCACTCAGCTCTATCAGTGATTGTAAAAGACAATAAGGATGGATTGTCTAGAACAGGGGTCCTCAAACTACGGCCCGCCAAGGACATTTATCCGGCCCGCTGGGTGCCGCTGCCTGTCCTGCTTAGCAGACGACTCGTCCAGGGCCCACAGTACACATAGGAATTTTTTCATAATTTTTTTTTTTAAACTATAGTCCGGCCCTCCCACAGTCTGAGGGACAGTGAACTGGCCCTCTGTTTAAAAAGTTTGAGGACCCCTGGTTTAGAAGTTGGGGGCTACACTAAAAAAACAGTTTCAGCCTGGCCAGTGTGGCTCAGTAGTTGAGCATCTACCTATAAACCAAGAGATCACAGTTCAATTCTCCAGGGCACATGCCTGGGTTGTGGGCATGATCCCTAGTGTGGGGCATGCAGGAGGCAACCAAACAATCAATGATTTTCTCTCATCATTGCTGTTTCTATCTCTCTCTCCCTTTCTCTGAAATCAACAAAAAAATATTTTAAAAACCCACAGTTTCAGGCTAATGCAAGTATTAGACTGACTCCATCTTTGATTATCTGATTGATCATAGATAGGTTATTTAATTCTGTATTTTTATTTTATAATTTTACTGGTATGATGGCCATCATGTCCTTTTGGACAAATATATTCTCGGTATTGTTATTTATGCAGTAAACCTATAGAGAGCACCATTTCCTTAAAAAAGAGTATGTCACCTTAAATAGGGTAGCTAGAAAAGAATGTCAAGTAATTTAACATGTTGATAATAAATTGCAAAATACTGATTTAATAAAATTCTAAATGATCAAAGGAAATGCATTTCAGTCCATAGTTTAATCATAGCACATAGTATGAAACAAACAACCCAAGAGAGCTTTCAAAATTATATTTCCTTATACAGATAAAGTAAAAATTAATAAAAGCAAATACATGTTTTGGTCAGGTACCCTGCAAAGGAATGTTGCCTTTTTCTATATTAGTACCTTAATATTTAGAATCTGTGTCTGTATAATGTAAAGGCCACTTGCAAAAAACTACGTAAATGGAATCATTTGCTGGCCTTTGATAAAACCACTTGCTCTGACCTAAGCTGAGAAAAAATGAAGGAACCCCTAAATAGAACTGGAAGCTACTATCATGATCTCTTTTTCCAGATCTTGGCCACAGAATTAACATAGCCTACGTGATTTCCCTTGTGGCTTTGAAGGGGTGGAAATAGTGTATGAAGTAAATTAAATGATAAATTAATACACACTCCCTCTTATTGAAAAGCCCCAAAGGGTTCTTCCAAAGTTTCCTGTGAACAGATACATTCCTGAATATAGGAAACAACTAGTTTTACTGTACTTCTCTATACTTGTTCTTTCTCCAGAAAACCTGTCATTGGAAAACTTAGTTACTTTGAGAACAACATCACTCCTTATTGATCCTAAATTATGGATGTAATAGACAAACAATTTCGATTATTTGACTTGATTCTGTAGAAATGAAACAGTGCTATAATGAAAGGAGAATACTTTTTTAATGAAGTACCAAATTATAAAGGGCATTTTATTTATTTATTTTTATTTTTTCTAAAAGGCATTTTGAAACCCTCTATTATAATGGTGCCAAAATTCTGTAATAAGCAAAAGCCTTGTAAGTAATAGAGACATTAAGAAGCAAAATAAGAATGAAAAATAGATATGAATTAAGAAATAGTTCCTTTAAATGTGGAACTATGAGAGAACAATGGAGGAAACAAATGTAATGAAGTAAACACTAAGGCTAGTGCTTTGTTTTTCTGTAATTATAGTAATAAAATCAGAATCTTTTGGAACCTGTACCCTTCAAATATATGCAGGTCCACAATCCCTTATTTGTAGTTTTAAAATTCATAAAGTTCTGAAAGATGAAATTTTAAAAATAAATTTGTGCAAACTCATTTGCAACAAAATAAGACCTGAATGATGTGAGACCATTCAATCTTTATTTATTTTACTTAGTATACTTTTCATACATTTTCCTGTAGGTATGGTTAAGAGGCTAATGGGAGGCATATAAGATCCTATATAATAAAAGGCTAATATGTAAATCAACCAAATGGTGGAACAACTGGTCGCTATGACGTGAAGTAACCACCAGGGGACAGACGCTCAATGCAGGGCTGCCCCCTGGGTGGTCAGTGCGCTCCCACAGGGGGAGTGCCGCTCAGCCAGAAGCCAGGCTCATGGCTGGTGAGCACAGCAGCTGTGGTGGGAGCCTCTCCTACCTCTGCATCAGTCGGACTTCCCCAGAGGGCTCCCGAACTGCGAGAGGGCACAGGCCAGGCTGAGGGACATCCCCACCCCCACCCCCCGCAAGTGTGCAAATTTCATGCACCGGGCCTCTAGTATGGTATATGCAGCATATTACTTTTCTAAAATATGAAAACTCCTGGTTCCAAACAAATCTGGACTAGGAGTTTCATGTAAAGGATTGTGGCTCAGATTAAATACGATGTAGACATTGATTCAAATAATTGATATAATATAGATGTCTGATTTTCCAAGGTCTGTTTTGGAATAATATAGATTATATTCAATAAAAAAGGAATCACACACATCATTTGGCCGATATTTATTGAACACTCATGGGATAGCACAGTACCATGTAAATGAAGCAATCACCAAATGAGTGTTATTCTGCTATATGTGAACTTCATTCTAAAAGGCACAAATGATTTGCTAACAAATGTTTAACACATTGGTATTTATATTATTTATAATTTTCCCCTGTACTATAGATTACCAGTAACTTTTTAAAGAGATTCTTTAATGAAAATTGTTTTTATTCTTGTTTTTATAGGGTGTTCATAAGAATGGATGCACTGTTTCCTTGCCACATTCCTTATTGCTGTAGCTCATGAACCTACATAATCTTGGGGAAGAGCCTGTGTTTAATGATGACAAACCTGTTACCAGTACAGCAACAACAGTCTAACAGCAAAAACAAATAAAAATAAAGAAGCATTTAAATTTATTTTCAACAAAGAAGCCATTGCAGTCAACAACTTCTGCTGCATTATTTTTCCAAGATGAACCGGTACACAACCATGCGACAGCTGGGGGATGGCACCTATGGGAGTGTGCTGATGGGCAAGAGTAATGAATCTGGGGAGCTGGTGGCCATCAAAAGGTACCATATAGGACCCTGCAAAGTTTACCTTTGAAGCCCATCTTTCTTTTCCTTTGTGTGCTTGCAAATACATGTCTTATATAGACGATCATATATTTTAGTACATCTAGTATTTATTGAGTGCTGAACTAAGCAGTTTACAATAAGCTTTTCTTATGCAGTAGTTTCTACTTTATAGCTAAGGAATTTAAGGCACAGAGAGGTTATTAAGTAATCTCTCCAAGGTCATATAATCAGTGAGCTGCTGAGTGAGGATTTGAATCCAGGCAGAACAGTTCCACAGCTACATTCTTGACTACCATGATGTGTTGCTAATTCTTTATGCTGCCTTTTATTTATTTCCTTACCCCTGTGTATTACACTCTTGTAAAGGCTCAGAATAATCCCTATGGGTTAGTTTAATAAATAAGGAAAACTCTAAGCTTCCCAGGAATCTTCTAGGACATCTCAATAGGAAATTATATTACTAAATGAAAACAGTAGAGCATATAGGGTTTTTATTTTTCATTATCCAACCTTGTAATTTCTACACCTAAAGAAACATTTTTTAGAACATGAATCCTATTTTTTCTTGTCTCCCATTTTGTATGGTGACTAAAAATCCATTCATATAAATAATATAATCTCTATCTATGGTATATATAGTGGAATTACTTTATTACCCTAAATTCACTATTTATAGATTTATCTCTAACTAGTAGCCCTGTGCACGAATCTGTGCCCCAGTAGCTCTCTGCCTGCTGCCCCATCCTCCTATAGCTTCCCCTGCACCCGCCCCCCCCCCCCATAGCTTGCTGCCCTGCTCTCTCCTTAGCTTTTTGCCACCCGCTTGTAGTTCGCTGCCCCACCCTCCTGCAGATCTGATCGTTATACAGTTGGTCGGTTGGTTGGTTGGTATGCCTCAAGGTGTAACGGATAATTAGCATATTCCTTTCTTATTATATAGGATGGTAACAAACATTAGCATGGAAGAGGGGAAGTAAAAACAAAATTCAAGAAAGCTATTTCTAAAGTTTGGTTACTTCTGAATTATTGTTGATTTAAATAAATCAGTTAACTTTATGGGCCTCTTGTTTAAAGCTGAGGTAATGATATACAAGTTGTCAGACAAAATATTTTACTAAATTTGCTGCCAAAATTTGTCATTTCTTTCCCCACTCCATCTAATTATAGTATTTCATATTTATGTTTTAAGTTCTAGAAGGAGGAAGGGACTTTTGGAAGGAGCCCTTCAAGAGAAGCACAATAAAACTGATTAAGAGAAATGTAAGAATTCATCCAGAAAGGAAGATTAATTCTTTCACCTTTGTGTTAAAGCAGAATTTCAGATATGACAAAGTTGCAAACTTGTACCAAATAGCCTTGAGATATATAGAAGGGCGGTGATTTGTTTTTAAGGAGGAGGGAAGAGTGATACCATAGCTTGCCGAAAGTGAACTAATACCAGTAAGAAAGCCAACGGTGTAATTTGTGTTTTCAAGTTCTTAGTCCCCGTACACTAAACTAACTTTTTTAAATTTCAGGATGAAGAGAAAGTTCTATTCTTGGGATGAATGTATGAACTTGAGAGAAGTTAAGGTAAAATCCTAGAGGTGAAATGAACAGGAAAAGGCCTTAGCTCTACCTCACACCTCTTTCATTTCTGAGGATGGTGGCTAAGGAGACTAGTCTCTCTGTAGGAAGCAGTACAACAATAATTGTATTTTTTCCTTTTTCCTTTATCTTTCTAAAGTAATTTCTCATCAGAATGTCAGTAGAGAATAGAAAATAACTATAACCATATATTTGAAAGTACACTCCCACTTGTAAAAGAGCATTTTAACTTATATTATCAAAGGAAAGACCACTTTTTAATTCACTATATACCATTTCTTTATATTTTATGCTGTATGACTTCTATAAATTTTTTTGGAGACTTTTGCATGGGATTTTAGATAGTAAAATCAGAATAAAGGTAAACCTAGTTAATCGACTGAGAAAAAAGTGACATATTGTTGACATGGTTTATTTTCACACTTACATTCATTGCTTAAAACAGTTTACTGCTTACTTTAAATAGGTGTTCTAAGATTTTTTAGACATAAATATTGTAGCTGTTAAAACTTAATTCATTAATGAATGCATAAGAAATAGACTAGTACTTAAGATCATTATCATACCTAGCATTGATGAGATTTTGCCAACTTCTATAACTTTGCTATAAGAATGTTATTGCTTATTTGCTGTGTTGCAGTCTCTGAAGAAACTTAATCATGCCAACGTGATTAAACTAAAAGAAGTTATCAGAGAAAATGACCATCTTTATTTTATATTTGAATATATGAAAGAAAACCTCTATCAATTAATGAAAGACAGGTATGTCTGTATTTTATGAAAATTATATTTTCCCCATTATCTTGATACCCCATAAATTTCAGATTCCTTCAATATGTCACAATTTAAAATGTTCAGATTTATCTCTCCAAAAGGTGGATTTAAATTAATTAGTTATCATCATCAAAGGATAATATCTAACATTGAAGAACTAGCTATGACATAGCCACCATTTTTTTCCTGCTATAATCTTTTAAAAGTCAGAATTAATGTTTCATAAAAACACACATACTATCTATCTATACTTTTTGAAACAAAGATCTATTTATAATTTAATACTCAGTAGTAAAACGGGTCTTGGGCAAAACTGAGAAAATTATCTTTATTCCTCTCCCAAGTATCTTGTGAAAGGTTAGTGAAAGAATGGATGGAGGAATGGGTAGTTTTCTAAAAAGGATCTCATTAATTAAAATGCTTAAGTGAATGGTAAAACGTAATGTTGCCCATCCCAAGGAAATTCTCATTTTAATTTTTAAGCCTATGAACAGAATCTAAAGAGGAAAGTTTCAGTCATCTGCCATGAGCTTCGGAGATTAATATTTTATTTTTTTAAATATATTTTTATTGACTTTAGAGAGGGAATGAGAGGGAGACAGAGAGATGAAACATCAATGAGGAGAGAGAATCATTGATTGGCTGCCTTCTGTATGCCCACTCCTCCTTCCCCCCAACTGGGGATTGAGCCCACAACCCGAAACCTGGGCATGTGCCCTGACCATAGAATCGAACCGTGACCTCCTGGCGCTCAACCACAGAGCCACACAGGCAGGGTGGGGAGGATAATATTTTGGAGGTAGCTTCCAGTCACATCTGAGAGATTAATGTCCAAAATTTTGTCTGCTTTTAAAGCCAGAGTTGAACAATCTTCAGATACTTTAGAAATAAATTTCCCAGTAGAATGATGTTGATTTCTTTCTCGGTATTTCTTTCGTACACACATATACGCAAGGCCTCAGGATGATGAGGAAATTTTTCTTTAATCATATTTTTCTGTCATTCAAAAAAATACTGATTGAATGCCTATGTTTTTCCAAGCTGATATCATCATAACATTAATAGCAGTTAAAGTAAAAGTAAAAAGATTTCTACCTCCCAAATCAGTATTTATTTTCTAGAGTTCTTTCTAGCTCTTCTATACAAGCATGCATGATTTTTGCATGTTGTAATTTTAGTGGTGATACTATTTTATTTGATTCATTCACTTACAGGCATTTTTTAATGCTAATATATAATCTTCATAATTACAGTATGTTCTGTTAAATATACCAAGCTTTAGTTAATTCTAAACTATTTTAAAAGAAATAACTATCATTGGCAGAATAGTTTGGTAATTATAGCGCATAATGTTGATAGAATTATTTTGTAGCCATTAAAGGTAATAATTATATAAGATTATAAGTAGATAAAAATCAGAAATCAAAATTATATCTATGTAACATTGACACAATATAAAAGTTATACATGCAAATGGATTAGAATTGCATTAGAATACTGAAAAATCAAAATAGTTTTTAATTAGGTGGTGAAATTATGGGTAATCTTAACTTTTTGGCTTCTAATTGCTGTTTAAAATATATGAAATGATAAACATATGCGTGATATATTGAAATGTACTTGTTGAAGAAAAAATCAAGTACATATAAATATATGTCAGTGGAAGTAGTTAATTAATAGCAAATAAGCACTAAAAAGAATCAATTTTGGAATTTCATTATTCAATTCTGCTTTTCTAAATTAAATGGAAATAAAAGTGATATTTAGAAAATTATTCACTATCAAAGGTACAAATTTAATCATTAACAAGTGTATATGGTAAAGGGCTGTTTGAAATTACGTGGTAATTTTACACTTGGTTTTTGGTAGCTTAACTTCCTGGAACATTGTTTTGTGGATCCAGATTAATTTAAAAGCCTTTTTTGTTCAAGTAAACATTTACATTTCAATTGGAGACCAGTATACATTAACCTTTGTTCTGATACTATAAACTGTACCTTCAGCATATAGCATTCTTTTTGCAAAATTAAATTATTGGCAAGAATAAAAATATTTTGTTTCTTTTAAAATGTATAGTTTATGAAAGTGAATTTTTAAAATATTTCAATACTATATGATCAATAGCATTTTTAGGCCCTGGCTGGGTAGCTCAGTTGGTTAGAGCATCACCCATTATGCCAAGGTTATGGGTTCCTTCCCTGGTCAGGGTGTGTGTGTGTGTGTGTGTGTCTGTTCTCTTTCTCTCTCTTCTTTTTCAAGACAAAATTAATTGACAAATAAAATATTTTTAAATACTATTCCCAAATTGATCAGTGTTTCTTTCTCTGTTGTTTGCTTCTAGCCCATGTGGTGGGACATTTTAAAATACTACATAAACATATAATACAGTTAATAATATAATGTTAAAAAAATAGGCCTTTTCCCATATGTTGAACGCTCAAATAAACATTCTAAATTAATCCTGTCAATCATGCTGAAATAAAGATGTTAGAAAATGTTGAAATTACAATAAAGTTGAAAAACTTTAAAATGATTATTTCCAAAACATAGTATGGCTTCAGGGTCAAAGAAGAATTAATTCAGCACCAAATAATTAATGTTGGTCACATTAATTTGTGGTATACTATTGATTAATATTTGTCAGCCTTAATTTAGCTTTTATTTGGATCTTACTTTTGGCCTTGTGTAAATACCATTTAAGCTGCACTGTCCAATGCAGTAGCTACTAGTCACATATGGCCATTTTGAAGTGTGGCTAGTCTGGATTGAGCTATAAGTGTAAAATAAATTACACATCAGATTTTAAAAACTTAGAACAAAAGATAGAATGTAAATTCATTAGTAATTTATTTATATTAATTGCATATTAAAGTAATATTTTGTATATATTGGGTTAAGTAAAACATTTTTAAACACGTAAGTGGTTCTCATTTGTGTCTCATATTTTTACTAGAGGCCTGGTGCACGAATTTCATGCACTGGGGGGGGGTCCCTCAGCCCAGCCTGCACCCTCTCTAATCTGGGACCCCTCGGGCGATGTGCCTCTCACAATCCAGGACTGCTGGCTCCCAACCGCTTCCCTGCCTGCCAGCCTGATCACCCCCTAACCACTCCCCTGCCAGCCTGATCGACTCCTAACTGCTCTCCTGCCAGCCCGATTGCCCTCAACCGCCCTCCCCTGCTGGCCTGATCTCCCCCAACTGCCCTCCCTTGCAGGCATGGTCCCCCCCAACTGCCCTCCCCTGCTGACCTGATTGCCCACAACTACCCTCCCCTGCTGGCCATCTTGTGGCAGCCATCTTTGACCACATGGGAGCGGCCATCTTGTGTGAAGACATGAGGGTCAATTTGCATATTACTTCTTTATATATAGGATTGGACAGTACCAATGCACACTGTACAACTGAAGCAGTTATGTCCTTAAAACTCAAAGCCTACATACATGGTACAGATTTGCATACTTGGCTTCTCTGATAGTTATGAGTTTTCCAATTTACTTTGCTCCTCTTGAGACAGTTTAGAATTTAGCTATAGAATTTAGCTATTTGAGTTTTTACCACCCAGTGAGACAGAAACAATTCTAATTTTCACTTCTGAAATTTATGATCTTTAGCACTATGAAATTGTACATCATACCTTTATTATGAGGCCACAGAGGCTTCAAGGAAGGAGGAACTCTCTTATTGCTTTTGGTTGGTTGGTTAGCAGTGTTAGATGACTGTTTGTTTCATTTCTTCACAGAAACAAGTTGTTCCCTGAGTCAGTCATCAGAAATATTATGTACCAAATATTACAAGGGCTGGCATTTATCCATAAACATGGTAGGTTTCTTTTAAGTTTCACTTCCTGCCTCTTTGGATTATTGTCAAGATTATGCACAGGAATTGTATATAACTGTTAAAACACTATTATATTTGGATAACTGCAAGTTTGGAGTATGTATGTGCCTACACATATTGACATTTTGTTTAAGTAATTTAGAATTTTTATTCTATATAAAATAAAATTTCTATAATCTATAATTATCTTCCTTTATAGTGGAATTTTTTAACAGTTTGATCATCATCAGCCTTTAGTCTGTCATCATAAACCCATCCTGCAACCTTATTCCCCCTAATTTTACCATAGAAATAAAAAAATTAGCCCTGGCTGGTTTGGCTCAGTGGATGGAGCATCGGCCTGCGCACTGAAGGGTCCCAGGTTCGATTCTGCCCGGGAGCACATGCCTGGGTTGTGAGCTCGATCCCCAGTAGGGGGCATGGAGGAGGCAGCCAATCGGTGATTCTCTCTCATCATTGATGTTTCTATCTCTCTCTCCCTCTCCATTCCTCTCTAAAAATTAATAAAATATATTTTAAAAATTATATATACATATATATATATGCATATACATATGTGTGTGTGTGTATACTAAGTGGCCAGATTATTATGATCTCTTAATGCATAATAATATGGCCACTCAGAGTGTGTGTGTGTGTGTGTATATGACGCCCGGTGCATAAATTCGTGCATGGGTGGGGTCCAGCCAGCCTGGCTAGGGGGAGGGGACATGGGCAATTGGCCGGCCTGCCTGCTGGTCGAATTCCTGGTCGAGGGGACAATTTGCATATTAGCCTTTTATTATATAGGATACATATATATGGCCCCACTTTTGGAAAAGATGGGAATGCTTCCATGTACCAAGACCAATTATTAATATTTAAGTAGTTTAAATAACCTGTGCTATGATAATTTATAGTTTCCCTTGGTATTTACATTTAGTTATCTCTATTCTTTGAGTGAAATTAAAGCAAGTGATCTTACTTTATGAATTTCTTATTTATGTAATCTTAATTTATATAGTTTTTTGCATATCTATCAAACCAGAACAATTACTCCAAAAAGTTAGTATGGCATTATTTTTAAAAAATCAGCAAACATTTGTTTAGAATCACTACATATGTGGATATTAAATTAGAAAGATTTTTGCTATACCATTGCTGCATTCTGAACATAAGCATTCGAAAGACACCATCATTAGTCTCCTTTCATGTTTCATTCCATATTTTATATTTTCTTTTTCCTTTAACTGCTACAGGAAATAATTTATTTTCTAAAAATGTGATGTGGAATTCTATAGAAGCATTGTAAGAACATTACTGAATCCCCAGTTGTTTGTCTTCTGTAAACTGTTAAAGATTTTAAAAGTCTAAAACCCATGCTAACATGCTACAACCCATTGGTAAAAGTCAGTTGTTTGTTAATTACATGGAAATAAACAGTGTATATGCTTTTTTAATTTTTCATGATAGATTCCTGATCTTCAACCCAAAATATAGAACTGGGTGAATATAACATGCCACTGAAACTGCTCAGCATGTTAACTCTTGCTATTTGCCTGAGTTACTTTATGCTACTGAAGCCAGTGATATGGAAAATCAAAAGCCTCATGGATTGTTTGATTTTTGGAAAGAGTTTTCTGTTTTATTGTAATAAAATCCAGGCTAGTAATGAAATTATTTTAGTTTCCTTGGATATATATTAACTATTAGGCTAGTAATACAATTGTTTTAGTTTCCTTGGATATGTATATACTATCAGCAACTTCAGAGGACAAGGGATTAAAGAAAGTTAGCTTGGGATTTTAAAATTTCTGCTGAAAGTAAAAACATGAATAATCTAGAGTTAGCTATATAATTGACTACACAGTGATTTGGGACTCTAAAATTAATAGAGCTCTTGTCCTGCCAGTGTTGCTCAGTGGTTGAGTATTGACCTATGAACCAGGAGGTCACAGTTCAATTCCTGGTCAGGGCACATGCCCTGGCTGTGGGCTTGATCCCCAGTGGGGGACATGCAGGAGGTAGCCAATCAATCATTCTCTCTCATCCTTGATGTTTCTCTCTCTCTCTCCCTCTTCCTTCCTCTCTGAAATCAATAAAAATATATTTTAAAAGAATAATAGAACTTTTAACAAAACTTTATTTCACTGTAGTAGATAAGCATCCCAGATGCAATATTTTGAGAAAATACTTTTTAAATAGGACCAAGTTTCCAATATATTTATATTAGTGACCTGGTGCAGGAAATTCATGCACATTAAAAGGGGATTAATTAGAGGAAATAATTTAATATTGCTATTTGCCCTTTCTCTATAATAGAAGTGTCACAGATGAAAGAAAATTAGTAAAATGTATATGAAAACCTTCCTCCTGTCAGAGTCTGGGGCTCACCACGGGACCCAGAGTCAAGTCCCCACCCACCCACATGCACTTCAAAATCGCATGAGACCCAGACCCAGCCAGCCTCCCCACATTGGGCTAGATCCAGACCCTGCCATTCCCACCCTTGTCAAGCCCTGCGGGGCAGGTGGTATAGCCTCAGGTCCCCTGACCCGGTGCCAGGACGGGGGTGTGGCCTGAGGTCCCCCAGCCCAGACTGAGGCGGGGGGGCGTGCCTTGAGGTCCTCCATCAAGCCCCGCCAGGTGGGGGACACAGCCTGAGATCCCCTGTCAAGCTCCGCTGGGTGGAGGGCATGGCCTGAGGTCCCCCCATCAAGCCCCGCCAGGCGGGGGGGCGCAGCCTCAGGTCCCCGGGCCCAGCACCAAGAGGGGGGGCAGCCTCAGGTCCCTCATCAAGCCCCATCAGCAGGGGGGCGCAGCCTCAGGTTCCCCGTCAAGCCCCGCTGGGCAGGGGCGTGGCCTGAGTTCCCCTGACCCAGCACTGGGGGGGGCACCTTGAGATCCCTCGTCAAGCCCTGCTGGGTGGGGGGAATGGCCTGAGGTCCCCTGTCAAGCCCAGCCAGGCAGAGGGGCACAACCTCAGGTCCCCTGGCCTGGTGCTGGGGTGGGGGGTATAGCCTGAGGTCCCCTGTAAAGTCCTGCCAGGCAGGGGGTGCAGCCTGAGATCCCCAGCCCAGCACCAGGACAGGAAGCGCACCTTGAGGTCCCCCGTCAAGCCCCGCCAGGTGGGGGGCGCATTCTGAGGTCCCCTGTCAAGCCCTGCCAGGCAGGGGGTCTGAGGTCCCCCAGCCTGGTTCTGGGTTGGGGGCATGGCCTGAAGTCCCCTGTCAAGCCCCACCTGGTGGGGGGTGCGGCCTGAGGTCCCCTGGCCTGGCGCTGGGGTGGGGGGAGCAGCCTGAGGTCCCCTAGGAAGTGCACCTTGAGGTCCCCTGTCAAGCCCTGCTGGGCGGGGGGTGTGGCCTCATGTCCCCTGACTTGGCACTGGGGCTGGGGTGTGGCCTGAGGTCCCCTGTCAAGCCCCACAGGGGTGGGGGAGGGCATAGCCTCAGTTCCCTGCTGATTGCTCGTTAAGGCCTCTTATGGGAACTTGACCTCAGCTGTGGGTGCAGCCATCTTTGTGATGGAGTGATAGTCAATTAGCATATTCCCTCTTTATTAGATAGGATTAATGAGGATGGGGAAAATGTGAACTGTACAAATATATAATTGGTTTTATTCTATGATTTTATGGATTAATGTCACTCTACCATCACATGTGTTCCCATTCCTGTCTTCATATTATAAAAGTGAAATGTATTTCTCTTGGAAGTTAGTGAAATGGATCGTAACAACTATTTTGAGTAAGAAGTACCAGGTAAACTGAGTTCAGAACTGTTAGGATTTCACAAATATAGAGCCCACACTGGCTTTGATGGAATTAAGAGAATTTAGGCTCAAACAGTCTCCCTAGCCCAAAGCTATGTGAAAAACCTCTCATGATGATCACTACAACCGATGACCATGTTTCAAGGACATTAGAACACATCTGTGTACAAGCAGTGTGCTGTAGATCTCCCATAGAAATTTGCAAAGAGGGCTTTCATGTTTTTCTTCTTCCTGGGCTTTCTGCCTCATTTTTATTGGGCTACCTTCTATCTTCCATAGCTAATTTATTTAATATACTACAAGCCCAGTGCACGAAAATTATGCAACTGGGCGGGGGGGGGGGTGTCCCTCAGCCTGGCCTGTGCCCTCTTGCAGTCCAGGAGCCCTCAGGGGATGTCTGACTGCCACGGAGGCAGGAGAGGCTCCTGCCACTGCTGCTGAGCTTGCCAGCCTGCTGTGAGCCCAACATCTGGCTGAGTGGTGCTCCACCTGTGGGAGCACACTGACCCCCAGGGGGCAGCTCCTGCCTTGAGCGTCTGCCCCCTGGTGGTCAGTGCATGTCATAGCAACCAGTCGTTCCACTGTTTGGTCGATTTGCATATTAGCCTTTTATTATATAGGACTAGTGGCCCAGTGCACAAACTTTATGCACAAGGGGGTGTCCCTCAGACCCACCGGCACGCTTTCCAATCTGGGACCCCTCAGGGGATGTCCAATGCCAGTTTAGGCCCGATCCCACAGGGCCTAAATCAGCAGTCGGACATCCCTCTCGCAATCCGGGACCACTGGCTCCTAACCAACCGCTCACCTGCCTGCCTGCCTGACCACCCCTAACCTCTCTGCCTGCCGGCCTGCTCGCCCCCAAATGCCCCATCCCCGGTGGCCTTCTTGCCCCCAACTGTCCCCTCACTGGCCTGATCACCTCAACTCCCTACCTGCTGGCCTGCTCACACCCAACTGCCCCCCCTGCCAGCCTGCTTGCCCCCAACTGCCCCCCCACCGGCCTGCTCACCCCCAACTGCCCCCCTATGGCCTGCTTGCCCCCAACTGCCCCCCGCCAGCCTGCTCACCTACAACTACCCCCCCACTGGCCTGATCACCCCCCAACTGCTCCCCACTGCTGACCTACTTTCCCCCAACTTCCCCTCCCTGCCCTCCTGATCACCCCCAACTGCCCTCCCCTCCTGGCCTGGTTGCCCCTAACCACATCTGCCTTGGCCCCACCACCATGGCTTTGTCCAAAAGGTCTCCCGGAAGGTCTCCTGGTCTAATTAGCATATTACCCTTTTATTAGTATAGGTAGTGGCCCAGTGCATGAAATTTGTGCATGGGAGGGGTCCCTCAGACCAGCCTGCACCCTCTCCAATCTGGGACCCTTTGGGTGATGTCCAACTGCCAGTTTAGGCCTGATCCCACAGGGCCTAAAACCGGCAGTCAGACATCCCTCTCACAATCGAGGACCGCTGGCTCCTAACCGCTCACCTGCCTGCCAGCCTGATCGCCCCCAACTGCCCCTGCTGCCGGCCTTCTTGCTACCTATTGCCCCCTCCTGCTGGCCTGCTCAGCCCCAACTGCCCCCCCCCACTGGCATGCTTGCCCCAAACTGCCCCTCCCACTGGCCTGATCACACCCAACTGCCCCCCCTGCCAGCCTGCTTGCCCCAATTGCCCCCCCTGCTGGCCTGATCACCCCTAACTGCCTCTGCCCTGCCACTATGGCTTTGTCTGGGCGGCGGCCAAGGAGCTGGCTGGGGTGACCAAGGAAGTCAAGCCTCCCGCCAGCTCCAGCCTGCTCCATGGCTCCAGCCGGCATCGCCATCTTTGTCCCGTCAATTTGCATATTCCCTCTTTATTGGCTGTGCTGCCATCTTTATTGCAAAGTGACAGTTAATTTGCATATTACTCTTTTATTAGATAAGATTGGTAAATAAGCATTTTTTTAAAATACGTTTTTATTCATTTCAGAGAGAGGAAGGGAGAGGGAGAGAGAGAGAGAGACATCAATGATGAGAGAGAATCACTGATCAGCTGCACATCCTCCACTGGGGATCAAGGCCTCAACCCGGGCATGTGCCCTGACTGGGAATTGAACTGACAACCTCCTGGGTCATAGGTCAGTGCTCAACCACCAAGCTATGCCAGCCGGGCTAAATAAGCATTTTGATTATCATGTTTTTCAATAAAGCAGCTCCCAGGAAAGAATTGAGCTATTTTTAAAAATTAAATAAATCTTTATTGTTTAGATTATTATAATTGTTCCGCTTTTTTCCCCCCATAGCTCCCCTCCACCCGGTTCCCACCCCACCCTCTGCCCTTACCTCCCCACCACTGTCCTCATCCAAAGGTATACAACCTTTGTCCAGTCTCTTCCCGCACCCCCCGTACCCTTTTCCCCCTGAGAATTGTCAGTCCACTCCCTTTCTGTGCCCCTGATTCTATTATATTCACCAGTTTATCCTGTTCATCAGATTCTTTATTCACTTGATTTTTAGATTCACTTGTTGATAGATATGTATTTGTAGTTCATAATTTTTATCTTTACCTTTTTCTTCTTCTTCCTCTTCTTAAAGAATACCTTTCAGCATTTCATATAATACTGGTTTGGTGGTGATGAACTCCTTTAGCTTTTTCTTATCTGTGAAGCTCTTTATCTGCCCTTCTATTCTGAATGATAGCTTTGCTGGGTAGAGTAATCTTGGTTGTAGGTTCTTGCTATTCATCACTTTGTAGATTTCTTGCCACTCCCGTCTGGCCTGCATAGTTTCTGTTGAGAAATCAGCTGATAATCATATGGGTGCTCCCTTGTGGTAATTAACTGTTTTTCTCTTGCTGCTTTTAATATTCTCTCTTTGTCTTTTGCTCTTGGCTTTTTAATTATGATGTGTCTTGGTGTGGTCCTCTTTGGATTCCTTTTGTTTGGGGTTCTGTGCGCTTCCTGGACTTGTAAGTCTATTTCTTTCACCAGGTGGGGGAAGTTTTCAGTCATTATTTCTTCAAATAGGTTTTCAGTATCTTGCTCTCTCTCTTCTTCTGGCACCCCCATAATTCTGATGTTGGTATGCTTGAAGTTGACCCTGAGGCTCCTTACACTATCTTCAAATTTTTGGATTCTTTTTTCTTTTTGCTTTTCTGGCTGAGTGTTTTTTGCCACTTTGTATTTCAGATCTTTGACTTGATTTTTGCAGTCCTCTAGTCTGCTGTTAGGTCTCTGTATAATATTTTTTATTTCAGTCAGTGTATGCTTAATTTCTAGTTGGTTCTTTTTCATATCCTCAAGGGTCTCGCTAAATTTATCAGCCTTTTCTAGGAAATTCTTGAAAAACCTTATAACCGCGGTTTTGAACTCTATATCCAGTCGTTTGCTTTCCTCCATTTCTTTCGTTTGTGATCTGTTTCTTTGTCTCTGCATTTTCGCTGCTTCCCTGAGTTGGTAGGGTAGCTTTGTGTGCTAGGTGTCCTATATGGCCCAGTGGGTCGGTCTCCCCAGTTAACCTGGGGTGGATACTCTTGGTGCACCCCTTTGTGGACTGTGTGTACAGCTTTGTTGTAGTTAAGTTTTGATTGTTGTTGGTATCACTGGGAGGAATTGACCTCCAGGCCAATTGGCTGTGAGGATCAGCTGTGTCTACACCAGGAGAACTTCTGTGCTGGAGACAGCCTTATGAGATAAGACTTGCAAAATTGCAAAAGCCTCTGTGCTCAGCTTGGATGGGGCGGAGTCTCAGGGCTAAACAGACAGCCTTGGCTTCCCATCAGCCCTGCCCTATGAGGCCCCTGGGTCTCAGTGTCCCTCAGTAATCACTGCAAGCACCTCTGAGAGAAAGCCACTCTCAAGTTTCGCCCACTGCCAGACAGTCCAGTTTCTCCCCCAATGAATCTGGATTCCCAGATTCTGGTCTGGAACTGGAGTTCAGCTCAGTTGGGAGCTTCCATCTTTCTTCCACTAGAGAAAGCCAGCAGCACACTCAGCAGTCAGTTCTCTCTGCACGCACTCACGCATGCGCCTCCAGACCTCTGCCTTTCACAGCTCCATTGAGTTTCCATGCACTCCTCTCTTTTCCCGACAGTTCAAACCCCCCCGCCTCCCCGTATGAGCCTGGGACCCCAGGGTCTCGCCCAGAACTGGGGTTCAGTGCAGTCGGAACTTGGGTTCAGTGCAGTTGGGTGCTTCCGTCTCTCTCCCGCTAGAGAAAGCTAGCCAGACACTCAGCTGCCCATCCTCTCCACACGCATGTCTCTGTACCTCAGCCTTTTGCAGCTCCTCTGAGTCTCCGTGTACCCTTCTCTTTCCTTCTAGTTGTAGAATTTCCACTCAGCCAGCTTTCCTGTGGTTCTGGATGATGTCCGTTCTGTCTTTTAGCTGTAGTTTTGAAATTGTTATGCGAGGCAGCAGTTTAGGTATTCACCTATGCTGCCATCTTGATTTCTCAGAATTGAGCTATTAAATAAAATATTTTTTAATTAAGAAATTGGTTAAAATGTATGGAGTTCTATTTTTGTTTAGTAGACTTTTCCAGTAAGTGATTATACTCAAGGATTCTCATGTTAAATGTGATAGACCAGTAGTAAGAGCAGCTTTATCAACTGAAGTCTGATTACACAGCCCTCCTCAAGTCTTAATTGGGCTACTTCTCTCTCTCAGTCTCCTCATCTGTTATAAACAGTGATCATAAAATCAACCACCTTAAGTTTGTTTTGCAAATTAATGGAGATTATCATAATGTGACAGTATCTAGCCAGTTCCTAAATTTACTGGATTCACAATAGAAATGCATGCTATTTTTAATGACCTTATATTGTGTGTACTTTCTTGCCAAATTATTTTGAAAGCAGAGTCTCTACTTCCCATCACTTGTTAGACAATAAACATGGTTGTTCCCTACCCACCCCCCACCGCCCAATTCACATTCCTAGTTATAATAGAGAAGCTCAGTTCTATTTGTTTATAAGTCAAATACATTTAAATATGATAACTTATTATTGTTATTACCAGGTTTTTTTCATAGGGATATGAAGCCAGAAAACTTACTTTGTATGGGTCCAGAACTTGTGAAAATTGCTGATTTTGGACTTGCAAGAGAATTAAGATCCCAGCCACCATACACTGATTATGTATCTACCCGGTGGTGAGTAGTTTCATGCAACTCTCCAGAGGCAAATGTCTATGTTGAAGTTTTCCTCCAATGGATTGTGACATCATTTGGAGATTTCATATCCAGTATTTAAAACAAAATAAAGAAGTGACTTTGTATTCTTTGGAGAAAAAGGATTGGTTCAGAGTATACTAAATTATGAAATAAGAGAAGGAAAAAGGATTTCATTCATTCATTCAGCAAATATTTCTTGAACACCTACTATGTGCCAGATACTATCTTAGGCACTAGGAACACAGAAGTGAACTAAACAGGAAAAAAAAAACACACTGCCTCATACACAAATAAGTTACAAATATCATGAATTACCAATAGAAAGACTTAACACGTGTTCATCAAAACACATGTAATAGTCCCAAACTTCAAACTACTCATATCACCAGTGGCATGATATATTCACCCAGTGAAATGCTTTACAGCTATAAAAATGAAAGGTCTATAACTACATGCAACAATATGGATAAATCTTTCAGATATAATATTGAGAGCAAGAGACCATACTGTATGACCATTCCTAAAGAGGGAATATGCAAATTTACTATCGCTCCGCTACAAATAAGGTGGGGCCCACAACCAAGAAGGAGGGAATATGTAAATTGAGGGTCACTCTGTAACAAAGATGGAGATGGCCGGGCTGGACGCTTGCATCATTGCCATGGTGACAACGTAGGCGTTCCGCCCTACCCCACCCGCGGAGGGCCTGTGGGCAGCATGCAGGCGCTGAGGCATGGAGCAGCCAGGGCGGGGCATGACGCGCAAAGAGCCTGTGGACCACGGAGAGCCTCTGGGTGGGGGGAGGCAGGCTGGCAGAGGGCGGCCTGTAATCCCCACATGGCGGTGGCAGCCATGAGCATGCCAAGCAGAGCCTGCGGGCAAGCTGAAGTAGCGCCTGCAGGCCATCAGTGCCGAGGAGTCCCTGTGCAAGTCCCGCCTCCTTGCCCAGAAGGTGCGCGATCAGAGGGACAGCCACCATGGCGGGCCAGATTGATGTCCTCCTGGCCACGCCATCCTCTCCCCCCACCCCGCCATGTGAATGTCCCCCAGCGCGCTGTCACCCACGAGCGCTTGCAACAGTCCCAGACCATGGCGTGTGCAAGTTCTCCCCCCACCCCTCCGCCACACTTCCATCAACCCCATCATGCCTACATCCCCCACAGGACATGCACACATCCCCTCTGGCATGCTCACGTCCTTTGGAGAGTGTCTGGGTGTTCTGGGTGCTGAGGGTGGGCGCCTGTGAGATGACAGTAACAGGGTGGTGTGGTGATGCCCTGTTCCCGCGGAGGCCAGTGCGGCGACAAGATCACCTCCGTGGGGCTAATGCAGGTGCTGAGGCAGGAGCAG
This sequence comes from Corynorhinus townsendii, assembly GCA_026230045.1. NCBI lineage: Eukaryota > Metazoa > Chordata > Mammalia > Chiroptera > Vespertilionidae > Corynorhinus > Corynorhinus townsendii. The sequence goes on along the minus strand of JAPDVU010000002.1, from coordinate 135,207,182 downwards.
GTGCGGACAGACACACCTGGTGGGCACGGGGGGCCTCCTTGAGGTGCCTTCTGTCAGTGTTCAAGATCGGGAACCCAGAGGAGGCGAGGAGTTCCGTCCTCTCACTGAAACAGTGGGATAGTCGGGGTGACTGCAGAAGAGGAATGTGCACTTTGGGTGCCAGCACCCATGAGCCAAGGCTGCCCTGACTGAGCCTCGCTCATTCCGGGCCTAGCACACTCCTGCCGGGCAGCGGGTGACAGGACATGCTTTTCCGAGTTAATGAGAGAAAATATTGATTCTCCCACTGCCTGCAAAGGTGGAAAGCAGAGTGAGGAAACATGCAGGGAGTGAGCGAGGTTCCCTGTCTGGGGGTTCCAAATCTGCTGTTGGTTCCTTTCACCACTGACTAGAGATATACAGGGTATCCCACCAAAATGTATACACACTTTGAATACCTACTAATTCCAATGGGTTTAAGCATGAAAAGAAAGAAACAACAATGGAGCTATCATCTGTTAAAAGTGCAGTTGGACATCCCCCGAGGGATCCTGGATTGGAGAGGGTGCAGGCGAGACTGAGCCCCTTCCTCCCCCCATGCACGAATTTCGTGCACCGGGCCTCTAGTTTATATAAAGTGTAAAAATAATGAAAACAAATCTATGCTGTTAAATAAGTCAGGATAGCGGTTACATGGCAGAGGTGGGAAGGGTAGTAGTGACTGGAAGCTTGCAGAAGAGGGGCCTTCTGGGATGCCGATAATATTCAGTTTCTTGATCTGGATTCTGGGACCATGGGTGTTTTGTTTGTGAAAAGTCATCAGTCTGTACTCTTACGATATGTACATTTTTCTGTATGTATGTTATACTCCAGTAAGAATAAGAATATTTGTATATCAAATGTAGAAAAATAAAATATGTAAAGGGACAGGGAATTGGGGGAGATAAGGGGAGAAAAAGAATGCTGCTATTGTAAATAGAGGGTCTCGCTGAGAAGGACCTGGGAAGACATGCCTGGTAAGCAGGAGCTTTTCTGGGAGAGAAAATGCTGAGGGGAAAGGCGTTGATACTGGAGCACCATGTGTGGATTCTGCAAAGCACAGAATGAATAAGGAGGGTGGTAGTAGGAAATGAGGTGAGTGTTTGGGGACACCGATCTCATAGGTCAGTGGTCAGCAAACTCATTAGTCAATAGAGCGGCGAGCTGCAGTTTGCCGGCCACTGTCATAGGTCAATGAAAGGACTGTAATGGCTTTTTAATCTGAGTGGGGAACCCTTGCAGGATTTTGAGAATAGGTTAGACATGATCTGACATGTTTTAAAAGTATCACTCTAGCTGTTGTATTGAAAATAGATTTTAGCCCTAGCTGGTTTGGCTCAGTGGATAGAGCATTGGCCTGAGGACTGAAAGGTCCCAGGTTAAATTCCGGTCAAGGGCACATACCTCGGTTGCAGGCTCCCTGCCCTAGGGCCACATGCAGGAGGCAACCAATCAATGTGTCTCTCTCACATTGATACTTCTCTCTCTCTCTCTCTCTCTCTCTCTCTCTCTCTCTCTCTCTCTCTCTCTCTCTGTCTCTCCCTCTCCCTTCCACTCTCGCTGAAAACCAATGAAAAAAAATACCCTCAGTTGAGGATTAAATAATGATAATAACAATAACAATAAAGAAAATAGATTATAGAGGAGCAAGGACAGAAGCAGGGAAACTGTTCTAATAATTTGAGAAGGAAATGATAGTGACTTGGATCTGGTGGCTGCAGAGGTAGTGAGAGATGTAGGATGCTGGGTATGTTTTTAAAGTAGAGCACACATGAGTTCCTGATAAATCAGATGTCAAGACTCCAAGTTTTTCCCCTGAATAACTGGAATGATGGAGTTAGGACTAATTGAGATAGGGAATGCTAGGGAATGGTGAGGGAGGTGGAGGAAGCACAGTTCAGTTTTGGGTGGGTGAATGTATATGAGACAAACGGGGAGATGTCAGAGTAGATAGCTGGATATATGATCTGTAGTTTAGGAGAGAGAGCTGGGCTGAAGATGTAAAGTTAGAAGACCTCAATGTTAAAAAGCACAAGATTGAATGAAGTCACTAAGGGAAAAAATGTAGTTAGAGAAAAGAAGAGGTCAGAAGACTGAGCTAGATAGAGTAACAATTTGTCCCTGTTTGCCCAGGACAGTCTCAGCCAATGCCTGTTTTCCTTTTCTCTTTATTAAATACTAGAGGCCTGGTGCACGAAATTTGTACACTCAGGGGTGTGTGGAGGGGGCCCCTCAGCCTGGCCTGCAACCTCTTGCAATCTGGGAGCCCTCGGGTGATATCCGACTGATGGCTTAGGCCCGCTCCCTGCTATCAGTCGGACATCCTTAGTGCTCCGGCAGAGGAGGGAGAGGCTCTCACCACCGCCGCTGCACCCGGCTTCTGGCTGAGCAGCGCTCCTCCTATGGGAGCACACTGACCACCAGGAGGCAGCTCCTGCGTTGAGCATCTGCCTCCTGGTGGTCAGTGCGTGTCATAGCGACTGGTTGTTCTGCCATTTGGTCGATTTGCCTATTAGCCCTTTATTATATAGGATATTGGGGTAACATTGGTTAATAGGATTATGTAGGTTTCTGTGATACATTATCTTCATATTGCATTGTATGCCCACCACCCATAGTCAAATCTTCCATTACCATATATTTGTCCCTCTTTACCCTTTACTACTTCCCCACCCCCTTCCCTCTGGTAACCACCATACTGTTGTCTGTGTCTATGAGTTTTTGTTTGTTTTTCTTATTTCTTCATTTGTTGCTTTCAGTTTTCTATCCCTCATGTGAGTGAAATCATATGGTTCTTAACTTTTTCTCTCACTTATTTTGCTTAGCATGATACTCTCAAGATTCATCCATTTTATCACAAATGGCAGTGTTTCATCTTTTTTAGGGCTAAGTATATCATTATATATATCATGTCTTCTTTACTCAATCATTTAGCAATTAAGTTGTTTCCATGTTTTGGCTATTGTGAATAATGTTGCAGTGAACATAGGGGTGCATATGTCTTTGTGAATAAATGTTTTCAAATTTTTCAGGTAGAGACAGAAAAGAGGGGTTGCTGGATCATATGGTAACTCTATTCTTAACTCTATTTTGAGGAACTTTCATACTGTTTTCCATAGTGGCTGTACAAGTTTACATCCCCACCAGCAGTGAATGAGGGTTCCTTTTTTTCCACAACCTCTTCACACTTGTTATTACTTGTTTTGTTGATAACCATTCTAAAAAGTGAAAGTCTGTATCCCATTGTAGTTTTGATTTTCATTTCCCTAATTGCTAGTGAAATTGAGCAGTTTTCACATATCTGTTGGTCATTTGTATGTTTTCTTGGCAGAAGTGTCTGCTCAGGTCCTATGCCCATTTTTATTTTATTATTTAAATATATTTGTATTGATTTCAGAGAGGGAGAGGGAGATAGAAACATCAATGATGAGATAGAATCATTGATCAGCTGCCTCCTGCATGCTCCCACTGGGGATCGAGCCTGCAGCTCAGGTATGTGCCCTGACTGGAAATTGAACTGTGACCTCCTGGTTCATAGGTTGACACTCGACCACTGAGCCATACCAGCTGGGCTGCCCATTTTTAAACTGGATTGTTTAGTATTGAGTTGTATGAGTTCTCCATATATTTTGGATGTTATCCCCTTGTCGGAGCTATTGTTTGCAAATATCTTTTCCCATTTGGTTGGTTGCCTTTTTATTTTGTTGTCAGTTTCTTTTGTGGTGCAGAAGCTTTTAATTTTCATATAGTCCCATTCATTTATTTTTGCATTTATTTCCCTTGCCTTTGGGGTCAAATTCTCTATACAGAAAACCCTAAAGACTCCAGCAAAAAAAACTATTAGAAACGATAAATAAATAAAGTTTCAGGTATACAAAATCAATGTACAAAAATGCACTACAGTCCTATATACTAATAATGGAATTTCAGGAAAAGAAATTTTAAACAATTCCTTTTGCAATTGCAACAAAAAGAATAAAATACCTAGGAATAAACGTAAGGGATGTGAAGAACTTAATATACTGAAAACTACAAAGCATTTTGAAATAAAATTTTAAAATACAATGAAATGGGAAGATATTTTGTGTTCATGGATTGAAAGAATCAACATAAAATGTTCATGTTACCCAAAGAATATGCAGATTTAATGCAATCCCTATCACAATCCCAATGACATTTTTTCAAAGAAATAGAACAAAAAATTACCAGATTTGTATAGAACCAACAAAGACCCTGAATGGCCAAAGTAATCCTGAGGATCCTGTCAGAATGGCTATCATCAACAAATCAACAAACGACAAGTGCTGGTGAGGATTCGGAGAAAAAGGAACCCTTGTGCACTGCTGGTGGGAATGCAGACTGGTGCAGCCACTGTGGAGAACAGTATGGACTTTCCTCAAAAAATTAAAAATGGAACTCTCATTTGACCCAGTAATCCCACTTCTAAGAATATATCCCAAGAAACTAGAAACACCAATCAGAAAGGATATATGCACCCCTATGTTCATAGCCGCACAATTCACCATAGCTAAGATTTGGGAACAGCCCAAATGCCCATCAGCAGATGAGTGGATTAGAAAACTGTGGTACATCTACACAATGGAATACTACACTGGTATAAAAAAGAAGGAATTCTTACCATTTGCAGCAGCATGGATGGACCTGGAGAGAGCATTATGTTAAGTGAAATAAGCCAGGCAATGAAAGAAAAATACCACATGATCTCACTCATTTATGGAAAATAAAGAACATTATTACCTGATAAACAAAAAGATAGATACAGAGGCAGTAAAGCACCGAACAGACTGTCAAATTACAGCGGGAAGGCTGGGGAGTGTTGGGGAGAAGGGGAAAGAGATCAACCATAGGACTTGCATGCATGCATATAAACACAACAAATGGACACAAGCCACTGAGGGGGGATGGGCATGCGACAGGGGGGGCATGCGACGGGGTAGGGAAGGCTGGGGGAAGGTCAAAGGGGGGAAAAAAGAGATATATGTACTACTACATGTAATACTTTAAACAATAAAAAAATATGTTTTTTAAAAAGTAATCCTGAGGGAAAAAAACAAAGCTGGAGTTATCACACTTCCTGACTTCAAATTATACTAAAGAGCAATGATAATTAAAACAGCAACAATAATCAAAACAGCTGATGAATGTATAAACAAAACGGGATATGTCCATACAGTGGACTATTATTAGGCATTTATTTATATGTTTACTTAGTAAAATACAGTCTTAACTTTTTTTTTTAATTTGTTAGGGTGACACTGGTTTCAGGTGCGCAGTTCTACAACACTTCATCTGTACATTGTATTGCATAGTCACCAATCCAGATTATTATTCAGTACTAGAGGCCCAGTGCATGAATTCATGCACGAGTGGGGTCCAGCCGGCCCGCCTAGATGGGAGCCGATCGGGGCTGGGCTGGCCCTGCCCCCAATCGGGGTTGGGGGGCCGATCGGGACCCTGATTGGGCCGGTTGGCCACTGCAGTGCATGTCATAGTGATGGGTTGTACTGGTCATTCCAGCATTTTGGTCGCCTGGCTTTTATATATATAGATTTAAAAGGAAAAAGTACTGATACATGCTACAATATGGATGAGCCCTGAAAGCATGTTAAGTGAAAGAAGCCAGTCACAAAGGACTAGAGAGTGTATAGTTGTTCTATTGACATGATATGTCCACAATAGGTAAATCTATAGAGACAGAAAACAAATTAGTGCTGGCAGCAGCGGGAATATTGGAGAGGTGTGGGTTTCTCTTTAGGATAATGAAAATAATTGATTGTTCCTGATGATACACAAATCTGTGCATATACTTAAATCCATTGAATCACACACTTTTAAACAGATGGGTTGTATATTACATGGATTGTAGCTCAGTAAAGCTGTCAAAGGTACTCTGAATGGAAGCAAAAGGCAATACTGCAAAACATTTGGGCTGAAATATTTACACATTTCAATGCTAAAAAAGAGTTAGAATTGAGACTATCCTCCACCAGGAACTTTTGCTCTTATAGATAAAGTATTTTTATCTATTAAAAATATTGTCAACGGAGGAAATTGAGTCAGCTGAGGGAATCAGGACTTCCAAACTGATAAGGAAAAAAACCCACTATTCAGGAATAATCTTTGTTAATCTTTTGGTTTTTTTTTTATTCTTCATAGGGTTATATCACAGATATAATGCTTTGTAAAATTATGCAACTGTAGCCATTCATAATATATCTGCTTCCATTCAGAGCTCCCACCCCTTTTTTAATATATCACATACTGCATTTCCATATTTATTCCTTTTAGTTCCTATCATAGACTATTTGGATAATTCATTTATATTAGTCTCCAGCCCTACTGATTTTTGTGGCCTGGGAAAACGTGTGATGTCCAATTTCACCCCAGCACATTGTGCAAGTGCCTGATGCACAGAAGGCATTTAATACCTGTTTTGTGACTGAAAAGCTTGACCAAACAGAGTAGAATCCTACTGCCACTCCATCTTTGAAACCACAATCAAAGTAGTCTGTTTCATTTTGTTTTCTATTTTCACAGGTACCGTGCTCCTGAAGTTTTATTGAGATCTTCAGTTTATAGCTCTCCCATTGATGTGTGGGCTGTTGGGAGTATAATGGCTGAACTATATACATTAAGACCACTTTTCCCAGGGACAAGTGAGGTTGATGAAATCTTTAAAATTTGCCAAGTTTTAGGGACTCCAAAAAAAGTAAGTACTCTTGTCCTTAAGTTGTTATAACTTTTGATTATTTATAACTTTTACCTAGCTATCTGATATTTTCATTTTCAGGTAGGCTTAGGATTTAATGGTTAATTTTCTTATAATTCTTAATTTTTCTTAAATTGGGGTGGAATGAGGACAATAAAAAGCAAGAATCCCACCAGACTGAAGAAAAAAGGTGCTTGCATTTGTTTAAGAACCAAAGGGAAAATGCTCTGTATTTAGAATTCTGTATGTTTAACTTGGGGTTGATGATCAACTGACAATTACATAGATGTTCTTGCTTAGAAACATTCCTACTTGCTTTGTGAATGTCCATTTCCCCAGATGTCCTGTATCTTATTTTCTCTTAACCTTTTCTTGTTTCCTTTTATATACCTCTGCCATGGACATTTAATCTCTTGAACTCAATACTTTCCTTTTCTTCTTTTTAATATATTTTTATTGATTTTTTTTTTTTTCCGAGAGAGGAAGGGAGTGGGATAGAGAGAGAGAAACATTGATGAGAGAGAAACATCATCCACTGGCTGCCTCCTGCACGCCCCCTACTGGGGATGTAGCCTGCAACCTGGGCATGTGTCCTGACTGAGAATTGAACCAGTGAGCCCTTGGTTCCTGGGTTGATGCTCAACTGCTGAGCCAGACTGGCTGGGCTGAACTGAATACTATTCAATTAATTATTTCCTTAAGCTAGATCTTACTTTCTGGGATATACTTAATAAGTTTAAGTATACTTAATTATAGCCTAATTCAATTAGTGTGTGCCTTATGGTTAACAGTAGCTATTAAAGCTTTTTAAGATAATTGCTATTTCCCAGCTATGCACAATTTTTAACATTGGATGCAATGTGTAACATATAATGAGGATCTTTGTCATAATCAGACACTTTGTAAAGCAGGTGTTCTTATTTGTTTAAAGTCACTGGGGTGTCATCATCATCATCATCATCCAAATACTAGATAAGAGTTTAATATTTTGAAATTTATAAAAGTTCCTTCTCATTTTTCCCTCTCAGTTCAATATACTGTTTGTAGCACTGAATTGTATATATGGCCTGATATTTCATTCTCACACTTATTTATATGAATCAACATTGAAATTTTCACATGAGATTTGTGTATTATTACTATGTTTTTAAATTGATTGCTAATTTCTTTTTGTTCTCCCCACAACTTACATATTTCTTAAACAGAGTGACTGGCCAGAAGGGTATCAGCTTGCATCCTCGATGAATTTCCGTTTTCCCCAGTGTGTTCCTATAAACTTAAAAACTCTTATTCCCAATGCCAGTAATGAAGCTATTCAGCTTATGACTGAAATGTTGAATTGGGATCCAAAAAAACGACCAACAGCAAGCCAGGTAAAATGAATCTCCCTGGTATATTTTTGTTAAATGTTGAGGATTTACAATATCAGGGATATTTTCTTTTGCAAAGATAAGTCTATTCTCAACCAGGGTTTACCAAGAGAATTAAGCCCTAATGCCTTAAGGCACCCAGTATATATAATGATTTAATTTCTAGGCATCTAAGATACTTGGGAAAATTGCAAAAATAGCTAGTGATTTTGTGTTTTGTGGTTCAAATGAACACTATGAAGTTAAGGCTGAAAGGAATAAATCTCTAAAGATAAAAAATTCATGTATGTGACAGGCTAGTTTGGAAGAAACTAGTCATGGTAGTAAAAAGGCATCTCTTCACACATGGGATGTAATTGACTTTCCAATGCTTACCTTTGAGATGGATTCTTGTTCACTCTCCCACAAGAGGGCAGCACGTGGCACTCATGCTTGGCTCCTTTGTGACTACACCTTATACAATAGATCCTCGGGTTATGTTGGAGATCCGTTCCTATGGTGCTATGTAACGCGATTTTTTCACCGTAAGTGGTAACCCACCTACATAAGCACCTGCGTCACTCACATGGAGCACATACACAGCAGTAATGAAGTGAAACAGTAAAAAATATTTAAAAGAAAGATAATAATTCCTGACCTTTACTTGTGGTAAATAAATAATAAAAAACATAAAGCACATATGTACATACGTCGAAATGACGGAACATTTTTTTTCTGAAACAACGTATGTCGGGTCCGACATAACCCAAGGATGGCCTGTATTGTATTATATGTCAAGTTTCATGGTCTTTAAAACACCATGGTTTTAAATTAAAAACATGGGCTTTAATTTTAAAAGGCTTAAATTAAAATGTCATATTAAGATTATTGTGTTCTTATTATCATTTAAGTGTAAATTCAGCTTTAAAATTACCAAAACATTATTTGGCTTTTAAACAAGTTTTAACTTGAGAAAATGTTTTCTAAAGGTCATCTGGAAGAACAAATGGGAAAGGATAGTCAAAACAGGTTTGAACAAAAATAAATAATTGGAAGCTGGTGGTAGGAGTGGACAGCTTGTCCTATCAAATATAAAATAGTCTAAAGTGATGATAATGACAACAGTGAGGGTACTAGCATGAGAATTGACAATAGCTCAGAGTTGCAAAGACTGTCAGTCAAATTGGAGAGGGGAGGGGAGAGAGGGGATTGTTCAGTGAATGTTACTGAGACAACAAACAGTTAATTCTTAGGGGAAAAGTAAATTTAGGTTTTACTTTTTACCATACTTTACAAGTAAATCACAGGTTTACATAATGGAGGGGGTAACTAAACTATTAAGAATTGAAGAAAGTATGGATGAATATTTGATTTCAAGATAAGAAAAATATAGGTATAAAAGTAATAAAAGAAAACAAAGGGGAAACTCAGAAGACGTGATTATAAAAATTAAAAATTTTCTCTTATATAACTTAAAATTGAAAGGCAAACTATTATTTTTAACAAACATGATAGTGTACTTATGTTTCTAAACATTTATTACTTTTATAATAAAAGTCTTTAAAATTTACTTATAAAAGAAAAGTGGGACCCAGCTGAGTGGGGGCTCAGCAGTTGAGCATCAACTGACCCAGGAACCAAGAGGTCACGAGTTCGATTCCTGGTCAAGGCACATGGCCAGGTTGTGGGCTCTATCCCCAGTAGGGGACGTGCAACAGGCAGCTGATTGATGATTCTCATTATTGATGTTTGTCTCTCTCTCTCTCTCTCTCCCTTCCTCTCTGAAATCAATAAAGGTATGTTTAAGAAAAAAAAAAGTGGGCATGAGACATGAAAAAAAATCATAGAAAAAGAAATTTAAATTCCAAAAATATTTTTTAATGTGCAACCCTTGTTCACTATCATAAAATGCAAATGAAAATTAAGTACTATTTTTTACCTATCAAATTAACAAAAAATAAAAATAGTTTAAAGGCTATTTCTTTAAGTACTAGTGGAAAGCAATTTTACAATGTATATAAAGAACCTTAAAAAACAACCAGAAAGTTTGATAAAGAATATGCCCATAGATATTCAAAGCTAATTTAAAACTATCCATTGGAAGTATAAACCTAAATGTTTCCAGGGGAACATTCAAAGTATATATACATCCTTATGAACTATGATGCCACCATTAAAAATGAAATTTTTAAAAGACAGTAACCATTTCAGAGAATTCTCAAGTGCTAAGTGTAAAAGTAAGCTACATTGTATGTATAATATGATTTTATTTTTTAAATGTATATGTTATATAACTAAAAACATACTGCTCAGAAAAGCATCCAAATGTGAGCAGTAGTTTTCTCTTGGTGTTGGCATTAGAGATGGTTTTAATTTCTTCTTGTCAACTTTCTGTACATTCCTTATACAATGCAATGGTCAAATATTCATTTAATAAACAGGAAAAACGAAATTACTTTTTAAAAAGATTCTCTTGAAGAAAGGTAGCTGGTATCTTAAAGATGAAAAGTTGTTAGAGATGAAGCTTTGAACTTACAAAACACATTCATAAAGGTTCTAGCTCCAAAATATGCATTATTAATTTAGGAGTATTGGCTGGCATACAGTAAAACCTTGATATGAGGAACTAATTTAGGCAAGGGGGTGTACGTTAAAGCTGAAAATCCATCCTATATAATAAAAGCCTAATATGCTAAGTGTCCAGTCATCTGGTCGTCCATTCAACCAATCAATGCATAATATGCTAATAATAAGCTAAGGCCACTCAACCACTCGCTATGACATACACTGACCACCAGGGGGCAGACGCTTAATATAAGAGCTGCCCCCTGGTGGTCAGTGCGCTCCCACAGCCAACCTCTCACAGCCAGCCAACCTCCCCCAGTTCCTCCCTGCAGCCAGCAAACCTTCCGCAGTCCCTCCCCACATCCCTCTGGCCACGTCCAGCAGGCCCTGTCTGGCAGCTGGCAGGCCCCCAGGTCCCGGCTGGCAGCCCCAGCAGCCCCACCCAATGGGACTGGGTGAGACTGTCCCCAATAGGCCCTGATCGCTGGCCAGGTCTAGGTACCCCACCCATGCACAAATTTTGTGCACCAGGTGTCTGGTAATATAATAAAGTAGGTTTTCCAAATGTATATGTTTAAAAATTGACACATTAGTTAACCTGTTTTTACTTATGTAGACACATTTGTGTAGTTAAGTATGTATGAAAAGTTTTAATTTCACAGAAAAGTTTTCTATGTGTATTACAGTAATTTTAAATTTATACTGAATAGGTCTATAAATACATGCAGTCACCAGTCACAGAGTAAACAAATGCACACGGCTGGGGCCTGAGGTGTGACTTAAAACACATGGGAACATCAGCCTGAGAGAGTTACAACTGCTGCAGAAAGCTAGAACATGTGACAACAGAACCAATGACTGCTCATGATGCTTTGTGATCACATGCTAATCATTCTCGGAACATTTTTATGAGGGGTGATTCTTGGATTTAAATATGTGAACTATAATTGTAGATATGTAGTATTTATGTTGGTGAAATTACTATAGTGTTTTCCAACATATGGCCTATAAAATGGTTAAAAATAACTAAATTAATAACAAAAATAACCTGTTAATTTAATTATAAGCAAATCTTGGTTAAAAGCATTTATAATTAACAGGGTATTAATTTGCACACATGGCATACAGACTGGAAATTTAGTCCATTAAATTCAAAGTCCATTAAATCGAGGTCTACAAAATTGAGGGTTTATTGTACTAATTAATCTGATTTCATTCAGAATTTGAGTACCTTCTGTGTGTCAGGTACTGATATATTTAAATTATCTATATTTGTTGAGTTCCACTTAGCAATGTCAGTATAATTAACACATACATCAGTTGTGGTAAGGGACATCTATATATATATATATGTGTGTGTGTGTGTGTGTGTGTGTGTGTATATATATGTAAAATTGATTTTTTACAGAGAGGAAGGGAGAGAGATAGAGAGTTAGAAACATCGATGAGAGAGAAACATCAATCAGCTTCCTCTGGGGATGTGCCCGCAACCAAGGTACATGCCCTTGACCGGAATCGAACCTGGGACCCTTCAGTCCACAGGCCGATGTTCTACCCCCTGAGCCAAACCAGTTAGGGCAAGGGACATCTTAATAACTCTTTTCACCCCTGCCAAAATATTCCTCCCTACTCTTAACCATTTTCTTGTTCACTATTTCATAGCCGTGCTTTTTAGTGTAAATAAGGAGACCTAGATAGGGAAGGATTAAGTTATAGGATACAGGGCCCATGGAGAGAGCTGCCTCCTTCCCTTACACACCTGAGAAGTTAACTCTAGGTTAGGGTTTTGCTCACATACGGTAGGAAGTGCGGGAAAACAGCTTGGCTATCTTATGGAGGCTCCCCACTGTCCCCCAAATAGAAACTCAGCAGAACTGGGCACTTCCCTCCTTCATCCAGGCATATGACACTGATAGGAGGATCAGCATCCACAGCTGAGCTGCACAGAAGGCTTTAGACGTTGTCTAGACCAGCGGTCGCCAACCTTTCAGACCTCATAGACCACCAGTGGTCCACAGACCACTGGTTGACAACCGCTTGTCTAGACCAAGTTTCATCAACCTCAGCACTGACAGTCCTGACCAGATAACTTTGCTGTGGGGACTGTTGTGTTCACATAGGGTGTTAAGTGCATTCCTGGCAGCATGCCCAGATGTGGGTAGTATTTCCTACCCCCCATGTCATGACAATAAAAAATGTCTCCAGACATTGCCAGATGTCTCCTGCGGGGCAAAATCACCCACAGGTGAGAAGTACTGCTCTAGATTGTCACCCAGATGGTCACCAGGCTCCACACCTCCAACCCCATACAATAGCAGCAGTTGGATGACTGAGCTAGTGAAAACCCAAACCGTGATCATTTTCATTAGTAGTTTTATATTTTCTTCCCATAAATATCTCTTTGCCAATGTATTGATACATAAGCTTTAACATGTGTGCATTTATAATCTTCTTTCTTAGAATTTTTTATTGCTAGTAAATATGTTGTTATACATAGGCTAAGAGTAGCCCTGAATTTTATATATGTTATAGTTAATCATCCTATATAATAAAAGGCTAACGTGCAAATCGACCCAACTGCAGAACAACAGGTCACTATGATGCGCACTTACCACCAGGGGGCAGATGCTCAATGCAGGAGCTGCCCCCTGGTGGTCAGTGCACTCCCACAGGGGAAGCACTGCTCAGCCAGAAGCCCTGAGCCTGGCTCATGGCTGGCAAGCTCAGGGGCGATGGCGGGAGCCTCTCCCGCCTCTGCAGCAGCACAGGGAGCGGGCCTAAGCTGTCAGTTAGACATCCCCTGAGGGCTCCCAGACTGCAAGAGGGCACAGGCCAGGCTGAGGGAATACACCCCCTCCCCCCGTCGCCGAGTGCACGAATTTTGTGCACCAGGCCTCTAGTTTTAAATAATCTACATAGGTTTTCTAACTCATTTCTTAGTGCCTTAGGATGAACTCTAAACCATTATCAGTATCTAGCATTTTAGTTTGAATTTATCAAATTAAATTTAACCAGTGCTTATAAGCTAGATTTTGTTTTCATATAAAATCTTAAATAGAATGGTTGCTTTGCCTGGATGTTAAAATTACAAGAGAGTTTTACATTCTTTCTACTAACTTGTGCTTTATTTCTCTTGAGAAATTTATTTCTCACATCATTTTTTTCCTGGTTATCTTTTTAAAGTCACCACATGGGAGAAACTGGATGCTCTCTAAATTTTTGAAACTTATCTAGGCTAGTGATATATGCCTAGTCCAATGTCAAACAGCAGTTTATATGCAATAAATTTAGGTGAAACCATTTTCCATTTTTTTTTTCCATGCTTTTTATAGGCGTTGAAACACCCGTATTTTCAAGTTGGTCAGGTATTAGGCCCTTCCTCACATCATCTGGAATCGAAACAGCCTTTACATAAGCAGGTACAACCACTAGAATCGAAGCCATCTTTAGTTGATCTAGAACCTACGCCTCTGCCAGACATAAATGATCAGACTGCTGGACAGCCCCAGTCAAAAAGCCACCAGCCACTGCAGTCCATCCAGCCGCCACAGAACTTGAGTGTCCAGCAAGCGCCAAAGCAGCAAAGCCAACAGAAACAGCCTCAAACACTGTTTCCAAGTATTGTCAGGAACATGCCAACCGTAAGTAGCCCATAGTGCTTGAGATGCAATCGTTTGGCTAGTTCAATTAGGATTTCATTTCTAGGCATTCCTGAAAATGTCAGAGAAGATACAAAAGATTATTCTGTGTTAAAGCCTCTACTTTCTCTGGCAAGAGCTTGGCCGGAGATAAAATTCTAAAAAGAAAACCTCAGAATGAACATAATAAAGTTTGTTTGCTACAGACTTTTTTAAAGTTACTTAAATGCACAAGAACTCTGGGACAAAAGAGCTTATAAGGATTTTAATAGTAATTTTATTCTGTTTTTAAATGTTGGTAAACATGAACAGAATGGGTTTTTTTAAGTGTCAGGCATAATATAAAACTTCCTCTTCCCACTTCTTTTGTTCATTTCAGGGAGCTTGTCAGGTACCATATATTTTAGCTGTCTCCTCAAGATGTATGTTATACTCACAAATGCATGTTATTTGCGGATTTTAGAACTGAAAGAGATCTTAAAGAACAGTGTCTAATTCCTTATCCAGTCCTACGGGCCTGATATAAGTAAGCCCTGCCCCCAATAGCAGCAACAACATTCTAACATACTATTGATTACTTGTTTCTTATGTGTATTGTTTATTTTCTTGCTCTTCCTATAAGAATTTAAACTCCATAAAGTCAGGGATGTTTGTTTTATTTATCAATACAGACCCAAAAACCAAAATGGGGACTGGCACATGGTAAATTCTCAACAAATATCTGGGTGAATGTATGTCCACACTATTTTTGAGCAACCTCCAGGGTCTTGAGGAAGTCCTACTTTCTAAGGAAGTTCTTTATACTGAGCTAAATCTGGTTTTCTGTAGCTTTTAACAAAGGTGAAGCACTCTTCTAGAAGGCAGCCTTTCAGATGTTTGAAAATAGCCCTTCATCATCTACCCTTTTCTCTAGGACAGTGGTGGGCAAATTCCTTAGTCAACAGAGCCAAATATCAACAGTACAACGATTGAAGTTTCTTTTGAGAGCCAAATTTTTTAAACTTAAACTTCTTCTAACACCACTTCTTCAAAATAGACTCGCCCAGGCCATGGTATTTTGTGGAAAAGCCACACTCAAGGGGCCAAAGAGCCGCATGTGGCTCACGAGCTGCAGTTTGCCCACAACGGCTCTAGGAGAAGCATCCCCCGTTCCCTCACATACTCCACATATGACATTGTTCACCAGTGGCTGAGTAACCTTTGGTTCCTTTGTATGAAGGAGCCTTTGAGTCCCCTCACCACCTACTTCCCATGTAAAATGAGGCTGCCAGAACCAGAGGCAGCAGGTAAGGAGGGGAAAACAGGGTGAAACACCTCCAACATTCCAGAGCCATATGTTCACTTGTGCCACTAAGGATTACATTTCTGTTTTTGTTTATTTTTCTTGGAATGAACATCAAATGTTAACTCATAGGGAGAGACAAGGAAAGGAAATTGATATTTATTGAGTAACTACTAAGTGTCATGCACTCTGCTAGGCACCCCCCGGCATGCATTCACTAAGTTAAAGTAACCAATAACCTCATCCTAAATTTTTAGGTAGCTAATAAGTTCCAGAGTTGGGATTGAGCATTTTGTCAACTAAAATTCCTAAGATTACTTTTTATAAATGCTAAATCACATATTCTGTACCTTCCTTTGTGTACTTGATCTCTTGGATTAAAAAAATTACAATACCTTATTTTTACCTCTCAGATTTCTAGTAAGTGTTCTTAAACCCTTATTTTGTCCTCTCGGTTTAACCATTCTATCCAGCTTGTCACCAGCTATGGATTCATTTAGTTGTTCATTTGTTTTTTCTCCTTTACCTTTATGACGAATAATGAGCCTTTGGGCAGACCACTCGAACCTTCTTCTAGATGACACTTACCATTAAGCAGTACTCTTAGTCAGATTATTGAATTAAGTATTCATTCTGTTAGGGCTGCCATAACAAAATACGTAGACTGGGTGGCTTAAACAACAGAAATTTATTTTCTCACAGTTCTGGAATCTGGGAAGTCAATTATTAAGGAAACCAATTTGATTTCTGGTGAGAACCCTCTTCCTGGTTCATAGACAATACTTCTTGCCTTGCCCTTATGTGGCAGAGAGAGAGAAAGCAAGCTCTCTAATATCTCTCTTTTCTAAAAAATATTTTTAAAATATATTTTTTATTGATTTCAGAGAGGAAGGGAGAGGGGGAGAGAGAGAGAAACATCAACAATGAGAGAGAAACATTGAATAGCTGCCTCCTGCATGCCCCTTACTGGGGATTTGGCCTGCAACCCAGGTATGTGCCCTGGACAGGAATCGAACTGGGGACCCTTCAGTCCACCAGCCTATGCTCTATCCACTGAACCAAACTAGGGCTAATGTCTCTTCTTATAAAGGCACTAATCCTATCACAAGAGCCTCATCTTCATGGCCTCATATATAATCCCCAGTTACCTCCTAAAGTCCCATCTCCAAATACATTACAATGGAGCATAACTTTTGGGAGGACATATAGATTTCAACATATAAAGTTGGGGGATGTAAACATTCAGTCCATAACAGTACTGATGCACATTTGTTGTCTTTTCGTTCCTTCATTTTGTTGATAGTATGAAAGACCCTGTCACCTGCTGTGTTGAAATCCATGTAGACCACATGGATTTCAACTACCATGATCTACCACTTTTTTTTTTACTCCGTGCTCAAAAACTTTCCCTTTATAACTAATTTTAGAACCTTTTCCCTCATCCTATACCAACCTTATTAATATGCAGTTTGTAAAAATCCATCCTCTACTTTATAAAAATGATTTATATTGCCCCTTTCCAGTTTTTGCAGACATACAAGACTACTTCATATAATTGACATTGTTTAGCAGCATATAACATCAGCTCCCTAAAATACAATTCAGCTGAAATAAAAGTCTTAAACTCAGCTAAGTATAACCTTTGATTAACTCTGCTCATCTGAGGCTTTAAATCTTTTTATTCTCCTTAGTCTGGAGCTCATGCTCCCTGGCAAAGGAAACAATGGTGCAATAGAATCTGGCAAATAACACTTTTTGTCATCCTCCATCACTGTGACTCCATCAACTTCAAGTAATAGCATATACATTCTTTAAGCATCTTTTTGCTCCCAACATAGCTGTATTTGCTGACCTTGCTTCCAAATTCCCTACTTTTCTATTGCCTTTTGGATTTTTTAGTTTACGTGTCCTCAGACAACCCCATGTAAATTTTAATAGAACCAACTCATTGTCTGCCCAAGCCAAGTCTTCGTCCTAATTCTTTTTTTTTTAATTGATTAAGGTATTACATATGTGTCCTTATCTCCCCATTGCCCTCCAACGCCCACCCCCCCACTCATGCCTCACCCCCCTGTTGTCTGTGTCCATTGGTTAGGCTCAATGCATGCATACCAGTCCTTTGGTTGATCTCTTCCCCCTTACCCCCACCCTCCCCTACCTTCCCTCTGAGGTTTGACGGTCTGAAAGATGCTTCTCTGTCTCTAGATCTGTTTTCATCAGTTTGTTGTTCATTATTTTCCATAAATGAGTGAGATCATGTGATATTTATCTTTCTCTGACTGACTTATTTTGCTTAGCATAATGCTCTCCAGTTCCATCCATGCTGTTGCAAATGGTAAGAATTCCTTCTTTTTTTTACCACAGCATTATTTCTATTAAAAGAATCACCATTCTGAAATGGTCGGGCTCAAACTTTTAAAGTGTCCTGGCCTTTCTTTCTCTGTGTCCACTAGGATTACATGTAGTGACTATGACAGAAACCTGACCACTGTGGCTTAAACAATAAGTGGTTGTTTTTCTCTCATAAGAAGTCAGGTGGTGGGCAAGCCAGGACTGGTGCTGCTGGTAAAAGTGGCCAGACTGCTTTTGTCTTCCTGTTCTACCCCTTAGCAGGCAGCATTTATTCCTATGGACATAAGATGATTGATGCTCCTGTAGGGTTGCATTTGCCTTCGAGAAGGGGAAGAGTGAAAAACACTGGTACATGCTAGCAAAGTCTAAAAATGTCTTTCCTGGAAGTCCCTCCCAATAGACTTGTACTTACAGCTCACTAGCTAGATCTTGTCACATGTCTTCATATAGCTGCAAGGGAGGCTGGAATTTTGGATATTTTAACTGGACATATTGCTGCATTGAACAAAATATAAATAAGGAAGAAGGTAGGATGGCTACTGGGTGGGCAACTAGCAGTGTCTGCCACATGGTCGTTTGACCTCTTTTGAGATAGACGTAAAATCCAGACCTTTTTTCCCTTGTTGATAGCAAATGTATTCTTTCCTGAGCATTCCAAACACTATGAATCTGTTGCCCCTGTCACTGCATGCATAACTTTAAAGGCCTCCTATTTGAACCTGGCCTTTCTAGCATGCTGCCTTTATCACATTGTTTTGTGTAGGTGTTTGTGTTTGTTTTTTTGTTTATTTTCTATTGTTCTCTATTACCCACAGGGTAGCTGCAATTTCTTAGGCAGACGTTGAAGGCCCTTCATAATGTAGTATCCATCTGTCTTTGCAACCCTGTCCTCCACTACTTCAGCACAAACCACCTGCTTCTGTAAACTTAGTCTACCCTTTTTTCCTGGAACAAACTCTGGCCCTTTCCTATTAAAAAGCCATACTTTATACATGTCCTCTTCCAAACTAATAACAATAATAACAGCAGCAATAACACCTAACCTTTAGAAAGTCTTATGTGTGAGGCCCTATCCTAAGGACTTTCAAAGTATTTTACTGTTAAATTAATAAACACCAAGTTAGATAAATACTACATGTTCCCATTTAAGGAGGAAGAAACTAAGGCTTTGAGAATTTGTCACTTCTTAAAGAGAGACAGCCAACACATGGCAGTTTTCCAAACTACACATCATGAAGAGTCAGTTTTGATCCTTCAAGTCTCCCTCCAAACCAAGTTTATAGAGATCTCTCCCTTCTCTCAATTCCTGCCATATTTTTAGCATGTGCTACCTCTATTTTTAGTAATACTTTTAAATGTATGTATGTATGTATGTATGTATGCATATATATGTGTGTGTGTGTGTGTGTGTGTGTGTGTGTGTGTGTGTGTGTTATTTCCTTAACTCCTTAAGAATGGGGACACTTAGTATCAAATATAATAGCTTGTACATAAAAGCATTCAGCAAATGATCAAAGATGCTGATGACTGATTTTCCATCACAGAAGCCAAGCAGCATGCTGGGGCACAAGAGCATGAGGCGGCGTTGGGGTCAGACTGTGTTCAAGTCTGGAGATAGTTGGGAAGACTTTGAAGACAGTGATTTTGGAACCTCCCAAACCAAGAAACCAAGCATGAGTGTTTTCAGAGAAAAGAGGAGAAAAGATTCTCCATTTCGGTAAGATTTCAGATTCCTCTGGAAAGTGTATTTTTATTATGCATCAACCTTATTTTATTACTTAAGTATAAATAAATGTAGATATTAAAAGATAATAAATAGCTTAAAACTAACTTACCTCTAAAAAGGTAATACTTGACTTCTCACAGTAATGATTCTCAGTACTGATGGCTGGGTGCTGTGGTTGGGTGGAGGAAGGGGTTCTTGTTAAATTTTTAGTGTGCTCTCTTGAATTATGATCACCATTATTCCCATTTGAAATTCACATGCCTACTTGCAGAAAGCAAAGTATATTCAGATGGTGTCCAGATCCAATTATTTGCTTGCTATTCTAAACTTTTTTTATCATTTCCTGAGCTTTTTCTGGAATTTTAATATATCTAGCAGTCCCTTTTTAAAAATATATTTTTTTATTGATTTCAGAGAGGAAGGGAGATGGAAAGAGAAAGAGAGAGAGAGAGAGTCATCAATGATGAGAGAGAATAATGATCGGCTGCCTCCTGCACGCCCCACTGGGGATTAAGCCCGCAACCTGGGCATGTGCCCTTGACAGGCATCGAACCTGGGACCCTTCAGTCTGCAGGCCAACACTCTATCCACTGAGCCAAACTGGCTAGGGCTGGCAGTCCCTTTTTATTAGTTGAATAATCATGAGCACTTTATTCAACTTTGAAATGAGGATGGGTTAAGTTTTAATGAACGTTTTGGGAAATTATTTTCTTTTCCCCCCCTCTTTGGATCAGAAGAGAAACAGGGAGAAAAGATGTAGCATGAGTCAGGAAAATTTATCTAATCACTGTTGGTATTATATATTGCTGAAATCTTCATTTTGGAGTACACATACCTGTGAAGGTGCATGAAGACTCTCTAAAGGGGATACCTGCTTGGATAATTCTTTTTCAAATTAATTTTTATTGATTTGAGAGAGAGAGAGAGAGAGAGAGAGAGAGAGAGAAGCATGGATTTGTTGTTCACTTATTTATGTATTCATTGGTTGATTCTTATATGTGCCCTGACTGGGGATTGAACCTACAATCTTGGCATCTCAGGACAATACTCTAATCAACTGAGCTACCTGGCCAGGCCTGCTTGGATAATTCTTAGAATGCCATAGTATTCTTCCCTAAAATATATGAGCTGGAGAATAAACCTGCTTAATCTACTTCCCACTTTGCCAGAGTCACCTCTCAGTCATTTCAAATCTTGCATGGCATAAGGGTATAATAACCTGAATGGCGCTAAACAAAGGAAGAAATCAGAAGACTCGCACCTTCAGTTAATTCAAAAGGCTTTCTGTCTATCCTTTTCTTATGCACATTTCTCCTAAGAGGAAAAGCCTGTGTTACAAATAGGGTATTTCAGTATTTGTTGGAAAGCGTGGAAATTCAGAACCACTTGAAGGACCAGAGCCTAGAGATGCTTTTTGTTTTAAGTGTACTAGAATGTTTTGTGTAACTGTTATCAGTGGGTTAGTTTGCTGAGAGGAAAGACTTTTTAAAGTAACCATGTTGAAAATTAGTAGAATTTCAGCAATTGGTGTAACTACAGTGGGCTGAGGGGAAGGGAAAGACATCAGAAATGGGTGGCACTGTTTCTAATGAGGGGCCTACCTGTGTCTAGGGTTCTCCTAAAGTGGGCTGGGGTAGCCAGCAGTTCAAAGCGGAGCCAAGTCAGTGTCCGTCTCCAACAGAGTCCCCAAAATACTTACTTTATATAGTATATACTTTAGTAGACAGTTGACATGGCTATGATTGCCTTCCCTTTCCACATGTCTTCCCACATTATAAATCTACAACTATAGCAATTGTAGGGAAAAGTAGAAACATATACACAGGCAATTTGCTGCTCATTTAGAAAGCTTTCTGTCACATAATGTCTAGCATTAGAAATTATTCTATTCACTGCCTCTATTTATTGGGGGTAAAGGTCCTACCAGCAAAAAGACTAATGGAAACCATTTGTGAGGTCACCTTGACTGTACTGAAAAGGTGTGCAAAGGGTGGGTGAGAAATAGTGTCATCTTCTCACTCTTCACTCTGTAATACTGCCTTTTGTTGACTTCCAAGGCTTCCAGAGTCAGTAACATCAGGCTCCAACCACTCAGCAGTGGAAAACAAGAGCTTACCTGCTGCTCTTTCCCTAAAATCTGATTCCAAATTATCAACGGCTTCAACAGCTAAACAGTACTACTTAAAACAGTCAAGGTACCTTCCAGGTAAGTAGAGAAAATAAAATGTTTACTGCTAACAACAGTATAGATAAGTCAGGCTCACTTGTCTTGGAATCTTGTAGAAAGGGCACCCGTGAAATAATACAATCACATGCTCTTTGCCGGCTCAGCCTTGTCAGTACTTGTTACCAAGTGCTTTCTGGGCCTCCTGCCTCTGTGAAGACTGCCCTAGAAGTGCCTAGCAGACAAAACTCAAGATGAAGAATATGACTCAAAAAAATAGCACCCTTCCCCCAGTAAAGCTATGCCTTTAGGAAATGCTACATTTTATTAAAACAATGCTTACACCCCCATTACAGCTTTTTAGAAAATGTAGAATGTTTATACTGTTTCCCTACTGATCTGATTTATGCTTTTGAAAGATCATTTGAGCTGCTGAGTAGAACATGCTAGCGCAGTGGTTCCCACAGGGGGGCAATTCAAGAATGAGTTATTAACAGTGAATTTTTTGTGTTTCTTATGGTTCTAGGGGCTTCATATAGAGTACATAAATATATATTGTAACATATTTATACATTTCAGTTCTCTGTTATATGTTTTGAAACTTTATTTGCTATTTTTTCATATCACTTCATATTATTTTTTAAACAATTTCTTTGTGATTTTCAACTGTCCTTTTGTTCTTTTATTTTTCTCTTTCATGGACGCCATGTTCTTTTGGAAGCTTATTTAGACCAAGTTAATGGCCTTTTAGGCTTCCTCCACATGAATAGGAGTTTACTTTTTGAATAATAAGAATTATATGTCACGACACGGGGCGGGGGGCGGTCATCAAGATTTTAGAGATGCTTAGGTGGGGCATGGCCGAAAAAGGTTGGGAACCACTGTGCTAGAAATGCAAGGAGATTGGTCAAGAAGCCATTGTATATCTCTGGATAGAGAGGATAATGGTGTGTTCCATAGTTGTAAAGGCAGATAGAGAACTGGGTAAAATCTAATGTATTTCAGTAGTGGAACTGACTGGCCTTGCTGATAAATTAACATGGTTAATGGTAAAGAATGGAAGGAGTTAGTGTTGGCTTCTGGGTTTTTGACTTGGCAACTGGTTAGATGGTGGTGACTTTAACTGAGAAAGGGAAGATTAAGAGAGGACTGGAGTGTGGAAGTAGAGAATCAGGAGTTAAGGTTGGGATGCCTATTAAACATCTGAGTTGACGTATTTAATAGACAATTGTGTGTATTACTCTGGAGCTTAGGGAAAAGATCTAGACAGATGGTGGGGAGTTTATGTTGTAGAATTTTCTCTTCAAAATCCACTTTTAAAAGTTTAAAATTCAATTAAGTCTAAAGGGAATCAATTTTTAAATCACTGTTGATCTATACAGATACATCTTTAGTCCAGCAGGAGGAGGAGATGGTCTTTTTCTTTTGTGCTGTCATGGGCATAATCATTTACAGCTTTCTGAATGTAATAAGCAGGCCACTGGGTTCATCTAAGGAAGGTTCGCTTTCCACACCACAGCCTCCAGAAGTAAGCCATGTCTTTACTTCCCAGAAGCTTGTTTGGGAAGGGTCAGGAAGATGAGAGAAGAGGTTGAGACTAGACTGGTAGCGAGAGATTGATGGCGTAACGTATTTTTCTGTTTACCTTTTAGGCAGCAATATAAATTTCAGTTCTAGGAATCCAATAAGGACCCACTCCTGTTGTCAGTAATTGAGGAGAGAAAAGAATGAAAGAGGAAAGGGTTTAGAAAGGGTTTGCACGTCATTTTTTAATAAAGATTTTTTTATTGTAAAAATGTTTTTAATGAGTAATTGCTACCTAGTGTATTTTCTTTATTGTCAGGTAATACAGCCTATTGTAGTTCTATTTGTAGGTGTTCTGTTAGAAACCAAAATCCTTAAGGAGCTACATCCTATAAGAAAGGGAAATTATTTACCTGATGGAGTGTTTTCCTTAGAAAACTGATGATAGGTCATCTTGAAGCTTGGTACAGAAAAGCAGGCTTATTTCTGGCTTCAAAACAAGGCTACAATTATATGTCTCATAAATGTGAAACCCTGCTGAGGAATTCCCTTTGTGAAAAGCAAAAGCTCAGACTACCGGAAACAGTTGCTAACTTCCTGCAGTGTTGGCAGTCCTCAGTGAGGATTTCTATTATGCTAGGTAAAGGAAACGCCACAGGTGTGACCCAGAGCTTTAGATTGTGTTATGTCTCTAGTGCCTACTACTTATTTGTCCAATTGTCAGTAAAAAGAAAGCAAGTCAAGAAAATTTCAATCTCTTAAAAGTGGGTTAAAATAACACCTTTTGATCACTGGCACCAAAGCCTGAGGTTAACTCCACATTTCACATTTCAGAAAATCAGAAATAATTTAATTGTTTATATTTTATTCTAATATACAAGCAAGCTTCACAGACAAATCTTTACATGTCTACTCTGAACGTCAGGCTCCCAGCATTCTTGCCCACGTGTCTGTTTTCCCAGCCACACTGTAGTCCTTGAGGGTCTGGCACAGAGCACACACTCAAAATAAGTGATGACTTGGAAATATCTTTTTGAAGAAAATTTTTGTACCACTGTAATTTTTACCAGACACTTTAGTAAAAAAAAAAAATCCAAAGTTTAATTATTGGGTTTTAGAAATTATCTTATGTTTATGAAACAAACTGTGAGGATTTCAGGTGATTGTGCTTATTAGGGCTTAGGATCATGTTAAGATTCAGGAAAAAAGCCAGTATTTGTGATACTGTAAACAAAAGTTACTTCCATTCTCTTCCCCCAAGTTATATCTAATCTTTCTATGTATAATGTATTTTTTCCTTCAAGTTTATGATCACACTCTAAACTTTGAAATGACTATTTTATTCTTCTAAGGTGTAAATCCTAAGAACGTGTCCTTGATAGCCAGTGGAAAGGATATAAATCCATATACTTGGAGTAATCAATTATTTCCTAAGTCATTGGGACCCATTGGGGCAGAACTTGCTTTCAAAAGGAGTAACGCAGGTAAAGCAAGAATACATTTAAAGTATAAATTTTCATTGTTTTTCTTCTGCAGATATTTACTTTTAAATATATTGCAACTGCCTCCTTCCAACCAAGATACCCTTGGGGGAACACAAAGGGTTTCCACCTGGTGCTTGAGCACAGATAGTTTTAAGGGAATCCTTTGCCAGATCTCAACTTCCATATGGATTCTTTCCTAAAATGAATCTGCCTGAGCAAGTGTTTCTGTTCTCCTACTTTACAAAAGAAAAGAAGACTTCTCACTGTCTACTATGGTGTGTTTCCTATTTCCCCAAAGTGTAAAACTATCTGGGGTGGCGATGAAAGGGATAGTTTGATGTATTGGTGTCAGTGTTGAGAATGTGATTGGGGAACAAAGCCTTGTTAAGTCAAGTGGTTTCCAATTCTGAACTTTGAAAAAACTGAAGGAGAACCTAAATGAGTTATCAGCTCACAGATAAGTAAAAATCACTTTTTATGAGATCACTATATGACTTTTGGTCTATAACTTTAATAAGTTCAAAGACTACAGTGATAAAGCTGTAATAAAACACCTTTCGTTCCCAACTATTGGTTTACAATAACAAGGTTTTTTAGGACTTCCATCCCCCAAAATTAAAAAACACAATAGAATTGATATTGAATGCTGTCTGATTTTAGCAATAAGTAGTATTCATTTGTGGATACATGAAGACTTGAAAAAGGTCCCATATTTCTCTTTTAATTTTGGGGGGAAGTTAATAGATTAATTTCCCCCCAAATTACTTTCATGTGTAGTAATCAAAATTTAGATATTCATCTCTTTGGTTAATTATATGCAGTAAAGCATTATTACTAACTTAATGCAGAAAAAAGTATTTTAATACGCTTATGGTTACAAGAAAGTTTTTAAAGATTTCAATTTACAACTTAAAGACTCTTAAACCTAAAATAATTATTTGGGTAAAATTTGGGAGTTATGAATCAAAGTAAAACTCTGGAGAGAAAAGGGGTTATTATGAAATTTCCAGCTTCTAGAAATAAAACCTGTTCATGTGTTTCTTAAGTCAGTATTGATAGGCATAAGAATCACTATGATATTTAGACTCCTTTGGTTATATTTAAAGAGATGTAATAGTTTTATTTTTAAATGTCTATAAGTGTAATATGCCATAAATTACATCTTTTGAAACTGAAACTTAGGGTGAAAAATTTTAGATATCAGCTTAAAGTGTGTGAAGAAGTAAAGAATTCTTTTTTTAAAAAGTAGGTGGTTTTGGATCAAAAAGTTTGGGGATCACTGTGTAGCAATTCAGTAGTTCCGATACAACATCAACTCACTTTGGGCATTTATAGTTTTCCAGACACTTTGAAGACTCGAGTTCCCCATGTAACATGTGCTCAGGTGTCAACATTGCAGCACTGTAACTTATTTATTTTTTTCTCAGTTTTAAAAAATAATACTACTTACTGAACCAACCACTTAAATACAAATCAGTGCAAATGACAGCACTGCAACTTTGCCATCAAATGAAAGCTGTGATAACACATGAGAAGATTTTTTTCATAGTAAGGGTTCTTTATGGATCTTTTCATTAATCATCTAATCCATTTTTCTCTACTTTTCTTAAAACATTTTCCTTATTATTCTTTCTTTCCATCTGCCTTCTCTGTAGAAGAAAGCATAATTAAACCAATTGAAAAACTATCATGCAATGAAAGCTTTCCTGAGAAATTAGAGGACCCACAAGGTAAATTCTGGGCATTATAGATGAGTGCAACTTGTTCTTTCACCTCTTGTTCAATTTTCTTCTCAACATTTACCCCAAATCTTGCCATAAAAAGCCATTGTGAAGGGCAAGGTCTCCTGCTCTCAGAGCCAGATCAGGTGGAGAAGGGACACATTCCACACCAGGAACACCTCTCTGCAGTAGTTGGGGCTCTGAAGCTCTATGCTTGTCTTCTTAAATTATGACAATTTGTACAAATTAAGTAAGCCTACTGAAAAAGATATTTGCTAATTTTGTAATAGATATTCCTGTATTTTTTAAAGTTCTGAAACTTATTTCTTAAGCATTAACAATCATTAAAAAGAAAAGGTTACCCAGGTTAATAGAGATGGTGCATTTTGTAGAGTCGGTGTTGCTGCTTTAAACAGTACTGACTGTTGTCTCCAACCTGAAAATTGGCAGCTCACAAGGTACATCACGTGATAAGCCAAATAATTTAAGAAGACTTATCTTTAGGTCATTTTGTATGCATTTTTCCTGAGCAATTTCTTCCTCCAGTAGGCAGAAGCCTTCTGGGATGTTTGGTGTGTAGCTTTTAGAGTCTGACACACATCATTGTGTTACTCACCGCCTTGCCATTTTGAACGAGTTACATAGGGTCCCTAAATCAGTGTCCCCATCTGTAAAATGGAGGAAATAGTATTTACCCACATATTATTATATAGCCATTCCTAGGATTTTTGTCAGTGTTTAATAAGTGTTTGCTCTGGCGATGAGGATAAAAGTAAAAGAGATGTTCTGAAGTTGCTACTAAATGTGACCACTGCCTTGAACTTCCTTACAAAACGTCTTTGGAAGTAAAGGACTGACTTGTGATTTAAGATGAGTACTGGAGGGCAAATAAATGTCCAGTAAGACTGTGGTGCTTATGCCAAATTCAGTATTGTTAAAAATTGTATCAATTGATTTTACTGTGTCTAATCCTTTAGGGTCTGAGAAGTAGCATTGTTGTTTGACATTTGTTGGTTCAAGAGCAAACACTTATTGCGAGCCTACTGTGCACAGCCCGTGGCAGACGTCAGGGACATGGGAGGTCCAGACTAGTGGACAGATCACACCACATAAAGCGTGCTCCCGTGGTAGCTACCACATGAACAGCTCTTTGAAGCCCCCAAAGCTGTGAGCACAGACTCAACTGTCCTCTGCCAGGTCTCCTCTCCAGCATAGCTATGCTCCTTAAAAGAGCAGCTGTGTTAATTTTTCCTCATATTCTCAGGTTGCTCAGCTCCCTGGAGTTTATCCTCAGGCTCCTGAAGCAGCTCCCGCATTATCCTGGTGGCCAGATCCGGTGGGCAGTGCTGTCCCTCCAACCTCTGTGCCTAGTCTGTAACTCCTCCTGTCTTCACATGCTGTGTTCTCTTGAGTTTTCAGAGCCTGCTCTTCGTACCATCTATCTTTTTATTCTCTCTCCCCCACCGGGCCCCTTCCTTCCCCTAATGCTAGTGCTCCCTGGGGTTCTACCCTGGGTCTTGGCTCCTCTTGCAGTCCTTCTGAGATGACTCCTCCATGCCCGCAGCTCCGTAACCGCCTTACTTGGTCACTCCAAACCTCCCACCTGCTCTATATCTGCAACTTGAATACCCCACAGGCCCCGTATCTTCCCCAACACCTGATTCTCCTCATATTGTTGGCCTTAGTCACCAGAACGTCAGACATTTATATTTCTCTCTTCCCCTCCCACCCCATATATCCACTCAGTTGCCTCTCTGTCCCCTCTGTGACTGCGTTAGTTCAGACCTTCGTAATCTCCCCTTTCAGCTCTAGCAGTGCCCTCCTAATTGGTCTCCTGCCTTAGATTTTCCCCTTTCAATCCATCCCTATGCTGCCCCTCGATTGGTCATTCACTGATAGTGCTGAGGAGGAGGAAGAGGACAGCTGACACTTGCTGAACACAGATTCTGTGCTCAGTGCTTTGCATGCATCTCATTCAGTCCCTACAACAACCCGAGGATAGTTCACTGCCACAGAGATTTTACAAAATGAAGAGGAGCACAGGGCACCGCAGGGAGAGGCTTCTGGCCAGAGACATCCCCGTGTTCAGAACTGGAGCCTAAAAACCTGGTATGTTCAGGGGAACTCAGCCTCTGGTTAAGATTCTACCTTGGTCATTTGTCAACTGTGAGAACTTCGGCGAAGTCTAAGAGCTGCAGGTGTGGATAATAATATGCATCTAAGAGGGTTGTTATATGGACTGAATAGGAATATGTTAAACCATAGTGCTGTGCCTGGAATCTAGCATATGCTCAAAGATAGAATGTAGAATTAGTAGGGGTAGTATTCAAAGTTACTCTCTCTGGCACTTTAAAATATTCACCTTCTGACAGTGAAATTTTATGACATATCACTAGGAAATCCTGGAAGTTACGCTACTTATGGTCAGTCAGGATACGCTCCTTCCTTTCTCAAGAAAGAAGTGGGGTCAGCTGGCCAAAGGATACACTTAGCACCTCTCAGCACAGTGGCTCCAGGTAAGAATGGCTTTGGGTGTGTGTGTGAGGATTATGCTCAGACAGGAGCTTTTCAATGTTCCCACAGTCACTTTTCCCAAGTGAAGACGTTTAATCTGGTCTCACTTTATTAACAACAGCACTAATGGTTTTGGCAAAATGTCCTGTTTTTTACCCAAAGCTGTGGTTTGAGTGTCCAATACATAAGAGCTCCCTCTGATTAAGTGGTTACTCAGCCAGATGCACAGACTGTACCATGCAACCCTCTTAAGGACCTGGTAGTAGATCTTTTGCAGACCAGTGAATTGACATTAAGTAATTTACCTGAGGCCACACAGCTAGTAAGTGGTGGAGCCTGGATAGAAACTGTCTGATTCCAAAGAGTGTGCTGTGCTGCATCATGAGATGTGAGAAGATGCATTTTTCAGAGCTGCCCGCCCAGCATGGAAGCTTAATGAATGCCGAGCGTCTGTTACATATCCGTTAACAGGCCGTCCTCTGTGGTCCCATTTGGGAGCCCAGAACTGAACTGTGGTGGCAGAGCTTTCACTGGCTTTCGCTTTTCGGGTGGTGACAGGGCGTGTCCCAGGTCACCTGCTCTGTAGTGGTGTGGCATGTGACAGCCACAATCAGGGGACGCTCATGAAATTGGGGTGATGATTTTGTACTGGGCTGACCAGATTTGACTAGAAATATTCTCTAAATTATGGTCATCTAAAGTAGATATCCGCATTAAAGCACCTAAAATAAATACTAAGGTGGATAATCAGAAGTTTGGTAAGATACTAGTAATAGTTGTAGTTTAGTTTAAAAGTTGACTCCACAAGTATTCTCACATCCTATCCTAACCAGGATCTTATATGAAAACTCCAGTAGGAGTTGCCAATCTTAAAAGTTCACTATTGGAGCTAAAATTGTAAAAAGCATTGCACTTTTGTAATTTTTTATTTCTTATCACAGCTGCTTAAACAGTACTCAGTTACCTTAGCTGTGGAAAGAACTGCCTCATTCCCTCTGCTGAAACAAAATATATAAACATTTTATATACAGCAATAATTTTTATGAAGCCTCAAATTTTTAAGCCAGCCTTATAATGAGTTATTAGCCATGGCTTAGTAGCAAATTTTTTAAAATATATTTTTCTTGATTTCAGAGAGGAAGGGAGGAGAGATAGAAGCATTATGATGAGAGAGAATCCTTGATCGGCTGCCTCCTGCATGCCCCCTACTGGGAATTGAGCCCGCAACCTGGGCATGTGCCCTGACCAGGAGTCCAACCGTGACTTCCTGGTTCATAGGTCAATGCCCAATCATTGAGCCACACCAGCCAGGCAGTAGCAATTTTTAATGTAAAAGCAGAAAGTCATAATGTTACAATTAATTTTGTTACCTGAGTACCTGCTTTTAGAGGATGAAAATGGGTATTTTAAACATATTTTTATAGGATATTGAAGACCTTTTTATGTGAATTATTTTGTCAGATTAGCATGCATATTCCTGTTTTCATTTTTAAAGTAAATGCTTCCTCGTAACTTTTCATCTCTTTATTTACTCTGCTTATCAGATTTTCCTACAGGTGGTGATAGGAGGAAAGGGACAAAAAGAAGTAAATACTAATCACTCTCAAGTGGTCAGTGCAGATCCCTAGGAAACACTGTTCTGTAAGCTGTGTCCTCCAGCCCTCCCACCTGTGTCACAGTTTCCCCGGGAAAACAAACAGGTCATTACCATGTTTACTCAACTATTTCCCTCCTCTCATAGTCTCCTTTTCTGTTGTTTCTCTTCCTTATTCTCAAATTTTGAGAGAAAAAAAGTCAAATTTCTTTCTTCCTCCCCATGTAATCTCTCATCACAAACTTGCTAAAACCTCCTCACCCCCTGCCTTGACAGTAACACAGATTTGAGGGGTTTCTTTCATATAGAGCCACCCTGTAGGGCCCTGTTCTAAGAGCTCTATACTAGTATACATCAACTCATTTAACCCTCCCAATGACTCCGTTACAGAAGGTACTATAGGGTGGGGCAAAAGTAGGTTTATAGTCATGAGTACAAAAAGCACAGAGTTTATTCTTTTATTATTTATTCTTGTATTATTTTCCATACAAACAAGTGTAAATCTACTTTTTCCCTACCCTGTATGATCTCTATTTTAGAGGTTTTTTTTAATCTTGTTAAAAGTTATATAGTAGTGGCACTGATTAAATCATCAACTAAAGGTAGCTACCTTTTCCTTCATCAGACATTGTGTACAGGAAGTGAAATGCCCTTAATAGGACACCTTCAGTTTTTAAAGTAAATGAACAACAAGGATTATTAGGGGGCTGACTGTGCCCCTGCCAGGAGGGGTGCCATGCAGAGCATGGTCCAGCTAAGGCACAAAAAACATTTCTTGCCCTGTCATGTGATCTGGCCTCCTTTGTCAGTGACTAGTTCTTGACCAAAGGTACTTGAGTCCTAAAACTATTACTTCTCAGAAAGGAATCCTAAATGTCAGCATTTGCCTTCTTGACAAAATGATTCCTTTTTTGACAGTTTTACAAATCTCCGCCTGGACACAGTTTCCTTCACGTGCACTGAGGACCCAACTTTGGCTGTCAGGACCTGGGAAAAAGCTTGTCTGATTTTCATTTCCCAAGCCCCTCACTTCCCACCAATGTTAACTTAAGAATGGGTCCCCTTTCCCCTTCTCTGAATCACCTGGGCTCATGGCCTCTTTTTCCCTCCTCCCTCCACTCCCATCCCCTCAACTCGCTCTCTCTTCTGCTGGGGGTACCAGCTCGCTGAATGAACAAACTGATGCTCATCTGTGTTAGGGGGTCCGAACTAAAGGACTGGCCTAGACACCAGGATGTATTTAACTGCCTTCTAGATACCTTGTCCCTGCCTTTGTGAGGTTGCTTTTATTGGCTTCACCTTTGAGGATTTTAAAACGAATTAAGAGTAGAATGAAATGATCTGTCCGACCACCAAGGGGAGGGCTCTTGGACTCTCTGTCCCAACCAGACTACACAGCAGACAGTGATTGTCACCAGGATGGTCCCTCACTTAATGTTTTGTCCCCTTTAAACTGTTAGCAGCACATCAGGACCCACATGCTCCATAAGTCCTTCCTACATTCCCAATTTTACAGTGAAATAAAGAAAAACCAGGGACACCACACAGGTAGAGTATACCTATTTATGTCAGGTATACAAAATGGTCAGACTCCCTTCAAAATACTCAGTTTAATCCAAAATGACAGCAGCCACACAGTGTGAAAAGAGATTTAAATCCCAAATGGAAAGATCAAACAACCCTCCTTAGAGAGAGTACCTGACACCTACCTAGCTCATAGTTTGAAGTGAAGAGGGGGTAAGGAGGGACTGAAGATACTGAAGTTCTCTGTGAAGTGACTTACTGCTTTGTCATTTGTGATGTTCAAGCAACTTTAACAAATTGTTCAGATAACAAAGGTTCAACAATATAAAATTTCACAAAATTTTACTCAGCCAAATGTATAACAAACCTTGTGATGAAAGGTTTGGAATCCTAGGAATGGCTCACCTTTTAGAGAGATTCTGTTATTATCCATCCCTTAGCCAATAAAAAATTAAGTTTGACCCTAAAAACTACATTTTAATGTTTAAAAAGAAATCTATTTGTAGCTGCATGAAGCCAGTACTTTACAGGATTAACAATTCTGAAAACATTTTCTGTCATACTGTGTTTGAAGATTACTTAGATGTTACCACAGTGCAATTTTATGAAGCCACTAACACTATGCATACTGCTCATTGAACTTGAACTTGGTCATCTTAGTTGGGTGTTCCCTATCTAAACGTGATGGACAGTCGCAACTCAAGTCAGAAAGAGCAGCAGTATCAGAACTGTAAACCAGGAGCAAGCTTCAGAGGAAGCTACTGAAAATTCCAACTGGTGTCAACAAAATACTACATTAGAATTTCTGGTTTTAATATTTAAAAACCCTTAGAGACCACCGAATTAATCTTTTAAAGATAAATTCAAAATTTCCCCACAAAATGAGAGGATGATCACTTTATTTTGAATTTAATTATCAAATAAAACATTCTAATTTCTAATTCTGATTTCTTTCAGAATATAGCTGGAACACAACTGGCCGGGGGCAATTTTCAGGACCTACTTACAATCCTACAGCCAAGAACATAAATATTGTAAACCGTGCACAGCCAGTTCCCTCAGTGCATGGGAGGACAGACTGGGTGGCCAAGTACGGAGGCCACCGGTAGGAGCCGCTGTGAAGCCCCATAGCATTGCCTCAGAGTCCTCGGACCCTGGGAAGTGTCTACAGATGTCTACTTCTACTGAGTTCTGGAAGAACTATGTAATAGTGGTACTTTGAAGAGCAAAAATCATCTCCTATTTTCTTTCCTAAAAATGAAATGCATTTTCTTGGCTTTGTTGCCCATATATGGGTAGGACTGATATATGGGTAGGACTTTACAAAGTATTGAATAAACTATTTGCCAAAGTATCAAGTACTTGATATATAAATTAATAGATACTAAGTACAAGAAGCTTTTTTAAAATGCCTCCAGAAGTGTTTAGTTTTCATTTGTTGTATATTTACCTAAACAACTTAATATTTCATCATTTGGCCTCAGAGGTTTGTTGTGTGTTTGTTTTTTATAGCAATTAGGTAGTGTCGTGGGCTGTCAGTTATAGTTCTTACTTGGCCAAGGCTCTGCTCTACCACGTCGACAATGGCGGGAACATGGTAACTTAGCATTTGTTTTTCTACTTTGAAATTACAGAAGCAAAGATAATGCCAATCTTGAGCAGAATGTATTTCTTAGAAATTATCTTTAACGTAGAGATTTCAAAATTATGCCATCTGATTTTAGTGGGAAAAGAGCCTGTTACTCAATTTTGACCAATACAATTGCTATGAATTCATGGTAACTATCAAACCCAATGGCTTGACAATTCCCAAATGAACCAAGTCAAGGTTCTCCCATGTTCACATCAAGGAAGTTCGTAAAACTGTGATGAGTGTTAATCAGACTTTTGAAATATGTTTGTTTCTGAGTTCCTATTGGACATAAGGGTGATAGGATGTCAGCTGGTTCCCCAAAGCAAACTCTCACTGCTGAGCATTGACTCAGCACTAACTCAGAGCACTCACATGTGCTCTAAAGAGCAAATGCATTCAGCTGCTGCTATAGCAGTGCTTTCACTTAGTCCATTTTTTGTCTTAGTTTTATTTCTAAATTGGTTTTTAAAATAGACATTTTGAACTTCTGACAACTTTATTTAAACCTGCCATTTTATGGACTGGATATTAGTACTGTATATTCTTTTTAAAGAGTAATGTTATCAACTGCTAATAATTTTATGTATTTTATGACTTTGTAGTAAATGTTAACGTAATCTGTATCATCTTGTGAACATTATCCAAAGGCACATTATAGTAACAATATGGTATTTTTATACAGAAGACTCAGCTCTCCTTGCTGAAAAATATTAAAATCTAAAGAATAATTTATGTTGGTGGTAATGGTTAAATACATTTGTACAGTTTTAATTACTGTCTCAAAGCTAAAAAATTATTTTGCTGGGACTGTTTAAACTCTTAAAAGATATTAAAATTAATATGGTTAACTAGTGTCTTTTCTTTATATTTTGAAACTTTATACTTATATTTTGAGGCCTATTTATTGTTTTAGTTAGCTAACTGTGAGGTGTTGGTTGTTTTTCTTTTTAGCAGTTTTAAGTTTATCAAAAAATTGATTGGAAAGTACAGAGTTTCCATATATACTCCATCAACCCCTCCTCAAATTTCCCCTATTATTAACATCTTGCATTAGTGTGTGACATTTGTTATAACCAATGAATCAATATTTATACATTATTAACTAAAGCCCATAGCTTACATTAGGGTGAATATTTTGTGTGGTATATTCTATGGGTTTTGACAAAAATGTATAATGACATGTATCTACCATTATAGTACTATACAGAATAGTTTCACTGCCTTAAAAACCCCTGGTGTTCTACCCATTCATCCTTCCCTCCCCAACTCAAACCTCTGGCAACCACTGATTTTTTTTGTCTTTATAGTTTCTCTTTATCCACAATACCATATAGTTGGAATCGTGCACGATGTAGCCTTTTCAGATTGGCTTCTTTCAATCAATATACATTTAAGTTTCCTCCATGTCTTTTCTTGGCTTGATATCTCATTTCTGTTTATCACTAAATAATAGTCCACTGTTCCCCTGCAGTATGCTGCAGTCAAGAGTGATCATGGAACTCACCTGCACACAGAGGAGGTCACAGCCAAAGAGGCTTTAAAACACTTTCAAAAGATCCCCTTCCTGCCCTAAATAACAGCCCCACCCCACCCCCAACCCCAATCTCTTCAGAAGACAGATCTGGCCATTAGAGACACTGTTTTTATCTCATTTACATTTCATGATACCTAGAAAACTACTGTTTCTTCCTTTTTCAGAGGAGGGAATGAAGATGAAGAGATCTCAGCGGACAACAGAGCTGGAAGTTGAACCCAGATAGTCTTAGTATAGAGCCTTCTCAAACACTATTACTACGACAGAACTATCAGTTGGGAAAAGCAACGCAGTTGATATACAAGAGCAAAGATGAAATCTAATCTAAAAGCGAAGGTTAGAGTATGGGACCATGACTGGGAGGAGGGGCCTAGGGTAGCCAGGGCGTCAAAATGGTCAGCACTGCTCTCCAAGCTGGATGCATACATAATTGTGTTGAATAAGTATGTTATTATCTGAGGGTCTAGTGGAACAGGAATAAACAAGGAAAAGAAGAATAAGAAAGCCATTTATATGAATAACTGGATGCCAACAAATTAGACAACCTAGACAGAATGGATAAATTCCTGGAAACACACCTTCCAAAACTGAATCAGAAAGAAATAGAAAATCTAAACAGACTAATAATGAATAAGAAGGCTGAATAAACCCTAGCTGGTTTGGCTCAGTGGATAAAGCATCAGTCTGTGGACCAAAGGGTTGTGGGAAGGGGGGGGGGACGTGCAGGAGGCAAGCCAATCAATGAATTTTCTCTCTCATCATTGATGTTTCTCTCTCTCCCTCTCCCTTCCTCTCTGAAATCAATAAAATATATATTTTTTTAAAAGAAGGCTGAATACGTAATCAAAACTGTCCCAAAAATCAAAATAAAAAATGAAAGACACACCTTAGAAATGAACAATGATAGACTTCTGTATTTAAACTTGTCAAATTCAGCCAGAATAGATCTGAGAAAAAGTATACACTTGATCCACTTATGGAAAAAATCAAGGAACACTGAAAATACGCTGAATTTGACCAGTTAGCTTACAAAATTAGAAAAAAATAGTAATAAAAGATAAAGATAAAAGTATAAAATAAGAAATAAGAGAGTCTTTGCCTGATCTCCTGGGCCTGTGGCTAGGAAAAGCAGACCTTGGTGCATGCTCATCTTGGTCATTTGCAAAGACACCCAGCACCAGCAGAGGGAGCCACAGCTGTGACTTGCTGATAGCTCCAAACTGGGTACTCAGGGCCAGTCAGAAACATCATCCTGCACTAGAGATTAAAAGATTTAGCAGATCTACCTAATATATAGACACAAACCAAACAGGCAGCCAAAATGGGGAGACAAAAAAACACCCCCCAAATGAAAGAACAAGAGAATTCTCCAGAAGAAGAGATAATTGAAATGGAGATAAGTTTATCAGATACAGAGTTCAGAATAATGATGACAAAGATACTCAACAGCATGAGAAAAGATATAGTAATTACGAAGAATGACATAGCATTAGTAAAGAACACAGGCCCGGCCAGTGTGGCTCAGTGGTTGAGTGTTGACCTATGAACCAAGAGGTCATGGTTCGATTACCAGTCAGGGCCCATACCCAGGTTGTGGGCTCAATCCCCAATGTGGTTCATGCAGGAGGCAGCTAATCAATGATTCTCTCCCATCATTAATGTTTCTATCTCTTCCTCTCCCTTCCTCTCTGATATCTATATCTATATATACAGTAGGTCTTCAGGTTATGTCGGAGATCCTTTCCTATGGTGCCACGTAATGCGATTTTTGCCGTAAGTCGGAACCCACCTACATAAGCACCTATGTCACTCATATGGTGCACATACACAGCAGTAATTAAGTGAAACAGTAAAAACAATTTTAAAAGGTAACAATTCCTGACCTTTACTTGTAGTAAATAAATAATAAAAAACATAAAGCACATATGTATATACATGGAAATGACGGAACTTTTTTTTAATAAATAAATGGGAGATGGCAACGTAACCATGAAATGATGTTTGTAGAGTCTGAAGTAACCTGAGGACTGCCATTATATAAAAACATATCTAGCTATCTATATTTATATATCTATCTATCTACATATATAATGGAGGAATATGTAAATTTGTCTGGTAGGCCATCACGTTACAACTGTTCACAGGGTGGGTGTGGCTACAGGGCTGCGAGGCGGCACTCGGGGTCTAAGCATGATTTTGCCCCCCCAGGCAGACTCCCCCACAGCCCGCAACCAAATCCCATCATCTACCTGGGGTTTACTAAACTACTGGAGCTGCTCCCCACACCCCAACACCCTGCCCTAGGACCCCGCTGCCCGCGGCAGGGCACCCGGGCAGCATCCTGACAGGCCCATGAGAGCCGAGTAGAGTGGGGGCTACAGGGAGCCACAGAGGGGCTGGGCTGCCGGAAACAAGCTCCCAGGGGTCTGAGGAGAGCACCTAAAGGAAGAGGAAGCTTCAGCAAAGTGACCGGCCTGGAGCCACAGCCAGGGTTTCCGCAGGTGCGGACAGGCCTCCACCTAAGGGGCAGCTCCTGGGCGAGCCCCACGGCTTCGGCAAAGTGGCCGGCCAGGAGGCGGGCAGCCCAAGGGGCACAGAGCGGCGCCAAGGCGGGGTGCACTGGAGGGAGCTCAGGCCTGGGCAGGGTGCTGGCGGGCGGGGATCTGCCTTGCCCGCCCGTGGAGAGTGAGGTTCTGCAGTGGGTCGGCCCCGCGGGAAACAAAAGGCAATGACTGCCAGCATGGAAGGATGCCGGGGCGGAGGGGAGCAGACCCATAGCCCTGAAGCAGGGGTTGAGGGGTGCTGCACTGCCAGGTACCCCACTGCGGCGATTCAGTGAAGCTCCCGGTGCAAACCAGGCCTTGCTGCAGCCTGCGCACTTGAGAGGCCTGGACTCCTGTTCCCACCTTTTTTGTGCCCCATGGTAATGTATACCTTTCTCTGTTATGCATTTATTTC
The DNA here is from genome assembly GCA_026230045.1 of Corynorhinus townsendii. Taxonomy (NCBI): domain Eukaryota; kingdom Metazoa; phylum Chordata; class Mammalia; order Chiroptera; family Vespertilionidae; genus Corynorhinus; species Corynorhinus townsendii. The sequence goes on along the minus strand of JAPDVU010000002.1, from coordinate 135,168,872 downwards.
TACACTAGAGGCCCATTGCATGAATTAGTGCACAAGTGGGGTCTGGTTGGCGGGGCCCAATCGGGGCAGATTGGGGCTGGGCCTGTCAGGAGGAGGAGATGGTGAGAGGTTGGCTGGCCAGTCTGCCCTGATTGGGCCAATCAGGGCTGGCTGGGAGAAGGGGCGGTGGGTGATTGGCCAGTGGGCCCCACTCCCGATTGGGGTTGGGGGGCTGATTGGGGGTGGGGCCGGCCATGGGGAGGGGCTATGGGTGGTGGGCCAGCCAACCCCACCCCCAAATGGGGTAGGGGGTGCCGATTGGAGCAAGCAGCCTGGGGGAGGGGCCATGGGTGGTTGGCCCACCGGTCCTGCCCCTGATGGGGTGGGGGGCTGATTTGCGGTGGGGTCGGGTGGGGGGAGGGATCAGGAGGCTGGTGGGTGGCCTCACCCCCTATTCGGGTGGGGGGGGGGGGTGATCAGGGGCAGGGCCAGCCAGGGGAGGGGCTGTGGGCTGATCAGGGTGGTGGGGGCCCATTAGGGGTGTGACCGGCTGGGGGAGGGGCTACAGGAGGTTGGCTGGCCAGCCCGACCCCCTATTGGGGTGGGGGGTGCGATCAGGGGTGGGGTGGCCAGGGGGAGGTACTGCAGGAGATTGGCTGCCCAGCCCCACCCCCTATTGGGTCAGTTGGGGAGAGGGGCTGCAGGCCTATCATGGGGGTGGCCAGGCTGATGGAGGCAGGGCTGGCTCGGGGGAAAAAAGAGGACATTTGGCCAGCCGGCCTGCTCTTGATCAGGGTGGGAAAGTCTGATCAGGAGCAGGCCAGCAGGGGGAAGGGGCTGCGAGGTTGGCCGGCCAGCCCCACCCCTGATCTAGCCGGTTTGCTGTCCACAGTGGGCATCATAACAACCGGTCATTAAGGTTGTTATGGCTGTTACAGTTGCTGGCTTTTTATCCTATCTAATAAAAGAATGATATGCAAATTGACCATCACTCCAGCACACAAGATGGCTGCCCCCATGTGGTCAAAGATGGCTGCCCCCATGTGGACACAAGATGGCCACCACAAGATGGCCAACAGGGGAGGGCAGTTGGGAGGAACCAGGCCTGCAGGAGAGGGCAGTTAGGGGTGACCAGGCCTGCAGGGGAGGGCAGTTAGGGGTGACCAGGCCTGAAGGGGAGGGCAGTTAGGGGCAAACAGGCTGGCAGGGGAGCAGTTAGGCATCAATCAGGCTGGCAGGGGAGTGGTTAGGGGATGATCAGGCTGGCAGGCAGAAGCAGTTAGGGGCAATCAGGAAGGCAGGCAGGAGAGCAGTTGGGAGCCAGCAGTCCTGGACTGTGAGAGGGATGTCCGACTGCATTTAGGCCCGATCCAGGTAGGACATCCCTCAAGGGGTCCCAGATTGGAGAGAGGGTGTAGGTTGGGCTGAGGGACACCCCCCCCCTTGCACGAATTTCGTGCACTAGGCCTCTAGTATATATATAGATTGCTTTGTTTAAATGGCAGTCTTCTCCACTAGATTCCATGAATGCAAACTATGGTGGTCTTCTTTTCCTTCTAGGACCCAGCACAACCTTAGGACAGTAAGTACTCAGGATACATTGCTGAGGAAGAGAGGAGGCACTTCGCAAGGGCATTGTCGGGGCTGCCTGGCAATGACGCTTCCCCTGCCACACACACAGTCCCCTGCCCCGCCACCCCAATCTGTGAGCAACCTTAGAGCTGTCAGAACTGACCAGTAGTCAAGATTCCCTATCCCACCTTCAGGGAATCTTGTCAGCCTAATGTTAGTGCCCCTCCCCTAGAACAGAAGGCCAAAACTGATGCCCTCTGGAAACACTCCAGCCATATGAAAAACCAGGGCAACATCATGATTCAAAATATCTATGGAAGCCTGGAGGGATGGTAGCTTTAGACTGTCTATGGTCTTCTGATGCTTATATCATCACAATACAAGTCCCCTTAATTGTCAATAGCCAAGGATTAGTGTGTGTGCACATGCATACATGCACATGTCACAGGCATTACATGCACATGTGGCTAGGTTTGGAGGATATAAAATATTGACAAGGATTATTAAATACATTTAACTATCCTATCTAATAAAGAGGGAATATGCTAATTGACCATCACTCCATCACAAAGATGGCTGCACCCACAGCTGAGGCCAAGTTCCCATAAGGAGCCTTAACGAGCCATCAGCAGGGACCTGAGGCTACGCCCTTCCACCACCCCCCAACCCCACCCCGTGGGGCTTGACAGGGGACCTCAGGCCACATTTCCCACCCAGCAGGGCTTACCAGGGGACCTCAGGCCGCGCCCCCCACCCTGGCATCAGGCTAAGGGACCTCAGGCTGCACCCTCTGCCCCAGTGTCAGGCCAGGGGACCTGAGGCCATGCCTCCCACCCGGCAGGGCTTGACGGGGATCCTCAAGGTGCACTTCCCATCCTGGTGCTGGGCTAGGGGACCTCAGGCCGCACCCCCACCCCAGCCCCGGGCCAGGGAACCTGAGGCTGTGCCCTCCTGCCTGGCTGGGCTTGACAGGGGACCTCAGGCCATGTCCCCCACCCAGCGGGGCTTGACAGAGGATCTCAGGCCATGTTCCCCACCTGGCAGGGCTTGATGGAGGACCTCAAGGCATGCCCCTCACCCCGGTCTGGGTTGGGGGACCTCAGGCCATGCCCCCCATCCTGGCGCTGGGCCAGGGGACCACCTAAGGCTAAGCCCCCTGCCTGGCAGGGCTTGACAAGGGTGGGACTGGCCAGGTCTGGATCTAGCCCAATGCGGGGAGGGGACCGGCCGGGTCTGGGTCTCATGTGATTTTGAGGTGCATGAGGGTGGGTGGGGACTTGACTCTGGGTCCCATGGTGCACCCCAGACTCTGACAGGAGGAAGGTTTTCATATATATTTTACTAATTTTCTTTCATCTGTGACACTTCTATTATAGAGAAAGGGCAAATAGCAATATTAAATTATTTCCTCTAATTAATCCCCTTTTAATGTGCACGAATTTCACGCACCAGGTCCCTCGTCTGTATAATAAAGAGCCAGGGTATAATACCGTTATAATAAAGAGCCAGGGTGTAACACCGTCAGACCGTAAGTCAGTGCTGGGTTGCTGTGGCAACCCAGCGCTGACTGCTTTGGCTGCAGGCATTGTGCCCCAGCACTGACTGCTGAGGGGGTTGTGAACCAGGGCCAGAGAGAGGCCTGAAGAGAAAAGCAGGGACTGACCCGTTACCTCTGTGGCAGCTTTTGACCAGCACTTGCCTCTCTTTCTTTCCCAGTCTGGCCAGCAGCCATGCCTCCATTTCTCTCCAGGACTCCACCAGGGCTGCAGATCAGCCCTGCCTTTCTGATCAGACCCCATTAATAGGCCCAGAGACACTGACTGGCATAGAAACTGACCAATCAGAACCAAATTTGGGGGCTTAGAGGTGTTTCTGTCCAGGGAGAGTGGTTGATCCCAAGGCCGGCTCCAGCAATGACCTTTGCAAATCTACAGAAAGTGCTCATCAGTGACAGCCTGGACCCTTGCTGCTGGAAGATCCTGCAAGATGGAGGGCTGCAGGTGGTGGAGAAGCAGAACCTGAGCAAAGAGGAGCTGATAGCCGAGCTGCAGGACTGCAAAGGCCTTATCCTCCCCTTGGCCACCAAGGTGACTGCAAATGTCATCAATGCAGCAGAGAAGCCCCAGGTGGTGGGCAGGGCTGGCACCGGCATGGACAATGTGGATCTGGAGGCTGCCACGAAGAAGGGCATCCTGGTTGTGAACACTCCCAGTGGGAACAGTCTAAGTGCTGCAAGAGCTCACCTGTGAGATGATCATGTGTCTGGCCAGGCAGATTCCCCAGGCAACAGTTTCGATGAAGGATGGCAAATGGGACCAAAAGTTCATGGGAACCGAGCTGAATGGAAAGACCCTGGAAATTCTTGGCTTATGGAGGATTGAGAGAGAGGTGGCCGTCCCCCTGGAGATCTGGCCCCTCTGTGACTTCATCACTATGCACACCCCTTTCCTGCCCTCCACGACAGGCCTGCTGAATGACAGCACCTTTGCCCTATGCAAAAAGGGCATGTGCGTGGTGAATTGCACCTGCAGAGGGATTGTGGACAAGGGCGCCCTGCTCTGGGCCCTGCAGCCAGGACAGTGCACAGGGGCAGCACTGGATGTGTTCACGGAGGAGCCACCTCAGGACCGTGCCTTGGTGGACCACCAGAACGTCATCAGCTGCCCCCACCTGGGCACCAGCACCAAGGAGGCCCAGAGCCGCTGCGGGGAGGAGATCGCTGTCAGTTTGTGGACATGGTGAAGGGGAGAGCCCTCGCGGGGGTCGTGAATGCCCAGGCCCTTACCAGTGCCTTCTCTCCACACACCAAACCTTGGAACCATCTGGCAGAAGCTCTGGGGACGCTGATGTGAGTCTGGGCAGGGTCCCCCAAAGAGACCATCCAGGTGGCAACGCAGGGCTTAACCCTGAAGAATGCCAGGAACTGCCTGAGCCCCTCAGTCATTGTTGGCCTCCTCAAAGATGCTTCTAGTCATGCGGATGTGAACTTGGTGAATGCCAAGCTGCTGGTGAAGGAGGCTGGCCTCAATGTAACTACCTCCCATAACCCCACTGTGCCAGGAGAGCAAGAATGCGGGGAAGGCCTCCTGAGTGTGGCCCTGGCAGGTGCCCCCTGCCAGGCTGTGGGCTCTGTCCAGGGCACCAGACCTGTGCTGCAGGCACACAGTGGAGCTGCCTTCAGACCAGAAGTGCCTCTCTGCAGGAGTCTGCCCCTGCTCCTGTTCCGGGCTCAGCCCTTCAACCCTGCCATGCTGCCTACCATGATTGGGCTCATGGCAGAGGCAGGCATGAAGCTGCTGTCCTACCATACCTCGGTAGTGTCCGATGGGGAAACCTGGCACGTCATGGGTATCTCCTCCCTGCTGCCCAGCCTGGACGCCTGGAAGCAGCATGTGACCGAGGCCTTTCAGTTTCATTTCTGACCTTGAGGCTCACCAGGACCAGCCTTAGGGGCTTTGTGATCAACATTGAGAGTCACATTCCCGGAGCTGGCACCACTTATGTGGTCTGACCCCTGTAATAACCACTTAATAAACAGCCCACCCTCCCTCCTAAAAAAAAAAAAAAAAAAAGAACCAAATCTGGGTCAACTGTGAGGAGCCAATGGCTGCTAGGAGGCGGAGCTTTTGACGCTGACTGGCATAGAAACCAACCAATCAGAACCAAATTGGCCGGCAGAGGAGGGCAGTTGGGGGCAAGATCAGGCCTGCAGGGGAGGGCAGTTGAGGGCAAGATCAGGCCAGCAGGGAAGAGCAGTTGGGGGGCGAGATCAGGCCAGCAGGGGAGGGCAGTTAGGGGCAATCAGGTAGGCAGGCAGAGGCAGTTAAGGGTGATCAGGTAGGCAGGCAGAGGGGTTAGGGGCAATCAGGCAGGCAGGCAGAGGCCGTTAGGGGATCAGGCAGGTGAGCGGTTAGGAGCCAGAGGTCCCAGATTGCAAGAGGGATGTCCCCCAAGGGTTCCCTGATTAGAGAGTGCAGCCTGGGCTGAGGGAACCCCCTCTCCATGCACAAATTTCGTGCACCAGGCCACTAGTTATCTGATAAAATATAATCACTGACTATGCCAGGAATTATGGCAAAAAAATTTTTTTAAGTGTTTGCAAGTATGTGACATCAGGCACTAATCCTTTCACTCTCTATGATTAGTCATTAGCAGTAGTATTCGAGAAAAAGAACTGGGGTCTCAGTAGACCAAAGCTCAAGGAGTCATTGCTGAAACGGGGCTGTCCAAAAACCTTATTTTGATCCTGGTTGCATTAACAGAAATGGTCTAAAATACAGTGCTCTTGTCACACCCCTTGTGTACAGCCCTGAGCACTATACTGTAAGAATGGGCCCTGGCAGACATGTCACATAAAATGAAGAAGAGAAAACTAGGATGCCTTTCAAGGAGCTTAAGCAAATACATGAAATTAACAGGTGACTAAATTATACTCTAAACCCAACCAATACCAGTTAGGTTGGAGGTAAGTAGCAAATATGCCCCCCTCTTTAAAGAGAGGGAAACTAAAATAAGGAGTCCAGAATGAGTTAATTCTCAATGCTGAAAAAAAAAGTGAACTAAAGATGTGTCAGTATACAGTTAGTGTGTCCAAAGCAGTGACCCACGTAGGTAATTCAAGTTCCAGGTGAGTCTTTTAGTTTCACATTTATAGATTAACTAGTTAAACAGATTTTCATTTTTTTCTTTTGTTTACACAGCCCTAATCTTAGAAATTCTTACTACAGTTCATTTTTAAAACCAGCTTCAAAGCAATGTATAATCAAATAATTACTTCCGTTGGTCCTTCAATTTTTTAAAATGGTAACCCCTAAGTAAGATATTTTTTAAATTTTCATTTTCCTCTATCTTCCTACTATTCACATCTCACTTTATGTTCCAGGCAGCCCTGGCAATGAAGACACAATAGAAAATATTATTTATAGTAAATTTTATTTTCATTGATATTTCATTTAACATAATTTCAAAGTTAGTTCTGTGCTCTAAGATGAACAGAAGAACAGATACACAGTTTCTCTAGGTAGGGTATGGGGTTTCAGGGCCCCCAATGTTGACACCTAATATTTATCCCTTGAGACTTTGTGTAAAAATACAAAAAGAAGGACTAATGTCAACATACAAGAATCAAATTATATGAGGGTATTATAACAATAAGCATTTATGTTGTAGGATACCCTCCTCTTTAGGGCTGTAATAATAATGACTAATATTTTCTCCTGCAGAGATCAGTATCTTTTCTTTTTTTAAGTAAATGTGAAAATGCTGCATTTATTTCTCCTATTAGACTAAAAATAGTAGAAGTTCTTAAATTCTTCATGAGGTCAAGCTGGCACATGACTATGACTAATGGGGTCTGCTGAACACACTAATTCCAAGTTTGGCGACCATCAGCAAACTGTTAAAAAACAACACAAAGCAAAAATGTCAGGTAAAGAACAGAACAGGCACTTGACTATTTTTTTAAAGGATTAGGATTCTGCGGGTCTCTCACCACACAGTGAGCAGGTACCAAGCAGGCAGAGATGGAACTTCCATCCCTGGGAGCACCAAGGAAAAACCATGCCGCGGGCAGTCTTGTGCTGAGGCCTTAAACCAGTACGTACAGCTGGCAATCCTAACCTCACTGCCAGTAATTCAGAGATGAGAAAACTGGAGGCTGGGAAAACCAAGGCCTCCCACAGTCACAGAACTAGCTAGTGGTGGATCTGCAGCCTCCTACTTTACTGCTCTCAACCTCGGTCTGAACTGACTACAACACATTTTGCTTGACAGCATTATAACTACAACCAAAATCATAGCTGAAAGTAATCCTTTCCCAAAACGGAGTTTTAAAAATTCCATCTTCAGTGTCTCTTTATTATGCTTAAGACTACATTAAAAAAATCTGGTTTGGATTTTATAATCAGTTAATTAGAAAATAGAAATCAATAAAAATTCCCTTTTAGCAAAATTTTTTATAATAAAGGGCATCCATACAACTAAGACATATGAACCCACACTGAATGAGCTGCCGTTATGGCTTAGCACTGAGGCTTCTTCCTCTGTAGGGACCAGAGAGCAAATGTGAAAGCAAAACTGTTTCCGTAATGAATAAATATATTTCACTTTGCCATTAAATCAGCTACTATTTTCTCAGCTTCTCCTATTTGTGCATAAATTAAATCATTTTAGTTGATGCCCAGCATCAGGTATATTGAAACAAGTAAATCTGAGGGTGTACAAAGTATTATGAGCATTAAACTAAAATCAATGTGGGTGAAGAACAGCAATAGAACAGAAAGTACCTGGCACCTGCAATTAAGCCCGCAGGCATAAATTTTCCAGAGTGGTAGAATCTCATGCCCATAATGCCAGCCAAGGTTCCAGAGGTAACTGATGGGAAAGAAAAAGAGGCAAAGATCACTACATCTTATATTTGGAAGAACTAAAATAAGTGACCAAAGTCTCACCCTTCTTTCAAGGGCCAGACCTCATCTCAGGCGTCTCAAGTTGGGGAGCTTCAATACCCACGTCCTGAGAGACTAAGCACAAATACTAGATATACTGGTAAGGCCCTCACAGTCCAGGCCCAGCCAACCTATACCATGGAGAGCCAACTGCAGGGAAAGTGGAGCATGTAGGGATATCAATTAAGAAACTTCCTCAGGAATGCAGGGAAAGAGAGGGATGACTGGGATGAGGAGAGTGGCCATGGAGACAGAGGAGATAATCTGGGATATGTGTTGCAAGTAGTGTTGATACGACTTGCTGATGATTAGAAAGATGGAGGGGAAGAATGCAATCAACACCTGGATGGAGGGAGAACATCAGGAGACACAATGTGACATCTAGATTTCAAGCAGACAACAGTACATATATGAGTCAAGCTTGGCCCTAGCCAGTTCTGCTCAGTGGATAGAGCTTCAGCCTGCAGACTCAAGGGTTTCAGGTTTGATTCTGGTCAAGGGCACATGCATGCTGGGTTGTGGGCTCAATCCCCGGTAGGGGGAATGCAGGGGCAATCAAGGTTCTCTCTCATCAACAATGCTTCTTTCTCTATCTACCTCTCCCTTTCTCTCTGAAATCAATTAAAAAAAAATTTTTTTTTTTTTTTAGAGTCAAACTTGGAGGAGAGATGAATTTGTGAGTCATTGTATATTGGTGATAATTTAAGGCCTGGGCTTCAATGACATTTTCAAGCAAGAAAGTATAAAGAAGATTTAAAAAAGGCCCAGGCCTTAAGTACTTTAATACTTAGTGGCAAAAAAAGAAAGAAATAAAGGGGGGGGGGGGTCGTGAAAAATGAATTGGATTGGTATACTGTATTGAGAGCAGCTAACGGGCCAAATAAAATGACTAATAAATATACACTGGATTTTGAAAAATACAGGTCACTGGCAGCCTCAGAGAAAGTTACGTATTTCCATGGACAAAAAGGACAGAAATGGAGACTGAAGTGGATAAAGAAGGTACTAGTATGAGAGGTGTGGAAATGAAGACAGGAAGTATAACAACTTTTTCTAGAGAAGTTTCTGAAGGGGAAGAAGAATGGCAGCAAATGAAAAAGGAAGTAGGTTCACGAAAGGTCCTTTTTTTAAAAAATGTGTGAGATGAGCACATTTGTACATCAATAAGAGGAATCCATCTGCAAGGTGGAATGCAAGTAAGAGATGGCATCAGTGACAGTGTAAAGTTCCAAGAAGGTATGGCAGAAGAAACGCAAAGCCAGGATGAAGGGACTGGCCTTGGAGAGGAGAGAAATAGCGCCAGGGAAGGAGTGGAGGTCAATGGCATGAAGCTCAGAGTCCCCGTGTGATAACTGCTATTGTTTCAAGTAGGCAATGATGGTCATTTGCTAGAGTGACGTGGGCTCACAAATGGGAAAACAGGTCCGCAAGTCATTCTGGCGCTTGAGTGAGGGAGCTGCTAGGCAGAGCTGAGAGCTGGGCACCTCCTCCTTCCCCAGCACACCACACACCAGCCATCGCTGCCTTCCCTTCCCAACCCAGGTAGAGTTGTACAAACCACTCTGTTAACATGCTTTTCTCCACCACACTTGTAAGGGAGTTAGAGCTGCAGATTCTCTCATACTATGGGTTTGTGGAGACAGTGAGGAACCCACACTCCTAGCAGCCTGTCAGACACATGGGTGGAGCTCAATGAAACGATACCAAAAGCCACCCTGATAGGAAGTAATCTTCCCTTCCCTGTACTCCTCACTGTCTGTGCTACTCACAGGGCATATCAACAGCCCCACAGAGTCACTTTTTATGTACAGGCTCCTTGAAGGCCAGGCCTATGTCTTACATGGTTAGCTTACCGGCAAAGGGCTAATGTTTTGAAAATGGGGAAAATGCAATATTGATAAAACTTAACCCGGACATGTGACCCTTTAGTGATGCTCAAACATTCTTTAATGGGCAATCACAATGATTAAGAGACATATACTTGCCTTATACAAGTTTAATACTAATTTCACTGGGTAAATCTAAATTCATGAGGTATGAAAACCTTTCCACATTCTGTACATAAAAGCAGAAACCAGAATAACCATGCCCTCCCCCACTCCACCCCCATTTAAAAACCTCCCTTGGACTGGGCAGAAGCAGTGAAACTGTCTTAATGTGAGGAACCTGACACATCCCACCAAACTAGGGCCTGTGGTAGAGTATTCTGGGCAGATAACTAACTGGGGAGAGGGGAGCTGACATACCTAGGAAAACCCAAATGTTCCTTGGATCCTGAGACAGCTGATAAGCACCCAGGCCTGCTAAGCCACCGAAGAGGAGTCCAGCAGCCAGGGATGGGACACTACCTGGAGGAAAGCAAACACACGTCATAAATTAGTGTCAGACACTCATTCATTGACAGAATCCACCAGTATTCCCTTCCTGACAAAGGAAAATAGCAAAGAGAACTCCCAACACAGTTCACAACTGAGTTCTCAAGCATGAAAATGTTTTAGGGAGTTTGCTAAAGAGTTCAAGTAAAATTACCAGAGAAGTAAGGCTCAGATCATATCGTATCACACACCACACCATACTATTCCTCTCTCCTCTAGTAGGGAGGGTACTTTCACCTAAGAAAGGCTCCTACTTTATTAAAGCACCCATTTAAGAAACAAAAAATAATGGCAATTTGGGGTCCATGTATTTGTATTTGCTGTTTGCACCCCTGAAGTCAATTCCATATCATGTTTGAATGCCATACATCTAACACATGTACTATCAACGCATACTGTATTTTTATGTGTGCACATTTATCATCAGATCTTTTGTACATAGTGGCAGTATTGTAGCATATGAGAAAATATGTTTGCTATCTCAGCAATTTTGCATTTTTCTGTCTCAAATAAAATCATTTTGATCTAAAAATAAGAAAAGAAAAGAAAGGAAAGGAAAATAAGAAGGGCTCTTAAACAGGCCTGATTAATCCATCAAGGACTGCAACTGTCCATGGACAGGACCTTGGGGAAATTCCAAAAGGAGAAGGAAACAGGGTTAGTAAATTAAAAAATATTTGGAGTAAGAATTCTGGTGTGTGTGTGTGTGTGTGTGTGTGTGTGTGTGTGTGTGTGTGTGTAGAAATATGTGGGCTCTCTGACACACCCTTGCCAAATTTAATAAGGAGACCAAAAATTGAGTATATGAAGACTAGAAGTTTCCTGCTACTTAAAGAAAAGAGTACAGATGCATGGTAGCTGATGATAAGAACAATCTCCTGCCACTCCTGCCCAGCACCCTTAGACAAAGAGGCAAAAACAAGTGATTAGATAGGAAGCCTGGCTTAGCTCAGCCAGATAACCCAAAGGCAAGTGCAGGAGCAGCCACCACAGGAATTGCTACAGGACTGACAATAAGCCTGAACTCAAGCTAGAGGGCCTAAAGCAAGCCTCATGCAAATAAGGCTGCACTTTGGAGACCCTGGGGACTCACTCTTCACCAGGAACAATGTGAAGATCCTAAGAGGTTAATAACTAGAAACCATACCTGCTTTTGCATAGCCAATGATCCCACCAGAAGCAACCAGTGCTGCATAGCCAAAGCCAATCCAATGTAAAGGCACTCTGAAAACAAGAATAAGAAATCAGTGCCAACCATGTTTTTAAAAAACAAAGACCCACAATCATAGACGGGGACTAAAAAGGTCTTCATCACAGGATAATCCTGTCACTGTGGAAATGAAAACCAAGCCCAGAGGTTAGATGACTAACCTAAAGTCACACAACTCGTCAGTGGCAGAGATGGGACTCAAACTGTGACCTGCATGTCCATCCTCCTGCACCCAGTTCTGCCCCAGCAGTCTACTGTTAGAGCCCTTTCCAGGTGGGGATAAAAACACGGTTTGAGAAGCTCCTGGCTATTCCACCCCCATGCACTGTGCACTTACAGTGGGCCGGAGTCCTTCTGCATTGTTCTCTTTCGCTCTGTCCAGAAAAGAGACTACACCGGCCTGCACCTGCAGAGGAGGGTCTGGATCAGAGGTGATTACTAGCACAACTCTAACAGTCAGGAATAAGGGAGTCCAAGTCCCAGCTCCACCCCTTAGCAGCTAAGAAGTAGTGGGCAAGTACCCGACCTCCCTAAAATTCCGTTTCCTTCACTGTCCCATGAGGATAACAATGGCACAAATTTATTGGGGCTGCTCTGGGCATTAATTGGCATAATAAGTAAAAGTGCTGAACCAATCATTTTTGTAATAACCTCAATTCTAATAACATAGGCCCACAGGAAAGTGAACAAAATTCACCAACCAGCTCTGCACAGGCTGAGTTAACCATTCAACACTTAACCAAGTTATGTATTACTAAAACGGAAAGCAAATATCTTCTGTGCCCTTAATTCAATTACTTTAAGTTGTCCCTTTTAGGGGGAAGAGTGCTGCTTTTCTTTGCTCCAAGAACCAAACTATTCCAATATTTAACGTTTATAAAACTTTTAAACGATTATTTACTTTTGCTACTGACTCATAGTTCTCATTAGGTGGAGGGAGGATAAAATACAGGTAAATTCAAGTCATAATTACATTACATACACTCTTGTTAAAGCAGCTCCTAATTTCTTAAAGAAATGCATCTGACATCCAGTGAGGCCAAGACCGAAAGCAACACCCACCCCACCTTTGGTCCATCCAGTGTGCATAAAAGGGGGGGCGTGGAGTCCCGCCCGGTCATTAATTCAAAGCGGCACTGAGTTACCTAGATTTTTAAGGAGAGGAAGCAATAAAATCTCCAGGAAACTAAACAGCACTACGTTATTTGCCTCAAGAACTCAATGCTTCCACAAGATTCATAACCTATTTTGAAGAAAGCAGAAAATGCGCGACTTAGAAAAGCAACCGCGACGCAGCCCAAAGCCCCGCCTGGATCCAGGGGACGCAGAGCACCGGCAGCAAAGCCCCTTTCATAATCCCCAAAAGTCACAACAGGTTCATAAAAATAATTGCCAAGTACCCGAACCGCTTTCCCAGAGGGCTGCGCTGGTGGAGGACAAGCAAGCCGTGGGCGGAGACTCCGGCGCCGGAAATGTCACAACGCGCGCTTGGTGTCACGGAAGCAGGCCGGGCCGCGGGGGGCGGGGCGGGCCGCGGGGGGCGGGGCGGGCCGCGGGGGCGGGGCGGGCCGCGGGGGCGGGGCGGGCCGCGGGGGGCGGGGCGGGCCGCGGGGGGCGGGGCGGGCCGCGGGGGGCGGGGCGGGCCGCGGGGGGCGGGGCGGGCCGCGGGGGGCGGGGCGGGCCGCGGGGGGCGGGGCGGGCCGCGGGGGGCGGGGCGGGCCGCGGGGGGCGGGCCGCGGGGGGCGGGCCGCGGGGGGCGGGCCGCGGGGGGCGGGCCGCGGGGGGCGGTGCTTGAGAAGCGGAGTCGCGCAAGACCCTGAGTCCCGCCGGGCCGCGGACAGTTCCCTCCCGTGCTGGTCGCAGCTAGCAACCTGCGTGGCTAGAAGCCGAAAACCCAGAGTTTGAGTCGGGTCTTGCAAGAGACCGAATGAATGGATCAGGCCGGTAGTGGAGGCCACCGAAGCTGGAGGAAGACGTCTGCCTCTGGATCCCGAAGGACCCCATTAATGGAGGGGCACGCGACTAGGTGTACGCTAGCTGCGGGCCATCCGGGAGGATCGTCACTCTAGCCTGATCATGTTGTTTGCCTACTACAGGGACTCCTTTTCACCTGCAGAGAATTTGGTGGCCTAGATAATTGCCTCACTTCGCTGTTTGTTTTCGAGAGTGAGGCTACTTGAGAAGCACCTTAAAGGAGGAGAAAGAGTAAGTTAAATGTAATTTACAACTGCCTCTGCTGTGTCCCACTGCAGTGCAGATCTGCTTCTCTTCCTTGCCTTTCCCGCACCATTCACTCAGTTGCTATACACCAAAATCTGGGTGTCATCCGTGATGTCTCTTCTTCATCCCCTACAAGTATCAACATGAATAAATCTTATAAATACAATCTTTAGTGAAAAGGAAATTGAAACACATACGTACTCTTAATTTTAAAGAAAAACTTTCCACTTGCAGCAGCTCCTATCTAGCTTGTTTACCATTAGCTGATTCTAAAACAGCCACAGCTGATAATGACTAAGAACTCTGAGCAGTTCCTACTGCAATTGCCAGACCCTCATCAACTTAATGGAAGACTCTCCTGAAAAGCTTAGGATCTCTAGGTCCATCCATGTTGTCACAAGCCAAAGACAGGACTTGTTTTAACTAGCTGGATGGATTTAGAGATTCATTTCTTTCTATGCAGGTGCAGGTTTCAAACCTTAAGTTATCCCCCATGATCAGCCCCTGCCCTTTAGGCTTAAAGAAATTGAACCACAGAAAATTAAGTAAATTTCCTACAATCTTAGTCTTTGGTAGATCTGTTATTTGAAATAAGGTCTGTCATACACCCTTAACTATACATTATGCAACCTCTTTTTAAAAATTGAATTTATTGGGTTGACATTGGTCAACATAAACATATAGGTTTCAGGTGTGGATGTCTATGTTACACTGCCTCTTATTGTGTCATCCTTAACCAAACCCCACAGCTTTTCTGTGTGTGTGCAGTCCATCATAAAATATAAAATAGGGTCTCTGAGTTGCAGCCAAAAGAATTGTGTAAGATATCTCCCACAACTTTCTCATATTCTGTCCAATTTGGACTAATCACATTATACTCACCTTGTCATATAATTTATTCCATATCTCACACATAATAGTTTTTGTTTTTTTTTAAATCATAAATAAAGGAACTGGTTTCTTCTCTATTTCTACTAATTCCACACAATGATTTGTGTTTAGTAATGTTTCTAATGGCATTAATATATTTTAGAAGAAGCTCAGCATTTTTTCCCAACCATCCTACCCCTCCTCTTTGGCAACCATCAGCTTGTTCTCTGTATCAATGGACATCTAGGTTGCTTCTATATCTTGGCTTTCTAACTAACACTGCAGTGAACATAGCACAGCATATATCTTTTCAAATTAGTGTTTTCTTCATGTAAATACCCAGAAGTGCTATTGCTGGGTCATATGGCAGTTTAATTTTTAATTTTTCAAGGAATCTCCATACTCTTCTCCATAGTGGTTGCACCAATTTACAATCCACCACAGTGCACAGGGGTTCCCTTTTGTCCACATCCTTACCAGCTCTTGATATTTTTTAAATATATTTTTATTGATTTCAGAGAGGAAAGGAGAGGGAGAGAGAGATAGAATCATTGATTGGCTGCCTCCTGCACGCTCCCTACTGGGGATGGAGCTCACAACATGTGCCCTTGAGCAGAATCAAACCTGGGACCCTCCAGTCCGCAGGCGGAAGCTCTATCCTCTGAGCAAAACCGGCTAGGGCCAGCACTTGATTTTTTTTTTTTTTTTTTTTTTAATGATAGCCATTCTAGCAGGTGTGAGATGGTATCTCGTGGGGTTTTTTTGTTGTTGTGTTTTTCATTTGTACAAGAATTTATCTGAGCTAAAATGAGTACAAATGCCTGTGAGCAACATCTCAGTTGTGTTTTGATTTGCATTTCCCTGATGATTAGTGATGTTAAGCACTTTTTCATATGTCTGTTGGCCATCTGTATGTTCTCTTTGAATAAATGTCTATTCAGTTCCTCTGCCCATTTTAAAAAATATATATATGTTTTTAAATTTATTTTTAACTTTATTTTTGTTGTTGTTAATCTTCACCCGAGGATATTTTTCCATTGATTTTTTAGAGAGAGTGGAAGGGAGAGGGAAAGACAGAGAGAGACACATTGCCTCCCCATGTGCCCCAACTAAGGCCGGAGATTGAGCCTGCAACTCGGGTATGTGCCTTTGATCAGAATCAAACTTGGAACCCTTCATTCTGCAGGCTGACACTCTATCCACTGAGCCAAACCAGCTAGGGCCGCATTTTTTTTATTAGATTGGGGTTTGGGTTTTTTGTGGGGGAGGGGTGTTGAGTTTCCTTATATAGTTTGGATGTTAACCACTTAATGAAGACTAGAGGCCGGTGCATAGATTTGTGCACTTGTGGGGGTCCCTCGGCCTGGCCTGTGCCCTCTCGAAATCTGGGACCCCTCAGGGGATGTCAGGTAGCTGGTTTTGGCCTGATCCCTGCAGGCCTGGTCAGAAAGGAGGGAGCCCGATCCTGTGCGTTGAGCATCTGTCCCCTGGTGGTCAGTGCACATCATAGTGACCGGTTGACCAGTCATTCAGTCGCTTAGGCTTTTATATATATATAGATAGATATCATTTGTGATTATCTTCTCCCATTCAGTAGGTTGTATTTTTGTTTTGTAGATGGTTTCCTTCATTGTGCAAAAACCTTGTAGTGTGATGTAAGCTCTTAATTAGAAGCCCACTGAATTACTGGAACCCTGAACCACAAATGTGTCAATGGGGTGTGACCAAGATTGTGTGAGGAAATGAGTTCCATTTACAATTTTAGGTTTTTAGGAGTAATTTTGTTTAAAGAATGATATCATCCATTCAATGAACCTTTCTCCAAGAAATTAATAAGTGAAATTATGGAGGGAAATCCTACTTTTTCTAACTGTCCTATATGCCACATGTTTCTAGGACTTCACATGTCAGAGCCATAATAATATGAGCAAAAACATACAGTGTGCTTATCATATGCCAGACACTGAATGAAGTGCCTTACATAGATGAACTCATTTACTCCTCATACCCACCCTATCAACAAAGACTATTACCTCCTGCTTTTACACTTTGAGGAAATTCAGGGAAAAGAAGGTTGTCTAACATGGCAGAGCTGCCCTAACTCCTTTCGTCTCTTCTCAATCCAGTGCCTAGGATAGCCCTGTTACAAGTCTGATTGTGTCATTCCTCAGCTCAGAAACCTCCAGTGGGGCTCCCAAAGCCCTGCACCCCTGGTTTCAGCCCCTCTTCCTGTCCCCTCTGCTCATACTGCAGCCTCCTTGCTCCCACCTGCAAGCACTCAAGCACCCGCATGTGCTGCTTCATCTGCCAGAAGCCCTCTCCCCAGATCACCCCTGGCCTAATCCCTCATGGCCTTTAAGTCCTTATGTCACTTCAACCATGCCTTCCTGAATCGTCTTATTTAAAACTGCAACTCATCTGCATTTCCCTCCACAGCTCACTTTTCTCCATGCCACTTACCTCCTAATATGCTACATAATTTACTAAATGTCACCTCCCCACTCTAGAAGGTAAATTCCTGAGAATGAGGATTTTTATGCAGCACCTCGAACAGTGCCTAGCACATAATGGGTGAGTAGCTAAATGGATTAGTAGATGTGGGGTGGTGAGTGGCTGGTCTGCAGAGGGTTGAGAATGAAGATAACATGCAAGAGTGGGAGATAAGAGGAAGAGGTTGCCATGGCTACACCCTTCCCTTTTCAGTTCTGGTTCTCTTCCTGCCCGGGCTCCTGTCAGATATCTGTGTTCTTGTCATAAATCCACCCTGTCTGGATAGCCAGAGTTAGTTTTTGTATTTTGCAGTGAAGAGTCTTAATTGAGATACCAAGACAGCACTCTGTTCCCTCTGCCAGAAATGCCTTTTTGTCCTTGTTCAAAAACTCAATCTCATCTTTTTCTAAAGTCCTCAAGCCATTAATGCATGCAATAAGTTATTTACAAAGTTTTTGTCCTTTGGGCAGGGATCGTATTTTTTCCTTTTAGCTCCCAGAATCTGGGATGGTGTGGAGAGCGGCTATAGCGTTTGGACAGGTTCAAGCCTCGGACTGACTTGTGGCAAAGCCACATACAAGTCCCAGCACAGTTGTGGCAAAGCCCTCCCAGCACAATTATAAACAAAAGGCTGTGGTTGTAGGCTTGACCTTATAGTCCGACCCTGCAGTCCTAGGTAGCTAAGGGCTGTGAGTTGTGAGTTGTGAGGGGTGGGGGTGGGGTGGGGGTGGGGGAGGGTACAGCAAGTGCTGCCTAAACAAACCTTGATAGAGAGCAGAGAATGGAACAACAGGAAAGAAACAGATTTGAAATTTGCAAGAACATTGTAAACATCTTGCCCTTGTTTTGCTTTGTATGATCTGACTATAAAATAAAGCTTCGGCTTACAGGCTGTGGCGCTATCTCTCTGTCCGAGAACAGTGTCCCATCTAGCCCCAACTGTATTCTCTTATCTGTTTTCTTTAATCCTTCACCACCGCTCCTCAGGTTCACCCCTGGCCATGCTGGATGCGGTTCAGGATAGTACCTGGCACATGGTGAGCCTCAATAGTTGGCTATTGAATAAACAAATGGAGGGGAAGATATGAGTGGCATATAGGGTATTCTAAATATTGATAAGTGAATTTGTAATGAGAATCTGTTTATACATATTGAATTATCAAAGTAGGTAATTAAATACCTAAGATGGTTAAGACTATATGCAAACTATACATTCCTAGGAGGAAACAGGAAACAAATCCCCCTGCTTCTCCCAAAATGAATTGCATATTTCAGTGTTAACTGTTAGCATGTGGGAAATGCAATGGCCTTCACGTACATTACCAGGCAAGATCTGCCAGAGGTTAGGAAGCAGAAAAGTTCACAGACCATAATGTAAATGCTCTAATCACCTGATTAATTAAATTTAAAACAATGGGAGAAGCGTTGGGAAAGAGATGGGATAAATACCATAGGAGAGGCTCCAAGCCAGGTGCAAGAACCATCCATCACACAGTGTTCATGTCCCCCCACTCCTCTCCTCAACATTAGCCTTCCTCCTGATGGTTCTGAAGACCAGAGGTTTGAGCAAGCAGAGCCACAGAGGGAACGCCACCACCACCCAAGCCATGACAAACACTTGCCCCAGAGAAGAGAGGCAGGCACAGGTAAGGCTGGTCAGTAGCTGACGTTGCCTGTTGGCCTGTGAAAGAGCCGTCTTTTACTGCATAATCGTGTCATTCATGTATTGGGAATATTTAGTGTTCATATGTCATAGGAAACTGGGTATCTTAGGCCTTCTATTCCTTTCTATCCTCCTTTAATACATGTTCTGTTTACTAACTACTTAACCCATCTTATGAATTCTGTCTATGTTTAACAAACTCTGCTTACTAACAACATATTTATACTTTTATCCTAAAAGCTTTCCTCTGGTTTACAAATGCAGTAATCTTCTTTAATAGACTCAAATATTTTCAAAAGCAAATGTCCACACCAACTGTATTTTTTTTCAATGCCACAAAAAACCCCTGCTACCTTTGCCATAGTCCAAGTTACATGGTGCCAAGCGAGCCTCTTCATTAGACCATCCAACACTTATTCTGGAGCAAAACAGAATTCCTAGTAAAGGCATTCAGGTGAGAAAAAAACAAATACATTTAGTGATGGCTTTGCACATTCTAGTGGTTTGAAATAGAAGGTGAGGTGTTGACATCACCTTCCACCCAGGAGGATACCCTGGTCCTGCCCCTTATGCTGCTACTGAAAGAAAAAACAGGTTTCCTTAGGCCAACCTTGAGCCACACAGTTGAAGGCATGAGAGGGGAAGGCAATGGCAATGGTGCTATCATGGGAAAGAAGTGTCAAAAAGTACCCAATCCTATCTAATAAAAGAGTAATATGCAAATTGACCATTACTCCAATACACAAGATGGTTGCCCCCATGTGGACACAAGATGGCCAGCAGGGGAGGGCAGTTGTGGGCAGTTGGGGGTGACCAGGCCAGCAAGGGAGGGCAGTTGGGGGGACCAGGCCTGCAAGGGAGGGCAGTTGTGGATGATCAGGCCAGCAGGGAGGGCAGTTAGGGGTGACTGGGTCAGCAGAGGAGGGCAGTTGGGGGAGACCAGGCTAGTAGGGGAGGGAAGTTGGGGGGACCAGGCCTGCAAGGGAGGGCAGTTGGGGGGACCAGGCCTGCAGGGGAGGGCAGTTGGGGGGAACCCAGGCTTGCAGGGGAGGGAAATTGTGGGCAATCAGGCCAGCAGGGAGGGCAGTTGGGGGTGACCAGGCCTGCAGGGGAGGGCAGTTGGGGGGGGGAGGGAGGGACCCAGGCCTGCAGGGGAGGGCAGTTGTGGATGATCAGGCCAGCAGGGAGGGCAGTTAGGGGTGACTGGGTCAGCAGAGGAGGGCAGTTGTAGGGGACCAGGCCTGCACGGGAGGGCAATTGTAGGGGACCAGGCCTGCAGGGGAGGGCAGTTGTGGGCGATCAGGCCAGCAGGGAGGGCAGTTGGGGGGGACCGGGCCAGCAGAGGAGGGCAGTTGGGGGAGACCAGACTAGCATGGGAGGGCAATTAGGGGTGACCGGGCCAGCAGGGGAGCACTTTTGGGGGGGGGGAGGGACAGGCCTGCAGTGGAGGACAGTTGTGGGGGGACCAAGCCTTCAGGGGAGGGAAGTTGGGGGGACCAGGCCTGCACAGGAGGGCAGTTGTGGGCAATCATGTACAACCAGGCCAGCAGGGAGGGCAGTTAGGGGTGACCAGGCCAGCAGAGGAGGGCAGTTGGGGGAGACCAGGCCTGCAGGGGAGGGCAATTAGGGGTGACTGGGCCAGCAGGGGAGCACTTTTGCGGGGGGGCGGGGGGGAACAGGCCTGCAGTGGAGGAAAGAAAGTTGGGGGGAACCAAGCCTGCAGGGGAAGGCAGTTGGTTGGGAGGCAGGCTTGCAGGGGAGGGCAGTTAGGGGTTACCAGGACAGCAGGGGAGGGCAGTTAGGGGCAATCGGGCTGGCCGGGGAGCAGTTGGCGTCAGTCAGGCTGGCAGTGGAGTGGTTAGGGGATGATCAGGCTGGCAGGCAGAAGCGGTGAGGGGCAATCAGGCAGAGGCAGGCAAGCGGTTGGGAGCCAGCAGTCCTGGATTGTGAGAGGGATGCCTGACCACCCGTCCCTCTGATTGCCCGTTTAGGCCCAATCCCTAAACGGGCAATCAGACATCCCTCAAGGGGTCCCAGATTGGAGAGGGTGCAGGCTGGGCTGAGGGACACCCCCCCCCCCCCGCCCCGTGCATGCATTTCGTGCACCAGGCCTCTAGTAGTTTATAAATGAGTTGCATTAAAAGCATATGATAGGTGCCCTAAACGGTTTGGATAGAGCATCGGCCTGCGGACTAAAGGGTCCCAGGTTCCATTCCAGTCAGGGGCACATGCCCGAGTTTCGGGCTTGATCCCCAGTAGGGTGTGCAGGAGGCAGCCAATCAATGATTCTCTCTCATCCTTGATGTTTCTATCTCTTTCTCTCCCTCTCCTTCCTCTCTGACAATCAAAATATACATTTTTTAAAAACATATGATGGGGGAAATTTTTGCAAAGGATATCTGATAAGATTTTGACATCCAGAATATATAAAGAATTCCTACAACTCGGCAACAAAAGGCAAACAACCCAGCTACAATATGGACAAAGGACTTAAATAGACATTTCTCCAAATATGATATGGCCAATTAGCACATAAATGTGCTATATATGAAGATATGTGACATCATTCATTAGAAAAACAAATCAAAAGCACAATGATATACTACACACCTACTAGGATGGCTATAATAAGAAATAAGTGTTAGCGAAGGTGTCGAGAAATTGAAATCCTGTGCTTTGCTGATGGGAAGGTAAAATGGTGTAGCCACTGTGGAAAACAGTGGCTCAGTTGGTTGGAGCATCTTCCTGCACACCAAAAGGTTACAGGTTCGATTCCTGGTCAGGTCACATATTTAGGTTTCGGGTTTAACCCCGAGTTGGGGCACATACATGAGGCAACCGATTGATGTTTCTCTTTCACATCGATATTTCTCTCTCTCCCCTGCCTTTCTGTCTCTCCCTAAAATCAATAAAAACACGTCCTTGGGTAGACTTGGTGAAGATTTTAAAAAGGGGAAGATCATTTCCTCCCTCCCCTACTTACTGTCTCCCCATCTTTCCTTTCTCCAGTGTTCAAAATCAGTGCTGGAAAGAAGACTTACTCTTTAGGCTTTAACATCCTCCACTGAGCCTTGAACTCCTTTCTATTTTTAGAGCAATCTCATATACTTTTATCACTAGCACCTCATTTCTAGCTAGACCACCCCTTTTTGCCAGGATGGATATGATGATGGCTGAGAGCACCAAGATTCTGGAAACCTGGAACCAAAGGATCTCCTAAATAAATGAGTCAGATAGAAGGTGCATCTCATTTCTTTGCACCAAGGAAGAGGTGGAGGCAGCCCTGGGGCTAGGTGGCCCTGGCCCCCGTGTTACAGTTCAGCACTCTTTGGTGAGACAGCTTTGCTCCAACCACTAAGCCAGCTTCTGGTCCCACAAGACAGTTTTAGTGTTATAATTCCACCTGGGGAAACACAGCCTTTGGCGAAAACGAAGCATGCCCCCCCAATAATGTTTAACAGCTGATGGGAATGTTAGCATTATACTCAGTCCTAATCTTGTGCATTTTCTACCTAGACACTGGAATTAAATATATGAAAACTTCATCAAGTAACTTCTTTATAATAAGCTAATCCCACACCATTATTCCGGAGAGAATGGCATAATGGAAATTATTTGTATCCATTTTCAATCTAAAAACTCTTCGAATAATGTCCATTTCTGGGAAGATGGAGTAGACATAATTTCCCCTATTTTTTGTGAGGACACCCAGATGATGGATATCAAATATAGATCACATATAAGATTCAGAAAGGCTGTGAGAAAGCAAATCGACTAATGACCTCAGAACCAGAGGAACAACATGGTAGTGAATTTCCTAAATTGTCTTGGCTAAAGAAACTGGCAGCCTGAAAATGCCAACAATGCAGATAAAAAAAAAACTGCAACAAAATCCAGCTCTTTCTAGGCACAGGACCACAAAAGGGGCAGCCTTGCAAGCAACATTTTTAGACAATAACCATTCCAGCCAAACACCCAGGAAAAACACTCCAGCCCCCTCCACTCCATGCCAACAAAGTCCTAGAGGGAGCCTCGACTTTCAAGTGGCTGTAATGTGTCCAACACTCCTGCTGGGTGGTGTCAGAAAAGACCAGGTAGGGAGCTCATTCTCTCATCCCCACTGGCTGATAACAAGTCCCCTCTCTACCAGTGTCAGTAGAGACCCTTCCCAGCAGCAAAGCTCTCCTAAACCTATACAGAAATATGTACCAGGTGTACCGGTTAATAATGCGGACTTTTTTCAATAGATGGAGTTACACATATGTTGATATATATGCGATTTGATATGTATGCTATTTTGTTGTATTGACAATAGGCTTCAAAGCTCCATATGTCAAATTTTCTGAAGGAGTTAACATCATATATATTTTTACACTTAAAAATGTCAAATTTTGTGCTAAAAAGAGCATTTGTGGGAAGTTTTCAATTCATTATTTTGAAGAAAAGTGCTGCTGAATACTTTGGGAAGCTTTTGGTGAACATGCTTCATCTCAAGATACTTGTGAGCGCTGGTTTAAATGCTTTAAAAGTGATGATTTCGATGTGAAAAACAAAGAACGTCCAGGGCAACCAAAAAAGTTTGAAGACCAACAATTACAAGCATTATTGGATGAAGATGTGTGTCAAACTCAAAAACAACTTGCAGAAAGATAAAACGTTGCTCAGAAAACAATTTCCGATTGTTCAGAAGCGATGGGAAAGATTTTAAAAGAAGGAAAAAGGGTGCCACATCAACCGAACAAAAGACAAATGGAAAACCGAAGTCATCAGTAAAATGTTGCTTCAATGGCATGAAAGAAAGTCTTTTTTGCGTTGAATTGTGACTGGCAATGAAAAGTGGATTTATTTTGAGAATCCCAAATGCACAAAATCATGGGTTGATCCAGGTCCACCATCAACATTGATTGCAAGGCCAAATCGCTTTGGAAAGAAGACAATGCTCTGCGATTGGTGGGATCAGGAAGGTGTGGTGTATTATGAGCTTCTAAAACCAGGTGAAATGGTTAATACTGATTGCTACCAACAACAAATAATCAATTTGAACCACGCTTTGATCGTGAAACAACCAGAATGTGCTGGAAGACATGGCAAAGTAATTTTGCTTCATGATGATGCAGCATCACACACTTCAAAACCAGTTAAAGACACATTAAAAGATCTTGCCTGGGAAGTATTAACCCACCCACTGTATTCACCAGACCTTGCTGTTTCATATTACCACTTGTTCTGATCGATGGCACATGCACTTTCTGAGCAGCACTTCAAAACATACGAAGAAGTGGAAAATTGGGTCTCTGAATGGTTTGCCTCAAAACAAGAAAAGTTCTATAGGGACGGTATCCACAAATTACCTGAAAGATGGGGAAATGTGTAGCTAGCAATGGACATTACTTTGAATAAAGCACTTTTGATGTTTCTCTTGAAATTATCGTGTTTTCTTTGATTACAAAATCCGCCATTATTAACTGGTACACCTAGTATAGTGGCTTTACTCACCATTTCTAAAAACTGGAAATAACCAGATGTCCTTCAACAGATGGTTAATATGTAACTGGGGTACATCCATTCCATAATGTAGAATATGCAAGAACCTGAATCAATACTCTAGAATTATGCTGAGTGAAAAAATTCACCTCCACAAAATGTATAATCCCATGTATTATAATTGTGTCAAAATTACAGAGGCGAAGAACAGATTAGCAGTTGCCAAGAGTTGAGGAGGGGGTGGGAGTAGCAGTAAAAGTACAGAAGGGAAGCAGCTATAGGAGGGCCACGTGAGGGAGCCCTGTGATGATAGAATGTTATGCATCTTACTTGTATCATTTCCTACATCGAGATATACTAGTAGTATTTCACTATAGTTTCTAAGATGTTGTCATTGAGGGTAACTGGGTAAAGAGTACATGGGATTTCTATGTATTATTTCTTACAACTGCATGTGAATCTACAATGATCTCAGAATAAAAAGTTGAATTTTAAGAAGAACCAAATCCACTACTACTTTTCAAGGAGTCCCTGCTAATGCAAAAAGATAAGGCAAGGAAATAAAAGGTATACACATTGGGAAGACAAAACTGTCTTTGTTCACCGATGACATGATCAAAAGAATGGACATAAAAACCAAAGGTAAATGATTACAGCAAGGTTGCAGGATACAAGGTTAATATGCAGTCAGTTGCTTTCCTATAGACCAACAAGTAGAATTTGATATTATATTATAAACATAATACCATTTACATTAGTACCCCCCCCAATAAAATACTCAGGTATCTTAACAAAATTTGTCAAAACCTGTATGAGGAAACTAAAAAACTCTGATGAATGAAATAAAAGAACCAAATAAATGGAGAGATATTCTACATTCATGGATAGGAAGACTCAACATTGTCAAGATGTCAGTTCTTCCCAAATTGATCTATAGATTCAATGAAATCCCAATCAAAATCCTAAGTTAGCCCTGGCTGGTGTGGCTTCCAGTTAGAGCATGGCCTGCACACCAAACAGTGATGCGTTTGATTCCCACTCAAGGGCATGTACCTGGGTTGCAGGTTGGATCCCTGGCCCCAGTCAGGTGCATGTGGTAACCAATCGATGTGTCTCTCTCACATCAATGTTTTTCTCTGTCCTTCTCTCCCTCCCTTGCACTCACTCTAAAAATAAATGGACAAAATATCCTTGGGTAAGGATGAACAAAAATAAATAAGTAAATCCCAAATCTTATGTATAGCGACAATCTGACTGTAAAGTTTATATGGAGAGGCCAAAGTCCCAGAATAGCTAACATAACATTGAAGAACAAAGTTGAAGAACTGATGCTACCTCATGTCGACTTACTATAACGCTATAGTAATGAAGAAAGTGTAGTTTTGGCAAAAAAAATAGATCAGTGGAGCAATAAGTAGAACACCACAAATACAGTCCACTGATCTTGGACAAAGGCAACGCAGTGAAGCAAAGAATCTCTTTGTGACAAATGGTGAGAGAAACATGCAAAAAATGTATCCATACTCAAACCTTAAATCATTTCACAAAAATTAACTCATTTCAATTTCAATGTAAATGCAAAACTATAAAACTCCTAGAAGGTAACATAGGAGAAAACCTAGATGACATTGGGTAAGGTGAAGCTTCTTTTGTTAGATACACTAAAGACATAATCCATGAAAGAAATAAGCTGGAGTTTATTAAAGCTAAACACTTATGCTCTCAAGACAAGCCACAGACAAAGAAAAATAGCTTCAAGGCACAGTTGAAAAATAGCTTCAAGGCACAGTTCTTCCTATATATAGAAAGAACTTTTAAAATCCAGTAAGAAAATAATCACATTAAAAAATGGGCCAAAGACCTTTATTTATTTTTAAAAATATATTTTATTGATTTTTTACAGAGAGGAAGGGAGAGGGATAGAGAGTTAGAAACACTGATCAGCTGCCTCCTGCACACCCCCCACTGGGAATATGCCCACAGCCAAGGTACATGCCCTTGACAGGAATCAAACCTGGGACTCTAGTCCGCAGGCCAACGCTCTATCCACTGAGCCAAACTGGTTAGGGCTGGGCCAAAGACCTCTAGACACCTTACACAGAAGATATACAGCTAGCAAGTAAGCATAAGAAAAGATGTTCCACATCATGTCATCATGGAAGTGCAAATTAAAACAATGAGATACCATTGCTACTCACTGATTGGCCAAAATCTGGAACGTTGACAGCAGCTAACACTGGTGAGGATGTGGAGCAACAATCACTCTCACATTGCTGCTGGGAATAAAAATGGTACAGTGCTTTAGAAGATGGTTTGGCAGTTTCTTACAAACACTTAACATACTCTTACCATATAGTCCAGCAGAAACATGCCTTACTATTTCCCCAAAGTACATGAAAACTCGCATCCACCCAAAAACCTGCACAGGAATGACTTCAGCAACTTTATTCATAATTGCCAACACTTGGAAGCAATCAAGATGTTCTCCAGTAGGTTAATGGTAAACTGTGGAATGTAAAGACAGTGGAATATTATTAAGCACTAAAAAGAAATGTACTGTCAAGCAATGAAAATATATGGAGGAAGCTTACATGCACATTACTAAACTAGAGACCTGGTGCATGGATTCATGCACCGGTGGGGTCCCTTGGGGTGGGCTGCAGGGATCTGGCTGAAACAGGCAATCCAACATCCCCAGAGGGATATAGTAGTATGCAGAGCCTGGGTGCCACCACACTCCCACTCATCCAGCCCTGCTGTGCCTGCTGCCACCATCACCACCACTCGGTAGGCTCACTGCTGCTCCACTGCAATCTCTGCGCACCCATCCTAGTGTAATACCGGTGTGCCCATGACTGAGAACCAGCCACGGGCTCATGCCCAGTCAGTCCGATACCGGTCCTGCTCCCAGTCTGGATGGGGGAGGTGTGTGCAGGGGGAGTGTCCGCAGGAGAGGCTTGCACCACCCGCAGCTGCTCTGTCTGGTGCCCATCAGTCAGCTGAGTGGTGCTCCTCCTGTGGGAGCGCACTGACCACCAAGGGGCAACTCCTGCATTGAGAGTCTGCCCCCTGGTGGTCAGTGCACGTCATAGTGACCAGTTGAACAGTCACTTAGGCTTTTATACTAGTTCTAGAGGCCCGGTGCATGACATCATGCACAGGTACAGGCCCTAGGCCTGGCTGGCGATTGAAGCGTGAGTGTCTGACATGGAAGGGCAGGTCCCAGCTGACCTCTGGGCCCTGGGCAGCACTTGCGCCCCCAGACCCCACTTGCCCCCCTCTGCCTGAGTCACGGTGCCTGAGTCCCCATGCGGAGATGTGGTAAGCGCGGCTAGACAATGTGAGCCAGGGTGCAGCATGGGCCTCTGGGTCATCCAGTGTCGCTGCATGGAAGCCAGGTGGGCAGCGCACTCTCTCCCAGCTGGTTTCTGCAGACAGGTTCCTGCATGAACCCACGGTGAGCCCAACCGGACCCTGCAGTCTCAGAAGCCCATGGGGGCCAGCAGCACCTCCACTGCTGTCCGCTGCCAGTGCCTTGTCACCGACGCCCACCATGTTCTGCGCCGCCACCTGGTGGTCAGCACACATCATAGCGAGCGGTCAAACTCCTGGTTGAGGGGACAATATGCATATTAGGCTTTTATTATATAGGATATCTTCCATTGATTTCAGAGAGGAAGGGAGAGGGGGAGAGAGAGAGAAAAACATCAATGAGAGAATCATGGATTGGCTGCCTCCTGCATGCCCCCACACTGGGGATCAAGACCACAACCTCGGCATGTGCCCTAACAGGGAGTCAAACCTTGACCTCCTGAGTCATAGGTCTACTTTCAACCACTTAGCCACGCCCGCTGGGCTCTTGTTCTTATTTTAAAGGAGAATTAACACTCCAGAGGTCGACTTGCCCAAAACAGCCAAGTTTTGCAGTGACAGAGTTGGAGGGAGGGAGGGGGACCGGTTCTAAACACGCACTCATGAGGCATCTGTGTTAATGGGTTCATCCAGGGGAGCGGGTGGACAGACACTGTCTGTTTCTCTTCAAGCAGCACTTCCTCAAGGTCCTCAGATTCCCCACATGACCCACCACCCTCCCTACCCGCCATCAGAGTGAGGAGGGTGGAGGATGGGAGGGGCCATCTGCTGTTCACCTGGGAGGGGCGTGGGAGGGGAGGGAGGGGCAGAGCTGGGAGCACCACAGACCCCGGGTGGGAGTTAGAGGTAGTGATCTGGACGCTGATCGCCCAGTGCCAGCATCTCAGGAACATTTCTCTCTCTGGAAGCAGCGCAAGCGTTGTCTGAGGCCGCGGGACTTGGGGCTGGTCTCAGCCATTCTGTTCTGTGTTGCAGGATCCTCTCTGTTCTGGAAACTGGAGTCGGGGATTGGAGTCGGACCACCTGGGGAAGCCCTTTGCATTGGACCCTGAGACCTTTTGTGTCAACCGTGACCCGTTCTGGGCACAGCTGATCTGTGTGTCCAAAAGGGAGCTTCATTTTCCTAGTTTTCAACGTTTGCTTTCCATAATACTGTACATTCTGTTTTGTTGTTTGTTTGTTTTACCAAAAATAAAAACATTTGCTTGTTTCCAATAAGTACTTGTCATCACTGAAGAGAGCTTGGGGGGCGGGGCGGGGAGGGATTAGGGCAGCCAGCCGGGAATGACCTGCCTCCTGGACCTCAGGGTGGGAGGCTGGTCCTGAACATTCCATATCCCTCGTGTGGAGCTCAAACTAAGGTCTGGCTTTTACAGTCAAATCCTCAAAACAGACGGCCCCTGCCAGCAGCTGCCGGAGACCCTGCCTTCCCAGGGGCTGAGCGGAGCATGGGGCTTCCTCCCCCCGCCCCGCCCCTCACATTGTTCCTCGTGCTCTGGCTTCCCTCCAGTACATCCCAAAGCCGCCACCTCGGCTGCCAGTTTCCACTGTCTCGCATCGACCTCGGGGAGGGTGCTGTCGCCTCCTGTTGTCTCCCTGCTTCCTCTTCCCCCTCAGTCTGCTCCTGACACTGAAGCCAGCGGGTCCTCACCTGCAGCCCCGGTGCCTCCCCCTGCACTCAGGGGACGCCAGGTTCTCACGGGCCCTCAATCCCTGCAGGATGTGCCCCCTGACCCAGCCTTGACCCTCTTCCATTCAGTCTCTTGCTTGTCCTGCTGCCCCTCCATAGGCTGTGCCCTCTGCCCCTCCATAGGCCGTGCCCTCTGCCCCTCCATAGGCCGTCTCCTCTGCCCCTCCATAGGCCGTCTCCTCTGCCCCTCCATAGGCCGTCTCCTCTGCCCCTCCATAGGCCGTGCCCTCTGCCCCTCCAATAGGCTGTCCCCTCTGCCTGATGCCCTTCTCCAGGCATCCGCCTGGCTCTCCTCCATCAGTCGTTTCCTTCAGGGAGCGTCCCTTTCCCCCTCCCACATGGAGCCCTTATGTGGCTTCATTCTCATGTTTCCATGGTGCCTGTGCCCCCTGACAGCTGCACCTCACGTCTGTCTGAGGCTGTTTCCTCCCTGCATCCCTGTCCTCTCCTGGCGGAACGCATGATCTGTAGGACAGGGTGGCTGGCTCCCTGCTGCTCTGCAAGCACCTGGGCATCAGCCTGGGACGCGCAGGTGCTCAGTCAGTGATGGGGGTTGAGTGAGATACTCAGGCAGCAGTGTTTGGTGTAAAGGCCATTGGAAGGCAGACTCACTTGGAGCCGAGAGCCGGTGAGCTCTCCTAACAGCGCTCAGGGCGGGGCCTTGGGAGCCAGTTCCGGTTCTTGCAAGAAGGCAGGAGGGAGAAGGAAAAAGGAGCAGTGTTTTCTCTCAACTACTTAAGAGCTCATAATCTCATTCCATTCTGGAAGCTATAAATAGAAATTCTTAGATCAACCCTGTGAGGCAGGTTCTGGGATTATCTAAGATTTTGTGGAGAGTATTTGGCCTTTGACAGCCACAAGGACGGTGCTTAGTAACCGCCAGCTTTTAGTGCTGTGATTCATGCACTGGAGGGGGGAGGTGGGGGGCAGAGCCTGTGGGGATCAGCCTGTTGTGGGAGCGCCATTTATCCCGGTCTGCCCGGCAGGGCTGTGGACCTGCCCTCTAAGCGGCTGCTACCACTGTGGGTGGGCCATGCACTGACCACCAGGGGGCAGCTCCTGCATTGAGCAACTGGTCAATCGGTCATCATGGTCACTGCCTTTATACACACACATACACACACACACACACACACTAGAGGCTTGGTGCATGAGTTTGTGCACAGGTAGATCCTTCTGGGTGGCCTGCAGGGATCGGGCCAAAACCCACAGTCCAACACTGGCTGCAGCTCCTACCTGCCGATCCTGCTCATCTCGGCCCCACTGTGCCTGCCACAGGCTCATGCTCCATCAGTCCTGAGCACTCACCAGCCATGAGCCCTGTGTCTGGTGCCCTCCCAAGGGGAGTGGCCTGCAGGATAGGGCTGAAACCGGCTTTCCAACATCCCCTGAGGGGTCCTGGATTGCGAGAGGTCACAATCCAGGCTGAGGGACCCCATCGGTGCATGATCAGGCCAGGGAGGGGCCACGGGAGGACTCCAGGGCGTGTCCAGCCACGTCTTGCCCAGTCCTGATCAGGGCCAATCAGGGTTGTCCAGCCCTGTGTCCAGCCCATGTTACTCAGTCCTGATCGACTGGACCCCAGCAGCAAGCTAACCTACTGGTTGGAGCAACTGCCCCCTGGTGGTCAGTGAGTGCACATCATAGTGACTGGTCCACCAGTTGACTGTCTGCCCTCTGGTGGTCAGTGCGTGTCATAGCAAGCTGTTGAGCAACTTTAGCATATCATTAGCATATTATGCTTTGATTAGTTGTTTGGTTGTTCTGCCATTTGGTCTATTTGCATACTACCCTTTTATTATATAGATGGAAGAAGCCAATCTGAAAAGGCTACAATACTGCATGATTCTAACTATGACCTTATGGAAAAGGCAAAACTCTGGAGACATAAAATATCAATGATTATTAGAGGTGATAGATGACTGGGCAGGACAATTATTTTAGGGCAGTGAAATACTTTGTAAATTTTGATATGCTATTATATATTTGTCCAAGCCCACAGAATGTACACCAAAAGTGACCCCCAAGTTAAAACTTGATTATGATGTGTCAACATAGATTAATCCTTAGTAAAAATTACACTTATTTGTGTGAGTGATGCTGATAATGATGGGGGCTATGCATGTGTGTAGGCAGGGGTATTGGGAAATATCTGTACCTTCCTCTCAATTGTATAACCCTAAAATTGCTCTTAAATTTTTAAAAACAAAAAATCCCAATTTATATTCCTCTTTGTTTATAGGCCTAAAATAAGTTAACAGAGGTAGACTGAAATGTCAGACACCCAACTGGCTCATTTCCTAGATGATTTCCTCCGATGGAATGGCACTTCCAGGGTCCAAGTGTCCGATATCTTAATTTGCCAAATCAGGAGGGATTCCTTGGGTGGCCTCAGGTATTTCACAACTGCCCAGCTAATTAAAACACAGAGATCCCCTATTAATGTGTCTTCAAACTATCCAGTAATCTATGAGGAAAGAAAAGATTATGGCATAATCAAAGGCTGAATTTAAAACTACTTCTTAGATTAGCTGAATTAGACAAATTTTTTTGATGGCCTGAAATAGGACAAAAAACTCCACCTGAATATGCCATTTTTCTGCTCTAAAATGAACAAAATCTACATTAAAATTTCTAGAACCATTTGAAATAAGGTAGTTTTTTCATTCTCTCCCAATTTAAGTGAGCAATCTAAAACACAACTCTTGTATCTAACTCTGATAAAGAATGCATTCAAGATTTTGTGTTATTTTAAGCTACATTATTTTGAGACAGATCTTTGCTTTCACAAAAGTAAAAATTATATTCCACATTAATATAATATATATCATGATATATATTTCCTACGAAAATGTTTTGACACTCTTTTTAAAACAACAAAAAACTGAGTTTTAGTGATTTTTTTTTTAGAGCTGTACATTTTTTCCAAAAGAGGACATTCCTAGTTTTTGCAAGAGCGGGGGAAGGGGAGGGATTAGGTACATACGAAAAGAACGAGTCCATCTAAAAAGTTTTTCTCTTAGGAGAAACTTGGGATTCACTGCATTACTCTTATTTTCTTCTTTTTTCTCTTCTTTTCCAACATTTCTCCCACTCTCCTCTTCTTGGCTGCCACCAGGCCACTTCCTTTGGTTGGCTCCTCACTGACCCCAGTTAAACCACGTTTCTCCTTGTTAGGTTTTGACTGCCTTGCTTCTTCCTGCACCGCATCACCTGATTTCTTTTTGCTGCCTTTGGGTTGTTCTTTACTTACTAAAACACAAGAGATAGTGCATTAAAATTGTTTATCCCCTTTTGGAAAAATCACAGGCTGACAATAAAGTGAAGTTATCTGATTTCTTTCACTTCAATAATTCAAAGGTAACAGATTATCCGTTTTTAAAAAATGAACAATTTCATTTACCAGCAGAAGGCGCTGCAGTGGGAGGGAGGCTTTCTTTTGTGTCTGTCACGCTGTCTAGCCACACTCCAAGGCACGTCAGCCTGGCATTAGTATTTACTTCACAAAGTAAAGATGGGGGAACTTTCTGAAACAAGCAAGAAAAATTTGTAACATGGGGGAATTTTAAATAATTATTTTCTTTTTCCATAATCAACTCCTTAACTTAAAACATTGTATTTTCTTAGATAATGAAATATGCTGTTTAGAAGAAATCTATTATCTGGATTCATGAATGGCTTGACTATGCCTTCCCAGAGCCAACTGTGACAACTCAGAAACTGTAAGTTCACCAAGGAATGGGCCAGGACCATCTCTTGTTCATTTCTAGGTTTTAACAAATAACTTTCTACCAAGTAGGCACTAACAGACCATATTCACAGAATAATAAACCAAGACTGTCTCTGAGAGGGAGACCATTGAAGGGAATTTAATTTTCCAAGTATCTGATTCAAATCTACTGTTGGGCCCTAGCTGGTTTGGCTCAGTGATAGAGCATCAGCCTGTGGACTGAAGGATCTCAGGTTCGATTCTGGTCAAGGGCACATGCCTGGTTGTGGGTTTGATCCCCAGTGAGGGATGTGTAGGAGGCAGCCGATCAATGATTCTCTCTCATCATTGATGTTTCTATCTCTTTCTCTCTCTTCCTTCCTTTCTGAAATTATATATATATATATATATATATATATATATATATTTCTACTATTGGTTCCATCATTAATCAGGAATTCCGCCCCCCCGCCCCAATAATGGCAGTATTTCATCTAATGAAATTTTACAAAGAAAAATCAATATACAAAAAAGAAGAAAGCACACTTCTTTGAAAAAGCAGGAATTCTGGGATGCTGCCAGCTCAGACTCACCAGTGCCCTCCCTGAGGTAGCTCTGTGGAACCCTAACTTTAAAACCATGAATATCACCCATGCCTGGAAGAGATTCAGAAAGCTTAAAGAACTCTGTCTATGACCCTTAAGGAAAAATTCTCTCTCATTTAACTCCAGGCACACGGACAGTAAGACTTGCATTAAAGTGCATGTATAGTGTGCTACGGCACGGACCTTATCCTGTGCAAGCTTCCACATTTTGATGAAACCATCACTTGATGCCGTAACAATAACATGATGCTCCGGAATTTCAAAACTGAACATATCTTTTACCCTAGAATAGAAACATAAACACCATAAATGATCCTTTCTTCAAATAGTGTGATCCTATCTAATGAAGTAATATGTAAATTGACCGTCACTCCAACACACAAGACGGCCACCCCCATGTGGTCAAAGATGGTTGTCCCCATGTGGACACAAGATGGCTGCCACAAGATGGCCGGCAGGGGAGGGCAGTTGGGGGGGACCAGGCTGGCAGGGGAGGGCAGTTGGGGGCGACCAGGCCTGTAGGGGAGGGCAGTTGGGGGCGACCAGGCCTGCAGGGGAGGGCAGTTACGTGTTGATCAGGCTGGCAGGGGAGTGGTTAGGGGTGATCAGGCTGGCAGGCAGAAGCAGTTAGGGGCAATCAGGCAGGCAGCAGGCGAGTGGTTGGGAGCCAGCAGTCCTGGATTGTGAGGTATGTGCAACTGCCTGGGATCGGGCCTAAACGGGCAGTCGCACATCCCTCGAGGGGTCCCAGATTGGAGAGGGTGCAGGCTGGACTGAGGAACTACCCCCCCACCCCCGTGCACGAATTTCGTGCACTGGGCCTCTAGTACTGTTATAAGCTTCTACACACACAGGCTCTTGATTTTTCAAGAACTATACTTTACTTCCCATGAGTCGGTGAGTCATTTTTCAGGGTCTAAATTCTAAGACAAAACTGACAGTTAATCATATCTTTAAAAGTTGAAAAAACAACTTTAATCATGTTATCACAAAGGAGATAAAGATATTAAAGCCCCTCTCCTCAAGAAACTACAGGTTCAGTACAAAAAGTGAGACAAAAAGATGAATCAAACTTCCTCCTGTATATCCATTCCTGTCATTCCAGTGCCACCATCCCTCGTCCAATTTGCCAAATCAGGAGGGATTCCTCTGGTGACCTCAGGTATTTCACTACTGCCCAGTTAATTAAAACATAGAAATCCCCCATTAATTAAAGGTACTATCATTTTTTCCTGAATTATGAAGTAGCCTAGTTGGCCTCTCTGCTTTCATTTTTGCCCCCTAACAATTATTTTAAAAACGTATTTTTATTGATTTCAGGGAGAAACCAAGATAGTGGCATAGGTAAACACCTGAACTTGCTGCCTCGCACAACCACTTTAAAACTACAACTAAAAGACAAAACGGACATCATCCAGAACCACAGGAAGGCTGGCTGAGTGGAAATTCTACAACTAGAAGGAAAGAGAAAAGCATATTGAGACTCAGAGGAGCTGCGGAAGTGAAATCCAGAGGTACGGAGGCGCGCACGCAGAGAGGGCTGGCAACTGAGTACGTGGCTGGCTTTTTCAATCCACAGGGAGACACAAGCTCCTAACTGCTCTGAACTCCAGTTTCAGGCGAGACTCTGGAGACCCAGACTCACACGGGAAGAAACTGGACTGTCTGACAGCTGGCGGAACTCGAGGGTGACTTTCTCTCAGGGGTGCTTGCAGCGATTACCGCAGGACACTGAGACCCAGGGGCCTCTTAGGGCAAGGCTGATGGGAAGTCATTGCTGTTTGTTGTGCCCTGAGACTCCGCCCCATTCAAGCTGTGCACAGAGGCTTTTGCATATGAATGGCCTGGTCCTTTGAAATCTAAACTTACCTAACAAACTGCAGCTGAGTCAGAGAGACCCAGAACATTCAAAAGAAGGCCCAAGGCACCATAGCAGCTTGCACTGCTTCACAGCTGGGCCTCATCTGGGCACCTTCAAAACCCAAACAAAGAAGAGGAATCTGTAGATCTCTCCGTAGCTCCTGCTGGGTGGCTTTAGGCAGAGGCTAAATTAGCACCTCCTTGGAGATCCAAGAGCCAGTGTACCCAGGGGTCAGAGTAGGACCATCCAGATTACAACTCCTCAGATCCATAAGGGACATACTCAGGGGGCACACTCAGTGAGCATCAAAGCACCACTGAAGCAAGTCTTGCCTCATAAGAGTGTCTCCAGCACAGAAGTTCTCCCATACCAGACACAGCTGATTCTCACAGCCAATTGGCCTTGAGGTCATTTCCTCCCAGTGATACCAACAACAATCAAGGCTTAACTACAACAAGACTGTGCAAACAGCCCACAAAGGGGTGAACCAAGAGTGTCCACCTCAAGTAACTGGTGAGGATGAGACACTGGGCCCTATAGGACACCTAGCACACAAAGCCACTCTATCAACTCAGGGAAGCAGCCAAAATGTGGAGACAAAGAAACAGGTCACAAATGACAGAAATGGAGGAAAGCAAACTACTGGATATAGAGTTCAAAACCACGGTGATAAGGTTTTCCAAGAATTTTCTAGAAAAGGCTGATAAATTTAGTGAGACCCTCGAGGATATGAAAAAGGACCAACTAGAAATTAAACATACACTGACTGAAATAAAAAATAATATACAGAGATCCAACAGCAGACTAGAGGATTACAAGAATTAAGTCAAAGATTTGAAATACAAAGAAGCAAAAAACACTCAACCGGAAAAGCAAAAAGAAAAAGAATCCAAAAATATGAAGACAGTGTAAGGAGCCTCTGGGACAACTTCAAGCATACCAACATCAGAATTATGGGGGTGCCAGAAGAAGAGAGCGAGCAAGATACTGAAAACCTATTTGAAGAAATAATGACAAACGTCCCCCACCTGGTGAAAGAAATAGACTTACAAGTCCAGGAAGCGCACAGAACCCCAAACAAAAGGAATCCAAAGAGGACCACACCAAGACACATCATAATGAAAATGTCAAGGGCAAAAGACAAAGAGAGAATATTAAAAGCAGCAAGAGAAAAACAGTTACCTACAAGGGAGCACCCATACGACTGTCAGTTGATTTCTCAACAGAAACTATGCAGGCCAGAAGGGAGTGGCAAGAAATATTCCACGTGGTGAACAGCAAGAACCTACAACCAAGATTACTCTACCCAGCAAAGCTATGATTCAGAATTAAAGGGCAGATAAAGAGCTTCACAGATAAGAAAAAGCTAAAGGAGTTCATCACTGCCAAACCAGGATTATGTGAAATGCTGAAAGGTATTCTTTAAGAAGAGGAAGAAGAAAAAGGTAAAGATAAAAACAAATACATATCTATCAACAAGTGAATCTAAAAATCAAGTGAATAAAAAATCTGATGAACAGACACCTATGGATGAGGACAGTGGGGGTGGTGGTGAGGGCATGGGGTGGGGTGGGAACCAGGTGGAGGGGAGCTATAGGGTGAAAAAAAAGGAACTGTAATAATCTGAATAATAAAGATTGGAAAAAAAAGAAAACAAACAAACCAAAAAAAACAACAACATATTTTTATTGATTTCAGAGAGGAAGGGAGAGGGAGACAGAAACATCAATGATGCAAATCATTGATCGGCTGCCTCCTACATGCCCCCTACAGGGGACCAAGCCCACAACCCAGGCATGTGCCAACTGGGAATCGAACCATGACCTGGCTCATAGGTCAATGCTCAACCACTGAGCAACATTGGCCAGGCCCCCTAACAATTTTTAAAAATGAAATCAAATCTTGTTACTCCCAGGCTTAAAATTCTGCAAAGCTAAAATCTGCATTAAAAGAACACAGGAAAGGAGGAAGTTGCTGGGGATATTTAGGAAGCAAGACTGACAACTGCTGAAGCTGGGTGGTCAGTCTATAGGGGCTGCTTCCTTAAACTGGTTTATCTGCCTTTAAATTTTTCCATAATAAGAAATAAACACAACAAAATCTAAAAGGCATTTAATACAAAATTCAAAATCTTCCCAACGTCCTCCAATGCCGTGTACCATTTGGCTCACTCTGATCTAATAACATGGGCCTTCTATCTGTTCCTGAAATACACCAGGCTCTTTCCCCACTCAGAGCCACGGTGACAGCATTTCTTTCCTCTTTTTAAAAACAGTTCCTGCCCTAGACAGTTTGGCTCCGTGGATAGAACGTCGACCTGCGGACTGAAGGGTCCAGGGTTTGGTTCTGGTCAGAGGGACATGCCTGGGTTGCGGGCTGGATCCCCAGTGTGGGGTGTGCAGGAGGCAGCCCATCAACGATTCTCTCTCATCACTGATGTTTCTATCTCTCTCCCCCTCTCCCTTCCTCTCTGAAGTCAATAAAAATATGTTTAAAAAAATAGTTCCTTTTTCGTCCCTCCCCCTTTCCTGATCATGTTAACTAGGCCTGTATAGTGATCACAGTATTCTGAGTACTATATTTACAAAGAGAGATCTCTTAAAACCTATTACTTTGAAAATAAGAACTAAGACTTACTTAAGATGTAAAACATGCAAATGAAGCATATTAAAGTATAACTCTTTACATTATCACCTTTTTCAAAATTATAATGGGAAAAGCAGGGACAGAGTCAGATAGAACCGGGTTTGGATCCCACCTCCAGTAGCTAACAGTGAAAATATGGTTGATTTCAGGCCCCAAGAGTAATAGCAAAGTCACTTAACTATTTATTCTGAGACTCAGAGTCTACCCCTAGAAATATAGTGAGCAGTATGAGGTAAGAGATTGACACAAAACCGAAGTCTATAATGCCCAGTATTTCTTCTGAAGGAAAAACAACTGGGGTATAAAGAGGGAAGATGTGGACAAGGGGAATAAAGTAAAAAGATAAGAGTAGTCAGGGGCAAAGCTCAAGATTGTTTAATTATTTTTCCCTGTTCAAATATGGTTGATTTCAGGCACCAAGACTAATTAAATTATTGGAAAAATATCTTGTGAGAGTGACTAGTCCTGATGTCAACTGTTAGGACTGATCAAATAATAGAATCGATAAGCCTCCCCTGGGACTTCACAATGGACATTCCACTTGCTAAGAACATTATCTCTCCCCTCTGGAGTTTCCCAGAATTCACACCTGCACAGAGAATTCTCTGCCCAGAAAAAGCCCGCCTAGGGTCCTTTAAAACCCTCTGACTCACCGTCTTTGGGGGCTGGCGCCATTTTGGGGCTCAGCCATGTGCTAATAAATTTATAATCCCTTACCACTTTGGTCTCGTGCGTCCCTCCTTCGGCGACCCTAACAACAACTTTACCACTTTTGCATTTACTAAGGCCACGAAGACACTTCCATCATTCTCTCAGACTCTGGATGTCATATGTGTGTGTGTGTTTGTGTGTGTGTGTACATATATATGTGTATGCATGCAGATACATATATCTCTGCAATTGTTCATAAAACATATATGCTGCTTTATGAAACTACTGCATATAATATTTGTTGAGGCTGTACAAATACACACAATAAATTGGTTAAAAAAATACCTGTTTTCATGAGCTTTAAATTCACAGAGGCACATTAATGAATTAGTGTCAAAAAACCTTACAACTTCTTCATCTCCAGCCACTGCAAGGACAGACTCCTAAGAGAGAAAAAGAATAATATCCAGAATATCAAACAATTCAGACCATCACATACACACTAAATGTCCACCATTGATTTCTGATTACTTACTGAAAGAAACGTAACAGAAGATACTCTCTTTTCATTTGTGATGGTGCCACTAACAGCTGCTGTGTCAAGATGATAGACATCTATTTTATTCAGTATGACAACTACATATTTCTCTCCTCTTGGGGACCATTCTACGATGTGAGCATCTATAAGTTAAAAAAACAAAACCTTTTCATTTCATAAGTAAAAAGTAAAATGATCAGAGTAATAATAAAAGTAGCAAATATTTATAATGTGTATTTTCACATCCATTATGCTGCTGAACACTCACAACTAACTTATGATACATATTTTGGGGGTTCAAATTTAGACAATGAACTCAGTTCAAAGAATCATTAAAGGTTAGAGAGCTGGTAGGTGGCAGAGTCACAGGAATCTCAATCTAAAATGAAGAAAGCAGCCCCAGCCAGTTTGGCTCAGTGGATAGAGCAATCAGCTTGCGGACTGAAGGGTCCTGGGTTCAATTCCAGTCAAGGGCACATGCCCAGGTTGCGGGCAAGTAACCCAAAGCATTTGCTCTCAGAGGTAACCACCATCAAGCAGGCAAAGACTAATGTATGTGTGTATTCACATTCCACATTCCAAACAAAAATACTCACTCTGTTTTATATTTTTTATGAATGCCGATCTTCCTTCCACAAGATTCCATGTTCTGTAAAACAAGAAGCTCACTTATGGCATGATCACTAACTTTTACTAAATATAAAGGTAAGCGTAATGAAGACTTACTCAAATGACAATTTACTAAATACGTGGCTATTCGGAAGAATGGAATCTTTCTTATAGCAAAGGGGTATTCCTACATCCCTTTAATATAGTTTCAAAAGGTTTCACCTCCTAAAACATTTCTTTTCAGGACCACTCTCCTCTTCACTTCAGCCTACAATGACTGACAGGTAATGTATATGTTTGAACACAGAGCTTGTCACTTTTCCCTCCCATTATGAAAAGGTTCACTAGCTTTCAACCTTCCCTTATATCACAATATTTTTTGGGTTCCTGTTGTACTTGGAGAGCAAAGACCACCACTAAGTAGAGATGCTCTTGGGCATTAATGACTTACCTTAATGTCTTATCTGTCCCCACAGAGAGGGCCAACTTGCCAGATGGGTGAATAGAAAGAAAGGTCACATGTCCTCTAAAAGGAAACCAACAGTTAGCCCCCAACTTGACTGGCACATGGAGACCACCAACCAGAAAGGGCAGGACTCACTTGTGTGCCTTAATCGACTTCAGGCACTCCCATTTCTTTGCATCCCAGACACAAATGAGTCCGTCTTCCGCCCCACTAATTAAGTGCCTGTTGCCGTGGAATTTTAGGCAAGTTATTGTGCCTGTGGAAAAACAAAATAGGCAAAATTAATATTCAAAATTAATATTTTGAATGCAAATCCACTTCTGGTTTGAAGGCCATATTGTGGTAAATAAAACATCCAATGTAAGTATTACTGAATCAAACCATAACGACTTGTGGAAAAATTAATTTTTTTAATATAATAGTTTCAAGCCTATGCAAATATTTTCAGCAGTTTTTCTAGTTTTAGATATACTAGTAGATTTGAACTCACCAGTTCACTTTTTTGCTCTACATTCCCATAATCATAAATTTAGAACATAGCTGGTAAGAATGTTTGAGGAGCCAAACAAAACTAACCAGCTAACAGCTAACCTGGGGGAACAAGCTGAGATATACTAATACAGCATATGATTTCTACTTGCTAAACTGTCAGCTACCCAATCATCCACAATCCTATTATCATTGCAGAGTTGTTTCTGAACTGACTTCTATCCAGTTCTCATTCACTATCATAAGAACTTAAATGTTACACTCCTCCACTATGCCCTCTATATCCTCCCATAGTTCAAATAGCAAAAGGCTGAAGGAAGTGAATTGATAGAATAATCCAACATTCCTCTAGCAGCCAGAGTCTAGCTCCCCAAAGCAGTTCATGCCATTATACATTTACCCTCAAGTAAAATTCCCTATCCTTTGAAGCTTGTGTCAGCCAGCTTAACTTCCCTATAGCTCAGGGGTCAGCAGCCAAAATCTGGCTGGAGGAGTTTGAGTAAATGCAGTTTTACTGGAATACAGCCTTACTCATTCTGCTATAAGACACCTATGGCTGCTTTGGCGCTACAACAGCAGAGGTGAGTAATTGTAATAGATACCATATGGCCACAAGCCTACATATTTGCTGCTTTGTCATTTATGGAATGAGAATGTGAACCCCTGGGCCACTACTGTTCATCTGCACACCTCCTGGTCAATCCTGCACGTTGCCCTAAGATGGAAAGAGCCAAAAGTCTCTGAGGAATAATTCTGTACCACCACCCCACCTTCCCGCACTGAGACTACATGGGCTCACACACCACCTTCTCAACGTGGGAGGCTTTACCTATCTTTGCCAGTGTTTTCCTGTTTCTCTATTATCCTATTTCTTCCTCTGGATATTTTGCTTTCCCACATCTTCTACTCCTTCTACTCCCTGGTAAAGAGCTTATCTATTATCAACTGGCAGCAAACCAGAATTCATCTGAGGAAAATAGGAAACTAGGGGCCCTACTTCATTCACCTAAGGAAGTCCTTTTCTTATTGAACACCTGTACTGATGGGTTTGGACAGACGAGTTTTGTTTAAATTACTTCTTCCAAGCCTTAGAAAGAGAGAAGCCTTCCTTATATAACCTGGATTTATAAGACAGAGAAGTAGATGGGGGAGATCCTGGTGGTCCTCGAGAGGAGGAGGTTATGGGTTGAACAGGAGGGAGGAGTGATCTCGGTTTGAGGAAAGTGCTGGCAGTTGGGATATGAAAGAGGTGCTAAGAACTAGCAAAAGTACTGAAGAGAGCCGCCCAGTTGAATTCTGAGGCTGTGATTTGGTAACATCACTGCCGTAAGCTACAGGCATTTCTGTAGAGCAAGGCAAGTTATTTGGTTTGTGCAATAGAAGGACTAAGTTACAGGGGAATTGATTTTGGTGAAAGGATAGTTTAGGTTTTCAGCTTAGGGAAAATGGGTTGTTAAGGGTCTGCAGATCTCTGAACTAAGAAAGAAGGTGGAGTGTGAGTGATGGAAGGCATGAAAGGGCTGGAAAGATGTGAGTTGCGGTCTGAGAATAGAGTCTTAGAGTTCAAGAGCTCTGATGTGGAGCAGCTCTAGGTGGCAGCAGTGTTCAGGGGCTCAAAGCCTAGCTTCTATTGAAAAGACACTTGTCAAAGTAGCTAAGGCCTACCTAATTTAAGAAAGAAATTAGACACTCCAAATTTATTACTAGATTCCAATGCTTTGGTGGAACTTCTAAAATATATGAAGACAGGATAGGAAAAGGGTACCTATCTTAATTGCAGGAAACCAACTTCGTTGGCTAAGTTTCCTTAAACTAAGTACATAACAACTGATTCTACTAATTTGAATTCTTCTTTTCCATTCCCTTTTCTTGAATACATGTTGAACCCATCATTCCTTGTCTTCTGGGAAAATGCAATGAAAATAGAATATACACTGAGTGGCCAGATTATGATGATCTCTGAACGCATAATAATCTGGCCACTCCGGGTATATCCTATATAATAAAAGGCTAATATGCAAATTGTCCACTTGACCAGGAGTTCGATCAGCAGGCAGGCTGGTCAACCGCCTATGTCCCCTCCCCCTGGCCAGGCTGGCCGACCCCACCCATGCATGAATTCATGCACTGGCCAGGCTGGCCGACCCCACCCATGCATGAATTCATGCACTGGCCAGGCTGGCCGACCCCACCCATGCACGAATTCATGCCTCTAATATATATTTGTATGTATGTATATACACTGAGTGGCCAAATTATTATGTGTTCAGAGATCATAATAATCTGACCACTCAGTGTAATGTTCAATACTGAGAAAAAAATGACCTGTTCAGTCTTTCTATTGCTTGATCTTGCCACTATCCTGGGCAATTGCACCATCTGTGTGGAAAACCCAACCATGACTTCTTCAAGTTTAGTGACCCTTGCCTTCTCTGTATTTTAGTCCCTCACACCCACAGCCTGAACACTGCTGCCACCTAGAGCTGCTCCACATCAGAGCTCTTGAACTCTAAGACCCTATTCTCAGACCGCAACTCACATCTTTCCAGCCCTTTCATGCCTTCCATCACTCACACTCCGCCTGCTTTCTTAGTTCAGAGATCTGCAGACCCTTAACAACCCATTTTCCCTAAGCTGAAAACCTAAACTATCCTTTCACCAAAATCAATTCCCCTGTAACTTAGTCCTTCTATTGCATAAACCAAATAACTTGCCTTGCTCTACAGAAATGCCTGTAGCTTACGGCAGTGATGTTACCAAATCACAGCCTCAGAATTCAACTGGGCGGCTCTCATCAGTCCTTTTGCTAGTTCTTAGCACCTCTTTCATATCCCAACTGCCAGCACTTTCCTCAAACCGAGATCACTCCTCCCTCCCATTCAATCCATAACCTCTCAAGGACCACCAGGATCTGCCCCATCTACTTCTCCAGCCACCCCAACCTTCATTTTATCCTTCTTGTAATACTGACCTGCTTGCAGTTTCCCATGCACACTAGTGATTAAAAACATGGGCTCTAGAACCAGGTTCAACTTCTAGTTCCCCTGTATTGTGACCCTGGGCAAGTCATGTAACATCTTTGAACCAAGGTTTTCTCTTCTATAACCTGAAAATAGGACTGTACCTTTGAGGCACACTGCTGGGTGCATGCTACCCCTTCAGTAAAATTAGCTATCAACATGATGCTGCTACCTGTGCTCCTCATGCTGCCTGGTCTGCCAGGAATGCCTCTCTCTTTGCAAACTTCACCTGGCTAACAACTGAGATTTCTCTTTTAAGGAAGTTTTCAGTGAAAAGTCATTTCCTCCTTCCCTTCACTCCCCTCTTCCCCACCAGAAATGAGCTAACGGCTTCCCTTCTGTCTCTCAATACAGACTGCGAACAACTTAAGGACAAAGAACCACATTTTTTTTTTTTTCATTTCTGTATTTCCTAGCACAGAATCTGCTTAATAAATTGCGCAACTAAAAAACTATAAAGTAATAATACCTCAACATTATTATCTTGAAGGATATAATTTCTTACCATTGTGATGCACTAGAGCCCCATGGTCTATCTTCTTTTTCATGTCATAAATATGAATTGTTTCATCTTTGCTCCCAGTGACTACAAAACGACTATTTGCAGCCACTGCTGACAAAGAGGCTGTGTGGGCATGGTGCGTGAAGTCAGCCACAGGAGTCCATTTCTGCTGAAGAGTAAAACATACATACAATCAAGCAATGTCACAATCTCAGCATAGTTCTCTGGAAACAGATAAGTGGTTCCACATTCCTTGAAAACTACCAACAGATCTTACAAATAGAGAAAAAACTATGCAATGATATGTAGATTAAAACAAAGAACCTGATAATTGAATAAGGAAGATAAAATATGAAGATAGGACTGTAATGATGAGTATCATGATTCCAAAACAGTTATGAAGAGTGGA
Organism: Corynorhinus townsendii; assembly: GCA_026230045.1. Lineage (NCBI taxonomy): Eukaryota > Metazoa > Chordata > Mammalia > Chiroptera > Vespertilionidae > Corynorhinus > Corynorhinus townsendii. The sequence continues at coordinate 135,123,996 of JAPDVU010000002.1, read as the reverse complement.
CTACAGGAACTTTAAGTTCCCGGCTAAATCCTTAACTCCTTATTAAATTTACATATATTTAAGTAAATACTGTTCATTCATTCAAATGTTCAATTTTGAATTTATTCACTCAGAAACTAAGTGACTACTATGTGCCGGGCATCATTTTAGACAGTTGATAATATAGCAGTGAACACAAGAAATTAAAGTCCTTTTTCTAATGGAGCTGCTATTCCTGTGGGAGAAACCAACTAATAAAATGTTGCACAGAGATAACTATAATCACAAGTCCTATAAAGAAAAAATGAAAAAGATTATTAGTAAGTTTCCATTAGCACTAAAATAAGCCCTAGAGCTTGACCAATGATGAGATTTCAAGAACTCTACACTTAATACATCCACACACACTTCTCAAATTAAAGAAGACTCATCAAGAAGTATTACTAAAACAAACCAAGGAAGGGAAAAAAACTCCACCAAATTTCTTTGAATATATTTATGTGTTATTGCAAATTAAATCTTAAGTAACTACAGCGATAGTCCTTCCATCAATAAAAAACCAGGGAGCCTCTTGAGTAAAGACACACATTCCTGGGAAGGCTACTGTGACCATAAATAAAAGAATAACCTTTGCCAGTCCGTATTACAGAAGAAATGTTATTGTCAGTCTAGGTGTAGAAGCAGTATTGAGTAATGGTTAAGAGCTTCAAGTATCAGAGACAGCTGGGGATTTAAGTCCCAGGCTACTATGTGACCTTGAGCAAGTCACTTAATCATCTCAATGTCAGGTTCCTCATCTGTAACATGGGTATAACTCTATCTGCCTCAGAGGATTGCTGTGAGCCTCAGAGGATTGTCTGAAACATGGTAAGCAATATTATTACAAAGAGAACACAATCAGTAGCACCATCTTTAAATGTTCAAACATGTCACCTTTCAGCCAAAGGCAGATTAATAACCAGAATAGAAAACAAAGCAAAGTAAACAAAAGCAATTAGTCAAGTCACTTACTTTGAATTTTCTGGTTAATTTAAGACTGACACCTTGACTTCTCCATTACGAAGCACTCAATGATTACCAATACAAATCCTAGGGCAAAGGAAACTAAGGAGAAAATAAACAAATGCACTACATCAAAATAACGAGCTTCTGCACAGCAAAAGACACCGTCAACAAAATGAAAGGGGAGCTCACTGTATAGGAGAACATAATTGACAAGGATACATCTGATAAAGGATTAATATCCAAAATGTATATGGAACTCATATAATTTAACAAAAGGAAGACCAACAATCCAATTAAAAAATGGGCAAAGGACCTAAATAGACACTTCTCCAAAGTGGACATACAGATTGGAGAGACATGAAAAAAGGTTCAAAGTCACTGATTATCAGAGATGGAAATTAAAATGACAATGAGGTATCACCTCACATCTGTCAGAATGGCTACCATCATCTAATCAACAAATGACAAGTGCTGGAGAGGGTGTGGAGAAAAAGGAACCCTAGTGCACTGCTGGTGGGTATATAGAATGGCGCAGCCATTATGGAAAACAGTATGGAGTTTCCTCAAAAAATTAAATATGGAACTGCCATTTGACCCAGTGACCCCACTTCTAGGAATATATCCTAAAAAACAAGAAACACCAATCAGAAAGAATGTATGCACCCCTATGTTCACAGCAGCACAATTTACAACAGCTAAGATTTGGAAACAACCAAAGTGCCCATCAGCAGATGAGTGGATGAAAAAGCAGTGGTACATTTATGCCCTTGAATACTATGCAGCAGTAGAAAAGAAGGATCTCTTACCCTTTGAGACAGCATGGAGGGATCTGGAGAGTATTATGCTAAGCAAAATAAACCAGAGAAAGACAAATATCACATGATCTCACTCATATGTGGAATCTAATGAACAAAATAAACTGATGAACGAAATAGATTCAGAGACACAGAAGCATGGAACAGACTGTCGAATCTCAAAGGGAAAGCCGGTACAGGTGGGTGGGAGGAAATCAACCAAAGAACTTGTGAGTACTTAACCCATAGACATACCAGTAGACGATCGGGTGGTGAAGGCCTGGGTTGGGGGGGGTGAGACAGGCTAGGAGAGGTCAATGGGGGGGAGGGCGGTAATAGGTAATACTTTCAACAGTAAAGATTAAAAAAAAAACACTCAACTACTAAATGAAACAGGTTTTGAAGAGATACTTAGGAGAGATTAGGGGGAAAAAGAGTGCTGGACTAAAAGATCTTTTTACTCCTGGGTATATCCCAATTACCTGTTTGACTACTGGCAATTTACTTAACTTTTTATTCATACATCTAGTAAAATACTTATATTTTGTTGTAATTTCTCTCCATACATTTGTCTCCCAGTCCTCTCCCGCTATGTCGGGAAGGTCTCTGGTGAAGGATCTATACCCTTGGCTGCTTTGCACCTTCACTGCAAGCAATGGCCCCACAGTAAAGAGCCACCAATAAAGAGTTAGTTTCATCCTGATCCAGCTCTAATATTATGTAAAACTCCAGGACAGAAATTCAATAAAAGAGGACACCTAAACTGGCTGTCAATTTATGAGAGCGACCCTTAAATCTATAATCTACGATTTATTTGCCCGTTTGCAAAAATGCCTTCTTTCTTTGTGTCCCATGGTAAAAAGAAATATCTACCAAACAGACAGAGTCTCGTTTTATGAAATGCCTACTCCATGATTTTTAAAGCTAACCTATACTTAGGTCTCCTGAGTTTGATTCGTCAATTAATCCCTAAGAAATCAGACGGTGTGTTCACCTCTGGTTTTGTGTTTACCTCAGCCGTGCAGGAACCAAGACCAGACCTTCCCCCGCCCACACCTCTCGGGGTCCCTCTGCTTTTTACCTTGTGGTCGCCGCTCGCCTTGGGCTCCGGGTGTACAGAGAATCCAAAAAGGACCTGCTCGTAACAACCAGCGACCAGCTCCATTCAGCAGGACATGTGCCTCTTCTGCGATCTGCGAGCCGCGTACCGGGCGGAGCCTAAAGTGGATGCAGGAGGAGGGGGTCCTTCCGCTGTCGGCGCGCAAATAGACGTCAAGACCGCAGGGCTGCCAAAGCGCCTGCATCCATGAAACGGTTTCAGCCCTCGAAGATCACGCGAGACATACAAGCAAAAAATAAGGAAGAACGCCACATGAAGATGTTTTTATTGCTATGAGGAAAAAATTGGGGTAAGCAGGCATATTCTAGGAAGCTGTGAAGTAGGCCGTCTTAGGGGAGTGGGCGGGACATCCTTGGCGGAAGCCCCTATTTCCGGGACGTCTAAGGAAGGGGCTGGTCAGCTTCCGACCTGGGCGGGACCTCTGGCAATAAGGTGCTGTTAGTGTGTGACGCTTCTCTGTTCCGCGCTGTGACAGACGGGGTGGTAGGTTTCCTTTTTGTGCAGGAAGCACTGGAATGAGCCTTTTCCCCCTCACTTTTTCTCATCGTAGGGCAAAGAGGAGGTGGGATTTGGGGTTCGCGGTTAACAGAGCAGGCGGGAGAGTCTGGGGCCAGAAAATCAGCTCCCCGCTTCCGGCCAGGTAACCCGCCCTGCACATCGTTCCTACCCCGGGACTGCAGCTGGCCAGCTTTGTGGCAAATCCTGGGGAGGGAGCAGAACGCTTGGCCTGAAAGTGTGAAGACAGACTACTTGAGGAACAAAGGCGCAGCCATCTTTGGTGAGCGTTCCAGAAGTAAAATCTCAAAGTTCCTCCGCAGGTTAGGTGCAAAGCCAAACATCAATAAAAAAAAGATGAGCTTAATTTACATTTGAATTTTTCATGAGGTTTGGAGTTTCAGGGATGTGTTAGAAATTACATCTTTGCACAAACTTCCAATAGAGTAAACCTTGGAGTGTAACTCGTCTCATAAACGTCATGGCACCTGGATTTGGCCAGCAGGAGGTAGATGTCGATTCTTCAAACCCCACTTAGTACTACTTTTGTAGCACACCCTTCTGTTTCCAAGAACATGCTCTCTGGTGTTCTGAGTTGTCCGTACATATTTGTATTTAACTTGGGTTTGTTTTCATGGGTGTTTGGTCTTGTAGAAATGCCTTCACTTGGGCTGCTTTGGTTGTCATTGTAGCGCAAGGAAGGCCTTGTCTTCTGTGCACTTGCGCGACTCCCCATGTAAACAGACCCTAGGTACTGAAAAAAGCTGTAATTAAATTAATTCTCAGTCTCTGGGAAACCAGCGTAGTCATTCGTTGTTTTGTAGTAATTTCTTTGCTTTGTGCTAGTTACTTTTTATGTTACAAAAAGCCAGAATTTATTTTCCTCTTTCAGTTATTTCCTATTTACTGTTTCTTGACTATTACCTCCCAAGAACCACTAAGGTCAGAGGAGTGTAAATTGCTTGAATGGGTGTCCCCTGGACATGGGACAAAGAAAGAATAAGCAGGATCCTGGCCAGATAGCTCAGTTGATTAGAGCGTCCTACCTATAGGCCAAGGTTGTGGTTCGATCCCCAGTTAGGGCACATACAAGAATCAGCCAAAGAATGCATAAATAAGTAGAACAACAAATTAATGTTTGTCACTCCCTTCCTCTATTTTAAAAATCAGTACGTAAAAATTGAAAAAGGGAAAGAACGAGTAAGTAGGACATTACTTTGAAGTCTCATATTTTATCTTAAAAAGTCTGCCTTTTTGCATTTTGCTCCATGACATATCTGTTTATTTTAATGTGAAAGTAGTATTCTCTCATCCAAAAAGAAAAAAAAAATGTTTGAATAAAACTGTTTGAAAATTCTGTGCTTTGTATAGCCTGTTGCTTCTGGAATGCCCCTGGTGCCCTGCCTCAGTACCCAGGGAAATCTCAACTGCTGTTTAAGAATGAGTACTCATTGCCCTGGCCGGTTGGGCTCAGTGGCTAGAGCTTCAGCCTGTGGGCTGGAGGGTCTCTGGTTTGATTCTGCTCAAGGACCCATGCCCATATGTGGGCTCGATCCCCAGTAGGGGGCATGCAGGATGCAGACAGTTAATGTTTCTTATCATTTATGTTTCTATCTCCCTTCCTCTCTGAAATCAATAAAAATATATTTTATAAAGAAAAAAAGCATTAGTATCTATTTAATATTTTTTAAAATTGATTTTAGCCATGGCTGGTGTGACTCAGTTGGTTGAGTGTCAGCCCATGCACCAAAAGGTTGCTGGTTTGGTTCCTGTTTGGGGCACATACCAGTTGTGGCTTTGGTCCCCTGTTGGGGTGCCTACGGGAGTCAACCGATAGATGTTTCTCACTTCAGTGTTTCTCTCTAAAAAATCAATTAAAAATAGTTTTAAAATTTATTTTAACATCACAATAACAGGATAATTGCTATATTCAGCATATTTTACCAGATTGTCACACTTTTACCTGCTTAAATATTTGACACATTTTATTTTATTTTTTTAGGAACTTGAAGAAAGCCCATATTTATTTACTTATTTTTTAATTTATCTTTATTGTTGAAAGTATTATAGTTGTCCCCCTTCCCAGGCCTTCACCCTACTGTTGTCTCTGTCCATGGGTTATGCATATCTACACTAATAAAAGAGAAACATGCAAATTGACCGTCCCTCCACTACGCCCACCAGCCAGTCAGGAGCGAGTATGCAAATTAACCCAACAAAGATGGTGGCGTCCATGGAGCTGGAGTGAGCAGGAGGCTTGGGTTGCCCCCAGCGACGGAGGAAGCCAAGCTTCCTGCCCTCCTTGGCTGCCACAGAAGGAGTGGCTGGGGGCCTGGGTCACCAGGGAGCGTGGCCAGCCTGAAAACGGCCCTCAGCCCCTTACCCAGGCTGGCCATGCCCCCATGGAGTAAGAGTCTCCTCTGGGGGACATGGCCAGCCTGCAAACAGCCATCAGCCCCTCACCCAAGCTGACCAGGCACCAGCGGGACCCCCCCACCCTGAAGGGGGTGTGGCCAGTCTGAAAACAGCCCTCAGCCCCTCACCCAGGCTGGCCATGCCCCCCCAGTGGGAACCCTCACCCCATGGGGGCATGGGTGGCCTGCAAACCACCACAGAACCCTCGCCCAGGCTGGCCAGGCACCCCAGCGGGAACCCCCATTGTGATCCAGGACACCCTTCAGGGCAAACCAGCTGGCCCCCCACCTGTACACCAGGCTTCTATCTATACTAATAAAAGGGTAATGTGCTAATTAGACTGAGAGACCTTCCAGGAGACCTTCCAGATGTTCTTCTGGACAAAGCCATGGTGGTGGGCCCAGGTAGAGGCGGTTAGAGGCCAAGAGGGGAGGGCAGTTGTGAGTGATGAGGCCAGGCTGGGATGGCATTTGTGGGTGATCAGGCTGGTGGGGGGTGGGGGGCATTGGGGGTGATCAGGCCGGCAGGGGGGGGAGCAGTTGGGAGTGAGCAGACCAGCAGGGGGGCCAGTTGGGGGTGAGCAGCCATCAGTGGGGGTCAGTTGGGGGTGATCAGGACAGTGGGGGGGCAGTTTAGAGTAAGCAGGCCAGCAGGGGGGGGCAGTTGTGGGTGAGCAGGCCAGTGGGGAGGGCAGGTGGGGGTGAGCAGGCTGGCAGGGGGGGGCATTTGAGGGCAAGCAGGCTGGAGGCGGGGGGCATTTGTGGCAAGCAGGCCGGCAGGCAGAGTGGTTAGGGGCAATCAGGCAGGCAGGTGAGCAGTTAGGAGCCAGCAGTCCCAGATTGTGAGAGGGATGTCTGACTGCTGGTTTAGGCCTGATCCCTGTAAACCGGCAATAGGACATCCTTTGAGGGGTCCCAGATTGGAGAGGTGCAGGCAGGCTGAGGGACCCCCCCCCCCCCATGCATGAATTTCATGCACCAGGTCACTAATATGCATGTAAGTTCTTTTTTTTTTGTTATTCTAATTTATTTAGCAATTCTGACATGAAAACCTTTTTCCCATTCATTTAGGAACGCTGAAAGTTTATTACAATCAGTAAAATGTACATTTGGCAATTAACTTTTTTTATATAATTTTTTTATTGTTTTAAGTATGACAAATATTAGTACATATGTCTCCTTTTTTTTCCCCCCATTGATCTCCCCCCAACCTCCCCTACCCCCCAGTACATGCCTTCACCTGCCCGCCCTCCCCCCCGCCCCAGTGTCTTATATCCATTGGTTGTGCTTATATGCATGCGTACAAGTCCTTCGGTTGGTCTCTTACTGACCCCCTCACCCAACCTCCCCTGTCTTCCCAATGTAGTTTGACAGTCTGTTCAATGCTTCTTTGCCTCTGTATCTTTTTCCCACCATTTCTTTCCTTTAAAAAGTTTTGCCTTTGCAGACTAGAAATAAACATAATAACAAAACAAGACAAAACAAAAAAATGTTTGAGTCCCTGTTTCAATGTCTAACAGTTCCTTATGTGTACATGTGAGCAATGATATCTGGATGGTGGGCACATGGTGGCAATGCCGGTCCGACCCTCTCTGGTTTGGTCCTAGGTACCCTGCAGCGGTGCACAGCTGCTGACTGCTAGTGTGGCAAGGTGTTGTCAGCGTCTTTCATCTCTGGACTGTTTTTTCCTCTTGTCTTCGTGGTTGGAGCACACCTGTCAATTCCTCTCTGTTGCAGGAATCCATTTGGTCTTGGGGTTGTTTTCTGAAAATATACAAATATATTCTCGACCACAAGTTAATAAAGGAATCTTTTCTATATAATTGATTTGGGATCCTTTTTATTTTTGTTCAAACGATTTTCCTTTGTCTTATTTAGACACCATGTGTGTTTTTAATGGCCATCTTGCTGTTAGCATTGCAAAGGAAACTTAATTTGGTAAAGTAAAAATTTTCTAGATGTAATTTACTTATAGGATATTTTTCCTTACATGATATTGCCCTACTATCCCCCCCCTTTTTTTTTTATTAATGGAGGTTTTTGTAAATTTTATAATGCAGTCTTGATAACTTTAAATTTTAATTTTTTTTTTTTTTTTTGCCCTCCCATATGACTGCTTTAGGTTCATTGCATATTCAGGAATTTTACCATGAGATGAACTACCAATAGAAATTTTAGTTATTACTTTAAGAACAGCTTTTTGTCCAGTACAATTAACTTTACTTGAATATTCACTTATTTCAATTAGCCTATTTAAATTAATCTGAAAACTCGATTACTATTTTACTGTCAAATTTAATACTCTACCAACAATCTTAGTTTACCCTGTAAATATGAGTGGGCCCTGAGCATTCCAGATGCTAGGCTGAATTTAGATATAGGGCAACTGCTGTCGGCCAAGTCTCTTGTCTGTTACCTGGGTCCCGATCTGAGCTGGGCCAAGTCTCTGTCTGTCACCTGTGTCTCAATGTGAGCTGGGCCAGGTCTCTTTCTGTTGCCTGGGTCTCGTTCTGACCTGGGTGTGGGAAGCGCGAAGCAGCCATGGGGGCAGGAGACCTCCTTCAGAAGGGGTGAGGGTTCCAGCCCCTGCAATGTTGGGGGGGTGAGGGTCTGTGCCCCACTTCTGTTGCCCCCCCCAAGTTCTCTCCTGATGGCCCCTCTGCGACTGTGCCTGTCTTAGGTTGTTCCTTCCTTGAGGAATCTTACTCGTCTCTGGCTAACCAGCCATCCTCCGGGGCCAAGCAGGGTGGTGTGAGGTTTAGTTCTGTCTCCTTGGTAGCCTATGCCCCCGTGGCCTCCACAGCCAGCACCTGCCTTGGGAGCCCCTGGCCTGCTGGCAGGGTCCCGGTGCTGATCACATATCTCGGGGAACTTGGGTTTCTTCTCCAGTCAGGGCCCAGCTCACACAATTGGGTGTGAGACAGATCCATGGTACCAGCCCCCACGAGGCTTCAAGCTCAGCATGAACAGAAAGCTCAGGTGCATGTAAGTTCTTTAGTTGATCTCTTCCCTTGCCCTTCCCCCCTCTCCCTCTGAAGATCCTCAGTCTGTTGCATGATTCCATGTCTCTGGATCTATTCTGTTAGTTTATTTTGTTCATTAGATGCCACATTTGAGTGAGATCACATGGTACTTGTCTTTCTCTGACCGATTTATTTCACTTAGTATAATACTCTCTTTGTCTCTCCATGCTTTCTCAAAGGGTAAGAGATCCTTCTTTTTTTACAGCTGCATAGTATTTCATCACGTAAATATACCACAGGTTTTTTTTTTTTTTTATCCATTTTATGCTCTTGCCTCCTTTGTCAAATATTAATTGAGCATAATGGCTTGGGCCAATTTCTGGGTTCTCTGTTCTGACACATTTTAGAGAAGAACCTTGTAACTTGAAAAAGTATTTTGCTTCAATCCTTTAGAATATAGTTGGTTCTAGAATGAAAACCGTAGTGTAAGCAACATAAACATAACTCGAAGTGCTTTACTTTTTCTTTTACTTTTTTTTTTTTTTTTTTACTGTTAGAAATTAACAGTAAAACCAATGAGAGAGCTCGGATGATCTTAGCATCTAGTTCAGATGTTAATACTAGGGAGTTCATAGATTGGTTTGGAGGTTTTGAATTCCTGAAATTATATGCAAAATTGTGTATGTACATTTTTGGAGGAGAGCATTAATAAAATTTTGTTACATTTTTAAAAAGATTAGGGCCTAATTGAGGTTATAATACATTAATGGAGTCTAAGGTCATAAATGCTGAAATAGGTCCAGTAAAGGAACTCTTCAAACCACACAGCTAAGTAACAGTAGACCTAGTGCTGCTGCTGCTTTTTCTATTTCCTTGGGCTTGGGTATTCTCTTTAACAGAAGAACAGTGGTTTTTCACGGTCTAAAGCAAGGGGTGGGAACATTTTTTCTGCCAAGGGCCCTTTGGGTATTTATAACATCATTAGAGGGCCATACAAAGTTATCAACTTAAAAATTGGCCGGTTATATTTGGTCAAACATTTCACTAACTCACCCCTAATGCCTTGGCAGGGCTAGACCAAAAGATTTCATGGGCCTTATATAACTGGCCAGATGTTCTCCACCCCTGGTCTAAAGAAAAACTACAAAATTCTATACCTGTTCAACTGGATTCAAACGGAACATACTTCTTGCAAAACCTCCTGTTCTCTTTTCCAAACACAGGATGTAAGAAGCCATTTAATCTCATTCTTGTAAAAACTACAGTTGCTAAGAAACAACCAACTGTTCAGAGTTAATTAACACTAAAACAGGATTTTTAGTTTTGCTTTTAAATTAAATTGAAAACTTTTTACATTTAAGCAATGCTTCTATTTATTCATTCTTTCAATAGATATTTATTGAGTGCCTTGCTTTGTTTTGCTAAAGAAAAAAACAGCCAGTTTTTCTTTTTGGGGTGCTAGAGGTAGTGACAAAGTAGATATACTGGGCTGAAAGAAGGAGACAGTGGAGAAAAATCCGCCCTGTTAGAAATATCATGTGTCTAATATTCCTGACCAATTATCCTCTTTCTCAGTGTAACAGGTAGCAAGTATGTTAAATTTTAGGACTACAGTGGTTGCATGTACTTGTATTCCCAGAAGACTTTGGTTTTTGCACATAAAGCTGAGGGAAGCTGAGAGAGTGGGCTGTTTCACCTGGACACTGGCCAATAGTCTATCCTGATATAAATTTGCTTCACCTGCTTCATGGGACTAATCCAAGTGAAATATGAGAAGTTTGCACTTGAGGCTTTTAGAACAAGCATGTCAAACTCATGGCCAGCAGGCCACATGCCTAAAAAGTAAAACAATATTTGTGGCCTGGCCGGTGTGGTTCAGTGGTTGAGTGTCGACCTATGAACCAGAAGATCACTATTTGATTCCTGGTCAGGGCACATGCCCCAGTTGTGGGCTTGATGTTTCTATCTCTCTCTCCCTCTCCTTTCCTCTATCTCTGAAATCAATTATATATATATGAGGGCCTAATTGAGGTTATAATACATTAATGGAGTCTAAGGTCGTAAATGCTGAAATAGGTCCAGAAAAGGAACTCTTCCTTGTCACTGTCATCAACAAAACCCTTGAATGTCTATCTTCATCTCTGGAGCCTTGCTCAAGGTGCTCTGTGCATCACTCCTGCCATCTTCCCAGGTGGTTTTAACATGCTACATTGGCCTCTCCCATCCTTACAGTGTTTAACTCCCAAACTCCTTCACAGCTACAGTGGTCTTTCTTACCCTCATAGCCAAAATTCTATTTTATTCCCAAAATAGAGGGGATAAAACCCGGTATTAAAGTTTTTACAAAAAGAAAATCCCTAACTGATGTTTTATTTGATGTCTAAGCTGTTGTAGTTATTAAGAATTGTGTTTAACTTAATATAACTTAAAACAATAGTGGCTTAAACAAGACATTTATTTCTTAAAAGAAATCTGGAGGTGGGCCAATCTAGTGCTGGTATAGCGGGTCAGTCCATAGTCATTGGGACCCAAACCTGTTCTTTATTTCCAATCCTGTATTTGTGTGACTTATTTCTTGATATCATCCCATATGCCAAGATAGGTGCACAGTTATTTTGGCTCCAGCCATCATATCTGTAATCTCAGCATTAGGTTTGGGGAAAGGGTAGAGGACCAGGAGGCCTTCCAACTAAGCAAGCTCTATTTGTCTACACAGCTTTCCTCAATCCCCTTGTAATAGTTATTATTTACATCTTATTAGCCAGCTTTTGGTCACCTGGCCACATCTCCCTGCAAGGGGAAAGCCAGGAAATGTAGTCTTTTAGGAAGGCCTGTTGCTGCCCCCAGATTAAATCAGGGTTCTGTTATTAAGGAAGAAAATGAAAGGAATCAATATTGAGTGGCACTTAGCAATGTGTGCCACAGCAGCTAATCAATGACCTCTCCCTTGAAGACATGGGAAATCCACTAGTATAAGTTCCACTATATCACCAGTGCCAATCACCCACCTGCCTTGTAGGGGCTCAGTAAATAATGGGTGAAAGATTTAATTTAATCATGATTATTATTTTTCTCATTACAGGTACATATAGACAGATATGGTAGAATACATCAAGCACTTGAATAGTGGAATAGTTCATTAATAGTGGAATATTAATTAATAAGCTTGTTAGTTATTAAAAAGCTTCAGGGAAATTGCCAAACCCTGTTTCTTTTTAAAATAGTAATTATAGTTAATGTTTATTGAGAGCATAGTATGTGTTTTGTTTTGTTTTTAATCCTCACCCGAGGGCATCAGAGAACATGCTTAGAGAGAGGAAGGGAAAGAGGGAGAGAGAGAGAGAGAGAGAGGAGCAGGGGAGGGGGGTGGGAGGGAGAGAAGAGAGAAAGGAAGAAAGAAAGAGAGGAAAACATATCAGTTGCCCCGACCTGGGGATCAAACCTGCAACCCATGTATGTGCCCTGACCTGGAATCAAACCAGCAACCTTTCCATGCACAGGACAGCGCTCAACCAAGTGAGCCACGCCCACTAGGCCCTAACTGTTCCTTCTTAGACTCACAAGTTATCTTCTTAAATTTTGACACTTGCTACTTAAAGTACATGGAGCTGGCTAGAAAGGGCAGATCTGAGGCTCCACTCTAAATCTATTGAATCAGAACCTACATTTTAAACAACATGCACAGGTAGTGCGAATGTACATTAAAATTTGGGGTGCTTTATTATGCTTTTAAAAAATACACTGAACCACAGATTTCCCTGCACTTGAATTTTTTTTTCTGCACTCGAATTAAGGTAGGGTGTGTGTGTGTGTGTGTGTGTGTGTGTGTGTGTTATATGTACCAGTGCTTCCCACCAGCTGGTTGGGATGATTTTCAACCTGCAGGAAACATATCCACTAGGTGCTGGTTCTATTTGCAGATAACTGAGAAGAGAACATCAAATTGTACTTGTCTTAAAAGTTTTAATTACTAAAAGTGACTCTTACATAGGAGATGGGGTGGAGACTAGAGGGTCCGGCGCATTTGCCCAACACACACTCCCTCCCTGTCGCCCTGGGCAACTTCCCCAGGCCTGACAGTTGGGAGAGGGCTGGAGGCTCAAAGCCAGCTGAAGAGTTGCTGCAGTGCTTTCAGGTGACTCCCATGCCTTAACCCTGTTGCCTTGAAAATCAAGCAGTTAATTGCCTGGCAGGGATTAAGGCAGTTGTGAGAGTTGTTTGTCCGGTTGAGAGGTTTTAGCTCAGGAGCTGGAATTTTTGACTCGGAAGTAAAAACTCTGGATTCTTTGTCTCTTTTTATCAAGTTTCTGGATAAATGGCTGGACAGAAGACTTTTGCAGGTTTTGACAGAGCTCAACAAAATAATTATTACTGGTACTGGCAAAGGTGAGGTGTTTCTTCCTACTCTGAATGAAAATGAAGGTTCTATTTTGTACATATTTTGGGAGCAATTTACAAACGATTGCTTTGAAAATTGGTGTTCTTGAACAGTTAAAGCAGAAGTCATACTTACTTGTAACTTTTGAGAAAGGAGAAAGCTCTGTGGTTTCGGATGACTCTGCCTTGGTTGGTGATGCAATTCCTGTTGTCTCCCCTCTACTATTAGAGTGAACCCTAAGTTCCAGTTCCACCAGAGGAACCCCTTTGGCAACGGGCATGAGCAACAGCACAGCTGTTGTCTTCTTTCTGGCTACAGCTGTGGTCCTGCAGTGGATGGAAATGAGCACACCCTTTCTGTGTGTGGGACCTCTGGACTCCCGGCTGGAGCTCCCATTACACCCGAGGTATCTCTCACTCTCTAAATGAATCCTGTGTCGGTTGGTGTGCCCAACATGAAACATCTTTTTCTTATCTTCACACCTCCATATCCTGCCATTCAGTTTCTCACAGCGGTGGCTTTTGCTCCCTATTTTAATACCAGAGAGCAACAACTGATGACCCCAGAAATTTTGACTTGCAAACGATGTAAGTCCTCACTCTCTTCCAAAAACAAAATAATAGGCTGATGGAGTCTTATGCCTAATTTCTTGTTACTAAATTTTAGATTATTATCTTTCAATAGATTTTACTCTTAAACACTTAAAATAGGACAGGAGGTAGGTTTGTTTGTTTGTTCTTGGTATTGTTTTGATACAGCAGTAAACATTAACACACTTTTAAAAAGATACTTTAATATTTTGATTAATCAAGTAACTCAAAGTAACCTATTTCTAAAAGCCTCCCCCAACTCTCACTTCCCCTTCCCCGTTGAAGTTGATCTTGTCCTCTAGACTTTTCCCCTGTCCTCTTGTTAACTCAGTGTGATAGGACTTTGTTTCTGTTTGGGGAGTTGGGAGCGCCTTGGGCAGGAATGGACTGTGTGGTATATGCTTGTTTGCTTCTGCTTATAGATTGCATCTGGAGAACTTTCTTTAAAGCTGCTCATTTGAATGTGCCGTGAGTTTAGCTCACCACTATTGACTAACATTTTAAATGTTCTCAGTGCCTTAACAAAGTTCCTTTTACTTATTTATCTTCAGGCTTTTGAGTGTTGTTATTTTTTGGCTAAGAACAAATTCTGGAAGTGGAAGATCTGGATTAAAGAATGTATCATTTAAAATTTTAAACAGCAACTTACCAAAATCCTGCCTGAGTTTGTGCTTTTCACTATTTGTAGGTGTGCTTGCTTCTGTTTTTTGTTGTTTGTTTTTCTGTGTGATTAGCCAATTGGACAAGTGAGGAAGGCATTTGTCTATTATTTTTTTTTAATTTAATGAATCTTTATTGTTCAGATTATTACAATTGTTCCTCTTTTTTTCCCCCATAGCCCCCCTCCACCTGGTTCCCACCCCATCCTCTGCCCTTACCTCCCCCCACTGTCCTCATCCATAGGTGTCCAATTTTTATCCAGTCTATTCCCGCACCCCCCATCCCCTTTCCCCCTGAGAATTGTCAGTCCACTCCCTTCCTATGCCCCGATTCTATTATATTCACCAGTCTATTCTGTTCATCAGATTTTTTATTCACTTGATTTTTAGATTCACTTGTTGATAGATATGTATTTGTTGTTCATAATTTTTATCTTTACCTTTTGCTTCTTTTTCCTCTTCTTAAAGAGTACCTTTCAGCATTTCATATAATACTGGTTTGGTGGTGATGAACTCCTTTAGCTTTTTCTTTTCTGTGAAGCTCTTTATCTGACCTTCAATTCTGAATGATAGCTTTGCTGGGTAGAGTAATCTTGGTTGTAGGTTCTTGCTATTCATCACTTTGAATATTTATTGCCACTCCCATCTGGACTGCATAGTTTCTGTTGAGAAAGCAGCTGACAGTCGTATGGGTGCTCCCTTGTAGGTAACTGTTTTTCTCTTGCTGCTTTTAATATTCTCTCTTTGTCTTTTGCTCTTGGCATTTTAATTATGATGTGTCTTGGTGTGGTCCTCTTTGGATTCCTTTTGTTTGGGGTTCTGTGCGCTTCCTGGACTTGTAAGTCTATTTCTTTCACCAGGTGGGGGAAGTTTCTGTCATTATTTCTTCAAATAGGTTTTCAGTATCTTGCTCTCTCTCTTCTTCTGGCACCCCCATAATTCAGATGTTGGTATGCTTGAAGTTGTCCCAGAGGCTCCTTACACTATCTTCATATTTTTGGATTCTTTTTCTTTTTGCTTTTCCGGTTGAGTGTTTTTTTTTACTTTTTTGTATTTCAAATCTTTGACTTAATTCTTGCGATCCTCTAGTCTGCTGTTGGATCTCTATATAATATTTTTTATTTCAGTCAGTGTATGCTTAATTTCTAGTTGGTCCTTTTTCATATCCTCAAGGGTCTCGCTAAATTTAACAGCCTTTTCTAGAAAATTCTTGAAAAACCTTACAACCGTGGTTTTGAACTCTATATCCAGTCATTTGCTTTCCTCCATTTCTTTCATTTGTGATCTGTTTCTTTGTCTCTGCATTTTGGCTGCTTCCCTGAGTTGATAGAGTGGCTTTGTGTGCTAGGTGTCCTCTAGGGCCCAGTGGCTCAGCCTCCCCAGTTACCTGAGGTGGACACTCTTGGTGCACTCCTTTGTGGGCTGTGTGCACAGCCTTGTTAGAGTTAAGCCTTGATTGTTGTTGGTATCACTGGGAGGAGTTGACCTCCAGGCCAATTTGCTGTGAGGATCAGCTGTGTCTATGCTGGCAGAATTTCTGTGCTGGAGACACCCTTATGAGACAAGACTTGCAAAAGCCTCTGTGCTCAGTTTGGATGGGACAGAGTCTCAGGGCAGAGCAGACAGCATTGGTTTCCTGTCAGCCCTGCCCTAATAGGCCCCTGTGTCTCAGTGTCCCGTGGTGATCGCTGCAAGCACCTCTGAGAGAAAGCCCCCTGCGAGTTCCACCCGCTGTCAGACAGTCCAGTTTCTCCCCGAATGAGTCTGGGTCTCCAGAGTCTCGCCTGGAACTGGAGTTCAGTGCAGTCGGGAGCTTTTGTCTCCCTCCCGCTTGAGAAAGCCAGCCATGTACTTAGTTGCTCGCCCTCTCCGCGCACACACCTCAGTACCTCTGCCTTCTGCAGTTTCTCTGAGTCTCAGTGTGTTTTTCTCTTTCCTGACAGTCCAGTTTCACCCCGTATGAGTCTGGGTCCCCAGAGTCTCGCCCGGAACTGGAGTTCAGTGCAGTCAGGAGCTTTTGTCTCCCTCCCGTTTGGGAAAGCCAGCCGCGCACTCAGTTGCCAGTCCTCTCCGCGTGCGCGTCTTAGTATCTCTGACTCCTGAAGCTCCTCTGAGTCTCAGTGTGCTTTTCTCTTTCCTTCTAGTTGTAGAATTTCCACTCAGCCAGCCTTCCTGTGGTTCTGGATGATGTCCGTTTTGTCTTTTAGTTATAGTTTTGAAATTGTTGTGCGAGGCAGCAGTTTAGGCGTTTACCTATGCTGCCATCTTGGTTTTCCTCCATTTGTCTATTATTGAGGGCAAATATTTTTTCAGATAGTTATTGGTATTTGTTTCTGACTTAGTTGACATTTTTTGCCTACCTTTCTTCTGTTGTGTTGTGCCCCTTTTTCTTGACTGTGTAAGGCAGTGTGGTCAGCAAACTCATTAGTCAACAGAGCCAAATATCAACAGTACAATGATTGAAATTTCTTTTTGAGAGCCAAATTTTTTAAACTTAAACTTCTTCTAATGCCACTTCTTCAAAATAGACTCGCCCAGGCCGTGGTATTTTGTGGAAGAGCCACACTCAAGGAGCCAAAGAGCCACATGTGACTCACAAGCCGCAGTTTGCTGACCACTGGTGTAAGGTATTTACATATTAGGGAAATTAGCCCCTTGCAGTCAAGGTGTCACAGGTTTTTCTCCCCAGTTTATTTCCTGATGTTGACAGTGTCACTTTGTGTGATGGCCTTGGCCTTAACACCAGAGTTGAATTGAACAGCTAAGCCCTGTTTTTAAAACTTGTATTTGCTTGGCAATTTTTTTGCCCAAACTTTCATTTTCAGTTTTGCAGGTCTGTTTTAAGTGTGCCTCTTAGAGAAAATATTTTGTTAGACTTCTCACTATTTTTTTTAAACCCAACCTGGGTTGTATCCTTTTAGCAGATGCTTCATCCTCCTCCTCCTATATAATAAAAGGGTAATATGCAAATTGACCCAACAGCTGTTCTACCGGTCGCTGTGATGTGCACTGACCAGCAGGGGGCAGATGGTCAACACAGGAGCTGCCCCTGGTGGTCAGTGTGCTCCCACAGGGGGAGTACTGCTCAGCCAGAAGCCCTGAGCCAGGCTCATGGCTGGTGAGCACAGCAGAGGTGGTGGGAGCCTTTCCTTCTCCTGCCTCCATGGCAGCACTAAGGACCCCTGGGGGATGTCTGACTGCCGGCAGGCGGACATCCCCCAAGAGGTCCCAGACTGTAAGAAGGCGCAGGCCAGGCTGAGGGCCACCCCTTCCCCCACTTCCCCTAGTACCGAATGTTGTGCAAATATATTTTTAAAAAATCTTGCTACATTACCTGAAGTTTTACCACATTTTTTTTTCTTTTACCCTCTTTTTATTTTTTTGAGAGAGAGATGGTCTATCTGACTTCTAGTTGGCTACCTTTAGATCTTTAAATAGAGAAGTATCAGTTTGAGTATATTACCAACTCCAGAAATGAAACTATTTCTTTATCTCTCCACTCATGAATAAATAAGAAATTAACAGTTTTTTTCTCTCCTTGCCACACCTTCCCTTCTTTTTTCTCCCCATTTGTGTTGACACATTTAATATTTAATATTTCATTCTCTAGTCAAATTTTTATTATAACATGCAGTTTTTCCTTCAAGAATTAGAAATACACTAGTGACCTGATGCATGAAATTCATGCACATTTAAAGGGGATTAATTAGAGGAAATAATTTAATATTGCTGTTTGCCCTTTCTCTATAATAGAAGTGTCAGAGATGAAAGAAAATTAGTAAAGTGTATATGAAAACCTTCCTCCTGTCAGAGTCTGGGGCACACCATGGGACCCAGAGTCAAGTCCCCGCCCACCCACATGCACCTCAAAATCACGCGAGACCCCGACATGGCCAGTCCCACCCTTGTCAAGCCCTGCCAGGCAGGGAGCGTAGCCTCAGGTCCCCTGGCACGGTGCCAGGATGGGGGGTGTGGCCTGAGTTCCCCCAGCCCAGACGGGGGTAGGGGGCGTGCCTTGAGGTCCTCCATCAAGCCCCACCTAGTGGGGGACACGGCCTGAGATCCCCTGTCAAGCCCCGCTGGGTGGGGGGCATGGCCTGAGGTCCCCTGTCAAGCCCCGATAGGCGGCAGGGGGTTGCAGCTTCAGGTCCCCCAGTCCAGCACTGGGAGGGGGGCACAGCCTCAGGTCCCCCATCAAGCCCTGCTGGGTGGGGGTTCGGCCTGAGTTCCCCCGATCCAGCACTGGGTATGCACCTTGAGGTCCCCCGTCAAGCCCCGCTGTGTGAGGGGCACAGCCTGAGGTGCCCTGTCAAGTCCAACCAGGTAGGGGGGCGCAGCCTCAGGTCCCCTGGCCTGGTGCTGGGGTGGGGGGCAAGGCCTGAGGTCCCCTGTCAAGACCCGCCAGGCAGGGGGTGCAGCCTGAGGTCCCCTGGCCTGGTGTCGGGGTGGGGGATGGGACCTGAAGTCCCTTGTCAAGCCCCACCTGGTGGGGGGCACGGTCTGAGGTCCCCCAGCCTGGCACTGGGGCGGGGGAGCAGCCTGAGGTCCCCTAGTCCAGCACCAGAACAGGAAGCACACCTTGAGGTCCCCTGTCAAGCCCTGCCGGGTAGGGGTTCAGCCTGAGGTCCCCTGTCAAGCCCCACAGGGGCAGGGAGGGTGTAGCCTCAGGTCCTTGCTGATTGCTCGTTAAGGCTCCTTAAGGCAGTGGTCGGTGAGCTGAGGATTGCCGCTCTGTTGACTAATGAGTTTGCCAACCACTGCCTTAAGGGAACTTGGCCTCAGCTGTGGGTGCAGCCATCTTTGTGATGGAGTGATGGTCAATTAGCATATTCCCTCTTTATTAGCTAGGATTCTCTTTAATGGCTGTGGTTACCATACTTGTGCCACCTGCCTGCTCTCTTGGTGGGAGTTCCCGGTTAGGAAAGTTGGTGGGAGTTTTGGTCAGCAAAACTCAAGACCATAAGGCTCTCCAGTGAGTCTTTCACTCACACATCTTCACTTGAGTCTTCCCTAATAAGGTACGTCCTCCATGAGATGTCAGTTTTATTGCCCACTTCCCCCACTGTAGCACATCTGAAGCCCTAGCCCTTGTCTCCCCAAATTAAGGGTTTAGCCTCTCCATTTTGGCATTGTGTCCTGCTTAAGATTACAGGAACTGGATGTCTTCAAACTGATTCATAGGTCTTTGGGTGTCCATCAGCACAACTTGCCCAAACTACCTCTAACAGAGGAAAAGCATTTATAGATGTGCCCTTTTTTAAGGACAACCAGCAGCATACACTCTCCAGGTGAACCTCATTCTGTAATGCTCTGTCTCCAGACAGCTCCTGCTCCCTACATCCTCCTAATTTAGGATCCACATTTACCAGAGTACACATTAAAAAGGAGGAAACGTGAGGTTACTTGGACATTGTATTAAAAGAAAGGTCTCATTGTTTGGGCCAGTTTGGCTCAATGGTTAGAATGTCGGCCCGCAGACTGAAGGGTCAAGGGCACATACCTCAGTTGCATGTTCCCCAGCCCTAGTAGGGGCATGTGCAAGAGGCAACCAATCAATGTGTCTCTCTCATATCAATGTTTCTCTTCCCCCTTCCCACCTTCCACTCTCTCTAGAAATCAATGGAAAAAATATCTTCAGGTGAGGATTAAAACACACACAAAAGAAAAGAAAGAAAGTCTCATTTAAGCACAGATTCTGGCTTTTTAGTCATTTCTAAATGGAAAAAAATACATCAGTGGTGTGATTACATTTATGGTAATCATATAATTTATTTTGCAAATCAGGACCTATTTCAGAGCAAAAGGGAGGCATACTTTCAGATAGATTGAAGAGAAGAGGTAGTGCAGTGGTCGGCAAACTTGCGGCTCGCAAGCCACATGTGGCTCGAGAGCCGCAGTTTGCTGACCACTGAGGTAGTGGACCTTTGGCTTTCAATGTAATATGTCCTTATTACCAGGGGAGGCTTAATTAAAGTCATTAGTGCTTCCAGCTAACTCGGCCTTCCTGGATGGGCTGATTGCTTGGAACAGCTGTACATCCTTAACAAAAACAGGTTTCCAACAGGTGCTTATAAAGAGGAGTCATTTATAAGAAGAGCCCCAGAAAAGCAAACTGTCTGGGTTAACCAGCCAAGATTTATTTGGGGAATACTTCTGGAATTTACTTCTCTCAGTATGTAAGGCGATGGTTGATTGGTTTGTTTTTCTGTACCCTCTGCGTTCCCTTAAGCACCTACTTCCCCATCCTTGGCTGAGCTATGGAGTTGGTGGTGTGATTAGAAGGCTGTGGTGGGGGATGTGCATGTGGAGACTTTGCAGATTGACATCTGGAAAGAAGGGCTGAGCTCCAGGTAGAGAGTTGGGCTTCTAGTACAGGGACTATGGCGTCTGGACGCCAGCATTCCTGGTGTCGGACGCTTATCGCAGGCCCTAGGATGCCAGTTCTCAGAAGCTTCAGAGAGGCCAGAGGCCTTAGTTGGGCTTGCTCCTTTTTTGTGGGTTTTCTCCTGTTAATATAGTTCATTCATTTCATAATTGTAATATATCATTTAAAGATTCTTCTAATCAAAGTTCAAAAATAAATTTAACAGAAATAGAGTTTAGTGTTTTAGATATTATTTGTGAGAGCTAGATTTTTCTAAGAAAACCTGTGTGATAGTAAACCTTTAAATGAAATTATCTTTTTCTTAAAATACTGATTTTCATTGTAGGAAACCACAGCTCTGGCAGGAAACCAAGATGAAAACCTACTAGAAGGTAACATAAACCTTGTGTTGCAGTACTTAAAAACAAAACTAACAATGGCTAGAAACTGAAAGGTCCTACTGGAAAATAGGACCTTTCAGCATAGGTTGTCTAAGCCAGTGGTCAGCAAACTCATTAGTCAACAGAGCCAAATATCAACAGTACAATGATTGAAATTTCTTTGGAGAGCCAAATTTTTTAAACTTAAACTTCTAATGCCACTTCTTCAAAATAGACTCGCCCAGGCCGTGGTATTTTGTGGAAGAGCACACTCAAGGGGCCAAAGAGCCGCATGTGTCTCGAGAGCCGCAGTCTGCCGACCACGGGTCTAAGCCATTTTCTTTAACAATTCATCTACTTTTTGGAAATTGCCTCTGTAGAACAGCTTTAGTGAAACCTCCTCTCTGGGTCTTTCTGAAGGGGTGGGAAATGGGGGCATTTCCAAAAAATAAGATGATCAGTTGATTTTAAGATCTTGTTTCCTCCATAAGTGTAGACTTGGGGATTAATTATGCTTTAATTCAGATTTTTAAGGAGAAAAGCATGAGGCACTTGCTGTGACCTTGGCTTCCTGACTCCCCTGAGGGTTATTGGTTCCTGGAGGACCCAGCAGGCCCCCTCTGTAGAGTCAGGTGTTTTTTCATGTAGTTCTTGATCTGTTTTGAAAAGAGCAAAGTGTATCTGCCCAAAGAAGAACCCTGTTTCTGAATGTGTCTTATTCGAGGAAAAAAAGAAAACATTTGGCTTCTTTTATTTATTTTAAGTTATGGGAAAGAGGAATAGAAACAAAATGCAGAGAACACTTTTGCCTGTTTCCTTAACAAATGTCTGTCTTATCACATGCCCATCTGGTCTCTTCCCCTACCCTCACCTCATCCCTACAATCCACTGCCTTGGTGATTTTATCAAATCTGGGAGCATCCATCTTTGTAGTCCCAGGAACCAAAACAAAGTCTGCATGTTAGTTGGTGTTCAGTGTTTACTAGTAAATGGAATGAAATTGATGTTTAAAAGAAAACTAGGAGCAGTTCTAGTTTGTAGTACTTGATTGGAATATCAATAACAGGTGCTCATTGTAGCTCTGGGGGAGGAGGGGGGAGATTTCATTCTGACTAAAGTGTGTCTATTCTCTCTGCTTTTATCAGTTCTTCAGAAACAGTCTATAAAAAGAACAGAGAAAGACATACAATAAGATTGTGCTTTCTGGAGCCAGACTGCCATAGTTCAGATCTCTCTTACTGGCTCTGTAATTCCATATTAATCAATCTCCAGTGCATTGGTGTTCCCACCTGTAAAATGGGATTTAAAACCTACCTCCTATGAAATGAGGGCAGTAGCTCTAAAGTGTTTTAACAGGTTTTGGCACATAATAGCCACCTGAGGGTTAGCTATTCACAGATCCGGAGCAGCTCTGTCCAGTAGAAATCTATGGGAAATACAAAACCACCCATATAGGTAGTTCTACATTTTCTAGTTGCCAAATTCAAGAAACAAAAAGAGACAGGGAAAATTAATTTAAAAATTTTAACCTTAATCTAATATAGTCAGAATATTATTTTAACATGTAATCAATATGAACATTTAATGACACATAAAAAATTTTAATACCAAGTTTTCACAATGCAATGTATGTTTACATCACATTTCACCTAGGATTAGCCACATTTCAAGTGCTTGATAGCCACATGTGGCTAGTGGGGCTACAATGTAAGTCTAGAAGGCCCACAGGTTTAGGAAAGATGTAATGAGTTTGACTTTTATAGACTTCTATTGCCCCTATGGCCAGCATCACTGGAAAGGCCTAGATCATTAATCTAGGTTCCTAGTTGACGTTTGTTTTCTATACCACAGTTACAAGAGAGAGAGTGCTCATAAGCATGTGCTCCTGACACCTCTCCCCTGACCAGGAACATGCAGAGTCAGGAGCCTTTTAGCAAACAACTGCTCAAGACAGAGGTAAAGGACCTAGGACATGACTTTAGGGAAAAAAAACTTCAGAACATTCAGGGAAAAATAGAAACATCTAATTTTATGACTAGAAGCTCTCAAAGGAAAGATGGTTCCAAGGGATAAAAACTCTAAAGAACAACTTCCTCAGCATCTAAAAGGGTTCAGGAATCTGGAGAAGGGGCTGCATGTAAATTAATAAAGAGACTAGAAATATAAATTTGGATTACGTGGGGGAGCCAGAGGAGACTTAGCTATAGTAAACAAGTTCTCTCTATCTCCGGACCCAGGGATTTTTATTCCTACATTTTGGCCTATAGCAAAGCAGATATACATATCAAAAGGTAAAGTTTGGTATACAGCACACATTGTCATGTTGGGGGAACTGCCCTCAGCTGTCTGGCAGCAGGCAATCATATGTATCTTCAGGTTTGGGGAAATGCCTACAGCTGTTTGGCCAGCAGCAGGTAATAACATGTAGATTTTCAGGTTTGGGGAAATGCTTTCAGCTATTTCAGCAGACAATAATATGTATCTTCAGCCCTGCTGAAGCCTCAAGGTTCCATCAATCTTTTGATGAAACTTCTTGCATTTATGACATGCTGGAATTAGCCTCCAGCAAACAAGAATCTGACAACACAGTAACAAATGACTCCAGTGCAGAAAAATAAGAAGTAGCTCATGAAGCCTATATGATGGGCAGGGGCTATTGGATGATCTTGGTTCTAAACTGATAAATACAAAAAGACATTGCATTCGTGAGTTTGGGCTGCTATAACAAAATATTGCAGACTGGGTAGCTGTAACAGCAAATTTATTTTTTGTGGTTCTGGACAGTGAAAAATCCAAGATTAGGTGCCGCTGATTCATTTTCTCATGAGGACTCTCTTCCTGGCTGTATATGGCCACCTTCTTGTATCCTCATGTGGTAGGGAAGAGAGCTCTAGAGCTCTGCTGTCCTTTTTTTTAAGGCACTAAGCCCATGGATCTAGGGTTTTATCCTTATGATCTCATCTCATCCTAATTATCTCCCAAAGACCCAATCTCCAAATAGCATCAAATTGGAAGTTAGAGTTTCAACATGTGAATTTGGGGGGCCGGGAGGCACAAACTATCTGTAACAGGCATATCCTATATAATAAAAGGCTAATATGCAAATCAACCGAATGGTGGAACTACTGGTTGCTATGATGCACACTGACCACCAGGGGGCAGACACTCAACGCAGGAGCTGCCTCCTGATGGTCAGTGGGCTCCCATAGGGTGAGTGCCGCTCAGCCAAAAGCTGGGCTCACGGCTGGTGAGTGCAGCAGCAGTGGCGGGAGCCTCTCCCGCCTCTATGGCAGCGCTAAGGATGTCCAACTGAAGGCCCACTCTCAGTGGGCCTAAGCCTTCAGTCGGACATTACCTGAGGACTCCCAGACTTCGATAGGGTGCCGGCATCGGGACTCTAGTAAATAAATATGAGTGAATAGCATGAACACATGTGAATATTAGGAAGCACATTATGGCCCTAAATGAACTAAGGTTTGCAAAAGTTATAAAGGAAAACAGAAAAGGCTTCTTCAGTTACATTCAATACGAGGAGAAAAAAATGGACTATATTTAAAAAGTCAGTGATCTTCGAAACCTGGAAACTTGAACTGAACATCTAGGTCTGATGTTTTCATGATAACATGACACCACATCTCATCACAGGGTTTCAGGTTTCAGAGAAGGAAGGTCAGGCTCCTCTCTTTTTCTAAATTAATTGATATATACATATATGTATAATTTATTCACATACCAGTCTGTTAACTAAGCAGGTAAAGCAACATGGTTATTTTTTCAAAGTCCCAGCCAGGACTTGGTTCTGGCTCACTGTTTGGCACCATATCTACCCAAGTGCTCCTGCTAGAAACTCGGGTGTCAACCTCGACCCTCCCTTTCTCCTTTACCCCAAATTGACTCCACCTCCAAATGTTGCCTACTTATCTCCAAAACCTCTCTTGATTCTGTCCATTTCCTCATTTTCATTCACCATCCAGATGCTGGTTGAGTCTGGTTGCACTACTCCTTTTTTGGCTTCAATTTCTATTTTTAAGCCTTATTGAAAGGAACACACATTTCAAAATGTTAACATTAATTGCCTTTAATATTTCCTGCTAATGTTTTTTAAAAACTGTAAACTATTTCTGAAACATGTCTTAATCAAACTTTCTTTTTTTTCATATGCGTTATTGGCTTCTGCAGATCCCAATCTTCATTTGAATATTGAAGAATTAAACAAGGAATTTATGGTGAAAAGTGAAGAACTTTACGATTCTCTCATGAATTGCCACTGGCAGCCTCTGGATACAGTTTACTCTAAAATCCCAGATGAGACTTCACAGAAACCAGATGTTCATTAAGCTACCCAATTATTATATTAACTCTATCCTGTTCTGTTTTTGTTTTTCAAAAAAATAAAATTCTCCCAGGAATATACTGGGTTCTGTATGTAAATACAAATTCCCAGGACTCAAATATGATTGAAATGATAGAACATAATGTAAATAAACTTTACCACCACATCCATTTCTGGAAGTGTGTTATATTAGACTAGTGGCCTGGTGCACAAATTCATGCACATTGAAAGGAAATTAATTAGAAGAAATATTTTAATACTGCTATTTGCCCTTCCTCTATAATAGAAGTGTCAGAGATGAAAGAAAATTAGTAAAATGTACATGAAAATGATAATTAAAACATAACAACAAAGACATATGAAAACAAAAACATGATATAAAAACAAAAAGATATAAAAACAAAAACATGATATAAAGCCCTAACCAGTTTTGCTCAGTGGAGTGAGCATCAGCCTGCAGACTCGAGGGTCCCAGGTTCGATTCTGGTCAAGGGCATGTATGTTGGTTACGGGCACATACCCAGTAGGGAGTGTGCAGGAGGCAACTGATCGATGTTTCTCTCATTGATGTTTCTAACTCTCTATCCCTCTCCCTTCCTCTCTGTAAAAAATCAATAAAAAAATATTTTTAAAAATGATATAAAAACAACATTGATGAAAACAATGACTGATAAATTGATTAAACGTAATCTAATATCTCCCTGTATATTTAGCCTTTTATAGATATAGAATAAACTTGCTTAATTAGACCTGCTTTCTGATTTAGCTAAAAACTTTTTCCAGCCCAGTGAAGCATCCCAACTTCTCTTTCAGGTAATTGTCAGCAACACAGCAGTAAATATCAACATGAAGCAGATTATTATTGTAGATCATGCAGGGAGAACAAAGGGTAAAATATTTAACTGCAGCAGTGTTTGACTATATTCTGCACAGTGAGAAAACCTGAAGTCATTTTCAAGGTCCACCATTTTTCAGTCGGGTCAAGGTTCTAAGCTTTCTAAATCTCTGTTTTCCAGCTAATGAAAAGAAAATAGGATTCCACTGAGTCTCCTATCTACCTACTCCAGGACTTCTGTGAGGAGCAAATGAGATGAGGCATGGGAAAATGCTTCACAAACATTTGGTTAAAGTATAAAATGCACCTGGGTATAAAGCAAGTCATGTTCCTGGGCTGAAGAAACTGCAAGGAGGCTAGTCACTAGGGAGAGGAAGCTGGGTGTTGCTATGTGACATTATTACCTGGCGCCCACAGCCACCATTTCTGAGCTGGGCTGGGCTGTGGGCCGTGTTTTGCACCATGGGGTCTTGTCTGCATTTTGGTGGGGTGTCGCTTCAGGGTGGTGGTGGGGCCTGTGTCCCACTTGGGGAAAGCCGAGTGTTGCTTTGTGGGTGCCAGGTCCACTGTGCCATTTCTCTGTAAATGGCCAGTGCATGTCACGGCAGCTCCTGCACTGAGCATCTGCCCCCTGGTGGTCAGTGTGTGTGACTGGTTGGATGGTTGGACACTTAGCATATTAGCCTTTTATATATATAGACTGGTGCATGGATTCGTGCACCGGTGGGGTCCCTCAGCCTGGCCTGCAGGGATCAGGCCAAAACTGACTCTCCAATATCCCTCAAAGGGTCCCAGATTGCTAGAAGGCACAGGCCAGGCCAAGGGACCCCACCGGTGCACAATCAGGGCCGGGGAGGGACCACGGGAAGGCTCCAGGGTGTGTCCGGCCCCTCTCACCCAGTCCCGATTGGCCAGACCCCAGCAGCAAGCTAACCTGCCAGTCGGAGTGTCTGCCCCCTGATGGTCAGTGCATGTCATAGTGACTGGTCGAACAGTTGAATGAATGGTCAGACACTTAGGATGTTAGGCTTTTGTTATATAGGATATGTGCCAGATGAAGTAATGGTAGAACAAGCTGCACTGTGAGACATTTGAAAATAGATATGTGATGGGTCTGATCTGAACTGATTTGGCCTTTGCTACTTTCCTCTAAAGTTAAACTCTTATATGCACAGAGATGCAAGGTTTCTTGCCTGCATCTTGTATAGGAAATGTAGATCAGAACTTGGATGTTTGATCTCCATTTTCTGACCCTCAGACAGTGGAAATTCACTCATTTCAATTGAACAGAATAATTCCTAAGCATGGAAAAAGTTTGCCTATCAGTCTTCTAAGAGAGGAATTGGGCCCCCATAAAGGCCAGTTCTGAAACTTCAATGTATGTATTAACTGTGCCTCTTATAAAATACTAGAAGCCCTGTGCACAAATTCGTGCATTTGTGGTGCCCCTTGGGGTGGCCTGCAGAGATCAGGTCCAGCTCGTGACCCCAGCCTTGCAGCTTCACCTGGCTCCCTGCCTGGCACTCTGTCGTGGCCTGGTGCTGCCCCTTCACCTACTCCACCATCCCGCCTGTGGGGTGATGATTGGGGTCAGGTCCCCTGCCGGCTTCATCAGTGCCTGGGAGCCAGGTGGCGGCTCCGCCACCTGCCACCACTGGTTGCTGTCTGCAGGGCAATTGGTGGGGCGATTGAGTCCCCCGCTCGCGCCTGCCTTGACCTGGCACCACCTGCTCACCTGCTCCACCATGCCGCTGCAGTCCTGCTCTCATCGGGGCCCATTGGGGCGAGCAGCTCTTCCACTGCCACCCGCTGCCAGCGCCATGTCACTGCCTATGGATTCTTTTTACATGTATCTGTCCAATTTTCCCAACACCTTTTATTGAAGAGACTGTCTTGACTCCATTGTATGCTCTTGACCACCATGTTCTGCGCTGCCCCCTGTTGGTCAGCGCACGTCATAGTGAGTGGTCGATGGTGAATGGTTGAACTCCTGGTCAAACGACCACCCGAGGGGACAATTTGCATATTAGGCTTTTATTATATAAGATTTTCTCTTTTTTTTTGTCCTGAAGATAAACATTGTCATGTTTACTGCTTTGTTAGAGACAAATACTTAAGTGAGACCCCTGGGACTGATCTGGGTGACTTGAAGGCCTGAAGACTTCTTACTTAGATGCGTTGGTCAGACTCTATCCTGCTCTGTGAGTGGTTAAAACATGCTAATCCTTGTCCCAACTAAGTTCAAAGAGCTAAGTCCAATATGGAGAGCCAGGTGGCTGCAGCTGCTCTAAAGGAGCTTGCTGTGCCTCATAGCAGACAACAGAGTTTCTCAACACAGGCACTGTTGACATTTTGGGCCGGACACTTCTTTGTTGTGGGGACTGTCTGTGTATTGTCCTGACCTCTACACTGCATGCCAGTAGCCTCTACATTCAAGTTGTAACATCCAAAATGTCTCTAACATTGTCAAGTGTCCCATACTCCCAATAGGACATTAGTTCTCAAACTTTAGTGTGCATCAGAAATTCCTGGAAGCCTTGTTAAAACAGATTCCTGGGTCCCCCCAGAGTTTGATTCAGTAGGTTTGGGTGCAACCTGAAGACTTTCAATTCTAAAAAATTTCAAGGTAATGCTTATGCTGCTGGTGCACATACAACACTTTGAGAACCACTGGCTTTGGGAAATTCCCAACTGGTTCCATTTACTTCTCTGTAGTAAAGAGGGCAAGGTTCTCCTTTCATGTTCCTTACCCCAACACAGGTTGTGCAAGTTCCTACTTTTCTGTATCCACTCTCCTCCTAGATCCATGTGTTTTGGGGACCGCCCCCACATCGTCACAAGATGGCCGCCCCCAATTTATAACAAGATGGCCGCCCCATGTCATTACAAGATGGCCACCCCCACATAGATGACAATACATAGATGACATCTATGTATTGTCACAGGATGGCCAGAAGGAGAGGGAAGTTGGGGAAGACCAAGCCTGCAGGGGAGGGCAGTTAGGAGCGATCAGGCTGGCAGGGGAGCAGTTAGGAATCAATCATGCTGGCAGGGGAGCGGTTAGGTGTCAATCAGGCTGGCAGGGAAGTGGTTAGGGGGTAATCAGACTGGCAGGCAGAAGCGGTTAGTGGCAACCAGGCAGGCAGGCAGGCGAATTGTTAGGAGCCAGCAATCCCGGATTGTGAGAGGGATGTCCAACTGCTGGTTTAGGCCCGATCCTC
This sequence comes from Corynorhinus townsendii, assembly GCA_026230045.1. Classification (NCBI taxonomy): domain Eukaryota; kingdom Metazoa; phylum Chordata; class Mammalia; order Chiroptera; family Vespertilionidae; genus Corynorhinus; species Corynorhinus townsendii. The sequence continues at coordinate 135,094,466 of JAPDVU010000002.1, read as the reverse complement.
TGGTGATTACTGAAAATTCTTTGCTCCTGCACATCACGGTCCCACCCAGAGCTCACACATGCTGCTAGCGCCGGCCCCACTCACACCTTTGGCCAGCGCCGGAGCTGCCACTCGCACCCGCTGCTGGTGCCCAGTGCTGGCCCTGATTGCTTGGCACCATCAGCGGGTGCAAGCAATGCCTGCTGGCCCAGATTGCCCCTGAGGGCTTCTCCATCTTCCCCTGCTCCTGAGGTGTGATCAGGGCAGCCACCACTCACATCTGCTGACAGCGCTGGCCCCGCACACATGCTGCTGCTGGCATTGGCCCTAATCGCTCTGCACTGTCAGTGGGTGTGACTGGGGCCGGCGCCGTCAGCACGTGGGAGCGCCGGTGGCAGGAGTGGGGCTGCTGGCAGATGGGACTGGGGGCCATGGTGGGAGTGGCACAGAAGATGGCCGAGACCTGCCCCTGTGCCCACCACGGCCTCATGGCCCACAGTTCCTTTCAAGATGCACAAATTCATGCACTGGGCTCCTCTTGGCCTATATGTCCTCTTTCAAAAAGTGTCTATTTAGGTCATTTGCCCATTTTTTGATTGGGTTGTTTATCTTCCTTTTGTTAAATTGTATGAGTTCCCTGTAACTTTTGGAGATTTAACCCTTATCAGCTATAACATTTGGCCAATAAGTTCTTCCATGCAGTGGGCTTTCTTGTTGTTTTGTTGATGGTTTCTTTTGCTGTGCAGAAGCTTTTTATTTTGATGTAGTCCCATTTGTTTATTTTCTCCTTAGTTTCCATTGTCCTAGGAGCTGTATCAGTAAAGATATTGCTACAACATTGTCTGATATTTTGCTGCCTATGGATTCTTCTAAGATTTTTATGGTTTCCCATCTTATGTTTAAGTCCTTTATCCATTTTGAGTGTATTTTTGTGTATGGTGTAAGTTGGTGGTCTAGTATCTGTCCAATTTTTACATGTATCTGTCCAATTTTCCCAACACCTTTTATTGAAGAGACTGTCTTGACTCCATTGTATGCTCTTGCCTCCCTTGTCAAATATTAATTTACATAATGGCTTGGGTTGATTTCTGGGTTCTCTCTTCTGTTCCATTGGTCTATATGTCTGTTCTTGTGCTAGTACCAGGAAGTTTTGGGAACAGTGGCTTTGTAATATAGCTTGATATCCAGTATCGTCATCTCTCCAACTTTGTTATTCTTTCTCAGGATTGCTGTGGCTATTTGAGGTCTTTTTTTTTTATTCCATATGAATTTTTGGAGAGTTTGTCCTAGGTCTGTAAATATGCCATTGGTACTTTAATGGGGATTGCATTGAATCTATAGATAGCCTTGGGTAGTATGGACATTTAAATGATGTTGATTCATTTCATGAACACACTATATTCTTCCATTTGTTTATACCTGTATCTCTTTTTTCAACATCCTGTAGTTTTCTAAGTATAGATCTTTACGTAGGTACTTAATTTTTTTGTTGCAGTAGTAAATGGGATTTTTCTTTTTTAGTTTCTCTTTCTGTCAGTTCATTATTGGTGTATCATAAAGCCATAGACTTCTGGGTGTTTATTTTGTATTCTGCTACTTGCTTAATTTATTTATTAAGTCTAGTAGTTTTTTAATGGAATCTTTGGGGTTTTCTATGTACAATATCATGTCATCTGAAAATAATGACAATTTTACTTCTTCTTTTCCAATTTGATGCCTTTTATTTCTTCTTGTCTGATTGCTATGGCTAGCACTTCCAGAACTATGTTGAATAGGGGTGGCAAAGTGGGCATCCCTGTCTCATTTCTGTTCTTAGGGGAAATGGTTTGTTTTTGCCCATTGAGTATGATGTTTGGGTCCTGAAGATTTTCAATTCTAAAAAGTTTCTAGGTGATGCTGCTGGTGGTGGTTCTGACACCCCCCCTCCCCTAGGAACTTGTAGTGTCAGGAGCCTTTTAGCAAACAGCTGTCCATAACAGTGAAGGAAGGACCCTGGGGCATGACTTTAGAAAAGAAAATTTCAGAAACTTCAGGAAAAACGAGAAAGATCTAACTATATGACCCCTAGCTCTCAAAGGAAAGATGATTCCAAGTGATGGGAAGCTTTAAAGAACAAGAATCAGACAACACAGTCACAAGTGATTCCATTGAAGAAAAGTGGGAAGTAGCTCATAATACTTACATAATGCACAGGTACTATTTGATAATCATGGTTCTAAAATGAGTTATAAAAAGGCATATAAATAAAATTGAATACAGCAATACAAATAAGAGAGTAGAGTCAATAATATTATGCTAACTAAGTATGGTGTCAAATGGGTGTAGTTTTATTGGGGTGATCACTTTCTAGGTTATATAAATGTCTAATCATTATGTGGTACACCTGAAATTAATATAATATTGTATGTTAACTATAATTGAAAAATAGAAGACAAAAATAAAAGAAATAGACTTAATTGGTTTGGCTCAATGGATAGAACGTTGGCCTGCAGACTGAAGGGTCCCAGGTTCAATTCCGGTTAAGGGCATGTACCTCGGTTGCGGGCACATCCCTAGTAGGGGGTGTGCAGGAGGCAGCTGATGTTTCTCTCTCATTGATGTTTCTAACTCTCTATCCTTCTCCCTTCCTCTCTATAAAAAATCAATAAAATATATTAAAAAAAATAAAATAGTATAAGCCCAAGTGAATATTAGAAAGGAAATTATGGTCCTTTATGAGCTAAGGCCTGCAGAAATTTGAAGGAAAGCAGAAAGGGCTTCTTCAGTTATGTTCTCAAAGAGAGAAATAAAGGAATAGATTAAGTTTTTAAAGCTGTGACTCCAGAAAAGCCAAAACAGTATTTAAAAAGCAGAACAAAAATGGAGGACTCACATTTTCTGATTTCAAAATTTACTGCAAAGCAACAGTAATAAAGATTGGTACTAGGATTCCAAAATGGTGGCAGAGTAAGTGGAAGTACACTGACATTCTCCCAGGACCAAACTAGAAATACAAAATACAGAAAATCCACCCTGAAAAATTACCTGAAGACTAGCTGGAGAGAACCCTAATAACCAAGGATGGAAAGTGAGCAAGGTATAGAGAACCTGTTTAAGAAATAACATACGAAATGTATGCACCCCTGTGTTCATAGTAGCGCAATTTACAATAGCTAAGCTCTGGAAACAGCCCAAGTGCGTGCCCATCAGTAGACAAGTGGATAAAAAAAGCTGTGATACATTTACACCATGAAATAGTATGCAGCAGCAAAAAAAGATCTCTTATCCTTTGAGACAGCATTCAGGGACCTGGAGAGTATTATGCTAAGTGAAATAAGCCAGTCAGAGAAAGGCAAGCATCGCATGATCTCACACATATCTGGAATCTAATGGTCAAAATAAACTGATAAACAAAATAGATCCAGAGACATAGAAGCATGAAACAGACTGTGGAATCTCAGAGGGAAGATGGGGGAGGGTGGGTGAGTGGGTGGGAAGAGATCAGAGAACTTGTATACATACATGCATAACCCATGGACACAGATAATAAGGTGGTAAAGGTGGGGGGTGGGGTTGGTTAGAAGAGGTCAGTGGGGGAAAAAAGGGAATGTGTAATATTTTTAGCAATAAAGATTAAAAAAAAAAAAAGACTGGTACTAGTACAGGGGTAGACATGGATCAATACAAAAGAATTACCTGTTCAGAAATAAACCTTTATAATTATGGTCAATTGATTTTTTTAGTAAGGTTGCCATGACAATTTGATGGGGAAAGGATAATCTTTTCAACAAATGATACTAGAATAATTGAATATTTACATAGAAAAGAATGAATTTAGACCCCTACCTCACATTACTGAAAAAAAATTGTTCTGATGAAATTTCATATCTTTAAAGATAAAATCCTACAGAATTTTATGTAGAAAAAGAGAATAGTTTATCTATAAAGATAAAATGTCTTGGTAACAGATTCCTCATTAGTGACACTTGATACTAAGAGTGATCAAAGCAAAATTCCAACTGAAATTATTTTAAATTCAGAATTATGCAATTAATCTATCAGAGAGTGAAATCAAATGCAAGAATGCAAATAGTTTATACCACTTTCAGAACACCTATTCAATAATTACTCAAGAATGTACTCCAGCTCCATAAAATATTTATCTAAGAAAGAGAGAAGTGGAATACAATGAAAAACAGCAAACAGAAATAAGTTAACCTCATAGTTAATTCTTAAGTATTTGTTGAGTACATAGCTTTGAGGTTCATGATAATTGTGAAGAAAATTTCCCTCAAAAATAGAGGTAGAGTCCTGACCGGTTTGGCTCAGTGGATAAAGCGTCCGCCTGTGGACTGAGGGAACTCAGGTTTGATTCCGGTCAAGGGCATGTACCTTGGTTGCGGGCACATCCCCAGTGGGGGGTGTGCAGGAGGCAGCTGATCGGTGTTTCTCTCTCATCGATGTTTCTAACTATCTCTCTCCCTTCCTCTCTGTAAAAAATCAATAAAATACATTTTAAAAAAAATAGAGGTAGAACCCTAGCTAGTTTGGCCTGCAGACTGAAGAGTCCCAGGTTAGATTCTGGTCAAGGGCACATGCCAGGATTGTGGGCTAAATCCTGCATAGGGGGCATGCAGGAAGCAGCCAATCAATGATTCTCTCTCATCATTGATGTTTCTATCTCTCTGTCCCTCTCCCTTCCTTTATGAAATCAATAAAAAAAAAATTTTAAAAATAGAGGTAGAAATATTCTCCCTTGTGCCCTAATTTCTACCTGTGACAGAAAAAAATCTCTTAGAGAAGATATGTTTTTAGACATCTCTATATATAAAAGGCTAATATGCTAAGTGTCCCTCCGACCTTCTGTCGCGCACTGATCACCAGGGGGCAGACACTTAATGCAGGAGCTGACGTGACATGCACTGGCATTTACAAAGAAATGGCACCATGGACCTGGTGCCCACAAAGCAATACTAGGCTTCCCCCAAGTGGGACACAGGCCCTGCCACCACCTCAGAGTGATACCCCACCAAATCGCAGCCAATGCTGCTGAGACCCCATGGCACAAAATGCGGCCCACAGCCCAGCCCAGAAATGGTGGCTGTGGGTGCCGGGTAATGACTTCATGTAGCAACACGCAGCTTCCTCTCCCTAGCAACTAGCCTCCTTGCAGTTTCTTCAGCCCAGGAATACAACTTGCTTTATAGCCAGGTGCAAACATTTTATACTTTAACCAATTGTCTGTGAAGTGTTTTCACTTGCCTCATCTCATTTGATCCTCACAGAAGTCCTGGAGTAGGTAGATAGGAGACTCGGTAGAATCCTAGTTTCTTTTCATTAGCCAGAAAACAAAGATTTAGAGAGTTTAGAAACTTCACCCAACTGAAAAGAAGTAAGAAATGGTGGACCTTGAAAATGACTTCAGGTTTTCCCCCTGCATAGAATATAGTCAAACACTTCTGAAGTTAAATATTTCACCCTTTGTTCTCCCTGCATGATATACAATAATAATCTGCTTCATATTGATATTACAGCTGTGTTGCTGACAATTACCTGAAAGAGAAGTTGGGTTGCTTCGCTGGGTTGGAAAAAGTTAGCTGAATCAGAAAGCAGGTCTAATTAAGCAAATTTATCCTATATAATAAAGAGGTAATATGCAAATTGACCATCACTCCAATACACAAGATGGCTGCACCCATGTGGACACAAGATGGCTACCACAAGATGGCTAGCAGGGGAGGGCAGTTGGGGGCAGTCAGGCCTGCAGGGGAGGGCAGTTAGGGGTGACCAGGCTGGCTGAGGAGGGCAGTTGGGGGTGACTAGGCCTGCAGGGGGGGACAGTTGGGGGGGACCAGACCAGCAGGGGAGGGCAGTTAGGGGTGATCAGGCTGGCAAGGGAGGGCAGTTAGGGGTGACCAGGCTGGCAGGGGAGGGTAGTTAGGGGCAATCGGGCTGGCAGGGGAGTGGTTAGGGGGCAATCAGGCAGGCAGGCAGGCGAGTGGTTGGGAGCCAGTAGTTCTGAATTGTGAGAGGGATGTCTGATGGGATCAGGCCTAAACAGGCAGTCGGACATCCTTCGAGGGGTCCCAGATTGAAGAGGGTGCAGGCTGGCTGAGGGACGCCACCCCCCATGCACAAATTTCATGCACCAGACCTCTAGTCTATGTATATTAAAGACTAAGTTGACTTCAGGTTTCCTCCCTGCACAGAATATAGTCAAACACTTCTGAAGTTAAATATTTCACCCTTTGTTCTCCCTGCATGATATACAATAATAATCTGCTTCATATTGATATTACAGCTGTGTTGCTGACAATTACCTGAGAGAGAAGTTGGGTCGCTTCACTGGGTTGGAAAAAGTTAGCTGAATCAGAAAGGAGGTCTAATGCGGAGGCCAGATATGGCGGGGATCTCCCTTTTCTGCATCCAGCACGGAAAGAGAGATGAACGAACTGGTTCTAAGTGGAGGCAGCCAGGGATTGAGAAATAAAAGAAAGAAAGAGACCAGACACAAAGATAGAAACAAAGCTGGGAGCCAGGTGGGACGCCATCCTCTCTGATGGAGAGGCAGGGACCCCGAGCCTATGCCGCACTTTATTTTATACCCCCAAATACCAGGAAATAACACCAAAATTTAGGATCATAGGAGCTTATGTGCATTCTTGAGTAGGCCCTAGCATTCCTGGTGCTTGCCTGGATTTACATATCAAAGTCCGTTGGGCCGACACCTGGACAAAGGTAAAAAGTCAGTACTGATAACAACACCCACCTTCTTGGGGAGGGTGTAACCCAGACGAGGCTCTGACAATCGCCTTGGGCTCAGCTGACAACAATTTGAAGAAATGCTCATGTGCCTTCCCAGGCAGCCCTCTACAGTCTAATTAAGCAAATTTATATGCCAATACATATAAAGCTCTCTCGCTGGTGCCAATCGCACGCGTGTGTTTCGATCTGTCATTGTCTATCATGAATTTGGTTGATACTTCTATTATAAAGAGCGAAAAGCAATATTAAAATATTTCTTCTAATTTATTTGCTTTCAATGTGCACAAATCTATGCACCGGGCCACTAGTAATTAATAATTTATAACACTGGAAAATAAGAAAGAGTAATATTATATGGTCCTTTGGAAGATAGAGAGCAGATGGAGCAGTGTTAAGAATGTAAGTCCAGCCCTACCTGGTTTGGCTCAGTGGATAGTCATCAGCCTGTGGACCGAAGGGTCCAGGGTTTGATTTCGGTCAAGGGTACATGCCCAGGTTGTGGGCTCAATCCCAGCAAGGAGCATGCAGGAGACAGCTAATCAATGAGTCTCTCTCATCATTGATGTTTCTGTTTCTCTCTTCCTCTCCCTTCCTCTCTTCCTCTCCCTTCCTCTCTGAAATCAATAAACCTATATTTAAAAAAAAGTGTAATCCAAGTTTAAAGCTTATAGAAGCAATGCATTCTGATAGAGTAGAAAGGGTCCAGGGATTGTATTAAGCTACAAAGCAGAAGGAAGGTTCACAAGAAGATGGAGCCCTGGGAAAATGCCAGAGTAATTGGTTGGAAAACTAAACTATGAAAAACCTGGTAAGTCAGTCTTCTTTTTCATCCTCCACTTATGTTAAGCAACAGGAAAGAGAGGCATTTGTCTCAGGTTAGAGCAATGATTGTAGAATCAGAGCAAGGGTCAGCAATCATGGTCCAGAGGCCAGATCAGCCTGTGACCTATTTTGTATTGCCAGCAAAGTAACTGGTTTTTGCATTTTACACTTTTAAAACATTTTACATGTACATTTTAACATTTAAAAAAGAAAAAGACTATACAACAGACCATATGTGGCTTGCAAAACCTTAAATATTTATTATTGGGTTCATTATAGGAAAAGTTTGCTGGCTCTTGGTGTAAGTCGCTGGAAAGAAAAGTTGTGCAATATCTGAATGACTGGCTAGTGACATTCTGGAGGAATGAGAGCAAAGATATAAATGAAAGGACACAATGTCCTCTAGCTGAAAACATAATCTTCCCTTTTCCAAAAATCACAGACTATGATGAATATAACTAGTGTACACAGATAGGAGGACAAGGAACCTTTAAACATAAAAAAAAAGCAGACATACTAACAAATAACAATTGAAGAAAACTAAACCATGAAATAAACTCTGAATTTAATAAACTGAAGCACTAACACCTAAGAAAACAGTTAATAAACAAAGGCAGCTAAAATAGAATTATAGAGAAGTATAAGGATCAATTTTCAGTCCTTACGCTTGCAAATTAGTACTAGTACCAGCTTGTAAAGTTCTGTTAAGAGTTCTGGTGATTTTTGTTGGAACTGCATGGCATTTGTAAATTAATTTGGTATAATTGCCATCCTTAAAATATAGTCTTTTGATCTATTGAAATGGTATAGCATTCCATTTTAAAGTCTTTTATAAAATTTTAAAATTTATCTGTTAAGATCTTGTACAGCATTTATTTAATTTATCCTTAGTGATTTGTGATTTTTTTAAATCAATGCTGTAAATATACTTTGCTAGTATATATGAACACCATTCACTTATATATAATGATGTTATATCCAGCAACTGCTAACCTTGTGCATTGACTCTAGTAGCTTTCTTGTAGACTCTTAGCTTATTTCCTATCAAGACAAACTGTGTGAAAATAGTGACAAATTAATTACTTTTCCAATTCTTATACCTTTCTTATTTTTCTTGCCTTATTCATCTGGTTTCAATTTCCTTTAACATAATAGTGATTAGTGGGCATCCTTATTAAGAATAAGCTTCTGAGGTTCCACATTCCACTAATGTTTTGCTGTAGGTTTTAGATAGGTAATTATAAATTCAGCTTATTTGTGAGTTTTCTCGGTTAGCCTCATCTGCTTTGCTCCTTTGGAATCAAACCAGGTCCATAGACATTCTCACTGCCAGTCCAGGCATTCTGATCTCATCCTATATAATAAAAGCCTAATATTCAAATTTCCCCCTCCACTGGGAGTTCAATTGGGAGTTTGGCCACTCGCTATGATGTGCGCTGACCACCAGGGGGTGGTGTGGAACATGATGAGCATCAGCGACATGGTGCTGGCAGTGTGCAGCAGTGGAGGTGCTGCCAACCCCGATGGGCCCTGACAAGAGTGGGACCACAGTGGGATGGTGGAGCAGGTGAGTGGGAGGCGCCAGGCCAAGGCAGGTGCACCCTCTGCACAAATTTTGTGCATTGGGCCTCTAGTTGGTATATAAAAAGAGAGAATTTTTGGTCCTGAGAGTGTCCCTCACCTTGGGTAAATATATTTTGCTGGCTCTCTCTGAGGTTTGTAGAGGTGCACAGGTCATGTCTGCTTCTTCCCACATGCACCACTGTGCAATTTTCCCTGCTTTAGAAACCTTCCATATACTCTGTGGTTTAGTTTGAATTCCTTTAGTTTTATCAAAGCTAGAGTTTGTAGTTCTCATTCTCCTGGCTTTTGGATATTATCCTCGAAAGGAGATTACTAACATTTTATTGTCAAATTTCAGTAAAAAGCACGGTAGGGTTCTTATCAGAACTTTACAAGCTGATCCTAGTATTAATTTGCAGGTTCAAGGACCAAAAATAGTTAAGAAGTTTTTGAACATAATAAGAAAAATCATGTCGCTTCTTGGCCTTTTGGCTAAAATCAAGTGTAGAAAAATCATTGTATTACTATTAGGAAAATAATAGAGAGTTTAGAAACTGACCCAAGGAACTAAGAATGGGAAGGAAATAGCACTAGAAATCAGGGTTGGAAACACTGCCTACCAAATAGGTAGAGATAATATTAGATTTATTACTTACACCTCACATATTATATCCAGGTATATTAAAGTGGTAAATGTGAAAGTCAAAAGCAGCAAAATTGTTAATAGTAAATATGGGAGAATATCTTTATGATCTTAGGGTAGGTAAGGATTTCTGAAAGAAAGCTTAAAATGTACAGACCAGTTCATTCTCAGTATGGTTAGAGTAAGGGAAGGGGGTTGTGGTAAGAGGCACAGGCTAAGAGGGAGGGGCATGGGTTGGCCAGATCATGTAGCAACCTCCAGGTTTAACCTGACTTAAAGAATTTTTGGCAAAGTGGCAAAAGTGCTTGAAGCAGGGAAGTATTTTTATCAGAGTAGTATTTTCAGATATTACCCTGGCTGCAAAATGGGTTGCAGGGGGACTGGAGAGATATTAGGAGACCATTTAGAAAGTGGTTGCAGGAAAGCAAACAATGAAGGTGGCTTGGATTAGAACGATTAAAGAGTGAAGGGTGAGAAAAGTTTGGGAGAACACACAGGTTAAAACAAGCTTTTATTTTTTAAATTTTCTTTATTTTTATTTTTATTAAGGTGGAAGAACTTGAGTATATATAAATGCAAAATGAAGGAAGCCGTTAAACTGTGATAGGTTGAAGACTTAGAAGAGAAGGAATCATTATTAGTGCAAGTTCCCTGAGAAAGAAGTTTCCTTGAACATGTGTAACTTGTGCCTGTCTCAAGATGTACACATCCGGTTTCTTTTCTCTTGGCCTACAATTTTTTTATTTATATATTTTTTAATATAAATCTTAATTGTTCAGATTATTACAGGTGATCCTCTTTTTTTTCCCCCCATAGCTCCCCTCCACCTGATTCCCCACCCCACCCCATGCCCTTACCCTCCACCACTATCTTCATCCATAGGTGTAAGATTTTGTCCAGTCTCTTCCCGTACCCCTCACACACCCTTCCCCCTGAGAATTGTCATTCCATTCCCTTTCTATGTCCCTGATTCTATTATATTCACCAGTCTATTCTGTTCTTCAGATTTTTTATTCACTTGATTTTTAGATTCACTTGTTGGTAGGTATGTATTTGATGTCATTTTGTTGTTCATAATTTTTATCTTTACCTTTTTCTTCTTCTTCCTCTTCTTAAAGAATACCCTTCAGCATTTCATGTAATCCTGGTTTGGAGGTGATGAACTCCTTTAGCTTTTTCTTGTCTGTGAAGCTCTTTATCTGACCTTCAACTCTGAATGATAGCTTTGCTGGGTAGAGTAATCTTGGTTGTAGGTTCTTGCTGTTCATCACTTTGAATATTTCTTGCCACTCCCTTCTGGCCTGCATAGTTTCTGCTCAGAAATCAGCTGACAGTCGTATGGGTACTCCCTTGTAGGTAACTAACCATTTTTCTCTTGCTGCTTTCAAGATTCTCTCTTTGTCTTTTGCCCTTGGCATTTTAATTATGATGTGTCTTGGTGTGGTCCTCTTTGGATTCCTCTTGTATGGGGTTCTGTGTGCTTCCTGGACTTGTAAGTCTATTTCTTTCACCAGGTAGGAAAGTTTTCTTTCGTTCATTCGTGACATATTTCTTTGTCTCCACATTTTGGCTGCTTCCCTGTGTTGATAGAGTGGCTTTGTGTGGTGGGTGACCTATAGGGGGCAGTAGCTCAGCCTCTCCAATCACCTGAGGTGGACACTCTTGGTGCACCCCTTTGTGGGCTGAGTGCAAAGTCTTGGTGTAGTTAAGCCTTGATTGCTGTTGGTACACTGGGAGGAATTGACCTCCAGGCCAATTGGCTGTGAGGACTTGCTGTGTCTATAATGGAAGAACTGCTGCGCTGGAGACACGCTTATGGTGCAGGACTTGTTTCAGTGGGGCTTTGGTGCTCACTGAGTCTGCCTCTTGAATGTGTCACTTATGGATGTGAGGAGTTGAAATCTGGTGTCTCACATTGATCACTAGGTACACTGGCTTCTGGATCTCCAATGGGGTGCAGATCAGCTACTGTCTGAGGCCACCCAGCAGGAGCTACAGCGAGAGCTACAGTTTTCTCCTCTTGGTTTGGGGTTTGGAGGTTTTGGAGCTCTCTGACCCGGGCTGCAAGTTTGCTAGGTTAAACTGCGATAGGGCAGGCCATTCTTATGCTAAAGCCACTGCTTGGAGCTTGGGTGGGTTTGTAGGTTGTGCGGGGCGGGGTCTCAGGGCGTCACTAGTCTAGGGCTTGGCAAACAGTGATGGCTGCCAGTTAGCCGGCTCTGCATCTCTGACTGCATCCCCGTGTCCTGTGCCCCAGCGCAGTAAACAATTACTCCTGCGTACAGCTCTGCAAGCAAGCCACCTGCACTTTCCGACCCGATGTCAGACAGTCCAGCTTCTCCCTGTAGGAGTTTGGGTCCCCCGTGTCTCCCCAGAGACTGGATTTCAGAGTAATTGGGGGCTTGTCTCCCTTCGGGTTGAAAAAAGCAACGCCTGCTGCCAGCCCGATTCACGCACCTCCGTACCTCAGCTTTTCAGCGCTTGTGCACATCTCAAAGCTCTTTTTTCTTTCCTTCTAGTTGTAGAACTTCCACTCAGCCAGCTTTCCCGTGGTTCTGGGTGATGGACGTTTTGTCTTTTAGTTGTAGTTTTGAAATTGTTGTGCGAGGCAGCAGTTTAGGTGTTTACCTACACTGCCATCTTGGATTCTCTCCTGCCTACAATTTTTTTAAATCAACCCCCACCTCACCCTTGTTTCTTATGTTTCATCCTCCCATTTGTCCTTCAGATCTCTTTTTTGTCATTGCCTTAAGATCTCTTTTTGACTCATTCTACCCCCGCTCAATCTAAATTAGATGCCAACTGCCTAAATGAATGAATGACAAGATCCAGAGCACGAGAGAGGAAAGGACCTTGGATGGAAACGATTCTTCTTTACTGTTGCAGAAAAAATAAGAATTATATAAACTCAGGAGGCTGAAGGAACTTCCACCTGATTGCCTTTATTTACTCTGTTGATTTGGAGGCAAGACTATCTGCAGAAAGTGAAGCTGTCGAGGAGCCTGGAGGTTTGAGAAGAGTGGGGAAAGTTTGAAATAGTCCTTGCAGGTAGTGAAAATGTGTTGACTATTAAAACGTCATAGTAAAGAGCCTGGGTTGTATTGAGGCTCCAGCTGAGTTCATAGAAATAGGCTGTAAACATACATTGAGAGGGTTCTGCCTGGTTATGCAATTTCTACAATAATACTCAACAGCCTAAGTGTAGGAATAAAGATGATGGATATCTGAATCGATTGCAGGTCTGGGGTTTCTAGACAGGTGTAACCAAAAGACAAAGGGTCCAGAAACTTAAACTGTTGGTAAAAGAGAGCTATCAGTGTGCAAAGAAAATGAAGGTAAGAGATGGATGGAGAAGAGGAAATTGGAGTAAAATAGAAGGTGTAAAACAAGTGCAGTGGTAGTGGTTAGACAAGCTACAAAGAGATGAAGAGTGGTTAAACTGAGTTGTTGGTCTTTTAAGGTACTTGGAGAATGAGAAGAATTGGGGGACAGTTGTAAAAGTTGCCTTTAACATGATTGCATCCTTATAATATAAAGAAGTGCTAGATTGTCTTAGAAACGGAAAATTTTACTATGAGTTGGGCAAGAAGTTATTGCTGCATGTTAAAGGGGTTCAGATAGGTCTCTCTAAAGTGACCCACTTTGGCATCTGAAGTTTTTGAGTTGAAGGCAATTAAGGGGTTCAGAATAAGTCACTCAAGATATGCCTCTGTGGTATTCGGATTGTTTTGAGCTAAAGGCAACCAAGATCCTGCGAGCTCAAGATAAACATCTGACCCCTCCTTCCTTAACTACTTAGAAGAATTTGAAATAGGGGCCTTGCCCATAATAACAGATTATGAGAGATGACCTCCCTATGTGGCAGGGCAAACTACTGATTACTGAACATATGCTCTTCCTGCAATTACACTCTGAAGCCCCAAGACACCTTACCTCACCCCTAGCTCAGATTGTCATATAGACATTATTTTCCCTTTCTGTCTCTGAATCTTTCATATATGCAGAGTTCCCATACATATGTATGTAATTAAATTTGGTTGTTTTCTTTTGTTAATCTGTCTCATATCTATTTGATTATTAGACCAGCTGAAAGAACCTGGAGGGGAGAGGAAAGTTTCTTCTTCATTCACAAGACCCTGTGGGTTCAAGAGAAACTTTTACTGCCTTGGCAGGTGTAGCTCAGTTGGTTGGTCATTGTTCCATGCACCAGGAGGTTTGCTGGTTCAATTCCTGGTCAGGGTATATGCTCAGTTGTGGGCTTGATCCCTAGTAGAGGGCCTGCAGGAGACACCCAATCTGTTTCGCTCTCCATTAATGACTCTCTCTCTCTCTCCCCCTCCCTCCCTCCCTCCCTCCTTCCCTCCCTCCCTTTTCCTTCCTTTTTCTCTCAAAACCAACTAAAAATCTGGCGCACACACACACACACACACACACACACACACACGAGAGAGAGAGAGAGAGAGAGAGAGAGAGAGAGAGGAGGGAGAGAGAAGAACTTTTACCTTTCCCGAAATAATTTAAATTAAGAGCCTTGCCCATAAGAGATTATTAGACATAACCTCTTTTCATCTATAGGGCCAGGCAAGCATCTAATTACTTAACATCTGCTCTTCTTATCATCCTATGAATGACCTTCCTCCCCTCTGAAGCCCCAAGACACCTTATCTCACTCCTAGCTCAGAATATCATATATACCCCATTTTTCCTTTCTATCTCTGAATCTTACATGTTTGTGGGGTCTCTGACTCACTCATGTATGTGGGGTTCCCATACATATTTAATTACATTTGGTTATTTCTCTTGTTAATCTGTCTCATGCCGATTTAATTATTAGACCAGCTGAAAGAAGTTTTTCTTCTTCCCCCACAATGTTAAATCATCTGGTTTGATTCTTCATTCCCACTGCTCATTATCTGCATGACAACATCTGCATCTGTAGAAGGAAAATCATAATTGGCCCTATTGAATGGAATTGTTCGGATGATTAAATGAGACGGTCCATAAAAAGCACTTAGCACAGTGCCTGGCACATGGTAAGAATTCAGTAAATGTTAATTATTGATGTTTTTCTGATGTTATTATATGTATCCAAATGGTTATCTCAAGTCCCTTTAATCTAGCAATAATCTTGGGCCTCACAAGTTTCTTCTGTATATATCCAGTCTAATTTTTAGCAAGTCTAGTTTTTTTCTTAATATGACCATGAACTCTGTGGAGTCATATGCAGCTTGTAGTTAACTGTAGTGCAAGAGCTTGACATTAAACTTTTTGATTGTAGTATAAGTGCCTGATTTTAGGCTTTTGATTGTCAAAGCATCCGTTTCAGAAAACACTCACCTTGAATGAACATATTGCTAGCTGAGTGACACAGCTACTAGCAAAACAACCAGATAAGGAATCAGGCCACTCCCATCCATGCAGTTCCCTCTTTCAGAAAGCCCTGGGTATTACATATTACATACAAGATACTCACTTCAATTTGATTTGGTGAACACACACTACAATATACAAATGACCTACACTAATAAAAGAGCAATATGCAAATTGACCATACTTTCACACCGCCCACCAGCCAATCAGGAGTGACCATACCGCTGTGATGTCCACCAACCAATTAACCAAAGATGGCAGGTTAATTTGCATAAGCAGGCACTGAGCGGCCAGAGGCAGGGCGGCCCCTTGTGTGCGCAATGACCACTGAGCAGCCGGGGCAGAGCATGATGCCAAATAGGTGCCTAGTGGCCAGGGGCAGGGCGGGGCAGGACACCTGGCTTCATTGCCATGCGGCCAGGTCGATCTGGCCCGGAGGGCTGGGCTGGGAGCATGCCCCAAGCCATGCTGCCTTCATGCAGCTTGGGGCACGCCCCCAGCCCGGCAGACACAACTGGACACAAGTCGGGGCTGCCAGGCTGGGGGCGTGCCACTGGCAGTGGCCATGCGGCCCAGGTCCACGCCCCCAGCCTAGCTGGACCTTCTGGATGCTGAAGCTGACCCCATGCAGACACTGCAGGGCGGAGCCCACAGGCACACAGCCTGCACAACTTCCCCCGTGGCCGATCCCTCCCTGCTCCCACATCCCTCGTTCTAGGTCCAAGCCCCAACCCGGAACAGAACCTGCAGCCTCACCTCCCATTGTGCCTTCATAGTATCCCCTCCACATGGCCCGCCCACCCGTTTCCAAGCTACCGCCGCTGCACCCGCCCCTCCGTGTGCGCCCAGCCTCCCGTCTCGCCGGGACATTGTCCTTCACCTCCACTCTCCACCGGTGCCCTGAGCATCAGAGCTGGCTGTGGACACCCGCCCTCCTCCCACACCCTGGACTGAGGCCCCAGGAGTCTGAGCTGTGGGTCCCTGCCCTGTGTCTTTGTGCGACTGCTAGGAGACCTCTAACTCTCCCCCAGGGGCTCTGGCTCTCAGGGCTTCCTGCACGTCCCAAGTCAGGTCTGTGGCCTAAAGGGACCCGATGTGCAAAGCTGGGTTGTGAGTGGCCTCCACTATGCCAGTCCTGGGGATTTGAAAAGTGGACCACAGGTGGTTCAGGAGCTTCAGAGTTCGGCTCTAGACCTGAGAGGATGCTCTCTCTGTGTCCAGCACGCTGCCCTCCAAGGGCCGCACCGCACTCTCCGGTGGCCTGAGGGCTTGCGGGCCGGCACGGGTGCTGCCTGAGGGCCCTGAGCAGCCCTGACGCGTTTTCTCGGAAAGGGAAAGCCTGCTGCATTCAAGCCCATGTTCACCAAGGGAGCCATGAGCCTCTAAACGTGACCACCTTATATTTGTAGACTTTGTGTGTAAACACACTAGCAAATCCAGCAGCCACCAGGGGCTGATTTTCACTTTAAAAACAGAGACCCAATAATAAAAATTACTTCTAAAAATGGGCCTCTGTAGCACATGCCCATGCCAGGCACATAGATGACGCTGTTAGAGTGTATCTGTGTACATGTAACTATCGTGCCACGTGCATTTGTAACCTTTGAGACTTATGAACTTTAGAAACTATAAAGATTCAAATACAAATAGGCCAGGGGTTCACTAGGTCCCGAGGACTAGAACCCCTGAAGGCTGGCGGGGAGGGTGCCAAGCCCATATTTCCCGCCTGAGACCAAAGGCCGCACGCACCTGCAGGAAGCTGGCTGGGGCTGCAGTGGGGCGGTGGGTGGGCGGGGGTGGAGGTGGGCCGCTGTGGGGCGTCTGCACTGGGAAGCAGGGCCTGGCTCTGTGGGTACCTGTGGGTGTCATGCAGGAAGAAGAAAGAGATCTTTAAGAAAGGTGTCGGTGTGACCCCACTGGCACAGCCACAGTGGGGAGAGGACACACTGGGCTCATCAAAACGAAAACCGTCTGTGCATCAGAGGACACTGTCCACGGTGTGAAAATGCCCTGGAAGTGCCTGCAGGTACCCCATCTGTGAAGGGACCGACACCTGGGACCTGGGAGTGCGCCCCTCACTCAACCCAGCACCAACCTGACAGAACATGTGCAAGGGCCTCAGATGGACATTTCTCTAAAGATACAAATTGCCGATGAGCAGCTGAACAGAGGCTCAACACTCACCTGCAGGGAAACGCAGTCAAACGAGAGATGAGATGCTGCTTGCACCCACTCCCTGGCTGTGATGAAGCCCCTCCCCTGAAACAATAGTGCTGGTGAGATGCAGAGAAACTGGCGTCTGCACCGCTGGTGGGAAGTTAAAGTGGGGCAGCCACTGCGCAAACAGCCTGGTGATTCCTTAAAAAGTGAAACATAGCCCAGCTGGTGTGCTCAGTGGTTATCATCCTGTGCACCCGGAGGTCACGGTTTGATGCCCAGTCAGTGCACATGCCTGGGGTGCAGGCTCAATCCCCACTGGGGGGCATGCAGGAGGCAGCTGATCAATGATGTTTCTATCTCTCACTATTGATGTTTCTATCTCTCCCTCTCACTCTCTGAAATCAAGGAAAAAAGATCCTATCTAATAAACCCTTCCCCTGGTCGCCAGGTCGCCTCCCGCCCCTGAGGGTTCCTGGGCTGTGAGAGGGGACAGGCTGGGCTGAGGGATGCCCCCTCCAGTGCATGAATTTTCATGCACTGGGCCTCTAGTGTAGTATGTAATTGTATTCCTGAAACCTATATAATTTTATTAACCAACTAGAGGCCCGGTGCATGAAATTCACACAGTGTGTGTGTGTGTCCCTCAGCCCAGCCTGCACCCTCTCCAATCTGCGACACCCCTCTTACAGTCTAGGACTGCTGGCTCCCAACCACTCGCCTGCCTACCTGCCTGATTGCCCCTAACTGCTTCTACCTACCAGCCTGATCACCCCCTCACCACTCCTCTGCCAGCCTGATCGATGCTTAACTGCTTCCCTGCTGGCCCAATTGCCCCTAACTGCCCTCCCTTGCCAGCCTAGTTGCCCCTAACTGCCCTCCCCTGCCAGCCTGCTCTCCCCCAACTGCCCCCCTCTGCTGGCCCGGTCACCCCTAACTGCCCTCCCTTGCCAACCTAGTTGCCCCTAAATGTCCTCCTCTGCTTGCCTGGTCACCCCTAACTGCCCTCTCCACCTGCAGACCTGATCACCCCTAACTGCCCTCTCTTTCAGGCCTGGTTCCTCCCAACTGCCCTCCCCCACTGGCCGTCTTGTGGCGGTCATCTTTGACCACATGGGGGCAGCCATCTTGTGTGTTGGAGTGATGGTCAATTTGCATATTACCTCTTTATTAGGTAGGATGTTATCCTAATAAATTCAATAAAAACAAAAAAGAAAGGTATTTCAGATGAAAAGACACACATAGACTGAAAGTAAAGGGAAGGAAAAATATATCTCATGAAAAAGAAAAAGAGCTGGGATTGCAATACTTATATCAGACAAAATAGACTTTAAAACAAAGGCTATAACAAGAGACAGTGAAGGATTCAGCAATTATACTTCTAGGTATTTATCCAAAGAAATCCAAAACACTAAATTGAAAAGATATATGCATCCATATGTTCATTGCAGCATTATTTACAATAGCCAAGATATAGAAGCAACCTAAGTGTCCACCAATACATGAATGGGTAAAGAAGTGGTGCATATATACAAAGGAATATGACTCAGCCATAAAACAGAGTGAAATCTTGCCATCTACAACAACACGGATAGACCTGAAGGGTATTGTTCTGAGTGAAATGTGTCAGACAGAGAAAGATAAATACATATTATTTCATTTAGATGTGGAATCTAAAAACAAAACTAAACAAAAGAAATGAACCAGCAGAACAGAAACAGACTCATAAATACAAAGAACATTTTGATGGTTCCCAGGTAGGAGTGAGGCTTGGGGACTGGGTGGAAAAGGAAAGGGATTGAGAAGTACAAATTGTTAGTTACAGAATATTCATGGAGCTGTAAAGTACAGCATAGGGAGTATAGTCAATAATCCTATATAATAAAATGCTAATATGCAAATTGACTGAACAACAGAATGACTGGTCACTATGACACCCACTGACCACCAAGGGGCAGATGCTCAATGCAGGTACTACCCCCTAGTGGTCAGTGTGCTCCCACAGGGGGAGTGCCGCTCAGCCAGAAACTGGGCTCACAGTTGGCAAGCGCAGCGGGGGCCCTCTCTTACCTCCACAGCAGCACTAAGGACCCCTTGAGAGATGTCTGACTGCTAGCAGGCAGACATCCCCCAAGGGGTCCCAGACTGCAAGAGGGTACAGGCCGGGCTGAGGATCTCCCCCCTGCCCCCTCAGTGCATAAATGTCATGCACCAGGATTCTAGTATTTTAATAACTATGTATGGTGTCAGTTAGGTACTAAATTTATTGGGGTGGTCACTACGTAAGTTATATAAATGTCTAATCACTGGGTTATATTTTGGAAACTAATATAGTATTGTACATCAACTGTAATTGAAAAATAAACTATTTTATAAAAGGGAAAGCTTTAGTAAACTAGATAACTGACCTCTTGAGTGACCCCACTTCTTCCTTCCTATGTCCTAATTCTGCTCTTATACTTTAAACTAGAGGCCCAATGCACGAAATTTGTGCATGGGGTGTGGGGGTGTGTCCCTCAGCCCAGCCTGCACCCTCTCCAATCTGGGAACCCTCAAGAGATGTCCCACTGGGATTGGGCCTAATCGAGCAGTTGGACATCCCTCTTACAATCCAGGACTACTGGCTCCCAACCGCTTGCCTGCCTGCCTGCCTGCCTGATTGCCCCTCACCGCTTCTGCCTGCCACCCTGATCACCCCGTAAACACTCTCGTGCCAGCCTGATCGACGCCCAACTGCTCCCCTGCTGGCCCAATTGTCTCTAACTGCCCTCCACTACAGGCCTGGTTGCCCCCAACTGCCCTCCCCTGATGGTCCAGGTAACTGCTAACTGCCCTCCCTTGCCAGACTGGTCACCCCTAACTGCCCTCCCCTGCAGGCCTGGGTCCCCCACAACTGCCCTCCCCTGCAGGCCTGGTCCCTCCCAACTGCCCTCCTCTTCAGGCCTGGTCCCCCCCAATTGCCCTCCCTTGCAGTCCTGGCCCCCTCCAATGCCCCCCTCTGCAGGCCTGGTATCCCCCAACTGCCCTCCCCTGCAGGCCTGATCCCTCCCAACTGCCCTTCCCTGCAGTCCGGGTTCCCCCAACTGCCCTCCCCAGTGACCCAGGATGCCAAGCCTTTCAGCCCATCTCCCACTCTGCTCTCCCGTCAGGCTTGGCCTTCCCGCCCATCTCCGCTCTGCTCTGGGGTGATCCAGGATGTCAAGCCTTCCCCCCACTCTCCCACTCTGCGCTGGGGTGACCCAGGATGCCAAGCCTTCCAGCCCATCTCCCACTCTGCTCTCCCATCAGGCTTGGCATCCTGGGTCGCTGGGGTGACCCAGGATACCAAGCCTTCCCACCCCTCACCCCCCTACCCCCTATCTCCGCAGGCTCTGTGGCTCCAGCCGGCACTGTCATTTTGGCCCATCAATTTGCATATTCCCTCCTTATTGGCTGTGAGCGTGGCCATTTTTATCGTGAAGTGAAGTTAATTTGCATGTTACTCTTTTATTACATAGGATTAGCTAATAAAAAGTGAACCCATGAACCCTAGATATTCCATTTTTGGATCCTAATAAAAGCAGAGCCCCAGGTCCATTTTCTTTCTCTACCTGTGACCTCTCTTTGTGCCCTTTGGGCATGCCACATACCCTTCACGACCTGAGAGTAATAAATCCTGTCCCTCAGAGTTCCCTCATGGTTTTTGCTGAAGTGCCGCCTGCAGTCATAGTAAGAACTGCAAAGGCCGGTCCAGCCACAACATTGGTCTGTCTGAGTAATACAGTTGGGTGGGCACCTTAGGCATTGCTAGCCCATAGGAGCACTGTCAATAGGCTAGTGCTGACACAACAGTAACATGACAAGTGTGGCCCTAAAGCCTCCTGAGCATCATTGCTCTAGTCTGTAAAATAATAGATTGTAAATTCTTTTTATGTCTCATACCAGATTGAGATTATTAGCCTAAAACTGAATGTTATATTTTAAACATTTAAATATAACTTAACAATTAAGTTATATTTAATAAAGAAGAACTAGAAAAGATACTACTTATTCCTATTCAGATGTTTAGTGTTGTCCATAAGGGAAATATTCATTCAACAATAAACATTTAATTTTACTATGTGTAAAGAATTTAGAGATTGAATAAAAGCCTCTTAAAAGGATCCCACCTTCCAATATTACTGACTATATTCCCTATGCTGGAGACAAACAGAAATAGACGTTAGATATATAATGTGATGACATACGATCCTAAAGGGATCACAAAAATGATATGGGAATAGAGGGGTTGGAGTGATTAGTCTGCCTGGGAGAGCAGAGAAATGAACCTGTCCTTTGATGGTTCTGTTTATTTGAAGTCTATTCAGGTATCTCCATTATGGAACCTTCTCTGGCTGAGGCAGTGTGGTGTGAAGGGAGAGGAGTGATCTGATATGAGAAAGGTGCCTTGCTTAAAAACTGTGTGAATCAATGGAAAGGGAAGAATGCAGGATGTCTCAGAACATTCAGCCTTGAACAAAGACAGATGAATAAAGGAAGAAGAGCAGTTGGGAGTGTGTGGGTGGATTCTCCTGGGGATATGCTCAGGGACTTTAAGAAGAAGTATATCTGTTGGAAGTTTCCAGATTTAGGAAGTTTCCTAAAAGGGAAACAATCAGACTTTGTATGTATCCTAATTCTATGAAAGAGGGTCTTCTTGCCCTCCAGGCCAATTAAACCTTAATTTAATCAAGTTTTAGATCTAATTCCCAATCTACAGGAAATGTGTGGTAGTGAAATTAGTTAAAAAACAAAAAACCCAAAAAAGCAGTCAGCCAAATCTAGAATGTGGGATTTTTCTACAAGACAAAAGAGTTCTAGAAGAAAAGAAACTTAAAAGAGATTTAGGTAGCATCATGAACAAATTCAAATTGTTCAGATCCTTATTTCAACAACTTAACCAACTGTATAAAATTTTTTAGATTATTAGAAAGTTTGAATTGGGTATCCAATTCTATTAAAGGACTATTGCTAATTTTGTTACATGTAGTAACATATTATGTTGAATAAGAAAATTTTGTATCCCTTTCTTTTGAGACGCATACTGACATTTCCAGGGGGTGAAAAGACATAATGGCTCAGAATTTTCTTTGAAATATTGAAGTTAAAAGAAATGCGGAGGGTAGTAATTGAATCAAGCATAACATTTTATTGATGATTGTTAAAGCTGATTGATAGGATGTGGAGCTGAGGAGAAAGTTGGGGCTAGTGATAGAAATACAAATTTGAATGCTGTGTTAGGGTAGGGTTCTTGGTGTGCTTGATATTCTCATACTACTTAAAGTGGACAGCTGCAGCTTTACAGCACCAATCAAGGGTGACCTGAAGGAGAGTGGTGAAGGAAAATCCTCCAATAGGCAGAACCTGGAGTACACGTTGAGTTCACTTTGTTTGGAGGGAGAGCTGGCCAGAAGTATGGATCTACATTCATTATGTGAACAGTTGTGCAGTTGGGCTAGATATCAGGGACTTGGAAGAAATAAGGTTGGAAGATTGGTGAGAAGGAAGTCTGGGAAAGAGATCTGTGGAAGGATCTCTCAGGATGAGCATAGACTCTGAAGATATTTGTATCCCATGGAAAACTTGCAAAATAGCATATACTACATAGGAGACACTTAATTTTCAGGTGAAGTAAATGGCACATCCTGTATATATCAATCATCCACTTTCCCTAGTCACCCAGTGCTTCCTTAATGGGCCCATGAACAAAGTGGCTGTGGTTGCAGGGATGGAAGCTGTGAGTGGACTCAGCAATAGAGCTTTCCATTACCAAGGTGGACCTGGCCAATGGTACTGTTGAATGTTGAATCTGCTCACAGCAGAGAACAACACAGAGCCCTGAAATGGTACTAAGGGGACCAGCCAGCCATCTGGTGTCAGATTGATTAGATTGGATCTCTTTTATCATTGAAGGAGTAGACATTTGCCCTCACTGGAATAGACATTATTTTCATAGAGGTAAATGTGATGACCCACGTCCTGCGTGGTTCAGGGTTCAGGCTCTGGAAGAGGGGCCACACGCAAATGAAAGAGATGAGACAAAAAATAATTTGAAAATATTGGGACTTGTGGTCGAGAATATATTTGTATATTTTCAGGAAACAACCCCAAGACCAGATGGATTTCTGCAACAGAGAGGAATTGACAGGAGTGCTCCAACCACGAAGACAAGAGGCAAAAACAGTCCAGAGATGGAAGACGCTGACAACGCCTTGCCATGGGAGCAGTCAGCAGCTGTGCACCGCTGCAGGTTACCTAGGACCAAACCAGAGAGGGTCGGACCTGCATTGCCACCATGTGCCCACCATCCAGATATCACTGCTGACATGTACACATAAGGAACTGTTGGACATTGAAATTGGGACTCAAACATTTTTTTGTTTTGTCTTGTTTTGTTATTATATGTTTATTTCCAGTCTGCAAAGGCAAAACTTTTTAAAGGAAAGAAATGGTGGGAAAAAGATACATAGGCAAAGAAGCATTGAACAGACTGTCAAACTACATTGGGAAGACAGGGGTGGTTGGGCGAGGAGGGCTGTAAGAGACCAACCGAAGGACTTGTACGCATGCATATAAGCACAACCAATGGATATAAGACACTGGGGTGGGGGGGGGAGGGTGGGCAGGTGAAGGCATGTCCTGGGGGGTAGGGGAGGTCAGGGGGAGATCAAAGGGGGAAAAAAAAGGAGACATATGTACTACTATTTGTAATACTTAAAACAATAAAAATAAAATAAAATTAAAAAAAAAAAAAGAAAAAGAAAATATTGGGGGACCAGGCGGGAGCCCAACTCAAGAGGAAGGACTCTGGTTGGGCTCAGGCCTTGCCATCCTTGTATTCAATTTGGGATACACCTATAGCCCTTAGGCAGGCAATTTCCAGTAACAGAGTATCTTATCAGTAAAGATTTACATGACTATCTGGTAGGAAAGTTGCTTCAGCTACCATTGTCTGTACTAAGCAGTGGGTGTACAGCCTTGACCTTTGCCAGGGCTCAAGGGTCACCAGCATTCCGGGATCCTTGTGCACACCTCTCTGCTAGGTAAACAACAGGAGAAACAGCTAAAAACATAGTAATAGTTGCCTTTGGTAATTAGGACTGCATGTGGGGAGAGGCATGGCCCTCAGTTCTTCATTATAATAAGCCTTTTAATAATATTTGATTTTGAAAACATAATGATATATTGCCTCGATTTAAAAAAATTAATAATAAAAGAAATAAGAAAGGAACCACACTGGCCTGGAATCTTAAGTGTAATCCAGAGAAGTTTATCAGGACTGTAGATATCTTGGGTCCACTGTTGTAACTCAGTGGCTATTTTATTTAAAAAGAGCAAAATGGACAAATTCCCTTGTAAGGGCAACATAAGCTGAAATAAGGTGGATTCTGAGTTGATTTGGCAGTGGGCTCTTCTTTTTACATCAGTCATGTTCTCATCATCTCAGATGGGTACTGGGTGGTTGTAAGGTATCATTTGGTTGATCACGGCATGTACTTGGTGTAAGGGACTGAAGGGGTTAGAATTATAGTGAGACCTCCAATGGTGAAGGATGTGACCACCACCTGCTCTTGGGCCTAGGCATTCTTGAAGAAGGTGACGGATCTCCTGGCCATGTTGGTCTCACAGTGGTGGCCCATCTGTGATATTATGGCAATGACAATGACATCAAATTTATTGAGGTATTTCTAGGAGCCTCATGGGCAGACGAGGTCATAGTTAAGCTTGGGTGACTTCAAGGCCTCCATTACCAGTTGCTTTGAATTCTCACTTTTGTCTCCCAGCCCAGGATTTAGTAAGCTGTGGCTCACAGGCTAGCTGCCTATTTTTGTACCTAAAGTTTTATTGAGACACAGTCATACTCACTTGTTTATATATTTTATATGACTGATTTTTCAAAAACTGCAGGGCTGACCAGCAGCCCTTGAATGATGGGTGAACAGATTACTCAGTCACAGTTTGACTATGAAGGAGAGGGCTAAGGGGCCCCTGGCTTTAGTAGCCAGAGCAGCCTCTATTGCCTGCCTCCTTAGACCTTTATTGGAATTTTTATCTTTAAATACAATCAGTAGGGTGAGTAATCTTGGGAAGACACATGTGTTTACATTTTCCTCTAGGCAAGGGCATCCAGGGATTAAGCATAAGGATTCCAGTAAACACCGAGGATCTGCATATACAGGCTTGTTTGGAAAGGTCAAGGAATAATTAGGGGCACCGCTGTCAACACTCCTCTAAGTCTCCCCTAAGTTGGAATTCTGATAAACAGGGCAGGTGGCCTTCTATACACTTCCCTTTTATCAGAATATTCTCCTTACAAACTTTCCAACCAAGTCTTTTGTGCTCCCCAACAAAAAACCTGTTTGTATGTTTTATTGATTCTTAAAGCTTTGTTTCCACCACAAGATCCTGATCATTGACTACATTAACATCCTCGTTGATATTCTTTTTTAAAATATATATTTTTGTTGATTTTAGAGAGGAAGGGAGAGGGAGAGAGAGAGACAGAAACATCAATGATGAGAGAGAATTATTGGTTGGTTGTCTCCTGCACATCCCCTATTGAGGACTAAGCCTGCAATCCTGGCATGTGCCCTGCCCAGAAATCAAATTGTGACCTCCTGGTTCATAGGTTGATGCTCCACCACTGAGCCACATCAGCCAGGCCATTGATATTCTTTTTTGTTGTTGCATACATTTTTTAAATTATTTATTTATTAAAATATATTTTATTGATTTTTTACAGAGAGGAAGAGAGAGGGAGAGAGAGCTAGAAACATCAATGAGAGAGAAACATCAATCAGCTGCCTCCTGCACACCCCCTACTGGGGATGTGCCTGCAACCAAGGTACATGCCCTTGACCGGAATTAAAACTGGGACCCTTGAGTCCACAGGCCGACGCTCTATCCACTGAGCCTAACCGGTCAGGGCTGCATACATTTTTTTTATTGTGATAAAAAAACACACCCATAACTTAAAATTTACCCTCTTAACCATTTTTAAGCATATAATTCAGTGGTGTTACATATATTCATTTTGTTGTGAAACAGATCTCCAGAACTCTTTTTTAAATTTAAATTCCTTATTGTTTAAAGTATTACATAAGTCAGCACATGCCCTCACCCCGCCCCCCCCCACCCCCCAGAATTTTTTATCTTACAAGTCTGAAACTCTATTAAGTAACAACTTACCTTTTGTTCCCTCCCCAAGGCCCTAGTAGCCACCATTCTACTTTCTATCTCTATGAATTTGCCTACTTGGAATACCTCACATAAGTGGAATTATGCAGTATTTGTCTTTCTGTTACTGACTTATTTCATTTACCATAATTTCCTCAAGATTCATTTATGTTGTAGCTTGTGACTGAATTTCCTTCCCTTTTAAGGAGGAATAATGTTCCATTTTACATACACACACACACACACACACACACACACACACATATCATTTTGTTTATGCAGTTATCTGCCAGTGAATATCTGGATTGCTTCCATGTCTTTGGCTACTGTGAACAGTGCTGCTATTAACACGAGTGTGCAAATCCCTCTCCTATAACTGCGTTTTCACTGCAATGGCAGAGTTGAAGAGTTATGTCAGAGACTACATGTCCTGCAATCCTAAAGTATTTATCTGTACTAAAGTATTTAAGGAAAACTTTTCAGAATCCTACTCTAACCCAGTGAAACTGTCAGACGCTCATCAACCTCTCCACGGCTTTTCCCAGGTTAGAAATCTCTGCGTATCTGTTTCTCCGATATTTTAGTAGTTCCTCACACTCTTACTAGATTTTTGATGCTCTTAGAAAGGACATTTTTATATTTCATCCAGCTTCCCTAGTTGTTTTCAGCACTACGGTTGGCCTGAATTGCCAAAAGTAAAAATCAGCTCTAGTACCTTTTAATAAATTCATTTTATATTTAAAGTAGCCAGAATCAGTTTCTGTTGATTGCTGTTAAGAACTTTGAATGATAATTTTCTCGTACTTGAAGATATGAAAATGATTCCACTGAGAAAATATCCAGATATTTTGCATGTTTATGTTGCTGGGAAACCAGCGAAAGGAAAGATCCTGGTTTTGGCTAGATTGATACGCACTGATTAAGAAGGATAAATTAGGTTTTGTATGCACCCAGAAGGCAGAGAGGATTATGCTTGGAACTTGGCTTATGCTACTGCCTTCTTCAGGGCTACAAGTGAGTAGGAGATTGGCTTGACCTTATGTTGCTATGGACCACTTCAGTCATCCCACCAGATGAAGAAGCTTCACTGACTGAGGTTTGAGGTGTGTGTGTTTGGTTAGTTGTTTTTCTCGTTTTGTCTTTTTGGTTAATCCTCACCCAAGGCTATTTTTCCATTGATTTTTAGAGAAAATGGAAGGGAGGGGGAGAGATAGAGAGAGAAAAACATCAATGTGAGAGAGACACATTGATTGGTTGCCTCCTGCCTGCACCCCAATCAGGGCCATGGATCAAGCCTGCAACCGAGGTACGTGCCCTTGGCCAGAATTGAACCCAGGATCCTTCAGTCCGTGGGCTGATGCTCTATCCACTGAGCCAAACCTGCTAGGGTATAGTTGGTTTTTTGGTAACTTTTCATGTTTACATGTAATCACATTTACAGAAAAATTGAAACAATAGTACAAGGATCTCCTTTATACCATTTGCCCAGATCTACTAATGGTTTGCAAAACTCTTATTTGCTTAATCGTTCTGTGTGTGTGTGTGTGTGTGTGTGTGTGTGTGTGTGTGTGTGTGTGTCCGTGCGCGCACGCGCGTGCGCATACCTTTTTTGAACCATTTGAGAGTATGTTGGAGAGATCATTAAACACTTTGGTACTTCCTAAGTACAAAGAAAAATTTTTTACATAGTCAGGAACTTTAGTGTGAACACAATACTGTTATCTAATTCATAGTCCATAGATTGTTTTTCCCTCCTGTTCCAGTAACGTCCTTAATAGCTTTTTAAAATTCCTCCAGTTTAGAATCTAATCCAGGATCATGTATGCATTGATTTTCATTTCTCATTAATCTCCTTTCATCTAGAACAATTCTCCAGTCTTTCTTGATTTTCATATCTTTAAAGAGTTCAGGCCAGTTATTTTGTACAGCATTGATTGATTTTGGTTTGTTTGATGTTTTCTCATAACTACAAATCCAGTCTATGCAGTTTTGGTAGGAGCACCACTAAAGTGAGGTTAGGATCTTCTCAGTGCTTCCCATCAGGAGGCACATGAGTCCATTTGTCGCAGTGTTAGTGCTAGAACTTTGACCACTTGATTAGGAGATAGTTCCAGGGTTTTCCACTGTGAAGTTACAACTGGAAACAATTAAGGGAAGTATTTTGAAACTACGTAAATATTCTGCACCTCATCAAACTTTCATGCACTGGTTTTAGCAACCCTTAATGATTTCCTAACTCCATCATTCCTTCTGCATTTATCAGTTGACCTTTCACTGTGAAAGCTTTTCTGCCTCCTCTATATATGTATGACTCATGCTTCCCCTTCCCAAGCTCCGGAACCTGCACTGTCTTCAAGGAGCCCTTGACTGGCTGAATTTTTAACAAAGTCCAGGAATACATTAGTAAAGGTGAGTCCTCACGCCCAATCATAGCCTTTATGATCAGTTGCAGATAGCAAACTGTAGTGTCAAACTGTCCCCTCTGCAGAGAGGCTTTGCCTGGCAGCTGAATCTAAAGGAGCCCTCTGCCTCCACATCTGTGGCCTCTATCACCTAACCCTGTTTTATTTTCTTCACAGCACTCATTCACTGTGGGGAGCCGGCACGGCCATGGCATACTCAGCCCCAGGGCGCCTTATGTGCCACGCCAGCTCAGCCAGGTTCAATGACCCTGAGAGGGGGCAGCTGAAAGGCTTAGAAAAGATAGACAAGAGAAGGAAAGCTTGGACTCGGTGGGACGCTGCTTCCCTGAAGGGGAGCCAGCAGTGCCGACACCCACAAGCCCTGTCTTTATTTTATAGCAGGTGCCATGAGGCAAAGTAAGGGCGTGGTCAAGATGTTTACAGCATTCTCGTGAGTTTTGATCCTACTCAATTACATGCACCTGATCAAGCTTTGTTTACTTGCAGCCTATATCACTTAGACATGTGGGGCCACGTGTTCGGACCATAGGTTCTAGCTTACAACCATAGCTGTTGGCTATAATTGTGCTGGGAGGGCTCTGCCCTCCAAGCTGGGACTTGCACGTGGCCATGAGAGGACTGTGCCCTCTCATCAGTCCAAGGCTTGAACCTGTCCAAACTCTGTAGCCGCGCCCCACAATTCACTGTCTAAAATTATCTTGTTTGTTGGCATATATTTGTAATTTTTTGATTTCTTCAACTAGAATATAAAAGACCTACTAGTCCTAACTCATAGGTTTATACCTAGAACCTGAGCCTGGCACAGTTTATTTATTAAATATATAAATGAATGGCATCTTTTTGCTCAAAACTCCTATGAACACATATTTCCATACAAAATTTTGTATTTGTGGAAGATTTTCAAATGACATCTAATCAGGTTCCCACCATTCCTTAGAAAAGTTTCTTGATCCCATATCCAGATAGGAAAATTCCCATGTATGGTAATGACTACAATGCCAGTGTTTTAAAGCATTTTATTTGTTTGTTTGTTTATTTATTTATTTGTTAATCCTCACCTGAGGATATTTTTCCATTGGTTTTTAGAGTGAGTGGAAGGGATGGGGAGAGACAGAGGGAGAGAAACATAGATGTGAGAGAGACACATTGGTTGGTTGCCTCCTGCACAAGGTATGTACTCAACCAGAATCGAACCTGGGACCCTTCAGTCCATGGGCCTACACTCTATCCATTGAGTGAAACTGACTATGGCAGTGGTCGGCAAACTGCGGCTCTGTTGACTAATGAGTTTGCCGACCACTGGGCTAGAGCCAATGACAGTGTTTTAGTAAATGTTTTACATGTTCAAATATTTCTCTATAAGCCTATAATGTATTTAAGTCACCCTGTTGCTTTTGTTGTTGTTAATCCTCACCTGAGATATTTTTCCATTGATTTTCAGAGAGAATGGAAGGGAGAGGGCGAGACAGAGAGAAACATTGATATGAGAGAGACACCTCAACTGGTTGCCTCCTGCACGTGCCCCAACCAGGTCCAGGGATCAAGTCTGCAACCAAGGTACATGCCCTTAACCAGAACAGAACCCGGGACCCTTCAGTCCAAGGGCCAATGCTCTAGCCATTGTGCCAACCCAGCTTCGGCCCCGTTGGGCTTTTTGTAACTGTTATCCCGCAAAATATCAAGCTATTGCTATGGTTACTCTTTAAACCCATTTTTTTTCACTGGGTCATCTCTGATACCATGGTGCCATTGGATAATCTAATTCAGTACTTCCAGATGAGTCATCTGTGAAAGCCATCATGTGAATGCCAATCATGAAGTTACCACACCTCACCTGCTCGGAGGTATGTGGAAGAGGATCATAAAAGGGAGAGTTTAAGTTTAAATGTGTAGACATGGCAGTAATCAGTGCTTTTCCTCTTAGTTCTTCAGGATTCGTTAAATGTATTTAGAAAAATTCTGAGAAAATAAATCTAAATTAGAATTTTCCAACCAGTGATCTGTAAGGTGCAAGACATATTTTAACTGCCACACACCTGCTTTTCCTCCACAGTTTTCTTAGGGATATGACTATAAACCTGTTCTTTTTTTCTCATCCCTTTCTTTTATCTTATTTCCATAGACTGAAATAGAGAATGTTTAGAGTTTTCCTTTCCATAGTACAGTTTTTATCAGGAAGCATCTCCTGAAACCAGTCTCTTTCTGTCATTTGGTTTGATGTGATGGCACAACAGGTTATTGGGACTCTCCTCACCCATCTAGCCTGTCCTATGCAAAGGTCAGAATCAGCTGGCTCCAACTCTCAACACAACCAGCACAGAATTAAAAGCAAAACAAAACTGGTCTTGAGAATTTAACTTTGGTTATCCAAGATGTTAAACATTAGGAAAAGCTGGGAGAAAGATCTACAAAAACTCTCTGTACTGTTTTTGTAACCATTTTCTAAGTGTAAAGTTACATATTTTAAAATAAAACTTTTATAAAGCCCTCTAGAACCCTCTATTTTTGCCTTGTGTACAGCTGATAGCCTGAATTTCACTAATAATTCACTTTAACTGAAATAAATGGTCTGAAGCTCATAAATAATTCACTTTAATCTTGCACTAACTTATTCAACTATTTCTCCTAACATCCTCAACCCCCTATTACATAATGCCTGAAATTCATCTCTGTAGTTTGACACTTGATGCTGGCCATCAGTTTCTGAACTTTGTCTGCTTTTCTTGAGAACCCTTTAGTTTTAGATTATTCAGCTCACCCATCTAATATAGGCCCAGAATCCTTCCTGAGATGTAGGTCAGACTTCCTGGGCTCACAACAGGACTAGTCAAAGTTAATCTTTCAGAGAGCCACCATGGATGCCTACCACTTTCAAAGCTTACAGGTGTTCCTCACAGAAAAGTGAGCATGGTCAGCTTCACCTTTTACTCTCTTCCTCTCAGAGACATCACTGTTAGTCTTCTTTCCAAGATCAGAACTTGGCCCTGGGAGAAGGTTGACTTCCAGTATCTTTCCCGTTAGCTTGACCACTTAATTCCTAAGTCATCCTGACCATAAGAGGGAGTTGTGCCCTGCCCATGTGGCTCAGTTGATTGGGTGTTGTCTAGTACAATGAGAGGTTCCCAGTTGGGGCACACCTGGGTTGTGGGCTCGATTCCTGGTGGGGGGGGGGCATGCAGGAGGCAGCCGATTGATGTTGTGCTCTCATATTGATGTTTCTCTCTTCTCCCTTCCTCTCTCTCTGAAACAAAACAAAACAAAACAACAAAAACACAACACAGTAAAAAACTATTTAAAAAGAAAAGGGAGTAGGAACCTTCCAGTTCAGGCATTCGTCTTCCAAACTCCCAACTGTTTACCTAGTCTGTTTAAATGGATCCCTGCTCTAGTTTCCCGACATAGACTGCTATACTACATTCTTAGTGTTTAAAAAATAAGGTGTGACTTCTCACATGAAGTAACATGTGCAAATAAAAAATTAAAATACCCAAATCACCCATAATTCCATGAAGCAACAAAAAAAATAGTGACTGGAAATTAAAAAGAAAAATATAATATATTTATATTCTGGTATTCTTATTCTTAACTCAATAAAAAGATATCTACCAGAAAACTACATGAAACTTCTAACAACATGCACAAGAGTTAAACATGCCCCTTAATGTTGGGAACAAGTCGAGGATTGCTGCTATACTGCTAATATTTAAAATAGTATTGCAGAGGCAAACCAAGATGGTGGCGTAGGTAAACCCTGGTACACACCAACTCCCAAACCACAACAAAATTATAACTAAAATACAGAATAACCATCATTCAGAACCGCCTGAAAATTGACTGAATGGCAGTCTTACAACTAGAGAAATAAAGAAGAAAGCACATTGAGACTGGTAGAAGGGGCAGAAATGTGAAATGGGCTGGTTTGACACCCACATGTGGTTTTTTTGTTTTTGTTTTTTTTTAATTAGGGAGGATATCTCGGCTGTGGAGGTTTCCTGTGAGGAACAAGGGGTCCCAGCCCCATACCAGACCCCCATCCCAGGGTTCCAGAGCTGGGAAGAGAAGTCCCCAGAACTTCAGACTGTAAAATCGAGCAGGGATTGTGGCTGAGTGACACAGAGGAGACCCAGGCAGTTCCTCTTAAAGGACTGGCAAAGAAACTTACCTGGACTCACTCCCTCTGAGCTCCAGGGCTGGGGCAATTGCTGTGGGGATCCAGGGAAATATGGGAAGGAACTGCATTGTCTAGCATTGGAGCAAGAATACAGGGACAGCTTTCTTCTGGACAGGGGTGCTCCCAGGGTCATTGTTCCTATGAGGAGACTTCCCCCATCACAGAGCTGACTGGCAGCCATATCTGAGGTTCCATCAGAGTGGCTTACACAGGAATAGCGGTTATTAACCAACCATCAAATAAAAATGCATAACAGCCCTAGCTGGTTTGGCTCAAGTGGATAGAGCATTAGCCTGTGGACTAAAAGGTTCCTGGTTCAATTCTGAACAAGGGCACATGCCTGGGTTGTGGGCTCGATCCCCAATGTGGGGCATGCAGGAGGCAGCTGATCAATGATTCTCTCTCATCATTGATGTTTCTTTCTTTTTTTAAAAAAAATATATATTTCATTTATTTTTTACAGAGAGGAAGGGAGAGGGATAGAGAGTTAGAAACATCAATGAGAGAGAAACATTGATCAGCTGCCTCCTGCACACCCCCTACTGGGAATGTGCCTGAAATCAAGGTACATGCCCTTGACCGGAATCGAACCTGGGACCCTTCAGTCTGCAGGCCGTTGCTCCATCCACAGAGCCAAACTGGCTAGGGCTTATCATTGATGTTACTATCTCTCTCTCCCTCTCACTCTCTGTAATCAATAAAAATACATTTAAAAAATTAAAAAAAATGCGTAACAGCCCCAAAGGTGGAAAACAATATATTAATTTATTTCCAAGAAAACAACATATAACAGCATCAAAAACAAAGACAGATTCAGTAGTTTTGAGTCATCTCCATGGAAAGGAGAAAGCCACTAGTCCAATACTACACTCTTCCAAGATTGAAGTATTAAAGACACAGGAGAGGTGACTAGCAATGAACATGTAAACATCTATTTCAAAAGATTTCTCGTTCTATATGAGAATATCCAGTGTAAAACATTTCTTCTTCTAGGTTGTGTCATTTAAGTAAGTTGAAAAATGACTTTGCCATTGGCTCTCAGTGTGTTCCCTAACCCTCAGCCGTTTACCACCCAATGCATGTCCATCTTTTTAAGCAGCAGAAACAAAGAAGGCTTTATTTCAGTCATTCTCTTTAAATATGATTAACATTCAACAGGCACAATTACAGGAAAAAAAGAAAAATTGTGTTAAATGCATCATTAGTTGTGGTAACTGTTTTTCATGAGGATAAATAAATATTAAGGAAATCAATGGATTAGAGCAGTGGTCAGCAAACTCATTAGTCAACAGAGCCAAATAGCAACAGTACGATTGAAATTTCTTCAGAGAGCCAAATTTTTTAAACTTAAACTTCTTCTAACGCCACTTCTTCAAAATAGACTTGCCCAGGCTGTGGTATTTTGTGGAAGAGCCACACTCAAAGGGCCAAAGAGCCACAGTTTGCTGACCACTGGATTAGAGGAATACAAAGTAGACTTCACACTTTCCTGAGGTGACAGGACATTTTCTCAATATTAACACTGAGATCATTCTTAAAACCTACCTTATCTGGTATACTAAACATGGCTATATTTCATCTTCTTTAATATTCCACCCCAGGAAATGAACTAAGACTAGTAGGAGAATCGCAGTTGTCAGAGAGTGTGTTTCCCAGTGCTTAGTAACAAACACTCTAAGCCTCACTCCTCTGCAAAACAGGGATAATGAGGACCTCATAAGAGTGCTGTGAGGTTTAAATGCAGTGAGCCAGCCGAATGTCTTGAACACATAGGCTTTTTTAGCTTCCTTCCTTTCTCTCTTTTGAGTGATCTCTGACTTAAACCTCAATTTGTAATTACTGAGATCCTTGGTTCGATATCACAATCTACAAGTGAATGTACTAAAATACAACCATTATCTAAGGTTCTCTAGAGCAGTCTTTACAACCTTCACATTACCAAGATTTTTAGAGTGAAAAAGCTTGTGTCTTACGTTTCCCTCTTTGTCTCAGCATGTGTCTGGTGTATAGTAGATAATAAACATTTACTGACTGCATGCTGAATGAACTGGATGAGGGAATGGACCAGGGATAAATGCAGGGATGCTTATCCATAATTGAAAGCTCTTAAAAATCTAGGCATTATTATCAGCACCAGACATTGTTAGCCACTCAGAGAACATTATGGCATTGTTAAAGCCTCAAGGATAGAATTTGGTCTCCAATTTTGCAGTTAAGATAACTTTGGTGGGGGTGGAGAGTGGTGGCAGAAGAGGTATGAGAGACTTGAGACTAGATCTCTTCTAGGAGTTTCTTCATTCTGTGAGAACTTTTTAGCATTCTCAATGATGAAAGGGAGATCAGAGCACATTCTGATATAATCGAGAAATGTTCTGCTTCCCCAGGGTCCTTTTACTGAAGCAGTAGGCAGTGACCGCTTAAAGCACATTCTGCCTCCTGTTAATGACTTTATAGTCTATACAGAACTTCAGCAAGAAAACTGAAATGCTAGTGCTAAAACTCAGGAACAGGATTTAGTTCTTCAGTTCTAGTAGCTCACGTTCTAAAGGAGATTGATGAGTTACCTAGAAAACTGCTTGTACATCTATGTACAGTTGAGCAAAGAAGAATGGTATTCATTAATATGTGGCTATAGATCTGTTATAAAAGATGCCTTCTTCAAAGAAACCCAGTTCTTCTTTCCTAAATCATATTACCTACACTTCTCCTTTTGATTAGAACATTTATATATGATGAGTATCTGGTGCAAAGATGTGACAACAGTGAAAATGATCATTGATCAGAACAACAAGCTGGCACAGAGGTGAGCATCAGGAAACAGCCAGAGTGGACAAAGGGCCAGGACCGCTCTGCACAGCCTCCTGTTATTGTCCAGTGGATATTTCAACCTATGGTAGTGGAGCCAGATCCTGAGGTCATGACCTCAGTCCTGAAACTGTTGGCCAAGGTGAAGTCCTCTCTCAAAAGCTCTTCTTCCCAACAGCGACTTCCCTTCAATCACAAGTTGTAGGCAATCAAAAATACCAGCTGGGTTGTATTGCAGTTTCACTCTGATTTAAGGTTCTTTCTCGAAGTCTCAGTTCTAGGCATTCCACAGTAAGGGGGTATGTAGTAAGTTCAAACTTGTTCGCAAAAAGGCTCGGTGAATTAATCAACCACTTTAAGTCTCCATTTCCATAGATACAAATGCCACGCACGTAGTGTCCTGCAAAGGAGAAAACAAACAAACAAAAAATATCAAACATGTTGGCTTCCAAAAGTCAGGGGCCGTGAACTTGCAGTGGTCCAGTTACTGTCTGACTACTGAGTAGCCAACACTGGGCCAAGTGCTGTGGGATTCTAATGAAACATGATTGTATAGGACCAGCCTACAAAAAGCTCAAGTGTTTATAGAAAGACAAAGGGTATAAATATGTCTTTGAAGAAAATGAGAGCTAAATAACACAAAGCAATAACACACTAGGCATCATGGGGCAATTCACATATTATCTGATTAAGAGTTAGGGATGAGAGGTTCTAGAAGTGTGCAGATGGCTTAATGGGTCACACTGGTCAGGCCTCTTCCCTAAGCTCCAGCCTAGTCTCTCTAAGTGCCTACTTTATACCTTCACTTAGATAAGGAATAAACCTAACCAATATAACATGTCAGGACTGAACTCCTTAATCCTCTCCAAGTCTTCCCCATTGAAATCCACAGCAATTCTATTCTCTGGTGATTTCAGCACTTCTCCCTTCTCTTTCACACGCTATATTCAACTTCTCAGCAATTCTGTCAGCTCAATCTTCAAAATATTAAAATAAAATATGACTACTTTTCACCACCTTCACTATTACCATCCTGGTTCAAGTCACCTCCATCTTCCTGTCTTGGGCCGTTGTAATAATAACTGGTTTCGCTGACTCCACCTCTGCCTGTTAGTAATATTCTCAGCATGATAGCCATAATGAGTTTTAAATGTAAGCAGACCATGTAAGCCTCCTCTGCTTAAATGGCTTGTCATCTCATGTGGAACAAAAGCCAAAATCCTAGCAATGGCATTTAAGACTTCTCAGAGTCGGCATGGCTCAGTGGTGAGTGTCGACCTATGAGCCAGGGGGTCACAGTTTGATTCCCGGTGGGGGCACATGCCTGGGTTACGGGCTCGATCCCTAGTGTGGAGCATGCTGGAGGCAGCTGATCAATGATTCTCTCTCATCATTGACGTTTCTATCTCTCTCTCCCTCTCCCTTCCTCTATGCAATCAATAAAATAAAATAAAAGGACTTCTCAGAGTCTAGCTCTTGGACTTACCTTCCACCACTTACTCAATCACTTACAACCCTTAATAACCCTTACTCATTCATTTCGGACACACTGGTCTTCGTGCTGGTCCCAAGCACACCAGGCATGTTCTACTTGAGAATCCCTGTTTGCTCTTCCTCCCCTGGACTGCCCCCTTTCACCAGACATCCTCAAGGCTCCCTCTCGCACCACCCCAGGCTTCTGCTTCAAGGCCATCTTCTCAGAGTGGCCTTCTTTGTCCTCCTTTCCTCTTTCTCTGATTCATTTTTCTTCTCGCACTTGTTACTAACTGATGGATATATCAGTGCCATGAAGGAAATTATTATTTTGTTTATTGTCTTTCTCCCTAGATTGGAATATAAGCTCCAGAAGAGCTGGCATTTGAGACCAGATTGTTCACTTCTGTGCCCCCTGCATCTGGAACAGTGCCTGGTAAATATTAGGTATTAAATTAATACTTGTTGAATAAAATGATGGAGAAGGAGGAGTAGAGAGTTAGTGGATGGGTAGAATTAACAAGTATCAGGGGGATGGGTGAGGGCTTCATTGGGGAAAATGCCTCCAAAATACTGTAGAGATGGGAATTTTCTGCAAGAATAAGTAGTTTTATTGGGGAATGGCCTAGAAACAAAATGGTAGGAAGTTGAAACTCTTTTTCAGAGGTTGTGTGGCACAGAGTAGAACTATTATGGATGACTGACTAAAATTAAAACGACTTGTGCTTTTTTTATCTCATAATTATGGAGAGTTTTTGAAGATTTTTGAATTGATAAATCAAATGGTGAAATTCATTTTAGCAATATTAATTTTGCAGAACTTGGCAGGGTACATTAGAAATCAATCAAGAGACTACAGTAATAACTTAATGTAAACCAAAAAGCTCATTCAAAGTTAATATTTTCCATGAGTGGGAAAGAAAGGATATTAGAGATAGAATTCAGAAGGACTGACAGATCTTGATGATTAATTCAATGTGGCAGGGAGGAAGTACAATTGAGAGGAAATCACTGGGGAAAGAAGCCAGAGTTGTGGGAAGTTAAATAATAATTGGGTGAGAAGTTTAAGAACAACTTGGTGGTGAGGAGAACTGAACGCATAGGCAGCATACCCATGCTTAAAGAATGAAAGTGAACAGGAGAGAATACTTCAGTTTGTATCAAGCAGAGGGCGCATGGACAACTTGATCTTGAGGACAGAGGCAGTAAGTACATACTTGCAGAGAGAAGAAAAAGAATCATCAGAGAGAAAGACACTGAGAATGCAAGAGAGCAAGGGGATCATGAGACCACAGATGGTGACCTTGGTGGTGAAGATGGGTAACTTTTCCTCTTGAAATAGGAAGGAACAATGAGAGAATGTGTAAAAAATACTCTAAGATGGAGAAAAGGGGTGATATGGAAAAGGAATTGGTAAGGGGATTTTGATTAAGTGTCTTGAAAGTTCTTCCTAGAATTGAAATATTCATTGTTTGAAAGGATGTTTTAGCATAAGATTAAGAGCTTAGAGGTAAGCAGGAAAGCTAAAATGGTAAATGCTGGGAAGGGCACCAGGAAAATAATGAGGTAGATAAAAGAATAAGTAGGGCCCTGACTGGTTTGGCTCAGTGGATAAAGCGTCGGCCTGCAGACTGAAGGGTCCCAGGTTCAATTCCCGTCAAGGGCATGTACCTTGGTTGCGGGCACATCCCCAGTAGGGGGTGTGCAGGAGGCAGCTGATCGATGTTTCTCTCTCATCGATGTTTCTAACTCTCTATCCCTCTCCCTTCCTCTCTGCAAAAAAATCAATAAAATATATTAAAAAAAAAAAAAAAAGAATAAGTAGGTACTTTGGAGCATCTAGCTGAAGTTAGATGGCAGGTCCCTTACCATTCCCCAGCAGTGTTCTGTTTAGGGAAACACAAGTGGCAAAAAGCAGATGTCAGTAAAGATCAAGTGTAGGAATCAGTCTTGCAGGGTCAAATGGCGAGGGAACTTCAAATGCTAGTGAAGACAGCATGGGATGGCCGATAGAATACAGAGGCTGGACAAAGAGTCCTTGGAAGGAAACCAGTACAAGGAAAAGGCTGGAAAAGTTGAACCTCTGGAAATCCGAATTCAAAAAAAGCAAACACATTTAAAAATAATAACGATGACAACAGCAATGACATATTTTAGGTGTGGGGATATAACAATGAATAATTTGGTCAAAAATCCTAGCCCTCTTAGAGCTTCTATTCTGTTTCAGGGAGAAAGTAAGTATATATAATACATAAGTTGGTGAAGGAAATTAGTAGTGTGACAAAGAGATGGTAATCAGAGATGTGAGCTCTGAGTCCAAGACCATAAAGCTAGAATGGTGCTCTGGGAGTCTAAGTGCTAAGAGGTCTTGTAAATCAGGTACACACATGAGTTTGGAACAAATCCTATTGCTCACAGCCAAGGGGAAAAAGTCCAGATTGTATTACTGGCTTGCTGATTTGGCATGCAATGTTCTACTTCTACTTATGTCTGTTCCTTTTTCCTCTATAGTTGTTTGGAAAAATGAATTTATTTTTATTTTTAATTGATTTTAGAGAGAGACATTGATGTGAGGGAGAAACATTGATTGGTTGCCTCCCACACGTACCCTGACTGGGGATTGAACCCACAACCTGGGTATGTGCCCCGAGTGGGAATCAAACCCACCACCTTCTGGTGTAAAGGATGATGCCCAGCCAACTGAATCACACTGGCCAGGGCTGGGGGAATAATTAATTTTTATGCTCTGAACTTGGTAAGGCTTTCAGATGTTATTGACACAACAGGTACCAAGAGAAGAAAAATGAGACATTTGTCTGAGAGGGGCTTGGGCTATCTAAGCTTTGTACCCAGTGTAGGTTCCCTGGCTAGGGGCTTCTCTCTGGGCCCCCTCCTGTCATGTGATCAGTAAAGGTTCCTAAAAAAATGCAAACCTGACTAGCCTACACCTTCTCTACTGGGACAGGATCTGGATAGAAGTGATGACAAGGAGACTGAGGTAAGGCTTCACTTTGGGGGCGGGGGCAGTGGCTGTTGCACAGTGGGAACGGGAGCTTCTGTGGTTGGGGAGGGCTAGCGCTACAAAGGAATGATATCATGTGGGTCCCTGTTGGGGATGTTGAAGTCCTCAAGTCCTCAGCTGGAGAGGAGGTGGAGAAGCAGATCAGAGGATGACTGCAGTGGTCCCAGAAGGAGGATGGTAGGGGTCATGGAAGGGTGTGAAGAAGACACCATAGCCCAAATATTGGGACCATGACTGATGGTGATGGTCTGTTTTCTAAAGAAGACCCAGGAGCTCTAAGAGTAAAGCCACCTCCTCCCATTCTCCTCCTTCCAGTAGAAGGGCAGGTTGTGGTGAGAATGCAGGCAGGTGGCATGAGCTGTCTTCTGAGAAAATGTGGGCTGATTAAGGTAAAGATATAAATGTGCTAAAGAATAGACTGAAATTTCTGTACAGTGATGTGAGAATGTTGCTATCCACAGTGGGGTGGGACTCTCAAGAGAAAGACACCAGAGACACGGAAGTGTGGAATCTCAGAGGGAAGGCAGGGGAGGGTGGGTGAGTGCAGGTAATCAACCAAAGACCTTATATACTTATATGTATAAACCACGGGCACAGACAATAGGGAGCTGAAGGCCTGAGGCGGGGGGAAGGGTAGGGAGTGAGGGGAGGGCGGCCTGGAGGGGGTCAATGGGGAAAAAAAGGGGACATATATAATACTTTCAACAGTCAAGAATTATATATACACTAGAGGCCTGGTGCATGAAATTCGTGCACAGGGGTGGGTCCTCTCAGCCCAGCCTGTACCCTCTCCAATGTGGGACATCCCTCTCACAATCCAGGACCACTGGCTCCTAACTATTCACCTGCCTGATTGCCCCTAACTGCCCCCCCCCCACTGGCCTAGTCGCCCCCAACTGCCCCCCCCCCCCGCCAGCCTGTTTGCCCCTTACTGCCCCCCGCCCCCTGCCAGCCTGGTCACCCCCAACTACCCCCCTGCAGGCCTGGTCACCCCATGCAGCCTGCTGCTCGGTCGTTTGGTCGCCCCTCACTGACCCCCCTGCGGGCCTGGTTGCCCCATGCAGCCTGTTCGGTCATCCATTCGGTTGTGATGGTTGCTTAGGCTTTTATATTTATAGATATTAAAAACAAGGAGGCTGAGTGTGATGGAGAGGTGTGGAAAGCAGCAATCTACAAGTAGGTATAGAGAAAATGGATTGATAAGTAAGGCTGTGGATTGAATAGAAGAGTGGAGAAGGCAAAGCCTTACTATCGCAGGGAAAAAAGGTCAAACTTCCATAGTCATTCATACATTCACTTAATCACTCACTGAATAAATATTAATTGTGTGCTATTATGGGCTGAGTTGTGTACCCCCAAAATTCAGATATTGAAGTCCTAACTCCCAGTACCTGAGACTGTGACTGTATTTAAAGAGATAATTAAGTTAAAATGAGGATGTCCTTATAAGAAGACATTAGGACACAGATATACACAGAGGGAAGTCCATGTGAGGACACAGGGAGAAGACAGCCTTTTATCAGCCAAGGAACATGCCCTCTGAAGAAACTAACCCAATGACACCTTGATCTTGGACTTCCAGCTTCCGTGACAATGAGGAAATAAATTTCCTTTGTGTAAGCCACCCAGTCTGTGGTTATGTGTAAAATGACTTTGCTTATGTTAGCCCTAGCAAACAAATACACATGCCCACTATGTAGAAGGCAATAGTTTGAATGAAATGTAAAGAACTGATAACCCTTCTTCATAAGATTCTATAGAAACAAGACTACTTGGGATTTTAAGTTCTTGTCCACTGGAAGAGAAATCTCTCATTAATGTCACTTGCCACCAGGCAGGAGCTGCAATAAACACTTCCCAAACGGAAGCCTGGCTGTGGAGGGAGCAGAGGCTGATGAGAGGGATGGGATCCAACCTGCTCTTGGATGACATCACTACTCACCCTGACCACTTCCCTAACCACTGCACTCTCCAAAGGAATAGAAAGAGGAATAGCAATAATAAGAAAGCAGAAACTACCAAGAAGAAAGTGCCACTATAATTTGAACCTACCTGGAGAATGTTTAAGTGTATTTTTTAAGAACTGTGTCTAAAAGCCTCTAGCTAATCTTTTAATCACTCACAGATTGCTTTAAATATACCAGCAGTTCTCTCCATGAAAACCCTGTATTCTACAACTACCTTCATGCCAACACCAACAAGCAGTATGGCTTTAAAGTATGAAATGCATGCCTCACCATGGCAGCCTCCGTGTTTGTCTTCCATGTCAATCCACTTCACGGCTCTGAGGTTACCAGTCCATGATGCATTTGGCATGGAGCCAGGGACACCTGCAATGTTGA
This sequence comes from Corynorhinus townsendii, assembly GCA_026230045.1. Taxonomy (NCBI): domain Eukaryota; kingdom Metazoa; phylum Chordata; class Mammalia; order Chiroptera; family Vespertilionidae; genus Corynorhinus; species Corynorhinus townsendii. The sequence continues at coordinate 135,051,757 of JAPDVU010000002.1, read as the reverse complement.
CAAAGAAGAAAAGCATAAATGAGAACCAAGAGAGAAGGGTGTCAATTTCTTTAACCCTCCAAGTCATTTTCTTTAAATATATTATCTTTCACATCAGATTTTTCATCATTACGGTGTGAATAGTTGGTGGTTCTGGGCCTGGCTTTGCCACCAGTAAAAAATCTATTGATTTTTTTCATAGTGTGTGTGACCAAGCCTGGAAAGTTTGGTCACACACATAAAATTTAAGAAATACTGTCGTGTAAAACCATAAGAGAAGGTTGGGGATTTTTGGTCTCTTAATGGCCTTTAATTAAATGTACTTTCAATCCTAATGTTAATTTTTTTTTTAAGGATTTTCCAGATGGCTTCTAAGAAGTGCAAGGCCCAGAAACAGGCTGCTCTAGGTTCTTAGTGCTAATTAAGTGAGAGCAATTCCAGGGTTGCTCTTATATGACATTGCAATTTTAGGCATATAGAGAAAGACAGCTTGTTCACGACATGTTTAACTCATAAATCTTTTAACGCACTATGCTTTATATTTGTTAAAATACTTGAGCATTTGATATTGACGAGGGCTGTGCTGGGAACTGGGGAGAGAGAAATCAGATGTGATTCCTGATCACCCAATGAGGGTAATGAATTGTCTATCCCAGTAGTAGGTTTTGAGTTTTGTTTTTCCTAGAAGGTTGGTGTATACTGATCCACTCATCTTCTCTATCTCTTTCAGTTGTTCTTTGACCAAATGCTGTTGCTGACCTATTTTCTAGTTAGAAATTATCTAATGCACCTTTGAAATGTAAAGAATTTGCCTTAAAAAGGGGGAGGGGAATTTTAGATTGTCATCTGGCTAAGCCAAGGTTTCTCTAACTTGGCATCATTGACTGACACTTTAGGCTGGATAAATTCTTGGCTATAGGTCCTGTCCTGTGCAGTGTACGATGTTCAGCAGCACCCCGGCCTCTGCCCGCTAGATGCCAGTAATACATGCCCCCCAACTGTGATAATCAAGAATGTCTTCAGACATTGCCGAATATCCCCAGGGGAGCAAGATTGCCCCGTTTGAGAAATACTGTGCTCAGTTACTCAAATAACCCTCTTCATCTCAATAAATTTTGGAGAGGTCCCAGAGAAGAAGGGTTCATTTAATCACATAGAATAGTTATACCCCAAGATTTCCATTAATGGAAAAGGAGTATATGGGAATCAATGTAAATGTCACTAGCAGAGGAATATTTCACTTCAGAAGAACTGCAGCAATTTTCACCATTGAGAAATTCAATCTGAACACCATTCTGATGTAATGGCACTAAGCAAATGTTATCTGTATTCAAATTGCAATAGTCCTTTCTTACAAGACCTTAAATATTGATAAGATATACTGTGGTAGGCAGAATAATGCCCCCCCCCCCCACAAGCATATACTCAAGGAAGTCCGTATCCTAATCCCTGGAATTTGAGAATATGTTATGTTTTATGGCAAATGGTAATTAAGGTTGCTAATCAGCTGACCTTAAACTGGGAAATAGGGAGAGTATCCTGAATTATCCAGGTGGGCCACATGTAATCACAAGGGTCTTTTAACAATGAAAGTGGGAAGCAGAGTGTTGATTGGCCTGGTGTGATGTGAGGACCCCATATCTTTGCCATTTGAGGTGGAGGAAGGGGCGAAGGGTTGCAGGTGGTCTCTAGAAGCTGGAAGGCAGTAACAGATGCTGCCCAGCCCCCACTGAGAGAAATAGCCCATCCATGCCTTGATTTTAGCTTGGTGAGACCTGTGTCAGACTTCTGACCTGCAGAACTGTAAGACCATACAGCTATGTCCATTAAGCTAAACTTGTGGTAATTGTTACGGTGGCAAATAGAAAACTAAATACATACTAATGAGAAAAAGTTACCCAAGACGATGAATTTAAAAAATATATATTTGTCTTGATTTCAGAGAGAGATAGATACATCAATGATGAGAGGGAATCATTGATCAACTGCTTCCTGTACGCCCCACACTGGGGGTCGAGCTCGCAACCCAGGAATGTGCCCTGACCAGGAATCGAACTGCAAACCATGACCTCCTGGTTCATAGGTCGATGCTCAACCAATGAGCCACACTGGCTGGGCAGAATATTTTTTTAATGAGAAAAACAGACACAACTAATACTTTTCAAGAAGTTTAATTGGATAGGCACATAAAAATATTTCCTCTTGAGAGGAATCCAAGATGGCGGCGTAGGTAAACACCTAAACTGCTGCCTCCCACAACAATTTAAACTGCAACTAAAAGACAAAACGTCTATCACCCAGAACCACGGGAAAGCTGGCTGAGTGGAAGTTCTACAACTAGAAGGAAAGAGAAAAGAGCATTGAGACGTGCACAAGCGCTGAAAAGCTGAGGTACGGAGGCACGTGATCCGGGCTGGCGGCGGGCGACTGGGTGCGTTGCTTTTTTCAACCTGAACTGAGACAAGCCCCCGATTACTCTGAAATCCAGTCTCTGGGGAGACACGGGGGACCCAAACTCCTACGGGGAGAAGCTGGACTGTCTGCCAGTGAGAGTGGCTTGCTTGCAGAGCTGCGCGCAGGAATAATTGTTTACGGCACTGGGGCACAGGACTCCAGGACGTGGTCGGGGACACAGAGGCGGCTTACTAGCAGCCATTGCTGTTTGCCACGCCCTAACCTAGTGACGCCCTGAGACCCCGCCCCACACAACCTACAAACCCACCCAAGCTCTAAGCAGCTCAATTAGCATAAGAAAGCCTGCCCTATCGCAGCTTAACCTAGAAAACTTGTAGCCCGGGTCAGACAGCTCCAAAACCTCCAAACCCCAAGCAAAGAGGAGAAAACTGCAGCTCTCACTGTAGCTCCTGCTGAGTGGCCTCAGACAGTAGCTGACCTGCACCCCATTGGAGATCCAGAAGCCAGTGTACCTAGTGGTCAGTGTGAGACACCAGATTTCAACTCCTCACATCCATAAGTGACACATTCAAGAGGCAGACTCAGTGAGCACCAAAGCCCCACTGAAACAAGTCCTGCCCCATAAGCGTGTCTTCAGCGCAGCACTTCTTCCATTATAGACACAGGGAGTGCTCACAGCTAATTGGTTGGCCTGGAGGACAATTCCTCCCAGCGTACCAACAGCAATTCAGGCTTAACTACACCAAGACTTTGCACTCAGCCCACAAAGGGGGGTACCAAGAGCATCCACATCAGGTGATTGGGGAGGCTGAGCTACTGTCCCCTATAGGTCACCTACCACACAAAGCCACTCCATCAACACAAGGAAGCAGCCAAAATGCAGAAACAAAGAAACATGTCACGAATGAAAGAAACGGAGGAAAGCAAACTACTGGATGACATAGAGTTCAGAATCACATTTATAAGGTTACTCAAGAATCTTCTAAAAACCGCCGAGAAACTTGATGACACTTCTGAGGAGCTTAGTGAGACCTTCAAGGACCTTAATGAGAATGCCAAAAAAATGGAAAAGGATCAGTCAGAAACGAAGCATACACTGTCTGAAATAAAGAATATACAGAAACTCAACTGTAGATCAACATACCCCAAGAATCAAACCAAAGATCTGAAATATGTGGAAACAAAAAACATCCAACCAGAAAAACAAAAAGCAAGAAGAATCCAAAAATATGAAGATAATGTAAGGAGCCTCTGGGACAACTTTAAGCGAAACAACATCCGAATTTTTGGGGTGCCAGAAGAAGGGAGAGAGCAAAATATTGAAAACCTATTAGAAGAAATAATGACAGAAAACTTTCCCTACCTGGTGAAAGAAATAGACTTACAAGTTCAGGAAGCGCACAGAACCCCATACAAGAGGAACCCAAAGAGGACCACACCAAGACACATCATAATTAAAATGCCAAGGGCAAAAGACAAAGAGAGAATATTAAAAGCAGCAAGAGAAAAACAGTTAATTACCTACAAGGGAGTACCCATACGACTGTCAGCTGATTTCTCAGCAGAAACTATGCAGGCCAGAAGGGAGTGGCAAGAAATATTCAAAGTGATGAACAGCAAGAACCTACAACCAAGATTACTCTACCCAGCAAAGCTATCATTCAGAGTTGAAGGTCAGATAAAGAGCTTCACAGACAAGTAAAAGCTAAAGGAGTTCATCGCCACCAAACCAGGATTACATGAAATGCTGAAGGGTATTCTTTAAGAAGAAGAAGAAGAAGAAGAAGAAGAAGAAAAAGGTAAAGATAAAAATTATGAACAACAAAATGACATCAAATACATACCTACCAACAAGTGAGTCTAAAAATCAAGTGAATAAAAAATCTGAAGAACAGAATGGACTGGTGAATATAATAGAATCAGGGACATAGAAAGGGAGTGGACTGACGATTCTCAGGGGAAGCAAGTGTGAGGGGTGCGGGAAGAGATTGGACAAAAATCTTACTCCTATGGATGAAGACAGTGGTGGGGGGTAAGGGCATGGGGTGGGGTGGGGAATCAGGTGGAGGGGAGCTATGGGGGAAAAAAAAAGTGGAACACCTGTAATAATCTGAACAATAAAGATTTAATTAAGAAAAAAAAAATATTTCCTCTTTAATAACATTAACAAAAACATGTGCATTTTCAGAACAAAAAAAGCTCTGTTCTTTTGTCCTGATGTCACATAATAATTATATGATGATCTAAATGAAGAATTGTACCAAGGTTTCCTAACTAAAATTCGGCACGGCTTTCCTATATATATAGCATGAGTCTTTAGGAGTACACCTCAAGATTCTTCCTTTCTTGCTGCCAAACTTGAAAACTCTACTTATACATGTTGAACATTCAAGAAAAATGCTATTTATTAAGAGATCTTTCTTCCTACTGCTTTGTCATTAACCTGCTCTGTACCCTTGTACATCATTTAATGTCACTCAGACTCACCTTTCAAATGAAGTAGGTAGATTAGATCAGGATTTTTCAACCTTTCAGACTGCAAACCACAGAGAATTTTACTCCATCGCTTACACACACACACACACACAGTGCAAACCTAAGTTTCACAAAATAACTTCTTAGGCTTATTACAAGCAATGCAGTTGCTAATTTTACATTATTTTCTGGTCTATTCTCATGTTAAAAACTCTAGTCAAAACCTACTAACGTGATTGCTGGATCCACTAATGAGATACAACTACTATTTTAAAAATAATGGACCAGATGATTGTATTTTTGTTGTTACTGTTATTATTATTGACTATCAGGCTTCTAGGAGGATAGTTATCGAGTATATGGGTAATAGTCTACCCTCAATTCACAGGAAAGATCTATTTTTCATTCTTTCTGGGGTGTGGCAAAAAGAAGACACCAATATTATCAGAGAAAACATTTCAAACTATTAAATTCAATTCTCTCATTTGCTCTTCATAGGCTTATTTAAACAAAAGATGTGAAATAAAGTTTACAGAGTAATCAGCCATGTTTTTCTTGGGACTAAGCCTTTATTAGTCAAATAATTGCACTTGTTGAATAAATGAAGATGATTCTTTGAAATATAAGCTTTATTTACATTGGCTTGACTTTCTTCCTATTGTTCTCACACAGTGTGGCCCTCATTTGGGGAGACAAATTCCAGCAATTGCTTATTATTTAAGGTCAGATATATACTTTCTAACTTATTAAATAAACAAAGAATTTTGTTTTTAGATGTCAAAAGTCAATTCTGATGTCAGTTTACTGAAAGGAAAAGATGGAATGAGAGAAGGAAGAAAAATTCAGAGTTTTCAACTCAAAGGGATTTTAGAAATTTTAATATGTTTTAATATTTTAATCTTTTCCCCTTAATGCTAAGCTGTGTGAACTAGAGCTTAGGAAATATAAATGAATTGCTCAGGAGTGTGGACTTGCTAAATAACTTGTTAGTTTTGTTTCAAGATAATTTGCTCACTTATTCTATGGGTTTTTTTTGCCCTACATATTTTATTTTTATTGAATTTATTGGGGTGACATTGGTTAATAAAATTATGTTTCAGGTGTACAATTCTATAACGCATCACCTTTATATTGTATTGTGTGTTCAGTATCCCAAGTCAAGTCTCCTTCCATCACCATTTATCCTCCCTTTACCCTTTTCTACCTCCCCCACCTCCCTCAATGGTTTCTTACGTGCCTCCCATGTTCTAGAGTAGATGCTGGGGAGAAAGCTCTGAATGAGATGTTCTTAGAGCTTTCAGCTTAGGGGTTTATATGTATGATATCTTCACTAGAAGCCCAGGCACCTCTACTCAAGGGTTTTTCCTGCAAAGGGGACATCTGTAATACTTTCAACAATAAAGGTAATTTTTTTAAAAGGGGTCTTGCCTGGACAGTGCTGGTGTGAACAGGAAAGATTAGTGGAGCATTTGGAAAAGTGGGCAGTTCTTGTTCCAGAGCAGTTCAGGTTTCATTATAATCCTGACCTTGTCCATTGGCCCTCTGCCTACGTTTCTTTTTTGGCTGTTTATAATCTTTAACTCTCAAACACCCCTTAAATTATGGCAATTTTTTCTGAGGCAGTGGAGGTCTTCAGTTTCACTACTTCCAGACTTGTAGGCTGACAACTTTCCCTTCCTTCCTCCACTAAACCATGACATTCTTCATAATCCTTCACGTTCACTACTGATCCAAATCTAGTTAATCCTTCCAGATCTGACTGCTGTAATTCTGTGCCTACAGGAGCCCCCTACTGATTTCCAATCTAATGGCAGTTCTTCAAGACTTCCCTGGCTTTTTAAAAACAAAACAAAAATCATATAGCTTTATAAAATAACTTTTAAAAACTTCAGTCCAAACTGGTGAAACATAGAAATCCATTTCTTGAGCCCCATTCCAAACTGAATCAGAAACTCTGTGCATAGGACCTTTATTTTAACAAGGCTTTAGAAACCTCTCATCAAAAGGAAGACGGGTAGAATGTGAGGTAAGTCTTGAATGATGGGTAGCATGTGATTAGCTGACAGTGTTGCTCAGAAGCAACACTATAAGGGACTGTATGGAGGCGGAAATTGTTCTAGCATGTGAGAGGGGAGCCCCAAATCTGACCCATCCCATCCAGTGAGCTGCATCAAAATCATGCTAACAAGGAATGAAAAGAATAAAAGTGATCACCTTTAAGAACTGTTTCCCTTCCAAAAAGTGTTGTTTCTAGTGGCACAGTGCAAGTTCCTGAACTCCAGCTCTGAGAATAACCTTGGATAAATAATTTGTCTTTCAGCATTTTCCCTCTGTACGTTCTTTAGAAGAGTTTCACCTGCATGAGGACATGTTGTACATTTGTTTTTAAAATGTCAAAGCAAAATAAGTTTCCTTTAAACTGGTTTGCTTGTCTTCAGTGCGAAATCATGCTAATTCAATGTGGAAAAGAAATATTAAAATGAAGAGCATTTGGGTTATATTTACATGCACTAGTCTGTGTTGTTATTTTTCACACTCCCTCCCACTAGTTCTGTTTCAGGGAGGGGCCCTCTCTTAGGCATCACACACCCCAAGCAGGCAAAAATGGCCGTTAGTTTCTCTGGAACTTTCCTTAGGTTACCCCGTTTTTCTGAGAGTGTGAAGTTCTGTGAGTAAAATATGAAACAATTAACAAATTCATTATGATCATGTTGTTTCATGAAAGTCTTGAGTTCAAGTAGCCTTTCAACCAAAAGGAGTGGGCCTTTTATTTGAAGGTTAATGAGAGCACCGGGGAGAAAAAAAAATCTCACATATAGTGTCTGCCCATTGTTTGGTCAGCAAACCATTCATTCACTGAGAGTGGCAGACTCTGTCAGGCAAGACTGACTTCCGGCAGGAACAGGAGGAAGTCCTCTCACAACATTCTTTAATCAGTGCCAGGAATACCATAGTGTCTAAGCAAATGCCAGAACACTGCCTTTGATATATAGACAGAGCCATCCTCAGACAAGTGGCCAAATAACTAGTAAATACTCTGTAAACTATTGAACAGAAGAAAGGAATGAATAGAAGGAAGGAAGGAAAGAAGGAAGGAAGGAAGGAAGGAAGGAAGGAAAGGAGGGAGGGAGGGAGGAAGAAAGGGAGGGAAGGAAGGATTGTCAAGTAATGTTTTCAAACTTCAGAATTTATCAAAACTTCCTGGAGGGCTTGTTAAAATAAAAACTACTGGGTCCTAGACCCAGAGTTCCTTTTGTTTTCTTTTTTTTTAAAATTGAGGTATAATTGCCATTTAACATTAGTTTGAGGTGAAGAACATAACTTGTTATTTGTATATATAGTGAAATGATCACCACAGTAGGTCCAGTTAACATCCAGCCGATTTCCTATTGAGCTTCAACTGATTTCCAGTTGACTGGAAGCTCAGTTCAAGCCTTCCCTGGCTCTAGTAGCGCTGCTTCCCTCTGCGGGCACTGCCCTAGCTCAGGTGCTCTACATCTCACTGACTCTCTAACTGCCTACCAAGCAGGCTCTGAATCCAGACTGCCCATTTCATTGACAACACACCAGATGGCTCTTCCTATAGTCAGTGTTAACCCTGTTGCTCTTCTATATGGGGATATGGGATTACTTTGAATCATCCACCCTGTGTCTATTTCTTCAAGCCATTTGCAGATACCCAGCAACCACTCACCCTATGACATATGAAAGCAAATTCAGACTTGTGTCATCCTAGACCTTTCCTGCTGATGTCCATTCCGCCTCTTACTAGAATTTGACTCCTCACCCCCATTCTCATTTTAGGACACAGTTTAACGTTTATCTCCTTCAAAAAAAAAAGCTAGCCTGGCTGACATAGCTCAGTGGTTGCATGTGGACCTATGAGCCAGGAAGTCAGGGTTCGTTTCCCCGTCCCTAACCGCCCCCCCCCCCCCCGTCCCCCCATCCCCCAGTCAGAGCACACACCAGGCCTGCAGGCTCAATGCTCAGTAGGGGGTGTGCAGAAGGCAGCAGATCAACGATTCTCATCATTGATTTTCTACCTCTTTCCCTCTCCCTCTCTGAAATCAATAAAATTATTATTTTTTAAAAAGCTAAACTGGCATTTTTTTCTTTTTAGATTGTCATTAATCAAGCCCCAGCCACCTCCCCACAACCATAACCCTGGCTGGGTCCCTCAGGTTGCTGCTGTAGACCACATTCCGACCTGGAAGATCCCCAAATTGTGACCATACACATGAGGAAATTTTGCAATCTTGTTCCAGACTGCAGACAGCCCATAAACGGCATCTGATGGGTGTGTTTGGCTTAGCCACCACAGGCAGGGGAGTGGAACACTGAAGAAAACAGATTTCTCATGAAAGTCTGGATCGCGGGGTCCCTAGACAACAATTCCCTGGGGCTATAGGCAGACAGGGGCTCTCCTGCACCGGGGTTCCCATCATGCTTCACTCATTCCTACTGTCTGCCTGGCCCTGTTGACCTGTAGTTTGCAACACTTTCAGGCCTCATATTTCATCACTGTCCGCACACACCAAAGTCTCTTGTCACCCTTTTGGGAATTACTTTATAGGTCTTTCATTTTCACCTGGTTCCCCATACGTTGGCTTATGCAAACGTCTAATACAAGAAAACAAGCGCAAAATAAACCCTGGCGATGTAATGTTTACAGCATGGTGACTATAGTTAATACTGTATTCTATATTTGAACGTTGCCAAGAGTAAATCTTAAAATTTCTCATCACAGGAAAAAGAAGTTTGTAGCCATATGTGGTGACGGATGTTAACTAGACTTATTGTAGTGATCATTTTGTGATATATACAAGTATCCAATCATTATGTTGCATACCTGAAACTAATATGTCAATTATAACTCAATTAAGAAAAAGAAAATAGACCTCAGCCAACGCCCCACCCCTGCTGCTCTTTCTCTTCACTTCCCCAGCACCTGGCCAGCCCTCAGGGAGGCGGGGACTGCCGGAGAAGGTGGCCATCTCCCAGGGCAAGCGGCCCTGAGAGGAGGGGGCGGGGCCTGGCGCGAGGGAAGGCGGGGTCTGGCGGGAGGGTGGGGCGGGCTGCAGCTCAAGCGAGCGGAGCCCACGCCCAGCCCCCTCGGAGTTGCCGGAAGAGTCCCCGGCCAGATGCTGTTAGACGGAGGGATAGTAGTCCTCCCAGGCCCGCGGGGGCGAGGGGGTGAGGCTGCCAGGAAGGGGTTGGGGGAGCCTGAAGGGCGGAGCATCCCTCTCCTCCGCCCGCCGGCCCTCGCCGCCCTCCTCCTTCTCCCCAGAGCCCTGCCCCACCCCGCCGTGACCGCCGTCCCCCCCCACCCCCCCGCCCCACACCGCCTCAGGAGCCCAACGTGGACTTGCAATAGTAATCAGCCATTAACATCCTGCCGTAGTATGCAGCCATGTTCATCAGATTAAGTTTCCCAAGCCCTTAATCATGCTGAGCAAACATTTAGAAAGATGGAAATCTATTTGAGACATGAACAGTTACGTGATGTAATTCTAGTTGCTGGTGATGGCAGAATTCCAGCTCATAGATAGGTGCTCTCCTCTGCTCAGATTGTTTTGCTGCCATGTTTACTAATGATGTCAGGGAAGCAAGACCAGAAGAAATAAAAATGGAAGGTGCAGAACAGAAGTCATTATGATCCCTGATTCAGTATGTATATGCAGGCCGCCTTGAATTACAAAAGGATAATATTTAGTGCCTGGTATTTATAGTTTGCCTTCAGTTTCACAGATTGTGGAAGCATGCTGTAAGTTTTCTTTTTAAATGTTTTTATTGATTTCAGAGAGGAAGGGAGAGGGATAGGGAAATAGAAACATCAATGATGAGGGACAATCATCTATTGGCTACTTCCTGCATGCTCCCTACTGGGGATGAGGCAGGCAACCCTGGCATGTGCCCCGACCAGAATGGAACGGTGACCTCCTGGGTTCACGTTCAACCACAGAGCCACACCAGCCGGTCCATGCTGTAAGTTTTTAATGAAACAGCTTCACCCATCCAACTGTCTTGGAATCTGTTCTTTTGCTGATTCCCAAGGTTGTACAGCTTTGCATAGAGTGGCTCACAATTTATACTATGGTACATTTCATGGAGTAACTCGAAACCAGGAATCTGTATTATTACCAGCTATTGAGATTGCAAAGCTCTTGGCCAGTGATGACATGAAGAGACAATATTGGATGCACTTCTAACTTGCAGCTGTCATGATGTGCAAGAGTCAGAAAGATCTCAGTAAACTTTTGGCTTATATTAGGCTACCTCTTTTTGGGCCACAGTTCCTGGCAGACATGGGAAATAATGAACTTTTTGGGGATGATATTGAAACAGGAATTTTAGGGGGGTATAGGCAGGTTTAGGAGATTTTTTAAAATTAAAGAGGTCCGTGGAAAAAACACAGGGCTACAGACTGGGAGAAGTTACTTTCCATAAGCTAAGGACACTGGGAGTAGCAAAAAGTCTATATTTACAAAATAAAGAAGGAGGAAGAAAGCCCAGAGGGAATAGGAGAACTATGAGGGAGGAAGGCCCCACGTGTCCCTTGTGAGGTTTTGACCTTTGAGCTCAGAAGTTGCTATAGTGACCAAATCAAAGGGGAATAGTGGCCAATCAGAGGGGATACTGAGGCACAAAAACTGCAGCCTTTATAAACCAGGAAAAAAGGAACTCAGTAGGACTCTTTCTCTCAAGTACGTGGGAGTCTGTACTTGTTTTTCAATAAATTTCCACCTTTGCTGTGCCATCTTCTGTCCCTGGATTCATTTTTTTACTCCAATGGACCAAGAGCCTGGGAACCATCCTGCCCAGGGGAACACCACGTGTTCCAGTCCAAAAGTCCTGTATCAATATAGAATGTCAGAAACTCATTATGGAAGCAATGAAGTATCATTTATTATCAGAGAGATGACCCATGTTACAAAGTCCTCAGGTAAAACCTAGGAAGTCAACTGTTGGTACATTATTTTTCATTGGAGGAATGGGTTTAACAAAAGAAGCAACAAGCATTGCAAAGTATGACCTCTGTACAAATATGTGGAGCCCTGTGGTGAATGAGTGGGAGGAGGCTATAGTTCAGTGTTGCAGTGTTAGATGACAAACTGTATGTGGTTGGAGGAGGAGAAGCACTGAAGACTTGGAATACAGTAGAATGCTACAACCCCAGAACAATATTGGCAATATTGGAAGGTCCCATGTATGCAGTCAGAGGGCACGATGGCTGAAGCTACTTGAATACAGTGCAAAAATGGGACCCTCAGACCTGACAGTGGAATTTTGTTGCCACTGTGTCAACCCTCAGGAGTAGAGTAGGTGTTGCAGTATTAACTGGAAAGTTTTATGTAATTGGTGATAAAATGGAAGTTCTTGTCTCAGCTCAATAAGAAGTTTTGAACCTCACTGATTATAGGGTTTGCCCTCCCCTGAGGCTGCCAAGTGCAGCAGCCCTGGTGAGCCCACTAGGAAACCAGGGACCATCTGAGGAGAGGCTTGGGTCTGGCAACTGATGCCATCCAGCCCATCCAGCCCTAGTGGAGCTGGCCCTGGTCAGAGAACTCACAGAATCGGGAAAAACTTTCTTCAAGTCACTAAGTTTTGCAAGTTCTTTTCCTCCCAGCAAATTCTTAACTGATTTATTTTTCAGGATGCAAATGTTAGGGAGTGAATAAGGGCCAGTAAGATAATTCCATTCTTCACTTTTTATCTTTAAATCAACCAGTTATTTACATTAGTGTTCCCCACTCTGGCTACACCGCAGAATCATCTATGGAACTTTAAAATAAAGTACCAATGACTGTGCCTCATCTGCCTGATTTTCTGAATTAATGGGTCAGTGGTGAGGCCCAAGCACTGGTATTTTTAAAAATTCCCTACACAGCCCAGCCGGTGTGGTTTAATGGTTAAGTGTCAACCTGGTCACGGTTCAATTCCCAGTGAGGGCACATGCCTAGATTGTGGGCTCAACCCCCAGTGGGGAGTGTGCAGGAGGCAGTCAATCAATGATTCTCTCTCATCATTGATGTTTCTGTCTCTCTCCCTCTCCCTTTCTCTCTGAAATCAATAAAAAAATATATATTTAAAATGCCCTACACAATGGTAATGTGTACCCAGGATTGAGAACACCTGTTCTTTGCAGAATATTTTATTGAACATCTCTTCATAGGGATAATGCTTTTTAGTTTCTAAAACACCCTGTACTGTGCCTCAGTAAGGAGAGGTTTTATTTTTCACCAAATAAAGCAATGTTATTTTTAAGCTTTGGAGATTTTAAAAGTACAAAAGGTCAAAGAAGAAACAATTGTTTATTTCCCAACTACCCCAAATTAGCTAGTGTTAAGCATCTTAGCACATTTACCTTGTGAATCTTCATATCTTTCCTCCTTAAAATATTATTCTATAATCTTTGAAAAACTGAACACTGAAATTACAATGGAATCAAATAATGCATTAAAGTACAAAGGACAAAACTGAAAGTTAAAAAAAAAGGCCAAACACTACAAAATCCTATACCTACAAGTAAAAGTCATTACAAAAACATTATTTCACAAAGCATCTTTTTGTATAAATAAATACTTCTGTGTTACCTTTGAACTATAACATAGCTATTGACTAGCTGACTAACCTATATTAAATGTAGATTGCAAATAATCTTTCACAAATGGCCTTTACCAATGATATATATGGGTTGGGTTTCCTTAACTTATTTGAGTTTGGACAGTGCTTATGAACACATTTACCACTTTGATGGGTGTATTGATTCAAAAACTGTTTCCTTAGATGATAGAAACTCTAGAGATTCTGTCATTTGCAGCACATGAACATCTAGTAGTAAGTTTTCTGTGATCTACCTGTTTAGATGGTTTTTTCACAGTTTGAAGTAGGTATTTACATTTCAAGTGGCATTTCCTAAATTTGATGTAATTGTTCCAAATAACAGTATTTACAGTATTGATTTGCCTTCTCACTTTACTACACAGGAAGGGATTTCATGGCCGGGCCCTCTTCTATGGGCATCTATAGAACATAGCATGCCCTGTACTGCTTTGTGTAATGTCTGGACAAAGGGCCTTCATGATCCATTGTACAAATTTTCACCTTGCCCTGCACACAGCGCCGTCTTCATCTTCAAAACAAGGCACCAGGCTACCCCCAGTTGAATATAAATCAAGAAGTCAGTTTCAAGTTGTGAAACATTTTGTCCAATTTTATGTAAAAGCAGCCAAATAAAAATCATGTTTGCTTAGGATTCATCTAATTTTAACTCCTATTTACAACCCAAGACAGGTCCAAAGGAGCTGAAGGTCAGTGGTAAATTCCATTTGTTGCTTCACGTACTGGGGTATATATAGACTGCTGACTCTGGGAACTAGGTGCCTATTTATAGCAAGCCTAATCTTTTATACAGGATGGCAGACATGGTTCTCTTTACACTCCTCTTCTGCAAATATGAGCAATGTCTAAACAAACTTTAAAAAAAGAAGACACATGGAAGAAAGAGCCTTGTGCTGTGCCTGCAACATGTGCATATCCCTTCCCCTCCCAGCCCTGCCATCCCTGACCCCATGGAATTTACAGGGTTTTTTTAGATATATAGGAAGCCATTAGGTAGGCCTACCATTTCTTTCTGAAACATCTATTTAACCTGAACATTTGGATGAAAATCACTGGGCTACCCTAATGAAGTTACCTAATGAAAACCATCAACAAACTGAAAAGACAACCTACTGAATGAAAGAATATATTCACCAATTATGCATCTGATAAAGGATTGATATCCAAAATATATAAGGAATTCATACAACTTAACACACAAACAATCCAATTTAAAAAATGGGTAGAGGACCTGGATAAATACTTTTCCAAAGAGGCTATACACATGGCCAATAGACATATGAAAAGATGCTCAATATTCTTAGTCATCAGGGAAATGCAAATTAAAATAACATACCTGTGAGATTGGCTATCATCAATAGATCAACAAACAAGTGTTGGTAAGGATGTGGAGAAAGGGAACCTTTATGTACTGTTGGTGGGATTGCAAATTGGTCTAGCCACTATGAAAGACAGTATGGAGGTCCCTAAAACATTTTTAAAGTAAAACTATCACAGGACTCAGCAATTCTGCTCTGGGTATTTTTCGAAAGAAAATGAAAGCACCAGTTTGAAAAGATATATGCACCCTTATGTTCATTGCAGCATTATTTGCAATTGATAGATAACTGGATGAAGAAGTGGTACATATATAAAATGGAATATTACTCAGCCATAAAAAAAAAAGAATGAAATCTTGCCATTCATGACAACATGGATGGGCCTAGAGTGTATTATGCTAAGTGAGATAAGTCAGGCAGAGAAAGATAAATGCTGTATGATTTCTTTTATACGTGGAATCTAAAAAACAAAATAAACAAACAAAATAGACAATCTCACAGATAGGAAACAAACTGATGGTTGCCCAAGGGGAGGGCAGTTGGGCAACTGAGTGAAAAAGATGAAGGGATTAACAAGTACAAACTGGCAGTTACATAACAGTCATGGGAATGCAGTCAATAGGGAATATAATTAATCATCTATATATATAAAAGGCTAATATGCTAGGTGTCTGACTGTCCGACTGGTCGCTATGATGTGCACTGACCACCAGGGAACAGACGCTCAATGCAGGAACTGCCCTGACGCACACTGGCCATTTACAGAGTAGAGGCACTGCAAATCTGGCACCGACAAAGCAACACTTGGTTTCCCCTAAGTGGGACACAGGCCCCACCACCACCCTGGAGCGACACCCCACCAAATTGCAGCCAACACTGCCGAGACCCCATGTCGCAAAATGTGGCCCACAGCCCAGCCCAGCCCAGAACCGGTGGCTGTGGGCACCGGGTAATGACCGTCACATAGCAACACCTGGCTTTCTTTCCCTAGCGCAGTGGTCGGCAAACTGCGGCTTGCGAGCCACATGCTGCTCGCAAGCCGCGATTGACTGCTCTGTTGACTAATGAGTTTGCCGACCACTGGGATAGGGGCTTAATCACAAGGAACAACAGCAGCCTGTAATTATTGGAATCGAGAGTCTAGGTCAGTGGTCGGCAAACTCATTAGTCAATAGAGCAGCAAACCGCAGCTCACAAGCTGCATGTGGCTTGCGAGCCGCAGTTTGCCGACCACTGCCCTAGCGACTAGCCTCCTTGCAGTTTCTTCAGCCCAGAAACACGACTTGCTTTATAGTCAGGTGAAAACATTTTACACTTTAACCAAATGTCTGTGAGCATTTTCATGTGCCTCATCTCTTTTGATCCTCACAGAAGTCCTGGAGTAGGTAGATAGGAGATGGTAGAATCCTATTTTCATTAGCTGGAAAATGGAAATTTAGAAAGTTTACAAACTTGACCTGACTGAAAAGAAGTAAGAAATGGTGGAACTTGAAAATGACTTCAGGTTTTCTCACTGTACAGAATATAGTCAAACACTGCTGCAGTTAAATATTTTACCCTTTGTTCTACCTGCGTGATCTATAATAATGATATGCTTCGTGTTGATATTTACTGCTGTGTTGTTGACAATTACTGGAAAGAGAAGTTGGGGTGCTTCACTGGGCTGGAAAAAGTTTAGCTAAATCAGAAAGCAGGTCTAATTAAGCAAGTTTATCTATATATATATATAAAGCTCTCACTGGCACCAATCGCACGCATATGTTTTGATCTGTCATTGCCAATCATGAATTCTATTATAGAGAAAGGGCAAATAGCAAAATTAAAATATTTCTTCTAATTAATTTCTTTTCATGTGCACAAATTTGTGCACTGGGCCTCTAGTATTTTAATAAATATATGTGGTGTCAGGTGGGTGCAAGACTTATTGGAGTAATCACTTCATAAGTTATGTCAACTGTAACTGAAAAATAAAAAGATAAAAATTTTAAGTTACATAACAATACAAAAAGAGGCAACACTAGTTAATGGGGTGGGATGATTGTCATTTTGGAATTAACTGGGAGGGAGCACGGGCTCCTGGAGTACTGGTGGTAACATGGCTTCTTGTGCTGGTTACTCATGTGAGGATCAGTCGAAAAGTCAGTGATCTCAATTCTGATATGTGTAGTTTTCTGGATACATTATATTTCAATAAAAAGTTTAAGTTTATAGAGTTCACAGGACAGTGATATTTACATAAATTTATAAAATAAAACACGAGACTTGAAAAAATGTTGGCCTCTTCAGTACCTTGCCCTTGCCCCCATTCCCTTGCTCAGGTCACGTTAGGGATTGCAGTGTCACTTTTGAGTATCCAGCTTTCTGGCTTTGAAGGCTTGACTTTTAAGCACTTGATAATGGTATTTTCATTTGTGCAATAGTTATTTCAATATTTCAGAAATTCTGAATTAAGGGCATCTTTCATTCCAGAACAATGACTAATATGTTCAATTTATAGAAAAAGGTAAAACTTTGAGCCATCTACAAATCCAGACAGAGCCTCTCTGTAGGACTTCTGGTAAGAAATCACATGGGGAAGTTGTGGTGTGCTCATTTTGAAACACTCACATGATCTGACTGATTGAAAGGGCTCACTATGGAAAGTTTTGTGTTGGTCACATGGGTTTCTGGAATAAAAGCAGAACACAGTTTTGGTTATTCTTATTCTTCCAATTAAGTTCATGATGTTCCGACTATTTATTTTGAATCATGGATACTCTCAATTCCAAGGTAACAAAAGCATACCAGAGTCAAGCTTAATTATGATATAATTATATGCTACATTGACTTTTAGTTTATTACCGCAGATGAGTATTACTAAAAAATAACCCTACCTTTTAAATATATATATATATTTATTTACTGTTAGTCCTCACCTGAGGATGCTTTTTCCATTGATTTTTTAGAGAGTGGAAGGGAGGGAGGGAGGGAGGAGTGGAGAAAGGAAGGGAGAGAAGGAAAGAAACATGGATGTGAGAGAGACACATTGATTGGTTGCCTCCCACATAAGCCCTGACAGGGGATCGAACCTGAAATGCAGGAATGTACCCTTGACCTCAAATCCAACCTGAGACCAAGACCCTTAGGTATGTGGGCTGATGTTCTCATCACTGAGCAACCCTACCTTTTCTTTTAAATAATAATAGATCCAAATGATTTATTAATTATGGAGAATAACAAATAAATAACATGTGAAAAGAAAAGTGAGCCCTAGCCAGTTTGGCTCACTGGATGGAGCGTGGGCCTGGGGACTAGAGGGTCCCAGGTTCGATTCTGGTCAAGGTCATGTACCTTGGTTTCGGGCACATCCCCAATGGGGAGTGTGCAGGAGACAGCTGATCAATGCTTCTCTCTCACCGATGTTTCTAACTCTCTATCCCTCTCCCTTCCTCTCTGTAAAAAATCAATAAAAAATATTTTTAAAAAAAGAAAAGTGAGTCAAATAGAACCAATACTCAACAGATATTAAAGCTGCCAGAGCATCTGTATGAAACCATTATATACACCTTGGAAAACACAAATGAATTAATTTTTAAAAAGGCAGAATAGAAAGCTGCTTCCCCAGCCCCAAAGGCTACATATTCTATGAACCCATGTTGTGACAGAAAATGCAAAACTATAGGAATGGAGAACAGGTCAGGATTTGCCAAGGGTTTGGACGGGGGCAGCGCGAGAGAATTTTTGGAGGAGATGGAGTTGTCCTTGGTTGCAGTGGTACATGCATGACTCTATGCAATTGTCAAAACACCAAAGAGAATAAATTTTACTCCAAATAAATTTAAAAATAAAATGGGACGCAGCTTCAGTATGTAACAGAATGGATCACCTTCATAATAAATGCATAAATTTTAATTCTATTTTATCTTAGACCTACACATAAAATTTTTCATTTGAGAAATATTAAAATTCACTACTTTTAAAAATGAATTCTGAACACTTTTTATAGAATCCTGTTATTAAAACCGTTTTTTTCAGTATTAGGCAATATACAGACCAAAATGCTGTTACTACCCTTTGGTTCCAATCTAGGGTATTTTAGAGAGAAATTGTGAGAAGCACTAAAATAAGACTGTTGTATTAGGACTTAGAAGTCCCATTTTGTGACCCAGTTCAGCTGCTAAATCATCAACCCGAACAAATCTCTTCACCTTCATAGTCTTGGTTCATCTAATCTTAAAGGATGACAATATCCCTTCCAAGTTCAGTATGTAATTGCCCATTTCACTTCACAAAATCATTTTGTGATTCTTGAAGTAGCCATTTCAAGTTTCTAATCCTTCCAATATCTTCCACTTAAAAAAAAACAAAAACAACACCAAAAACCATTCCGCATTCAGTGAGCACCTTCTGTGTGTTTGAAGTGGTGCTACAGGCTTCAAGTTATGGTTCCAGAGTTCTAAGTTGCTAGTTATAGAGTTACCAGAGGCCTGATGCAGGAAATTCACGCAAGAGTAGGCCTTCCTTCGCCCGGCTGCGAGCACTGGCTTCCCTCTGGCCGCCAACAGGCATCAGGGGACCTGTGCTTTCATCCGGAAGGACATCTGGTCTAATTAGCATATTACGCTTTTATTATTATAGACTAGTTCATTCATTTCTCAAACACAGGTTTCTTTACCCTCCCTGCCCACCCTCAAGGGATTATCAATCCTTGGCGGACGAAACTAAGTTTGAAGAGTCGAAGGGACTCTCCAAGATCATAACCTAGAAGACGCCATGATTTGAGCAGAAGGAGGGGGACCCACACTCTTCATTCTACAATAGTTCTCCATTCCATGGGGACCACTGGAGGACTATGAAGGTAAATGAAGCCATGTCTCTTTCATTTGGCACACCCCCTACTATGTATGTCCCTATTGGGACACAACGGATGGATGCTGATTAGGAGACCGGCAAGACACCCCTTGCTGAGACACTCTGTTCTAACCTGGCTCAGGTACCTCCTAATTCTAGTAGAAACAACGCTGTTTTTTTTTTTTTTTTCAACCTGGGACAGAGAGGAGATTCAGGTTATTTGGAAATTGTAGGTATTCTCAAGAGTCAAGATATCAATACTGACAAGATTGTTGTTGGCCATCTGTGTTTCCTACTTAATATTTAAGTCCAGGGTTCGTGCACATGGGACAATCTACCTCATTAACCAATGTCACATGCTTAGTGGCTCTGCTCCTCTCATTTCCCCCAGCAAGATAAACCCCAGTAGTATCATAAGTTGGGAATAGGGAGGAATTCAAGCTGACTGTCCGATTTTTAGAAAATCTTCCAAATCCTTTGTAGTAATCTCAGAAGCCTCTGCATCTTGGGAGTTTGCATTTTTCCAGCCCCTGTTGAAGGCAACTGGAGGAATAAAAACAACTAACAGTTATTGGTATTTACTAAGCACCATGCACCAATCTAGGCACTTGATATATATTAATACACATAATTGGGTTACAATTGTAGGTACTATTACCATCCCCATTTTACAAATGCTGTAACTGAACTTCAGAGAGATTACATATGTAATTTGCTTCAAATCATATACACTTGGTACTGAAAAGATGTGAAGCCAACTGGTCTGGCTCCAGGGGCCCTTGTCCCTCACCCACAGTTGATATGCTACATTAGCCTTAGTCTAGCTCAACACTTAGCAGTGGTTCTCAACCTTTCCAATGCCGTGACCCTTTAATACAGTTCCTCACGTTGTGGTGACCCCCAACCATAAAATTATTTTCACTGCTACTTCATAACTGTAATTTTGCTACTGTTAACGAATCGTAATGTAAATATCTGTGTTTTTCGATGGTCTTAGGCTCTACAGCAGCAGTTCTCAACCTGTGGGTCATACTGTAGCAAAATTACAGTTATGAAGTAGCAACGAAAATAATTTTATGGTTGGGGGTCATCACAATGTGAGGAGCTGTATTACAGGATCGCGGCATTAGAAAGGTTGAGAACCACTGATTTATGGGCACACCCAGAAAATACTCTCTAGAAATGAGCTAATGTGCTACATTTGACAAGCAGACAAGTGGGGATAGTGTATAAGTAGCCAGTACCTAATTTACTCATTTGATCAGAACTTTTGAGCACAAAAATCACCTCCACACTCTGCCTATGGAGACTGGTCTGAGTTCTAAGTCATGGCAGCAGTGGCAGCTGGCATCCAGACATGGACATAGTAACCTTGACAAAGAAAGAAAGTCATTGCCCAGAGTCCACTGTTCCATTAATTTTACTATTCACGGTGCAATATAAATAGGAAAGTCATGGCACTAATACACCATAGAGAGGGAGAGGGGGAGGGATGGAGATGGTAATAGAATTAACAATGGCTGAGCTGTGAGATATACCTCCATTGTCTTGTCACAATCTCATGAAGTTGATATTGTCTCCACTTTATAGATGAGTAAACTGAAGCCCATGTAGGAGAAGATGATTGCTCAAGATCACACCGCAGGTAGATGAAACCTAAGTCTGTCTGTCTCTAAAATTTTTGCTCCTTCCATTGCATGCTCTAGAGTTAAAGCAAAATACTGCTTTTGAGATCACCTAGCCAAAATTCCTCACTTTACAGTGGGAACTAAGACCCAGAGAGGTTTAAGTGACTATCCAAGGTCAAACAGCTAGTGAAAAACAAGGGCGAGGACCTAGGAAATAATTTCGTAGTGTGCATTTCTAGGTCAGTGGCTCTTTTACATGATCCAGTGCTGGAGTTTGCAGCACTTACAAAAAGGAAAATAAAATAATCACACAGGGCTGGCAACACTTACTGCCTGTTTGCTTAATATTGTACTGTGCATTATGAAACATTTAAAATCTCAAAGTCCATAAACTACTGTTCCAATCCTTGAAAGCCTTTTGGGATCATCTGAAACTCACATCCTTAGAACCACCCAGAGACCCTTCTGGCCCTTCTACAAACATCTTTGAAAAGAAATATGAGCAAGTAATAGTCACTGTTATGAGACATATTGTTCTCTGGATATATAGTTTTGGGGGTGAAGATGAATAAAAATTGCCTAAGATACAACTCTTATGTGTTCATAAATTCTCAAATACCTTCCATACTTTATCTTTTGTCCTGAAACTGAAATTAACTGAGGTTGCTTGGTTAAGTAATTTGTCCAGTGTCAGACGAGCTGTTCAGTGTCAAGGCTGGGATGCCCAAGTCCATGTTCTCCCATACTACCCTGAAACCAGAGAAACCTCATGCAGAGCTCCAGAGCTTGATGCCCAGGGCATCTCAGATTAAATTACATAAGTGAAAAATTAACAAGATAATTGAACCCAACAAAGAAGGCTCTAGGAGAACATGTGGTAATGGAAAATACATTAAGATTTGGCTGAAGGCAAAATATCTTTTTTTTTAAAATCTTTATTGTTGAAAGTATTACATATGTCCCCTTTTTGAAGGCAAAATGTTTTCATGTCAATTACAAAGTCAAACTCAGAGGGGACTCATAAAATAGTAAGACTGCCAATTGGTCTTTTTTTTTTTTTTTTAAATAGAGGAAGCAGAATATTCAGTAGCAAGAAGAGATTTAAAAAGGTACCTCTAAATATTGCACATGGAACAGTTTATCTCATTAATTAATTCAGTGCTCTTAGTTGGTGGGGAGACTTGATTGGAAAGTTTGTAAGGAGGACATTCTGAGAAAAGAGAAGTGTGTGGAAGGCTGCCTGCCCTGTTTATCAAAATTTCGACTTAGGAGAGACTTAGGGGACTGTCAAAGGCAGCCCCCCTAATTATTCCTTGACCTTTCCAAACAAGCCTTGCACGTGCAGACACCCGACCCCCCGGGTGTTTACTGGAATCCTTATGCTTAATCCCTGGATGCCCTTGCCTAGAGGACGATGCAAACACATGTGTCCTCCCAAGATTACTCACCCTACTGATTGTATCTAAAGATAAACTTTATCTCAAACTGCTGTTACAATAAAAGGCTAACAGGCAGGCAGTCAAGGCTGCCTGGTCCCTTTGGCCAGGCCATCCCTTAGCCTCACTTTCACAGCAAACATTGTGTCACAGTAATCCATTCATCCATCGCTCAGAGGCTGCTGGTCAGCACTTAGTAACACACTCCTCCCATTCTCCATACAGGAAGAGGAAGGCCAAAGGAATGGAAATCCTAGCAGGCAGAATTCTGACTTTTGCTTCTAATGCCTAAAGAGCAGGTTCTTGTAGATTCAGCTTTGTCCATTAGAAAAGAAAAAAGGGAAAAGAAAACCATCCTAGAAGTTTAAGTGGGGTAGAGAGACCTTCACTTGTCAGGAAGTCATTAATTATTACAGGGTATGTAGAAAGTTTTAGTCTGGAATAGTGGACGTTTGCATTTCCTCTGAAAAGAGGAAGCTACTCATTTCTGAAAATTAAAGTCAACTCAATGGTTTACTATAAATTTTAAGTTTTCTTGCAATGTTGCTGGTTGTTGAAACTGGCTGATGAACACAAGAGATTACTGTACTATTCTCAGTGCTGTTGTATTTTGTAAATTTCATAATACAGGTTTTAAAATGATCTCTGTGTCAGTAGGTAGGAGGCACAACATTTGTTTTAACACTGAGGAAGTTGAACACCTGAAATGGGAAGTGGTGGCTGGGCCAGCAAAAACCTTTATGTTCTGAACAGACATCTTAAGTCCTTTCTATTATATGGTAGGGTTTAAGAAAATAAAACAATCTCAATTCCTGTTTCTTTCACGTGATATTATCTCAAAACACTATTGATGTCCTTTGCATTTTTAAGGAAACACTCTTCTAATAGAATACATACTCCACAGTATTCTTATAATGACTAAGTGAGGTTTTGGTGTGTTTTTTTTTTTTTTAAGTAATTTCAAATATTACACCAATAACATTAAGGGAAATCAAAATGATGAAGAATAAGTACCCATCCCAACATGTTAAACTGCTTAAATTTTCTTTTATTTCCTCCTACTCCTGTTTGGGTATATCTACATCTAGTTTTATATGGGAAGCCATAATGTAGACATCCTTTTGTAGTGAAAAGAGATTTAAAATAATTTGATTTAACACTTGAGGATCTTATTAACGTAGGAATACTTGGTTGTCTTAATATTCATAATAATAAAAGTGGATAAACACTTAACCTCTCACTTTATAACCTTTTTTTTCTTCATTTAATTCTCAAAACAACCTTACTAAGTAGCCATCATGACTGTGACTCCATAGATAAGGAGTCTGCGGTTCAGGGGTACCCAAAGTCACAAAGCTAATGAGGGCAAAGCTAAAATTCATCATCAGGTTTTTTGTTGCTGTTTTCAGAGTCATTGAGCCCTGGCTGAATAACTCAGTTGGTTAGAGCATCGTCCCAATATGCCAAGGCTGTGGGTTTGATCCCTGGTCAGGGCACATAAAAGAATCAACCAACGAATGCATAAATAAATGGAACAACAAATCGATGTTTCTCTCTCCCTCTCTCTCTAAAATCGATTTTTTAAAATAACTTTTAAAAAAGTCATTGAAATGCAATTTATGTTTTTGTTAAAAAAACAACAACTGCTACTTCTAGAAAAGATTTGTCTTATGCAATTGGTAGAGAATGATGGGAGGTTGAATGAAATTTAGAGAAATGGTCTTGCTGGTTCTGAAGTGGTAACTACATCAATCCCTTCCATTAGAATTAAATTTACCTAAATTCAGCACAGTGGATGTTTACCAGTCACAATGGTATGTGTTGGTATGTGTTCTTAATGCACTTTAGTCTATTTTTTAAAATCTTGCATAATGTTATTTTAGAGATTAGGAATTAAAAGCTAGTTAAGAGCAGTGTTTCCTGCTTATTTCCTTTAACAAAGCTGGGGGCGGGGGGCGGGATGTTTGGGCACAGATTCCCTAGTGAAGATGATTCAAATATTACAGCACAGCCAATGGCTAAAGGCATCACAGATGATCCTGCAAATGCCTATAGCTTCAGTAGTTTAATTATGTTAATACTCCGCAATCTTTTTAAGGATTATCTGCCAAGAAAGAGCTCAGCATTTTATGATGCCGACTTATCAATCTAGGTACTCAAGAGCCAGGACAAATTGTACGTTATAGATCTTCCTCAAATTACTGGCCCTAGGAGAGACTAGAGCCCTTTACCAATAAGGAAAAACAAGTCACACAGGCCCAGATCACTGATACCATATTTTGAAAATCATGTCCAAATTTATTATGTGTATTTAATATTATCTGGCTACACAAAAACTATGTTGTTTTAAAAACTCTGTTAAATAGATAGAACCCTCTATAATTTTTATTTCAACCAGAATTTATTTCCTCGCTGACAACGTAAGTAACAGTGTGGACTGTCATATGGCCACACACACACACACACACACACACACACACACACACACAAAATAGCTTTATTGTAGACCTGAATGTTCTAACGACATTCATTATGACCTGATTCTACAATCTCCCAATGTTTATCATTCTAAGTATAATCGGTATGATTAAATTCATCCTTTGTGGTTTTACAAACTGAATTCTAAATTTGGGCCCATGTACGAACACAATGCATGCAGTCATGTGCCCCAAAACGATGTTCCAGTCAATGATGCCTAGTGACATTGTTCTGATGTCCACTGCAAAGGTTGCAAACATCCAGAAGGCTGTGTTGAGAGGGCAAACCTCTTTAACCTGGTTTGTATGGGGATGCTATTGAGGAGCTCCTGGATGGTTCCTGAGGAATCGACTAATGAGTAAGTTGTTGGAACTGGAACAGGAGGCGTAACAAAGGAAACTACAGAAGAAAAAGGACCTCCAAGAAAATTCACAGAGAAGGACTTAGCAGAAGCTTTGCAGACCTCAGGAAGCTCTGTCAAATGTTTGAAAACACAGACCGACACAGAAAGGTTTTCATTAATAGAGTCATATTCATGGTGCATTATCTTCTTACAAGCAAATCCATGATGACAAAAGATGTAAACCAAGCAAACCACCGTGGACATTTTCTTAAAAGAGTGACACCTCCTCAAGAAGAGCCTCAGGCAGGTCCTTCAGGGGGAGTTCCAGAGGAAGGCACCGCTATCATAGATGGCAGCTCCGTGTGTGGTACTGCCCTGAACACCTTCCACTGGGACAGGATGTGGAGGTGGGAGACAGGGATGCTGATGATCCTAGCCCTGTGTGGGCCTAGGCTAATGTGTGTGTTTGTGTCAAAATTTTTAACAAAAATGTTTAAAAAGTTAAAAAATTTTTTTAATTTAAAAATAGGAAGGAGCTTATAGAATAAGGATATATAGAAAGAAAATATTTTTATACATCTATACAATATGTCTGTATTTTAAATAAATGTTATTACAAAAGAGTAAAAAATAAAAATTTTGAAGTTTATAAAATAAAAAAGTTACAGTAAACTAAGGCTAATTTATTATTGAAAAATAAAAATATTTTTTATAAACTTAGTGTAGCCTAAGTGCGCAGTGTTTATGAAGTCTGCAGCAGTGCCCAGTAATGTCCCAGGCCTTCCCATTCACTCATCACTCACTCACTCACTCACTCACTCACCCAGAGCAATTTCCAGTCCTGCCAGCTCCATTCATGGTAAGTGCCCCATACAGGTGAACCACTATTTATCTTTTATACCATATTCTTACTGTGTCTTTTCTGTTTAGGTATGTTAAAATACAAAATACTTACCATTGTGTTACAATTGCCTATGGTATTCAGTACATTAACATGTTGTACAGGCTTGTAAGCTAGGGTTAGCCGGCTATACCACAGAGCCAAGGTGTGTAGTAGGCCATACCATCTAGGTTTGTGTAAATACACTCTATGGTATTCACAAAACTAGGAAATCACCTAATGACACATTTTTCAGAAACATATCCCAGTAGTTAATGACTGTACTTTAAAAAACACTGGGACCCTGGCTGATGTGACTCAGTTGGTTGGAGTGTTATCCTGTACACCAAAAGGTCTTGGGTTCGATTCCGGGTCAGGGCATACGCCCATGTTGCAGGTTCGAAGCCTGGATGGAGTGTGAACAGGAGGCAATATTTCTCTCTTGAATCAATGTTTCTCTCTCCCTTCATCACCTTCTAAAATCAATAAAAACATATACTTGGGTGAGGATTAAAAAAAACCCACAAGACTGGGACTGGTCCAGCCACACCCAGATTTAAAGCCCTAGTAACCTTTCTGCAGAGAACAAGTACCTATTTAAGCTCAATGTTTATGTTTGCTGGGAGCTACGCCTGAAGGGTTTCAAGTTTCTTTCTATTATTGTTATACTATCCTAACCTTTCATTTCCGTATACTCATGTTTCTTTGTAAGCCAGTAGCTGAGGAACAGCCTAGATCAAATTAAGGCAGCAGAAGCCCACTGCATGGACGGGGAGTAGGCCAGGAATGGTCCTAACAGCAGGGCTGGAAGGGTGCCAAGTTGTGGGAGAAACTCAAACCAGGTGCAAGTAAGGAAAAAACTGAGGGTGTCCACATAGAATGCCAGTGCTTTCTCTTGGCATCAGATTTGCCTGCATGATGGCCCGGGTTGGCTAGCTGGGAACCAGATTTTCTAAGGAAAGACAGCCTTATTAACATTCCAACTAGAACTCTAGAGCTTACTAATTCTACAAGTTGTTTTGTGTGTTTTTTTAAATCTTTCCCTTTGCCAATATTATTTGTTGGCCTAGCTATAATGGAATTATACCTTCAAGCAGTATCTTATTCACTGTTTCTCTAATCCTTTCTATAAGAAATTGCACCCACCCAGGTACAGGACACTTTTATCAATCCCTCTGATCTTCTCATACTTATCCAGCCACTCCCCAGACCAGCCCACCACCATCTAGCACGCTGCATGCCCTCAAATCAGGCACAGTGATAGGTGGTACTGTGGCAGGGTGATGGGGATGTCACTTTATTTTTTCCTGACTCCTATTTTATTTTAAAAATATTTTTTATTGACTTCAGAGAGGGAGAGGGAGAGAGAAACATCAATGATGAGAGAGAATCATTGACCTTCTGCACACCCCCTACTAGGTAGGGATCGAGCCTACAACCCTGGCAGGTGTCCTTGACCAGAATGGAACCCATCAGTCCACAGGCCAATGCTCTAATCCACTGAGCCAAACCGGCCAGGACAGGATGTCACATCTTTTACCCTTAAGAAATCCAAAAACTAAAGAGGTGGGCAGAGAAGATTATTCATTTAGCAGGTTATTATAATTCAATGCTGGTAGCTGTGGCACTGGATATAAGAGAACCCAGAGTTGGAATCCCAACCATCTCTGAGGTAGGTGATCAGAGATGGCTTCCGGAGGAGGTGACATCAGGATGGGCTATAAAGTATGGATGGGAGTTAGAGATGGTAGGAAGGGTATCCTGAAGAGGACATTATAAAAAGCCACCCCAAAAAATCAGGTGAAAATTGCAAAAGTATGTAGAACCAAGGAGTTGGAACATAAAGTATGAGGCACCAAGTAAAAAGAAATAAGGGGAGAGAAATGGTTGGGGAATGGGAGGGAGTCCGGTTGCAGAGGTCATGCCATATTAAGAGCTCAACCTGACTCAAGATAATGAGGAGCCACTGTAAAGCTTTAAACAAGGGAACAATGGGTGTTCTAGCCCAGTGGTCAGCAAACTCATTAGTCAACAGAGTGGTAAACCGCGGCTCGCAAGCTGCAGTTTGCAGACCACTGTTCTAGCTGGCCTGAGAGCTCACCATTATTGGACTCTGGGAAGCAAAGGTTCCTGGTGCCTTTGTCCCACAAGATTCCTAGGACCTTGATTGAAAATCCTTCAAAATAAGACAAAAGTTGAGTTTTTAAATGTTTGTTTATGATCTGTTTAAATAAAACCACATCTTGTGGTATTTTGTTCTTACTTATAGGGGCAGATAGCCCTGGCCAGATAGCTCAGCTGGTTAAAGCATCGTCCCGATATACCAAGGTTTCAGGTTCAATCCCTGGCTAGGACACATACAAGAGTCAACCAATGAATGCATAAGTAAGTGATGTTTTTCCCTACCTCTCTCTCTCAAAACAATCAACAATTTAAAAAAAAAAAAATATATATATATATATATAGACAGATATTCGGGGGGGAAGCATTTTTTGAGGAGTTGAAGTAGAGAAAAATTAGCCCAATATACTAAAATCATACTGAATTTAGCTCATTATACTAAACAGGCACTAAATTTAAATCCTGAAACTAAAATTCCATATCTGTCCGCTTACAGAGGTATCCTCAATACACAGAATAATGCTTGGTACCACGAAAGGCTAAATAAGTACTTGTTGACTGCTGGAAATATAAATGTCAAAATATTCTATTATTTTTTGAAGACTTCTTTTCTATATTGTGTGAAGACAAATCCTCAATGCACTTCACAGCCTGTTCCAGATGGGACTCAGGAAGCTGGCACAGAAGCCAGTGTAGGGTGTGGTGACCAATTCCAGCAAGGACAACCCTCCCGTGAATCAAGCTAGCACAGTGGCCCATTAAGTCTCAGCATGCTGTCTTTCAACACACACACACACAAACACACACACACCCTGCTAACCTTATTTCCAGCTTAAGTGGTGAGGTGGAGCTTCCTTCCGCTGCCCTCCTCATTTCTCCCCACCCTTCTCCTCTCTCCTTTCTGTGATTCTGCAGGGACGTTGCTTTAGATATATAGGAAAGAATACATAATCATTCCTTCTTTTCCCCACTGCAAGAGGAACAGTTTAAACTTCAGGCCACACAAATTAAGGACCAGATCCCCGCTGTGCCTTAAACAAGCTGTGTGAAGATGAGCACAGTGCTCAGGCTCTCTACACCTCTTTTTCTTCATCCGTAAGTGAGCATAACAATGACTATTTCTTATAATTAAAAGAAATGATGCAAACATCACATATCTGGCACAAACTGTATCAACAAAAACAGTATTAGATGCCACATATATAATATTTTCATATGTTATATCTAATAAACGATCCAAGGATGAACACTCACTGCACTATGGTAAATGTTGGTTCCCTCCCCCGCCCACCCCCCCTCACCCCCGCACCCCCGTCTTCCTGACCTGACAACTTAGTATCTCTGACAATAAACTGCTCAGAGGATAGCATATGTCTGTGACCCCAGACATCTTGCTGGACTTTTTCCTGCTTCTTTCTCTGAGCAGATTTCGATCCCCAACCACTCTTGCTTAGCTTTTAGGAATGTTGAGTTACTGGATAATAACTGCCGTGAGTGTGCTTTCAGATGTGAGCATAGTTTCAAACAGCACTCAATGCCTCAACAATAACAATAGCACATGTAAGAGCAGGAAGTTATTCCAAGCATGACAGGTGTAGGGCCACCCTCACACAGGGCTGGTTGGCACCACAATGCCATGCTGGCACAATAGTGGAAACTACTCTGTTGGGACATCACCGGGAAAAGGAATGCAGGTCACACAGGTAATCCCAGAAAACATATGAGAAACAGAATTGTGAAAAGAAGCCCAGTCCTTAATCAAAGAAGGAGTTTGGTGCTGGTGGGTTCTTTTTTTTTTTTTTGCCTCCAGTTGCCTAGCATACATTGGACCCCTTTCCAAATGATCAAACACAACAGAAATGACTTCACAGCATATAAACACAAGAGGCTGCAAACTGGAATTTATAATAAAAATCTGTGACTTAAGAATTAGGAATTTACCTTTGATTAACTCCAGCTAGAATCTCTCTATGTTTCATCTCATGGTTAACCACTTTTCTAGGCAATGTAATACCAGACTAGATTTATTAAGCCAAATCAGTTGAGACCAGGGTATTTGTCCAGGTCTTAGACTACAGACATTTAAGCTGGAGTGATAATTTGTGAACTATCCAAAGAGAATCCAAAGATTCTGAAAACAACCCCATGAACTTTGAGCAATGACTTTTGAGCATCAATGTAATACTGTATAACATCCTATTTCAACTAAGTTCTAGAATGCTTATGAAAAATACCAATCTCATGATGCTAGAGCTGTGCCTATGGAGGACTACAGAAAGTATCCATTCAAAAGACTGAGCAGAACGTTGGCAACTGTGGGATATATCGTCAAAGGTACTTTGCCAGAGCTCCTGTAGCTCAGCATGTTTCTTAGATCACTATATTGCACATGGTTGTAAGACAACAGAGCTGGCACTAAAATGTCACTAAAAAAGCAACTAGATGAATAGCTTTCTACGCATTTTCCCCCAAAATAATTTCAAATGAGTCAGTTCTTTAGAGGAGTTGAATGGCAGCAAACTCAATCTATGAATAAGAACAAATGGTAATGGAAATTAGTACCTACTTGGAATCCTATTAAGTGTCACCCAGAAATGTTCATCAGGACTATAGGTATCCTTTGACCAGTGTAGTAGATCAATGGCCCTTTTGTCATGGAAGATGAAGTTGACAAACTCTCTGGTAAGGGCCACGTAGGCAGTGCCAAAATAAATGGTCAGCTGATGTGGAGGTGAAGTTTTCAAAACATGAGTGTTCCTCACAAAAGAGCCATCTTTGCCTATGTGCTCTTGGTGGACGTATTTAGTCCGTCCAATAGCATGATCGGGAGGCAGCACCCCCGGGGTAATGTTTTTCCCTTTGAATCCTTTCAGATGCTGAACTATTTCCTTGTTGGTTTTCAGGGGGAAATCTTGTCCACAGGTGTTGATGGCATACTTCCATGGGACCTCGGAGGCCACCAGGTCTCTCAGGCAGTTCAGGTCCGCCTGGAGCCTGGAGATCCCACCATAGACAACCGGCTCCATCTTGGAAGCCAGAAAGGCATTGGGGAAGCAGCTCAGCAATTGCTCCACTGCATCTTTAAATGCAGCTGTTGCCTTTTCGTCCACATGAACGCAGTAGATATTTTGGGGCATGTAGATAGCCCTGAAGAGCCTTTCAAAAGTACCAAAGTCTTTATGGATGACCATGACATATGCCAAAGGGAACGCCACTTCTTCTTCCGACAGGGGGCTTGTGATGTAGTGGTTCTGGATCAGGTAGTCGTTGCAAGGGACACTTCCCAAAGGTGATGGCAGCGTCTTCTCCCAGAGGACAGTGGGCTTATCTTCTAGGGCGTCCTCACAGGCACTTATTACAGAGTACCTTTCGCTGGAACCATTCAGCCTCCTTTTGGGCAGGCTTAATCGGCTGTTGTAACGTATCACAAAAATAACCACACTGAGCACAGTGAAAGCAAAAAGGTAATACCTCCAAAAGTTCATTATTTTCACGTCCTTGGAGCAGGAATCTCTCTCCAGGGACTGAGAAATGATCAGTCCCTGAAAACTCAAGTGTGAAAAGGCTGAATGGCCTTCCTTTGCCGGTCTCGAATTTCGACAGCTTCTCAGACAGGCTTCCTTTACTCCTCATGTACTCTCCGCTTCAGTGTCGCGCCGTCCTCCAGCGGTGGCGAGCGAGGGCATGCTCCTCCAGCCCGCCCTGGGCTCCTGGGCTCCTGGGCTCCTGGGCTCCTGGGCTCCTGGGCTCCTGGGCTCCGGTCCTGGGCGCTGGAAGCCGGCCGGCCGCTCTCAGGCAGAGCGTGGAGCAGAGTGGGCGCCCAGCCCGGCCCGGCCCGGCCCGCGGGAAGCCCTCCTCGTTTGCATATGAAACCCAAGTGGCAGATCTCGGCAAATTACGTTGTGGAAAGGAATGACGGGCCCTTTTCATCGGGGCTGGGCTTCTCTGGCTTCACCCCACCCCCTTTCCCTCCACTCTATTCTGATCTCATCTCCCTTCTCTTCTCACACTTTCCCCTTGCGTTTTAGAATAAGTGGTTCTCCTCTTTCGGCTCAGCCTGCAAACCGGCTAGCAGTCGCTGGAAACCACAGCGTGGAGGACTAATGCTCCGGCTTCTATCTCTTCCCGTTTCTCGGCCACCTTTTTTTCATTTCAGTGTTATCTCTACCTCTGAGCACACACAGACACAGATAAGGAAAAAGGCACTTGCAACATGTCCATTAGCAGCAAAAAAGTCTGGTGGAGAGATAGGTGTTCACTGGATTAAACTAGATGGTTTCTGATGGTGTTACATAGCATATATGTATGTGCAGGCTATCAGAAGAGGGAAATTAGGGTTACACTGTTGCGGGCATGGGTTGAGGGCAGAAGGAACCTAGGAGTGACTTGAAACACTAAAGGGTGGGTGTGGATGACATCAATGAAATAAGCACACCTTAGTTTGCCTGCCAGAGAGGAAGGTGATAGTCATTGTTCACAGAGAGCAAAAGTTGGTTCCCATTTCACAAAGAGCTTCAGATAACCCGTGTTGTTGACGCAGTATTATCTACAATATGAGTGACTACCCACTGGGTCTCTTTATACGCCTGACATCTTGAGATCTGAGGACATTTCAGAGAACTCAAGAGGATTCTACTTCCCACCCAATGCCCTCTCCCATTTCCTTACTCTTAAGAAAGAACAAAGGCTACTGGACTGCAGGAAAATTCCTGGAAGTATTGGTTAGTGAGATTCAGGGGAGCCAGGAAGAGAAGCCCAGCAGGTCTGGTCACATTACAGAGGGGTTCTCAAAGCTCACATGCCAGGTCCCTGGAGCGCTCAGCAGGTATGGAGGAGGGATGCAGATTGGTGCAGTTGGTAAGAATGATCCTGGGTCAGGTAACCAGCCCAACTAAAGAAACAGTGGGTGTGCTCCCATCTCATTCCTGCAGTTACCCAGCTAGCCTACCTGTCTGGCCCTGGTGTGGCAATTGAAGCAGCTGCCCCAGTTAGGAAAAAACCTGGTGTACAATGCAATAATCTTCCTGCCCCTTCCTGTCCCCCTCTAACTTCCTGTGATTTCCTGGATGAATGAATGGCCACAGTAGCATAGAAGTGATGGATTTTTATTGGACATAGACCCAAAGATTTGGCAGGGATCTTAAAAAAATCACCTAACGCAACCCTTTATTTTACAGATGAGGAAACTAAGGCCAATACAAATACATTCATAAACACACACACACACACACACTGAGTGGCCAGATTATTATGATCTCTGGACGCATAATAATCTGGCCACTCAGTGTATATCCTATATAATAAAGGGCTAATATGCAAATTGTCCCCTCGACCAGGAGTTCAACCAGCAGGCAGGCCGGCCAACAGCCCATGTCCTCTCCCCCTGGCCAGGCTGGCTTACCCCACCCATGCACAAATTCATGTACCGGGCCTCTTACACACACACACACACACACACACACACACACACACACACACTGAGTAGCCAGATTATTATGCGTTCAGAGATCATAATAATCTGGCCACTCAGTATATATACAAACACACACACACACACACACACACACACACACACACACATATATTTTTTCCTAAGTCATTCAGCTGGATAGAAGCCAGCGCCTTCTTTCTGCAGGTCCCTAGCCCAGATGCTGGAGCCAGTTTAATTGGCTTCAAATCCCAGCTGGTCACTCACAAGCTGTGCACCCAGGGTGAAGTTAGGTAGCCTCTCTAAGCACCAGGTTCTTCAGATGGAACATAGCAGTGGTTGCTATTTCACATGGTTAAGAACATTAATTGAGATAACTCTTATTCAGGGTTTATGTGTATGTTCACATATATTCTATTCAATAAGCATTAACAATTTTTGCTGTTGTCGTTTTTCTTTTGAAAAATAGCCATTTCTGGCCCTGTTAATGAACAGATATTTTGATTTCTGTTCTTACTAATGGAACAGAAAAACACCTTCTTAAGGCTTTCAAATGGGTTGAAATGCGTACTCCCACTCAAAAAGAATGAAGGTTAAATTTCACTCTTTTCCTCCCTCACTACTATCCCCACCCTCACCCAGGGGGGTAGGGAGGGAATTAGTAGGAATGAGAATAGATAAAGGGCAGAACTGAATAATCCATTTTGAAGCTTTCATTTTCCTTCATTCTTATTAGAGCCACACCCTTTTCTGCAAAATACTTCCTTGGCAGGACTTGTGGAGAGCAAGGGTGGGGTTGCGGGTGGGGAGTGAGGCAAAGGGCTTTCAATGAAGGCTGTTGTTCCCCCCTCTCTTTGCCTTAAGCCTTGGTCCTACAGTAGGGAGCTCTGGAGAATGCCAATGCAAAGCAAACTCAACCAATCTTTAATCATGACTGAGTCAAAGCACATTGCAGGTGGGAGTGTAACATGACTTACATTCAAAACAGCAGTAATAAAAAAGTCTTATAGTTTGCCCTGCCTTATTTACAGTGGTTTGATAAACAGCCCGAGGTTAGAGTGAGGTTAGAGTTTTTAGCAGCTGGCCTGGTAGGAGCTTTGTTTTGCCTGTTATCTGTGGTAACTGAGCAGGCATTGTCTTCCAGCAAATAATTGGTGGGCTCAAATATTAACTTCCAACCAAGACATTATTTCTGCTCTTTTCACTTTAGTTGTTTAACATATTGAAAAGTGTTGTCAGGTGGACATTTTGTATCACTCCCTGCCTCTTTCAGCCTCAGGATAACCTTATAGTCACAAACAAGGACAAGGACAAGGACAGCAACTAACAAGACACCGTCAGCTCAGCTCAAACAAAGGCTGGGCTGCCTGGGGGCTTTCTGAGAACCCAGTGGGATCTTTTTTCCCTTTAGTCACTTAGCTCTCATTAACCTTCTGTGAGCTGTGCACTGACCTCAGCTGGGCTATCAGGGGCAAATTGAATGCTGGTTGTTGGGGGCAGGGTTGGAAGCCAGACCTGACTTGTTCCCAAGTCCTTATAGTTCTCTACCTCAGATTGCTTCTCTTGGCATAATAACTGGCCACGGAATCAAAGCAATGCTTCTGATGGGTCCTCTCATCTCCATCGCCTTCACACCATTCTGTTCCCCGTCTGAGGCTCTGTTGCATCTGTCAGGCAACCTCAAACACTGGCCACAAGCGAGATACAACAAGTAAATAAGATCTCCCAGCAACCAAAACAATGATCACATGCTGTAGGCTGGATGCACATACTCACATGTGTACAGGCAGGCAAGATACAAAAGTAAGTGAAGCTGGTTGGAGGGAAGGAAAAACAGAGCTAGTGAGTTCACAAGTGGCAGCTAATGCTTGGCCATGGTGTCATGGACCTAGAGAGAGGTTGGGACTCTGGTGAAGAGAGAGTGGGGACCCTGGTGAAGAGCTGTGCCCACCTAAAGCACGCAGCTCCCTCTCAACGCTAGCTAGCGATTAATCCATGCTACACCATGGGGCCAATGCTGCCAGCTCTTCTGATATTTTAAGAGAAGTGAGAAATCTGAATTTTATTTTTAAAAGCTCCAAATTCTTTACATGACATCAAGATATTAACAAAATGTTAAAATATAAGTGCATGCACACATGCACCACTGGCCCCCAGGATGCCAGGTCATCATCTCTGGTTAAAGCATCAATGGCTTAAACCCGTCTTGAGGCCCAGCCTATTAACTCTTCATTTAGAGAAACCTTAAACTTTCTCAGACCTAAGCAGGTAAGAAGTCACAGATTGGAAGAGGGATGTAGAACTGATAGACTCGGGCACCCTGCTGTCAGCAATGAGTGATGGACTGAGAATGAAGTAGGCCAGAGATGAGCCAGATGCTTTGCAAAGACGGAGGGAGAGAGAACAGGAGAACGGTTCCATTGCTGTTGACCAGAAACAGAAAGGATGTCAGGAAATGTCCCGGGAAACCTGAGCATGGCTAGAAGATCCTACCTGAAGCGGGCCCTCAGGATTTGACAGGGTAATCTAGTCTCTCTCTCTCCCTCTCTCTCTCTCTCTCTCTCTCTCTCTCTCTGTTGAGGGGGAAGGAGATGATGATTTGCAGCTGGCTGGGCAGCAGCACAAAGGGCATATTAAAAATTATTTCCATCTGACTTAAGTCAATAAATATTTATTTTTTATCCCATTGGATGCTCACTAATTGGGCTGCTAAAAAAAATAAAATAAAAGGCCCCAAAGTGATTATAGCCCAGGCAAGGTAATATGGTATGTACATTCATAATTATAATACAAAAAAGACTATAGAATGACATAAGAGAGTTACAACAAAGGATACAAGGGTGTACAATTGAGAAAAAAAAAAAAATCAGGAAGAGCTTCCTAAATGACAAGCCGCTGAATGCAGACCTAGCAAGGTCATTATTTAAATGGGAGAGATGGAGGAGAGTGGCCCAAGGAAAGGTAATGACACGCAGAAAGGCCCGAAGGCCTGGTGGTGTTTCTGGAGTGAACCTTTCAGGGAAAGCAGCAGTTGGAACTGGTAGTGGGTCATACTGGTGATACTGAGGTGATATCCAATAGGGATATATTGATATCCAACATGCCTCATTGAGATGTTTATACTGAATAATTCAAGAAGCTGTTGAACTCACTGAAGCTTTTGGGATCAAGAAGTTATTCTTAGAGCTATGCCTTAGGAAGCAAAATATGTCAAGAGTGTCAGAATGGTTTGAAGAGGGAGACCTGGGCCTGAGAAAACACTTGACAGGGTCTGGGAATCTACTTGAAGGCCGAGTTAGAGCAGGAATGATGGGAAGCGGGAGGGTGCCGCTCCCCAGAAACCTGCCACAGACAGAATGTGCAGAATGTGTTGATTAGATATGGGAGCCTGCACCAGGCGAAGCTGGCTCACTTGCAGAATGGCCGTGCCAGTCACGGGGATGCTGGAGACGTGTGTTAGTGGGGAGTGGGGGTGGGGGGAGGGGAACATTTCGGCAGGTTCCCAAGGGAGCCGCAGGAAGGGAGATCCAAAGACAGGGAGAAGTGTGGGAGAGGGCCTGGGAGCCCAGAAATGGGGCTAGTTGTGGATGGAAATGAGCTCACCGAGGGAGAAAGAACAGTATGAGCAGAAAAGCAAACTGAGGAAAGACTTAAGGGGGATGTTTACTGAAAGCTTACATTTCCTTAATTCTGAATTTCACTGAGAAGAGTGGCTCTAAAATCAACTTTTACCCAACACTCCATTTAATAGTTGGTAATCAAAAATCAGAAAAGAACAGAATTATCCGTTTAAATACAAGTTTCTCAAAGAGGGTTTATACAAGCTGTGCCCTTTGGCACAGTTGGCAACATATAGCCACTTTTTCACAATGCTGCAAGTGGTGGCTGAAAGTTCCAGGCAGAGTCAAATGGCGGACAAAGTGTCCCTCAAGGGCTTCCATCTTTGATGATTAGTTTGTAGCACTTTGACCTCATTTGCCTTTCTAAGTAAAAACGACTTTAGAAAAGAGCAATTCTGTACTTTGCCTTGTGAATAGGGGACAGAACACTGGATTAGAAGTGAGATGATCGGGGAGGAGGTTGAAGAGCATTCCAGAGCATTCTGGCAGAAGGACTTGCATGAATCAGGCAAGGTAGGTGGGAGGGGCACATTTGGGACCCACAAGCCATCTGGTAGAGCTGGAGTGCAGTATGGGATGGGGTGCCTACTGAGAGAAGGCACTGGAAAGCAAGGGGCCAGGCTGTAATGAGCACCCTGTGCCCAGTAAAGGGGCTAGAATGTCACACTGGAAGTGACAGGGATCTATAGAAGGTTTCTAAAAGGGAGAGAGATGTGATCTCATGGTCAAGGTGCCCTTTTTTATTTTAAATTTTATTCTAGAGAGAGAAAGAGAGAGGAAGGGAGTGAGAGAGAAACATCAATTAGTTGTTTACTTATTTATGCACTCATTGGTTGACCCTTATATATGCCCTGACCAGGGATTGAACCTGAAAACTTGGTGTGTCTCAATGACACTGTAATCAACTGAGTTGCCCTGCCAGGGCTCAACGTGCATTTTTATGAAGGTCATCCTGTCCCTGTGTGGATAATGGGTTTAGACAGATTGAGGATAGATTTAGAGAACGTACTTAGAAAGGAATTAGACCCTTGTAGGAGAGAGATGGAGAGAGAGAGATGGCAACCAGACATAGAGAGGAGACCAAGAGCAGATCAATGGAGAGGAGGCTGATAACAGATGCAGTTTATTGGCTGTTGACTCTGTACCTGGCACCATGCCAAACACTTGCACACAATGTCTTGCTGCTTCTGCCAATAACCCTATGAACAGGGTGTTTTCAGGCCACATCATCTCTGTGGCCCTCACACATGGGCCTTGCTCACGTCATGCTTAGTCCAGCCCTCCACCTCGCTCACTCAGCCACAGCCACCAGGGCTGCTTTTCCGGCTCCTGAACAGGGCACTCTTGCTCACTTCAGGGCCTTTGCAAGCCCTCGTCCCTCTGCATGGAGCCTCTTTCCCAAGTGTATAGCTGGCTCATTTTCATATAGGAAGTACCGTTCATGTGCTACTTTCACCAAGAAGCATTCCCTGACCCGCTCCATTTAAAAGATAAATTAGCCCTGGCCAGTGTTGCTAAATGGTTAGAGCCTCGGCCTGCACACCAAAGGTCAAGATTCCAGGTCAAGGGCGTGTACCTGGGCTGTGGGTGTGCGGCAGGCAACCAGCCCATGTGGCTCTCTCTCTCACATCGATGTTTCTCTTTCTCCCCCTCCCTCCCTCCCTTCCACTCTCTCTGAAAAAGCAATGGAAAAAAATATCCTAATGTGAGGATTAACAACAACAAAAATAATTTAAATATATATATTCCTTTCCTGTATCAGCCTGCATTTTCTTTATAGCACTTACCATAATTTCTAATTACCTTCTCTCTCTACTTTTTATTATCTGTGTCCCACTTCTAAAATATACTTCATGAGAGTAGGAATCTTATTTGTTTTATTCACTACCATATCCCCATACTATTGCAGTTCTAGTGCTCAATAATAACAATAACAACAATTATAAAAATTAACACTTAAAACGTGCTGGTCCAACTCATTTAAGCCTCACATATTTCATATAAATATTATTATTTTCTCTATTTTATAGATGGGAAACTGAGCCCCCCCCTCAATTGAGGCAACTTATTCAAGGTCACACAGCTTGTCAATGGCTGAGGAGGGATTCATTCAGGCAGTATGGCTCTAGGGCCCAAGCTTCCAACATCTATGCTACACTGATACTCTGAGGCTGTGCTTTAAAATGTCAGGCCACAGGCTGGTGATGGAGTAGCTGGGATTCCAACCTGGTTCTTTTCAAGCTCCATGGAAAGGCAAATCAACAGGGATCGGAGTGATGAGAATTAAGGAGAGAGAGAAGCCAGTTTGTAGGTCTGAGCTAACAGAGGATGGTGTTGAATTCAGGGGCACACAAGGTGAGTGTAGGAGCTGATGTCTGAGCCTGTAGAATTTGAGGTGCTCTCCTTTACTGTGCTTTCTGCTTCTTAGCAGGGCACATTACTCAACCCCTCTGATCTCACCTTCACATCTGTAAAATGTGGACTTAACTTCCAACTGGACACATTCTTGGGAAGATTAAACTGAGGTAATGCAGACCCACAGGAAGATGTTCAATAAACAATAGTTTCCTCATCTTTCCGTACCTCTCCTCACATGAAAAAGCCAAAAGTTCAACAACAGCAATAGTTTTAGCAACAGCTTGAGGGAGTGGGAAAATGGGCTAAATACCAAGATGAAAGAAGAAACAAGAGAAAATTATTCTTGGGTGGGTCTAAGTATATAATCTATATATATATATATATAAAAGGCTAATATGCAAAGTGTCCCCTCAGGAGTTTGATGGGAAGACTGGGAGTTCGATCACTTGCTATGACGTGTGCTGACCACCAGGGGGTGGCGCGAAACGAAGGAAGGCCCCAGCAGGCAGACCGTGAAGAAAGGCCCCAATTGCCAGCCAGGCTTAGGGACCCTAACTGTGCACGAATTTCGTGCACCGGGCCTCTAGTCATTCCATAAGCTTAATGAAACTTAAAATTAGCTAAGTTTCATCTTCTGAACACTTTTACTGAAATAATTAAATGAAGACTTTGTAAAATTAGGTTCAATTTTATGTAAATACATAATATTAGTCTTACCTCTCCTTCCCCTAGATGTTTCCTTTTATTCTTATTTCTTACTAGGTATATGTAATATTTGTCTTTGAACAAGTCACATTTTAATTTTAAATTTTCTCATCTGCAAAATGGGAACAATAATTCTCTTACAGGGTTCTTATAAAAATTAAAGGAGCTAATGTACAAGAAATCCTCTTGCAAATTAAGTACTATCCAAATATAATTAAGGAACATTATTAAAAATGTGTTTATGAGGGAAAATGTGTTTATGTTCACTGAACT
Source organism: Corynorhinus townsendii (assembly GCA_026230045.1). Taxonomy (NCBI): domain Eukaryota; kingdom Metazoa; phylum Chordata; class Mammalia; order Chiroptera; family Vespertilionidae; genus Corynorhinus; species Corynorhinus townsendii. Next base: position 135,010,847 of record JAPDVU010000002.1, on the reverse strand, counting down.
CCTGCCACTTCCACAGAAGCAGTTCAATTAGGATTCTCCAAGTTAAATAGCTCAAGCTCTTACAGCTATGTATCTCATTAAATCAGCAATTTTCCACCGGTGTGCTGCCAGATTTTTAAAAATAATTCTTTATTGTTGAAAGCATTACATATGTCCCCTTTTTACCCCCATTAATCCCCTACAGCCTGCCCCTATTGTCTGTGTCCATGGGTTATGCATATATGCATTCAAGGTCTTTGGTGGATTACCTCTCACCCACCCACCCTCCCCCACCTTCCCTCTGAGATTCCGCACTCTGTTCCATGCTTCCTTGTCTCTGTGCCAGAATTTTTAAAGCATGCAATACCTGACTATTTAGTCAGGGGCACTGCCCTCTTTTCCCTTAAAATTGTCAAAATAAAAAAATGACAACAGCCAATACAACAATAGCCGTCTGTTGTGAAGAAATCAAAATTATACCAATTTTTTGGTCAGATTGGCAAAATATATAATATTTTTTGGTGTGCCACAGAATTTTAGTAATTAGTGTATGTGCCATGAGGTGAAAAGGTTGAAAATTGCTGCATTAAATCTTGCCCCTCTGATGTGTGCAGATGGTCAGGACATCTCTGCCTGCAGGACAGGGAACCATGATGCAGTGCACTGTGTTGCTGTCTGCCCAGCATCACCCTAAGTAGCTAGCTGTCCTCCACTGGAGCCTGCCCCTGACCTCTAGCTCTAGTGTGAGAAAGCGGCCCAAGAAAGGCTGGCTGGCCTGCTTCAGCCCCGTTTTATTTAGGGATAGGGTCTGGACCCAGCCTAACAAGCTTGAGGACTCCCCTGATCTGTCGCTAAAACTATCAGGGAAAAGACTTTCCTTTCCCCTAGAAGTGCCAGCTGTCAGAACCAAACACCTGGAGCTACTTCTGGCCATTTCTGACACCCTATGGGAAAACATGCTTCAATGGGGCCTCCGGGGACATAGGCAGAGAGACAAGGTGGCCAACTCGCCCAATCTGACATTCCTGAAAGACCCATTCCCAGGACCCACCCTCAGACCTGAGCAAACAGGGATAGCTGGTCTCCCCACAGAGAGATGACCTGCCAAGAAAAAGTCCCGAAAATATTGTTCCAACTTTGGATCCAGCTTTATTTGGAGCCCATCCTTGAACATCTTAATTCCGTGACTCAGTAAGTTCTGGTGCCTGTTGAAGCAACTTTGAGTTGCATTTCTGTCACTTGCAACTCAAAGAGTGACAACACATTCCCAAAGAATGTGCACATATAAATAAAACTCAAAGTTTAAAAAGCAATATAAATCAAAGTAGGAAGCATGCTATTTTTAGAATTGAAAAAAAAATGAGAAAATGTGATCATGTGGTCACTTCTGAGGTTGAGATAATTTATTTGACAAAGGAGCTCTGAAAAAATGTATACAGAGTGGAAAAAGGAAGAGAAGCAAATGAAAACATTATGGAAAAAAAACATCGTGGCATGAGAAAGGTCAGAGTCATGCATGAGTGAAAATTCACAAGAACAATCTTAGAGAGAAAAGGAGCTGAAGCCAAATCCTGCAGCAGCTTTGCCTTCTCAGTGGAGATGGCCCCGCCCTGAGTGGGACAAGAGGACAATGTAGCCATGGGAAGGGAGAAAAACAGAACACCACCAGCTTCTGCAGATGCTAAACAATTCCATAAGACTTGAGGCAAAAATCTAAATGGCCACTGACACCCTGCCCTGGAGCAGGTAGGGGAAAAAATGCTAGAGGAATAACCAGAAAAGCTAGAGGAAATGGGCTTTTCTCAAGGTGACATAGTAGCAACAATTACAAAGATCTGAGAAGTTAGAAAATATGTGTGCACCAGCAGTGGGGGGTTGCGGGGCGGGGAGGTACTCTGGCAGAGCAGGATGTTTTGTAATGTGAGTCAAAGAAGTTTGTGCTCCTGGGTTTCCTTGGAGAATATGGCCAGAGGGAGGGGTCTAGACAATATGTCTGTCCACCAGCCACAGAGGACAGACTGACAGCCACTCTGTCTGGCCTCCCTGAAGAAGGAAGTGAGACTGGGGCTCCTAAGGGACTTGTTCTGGCCCCACCATTTCTATTTCTAATGCAATATGGGGAAGGCCTAAGGGTTGAAAACCAAGAGGAAAGTCATTTTCTCAATAGAAAGGCAAGGTAAGAGAAGTGTGAAGATACTCGATGTAGTGCTACCTCTCTAAATGTCTTTTTTGGGTTCCACCAATTTTAAACGATTTTCACTTTGTTTTCTGATATCTCATTATAGGGTATTAATCATTACTCTTGTGGGTGCTTGAGGGAACCCAATATGCCTGTGCAGGGTCTTTCTAATGCAAACACTTTAATTTAGGACGTTTAGGAGAAGGAGAGAAGCAAGTAGACAGGATGCTTATGCTGCATCTCCTACAGAACTTACCCTGAACACAGGGCACTGAAAAGAGAACTGACGTGGTTCAAGCTTGTCTGGCAATAAAGCAGCAGATTCACACAGCAAATCTTAAATCACAAAGAATGCTCACGGGTAAACCTCGGGAGTTCCTGGAGCGAGTGATGGAATTTACTTCGCCTTCGATGAGATCACCAACACTGGCGCTGGAGTGTTTGCCTATTTTACTTTAATCGCTAGTAATTCGGTAAGGCCCCCTACCAGCAGTATCTGCTTTTGCCGTGTCCCTGACCCAAGATGCCATCTAGAGTCTAAGAAAGGAAGGAGGCAAAGCCCCAGGAAATGTCATATCATCCTGAAAAGCTTGCCTTGCAGAATCAGACCTGGCAGCCCACTGAACAGGGCTGCATTCACCTGCCTCCCTGTGGAGATACTCTCACCCCCAATTTCCTGCAAGGGAAATGGAATGCATTCGCCACAGGAAATGGGCAACTCAGAGTCCAGACTCCCCAGCACTTTCAGCTTCCTAAGAATTCCCGATAGCAGAGGGCTGGGTGTATATGTGGTCTGGACATTGCATCTTCTGTAAGGAAAAGCATGTGCAGGGACAAAAGGGGTCTTCCTACCGGGGCCCTCACTTTGTAGCTGGGAGATGTGAGGTTCCAAGAGGTTACGTGATTTACATGGGATCCTATTGATGCTATGACAGAGCAAAAGCCAGCGTGCTACGCTGAAGACCTAGAGCAAACATGGTTTTCTCTCCTGTGCCTTTCTAAGTAACATCCTTGGTCTCCCACTTGGTCTATTTGATTAGGGCTGGGAAAGGAGAAAGGGGCTAAGGAAAAAAGGGGGATGGTGAAAGTTTCTTTTTTCCTTCATTTTCTTACACTGCTTTGACACTGATAAGACTGACCGTCCTTTCTGTCAAAGTAATCACAGACACTTAATGCTAATCAAAACCCATGTTTTTCTTTTCTTAAAAAGTGACAGTTCAGGCTCTGCTATGTTACAAAATGCCTTCGTGTCAGTATGATAGCTAAGGAAACACATGGCCAGGATCAAACTTCTGTAAATCGGAAGGGAATAGTGAAAATAGAAAGGGGATAAATATTTAACTATGAAAATCAGCCTCTAAGTACCTAATAGTCTCAAATTTGATGTCAATAATGGAAAAAACACGGGAGAGGGAGGTCAGGCAAAAGACAATGCACAGGACAAAAGCCAGCCCTGGTCCCCAGACCAGTCACCCGGACTCAGAGCTCAAACACGGTATTTTCCAGAGGTCACTGGCGTGCCTGTCGCCCAGCAGGCCCTGCCCTGCAGCTGAGAGTACCTACCAGTGTTTCCAGCTTGGCAGCCGCCCAATAACCAGAACAATGATTGCCTTTCTCTTGCCACAATAATGCTGTCGAGTTCATCAGAGATCCATTTTGTATTTTTCATTGAGTTCAAAGCATGCTGTCTCTCCTTCAGGAGAAATCCTATTGTGTTTTATATCGTTTTAAAAATAGTTGATCTACTCCCTTAGGGAAAATAGAAATGTTTTTGATGAAAAAGAAAAGAGCTATTTGGAGAGCCTCATTATTTATCTGACGTAAAAAAAAAAAAATCACAAGTATATATACGTGTGTGTGTGTGTATATGTGTGTGTGTGTAAGTCTACACCTATGAAACGGTACAGGCATGAGTCCATATATTTCTCAGTTTACTGGAAAACAGCTCTGGTACCATAATAAAGCCTTATACTTTGCCATTCATTCATTCACTCACTCACCTAATATATATTTACTGAGCATTTACTATGTGTTCTGAACATTGAGGACACAGCAGTTAATAAGATAGAAAATGGAGCTAATGCAGAGGAGGCCAAGAACAAATAAGTAAATATGACAATTCCAGAGGGTGATAAGCTCTCTGAAGGAAAGACAGGGTGGGGTGGTCAGCTCAGAGCCCATCTGGCTGACAAGAAAGAGCCGGTGCCTGTGTAGAGGTAGGCAGGAGATTGGGCAAGGAAAAGGCCCTGGGGTTAGAGCAAGTTTGACAAATTTGGGAGAAAGAGCTCTAGCGAGGATTGAGAACAATAATATCTATTGTGGTAAAGACTTCGTAGGATGATAATTGCAAGAGAACATGATGAACTGCAAAGCAACACCATTGAAAAGTATTATTTGGCTGTGCTACAACATTGTATTATCACATAAAAAACGATTAGGGTGAGAACTGTGTGTTTCAGTTTTCATCTTCTACTCAAGTGAAAAGAACCAGGCTCTCGAGAAGCCCTTTTCAGGGGTGGCATCACCATCATGCCAAATACGGATCTCACATACCTGGAATCCTATTGAGCGTCACCCAGAAATGCTCATCAGGACTGAAAGTGTCCTTGGACCACTGGAGCAGATCAACAGCCCGTGGGTCACGGAGAACAAAGTTGGAAAATTCTCTTGACAGAGCCACGTAGGCAGAGCCAAAGTAAATGGTGAGGTTATGGGGGGGAGGCGGCTTCAGAGCTGTGGTTCTTATCACATAGGAAAGCTCTTTGCCCAGATGCTCTCGGTGGACGTATTTAGTCCGTCCAATTGCATGCGCTGGAGGCAGCACCCCCGGGGTAATGTTTTTCCCTTTGAATCCTTTCAGATGCTGAACTATTTCCTTGTTGGTTTTCAGGGGGAAATCTTGTCCACAGGTGTTGATGGCATACTTCCATGGGACCTCGGAGGCCACCAGGTCTCTCAGGCAGTTCAGGTCCGCCTGGAGCCTGGAGATCCCACCATAGACAACCGGCTCCATCTTGGAAGCCAGAAAGGCATTGGGGAAGCAGCTCAGCAATTGCTCCACTGCATCTTTAAATTCAGCTGTTGCCTTTTCGTCCACATGAACGCAGTAGACATTTTGGGGCATGTAAATAGCTCTGAAGAGCCTTACAAAGGTATCAAAATTGTGATGGATGACCATGACATATGCCAAAGGGAATCCAGCCTCTTCTTCGGATAACGGGGCTGTGATGTAATGGCTCTGGGTCAGATATTCTCTGCAAGAAGACTTCTGATATATCATTAGTTTGTCTCGCCACAGGAAAGGTGTTTTGCCTTTGATAAAGGATGCGCAAACTTGAGTCAGCATCAGAGTGTCCGAATTATTCAGCCTCTGGAAGCTTTGCTCTCCCCCAAATATGAACACATAGAACACGATAAAAATTATGACACAAGAGACAGAAACTATAAAAAGGTAACGCATCGATGAAGACATGCCTCACAGAAGAGCAAGATTTCAAAGACGGTGGAAATCTGTAAATCTTTTCCCAAACTTACTTTTTCCTCTGAGTTCTTATTTTGGTGCATGCTCCAGCCATTTGTACCCTGAAGGAGACGCTGGGAATTTATTCCGTTTCATGCCGGGAGGCCAGGTGCAGGCTCTGTCCCCATGCTGATATTAGCAACTGATCCCGCCTGGTTCTCTGCCTCTCTCAAAACGCCTTTGTCTAAACCCCAGTAGCAGGTTCTTAAGCCCAGCCTTGCTCCCTCCCTCTGCTTCCGGGCTTGCATCTGCGAGCTGTTTCACTAAAACTCTGCTAACTGCTCTCCCCTGCAGATTTAGTTTCTCAGATCTCTTTTCTTTCATTTCCCATTCCCCCGCCTCTCCTTCTCTCCCCGCCCCTTGTTATTGCCATTCAGGGAATTAGCACAGTGAAAGCCAAAGTTGAAATGATGTGTCCTGGCAGGCATGTGTTTCCTCCTAGTCATCCGACTGGCTGCGGCACTCACCCCTCTCGCTGCTCAGGGCAGTGATCCATACATAACCTGGTCCCTCGGCTCTCCCAGTGTGACCCACGGGGTATAATGTAGCCTCCACTCTCAAATATGCTGCTTCAATGAAAAAAAAAATGACTGAGGTGACAAGGAAAATAAAGCTCATCCATCCTGGCTCCTCCGAGAAGCTTTCCTGCCCCGCCCTACCATGCTCAGCTCCAGTCCTGGGGGATCTGAACGGCAGGGATCCTGGCCCTGTGACTTTGGGATCAGGTGACAGTGCCTCTTCCCCCCACTTCCAGCATCCACCGTGGGGCCTGTCACAGAATGTTGGGGTCACAGGAACAAGTTCGAGCTTCATACCCTGATACAGATGAGACCTTAAAGCTTTACTTGAATCCTGGCCACAAGTAACAGTTCAGATTAGGGGACCTTGGGGCTATTCCGGTTTTAACCACCCAAAGAGCATCATCAGACACTGTTCCTGCGCAGTTAAGTTTCTCAACCACCTAGGAGATGAATGTTGGTTTCCCTATTTGTAAATAATAGTGTTTTGGCTAAGGAGTACCAACCAAGCTCTTCCACTTAAAAGGTTCTTTTCTTCCACCGGTCCCTTTTCCACCAGTGCTTTTAAATGTAGATTCATATTATATTTTACTTAAAATGACTCTGAAGCACCAGTTTAACTACTAAATGCCTTCCCATTGCTCCTCACTATTTATCTGAACTAAATGCCTCAGTGCCTCCACCCTAGTCTCACAATGGAGACTGAGCCCACCCCATCCCATGAAGAAATCCTGTCCTTTAATGCACACTCTCTCCTTCCTTTTGACAAGTCTCTACCCTGCTGTTAAAGGACTAGAACAATACAGGTGTGGGGGTTGCCTGCTTTCAGTCAGCACCCACACCCACTGAAGAGCACGTGGCTCCCTGAGCACACGGTCCTGTATCCTTCTTCTCATGGTCATGCTCCCATTGCTCATTCTTCCAGCCTGGACTTTACTTTCCTCTCCTCCTTAAGACCCATCATAAATTACCTCTACGTAGTCTCCCCCATTGAACTTGTAGGTAAAGTGGAAAAAGAAAACGCAGCCATTATGTGGATAAAGCAGATCAATCTCATCCATAGTGTTTCTAAGGAGTAAAGCAAAGAAAACAACTGAGAGTTCATGATAACAGAAAATTCAATCCTAAGGTTCTCTTTTTCTAAATGATTCCTTTAAATATCAGGTTATTGTATGTTCTATTTCAAAACAACAGAGAGTAATTTCAGTCTCTAGTTTGGTAAAGCCTGTTGACTGAGAATGAGTGTTAAAATATTTACTGTTTGCCCTAGCTGCTTTGGCTCAATGGTTAGAGTGTTGGCCTGCGGACTGAAGGGTCCCGGGTTCTATTCCAGTCAAGGGCACACCTCGCTTGCCGGCTTGATCCCCCAGCCCCTGTCTGGGTGTGTGCAGGAGGCAACCAATTGATGTGACTCTCTCTGTCTCTCACTCTTGCTCTCCCTCCCTCCCTCCCTTGCACTCTCTCTAAAAGTCAATGGCAAAATAGTCGCCGGTGAGTATTAACAGAAGAGAAAAAATATATATTTGCAATTTGACCAAGTGCTCAGTATACAGATATATAAGTTAATTAGGCCAGTGGGGCTGTTCACATGATTATTTCCCACTGGCCAATAATACAGGGGTTCACTATACACAGGCATTAACAATGTTTCTATAGTAAGAAATGTAGACACTAGACAAATTAAGAACTTTCATGATACTTCTGTATTCAGTCCATTACCTCAAGTGCATTGTTTGTGTGCTGAAAATATACCTGTTTTTCCTCTCTGCCCTTTCGGCTGTCCTTGGGCCAACTTTCCCCACCCTCAGGTTCTGTTCTTAAGAAATCCCTATGGGAGAACTTTTTAAAAAACCTGTTGCTGCAAAGAGCAAGGCTGTTGCCTGTTACCTTTCCTTCCTCATAGGCATCTGGTCTGTGTATCTGAAATAGAACCTATGCAATTTTTTTGCTACTGAGACTGAACAACTCGGCCTCCCAACCTGCCTTCGGCTGCAGACAAGGACAGGGTTGACTCTCACAGCCCTGGCAACCGCACCTGTCCCTCGCTTTGTAAGCAGCTATTCCTGAACTAGCTAATTATTCTGGCTAGACATGTTTATGTACCTGGCTAGACATGCCCCCTTCCCAGGGCTACTCTTCATTCCATTTAGAAGACTTTAGTTTTTGTGCACTTTAAAGACATTTTTCCAGTTATGATACTATCTACACAGTTCCAAAATGAAGAGAGTGTCCTTTCTTCGAAATGATGGGAGACGCGTATCCCAGTGAAATAAAGAGATAATCAAAGGGGAGAAAGAGTCCTCCGACACTGGGCCCCTCCAGGCTTGTGTGTGAAAGGGCAGGGGAGCACGTGCCTGGCGCTGCGAGCCCTAGAGGAGGAGGCGGGGGAGCTGCATGGCTAGTGTGCTGCCTGCCAGGCTGCCAGGCCTGTGAGGGAAGCGGCAGGTGGTGGTGGAAGACCGTGTGTTGTGCTGAGAACTTGGATTTCATCCTCCTGCCAAAGGAGCACCAGCAAAGACTTTGGGTGGAGGGCTGCTCCCGGAAACATGTGCCAAGTGGAGGAGGAACAGGAGCAAAAGAAATAATGGTGGGAAAGTACAGGGCAGCCCATATATATGCATAATGCACACATGAATAATAATGAAAATATTAGATGTAAGTAAAGCCTCTTAAACTGTGAAGCAAAGGTGCTACCTACTCCTTAATTAATAATGTGTCCTAGAAACAATTCCAAGGCTTTTAGGCCTGTAGATATTAACAGAACATCAGATACTGCATATTGGTTGAGGTTTTTCTTAAATAAATGAAGATAGGGGAAAGATTTAAAGTCCCAGGGACATTATGGAATTCATGATTGGGAATTATAGGAAAGTCTAGACTTATTTTTCCAACACTTCAACTTTGTAATGTAGAAGTATGTACATTACCATATTTATACTATTTATTTACCTATTTATATGTGTTGAATGAATAAATGAATGAATGAATGGAGTCCACAACCCCCATGGTTCTAGGTGCCCATGGGTAAAAGAGCTCTCAATTAGAATTGGGAACAGAGCAACTGGTATCTCATATTTTGACAAACAATAACTCTGAACAGACTAGCCAGATAGAGTAAATGACAAAAAACATACAACTTTTAATCAAATTTCTGGGGGAAACCATGAAAAATGTGTTTCTTCTTGTTTGTCAAGAAAGGGTCATCCACTAATTCCCACAGTATTACTCACAGGGCCTGGTGCAAGTCACTCTCTACCGTTCACTGGTTATGTGATCTTAGATCCTGCTTGCTTCACCTTACTAAATAGGATGTTCTCTGCGGTGCCTTCCAGCTTCCATGAGCTGTGTAATTCGGTATGTGTGAGGTGAGTTCGCTAAGCACAGTGATGGAATTCAAGTGTGAGTACGGCCCCTGTCCTGTAGGACTCAAAATACATACAACAGAAAATATGACCAAATACACAAAACAGGAAAGACTATGGGTAAGTTCCAAACCAGAGGTTATCTACTAAATGTCATGGGAGCTCAGAGGACAAAGATGGTTAGAAATGGAGCTTGACTGGTTAGAAAGGGCTTTGCTGGTTAGATTCAGACATGTAGAGCATGCAGGAGGTGGTCCAGTTGGAGAAATCATAAGAGAGCAAGAACACAAAAACTGGAAAGCAAAGTAGAGAACCTTCCTGGGAAGAATTGTGAATTGGAGCTTCTCGATTCACATGGCAACAGAGAAAACTGTTCATATCAGTAAGCCATTAACTCACAGTGCCAGTCAGGCTGAGGGTGAACTCCAGGAGTGCCGGACGTGGCCTCCTGTTCCTATTACAGCCCCGCAACTCGACGACGAGGCCTGTGTTCACTGTGTGTTGAATGGGTCCAGAATCATCTGGGCATTTGAAAATGTAATTTTCAACTACAAAGAAAAGGAGTGTTCAAAACCATGTTTACATAAGCTTTCAATTTATATATTAGAATAGCATGGGCTAAGGCCTCCGTGATTTTTTTTCGTTAAGCCAATTTCTAGTTATCCGGAAGTATAGTTTTACTGTAACTGCAGGCGTTTTCATCTCTTCCCCTTCGGTGTCCGCCTACAGAGACCTAACTATAAACACACATGAGCATTGACCTCTATTCGCACCTTCTTGTGCATCTTACCTTTGTTTAATTGCATGTACTAATTCAAACTTCATTATTCTTTCATAATTGTTCTGGGACTTGTTTTTCCATTCTCAATTAACTGCCATCCTTTAGTCGGGAAAGAAATTGAGGGGACACAGGCTTGAGCAGAAATGCTAGCTTTATAATGTTAAATAACAGCAAAATGATCGCTTAAAGGACTGGCTCTGATAGACTTTGTTGAAGTAGCATCCAGAGGTGAAGTAATATTTGCAGAAAGGTTAGCTAAGTGAGGTGAGATTGTATCAGTTCTTGGGCTCACTGATGGCTGTTCCTTGAAAGACCATTTCTGCGTGATTTGCTTTGTGATTATAGCATGTCAAATGAGTCATGCTTAATTATAAAATATCAGGATTACTTTTTCCCCTTGAACTAGGAATAATTCACCAGAAAGGACAGCTACGTGAGTAATTCTGTCCTGTGTAGCCCGATGGTTTGTAGATGGAGCCTTTTTTTTTGTTGTTGTTCTTCTCTTTTTAAATAATGATGACCATGATGTTAAAGAGGAGAAGGAAGGAGACATTTCCAAGCACACCTTTAACTGAAATGATAATTCTCCCATAACTGAGTGTCCTCCACTGGGGGTTACTGGGAAAAATCCTCCTTCTCCTGGGACCCAATCATTTTTACTTTCTATACCATTCATCTAATTAGCAACAGAAGGAGTTGTTGTCTAGATCACAAGACCCAAAACATTATTTCAAATTCTCACCTTAGAGAAGGGGAAGGCGTTTAATATACAGAATTGTAAAGGCCAAGGTGGCAGGTCCAGAAGGTGATCATGCTAGATCATAGCATGGTACTGTGAGCTGAAGTGATCTGCATCTGATTTTCTTGTAACAAAGGTATCATGGAAACACTTCCTGGATGCTAAGAGAGCTAGGCAAATACTTGCAAAAAACAGTGTACACAGATTCAAATAGACACATTCAAAGCACGCACAGATAGGCAGCAATATTCTGGTATTATAAATGTAGCAATTAGAAATATGAAGAATCTGAAATTTAGGGCATTAGAAAATGAAAAATAAATTACCCAAAATAAGTCACAGCCAATTATCATTTCAAGATGTGGACGTTAATAGCTTAACCTTAGCAGAATAACTGACTCTATTGTTTTACCAAAACATTTGTTTTCAAAATTATTCAGCCAAACTAGGGGTGTCTACAGCTTGGGGATAAGAATAGTTTAGATTGCCCTGGCCAAATTGCTCAGTGGTTAGAGTGTCGGCCCAAGGACTGAAAGCTCATGGGTTCAATTCCGGTTGAGAGTAGGCTTGATACCTGGCACCAGTCAGGTTGTGTGCATGAGGCAACTATCAATGTGTCTCTCTCACATCCATGTTTTTCTCTCTTTGTCTCTCCCCCTCCCTTCCACTCGCTCTAAAAATCAATGAAAAAATATCCTTGGATGAGGATTCCCCCCCACACCTCCCCCCCCAAAAAAAAGTTTAGATCAAAAGTTTGCAAACTTCTGTTTTACATTTCATCACCAGAAGGGTTTGTTAAAAATACAGGTTACAGCCCTAGCCAGTTTGGCTGAGTGGATAGAGTGCCGGCCTGCAGACTGAAGGGTCCTGGTTTGATTCCGGTCAAGGGCACATGCCCGGTTTGTGGGCTCGATCCCCAGTAGGGGGTGTGCAGGAAGCAGACAATCAATGATTCTCTCTCATCATTGATGTTTCTATCTCCCTTTCTCTTCCTCTCTGGGGAAAAATAAAATAAAATACAGGTTACAGGGCTCTGACCCAAGAGGTCAGTAGTTTCAGATGGAACTTAATAATTTGCTTTTCTAACAAGGAATTAGGACCAAAGTTTGAGAACCAATGGATCAGAAAGCAAAATTCTTTGATTTTTTTTCCTCAATGACCACACTTGATCTATTTTCCCATGACTAGGCAATTTACTGTATAATAAAACAACCAATGTTTGGCATGAACCAGCCTATACAATTTGGAAATGCTTAATAAACATGAACTCAAATGGTGGATGATTGCCCTGGTCAGTTTTATAAGTAAACATATAAAATTTACTATAGAAAGCAATTAGTACGCCTAGGAAGAATGAAAGAAATGAATATACAGAAAAGGCTCTTATTTAAATGAGAAAAATCCTAGGAGCAAGTTTTCCTGCCCCGAATGCAGTCTCTAATTTACTGTACACAGCAAGCACACCTGGGCATAATCCCAGTCTTTCACAAAATGTGGAATAGGACTACTTACTGACAAACTACTTACTGATGTTTTGAGGATCTAGTGGGCCATAAGCTGAATGAGAGGAAGATGTAGAAGAAGAGTCAAAAAAACAAAAAATAAAAATAAAAAAGAGAAAAAGGCTGAAAATACCAACTACTGGTGCAGACGTGGAACAACCTGAATGCTCATGTGCTGCTTGTGGAAGTGTGAATTGGTTCAACTCTGAAAAACCGCAGTCTCTACTGAGCATGGGCTCATCCTGTGACCCAGACATTCCATTCCCATGTATTTAAGTCAACAGAAATGTGTACATGCTTCCGAAAGGACTTACAGCTCAATATTCGCTCCAGCCATACTCATAACAGACCCAAACTCCCACCAACAGTTACTACAGATCAGGGCTTCTCAACCTTGGCACTATTGGCATTGGGGGCAGAATAAGCTTGTGGGTGCTTTCTGTGTATTTTAGGAGGTTTAGTGACATCCCTGGCCTCTACCACTAAATGCTAGTAGCACCCCTTGCCCCCCACCCAAGTAGTGACAATCATAAATGTCTTCAGATGTTGCCAAATGTTCCCTGGGGGTGGGGGGACAAAATCACCCCTCCTCACCCCTCCACCTCCTTCTCTCTGCACAGCAATGAAAATGAATAAATATTAATACCTGCAACAACATCGAAAGTAAATCTCACAAACATAATATGAATCAAAAAACACAAGACCAAAAAAAAAAGAGTACAGGTTGTATATTTCCATTTATGTAAAGGACAAGAAGCAAAGTAATCTATGGTGTTAGGCATGAGGTAGTGCCTGGGATGCTAGTCATGTTCTTTGTTTTGATGTGGGTTATATGGGTGTGTTCATTTATGGAAATGCATCAAGCTGAATACTAATATTATGTGCACTTTTCTATGTTATATACTATTTCACCAAAGATGATTGAATGAATGAATGAGTGAATGAAGGAGTTATGGTTCTCCCAAGAAAACCCTTCCAGGGGAGTCTTCAAGGTGAGTGGGGATCAGGAGTCTTCCTTAAATAACTGATATTTATGGCATTACTTATGACCAGATACTCTGCAGTACCATATACATCACTTCTTCTTTAAGCAGTCTGACTGCTAAGGGTGTTTCTACTTTGGTTCCTGACACCAGCCACCCTCGGCCACTACTCAACAACCACTCCTTTCTACCAGTGAGCAATGTTCAGAAGAAACGGAGCTAAAAGAAAACAGAACAGGACGTCAAAACTTAATTCAAAAACCCTTTGTGCTCATCAACACAGAACTGAGCGCCAGCTGTTAAGGGACTTGTCAGCTAGATCAGATAAGGATGGAAGAAGCCCTGCTCTGACAAACAGAATGTATGTTACAACAGGGTACCAAGAAGTATGAATGACAAAGCTTACTGCTGGCATTAGGGGTTATCACCTCACTTGCCCAATGAGGAAACTGAGACTCAGAAGGTCACTGCTCTCCCAGGGAACCTTCCTGCCCAGGGTCACTGAGAAGGGCTGGCCCAGGACTTGAATATGAGCAGCTCTGCTCCAGAGCTCTTGCTCTCAGTCACTGTGCCGTCCTGTGCCCAGAAATGTCTAGGCCGTAGCACCCAGATCCGCTTCCTGGAGAAAACATGAGAAATAATGAGAGCTGTTCACATTCAGTAAGACACATGCATTCCTTTTACCAGCACTCCTTTTCTTTCTCTCACATTTAATCAATAGACATGTGTTGAAAAGACACCTAAGCCTGAAGCACTGTGACATTTCTTTTCCATTCCTGCCAACATCTTTTCTGTATTGTTCAGAAAACCATGTGGACAAATCTTTTCCTTCCAGCTATTATTAGAATTGACTTCCAAATTCCATCTCCCCAGCTCCCTCTTCAGGTGATCACATTTCTGCATGGTCTGACCAGTCACAAGCAGAGGGCCTGATCCAGGGGATACCTTGGCCCATGCAAAACTGGGTTCTAGAAGGCCTGGCTCTGTCCAGAGTACTTTTTCTAAGTCTCTCTTGATTAGCCTAATTTGAGTATGCTGCCTGTTTTCTTGCTGGGGTCCTGACTGATACAATAATAAAAGATAACATTGAGATAATACTTATCAGGTGCTGGGTATTTGGTCAACATTTCATGTTGATTACTTTTTAATGTTTACAACAACCCTATCCTATCTAATAAAAGAGTAATATGCAAATTAACCATCACTCCGCTACACCAATAAGCCATACTCACCAGCCATGCCCACCAGCCAATCAGGAGCGAGTATGCAAATTAACCCAACCAATATGGTTTCCCCGGCGATGGAGGAAGCCAAGCTTTCTGCACACCCTGGCAGGCCCAGGCCTCCACATAAGGCTATAAAGTTTCAATTTTAGAAGATACATAAATCCCAACAGAAATGGCTGTCACCAGGGAACAAGCAGAAGGCTTGGCTCTGCTCCAGGCTACAAAGTTTCAATTGTAGAAGATAAATAAATCCCAGATCCCAGGGCCTCTGGTTGGGTCGCCGGGGGGCATGGCTGGCCTGCAAACAACCACAGGCCCCTTGCCCAGGCCGCCCCATGCCCCAAGGGAACCCCCACCCTGATCTGGGACACCCTTCAGGGCAAACCAGCTGGCCCCCACCCATGCACCAGGCCTCTATCCTATCTAATAAAAGAGTAATATGCAGATTGACCGTCACTCCAACACACAAAATGGCTGGCCCCATGTGGTCAAAGATCCTGCCCCCATGTGGACACAAGATGGCCACCATAAGATGGCTAGCAGGGGAGGGCAGTTAGGGGTGACCAGGCTGGCAGAGGAGGGAAATTGGGGGCAAACAGGCTGGCAGGAGAGCAGTTAGACATCAATCAGGCTGGCAGGGGAGTGGTTAGGTGGTGATCAGCCTAGCAGACAGAGGCAGTTAGGGGCAATCAGGAAGGCAGGCAGGAAAGCAGTTGGGAGCCAGCAGTCCTGGATTGTGAGAGGAATGTCCGACTGCCCGTTTAGGCCCGATACCACTGGGACAGGCAGTTGGACATCCCTTGAGAGGTCCCAGATTGGAGAGGGTGCAGGCTGGGCTGAAGGACACCCCCCCATGCATGAATTTCATGCACCGGGCCTCTAGTCTATATAAAGAGCCAGGGTCCATAATGTTCAAAACGACCGAAGGGACGAATGAATGCCCAGCTGCACACACATCAGGCTCAGGTGGGCGGGGACTGCTGAGTGGGCTGAACTTCTCTCTCTCCGAGCCTTGCCAGCAGCCACGCCTCTCTCTCTCTCTCCCTTTCTCCGAGAGGTCAGCAGTTCAGCCCACTCACCAGCAGCCTGGGGCTGCTGCTGATCAGCCCTGTCTCTCTGATCAGGCCCAGAGAGGCTAACTGGCATAGAAACCAACCAATCAGAACCAAATCTAGGTGAACTGCGAGGAGCCAATGGCTGCCTGGGAGGTGGAGCTTTTGATGCTGACTGGCATAGAAACCGACCAATCAGAACCTAATCTGGGTGAACTGCAAAGGCAGAACCGAAGGTGGGACTGAGGAAGGGTTTTAAGGGCAACAGCTGTTTGGTGTAAGGTGTAAGAAAGTGGTTCAATTTTTTAATGACAGGTTGGCAGTATAATGCATATAGCTGGCTGTCAGTCCAGATACAGGGATTATGTATTTTTGTCTACCAAGAGCATCTCCTCCTGCTGAAAAAGGCTCCCCCTCCCCATCTAAGCAATCCTATCCTATATTATCTATCTATACTAATAAAAGGGTAATATGCTAATTAGACTGGGTCAACCAGCCATCTTCCGGACATCCAACTTCCTTCCAGACAAAGCCATGGTGGTGGGGGCCAAGGCAGGGGCACTTAGGGGCAATCAGGCAGGCAGAGGCATTTAGGGGTTAGATCAGGCTGGCAGGGGAAGGCTGTTGGTGATGAGATCAGGTCAACAGGGGAGGGCATTTGGGGGCAAGATCAGGCTGGCAGGGCAGGGCAGTTGGGGGTGAGATCAGGCCAGCATGGGAGGGCAGTTAGGGGCGATCAGGCAGGCAGGCAGGTGAGTGGTTAGGAGCCAGCAGTCCCAGATCCCACAGGGATCAGGCCTAAACCGGCAGTCGGACATCCCCCAAGGGGTTCCTGATTAGAGAGGGTGCAGACTGGGCTTAGGGGAATTTCCCCCCCCCCGCCCCCATGCATGAATTTTGTGCACTGGGCCACTAGTAAAGTAAAAACACAATTATTAGCCCCATTTTACAGATAAGCAAGCAAGACTTTATTACCTATGAATGAGTGAATAAGGTCATGAACTCAGGTAGCATTAAAGCAGAACTTTGAATTTATACACTTATATACTTAACTGCCTTCTAATACAAATAGATTTATAAAGGTACTTAAATTCATTCAGAGCACCTTCTTTCTTCCCAGGGACCAAGGCTATAGCTGGTGAGAGGTAGATCTGCATGTCTTGGGGATAAGAATAGTTTAAATTGCCAAGTACCATCGGGAGGACTGAGACAATACGTGAATGTACTGAGGTTAATGGGAGCCAGGTTCCTCACTGCTGGAGAAGGAAGTGGAGAGCATAGACCCATGTTGTTGGATTAGAAATAGAGATAGTGTGAAATTGTGGTTTTTAATATATTTTTTAAAAATTAAAATATAGATGGGTATGCATGAGTAAATGTGTGAGATGAGACAATGTGTGAGTTGGAGTACATGTTTGAGAATGCACATGTCTGAGTGTGTGTCATTGTGTATACAGATGTGTACACATACATGTATTTTTTTCTAGCTTTGAACCCTGATGGTCATAGAATTAATAATGCCCTTGAATGCCCAGATCTCCATTTTGATAGGAAGGAGTATGCAATTAGAATAGAATCACAGTTGATTAATACCTATTCCCTACACTAACTATAGATTTTTCTTATAGAACCTGGTTAACTGTGGAGCACATGTTGTAAGAAGAAACACACAGTCCTAAAGATAAGTGGCCTTGAAAGAAGATACATTTGAAAGTAGATCAAGAGCAAAACATGCCTGAAGGGAAAGAGATGTCTGAGGGCTAATCTTTCCAAGGACAATTATAGAAAGCACACCCTGGGAACTCATGTAGTTTTAGGTCCTCTCCCACCCTCTGACCCTATATGAGGGCTGGCTTGAGTGGAGATGCCAGAGCGGTTTCTCTCGGGGTATTATGCCTGGCAGTTCTCTTGGATCACCAGCCATCTGAATATAAACACACCACAAAGATTCAACCTTGTCTCTACTTGTTGACTCTGGTAGTGATAGGCAGTCGACTCTTTGTCTGGCTTCAGTTTATAAATATTATTCTCTACTAAATGGAATGAGGATTCCTTAAAGGAAATGGCTGACTCCAAGACAAGGGCAAGTTAAGTACAAGATTAACAGAACATCTCCTGGTGCTAAAAAGTAAGGAAGTACTCAAAGAATAATGGGGACATATTGAAAAGACACAGAAAACAGCTTGAAGGAGCCCTACAGGTCAGGTCTGGGACAGTTGAGCACAAAATAAGTATAAATAGTAATGAATTATAATTCATTGAGTAAAATGGGAATTCATATCCATAGGGATAAATATAAATAAATAAACAAACAAGGCAAGTAAGCACATGGGGAGAAGAGAAGGCTCTACCTTATTGGTGAATATCAACTAATAATCATAGAAGGATGGAGTTAGAAAAAAAACCACAACTTGGCAATCACATGGTAATAATTGGGTCAGGCAAGAACCATCAGTGAATGGTAGAACTGGAGAGTAAACATTTGATGAAGGACAGGATATCTAAATAGTCTCAAAGTGTCTGCCTACAAAATACTTAGTAATTAGTTAGTAGTAAATACAAAATACAAATTTGTCAGGTACCATCTTAATGAAATGGCAAAAGTTAATATTGCCACTATTAGAACGAAGCAGCAGGCATGCTTCTACAGCATTATTTCTCTGGCATCTTTGCCCAAAAGGCATAACTTCAATCTCGTCATGAGGAAACATCAGACCTGCACCCTCAAACATGATGAAACCTTGAAAGTCACAGACTGAGAAATTATTCCAAATTAGAAGAGACTAAAGAGATATGACAAGTAAGTGTAGTTTGAGATCCTTAATGAGACCCTAATTTTATGAAAGACATTATCAGTACAACCAGTGATACTGGAATACAATGTGTGGATTAAAGAGAAATGCTGTATCACTTGATGATTGTACTATGGTTATGCAAGAAAGTATCTCTGTTGGTAGTGTTAGGAAATATACTGGTAAAATGTTATAGGTTGGGAAATGTGGTAAAGGTTATAGGAAAGCTCTTTACCTCTACTTATAAGTATAGTAATTTTGAAATTAGTTTAAAATAAAAGGTTGAAAACTCATTAAGATCTTTAAACATTTTCTATATATTCAAAGAGTAGTATTTTTATTAAATACATTGCTTCAGCCATGGGGACTTCTGAAAGGCAGCATGGTAGATTAGGCTGATCATAAATTAGGGGTCAGAGAAACCAAAATGGTGGCATAGGTAAGCACCTAAACTGCTGCCTCGCACAACAATTTCAAAACTACAACTAAAAGACAGAACAGACACCATCCAGAACCACAGGAAAGCTGGCTGAGTGGAAATTCTACAACTAGAAGGAAAGAGAAAAGCTCACAGAGAATTGGAGGAACGGCAAAGGGTTGAGATACGGCAAAGGATCTTTGTGCGCACAGAGAGGAAGGGCGGCTGAGAGCCTGGCTGACTTTCTCTGGCGGGAGGGGGAAGGAAGCCCCCGACTGCACTGAACCCCAGTTCCGGCTGCACTGAACCCCAGTTCTGGGTGAAACCCTGTGGACCCAGGCTCATACAGGGGGAGTCTGGACTGTCAGGTAGAGAGAAAGGCACTTGGAGACTCGGAGACCCGGGGGAGACCCGGGGGAGACCCGGGGGAGACCCGGGGGAGCCCCAGCGGCCAGGGGTCTGGAGGCGCGCGTGCGAATGCGCACAAAGACTGTGGAGGTTGCCACAGGCTTTCCCTAGTGGAAGGGAGTCGGAAGCTCCTGACTGTACTGAGCCCCAGTTCTGACTGCACTGAACCCCGGTGAGCGTGGGTCCCCAAGGGCTTGGGGACCCACGCTCTTACGGGGGGAATCTGGACTCTTGGGCGGAGGCTCGGGAAGCGGGGAAGGCAGAGGTCTGGAGGCGTGCATGCGTGTGCAAGGGCAAGGCTGACGGGAAGCCAAGACTGTCTGCTCTGCCCTGAGACTCCACCCCATCCAAGATGAGCACCGAGGCTTTTGCAATTTGGCAAGTCTAATCCTATAAGCCTGTCTCCAGCACTGAACTTCTCCCAGCGTAGACACAGCTGATCTTCACAGCCAACTGTCCTTGAGGTCAATTCCTCCCAGTGATACCAACAACAATCAAGACTTAACTACAACAAGGCTGTACACACAGTCCACAAAGGGGTGCACCAAGAGTGTCCACCTCAGGTTAACTGGGGAAGCCGACCCACTGGGCCATATAGGAAACTTAGCACACAAAGCAACCCTACCAACTCAGGGAAGCAGTGAAAATGCGGCGACAAAGAAATAGATCACAAACTAAAGAAATGGAGGAAAACAAATGACTGGCTATAGAATTCAAAACCACGGTTATAAAGCTTTTCAAGAATATCCTAGAAAAGGCCGACAAATATAATGAGACCCTCGAAGATATGAAAAAAGACCAACTAGAAATTAAACATACACTGACTGAAATAAAAAATATTATTCAGAGACCCAACAACAGATTAGAGGAACACAAGAATCAAGTCAAAGAACTGAAATACAAAGAAGCAAAAAACACTCAACCAAAAAAGCAAAAAGCAAAAAAAATCCAAAAAGTTGAAGATAGTGTAAGAAGCCTCTGGGACAACTTCAAGCGTACCAACATCCGAATTATGGGGGTGCCAGAAGAAGAGAGAGAGCAAGATAATGAAAACCTATTTGAAGAAATAATGACTGAAAACTTCCCCCACCTGGTGAAAGAAATAGACTTACAAGTCCAGAAAGCACACAGAACCCCAAACAAAAGGAATCCAAAGAGGACCACATCAAGACACATCATAATTAAAATGCCAAGAGCAAAAGACAAAGAGAGAATATTAAAAGGAGCAAGAGAAAAACAGTTAATCACCTACAAGGGAGCACCCATACGATTGTCAGCTGATTTCTCAACAGAAACTATGCAGGCCAGATGGGAGTGGCAGGAAATTTTCAAAGTGATGAATAGCAAGAACCTACAACCAAGATTACTCTACCCAGCAAAGCTATCATTCAGAATGGAAGGTCAGATAAAGAGCTTCACAGATAAGAAAAAGCTAAAGGAGTTCATCACCACCAAACCAGTATTATATGAAATGCTGAAAGGTATTCTTTAAGAAGAGGAAGAAGAAAAAAGTAAAGATAAAAATTATGAACAACAAATACATATCTATCAACAAGGGAACCTAAAAATCAAGTGAATTAAAAACCTGAGGAACAGAATAATCTGGTGAATATAGTAGAATCAGGGCCATAGAAAGGGAGTGGACTGATAATTCTCAGGGGGAAAGTGGTATGGGGGGGGGGGTGCAGGAAAAGACTGGAGAAAAATCATACACCTATGGATGAGGACAGTGGGGGGAAGACAAGGGCAGAAGGTGGAGTGGAAACCGGGTGGAGGGGAGCTATGAGGGGGAAAAGGAGAAACAATTGTAATAATCTGAGTAAAGATTTATTTAAAAATAAATAAATAAATAAATAAAAATAAATTGGGGGTCAGGCAAACCTAGATTAAATCATTCTACTGTGTGGAACCCTGGCTTCCTCATTTGCGAATTGGAGATGATAACATCTACCTCCTCAGAGGATTTCTGTGGGGCTTTAGTAACTTAATCAAATGAAGTATCATGTTGGGACTTTCTGCTCTCCCCTTGAGAAAACACTTGTGACATAGGACTTCTTCCACAGTGCCAGTATTGGAGCCATCTAGGATGTGAAAATAGCCCCTTCTGTACAATTAACATAGGCTACTCATTACAGCATGATTCTACCGAAAGATAGATGCTGGGTCACTGGATTCAGCTCTTCTCTACCTTTTCAAAAGAATTTTTAAAATTGATTTCAGAGAGAACAGGAGGGAGGGAGAGAGAGAGAGAGAGAGAGAGAGAGAGAAATATTAATGATGAGAGAGAATTATAGATTGGCTGCCTCCTACACCCCCCCACTGGGGATTGAGCCCACAGCCTAGGCATCTGCCCTGATTGGAATTAAACCATGACCGCCTGGTTGTTTGGTCAACGCTCAACCATTGAGCTACACTGGCTGGGCTCTTCTCTACCTTTTATGACCAAATGAAAACTTGCGCTTCTGAGATTTTGAAATCCAGTTTTAATTTGGGATGGTATATTAAGGAAGTACTTTTCAACAGTTTTCTCACCATGATATATTGAAAACCATCATTTGTCTGGCACCTATAAAAAATAATGGACAAAATTCTTTCAGCCAGAAGTGTCTGTCCAAAGGTTTCCAACTGCTCTGGGCCCCCAATTGCCCTCCCCTGCCAGTCTGCAACCACTGTCATGTGCCAGCGTGCACAGCCACAGCTGGGACAGTAAGCAATGAGCACAAAGCATAACAAGGAAAGAGCTGCCATTACAGGAAACAGATGGGAATGAACTAAAAGCACTCCACACATTTTGGAAAAAGGAGTTCTTTCTGGTTGCACCATGTATGAATGAGGATCTACGACAAGCATGTCAAACTCATGGCCTGCAGCCCACAGCAAATATTTTTGCAGCCCAGCCAATATAACGGTATGCAAGAAAAATTTAATAAATATTTTGTAACTTAATTTTTACAATATACTGCTATATATAATTATTAATAACTAGAGGCCTGGTGCACAAAATTCATGCACTGGGGGAGGGGGTGTCCCTCAGCCCAGCCTGCACCCTCTCCAATCTGGGATCCCTCTCACAATCTGGGACTGCTGGCTCCCAACCGCTCCTCTGCCTGCCTGCCAGCTTGATCACCCCCTAACCACTCCCCTGCCAGCCTGATCAATGCCTAACTGCTCCCCTGCCAGCCCGATTGCCCCAACTGCCCTCCCCTGCTGGCCCAGTCACTCCTAACTGCCCTCCCCTGTCAGCCTGGTCACCCACCAACTGTCCTCCCTTGCCGGCCTGGTCACCCCCAACTGCCCTCTCCTGCTGGCTATCTTGTGGCGGCCATCTTGGAGCACATGGGGGTGGCCATCTTGTGCGAGGGCGTGAGGGTCAATTTGCATATTACCTCTTTATTATATAGGATGAACTACAACGTTCGCTAATGACTGATTACTATAATCGTGTTGCATTAATTTCCCTTACACGCCTTATGCGCAGGCGCACCATTTCTCACCACTAATACTAGCAGCGAATGTTTTAGCAGCCAGTTGCCACATCATTAGTCTTGGACTGACTTGGTTGGTGTGCGCAACAGGAAATATTTCACTTTCGGAGAACAAGAAAAGTAGGTTTATTTGCATTCCACTTATTAATTTGAGCAGTTATTCAGTATCTGGTGAGTTAATGTTCAAGAAAAAATATTAATTTTTATTAAAATATTCTATTATTTTATGTTAATGATTACTCATTTATTTTAGCCCTTTGTATTCAGCATGTCTCTATTGAAATACACCTACGTTTCTATGAAAAATGAAGTGTTTGTTTTATTTTGCGGCCCAAATACACTTAAACCTTGTTTATTTGGCCCATGTTAACCTTCAAGTTTGACAGGATCTATGTATGAACTTTAGAACAAGCTCAGGTTTCTATTTTCTTATCAATAGTGACTTATCATAGCAATTAACTTCATTCTCAATTCTGCCTTGTCATTGATTTCTTTTCCCCTCCTATCTTAACTTTCCCTTTTATGGCTTCGAATCTGGAAAGAAAGAAAAGCCTTAAACCCTGTCTCTCACAGAGCTTGTGCTTGAGACGGAAGATGATGGAGTCTCACAGAGCAGAACTGCGTCCTGTAGAATCTCAAAGGCAAGGAAAAGAGCTGCACACCCCTCAGCATTCGGATGGACAGTTCTAGAAAGGTGGCTGGTTTACTTTTCATAAAAAATGTTCGGCTTTTTTCCCAAAGCTACACGGAGATTAGTTAAGATTGCAAAGGTGATAGGAATTTGGAGTTCGCTTCATTCCTAATAAGGAGAAAGCTGAACACATTTATGAATCATCTGAGGTAAAAACAACTGATTGTGAAAACCTGTCAGACACTGTCTAAATCTGTCAAGCTCAGTAACACAGGAATTCATATTTGAAGCAACAAACTGATGTGGATTAAACAAGCCCCTCCAAAGTTTCTAGGTGGCCAAATGTAGCTAGCACAGGCCAATCAATGCACACACGCAAATGGAGAACACAGCCAAGGAGCAAATTTTACAAAATAGAAGAAACAAAAAGTAAAAGCCATAAAAATACTAATTAGGACTCTGGCACAGCCCTTCATCTCACTGCTTAAAAAGCTGGGAGGATGAGGGCTGTGGACATAAAAGGGGCTCGGTAATAAATCTCACCAAAAGTAACCTCTCAGGGTGATCTGACCACGAATTCCTAACTGCGCAAGTCATGGTGAGCTGTCATGCCCCAGGCTTACAACTTCTTTAGTAAAAGGTTTATCTTTGCCTTAAGCAAGCCCTGTCCATTGTTTTTGTGCTTCTCCAGGTTAACACACTGCCTGCTTAGAACATCGTCCTGATGCACCGAGGCTGTGGTTTCGATTTCCTGTCAGGGCACATACAAGAAGCAACCAATGGATGTAAAAAGAAGTCAAGCAACAAATGGATGTTTTTCTCTCTCTCTCTCCCCGCTTCCTCTTCTTCTCTCTAAAAAATCATTTAAAAATGTGTTTTAAAAAATAAAATAAAATGCCTACTTATCAGACCCCACAGAAGTGTGACCACCAGAGAGAACATATAATCTTATGGACTATCCTGTAATCCAGCCCCTGTCTTGCTTTCTCCCACCTTCATGTAATCCTCTTCCCATTCTTAAAAGAAACTGCAAAACTGTTATTTTGTGGAGCACTTGAGATTTTGCTTCCCAGCAAATGTCGTCAGTTTGCTCAAATAAACTGTGATAAAAATTTTCTGTAGGTTTAGACGTTTCTTATGTTGACAGGATAAAGATAGTTGATTGGTTTTATTAGAAAGGAGGGAATTGCAATCATTTGATACTTAAAAGGAGGAGGACTTATAGTTTGCATAAAACCTCAGAAAAGGGATCAAATTATAGTAACTACATATTAGGACAGTATCGCAATTAAATGGGTTGCTTTACTTTTTGAATAAGGCTTAGCTAATTGCCTAGAGGAGGTAGAAACCTAAATTAACATTTTGGCCATGCAGTGTGTCCCTAATTCAATTTTAGACAATTTCATCTCTCCATCCGCTAAAGACACTTAGTCTTCTCCTAAGAAGATATGTCAATGACCACCAAGCACATGAAAAGATGTTCAACATCATTGTTCATTATGATACTGTTTTCATTTAACCCAGTTATTAATAACTGGAAAGGAGCAAAGGGAAGCTGCAAGTTGGACGCATGCCCGGTAAGGTCTGAATGACGTAGGAAAGGAGATTATTTGTTTGTCACACCTGGGAGCAGGTCACTGGCCAGAACAGGCTTGGCCACTGCAAAAGCACGAAATCTGAGATACATCAGCTCCTGAACAAATATAGTTCCCTCTCTTGGCCCTCTTCTCTCTTGCTGCTCGAGCCTGACTCCTGGCTTGCAGAGCTCTCAAACCCTGCACTTGCCCACAGGGCCCACAGGCATGTGGCCCCCATACAATGGACTGATGGGCTGGAATTAGTCTGATGCTGCCCTGGACCCAGCTTCACCATGGAAGGGAAACTCTGGATACTGGCTTTGCTTCTAGCTCTACTAAAGCCCCAGCTGCACCTTTTCCAGGACTGGTTTAGGGGAATGGGACTTTGGAAACCAAGGGATATAAGTTCATGCAAATAGAGCTTTCTACCACATCTCATCCTCTCATAGAGGCCTCCGGAAATTCTTATTCCATCAGCACCCGAGGAACCCCACTTCCACTAGCAACGGAATCCCATCCACTCAATTCTCCAATAATAACAATTAGAGAAATCAAAATCAAAATCACAGTGAGATATTCTTTTACACCCATTAGAATGGCTTCAGTAAAAAGACAGGCAATAACAAGCGTTGGTGAGAATGAGGAGTAATTGGAACACTCGTATACTGCTGTTGGAAATGTAAAATAGTGCCTTCGCTTTGGAAACCAGGTTGGCAGTTCCTTAAAATGTTAAACATAGATTTACCATATGAGCCAGCAATTTCACTCTTGGGACCTACCCAGGAAAAATGAAAATGTGTCTATACAAAGATTTGTTCAGGGATGTTCATAGCAGCATTATTCATAATGGCAAAAGAGTGGAAACAACCCACGTACCTGTCAGTGGATTAATGGATAAACAAAGTGTTTACCCATATAATAGAATAGTCATCCACAGAGAGGAGGCATACACTGATTCATGCTACATTGATGAACCTCAAAAATAGTCCACTATTTGGAAGGAGCCAGACATAAAAAAACATGATTCAATTTACTAGTATACAAAATGTCCAGAAAAGGCAAATCCATACAGAAAAGTAAGGGTTGGGAGTGAAAATGGAAAGTAGCTATAAATGGACATGAAGTTTCTTTAGGAGGTGATAAAAATATTCTAAAGTAGGTGCAGAGGCATGGAGGCATAGAACAGACCAACATATATCGGAGGGGAGGGGAGGGAGATGGAAAGAGATTAACCAAAGGACCTATATGAATTTGTGCATAACCAATGGACATAAACAATAGTGTGGAGACAGCCAAGGGCTGGGAGGAGGGGAGCAAAAGGGGGACATCATTAGGGGACATGACATCAGTAATACTGTCAACAATTTAAAAAATTAGATTGGAATCTTAGTTGCATGACTCTGTAAATATAATAAAAATCATTGAATTATACAGTTGAAATGGTTAAGTTGATGAATTTTACAGTGTGTGAATGATATACCTGAATTACATACCTCAGTTTGGGGGTATGTAAATAATATCACAATAAAGCTATTAACTTGGGAAAAAAATGTAAAACATCCAGTGCTGGACATTGCTAAGGACTCGTGATGATGGTCTACATACCTTCTAGAAAGGCTCTGTAAAACAGCCAGGAATTCTGTCGGTCTGTTGTAAGCTGTCAGTTGTTCTGGCGTAAGTGACCCCAAATCAGGACAGAGACCCCAACTGTATATTAAGGTTTGGCAGGTGACCCACACTCAGAAGCATGTGGTTCGTCATGCTCCAGCCAGGCATGACTCCTGCCCTTTGTTTTAAAGTAAATCCATCCCACATCACAAAGGTAATTTTTCTGTGCCCGTGGACCAGAACTACAGGAGATCAATTCCCACTGACTCAGTAGCTCCAGGAGTAGAAACTGTAAATAACTTTTGGAGATTATTAACTTTGCTCAATTCTGCTTCTGTACAATCTGCTTTCGTAAGATAGATCTACATTACAATCCTATGTCCAGCAGGATGTGGCTGGGAGCGACCCTGCGGGCTGCGCCCAGCCTTTGTAATTTAGAATTTAGAATAAAGGAAATCGCAAGGCTGATCAAACAGGCAACTTATGCTGTAACTACATTCTCCCATGCTTTGTAACTTTTGTAATTGCTTGTTCAACTGAAAATCTTCCATTATTGTGAGTAATGTAACTGACTTTTTGACCCAAGTTTAACCAATCAGGTTCTGCCAAATCCCCTGCGTGGGGGATAAAACTTGCTTGCTCCGAGTGTTCAGGGCTCGCGCTGCTTCCTGCTGTGTCAGTGGAGACGCGGGCCCGGGCTCGAGTTCGTAATAAAGGCTTCCTAAATTTCAATTTGGCTGCCCGGTGGTCTTCATTCGCGGGTCGCCCCACAACATTTGGGGCCCCCGGCGAGGTACCCAAGAGGAAGGAGAGAGGGACCCCCCAGAAGGGGCTGGAGGCTCTCCCTCCCGAGGGAAGAGAGAGGGACCCCCCAGAAGGGGCTGGAGGCTCTCCCTCCTTTCGGGGACCTTAGCCGGAGCATCAGCCTCTGGTGGTCTTATTCTGAATCCAGGGTTCGACCCCACAACACAGTGACTTGGAGAGAAGAAAACTTCTGGATTTGTATGAAAGCAACACCATATTTATTTTATATTAGCAACATAAGTGAATCACATTCAAGCTGAAGCCAAGCACCGTGCTGGTTGAGACTCGAGAAGATAGGAAGTTCAGGGGACCATCAGGCCTCTGCATTCTGTCATTCCACGATGCCCAAGCATCAAACCCTAACAAGAAGGTAAGGACTATCTGTGAGGTGAACAGAGCATGTGGGGCATGGAGGACAAAGGTCAACTCTGTTGGGGGTAGGGAGAGAGGGATGGGAAGGTGCGGGGGGGGGGGGGGGGGGGGGGGGCTGACCCAACAATGGAGGGTGTTGCTCAAAGATAATCAGGATGCCTCTGGGCAAAGAAGGGCCTAGGGAAAACTGGCATAAAAACCTAGAGGTGTGTTTGGAGTTTAGCAATTATACAGGGAATTCAAGTTGTAGCCAAATAAACTACATTTTCTGGATACTGTCATCAAAGCCTCTCCTGGCTAAAATGACTCTGGCAAATGTCCTTAGCTGCTAACTTTACTTTTCTAGACCTGAACTAAAATGTACAACTTCTATCTTCAAAAGGCGTAAAGAGGTTATGCTGACCTTATACAGTCAGATGACTAACAACTCCCACCGCCACCACCACTCCCTAAGTGTTTTCTAGGGCATTCAGCAAGGGTGGCCATGAATGTCTGCCCTTTAGAAAAGTAGGGGGGGGGGGGGGGAGACAGGAATCGAGGGCAGGATTCCTGCCCTGTAGAAGTAAAAACTGAACCAGAATTGAGAAAGAAGAAAATACACTTTGTGCAAAGCTGCAGGATAAATGTCTTTATTTGCTAAAGAAATATTTGTAGAAAGTATTAGGCAAGCAGAGTAATACTCCTTTCTCTCCCACTCCTTTCCTCCTTATTCAGCATTATATTGGAACCCCACAGAATGAGGAGGCTAGGCAAATGTCTAGTTCACATTCTCACCTCGGAGTGCGTGTAGTGGGGGAGGGGCAGAGATTCAAGCAAAGGGAGAGAGCCACACAAAGAGTGAGGACAGCGTGGAGGAGATGTTCTTACCCAAGCAAGAGCAGAAGTGGCTGCTTCTGTGGCCGAGGAAAGGGGCAGGGAAGGCTCCTCTGAGGAAGTGCCTTTTCTAGTGGGTCTTGAGAAGAGATTAGAATGAGCAGCAAAAGTAGAGCATTCTAGAACCAGGGGACAGGAGACCATTTGTTTCCAGACCAGTGTACAGTGACAGGGGGCGAGACTTTCAGCTAGTCACAGATGCTGCTTTCTAATAACAGGAGTGAGAAACCAACTGCCTAGGGCTCTACAGATATCACATTGCTAAGTACAGCTGCAGCTAAGGGCACCCTCTCTGGGCCACAAACCTGACTGCTAGCAAAAAATTATCTTTGCACCTTCAAAGCCACATGTTCCTGGGGTTTTTTGGTTACACACAGAAGTTTTAAATAATAGCATTAAAACCTCAAAAATAAACATTTAAGAAGTTAGTCTGCTCCTCCTCTGGACATTTTTAAAGAGTTCCTACAATGCACCAGGTACAATTTGTGTACTCTAATCCATCTAACAGTCCAACAAGAAGGGAGTTTATTCTTCAGATACAGATGAAGAATGAGTCTCAGAGAAATCAGGCCTCTTGCCCAGGACTGTCTGGCTTTAAATGCCATCAGCATATGGGAGCAACCATCACCCTCTACAGTGTAAACACATCTTGAGATCATTTGTTCAGCATACTCTACAGTCTGCAAAAGTCTGAAATGCATTCCAATCGATGACCACTGATTCCAGTTCAGTGGGGCCTACCCCTTCTTTTTTACATCCCTAAAAATTGGGGGGTTGGAGGCACTCTGCAACTGCCTCCAACCCCCCAACCTCTTCCACCCAGCCCCCACTGCCCCACATCCGGCAATCACCAGTCTGCTGTCTACATCCAGTTTTGTTTATTCATTTATTTTGTTTTTTACTCCAAATATTTGTATATGTTTTTATTGATTTCAGAGAGAGGAAGGGAGAGGAAGAGATAGAAACATCAATGATGAGAGAGAATCATTGATGGGCTGCTTCCTGCATGCCCCCCACTGAGGATCAAGCCTACAACCCAGGCATGTGTCCTGACGTGGAATCAAACCATGACCTCCTGGTCAATGCTCAACCACTGAGCCACACTGGCTGAGCTCATTGGTCAGTTTTTAAATCTTTAAATCCAAGAAACACAGAAAAATGAAACAAAGCCAATGAAAGTCACCAGCCACATGTATAAATGTTACTTTATATTGCGTTAAACCCAATACATTATTTAAACTAATTTCGCTCATTTATTTTTGTTTCTTTTAATGTGGCTACTAGAAAATCTCAAAATTACATTTGTGGCTCACATTGTATTTCCATTGGGTGGTGGTGTTCTAGGTCTCCATGAGGCCATTTCATTTGTGAGGTGTGGTGTGTGTTTTCCTGGCCTATTCCTTCTTTGAGAATCCTAGTTAGCCCCCCAATCATTGCGGGCTACTAGAACAATCTTAAAAATAACCAAAAACAAATAACTCATACCTCACATAGAAGGGCCCTTAAAACAGAAATGACCCAAATTTCCAACATAGCAGGAGTAACAAACAAATGGCCACCTAAACTTCCAGTTTTCTCCCCTTCTCATACCAAGTCCTGCACTCTGGCCACTCCAGGTCCTACAGGAGTCAGCTGTACCAGTGATTGGCCACAGCCTCCAGCAAGTATCCTTCATACATGCAACACGCAGAGTATTTCAAGGGCTCATTCTTTAAAATTTTTGAAACACATAGAGAAGTACATTTTGTGTTTTTTTTTTTTTTTTCATTTGCGTTGCTAACCTGTAACTGCCAAGCAGAGGTGTAAAAATCCAGTTCAAATAGATAAATAATGCTGAGAAGTGAGGGTGTTACTCTTTCTGTTCAATAAACTGATGAGATTTAGGATCATGGACTCTCATTTGGCCCAACACCGGATAAATGAGTTTCTTCCACAGCTGTTCTCCAGCTTCTGCTTCCACATATTCCTTGGGCTTATTCACCACTGAGAAGCTATCCATTCTAACCTCAGGTCAATGGGTTCTTTTATCTCCTACCACTGATCCTGGATTCTTCTTTCAAAACTAGAGTTGGTTCAATTTCTCTCTCACAAGCAAATCTTTATGTAAAGACAGTGATACCTCTTCAAGCCTTTTCCACATTAAACATCTTTTTTATTTGTCATTGATAATTTCTTAAAAAACAAAAAAAGTAGGGTTTGGCTTTTATCTTTCTTGGCTACTCTCTTTGTATTGTCAATGACTCCCTTTAATATATGGTTCCCAGACCCGAATACTATTCATCATATTTGGTCCAAGAAACACATAAGAGAGAAGTGGGGCTTTTACTTCCCCTATTCTGGACATTATAATTCCATATGAACAGCTATATGGTCAACCCCCCCCCCCGCCCCCGCCTCACTTTCTTGAGCCCTGATTTCTTCTTTCACTATTTAAAAGGTAATAAAAACACTGACTCAAAAAGATATATGCACCCCTATGTTCACTGCAGCATTATTTACAATAGCCAAGATACGGTAACCACCTGCATGTCCATTGATGGATGAATAGATAAAGAAATGTGGTGTAGCCCTGGCCAAGTAGCTCAGTTGATCAGAGCATCATCCCGATATGCCAAGGTTTCAGATTCCATCTCTGGTCAGGGCACATACAAGAAGCAACCAATGAATGCATAAATAAGTGGAACAACAAATCGATGTTTCTCTCCCTCCATCCATCCCCTTCCTCTCTCTCTCTCAAATCAATAAATAAACACTTTAAAAAAGAAAGAAAATGTCGAATATTATTCAGCCATAAAAAAGAAATCTTGAGAGAGAAGACCATGTGAGGATACAGGAAGAAGGCAGCATCTACAAACCAAGGAAAGAGGCCTCAGAAGAAACTAACCTGCCAGCACCTTTGTCTCTGACTTCCAGACTCCAGAAATGTGAGAGAATAAATTTATGATAGTTAAGTCAACCCACCTGTAGTACTTTGTAATAGCAGCCCAACCTAATACCAAATATCATTGATTTTTTTTAAAAGAAATCTTGCCATTTACAATAATATGGATGGACCTTAAGGGCATTATGCTATATGACATAAGTCAGAGAAAGACAAATACTATATGATCTTACTGATATGTGGAATCTAGAAAAAAGAAGCCAATTGAACTCACAGACTCAGGGAAGGTACTGGTGGTTGCCAGAATCAGGGTGCAGGGGGCATTAGACAATGAGGGTAGGGTGGGAGAAATGGGTGAAGAAACAATATAATATTAAGCCCTAGCTGGTTTGGCTCAGTGGATAGAGTGTCGGCCTGTGGACTGAAGGGTCCCAGGTTTGATTCCGGTCAAGGGCACATGCCTGGGTTGCAGACTCAATCCCCAGTAGGAGGTGTGCAGGAGGCAGCCAATCAATGATTCTCTCTCATCATTGATGTTTCTATCTCTATCCCCTTCTTCCTTCCTCTCTGAAATCAATAATATATATATATATATATGAAATAAATAAAAAAGACATTAGACATTAGAAAAAGAAAGAAACAATATAGTATTATTACTTAGAGTCACCATACTGTACCTTACATCCCAGGACTTATTTATTTTCAAACTGGAAATAAGTCCTGGGGATGTAAAGTACAGCACGGTGACTCTAGAGAATAATACTATAATGAATATTTAAAACCAGCTAAATTAATAATTCTTAAAAGGTCTTATCACAAGGCCCAACCGGTATGGCTCAAATGGTTGAGTGTCAACCTATGAATCAGGAGGTCATGGCTCAATTCCAGGTCAGGGTACATGCCTGGGTTGCAGGCTTGATCCCCAAAAGGGGGTATAGAGGATGCAGTTGATCAATGATTTTCTCTCATCATTAATGTTTCTATCTCTCCCTCTCCCTTCCTTTCTGAAATCAATAAGTTCTTATCACAAGAAAAAAAATTCTATCCTGTGTGGTGATGGATGCTAACTAGGCTTATTGTGGTGATCATTTTGTAATATGTACAAATATTGAATCATTATGTTGTACACCTGAAACTTATATAATGTTATGTCAATTATGTCTCAATTAAGGAGGAAGGAAGGAAAGACAGAGAAAGAAAGAAAGAAAGAAAGAAAGAAAGAAAGAAAGAAAGAAAGAAAGAAAGAAAGAAAGAAAATTAGTTGTTTTCTTGTTTTCCAGTGTTTGGCGGGGGGGGGGGGGGGGGGGGGGGGGGGGGGGGATAAAAAGCTTTGTAAGTCTATGAAGCTTTGCATACTAATATCTAAAACTAATGGCTATAATGAAGTTAATAGCCTGGCTGGCTATTCCTGAGAATCTCCTTAAGACTGAACCCATAAAGAGGCTAATCCACTCAGGAAGTCAGGCCTTCTGGGAATGGGCCTGGCCTTACATAGCTTTAAAAGCTCCAGGTGATTATAGCATGCATCCAGGAACCACTCTTCTCAAGAAACCACGAGCCTAATCCTCATATTGATTCAAGTGACTTTTCCCTTGACTCGTGACTCTGAATTTTTTATTTTGAATCCAATTAGCAGATTGAATCGGTTCACTGTAAACAACTTAAGATCATTCAAATCATTTGGAACTTGGGTCACAGGGAAAGAGGAGTTAATTTAGCAACAGCTGGGACTTAATTGAAATCAAGTTAAAAAGAACATCAGGCTTAGGAGCCCTGCTGTATAATTGGCACGGTCACTTACTAGCTGGGTAATGAGCACATCACGTAACTACACTAAAGTCTATAAAATGAAGGCACTGGTCTAGAAATCTTTAAGGTGCTCTAAATTCTGGCACAATTTCAGGACAGAACTTGCAAATAAAAAATTTAAAGTTGTACCCTGCTCTATTTGGAAAGAATGTGAATTTAGACACAGTAGCTTCAACAGGGCCAAAAATATGATTAAAATGTTCAAATTGTCATTCAAATTTAATTTATAATATCTATTCCCAATTATAAGTGTATCACACTGAAAGGAGAACTAGGTTTAATCTCATTTGCATAGCCAGTGTTCCCTCAGTCCCCTGCCCTGTGTCAAGGCTGCAGCACATGTTCGAAGTGGGTCTCTGGGCCCAGAAAGGAGCCTGGGATATCAGCAAAATCAAGCCAGATGGTAGAGCTCTACCACTGTCCTGCTAACCACTATGCCTTGTTTCCTCATCTGTAGAATGGAGGTGAGTAATATCAACCTGCTCTGTGAGCAGAGCTGCTATAAGACATTTGAAGTTAACATTTGAAACTGGAAAAACCTTTGAAACATTTTTTTTTCACTATATTTTAAGCACTTTATTCAATATTGACCATGCAATGTGTACTCATAAAAACAAAAGTTAAGAGACATACTTACCAGGAATCCTATTGAGGGTCACCCAGAAGTGTTCGTCAGGACTGTAGGTGTCCTTGGACCAGGACAGTAGGTCAAGTGACTTCTGGTCTTGGAGGATGAAGTTAGCGAATTCCCTTGTGAGTGCCACATAGGCAGAGCCAAAGTAAATGGTCATATTGTGAGGAGGGGAAGTTTTCAATTTTGCTGTTTTAAGCACGTAGGAATTTTTTGTGTGTAATATTTCTTGGTGGACATATTTAGTCCGTCCAATAGCATGATCGGGAGGCAGCACCCCCGGGGTAATGTTTTTCCCTTTGAATCCTTTCAGATGCTGAACTATTTCCTTGTTGGTTTTCAGGGGGAAATCTTGTCCACAGGTGTTGATGGCATACTTCCATGGGACCTCGGAGGCCACCAGGTCTCTCAGGCAGTTCAGGTCCGCCTGGAGCCTGGAGATCCCACCATAGACAACCAGCTCCATCTTGGAAGCCAGAAAGGCATTGGGGAAGCAGCTCAGCAATTGCTCCACTGCATCTTTAAATTCAGCTGTTGCCTTTTCGTCCACATGAACGCAGTAGACATTTTGGGGCATGTAAATAGCTCTGAAGAGTCTCTCGAAAGTACCAAAGTCTTTGTGGATGGTCACTGAGTAAGCCAAAGGGAACCCAGCCTCTTCTTCAGAGAGCGTTTCTGTTATATAGTGACTCTGAGCCATGTATTCATAACAGGAAGATCCACTCAGGGTAGTTTTTAACACATTCTCTGTTAAGTAAAAAACCTTCCCCTTAAGAATCTGATGACAGGTTTCTGCTAAGTTTGAAGCGTTGATAAGAGACGCCCTCAGAAGATGTTTTTTCTCCCATAACTTGTTATTGTAAACAAACACGAAAATCAGGACCGTGATGAGAGACACACTAAAAAGACAGTGCTTCCAAGAGCCCATTATTCAAAACCAGGAAATGAGTAAAATGTCTCTTGAGATCTGATGAGAGTGGAGATATAGTTAACTTACATTTTCTCCAGAATCCACCGGCATCCTTTCGGTACGTGCAGTTCTGATGGGCTGTTTCATGCCTTTCCAGTGGACCGTTCTCGTACTTTTTCTTTCTTTCATTTACAGCTGCGGTGCATTTCCACCTTTCTTTGATGCATTTCTGAAGTAATTCCTTTGGATTTGCTTTGCTCAGTCTCCCACTAATCAGCAACCCGTTCCTACACACAAATAAGCTGCCTCAGGAAGGTTGTGATGCCAATGTGCCCACCTGGCCCCATAATAAAATCACTAAAGGGCGAGGTGGCCACCCTTCTAGTCATTGCCACAAGACCTCAAACCCAGTCTCTTCTCGTGGCCAAAGGTTGTCAAGTGTGTCAGCTCCCCAGCTTCCTGTTAATCATTGTGCTCAACTGACTGAGTTTGTTTGCTTAAACGGCGCTGCCAAGTTAAAAGCGTCAGTTCTAAGCATGTGAACACCGCCTGGAGAGATATTCTGTCAATAAATATTTAGTGCTTAAAAATAAAATGTTTAACTCTGTCTTTTTCCACACACACCCCTCATCTCCATATTGGCTGGGCATGCTATAAAGCAAGGCATATGACGGGCTATTGAGTCAAATGCTTTCCAGAACTTAATTTTTTCTGCTGTTAGACAAGGTCTTTTATAACACACATTAGCAAGCTTGCCTCACCACCTAATTTACTCCACAAAGTGACTGGGGTACTCTGATGAATAAAGGCTATTTTTTTTTAAGCCAAAAGAATTAACAGCTCGTCATCATCCAAAAATTACGTAGAGGATAAAGCTGGACGCCAAGTTTATTTCACCCAAGCCCAGATAGGACACAGGAGAAGCAGCCTGATCCCTGCAGAGGTAGGAGACAGGAGCCATCTCAGTTTGGGACCATCCAAAATTTAAGAAGAGAAGGTCCTTAGATTCAGATTTATAAACCCTTTCAAAGGAGTTTCCTTAGCTGAAAAAAAAAAAAAACCAACAACGAGAGTATGTAATTTTACCACCTTCATAGGTCAGTTGTGAGAATAAAAATGAGATCACATATATAAAGAGCTCACAGCCATGCCCAGCAATAAATGGGACAACCAGAGAAGAGGAAACAAGAGCCTTTCCTCATACCACAAGTCGAGAAGATGACACAATTAGAACCTCTCTGAATTCTTCTTGCTCCTCCCTTACTTCTTCCTCTATGAGGCCGTGCCAATGAGATTATACATCTAGAATAGCATTGACTAGTTCTGTTTTACTTGGTAGTTAGCTGCAAAAGGGTGTGAATGCCCGCTGTGCATGCCTAAAGAAGGGTGCATTAGCTCTGAGCTCACTATTCCTCATCTGTGTCTGGCTCCCATAATTGACTTCACAGACTAGACAATCAAATATTTATTGATCAAGTGCTCAAGTTTTCATTTCTGTTTCTCTGAGCACATTAGTGTGATACTCCAAATATTAACAATTTACAACCTACATTCATATCTGTGAGTATGGGTGCATTTAACTACCTATTTTTCCCAATGCATCTTAATTATAAAGACAACATAATATTACAGAGAGTTTAGAAACACAATGTTTTCATGGCCTGTACTCTCATTT
The DNA here is from genome assembly GCA_026230045.1 of Corynorhinus townsendii. Taxonomy (NCBI): domain Eukaryota; kingdom Metazoa; phylum Chordata; class Mammalia; order Chiroptera; family Vespertilionidae; genus Corynorhinus; species Corynorhinus townsendii. The sequence continues at coordinate 134,974,132 of JAPDVU010000002.1, read as the reverse complement.
ACATATATTTATTTTACCAAGAAGTCAGGGGACATGCAATTCATATCATAGCACAACGTTTCCATAATGTTACTCAGTCTTCATTGGTCATTGTTTTCACAATCATTACTTTAGAACAGTGGTCGGCAAACTCATTAGTCAACAGAACCAAATATCAACAGTACAACGATTGAAATTTCTTTTGAGAGCCGAAAACTGACTTCTGCGCATGGGCCACGAAGTTTCAGTCACACTGTGAGTGCGCACCCACATGTGGTATTTTGTGGACAAGCCACACTCAAGGGGCCAAAGAGCCGCACGAGGCTCGCGAGCTGCAGTTTGCCGACCGCTGCTTTAGAACATAAGGCTGAAGTTATTGTTTGTTGTTTTTCCCCACCCCATTGAAAAGATGGTTGCCAACTCTGTTTTGTAAGCATCAGTGTTAGATAAGACAAGGGTCTGTAGGTCTGGGCATCTCAAAATGTTCTTCCTTGCTACATGTTAAAACATAGCACAGTATTTTGCTGAAGCACCTGACAGGAACTCAACAAATAAAAGTAGCCAGCTGCAAAGAAGAAATCATCATGTAATGGACCCAATAGTGTGGATAAGCAATGGCTAAGTCTTCCTTTGAGGAGGCAGAGCTTTGGATATGAATCCCATCTCCTTTACTTGCTGTAAGTAAATAAAACTACCTTGTGATAACCACCTCTTGTTTTTTAATAGAACACCCTAAACTTTAAACCCCTTGAGTTCAGTAACATCAGGAGCAGAGGAAATGATGATAAGAAAGGACCCAGGGAAGTCCTCTCAAACTAGGTGAGTCGTCTTCATTTGTTTTAGGAAATATAATCCACATCCTGATTCAGGTACATAGTCTTGTTTATATGACCCAAAGTATAATTCAATCGACCCAAACACTTTTGTTACATTGCTATCTTATATGTATCAATGTAGAATTCTTTTGAACAAATTATTTCTTCAATACTGCAGTCATATAAGGACAATCTTTTCAGAAATGATGACTATTAAAATACTAATTTGAAAAGACATATGCAACTTAAGTGTCCATTAATAGACAACTGGATAAAGAAGAAGTGGTACATATATACAATGGAATATTACTGGGCCATAAAAGAGAATGAAATCTTACCATTTTCAACAACATGGATGGACCTAGAGGGTATCCTGCTAAGTGAAATAAGTCAGACAGAGAGAGGCAAATACCATGTGATTTCAATTATATGTGGAATCTAAAAATAAATAAATAAATAAATAAATAAACGAACAAACAAAACAGATAACTTCATAGATACAGAGAAAAAAACTGATGGTTGCCAGATTGGGGGTGGGGAAGGGGTTGGGGGAAATTGACTGAAAAAGGTGAAGGGGTTGGCTATTACAAAATAGTCATGGAGATGTAAAGTATAGTAAAGGGAATATAGTCAATAATATTATAATAACTACATATGGTGCCTCGTGGGGACTGGACTTTTCAGGGAAATTCCTCATAAGTTATATAAATGTCAAACTACTGTGCTGTACACCTGAAACTAATATAGTATGGAATTTCAATGGTAATTGAAAAGTTTTTTAGTTTTATAAAAGAAATGATTACTAAAATTTCTCTAATTTTTATTTTATTTTTAATATCCCTTTAGGTAGTCACTGCCCATGTCAAATGAAATTTACTGGGGATGATTAAATAAAGGTGTCAATACCTAATTATATTGTCTACACTAGTTAAATGATTTTTATACTCTTTTCTCTTAATATATCCACAATTTTCATTAGCTCTTTCTTTCTTTTGGCTATTGCCTCATTCTTGACACAATTTTTGTTAGAATTATTGAATAGAAAGATCTGAGCTGGAAGAGGCTGGGAGAGGCAGCTGGGGGTTGGAGGAAATGGAGTGAGATGTGACAAACTGAAAATAGACCATGGAGGTGGTAGGCCCCTATGTGAACAGGAAAGATTCAGAGCTCTCCAGGATGTGGTCTAACTGGTGGCTTAGCACCTAGATGAAGGAGTGTTATAGCTTAGATACATTTTTTTGAGACATGAGGGAGGGGGTGACTAGCTCCTTACCTAGGGGTGTTCCAGTCTAGAGGTATAAATCTGCTAAACTCCCAAATATCAGGGTACTGGGTTTAGTATCAGCCAACTTAGCTGCCTGCTCAGGTCCTATCTGAATGTATTACTTTCCTACAAATAAATCATTGCCTGCTTTTGCTGCCATTTGTAGTCTCTTATCTGAATTCATTCTTACAAGCAAGAGAAGAACTGGGTGTGCAGAGTACTGTCTCTGGCCAGAGGTTATCTCCAGCCAGAGACCCCCTTGTCCACCACTTACAGTTTCATCCCTTCACACATTTCTTTTTTTTTTAATTTAATAAATTTTTGTTGTTCAGATTATTACAATGGTTCCTCTTTTTTCCCTCCATAGCACCCTTCCACCCAGTTCCCACCCCACCCTCTGCCCTTACCTTCCCCGCACTGTCTTCATCCATAGGTGTATGACCTTTGTCCAGTCTCTTCCCACACCCCCACACCCCTTTCTCCCTGAGAATTGTCAGTCCACTCCCTTTCTATGCCCCTGATTCTGTTATATTCACCAGTTTATTCTGTTCATCAGATTTTTTATTCACTTGATTTTTAGATTCACTTGTTGATAGATATGTATTTGTTGTTCATAATTTTTATCTTTACCTTTTTCTTCTTCTTCCTCTTCTCAAAGAGTACCTTTCAGCATTTCATATAATACTGGTTTGGTGGTGATGAACTCCTTTAGATTTTTCTTATCTGTGAAGCTCTTTATCCGACCTTCAATTCTGAATGAAAGCTTTGCTGGGTAGAGTAATCTTGGTTGTAGGTTCTTGCTATTCATCACATGGAATATTTCTTGCCACTCCCATCTGGACTGCATAGTTTCTGTTGAGAAAGCAGCTGACAGTTGTATGGGTGCTCCCTTATAGGTAACTATTTTTCTCTTGCTGCTTTTAATATTCTCTCTTTGTCTTTTGCTCTTGGCATTTTAATTATGATGTGTCTTGATGTGGTCCTCTTTGGATTCCTTTTGTTTGGGGTTCTGTGTGCTTCCTGGACTTGTAAGTCTATTTCTTTCACCAAGTGGGGGAAGTTTTCAGTCATTATTTCTTCAAATAGGTTTTCAGTATCTCACTCTCTCTCTTCTTCTGGCACCCCCATAATTTAGATGTTGGTACACTTGAAGTTGTCCCAGAGGCTCCTTACACTATCTTCAAGTTTTTGGATTCTTTTTTCTTTTTGCTTTTCCAGTTGAGTGTTTTTTTGCTTCTTTGTATTTCAAATCTTTGACTTGATTCTTGCGGTCCTCTAGTCTGCTGTTAGGTCTCTGTATATTATTTTTTATTTCAGTCAGTGTATGCTTAATTTCTAGTTGGTCCTTTTTCATATCCACAAGGGTCTCACTAAATTTATCGGCCTTTTCTAGGAAATTCTTGAGAACCTTATAACCGTGGTTTTGAACTCTATATCCAGTCATTTGCTTTCCTCCATTTCTTTCATTTGTGATCTGTTTCTTTGTCTCCACATTTTCACTGCTTCCCTGAGTTGGTCGAGTAGCTTTGTGTGGTAGGTGTCCTATAGGGCCCAGTGGCTCAGCCTCCCCCAGTTACCTGAGGTGGACACTTTTGGTGCACCCCTTTGTGGACTGTGTGCACAGCCTTGTTGTAGTTAAGTCTTGATTGTTGTTGGTATCACTGGGAGGAATTGACCTCCAGGCCAGCTGGCCGTGAGGATCAGCTGTGTATATGCTGGGAGAACTTCTGTGCTGGAGATAGCCATATGAGACAAGACTTGCAAAATTGCAAAAGCCTCTGTGCTCAGCTTGGATGGGGCAGAGTCTCAGGGCTGAGCAGACAGCCTTGGATTCCTCTTGGCCCTGCCCTATGAGGCCCCTGGGTCTCAGTGTCCCTCGGTAATCACTGCAAGCACCTCTGAGAGAAAGCTGCCCTCAAATTTCGCCCACTGCCAGACAGTCCAGTTTCTCCCCCAATGAATCTGGATTCCCAGAAACTTGCCCAGAACTGGAGTTCAGCGCAGTCGGGAGCTTCTGTCTTCCTCCCACTAGAGAAAGCCAGAGGCACACTCTGCAGTCAGTCCTCTCTGCGTGCACTCGCGCACGTGCCTCCAGACTTCTGCTTTTCGCGGCTCCCCTGAGTTTCTGTGCGCTCCTCTCTTTCCCGGCAGTCCAGACTCACCCATATGAGTCTGGGACCCCAGGGTCTCACCTGGAACTGGGGTTCAGTGCAGTCGGAACTGGGGCTCAGTGCAGTTGAGAGCTTTCTTCTCTCTCCCGCTAGAGAAAGCTAGCCAGGCACTCAGCCGCCGTCCTCTCTGCATGTGTGTCTCCGTACCTCAGCCTTTTGCAGTTCCTCTGAGTCTCCGTGTGCCCCTCTCTTTCCTTCTAGTTGTAGAATTTCCACTCATCCAGCTTTCCTGTGGTTCTGGATGATGTCTGTTGTCTTTTAGCTGTAGTTTTGAAATTGTTGTATGAGGCAGCAGTTTAGGTGTTCACCTATGCTGCCATCTTGGTTTCTCTCCCTTCACACATTTCATGTATAAAAACATCTATATACTAGTATATATAAAAGGCTAATATGCTACTAGTAAGTGTCTGACCATTCAGGTAATGACATAGCAACACCCAGCTTCCTCTCCTTAGTGACTAGCCTCCTTGCAGTTTCTTTAGCCCAGGAACATGACTTGCTTTATAGCCAGGTGGAAACATTTACACTGTAACCAAATGTCTGTGAAGTATTTTCACATGCTTCATCTCATTTGATCCTCACAGAAGTCCTGGAGTAGGTAGATAGGAGACTTGGTATCCCATTTTCTTTTCATTAGCCAGAAAATTGAAATTTAGAAAGCTTAGAAACTTGACCCGACTAAAAAGAAGAAATGGTGGACCTTGAAAATGACTCCAGGTTTTCTCACTGTGCAGAATATGGTCAAAATCTGCTGCAATTAAACATTTTACCCTTTGATCTCCCTGTATGATCTACAATAATAATCTGCTTTGTGTTGATATTTACTGCTGTGTTGCTAACAATTACCTGAAAGAGAAGTTGGGGTGCTTCACTGGGTTAGAAAAAGTTTAGCTAAATCAGAAAGCAGGTCTAATTAAGCAAGTTTATTCTATATCTATAAAAGGCTAAATTGACTCATGCATGCGCAATACATATAAATCTCTTGCTGGTGCCAATTGCATGCGTGTGTTTCGATCTGTCATCAATTGTAAATTTGGTTGACTCTTCTATAATAGAGAAAGGGCGAATAGCGATATTAAAATATTTCTTCTAATTAATTTCCTTTCAATGTGCACAAATTTGTTCACCAGACCACTAATCTCTAATAATTTGCCTGTTCTGCTCTTCTCTGGATTTACAGGTCTCTGAACTTAGTTACAGGGTGAAGAACATTTGCAATACAACATTTCAGTACTCTGCTACAGTGGCATTAACTGTACCTCATCTGAAATGCCATGAGGGTCCTTTGATTTGAGTTCTAGAAACATTCACAATTATTCAAAATCGTATCTTTGACAATGTTAGACATTTACAAAAGAATTATTTTCCTCTATCAATCATTTTTCCTCCATCAACCCAAGCTATCTGGTGCTTACTCTCATGGCGGTCATGTAGGAAATGTGGGAAACTGGTTTTCCTGACCCTCCTGGCTTTTTCCAGGCCCTTCTGCAATAGCCCACTAATCATTCTTGTAAGTTCTGGGCTCTATGCTTTTGTATTTTTTCAAAATAATAGGAGGGTATGGTAATGAGTGACCAAAACAAACAAACAAACAAACAAAAACAGCATGATTCTCTATCCCAACTTGAACATCTAATCAACATAAAACCTTAAATACTAAGTTGGAGGACATGACCAGGTAGGCTAAAGTTCTGAATAAATTGGGAACCAATATAGACTTGAGGCTTGGTCACTCAATAAATTTATGTCCCAACGTTCAATCTATACTTGCTTATTTCCATATAATATATTGTAAATAATATATAATAAAGAGAATTCTTATAAATTCTCACTCCAGGATATATATTAAATTTTATTTTGTGGCAGCCATAGTAAGAAGCTAGAGAAATTCCTAGGCAAGTAGAATGGGGAAACTGAGACAAAAAATTAAACAAGGCCAAATACTTTGGACAGCTTGCGGTCAGCTTGTGAATTGCAAGACCTTATCTTCTCCAACCAAGGACACTTGAGAGCATATGGTTCATATCTCTCCTCCCTAACCAGAGAATACATAGCTTAAATCACCTGGGCCTGGGAAAATAGAGAACAAGGACATAATTAATACCATTTTTGCCAGCTAAACCCAAGGACAAATGCAGTCTGGGGGACAAATAACCAAAACCCCAAAAGCATTGGGATGGTATCACTTGAGGGAAGAATGTGGCAGGATAAATAGCTGCAGGGCAGGAGAAAGGGAAAGGGAGAAAAAAGGGGAGTTTTCTCATCCACTGAACAAAGAAGTCAGCAGTCTTGGGACTTGCCCAGATAAAATTGCCAGATGTTCTTATAAATTCAGGGAAAAGCCTCAACAATGTAAAAGGGGGACCTTGAAATCTAATCCCTCTGGTAGAGGAACCTTGAAACCTCTGGGGGTAGGGTTGGGAAGTGGGAAATATAAAACACTTGAACCTCCATCAGGTGGTATGCTTAGACTAGGTGCGTTGCCAGCTTGTGCTTTATGCCAAGTGTATTATATTTTTTTAAATATATTTTTACTGATTTCAGAGAGGAAGATAAAGATAGAAACATCAATGATGAGAGAGAATCATTGATTGCCTGCCTCCTCCATGTTTCCCACTGTGGACTGAGCCCACAACCTGGGCATGTGCCCTTGATTGGAATCGAACCCAGGATCCTTCAGTCTACAGGCTGGTCCTCTATCCACTGAGCCAAACTGGCTAGGACTATTTTTCTTTTTTAATATATATATTTTTATTGATATCAGAAAGGAAGGGAGATGGAGAGAGAGAGACAGTAGCATCAATGATGAGATAGAATCATTGATCGGCTGCCCCCTGCATGCCTCCTACTAGGGATCAAGCCCATAACCTGGGCATGTGCCCTGACTGGGAATCGAACCCTGACCTCCTGGTTTATAGGTCAATGCTCCACCACTGAGCCACACCAGCTGGACTCCACGTGTATTCCTAATAAATCTGCTTGCTTTGCTTTCTTTCTTTCTTTTTAACATATTTTTATTGATTTCAGAGAAGAAGGGAGAGGGAGAAAGAAATAGAAACATCAATGATAAGAGAGAATCATTGATTGGCTGCCTCCTGCACATCCCCTCCTGGGAATGGGCCTGCAACCTGGGCATGTGCCCTGACCAAGAATCAAACCGTGACCTCCTGGTTTATAGGTCGATGCTCAACCACTGAGCCATGCCAGCCAGGCTTGATTTGCTTCAACATTGTTGTCTGTCACTCATCTAAATTCTTTCTCTCAAGCTGACAAGAGCTGAGGAGGAGAGAGCCACCTTTGACACAGGCAGCTCTCTGGTAACAATTTCACTAAAATAGCTACACTTAGAGTTTCATCTTGACAACTGGCTATAGAAAGGGGAGCAGAAGAAAAGAGCTACATTTTTATGGATGTGGATAGATCCTTGTCTTATTGTGGTTCCATATGATGTCCAAAACACTTTTCCCCATACTCATTTCATTATGATATCACCTCTGGGCCCAAGTTAGGAATCAGGGAAGCCAAAGAAACTTTCTCAGAGTCTGTGAATGTCTGGTGGTTTGTAGAGAAAGAGCAGCTTGTGTTAAATTGATTTTAAGTGCACTTGAGATTCCTTTTTCACTATTCAAGCTGCTTCCCTACCTTGGCTCTTTCTTCCTTCCTTCCTTCCTTCCTTCCTTCCTTCCTTCCTTCCTTCCTTCCTTCCTTCCTTCCTTCCTTCCTTCCTTTTCTTCCTTTCTTCCATGTATTTACTATTGTTGAATGCAGTATTCTGTTTTACCCTCATCAATATCTTTATAACCACAGGAAATAACCTGAAGCAACAGGGCTTATAATAGCCAAGGAGTGGGGCAAAAAGAGCCCTGAACTGTGGGTGTCAGAAAGTCTCCACTGGACCACAGCTACTCTTGGAGCCCTTGAACAAGTCATTTGCTCTCACACATCACAGATTCCTCTTTCATAAATGTGAGGAAACAACGCCTGCAGTTACTCAGGGACGCCCAACCCTCATGAGTGGCTTCCTTCCTAGCCAGGACACCCACACCTTGGGGTCTTGGGTTTTCAGTTCTAAAACCAAGACAACATCAATCTCCTGGTGGAGCTGGGAGGATTGCAGAAGCAATATACATAATTTCAGACCTTGCAGGAAAACCATGTGGGAGAAAAGAATGCCAGGAGTAAATGGGGAGAGTTGCCATAGTTTAACATAAAAAAAACCAGAAATAGGATAGCAGGAAAATGCACAAAAAAAGCTTGTTCTTTCCAAGCAGTCAATTAAATACCATTGGGGCAATGCAAAATAGAGCAAAGAACTGAAAGATGAATAGCTCCTCAAGATTAGGTAAAGTCTGTGCCCAGAAGACACATTCTGGTTTCATTTGCACATAAAACATTACCTGACAGCCAAGGCTTTAAATGCTAATGGCTAAAGGAGGAATCTGAGCCCAAAGACCTTAGATGTTTTAAGTCTAACCTGTCCCTGCTCAGAAAGTCTTCCAGTTAGAGTTTTGGCTGGATTTTAGAGTCCCTACTTCTTCGTGAAGCCCACAGTCTACCAGGAACCCACTGATGTCTCCTCTCTGCTTGGCCAATCCACCTCTGGATGGAGAAAGGTCTTTACCAGGAACATAATCAAAGGCCCAAATTGAAAAAAATAGGGATAATAGAAAAGCATCATTGCATTTGGCAAAACCTGAATTTACTTAGTAAATCTGTCTTTAATTGTGGAAGATGGATTTTACTAGAATTGAAAAAATACCTCATTTCTTTTTTAGATAGTCCAGGACTTTATTTTCAGCTTTACCTATTATCAAAGGAAGTTCATACCTCACAGGGATGTTATGGGGAGTGACTAATTAAATAAAGTATATTTTAAACACCAGACAGGGTCAAGTACTTTATTAAACTCTGAAAACATTTTCCTCTTGCCTGAAGGGAACAGAGGAACATAATGCAAACCAGTAAGTTAGAAATGAACATGGTCCTTTAATAAAGAATTAAAAGTTGGAACTAAGATCTATATGGATACTAATGATATAACAAGACAAATAAAAAGTCATCATCCCTAGTAAGTACATCACAAACTGAAACACTATACTAAAATGCACTATTTAAAAAACAAAACAAAAAACTTTTGGAAATAAAATCTTATGCACCACACATACCATAGAATACTATGCAGCAGTAAAAAAAGAAGAATCTCTTTAAAAAAGAAGAGAAGAAACCAAGATGACAACATAGGTAAACACCTAAACTGCTGCCTTGCACAACAATATCAAAACTACAACTAAAAGATAAAACGGACACCATCCAGAACCACAGGAAAGCTGGCTGAGTGGAAATTCTACAACTAGAAGGAAAGAGGAAAGCACGTTGAGACTCAGAGGAGCTGCAAAAGGCTGAGGTATGGAAATGCATGTGTGTGCATGCGCACATGGAGAGGACAGGTGGCTGAGTGCACAGGCAGCTGTGTGCGTGGCTGGCTTTCCCAAGCCGGAAGAAGATGGAAGCTCCCAACTGCACTGAACTCTAGTTCTGGGCGAGTTTCTGGGAATCCAGATTCATTGGGGGAGAAACTGGACTGTCTGGCAGCGGGCAAAACTCGAGGGCGGCTTTCTCTCAGAGGTGCTTGCAGTGATTACCAAGGGACACGGAGACCCAGGGGCCTCATAGGGCAGGGCCAAGAGGAATCCAAGGCTGTCTGCTCAGCCCTGAGACTCTGCCCCATCCAAGCTGAGCACAGAGGCTTTTGCAATTTTGCAAGTCTTGTCTCATATGGCTATCTCCAGCACAGAAGTTCTCCCAGCATATACACAGCTGATCCTCACGGCCAGCTGGCCTGGAGGTCAATTCCTCCCAGTGATACCAACAACAATCAAGACTTAACTACAACAAAGCTGTACACACAGTCCACAAAGGGGTGCACCAAAAGTGTCCACCTCAGGTAACTGGGGGAGGCTGAGCCACTGGGCCCTATAGGACACCTACCACACAAAGCTACTCGACCAACTCAGGGAAGCAGTGAAAATGTAGAGACAAAGAAACAGATCACAAATGAAAGAAATGGAGGAAAGCAAATGACTGGATATAGAGTTCAAAACCACGGTTATAAGGTTCTCAAGAATTTCCTAGAAAAGGCCGATAAATTTAGTGAGACCCTTGTGGATATGAAAAAGGACCAACTAGAAATTAAGCATACACTGACTGAAATAAAAAATAATATACAGAGACCTAACAGCAGACTAGAGGACCGCAAGAATCAAGTCAAAGATTTGAAATACAAAGAAGCAAAAAAACACTCAACTGGAAAAGCAAAAAGAAAAAAGAATCCAAAAACTTGAAGATAGTGTAAGGAGCCTCTGGGACAACTTCAAGTGTACCAACATCTAAATTATGGGGGTGCCAGAAGAAGAGAGAGAGTGAGATACTGAAAACCTATTTGAAGAAATAATGACTGAAAACTTCCCCCACTTGGTGAAAGAAATAGACTTACAAGTCCAGGAAGCACACAGAACCCCAAACAAAAGGAATCCAAAGAGGACCACATCAAGACACATCATAATTAAAATGCCAAGAGCAAAAGACAAAGAGAGAATATTAAAAGCAGCAAGAGAAAAACAGTTAGTTACCTATAAGGGAGCACCCATACAACTGTCAGCTGCTTTCTCAACAGAAACTATGCAGTCCAGATGGGAGTGGCAAGAAATATTCCATGTGATGAATAGCAAGAACCTACAACCAAGATTACTCTACCCAGCAAAGCTTTCATTCAGAATTGAAGATCAGATAAAGAGCTTCACAGATAAGAAAAAGCTAAAGGAGTTCATCACCACCAAACCAGTATTATATGAAATGCTGAAAGGTACTCTTTGAGAAGAGGAAGAAGAAGAAAAAGGTAAAGATAAAAAGTATGAACAACAAATACATATCTATCAACAAGTGAATCTAAATATCAAGTGAATAAAAAGTCTGATGAACAGAATAAACTGGTGAATATAACAGAATCAGGGGCATAGAAAGGGAGTGGACTGACAATTCTTGGGGGAAAGGGGTGTCAGGGGTGCGGGAAGAGACTGGACAAAAATCGTACACCTATGGATGAAGACAGTGCAGGGGAGGTAAGGGCAGAGGGTGGGGTGGGAACTTGATGGAGGGGTGCTATGGGTGGAAAAGAGAGGAACAATTGTAATAATTTGAACAATAAAGATTTATTAATTTTTTTTTAAAAGAAAGCAAAAAAATTGGAAAAAATAAAAATAAAAAAGAAGAAGAATCTCTTACCTTCTGAAACAACATGGAGGGAACTGGAGAGTATCATGCTAAGTGAAATAAGTTAGTCAGAGAAAGACAAGTATCACATGATCTCACTCATATGTGAAATCTAAGTAACAAAATAAGCTGATGAACTGAGTGGACCCAGAGACATAGAAGCATGGAACAGATGCAGTATCTCAGAGGGAAGGTAGGGGAGGGTTGGGGGGTAAAAGGGGGGGAGGTAATCAACCAAGGAATATATATATATATATATATATATATATATATATATATATATATGGCCCATGGACACAGATGAGGCCATGCATATATGGGGCTGAGGGCCTGAGGTCAGGGGCAGGCTGGAGGGGGCGGGGGGGGGGGGGGGGGGAAAGGTGGCATATGTAATACTTTCAACAATAAAGATTTATTAAAAAAATAAAAATCTCATGTACCATAATCAAATGACTCATTCAACAAACATTTTTTGTGTACTTACTGTATAGCAGGCTAGGTTCTAGAAATATAAAACATAATGCAGCCCAAATGAATACAAGCCTACAGGATCTTAAACTGCTATGAGGAATTACATAGAGGTAATGCTGCAGGAAGACCAACTCCCTCCAAACTCCCTCCTGTAATTTTCCAGTAGGTTGACTCCTACCTCCTCTCTCAAGCAGTTCCCAGGAGGATAAAATTGCCAGGAAGCATGTCCTACAGTGAGCACTTTCCTTCTCTTTAAGGTAAAGGCAGGTTAACCAAGTTAACAGCAGTGTTTAGAAATAGAATAACAAAAGCTGGAATGTGAAAATACAAAATTCTTTGGCCTTTAGTTCCACCTCCAAAGGCCTGGCCTTTAAAGTCTTTGAGAACCTTATCTTGATGTCTCAAGTGACTAAGATCTAGGTGCCACCAATACCAGCTTATCCTGAAATGTTATAAAAAAATTACATAAGGAAATAACTGCCATTGAAGTAGCTGGATTACTCACTAGGACACTCTAATACAGGACTCCTGGTCATTATTCTCTGGTAGTTTCCTGATATTATCCTCCAGTTTATCCATCCAGAGGCTGCTCTTCCCAGAGAAGGAACTTTTGGATTCCTTTCACAGACCTGTTGTGCTTTAGGTTCACCCTTAAATTTAGTTCCAGCTGGGAAATCCTATAGCCCCAGATCCAGAGTGACCTCTAACAGATTTAGCTCTGCCTATGAGGGAAGAGAAATCCCAGGTGGAAATGCCCTGGGCTGGGAATTAGAAGACTACATTCTAGTCTCCATAGTGCAGGTTCTGTATCTTCAGCAAGAAACTTCTCCCTGAACCTCAGGCTCCTTTTAAGGCAGGCAAACAGGAGGCCTATGTGTTTTTCATATGTTCTTCTAGGAATGAATTATGATTCATATTTCAGGGAAGAAGCTAAATGCTATTATGCATTTGGGGGGAGTTCAGAGTTAGTCATCCTGTTGCTGGTGGAAGTAGGGTTCTTCCATGGAATCACAAGAAAAGCATTTTGGGGACCCTCACATAGGAGAATGAGGCGTGGTGGTAAGATTTATTGGAGTGAAAATGAATAACTGCTCCCGGGTACCCAATGTCTCATCCACCACCAGGTGGCTTAGCCCTGTCTCCCTGCAGAAGTCCTGGGCTTGGACTGCCCACCAGGAGGGTCAGGATCCAGAACTGTAATGCCATTACCCTAAGTTCTGGTAGTCCAGCAGAGTCTCTGCTCCAGGCTGCTCTCCAGGGGGCATTGCATTGCTGCACCCAGGCCTGTGCTAAGAGCTATGCTCAGAGCTGTGCTTGGAGACCTGGGGCTGCTATGGAGAGAAAACGAATGTGAAGGAACAGGTGAATGCACTAACAAACTCCCTACCAAGACTGGCCTTTGTTAAGCTTTGATTATATTACCTCGGGCTTGGGAGAGAGCAGGCTTTCTTTTAAACTAACCAATCTCTTTGAGGTTTGAGCTGGGTCATCCCTCTAATCCAAACCAGTCTTTCCCCCAGGTTTTTCAGTCTATACTCACCCATTTTATGTCATCATTTTGGTTCCTACTGCTCATGCCCCAAAATGTTGCTTTGCCGTCTGGTTTGTTCGCACATGCACTTACCTTCCTCTGTGCCATTCTGGCTTTTACTAGGCATGCACACAGCAGAGGAATTTCCCCTTCATTGTTCATTCCTCACCCCCATAGTCTGGGCCAGTGGACTGCTTTTCCCTGTGGAGATTGGAAAGCTGGTCTTTTCTCCCTACATGGAGTTATGTTAATCCCCTTAGTGGAGATTCAACTATCCCTTGGGGTGTCTGAAGCTGTAACTTCCAGACTTAATCAGGTTTAGGCTGAGCCAGTTTTGTGTCCTTTTCTTTCCTTATCTAACTAACTGCCAAACTATCTAATCAGTGATAATCTCTTTTTGACCCACCTATAAGGCAGGGCAAACCTCTATTTACTAAACATCTGCTTTCCTTATCATTCTTCAATGACCTTTTGAAGCCCCCAGGGTATCTCACCTCATCCCTAGCTCAGGATCTGTTATATATCCATGTTCCCTTTTATCCCTGAACCTTTCATGCATGTCGGTCTCTGACTCTCTCATATATGTGAGGTTCCCATTCATATATAAGTATGAAATTTGGTTATTTTCTCTTGCTAATCTGTCTCATGTCTATTTGATTAAGTCAAAAGAACCTTGAGTGCAGAGGAAAGTGTCTTTCTCTTCCACACACTTAATTCAGGTTCCTCTTTTCCATAAATGGTTTGAAGCAACTTATAAAATTCAGTGGAGTTTACGTTTTTTTGTGGGAGTAGCGCTAAGAGAAGCCGAAAGAACAGCAAATCAACAATTCTTAAAATTACTTACTGCTGGAAAGACTGAAAGAAGCCCAACTCTTTTAACAGAGTCGTCGAGGTAAGACCGTCCAAATCTCTAGAAAAAATTTGTGAGTTTATTAGAGTTTGAGCCAAAGGACAGCTGCCAATTCAGGGTACTCTTCCCATGTGAAGTGAGGATAGAGTGTGTGTCTGTCTTGCAGCGCCCTTTCCCCAGAAATAATCACTGATGTCATCTTTGAATACAAGGGATAATATATTTCTTCCACTTTGGGCAGTCTCAGTTGTCACGAGGCAGGTCACCATTGACAAGTACAGCACCCATAATTGTTCAATAGTAGTGTTTCTCTTTACCTAAAAAATAAAAATTCATAGACCTTCATAGCTGGAAGGAATCTTGCAGATTATTTAGACCAACTCATTCAATTTACAAATGGGGAACACTGAAAATGAACTATAACTAATATGTTATCTCACTGTTTTCTCTGTTATGTCACTGATAGCCTGTGAGGTAAGAATTGACATTATGTACATTTTGTATGTGAAATTGAAGTCCTTATGTAGGCTGACTTGCCTGAGAGCCAATAATGAGTTAATGGCAGCATCAGGACTGGAACTTAACTCTTCTGATTTCACTGGCCTTCTACCTGAAATATTCTGTCCCCACACCTTTTCTTGATGAGTTCCTCCCATCCAGATCCATCAGGTCCCACGTGCCACTGCTTTCCTAGAGTACTTCCCTTCCCTCCCAAGTCTGGGTTAGGAGCCCTTCCATTTGCCCTAATAGGACCTCGTACCCTTATAATGGCTTGCTTCATTGATCATTAGCTCATTCTGTCTACTGATCACTGTATTTTTATCACCTAGCTAAGGCTAAGCACTCACCATTGGATAACCCCGGTTACTCTTCCTCCCTCTATACCAGGGTCAGCAATACTATGGTGGGAAGTGGGGAAGGGGATGTGGAGTAACCAATTCAGCCGCCACATGTTTTTGTACAACCTGTACCTAAGAATGGTTTTCAAATGGCTGGGGGGGAAAAATCCAAAGAAGAAAGATATTTTGTGACATGTAAAAATTACGTGAAATTCAAATTCAGTGTTCATAAATATAGTGTTACTGGAATGCAGTCACACTCACCTGTTTACAAATTATCTGTAGCTGCTCTCACATTGCAAGGGCAGAGTTGCTAGTTGCAACAGAAACCATCTGGCCACCAAACTCTAAAACATTTAGCATCTGACCCTTGACAGAAGAACTTTGCTCTAATTACTGATGCCTCGGCTAAGCATATGTTTTTGCTACATCAAGATGACTGTTTTGGACTTGGCATAATTTTACAACTTTCCCTTTATTTTCTAGGTTTTCTCATAAATGACATCATATTTAGTAGCATGGCATGGGCTTTAAAGAGATACTTGCATGGGTTTGGTTCCTCGTTCTGCTGGTTCCTAGCTGTGTGACCTTGGCCAAGTTGCTCTATCCTTCTGTTTCAGTTTCATTGTCTATAAAGATGATATCAATATAAATGTTAGCTTTATTAAAAAATTTATTGATTGATTTCTTTTTAGAGAGAGCGGGAAAGAGAGAAAGAGGGAGAGAAATTTGTTGTTCTACCCATTTATGTATGCATTCATTGGTTGCTTATTGTATAACCCCTGACTAGAGATCGAACCCACAACCTTGGTGCATCAGAATGACCAACTGAGCCAGTTGGCCAGAGCCAATGCTAGCTATTATTGTTTCCTGCACACGGTCACTTTTGAATTTACCTGCATGCTAATGAATTGGAAATTCAGCACTGCATTTTGCCTGACTTCACTGTGGCAAGATGTGGTGCTGCCACATAGTGGCCGTATACAGTGTAGCTTGACATATCTTTCCTGGTTGAAATCTTGTGGATGAGAAGTAGGGAGAATTTTTTGGAATTACAGCATTTTATTTCCCACTAGACTGGGAACAACTTGAAGAGAAAAATGTCTTCAAAGACATAAGGAGTGCTCAACAGGGCATTTGAGGGGCACTGGAAAAGTCACGTCTCTCAAGGTCTCAACCCCACCACCAGCCAAGGTTTCCACAATGACATTAAACAGGTCTTATAAGGAGGCAATTGTTTGAGTTATTCAAGAAAGATAACAGTGTCTTATTAAGCCATTAGCAGTCAATAACACTCAGTAGAGTTTCTGGAAAAAAAAAATGGGGCAAGTACAGGTTAGATTAGATAGGAGAAAAGCAAGCAAGGGCTGGTGTATGGGTACTATTGCAGATCCTTTGGAAGGTGCTGCGTGGAGGGCAGCCGGGAGAGAACGTGAAGGCTGTAAGATGCACATGGGGTCATGAACCATCACTTACATTATTCATTTCAGAATTAGAGATGTCTTAAAAATAAAATATTTTCCAATGCCCTAGGCAAACTAACATGAACATTACATAGTTTCATTTTAATGCATTTCATGTACTTCGATTGAGTATCAAATTTTAAATTCTCACTATTTTTCTCTGGAAAAGCAAATGGCTATATAAGAGAATAGTTCACAAATAGAACTGGAAAGAAGTTGAAAGGTCATCTTGTCCCACCCATGCTGTCACTTTACAGAAGAAAGCAAAATGGAAAGTGCCTTGCCTAAAGTCACGCAGCTATCGGGCACTGGACCTGGTCCCTGCGGGCCCAGTGCAATACGCTGATTCCAGAAAGCTTTCCTACCTTCCTCTGGCACAGAGGACTTCAGAAAACAAAAACTTACAAGCCCTTCTCTAGGCCCACCTCACTAGTCAACTGAAGGACAAATTAAACAAAGGCTGAGATTATCCTAACGTCATGAGATTGGTTCCTATAATCAGTTTCTACCCTCAGAAACCTAAGCTAAAGACAATATTTGTGCTTTTAAAAGAAGCTAGTAAAATATTTGCATTTTGAAGCACAGCATGATAACACTAATTTGGGTTAGCCTTATCAAAATTAGGTAAATAGATCCAAAGTAAAACAAACATGATTTTAGAACCTTTGTGGCCAAAGTCAACAGGTATATTCAGACCCCTGTTAAAGGCACCCAATTCTAATAACATTGATATTTATGAATGTTCTCTAAATTCTTATTTTCTAGAATAGATTATTTCTCATGAAAACAAGAGTTCATTCAACACATCAGCTTATTTCCAAGCACTTACTCAATGTCTCTAGCATGAAGTCCTATTGCAGACTCTTCACCCCTTTTCCCTGCCATCACCCCTGCCCCTGGCCTTCCATATTTGTCATATTCTTGAATTTCTGTAAAATTAGCTAAAATGGAAGAATAGCTTTTACCTAGGTGTACACACTGCCACAGGAAAATTTGACACAGAATCCTTTTCTAGTCTCTACCACTGAAATCTGAAACCTGGTAGAGTTCAAATTCTACTCCTAATCACTGGCATTAAGGACTTGCTAAAGCATTTATTTTATTGTGGTAAAAAGCACATAACATAAAATTTGCCATTCTAACCATTTTTAAATGTACAAGTGTATAGTACTAACGAAACATATATTGTTGAACAGAGCTCTACGACTTTTCCCCTTGCATAACTAAAACTGTATACTCATTGAACAACACCCACATCCCCTCCTCCACCCCACTCTATTCCTGGTAACCACAGTCTACTTTTCTATGAGTTTGACTACTGTGGATACCTCAAATAAGTGAAGCTTTTTTTTTAAAATCCTACACAAGGACATTTTTTCCATTGCTCTTTAGAGAGAGTGGAAGGGAAGGAGGGAGGGAGAGAGAGAGAAACATCAATGTGAGAGAGACACATCACTGGTTGCCTCCCACATGGGCCCCAACCAGGGTAGGAGATCATAGGGGATTATGCCTGCAACCCAGGTACCTGCTCTTGACCAGGAATTGAACCCAAGGCCTTTTGGTGCACTGGCCAATGCTCTAACCACTGAGCACCCCTGCCAGGGCTAAGTGAAGTCTTTTGTGACTGACATTCCACTTTAGCATAACGTTTGCTGAAGCATTTTTTACATGCACTGGTCTATCTAATAAATGTGAGCTGAGAGCCTCCTATTGGCTAACATTCCAGGAAATCTATATGTAAAACAATAGAAATAGCAGTTTGGATTTGTAGAGTGTTTTCACATCTATTATTTCATTATCATTTAAAGCAAGGTTTATCCATCTCTGCACTATTGACATTTTGGACCAGGTAATTCTTGGTTGTAGGGCTGTCCTATGCACTATAGGATGGCTAGCAGCATCCCTGGTCTCTACCCACTAGATACCAGGGTTGAGGATTCAATTCCTGGGTAAGGGCATGTACCTAGGTTGCGGGTTTGCTCCCGGCCCCCAGTGGGGCGCGTGTTAGGAGGCAACCAGTTGATGTGTCTCTCTCACATCAATATTTCTTTCGCTCTCTCTCTCTTTTTCTCTCTCTCTACCTCCTTCCCATCCTCCTTCTCTTCCACTCTCTCTGAAAAGTAATAGAAAAAATATCCTCAGGTGAGGATTAACAAAAAAGAAGAAAAAGAAAAAGGGTGAAGTTTGTCCTGGCTAAACAGCTTGGTTGGAGTGTCATTCTGATACTCCAAGGTTTCAGGTTGGATCCCCCCAGTCAGGGTACATACAAGGAGCAACCAATGAATGCATAAGTAAGTGGAACAACAAATTGATGTTTCTCTCTCTGTCTCTCTCCACCCCCCCTCAAAAAAAGGGGCAGGGGGCAATAAGTTTAACACATACTGTGGAATGAGAGCTTCTCTTCCTGATAGGGGAGCAGGTGACAAGTCTGTATGTGACTCTGCGTGTTGGAGGATGGGAAAGAATGGTGCTTACCCTTCCCTGAAAATGATTTATTAACATAAATAAATAAATAATTTTAAAGGGGGAAGTTCCACATTGACAAATAGAGCTGGCTATCTGAGAGGGTGTTGCAAGAATTACACCTGAGGAAGTATTGAAGCCCAGCTCCTAGTGCATCCAAGACTCAATAAATACCCCTGACCCTTCTTCCCTCCACTTCTGGGAAGACAATGAAAAAAAAAGCACGAAGAAGTTCCCTTTTGTAAGAAAGTTCAAGGTATTTTCCCTTATAGAAATATCCCCACAAAATACAAATGTCAGAAACAATGAAAAGGACCAAACCCAGAAAGATAAATCTTACCTAATAATAGACAAATATGTAAACTGACCATACCTCCACTATGCCCACAGCCAATCAGAGTGAGTATGCAAATTAGAAGGCCAAAGATGGCGCCTCCCAGCTGCTTCAGGCCCAGAGTGGCCAGGCTGGGCAGGATGCCTGCTATGAGAGGGAGTGCAGTGGTGGGGGGAGGGGGGCCACGAAGGGATCTACAGGAGCGGAGTGCCACAGCCAAGACAACACTGCAGACTCCGGAGTCTGCAGTGAAGACAAAGATGGCAGACTCTGGCTGGAGCGAAGGCCTGGGTCCCGGGTGCCGGAGGAAAACTGGTGCTGGAAGCCAAGGGAAGGAAGGCCTGTTGCATGAATCTCTTCATGTAATCGGTCTCTAGTTTATAAATAATAAGGAGTATAAAATGAAAAAAAAAAAAAAAAACACCCACCTGAGTCAAATTAAGAAAGCATTTTGACACTGAAGGGGAAGTTTGGGCCATCATATAAACAAGGGACACACTGCAGTGAGGGTTTCAGAATGCCGGGACTTTCAGCAGCAAACACAAGATGAACAAACTGCCAACAACAAATTCTGCAGAATTGAGGGAATGTGGAGGAGTGCCTGCTATGGCTGCCCTGGCATGTGCTATCCCCCTTGCTTGAAGGAAAGAAGAAAGGGGCTTCCGTGGTGGAAAAGCTGACAGCCCCTGGGGTAAGATCCGGGAATGAAGGGTAGGGTGTAGAGTTCCCTTTTTTTGATACATAGACCCCTTTAAGAATCGGGTGAAAGCTGTGATCCTCTCTTAAAAAACAGGTAAACTGAGATAAGTTCAGAGTTGCACGAACCTATCACAGTCTACCCTGGAGGCCCAGGTTAAGAACTCCTTATTTCCACCACAAAGCAAACGATAATGTGACTGGACAGAGGTGCTAGCCAATCCTACGTGGCAATCATTTTGCAGTATGGTCTCAAGTCAACATGTTGTAAACTTAAACTTAGACAATGCAAGACATTAAATATATTTCAACTTTAAAATATATATGTGTGTGTGTGTGTATATTATTGAGTTCAGAGGGGAAGGAAGAGGGAGAGAGAGATAGAAACATCAATGATGAGAGAGAATCATTGATTGGCTGCCTCCTGCATGCCCCACACTGGGGATGGAATCTGCAACCTGGGCATGTGCCCTGACTGGGAATCAAACTGTGACCTCCTGATTCAGTGGTCAGCAAACCGCGACTCGCGAGCCACATGCGGCTCTTTGGCCCCTTGAGTGTGGCTCTTCCACAAAATACCATGGCCTGGGTGAGTCTATTTTGAAGAAGTGGTGTTAGAAGAATAAGTTTAAAAAATTTGGCTCTCAAAAGAAATTTCAATTGTACTGTTGATATTTGGCTCTGTTGACTAATGAGTTTGCCGACCACTGTCCTGGTTCATAGGTTGATGCTCAATTACTGAGCCACACCAGCTGTGCTATTTCAACTTTTTAAACAAAGGACCCCTGCTTGAGTGAGACTGGAGGCAGCTGGCAGAGCAAATCCCTTGGAGTCACCACATTTCTCAGCCTTGGCTGTACGCTGGAATCATATGAGAACTTTGGAAAGTACCGATGTTGGGCCCCATCCCAGAAAATGTGAATGAATTCGTCTGGGTGCAGCCTGGGTACCTGGAGCTGTCACTCTCCCCCATGGTTCTCAGGTGCCATTAGAGCTGAGAACTGGGATGTTAGGAGAAAGGACTCCAAGCACCAGGTTGGGACGGGGGGAGGGGAGGCAGTGGCATGAGCTGTGTGTGAGGGAGGGGGCGTCAGAACACTGTCAAACAAAATCCAAACTTGAAAAATGTTACCCCACTTGAAATCAATAAACATAGAATAATGAACACAGTGCACAAAGGAGGAAGGGACGATGGCAAAGACTGCTCTGAACGCTGTGGTGGGAGGCAGCGGCATTTACAGAGCTCGCAAAAGCAGCCTCAGTGCAAAAGACAAAGGCCGAGTGATCCTGAAAATGCACCTGCAAGCAAACCCAGTTCACAGCAAACTGGCATTAATAATGAGCCACAGCAGAGACTGGGATGGAGCTAGAAACAGAAAGGAAAACCGTGAAAAGGAAAAAAGCCATTGACAAATGGTGTTAGTTTCCGTGAGGCTTCTCCCAAGAATTTGGAAATCAAATATCTCCCAGAGAGAGTTAGACTGAAACCAACTCAGAATAGATGGCAAAAGACGGGACTTGACTGTGACTGCTGATGCCAACACACCCAAGGAGAGAGGGGAGGATGGTGAGTCTTGCAGGAGGCGTCCTTGTGTCCATCGGAGAACTGTTCGGGGAACCGGTGCTCTGGCTGAGGACTGCAGTCAGCATGAGGAGACAGGGAACATACATATTCAGACCTCAGATACTTGATGCAATAATGCTTCCTGTTCTCATTGCAGGCTCATCACACCGCCTCTGACTGCACTTCATTTCCCGTGTGGCATGCCTTCAAACTATGTGCTCTGGCCGGAAGGCATTTTGTGTATGTAAATGGTGTTCTGATGGTGTACCTGTCTTTGAGGTTTGATAAATACCTATTTCCTGACAGAGTGGCTCTCAACTTTCTAACAAGCTGGATTCTGAGCTTGCAGGGTTGAGGAGCAGCTTCTGGATGATAGGAGATGCTAAATCCCTGAGAAATACCTTCTTGGCATGGTCATTGGCTGTCCTTCCCATTCCCATTGGAGATTTCTATCAGAGGTGGTGGAAAACGCAGGAACGCCTGTGCGGCATTATCATCCCTGAAGAGAATCATTTCTGTCACGTTGTAGCTTAAAAGAAAAGTCAGCACTGGCTGGTGTGTTCAGTGGTTAGAGCGCTGGCCCACGTACAGAAGGGTCTCAGGTTTGATTCCTGGTCAAGGTCACATACCTGAGAATAAGCACACAGAGAGAAGGCAGACAGCTTAATTTTGCCTGCATCTTCCTATCCCCAGAGCTGGCACTGCTCAGTGCCAAGAGGGAACTGCCAGCCAAAATGAGTTCTTACCTGCGGGAAAGGAAGAGTGGGGTGGCAACTAGCGTCCCCAGCCTATATTGGAGAACCATTTGAAGGCCCTGCTCAATTTCATCCCATTCAGATGGGCAAACTGAGAGGTGTAGAAATGGCGATACACAAGGGAAAAAAGCAGGGACTAGCAGTGGCAGCCACACTGCAGTTCACAGTGACCTGCTGAGCAGACAAACCCAGCAACTTTCACCACTGAAGAAGAAAATGGCAGACAGCACAGAGGCTTCTTCATCTCCTCCCCCGCTCAGTATTCACACTCAATGTCTCCAGCAGCCTGAGTCCCTCTCCTTTCCCTCCCTCACCTGCTAGAGCCAGAAAGCCACTGGCAGCCATCCTAGGCCCCCGTGGCTGTGTGAGTGCAAGATGCCACCTAAATACCCACAGCTGACCCCTTCAACCATGCACACACTTGGGGACAGCACCTCCAGCTGTGCACTTGCATGCTACCTACCTGACACCTGTCCTGTCACCCACCACATCTGCATGTACTTGCATCAGGAAAGATTGCACAGCTATGAGAGATCCGACCTGACAACCAAGGTGTCTGTGGCTACTTGCAGGCCCAATACAGGCCCTGTCTTCTGCCTCTGATCAGCATCACGGTGCTCATATGCAGTTAGTCCCTTAGCTTAGACCTGTGTGTGGTTAGCCCAGCCTCTGTCACTGGCATCCACTGCTGTGAGACTCGTGGCAAGACCAAACAGCCACAGTAAGTATCACGGTCCTCACAGCTACCAGTGCACCTGCTGTTGGCCCCAGTCCTTGCTGCTTGCTCTGGTTCCCACCACTATGTATATGCCTGAAACCAGCCCCTGGTACTGCACAGCCACTTGCAACTGGCCTCTGAAGCTGAGTGTGTGCACACTACTGGCTCTGGCCACCATCTCTGCCTGCCCTGGTTGCTAGCTGGTGGCACCTGGAAGAATGGCTGAAGATCCCAACAGCCACTGAATCTACTGTGGATCCCCAATTCCCCGCCAGCTCTTGCCTAGTACCACACAGCTGCCTATGCTCTGGACTCCAGAGACCTGAGCTGAATAGACATCACGTGCCCCCCTGAACTCAGTGTCACTACACACCTCTGTACTTGGCTTTTTGCACCACTAAACCTGGATTTACAGCAAGTACACGCCAGTGTGTCCCTACCTACAGGTGAAAGTCTCCCCTTACTGAAGTCAGTCCATAAAGTCTGGAAAGAGTCACTGCTTCTTTAAACACGCAGACACCTATGCAAGGCTACAAGGGTCATTAAGAACCAGGGAAACAAGACTCCATCGATTGGAGTAAATAGATTAATAGAGTAAACCTCCAACTGGTCCCCCCAAAATGGAGATTCAGGTATTGTCCCACATCCCATTCAAAATAATTATTCTAGAGCTACTCAGACAGCTGCAAGAGAACACAGATAAACAATTTAGTGATATCAGGGAAACAATCCAAGAACAAAGTGAAAAATTCAACAATGAGATAAAAGACATTAGAAGGAAGCAAACTAAAATTTTTCAGCTGAAGAATACAATGACTAAACTGAAGAACTCAATAGAAAGTTTCAATAATAGATCTGGCCAATTGGAAGAAAAGAATCAATGAGCTTGAAGAATTACTGGCTATCTTAACAGGAATTGGTTAGTTCTAATATGCAAATGAGGGAGGCAAAAACCACAAGGAAGTAAAGTCAATATATGTCCATGTGGCAGTTTTATTACTGGATGTTTATGGCTCTTGAGCTGAGTTAAGCAAAAGGTTTAACAACTTAACAGCAGCTCTGAGAACCGAGGCACAAGATGTGCATAAGGCTCTGCTTCTTAAATAGTCTCCCAACTCTAAGTTATTGTCGTAGCCATGTGATTTCTATTTTGTTTTTGTCCATTACCACCTGCTTTTCTTCTCCCAGTTGTTAAATGAGTTGATAGGAAAGGAGGGAGGCTAGTGAGCCATATAGCAACTTAACCTGAAGAAGATAGACAGGAGTAACAGAAGAAACAGGAAGTACTTAAAGTAGAGGGTAGGGTTTGGGGAGGGATTTCCTGTACTAGAGCCAAGAGGTGGAGGTGAGTGGACACAACACCATCTGAGTCCTCTGGTTCATCATCATTCATGAATAAGCCACCATTTAGCCATCCTGGGTCCCATAAGCCTCTTGAACAGAGGGAGAAATACCTGAAAACCTTGTATCAGAATAAAGACATGAAGGACAAGGTGGTTCTTTACAAAATCAGGAGGGGGTGTCACCATGCATATGTCATTTCATAATAAACTGTATGGCCCTCGCTGGTTTGACTCAGTGGATAGAGCTTCGGCCTGTGGACTAAAGGGTCCCATGTTCGATTCCAGTCAGGGGCACATGCCCAGGTTGCGGGCTCGATCTCCAGTAAGGAACATGCAGGAGGCAGCCAATCAATGATTCTCTCATCATTGATGTTTCTCTCTCTCTCTCCCTCTTCCTTCCTCTCTGAAATAAATAAAAATATGTTTAACAAATAATAATAAACTGTATGATTTGAGAATTTAATTTATTCATGGGCCTTTCTGTACTGACTTCTGGGATAGCTTGCCTTGGTAGAATACTTGGGGCTGCATTGCATCAAGGTAATTTCCCCCATAACAGAACTAGAAAAGGGTGTATCTTGGAAAGTGATCCACAGATTCTTCCTTGGCGATGAAGCCATTTTTAGAAAGCAATGACTTTTTCCTTCTTAAGAAGACCCGACCATGGCTGATCAACTCAGTTTAGTTGGGAGCTATGCTCAAGGTCAGAAATCATGAAGAATCAATCTTGTCACTAAGATGCATTCACTGAGGAAATTATTTTTCACATTACTGAGGGAGACTTGTCAGCAATTAGGACTATTCTCAGGAGATGCAATACAAGAAACAATTCCCAGTGAGGTGGCTGTTCCATAGCCAACCGAGTTATTGCTGTTCAAGTGGAGGGCATCGAAGTTTGAATCCCTTAGAAATTCAGTATCACCAAGGCTGGAGCAGGCTGTCTAAGTGCCGTTAGGCATGCATTTTTGTGCATAGTGGAGAGCTCAAGGGCAAAGCTAGTTGATTCCTTAAACACTTAACAGAAAACTGGGACCTAAATGTGCTCCTGTACTGAAGTTGAAAACATGGGTGCAGAAAGCTGTACCTGAAAGAACACTGGGTTATAGAAAATGTGCATAAAAACCACACTGATTAAGTTTAGGTGGGGGCTGCTCTAATAAAAAGCCTTCTTCCCAGTTTTGGAAGAAATAATAAGCTTACTCAGCCAAGTTCTCTCAGTTATTAAAGCTGGGCATAGTAGAAAATATAGTATGATTGCCATAAAAATATGGAACACCCAATTAGATCTGAATTTCAGATAAACAAAGAATACTTTTAAAATTTTAATTATAAATTTTTAAATTAAAAATATTTAGCATAAGTATATCCAGAGAAGAATTTGCATTGGACATACTACACTAAAAAAAAAACTGTGGCAGCCCTAGGAGGGGAAGGCAGAGGTAGTTCAAGTACTAGCACACTCCCTAGAAGACAGCATAGCGAGGGTATCAGTCACAGTGCTGACAACTTGTGCCAGTGAGAACACATCCACAGATAAAAGTATTAATGGCAGTCTTACAAATCTTTGGGAAAAAGAGAAAGGAGAGAGGGTCATCCAAGAGCTCTCCCAAAGTGAACAGTTGAAACAGGAGCTCTTGGTACTCATAATCATCTTGAGCTCTCTTCTTTTAAGGCCACCAATTCTATTGGATAAGGGCTCCACCCTTATACCTCATGTAACCTTTGCTTCCTAAAGGCCTTGTTTCCACATAATCACATGGGAAGTTAGGACTCTAACATATGAAGGGGGAGGGAGCACAATTCAGTCCACAGTAGGGGTATTAAAAGACTGCATGGAGGATTGTGAATAGGAGAATTTCAGCTGCACTCTTTGAAGATCTGGGAGCACTTGGATTAAGCTAGGAAATATTTAATAAACCTGGGACCTGAGAATGGGTCACATCAGGTTGTATTTGTCCGTTGTATTTCTCTCTTGAAGGTTTTATGAATTTATCTTTGTTTCTAAGGTTCTGAAACATCCGTTTGTTTTCCCCCCATTTTTATTATAGCAACCCATGCCATTTAGCTCTGAAAATGTTTTCTGTTATTTCTTTGACAATTTCCCTTCTCTGTTTTCTTTATTTTCTCTTTATGGGATACTTATGATTTCTTGCATATCTTCAGGGTTTCTTTTCCATTTTCCATTTAATTGGGATTTTTGGTGGTTATTCTTGTTTTGCTCTTCTAATTTCTGAGTTTTTTTCTCAATTTACCTTGCAAACTGTCTACTGAATTTTTATTCTTGCTTTCTTATTTTTAATTTTCAAGAGTTTTTTCCCCCCTCAGATTATCCTTTTTCAGAGGCTTTCACTCTTGTTTCACGGACACATTATTTTTTCACAATTCTCTAAGAATATTCATTATGCTGCTCCCTGTGTTTTTCTCTTTCCTCTCCCTTCTTCATGTTGGCTTATTTGCTTTTATATCAGTCTTTACATTAGAGGTTTTCCTCAAATGTCTAGGGATTCTTGGTTATCCACTCATTAAATATATATATATATATATATATATATATATATACACACACACACACACACACACACACATATATATGTGTGTGTGTGTTTATTTATTTATTTTAGTGTGAGAAGAAAGGAGAGGGAGAGAGAAACATTGATGTGAGAGAGAAACATTGATCCATTGCCTCCTGCATGCCCCCTACTGATGAACTGGAGATCAAGCCTACCAGCCTACAACCTGGGCATGTGCCCTGACTGGGAATGGGAATCGAACTGGTGACCTTTTGGTGCACGGATCCAGGCTCAACCAACTGAGCCACACCTGCCAGAGCGGTTACCCACTCGTTTTTAAAAGTGAGGCACTAAAAGTAACAACACATATACACGTACAGACACACGTACACAGCAAAAAGATGACAGATTAAAGGCAAGGAAAACATAATGGACTTAGGTCAACACTCCTAATGTTAATTCTTTTTTTTCCCCATTAAACAATGATTTTATTACTTGAGTACATAGACATTTTATGCAACCAGGGCAGAGGCTGTGGATGACTCCTATTTCTAGTTGGTTTGATATTATATTTTATAATATCAAACCAACCGGTAAATACAGCTCTTGATCAGAATCAGACAGAGTTTAGCATCCTTATCCTTTCTATTTCTCTTAAGATGCTTTGGAACAGCAACAGCTTTCGTAATTTAATGGTAGAGACCCTCAGGAAGATCAGGAGCAAGTCTTTTGGACTTAAGAATTCTCAAGATTTTATTGCCTGTCACAAAACCTACTTGTGTAACACTGTGTGAGTCACTCAGGATCACACCGATTTGTGAGGGAGTCAGCCCCTTCTTGGCCAGTTTGCAGATCTGCTCCTTCAGGTCATCTGATGTCAATTTCAGCCAGGTGGGGACTCTGCACAGATAGGGCAGAGCCGACTGGGACAGGCCCTTCCCAGGAGCATGCATGCCACCCATGATGGCCGTGGATAGGCAGTGAAAAAGGCCTAGGGCTAATTCCTCTAAGAACAAGTCACTGAAAAAAAACATTGCTTTAATAATTCTCATTTCCTTCTAACAAGAATTTTACATTCTTTAAAAAATTATAAATGTGTTTTCTTCTTAAAATTTATTTTTATTGTTGAAAGTATTACAAATGTTCCCTTCGTTGTTTTCCCCATTGACCCCTTCCACCTGGCACCCACCCCTCCCAGGCCTTCACCACTTTTTTGTCTTTCCATGTAGATGATTTTCTTTTGTCAGCCTAAGGCCCCCATTTCCTGGAATTAGATTAGCATTAGTTATTTATTGGAAGAATAATAAGGCATCTTCACAGCTTCTGACATGCCAAATGGGGTTTTGCAGCAAAACAATAGACTTGAAAGCAGATTTTATGTGAGAGAGATTTTTCCAAATCCCTTTAGTTCTTATTTTAGTAAAACAGACTCTCAACGTGTAGAGAAAATAGCTATGGCCTGACAACTCCTCGTGGCGGCGGCTGTTGGCTGGGTGTGGTGACTGAGCTCTGAGCTGGTGCCTGGCGGGTGTGCGCTGTGCCCTGGCCTAGCCTCCGCGTTCCGTCCCCCCACCCCCACCCCCTGCCCTCGGGCTCTGCACCCCTGATGCTGCTCGGGTGCTGACCCTGCCCAGCCGGGACAATGGTGAAGTATTTCCTGGGCCACAGCGTGCTCCGGAGTTCCTGGGACCAAGTGTTCGCTGCCTTCTGGCAGCGGTACCCGAATCCCTATAGCAAACGTGTCTTGACAGAAGACATAGTGCACCAGGAGGTGACCCCTGACCAGAAGCTCCTGTCCTGGAGACTCCTGAGCAAGACCAACAGGATGCCCCGCTGGGCCGAGGCACTATTTCCTGCCAATGTTGCTCACTCGGTGTACATCCTGGAGGTTTCTATTGTGAACCCACAGAACCAGACCATGCCCCTTTCACTTGGAACATCAATCCTGCACGGCTGACGGTGGAGGAACCATGTGTTTACTGTGTACACTCTGATAACAGCAGCTGCACTGAAATCCACTGGGAAGCTTGGACCACCTCTAGTTTATTTGATCTCTCCAGAGCTGTCCAGGAATCTGGTCTCGCCCGGTTCAAAAGCAATGTGACCAAGTCAATGAAGGGTTTTGAATACATCTTGGCCAAGCTGCAAGGCGAGGCCCCTTCCAAAACCTTTGTTGAGCCAAGGAAGCCAAGGGGATGTCACTGGCAGCTACAGAGAAGGCCAGGACCTTGCCAGCAAGGCAGCCACCAAGAAGCAGCAGCAGCAGTTTGCATAGCCAGCCCTGACCCTGGTGTGGCAGCACACCACACCACCCCCACACTCCCTCTGCCCTCCCTTCTGTATTTTATGATTAAAAGTCAACTTCCAGGCTGAAACAATAAAATAAAATAGCTATGACATTGGCGTTAGGAAAGAGGAAGACTCTTGGCAGGCAGCAGCCTGTCCTTCTGGCTCCAGAATAATGAGAAATAGAAGTGAGAAGAGGTGGAAAAATCAGATGGGCAGGTATCCCAGACTTCCTTCCTCTGGCCTTGGGCCTGGAGGGTGAGAGGTACATTAGATATTATGACTCAAACAGTAAGTAGCGGTAGCCAAGGGCCCAAGGTGTTCTTGCCCCTGATTCCATTTGGAACTCTAGAAAACGACAATGAGATGTCACCTCACCTATCAGAATGGCTATCATCAACAAATCAACAAATGATTTGTATAAGAATGTGGAGAAAAGGGAACTCCAGTGCACTGCTGGTGGTAATGCAGACTGGTGCAGCCACTATGGAAAATATGGAGTTTCCTCAAAAAATTAAAAATGAAACTCCCATTTGACCCAAAATCCTACTTCTAGGAATATATCCCAAGAAATAAGAACCACCAATCAGAAAGGACATATGCACCCCTATGTTCATAGCAGCACAATTTACAATAGCTAAGATTTGGAAACAGCCTAAGTGCCCATCAGCTGATGAGTGTATAAAAAACAACTGTGGTAGATTTACACAATGGAATACTACACAGCTATAAAAAAGAAAGAACTCTTACCATTTGCAACAGTATGGATGGAACTGGAGAGTATTATGCTAAGTGAAATAAGCCAGTCAGAGAAAGATAAGTATCACATGATCTCACTCATATATGGAATCTAATGAACAAAATAAATTTATAAACAAAATAGACCCAGAGGAGAAACCAAGATGGCGGCATAGGTAAACACCTGAAATTGCTGCCTCGCACAACCACTTCAAAACTACAACCAAAAGACAAAACGGACATCATTCAGAACCACAGGAAGGCTAGCTGAGTGGAAATTCTACAACTAGAAGGAAAGAGAAAAGCACACTGAGACTCAGAGGAGGTGTGGAAGTAAAGTGCAGAGGTATGGAGGCCTGCAAGTGGAAAGGGCTGGCAACTGAGGACGTGGTTGTCTTTTTCAAGTGGGAGAGAGACACAAGCTCCCGACTGCTCTGAACTCCAGTTCCAGGCAAGACTCTGGGGACCCAGACTCATATGGGGAGAAACTGGGCTGTCTGGCAGTGGGCAGAACTTGAGGGCAGCTTTCTCTCAGAGGTGCTTGCAGCAATTACCAAGGGACACTGAGACCTGGGACCTCTTGGGACAGGGCTGAGGATCAACCACTGCTGTTTGCTCCACCCTGAGAATTCCCTGAGACCCCACCCCACCCAAGCTGTGCGCAGAGGCTTTTGCATATGAATGGCCTGGTCCTTTAAAATCTAAAATTACATAACAAACTGTAGCTGATTCAGAAAGACCCAGAACATCCAAAAGAAGGCCCAAGGCCCCACAGCAGCTTGCATTGTTTCACAGCTGGGCCTCATACGGGCACCTCCAAAACCCAAACAAAGAAGAGGAATCTGCAGATTTCTCTGTAGCTCCTGCTGGGTGGCCTCATGCAGAGGCTAAATTAGCACCTCCTTGGAGACCCAAGACCCAGTGTACCCAGTGGTCAGAGTGGGACCATCCAGATTACAACTCCTCAGATCCATAAGGGGGCAGACTCAGTGAGCACCAAAGCCCCACTGAAGCAAGTCTTGCCTCATAAGGGTGTCTCTAGCACAGAAGTTCTCCCATTGTAGACACAGCTGGATCTCACAGCCGACTGGCCTGGAGGTCAATTCCTCCCAGTGATACCAACAACAATCAAGGCTTAACTACAAGACTGTGCACACAGCCCACAAAGGGGTGCACCAAGAGTGTCCACCTCAGGTAACTGGGGAGGCTGAGCCACTGGGACCTATAGGACACCTACCACACAAAGCCTCTCTATCAACACAGGGAAGCAGCCAAAATGCAGAGACAAAGAAACAGATCACAAACAAAAGAAATGGAGGAAAGCAAACTACTGGATATAGAGTTCAAAACCACGGTTATAAAGTTTTTCAAGAATTTTCTAGAAAAGGCTGATAAATTTAGTGAGACCCTCAAGGATATGGAAAAGAATTAACTAGAAATTAAGCATACACTGACTGAAATAAAAAATATTATACAGAGATCCAACAGCAGACTAGAGGATCGCAAGAATCAAGTCAAAGATTTGAAATACAAAGAAGCAAAAAATACCCAACTAGAAAAGCAAAAAAAAAAAAAAAAAGAATCCAAAAATATGAAGATAGTGTAAGGAGCCTCTGGGACAACTTCAAGTGTACCAGCATCTGAATTATGGGGGTACCAGAAGAAGAAAGAGAGCAAGATATTGAAAACCTATTTGAAGAAATAATGACAGAAAACTTCCCCCACCTGGTGAAAGAAATAGACCTACAAGTCCAGGAAGCACACAGAACCCCAAACAAAAGGAATCCAAAGAGGTTCACACCAAGACACATCATAATTAAAATGCCAAGAGCAAAAGACAAAGGGAGAATATTAAAAGGAGCAAGAGAAAAACAGTTAATTACCTACAAGGGAGCACCCATATGATTGTCAGCTGATTTCTCAACAGAAACTATGCAGGCCAGATGGGAGTGGCAAGAAATATTCAAAGTGATGAATAGCAAGAACCTACAACCAAGATTACTCTACCCAGCAAAGTTATCATTCAGAATTGAAGGTCAGATAAAGAGCTTCACAGATAAGAAAAAGCTAAAGGAGTTCATCACCACCAAACCAGTATTATATGAAATGCTGAAAGGTATTCTTTAAGAAGAGGAAGAAGAAGAAAAAGGTAAAGATAAAAATTGTGAGCAACAAATACATATCTATCAACAAGTGAATCTAAAAATCAAGTGAATAAAAAATCTGAGGAACAGAGTAAACTGGTGAATATAATAGAATCAGGGGCATAAAAAGGGAGTGGACTGACAATTCTCAGGGGGGAAGGGGTGTGGAGGGTTCGGGAAGAGACTGGACAAAAATCGTACACCTATGGATGAGGACAGTGGGGTGAGGGGTGGGGTAAGGGCAGAGGGTGGGGTAGGAACCGGGTGGAGGGGAGTTATGGGGAGAAAAAAGAGGAACAACTGTAATAATCTGAACAATAAAGATTTATTTTTTAAAAAATAGTCCCAGAGACACAGAAGCATGGAACAGACTATTGAACCTCAGAGGGAAGGCAGGGGATGGTGGGTGGGAAGAGATCAACCAGTGATCTTGTATGCATATATGCAGAACCCATGGACACAGACAATGGGGTAGTGAGGGCCTGTCTGTGTGGGGGGCAGGAGCAGGAGGAGGCTGGAAGAGGTCACTAGGGGAAAAAGGGGAACTTATGTAATACTTTCAGCAATAAAGATTTAAAATAATAATAATATAATAAGTAAATAATCCTGTCCTATATAATAAAAGCCCAGCAATGGTGGAATGACCAGAACAACCAGAGACCAGAACAACAGTGGCCTGGCCAGCCCTGCCCCCCAGCAGGGACCCCCACCCTGGTCACGGACATGGCCAGCATACAAACCTCTGTGGCCCTTTGCCCTGGCTGGCCCCAGCCCCCAGCAGGGACCCCCGCCCTGATTGGGGCGGGGCCGGCCTGCAAACCACCCGTGGCCCTTTGCCCTGGCTGGCCCTGCCCCCCAGCAGGGACCCCCACCTCGATCCGGGGGTCCCATCAGGGCAGGCCAGCCGGCCTCCACCTGTGCACCAGGTATCTATCCTATATATTAAAAAAGTAATATGCAAATTGGCCGTAACGGCAAAATGACTGGAACAACTGCTCGATCAGTCATTATGAGGCTCACTGACCACCTCCAGATCCCTTTCCCCAGCCAGCAGGCTCCGATCTCCCAATGGCGAACAGGGAACCAGGGGTGGGTGGTGGTGAGGGGCGGGACTGCTGAGTGGGCAGCCAGGGAAAATGGCCCTGATTGCAGGCCAGGTCTAGAGACCATACCCATGCACAAATTTCGTGTGCTGGGCCTCTAGTAAATAAAAAAAGACATCCAATAGTCTGCTCCTTACCAACATTCCTCATCCACCAGATAACTCTGCAACCTTCTCTGTCACAAGATATCCCCATCCAGATCTTCCCTGTGTCACCAAGTACTCTCCATCAGTGCTCATGTCACAAAGGTACTCCTCTCCAAAACACCCTTCCACCTCAACACACAGCACAGCTTTCCAGTGTCACAAGAAACTCATGACCACTTACTGAAGCAGAGAAGGAGGCTCTTGGAAACACAGCTGATCTGAGAAAGGCAGGTATCATAAGATCCTGCTCAAGTGACTGAGCTAGTTCTCATTAAGCTGAACACATGAATATTTGTAACATTGAGATGCTATGAGGGTTGGGGCATTGAACCCCAGTCATCTGTGTGTTTCCTCCAATTATTGTCACTCCCCCCATGCAGATTAGCAGTAGATAGCATAGACTTAATCGAAAATTTTGAGCTTGTGGTCTCCAGTTTCTACAAAGTGGTCATGTCATGGCTAACACAGTCATGAAGTATGACTAAGCAGAGAGGTGCTGGCCCATGTCTCCCTTGCCACTTTTTTTTTTTTAATTTACTGTACCTCCTAGTTTCTGGGAGAGGGTAAGAACCTACTTTAGCAGGAGCCTAGCTCCAAGTTGCAAAACTACCTCGTAACATAAAAATAAGAGAAGTTTGTTTTTCCTTTGTAGAATGCTAATTAACTAACACAGATGGTCACCCTAACTGTTGCTAGAGAAATTAGTGAGCCAGATTTCCCAGACATGAGTGCGTGTGAGGTTCTTAGGGTACTGCTGAAGTAAACATTTTCAGAAGCCACAATAGGAGAATGAGATGTGGTAAAAGGCTTTATTTGTGTGGAGTTACATTCCTCAGGGTGCAAAGTCTCATGCCCCTTAACCCAGTCCTGGAAAAGGGGTTCCAGTAGAGCCAAAAGGAGGGCCAGTGTCCAGAGCTTCCGTTCCATGTTGCAGCCGGGTCCAGTTCAACATTCAGGCTAATTAAAGTCCATTAGTCCATTGTGTGGGTTCCACATGGCCGTGGGCCACATGGGCGCTGGGGAGTGCACCCCTTGCAACAGGAGTCCCAAAAGGCCAGAGGGCCCAAGGCCAAGAGAGGCAAAAAGGGAGGAACTCCCTTTGTTCAGAAGTTTAAATATTCAGGTTTCTGGCCCTTGTTGTGGCTGTGCCTATTCTGTCGGCTGACTTGCTCCCAGGTGTGACTGACAAACAGGTAGGCCCCTTCCCACATCATTCAGACCTTCCTGGACATGCATCCAAACTGCCTTTAGCCAGTCTCTTCCCCCATAGATCAATAGGGAACAGACTTGGATAGCATTAAATTAGCAAAGCTATATAAACGGCATGCCTATATTATCTAGTCTTTCCTTTACTCCTTTCCTGTTAAATAATAACCAAGTTATTATAATGGTATCGTAACTACCAGGTGAATTTAGGATAAACTGTGTGTGATAAATGGTGCCATCCTGCTCTCTCGTTGGAAGATGAATTATTATTTATCTTGAGAACATGGGTGTGTCTGCTTGGCTATATACAGTAATATATCTAATCTCTTATTGGGTTGCCTGTGATGCATATCACACTGGGACATAATGCTTATTCAGTAATAAAGCTGTTTTCTTTCCCTACTACCTTTGAGGAAAGGTTTTCTGGGTTGGAGGAGTTTTTATTTTTTTATCCTCACCCTAGGATATGTTTATTGATTTTAGAGAGAGAAGGAGGGGGAGAGAAACATTGATGTGAGAAAGAAACATTGATCGGTTGCCTCCCGTACTCGCCCTGCCTGGGAATGTGTCCTGACCAGGAACTGAGCCTGCAACCTTCTGATATACAGGATGATGCTCCAACCAACTGAGCTACCTCGCCAGGGCAAGAGGGTATTGTTTTTAATTAATTATTCCCAGCACAGAATATTTTCTCTGGCATTTCTGGCTACCGTTTCAAACTTAGTAGGAGTAAAACTGCAATCTGCCTTGGGTCTGTGGGGAAGCACGGGACTTGGTTGGAATGTCTGTGGGGAGGATTCTCTCTGAAAGGTCAGGGGCCTCTGGGGGGACCTTGCTGAAGGTGGCAGCCCCTACCTTGACTTTTCCAAATAAGTCTGATCCCCCGGGTGTTTTTGCTAAAATCTGTTTAGTCTTTTAGACCCGACCTGTAGAAGCATATACTTTCTCAAGGATACTTACCCTGCTGATTGTATCTAGAGGTTAACTTTAGTTCAAGCTGTTATAGCAATAAAAGCCAAAGGAGGCAGGTGAACAGGGCTACTTGGTGACAATAGTCAAGTAGTGCCCTAGCCCTCTCTTTCACAGAAGCGTGTGTCAGTTCTGTTCATCCATCTCTTGTTCAGGGTCTGCTGGTCAGCCCCCGCAGGGTCAGCCCTCTCACCAGACTTGTCTAGTGCTCTCAGCCATAGTACCTTCCACCAGCTGTCAAGCCTTAGTTCTTGAAGTCATCCATAATCCTACCCACTCCCCCTTCTAGTTAGTCACCAAGTTCTAGGTACACTTCTTTCATAGCTACCTCACATTCATCTCCTGTTGTCCCTTACCACTGCCATTTCCCAAACAAGGGTCCCCCTCACCTTCCTCTTGTTTTTATATCATGTGTCTCCTGATTCATGCAGCAAATATTTATTAAACACTATGTGTCAGACACAGTAGGTCCTTGTCCTGGTGGGGTTTACTTGTGGGGAGAAGGGAGACAAAACAAGCAGTACATAAATAAGTATTATTATATTAGAAGATGCTAAACACTATGGGGGTGGGGGGGGGGTGGTATGAGCAGGGGAAGGCTTACTAGGAGAGGCCCTGGCAGAAGAACCAGGCTAGTTTTAAAAGGGTGGACAAGGTGGTCCTCGCTAAGATGGTGGCATTTCAACAGTAATATGGCACCATCTGCAGGTTAATCTCTGAATTACAATAATTTGTTTTAAATTTAATGAAGTTATTCTCTACTTTTGTTTCCTGTTAAAGTCATTTCAGATCACAGCAAAAGCTAACAAATTGGAAGTATTAGAGGAAAATCCTAAACCCTTGTTTCTGTTTCAATATGCTTGAAACACTTTGTAACCATAGAGGCTGAAGTGTATTCCATGTGTTTGAAGGACAGTGTCTAGCCCCTGCAGGGTGTCACCCTAAGCTGGAATCTCAGCTGTGCCCCAGGAATCTATCTCAGCCTCTGCCAGGACAGGAGATTTGGGAGGGCATATGGACCAGCAGATCCTGGGGCTGTGCTCACTTCGTTCATTATTGAGTAGTCCCTTTGGTCCAGGGCACTGTTACTCTGGATCCCCAAACAGTAACTCAGACAGTGATCCCTAGGAAAGGTTACTGATGTAGTGGACCAATGGCATACTTTGCATGATGTCCATCAGGGTTTAAGTGTCTTCAGATACAGTTAACACAGCCCTGGGGCAAAATGTGAATGTGTGCTGTGAGCTGCAAAGAAATGTATAATGCAAATGCAAGCTGTTTCTGATCTTCCCTGACAGGGGTAGCAAAGGGCATGGTTGCCAGACTAATGGCTGCATCTCAAGTATCTGAGGCTATGTGATCCTGCTCTGTGTCTCTTACAAAGACATTTGTTATTAAATTTATGGCCCACCCAGATAATCCAGGATGATCTCATCTTGAGGTCTTTAACTAAATTACTTCTACAAAGACTGTCCCTCTGCCCTTTTTTTCAAATAAGGTTACATTCACAGGTCCTGGGAATTCAGATGTAGATGTCTGTTTTAGGAGGGCGGGGCGGGGGGTGGTGGTGGGGAGAACCATTTAACCCACTGCACCATTCTAGTCATGAGTTTACACCAAGCAAACTCAAAGGCTAACACGGGCCAAATAAACAAGGTTTAAGTGTATGTGGGCCACAAAAAAACAAAAGCTTCATTTTTCATAGAAACTTAGGTTTATTTCGACAGAGATATGCTAACTACAAAGGGCTGAAATAAATGAGTAATCATTAACATAAAATAATAGAATATTTTAATAAAAATTAATATTTTTTCTTGAACATTAACTACCAGACACTGAATAACTGTACAAATTAATAAGTGGAACGCAAATAAACCTATTTTTCTTGTTCTCCGAAAGCAAAGTATTTCCTGTTGCACACACCAAACAAGTCAGTCCAAGACTAATGATGTGGCAATCGGCTGCTAAAATATTCGCTGCTAGTATTCGTGGTGAAAAATGGTGCGCCTGTGCATAAGGCGAGTAAGGGAAATGAATGCAACATGGGAGATGGATGCATCTCCTGGAGGCTTTACCAAGTGGTTAAATCCTGTGTCTCTGAGCAAGGTTATCAAGTCAATAAAATCTCCCTTTTCCACATTTATGTTTTGGCCCCTGGATCAAGCCCCCTCAGGATCCAGCCTGGCACCTACTCCCGGGCACTGCTGATGCATGCTGGCCAGCTGTACAGCTTTGGGGCATGAAGCCCTTTCTTTTCTCCTAAGGCCCAGCACAACTTTGGCTAGGTTACCATGCAGCTTACATCTAGTCCTATACCTGGGGACAAGAAGGAGAGGTGGGGCACATCCTAGGATTCAGAACACAAGAGATCTCAAAGGAAAGAGGCTCTGCATTATCTTCAAGCAAGGAGGGCGAGTGTTAGCTCTCAATATGGAGGAATTGTCCATATTTGTGGGCTTGGATGGTTCAGAGGAAGCTAGAAATTCAAGATGAGGGAGGGGTA
Organism: Corynorhinus townsendii; assembly: GCA_026230045.1. Taxonomy (NCBI): domain Eukaryota; kingdom Metazoa; phylum Chordata; class Mammalia; order Chiroptera; family Vespertilionidae; genus Corynorhinus; species Corynorhinus townsendii. Next base: position 134,936,002 of record JAPDVU010000002.1, on the reverse strand, counting down.
TCAACACACAGATATCCCATCCTATTTGTCCCAGGCTGTCCCAGCCAAGGCTTTGACCTTGGCACAGTCATTCTGCCTTGGTTGGGAGTTTAGTCTTCATGGGATCAGCTGCTTAATTGCTGGGCCTGGTGCTCAGCTTTCTCCAGCTTCCCAATGCAGACGAGATGGTCTCCGTAAGGCTTGCTGGCTACCACACTTAAATTGCAATTGCTTTCAGTCTTTTGTTACCATTTTATCACTTTCCAGAGAAAAGGGAACTTAATTATAGCCATTCCGTCCAATTTCCCCCAGGCTTTTTTTTTTTTAATTGTGGTAAAACACACATTACATAAAATTTATTATCTTAACCACTTTTTTTAAAATCATTTTTTATTGTTGAAAGTATTGCATATGTCCCCTTTTTCCCCCACCATTGTCCCCCTCCAGCCTGCCCCAGGCCTTCACCACCCTATTGTCTGTGTCCAGGTGTTATGAACATATGCATACAAGTTCTTTGGTTGATTACCTCCCACCCACCCACCCCTCTCCCCCCTTCCCTTCGAGATTCTGTACTCTGTTCCATGCTTCCATGTCTCTGGATCCACTCCATTCATCAGCTTATTTTGTTACTTAGATTCCACATATGAATGAGATCATGTGATACTTGTCTTTCTCTAACTGACTTATTTCACTTAGCATGATATTCTTCAGGTCCCTCCATGCCATCTCAAAGGGTAAGATTCTTCTTTTTGTACTGCTGCACAGTATTCCATGGTATAAATGTACCACAGCTTTTTTATCTGCTCATCTACTGTGATGGGCACTGGGCTATTGTAAGTTGTGCTGCTATGAGCATAGGGGTGCATTAATTCTTTCTCATTGGTGTTTCAGGTCTCTTAGGATATATATCTAGAAGTAGGATCACTGGGTCAAATGTAGTTCCATATTTAATTTGTTGAGCAAACTCCATACTGTTTTCCATAATGGTTGCACCAGTCTACATTCCCACCAGCAGTGTATTAGGGTTCCCTTTTCTCCACATCTTTGCCAGCACTTGTCATTTGTTGATTTGTTGATGGTAGCCACATTTGACTATACTCAGGATTGATTTCTGGGCCCTGTATGCTATTCCAACGGCTTTGATGTCCATCTTTATGTCGGTACAATCCTGTTTTGACCATAGTAGCTTTGTAAAAAAGTTTTGTAATCAGGAAGTGTAAGACCTCTAACTTTGTTTTTTTCAAGCTTGTTTTGGCTACTTTGGGGTTCCTTGAGAGTGTTCATATAAATTTTAGGATACATTTTTTCTATTTCTGCAAAGAATATACTATTGGAATTTTAATAAAAACTGCACCAAATCTGTAGATGGCTTTGGGTAGTATCAACATCTTAACTATATTAAATCTTCCAATCCATGAACATGAGAAGTTTTCTGATTATTTGTCGTCGTCTTCTTCTTCTTCTTCTTCTTCTTCTTCTTCTTCTTCTTCTTCATCCTCACCCTAGGGTATTTTTCCCATTGATTTTTAGAGTGGAATGGAGAGGGAGAAACAGAGAGAAACACTGATGTGAAAGAGACACATTGATTGGTTGCCTCCCGCATGCCCCTAGACCAGGGCCGGGAGCCTGTAACTGAGGTATGTACCCTTGACCAGAATAGAATCGGAAATCCTTCAGTCTGCAGGCCAATGCTCTATCCACTGAGCCAAACCTGCTAGGGCATTTGTGTCTTCTTTCATTTCTTTCTGTGACATTTTGTAATTTTCTATGTATGAGTCTTTTGCCTCTTTAGTTAAGTTTATTCCTAAGTATTTTATTCTTTCTGATGATATTTTAAATTGAATTATTTTCTTAATTTTCTGAAACACCCCCTCTATGCTCCAACTGGCCCTGCATGACACACAATGAATTACTCATATTTTGTAATAAAGTAAAATATACTAATTTCACAGCATGAAAAAAAATGTTTTGTTTGTTTTGATGTTTTGTCAAGTAATGCAGTCAAATGAATAAGTAAAGAGAAAGAGAATGTCTGAGTGTGTATGATATTGAATATATAATAATTCATTATACTTTACTTGTTTGTGCTAGCTCAGTGTCTCGTACTTGGAGGAAAAGTTCATTCCCATTCGTGTGACTTACTTTGGCTAGCAGACACTAGAAGCATGCAATCAGTGGCTTGTTTGGGGCTTGCACATTGTGCTTGTGCTTTCCAAACCCACCTGCCATGCTATCAAGCTGTCCTCCTACCGAGGGAGGCCATGTAAAGGCGCTGGAGGATGAGGCACCCTGTGGAGAGAGAATCCAGTGTTGTGATGATAAATGGACACGTGCAGCAATCCTTTTGAAAAGGGCATGGTGACCAGAGTTCAGACTCCACAAGAATGAAGATCAGGGTCACACCACAGTGCTCCAACTGAGCTCCCAACTGAAAGCAGCTGCAGAGTGAGCAGGAAAACCACTTCAAGGCTCACTTTGCAACTGCTTTTGCAGAATGTCAAAACTTCCAGCAATGAGACCAGTGCTGATTTGTTGACATGCCATCATTCCTCAAGGAGACTAATTGGTGACTTGGTGGAAAGTTAACTATATTTGTTTCCATTCTGGAAGGGCAAAGATTTGTTCTCACAGGAAGAGACACATGTTCCAGGTATGACTTTGCCTCTCCTGCTCACAGAACTATTATCTGAAGCTAAAGGAATGTTTGATTCACTGACATGGGATTCCATACAGTATTGTGTCAGATCAGTGGGCCCCATGATAGTGGTGTGGATTGTATTATATATTGCACCACCCAGAAGCTGCAACCTTGTAGGGCATTGGGATAGCCTGCAGAAGGCACATTTAAAACACCAGCTTAGAGGCAGTACTCTATGAGGATGGCGCACTATCCTCCAAGATGCAGTATTTACATCGAATCAAAGACCTTTTTATATGGAGCTGTCTTCCCAGTAAGAAGAATATACTGATCTGTGAACCAAGGAATGAAGCAAGTGTGTTTCACTTGCCATCATTCCCAATGACCCACTGCAGGACTCTGTGTTCCTGTCCCTAAAACTCTAGTTTCAGAGATCCTGTGACTGAAAGGGGACACACTTTTGTCAGGGGACACAGCAAGAGTCCCACTGAATTACAAGCTATGCCAGCTGCCTGGGTGCTTTGGGTTTCTTGTAACCAGGAACCAGCAATAAAAGAGTAGTTATCATCTTGCAGGGTTAATTGTGACCCTGATCATCAGGAGGAAAGGAGATAGGTGGCACCGGTGATCCACTTGGGCAACTCGTGGGACTTTCTTGCTCTGTTGTGATGATAAATGGACAAGTCCTTTTGAAAAGGGCATGGTGACCAGAGTTCAGACTCCACAAGGATGAGGATCAGGGTCACACCATTAGGTAAGCCATGTAGACCAGCAGAGGTGAGGGGGAACCACAAGGAAATGGTGGAGGGGTTAATGATTAATATCAGTTGTGATCCTGAGACCAACTGCAGCAACAAAAGTTGCAATTCATGCTTCTGAACCTTCTTCTTTTATGTTTCCCACAAGGAAGAGAGGCCCACTGATGCCAGAAGCCAATTCCAGCATGTCAGCAGGGCTGAATCATCTGGAAATGGCGGAGAGCAAACCTGAAAAGGATGCACAAAATGATTGCTTGCTGCCAGACAGCTAAAGGCATCTTAATCTACATGCTATTGCCTCCTATGGCCAAACACCTGAACAGCTGAAGGTAATTCCCCCAATCTAACAATGCCTACTGTATACCAAATTTACCCTTTGAAGTATATATCTACCTTGTCTTAGGACAAATTGTGTGAATAAAAAGCAAGGGGTCCTGAGACAAGGGAGAACTTAGTTCCTTTAGCTAAGTCTTCTTTGGTTCCCCCCATAACACCTTCCAAAATTATGTTTTGTCTCTGGGCTCTTTGTTAATTTACACACAGCGCCTTCTCCGGATTCCTCAACCCTTCTAGATGCTGGATTAAGGCCATTGGCACACTGGACTGCTGAAGGATCTGCTTCCCAAATGTAGATGAAGAAGGAGATTTAAGCAGCATAGTAATGGAGACACTAGAGGTGAACATAAAAATTCCCTTCAATAAAAGACTTGTGGCTGCTGGGAATGCTGTAAGCACACAGCCTACACCATCAGGTCCTTCAGGGTTTGCCTGCAGAAAGCTGCATTGATCAAGGTCATACCCTTCATGATGCAGCTCACTTCCAGTGACTGATGGCTACACAGGCATAAAAGCCCAGCCATTTTGGCCAAATGTTGGACAACTCTGAAAGGTTGTATAAGAACTAGATTTCCCCATAAGATTGGCCAAGGCTTTTTTGGATATGCAATGTACTTTGACTTTTGCCCAATCCTACTTGCTTCCCAACCCTTCCAGAAGTGTTAAATAAATATCCTAATGAATATCCAGCTCTCTCAGTGTCTACTTTGAAAGACATAGCTGCAGAATGGAGAACCAATATGGAGGCATAGATAAATGCCTGTACTTGCTGCCTCTCACAACCATATCAAAATTACAATTGAAATACAGAACAATCATCATTCAGAACCACCTGAAATCTGGTTGAATGAAAGTCCTACAACTAGAGAAGTAATGATACACTGAGACTGGGAGGGGTGTAGGCATGGAATGGGCTGGTCCAACACCCATATGTGGTGTGTTTTTTAATCAGGAGTGATATCGTGGCTGAAGCGGTCTCCCATGAGGTGCAAGGGGTCCCAGCCCCACACCAGACCCCCAGATCAGGGCTCCAGAGCTGGGAAGAGAATTCTGTAACTTTGGCCTGTAAAAACCAGTGGGATTGTGGCTAAGTGATACAGAGGCTGCTGGAATCACAGGCATTCTTCTTAAAGAGCTGGCACATGAACTTACACAGTACTGCTTCCTCTGAGCTCCAGCACCAGGTGGCAGCTTTGGTGGATCCAGGAACAAACTGGGAGGAACTGGATTGTCTGGCATCGGGACAAGAACTCGGGGGTGGCTTTCTCACAAATGGGGGTGCTCGCGGGGGTCATTGTTCCTGTGCTTGGATCTCCTCAGTCATAGAGCTAACTGGAAGCCATACCTGGGTTTCCATCGTAGTGACCCCCACTGTTCACTCCACCCTGGTGATTCCCTGAGACTTTGCTCCATACAATTTGCAGCCCACCCAAGCTTTGTGCAGCAGCTTTTTCTTTTCTTCTTCTTTTTTTTTTCTTTGGAATATATTTTATTGATTTTTTACAGAGAGGAAGGGAGAGGGATAAAGAGTTAGAAACATCAATGAGAGAGAAACATCTATCAGCTTCTTCCTGCACACCCCCTACTGGGGATGTGCTCGCAACCAAGGTACATGCCCTTGACCAGAATCGAACCTGGGACCCTTGAGTCCGCAGGCCAACGCTCTATCCACTGAGCCAAATCAGTTAGGGCTGCAGTGGCTTTTTCATGTGAATGACCTATCCTGGCTCAAGCTTCAGACTTTTAAAATCTCTCAAACAAGCATCAGCTGGCATCAGTATGCCCCAAACCTATTAGAGGCCCAAGACCTGGCACTAGCACCAGCCTGCTCTCCTTCAGAGCTGGGCCTCACCTGGGCACTTCCAAACCCAATACAAGTAGTAGCCATCTGCAGATTGCTTGGTAGCTCCTGCCAGGTGGCCCCAGGCAGTGGCTGACTTTGCACCTCCTGGGAGACCCCAGAGCCAATGCACCCAGTGGACAGCTTCAGATTGTATCAGACTACAACTCTACACATCCATAAGCAACACACTCAAGGGGCAGACTCAGTAAGCACTGAAGCCCCACTGAAGCAAATCCTGCTCCAGAGGGGCAGCAGCTCCTGCACAGCAGCTCTTCCACTGCAGTTGAAGCTGGTCCTCACAGACAATTGGCCAGAAGGTCAATTCCTCCCAGTGACACCAACAGGAATCAAGGCTGAAATACAATAGTCTATACACACAGTCCATACAGGTTGTATAAGAACTAGCCCAGCTCAGGTGCTTAGGGAGGCTGAGCCACTGGGCCCTGCTGGGCACCCACTACACAAGGCCACTACCAATTCCAGGAGACATAGTAGCAGCTATACCTAATACATAGAAACAAACACAGGGAAGCAGCCTAAATGCGGAGACAAAGAAACATATCACAAATGAAAGAAATGGAAGCAAGCAAACTATTGGATACAGAGTTCAAAACAGTGGTTATAAGGATGCTCAAGGATTTTTTTTTAATATGGTAGGATCTGAAATCTTTATTTCTTTTAGGTTTCTCTTTGAGTAAGATGAAGCTTTGTTATCAAGTCAAGGATCTTAATGAGAGCTTCAAGGAACTTAATGAGAGCTTCAAGAGACTTAGTGAGACTTCCAAAGATCTTAGTGAGGATGTCAAAAACATTAAAAAAAAAAAAAAGACTGAAATGAAGAATAATTTACAGGGATTCAACAGTAGAGTAGAGGATTCTGAGAAATCAATGATTTGGAATATGCAGAAGTAAAACAAACAAACAAACAAACAATAACAACAAAAAACACCCAACTAGAGAGCAACAACAAAAAAAAGAATCCAAAAATATCAAGATAGTATAAGGAGCCTCTGGGACAACTTCAAGCATAACAACATTCGAATTATGGAGTGCAGGAAGGAGAAGAGAGAGAACAAGATATTGAAAACTTATTTGAAGAAATAATGACGGAAAACTTTTCCTGCCTGGTGAAAGAAATAGACTTAAAAGTCCAGGAAGCACAGAGAATCCCAAATAAGAGGAATCCAAAGAGACCCATGTCAAGACACACCATAATTAAAATGCCAACAATTAAGACAAAGAGAGAATCTTTTCATTTTTTAAATTGATTTCAGAGAGGAAGGGAGAGGGAGAGATAGAAACATCAATGATGTTTCCCTACCCTATTGAAACACAGAAACCTGTATGGCTAAAGATAACATTTTTTCACTTCAGAAATATTTTACTCTTCACATTCCATAAGCCATTTATCTAGTTAGCTGCCCAGATCTGAAAGGATAATAAAATTCTTATCTCCCCTAGAGGCCAGATGTTTACAGCCCAGACTCTGCCCTTGGCTAAGCCCCAAGATGATAGCAAAACTGAAACACTACTTCCTTAGGGATTTGTATGTCAAAAGGGGTGAAGCCTAGAATTTGGACCCATCTCTGGGTCATTACAGCAAGATTCATGCAGATGGATAGATGATTGATAGATGATGATAGATAGATAGATAGATAGATAGATAGATAGATAGATAGATAGATAGATTATAGATAGATAAGGTCCTTGGAAAAATATATTCCATTCCAAAAGGTGAGGGTGAGAACCCCAGGCCCTTTCTGTCCAGTCTCAAAGGAGTAAAAGGTTTTTCCTCTCCTTTGGGGAGAGGAGAGGAATGACTCTCTCTCTATCTACAAAGAGAAAATCTGTTGATCTCCAATCTTTGTCAAAAGGGTATATAACCTGTAAGCACACAGGACGTTTCCATCAGCTCTCATTGCAGGATGGAGGAGTGGGCACCGATGCTGTAATGTTACTCTGGCTGTTGATCTGGATGTATCAATAAAGAGCTGTTTTTCCTGGTTCAGGTGCCATGTGTTCCTGTGTATTCAGATAAATAAAGTACATAACTGTGTAAGTGGAGTGACATCTGAGACTTTCCACAGTCTGTAGTAAAGCACACAGTGAAGGGAGTGTCCTCTGGGCCCTCCGGGTGTGTGCTTAGGGAAGGGGATGTGGTGGCACATGATCAACCTTCCTGTTCATTCCAACATTTCTTTCTCTCTTAGCCTTTGTTTAGATTCTTTTCTCTGTATTATATAGGAAGATTTGACATCTTAATTTATTGAATATAGACTACCATTAAATCCAAATTTTACCCAACTAATCAATTAAATTGTTAAACCACTCCCAGATGCTCAAGCTAACATGCTGAATCCAGAAATCCCAGTAAGTGCGCCCATTTCATAAGTTGACTAAAGGCATGCCATAGTTTACTCTAACATTCTTAGAATCCAGTTCCAAACATGTTTCCCAGGTTTCTACCAATGTACATAGTGAAACCTTGAATTTGGTGGGCATTTAAGCCATCTCTTCCAGGATGCACTTTGGGCTTTCCTCCATAAAACATGCTGAGCTCTGACTCCAATTAGAGGTCTAAATGCACAAAGGAGTGAAGAGGCTGATACTGGAGAGAATCAGCATCTTCTTGCAAGGTAACGGCCTCAGATGAAGTTATTACAAGGTTTCCAAGCAAGGGAAAGCTTATCTCCACAAAGTATGAGGAAGTGTTGCTTCTGCTGGCAAAAAGACTTGAGGATTCAAAGTTCTCAGCTTTATCTAAGTTTATCCAGATGCCAATCAATGTTCTCTTTCATACAAGAAATTTGGCAAGTCTCTGAAGTCAATTTACATTGTAATTTCACAATCCACACAATTAAATTTTTATTCTCATTGAGGTCTACTTGTAGCTACAGCGGCGGGGGGGGGGGGGGGAGAGCAGATATTTTTGGAGGGGTTGCCTTAGATATACTCTGGTTCTCTCATTCTGACTTGAGCTGAGTGGTCAGTGGTCTGAGCCTGTTTTTTTAACCCCTGAAAGCACTCTAGGGAAGTCAGAAATAGTCACTCCATCTGTGGTTGGCAAAATTCTAACATGGCCCCTAAGATTCCCACCCCTTTTTGTATGTTCTTTATGTAATTTCCTCCCCTTGATTGTGGGTGGAACCTGTATATATGATGGGATATCAGTATCATGATGCCAAAAGAATGTTACAGATGTAATTAAGGATACTAATCAGTTGAAACTCAGTTTATCCAAAAGGACATCATCTAGGTGGGCCTGGCCTAATCATATCAGCCCTCTAAACCTGGGTCTAGAAGTCAGAGAAAGAAGGAGGCAGAGATTTGAAGCATGAGAGGAATTTGATGTAAATGAGATTCTCCATTGTTGGTTTGAAGCTGGAAGGGGCCATGTGGTAAGGAATGTGGGTGGACTACAAGAGCTGAAGATGGCTCCTAGTCCACATCTTGATTTTAGCCTCGTGAGACTGTGAGTAAGATTCCAGCTATGCCATGTCAGAACTGCTGACCTACAGAATCCTGAGCTAATAAATAAATCTTGTTTTAAGCTGCTAAGTATGTGGTTCTTCGTTATTTAGCAGAAGAAAACTAAGACATCAGCATTTAGTCCTTTTAGAGATCATGGCTAATAAATTGTCCAGTGCAGCAGCTACTTGGTCTCTCACACTTGCTTCATTAGGCATTATATCACAATCACAAGAGGCCATAATATAACTAATTTCAAGGCCTCAGCATAGCATGGATTACTGGCATTCTGATTTGCAAGGAATTTAGCACTGTGTTCAAGGCAAGGGAGGTTTCCAAGCTAATCCAAGAATCTCATCTTACCTACACCCACAGCCAATCAGGAGTGAGTATGCAAATTAACCCAACAAAGATGGAAGGTTAATTTCCATATGCAGGCATGGAGGGGCCTGGAGTGGGGGGATGCCTGCTATGAGGGGGAGGGAGGCGGCAGAGGGAGCTACAGGAGCAGTGCTCCGCCCAGTAGAGAGGAGTTGCAGGCTCTCTGGTGGCCAGGAGCAAAGCCAGGGGAAGGAAGGCCTATTCTTGCATGAATATCATGCAACAGGCCTCTAGTTTATATATATACTAGTAGCCCTGCGCTCCTGTAGCTCCCCCTTCCACCCCTCGCCCCACCCCCTCCCATAACTTGCTGCCCTGCTCCCTCCTATAGCTCTCCACCACCCACTTGTAGCTCGCTGCTCCACCCTCCTGCTGATCTGTGATCCAGTTATTACACGGTAGGTCTTTACACTTCACGGCGTAACGACCATTTGCATATTACATCTTTATTATATAGGATTGATTTCAGAGAGGAAGGGAGAGGGAGAGAGAGATAGAAACATCAATGGTGAAAGAGAATCATTGACTGGCTACCTTCGGCACACCACCTACTGGGGATTGAGAGCCCGCAACCAAGGCATGTGCCCTTGACCAGAATTGAACCTGGAACCCTTCAGCTTGCAGACCAGCACTCAATCCACTGAACCAAACCAGATAGAGCCAAGAACCTCATTTTTGATTGTCTGTTTTCTGGAACCACTCCTGGTAGCAAGTACTCTATCATTCAGGGTCAAATCAGGAAAGAAGAAACAACGTAATACGTAATATATTTCAACAGAGAGAATTCAAGAAAGGGAAATGGTACCACAGGCATTGGAGGACTGAAAGAAAAAGGAAGGAAGGAAGGAAGGAAGGAAGGAAGGAAGGAAGGAAGGAAGGAAGGAAGGGAGGGAGGGAGGAAGGAAGGAAGGAAGGAAGGAAGGAAGGAAGGAAGGAAGGAAGGAAGGAAGGAAGGAAGGAAGGGAAACAAGCCTACCCCAAACCGGAAAACAAACACTAGAAGCTTGGTGGAAGAATAGTGTTCTTCCCAAAATTCATATCCACCTAGAATCTGTGAATATGACCTTATTTGGGAATAGGATCTTTGCAGATCCTCAAGTTAAGAAGAAGTCTAAGTGAATTAGAGTGGGTCCTTAAATACAATGACTGCTGTCCAGATGAGAAGGCCAGGTGAAGACACAAGACACATGAAGAATGCCATGTGAAGACACAGGCAGAAATAGGAGTGATGCTGCTGCAACCCAAGGAATGCCAAGGATTGCTGACACCAGAAGCTGGGAAGAGGCAGGGAAGGATTCTCCCCTAGAGCCTTCAGAGGGAGCATGGCCCTGCCTGGCTGCTGGTACATTTTAGGGGAGGCTAGTTCTGGGAATGCTGAAGAAAATGGAATGCTGCTGCTATGGGTGAAGTACCACTTTTGGGACAACACACAAACAAAAAAATAAAGGCTTTTCTCCCCTCCTCCTCCTGCCTTCAATCTTTCCCCATGGTCTTCTATGCGCAGGATGTAAGCTAAAACCAGCTGGCAAAGGAGAACTAGCTTGTGAAGTTCCAAATCCCAGCATCACAGAGCAATAAGAAGGTGGGTTTGGGGCTGACAGGTAAAGGACAGACATCAGATATGTGTGTGTTTGTGGAGGGTTGCAGGATGTGGGTAGAAAGATTGCTGGACTGATAGATGAGCAATGCTGAGTACACAAATATGCTGCATCCATGACTGGAACAAAGGGGACTCAGGAAGTGTCTGAAGAGAAGTTTACTCAGCAAAACTTGCTGTAAGAATGAGCAGGGGAAAAATCTATACTTTCAGAAGGCAAATAATAGAATAACAACACTACATTAAAAACTGCTTTTGAGTTGACAGGCCTTTTCTTGGTTTAAAGACAGTTTACAAAAAAGGGTCAGTCCTAAAATATTTTCCCTTTAAATACTAATAAGTATTACCTGAAGTATTTGTGTATCAAATCTTTTCTCCTTGGTTTTGTACCTTGATCCTGCAAGGGCGAGTCCTGCCAGGTGAAGCCTAAGGCAGGTAAATGAAATCTTCTGGCGCTTCCTTCCACCACCACCCCACACAAGCGACCAAAGCAGACAGGGCCCTCAAGCCCCTCTGACTACCCAATTCAAAGCTCTGCCCAGAATTGCTCTCTCTATAGTATCACTTCTGACATTGTTCTTCACCCACCTAACATATGATTCAATTCTGGTCAATTAACTAAAAACAACAACAAACGCACACAAAAACGAAACCTTTCCCAGAGCTAGAAATGGCTGCTACTATTTCTTAATCAACTACTATGTCCTAGAACTACTACATTCTATAATCACAACTCTTTTGCTTGCAAGTAATAAACTCTCATCAACCAGCTTGAGCAACAGAGGAAATTTGTGGTAAGGCTACAGTTGATCCATTCGATCTATCTATAGATTGATTTATCTTCCTTTAAAAACTTACTTTGCTTGGTTTCCAGGACACCACATTTACCTGAAATTTCTCCTACTGCTCGGGGGGCTCTTTTGTAGTTTCTTTTGTTGGTTCCTCCTTATATTCCCGGAGTACCCAAGACTCAGATTTGGGAAGTTTTCTCTCTTCTCTCTATACTTGTTCCATTGGCCATCTCATCCATTCTGATGACTTAGAGTTCCAAAAGTAAACTGACATCTTATTAGTGAAAGGGGTTTAAACAAGGGTGTGGATATAGTGTTCTGAACATGTTCAGCTGTGTTCTGCTAGACATGATGAGAGTAAACTGAAGAGCACGAGTAAGTAGATTCCCTCTTTCTAGAATTTTCAAGTGTTTTAATGTTATCTAGATTACCTAGAACATTATCTCCGTAATGGCAAGTACTATATCTTGTCTGCTGAATCCCCAGTGTCTACAACAGGCCATTTGTAGGCACTCACTGCAAATGTATTAAATGAATAAATGCTCACAAAAGCAGTTAAATCAATAATTAGTGCTTTATTATCCATCTCAATAGAGGAGAACAGAACCACAGATAATAGGAAACCACAAATAATCTATTTATATTAGTCCACATCATGGCTACGTTTTGGAGACTAGCATAATAAGAATGGTAGCCCCGGAGCCCCAGTGAGTCTCCCACGCTGTTTGTTTCTTGATTTTTACTGAAAATAGGGCAGTCCAAAGACAGAATGCAGCAATTACAAGTTCTTTTAACCTTTTGTGCAAGTCTGTGCAGTACTCTCCTCACCCACCCCAGTCATGATGAGCACCACCAATTCACAAGGTAACCATAAAGTAATTTTGTGTTCTCTCTCTCTGTCTCTCTCTCTCTCTCTCTTATTTCAATTTGGAAGAAACTTCAAAACGTACAGAAAAGTTGGAGAATAGTACACTTAACATCCACACTTAAATTTACTGGTGAGCACCCCTAAGTACTTTCACATGTGTTTTCCAAGATTAAAAATATTTCCTGACATAAAAGAGCATTGTCAGAGCTAAGAAAATTAATGTCAATTCAACACCATAGAAGATGGCCTATATTCATATTTCCCTAATAGTTCAAAAAATTACTTTGATAGCTTTTTAATTTTTAAAAAAATATTTTTATTGATTTCAGAGAGGAAAGGTGAGGGAGAGAGAGATAGAAACATCAATGGTCAGAGAGAATCACTGATTGGCTGCCTCCCCGCATGCCCCACACTGGGGACCAAGCCCACAACCCAGGCATATGCCCTGATCAGGAATCGAACTGTGACCTCCTGCTTCATAGGTTGATGCTCAACCACTGAGCCACACCGGCCGGACTGTAATATCTTTTTTAAAAAAACAAAACAACACAATCCAGGGCCCAGTTAAAGATCAAATAATACATTTGCTATTGTGTCTTTTAATCTAGAACAGTCTCAGATTTTTTTTCTCATGGTACTGAAATATTTTGAAGAGTACAAGATATGATGTCCCATATTCTGGATTTCTCTGATGGTTTCTACACGATTTACTAGTATTTTCTTTGTTAAGGATACTGCATAGATATGTCAAGTATCTCTTACTGCATCACATCAGAAGGCATCAGTTTTTCCTATTGTAGGTGATTCTAAGCTTGATTACTTAATTAAAGTGAATTCTCAGGCTGTTTCCTTCTCTCTTTTTTCTGTTTTCAGGGGATCCCAGAGACAAATCGCTGTCTCTGTGACAAATGAGCATTTATCTTTGTACCTTCCTGGCATCTGACCTATCCAGTTTTTCCTGCACTTAGGCCTAGACTATATTCCCCTAGACCCAGGGGGAAAATGATTGCATCTTGTAAAGTTTCCCCTCACCTCTTGGGCCTGAGTGTTGTAACTGGCATTCCTCTCCTGGTGAGCAGTCTGTCTTGGATCTGGGGACTGGAAGCTCAATGAAAAGTCATTTTTTTAGGATACAAGAATGGTAGACTGACTGATGGCTCTTCAAAAGATGACCACATCCCAACCTCTAAAACCTGTGAATGTGACCTTACATGCACAAAAGGAGTTTGCAGATGTGATTAAGAATTTTTAGGTGGAAGATTATCCTGGATTATCCAGATGGACCTTAAAATGTAATCAAAATTCCCTTGTAAGAGGGAGATTTTACATAGAAGATAAAGTGGCAATGTGATCACTAGGGCAGAGATTAGATGGTGCAGCGACAAGCCAAGGAATGCTGGCAGTCACCAGAAGCTGGAAGGACCTGGAGCCTCTGAAGGGAGCTTTGCTCTGCCAACACCTTGATTTCAGCCCAGGGATACTGATGTCAGACTTCCGGTCTCCACAACTGTGAGATAATAAATTGCTAATTTAAGCCACCAAGAGTGTGATGATTTGTTACAGTAGTGCTAGGAAACTAATACAGTAAGTGAATACTTGAAATGTAAATTGAGATTTGGGATTGAATTTTGATTCTGTCACTTTCTAGAGTGTAATTTGGGGCAAGTTACTTAATTTCACTCTCAGTTCTCACTTTTTAAAATGGGGATAATAGCCATCTTTTAGGGTTAATATAAATATTGAATGATACAATATAAATGTATATGTTAAATACTTAGTAAAAGGCGTGGTACATAGTGACACTCAATACATGAGAGCTTCTAGTAGTGATTATTTAATTCAGCAAATATATATTGAGTGCTTACTATGTGCAATACTGCCAACTTCAAGAAGCCTACATTCTAGTTAGGGAGACAGATGATGAACTAATAAACAATAAATATGTAACATGCTAGATAGTAGTAAATGCTATAAATAATAAAAAATAAGGCAAAGAGAATTAACTGGTTCTAATTTAGATTTGAGATATATTTGCAAAATACCTTATAGCCTACCTGTTATAAAACATTATTATAATGTTAATAACCATCTACTGAATGCTTTATTTCACTGCGTTCTCACAACAATGCTTAAAGTAAGGATAAAATTATCCCCATGACATGAGGGAGGAACCAGGCTCAGAAAATTTAATTAAGTTCGTGTCAAACAACCTCAAGATCAGGAGTTGAACTTCAAGATCCAGGCTCTTTTAGTTCTTCTAAACTGCTGCTATGAACGTAGAAATCTGGCCCCTCGCTCTTCAGTCCTTACACAGAACATGGAGTGGCTATAATATCCCATGTGATTTGTTCACATGGTTAGCCCACATCACAAGAACAGTATGTGCCTCAGGCTCGCATCAAATATTTAACTATGACCCATTGTCGTCCTGGACTGCCTTTCCCTAAGGCGGTATGTTCTCTGACTACACAGTTCCTAATTCAGCCATTCCTGGAGCATTAGTGAGAATTTTGCAAAAAAAAAGAGTTACATGGAAAAGTAAATTCTGGAAATACCAGCATAAACAACATAGAACAGGTTATTTAGTTATTGTTGTTTTACTGAGGATTCCTTCTTTAATAACATAACTCACTTTTAATATCACCTTTAACCTTCCTGTTACTTATAGTTACTACGAAATAATTTCCGTTTCCTGTGAGTCTTACTTTTTAATAAAACTAAGAGTGTTTATTTTAAATAATATAGATATGGGAAGATATAATAAGTGAAACATGTAGTTAGTATAAACACTTCCTAAATTATACTATATCCAAGCCACATGACAAGTTATAGTTGACCAAATCTTATAGTAAATTTTGTTACCCAAGTCATAGGGTATTTAGAATTGCAAATAAAATCTTATCTCAAGATAACTATTTTCAATTGTTATGCATTTTGTTATGTTTTACAGAGAACATTCTTGGGCACTGAAAATTATTTAAAACTCATACAAGGAAAAACCCTTCCATTTGAAGATACATTCGTTTCAGGAATAAACTATATTTCTTAACCTAAAAAAAGTGTTAATGCTAGGCTTTTACCTCACCTAATTTTAAAAAATTACAGGTATATGATGAACCAGGAAGTCACAGTTCCATTCCTGGTCAGGGCACATGCCCACGTTGTGGGCTTGATCCCAAGTGGGGGGTGTGCAGGAGGCAGCCAATTGATTATGTTCCTCTCTCATCAATGTTTCTATCACTCCTTCCCTCTCCCTTCCTCTATCTCTAAAAACAATTTTTTTAAATTACATGTAGATGTGTATCATATCATGCTAAAGACACCAGCCTGACCAACTAGCACAAACCAATAGATACAAAACTGTGTTCCTTTAATAAACAACTTTGTTTGGTTGCAGGCTCCTCCCCAGCCAGGATCCTTTTAATAAACAATTTTGGGTTTGGAGAGAAACCAAGATGGCGGCGTAGGTAAACACCTAAACAGCTGCCTCGCACAATAATTTCAAAACTACAACTAAAAGACAAAACGTCTGTCACCCAGAACCATGGGAAAGCTGGCTGAGTGGAAGTTCTACAACTAGAAGGAAAGAGAAAAGAGCATTGAGACGTGCACAAGTGCTGAAAAGCTGAGGTACAGAGGTGCACATGAATCAGGCTGGCAGCGGGCGACTGAGTGCACTGCTTTTTCAACCTGAAGGGAGACAAGCTCCCTATTACTCTGAACTTCAGTTTCTGGGGAGACACTGGGGACCCAAACTCCTACAGGAGAAGCTGGACTGTCTGCCATTGGGTCGGAAAATGAGGGTGACTTTCTTGCAGAAGTGCATCCAGCAATCATTGTTTACTGCGTTGGGGTGTGGGATGCGGGGACTTGGAAATGCAGGGACTTGGAAACACGGAGACACAGAGGTGGCTGACTGGCAGCCATCGCTGTTTGCACGCCCTAACCTAGTGACTCCCTGAGACCTCGCCCTGCACCATCTACAAACCCACCCAAGCTCTACACAGCAGCTTTTGCATATAAATGGCCTGCCCTATCGCAGCTTAACCTAACAAACTGCAGCTCTGGTCAGACAGCTCCAAAACATCCAAACCCCAAGCAAAGAGGAGAAAACTGTAGTTCTCACTGTAACTCCTGCTGGGTGACCTCAGACAGTAGCTGACCTGCACCCCATTGGAGATCCAGAAGCTAGTGTATCTAGTGGTCAGTGTGAGATGACACCAGATTTCAACTATTCACATCCATAAGTGACACATTCAAGAGGCAGACTCAGTGAGCACCAAAGCCCCACTGAAACAAGTCCTGTCCCATAAGCATGTCTCCAGCACAGCAGTTCTTCCATTATAGACACAGCGGGTCCTCACAGCCAATTGGCCTGGAGGTCAGTGCCTCCCAGTGATACCAACAATAATCAAGACTTAACTACAACAAGGCTGTACACACAGTCCACAAAGGGGTGCATCAAGAGTGTCTACCTCAGGTAACTGGGAGGCCGACCCACTGGGCCATATAGGACACCTAGCACACAAAGCCACCCTACCAACTCAGGGAAGCAGTGAAAATGCGGCAACAAAGAAACAGATCACAAATGAAAGAAATGGAGGAAAGCAAATGACTGGATATAGAGTTCAAAACCACGTTATAACATTTTTCAAGAATTTCCTAGAAAAGGCCGATAAATTTAACTAGACCCTCGAGGATATGAAAAAGGACCAACTAGAAATTAAACATACACTGACTGAAATAAAAAATATTATACAGACACCCAACAACAGACTAGAGGACTGCAAGAATCAAGTCAAAGATTTGAAATACAAAGAAGCAAAAAACACTCAACCGGAAAAGCAAAAAAAAAAAAAAAATCCCAAAAGTTGAAGATAGTGTAAGAAGCCTCTGGGACAACTTCAAGCGTACCAACATCAGAATTATGGGGGTGCCAGAAGAAGAGAGAGAGCAAGATACTGAAAACTTCCCCCACTTGGTGAAAGAAATACACTTACAAGTCCAGGAAGTGCAGAGAACTCCAAACAAAAGGAATCCAAAGAGGACCACACCAAGACACATCATAATTAAAATGCCAAGGGCAAAAGACAAAGAGAGAATATTAAAAGCAGCAAGAGAAAAACAGTTAATTACCTACAAGGGAGCACCCATATGATTGTCAGCTGATTTCTCAACAGAAACTATGCAGGCCAGATGGGGATGGCAAGAAATATTCAAAGTGATGAATAGCAAGAACCTACAACCAAGATTACTCTACCCAGCAAAGTTATCATTCAGAATTGAAGGTCAGATAAAGAGCTTCACAGATAATGAAAAGCTAAAGGAGTTCATCACCACCAAACCAGTACTATATGAAATGCTGAAGGGTATTCTTTAAGAAGAGGAAGAAAAAGGAAAAAGTAAAGATAAAAATTATGAACAACAAATACATATCTATCAACAAGTGAATCTAAAAATCAAGTGAATAAAAACCTGAGGAACAGAATAAACTGGTGAATATAATAGAATCAGGGGCATAGAATGGGAGTGGATTGATAATTCTCAGGGGGAAAGGGGTTTGAGAGGTACGGGAAGAGACTGGACAAAAATCATACACCTATGGATGAGGACAGTGGCGGGGAGGTAAGGGCAGAAGGTGGGGTGGGAACCGGGTGGAGGGGAGCTGTGGGGGAAAAAAGGAGAAACAATGTAATAATCTGAACAAATAAAGATTTATTAAATTAAAAAATAAACAATTTTGAACAAAATTTAAACAACAACAAAGTAGCAATCATTGAGAACCATAAGAATTCAAGATAACTCTGGTATGTCACCCGTTCAAAAGTGTCCTTTCCCTTTGCTGGAATTCAAAAATATCTCTGTGACAATGTGCACAGCAGAATTGTAAAGTTGCCAAGACCAAGACTTCTTGCTGGAATATTGACTCAGAATCCTGAGTAAATTGATTTTAATTTATCATTACCAAGCTTAATAACATTTAATAATTTATTGCATTTAAAGGCCAAATGAAAGTTTATGTAATGGGTCTTCAGGCCCCAAAAAAGAACCTCTGTTCTGAATCATTTCAAGGTTCCTTACGGTAACCCTTGTGGCTGAGTTTAAAAATTAAGTCTGCCAGATTGAAGGTGGTTGACCAAAACAACCCGACTGGAAGCAGAAAGCCTGCTTGGGTCACCACATGGGGAGTGTGTTGTGAGGAGGCAAAAAGTTGACCTCCTTAGAGCTGCACTGTATTCAGCTGTTTTTGACTCTTTACTTTTTGTACATCCTGCAATATATACTACCACCCAAAGAAGATTGGAGACTCATTCATGCAACCTGAAATACCTTAACTTATGAATTTGTGTTCTTTTTTTTTTTAACAAACTGTAACATAGGCATTTATTATGACCAAGTATTGTATATTGCGCATTATTGTATGTGCTGTATTTTTCTCTTTTATTTTTAGAGAGTAGAAGGAAGAGGAAGAGACAAAGAGAAACATTGATTGAACCCGGGACCCTTCAGTCCATGGCTAGGGCTGAATTTGCATTCTTAAACAGAGTTTCATCTTGGCCATTTATTTCTCACTTGAGACACTGCTCTACAGACTTTTAATTGTTTGAGTCTTAGAGAAGAACATGTGTATTCATCTATCGTGTGCAATAAAAAGCAAGGAAGCTGGTTTTAAACTCTGTTTTACCAGATTGTCCATCCACTGGAAAAATTGCTTGTCTCAGAAAACTTTGAGTATCAACCTAAGGACATTTAAGAGTTTGTTTTAAAACAGTACTTCTCAAATGATAGTGTTCAAATGAATTACTTGGAGATCTTGTTAAGAGCAGATTCTGAAACAGTGGGTCTAGGGTGGGCCTGAGAGTCTGCCTTTCTCACAAGCTCCCAGGGCTGCTGGTCCACAGAGTACACTTGGGCAGCAAGGTTTTAAGAGAGCTGCTGCTCCGTGCCATTTCCCTGCAATCCAGGGCATCATTTCTCCTGCCTTCCCTCACAGCCTCGTGCATTTATCATTAGAGGGGCTTCATGTCCCCAGAGAATCAGAATACATGTGGTGGAAAATTGGCTGAGTTGAATCAAAATGCATTGGTTTGGCCTCCGTCGACACATTGCCTGT
Source organism: Corynorhinus townsendii (assembly GCA_026230045.1). Classification (NCBI taxonomy): domain Eukaryota; kingdom Metazoa; phylum Chordata; class Mammalia; order Chiroptera; family Vespertilionidae; genus Corynorhinus; species Corynorhinus townsendii. The sequence continues at coordinate 134,916,229 of JAPDVU010000002.1, read as the reverse complement.
ATCTGTAACTGTATTTCAGTTCCAATGAATGCACACACATGGGTCTGAGGTAAACATATTGGTTTAAATGAAAATTCACTGGTTGGGAAACAAAAATAGGATTGCAGTGAAAACACATTGCTTTAAGTATTTTGCATAATTCCCACAAACAGATGCTAGGAAACCGATGTTTTGGTTTCAGTGGCAGTTCATTGAATTCATTGGCCTTCTATTTGTTTCACTGAATATGTATGAGCTTTGATGAAAATGCATTGCTTGGAAGAAATCAGTCAGGCTCTTCCTATAAAGGCCGGTTGTAATGTCCTTCCTAATTTCGGAGCCATACGATAGTGGCTCTTGTTTGTGAATACATATTATTTGTAATGTTCCACATTGCTTAGGTGACAGGGTAAAACAATTTTATCTGTTCCTTGAGTTTGTAATGTAGTGGAATCATTGAATATAAATGTGACTAAAATCTATGTAAGAATAACTATAAGATTTTTTTAATCTCAAAATATTATTTTTTCTAAACCAATTTTTATACAGAAAAATACATTCCAAAATGTTGGGTTAAATGTAGAATCAATTTTGAAATCACAATACTGTACACTGAATACAAATATTGGCAATATTTGATAAAATACATGGTGTAATTACAGTAAAGCTACACTGGAAACCAATTGAACTGAGGACAGATTTAGAATTTGTATCAAATCAATGCCCTGAAATGAGCCTACATCCACAGAGTGCTCATAAGTATATTGCTAATTTCTCCTGCTACCCAAAGATATGATGGTGGCAGGGGTGGAGGAGCAAGGACGTTTTCTTTATGTTGTGACAATGTTCTAATATGGTGCTTTAGATACTTAAATGGATCCAATATATGTAGCACATGCTCAGCCAGTTGCCTGGTGTGAAAAATTATTCTTGATCCAGTATAAGAATTTAAAGGGGCAGAGAGTACAAGCTACATAGATATAACTAGTTGGACATATTTTTTTTTTATCCACCAAATCTAGCTTGATAAGAAACTCTCAAGACTAAACATGCTTTAGTCAGAAATGAGCTGAATGGTACTTCTGGGCTTTAGGAATGTGGATGTCATTTTGTTGGGCAAGTTATAAAATCCAAGTCCAGGTCAAAACTGCCAATTCCATGACTACCTGACTTCCAATCTATCTTGTCCTTGCAATATTGTGGCCAGAACACAGAGTCTCCTTAATGACCCAGAACAGCTTAAAAAAATAAAAAATGGATTACTTTCTCTTCCAGCCCTGATATATTATCTTGAGAAGATGCATTCTGAAGTATAGTAATCCCCCCTTATCAGCGGTTTCACTTTCTGCAGTTTCAGTTATCTGTGGTCAACCATGGTCTGAAATATTAAGTGGAAAATTGCAGAAATAAGCAATTCTTAAGTTTTAAATTGTGTTATGTTCTGAATGATGTGGTGAACTTTTGCACCACCCTACCTGGAATGTGAGTCATCCTTTGTCCATCACCTCCACGCTGTATTCTCTCCCCGCCTGCTAGTCACTCAGTAACCATCTATCTCAGTTACCAGGTCCACTGTCTCGGTATCACAGTGCTTGTGGTCCAGTCACACTTATTTTACTTAATAATGGCCCCAAAGCACAAGACGAGTGATGCTGGCAATTCGGATATGCCAAAGAGAAGCCATACAGTCCTTCCCTTAAGTGAAAAGGTGAGTGCAGTACAAGAGATCACATTCACATAACTTTTATTGTAATATAGTGTTATGATTGTTCTATTTTATTATTAGTGATTGCTGTTAATATCTTACTGTGCCTAATTTATAAATTAAACTTTATCATAATGGTATGTGCAGGCTCAATCCCCAGTGCAGGGTGTGCAGGAGGCAGCTGGTCAATGATTCTCTCTCATCATTGATGTTTCTCTCTCTCTCTCCCCCTCCTCCTTCCTCTCTGAAATCAATAAAAATCTATATTTAAAATAAATAAATAAATGGCTTAGAAGAAAATGTGCTCCTCTTTTTTTCTCCTCCTCATTCTCCTCCTCCTCCTCTTCCTCCTCTTCTTTTTCTTTCTCTCTCTCTCTCATCATATCATATCATCTATCATCTGTATCTATTCTATATCCTCTATCTATCAAGATACAAACAAAAGTCTCAAAATAATAACAATTGTTAAATCTAGGTGAGGGATATTAGTGTGTTTGTGTACTATTGTTCTAGATTTTCTGGTTGCTTTGGTTTACCTCTTTTAAAAGTAAGGGGGGGCCCTAGCTGGTTTGGCTCAGTGGATAGAGCGTCGGCGTGAAGACCAAAGGGTTCCAGGTTCGATTCCAGTTAAGGAGACATAGCTTGGTTGCAGGCTCTTCCCAATCGATGTGTATCTCTCACATTGATGTTTCTCTCACATTGATGTTTCTCTCTTTCTTCCACTCTCCCTAAAAATCAATGGAAAGATATCCTCGATTGAGGATTAACAAAATAAATAGATAGATAGACAGATAGATAGATAGATAAATAAAAATTCTCATTAAAAATAAATAAATAAAAATAAAAGTTAGGAGGGAAAGACATGGTCTTGATTGGGTGTGAGGACAGAGAAGAAAGGGCTGGATCTGTCTTTTTTTCTGATATATCAGAAAACAAGTGCCCAACACACATCCGTGCTAGTAAATAACTCAAACTTATGTGCCTTTATTTGTCAGAAAGAAAGGCGGCGGCGGCGGCGGGTTCTGTTGCGCGTGGGCACGGGGTGGGCGCGGAGCCCAGGCGGGGAACAGGCGCTGCCGCCAGCGACCATTGGGAACGCGTTGGCTGCTAGCTCGCCGCCCGCAGGGCCGCCATCGCCGCCCGCGCCCGCCCTCATGGGACTGCCGCCGCCTCCACTCTCTCCTCCCGACTCCACGTTGCTGCCGCTTGGGGGCGGCCTGGGCGCTGGGGCCGGGGCGGGTCGAAGTTCAGAACGGACCGGGGACTGCAGGCGCCAGCACCGCGGGACTGCGGATGATGGGGCCTGCGGCTGCCTTCCCACCAGGGCTCGCCCGCGGAGTGCCACCGCAAGTGCCAGAAGCTGTTTCCCCTCCAGGTGGAAGGTGTCAAGCTCACAGTCGACAAAGGGTTGAGGAGCCATTTCCAGGTGAACCACACAGTAGCCCTCAGCACAATCGGGGCGTCCAACTACCATTTCGGGGTCACGTACGTGGGGACAAAGCAGCTGAGTCCTACAGAGGCATGCCCCGTGTTGGTGGGTGACTGGACAATAGTGGCGGCCTCAATGCTCAGGCCATTCACCAGCTGGGCCCCGGCCTCAGGTCCAACATGGCCATCCAGACCCAGCAGTCAAAGTTGTGAACTGGCAGGTGGAGGAGGGTACCGGGGTTCTGACTTCACAGCAGCTGTCCAGCTCAGGAACCCAGACGTCCTGGTGGGTTCAGGAATCCTCGAGGCCCACTGCCTCCAGAGCATCACGCGGTGTCTGGCACCGGGCGGAGAGCTGGTCTACCACCAGCGGACTGGGGAGGAGGGTACTGTCATGTCTCTAGCTGGGAAACACAGGTTGAACAACTGACTGGCGACAGTAACATTGGGCCAGGCGGGCATGCACGGGACATACTACCACAAAGCCAGCGACCAGCTGCTGGTAAGCGTGGAGTTTGAGGCCAGCACAAGGATGCAAGACATGAGTGTCTCCTTCGGGTACCAGCTGGACTTGCCCAAGGCCAACCTCCTCTTCAAAGGCTCCGTGGACAGCAACTGGATCATGGGTGCAACGCTGGAGAAGAAGCTCCCGCCCCTGCCGCTGACTCTGGTCTTCTGGGCCTTCCTGAAAGGCGGAAAGAACAAGTCCCAGTGTGGCTTTGGCCTCACCATGGGCTGAGCCCCTCCTGGCTCCTGCCTCCCACTCCCTCCCTCCTTGAAATTCCCCCTGCTCCTCCCCCAACGAATAGAGGGGAGACCTAAGCCTCCCTCCCTCTTCCTTCCCTCCCTCCTTGGTGGTCAGGGGGTCAGCGGAAAGGAGGGGGCCATCACCCCAGCAGTTGAGGGGGGGATTCTAGAACCACAGATGCTTCAGGATTCGAAGCACTGGGGCCTGTGTGCCCAGTGGACCTGAGGCCCAGAAGGTGTTCTGGAATGGAGGGGCACGCCAGATTCTGAGCACCAGGGGCAGAGGCTGCCAGACAACCTCAGGAAGGTGTTGGGGCATCACCACAACCCCCCAAAGATCTTGGGGCCCCATCCCGAGGGGGAACCAAGAAAAGGAGCTTCCCCATCCCAGGTCTGCCCTCCCCCCCACCAGGAAGACAGGTCAACTGAAAGACTGACTTTGATTTGCTGAAAGGAAAACAGATAATCAATTTTTATATGTACACTAGGGGCCCAGTGCACGAATTGGTGCACCTTGAAAGAAACTATGGGCTACAAGGCTGCAGTGGACACAGGGGCGGGTCTTGGGCCATCCTCCATGTCCCTGCCTGGCCCCTCCCACCATGGCCCTAGTCCCCTGTCTGCTAGCAGCCCTGCTTCTACAGCCTCCGCTCCCACAGGCTGACGGTGCCAGCCCTGCTTGCACCCACTGATGGCGTGGAGTGATTGGGGCCAGCGCCAGCAGCAGGTACAAGTGGGGCTGGTGCCATCAGTGGGTGCGAGTGGCAGCTGCTGCCCCAGTTGCCCCTCAGAAACAAGGGGAGGTGGAGAAGCCCTCAGGGCCAATTGGGGCTGGCAGCTGCCGCTCACACCCTCTGCCAGCACTGAGCAATTGGACCAGGTGGAGAAGCCACTCACACCTGCTGACGGTGCCAAGTGATTGGGGCTGGCGCCGGGCACTGACAGCGGGTGTGAGTGGCAGCTCCGGCACCAGCAGCGGATGCAAGCGGGGCCAGCACTGCTGGCAGCAGGTGTGAGCACCAGGCGGGACCGCCATGTGCGGGAGCAAAGAATTTTCAGTAACCACCAGATGCTCACCCTGATGACAGTTACTGGAGCCCCGCCTTGGTCTGGCGCCCATGCTCACTTGTTCCACCATCCTGCTGCGGCCAACACCCACCATGTTCCACACGCGCCCCCTGCTGGTCAGCACACGTATAGCGACTGGTTGTTCAGTTGTTTCACTGTTCAGTCTATTTGCATATTAGGGTTTTATATATCTATAGATATATATGTATATACTAGTGGCTGGTGCATGAAATTCATGCATGGGGGAGGGGGAGTGTTCCTCAGCCCGGCCTGCACCCTCTCCAATCTGGGACCCCTCGAAGAATGTCCCACTGCCGTTTTACAGGGATTGGGCCTAAACTGGCAGTCAGACATCCCTTTCACAATCTGGGACTGCTGGCTCCTAACCACTCACCTGCTGCCTGCCTGATTGCCCCTAACTATTCTGCTTGCTGGCCTGCTCACTCCCAACTGCCCCCCACCGCCAACCTGCTCACCCCCAAATACCCCCCCCGCGCCAGCCTGATAACCCCCAACTGCCCCCTGTGCCAGTGTGCTCGCCCCCAACTGCCTCCCCTGCCAGCCTGCTCACCCCCAACTGCCCTCCTGCTGGCCTGCTCACTCCAAACTGCCCCCCCTGCTGTCCTGATCACCTCCAACTGACCCCCATGGATGGCCTGCTCACCCCCAACTGCCCCCCCTGCTGGTCTGCTTACCCCCAATGGCCCCACCCCCCACCAGCCTGATCACCCACAACTGCCGTCCCATCCTGGACTGATCACCCACAACTGCCCTCCCCTCTTGGCCTCTAACAGCCTCTACCTCAGCCCTGCAATCATGGCTTTGTCTAGAAGAATGTCCAGAAGGTCTCCCAGTTTAATTAGCATATTACCCTTTTATTAGTATAGATAGAGGCCTGGTGCACAGGTGGGGGCTGGCTGGTTTGACCTGAAGGGTGTCCTGGATCAGGGTGGGGGTCCCTACTGGGGTGCCTGGCCAGCCTGGGTGAGGGGCTGATGGCTGTTTGCAGGCTGGCCAAGCCACTTCAGGGTGGGGGTCCCTACTGGGGTGCCTGGCCAGCCTGGGTGAGGGGCTGATGGTTGTTTGCAGGCTGGCCACGGCCCCTGGTGATCCAAGCTCCCAGCCCCTCCTTTTTTGCTTTTTTTTTTTTCAGTACTTCCTTGAGCAGAGGCCAGGGCAGGCTGGAAGCAGGTATCTGGGATTTATTTATCTTCTATAATTGAAACTTTGTAGCCTTGAGCGGAGGCCAGGGCCAGCCAAGGCGGTGGGAAGCTTGGCTTCCTCCATTGCTGGGGCAACTCAAGCCTCCTGCTTGCTCCAGCTCTGTGGTCTCCATCATCTTGGTTGGGTTAATTTGCATACTCACTCCTGATTGGCTGGTGGGCGTGGCTTGTGGGGCGTGGTGGGGGTACAGTCAATTTACATGTTTCTCTTTTATTAGATAGATTACATATGTATATGGCTAGATATTGATATATGCTATATATAGAGAAATTGATATATATATATATAAAATGCTATATATGTATATATAAAAATGCTACATATATATTATTTATTTCTACTTTTCTTCATTTCTATTATTATTTATACTTTTGGAGCAAAATGTCAGTCCCACCATTAGATCCATTTGTTCCATTTGTCTCCTGGTCAACCTTCCACATTTGGAATGAACCCCCCTCCCCATGACTTACCTGAGGATGCCAAGTCCAGGGCAGCACATGCTCCAAGGACTCCAACTCTGCCATTTTCCCCTTCCCTCTCAGTGGCAGCAGCAACACGCTAACTGCCTCGTGTCTGCCTCTCTGGTAGTCTACGGCTTACCATTTCAGTCCTGTTTCACTTGCCTTACCCGCAGAGTTTAAGATTTATCTCTAAATTGTGGAATGAGAGGTTTCATCTTGTGTTAGGGAATTCCAGGCATCAACAAGCAGGTGGGGTAAGAGGCCAGCCACACCCAGTCCTGCAGGCTACCACTCACACCTATGTTTCACTCAGCCACTGGCCCCTTGGTGAAGACCTTCCTCTTACTGATCTGGTTCACTGGGCAAACCTCTCAAGCTCCCTAAGTCTTCCTCTTGGAGAAAAGAAATGTGTTCAACTGATTTGAGCATTTCTGTCCAGGGTGTCTAATTCCCATGTTTGAATGTGTATTTTTCATTTGTAAATGTACCATAATGCAGGCATAGCATAAAGGAAAAGTTAGTGATGGTGAAGACAAATATTTTATTTTGCCCAATGAGTTTTTATTTTCTCTCTATTCTTCCAAACTCTTCCCAGATCTCATCTCAGCTAAGAAACACTTGCTCTAGTCAGTCATGTGAAGGGTGTGTGAGTCAACTTGAAACTGGACTGCAACTCCCAGTGGTCACAATGAAAACATAACTCATGCCCCAGGCGGTTTGGCTCAGTGGATAGAGCATCAGCCTGGGGACCAAAGGGTCCCGGGTTCAGTTCTGGTCAAGGGCATGTACCTTGGTTGCAGGCTCCTTCCCAGCCCTGGCCCTGGTCAGGGCTCCTGCAGGAGGCAACCAATTGATGTGTTTCTCTCACATCAATGCTTCTCTCTGTCTTTCCCTCTCTCTTCCATTCTCTCTAAAAATCAATGGGAAAATATCCTCAGGCGAGGATTAACAAAACCAAACAAATAAAGGTGATTAAATGTTTTTTTAAAAAGTTAGAATTAAAAATATTCTTTAAAAAAAGAAGAAAGAAAACATAACTCAGATTTTTCCAGGCCTTTTCCTCCACTAGAGGTATTTTACTTCTCCTCTCCATTTTATTCCCTTTAGGAACTTTTATAGCTAACAAAGCAGTTTCAGGTATAAAATCTCAAAGTTAAATGTTTTCCTTTTTATTGATATAAGTGACATGTAACATTGAATAAGTTTGAGGTGTACAATGTGTTGGTTTGATACATTTATATATTGCAATCTGATTGCTACAATAGCAGCTTTTTGCATTAATTTTTTTTCTATAGAAAATACAAGTATATACTATAACATTCAAAAGATACAAAATGGTAATTTGCAAAAATGGTCTCTGTTCCTCTCTTTTCTCTCAGCCATTAGGTCTTTGCAAAGACAATATTGTTATTAGGTACTTGTGTATTTCTAGATATTCCAAGATTTTCCAAACGAAGACATATATATTAGTTATGCCCTCTCACCACCACATACATATGAGCAGACCATGATGGAGACTGCAAGTTGCCTGTCCCAGCAGCCACCCTCCCACTCTTCTTAAAACAGCATCCCAAACTTTTAGGGGCTGCTCATTGCTGTTTAGGTGCTTCCTGTGACTGGCCTTGGGCAATGTGTTTGAGATACAAAGCAATCCACAGTTTGTGCCTGCTTCTGCTTGGCCTGGGCGAGTGTGGGAAGAAGTGCTCCAAAGCTGGTTTTTATCAGCACCAGGCCTGGGGGCAGGTCAGCAAAAAGTCTAAGGCACCCAAGATCTGCCTCCACCTGACAGCTATCTGCTAGGTCAGTTACTGAAAGAGCTTCCAGTGGTACTCAAGTTACATGAGGTAGGTTCTCAGTGAGTCATCAGGTAGGGGCGAGTGATGTTCACCAGATCATATAGTGCCAGTGCTGGGTCTGAGGCCACTCAGCAAATGTCCCAGGGTATACCAAATCCAGCTGCCACCCGTTGGGTGCTTGCACACGTTTGTGTGTGGCAGGATCTCAGGGAGTCATCAGGATAGACCAACAGAGTTTATCAGGTCCAAGTAGACCAAGATTTGGTTGTGTGAAAGGAGGGCTCTGTATCCGCTAGGCATGCAAGGGGAAAATGTCTCCCATCCTCGAGCCACACAACTCATTCTGTCCCACATTCGGCCAGGGGCCCTGTGCTGCTGAGAGTTAGGAGGGTGGGATCTCCCAAGACGGGGAGTGCCAGTCAGGCTTGGGAGAATGAGCCACACCACTCAGTCTGTCCCAGAATCTTCTCAGACCTTGGCCGGGTGGAGCCACCAAGAGTGTGGAGGGTGGGGGTTGCTGGGATCCCAGTGAGTGGAGCTAGAGGATCCCCTATAAAGGGGAGGTGCCAGTCAGCTTCACGAGAAAATGGGGGGAATGGCCCCCACCCCAAACCACACCACCCCAAACCACACAACTCAGTTACTGACACTGCCTGAATCTGCTCAGGCATCTACACCTCGGCCCAGCAGCTGACTCCTCAGCTAGGTGTCAGCTCTGCAGGATGGCATGAGAAGGAGTACAGTGGGTGGGGCTATTGCATTCCCCCAGGCTGATGCCCTATGGATGGGCATGTACCACCCAAGAAAGATGGTATCTGTGGTGTGGGAGAATGACTCAGCACAGGAATACTGGTGGCTGTCCCTTCAGCTCTCTCCCCAGAGCCTCTTCTCATGTGACTCTCTCCCTCCACTAGAGCCCAGGGTGAGTGGCTGTGAACAAGATTTTGTGTATTGGTACTTAAGAAGGAGCCCATGTCTCTAACAGACTTCTGTCTCTCCCTGGTGGACAGAATACCTGCTGATTTTCACAGCTAGATGTTATGTGGGTTCTTCTTCCATGCTCTGGTGCTCTGAGCCGGGGAGCCCTGTGTGGTGCTGACACTCCACACTCTTCAAGGGGAGCCTTTGCAGCTGAGATATTCCTCAGGAACCTCATCTGCCACCGGTGGGAGCAGGGCCAGTCCTTTTCACCTCTCGTCCTTTCTACCTGTCTCAATGTGGCTTCTATGAATCCTTGGTTATAAGATTCTCTGCAGCTGATCCCAGTTGGTTATTCAGGTAGAGTGCTCTATATTTTAGCTGTAATTCCAGTTTGGTCCTGGGAGGTGGTGAGTGTAACATCTATCTACTTGGCAGCCATCTTCTAGTATCCTCCCACACAGCTTTTTAAGAATAATAATAATTTCTTGATTTTGAGAGAGAAACATCCACTTGCTGTTACACTTATTTATGTATTCATTGGTTGATTCTTGTATGTGCCCTAATTGGGGATCAAACCTGCAACCTTGACATTTCAGGAGGATGCTCTAACCAACTGAGCTACCTTGCCAGGGCTCTCCCACACAGCCTTTTAAACCACCTGTGCATGATCGAACTTGGTCCTCAGAATCAGCAGGTGAACAATTGTCAGCTTAAGGTATGAAACCTCATTGTCCACTAGCAGGCTGCAGAGACTACCCTCTTTGTTCGTGGATTTCTTAGAGGGACTAAAATTTTTTTAAATCATTCAAGTCCATATACACTCATTAGAAAGCCTGGCAGCATATAAAGCATGGTATTGATAAAGAATGTTGTCCAACAAATAAACTTTTAACTGAACTCCAGTAGATGGCAGTATTGGCTAACTTTTTCCTTAAAACATAAAGTTCTTTTCAAGATGCTAATTAAATTTTGTTGGGTAAGTTAAATGTGTTTTTTAAACTTCTAAATAAGAATTGAATGTGTTTTTAAATTACATATTGTGCTCTAAATGGTAAAAATAAGGAAAATCTTTAAGTGGTAACGTGAAACAACAAAAATAGAGTAATTGAGTGATTAAATTGAGTGCTAACAAGTGCTAAGGACTTTATTATGGACCTCTCAGAGTTCATATGTTGAAGCCCTTACCCACACTGTGCCTTTGTATATAGGGTCTTCAGGAGATAATTAAGTTTAAATAAGGTCATAAGGGTGGGGCTGTAATCCACTAAGACTGGTGTCCCTATGAGAAGAAGAAGGGACCCCAGACACCTTTCTCTCTGTGGACACAAAGAGGAAAGGCCACAAGAGGACACAGCAAGAAGGCAGAAGTCTACAAACCAGGAGGAGAGTCCTCACCAGAAAACAATCATGATGACATCTTGACCTTGGACTTCTAGCTTCCAGAAATGTGAGAAAATAAGTTCATGTTATTAAACCACCCAGTCTGCGGTATTCTGTATGGCAATCCGAGGCCAGTAACACAGACTTCCCTAATATTATATCTTTAAGTTCTCACCACCCTGAGGTAGGAATTACTGATTCTGTTGTTCTGAGAAAACTGAGGGAAAGGGGTAAACTGCTGAACAGTATCCAGTGTTACGTAGTGAATTTGTCTAAAATAATTCCCTGTAGGGTTCCCTAATTGTGATTTCCCTGACTGGTTCCACCACAGACAATGACCTCTATGTGGCTACAGCAAAGGGTCTACTTTCTGTCTTCATTGTGCTCAACCTATCGGCACCATTTTACACAGGTTTTCACTCCCTCTTTTGGAAATTTGGCTTCAGGATCCCATGCTCACTGTTGTTATTCCTACTTCTTTGGTCATTCTTCTCAGGTGGGCTTTCTTGGTGTCCCTGCATGTCCTTGATTCTAAACCTGGCCTGGGCTGCTTGTTTATCTGCAAGCATTCCCTGGTGATCTAAATGAGTCTCATGGTAATTGCTACAGCCTCCAAACTGGTTTTCCTGCTTCCATACTTGTCCCCCTACAGTGACAGCAGCCTAGGTGTTGAAAAGGAATTTTTGGACTAGAACCTGGATTCTTTGTCCGCTGGAATCAAAGAATGAATCCACAGACAGAACGGTGGTACAGCAAAGGTGGAGATTTATTGAAGAACAAGTACAGATTCCCATGTAGGAGTCTGTACAGAATGGACTCTCCCTTGGGGAGGGGGAAAGGGTCCCACTGAGTTCCTTTTCCACATGGCTTATAAAGGCTGCAGATCCTGGTGCCTTGATATCCCTTCTGATTGGTCATTATTCCCCTATGATAGATCCTCCCTTCCCCCAACTGGTGGGCGGAGTATAACGTAACCTACGTCTGAGCCAGGACATCCCCGAGATATTGAACCACCAATCAGCGAGTGCCAAGTGCCCTGGGCCCCACCCTTTCCCATTCCTCCCCTCAAAAGGCATGTTCACCTCTGCACATGTTGCTGCTCTCCCCAGTCTGCGAGACAGCCCAGCTGGTCCTTCTCCTCCTCCTTCTCCTCTAATCCTGGTTTTTCTATTTCACTCGTTAGTGCAGAATAAACTTCCTCTTTTAACATGCCTTGGTCTCTGACTCCCATTTTCTGGGCCTTGAACCTTACATTTGGTGCCAAAACCCAGGAGGGATGAGCATCTGATTTGACCATTCACGGTCTGGATGCCCCCCTCTTCTCTCCCCCCAGCTCAGCAGCTTCAGTGGTAAGTCCCAGCCCATGCTGATTCCTGGTGGTAGTTTTTCCGGCATCTCTGTCCGTAAACCACAGCCCACATCAGAGATTGCTTTCCGGGCCCCTCCAGGAGGGGTTCCAGACCTGGGGAGGCAGTGGAGATGTTCCTGTCCCCCTTGGTTCTCCGGCCTTTTGGCCTCCATCCAGACCCCAGGAGATAAGGGAGACGTCCCCTGCTGTCCCTTGGGTTACCCGTCTGTAGCCTTGGCTCAATGACTGGGATGCTGGTCCTTAGCCTCGGCTACTGACCCCAGGTTTTAGTATGGGTAATCAAAAATGTAAACTGGATCCTAGCACACCTCTAGGGTGTCTCCTCACCAATCTGGCTAAGCTAGGTCTGTCCCAGGATCTGCATCCTAAATGCCTCATTTACTTCTGTAATGTGGCATGGCCTCAGTATGAATTAGAATGGGTCCAGATGACCCAGAAGTGGGACTTAACATCCTCATTGACCTCAGTAATTTCTGCCAGTCAACTGAGAAGTGACCCTTTGCTCCTGCCCCTCGCTTTACTCCTCATGCTTCACTCATCAGATCCTCCTCACAAAGTCTTCTTCACCTCCTCAAACTGGTCCTCAGCCCCTTTCTCTGTCTTCTGACTCTTTCGACCCAGCTGATCTTTCATCTTCACCTCTCCCGCCACTCCACCTTCTGCTCCCTCTCTTCCTCCTCCTTCTTTGCCATGGCTACCCCTTTCCTGGCCGGTGGCTGCTGCTGTGGGAACCATCATCACCGCCTTGGGCCGCAAGCCAAGCAGAGGCCGCCACGCAGCGCGAGAGCCACCTGCCTGCCAGCTGCTCCAAACAGCTAAGTGAGATTTCTGTTTGTAGAAATTTTGGTTTGCTCTTCCCTTGTGTGTTGTGAGCAGCTGCCATGTTAGCCACATGGCTTGCCATTCCCATGGGGGCCGCCATCTTGAAACAGCAAGTCCAACCCCTTTTTTAAAATAAAATTACTGATATCTCCCACAGCCCGCCCCTGCAGGCCCGGCTTGGTGTGGCTGCCCGCCACTGTGCTCCTCCTCCTCCTCCTCTGGCCCATGGCTTGCTTCCTTCTCCGCCACCCCCTCCCCTAACACCTTCTCAGACCCTGGTCCAAGATCCACTGAGTATGGCCTTTAAGGTTTTAATGCCTGTGAGGAGCAGGCAAAGTAAGCCCGCCTTCGACAGAGGGTGAATCTGCAAACCCAAACCTTGGTTGCAGCTCTGAGGCCGATGGCAGCCACACATAGTCCAAAGGGGACTGTGCGTGGTGGGGGTGCAATGAGAGGATGATGCTTCAAGTGTGGAAATGAAGGCCACTGGGCAGAGCAGTACCCTTGGCCCCTGGCTCCAACCAAGCCCTGCCCAGCATGCAGTAAAAGTGACTGCCCCTGGAAAACTGATGGCCCTCTGTGTCTCAGCGTAGAGGTCATGACCCGCCATTGGCCATAACTGAAGACTGGCTGAAGACTGAAGATGCCCAGACTCAATGACCCCCATCACCTTCACTGAGCCCAGAGTAACGCTCAAGGTAGCGAGTAAGCCAGTCTTCTTTCTGGTCGATACAGGGGCTACCTTCTCTGTCCTACCCTCCTTTTCCCGGGCCCCTTTTTCCCTTCCACGATCTCGGTCATGGGTATTGATGGCAAATCACCCTTTAATGCTCTGAAAACTGCTCTGGACTCAGTGCCTTCTCACCCTCCCTCCCCCACTCCACCCTTCCTAGAGAACAACTTTTTTGCTGGCACAGGCTTATCAGAAACTTAGATCTTTATCTCTAGGAAAAATGTGGCAGTTTTAAAATTCAAGCAGCTAGAGGCCTGGAAACAGGCTGCAGAGCCTGCTCCCTCCTCCCCCTGCCTTTTCTAAATATTTTAAATAGCATACAATACTGAAACATTAATTGCTAGACATGTTTAGAAATATTTAATGGAACATATGTTGAAAGAAAGAAAGAAGTTCTAAAGTTAACTGTTGATAAGAATTGTAAAAGGAACAACTCACCTGGACAGTCCTGCCCCAGGGGTTCAGAGACAGTCCTCATCTGTTTGGCCAGGCCTTACCCAGAGACCTCCAACAATGCTCGTTAGAACCCAGCACTCTTCTCCAGTATGTAGATGACCTCCTTCTCTGCAGCCCCTCTTTAGACATTTCTCAGAGGCAAACAGCTGGCCTCCTCAACTTTCTAGGGGACAAAGGATACCGTGTGTCCCCTGCCAAGGCACAACTGTTGGCCCCCACCTTCACTTACTTGGGGATCTGTCTGACACCCAATTCCCAAGGACTGAGAGTTGACCAAATGCAAGCAATACAAGACCTACAGGAGGAATCCAAGATGGCAGCGTAGGTAAACACCTAAACTGCTGCCTCGTGCAACAATTTCAAGCCCCCGATTACTCTGAAATCCAGTCTCTGGGGAGACACGGGGGACCCAAACTCCTACGGGGAGAAGCTGGACTGTCTGCCAGTGAGGGGGGCTTACTTGCAGAGCTGCGCGCAGGAATAATTGTTTACGGCACTGGGGCACGGGACTCCGGGACGCCCTTGGGGACACAGAGCCGGCTAACTAGCAGCCATTGCTGTTTGCCACGCCCTAGCCTAGTGACACCCTGAGACCCCGCCCTGAACAACCTACAAACCCACCCAAGCTCCAAGCAGCAGCGTTAGCAGAAGAAAGCCCCGCCCTATTGCAGCTTAACCTAGCAAACTTGCAGCCTGGGTCAGACAGCTCCAAAACCTCCAAACCCCAAGCAAAGAGGAGAAAACTGTAGCTCTCACTGTAGCTCCTGCTGGATGGCCTCAGACAGTAGCTGACCTGCACCCCATTGGAGATCCAGAAGCCAGTATACCTAGTGGTCAGAGTGAGACACCAGATTTCAACTCCTCACATCCATAAGTGACACATTCAAAGGCAGACTCAGTGAGCACCAAAGCCCCACTGAAACAAGTCCTGCCCCTAAGTGTGTCTTCAGCGCAGCAGTTCTTCCATTATAGACACAGTGAGTGCTCACAGCTAATTGGCCTGGAGGTCAATTCCTCCCAGTATACCAATAGCAATTAAGGCTTTAACTGCACCAAGTCTTTGCACTCAGTCCACAAAGGGGTGTACCAAGAGTGTCCACATCAGGTGATTGGGGAGGCTGAGCTACTGCCCCCTATAGGTCACCTACCACACAAAGCCACTCCATCAACACAGGGAAGCAGCCAAAATGAGGAGACAAAGAAACATGTCACGAATGAAAGAAACGGAGGAAAGCAAACTACTGGATGACATAGAGTTCAGAACCACATTTATAAGGTTACTCAAGAATCTTCTTAAAACCGCTGAGAAACTTGATGAGACCTTCAAGGAGCTTAATGAGAATGCCCAAAAAATGGAAAAGGATCAGTCAGAAATGAAGCATACACTGTCTGAAATAAAGAATATACAGAAACTCAACTGTAGATCAACGTACCCCAAGAATCAAACCAAAGATCTGAAATATGTGGAAACAAAAAACATCCAACCAGAAAAACAAAAAGAAAAAAGAATCCAAAAATATGAAGATAGTGTAAGGAGCCTCTGGGACAACTTCAAGCGAACCAACATCCGAATTTTTGGGGTGCCAGAAGAAGGGAGAGAGCAAAATATTGAAAACCTATTAGAAGAAATAATGACAGAAAACTTTCCCTGCCTGGTGAAAGAAATAGATGTACAAGTCCAGGAAGTGCACAGAACCCCATACAAGAGGAATCCAAAGAGGACCACACCAAGACACATCATAATTAAAATGCCAAGGGCAAAAGACAAAGAGAGAATATTAAAAGCAGCAAGAGAAAAACAGTTAATTACCTACAAGGGAGTACCCATACGACTGTCAGCTGATTTCTCAACAGAAACTATGCAGGCCAGAAGGGAGTGGCAAGAAATATTCAAAGTGATGAACAGCAAGAACCTACAACCAAGATTACTCTACCCAGCAAAGCTATCATTCAGAGTTGAAGGTCAGATAAAGAGCTTCACAGACAAGAAAAAGCTAAAGGAGTTCATCACCACCAAACCAGGATTACATGAAATGCTGAAGGGTATTCTTTAAGGAGAGGAAGAAGAAGAAAAAGGTAAAGATAAAAATTATGAACAACAAAATGACATCAAATACATACCTACCAACAAGTGAATCTAAAAATCAAGTGAATAAAAAATCTGAAGAACAGAATGGACTGGTGAATATAATAGAATCAGGGACATAGAAAGGGAGTGAACTGATGATTCTCAGGGGAAGCAGGTGTGAGGGGTGCGGGAAGAGCTTGGACAAAAATCTTACTCCTATGGATGAAGACAGTGGCGGGGGTAAGGGCATGGGGTGGGGTGGGGAATCAGGTGGAGGGGAGCTATGGGGGAAAAAATAGAGGAACACCTGTAATAATCTGAACAATAAAGATTTATTTAAAAAATAAATAAAAATAAATAAAAATAAAAGACCTACAGCCTCCCACTTCTGTGGAACAGATCTTGTCCTTTCTAGGGCTGGTAGGATTCTTCTGCCATTGGGTCCCAAACTTTGCTCTCCTAGCTAAGCTCCTATACAAGGCCACTAAAGAAACACCAGTAGGCCCTCTCCTCACCCTCCCTCATTCGACAGGCTTTTTCTAAGCTCTGGGATACCCTTCTGGTATCTCCCTCCTGGACATCTCTAGGCCTTTCCAACTATTTACTGATAAAAGACAGGGAATAGCCGTGGGGGTCCTCACCCAGCCTCCAGGGCCAGCCTTAACCCCATAGCCTACCTGTCCAGACAGCTTGATCCCACAGTTCAGGGATGGCAGCCCTGCCTCTGGGCTCTGGCTGCAGCCACCACTCTCACCAAGGAGGCCTAGAAGATCTGCCTCCAGCAACCTTTACAGGTCTTCTCCACCCATAGGCTACAGGATCTTCTGTCCCACCGATCCTCATCCCTCCTTGCCCCCTCTTAGATGCAGGAACTCCATCTCCTGTTCCTTGAGAGTCCTGACATCTCCCTAACTCAGTCCCCAGTCCTGAACCTGGCCACTCTCCTTCCTGCTGCCTCCACCCAACCTGCGGCAATGCACTCCTGCCCCGAGGTCATCAAGGCCCTCACTTAACCTTGGGCTGGACTCTCAGATTTTCCTCTCTCTAATCCTGACTTAACTAAACTGCACATACCCTACCGCCCACAATCATCAGGTAAGATCGAGAGGACCAACGGCCTCCTTAAAGACCATCTAACTAAACTCTCTCTCTAGAAAATCGCAGCTCCTGGCCGTACCTCCTGCCCATGGCCCTGACTGGAATCCAGGCTACCCCAAGGAGCCCCACCTTCTTAAGCCCTTTTGAACTCCTATATGGGAGACCCTTCTTGCTCAACCATCGTCTCCCTACTGACCCTCCTCTCCTGACTACTTATCTTCCATACCTGCCCTTACTCAGGCAACTGCTCTGGGAACACACTGACCAAGCCAACCAAGACTCCCGAGGACCAGCCCTCCAGCCGGGGGCCTCAGTCCTCCTCAAGAACCTTACCCCCAGGTGTATTTCAGCTCCAGGCTCAGAAAAGCAGCAAAACCAGACAAGTGATGCTGTGGCAGCCTCAGGACCAGCTTTTACCTCCTAAGTGACTCAATGGGATCGCTCTCAAGACTTCACCAACCAGTCCCTTGGAGAAATCATGCTGCTGCACCTCTCGTCCAGCACAGAAAATACTCCCTGCTTTTCGCTCACTTACCCCATGGCTCCTCCCATCATTAGGCCCACTGGTATCTATTCCTTTAATTTTGCTCTTTGGCCCCTGTCTCATGCGCTGTTTCACCAGTTTCTTGCAGAACAGAATGCAGGCGTTCACCAACCAGAAGGTGGGAGAGATCTATCTGGCTTTGAATTCAAAACCTAGAGACACCTATGTCACCAGAATCCTTGAGACCCCAGGTAGACGCCCCTCATGATGCCCCCTCTCAGCAGGAAATAGCTACGGAAAACGGACCTTCACCCCCTGACCTTGCCCAGACTCTCAATTTTTTTAATATCACCAAAAGCCTGGAATGATAGATCCTCACTTCTCTCAACTGGTGGGCGGAGTATGACATAACCTGTGTCTGCGCTGGGACATCCTGGAGACATTGAACCACCAATCAATGTGTGCCAAGTGCCCTGGGCCCCACCCCTTCCTGTTCCTCCCTGGGCCCTACCCCTTCTTGTACCTCCCCTCAAAAGGTGTGTTCACCTCTGCATGTGTTGCTGCTCTCCCCAGTCTGCAAGACAGCCCAGCTGGTCCTTCTCCTCCTCCTTCTCCTCCTTCTTCTCCTCTAATCCTGGTTTTTCTATCTCGCTCGTTAGTACAGAATAAACTTCCTCTTTTAACATGCCTTGGTCTCCAACCTTATTGTTTTCCCTCCTTCCTTATTGTTTTCCTATTCCCTTTGGGCTTTCTTCTTCTCCTGGATGAAGGACTTCCTTCCCTTTATTTTGTAAATATAGACCTTTTGCTCTTCCCAGCTCCCTCATTCTATGGAAATGTACCTGTTGCAGCTTTTCAGCTTTCCTGTTATATGGAAATATACCTTCTGCTGCTCTACAGCCCTGTGCTTCCTCCATGGTCCCCTTAATTTCCAGAATCTCTAAAATTTCCTAAACCTGTCCTATTTTACCCCTAAAATTCCTGTTTCAGTGTCCCTGTTAAAATCATATTAGCTCATGTCATTTTTTTGCTCAAATCCCTGCAAAGGCTCTCCTCTGTCTCAGAGAAAAAAGGAAATGGCTATTGAGGACTTGCACTGTGAGCACCTCTAGCCCCCAGACCCCTGGTATTTCTAAATTTCTCTCTAGCCGGATCTGTTACTACTCTTTCCTTTGTTCACTCACTCTAACCACCTAAACCAGTCATGTTTGTGCCTCAGGGCCTTTGCACTTGCTGATTTCTCTGCCTGGAATATTTCCCTGGTGATGCAGATGTCATCATGTCCTTGGGTCATGCCTGTCTAAATTGCAAATCACACACTCCCAGTATTTCTTACTCCCCTTTCTTCATTTATGTTTCCCTTTCCCTCATCTTACAGTTATCTAACATACTAAACACTTTACTTACCTTGTTTATTGCCTGCTTCCTCCCCTCTAGAATATAAGCTCCACAGGGGCAGGGATGGTTGTCCTTTTTTTTTTTTCCTGTTCTAGCCCCCAAATCTAGAGCAGTGCATGGCACATGGAAGATAGTCAATAACTGAAAGAACCTAGAGGTAATGATTAAGAATAAGAAACATTGCCCTAGCTGGTTTGGCTCAGTGGATAGAGCGTCGGCCTGCAGACTGAAGGGTCCCGAGTTTGATTCCGGTCAAGGGCACATGCCTGGGTTGTGGGCTTGATCCCCAGTGCAGGGAGTACAGGAGGCAGACAATCAATTATTCTCTCTCATCATTGATGTTTCTATCTCTCTCTCTTTCCCTCTCCCTTCCTCTTTGAAATCAATAAAAACAAAAATAAAAATATTTTTTAAAAAAGAATAAGAAGGGTTATTGTGCAAAGAAGAATTCCCAACAGCTTCCTACATCTCACACAGAGAAAACAAAACAAAACAAAATTACATATAAACCACTATATGAAAGATTAGATAGAATTAAAAAATTTATCAGACATTGAGGATTCTTAAGTACTGCAATAAGCTATAAAGGAAAACTACCAAATCTCTGGACACATTGGAAAGTAGACAGTTTCTAAATATGTTGGTGCTATTTACCTTCATTGTGTGTTAAGACAAAGGGATTGGATGGCTTCAAGTGGTCTTCCAGGCCCCAGAATCTACAGCTGAAATAAGTGTATTCTTTATCTAACTTTTGTGCATTTAAATATCCAAATGCAGCATTGTTCCATGCTTAGAGGATTTTGTAGACAACAAAGAGCATTGTTAGACTAATCCTGTTGTTTGTATTTTTTAAAAAACAGCAGACTTGCCTATAAAGATTATTGTATATAATCCATTCATAGACTTGTCTGAATCCCTTCCCTTTAGGAAATGTCACAATTTTTATGATATCCCTGAATATTATTAACACGTGCTTATATAGCTCTCTTCAAAGAGGTCAATAATGTGATTTAGTAGCATGTTATTTCCACATCAGGCAGAACTTATCTGGATTTTATAAGTTAGGGTCTAAAGCAAAATACAAATATATGAAAATGCTTTGCCTGAATAACAATACATCTAAAATTAGGATTGATTCTCATATGTACCAAATATTTTTACGTAAGTTCCATCTGAAGGTGACAAAATACATTAGCCAGTGTCTTTTAGTCTTGTGACTTGTGGTTTTTTAGTTGTATGTTTCATTTCTAGAATCATTTTCTGACAACAATGTTGTTTCAGAACTCAGCTGACAGATGTATGAATCTGACTCAAGGGGCTTTTAGAGCTGGAAGGGGCCTCAGAGACCACGGGGAAATGCGCCCTGGAGACATGAAGCAACTTGCCCAGCGACATGGAGTAGCTTGCGGTCAGGCTGACACTGGAATCCAGGTCCTCTGTTTCCAGCCGGTCTCTTTCCTTTTTCCCATGCTCAGAAAACCCTTGAATCTTCCAAAACATTGCAAATTGAGCTTTGACCTGCCTGTGATAGCGGCAGTTTTCAGAAGGGTATGTATTGTATTAGAGCAGATTGTATAGCTTTAGGAGAGGATGGGAACAGCCTATGTGTGGGGACTGGTGTTTGGGAATCACTGTGGCAATGATAAAACCTTGGTAATGAAGAGTGGACTGCCATTCTCCCTGGCACCAAACTGAACTGCAGCTCTGTCGCTCTGCACCTGGCTCTGAGGACACATATCACATCTGTGGCTACCAGCAGGTAGCTCTAATTATAGTTGGTAATAATGCCTATGCATTTCATTGGTCTCTTGTACAGAGAAAGAAGTTGAATAACAGAATCCTCATTTAAATAAGGACACATAAATGTTTTACACCATAAGCCTGTTTTCTATTCAGTTATATAGTAGGCCATCTGGTAATTGAGAAAATGGTTTGAAAACCCATCCAAATTAATCTGAAATCTTGCATTTCCTGCCTTTGGGGCTTTGAATTTTTTAATTTTATGATGGTGTAATAGAGGGTGATCAAACTAAAAGTAATACCTCTCCTATACCTATGCACACGTTTTAGGGTTTACATGCATACAACTCACATAACAAGATGCACGTACTAGCACACAGGTATATTTACTAGTATTACATACAAGAATGCCAGACTAGAATCCAGTCCCTCCAAGCAACAGATAGTACATTCACTTATCAAGCATAGTATGCTAGCATATGAAAGTTCTAACACTAAGACATGATATCTAAAGTAGGGTTCATAAATCTGAGTATGACCTAGAATCCTGTGCATTTGGTGCGTAACTATTGTGTTAATGTTTTAGGTGTGCAACAAATAAGACAAAAAGGAAAAGAGTTCAAGGGTTTCACAGTACATCAAGTGGTGAAGTGTACATTAATGATGAAAATAACAACAAAAGCTAAAAGTAAAAAGGAGGACCTCAAAAACACCTCTTTTAAAAAATATTTTTAATATGTGTTTTTATTTATTTTAGGGAGGAAGGAAGAGGGAGCCATCTATCAGCTGCCTCCTGAGCGCCCCCTACTGGGGATTGAGTCTGCACCCTGGACATGTGCTCTGACCAGGAATTGAACCAGAGACCTTTTGGTGCATGGGAGAATGCTCAACCAACTGAGCAACACCAGCCAGGGCAAAAGAATAATATATTTTGAGTCCAGGGGTTTTCAAACATTTTAGTCACAATCTCCACAGCTAAATAACTGTTAAGAAACAACCAAAAACCTTATCTGATGGTAAAATTTTAATGATTTACATATTCAAGGCAAGTGGCAATAAAGTTTATATCACTAATAATGACACAAAAGATAATGGTAGTAAAAAATAACAGTTGTACATATTATGACAGTTTAGGGATTAAATGAATATGAATTATAAGGTTTTCTTGTAGGTTTAACCTTATCCAGGTCAAATAATAAATTTTCCACTTCTAGTTATCTCTGCTCCAGTTCTTGTTTCATATTTGCAAATAAATGAGCTGCTTTACTTTGTAAGACAGAAATGACAAAATATTATAGAGTTATATCTTCACACATTTTACTATGTAAATACATACACATCCATACAAAATCCTACTTATAACATGTCCCTAGAGAATACTATCAAAACCCCAGGGGATTCTAGAGTTCCTATGAATGTAGTTTGAGGAACCCAATTTAAAATGTGTACTTTTTTAGAATTATCAATGTATCGGCTAGGATGATTTTGGTTCCAACTAAGTTAAATGTCTTTTATTCACATATTCACATATTAAGTCCTGAGGTAGAATAGCCACAGGGTCAGTTAATTCAGCAGCTTAACAAGACCATCAAAGACCGAGAATTCTTTCCTTCTTTCCATTCTGCGATACCTTGCATAGCAGAATGGGGCTCCCTTCATGGTCAGAATGTGGTTGCAGTAGTTCCAGACATCATTTCCCTTATATCTCCACAGAGTAATAACCAAAACCTAGAAGAGAAAATGAAGACACAGACTTAGCTTCTGTTCCTTCTTAAGAGTGAGAAAGACAATCTCAGATGCCCAATTCCAACCCGACTTCCCTTTATAAGGCTGCAAACTGCATCCTGTGCTCATTCCTAAACCAGCCACCAAAGAGGGGAGTGGAATGATCATCGTTGGCTTAGGAAAGTGTTTCTCAGCCCAAGCTGCACACTAACAACACTTGGAAAGTTTTCAAAAACTGTCAAACTCTAGACTAATTAGCCACGATCTCTGGAGGTGGGCCTGGGTATCAGTGATTTTACAGAGTTCCCAGAGGATGCTGGTAAACCGTGAAGGGTACTGATATTTGTTAGAATGGCTGTTATCAAAACGACAAGATAACAAGTGATGGTGAGAATGCAGAGAAAAGGGAATCCTTGTGCACTATTGGTGGAAATAAAATTTGTAAATTGGTGCAGCCATGATGGAAAGCAATGTGGAGGTTCCTCAAAGAATTAAAAATAGAACTACCATATGCAATTCCACTATTCGGAATTTATCGGAAGAGGGGAAAAACTAACTCGAAAGCAATATGCACCCCCATGTTCAGTACAGAGTTATTTACAATAGCCAAGATATGGAAACAACCTAAATGTTCATAGATTAATGAAAATATTATATATAACTGTATATACATATATAAACAAATACACACAATGGAATAGTGTTCATTCTTAAAAGAAGAAGGAAATCTTGCTGTTTGTGACAAATGGATGAACATTGAGGGCATTATGCTAAGCCAGACAGAGAGAGACATACTGTACGATCTCACTTATCTGATGAATCTGAAAAAAACAAAAACAGAAACCAAGCTTATAGATACAGACAACAGATTGGTGCTTGCCAGAAGCAGGGAATGGGGGAGAGGTGAACAAAATGGGTGAAAGGGGATCAAAAGGTACAAAACTTTAGATATAAAGTAAGTCTTGGGGATGCAACGTACTGCATGGTGACTAAAGTTAATAACACTGAACTGTACATTTGAAAGTTGCTGAGAGAGTAGATCGTAGAAGTTCTCATCACAAGAAAAAAATTTTGTGCTGACGGATTGTGGTGATCATTTTGCAATATACAGAGTGTGGCAAACGTAGGTTTACAGTTGTTCATATGGAAAATAATACAATAATTAAGAAATAATAATACAAGAGTAACTGATTTTTGTACTCACAACTGTAAACCTACTTTGTCCCACCCTGTATACAAATACTCAATTACTATGTTGTACACCTGAAACTAATATAATGTTACATGTCAGTTATACCTCAATAATTTAAAAAGCAATAATAACAATCAAACAAAAGCTTTTGAATTAAAAAAATGAGGCTTGAGAACCTATCTAATTCTTAGATGAGTTGAGATTGATCCCGGTGGGTAAGAGGGGGACCAGCCTTTCCTGAAACAAATGGTTGCCTGATAACTGAACAAAATAGGGGTTTTAGTATCAAGAGAGTAGGGAGAGAATGGCATTGTCAGATCCATTATGTCATTACAGAGAAGACGTAAGAGCTAGTTGGAGCTGTAAAAGCACCTGTTGTGGATATATATTATACACACTGAAGATGATTTTCATTTTTGAAGTCACAAGCAATCTCCTACATAATCATTGGTCATTAATGAAAACGAATTCCTTCTTTCTCCTTAGGCTCAGAGCTACTTAGACTTGGAGAAGCAGGTTTGTCAACGTGACAGAGGACCAAGGTAATGGATTCCAATGACGAAACGAGAAATTCATTCATGAGCTTTTGGCATACCTCCAAATTTACTTAGCCAGAAATGGGATACCTATGTTTTCCTACTTCTGCTTTATTATCCTCTATGAGAATGACCAAACATTAACTAAATGGAAACAAATATTAGATGGGACTTAAAAAAAAAAAATCTGGCTTGCCTTAGCTGGTTTGGCTCAATGGATAGAGCATTGGCCTGAGGACTGAAGGGTCCCGGGTTTGATTCTGGTCAAGGGCACATGCTAGGGTTGCAGGTTCGATCCCCAGTAGAGGCAGCCAAATTACTCCCTCTCATCATTGATGTTTCTATCTCTCTCTCCCTCTCCCTTCCTCTCTGAAATATATATATATATATATATATATATATATGTACATATATATATATATAATCTGGCTCCCCCATTCTCCCCATCCCACCAACCTGCCACCCATTTAATATTGGAAGAGACAGAGGCACAGAGAAGTTATGTGGTTACCAGAGTTTATATCAGGAATCTGTGGCAAAAGTAGACCTTTTCTCCACCTTTCTCTCACCTTGTCTTTGGTGCTCTTACAATAATTAGAGTTTTTCTCTGATTATAGTTCTGTGTATCTCAACTGTGAATGCTGTAGAAGAGGTGCTAAACAAACAATGCATTCAATTTAACACTCAGTTTCCTAAAGGGACACGTGGGGGCAGCAAAAGTTTAAGAAAAAAACTCCAGTTCTAACTTGTACAGGCTACATACAGGGGGAGGCAAAAGTAGGTTTACAGTTGTGAGTACGTGAAAGTTTATTCTTGTGTTATTTGCTCATTATTGTAAACCTACTTTCTTAATAACTGTAAACCTGTTTTTGCCCATGCCTCTATATACATTAGAAAACATTTGAAAAAGGGATATTTGGGGGAAGGGGTAGTTTATTTATTTGATAGTATTGAGATTGCTTATGACCCATATGCATCAACAAGTATTGGGTATTTCAGAGAAAGTGGTAGTCAACATGACTTAATTATGCTTCCAAATGTGTCACTGCTAAGAGATTATCAAATGCACTCATTATAAATAGGAAGTGTGTTTGTTAATACTGAGCCACACCTTCCTTGTAGAAGTTAATGAGATTTTGTGTCACATGGACTGGAATAAGTAAAGGCATATTGATGAAAAGTTCCTTTAGCTGTTATTATTAACCCATTTTCATTATTATGATTACTGATGAATAAAACAGACTTCTTTGGTAGTTGCTTCAATTTTTTATTTCCTTGTTCTTTAATGTTTTCTTTCTTATTGTCAGTTGATTCATATCCTTCTCTAATAACTCCAAATAGTGATTCCTGAAGGATTATTCCTGCTTTCCTTCTATCAAATTGTTACTTAAGCATGGAATTCTTGCACTGAAATTCTGTGCTATTAAATATTAGGCATATGTCCAGGCAGTGTTCAAGACATGTGAAGGACACAGGTAACAGGCATATTCAGAAAGGAAGCTTACATTTTCTTGTAGTTTTCAGTGGAGTCTGAACTCAGTCTGGGAAACGGTCACCAATGAAACATCAACATTAAACCCTGGAGACATTTCTCAAGCATCATCCAGAATCCAGGCTTTGAAGGTCATTTCTATCAACACTGTACATTTCCTATCTGCAATTAACAGTGGATACCCAGATCATCTTTAACTCCAACCCCTTTAAGGCAGATGGATGTTTTAGGTTTACAAACATTTAGTCAAAAGGTATTTTAATTGGGCTTTTAATCCTGAGCACAATCCAGGACACAGTACCTAGTATTGTGGACAAATTGCATGGAACTGGTGTGGTGAGGGGAATACCACCACCCTGGACACCTAGTTTTGACCCCTTTGGTCACCAACAAGCTGAGGATTGCCAGTCTCAATACACACCTGTGGTGGGCATTATGACAAGAGTGCTAAGGCTCTAAAATTCTGTGATTCTCATAATTTCTTCTTCAGGATAAAACTGTGGAAAACACTGGCTTTCCCTCTCTTTGAGAGGTTAGAGCCAGGCTGCTGTTGGACATAACAAGTCAGATTTTTCCTATCTAGTCTTGGCACTGGGGCACAGGAAAAGGGCCAAGGCCAAGGGAATTGTGTTGTTTGAAAAAGTTTTGGTTGTTAGCTTCTCTTTCTAGTAGTAAAAGAAAAGAAAAAAAGAGTTTTAGAATCTTATCAATATTGGGGGGCGGGGGGAGCAGGTTGTATTAATATTTGAATGTAAGAATATGTAAACTGGATATGTATTTTTCATGTCTTACTTAATCAGAACTTTATATAATGGTTGCTTAAGTGCTCAGAAAAATGCAAAGAGAAAATATCTATTTAAGCAGTTTTTAAGTATTTTTCCTTTATTTAGTACACTTGAGTGGTTCACTCAAACTATAGTATTAACATTAAAAATTTTTAAGATAAATGGAAATTGAAAGTAGTCAAATGCTATTGTCTCATTATTTATTCAACTAAGTGTCTTAGCTGACTTTGTCTCTAAAAGTTTCTGAGACAAATGAAAGCCAGTTTTTCAAAAATAGAAATAAAATATTTAAACTGAAGACCACAGTTAACTTAGTACCCTGTAACTTTGGTGTTTTGAGTAGTAATTCTCTAAGAGGAGAGTCGAGTAAAAAAGGGAACTGTATGCATAAATTGTCAAGTTCTGGTGTTTGTTTTTAATCACTTCCTGAGAAAAAACTTCCTTTTCATTCTTCTCAGCACCACACTTCAAAGGAAAATTGTGTAATGCTTATGTCCACAACATTAGGGCTAAGATTTTCTAATTAGAAAGGCTTTTCAATTTACATTATAATATTCAGCATGAATACATTTTGAGTTTGGAAACAGATGAAGTGACATGTGCCATGTCAATTTTTTTAAAACCTCATGTACTTGATCTAACCTTGTTAAATTGTCGACTTAAATTCTGAATGCAACTTGTTATGTTGAAATAAATACAGAAACACACAATGCCCTTTGAATAATACCCCCTAGGTCCCAGAGCCATGTTAAGTATTGCTTTGTTGTTGGGGGAGAGGGGGATTAATGACTTAAAAAGTAAAAACTCTTAGACTTGAGAAACATAATTCATGCATTTTTTATTTTTAATATGTACTTGGAAATCCAGAGGTAGCTGGCCTGTCATTTTGAGATCTATGATCAAATAATCTTGTGCAGCCCCACAATATGCACGTTTTACTTAACCTGAACTTTATATAATGGTTGCTTAAGTGCTCAAAAAAATGCAAACAGAAAACATGTATATAAGCAGTTTTTAAAATATGTATTTAACCAGAGCCCCCTCAGTGTAGAGCGAGCCTTTCAGCATCACATGCAAACGCAGTAAGGCTACATTATTAAGAAAGTATAAGGTATTAAAACATGGACGTCTCACAGGTTTTAATGGGAACCGAGGGTTGCTCTGTGGTCGCGTGGAAAGCAGGGGAATCCGGGGTCGGAGGGTCCCGAGGAGCATCATCAGGAGCTTCCTTGTGGGAGGCAGAAAAGGCGAAGCGAGCGATCCCCACGTTTTACAATAGGGCCTTACCTCTTATTTCTAAATCAAAGTGCCAACTCCTCGAGAAAGTCTCAGAGCACGCGTCCCAGCCCGTCCTAGCGCTAGTCGACCAAGACAAACTGAAAGTAAACGGAGCCGGTGGGAGTCGATCCACGACCCCGGCCTGCGGGGCTGCGGGAAACGGGGCGACATTTAAGGGCCTGCACAAAGGGTATCGGGACCAAGCCGCCGCGACAGCTCGGGCTTTGCAGAACAGAAAGTTTTGAGTCTTCCATTCCAGACTTTCTGGAAACTTGCATCCATTTAGGAGACTCTCTGTCTCCGCCAGCCTCCAAATTCTGCATGTGAATGAGCCCAGTCGGCACCCCCTCCCCCACCCCGGCCCTCCTGGGTTTGGCGCCAGAGGTCCCTCCCGACCACGTCCTGCGCGTAGCGGGGACTGTCCGCCGGGCTGGGCGCCCCACGCTCCGCGGGCCGCCCTCCCTCCGGTCGCAACGCGAGGTCCCGGCTCCGCCACCAGAGCCGACCGAGTGAGCAGCGCAAAGTGGTAGCGGCCACGCTGGAGCCCGAGCACGCGACCCCTCCCCGCCGCCTGGGAGCGACGCCCACCTGTTAGCCCGGGCGACGCCGTTTCCAGGGAACGACACGTGTAGCCCGAAAGGTGACCGGGCCCCACCCGGGGCACACACCCTCAGGATTACACGGCCCGAGGGGCCACCGAGCGTGCAGCCCAAGGGCCGCGAGTCTGCAGCCGAACGACACCGCCCGGCCGCTCCCGGGAAAGGCGCCCGCGCTGCTCCGGAGCCGCTCCACCCGGCCAACCCCGCGCCTCTCAAACCAGCGGCGGCAGATTTGCCCTGGGGCGGTGGGTGGGGGGCGATGGACAGGGCGCTGTGGCGGGGTGCGCACCTGGTCGGCACACTTAACTCGAGCAGTTTGGGGGTAGGATGCAGCAGAGGGCGGGGGTTTCGCTCTTCCCAGGCTGGGAGAGTCCACAACTGGATGATCTGTTTTCGGACTTCAGATTCAGAGGACAAGTTGCAAGGACGTGGCCTGAACGAGTGAGCTGAGACGCCATGTAGGGTTCGAGGAGCTGGGAGCGGAGGGAGCGGGGGGGGGGGGGGGGGGGGAGGACCTGGGGGATGGGGGAGGGGGGAGAGAAGGCCGTAGCTCAGAGGTCGAGTACAAGTTATATCTGGCCTCAAGTGGTTCTAAACCTGTATCCCATGAAAACTCGAACGCTGAGTTTGTGGGCTCTTGCTTAGCAGTGACGTTGAACTTGTTCTTAAGTTGGTTGATTCTAAAGCAGGGCACTTGCTGGAGAGATTTACACCTCTTCATACCTAGGACTGAGACACGCTCTGTTTTCCCAAAGGATGCGCAGGTAAAGCTGAGGTCTCAAGTTTTTCACGCGGCTAAAGGTGAAGAAAAGCTGCAGATTAGAAAGCCAGCCCCCAAGCCCTACCTCAGAGATAGCGGCTCGCGTTTCCGCAGGTCTGTGGTGCTCAAATTTGAGCTTGCACTCACCTCCCTGGGAGGGCTGATTAAAATAATGATCTCTGGGCCCCACCCTCAGAGTTTTCAAGAGTTCTAGTGTGGGGTGTGAGAATTTGCATTTGTAATCCCCAGGTGATGTGGATCTTGCTGGTCCCTGGATCACACTTTGAGAACCACTGCCCTAAGCCACTGATTCTGAAATTTGGCTGCACAGTGCACTTACCTGGGATACTTAAAAAAAAAAAAAAAAAAGTTATGTTTGGGTCCACTTGGGCATTTTAAAACTCTTTAGGTGTTTCTGATATACAGCAATGTTTGAATGTCACTGCCCCAAGGTCAAGCATTGCCCCAAGACAACTTTTGTGAGAGGAGGGGGGACCAGGATCTTTCCCATCCTGCTCTTGGCTATTCTGATGGCTTTGGATCTAGCTCCACAGTTTTTGTAAAAGAAAGACCCTCACTTTACATATGTTTTGCACAGTGACACAGACAGGAGTTTGACTCTCTGCTTTCATCATCTATACAGGAATTATAAAGGATGAAACAATTCCCTCAAGGCCTTAAAAAACACAAATGATAATTTAATATTAATAATTCTGCTTCCCATGTATGGAAGCTTCTTCAAACATCCCAGCTCAGTATATCAATTAGGAACCAAAGTAATCTCTCAGGGTTAGTGATTGCAGATTATTCATGCTGTAGTTATGGAGACCCAGAGTCCTCAATCCGGGCTGGATGGCAGGCACTTGCCAACCACATTAATGTGGACTTCAGGGGAAATCTGCCCTTGGCTAAAAGAGTGGGGTAAGGGAAACAGTATTGGATGTCCAGGATGGCTCTTGCATAAACCCAAACTCTGGTTATATTAAGTGGTGAATTGTTGATACCACGACTAGAAAGGTCTTTACAGCAGATGTCTGAGGGGAAATAGTGGGAGGAGAAAGGGATGAGGGTGGGAAAGATCTCCTTCTTCTTCCCCAGGACAACTGAGGGACAGAGCCACTTGCACCCCAAAGGAACTCCTCAGAAGCCCCCCACCCCACCCCACTCTTGCTGTGTGTGGCTTTGGCTGCCTTAAGGGTTTAGAACCTCACTCTAGACAAGCCAGGACTGGAATGGAGATAACCCAAAGGGACAGGGTCCCCACAGAGACTGCTTATAATTTCCAAGGACGTCTGCCTTTCCCTCATTTCCTGGCCCACCTGCTTACTCCCCCCTTCCCCAAGAACAATTGCGTGGGGAATACATGGGGATTAAGGGGAGCAAAACCCTTCCCTACTGGTTAGGAACTCCTGAAAACTGTCCTTTGGGCCAGTCTGTTTCCAAGAACTCACTCCTCACCCCCTTCTGTGCATTTATTGGGGGGGGGGGGGAGGGGGTAAGAGCATCTTTGAACACACTAGAAAAGAAACATTGCAGTGGGAGCTGAAGATAGGTGGATCTCAGAGCCAAGAGTGCAATTCCCCGCCCGCGCTCTGTCCCCCGCAATTCCAGGCTGGGCTCCCTGGTCACACCCCCTTGCCAGCACTGGGGCTGTCCTCTGTCTTTCCCCGGCCTGGAGGGATGCGCAGCGTGTTCAAGCCATTTACTCTGGAAAGTAGTTGAGAGAGTTCCCCTTTCCTCTTCTGCCACTCCTCCCTCAACTCCGCGTGTTTCTTCGCTAGGGTTTCCCTCAGGGCAGATTACTTTATGACAGGGTGTGATAAGTGGTGATTTTGTTCCTCTTTTGATGGCAGGATTGCTTTGTAAACAGAAGCGCAAACTCGTTCCGATAGTGGTTCCGCACCAGTGCACGGCCGGCCGGCCGCCCTGGCACGGCAGGCGGCTGAGGCTGTGGCTGCACCTGTCGCCTGGGGCTGGGAAGGACCCGGATTGCCCGTGGATGGGGTCGCACCGAGCAAGCGGGATCATGGTTCTCCGGCCTCCAGGGCATCTCTAGGTTTTCAACCCTTGGTCTTCGAGGCCTCCTCAGGCCTTCCGTCCTCTGTGATCCAGAACTCCCAGTTTGAAAGAACACGCCTGGGAGGCATCAGTGAACATAGGCCAGGGTCTTGGGGCCTCCCTTCTGCACTCTCCCTGGGCTCCCTTGGTTAAAGGTTTGGCTTCTTTCTTCTGTGCTAACTGTAACCCTATTCCTTTGCCCTAATCCAATTGGAGCGTCATCAGGCTTTTGTGCTCCGGAGGAATCGCTCTAGGTGAGAGCTTCAGCTCCTGGTGTGGCAAGACATTGCTCAGCTTCCCTCATCTTTTCCCCTAAGTGAAAACCTTCTCCCTTCCCTGCTCCCAGTGGGAGGGGGGGCAGTTTACTGCTCTGAGGACCCCGGAAGACCCAGCATTGACTGAGGCTCTCTCAGGCCCAAGGGTGGGAAGATGTGCCTCTGCTGGGGAAGAGGCCGGGGCTCAGTGAGTGGTCACTCAATCTGTCCAATCACCCCTGACTCCTTTAAGGGGAAAGTGACGTCCAGGTCACTATGATAATGAACTTCCAAATTAACCCATTTCTCAGACTCTGGTCCAGACTTCCAAGTGCCTTAAAGAGCCTTGAAGGGGGCCCTAGGCAGTTGGCACTTGATAATGAATGAAAAGGTGGGGAAGGGTCCTGGAGGTTCTGAAGTGCAGTGAATGTGGTTCAAGTACAGCTTTACCCTAAAGAAAAGATTGTCCCCAGTGCAACTTGGGTGCTGATGGAGCCAGGAGAGTGTGTGTGTGTGTGTGTGTGTGTGTGTGACTGTGACAGGAGTAGATGGATCCGGATATCCCTGGGTACCAGGGGCCTCAGAGAGTCTGAGCTCAGCATTACCAGAAGCTGGAAACTCTGCTCAATCTGACACCAAGTCATCCAGCTCGTTAGGAAGCTCAGGTCGCCTGCACTGAGGGTACACAGAAAAGTTTGCTATTGGGTCAAGAGTCTCAGGACCTGTTAGCTGTGCAACTTGCTGTGTGTGTGTGTGTGTGTGTGTGTGTGTGTGTGTGTGTTTGGGGTGTGTGTGTTTGGGGGGGGGGAGACTCCTGCTGCTCTTCCTCTCCTAACCCAGCTTAAAAAAAAAAAAAAAAAGCTGAAGCTTTCTCTGATTCAAAAGAGGCCAGATGTTGACATTCTGGAGACTGCTTGGGTGCTGAGGCAGGTCATCAAGTAGTCTTGGGCCTGCCTGGGAAATGGGGTGCAGCTGGCTAGCTAAAGTGGCCCACAGGCGCCTGGGCTCGAGATTAAGTTGGGAAGTGTCTCCTTCCCTCTGCTCCCCCTTCCATGGCAACCCCCCCGCCCCCCCCCCGCCCCAGGAAATAGAGTCAGACTGTTGGGGATAGGAAGGAAGTAAGGTGGGGAAAGACCCTTAGGGGTGAAGTGGGGTTTGGAGAGCAAGGGGGAGGGCGCACACCTGAGAGGATGAGGGTCCTGAGGGGGCAATAGTGGGAGTTGCAGTTGACCCAAAGGCTGGTTGCAGTGTGCCTAAGAAAGTAGCTGTGGCATTGACCTTGTCTGGACCTGAATGGGTCTTGGGTGAGAGTGGGGTTGGGTGGAGTAGCCTGTCCTTGATCACTCAGCACCCTTTCTTGAGAGCACAAGGTGGGTCAGGTTCTGTGCTAAGCATGTTGTGCACATTCTCTTAGTGAATTCTCACAAAAAAAATTACCCATTTTACAAATGAGTAAATGAAGGTTCAGACAAGTTCAATAATTTGCCCTAGGCCATTCAGCCTATAAATGTGACAGGGCTGAGTTTGAATCCCAGTGGTCCTGTTCCAAAACTCAGTTCTAGCTCCCCACTGGTCTCAGATTCCTGGAGTCCCTGCTCTGTTCTCTCCCGTGCCCCCACCCCAATGGGGCCCTGCACCTAGCACCTGAGCAGACACCAAGGGCCCTGAAGCCCCAAACCTTCCTGTCCACTGCCATCCAGCCCCGCGGCGGCTTGGCTTCGCACTTAACTACACTAGCAGCTTTGCCCCTTCTTTCCCGCACTCTATGCCTTCCTCACTACCTCCAAAAAGTACCAAAGTTGGAGATGGCACTCTAAACGCTCCACCGGGCCCTGGCAAAACCCTCGGGTCTTCCCAGGCTCAGCCTGACGCAGCCAGCTGGGTCCCAGGTTCCTTTAGCTTTTGTTCCACCAGTGGGTGGGAAAAGCCTGGAAACGGTGCTCATTTTTAAGAGAGCACAGCGCCTCCAGCCGGAATCCGGAAGAACTACAGGCGCATCTTCGGGACCAGTCTTGGACTTGGAAGCATTTGGATTTTACCAACCTGTTTCGACTGTCTGGAAAAGGCCGGGGAAGTGAAGTATAGAAGCTTATGAGTTAAAAACGCTGTAATTTTAGTTACCTAAAAATCTCGCAAAAACACACGTACACACAAACAAACAAAAGCCACACTTCTTGAGCAGTGTCCTAAGGGAGGTTCAAGATAGTTTCAAATCAAGGAGAGAATCGGCAGCAGCAAGGAAGTCTCTCAGCCCAGAGACGGTTAAAATGCCTAGGCAACTCGGTAACTTCACGGAGAGACACCGCCACACCCTCCCTGGGATCGCCAAGAGGCTGCAAGACCACCTGGGTAGGCAGGGACGCAGTTAGAAAGAGAAGGTCTTGGTGTGGGGACAAATCTCCACTTCTCAGAGCGGAACTGACCTTTCACACACATTTGTCTGACGTGTCAGAGAAGATGATTCGACACCGGTTCTTTGTTCACCTCTCAGTCCCTGCGATGGCAGCCGGGAAGGTAACTGGGCCTGTTCCAGTCGTCCCAGGCCCAATCCCCGAACCACTGGACCTCTTGGCTGTCGGGAGGTAGCTGGCACTGTTGGGCAGCGCGCGCGGCCTGAGGCTAAGCTCCTCGCCCTCGCCTCCCTCCCAGCCAGGTGTGGTTCCTGCCGGGGAGGTGAGCTCCCCGGGAGCCCCAAATCCTGTGGCTTCTTTTAAAGCTCCCTTCTAATTAGAAGCAGCGGTGAAATCACTTGAGCGATTTTATCTGTCATGGGAAAGCAAACCCCAGCCCAAACCTCAGTTGCCCATCCCAGAACCATCAACGCCCCCGTTCTTCGTTTTAAAAGTTTTTAGTGGAAAAGATAAAGAGCTGGGAAGCAACAGAGGAGTGGGGGAGGGGCGGGAATTGTGACAGTAGGAAAAGAGGGTGAACCTTAAATAGAAGTATACGTGTATGAGTGTGCAATTGTGTGCGTGTGTTTGGCTCTGCGGCGGGAGGAGACTAAACCTAGAAGCCAGAAATGAACCTCTTCACCTACTGAAAAACACTTTGATCTGGGATCCGACGCTGAAGCAGCCCATGGAGGGTGCAGACTCAGATCTGCGAGGCCCGGGGCTGCCTTGAATCTCCTGGGCCGGTGGGAAGGGCAGGAGGGGGATCTGTCCCCACCGCGGGCTTCCAGGTGCGCGGGACCTATCGACTGGCCCTATCTTCGGACCTTGCACTCCCCCTCCCACCCATCTCCGGGTGCAGACGCCCAGCAACAAAGTTTCGAGGGGGAGGAGAGCCATGGGAAGACTGTAGATGCCCCCAATGCTTGAGTGTGGAAACAGGCTCTCTCACTCGCAGCGCGCCTAGTGCACCCTGGTAGGCAGTCTACCTCGGTTCCCAGGCCAGAGACTGACCGGGAAAGCGGGTTGGGGCTGTTGGGAAAAGCTGGAGTTGATGGCGAGATTGCCGTGGCTATAAATCCATCACTTCCCAGTTCAGCTCCGCGAGGCGCAGGGACTGGAGCTGGCGAAGTGAATTCCTGGGCTAGCGCGCATGCGTCGGCAGGTAGCAACCCAGCTCTTTATGACCAGGTGAGATGTTGGTGAGCAGGTAAAAAAAAAAGGAGGATTTGCCTAAGCGATTCCAGGGAGCGGGCCCAGTGGAGCCCTACAGCCCATGCCCGGCGGGGACCCGTCGCCAGGAGCGCCGAGACGCGATGTCCATACTTGCCAAAATGGGGGACTGGCAGGTACGGGGGTTTGCCTGAGCTGGGGCCGAGGTGGGCGGGGGTGGGAGGGGGGAGGGTGCCAGGAGGGGGAGGCGGAGAGGAAGAGTCTTGGCCCAGGGCAGGAGAGTCGTAGGTGAGGCGCGCCCGGCTGCGCCCCGAAGAGTTCCTAGGAGAGAAAGAGGACAGGAGGACGCGCGCCGGCGGCGGCCGAGGCGCTGGGGGCAACACGCGCTGCCCGCGGGCTGGGCGCTGGGGAAAGTCCGGCGCACGCTTCAACGGTGGCCCCCGGGGGAGGGGTCACTTGTAGTTTGCGATGCAGCCACCCTTCCCGTCCCCCCTCAGTAGAAACAGGGCTGGATGACTAATTCAGGAGGAGGGAGGGTGCTGGGCGGGGGTTGTGGTGCGCCATGAGGAGGCTTCCCTGCTCGCTACGCCCTCGATCTTGTCCCAGACCCCAGGGCTGCGCGTGAAGTGGGGTTCTGGTGCACCTGTCTCTCCGTGTGTCTCCACGCTTTGGGGACCTAGGGGATGTAGCGAATGGAAAGGGGCCCAGATGGAAGAAGGGTCGTAGGGCGAGCATGTTTTTTGGGGAAATACTTAAAAGAGTTTGCGCTAAGTTTAGCTTCTCACTCAGTCGGCTTCCTGAAGCCAGTTTTCGCTTCTTGGGCTCCTGATGGGTGACTAGATGCGGGTGTGTGTGAATGGTGGGCGATGAGGCAGAAGATCTAAAATTTTCCGAAATCAACGCATCGGGCACCGCAAGGCCAGCTAGGGTCCGGGTTCTTCCCGCCCTGAGCCGCGACCTGACCCGGCATCCGGAGCATTCATCCAGAGTTGTCCTGACTTCCAGACGTGTTCTCGATGGGAACCAGGGCGGCTCTGGCCAGACTGGCGAGGGTAGCAGCCTCTCCCCTGTCTCCGATTTCATAATGGGAACCCCAGGGCCCTTTTTTTCGGCCCCTGCAAAGCAAGGCCTGGTTAGGGCGAGGCTCCATGTGCCTAAAAGTTTGCAGGTCGGTTGAACCAAACGCCCTGATCGCCCCAAAGAAAAGTCGAGGCCTACTCCTTGTGGGTCGAGTTCTTTCACTTGTTTTAAATTTGGGCCAATAAAAGTTCAGAGAAGTCCTGTCTTCACTACATTCATTGGAGTTAGGGGAAAGGAAGTCATCTTGCAATACTAATTTCTTTCCTTACACTTTTTAAAAATCAACCGTGAGCTCTTACACCTCTCCCCACCAGGTAAATCTCACTAAATAAAATGTCATCCCCAAAGTTAGACTAACTTTGTGGTTTAAGGATGCAAATCTCACACCAAATACAAATCCTGGGATAGCACACCTTTCTTTCCCTTGTCCCTGTGGGCCTCGGGGCTCTTCTTCATTCTCTTCTCTGGAGGGTGAAGGTTAGGGAAGTGCTTTGGCAGAGGTGTTTAGGCTTCCTCCTCAAGCAGGAAGAACTTTGTTGCGGAATTCTGAATTCCTTGGTGGTGAGAAGGCGCTGGGAGTGAAGGCTGGGCCTGGGTCTAGGCCTCCGGTAGGCCCAGCTAAGTTTCAGAAGCAGTAAGCTTACAGCTTGAAGGGGAAAGGAGTGAACCCTGGGCCTGGCTCCTGCAGGCTCACAGTTTGGCAAGCGGTGGGAAGCCTGGATCTTAAGTGGGGCACTGAGAATTTGGGGTCCTGAGAAGTGGGATGCTCTGGGGTTGTCCTGTCGGGCTCCTGGGTCCGACTGGGTAGTGGCAAGGGTAGAAAATAGAGTCATTCTGGCCTCTCGCTGCCTCTTTGTTTCTCTCCGTATCTCTGTCTCTCACACAGATACTTGCTCTTAGTTTCTCCACGGCCCCAAAGCTGGCCTGGACCCCCTCACCCTAGGCCTGGCGCTGCTGTCCTGGGGTTCTGGCTAGGCAGGACTATTGACATGCAAACAAGCGACTTGTGGTGGTAATGACGCGCACTCTCACGCCACTCCGCTGGCTCCAGGGGTGACCGGGGTGCTTGCCCCGGCCTTTCTTTGGTGCCCAGAACACTGGCGGAGGCGCTGAGTCGGCAGGCCCCAATCTGCACCTCAAAGGCGCCCTCGGCGGGAATACAACAACAGTTTAGCAGCTCTGGCGGGTGCGGAGCCGGAGGTCGGCGGGGTGCGGAGCAGCAAGAGGGGCTGGTTGAAAAGATGAAGAGCCTATGCCTTCCCCAGTCCGCAAACTGAAAAAAAGAAAGCGAAACAAGAGTTCCTCTAAACACGCTGTAGCGCAGTTTAGGGGTAGGGAATCCATGCTCCCAGGCCTGGGGTTTGGCCTACAGATCACGCTCTGTGTCTGCTGCCCCGGCTAGGACGGTGTCAGTCCTCCCAGCGGCCCATCTGCCTACTTAAAGTGAACCCCGGGGCAGCCCCAGAGGGGGAGTGTGCCAGCACTAGAGCTGACCCTTTCCTGAGTAAGGTTACCCTCCAGGAGCCCTAGCTGGGCTCAGCCCAAAGACTATGCTAGTATTCTGAGGAGGGAGTGGGGGAGGAAGGGCAGGGGAGTGCTCAGATGTGGAGAGGGAGTCCCTCCGAGTCTAAATCTCCCCTCTAGCTCTAATCTTCTTTCTAACTTTTTTGGGGGCCTCTGGCCTACTCTGCCTGTCTTGGGAAATTTGCTGCGGTCCTCTAGAGGGAGAATTGCCCTTCCACAAGGCTTGTGGGAGGGGGGTCCTCTCTCCTCTACCTTCTTTCCACCTGTTAGAGAAAGCTCCGATTTTCAACAGCCTCTACCCTACTTTGAGGACACTGTTGAAATCTGGGAGGCTTAGGGGTTTTCAAGAAACAGGGCCAGAGGGAATCTGAGGTCGTTAGTAGAGCAGCTCTGAGGTGAGACCTCCTGTTGTTGGGGAGTTTTCCGTATTCAAGTGGGAGAAAGACAGAAACTTTTTTTTTTTGTGGAGGGCAAATGAGCAAGCTCAGCCAGAGAAATCAACTACTCTGTATTTTGAGTATCAGTCTGTTTTCTTTCTTCTTTAAAATTTTTGCTGAAACTGAAGGAAAAATGAAGCCCTGGGGTGAGCAGGCCCCTGTGTAGAGGGGGAGAGCCTAGACTGGCCAACCTGGCCGAGGGAATGGCTGCCCTGTCTCCAGGTTCCGGGGCAGCCGGGCACCGCGCCACGAGCGCGCCCGCCCGCGTGGGTAACACCACCAAATCATGGAGGAACTCTCCCTGCTTTAATTAAAAAGGGGAATCTTGGGAAAACTGGAGCAGATTAGCACAGCGAAGAGTTGGTTCCCAGCGACTTATTTTGATGCATGCAAGTGCACACATGTCAGTATTTGGGCTCAACTCCAGAAGCGGCTGTGAACCTCTGTAGGAGTTCTGTCTCCTTGTCCACATCACGCCTAGGAAACCCTTAGTCTAAACACCACGTTGAGTTATCACTCGGCCCTAGCTTCATACAAACGAGAGGAAAATCATTTAACTCCTGGAGCTGTCAAGTAACCTCTTCAGGGTACAATTTTTATTTTACACGCGGCAATTAAAGAATCGCAAACCCCAGCCGAGCGACTGAGGCCGTTCGACAAAATCTCCAACCTGGGGGTAAAGCACAACGCCAATAAAACTCCCCAACCTCTGTAGCCCAAGGTGGTGGCTGCCCCGGCGGAGGCGATCTTTTCTTGGGCAAAAATCCTGGAGTGACTTCGCTGATGTTGGTTTGCTGGTTATATTTAGTAGCGAAAAGGGTAATTTCTAATAAAATTGGAGGGGGCCGAAAGGACAGCGCCGGTACTAGCAGCAGAGGTGGCGGAGAGGTGCTGCCGCTCGGCCTCTGTGCAGAACCTGGCCTCTGCGCCGGGCTTCTCCCTCTAGCAGGGGACGGAGTAGAGGACTGGGGAGGAATGGGGGGTGGGGGGCGGGCAGGGGCGCGAGGCGGGGCTCGGGAGATTTCAAGGGCTCAATGGCGGGCGTGCGCTCCAGGAGCAAATTGGCGGCTCCAAGAGGCCTTTATACCTGGTTCGGAGGCAGATAGTCCTGCAGGCGAGCAATTGGATTATTGTTGATATGCTAATGAGGCGATTAGGCTGTTGGTAAAGAGCTGGAAAAGGGAAAAGTTTCTACCATTAGAGGGAGATCTCCGAGCGCACACGGGAGCTCTTTCCCTTCTCGCCTCCTCCTCCTCACCCTCCTCCTCCTCGACCTCCTCCTCCCCCTTTCTGCCCTCCTCCTCCTCCTCTTCTCCCTCCTCCTCCTCCTCCTCCTCCGCTCACCGTCACAGCCGGCACTTTGCGCTTACCCCGAGAGTAGCTGCACTTGGGTGCGAGGCAGAGAGGGGGCAAATCAGATCACGCCGATCCATGAAAATGCTTTGGAAACTGACGGATAATATCAAGTACGAGGACTGCGAGGTAAGCGCGGCGCCGGCTCAGTTATCCTTGCGGCCTCAGGATCCAAGCTCTACCCTCCCGCACCTCCTCTTTTCGCAGCCAGCTGAGAAATGCGGGTGGGACAAACTTTGCCCCGCGAAGCGTCCGCCTCTCCAGTTCGCCTGAAGAATGCTGGGGAGAGGTTGGAGAGGGAGCCAGCGGACGCTCCCCTTTTCATTTCGCCCCTTCGAAGCCTGTGTCCCACTTTTCCCCCTTTTCTGAGCAACATTGTCTGTGCCTAAGACTAGGGAGAAGAGAGACAAGTATGGGTTTTTGAAGCAATTGATGGCAATAGGGCACTTGCCCGTGCACCCCGCGTGTCTCTAGTGAGCTTCTGGGAGCCCAAGTCACCAGGAAGAGAAAGGAAAAAGAAAACCCTTTACCTTCTTTAACTTCCTCTCTGATCCTTAATGTTTGTTTGTTTATTTATTTGCTTATTTATTCCTCTTCCAACCTTTTAAAAAAAGGCTCATTTCCCTGGGGAGAGGGGGCCGTACACTTCGCTTTAAGCTGGGTTGCATCTTCCTTTTAGCGGGTTCAGTTTGAGATCACTCCTCTCCCAAACTGCTGCGGGGCCCGCTCCAGGTACACTCTCTATGCAAGAAGTTCCGCGCTGCTTCTCTCTCTGAACCACTTGGTTGGCGCCTCAATGGGGTGGGGGTGGGGGTGGGGGACGGCGCGGCACGGAGTTTCCGGGCTCCCGGGTCCCCACGCATCTGCCCTTGCAGCCGCGCGGCAGTCGGCTGCGTAACCGTGGGAATCCTGGCGGGGCTACACGCGACCTCCGGTGCGAGGAGCCAGCGGGGCCGATGGAGCCCGTTAAAAAACCCAGGGTCCCGGGAGCTCGTTTTCTTGGGGAGCCGCCAGGGAAGCTCCCCGCACTACCGGTCCGCCCGCGGGAGGCGCTGAGACCCGGCCAGGCGGCCGCCGCTCCTGCCGCCCTTACAACCCCAGCCGAAAGGAGTCGATGAGTCACGAGAGGGGGAGGGGGGCCGCGGCCGGAGATTACCTAAATAAATAGGTGGCAGTCCCGGCTTTTGCTCTTTTCCCCTTTCCTTTCTTTCTTTTTGGTGTTTGGAGCTGGGAGTGTCAGGCATGGAGGTCTGCGAGGGCGCAGCGGCAGGGGCTTGTCTTCCCCGAAATCGGAACCTGGGTATACGTGAACGTTGTGCCACCCGTCTCCCTTCCCCTCCTATTTGTAGACTATTTTAAATCTCCTTTCCCGGGCCCTTTTCGCACGGGGTGACAGCCCTCCGAGGCGGACGCTTCTCGGGCTCCTGCTGTGCGCGGCGCGGGGTGCAGACACCCATCAGACAAGCTGCTTTGTTTTTCAGAACGGGGGTGCCCTTGGCGAGCTGATGGGGTGAAACTCAGTCCTTAAGTCTCTTAGGGTGAATTGTCCCGACCCGGGCTGTGGCCGGAGGCCCGGGCATTCACTTTCTCCGAGGCCAAAACCCAGCTCCCGGCGCTGAACTCTGGGTCGGCTCCGCGCAGCGCTGGGCGCCTATGGGACCTAGGTGGGAGGCGAGGAACTTGCACCCCCAGAGAGAGAGACCCTGTGGGGGCGCGTGTGAATGTGTGTGAGTGAGGCAAAAAAGAAACATAAAATGATGAGAAACGAAACGGGGAAGAAAATAGAGTGAAGGCTGTTTCAACAACTTTGACTGCGGTGGGCGAGTGCCGGAGCAGGGATTTCGGGTTTCCGAGCCGGCTCGGGGCTGTCTAATTATGTCGGGGCTCTGCAGGGACACGCAGGAGGCGAGGTGCCGCTTGTTCTGACAACCCGGCGGGCAGGCTGGCAGCGGCGGCAGCCTAGCCGCTCAGGGAGAGAACGAGCCGTGTCATCCCGGGGGGGGGGGGGGGGGGAGGAGCAGGGGGAGCCTCGGGCGGGAGTGGCCCAGCCAGTCGGACGGGTTTGAGCCGGGAGTCTGCGCCAGCTGCATCCAGGCTGGGCAGCCTCGCGTCTCCGCGCACCCGGGGCCGCGTCCCGGCTCCCCTCCCCGAGCCCCTGCCCTGGAGATCCGAGGGCGGGGCGGCAGAGCGCACAGCCCCGGGTGTTCGAGAGAAGCACAAGCGGCAGCAGAGGCGAGGGTCAGTCCCGAGTGGGGCCCCGGGACATGGAGGAGCGGCGAGGCAGCGGGCAGCCGAATCCCGAGTCCCAGGCCCGGCTGCGGAGCGGAGGAGCTCGCTGCCGGAGAGGGCAGGGAAGCACCTCCGGTGCCGAGAGCCGGTTGAACACCCGGACACGGTCCCCGGTAGCTCCAGCCAGCGACACGCGGCCCCCACGATATCCCGAGGTCTGCTCAAGCCTTTTAGGTCCGATTGTCCTCACTCGCTTCCTTTACCCCCTCCCCCTTCCCCGCGGCCTCCCCCTCCGCGCGCTCCGACTCAGCCCCCTCCCCCTCCTCCCCCCTCCCTCTCTCCAGCCGGGCTCTCCCTCCTTTCCTCCCTCCCCTCTTCCCACTCCGGGCTCCTCTCCCTCGCCCACACTTTCTTTCTCACACACGCACGCAGACACATTCTCCCTCTCTGCACTCTCTCCCTCTGTCTCCCTCTCTCCCTCTTTCTCTTTCACTTTTGCATGCCCTGCAACCTTTTAAAATGTTGCCCCTTCCCTGTGATTCGCCAGACGCTGCGCCGCTGCCCCCCGCGCGCTCGCCCGCTCCCTCTCTCGCCCGCTTTTTGTCTCTCGTGCTCCCGCTCCCCACCTCCGATTTGCTACACTGAGGCTCCCGTCAATGGACTGCATTGAGAGCCGGCTCCAGCGCGAGTTGCCTCTCCGCTTCACGCTCGATTTCCAGGCATTCTTCCCTTATTAAGTATTCGTGTAATATTAATAGTCATGAATATCTGCTATTAGGAGGCTCCAGGAACGCTGCCCAGCGCGGTTATTAGAAGCTCAAGCGAAGCCGCCACTAAGAAAAGAGGGGAGACACGGATTAAGGAACACGCGCGCACACATACACACACAGACACACACTTTTTCTTTTGGGGGGGCTTTTCATTTTCTAAGGAACTTTGAATCACAACCGATCACGGAAAGATAGAGACCGTGGGTTCGACCTGCTGAAGGCGCCGCTCGAATCGGTGGTTCAAGTTCGGATGGACCAGAGCGGGGCTCCAGCGCTAGCGGGAGCGTCGGCGCGGTGACTGGAGTCGAGGGTGGCGCCGGACTCCCGGCGCCTTTTGTGTGGGGCGTACTCGGGCTGCGGGGCAGCCGGGCAGCCGGGCTTTCCAGGCTTGCTTGTTTTTTTCCACCCTGACTCGTTACCCCAGACTCTTCGCAGATGTTAGTTCACAGTTTTTCAGCTATGGTGAGTCCCATCCCCACCCCCATCCCTGTTTCCTTAGGAATTCTAGTCTGGAAACCTGGTGCGGCGGAGCTGCGCGAGACCTCGGGTTTCACCACCAGGTTTCCAGCAGGGCACCCCTTTCATTTGCATTTCCCTCTTTTGCTCTTTTCCATCCTCAAATACCCCGTCCCTGCTCGACATCTCCCGGCGCGCAGACCTACCTCGCCGCTACTCCCCAAGGCGTGTTTCTCACCTTGTTCATCTTTATTTCCTTGCGTCTTCACTTGTTCCTGAGATGTGCTCAACATTTTGATGCTAAATCCGTTTGCACACAGAAAAACGTAGCCCGATGTGCCCCTACCCTAGGGGCCTGGGGCCGAACCTCCGAGGGTTCGCATTCCCTGGAATCAACTCTGTTCACTTGTTTTGCAAGCGAATTTCAATAGAGGAACAGAAAGTCAGGCGTTTCTTCTGCCTTTTGGGGCTGGAGTGGAAGGGGTGGGGGCCTCCGCCCCGGGGTGCACCTCTCTCATTAAACCCAAGAGGGCTGAGTCTATTTTAAACCTTGACTAGACGTCCCCTTCTCCCCATCCATATGGTAAATCGACGCTGTGGAGAAAGGGGCTCCTAACTGAGGAAACGGGAAAGGCAGAGTCTCCCCCCCCTCACCCCAACCTGCAGTTAAAACCTTCTTTAAGCTGGTAATTTAAACGTGTGCTTCGTTATAGCCCCACTACGAAATGTTTCTATTTAAATAGTCATGAAATGCTAGTAGTCTTTGAACGTGTATGATTTTTTCCCTCCAAATAAATGGAACAAGGTAAACAATGCAGTTCAAATGGTGTGTGTGGCGGCGGGGAGGGGGGGGGGAAGCGCTTCTACTGTTTAATATTTAGTAGGAATTTTAATTTTGCTTAAGGGAGGTTTCCCGCCGCAGCTTCTCGTGCTCCATTCTGGGAAGCCCTTTTCTATCCGTCCCTACTATTGAAAGAAATAGCTGAGAGTCTCTTATGCCCCACATTTGCACAGTCTAATTTCCTGCGTTTTTGGAAGGGCCCGTTTCACTTCTGGGGTATTTTCCAAAAGGACAGCTTGGAGCTCATTTCTGCGGCCTGCCGACGGGAAGGGGCGGTTTCCCACGCAGTCCCGCGGAGTGGATTTAGTGTGGACAGCTGTAACTCGACGCCTGACTTCTTGTTCTTCGCTTTCCTCTCGCTCTCTTCTAGGACCGTCACGACGGCACCAGCAACGGGACGGCACGGTTGCCCCAGCTGGGCACTGTAGGTCAATCTCCCTACACGAGCGCCCCGCCGCTGTCCCATACCCCCAATGCCGACTTCCAGCCCCCCTACTTCCCCCCGCCCTACCAGCCTATCTACTCCCAGTCGCAAGATCCTTACTCCCACGTCAACGACCCCTACAGCCTGAACCCCCTGCACGCCCAGCCGCAGCCGCAGCACCCGGGCTGGCCCGGCCAGAGGCAGAGCCAGGAGTCTGGGCTTCTGCACACGCACCGGGGGCTGCCCCACCAGCTGTCTGGCCTGGATCCTCGCAGGGACTACCGA
Source organism: Corynorhinus townsendii (assembly GCA_026230045.1). Classification (NCBI taxonomy): domain Eukaryota; kingdom Metazoa; phylum Chordata; class Mammalia; order Chiroptera; family Vespertilionidae; genus Corynorhinus; species Corynorhinus townsendii. Next base: position 134,871,711 of record JAPDVU010000002.1, on the reverse strand, counting down.
CGGCACGAGGACCTCCTGCACGGCCCGCACGGGCTTGGCTCCGGACTCGGAGACCTCCCGATCCACTCCTTACCTCACGCCATCGAGGAAGTCCCGGTAAGAGGCCGCGCGGACGGCGCGAGAGGGAGTGCAGCCCTTACCCACTCCCAGAGAAGATGCCGGGACGCACAGCCGGTGGGCCCGGGTTTTCCTCAGTGGTGTTTACTTTTTCAAAATTTCATTTTATTTTTTGGGCGGGCGCTTTAAAGACCCACATAGGCAACCGAATTTAAAAATTAAAAATAAGCTGAGAGTTCTGCCCCTAGAACAATGGTTCCTGGAAATCCTTCAAACAATGTCAGCATTACCATTTCCACCGACGCAAATAAATCAGATGAATGTCACAATATCTTTCCTCCCCAAGACAGTAAACTGTTTCGATTGGGAGAGGATCTAATTCCACCTCTGAGTCTGGCGTTGGGATTTCTCCCTGTCCTGAAAAAGATGGTAAATTCAACCGAAAGAGCTCATTAAATGCCCTGGCAACTCAAAAGAAAGTGTAAAAGAATACTGAAAAATTATTTTTACTGGATTTTACAAGCATTAGTGATATCTGAAAGTTATGTGTATCTCCTACCCTGATTAAGGAATAGTTAAGTAGAAAATCTGAGCAGAGGGACATTAAAATGCAGACTTCTTCTCTTCCTAGGGGTGCTAAGTGCTGACCTCATAAATCATTAGCTAGGTTCCAAACGCCTATCAGAACCTGCTACACCCCATATTAAATTAAATGTTCTGAAACTATTGAGCAATATTACTTGAGTTTTAATTCAGTTATCAATAAATGTAGTTTAAATGATCTCTTAATAAGCATGATATTAGCACATTTACTCTTTACAATGTAAACCAGCTATTGATAATTTGAAAATACTTTCTGAAATTAAATTTAAACCAGCATCTCTGCTTCAATTCTATATATTTATGGTTTCCTCACAACCTTCCTGAAATAGAATTAGAACAAGCCAATAATTTTATTAAAGCTGTATAGGCTCTATTAATGCTGCTTTTCTTTGGAGAGGAAATGTATCTGGATGTGATTTTTGCTGAAATGCTATTTCAAATTACTGCATCAAATATTGCAGCAATATGTCCGTTGACAGTTTAATGATTACTACATTAGATTGCAAAGAAAATGGTCAGATGAACTTACCTGCTTGCTTGGTGAATTTAAAACTTTAAGTTACATAGGAAAATAGAAAATTTATTACATCTCTCATTTAGCTCAGTTAATCACTGAAATTTGTTGGTTATGTTTAGCAGCCTTGCATGGAAAGCAGAAAAGTAGGAACTTGATCCAATGTGGGGTTTAATAAGCATTGTGTTTGTGTGTGTGTGTGTGTGTGTGTTCGAACATGTATTTAGAGGCTGATACTAAACAGTGCAGTTCTTGGGAAGGAAAATGAGAGGAGCAATAGTTGAGAAAAGCACAATTAAAAAACAAGCCTGGAAGTTGTGATCATTTTACTTCTTTCCAAAGAGTCTCTGAATCCTTTACCTAGCCTGGTCTTTGGAAATATTTGAATTGCAAAATAATGTTGCAAGCTTTTGAGACTACTGTGGATTAGAATTGCTCTACTTTGCAAAAATTCGAAAGTGGTTGGTGTGAATTCTTAACACCTGTATAGTCCCTCTTTGTGGTGAAATTGGTCTGTAGGAGAAATTAACCTAAAGATCAAATGAAAACAAGGAAACCCAGTTGCTGCTCTCCCCCTCCCTTCCCCACCTTTTAAGAAGAAAAAAAATTCTTTCAAAGGAATTTGGGTCAGGAAAAGGGTTGTTTTCAATTTTCCCATTGCTGCAACAGTTAACCTTTAATAAGAATGACTGCTAAATATTTAAGAAAATCAAATCGATGGTGAAAATTATTTAATCATTAATACCTCAGTGGGGTTTTAAACTTAACAGTCTTCCCTGTATGGACAAGGTCTAGAAATAACACAAATAAAAGTATTATGCCACACTACATTTACTTTATGAGTTTAGGGTGCATGCATAAAGGGATCATATTTCCCCATATAGTTAAAACACAAGAACTGCAGCAGTACTCATTTCTGAACATTTCTCAATTTAATTATACTTAAATCCAGAAGCACTTTAGGCAAGTTACAAATGAGAGCATTGAGTATAATAAAACCTGTAATAAAGCAACTTAGTACCATCCACCCGGAATCATTGCGATCAGGCACAATTAACAGGAGCATAAATCCAAGACAGAATGGAAAATGTTTGAATCAGTATTATTGTTGGACAAAGACTAGAGAAGGAAGTAATAGTTTTTTAAATGGTAATGCCTGTGTTTGGTAACGATTGCGAAATCTTCTATCTCAGCAGCCCTGGTGCTAATTTGTAAACACAGCCAGACATTATATTGCCTGTCAGTTTCTGCATTAGAAAACATGATTTCATTTTACTTTCTAATCACGTTTTGACTCTGGCACACACATATACCCATCCATCCGCAAAAAAAAAAAGAAAACCCCACCCCAACAAATCTGCTGTTGGACAACAGAAACAACCTCAAACGTTTTTGTGTTTGTTTTTTTTTAAATCATTTATATTCCTATCTGATATCCAATTTAGGCAGTAATCCTTTTTTCAAAAAAGACAACACAAATTGTTTTTCCGTAAGATGTGTGTATACATTTGCTGTTTATCACACTACCTAAAGCGTTTCCAGCACACCCCTGTCCTGCCTGTCATTTCTATTGTGTTTCTCTGGCTTTTGCTGCTGAGCCCTTGAATCACTGAGAGTCCGAAGCCACTGAGGCGCCAAAGTAATGCTAGGTGCATTTTAAAAGGTTGAACTGATTGTGAAAAAGATTAGGTGCTCCAAAACTTGATTTTAAATTCCAAAGAAAGTTTTATTCCCAACCCCCACTTCTTTCAAACTCAAATTATTTGCGGGAGGAGGAGAAATTGGCCGTGGGTGTGCAGTGAAACCTCTTGAGTTGCAAAGCCCCAGATTCCAATAAGCCAAGATGAGATGTTTATATATAAATGTCACTATAAGGGGGGAATTTTGATTCTACACCTTCCCCTCCCCCATCTTGCACGGAATATTCATTTCCTTTTGTTTTGATTATACACTTACATCCATGTGTATCCTTTTGTTGCAGCATGTAGAAGACCCGGGTATTAACATCCCAGATCAAACTGTAATTAAGAAAGGTAAGCCATTTCCTTTTGCATTCCAAGCATGTCCTTACAGGCATAGTGCTATTTAAAAGAACTTGCAGAGCTGTATTTATTTTTTTCAAATACGATTTTCCTAAAGGCTCAGAATTAGCAAACAGACATAGAACAGCAATGCTTGAATGATCGGCTTTCAGTAGGTTAGCAATGGCAACAGGCTAGCTTTGTTCTGATTCATGATTTAATTTAGTTTAATGATATCTGGACAAACACATAAAATGTGTAATAGTTTAACTGATTTGGAAGTGGCATTTCAATTTTGAAACGTTTTAATAGTTTATTTAATTGTGTGAGTGGCCAGGAGTGTTAAGAAGTGATATGCTAAAACAGTGCAAATAATTTACTATTGATATAAGGGCAGCTGATAAAAAGACATAGCATTCCTTAGCAGAGGGGAAAAAAAACCTTCCATGTTTTTCAATTCAATTTCTCATTAGCTCTTTAAGGGTTTTTAAACTTTGTGAATTAGGTTAACAAAAATTTGGCTTTTGGTTAAAATTAGCATCTTGAAGATGTCAGGATTGTTAGCATAATTGTTCATAGCAAAAAAAGTTCTTAAAAAGTGTCCAGTGATTTGGATGGATTTGTAATTTGTATTATATTTAGTGAGTAGAAATAAAGTTTACTGGATTAAATGCTTTCACAGCAGCTTTTTTGTTGTTGTTATGGTGGCAATGTTACATTTCAGGATTCTAGGCACCACCAGAGGCCGATGCTATATAACTGTTCTCATTTCATTTCTAACCCAAATCAGCTTGTTAGCTAGTTTAGAGTTCCATTTTTGCATCTGAGAAGTCTTTGTCACATCAAATTAGATGTGCAAGGGATAAATCTTAAGAGATGCTCTTTCCAAGTCGACATGATAATTGGCTCTTTTATTAGTAATCTCTCAAGAGTTCGTTTAACTCCTATTGTCTCTATTAGCCTCCCCAGAGCTATTAATGTCACAAGCGATCTATCCAAAACTAGAGCCCCCCACCTCTCCATACATCTAGAATATCCCATTAAAGAGGGAGGAATAAGGCAATGAGAATGTATACATATTATATATGTCTCCATGTGGAATTTTAAAAATACAAATGCATACTGTACTTAAATGGTTATGAATGCATCCGAATTATATTGGTGTCAAGAAATGTAACGTTAGTACACTTTCTGCTGGACTTGAAATTTTTTTCTAACTATGATGGGTCCAACAATGAAGAGTTAATGAATTTAGTAATATATCCTCCCTGCCTTCCCAATGAGGACACTTAAGCAGAGGGCTATTAACTGTTTGCTCAACAAAAGTATTCTGTGGTAGGCCTGTTTATCCTTCCTTCTAGTACAAAACGGGGCTTGGAATGGCTCTTCGAGTTTTTCTCAAAAGGATGGGGCACGTGTTGTGTGTCAACAGACCACTTCCCAGATTGGTGCCTTAACTGAAAATGCTCATTTACAGGCTGATTTGCCATCTAAACTCTGGGCTGATTTTAATTACAGGTTTATGAAGTAATTTCCCCCCCAACACTAAACCCCTCATTCCACAAAACTCCAAAGGACACATAGTTTGCTTGCTCTTGGTTTGCAAACGTAACCCCCTCCCCTGCACCCCAAGCCCGTGCTGGAGCACCTTGTCTAGGGCCCACTGTCCTCGGATGCTGAGAGCTCAGCGGCTCACAGTTTCACCACCATCTCTAGACAGCACCCCGAGGCTAAAAGGAAAGGGTCTGGGCAGAAGCACAGGCCTGGCTGGTGGGCTGAGTGGGGACACCTCCAGGCCGGGGGGTGAGGCGCGCCGAGGCGAAGTCTTGATCTCAGGACGGAGTAGGGCAGGAGGTGGGAAAAGAGCCATGGAGTTTCAGTGCTGGAAGAAAAGGGGGCGGGGAGGGGGTTGCCGCGCAAGCCTGGGCGCCTGCCCTGGCCGGGAGGAGAGTCGTGTCCGGCAGCACTTGGGCGGGATCCTCGGCTCCCACACACGGCCTCCGGTCTGTCTCCGCAGGCCCCGTGTCCCTGTCCAAGTCCAACAGCAACGCCGTCTCCGCCATCCCCATTAACAAGGACAACCTCTTCGGTGGCGTCGTGAACCCCAACGAAGTCTTCTGTTCAGTTCCGGGTCGCCTCTCGCTCCTCAGCTCCACCTCGAAGTACAAGGTCACGGTGGCGGAAGTACAGCGGCGCCTCTCACCGCCCGAGTGTCTCAACGCTTCGCTGCTGGGCGGAGTGCTGCGGAGGTGAGGCCTGCGCGGCCAGACCTCCCCGCCCGCGGCCCGGGCAACACTGCGCCTGCGCCGGGCCGCGACGCAGCCAGACCTCGCGCCGCGGCCGGCCCTTCGCGGGAAAAGAAAGGGGCGGGGAGAAGGCGTGGAACGGAGTGGGTGGAGCTGGAGGCGGGGCGAGGCGGCGCGCGCCCGCCCTCTCCGCCCCTCCCCTCGCGGGGGTGGGGTCTGGCGCGCGACCGGGTAGTGGCGGCCGCGCGCTCGCTGGGCCCTCCGGCTCCTCCCTCCCCGCCCGGCGCGCACGCGCATCTCGCTCCGCCGTGAGCTCAGTCCCGGCTGCGGCAGCCATGGGGCGCCGTGCAGCTGCCTTTTTACCTCCGTGCGCACACCTTGCATGCCCTGGAAAACTTCCTCTTGGGCTCCTCACTTTTCTTTACCTCCGTGTAGGGTCTCCGACGGGTAACCCGTCGTTCCTAGAATAGAATTTTAAGTAGAAGACAGTTGCACGCCATGCCCGCCAATCATTACCACCTCGGACCGAAGGTGACTCCCCGTGCCCAAGGCACTTGCATTCATGGTTGCGATGCATGGCGGCCCCGATGTGTGCCAGGCAGTGAAGGCACGTTTAAGTGCAATAGGTGTAGTCACTACCGACGAATACATGTTACATACGTGGCCTCACCCCCGCGAGGTCGGAATGATTCATTTCGCAGATAAAATTTTATAAGCGGCAGGGAGGTGAAGCATCTTCCCTCAGGGCAGGTTTCTCCCTCCTGTGGGCTTCCTTCTAGGGTTCCACCCAATGGAGGGTCTTGTGTTGAGCTTTCCCAGATAAATACTTTCTTCCTTTATTAATTTATGTTTTTTTAAATAAGAAAGTAGACCAAAAGTTTATCCTTTTGATACTCATTTACCTGCCTATAAGACTTTTGGTTCTGCTCTGTAAGGTATATCCCATTCAAAGCCTATAAAACCATTCTTGGAAGGTTTTAACATCAGCTATTTTAATCTTTTCTTCCTCCTTCACAGGCATTTGGCTGTCCCTTTGTAATCTTTCACTGTCACAGATCTGAATCCGCCCTCTGCCTTTTCCTCCCCTCCCCCCACCCCCAATATTGGAGACTGTTTACCTAGGGGAGTATAATCTAATCCACACAATTAAAGAGCACTTGAGTAGGGAATAAAATCTGAAATTAATTAATTTGCTGTTTTATTTAAACAATTTATCTTAACCACTTTCTGATTATGGAAGTCTATTTAGACATCTATTTAGAACTGCCTCCATTGTCTCGAAATCAGTGAAATTTTTAAAAGCCGATATCAGCTTTTGACATTTCCAGTTAGGCTGGTGACATGGCATGTAAACAGTTGGTGAAATGAATTCCCCATTGGGGCTAAAGCCAGAGCAAGAAACGTGAGAGTGATGATAACTTTGGTTACTCTGAACAACCTAATAACAGATCTTACAAAGACAATTTAAAGATCCCAGTGGGATTTATGTGATTGTAACAACAGGGAAAATATACAGTGACCAGTTGAACTAAAAAGTACCTTAAACCCTAGAGGTGAGAGCTGTTGTTTGTGGTTCTTTAGAGAGCTGGGGAATCAAAACCGTCCAACCTGCCACAATAATTGCAATAATAACTGAACACAGAAGATGCTTTACAGTTTAATAAGCATTTGTCTCCAATGATGTTTCTGTACCATTTCTTCCTAGATTTCCCTCCCTTAAATACCTCGGGGCTGTGATTCTTAATTTTAGGAAGTTGTCAAAATTATTATAATATGATGCAGAGCAACCCAATGTTTTCTAAATTGATTTCCTATATTTGTGAAACAGGGCGAAGTCTAAAAATGGAGGAAGATCTTTAAGAGAAAAACTGGACAAAATAGGATTAAATCTGCCAGCAGGGAGACGCAAAGCTGCCAATGTCACCCTGCTCACATCACTAGTGGAGGGTAAGCGAGTCTACTTGCTAACAAGAGGGAAGTTTCTTCTGAGAAAATGGGTAATACTTGGTGGCCAGATGTTTGGTTGTATTTTGTGTCAATTGGGCAGTTTCATTTTTTTCCAGAGAATGTAGCAGGAAGTGAATGAAATTCTTGCATGTCAAAAAACTATTTGCATTTATTCCTATCTTCCTTTCCTCTTCCCCTCTGCCACAAAATTATACCTCCCTAGCCCAATTCTGACCTAAACAATGTGAAAATTTAAGAACTGCATATTCTCCAAGTTCCTGTCTCCCTGATAGAGCTCAGCAGTAAATCACTTAAGGTATTCTGACATCTGCATTTGAGAAATGCGTGACCATTACTTCCTGAATTAATTTGGGAATCTTTGACCTGCATCCTGATTTAAGACCATTCTGAAAACTCAGGGTTATATACCCTTTTAGTTTTTGTTTTCCAAACATATGCTTCCTTATCTACTTTAATTGTGCTTCTTTACTTGGAGGGGAAGAAAAGTGAGTGATTTTAGACTTTGAATTGTTTGGATATAAAAAGAAAGATGAGCATTGCAAAAAGTTTCTCCTGGCAGTTTTAAACACACACACACACAACACACACATGCCTGCTTCCAAACCCCTCAAAAACAAAAGCCAACCCTGTCCTCACTCCCTGCTCTAGATGCACTGTCACCAGAATCTTCTCAGATTCCTGCTTCCTCTAGATTCCTGTTAAGTTTTTCTGATACTAAATTGGCTTAAGTTGAATGTGTTGGAATAAATATATAGCTCTCTTGCATTTTCCTTTGTGTTCTGCTGGAAATGCTTATGGCATAGGGAAAAGGCACTTAAATTGCCAGGCAGATTTCAAAACTGCCATTTATATTTACAGAAGGCATTATATCTTATTTGCATTTTCTATTTGAGGAGGTATCATACAGTTGAATTCAACTTCTAGCTTTGTAAATAACTAAAAATGTTTAATACTGTAAATTTGAGGAGGAACCCTCTGAACCATTTGAAAATGGTGTCAAAGATGACAATAATATAACTGTTAAATAATAAGCATTTGTTCAGTGCCAAAAACTATCCACAGTAGCATTATGTTCATGATATTAAAAATAATACCAATACATAGAAAATGCTCTATCCATACTCCACAAGACCTATATGCAAAAAAAAAAAAAAAAATAGTTATGAGTTCGGGTGTAGTGTGAGAGTATGTGTGGGTTTTGGGGTTGAGCCCTGTAGCAGGGAGGCAGTTTCTGGAGAACTGTTATTGTTTGTGATCCGCTCCATTTTATGGAAACAAGCTCTGCGGAGAGGGCTTTGATGCTCTAATTGGCGCATGCGTTCTTCCGGAGCTGGAGCTAATGGCAGGAAGCCCTGCAGTAAAAACCAACTGGTTCAGGAAATTAAAACCAAAGATTCGAAAATCAACAACACAGACAGACTCAGTGGAGTGACCCTCAAATCCTCTTGGTTAATCGGTTTGGATGAACAGATAATTATATGCGATCAAGTTAAAATGTAAACCCTTAGTTGTTACCTTGCAGAAAAGCTCAAGGAGTAATTATGCATACCATTTATGAATGCGTTGATAGGTGTGAGGTTGGAATACGAGAGACATTTTAAAAGAGAAGTTGGGAAAGTGTTATCAGAGTGGGGATGAGACTGGAGGGTAGTGGATGAGATTTACATTTTCAAATCATCTTGGCCTTCTAGGGTAAGTGGCCATTTTTCCTGATAACTACATCCACCAGATTCTACAGAGAAGGAAATAAAATGCCTGAAATGAGAAAACAAGTATTTTGTGTTTCCTTCAACATCTGGTTTAAGAAAATAAGGGAGTTGGGAGGAAGTTTTGATCCCAACTCTACATTCTCTTGCACTCGCCTCCCTCCTCTCACCTCTTGCCAGGAGAAGCCGTCCACCTAGCCAGGGACTTTGGGTACGTGTGTGAAACTGAATTTCCTGCCAAAGCAGTAGCTGAATTTCTCAACCGACAACATTCCGATCCCAATGAGCAAGTGACAAGAAAAAACATGCTCCTGGCTACAAAGTAAGATGCTTACCTCTTCAGGGTCTCTGTGTCTCATTGTGAAGAGAAACAAAAATCAAATTTGCTCTCACTTTTCTCTTTTCCTTTTGTATTAGTTAGCTTTGTTGTTGTAAATATTGATAAACACAATCTGATAAACCATAATCTATTTTAAAGGGGAGATACAAGTAGACTTGTTCTGTGTATTTCCATTTTTTCTGCCTCACCTTCCTATCACAAACAATTGATGTGTGTGGGGGTGGGGGGTTGTAGGGATTTGATAGAAGTTGAGTATGGATTTGTGACTATGTTGTTTCAGAAGACCAGAATCAAGTCATCAAAGGAGTAAACAGGCTTGTCTATATCAGTTTCTTTCTCTTGCCCAAGTCAGTTTTTGTCTTCTATCAATGTAAACCCTTAGCTGTTAATCCAAAGGCAAGGATTAAGTATCGGCCTACAAAATGTGCAAACCAGAAGTTGTCCTAGTTTCAACCCTAATCCCAATCCCATTTCTTGCTTCCTTTCTCCTGGAAAGTCAAACACACACACACACACACACACACACACACACACACACACACATACACACACACCACAAGTTTTAGCCCACAGGCAAGATATCAAGTAGGTTTCAAAATGGCCCCAAGTTAAATTCCCATGGGTGCTTAGGTTGAATAGGCTTCTCCAGGTGGTATGTGAAAAGAAAATGACTGTCTTAATATGTTTTCTGGACATTAAAAGGCTTGTTTGGAGGCCTTTAATTATCAAAGTCCATGTCACAAGAGGGCATGGAACCAGAGGGCAGAGGCTGAGGCCTCAGGCAGGACAGTGTTTGGCCTGGGGACATCATCAGTCTTGGGGAAGGCAGCCTTCTAGTGCTCCCCATTCTCCCTTCTCCCTACCCCCACTCTACCTCCATCCCCAAGGCCCAGCCAATCCTTGTTTCCCACATTCAGAGGCAGGGCTTCCAGTGTGCAGGCCTCATCTTCCTGTATTTCAACTTTTTCTCTTTCCTTAGGTTCGAAGCATGCCCATATTCACAATTTCCCTAGAGAGTTTTATTTTATTTTGATGTATGAGGAAAGACATGGAATGGGAAACTGAAATGACTGTTTCTTCTTCTCCAAACCACTCAATATCCCCAAGTAATGGGTTTTTCATGCCTTTTTTTTTTTTTAAGGCAAAATAATCCCAAGAAAAGTTTTGCCTTTCTGTTCATATGCAACTGATTAGAAGGTGAATGAGTGGAGACTTCATCCCACAAACTGCTGCTGAGGTCTCTCTAGAAGATCAGAGAAGAGGGTCTCTATAATATTTTCAACAGGACAGCTGATGGCCGCATGCTGTTGGCTATTGAAGAGAGACTTATGTTTGACTCCTTGTCCCTCTTACTGTCCTTTGTTCTCTTCTCATGTGTGAAATGTTTTCCAGTGACTAGGATGTTTGGTGTGAGCAAGAGAGGAGGGGGTTAGAAATTTGGTATAGCTGAGAGGCGGGTGGGGGAGGAGGGGGAGAGAGACAGAGACTGAACACATCAGTGGAAATATTTAAAGAAGGAGCTGCGATGTTTTAGTGGACACTGCTGGGCCTTCCAGCATGTGGGCACTGTAGGTCTGTCTCTAGGGCTGGGGTCTTGGGTCAGGTCAGTGTCTGCTGGATCCCGGCAGAGGTAAGTGTAGGGAGAAAGGTTATCTTTGCTGCTGGTGCTGCCCCAGAGGAGTTTCATGTCTCCGTCTCTCTCTGCTTCACCTGTGCTGTAGACAGATATGCAAAGAGTTCACTGACCTGCTGGCTCAGGACCGATCTCCTCTGGGGAACTCGCGGCCCAACCCCATCCTGGAGCCGGGCATCCAGAGCTGCTTGACCCACTTCAACCTCATCTCCCACGGCTTCGGCAGCCCAGCGGTGTGCGCCGCGGTCACGGCCCTGCAGAACTATCTCACCGAGGCCCTCAAGGCCATGGACAAAATGTACCTCAGCAACAACCCCAACAGCCACACGGACAACAGCGCCAAAAGCAGTGACAAAGAGGAGAAACACAGAAAGTGAGGCTCTCCTCCCGCCCAGCCCCTCCCATGCCTCACCAGCCCCTCCCCCAAGCGCCCACCCACTCTGTCTTACCCGCACCAACCACCCCCGGCAGGTGACAGCTCCGGGATCAGCAACCCCCACTGCTGCTACTGCTGCTGCTGCTGCCGCCGCCGCCGCCGCCGCCGCCGCCGCCGCCGCCTTCAGTCCTCCGGTCTGGGAGTCTGGGAACTGCTCTGCACTGTCAGTGGGGCAGCCCCTGCTGACTCAGGCCCTGCCTCAACTTCCCCTATCAGCATCAACCCTTTGCCCTCATGTGGAGCCTAAGAACAGAACAGGCCGTGAAGCCAGCAAGGAAAAGTTCTGTCAGAGTTTGTGAACTTTTTTTTTTTAAATAAATAAAAAACCCCACACATCAACAATGGCAACAACAAAAACTTAAAACTTTTTTTCTAAAAAAAGAACGTAAAAATTTTAAAAAATTATATGAGCTTCATGGGACTGAATCACCACCTTCTCTTACATATTTCAGTTCAGATTGTAGCCATACTTTAAAAAGGCAAAAGGATAATGACATTTTTATCAGTATTGTGAATAAACTTGAACACAAATACACGAAGTTCCATGTCATGTCTCAGTTGTAGAAGTTTTTCCTCTTCAAGGTAAAGCGACCAACTTGAACTTTCTCTGGCAACACGATTCAGTTATATAAGGGAATCAGTGTTCATGTCTCTGTATATATTTATTTATGTGTAATTTAATGGGAAGTGTAAATATGGTGAGTCTGTTTTAAGCCTTTTTTTTATTTATCTGGTGATCTCGTTTACCTCTTCTTTAGTGGGTTTTGACTCTTCCCTATTAGTTCTTCATGTGGTTCATGGTACTTATTTAGAAATTCAAGGTTTGGGGGGATTCCTTTTTCCTCTGGGATTCATGAATTTAGCATGTTAAAGGTGACAATGAAACAGCTGAACAAATAAAAAACAAGTAAAGTAAAATTTTATATACAATTAGAATTACATTTAGCTTTTCATTGAACGGAAAGAAAAATTGATATTGGACCTGGGAAAGATTTTTAAACTTGAGTGGTTTCGTAACCCTTCTATGTATTATGGGGAGGGGAAAAAGTTAATTTTATTCCACCATCCTCCCTTAAAAGCATCATTTGAGCAATAAATGAGTATTGTCTTTAAACCAAGGGTTAGGGATTTTTTTTTCCTCTCTCTCTTTTTGTTCAAAGAACTTCAAACATTTGGGACCACCTGGTATTCTGTATTTTCACTGGCCATTTTGGAAACAGTTCTAGTTGTATTGTATTGAGTTGTGTTGGCAGTAGTTTCCATGCCTGTCAATGTATCATAGTCCTTTGTTGCCCAGATAAATAAATATTTGATACGCTTTATGTCGATTTTTTTTTTATTCAGTGGCTGTCTTTACCCAGGCGTATTTTTGTTCTTGGCAGTATTTTTTATTCAGTATGGTTACAGTAATTGAGTTTAACTCTCCCTTGGCAATTGCTCCTTGCAATAAGCAGCTGAACCCATTGTTTCCCTCAAGTATAATAAAAACTTACTTTCAAGTTGGAGTTCAGAGCAGGGTATCATTTAGATATTCCACTGAGTCTGTATCCAGACAAATGACACAATAAAACCCAATGTATTCTTTTGGATAAAAGATTGTTTGTACTGCTAAAGGAATGACACACTATCTTTTCCTTACTAGAAACATTAATTTTATTATTAAAAATAAACTTTTATTTATGTTGATCCTTTAGGTTTTCATTTGTGTTTTGGAAACCAAAATATAAAATCTTCAGAATCAAACATTAAGGGTCACAAGGAAGATGGAGAATAGAAGACACCTCCCGCACCCCCCCCCCCCCCCCCCCCGCCAACACACATATACACACACACACCTAACTACTTTGGAGTCTGTCTCAAAATAACTGAAATTTAAATTGTTAGTTCATTAGCACAAAGGAACTACCACTTCAACCTTCACTTGCTAGTTCAGGCTTCTCAGAGGCTATGACATGTAAATGAGCTAAAATTAGCTCTAGTTTTCTGGGAAGAGAAAGGAATAGTGGCAGAAATGAACACGGGGCAGAGAAAGAGATGGCAAACTGTCTCCTATTTATTTTAATATTTTATTTAGAGATAAATTTCTTCCAGTGCTGTTCTTATTAGCTCTTGTGGGAGCAGAGGGGAGTGGGAAATTATGTTGATTTCCAGAATCATTTCTGCCTGCCCCTAAAAGCCAACCCACCCCTTTCTATCACCACAGGGCTCCTCCTAGAACCTTTTAGAAATAGAAAATGTTCTCAGAGGCTGGGTGGAGAGGATGGGGGAGGGCCTCTGCAGACTTCTGTCTGTCTTCTACAACAACAGGACTCTGTGCTTAGCTCTTACAGAGGAAGGACTTCCTGTGCATAAAAATGGTGAATTCAGAGCTTTTAAAACTGATTTGGAAAGTCTGCTTTGGAAGTGAGGAGGATTTTTAATGATTTTTCAGAAGAAAATGGAAGTAGATAACTGGAAGGTTTATAGGAAGTCATAGAAAAAGTATCTAGGTGTAGGTATAATCTATATACTGTAGGAGATTTAACATTTGTTCATCTGGTTTGGCATTCCGAAGGACTAGAGAAGCAAAGCATTAGGCAGTGTCCATTTTGCAGCTTTTTGCTTTCTAATCTCCTCATGGAAGGCAGTGCAAAATCAATCCCGACAGACGAATGAGAGTTGGTGGAGTCTAAATTCTATTTCCCAAAGCCAGAGAATTCATAATAATGGTGGAGGGGTGTGTGTGTGTGTGTGTGTGTGTGTGTGTGTGTGTGTGTGTGTGTGTGTGTTTAATTCAAATGGAGAGTGTATCCTCAGAACGCAAGGCGGCAATTGTTTTTTAAAGCGGTTATTTATTATTTCCTAGAGAGACTGGTTAACTGTAACGTAGATGTAACAAAATAACGAGGCGAATGAACCCTAACTGTACATACTCTTGACAGAAATGAAATGCACACAGCATCATAGCAGGTGAAGTGAAGCATTGTCTATCAAGGCTGTTTTTCTTGGCTGCATCTCAGATTGTGTGGGGGGATCCTAACCTCAGGCACAATAGCATTCATAAACAGCCATACATTGCTGCTCTTTCTCCAACGACACATAAATACTCATTTTAAAACGAAAACAATCTTATTAAATACCATTCATTCATATCTGGATTTACAGATGCTTGTTATGTTGGAAAAACCTGAACCCAATATAATCCTTGCATCCTGAGAAAGACATAGAGGAAATAGTGGGTTAGAACATTACAAGGTCATAATAAACAATGGTTTCCAAAGGCACAGAATTAGTTATTTTTATTCTGTAATTGGACATTTTGAGGATCATGATATTGTCACTTCTTTTTCTTTTCTTTAACAAACATTAAAAAGAAGTTATATATATTTTTAAGGGGTGGGAAGATTAAAGGGTTGTTATTAAAAATAATTTTTATGGGACTAACCAAAGGCTATATGGATTTTGGCTTTCTCTGTTGTAACCAATGTGTATTTTCTAAAACACATGGTGATTATTGGACAGGTCACATATTTATATACTAACAGCAGTGATTATCTTTGAATTAAGTCATATTAGGATACCTAGTTGAATTATAAAAATGCTTGCTAGGACATGCTAATTACCACACCCAATTTTTATGGAAACACAATGCTCCTTCATTACCTCTTCTATTCTCCAACAGCTTTTGAAAATCACTATCCAACCCATTCCTCCCCAAAATCGAATATTAATATAATTTGAGTTCTTGATGGAACTACCATCAGGACTGCAATGCCCCGCAGCTGAAATAATATTTAAAATAGAAGGGATTTGACATTTGAGAAGTCAGTGGCTTGAAATACCCAGTTGTACTTAGCTAATTCAGTCCTTAACCTCTGGTTTCAAATAAATCAATTACAGTCGATTCCACTTCAGTTCAGAAGTGCACAGGGTTTTAGTTAATTGAATACATTTTATTCACTTGCTAGGAATATTCATTTATCAAAATTCCAAATTTAATGTACATTTCTTCACATCTCAGATTATGTTAGACTGCACAATCAGATCAAATTTGCCCTGGTTTCCCCCAACTCCTGCTTAAAATCTAAATTTCACCACTCTTTATGAAACGATGTTTGCCATTCCTTTCTCGATCAAAAGTAAATTCCTAATAATTCCATGCCAGGCAGGAGAGCTGTTTTCCCCCACAAAGAAAAAAAATCATGTGGTCATCATCCTTGTGTTAACTTTAAATAGGTTAAGAACAGAGCTGGATTAATTAAGTTTTTAAAAAGTATTGACCTGAAATTTAAAAAAATTATGCATGGTTTCCATTAGAGCTTAACTTTGCTGCAGCTGACAGGTATGACAACATTTTAAAGCCGCAGGCCCCTTTTCTTAACCCTCTCTTTTCCTCTGTCTTCCTCCCCCGCCTCTCTGGCTTTTGGAGAAGTGCTTGAATAAATAGTGAATTGTTAGCTGAAAGCAGTACGGTTAAATGTGCCCAAATGAAGTTGTGCTTTAAACAGATATTGATGTATGCAGTGTTTTATATTTATTGTTTGTAGCATCCTGCTGGCAGCAGTTTACTGTTTGGAAAGGAAAGGGGTTAATTAGCGTCATTATCAATCACTAATGCTTGCCTAACGTGTCCAAAGAATAATCAAGTTAGAGGACGGCATGAAGCCAACAGCTGCTTCATCCCAGTTACAGATCTCCTCCTAAGACACTCAGTTATGGGGTAGAGAGGGTGGGGGATGAAGTGAGGGGAAGAATTGTCATTGCTTGGGTAAAAGGGCAATAAAAATCAGGTCAACTCACTAGAGATTCAAGAGGCAGAAAGTACAACATAAATAACAGTATTTTCATTCTCTGAGTTACAGGTGCAGAGATGGCACCAGTCCTGAGGCAAGAGTACTAACATTTGTCCTTTAAGTGGCTTGATGATCCAAGTTGGGCATTTGAAGAAACACATCCACATTTCCCTATTGTGCTATGGTGGGGGGGGGGGGGAGCCTAAAATGCAAGAAGAGAAAAGGAAGAAGAAGGCAAAAAATCTCACACACACAAACCCAAGTCAACTCCGAATATCACCCATCTCAGAAGAATAAAACCACAGAACACATCAGGCAACAGCAGTTCTCACACCTCTGCATCACCTCGTAGGAGGCTTAGGGATATTTTTGCTTGTGATTTCAATGAACAATTCTTTTTTTATATTAAACTTGGTTGCTGCACAGGTATGCCATTCTCAGCTTCCTGTTGTTCTTACTACTCTTAATGATACTGTCCTTGTGATACACCGTGGGAGAGAAACTGAAAAAGTTTGACCTATTATGGGTTCCTCTCAGCAGTTTATCTTTAAAAATATTATTTATAAGTTAACCAGGAGTTAGAACCAAAGACCCCATTAATGATCAGAGTTTACTCAACTGTTTTTCTGAAGGCAGGGATGAATTAGTCCAAGGTGGAGTATTTATAAACAGAGAGCAGTTATATGATTGGACAAGACATTGATTTCCATCTATGAAAGGAGTAGCCCAAATTCATGTTTGCCCATGTGGACATAGATAAAACAAAAACAAAACAAAACAACAACAACAAAAAAAATGCTCAATCAAAATATGAACATAAGTGAAGTCTCCATCCAAAGAAGTAGCTGGTGTTTCCCACGGAGGGCAGCATGGTTGCCATCAGAGTGGGAAGAGAAGAATGTTGAGATGGAAAACTGTGTAATGCATGTTTATGGGCGTTTTTGTGTTGTAAAAAATAAGATTCTGTCCCTTCGAATAATGATTGAAAAAGGAAAGGAGGGAATACAAGAGATTTTAGGTTGAACCTGGGGCCTTATAACTAAATGGTATTGTTCGTGTGTAAACTGTATTTCTTTTTTGTTTTTGATGCCCCCAAAAGTGCAGCACTAACTTTGATTTCACAGAGAGATTTCTTTCTTAATGAAAGAGCAACAGAGCATATTGCTGGAGAAATCTGTTAGAGCAAAAGGAAGCTCAAGGAAATGACCTTTTAGTGGATAACTGAGAAAACTTACAGGAGGGATTTCGCTCTTTCTTTCCTTCCTTCCTCCCTTCCTCCTCCTTCCCTTCTCTCTCTCCATTATACCTTCCTTTCCTCTCAGTCTCCTTTTAAACACAAGAATAGGTCTGACATCTTAGAGCAAACTTCCTATGACTATTTTGACTTTCTATACTAAGGTCTGTTTAGAGGTAGGAATATTTTCAACAGCAAGGCATGGATTTTTAAAAACTGGCCCAGTTTCATTCTAGTTTTCACTACACGTGATCTTACTGAGGAAATAAATATTATAGCCACTAAATTCCAATAACAACCACAAACAAAAGCTATTAAACTGAAGGTGGAATCTCATGGTCTAGTCTCATGGTCTAACCACTGTTCCATGTTCGCTGTCCATCACAGCTCTCAGCTTTTACAAGTGAAAAAGGAGAGTCCCTGTTTTGCCTGGGCATACGTCTCTCTGAGCTCTCTTGAGTTGTTACCACTCATCACCCTTTAAAAATCCAGCCTATCCCGGGGAAATATACACATATATGCGTGTATATTTATATTGGAAATGTTTGGTTAAACTGAATTTAGCTAATATAGCTTAAAAGATGATTTCTTTTCCCGAGGCAATGAGTTCATGCTAGGATCGAATTTTGCTTTGTCAGCTACCAAATCCTATTTCAGGGTCCCCCTGTCTTTTTTGGAGTCCCCAAGTCTGCTCTGAGCCTTTGTCCACAGCATGGACTCGTCCCAGCGCCTGATCTCAGCTAGGGGAACCAGGACCCCCGCCTGGGAGGAGGCGGCGCGGTCCACACCCTTCACTGCATTAGGTTCGGCCCACCCCCACCCCGCGGGCATACAGGCACGGCCCCAGCTAAATTCTCCGAAAAAATCTCCCGCGCACCCCTTTGGATTAGAAGCAATTGGCAACATGATTCTGACGGCCTGGCTTGGGAGGTGGGAGGCGGGCGCGGTGGAGGGGAAAGGGGACAGGAGGTTTGAGCTTGGGCTTGGATGGAGGCGGGCGTGGGGAGTGCAGGAGCCCGCAGGGCAGCCGGGGAAGGTGTGGGAGGCCTGGGCGGCGGCCATCGACGCTCGCGTCCGGGTTTGACCCAATTAAACTGCAGTAAATCCCTGAGAAAGAGGTTTGGGACTTGCCTGCCCACCAGCCTCCCTGCGCGCTTGCCGGTGCAGTGAGCGGGAGCCGGCAGGCTCCCGGTCAGAGTTTTAAGGGCCTTTTTCACGGAAATGGCGCTTTAATTAACGACTGGAGGCAGGGTCCGTGAAACTCTCTGGCTCCAAGGCTCCCAATGCTGCACGAAGTTTCAGCATCCCTGGCCCGGGTGTCTAAGTAGATAGAGCTGCACCGGGCTTCCATCCGGACCCGCACCCATTCACTCCCACCAGGCCTCCCTGAGCGTTTCACTCCTCACCCATTTCACCAAACGTCTAACTGCGGGACCCCTCTCCCCAGGCCGAGGCTTCCCTTCAGCGAGGCCCAAGGCGCGGCGGGAACCCGCGCAGCTGCCCAACTCCGCCCGCTCACCGCAACATTGACCATCAGCCACTCCAGTCTTTGAAAAGTCATTAACACCTTGTTTTACTGCAACAATTTGGTTGACCTTTCCCGTGTGGGCAAACATCCAGGACCGAACTACCTTAGCAGCGGGCAATTCTATGGGGGGGGGGGGGGAGGGGGCATTTATGTGACCCAAGCAGGGATCCCCATTAGGATGACACGAGCTGAAAGCCAAGGGTAGCTTTCCCGACCAATCCCAGGCCCATTTGCACCTCTGGGCTTCCCCTCCCCCGCTGCCCCTCCTTTTGTAAAACTGCGCTCAGACTTTGCGGCGGGGGCGGGGAGACGCTGGGCTGGGCTGGGGAGGGGGGCTTCGCAGATAGTTGATATTCCGGGTCCAGCCGCTCTCCGCGCTCCCTTTCTCTAAGCTCAGCCGGGGGGAAGTGTCGCCCCGGGCCAAACATATGCTTCTTTCCAGCGCGCTAATCCACCTTCAGCGTGGAGGCATAATTGCTCGAGTGTCCATGGATTCGCGGCGCTTTGTCCCTTGCTGGCTCCCATCAACCCAGGCACACGCCATTTCAATCAAATCTTTTCAGAAAACTGTCTCCTTTTATCAAGTCCCAGCCCTTGCAAACGACGGGAGCATTTAACAAAACACCCTCCATGTTCCGCCGCCCGCCTCCCTCAGCCCTGGCGGAGCAGGGAGCTGCGATTATTGCAACAACTTTTCATTCAGTTCAGTCTCTGAGAAGGGGTGGGGGGAGAAAGAGAGAGAGAGGAAAGAGAGAGAAACGACATTCGCATCCCATCTCAAGCAAGTCTTTCTCTAAAGCCTTTGGTGTCAGGTGGTCAGGTGTAAGGAAAGGAAAGGTCAAAGGTCACCCTTAAAGAGAAAACATGTTTCATCTCAGCTATTTTTTTCTTTGAAATTACAGAATCGACTGCCTCTGTGAGTGTTTGGGCAGTCCAGTGGGATAAAAAAGCAGGGAGAACAAGCTCAGCGAAATGGGCAGAGAACAGGGAAGGATCCTGTGGAAAGGATAGTATTGATAATCTAGCAAAAAGCTCTGGCAGAAAAATCCCCAACACTGATTCCCATATACCTCTTCAATCTTGCTTTTGTGGCCGGTGACTGGCATAAATAAAAGTTGAATCTGAAGATCTATCTCTGCCTTATGATAATAATCCAATGGTAAAGATGGAAGTCTTAGACTCTCCTGATTTAATATTTTGACTAGATTCCTAGCTTCAGGAGAAAAAGCTTTTATTGATTAGGAGAAAAAAAGGAGGACTGTCAGAGTGAAAGACAAACTCTGGAAAATACCTTAGGAGCTGATATAAAAAGTATTTTTGATGCGGTAGAAAAAAATAATGAAGCCAAATGCAAAAGATGGAGCAATTATTATGTAAATACAAACAGAAGAGATTATAGTTCTATTATAGGAACATAGCTTTGCTGCTTGTTTATAAAATGAGAACGTCAGAGTTTTCTTCAAATCTCAAATCACCTCATACTAAGACTGATTTTAGGGACTTAGGTAGTTTTCCTTCTGCAAATCATTTATTTCATGATGATCAAGGAGGAGAAAGTCAACATAAATGGCACTTGTTCTACAGCCTTAGAATACAGTAGGCCTTTATGGCACGAAACTCCATGGGGCATTTCGGTGTTTCCCCTTATTCCTTAGATGTCCATGCTAAGGAAGATTAGAAGTGCTTGATAAATTCCTCCCACTCACATGGGGCCTTCAATGCCAATCCCACTATCCTTGGTCCACTATCAGAGTCAGATGAATTGTTGAGGTCTCCTGGATTAACCAAGTAGATAAGCCAAGTTTGCTGTTAATGTTGAGGTCCAGGTATTTAAGCCAGATTTTCTTCAACCACAGTTTTAACAGGTGATTGGATATGGGCTGCCTTAGTCTTCTGTAAATGTTCAGGTTGTGGGATCAGAAGTGGTAGAAATTCTGGGAAGTGGGATCTGAAGTGATAGGAATTTGGAAGAAGGCTGCCTTGACTCATCCTGGAAACTGGAAAATGAGACACATATGAGCTTTATAGATTGAGAACAAGAAATTACTTTGTTATGATCGTGCAACAGTAAAGAATAGATGAAATCCTCCAAAACCTAAACCTCATCAGGGGACTGTCAAGGGAAAGAGAGAGTGATTTTGAAATTTTATTCATTTGCTTATTGATGATATATATTTTTTGTAATTATAGAGCAAAAGAAAGACACAGTAAAATCTCCAATCCTTTTTTCACCCTTGCAGTAAGATGGGGGTAAGAATTCAGTAATCTTGGTGAAAAGTTAAATACTAAACACAGGATGGCAAGAACTGTGAGAATCACACTCAATAAACATAGTCTTGCGTATTCTCTTTATTTCTCACTCACACTCTCCATAGCCAATTGCATGGAAGGACTCAAGATGATAGGTTCCAAGGAGGGAAAATGTTTTCTGGAATAGCAGGGGTGATGCATCCTAACCTTGAGGATATCTCCAAGCCAAAATGCTCTTGACGATACCCATGACATTGGAAGGCTGCGAACTGAGTGGGTTTCTCCTCTGGCATCAGGAGACATAAGCAGGTGGCTCAGCTTCTTGAACTGCCTGACACAAGGTGGGGGTGGGGAGACCGTTATGAGGAGTTGATGAATTCCAGGGTACTTCTAACCATCCTTGGCATTCCAAGAACAACAGAATAGAGGGAAGCATTGAAGAGGAAAGCCTGAAATTAAACTAGCTCATTCATAACAAGACCCATTCTTAGAGGGTTTTTTTTAAAAAAATTAATACTCAAACAGATATTGATCTCTCCAAACTCAAAGCAGACCACTGATATCTAACTCTGTCACAAGGCTGGGAAGCTCAGATTGGCACTGCTCCTTCAAGCTCTCAGAAAGCCTTGTGTTCTGTAGTGACATGGCCTAGAAAGGGGCGAATCCACCTGTGTGTTTGTGAAGGGGACTTTTGCCACTAACTCAGTAGGGAGGTCTGAGGGGAAGGCTGGAGCAGGGAGTTGCCTCAGAGAATCTTGGGGTTGGAAAATCCCTTGCTATACCCTTTAGTATAAGTCCCAGTCCTTGGAAGTTAGTGCCAGGTCAAGAGAATCAAGTTACTGGTCTGTGACTCTGTGAAGCTAGAGCTGCTTAGGAAAAGTGTCTCAATGAGTATAAGTTTGGAGAAGGAATCAAGGAATCTAAGGAAAGGAATCAAGAAAGAAACAAGAGTTCAGAGAATTCTCTTGCATTTCCCTTCTACCCCATCTTTTTCCCCTCTCTCCCCACTGAGTATTTTGGCTGAACTTAGTGTTGCTTTGTACTTTCCTCCTTTGCCGAGAAAAACCTTAAGAACCTTCCACTAGGCTTAGATTTAACCACAACCCTTACTGAATCTGACTTATGAAAACCAGACTTCTCTGAGAGACGGGGTCTTCTGGCAGCAATTAGTCTGACTTTTCTTTAACAAAATTCTTTGTAATGCCATTCAGAAAATGGTCGGTAGGAGTTTGTGGCAGGGAGTGTGTATGTGTGTGGGTGGGTCTGGGAAGGGGTGGTTGAAGTGGGGGATGGGGTTACAGAAGGCCAATTTGTATGATTTGGTGGGGGAAAAAATCCCAATGTTAGCATGTTAACTTTGGGAGCTGTGAAACATTTAATTAGTGTACTAGTTGGGATCCTATTAAAACTGGCTCTATTTCTGAAGACTGCCCTGAAAATCAGCTTGTTCCTTTTCTATGTACAGACTATAAAACAACATTGCCATCTCTCCTGACACTGAATTCAAACCATCTACCAAAGGAATTTATTTTTAGAAGCAGGACTGCCTGGAACAAATGAAAGAAGGATCCAATTAGTAAATATTCCAAAGTAGAGGCTATGGATGGATGCAAGAAACTGGAGGAGGGAGGGAGCCATAACCTGTCACCATCCCAGCAGCGACTTCTCTGTTTTTGACTCCTGGGGCAGCAACCCAGTCCTGGAGATGCCTTCCTATTGCCCTCCTCCCCTAGCGTATTTAAAAGTCCAACCCCACAACAAACAAGAGACCTATTCATTGAGGCTGCAGAGCCACCTTCTTCTCCTGGTTATGCAAATACTAAATTGAATCAACTGGCTAGAGCGTTCCATTGCTGAAATATGATAGAAAAAAAAAAGTTGAGTATTTCAAGGAAATTGATTCCAACAGTTCACTTTCAGTCAGTGTGGATGTCTGTGGGTCTGAAGGTGGAGAAACAAATGCATCTTGTTAAAGTGTGGCTGCCATTCTTGGAACCAGCAGAGGGTTTTAGACCTCCGCTCCCTTCCAGAGGAGATAAGAATTCGAGCCTTTTAAGAAGCAATGCTGAAAACTCTGGGCAGCCTCTCCCTGGTACTGAGAACTGGTCTCTGAACCCCCTCTGGTCCTGGTTTTCCGAAGTTGACTGGACTCGAGGTCCTAAGGGCCAATTTCATTGAAAGCCCACCCCAAGCCTGAAGGCAGTCAGCTCCTGTCTTCAATACTGCCAGGAGGAAGGAGGATTGGGGAGACTGCGTGGAGCAAACACACGCTCCCCTTCTCCTTCAGACCTGGGGCACAAGGATTTTCTTTAAACTCTCAAGAGAACTCAATGTTGTTCCTAAAAACCAGGAGACACCCTGGGCGTTCCTTTCTCTCTCTCTCTCTCTCTCGGCTCCCGGAGTCGCCGACTTGGCGACTTTGTGGGTAGCCTTACTTGCGCGTGTTTCCCTACTGCAGCGACTGAGGCGGGAAGTTCCTGAGAAGGCCTGGGATGCTTGTTTTTCGGGAAATCAAAGTGGGGGCCATCAGGAGGAAGGGGATCAGCCTCTCTTCGCAGTCCAAAGCGGTGTTTCTTGACGCGGGACCCTGGGCAGAGCCCCAGTAATCCAACCTCTGCTCAGAACAATAAGGGCGCGAGGCGCAGCGCTTGTTCTCCGCCACCGTCTCCATCTTAAGCATCGTAAAAAAAAAAACCCCAAAAACCCACAACAACCCCCCCCCATCTTTCTACACACCCAATACATCATTTCAATAAGAATGACTTCACTTTAATAAAGATTTAATACATTAAATTTGTCTTGGTCGCTGATTGATGCTTCTTTGTCTTGAAAACGATTTGGGGTTTACTGATCAAGAATTCTGGGGGAAATGCTGTAATTCAGAGTCGGGGGTTGTTATATTTGACAACAGTTGCCGAGGAGGAAAAACCCCGCGTGCGCACTGGCACACACACGCGCTCGCACACTCAGAGGCCCGCTTGCCCGGCTCTCTCTCCTAGGGCTCTCCAGCACGGAAACCTAGAAAGCTTTCCAGGGCTGCCTGGGCCGTGGGGGAAGGGGAGCGCGGGGAGGGGGGGGCGGCCTGGAAGGGGGGGTGATGCGAAGCGAAGCGTCTGTCGGAGAATCATTTGCCCTGAATCACAAATTTTCACGGCTTAAAAAGAAAAGGTAAAGCTAATGTCTGGCTCAATTAATAAACATGGTAATTTCACACCCGGAGAAGGACATAATTTCATCCGAGCGCTATCGGCGCCATCACAAAGGGTCAGGGCGCAGCTGCGGCGAACCCGGGTCATTACGGAGTCGCCGAGCGGCTCCCGCGCCCCGGCCCAGCGCGCGCCTCGAGGCGAAGGATGGCTGCGGGCGAGGCCGGGGCTTCCCCCGATAAAGGATTTACCCACGGTGCGGGAAATGGAGCGGGTTGCAGACGAGGAGTAATCAGCTCGCAGACGTAGCTCCCGCCACGGTCCCCCGCCCCTTGCCACTGACTTTTTAAAAAATAAAAGATAAAACAAATACCCTCTCCTTATCGTCTCAGTCTTTTTCTCTTCCCTTCTCATGTTCTTTTATAATAAAATTGCGACCAATACAACACACACACACACACACACACACAGAGTTTTGTTTTTTAGAGGCTGTCTTTGATTTGTCTTCAATAGAAATCATTTGTATCTGTAAATTTCAGGACAGTTGCAGTTGATAAATTTGTGGTGTCAAGATTTGGGGCCAGGAGCTGGGAGACAAGATATTAGCTTCAATCTCATAATCTCTTAATCACATTACACTTTAAGTGAGCATGTGTAATTTCACCCATCAATGATTTATTTAAGCATTTGGAGCACAATTACTTGTCTCATACACAAATACTGACTGGAGCATTGTTTGCTAGAAAGAAACCCGGAGATTTAGGAAAAAGAACATATCCTTTCCGTTCCATTACGTGTCCCACCTCGGAATCAAAATTCATCTGTAATCGAGACCCGCAGGGCCCATCTCCTCTAAGGAAGCCCCACCCTCCCCCACAAACCCGTCCGAACCACGAGGGGGGGCGCCCCTCCCCCTTTCTGGGTTTAGGTTTTTGAGCAGATCTTCAAAGCTAAAATAAATGCCCATTAAGTAGCTGCATGCAAATAGAAGGGAGCCGGGCAGCTAAACACACAAAGCCCATCTCAATAAAACAAAAGCATGATTGATGGCAACTCGGATGCTCCCGTGTTTGGAAAAAAAATTATACTTGTCCAGTCTCCCAGGTGTCTAAATTATTGAAGAGCGATGTGCATATTTCAGCGGGAGAAGGTGGCCGAGGTTAGGGACCGGCAGTAGGTGCCGCGCACGCCACAGGGTGGTACTTTGGGTCTGGGGAGACTCCCGTGCGAAGAATGTTAACACATCCTTCTCTAGGCGACCGAGGAGGCAGCGCTAACCTGACAGCTCTCGGGCAAATGGTTAGAGAAAATGGATCGCTTTCCTTGGCCAGGGACCCCACCTCCCCGCCTCGGGCAGCCTGTCCCTCAGCAGACCGCTCGAATGCCCGCAGGCCTCGGGGGGCGGCGGGCCGGCCGGGGCGAGCCGCAGCCGGGAGGGTCCCGCGGTGCCCAACGCAGTCGTGAACTTCCGCCCGCGAAGGGGACGGGGGTGGGGTGGGGGTTTCGCGAGGAGCTCGGCCCCGGGGTCGGCCTCCGCGGGCGGGGCCCAGGGAGCTCAGCCGCCCCCGGAGCCGCTGGCGGCGTCAGTTCTTTGTTCTGGCCCTTCCTGGGCCTCCAAGTGTGGCACCGCCCGGGAGGGCGACGGGTCGCTCCGT
This sequence comes from Corynorhinus townsendii, assembly GCA_026230045.1. Classification (NCBI taxonomy): domain Eukaryota; kingdom Metazoa; phylum Chordata; class Mammalia; order Chiroptera; family Vespertilionidae; genus Corynorhinus; species Corynorhinus townsendii. The sequence goes on along the minus strand of JAPDVU010000002.1, from coordinate 134,845,602 downwards.
CGGGGGGTGGGGGGGAGGTCCTGCTGTGAGGCCGGCTCTGAGCGGGGGGCTAGTGTGGGAACTGGGCGGCCACTGGGGGCGGGGGGGGGTTTGCTAAAGCAGGGAGAGGGAAAACAAGTGGGAAACGGAGGGAACTCCCCAGTGTCTCATTTTTAATACAAGAAGGAAGCATTTGAAAACAAGTAAGGATCTCCCCCCCACCCCGCCATTGCTCCCCCTCCCTCGTTCACCCTCTTTAGAAATGTGCCAAAGGGAAGAAGGAGCCCGGCAAGGGCCGAGAGTGGGTCTGCCGTAAGGGAACTGGCCCAGCGGCCTCTGGTCAGCGAGGGAGCCTCAGGCCTCTTCCTGGCGAGGCGGGGCGGAGAGGCACGCGGCTGCCGTCCTCCGCGTGGGGACCGTGTCCCACGCACGGAATCCTAAGCCCAAACTTGAATCCTTCTTGCTGCTCCCGTCAGGCTCGGCGGACTCATTGTAGCGACGACAAAGAGTAATTACATATTAGAAAACAAAACAATAATTACACCACCAAGTCGACACACCAGCCAGCCAAGCACAGTCGAGCTGGGAACCGCCGGGCCCGCGGCACCCGCGCTGACTCAGCAAATCGGAAGAGCCGGGACCGTCCCCACCCGCGGGGGAACCGCCCGTCCCGCGGCTGGACGGCGGCTGCTCTGCTCCTGCCGGGCCACCTGCTAGCCGGCCGCGGTGTCCCCTGCCCTCAACTTTGGTGTGCGAGTTGTCTGGCAGGAAAACATATCACAGGGACCAAATAACCGGTTTCCTGGAGCGTCAAGTTTAGTGTTTTAACCAAGGTGGATTCTTGGGGTTGCGCTCTGGTTTTACAGGCTTACGTGTAGAATAGAGAAAGGCGGTCCTTGCATGTCAGTTTCCCCAGCACCTGCCACCTGGTTTCTGGGTTACTTCACAGCCTCCCCCCCCGCCCCCCCCAGGCCCCGGCCTCTTCGGGTTTCGGCTTTACTCCCCTAAGTGGCAAGTCCCCCAGGACCCGGAGGGGGATGCTGGGCAGCTGGGGACGGAGCGCGCCTCTCACCGGGGCTCCGCGCCATCGCGCCCTTCCCCCCCCGCCCCCCCCCCCCCAGTGCCCTTGGACAGCCGGGGAGGCTGCTCTGCGGCGTCGCTTTCCCTCGGCCTCTGCAGTGGCTCCAGCGCGTCCTCGGCTTCATCCCGGACCCAAGCCAGGAGGGTGGAGGGTGGATGCGGGATTTGGGAGGCGGCTGGGGAGGAGTAGAGGCGTCGCCCGCAGCGAGACTGAGGCCGCTGCAGTCCCGAAGTGAAAACGATCCCTATCTGCTTGGGCCAGGAGACGTGGCTAGAAGATGCAACTAAGCTTAGAAAGACCGACCCAGGCCTCGCCATTCTGGTCTCTCCTCCTCCTCCTCCAGGCCTTTCGCCCCCGGGCTGGAGCCTGTCTGCCTCAGAGGCCAGGGCTGGGTGGGGGGCACCATGGGGCCGGGGAAGGGCGCGCCACGGGGCCGTGGAAGGGCGACAGCAGATCCAGGGACCGCCGTCCCCAGGCGAGGAGAAGGCCCGGAGCATCCGCGTGGGCCCCAGGTGTGAGCTGCATACAGACCCAGGGACCAGCCGCACCTCTCTTTAGCTAGGAGACGCTGTCCGCAGGTGGTAAGGCAGATTTGGTCAAGGAGGGAGAAGGCCTTAGCAACTCAGAGGGGATGCCCGGGACTTGGGGAGTCTGAAAGTTGGCGGTTAAAGCCTGGGGGAAGCTAGCGAGAGGCCCGCGCTCGGTCTAGCGCCCTCTATAGGGCTCACGAGCCCTGCCATGTGCCGACCGCTCTCCTTTCATCCCCCAGGGCTCAGAGAAGGACAAAGGACCTATAAAAAAATCCAACAAAAAAATATCAGCTTGACCCCCAAAAGAACACTGTTTAATGAGGTGGAAAATTCTTCCACACAAATTGCTTTTTCTACTACTTTATGAGAGTTCATAAATGTTAATGAAATCCAGTTACCAAAAAGTAACATACATCACTGCAGCTGAAGGGAGGCAGAGGAAGGAAGGTGGTGGTTAAGGTACAATCATAATTAAAATAACAGCAGCGGGAGCAACAATGCGGCCCATGGCTAATGTGGTTGGAGGCCCAGTCCAGCATGGCACCATTGTATCCGATCCGGGTTGACTACTGGTTGTCTCACTGGACAGAACAACTAGAGTTTAGCCACAGCAGCAACAACCCAACCAAAAACGTACAGGTGTATCAGAGTGAAAATAAAAACAAAATGCCCCCTTGCTGCTTTTCTTTCACAACAGAAGCTTGCTACTGACTTAAATGTCACCGGAATTCATACAGAAAAAGGAACCCAATGAAGGTGCCTAGAAGAACAAGGGAGACAGCAAGATCATTCTTTCACAACCTGCAGGATGTGATTGCCTTTCCCTTCCTCTCCATGCATCAGTCTGTGAACTCTTAAAGCAAGAGATCTTATTCTATTTCAAACATCATTTCTATGCTCAGCACCCAGCCTAGCGCCTGGCACATAGTAGGTGCTTAATAGGTGTGTGTGTGTGTGTGTGTGTGAGTAGGTGTAATAAATGAATGATTCAATGGCCAATAACACAAAGTTAAAGAACTCAATGATGGACAATCTACTTGAAAACATCTGAAAATGGACTGAGATGCCCATGTCCTCAATATTTTCAATATCCAACAAATATTGTTTAGGAACTTGCTATGTACAGTAACTGTTCTTGGTAATGGGGACAAAGCAAACAAAACAGATAAAATCCCTCCCCTCATGAAGCTTACATTTTGATGTGTGTGTGTGTGTGTGTGTGTGTGTGTGTAAATGTCTTGTTTTACATGGCTGGGCAAATGGCTTCCTATCAAATTTTGGAAAATGTTTTAATTTTTCACCTTCCAGAGTCTTTGTTATTAATGGAGTTTAAGAGAAGAGATGCGAGGTTGACTGGTGAAAGTCATTGTATAAAGAATATGCTTTTTTTCTTCTTCCAGCTTTATTGATATACTAGAGGCCCGGTGCACAAATTTGTGCGTGGGTGGGGTCCAGCTGACCAGGGAGAGGGGACGTGGGAGGTTGACTGGCTGGACCTGCTCCCATCAGGCCAGTTGGCCAGCCGCAGTCATAGTAACTGGTCATTCTGGTCATTCCAGTTGCTTGGCTTATATATATATATATATATATATATATATATATAGATAATTGACAAATAGGAATTGTATACATTCAAGTTGTATGACTTGATGTTTTGAGATATACATATCAAAATTTGTGCATGGGGGTGGGGAGGCTGGGGGGTCCCCTCAGCCCAGCCTGAATCCTCATATGATCCAGGACCACTGGCTCCTAACTGCTCACCTGCCTGCCTGCCTGCCTGATCGCCCCTCACTGCCCCGCCTGCTGGCCTGGTCACCCCCAACTGTCCTCCCCGCCCCCCCCCCCCCTTTAGCCAGCCTGGTCGCCGCCAACTGCCCCCCCCACCCCCCCACCCCCCCCACTGGCCTGGTCACCCCATGCAGCCTGCTGTTTGGTTGTTACTGTGAGGGCGGCCTGACCAATTTGCAGATTACCCTTTTATTAGTATAAATAATTAGCACACTCAAGCTAATTAACATATCCATCACCTCACATAGTTACCTTGATTTTTAAAAGAATATTTTTATTTCGGAGAGTAAAGGAGATGGAAAGAGAGCTAGAAACATCAATGATGAGAGAGAATCACTGGTTGGCTGCCTCTTGCACACCCCACACTGGGGATCAAGGCTGCAACCCAAGCATGTACCCTGACCGAGAATGAAACTGCAACCTCCTGTTTCATAGGTTGACGCTCTACCACTGAGGCATGCAGGATGGGCACCTTGATTTTGTGTGTGTGTGTGTGTGTGTGTAAATAGGTAAGATCTACCCTCTTAGCAAGTTTCAAGTATACAATACAGTATTGTTTACTGTAGTCACCAGGCTGTACATTAGATCTCAAGAATGTATTCATCTTGTGTAACTGAAACTTTGTAGCCTTTGACTAATACATCCTCATTTTCCCCTCCTCCCAGCCACTGGCAACCTACCATTCTGCCTTTTGCTTCTGTGAATCAACTGTATTAGACTGCACATATGAGTGAGCTCATGCAGTATTTGTTTTTCTGTCTCTAGCTTATTTCACTTAGCATAATGTCCTCCAGTCATCCATGTTGTTGCAAATGGCACGATTCCCCTCCCCCCACCTTTTTTAAGGCTAAATAATAGTCCATTAGAATGTTTAAAAGGAAGATGTTTTATATTTCTTTAAAGGGATCATTTTGTGTTATGACTTTATCTCTAATGAGAATATTGTCCTGTTCCCTTGAGAATTGCTAAAATAATGTCATTTTGGCTTTGCATACAATGCTTAATATTTCATATCTAAATGTGGGTCCTAATACTAATAATTACCATTTAAAAATATATTTTATTGATTTTTTACAGAGAGGAAGGGAGAGGGATAGAGAGTTAGAAACATCAATGAGAGAGAAACATCTATCAGCTGCCTCCTGCACACCCCCTACTGGGACTGTGCCCACAACCAAGGTACATGCTCTTGACCGGAATCAAACCTGGGACGCTTCAGTCCGTAGGCCAACGCTTTACCCACTGAGCCAAACCGGTTAGGGCAATAATTATCATTTTTTTAGCTCTTATCTTTCATCAATTACTATGTTCAGTGCCTTATGGACTTTATTCCCTTTAAACTCTCAACAATCCTTTGAGATAGGTGCCATTGTTGGTATCTTTATTTATTAAATAAAGGAACCAAGACTGAGAGAGGATAATTAACATATGTTAGGTCACTGGTGAGTAACTGGCAATGCCTGATCTGGAACATGGGACACTAGAATCGAGAATGCCCTGCCTTAGGACTTTCAGCCATTGTGATTAAGGGCAAGTCATTGCCCTCAGCTTTCTTATCTATAAAATGCAGCTAATAACTGCCTAGTCTATATTGTTCACAGTGTGTTGAAGATAAAATTTTATCCACTTATGAAAAGATGTGAATATTAAAATGCTGCAAGAATATGGCAGTTTTTGTTGTAATATGCTGTTTCTTTTTCATACTAGTACTTCCAATAACCAAATAACTGTTAGCAGTAATCACTAAAATTGATTGAACTTTAGCTGAGTGATTGTTTTGGGATGTGGGTCGTGATGGATCTGGTGAGCATGAGGTAGAGAGACTGTGATGGTTGAATCTAAGAAACACCATTGGAGATGATTGGGTTCCTCCTGACGAGTTTCCCTGCATCTTGTGGGATTTCAGGGTTTGCCAGGAGTGGCCTTCTGAGGCCCTTTCCCCTCCTCCCACCCCAATTAGGGATAGTTTTCCTTAGGGATATCCTCCCTTCTAATTGCACAGTGCTCTGCTCTGCTTGCCTGGGCCATTAGCCCTGCTGTTGACCATCACTGTTAGCAACAAGTCCTGCCTGGCACAACAGTGAGAAAGTTTAAAGTGTTAATTTTTGTAAGTAAATTTGCAATGCCACTTGAGACAACATAATTACTACTTCCCATACCTTATTGTGTCTGGTGGAGAAGTGGTCACAAAGGCATCAAATAAGCATCGAGTCTTTGTCACCACCTACTGCACCTGTCATCCTCCAAAAAAGTGGGCAAAACCTTGTGTGTATTTGAAAATCTTGAATACTTTTTCACACTAGTCACTTGTCTGGGGTAGCACCTGGAGATGTCTTTAATGTTTAAAACTTGGGTCAGTTAGTCAAGGAATAAAGAGGCAGAGCTATTAAAGAAACACTGGCTTCATAATTGTTATAGTAATCAGTCTTTATATTTCATTCATTCATTCATTCATTCATTCAGATGTTCATTAATTTATTCAATATTTTTAAGTTCTTTTTTTAGACTTCAAAAATTTTCTTGAAAAGCTTCCAACCTGACGTGGAGGCAGATGAGTAAAAATGAAATTACAGAACAGGGAGGTAAATTCTAATATAAATTTATACATACATTGAGGTTGGATCAGTTAATCATTTGGATATATGAAATCAGGCATGTCAGAGCATTTAGTCCAAACTGGAGTCATAGTGCCCTCAAAGGGGCAAATATTGGTTCTTGGAGGGCAAACGTATCTTAGACATTACAATGGTCTGTGGCCCTCCAAGCTCAACTCTATTTGACAAAATCTTATTTCTTGGTATTTAAGTTTTCTGGTTAGATAGACTTTAAGTTAAATTATTTTTTCTCCTTAGAGGGAGTAATAATGAAAAAAAAAGGCTGATAACCACTGGGCTAGATAGATGAATTTGCCTCAATAAGTCAGACTGTCTATCTCAGACTGTTACTGTTCTAATTAGCTAGTTATTAATAATATATATTTTTATTGATTTCAGAGAGGAAGGGAGAGGGAGATAGAAACATCAATGATGAGAGAGAATAATTGATCAGCTGCCTCCTGCATGCCCCCTACTGGGGATTGAGCCCACAACCCAGGCATGTGCCCTGACCAGGAATTGAACCTTGACCTTCTGGTTCATAGGTAGACATTTAACCATTGAGCCACACAGGCTGGGCAGGAAGCTGGGACTTTACACTCTGCAGGGAACCACCAGTTCATTCTCTGCAGATCACTGGGGGAAGGGGAAGATGGAGCATGTATGTGCAGTAAAATCGGGAAGGCACTTGCCTGTCAAACAAACCCGAGAACAAAGATTATTTGCTAGAGAGGTGGAGCCAATGCAAGCCTGCAAAATTTGGGAATGCACAAACAAAAGAATATTCTCTCTCGCTGGTTGCTCTCTGCTCCTCTGGCTTTGCTCCTGTTTCCTTGCACTTGCCTGTATGCCTCCATAGTTATGTGGTCCTAGAAGTTGCAAGGCCCTTGGCCATGCTGACCCCCCACACAATGAACTACAGCTTGGAACATAAGTTAAGCTGGCCTGATGCTGCACTGGACTGTGCTCTAACATGGAGTGGAAACTCTGGGCAATGGCTTTAATCCTGGCTTGACTGAAGACACAGCTGGACTTCTTCCTTGGTGATTGGAGGAAGAAGGGACCTTGGAAACTCTGGGATTTAATTTCACTCAAATAAATACCACTAATTTTCCAATGCTAGTCTTAGAAAGAAAATTCATTTTCTCTTGACATTGCAAGAAACCCAACAGGTGGGGGACAGGGAGAGCTCCCCACTGATAACAAGACTACCAGGTTGGCTATTGTGGCTGCCTTGTGCAGTTCGTTAAAAAGCAAACATCAATATGATTAACTTGTCCAAAAAATTGTCATTATTTTACTGATAAAAATACTCCTGATTTATGGCTTGATATAGAGAGGAACCTCCTCCCCAATCCTCATAAAATAAGAAAGTGAATTCTCAAATATAACTAAAAAATTAGTTAATTATGGAGAAGCACAGAAAACCAACTTTTGGCCTCCATTCTCCTGCTGCAAAATGAAGTTGCCTAGATTAAATGTTGACCCCTCTAAAAGGAAGAGGGTTTGGAAAAATGATATTCCATATTATTAATTACATATAGATGGTTGTTGAATTTGTAGACATGTTTTCTCTTGTTCATGCAGTGGTTAAGATATCAACTTTTAATACATAGAGAAAGCAATAAAATCCATTTGCAAGATTGTAAATAATTTATTCTTTTGGTTTTCAGTTTTTACGAACTGTAATTACCTCTCTGATATCTTGCCCAAAGTTTAACCTAAGAATTTGCTGAACCCAGTATCTGAGATTTTGGGAGACAGTTTTGGAAGAAAATTTTCACTATATAAAGACATCTAAGTTGTAGAACATAAGACAAGTTGGGAAATGTACTAATAGCTGGACAATCAAGAAAGCAGAAATGATGATAATCATTGAGCAACTTTAGTAAAAGGGGAGGAAAAATGATGGCTTGCAGGAGGAAAGAGGGATGAAACCAGTTAACAAAATAGCTTTACCTGAAGTGACTTCATTTAAAAAGAATAAAAGAACTTACCCTTCCCCCTTCTACCAAAGTTTAAAAAATAAAAAGCCCTAGCCACCTACAAACATTCTGGGTAGTCCTAAAGAGTCAATGAACACATCTGGGGATGCAGTGGAAAACCTGGCTTAGGGCTCATTGTCAACAAAGGACGGAGTAGTCAGCTGGAGTTAGTGACTTCCTTAAACAAGGCCAAGCAGGGAGGGGGATGGGACTGCACAGTGCTTCTCAAATAGTATTTCAATCCATGTGGGTCAGAGGGGCTACTGTAGATATAAACCTTCATATATAAACCCTTCTTGTATGAAGTAGCTGCTTGTCCAGTCACATACCATAGTCACACAGACAGGGACACAAAAGCCATTTGTTAATGTTTCAGACGAGGCTGAAGGGGAGGCATGAGAAGGTTGACCCACATTCCTAAGGGAACGCAGCAAACAATTCTTCTCATTCACACCATATTAGTATTGACTGTTTTATTGTAGCTCTGTTATTGTGGCTGTTATTCCTTTAATGACACCATTTTCAAAAGTTTAAAAGTTGACTGCTAATATTTGCTTCATTTTAAATCTTCATGTTAAAGTTTTGGGGGGGGGGGGTGTTTGTGTGTTCAGACACAAGGATGACCGAAGAAGGAAACTAGTTTTTAAATTCCCAAACATGCCCATTTTTTATACACAACATAAGTACATTTGAGAAAATAATCTTCACTGTAAAATAAAGATGGACATATTTGGAGTTTAGCTGTGGTTTAGTGAAAAGAGAGTTTTCAGCTGTGAGCAAACCACTTAATATGGATGAGTTTTCATTTCCTCATCTGCAAAATGGACATAATAATATATATCTCATAGGAATATTGGGTGAATTAGATATAATAATGGATATTATAAAAACTACAGTGTTTTGAAAATGTAAAGTGTCTTTATAGTTCTTATGGGAATGAACTAAACCCAAGACTTCCTCCCTAAGATCCTCAACCTAGTTCATCTGCCACACTGGATTAATGTTAAGTATTTTATTGTAGCCTAGATTTATATTCCTAAATTTAGGTCTAATTATATCAATCTCCTCTCTACAAAAATGCAATAGCTTCCTTTTCATACAGATTAACTTCTAAAACTCTTAGCCTGGAAGGTAAGGTCTTCATTGATCCAACCCCAAACTACTGTTCCAGACTTTTGTTCACTAAGTGCTTTCAAACACCCCTGCTAACATAAACTATACTAAAGTGACTCTGCTCCAATCTTCTTGCCTTGCCTTGATTACACACGGGACTAACAGGACTCCTCCTGGCCTTTGCTCAGCCTAGAATGCCATTCCTTTCACTCAGAAAAAAAAGAAGCAATTTTATCCTTTAAATCCGAGATTACAAATTCACCTCATAAAGCTTCTTTAAACTCCCTAGTCAGAAACAATTGCCTCTTCTCCTGATTTCTTACAGCATAATTCATATAACTTTACTTGACCCTGCTTTAATTCTGTTCAAACCCCCTTGCTGTGAATCTATGATCATCATTACTTATTGAGCATCTATATCTTTATAATGAAGTTTATAATGTAACTAGAGGCCTGATGCACGAAGATTCATGCAAGAATGGGCCTTCCTTATCCTGGCTGCCGGCACTGCCTTCACTCTGGCCTGAGCCGCCTTTCTGCCTGCATATGCAAATTAACCCACCAGCTTTATTGGGTTTATTTGCATACTCACTCCTGATTGGCTGGTGGGCGTCGTGAAGGTATGGTCAATTAGCATGTTTCTCTTTTATTAGTATAGATGCTGTGCATGCTTCAGGTGCAGTGAGGCCCTTTTGGTAAAGCATGGGGAATACTACCATTCTACTTTGTGTTTGGTTAGTTCTTTTTAAAAAAATATTTTTATTGATTTCAGAGAGGAAGGAAGAGAGAGAGAGAGATAGAAACAGCAATGATGAGAGAGAATCACTGATTGGCTGGGGATTGAGCCTGCAAGCTGGGCATGTGCCCTGACCGGGAACCGAGCCATGGCCTCCCGGTTCATAAGTTGACACTCAACCACTGAGCCACGCTGGCCAGGCTGGTTAGTTTTTTATGTCTATTTTCTTCATCAGATGACAAGTATGTTGAGGGTAGGCCTTCTGCTTTATTGATATCTTTGTTCTTTATAGTGATTGGCAAAGAGCCTTGCATGTATTAGTAACAGAAAATGTTAGGTTAAGATACATTTTATGAAGGTTTAGATCTTTTGCTATGAAAAAATGTTAAACAAAGGGCAATAATCAAACCTGATTTAGAAATGAGTGAGTATACTTTGAGAGAAGACATATTTTTGAAAATACTAAATTGGATTTTTAAAATATATATACTTTTATTGATTTCAGGGAGGAAGGGAGAGGGAGAGATAGAAACATCAATGATGAGAGAGAGTCATCCATAGGCTGCCTCCTGCAAGCCCCCTACTGGGGATTGAGCTGAAACCTGGGCCTGTGCCCTGACCAGGAATCAAATCGTGACCTCCTGGTTGATAGGTCAACACTCAACCACTGAGCAACACTGGCAGGACAAAATCAGATTTTATTTTTGCATATGGAAATTGTCTCTGATTTTTCAACTTAATAGATATTTTAAAAGAAATCCCTGTGTTGACTTCTTCTTCTGAAAGTGAAGCCTGTGCTAAGCTTCCATGTGGGTTTTCTGGGAGCAGAGTACTCATAGTGAGCCTTCCTGTCTCCCTGAAACCTCCTGCGACTCTGAATTGTTTCCAGCCAACAATTTAACTGCTTTTTCATTTTGACAAACGAACTTCTCCAGGATATTGCAGTTGAAATATCAGCTGCTGTGTGGCCCATGGCCTTTTATCCACTGAAGTTTCCCATGGCCTTCTGGGTGAATGGAAGTCATCTGAATTAATGATGAGGCCATTCAATTTTACTGGGTAATTAATAAGTGGTGGGGAGGGGGATCCTGGTGATACATATTTGCTTCTTTCTGTATTTACAAGAGAGGAACATAAACCAAAAAAGAAGGATGCTTTGGGCCAACCTATACTAAAGTGAGTCTGGGCCAGTGGTAATGAAGAGATTGGAGTTTTAGAGGGCCTGTATAAACACACATACTGTACCAAGGTAATGAAAAGCTTGGGGCTTTGGAGGGCTTTTGTATAAATACACACACATACACTTTCCTAGTATGTATTTCTTTTTTTAAAAAACTTTATTTTTTAGCATACTGGGGGAAAAACAGCTCAAAACAAACCAACCCCCAAGCAAGCACAAGTGCAGGGAGAACTCTCATACAGTGAGGCTTCAGAATGCAGCTCAAATGGAGAAAACATCTTTTCCAGCAGTACACTGGTTTATTTGGGACAGTAGTCTTCTAAACTTTTAGTGCTGTATATTTCTCTTTTGCACATGAAAAAATAAAATAGTATGAAAAGAGACACTATGAGCCCTGGCTGGGTGGCTAAGTTGGTTGGAGTGTCATTCTGTACACCAAAAAAGATTTGAGGGTTCAATTATAGGTTGGAGTGCATGCCTACGTTGTGGGTTCCCTCCCTGGTTGGGGCCAGAGCAGGAGGCAGACAATCAATGTTTCTCTCTCACATTGATGTTTCTCTCTCTCCCTCCCCCTTCCTCACTCTCTAACCATCAATAAAAACATATCCTCCGGTGAGAATTAAAAAAGAAAAGAAAAGAAACACTATGAAAATTTCTCTTCATCCTAGGTGTTATGGGTGATATGGTGTCCCCCCCCAAAAAGATATGTTGAAGTCTTAATCCCAGTACCTCAGAATGTTCTTATTTAGAAATGTCATTGCAAATGTGATTAGTTAAACAGAGGTGATACTGGAAGAGGGTGGGACCTCAACGCAATATGATTGGTGTCCTTACAGAAGACAGAAAATTTGGACACAGAAAGGAGGGGGAGTGCCATGTGATGACAGAGGCAGAGATTGGAGTGATGTAGCTGCAGACCAAGGAACACTAAGGATTGACAGCCACCACTAGAAGATAGGAAGAAGCAAGTTGTGGGCTTGATCCCCAGTGGGGGATGTGCAGGAGGCAGCCAATCAATGATTCTCTCTCATCATTGATGTTTCTATCTCTCTTTCCCTCTCCCTTCTTCTCTGAAATCAATAAAGATATATTTAAAAAAATCAGTGTGTTTGATTTTTGAATAGATAGTACTTTCACTTGGGTTAAAAAAAATACACAGAAAGTTATAAAGTGAAGAAAGTCTCTCTCTTATTCCATTCTTCATCTACTCATTTCCCATCATGACTTACCCTGTCTATCCACCATGCACATATCTTATTAGTTAATTTATACGCATACCTATTATAGATTTTTATTTTCCCCTTACATGATGGGAATCTATTATGCCATTGTTCTTCACTTTGTCTTTTTTTTTTTCTGATAAGAAAAGTACTTTCCAATCATTTTTCTATTAAAATTTCCCTGGCATTATTGTTACTGTTTCATGGTTAAGGAGAGAGGGAAAGAATGGACTTTGTTAGGGTCACCTTCCATTTCAACATCCAAACTGGGCTGACTTTCTAGTGCCTGCACTTCTAGGCTCCTAAATTGTAGAAGAAATATGTCAGTCAAAGTTGGAATGCCTAGAGCACTGCTTCTCACACTGGAAGTTTTAGGTTTAGGGAAATCAGAGTAGCTTGAGACCTAAGCTTCCAGGTGCATGAATTGGCCTTCTGTTCAGAGGGAGTCAGACATCTACATCTCAGCAGTACAGTTATGGTGGGTTTCAGATTTTTGGTTTGAGGAGGAAGAGGAAAATAAAGTATGGGGGTTAGTTAAAAAACATTAACTTTGGAATCAGATGCTTACATTAGAATTTCTGTTACCAGCTGAGTGACTTGGCTTAATTACTAAACTCTATTTCAGATTCATCATCTGTAAAATGAAGGTTATTATGAGGAGTAAAGGTGTTCATTGGCTTGAGTGTTAGTACTCTGTCTGACACTTTAATGTCAAGATGGTGATGAGGAGATGACAGTGAGGCTGATGGAGCAAGATATTAACAGTGCTGCAGGAGAAAACTGAGAGAGCCACTGCTTATGTTGGACCAACGAGAGTGTTTTGTTTTTTCAAATCTGAATGGGTTAGCCTCACTTCAGTAGAGGCTGGAGGGAACTGGGGATGTAGAAGGTGAAAACACATTGGCTGAGGGGAATCTGTGTTCATTTTGACCTCAGTTAACTTATAAAACATGTATGAAATCATATGCATGTAAGTACCAATTACTTTCTGTCATGATTGTTGTCGCTTTTGTAACCACGGCATCTACATTATACTGGGTCACTTGATCTTTGATGTCCCATCACCTCCAATCCATTTTGTACCCACCATCCACTGACAGCTTTGTCAATTGCTGTGCTTGTCTGTATTTTATTCTTTGTTCATATCTTTGCAAACTTCCTTCTTGTCTAGAACTGGTAATGAAGCACTTCATAAGTTCATAAAAATGTTGCCCTAGCTGGTTTGGCTCAGTGGATGGGGAGTCGACCTACAGGGCACATACTCAGGTTGCAGCCTCGATCCCCAGTGGGGGCCATGCAGGAGGCAGCCAATCAATGATTCCCTCTCATCATTGATGTTTCTATCTCTCTCCCTCTCCCTTCCTCTCTGAAATCAATAAAAATATATTTTAAAAAAATAAATGAAAGAAAGCTTTAAAAAAAATGTTGCCATTTAACATCACACTAGCCAAGTGACTGGCAGCTATTGAATTCACAATGTGTATCCTTAGATTTTCAAAAGCATCACTTAGAATTTCAATGCACAATCCCCACTAAAGTTAAGTGTAATTGGAGTTCAAACCCTTGAAAATCCTTATACAAAAGTTCTCCTTGCATGTCTTTTAGGATAAGAGCCCTCTTACTTCACGTATTTGGAAAAATCAACTTAAGGAAAGAACTATAGTAGAATGAGCAACATCATTTGTCTGTTCATTTAACCAATGCTAGACCTCTCAAGAATGATAGCTATATGAAGAAAGCTACTGACATCTCTGATAAATATAATGTATTTATATAATACGTTGTTAAAATAAGCATACTTTTATACTAATCAATATTTTATGGTCTCAGTATAATATGCTTCTGTCCCATCACAAGGTCATAGTCAACACCTTAGGTCTTAAGCCTTACAGTAATGGAGGAATTTTTATGTCAAGTTTATCTCATGAGGTGAGAGCATCCATAAATGGGATAGCAGAGACAATCTGCACAAGACTTGAGCCAAGAAGCTTCCTCTGGGACAATAATAATGAGCCCAGAAGAAATTGAGGCTGGGCAGTAGCCCCCAGCCTCAAGTGCATCTAAGGACAATCCACTCACAGGAAGCAAATATTCTTGGGTAACGTTGTTCAATTGAGTAGATATTATCATCTAGCTTATATTTCCCCATCAACAACACAGGGGTAAAATAAATTTTATCTAAAATTTTTTAAAAGTTGAAGTATTACTGTTGAAAATATCCTTTAGATTGTTAATCTTACAGGAAAAGGAAATGAACTCTGTTGGATCTTCTTATTGAACCCTTTTTTATTTGCTGTGATGATCTTATCTTCTTTTTCCTGTGTTCACAGGTTTTTTCTCCTTGTGGTTACTTTTCTGGAATTTACCAGTAAAACATATTGGATTCACTGATCTAAAATTTGCAGAATATCCGAGAAACCAAGATGGCGGCATAGGTAAGCACCTAAACTGCTGTCTCGCACAACAATTTCAAAACTACAACTAAAAAACAGAACAGACGCCATCCAGAACCACAGGAAAGCTGGCTGAGTGGAAATTCTACAACTAGAAGGAAAGAGAAAAGCTCACGAAGAATTGGAGAAACGGCAAAGGGTTGAGCTACAGCAAAGGGTCTAGAGGAAGGGAGGCTGAGAGCCAGGCTGACTTTCTCTGGCGGGAGGGGGAAGGAAGCCCCCGACTGCACTGAACAGCAGTTCCGACTGCACTGAACCCCAGTTCCGGGCGAAACCCCCTGGACCCAGGCTCATACAGGGGGAGTCTGGACTATCAGGTAGAGAGAAAGGCACTCGGAGACCCGGGGGAGACCTGGGGAAGCCCTGGCAGGCAGGGGTCTGGAGGTGCGCGTGCCAGTGTGCACAAAGACTGCGGAGGTTGCCACAGTCTTTCCCTAGCAGAAGGGAATCAGAAGCTCCTGACTGCACTGAACCCCAGTTCTGACTGCACTGAACCCCAGTTCCAGGCGAGCCCCTGGGGACCCAAGCTCTTACAGGGGGAATCTGGACTCTCGGGCAGAGGCTCGGGAGTCGGGGAGAAGGCAGAAGTCTGGAGGCACACGCACGAATGCGCACAAAGACTGTAGAGGTTGCCACAGGCTTTCCCTAGCAGAAGGGAGTCAGAAGCTCCTGACTGCACTGAACCCCAGTTCTGACTGCACTGAACCCCAGTTCCAGGTGAGTGCCTGGGGACCTTCGCTCTTGGGGGCAGAATCTGGACTCTCGGGCGGAGGCTCGGGAGGTGGGGAAGGCAGAGGTCTGGAGGCGCCCACGCGCGTGAGCACGTGTAAGGGCAGGGCTGACGGGAAGCCAAGACTGTCTGCTCTGCCCTGAGATTCCACCCCATCCAAGCTGAGCACAGAGGCTTTTGCAATTTGGCAAGTCTAATCCTATAAGGCTGTCTCCAGCACCAAACTTCTCCCAGCGTAGACACAGCTAATCCTCAGCCAACTGGCCTGGAGGTCAATTCCTCCCAGTGATACCAACAACAATCAAAACTTAACTACAACAACGCTGTACACACAGTCCACAAAGGGGTGCACCAAGAGTGTCCACCTCAGGTTAACTGGGGAGCCCGACCCACTGGGCCATATAGGAAACCTAGCACACAAAGCTACCTTACCAACTCAGGGAAGCAGTGAAAATGTGGTGACAAAGAAACAGATCACAAATGAAAAAAATGGAGGAAAACAAACGACTGGATATAGAATTCAAAACCACGGTTATAAGGCTTTGCAAGAATATCCTAGAAAAGGCTGGTAAATATAATGAGACCCTCGAAGATATGAAAAAGGACCAACTAGAAATTAAACATACACTGTCTGAAATAAAAAAATATTATACAGAGACCCAATGACAGACTAGAGGAACGCAAGAATCAAGTCAAAGATTTGAAATACAAAGAAGCAAAAAACACTCAACCGGAAAAGCAAAAAGCAAAAAAAATCCAAAAAGTTGAAGATAGTGTAAGAAGCCTCTGGGACAACTTCAAGCATACCAACATCAGAATTATGGGGGTGCCAGAAGAAGAGAGAGAGCAAGATACTGAAAACCTATTTGAAGAAATAATAACTGAAAACTTCCCCCACCTGGTGAAAGAAATAGACTTACAAGTCCAGGAAGCACACAGAACCCCAAACAAAAGGAATCCAAAGAGGGCCACACCAAGACACATCATAATTAAAATGCCAAGAGCAAAAGACAAAGAGAGAATATTAAAAGCAGCAAGAGAAAAACAGTTAATTACCTACAAAGGAGCACCCATACGATTGTCAGCTGATTTCTCAACAGAAACTATGCAGGCCAGACAGGAGTGGCAAGAAATTTTCAGAGTAATGAATAGCAAGAACCTACAACCAAGATTACTCTGCCCAGCAAAGTTATCATTCAGAATTGAAGGGCAGATAAAGAGCTTCACAGATAAGAAAAAGCTAAAGGAGTTCATCACCACCAAACCAGGATTATATGAAATGCTGAAAGGTATTCTTTAAGAAGAGGAAGAAGAAAAAAGTAAAGATAAAAATTATGAACAACAAATACATATCTATCAACAAGTGAATCTAAAAATCAAGTGAATTAAAAACCCGAGGAACAGAATAATCTGGTGAATATAATAGAGTCAGGGGTATAGAAAGGGAGTGGAATGATAATTCTCAGGGGGAAAGGGATATGGGGGGGGGTGCAGGAAGGGACTGGACAAAAATCATACACCTATGGATGAGGACAGTGGTGGGGAGGTGAGGGCAGAAGGTGGGGTGGGAACCGGGTGGAGGGGAGCTATGGGAGGAAAAAGGAGAAACAATTGTAATAATCTGAATAAAGATTTATTTTTAAAAAAATAAAATTTGCAGAATATCAATTTTTTTGGTAAAAACCTAAACTATATTTGATCCGAATTTCCAGAATTTCGTCTGATTTCAACACTCTTCAAAGGCTACCACTGACCTTCTCCTGGAAATTTGTTGCATTACTGTTTCAATCCTCAAAGTTGAATTTCTTTGTTGTTGTTTTTTAAACACAAAACAGATCTCAATGTTTTCCATATAAAGGACACTTTTGATCACAAAGGTCACTCTCTAGGGTATGACAGCAGTAACTACTTTGGAAACCATCAGATAAGTAGGCTTCAAGGTCTTCCAAGAAACCATTATCTTTAGGGTCAACAGCCTTGACCTAAAAATCTCTAAAAAGATGGGATGGAGGAACCAGTAAAATGGACCAGATTTTCTTTAGTGTGGATATGAGCTACTGAAATAGCAGACATTTTCTGGCATCATGCCCTTATGTTGTAAAAGACGTAAAGTCTTTAACATGCAGAAGGGTAAACTAAAACACTGAATTTCTGAACAATAAGCCTTGAGGTACTCTCCTGCCTGAAATGTCACGTCACAGCAATCGACAAAGACATTTATTCTGAACTTAAATTTTCATCAGTGGGATATCACTCTCTTCTGGGCCCTAAAGAAGAAAGCTTTTCAATGTGTTGTTATGGGGCTCAATACCACAGGAGCAATGGAAACTATAGACGTCATCCCTGGGTGAATCAGAAATGACATGAATCACATGCCTCAAGACCTGTTGGAGGAGTTTAGGATCTTGATGGATGAACTACTCAGAGCCTTGGGAAACATAGATAGACGATGAGCCCAATTTCCCCGCCTCAGGCAGAGGGCAGTTGGGCTGTTTCAGCTTGTTCTGACAATGGGGAAAATGTCTCTCCTCATTTTACTGATAATTAGGTGCACGTAAAGCATCTTTAGCTGCTTGTATAACATGGGGGACTGTGATATGGCTGTTATATATGAAGTACACCAAGATGAAACTCCACAGTGCCTCTGCCTGGTGTGCCTTTTGCTCCTCTTTGTACAAATTGTGCTTATTTCTAAAGTACCCCCAATTGCATAATTTCTTTTCTGAGTATTTCAATATCCATTGCTCTTCCCATAGTTTGATCTTTAAAGCTGATTCTTGTGATACTCTCTACCTTGGCTATTTACCTAGTTTGTCTCTCTCTATGCCTCATCTTCCCTAGCCAGTTCACCAGTAGTATCTAGTAGTAGGGATTATGTTTTAATTTAGTTTTTGCTTGTTTTGTTTTCCTTTTAGTGCCTTTCACAATTTACAAATGAATGGAAGAATAGATGTTTGATTTTTCTATGTGGCATCTGTGGAAATTCTAGGTTCTTGTTGATTTGAATCAGTCCCAGCTTTCTTTCATGAGTGTTTCTTAACATGTGAATCCTAGTTTTTTATTCAGAAAATATGAGCATGGTACCTCATTATAGAAATTTCTCCAATATATCAATCTTTATCAAGGGGTTGATCACTGAACAATTTCCAAGTCAGTTGTAATAGCTAATACCCTTCTCCCATGGGAGAAGCATACACAATGGTTCACACTGGTCCCTCCTCTCCTAGTCAGCAGATTGCATTATCATCATCATCTATCAAGGTAAGTTTCCATCAAGAAAAGCCTGAGGTCATCTCCCTTAAAAGAATGTGATACTGCATTGGTTTTTACTGATGCCCTGTCAGCAAAACATGTATTTTCAGTTGTTCCCAGGAATGTTGTTGGTTCTTTTGCTGATCTGGTTTCATTTATGATCAATGGCCCACGACTATCAAGGGTACAGACCAAGTCTGGGGTCTGAAGCTTTGGGTGAGAAACTAAGCGAGGTCTTTACTACTCAGCTGTAATTTGCAGCGGCCTATGTGCAAAGCAGAGATGCTGGCTGCACATGACAATGCAGGAATAGGCCAGGAAAGCTTTTCTTCTTGCCTCACAAGTCTTGAATTCACCTGGCCATGAAAGTACACAGGTGAATAAAGCTTTACACAATGTTTTTTAATCTTGTACAAACCAGAATTCTTTTGAGAGTGAAAGGAGCTAGTAAAACCAATTTTTTAAATGTGTTGAACTACAATAGGAGCAAACTGGGACTGTCCCAGAAGGTATGAAATTTGAAAGTTCTCAACTTTCTCTAAATAGCAACTCATACATGCACATGCTGTCAATATTGTGCATGTTGGTTTTAAGGTTTCATGGAGACCCCCTAAAGCCAATCCAGGGACCCAGTTGTATTAGAGGGAGGGACCAAAGGCTAAAAATTTCTGATTTGGGAAGTCTGTCATTTTCTTTGTGCCAGAAATCCTGCTACTTTAGAGCTTTTATTCATCCTTTTAATGACTTGGCTTTCATTGATGATTACGTGCTAGTTTAAGCATCTTGCTGGATCATGGAGAGACAAGGAACATGAGAGACAAGGATCATGGGGAGACAAGATCATGGTTTGGGAGGGGTGTCATTGTAATGCTTCAATAGGAGCATTAGTAAAGTACCGCCATGGCTTAGATAGAAAATCCTTCCTTATTGGACATCCATCTTAATTTAATTTCTGGATTCTCTTTTTGAACTTATCTTATTGCTGAGGCTAGCAAAGCAGGAAGTGGTATGTGAATTGGGTTTTGAAAGTTTAAATGTAGCTTGCCAGTGATAGAAGACATTAAACTTGTGTAAAGCAACCAATCTTTTGCATTTTTCTCCAGATGCAGAAAAGACAGTAAATTTCACCAGCTTGAAGGCCAATACCATTGCTAGGAAGCATAGGACAGGGGTTAAGAATGCAGTTTATTAGTCTAATGACCAACTGTGATGGTTAGTTTTATGTATCAACTTGGCTAGACCATGGTACCCAGTTATGTAATCAAACACTAATCTGGGTGCTGCTGTGAAGGTGTTTTGTTGATGTGGTTAACATCTATAATCGGTTGACTTGAAGTAAAAGAGATTACGCTGGGCAATGTGGGTGGCCACATCCAATTATTTGAAGCCCTTAAGAGCAAACACTGGGGTTTCCCAGGGAAGAAGAAATTCTGTCTCTAGTCTGTAGCATCAACTGGTGCCTGAATTTCTAGCCTACCAGGCAGGTTTCAAACTTGTCAGCCCCCACAATTTCTTAAAATCTATCTATCTATCTATCTATCTATCTATCTATCTATCTATCTATCTATCTATCTATCTACCTACCTACTATCTATCTGTCTCCCTTGCCTACCTATCTATCATCATCTATCTAATCTTATTGGTCCCGTTTCTCTGGAGAACCCTGGTTGATACACCAGGGTTGAAGCCTATGTTTGAATCATGACTCCCACACTTTGTAGCTGCATGGCTTTAGACAAATTACTTGACTTGCCAACATATTAGTCTCTACACATGCAAAGAGATAATAGTAGTAATTCCTTCATAGGGTTGTTGAGAGGATTAAATGAGTGAATACATCTAAAGCAAAGTGCCTAGCATAAATTAAAGGCTCAGTCTCTTATTTTCCCATTCTAGTTTTAGTTAAACTTTTTTTTTTTTTTTTTTTTTTTTTTTGCCCCAAGTAAATTTGTTTGAGATTTTCTGGGGGAAAAGCATCATACTTGCTTTTAAATGTGACTCAGCACTTTCTATCCTCCATATGAATAGGCAGAGGATTGTTCTGAAGCTGCAACTTAAACAGCAAAGTGGGTCACCCCCAAATGGGCTGAGGAAGTAATTCTGGGGAGCAGAGTCAGGACATGACACTGGTGACTGGGGAGCAGTAATCCCAGATAGATCATTGCAGTGACTCAGGACTCAGGGTACACACTGGGGTTCTGTTTGAATCAAAATACTGTACCCCATGCTCTAATCAGTGTGGCTCAGTTGGTTGAGCATCGCCCATACACCAAGAGGTCACCGGTTTGATTCCCACTCATGCACATGCCTGGGTTTTGGGCTTGATCCCTCAGTAAGGGGCATGCAGGAAACAGCTGATAGATGTTTCTCTCTTTCTCCCTTTCCTTTCCTCTCTCTCTAAAATCAATAAAAAGATATATTAAAAAAAGGGACCCGATGGGTATAACTCAGTGGCTGAGCATCGACCTATGAATGAGGAGGTCACAGTTCGAATCCTGGCCAAGGCACATGCCTGGATTGCAGGCTCAAACCCCAGTAGGGAGTGTGCAGGAGGCAGCTAGTCAATGACTCTCTCTCATCATTGATGTTTCTACCTCTCTCTCTCCCTTCTCCTCTGAAATAAATAATAATAAAAAAGTAAAAGGGACTAAACATTCTTATAATGAAGCATAAGTATGTCGCAAACATTAAAAACAAACAAACATTCTACCCCAGGAAGCAAGATGTGGTGTTCTGAACAGCATCAGGCTCAGACTACATTAAGGTTACTCACCAATGATGGTTCCTTGGCAAAAATGAACTGCTTTACAGAGGTACCCATCTAATATTATGTGCTGTGTTGAGCCATTTAGCATTTTTAGTTGGCAATCTTACTGCATTTGTTTGTGCATGTGCCTGGAGTGCACAGAAGGGTCTGTATGGTGTAAATTAGCTGAATGAAAAAGTCCAGTGTCCAGCCTATAATATCCAGTGCTGTGCCATTCCTGGTGGAGGTGCCCCTCCGGGCAGCCCCAGGTGTGCATGTGTGCAGAGTCAGAGATTTTGTTGGAATAGAACCTTCCTCAGGGGGAGCATCTAAGGAAGCAGCTCAGTGCTGTCCCTGAGTATGTGCGGGCGGGGACGGTGATTAACATAACCCTGGAAGGGCTGGTTGGTTGTTTTTGATGGTGGTGATGTTGGTTTAAGGTTGCCTGAATATAGAATCAGTGAAGCTGTTGATCCCTGGGAAGGGAATGGATGGGGCAACAGTTTTTGGAGGATGGTTTTATATAATAGGAATTAACTTGACAAAAATGAGAAGCATAGATACAAATCATTTGCTCTCTTTCCCAAATGTCTTAAAAAGCATATATACCCAGTAAATAAAAAAACTGAATGATAATTAGTGGGATATTTTTTTTTTTGATGGAAAAAGGGGAAATAAGTCGACTACATGTTTGCTTTATATTTCAGTTTCCCACCGTCTTATAGCCCAGAGGCTGGCCTGACACTACTCAAATATCTGATTGTGGTTTGAAGGTTCCAGTCTGTATGGACCTGGTGGCCACATATTACCCTGGGTCATACTTATGGAGAGTGAGTACAGTTAGGATCAATCTTGGGACAAGTAATGATAATAGGTCTGTGAGTCAAACAGTTCTGGCTCTTCTAGACACATAGTAGGATTGTACTTCCTGGCCTCCTTTAAGTTAATGGGACCATGTGACCATTTCTGGCCAATGAGATGACCTGAGTCACTTGTGAGCTGGACCATATAATCATCTGTGTGATGTCCTCCACTGTTTGGGTTTCCTCTGGAATAGCAACTGGCACTATTTGCCTGAACTAGCCAGTGATCACAACAAAAAGAGCCCTCCTGATGACCAGAAATGGACATATACCATGATCAAGGAATACATTTTTTTAGTCATTTATAGAGATTTTGTAGTTGTTTGTCATGCAGCATAACTCAGTCTCTCCTGATTGATACAGAAACCTGATCACAGTGAGTGATTGAAGGATAGATCAATGATCTATGTCAATCATAGAATGTCTTGCAACCAAACTTTCTTGCATTACCCCTGTTAGATTAGCATCCCTGAAAGCTAATCTAACACACTCCCCAAAACGTCCAGCAGTCCTCTCGTCTACTCAGAATAGAATAGATACTGAACCCCAAACAAGAGCAGACCTCTTCATCTTGTTCTAGAAGTAAATATTTGAGGATTTGCTTGGAATTTGGTTAGGATCTAGAAGCCAGGGTAATTTTAAATTCATTAGTTTTTAGCTTTAGAAGGAATCATTGGAAATCAATCACCCAAAAGTTTAATTTTATTAAGAAGGAGCTCAAAGCTCATAGAAACGAGGAGAGTGTTTTAACCAAGGCCACATAGCTTGCTAGTTAGTGGTAGAGGGGCCCTTGATTACATTTTTCTTAAGTAATAGGGATTATTTATAAAGGTCAAAAAGGGGTCCATTGGATTCTAAGTAAGCTCTGGCAAGCTACAGATGTGCTATTTTTAATAGCTATATAAAATAGTTAAAAAAGATAAAATTAATAATCTACTTTATTTAAACCAGTATATAAAAATAGCATTACATTTCAACATGTAATCAATATAAAATTATTAATGAGATACTTTACTTTTTCATACTAAATCTTCAAAATCTGATGTGTATTTTGCACTTACAGCATGTCTCACTTGGACAAATCACATGTCCAGTGTGTGATAACCATATTTGATCAGTGACCACCAGGTTGACAGCACAGTTGCAAATTCTTGGAGAGCAGGAGATTTCAACTCAGTTTTCTTTGTAAAATGGTGAGTTTTATGTCACACATAATGACAAGCTTCTCAATTTCTTTATCTAGATACTAAACATAATAATGTTGGCCTCTAATCACCTCAAAGCAATGTAAAGGCAGTTAATGAGATAATGTCTGAGTTCAGTAGAAGGTTCTATCTGTCTACGTTAAAGGTACTATTCTCTTTTATGTGTCTGTGGGGAAGTCCCATTAGCACCCATGGGAACTATGCATGTAACTGTAATAGAAAAACAAACATTTCTCACCAGGCAAGGAATAATACTAGGTTACCAGCAGGGATTGGCTTTCCCAGTGTGGGTGGGGACTTTCTGCTGGGAACTGGGAGTTATGAGGTCTTCTTTTGCTACCACCTGGATCATGGCAGGCTGCTGGGTGGTGGAATGGGGAAAAGGAAACCTGGGGGTTAAAGACGACGTCTTTTTTTTTTTTTAAGTAACATTTTAAAATTGATTTTTTAGAGAGAGGTAGGGAGAGAAAGAGAGAGAAAGAAACTCAATGTGAGAGAATAACATCAATTGGTTGCCTCCTGCACATGTCCCAATGAGGTTTCGTGCCCTGACCAGGAATCACACTGCCACTTCTTCGTGTACAGGAAGTTGCTCCAACCAATTGAGCCACACCGGTTGGGGCAAAAATGACATCTTTATATAAAACGAATTAGCTACTTCTCACCAACCCCTTACTGCCAGTCAACTTTTCAAAGTTATGACACATATGCTTCCTGACACCCCCCTCAGAACACAGGTAATAAATTGTTTGTGGCAGGCTGGGGAAGAAAGATTTAGGAAAATACAATGTTTATTATTACTATTTCTAATGATTACTTTTATTTTTTTTAATTTAATAAGTCTTTGTTGTTCAGATTATTACAGTTGTTCCTCTTCTTCCCCCCCATAGCTCCCCTCCACCCGGTTCCCACCCCACCCTCTGCCCTTACTTCCCCCCACTGTCCTCATCCATAGATGTACGCTTTTTGTCCAGTCTCTTCCCACACCTCCCACACCCCTTTCCCCCCCGAGAATTATCTCTAATGATTACTTTTAATTTCATAACCACTCTTTGCCAGGTACTTCGAATGTACCATTTCTCCTCATATCACTGCCCTTATGGGTATTATTATTTCAATTTTATAGATGAAAACACTGTAATCCAGAGCACTTGATAACTTTTTAAGGTGGGAAGAAAAATCATCTGAAACATGGAAATAAGCAAAAGAATGAATCCCTGCGTGTCTTTTCAGTTTCATTGGAAGCATTGTCTAACAAGTCCACCTAAAGATTACTTAATTCTTAGAGAAAGGTATCTTTGATTGACTATTTTATAGGATTAGGGCCCAACTCAGTGAAGTTACAGAATCCAATTTGTTAATTTGCAGATTGCTAAATTACAACTTTTTTTAGTGATGTATAGTTGACTACAATGTCTTATTAGTTTCAGATGTACATCATAGTGAATCATACATTACAAAGTAATCCCCATTATAAGTCTAGTTACCATCTGTCACTATACAAAGGTATTACAATATTATCAAATATACTCCCCATGTTGTATATTACATCCCTATGGCTTATTTATTGTGTAACTGGCAATTTGTACCTCTTAATCTCCTTTACCTAGTTGCTTCAACAGCTCCTTCCCCCACCAGTTTGTTCTCTGGATCTACAAGTTGTTTCTGTTTTGTTTTGTTTGTTTCATTTATAAGATTCCATATATAAGTAAAATTATTACAACTTATTTTTGTCCAGTAGAGATATAAATGAATTCTTTCTATTATAAAAGATAATCTCAAAGGTTGTGGTTTTATTGACCAGAAGGACACTATCCAATTTTGTATCTAATTTAACTAATTTTTGCAGCATTTCTTTCCTGAAGGGGTAAAAAATGTCTATTTTTAGATGCTCTCAGAATTACCTTTACCATCTTATTGGTTCCTTCATTAGTGAGTTAAATCAGTCTTTGATATGTGCTCACTGTATGTTTACATGAGAGTCAATGTAGAACCTATGAAAGGCCTAAGATTTCACCTGTCTTGCAAACAAGTTAGCCTGCCACAGTTTCATGGGTGCTAGCAGAATATACAAGATTTCTGGGTCAGAAAAAAAAGGGACTTTATGATTATGCTATAGTAAGTGGCATGCATCAGTATATTTGTGCCAGTAGTTACCCGGGCCCCCAAGTTCCACAGAAATGGCATGTGTTATACTAAGCATGGAAACCTGAACCTTTTATAATGCCAGTAAGTCTGCCCTCCCTTTTCTCCAGAGGCAGACACTATCTCTATCTTCCAAGGCTATTTGCTGTGGAATTGCCCTTGCATCACAGTCTGGAATGAAGGACAGCTTGTGCTTTGCTTGTAAGATATGTAGGAAATTGTTTCCCACTAGTCAAATTTTTAAATTTGAAAAATTATACTTTGATGAAAGTCTCATGGCCAGTAAATGGCTGAGTCTGGATTCTTCCTGGCTGCAAAGCTTGGGCTAAATCCCATGACATTTGACTGACTATTGAACTCCCACTACTGTTAGCTTTTTGGGTCTCTTCCATCCTAGAGTGGAAGTGGTCTTGGTCTGGAAATGGTGTATCAAAGCATGAAGAGATGAAAATTAGTTTTATTACAAAAGTACTATCTGTCTTGAGATGCTCCAAACACTCATTCTGATGAAACTTTAGGACTCTAAAAACCAAGAAAACTTTAGGCAATTAAAACACTAGTCTGTGATAAATTTAAGAGCAGGCAGCTAGCATAGTGTCTGGTTTCTTGTAGGTGTTCAACAAAATTTTTATTGAATTAAGGAAGTATAGGAAGGAGAAGCACTTCTATTTACTCTTTTCTTATTTAACTTCTCTTTGTGTTTTTTTTTTCTTCTTTTCCTCTTTAAGCAAACAACGCAGATAGCTGTTGAACTCATTTAAGTCCTTCGCTTTAGCTGCTTGTTCCAGTAACTTATTCCATGATTATGTAAAAATATTTGGCTCATGCTTTCTTTTTTATTTACAGTTTCCTGAGTTTTCAGCCATGTCTCTGCTTGCTCATTCTCTTTCCCATGCACATCCCTACCCTGCCTACGAGTGTGAAATGGCAACGTGCTGATGGATGTAAACTCAATATGTGGGTTTTTGAAAGAATTGCTTTGATTTCTGGACAGTCATCCCAGGCTGCTGTCCCCAGGTTGGCATAGGTGAACTGCTTAGCCTGCAGCTCGGGCCTTTACTCCAGAGACACTCTCTTGCTGTCTGTCTGACCAAATGTCCTCTCTCCTCAGCTGAGCACAGCCCATAAGGTGGGAAAGTGAAATGGGAAGAGATCCACTGAGATTCCAAAGGGGCCTAGAGAAATTAACAAAGACCAGGCTTTGAAGGACACAGTGAGTCCATCTAGTAGCTTAAAGGGACCATTAGGGGAATTAGAGATCTACACTTAATAGGGGATGAGGAAGCCATTTTTGAAGACACCCTTCACTTTTAGAAACAAATATGAATTATTGCTTGAAGAGTTGGGCTTTAGAAGGTAAAGTCCATTTCTATGTCCATTTCTCAACCTAAACAAATGTTGATATACAGACATTTTCTGATTTGACAGTAGAATGGCCCAAGGGTCAGGCATAAGTATCCTCCTTTTGGGTGGTTTAAAGGCAAGGAACTGGGATATTAGGCTTTAGGGACTCAACACATGTAAGAGCCACAGTCCCCCTCTTCTGAGTCCCCACACCTCCCTGCTGAGGCCACATGTGAAGCCCCATAGTCTAGATTCACGTTGGTCTCTTTTTTCTGTCTGGTTTAGGAAATGGCCCTTTTCTTGCTTGTTCAGGGGTGGGAAGTGACTTGCATGTGCCAGGAGGGTCATGAGGCTCACTACCTTGATAATATTTTCTCGGGGCCTCCCAAAGGAGAGAGGGCCAGTAACAGGATTTTGGCAGGTTTTGTTCCAATTAGAGCTCTACAGCAGTGGAACAGGCAGCCTGTCTAGTCTGAAATTGTCCAAGCTGCAGATGGCTTTGTGCATGATGTGAAAGACTGGCCTCAGTCTTATAAGGGATTGCTTATAAGGTCTTCTCTAAAAGTAAGACAGTGTGGTGCATTGATGAAAGCAGAGGCTGAAGCCAGGCTTTCTGGATTTGAATTCTATTACTTATAATCTGTGCTGTGTAACCTTAGGCAAAGCTCTGTGCCTCTGTTTTCTCATCTGTAAAATAGGTATGCTAATAGCAGTATCTATTTCATAGGTGCTGTCCTGCTTCATGGGTTTTTATAAGAAATGAGTTAATACATGCAGAGTGTATAAAACAATACTTGGCCCAGTGTTGTGATTGGTAAATGTTAGCTATTATTATTAACTGTTTAATAGCCTTTCTCTCTCAAAGAAATTACTCTGAGTCTTCCTCCACCTCCTGATAATTGGTGGGGCACCATCAGCTTTTCCCCCTACATTGATGGGAACTGGGTGGGACAGTAGAGAAAGAAGGAGGAAGCAAAGATGTGATGCAACAGCAGGAAGTTATGAGAAAATTAGCTCAAACCTCCTACATAGTGTAAGTCACAGCTGCAATCATTGTTCTTGTTTATGGCAGCAAATGCAGAAGAAGCAAGGAGATGGTAAATAGGCAGGGTCACCTTCACTCATCATCCCAAGAAGCTCAAATATTATTAGTGAGGAGACAATAAAATACCAAGAAGATAACAATGTTTTCAAGCTGATTAAAGTCTCTAACCTTTCCTGAGTGCAGCAACTCTTGCAGGTCAGTTAAAACACTGCGTAGGAGAGAGGGTACTTAATAATTGCTGGTCCCTCTCCCTGTGCTGGTCCCGCCCCCTGTGCTGATTTGTCCTCCATTGCCATTTCCCAATTAGCTTTCTTTTACCGATTCCAGGGATGCAATTTCAAAATCTCCCCAATTCCCTCAAATCTGTTGCCCCCTGACCACTCTTCACAGATCCTATCATTGTCCTCTTACAGGATAGCTATTAAGTGCCCCTACCTTCAAACCTGACTTTCCCATGCTATCACTTGTTAATCCATTTCTCTCGTGTCTAAGAGAAATGGTGTGTCCCCTCCTCTCGAAGGCAAACTCTCTGCTAATTGGGCACTGTTTCTCCATCCTATCCGCCCCTTCTGTTACCTTCACTCCCTCCTTGTGTTTATAGCTACAGTGCTATTTTCTGAATATTCTATTGCTCCCTCTCCTTTAGATTCTTCCACTTAACCAAGTAGTGTCAATATTGCTTTAAACTTAATCTTTCACCCCACCCACCATCCTATTTCCAGATACTACTGTTTTTCTCCCATCCACATTGCTACATTTTGTGAAAGAGGATGCCTTTTCTCTTCTTGCTCTGTATGCTTTTCTTGGGTGATTTCATCAGTTTCCATAGCTTTGACCAACATTGATGTCTCCAGTTGTGGCTTCTCCTTGTTATCTACTCCTGAACTTCCTTACCACTGCCAACTTCAGGTGTTCCAAATGAAGCACATTGTTCCTTTCCTAACCAGCTTGCCTTCCTCCTGGCCCCTCTTCCATTTTGGATAATGCCGTCACCACCTAGGCAGTCTCTCCAACCAGAACCCTCAGTGTCATCCTTATTCATTCCCTCCCTCAGCCTCCACATCTCATGAGTCACAAAAGATTTTACTGGAAGATAATTCACAGCTCACACTTGTTGATTCCTCTTAGACGTGTTTTTCAAATCTGAATTCCTATGCCCCCTTCCAGTGATTGTCTTTGGTCAGATCCTCACCTTTTGCCTGAATTATTCCACCAGTCCAGATGGTCTATTCCTTGCACCAGCCTTGCACCTTCCAGTCCATTCTCCAATCTTTTGTCAGTATAACTTATTTAAAATAGAAGTCCTTAAAACCTCTATGGGTTCTCTGATGCTCTTCAAAGTAAAGTCCAAACTCCTTGAGTTCTTAATATGGCCAACAAAGTTATATTCCCCTACAATCACTTGGACAGACTTCTGCAGTTTTGTTTGCAGAAGTTCTGGGACAAGTGCCCACACTCCAGGCAATTTCTAAACGGCAATTTTCTTTCTTTTTTTTTCCCTAAATAGCAATTTTCACTTGATTAGTATTAGCTAGTGGTAGATAGATGCAGGCCACAGAAATCAATGCTTTCTCTCCTGAAAATTATAAATGTTTGGTTATACTAAGTCTAAATGAAATTTTTATCAGTAATAAGAACTTCGATGATCATTGCAATGATTCTTCAAATTTCTGTTTTGTGAAGTAAATGAGTCAACTAAAAGATCTATAGGAAATGTATTCTAAGTTAGGTATCAGAAGATAGCTAACCTAAAGAGCTGGGAGACACAGTGATCATCTTCAGTTGCTCACAGATGCTCTGTAAGATGAACATATGTGAGAATGGTGTTGGCAGTACTGCAAGGCTGGCTGTGCTCTGGTTACATATAAAGGTGGGTGGGGAGGGTGGCAAGGAAGATCTTTTTAGGGAAGGGACAGAGACAGTTGAGGGTTGGGCTGAGAAATGAGGACATTACTCAGAGTTCTTAGTTTGGGGATGGCATAGTAAAAGCTTTGAACCAGGAACCAAAGTGTGCCAGTGCACTGATCTATGTGCCTGGAGAGACTGATCAAGGGAGGAGAAGTGGAGGATGAGGAGAAGTAGCCAGTAGCTCCATCACTAGGGACTTGTAGGCTATAAGGACCTTGAATTTTATTCTAAGTGCAGAGGGAAACCACTGGAGAGAGTTGAACAGGGGAACAAGATGATCTAATTTATAGTTTTAAAAATTTCTATGGCTGCTCTGTAGGCAACATTCTGTTGAGGAGAAAGGGGGATGTATTAAGACCAGCTGCTTGGCTATTATAGAGTAGAAGTGAAAGCTGTCCTAGGTTTGTGGTCTGAGCAACTGAGTGATTTGTAGGGTTATTTTCTGAGATAAGAAAATTAGGGGAAGAGGTGATTTAGATTGGGAAATTAAGACCTCTGCTTTGATATTTTCAGTGAAGACATTGAGTATTGGATAGAGAGATACAGTAGTCTTGAATATAAGAGAAAACTCAGAGCTGGAGACACACTTTGGGAGTCACTGGTGTGGTAGATGACATTTAAAGCCATGGGTCAAGAAGAGATCACCTGAGGAAGGAGGTGCTCACCCTGACTGTGTGAGGATGAAGAGCCTGCAACGTAGACTGAGAAGGTATAACCAATGAATAGGAGGAAACCCAGATGGATATGATGTTCCCAACCATAATGTTTCATGAAGGAGAAGGTGGCTAGCTGTGCCAAATCCTGTAGAGACCTCCAGTAAAATAAAGACAGAAAATTGACTACTAGATTTGACATTATAACTTTAACAAGAACAGCTATCATTGAATGACGATGAAATTCTGAATGAAATTGTTAAAGAGAGAATGGGATGTAAAGAAGTGGAGACAAGTATAGGTAATTTTTTCAAATTTTATTGCAAAAGAGAGAAAAATATGGGAATGTGGGGTCAGGGTGGAATTGTTAAAGAGGGAAACTTTTAGAACATTTAAACATACAGATGAAAGCTGGGTAGAAGAAAGAAAAAATAGGTGATCAGAAGAAAAAGGAGATAAAAGTTGCCAAACCCTTAAGTAGGCAAGCAGCATGGGCACAAAAGAACAAGCTAACAATGGGCCTTAGGAGGTAGAAAATAGAAAAAGAATAGTTGAGGTTGCAGGTAGGCTTGTAGAATTTGGTTATGGAAAAGCAAGATTCATCTCTTCTTATTGTTTCTATTTTCTCTGAGAAATAAAGCAGTGTCATCAAAGAGTAAGTAAGGTGGATGTCTTTGAACATTTTGGGAAGAGAGGAAAAGAAGTGAAATAGTCATTTTGGAGGATGAAAATTGACTGGACCTTAGTATTGTTAGGAAGTTTTGAAAAGCCACTTGCGATTTTTGTTCATAAATTTAAAATACAATCTAAATTAAAAACCAAACATGTTATTACATTTGTGTGCTTTCCACTGGTCATGTTCAGCTGGAAGGCAGATGCTGAGCAGATGGAGGCTGGGGTTTAACCAGGTTTGGGAGTTTTGCCAAGTGATTCTAGACTGGAAGAAGAGGGAGTTGAGAGTGTGTGCAAGAGGGAGAATATTTAAACATGGTAAGTAGGAAAATGCACACTTTATGGGGCTGATGGAAAATAAATGATTTGATCGAGTAAATAGACGTGGTGTCAATGTGGGTCTAAGACTTGTGGACTTTTTCTCTTATATTTTGTTCATTTTTTTCTT
This sequence comes from Corynorhinus townsendii, assembly GCA_026230045.1. NCBI lineage: Eukaryota > Metazoa > Chordata > Mammalia > Chiroptera > Vespertilionidae > Corynorhinus > Corynorhinus townsendii. The sequence goes on along the minus strand of JAPDVU010000002.1, from coordinate 134,813,929 downwards.
TGTTCATGCTTCCATTTGAAAAGAATTCTGAATTTCTAAGACCAAGGTCATTTCCTCCATGAAATCATCCCCATAACTCTGCTCTTAATTGATGTTTCCTTTCCCTGGACTCCTGTTACATCTTATTACATACATTGTATTCACAGGTATTTATGAATAACTACCAAGAGTGATTCACTATTATAAGTACTGGAAGCATAAACTTGAGCAAATGCAGATGCATACCTGTGCCCTCATGGATGTATGGTCTATTATAGATTGACACATGTTACATATTTCAGGTAAACTGCATCGCACAAGAGTTAAAAGTTCTGAAAAATTTTAGGTGTGATGGGTATATCTTTACAAGTAGATTGTAAGCTTCTAAGAAACAGGAGTTTGTACCACACCAATATCAGGGGCTAAATAAACACTATTGATACCTTGAAGAATTCATGTTTCCATTACTTTGAAGATGTTCCCTTCAAAGCTCTGTAGGAAAAGTAGTGGAGAGAAGAAGGCACTAAGAAATACTTTCCTGGGGGACAGAAATTTAAATGTATTATCTCTATCAAGTTTGGGAAAACCTGGAACAATTATGGAGTAACAATGTCATGAAATCCTGGCTGCTTCCTTGACATAATAAACCCTTGTGTTTGTCCCATGGTTTTTAGGACCATATGTTTCTGGTAACCCATCATCTATGTCCTGCAAGTCTCTTCCCACATTTAAATTAATTATCTTGAAAGGCTAAACTGTAAGTGTGACAGTCAGATCTAAGTAGGAGGAAATAAACTAATCTCAAAATTGCAGTCACCCCAAATTGTTGGAAGATTTGATGCTTAAAGAGATGATAACTACTTACCAGGTAGGGACCAATGTGTTCAAATCAAACACAGCTTTCTCTTCACCAGATGTGCACATTTATCAGGGACTTTGTGCTAATGAATCAAAGAGGTCCTAGAATAGCACATGTGTTTTCTCCTCAAGGACAGCCCACGTTTACAATACACTTTTATAATTGTTTACAGATAGCCCAGCCAGATGGATTAACTGTTTTACATAATATCCTAATTGTTTTACATAATATTATGTAATTCTGTCAATGATTAAGATGCATTTCAGGACACAATTCAATATAGAAAGTTTGAATGTAAGCCCAACATTATGAGAGATTATGAGAGATTAGGAAGTATAGGAATGCCAAGTGGAAGGACTCAGGATCCTGTTATTCCTTTGTGCCAGATACAACTGATCAGTGATATCTAGTTTTTAGTTGTTGTTCAAACAGAACATCTGTATCTGCAATTGGATTTTGGAAGTAAATTGATAGATTAGATGCTGTGATGTGCCTGAATGCTGGGTTGTAGGATGATCATCTGAAATCATATAATCTGGTATATCCCAAAGCCTTGATTCTACTGCCATAGACCCCAGTTTGGTGTATGATTGCTCTATTTAAAAAACATTAGATTGAAATGTTACATTCAGCTTTCTGTCACTACGATGTATTATATAGAGTTGCACTTATGGATTTGTCTTAGTGGTTGGGGTTTTCTGTAAGAAACCATCCCACTGTCTCAACAAGGCCTACTTCGCCTTTCAGCTTGTAAGCACACATTCCAGGAAAGATGGAGTGAAGCTAGAAGTCATGAGTGTGCTCACACCCAACACTGACTGCTGTGGGGAGCACAGCAGACTGACAAGTGTCACCGACTTGCTATCTCTCTGATATTCCCAGATCATAACACAAAAAGTGTACAGGGTGCCCGGACAGTCTTGCTCAGTGGTTGAGCATTGACCTATGAACCAGGAGGTCACAGTTAGATTCCCAGTTAGGGCACATGCCAGGGTTTCAGGATCGATCCCCAGTGGAGGGCATGCAGGAGGAAGCCAATCAATGATTTTTTCTCATCATTGATGTTTCTATCTTTCCCTCTTCCTTACTCTCTGAAATCAATATATATATATACACATATATATATATTAAATGTGTTTAAAAGGGTTTCTGTAACTTACAAGATGAGATGATGCCAATGAGAATCTTTACATCCAGAGAGAGCTTGAAATCAATGATATTTGGTATATTGCTTTGGGCTGCTCTAACAAAGTACTACAGGTGGGGTGACTTAAATGTCAGAAATTTATTTTTACACATTTCTAGAGTCTGGAAGTCAGAAACAAAGGTGCTGGCAGGACTGATTTCTTCCTTGCTTTGTAGATGCCACCTTCTTGCTGTGTCCTCATGTGGTCTTTTCTCTGTGGTTGCATTCTAATCTCCTCTTCTTATAAAGACACCAGTCAGATTGGTTTAGGGTCCACCCCAATGACCTAATTTAACCTTATTATCTCTTGAAAGATGCTGCCTCTAAATAAGGTCACTTTTTGAGGTACTGGTGATTATTGACTTCAGCGTACAAATTTTGAAGGAAACAATTCAGCTCATAACACCTGGAGAATGTTGGAAATGGGTACTTCTTTAAGAGATCCACTAATTTAGGTCCTGGAGTAAAACCACATAGTGCTACAGCAATTCCATTTTGGGAAGTATACCCGAAGACAACAAAAACACGATGTCGACGAGATATCTGCACTGAACCCTCATGTTTATAGTAGTTTTATTAACAATAGCTAAGACATGAAAACAATCCAAGTGTCCATCAAGGGATGAATGGATAATGGGTAACGAAGATGCTTTATATATATAAAGAATTATCAAATGAAGAATCATTCAGTCAGAAAAACAAGGTAATCCTGTCAATTTCAACACCGTGGCTAGGCCCTCAGGGCATTATGCTAAGTGAAATCAGTTAGACAGAGAATGACAAGTACTGTATGATTTCACTTATATGTAGAATCTCAAAAAACACACATAAAGCCTCACAGAAAAAAAGGTCAGATTTGTGGTTACCAGAGGCAGGGGATGGGAGAATGAACATAGTCTAAGGTACAAACTTCCAGTTATATGATAAATAAATACTAGGGATATAATGTACAACATTGTTGTATGATGTATAGAAAGTTGTTAAGAGAGTAGATTCTGAGTCCTCATTACAAGGAAAAAACTTTTTTTCTTCCTTTTTGGTATCTAACCGAGATGGATGTTAAATAAACTTATTGTGGTAATCATTTCATGATATACCCAAGTCAAATCATTATGGTGTACACCTTAAACTTATATAGTGATGTATGTTAATTATCTCAGTAAAACTGGACAGAAACAAAAGCCACATTGATTCCATGAAGAGAAACAATTAATTATCTAAGCTCTAATTGTAGGAGTGTTAGTTACCCCAAGGCCTCAGAGGTCTGATCTGAAATATGGTGTTAATAATACTTGTTTTATTGTTGTTGTTAATCCTCACCCGAGGGTATTTTTTTCATAATTTTTTAGAGAGAGTGGAAGTGGATGGGGAGAGAGAGAGAGGGAGAGAGAAAACTCAATGTGAGAGAGACACATTGATTGATTGCCTCCCACATACGCTCCTACTGGGACCTGCAACTCAGGTATGTGCTCTTGACCAGGAATCAAACCCGGGACCCTTTGGTGAATGGGCTGACGCTCTACCACTGAGCCACATTGGCCAGGGCAATAAAACTTGTTTTAATTCCTTTTTCTGGTGCCCCATCTAATGGGATATTGGCTAAGAAAGTCACTTGAAAATATAAACTACTATACACAGAAATATATTAATATTGGTAATAATACTAATAAAATTATGAAACACCTATCTCTGGAGTATTCCTGCCAAGGTTACCTTACTAGAAAAAGGGTCTGGCTGCTGTCTCTTTTCTACATAAAGAATCAGCATTCATTATTGAATGACGGCAGCCTTATCTACCATTTATGTCTGATACAATTTCTTAAGTGAAAATGTCCAAATAAAAAAGAAGGAAAAGCCCTAGCTGGTTTTGCTCAGTGGATAGAGTGTTAGCCTGAGGACTGATGGGTCACAATTTCAATTCCAGTAAATGGCACATACCTTGGTTGAAGGTTCATCACTGCCCTGTTGGTTGGAGATCGATGTTTCTTTCTCTTTGTCTTTTCCCCTTCCTTCCACTCTCTCTAAAAATCAATGGAAAAAAAATCAATGAAAAAAGTATCCTCTGTTGAGGATTACCATAAAAGGAGGACAGAATAGGTAATGAACTTCTTTGTCTTTTTCTTTATTTTGCTTTCTTTTTTAAAAATTTAATAAATCTTTATTGTTCAGATTATTACAATTGTTTCTCCTTCCCCCCCCCTCCACAGCTCCACTCCACCCAGTTCCCACCCCACCCTCTGCCCTTACCTCCCCCACACTGTCCTCTTCCATAGGTGTATGATTTTTGTCCAGTCTCTTCCCACACGCCACCCCCCCACACACACCCTTTTCCCCCTGAGAATTATCAATCCACTCCCATTCTATGCTGTTGATTCTATTATATTCACCAGTTTATTCTGTTCCTCAGATTTTTAATTCACTTGATTTTTAGGTTCACTTGTTGATAGATATGTATTTGTTGTTCATAATTTTTATCTTTACTTTTTTCTTCTTCTTTCTCTTCTTAAAGAATACCTTTCAACATTTCATATAATACTGGTTTGGTGGTGATGAACTCCTTTAGCTTTTTCTTATCTGTGAAGCTCTTTATCTGCCCTTCAATTCTGAATGATAACTTTGCTGGGTAGAGTAATCTTGGTTGTAGGTTCTTGCTATTCATCACTTTGAATATTTCTTGCCACTCCCATCTGGCCTGCATAGTTTCTGTTGAGAAATCAGCTGACAATCATATGGGTGCTCCCTTGTAGGTAATTAACTGTTTTTCTCTTGCTGCTTTTAATATTCTCTCTTTGTCTTTTGCTCTTGGCATTTTAATTATGATGTGTTTTGGTGTGGTCCTCTTTGGATTCCTTTTGTTTGGGGTTCTGTGTGCTTCCTGGACTTGTAAGTCTGTTTCTTTCACCAGGTGGGGGAAGTTTTCAGTTATTATTTCTTCAAATATGTTTTCAGTATCTTGCTCTCTCTCTTCCTCTGGCACCCCCATAATTCGGATGTTGGTATGCTTGAAGTTGTCCCAGAGGCTCCTTACACTATCTTCAAATTTTTGGATTCTTTTTTCTTTTTGCTGTCCCGGTTGAGTGTTTTTTACTTCTTTGTATTTCAAATCTTTGACTTGATTCTTGCGTTCCTCTAGTCTGCTGTTGGGTCTCTGTATAATATTTTTTTTATTTCAGTCAGTGTATGTTTAATTTCTAGCTGATTCTTTTTCATATTCTTGAGGGTCTCGTTAAATTTATCAGCCTTTTCTAGGAAATTCTTGAAAAACCTTATAACCATGGTTTTGAACTCTATATCCAGTCATTTGTTTTCCTCCATTTCTTTCATTTGTGATCTGTTTCTTTGTCTCCGCATTTTCACTGCTTCCCTGAGTTAGCTTTGTGTGTTAGGTGTCCTATATGGCCCAGTGGGTTGGCCTCCCAAGTTACCTGAGGTGGACACTCTTGGTGCACCCCTTTGTGGACTGTGTGTATAGCCTTGTTGTAGTTAAGTCTTGATTGTTGTTGGTGTCACTGGGAGGAATTGACCTCCAGGCCAATTGGCTGTGAGGACCCGCTGTGTCTATAATGGAAGAACTGCTGTGCTGGAGACATGCTTATGGGGCAGGACTTGTTTCAGTGGGACTTTGGTGCTCACTGAGTCTGCCTCTTGAATGTGTCACTTATGGATGTGAATAGTTGAAATCTGGTGTCACCTCACACTGACCACTAGATACACTAGCTTCTGGATCTCCAATGGGGTGCAGGTCAGCTACTGTCTGAGGCCACCCAGCAGGAGTTACAGTGCGAACTACAATTTTCTCCTCTTTGCTTGGGGTTTGGAGGTTTTGGAGCTGTCTGACCAGAGCTGCAGTTTGTTAGGTTAAGCTGCGATAGGGCAGGCCATTTATATGCAAAAGCTGCTGTGTAGAGCTTGGGTGGGTTTTTAGATTGTGCGGGGCGGGGTCTCAGGAAGTCACTAGGTTAGGGCGTGGCAAACAGCGATGGCTGCCAGTCAGCCACCTCTGTGTCTCCGTGTTCCCAAGTCCCTGCATTTCCAAGTCCCCGCATCCCACACCCCAACGCAGTAAACAATGATTCCTGGGTGCACCTCTGCAAGAAAGTCACCCTCACTTTCCGACCCGATGGCAGACAGTCCAGCTTCTCCCGTAGGAGTTTGGGTCCCCAGCGTCTCCCCAGAAACTGCAGTTCAGAGTAATTGGGAGCTTGTCTCCCTTTGGGTTGAAAGAAGCAGCACATCCAGATATCCGCCGCCAGCCCGATTCGCACACCTCCGTACCTCAGCTTTTCAGTGCACGTCTCAATGCTCTTTTCTCTTTCCTTCTAGTTGTAGAACTTCAACTCAGCCAGCTTTCCCATGGTTCTGGGTGATGGATGTTTTGGCTTTTAGTTGTAGTTTTGAAATTGTTGTGCGAGGCAGCAGTTTAGGTGTTTACCTGTGCCACCATCTTGGTTTCCCTCCTTTATTTTGCTTTCTTGTTGGTCATTATTTCTTTTCCCACTTTGATTTGCTTCCTATAAATCATTTTTGGGATATTTTGGGTGTAGAAGTTTCCTAAGCTCATGAGTGATAGCCATTATTATTAATTTTTTTACTTGTACAATATACTTCTGTTAGAGGTATAGTCTATGCAAATGAACAATAATCTCATTTACTGTGAATCTATTACTAACTATGGAGCATATGAAAGAAAAGAAGAAAACTTAAGCTTGTTTTACATGAGCCAATGCTAGTCATGGGTGAATAGATTTCAATTCATTGGAAAAAAGAACTTTCTAGCAGTCAGAATATAGAAAATAGAATGAAATTCTTTCCTGGAAGAATCTGGTGAAAAAGTCTTCTTCTAAGCTGGACATCTGTGAACCTATGCTCTTACAGTGGCTAGTGTTTCAAAGAAGCTAATTGAGAACACAGCCTGGAGTGGCCTTGTCACACACCCATGCTAAAACCATTAGTAGTGCTTGGAGTGGCTAGTATTGATCTGAAGAGTTTGGCTAAGTCTTGGAGTCACTCTGGGATATTATGGGTTGAGTGAGTACTGGATACATAGAATGGTGAAAATTGGGAGATGGGGTGTGATCACAGTGTTATAGTCACTAATGTGAGAGACATATTTTCTAGAATCAGTAAGCAGGAGTGTCAGGAAAACACAAATATTGCCTACATACAAAATTAATCCCCTGGCTCCTTTAAAAAGTAAGATTTTATGTAAAACCAACGTGGTTGATGCTCAACCACTGAGCCATGCCAGCTGGGCATTAATGCCTCTTTCTAATCAATTTCTAACTAATCAAAATTTCAATTACACCCTTTTGGTAATCTCTTTACTTTCACCTCCTTTGATAAATACTGGATATACTTTATCATCCTTAAACTTTTAACTCCTATTTTTAGCTCTGCATTTCTACCTGGCCCTATTATCTCTTAGATGTCTCACCATGAAATTGGCTAGGTCAGAGTTTATCAGGCATCTCTTATTTATCTTCAGAGCTCCACCCAATTCCACTCTTATCTCTTTCTCTATCTAGATACACCCTTCTCACCACTCCCCTTTCATCCTCCAATCCTCATTCCTGACTCCTAGTTTATCCCCTTTCCCATCATTGTTATAATATCTCTTTCTAGTTGGGACTTTAGCTTAAACATTAATAAAATGAGTGTATGTCAAGATACAGCTTTTTAAAGTCCCCCAAAGCACAGACCATGCAGATTTAAGCAAAAGATGTTGTGTTTATGACATCATCTACTTTAGCTTTCCTGATTCTGTCTCAATGTCATCTGGGCAATTCTTCACATCTCTTCAGACATTTTATGTAATTTGAATCCATCTACACATTGTTTGCCACCTCCTCTTTTCATCTAGCATGCTAACAACATAATCTTTTACAGTGTAGTTTTAGGCGTTTCATAGTTTTTCCTGTATATATCTAGCATTTAAAAATTTTAATTGACCCACTATTATTGTACCTTTATGTTGCCTTCCATTTTTTTCTTACTATAAATTACTCTGCTGTGAACATCTTTGTGGCTAAATCATAATGCATTTTTCACGTTACTTTCATACAGCAAGTTCCTAGGAGTGGAATTTCTGGCTCAATTTATATGCTTATGTTTAAGATTATAGACAAAGACTGCCTAAATTACCTTTTGGAAAGATTTCCACCTTAGTGGAAGAAAGAGAAAGGTTCCTGTAAATAAGAATGGTATCATCCCTCCTAACTGGGCATTAATTAGTCATGGGGTCCTTTATCACTCTCAGTTGATTCATATGTAAAGTCAAGGTGAGCTCAAAGATCTTACTCTGTCTGTCATTCTATTATGCTGCTTTCACACTGTGGGGATAATTGCACTCTTGAATATTCTCTGGCTTGTCAAAAGAGAATGTTCTCAAAAGGGACCTGAGGTAGCTGAGCCTTAAAACTGAGGAGTGGCCGAAACAAACATAAGGGTTGTCTTGGGAGAAAGAAAGAACTTACCATGACTTCTCTTTGACTTTGCCCTCTTTAAGAATTGTTCTTTGTGGCACTAAATACTTAACAAAATTGCCTTCCTCATGTCTGCATTTCAGTGGTTAATGCTGATCTTGCCTATTATTAAGATTCTCATTGAAGAGTTATAATTATTCCCATTGTGCAGAAGAAGAAACAGGATGCAGAAGACTGGCCACTTGCTCAGCCTTAGAGAATGAGTCGGAGGTTAGAGAGGAAAGTGCTGGACTTTCACCTTGGGACTATGCACACAAAGCTAGTCCTCAGTACAGAGAATGCTGTGCCTCAGCATACTATTTTGGGTCTATCCAAGAAGTTTACGAGGAACAGTGGATTAAAGTCTTCCAGAACACACTCCTCCAAAGGACCCGAGGCTATCAGCAGCAGGGCACTCTTTTCCTGGTTCTGACTCTTTTCCTTTCTTTTCTTTTGTTGTTTTTTTTTTGGACTCTTTTTCTTACCCTGGCAATAGGTATTCAAATCATCAGGGTATCCCTGCAAAAGGATGAAACTTGGTAAACGTACCTGTGAACTCAGACATGAGCTGGTAGTAATAAATTTAAAAAGATTGATGAAATGGCAGTATCAAGGGCAGACATAAATGTAATTTGGCTTACTTAACATGTTTTATTGAGCAGCAGGTATGTGAAGGTTCCATGAGGGCAGTACCCAGAGCAGTAACTGGCTCACACAGTTTGACGTGTTGAATGCCAGGATCCCAAGGTACAAATATAAACAAGCTATGAGATCTTCCCTCAAGCAGCCCACAGTCCAGCAGAGGAGACAGGCAAGAAAACAAATAGCAGCAAAATCATAAATTGAAATTTATACAAATACCAAAGTAGCACAGGGGAGGGAGGGATTAGCTTGTAAATTGTACTAGAATAAAACTTCAAAGTCTGCAGTGTCTGATGGATTGCAGGTGCAAGCCCCTTGTAGAACAGATGGACTTCTACACTTTCCTCTAACAAGAATTTGTAGTATCAAAGCCTATACGGTTTCATTATAAAACTGAATGTATGTACATTAAAATCACATTTGATATTTCAAGCCATTAAATTACCTACTTGTGTTCCACAACCCCCCCTTTCTTAGCAAAGTAAAAAAAAAGTCTTAACTGAATAGTCACATTGGATTGAAGAGTCGTTTGTTTCTAACAAATTGACACTTCATTATTTGCCATTGGGAGCAAATGTGCAACTCCCTTTGATTACTCAGAGCTTGTTACGCAGAACAATAAGGAGGCGGCTGCATGAGAATGAGCAGGCTCCTCTAGACTGGAGAAAATGCAGAAGTACTGCAGAGGCTGAGTCTAATTGTTTCAGTAAATGAAGCTGGGGGTGGGGCATGCTTACCGGAATATATGACTGAACAGACTTGAAAATTATGTAAAAGCAGCTTTGGGATTATGTGTATTGAGAACTTTCTAGTTTTTAAATTCTGTAACAGTGAATTTCAGGGTATCAGATTTCTGCATAACCAAGTGTATATGTGAGAGCTGCATATACAAATTCACTTCCTATTTCCTAAATGATTTGTGACATTTAGGAGAACTCTATGGGAGATTAATACTAGAAAATTCTTTTTATCTGTGTAGAAGAAACACACTATATAATGTTCATGTTCATTATGACAAAGTTTCTTTGTAGAAATGGTTGAGAAATCTAAGGTTGAGAACAGCAGATGTTCTCTATATTGAACCATCAAGAGCTGTACTGAAGAAATTAATCTACCAAAAGAATCAAGATTGTAGAGAAGGTGGTAGGGAGGATTTGCATTTGAAAAGAACTCTGTAATATTTCTGATTTTATTTAGCTCAATAAAGCTTCAAACATTCAAAGATTTGCCTGATTCTTTTGGAATGCCAGGTAGAAGAATTAATTTATTAATGGTTGGAATATTTTTAGAATAAATGCTTTTATTATGAAACTGCTATTCCAAAAGATGTTTAAAACTGAGTGTGAAAGGAATTAGTTCTACATTTATAAATACATATGCAAATTTCAGGGAAAAGTAAGAATCATGAGCGCTGCTGTATCTTACTTTAGAAACTTCATTTCCCCCAAATAAAATGGGTTCTTGAAAACCAGTACAACCCATTATAGTCCATAAAAATGTGTGCAAGTTCTTCTCTCCTAAATGCCATGAAGCTCCTGAGAAGTATTCTCCTAAATTTACCTCAGACTGAACGAGGCACAAAAGAGGAAGTGACTCACATGGCATCACAAACAAGGCAATTATCAAAGCAGGAAAGGGGACAACTGTACCAGAACGGTCCCACACTAACCTTTAGAGGGAAGAAGGTCCCTCACTCCACTCAGACCACTTCATACCTACTAGATTGTACTAGACGTTGTGCAGGACAATATGCGGGTGGTGGGATTTGGCTTTGAATGTTTCTAGATAGTTTTGTGGGAAAGAAACCCCAGTTGTTGAGCTTTTACATACTTACTTTTCGTTTCAGAAATAGAAATATATTCAGGAAGACTGGACCCATGGAAACTACTGTCCAGTTTCTTTACTTACCTTTTTGAGTGCTTCCAGAATTTCTGAAACGAGAACCCCTGCCCTTTATATTTTAATCAGATCTTGCAGAGTTGGCCTGAGAATGTCTGCCAGCAGCTGATTGAGAAGGGGGTCCAATTCTGAACATGTTTACTCTGGTTTGTGACTCAGTTGGATTAAAGCCACACAGCAAAAATAAGATCTGAATCTTGCCGATTAAGAGACTTCCTGTAATTTCTCAAGCAATAAATAAATATTTTTTTAAATATGTTTTTATTAATTTCAGAGAGGAGGGGGAGAGAGAGAGAAAGAAACATCAATGAAGAGAGAGGATCACTGATTGCGCTGCCTTCCTCTTGGGATCGAGCCCACAACCCAGGCATGTTCCCTGACAGGGCATCAAACCGTGAGCTCCGGGTTCCTGGATCAACACTCAACCACCGAGACACACCAGCTGGGCTTAAGAAATAAGTATTTAATTAGTATTGGTATTGGTCACTTTCAGAATCCCACAGACCAAGCATTTGTAGGCAGGGACTGCATCTGTCCTTATTTATTGATGTCCTGAGTCTGGCACAGTGATTGGCACATAAGTGCTAGTTAACTGAATGAATTTGTGCAAGTATGAATGAATAAATGACTGAGTGCATTTACTTATATGTTCCCTCAGGCTTTGCAACTCTGGTACCAAGTACAATGCCTGCCATGTATTAGGCAATCAATGAAAGGTTCTGTTAAGTGGGTTAATGAATCTGAGAACGCATTCATTAACTTGCCTAAGTATTCCATTTGCAACCCTTTGAAATTATCCACTAGGACAGTCATCTTTGCTCAATTAAACAAAGTACCATATGAAAAATTTTAATTGTTACGCTCTTTCTATAGTTCACTCTGCAGAGGGTCTACTGAAGATGGCAGTCCCATGTTTCTGCTTAGCACACCTGTGCAGGTGGCATGGTTTTCAAGCAGATGGATCCAGAGAGAAGTGTCTGTGCTATAATTAGGCTACAAGAGAGGTTAGTATGTCGGAACTTTAAAGTAACTGGTTAACAAGAGCTCTGGCCAGCTCCAGTATTGCCTCCTGATCAGGTTTCTCCTTCTTACAGCCCCTTTCTGCTCTGATGGAAAAAATTTGGGAGGCAAAGAAGGAGCTGAAGAGGGGAAGCAGATATTCTAACACAGCCCTACAGCTAATGCTAAGTGAGGGAAAGGCTAAGAGCACTTCTTCCTGGTGATCTCATTTAATATTCACGGAACCCTCTGAAGTAGGTTTACTATTATTCCCATTTTACAGGGAACTGAGGCCCTGAGGTGTTAAGAAATTGCCCCAGATTAAACAGCTAGCAGATGGCAGAACTAAGATTCTAACTCAGGAAGTTTGACTCTCGTTGTTAACCACTTTTAACCATCATATGCTAATTTAAGTGTTTTCTTTACTTGGCAAATCTTCATTTATAGAATTTAGAATAAGGCAAGGATTTACTGTAATAGGATGCTCCATTTATACTTAAAAAAAAGTAGGTGTTCTTATCTATAAAACAAATCCCTTAGGAGAGTATCTTAGAGACCATACAAAAAATCTTTAGTTAAAAAAGTATCCCGATGCCTATTTCTGAATACTTTAACAGCATCCTAAAATACATGGTCCTGGCCTGTGACAATAAAATCAACTGTCCCAGGGTCTTGCAAAGTAAGATGTTTCCCATCCGTCAGCCCTTTAGGGATGGGATTAGCTGAGAAGAGTCAAGTGTGCCACGCTGGGGTCATTTGGGATATTGTTTGGCTTCTACTGGGCACTGCTCTCTTTTTTCACCCTGATATGCATTGAGAATGCAATACAGTTGGTACACTCCAGTAATGAGAGCAAACTGAGGGCCCGATATTAGACACCACCGGAATAGGTATGCACTTGAACGAAGCGCTTCAATTTAGGTTGCTGTATTACACTTGTTTTGGCTTCCGTTTTTATTTTATGCTTGAAATGTAGGATAAGATTGCTTCTGTTTCCGTTTTTTAGTTACTTCTTTGACCATGTTTGGTTTGGCAGTTAAGAAAAAAATCAACAGAAGGATTACATTTCAATGGCACAACACCTAATCCTCAGGCAAATGATTTGTCCACGCTTAATATAAAGTACTTAGGATGTATTGTTTGATGTAAGCACTAGTTCTAATAAAATGGTGCCTGAGGTACAGTTCTTTAACGTGTAATACCCTGTTTGTGTTGGCCTGTACACATCGGATGTGAAGCCATTATGATAAAATATATCCTCTTTAGCCTGACAAAAATGAAAATCAGAGTCCAGGACCCATACCAAGTGGGGAGAGATGCTATAAAACACTCAGCCCCTTGTAATATTTGGAGTTGGCACAGTGGACAAGGCAGTTAGCACTTCTCTAGTGGAAACTTCCCAACTGTCTTGGAGGAGTGTCAGTTCAATCACTGAAGGCACTTCATTCGAATCTAACATTGTGCTGAACCCAAGTACATTTAGCTGCTGTGTTTGTGAAGTTTTGATAATTGAGAAGGAGCAGCTGCATCAAAATAGTTGATTTCAAGCACAAAGGAAGGTTAAAGGAAGCACATACAATTCAGCCTTCCTTGGATAGCAATCTGCTCTCAAATATCCACTTGCTATAACCTTTTCTCCAGGACCCCGTGCTGCTTAGAAGCATGCAAGGTTAATAATAGCAGGCAAAAAATGCTAGGCATTTCAAGACGCAACATTCATCTTACCGTTCCGCTAATGCGGGGATGACAGAAAGTCACTTTCAACCTCCTTTCCTGCTGCTTATATTACCTGCGTGTTGTGAGATACTCCTCCAGGTATTGGAGAATGATCACTGTTCATATGGTGTTATAAGAAAGATAGGCATATTGTCCATTATCCTCATCTGATTTAATGCTCATAAATCAGCAAAAACTCCACCTCAATCCACTTCTTTCAGTCTCTGAAGAACAGAGGCTCAGTAATAGCTCCATTCACAGTTCATCTGGCAGCTCACTCCCAGAACAGTGGTGATCGAGAGCCGTCTCTATAATTGTAGTTTTAGCCAAAGGATGAAAAACCACAGGGTCTGAACGGAAGGTTCCTGTCTTATCCCGTCTCTTTGAGAGTCGCAGGAGAGGTGAAATTTTAAATGAGGTGTTGTTTTTGATTTGGATTGTAGTTTTAATGTCTATAGTCTATGGGAAAAGACTCATTCAAAGAGCAAGATTCGAAGTTGTTTTTGGCTTAGATTTTTTACTTTGAGGGGCTTTACAAATACATCAAGTACTTGAACCCATGAAGGTATCTTCCCTTTGACTCAAAATCTGCAAGTGAAAATGAAAACAGAAAACCTTTCTATGCTTCAGTTACTGGTGCTGCTTAGTCATCACAGCACCCTTAGGAACCTGGGCTGGTCCTTACTGAGAGCCACAGGGACCAACATGACCCCAGCGCACACCGTGACTTCCACTCCAGAGTGAGTCATGTGTCCCGGACATTGCGAAGTGGGCAGTGAGGTCAGTCAGAGGCCGCCTCACAGCTCTCCTCTGCTGTCCTGGGACCTCTGCCTGGCGGAAGAACGCTTCCAGTTAATTGAGGGAAGCTCTGGGAAGAATGGCTGGCTCATCCTCGAACTCTACTTATAGTGCCAGAACTAGCGCTAGAAACCAGAGCCCAGGACTCACTTGAGCCGGTTGAGTGCATTCAGGTACTGAGACCAGACCAGGAACTATGTCCAGTGCTTTCCAGGGCCTTTGCCAGCCTGGACTAGTGAGATTTCATGAGAAGGTCTCTTTCCAGGTCAGAGTCCTACCCATGGGAATGAAGCTGGAAGCAGATTTTACGTGAGATATAGAATTAGGATTGGAATTAGAAGGAAAATAAGGAAACTTTTTAGCGATTGGAAAAGAGGCCCTCTTTTGCTCCTGCAAAACTTCTCTCCAATCAAATCCTAAATGCTTTTCTATCCTGCCTTTTTAAAAAATGTTTGGTCTGATATCCAGCAGTGAGGCCCAGGAGATTCTCCTCCATCATCTTCCTGCCCTACCCCAGGCATGAGTGCTTACATTCACCCTAGAGTTCAACCTTTTTTTCAATAGGCTTCAAGACTTCATGCTAATTCTTTTGTTGACTCAGAACTTGGTTATTCCACATACACTACCTCAGTTAAAGGAAGAAAGGGGTAGGTTGGGTTTAGGCATCTTTTACTGCACAGAGATTTCTTTCTTTCTTTTTTTCCCCCCATTACAAATGGCATTTAAAAAACAAAGTTTTTATTTTTAAAACTCCTTCAGAGTGGTATGAAGGGGACTTACTCTTTTATCCAGCTACCTGGGACAGTGCCTATTATTAGCATCAAGACCCCTATTATATAAGCATCAGATTAAAAGCCACATGTGTAGCTATTCTTTATTAGAAAAAAAAAAAAAAAAAGGCTTACCTGCTATATTCAGAATCCCCTTTCATAGGGAAGGAGGAATTGGCTGTCTAGGATATGATTAATAAGTAAAAAAAATAAAAAAAAAATACAGTCAGAAAACTGATATAATACTAACTGTACTTAGAATTATTTTGGTTATTGATATAAAATGTTGTTGCTATTTATATTTATTAACTTCTGACTTACTTTCAGTCTCAGATAGTATCATTTTTGATTCTAGAATTTTCAAATAGATTCAAGATTCTCTTTTGGGTGACTATATTCTGAGGGCCAGCTCTCATCAGGAATTCTCTGCCATCAGTAATCTCCTCAGTTCAAAAGTTACTGCTGCAGCCTCTAAGAGGGAGGGTGGCGAGAGATGGAACCCCAGACCCACTCTCTGATAAGAATGTGCTAGGGCCCGAGGGTGCTGGTCCTCTGAAGAATTCCATTTGTTTGATCCTGTTCCCACAGCTTTTCTCATGCCCCTTGTAGAGGACTGAATAGACATGGTTTCCAGTTTGTTCCATTTTAATAAGGGAGAAACTTTAAGTCTGGAGAAGACTTTTACAAGGTCACTCAGAAATCTGTTGAACCTAAGTGAAGGGCAAAGCAGGGGAAACGGTCCCACACTGGGTGGGAGGTGGAGTGGGTGTGGGACTGGATTATGGAGGAAACTCAGGTTGCTACATAAGGCCTCTTGGCTCCAAATATGTGAGAATGTGTACAGTTGACCCTTGAACAACATGGGTTTGAACTTATATGTGATTTTTCCCCAATAAATACATATAATACTCTACCTGTATTTTCCTTATGATTTTCTTAAAAACATTTTCTTTCTCTAGCTTACTTTATTCTAAGAATACAGTATATAAGACATATAACATAGCAAATAGGTGCTAATCGACAGTATGTGATTAGTAAGGCTTCTAGTCAACAATAGGCTGTCAGTAGTTAAGTTTCTGTCGAATTAGAAGTTCCAGGAGGATTTTGATTTTGTGAAGGTTCAAGGGTTAACTGTAATTTCACAATACCAAGAGAGATGTTAGATAGATAAGAAAGTATTTTTAGCCCAGAGGCCTTGTGTTCCAGTCAGCAACAATGAGTGCATCAGTTTCACCCCTAACTTATTTTGATTGAACTACTAGAGGTTCAGTGCATGAAACTTGTGCATGGGTAGGGTCCCTAGGCCTGGCTGGCAATCAGGGCCAATCAGGGCCTTCCTTCCTCTGGTTGTCTGCTGCTGGCTGGGACTTCCTTTGTTCCACACCGCTCCCTGGTGGCCAGTGCATGTCATAGCGAGTGGTTGAATTCCCAGTTGGTCGAACTCCCGAGGTGACAATTTGCATATTAGCCTTTTATTATATAGGAAGTTTCAGATTTATTGGTTTTAGTAACACTAGATAAGCAGAACTGAATGCTTGAAATGTAGAAGAAACTAATCTTAGTTGTTCTTCAGGGAAATCTTACTATTTGTTTTTCCTTCATTGTCTCTAAACTCCCCTGTCCACTTCCCTCCTTCCCCCTGGCCACCACTCTAGTCCAGGGTGCCATCATTTCTCTGAACCTCTCTGCAGAAGTGTCCCAGGTACTCCCCCATTCTCCATCCTGCATTGCTCGCAATCTCCACAACTGCAACCAGAGTGCTCTGCAGACAAGAAACCTGTAATTTTAAAACATTTTATTTATTTATTGATTTGAGAGAGAGAGAAAGGAAGAGAGAAGCACCAATTTTGCCATTTCACTTATTTATGCATTTATTGCTTGCTTCTTGTGTGTGCTCTGACCTGAAATTGAACCCACAACCTTGGCATAATGGGATGACATTCTAATGAACTGAGCTAGCTGGCCAGGGCCAATAAACCTGCATCTTTAACACACCTGGCTAGAACCCTTTTTTGATGTTTCTGACTGTCCTTAGGACAAAACTTAAAAATCGTCGCAATTTGTACAAGTGCTGCACTTGGTGGTCCCAGTGACTCTCCTGTCTCTGGGAACTGGTCTTCCACACACGTCAGGTCCCTGCTATGGAATCCTTCTGCAACCTTGAGAAAGGAATATAGCTCATTTATTTCCACCTGCTTGGAGCACATGTAGTCTAGTCATTTTTCTTGACATGGCTTAAAGGGAACTTCTGCACTCAAGTCTTGCAGGATACCCCTACCCAGACCACAATAGTTCCTGTAGTTACAAGTTTCCATGGAGCTCTATGTTGGTTGATTGTGAATGAGAACAGGAGCCACACCTGTTCTGTTCATTGCAAGCACCCATTCATTATGTGTTGGTTCATGGCAAGTGCTCAGTAAAAGTTATGAATTAGTATGATGTTCAAAGGCCTAGTGGCCACAGGTTCTTTGTAAATTTGGCATCCTTTATGTTAAAGAAGATTCCGTTCTTCTGTCTGAAAAGCAAGTTTACCTCACAGAGATCCAAGGATGACTTGGAATTCCCCTTCCCCAGTGTTTTCATGGTAAAGAATGAGAAATAGCCTAATTAGATAAAATAAACAGTTGTCCCTTTGATGTCCCTCCCCATATGCAAATAAGTTTCAGATGGGAGAAAGCCAAAAGGCAAAACACAAATTCCAGTTTGTTTGGCCTCCCCTAATTAGGAGATTATAACAGCATTCTTTATTTTTATTGTTATTATGATTCAAAATGAACAAAACATCAGCATTGATCCTGGCATGTAAAGAATGTGGGCTGGTTTGGGAGACTTAATTATGTGAACACAATAGGTCACCAGTGAGGGGATGGGTAGGTTAACAGAACCCCCTAAAAAGTTAAGTAACTTGTGAAATAAATGTAGAAAGGTATGCTTAGTCATCATCTCCTTCACAATTACTTCGACCTTTCTATCTGGTGAGAAATGTATTTGTTCCCAGGGAGCTGCAGAGGGAGAGCTGCAGGTAAATGCACGGAGTCCTCCTCTCAGCCCTCACAGTGACGTGGGGGAATCAGGCAAGCGCAGCGGTCGGCAAACTCATTAGTCAATAGAAACGATTGAAATTTCTTTTGAGAGCTGAAAACCGACTTTTGCACATGGGCCACGAAGTTTCAATCGCACTGTACGTGCACGCCCGCACGTAGTATTTTGTGCAAGAGCCACACTCAAGGGGCCAAAGAGTCGCATGTGGCTCGTGAGCCACAGTTTGCTGACCACTGGGCAAGCGCATTCGTGTGTGTGATGTGTGCTAGGACAGAGGTAGTGCAGAAAAGACATGTCTAACAGTCTATCAGGGACAAGTGGCACAGGGTGGGCACAAGTGACTGGAGAAGACTTCCTAGGGGAATTGATATCTAGTTACACCTAAAGGACAAGGGGGGTTTGTGAGACAGGCAGATGGGAGCGCTGTGGCCTTTCGAACGGTATCTTACATAAGGAAATGCGCATATCTGATGCTGCCTGTAATATATCTATTATAACAATACACGAACAACATTCATGAATATGTGATACCTGCAAAATGAATCAGTATGGAAAATCAGCGGCTAGGAGTTGTCTAACATCTCCGAAGCATCTGATGGAGTCCTGAGGGTTGCAGCATGCTTTTCTTCTGTCACCACGCTGACGCCGTGCCAGTGCAGACAGAATGTGATCAAAGGAGATTTTCCAATGAGATTAATCTCACCTTGAAATTCTTCACATGCAGTGCAGGTTACACAGGACAGTCTTGACCTGCCTCCTCCCCAATAAGCTGTCTGATCATCTCTATGTGGTGCAGTCACTATCCTGACTCAGGCCAGCTATGCTGCTGGTCTTCTTCCTAGCAATCCTGGAGGTTATTTGCACCAGACACCTTTCCAACAGGTCACCAGCTGAGACACTTCCAGGTGCCTTTCAATAAGATAAATTGCAAATTAAATAGATATTTCCTGCTGCCTTGTCATTACAGGGATGGGGCAGGATAAAAATACGGAAACTGTGTTTTTTCTCCTGGTGACATTCTTTTGTTGCCATAAAAAGGCACCATTGAAAAGACTGAAGAATATGAAACATGGTATCCAGATCTCTTTTTTGGAAATGCTATAGACTTGAACAATCTGAGGGGAAAAAAAGAAGAAGGGGGGAAGACAGAAGTGAGGGAGGGAAAGAAGTGAGGGCAGCGGTACTCTGAATTTAGAAACCTGGCCTTGCTATCTGGATCTGATTTGGCCTGAGAATGCATCAGATAAAAATAACAAGTCACACAGTAGAGGACAGATCTCCGGCTTCTCCCCTGCCTGGGGCTGCACATGCGCCGTAAGGCCTCTTTGGTCTAGAAGCGCTGAGCAGCATTCCCCAGCAGAAGGCCAGAGTGAGAAAGGGCTTGTGTTTGATGTATGAGCTTTGGCTTGCCATCGTGAGTCACCCCAGAACTAGCTGCAGGCAAAACAAAAATCTTTTGTGATTAATTAGAAAAACTGGACAATTATGAATTGACTGCACACAGCCAGGGTATGGAGTATAAATAGTAATGACTGGCAGAGCCTGATGAACACTCCGTGTTTATGTGAGATCACTGGAGAAAGGCAAAATTTTAGCATGGAATCTGCCTCAATAGGTCGATGTCTGACCTTTGACAATTTGAGGGTCTTGATCAAGATTCCAGCTGACACCTTTAAAAGAGATTCTAGTTCAGTTTTATTTTACACCCCTTAAAACACTGGTCTCTGTGCCAAATTGATTGTTCTTTTTTTTTTTTTTGACCCCAAACATATCCTTTTCAGCAGCTCTGTGAAACTGCTTGCATCTTTGGCTAGCCTCACTGCCAGTACATAGAGTTGTTGGCTGATTATTCTGCCCTTCTAGGGCATTTGTTTCCACTGTTACCCTCAGAGGATCTGAACACAGATATCATTTTTATTCTGAGGCACTTGTTGGTTTTATCTGCAAGGGAAATGAATGAACTGTTTTATCACAGGAAGGAGAGACCAGAATATTATAGTGAGTTATTCGATTCATGATTTATTCTGTTTGGGGAAGGTAAAGTGGGAAGGTCTACGCACCACAAAGTTGAATAAGACTAAAAAAAACCCCCTGTGTGTGAACATTCTATTTTTTGGCATGATGTAATCCTGCTTTATTCCTCACAACACACAGAATGAGCACAATCTACACTGTGGAGCTAGGAAAGATTCTTTCTTTTAAAGAAGTTCACATGAGAAATAATTAAACCCTGACAGTGCCTGCAAATGTCAAA
Organism: Corynorhinus townsendii; assembly: GCA_026230045.1. Lineage (NCBI taxonomy): Eukaryota > Metazoa > Chordata > Mammalia > Chiroptera > Vespertilionidae > Corynorhinus > Corynorhinus townsendii. Next base: position 134,793,324 of record JAPDVU010000002.1, on the reverse strand, counting down.
ATACAAATTTCCTCCAGTGATCACTTTTTACCCACCAGGGTAAGCAACTTTCCTTTGTCCTGGGGCAACAGTGTGAAGCACAACAAAATGCCATCTTGCTGCTCTCTCCTCAGCACCTACCACACTTTGATAAAACATCTTCCAGACCTTTGAAATTTGGTTTCTGCCAGGCAATTAACTCGTCTTAACGTGCATTCTTTGCATCCAAGTGCCTTTGCTGGCGCTCTGTTTGCACTCGCTGGCATTCACATTGTTTTCTATTATTATTCAAGCAGAGCCACCTCAGTAGTAAACCCATTGACCATTCAATCAGTGCAGTAGCTGCTGCGGATAATTAAAAGTTCCCAACCTCTTGCCCCAAGGCCAGGCTAGAGCCAGTCAGAGAGGAGCCAGGTCCTGGCTGCTCGGGGACCAATCGATCAGCTGATTAACCCTTCTTACTGATTGGTTAGAGCTGATTGCATCTCCAGTAAAGAAATCTCCCCTGGCCCTCAGGCACAAAAGGCAGCTATACATTCAGGATGGCTGAGAGAGCGGCCTCAGCAGTCAGTGTCCACACACAAAGTAGAGGGAGGAAAAGAGAACTCCTAATACACCCTTTTCAAGATTTTATCTCCTCACTCCTGTTTTCCCCTGGACTATCTCTGATTTTATTTCTAGAGAGAAAAGCTGTTTCAGCCTCAGGAGTGATGGGAAAGAGTCTCAGCATCGCAGTTACTACTATTTAGCTCTCGAAAAGGTGGGTTCTTTTCAACCACAGTGTCCCCAAGTGCCCCCTTGCAAAGTGAAGGAGGTCAGAAAACACTGAAGACACAGCTTAAATAAGTGGGACTCTCTCTTAGAAGATTGCTCTGGGGCCGGTCAACCTTGGCAGGGTTTGTATATGCCGACTAGTAAATATTTACCTTTGGAATGGACATACAATCTGTTTTCAATCGTGCTTGCCACTTGGCACTGTGAGAAAAAGATACTGTATGGGAACAGAGGCATTTAAAAAAATGACTGCCCTGTGTTGTCTTTGAAGGGAGTAGTGAGATGCTATCAGACAGGTGTGGTGGACTGGGCCATAATGCGCAGCTCCCCCAGTTTTCTTAAAGACTGATATATGCAGATTCGGTAGGAAAGCCCAGCAAGGAGAGTCTCTTGTGAAAGCTAGGCTCTGCAGGTCCCAGGCTTATCATCCTATCAGTGGCAGAGGGGAGAAAAGCTGCATTTTGCAAAGCGCACATGGCAAATACTATCCCTGCCTCCATCTTCAAGAAGGCCAAGCTCCCACTGACGTCAAAGGCAGGTGGTGTGTGGGCTGAGGCCACATGTCAAATGGAAAATGTGGCAGGCAGGTTGGGAAACAAATGTTTTCCAGAATGCTCGTGATTTGCCCTTATTTGGGGATACTTATTGGTGGGACTGCAAGAACAGAAACCGCTGAGGTATTTCCAGGAACCCAGACATTATTCACCTCACAGCAAAGTTGGTGGTAGCAGATATATCTTGGATTCTAAGAGGGCTAGTTACAAAAGAGGTGGCGGTGCTCCATGAGCCCTCCTCAGAGCGGGGCTGAGGGGCTGCGCCCTCTGGGAGTTGTCACAGGCATGGAGCTCTCCACTTTGAGGTGTCTGCCTCTGCACAGTGGCTGAGGGTAAGCAGGTGGAAACAAGATGGAAAAGAGCTTCAAGGTCCTGAAAGGAAGGAAAAATATTGTAGGAACACCAAAAGTGAGTTATATTTCACTTTGAGAAGGACCAAAATAATCAATAATATGACCCTGGATATATTTATTAACATCTTAATGACCTCAGTCTTCTTGTCTTAAAGTAAGTTTATTAGCTCTCTCTCTCTCATACACATGCACCATTTTTCTTTAATGGACTCAGCTATTTAATTTATTCTCAAAAATACATTTGTGAAATCAAAGTAGAATTTTAAAACTTATGTGTAAACCAGAGCTGTCTGCCATTAGAGGAGAAGAAAACACTGGCAAACCTAGGGGGCATGAGATAATCGCATGGGTCCTGCTAACGCCATCACTGTTAGTTAAGAACCTAATTACAAGCCACTGCTAAATATAATGTAGAAAATAATACGAATACCTATTTTTGGTCTGTGGGAAGCTTCTAGTCTGATATGTGTAGTTAATGTTACTTATTAAAATGCTCATGATGCAACTGGGAATTTAAAATGTTTTGAATAAAGTGTTTCTACTTGAAACTACTTTTCTATGTAAGATTTCTGTGCACAGAGAGAAAAGGTATAAAATAGGTATTAGAAGAGAAATGGATAAGGTGGTGCTTGTTAATTTTTTGTGGTTGGAAAAAATGGACTATATTTGGGAAAGTGGGTTATTTATGATACATAGTGTAACTCAAAATCCATTGACATACTCTATGGTTTTGATACTGTTCAGAAACTCCCCCATGGCAGTATTCATTGTGCATAATTTTTGCATTATTCCATAATTTCTCTTTTATCAGAATTTCAATCAGGGCAGGCGATACTTAAGTGGAAGGAAGATGCGCCCTCCCATCTTGAGGAAGAGAAATGCAGCCCACAGTGGCTTCTGAGTTCCCAGCCATGTCCCCAAACAGTGTCCACGGTGAGTGCGCACCGGGCCCCAGACTAAAAACAGGCGGGATTCCTGGGAGGGCAGCACTGTAATTGGAAACTCTGATTAGCCATTTTCTCGGTGGTAAAACGGAGACCACAAAACACAACTACTCACTCATCAGACTGCCTCGCAGCGGCAGCTCTTCTTCAGGATATGTTCATTTTTCAAAGAAAGCTGACAGAAATCACTGACTCTATTTGGTGAATTAAGTGAATGTGATTGATTTTCTTTTAGTGATTCTGCTTATAAAACATTTTTGAGTCTTGCTTAGAAATTCCCCAATGGTTAACAACCTGGATATGGAGGTTGGGGGAGTTTTATAAACACCTGAAACAGATACCAGTTCAGTGTGCCTCGCCTCACTCTTTTTTCTTTCTTTTCTTTTTTTTTTTTCATTGATTTTTAAATTTATTTTTTTTAAATTTAACAAATCTTTATTGTTCAGATTATTACAATTGTTCCTCTTTTTTCCCCCCATAGCTCCCCTCCACCCGGTTCCCACCCCTTCTCTGCCCTTACCTCCCCATCACTGTCCTCATTCATAGGTGTACAATTTTTGTCCAGTCTCTTCCCACACCCCCACACCCCTTCCCCCCTGAGAATTGTCAGTTCACTCCCTTTCTATGCCCCTGATTCTATTATACTCACCAGTTTATTCTGTTCATTAGATTTTTATTTATTTTTAATTTTTTTAATTTTTAAAACTTTCTTTATTGATTAAGGTATCACATATTTGTGTTCATCCCCCCATTCCCCTCCTGAACCCTTCCCCACACATGCCCTCACCCCCCTGTTGTCCGTGGTCACTGGTTAAGCTTATATGCATGCATGCAAGTCCTTTGGTTGATTTCTCCCTCACTCTTTTTTCTTTTTGAAGGATTTATAGAGCACCCAATAATCAGCACAACTGAATATCAAAGTTCACTTTATGTAGAAGTCAAGGAAACCAAACAAGCTTACTTGCCATCTTTTTTCAGTGCCAACTTCATGCTCACATTGATTTATTCAGTAGAAAAGAAATGCAAGCAGTCACATGATGGATGTTAGGAACACTACACGCCAACATTCAACAACATTTTTCCAAAGCTTCAGATATAGGACATTAAAAAGAAAGAGTGAGCCCACGTACACATTTTTGTTTGTTAATCCTCACCCGAGGATATTTTTCCATTGATTTTCAGAGAGAATGGAAAGGAGGGGGAGAGACAGAGAGAAACATCGATGTGAGAGAGACACATTGATCTGTTGCCTCCTGTATGCTCCTGTGCGAGGATTGAACCTGTGACCTGTTATATGCCCTGACCAGGAATAGAACCCACAACCTTTTGGTGCACGGACAATGCTCCAACTGACTGAGCCACCCGGCCAGGGCTGTACACATTTTCTTAAACACAGGCCGAATGCTGTGTTTGGCTTTTGCTGTCTCAGGCTGCTTAGGAATTCCTAATGAGTAAACCATAGTGTTTAAGAGTAAAATATGGTTATGGCTCTTAAATGCGGGCTACATTTAACAACCGTATATTGATTTTTTTCTTGCAATTTTATTTCCATGAGCATTTCTGGTATCTTAATTAGTAGCCTCTTAGAGAGAGATTTAACATTCTCTTTATCAGGATTTGGCTTCTATGATACAGCTTCTCAGGGGAGAGGAAGTTCTAGACTTGCAGTTGGGGTGAAGAGGGAGAGGGTCTGCACTCTGTGCGTGCATTTACCCATGCACACGACAGGCAGCCCTCCCTCCCTCACCCTGCCAACACAATTAAGACAAAATAGTGTTGGTGAACCCAATGACAAAACTCAACAATTTCCAATTGCACACTCACCCTGTAACGGGAAAGAACTGCTTACCCCATGTTCCTTATTAAACTGAAGTATTTTATTTAATGAGCATGACTCATGCAAGGTGTTCCCATAAATCATCGGCTGGTTTACAAACTCAATAACTAGGCTTCCTGCTATAACTAGGCTGTGCACACCTTAAATTATTAACACGCCAGGGCCTTAAGGCAGATCTTTGATGATGATGATATAAACACTGTGAAGACAAGGTGCTCTCTCAGCAAAAGATTATTGACTCTAATTACCATTTACCACAGGAAAAAGAAAAGAAAAGACAATAAATATGAGGAAGAATTGAAATCTAAGATTTAATTTTATGAGGAGCTTTAAACGCCTCCCTCCCAGCATTTCCCCCCTTTTTTCTTTCTGTTTTACTTTTTGTTTGTGGCTGTTGTCCTGACCTTACCACACTGCTGGTGTCTAATGACAGCCCATGGTTGGCTAACCTTAAAAGGATGACAGTTGTTAAGAGGAAGGGAAGGAGGGTAGAGAATGGAAGCAGGAGGGACTCTGCAGTTGATATTATGTAGATTCTCTGAAATGTGACAGAAAAAGGCCAGAGGGGAGAGAAAATGATACATGCTGGAAAAAATCCCAGTTTTAATTGTTTTCACGTATATACATAGTAAAAAGGTTAAAAGATTAATATGCCCAATTCCAGTCATTTTGGCTTAGTAAAGTAGAACTTCAGGTCCGCTTTTCAGAGGGAGTCATTTGCTCTTATTATGTATTTTGGTTTTACTGCATCTTCATTAAATAGTTGTTGGAAAGATGCAAAGAAGTTAAAGCGGTTCAATGATAAGACAGCTTATTAAAAAACAAAAATGGAGCAAAAGCACACATTTTGTAGTCACATGAATAATGTGTGTTTCCTTCCTGGGGATTTGGAAAGTGGGCATACCAGCTTGGAGAGGAAAAGGGAAGGTCTCAGAGAACCTATGGAGTGTCCAGGACAGGACAGGTGGAAGAAAGAGAGGCTCAATTTAGCTTCATGCTGTCAATGGCTTTTTTTGGGTCTTCTCCTGTGGTTTTGCATATTTCTCATTTCAAAGACTATCTGCTGAGGTTGGCCAAATTGTTGCCTCAGATTTCCCCATCACAGGCTCTCCAAGTTGTCATTTAATATTTATTTATGGAATCATCGAATGCTGAAGTTGAAAAGGACTTGGAAATTACCAATGTCTTTTATTTACAGATGTGAAAAGTTTAGCCAAGAAAGGCCAAGTAATTTGGCCAATAATACCTCTCTCAGTCTGTAAAAGTCTGAATGAAGGTGGGAGTCAAACCAGCTCCTTACTGTGTCATAAGGTGGTGTCCATGGGAACTTATCTCAGAATTGTAGAAATGTGGTCAGTGGTTGGGAAATTTCCTATCAGCCTTATACATAAATAGATGACACTGATTGCTATATCTGCCCTGGGGACATCTAAGGGAGGTCTCCTAATCCAGTAAAAATGTTGAAATATGACCAGAACATGGCAGGCAAATTCTGTGATAGTTGTTTACAGCCTTTTTATTTGAAAAGCTTTCCTTTGAATTTTAGGATTATGTCAGAATATTGGTATAGGCCAGATTCAGGGCCACAAGAATTTGCTCCCAAGCACTATTTTCTCTATTATTTCCAACTCATCCACCTACCAAGTCATTCTTAGATTCTTTAAAAAAAAATATTTTTTATTGATTTCAGAGAGGAAGGGAGAGATAGAAACATCAATGACGAGAGAGAAGCATTGATTGGCTGCCTCTTGCACACCCCACACTAAGGATCAAGCCCTGCAACCCGGACCAGGAATCGAATGGGACCTCCTGGTTCATATGTTGATGTTCAACCACTGAGCTGTACCAGCTGGGCATCACCTGAGGATATTTTTTTCCATTGCTTTTCAGAGAGAATGGAAGAGAGGGAGGGAAGAGAGAGAGAGAAACATTGATGTGAGAGAGAGACATCGATTGGCTGCCACTTGCACATGGCCCTGGTTGGGGATCGAATCTGCAATCCAGGTACATGCTCTTGTTCAGGAATCAAACCCATGACCCTTTGGTGTGTGTGTGTGCCCGTGTGCACTCACATGCTTCTGAACTCTCTAACTACTTAGCCACACAGGCCAGGGCAAGGCTTCCAAAACCTTTATTGTATAGTTTAATTTTTCTCCTTGTCAGGAGAAATTTCATGTAAATTTCCCTTCTTCATTAAATAATGGCTTTTCTTCATGCCCCCCCTCCCAGTTGTATTCTACCGCAGAGGTAACCACATAAATATTGACAGAAATAGTTCCTTTGTGTAGTATATGGACAGCCTTACAAAAACCTAGAATTTGGATGACCAACACATTGGTATTTTCTGGGGACTGTGAAATAAGTAAATACCAGGACAGAAGGCTTAAAACTATGTGTATGTGTGTGTGTGTGTGTGTATACAATGTTAGTGTGCAATATTCATTGTTAAATGTGAAACTTACACATCAAGACTATTTCATGCTCTTTGCCTTGGGCAGATTATAATGCAAAGAGCCACAATGAAAGTCTCTTCTTGAGCCTCTTTTAAGGGGGCTTGGCTGGGGTTGGTGGAGGAGGCTCTTCCCAGCCTGAGTGTCTGGGCTCTTTGCTAAGAGATTGCCTGGGGCAGAACCCTCTGATTGCTCTCCCTGGCCTCACTCCCAGGGGTCAACCCAGGCTTTAGTAGCTTGACTCATCAATCTAACCTGGGAAAGGGGAACTAACAGAGGAATGTGTGTGTGTGTGTGTGTGTGTGTGTGTACATGTGCATGGGCAGGGTTGCATCTAGAAGCCCAGGAGGGCAGGAGCAGAAGTGGCCGAATGAGTTCCAGGGTTCAGGAACCAGGTCTCCCTGCTTCAGTTCAGGACTAGACAGAGCCCAGGCCGCTCCATCTGAAGGTGACAGAATTCTGTGCAATTAAGTGTTATTTCATTATTTATTTAACTTTTCTAAAATCTGTATTACATTTTTGCCCTAGTTGGTTTGGCTCAGTGGATAGAATGTCCACCCTCTGACAGAAGGGCCATGGGTTCCCCAATTGGGGTGTGCATGGAAGGCAACCAATATGTCTCTCTCATATAGATGTTTCTCTCTCGCTTTGTCTCTCCCCTTCCTTTCCATTCTCTCTAAAAATCAATGGAAAAATATCCTCAGGTGAGGATTAACAACAACCAAAAGTATTACATTTCTTTCAAAAGCAATGTGTGCTTATGTGGTACTATTCTATGCATATATATGCACATAATTCTTTAAATAAAACATAATAAAAACTTTTTAAAATAATGGAACATTTCAAGTATGTACAAAATAAGACAAATAACATACATCAACCCCATGTACCAACTGCACAATTTTAACAATTGGCAACCGATGGTGAATTTTATTTTGTGTATATCCAACTCACTTCCCTATCACATTATTACTTTGAGGCAAATCCAGACATCATACCATCTCATTCTACACAGTTCCATTGCATTCTGTTTTTTAAAATTATAAAATACACATAAACATAAAAATTACCATTTTAGCCACTTTTAAGTGTACAGTTCACTGGCATTAAGTACATTCACACTGTTGTGCACCATCACCACCATCCATCCATAGAACTTTTCATCTTCCCAAACTGAAGTTCTACCCATTGACCCTAACTATCTTGTTTCCTTCCCCCGAGCCTCTGTTCTACTTTCTATCTCTGAGTCTGACTTCTTTAGGAGCCTCACAGGAGTGGAATTGTACAGTGTTTGAGACTGGCTTATTTCTCTTAGCATAATGTCATGAAAGTTCATCCATATTGTTGCATGAGACAGTTTCCTTCCTTTTTAAAGCTGTGAATTCTCTTTAATAACCCGTTTGTTCATTTAATAAGGCAGCACAGAGAATATTTTTAACCCTCTGATTTAAATATCTCTTCACTAATAGGTATTATTGTTTGCTTTTGACATGCTTATTTGGAAGGACTGACTCCAGAAGAGAAAGTCTTCTTTTCTCCTGTCAAAGCCACGGATCACAGCAGGAAATGTTAGTGAGTGCTGTTTCCTTAGTAGCTTAAGATAAAAAGCACAGGATGCTTATCTTAAATGTGCTAATTTGTGGAATTTTGCATCTTCATATACCTTATTATTATTTTTTTCATCTTCATATACTTTAACGTCCCTGTCTGATTTACTAAATGCATCCAGAGATCAGACATTTAAAAAAAAATAATACTTGATGGTATGTTTTCTGGGGATGTCAAAGATAGACGACCTGAGGATTTCAGTGCACATGATATAGATAGTAGGATCATACTCCTAATCTAAAAGCATGTTTCTCTCAAGAACCCCAAGTCCTTTTGGAATGAGCTAATTCATCTTCAAAATACCTCAGAAAGGTTGTGAAGCATGAATCACTTTCCCCAGTTGACAAATAAAGAAGGTAGATATTAGCAAAATCAATCAACACCTAAAAAACACAAAGCAAGGCATGGCAGGACCCTTACTTTGGCTTTGAAGTTGCTATATCTATCACTTTAAGGCCTGTTCTATTCTGAGCATGTTCTCTTTTATCAGAGTTAAGACAGAATGAAAAATGTCCTATGCCTATCACACAGTAGGCTCTTCCTATTTGTTGAAGAAAAATAAAAGATGAATTAGCCTAAAACATGTGGCAGAGACCTAGAGATCATAGTGTTCTGAGTCTCTCCATCTTGTTCCTTTAATCTCCATGTGCTGATTTCCTTTTCCCTGCTGGCTTGGTGTGCAGGTCTGCTGGTCTAACTCCTTGCCTGTGGAGGGCTGCTTCTGGGCGGTGGTGAGGAACAAAGGGCAGGGTTAGCTTTCTGAACCTACAATCAACTCTGCTCTAGTTCCCTTGCTGCTTCCAGTAGGAACCTGCCTCAGGCTCGATCCTTTTACGATCCTTTTACATAGTTCGTTCCTGTTCTGGGCTGTAGTCTTGGTCTTCTTCCTTTCTTTTAGGAAAAAGGGAAACAATGATAGAAGATATGGGAGAGCCAGAGTGCTTAATATAGCACACTCCCCACCCCCCCTTTTTTTTTTGCATGTAAGTGGTATGTGGACACACACATATGAAAGTATAATAGTTCGTTGTCTTTTCTGCCTGCCTTAGCCCTGCCTACCTCTAAGTCACATCCTCCATAAAAAGTCTTATCTGACCCACTCATCATCATTTAGTCATCTGTTTGCTTGGTTGTCAGTTGTATTGCCATTTGTGGTTTTTTAATCTGTATTATTTTTTAACCTCTTGTGATTCATCACTGCTCCCTCAACTTGAGGGTCACTTCCTCTGAAATTGGGAAAGGCTGAGAGTTACATATTTATGGGGGAGGGTGGGGGGGAGGATGCAGCACATTTGTACTAAATGAACAATGGCTGTTCATCAGAGGACAAATGAAGGGGCAATGACCTCAACTTAGTCACATGACACCACACAGAGTGGAGATAAGAAGGGAGAGTAGGGTTTGGCCTTTCCCAGCTAGCACTGGATTGTAACTGCCCCAGAACAAAGCAAGTTAGACCTGGCACACAGACTCTATCACATCAGTGGTGCTCCATGCTCATTTTGAGGTTACCATTAGATGGAAAAGCCATAGGGTTGGTCGCATCCTCTGAAGTTACTAATCTGGAATACTCAGCTGTTGGCCAGATGAATATTTGGTTTTATAGTTTGGTTGTCTGTATTTAATTTTAGTAGAAGAGCAATATCTCACCTATAGTCCCTTTCTAGACTGCTTAACACTTAATTAGGAGTGCTAATGATTTTATTAAGGAGGCTTCAGAACACTGACATTTTTTTATTTGAAAGAAGCTGCATGGCATAAGTAGCTATGATATTATTTCAGATAGCTGACAAACTAACCATCTTATTTCCTAATGTCTCCTACTGAAGCAAGCCAAGTATGCCATAAACTGGGCATGACAACTGAGTTTAGTTGATATCACCAGAGAAGCTTAATCTGAATGCAGCAGTATATAAAACATTTCTGTAATGAGAAATTTGCAACTTAAAACAATGCTTTTGTAACTCTGGACCTCTTGGGGGAAAATATAAAATGAGTCATTAAGTTGACGAAAGACAATATATGCATTCAGCTTTAAATGTGTTCACTGAACAGGCTCTTTTCCCAATGATGTGACTCTTTTCCTTTATCAGGAGATCATAATCATTCTATGGCAGGAGATTAAATTGGGGAGTGGGAGTTATCAGTCCACACCTGTTTCCATCTATTTCTCCACTGGAAATAATATTTATCTCTTTGCAATATAGTGTAAATGTTTATGCAGTCTTTGACATAGGGATATGTAGGCTGTTCAGCTGCAGAGGTAAAATTTGCTTCTTGAACTTCAGGCTGATTTTTGGCTTATAAAATCAAAGAAAGGCAAGAACGCCAACTCCCACCTTCCCTCCACATTTATGGGGATTAACTACATTATTCAATGTATTTCTTAAGAATTAAATTAATTATAATGCATTTGGATTCCCTGAGCATTCTCACAATTAATTTGTGCTATTGAGTTATCAAATATCCCTTTCTTAAGGGATTAGCTCATTTCTGATATTTTGCACTGGTGTCCCAAAAAGTAATTTTGGACTGAAAAAAAAAATTGGATCCTTTTTCCAAGGAATTTGTTTTTAATCTCCAAAGGAATTCTTGAAACACCAGAATAAAAGAGTACAACAGTGACTAAACCCACTGATCACCTAATAACACAAATTCATGAAAATAGAGGTAAAGGAAATGCTCTCATCTTATCTGCTTTTTGCATGCTAAGCACCAAGACAGTGCCTATCTGAAATTGATAGTTCCTGGTTCAATACAGAGCTATTGAATCCAGTTTAAAAAAATTGTGTATTTTAATAACTTGTGTCGGGTGATCAGATATCCCTGAAAATACCCTGAATTTTTAATATATCTCAGTTTGAATTAAAAATATTCTTTCCATAGTGTCACTTAACTTCCTTTTCCAAATCAAATCAAATCAAATCTTTGCAAAGGCAGCATGTAGCAAAGGGATTTTTTTAAAGGTAAATAGTGAGATTGTTGATCCTTTGAAAACATTAGGTCCATGTATTAAGGACTAAAATAAAGTACAATGCTAGATAATTGCTTTACACATATTTATTTGAGGTAATCTAGTCAAGGCCTCATTTGCTTGTGAAAATTAGAAGGTCAATTATTAAAGCTGTGATGTCATTAATAGGAAACAGTTCACAGCTGAGAAAATGTAGTTATGGAATTACTTTCAAGAGAACAACAAACCTAGAGAGATGTTTATAACATTTAAGCCAGTAAAATTGGAACATATAAAGAACATGTTTTGGATCAGTTCTGAGAAAACTGGATTTATATTTTGAAAATCACAATACTAATCTAAACAGAATTGAAATTATTATAAAATCAAACCAAATTTAAACATATCAATAAAACATTATTCTGTACTTGGCAATTTTGTATTTATAAAAGAGATGCTTTTTAATGCAATATATATCTACACTAATAAAAGAGAAACATGCAAATTAACCATCACTCCTCTACGCCTACCAGCCAATCAGGAGGGAATATGCAAATTAGAAGGAGAAAGATGGCAGCCACCCAGCTGCTCCAGGCTTGGAGTGGCTGGGCAGGGCAGGAAGCCTGCTATGAGAGGGAGGGCAAAGGGCGAAGGGATCTACAGGAGTGGCATTCTGGCCACAGCAAAGACAAAGATGGCAGACTCTGGCTGGAGTCTGCAGCAAAGGCAGCAGACTCCGGTTGGAGAGAAGGCCTGTGGAGGAAAACCTGTGGGGAAGGAAGGCCTATTGCATGAATCTCTTCATGCAACAGACCTTTAGTATATATATATATAATTCTTTATTGTTTAAAGTATTACATAAGTCTTTTTCCCTCACTGACTTCTCCCCAGCTGCTCTCACCCCTCAGCACATTCCCTCACCCCCCTACAGTCTGTGTACATTGGTCATGCTCACATGCATGCATACAAGTCCTTTGGTTGATCTCTTACTCCTCCCTCTCCCCTCATCTCCCCTGCCTTTCCTCTTAGGTTGGAGGGTCTGTTCAATGCTTCTATGACTCTGGCTCTATTTTTGTTCATCAGTTTATGTTGTTCATTATATTCCACAAATGAGTGAGATCATGTGATATTTATCTTTCTCCAACTAGTTTATTTCATTTAGCACAATACTCTCAGGTCCACCCATGCTGTTGCAAATGGTGAGAATTCCTTCTCTTTTACAGCAGTGTATGTTCCATTGTGTAGATGTACCACAGTTTTTTAATTCACTCATCTGCTGATGGGCACTTAGGCTGTTTCCAAATCTTAGCTATTGTAAATTGTGCTGTTATGAACATAGGGGTGCATATATCTTTTCTGATTGGTGTTTCTGGTTTCTTGGGATATATTCCTAGAAGTGGGATTACTGGGTCAAATGGGAGTTCCATTTTTAATTTTTTGAGGAAACTCCATACCGGTTTCCACAGTGGCTGCACCACAATATATATAATTTAAAAAAAATCTTTATTGTTGAGAGTATTACAGATGTCCCCCTTTTCCCATCCCTCCTTGCCCCCCTTCACCCAGTTCCCACCCTGCCCTAGGCCTACACCACCCTATTGTCTGTATCCACAGGTAATGCATATATTCCTTATAAATTCTTTGGTTAATCTATTCCCTCCCCCTTGCTCCTTGCCTCTGAGATTCATCAGTCTGTTTCATGTTTCCATGCCTCTGGCTCTGTTTTATTCATCAGTTTATTCTGTTCATTAGATTCCTTGTTCGTTTATTTTAATTTTTAGATTCAATTGTCAATAGATATGTAGTCATTGCCATTTTATTGTTCATATTTCTTCCTCGTTCTTGTTCTTGTTATTTTTCTTATTCTTCTTCTTGTTCTTCTTCCTCTTCTTAGAGAATACCCTTCAACATTTCATGTAATACTGATTTAGCTTTTTCTTATTGGTGAAACCCTTTATCTGACCCTCAATTCTAAATGATAGCTTTGCTGGGTAGAGTAAACTTGGTTGTAGGTCCTTGCTATTCATCACTTTGAATATTTCTTGCTACTCCTTTATTGGCCTGCAAAGTTTCTGTTGAGAAATCAGCTGACAGTCCTATGGGCACTCCCTTGTAGATAACTAACTGCTTTTCTCTGTTGCTTTTAAGTCTCTCTCTTTGTCTTTAACCATTGGCATTTTAATTATGATGTGTTTTGGTGTGGACCTCTTTGGGTTCTTATTTGGGACTCTATGCTTCCTGGATGTGTAAGTCTATTTCTTTCACCAGTTAGGAGAAGTTTTCTGTCATTATTTCTTCAAATAAGTTTTCAATATCTTGATTTCTCTCTTCTCCTTCTGGCACCCCCATAATGTGAATGTTCGTACATTTGCAGTTGTCCCAGAGGCTCCTTACACTATCTTCATATTTTTGGATCCTTTTTTTCTTTTTGCTCTTTTGCTTGGGTATTTTATGCTTCCTCACATTCCAAATTGTTGATTTGATTCTCAGAATCATCTACTCTACTGTTTAATCCCTGTAAATTATTCTTTATTTCAATTAGCGTATGCTTAATTTCTGACTGGTTGTCCTATTTCATGTCTTTGAAGTTCTCATTAAGATCCTCAAAAGTCTCACTAAGTCCCTTGAAGCTTTCATTAAGATCCTTGAGCATCCTTATAACCATTGTTTTGAACTCTGTATCTAGTAGTTTGTGTGCTTCCATTTCTTTTTCTTTCCCTGGAGATTTCTTCTGTTCTTTCATTTGTGACATGTTTCTTTGTCTCTGCATTTTGGCTGCTTCCCTGTGTTTGTTTCCGTGTATTAGGTTGAACTGCTATGTCTCCTGGAATTGGTAGAGTGGCCTTATGTAGTAGGTGTCCTGTAGGGCCCAATGGCTCAGCCTCTTCAGTCACCTGATCTGGGCACTCTAGGTGTATCCCTGTGTGGGCTATGTGCACAGTTTTGTAGTTGAGCCTTGATTGCTGTTGGTGTCACTGGGCAGAGTTGACCTCCAGGCCAATTGGCTATAAGAACCAGCTATGACTACAGTGGGAGAGCTGTGTGCAGGAGATACCCCTATGGAGCAGGACTTGTTTCAGTGGGGCTTTGGTGTTCACTGAGTCTGCCCCTTGAGTGTGTCATTCGTGGATGTATAGAGTTGTAATCTGGTATGGTCTGAAGCTGTCCACTGGGTGCACTAGCTCTGGGTCCTCCCAGGAGGTGCAAAGTCATCCACTGTCAGAGGTCATCTGGCAGGAGCTACAGTGTGATCTGCAGATGGCTGCTACTTGTGTTGGGCTTAGAAGTGTCCAGGTGAGGCCAAGCTGTGAAACAAGGCAGGCTGCTTCCAATATGGGGTCTTGCTGATGCTAACCGCTGCTTGTTTGAGAGGTTTTAGGAAAGTCTGAAGCCTGAGCCAGGATAGGCCATTCATATGGAAAAACCACTGAAACAGCTTGGGTGGGGCTGCAAATTGGATGGGGTGGGGTCTCAACGAATTACCAAGTCTGAGTGAACAGTGTGAATCAGGCTGATGGAAACTCAGATATGGCTGCCAGTCAGCTCTGAGACAGGAGAGATCTTAGCATAGGGACAATGACCCCTGCAAACCCCCCTGTCTGGGAGAAAGCTGCCCCTGAGTTCTTGCTCTGATACCAGACAATCCAGTTCCTTGCGGTATATCCCTGGATTCCCCTAAGCTGCTGCCCCATAAATGGAGCTCAGAGGAAGCAGGAGCTGTCCCTTTAAGAGGAACTGCCTGTGTCTCTAGCAACCTCTATGTCACTCAGCCATAATCTCTGCTGGTTTTTACAGCCTGAAGTTATGGGGGCTTCTCTTCCCAGCTCTGAAACCTTGGGCTGTGGGTCTGGGACCACTTGCTCCTCATGGGAGCCTCCACAGCAGAGATATCTCTCCCAATTAAAAAAACGCCACCTATGGGTATTAGACCAGCCTGTTCTGTGCCTCTGCCCTTCTGTGTGTTTTCTTCTTTATTTCTCTAGTTGTAGGACTTCCATTCAGCCAGATTTCAGGTAGTTCTGAATGATGATTGTTCTGTATTTTAGTTGTAATTTTGATGTGGTTGTGGGAGGTGGTGAGTACTGGCATTTACCTATGCTGCCATCTTTGTTCTCTTCAATATATTTCTTTATGGTAAAAACACCTGGGTTAAGGGACAGCCTTTTCTTGATATCTTGAAAGGTCATCTAACTGCATAAAATAGAAACTGAAAAAGGAAAATTTCTTGTTTATAGTCTTTTTATTTTTGAATTCTAATTAATACAGAATATTATATTAGTTTCAGGTGTACAACATAGTGAGTAGACATTTATATAACTTAAGAAATGATCTA
Source organism: Corynorhinus townsendii (assembly GCA_026230045.1). Classification (NCBI taxonomy): domain Eukaryota; kingdom Metazoa; phylum Chordata; class Mammalia; order Chiroptera; family Vespertilionidae; genus Corynorhinus; species Corynorhinus townsendii. Next base: position 134,777,539 of record JAPDVU010000002.1, on the reverse strand, counting down.
GTAACCATCTAAGACCATACACAGTTCTTACAATATTATTGACTATATTCCCTGAGCCATACTGTAACATTCCATGTAGAGACTACACCCACTGAATATCACAAACCCTAGCAGAGACTATACCCACTGAACAGTGTCCTGACTATTTTTATAACTGGCAATTTTTTTAAATTAAAAAAATTTTTTTCAATTACATTCCATATTATTTTGTGTTAGTTTCAGGTATACAGCATAGTGGTTAGTTAACCATATTCTTTACAAAGTGATTCTCCCTGACATTTCCAGTACCCAACTGGCACCATATATAGTTATAATATTATTGATTATATTTCCTATGTAGTACTTTACATCCTCCTTATAACTGGCAATTTGTACTTCTTAATCTCTTTCACCTTTCTCACTCATGCCCTCAACCCCCCTCTCATCTGGCAACCATCAATTTGTTCTCTGTATTTATAAGAAACTTTATTTTTTTCATGCATTTTTACTGGAAAGTATTTGAAAAGGATATCATTTAATATCCAATTCAATGTGCATTGATTACCATCACCATGTAGCAATATGACTGTAGACAGAGTTTTTAACATGTGGACCCACAAAAAACTTCACTTATCCATTATTTGTTTGCTTGTTTTATCTCCCATTTATCTTCTTTCTCTCCAGTGACTTCTTAGGAGAACAAAAATGCAACCTAATTATAAGCACTTTTTTTCCTGAACTGACATTCCTATGGATGTTACAGTGAAAGAAATTAAAGACCTACTAATTTTACCCAATGCTTGTTGGAACTAGGAGTTAAAGATTAGTCCACATATACTTTCAAGGCATTGAGGCAGTTTTTATTTGTGGACAACCTTTTTTGGGGACACACTGTATCCCGTATTATTTACCCTTCCTCCCACTCTTTATCAGCTCACTTCCTTCTCTTCTCTGCCTTTCTGTCCCCACTGCCATTCCTTCTGTTTATTTATTTTTTATTAGAGTGAAACAGTTCAGAAAAGCTCTGGATGGTCTCCACTGAGAGACTTCCAGATAGATGTATTGTGATGGCATGGATGCATGTCTTAATTTTACCTCAGTTCTGTCACCTGCAAAATGGGCATAGAAGTGGCTCCTACTTCACAAGATTAGTAAATCTGTTAATATATGGAAAACTATAAGTAGGGCTCAAATTTTAGCAACAGGTCAGAGCAAGCACTCAATTTATTTACTTAGTAATTATTTATGAAGCGTCTGCTAAATATTAGGCACTACTTGGGACCCATCAATGAGTGACAGAGATGAAGAGCCCTGCCCTTGTTGAGCTAACATTCCAGTGGGGGAAAGTGACCATGAATTGTGAACATAATACGAAGTATGTTAGTAGATGTTAAGAGTGATGGAGAAAAGAGGGCCACCATGTGTGGGTGTAGGTTGCAATTTTTAAAGAGGATGGTGGTGGAAGGCCTCAAAGAGGGAATGATGTTTGGGCAAAGACATTATGGAGATAAGGGATGTCTAGGAAGAGATTTTCCTAGGTAAGGGTAGTAGGTAATGTGAAGGCTCTAATGCCTGATGTTTGGGGAACAGCAAGGCACTTATCACCTCCTGTGTTGATTCCATTTCTGATGTCATATCTCACAGTTAGAGGTGGGTGAGCAAGGAGGAGAGCTGTAGGAGATGAAGTCTAGTGGTAAGGAAGCCAGATCATATAGGGCCCTGGGAACCACTGTCAGGACTTTGACATTCACTTTGCAGGGTCTAAAAATTCCAGATTTAAATTACACTTTAAAAAGATTCCTCTGACTGCAGTGTTGAGATTAGAGTAAGGGTTATTATTGCTCATTGCTGCAGCCTCCAATCCTAGGAAAATGGCTCTCTGGGGATAGGGAGTGCATAAATATTAAATGAATTGGGTAGTTTATTTAGAATAGGTTGTTTATTCAGTCCACATACTGATAATGTTTTGCCTTTGTACATCTAGGTTTTCTCCCTTTGTTCACATTTTCTTCCTTGTGCTTACTAGGGTCTTCCAGGTGACAAGGAAAAAGTCATTTAATTACCTTGAGTGAAAGGAGAAAACCTCAAAGGCCTTCAATCAAAGCAGTTGACATAAACTTGCAAATCATTTGGGTGAAACAATGGAGAAGGCTGGGCTCGCGGTCATGAGAGATGCTTGCTCTGCCTAAAAGCATACACAGTGAAACTTTAAAAATGCTTAAATCAAGACACATCTGTGGCTGAACAGGATCAAGCTACATGTTCCTGAGGGCTGCTTAATGGCAGTTTACCATAGAGGTGCCGGGGGAACAAAAGCAGAATGTGAGATAGTCTCAACTTTGCATAGCAGGCATCACAGAAAGCTGCCCTGTCTTCTACTGAACATTTGTGCCGTTTAGAACAGGCCACACTCTCTGCATGGTTGTGCCCTGAGCCAGTGTGCTTGGCCTGGGTGGACAGCAAGCTGTATGTCCATCCTCACTTTCCCGCTCAGCCAGAGGTTCTTGTGCAGTGTGCAACCTGCACACCCATCTTTCAGGACACAACAATGCCCTGGCAAAATTGCCACGTTTGCTTTCTTCTAGGCAGCGGGCAGGTCTTCCTTTTTGCTTGGGCAACCTCCTACTTTGGTGTACTCTGCTGCTTTCTCTCTCTGCTTTTTCTCTCCTGTCATCATGGACATAGCAATTCTATCTCTCTGTGTTTAGTTCAAACTCCTTGGAAGAGAATTTGTGGGGTTGGTTAGTCACCTACTGTAAAGATCGTCTTTAGGGCAGGTTGTTAGCTCTTGTAACTCAGGAGCCCCTTCAGCCCTGTCCAGAGCACGAATATCACAAACCCTAGTAGTGACTACACCCACTGAATAGTGTCCTGAATAATATAATCTTCAAGAACAGTGTTTTGTTCTGGATTACATCTTGGGTAAAGTGACTCAATTTATAGGAAAATACCTAATAATGTTATAGTAAAATTTTCCTTTTGGATACCCTGGGAAAGAAACTAAAATGCATAATAATCCAATATGTACAGTGCTTGCGTTTACCGAAGGGAAATAATTAAGTGTACAGTTTAATAGTGAATATATGCAACCAATGAATGGACTCCTTTTATCATGCCTAGTACTAATTTACTTAGTCACCTTATTCCATTTCAGGTCCATATCAACTTACTTTGTAAATGTGTGTTTCTGCATTTCTCTTCTTGCTGACTTTCACATGCCTTTATCATCTGTTATTATAATTATCATCATGACTTTCTTTCTGGTATCTTGGTTTGAACCTTCTGCCTTTTTAAAAGCATCTTTATATCACCACTAGAATGATCTTTCCAGAATACACATCTGATCACAGGTCACATCACCAGGACTTAATTTAAAAAAATATATATTTTTATTGATTTTGGAGAGGAAGGGAGAGAGATAGAAACATCAATGATGAGAGAGAATCACTGATCAGCTGCCTCCTGCACGCCCTCCACTGGGGATCGAGCCTACAACCCAGGTATATGCCCTTGGCCTGAATCGAACCTAGGACCCCTCAGTCCGCAGGCCGAAGCTCTACCCACTGAACCAAAGTGGCCAGGGCAAATTCTTTTTTTTTTTTTTTTTTAAATATATTTTAATTGAGAGAGAGGAAGGGAGAGGAATAGAAAGATAGAAACATGAATGAGAATGGAACACCATTGATAGGCTGCTGCCTACAGGCCCCCTGCTGGGGATTGAGCCTGCAACCTGGGAATGTGCTCAGACTGGGAATCAAACTGGTGACCCTCTTGGTTCATAGGTCCATATTCAACAGCTGGGCCACACCAACTGGGTGATTCTTTAGTGACTATTCCCTCAAGACGAAACTTCAGCCCTAGAGTCTGCCATACCAGAAGCTCTACATAACTTAGTCCTCTTTTTGACATTCAAGGGCTATTCCTGCTACACTCCTGGATGTTGGTTAATAACATACATTTTCTTAAACCTCTAATCCTTTTGATATGATGGCAAGCCCTTTCTTCTTTTCTTCATTTGGCCAACTCCTACTTGACATAAAGGGTGCAGCCTTTGGGAAGCAGTCCTTACTCCATCTACAGACATAGGGCCTCTTTTTTTTTGGGTACTTTCAGTGTTTTGAGCTTCCCTGCATTAAAACACAATGTGACTGTGTGATAATTTTTGTTTCCATGCTTGTCTCACTCTACTGTGGGTTCCCCTTGCTCATATTCGTGTTTATTCTTCTTATAAGTACTTAAGATTTTCTTATTTTTCAATTGCAGTTTACATTCAATATTCTCTTATATTAGTTTCAGGTGTACACATAGTGATTAGACAATCATATACATATATAGTTGACAAAGCAATCCCCAGATATTTCAAATATCCACCTGGCACTATACATAGTTATTACAATACTAGAGGCCAGGTGCATGAAAATTCATGCACTGGATGGGGGGTCCCTCAGCCCAGTGTGACCCCTCTCACAGTCCATGAGCACTCAGGGGTGGGAGGTGACCCGGCCATCAGGGGAAGGTGACACCCCAATCACATCTCTGCTGCTGCCACTGCTGGCAGTGCAAGCCTCAGCCAGCCCTGGTTACGTGAGCCTCGGGCGGCCCTGGGTGGCTGGGCAGTCAACATCCGAGGTGTGCCTGTTCCTCGGGCTGGCGCTGGGTGTCTGGGGGGCTGAGGGGACTGGGGGACTCTGGAGGCAGGTGCGCCTGCTGCCCCGGTGGGGCTGAGGGGACTGGGTGTTGCCATCTTGTGGCTGTGGGTGCCGCCATCTTTGAGGGCGTGACAGTTAATTAGCATATTCCCTTCTTATTGGCTGTGGGTGCCACCATCTTTGTTGCAGAGTGACTGTCAATTTGCATACTCCCTCTTTATTAGGTAGGATTATTGACCATCTCCCCTATGCTGCACTTTATATCCCTGGGACTATTTTGAGACAACCAATTTGTAGTTATTATTTCCTTCACCTTTTTCATTCAGTCCCCCAACTCCCCTCCCCTCTGCCAACCTTCATTCTGTTCTCTGTGTCTATGAGTTGGTTTTCATTTTGTTTGTTTATTTTGCTCTTTAGATTCCACATATAAGTGAAATTATATGATATTTGTCTTTCTCTGTCTGACTTATTTCACTTAGCATAATACCCTCAAGATCCATTCATGTTGTTACAAACAGTAAGATTCCATTCTTTTTTATGACCATGGAATATTCCATTGTATATACATGTACCAGAATTTTTTATTCACTCATCTATTGCTGAGCACTTGTATTGCTTTCATATCTTGGCTATTGTAAATAATGCTACAATAGCCAATGGATGCATATATTCTTTTGAATTAGTGTTTTGAGCATTGTGGGCTTCAGAGTACCCATCTATATAAGCCCAGCATCTTTCATCATGGTTGCTCAAAAATAACTTTAATTAAAAAATATTTTTATTGATTTCAAAGAGGAAGAGTGATTGAGAGAGAGCGGTAGAAACATCAATTATGAGAGAGAATCATTGATTGGCTGCCTCCTGCATGCCCAACACTGGCATGTGCCTCGACTGGGAATTGAACCAGCAACCTCTTGGTGCATGGGTTGATGCTCAACCACTTACCCGCACCAGCAGGGCTCAAAAAGAACTTTAAATGGAAGTGGATGGACTAGACCTTGTTCTTAAAGGTTCCTCTCCAAAAGACACTGAATATTTTGAGTAAAGTTTATTTTCATTTCACCCTCAAACCTCTATTTTAGGAAAAAGAGAATACTATTCCTTCTTTTTTCCTTCCTGTGCTTTACTCTATGAATTCTATTCTCTAGAGCTTTTTTAAATGTTGATTCTAAAACCTGATCTGTTGATTGAGAACCATTGAAATCTAAGGTAGTCTAAAAACTTGGATGATTTTTCTTTTGAGTGCTTTAGTCTCTCAAGTTTGACTGGTCTCAGATCTTAGGTATTGAACTTGCTTTAGCTTTTTGAAGGAGCTTATGTGTGTGAAGTACAGTCTGTTTGAGAGTGAGGAAAGCCTTAATGGCTTTCAGACCAGAGTGGGAGTCCCTGGTTGTGGCCTGCAAGCAGGGGTCTCACCCAAGGTGGTTGTTATACTTTGATCACGCTTCCAGGTCTGGCCAATCACCTGAATGGAAGAGAGTTATTTTTTCCCCCTTTCAATTGTGTTTTTTCATTATATCTCACATACTAACAGAACCCCAATTCTTTACATGGTTGATTATCCAAACCTTCCCTGAGGTCCTATTTCCTTTCTCTCCCTCCAATGAGCAAATCCCCTTTTATATTAACACTTTAAAGTGTCTACAAGGCTTCCTCTATAATTCAGTTCAATGGCCACCTACTATAAGGAATTGATGAGCTGTTTGATCTGATTAGCAGTGTTTCTTTCTTTTTTATACCTCTTAAGAAAGTATTCTACTGATGCGTCACCAATCTAAGATGCTCGTTTGTTATTTTATTTTAAGCAGGCTCTACATTATCATTTAATGGCATAATGGGATCCCTATTCTAGTTGACAAACACTGTGGTGCAAATGATTTAATTTACTAGCTCAAGCATTAGTCTACATATTATGGTACTGATCAGTCATCGCATACTAAAATCACTCATCCTTAATGTGATGATTTGGTATCCCTACAGAGAATTCCAGTCATCAGAATGTCATTAGATACAGTAAAAAAATGAAAATTACTATTACACAGCAGTAAACACTATTAACTGTTAGTTAAAATAGCATTTAATTTAGTCGTGCAAGAGTTTACGAATTTCCGCAGTTTACTTGGTCCTCAAGTAATTGTCACTGCAAAGTTAATGACACTTCTGCGAATGAAATGATAGAATGAGGAGGGGGCAATGATGAACTGGTGTTTTTATATGCAGATGCCATGATGTGACAGTATAAAGTGCTTGGCTATCTAGGATATTTCCTTGATAAGAAAAAGAAGTGTGTTGGTGTCCTAAAAATATGAAGCAGGATAGAAGAATTTGTATGCCTCCAAAGTGCAGGGGCCATTAAGCATAGTTGGGAGAAGGAGGAAATAATTTCTCCCAGGCTGCTTTTCTCTTTCTCCATCAGCTCTGGCATTGCAGAGGTCTGCAGCAATGCTGATAAACTGGAGCTGCCATAAAACTCCTGCAAGTGTCCCCGGCTGGGGATCTGTTCTTGTAAGGAGTTATGGGCAGGTTGGATAGTATATATTTTTGCACAAGGCTCACCAACCCTAGGCTTGCAAACAGCACCAGTTTAAGTTGCAAAACATGCATTTGCCTTGAAATGGCCTTTCCCGGTTGCAGCCTGAGTCCAGCATTCCCCAGCTTTAAATAAAATCAGCAGCAGCATCGACCGTGCCTATAAATGTGGGCACTCTGTGGGTTACTTGGCTCCAGAGCTCTGTCTTCATCCAAGCTGCTGTGATTCATTTCCTTGTTTATTCTATAACTGCATGTTACTGAATTTGAGTTCTGTGCTTAAAATATTGACCTTAGCTATGGAAAGGGACACCAGGGACCCTTCTGTATATGTGGAAGGCAGTAAAAACAGAATAACAGACACCACCACTTCCTGCTTTGCTTATGCTTCTCATGCCAACCCAATAGGAAAATGATAGTTGGAAACAACTAGTCCTGGTATGACAACGGGTGAGGGAAACGGTGCTCAGTTTATAGGATCTTGAAGGAGAGCTCTGGTGAATGCCCATCCTAAATCAATGAAGTGGCAGTAACCTGGCAGTATGTGTATCTGTGGCAGTGTTTGCAGTCTGTATGTAATATGGTGCTGAGGGCCACCTTTCATCAAGAATATGCCAAAGAGGATTGCCTGGAAATGGATTCTTTGTCACCAGTGGTATGGCAGAGTGGGGACACGTGGCAGCCAACAGTGTACAGAGAATAAGGAGACCTTCATGCTTTTACCGAGGGGAAAGTCCTGGGGCTTGTGTGGTGCATGCTTGGTCCCAGTACAGTTATCATTTGTAGATTACATAGTCCCATCAGGGTGGACCCTGAAATGGTATCATTCAGAATAATTGCATCTTTTACCTTGAATAGAACCTTGAAAAGATGTGGAAATTTGTAAACTCTTGCACTCTGTGACAAAAAAGGACACACATCTGCCACCTCTATCTGACTCAGGGATTACCTGTATTAATTTTTCAAGATGCATGAGACTAGTCCCTGGGGTGACAGGATCCTGTTCCACTGCCAGGGTGAGAGCCCAAGTGCAGATGATTCATCTATGAAATGGGTAGGTCTGGGTGATCTTTGGGGTCAAAAGTCTCTGAAACCATCCTCCTGAAGTGTCACAGTATGGAGGGCCCCTGAATTCTTTCCCATTACAACTGCCCTTATCTTACCTATTGAGAAAATCAACAAAATAGGAATGTGTGGAAATCACATTAATTGCACATCTCACTCTGCTAATAATGCTGGGTAGGTCCCTGCAAGAGTCAACCTTCACCCTGTGCCCTTCTCCCTCCAGAGGCAGCTTGCCTGGGATGCAGGGGCCAGTAGTATGGTTGGGTCACAGTCAATTCCTCTGTACTTTCAAGGGCCAGTTAGTCTAGCCTGGCAGATACTGTGTGTGTGTGTGTGTGTGTGTGTGTATCTACAGAGTTATGGCACTCACATTTCCATTTGTGTTCCCACATAATCTTTGGTTAGCTTTTGACACATGGAAATTCCTTTGTTGGAATATCCCTAACTAAAATTCCTGTCATGAGTTGAATACTCATCAGAAATAGCCAAATCCAGGGATTCAACCCAGGACCAATTTCTATATAGCTAATGTTCTGATGTGCAGTGAAAATGGAGAGGACATGCGATTAGTCAAGGTTTTTCAGAGAAACAGAAACAGTAAGGATCAGCTCACATGGTTAGGAGGTCAAGAAGTCTTAGGGTCTGCTGTTCGCGAGCTGGAGAAGCAGAAAAGCAGGTGGTGTGATTCAGCTTGAGTCTGAAAGCCTGAGAACCAGGGGAGCTAATGGTGGAAGTCCCAGCCTAAATCTGAAGACCCAGGGTCCAGGAACATTGATGTGTGAGCGCAGGAGAAGATGGATGTCCGAGCTCAATCAGAGAGCAAGTTCTCCCTTCCCCCAGCTTTGGTGCTATTCAGCCCTCAGTGGGTTGGATGAGGCCCACCACACTGGGAAGAGTGATCTGCTTTGCTCAGCCTATGGACTACATACTGGACTATTTTCTTTTGGAGACACCCTCACAGACACACCTGGAAATAGTGTTTTGCCAGTTATCTGGGCATCCCTTAGCTCAGCTAAATTGACACATAAAATTAACCATCATGACCTGTAAATCAACTAACCAGTTAATCCTTAGTAATTGGTTTTCTTCACTGTAAGATATAGTGACATATGAGATACTTTCTTAGCTTTCAGTGTTGATTTACATGGAAAACAATGTTCAGAAAATAAAGCATTTACATATAAATATAATATGCATTATATAATACTATTATTTCCTTATGTATCTTGTAAGATAGGTGTCTATCATATATATACATATGCCACAAAAAGCTTAAAGCTACTATCATTCTATCTTTTGTTTGTTAAAGAACACTGCTTTACAATATCAATACTATAGAGAGAGGGTAAGCAGGACATCTACAAAGATTCTTAACCACATAGGAGAGCACAGACTTGAGATTTGTACAGAGTTGGGGTAACCTGGGCAATTCATACTTTCCAACTTTTGATATCACCCTGCTTTTCCTTGTTATTTTTTAAAATATATTTTTATTGATTTCAGACAAGAAGGGAAAGAGATAGAAACATCAATGATGAGAGAGAATCATTGATTAGTTTCCTTCTGCACGCCCCCTACTGGGGATCGAGCCTGCAACCAGGGCATATGCCCTTGACCGGAATCGAACCTGGGTCCCCTCAATCCACAAGCTGACGCTTTATCCACCGAGCCAAACCGGCCAGAGCTTCCTTGTTATTTTCCATTACTGTCCAGCTGGAATTTTCTACTTGGCCAGCTTTGTCTGTTTATAGTCCCACTTGCCTACCTGGCTTTTCTTGTTCCAGAGTCTATAATCAATTCCTGTACCTTGTGGTAAATGCCTTCTCTCTTCTCTGTTTATCCAAACCTCATTCATCATAGGAGGCCTACCTTAAGAGTCTTCTCCATAAAAACTTGCTTGTTCATTAATTCATTCCACCAATATATACTGACACCCATTGTATGCTCACCTGTGTGGGGGACACAGGAATGAATCAGGTGTCGGACATCTATCCAGGAAGAATAATAACAGTTATCACTATTATTAACTATAGCACTATCACTAATAATAGGGCTTTACCATAAGGGAGGTGCAATTTAAAATGCTACAAAGATATTAACTCATAAGACCTTGAAATAAACATTTGTTTATCTTCATTTTGTTTATTTTTTATTCATACTTTTTAAAAATATATTTTTATTGATTTCAGAGAGGACTGGAGAGAGTGAGACAGAAACATCATTGATGAGAGAGAATCATTGATTGGCTACCCCCTGCATGACCCCTACTGGGGCTCGAGCTCAAAATTGAGCAAGTGCCCTTAACGGGAATTGAACCTGGGACCCTTCATTCCACAGGCAATGCTCTATCAACTGAGCCAAACTGGCTAGGGCTGTTTATCTTCATTTTATAAATTGGGAAACTGAGGGTATAGAAGTAAAGCGACTTTCCTTGGTCACACAGCTATTAAGTTGAAGGGTTGGCACTTGAAACTTGGCAATCTGCAGAAGGAGCAAGACAAATGTAGACAAATTTGTCTAAGTTTCAGAATCAAAGTGCCAAGTAGTTAAAAGGTTCTTATAGGGTCTGTTTTTTCCTGCCACTAGGGGAAAATGGCCTATATACACATGGGGCTTGCTGGGCCTTGAAGAGTTAGAAGGTGGAACAGTGACTGCTGTGGTTTAGCTCACAGTTGACTGGAGGCCCAAGTTTGAATCCCAGCTCCATGCTCATTAGCTATGTCAATTTGGGCTAATTAATTACTATTTTTCTGCCTCAGTTTCCCACCTGTTAAATGTGGGTAATGATGATGATGCTAATGTCTTCATTGTAAGAATTAAATGAGAGAGTGTATACAATTAAAATGTAAGGTGAAAAGTGCTATGTAAGTATAATTAATATTAGGGTAGAGATGGAATTATCTAAAATATTTCTGTATGTGATATGTGTATATGTGTGTATGTGTGTGTATGTGTGTGCCTTAAGGAACCTGAATATCCTGCACTGGAATAGTCATTGGATAGATCCATTACATATGCCATGGCAAGGCTCTAAAGTTATCACCGATCATGATACTGCTTTTAACTGCAATGTAACCTCACTAGACTGTCTTTTCAGATTTGATGCTTCATCAATTGACTATTTGACACAATTATCACAGAAGCATGATTTATCTGAGGATATCCAGGGATAATTTGTTCCCAGCACTTTCAGTACTTGACTCTAAGATTATTCTTTAAATCAGACCCTTTCCTGTGACTCCTGTGATCTTTGTTAACATGGAACAAACAAATCATGTCCACAGCTGTCTATACAACTGCAGTTAGGAGGAGTTGTTCATGTTATTGAGGTAGTACATGAGCAGAGTTGAGCTCAGCAAATGCTTGGTGTACATAAAACAACCCAGTTTTTCTAGAGAATATACAGTCTTTGGAAGAAATGATTAAATATTAGGGGTGTAATGGACCTCTCATCTACCTTTTCTTTCTTTTTCTTTTTTTTGCAGGTTCTTCCCCATTTCCACCACCACCAATTATAGTAACACAATTCTATTTTCAGTATTCATGGCTCTAGAACTTCTTCACAAGGAATCCTAGTGTTTTGGCATTGGGTGGTTCCTTTGGATATGCAACACTCACCTAAAGCCTGCTATGCCCTACCAGGTGGCTCTGAGTCTTGCAGTGAGTTCTCATCTGGTTGAGATATAATATAGCCTTGTCCTTAAGCCTTAACTCAAGACTACTGACATCAGGAGTAGAATAATCAGTTCTGATGTGCTAGAAACTCTTTTTAGCACATCTTGCAGTTCTAAAGAACCTGATATAAGATGGGTCTATTTTTGGGAGTTTCCAAGGGGGAAGGTATTTCTGGAGGTATCTGAAGATCCATGCTATAATGCCACCTCACAATGTGATTTGGCATGGACCTAAAGGACAGTATTATAATGAAAACATTTAAAGTCTAGTTAACATGCATCCTGAATGTGTTGATATTTATTTTGGTTCATTTATTTTTAGTTGATCTCCCCCCCCCCCCCCCCCCCCGCGCCAGTAAGGATGGTTTTTCCAGTATCTTTGCTAGATTGCATTTCCATTAATGAATCCATTCTTTAGGAATAGAGTTTCTTTATAAAGAAGTCACCTATATGAAGCAGAAAAACAAAAGTGAAAAAAAGACGTCAGAACAAAAGTTAAAATGAAGCAAACTATCCTGGCATCCAGCTTGGAGAGGAGACATGGCATAATGATTGAAAGCCAGGGCTCTGGAAGACAGACAGCTTCCGGGATTGGTGTTGCTGCCAACGTTGCCCTTCTTCAGTTTCCTCTCTGCAATGTTAGGTTAATAGCCCTTACCTCAAAGGGCTGTTCAGAGGCCCAAACAAGTTAACCTACTCAAGAAGCTAGAAGGATGCCTGGAACATAAGAATGCTGTTTCCATACTGTCTGTAGCAAACCTTCCTAGCGACATGTTTTTGTGCCCATCTCTTATGTTCATTTCTCTGATGCCTTTGAATACTCAGTGTCCTCTTGCTTTCTAACTGAATTAGAAAACTAGGACAAATAACTAAATATTAGTTATTTATCCTTGGTTGATTGACTGGTGGTCTTTTATTATGAACACGTTTCAGTCCATGGGTTACCTCTCTTGGATATTTGACACTGTATAAGTCTGCTCTGGCTGCCATAACTAAATGCCACATACTTTTAGGCTTAGGCTTTGAGAAATTTGTTTTCTCACAGTTCTGGCGGCTGAAAGTCCAAGATCAAGATGGCCACAGGGTTGGTTTTAGGTGAGCACTTTCTTCTAAACTCGCAGGTGGCCACTTGTGTTCTTACTGTGTCCTCACATGGCCTTTCCTCTGTGCATGTGTGAAGAGATAGATATCTTGGAGGTCTCTTCCTCTTCTATTAAGAATCCCAATCCTACTGGGTTAGGTCCCACCCTTAGGACCTCATTTAACCTTATACATCCCTAAAGACTCTATTTCCAAATATAATTACCTCAAGGATTAGGGTTTCAACAAGAACTGTAAAGTGAAGGTTTCATTGTTAATAGGTAGTAAGAAATTTTAGGGCACGATGACAACATAATGCTCCTTAAACTTTAATGCACCTGAATCCCCTGGACATCTTGTTAAAATGCAGATTCTGATTCAGCCTGAAGGGCCTGAAAATTCTGCATCTAACAAGCTCCAAGGCAATGTCGTTGCTTCTGATCCATACATTACACTTGGAGGGAGAAGTAGGGGGCAGGGAATATTTGAAATCACACTGTGCGTTGGTTATTTCAGAAGGATGAAAAGATAGGGCCTTGTAATTTTTCAATTGTTGAAAGGGTGAGAGTGGGCAGGAGAAGGAAGGAGAGAATAATGAAAAGAGAGAGTGAGGTCTCTGGAGTTGATGGAGGATGGCTGGGAGAAGTGGGGTGGTTTGGGTGGGTAGGAGGGGGGGTGGAGATGAGCAGGCTGATGACTTGTGAGACATTGTGTTCTGTCTTCTTCTGACCTTGGATTCTGTTCCACCGCAAGCAGGCTGTGTTGAAGTGGCTGACGGGGCAGAGCTCTTTTGACGAAAGACCAGGGATGGGGAGAAGTCCAGGAACAGAATGAGAGACAGGGATTGGGAACAGGGGTAGTCTGTTTTACATATTACTTGATAATTTAAAAGAGTTAAAAGTTTCATTGGTGGTCTGTATAATCATGTCAAAATATCTCCACATGCGAGTGAGTGGGTCAGTATGGCCATGTCGGGATGTCATGTTCTGCTGCAATGGTACCAAAAGCTGGGTCTACAAAGTCTCCTCAAAGCCTGAGCCTTTACTTCCCTGCCCGAAACTTCCCTGTGCCCTAAATCCCCAGATTTATATTTTACGTGAATTTGTATTTAATGATGTATTTATGTCCCTGGAACCCTAAAATATGCCTCTCTGATTCCCTAATTACCTCTATCCCTGGCTGAACAGTTTATGATTGAAAAGTGTGTCTTGGGACAGCATCATGCTCATTAATAGAGATATTGTTATAAATGTCAATACTGCTTGATCTGCTTTATTTAAATGGTATTTTATTGTTATTTCCCAGTGTAGGCTCTAATTTTCCTTATACATTTATTAGAATTACCCCCTGGGCTTCTTCTGATACCACACTCTACTAGGAAGAACATTGTTCCCCTTTTTATGTTTTTGTTTTTTAATTATGTGTGTATGTTTTCAGTGTATTGTTAAATATAAGAGAGAAGCAGTTGTCAATAACACTTAAAGAAAATTTTAAAAGATTAATTTTGCCAAGGTAAAACTTTTAGGTTAAACAAACAAACAAAGCAAATAAAAAACAGAATGAAGAAAGCAAATGTAAATAAGAGCTAGAGATAAAGAGAAATCAGAATGCCAAAATTAAGTTTGTAAATAAACCCTTAATTATAACAGGAAGCCCCCCCCACCATACTTATATCTACAGCTTACTTGTGCGTTGGAGATATTTCAGTTGAAGTCCATAGCACAGTGTAGAAATAGGTAGGTGCTAAATAAATATTAGCCATGATCATCATGTCAATCTGAATTTAAATCGGAGTCTATATACATCAGTTGTTCTCCATTATTGACACAAATGAAGTGCCAGACATGGTGCTAAGCATTTTAAATTCATTACCTTAATCATTTTACCAATATTATGAAGCATCATTTTTAATCTCACACAATATGTTTTTATTTCAGACCTATTTTTCATCTCTAGGAGTTTGACTTGGGGTCTTAAATATTGTATGTATCTCTCTTTGGCATGCTTTTGTTTTCCTGTTCCTTCTTGAATGTATAGAATATAGTTTTAACATTCTCATCTACTAATTTTCTACTCTGTCTCATTTCTGGGTCAGTTTTGATTGATTTTCTTCTTATTACTGGTCATAGTTGCCTGCTTTGCTGCATGCCTAGTAATTTTTGATGGAAACCCTGACATTGTGAATTCTACTTTGTTAGGTCCTATATATTCTTTTATTCTTTTAGATGTTCTTGAGTTTTGTGCTGGGATGTAGTTCAGATACTTAGAAACATATTGAAACTTTTGAACTTTGCAGGTGGGACCAGAACAGCCTTTAGTCTGGTACTAATTTTTTTCTTTTCACTGACACAACACACTTCTAATTACTGCTACCAATACTCCATGTATTAGGAGGTTTTTCCACTTTGGCAGGTGGGAACATGAACTATTCCAGGTATTATTTAGCTCCAGGTACTGTTCTGCTTGCTCCTTTTGAGCTGTTCTGTTCTGACCTCTGGTAATTTCCTCATAGGCATGCTGTGATGAGTACTTAGCTGGACACTCAATGCGGACCCACTGCAGATTTCCAGAACTCTCTCTGCAAACTCTAGCCTTGTTGACCTTTCTGAACTCTCAGCTTTCAACTCAGGGACATTGCTGTGCTACTTCTGAATTCTCCTTGCCTACACGGTGGCCTGGGAACTCTCTCCCTCTCTCCAAGTAGATTGCTGGACAAATATAGGCTCAAATTACTTCACTTCACACAGGGATCTATTATTTCATATATTTTGTCCTGTTTCTTAGTTGTTTAAAGCAAGAGGGTAAATCCAGTTCTTATCATTCTCTAATGACAGAAAGTGGGCATTCTGAAGTATTATTTCTATTCCCACTTTAAGGATGAATAAGAAGGGTAGAGTGACTTGTCAGAGCCTAGCCTGTGGTAGAGCCCTACTGCCTGCACACCTGTGCACCTAACAATCATCAAACACTGACTCCTAAGCTTTTAGGTCCTTAATACAAGGCCAGACCTATAAGTTCTCATATTCACTCTTTTGACTCCTCCTATATTCCAAACAGTAGCTAGTTTGGAAGCTTAAGATTATTTAGTTCAAAACCTGTAAATAGTTTTTAAATAAGTAAATGATGCTCATAACATCCCTAAGGAAAAACCCTGATTTTGATGACTCACCCTCTATTTTTCATATATAAAGGAGCTTGTTAATCTTTCCTGCCATTTTCTTATTAAACATTTATTTGTGGAAAAAATTTAAGAAATTTAACATTTAAAATAAATTTGAAGAAAACAGAACTACTGCTAAGATTTATAGGAATAAAGAATTATGGGTTAAGAATTATAGCACATCAATCATTTGGATTTGACAAAACTTTTATGGCATGTAGATGACAGCTGAGATATAGAACAATAAACTTACTATTATGTACAATTTTCTTTATTTTAAATATTATATTTTTATTGATTTCAGAGAGGAAGGGAGAGGGAGAGAGAGATAGAAACATCTATGATGAGAGAATCATTGGTCAGCGGCCTCCTGCATGTTCCACACTGGGGATCAAGCCCGCAACCTGGGCATATGCCTTGCCAGGAATCGAACTGTGATCTCCTGGTTGACGCTCAACCACTGAGCCACTCTGGCTGTGCTATGCACAATTTTCTTGTCAGCAGTAATTTTACCCCTTTCTCTCCATTCAAGAAAACATCCCACCAAAAAAAGAGTGACATTATAATAGGGATAACCCAGAATCTCCTCTAGTTTATAAGTAAAAAAAAACCACCCAAAAATGTTGAGCCTTTGGTACTTAAATTATGACAACACATCAACAGTGTTTGCTATGACAGGGGTTGGGAGCCTCCACTTTGATGGTAGGAGTGTGACACAGACTTTAGTTTAGTCACTGTTAGTCTGCTAGGGCTGCCATAACAAAGTACCACACTGGGTGGCTCAAACAACAGATAGTTACTTTCTCACAGTCCTGGAGACCAGAAGGTAGAGATCAAGATGTCAGCAGAGTTGCTTTCTTCTGAGGCCTCTCTTCCTAACTTACTGATGCTGCCTTCTCACTGTGTCCTCACATGGTCTTCCCTTTGTACATGTCTGTGTCCTAGTCCCCTCTTCTTAAAAGGTCACCTTCCTATTGGATTAGGGTCCACTCTAAGACCTCTCACCTTAACTTAATTAGCTATTTAAATATTCTTCCTTCAAAAACAGTCACATTCTGAGGAACCACAAATTAGGTTCCATAACATAGAAATTTTGGAGGGACATAATTCAGCCCGTAACAACCACAAATGCCTGGAGAAGTTAAGCTATTTAAGCTTTCTGTTCTTCAACCTGGCCCAATAGCCACATTGTTGCTTTATGCAAAGCTCACTTGTCTGACTGGGGCATCTGGACTTAAGAACAAGTTGGCTAGTTCAGGCCAGTACAGGTAACTTATCACTGCTCTGGCTGCTTCTCTGGTAGGAAACTGGGATGTCTGCTGCTCTTCCAAGTGAGAGGAATCAATTCTTCCCTGGGGGCTGAGGGCCCACTTAATCAATCTTCTTGGAGTGCTCTCAGCAGTACCCTGGTACTTAGTAAAGGTTCATCCTTCACAAACCAGGGAGCACCCGTTCGCAGCCATTTAACTTATAAGATCAGCTTGACCAGCTTGCTTGTTTCTGAGCATGCAAAGGGTTTTGCAGGGAAACGTCATCATTTCCCTTGTTACCTTCCCTCTCCCTGCTGCATGGTTCAGCAGGGATGGCAGAGGCTACCCCTCAGCACCTGTCTCAGATGTGGCCTGACTGCCAGGGTGCCAGAGCCAGCAGCCCAGAGTGACCAGCAGTGCAGAGCAGGATAGCATGCAAACCTTTCTCAGCGAGGCATCTACAGAAGGATTTTCATTGGGCAGGGTGGGGGCGGGCGCGGAGGGGACAGGAAGAAAATAAGGCATATTTTCTGTGTGAAAATTGGGCTATGTCTTCCATCTTTAGTAGGCAGTTTCCTTTTTGAATCTGCATATCTTATTTATTTCTGAAACATATTTGAGTCCCTACTTTATTACTTCAAAAATGTATAGTAATCCTAATTCCTGCTTGTGTTTTATTTAACCCAACCTACAAATGTAGCTCATAAACATTAGTGGAAATGAGTTTACATTTTAAAATCTATTAATCTAACCCTGCTCATTATATAAGTGAATTGATAAAAAGCAAATAAATCAAACTATGCGCAACAATAAAACAAATTAACTAGCATCATTTAAATAATTGCCAACACTAACAGTCATAACAAAGCCTAACAAATGAACACTTCAAGGGGGTTCTCATTTTAATTCTGTCCTTACGTAAATAGCACCAGACTTCAAATGGATTTTGGAAACCGTGTGAGGAAACCATTGGAAATCAAGGAATGGAGTTTCCCCCATTCCAGTGGATGTTTCAATTTGGACCATCCCTAAAGGAAGGCCGAGTTCCTTGGCTCCAGCCCTGACATCCCTGAATTCCTCTCCGTTTTCCAGTTTTGAAGGAACAGGGCACCTTAAGCTCAATGCCATGCATCCTCTCCAAGGTCATTTTCTGCTCTCAGGACAGTGCAGCAGTGTGGGTAGGTGGGTGGGTGCAGAGACATCAAGCTTGGTGGACATCAAGCTTTGTTAACTCATTTGACTATTTCCCAGGAGTACAGCTTTAATTATACGGGCCTCGGTTTCTTCATCTGTAAGACTGAGGTATTGATGGAGATGATCTGAAAGCGACCAAATGTGATAATGCACGCGAAGCACTCACAGCTGGTTATTGTGTGTTGAGTAAATGGTCAATGCCACTTCCATCACTACTACTGCTGCTGCCACTCCCCTGAAGCGTATATGTCCTTCCCTTCCCCACTGCATTCTTTTTCTTTTTAGTTTTTTTGACATTCTACTTTGCTCTTGAGATACAGAATTTACATATCTCTAAATTCTGAGTGTGACATACTATAAATACAGAAGGAATGGATGTCAAATGTTTTTTAAAACACATGTGCTATGCAAAGTGGAATACTAATATCAGGAATAATAACCCATCTAAAGACCTCCGAATCAAAAGTTTAAATCTGCCTCTGCTGTTAGTGGGAAACATTTCTGAAACACCCAAAGGTGCAGTGCACATTACTGTGTGCTCAGATCTTTGAGGATTGTGTTTATTCATGCAGTCACTGAACCATGTAATCCATTACCCGTGTCTGTAAACAACTTCAAAAAATCTTCAGGCCAACAGAATTCTCTCTGGCCCTCCATATTTTTTACCACTTCCCCTTGTCAACCTACCACTTCTCTTGATACTGTTAAGTTAATAGTAGATTTCATCTGGGGCTAAGAAAAACAGTATGCTCATTTCCCCTCTTAAAGAAAAACTTTGTGAAAACAAACAAACAAGTATTTCAAGAGAAGCTGAGTACAGGTATTTATGTGTGTGCATTTTGATATTTTGATGCATTTCTATGGTTAATATGGAAATAGCGAGAGAAGCAATTCTAAATAATCTCTGACTTCCTGTCAAAAAGAAATACAGCACCTATTCAAAGGTTTTCTAGTCCCACCTCCTCCTGGTGCCTTCCCCTATTTTGTTTTTTAGTTTAGTAATTAATTCTACTTAACAAATACTTATATACACCACTGTGTACCAGCCACAGTTTTGTTTATTTTTAAAGTTAAACTTTATTTTAAAATGATTATAAATTAACATGTAGTTGTAAGAAAGAATACAGATAATCCATGTACCCTTTCCTGCACAGCTGTGGTGCATGCACAAAACCGGGCTATCGACAGAGCCAGGATGCAGAAAAATCTCTCTCTCCAAGGTCCTCTCATTTGCCCTTTGTAGCCACACCTACTTCCTTCCATGCCTCCCCCTCTCCATTTGCATAATTCTAACAAAATTATAATAAATCAGATCATACAGTGTGTAACCTTTGAGATTTTTCCTTCCACTTGGCATAATTCTTTGAAGGTTGCTGCGTGTATCAGCACACAGGCTCATATTTACATATGTATGTATGGTTAGTCTTCCACAGTATAAATTTACCACCATTTATTTAACCATATGTTGAAAGATATCTTCCCGCCCCCCTCCCTCCCCCCCCGTTTTTGCCCATTATGAGTAAAACTGCTATAAACATTTGTGCATAATATTTATCTTCATTTCTCTAGGATAAATGTCCAGAGTTTAATCATTAAGTCATGTGGTATTTGTGTATTTAAATTTGTAAGAAACTGCTAAACTGGCTTTGCAGAGTGGCAATACCATTTCCTCCAGCAGTGTATGAGCAACTGAGTTGCTTTGCATCCTGGCCAGCATTTGCTGTTGTCACTATTTTTTAAACCATTCAAATAGGTATGTAGGGATGTTTCATTACAGTGTTAAATTGCATCTCTCTAATTGCCAATGATGGTGAATGTCTTTTCATGTTCTTGTTTGCTGTCTGTGTCTCCCCTTTACTGTGTCTCTGTGTTTTTTGTCAATTGGATTGTTAGTTTTGTTAATGTTGAGTTTTGAGAGTTTTTTATTATTCTAGATACTAGGCTTTTGTCAGACATGTTGTTTACAAACATTTCCTCCTAGTCTGTTGCTTGTCTTTTCATCCTCCCAGTCTTTGCTTGTCTTTCACAGAACAAAGTTTTAAATTTTGATGAAATCCAATTTATTATTTTTGCCTTCTATGGGTTGTGCTTTAGGGGTCAAGTCTAAGAACTCTTTGCCTAACCTTGCCTCCTGAAGATTTTCTCCTGTGTTTTTTTTCCTAAAAGGTTGATAGCTTGACATTTTACATATAAGCCTGTATTCATTTTGAGTTAATTTTGATATAAGATGTGAGGGTTTGATTAGGTTCATTTTTTTTTGCTTATGGGTGGATAGACACTTGCTCCAGGACTATCGAAAGGCTATCATGCCTCCATAGAGTTGCTTTTACACCCTTGTCAAGAATCACTTGGGCATATTTTTGTGAGTATATTTCTGGGTTCTTTATTTTGTCCCATTGATCCATGTGTCTGTCCCTCCACCAATACAACACAGTGTTGATTATTGTGGCTGTACAATATGTCTTGAAGTCAGGTAGAATGATTTCTCTGACTTTATTGTTCTTTGTAAAATCTATTTTAATTATTTTAATTTCTTTGTCTTTCCATATACATTTTAGTATAATCTTGTCTGCATCAACAAAGAAATCTTTCTGGGATTCTGATAGGAATTGAGTTAAACTTTGTTGTGTGCTGAATAATGTTCTTCCAAAATTCATGTGATCTTATTTGGAAACTAGAGGCCTGGTGCATGAAATTTGTGCATGGGTAGGAAATTTGTGCATGGGTACGGTCCCTAAGCCTGGCCTGTGATCAGGTCCATCTTCCCCAGCTGCCTGCAGCCGGCCCTGCCCCTCACCACCACCCATCCCCTGTTCCCCATTTGCCATCAGGTGATCGAAGCCTGATGGCCAGGGATGGGACCAAGAGGTCGGCTGTTCCCACCTGCTTGCGAGCCCCACCCCTGCCCCTCCTGCGGGTTGCCCTATGTGTGTGGGGTGACTGGTGGGGCGGGGGACTTGGCCTGGCACCACCCGCCACCCACCCCCTGTTCCTTGTTCGCCATTGGATGATCAGAGCCTGCCAGCCGGGGAAAGGGACCAAGAGGTAGTCAGTGTGCCTCATAGTGACTGGTCAAGTGCTCATCCTGGTCGTTCTGCTGTTAGGGTCAATTTGCATATTACCCTTTTATTTTATAGGAATAGAGGCCCGATGAACAAGTGGGGGCTGGCCAGCCTGCCCTGATGGGGGCCCCAGATCGGGGTGGAGGTCCCCGCTGGTGGGTGGGGCTGGCCGGGGCAAGGGGCTGTGGGTGGTTTGCAGGCCGGCTACACCCCCGATTGGGATGGAGGGTCCCCACTGGGTGGCAGGGCCAGTTGGGGAGAGAAGCCATGGGGGTTGCAGGCTGGCCACGCCCCCGATCAGGGTGGGGGTCCATACTGGGGGGCAGGGCTGGCTGGGGCCAGGGACAGTGGTCATTCTTGTCTCTGGTTGTTCCGCTGTTTTGGTTGCTGGGCTTTTATTATATAGGATAGGATCTTTGCAGATGTAGTTAGTTAAGGTAAGGTCATACTGGATTAGGAGGTGCCCTAAATCCAATGACCAGTGACCTTACAAGAAGAGGAGAGACTCAGAGACACATAGGGAAGAAGACCATGTGAAGATGAAGTAAGACATTTCAGTTATGTTATCACAAGCTAAGAAATGCAAAGGATTGGTGACAACCACTAGAAACTAAGAGAGAGGCATGAAACAGATCTGCCTCTCTCTTAGTTTCTAGTGGTTGTCACCAATCCTTTGGTGACAGGGAACCAACCAGAAGGAACCAACCCTGCCAACCCAACACAAACTTGTATACCAGTTTGGGGAGATTGACATCTTTATTATGTTGAGATTTCCAATCCATGAACACCATATGTCTCTCCAATTATTTGTACCTTATTTGATTTCTTTAATCAGCATTTTGTAGTTTTCAGCATACTACAAGTATTTTATTTACAAAATGGTATAGATGATCTTATAATGTTTAATTTTGATGTTCACATGTTCAATGCTCATATTTAAAAATGCAATTGATATTTGTAAGTATTATGTGACCTATTGAACGCACTTATTAACTCTACTAGAGGCCCGGTGCACAAATTTGTGCATGGGTGGGGTCTGGCCATCCTATCCCGTTGGGGGCTGATCTGGGGTGGGGCTGGCTATGGGGAGGGGCTGCGGGAGGTTGTGGGGGGAGTGATCGGGACCCTGATCAGGCCGGTTGGCTGCCACAGTGCACATCATAGCAATCGGTTGTCCAGCATTCCATTCACTTGGATTTTTATATATATAGATGTGCTCTTTGTAGGTTCCTTAGGCTTTAATACATAGACAATCATGTCGTCTGCAAGTTTTATTCTGTGGTTTCATTACTTCAAGTGGATATCACTGCTCTATTCCAGCTTTTAGGAGAAAAGTATTATCTTTCATTATAAAGTACTAGTGGCCTGGTGCACAAAATTCGTGCACGGTGCGGGCGGGGGCGGGGGCGCATTGTTCCGCAGCCCAGCCAGCACCCTCTCCAATCTGGGACCCCTCAAAGGATGTCCTACTGCCAGTTTACAAGGATCGGGCTTAAACCGGCAGTCAGACATCCCTCTCACAATCCGGGACTACTGGCTCCAGCCACTTACCTGCCTGCCTGCCTGCCTGATTGCCCCTAACCACTCTGCCTGCTGGCCTGCTCATGCCCAACTGCCCCCTGCCGTGGGCCTGCTTGCCCACAAATTCCCGCCCCTGCCAGCCTGCTCACTCCCAACTGCCCCCTGTGCCAGCCTGCTCACCCCCAAATACCCCCCTTGCTGGCCTGCTTGTCCCCACTTTCCCTCCCCACTGGCCTGCTCACCCCCAACTGCCCCCCTGCTAGCCTGCTCACTCCAAACTTCCCCCCCCATCCTGATCACCTCCAACTGACCCCCACTGATGGCCTGCTCACCCCCGATTGGTCCCCCTGATAGTCTGCTTACCCCCAATGGCCCCTGCTGTCCTATCCTGGCCTGATCACCCCCTGGCAATCCAGGCTCCCAGCCCCTCCTTTTTGTTTCTTTTTTTTTTTTCTCAAGTGCCTCCTCAAGCGGAGGCTAGGGCTGGCTGGAAGCAACTATCTAGGATTTATTTATCTTCTATAATTGAAACTTTGTGGCCTTGAGTGGAGGCCAGGGCAGGCCAGGGTGGCGGGAAGCTTGGCTTTCTCCATTGCCGGGGGCAACCCAAGCCTCCTGCTGGCTCCAGCTCCCAGGTGGGCTGCCATCTTGGTTGGGTTAATTTGCATACTCACTCCTGATTGGCTGGTGGGTGTGGCTTGTGGGCTTAGTGGAGTGATGGTTAATTTGTATGTTTCTCTTTTATTAGTGTAGATAATGTTAGCTATAGGATTTTTGTATATGTTCTTTGTCAATATGAGGAAATTCTATTCCTATTTTTTTGAGAGTTTAAAAAAAATCACAAATGGGCATTTTTGTCAAAGGCTTTTTATGTATCAGTTTATATGATAATGCAATTTTTTCTTCTTTAGCCGTTAATATGGTGAATTACACTGGTTGATTTTCTTTCATTTTTAATATATTTTTACTGGAGGCCCGGTGCGTGAATTTGTGCACAGATGGGTTCCTTTGGGGTAGCCTGTGGGATCAGGCCCCAGCTTGTGCCCCCAGCCTCACAGCCCTGCAGCCCCACCTGGCACCCCACTGTGGCCTGGCCCCATCCCCTCACCTGCTCAACCATCCTGCCTGTGAGACCATCGATTGGGGCCCAGCACCCCCTGCCTGGCTCCCGCAGCACCTGGGAGCCAGGTGGCAGCCCCGTCCCCTGCTGCCACCAATGGTCGCCAACTGCGGGGCATCGGTGGGGCGATTGGGCCCCCACTTGCACCCGCCTTGGCCTGGTGCCTCCTGCTTACCTGCTTCACCATCCTGCCATGGTCCAGCTCTCATTAAGGCCCATCAGGGCTGGCAGCGCCTCTACTGCCACCTGCTGCCAGTGCCGCATCACCGATGTCTGCCATGTTCTGTGCTGCCCCCTGGTGGTCAGCGCACATCATGACGAGCAGTCAAGCTTCCAATCTCCTGGTAGAACTCTCAGTTGAATGACCGCCCAAGGGGACAATTTGCATATTAGGCTTTTATTATATAGGATTGATTTCAGAAAGGAAGGGAGAGGGAGATAGAAACATCAATGATGTAAGAAAATCATTGATTGGCTGCCTCTTGCATGTCCTCCACTGGGGATTGAGCCCACAACTTGGACATATGCCCTTGATTGGAATTGAACCTGGGACTCTTCAATCTGCAGGCTAACACTCTCTCCACTGAGCCAAACCAGCTAGGGCTATAACGTTTTTTTGTCTTTTTAAATATGTTTTTATTGATTTTTAGAGAGGAGGAAGGAAGAGGGAGAGAGAGAGAAACATTGACTGGTTGTCTCCTGTAAGTCCCCCATTGAGGATTGAGCCCCAAAACCCGGTATATGCCCTGACTGGGAATTGAATCTGTGACCTTTTGGTGCATGAGGTGACGCTCAACCAACTGAGCCATACAGGTCAGGGTTAAAGTGTTTTTGAGGGGATCTCTTTGTTTTTTAGTGGTTGCTCTAGGTATTGCATTTATATATACACTAGAGGCCCAATGCATGAAATTTGTGCAAGGATAGGCCTTCCTTCTCCAGGCTGCCGGCCCAGCTTCCCCCTTGCCCTGGGTGCCCCGGCTTTGTCTGGAAGGATGTCTGGAATGACGTCTGGTGTAATTAACACATTACTCTTTTATTATTATAGATAAGTTATTGTAGTCTACTGATGTCATTTTCTTATTTTGAGTAAAGTGTAGAAAACTTGCCTCTCTATACATCTCAACACTTTTCTTTTCATATTATAATTCTTAAATATTTCTTCCACATAATTTAGTACCATATTACACAGTGTTTGCATCATCAGTCAATCATAATTTAGAAGGCTCAAGAGGAGAAGGAAAGCATATTGTATTTATCCATAACATTGCTTACTGTGTTATTTTTTTAAAAAATAAATCTTTATTGTTCAGATTACAGGTGTTCCTCTTTTTGTTTTCCCCCTATAGCTCCCCTCCACCTGATTCCCCACCCCACCCTACCCCATGCCCTTACCCCCTGCCACTGTCTTCATCCATAGGAGTAAGATTTTTGTCCAATCTCTTCCCGCACCACTCACACCCACTTCCCCCTGAGAATTGTCAGTCCACTCCCTTTCTATGTCCCTGATTCTATTATATTCACCAGTCCATTCTGTTCTTCAGATTTTTTATTTACTTGATTTTTAGATTCACTTGTTGGTAGGTATGTATTTGATGTCATTTTGTTGTTCATAATTTTTATCTTTACCTTTTTCTTCTTCTTCCTCTTCTTAAAGAATACCCTTCAGCATTTCATGTAATCCTGGTTTGGTGGCGATGAACTCCTTTAGCTTTTTCTTGTCTGTGAAGCTCTTTATCTGACCTTCAACTCTGAATGATAGCTTTGCTGGGTAGAGTAATCTTGGTTGTAGGTTCTTGCTGTTCATCACTTTGAATATTTCTTGCCACTCCCTTCTGGCCTGCATAGTTTCTGCCGAGAAATCAGCTGACAGTTGTATGGGTACTCCCTTGTAGGTAACTAATGGTTTTTCTCTTGCTGCTTTCAAGATTCTCTCTTTGTCTTTTGCCCTTGGCATTTTAATTATGATGTGTCTTGCTGTGGTCCTCTTTGGATTCCTTTTGTTTGGGGTTCTGTGCGCTTCCTGGACTTGTAAGTCTATTTCTTTCACCAGGTAGGAAAAGTTTTCTGTCATTATTTCTTCTAATAGGTTTTCAGTATTTTGCTCTCTCTCTTCTTCTGGCACCCCAAAAATTCGGATGTTGGTTCGCTTGAAGTTGTCCCAGAGGCTCCTTACACTATCTTCATATTTTTGGATTCTTTTTTCTTTTTGTTTTTCTGGTTGGGTGTTTTTTGTTTCCTCATATTTCAGATCTTTAGTTTGATTCTTGGGGTACGTTGATCTACAGTTGAGTTTCTGTATATTCTTTATTTTAGACAGTGTATGCTTCATTTCTGACTGGTCCTTTTCCATTTTTTTGGCATTCTCATTAAGGTCCTTGAAGGTCTCACTAAGCTCCTCAGAAGTGTCATCAAGTTTCTTGGTGGTTTTTAGAAGATTCTTGAGTAACCTTATAAATGTGGTTCTGAACTCTATGTCATCCAGTAGTTTGCTTTCCTCCGTTTCTTTCATTCGTGGCATGTTTCTTTGTTTCCGCATTTTGGCTGCTTCCCTGTGTTGATGGAGTGGCTTTGTGTGGTAGGTGACCTATAGGGGGCAGTAGCTCAGCCTCCCCAATCACCTGATGTGGACGCTCTTGGTACACCCCTTTGTGGGCTGAGTGCAAAGTCTTGGTGTAGTTAAGCCTTAATTGCTGTTGGTACGCTGGGAGGAATTGACCTCCAGGCCAATCAGCTGTGAGGACTCGCAGTGTCTATAAGAACTGCTGTGCTGGAGACATGCTTATGGTGCAGGACTTGTTTCAGTGGGGCTTTGGTGCTCGCTGAGTCTGCCTCTTGAATGTGTCACTTATGGATGTGAGGAGTTGAAATCTGGTTTCTCACCCTGACCACTAGGTATACTGGCTTCTGGATCTCCCATGGGGTGCAGGTCAGCTATTGTCTGAGTCCACCCAGCAGGAGCTACAACGAGAGCTACAGTTTTCTCCTCTTTGCTTGGGGTTTGGAGGTTTTGGAGCTATCTGATCCGGGCTGCAAGTTTGTTAGGTTAAGCTGCGATAGGGCAGGCCTTTCTTATGCTAACACTGCTGCTTGGAGCTTGGGTGGGTTTGTAGGATGTGTGGGACGGGGTCTCAGGGCGTCACTAGGCTAGGGTGTGGCAAACAGCAATGGCTGCTAGTTAGCTGGCTCTCCGTCTCCGACTGCCTCCCGTCCTGTGCCCCAGCGCAGTAAACAATTATTCTTGCGCGCAGCTCTGCAAGCAGGCCCCCCTCACTTTCTGACCCAGTGGCAGACTATCCAGCTTCTCCCCGTAGGAGTTTGGGTCCCCCGCGTCTCCCCAGAAACTGTATTTCAGAGTAATCGGGGGCTTGTTTTCCCTTTGGGTTGAAAAAAGCAACACCTGCCACCAGCCCGGATCCCACGCCTCCGTACCTCAGCTTTTCAGTGCTTGTGCACGTCTCAATGCTCTTTTCTCTTTCCTTCTAGTTGTAGAACTTCCACTCAGCCAGCTTTCCCGTGGTTCTGGGTGATAGACGTTTTGTCTTTTAGTTGTGGTTTTGAAATTGTTGTGTGAGGCAGCAGTTTAGGTGTTTACCTACGCCACCATCTTGGATTCCTCTCCTGGATGTACATTTTTAAACACTGTATTTGTAGCTACTTTAGATGTCTGAAGTATCTCTGGTAAAATATACAGTCAAGCCTTATTTCTCAAATGTTTCCCACCTTGAACAATTCGGTTCTCCATCATGTTGTGCACAGAAAAAATGTCTTGGTTGTCTACCAAAACTTCAGTTCTCCTGTGTTATTTTTAAAAAAGTGTTTTTATTGATTTCACAGAGAGGAAGGGAGGAGAGAGAAATAGGAAAATCAATGATGAGAGAGAATCATTGATCCTCTGCCTCCTACACACTCCCCTCTGGGTATTGAGCCC
The DNA here is from genome assembly GCA_026230045.1 of Corynorhinus townsendii. Classification (NCBI taxonomy): domain Eukaryota; kingdom Metazoa; phylum Chordata; class Mammalia; order Chiroptera; family Vespertilionidae; genus Corynorhinus; species Corynorhinus townsendii. The sequence continues at coordinate 134,749,328 of JAPDVU010000002.1, read as the reverse complement.
AAAACCCAGGCATGTTCCCTGACTGGGAATGTAACTGTGACCTCCTGGTCCATAGGCTGATGCTCAACCACTGAGCTACACTGGCATGTGTTCTTTGTTTGTTTGTTTTCTTTCTGCTTAGAGAACTTCCTTTAGCCATTTTTTGAGTAGATTTGCTGGTGACGTTTTCTTTAACTGAATATTCCTTTATTTCTTAATTTCTGAAGGATAGTTTTGCTAGATATGAAATTTGATTGAATGTTGTTTTCTTTCATTATTTGTAAAGTATTATGTTTTTGGCCTCCATGATTTCTGATGAAAAATCTGCTGTAATTTGAATTATTTCTTCCTTCACAGGTAAGGTGGTATTTTTTTCTTGCTGCTTTCAAACTTTTTTATTTGTTGTTGATTTCTGAAGTTTGAATTTAGTGTTTCATGATGTGAATTTCTTTAAGTTTACCTTATTTGGAGAATTTATTGCACTTTTAAAAAATCTGTATGTCTTTTGCATAATTAAAAAAATTTGTATTTTTAAGTTCTAAAATTTCTATTTGGGTTTTTTTAATATCTTCTATTTGTTTGCTGAGAATTTCTGTTTTTTATTTTATCTGAGATTTTCTGTTTTCTTTTGTTCCAAGAGTGTTTTTGATTTCTTTTTATAACATATTTATGATGATTGTTTCTTTAAAATCTTTGTCAGATAATTCTAACATTTCTGTTACCTGATTGTTGGTATGTATTGATTGTCTTTTTAAATTCAGATTGAGATCTTCCTGGTTCTTGGTCTGATGAGTGATTTTCAGCTGAAATCTGGACATTTGTGGTCTGATGTTATGAGATTCTTGATCTTATTTAAATATTCTGTTTTAGATGGATTCTTTTAACCCTATGGCAGTAGAAGAGGGGTAGCACATCCTCATTACTGCCATGTGAGAGTAGAAGTCCAAGGGGCTCCTCATTAGTGCTGAAAGGGGCTGGGAGTGTTAACATAAGGGACATTCAAAACTGTAAATAATTTTTGTGAGTTTATTTGAGCCAAAATGTCGATAATAATTGGGAAGCAGAATCTCAATGGCCTAGGGCATGACTACCCACTATAAACTGCTTTTTAATTAAAATGTTTTAATTTCAGACCATCCTTTGTGGTTACTTTTTTATTTTTATATTTTTGCCATGCAACTTTTATTTTTTTTATTGTTTAAAGTATTACATATATTAGTATATATATATCTCCTTTTTGTCCCCCATTGACCTTCCCCCAGCCTCCCCTCCCCCCTGTCGCATGCCCTCATCCCACGCTCCCAGGTGTCTTGTGTCCATTGGTGTGCTTGTATGCATGCATACAAGTCCTTTGGTTGATCTCTTTGCCCCCTTCCCCGAAACTCCCAGCCTTCCTGCTGTAATTTGACAGTGTGTTCAGTGCTTTACTGCTTCTGTATCTATTTTTTTATTCATCAGGTTATAATGTTCTTTATTTTCCATAAATGAGTGAGATCATGTGGTATTTTTCTTTCATTGTCTGGCTTCTTTCACTTAACATAATGTTCTCCAGGTCTATCTATGCTGCTGCAAATGGTAAGAATTCCTTCTTTTTTTATAGCACCGTAGTATTCCATTGTGTAGATGTACCATAGTTTTCTAATCCACTCATCTGCTGATGGGCATTTAGGTTGTTTCCAAACCTTAGCTATGGTGAATTGTGCTGCTATGAACATAGGGGTACATATATCCTTTCTGATTGATGTTTCTAGTTTCCTGGGATATATTCCTAGAAGTGGGATTACTGGGTCAAATGGGAGTTCCATTTTTAGTTTTTTGAGGAAACTCCACACTGTTCTCCACAGTGGCTGCACCAGTCTGCATTCCCACCAGCAGTGCACGAGGGTTCCTTTTTCTCCACATCCTCGAAAGCACTTGTTGTTTGTTGATTTGTTGATGATTGCCATTCTGACAGGTGTGAGATGGTACCGCATTGTCGTTTTGATTTGCATCTCTCAGATAATTAGTGACTTTGAGCATGTTTTCATGTGTCTCTTGGCCTTCCGTCTTCCTTTGTAAAGATTCTGTTTAGGTGCATTGCCCATTTTTTTTTTTTATTGGATCATTTATCTTCCTTTTATTAAGCTGTATAAGTTCCCTGTAAATGTTGGAGATTAAACCTTTATCAATGATAACATTTGCAAATATGTTCTCCCATACAGTGGGCTTTCTTGTTGTTCTGTTGATGGTTTCTTTTGCTGTGAAAAAGCTTTTTATTTTGATGTAGTCCCATTTGTTTATTTTCTCTTTAGCTTCCATTGCCCTAGGAGCAATATTGGTGAAGAAATTGCTTCGGCATATGTTTGAGATTTCTCTGCCTGTAGATTCCTCTAGTATTTTTTGGTTTCCCATCTTATGTTTAAGTCCTGTATCCATTTTGAGTTTATTTTTGTGTACGGAGTAAGTTGGTGGACTAGTTTCATTTTTTTGCATGTATCTGTCCAGTTTTCCCAACACCATTTATTGAAGAGACTGTCTTGACTCCATTATATGTTCATGCCTCCTTTGTCAAATATTAATTGAGCACAGTGGTTTGGGTCAATATCTGGGTTCTCTATTCTATTCCATTGGTCTATATGTCTGTTCTTGTGCCAATACCAGGCTGTTTTGAGAACAGTAGCTTTGTAATACAGCTTGAAATCTGGTATTAAGATCCCACCTACTTTGTTCTTCTTTCTCAGGATTGCTGTGGCTATTTGGTGTCTTTTTTTATTCCAGATGAATTTTTGGAGAGTTCTTTTTAGGTCTGTGAAATATGTCGTTGGTATTTTAATGGAGAGTGCATTGAATCTATAGATTGCATTGGGTAATATGGACATTTTAATGATGTTGATTCTACCAATCCATGAACACGGTATGTTCTTCTGAAACCTGTTTACATCTTCCTCTATCTCTTTTTTCAGTGTCCTGGAGTTTTCTGCATATAGGTCTTTTACTACCTTAGTTAAGTTTATTCTTAGATATCTTAATTTTTTTGGTGTGATGGTAAATGGGATTGATTTTTTAGTCTCTCTTTCTGTAAGTTCACTATTGGTGTATAGAAATGCCATAGATTTCTTGGTGTTAATTTTGTATCCTGCTACATTGCCAAATTCATTTATTAAGTTTAATATTTTCTGATGGAGTCTTTCGGGGTTTTTATGTACAATATCATGTCAACTGCAAATAAGGACAGCTTTACTTCTTCTTTTCCAATTTTGATGCCTTTTATTTCTTCTTCTTGTCTAATTGCAATGGCTAATACTTCCAGTACTATGTTGAACAGGAGTGGTGAGAGTGGGCATCCCTGTCTTGTTCCTGTTCTTATGGGAAATGGTTTTAGTTTTTGCCCATTGAGTATGATGTTGGCTGTGGGTTTTTCATATATGGCTTTTATTATGTTGAGGTATGATCCTTCTATTTTCACCTTGCTGAGAGTTTTTATCAAGAAAGGGTGTTGGATTTTGTCAAATACCTTTTCAACATCAATTGATATGACTATGTGGTTTTTCTCTCTCAATTTGTTTATGTGATGTATCACATTTATTGATTTGCAGATATTGTATCATCCTTGCATTCCTGGGATAAATCCTACTTGGTTATGGTGTATGATCTTTCTGATGTACTGCTGGATCCGATTTGCTAGAATTTTGTTGAGGATTTTGGCATCTATGTTCATGAGGGATATTGGCCTGTAATTCTCTTTCATTGTGTTGTTTTTATCTGGTTTTGGTATTAGGGTGATGCTGGCTTCATAGAAGGAGCTTGGAAGTGTTCCTTCCTCTTGAATTTTTGGGAATAGTCTGAGGAGGATAGGTTTTCGTTCTTCCTTGAATGTTTGGTAAAACTCCCCTGTGAAGCCATCTGGCCCCAGTCTTTTGTTTGCTGGAAGCTTTTTGATGACTGCTTCAATTTCTTCCATAGTTATTGGCCTATTGAGAAGTTTAGATTCTTCCTGATTAAGTTTAGGAAGGTTATATTTTTCTAGGAATAAATTCATTTCCTCCAGGTTGTCCAGTTTGTTGGAATAGAGTTGTTCACAGTATTTTTTAACAATTCTTTGTATTTCTGTGGGGTCTGTTGTTATTTGTCTTCTTTCATTTCTGATGTTGTTTATTTGGGTCCTCTCTCTTTGCTTCTTAGTGAGCCTGGCTAGAGGTTGATCAATCTTGTTTATTCTTTCAAAGAACCAGCTCTTGGTTTTGTAGATCTTTTGTATTGTTTTTTTTTTTTTTTTGTCTCAATGTCATTTATTTCTGCTCTGATCTTTATTATTTCCTTTCTTCTGCTTTCACTGTGCTTTTCTTGTTGCTCTCTTTCTAACTCTTTGAGTTGTTGGGTTAGGTAATTTATTACCATTGTTTTTTGTTTTTTTTTTGCAGTAGACTTGTAGAGCTATGAACTTCCCTCTCAATCTATGTTGTTCCCAATAGATTTTGGATTGTGGTGTTTTCATTGTCATTTGTTGCTATGAGGTTTTTTATTTCTTCTTTGATCTTTCTGGTAACCCAGTCATTGTTTAATAGCATGCTGTTTAGTCTCCACGTGTTTGATTTTTTTGGATTGTTTTCATTGTAGTTGATTTCCAGTTTTATGCCACTGTGATCTGAGAAGATGCTTGATATGATTTCTTTTTTTTTCTTTGCGACATTTATTTATTTATTTTTTATTTTAAAATAAATCTTTATTCAGATTATTACAATTGTTTCTCATTTTTCCCCTCATAGCTCTCCTCCACCCAGTTCCCACACCACCTTCTGCCCTTACCTCCCCTGCAATTTCCTCATTCATAGGTGTACGATTTTTGTCCAGTCTCTTCCTGCACCCCCCATACCCCTTTCCCCCTGAGAATTATCAGTCCACTCCCTTTCTATGCCCCTGATTCTATTATATTCACCAGTTTATTCTGTTCCTCAGGTTTTTAATTCACTTGATTTTTAGGTTCACTTGTTGATAGATATATATTTGTTGTTCATAATTTTTATCTTTACTTTTTTCTTCTTCTTTCTCTTCTTAAAGAATACCTTTCAGCATTTCATATAATACTGGTTTGGTGGTGGTGAACTCCTTTAGCTTTTTCTTATCTGTGAAGCTCTTTATCTGCCCTTCAATTCTGAATGATAGCTTTGCTGGGTAGAATAATCTTGGTTGTAGGTTCTTGCTATTCATCACTTTGTAGCTTTCTTGCCACTCCTGTCTGGCCTGCATAGTTTCTGTTGAGAAATCAGCTGACAATCGTATGGGTGCTCCCTTGTAGGTAATTAACTGTTTTTCTCTTGCTGCTTTTAATATTCTCTCTTTGTCTTTTGCTCTTGGCATTTTAATTATGATGTGTCTTGGTGTGGTCCTCTTTGGATTCCTTTTGTTTGGGGTTCTGTGTGCTTCCTGGACTTGTAAGTCTATTTCTTTCACCAGGTGGGGGAAGTTTTCAGTTATTATTTCTTCAAATATGTTTTCAGTGTCTTGCTCTCTCTCTTCCTCTGGGACCCCCATAATCCTCTTGTTGGTACGCTTGAAGTTGTCCCAGAGGCTTCTTACACTATCTTCAACTTTTTGGAATTTTTTTCTTTTTGCTTTTTCAGTTGAGTGTTTTTTGCTTTTTGTATTTCAATTCTTTGACTTGATTCTTGCGTTCCTCTAGTCTGTCGTTGGGTCTCTGTATAATATTTTTTATTTCGGTCAGTGTATGTTTAATTTCTAGTTGGTCCTTTTTCATATCTTCGAGGGTCTTGTTATATTTATCGGCCTTTTCTAGCATATTCTTGAAAAGCCTTATAACTGTGGTTTTAAATTCTATATCCAGTCGTTTGTTTTCCTCCATTTCTTTCGTTTGTGATCTGTTTCCTTCTCTCCACATTTTCATTGCTTCCCTGAGTTGGTAGGGTAGCTTTGTGTGCTAGGTTTCCTATATGGCCCAGTGGGTTGGTCTCCCAGTCAACCTGGGGTGGATACTCTTGGTGCACTCCTTTGTGGACTGTGTGTACAGCCTTGTTGTAGTTAAATCTTGATTGTTGTTGGTATCACTTTGAGGAATTGACCTCCAGGCCAGTTGGCTGTGAGGATCAGCTGTGTCTACCCTGGGAGAAGTTTGGTGCTGGAGACAGCCTTATAGGATTAGACCTGCCAAATTGCAAAAGCCTCTGTGCTCAGCTTGGATGGGGTGGAGTCTCAGGGCGGAGCAGACAGTCTTGGCTTCCCGTAAGGCCTGCCCTTGCACGCGCGCACCTCCAGACCTCCTTTTCCCCCTGTTCCCGAGCCTCCCCCCGAGAGTCCAGATCCCCCCCACAAGAGTGTGGGTCCCCAGGGGCTTACCTGGAACTGGGGTTTAGTGCAGTCAGAACTGGGGCTCAGTGCAGTCAGGAGCTTCCAATTCCCTTCTGCTAAGGAAAGCCTGTGGCAACCTCCGCAGTCTTTGTGTGCACTGGTGTGAACACCTCCAGACCCCTGTCCGCCGGGGCTCCCCCGGCTCTCCCCGGGTCTGAGTCTCTGAGTGCCTTTCTCTCTACCTGACAGTCCAGACGCCCCCTGTATGAGCCTGGGTTTACGGGGTTTTGCCCGGGACTGGGGTTCAGTGCAGTCAGGGGCTTCCTTCCCCCTCCTGCCACAGAAGGTCAGCCAGGCTCTCAGCCACCCTTCCTCTCTGTGCACAAAGACCCTTTGCCATACCTCAACCCTTTGCCATTCCTCCAATTCTCCGTGAGCTTTACTCTTTCCTTCTAGAATTTCCACTCAGCCAGCTTTCCTGTGGTTCTGAATGGTGTCCATTCTGTCTTTTAATTGTAGTTTTGAAAATGTTGTGCAAAGCAGTGGTTTAGGTACTTACCTATGCCACCATCTTTTAAATGATCGCTTGATATGGTTTCTATCTTCTTGAATTTGAAGAGACTTTGCCTGTGACCCAGTATATGGTCTATCTTTGAAAATGACCCATGTGCACTTGAGAAGAATGTGTGTTCTGTGGCTTTGGGGTGAAATGTTCTGAAGATATCAATTAATTCCACCTGGTCTAGTGAGTCATTTAGGATTGATATTTCTTTGCTGACTCTTTGATTAGAGGATTTGTCCAATGGTGATAGTGGAGTATTAAAGTCTCCTACTATGATTGTATTGCTGTCAATCTCTCCCTTGATTTCCTCCAGGAGTTTTTTTTATGCCTCTGGGTGTTCTTGTATTGGGTGCATATATGTTTACCAGAGTTATTTCTTCTTGTTGGATTGCTTCCTTTAGTATTATGAATTGGCTTTCCTTATCTCTTGTTATGTCCTTTACTTTGAGATCTAATTTGTCAGATATAAGTATTGATACCCCAGTTTTTTTTCCATTCCCATACGCCTGAAAAACCTTCTTCCATCCCTTCAACCTCAGTCTGTGTGCATCTTTTTTTTTTGAGGTGGGTATCTTGTAGACAGCAGATATATGGGTCGTGTTTTCTTATCCAATCCATTACCCTATTTCTTTTGATTGGGGCATTTAATCCATTTACATTTAAGGTTATTATTGATAGGTACTTATTTGTCACCATTTTTATTCTTTACCCTTGTGTTCCTTTTTCGCTTCCTATTTCTTTTTTTATAGCAGACCTTTTAGCATTTCTTGCATTGCTGGTTTGATGGTAATAAATTCCCTTAGTCCTTTTTTTGTCTGTGAAGCTCCTGATTTCACCTTCAATTTTGATTGATAGCCTTGGTGGGTACAGTATTCTTGGATTCAGACCCTTCCTTTGCATGACTTTGTATATTTCATTCCATTACTTCTGGCTTGATGAGTTTCTGTTGAGAAATCAGTTGCTAGTCTGATGGGGGTTCCTTTGTAGGTTACTTTCTGTCTCTCTCTGACCACTTTTAAGATTCTTACTTTGTCGTTGGTGTTTGCCAATTTACTTATAATGTGCCTTGGCGTGGGTCTTTCGTGGTTCATTTTGCTTGGGACTCTATGAGCTTCTTGGATTTGTGTGGGGTTTTTCTTCCCTATATCAGGGAAGTTTTCTGTCATTATTTCATCAAACAGGTTTTCTAGTCCTTGCTCAGTTTCCTCTCCTTCTGGAACCCTTATTATGTGGATGTTGTTTTGTTTCATGTTGTCCCAAAGTTCTCTTAGGCTCTCCTCCTGCTTTTTGATTTTTTTTTCTAGAAGCTGCTCTACTTGGGTATTTTTTCCTACCTTGTCTTCTAGCTCACTGATGCAGTCCTCTGCTTCTTCTAGTCTACTCTTGATGCTTTCTATTGAGTTCTTTACAGCAGCGATGTCATTTTTCATTTCTTCTTGGTTCTTCTTCATTTTCTCTTGGTTCTTACTCATATTGTCGAATTTGTCTTCCATTCTTTTCATCCACCTTATGACCATTTCTCTGAATTCTTTCTCTGACAGGTTGCTTGCCTCCATTTCTTTTCCTTCTTTTTCTGGTGATGCCTGCTTTTCTTTCATTTGCGGGCTGTTTCTTCATCTCCCCATGGTCTCTCTTCTCCGGGTGTCTGGTTATATACTTCTCTCTCCTGCATTGATTTAAAGGCACAAAATACAACACAACCAGGTACAATGCAGAAGGCACTGAACAGAAATGTATTCATGATATTAATAACCCCAAATAAAGGTGACCACCAGAGAAAGGCAAATTAGGGGATAGGAGAGAAAGAAGAAGAGAGGAAAAAAAAAAGGAATGCCAAAATGAAATTCGGAAAAGGAAAAAAAATAAGAAAGGGAGAAAATAAAGAGTACAGGAAAGAAAAGAGGAACAAACTACATATATGGGGAGAAAACTCTAATAGAACAGCCACTAATCCCAGCAAATGCCAGCAACAAGTACCTGAAGATGAATACAAACTACACAGCAACTAATATCAAGTGAGGTGAGGGAAAACAGAAGCAAAAAACAAACAAAAACAAAACAAACAAACAACAAAAAAAGAATAAGCAAAACAATCTCAGAAAGAAGCATAAAAATCAATATAATCAACATTCAAGCAAACAACAACAAAAGGACAGAGAGAAAAACATTTTTTTGGATAGTGAAGACAGAGAGGAGAGAGGTGTGTATGGACTTGGAACATGGGATTGGAAATTAGATATATGAGTAGGGTGAAATTTTAACAGGGGGTAAAAAGAAAGAATAGGGAAAATCTAAAGCAGGAAAAGGGTAAGAGAAATAGGACAACAAAAGTGGAAAAGTTAGGAAGAGAGTGATGACATAAAGGTAAAGTTGAGATAGAGTAAAATGATGCTAAAGGAAAGATGAAAATAGAATGTAGAACACTAATCCCAAAGTAAAATAAAGAAAAAATAAAATGACACTTAAAAAAAAAGATAAAATAGTAGTAGTAATAATACTGATTGAAAATAGAAATGTAATAATTAAAAAGGTAAAATCAAGTGAGGAAAAAAGAAAAAAATTAGTTTCTTAAGTAAAAGATGAAAAAAATAAAAAAAATAAAAATAAAATGTGCAGTAGTGAAGGTCATTCACTTCCTCTACTGTTCTGTTTGGCACGCCTGTTTCCTAGTCAGTACAATATTGCAGTTCCCTGCATTCCATTGCTCCTTAGTGTTGTAAGCCAGTCCTGATTTTTAAGCAAGCAGTGTGTCTTGATTTCTTGTATTCCTTTATTTGTGATTACACAAGAGTCAATTTGTGATTCAACCTCTGGGTGGCAGTGTTTCTGGATTGACCTCTGGGTCTATAGGTCCTCTCTAGCCAGTGCTTAGATCCTGCTTTCCCTGTGGCATTCAATACCGGTTTGTAGGAGTGCGTTGCCCCAGAGCTGGTTCTCTGATGGTTATTCCCTGCTCTGATCCCCAGGTTCCAGAAAAACAACTTTCCCTTGCAGTCTCTTAGGGTGTCCATAATTGGGTGATCCTATGTATTGGGCTTAGTAATCAGAAGCAAGCATTTAAAGAGGAAAAGAAAAAGAAAAAAAAAAAAAAGAGCCAGTGTACATGTGCAAACTCCAGGGCTGCATGCAAGTTTGTGCAGTCCCTTCTTCCCAACTTGGGTCTAAGCAGCCGGCACACTTTTAAAAGTTTTAGGCTGTCCTTTTGTGTCAGATCAAAATGGATTGCTTTTTAGAGATCCCCTCTGTTAGCAGCTCTGAGGACCCCCTTCCACATTCATGGATCACGCGAGCCCCAACAGCCATGAATTTTTCTAGGCACAGACTTCCTCCAGCTCCTGCAGTACACACGTTTCTCTCTCCTGCTGGGACCAGAGACCTCATCTTCTCCCAGGCAAAATCTGACCTTTCTGTGGTGGAGTGTAGAGCTCCTCTGAATCCACATGTTTGTGCCAATTGGGGACTGGTGTTCTGGGGTTCGCAGCTGTTTGGTGGGTGCCATAGTTTAGTAGATTTTCATGCTTCTGATAACATCCACTTTCCCCTTCAAGATGGTGTAGTCTCTGCGTCCGAGTTGGTTGCTTCAGGAGGGAACCCAGCAGCAGTGGGTGCTGCCCGGTCAGGGGAGCCCTGTCCAGCAGTCCCCCACCATCTCCTGGAGTATAGCTATCCCTCAACTCACCAACAAACACTCTCCGTGCGACCCTCAGCTGTTCTTTCTATCTTCTCCGGGACAAGGCTCGGGACACATCTGTCTATTCCGCCACCATTTTTTCCCCCTCCCTTTGTGGTTACTTTTGATCTCTGAGTTTGCAAGGCTGCCATGCAGGCCTTCCCTGAGTTAGTCAGGTTAGCATGTGACCCTTTTTCATCCTCAGGAGTTTCAGTTCTCCACCAGGCTTCTACTGAGAACCCTGTGGAAGGTAGGGTGTCAGGATGTTTCCCTGCATCTAGAAGGCTTCAGGAACCTGGAAAAGGGGCTGCGAGTAAATTAAGAAAGAGACTAAACATGAAATATAAATTTGGAAGGCATTTTGGGGAGCCAGAGGAGACCTAGTTCAGTAACCAAGTTCTCTGAATCTCTGGACCCTTAGCTTTTTATTAACACAAATTTCCCTAAGGCAAAGCAGATATACATATTAAAGGTAAAGTTTGGTATACAGTAGGCATTGTCAGGTTGGGGGAACTGCCTCTAGCAGTGGGCAATAACTTGTATCTTAAGCCCTGCTGAAGCCTCAAGGTTCACCAACCTTTTGATGAACGTCTTGTATTTATGACCTGCTGGAATTAGCCCCCAGCAGTAGGGTGCCTCATTACTGCTTTTCTTGTGGCCTCCATTGACACATCTTCTGGTGGGGATACACGTTCCAACTCCTTGTTTGGTCTTCATTGAGGGCTACCAGTACTGTGGGTGTGTTTGTGCACTTGTTATTGCCTCATGTGGGTGGAAATCTACCCTCCACTGGGCTTTTGTTGGTATGAATGTGGATGGGGCTACAGGTTTTTTCGATGTTGTTGCTGTTTGTTTTCTATAGAGTTTTCCTGGAGTAGAACAGTTATTGTCTAAAAGTTTTTTTGTCTTGCTAGGCTTCCTTTTTCTGGTTCTCTGGATGTTGTTTGTTTTTGCTGTGCTTGGAGTTTGCAGATTGACTTCTTAGCTCTAAATCTTGAATATATGAGGCAAAAGGAAAACTCACAGAACTCATCACTATATCATTCTATGTCCTGAGGTCCTAAGCTGGTCTGCTTCCTTCTTTCCACCCGTCAGAGTCATATTTGTTTTACATATAATGCCCAGTGTCTGTAGTTGTATTTAGCAGAAGCAACATGGAAAAGTACATCTACTTCATCTTCCCAGAAGTGGAAGTCCTAATTGACTCCTATTTTAAGGACAATGTTGAGTTTTTTATTTCTATCCACTTCAGTATTTCTTTTCATTAAGTTTTTCCTCATTTCCTATTGCCACAGAGGAAGAAATTCTACTAGTTTTCTGGGGTTATAGTCTCCCCTTATGGCTCCCAGGCCATCACATTTCCTCTTGTTTGCTCTGAAAACTTGCTTCACCAATGATCTGTTCCTGCTTGTATCTTATTTAATAAATGCCCTCTTTCAGTTTGAAGCACACTTGTCTTAAAGAAACTGACCTTTGACCTGTTCTTTCCTGAGATAGTCTTTTTTTTCTTTCCTTTAAATGCAAGTCTTTTTGAAAGCATTGTCTCTACTCTCTTTTTCCACTGATTTGCCATCCTCTCCACCCTTAATTCTTTGCAATCTATCTACTGACCTTACCAGTCTATTGAAATTGTATTCCCCAAGGTCACCAATCTACAACTGGAAATCCAATCCACTGGCCTTTCCTTAGTTTCCATCTACTTTCATCTCTCTGTAGCATTTGGCACCACAGGCACTTGGGAATTCGCATCTCCTTGGACTTCATGGCTTTGAGTTACCCTCTGTCCTCCCTGTCTTCCCTTCTTACTTCCACACTTGCTTTGTCTTCAAGGTGCTATCCTCACTTTGCTTTCCTCTCTCATGTGATTCCATGCCTTCAGCCCCATGACTGGTTCCAAAACAATATGCAGAGGATCTTAAATTTTTATTTTTACTTTTGATACTGACATCTTTTTTGGACTTCAGTTTGACATTTCCGAGTACCTTTCATTTGCCACTAAATATTTAGCCAATCCTTCAAAAGTCTATCTGAAACCAAAATCTTCATCTTCTCTGCCCCCAATGCTTCTGTTTCATGTTTCCAATTTCTGTGACTGGAACCAGTACCTTCCCTCCCAGCAGGAATTGAGACTTCAGTGTGGTGTTTGACATCGCTCAGCACTCACTTAATAGCTTCTGCTAGAAATTCACCAGTTTCTTGCTTTTAACTCATTTTCATCCACACTGCCTTTACCCAGTCAGGTGAACTTGAACTTTTGCCTGAACTATTCCAGTAGTTGCCTAATTGGTCTCTTTGCTGCCAGTCAATATCTAGTCTAATCAGTTTTATACATTGTAGCTAGATTAATCTTCCTTTATTGGCTTCCCTTTCTGAACTTAATTTTCTTTGGCAGGCATTCAAGGCTTCTGTGCTCTGGCCTCGATCTACTTTTCCAGCATTATTCCCATGGAGACACTGGGGTTTTGCAAAACTAAAACACCTATTGTTCTATCATCCTTATTCTCTCCTCCCCTTCCAGCACCTAAAATGGAGGTATTATATCCATCCTTCCTTTGCACTTCATATTTTTCTTTTGTAGAGTACTCATTGATTTAGAAGTTGTGTTAGATATATTCTGACTTTACTTCTATTAGACTGTCAACTTAGGATGAGGTTGGTTGATCATTAATTGAGTCACTTATTGATTCATTCAACAGATTTTTAAGGCATCAGGTGCTCTGTGCAAGGCACTGGGGATGTGACATTGAAAAAAAAGCTCCTCTTGTTGCATACAGCCTCCAGTTCTTATTCTTTGTTGTTAGTTTGTTTTTATATCGCAAAGAATGCCTAGTCCTAGATTAATGTCTGGCATATCTAGTATGTACTCCTTATTAAGTAAATGAATGAACTAGCAAGTGTGTAGGAGAAGATTACTAAAGTTGCATAATGACTTTGTTTTTAAACTTTCTGGCACTTAACCCTTTCTGATAAAAAAGAAAATAAAAATTGCGCAGCAGAGGAAAAATTTATCAGAAATAAATACAAATGCAGGAATATATCATCTGAGTCTTTGGATTAAGGCTACGATATGGCAGACATTTTCAACCAGTTTTACAAAGGATAGCAATATTTAAAGAACACCCGTCTCAAAAAATGTATTTTTGTAAGAATGAATAAAAACTCTGACTCAGGGAACTGTCTACTCCAACTGGCTCTCCATATTTAATTTGAGGCTTCTTAGCATAATAAGACATTTGTCCTCTTTGTATTTGAAACAGGGGTTTCATTTTACTTCCTACTGAGCTTTCCAGTGTGAATTTTCTGTTGCAATTGCCCCACTTAAAAAGTATGTCTTCTATCTGACTGAGGTTTCTTTTCTCAGCTCTCTGGGAGCTTAAACAAAAGAATTGCTGGAAAAATGAAATAGCAAACCAGTAAAGTGAGAAACCCTGTGAATGCCTGCACTTTTCTAGAGAGTCTGCAGAATATTGGAATGTTAGCCATCTTACTCTTGCTTTTCACTCCTCATATCTTTACAACATTGCTACAAAGACACCTGCAGAAAAGTGAGGCTTAGGTAACTGCTTTTCTCTTCCCCAAACATCACACTCCAAATATTTCCTCTGCTCCTTAGAGCACATGCATTATCAATGGCCAACAAGAATAAAACAAATTTATTATAAATATTTCATTTCCTTTTTCCTCATGCTATTTATTTAATTCTGAAATCCCTGGATGTTTCATTAGCTTTTAAAAAATATTCTTATAAAACTTCTTTCAAACACATTTAAAGTTTTAGAGTCATTAGCTAGGTCCCATTCTCATAGTCATATCTAAATTGTGCCCAAGACTTTGGGGCTTTGGATAATTTCCAATAAGTGACATTTCAGACCATACACTCTGCCACACATTCATCTGTTTGGGGTACAGACATGAGATAGACTGGAAAGTTAAAGAAATTTCAACTCTCTTTGTCCAATGGGAATTGAAGACGGCTTGCTCTATTTTCCTAGCTGCTTCTCCTAAAGTCTCTATGTATTGAGATGAGCACAGGGGTATCTGTGAATCAGGTTAGCAGGCAGTGCCACACTGATCTTGTGTCATGTTCTTAGATTTGGGCTTAATATGGGGTGGTACGTAGGAGCGAGGGTCCACCTTCCTTCCCTTCCCTTCCTCAAAAAACTGGCTCTTCACCCCTAAGCAGAGCAGTGGCCAGGCTTGGTGCCACAGAGTCCTCTGAAGTGATAGAGTGAATACTATTCGTACAATTCCGATAACAGACTGAGGATGACAATTTGGGGTGGGGTATGGAGCACCATTTAGCATGCAGATTTGGTTCCTATACTGATTTATTAATATTTTAATTTTAGAAAAAGGGAAGGCAATGCTAAAAAGAAGCTTAGAGAATGCACAAAAGTGGGGAAGTTGGTTCGTTACACCACATAGCAGCACAACTTTTGCACAAAACCAAAATGGCAGCTGGTTCTGCGATTTCACGAACACATAACAACCCACATGCCAAAGTCCCCAAAATTCTATTTCAGCATGTTTTTCCTTCTCTATAGGAACTGAGCCTGTCAGCAGCATAAACACTTGCAATCCTGCACTTCCTAGGATGCATGTGCTATCGAAAAGGGAGGTGTTAATTGCTGTGCTAATTACAACATGATTGCTTTGCACTTGTTTTGCACTTGTAGGTGATTAAATTTTTAACGAAGCATATTACTTGGCACTGTTAGCACAGTTAACACATTTCTCTCTCTCTCTCTCTTTTTTTATGCCTTGGGAGAAGTCCCACACAGCAGACCCTTCCCTGGCTGTGATGTGCTGTTGTGTTTGGAAGCAGCCTCTGTTTAGGCTGTTGGTAACAGGACTCCAGCTTTCTGCTTGGGAAAGAGCAGCAGCCTATTATAATCATACCCAGCATGATAGCACTGGCCAGATGTGAACGCAGAACCCACAAAGGTATTAGCTAAAAATTAGGCAGTGCTGCCAGTGCCAGTCTCCAGCCTCCATTGAAAAACTCTAGCGACTCCAGCCAGTCAAGCGGCAGTGTTGGAGGGTTTAGCAGGAAGGCAGAGAGATGACAGCAAGTTCCACGTGATTTATTTCTGCTTTACAGCCTGTGTTCCCAGCTGAACTGGAGCACGGGAAACTTGCATCTGTTACATGGGCAGCCCTGTATCCCTTGGTTCCCACTGTGCAGCAGGCTGCATCCTCAGTGGAAGCTGACTTTGCATTTGTGCGCCTGTGCACATATACTCCCTCCTCTCTAGGCCTCCATATTCACAAGTGCCTGGGAAAACAAGTCTGGTTCTGGGAGGAGGGCTGGGCAAATCTGGGCTTTCACAACCTGGGTTGGACGTCAAAGAAATGTCACACAGCTAACCTGGCATTAACTCTGCATGTCAGCCAACAAACAAACAACACACCTATGAAACCAGAAAAGACAAACATTCAACTTTTTATGACTCAGCTCTCATGACTGAGCTGTTTTTTTGCAGCAAGGATCCGGGGAGGATGGTCTTAGGAGAACTGAGTGCACAGAGGAAATAAATGAACCAGGTTGCAGGCGAAGTGCCTGCGCATCCGAGCGGCTTTCTTGTGTGCTCGTTGACCTGGCCAGGGGCTGCGTAGGCCAAAGTGGCAAAACAGATTCTCAAAGTAAATCCCTCCGAGCCTGAGCTAAGATTTGGTTTCTGAGCCTGATTAAACATCTCCAGACAATTTTATAAACTTTATCAGTCCAGAGCAAAATAGTTGTCCTTATTCTATGCAGTTAATTTGTAGATACCCTTCAGGGGCTCAGCGTGGTGAAGAAATGCACAAACAAGTGTAACAGATAAAAGGATCTACTGAAAATACTTGGAATTTTATATCTTGTTACATGAGCAAAGCTTTGAAAGTGACTTCTGTAGTGGTGCTCCTTAGTCAGGGAATATAGCTGTCATATAAAAATCAATTCGATTTTTAACCGTCAGTTTCATACAGTCCTTTTATTAAGAAAAACCTTTTCTCTGTGTCTGGCCTCGGTGGTTGGAGTGTCGGTCTGAGCATTAAAGCGTTGAGGGTTCAATTCCTGGTCAAGAGCATGTACCTGGGTTACAGGATTGATCTCTGTCCTCTCACATTGATGTTTCTCTCTCCCTCTCTCTAAAACAAACAAACAAACATCCTCCAGTGAGGATTAACAAAAAAAGAAAAAAAAGAAAAACCTTTTCTATTCGAATGAACTATTGTCTGGGTTTTCTTTTTCTCTGCTTTTAACTAATGAGTTTAACAAACTTCATTTGCAAACTGCATTCTTCTTATCAACTGTTTTGTTGTTGTTTTTTGTTAATCCTCACCTGAGGATATTTTCTCCATTGATTTTTTTTAGAAAGAGTGGAAGGGCAGGGGAGGGACAGAGAGAACATCGATGTGAGAGAGACACATAGATTGACTGCCTCTCACACGGGCCCTGACCATGGTCAGGGATCGAGTCTGCAACTGAGGTACGTGCCCTTGACCAGAATCGAACTCGGGACCCTTTAGCCCACAGGCCAACCCTCCATCCACCGAGCCAAACCAGGTAAGGCACAACTTGGTATTTTTAATGAATCTATTGACTGCCTGGCTTCACCCAGCTATCACAGTGATAATCAAAGTGGGTGAATAGATGATAGCCAATGTAAATATTCCCAGGTATCCAATCCACATGTCAATTGGAAAAAGTAGTGTTTCAGGCTAGTAATTTTTATACATTACTATAGATTTTTATTTCTCATGTGGGGTAAAAAAGTGATTTGTGAGATTGAAAATTATGAATTTGTGTGAAATAAAGCCAAATATCCTGAAAATAACAATTCATTCAAGAGTGTTTCAATGTAATACTTGAAAGTATTTTGGGGGAGCCAGTATGTTCAGGGACTTACAGTCTGAGCTTTCATTCTTTCAGCATCAATCTTTCAGCAACTTTGCTCCTGAAAGCCCTAGCCATCACAAGGGATTGCTAATCTGTCAACTTTTCAGTGAGTATTTTCTTTCCCGAGTCCACTTTCACTGTACTCATTCTCCTTTCTCTTTTCCTCCCCACCTCCATTCTCTCCTGTCTCTCCTACTGCCCACTCAGCTGCGCCTCTGCCTCCATTGCCCTTCTCAGGCAGCCACACTGGAGGCCCCACAGGCCTCAGCATGGGACTCCAGGCTGCATGGAGGCTCGGAAAGTCAGCCCCACTGCTATGGAAATGGCAAGAATCTGCTGCTTAATCAAGCTTTTTTTTCTCCCCTTTTTATAATAAACCCTTATTATGTTTATTTTCAAACATACTTTTACAAGGAGAGGATGTTATTGACCCTCCTTAACCCAGCCCAGATTCAACAAAAAGTTACTGAGAGTTTGTGATACATGTTTAATCTTTTTCTTTCCCTCTTATTTTTTTAAGGCAAATTAGTTTAAAACTTTTTAGCCCTTTATGGAAACGCTAACCCGCCAAACCCTTTTGGTTTTTGTCTTTGTTTTTGGTGGACCTTGTTCTCTCTGACTGTTGAGAAGAAGAAAAATTTTATGAGGCCAGATGCCTTTGTTCTCTGAGTGCGTGCACACACTAGATTTCTGAGCACTCCATGTTGGCAGGATAAGGTACTCATTCCCTATGTGGATACAAATGAACCAATTATATTTTATCTCAAGAGAACTGCTTGAAAATACGTATAGGCACACTGAGTTCATGGGTTAACTGGTAGAGTGCTCAGAAAAACTGGCCATGTGTCACGAATGCAGTGTGTGTGGAACACTACTTAGGAATCGCCACTTGTGGTTTCCTAGTCTTTCCCTAAAAGTACTCTTCCATCCTTCTGTCTTGACACATGCAGTTCTCATCTCATTCTTACACAACACTAATTCTCCTTCAAGACTTTGATTAAACAGTTTCTTCACTGAAGCCTCATAAAGGATAAGCAACCCTCTCCTCTGTACATGCCCTATGTCCTGTAGCTATATTTTAGGACTGAGCTCAGCCCAGCCATTTATTAGGTATGTGATCTTAAGATTAGAGCTATGAATCAATAAATGTGATACATCACATAAACACATTGAGAGACAAATATCACATAATCATATCAATTGATGCAGAAAAAGCATTTCACAAAATCCAACACCCTTTCTTGATAAAAACTCTCAGCAAAGTGGGGATAGAGGAATCATGCCTCAACATAATAAAAGCCTTATATGGTAAACCGACAGCCAACATCATACTCAGTGGGCAAAAACTAAAACCATTTCACCTAAGAACGGAACAAGACAGGGATGCCCACTTTCACCTGTTCAACATAGTACTACTGGAATGTTAGCCACAGCGATCAGACAAGAAGAAGAAATAAAAGGAATCCAAATTGAAAAGAAGGAGTAAAACGGTTATTATTCAAAGATGACATGATATTGTACATAGAAAACCCTAAAGACTCCATCAAAAAACTACTAGACTGAATAAATGAATTTGGCAATGTAGCAGGATACAAAATTAACACCCAGAAATCTATGGCTTTATTATATACACCAATAATAAACTCACAGAAAGAGGAACAAAACAAACAAAAAAACAATCCCATTTACCATTGCACCAAAAAAAAAAAAATTAAGATACCTAGAAATAAACTTAACTAAGGAGGTAAAAGACCTCTACTTGGAAAACTACAGGACATTGAAAAAAGAGATAGAGGAAGACATAAACAAATGGAAGAACATGCCATATTAATGTACTGGTAGAATCAACATCATTAAAATGTCTATACTACCCAAAGCAACTTATAGATTCAATGCAATCCCCATTAAAATATCAATGGCATATTTCACAGACCTAGAACAAACTCTCCACAAATTCATCTGAAATAAAAAAAGACCCTGAATAGCAGCAGCAATCCTGAGAAAGAAAAAAGTTGGAGGGATCACAATTACCATATATCAAGCTATATTACAAAGCCACAGTTCTCAAAACTGCCTGGTATTGGCACAAGAACAGACATATAGACCAATGGAGCAGAGCAGAGAGCCCAGAAATCAATCCAAGCCATTATGCTCAATTAATATTTGACAAAGGAGGCAAGAGCATACAATGGAGTCAAGACAGTTTCTTCAATAAACAGTGTTGGGAAAATTGGTCGGTTACATATAAAAAGAGTGAAACTAGATCATCAACTTATACCATACACAAAAATGAACACAAAATGATTAAAGGAGTTAAATGTAAAAAAGGAAACCATAAGAATCTTAGGAGACTCCATAGGCAGCAAAATATCAGACATTTGTTGTAGCAATATCTTCACTGATACAGCTCCTAGGGCAATGGAAACTAGGGAAAAATTAAACAAATGGGACTACATTAAAATAAAAAGTTTCTATACCACAAAAGAAACCATCAACAAAACAATAAGAAAACTCACTGCATGGGAGAACATATTTGCCAATGCTGTCTCAGATAAGAGTTTAATCTCCAAAATTTACAGGGAACTCATACAACTTAACAAAAGGAAGATAAACAATCCAATCAAAAAATGGGCAAAAGACCTAAATAGATACTTTTTGAAAGAGAACATACAGAAGGCTAAGAGACATATGAAAACATGCTCAAAGTCACTAATTATCCAAGAGATGCAAATCAAAATGACAATGCGGTACCATCTCACACCTGTCAGAATGGTTATCATCAACAAATCAGCAAACAAAAAGTGCTGGCGAGGATGCGGAGAAAAAGGAACCCTTCTGCACTGCTGGTGGGAATGCAGACTGGTGCAGCCTCGGTGGAAAGCAGTATGGAGTTTCCTCAAAAAGTTAAAAATGGAACTCCCATTTGAACCAGTAATCCCACTTCTAGGAATATATGCCAAGAAACTGGAAACACCAATCAGAAAGGACATATGCACCCCTATATTCATAGCAGCACAATTCACCATAGCTAAGATTTGGAAACAGCCTAAGTGCCCATCAGCAGATGAGTGGATTAAAAAACTGTGGTACATCTACACAATGGAATACTACGCTGCTGTAAAAAAGAAGGAACTTTCACCATTTGCAACAGCATGGATGGACCTGGAGAGCATTATGCTAAGTGAAATAACTCAGTCAGAGAAAGATAAATATCACATGATCTCACTCATATGTGAGATATAATGAACGACATAAACTGATGAATTGAAATAGATCCAGAGACAAGGTAACACTGAACGGACCATCCAACCTCGGGGGGAGGGGGGGGTAGGGGCGGGGCGGGGGGAGCCGTTAGGGATCAACCAAAGGACTTGTATGCATGCATATGAGCATAGCCAACGGACACAGACACTGGAGTGGTGGGGGCTTGTTCTGGGGGATTGGAGTGGCGGGGAGGGGGGTCAATCGGGAAAAAGGAGACATATGTAATACTTTAAACAATAACAAAAAAGATTAGTGTATGATAAATAGTGAAGTTTTAATACATGTTGACTATTATCATTATAACAATGTATTCTGATTAAAAGAGTTTTATTAGCTCTTCCTATCTCCGGCCTGGCACAGTGCGCAGCTGCCGAATATCTGCCCACCTGCAATGGAGGATCGTGCGGAACTGCTCCAGCTTCCTGATCAGGAGGAACAGGCAGACGTACCAAACCCAATAACCCGAAGGCCCACAACTCCTTTCGCTACAAGGGGCTGATTCACTGCAAGCCGGTGGGCGTGTGGTGATCATCATGAAGCGGAGATCCGCGCGGACCACCATCAGCAAGGAAGCCCGGGCCAACCTGAGCAGCATCCCGTACATGATCTGCAAGAACAAGTACGGCCCGGATCTGTGCATGCGGCCAGCGCCGTCCGCGGGGCCCCGCCATCCTGCACAGCCAGAAGCCGGTGATGGTGAAAAGGAAGCGGGCCAGCCCACCAAGAGCTCTGAGTACCCCCTCCCCCAAAGCAATAAAAGTATCAGTCAACTTTCCTCAAAACACAAAACAAACAAAAAACACTTTTGTTATAAAAATTCTAAACACAAAAAGATAGAGTAAATAGAATGACAACCCCCTAAATTCCAGAAAACTAGACTAGTTCTCAGAATATTATATATATATATATATTGGAAGGCAGCAGGTTAATGTTTAATTGAGCTTCCCTACTCTGGGAAATGCTTGTATATATAGGGCACAAGCAAAGGGATATGCATATATGGTGGGGAAAAGAGGTCATTGCATTTTTTTGTTGTTTGTAATGCAAAACTCCAGGTGTGAGAGGTAAGAACTGATTTATTAGAGATCTAGTTGGATTCTGTCCCATAGTCCCTTTTCTATTCTATTCTAAGGTACAGGCAGGCATGGATTTCTCATAGATAAGAAACTTAAACCTTTATATCCTCATCTGAAAAATGGCCCAAGTGATAATACTAGCCCTAAAAGTTTAATTTGAGAATTAAATAAAATTAGGTATATAGAGTACTTGCTATATACTATTTTTCATTGATTCTGAGATTCACATTTTTTCACATCTCTGAAATTTTCTTTCTTTCTTGGTGGTTGATAAATTAATAGAGTCTGATGATTTATAGAATGTTAGATTCCATGAAATATTGTAGACAAGTGCTTAATGAATATTAGCAATCAAGATAATGATAATTCATCCACATCACAACTTGTACCATAGATGCTTTGCTTTATGCAAAAGAAAGGTGTTAAATTATTCAAGTATAATAGTGGATTCATCTATTCTTGCAGTTCTATCATTTTTTGTTGTTTGCTCTGTGTGTGTGTGTGTGTGTGTGTGTGTGTGTGTGTGTGTGATGTTACTTTGATACTCTGCTGTTAGGTGGATACACATTAAGGACTATTAGTCTTTTTGGAGTATTGATCCCTATATCATTTTGTAATGTCCCTCTTTATCCCTGATAACTTTTCTTGCTTTGATGTTATGTAGCTCTCTGAAATTAATATAGTTTCTACCACATTCTTTTGATTAGTGTTAGCATGATATATCTTTTCCCATCCTTTTACATTTGAACTATATGTGTTTGTATTTAAGGTGGATTTCTTGCAGACATAATATAGTTTAAGCCTTTTTTTTTTATTCACTCTGATAATCTCTGTCTTTTTATTTGTATATATAGATAATTGATATTTAAGATAATTATTGAACCCTACCTGGTTTGGCTCAGTGGATGAGTGTTGGCCTGTGTACTGAAGGGTCTCGATTCTGGTCAAGGGCACATGCCTGGGTTGCAGGCTCAATCCCCAGTAGAGGGTGTGCAGAAGGCAGCCAATCAATGATTCTCTCTCATCATTGATGTTTCTATCTCCCTCTCCCTCTCCCTTCCTCTCTGAAATCAATAAAAATATATCAAAAAAGAAAAGATGATTATTGACATAGTTGGATTAATATCTATCATAGTTGTTATTGTTTTCTGTTTGTTGCTCTTGTTCTTTGTTTTTATTTTTGTCTTCCACTCTTTTTCTGCCTTTTATGATATTAAATGAGCATTTTATATTATTCTATTTTCTTAGCATATCAACTTTACTTCTCTTTTTAATGGTTGCTCTGGAGTTTGTAATATACATTTAGAACTAATCCAAGTCCACTTTCAAATAACACTATACCACTTCACCGGTAGTGCAAGTACCTTATAATAACAAAACATTCCCAATTCCTCCCTCCCATCTCTTATGTCATTACTATCATTCATTGCAATTGTACAGAAGTATACATGTATACACATAAGCATACACTTATACATAGCATATACATAAGCATTCATAATTGAATACATTGTTGATATGATTATTTTGAACAAATTGTTACCTGATACATCAATTAAGAATAAGAAAAATGCTTTATTTTACTTTCATGTTTTAATTCTGATTCTCTTCTTTTATGTAGATCTTATTTTCTGAACTATATCATTTTTATTATCCCTGAAGAACTTATTTTAACATTTAATGCAAGGCAGGTCTCCCGGCAACAAACACCTTCAATTTTTGTTTGAGAAAATCTTTAATTTTCTTTCATTTCTGAAGGGTAATTTTGCAGATTTCAGAATTCTAAGTTTGTGGGTTCTTTTCTTTCAGCACCATAAATATTTCACCCCTTTCTCTTCTTATTTCCATATTCCTGAGAAGTTTGATATAATTCTTATTTTTGCTCCTCTGTAGGTAAAGTGTTTTTTTCCTGTGTTTGTTTCCCAATATGTTTTCTACATATTTGATTTCTGTAGTTTAAATATGCTATACTTAGGCATAGTTTTTTTAAAAAAATTTTTAAATTATTATTATTATTTGTATTTATCCTGTTTGGTGTTCTCTGAGTTTCCTGGATATGTGGTCTGGTGTCTGACATTAATTTGGGAAAATTTTTAGTTGTTGTTACTTCAAATATTTCTTCTCTCCCTTTCTTTTTTATTTATTTTAATTAATTTATTTCTTCTCTTCCTTTCTCACTTTCTTTTCTGGTATTCCTATTACATGTATATTACATCTTTTGTAGCTCTTCAGCAGCAATTCTTTTATATTTTGTTCTATTCTTTTCAGTCATCTTTTTTTCAGTTTTGGAAGTTTCCTCATTTGAAGACATGCTTATTGAGAGAGGGAGGGAAGGAGGAAAAGAAGAGGGTGGGGGGGAGAGAGAGAGAGAGAGAAAGAGAGAGAGAGAGAGAGAGAGAGAGACAGAGAGAAACATCGATGTGAGAAACATTGATAAGTTGTCTTCCTGTATGCACCCCAAGTAGAGATCAAACCTGCAACCTAGGTATGTGACCTGACCAGGACTCAAACCCACAACCTTTCAATGTATGGGACGACACTTCAACCAGCTGAGCCATGGCTATTGTCATATTATTAATGCTCAGATATTCTTTCCTCAGTTGTGTTCAATCTACTAATAAGTACTTTAAGGACATTCTTTATTTCTGTTACAGTTATTTTTAATTTCTCATATATATATTTTTAAATAAATCTTTATTGTTCAGATTATTACAGGTGTTCCTCTTTTTCCTTTCCCCATAGCTCCCCTCCACCTGATTCCCTACCCCACCCCATGCCCTTACCCCCGCCACTGTCTTCATCCATAGGAGTAAGATTTTTGTCCAATCTCTTCCCCCACCCCTCACACCTGCTTCACCTGAGAGTCGTCAGTCCACTCCCTTTCTATGTCCCTGATTCTATTATATTCACCAGTCCATTCTGTTCTTCAGATTTTTATTCACTTGATTTTTAGATTCACTTGTTGGTAGGTATGTATTTGATGTCATTTTGTTGTTCATAATTTTTATCTTTACCTTTTTCTTCTTCTTCCTCTTCTTAAAGAATACCCTTCAGCATTTCATGTAATCCTGGTTTGGTGGCGATGAACTCCTTTAGCTTTTTCTTTTCTGTGAAGCTCTTTATCTGACCTTCAACTCTGAATGATAGCTTTGCTGGGTAGAGTAATCTTGGTTATAGGTTCTTGCTGTTCATCACTTTGAATATTTCTTGCCACTCCCTTCTGGCCTGCATAGTTTCTGCCGAGAAATCAGCTGACAGTTGTATGGGTACTCCCTTGTAGGTAATTAACTGTTTTTCTCTTGCTGCTTTCAAGATTCTCTCTTTGTCTTTTGCCCTTGGCATTTTAATTATGATGTGTCTTGGTGTGGTCCTCTTTGGATTCCTTTTGTTTGGGGTTCTGTGCGCTTCCTGGACTTGTAAGTCTAATTCTTTCACCAGGTGGGGGAAGTTTTCTGTCATTATTTCTTCTAATAGGTTTTCAGTATTTTGCTCTCTCCCTTCTTCTGGCACCCCAAAAATTCAGATGTTGGTTCGCTTGAAGTTGTCCCAGAGGCTCCTTACACTATCTTCATATTTTTGGATTCTTTTTTCTTTTTGTTTTTCTGGTTGGGTGTTTTTTGTTTCCTCATATTTCAGATCTTTGGTTTGATTCTTGGGGTATGTTGATCTACAGTTGAGTTTCTGTATATTCTTTATTTTAGACAGTGTATGCTTCATTTCTGACTGGTCCTTTTCCATTTTTTTGGCATTCTCATTAAGGTCCTTGAAGGTCTCACTAAGCTCCTCAGAAGTGTCATCAAGTTTCTCGGCGGTTTTTAGAAGATTCTTGAGTAACCTTATAAATGTGGTTCTGAACTCTATGTCGTCCAGTACTTTGCTTTCCTCCGTTTCTTTCATTCGTGACATGTTTCTTTGTTTCCGCATTTTGGCTGCTTCCCTGTGTTGATGGAGTGGCTTTGTGTGGTAGGTGACCTATAGGGGGCAGTAGCTCAGCCTCCCCAATCACCTGATGTGGCCGCTCTTGGTACACCCCTTTGTGGGCTGAGTGCAAAGTCTTGGTGTAGTTAAGCCTTAATTGCTGTTGGTATGCTGGGAGGAATTGACCTCCAGGCCAATCGGCTGTGAGGACTTGCTGTGTCTATAAGAACTGCTGTGCTGGAGACACGCTTATGGTGCAGGACTTGTTTCAGTGGGGCTTTGGTGCTCGCTGAGTCTGCCTCTTGAATGTGCCACTTATGGATGTGAGGAGTTGAAATCTGGTTTCTCACCCTGACCACTAGGTATACTGGCTTCTGGATCTCCCATGGGGTGCAGGTCAGCTATTGTCTGAGTCCACCCAGCAGGAGCTACAGCGAGAGCTACAGTTTTCTCCTCTTTGCTTGGGGAGCTATCTGATCCGGGCTGCAAGTTTGTTAGGTTAAGCTGCGATAGGGCAGTCCATTCATATGCAAAAGCCACTGCTTGGAGCTTGGGTGCGTTTGTAGGTTGTGTGGGGCGGGGTCTCAGGGCGTCACTAGGCTAGGGCATGGCAAACAGCAATGGCTGCTAGTTAGCCGCCTCCGACTGTGTCCCGTCCTGTGCCCCAGCACTGATAAACAATTATTCTTGTGCTCAGCTCTGCAAGCAGGCCCCCCTCACTTTCTGACCCGGTAGCAGACAATCCAGCTTCTCCCCATAGGAGTTTGGGTGCCCCGTGTCTCCCCAGAAACTGTATTTCAGAGTAATCGGGGGCTTGTCTCCCTTTGGGTTGAAAAAAGCAACGCCTGCTGCCAGCCCAGATAACGCGCCTCCGTACCTCAGCTTTTCAGCGCTTGTGCACTTCTCAGTGCTCTTTTCTCTTTCCTTCTAGTTGTAGAACTTCCACTCAGCCAGCTTTCCCGTGGTTCTGGGTGATAGACGTTTTGTCTTTAGTTGCAGTTTAAATTGTTGTGCGAAGCAGCAGTTTAGGTGTTTATCTACGCCACCATCTTGGATTCCTTTCTAATTTCTCATATTTTTGATTTTTAGAATTTCTGTTTTTCTACTTACATGACCCATTTGTTCTTGAATGTTATTTACTTTTTCTACCACAACTCTTAGCATGATAATCACAGTTCTCAAAAATTCGTTTGATAATTTTGATATTCTTGCCATATCTCACTATGATTCTAAAACTGTCTTTTTTGCCTTTTGTATGCTTTGTAATTTTGTGTTGAAAGGCATACATGATGTCCTGGGTAAAGAGAGCGATGGAGAGTAGGCCTTTAGTAATGTACGGTAGAGCT
This sequence comes from Corynorhinus townsendii, assembly GCA_026230045.1. Classification (NCBI taxonomy): domain Eukaryota; kingdom Metazoa; phylum Chordata; class Mammalia; order Chiroptera; family Vespertilionidae; genus Corynorhinus; species Corynorhinus townsendii. The sequence continues at coordinate 134,722,348 of JAPDVU010000002.1, read as the reverse complement.
AGGGTATAGGGGAGGGGAAGAATTCTATAGTCCTGTGATGAGGTGTTACCCTTCTGGTGAGCCTGTGCCCCTGAACTGTGAACTTCACTGGTGCTGCTTAGTTTCTTTTTCTCCCGTTAGGTAGAACAGGATGACAGGCGGGAGCTGGATTTGTATATTTTCCTTCCCCCACATAGAAGGCTAGAACTGACTAAAGTTGTATATTTTCCTTCCCCCAGGTAGGTTAGGCTCTGGTAAAACTCAAATAGGTTAGGCTCTGGTAAAGTAGCCTCTTCCCAAGGCAGGCCTTGTTAAAAGGAACAGAATGCTCTGGCAAATCTCAAAATGGTTCCTTTTCCCTCCCCCTGATGGAAGCAAGAGAGCATTTCCCCTCCACCACCCCCTCCCCCGCCTCCACCCCCGCCCCTGCCCAATATTACTGTGAGGACCTGGTAGAGCTCCTGGAGATAAAACTTACAAAAGTGTGGGCTTCTCCATGATTGGACCCCTGTGAAGTTTTTATCTATCACAGTTGTCCACACTGAACCTCCAGAAATTCCTCTATCACAGCTCCAGTTTTCCTGCTCCAACACTGTGTCCCATGCCGTTTTCTCATTAGGTAAGTTGTGGTTCTCTGTATTTGCCTGTCTCTCCAATTGTGAGTGTAGTGGATGCCCTGTGTCCTCACTTCACTGGTAGATCTAAGCATATTTGTTTATTTTTTGGTTTGTTCAGCTTTTTACCTGTTGTTAGGACAGAGTGAACACTTTCACATTCCTTACATGCTGGACCAGAAACCAGAAGTTCATGTTTTTAAAAAATCTTTTCATACTATATGTGTCATAAAACCAGACACAGATATGAAAGCCTGCCCTGTTGGTATTGATTAAAATTGAAGGGAAATTCTCTGGTGGGATAATTGGAAACTTTTGGGTCAGATTCTCTGGAGAAGAACGTGGGGCAGAAGCAGAGCCAATTCCTCATCATGTAGGAGTTTGGTTCTAACTTCAAAAACTTTCCTTCCAAAGTAGTTAATCTAAATATCATGAATGAGTTCTATTTTTTAGCTTATTTTTGTGTGTCCATGAACAAAGAAAGTCTTGCTACTTGAAGGTCTCTCATAAATCAACAGCATTTGAAGTGCAATAATTAAAAGCCTGCTGATGCTGAGATGCTGTGCCTGGGAGCTCCAGAGTTTTTCCAAGTATCTTAACACATGAGTAAAAGGTGGAAAAAATTACATTTGCCTTATTTGCCTTGAATGTCTATATTTCAGAGGTAATAAGAAAATCATTAGTTTATGATATTCTTATATTGAATTTAATAGGAATGACTCTGAAATGCTTCCCAATCCAATGAAGACATCAAAACCCAATAAAGACTCAGGAGTGTATAAAAATTACTTCAAGTTACATTTTTGAAAAAGTCTCATGGAAGATATTTATTTGAAAAATTATAGAATAATTTATGTAAATAAAAATTTATATTGTTATTCCAAGTTAGCCTTTAGTATTAACATTTGATAGATGCTTAAATATTGAATGTCTTATAAGAATTTACTTTTTTCTTAGATTTTGAATTAAGTTTATTTTCATATTTTCTTAGGGTGAATAGTATAATATAGTGGTCAAGAGTGTAGCTCAGGAGAGGTTTGAAACCCTACTCCCAGATTTATTGTGTGGTTTATTTCTCAGTTTGCTCATCTGTAAAATGGTGATGTTGTGTGTGCTGAGTGTCCTTAGGACTAATATGAGGATCCAATGGGATAGTTCACATAAAGCTCTTAGAATGGTAACTGACATCGTGTAAAGGGCTCAATAAATGTTAGCTATTTTTATTTTAATAAGAAAACATCATTCAGCCCTAGCTGGTTTGGCTCAGTGGGTAAAGCATCAGCCTGCAGACTGAAGATCCTGGGTTTGATTCCTGTCAAAGGCACATGCCTGGGTTGCGGCTTGATCCCCAATATGGGCATGCAGGAGGCAGCCAGTCAATGAATCTCTCTCATCATTGATGTTTCTATCTCTCTTTCCTTCTTCCTTCCTCTCTGAAATCAATAAAAAATATATTTTTTTAAAAAGAAAACATCATTCAGAGATACATAATGTTATGAAGATTATTACAAGTATTGATTGAACATAGGACATTGAGAGATAAATTCTCAGTGTTTACCAAAGAGTGCAGTAGACTGCTTTTCTTAAAATATGTTCACACTGTTTCTCATTTTTACAGAAGGTGGTTACTCTCTCCTCACGTCACCCATTTCTACAGATGGGTGTGGTTCCAAGTACACAGGCCTAGGCCCAATGGAATGGAGAGAGGAGACAGGGGAAATACAGGCAATTTCAAAAAGGGGGCACAGGAAGCAAGACAATGGGAAATCCTGGAGTAAACTTACTCCTCTGACAAAAGGTCCAGAGTGAGCTGGCAGCATTCCTTTTCATGTTTGAGACCAGAGGTCAGCAAACTTTCTTAGTAAAGGGCCAGGTAGCAAATGTGTTTGGTTTTGTGGGCCATCTGGTCTTCATCACAACTACTCAACTCTACTCCAGTAACACACAAGTAGTCATAGATGGTACGGAACACACCGATCCTGGCTGTAATCTAATAAAACTTTATTTACAAAAACTGGTGGCGAACCACAGTTTGCAACCCCTGATCCAGAACATACCTGAGAATGATGGAAAGCATTTATTACTTTCCCCATAAATTTGCCTCAGATGGAAATAGGAAGCATTCCCCCCACTCTCCCCATCTTCTTTTGCTCCAATCATTATCTACTCCTTGGGTCTTAGTTCCATTTTGATGGTGACCCCAGGGGGCAACCTTGGTTTGCCCAGGAGTATGGCACTATCTGTGCCTAGTCTCAGGCCTCCCAGATTCTCAGAATGGAACTTATACAAGACAAAGCCTTATGATTATATTGATGAACTTGCCTAACTTTCTATCTTGGTCTTTTATTGGACATTCCCCTGTCAGGGTAAGAAAATGGAAAGCAAAAAGGTGAGAGGCTTAGGAAGTTCCAGAAGGTGGAGCTTAATTTAAGAGGCACTACCTGGTATCCCACTAAAAATATTCTTCACCAAACACAAACTTGTGTCCTCACAGAGGGAGAGGCCATATCGCCAGACTCTCCTTGACTTGAGGGTGAGTCCCCAGCCTGGGCACGTATTCTGTCCTCCTCCTGTCTCCACTTTCCCTGGGAGCTAGAGAAAGATTGTTCTCTCATTGTTGGGCTATAAAGTTGTATTCTGATTGCTTTGGATTTATCTGCCCATCATTTTATCTATCTATTTATTTTTATTATCTTAAATGTAATTTTATTTTTTCCATCACATTTATCCCCTCTATGCCCTCTTCCACCTCCACCCTCCCCACCCCTGAAATCATCACACTGTTGTCCATGTCCATGAGTTCTCTATCTCTTCCTTTTTGATTTTTTTCTCAACCCTGCCCCCCACCCTGGAGCTGTCTGCCTGCTCTCTATCTATGAGTCTATCACTATTTTGCCTATCATTTTAAAAGTCTCATTTACCATTTCATCCAAGAATGTTGGGATCCTCTCAGAAGCCTGTCCAGGTGGGCATGAAGAATGGTCTAGACTAGGCTTTGATACAGATTAGAAGTTTATATCTTTGGAAGAAGTGCTCATATCCCACCTTTCTTCCTTTATATCAAGCAGCCCAGTGTCTTACACTTAGTAACAATTTGTTGATGTTATTTTGAGCTTATGGCAACCGTGACTACATCCCTTTGGTTTTAGTTTGACTAAGGATTGATTTTCTAGTTCCAGAGAAGAACTGAAGCATTTTTTCTTTTTCCTTTGGGAGAACAGACCTTTGCATAGAGACATAGACTCCAAGAATAAAACAAATCTGTCTTGAGACTTGTAGGGGAAAGAAAGAGTCGGGAGGTGTCAGGGATCTCTAGGGGAGTTAGAGTTACAGTGCCTTTCCCCTCTAGGTAAGGGATGGGTGCAGACAGGACCAGCACACACACAGCCTATTGATGTGGAGCAAGCAGAGGTCTTTGTTACCCAGTGGAAGGAGAGGCAGCACTTCCAGGAGCTAGCCCCCCAGTTGCCACCGTGTCTGTCTGTACTGTTGCCTTAGGCTCTTGTAGGGAGACAGCCAGAGGGCTCCTTGATGGAATCAGCTGAATGTTATCCTCATTCTTATCAAGAAGGTTAGATCACAGGGGCTGGTGGCCTTATCGTATCAGGGACAACCAGTTTTTTCACATATTATTGAGTAATCCTTTAAAAAAACTAACCATACAGTTGCATTTCAAGCATATTCCTGGTGTCTAAACAGAAATGACATATTATAATCAAGTTGTATCAGCAAACTTCATTGCTGAGGGCCTAGGTTTCAAATACTTTATGGGAAAGCCTAATTTCACAATAGCCTTTACTTGGCTGTTTGTGTATGCACATGGAAGGTCTCAGGAAGGAAGGAATTTCCCTCAAGAAACTAGCCAAGACATGTTAGTAATTTCTTATTTATTTCACTTTGACACTGAATTTTCTTCTCTTTCAAACATTCATTCACTCAAATATTACTTGGGTGTCCCCTATGTACCATGAATTAGCCTAAGGACTCCTGATACTATAGTGAAGAAAATATGCAAAAGGATTGCCTTCGTGGAGCTTACATGGAAGAGTCTGACAATAAACAAATAAGTGAAATATGTATGTAAATATCAGTTATGATAAGTCTATGGAGAAAAATACAGCAAGGAAGGAAGTTAGGTAGCTGCAGAGGTTTGGACTGATTGGGAGTGGGAGGTAGTGGGGGGAGGAGACAGTGTCGCTTTATTGAATCTAGTGGGTGGGGAAGATCTCACTCTTAAATGTGAGATGCCAAGAAGCCTAAAGGAACTTAGAGAATGAGCTGTATGGATATTGTATGTAAGGGCATTTGAGCCAAAGGGGACAGAAAGTGCAAAGGCCCTGAGGTAGAAATTCTACTTATTGTGTTTGAAGAACAGGAGGCCAGTGTGGCTGGAGGGGAAGAAAGGAAAGAGATGAAACAAAAGAGGCAGAGGAGGCCCAGGGTATCACCAGTCATTTGAAAATAATTTATGGAGCCCTTGCACCCACAAAGCACTGTGTGCTAGAGGGTTTGTGTTTGTCCGAATAAGGTGTTTGAAAGTGTGAACTAATTAAGGGAGAAGGGCAATGTTTTGGGTCTGCTGGGTAGAGACACTAGAGGGAAATCTGAGAACAGGTGTCACCTGTTCTGTTTTATTTATTTATTTTTATTGGTTTCAGAGAGGGAAGGAGAAGGGGAGAGAGATAGAAACATCAATGATGAGAGAGAATCATTGATTGGCTGCCTCCTGCACACATCATACTGGGGATTGAGCCTGCAACTCAGGCAAGTGCTGTGACCAGGAATTGAACCATGACCACCTGGTTGATGGGTTGACACTCATCTGAGCCACACCAGCTGGGCATCACCTGTTCTGTTCTAAATGCAGGGGAATTCTGGTGGGAGAGAGTCATCAGAAAAAGAGACATTAAACAATGATTTCAATTTGGCATTGGAAGACAGCATCTACTTTTTAGAAAAAACTTATTAATTAGGTTTTGTTAAATCTGTTAAAATACTAGTATGTTAGTGTTTCTCAGTGGTACATAAACTCATGATGGCAGGAAATAGCCTAGAAATTTGGGGCAGGAGTGGGAAATCTTCCAGGGGATTAACCCAAAGTGGATAAATGAGAGGGGTCAGTAATAGCAGTGGGGATTTGCTTAGGTCCTTTTTCTGGGTTTTCACATAATTTGATTGGAGATATGCTCTTCATTTCTCTTTTATAGGGTCAAAAATGATTTCACAGCACATTGATATTTGAACAAATTAATTCAACGTTTGGCCAATACTGTTTTCATTTTTAGAAAATAAAGTAGACATGTTCTAAATAAGGAATCCTAATCATATTTTAAATTATCTATAAAATAGATAGTTACATGTGTCTGCCACTCATTTGATTTATAAGTGTTTTCTGCCAGGAAAAACAAAAAAAAATTCACAACTGTATTGTGCCTATAAGCTTTTTCTGAAGCACTTTTCATGCCTTTCACCTGTTTCTGTGTAGACCCTTTCTGCTGTTTGTAGATCACCCGTATCAAATATTAGTCCTACTGAAAACTTGTTTTGCTCCTGGAAGACTCCACCCATCTGAGCTTCCCCTGATAGCAGGGAGGACTCCAGCTATGAGCTTGGATTGCATTTCTTCACTGGGTTAGTGTTTCTGTCTGGTTGCTTGGCCTTGGTCCTGCCCAGAATTCCAGTTCAGGTGCAAACAAGGGACCAGCCACCACAATTTGACTGTAATTTGATTGCCCACAACACATAATATTGGCTCCTCTTCACACAATCTCATGTGGTATTATCTCTATTTTGAAGGAACTGATATATGATCAAGTCTCAGCTAGTTCTTCTAAGGCCCACACTTGAACCTGGGTATGTGGTTTCAAAATGTGGCTTCTAGCACTGTACTCTTCTGCCTCTTGCATTTCTAATGATAACTAAATAATCTAATGATATAATTTCATTTAAAATTTATTGAATTTATTGAGGTGACATTTATTAATAAAATTATATAGGTCTCAGCTGTTCTATAATATTTCATCTGTATATTGTATTGTATGTTCACCACCTCCAGTCAAGTCTTCTTCCATCTTCATTTATCCATCCTTTACCTTCTATCTCCCCCAGAATAATACTTTCCAGGTCCATCCTGTTGTCAAAGGTAAGATTTCCCCCTCCCCCCCTTTTTTTTTACGGCCGAGTAGTATTCCATTGTGTAAATGTACCACAGCCTTTTTATCCATTCATCTACTGATGGGTACTTGGGTTGCTTCCATATCTTGGATATTGTAAATAACACTGAATGAATATAAGGGTGCATATATTCTTTCTGATTGGTGTGTCTGGATTCTTAGAATATATTCCCAGAAGTGAGATCACTGGGTCAAATGTAGTTCCATATTTAATTTTTTGAGGAAACTCTATACTGTTTTCCATAGTGGCTGCAGCAGTCTGCATTCCCACCAGCAGTGTATTAGGGTTCCCTTTTCTCCACACCCTCGCCAGCACTTGTCTTTTGTTGATTGTCGATGATAGCCATTCTGACATGTGCATGGTGACATTTCATTGTGGTTTTAATTTGTATTTCTTTGATGATTAGTGACATTGAACATCTTTTCATATGTCTATTGGCCATCTGTATGTCCTTTTTGGAGAGGTGTCTATTCAGATCCTTTGCCTATTTTTAAAAACTGGACTGTGTGTGTGTGTGTGTGTGTGTGTGTGTGTTGGGTTTTATAAGTTCTTTATAAATTTGGATATTAACCAAATCAGATATATCATTGGTGAATATGTTCTCCCATTCAGTGGGTTGTCTTTTAATTGTATCAATGGTTTCCTTAGCTGTACAAAACCTTTTTAGTTTGATGTAGTTCCATTTGTTTATTTTTTCTTTGTTTCCTTTGCCCTAGGAGATATATCAGAAAAAATGGTGCTATGAGAAATGTATGAGATTTTAATGACTATGTTTTCTTCTAGGATTTTTATGGCTTTTAGTCTAACATTTAAGTCTTTAATCCACTTTGAGTTTATTTTTGTGTATAGTGTAGGAAGGTGGTCTAATTTTATGTTTTTGCATGTATTTGTCCAATTTTCCCAGCACCATTTATTGAACAGACTATTTTTACCCCATTATATGTCCATGCCTCCTTTGTCAAATGTTAATTGAAAAAGATAATATAATTTCTAATGATATTATTATAGGCAGCAGAGCAAGAGGGCATGGGCATGTAGGCCATTGGACAAACTGTTCACTGTCCAGGGGCAGTCTACCCTTGCATTCTGGGGTGGGGAACACCCATAATTTCCTCCTCAGTTCTCTCTTTCCTCCAATCAGAAGACATCAGGACACTGGCTGCTCTATCCCCAGTTGTATTTAATTCTTCTAGGAGCTCAAGGAACCCTCTTGGTTTCATTGACTTTTTTACTTTTACTTACTCTTTGCAAACTCTTTCTAGGCCTTTTAATCATTGTTTTATTGTATTGCCTTTGGATTGAAAAATAGTTTTACAGTTCCTGCTCTTGCCAGTGACTGGGTGACTGACTTCCTCATTGTCCTCCTTGCCAACAGCATCTTCCCCGAAGTCCACAGTGTGTACGCTCGCCTGGTAAATTTTCTAGATTGTGGGATTCCTCTATTTAGTGGCTCCCTCTTGCTTATTGTCAAGGCTTCCCATTTCAGCAATCAGAATCTTCTCTCATGCCAGACTGACTTTGCCTATTGGTTAAGTAAGTTTACTTACTTCTGCTTCTGTTCCTTTGCTTAGGCTTTTAGCCTCGATCTTCTAAATCTATGCCACATCATAAAGTTTATTTTCCCTAAAATGTCTGTCACACTGACCTTTGGCTTTTCTTATCCCCTATAGGACCAACTTAGGAAGTCTTTGCATATGCTTCCTTTTCTCCACCCGCCCCCCCAAATATCTTTCCTTCTGTTTCTTAGTTCTCTCTTAAAACTCAGTCTGAGCCTCATCTTCTCCAACAAGATTACTCTGAGGACTCTTTCTCTGTGATTCCACAGTGTTTACTATTATAGTAGAAGGGCCCATTGTATTGAGATAGTGTTCGTCATCATCTGCCCTTCCAGACAAATAGAACACAAGCCTTGGCCAATTCTGTGCTTTTAAATTGGCACGCTACCTCCATGCCATGTGTCCCAATATGAATGAGTCTTGTCATCATTGTTTTGTTGAGGTCAGTGTGGCAAATCCTATTAGTTTTTCTTATCCACCTCCATCTATTTCTCCTTGACTTCTGGCTTATTGCCTCATTTCCTGATGGTGGCTTCTCATTGTAGGTATCAGGATAGTGAGCTTCTTGTCTTGGTCTTGACTTTCTCTTGGGTTTGATCTAATTTCCACTTCCAGTGGCTTTTACTTCTTCTTTTTTTTTTTTAATAAATCTTTATTGTTCAGATTATTACAGGTGTTCCTCTTTTATTTTTCCCCATAGCTCCCCTCCACTTGATTCCCCACCCCACCCCATGCCCTTAGCCCCCGCCACTGTCTTCATCTTCAGGAGTAAGATTTTTGTCCAATCTCTTCCCGCACCCCTCACACCTGCTTCCCCTGAGAATCGTCAGTCCACTCCCTTTCTATGTCCCTGATTCTATTATATTCACCAGTCCATTCTGTTCTTCAGATTTTTCATTCACTTGATTTTTAGATTCACTTGTTGGTAGGTATGTGTTTGATGTCATTTTGTTGTTCATAATTTTTGTCTTTATCTTTTTCTTCTTCTTCCTCTTCTTAAAGGATACCCTTCAGCATTTCGTGTAATCCTGGTTTGGTGGTGATGAACTCCTTTAGCTTTCTCTTGTCTGTGAAGCTCTTTATCTGACCTTCAACTCTGAATGATAGCTTTGCTGGGTAGAGTAATCTTGGTTGTAGGTTCTTGCTGTTCATCACTTTGAATATTTCTTGCCACTCTCTTCTGGCCTGCATAGTTTCTGTTGAGAAATCAGCTGACAGTAGTATGGGTACTCCCTTGTAGGTAATTAACTGTTTTTCTCTTGCTGCTTTTAATATTCTCTCTTTGTCTTTTGCCCTTGGCATTTTAATTATGATGTGTCTTGGTGTGGTCCTCTTTGGATTCCTCTTGTATGGGGTTCTGTGCGCTTCCTGAACTTGTAAGTCTATTTCTTTCACCAGGTAGGGAAAGTTTTCTGTCATTATTTCTTCTAATAGGTTTTCAATATTTTGCTCTCTCCCTTCTTCTGGCACCCCAAAAATTCGGATGTTGGTTCGCTTGAAGTTGTCCCAGAGGCTCCTTACACTATCTTCATATTTTTGGATTCTTTTTTCTTTTTGTTTTTCTGGTTGGATGTTTTTTGTTTCCACATATTTCAGATCTTTGGTTTGATTCTTGGGGTACGTTGATCTACAGTTGAGTTTCTGTATATTTATTTTAGACAGTGTATGCTTCATTTCTGACTGGTCCTTTTCCATTTTTTTGGCATTCTCATTAAGGTCCTTGAAGGTCTCACTAAGCTCCTCAGAAGAGTTATCAAGTTTCTCAGCGGTTTTTAGAAGATTCTTGAGTAACCTTATACATGTGGTTCTGAACTCTATGTCATCCAGTAGTTTGCTTTCCTCCATTTCTTTCATTCGTGACATGTTTCTTTGTTTCTGCATTTTGGCTGCTTCCCTGTGTTGATGGAGTGGCTTTGTGTGGTAGGTGACCTATAGGGGGCAGTAGCTCAGCCTCTCCAATCTCCTGATGTGGCCGCTCTTGGTACACCCCTTTGTGGGCTGAGTGCAAAGTCTTGGTGCAGTTAAGCCTTAATTGCTGTTGTTACACTGGGAGGAATTGACCTCCAGGCCAATTAGCTGTGAGCACTCCCTGTGTCTGTAATGGAAGAACTGCTGCGCTGAAGACACGCTTATGGGGCAGGACTTGTTTCAGTGAGGCTTTGGTGCTCACTGAGTCTGCCTCTTGAATGTGTCACTTATGGATGTGAGGAGTTGAAATCTGGTGTCTCACACTGACCACTAGGTACACTGGCTTCTGGATCTCCAATGGGGTGCAGGTCAGCCACTGTCTGAGGCCACTCAGCAGGAGCTACAGTGAGAGCTGCAGTTTTCTCCTCTTTGCTTGGGGTTTGGAGGTTTTGGAGCTGTCTGACCCAGGCTGCAAGTTTGCTAGGTTAAGCTGTGATAGGGCAGGCCTTTCTTATGCTAATTGAGCTGCTTGGAGCTTGGGTGGGTTTGTAGGGCAGGGCCTGAGGGTGTCACCTGGTTAGGGCGTGGCAAACAGCAATGGCTGCTAGTTAGCCAGCTCTGAGTCTCCAATGGCATCCGCGAGTCCCGTGCCCCAGTGCCATAAACAATTATTCCTGCGCGCAGCTCTGGAAGCAAGCCACCCTCTCTGGTAGACAGTCCAGCTTCTCCCCGTAGGAGTTTGGGTCCCCCGCGTCTCCCCAGAGACTGGATTTCAGAGTAATCGGGGGCTTGTCTCCGTTGGGGTTGAAAAAAGCAACGCACCCAGTCGCCCACAGCCAGCCCAGATCACGCGCCTCCGTACCTCAGCTTTTCAGCGCTCGTGCACGTCTCAATGCTCTTTTCTCTTTCCTTCTAGTTGTAGAACTTCCACTCAGCCAGCTTTCCCGTGGTTCTGCGTGATAGACGTTTTGTCTTTTAGGTGCAGTTTAAATTGTTGTAGGAGGCAGCAGTTTAGGTGTTTACCTACGCCGCCATCTTGGATTCTCTCCAGTGGCTTTTACTTCTAAAGCCTCTCAGGTTAAGAACTCAACCTGGCATAGAATTCCTTGGCACTTACCACAGCACCAACTCACAGACTAACAACACTCAGTCTTGGTTCATCTCAGACTCTGAAAAAGAACTCTTACTCAGAAAGCTCATGCACTGTAATTAGATTATGGAAAACAATGAAAATAGGGGCAGGTGTGAAATAGAAAAAAAGCAGGAACTTATGTGATGTTGACTTTATTTTGTTTTATAGACAGCAAGTACAGACTGCTGTAGGAAAAAGAGAGAGCATCCTAGACAAACATTGGCAGGAAGATGATTAGAATCCACTTGAATTAGACTAAGAAGGCTGGATAAAGCCTGCAGATATAGAAAATCTCCAAATGTGCAAAAATAATAGCAAGTGGAATGTCAAAATCTGAGGTGGTCATAAATACCAGCTACATCAAAATTCAATAAAATTTTTGGTTTCTGGTAAGAACCATCACTTTATTTGACTTCTTCATTTGGCCTTTATTGCTCTCATCAGCACTGATTGGTTACTTTATTTTGAGGGTCATTTTTTTCATAAAGAAACAAAGTTAGTTACAGAAATTAAGAATTTGAGTTCTGGTTTCTCTGGGTGACCTTGGGCAGATTTCTTAACTTATTCTTGCTTCATTTTCCTTCTCCATTAAATGAAATAATTCCCATATTACTCTTAGCAAAAACTGCTTGGTACGTAGTAAACACTCAAGGATAGCCATTATTATTGCTATGTCTGAAAATTACTGTGTGAATGGTAATTAGTGGAGAACAGGATATTCCCCTTGAGATTTCTATATTGGGTGCTTAGACAGACTTAGACTTAGTCTCTGACAAACTAATGGGTTTCATTCACACACCTGTGGTTAGAATTTGTGGCTTAGAAAAATTACAAATTATTACATGTCATGAATTGTCAGAGTCATGCACAATTATTTGAAACCTCACATGCCAAATCTGCCAGTGCTAAAGGTCTATAATACTTTCTTCTCCTCTGTCTGTTGGAAAGAACAGCTGGACACCAGGCTGCATGTGCTTGTAAACAATTATTAAATTACCCGGTAGACTCGTCTTCTCCAAGCAGAATGAACTGGTTCTTTTAACCTTTTCTGAGCATGGTTTTGATTTTCCATCTCTTTAATCATCTCTGTGGCTCTTTTCTGAACCTTCTCCAAGGTCTTCATGTCCTTCAATTTGCTATGGAGTGCCTAATTGCTCAAAGTTCTCAGCTAAATGTTTTCACAGCATGGGATATATATCATTTCTAGATGCCCTACTGTAATTTATGCACACAGGCATGCCTTCTTTTACAATTTGCTGTCATGCCATGGAATCATAGTAACATCCTACATTTGTATAGCAAAGACAATTTTCAAAGGACTTTCTTATGTGTTATTATTTTTTTACCTATATTACAATCTAATGAGCGAGGTACAATCATTCCCCTTTCTCAGATAAGAAAACTGAGATTCAAAAGGATTCAGAGGCTTGCCTGAGGTCACAGAGACAATACTTTGTGGCTGGGTCTGGGTCTTAGGACTGGTCACTAATTCCAATGTTCTTTCAACCACATCTAGGCTCTATTTGTCTATAAACAATTTGTAAAGTACACAGTCATCTAAATAATTTTCTGCTCTATTTCCCAAGAGCTCATTTTTTCCTACTATAGTTGGGTTGGTTTCACTAATTTTCCCCCAACAAATCTTCCCATAAACCTTCCATTTGACTCACTGATCCTTTAGTATGTTGACTGCTGTGTGGTGGGGCTGAGTAGCCAGCTGGTAAAAGAGTAGGCTCATGTTGAATGTGTGCCATTAGTAAGGGCCTTAGAGAGATGCTATTAGAAACTCTAAATTTCTCTTCAGTGTTATTTCCAAGTACTGATCTTGAGTTTTACTCCTAAGGATCCACATTGCGAAGAGAAACTTTTACCTATAGGGTTCTTTATTCACCGTTTTTATTAAAAAAATATCTTATTGTGAGGAAAAGGTGATCCTAAACCCTCTACAGTTCACTTCCTCTTGTACAATCCAAGGTGCCTGGAGCACTTCCTGAGTAAGGGTGGCTTCGCTTGTACATGACCAAAGTCTACAGAGGGTAGAGACATCGGTCAGATGAAAGGTTAAGGATCTACCTCTTAGTGTTTAGTAAATGTCCTTTCCCACCCTCTAGGAGTGATAAATACTGAATACTAAATACTAAAGAAAGAGGTAAGCACATTCGTAATTCTGGATCTAGAAATCTTTATGAGTTATATTTCACTAGAGGCCCAGTGCATGAAATTCTTACACTGGGGGGATGGGTCCCTCAGCCCGGCCTGTACCCTCTCGAGTCTGGGAGCTCACAGGGGGTGTCCAACTGATGACTTAGGCCCACTTCCCAGGGAGCGTGCCAAAGCCAGCAGTTGGACATCCTTAGTGCTGCCAGCAGAGGCCAGAGAGGCTCCCGCCACCACTGCTGCACTCACCAGCCATGAGCCCGGCTTCTGGCTGAGCAGTGCTCCCTCTCTGGGAGCATACTGATGACCAGGGGGCAGTTTCTGCATTGAGTGTCTGCCCCCTGGTGGTCAGTGCACATCATAGCGACTGGTCATTCTGCTGTCGGGCCAAAACCAGCTCTCTGACATCCCCCGAGGGGTCCTGGATTGCGAGAGGGTGCAGGCCAGGCTGAGGGACCCCTCTGGTGCACAGGGGCCAGAAAGGGATGTGGAGGTTGGCCAGCCAGGGAGGGACCACAGGAGGGACCACGGGAGGGCTCCAGGGTGTGTCTGGCTCATCTCAGTCCAGATTGGCTGGATCCCAGCAGCAAGCTAACCTACTGGTCAGAGAGTCTGCCCCCTAGTGGCCAGTGCACATCATAGGGAGTGGTTGAGCAGCCTTAGCATATCATTAGCATATTATGCTTTGATTGGTTGAATGGCTGATTAAATGACCGGGCATTTAGCATATTAGGGTTTTATTATATAGGACTAGAGGCCTGGTGCACGAAATTCATGCACAGGGGGAGGAGGGGTCCTTCAGTCCAGCCTGCATCCTCTCCAATCTGGAACCCCTTGAGGGATGTCCACTGGGATCGGGCCTAAACGGGCAGTTGGACATCCCTCTGACAATCCAGGACTGCTGGGTCCCAACTGCTCACCTGCTTCCCTTCCTGATTGCCCCTAACTGCTTCTGCCTGCCAGCCTGATCATCCCCTAACCACTTCCCTGCCAGCCTGATTGATGCCTAACTGCTCCCCTGCCAGCCTGTTTGCCCCTAACTACCTTCTCCTGCAGGCCTGGTCACTCCTAACTGCCCTCCCCTGCAGGCCTGGGTCCCCCCCCGACTGCCCTTCCCTGCAGACCCAGTCACCCCCAACTTCCCTCCTCTGCCAGCTGGGTCACCCCTAACTGCCCTCTCCAGCAGACTTGATTGCCCCCAACTACCCTCCCTTGCAGGCCTGGTCCCTCCCAACTGCCCTCCCCTGCTGGCCTGATGGCACACAACTGCCCTCCCTTGCAGGCCTGGTTTCTCCCAACTGCTCACCTGCCTGCCTTCCTGATTGTCCTGCCTGCCAGCCTGATCACCCCCTAACCACTCCCCTGCCAGCCTGTTTGCCCCTAACTGCCCTCCCTTGCAGGCCTGGTCACCCCTAACTGCCCTCTCCTGCAGGCCTGGTCCCTCCCAACTGCCCTCCCCTGCTGGCCATCTTGTGGTGGCCATCATGCGTCCACATGGGGGCAGGATCTTTGACCACATGGGGGCAGCCATCTTGTGTGTTGGAGTGATGGTCAATCTGCATATTACTCTTTTATTAGATAGGCTAGAGGCCTGGTGCATGGGTGGGGACCAGCTGGTTTGCCCTGAAGGGTATCCCAGATCAGGGTGGGGGTTCCCTTGGGGCATGGGGTGGCCTGGGCAAGGGGCCTGTGGTGGTTTGCAGGCCAGCCACGCCCCCCGGTGACCCAAGCAGAGGCCCTGGTATCTGGGATTTATTTATCTTCTACAATTGAAACTTTGTAGCCTGGAGTGGAGCCAAGCCTTCCGCTCACTCTGTGGTGGCAGCCGTATCTGCTGGGATTTATATATCTTCTACAATTGAAATTTTGTAGCCCTAAGCGGAGGCCAAAGCAGGCCAGGGCTGCAGAAGCTTGGCTTCCTCCATCACTGCGGGCAACCCTAGCTTCCTGCTCTCTCCAGTTCCATGGCTGCCGCCATTTCTGTTGGGATTTATCTTCTATAATTGAAACTTTGTAGCATTGAGTGGAGGCCTGGGCCGGCAAGGGCAGGCGGAAAGCTTGGCTTCCTTCATTGCCAGGGAAACCCAAGCCTCCCTCCTGCTCTCTGTGGCTGCAGCCATCTTGGTTGGATTTATTCGCATATTCCCTTTTGATTGGCTGGTGAGTGTAGCGGAGGTATGGTCAATTTGCATATTACTCTTTTATTAGATCGAATTATTGAGGGAGGATTTTTAAAAATGCCTACCCATCTATATGTTGGATATTTTGAAAATGAACTCTTTGGTTGATTTAATTAACAAGTCAATTGAACTTTTAAAATATTTATTTATTTTTAAATTTTATTTAAGAGAGGGAGGAAGAGATGGATAGAGAGAGGGAGAGAAATATTGATGTAAGAGAGATACATTGATTGGATGTGCCCAACTTGGGATTGAACCTGACACCTAGGTATGTGCCCTGATGGGGAATTGAACCCATGACCTTCTGGTGCATGCGACAATGCTCCAACCACTGAGCAACACCAGCCAGGGCAAGTCAATTAAACTTTTAAATTATTCCCTCACTGATTCACAACAACAGTTAAAGAGGTTTTTTTTGGTTTTTGTTTTTGTTTTTTTATTAAATAAAAATGCTGAGGCAGGGCCACTGAGAGTGGTAATCACTTACAGTGTTTCCCAGCCAGCTGCACATGGGGTTGGGAGGAGGATAAAGAGGGTAAAAAGGGTGAAATATATGGTGACAGAAGGAGACTAGACTTTGGTTGGTGAGCACACAGTGAAATATACAGATCATATATTATAGAATTATAGACCTAAAACTTATATAATATTATTATCCAACGTCACTCCAATAAATTTACTTTAAAAAGATGGGAGATGGAGAGTATAATAAACAATGCCAATGTCTCCTGCCCCCACCATTCTGATTTAATTCATATGAGTTGGAGCCTTGCATCAAGTTTTTATTTAAACCTCCCGAGGGGACTTAAATCAGCCACAGTTGAGACCCAATGACAAGAGTGAGGAGTATAGGGTCTGAGGGTCACTACAGGCAAGTGCCTCATGTCACCTGGCTTTGGCTTGCCCAACTTTGGGCAAATGGCCCATCAGCAGGGAAGGAAAATGTACAGATGTTCACCATCTTGAGGGACATTGGATCTGAAGACTTAGTATTTTCCAGTGCCATGTCATTTCCCTGGACTTCTCTACTGCCCAACAGATCTGCTGGGAGAGCCCTGGACTGTACTGCCAATGGATGCCTAGTATCCTCCAGGGAGCTTTTTCTAAATGAACTAATCATAAGAATTTCTGGGGTGCTTGTTAAATATGAATATCCCCAGATCCTTCCCCCGAGGTTTCTAATTCATGAGTTCTGGGATGGGTCACTATGGCCTGTATATTAAAAAGTGCTCTGGGTCAGTCTTATGGGCAGGGACATTTAGGAAATTTAGGGTACTGAGATTCAGTTGAGGAACTCTTAGATGTGCAGATTTCCCAAGGCCACCAAAATGAGATTTAATAGGTCTAGGTTGATGCCCAGGAATCAGTATTCTCAGCCACTCTGTCATACTCTATAAGTTAATCTGATGCAGGTGATTCTCTTGGTACATTTTTAGAAAGGCTGCCCTAGGATGGAACTGTTATTTATGAAGGACCTACTATGTGCATGATTATGTCCAAGCTGCTCTAAACCTTTGAGCATACTTATTACCCATCTCAACCTTCTGTCTTCCTAAGCATGTCCAGGACTCATGCTGCTCCCTGATGTAGGTGCTGTTGGGGACCCTGATAAGTGTGTTCTCAGCTACCTCTATCTTCTCATTTTCACACATTGCCAAGGTCCCTGCAGTTCTCATGACCAAACCTGCCAACATTATATATCTGCTTTTCTAGACAGTTGAGGCAAAAAGGAAATTATGTTGGAGTACAGATCATAGTTTGGAAAAAAAGGGCATGTCGATTGTGTAAAAGTGAGAGTAATTCCTCTCTGAGATTACATTCAAAGGGTAAATTCACCATGTGGATTCAGATTTAAAGGGCAATAGTATCATAATGTTTTCAAGACTGGTTTTCCACAAATTGCAGACACATATACAATGGCATTTTATACATCAACGCTTGGTAAAGAGTGGTGATATAATAGTCATAAAAATAAAGCCATAACAGTTACACTATGTTAGGCAACACATATCACATATCCCAATTTTATATGGATGTAAAGACATTTATTGACTCAAGAAGTTGAAGAGCCCATTCCAGTAAGCTTCAGGACTGCTCAATGAGCTCTCCAGCTCTGTTTTTCTGAGATGACCGTGGCTTTGCTTTGCTCTGGTTGTTGGCCTCATCCGCAGTTTGGATTTCCTCTAAGTAGGAATGGCTTTCCATGGGCAAGGATACCTTCCCAGAGGAAGAGAAAATTCCTCTTTCTTCAACTATTTAACAAAATCCAGGACATCCCTGTAATTAATTTAGTTTGGGTTATGTACTTATCCCTGAACCAATAATTAAACTGTCACAGAACCAGGATCCACCCTGGAAATGAAGTAGGTTGGTATCCAATCTTCATGACTGAAATTGGGATGAGGTGGGAATGGATACTTTTTTTTTTTTTTTGAAGGAAGCCAACAATATTTATTACAAAAGCAATATATTTAATTCTTCTATATAAAGAAGACATTGTATTCTGGATGTGTTGTTTTCTATTTTTCTACTTTAATAGAGGATGACAAGAAGTGCCTTTGAATGGGGTCAAAATGATCTCTTTAAATGCTTGAACTAAAAATAGTTGGTTGAGACCCCAGCTTTTCATGGAAGGCCAGCCAACTCCAACAAAGTGACTGAACCAGTTATGTATAGCAGCTCTGCCTCCTTGACTGCTTTGGGTCTAATAGTAATTGCTGCCATCTATTAATATGATGGTAAATCTTTCCCACGGTTTTCCCTATTGACTTTTCATAAAGTAAGTGCATTGACTGTGAAAATCATGGAGTCCCAGAGGAGTTAAGTACTTGCCCAAAGTCACACAACTGGTGAAAGGCTGGGCAAGACTGGACTGGGACCCAGGAGCATCTGCTTTTGAGAAAGAGAAACCCATGTTCTTCTTCTTTGTGCCGCTTCTTAGGAAGCTGAGAAATAGGATTCGGGAAGACAACTAATTCTGCTTGCCACCCAATATCTTATTTTCTTGTCTCTGAAGCAGAAATAAAAACAAACACACACACACATCAGTTTCTTGTAGATTCAGCAAATGGTGAGTCATATTTAAGCATTTACAATTTAAGGATTTTTTATATCAACAATAATAAAATATTAAAATGTTGAGGCAGTAGAAATGCTCTTCAGAGGCAAAGCCTAGAGACCAGTGAGCATTTCTCTACAGTTATACACAGTATAGGGCTGTTCTCCATATATCTTCAGAGAAAGTAGACACAAAAACACAACCACCATGGGGGTTGAACACAACTTTATTCTGTTATTTGTTTGGTTGTGTTTAACATAGGAAGTGGGAGATGCTGCCTAAAGAAATGGTCAAGAAACAATAGCAGCTAATAGGTTTATGTAATGAGCAAAAGTGGGGGTGTTAGTTATACACATAAGCAAGTTCGATGCAAAACCCTTGGGTTTGTCACCTCTTCCTTCCATGAACCCCACGGAATCACCCATTATTCGGCAGAAAAATCCCGCCTGCCAAGGGGGCATGGATCCTCTCCCAGGGCACACGTGTCTTCGCTCTCTACCCCTGCAACCTTACATTTCCTAGATTGTGGTACAGAAAATGTGATGAGACAATTTAGCCTAATCAATTTGCAACTACTAATGGCTTTCAGTAGAGTGATGGAAGGAGGGGAACCTAATTTCATTACCGTTTGAATGTGATATCTGCTGCTTAATGAATTGAGATCTTAAAAAAAGGCCTGTTTTATTTGTTTATTGAAGACTTTCCTTGTCAGAGACTTCTGTCCCCAAGGAAAATAAGGTTTTTGGGAGACTGGAGAGGAATGAGAATTAATTCTGGTGTGCTGTGTTTCCAGAATGCATAGTGAGTTAAGGAAGAAAGTATGGAAGGGCTCGGAGCATTGGCATCTTCCAGAGTGCAGATGGGCAGAGTGACTTCTCATTGTCACTGAGCTGGAGAAAAAGAGGGGCTTTGTGCCTTCTTCAATATGTTATCTACTCCATGAGATATTTTTCAAGCAACAGTAAGAACTGATAAAATAAATAAATTACGTTGTCATTAGCCTGAGACATGGGACATCCGGGAAGCTGAGGTTGGGGGAGAGAGCAGATGTGACATGCTTTCAATGTGCCAGGAACCAAACTCACATTTCAGAACATTGAACCCTAGGACCTTCACTGGCCATCAGAGAAGGGGCCTGGTAGAGATGTGAAGACATTGCATCGTCACACCTAGATGACTTCACAGAATGTCTGTTATCTAATTTTTGTAATGGGAAAGTCAAGTTCTGAAATATTGACAGTATGAGCAAAATGACTTTGAACAGACAGGGCTTAGAAGGTGATCTTCAGAACTGGGCATTATTTGAAAATGCATGTGAAGGCCGTAGGGCTTCCTTAGGACATTTAAAAAAACAAAAACAAAAGCAAAAACTAACTTTATCATATGTGGTATAATACTTATGAGTTTGGCCCAAGACACATAGGTTTTGTAAGGCTTTGAAAGAACCAGCAAATCCGTTTGGTCTTTCACTTTCTCTGGAAAAAAAGTGAGCCTGAGTCTTTGGTTTAAGGAATATTCACCACACCCTTCAGATGAAGCTGGAGTGGCTGGGCGGGGAAGGTGTGACTCAGCCATTTAGTGACTACAAGGGAAGAGGTTGTGCCTGGCTGTCTGGCACTCTGAGCCTTGGCCTCTGTTGACAGCCTGTCATCAAAGCCTTGTGCCACAGCCTTTTGTCCGCTCAGACAGACTCTCAGACTTTGTGCTTGCTGTCCGTGCCAAAGCATGGCTGCTATCTTTTTCCTTCTGACATCTAATTTTGTCCAAGTTGAGAGAGATATGTACAATTTTAAAGAATTAGTTTTATTCATTCTTTTTTAAAAAATATATTTTTATTGATTTCAGAGAGGAAAAGAGAGGGAGAGAGAGATAGAAACATCAATGATGAGAGGGAATCATTGATTGGCTGCCTCCTACGCGTTGGACCGAGCCCGCAACCCAAGCATGTGCCTTTGACCGGAATTGAACCTGGGACCCTTCAGTCCACAGACCGACACTCTGCCCACTGAGCCAAACCCGCCAGGGCAGTTTTATTAATTCCTAATTGACCAATAGAAGCAGTGAGACTAGAAAGTAGAGATGGTCTGATATAGCAGCTTGGACACTTCTTAGGCTCAAAAAGACTTGATTTAATTCTGGTTTATTAGCTATGTGATCTTAGGCAAGTCACTTAACTTCTCTGTGTCACCGATCCTTATGAATAAATGAAAGGGATTCTAAATTCCCCTCCAACTCTAAGGATCCTGACCCCAAACCAGCAGGCGATACTGGCCTGCCCATTCCTGCCTCAATGAAAGATCCAGTTTTGTATCTGTACGAGTAAAACCACTGCCTGCAAAAGGAAGTGATGGAGGAAGACAAGTACCTAATTGCTTGGTAGGAAAAAATGGGCTTTATACGTTCTAATTTTTTTCTAAATTCCCAGGAACACTGTTTTTGATTGATCTTTCCTGAAGTTTCACTTTTTCTCACAAAATTAATAATCTTAACCTTATCCTTCTATCAATTCCATACAGAAATCTTGTCTTAAAAACTCACAGGTGGAGTTGTTCCTAATTTCATTTCATAAGTTTTGTTTTTCAAACCCATACTGCCAAATCTTTTCCTCCTTCTCTGGCCCCTTGCTCAACATTTGATGGCTGAAGACCCCAGACTTCAGTCTGTTTCCTCTTACCCACTTCTGTGATCGGTTTCCCCACTACCCACCTGATTATCAGAAGTGAGTTAGTTAAAATCTGGATCTAAAATCAGCTCACACTGCGTGGGCACTTATGCCCTTCTAATTACAGATATCTTGCTTTAAGTTTGGCCTGCCTGGACCAACTGGCCCCAGAGTTTTTAGTCTCTCAGGGCTCTTAGAAAAGTCCTGTCCTCCACGCAGCCACATTTCCAGAGTGTTAGGTGCCTCTACAGAAGCCTGGGATCCTACAGGGTATGTGGTAGTTTGGAAAATAACAGTCAATTTCAAAATTTAAAAAATGTAAATAGCCCATACAACCTTGAAAGCAAGTTTAGGTACTGTGCAAAGCCTCACCAAGCCCTTGCCAGGATCTGTGTCAGCACGGAGCAACATGGTCCAGGAGCATTTGTTCCGAGTGACCGGTATTTCTGAAAGCAGATGCTATAGTAAAAATGCAGCTTCGGATCACTCCATTTATTCATCAACGCTCTCATGCAAAACAAATATTCGGTTAAAGACAGCATGCTCTGGGCTTCTGATTAGATCACAGAAGTATAAATATCACAGGGCTTTTATGTGGTGCATGACATGAACCAACAAAGTTCTTTCCTCTGACCCTTTCTTTTTAATATGAGCCTATTTGGAGAAGCATACGATTTCTCTCCACTCTTCTTGCACAATATACTGTTCTCTGGTTTGCATTATTTCAATAAGTAGGAGGTTTACAGATCAAATAAAAACGTAAAAACAAAAATAGCCCACCAACCTTTCAAGATCTCGCTCTACATCACTGATGGTGAGGAATGCTTGTTCCCAACTGAGCGGCAGGGATGGGGATTAGGGAAAAATAACTGATGTACGAACTCAGCCTTGCTGTTTCCCTGTCCAGAATCCACCCCACTTCACAGTCCAGCGAGCTCTCCTTTAATAATGGCAGGCTTCGACTCTGAGCCTGGAATTTAAGCATTTAAAACATATAATGGTTTGCATACTGTGCAGTGATTTGTAAAATGTGAATGCCTACAAAAGCCGTGGTTACCCAGCCTAACATTATCTTATTTTTAGTTACACAACCAGTAAAACAGCTGGAGGTCTAAAATCATGGCCTAGCACTAAGTGCATTGCTACGTTTTATCCATGCAGCGAGGGCCTGTCCTTTTAGTGAGATGATAGGAGAAAGCGGAGTGATTACTGGCAAATTAACACTTTCCAGTTTAATAGAGAAGCAAGGCCTACATAAAAACATTGGACTTGCCATCTATGCCAGTTAGATTCTGAACAGCAGCTGATGATCCTTTAAACCACACTACTACACTCCTGCATTTTGAGTGTAGTAGTGTGGTTTAGAGGAGCATCAGATGCTGTTGAGCCCTTACTCATTTGTCAAGAGATATCTACCCAAGTAGACTACAGAAGTAACCAGCGAAATATTTTACTTTATAGAATCATCATGGCAATAATAGCAAAATATAATTGGCACCTAGAGAGCTGTGCTTGCTTTCGGTTTCTCTGCAAAAGCATGAAGTGTTCGGTAACACTCCATCCCCTTTATCATTAAAGCCATCCTTTCAACATGGTCAGTGACTTCCATATAGCAAACTCAGGAAATACTGGGTTCCTTCATAATGAAGTTGCTGCCATCAATTCATTCGACCACACAATGGCAATTTATATAGTCTGACCCAAAGTGTTTCAAATGTACATTCAAAAACATGAGCACACTTATCTGTAGCTGATATTTATTTGTTATAAAAATTATGAATTTTGAAAGTAAATGTTTCCTGATTTTTTTTCCAGTGCTGTTCCCTTGGTGGTTGTATCTAGGAGTTGTGGGTAGTGGTTGTTAAATCTTCCTTACACCCTCCACCCGCAACATTCTCAAGCTACCCTATCCTATATAATAAAGAGGTAATATGCAAATTGACCCTCACACCCTCACTAGATGGCTGCCTACGACCAGGCCGGCAGGGGGGTTCATGAGGGATGACCAAATGACTGAACATCAGGCTGCGTGGGGCAACCAGATTGGCAGGGGAGTTAGTGAGGGTCGACCAAACGACTGAACAGCAGGCTGCATGGGGCAACCAGTCTGGGGGGGAGGGGGGCAGTTGGGGGCAACCAGGCCAGCAATGGGGCCAGTTAGGGCCGACCAGGCAGGCAGGCAGGCAAGTGATTAGGAGCCAGCGGCCCAGGATTGTGAGAGGGATGTCTGACGGCTGGTTTAGGCCCTATCCTGGGATTGGGCCTAAACCAGCAGTCGAACATCCCCTAAGGGGTCCCAGATTGGAGAGGGTGAAGGCTGGGCTGAGGAGACCGCCCCCCCTCCCCCGCACAAATTTCGTGCACTGGGCCTCTAGTATATAATAAATTCAAATAAAACCTGGTCTTATTTGTTATAGTAAAGGGGGAAGAAAAGTATCTGTGCTATATTTATTGATCTAAATCAGAACATGCAAAAAAAAGCTTTTACAGTCCCATAGACTCCTCCCCATTTCTCTTACAACCTGATTCTGCCATTTAAGTTATTTATCATTTCTTATAAAGAAACAATTAAGTTGCTGCTGCCTCTGCTGTCTGCAGCCACTGCTTTCCTCGCAATCCTTAGCCCTTGCTGGCACCTCGAGTGGCTTCAACTAGGAAGTACTAAATCCAGTCATCCTCTTTGACCATATCTTTTGATCATTACAACGCTCTTGAGCATCTTGTCTTCTTTCTTGAGATGTTTAGTGCCTTGCTCACTCTGCTTATTTTCCCCCATTATTTTTGCTATTGTAAATAATATCATTTGCAAATTATATTTTCTAATTATATTTTGCCGATTTATAGAAATGCAATTAACTTTTAATTTGTATTTGGCAATTTTGCTGAACATTATGCCAATAATTTACATGTGGATTCTATGGTGTTTATTATGAAGAAAAATAGTGATTCTCTCCCTCCCCCCAATCTGTATTCCTCTTGAACCTTTTTCTTGTTTTACTCTTACTGTACTGTTTAAGCTCTGAAGTCTAGTGAAAAATAAAAGAAGTCATCTGTGTCTTTTTCTGATTTTAAAGCCAATGCTTTTAGTGTTTCACCTTGAAGTATGATATTTGTATTTGTTTGTTTAAATTCTCTTTATGAATTTTCTGTCAATTTTTAGTTTGCTAAATGTTGCTTTTTAATGCTCTTTCCCCCTAGCAATATTGAGAAAAATCAAATGGTTTTCTTTTGAGTCTTTAAAAGTGGTGAATTAAATTCTGCATTCCAGAGCTAAACTCAATTTGATCTTAAAAATTATTATTATTATTAGTTATTATTATTACTCGAGTGAGGATATGTTTTTATTGATTTGAGAGAGAGAGAGAAAGAGAGAGAGAGAGAGAGAGAGAGAGAGAGAGAGAGAAACATCAGTCAGTTGCCTCCCATAAGCGCCCTGATTAAAAATTCAACCAGCAACCTTTTAGTATACTGTATGACACAGGCTCAATTTAGTCTTTTAAATATATTAGATTTGTTTTGCATCAATGTCCATGTGAGAGATTTGCTTGTAATATTTATTTCTTATGCAAAACAATTGCACAGCATTCCTACTTTTTGTCTTTTCTGGCACTTTGGATAAAATTGGAATAAGTTCTTTAAAAGTTTGCTGAACTTGACATAAAACAAGTTTTCTTTGTGAGAAACATTTGGTTATATAAAGAGTCAAAAAACCAATTTGGTTTCCTGGTTCTTTACAAGTTAGTTTTCAGAAACTAAATTTCTTTCTATGAATTTTTCAGTTCATCTAATTTTTGGAAATGTATTGGCTTGTTGTTCATTATATCTTATATTTTTAAATCTTTGTAGTGCCTGTAGTTATGCCCCTACAACCACCCCTAATAAATGTTTTGTTATATCCTCTCTTTATTCTTAATTAATCTTATAAGAGATTATCAATTTAGTCTTTTCCAAGAGCAAACTTTTAGCTTTATTGATCTCTACTGTTTCTTGTTTTCTATCTTACTGATTTCTATTCTTTTATTTTTGCCTTCCTTCTTCTTTAGTGTTTTAAAAAAATACTTTTATTGATTTCAGAGAGGAAGGGAGAGGGAGACATAGAAACATCAATGATGAGGGAGAATCACTGATCTCTGCCTCCTGCACGTCACACACAGGGGATTCAGCCCGCAACTGGCGCATGTGCCCTGATGGGGAATCAAACCATGACCTCCTGGTTCAAAGGTTGACACTCAGTCACTGAGCCACGCCGGCTGGGCTTTTAAGTTTTTTTTTTCTTTTTTTTTTTTTAAAAATCTAATTTCTTTAGATAGATGCTTTGTGTATTTTCATTTTTAAAAAAAATATAAGCTAAAAACTTCTCTAAGTAACATTTCAGTTGTATCCCCTGTTTGAATATGTGTATTTTCATTATCTTTCCATTTTAACGTTCTCCTTATTTTCATTATAATTTTTTTACTCATACTTGTTTGAAAGCAAGATTTAAATTTCCAAATGAATGTGTTTTTTTTTGGTTCAGGTTTTTTTTTGTTATTGATTTTTTTAACCAAATCTTAAGAACTCATGAAAGAACTTGTTCATATGCTACAAATTCTTTGAAACGTGTTAAGTCTAGTACACGGTTAATTCAAAATATATTCTGGGTATCTTAAAATGAATATATATTCTTCAATTTTTGGGTAATACATAAATCCAAACTTGTTAATTGAGCTGTTTAGTCTTATATCTTTACTTTTTGTTGTTGTTTATGTTTGCTTCTTACCACAATTATCTATAGGGTTGTATTAAAATATCCTACTAAGATGGTTGATTTTAAAAATTGTAGAGTTTTGTTAAAACTTTTTCTCCTTTAACATTAGCTATATTTTTAGGATCTGTTATTAAGTATGTAAAAGTTTTAGAATTATCATCTCTTTTTGTGTGAATGAAAATGTTTACCATCTGACTTGTTATCTTTAGGAATAATTTTTTCTTAAAGTCTTTTTATTGTTGTAGTTCTATATTAATATTAGAGGTCCGATGCATGAAATTCATGCAAGGAGCTCAGCCCTTGCAGCCCCAGCTTCGTCCGGAAGGTCGTTCAGATGGTCATTCTGCTGTTAGGTCTAATTAGCATATTAGCTCTTTATTATATAGGACTAGAGGCCTGGTGCACAAATTCGTGCATGGGTGGGGTCTCTATGGGTGGCCTGCAGGGACCGGGCCGAAACCCGCAGTCCAACACCACCTGCAGCTCTTACCTGCCACTTCCGCTCATCCCGGCCCCACTGTGCCTGCAGCAGGCTTGAGCCCAATCAGTCCTGATTGGGAGAGGCTCATGCTGCCACTGTGTCTGGTATCCTCCCAAGGGGAGTGGCCTGCGGGACCGTGCTTAAACTGGCTCTCCGACTTCCCCTGAGGGGTCCCAGATTGCGAGAGGGCACAGGCCAGGCTGAGGGACCCCATGGGTGCACGATCGAGCTGGGGAGAGATGGAGGGAGGCCTCCAGGGTGTCCGGCCCATCTCGCTCAGTCCCAATCAGCCTGAACCCCAGCAACAAGCTAACCTACTGGTCGGAGCACTGCCCCCTGGTGGTCAGTGGATGTCATAGCGAGCAGTTGAGCAACCTTAGCATATCATTAGCATATTATGCTTTGATTGGTTGTTCGGTTGTTCTGCCATTCGGTCTATTTGCATATTACCCTTTTATTATATAAGATAGCCAACTACCTACCATTCTTTTGGCTAGTATTTTCTTGGTATATTTCCTATCTTTTTACTTTCAACATTTCTGTGTCTGTATGTGTTCAGTATTTAAGTATGTCTCTTAGAAGTTGCTAATAGCTAGGCTTATACTTTTCCCCAGGCTGGATATTTTATCCAGGCCATCACACTTTGGACTTGTTTGGATTTATTTCTGTTAATCTGTGTTTTCTCTTTGCCATACTTTTCCACCTCTTGCCTTCTTTTAGATTGATTTGTTTTCTTACTCTATTGTTTTCCCTCTACTAGTTTAAAAGTAATAAATTATAATTTTAGTTTTGGTTACCCTAGACTTAACATGTCCACTTAATAAGTTGATTGGTTTTTATACCCTCCTTGCAAATAGCACAAGCAATCTGATCACCCTTTTCCTTCCCATGTACTATTTTAATACTTTCATTATTTTTAACATTACAAATGACATACTTCATTCTTTTTGCTTCATACAGTCAATATTTTGATTTTGTAAAATGTTAACCACTTTCTTTGCTCAATATGATTTTGTGTCTCACCTTTTTTCTGCAAATTTCCTTCTGAAGTCCCCCCTGTAGTGTATTGATTTATTTTATTTAATAAGGATTTGTTGATTGTAAAATTTCTAATTTTCCTGTTCAAAAATGTCTTTATTTTGGCTTTGCTCTAAATATAATTTACAGATTGACAATTTTTTTTTCCTCCCCTTAGCACTTTGAAGATACTAGTCTGCTATTTCTGGCTTCCATTGTATCCTGTCTGTATAATAATTGTGTTGTTCTTTTCCCCCCTACACATTCTTTTCTTGCTCTGGCTTCTTCTAAGGTTTGCTTTGTTGTTTTATGGTTTCACTATAAGGGTCTAGCTGCAGATTTCTTTTAATTTACTCTACTTAGAATCCAATTTAATTCCTGAATCTGAATTTTGTTGTTCATCACATCTGAACAATTTTCAGTCATTTTTTTTGTCTCCCAATACTGCTTCTCCCTCATTCTCATACTTTTCTGGAACTCTGATCAGATGTACATTAGATGTTCTCTGGCCTCTTACCCTCCCAGTCCCAGCTAGTTGTCTCTCTTTGCTGCATCTGGGTAATAATTTTAACTTTATCTTGAATCTGCTTTTCAGATGTGTTTAATCTATTTAACCCATCTACTAGTATAGTATTGTAAACATTTCAACTACTACCATTTTCATTTCTACCAGTTTTATTTTGTGCTTTTCAAAAGTGCTTGGTCATTTTATAGCGTTTTTTCCTTATTAGTGATTTCAATGCCCCCTTTTCTTTAAACATATGATAAAACATTTATAAACCATGAAATATTTTTTTAAATGGACATATTTTCAAACTATATCAACAACTGAAGCCTTTCCAGGTCTGTCTATCATTTCTATTGACTTTTGCTCAGGGTTCCTTGTTTGCTCATATAGTCAGTGATTTTCTTAAAAATAAGTCTTTATTGTTCAGATTATTACAATTGTTCCTCTTTCACCCCTCATAGCTCCTCTCCATCCTGTTCCCACCCCACCATCTGCCCTTAACCCCCCCAACTGTCCTCATCCATAGGTGTACAATTTTTGTCCAGTTTCTTCCCACACCCCCCCCAACACCCCTTTACCCCTGAGTATTGTCAGTCCACTCCCTTTCTATGCTCCTGATTCTATTATATTCACCAGTTTATTCTGTTCATCAGATTTTTTATTCACTTGATTTTTAGATTCACTTGTTGATAGATATGTATTTGTTGTTCATAATTTTTATCTTTACCTTTTTCTTCTTCTTCCTCTTCTTAAAGAATACCCTTCAGCATTTCATGTAATCCTGGTTTGGTGGTGATGAACTCCTTTAGCTTTTTCTTGTCTGTGAAGCTCTTTATCTGACCTTCAACTCTGAATGATAGCTTTGCTGGGTAGAGTAATCTTGGTTGTAGGTTCTTGCTGTTCATCACTTTGAATATTTCTTGCCACTCCCTTCTGGCCTGCATAGTTTCTGCTGAGAAATCAGCTGACAGTAGTATGGGTACTCTCTTGTAGGTAACTAACCATTTTTCTCTTGCTGCTTTCAAGATTCTCTCTTTGTCTTTTGCCCTTGGCATTTTAATTATGATGTGTCTTTGTGTGGTCCTCTTTGGATTCCTCTTGTATGGGGTTCTGTGCGCTTCCTGGACTTGTAAGTCTATTTCTTTCACCAGGTAGGGAAAGTTTTCTGTCATTATTTCTTCTAATAGGTTTTCAGTATTTTGCTCTCTCTCTTCTTCTGGCACCCCCAAAATTCAGATGTTGGTTTGCTTGAAGTTGTCCCAGAGGCTCCTTACACTATCTTCATATTTTTGGATTCTTTTTTCTTTTTGTTTTTCTGGTTGGGTGTTTTTTGTTTCCTCATATTTCAGATCTTTAGTTTGATTCTTGGGGTACGTTGATCTACAGTTGAGTTTCTGTATATTCTTTATTTTAGACAGTGTATGCTTCATTTCTGACTGGTCCTTTTCCATTTTTTTGGCATTCTCATTAAGGTCCTTGAAGGTCTCACTAAGCTCCTCAGAAGTGTCATCAAGTTTCTCGGCGGTTTTTAGAAGATTCTTGAGTAACCTTATAAATGTGGTTCTGAACTCTATGTCGTCCAGTAGTTTGCTTTCCTCCGTTTCTTTCATTCGTGACATGTTTCTTTGTTTCCGCATTTTGGCTGCTTCCCTGTGTTGATGGAGTGGCTTTGTGTGGTAGGTGACCTATAGGGGCCAGTAGCTCAGCCTCCCCAATCACCTGATGTGGACGCTCTTGGTACACCCCTTTGTGGGCTGAGTGCAAAGTCTTGGTGTAGTTAAGCCTTAATTGCTGTTGGTACTCTGGGAGGAATTGACCTCCAGGCCAATCGGCTGTGAGGACTCGCTGTGTCTATAAGAACTGCTGTGCTGGAGACACGCTTATGGTGCAGGATTTGTTTCAGTGGGGCTTTGGTGCTCACTGAGTCTGCCTCTTGAATGTGTCACTTATGGATGTGAGGAGTTGAAATCTGGTTTCTCACCCTGACCACTAGGTATACTGGCTTCTGGATCTCCCATGGGGTGCAGGTCAGCTATTGTCTGAGTCCACCCAGCAGGAGCTACAGTGAGAGCTACAGTTTTCTCCTCTTTGCTTGGGGTTTGGAGGTTTTGGAGCTGTCTGATCAGGGCTGCAAGTTTGTTAGGTTAAGCTGCAGTCCATTCATATGCAAAAGCCGCTGCTTGGAGCTTGGGTGGGTTTGTAGGTTGTGTGGGGTGGGGTCTCAGGGCGTCACTAGGCTAGGGCGTGGCAAACAGCAATGGCTGCTAGTTAGCCCGCTCTGTGTCTCCCATTGAGTCCCGTCCAGTGCCCCAGTGCAGATAAACAATTATTCCTGTGCGCAGCTCTACAAGCAGGCCCCCCTCACTTTCTGACCCGGTAGCAGACAATCCAGCTTCTCCCCATAGGAGTTTGGGTGCCCTGCGTCTCCCCAGAAACTGTATTTCAGAGTAATCGGGGGCTTGTCTCCCTTTGGGTTGAAAAAAGCAATGCCTGCCGCCAGCCCAGATAACGCGCCTCCGTACCTCAGCTTTTCAGCGCTTGTGCACGTCTCAGTGCTCTTTTCTCTTTCCTTCTAGTTGTAGAACTTCCACTCAGCCAGCTTTCCCGTGGTTCTGGATGATAGACGTTTTGTCTTTTAGTTGCAGTCTTGAAATTGTTGTGCGAGGCAGCAGTTTAGGTGTTTACCTACGCCACCATCTTGGATTCCTCTCTGAAGCTCTTTTTTTAAAAAAAATATATTTTATTGATTTTTTACAGAGAGGAAAGGTGAGAGATAGAGAGTTAGAAACATCGATGAGAGAGAAACATCGATCAGCTGCCTCCTGCATGCCCCCTACTAGGGATGTGCCCACAACCCAGGTATATGCCCTTGACCGGAATCGAACCTGGACCCTTTAGTCTCTATCCACTGTGCCAAACCGGTTTCGGCTCTGTGAAGCTCTTTATCTGCCCTTCAATTCTGAATAATAATAGCTTTGCTGAGTAGAGTAATCTTGGTTGTAGGTTCTTGCTATTCATCACTTTGTAGATTTCTTGCCACTTCCGTCTGGCCTGCATAGTTTCTGTTGAAAAATCAGCTGAATGTCATATGGGTGCTCACTTGTAGGTAACTAACTGTGTTTCTCTTGGTACTTTTAATATTCTCTCTTTGTCTTTTGCCCTTGGTATTTTAATTATGATGTGTCTTTGTGTGGTCCTCTTTGGATTCCTTTTGTTTGGAGTTCTGTGCGCTTCCTGTAAGTCTATTTCTTTCACCAGATGGGGGAAGTTTTTGGTCATTATTTCTTCAAATAGGTTTTCAGTGTCTTGCTCTCTCTCTTCTTCTGGCACTCCCATAATTCAGATATTGGTACGCTTGAAATTGTCCCAGAGGCTCCTTACAGTATCTTCATATTTTTGGATTCTTTTTTCTTTTTGTTTTTCTGGTTGGGTGTTTTTTGCTTCTTTGTACTTCAAATCTTTGACTTGATTCTTGCCATCCTCTAGTCTGCTGTTGGATTTCCGTATATTATTTTTTATTTCAGTCAGTGTATGCTTAATTTCTAGTTGGTCCTTTTTCATATCCTCAAGGGTCTCGCTAAATTTATCAGCCTTTTCTAGAAAATTCTTAAAAAACCTTATAACCGTGGTTTTGAACTCTATATCCAGTATTTTGCTTTCCTCCATTTCTTTCATTTGTGACCTGTTTCTTTGTCTCCGCATTTTGGCTGCTTCCCTGAGTTGATAAAGTGACTTTGTGTGCTAGGTGTCCTATAGGGCCCAGTGGCTCAGCCTCCCCAGTTACCTGAGATGGACACTCTTGATGCACCCCTTTGTGGGCTGTGTGCACAGTCTTGTTGTAGTTAAGCCTTGATTGTTGTTGGTATCACTGGGGGAAATTTACCTCCAGGCTAATTGGCTGTGAGGATCTGCCGTGTCTACTATGGGAGAACTTCTGTGCTGGAGACACCCTTATGAGACAAGACTTGCTTCAGTGGGGGTTTGGTGCTCACTGAGTGTGCTCCCTGAGTGTGTCCCTTATGGATCTGAGGATTTGTAATCTGGATCGTCCCTCTCTGATCCCTGGGTACACTGGCTCTTGGATCTCCAAGTAGGTGCTAATTTAGCCTCTGCCTGAGGCCACCCAGCTGGAGCTATGAAGAGATCTGCAGATTCTTCTTCTTTGTTTTGGTTTTGGAGGTGCCCAGATGAGGCCCAGCTGTGAAGCAATGCAAGCTGCTGCAGAGCTTTGGGCCTTCTTTTGGATGTTGTGGGTCTCACTGACTCATCTGTAGATAAGTTTAAAATTCAAAGGACCAGGCCATTCATATGCAAAAGCCTCTGTGCTCAGCTAGGATGGGGCAAAGTCTCAGGGCAGAGCAAACAGCTATGGCTTCGTGGGGCGGGGTCTCAGGGCAGGACAAACAGCAATGGCTTCCCATCAACCCTGCCCTAAGAGGCCCCTGGTTCTCAGTGTCCTGCTGTAATCGCTGCAAGCACCTCTGAGAGAAAGCCGCCCTTGAGTTTTGCCCACTGCCAGACAGTCCATTTTCTCCCCGTATGAGTCTGGGTCCCCAGAGTCTTGCCTGGAAATGGAGTTCAGAGCAGTCGGGAGTTTTGCTTCCTTCCCCTTGAGAAAGCCAGCCACATACTCAGTTGCCAGCCCTCTCCGCGTGCACGTCTCTGTATTTCTGCTTTCTGCAGCTCCTGTAAGTCTCAGTGTGCTTTTCTCTTTCCTTCCAGTTGTAGAATCGCCACTCAGCCAGCCTTTTTGTGGTTCTGTATGATGTCCGTTTTGTCTTTTAGTTGTAGTTTTGCAATTGTTGTGCAAGGCAGCAGTTTAGGTGTTTACCTATGCTGCCATCTTGGTTTCTCTCGTCAGCAATTTTTTGAAAGTGAGACCATGTTCAGTGGAATTTTATCTATGGAAAGTCTTTGCAACCTGGATGAAGTAGCCTGTCTCCAGAGAAGAATTTGCTTCTCTCAGGAATGGGGTCACTATCAACCTGTGAGCCTTTAAAATAAATTTTTGGCTTGTGGTTTATTTTGGACCACAATATTAAAAAAATTCTTTTCAATGTAATAAGATAAGGTATTTAAAAGGATTTGGATAAGTCTATACATTTCAGATTCAAGACTAGTCTCCAGTGTTCCTTATTAAATGTATATTTTAAGTTACTCTGCATTCATGGAGTTGTAGAATGTTTTGAACACACACTTGGCTGGTACTACCTAGTAATTCATAGTTTGCTGTAACCTTAGTATGTGGTAGGCACTGTTCTAAGTGCTTTATATATGTATTAACTATTTTTTAAATTGAATTTGTTGGGGTGATACTGGTTAAGAAAATTATGTAGGTTTCAGGTGTACAATTCTATAATACAGTATATAATAATATAATACATTGTACTATGTATTCACTACCCCAAGTGAAGTCTCTTTCCATCACCATTTATCACCTTTACTATCTTCTACCCCTCTCACCCCCCTTTCCTTCTGGTAATCACCATACTGTTGTCTTATCTTTGAGGTTTATTTTTGTTTGTTTGTTTTTATTTTGTTTTGCTTTTTTGTAATCCCTTCACCCTTTTCTGGACCATCATTTTTATTTGGAGGTCTCCATTCAGTTTCACCTGCTTAGTAAGAACCTGTTGTTTTATCTCTTGTTCCTTGCAACTCTTATCACTAAAGAGCAAAAAATTCTCTAAAGGCAGGCAGCAGTCAATATCAATGTTATTCTTAAGCGATCAGTTTCCTTCTGATGCTTACAGGATTATCCCTTCTTTTGGTTGAGGCAGGAATAACTACCTCAAAGGAAATCTCATTGCTTGTTCCTTGTCATTTTCTTGACATATCTTTGGAGTTCCCTAAGACTCGGGTCTTAGCACTCTTTTCTGTTTATATTCGCTTTCTTGATGACCTCAGCTAGCCTCATAGGTCTAAATTCATCATTATGCACTGATCAGCCTCCATCTATATCTCCAGCCTAGGTCTGCATCCAAAGGTGTACTTGAAAATGTGAACGGAGTATCTGATCATTGCCTCTAGATTAATTTCTTCTTCAGCTTTCCTCTTTTTAGTTAATAGCAACTAATCCTTCTAGTTTCTTCTAATTCAGAGTCATCCTTGACTTCTCTCTTCCCCATCCAACATTTAATTTATATATAAATCATGTCAGTTTTGTCTTCAAAATATATTGAGAATCTAATTGTTTCTTATCAACTTCATGGCTCAGTCTAATCCATGCCACTATAATCTCTTGTCTGAACTAGTTCAGTAGTCCTAAATGGCCTGTCTCTGCCATGGCTGCTCTTAGTCTGTTCTCAACTCAGCAGCCAGGGTGGTCCTGTTAAAATGTAATTCGGGTCATGTCACCCTCTGCTTACAGTCCTCCAGAGTAAAAGCCAAAGTCTTCACAGTGGTCGAAAAGCTTTACAATCTGGTTCCCATTACTTTTCTGACCTCATTTCCTATAATACTATCCACAACATTCTCTTAGTCCCAGCTACACTGATGTCCTTGCCATTCCATGAACACACCAGGCAGGCTTTTCCTTCAAGGCCTTTAAACTCCACCAGGAGCACTCTTCCCAAATCTCTGCATAGCTCACTTCCTCACCTCCCTCCATCCCTACTCAGATGTCACCATCTCAATGAGATATTTTCAGGGCACTGCGTTTAAGATACTTGCATCTCTCTGCAATACTTTCTGTTCCCTTTCCTACTTTGTTGTTCTCCATAACACTCATCTCTTATTTTTCATTTTATTTTGTTTAATGTCTGGCACTCCTAATTAGAATATCTGTTTCTAAAGGGAGACATTTTTGTCTATTTTTCGAATTGATGTACTTTTAGAACCTAGAAGAGTGCTTGGCACTTAGTAAACATTCAATACATAGTTGTTAAGTGGAATGGATGAATAAATAAAACAATTAGCCTGTGGATAAAGACAGAGAAATCAAGAAAATAGAACAGGAAGTGATAACTAAAAGGGCTCAAATACTGCTTTCTTTTCATGGAATGAGAACAATGAAAAGGAGAAAAATTATGGGCTATTTAGGATATACCCTACAAATGTAGCTATTTATTAAGAAAAATTTATCAAGTGCTTACTACTTATTAGGTCCTCAGGATCATTGTGGAGGAGTTCATTCTTCTTGATACTCTAAGCCAGGGGTGGGGAATGGGCCACATAAGGCCTGCAAAATCATTTGGTCTGGCCCTGCCAAGGCATTAGGAATAAGTTAATGAAATGTTTGACCAAATATAGCAGGCTAATTTTTAAATTGATAATTTTGTATGGCCTGCAAATGATGTTATAAATATCCAAATGGCCCTTGGCAGAAAAAAGGTTCCCCACTCCCACTAAGCTATGGAAAGTATTTCTTACTTTTTATCTTTCCTGATTGCACCATGATAGTTGCTTTTCACTTATTCTATTTTCTTTCTCCCCACCCCCACTTATTCTACTTTCTATGTTTCTGATTTTTTTTTCATTTGTGGTGCTGAAACTAGAATTATTTCATATTAACAAAGACCTAATTATTACAAAAAGAATACGATAATAATTACTTGGAGATGGCTACATACTTACTTAAACTTTATCAAGCTTATTTCTTTCTTGCTTTTATAAACAACATATTTTTATTGATTTCAGAGAGGAAGGGAGAGGCAGAGAGAGAGAGAGAAACATCAATGATCAGAGAATCATTTATTGGCTTCCTCCTGCACACCCCCCACTGGAGACTGAGCCCACAACCCGGGCATGTGCCCTGACCAGGAATCGAACTGTGACCTCCTGGTTTGTAGGTTGACATTCAACCACTGAGCAACATGGGCCAGGCAAGCTTGTTTTTTAAGTGACCCTGAGAGTGACTTACCCAGGATGACCCATCCTGGCTCATCAGGATGTTAAGAAATTTTGAACATTCTTTATTAAGTGGCCATTGTGTATTATGATTATTTCCCTGTTAGTATAGTGGAGCAACTGTGTGAAAAAAATATAATTTACAAAATTCCCCATTTAGTTTCTAAATTAGAGTCCTTATTCTACCTTATAATGGGCACTAAAACTTAGTCAACTAGGAATAAATTCTCCCTGGGGCGACATTTAAAATGTAGGGGAGGGCTCTGTATTGTCAGTGAATTGGAGGGGAGGGGCATCTGGTCCTCCGTGTTCATTTTCTGTTCATTGAAGCATTCATGAACTGTGTACAGTCTCACCATTGCCTCTGGGTGCTTGTCCACACATTCTGGGGATAAACTCATTCTGATTTTAAAGCTCCTTTTTGGCTCCCCGGATTTCTCAGCCCGTTGCTCCCTTTTTGGAGGTAGGAGAGCAAGGGAGTTTTTAGATGCTCTCTTCCACCTCTCTGGGGCTGAGACTCAGGAGCTGTCTTAGACCTACTACCATTTCACCTCTTTGGCGCCACACTCTGCTGACAAAGGTGACTTCTCCTTGAGGTTTCTCAACTTCCTGGCTCCTCTTGGGAATCCCAAGCTCCCCTGCCCTCAGATCTCTATCTGGATTTTCCATCAGTCCCCTTCCTCCAGAGTTTGCCTTGAGGGTGGGCAGAGGGCAGGGTTTAGAGAACTTTCTTGCAGACCTGCACCATCATCTGACTTTATTGCTCAACTTTCCTACCTTAGCCAATGGAACTGTAATTTAATTTTTAGCTGTACTAGTTCCAATGTATTATTTTTATCATAAACTTTATGTGCTTCATAGGCTTAGTCTATTGAAACTAAAAAACTCAACTTTTAAAATCAAAACCTTTGCAGAGCATGACTATTATCTATTATGCATCTCATAGGTCAG
The DNA here is from genome assembly GCA_026230045.1 of Corynorhinus townsendii. Taxonomy (NCBI): domain Eukaryota; kingdom Metazoa; phylum Chordata; class Mammalia; order Chiroptera; family Vespertilionidae; genus Corynorhinus; species Corynorhinus townsendii. The sequence continues at coordinate 134,685,379 of JAPDVU010000002.1, read as the reverse complement.
TTTTGAAACTCAAACCTGACTATGGTTGGGTTTGTTCTCTTTGCATTCTGATGTAATCCTAACATTTCAGGAGCCAGTGGATGCTTCTGATTTAGTAAGTGTTTGGGAGTGTGGCTAGGGAAGCAGGAAAGGCAATGGTGGAAAGGAAGCGAGGGGGAAAAAGTCCTCCATGAATCATTGGGGCTTAAAATTTTTATCCATAAGACTCCAAGCAGATTTATTAAAAAACTCATAAAATATATTGAAACCCCTCTTTTCTTTGGGCTTCCTCTAGCTCCCTCCTACTCAGATCTGTTGAGAGAAACAGACATTCATGGCAGGTGGATTCCTGGGAGTGAGAGACTGGATGGGGTGGATAGAGGAATGGAAAAGTAGAAAAGAAAGTCATTAATTTCATCTGTCACTTACACACTTGCTCTGGAGATCTCAACACTTGCCAATTTAAACCTAATCTTCCCCAACGGGATGAGTTAGAATCCTTCCCCAATTACTGTAGTTGAGAAATAGACTATCAGAATGGCAACAATTCTCAAAATTCAATGACTTAAGAATAAATAGTGCCATATTTCTCTCAATTTTAAATATTTCTTTAGCACATCAATTCTTTGGGATTACTCTTTTATTTTTCATTTATTTATTTAATTAATTAATTTATTTTTTAAAATATATTTTATTGATTTTTTACAGAGAGTAAGGGAGAGGGATAGAGAGTTAGAAACATCGATGAGAGAGAAACATTGATCAGCTGCCTCCTGCACACCCCCTACTGAGAATGTGCCCGCAACCAAGGTACATGCCCTTGACCGGAATTGAACCTGGGACCCCTCAGTCTGCAGGCAGATGCTCCATCCACTGACCCAAACCAGCTAGGGCAGGATTACCCTTTTATTCATGCTCAAAGCCTACTCTTGTGTTCTGATAGTATGAATAAAATCAGACATACTTTTTTTTATTACCAGAAGAAGTCGGGACAAATGTTGCTTTGGTTCAAATAATTTCAGAAACTGCAAATACCAGAGAAACAGTAACCAAAAAAACCAACCCTCCCCCCCAAAAAACCCAAAAACCTAAACAAACCAGTAACCAAACACCAAATTTACAACAACAGTGCAGGAAAAAAAACAACAACAACCACCCCCAAACCCACAAAAACAAAAAAACTTGTTTTGAATATAGTTATCCTTCTTCCCCTCTTTCTTTTCCTAATAACAGAGTATTTATTGGATGCAACAAAGTAGGCTCTGGCATTTCCAGGGTAGATAATGTACACAAGACAAATCTCTAGTTTCAGGGTATAAATGTGTGGTCTGACTGCAATCTTTATAAAGGACTCAACAAGCTCAAGATAAGAGTTCATATTTCAAAACCAGTTAAAGCAAATTACAAAACAAAAATGATGCCAAAGCAAATACAAATAAAAGCTGCCTTTAGTTTATTATGTGGGGGTTAGATATTTGGTATTATAAAGAAAACAAAAAAAGACACCTGAAGGGAGCTTAGCCTCATGTACAGGGACGTGTTTATGACGCAACCAGAGTTTCTCCATCCCCAGATGTCTGGAGCTTGGTCTGGACATCTGTTTTTAATTGTTTCCAGGCATGTCAGTGGGAACGTGATCACAAGTGGGTTGACTGTGATTTTCACAAAGGAAAAATAGAAACAGACAGCTAATAGATGTTCAATAGTTTGGAGAGTTCTTAATTTTTGTTAACAACTCTGAGTGTATGATACTGAGCTCGATATGATCCAGTCACATGGTGATTTGTTAAAAGGGTATCCTGTAAAAACTTTCCATGATATAATATTGGTTACACAAAGAATACCCACTTTAATATGTTTTTGGTTCTTGACAAAAGAAGATTACCAGCTGTTGGAAACATGTAGAAAAGGATGTTATCAGTATTGTGTCATTTAACTAAATGCTTAGCAGCTGATGTCTTAATATCATGGTCAGTACTCTAAAAGCAGCCCCTTCTTCATGAGCTGAAAAGGTGAATAAATCCATAGGGATAAACTGGGGTGAAGTAGCATTGAGTAAGGCTCAGTTAACAGTCAAGACCTTACTGTGCCCAGCTACATTACAGGCATGGCCAGCCAGGGCAGGTGCCCTTGGCAGGGTCCAGAAGGCTTCCAGATCACCCCACAGACTCTGCTGTTGGTTATTTTCAGAGTGGGCAAGAAAGCATCAGGGCCTGCAGAACCAGAGATGGCTGATGCCAACCCCAAGGGTTTTTTTTGTTATTGTTGTTGTTGCTGCTTTTTCTGGGGCCAACTTAGATCCAGGCTAGAACAGATGCAGGAGGAAAGAGAGAGTTAGGCATTATTTTTGAAATGCTGTTGTGCATTATGCATTCACCTGCATTCTTCCTATATTTTTTCTCATCTGAGTCTATAGTAAAGATTTCTACATTGTCATATTACCAATGATCCTCAAGAAGACAAGAGAAACAGAAAAATTAGGCACTTTTATTTTGTCTGTATCAATTTATTGAAACTATATTGAATAGAATGCATTATTTAATTTTCAGTAAATTACATGGTTCAAAATTCAAAAGTATAAAAATGTGTCTATGGATAAATGTTCTTTTTACGTGACTCTTTTATCCAATTACTTTTCTTTTCCTGAGGCAACTAGTTACTTGTGGATTTTTAAAGAAAACATATATTTTTATTGATTTCAGAAAGGAAGGGAGAGGGAGAGAGAGATAGAAACATCAGTGAAGAGAATCACTGATCAGCTACCTCCTGCAAGCCCCACACTGGGGATCGAGCCTGCAACCCAGGCATATGCCCTGAGTAGGAATTGAACCTTGATCTCCTAGTTCATAGGTCTACGTTCAACATCTGAGCCATGCTGGTTGGGCTATTTGTGGATCTTTTCAGAGATATTCTGTGTACCGTATGCAAATCTCATTTAGACCTGAATTTTCTTTTTGGCAGAATGAAGAGATGCTGAAATTAATTACCTAGATAATTTTGAGCCCTAATTTGTTATTAAAACATTCAATTACATTCAGCAAGTATGTTTCAAAGCCTAGTACTACTCAACAAAGATCATGAAAGAAGTCCATGGTATATAGGCTCTGGTTTCAGGAATTTATAAGGCTAACCATAAGGTCATATTAATGTGCATATAAATATGCTTTATTGAACTAAGCATAGTGCATTATAATTCTTCCATTTGATTAAGAGAGCCTCAAAAACAGATTCTGTCTGATTTATCTTTCTATACATGGGATCTTGCATAGTGCTTGACACAAAATACATAGCCAGAAATGATTGTTGAATGAAAGCATGGATTAATGAATAAATAGAGAGCAGCTCAAGAAGACATGGCAATACTTGAGAGAGGAGATCATACTAATGGCCTGGGATGGGTGATGAGAGTAAATCAGGAAGTAATGAGAAATTCCAAGAATCTACCTCAGGAGAAAGAGAGAAGGTCAGGTTTCATGGAAAAGGTGGGACTTGATCCTGAAGCATGAGAGATGGAAGGATGAAACGGAGGGACCATGAAACCCCTTCTAGGTGGGGCAGAGTGGGTGTATAGCAAAAGCCAAGTGACAGTGGTAGAAATGTATGTATTGCTACAAAGTCCAGCGAGGACTTTGGTTTGATGCAAGTATTCTCCCTTTTGAGGTTTGTTGAACATTAGGAGAGGCACAGTGAGACTGTGATGAACTCAGAACATCAGTGGAAGGATTTGAGCTTTATCTCAAAAGTGATTGAAAGCTTTTTGAGCTTATGAATGCTAACAAAGAGTAATCTGATAAACTAAAAGCTGGAAGACTGGCTAGGTAGGTGTTGAGATATTTGAGGCATTACTCTTGGTAACTGTTGAAAATGGGTGCAGTTCTGGGAATAGAAAAGAAAAGACTGATTTAAAAACACGTGGGGGATGAAGCAAGAGCATTTGATCATTGATAAGACATTAGAGGAGAAGGAAGGGATGCTGAATTCTGTAGAATACAACCAATTCGATACCCTCATATTTGCTGAACTTCTACTGTATTCAAACCCTGCATGTCCCTCAGAACAGATACATCCAATACATGTGCTTGAACCCCACTAAGAACTGAGTAAATACAAATGTCCTTATTGGAATATTAGCCAACTATCAGCATACTCCAAGTATCAGTCACACTTTTTGGCATGTTATTTTCACAGGGCGGGGCAAAAGTAGATTTATAGTGGTGAGTATGCAAAACACAGAGTTTATACTTGTATTACTATTTATTAATTATTGTACTATTTTCCATATGAACAACTGTAAACCTACTTTTGCCTCCTGTATTTCATTAAAAAAACTCCAAAACTAAAAAAATTGCTCTTGAAATCAGGTTGGACAACAATCGGAATGATCAGTCTTCAAGGAAGAGCTATTTTGTTATCTGTCCCTCCTCATTGTTTGTTTCTGACATATTCACAGTCATTTGAAACCCTGGATCTCTGCACTTTCTTGGGGGGGGGGGGGGGGCTCCTGGATTTGCTCACTCATAAATCCCTCGCTCTTTTAGAACTTGTGGTTTGTAAGAGATTGATGGCTGGTGTTACATACCCTCCTTCCCCAGCCCACCCTCCGAGGTCCTTCCATAGTTGTATGTAATAGTGACACATCTGAAGCCATGGAGAGAACTGGGAGGGTTGACTTGTTAACGAAGAAATTATAGCTGCAGAGTGTAAATGGTGCTCAGAGCCCAGGGAACATGCCACGTGGCATTTGCTCAGAGTTCATCCTAATCTGCTTGTCAGCTTGGTTTGATGAGTCTTTTATTTGTTTGTTTTTTGGGGGGTTCAAAATAAGCTAGTTTGGGATGAGATCCCTTTCCCAAGCCTCCTTTATTCCACCTCTGAACACACACATACACACACACACACACACACACACACACACACACACTCCTCACACGCCATAAATATGTGCCTTTGGCATTTGGTTGTCTATGACAAAAAAGCGAAAATTGCCCCAGAACGTGACATGATTTAAAAAACAGTTAAAAAATTTGGATAAGGCTGAACAAAAACAAGAAAGAAGAAAGGAAGAAGAAACACTCCCCCTTAATCAAATCCTTCATTTCCCCTAGAGCAAGCAGTTCTTAATTATATTTAACAGACACAACAATGTGCCACAAGCTGGTCCAAACAGCTGTGGGAAGGCTCCATTGTGCTGCGAACAGGGCCATGAGGAGACCCCATTGGCCAATCAGCACAGGCCTTGGGCGCAGATCAGGATCACTTCTGAAGCCTGCTCCGGGCCATCCGATTGACCAGAGTTCATTCCCCGCAGCTGTATTTTTCTGTTGGTGTTCTTTTGCAACTAAATATTTCAACTAGGCTTTCAGTGGGTCCTTCCAGATCTGTCATCTATACTATTTGACTAATAGTTGACTGTGGATAGATTGGCATTTCCGTGAATTCCCTCCATGGTCTAGAAACCTGCTGAACTCGTCTCCAGCTGCAGAACAAGAGTTTTGTTCTCTGAACCTGTCACTTAACTATAGGTTTGCGAACCGAAAATTGAACCGCCCCAACCCCACAGTCTTTCCCTGCCCACCCACCTCCAATTCCAGTTCCCACTCGAATTATATCTGCTTGTTTCCTTAGTTTTATGTATCTGGCCTGTTATGTTAACAAAATATGAATGCATGCATACAAAAGAGAACAACTATTTAAAAATAAATGTTACTGCCTGTTGACAACATAGTTTTCAGCAAGATTAAACTTTTCTTCTTTTCCTATTGCATTTCTTTATCTTTATCTATTGTGTGTAACCACAACTAAATTGTGCTATGGAAAGAAACACATTCCATAATTTGGGTTTATTAAATTTCCCATCATCTTCCTTTTATGTTTCTTTCAACAGATATTTTATCATCCCAGAGAATCTGAGACATTTTCCCATGTAAATACGCATCTAAATTACCAGATTCTTCATTCTTGTTTCTTCTCAAGCAGTTTTTATTAGTTCCTTTTTTCTTTGCAATTTACGAAATTGTAAGTAAATTATCAATTAAACTTTAAATTCCTGAACTAGTTATTTTTATTAACGGATAAACTTCTCACATATCTATATCTTTATACATCATTACAATTTGACTTTTTTTCTCTAATAATATTTTAACATTAGGCCATATACTTTGTTAAAGACAGAGTTCTTATTTGAGTTTGTTGCTGATAGCATTTTCACTACTAAATACATCTCTAGGAATTGTCTCTAAAATGCTGTTTAGTACACTGATTTTCTCTCATTATTTCTACTGGCTTAACAGGTAGTCAAAGATGTTTTCCTTTGTTGTTGTATTAAAGAACCATTACAAATTAATAATGAGAGTAGCAGCAAATTTCCTCCTAATATTTTCTCAATCTTCCACTGATTGAATACTATTCTGCACATACACCAACTTCATTAAAAAGCTCTTCTACTCCAATGTAAACAGTGTTCTATTAATAGCAAGGATGTTAGGGCTGTGGCTTGGGGCCTTAGGCTCCCTTTATATTATTCAATGTATCTGTGCCTCATCCTGTATTAGTGAGGGCATATCTGCATAAGATATTTTAACCCTCTCTCTGCCATCATTGAAAATAGGGAAGGTGGTTCTAAATAGAGATGCAACCTGGAGTGGAAAGGGTACTGGCCCAGACCTGGAGAGCAGGTACCTGAGACGCTGGCATTTGTGGGCTGTGCGGCCTTGGGCACATTGCAGAGCCTCTGCCACCGCTCCCCTCTTGGCCCTGTTTCCTCACCTGTGGAAGAAGTGAACTGGAATTATACAATTGCAAATGTTTCTTGCAGCTCCGTGAGAGGTACCAGTTCTGTTCCTCAAACCCTTCATGTTTGTGGGTTTAGCTGTCTTCACCTAGATTGCTTGAACTCATCACTTTGACCTAGTGATTCTCAACCGTGGAGGCAGTTAGAATCACCCGTGGTGCTTTTACACCCTTGATGTGTCAGTAGTTTGTAAAGTTCCTCAGGTGATTCAGGTGCTTCCAGTGTGCAGCCAGGGCTGAGAATCAGTGTCTTTACCTGCAATGCAGGGATTATAATCCCTGGCCTTAACTCTCTTTCTTTCCCTTAAGGAACATCATGATTTTTGGAAATACGTTTTGAGTTCAACAGCAAATAATAAAAATAGGATGATTGTGGTTGTAAGTAGAAAGGTCTGTCACAAAGGGGTTATAAAACCCCATGAGGTAAGACAATCTGGTGAAAAGAGAATTGGGAAACTAACTCGATGGAATGTAAGAGGTTCCCCTTGTGCAGTTAGCTAAGCAGGCTGCTTTCTCTCCTTTTTGCAGCTGGATGGGTGACAGCTGGTGAAGGTGTGGCTCTGCGTGGATCAGCAGCACTCCCCCACTCTCAGTCCAGGAGGTAGGGCACAAGGCTTTGATCTTCAGTTGCTGGTTTTATTTGGCTCATCTGGGAATTAGTGAGTCCCTGAGTCCTGGAACCAAATCCCATCCTTATTGTGCTCTGAGGTCCTGGTGGCCCCTCTAGTCTATGAGAATAGGGAGACCAGCTCATTCTTCGAGGCCAGAAAGGGCCAGGGAAGGTCAGCTGTGTGTGCCCTGGTCCTCTGCTAAGATGGCTCATTCTAGAGCAAGATATTCAGGTTTGAGAAGCAGTTTCCTAGAGAAGCTCTCCCAGGGCTCATAGTAATGTAAAATGCTGTGGGGAAGATTAGTTTGCATTTTCCTCTTTCAGCTTTTTTTCAGAGTGTCTTCTTCCTTCTTCAAATGTATTGCTTCTTTTCTTGAAAATATAGTGAATTCCAACCATGGGGGGAAAAATGTCAACCAAAGCCATCTTTTATAGACGTTGTTTGTTTTCATTTATCGTGAAACTGAATGTCTAACTTTTTATTGTCTTTTCCTGTAACACCATGAAGTACACTTTTTCCTTATTTTATTGGAAACTTTTCAGAAACATTTTATTCAATGAATATTTCATCAGAAAAATGTAGCATAATATGCTAAGTATTTCCCCATTATAGTTAGCATATTTCTAGTTTTTTTATGTTTGTAAGTAATACTGAGATAAAACCAGCAAAAGCTTTAAAAATATAGATAATGAAAAAAACATGTAAATGAAATAATATTCTTAATATATAAAGGGCTCATATAGCCCAGCTGGCGTGTTTCAATGGTTGATCATTGACCCAGGAATCAAGAGGTCACTGGTTTGATTTCTGGTCAGGGCACATGCCTGAATTGTGGGCTCTATCACCAGTAGGAGGAGTTCATGGGGAAGCCAACTGATGATTCTCCCTCATCATTGATGTTTCCATCTATCTCTCCCCCTCCCTTCCTCTCTCTGGAAAAAAAAACCTCACACACAACAACAAACAAAAAAAATATATAAGACATTTTTTAAAAAGTAGAGACTAACAAAATGGCCATATATATCCATATGCTATAATATCATGCAGAACTTAATTAAAAAAGGAGAATGAAAAAATTCTCACACTGTAATGTTGAATAAATGTCACATGAGATGGACATTTTTATATATGCAAATATTATATATTTGCATATATAATAGGATTTTATATATGCAAATCAAAATGACCAAAGGGAAATACTGAGTATCTCTGATTCTTATGGGTGTTTAAGATTTTTTTGTTATGTTTACCTGTATTTTCCAAATTCTTTACAATGAGAATATTATGCTATGAGAGAACAACTGTAGGTTACTAGTTGAAAAATGGCTTCTTGGCACTAGTTTTGGCCCTACCATCTACTGTTAAATTTGGGCAAGTTGTGAAACCTCTCTGTGACTTAGTTTCCTTATCTGTAAACATGAGATGATAAAAGTACGTTCACTTAGTGGGATTTTTATGAAGATAAATTATTTAATAATATAAGCCTTTAGGACAGTTTTAGACTCTGAATAAGTACTAAAAAGTGTTAATTATTCTTTCTTTTTTAAAAATATGTTTTTTATTTTCTTTATTGATTAAGGTATTACATATGTGTCCTTACCCTCCCTCCTCCCACCCCTCACACTCATGTCCTCACCCCCCTGGTGCTGTGTCCATTGGTTGTGCTTATATGCATGCATATAAGTCCTTTGGTTGGTCTCTCCCCTTTACCCCCGCCCTCCCCTACCTTCCCTCTGAGGTTTGATGGTCTGATCAATACTTCTCTGTCTCTGGATCTGTTTTTGTTCATCAGTTTATGTTGTTCATTATATTCCACAAATGAATGAGATCACGTGATATTTATCTTTCTCTGACTGGCTTATTTTGATTAGCATAATGCTCTCCAGTTCCATCCATGCTGTTGCAAAATGGTAAGAATGCCTTCTTTTTTACTGCAGTGTAGTATTCCATTGAGTAGATGTATCACAGTATTTTAATCCACTCATCTGCTGATGGGCACTGAGGCTGTTTCCAAATCTTAGCTATGGTAAATTGTGCTGCTATGAACACAGGGGTGCATATATCCTTTCGGATTCATGTTTCTGGTTTCTTGGGATATGTTCCTAGAAGTGGGATTACTGGGTCAAATGGGAGTTCCATTTTTATTTTTTTGAGGAAACTCCATGCTGGTCTCCACAGTAACTGCACCAGTCTGCATTCCCACCAGCAGTGCACAAGGGTTCCTTTTTCTCCACAACCTCTCCAGTACTTGTCATTTGTTGATTTGTTGATGATAGCCATTCTGACAGGTGTGAGATAGTACCTCATTGCTGTTTTGATTTGCATCTCTCGGATTATTAGTGACTTTGAGCATGTTTTCATATGTCTCTTGACCTTCCTTATGTCCTTGGCACTAGTGAGTTTATTCTACTAATCAGGCTGTAAGATTTATCAAAATTACAGATTATCAGGTAGAATCCCTGGGATGGCAGCCTACTTCCTTGCCCCCTTCAAAGTGCAAAAAGTATGGGTTCCTCTCACTAGGCACTAGGCAAGTGCCCCCAGGGTAGGCAAACTGACAGTGGGCACGTTGACCTGGACATTGCCAAATTAGGATAGAAACCACTGGCCTACCTCCTTCATGGTGGCTTGACCAAATGGCAGACAACGGTCACATGTGACATTTCTATGGTCCTATAGGAAATGAGGGGGCCAACTGTTTCAGGTTGAAGCCTGTTGACAAGAGTGAAGTCAGCCAATAGGTGTATCAAGTTTTTTATAGAAGCACCAAGTCCTGAGGACAGGACAAGCTGGGCACCTCTGAACTGAAGACAGGGGATTCGGGTTTGAAACTCAAAGTGGCCCACTGATACTTGTGTGTGGATTTAGATCAGTTTGTGATTTGGTTCCTCAGTTTTGGCATTTGTTGTGTCCATGCTTCTTCCTCTAGTTGTCATTTCCTTCTAGAAATGTTCAGAATTTTTCCTCCTAGGTGATAGTGAATGCGAGCATAGAAATCAGCCTTTGCCAAAATACAAGGCCATTTACAACAGCAAAATTTACGTGCTTCATCACTATCTAAAGAAGTGGCCACTCACCCAGACATTTAATACAAATGAAGACACGTTTACTGAATGTTGACCCTCACCTTGCTTTATAATGGGGTGCTGTATCTATGCTATTTCTTTCATAGCAGTTGTTCACTAAACTATATGAGTAAACTTGATCTCTTGTTAGGTATTTTATATGCTATTAACAACACATTACCAAAAATAAAGGTTTAGAAAATACTTTTTTTTGGTCTTCATATATTCTCCCGTGACACAACTCATGAGTCTTTTTGATGGCTCTATTGTAGGGTAAGTTTGACGTTCAGATCAGCAGAACTGAATGGAAGCTGACAACATGCTTTAACCTAAATTGTAAAGACTCTTGTCTGGCTATTCAAGTCAAAACCAGAGTTTATATAACCACCTAGCATGGTTTCTGGTTATGTAAAACGTGACTGAATATCTGAATCCTGGATCAAAAGCTTCCTCCACATGAATGGTTTAGTTAGGAGGGGGGGAAAACCCAAGACTGAACTGTGCCAATGAAAGCATGGGCCATTTCACATTTTGCTTTGTGAAAGAGCAGAAAGTAAAGAAAATGAGGAATATGCATGGGGCACATCAGAACATCAGGTCAGTGGAAAAAATAAGCCTGGAAAATGTGGGGAGAGAAGCAAATGACTCAAATGAAAGTCACGAGGACCTGGCAAGCTTTCAAGAGAAGTTGAACAATAGGGAAAGAGAGATGCTCGACTCGGGGACAAACAACTCCTGAGCTGTACATTTATTCCCTCAAGTGTCTGCTGTGCATTTACCAGGAGCCGTGCACCTTCTAGGTCCAAAGTCCTGGGGAGGAGACAGTGTTCCCATCTTTGACTTCAAAGAGCTTATACAAGTTTGAAAACATGAAGATTTCACAGGGGATAAGAAAACATAAAAAGAATGTCCAGTTAAATATCATAATGTCAAACATATAGGGGAATGAACATAAATATTATGGGCTCTCAGGGATAAAAGAGTACAATGTTAAATGCTGAAAACTGAGCAGAAGAGTGGTATAAAAATAGGTGCTTGTGGTAATAAAAGTCAGTGAACACTGAATGGAGCATGTAATCAAGAGAAAATCATTAACTTCTGTGGGCCTCAGTATTTTTGCCTGTAAAATGGGTATAATAACTTATATAATAAGGTTGTTAAAACAATAAAACTGGGATAAAATTTAAGTGTACTTATAAACTATAATACAAATTTAAGCTATGAGGGTAGTGCTGTGGTGAATATAAAAAGCATAGACTTTGAAGTCAGAGAACCCTGAGCAAAAATCCTGGGTCCTCTACTTACTAACCTTTTGCCCTGGGGAAAATTATTTAACGCTCTTATGCCTCAGTTTTATCACTTAAAAATTGGGGTTAATATCTATCTGCAGGGCTGCAACAATTGGAGAAAAACATATAAAGTGCCTAGCATATAAAAAAGAGAGGTAACTGTTAGAATGAAGTCCTTGGTAGAGGGAGGTAAGTTTGTCTAGTGGCTTTGTATGGATGGAGGGGAATTGAACAGAGTTTAGGTAAACTGTTTTAGATGGTTGCATTTGAGTGGAGCGTGGGGCAGCCTAATGTGTATCCCTTCAACAATTGGATCAAGGAGATATCACAGCACAGGCAATTCTAGAATTTCTATGTGAGGGGCTTAGGTTGGCAATTGAATCAGAAAAGGGAGAGCAGAATTGAGGGCAGGTCTTGAAGTTGTTTTCAAGTGGAAATCATGTACAGCAAGCAGGTCCTTGAATAACATTGTTTCATTCTACTTTGTTTCTTCATAATGTTGATGAGATGCCTTAGGAACTTAACTCTTGTTTATATTAATTAGCCTACAGTAAAATTTAGTTTCATTATAAGTCATTTCACTTAAAAGTTGCAGAACTTATGATGATGTTAAGTGAGGACTTATTGTATGTTCATCTGGGGGAGGCTTTGAAGCTGATGAAGATTATGGTAATGCTAAATCCTCCTAAAGACATCCGTGGTCCTGATGCACAACCATAGTGGAAATGTACATATAACATAAGACCTCTCACTTACTGGGAATATACTGTGTTCTAGTATCAAAGTAGAGTGTATGTGATAACAATCCAAATGGTACCTAAGAGCTCAAGGTGCTCAATGCAGCCCTCTCTGTGTATCCTTCCTGTACTTTCCCCTGATATGACCTAATTAAATGCTTATGGTTTCTGTTTTCCCATGGGTAGTGTTTGCAAACTTTGCTTAGTTAGATCTCCTGGATTACTTTCCTAGTCTCTTATTTGTTTTTATCCCGTGTACATTCTGTGAGCGTTTTTCTACATTATTTTGGAAACCTTAAATTTCTTTTTAATCTGTGCAATTATACTTTTAATTTCCCCAAATCTATTTCTTCTTCTCTAATTGTTCCTTTTTCACAGCTTCTTATCATTATTTTCTAGATATAATAGCTTCTTAAATCTCTTTTTATAATAATTGGATTAAAAACAAAAGAGTCCCTTCTGCTTTGAGAATTTTCTGTTTCCTCTGGGTTATTTTGCTTACTTCTTGGTCTTTTTCTTTTGTGCTGCTGTGTACTCTTTCTAGGTCTGTGGTTCTTGGTTGTGTGTTTGCATTTAAGAAAAAAGGCTCGGTCTATCCCTCCCGCCCCCGCATCCCCCTCATGGGGAAACAATGTAGTTGATTGCCTGGGGTGGGGGTGGGGGGGCAAGTAGGTGAGGGAGAGGCGGAGGAGGGTATAGGGAGGATAAATGGTGATGGATGGGGACTTGACTTGGGGTGGTGAACACATAATACAGTGTACAGATGATGTGTTGTAGAATTGTGCACCTGAAACCTGTATAATTTTGTTAATCAGTGTTACCCAGTAAATTCAGTAAACAGAGAAAGAAGAAAAAGAAAAAAAAAGAAAGAAAATAGCCTTGGATGGTTGGTTTGGATTTCTTCCACGTGTGTGTGTGTGTGTGTGTGTGTGTGTGTGTGTGTGTGTGTGTGTAGGCTTCCCTTTGGGAAACAGGCATACTTCACTTTATGGGATGGGCCTTAGTCAGGGGCTCCAGCCAGTCTCCACAGTGGAAGCATTAGCTTTCCTCAGGTAATTTGTTCAGTGGCTTTGCAGAAGTGTTGAAGATAGCTCACCCTAAGGATAGGGTGAGAAGAGAAGGGGAGGATGGGGATTTGGACTAGTGTGGTATATGTGGGTTAGAGATATGCTATTACTTTCCCACTTCTCACTCGCATGTGGGTACAATCTGCTGACTGAGCCGAGAGCCCTCCTTGAAGCTTGACATCCTGTGGGGAAGATTGCACCCTAGTCCCTTCTTCTTCCTTAGAGGAAGTGGCTACCTTCACCTCTTTCTTCAATATGCCTGCTTGTATTTACTTTCCATGTGCCAGAAATTTGTTGAAATTGGTTGAAATCTCTCCTTTGTTGGTCACTGTCCTCGTATTCACTTTTATAGTGGGTTTCTTTTTGTACTTCTGTGCTTGTCTTTAAGGGGACCACAGGAGGGACCCAAGACACATATTTGCATGGTCTGCATTTATTTTTTATTAAAGTATAGTTAACATACACTATTATATTAGTTTCAGGTGTACAACATAGTGATTTAACATTTATATATCTTACAATGTGATCAACATAATAAATCTAGTAACCATCTGTCACTGTTCAAAGTTATTAAGATATTATTGAGTATAGTTAGTCCTTATGTTGTGCATTACATACAGCTCTGTGACTTACTTATTATATGAGTGCAATTTTGTACTTCTTATTCCCCTTCACGTTTTTTACCCACCCCTCCACCCCCTTTCCTTTGGCAACCATCAGTTTGTTCTCTGTCTGTAACTCATTTTGTTTTGTTTGTTGGTTTTTGTTTTTGTAGATTCCACATATAAGTGAAATCATACAGTGTTTGTCTTTCTCTGTCGGATTTATTTTACTTAGCATAATACCCTGTAGGTCCATCCATTGTCACAAATAGCAAGATTTTATTCCTTTTTATTGCGGAGTAATATTCCATTCTTTATGTATAAATAGATAAGTAGATAGGAAGATATCACATCTTCTTTATTTATCTATTGATGAACTTCTAGGTTGCTTTCATATCTTGCTACTGTGAATAATGCTGCGTGAACATAGAGGTCCATATATCTTTTTGAAATACATGGTCTGTATTTTGAACTGGAAGTACTTTAGGAATATTTTACATCCCACACTGCAGCTTGCCAAGCAGGTATGCCTTATTTTTTCACACATGATGACACATAGAGTCAGTATGATTAAGTAACTGATCCTAAGTTTGCATAGCTAGCAAATGGCTAAGCTAAGATTCAAACTGGTTACAATGTTTCTAAATACTCTTGTTTCTCCCTAAAGGGATATTTGAGGAAATTATTTTCTCAAACCATGTAAGGGAGAGTTGCTCTTTCATTGAGGTTATTGGAGGACAGGGCTGGGCTGTGAGAGAGAGAAGATGGGGGAATGTGTGGGTGGGCTGTAAGTTTAGGTCCTGACTTTTCTGCTAACTACATGGCCTTTGGCCTTCTTTATCTAAAAAACTAGAGGCCCAGTGCACGAAATTCATGCACGGGGGTGGGAGTTGGGGTGTCCTTCAGCCCAGCCTGCATCCTCTCCAATCTGGGACCCCTTGAGGGATGTCTGACCGCCCATTTAGGCCTGATCCTGGTGGGCCTAAACGGGCAGTCAGACATCCCTCTCACAATCCAGGACTGCTGGCTCCCAACAGCTCGCCTGCCTCTGCCTGATTGCCCCTAACCACTTCTGCCTGCCAGCCTGATCACCCCCTAACCACTCCACTGCCAGCCTGATCGATGCCTAACTGCTCCCTGGTTGGCCCGATTGCCCCTAACTGCCCTCCCCTGCCAGCCTGGTCACCCCTAACTGCCCTCTCCTGCTAGTCTGGTTGCCCCTAACTGTCCTCCCCTGCAGGCCTGGTCACCCCCACTGCCCTTCCCTGCAGGCCTGGGTTCCCCCTCACCCCCCGCCAACTGTTCTCCCCTGCAGGCCTGGTCCCCCCACAGCTGCCCTCCTCTGCTGGCCCAGTCACCCCTAACTGCCTTCCCTGCTTGCCTGATTGCCCACAACTGCCCTCCCCTGCAGGCCTGGTTCCCCCCAACTACCCTCCCCTGCAGGACTGGTCCCCCCAACTGCCCACAACTGCCCTCCCCTGTTGGCCATCTTGTGGCGACCATCTTGTGTCCACATGGGGGCAGCCATCTTGTGTCTTGGAGTGACAATTAATTTGCATATCACTCTTTTATTAGATAGGATGAGAGAGTTTGGCAATCTAGGTGTTAATATTTCTCTGATATAAAACATTCTAGAATTCTTTTGAGTTTTATTACAGATATTGAAAATTCCTAATTATTGGTTTCCAAGAAAATCAGAATCATCTCCCTTTCTTCCATGAAAAAGTCAAGATAAAACATAAAGAAACTTATAGGAAAGTGGAGAAAACTCTATTTCTTGGTAACCAAAGGCAATTATTAAGTACCCACATGTGCAAAGTACCCTATGCTTCTTCTGTGGCTGTAGCAGTGGATTTGTCATGAAATTAATGAAATTTAAGCTTCATGACTTCATACTTGCACAGGCCGCTTCCAACATTTCATTTTTAATTTTGTATTCTAAAAGAGGGACCCCAAATAGTGTAAACTTCAGGGCCTATAAAACCTGGATCTTTCCATAGTTTGGCAGGAGGGTGCTGTAGCAGGGATGAAGAGAGACAATCAGCTTCCTTGTGGTGTGGTGGCTGATAAAGCATAACATGAAAGGAATCAGGAAATGGACAGCTATCTGCTGAGTGTTTTTCATGGCAAGAGCCAAGTCAGACAATTCAGATGCAATGTCCACTTCAGTCTTGATTGATCTCTGTGGCCTAATTCCCTATTGCAATGGCTAACTCTACTTTCCTTTCTGTAGACCAGGGGTGTGTTGAGGCCAGTAGGTTGCCCACACAAGGGCATAACTGGGAGGTGTTCATAAGGAACTTTTTGTTATTTCTGGGGAATGTGCTGAAATCTGAGGATCAAGCAGAATAGTTTATTTGGAAATGTAAAGTGGCAATTCTCTGCACTAGCTAATCCTGGGGCCCTGGGAGTAGCTTAGCTGAACTCTGGAAGGATATTTTTTCATAGTAGACCAGAAGGTTCAAAACTACCTTCTGTGGCTCAGAATTTTCTAAATGTATCCCTACTTACAGTGAGGCTGAGAGAACAAATTTCACTCTCAAGAAATTCTAATCTTTTGAAAAACAAATTCTTAGGGAATTTGCTAGAAAATTGAAAGGGAGCAAGGTATATCAATGTATGCATTAGAATCTGCAAAATTATCAGGCTTGATGCCTGATGTAGGATGACAGCAACCAAGACAAATATGGAAGTGAAGGGAGTAGGCTTTGTTTATAAAGTCATGCTAAACAACCTTTTTTCCAGCTTTCCCTTAGATAAACCACTCATGCCAAAGTCAAATATTAAGATCATAAGACAATGTTTCAGGGACATTTTTACATACTTCTTGGGGCATTAATGGTTGTGCAAATCATTCACAACTACATGTGAGAGTGACTGCCATTGCCAGTGTCTTGGTTAGGAATCCTTTGGCTATGAGTGTCAGAAAACTGAATCCATATCAGTTTATGTATACAGCTAATTTTTTGGCTTATTGAATTAAAGAGGGCAGGGCAGCAGACCCAGATGCTTTTGTTTGTTTGTTTTTGAAGTTCAAACAATGAAATTTGGATGAACTTTTCCTATCTCATTTCCTAGTTTTTTTCATGTTTGGGTGTTAGTAGTGGGTGGATGGCAATAGTAGCCCTAGTTCAAATTTATGCCCTGAGATACCAAGTTTAGGAGACACTACTGAAACAATTTAGAAAAGATTTTGTATTAAAAAGTGTGTCAGTTAGGCCTTGGCATGGTGAAAGTCAGCAAACCCAAATCAAATTACCTCAGCAGAAAGAGATTGTATTGGCTTAATAACTGGAGACCAGTGGAAGGTTTGGCTTCTGATGCAGTTGCTTTAGAGGTAAACCAATGTCTAGAAGATTCCTTCCTTGGCTGTGCTTTCTGTGTCTGCTGCTGCATAATCAGGCTCCTTTCACAGGATAAGATGGATGCAGCAACCTAGTCCTCACACTATCAAGTCTAGAGAAAGAGGGAAAACTTTTCTTCTCCTGGCTTCATGTAATCCTTGGATGAATCATTTTGCCTGGCAGATGGCCTGTCTTGACTGGACTAAGCCTTTCATAGTCTGAGCCCATGTCTGGAGACCACCCAAACCATCCTCTGTAACCAGGGGCATGGATATTGAGCTGCAAACAACAGATGCCTTCTATAAAGCAAATGCCCATGACAAGGACTATGTTTTATGAGTGACAAAATGTTAGTGGGGGGCAGTGGGGGGGATACAAAGAGAGATGTATTAGTTGGCATTCTCCAGAGAAACAAAACCAGTAGGAGATATATAAACCTTCTAGAATGAGATTTATTATACCCAGGAAATCCGGTGGTGGAAATTCCAGTCCATGTCTGAAGGCCTGAGAACCAGGAGAGCCCATAGTGTAAGTCCAAGGGCAAGAGAAGACTAATGTTTCAGATCAAGCAGTCAATAAAAGGGGGAGAAGTCAACCTTCTTCTGCCTTCTTGTTGCATTTGGGCCCTTGGTTGAAGAGGCCCACACACATTAGAGAGGGCCATCTGCTTTACTCAGTTCAGCAATTCAAATGTCAAACTCTTCTGGAAACACTCTCACAGATACATCCAGAAATAATGTTTAACCAGATATTGGGGCATCCCATGGGCCAGTCAAGTTAATGCAAAAATTAACGATCACAGAGAGGAAGGGAAAAAGGAAGGAAATGCGCATTTATAAAGTGCTCACTTTGTCAACTATGGGTCAGGCATTTTGAAATCCTCCCAAGGACCCTACTAACAAATGATGAATCATCATATCCAAAAACCTGTAGCCAGAAGTGATGAAGATAGCATTCAAATTCAAGACTGCCTATTCCTAAGCCCAACAGTGAGTGATACTTTATTAACATAAAAGCATGAAAGCCTGGATCAAATTATACAATGAAAGATATATAGTAGGTACATTGGGCTAGCAGTTCTCAAAGTGTATCTCTTAGATCATCTGCTTGGTCCTCTCTTTTCTGGCTGAATGTCAGATTTTCTTCAGATATTTCAACAACACATTCACAGCAGATGAAATGCAGAGTAGATGTGAAATTGTATTAAGCCAGATATTAAATAGATTTTGTATTAAGCCAGATATTAAATAGATTTGCAAAAAATGTAAAATAATGATGCTCTTCTCAGTAAATTTTCTTTGGTTTTGGAAAAATAGAGTTATTTTTTTCGTTAACTTATGTTATATATGTTAATATATGATGGTTTATTATAGTTATGTTAAGTGATTTAATAAATAAAATTAAAACCCTGTTTTAATTTATAATATAGTAAATATGGATAGGTGTAAATCAGTAAACAAAAGGCAGTTTTAGAGCTGCTGCATGTACAGGTTGCAGGTCTCAGGAAGTAATCCTCAGGTAGAAGTCACCAGGTTTGGCCCTTCTCCTTGGGCTCTCCTGCAGCAACTTTGCTTTGCAAACAATTGACTTTGTCTTTGACAGATGAGTGGGTTTATTTTCCAAGGTAACAATAACCTGGAAAACTAGAACATGCATTTTTAAAAATTGAGGTATAATTGACATGTAACATTATATTCGTTTTAGATATACAATATAATGATTCAATATTTGTATGTATTGTGAAATGATCACCACAATAAGTCTAGTTAACATCCATCACCACACACATTGACAAACATTTTTTTTCTTGTGATGAAAACTTTTACGATCTATTTTCTCTTTATTTAAATATGTTTTTATTGATTTCGGAAGGAAGGGAGAGGGAGAAGGGGATAGAAACATCAATGATGAGAGAGACTTATTGATCAGCTGCCTCATGCATGCCTCCTGCTGGGAATCAATCCTGTAATGCCTTGATAAGCACTGAGCCACAATGGGCGGGGCTACAATCTACTTTCTTAGTAACTTTCAGATTAGTGCATGAGTTCTTGATGGTCCTTTATTAGCCATTGGGTTCAAACCACATTTCCACCCAACTTTTAAACAGGACAAAATGCTTGATTTACCCTTTGGAAATGGAGTTTTGAGATATGGACTGGGCCGAGTAGGCCAAGAACATCATGTGACTAGTGAACAGTGCGATCACAGAGAAAATGTGATATGGAGTATACTTTTTCATTGAAAGAAGGGCCAAGGAATATTTAATGTTCGTGGGAAAACAGATGGCTATAACACAATGTGTTTAAAAAAATTTTTTTTTAACTTTTCACCTTCACTCTCTGTTCTACTCAGCCTTTGCCTGTGGGGGTCACAGAGAGTGAAAGCAAGTCCCAAAAAAGAATAGGAAGCTGAAGCAGGAAATCCACAAATTAGATAATAGTTTCTTGAATAATCAAGAATTGTGGGTATTTCTAGATCCTGAAAACTGGCAGATGCTTAAACTGTTTCATGAAAGCACTATCTAATGGTTGAAGCTCTTTTAAAGTTTCTTAACAATTGGGAGTATTATTTCCAGTTTAGACAGTTAGTAATTTAAAATGGTTAAGAATGGCTTAGCCTTCAAAGCAAATTCCAGATTGTTTAATTAGTCATGCAAAGCGCTGGATGTTACTCATCATACAAAAAGCAGAACTATTTATTAGCTTCAAACTAAATTAAATAAGCCTCTTTCACATTTTCATGAAATGGCAAAAGTCCGTTTGATTTTCAAGTTTGCATTTGTGGCCTATCACATTTACAAGTTTTTTGAATTTGAATAAGTCCAAACTTCAAACTGAGGAAACCAAATCTCTGTGGTTTGATGCAAAAGAAGGTCTATGGAGGTTGCTGCTATGAGCTGATCTCAAGGCCCTGGGGATCTTGAGAGGTTATTCCCACTGAAACTGAGGCTCAGCGAACCAGATCTCTACAGTAGGTCTCAGGCTAAAAAGTAGCCAGAGGATTTGGGAAGGAATTGACTGAGGCCTGGAGGACGCAGAATGACTTGAAATTCACAGTTCAACACATTATACTAACAAGAAGATATATTTTAGAGACAATTTGTACTCAGTGAAAAGAATTCAGGGACAGTAGCTGTTTATATTGCAGGGCAGCTGGCATTTCTAAATTGTCCTAAGAATTTAATACTCATTTAAAATTCATTCCAGCACATTTTATTGAGTATTACTGTTTTTTAAAAAAAATCTGTCTTAGGTATAATGTGGGAGACAAAATGTGAATGCCATGGGCTTCCCTGCCCTTTAAGAAATCTACAATCCAGGCAAGCAATAAAACATATGTGAATATTTACTATTTAGGACAGAGTGTGATAAATACTAAAATTAAAGCACTAAGTGTTTTGGAATTACAGAAAGAGGAGAATTAGATACCTAACAGGGGATTAGGGGAAGTTTCTATAGCATAGGTAGTATTTTAATTCGATGTTACAGAGATGAGGTTTCCA
Organism: Corynorhinus townsendii; assembly: GCA_026230045.1. Classification (NCBI taxonomy): domain Eukaryota; kingdom Metazoa; phylum Chordata; class Mammalia; order Chiroptera; family Vespertilionidae; genus Corynorhinus; species Corynorhinus townsendii. Next base: position 134,664,394 of record JAPDVU010000002.1, on the reverse strand, counting down.
CGGAGAAGATGGGTGAATCGCATTTCCTACTGATGGATCTGTTTAACAGGGTCAGTGGGTATATGTAGTGTTTGGGATTCATTCATGATATTGTTGGGCATTTTGGACACTTAGAGAGTACTTGTCACCACCCTAGTCTCAGTAAAGGGTGACTGATGATGGGCAGTCGTGGACAGATGTGTGTTGTGTCACGTGACATTATTCTAATGGATAGGCTAATTGGACCAGAGAGGGGGCAGCTGATCCGAAGGCAGCCAATCCACAGCTGCCCTATGTCTTGGCCTGAAAAGCTCCACATAAACAGGAAAGAGCTGGCATGATTAGGGCCTTGATCCTAGGAAATTTATTGTGAAATAAAGAGTCTGGCAGGCAGGTTTGGGAAGTGAAGCTGAGAATGTGTGCCACAGGAGAAACCATGGGGTAGAGAAGGGCATTATGAACAAGTGATATTATAAATTACAAAGAAGCAGAAACTGTAGTGTAAGGACAAGTGTAAATAATAGAGGGCACAGAAGCCAGATGGTACCAGCAACAGAAATGTGGTATAAAGCTTTGTCATATCAATTGCAGAAAATTACGGTTAAACTTCCTGAGACTCATAGCCACTTTCTAGCTCCAGTCTGCGTGACTCGATGGGGCCATGGTTCATATTCTTTGATTTCCATGGGACATTTTTCTATCTTGTTGCATCACACATTCATACTTTAAAACTCAATTATGTGTGTTGGTCTGAGTAAGGTCTGCAAAGAGCCTAAGTCACCTTATGTCCCTAGAACAGAGGGTGTGTGGAGTGGTGGAAAGTCAGGTCAGTTGCACTTTGTGGAGGTCAAGGGATTCTATATATAGATGTCTTAGTGCATTTGTCTGTTTCTCTGTCAGGTATTTTGGATTCAAAGATGCATCTGACAAAGTCCCCAATTTCAAGGTGGAAAGAATATAGACACATATAGCTACTGTTGAAAATTAACATATTAAATACTGGAGTTAGCAAAGATGTGTTACTCCTGTGATGAAAGGGAAGGGCTTCCCAGAGATGACAATGCTAAGGACTTTAAATATTTCTGATTCTACCCTGGCCAGTAGGCTCAGTTGTTTGGGTATGGTCCTATGAACAAGGAGGTTGCTTGCTCCATTCCTGGTCAAGGACACATGCCCAGGTTCCATGTTTGATCCCCAGTAGGGTGCATGTAGGAGGAAGCCTATGGATGTTCCACTCTGTTGGGTCAGACCCCCTCCTTATGGATCCTCTCCGCTAGGGACAGGATCTCCTTGCAAGCCAGGAATTGGAAGAAGACGTGAGCAGCTGCAGGTTGATGGGACATGCTCTATTGCAAACAAAGGAGCCAATCGCTGGCTGTTCAGCAGCACCTTTTATACTAATTCAAACAAAAGAGGCTTTTTGACAATTAATGTCATCAGTGTTACACAAAACAGGTGGGTTATATAAGTGTGATACTGCTGAGACATTGACTTTGCGCATGCGTATGGCAAATGAGCCTTTAACATCCGGTATACTCTGGTGGTGGTGGTGGGGGGTGGCCCACACACTCTTACATTAATGTTTTCCTCTCTCTCCCTCTCCGTTCCTCTCTCTCTAAAAATCAATGCAAAATCTAAATAAATAAATAAATAAATAAATAAATAAATAAACACACACTTGTTCTATGAAAGCGTTTTGAGCAGGAAAATAAAATGAGTTATAGAAATGTGACTTTGGTCTAAGAATAATTGGATGAAGGAGAGGCTGTAATCAAGATTAGTTTCAACAGTTGGGAGGTTAATTCAGTTGTAAAGGAGGCAGGTGAGGGAGGGTGTCTTGAAATGGGACAAAAGAAGAAGGTAATAGAGCCCAAATTGACTTTAGAGCTAGAATCAACTTAACTTGATGGCTGAGTCAATGCAGCAGGGGCTTAAAGGGGTGTTTTTGTGGGGGGCGGTAAAGTGACTTCCAGCTCAGGGAATGTGATATATGTTGATAACATATAACTGAGCCAGAAAGTGCAAGGTAACATGGAAAGATAATAACTTTCCTTTGTACATAGCAAGTTTGAGGGACAGGCGGGACAACTAAGTAGTGTTTCCCAGCATGCCGCTGAAAATGCAGTATCAGAGTTTGGAAGATTGAAGGGTCATCTATCCAGATATGTGACTAAAATGGCAGGAGAGGAAAGGGACCCCATACAGAAAAAGAGAAAAGGGGAGGGCAGGTACCTTCAATGGAAGAATGCCAATGAGATCTCTGCCCATGAGCTCATGATATTGACACTTTTATTTTTTTAAATTAAATTTATTGGGGTGACGTTGGTCAACATGAACATATTGGTTTAGCACCGTGTGCCCACCACCCAAAGTCAAATCTTCTCCTGTCACCATATATTAGGATCCCTTTCTTCTCCCATCCCCTGGCAATCACCACACTCCTGTTTATGTTCAGGAGTTTCAGTTTTATATACCACATATGAGTGAAATCTTAGCTTTTCTGACTGACTTCTTTCACTTACAATAATATTCTCAAGGTCCATCCATGTTGTTGTTGAATTAATGTATATTCTTATTAAAATATAAAATTCCCTCCTCCCATTTCTGTGACACATTAACACACTGTAAAAAATAACACTAAAGGAAAAATCTACTAAAATTGGGGCAAATATATCGAACCATGCTATCTTTAGTTGCTCCACACATAGGTGTTAACCTAAAAATAAAAGGCCAAGGGCAGAGGTGGGGTGGGAACTGGGTGGAGGGGAGCTATGGGGGGAAAAAGGAGAAACAATTGTAATAATCTGAATAAAGATTTAATAAAAATATAAAAAAAAATAAAAGGCCAAAGTGAGAGGCAACAAGCATTTATTTGAGACCCAAAGAATATGTATTTAGAAAACACTGATTCAGGCAGAAACCCAAATAGTGTTCTGAATCGAGGGCAAGGCAATGGGTATATGAGAAAGGGAAGGGGGACAATTATATCAATAGAAGGCAGGCGTTTCTACAGATGTAGAGAAGCTAACATAATGATGCTAGTTCTAAAAAAATGATTTTAGTTTTTAGTCAGGTAGTCATCAGCCTGGTAGTCATAGTATCTGTTTTCTTGTTATCTTTGCAAAGAACTCTTTGGGACAACATGTTGCTTTAGGCCCAATCCAAAGGTTTTTTTGCCCTTTTTTAACATTCCAAAGGTTTGAGGCATAAGACCTGCAAGGCAGTTCCTCTGGGACAGCAGCTCGGACTCTGTTTTTAAGTGGCTCCATTTATACTACTTTCTATAAGTTTACCATAGGTTTTTAAAATCCATTATCTTGCCACTAGCCATCAAAAATACATGTCAGGCTAAACTCTTTCAAATTAGCCAAGAGACCGTGGGTCTCCATTATTGCTGAAACTGTTTCCCACACCCAATGCTATATAGAGTGACAGGCTTAACTATTTGCTCTTCTTGTGAGAGGGAGAAGAGAAGGAACTAAGTGTAAGGAAACCAGGGTTCCCTTTACATTTGGAGATGGTATTCTCCATTTTGGAATTCTGAGAATAAGTAGGGATTATTAGGGAACTGAAATTTACTTATAATTAGGGCACAATATGCCTTGCGTTTGGTGGATGATTCATAAATATTGCTAGAAGAGCTCCAAGCTATCCAGTGTCTCTGGGTTTCCTGTCAGGTGTATCTTCTTTGAAATTCCCAAAGGAAGACAGCTGGATGCATGTGATGAAGGGTCAGTAGGGAGGGGATTCTTTATTTTTTATTATATACATATTTTTATTTTTCAATTACATATTACCTTCAATATTATTCTGTATTAGTTTCAGATGTATAGCATAGTGATTAGAAAATTATGTACTTTACAGAGTGGTCCCCCTCATGTTTCAAGTACCCACCTGGCTCCATACATAGTTATTATGATAATAGAGGCTCAGTGCACAAAATTTATGCAATGGTAGGGTCCCTAGTGGCTGCTGGCTGCCAGCTGGGGCCTCCCTTCCTTCCTCTGGTTGGCCTGCTCCCTGGTCGAATTCCCAGAAGAACTCTGGTTGAGGGGACAATTTGCATACTATGCTTTTATTATATAGGACTAGAGGCCCGGTGCACAACATTAGTGAACTGGGGGGGGGGGGGTTGTCCCTCAGCCCAGCCTGCACCCTCTCCAATCTGGGATCCCTTGGGGGATGTACAACTGCTGGCAGTTGGACATCCCTCTCACAATCCAGGACTGCTGGCTCCCAACCCCTCGCCTGCCTGCCTGCCTGATTGCCCCAACCACTTCTGCCTGCCATCCTGATCACCCCCTAATCACCCCCCTGCCAGCCTGATCGATGCCTAACTGCTCCCTTGCCAACCCAATTGCCCCAACTGCCCTCCCCTGTCATCCTGGTTACCCCCAGCTGCCCTCCCCTGCTGACCCGGTCACCCCTAACTGCCCTCCCCTGCTGCCTGATTGCCCACAACTGCCCTCCCCTTCTGGCCATCTTGTGGTGGCCATCTTGTGACCACATGGGGGTGGCCATCTTGTGCAAGGGCGTGATGGTCAATTTGCATATTACCTCTTTATTCTATAGGACTATTGACTATATTCCCTATGCTATAATCTACATCTCCATGACTATTCTGTAACTACCAATTTGTACTTCTGAATCTTCACTTCTTCACCCAGTCCCTTAATGACCCCTCCCTCTGACAGCTGTCAGTATGTTCTCTGTATCTATGAGTCTATTTCTATTGTTTTTATTTTGTTCTTTAGATTTCACATATAAGTGAAATCATATGATATTTGTGCTTCTCTCTCTGACCCATCTCACTTAGTATAATACTCCCTCGGTATATCCATGGTATTGCAAAAACTAAGGCTTCATTTTTTTTTATGGCCAAGTAGTATTTTAGTGTATAATGAATCCACAGTTTATTTTGCCACAGCTTTAAAAAAGTTAGGGTGGGCTTCTTTCTTATTATATATATATGTATACACACACACACACACAGATATGTAATTTCTTAAAAATTATGGTTAACAGTCAATATTATTTTTTATTGGTTTTAGGTAAATGGCATAGTGGTTAGACAATTATACACTTTACAAAGTGTTTCCCCTGATATTTCTAATACCCATCTGGCACTATACATAGTTATTACAATATTATTGACTATATTTCCTATGTTGTACTTTACATCTCCATGACTATTTTGTAACTGTTAATCTGTACTTCTCAATCCCTTCTCCTTTTTCACAGTTCCCCAACTCCCCTCCCACCTGGCAACCATCAGTCTATTCTCTGTATCTAGGAGTCTGCATTTGTTATGTTTGTTCATTTAATTGTTCTTTAGATTCCACATATAAGTGAATTCTATGGTATTTATCCATCTCCGTCTGACTTATTTCACTTAGCTTAATACCCTCTAGGTCCATCCATGCTGTCACAAATAGTAAGATTTCATTGTTTTTATGGCTGAGTAATATTTTATTATATATATGTACTGCCACATTTTTATCCACTTGTCTATTGATGGGCACTTGGGTTGCTTCCATATCCTGGCTATTGTAAATAACACTGCAATGAACATAAGGGTGCATATATTCTTTCAAATTAGTGTTTTGGGTTTCTTCAGTTATATACCTGGAAGTGAAATCTCTGAGTCATAAGTCAATTCCAGTTTTAATTTGTTGAGGACCCTCTACCCTGTTTGCCATAGTGGCTGCACCAATCTCAATTCCTTCTAACAGTGCATGGGGGTTCCTTTTGCTCCACATCCTTGCCAACAACAGTTGTTGTTTGTTGATTTATTGATGATAGTTATTCTGATAGGTGTGAGGTGATATCTCATTGTGGTCTTAATTTGTGTTTCTCTGATGATTGGTGATGTTCAGTATCTTTTCATATGTCTATTGGCCATCTCTATGTCCTCTTTGGAGCATGTCTATTCATGTTCTCTGCCCATTCTTAAATCAGATTATTTGTTTTTATAATTTTAAAAAATTTCTTTATTGATTAAGGTGTTATATATGTGTCTATATTCCCCCATTACCCTCCCGCCCCTCATCCCCGCCACTCATGCCCTCACCCCCCTGTTGTCTGTGTTCATTGGTTAGGCTTATATGCATGCATACAAGTCCTTTGGTTGATCTCTCCCCCTATTTGTTGTTTTGATGTTGAGTAATATGAATTCTTTATAAATTTTGAATATTAACCCCTTATCAGATGAATCATTGGTGTATGTGGTCTCCTATTCAGTAGGTAGATCTATTTGTTTATTTTTTCTTGTTCCCTTGCCTGAGGAGATATATCAGAAAAAATATTGCTAAGAGAAATGTTAGAGATTTTACTGCCTGTGTTTTCTTCTAGGAGTTTTATGGTTTGAATCTTAGAGTTAATCCATTTTGAGTTTATTCTTGTATATAGTGTAAGAAGATTGTCTAGTTTCATTTTTTTTTGCATGTAGCTTTCTAATTTTTCCAATACTGTTTATTGAACAGACAGCCTTTACCCTATTGTACCAATTTTTTAAATTAATTAATACATTTTTCTCAATTATTTCTGACTTTTTGGTATTGGTCAGTTATATGTATGGTCTGTGTTTTCTTGCTGCAGTTGAGTTTTATATTAAAAAGGACATAAATTTTTATTTGTCTTTTAGGTTTTATTTATTTATGTATTTATTGTTTTCTGCTATCCCATGGAAATTAAGGGAATTTTGCTCTAACTAATTGTTTCCTTATTTCATCTTTTTTTTTTCTTGTTTGTTTTTAATTTGACTGTAGTTTTGGTAGAAGAGAATGTAATATGGCTGGATTTGGTGTGCTTGCTCTATTGTTTATGATTGCTGAGGAGTAGAAATGCCAAGCATACCAGTTCCCCCACAGAAGCATGTCACTAGAGAAACCTCCCCACCCGCAAACCCATGGCATGGAGTCCTTGTGCTGAGCAGGGAGCTAGGCAAGTAGAGGCATACTTTGTGGGAGAGCCACCTACAGGAATCTTGACACTGTTTTCCTAACTGAGGAAAGATTCCATCAGGCTCTGGCTGAGTACAGTACCCTCAATTTCATCACCCAACTGCAGACATTGATAGTTGTATTCTTAAGATTATAGCTTCCCTTAAGCTGTGTGCAGTCAGTTTCTCCTCTTGCCCTCAGGTGGACCTTCGTTTCTAGCTGTGGTGGTGTTGGCCACTGGCCAGGCTTCTTCCTTTGATAACTGCTTTCCACCTAGAGACTGGACCTTTGGCTCTGGCTTTGGAGTTCTCAATTTCAAAGTTTCTCTGACTTCTAAAGCCAATAATCATTTATTGAGATCTGGACTGTCCAATACAGTATCTAGTATCCATGTGTATATTTGAAATGTGATTGGTCTGATGAGATGTGCTATTGATAGGAAGCACACATCAGATTTCAAAGACTGGGTGTGCTATGGACTGAATTGTGCTCCCCTCAAATTCGTATGTTAAAGTCCTAACATCAAAAGTGACTCTCTTTGGAGTAAGAACGTACTTAAGGTTAAATGAGGTCATAAGGGTGGGACCCTGATGACCAGGAAGCTTGTTTTTCTCTCCACCATAAGAGGACCAGCAAGTAGGTGGACATCTATAGGTCAGGAAGAGGGCTCACACTGGAACCCCTCATGCTGGCACCTTGATCTCAGATTTCCAGCTTCCAGAACTGTGAGAAATACATTTCTCTTGTTTAAGCCACCTTTTCTATGGTATTCTGTTACAGCAGCCTGAGCAGACTAATATCTATATATAAAAAAGCCAAGCAACCAAACAATGGAACGACCAGAATGACCAGAAGACCGGTGGCTATGATGTGCACTGTGGTGGCCAACCAGCCCGATTGGGGGCAGGGCTGGCCAACCAACTGCCCGTGGCCCCTCCCCCCTGCTGGTCCACCTCTTCCCCACCCCCTATCACTGAAGTGTGACCTTCAGTGATTCTAAGTAAGTAAACGCTCTCCAGCCTTCATAGACCAGGAACCTGAATGATGAGTGATCAGGAGGAAAACTGCTCACGATCTGGACTGTCAGTCAGGTGTTCAGGAGAGGTGCCCAGCACAACCACCATCTTCCTGCATTGTCTCTCCACTGCTTACTACCAAAGAGGGCAGCCACATCACACCATGGCCTCTCTAGGGAGAAGCTTAGAAATGGAAGCTGTAAGTGTCCCTGACACTGAAGTGCCTTTGAAGCTTTGACTCATCCAAAAGCCAACAGCAAATGTGTTTACACCATGCAAAGATCTTTGACACTAATGACTCCGCCGGCTGGCTCTGCCCCTGAACGGCCCCCAACCCCATTTGGGAGGTGCTGGCTGGACCCCACCTGTGCATGAATTCATGCACTGGGCCTCTAATAAAATATTAACTAGGTGGGGGCTTTTTTCCTTTTCATAAAAAATGAAAAAAGCCCCCACCTAGTTAATATTTTATATTGCTTATATGTTGAAATAATATTTTAGCCCTGGCCAGTTTGGTTCAGTGGATAGAGTGTCAGCCTGAAGACTGAATGGTCCTGGGTTTGATTTTGGTCAAGGGCACATGCCCAGGTTATGGGCTGGATCCCCAGTAGGGAGCATGTAGGAGGCGGCCAATCAATGATTCTCTCTCATCATTGACATTTCTATCTCTCTCTTCCTCTCCCTTCCTCTCCCTTCCTCTCTGAAAGCAATAAAAATATATTAAAAATATATTTTATATACTAGTGCCCTGGTGCACAGATTCATGTACATTGAAAGGAAATTAATTAGAATGTGGCCAGTGGGGTGGGACTGGGTGAGAGGAGTCTGACATGCCCTGGAGCCAACCTCCCTCAGTCCCTCTCTGGCCAGCCACACCTGGGGCAGTGCTGTGGCTCAAAGGGAGTTTATGGAGTGAGCAGGGTCCCTCCTGCAGTTGGGGTCCCTCGGCCTAGCCTGTGGGGATCAGGCCAAAAACAACTCTCCAACATCCTCCAAGGGTACTAGATTGTGAGAGGGCAGTTCTTGGGTGACACACCCCAGAATCGGGCTCCCTCCTCTCTGGTTACGGTGCATCAGCCAAGAACTGCTGCTGCCAAGTCACCACAGCTCAGCAGCTTCTGCGTTGAGCGTCTGCCCCCTAGTGGTCAGTGCTCATCATACCTACCAGCTGGTTGGATGGTCACTTAGCCTTTTATATATAGATATTGGGTTAAATAAAATATATTCCTAAACTTCATTTTGCTTATTTCATTTTACTTTTTTAAAAAGGGGGCTACTAGAAAATTTAAAACTAAATATGTGGTTTGCATGATATTTTTGTAGGATACTGTGACCTAGAGCCTTGGGTTATTAGTAAATGGCCTTAAATTACTGTTCAGTCCTGTACATGAAGAGTCTCTAAACTTTTCTCTGCCTTATGTTAATTTTCTATTTTTTCCCTTCAGTCACCAGAACATTAAAATAAAATTAAATAAAATAAAACAAACACATAAAACAACAATTGCTATATTTCCCTGGGCTTATTTATTTATTTTTATCAGAGATATTTTGCTCTTCTCCTGATCTCTCTTTTACCCACTTCTTGCTTGTTGAAGCCAACATTGGATTCAACTTTAATGTTCATGGTGTAGAATGACAAATCCCCAGGGAAACCAATCTGAAGGTGGATAGGGAAGTTTCTGCACTGTCAGCTCAAAGTCCTTGGTGGTGGCTATGCTTGTAACCATATAACAAAGTAGTTAATGAAAATGAGGCGGAAGGTCTCCTGTTTTCTTTTTAGGGGGAAAGGATTTTGACTTTTTCCCCCCTATGACTAGGAGGTAGGGAAGAATCCAGTGACTGCTAGTTGTTGGGTGCTGTTCCATGAACTATGCCTGTTTTACCTATTACTTCTGTCCCATCAGTGCAAATGTCAACACGGTGAAAAATGCAGATATCTTCTTTCATTATAAAAGTAGAAGGACCTTCAGGGACTCTTTGGGGTCCATAGGTAACACTTTGGGAAGGTTTCTCTAAAGTGTATTACAAATGGAAGAAATTGTTTTCCTCATGAAAATTAAAAATCACGCCTTGGTAAATCATTATTGGAAATGCTGAAGCTGCCCTAGCCAGTTTTCTCAGTGATTAGAGGATCAGCCCATTGACTGATGGGTCTCAGATTAGATTTCAGTCAAGGGCATGTACCTAGGTTGCAGTTTTGATCCTTAGCTCTCTCTCACATTGATGTTTCTCTCTGTGTGTCTCTCCTCTTCCCTTCCACTTTCTTTAAACAAACAAACAAACAAACAAACAAAAAAATGCAAAAAATATCCTCGGGTGAGGAAATTCTGAAGCCAACTTCAGACCACCTGGCTGGAAATGTTGTCTAGGGAGTTCATGCATGTATTGAGAGACTGCACTCAACAATTGTTCTAGTAATGGTCTAAAGCAGCAGCAGTTGCTTTGGGGGTGTGTATGATTATTCATAGTTAAAGACCAAAATAAGGGATTCACTTGGCACAACTGCCTCATTGGGATTGCAGTCTGGATTCTGTAGAGACTTGAGGAAAAGAAGCAAAGGTTATATTCTCCACTTGTCCGGACAGATGCCAGTAATAGCATTGTTTTTTCACAACTTTTTTAAAATTAAAAATACTGGTTTATGACAGTTGGCTCTGAAAAAACTCTCAGAAGCAATTGTAATACATTTTAAAAGTACAGGGTGTCCCCTCAAAAATGTATACATACTTTGAATGATTATGAAGTCAGTGTTTACTAACATAGAGTTCACTTTCAAAAGAACTGTATATTTAAAAGAATCTACAGAAATGAATATATATATATATATAATTTTTTTTGTCAATGCCTGCTTTCAAACTAATGACTGTTTTGGTCCAGGCACTGCTGGCCCTTGGCATCAAACTTAGCAATATAGAGTTTAGCAACATCCAACTTCCTACTTGAGTTGTTCCATGTATATAAGCTTTTGAGTCATGACTCTATGTCAATCTTCAAATCACAAGGACTTTGGCCTTAATACTCCGCCTCCTCCCCAATTTATTTACCAAACTGTTTAACTGGAGGTCCACTGAGGGCAGCATCAACACCATCCTTATTCAGATGAATTTATGAGTCATAGCTCAAAGCAGTGTGTTAGACTAACAATAAAGATCTGTAAAAGAAACTCCTTTTGAAGTTAAATTACCTATACAGATGATTGAACAGGGAACTAATCATACCAGTTTTGCAAAAGAGTAAATTGATGTTTATATGAAAGACACTGACCTCTGGTAATAGTTTTATTATCTATAAATGGAGAGGTATGTTATTTAAGACAAATCTTGATTTCATACATTCATAGATGTTAAGTAACAAGCTCATATCTATTTTTATCATCACCCTTCTATTGCCTTCAGCATTGAGGGTATAGTTTTTGTCCATAGAATTCTAAAATAATCAGCCAATTTAGGTGAGTGAACTTAGTGGTTTAAATCAGTTATTTTATGGACTTAAATGTTTATATGATTGAATTGTTTAATTAGTTTGACCGATGATAGGAGTTTAGTAATTTCAGAGAATACAGCCATAGTATTTTCCAATGGACTAGATCAAGGCTCTCAACCTCTTTTGAGGATATGCTGATGTTGTATGTGATATTTCTCACATATTGAAGCTTTTAGTTCAGTGGAGTGAGACTGATGACTGAATCTTCTGAGTGGAGGACTGGGGAAGGGAATACCATGGGTTATATCTTTTTTTCTTCCTGCTGGAAAATGTAACAAATTAGAAGTGCAATGGAGCATCTACAACTGATGGAAACTGATTTGGTAAGGTTTTCAAAGCAATGAGAAGGTGTACCTCCCTGATGGGGACTCCTGAACTCTGAACTAAACCCCTTCCTTCCTTCCTTCCTTCCTTCCTTCCTTCCTTCCTTCCTTCCTTCCTTCCTTTTTTTTGTTTCATTAATCCTCATCTGAGGATATTTACCATTGAATTTTAGAGAGAGTGGAAGGGAGAGAGGGAGGGAAGGAGAGACAGAGAGAAAGAGAGAGAAAGAGAGAGAGAGAGAGATATCAATGTGAGAGAGATACATCTATTGGTTGCCTTTTGCATGCACCCCGACCAGCCTGGGGATCGAACCTTCAACGTAGGTAGGTGGTCTTGACTGGGAATCAAATCTGTGACTGACTCTGGGGTAGCCAATGCTCCAATCACCTAGAAACACTGGCCAGGGCAAAGTCCCTTCATTTCTGAGAGTTTGGACGCTTTCTATATCACTCAATTTCTTTTCCCTCAATGCTCTGTAAAGAGTAGCAGAACTAAAAACACATGTGGGATAATGATGTCCCTAATATTCATGGAAGGAACATCTTTTCACTTTCTGGAGAACCTGTTAGGTTATCAGATTTATAATGGGAGAGTCATCATTTGTATGTTCCTTGTGTTGCCACTTATACAGGGAACCACCTCATATGGTAGTTTGATGAGAAGAATAAATCCACTGAATTAAACAAGGGCATGGAGAGAAGGCTAAAATTACCCACTCTTCTGTCTCCAGCTGGATAACAGATAAGTGACTAGAGACATTGATTTCCTTTATGTAAAAATTCGAAGCTTGTATTGGGAGGAGGAATTAGAGGCAACGAAACTAGTTAGAAGGCTATGACAACTTCAGAATTTAAGTGTAGATTATGGGAATCCACCAACATTGGGAAAAATTTATTTAAATTTAAGAGAAATGTATAATATGCTCGTCTGTAAGCACATTGGGCAAAATGCAATATAATGTTCTTAGATGAATGTTGCTACTGAGATTTTTGAAACGAAATTGTATCTGGTTTCATCACCTATGTTGTTTTCTTTCACTCCTCAGACTCCGCCCCCCAATCCTCTTTGTGTCAAGCACTATATTAGAAGCACAGAGTTTAGTTGGAGAGATGGATATATGAACAAATAATTACAGTATAGCAGATAATTATTATAATACAGTATATAGAGAAGATTGTGTGAAAGTATAGAGCTGCACAAATCTGTGGAGACCTTCATAGGGGAGGTATTATTTGCATTTTATTTAGAAACATAGGTTTGGCCAGTATAATCTATGTAGCAAAGGAAGGCCATAGATAGAAGGAATATGACCTCCTCAGATATTATCTGCTACTGTTTTTTTTATTTGGAGGAAGGCTTGCAGGAAGGAGACCAGGTGGAATAATCCAGACAAGAGGAGCATAGGCTCTGGAGTCAGCTTCGCCACTTACTACCTGGGTGACCTTGGATAAAACTGTAAACCTCAGATCTCCATAGGCTAAAGAGGTGTGGAGTTAATACTAGAATAATAGAAAGGGAGGTCTTCGTTGTGATCACTCTTCAGAGTCAGGATGGATTCCCACCCAAAGTTTGGTTTGGCTGTAATACACACAACAAGAAGGTATGAAAAGGTTTCTTACTTACATAATGAGGTTTGGGAGGGAGCAGGGCAGGCTTCCCAAGCAGGTTTGAAAATGGCTTGAGCAGGCAGGAAAGGAGACGAGCTTGAGGTTTTCATTGTGATTAGGAGATGGAGCTGAGGAAAGGGTTTCTGCATGTGGACTGGGGCTTTTTGTGGTTTGAATCTGTGAATGTCAAAGGAGGGAGGATCAGGTTTCTTATCAACTTGCCCAAATATGGGGCAGACGGGAAGAGGGGCAGTGGGGCTTAAACCTGTCAGCCATCAAACATCAAAAAATAGATTCAGACTCTTTTGTAACCCTATTTTTGAAGCCTGAGTTAAATATTTCAGGTACAGTGCTCAGGACAATATTATCTGGCTAGAATGACTGTTCAATAAGTGTTAGTGAGAGCAATGTTGATTATGATATTGATCAGACCATAACCAACACAGTGGCTATACAAATAATAAAGATAGGGTTTGGATTGAAAAGTTTTATAATTTCTTTGCTTGGTGCCTCAGGCTTAATTCTAATCATTCTTTGGGCCAATTCTCTAGCCTCTAGTTATCTAATTATTTTAAGAAATTGATTTAAAGATGAATTAATAAATAAATATTAATTGGATGTTTATTATACAAAAAGTGCCATGTTAATCACATCAGATGAGTTGGATGGTCTTGTCCATCAAGCTTCTTATATCTATTGAGACTTGGTGTCAGTTGGATTATAAAGAACATTATACAATACAGCTGACTAAGAGCTACTTGGGAGGGAAAGATAGACCTCCGCTGGCTGATTAATAAGTAATGGGTCAATGTCTTATGGTAGCAGGAATTATGTTTTCCACATAACAGTTGCATCCTCTATGGGTCTTTTCCATAAAGTGAGGCTAACATTTGGGCTACTCTATAATACTCTATTTCCTTAAATATGACATTATCCATTTTAAGAAATATTGTTATTTTATGTATCACTAAGAAAGAGAGACTGCTAATTAATTATTGAGACATCATTGATTGCAAAATGCATTCTGATTTCAGAAATGATAGAAGTAGAAAGTTGTGAGTCTTAGAATCTGTGAATTTTGTAGTTAGGTAGACTTGTTTCCTATATAATCAAATTCAATTCAATGCACATGTAAGTGCCTCCCATGTACCAAATTCTATGGAGGACACTGTGGGATGCAGGATTTCTGTCCTGATGGTGTTGTCTCCTCTTTCTTATCACATTGTCCCCTTCCCCCCCAAAAAAAGTACAGGAGAAAATGAGATTGTATTAAAATATAGTTATAAAGAGGTGCTGTATAGGGTTTGGGATCTACTACCCTGGAAGATGTGATATACTGAGCTAAATTTTAGTTGATAGTTAATGAGAAGTGTTAAAGTAAAATACAAAATGGAGAGGAAACTTGGAAATCCTCTGAACAGAAAAAACCATTTAAGCCACGTAAACATCACTAAATCTGGCTTATTTAATGAACATTAGTGAAACTTAACTTAGGTTATATCTTGTAACTCAAGTCATCTTCCTAAAATGTTTCGAGATAATTACTTTTAACCAATCCCCTGCCGTCTGGGTGCTCCCATCGGAATAATCAATCATTGTAGAGGTTAAACAACTTTTTCCTTTCCCTTTTTAAGCCGTCCTATAACGTCATTCCTCTGAACTCCATATCAGTTTTGAACTTGAAAACTCCCAGTTCATAAACTGTTCTTATATGCACAATAAACTTACTAAATACAATTTTACTGATTTGGTTTTAATTTTTACTGTTTCTGGGTTTTTGACAGAAGAAAATATAGTAGGAACATGCAGGGAGGAAAAGTTATGGTTAGAGTTAGAATGAGTAATTGGAAGAGTTGAATGTAAGACTAGAAATGCAGTTGACACTGAATTGTAGAGGATTTTGAGTAAAATACTAAAGAGTTTGGGCTGTGGACAAAGAGGAGTCACTGAAAGTATGTGAGCAGGAGAATGCTATGATCAAACTGCCTTTGGGGATAATGACTCTAGCAGCAGTGTGTTGGGTGGCTAGGAGGTTCAAGAACAGGAACTGGGAGAACAGAGTGGGAAGTCCTGAAAATGATCAGACTGGAGTCATGAGGGCTTGCTTTCAGGCTGTGGTCCAGTGAAGGGAGAAGGGCGATGGTTGACAGTCATACAGAGGAAGGTTAGAAGGAGGAGTCCACGAGAACCTTAGGTTTTTAATCTGGGTGGTTGACAGGAACATAGTGGCATTGGCAGAGATGGGCAGGTGAGGACCAGGAGTAGATTTTTGGGGCAGTAGATGGATGAGCAATGGAAACTATGGCTTCTGTTTTGGAAATGTTGAGCTCATGATATTGATGAAACATTTAGCAGAGTTGTAATTTTCAGTAAGAGTGGCCCAGGAAATATGGACTTGGGGTTTATCAGAGTAGAGTTGCAATAGAAACTGAGAATATACCATATACCAGGCATGGAGAAAAGTCCAGGAGACAGATAAGTAATCCATAACTAGAAATCAATGCCATCAGTGTTACACTGCAAAGTATATCGGTAGTGACTATGGTGACACAGAGATAAGAGCTAGCTCTGCCAGGGAGAGCCAGGCACATCTGTAGCTGGGTTCCCTGAAAAGGAAGAGTGTCACAGTCAGAGGGGAAACACCTTCAAAGGCACAGATGAAAGTGTGCTCCGGGCTTGAGGAACAGAAGTGGTTTGATTTGTTGAGGAACAGAGGTTGGTTGGGTTGAGAAAGAAAATGGAGATTGCGGAATATGCTACTTCATTCTGAAAGAGGAAGAGAATACAGTTGTGGGGAGAGAAGGGGAGAGACAGAGAGGAGAGGCAAAGGGAAAACCAGCCAAACCTGCGGTGTCTTGAAAAACAGTCAGCAGCAACTGAGCCTATTGGAGACGGAGGTGTGTTTCAAGAACCTGGACTACTCTCTTCAGCTCGCTGCCTCGTTTCCTTGGAGGGTTTTGAAGTAGTAGATTTTTTAAGCCCTTTCCCACTTTGAGGTTCTGTCTGCTTCTCCAACTCTGGGAAGTTTTCTGTTCAGGTCACATTGAATAATTTAGTGTTCTAGTAATTAGAGCCTAATTGGAAGCCTTGTGACCTGGAAGAGGTAACACACTTCCTCACAGGGTCTGCCTTACTCTCAGGGCAGAGTTCAGGCACCGGGACACTTCCTCATTCCACCTCCCCAGGGGACTCCATTGAGCAGTCATTCACTCCTTGGAGTGGAAGGGACATAGAAATATTTATAAAGGTCATGTTGGAAAATATTTTAAAACAATTGAAGTGCAAAACATGTGTTTAACATTTATAGTGCTTGGGATGGAAAAGATACTTCTAATCCTCCTCCTGCTCCCTGGAGCTTAACCAGCTCTTTATATCCTTGGAGAGCTTCTTTCCAACAGCAGAAAATAGCAAGAAGTTGCTATCAGGAGGGGGCCTTGTACCATGCCTTGTGATTTAGGTGAAGTCCTGATTGAAGTGCATGTTTTCAGGTCCTAGTAATCTTAAATAAATAATCCAAGCCCACAGCATTAATAAAAGCAGTAATTCTGTCAAGTGCCCTTGCTAACTTCCTAAACTTCTGAGGGGCCAGGGCTGGTGATTTATGGACACTGCCAGAATCTGAGCTGTGGTGTTTTTTAGGGGATTTGTTGGGAGGTATACTTTTAAGGGTAATTACCATGTATCAGAAGGATGCCTTAGCTCTCTTGACATTGTGTGCTCAATTTTATTTCAGAGGTCAAATGGCTGGAGAATTATATGTGAAAGGGTAGCTTTTCAACATTTACAAGTAGAAAGTAAATGTAATATGCGAAGCTTAATTCCGACTCTCTGTGGTAAATTGCCACAGGTCAGTAGGGATCAGCAAGCATTTATTGTGCTCCTACCCATTCCCAGTGGAGAGAGACATGCACATGTCTCTTGGGTTAGCACAGCCCAGCACTATAGTGTGATACCAAGGTTCCATGGAAGTATGAAGCGAATGTACCTAACCCAGCCTGGGAGGAGACAGGGAGTGGCTGGAGGGTAAGGACCTCTTGCCTGCGCTGGGTTTTGAATGAGAAGCTGGAATTACCCAGGTAAACATGAAAAGGGAAACAGTAACAGAAAAAGCAGGAGGTTTACAGTCTTGTAGCGTGGGTAACAGGTCTTCTGGTGGAGCATAAAGAGCAAGAGGGAGGTGCTGCAGACAAAGCTGAAAAGGTAAGGGAAAGCAGTCAGCCTGATTATATGATGGCAGTTCCTTCCCCACTAGTAACTGTGGCTTAAAAATTGGCTGTTTTATATGTGGCCACATAAATCTCCTAATTTATATGCTGAAATCTGAAATCTCAGTACCTTACAATGTGAGTATGTATACGATCTTGAAAGCTGTGCTTATTAGTCCTTTGTCACCCCTGGTTAGACTTCTACTAATCATGGTCAGGTTGTCTCAGTGCTCTCTGCTCAGGTCCCGTTCTGCTTCCAGAATTGGAACTCAGATCTGCATCCCTTGCCTCAGTGAGCAGGTTCTTTCTCCTTATCTGGTTCCAGATTCTGATATCCAGCCTATCAGCTAAGATGGATTTCCCTGGTTCATGACCCAGACACTCAAATGAAGTTAAAGAAATCTCACTGTAGTCATCGACCTTCACACCTTGATAAGATAGATAGACCCCCTATAGACGAAGCCACCCCAATTTATGCTAGATTTTGTTGTATCTCATGAATTTGGTGGTTGGGACTATAGCCTCTTCTATCCCCCTCCATCCTGATTCCTTTTCCTAGTTTTCATTTGTCTTTTCCTTTGCCAGCCTCAGTTGACCCTCTTCTTTTAGCTCTGGTCCCCTCCCTCCACCTGCCAAATGAAGTTGCGCTGGTTAGTATGCTACATGAAGTAAAACTTCTCCAGAATTTGCAAAAGCTGAATTTCAACAGTCTCAATGTCTAGGTACTCCCTTGCCCTCTCCTCTCAATGAAAATCTGATTTTAAGTGCCATTATGTAGATGACAATTTTATCAGGAAGCATTACCTAATGTATATTCATATTTGGAGGAATAGAAAATGTTGCAAACTAAATTGTCACTTTTGGAGATTCACAATAATTATCGACATGTTAAAAGTCTCCAAAAAGTTTGGTTGTCTAGAAACTTGTCTAATTTGAGTTGAGTATTTTCAAAAACACAAAATAAGAATCTTTTTCTTACCACATAATTTAAAAATAACATTTATTTAAATCCAAAATGAAGGTAATGATTAATAGAACACACTTAGGGAATATGGTTCAAAAGAATTAAAATTACTCCCCATTATCATCCGGCCAGAGCGGCTCATTGGTTGGATGTCATCCCATGCACCAGGAGGTTGATGATTTGATTCAGGTCAGGGCACATGCCTGGGTTTTGGTGACCTCCCCCTCCCCCTGCCAGTATGGAGCATGCAGGAGGCAGCATCAGTGTTTCTCTCTCTCCTTCTTCTCTTTGAAATAAATAAAAACATATTAAAGAAAATTACTCTCTAGTATTTAGGTGATAACCTTCTAAGCAGAGGCATTCCCAAGGGAATCAAGATATTATTGTCTCAAATAAGGTTGTAGCAAACTCATTGCAGGTATTTGCGGGGACAGAGTCTGCAGAAATGGGAGGAGTTTGGGGCAACTTGTTGTATTTGCCTGCTCAGCATTAATTTCCCCCTTTTCTGATAACAGCCTCCTATTTTTTTTAGAAAATTAAACTTATAAGGCTGAATTGTGGCCCACTCCTAATTTATATGTTGAAATCCGAAATCTCAGTACCTTACAATGTGACTATGTTTGGATGATGGGTTATTTAAAAAGGTAAGGTAAAATGAGGTCACAGGAGTGGGCCCTTATATGACTGGTATCCTTATAAGAAGAGAAGATTAGGGCATAGACACATACAGAGGGAAAATTATAGAAAGACACTGGAAAGAGATAACTATCTACAAGCCAAGGAGAGAGGTTCCAAAAGAAACCAACCCTGCCAACACCTTGACCTTGGGCTTCTCAACCTCCAGAACACTGAGAAATTGCTGTTGGGTAAGCCACTGAGTCTATGGTACTGTGTTATGGTAGCCTAGCAGACTAATACATAAGTTAAAGTCAGGCTGAGCCCAAGGCTTGGGTCCTTGGGTACCCAGACCTGGTCATTGAGTACAAAGTCTCACAATAACCAAGTGATTGGCTTTGGGCTGGACACATGACCCAAAATAGGACAATGAGATCCAGCCTCTATTTTCTTGCTCCAGTGGGAGAGAGACATTTTCTTCTTACAATTGTTGTTAAGCTGGTAGGAGGCTAGGTAGAAGCATCTTCACCATTAGAGACGGAGCCTGCCTGAGAATAGAGCCTGAAAGGATAAACACACTGAGAGGGATGAAGAGAGTCAGGGTTCTGAGACCATCATTGAAGTGCCTAGATTCAGCCATGCTTGGAGTTCTACCCTGGACTTTTCAGTTATGTATGTCAACACATTCCCCTAATACTTCTTTTTTTGACCTAAAACACTTTGGGTTGTAAAAGGATCTCAAAGATAGATAAAAATGTAGTAGCTTTTATGAAATGTCCATTCATGTCACCTTACTCTTGCTACACTTTCCTCTTCAAATGTCTTGTTAGCTTGTTCCTCTTGAATATATTGTCCTCAGAAATAATAGCTTTGGAGAATCCAAGATGGTGGCATAGGTAAATACCTAAACTGCTGCCTCGCACAATAATTTCAAAACTACAACTAAAAGACAAAACGTCTATCACCCAGAACCATGGGAAAGCTGGCTGAGTGGAAGTTCTACAACTAGAAGGAAAGAGAAAAGAGCATTGAGACGTGCACAAGCACTGAAAAGCTGAGGTACGGAGGCGCGGGATCTGGGCTGGCGGCAGGCGTTGCTTTTTTCAATCCAAAGGGAGACAAGCCCCCAATTACTCTGAAATACAGTTTCTGGGAGATGTGGGGGACCCAAACTCCTATGGGGAGAAGCTGGATTGTCTGCCTGCCACTGGGTCGGAAAGTGAGGGGAGCCTGCTTGCAGAGCTGCGGGCAAGAATAATTGTTTACTGCGCTGGGGCACGGGACACAGTCGGAGACACAGAGCCCACTAAGTAGCAGCCATCGCTGTTTGCCACGCCCTAGCCTAGTGACACCCTGAGACCCCGCCCCACACAACCTACAAACCCACCCAAGCTCCAAGCAGCAGTTTTAGCATAAGAAAGGCCTGCCCTATTGCACCTTAACGTAACAAACTTGCAGCCCGGATCAGACAGCTCCAAAACCTCCAAACCCCAAGCAAAGAAGAGAAAACTGTAGCTCTCGCTGTAGCTCCTGCTGGGTGGACTCAGACAATAGCTGACCTGCACCCCATTGGAGATCCAGAAGCCAGTATACCTAGTGGTCAGGGTGAGAAACCAGATTTCAACTCCTCACATCCATAAGTGACACATTCAAGAGGCAGACTCAGCGAGCACCAAAGCCCCACTGAAACAAGTCCTGCACCATAAGCGTGTCTCCAGCACAGCAGTTCTTATAGACACAGCGAGTCCTCACAGCTGATTGGCCTGGAGGTCAATTCCTCCCAGCGTACTAACAGCAATTAAGGCTTAACTACACCAAGACTTTGCACTCAGCCCACAAAGGGGTGTACCAAGAGCGTCCACATCAGGTGATTGGGGAGGCTGAGCTACTGGCCCCTATAGGTCACCTACCACACAAAGCCACTCCATCAACACAGGGAAGCAGCCAAAATGTGGAAACAAAGAAACATGTCACGAATGAAAGAAGCGGAGGAAAGCAAACTACTGGACGACATAGAGTTCAGAACCACATTTATAAGGTTACTCAAGAATCTTCTAAAAACCGCCGAGAAACTTGATGACACTTCTGAGGAGCTTAGTGAGACCTTCAAGGACCTTAATGAGAATGCCAGAAAAATGGAATAGGACCAGTCAGAAATGAAGCATACACTGTCTAAAATAAAGAATATACAGAAACTCAACTGTAGATCAACATACCCCAAGAATCAAACCAAAGATCTGAAATATGAGGAAACAAAAAACACCCAACCAGAAAAACAAAAAGAAAAAAGAATCCAAAAATATGAAGATAGTGTAAGGAGCCTCTGGGACAACTTCAAGTGTACCAACATCCGAATTTTTGGGGTGCCAGAAGGGAGAGAGCAAAATACTGAAAACCTATTAGAAGAAATAATGACAGAAAACTTTCCCTACCTGGTGAAAGAAATAGACTTACAAGTCCAGGAAGCGCACAGAACCCCATACAAGAGGAATCCAAAGAGGACCACACCAAAACACATCATAATTAAAATGCCAAGGGCAAAAGACAAAGAGAGAATCTTGAAAGCAGCAAGAGAAAAACGGTTAGTTACCTACAAGGGAGTACCCATATGACTGTCAGCTGATTTCTCGGCAGAAACTATGCAGGCCAGAAGGGAGTGGCAAGAAATATTCAAAGTGATGAACAGCAAGAACCTACAACCAAGATTACTCTACCCAGCAAAGCTATCATTCAGAGTTGAGGGTCAGATAAAGAGCTTCACAGACAAGAAAAAGCTAAAGGAGTTCATTGCCACCAAACCAGGATTACATGAAATGCTGAAGGGTATTCTTTAGGAAGAGGAAGAAGAAGAAAAAGGTAAAGATAAAAATTATGAACAACAAAATGACATCAAATACATACCTACCAACAAGTGAATCTAAAAATCAAGTAAATAAAAAATCTGAAGAACAGAATGGACTGGTGAATATAATAGAACCAGGGACATAGAAAGGGAGTGGACTGACGACTCTCAGGGGAAGCAGGTGTGAGGGGTGCAGGAAGAGATTGGACAAAAATCTCACTCCTATGGATGAAGACAGTGGCAAGGGGTAAGGGCATGGGGTAGGGTGGGGTGAGGAATCAGGTGGAGGGGAGCTATGGGGGAAAAAAAAAGAGGAACACCTGTAATCTGAACAATATTTATTTAAAAATAAATAAATAAATAAATAAATAGTAAAAAAAAAAAAAAAAAGAAATAATAGCTTTGTTCCATGAAATGTATGAGATTTTTTCCAGATGAGACCCCTGATGGATTCGACTATAATCCATGCTGCGGTGTCTGTACTGGTTCATGTCATTCGGAAGTGACACCACCAACCGTAATTTGCAGTTAGGCAGGTAATTTCACGCATTGGCTCACATCTACAGCAAATGGTTTACAAATTATTATGATGTCATGGTTAATAAACTGAGTCATCATTAACAACCATTCTTTGTAAATAAATTTTCAATTCCCTCTAGACTCTTGGATAAACAATTTTCATGACTGTATCTTAGGGTGCATGATGTCTTAGGGGTAATTTGAATGTAAGGCAAAAGCCCCAGAGATCTGAAGTGTCAGGGCAGAGGGTGTGTTCTCTGCAATGTGAGTTCCTGGAGGGTAGCAGAGAGGAAGGTGTCTGTGAACCCACTGCCTCCTTTTCTGCCCGAACTTTCACCTTGTCCTGCTGGGCATGTGCGAGGTTCCTGTCAGCATATGTGGTAGATGAATCTCAGAGGACACATTCGGAATATCCAAGAGAAATAAAAATTCATGTAAAACTTTAAACATCATTTTGTAGTGAACCTGGGCCAAAAACCTTGTCAAGGCAAAATTCCATTGGAACTGGATGGCTTTTACTCTCCTCTTATTGGCCTGAAAACCTGGCAAATACTTTCCCTTGGTGAGGTGTCCTGGCACTTCCATGTGGCACCCACCAGGTTTCAGAGTGGAGAGCTGCATAAATGCCACCATTGCCATCATGCACGGACTCAGAGATGCATGCAACCACTGTTGTCACCTTGCCTGACACTACCACCTTGTGTGAAAAACAAGATGTGTGAGGAACAAAAAAAGTGCTCTTTTCTCTCTCTCTAGTAATTGGGCTTCTTTCTTAAAGATCTCCCCCATGGATTTTCATATTCTCAATTCTTTTTTGCCTCAGTGGTGGTTTGGCAGTAGAAATGCATTACCTAGATTTGTTGCCTTCTCACTATCTTGAAAGAATATATCAGAGTATAGACATTTCAGCACAGGGATTTATGTGAGCAATTCACAAAAATTTCAGATATTATTCTGAAACATTATTTAGTAAATGTGGAGTTGAATGTAACATGAAATATAATATATAGAAAATGTTTTAAAGCTCATCCTTTGCTTTTCTTCCAGGTCACTTTACTTGTACAAATAAAAGCCATCTATAATAATAAAAGGGTAATATGCAAATTGACTGAATAGCGGAACAACAGTCTGGATGACCACGCTATGACACCCACTGGCGCCAGGACAGCCAAGGCTGGTGTGATGCGATTGGTCGAGGGCCCTGTCATGGCCCAATGATCGCCCCACAGAGGGCGGCCCAGGCCACTGACCAGCGGGTTGTGGCAGGTGGGCGGGGCCTACCTCTTTGGGGCAATCGATCAAGAGGCTCCCAGACTGTAAGAGGGTGCAGG
Source organism: Corynorhinus townsendii (assembly GCA_026230045.1). NCBI lineage: Eukaryota > Metazoa > Chordata > Mammalia > Chiroptera > Vespertilionidae > Corynorhinus > Corynorhinus townsendii. The sequence goes on along the minus strand of JAPDVU010000002.1, from coordinate 134,640,568 downwards.
CCGGGCTGAGGGACCCTCTCCTGAGTGCATGAATTTTGTGCACAGGGCCTCTAGTAAAATAATAATGTTTTAAAATTCTCTCTATAATACTGGGCTACTCTCTAGAAAACAAAAATTTAAAGAATTTATTCCCCCCTGTTTTTCTGTGCTATCTCCAGAGTATGAACATGCAGGCTGTAGATGGAGTTACCTGAGCCCAAGTCCTAGCTCCATCAGTTATTAGTTGCAAAAGTTAGGACAAAGGATTTAATCTTTTTTGCCTCAGTTTTCTCACCTATGAAATGAGGCTTAAAAATAGTTTATTTCTCATAAAGTTGTGGTGAAGGTTGAGTCCTAGTCGATGTAAAGTACACATTGAAGAGTCTGGCATAGAGCACCCTCTGATAAACACTCGCTCTTTTCTTCCTCTTCCTCCTCTTCCTTGTTCTCCTCCTCCTTTCCTTCTCTTCCTCCTCCTCCTCCTTCTTATAATTATTATTATTATACTAGAGGCCTGATACAAGAAATCTGTGCAAGAGTAGGCCTTCCTTCCCCCGGCTGCCAGCACCAGCTTCCCTTTGGCACCCAGGACCTGGGCTTCCCTTGCAGCCCCAGCTTCGTCCGGAAGGACATCTGGTCTAATTAGCATATTATGCTTTTATTATTATAGATATTTTTATTGATTTAAGAAAGAAAGGGAGAGGGAAAGAGAGATAAAAACATCAATGATGAGAGAGAATCATTAATTGGCTGCCTCCTGCACACCCTCTGTGGGGATTGAGCTATTATTATTATCATCATCATCATCATCCACAGTTCCTGGTACTCTACAGGTACCCCATGTTGATTTTATCAATTTTATTTAGTGTTCCTTGTATTTATATATTTCCCTTCTCACAAACTAAACAGAAGTATGACAGATGTCATCTTCATCCTGTTTCAAATAAAATATACTCTTTTCATGTAAACTGCTGATAGTATAATGCTAAGCAATCCTATGGCACATTTAGAAAGCACAGTATTTAAATGAGGGAGCTAGAAGAAAATTGCCATTTGGGGAAAGAATTCATATACAGGAAAAACAAAAGCTCTGAGCTTTAAAAAGAGGAAGTTGAATCTTTCATGGAGAAATGTCCAGCCCATGCATAGCTAGAAAGTTCACTTCATAAATTAGTGTTATAGCATTTTTGCAAAGTGCTAAAGCAATTTAGTGTCAGGATACACTGATTTTAATAAAAATAAATTAATACATTTAAAATGTTCAGGTACCTATATTCAAAAGCCGCTAGGCATTTTAGTAGGATATAAGTAAGAACCATTAATCATGCTTTCCACATACTTTCTCACATTACCCTAGGCAACTGTGGGCAGGCTGAGAAATGCTACTGTGAGGAAGCTGCTGGTACTGGATAAAATAGTGATTTTATCTACACTTTCTGCACTATATTTTGTCTATATTTCAATTCACTTACAAGTAAGTACAAAACTGTACCTGTTGACAACTTATATTTTTTCACCTTTTGCCCTACTTTTAGGAAAAGGTACTACAATCAGTGAAATTTGCACTTCTACTTGCTTGGCATAAATTATTGGTCACCTCAAGAAGAGAAGCTGGGAGAAGCCCACGTGTGCATTGGCCTTGTTTATGCATTGACCATGTTTCTATCCATGAAGTAAGTTTGGAGTCACCAAGTCTATTAATAGAATCCTAAGCCTTTTAGAGTAAGAAACTTCTTTGAGAATCTAATGAAATGGTGGACCCCCTTTCCTCAGAAAACACATTGGAATATGGTACATCTCTAGATTCCCTAAAGATCCATGATTGCCACCTGAGAACCTCTGTGGATGGTCTCTCCCAGGCCATCCACTGCAGAGCAGTGACAATCACATGGAGAGTGACTCAAAGAAACACCACCTAGGAACAAATTGGTAACCTGTCTTTAGTATCCACTCTTATAATTGAGCTTCTGAGATATTCTCACTCTAAAGTTTCAAATCAGCTGGATTTGCTTCTTAGATTCAAAGTCCATTCAGCCACATTTGTGTTAAAATTCTATCTTGCACACCTAAGCAGACCTTCAAAAAGGCACTTTCCATTATCAGGAAATGTATTACAGTTACTTCCTTAAATGCTGTAACCACGGAGTCAATAACTTACAGCATCTGAGTTTGCGTCCATTCTTCTCATGGTTCAAACCAACTGCTGGACTTGCCCCCTACACTTAATAGCAGACTAAGTTCTATTTCCTTTCTCTTTAATTATCCCTTTTCAACAGAGGGCAAGAGTCAGTTTTTCAGCTGTGATTTGATGACTCTTGTTCTACTATCTAATTTAATTAACTCCTGCTATAATAAACCTCCTCTCTGAGTAAAATAATTAGGTCTTAAGTATCTTTTAGCTTGTAATTTTACCAAGCCACTGAACCTTTCTGGGATTCAGTTTCCTAATATGTCAAAGGATAGGAATGAACTTTAACCCCTAAGGTTGCTTTAAGGCTAATATTTGATGTATTTTTAACACATACACAGTGTATGTGTTAAAAATTTTTCTAGATGGCTGATACCCTCTGAAGGAAATTAAAACACTCAAACACACCTTTTTCTTATTCTGTATATTAAAACATATAGAACCATTTTAATTTTTTCCCAGGTAGGCTTCTCACCCTGTTGAAGCATCTAAAGTTCACTATCAAATTATTCACTTGCAATAATAAGCCTGGAATATCAAGCTTTAAAACACTTAAAAATCTGTCTTTCTTTATATATGTTCATTTCAACCACATAAAAATAAGTTGCACTGTATGACTAGTTGCACAGAGATGATATTTCAGAGAGAATCTGTGGTCCTCTAGACCACTAGATCCACCAGACAAGTGTACTCACCAGTATATTCCAGCACCTCCACCTCCCACTGAACATAGCGCATAGCAGGCCTTCAAGGAATGTTTGCTGAGCAAAGGAAAGAGTCTAATAACTGATATAGGTTGGACATAAAGTTCAGCAATTATTTCTAGAGGGAAGGAATTAGAAATTGGAGATGGAGTGTCGGTGGGTGGGACTCAATGTGAAAAGTTAGAAGACAAGCTCAGAAAAGGATTGATGACTGGCAGAAGGGAAAAGTTCATAAACCTGGGATTGTTTTTGATGGTTATGAAATTTATAAGCAAGATGATGAAATAGTGGAAACACTGCATATTTTATTTCACAGTATGTTATTTTATTTATGGTAAAGTATATGACACCTCATCTCATCCGCTGTTTAGATTAGAACCCTAAACGAGTACTGAATGAAACAGTCCTTTGAGAGAACCACAAGGCTGAGGTGTTATATGAAACCATCAAGTAAACTAAAGGATATGAGCAAAACCATGATCTTGCATGTCTGTAAGGTCCGTCTACTTTAGCATCTTCCTCATTTTAAAATTTCATTTTTCTCTATGACATTTACCAACATTAATTTGCAGTTGAAAGTTTTCAGCAAAAAAATGACTATAAAAGTGTATTTGGCTATAACTATTGAAAAATCTGACTTAAAGAATACAAACAGATATCTAGATGGTTGCTAGCAGTGACTTAGATGTTCTGTCATGATATTAACTGCATAGATTTCTTACCTTCTTTCAGTCTATTACTCTATGTTTGTTGAATTCCATTTTCATGGTTGCAAGGTTGTTGCTATAGCTTCACATCTATATTCAAGGTGGGAAGAAGTCTGGGTGTGTGCGTGTGTATGTGTGTTGGGGGAAAGGACATGCCAACTTCTTCTGTCCCATTAATAAACAAATACTAAAATTTCGATAGAGCATGAGTGGACTTTCATGTGTATCTCATTGGCCAGGTGGTTTTACAGAACTATTCTTAGATGTGAGAGAGGGTGAGAGAGTGATCATCTCCCTGGGGATGCCCTTTAGGGCACCTTGCTGCTCCTAAAACATTTGGGTTCAGGTGACAACATCAGCGAATGAAAATAGTCACAATAGAAAGATGATGAAAATCAGAATGAAAGCAAAAACAATAAATTTATATATATTTTTGGAGTGTAAAGCCAGTCTTATTTCTTGTAATTGCTTTGAGTAGGTGTTACTGCTTGCTTGCTTATCTCAGGAGAACATTTAGTGAGTAATGAAATGTTATATTTAATATTTTAAATAACGAGTCAGATATGTCCTGTGTTGCAATTCTCTTGATACATAAATTTAAAAATTTACATAAATCACTAAATGTATTAAAGTTGTACATAAACTCACTAATTTGTGCATATACAGTTTTGAAATGAAGGTCCTGCTTTTCGTTATTGGACAAAATTGAGAATATGATAATATTTTATTTGTAGAAGTGCTCAGGGAAAAATACAAATTTTCCCTACTATACATGAGTCAAAGAAATGGGGAATAAGGGGAATAGAAATTATTTAGGTAGCATAGCATAAGGAGAATGAAATTTAGACTAGCAATAGCAAAGATTACAGCAGGAAAAGAGAGGACAAAGATAAAAAAATGAATGAGTGCTGAAGTTCTCTTTGTTTTTTAAATTAACCTTTTTATTATGAAAAATTTCAAGCATATACAAATGTAGAGAATATTGCAATAAACCTGCACCTATTTATCTCCCAACTTCAACAATTATTAACCCAGCTCAATTTTGTTTTGTTTACACACAGCCCCCATTCCCTCTGTTGTTTTAAAGCATATCCTAGACTTCTTATCATTTCACTAGGGGCCCAGCGCATGAATTCATACACCTTGAAAGGAAACTGTGGACCCTGAGGCAGCGGTGGGCACAGGGGCGGATCTCGGCCCATCCTCCATGCCCCGAAATGGTCCCTTCGCTGTGGCCCCTGGTCCCCTGTCTGCAGGCAGTCTCCGCTGCTGCCACTCCAATGCGCTGATGGCGTTGGCCCCACTCGCACCTGCTGACAGTGCAGAGTGATTGGTGCCGGCACCAGCAGCGGGTACGAGCGGGGGCTGGTGCCGTCAACAGGTGTGAGCTGCAGCTGCTGCCTCCATTGCTCATCAGGAGCAGGGGGAGGTAGAGAAGCCCACAGGGGTGATTGGGGCTGGCAGCCGCCGCTCGCACCCACTGACGGCATCAAGAGATCAGGACCAGTGCTGGACACTGGCAGCAGGTGTGAGTGGCAGCTCTGACACCAGCAGCAGGTGTGATCAGTGGCTCCAGAGCTGGTAGCAGGTGCGAGTGCCAGTTGGCACTGTGGCACGCTGGAGCAAAGAATTTTCAGCGACCACCAGAAGCTCACCCCGATGACAGTGACTGGTGCTCGGCCTTGGTCTGGCGCCCCATCACCTGCTCCACCATCCTGCTGTGGCCAACGCCTGCCATGTTCTGCACACACTCCCTGGTGGTCAGCGCAATGTCATAGTGACTGGTTGTTTGGTTGTTCTGGTTGTCCCACGGTTTGGTCTATTTGCATATTAGCCTTTTATTATATAGTATTATTAAGTATATAAGTAGTTCTTTTTAAATAAAAAAAATCCTTAAGTATGTTGATATCTTTGGATTTGGAGAGAAGAGAGGCCTTGGTGCCAATAGCTGTGGGACCTTGGGCAAGTTCTTTCATCCACCTGATACATATTAATCAAGCATCATCCAGGAACCTAGAAGCAAACAGATACACTGAATAATTCCTGATAGAGATAGACATAATGAAGAAAATAATAAAACAGGGTAATGAGAATGAGAATGATGAGGGTCTACTTTGCACTGGGTGGCTGGGGAGAAATACACCCTTATCCACTCTGCCCTGGCTTTCTTTTCTGTAAAAAAAAGGAGGATATCACTTGTGTCTCCCATGGTTCTTGAGAGCTAGTTATATCTGAAAAGGTGTTTGGCAAAGGCCTGGCACATGGCCCCTCTCAATAGTGAAAGTCATGGTGATGATGATCTCCTGGTTCCCCTTCCCAGAAGGGCTGTGATGGTCTATCCTGCTTTATTCTGACTTAAGTTGCATTAACATGTGCTAGGCTGATTGTCATACTATAGACTAGAGACTGGTAACAACTGTCACCTCTAATATTGCTTCCTTCTCCCCCTCCATTTTGGAACTACACATATTTCTGAAATTGCGTCAAGAAAATAAGGTAACTTTTGGCCTGTCTCTCTTTCCTCCTCCTCCCAAACTTTGTGGGAAGTAAATGGTTTATAAATTTGCCATATTTTTAAATGTAGAAAATGCTCATTTATGCTAGAGTATTTGAGAATAGCTGCTTAAATCTTATATTAAATTTATAGGAAATTTTTTTGAGATTGAGTTGGTTTCCAACTTGGCAGATGCTTAATTCTAATCCAAACAAAGTGCCATTGGCAGTCTATCAAAAACCAGAACATTTCAGGTTTCAGGAATGGCTACTTTTCTAGGATTTAACGATCTCTTTCATAATATTTTAGAAGATCAACTTGTATTTATATTAAATGTAGGATTTGATCCAAACTTCATGTAATAAAGCAACAAACAAGGAAAAAAATAGAATTCAATACAGCCATTCACTTTCTTTAGATTTGGTGTAATGTGAGGCCAATAGGCTGCTGTTGACACAAACACTGCTTGTGTACAGCCTGGTCACTTTGAAGAACACAGGCTCTCATTCTGAAGGAACGATTGAAAAGTTTTTGCCATCTGTCACTCCCAATACTAACCTAGAAGAATAAGAGGGCTGAGGGTGGGTGTTGTTTTCCTGGGATTGTGATTGCATGTAGCTTTCACCATGGGTTCTTGCTGATCCCCATCAGTTGATGAGGATCACCTCATTTGGCTCCTGGGCCAATTAGTGCTGCTGGCCCCGCCTGGCCCAGATCACTTCAGTTGGCACTTTGCTGCTAGCTGGGGGGGTTTTCAACCCTTTTAAAACTCTGCCTCATTTTCACTAGTTACTCATTTTCCTGGCAAAGTCCTTTCCTCCTTCCCACCCCACAACCTTCTCCTTCACTTTCAGAAGGTAAACTTCATCTGGGCATCTCACAGAGGCAGAGGATAGCTGACCCCTGCTCTATAACCTGGACCTCCCAAATCTGCCTCTTACTCTCCCTTCTATTAACCTTTGTTCTTATTGGATCTCCCAGCATGTCATGTGCATTTCTATCACTGAGTGAAATTTGTTCCCCTCATCCTTTCTCTCTATTTCCAAATTCTTCTCAACTATGTTAGTTGTCTATTGCTGCTGTAACAAATTATCACAGACTTAGTGGTTTGAAACAACACACATTTATCGTCTCACAGTTCTGAAGGTCAGAAATCTGATTTGGGTCTCATTAAAACAAAATCAAGGTGCCGCCTGACTATGCTCCTTTCTGGAGGCTGCTTGGGAGAATTTGTTTCCTGCTCATTTGAGTTATGGGAAGAATTCACTTCCTTGTGGTTGCAGGACTGAGGTCCATATTACATTGCTGGCTGTAGACTGAGGACCATTCTGAGTATTTATAGGTTGCTGCATCCTTGGCTGGTGGCCTTCTTCCTACATCTTCAAAGCCAGCAATAGCGGGTAGAGTACTTCTCAGGACCTATCTTTCTGCCTCTCTTCTCTGTGGCCTCTTCCATTTTTAAGCACTCATATGATTGGGCCCACTGAGATAATCCAGGATAACCTTTCTAATTTAAAGTCAGTTGATTAACAACCCCAATTCCATCTACAGCCTTAGTTCCCATTTGCCATGTAATACAACATTTTTACATGTTCCAGGGATTAGGACATGAGCCTCTCTGGGAAACCATTTTTCATCCCACAACCACATAACTTAAAACATATATACCTTTTCTTATGAAAACAACTATAATACATATTAATTACAAAATATATTAGAAGAAATAATAATTAATTAACAGCGACATCATGACTAACAACTATGTAAATCCATTCATTTATATTTTTTATTTACAAACATAACTCCATTATCTACACTCATTTGAAACCTTTTTTCCACTTAATTATATATTAAAAATACTTTTTCGCCTGGCCAGAGTGGCTTAGTTGGTTGGGCATCATCCTGTGCACTGAAAGGCATCTGGTTTGATACCTGGTCAGGGCACATACCTGGGTTGCAGGTTCTGGGGCACATATGGGAGGCAACAGATTGATATTTCTTATGTTTCTTTCTCTTTCTCTCTCTCTCGGCATGTCATTGGGTGAAGATTAAAAGTAATTATTTTTCATGTTAAAAATTCCTTTACATTGCTTTAGAGATATATAGTATTTTATTGTACGAAGTTCCGTAACTTGGTTAACTAATTTCCTTTTGTGGTTTACCTTATTTTCTGTTACTGTGAATATTGCAACAATAAATACATATCAGACTTTTAAATATTTATGTAAGTCATCCTTTCTCTAAGTCACCTTCCCTGTCCCTTTAGTTTACAGGGAAAATTAAAAAATAAATTGAACTATAAGGTGCTTACTACTTAACATTTGCTCAAGGAGTTCCTATCTTGTTAATTGATTTTCTATGTTTGCATGTTGTGTCTCTCATGGACTCATTAATTCATTCACTCATTTGTTCATTCATTTAGCCATTATTTGAATATTGTTCAAGGCATTCTGCTGAGCCTTAACCAGCAGAGCTGATATTTTCTGTATCTTCCCTCTAGTCCTGTGTCTACAAACTTACAGTTATAACCCTGACATCTAATAATAGTAAAACCAGTTGCTGAATGAGCAAATGACATTTCCCCCTTTTTTACCTTAGTTTACATCAGTTCTAGTTCATCATTCTTTACTTCAGTTCCGTAAGGAACAAGCGTCCTCATTCTTCTCTTTCACCTGTGCTTGGTGAAGAATTAACAGTCTGTCAGTTATACTTACAAACAAACTAGAATTAAGGGAGTCAGAGCAGCTCAAATGGATTATCCGGGGTTGGGGCTCTGTTCACAGGAATGAGGTTTTAGAACTCTGCTCATTAATACTTATATGATCTGCAGCAGAAAATTGGAAATGTGTTTCTTTATAAATTTCAAAATCTCACTTGAGAAGCCAAGATTTGCCAAAATCAATATGAAATTTTTGATTCCTGATCATAGTCCAACAAAATGCATTTGTGCTTAACAACAGACTAGAGTTTTATTAAAATGGAAATATAGAAAGTATAGGGTCTCAAGAGTTGAATGTTTAGGGAAGAAAATTAATGATAGAGAAATTCATATAATTAAGTATTCTACCTTTTAGAAGCCTAATTAAAAACATTCTCTGATCTCTCTATGCAAAAGTAAAACACTTGCTTAAATTATTAAGGCCTAAAATGACCTCACCATTCTGATACTGATTTGGGGCCTCAATTTCTACCCTATCTATCTGTTTTCTTATTTTCCTTTTGGAGTTTAAAATAATTGACATTTGGGGGAGACAAAATGGCCGTGGAATAGATGGATGTGTCCTGAGCCTTGTCCCAGAGCAGATAGAACAAGCAACTAAATTGAATAACATGCACCCCAAATTGGCAAAGTAGACACAGCTGGTGAGACAATTTGCAGCTGGGAAGGGCAGAGGATGTCTGGAGCATGCTAAGGGCACTGCAACCACGCAAGCAGCAGCCACATGAGCAGCTTACCATAGGCTGAGGAGTGGCAGCCTCACATGGCCTGCCCCCATCTGAGAAGTGGCAGCCCCATGCAGCCTGCTCCCATCTGAGGTTAGCTGCCATGTGAGCAGCCCACCCCCTTTGGAGGAGCAGCAGCCTCGTGAGTGACTGCCCCCCTCCAAGGAGCAACAGCTGTGTAAGCAGCTGCCCTGTGAGCAACCTTCCCCCATCCAAGGAGCTGCAGCCACGTGAGCAGCCTGTCCCTGTCCAAGGAGCAGCAGCTGTGTGAGGAGCCTGCTCCCACCAGCCAGAGAAGCCACCACTGCTGCTAGAAGCGCCCACCAGAGGAGCTGCCACCAACTAAGGAGCCACTGCCACTTGAGGAGCAGCCCCTGCACAACTCAACACCTAGATCCTCCAGTGAAAGCAAAAATGGGGAGACAAAGAAACCCCCAAAGGAAAGAAAAAGAAGAATAACCAGAAGAGGTGCTAAGTGAAATAGAGGCATGCAATATGTCAGAAAAAGAATTCAGACTAAGGGTCATACAGTTCATAAACCAGATGGATGAAAAAAAAATCAACTTATGTAAGAATCAAGAAGAAATAGTGATATAGCTGCAATAAAAAACACCATGGAGAGTTTCAACAGTAGACTAGGTGAAGCAGAGGATCGAATTAGTGAATTAGAAGACAGGGAAGCAAAACACACCCAAACTGAACTGCAATTGGAGAAAAAGATTAAAAGACAGGAGGATAGTCTAAGGGACCTATGGAACAACATGAAATGAAGCAATATACAAATAATAGGGGTGCCAGAACAATAGGAAGAGGAACAAGGGTTAGAAAACATATTTGAAGAACTAATGTCAGAAAACTTCCCTGATGTGGGGAAGAAAAAAGCCACAAAAGCACAGAGAGTCCCAAACAAGATGAACCTGAAAAGACCCACACCCGTACACATCATAATTATGATGGCAAATGTTCAGGAAAAAGAGATAATCTTAAAGCCTGTAAGAGAGAGACAGGATGTTATATACAAGGGATCTCCCATTAGATTATCAAATGATTTCTCAACAGAAACACATCAGGCCAGAAAAGAATGGAAGGAAATTTCCAACAAACTAGACAACCTGGAGGAAATGGACATATTCTTAGGAAAATACAACCTTCCAAAACTCAATCAGGAAGAATCTAAAAATCTCAATAGGCTGATAACTATGGAAGAAATTGAAGCAGTTATCCAAAAGCTTCCAGCAAACAAAAGCCCGGGGCCAGATGGCTTCACAGGGGAGTTTTACCAAACATTCAAGGAAGAACTAAAACCTATCCTCCTCAGACTATTCCAAAAATTCAAGAGAAAGGAACACTTCCAAGCTCATTCTATGAAACCAGAATTACCCTAATACCAAAACCAGACAAAGACAGCACAATGAAAGAGAATTACAGGCCAAATCCCTCATGAACATAGAGGGTGAAATCCTCAACAAAATTATAGCAAATTAGATCCAGCAATACATCAGAAAGATCATACACCATGACTACAAGTAGGATTTATCCTGGGGATACAGGATGGTACAATATCCACAAATCAATAAATGTGATATATCACATAAACAGATTGAGAGATAAAAATCACATAGTCATATCAATTGATGCAGAAAAAGCATTTGACAAAATCCAACACCGTTTCTTGATAGAAACTCTCAGCAAGGTGGGAATAGAAGGATCATACTTCAACATAATAAAAGCTATATATAACAAATCTACAGTCAACAACATACTCAATGGGTAAAAACTAAAACTGTTTCACCTAAGAACAGGAACAAGACAGGGATGCCCACTCTCACCACTCCTGTTCAACATAGTACTGAAAGTACTAACCATTGCGATCAGACAAGAAGAAGAAATAAAAGGCATCCAAATTGGAAATGAAGAAGTAAAACTGTTCTTATTTGCAGATGACATGATACTGTACATAAAAAACCTTAAAAACTCCATGAAAAAATTATTAGACTTAATAAATGAATTCAACAATGTAGCAGGATACAAAGTTAATGCCAAGAAATCTATGGCTTTTTTATACACCAATAGTGAACTTATAGAAAGAGAGACTAAAAAACCAATCACGTTTACCATTGTACCAAAAAATTAAGATACCTAGGAATAAACTTAAAGCCTGTAAGAGAGAGACAGGAAGTTATATACAAGGGATCTCCCATTAGATTATCAAATGATTTCTCAGCAGAAACACATCAGGCCAGAAAAGAATGAAAGGAAATTTCCAACAAAGTAGACAAAAGACATGTACTCAGAAACCAACAGGATACTGAAAAAAGAGATAGAGGAACACATAAACAGATGAAAGAACATACCATATTCATGGATTGGTAGAATCAACATCATTAAAATGTCCATACTACCCCCAGCAATGTATAGATTCAACGCACTCCCCATTAAAATAACAATGACATATTTTGTAGTCCTCAAACAAACTCTCCAAAAATTCATCTGGAATAAAAAAAGACTCCGAATAGCCGCAGTAATCCTGAAAAAGAAAAACAGAGTAGGAGGGAATCTCAATACCAGATATCAAGCTGTATTACAAAGCCAGTGTTCTCAAAATTGCCTGGTACTGGCACAAGAACAGACATATAGACCAATGGAATAGAATAGAGAAGCCAGAAATCGACCCAAACCACTATGCTCAATTAATATTTGACAAAGGCGGGAAGAACATACAATAGAGTCAAGACAGTCTCTTCAATAAATGGTGTTGGGAAAATTGGACAGATATGTTGTACATGCAAAAAAAATGAAACTAGACCACCAACTTACACCACACACAAAAATAAACTCAAAATGTATAAAGGACTTAAACATAAGATGAAAAACCATAAAAATATTAGAGGAATCCACAGGCAGCATAATCTCAGACATATGCTAAACCAATATCTTCACCGGTACAGCTCCTTAGGCAATGGAAACTAGAGAGAAAATAAACAAATGGGACTACATCAAAATAAAAAGTTTTTGTACCACAAAAGAAACCACCAACAAAACACCAAGAAAGCCCACTGTATGGGGGAACATATTTGCCAATGTTATCACCGATAAGGGTTTAATCTTCAATATTTATAGGGAACTCATACAACTTAACAAAAGGAACATAAACAACCCAATCAAAAAATGGGCAACGGACCTAAATAGACACTTTTTGAAAGAGGACATATGGAAAGCCAAGAGACATATGAAAACATGCTCAAAGTCACTAATCATCTGAGAGAGGCAAATCAAAACAACAATGCAGTACCATCTTACACCTGTCAGAATGGCTATCATCAACAAATCAACAAATGACAAGTGTTGGTGAGGATGCAGAGAAAAGGAACCCTCATGCACTGCTGATGGAAATGCAGACTGGTGCAGCCTCCGTGGAAAGCAGTATGGAGTTTCCTCAAAAAGTTAAAAATGGAACTCCCATTTGACCCAGTAACCCCACTTCTAGGAATACATGCCAAGAAACCAGAAACACCAATCAGAAAGGACATATGCACCCCTATGTTCATAGCAGCACAATTTACAATAGCTAAGATTTGGAAACAGCCTCAGTGCCCTTCAGCAGGTGAGTGGAATAAAGAAACTGCGGTACATCTACACAATGGAATACTATGCTGTGGTAAAAAAGAAGGAGTTCTTATCATTTGCAACAGCATGGATGGAACTGAGAGCATTATGCTAAGCAAAATAAGCCAGTCAGAGAAAGATAAATATCACATGATCTCACTCATTTGTGGAATATAATGAACAACATAAACTGATGAACAAAAACAGATCCAGAGACAGAGAAGCATCCATCAGACCATCAAACCTCAGAGGGAAGTTAGGGGAGGGTGGGGATAAGGGTGAGCGATCAAGCAAAGGACTTGTATGCATGCATATAAGCATCACCAATGGACACAGACACCAGAGGTGTGAGGACATGAGTGGTGGTGTGTGGGAGGAGGCAATGGGGGCCTAAGGACATATATGTAATACCTTAATTAATAAAGAAAAAAAATAAAAGCATTGATATTTGACAGTTTGTAGCAATGGTATATGACAATTAAGAAGATGTTTTCCCTATGTAATGGATTAAAATATTAATATCTTTCATCTCCCTCTCTTTCCCCTTCTCCTTTTCCTCTTCTTCCTCAATATTATTATTTTGATTGCATGGTGGTGGATTTTTGTTTGTTTGTTTTTGTTTGTTTGTTTTACTTTTTTTATTTTTCTAAGGCTCTTTCTTGTCCACAAAGTTTGCTTTTTGATTGAATGTAGTTTATCAGTGATTCCTTACTAGCAGTAAGTGTTTCAAATAGAAAAGGAAACCCGAGTGGGAAACTCTAATAGAAAATTCTGAGCTAAAGGAATTTGGAGATAGTGGTCTGAACTATCCATGCCATTGTCGTGGTAGCTTTTTTTGAGATGACAATAACCTAATGTAACCTCTTCACTCTAATGGGTAACATTTGGAGTGGCCTGTGGAGTAGAGTCCAAAGGCAGAAACAAATTTTGTCTCTACATAGGGTCTGTGCTAGGTGTCTGGGAGAATTCGAAAACATATTGGTGAGAAGAAAGTACAATAAATGATAACTTCATGAAAAATTAAATGATCTCATGTAATAAAGTATATAGCTAGGAGGTAATGTAGATAGAAGAAATAAATAAGGATTAGAGTGAATGAGTGGAGGGTAGTTTGCAATTTCAAATAGCATGGGTGTGGTAGGCTTTATTAAATGGTGACATTTTAACAAAGATTTGAAGGAGGTGGGAGTTTTCTTTTTTTTAATTTATTATTTTTTTTATTGTTTGAAGTATTACAAATAGTAGTACATATGTCTCCTTTTTTTCCCACATTGACCTCCCCCCGCCCTCCCCTACCCCCCCAGTACATGTCTTCACCTGTTCCCCCCGACCCCCCCCCCCCAGTGTCTTGTATCCATTGGTTGTGCTCATATGCATGCGTACAAGTCCTTTGGTTGATCTCTTACACCGCCCCCCCGCCGCCTGCAACCTCCCCTGCCTTCCCGCTGTAGTTTGACAGTCTGTTCAATGCTTCTTTGCCTCTGTATCTTTTTCCCACCATTTCTTTCCTTTAAAAATCTTGCCTCTGCAGACTAGAAATAAACATATAATAACAACAACAACAAAAAATGTTTGAGTCCCAATTTCAATGTCCAACAGTTCTGAGTCCCCGTTTCAATGTCTAACAGTTCCTTATGTGTACATGTCAGCAATGATATCTGGATGGTGGGCACATGGTGGCAATGCAAGTCCACCCCTCTCTGGTTTGGTCCTAGGCAACCTACAGCGGTACACAGCTGATGACTGCTCGCATGGCAAGGCGTTGTCAGCGTCTTCCATCTCTGGACTGTTTTTCCTCTTTTCTTCGTGGTTGGAGCAGACTTGTAATTCCTCTCTGTTGCAGGAATCCACATGGTCTTGGAGTTGTTTTCTGAAAATATACAAACATATTCTCGACCACAAGTTAATAAAGGAATCTTTTCTATATAATTGATTTGGGATCCTTTTTATTTTTGCCCAAACGATTTTCCTTTGTCTTATTTAGACCCCATGTGTGTTTTTCATGGGTGTCTTGCTGTTAGCATTACAAATGAAAATTAATTTTGTAAAGTAAAAATTTTCTAGATGTAATTTACTTATAGGATATTTTCCCTTACATGATATTATCCTACTACCCCCCCCCTTTTTTTGATTAATGAAGGCTTTTGTAAATTTTATAATGCAGTCTTGATAACTTTAAATTTTAATTATTTTGCCCAAAAATATGACTGCTTTAGGTTCATTGCATGTTCAGGAATTTTACTATGAGGTGAACTACCAATAGAAATTTTAGTTATTACTTTAGAAACAGCTTTTTGTCCAGTACAATTAAATTTTCTTGAATATTCACTTAGCCTATTTTAATTAATCTGAAAACTTGATTACTATTTTACTGTCAAATTTAATATTCTACCAACAATCTTAGTTTACCCTGTAAATATTAGTGGAAAGGATTTTTTTGCATTCTTGAGTAGGCTCTGAGCATTCCTGGTGCTAGGCTGGATTTAGATATAGGGCAGCTGCTGTCGGCCAAGTCTCTGTCTGTCACCTGTGTCCCAATCTGAGCTGGGCGTGGGAAGCAAGGGTTGAGGGTTCAGGCCCCTTCAGGGTTGGGGAGGTGAGGGTCTGTGCCCCACCTCTGTTGACCCCCAAGTTCTCTCCTGATGGCCCCTCTGTGATTGTGCCTGTCTTAGGTTGTTCCATCCCTGAGGAATCTTACCCATCTCTGGCTAACCAGCCATCCTCCGGGGCCAAGCAGGGTGATGTGAGATTCAGTTCTGTCTCCTTGATAGCCTATGCCCACGTGGCCTCCACGCCCAGCACCTGCCTTGGGATCCCCTGGCCTGCTGGCGGGGCCCCAGCACTGATCACATGTCTCAGGGAACTCATGTTCCTTCTCCAGTGAGGGCCCAGCTCACACAATTGGGCGTGAGACAGATCCATGGTACCAGCCACCATGAGGCTTCAAGCTCAGCATGAACAGAAAGCTCAGGCAACAGCTGAGGAGCTGAGGGCAATTGGATTGTGAGAAGAGGGTCCCTTTTGGCACAAAAGGCAAGAGGGGCCAATATAGGATGCTCAAGTGCCTTCCCAGTGCTTTAATTCCTTCTAAAAGGGATTAAATCCTTCCATGTCCTTTTTTAAATTGCTGCCAACCATTCAAAGAATTTGTTTGTAAGTTTGTTTGGGATAATTGTACAATATGCTGTTGTAAAATATCTAAAATTATAATGACATTGTAGAATAATATCATGTAAAGATATTCTTTGCTCTAGGCCCTGGCAATTCCATTTCAAACTGGCTGTCAATTTCTTTTTGTAACTTTATATAAACTTTGTCAGGGAGGCAAAAACACAAATTACTTACTTTAGTTCAAGAGACCAAATATATTGACTTTCAATTACAATCCTTATGACTTTTGAAGGAAACTTCTCTTTGTTTCCTTCCAAAATAATTTTCAGGCTACAGAGATTTTCATTTAAAAATCTTTGTCACATGAGACAATTTCTCTTAAGGTTATGGTGACCACTAGTATGGATTAGATTTAATATTTTATTTTTATTTTATAATTACAAAAACAGTTTAAAATTTTATTTTTTACATATGTGTACTTATTCCCCCATAACCCCCCACCCCCCACTTATGCCCCACCGCCTTGTTGTCTGTGTCCATTGATTAGGTTCATATTCATGCACACAAGTCCCTTGGTTGATCTCTCCACCTTACCCCCACCCTCCCTTACCTTACCTGAGGTATGACTTTCTGATCGACATTTCTCAGTCTCTGGATCTGTTCTTGTTCATCAGTCTATGCTGTTCATTATATTCCACAAATGAGTGAGATCATATGATATTTATCTTTCTCTGCCTGGCTTATTTCACTTAGCATAATGCTCTCCATCTCCATCCATGTTGTTGCAAATGGTAGGAACTCTTTCTTTTTTACCGCAGCGTAGTATCCCATTGTGTAGATGTACCACAGTTTTTTAATCCACTCATCTGCTGATGGACACTTAGGCTATTTCCAAATCCCAGCTATGGTGAATTGTGCTGCTATGAACATAGGGGTGCATATATCCTTCCTGATTCGTGTTTCTAGTTTATGAGGTGGGAGTTTTCCATAATGCCTTTCATGGAGATGAGGGTTCCAGGAAGAGAAATCAACTTACCTGTGTACTCAGATGCTACCTCCCATGAGTATTAGGGAGTCACATCTCTGGTCTCTGTCTCTTATATTCCCTGTAACCCGTTTTATTTTTTTACTCCAGGCCTTTATTTCAGGGCTCAACTCACCATCAATAAATCTATTCTAGTTTCCCCCTCGGTGGAGAGGGGAGTAGGGGGTTGACTATTCATAATCATGTCCCTTTGAGTGAAACATCTACAAGATGAATAGTCCTTTCGCTTGCTAGTATTGACCAACTCCTATATTAAAACTCTGGTACATTACTATGCTAACTGACCCATAGCAAAACTGATTAGGTGGCCTTTCTTACCTTATTGGTATGTTCCCCTGCCTTTAGTAAGAAGATGGATAAATACCTACAAAAGGAGCTAGAGGATGGAGAACACTCCATAAAGACACACATTTCTGGAAATCCAATCATGCTTCGTTTAACCATGGGGCTGCGTCCTGAGAACTACATTGTTAGGTGATTTCATCATTGTGTGAACATCATAGAGTGGGGTTACACTCACCTAGATGATGTGTCCTACCATTGTAATTGTATGTGCTACACTTTTATATGTCTGGCAGCACAGTAGGTTTGTTCATACTGGCATCACCATAAACATGTAATGTATTGCGCTACAATGTTAAGATGGTTATAATGTCACTAGATGATAGAAATTTTCAGTTCCATTATAATCTTATGGGACCACCATCCTATATGCAGGTCCATCATTGACCAAAATGTCGTTATGAAGTGCATGACTGTAAATATTTATAGGAAATTTTGTTGTTAACTTACTATAGGCTATTTGTTCCTTCCACAAGAATAGCTTACATTGTAAAGCATGGTTTTAATTATCCTAGCTCTTGGATTTTTATAAACTTGGATCACTTCCAATTTGGAAAAATCTGGCTCTCCCTCATCTTTTCCCTAATGGTCTGATTCTCATTGAACTGAAAAGAGAGTGACTAAGACTAGAAAGATCAGAGGCAAAGAGAGTGATACATACATCGGTCTGAGGCTTCCCATGAAGAAGGACCTCACAACCTCCCCTGGGCTACATAGCACAGGGCTGAAGCTAATGCCCAGAAAGAGTAAACTCCAAATTATGTGAAAAGACAGAAGCAGCTCCTTTATTATAGCCCAGAAGTTATGACAAATGAAGACACATCCAAGAACAGATAATGAAAAATTTTGAGTTATTGCCATTGTTTCTCATATTCCTGAGACTTTTGAATTAATTTAGCAAACCAGTCTGAAGATAAAAAGCCAGGAGCTTAATCAAATACATTATGTCTGGCGGAGTGTCTATACTGAACTAACTCAAAGTCCTAGTAGTAGTTTGGGCTTTGTAAAAGAAGTGGCATGGATTTTTTGAGGAGGTAGTAAATTACTTATCTTTACATTTGAGGCCAAAGTGTTTGAATGTGATGGTTTGTATACTTTTCCTATTGGATTACCATTTATTTCTTCTTTATTTCTGATTTAGCTTAATTTACCTCCCAGAGGAGGCAGGATGTTCTTTTCCATAAGTCTTAAGTATATTTATTTATCCATGGGTGGAAATGAATGTAAGGCCAACCAAATGCCCAGAAAGCAGCATGTGAGTATTAACCTTTGCAAAAAGCTCAATTTGTGCATGAGTTGGACATTATGGAGCTTATAAATACTTGCAGTAGATGAAGAACATCATACCTTTAATTTTAATACTTACTCTATCTCTCATTGTATTACATGAAAATATATTAGGTTTTAAAGCCCAAATTATAAAGTGATTAAGTTGGAAGCTCACTTATTTCTTCCAGGTTTAAGTATGGCCTTAAAGGAACTTAAATGTGCATTTGGGGGCATTTTGCTGGCATGCCATGCACTTTCCATGAACAGCACAACAGCTAAACAAAACCTGAATGAATTTACCTCCCTTCAGCACTCGGGCGTTTATAAACACATTATATCTACTGTGTATTTACTTTGTCCCTCTTGTCCAGGAGCTCACCAACTCACCGTGTGTGGAGCAGACATTTGCGCAGAGGAGTGTGACACTCAGAGAAAGTTCCAGGAAAAGCAGTTGCCTTTATCGCCTCTGGCATAAAAAAGTAGGTCGTTTGCCAGGGTTTTGGACACCTCATTCTTTACTAAGTTAACTTCCCTGATGTTTAGCTCAGTCCTCCATTCCCTCTCTTTGCCTCCCAGGGCCACTCAGAAAAGACCTCCCAGCCCTCAGCAGTGGGGTGA
The DNA here is from genome assembly GCA_026230045.1 of Corynorhinus townsendii. Lineage (NCBI taxonomy): Eukaryota > Metazoa > Chordata > Mammalia > Chiroptera > Vespertilionidae > Corynorhinus > Corynorhinus townsendii. The sequence continues at coordinate 134,621,061 of JAPDVU010000002.1, read as the reverse complement.
GCTGGGCACTCGCTTGGAGGCATCAGAATGGCAAGGCTGTCACCTGTGCTCTGTTTAGGCTGTAAACATTATAAAGCTATTTTTTACGAAGTTATGTAGAGAGTTGCGAATGTTCCCTGCAGAGTTCCCTACCCAGCTGGCTGCACTGACATTTTGGAAGAGGCAGGTTAGGACGTGTGTGGACGCTTCCCCTCGCTGTTTATGAGCCAGCAGCTTGCTGTGAAAAGCAGTCATTTTCCCCTGGGTGTGGAGAACCAGTTTCTCCGGCATGCCAGGCCACAAAGTGGAGGCTCAGCCAAAGGAGGGGCTGGTGAGGGGCTGCAGGAAACGCATCACTTGTTTAAACTTCAGGTGTGAAGAGAAGTGAGGATGAAAAAGAAAGAAAACCTCCCAAACCATCAAGTTCTCTCACTCATCTGGGGTTTCAAATGGTGGGAGCATGTCCTCTGCCCATTCAGTGAGGGTGGAGGGACACGTGGCTCTCGTTCTGCAGATAGGCTGCACGATTGGCTCACAGCCCGCTGGCTGGACAGAGGCTGGCCTGGGCGTGGTCGCGGGTCCTTGGCAGAGATCACGGAGACAGGTTTTCCCTGACGGACTTTCATCCGTCCCTTTCAGAGGTTAAATACCTTTAGAAAAATTAAAAGTTATCCAAACGGAGTAAAAATGCCTTTTCCCATTTTTGGAAAAGATCTGAATCAACATCTGAAATCACCCCATTTGGATTTTAATGGTGTAGAGTAGTACTCTGGTATCTCCAGGACCAACACCTGTGCTGTCATCATGGGTAAAACTAAACCAACCAACCAAACAACAATCAGGAAAATAATGACAAACTGCTTTCTCAGTTGCCTGCAAAGCACCGCAGTCAGAGTTCTTTTTCAGGCCTTCTTCTCATGCACATGCAAATGTGAGACAACCTTTCACGAGGCTGTATAAAGGCGACAAAGGCGATGAGGCTTGGCATTGATCATGAAATGGACTTGCAAATAACTGTGCTTGATGGCATCAATCAGTGCCACCTGGCAAGGCGGAAGAACTAGATCAGAGCTTGGCTGTTGTTTTTCCTGAATTCTTTCTTAATGTATCTGGTTTGTTTTTTTTTAAATGATTCTGACTGTCAACTGGGATTATTAGACTGCATAATGATATTTTTTATGCCCAAACATATGAATAAAATTACTTTCTCACCATGTATATTATGGTTATACATGCTTTCTGAAAGTAAATTAACATAGAAATAAATCTGTGATGTCAAGAATATACATTAACCTGTGTGGGCCTTATAAATATGTAAAAGGAGCACCTAGCTCTTTGCCTTTCCATACTAGCATAATATCTTATACTGAATCTAGAACTGGACACTTGGTATATTATGTAATTATATTTACTCAATCCAATTTAGCAATGACTCAGAAATATCATGTGTTCATTGTTGTACCTGGTGTCCTAGGGAATATAATAAAAAACTCATGGAGTCTTACCTTGATGAATCTCATAGTATTACCTCAGATTTCACCTACTGTTTCCTGGGCTATTGCATCAGATTCTACTTCTGTCTGTATTCTCTTTGCAAACTGTTCTTCCCACTTCTTTCTAAAGACATCCATCTTAGTCTTTTTTCCCTCTTCGTGTTGGCACTTGATCACATTGCCACCTAGATCCAATGCTCTGCCCACACTCACCAGCGTGATGACTATGCCTGCCCTGCTCACACATCTCCCTGGCCTGTGCTGCCTCTCTGAGCCCAACTCCATCCGCCTGAGAAACGGTCTTCTCTTTCCTCAGAGGTCTGTTCAAGCATCATCTCTTTTGTGAACAGGACTTTCCCTGTTATCTGCCCCCACAGCTGAGCTCAATCTCCACATCCTCCTCCTACTCCATGATGACTCCTCTCAGAGCTCTTAACATTTTGTGTATTTGTCAGTGTCCTTTACTAGTCCGAAGAGGGCTCTGTGTGGACAGGGCTTTTGTCCTACTCGTCTTCGAACTGCCACCATGTGGCCCTCCCCGGTTGACATCCAGCAAATGTCCACTGAATGCACACAGTTCCTTCATCCCCTGAAAAAAAGTTTTAAAAAAAATTTCAGAAAGGAAGGGAGAGGGAGAGAGAGATAGAAACGTCAATGATGAGAGAGACTCATTGGCTGCCTCCTGCATTCCCTACACTGGGGATGAGCTTGCAACCTGGGCATGTGCCCTTGACCAGGAATCATAGGTCATTGCTCAAACACTGAGTCACACCAGCCGGGCTAAGTCACATTGCTAGGTCTACAAACAGTTTCCTAAGATTACAGATGCTGAAAGAATCCTTATGCACTCAAAATGTCTAAGTTGCTTCTGTCTCTATCATCCAACACTCTTGTCTCTGTCTCTTCCTGCCTTCTTTATCTCCATCTACTCACTGCTTCACTGGAATTAGAGAGTGCAAAGTTACACAAAGCACATCACCTATTTTCCAGCTTAAAGCTGGATGGTGGCTTCCATCATCCTTAGAATAAAATAATTCCTTACCTTGGCCTGCAAGGCTTGGCACAGTCTTGCCCCGCTAACCTCCCCAAACTCACACTGTGCCGCTCTCTCATCACTCATTTGGTTCCTAAAATAGGCCAATCTCTCCTCTGTCTGGAGGACCCCAATCTGCAATCCCTCTGCTGGAACACTCTTATATTTCAAATGTCAACTTAAATATCACCTTCTCAAAGAGGCCTTCCTTAAGCACCCACTTCCTAGAGATGCCTTTCTCTAGGACTGTACCCTGTTTCTGTCCTTCCCTGCAGATCACAGGTGGCAATTTGTTTTTATTTTACTTTGCTTATTTATTTTACTTGTTCATGGTCTTTCTCCAACTCTCATTAAACTGTGAGCCCCTTGAGGACAGGGCTCCACATCTAGTTTTATTCTTCTGTATCTCCCAAGGCCCATGACTGCACCTGGCCTAGAGTATATGAAAATAAATAGTTCATGAATGTCAAATGAGTGATCATCCCAAAGCAATAATGTAAAACAGCTTTTGTAAACACACAGATTCTCAGAACAACCAAATGAAATACAGTTACAAAGTGCTAAAATTATTTTACTGTGCTTGTGAACTGAATGTTCATGTCGCCCCTCACTTCATATGTTGGAGCCCTCCTCACAATATGGTGGTGTTTGGAAGTGGGGACTTTGGGAGGTGAAGACGTTCAGATGAGCTCATGAGGATGGGATTAGTGCCCTTAAAAGAAGACAGAGATCTCTCTCTCTCCCTCCCCCTCCCTCCCCCGTCCCCCTCCGTGTGCACACAGAGCAATGGACCTGTGAGAGCACAGTGGGAAGGTGGTTGTCCACAAGCCAGAAGAAGGCTCTCACCATGCTGGCACTCTGACCTCAGACTTCCAGCCCCTGAACTGTGAGGAAGTAAGTGTCTGTTGTATAAATTGCCAGTCTGTATTTTGTTGTAGACAAAGGTGTGTTGCCTGGGCAAGCCTCAGGTATTTTGGCCAGTTCTTGTTCCTGTGATGATTTTAGTGGCTAACTGCAAAGAACATTTATTTATTATCTTCCCTTCTGATTTCAAACTTGCATATATTCTCTAGCCTCTTTTGCTCTGTGTGCTTGCACTCACTCTCCTATTTTCACATAAAAATACACAACTCAGCACACACACCATTCATGGAAAGATCTGAGCTTCCACCCAATCTAAACCCTAATGTTAGTTCAAATGAGCCCTTTTTGTGACATTTTAAAGACAGAGTTCAATGAGATCCTGTGTGAGAAAAAGGCCTGCTTGTTGAAGTGATCTTTTCATCTTTCAAATAGTGTAATCTGCAAAGGAAGCGCAATGTATTGACTTCGATGCATTAGTGGTAAGAATATTTTCACATTCCACAGCTGTGTACACAAATAGGTCATTGCCTAAAATATGAGTCACATGAGGAAATACATAAATAAATTCTAATTTACAGTAGCTTCTTTTACTCCAATTTTTGTTTTCATTCAGTAACAGTTATTAAAAAAAAAAAAAAGGACACATTTAAATATCCCTAACCTCTCTCAAGCCATTCAAGATTAAGCAAAGTTTAGGGCAGGTTATCTAGTGGCCACATCACTCACGTAGCTTTTCTGCTGTGAATGCTGTCCAGTAAAATAACAGTAGAATCACTGTGACAGTGAATAATACATTTTTCAAAATGAACACAACCTATTGGATCCTACAGGATCCAAGTCTTTCAGGAAAGATGCAGTGATGTAAAAGATCTCCGAGTGATTTCATGTGCAGCTCCATGAGATCTGCTGAGACCTAAAGGTGATTATGGGGCAAACATTAAAAAGCAGTAGTGTTTGAGAAGCTTGAGCAGGTTACAAAAGCAGAAAACCAAAAACAACCCTCCCCAAACCCAAACCCACCCAGGCCATGTGGCATGTGCAGCAAACATAGCCGTAGCCTCTTCAATATCAGAGAGGCCCTGCCCACACCAGGGACTCCCTCGGCACACCCTTACTTCCTGGCTCAGTACACCAGGTGATCAGCTATTATTAATGAGAAGTTTGTCTGACAGGCTTTGCCTTGTAATTCTCATCATATGCCTAATCCTCCGGCAAACATTTGTTAAGGGCCCTCGATGTGCCAGGCACCATGCAGCTCTGCAATTCTCTCTTAGTTGCCGTGGAATAAGAGAGAGAACATGCAGATAGGATGGGAAGCTGGTGTGCCCTGTGATTAGGTATTCAATTCATCAAACATTTACTGAGGGTCTGACAGGTGCCAGGCATGGTGCCAAGTTCTGGAATGCAAAGAAATTTCATGGGGACCTTGTTCTCAAGAGATTCCAGTCTGAACATAGACTGATCTTTAGGATGTGTTGTTTAGGGAAAGAAGTAAAGTACAGAACAGCAAGACACTTCCGAGTAAGAGAGAGTGTGTGCAATAAAACAGTGCATGAAGCACATGCACACACACACATGTACATGTGTGCTGGTGAATGCCTAGAATATCTGGTAACATTGGCTGCTTTGGGGGAGAAGATTTATTTTTATTTTTTTAAATGGCACCTATCACTCTCTTCAGTGGTTTCATGTATTTATTTTTTAGCTTATTTTTATCTTTTCCTCCCACTAGCAAGCAACTGCTTCCTAACAGCTATGTCTCTAATATTTGGAATAGTGCTTGGTGTGTTTTAAATGCTTAGTAATTTTTGTTTTTCCTTTTCATTGAATGAGCATAGAGTTCAGAGATGGGAGGGAGTCTTACTTTTAGCTGTTTGCCATTTTGTACGGCTTGAGTATTTAACATTTTACTATAAAAATTCAAATATATGCAAATGAAAGACAATAATATAATAAACTTCCATATATCCAAAATAATGATTGACTCATGGCCAATATTGTTTCATCTATATCTCCACTCACTGTCATCCCTTTGAGCCAAGATGATCTTGAGACAAATCCTAGACATCATTATATTTTAAGATATCTTAATATGTAAACTATAATACATTCTATAGTTAAACAAATAAACAATAATTTATTAATGTAAAATATTCAGCATTCAAATCTTCCTAATTAGTGTCATTTTAAAATATATATTTTATTGATTCTTTACAGAGAGAAAGGGAGAGAAATAGAGTTAGAAACATCGATGAGAGAGAAACATCGATTAGCTGCCTCCTGCACACCCTCTACTGGGGATGTGCCTGCAACCAAGGTACATGCCCTTGACTGGAATCGAACCTGGGACCCTTCAGTCAGCAGGCCGATGCTCTATCTACTGAGCCAAACCGGTTAGGGCAGTGTCATATTTTTTTTAACAGGTTGTTGAATTTTATTTAACAGTGTGCATGTACTATTGTCTTTTCATGGTTATACTACTAGATGTTCACAATAGGGAATATTGCTTCACCCATCCATCCATTCATTCATCTTTCTTTTCTTCCACCCATTAAATATACATATTAACTGCCTACTATGTACCAGAAACTGTTTCTGGTGCGGAAGAAGCTTTAGCTGAGGAATACCAGTCATAGATAATACAAGTATGTAAAAAATTGGTACCGTGTAACATGTATTATATTTAAAAAGTTGACACAGTGTATTATGTGTTATGATAAAAGGGGCAGAGTTTTCATAAAATTGACATAAGAGATTCCAAATATTTAGGTCCCTATGTGATATTTAAATTTGGCAACATTTTATATTCTGATAAAGCCTTGTTAACAGATCATATTGATTTTTTCTGTAATGAATAAGTAAATTAAAATCATCAAACATTTTTTCTTTATTGATTAAGGTATTGCATATGTGTCCTTATCTCCCCATTGCCCCCCCTACCCTCCCTCACTTATGCCCTCACCCCCGCCCCCGTGTCTGTATCCATTGTTTAAGCTTATATGCATGCATACAAGTCCTTTGATTGATCTCTCCCCCTTACCCCCACACTCCCCTACCTTCCCTCTGAGGTTTGACGGTCTGATCGATGTTTCTCTGTCTCTGGATCTGTTTTTGTTCATCAGTTTATGTTGTTCATTATATTCCACAAATGAGTGAGATCATGTGATATCTTTCTCTGACTGGCTTATTTTGCTTAGCATAATGCTCTCCAGTTCCATCCATGCTGTTGCAAATGGTATGAATTCCTTCTTTTTTAACACAGCGTAGTATTCCACTGTGTAGATGTATCATAGTTTTTTAAATCCACTCATCAGCTGATGGGCACTTGGGCTGTTTCCAAATCTTAGCTATGGTAAATTGTGCTGCTATGAACATAGGGGTGCATATATTTTTTCTGATTAGTGTTTCTAGTTTCTTGGGGATATATTCCTAGAAGTGGGATTACTGGGTCAAATGGGAGTTCCATTTTTAACTTTTTGAGGAAACTCCATACTGCTTTCCATGGAGGCTGCACCAGTCTACATTCCCAGCAGCAGTGCATGAGGGTTCCTTTTCTCTGCATCCTCACCAACACTTGTCATTTGTTGATTTGTTGATGATAGCCATTCTGACAGGTGTAAGATGGTATCGCATTGTCATTTTGATTTGCATCTCTCAGATTAGTGACTTTGAGCATGTTTTCATATGTCTCTTGGCCTTCCTTATGTCCTCTTTCAAAAAAAGTCTGTTTAGGTCCATTGCCCATTTTTTGATTGGGTTGTTTAGCTTCCTTTTGTTAAGTTGTATGAGTTCCCTGGAAATGTTGGAGAATAAACTCTTATTGGTGATAACATTGGCAAATGTGTTCTCCCATGCAGTGGGCTTTCTTATTGTTTTGCTGGTGGTTTCTTTTTTGGTACAGAAGCTTTTTATTTTGATTTAGTCCCATTTGTTTACTTTCTCTCTAGTTTCCATTGACCTAGGAGCTGTATTGGTGAAGATATTGCTTTGGCATATGTCTGAGATTATGCTGCCTGTGGATTCCTCTAGTATTTTTATGGTTTCCTATCTTATGTTTAAGTCTTTTATCCATTTTGAGTTTATTTTTGTGTGTGGTGTAAGTTGGTGGTCTAGTTTCATTTTTTGCATGTACAACATATCTGTCCAATTTTCCCAACACCATTTATTGAAGAGGCTGTCTTGACTCTATTGTATGTTCTTCCCGCCTTTGTCAAATATTAATTGAGCATAGTGGTTTGGGTCGGTTTCTGGGTTCTCTATTCTATTCCATTGATCTATATGTATGTTCTTGTGCCAGTACCAGGCAGTTTTGAGAACGGTGGCTTTGTAATACAGCTTGATATCTGGTATTGAGATCCCACTTACTTTGTTTTTCTTTCTCAGGATTGCTGTGGCTATTCAGGGTCTTTTTTTATTCCAGATGAAATTTTGGAGAGTTCGTTTGAGGACTGCAAAATATGTCATTGTTATTTTAATGGGTAGTGCATTGAATCTAAAGATTTCTTTGGGTAGAATGGACATTTTAATGATGTTGATTCTACCAATCCATAAACACGGTATGTTCTTCCATCTGTTTACGTCTTCCTCTATCTCTTTTTTTAGTGTCCTGTAGTTTTCCACGTATAGGTCTTTTACCTCCTTAGTTAAGTTTATTCCTAAGTATCTTAATTTTTTTGTGTGATGGTAAATGGAATTTTTTTTTTTAAATCTCACGTTCTGTAAGTTCACTATTGGTGTATAAAAATGCTATAGATTTCTTGCTGTTAATTTTGTATACTGCTACATTGCTGAATTCATTTATTAAGTCTAATAATTTTTTGATGGAGTCTTTAAAGTTTTCTATGTACAGTATCATGTCATCTGTGAAAAATGACAGTTTTACATCTTCTTTTCCAATTTGGATACCTTTTATTTCTTTTTCTTGTCTAATTGCTATGGCTAGCACTTCTAGTACTATGTCAAACAGGAGTGGTGAGAGTGGGCTTCCCTGTCTCATTCTTGTTCTTAGGTGAAATAATTTTAGTTTTTGTCTATTGAGTATGATGTTGGCTGTAGGTTTGTAATGTAAGGCTTTTATTATGTTGAGGTATGATTCCTCTATTCCCATTTTGCTGAGGGTTTTTATCAAGGAGTGTTGGAGTTTGTCAAATGCTTTTTTTCTGTATCAATTGATATGACTATGTGATTTTTATCTCTCAATTTGTTTATGTGTGGTATCACATTAATTGATTTGTGGATATTGTACCATCCTTGTATCCCCACGATAAATCCTACTTGGTCATGGTGTATGATCTTTCTGATGTAATACTGGATCTGATTTGCTAAATTTTTTGTTGAGGATTTTGGCATCTATGTTCATGAGGGATTTGGCCTGTAATTCTCTTCCATTCTGTTGTCTTTATCTGGTTTTGGTATTAGGGTAATGCTGGCTTCATAGCATGAACTTGGAAGTGTTCCTTCCTCTTGAATATTTTGGAATAGTCTGAGGAGGTTAGGTTTTAGTTTTTCTTTGAATGTTTGGTAAAACTCCCCAGTGAAGCTCTCTGGCTCCGGGCTTTTGTTTGCTGGAAGCTTTTTGATAACTGCTTCAATTTCCTCCGTAGTTATAGGCTTATTGAAATTTTTAGATTCTTCCTGATTGAGCTTTGGAAGGTTGTATTTTTCTAGGAATATGTCCATTTCCTCTAGGTTGTCTAGTTTGTTGGAATAGAGTTGTTCATAGTATTTTTTAACAATCCTTTGTATTTCTGTGGGATCTGTTGTTATTTGTCTCCTTTCATTTCTTATTTTGTTTATTTGGGTCCACTCTCTTTGCTTCTTAGTGAGCCTGGCTAGAGGTTCATCAATCTTGTTTATCCTTTTAAAGAACCCGCTCTTGGTTTCATTGATCTTTTGTATTTTTTTGTTGTTGTTGTTCTCTATGTCATTTATTTCTGCTCTGATCTTTATTATCTCCTTTCTTCTGCTCACTCTGGGATTTTCTTGTTGCTCTCTTTCTAATTCTTTAAGTTGTAGAGATAAATGATTTATTACCATTTTTTCTTGTGTTTTTTTTTTTTTTTTGAGGTGGGCCTGGAGAGCTAGAACTTCCCTCTCAGGACTGCTTTCACTGTGTCCCATAGAATTTGGATTGTTGTGTTTTCATTTTCATTCATTTCCAGGATATTTTTAATTTCTTTTTTGATATCTTTGGAAACCAATCATTGTTTAATAGCATGCTATTCAGATTCCAAGTGTTTGGATTTTTTTATTGTTTTTATTGTAGTTTATTTCTAATATTATGCCATTGTGATCTGAGAAGATACTAAATATGATTTCAATCTTCTTGAATTTGGAGAGACTTTGCCTGTCACCCAATATGTGGTCTATCTTTGAAAATGTCCCATATGCACTTGAGAACATATATTATGTGGCTTTGGGGTGAAATGTTCTGAAGATGTCAATTAAGTCCATCTGATCTAGTGAGTCATTTAGGATTGTTGTTTCTTTGCTGATTTTTTTTTTTTTCCAATTTCCAAGGTACTTTATTGGTCAAACAGGTCACAGCACTCAGCCTCGGCTGGTTCTGCCAACACACAAGCTACAAATGCTTGCCTGGCAGCTGAGGGGTGCTCTGCAGTAGCATGTTTGAGAATTGAATAAAAATCCATATAAAACAAATATTCAAATAGTTTCCATAGGAACACGTAAGTGTGAGCCCATCGCCTAGGCCTTCCACCTTGTTCCATCTGTGTCACCCCACTTACAAAGACATTTCAAACTAGCAATAATTAAGTTAAGTGGTCCCCCAATACTTAAGTCAAGCTACACTCGTGTCACAGCTACAGGAATGGCGTCTACACGTTAACTCGGGCTGACGCGCAGGCTGCTGGGAGGAGCTCCAGGCCGCTCTCCCAGGCGCAGGACACAGGCAGGGCGCCGGCGTCCTCTTCCACCTCGGGCGGGAAGTCGCCGTTCTGGACTTGCTGCATCAGTTGCCATGTGGGCCCTGACATCACGTAGTAGATCGTCGGCCTCTGGAACCCATTGAAAGTAGAAGCGGCAGCCACGGTGTAAGCACCCATGTTTTCAAAGAGCATCCAGTCCCCCACGTGCATCTCGGGCAGGCCGCAGCGCTCCACGATGCGATCGAGGCCGTCACAGGTCGGGCCCCAGATGCTGGAGGAGTAGTACTTCTCATCTGGTTTGGGCCTCTTCTGCAGAAGGGGCTTCACGTGCACATGATCGTAGAGGATGCAGTTAAAGGACCCATATACTCCATCGTTCACGTAATACATGAAGGTCTTCTCGCTCGACTCATCTTCATCATCAGAGCCTGTTTGTTCCTTTAAGACCAGCTTTTTGGCAATGATATTAACTGCAAGCGTGAAAGCTGATGCCACGTAGTATCTGCCCGGCTCAGCTATGAGTGTCACTCCCGAGTCTGATGGAAAGTACTTGTCCAGGGCTGGGTTGATTACACTGGTGATCTCCTCAAATTTAAGCTTTGCATCCTCAGACCCAGGAAAGCCACTGCGGATGTCCAGCAGGTCCATGTTGAAGCCAACCTCGGCCCCCATGTCGAAGACACAGCGGGCATCGGAGATGGCCTGCACAAAGGTCTCGGGGTCAGTACAGCCACTGCCCACGTGAAAGCTCACACCCACGACATCGATGTTCAGCTCCTTGGCCCGTTCCAGGAGAAGCCTGCTGGTCTTGAGCGTGGCACCAAATTTAACACTGAGACGACACACTGCTTTGGAGTCATCAGTGGCAATCCGCAAAACCAGCTTTGCCTTCGGATGTGCCCTGGCAACCTTCATCAGCTCGACTTCGCTATCGAAAGTCATCATCTGGACTCCGTTGCTGGCGGCGTATTTAATCTGGGACACTTGTTTACAAGGGTTTGCATAGATGATCCTCTCTGGAGGCACCCCGAGACTCTGCACCAACTGTATCTCCGTCTTGCTGGCACAGTCAAAGCCCGTCCCGATGGCAGCCAGGGTCTTCACGATGGTTCTGCTGTCATTGCACTTGACTGCATAGAAGGGGGTGACCCGCGGAAGAGCTTTGAGCCACCGCAGGTGTTTCTTTAGAATGTCTCCCAAGTCCGCGACATAGAAGGCATCCTTATCGTCTGAGGAAGAGACTTCGTTAATTTTCTGGTCCAGGATGTCCTTGGCGGTAAAGCCCTCATCAAGGAAATGGCAGTCAAACTCGTCATTACCAACGATGTTCATGGTTTCTGGATGCTCCGAAATGCTACGCAAAGGAAAACGAAGAGACGGGACTCAGGAAATTACTGCCGGCTCTTCAGATGCGGCTCACCAGGAACTCCCAGTCCACGGGAGACGGGTCCTCTCCGTGCAGCCGCGGGGATCCAGCTCAAACCAGCCGCGATCGGTTCCGTCCGGGCGCCCTCCCAGGGAGGGGGCGGAGCGCGGCGGCGGCGGCCAACCGGGGCCTGGAGGATGGGCGGGGGGCGGGGGGCGCGGGCGGCTAAACGTCAGCGCCGCCCAGGGCCGCCCGGTCCGCCCCCGGCCTCGCGCCGCTCTGCTTTGCTGATTTTTTTGTGCAGAGGATTTATCCAGTGATGTCAGTAGGATATTAAAGTCCCCTACTATGACTGTATTGTTGTCAATCTCTCCCTTGCTATCTTCCAGGAGGTTTCTTTTCTTTTTTTTAATGTATTTGGGTGCTCTTGCACCTCAAACATTTGTTAAAACTCTTTTACAACTGTGTTGACTAGGCTGGGATATTATAAAGCAAGTCATGATAGCTGGGAGCCAGAAAACTATTTTCCAGGGTTTGGATGGTCAGACTTGGGTGTTTATGAAACAGAGCTAGGACCGGTCTGACACCAGGCTCCAGCGTATGCTCTGTAAACAATGGGTTGGCATTTACACAAGCCAGGCCAGTGTCTATAAACTAATGTGTCTTGAGCAGGTCTCCTTAGAGAGAGCCTTTGCTTGTTGGAACACGGATAATATCAGTGAAGGCAGCTATCCCTAATTATGAAGTATCTTTTGCCCATTATTTGCCTGTTCTAGGAAAATCAGAGTTATTGGTAGGCTCTATTAAATCCAACAGCATTTTTGAATAGTACTTGAATATCACATTGAAAGGTGGCATTTGAATTCCTGAAAGGAAAAGCCAACCATGTTAAAACAAAGTTAAAACAGGAAAGGGACAAGACAATGTTTTAAAACTCACACGGTCATCAAGACACTAGATCACCTTAAAATTTCTGGTTAAAATTGAAATCTGGTTAAAAAGGGGCAGGAAAGAACTCTTTTCAAAAATATGTTTTTATTGATTTGAGAAAGAAAGGAAGGGAGATGGGGTGGGGGGGAAGAGAGAGAGAGAGAGAAACATCGCAACTGGGGCATTTGCCCTGACGGGAATCAAACCAGCCACCTCTTGGTGCATGGGATGATACTCAACAAACTAAGTCACTTAAGTCAGGGCAGGAAAGAACTCTTGACAAGCTAGTCCAAAGACTACAAAGTAGTATGACTTATTTTTACACAAGTCTCTCAAAAGTATACTTCCAAATTATATTTTCTACAGTGTGAGGAGGAAAATTACTCTTTCCAAAGTACAGTTGTGTAAAAAAAAATATATATATATTTTTATTGATTTTTTACAGAGAGGAAGGGAGAGAAATAGAGAGTTAGAAACATCGATCAGCTGCCTCCTGCACGCCCCCTACTGGGGATGTGCCCGCAACCCAGGTACATGCCCTTGACCGGAATCAAACCCGGGACCCTTCAGTCCGCAGGCTGATGCTCTATCCACTGAGCCAAACCAGTTTTGGCTGTGTAAAATATTAAAAAAAAAAACACCTACCTTGTAACTGTTTCCAGAGACAGTTTCTTAGTCATGTTAGAAAAATGACCCACTTTCTAAAGTTTAGAATTATACCTTAGATGTACCAAAATGATACCAGTAAGCTAGGGTCAGCCCACTGTCTTCAGAAACTATTAACAGTTGGTACTTACCCACTCCCTTTTCTACCTGTTTGGTCTACTTTGGAATATGGGTGAAATCTATTTCTGTGTCTAAATTTGAGCTGGAGGAACAGGATTGAGTATGTTGACGAAACATATTCATTTCTTTTTTCCACTATGATGCTGGTGCCTAATATCACTGCCTGAAATATGTCAGTTACTAGTTTGCGTTTGTAAGGTTTGGCATGTTGCAGACAAACTGCTTTGTTAATCCCATCCTGCCTTCTACCAACATCCTTTTTTCACTCTCAGTCCTGATTTAGCTCAGATTTCCCTTTCTTTAAGATTTTGAGAGTCCCTAAAGAGGCAAGAGGATGACTCTACAACCTACAATCCTATGATTTTGATTCTAATTCTTGGCAAGATGCTAGATCTGTCTACTGAAAAGGTGGTTCCAAAGAAAGAGAAGTGACAATCTTTAGAGGAATCATGGGTGCCTAATGAGTCATTTTGGATCAACCCCGTTCCCCTCCGATAGGGTTACAAGACCTCTAGATACAGAGGAGATGGAGTGGTGTAAAGCAGCCTGGACTAGGAGTTAGGAAGTCCATCTTCAAATCCTTCATTTTATCATTTTCTTTTCAAACCTTTACTATTGAGAGTATTACAGATATCTGCCTTCCCTCCTCCCAATTGCGCCCCTCCCCTCCACCCGGTTCCCATGCTGCCTTGCCCCAGGCCTTCACCATCCTATTGTCTGTATTCATAGGTAATGTATATAAGATCTTTGGTTAATCTCCCACCCTGCTCCCTGCGCCCCATTCCTTCTGATATTTGTCAGTCTGTTCCATGTTTCCATGCCTCTGATTCTATTTTATTCATTAGTTTATTTTGTTCATTAGATTCCATGTTCATTTATTTTGATTTTTAGATTCAATTGTTGATAGATAGGTATTTATTGTCATTTTATTGTTCATATTTTTATCTCCTCTTCTTCTCCTCCTTCCTCCTCCTCTCCTCCTCCTCCTCTTCTTCTTCTTCTTCTTCTTCTTCTTCTTCTTCTTCTTCTTCTTCTTCTTCTTCTTCTTCTTCTCCCCCTTCTTCTTCCTTTTCTTCTTCATCTTCCTCTTCTTAAAGAATACCATTCAACATTTCATGTAATACTAGTTTGGTGGTGATGAAATCCTTTAACTTTTTTTTGTCTGTAAAGCTCTTTATCTGACTTTCAACTCTAAATAATAGCTTTGTTGGGTAAAGTAATCTGGATTGTAGGTCCTTGCTATTCATTACTTTGAATATATCTTGCCACTCCCTTTGGTCTAGAAAGTTTCTGTTGAGAAATCAGCTGATAGTCTTATGGGCACTCTCTTATAGATAATTAACTGCTTTTCTCTTGCTGCTTTTAAGATTCTCTTGTTGTCATTAATCCTTGGCATTTTCATTATGATGTGTCTTGGTGTGGGCCTCTTTGGGTTCTACTTGTTTGAGATTCTGTGCTTCCTGGACTTGTAAGTTTATTTCTTTCACCAAGTAGGGGAGGTTTCCTGTAATTATGTCTTCAAATAGGTTTTTAATATCTTGTTCTTTCTCTTCTCCTTCTGATACCTCCATAATGCAAATGTTGGTACCCTTGAAGTTGCCCCAGAGGCTCTTTACACTATTTTCATAGTTTTGTATTCTTTTTTCTTTTATGCTCTTTGGATTGGGTGCTTTTTGCATCCTCATATTCCAAATCATTGATTTGATACTCAGAATCCTCTACTCTACTGTAGAATTCCTGTAAATTATTCTTTATTTCAGTTAATATATGCTTAATTTCTGACTGGTCCTTTTTTATGTCTTGGAAATACTCACTAATCTCTTGAAGCTCTCATCAAGTGCCTTGAGCAACCTTATAATCATTGTTTTGGACTCTGTATCTAGTAGTTTGCTTGCTTCCATTATATTTAGATCTTTCTCTGGAGATTTCTTCTGTTTTTTCTTTTGTGACATGTTTATTTGTCTCCACATTTTGATTGCTTCCCTGTGTTTGTTTATATGTATTAGGTATAGCTGCAATGTCTCCTGGAATTGGTAGAGTGACCTTGTATAGTAGGTGTCCTGTAGGGCCCAGCAGCTCAGCCTTGCCACTTACCTGAGCTAGGCACTCTAGGTGCGCCGCTGTGTGGGCTATGTGCACAGTCTTGTAGTTGAGCCTTGATTGCTGTTGGCGTCACTGGGAGGAGTTGACCTCCAGGCCAATTGGCTTGAGAACCAGCTGAGATTACAGTCAAAGAGCTGCTGTGCAGGAGACACCCCTCTGGAGCAGGACTTGCTTCACTAGGCTTTGGTATTCACTGAGTCTGCTGCTTTAGTGTGTCACTTGTAGATGTGTAGAGTTGTAGTCTGTTATGATCTGAAGCTACCCACTGGGTGCACTGGCTCTGGGGCTTCCCAGGAGGTGCAAAGTCAGCCACTGTCTGGAGCCACCTGGCAGGAGCTACAGAGAGATCTGCACATGGCTGCTACTTTTATTGGGTATGGACTTGCCCACAAAGGCCAAGCTATGAAGCTAGTGCTGGGTCTTGGGCCTCTTTTTGATAGGTATGGGGCATACTGATGCCAGCTGCTGCTTTAAGAAATTTTAGGAAAGTCAGAAGCCTGAGCCAAGACAGGCCATTCATTTGGAAAAACCATTGCAAACAGCTTGAGTGGGGCTGCAAATTGAATGGGTTGGGGCCTCAGGGAATCACCAGGGTGGAGCAAATAGTGTGAGCCAAGCTGATGGAAACCTAGATATGGCTGCCACAGTGGAGGTCCCAGCACAGGAACAATGATACCTGCAAGCACCCCTGTCTGGGAGAAAGCTGCCCCTGAGTTCTTGTTCCAATGCCAGATAATCCAGTTCCTCCCAGAATGCCCTAGATTCCTTTCAAGCTGCTGCCTCAGTGCTAGAGTCCAGAGAGATCAAGCCTGAGTACCTCTGTGTGCTGGCCCTTTAAGAGGAACTGCTTGGGACTCCCACAGCCTTCTGCCACACAGCCACAATCCCTGTTGTATTTTTCAGCCTGAAGTTGTGGGGTTTCTCTTTCCAGCTCTGGTACCCTGGCCTGGTGGTCTGGTGTGGGTCTGTGACCCCTTGCTCCTCATGTGAGACCTCTGCAGCCATGATATCCCTCACGATTAATAAACACCTCACGTGGGTGTTGGACCAGCCCATTCTGTGCCTCCGCTCTCCCTACCAGTCTCTGTGCTGTGTTCTTTACTTCTCTAGTTGTAGGACTTCCATTAAGCCAGATTTCAGTAAGTTCTGAATGATGGTAGTTCTGTATTTTAGTTGTAATTTTGATGTGGTTGTGGGAGGCAGTGTGTATGGGCAATTACCTACACTGCCATCTTAGTTCTCCCTTCTTGTCATTTTCTAACCACATACCTTCTGTGAGCTTTATTTTCCTCATCTATAAAACAGGGATAATATTAGCTTCTGGAACAAGGTAAGATATGCATTAACAATACTTTTAAGGATTTGTTTGAGGGTTAAAAGAGAACCTTAAATAGATTAGGATATGGTCAAGCAAATAATTCAATATGTGTGGGTAATGACCACACACACAGAAAAAGATAAATACAAATAAAAATGCAATTTTAGACTGGAATAACAAAAAGGTATTATAATGTCTTATAAGAAGTAGATGAAGATACCAGGAATATTTAGTTTGGAGACAGGCAAAGCTTAGGTAGGGGTTGGGGAGCATCAAACCTGCTACCAAATAGTGCAAAGGTTGGCAAAGGAAATCCCTACGCTGAATTTGGGTGAGTACTTGTTTTTGTAGAGTCTGAATTAAAAATTTTCTCCCCATTTTTAAATAGTAAAAAAAAAATATATCAAAGGAAGATTGCATGAAATTCAAATTTTATTATCATAAGCAAAATTTTGTCAAAACACAGTGGCTCTATTCATTCACATGTTATCCATGCCTGCTCTTTGTTACAGTGGTAGAGCTGAGTAGTCATGACAGAGATAGTATGTCCTGAAAACCCTAAAATATCTACTCTCTGCCACTTCACAGAAAAGGTAGTAGCAACTATTACCCCAGCCTTGGGAATAGCACCTGCCTACTCCTTTAGGAAACCGTCCCTGGTCCCATGAGCATATGGTCCCAAGATGAGAGCTATTACACTTATTAGGTTACTTTTCAAATATTACATTGAAATTGCCTGATTGTTCCAGCACATCAGGTACTTACTGGAAAAAGGCATTTTCCAGGAATATAACAACATAAGGTCTTTGATGTCAAGGACTGTATCTTTTTCACTGTGGTATCCTCAGCACAGAACGCAGAGCCTTGAAGATAATAATAATACTCTAGGCCAAGTACTATCATCAACTCTTTCCAGGTATCAGCTCACTTCATGGTCACAGCAACCCTATGAGACAGGTTCTGTCACTCACCCAAACATACAGATAAAGCAACTGAAACACGGAAATGTTAAGTAACTTGCCCAAGATTTACTGGTGTGTAAGGGACAGTGTTGGTCATGAAACCAGGAAGTCTGGACTCAGTCTGTGTTTGAAACTGCTACACTTCTTATTTAATAATAAACTTGTGTATTTTATCCATGGCTTGATTGTAAACTCTCTGAGGGCAGTAATCAGAATGTACACTATTTTACTTTTCCACAGAGAGTCTAGCACATGATTTTATGATACAGTTAAAGAATGAGCACTTGAGTTGGAGTTAGGGGACCTGATTTCTAGGCCATTGTTCTGGCTCTGAGCTGCTGGGTTATTTTAGGATACTTCTTTTTTTTTCTTTTATTGATTAAGGTATTACATATGTGTCCTTATCTCCCCATTGCACCCCCCACCTCTCCATTCATGCCCTCACCCCTCTGGTGTCTCTGTCCATTGGTTAGGCTCATATGCATGCATACAAGTCTTTTGGTTGATCTCTCCTCCTTATCACCACCTCCCTTACCTTCCTTCTGAGGCTGGATGGTCTGATCTATGCTTCTCTGTCTCTGGATCTGTTTTTGTTCATCAGTTTATGTTGTTCATTTTATTCCACAAATGAGTGAGATCATGTGATATTTGTCTTTCTCTGACTGGCTTATTTCGCTTAGCATAATGCTCTCCAGTTCCATCCACGCTGTTGCAAATGGTAAGAATTCCTTTTTTTTTAGGTTACTTCTGTGACACTTGCTGAGTCTCAGGAGTGACTTTGGGTCTTAACTTTTTGAGGGGTGTATTAGTTTCCTAGGCTGCCATAATAAAGTACCACAAATTAGGTGACTTAAAACAGCAGCAATTTATTCTTTCACAGTTCTGGAAACTAGAAGTCTGAAATCACAGGGTAGGCCATGCTCCCCTTCAGGGTGCCAGGAGAAGAGCCTTCTTTGCCTCTTGCAGCTCCTGATGATACCAGGTGTGCCTTGGCTTGTGGCAATGTAATTTCCATCTCTGCCTCTGTCTTTACATGGTCTTCTCCGTGTTCAGATCTCTCCTGTCTCTTATAAGGACACTTATTATTAGATTTAGGGTCCACTCTAAATCCAGGATGATCTCGTATTGAGATCCTTAATTACATCTGCAAAACCCTATTTTCTGAGAAGATTACATTCACAGGGATAGGACTCAAATATACTTTTTTAGGGGTCACTATTTACCCCACTATAATGGGTAATAGCCTCTTTGAGAATTGATAGATGTAATAGACTTTCACAAAAGATAAAAATTAAATAGATATTTTAATACTCAGATAATAAACTTTTATCTATTATTGTAGAAATTTTTGGAACTCAACTGAAGTTCAATCATAGGCCCAAAGTTAAGAGCTCTACATATTCTCTGAGGGCTCTTCCAACTTAAAAATTCTGAGTTAGTTCATATTCTATGAATGTATTTCATTTTTGGATAAAACATGCCCTTTGTTCCTCAGATTCTTTTACAGTTGTGAGGTGGGTCTAACCTACTTCATGTGGAAGATTGAAACAGATCTTCCATGAATCATGTGACATCCTAGAAGAAAGTCCCAGGTCTTCTTAAGTTCTTCTGATACATTTTGCAGACAGATTACTCAAGACATCATTTTCACCATGTAAAAACCCAGTTGTGGAGCTGGCCAGGTAGCACAGTTGGTTAGAGCATCATCCTGATACACCGAGGTTGTGGGTTCGATCCCTGGTCAGAGCACATACAATAATAAACCAATGAATGCATAAATAAGTGGAACAACAAAACAATTGATTTTTCTCTCTTTCTCTCTCAAATCAATCAATAAATTTAAAAATGCAGTTGTGGGTTTCCTTATAGAATTGCAACAACTCAAGGTAGCATGAGTGGTTGATTTAAACAATTATATCATTTCAGATTTTTTCTTCCTCATATGCTCTTTCTAATGTTTTCATGTGAAGACCAGGTTTTAGGGAGGTCAAGAGTCCAATTGATCATCAAATAGCGGGTTGATTTCTGTGAGTGTTTATAAACAAAGTCATATGTCTAGTGAGTCATTTATGTGCTGGAACAATCAGAACTGATGGTGGATCAAACTCTAAGTGACTTCATTAGAAATGATTAAGCAATATAATTCTGTTCTTAATGATAATTTTAGTGTCTGGTTTCAAATAATTATAATAGCTCTATATGTAAATCAATGCTTTTAAGACAGGTTTTCCTTCAGAGGTCAACAAACTATATCCCATGGACCAAATCTGGCCTGTTTCCTGTTTTTATGAATAAAGTTTAGCTGGAATACTGCTATGCTCATGCACTGATGTATTATCTACAGCTATTTTTGCACTTTGACAGAGAAAAGTAGTTGTAGCAGTGACCATATGGTCCCCATATTCTAAAATATGTAGTCTCTGGCCCTTTATAAAAAAAAAAGTTTGCTAATCCTCACTCTACACTATAGATAGCAACACATACAGCTAAAAAGTGTGAAAGAGGAATGCATTTCCTTTTATAGAAATAATCTACAGATCATGAACAAATATATTTTTATTAGCTAGAGATCAGCAAAAATATTCAGCTGAGTAAGAGAGTCTATAGAACTTCAGCGGACAATGCAGATTTATTTGTGATAGTTAATATAATATATTCTGAATAGTTGAGGATGACATGTAGGGTCCAATGTGTGATTCACTTAAATAATTTTGTATTTATGCATAAAAACAAAAAATAAACCCAACACTTGAAATCATCCATTCTCATATGTACAGCATTCAGTTTTGCTTACATTTTGGGGGTAAGGGTGGTAAAGTTAATTTTACCTCTATGTTTTTATTGCTGATAATCATGAATTAAAAAAAAAAGAACTTATAAGTGGTATCATGTAAATATTTATAATTGACTTTGTCCTTTACAAATATACATTGAATAAAACCCTTATTGAAATGAAATTGAAAATGAAATCTACCTAGAATACTCGCTTACTTTAGCTTTCTACCCCATTTTTTGTCAACCTCACTAAACATTATTCCCTCTTGAAAATTAATTTGCTATTTTTAGATGTCAAGAAGTCAATTTTCCAGATGTTTCATGTTTAATTTGTCCTAAATTTTTCAATAAAACTTAAGTTTTTTAAAGACTGTATGGAAGAGGCTACTTAACAGGCTTCTAGACCAAATAGCATGATCAATTAACTATGTATCAGTTTCATCTAAGTCTGCTTCCTTTTCCTCTGTATTAGGACTGAAGCTCCTTTTATATTTTGGGAAGAGGTTCAAGCAGTTCCCTGCATATATGATGACTACATTTTCTGAATCAACAATTGGAATGTATAAGTGCCCTTAAGATGTTTAGGCACATAGTCTGATATTGGGTCAAAATATTTAAAACCAAAAATGCAGTGGGAAATGACCTACTTATTTTTCTCAGACCACATTTTTCTTAAATTGACCCAATGACTGAAATATTCTGGGAATGCATTTGCTCTTCTACAATAAATTAGCTCAGATGCTCCTTACCATTAGTATATTGAATTAACAGAGTTACTTTTATTTCTAAGCCTCATTCTATTGTCTGGTATGATTAATGTAAAATGCAAAAAATATTGAGTGGTATAATTAATATAATGATAGTAACGCACGTAGATCCTTTTCTTTTGGATAGTTACTGTTCTAAAGTGCAACCAGGATGCAGAAAGTTCACTATGTTGGTACAATAGTGCCTGTGGGCAGGTGTCCAGCCAGTCTTCCACAGGAGAGGTAATTAAGAGACAATGGTACAGAAATGCATGTTATAGCGCACACGAATGCTCCCATGCATTGACCTTGGAGCTCCTAGCAACTTACAGAATGACATAGTTTTCAAAATTACAATTCCTCCCAGGTTCTAGAGGGAAGCACATATAAAATTCTTCAGATTTGACACCATTTCAGGGAGGTAAAATATCTAGTTTTGGCAAAGCTGCCCTCTCCTTGGAGAACTGCTAAGAGGAATTTCAGAGGCTTCAAAAATGCAGGACATATAGAAACATTGTGAAAACTGCCAGAAGGAAGCAATTTTCTATTTTGTGCCAAGATTTGCAATAACAGGAAAATGGAGAGTGAAAGAAATGAGATGGGAAGTCCACAGACGGGGAGTAGCCGTAGTTCATGCAGATGATTATAGGGTGGCTGATGACTTTTCAGCGGCCCTCTTGGCAGCATGCTTCTCAATCATAATCTAATCTTAATCAAAAAGTTAAGAAGGAGAAGAGTGTGAGTTTGATAACATTAGAACCGACAGCAATGTGGCAACTGTGGGAATCCTCTTGGTCAGAAAAATTAGGATGAGATTAAGTAAGAAGTATTTAAAGAGACCCCAAACTCAGTGAACAAAATAGTGCTCCATAAAAATAAAAAAAATAACCCAGAGAACCAATACTTCTTGCTCAGAAATATTATCAACCGCCTTAAGCATCGAGGTGAATGCAGTCTGTGTGTATGCACGTGTGTGTCTAAGCAATAACTAAACCGGCCTTTGTGTGTGTCTATGTGCAGGTTATTTTGGGATCAGTTAAGTGAAAATAAATAACGTCTCATGTGTAGAATCCCCTCTATGTGCTTCCTTTTCAAAATATTGATTTCCTTTTATTCCATTCAAAAGGGAAACCCATGAGGAGTGGGGAGAGGAGGGCACTGTCTCTTTATGAATACTAATAAGGAATCAAGGAAGACAGTGGCACTTCAAGTTTCATCTTTCCATTTCCTAGAGGCGCAAACTCTGCAAGTTGTCACCATGGTGTATTCGGTGCCTTTTGAAGCACTAGACTCCTCCAGAGAGAATGTCAGCCCCAGCCCTGGGCAGTTTTGACAAACAGAGTATATATTGATACATGATAAAGTATGCTAGAAATCACCCCAGTGCTAAAGGCTACTATAGTTTTAATATCATCATTTGAATTAACAAGCATTCTGTGGAGAAATAATGAGCTTTCATTATTCAGAACATCATCCTTACCCGGGGAACTCAGAAACCATTAGCTCTTGAGAACTTAATGAAAAGATGATAAAGAATGTTTTAGATAAAAGTTTGAACGGGCACACTTGATAACGGAGGTAAAATATTAATGTTTGCTTGGATGATGTATTACGGTTGCTGAGTGAGGTTCGTGGCAGTGGTGGAAGCCAAGTGGGCAGTGAGCTGGCCCAGCGAACGGTGCTGGCTGCCACCCTGGGCAGCTGTGCTCCGGAGGTCACCGCGCTCACAGCAGGGCGAGGCTCCCTTAGCCTCACAGAAGAGAACTGGAGGTAGGCAGTTAAGAGGGAACAGAGAAAGATAAAGTGTGCTCAACAGGTATTGCTGTACATGTCCAGAATTGGCATCTCAAATCATTTTTATAGTCTCTAATGCATAACCTAAGTAACTAAGTTTGTATGATAAATATTTTGTTTTCCTTGTTCTAGTCTGATCAAAAGATGAGGGTATTTTACATTACTATTCCCGTTTTGAATTTTATAATATAAACTGCACTGGGTAGGGCAAGAAAAAAAAACAGGTAAAAAACAAGTGAAAAGAGATCACATTTTAGTGCTAGGATGCCTTTGTGAACTATCTGTGAGCTGATTCTTGATCAGTGTAAACATAGAATAAAAATAATGCTAGTCACAGAACACCTGGGAAATGCAAAAAGTAGAAGGTAGCAAAACATCATTCATTTTCCCACCATACAAAAGTAAACCCTGGATCACTTGGGGGTATTTACTTTCAGCGCTTGAGCAGTATGTACAATGTTTATTTGCAATGACATATAGCACATGCAGGATATATATGTTGTAATACTTAAAGCATTTTATTTAATTACAAGATGAACACATGATGATTATCTAAAACTGGAAGATACTGAAGATTATTAAAGCTTTGGTGTTCATGAGAATCACCCTGGAGAGCTTATTAAAAGCATAGTCTTCTGGACCCCATCTCAGCACTACTGAATAAAATATCTAGCAGAGGCAGTCTCCAGGGTAGGGCTGTCCAGGTTACCGTCTTGGTTCCATCTCTCAACAGTATGTAGCCTTGAGCATATTATTTTACCTCTTTATGCTGTAATTCTCTCATTGGTAAATTAAGGATAAAAAGGGTACATACCTTAGGGCTGTTATAAGGATCAAAAGGCATAATGCCAATAAAGTATTAGTATATAGAATATTGGTTGATACATAGTGTGAAATCCAATGTTAGCAATTAATATTATTATTAATATCATTAATATTATAACCCTTATCTACAGTTACAACAAGCTCTCCAGATGATTTGAATGGATCCTAAGAATCATCTTGTACATTAGTCTTCTTTCCTATATATTTAAGAATTGATTAGTATTGTATTATTGTGAATATGATAGATCAGTGTTCAAAATCCTTTCCAACATTTTTCTTCTGTGCATTTTTGTACATATCTTTGAATCTCTTGCATCTAAGGTTCTGAGTACAATTTAGGGTCCAGAAAGTAAATCAATTAGATGCACTTACCTAAGATTTAGAAGGTGAAAGTGAGGCAGAGGCTATTTCTGCTATTCAATTTTCCTAGCAAGCATAGGTGGGTGGGAAATTGGTGTTTCTGCTGCAGCATCAGTGTTGAACTGCAGAGTTGGGGAGTGAGTGGAGAGGAGGTGCATTTTGCTGGTAGAAGTCATGGCTGACTTCTTGGTTGGGGTGTTGGGGGTGAAGTTCAAAAGGTGACAGCTTCCTTGTTTGGCAGGAGGCTTCCTCAATTACAAAAGAGGCTCCTTTGGTGACTGAGTGTTGTAACTTTGGGAGTCAGTCCTGAAACCTAACTTAGAGACTGTTTTCTTGGCCTTCCCAGCAATCCAGTTTTACATTACATTTAAAACTTGTAATAAACATGCTTCTGCTAAACTAGCTAAAGTAGATTTTGTTCTTTGCAACAATATCATTTAATATAGTTTTAAAATCATAATTAAGTAGAAATATCCTCAAGTCTTAGAAAGAAGATGATAATAGAGAGATTTGTGTCAGATAAAATATATCATAGGCCAGTTTATTGGTCTTTATGAATTACACTAGAGGCCCGGTGCATGAAAATTCATGCACTGGAGGGAGGGTCCCTCAGTCTGGCTTGCCCCCTCTCACAGTCTGGAAACCCTCAGGGTTGGGAGGCGACCTGGCCATCAGGGGAAGGTAGTGCCCCATCAAACCTCGGCTGCTGCCACTGCCAGCAGCACAAGCCTCGGCCGGCCCTGGCTATCTGACCTTGGGTGTTCCTGGGCAGCTGGGCGCTGCCATCCAAAGTTTTCCTGTGCCTTGGGCTGGCCCTGGGCGTCTAGGCAGCCACCATCCAAAGTTTTCCAGTGCCTCAGGCTGGCCCTGGGTGGCTGGGGGGCTGAGGTGACTAGGGGACTCTGGAGGCAGGTGTGCGGACCCAGACTTGCCGCATGCCTGCCGCCCCTGTAGGGCTGA
Organism: Corynorhinus townsendii; assembly: GCA_026230045.1. Lineage (NCBI taxonomy): Eukaryota > Metazoa > Chordata > Mammalia > Chiroptera > Vespertilionidae > Corynorhinus > Corynorhinus townsendii. The sequence continues at coordinate 134,595,880 of JAPDVU010000002.1, read as the reverse complement.
GGGGACTGGGCGCTGCCATCTTGTGGCTGTGGGCGCCACCATCTTTGAGGGCAGGTAATTAATTAGCATATTCCCTCCTTATTGTCTGTGGGCACCTCCATCTTTGCGATGACGTGAGGGTCAATTAGCACATTCCCTCTTTATTAGATAGGATATAAAACCATACTTATGTTTCTCAATGCAATCATGTATTGCTTAATGATGGAGATATTTTCTGAGAAATGGGTGGTTAGGGGATTTCATCACTGTGTGAACATCAGAGACTGCATCTACACAAACCTAGATGATGTAGTCTACTGCACACTTGGCTATATGGTATAGCCTATTGCTCCTAGGCTACAAACCCGTGCAGCATGCTACTATACTGAATACTATAGGCAATTGTAACACAATGTAAGTATTTCTGTATCTAATCGTAGAAAAGGTGCAGTAAAAATACAGTATCCTATATAATAAAAGCCTAATATACAAATTGTCCCCTCAAGCAGGCATTCGACTGGGGAGTTTGACTGCTTGCTATGACGTGCACTAACCACCATGGGGCAGCATGAAACATGGCAGGTGTTGGCGACATGATGCCGACAGCAGGCGGCAGTGGAGGTGCTGCTGGCCCCGATGGGATCTGATGAGAGCGGGACCATGGCAGGATGGTGAAGCAGGTGAGTGGGCAGCGCCAGGCCAAGGTGGGTGTGAGTTGGGGTCTGATAGCCCCACTGATCGCCTTGCAGATGGAGGCTCTCAGGTGCTGAAGGTGCTGGTGGAGCAGGTGAGGGGGTGGTGCCTGGCCAAGGCAGGGTGCCAGGCCGGGCTGCAGGGCTGCAAGGCTAGGGGCATGAGCTGGGGTCTGATCTCCACAGGCCACCCTGAGGGACCTCTAGTAAAAGATAAAAATGGTTCACCTGTATATGAATGGAGCTTGCTGGACTAGAAGTTGCTCTGGAGAAGTCAGTGCAACCAATGTATGTGTCCTTGACAGGAATCAAACCTGTGATACTTTGGTCTGAGGTCAATGCCCTAACCACTGAGAAAAACCAGCCAGGGCTAAATTTAATGTGTTTTAACTTTTTGATTCTTTCATAATAACATTTAGCTCAAAACACAAATATGTACAAGCTATACAAAGTATTTTTTTCTTTATATCCTTACTAGAGGCCCAGTGCATGAAATTCATGCACGGATAGGGTCCCTAGCAGCTGCTGGCTGCCAGCTGGGGCCTTACTTTGTTCCGCGCTGCCCTCTGGTGGTCAGCGCACATCATAGTGAGCGATTGAACTCCTGGTTGGTCAAACTCCTGAGGGGACCCTTTGCATATTAGGCATACACACACACACACACACACACACATATATATGTATAGATTCTATAAGCATTTTTCTATTTTTAATTTTTTTACTTTTTAAACATTTTTGTTAAAAACTAGGACACAGCCCTGGCTAGTGTTGCTAAGTAGTTAGAGAGGCAGCCCATGAACCAAAGGGTCTCAGGTTCAATTTGTAGTCAAGAGCACATACCTGGGTTTCAGGTTAGCTCCCCATCCCCAGTGAGGTGCATGTGGGAGGCAACCAGTCGATGCATTTCTCTCACATCAATGCTTTTCTCTCTCTCTCTCTCTCTCTCTCTCTCTCTCTCTTTCTCTCTTACTCTCTCTTTCCCCTTACCTTCCTCCCTTTCACTCTGTCTGAAAAGCAATGGAAAAAATATCCTCAGGTGAAGATTAACAAAAACAAAACAAAACAAAGCAAAAAAAAAAAAAAAAACCCACACAAAAATTAAGACACAAAGATATACACTAGCCTAGGCCCACACAGGGCCAGGATCATCAGCATCCCTGTCTCCCACCTCCACATCCTGTCCCAGTGGAAGGTGTTCAGGGCAGTACCACACACGGAGCTGCCATCTATGATAGCAGTGCCTTCCTCTGGAACTCCCCCTGAAGGACCTGCCTGAGGCTCTTCTTGAGGAGGTGTCATACTTTTCAGAAAAATGTCCATGGTGGTTTGCTTGGTTTACATCTTTTGTCATCATGGATTTGGTTGTAAGTAGATTATGTACTGTAATAATTCCTCTCTATTAAGGAAAATCTCTATGTATGTATATCCTTGCTTTCTCTGTGTATCTAAATTTTCTTTTTTTTATAAGGACATTAATCGTACTGAATTAGGGTCCACCTATATGATCTCATTTAACCTTCTTCACCTCTTTAAAGATCTGTCTTCAAAATACAGTTACATTCTTAGCTACCAGAAGTTAGGGCTTCAACCTATAATTAGGAGGGAACATAATTTAGCCCATAACACAGTTGAATCCTAAGATCATATACAATTGATATACAACTGATTCCTAGAATCTTGAAAGAAATAGCAATTATTATAAGGACAATGGAGTGATTTGAGAATAAACAATCAATGGGTTGCCCATGGTTCAGCTCAGGAATCAAAGCAGCACTGCCTGATTCCCAACTCCCAAAGATAGTGGGAAGATGATTCACCTTCTACTGCATGCTCTCATCTAAGAACCAAGGTCCAGCCATAGTGCTTTAAATCTATTGAGAATGCCAAGCCATTTTCCAAAAATTTTTTTTTTTGTTACCTGAAATGGGCATATTTATATTTCTCTGAGACTTGAAGCTGATCACTTTCCCTAGTTCTGTATTATTTTTCTATAAGTCTCTTGTTGGTATTTTTCTGTTTTCTCATTTTCATAAAAAGACAAATCTTGTCAGACATAAAATCTTACTTTATCCCTACTCTCCCACCACCCCAAAGTATCATCCATTCTGAGTTGACTCAGTTTCCTAGAATGCACTGTACCTGGTAAGGACTACATCTCCCAGGTTGTAATGTATCTCTGCTGGTCTTCCCAACTGCCTGCACCATTTTTGTTTTGTCTGTCTTTTAGTTACATTCTCTAAATCGATGTACAATGTGTAAAGGCAGAAATATAATCTGAAATGAAATAAAAAAAGGCTGTATTCAGATTTCTTTCCTTCAGCCCTAAATGCCAGAATACAGTAGAACATTGTTTATAGAATTTTGAAAGAGAGGAAAAGAAAAAGCCCTATGACCCTTAAATTTATACCCATGCAAAGCTTCATTTAATGGGTGAAAGGCAACAAAAAGAACCTCTATTATAGGGCAGTTTATTGGTCTTTACTAATTACACAAAACCATAACTTAGCTTTTTCTATGTACATTTTAAAGATGCAGAGAAAAAAGTCATTACCCAAAAATGTTGTTTTCAAATTCTGCAGCCGAGGAACAGTTTGTCCCTGCAGTGCCTCACCCAACTGTTCTTTCTCTGCTTCTGATGCTGTAATTTCCCAGCATCAGAAATGCTTCTTTAGCCACATCTTCACCCACTGTTCTAAATTCTTGACTTCTTTGTTGACCACTTAAAATAAGAAATAATGCTGTTATATGCCAGCATTTACTAACAATGACCAAACTTTTCACACGGCTGATACAAAAAGTGCTCTTTTTGCCCTGCATGGAAGCAGTATCACCAAGACTAGTATAAAAGACATTTCATTGCCAAGTTTCTTGGATATTAATTTTTTTCATCTTTTAAATGTATATAGTCATGTGCTACATAACGACATATTGGCCAATGATGGACCGCATGTATAACAGTAGCCCCATAAGATCATAATGGTGTTGAAAAATTCCTATCACCTAGTGACATTATAGCCATCTTAACATTGTAGCACACACATAACTCATGTGTTTGTGGTGAAACTGGTGTAAACACACCTACTGTGTCGCCAGTTGTATAAAAGTATAGCACATGCAATTATGTACAGTACATAATACTTGATAATAATAATAAACATGTTACTGGTTTATGTATTTACTGTACTATACTTTTATCATTCTTTAGCGTATACTCTTTCTTTAAAAAAAAAAGTTTGCTGTAAAATAGTGTGCCATATTTCCCTAGCCTCATACATCTCATGTTTACTGTGTCTCTTGATTGCACCATTTTATCTTATGCTTTGATTTAATCTCATGTTGTTTTGCTCATCATGGCCATTAAGTGTACAAAATCCACTAATAATGTGGCCAGTAAGAGGCCATGTCAAGTGATTGACCTGGAAACAAAATTAAAAATTATTAAGGACTAGGAAGATGAAAAATTAGTCATGGTCATTGCTTGCCAGTCAGGCATGTGCCATTCTACCATAATTACAATCTTGAAGAACAAAAATGAAGTGATGAGTTGTTAAAGAATCTGCTTCACTGAAGGAAGCAAGACTAACAAAAAATAGAGAAGGGCTTATATCAGACATGGAGAAATGTCTAATGACCTGCAATGAAGATCAGACATAGGAGTGTATTCCTCTCAGCATCATGATGATCAGGGCCAAAGATAAAAGTTTGTTTGTTTGTGATGTTGAAAAAAAAAAAAAAAGGCTAGACCCAATTATGATGGTGAATTTATTGCTAGCCTAGGTGGTTTAAAGGATTCAAGAATCATTATTTATGACATAATATGAAAGTGAGTGGTGAGTCTTTGAATGCTAATGTAAAGGCAGCTGAAGAATTTTTGGAAACTCTAGATAAGTTGATTGTGGAGATAAATTACTTGCCAGAGCAAATATTCAATATGTATGGAATGCCCCTATTTTGGAAACAGGTGCCTGAAAAGATTTTCATCCATAAGGAGGCCAAATCAATGCCAGGTTTCAAGACTTTCAAGGATAAGATAACAGTCTTGCTTGGGGGGCAATGTTGCAGGTTATAAGTTGAAACCCTTTATGATCCTGCACATTGAGAACCCTGGAGCCTTTAAACTTATCAACAAGTATACAATGCCAATGTACTATAGGAGAAACAAGAATTTATAGGTGACCCAGCTCCTCTTCCATAATGCCCTCCTGAATTGTCTTGCCAGTGAAATGGAGAAATACTGTTTGGATTCACATAACTTTTGAGATTTTGCTTGTTGTCACCCTAGCCAGTTTGGCTCAGTGATCTTAGACTTCCATTCTCCAGAACTGTGAAAAAAGAAATTTCTGTTGTTTAAACCATGCTGTCTATGGTATTTTGTTACAGTAGCCAAAACAAACTAATAAGAACATTATTTTGAATATTGTCTTATTTGGCTTTATTTATGTACTAGAGTCCTGGTGCACAAATTTGTGCACAGGTGGAGTCTTTCGGCTTGGCTGGCGATTGAGGCCTACCGGCGGACTGGCCAGCTTGGGGGAGGGACCCTGGGAGGTTGGCTGGCCAGCCCCCCGATCGGGGACTAGGGGGGCCATGGGAAGTTGGCCAGCTGGCCCCCTGATTGGGGCCGATGGAGGGCCGGCTGGCTGGGGGGAGGGGCTGTGGGAGGTTGGCTGTGGGAATACACTGACCACCAGGAGGCAGCTCCTGCATTGAGCTTCTGCCCCCTGATGGTCAGTGCGCATCATAGTGACTGGTCAACCAGTTGTCCCAGTTGTTCTGGTCTTTCAGTCGTAATGGTTGCTTAGGCTTTTATATATATAGACTAGAGGCCTGATGCACAAAATTCACACACCAGAGGGGTGGTCCCTCAGCTCAGCCTGCTCCCTCTTGCAGTCCAGGACACCTTGGGGGATGTCTGACTGCCAGCGTAGGCCCACTACCTGCCGCAGTTGAACATGCCCCTTGCAGTCCAGGACCCCTCACTCTTTAACACCTGCCTGCTCGCTGCTCCTTACCACTTGGCTCGCTACTCCTTACCACTGCCATGGAGGCGGGAGGGGCTGCTGCACTCACCAGCTGTGAGCCTGGCTTCTGGATGAGCGGTGCTCCCCCTGACCACCAGGGGGCAGCTCCTGCATTGAGCATCAGCCCCCTGGTGGTCAGTGTGCATCATAGCAACCAGTAGTTCTGGTTGTTCCACCTTAAAGGTCGCTTAGGCTTTTATTATATAGATTTTATTGGGAACCTAGAAAAACTGGTTTAAGGGCTAAATAGGTGGCATTTAAAATTTTAAATTATAAAATGTTTTCAGCAAACAAAAATCATAATGAACACCAAGGTACTCATCACCCAGTTTAAAAAATAAACCATTATAGGTTCAATGACAGTCCCTGTCCCCTGTTCTCCTCCCTCCCCAACTGAGATCACTAATTTCCTGAATTTGGTGTCTACCATCTTTATACATATTACTAGAGGCCCAGTGCACAAATTCATGCATGAGGGTGAGAGGGTGCCTCAGCCTAGCCTGCATCCTCTCGCAATTCAGGACCCCCTGGCCTGCAGAGATGGCCTAAACTGGCTGTGGGATATCCCCCAAGGGATATAGCAGTGCACCAAATGGCAGGCAGCCAGGGAGGAGCCTGAGCCAGGGCTAGGCACTACACTGCTCATGCTCATCCCAACCCACTGAGCCTGCCACTGCGGCTTGTTAGCACTGCCATGGAGGTGGGAGAGGCTTCCGCTGCCATACCTGTGCTCACCAGCCTAGAGCCTGGCTTCTGGCTGAGTGACGCTCCCCCTGTGGGAGCTCACTGACAACCAGGGGGCAGCTCCTGCATTCAGCGTCTGCCCCCTGGTGGTCAGTGCACATCATTCCAGTCATTTGGTCATAATGGTCACTTAGTCTTTTATACATATATATAGACTAGAGGCCCGGTGCACAAAATTCATGCATGGGGGGGTGTCTCTCAGCCCAGCCTGCACCCTCTCCAATCTGGGACCCCTCGAGGGATGTCTGACTGCCCATTTAGTCCTGATCCCAGTAGAATGGGGCCTAAATGGGCAGTTGGACTTTCCTCTCACAATCCAGGACTGCTGGCTCCCAACCCCTCGCTTGCCTGCCTTCCTGATTGCCCCTAACCGCTTCTGCCTGCCAGCCTGATCATCCCCTAACCACTCCCCTGCCAGCCCAATTGCCCCTAACTGCTCTCCCCTGCAGGCCTGGTCACCCCTAACTGCCCTCCCCTGCAGGCCTGGTCCCCCCTAACTGCTCTTCCTTGCAGGCCCGGTCGCCCCCAACTTCCCTCCTCTGCTGGCCTGGTCACCCCTAACTGCCCTCCCCTGCAGGCTTGATTGCCCCCAACTTCCCTCCCTTGCAGGCCTGGTCCCTCCCAACTGTCCTCCCCTGCTGGCCTGATCACCCACAGCTGCCCTCCCTTGCAGACCTGGTCCCCCACTGCTGGCCATCTTGTGGGGCAATCTTGTGTTCACATGGGGGCAGCCATCTTGTGTGTTGGAGTGATGGTCAATTTGCATATTACTCTTTCATTAAATAGGATAGAGGCCTGGTGCATGGGTGGGGGCTGGCTGGTTTGCCCTGAAGGTTGTCCCGAATCAGGGTGGGGGTTCCTTTGGGGCGTGGGGTGGCCTGGGTGAGGAGTCTGTGGTGGTTTGCAGGCTGGCCATGCCCCCTGGCGACCCAAGTGGAAGCCCTGGGATCTGGGATTTATTTACCTTCTATAATTGAAACTTTGTAGCCTTGAGTGGAGGCCTGGGCTGGCCAGGAAGTTTGGCTTCCTCCATTGCCAGGGAAACTTAAGCCTCCTGCTCTCTCCAGCTCTGTGGCTGCCGCCATTTTTGTTGGGATTTATTTATCTTCCATAATTGAAACTTTGTAGCCTTGAGTGGAGTCCACGGCCAGCCAGGGTGTGTGGGAAACTTGGCTTCTTCCATTGCAGGGGAAACCCAAGCCTCCTGCTCTCTCCATGGCCACAGCCAGCTTGGTTGGGTTAATTTGTATACTCACTCCTGATTGGCTGGTGTGCGTGGCTTGTGGGTATAGTGGAGGTATGGTCAATTTGCATATTACTCTTTTATTAGATAGGATTATATTTCTATAATATGTATTTTTTTAAACTTTATTTTTACTGTTGACACTATTACAAGTGTCCCCATTTCCAGCCCCTTTGCCTACCTCCACCCAGCCCACACCCAGTGCTCTTTTATATGACAGTAGGACCTTATTAAACCATTGATAGGTTCTGGGACTTTACACAAGAATTAAGTTCCTGTGGCATCTCATCAACGTTATAACCAAAGAACATTGAACAGAATGATGTTATTTGAGGACCTGCTGTATTTTTCACTTTTATATAAAGTCTAGAGGCCCTATGCATGAAATTTGTGCAAGGGGCTTGGCTCTCGCAGCCATGGTTGCCTTGGCTGGCCCTGGCTTCATCCAGAAGGTCATCTGGATGGTTGTTCTACTGTTTGGTCTAATTAGCATATTAGCTCTTTATTATATAGGATTATTGAACTGTTTTTTTGTCCTTCCACCTTCCTTTTTTTTTTCTCAACTTTATGTTCTGGGGTTTATTCATGCTGGTATAGATAAGTAGATAGAAGGTTTTATCTGCTTTTTAAATTTTTTTATGAATACATCACTTTCTACACATTATATATTTGCTGGAGTTTAGCATGTTTTAGTTTTTTATTATTTAGCAATGCTGCTAGGACAATCCTTGACTAGGGTTTCTCCAGGTTTGGAGTTGCTGAGTCACAGTTGTGTGTAGTTTCAAATTTGCTACATGTAGCCCAAAATTTTCTCCAAATTGCGTGTATCAACTCATGTTTTCATCAGCTGGGTCTGAGAGCTCCTGTCATCTCCTACACTTGCCAACACAATGTGTTGTCAGAATTGGAAAATTCTCATCAATCTTATGGGTATGAAATCTCACAGTTTTAGTTTTTATATTTATAAATTATTCCTGAGATTGAACACTTTAAAAAATGTTTTTGACAATTTGAATTTCATCTTCCATGAAGTCTGTTTACATACTTCATCCATTTTTCTATTGGTTTGTCTTTTTAAAACACTTTGTAGAATGTTTTAGTCCTTTCAGAGAGCTGTAACAAAATATCATAGTACAGGTGGTTTATAAACAACAGAAGTTTAATTCTCATAGCTATGAAGGCTGGGAAGTCCAAGATCAAGTTGCTGGCACATTTGGTGTCTGGTGAGAGTCGTCTTCTTGGTTGATGGAGAACCATCTTCTTACTTAGTCCTCACAGTGGCAGAGGGCTGAAGGATCTCTCCGGGGTCTCTTTATAAGGGTGCTACTCCCATTCACGAGGGCTCCATCCTCATCACCTAATCAAACCCAAAGAAGAGTCTATATTTTAGCTTATATGTGAGTATTACTGAAGAGTCACGTGAATCTAAAATACATTATTCTTCACAATGATATTTTAAGCAGGTTTATAATTATTAATGAATATGTGTTAATTGATAGCATTTCTTACTTTATATTAAATCAAGTTGCATATTTAGTCCACTCTTAAGAATACATTTTCAATTAAGTTACCCAATTTATGATTGTCAGATGAACTTTCTCTGGCTCAGAAGGAAGTTTATTCATATTTTAAATAGTTAGCAATAAGACTATTAGCAAACAATTTTTATTATTAAAAAAGTTAAAATTGTAAAACAACTCAAACTATAATATTTAAATTCATTGATTTTATAGTTAATTTTATTTTTAAAAATTTTACTATTATTTTAATAACAATAATTCTTCCTTATTAACTCATTTTTTTGTTTATTATTGCTAATCCTCACCCAAGGATATTTTTTCCATTAACTTTTAGAGTGAGTGGGAGGGAGGGAGAGGGAGAGAGAGAGAGAAAAATATTGATACGAAAGAGACAGATTGATTGGCTGCCTCCTGCAGGTGCCCCGACCGGGGCAGGAATTAAACCTGCGACCATTAGGTGCACAGGCCGGTGCTCTAACCATCGAGCAACACTGGCTAAGGCTTAACTCGCTTTTTTATAGTTTAATGCAAAGTGTTTCAAAAGTCAGTTTGTATTTGAAAAATTCAGATTTTTCTTGGCACCAGGGCATGCAGAAAGGCTGCTCTACAACAGATTTTATCTCGCTATATAAATATAACTTTGTGGGAAAGTTTTCAGTCCAAAATTGATTTCTTGAATATCCTTAAAGTGTATATCATGTTTCAAATAAAATATAAATTGTTTAAAGAATTATGAATTCTCTTGGATTGGGTAAATTTTATTCACTGAAAAAAATATATGTAGTAGATTTTTTTAGGCATATAGCCTACCTGCTATGGACATGCACTTTGGTGGGTATGATGGTGGTGAGGATTATGGAAGGGAACAGAGATCGAGATCTTGAGAGAGCAAAAGATGGAGCAAGTCAGGAGAGAGAGAGAGAGAGAGAGAGAGAGAGAGAGAGAGAGAGAGAGAGAGAGAGAGAGAGAGAGAAAGAGAATAGGCAGACTGGCTTGAAGTAGAACACCAACAGGTTTGAGGTGTTGAGAGAAATGGTAGTCGCCACTCTTGAAAATTCCATCTGGGTGGTTTCTTACGTGTCTGCAATAAAACTCTTGCACAATAAATGAAGAGAAATATATAAAAGTTTAAATTTTATTGGGTGTAAAGCTCTTAAAGAACTGTTGCTCACCACGAATCTAAGGATGACTGAGTTAGAGTGAATGAACCCCTGCTAACAGAGTGTTAGCCCCGCTGTTTCCTTCCCTACACTACAGCACCATGCTGTCTCCTTGACGACATTCCCTTGCCATGATGGACCACAAGCAGCTGAAGCAGAAATTGACCTGCCTAGACACGGAAGAAAAGATTGTGTTAGGACCTAAACATAAACTTCATACAGTATGAAAGGCTATCCACTGGAGATGGGAATGATAGAATTTGGCAAACAAATGGGAATACACTTTCACATAAACACTCTTGTCAGTGCTGCTTGCTAACAGATGCATTTAGGTAAATGCTGTTACCTCAGAAGTGTTATCTTCTGGGATCCTTATCATAATTTTATTTTAAATCTGAACAGCTGTTGTTTAACTACCACAGACCACAATTTATCTACAGCTTGGGGCCATAAAGTTAGCTTTAATGCACTCTGCGTCTCCCCCCACCCCTGTATTTGATTTAATTTCCATGCATCTGACACTCACATGCTATATACTATTTGCATATTTCAATATGTACTTTTGTAAACCTCATAAGTACTCAGGTGCTAAAAGTGGAAGAATAAATAAAAATGGAAGTTCCCAATGAGAAATTATAAAAGAACGGAAGAACAGCTCTCAGGTCTTACTTGTAAAATCTTCTGAACAATAATAGCTCCTTCAGGACAACAAAGCAGGTTTTCCTAAGGTGGTTGGTTTATGGTGATTGTAGAAAAACGGATGTTTGCTTTGGCAGTGAAACACAGCACACGTATGTGAATTGAGCCCTAGGGTTTCCACACAGTAACAGAGAGGGAACTTCGTCTCTACTTAAAAAAATCAACAAATGTGGCCACTTCCATAACCTGAATGCTTTCTAAAATAAATATGCATGGTTTTTCATTCATGGGGTTTTCAAAAATGGGATTGTAGTTCCAAACAAAATAAAGCTCTGGGAAGATAGGAAGGGAATAATAAGTCTCTCTTGGGGAAAGGTTGACAAAGGTCTCTCAGGGTTAGTGTGGTATTTAGCAAAGGAGCTTTTCGAGCAGGGGCCTGAGCTAACCTAGGGCTTCAGCAGCAACTAGATGGAAATCCGCTTTGGTCAGGGTTAGATGGGCCTTAGACTGTCCCCCAGTCTTAAATTAACTACAGCATCTGAGAACTTCCACACACAGGTTGGAAAACTCAAAAACCTTTTTCTCTTCTCAGCTCTGTTAGCCTGGTTTTCAGAGACTCCTGCAAATCAGGACCCCATGCTTTCATCTCTTCTCCCACTCTCTGAGGTAACAGCAACCTGTTGGCACTGAGGGTGGCTTTCAGTTATTCAGGGAGACCTGGAGGCCACAGCACTTTTTGAATCCTTGCTTGTTGTAATCAAGTTACAGAAGGAAGTGAGATGTGATCCTTATTACAACAGAATGAGGCAGGCTCTGGGCTCAGTGATTCAACGTACTGATTTACTTAGTAGTTTTCTGTCAGCCAATGGTTAGCGCTGAAAGGATGATTTCAAAGGGGCCCTAACACCTAGTAGTAAAATCTGTAAGTGCAGGAAAAGCATCCTTACTGACAAGATTCACCATAAGAGCAAGATAGTCATACACCTGCCCTAAAGGTGAAACCCAAAAGGGGAATCATGGTATATAGCGTTTGTTTTTTTTTCTTTCCTGCCCCACTATTGCTCATGGAAACGGAAATAGTTCAGTTAGAAACAAAGTAACAGAGAAAGGCGGGAAAGATTTGCAGGGCCTATTTGGGGAATTTAATTTTGCATTATGCCGATGATGTCATTATCATAAAGTTTGAACACTGAGTACGTTTTCACTTTAGCCTTTCATTACTTGTGCTTCCAGTAAGTCCTAGAATTGGAAATAACTGAAAATGGGACTAGACATTTTAAGGGGAGTTGTTTGGTACCCTGGTTTCATGAGATGCTTTGACTCTGTGAAAATTCTGAGCTGATTTTCAAACCAAAGAGTGCGATAAGCTACAGTAATCACCACCGGCACTTGCCCAGCACCTTTCATTTGAGGGTTTCAAAGAGCCTGACAAGCGTTAATTAAGGAAGCCTCACAATGCCCAGTGGGATGGAGGAGAGGTAATCCCAGCACTTTGGGAGGGAATGCAAGAGCTTCTCTCTTTGCTGCCTTCTCTTCTGAACAGCTCTCAGGTACTTGACACAGAAAGGCATGGGACCAAAGGAAAGGGCTGGGCGAGGAGAAGGCCATTTCTCCTGCATCTTTAAAGGAATGTGGGCTACTTTCTTGGGAGAGATGTGACTGGACTATGGTGACATCTCTCCTCTTACCCAAGGCCCAAGAAGGTTATCAGCCAGCAAGGGGAATATATTGTTATGTTATTTTATTTGTAACAGATGGAATCTAGCACAGCTACAGGAGCATGGTCCCCAGAAAGAAGCTGACCTTCAGTATGGAAGTAAGGGGGAGGGAAGGCACCTACTGCTGAGTCACTCACACTAGATGGTTCCTGCTGTGCTGTCCATGCTCTCCTTCAGTCTCCCAGTTGACTGTGGCCTCAAACTAATCCTCTTTTTCTCAAGCCACTTCACATTGGATCATAGCTTTGAGGACTGTGACTGGAGATGCTTATCTGACCAATGTGGAATTGAGATGAATCATTTTTCTAAATTTATTTTAGTCCACTGATAGTTGTTTTTTATTTATTTTTAAAATATATTTTATTGACTTTTTACAGAGAGAAAGGGAGAGGGATAGAGAGTTAGAAACACCGATGAGAAAGAAACATTGATCAGCTGCCTCCTGCACACCCCCCTACAGGGGATGTGCCCACAACCAAGGTACATGCGCTTGACTGGAATCGAACCTGGAACCTTTCAGTCAGCAGGCTGACACTCTATTCACTGAGCCAAACCAGTTAGTGCTGATAATTGTTTTTTAAATAAAAGCTTTTAAAAGACTACTTAAAAGTAGACAACATATTGCCTTTCTAATTTGTCTATAAGGTACGGAAGTCAGCAAGCATTTCATCCTAGGAAGAAAATATTCATATGGGTTAAGTACATTTGTTTTCTTTTTAATGTGACTTGTATTGCATATATGTTCAATGAAATTATTATTGGAGAGACTATGCTTTTAACTCAGGATTTAAACATTGTCATTGTTATTTTTCTTAGCATGCAGAGAATCTTAAGAATATAGAGACATTAGGGGAGAGAGAAAGTAGGACAGAGAAAAAGAGAATGAGAATGGGAATTTTTGATTGCAGAAGATGAACTATACTGGATATTAATGCATCAATTTTAGTATTATTAGAGACTGCTAAGGATCAAACCACAATTAATTTGGCTGTGAGGATTAGGGAAACTTTCATGACAGCTGAAATGAATAGGCCTGCTATATTGAGAATTTTTTGGTGTATAAGTAGTATATTTTGGAAGTAACCCTTTGTTTTCTCATAGACCATATTCAATCATATATTTAATATCCTATGTTTTACCTGAATGTATATCTCCTAAGAAACTTTCATGGATCTAACCTGTGGACAGGGTGTATATTTTTGGGTGTTTGTACACGATTTCAAATACAAATTCCTTCACTTACTCATCCACTATAGATGGAATGGAGTATACAAAGATTTGTGGGCCACAGGCACAGTCAAGAACTGTAAAGGGCCTGGAAACAACCTCTTAACTCTGCAAGTTTAGCCTGCCACAATTTCACAGATGCTGGCAGAAGACATGAGCCTATTGGGTAAAAAACAAAGGATCTCAGGCCCTTGCTGGTATGGTCAGGTTGAGCATCGACCTATGAACCAGGAGGTCATGGTTTGATTCCTGGTCAGAGCACATGCCCAGTTTGTGGGCTTGATCCCCAGTATGGAATGTGTACGAGGCAGCCATTCAATGACTCTCTCACCATAGATATTTCTATCTCTCTCCCCTTCTCCCTTCCTCTCTGAAATAAATAAAAATGTATTTATAAAACAAAATAAAAAAACACACACAAAGGATTTCCTTAGTTATAGCCTTAGCAACAGCCAGAATTTACGCTGTTTCTCTGAACCCTCATTCTCACAGGGTAATGTGAAGAGGGCCAGGTGATACCTGTTTATGCCATAGGTTGCATGATAGAAGATGAACCCTGAGATTTTTTCTCAGAAGCAGTAAGCCTGCCTGCCCTTTGTTCTGGAGGGAGACCTTCTCTTTATACTGGACTGTAAACAAACCTGTACCTTGCTCCAAAGGGAGACACTACCCTATTTTCTAAAGCTGTTCAATATACAAACATCCTGGAACAAAAAACACTCAAGTGCATGTACACATAAGGAACTGTTTGACATTGAAATTGGGACCCAAAAGAACTGTTGGCCCAGAAAGAAACTCACTACAGACTGACTCATTTGTCTCTCAGCATAACCATTATTGCTTGTCTCATTTTCGGTTCTTTTAAGTGTATTTCTAGTATCACATGATCTCACTCATCTAGGGGAAATAATGAACAACATAAACTGATGAACAAAAACAGACCTGGAGACAGGGAAGCATCGATCATACTGTCAAACCTCAGAGGGAAGGGTGGGGATAAGGTGGAAAGATCAACCAAAGGACTTGTATGCATGCATATAAGCCTAACCAATGGTCACGGACAACAGGGGGGTGGGGGCATGCGTGGGGAGGGGTTTGGGATGGGAATTGGGGGATGAGGACAAATATGTGATACCTTAATCAATAAAGAAATTAAAAGAAAACAAAACACTCAAGTGCAGAAATAACAGACACCCATAAAAATTGTTTTCTAATAATATCCACCCCTTGTTTCTACACCATCCCAGCTTTTGCTGTAGAGCGTGCCACTATGATTAATCTGAGCAACAGAGCTGGGACTAAGTACATTTAATTTATCTCATATAGCATATAAATTCAAACTATTATCAGCAGCACTCCACTCTGTCAACAGGATTTCCTGGCATCAGGATGAGGACAGCTTGTAGTATTGATCCCATGACTTCAAGGGTCCTAGACTTAACTAGCTGAACAAACCCTATGAATTATTAAGATTTACATTAGAAAGCCAGGTAGATTTCTCCTTTAGTTTCCATTTTGGTTTTTTTCTCCTCTGCCCAAGAGAATAATCTAGGTACAGTAGGCTGTATTAGTAATAGCACACTTTACTTGGTCTGCAAGGAGGAAGCCTACAGAAATTATATTATCCATATCAACACTGGCCAGTGAGTTGTGCTGACCTAAATGTCTTCCAAGGCCAAGATGGTGGTGGTGAGCATCTTAGCTAAAGTCAGAGTCAAGGTTTGTATCACCTTTTCTAATTGGAAGACTTACTGTAGGGATAACTGCCTGAAGAGTAAGCATAAATAACAGGTCAGTACTCCCTCTGGAATGCTTCCCTGAGTAATCCCTCATGGGCCCATTAGAAGAGATTTATACAATCACCTGGAAGCTACATGATGTATTGGTGGCATTTGCTTAACCACCTGACAGTTTCTTATGATCCCCAACCCACCTCAACCTTTACAGCTAGGGTGTAGGTTACCATGTTTTCAGGAGGGAGGCAAGTTAATACTGGCTTCCACATATGGTATCACTGGAAATAAGCATTAAGCAATTTTGGGGACCCCAAAGGGTGCCAGTAAGGGAAAAAATAAAAAAGCATCATGCTTAGGAATTGTTGGGGTGGAATCCTGAATTCTCAAAATAGATCTATATAATATCCTGCATCTTTTACCTGATTTGCTCAGGAAGCATCTGAGAAAAGATAATCCTTTTCTGCGACCAACTACATTTAGTGACTAAACTGCCTCACTAAGGTATGTGGAAGATGAGTCAAATGTATTATTTATTTATAAATTTATAAAAATAGTTTTATTGAGATATAATTTGCACACCATAGAATTTACCCACTCAAGATGTCCAATTCAATGGTTTTTAATATATTCACAGATATGTGCAACTATGATCACAGTTAGTTTTAGAACATTCTTATCACCTCAAAAATAAATCCTGTATCATTTAGTATTCCCTCCCCAACTAGTCCCCTCCTCCCTAACTTCCAGCCCTAAACAGCCACAAATTACTTTCTGTCTTTACAGGTTTACATATTCTTGACATTTGATATAAACAAAATCATATAGAGGCCTGGTGCACGAAATTTGTGCATGGTAGATCCCTAGTCCTGGCCAGCGATCAGGGCTGATCTGTGAGGTGACTAGCAGGGCAACCAGGGGTCCCCGCTGGCACCCGCATTGGCCAGCCTGGGGTTGGCTGGGGGCAGCTCCTGTGTGGAGCATCTGCCCCTGGTGGTCAGTGTGCAACATAGTGACTGGTCATTCTGCCGTTCAGTCTATTTGCATATTAGGCTTTTATTATATAGGATTCTCTTTTGTGAGTGGTTTCTTTCACTTAGCATTATGTTTTAAAGGTTCATCCATGCGAACACAACTGGGATTCACTGTTGCTCAACTATCTGTGAATCAGGCCCAGGTCCAAGGGTTCCATTGAGCATCAGCTTTGCTTCAGGCAACCAAGAGAGGAATAAAATTTACTCCACAGGGATAGCTGCCATTTTCAGGTATTTATGGCCACAGTAGTTGCAAGTTTTCCTCCTTTTATGCACAATATAAGGGGATGTCTCTGTGATGGTTGTCTGACAGAAGACAGTACCTTTTGTACCATCCAGGATGACTTTTAGTATTAGTTAAAACAGTGTGGCCCTAGCCTACTTTGCTCAGTGATTAGAGCATCAGCCTTTAGACTGAAGGGTCCCAGGTTTGATTCAGGTCAAGAGCACATACCTTGATTGCAGACTCAATCATTGGCCCTGATCAACGTGTCTCTCTTACATCGATGTTTCTCTCTCTCTGTCTCTCTCCCTCCCTTGTACTCTGTCTCACACAAAAAAAATCAATGGAAAAAATATCCTCATATCCTCGAGTGAGGATTAATAAAACAACAACAACCCAACCCAAAACCCCCAAACAAATAAACAAAAACAAATAGTGGGGCAGACTTGAGCCTGACTACCAGATTGGAATTTTCCTTCCCAGAGGAGAGTTAGCAATAATCAAGTCATTGTTCAGCTGCCTATCTTGGAATCTGATTCTTGGGACTGGGCCTGTAACTATTGGGTTGAGGGGTTGGGGGCAATTCCTCCTCATTAACAGGCAATAAAATAGAGTACCATTTCTTGCCTGGTTAACCATAAAATTGGGTCAACATATTTACTGCCGATTTCCATGGACTTCCCTCTATTGCCATCAATTATCCCTCAAGGCCCTCCTTCCTCTTCTTCCAAAAAGCCATATATCTGTCAATATTCAATCTTTGTTTCCAAAACAGTCACAAACTGAAGGGTCTGAAATTTAACTCTACTTGCAAGCTACCAAGTTAGCCTGTGTATTAATTATCAATTGCTCAGTAACAATAGTACCACAAAATTAGTGACTTAAAACAAAGCACAGCCATTCTTTCAAAGATTCTATGGGTCACAAGTTTAGTCATGGCTTACCTGGGTCCTCTGCAAGGCTGCATTCAAGATACTAGCCAGAACTGGGTTCTTACTTAAGCTCGACTGTAAAAGAATCTGTTTCCATGCTCAGTTGTTGGCAGAGTTCAGTTTCTTGCAGGCTGTGGACTGAGAATCCCATTTCTTGCCATTTCTCAGCTGGAGAACTTCAGTTCCCTGCTATGTGGACCTTTCCAAATGAGCATTTGTTTCCTCAGGGTAGCAAGGGAGTATCTTGTATGATATACATTACAAACATATGTAATATAATCACATCCATGTAATCACATCCATCCTTTGCTATACAATCTTGGTTATAAGCAAGTCACAGTTCTTAACCTCACCCAAGGGGAGGACATCATAGGGCATTAATATAAAATTTGGTGACTACAGAGGCCACTTTAGAGTCTTTCTATCTGCCATAATTTAATGGATGTTGACAAAAGACATGAGACTCCTGGGTCAGAGAAAAGAGACTTTATTTTTCACAGTAATAATAATTGCTAGAATATCAGCATTTGTGCCAGGTCTCTGAGCCCCAGTTCGCAAAGGACAATGTGAAGAGGGCCAGATGGAACCTGTACATCTGTTACAGGAGTGTGTTACAGGAGAAAAACTCTGAGCTTAGGAAACCTGAATCTTTTTTTTTTTTTTTTTGGTTAATCCTCATCTAAGGATATTTCCCCCCCCAATGATTAAAAACAACAACAGATATTTTTATTTATTTGAGAAAGGAAGGGAGATCTGGAAACATCAATTATGAGAGAATTCACTCATCACCTGCACACCCCGCACTGAGGATTGAATGCACAATCCGGGCATATGCCCTGACAGAATTGAACCATGGCCTCCTGGCTCATAGGTTGATGCTCAACCATTGACCCATGCCAGCCAGGCTACATTGATTTTTAGAGGGACAGGAAGGGAGGGAAGAGGGGAGAGAGGGAGTGTGAAAGATATAGGTGAGGGGCTATATATTTATTGCCATTTTATTGTTCCTATTTTTATCTCTCCTCCTCCTCTCTTCTTCTTCTTCTTCTTCTTCTTCTTCTTCTTCTTCTTCTTCTTCTTCTTCTTCTTCTTCTTCTTCTTCTTCTCTTCTTCTTCTTCTTCTTCTTCTTCTTCTTCTTCTTCTTCTTCTTCTTCTTCTTCTTCTGCTTCTTCTTCTCCTCCTCCTCCTCCTCCTTCTCCTTTTCCTCCTCCTCCTCTTTCTTCCTTCCCTCCTCCCTTCTTTCCTTCTTTCCTGCCTGCCTGCCTTTCTCTTGCTGCTTTTAATATTCTCTGTCTTTAATCTTTGTCATTTTAATAATGATGTGATCCTTTTTGGGTTCCTCTTGTTTGGGACTCTCTATGCTCCCTGGATTTGTAAGTCTATTCCTTTTACCAGGTAGGGGAGGTTTTCTGTCATTATTACTTCAAATAGGTTTTTAATATCTTGCTCTCTCTCTTCTCCTTCTGGCACCCCCATAATATGAATGTTGGTAAACTTTCAGTTGTCCCAGAGGCTCCTTATACTATCTTCATATTTTTGGATTATTTTTTCATTTTGTTCTTCTGATTGGGTGTTTTTTGCTTCCTCATATTCCAAGCCGTCTTGGGCCTCTTATTAATAGGTATGGGGTATGCTGTACCATGCTGTTTGCTTCAGATATTTTAGGAAAGTCTGAACCTGAGCCAGGACAGGCAATTCATATGGAAAAACTGCTGCAAACAGCTTTGGTGGGCTGCAAATTAGATGGGGTAGGGTCTTAAGGGTCTAAATTAGAGTGGAGTGAACAGTGTGAGCCAAGCTGATGGAAACACAGATATGGCTGCCAGTCAGCTCTGCTATGGGGGAAGTCTCAGCACAAGAACAATGATTCTTGTTAGCACCCTGTTTAGGAGAGAGCTGTCCCAAGTTCTTGCTCTGATGCCAGAAAGTTATTCCCTGTATTTTCCTTGCTCTCCCTGAGTTGTTGCTCCAGAGCTGGAGCTTAGAAGGAGTAGGACCATGCAAGTCCATGTGCTGACCCTTTAAGAGGGACTACCTGGGTCTTTAGCAGCCTCTATGTCACTCAGCCACAATCCCTCCTGGTTTTTACAACCCAAAGTTATGGGGACTTCTCTTCCCAGCTCTGGAACACGGGGCTGAGGGTGTGATGTGTGGCTGGGGCCCTTTGCTCTTCACAGGAGGCCTCCACTACCAAGATATTCCTCCTAATTAAAAAAATGGCACACGGTGTTGGACCAGCCGTTTTGTGCCTCTGCCCCTCCTACCAGTCTCCGTGTGCTTTTTTCTTTAAGTTTATAGTTGTAGGAATTATCTACTTGTAGGTTCTGAATGATTGTTATTCTATATTTTAGTTGTAATTTAGATGTGGCTGTGGGAGGTGGCAAGTACCAGCACTTAACCTACTCCACCATCTTGGTTCTCCCTGCTTCCTTATTTTTCAAATTCATGATTTGATTTCCTGCTTCATCTACTCCACTGTTGATTCCTTGCAATGTATTCTTCATTTCAGTTAGTGTATTCTTTATTTCTGATTGGTTCTTTTTTCATGGTTTCCGTGTCCTTTTTTTATGTTGTTAAAGTTTTCACTAAGTTCTTTGAGCATCCTTATCACCATTGTTTTGAACTCTGTATCTGGTAGTTTGCTTGTCTCCATTTCATTTTTTCCCCTGGAGATTTTTCCTATTATTTCACTTGGGACCTGTTTCTTTGTCTCCTAATTTTGGCTGCTTTCCTGTGTTTGTTTCTATGTATTATGTAGAATTGTTATGTATCCCAGTGTTGGCAGAATGACCTTATGTAGTAGGTGTCTTATAGGGCCAGTGGCATAGCCTCCTCAGTCACCTGAATTGGGTGCTCCAGGTGCACCCCCTGTATGGGTTGTGTGCACTCACCTGTTGTAACTGAGCTTTAATTACTGTTGACACATCACTGGGAGGGATTGACCCCCACACTGATCAGCTGTGAGGACCAGTCTGGGGCTTCAGTGAGGTTTTGGTGCCCACTGAGTTTGTCACTTGACTGTGTTGTTCTTGAAAGTGGTTGCGTTATAATCAGCGTGGTCTCACACTGTTTAGTGGGTACACTGACTCTGGGACCTCCTGGGAAGTACAGGCTTGCTCTGCTTGGGGCCACCTGGCATGAGCTGTAGCTGGCTGTAAATGGCTGTTACTTGTGCTGGGGTTGGAAGATCCTGCGAGATGCCAAGCTGAGAATTGAGGCCAGCTGCCACTAGTGTTGGGTCTGGGGCCACCTAGCAAGAGGTATAGGGTGTGCAGAGGCCAGATATTGCTCATTTTAGAGACTTTATTAAAGTTTAGAGAATGAGCCAAGAGAGGCCATTTGTATGGAAAATCCACTAAAAATGGCTTGGGTGAGCTTGGGTGGAGCAGGGTCTCAGGGAAACATTAGGGTGGGCATACAATATTAGCTAGGTTGATGGAGACTCAGATGTGGTGCCCACCTGCCAGCTCTGTGGGGGAGAGCTCAGCAAAGGATCAATGGCCTCTGCCAGCACTTTTGTCTGGGAGAAAGCTGCCCCTCCAGCCCTTATTCTGAAGCCAGACAATTTAGTTCCTTCCAATATGTCCCTGGTGCCTACTGAGTTGTTCTCCCAGTGCTGGAGCTCAGAGGATGTGAATCCAAGTCAGTCAATGCACGGGCCCTTTAAGATTTACACCTGAGACTCCAGCTGCCCTCCATTTCACAGCCAGAAATTATGGTGACTTCTTTTCTCCCAGAGCCCTGACCTACAGTACTGCGGATACAATAATTGAAGATGGTTAAAGTAATGGCGTTTTGAGGTGATTTTTTACACAGCAATAGATAACTCATACACATGGGTTGTTGGTTTTCCTTTTCAGACTCTGCTGTTTGCTTTGGAGAAATGTGTGCTATTGGGTTTGCATGAGATCTGTAGTCAAGAGCTTGACCTTCATTTCATTTGTCATCTCTTCTTTACATTGAGGGTTGGCTTTTATTGTTTATTTTTTAAAAATCTTAAATATATTAAAGAAAGAGTTTAAAGCTACTTGTCTGTTTCTCACTCTACCTATTGCCTATTGTAATTCTTTCCTGCCATTATAAAAATAAAAGTATAAGTTCTGACTTGTGCATTTCATTTCTTATATACCTCCAGGGAGCTCCTGCTTTATACACTTGAGACAATAATTTGTGAGAAATCTAACAAACTCTTGCCCAGTGACTTAGTAAAAGAATCAACCAACTTTGTGCTGATTCTTCTTTGACCCAGCGTCCTCCTTTCTCAGTAGTAGTCTTACGTGTTCAATCCAAGTGGTAGTATGTGTGGGTTCTGGCATCAGATTGTCTGTGTTTTTACCTATTCTACTACTGTGTGATCCTAGAAACTAGCCTCCCTAAAACTTATTTCCCTAATCTCTAAACACTTTACAGTATTGAGAATTAATCCTGCAGTATTGTAAGGATGATGAAATAAAATAATTAATGCTAACTGTTTAATATAGTACCTGTCAGGTGGTAAGCTTTCAATAAATGCTAACTATGTAAAACATATTTATTGGATACCTAGTAATTGCCCAACATCATGATAGGTTATGAGGATACTAATATGAATGTAATTTGGTTCTTTTTCTCAAGGAAGCGACAGTCTTGCTAATAAAGTAGTAATTAATAGTTGTATACTAACATTATTGTTTATAAACATTTTCATGTGCTTTATTTATATGATCCTGATAAAATCACTTATGAAGTATTATTATTTCTGAGTTCCTACTTTGGTTTCTTGCCTGGTATTGATAGGGGGACTTATAATCTAATAGATTGAGCACCTGAATTAATCTAAAAAATAATCATATTATTTTAAATCTTAGAACACATATACTTATGTGAATAGGGAGTTAAGTTTTTCTTGAAGTTTCCTTTCCAAGGCCTGTGCAAAGTGATTGAGTAAATGACTCAGCTGTGAATCCAGTAAGCAGAACCGATAAGCAGGGTCAGACCGACCCACCAGGAGTCAAAACATCATCTCATCAACATCATCTAATTGCTTGATGACTAATTACAATAGCTGGCATCTGCGGACCCCCAGGCCTACATGTAGCTGCAATCCTCATCCTAACCCCTTCCCTAACTAATATCTGATATTAGTTAGAGAAGGGGAGTAGAATGAAAAGGCAAATGAGAAAGTGGGTGAGATACAGGCTGAAATAAGACCTGGTAATCATGGAGAGGGAGGTAGGGAAGGAATTAGCCTTTACAGCTTTTATCAAGAATTGTAGGGAGAAATTGGCATGAGAACTCAAGTGAGTTGCTCTGGCATAAATAACAAAGCTACTAGGCAAATCCCTTCCCTACAGACCCGTTCAATTTGCCTGGCAGATAGATTTTAGAAAATAAAACTGACCATCATCCTTCCCAAAACAAAAAATATGAGCAATGCTTTCCCCTGTGTAGGCCACAAGATATAGCTCTTCAGACCAGACAAGTAAACAAAAAAAACCCAACAAAACCGAAACAAAAGCACCCCTCCCCCCATGATATGCACTCTTGTTATGCAGACACAGCCGAGAGGGTGTCAGGCAGGACACAAGAGAGGGCTGGCCAGTTTCTAGGAGCTCCTTGTCAGAGCTGGCAGCTCAGGTGCTGTGACTCATTTCACTGGTGTTAATCTGTGATGCCAGCGGTGTTGTCAGATGTATTTTATTAGTGTTTTTCCCTTATTAAATATGGAAATCATGTCAAAGGTAAATGTCAAGGGGCTATAAAATTACCCTTCTTATCTTCTGTACATTTATCAGTTGATAAATGGAAAGACACTGCTGCCAAAATAACTGAATGAATAATTTACAAATGACTGATGCATCTTGTATGTTGTTTCAGGCACAAAACAGTAGGACATCAATAATCAAAAGAAGTGGGATTCATTTAAAAGTGTTTTGCCATTGATATTTTTATCTAAATGTTGCAGTCTAGACATCTATGGCTGGAGAAACATCACTTATGTCATTTCAGTCCTTACCTGTTTTAGGGTAGAAATGTAGGGGAGTAGGGGAATCCCTCTTTGACCTCAGAGTCCCTCTTCTTTGGTAATAAGCATTGTTAACATGGTTAACATTGATATAGGGAGGCTGGATCCAAACAACCCCTTTCCTCCCATGGATCTTCCTGGGATATTTATTTATTTATTTTTAATTATTATTTATTTTTGTTAATCCTCACTGGAGGATATATTTCCATTGATTTTTAGAGAGAGTGGAAGGAAGGGAGAGACACAGAGAGAGAAACATCAATGTGAGAGAGACACATTGATTGGTTGCCTCCACACGCATCCTGACCAGGGCTGGGGATTGAGCCTGCAACTGAGGTACCAGGACCCTTCAGTCCGCAGGCAGACACTCTATCCACTGAGCAAAACCCGCCAGGGCTTCCTGGGATATTTAGATCAGGAAAGTAAAAACATCTTATTTTGATTTAAAAAGGGGTTGCACATCAACCCTGAATTTTAACCTTGCCTAGAGGTCATTTCCCCCTTTAATTTACATGAAAGCAGTGTTATCTTTCAAATGTTGTCTCTTGAGCCAACTTTTCTGCAATGCATGTAAAATTCTATGACGTCACAGTTTGGTCATCTACAGGCTTCTTTAATGGGCTGGTAGAGAAGGGACAGAGCTCAATTCTGTTGGTTCTGCTCCCCAGGGTTTAACCGCCACTCAGAAAGAAGCCTGGTAGCTGGCCTTGCTGCTGCAACAGGCAAAGGGGAAAAAAAAACAAAAAAAAAAAAACGCAGGCAGAGGACAATTCCTGGAGAAATTTGCCTGTATTGTAGGTCTCAACCTGGATCTAATTTCTCTCTCTCTTCCCCGCCCCCGAAAGGTTAAGCAGCCATTTATTTTGGGACACAGACTAACAAAAGGGAAAAGGCCACACAATTAACGTCATGATTTATGCTGCCATGACTCTTGAACGGTGGCCACTTGATTATTTTTAAATATTTCCTCCTGTGGCTTTACCCCAAGCCTAGAGATCTGCTTTCTGCCAGCCCACTGTCACTGCGGCCTTGCCTCAGGTCCCCAAGCCCCACTGCCTGTTAGTAAGAGCAGCCTCCGCGGAGCAGCACATCTTCCCAACCTGGTAATTGGCTGGCTCTCCCGGGCCGGAGCGGCCAGGCCCACTCTGCGCAGGAGGGAGCGCAGGCCTCCTTGGGCCCTGGACGGCCCACGGGTTAGCAGCTGCTCCAGGGGAAGGAACCGCTGTGACTAAATGTGGTGCCCTCCCTCGCAGGGCACCGAGCTGATGTGCGGCATGGGCCCAGGCCCTGGAACTTCACAGACACTGCAGCAGAAGGCACAGGCTCTCCTGTTTGGGCATTTATTACCTGGAGCGAAATGCGCAGAGAGGATGGTAATGAAGTACTTGACTAATTTAGTGTGATCCAGCTGGCTGAGCCAGAGGGGCTGGCTGCCCAGGAGCCGGGAAGCGAAAGAACTCACTGCTGGCCATTCCCTGGGCACCCGGGAAGCCAAAACAAAGCAGTGTGGAGATCAAAAAGCAGAGACCTGTCAATAATAAAGAAGGAAGGGGGACTGGAGATTGGAAAGGGTGGGGCAGGGCCTTCATTCCTTTTAAAGAAAGTTATTTTTTTCTCATTTCATTTCTGAATTAATTAATTTACATTCTAAACCCAGTCAGCCCTTTGGCAACCAACACCAGGTGTTTATTTTCCTTTAATTTTTTAAAAATTATTTTTAAAATTTTATTTTTCAATTACAGTTGATATTCAGTATTATTTTGTATTAGTTTCGGGTGTACAGCATAGTGGTTAGACAATCATACCCTATACAAACTGTCCACCTGATAATTCCAGTACTCACCTGACACCATACATAATTATTACAATATTATTGATCATGTTCCCTATGCTTTACTATTATCTATCCTGTGATTATTTTGTAACTGCCAATATGTACTTCTTAACCCCCCCTTTTTTCCTTTATAAACTTGCATATTGATCAATGAATTCTGGCAAAACAGATAGAGACATATAAAGTGCCTCTGGTGGAGATGGAGGGGTGACAACAGCATCTCTTTCTCATTGGCTGCCTGGAGATGGCTGCCTGTGGCTTTCCAACCTCTGTACCTGCTAATGGCCCACACTGCGTTCTGCCTCTATCCGCCATCCATTGCACTAAGTAATGGATCTTCATGTTCAAATATGTTTAAACACTTCCAGGACCATCTGCTTCCACACACAATGAATAAAACAAGGGTGTGACCGACTTTAGCACTACATGTATTGTAATTATCTTTTAAAAATAGACACAGTGTTCATCCCAGGTTCTGAGCCTGAATCATGACAGTCCTGTGGGGCTTGCTATCCTTCATACTCAAAAAAAGGGGCTCCCTAGACAGCCAGACACAAATGTGACAGATGAGCTTTGGAAAAGCAAGTAGGTGAGGAAAAGGGGAAGTAGTTCCACCAAATGACAGCTTGATTGGTAAGGCCGATCAAGCTGCAGCCTTCCTCATGACAAGCAGGAACCAGGTGAAAATTTCTCTACTGGTCTCTACCTAAAACTGCAAGGCCTGGGAGGTATCTCCCTAACCTTCTCTCCCTTTTCATTGTGTTGTCTTCATTTCACCTTTCATTAGGAGCTCTCTTGCCGCCTTTCCTTTGCCCTCAGCAAAAACTCTTCTTAAATCTTACTTAGGTGTAAATGACTACTAGTTCTTAAAGAATTAAGCCTCTCTTGCCCATAAGCTAGTTTTATTAAGTGAATCAAATGATCAAACACAACTGATGAAGCATTAAACTTTAGGGCAGAGGTATTGTGTGTGTGTGTGTGTGGTTGAAGACCCTTTGTTTTCTCCCAAACATCACACAGGGCAAGCAGTTACCTGTATAATCCACATGCAAGGACTAATTCATATGCCATCATCCTTGAAATTCAGTGTCATGAAGTTACGTGATGGTACTAAGCACATTTTAATTATATTCACCACTGTGACTTTCCTATTTTGCAATGAGAAAAAAAATAGCAAGAAAAAATATTAACTTTTATTTTTAAAATTTCAGAGTTTCATACAAGCCTATATGGTTGTTTTTTTATCAGGACTTAGGGCATTTTTGTTGTTGTTGTTGTTAAACAGAAAGAGACCCACTCAAACAAGACCTAGCTTTAGAAGGAAGGGGTCAGAGTGAGGAAAAGGTTGTTGTGGATGCTGAGATCTGGGACCAGAACATGGCTGAACCTCAAGCATGCTCTAGTGAGAGAGTGATTCAGGATGTGAGCCCTAGGAACCCAGCAGCAGGGAGTATGGGTCATCAATGGAGTGCTCTGTCAGTAAAGTGACTCAGCTATGTTTCATTTGTCTGCTCACCGAGTTTCTGCTGCCTCATTACTTGGCACGCACTAGGTCCAGCTGGCTTTTCTAGCCTGATGACCTAATTTCCAATCACCAAGAAGAAACTGCATTGGACCAGTGCATCATGAGGCCCCAGGACAATGGGTTTTGGACAGCCTATGGTTTGGGCTCCCCTGGGTCAGATGCCTATTTCTCATCCACTTAACACTGGCAAGAGGTGGCAGGTTTACATGGGATGATATATAGACCAGCGGTGGCCACAGGCAGGAGGTACCCTTTAGGATATGAGCTGACAGAAATTTTGATCATTCCACCAAGTAAAAATGAACATTGCATTCAGCATTTTTCATGTATGAAATATACTCTTGACTATTGGTGCTAGGCTATGTCATTTCTTCTGCATATTGCTTTAGTCCAGTGGTCGGCAAACTGCGGCTTGCCAGCCACATGCGGCTCCCAAGCTGTGGTTTGCAGTTCTGTTGACTAATGAGTTTGCCGACCACTGCTTTAGTCAATTGAATTATTACACAGTTAACAATTGAGTATATACTACTCTGGAGTAAGAGTCTTCATTTTGAGATGTCTCTATGCCACTCAAGTACATTCAGGAAAATGATTCATCTGGTGGTAACCTTAAAAGTTTAAGGGACTTGCCTGAAAGATGTATCAGATGCTTTTGCATAATCCATTTCACTATTATATACTTCTAGTCACCAAATAATAGTTTGCTCATATTTGCAATGAACTAGTTTAGAGGCTGGGTTCTAACCCTAATTAACTTTACATATGGGAAAAAATGAGGTCCAGTGAGATAAAATGCTTTATGAGGTGTTTCCATGTCAAACCAGCTTTTCTGACTGTCACATCAAAGCAACAATTGGCTGCTTCGAGGGATGCTTTGAACAACCACATATTATAGCCTCTTGTGGCATTTTTCAGAATTTTACTCTTTATTCTACAACATCTTTAAGAACACAAGTTCAAGGAGTTTTAGTTCAGGAAAGTGGTATCAAGCCCATCTACTCAGATAGTTCAGACACTATTTGATGGGAACGGGAGGAAACATGTGGGATGTGGGATATCTGGATGATACAGAAATTAAGTACACAGCATGCAAGGCTCAGTCTTCCAGGTATCACGTCTAGTCACGGACCAGGAAAGCAGCACCAGGAAGGCAAAATGTGGTAGGCCAAGGACTGGGAGATTGTGGCAATGGGGCACCTATAGGTGAGAATAAGAGGTCAGGGGCAAACTGTGTTTGGGAAGTCTGTTCACGATCATGAATAGGGCACAAGGTACCTTATAGGTCAGTGGAGAATGAACTTAGATAAGGAACTAAAATAAATAGTTAAGGAAGGGATTACATAGGCCCAGGAACCTTCATAGAGGAGCTCTATTAATGTGGTGTTCCCATGATTGGGGGATCATTGCCTAAGGGGAAGGGTGGTACTAGAATTAAGACATGGTCTAGGAACACATTCAAAATTAGTCTGATGAGAAGAGCCCTCTAATTGTGTATGTGTGTATGTGTGTGTGTGTGTGTGTGTGTGGTGTGTACACATGAGAAAATGTAGATATAGGGAAGAGCTATTTAAGGAATCTTTGCTTCAAAAACATAAAAGAGTCTTTGTATTGGCCTAGAACAGTGGTTCTCAACCTTTCTAATGCTGCAACCCTTTAATGCAGTTCCTTCATTGCTACTTCATAACTGTAATTTTGCTACTGTTATGAATTGTAATGTAAATTATCTGTGTTTTCTGATGGTCTTAGGCGATCCTGCTCAGAGAAATGTGGGTTGAGAACCGCTGCTGTAGAGCCTAAGACCATCGGAAAACACAGATATTTACATTACGATTCATAACAGTAGCAAAATTACAGTTATGAAGTAGTAATGAAAATAATGTTATGGTTGGGGGTCACCACAACATGAGGAACTGTATTAAAGGGTTACGGCATGAGAAAGGTTGAGAACCACTGGCCTAGAGAGATATGGAACTGGCTGATGAATCCTTACTTTGCTTTAGAAACTTTCTCTGCAGTAAGAGATAATAGCGGTCTATCAGGTTGATGCTGTCCTGTGTAGGAGACACCTATTAATATTAATCTAGGCCATTGTCTAAGAGTTTAGCAAATAGCTGGTGGTAGAATGGCAATATACACATGACTAGTTACCCTTCCAAGGATATTCACATTAACATATGGCACATTCTTGTCATGTATATACATCTTCACTCATTATTGCAGCTATTACATTCTACCATGCCAGATTAAGGACCATAGTAGGGAAAAGGGGTCATCCTGTGAAAAACTCAAGGATATTGGTGTCTGTTGGAATCCTGTCAGGAAACATGTATGAGCACTCAAAGGGGGAACTGAAGTGAGTGTCATAAAGACACTGCTCAGAGAAATGTGGGATGGAGTTAGGAGAACTAATAAAAGTTGGGGGAGCATCCAGGGACTAGCAATGGAGGAAGTCATCACCACACTGCTCTAAAAGGGCAAGAGGGGATTAGGTATTGTTGGAACCTGATGAGACCAGAAGGCTACCTGTGGTCAGAGGAAGACACTACTATAAAAATTGTGGCCTTAAGGGAAGGAATGTGAGCATACATATCCTGATCTCTCTCCTTCTTCCAAGATCTCGCTGGTGCCTCCCATGGACCAAACCTACCCAGAATTCAGAGGCCAAGAGAAATCAGATGATGTGGTCTATGGAGGTGAACTATCTGAAGCATAGAGCAGGGCCAAGAAGGGTGTGAAGTGTGAATCTGAAGGGATAAATGGAGAATTATGGCCACAATATTCTAATTTGGTTTTATTTGGGAAAGGTGAGCTAGATGCAGGCAAATCTATCAAGTACATTCCTAGACTAATCAACTAAACAAATTAAAGTTTCTGTTAATTGGGTTCGGAGGGTCAGAAAGTAGATAGGCAGGCCTAGTTATTTCATACTAATTAAATCTAAACAACTTAAATGGAATATTTCTTAAATTATTAAGTAAAGCAGTGGAATCCTTTAGAGATGAAAGTTAGGTGAGCAATAGTAACATTTCTTATTACTTAACAAGTTTAACATTATTTAAAATTACCTGGATGCTTCTATCCAGTCATCCTTGGTAGTGTGTACTCAAAAAATTTGTGTTGAATGCATCACTCAAGAGCATTTAATATTTGTCATGAAGAAATATTGCTGGTCTTTTCTAAACTGAGATAGGAAAAGAGGCCTTCCCATGTGCTGAGTTGGCATGGCAAGCCAATCTTTTCAGGGTATCGCTTACCCAACCAATTGTTTCACATTTGCTCATTTTGTGATTATCATAGTTCCTGGTGGGATATCACCTCTTTGCTGAGATGATGCTTGAGTATTAGGATTAAGACAATTTATGACACTTACTATGACAGATGGTAATCAATGAACTACTTGTGAAAGAGCCTAATTTAACATGAATCATATAGCATGAACTTAACTATTGAATTATATTAAAAAAATAAGTGTAACCTTAAGGAAAATATATGCTACTTGGAATACATGTTAATACAGTTCAGTTTAAGAGGGCAACACACTTTTATTGAACACTTATTATATGCCAAGAAGTTCTGGGAATACAGCAATGTTTCAAAGGATTTTCTTCTATTAGAGAAAGCAAACCTTTGGCCAGCAAACGCATTCAGTGAGCAATTTTGTATACTCCTTGATAAAGCAATTTGTGGTGAAAAAATTGATTCTGGCCACTCAAATTGTGGTTCTTAGATGGAGTATCATTTCCTGCCTGTCTAAATTATAAACCTGTTTGGAGCATATTTTGAGGATGTGCTTTGCAAGTCTTCATGAATGTCAAATAGTAATTATTAATTTATTGTGTTTTATGATAACAGCAATTGTAATAGTGATGATAAAAACAATATAATCATCAGTATTTGTGATTGTGCAATACCAGTGTCTTTTGTGCCAGGTAAATGTGGCCCAGCACCAGATGCACTAGGCAGGACTATCCATCCCCTACTAACCAGTTCTGGACCCAGGATGCAGACATGCACTGCAAAGAGGACAGAGGCACTACTCAAAGGACACTGTGTGTAATCTGGGACCTGACTGTCTTGTTCTTATTGCAGTCCTATGACCCAACCTGACATCAACGAAGGTCTCACACATTCATATAAATTCCTAAGCAAAGCTTCCATCATAAAAAATGACAAGTGTATTCATCATTCCTCAAAATCCTTTTTCACATGCTCTTTGTTCCCTGGGAGTCCTTAGGATGCACAACTATTTTTAGCAGAACTTTTGCTCAGCCTGGCTGGCGTGGCTCAGTGGTTGAGCCTTGACATATGAACCAGGAGGTCATGGTTTGATTCCCGGTCAGGGCACATGACAAGGTTGTGGGCTCGATCCCCAATGGGAGTTGTGTAGGAGGCAGCCAATCAATGATTCTCTCTCATCGTTGATGTTTCTCTCTCTCACTCCCTCATCTTTTCTCTCTGAATAAAATATATTTTTAAAAAAGGAAGTTA
Organism: Corynorhinus townsendii; assembly: GCA_026230045.1. Classification (NCBI taxonomy): domain Eukaryota; kingdom Metazoa; phylum Chordata; class Mammalia; order Chiroptera; family Vespertilionidae; genus Corynorhinus; species Corynorhinus townsendii. The sequence goes on along the minus strand of JAPDVU010000002.1, from coordinate 134,564,163 downwards.
TGGACCTGTGTCCATAAAATTCCAGTCTCACACTACTCTCAAGTACTCTTCATCTTGGAGTAGAGGCATAAACAGCAGTGGAAAAGATCACAGTGAACAGATCTCAGTGAAAATCAAACTCAATCTATGGTTCTGAACTAAGGTCAATGCCCAGCTTAGGTTCCATAGCTTTATGACCTGGGGAAATCCCTTACTACAGAACATGAGAAAATGTCTGTCTGTTTATGAAGTTGCCAGGTCATTGAAAAATAATAGATGAGGGGGCTTATTTTTCTCTACTTCTCACCTTATAACTAAGCCTTTGAGAATACCCTTCTGAGTATAAATTGCATAATAATTAAAAAAAATTGGGGCCATCTCAATATTGCTTCTCATTGAATTGTTACTAAATTGTAGGCTTATAGAATTTCTGGCACTCAAGTCACAAAGCCTTGTGATTTGGGGACTCCCAACAGCCAAACTGACTACAGAGCAGCTACCACTAAACCCTTTGGATAAATGTCTCTCTTGGGCCCAGTGTTGTGACTCCTACACTTATCTCCTTTCTGGGGCTGTTATGAGGATTAATTAATGCTTATGAAGAACTATAATCACCTTGGATGAAAGGAGCAGAAGAATAATGACACTTCAGAATAACATGGCACCTTTCATCTGAGGATCTCAAAACACTTCACAAATTTGAATTAATTAAGCCAAGGTAATTGCAAGGTATAATGACGATAACAATAATGATTATAATTATCCTCAACATTATCCTTAAGAACCTGATTTGAAATCAATTCCTGACACTATCTCTGCTACGGTGCCGCTCAGCCTTTTGCTCTCTGGGTTGTGCAGCAGGAATGCCAGGTGGTTTGTCCTCCTGTTTGCTAGCCCCTTACTCACCAGTAATGCCCCATGGCTTCTGCCATCAGCATAGAAGGATGTGGGTTTTCTGAAAAGAAGGATTCAGCATTTTGGACTATCATGTCTATTAGTGATAACTATTTTTGGTAATGCAGGACTATGCCATTGAAAGGAATGTCTATCATGTATTTAGTGATTATTTTAAAAAGCATTTTGGATAAATGCTTTATTACCTTTAGTTCTTAGTGATAATAGTTTATGCTTATATAGCATTTGCTATGTGCTTGGCACTACTCTAAGTGCTTCTCATATATTAATTTACTAGAGGCCCAGTGCATGAAATTCATGCACGGATAGGGTCCCTAGGCCTGGCCAATGATCAGGACCAATCAGGGCCTTCTTCCCCTTCTCCCCCTTCTGGCTGCTGGCTGGGGTCTTCCTTCGTTCCACACTTGGTGGTTAACGCACATCATAGCGAGTGGTCGAACTCTGGTTGGTTGAACTCCCGAGGGGACAATTTGCATATTAGCCTTTTATATGTAGAAATTTGAACATCACAGTGACTATATGAGGTATAATCATCATTATACCTATTTCATAGATGAGGAAACTGAGGCACAGAAAAATTAGGTAACTTAGGTCACAGAGTTTATCAGGTCATGGAGCTGGTATGTGGCAGCTAGGAATTTATAGGATGGAAAGTATACTGCCAGAATATGCACTTTTCACTGTGAAATAGAATTATAATTTTTACACAAGAAAAGGGACCAGTTTCCCTAATACCTTATGTGAGTATTTCTGTGTTTTCCAGACCTCTTTCTCTGAGTGGGTAAAAGCATGACTTTGGAGCTAGACTTTTGAATATAAGCCCCCATTTTTCTACTTACTAGCTGTGTAACCTTATGAAAATGCTCAGCTTTTTAATGCCTCAGTTGCCCCATCTGTAACATGAGATAATATAGTCTCAATAAAGAATAGCCATTATTTCCCAGCCAGTGTTGGTCAGTGGTGGAGCGTCGACCCATGAACCAGGAGCTTGAGGTTTGATTCCCAGTCAGGGTTCAATCCCCAGTGGGGCGAGTGAAGGAGGTAGCCAGTCATCATTTATGTTTCTGTCTCTCTGTCCCTCTCCTTCCTCTCTCTGAAATCAATAAAAACATTAAAAACAACAACAACAAAATAATAGCTGTTATTATTACTTAGTTCTTAATAGATAACAGATAACTTTGAAAAAAGTAAATGTCAAAGAGACCCTATAAAATTATTATTTTGAATTAAGATATAAATAAGAAATCTTGTAAGGTATTCAGACTAATTTTTGTGGAGTCCTGTTGCGAATTTAAAGTTTTCTTCCAACATATGAAGGGTCCATCCAGTGAAAAAGATGATTTAGAAATTCCATTTTTTTTTAGTAGGTTTAGCTATCCTAATTGTTTATCTCACCAATGGGCAATGTGGGTTTGGGAGGAGGTGAACACCTATTACCATCTTCTGATTACTAGGCTCCACAGAAATATTTAAGGTAATACTAAAGCAACCCAGGTCTCTTTCCATGATAATCATAGTGTTGTTGCTATTGTTGTTTTCCTCCTGCCACTCTCACCACATCTTAGAGCAGTGGTTGACCCTGGTGGTCTGGAGAGGTAGGGTTTCCACTGCTGGAGCAGTGGGCAGGGCCTCAAACACTGCAGGCAGAGGCCTACTAACTCAACTGGAACTTGGCATGTCCATGGTAGATCACATTCCCATTGTGTGAGGAACATTCCATTAATGTGACATTGGCTAGAGCTTATTTTTAATCTACTTCACTTTGAGAGGAGACAATCTTTAGAAACTTTCACCAGCAAATCAAGTTGCACAATGCTGGTTTATTCTGGAGTCTCCTGAATGGGGCATCTCTCATGGATCCTGTGGAAGCTGTCCTTTAGAAGTTAGGAGGGTCTTAGACATGGGATTTTAGTGTGTAGGAGAAAACAGAACCACCTAAATACCTGTATTATATTCCCTAGTGAGAGGGTCAGCTTGAATTGCAGGCAGACAAGGCAGGGGTCCAGTGGAAAACAAAGACAGGTGGAACATAGGCAGGGGCAGACATGGCAGTTTGAGCAGCCTAACCACAGGAACCAACCAAGCAGAAATAATAAAGTGTTTCTGGATACAGAGCGGGAGACATGGGAAACCAAGAGAGGGCCTGCAGTAAACAAGGTGTACAAACACATAAAAAATAGAAAAAGGTCAGCGTAGGAACAGAGAAAGAACACATAGAAACAGGGAAAGTTTAGGTCTGTTGCTGGGCAAAAACAATTGAGGGAATCAATCAGGTGATGACACAGGTAGACATAGAGCAGGCTTGTAGCAAATATATACCTCTGGACTACAAGGCTTTAACGGGCAGCCCCCTATTGGGTCACCCATCCCTTGAGGGGAGTCTGAATCTGCTAAATTTTCCATTCTTTTGTTTAAATCTTCTGGTCTAGAGAACTCATTCTTTGGAGTCACAAGACATGCGCCCAGGAAAGCACCTTGGCTCACTGTTCCGGTTATCACTAGAGCAAGATTTTGTTGTTTCCTACAAAAGAAAAGGATTTATTTTATTTTATTTTATTTTTTTTACTAGTGGCCCAGTGCACGAAATTTGTGAATGGGGCTGGGGGGGGGGGGCTTGGGGGGGAATGTTCCTCAGCCCAGCCTGCACCCTCTCCAATCTGGTACCCCTTAAAGGATGTCTTACTATCAGTTTACAGGGATCAGGCTTAAACCGGCAGTTGGACATCCCTCTCTGAGGGATCTGAGACTGCTGGCTCCTAACCACTCACCTGCCTGTCTGCCTGATTGCCCCTAACCACTCTGCCTGCTGTCCTGCTTGCCCCCCACCGGCCTGATCCCCCCCTGACCCCCATGCCAGCGTGTTCACCCCCAGCTGGCTCCCCTGCTGGTCTGCTCACCCCCAACTGCCCCTCCCCCCCTCACTGGCCTGATTACCCATAACTGCCGTCCCATCCTGGCCTGATCACCTGCAACTGCTCTCCCCTTTTGGCCTCTAACCACCTCTACCTTGATCCCACCACCATGGCTTTATCCAGAATAATGTCCGGAAGGTCTCCTGGGTCTTCCAGTCTAATTAGCATATTACCCTTTTATTAGTAGTATAGATAGAGGCCTGGTGCATGGGTGGGGGCTGGCTGGTTTGCCCTGAAGGGTGTCCCAGATCAGGGTGGGAGTTCCCTTGGGGCATGGGGCAGCCTGGGTGAGGGGCCTGTGGTGGTTTTCAGGCCAGCCATGCCCCCAGGGGGTGAAGGTCCCCGCTGTGGGGGCATGGTCAATCTGGATGAGGGGCTGAGGGCTGTTTTCAAGCTGGCTACACCCCCTTCAGGGTGGGGGTTCTCACTGGGTGCCTGGCTAGCCTGGGTGAGGGGTTGATGGCTGTTTGCAGGCTGGCCATGCCCCCCAGCAGGGACCCTCACCCCATGGGGATGTGGCCAGCCTGGGTAAGGGGCTGAGGACTGTTTTCAGGCTGGCCACACCCCACCCCCACCCCCCCAGTGACCCAGGCTCCCCGCCACTCCTTCAGTGGCTGCCAGGGCGGGTGGGAAGCTTGGCTTCTTCCATTGCTGGGGGCAAACCAAGCCTCCTGCTCACTCCAGCTCCATGGCTGCTGCCAACTTTGTTGGGTTAATTTGCATAATCACTCCTGATTGGCTGGTGGGTATAGTGGAGTGACAGTCAATTTGCATATTTCTCTTTTATTAGTGTAGATTATCTAGCAGGACTGGGTATTGAAATAAACTGATTCTCTCTTCCTCTCAGTTTTGTCTTGTCTTTAGGCTTATGATTTTTAAAAATTTGCTAGTTTTATTTTAAAATTAGAAAAGCATTTTCTTTAGAGGTATCAGAGCCAACTAAAATACGGTTATAATTATCTCTCACTCGTCCCAACTTTATATGTTTTTTGAGACCATAGAGCTATCTTGGCTAGTCTTTTGATTGTGAAAAAAGTCTTGGAAAATAATAAATGCAAAGGCTTAGGGGAAGGTTTCAAGACAATCAACGGATTGCACACAAGCTCAGATAGAGTACAATGACAAAACAACAACAAATAAAGCTACAGAAGTTAATTTTAGGTGGAATGTATGCTTACATGTTTAATTTCATCTGTTTTCTTAGATAATGAGTTTTCTATTATAGAGTCTATAATCTGATGTCTGAAAATGATGGCAAACCTGCGCTAGGATTCATTGCCCTTTTTTCTTACCCAGTTCCAGAATATCCCTGAGTTGAGCCAGTGTGAGTTCATGCTATAGCTTTGTGTTTCTAATGTCAGATCCTCTTGGGTGGTACTAGTTCTGGGTGGCTCCCAGCTTTCTTTTTTTCTATCAGCTTTTCAGACCAGCTCATTCCCAGCTTACTTTTCATCCCACATTTAATGGGGTAATGGCATTGAGTTCTTGGATTTTTCAACTTAGCCTGAGGGGCTTCATGCCTGAGAATTTAAATCTCTAGTGAGCTTCTCACTACAGCTCTAATGAGATGATCAAGAACCACCTAAGGCCACATCCTAAATTATGGACTACTAATGGGAAAGACCTATCAGCTGGCCAGGCCAGGGGACACGTACATGGCACCTTTTTATTTTATACAAACTTGATTGGTGTGTTATAATTCTACTTAGCATTTAATACTTGTAGTTGCACTATATGGTGAGTTGACAGTACATAAATATGCACAGGGAGAATTTAGGGAGGACTTAAGTTATTTGATTTGAAAACTGTTTTAAAATTCACCTTGTACTCTGGAATGACTTGGACAATTGAACCGGTGTTTTACATTCCCATGATTCTGGCCTATTCTCTCCCCATGCATCTAACAATGATTTTTTTTTTTTTTTTTTTAGTAAAATAAATGTAGATGACTCATTTTGATCCTTCAAGCCAATGAGGATTCTTATCAGTTTGTAGTCTCAAGGCCAAGGCCACCAGAACAAGCAGTATTGACTCAACCCAGAGAGTGGAGTGAGTATAAGGCAACCCCCTGTTCTTCAGCCATATCTGTTATCCACCTTTTGACCACTTGTGTGTTTGACTAATAGCACTGACAACCTTATATTTTGTTTAGATTTAAACTTCTTATCCAGTGAAAAATAGCAAAATCATGATCTAATTCCATTTTAGCATTCTAAAGTACTTTGAATATTTAGATGCATTTACTCTGCTTTAGTTTTGGGTCTTTTTATAATGTACTCTCAGCTAACTCTCAGAAGGTGGACTTATAGCAGTGTCAAAGGAGGTGAAGGGGGAAACGAACCTCCCACCGAGTGAGTCCTAAATACTAGAAAGAATGTTTGGTTGTTCTGGTAATGCTTCTGTTTTGATGGCTTGTCTTTCAGCTTCCTTGGCTGGACATTTAGAAGAAATCCCTTAGTTTTCATGCTGAAAGAAAAGACAAGAAAAGAGGAGAGAAAAGATGGCAGTTACCATGGGGTAAGGTTAGTCACGAGTGCTGGAGTGCTCCGGGGAAGAGGGTCCTCCTTTGAGAGTCATTTGGGAGCTGCCTGGTAGTTGATGCTGAATTTAGCACTGAGCTTGAACCCACTTAGAGATAATAAGCACTGTAATGTCTCGCCCTCTTTTCATCTCTCCTCTCTTCCCTCCCCACCACTGACGACAGAGTGCTGGAGCTAAAAGGGATTCAAATATGGTAGAAAGAAAGGAAATTGGCAAGGTTCCTGAAGGACTGATCGGACACGGAAGCGGAGCCACTTTGGGGAGATGGAATGGGAGGAGAGCAGGGGTGAAAGGTTAATTTGTCCTTCCCGCCCCTATGGGTCTTCAGGGCTCTTCAGGTCTCCCCTGTGGGTTTATAGCTTGGGACCTCCCCCAGGCATGAGAGGAGGGCATTGTTTATTTTTCATAGCAGAGCCAGTCCTCAGACCCCTCACCATATGCTCTTAGGTCATGCCTGCACAGCAAAAGGCAGATGTTAAGAAAGTATCTGAACAAAAAAAAAAATTAGACAGCAAGAGCATTGCTGTGGGAAGATGAGGACGTCTTTTCTTCCTTTATTATACAGATTTTTTTTTTTTTTTGCATAAAGAACAGGTTTTAGTTTATTTCTAAAGAATTTGGGAAAAGAATAACATTTTTCATAAGTTTCAATGAAGTATTTTTATATGAAGCTTTGTGAAACTTATGAAAAAATGTTTCTGTGGAGTAATTGGCAAGGAAGTTATTGTTCATACAAAACATATTGATTTCAACTCCTAAATTTCTGAAAGAGTGATTGAAAAATGAGATTTACTCAATAAATAAAGTAAACTGGAATTTCTAGTTTAAAATGGGAAAGGAATAGAAATGTCAAAAACAGTGAAATGAGAAAAATAGCTCCTTATTTTGGGAAGAAATAACATGTTGCTTTCCCCTTCCCCGTCTTTGGAAGCTGCTGAAATGATAGACTTTATGACTTTTGAATGGATTTCCTTACTACAAAAGATAAGACAAAGAAGGACATTTTTATGAAGAAAGGCTAAAAAAGTAAAGAAAAAATTGATAGGGAAAATGTATTTTTAAAATTTTACTTTTCAATTATAGTTTACATTCAGTATTATTTTGTATTAATTTCAGGTGTACCACACAGTGGTTAGACAATTATATACTTTATATATTTTATTTCTTTATTGCTTAAGGTATTACATATGTGTCCTTATCCCCCCCATTGTCTCCCTCACCCCTCCCACTTATGCCCTGACCCCCTCTGTTGTCTGTGTCCATTGGTGATGCTTATATGCATGCATACAAATCCTTTGGTTGTTTGCTCCCCCTTACCCCCAACCTTCCCTACCTTCCCTCTGAGGTTTGACAGACTGATCCATGCTATTCTGTCTCTGGATCTGTTTTTGTTCATCAGTTTATGTTGTTTATTATATTCCACAAATGAGTGAGAGCATATGATATTTATCTTTCTCTGACTGACTTATTTCACTTAGCATAATGCTCTCCAGGTCCATCCATGCTGTTGCAAATGTTAAGAATTCCTTCTTTTTTACCACAGCGTAGTATTCCATTGTGTAGATATACCACAGTTTTTTAATCCCTCATCTGCTGGTGGGCACTTAGGCTGTTTCCAAATCTTAGCTATGGTAATTTGTGTTGCTATGAACATAGGGGTGCATATATCCTTTCTGATTTGGTGTTTCTAGTTTCTCGGGATATCTTCCTAGAAGTGGGTCACTGGGTCAAATGAGAGTACCATTTTTAATTTTTTGAGGAAACTCCATACTGTTCTCCACAGTGACTGCACCAATCTGCATTCCCACCAGCAGTGCATGAAGGTTCCTTTTTCTCCACATCCTCGCCAGCACTTGTTATTTGTTGATTTGCTGATGATAGCCATTCTGACAGGTGTGAGACGGTACCACATTGTTGTTTTGATTTGCATCTCTTGGATGATTAGTGACTTTGAGCATGTTTTCATGTGTCTCTTGGCTTTTTGAATGTCCTCCTTCGAAAAGTATCTATATAGGTCTGTTGCCCATTTTATGATTGGGTTGTTTATCTTCCTTTTGTTAAGTTGTATGAGTTCCCTGTAAATGTTGGAGATTAAACCCTAATCGGTAATAACATTGGAAAATATGTTCTCCCATGCAGTGGGCTTTCTTGTTGTTTTCTTGATGGTTTCTTTTGCTGTGAAAAAGCTTTTTATTTTGATGTAGTTCCATTTGTTTATTTTCTCTCTAGTTTCCATTGCCCTAGGAGCAGTATCAGTGAAGAAATTGCTTCGGCATATGTCTGAGATTTTGCTGCCTGAGGATTCCTCTAGTATTTTTATGGTTTCCCGTCTTATGTTTAAGTCCTTTATCCATTTTGAGTTTATTTTTGTATGTGGTGTAAGTTGGTGGTCTAGTTTCATTTTTTTGCATGTATCTGTCCATTTTTCCCAACACCATTTGTTGAAGAGACTGTCTTGACTCCATTGCATGTTCTTGCCTCCTTTGTCAAATATTAATTGAGCATAGTGGTTTGGGTAGATTTCTGGGTTCTCTATTCTATTCCATTGGTCTATATGTCTGTTCTTGTGCCAGTACAAGGCAGTTTTGAGAACAGTGGCTTTGTAATACAGCTTAATATCTGGTATTGAGATCCCTCCTACTTTATTCTTCTTTCTCAGGATTGCTGTAGCTATTTGGGGTCTTTTTTTATTCCAGATGAAGTTTTGGAAAGTTCGTTCTAGTTCTGTGAAATATGCCGGTGGTATTTTAATGGGGAGTGCATTGAATCTATAGATTGCTTTGGGTACTATGGACATTTTAATGATGTTGATTCTACCAATCCATGAAAACGGTATGTTCTTCCATCTGTTTACGTCTTCCTCTATCTCCTTTTTCAGTGTCCTGTAGTTTTCCGCGTATAGGTCTTTTACCTCCTTAGTTAAGTTTATTCCTAGGTATCTTAATTTTTTTGGTAGGATGGTAAATGGAATTGCTTTTTTAGTCTCTCCTTCTGTAACTTCACTATTGGTGTATAGAAATACCATAGATTTCTTGGCATTAATTTTGTATCCTGCTACATTGCCAAATTCATTTATTAAGTCTAATAATTTTTTGATGGAGACTTTAGGGTTTTCTATGTACAGTATCATGTCATCTGTGAATAAGGACAGTTTTACTTCTTCGTTTCCAATTTGGATGCCTTTTATTTCTTCTTCTTGTCGAATCGCAGTGGCTAGTACTTCCAGTACTATGTTGAACAGGAGTGGTGAGAATGAGCATCCCTGTCTTGTTCCTGTTCTTAGGTGAAATGGTTTTAGTTTTTGCCCATTGAGTATGATGTTGGCTGTGGGTTTGTCATTTATGGCTTTTATTTGTTGTGGTATGATCCTTCTATTCCCACCTTTTTGAGTTTTTATCAAGAAAGGGTGTTGGATTTTGTCAAATGCTTTTTTTCTGTATCAATTGATATGACTATGTGATTTTTATCTCTCAATTTGTGTGATATATCACACTTATTGATTTGCAGATATTGTACTATCCTTGCATCCCTAGGATAAATTCTACTTGGTCATGGTGTATGATCTTTCTGATGTAGGGCTGCATCCGGTTTGCTAGAATTTTGTTGAGGATTTTGGCATCTATGTTCATGAGGGATATTGGCCTGTAATTCTCTTTGTCTGGTTTTGGTATTAGTGTAATGCTGGCTTCATAGAAAGAGCTTGGAAGTGTTCCTTCCTCTTGAATTTTTGGAATAGTCTGAGGAGGATAGGTTTTAGTTATTGCTTGAATGTTTGGTAAAACTTCCCTGTGAAGCCATCTGGCCCCGGGCTTTTGTTTGCTGGAAGCTTTTTGATGACTGCTTCAATTTCCTCCATAGTTATTGTTCTATTGAGATTTTTAGATTCTTCTTGATTGAGTTTTGGAAGGTTATATTTTTCTAGGAATATCTCCATTTTCTCCATGTTGTCTAGTTTTTTGGAATAGAGTTGTTCATAATATTTTTAAAAAATCCTTTGTATTTCTGTGGAGTATGTTGTTATTTCGCCTCTTTCATTTCTGATTTTGTTTATTTGGGTCCTCTCTCTTTGCTTCTTGGTGAGTCTGGCTAGAGGTTCATCAATCTTGTTTATCGTTTCAAAGAACCAGCTCTTGGTTTCATTGATCTTTTTTATTGTTTTTGTTTGTTTGTTGTTCTCTAGGTCATTTATTTCTGCTCTGATCTTTATTATCTCCTTCCTTCTGCTCACTCTGGGCTTTTCTTGTTGCTCTCTTTCTCATTCTTTAAGTTGTAGAGTTAGATGATTTACTACCTTTTTTTTTTTTTTGAGGTAGGCCTGTAAAGCTCTAAACTTCCCTCTCAGGACCGCTTTCATTGTGTCCCATAGATTTTGGATTGTTGTGTTTTCATTTTCATTCATTTCCAGGATGTTTTTAATTTCTTCGTTGATCTCTTTGGTAACCCAGTCATTGTTTAATAGCATGCTATTCAGCTTCCAAGTGATAAATTTTTTTTCATTGTTTTTATTGTAGTTTATTTCTAATATTATGCCATTGTGGTTTGAGAAGATGCTTGATATGATTTCAATCTTCTTGAATTTGGGGAGACTGCCTGTGGTCCAATATGTGGTCTGTTTTTGAAAATGTCCCATGGGCACTTGAGCAGAATGTATATTCTGTGGTTTGGGGTGAAATGTTCTGAAGATGTCAATTAACTCCATGTGATCTATTGAGTCATTTAAGATTCCTATTTCTTTGCTGATTTTTTGTCTAGAGGATTTATTCAGTGAAGTCAGTGGTATATTAAAGTCTCCTACTATGATTGTATTGTTGCTGATCTCTCCCTTGATATCCTCCAGGAGTTATTTTTACATATTGGGGTGCTCCTGCATTGGCTGCATATATGTTTATCAGAGTTATATCCTCTTGTTGTATTGATCCCTTTAGTATTATGAAGCGGCCTTCCTTACCTCTTGCTATGGTCTCCACTTTGAGCTCTATTTTGTCAGATATAAGTATTGCTACCCCAGCTTTTTTTTCATTTCCATTTGCCTGAGAGATATTTTTCCATCCCTTTACTTTCAGTCTGTGTGAGTCCCTTGTTCTGAGGTGGGTCTCTTGTAGACAGCATATATATGCATCATTTTTTTAATCCATTCAGCCACTTGATGTCTTTTGATTGGAGCATTTAGTCCATTTACATTTAAAGTTATTATTGATAGGTGCTTGTTTGTAGCCATTTTATTTTTTGTGTCTGGGTTCCTTTTTACCTTTTTATTTCTTCTTTTCACACCAGTCCCTTTAGCATTTCTTGCATTGCTGGCTTGGTAGTGAAAAACTCCCTTAGCCTTTTTTTTTTTTGTATGTGAAGCTCCTTATTTCTCCTTCAATTTTGAATGATAACTTGCTGGATAGAGTATTCTTGGATTCAGTCCCTTGCTTTGCATCACTTTGTAAACTTCCTTGCATTCTTTTTTGCCTTGATGTGTTTCTGCCTCGAAATCATTTGATAATCTAGTGGGAGATTCCTTGCTGTAACTTCCTGTCTCTCTCTTTCAGCCTTTAAGATACTCTCTTTTTCCTGAACATTTGCCATCGTAATTATGATGTGTCTTGGTGTGGGTCTTTTCGGGTTCATCTTGTTTGGGACTCTCTGTGCTTGCGTGGCTTTTTTCTTCCCCACATCAGGGAAGTTTTCTGACATTATTTCTTCAAATAGGTTTTCTAAGCCTTGTTGCTCTTCCTGTTGTTCTTGCACCCCTATTATTTGTATGTTGCTTCGTTTCATGTTGTCCCATAGGTCCCTGAGGCTCTCCTCCTGTCTTTTAATTTTTTTCTCCAATTGCAGTACCGTTTGGGTGTGTTTTGCTTCCCTGTCTTCTAATTCGCTAATTCGGCCCTCTGCTTCTTCTAGTCTACTGTTGAAACTTTCCATGGTGTTTTTTATTGCAGTGATATCACTCTTCATTTCTTCTTGATTTTTATATAAGTTGTTGATTTTTTCATCCATCTGGTTTATGAACTGTATGACCCTTAGTCTGAATTCTTTTTCTGACATATTGCATGCCTCTGTTTCACTTAGCTGCTTTTCTGGTGAATCCTCCTTTTCGGGTTTCTTTGTATACCCATATTTGTTCTCACTGATGATCTAGATGTCAAGTCGTGCAGGGGCTGCTCCTCAGTTGGCAGTGGCTCTTATGGTGGGTCTGTTACCAGCAGTGGTGGCTCCTCTGGCTGGTGGGGGGAGGCTTCTTGTATAGCTGCTGCTCCTCAGATGGGGACAGGCAGCTCGCTCGGTTGTTTCTCCTCAGACAGGGTGGGCTGCTCGCATGGTTGCTGTTCCTCAGACAGGGGGCAGGCCACTTACACAGCTGCTGCTCCTTGGACAGGGGCAGGCCACATGAGGCTGCCACTCTTTGGACTGGGGCGGGCTGCTTGTGGGGCTGCTGTTCCTCGGTCAGGAACGAGCTGCTCAAGTATCTGCTGTTCATGTGGTTGTAGTGCCCTGGGTTAAAGTGTTGGGCTGGTCAGAGGGAAGCATGCTTTGGCATTCACAGGAGCCTGCACTCAGGGTGGCTGGAGTCTTGGTGACCATGGAACCACAGCTGAAGTAGCAGATCCCTGGAAGGGGTGGGTACACTGGGTGGAGGTGAGGCTGGGCTCCCAGTTAAAACAGCTCTCCCTTTCAAAAAGGCGAGGCCTCTGAAGAATAGTCAGCTTTCTGGTACTGTTTGCAATGGTAGCAGAGGCTGCCTAGTTAGGTAAGCCTGGTTAGTCTGCCCCTGAAGGTCCTGCAGGATCTAACTGTGCCTCACTCACACATACACTCACACACCTCCCACATGACCACACACTCCTCTTTTGCTCCCTCCCTCACTCACTCACACTCTCTCCCTTACAGCCACTTTCTTCCTGCCTCTGTACTTAGGTCTGGGGTGTTATTGACCCATTTGTGGATGGAGTTTCCTCTCCAGATGTCTGGTTATGTGGCTCACTCTCTAGCACATTGGCTGGACAGGATAAAATTCACCTGACAAGACACAACACAAAGGGAACAAAACACAAATGGACTCATGATACCAATAACCCCAATATAAGTGACCACCTGAGAAAAGAGAATTAAGGGAGAGAAAAGAGAGCACAAATGATATCAAAGAGAAAAAAAGATAAGAGAGAAAATAAAAAGGAAGAAAAAGGAGAATACACACACACACACACACACACACACACAGAGAGAGAGAGAGAGAGAAAACACCACAGAACAAACAGATAAACCAAAAAAATGCAAACACCAAACACCTAGCAAAGACGGTGGGGGCAGAATCTGTAGAGGTTGAGCTTATATATAGAAAATAAGGTTGAGAATTGGATGAATATTGGGAGGACCTCAATTCAGTATAGAGGAAGTAGAAAGGGGATGAGTGGATAAGAAGAAAGAGAATGAGAAGATGATAATAATAATAATAATAATAAATTTACAAAAATTAATTTAAAAATGGTATAAAATATAAACTAGCAAATAAAATAAAATAAAATAGAATGATGAAAAAATAATGTGAAAAGAAATAGAAAATAAAGCAACAAACAAAAAAAAGGAAAATAAAGAAAAAAGAAGGAAAAAAGAGAGATAAATAATAATAAAATAAAATAAAAATGAAAAAGTGATGTGTCATTCCTTTGGCTGGCTTAAGATCCCAGTCTTCTGTACTGTCTGTGGTTTCTCAGTTTCCTGTTGCTGAGACTGAAGGCCTCTCTTTAGGCCAGTCCTTGTGGACTCTCAGGGACTATTCAGATTTAAAAAAAAAATTTTTTTGTATCATTCAGGGTGTATTCTGGGTGTGACTTTATTGGTTGCCTGAAGCCTGGAAGGAGGGGCTATCTCTTCAGGAGAAAATGGCTGCTCAGATCCTAGACTCAGGTATAACTCAGCACCAGACTCGCTGCCACTTCTCCAGGACCCTCTCCTCTCCCCTGGCTCTCCCCAGCCTCCATAAGTCTGCACTTTCTCTTGCACCTCAGCCATGGGTGAGTGTCTGTATCTGAAAGGTCCTATGAATTAGGTTCAGTGAAGAAAAGCACAGGCCACAGAGAGGGGAAAGACTGCACCTCTGCGAGCTCCTCTCCTGCTGGCACTGTGCAGTCTGGTCAGCCCTTCAGGCTGCCCCCTCTGGGCTCAGTCTCTTGTGACTGTGGACCCAGATCTAGAATCCCCTGCCACCAGCAGTCCTGCGATCCTCCTTTCCACAGTCAGACGCTGTGCCTGTCCCAAGGGACTTGGCTCGGTGCCGTGTGGTTTCCCTCTGACCCTCTGGGCTCAGAGGTCTGGCAGATCTCTCCTGCCCAGATCCTTGATTTTACCTTTCTCCAGGGGTCCTCTGCCTTTCCCAGCTGCAAATTGTCTCACGCACTGAGTCTCCTTCACCAATTCGGGGTGGATGTTATTCGTTTCAGATGCTCATTCTATCTGCTCCGGGACAAGGCTTGGGACATGTCTGTCTATTCTGACACCATTTTGTCCTCTCCAATCATAAACTTTAAAAAGTGTTCCCCCTGCTATTTCCAGTACCCACCTGGCATCATACATAGTTATTATAATATTATTCATTATATTTCCTATGCTGTACTCTATGTATCTACAAGTCTGCTTCTTTTATAGTGTATTTAAAAAGCCTGAGATGGGATTGTCTGTTATCATAGACTTTCACTGAAATTAGGTTCCAGATACAGTCAAACAAGATAGAGTCACCTTTGCCACCCACGTTCGTGTGATGGAAAAGCAGAAGTATTCTACAATACATACACCCTGCACTGATGCCCCTGCCTGAATAGGGAGGCAGGCCTTTCATTTTAATGGGACCATCTGTTGCAATGAACAGATGTATTAAAGAGGTTTTTGCTGCAGGAAATTTATTATTATTTATAGTATCCTTAAATAGAACAAACAAAATAAATTAAAAAAATAAATTCCACATTGTGTCTAAGAAAAGGTAAAAGCAATTCAGGATTATTTTTGTAGCTATGACTTTCATATAAAGATTGGTTTTAAAGACAGAGCCATAAAGGCTTCATACCCCCTCTTCTGTTCAGAAAAGCATCAAAGATTTGCTTATGTTCTTAGCAAAAAATGAGTGACTTGTGTCTAGAAGTCTCAGTAAGTCAGAGGATGTCTTCCCAGGGAGACCCAGGAGAGGAAAGGAGTGTGTGTTGGCATGACTTTGCCTGTTTTCTCTGTCTTTTCCTTTATGGCTCAGTAGCAGTTGTCCTAGACTCTGCTGCCCAAGCAAAGAGTTTCTTACATTGGTGTCAATTTGATTGTATTAGCCATCATGTTGAATCTATGTAGGAATTGTTCACAGAGATTATTAGTGTTAGAGAAAACAGTGTTTTTTTTAAAAACTGTTTTGTACTGTTCCTTGACTAATTGCATTTCTGTGGAGTTTCTGCCATGTGTATGGTTTGCCCTGAGAGTGTTGGGTGCAGATTTTCTGTCCTGCTCTCTCTCTGGGAGCTGCCCGACTTCCCCATAAGTTCTGTCACCTTCAGCTTCCATCTATGAGTAATGATGTTTGTTGACAACCCGTTTCAAAGAGAAGTTGTGAAAAAAGTGCAAAGTACTTGCAGTGCGCTTTGGGCGTCTTGGAAGAGATACGTAATGTAAATACCAGAGCGTTAGTGTGGAACCAGTGTCTGAGCACTGCTCAGGCTTCACCTAGAATGTTATCTCTCCATCTCGGGATGGAGAGCTTGGCAGGCTGGTGAAAGACAGAGTTTCTGGATTGCATATTCCAGATTGTGCCTGTGTTTGTTACTGTGCAAAAGGGCGTGCCTTCAGTTACAGCCTCCTCCTGCCTTGGTCATGGAAAACCTCATAGAGAAAGTGGAGTTTTAGGATGGCTTTTAAAGATGAGAGGGAGAAAGGTGCACAGTAAATGAGAGAGAGAAGAGAAACTTTGGGGATGTAAGAAGTGACTAAGAACAGGGAGAGCGGAAACGGGAAAGATCATGTATCAAAGGAATACAAGTGAATTGTATTAACTGAGAAAGATGAATTTTAAAATATTTCCAGGAATCTGATCTGAGAGAGAGGCTTTTTCTAATTTCATCACTGTAAAAATTAATGTTATTCCTTTGAGCAACTCTGAGACGGAAAACCTCAATTTAAAAATACAGACAGGTGTCGCAGCAAGTTTATAATACATTCCAGACAGTTTTTTTTTTTTTGAACTGGGAGGATGATAATCAGTTGCTACTTATGGGATATGAGTCATCAAAAAATAAAAATGCAACTCTGACCTGTACAGTCCTGAACACGCTTAACTTTTAATAAGTTTTTGATTAAGCAAACAAACACATAAAACACGTAATGCCGAGACTGCTCGTGGCCTTGTTTTTTGAAAATGCTAATAAAAAAATTAAAGAGAACAAAAATATCCAAAGTAGAAGTGGCACTTCACTTTGCCTTAGAGCTGGCCCTGATAAACAGGTGAT
The DNA here is from genome assembly GCA_026230045.1 of Corynorhinus townsendii. Classification (NCBI taxonomy): domain Eukaryota; kingdom Metazoa; phylum Chordata; class Mammalia; order Chiroptera; family Vespertilionidae; genus Corynorhinus; species Corynorhinus townsendii. The sequence continues at coordinate 134,547,350 of JAPDVU010000002.1, read as the reverse complement.
GAAAGAGAAAGGAGACAAAGAAAGACAGATTAGCAGAGTATGACAAAGAGCCATCTTTGTCGTGGACATGAGCCCCTGTCAGAGAGCACACTGCCCTCTCTGCTCTCACGCCAATTTGGCTCATTCCCAGGCCCACAGGTGAGGGTCTATCCTGAGCAGGGGCTAGCCTCATCCTGCACCATCTCCGGACCAGAGAAGGTAGGAAAAGCTGGAGAATTTTCAGTGCAAAGATAACAATTGTTTTCTGGAATAAGAAGAACAGTGTTTGAACCCCAATGCCACCATTTACTCACCAGAGTTAACTGTCACTTTTCAGTCCCAGTCTTACTTTACACATTTGCCAAAAGTAGACAGTTTCTCACCAGGTTTGTTGTAAGCATTAAAAAAGATAATATCTAAAAGTGCGTTAAACTTATTTTTTAAAAAAATTCAGGGAAACACAAATTTTTGTTTGACTTGGTGATGGGAAGAGGAGACCAATTGTACTTGAGCTCTTTAGGATAGAAAACCAGGTACTATGGATCTAAGGTGTGAAAATGAGATACAATTAGAAGTCCTTTGAGAGAGGGATCTTTAAATAAAGGGTATCAATACAAGGATTTCATTGAGTTTCGATAATTGTGGCAGAATGTTGGCTTTCCCTTTGGAAAGTCTCCTCCAGGTTTTCCAAAGTCTTCCCGATTCCCAGCCATGGTGAAACTGGGCATAATCATTCCATTATGACACATGCTTCCCTATTACATTAAAGCAAAAATGAGTTTGCCAAGAAAAAGCAGCTTTTCACAGAGGGTGTAGCACATGTTGTGGGAGAACTAGTCTGGCTGGTTCCACCTCAGCTCAATCTTTTGAGTGCAATTTTTGCTGTTAGCTGTACCAACGAATATTACAGCAACCATCACCTTAATGCCACTTCCTCATTTGGGAAAACACACACACATACACACACACACACACACACACACACACACACTCAGAGTCACTGCAAAATTATAAATGGACATAACTTCCTAGATGGCCCGAGGACTTCAAAGTTAGAGAAACATCAATCAGATAAAAACCGGTGTGTGTCACCGATGTTTTAAAATGTTATATTCGTGTTTAAATAGCTGGCAGGTCAGTCTTTTTTTTTTTTTCCTTAATTTTTTTGAGTGTGCAGCAAAACAAGCTTCAACAGATTGGAAGAATAGAGTTCATTTCTTTCTCTCATGTTTAGATTTTTTTTTTTTCTGTTTCTCTTCACCCTGGGGGTAGTCATAGTCTGGTCTCCCACTGCATCCAGGCTGCTGGGCAGGGAAGCAGCTGCAAGACGGAAGAGGCATTCACTTATGCCCACCAGGGAAGAGCTGGGCCGGAGGTAACTGCGGCCGCTTTCTCTCCCCGACCCCCCTGCTCCGTGCCTGAACGCCGTGAACACCATCTTCAGCACACCTTGTCATCAGAGAAACTTCCTGGAAGCCAGCCAGCTGGGGCCCAAGGTCAAGCAACCACCATGACTGTCAGCCACAAGGAGAACCTAGGGGGACCCGCGGAGGTGATGGCAGGTGGAGAGGCAGTTAGTGATTCTGCAGAGCTGCCTGCTCACTGCTGTGGCGTCGTTGATGGCAGCGGCTGCTGTGACTGCTGGGAAAGCCTTATCTACTGATCAACACAATGTGCCAGAGGGCGGATGGGAGAGCCCGCATTGGCAGAAGGTTCCAGTTGCAGCCTGCAACAGATAGCAGAAGGAGAAGGGAAAACAATCCTCGCAGCAGACCAGCAGGAGCGGTTCCGCAGAGCACAACACCGGTGTTCCAGGCCTTGCCGGCTCCATCCCTGGCTCTGGCAGCCATGGCTGCCTGCTTGCATTAATTACCTCTCATTCCCAGACGCATTTATTCCAAACTACCTTTAGGGTTCAAAGTGCAGGAACAAAATGACTTGGGTGAAGGCAATTAACAAACAGGTTATTTTAAATTAACAGACACTTTTACCATCTGGCCCAAACAGCTCCTTCATGTCGTGGTGGAGTCAGCAATGCCGTGTATCTGGTGGAAAGACAAGTGGGTCACATTCTTCCCAGTGATGGGACACTCATTTTATTTTGAGATTTGAATATTTCATTGATACATATTTATCAGAGTTAAGTCCAAGGAAAAATAAAAGCTTCTATAAATTTCTGATGTATATTAGAAATTTTTGTATATAAAATATGTTAGAATTGTATATACAAAATTGTATATAAAATGCGTTATCAATTTGTTGTCAGGTGTGTTTGTTTTTCACTTTGAATTTTCTAATATCCCTACAATACTTGAGTTGTTATTGTTCTTGGCATTTATCCATTTCCCCTTGAGTTATACATGGCTTTTCCCTCCTATTTTGAAACTAGATACTCTGCTTTATATTGCCTTGTATATAGTGGGGATTTAGCAAGTTGAATAGAAAAATGAAATGCCTCACATAATTCAAAATAGGTGACTACAGGAGAAACCTGAGAATTTTAAACCAAATTTCAATAAGTGAATAATGTGCTATATATTGCTTCATAGAAGCATTCTCCACAGATAATGGGTTCCTCCACAACATTTAACATTATTTAGTTTACATACAACTTAAAAAAACTTTTTTTTCTTTTTAAATCTTTATTGTTGAAAGTATTACATAGGTTCGCTCCCTCCCCCCCCCCCCCCATTAATCTCTTCCAGCCCACTCCCATCCACCTCCACCCCCCTACATACAACTTTTCAGGAACATTTAACAACATAAAGTGGGAGAATGCCCATTGGCTTATTGTGGGTGGTAATGACACCTGGGAAGTAGCTTCATTTTAGTGTCATTTATAGCAGCAGTAAATGCCTATTGATTAAATATATATGCACCTGCAACCTGTTCGTCAATCTATTATTTAGATAGACTAAGCAGAAGTGATGCTCTTCTGCTGTTTTGTGTAGTGACTAGAACACTGTTGACACTCATTAAAAGTTAAGGATAGTAACGTCTGGCTAGCATGTGATGCAAATTTTCCATTTTATAAACCATTAAACAGAAATGGGAAAGGATGAAATGTCAGGTAAAATGCACGGAGATATTCAACCTGATGAAAACAAGTTATTTGGTAGACTTTTCTCATTGAAGGTTTACCACTCAATACTGACCACTTACCATATAGAACCAAGAGAAAAAGCTCACAAAGTCATATGTGAAACTAGATTAAACAAACACCTCTAAAAACACCCAACAATTAAATTCAGGGGCCCAAACAACTAGGATTAATGAAAAATTGAAATGTAGAAAATATAAGACACTAAGACTGTTTATAACCAAATTGTTAAACTGGGATATCATGCATGAATTTACCATGAGCCAATTTAACTATTAACCCTTCCAAATTTTATTTTACCTGTTGGATTCTCCATGGAGCAAAATTAGGCTCTTTGGGAAATGCATCGACTCTTCCAGTACAACAAATGGTGTCCTGAAGGACAATGTTCTAAGATGAAGGCTTGGGATAAGAAGATGTAGGCTCTGATTTGGCACTATTGCTAATAGACTTTCTGACATTGAGAAAGTCTTTTCCTAGTTTTCTTTGCTTTTTTGTTTCTTACTCTGTGGGTGAACAGCATTCTCCTACAATGAGACTCTCTTAAGTCTAATAGTCTATGATTCTAAATAAGCAACTTCCTACAGAGAAGTCATTTTTGTTCAACCAATAGATTGCCAAGATCCCCAGAGAATTAGATGGACAGTCCAAAAATTAGCAACAAAGCACCCTGGGGGACAAGTTAGGAGACATGGGATGTGCCCTTGCCTTTATTTCTACCGGCACTTTATTTCCCACTTTAAAATGTGAAGCAGAGCACAACCCTTGCCTGATTTTCCTTGGTGCTGGGAAAAAAAAATTCCTAAAAAAACAACAACAAAAACTTTTACGTTCTTCTGAAAAAATATAATTTATTATGTATATTATGCTAAAAAGATACCTAGGTTTTGGTCCCATGGGGCACCTGAAGTTGCAGCTATTTGCTTCCAAGACACTCCTTTAGTTGTCCTGTGTTTTCCAGAGTGTAATACTTAAAAAATTTTCAACTTTGACAAAAGAATGTAGCATATTCAGACCTTGATTTTTATGTCAGATGACTAAACTCCCAATCAGCAATACATGATTGTTTTTCCTTGTTTCAGATAAATAGAAAACAAGTATACTAATGAAATACAAATAAAATCTGCCATTAGTACAAAAACCTTTAATCAGATGTATTTCAATGTTCCCATTTGTGTGACAATGTTATTAAAAAGTGTTTCGATAACTTAACCATACAAACTGGAATAGTTGCAATCCTATGGTTTTTTGAAAAGGAATTGCATCCTTATAGGCAATTTTCCTTATGTCCCATACACAAGATACCAGCTGACTTCAGAGCAATCCTGTTCTACCACTCCCAACAAAGTGAAAGGAGAACAGAATGTACAGCAATGAAAGAAACAAAAACTCAAGTGAACCAAGTACCCAGTATTATTCATTAGTTGGGAAACTGAGGCGGAATATGTCATTTTCTGAAAATTAAACAGCAAGCCCAGGCCAGTCTTAGAGTTGAAACTTAGCTTGGGCTTTTCCCACTGCAACTGCTGGTCCTAATGCAATAATACTGACATTGGAGAAGAAGGAAATGAATAGGAGAAAAGGTCAGCACCTGCTCTACCCTCCGGGTAGTCCATCTCCAGGCAGACTCTCTTACTGGGCCTCCGAGTTTTGCCAGTTTATTTTTGCCATTCCTTCCCATTGTTCATCTCCACTGACACCCGTATTCATCCTCCTTTAGGTATGATGAGATTGGGAAATTAAGCCAATGACTGCATCCTGGGATACATTTGGAAAATTTCTGTTCTATATATATTTTTGGCATCTCTCTCCATTCTGATCAAGTAGGAAACAGCCAAATATCAGCAAAAGCTGTTCTAATGTTCACAAAGTACCCTTTCCTCCTTCCAGACCCACCACTACTACCACCTCCATGAAACCAACGATGATCACAGTGGGGCTCCTTTTCTGTCAGTGCTTGTTCTTTAAACAACTGCAACAACACTGCTCTCTCCTGCTCTACAGATGCCACAGTGTGGCAAGTTTCCTGTGTGAGCCACCGGGCGGGTCGCTGGAGGGCTTCACCATTGCAATCTTTAGGGGACTCCTGTCCTGCCCCAGGACCCCTGTGTTTTCTTAGAGTCAGTCTATTAGAAATCTGCTCTGCTTCAGCAAATTAAGATTTGGAAAAGTGGAAATGTTAAGTGCCTCCTTCTACCACCTTGCAATAGTTCATTTTGTGCAATCAGCTGTCCAATTCTTTTTAGGGTGTTTAACACTTTTTTATTTATTTACTTATCAACTATTTATTCATTATATTTCAGAGGACTCTAAGAAACAAATAGTTGTTCAAGTTTGAAGAGAATATAAAAAAAGTAATCATGGAACAGTTTTATAAAAAAGAGTGCTAAAGTTCTAGTTCAATGTTATTAGTGCTCCTAAACATTCTATGGCATCAGTAGGTGGTGCTGAGATTAGAAACCGTAAGACGCAAATTACTAATACTTTGTTCCTGAAATGTCAGCTATGAAATTAATTTGGCTAGTATTAAAAATGTTGGTGCTAATTGTAGGCTCAGGAAGCACAATAAGTTTTATTAGCACAAACTACACTATTGTGTAATTATTATTTACTTGTAATCATCCTATCAGTTTACTAGAATTTGTTTCTCTGCAATTTTTTTCTATTCCCCATCAATATCATTATAGCAGCCACAGTAAGAAAACTAATGTTTGAGAAGCATAAAAAACTGATGAGGGGAAAATACATCTTAATTTTTAAATGGGGGATTTTGTGTTCTAGACTTAAAAAATGCTAGAAATGGCAATGTCCAAAGGGCACCAAAAGGATTTTAAAAGTATAAAGGTTTGAAACTGATTTTGGAGAAATCAGGCCTTGACTCAGGAGCCTGAGATTACAGCATATAAAATGGTCTGAGCCGCACTGTATAGTGAACAACTTCCTGGGCTCATTTTCCACCACGTGGTAGGAAAATGGGTGAGCTTCAGAACTTTGTCCTCTAACAATTCTCTCACAGTTTTGTCAGTGTGATTAGCAAGAAGACTGAAAGGAATTCGGCTGCCAAGAGAGAATGCAGAAGAGAGATGAAGAAAGCTGGTACAAGAAAGCTGGGCTTGTTTTAAACAAAACACAGTGTTTAAGGATAGAAAAATTTGATAATCATACTTGTGTGGTTTTGCTGAGGGTCTTGACTGCATTTTATGAACCTCACCTGAAAGCTAACACAAGGATGCTTAGATGTAGAAATACAGAATTTCAGGATTTAGTCTGAGGACCCCTAATATCAGAAAGTGCTCAAGTTTTTCACTTCAGGACAAATACTTGGGCATAATAAAATCCAATGAGGTTGTTGGTTTTGAACATTTTGTACCTCCTACAATGTGATAGGTTCTCTTGTTCAGGTGTGTATTAACTTGAAGGCAAACATAGAAGGTTCTTCTAGAAGGGGCTACAGTTTTAGTTTTGAACCAGTGGGAGCAATGGTTACTCTTTACTGAGCTTGATAACTATGGGAGCAATACTGGGAGGAACCTTAAAGGTTGCTAGTCTCTAATTCCTTCCTGGAATTAGATAATGATAATCTATAATAATAAAAGCATAATATGCTAATTAGACCAGACATCCTTCCAGATGACCTTCCGGATGAAACTGGGGCTATGAGGGCCGAGCATCAGGCCTCTAGTTATTTAATAAAAGACAACTAATCTTTAAGTAGTAGAGTTTGCAGAGTAAACAATTGTTATTTTTGTGGCAATAAACAGATAAAAAAGACAAAATATATAGAATTATTTATATCATTTCTCATTTGTAAAGTTCTTTGTTTATATCCCTTCCTCCCTCCCTTCCTCCCTCCCTCCCTCCCTCCCTCCCTCCCTCTATCCTTCCTTCCTTCCTTCCTTCCTTCCTTCCTTCCTTCCTTCCTTCCTTCCTTCCTTCCTTCCTTCCATGATTGGATATGAAGTCAGTTCTCTTTTCCAAGCAGAATGAATTATTCATCTACTTTTGAATAATCATCTCTATTCCCCTGTCTCCAACAAGTCTGCGAGGGTCTTAACTCCAACAGGACCTAGAGATGTGGGCCAAGGTTGGGCCCGGAAGGGTTGTTTGCTGATGTTTTATTGTAACACAGTCTTTCTGAATGGGGCTGTTATAGGTAAATATGGAACATGCTATGTTTGCAAAATGGAAATAAAGACATTCATTTGAAAAATGGACATCTATTATTTATACTTACTTCAAAGTTAATAGAATATTTTATTTCTTCATGTCTATCAGATTTACATTTACACATACATTATATACACACACATATTATATATGTATGCAAACCTAAGAAAAAATTTCAGTAAGGATACTGGGAATTCCTTTTTTATAATGCAGTAAGTTGTATATTGCCTAAATTATACATCAACTTTACCAAGTCTAAAGATCAAGTCATCCCAACTTTATTGAGCTAGTCACTAAAATTTGCACTTTTCAATTCAGTTTCTTTCTGGTGGGCCAAAGATCTTTGGTGGAGAAAAAGGCATGGAAAGAGATAAGATACTCCTTATCAGTTTGAACAAATTCTCAGAGTCAAGCTGGAAAATGCCTCAAGGTGCTGTTGGAATCAAATGGAAACATTTGTTACATAAAGCCTAAAGAATCCTAAAATTACCACAGCATCCCCCCTGCATTCTTAGATGTAGATTGCTAAAACAGTCCAAATCCACAGGTATAGAATAAAAGCTAAAATAGTCCAGCAAATAAAATAAACGAAATGCTTAAGTATGTTGGCAAACATTTGACCTTCTGGTTCCTATTTGCATTTAGCTCCAGATAATGGCATCTAATCCATGAATTTCATGTTCACAGGCTGAAGGAAAAAAAAGAATTTTAAGTTTTAAAGTTTGAATTGTGGTTTCTTTTAGAAAAATCTTAAAAATCCATAAAACCTTAAATGATACAAAGGTATATTATGTTGGTTTATTTATATTTTGCAGTAGCTCTATTGTTGATAAGAATTGTTTATCAAAATGCTTTTATAATTTAATAAGGACTTCCTTTATACTCCAATTATTCCTTTAAAAGATCTATTTAAAAAGAAGTATGTTTTCTCTCTTTTTTCCATTTTATTTCTTTGGTCAATGTATTTCTTTTCTAAATTAATAAAGATAGTGAGTGGTATATAAATTGACAAGCTTCTTTGAAAAACAAGTTGGGAAAATTTGAAACAGACCTATGTGAAATGCTAACCCATGTTTTTTAATTAAGATAAATAGAGATGAAAATAGCTTGAAAACAGACACATTACTTTTTGATGAACTGATATTTTTCACTGTTACAAGTTTTATTTTCTCCCCACCCAAGAATGCGCATTGTTAGCTTACTTAATCAAGCCTCTCCTTATTTAAATCGTCTTCTTTCTGAAATTACCTAACTCCATTGTGTGCCTGGTGAAAAATACCACGTACCAAATGCCTCCTTCCTCAGGAGTAGGAGTGGAAGGTGTGGGTGGGAAGGAGGAGCCGTGTTTTCTTCATGAACTATCTTCTTATATCCCTAGCACCATGTTCCCGATTAACCACATTTGTCATTGCCTGTCTTGTACTGAGTTATTCACTCTTTCTTCACCTGGAAGAGTTCTGTTGACTTGAACTGAGATAAGTAGGCCTGGTTAGAACGTCTAAGCTTTTTACTTTTTCCATGGATGTTCCTGTGTTTATGAGCATCATAGACTCCTGTCTTTTCTGATATCTAGAGTCACTCCCTAAGAGTTGATAAAAACTCATCTATCATAAAAATTTATTAGAGAATCTTTGGGCCAATGGACTTGAGATCTGAGAGGAAGAGATTTCTGCTACAGTTCAGAATAAATTTGTACCAGAAAAAGGTCATCATCCCCCTTCTCACATACATTGCCCTGTAAGAACTCTATCCCTGTAGGCATGATCTTACCTGGGTTTCTCAAACCTAATTTAGATTAGGGTGTGAGTAGATGAGAGAGTTCAAAAGAAGATTCCCCTGAGGCTTCTGGAAACTTTCTGTTTCTAGGATGTCAACTTGATGTTTCCTGATGTGTTGAAGCCAGCCTGCCTTTTACTCAGGAGCCCTGTGGAATGGTATGGAGCACAGGCTTTAATCCCAGGTCTACCACTGACCAGCCATGTAACCTTCTTGTCTAATTTCTCTGTGCCTCAGTTTCCTCATCTGATAAGTAGGTGTAATAATAATACCTGTTTCATATGACTGTCATAAGGATTAAATGAGTTAATACATGCAAAACATTTAATACAATGGCTGATATTTAGGAAGCACACGCTTTTAATCTAGTGGCATTTATTACTATACTAGAGGCCCGGTGCATGAAATTCATGCACGAGGGTGTGTGTCCCTCAGTCCAGCCTGCACCCTCTCCAATCAGGGTCCCCTTGAGGGATGTTCAATGGACAGTCGGACATCCCTCTCACAATCCAGGACTGCTGGCTCCCAACCACTCGCCTTCCTGCTTGCCTGATTGCCCCTAACCACTCCCCTGCCAGACTGATTGATGCCTAACTGCTCCCCTGCTGGCCCAATTGCACCTAACTGCCCTCCCCTACTGACATGGTCACCCCTAACTGTCCTCCCCTGCAGGCCTGGTCCCCCCCAACTGCCCACTCCTACAGGCCTGGTCACCCCCAACTGCCCTCCTCTGCTGACCATCTTGTGGTGGCCATCTTGTGTCCACATGGGGGCAGCCATATTTGACCACATGGGGGCAGCCATCTTGTGTGTTGAAGTGACGGTCAGTTTGCATATTACTCTTTTATTAGATAGGATAGCTTATTTGCTCCCAAAGTTTTTTTGTGACTATTCTCTAATTCCAAGAGAGTAATTAAATCCTGTGACTGCTCATGCTCCCAAGTATCTCAGGTGAAAGTATGCTAACCAGTCAGGAGGTGAGAATGAATAAACCAAACAGTAAAGTCACTTTTCAGAACAGTGTCCTTGGGTATCTCTACTTCGGATGGTGCCAGAGCCTCTGGCCTATCTACTTTGAATTCTACAAAAAACCCCAAACAAAACAAAACAAACAGGTCTTCCCCCAAATGAAAGTTATTATATAGCCTTATTTTCCATTCAGGCAAAAACTGAGAAACTGTAGCAGCAGCTCATGAAGTAAACACCTCTTACATAGTCAGTTTAATGGCAATATTCACAGAGGTGAGATAAGGAATAGTTGTGTTTTCATGCGCCCTCCTGAATTGGGTAGTTTGAACAGGAAAAAAATATTTATACAGACACATATATATGTGTGTATACCACATATATATGTGTATGTGTGTATACACATATATATTTGTGTATATACACATACATATATGTGTATATACATACATAAGCACATGCAAACATACACACACCTACTTTAAAATTGTAAAGCCAATGGGACAATTACAAGTCAGAAGAAAGCAAAGTTCCAAGAGTAGGTGAGTCACCGATGGTCACATATTTTAGAAGAGAAAGAAGCACACTTTGCTACTTTGATCAATGTCTTAAAATATATATATATATATATATATATATATATATATATATATGTGTGTGTGTGTGTGTGTGTATATTTATTTATTTATTTTTTCCCTTTTACAAAATCAAAATGGGAATCACTATGAAAGACTCCAAGTGTCTTTATTTAACAACCTAGCTTCCCAGATGCTGTTCTACAGGCCCAGAGGCCACTGACTGCCGTCAGCAGGCTGGGGCCTCCTGCTGCATGACTGCAGAATGTAGGCGAGGTCTGAAGAAGGACAAGGACAGCCAGCACTGAACGTGGAACAAAGGACCGGATTCTATCCTCAACTGAATGTGTGACCTTGGGCCATCCTAACAGCCTCTCTCTGTGCCTCAGTTTACTCCTTGTACCATTAAGGAATTTGGTTAAATAACCTTAAATGCCCTTTCTGCATCTGAGGCAGAAATAGATAGACCTTGTCCAAATCCTACAGGTTGAAATACTTGTGTGTATCTTCCCAACTTTTTCTTTTGCTTGTTTTTTGACTTCCATCATCTGTTATTCCCTATTCTGAGAGACGGATTAGTCAAGTGGGAGAATGACCAAATATGCCAAGCCCCATTTTATATTTATATTTTTATATTTATTCTTGAGCATAGGTTTTAGATAGTTCTTATGGTTGAGGGAGTTTATCCTGGTGATTTGTTTATTTAATTATTCCCTTCTTTTGGCTTTTCTGATCCTTTGTCAATGGAAAATGAAGAATCACTTACATTTAGAATCGTATGTGTCCTTTATTACACACACACACCCTACACAGGGACTATGAAAAATACTAAAAGTGAACATAATGATAGATGATGCATTTCTTTTCAGTCAGGTTGTTTAAATACATAGTTTACAAAAGGGGTCTGCATATAGTATATTCTTAAATAACCTATTTTATTCTGTAGGAGAATATATAGTCCCCTCCTCCCAGTTGTTAATGAATTGAAGCAGAAAAGCAAGTTGAAGGATGAAGTTGTCAGTAAATGATAAATAGTTGACTCATGATGACACCCAGCTTCTCATCTCTTAATGGCTATTATTGTTACAGGAGGGGCTCATTAGTTCCGAGGTGTGGTTTTCCTACCAGGGCCAGATCCCTTTATCAGAGACCAAATAAGCACATGTGATATAATTAGAGATGTGTGAGCAGCTAAGTACCTACTCTTCCCATTTAAAACAAAAATACTCACTTTTCCTTGGCAGCCACACCTTCTAATTACTTATAAATGTTTAAGATTTATTATCTTCAAAGTTTGGAGAAAGACAGAAAAAGAAGGCGAGAAAGAACTGATGGTGGAAACTCTGAGGATCAAAGGCCCTGGTTAACCAGCAGCCTGGCTTTATTTTGGGCAATTCAGAAGCCCCGCTGCTGCAGAGATGTGAGCTGACAGCTATTTGGCAATCCGGATGACCTGGAGAACAGGATGTGGCCACCCTTTCACCTATCTCCTTGGGAGCACTGTGTTGAGCAAGAGGCGGTGGTGGTGGGGAGAGAAGGGTTGAGTTTGCTAGAACTGCAGTGGTTAAATACTGCCACCTTTCTTTCCCTCCACCATCCCTGGTCCAGCTCATCTCTCTGTAGGTTGAGAACTTGGCTTTCTCCTTGTGAGTCCCTTTGGTTACTGAAAGTCTTTGCTACAGGGTATCAAGGCCACTAAAGGAGGTCTTGTTGAGAAATTTTACTCCCACTGCTGCCAAGACCCAGGGCCTCATTATATAATTGTTTAGGCATTTTATGCAAATTCTGCAGGCGTTATGAGCTACCTAGTTTCTCCCTGGTGAGTGCTTGGCAAATGAGAGACCAAGACTTATAAAAGGGATAGTGTCCAAACAAGCATGATGCGAAATCGCTGAAGCATGAGCTTGGTGCATTTCAGCATGTTCTCCCCATATGACATCAGAATTTTGGTTTTGAAATGAGATAGACATGATATACTGAGTCTCCTGCTTTCTCTTGTCTTTCTCAGATGCACAGTCCGGCTGCTGAGACATTAACATGTTTTTCTTTCTTCTGCTTTCTCTTGTTCCCTCACCTTGAAAGATTATATTCTAGAGAAGAAGGGCTTTTTACAGTTTTAGGAATATATGTACAAATAAACAAACATTCTCGTTCTTTTACCCTGAGCTTATATCATTAAATCTCCTTAAAGGATTTTGGCCTGTGGACAAGGGTGCTAGGGAAGTTCTTTTGACTGTGGTGGCTCATTCAACTATGGACGTATCTCTGGAGGTTTCATGAATGTATTAAGAGTACCTAAGATGCAGAAAGCATATGCTCTGGTCTGGAGTTAATTAACAGATACAATGTTTATTTTCTTTCTTTTTGTTTCTTTGCTTCCCTCCCTTCTGCTCTCCCTCCCCCACTCTCTTACATCCCCCCTCCCTCCCTCCCTTCTCTCCTTCTTCCTCCCCTTCCTTCCTTCCTTCCTTCCTTCCTTCCTTCCTTCCTTCCTTCCTTCCTTCCTTCCTTCCTTCCTTCTTTCCTTCCTTCCTTCCTTCCTTCCTTCCTTCCTTCCTTCCTTCCTTCCTTCCTTCCTTCCTTCCTTCCTTCCGTCCCTTCTTCGTTTTAGTTTTACCAATATCATGCACCTTTTTTCACTTGTAAACTATTTAAGGAAATCTTTTCTCAATCACTCAAATAAATTCCAGTGATTACCCTTTCCACCTTCTATTCTTTAGGTAGAATCATAAAAATTAGAAGGTACTGCATAATTTTGAATTACTTTAGAGAGAAATACAGTATTTCCAAGTAGTTTCCTTTGTCTCCTGAATTTTTGCGTTTAGGATTTCTCTGTCAAAACTGCCATTTGCCACTTAGCATCCAGTCAACCATAGCCAGGGTTTTACTAGAAGATGCTCTAATTAACCAAACAGTACCTCCATTCCTTTGAATTTTTATGCTACTTTAAATCCTTTAAAATGGACTGGATTTTTAAACTTCTTCTCTCTTAAAGTTAAAAACCATTTTTAGTATCTGTTAAGTGTTCATGTTGTGCTCAGCACTTAGACAGTGCTATAAATGCTGCACTCTATGAGAACCATATGATACAGACGCTGCTGCAGGTTTTGGCATTCAAAGGAGAGCGTGTATGCAACCTTAGGTTTGAGTATATTACTATTTCATTTGTATACATATATGTATCTCAAGTACATCTACATAGACATATGCATACACACTGACACATACACAGTACTCCTTCCAAATGCTGAAATGCTTAAGACCTTAAGAAAAATATATGGTTCAGGAACTAAAGTCAAAAGTCACTGTTAAAACTCTATGAATTTCATTACTATCCTATATAATAAAAGCCTAATACGCAAATCAACTGAATGGTGGAACGACCAGTGGAATGATCGGTCGCTATGATGTGCACTGACCACCAGGGGCAGATGCTCAACGCAGGAGCTGTCCCCAGCCTGCAGGCTCCAGGCTAGCTAAGATGGGTGCTAGCGGGGGCCCCCTGATTGCCCTGCCAGTTGCCCCACAGATTGGACCTGACCGCTGGCCAGACCTAGGGACCCTACCCATGCACAAATTTCATACATTGGGCCTCTAGTAAATAATAAATAACAACTGTGATATTGTAATCTATAAAAAGAAGATCTATATTTGGTCTTCATCCTGTTCCTAGCTTCTAAAAATCATTGGAATTTCCTAAGGCAGAGCTAAAGAGAGATGAGAGAGATAAAGGTGTATTTTGTAATGTCAATGAGGTGACTTTTGGAAAGTACCTCGGTAACCTAAGGGTGAGGGCTGATTGCCAGGGGAGCCAACCATGTTATTAGAAGGGTTGGGACTAAAAGTCCCTGGCCTCTTGGGAAGGAAAGGGGACTAGAAATTGAGTTCAGTTATCAAAGGCCTATGATGTAAGCAATCATGTCTATGTAAGGAAACCTCCATAAAAAACAGAAAAGGAGAGGGTTCGGAGAGCTTCTGGGTTGGCGACCACGTGGAGATTTGGTAAGAATGGCTTGCTTAGAGAGGGTATGGAAGCTCCGTGCCCTTTTCCATGCCTTGTGCAAGGCATCTCTTCTATCTGGCTCTTCCTGAGTTATATCTTCTCATATTAAACCAATAGTCTAGTAAGTAAAATGTGTCTCAGAGTTCTGTGAGCCACTTTAGCAAGTTAATAGAACCCAGGAAGGGAGTGCAGGGAACTTCTGATTTATAGCCAGTTGGTCAGAAGCATATATAATAACCTGAATTTGTGATTGGCATCTCAAGTGAGGGGCAATCTTATGGGACTGAGCTCTTAACCTGTGGAATCTGATACTATCTCCAGGTAAAGTAGGGTCATAATAGATTGAGTTGTAGGACACCCAGTTGTGTTATAACATTGCTTGCTACTGTGGGGAACCCCCATCCCCACCACACATACACAGCTTACAATTGGTGATCAGAACTTTCCAACACTAAATAAATCCCAAAGCAATGATAGTTTGTAATATAGGGTGTGGTACTGTTTATTTAATTTGCCATCTTTTGCTCACTTAGAGACTTTTCAACAACTATGTTCACTGAATTGTTAATGAATTGCTGCTCAGCGAATAGTTTAGCTTTGTTGCAGTTAATATGGCACACTTTTGTGCCTTCCTGATTTTATGCATCTTGCCTCTGAGTGTCTTTTAGGGTCCTAATGAGGCTTTGGAAATATCAAGCAACTTGGCTGCCCATAAAATCTCACACTGAAACATGAACCACCTACCTTTCTGAACACTTCTCAGCTACCTTTCTCTTGACAGAGGATAAGGAGCGATGCCTGAGGCCAGGGTCTTTTTTCCATCCCCTTCCTTTATTTTTCCTAATAATTCCTAATAATTATTTTTACTAATAATTCAGTAGGAATGGCAAAAATAAGCACTCCTACTCTGCCCTTTATATTACTTCTTGTCACTTTCCCAGCTTTTTCTTTTACTAATCAGATCTAATAGGAATGATACACAACTTTCTATACCACAACCAAGAAGACATAATTTTTTTTCTAGAAATTTACATGGAAGAATTGCTGTCTTGCTATTTATATTTGATAAGTTATATAATAAAATGCACATATCATGTTTTGATGTCTATAAAACACGAAGAAAAATGATAGCTACTATTTTGTGTTTATTATTTAATTATTTAACATATATTTATTGAAGACCAGCTATGTGCCAGAAAAAACTAAGCATGAAAGAAATAAAAAGAAGGGTGTGGTTCTTGCCCATGTGGAGCTATATGTTAGGTACCATGTAAACACTTTGGGTGCATCCTCTTTTCATCCTTATAACAACTCTGTGAAAGAAGTCTGCCCATTTTACAAGGAAGGACACTAAGGCCAAGTGGCAGGCACTGCTATGAGTCAAGCTGAATAAAGTCTGTCTGATGTCAAAGGCACTATTTTAAGCACCAACTGGTACTAGTTTTACCTTACTCTACTCCAGGCGTCTGGCTCCTGCCACTGAGTAAGTGGAAGAGAGGTTGTATGACCCTAGAGGTAACCACTGAAGAGCAGATGTTGGAATGATAATGTGGTAGGCAGAAGGCTAAGATGGCCCCTGAGATTTCGATGGTGGATACACCTTGTAGGATCCCTTCTCCTTGAGTAATTACAGAACCTGTGCATATGATGGGATGTCACTCTGGTGATTAGATTACATTATATGACACTATATGTCAAAAGTGAAGGGGTTTTGTAGATCAGTTGAGTTTGAGTTAATTAGTTGGGTCCTTAAGGATGGAGGCTTTCTGATGTAAACAGCTCTGATATGATGGGCCCTATTCATGGGAGGTATCTAGGAGATAAGAGCAACCTCCAGCCAACAGTCAGCAAGGAATTATAGACCTCAGTCTTACCAACTGCAGGGCAAGGAATTCTGCCAATAACCAGTGAGCATGGAAGAGGACGATGAACTTCAGGTGAGGTCAGGCTCCCCACCAACAATTTGATTTAATCCTGGTGAGACCAGATTCCTGATTCATGAAAACTGTGAGATAACAAATTTTTGGCATTTTAAGCCACTTAGTTTATACTAATTTGTTACACAGCAATAGAAAACTAATACAACAGAGAAGAAATATTAAGATGACCTGAAGGTCAAAGTTTTCTTTTTTCCAATAAAAATCAAGAAAGCTGATTAAATACATCAACTTTTATTATATCTGTCATTTATGTGTCTATGTATCTATGTATGTATGTATGTATGTATGTATGTATGTATGTATGTATCTATCTATCTATCTATCTATCTATCTATCTATCTATCTATCTATCATCTTTGTGATTTATTTCTCCTGAAATATGTTCACTAATTTGGGGTTTATTCTTTGGATAACACTTGGTGAGTCCACTTACTGTGAGCCTGGTCACAATAAACTAGAATTCAATCTGGGATGAATTTCTCTAATTACTCTATGCCCTTTAAAGTGATGGCAAAATTTACTAGATTATAAGTTTCACTGGATGTAAGCTACACAAGGATGTAAACTTCATGATGACAAGGATTTTTGTCTGGCTAATTAAATGATTTATAGAATCCCTTTCCCTAGTCCTAGATTGTATAGTTTACTGAAGATTTATACATCTCATCCTAGTTTCTTTCTTTTTTTTAAAAAAAAAATTTAAATTCTTTATTGTTTAATGAATTACATAAGTCTTCTTTCCCCCCATTGACCTTTCCCTGGCAGCCCCTAATCCCCAGCACATGCTCTCACCCCCCTGTTGTCTGTGCCCATTGGTTATGCTCATATGCATGCATATACATCCTTTGGTTGATCTCTTACCCCCTCATAGGTTGGACAGTCTATTCGATGCTTCTATGACTCTAGTTCTATTTTTGTTCATCTGTTTATGTTGTTCATTATATTCCATAGATGAGAGAGATCATGTGATATTTATCTTTCTGACTGACTTATTTTGCTTAGCACAATGCTCTCCAGTTCCATCCATGCTGTTGCAAATGGTAAGCGTTCCTTCTTTTTTACTGTAGCATAGTATTCCATTGTGTAGATGCGCCATAGTTTTCTAATCCACTCATCTGCTAATGGGCACTTGGGCTGTTTCCAAATCTTAGCGATAGTAAATTGTGCTGCTATGAACATAGGGGTGCATATATCCTTTCTGATTGGTGTTTCTGGTGTCTTGGGATATATTCTTAGAAGTGGGATCACTGGGTCAAATGGGAGCTCCATTTTAGTTTTTTGAGGAAACTCCATACTGTTTTCCACAGTGACTGCACCGATCTGCATTCCCACCAGCAGTGCAAGAGGGTTCCTTTTTCTCCACATCCTTGCCAGCACTTGTCATTTGTTGATTTGTTGATGATAGCCATTCTGACAGGTGTGAGATGGTACCGCATTGTTGTTTTGATTTACATCTCTCAGATGATTAGTGACTTGGGCATGTTTTCATATGTCTCTCCACCTTCTGTATGTCCTCTTTTGAAAGGTGTCTATTTAGGTCCTTAGCCCATTTTTTGATTGCATTGTTTATCTTCCTTTTGTTAAGTTGTATGAGCTTCCTGTACATTTTGGAGATTAAACCCTTATCAGAGATAACGTTGGCAAATATGTTCTCCCATGCAGTGGGCTTTCTTGTTGTTTTGTTGATGGTTTCTTTCACTGTGCAGAAGTTTTTATTTTGATGTAGTCCCATTTGTTTATTTTCTCCTTAGTTTTCATTGCCCTAGGAGCTGTATCAGTAAAGATATTGCTATGAGAAATGTACGCCATGTTGCTGGCACTGGTTTCTTCTAAGATTTTTATGGTTTTCTGCTTTACGTTTAAGTCCTTTATCCATTTTGTGTTTATTTTTGTGTATGGTGTAAATTGGTGGTCTAGTTTCATATTTTTGCATGTATCTGACCAATTTTCCTAGCACCATTTATTGAAAAGACTGTCTTGATGCCATTGTATGCCCTTGCCTCCTTTGTCAAATATTAATTGAGCATAATGGCTTGGGTTGATTTCTGGGTTCTCTGTTCTGTTCCATTGGTCTATATTTCTATTCTTGTGCCAGTACCAGGCAGTTTTGAGAACAGTGACTTTGTAATATAGCTTGATATCTGGTATTGTGATCCTTCCAACTTTGTTTTTCTTTCTCAATATTGCTGTAGCTATTCAAGGTCCTTTTTATTCCAGATGAATTTTTGGAGAGTTTGTTCTAGATCTTTGAAGTATGCTGTTGGTATCTTAATGGGGATTGCATTGAATCTATCGATTGCTTTGGGTAGTCTGGACATTTTAATGATGTTGATTCTATCAATCCATGAACATGGTATATTCTTCCATTTGTTTATGTCTTCCTATATCTCTTTTTTCAGTGTCCTGTAACTTTCTGAGTACAGGTCCTTTATCTTCTTGGTTAAATTTATTCCTAGGTACCTTAATTTTTGTGTTGCAATGGTAAATGGGATTTTTTTTTTTAGTTTCTCTTCCTGTGAGATCATTATTGGTGTATAAAAAAGCCATAGATTTCTGGATGTTAATTTTGTATCCTGCTACATTGTCCAATTCATTTATTAAGACTAATAGCTTTTTGATGGAGTCTTTAGGGTTTTCTAAGTACAATATCATGTCATTTGTGAATAATGACAATTTTACTTCTTCATTTCCAATTTGGAGGCCTTTTATTTCTTCTTCTTGTCTGATCGCTATGACTAGTACTTCCAGTACTATGTAGAACAAGAGTGGTGAAAGTGGGCACCCCTGTCTCATTCCTGTTCTTAGGGGAAATGGTTTTAGTTTTTGCCCACTGAGTATGATGTTGACTGTATATTTGTCATATAAGGCTTTCATTATGTTGAGGTGTGATCCCTCTACTGGTATTCCCACTTTGCTGAGTGTTTTTATCAGGAAGGGTGTTGGACTTTGTCAAATGCTTTTTCTGCATCAACTGATATGATTATATGATTTTTGTCTCTCAATTTGTTTATATGATGTATCACATTTATTGATTTGCAGATATTGTACCATCCTTGAATCCCTGGAATAAATCCCACTTGGTCATAGTGTATGATCTTTCTAATGTACTGCTGGATCTGATTTGCTAGGATTTTGTTGAGGATTTTAGCATCTATGTTCATCAGGGATATGGACTAATAATTCTCTTTCTTTGTAGTGTCTTTATCTAATTTTGGGATTAGTGTAATGCTGACTTCATAGAAAGAGATAGGAAGTGTTCCTTCCTCTTGAATTTTTTGGAATAGTCTGAGAAGGATAGGTTTTTAGTTCTTCCTTATCTTATCCTAGTTTCAAAATCTGAACTCCTTATCAGCAACCATTCTTGTCTGAAGCATCCCTATAGTTCTACTTCCCCAGGTTTTTCTAGATGACACATTTAAATACCTTTTGCCAAGGAACCCTTCAGAATCCCACTGCTGTCATTTAAAGAATCAAAAAAATTGTCCTGTGTGGTAACAATAATTGATGCTTGATACCTTCAATCAAAGAGTCATAATCTTTTAGTGAGAAATTTCTGTTTATGAAATAAAAAAGAAATTGGAAATATTTAGCAATAAGCCCTAAATCTGAAAAGGAATACATGTACATTGAATAAGAGTTAAATGAACTCTGTCAATTTTATAATATTGGTAAAAGTAGATTATTTGAGCAGCTTGATTTTTCCTTTGTTTGGTATTTTAACACAAAGTACTCAGCACCATGCTTTCCCATGGAAGCTGCCCTTGTTATTACAAATTACAGAGCATTGGCAAAAACACTAGTTTGACTGTATGAAGGACTCTATTTCCTGACTTCTGTTTTGTCCCCCAAATGGGCTCCTCTTAGTAGCTGCCCTGATATCATACTTCCCCAGCTACCACCCCTATGCCATTGCTGCAGTTATTACAAGGGCAGTTAGCTGGATCCCAAGCAGTCTCAATCCAATCTCAGTTCTGGCACTATAATTCCCCAAAAGAAGCAGCACCTTTGCTGGTTTGTTTGTCTTGGGTTCTGTAACTATGTGATTGTTATAAATTTTTTTCACAACGAAGTAATGCTTCAGAAAAAGAATTTGAAAAAACTTCTAGCTTCCTAAATATGTTACTAAAATTTCCAGGAAAGGCCAGATCAACATATCAAATATATTTTCTTGTAAATGTATAGAAATCACTGAGCTACCTTCCAAAATAAAGACCTGATGCATTTTTCCCTTAGTGCATGCACATTTTCATTAATTGAAATGATATGCATGCATCAACAATGTTAGAAAGCACATTCATTTGACAATTATTGTGCTTGTAAAGAAATCTGCTACTAACCCTCACCCCCCCAACATTGCAGAGGCTTGAACCCTCACCCCTTCTGAAGGAGGTCTCCTGCCCCCATGGCTGCTTCATGCTTCCCACACCTAGCTCAGAACGAGACCCAGGCAACAGAAAGAGACCTGGCCCAGCTCACATCGAGATACAGGTGACAGACAGAGACCTGGCCCAGCTCAGATCGGGACCCAGGTAACAGACAAGAGACTTGGCCGACAGCAGTTGCCCTATATCTAAATTCAGCCTAGCGTCTGGAATGCTCAGGGCCCACTCATATTTACAGGGTAAACTAAGATTGTTGGTAGAGTATTAAATTTGACAGTAAAATAGTAATCGAGTTTTCAGATTAATTTAAATAGGCTAATTGAAATAAGTGAATATTCAAGTAAAGTTAATTGTACTGGACAAAAAGCTGTTCTTAAAGTAATAACTAAAATTTCTATTGGTAGTTCATCTCATGGTAAAATTCCTGAATATGCAATGAACCTAAAGCAGTCATATGTGGGGGGAAAAAAAATTAAAATTTAAAGTTATCAAGACTGCATTATAAAATTTACAAAAACCTCCATTAATAAAAAAAAAGGGGAGGATAGTAGGGCAATATCATGTAAGGAAAAATATCCTATAAGTAAATTACATCTAGAAAATTTTTACTTTACAAAATTAATTTTCATTTGTAATGCTAAGAGCAAGACACCCATGAAAAACACACATGGTGTCTAAATAAGACAAAGGAAAATCGTTTGGGCAAAAATAAAAAGGATCCCAAATCAATTATATAGAAAAGATTCCTTTATTAACTTGTGGTCGAGAATATATTTGTATATTTTCAGAAAACAACCCCAAGACCAGATGGATTCCTGCAACAGAGAGGAATTGACAGGTGTGCTCCAGCCACGAAGACAAGAGGAAAAAACAGTCCAGAGATGGAAGACGCTGACAACACCTTGCCACGCGAGCAGTCAGCAGCTGTGCACCGCTGCAGGTTACCTAGGACCAAACCAGAGAGGGTCGGACCTGCATTGCCAACATGTGCCCACCATCCAGATATCATTGCGGACATGTACACATAAGGAACTGTTAGACATTGAAATGGGGACTCAGAACTATTGGACATTGAAATTGGGACTCAAACATTTTTTTTGTTTTGTTTTGTTTTGTTTTGTTATTATATGTTTATTTCTAGTCTGCAAAGGCAAAACTTTTTAAAGGAAAGAAATGGTAGGAAAAAGAGACAGAGGCAAAGAAGCATTGAACAGACTGTCAAACTACATTGAGAAGACAGGGGAGGTTGGGCGAGGGGAGCTGTAAGAGACCAACCAAAAGACTTGCACGCATGCATATAAGCACAACCAATGGATACAAGACACTGGGGCGTGGGGGAGGACGGGCAGGTGAAGGCATGTACTGGGGCGTAGGGGAGGTCGGGAGGAGGTCAATGGGGGAAAAAAAAAAGGAGACATATGTACTACTATTTGTAATACTTAAAACAATAAAAAAAATCTCTTTTAGGAATTTATTGACCTTGGAAGAGTACATTTTTTTTTTTTTTTTTTTTTTTACTATAGATAAAAAGGCAAAACAGGGAAACTTGCAAAAAAGAAAAGTTTTTCTACCTTGAATCACTGGGCCTTTCTAGCAGTTATCACTCTTTGGAGAAAACTATCTAATGACTTCTCTTTACCAATCAGATAACTATCATAATGGGTTCATGTCCTAAAGACATTGCATTAACGAAAAAGCAGTAGCTGAGCTAACAGATTTCATGGAATATTATTTTAGATATTTCTCAGGCATCAAGAAAAAGTGCTGCTTTATTTATGTAGATCAAGCTTCTCATTTTTCTCTCATATGTTGTTGTTTTTTCATAGTCTTATGCTTGTGCACATGCACACACACACTTTTCCTGGTCATGTAGTATCTACATGAGGCAAATGGATTTATTGTTTGAAACATCTAATTTATTAAAGTTTGTTGGCCCACAAATTATTCAGTCTAAAAGAGAACAAAAAAAGGTAGTATAAGAGTTGATCTGTTTGAGCTGCTACAAGACATCCAACCTGTAAAAATGATGAGATAAGTAATGTCTGTTTTGTCTAGGATTAGGCAGAGATGTGGGGTAAGAATGTTTAGAAGCCTTGCAACCTTGTGAGATGATTAAAGAAAAAAAGGAGAAATAAACTTTCTTCTTAAGTAACTGCACTACTTCTGTCTAAAACATGTTAAATTATAGACTTGAATTTATCCTATGCCCAGAAACATTTTTCAGGTAAATTTGGCTGCCAGAAAGCTGATACCTTCAAAGGTGAAGAGAAGAACCACTTTCTGAAAGACCACTTGCCATCTTTATTATACACCAGTGAGCCATTCTTGTTTGTAACCTTTCCTCATCCTATATAATAAAAGAGGTAATATACAAATTGACCCTCATGCCCTCACAATATAGCTGCCCACAACCAGGCCGGCAGGAGGGTTAGTAAGGGACAACCAAATGACTGAGCAAGCAGACTGTGTGGGGCAACCAGGCTGGCAGCGGGGGAAGTTGGAGGCAACCAGGCCGGCAGGGGGGGCAGTGAGGGGCAACCAGGCCAGTGGGGGGAGGCAGTTAGGGGCAACCAGGTTGGTGGGGGGGTGCAGTTGGGGGTGACCAGGCCGGCAGGGAGGGGACATTTGGGGGCGACCTGGCCGGCAGCAGGGAGCAGTTAGGGGTGACCAGGCTGGCACGGGGGGGCAGTTAGGGGTTATCAGGCTGGCATGCAGGAGCAGTGAGGAGTGATCAGGCCAGAGGGGAGAACAGTTAGGGGCAACCATGCAAGCAGGCAGGTGAGCGATTAGGAGCCAGAGGTCCAGGATTGTGAGAAGGATGTCCAACTTCAGGTTTAGGCCCGATCCCTGATCCTCCAAGGGGTCCCAGATTGGAGAGGTTGCAGGCTGGGCTGAGAGGAAGCCCCCTTGCATGAATTTTGTGCACCAGGCCTCTAGTTGTGAATAATATACCAATTCAGAGTTCATTTTGCTGGAGCAGTGAGGTTTTGCCATTTGGAAGCCAGACTTTGCACTTGAAAGAATCAATTTGTTTCTTCATGTAACAAACACTAACTGTTTTTGTCAATAGATCATTGGAATTAGAAAGAGATATTAGATTAGAGTATACTATGAGTGACAAAATACACACATAGACACACATACATGTATGTATATATGCATGTGTATCTACACAGGTGTGTATATGTATACATGTGTAGATACATGTAAACACATGTACACATAACAATTATTACCTCCTGATGATTTTGGTTTCAGGACTGACACAGTCCTGACCACAGACAAACAAAAATACAGTCTCAGTCTAGAAACCTGGTTATTCAACATAACTTTTATCATTGAAATCACTTCCCCAAAGATGTAGTTAACTTAAAACGAAATAAAATACCTTAAACTTTTAAAATTTATTTGTGATTAGGCCCACTAATAGTATCATAGCTCTATGTGCAAGCAAGTTTGTTTATGAGATCAGCTTCATCCACAGGAACAAATTAATCAAAAAATGCAGAAAAGGCCCTAGCCAGCTCTGCTCAGTGGATAGATAGAACCCTTGAACTGAAGGGTATTCGATTCTATTCCAGTCAAGGGCTTGTACCTCCATTGCAGGCTCTATCCCCAGCCCTGGTTGGGGTGCCAGTAGAAGGCAACCAATGAATGTGTCTCTCTCACATGGATGTTTTTCCTCTCTGTCTTTCCACTCTCTTTAAAAAAAGAGAAAAAAATGCAGAAAGGTACATAGCCCCAGTGATCTAAGTTTTCTAAAACACCCCATTCATGATAACTATTCTTTGCAAATGGATTAAGAGAATCAGGACATTCTAATATTTTTGACCCAAATATCCTCCTTTGCGTGGATACATCACAAAATCATCATCTTAATGTTCACAGGCAAAGAGGGAAGTTAGTGAAGCATAGATATACTGAGAATTGCAGGGACAATTCAGGACACTCATCACAACCCAAAGAAATATCTCAGTTATATAACTACCCAGTAATATCCTTCGTTTAGATTTGCCTTGTCCATATTCAGAAAAGTTTGTACTCCATAAAAGTAAATTCCCATAAACCTCAATTTACTGTTCTAATCTGTGCCCCCACCCAGATAAGAAATTTGAAAGAATGTGACTTTGCTATGGCTAAAAAATAGAAAGTCATTATGCTTTGGGTGCTTTTTCTGAATTGATCCTATAGAGTTTAAAAAAAAATGTCTGCATTTGTGTAGTTCTTGTTATGGATTGAATCCCCCCACCCCACCCCACCCCCATTTCATCTATTGAAGTTGTTATCTCCAATGTGATCTTATTTGGGAAAAGGAGGTAATTAAGGTTAAATGAGGTCATAAGGATGGGGCCCTGATCGGACAGGGTTGGTGGCCAAAAAAGAAGAGGGATGGACACCAGCACCCTCTCTTTCTCTCCACGTGTGAGGACACAGTGAGAAGGCAGCTGCATGCAAGCCAGGAAGAGAGCTCTTACTAGGAACCAAATCTACTGACATCTTGATCTTAGACTTCCAGCCTCTGAAACTATGAGAAATAAATCTGTCATTTAAGCCACACCATCTGTGGAATTTTTGTTATGGAAGGCCGAGCAGATTAAGTTAGTTTTTTTTTTTTACTTTTCAAAAGACCTCTAAATGGGTCATCAATTTCCTCTTATAATCCTGAGACTATCTCCATATTGCAAGGACAATAGAGGCATATAACTATTGAACGATTGTCCAAGGGCATATATAGCTTGAGGCATCTGGAGGCTCTTTCAGAGTGCCCAGGATTGTGATGATTCTGGTGAAGTGCTCTGGTGGTGAGAGATGGGCAGATGACCCTGCTATCCCCCCACCACCCCACATCCTATAGTGTTATTGCTCCAGTCACCACTGCCATGTCCTCTGGGACCCTGGGCAGGAAAAACCTTTAAGAAGCACTGAGGTATCCATGGCAGTATTAGTTTTAGGGCATCTGTCATGGAAAAGCAAGGTTGCTCTTCATTATCTTACTGCTTTGAGTCCAATGATACACACTCAACACTACCATGTTCTCTCTCCAGCTGCATTTCACTGTCTTCTTAAACAGAGCAAACAGATATGATTGAACCCTTTCTTGATGCCTCGGGATTATCATCATGTAGATCAGTTTTGACCGAGTTCTAGAATCTAGTGATTCTAGATAAAAATATTTTTTTTCTATATTGAATGGAACAGGACAGCTTTTTGTTGTTGTTTTTATTTTCACCCATACCGGCAATAGGTTTGAAAATTTTAAAGCACTTTCTTTGTCTTAATTAGATGGCATTATGATACTCATTATAACAGATAATAGTTGACGTTAATCAAAACAACCAACTTTCTAATTGAATTGATAAACCAATCCGCCCCCTAAGGCACTTTATAGCATAGTATGTGGAGTGAAAATAATTAGAAGTATTTGTACTATATGGTGAAAATTAAAAGTAAAAAATATGATTTGTAACTGTAATTTAAAGTTTTGGACCCCCCCCCCCCCAACTCTCCAAACACCCAATAATAATTATCATCAGTGATTCTCTGGGGAAATTGCTAGTAAAATTCACTTGGGCTTCTATAAACTGAAGAACCTAAGCCAAAAATTAAACAAACAAATACATACCTATTTTTACAAAAACAATATACACATTTGCTTATTTACTTAAACTAGATAGTCTTTACTCATCTAAGCAGTAGGAAGCACTGAGAAGGATTTTGGATTGCCTTCAAGAAATATACATCTCCCTCAAATGCCCAGAAATTAATGTTTGATCCTTTTAAGCTTAATCTTTTATATTTTGATGTGAACAGAAAATTCTATGCAAGTTTTGATGTGGAGGGCAAGTGGTATAGTTAAGGGGAAGTATTTGTTGTCAGCCTTGGGGAGTTGAGGGAACTGGCATAGTCTCCACTGGGACAGAAGTATACCTATGGGTTCAGGTTACTATTAAAATACAGCTTCCTGTGGAAGGGGAAACTTTGCAGTGCAGTAATTCCCAACCAGAGGGCTTGGTGGGCCTTACTTCTAGAGTTCCTGTAGGTCTTGGGTAGGCCTGAGAACTTGCAAGGCTAACAAGTTCCTACAAATTGCTGGCTGCTGGTCTGGGGCCCACACTTTGAGAATTACTGCTCTGGTGCTGTGTAATACAGTTTGATGACATGTATAACTGGGTCCTCTATATTTCCCCAAAGTCAAGTAAAATCTTGGAATGGTTGTCCTTTGGATAAGCATAAGAGGTCTGATTGTCAAAATACTTTCTAAGAGATCATACAAAATCCAAGTAAGTACAAATTACAAGGTCTTAGAATAACAACTTCAAATTTTAAAGCTTTCCAAGGCAAATATCTTCTGCCTTAAAAAAAAATGTTTGTGTGTGTGTATGCATATATGTATATATGTATGTGTGTTTAGTAAGTCAGATGCCTTTCCACTATATTCCCCTTGTAAATTATCTAATAAAAGAATGTGCCTTGATGACCCCTCACCCCCGCCCTCCGCAACTGACCAACTGACCCTGGTCCTATCATGGTTGAAAGTAGAAGACTGGTCAGGAAGGATAAAGAAATCATTTTTAAAAAGGTATGCAGGATATCTAAGGATGAAATTTAAATTTTTTATTCCGAACATTTTTCATATGTATTTGAGAAGAATATTTGAAAAAAATCAACTTACCGCAATCTCTAAAAATCAAAGATTTAAATTGTTGTTTTTGTATGCCTAGAAGGTCTATAGGTAGGCAAACAGGTCTTTTAACTTCTTAAAATCATATATAAAATTTTTATATTTGTAAATTGTACATTTTCCAGAAAAAATATGTTACTCTCAAGGGCTTCCCAAAACTATTCAGAAAATACACAGGGTGGGCAAAAGTAGGTTTACAGTTTTCTGTATAGAAAAATAAATGCATGATTATTACAGTAGCTTTATTAACTGTGTGTTTTGCTTACTCACAACTATAACCCTACTTTTGCCCACCTCTGCATATATATTTAATTTTAGAAAGAAAACATACATCTCTAATATAGAGAAATCCTTACATGCTAATACTGGCTATTTTTAAAATCACCACAATATTAATTAAAACTATTGATTAAACATTATGTGGACTATGTCCCACAAATAAACCAAAAAGTGGTAATTTCTCTCTGGCTTTTAAAAATCAATCTGAACAAAAAAAAGCACCATTGAATAGCCATGTGACAATGTACACGGTGGCCTGGTTCAGACACTATGTAAATATCTAAGACATGTACTGTCTCAGAGACAATGGCCCCACTGTACTTTGGGGCTGAGTGAAGTGGCAGGAGTGCTGCGTGCTTAGACAGTTATGTTGAGTAGAAATCAATACCCCACTTCCAGTGTGTCAAGATGGCTTCATGGAGATTGTGGGATTTCACTCTTCATTTCTCCTACTCTTTTCACAACCAAATCCTCAGTGTATTTTTTAAAACGGTGCAGAGGGTGGTTATGTTAAAATAACAGACATTTAAATGCTAACCTTTTATCTAGAAACATTTTTAATTTAAAGGGTTTCAAATGAAAAATTGGTTGGTAGTAGGCTTTAAATGATGCCAGAACAAAGTTTACCTTCATGTGGAAATAGACTGGGAATCGTTTTTCTGGAAACTTGCTATTGTCCCATTGTCATCTACAGAATGGAACTCAAAACTAAGTGACAGGGAGGTTGCTTATGACTAAAGATTCAACAAGGATATTACTGCAGGGAAGATGCCTATAACCCCGGCATGTGCCCTCCCCTCACATTCACCCAGGGAGGCTGGTATTCATTGGCTGGTGAGTTTGCCAACATTTTGGAATTCACATGAAATTCTGGAAGGATCAGTCCTATTGGTCAGGACAAGATGCTTAGCAGCCAAATCTATGCAATCAAAACAAATTTACCCAGTATGCCTTACAAACTCTCGGAATAAGGTCATCAAACTTCAAAGCTCTCCAAGGCAATTATCTCCTGATACAAATTAATGAATGTGCTCCCTTCTCTCTCCTTTGTAACATAACAGCACAGTTATTTTATCATCAGACAAAAGTTGTGGCTCATCTTACTCCTCCACTTACTAGCTCTATGAAAAGAAAATGTTGTTTACTCAATATAAGCCCCAACTTTCGCATAGGTAAACTGGAAGGTAGAAATAGGGTTTTGTTATAAGAATTAAAAAATAGATGTAGAGCACCTGGAATATTATAAGCACTGGAAAATACTGGTTTATTCCTTATTCTCAGGGATTTTAAAGATGGCACTTATTAAAACTCCTTTGTATTTTATTCTGAATCACAATGTGGTAGAATCTATGAATGAAATATGTTCCTAATTTCAGGAAATCATCTACCGGTCAATATGCTATGAATGTATTATAAAGGTAGTCCCATTATAAAGGCAAGTTTTAAAAAATATATATTCTCTCTACAAGCATTGCAAATGTAATACATTTCAAAAAATAAACAGGAAATAGGTGCTCTTGCTTAGTGTTTTGTGAGCTGGAATGTTATTCCTAATTTGAAATCATTGGAGTGGGATGTTATTCTCTTGATTGGAGAGTAGCCTCCAGGGGATATTTGTACACTCTGATGTTTGGGGGAATATGTTATTTACCACCTGTAAGTTGCCTATCTTGTTATTTTTGTTGGGAGTAAAGCTGCAGCCTTTACCTCCATTAGGTAGTGTAGTTTGGTTAATGGATGGGTAACAGGAAAGAGTGTAAGGGGAAGCCAATGTTAATGTGAACTCCTGCCGTTTTTTATTATAGTGGCACCCGCAATAGTTAAGGTTGAGCAGCTGTTTCCATTATGAACTCCTATTTCAGAGGTTTATAACTGAGCTGTAAAAATTTGCTCTAGGCTAAATATCCGCTCATCGGGTCTTAGCCTGGGAGAATTTGTCCCCTTACAATTCTTTCAATTCTTTTTTATTTTTTTTAAAGAAGAAATCAATTTAGCCATTTAAAATAAATAACCGAAAAACACAAAAATTTAAAAGATGTTGAATTTTTATCCTGTTAATTCCAGATGTTTGAGTTGATAGTAATTATATTCCCATGACTCTAACAAGAAAAGTAGTTATGAAATCATACCTTTGAAATGTACATTTCCAATGTCTAATGCTGACTGATGTAGCAATTTACCAAGACGAGCAGTATCTTATGCCATAAAACTAACCATGTGTCAAAAATATACCAATATGCCTTTTATCTTAGTAATATTAATTTACTCAATACTCATATCTGGCTATAGAAATTGGGGTAACTCCTTCCAGAACTTGTTAAATTCCTTTGTATTTTTAGCAGAGCAATAAATTGACATGATGAAAAATTACTGAAGACATTGATGGCATTTTTATACACATGCTTACAAGTCTTTGATAGATATAGGAGGGCTTACCTACCTGGCCATGCAAAGCTTTATATACATTTGATGACAAAAAGAGTCCACATGGTACAATAGAAAGACTACAGATATTGATATCACAATATGTTTGAAAATATAGGCATTATTATTACTTAAGTATAGTGAAGCCAACAGATCAGGAGACAACTGTCATCGAACAAATGGTGGTTATTCTCATAGATCCCAAGAGAAGGGCCTGCCACACTGTGGAGGGCCCCACAAGGGAGCACCAGGGTGGTCAGGAGACAGAGGGAGAGGGAAACATAGTGTATGAGAGGCTTTATTGTGGTTTCCATGAGAAGGAACAGAAGAGGCATACTTAACAGGTTTAGGATTATCTAGTTTGAATACTTTCCAGGGGCTCTGGGACATAGGAACTGTCCCTAATTGTGTGGTATCTGGGCCTATGGTGATTAGGGCAGGGGGATAGTGCTTCAGAGTGTGAGAGCATGATAAATGAGGTGGTTGGGGGTGTGGGCTCTGTTCTGGATTAGTTGGTTTACACCGAGCGGTGCACTGACTGGCTAGTTGTTTGCTATCTCTAGGAATCGCTAGCTCTCCAGAGTCAACAAAGTTCAGATGTTAATGTGTCAGAATACAGATCACAAAAAGCATGGTCAATACACAGTACTTGGGCCCAACTTCTGGGCCTGAGACTTCCTATGTGCTGTACTAGATACCAAAGAAGAGTTAACATTTGAGTTTCAATTTTCACCTCTACCTTCTCAATTGGCATCCAGACATTCTCTCCTATTTGTTACACGCCCTGGGGCAAGTTACTAAACTTCACTGTGCTTCAGTTTTCTCACGTTTAAGATGATGAGAATTAAATAATACATTTCATAGGGTTGTTTTGAATAGTAAATGAAATAATCCATGAAAAGCAATCATGGCTGGTACCCAGCAAGCGCTAAATAAATGGTAGTTTTTCCATAAATGTAATTTTCTTGTAAACCCAACTCTTCATTGCACAAGTCTATGTATGGACTTGGAGCGGTGGTTTTGAAAAACTGCTCTGAGTCCAGTGGCGTAGGGAGAAAGACGTTCCTGTTCCTGTCAGAGTCATCCTTTGGTTATCACTTTAGCTTGGTTGTTACATTTCATTTTAACTGCATAATAGGAAGAGAGCTCCAGGGAGTTCCAGGAACACTGAACGCAATGGCAAGATATGCAGATAACCCAAGGGGGTTGCTAAACAGGCCACCTTGCTCTTCTATCCATGCTATTCCTGGTCTAGCCAGTTCTGCCAGTGACTGCAGAAGACACTGGTGTGGATATAAATTTCTTCTACTTCTGGCTAACATGGCCACTCAGAGCCAATATAATAAACTCTTATCTGTGTAGGGGGAAGTTTGTTTCTTTTTTTAAAAAAATATTTTTATTGATTTCAGAGAGGAAGGGATAGGGAGGGAGAGATAGAAACATCAATGATGAGGGAGAATTGATTGCCTGCCTCCTGCACATCCCTTACCGGGGCTTGAGCCTGCAACCCTGGCATGTGCCCTGACTGGGAATTGAACCCTGATCTCTGGTTCATAGGTTGACGCTCAACCACTGAGCAACACTGGCCGGGTGTTTTTTTTTATTTTTTTATTTTTATTTTACTTTGTTTTAGGAGAACACAAGTTCACCTGCTACCCTCTTTCTTCTCAAAATAAACAAACCCTTAAACCTCCAAGAGAATAGGCAAAACCTAGCCAAGAATAGAGTAATGTACAACCTTACAAATTTTTCTTCAGTCATTTTGGAAACAGTTACACATATATTTCTAATAGGAAACAATCAATATTTGTTTTTCATGCAACATACAACAACATATATGATAGTAGCCTTATTCAGCATTTCTTAAAATTATATGGAATTATGTGGTCCAATTACCATTTACCAATTTTAAATGGTAAATGTTGGCTTTTACAGGGATGTAGCTATTTGGAATAAATGGAAGAAATTGATACACTTTTCTTCTGGGTGTAGGAAAAGAATCCTTCTAAAGCTGTGGCAAAAGCAAAGGTTCCTGCCTGGCTGATGTAGCTCAGTGGTTGAGTGTTGACCCATGCACCAAGAGGTTGCCAGTTCGAATCCCTGTCAGGGCACATGCTTGGGTTGTGGGCTTGATCTCTGGTGGGAGCCAGAGGCAGTGTATCTATGTTTCTATTTCTCTCTCTCACTTCCTATCTCTATAAAAATCAATAAAATGTATTAATAAAAAAAAAGCAAAGGATCCTGCAATTAAACAAAGATAAACCAGTTGTATTAAAGGACATTTTTTCCCCAAATTGTGTCCCTAGTATCCCATGAGTTATCAACATATGATATTCCTTGTATCCCATAGGTATCAATAGATTGATCCAGCAATCAATAAACTAATTTCTGGTAAATAACTTTGGAAACTGTTGGTTTAAGCCCATCTATTCCCATAGGAGTAATACACTAACATACTTTAGGAATCTCTAAGAAAAATATACAATATAAAGCATTTTTCATCTTATTTAACTTCTTTTTTATAATTTTTTTATTGTTTTGAGTATTTATTTAACTTCTAACCACACTATTTTTAAAGGGTGTTCATGTACAGAGAGGTATCATTAATATTCCATTGATCAAAGTTTGTAACATACTAAAATCGAACTGAGGAGTCCTGTGAACAATGATTGTCTGTGTTGCTACATAAGACCATTGCCTTATCCTTGCATGAAATTCAGTCATAATTTTGGTCTACCCTTACCCAAATGGGAGTGTGCAGGACTTCACTTAAGTTCCTGGGCACCCAGGAGTCAGTTTACCAACAAAACTAACCCCTTCTGCCAGTAATTTGTATTATTAAAGTATTTAACATCAAAGAGTGTCATAAAATAACACATTCTAATTATGTTTTTTCCACTCATTTGTTTATTCACACATCCACTTACTAAAGTTTTTTAGAGTGCATTAAATCCTTGAAATTAGTTTATTTTTTCAGCTTTAGTTTCTTTCTCTCATAAAAGTTTAGCATCCATTTCAAAAGTTTTAAGAATAAAACAAAATGCTTGAGAAGGAGAAGAAACTAATGAGGGCAGACTTAGGTATAAGGCTACTTTTCTAGAAAATAGAAAACAAAGTGATCTCCAAAGACTGGTTTTGAGAATGATCTTTACAAAATCTCTTCTAAACTTGTATGGTAAATGTGTTAAAGGAGCAGGAGACAATCCTAAGCAATGCAGTGCTACACCAATAGCAATGCATCACACAGGTTTTGTGTGACTAAAAATGATAAGTTCATATGTGCCAATATAAATCATTATTAAAATGTCACTACATTTACTACACAAATATCATAGCTACACAAATGAATTTCTAAACAAAGAAAAGAAACTTAATCATAGTATTCCACCAAGTCTACTATGTAGAAGTCTGAGGTCTTGTTCTAGGCATTAACCTTAAGTATACTGGTACCTAATTTCTACATCATGATGGAATGAACAGAATTTATATATATATATATATATATATATATATATATATATATATATATATATAACTTAGAACAAGAATTGTCTATGTTGCTACATAACCTTCATAATTATTATAATGTCTTATACTCCATAAAGTAGTTGTATTCTAATTTACTTAAATACTTCTCTACTGGATGATTTCCAAATATCTGTAAATAATGCTGCACTAAACACTTTGAGTAGTAGCTTTTCACCATCTTTTGGTTTAGGCAACATTTTCAACAGTGGAATTACAGAGTTCTTATGTCATATTTACATATTGCATTCCAAAATTACCATGTTACATTGTCATCAATTATGCAAAATAATTACAACTTTCATTTTAGTCTAGACCAATGAGTACTAAAAGTAAATAAAATCTCACTAATTGGTATAACATGATATTTTGGTATTCGGTGAATTTGTTTTTCTTAAACTCTGAGATTTGGCCTTTCTTTTTATGCTTCTTTATTAATTTGCCTTTCAGGTATTTAGCATCTTTCACCTTTATCTACTGCAGTCTGAGAATTTCTCTTTCAAATTTGTATGTGCTCTTTAGGTATTTAGGTGTTAACTAATTATAAACAATAATATTTTATCCTGAACCTATCTTTTTATATCAGTTATTTATACATTTTTTTGTATAAAAGTATTATTTGTTTTCAAACACATGGGTGGAGATTTAATTAATTTTTTATTATCAATTTCTAATTATTACTTTAATACCTTATATTCCATAAAGTAGTGGTACTCTACTTACTTAAATAGCATTCTGATCAGAGATGGTAATCAATAATGCCTCCAATTTTTTGAAGTTATTTTATGGCCTTTACATGACTGATTTTATAAATGTTTTGTGTGTATTTGAAAATAGCATGTACTTTTTAGTTCTTAGAGCAATGCTATATATATATGCCAGTTAGATCAAACTTATTTTTGTATTGTTTCTATCTATATACTTTTAAAAATTATCTGCCTACTGCTGGTAGAAGTGTGTTAAAATCCGCATTCTTATGGTGAATTTTGTTTTATAGATTTTAAGGCTATTTTCTTGGGTGCATACTTATTTAGAATTAGTCTTTCTTTTGGATGAAATGCATTTTTGTGATTATATAGTAATCCTTTTATATGTAATAGATTTTAACAGAATCTACTTTATTTGGTATTAATATGAGTACATTAGGTTTCTTTTGGTTAGTATTTTCCCTATCATTTTACTTTTATTTTTTTACATCTTTAGGTTTTAGAAATGCCTCTTAGAAATAGCATAAAACTAGATTTTAATTGTTCCATTATGTTTAGATTTTATGTTTGTTATAATTACTGATTTATTTTGGCTTGTATTTGCAATTTATTTTGCACTTTGTTTTTAATTTTGCTTTTTCTGTGTTTTTTTTTTTTTTAATTCTTCCTGTCCCTCACTCCCCCCATCATTGTCTTTTTTCTTTAATTATCTTAAAGATCTTTTTGTCTTTGACATTCTATGGTTTCCCTACAAAGTGCCTTAAGGAATTTTTAATTCTGGAACTCACATTAATTATAGAATCTGAAAGTTTGTATCTAATATCTAATTATGAAAAATTATTAATTACCATCTTTTACAAATTTCCAAAATTGTTCAATTTTGGAAATTTTATTATACATTTATTATGCCTTCTCATTTGATTCTCCATCTTTTTTATATTCCAGAGATATTTATTTTTTAAAATTTTTATTGTCGAAAGTATTTTATATGTCCCCTTTTTCTTCCTATTAACCCCTTCTAGCTCACCTCTCCCATTCCCCTCCTCCTGCTCCCCCCAGCCCCCTGCCCCAGGCCTTCACCACCCTATTGTCTGTGTCCATGGGTTATGCATATATGCATACAAGTTCTTTGGTTGATCTCTTCCCACGCACCCACCCTCCCCTGCCTTCCCTCTGAGATTCAACAGTCTGTTCCATGCTACTATGTCTCTGGATCTATTTGTTCACTAGTTTATTGTGTTACTTAGATTCCACATATGAGTGAGATCATGTGACACGTGTCTTTCTCTGACTAACTTACTTCACTTAGCATAATACTCTCCAGGTCCCTCCATGCTGTCTTAAAGGGTAAGAGATCCTTCTTTTTTACTGATGCACAGTATTTATTCTCCGTGTCTCTTAATGTCACCTTCATATGCTCAATTTTTAAAATCTCTGCAGTACCTTTCCATGGATTATTTCATTTACTATTCAAGACAACCCTATGAAATGTATTATTCAATTTCTTCAGATCTATATTATAATTCTCCAATATTCTCTCTGCTTTTATATAATATGCTCTTTAACAATCTACTAATTAAAAACATTTGGTTGTTATATTATTTTTTTCTAGAAGTTTTGTTTATTTGTTTTCCATCCCTGCCTCATATTTTTTTGTATTTTTCATTCTCATATTTTAATTTATTCTTGTTTATCTATGAAATTTCTATAATCTAAAATTACTGGGGGGTCTAATGTTATACCACATATTTTTCTGCTGACTTCTTACTCATGGTAAATTGTTTTTTTAAGTGTTTTATAATTTTTAGTTGTAAGATCAATTTTTGCTACACTTTATCTGTACAAGTCCAGCGCAGTCTGAATTGAAGGTATGTTTTTTCAGAGAGAATTTTCTTTTGCTGTTGCCAAGTTTCCCATTTGTGTTGCCAGTCTGGGACAAATTTTAAGTTAATATCTCTGTTTCGGTTTTCCAGGACCATGCTATAAAATTGAATCTTGAGCTTGTTCACCCTGTAATTATGGATCTTAAGGAATGCCTTTTCTTTTTCACCCAGAGTCAAGGCAAAGACATTCAGCTTTCTTATAATCCCCTTTGACAGAAAATATATTTATTTCCTTGTCAAACTTTCACTGAGCTGTGGACATTTGAGGGTTCTGACTTTACCATGAACCTAGTTCCAACTCTGTCCCCCTCTTTTAGTGAACTCAAAGTTTTGTCTCCCATCTATCCATGGTTAAAACGGGAGCCCCTAGGTTACCAGGTCAAACCTACCTCTACCACTCCCACTCTTAGTCCTCTACCGGCCCTACATTTTTGGTCCCTTTCTACCTCATTGGTTTTCAACTTCCTCTGTTTTCTATCCTTGAAGATCTGTCTTACTCTCTTATGAGTTCTGATTTCCTTTTTTTGGGGGAGAGCAGTTGGGAGGAGCCAGGCCTGCAAGGAAGGGCAGTTGGGGGTGATCAAGCCTGCAGGGGAGGGCAGTTAGGGGTGACCCAGCTGGCAGAGGAGGGAAGTTGGGGGTGACTGGGTCTACAGGGAAGGGCAGTTGGGGGGAGGGGGACCCAGGCCTGCAGGGGAGAGCAGTTAGGGGGTACCAGGCCTTCAGGGGAGGGCAGTTCGGGGTGACCAGGCCTGCAGGGGAGGGCAGTTAGGGGTGACCAAGCCTGCAGGGGAGCAGTTAGGCATTAATCAGGCTGGCAGGGGAGTGGTTAGGGAGTGATCAGGCTGGCAGGCAGAAGCGGTTAGGGGCAATCAGGAAGGCAGGCAGGCGAGCAGTTGGGAGCCAGCAGTCCTGGATTGTGAGAGGGATGTCCGACCTCCCACTGGGATTGGGCCTAAATGGGCAGTCAGACATCCCTCAAGGAGTCCCAGATTGGAGAGGGTGCAGGCTGGGCTGAGGGACACTGAATTTCATGCACCGGGCCTCTAGTCTATATATATAAAAGCCCAGCAACCGAATGGCAGAATGACCAGAACAACTGTAGTGACTGGTTGCTATGACTCGCACTGCAGCAGCCAACCAGCCTGATCCGGCCTGATCACTCTCCCCCTCCAAACTCCTGTGGCCCCTTTCCCTGGCCATCCCCATCCCCGATCAGTCCCCCCTGCACCCCTCTCTCCCATTCCAAGGTGCCCAAGAGCTGCCCTGAGCCTTGGAGCGCCAGGGGGCAGGGGCTCGGGCTCGATACCTGGCTGTGCTCCTCCAGACCTTGAGAGCACCAAATTACAAATGTGGCACCATGAGGGAGGCCTGGCTGGGAAGTGGGAGGAACACACAGCAAAGATGGGGAGAACTGAGGAAAAGCCTGCTTGGAAGAACCACTGTGGGCAGCCATGCCCCTACCCCCAACTCCAGCCCAACCCCACAGGCTGCCTGACAGACGTTACTGCAAGGTGGGTGTGGAGAAGGCTCCCCGGCACAGGAGGGGCGTGCACTGTGACCCCTGCACACCACTGCTGCCCCTCACTAACCTGTGCCTGCCTCCGCCTGACCACCCACCCATGCTGCAGCCACTGCCTCCTTGCCTTCACACTTCCGCTGCAGCCACCAAAGCCTCATCCTGTGCTGCGCCCCTGGCTGGTGTTGGGTGCCCCATTCTCACCCTGCCCTGCCTCCACCTGTTTACAATGATTGGGACGAACAGGACAGGCTGGCTCAGCTTGCAAGTGGGTTCTCTTCTGCTACTGCAGCCAGCTTCCTAGGTCCTCCACTCTGCACTGATGGATAAGGCCGACCTGGGCAAATGCCTGGTGCCCTCATGCAGGGTACGCTGGGAGGCACAGTTCTCAGAAACCTAGAGCCCAGTCTATTGGAGGGCCCTTTGTGGAGGTAGCACACTACAACTCCCAGGAAGCACCGTACCTCCTGTAGCCCTGAAGCTCACAGAGACTGAGGGAGTGTGTGAAAGAACGTGCTGTGCTGGTGCTCTGGAGGCGCCTGCACAGTTCCTGGTCTTGGGACATACACCAACCGCCTGCAATCCCACCCCCCTGCTGGGTTGGCCCAATGGCACCCATTGGGTTGGGCCAGAGGACCCCACCCATGCATGGATTCGTGCACTGGGCCTCTAGTGTTTAAATAAAACTTTCAGTAATCAAGAGTCTTTAAAAATTATCATTCATAGTAGCACTATTCACAATAGCTAAAAAAAAAGCAGAAGCAGCTCAAATGTCCATCAAAAGATGAACCAATGAGCAAGTTGTGGTATATCCCTACAATGGAATATTATTTAAAAAAATGATGTACTGGTACAAATTACAACATGGATAACCCTCAAAAAATTATGCTAGGAGGCATATGTTCTATCCTTGAAGATCTGTCTTACCCTCTTATAGGTTCTGATTTACTTTTTTTTTTTTTTTGGATTCCTGGATGTTTTATAGAATAAAGATTTTTAGATTATTTAACATACCACACCATATAATGGAAGAACCCATAAGTAGGACATAAATGGCCACATGTTATATAATTCCATTAATATGGCATATCCAAAATAGGTAAATTCATAGAGCTAGAATGTAGATTGGTGGTAGCCAGGATTTAGAGACTTGGAGAAAAAGAATGGCAAATATTTAATGGATATGGTGTTTCTTTTCAGGGTGATAAGTACTATTTTAGAACTAGATAGTGATGTTGGCTGCACAACATGTGAATGTATTAAATACTTACTGAATTGTTTACTTTAAAATGGTTAATTTTATCTTATATTATATATCACCCCAATAAAACAAAATAATTAAAGATAATTTTATTCTGGAGAAATATAGACTGGGTTCTGATCCTGGCTCTTCCATTCATTTATTGCACTGACACTGGTTGAATCATTTCACCTCTCTGCCACTCAGGACAAATAACTAGCGAATACTAGTTCTTTGCTTCTACTACATTGTAATCTGAGTTTAGCTAGCAGCACAATTTTATTTAATCATTAGAATCAACTATTTAGATAACATATATCCCTTTTTTACTGATGATAGAGGTAGTGCATGTCTTATAGAAAATATAAAAGCCAAATTAGTAGAAAGAAGAAATCAAATATGGCCTGTGACTATACAATACCCAGATAAATACTATTGATACATTTTAAAATATTTCCTTTATGTTTCCCCACTCTACATGCTTTCAATTCCTACTCTGTCTCTTTTCCACATTCTGTCTTATCCTCATCTTCCTCTTTTTCCTTCTTCCTCTTCCTTTTAATTAGATAATAAAATATTTATATTTTTTCCTGCTTTTCTCCTCTAGTTACCATTATAAGTATTTTCCCATTTTATTAATTTGCTTCAAAACATGTTTTATAATTACATAATATCATTTGTACCAATATATAATAATTTATTAACTTTTCTACAGATTCACATTTAGATTGTTTTAAATTTCTGGTGTTATAAATATTGTCATAAATAACTTATGTGTAATATTTTTAAGAAAAACTAAAAGGTCGGAGTGATTTTGGATAAGTTATTTAATTTGCCAGTTTTCAGAATTCTTATTAACAAATGGACAAAATGATGATATTCACCTCTTAAGGTTGCTATATCAAATGAGATATTTAATGTAAAACAATTAGCTTAAAAATTTAAGATGAATTTGAGAATCATCATCATATATGCTCTGTCAAAATAAAACCACAACAAACTTATTGGCATTTGAACTCAATTTCATTAAACCCTTAGATTATAAGAAACAACTGGCTTTTGTTTTATTAATTTAGTATTTATTTTCAAAATTGATATCAGTTTCCATTACTTAATAGACTTCATTCTCCTCATGGCCATTGGAGCCATCTTTATGAAACTACAGTAAAATCTGGTCACTTCTCTATTCAAATCTTGAATGGTCTTGCATTTTTTTTTAAAGTATTTTACTTTTCAATTACAGTTCACCTTCAACATAGCTTTGTATTGGTCTCAGGTGTACAGTACAATGGCCAGATGGTCATACACTTCACAAAGTGTTTTTCCTGATATTACCACCTGGCACCATACATAGTCATTGCAACATTATTGACTATATCCCCTATGCTGTACTTTACCTCCTGTGACTATTTTGTATCTACCAATGTGTTCTTAGTCCCTTCACCTCTTTCACCCCGAACCCCTCTGGCAACAACCAGTCTGATCTCTGTGTCTATGAGTGTGTTTCAATTTTTTTGTTTTGTTTATTTTGTTCTTTAGATTCCACATGTAAATGAAATTATATAGTATTTGTCTTTCTCTGGCCCACTTATTTCACTTAGCATAATACCCTCTAGGTCGATTCATGCTGTTGCAAATGGTAAGATTTCATTCTTTTTAATGTAATGGTTTCCATTGTTTACTCTTGCAGTTGACTTGAAAATCTACTCTTCTGGTACAAAGCCCTTTAGATTTTTCCTAAATTCCAGGCATCCATAATGACCTGCAGCTCCATAAACATATGAGTCCTTATTGGGACATATTGTGCCCTCTCTCTAGAATGTTTCCCTTCAAATTGTATGTCTGTCAAATTCTTGTTGGTTTTTCACATTTTTATTCAAAATTTAAATCACTGTAAAGTCACCTCTGCTCATTTTCCCATCCTACTACTCTGCTTCTATAATTTGATTACTTCTTGTGTTTAAATGTCCTTTTCTGTCCCAATAGATTTTTGGCCTTTGATTGCAGGGATTATTTTTAAATCTCTGGATTCCCTGGACCTACAATAGAAACTAAACATGAAAGGAGCTTAAAACATTTATTAAATTGATGATTGTATGGAACCTGTCCTAAAGGGTTAGTAAGAAGTTCATGATTCTAAATATGAGAAACTTTATAAAATACTAAGTTGATGATACTAATCATTTTAGTGTAATATACACTTAAAAATAAAGTAATGTTGTTCCTGGCATCATGTAAGAAAATGTTATAGTCTATTACCTTTATATCCTAATATATTCTATCTTTTGAGAGTTTATGTTTCCAACATAAACTTTATATTAACAAGGAAACCTCTGAAAAACCTATGGAAATATTTTTTAAAAGTTGAAAAAATCATTCTTATAATCTATTGTAGTACTTACTAATATTGTTTTTGATAATATCATAGTGATAAATTTGTTAAGGACATAGTCATTTTTCTAGGTTTTGCTACATAAAAAACTGAAACAGGTAGCCAGTTTCTTGAATATAATTTAACTGTAAACTCAGTTAAAATAATCTGTGTTGATGGCATTCTCTTTCATGTCACATAGAATTAAGCATTTAAGTTAAGTATTTGAATTGTTTTGCAAGGACTTTGCAAAAGGTAATTAATTCTACCTGTACTTTTTAGTTTGTCCTAAGTAGAAAAAAATAGCAATTCTGCTTTAAAGTTTTTCTTCTTCTACATATGAAAAATAATAAAACAGTTTACTATTTGGAATGACTTACAAAATAAACATTTATAATATTTTCTTCTGATCTGCATAAAAAGATAAATGTGTGTTTTATTGTTCTTATACCCTATGAGGGAATTTAAAACTTTGGTGTTAAACAGTAGTTTTCAGATTTTCCCACTACAACACATATGAGACATGATAGTTACATATCTGACACCTGCAGGCTGTCATGCAAATAAAATAAACTTCCTTGTTTCCCCTGTAAGTCCCTGCAAGTTTACTGTTCTCCATACATTTCTGTCCATCTCAAGAAAGCACATTCCTATGCAATAAATAAGACTGATCTTACTTAAAAGGATAATATTGAATATAAACTCAGGTTAATATCTTTTAAACTCATTTAACCAATATGCAAATTTTGTTTTATTTTATTATTAACTAAAGGCCCTATGCACAAAATTTGTGCAAGAGTAGGCCTTCATAGCCCCTGCTGCCTCGGCCCTCTTAGCCACAGCTTCGTCCGGAAAGTTGTCCAGAAGGACATCTGGACGGTCATTCCACTGTTCAGCCATTCTGTCAATTTGCATATGACGCTTTTATTATTATAGATAGTTGATTATAGCTGATCAGACTGGGTCTTGTACTCTGGGTTCGAGTGAATACAAAATCAAAGGCAAAAACCTACCAAGTATTTCAACAAATTATGAAAATTGTTGAAAGCTTAAAAGGCATATATTTTTTGCCTTTAAGTAAGAAGCGTTATAATAATTATTTCTGAAGAAATTTCTATAAATTTTTTGATAAATGGTGATTATAAAAAAAGGAGAGGTTGCAAATTTCATAAATGTAGGAACTCACCCTTTAAAATGTAACTTCATTTATTGTGGAAGTTTACTCTAAAATTAACATTCCTTTGGATTAAGGAAAGAGTTTAATGGATTAATGTCTGTCAGGGCCCAATTTTTTTTAAAAGTCTTGATTAAATTCTGTTATAAATAAAAATACTTTTCATTAGTGGTTAATGAAAGAACAGACTCTGTATGTTTCTGCTTTAATAAGATTACATATTTCTTTCTGAAATGTCCCTCAGACTTCATATAATAAACTCCTATATATATTTTTAGAACTCACCTTATAGATCAAATAATTTTGGCCTTGGTCTACCCTGAGGTCTCTTAACCTGTATCAGTCAACTCTACACTCTTACCCCTACCTGTTTGTCTCAAAGGCAGCTCAAGCTCAATAGGTTCAAAACCAAAGGCATAACCTATCTTTTCTCCATAAAATCAGGTTCTTGTTCATGGTCCCTGTGGACCTTAGATCTGGCTCTGAGCCAGAATTTCATTTCTGACTTCTGATGATCTCAGGCCAGTTTTCCATCACCTTTGCCCAAACCAAGGCATTAGCTTCTTACCCAGTTTCTACATGTAGTAGATCCCTACTTCAATTTCTTTTTCATATCCTATAAAGTGCACATATGATCATGTACTACTCTTCCTCCAAAGCCTGTGATGTAAGAGTGTGCACACATGTATCCAGTTAAGAGTTTATGCTTTCAAACATAAAATCAAACAGATTGTCAAACTACAGTGAGAATGCTGAGAGGGTTGGGGTGGGGGAGGTAAGAGATCAACCGAAGGACTTGTATGCATGCATATAAGCATAACCAATTGACGCAAGACACTGGGTGACGGGCAGTGAGGGCGTGTCCAGGGGAAGGTCAATGGGGGGCGGGGGGAAGGAGACATATGTACTACTATTTGTAATACTTTAAACAATAAAATAAAATAAAATAAAATAAAATAAAATAAAATAAAATAAAACACATATGTTCACTCTTGTACACATACTCACACAAAAACTTTTGGTGACTCCCAAATTCTTCTAAGCTGAAGACCAAAATCTTCAATACAATAAGGGGCCTGTCTTGGACTCATTTTTT
This sequence comes from Corynorhinus townsendii, assembly GCA_026230045.1. NCBI lineage: Eukaryota > Metazoa > Chordata > Mammalia > Chiroptera > Vespertilionidae > Corynorhinus > Corynorhinus townsendii. Next base: position 134,503,562 of record JAPDVU010000002.1, on the reverse strand, counting down.
GTCATTTTCTTTTCAGCTTGTGTACTCCACCGCCATGCAAACCTTCTCTTAGATGTATCATACTCCTTTGTGGACGTTTTTTCTCTAGTGTCCCCATTGCTTCTCCTCCCAGCCTTTTTGTTAACCTTTGTCTGGTTAACTCATAAACACTCTTTAGAGCCCAACTCAAATACAATTTCTTTAGTTAAGTTTTCCTCAATCCTCTAAATTAGTTAATTTGTACTATATTCTCAGACACTATTCACAGTTTACCCTGTACAATTAATATCCACCTCCATCACCAGATTGTAAGCTCTGTAAAATAAGTGCCTTATATATTTTTACTCACTATTTAATTTATTTATTTATTATTTATTTTATTTTTTATTGTTTTAAGTATTACAAATAGTAATACATGTGTCTCCTTTTTTTTCCCCCCATTGATCTCCCCCCGACCTCCCTTACCCCCCAGGACATGCCTTTACTCACTATTTTAATACCTCAATATCACAGAGTTCAATATCACCCAATTATATTCACAAGTTTTCTGATTTTAAGAACTATTTTTTAAAATACATTTTTTTATTGATTTCAGAGAAGAAGGGAGAGAGAGATAGAAACATCAATGATGATTTTCCTTTGTCTTATTTAGACACCATGTGTGTTTTTTAATGGCCGTCTTGCTGTTAGCATTACAAATGAAAATTAATTTGGTAAAGTAAAAATTTTCTAGATGTAATTTATTTATAGGATATTTTTCCTTACATGATATTGCCCTACTATCCCCCCCCTTTTTTTTATTAATGGAGGTTTTTATAAATTTTATAATGCAGCCTTGATAACTTTAAATTAAAATTTTTTTTTTTGCCCAAAAATATGACTGCTTTAGGTTCATTGCATATTCAGGAATTTTACCATGAGATGAACTACCAATAGAAATTTTAGTTATTACTTTAAGAACAGCTTTTTGTCCAGTACAATTAAATTTACTTGAATATTCACTTATTTCAATTAGCCTATTTAAATTATTCTGAAAACTTGATTACTATTTTACTGTCAAATTTAATACTCTACCAACAATCTTAGTTTACCCTGTAAATATTAGTGGGAAGGATTATTTGCATTCTTGAGTGGGCCCTGAGCATTCCAGATGCTAGGCTGAATTTAGATATAGGGCAGCTGCTGTCGGCCAAGTCTCTTGTCTGTTAACTGGGTCCCGATCTGAGCTGGGTGTGGGAAGCGCGAAGCAGCCATGGTGGCAGGAGACCTCCTTCAGAAGGGGCGAGGGTTCAAGCCTCTGCAATGTTGGGGGGGTGAGGGTCTGTGCCCCACTTCTGTTGCCCCCCAAAGTTCTCTCCTGATGGCCCCTCTGTGACTGTGCCTGTCTTAGGTTGTTCCTTCCTTGAGGAATCTTACCCGTCTCTGGCTAACCAGCTATCCTCCAGGGCCAACCAGGGTGGTGTGAGGTTCAGTTCTGTCTCCTTGGTAGCCTATGCCCCCGTGGCCTCCACACCCAGCACCTGCCTTGGGAACCCCTGGCCTGCTGGCAGGGTCCCGGTGCTGATCACATGTCTCGGGGAACTCGGGTTTTATCTCCAGTGAGGGCCCAGCTCACACAATTGGGTGTGAGACAGATCCATAGTACCAGCCCCCACGAGGCTTCAAGCTCAGCATGAACAGAAAGCTCAGGTAACAGCTGAGGGCAATTGGATTGTGAGAAGAGGGTTCCTCTTGGCACAAAAGGCAAGAGGGGCTAATATAGGATGCTCAAGTGCCTTCCCAGTGCCTTAATTCCTTCTGCAAGGGATTAAATCCTTTCATGTCCTTTTTTTTTTTTTTAATTGCTGCCAACCATTCAAGGAATTAGTTTGTAAGTTTGTTTGGGATAATTGTAAAATATGCTGTTGTAAAATTATAATGCATTGCCACCATGTGCCCACCATCCAGATATCATTGCTGACATGTACACATAAGGAACTGTTAGACATTGAAATGGGGACTCAGAACTATTGGACATTGAAATTGGGACTCAAACATTTTTTTTTTTTTGTTTTGTTTTGTTATTATATGTTTATTTCTAGTCTGCAAAGGCAAAACTTTTTAAAGGAAAGAAATGGTAGGAAAAAGAGACAGAGGCAAAGAAGCATTGAACAGACTGTCAAACTACATTGAGAAGACAGGGGAGGTTGGGCGAGGGGAGCTGTAAGAGACCAACCAAAAGACTTGCACGCATGCATATAAGCACAACCAATGGATACAAGACACTGGGGCGCGGGGGAGGACGGGCAGGTGAAGGCATGTACTGGGGCGTAGGGGAGGTCGGGGGGAGGTCAATGAGGGAAAAAAAAAAGGAGACATATGTACTACTATTTGTAATACTTAAAACAATAAAAAAAAAGATAAATTAAAAAAAAAAGAAACATCAACAATGAGAGACAATCATTGATTGGCTGCCTCCTGCACATCCCACACTGGGGATTAAGCCCACAACCCAGGCATGTGCCCTGACCAAGAATCAAAACATGATCTCCTGGTGCATAGGTGGATGCTCAACCACTGAGCCACATAGACTGGGCCAAAAACTACTTTTTTACTCCATTTATTTAATTGAGGTGCATTGAGCCTTAGAATGTTGTAGACAATTAACAACCTCAAAGAGTTTTTAATTTGTTTTTTACTTTGCTCACGTTTGTTGGAGATAAACATCTTAAAACTCTGGTGGATGATGGCATGGACACAAACACAGAACTGGGATGCAAATGGACTATTTAGAGATGATATGTTTTTTCCATGGTTCAGGTAGGAACAAGGAGAACTCAACTCATCCCAATGAGCAAATATAAATAATAATGGTGGCTATTCTTTTGTCTCCTTCTTTGCAGCTGCTAATGTGCTTTGACAGTTTGCTTTGCTCTTTTATGAACTCTCCACCAGCTGTAATCAGTCATGGGGAAGTCAGGCAGCAAAATTTGCATGTGCCAATTCTCACCCTAGCTTTCTGAAAAAAAAAAAAAAGAAAAAAAGAAAAAGAAAAAGAAGAGCATTTGAAGATATAAAACATTTTTTAATGTTTCAATTTATAATTTCATCTCTAAACATACTATTGTAGGCTTTGAATGTAAAGTTAGTTTTTCCCTCAGAATAAATTGATGATATGCTATGCTATTTCTATAAGAGGAATAATATAACATTTTAAGAAATAAAGAAATTACAATACAATGTCAAATGACATTCACTTTTGTACACAAATGACATACATATACAGCCCTAATGCTGTGGAAATGTATGTGTTACCCTTGCTGCTCAAGAATGTAGCCGCCTTTACATTAGCCACATTTTAATAAGAAACCAAGTGGGAAAATCATATTTTAGTGAATGTTTCTAGCACTCACTCAAGCTCACATTTTTTTTCTCTGATGTAAATTATTAAAACTTGGGCAATTGGTGGGTTATTTGGAAGTTGATGATGAAAATGGAAGTTTCCTTGAAGAAAAAAGCCATGAGGGAGGTCAAGACCTCACTGTGACCTCAAATGTAACTATTACCCTACTGGTTAGTTGAAATTAGAGATCAAAGATCTCACGTGTTAAATGTGTTTGGCTGTGAATTGTTTCATGAAAAGGGTAAAAAGTATTTGATGGTGGATTTTTTTGTGTGCTTTTTTTGTAAATGCATTTATTCACTTTAAAAAGTAAACTCATATATAGCAGAAGAAAATAATGCTTCATAAAAATGGACTATTCAGATATTATTAAAATAGATTTTTAATGTATACAATAACTCAGCTCATATTTCCCTGAGTTTTTATTATGTTTTTAGCTTCTACATATATTTTTAAGAATTTCAGATTTGAGTGAAAAGAGAGAAAAAACTTTTTAACATGTAACTTCCCTTTCATCTCTCCTTGTCTAGGAAGAACACACCCCTCTGTGTATTTTTTATTTACTCTTACACTTCTGGCCCCAGGTATTTGGGTTTTCCACAAATCAAGCAATTTTCCGTGACACCAGCTGGGTGTCCTATTATTTAATTCAGTTCTGACACTACCCACCTAGCATTAGTGTCAGATCTCACAGGTGGTTAAGGGCTTAGTCCCACAAGAGTGCTCCTTCTAGTCCAGATGTCAATCACAAGTCCCAGGTTGTCACCTGTACTTCTGACCAACTGGCTACAAATTGGGGGCTCCCAGGACCCCCTCCTTGGATTTAATAATTTTCTAGACTTGTTCACAGAACTCAGGGAAACATATTTACAAGTGCATTATAAAGGGTATAATAAATGCTACCGAAGAACAGCTGGTAAAGAGACACACAGAGCGAGGGATGTGGGCAGGGGCTTGGAGCTTCCATGATCTCTCCAGCACAACACTCTCAGCATCTTCACATGCTCACCAACCTGGAAGCACTCCAAACCCTATACTTCTGCAGTTTTTATGGAGCTTCATTATGTAGGCTTGATGATCATTAACTTAGTCTCCAACCCCTCTCCCCTTCTGGAGGATGGGGGGTAGGTGGAAAGTTTCAAGCTTTTAATTCTGGCTTGATCTTTCTAGTGACCAGCCCCATCCCCCAAAGCCATCCAGGACCCACCAAGAGTCGCCTCATTAGAACAAAAGATACTCCTGTTGCCCAGAAAATGCCAAGGGATTTAGGAGCTCTGTGTCAGGAACCAGGGTCAAAGATCAAATATTAGAAAAAAAAGAAGATGTCCCTAGTGTTCTTATCACTTGAAAAATTACAAGGATTTTAGGACCTCTGTTGCAGGAACAGGTGACAGAGACTAATATATAGATTTTCTATCATTGCACACTCCCCTTCTTATTTCCTTCCTTCCTTTCCAGAAATTGGTAGTTTTATTGTAGAGCATACTTTTAAAGATATAGTCATATTACCTGGATTAGAACCATCACACAAGGAGCTTGTTAAAAATGCCTGAGCTTCACTGAAGATTTCTTGGATCAGCTTCCCTGGGGGAGACTTCTAAATCTGACTACGTAACCAGCACCCCAGATGATTCTTATAGACACTTAAACTTTAGAACCTCTCTTGCCTAATATGCTAGGAAAATAGGATAGAAGGTACACAATCTTGGTGATAAGCCCCAGTCTTATATAAAATTCCTTATCTCTTTAAAAATAAATTGTATAGCTAAAACCTATATAATTTTATTAACGAATGTCACCCTGATAAATTCAATATAAAGAAATAAAATAGTGACAGCTTTCCAAAAATCATTTTGCCTTTCTCTCACCTGGCACCTATCTGATCTTTGCTCTATTTTTTATTCTACATGTTTCAGCAGAGGGGGAGAGATGGCTATCTGACCAGTCTGGAAGGAACCCCATCCTTAGGTTCTCATTATTTTTCTTGCTCTACTTTTGTTTGCTCCTTGTTTTGCTTCATCTTCTTTAATTCTATTTTTGTTCTTGGATGTCTGAAGGAATTTAAGAACATGGTGTTCAGAGCTGATAAACTGACACTTCTTCATGAATAAAAATACATAGAATACAACAAGGCTTGACTAATCAGGCAACAACACCAATAAGAAAGCAAATCCTACTTGGTTGCAAGGCACGAGTAGGGTTTTAATAATGAACCAAAGGGCATGGACAAACAAAAAAGTTCCTGAGGGAGAGAGGATTACTTTTCCTGGCCATCACTCAACTCAGATATATATATATATATATATTTTTTTTTTTTTTGTAAACTCAAAGTTTATAGAAACCTCTCTTGGTGCAAGCCACAGAGATGAAATTGCAGGCACTTGCAGAGCAGTTGCACTAATTATGCAACTAGGAATTAAGATTAGAGATAGCAAAATTTCAATTAGGCATCTAAGTCTGTGTATTTTAAAAAGGAAAGTTTGAACAATTGCAACCTAAGGAACTTATCTGAGAATAGTGCTTCAGATCTGATACAAAGAGATTTCAGATAAGCACAAGGATAGTTTGGGAAATGGAAGTGAATCAGAAGACAAAGAGGAAATTGATGAGGGAAGAAGAGGAATCAGAACCAATTAGAGGAATTTCCCTGACCCCCTTGGCCCCTCTAAAAGCTTCTTTTATACCTTGACTAGGATGGAAGGATACTAGTTAGAATCATGTCCACACTACCTGTCAAGAAATAGTGTTTATAGTTATGTATTAACAGTCTAGTGACCTGCATATATTACAGATGTGGATGTAGTTTTCCTCAATGTAATATTTTTTTTGTAAAACTTTAAAAATTGAGCACATTGGAAGATGCCTCCAGGCATTATAAAAGCATCAGTGACATTGATTGTCCACATCTTGATGCTCAGAATTGAAAAACCAGGTAAGTAGCAGGAACTGTAGAATGTCTGAGAAGGAACCATTCTGATTTAGCCTACTAGGTCCATCCACCTGCATTTAGTAAAATGTAATGTAGTTGGAAGAGAATTAGATTAGCACTAAAAGGACTGGCCTCTGGTCTGTCTGGCAAGGAGAGAACCAGTAACCTCATAGAGCTCGCTTTTGCTGTTTTGAGTTGAGAGTGGCGGGAGGTATGGACAGGAATTGAATGATGATGTTAAACTAACACAGAGAGTCTCAAAGGTCTATTTTAGTCTTAAGTTTCTTTTAAGTCCTTTCAGTTCCTTAGGTGTTCCATAAATAAAAATTTTAAGGGTTAGTGTTGTTCGTTCTCTTTCCAGTTCTTTGCCGTAAGAGTTTTGATGGAATGCCATGGTTTGTACCTGGTTCTTTTAACTCTGTTTGTTTACACCTGGGCATGGCCAAGGAGGGGCTGGAATTCATTGCCTCAATACCAGCATGTTTCCCACCAGACTATGAGCTGCCATAAATCATTTTACTAGGTTCTATTTCCTGAATATTTCTTTTAGGTAGTGGGGGAAGGGTAGGCTATAGAATTCAAAACAGATTTATTGAAAGGCTTTTGAGAATAAACTGCAAGGGATGAGCCAGCTGTTACTGCTCCTGCATAATGCAGTGAGGAACTCCTAGTGAAAAAGACTAGTAATTAGTTTCATTTGTAGGTGAAAGAAGGTCTTTGAAGATGTCTGGCATTGATTATAATGGCGGTCGCTTTTGCCATTTCCAAATCCTGCTTTTTAAGATCATGCACTGTCAGTTTAGAAAGGGCTTTGCCTATCCTCTTAGGAGGAAGAGAGTAGTTCTTGGGGCCTAAGTGGTAAAAATCTGAGAAAGATAGTACGGGCAAGGTTAAATAACATCCTGTGGTCCATTCTGGGAAAATTCATTTTAAAAAATTAAATCATAACCTCTTTGTTTTTGTATAATAGGGACTTTGCTATTTGTCCTAAGACATGGGCCACCTTTGCAAATGGTAGCAACGGTGCAATTCTACTTCAACTAGCTCTTGTGCTTGGTCATTGGCTCAACATATCCCGTGTTTCCTACATCTTTGTGAATTCCACATGCTCCCGCCCAAACCCCACATAATCCTAGTTTCCACTCTTCTCAGGATACTATTTCAATCACTGCTGAACTCCTGCTTCTTGTGAGGAACAACTGCAGATGCTCCACTGGGTGACTTCGCTGGCCAGCAGATTATCTGCATCAGGCAACCCCCAGATCTCACATGCCCAGGCCTACAGAATTTCTGGGCTCTGAATGACTCTGCAGGCTCATCTGGGTTCTGTGACTTTAATATGTGGTGGATTCCAGGACCCAAAAGTGCTCAAAGTGTTCCTCTCACAAAGCCCAACTCTACTCTTCTCCCCTCCAGGCCATTGCTGCTACTGCTGATTGCAGTAATTAGCATTTATTGAGCCTTTACTAGGTATCACAAACTAAATTAAGTAATTTTAATCCTCCTAAGAACATTATGAACTTATTTAATATATCCATTTTACACATGAGGAAACCAGGGCATAGGGCTGCAATAGTCTGTATATGTTACACAGTAAACATAAGAGCTAGATCTTTATCACAAAAAGTTTTTATTCCAAAGCTTTTAACCACAATTACCTCAGGCCATATGGAGCCCCAAGGGGCCATGATCCAGTGACCTCTTTGCCTTCTAAATTTTAAAAACTTTCTGTCTCTCACCCTAGCTGGTTTGGCTCAGTGGATAGAGCATCTGCCTGCTGACTGAAGGGTCCCAGGTTTCATTCCGGTCAAGGGCATGTACCTTGGTTGTAGGCATATCCCCAGTAGGGGGTGTGCAGGAGGCAGCTGATCGATGTTCCTAACTCTCTATCCTCTCCCTTCCTCTCTGTAAAAAATCAATAAAATATATTAAAAAACAACAACTTTCTGTCTCTCTTTGCACTATTCAAGTACCCAAATTTGGGACCCTGTGTTCCAGACTCCACTCCTTCTTAATATATTTGCCCTGTCTTAAGAATTACAGGCTCTGGCAAACACATTATATTTGTTATCTATTGCTGCACAACAAAATTACCCCTCCCCCCCACCCCCAAACTTATTAAAACAACAAGCACTTATTATCTCAGTTTCAGAGGGGCAGGAATCCAGGGTGGCTTAGTTGGGTGCTTCTGGTTCAGGGTCTTCCAGGAGGTTGTAGGTGGTGGGATGTTAGCTGAAGTTTCACCATATGACTTTGGACTAGGTCATCTGAGAAGGCTCACTCACTCATTTGGCTCTTGGCTGGAGTCCTCAGTTCCTCTCTACAAGAGCCTCTCCACAACGCTGCTTGAGTGTCGCACTCCCAGAGTGTGTGAGCAAGGAAAAAGCTCCCAAGACAGAAGCTGCAGTACTTTCATAACTTAATCTCAGCAGTGACATTTTTTCATTTCTTCTGCATTCCATTTGTTAGAGGCAAATCACTAACTCCAGCCCACTCTTCCAGAGAGGGGAATTAAACTCTGCCGCTTGAAGACAGAATTATCAGAAAATTTATGGATATATTTTTTTAAACCACTACAAATACTGCATGCAAGGCCTCACTTCCCCCAGTACTAAACTTTGTTGGTTGAGGCATCTAGGATATAAAAGAAAGAACACTCTGCCTCCAGTTAGCAAGACTATTCCAATCTCAATCTTGCCATTGATTAATTGTGGAGCTAGTGCTTCAGTTTCCTAATGTGGAAAATGGAGATAATAGTCTTTATTTTTATGTTATTATAAGAATTTATAACAAAATTTCTGTGATAGTACTCTGAAAAAAACTACACAAATAGAAAAGGTCTTTGAATAATTTTAAATATTGGAAAGCTACCCACTGTGTTTGTATCTCCTGGATAATATAGAAATAATAATTTTAGAGCCAGGGATACCTAAATTTTTCATATTCTTTTTCATTTAAAAGAGTATTTATTGAATTACTAGAGCAACTTTCTGATAAATCTATATCATGGGATCCATTAGATGAAAGAGAAAGAATTTTTAGTGTATAGCAATGCACACATTTTGATCAAGATAAAAACAAGTAAAAATACAATAAAAATAAGCAAGTTTACAGAAAGTGTAGCTGAATATTTGAATCTTTGGAGGAAAGACATTAGTGCTATTTAACAAATTATGAAACTCACACAATTTTAAAGAGGATTTTATGACAATTATTTCTTGTTATAAGAATATTGAAGCCAAGAGTTCCTGTCACCGAATACTAATTAAAGTTTTCTTCATTCCTTTCTACAAAGTCAACAGCAAAAAGAAAAAAAAAAGTTGTGTCTATAAGGATTTTATTTGAATCTCAACATAGTGAAATTTGCATAAATTCTAATAAAGCAAAATTAAAATCCATTAACACTTGTCTCTGGTAATTAACATCAGCTTGCTGTTTTAAATGACTGTTCAGACAGATGGAGGGAAGGAAGGATGGGAGAATGTCAAGCCATGGAAAAATATGAAGATTATAAACTAAGAATGATGTTTTTCATAAAGTCCCTATTTTGAGGAAGGAAATAAAACTTATTTAGGCTTTTAGGAAACATTAAAAATGCTTTCCATTTCATAATGTATAGATACACTCAAGAATTTCACCAGATGTTTATTTTACAAGATACATATGACACTCACATTTATGTACATTAATGATAATTTACTACTCAAGTCTAATTACTACCCTCTGGAGAGAACAGAAATGTTGACAAATATTGATTATTTAAGAAAACTACAGAAAACCCATCTTTTTAAATTTAAAAACACAAGAGGACTTAATTCCTGTTTTCAAGAATTCCTAAATGTTTGAAGAGAGTTAAACCATAATGCACTGAAAATCAATATTATGAAAATATTGATGTACTATTTTATATTTTAGGTTATTTATTCTGGACAAAATACATTCTGCTCAAATGGAAAATAAGTTTCTCTCAAAGAAATACAAAAAATAAACTTTCATTTAAAACATTCTGTCTAGGATCACTGATTATAACGGCACCTAAGTTGAAAGCAAAAAACAGTAAAAATAAAAAGAGGAAACTTAGTATTAATGATGGTGGGTGATGGCGATAATATGTAGATGAGTTGATATTTATTGAGTGCTCCCTAGATACCATGTTAATGTACATGATCTTATTCTCTACTTGCAATAATTTAGTTGTACTAATAGTAAGTACAATAATGATAGTTACAATTTATTGAATAACTACTATGTGTCAATGTTTGGGCACAGTGCTAGCTATCTCTCCCAAATTGTTTCTAATCCTTACTATAATAAATCTGGAAGGAAGTATTATATTTACCATTTCTTATGTGAGGAAATTGAAGCTCAAATAACAAAAGTACAATTTTGTAGTCATACCTTTCACCAGTGCACAAAACAGGGTTAAAATACAGGTCTGTCTTGCTCCTTAGCCTTTTCCATTCCACCACTCTACAGTCTCATGTCACCTTAGATTAATGATAATATTAATAACAATAATAATAGTAATAACACCACCACCACTATTACCAACACCACCAATAGAAATTTGTATCTGTAGAGCACTTTGCTTTTTCAAAGTCCTTGGGATGAGCAATTGAAATCAGATAGAAATGTTAAAAGACTGAAGAGCTTTTTCTGAGGTGAATTTTGTTTCTTTTCACTTGTTCTGTTTGTTTAAAACTTTTTAAAATTGTGGTAACATAACTAAAATTTACCATTTTAACCATTTTTAAGTGTACAGTTGAGTGGTGTTAAGTCCATTCATTGTGGTGTGCAACCATCACCACCATTCAACCATTTCCATCGTTCATCTCTAGAAATCCTTTTCTGTGAAACTGAAACTATATCCATTAACAATACCTTCCAATGCCTCCCTCCTCCAATCCCTGGTAACCACTCTTCTACCTTCTGTCTCAAAGAATTTGGCTATTCTAGGAGCCTCACTCATGCAAGTGGAATCATACAATATTTATCTTTTTTGTGACTGGATTATTTCACTCAGCATAATGCCTTCAAGATTCATTTGTGTTGTAGCATGTATCAGAATTTTCTTCCTTTTAAAGGCTAAATAATATTCAGTTGTATGCATCTAACACATTTTGCTTACTACTCATCCACTGATGGTCACTTGTGTTGCTTCTGTGTTTTAATTATTGAGAATAATGCTGCTAAGAACATGGTGCTATTGTGAATAATGTTGTATAAGAACATGCTGCTAGAAATAAATATCTCTTTGAAACTCTGCTTTCAATTCCTTTTTGGGGGGGCAGGTACACCCAGAAGTGAAATCGCTGGGTCATATTGTAATTGTATTTTTTTATTGTTGTTAATCCTCACCCAAGGATATTTTTTTCCAATGATATATATATATATCATTGATTTCAAAGAGGAAGGGAGAGGGAGAGATATAAACATCAATGATAGAATAATTGATTGGCTGCCTCTTGCATGCCCCCTACTGGGGATTGAGCTGGCAACCCAGACATGTGCCCTGATGGTAGAATCGAACTGTGACCTCCTGGTTCATAGGTCGAGGCTTAACCACTGAGCCATGGAGGCCAGGCTCCACTGATTTTTAGAGAGAGTGGAAGGGAGAGGGAGAGACACACAGAGAGAGAGACACATCGATTGGTTACCTCCTGTACTCACCCTAACTAGGGCCAGGGATTGAGCCTGCAATCCAGGGACATGCCCTTAACTGGAATTGAACTTGGGACCCTTCAGTTCTCAGGCTGATGTTCTATCCACTGAGCCAAACCAGCTAGGGCTGGCAATTCTATTTTTAATTTTTTGAGGAAACTCCATACTGTTTTTCATAATAGCTATACTATTTTACATTCCCCCAATAATGCATAAGGATTCCAATTTCCACATCTCATCAATACTTGTTATTTTCCATTTTACTTTGTTTGTTTGTTTTTAAATAATACTCATCCTAATGGATGCGAGGTGGTATCTCATTGCAAAGCATCTTTTTTTTTTTTAAATAAATCTTTATTGTTCAGATTATTACAGGTGTTCCTCTTTTTTTCCCCCATAGCTCCCCTCCACCTGATTCCCCACCCCACCCCATGCCCTTACCTCCTGCCACTGTCTTCATCCATAGGAGTAAGATTTTTGTCCAATCTCTTCCCGCACCCCTCACACTTGCTTCCCCTGAGAATCGTCAGTCCACTCCCTTTCTATGTCCCTGATTCTATTATATTCACCAGTCCATTCTGTTCTTCAGATTTTTTATTCACATGATTTTTAGATTCACTTGTTGGTAGGTATGTATTTGATGTCATTTTGTTGTTCATAATTTTTATCTTTACCTTTTTCTTCTTCTTCTTCTTCTTAAAGAATACCCTTCAACATTTCATGTAATCCTGGTTTGGTGGCGATGAACTCCTTTAGCTTTTTCTTGTCTGTGAAGCTCTTTATCTGACCTTCAACTCTGAATGATAGCTTTGCTGGGTAGAGTAATATTGGTTGTAGGTTCTTGCTGTTCATCACTTTGAATATTTCTTGCCACTCCCTTCTGGCCTGCATAGTTTCTGTTGAGAAATCAGCTGACAGTCATATGGGTACTCCCTTGTAGGTAATTAACTGTTTTTCTCTTGCTGCTTTTAATATTCTCTCTTTGTCTTTTGCCCTTGGCATTTTAATTATGATGTGTCTTGGTGTGGTCCTCTTTGGATTCCTCTTGTATGGGGTTCTGTGCACTTCCTGAACTTGTAAGTCTATTTCTTTCACCATGTAGGGAAAGTTTTCTGTCATTTCTTCTAATAGGTTTTCAATATTTTGCTCTCTCCCTTCTTCTGGCACCCCAAAAATTCGGATGTTGGTTCGCTTAAAGTTGTCCCAGAGGCTCCTTACACTATCTTCATATTTTTGGATTCTTTTTTCTTTTTGTTTTTCTGGTTGGATGTTTTTTGTTTCCACATATTTCAGATCTTTGGTTTGATTCTTGGGGTACGTTGATCTACAGTTGAGTTTCTGTATATTCTTTATTTCAGACAGTGTATGCTTCATTTCTGATTGATCCTTTTCCATTTTTTTGGCATTCTCATTAAGCTCCTTGAAGGTCTCATCAAATTTCTCAGCGGTTTTAAGAAGATTCTTGAGTAACCTTATAAATGTGGTTCTGAACTCTATGTCATCCAGTAGTTTGCTTTCCTCTGTTTCTTTCATTTGTGACATGTTTCTTTGTCTCCACATTTTGGCTGCTTCCCTGTGTTAATGGAGTAGCTTTGTGTGGTAGGTGATCTATAGGGGGCAGTAGCTCAGCTTCCTCAATTACATGAGGTGGATGCTCTTGGTACACCCCTTTGTGGGCTGAGTTCAAAGTCTTGGTGTAGTTAAGCCTTAATTGCCGTTGGTACACTGGGAGGAATTGACCTCCAGGCCAATTAGGCGTGAGCCCTCGCTGTGTCAATAATGGAAGAACTGCTGCGCTGAAGACACGCTTATGGGGCAGGACTTGTTTCAGTGGGGCTTTGGTGCTCACTGAGTCTGCCTCTTGGATGTGTCACTTATGGATGTGAGGAGTTGAAATCTGGTGTCTCACACTGACCACTAGGTACACTGGCTTCTGGATCTCCAATGGGGTGCAGGTCAGCTACTGTCTGAGGCCACCCAGCAGGAGCTACAGTGAGAGCTACAGTGAGAGCTACAGTTTTCTCCTCTTTGCTTATGGTTTGGAGGTTTTGGAGCTGTCTGACCCGGGCTGCAAGTTTGCTAGGTTAAGCTGTAATAGGGCAGGGCTTTCTTATGCAAAAGCCGCTGCTTAGAGCTTGGGTGGGTTTGTAGGTTGTGCAGGGCGGGGTCTCAGGGTGTCACTGGGCTAGGGCGTGGCAAACAGCAATGGCTGCTAGTTAGCCAGCTCTGTCGGCAGTCCTGTGCCCCAGTGCCGTAAACAATTATTCCTGCGCGCAGCTCTGCAAGCAAGCCACCCTCACTGGCAGACAGTCCAGCTTCTCCCTGTAGGAGTTTGGGTCCCCTGCGTCTCCCCAGAAACTGTATTTCAGAGTAATCGGGGGCTTGTCTCCCTTCGGGTTGAAAAAAGCAACGCCCGCCGCCAGCCCGGATCACGTGCCTCCGTACCTTAGCTTTTCAGCGCTCGTGCATGTCTCAATGCTCTTTTCTCTTTCCTTCTAGTTGTAGAACTTCCACTCAGCCAGCTTTCCCGTGGTTCTGGGTGATAGACATTTTGTCTTTTAGTTGTATTTTTGAAATTGTTGCGGGAGGCAGCAGTTTAGGTGTTTACCTACACCGCCATCTTGGATTCCATCCGCAGAGCATCTTCTTATATGATTATTGGACATTGGTTTTTCTTCTTGGAAAAAAAAGTCTATTTAAATCCTTTGCTTATTTTAGATTGTTTTGTTGTTGAGTTTCAGGACTTCTCTGTATATTATGGATATTAATCCCTTATCAGATATGTGATTTGAAATTTTTTTCTCTCATCTGTGAGTTATCCTGTTACTCTGTTAATAGTATACAAGATTCACCAAAGTTTTTAATTTTCATGAGGTCCAATTTGTCTATTCTCTTGTTACCTGTACATTTGGTGTCATAATAAAGAAATTATTGGCAAATCCAAAATTGTGAAACTTTATTAATTTTTATGCTATCTAGTTTTTAAAGCACCATTTGTTGCCAAGATGTCTTTTATCCACTGAATGATCTTGGCATCCTTGTTAAAAATCATTTGACCATAATGCAAGGATTTACGAGTATTTTTGGGCTCTCTATTCCATTGGGCTATATTTTTGTTTTTATGCCAATACCATACTGTTTTGATTATTTTAGCTTTGCAGTAATTTTTAAATCAGGTTTGTAATCAGGAAGTGTGAATCCTCCAGTTTTCTTTTCCAAGATTGGGTATTTGGGACCTTTGAGATTTCATATGAGCTTAGGAGAGATTTTTCAATTTTTGCAAAAAAAAAAAAAAACTTACTGAGATTTTGTTATGGGTTACATTAAATTTGTAAATTGCTTTGAATTGTATTGACATCTTAACAATATTAAGTCTTTCATTTCATGAAAAGGGACTATGGCCAAAACCGGTTTGGCTCAGTGGATAGAGCGTCGGCCTGCGGACTGAAGGGTCCCGGGTTCGATTCCAGTCAAGGGCATGTACCTGGGTTGCGGGCACATCCCTGGTGGGGGGTGTGCAGGAGGCAGCTGATTGATGTTTCTCTCTCATTGATGTTTCTAGCTCTCTATCCCTCTTCCTTCCTCTCTGTAAAAAGTCAATAAAATATATTTTTTTAAAAAAGAAAAGGGACTATGTTTTAATTCACTTAAATTTTCTTTCTTTTAGCAATATTTTATAGTTTTCATTGTACAAGTCTTTCACATCCTTGGTTAAGTTAATTCTCTGGTATTTTATTAATTTTTATATTATTATAAAAAGAATTTTTTTTTTTTTTCAGGATGAAAATTCAAAATGTAGCTGAGTGGCACTCAGAGAAAGTAGCTAGCAAGGATGAGTTTAAACCAAGATCTTTGGGTGCTCCTCTGTCTTGGAATTGTTTTCCTAATTTACTTTTCAGATTTTTTATTGTTAGTGTACAAAAATGTCACTAATTTTTGTATCCTGATATTTTGTAGAATTCATTCACTAATTGTGTGGATATGTAATCTTTATTATTTTCTGCATATAAGGTCATATCATCTACAGATAATTTTACTTCTCCCTTCCAATTTGGATGCCTTTTATTTCTTTCTCTTGCCTAATTGCTTGGGCTAGAACTTCCAATACTATGTTGAATAGAAATAGCACAAATGGAATAGTTTGAGGAGGATAGGTATTAATTCTTCTTTGAATATTTGGTAAAACTCCCCTGTGAAGCCATCTGGACCAGGGCTTTGGTTTGCTGGGAGTTTTTGATTACTGCTTCGATTTAATCAGTTGTTACCAGTCTATTCAGGTTTTCTGCTTCTTCCTGATTCAGTTTTGGAAGATTGTATTTTTCTAGGAATTTGTCTATATATGCATAGCTCATGGATAGACAATAGTGTGGGGAAGGCCTGTGGGGGAGGGGGGGAGGCAATGGGAGTGGAGTGGAGGAGGTTAATGGGACGTCTGTAATACTTTCAAAGATAAAGATAAATTTAAAAAATAAATTAAAAAAATAAAACAACCACAAAAGAAATAACACAAGTGGGTTTCTTTACCTTGTTACTATTCTTAACAGAAAAGTTTTTAACCATTGTGAATATTACTGTGGGGTTTTAATATATGGCTTTTACTATGTTAAGGTAGTTTCCTTCTTTTCCTAGTTTGCTGAGTGTTTGTGTCATGAAAGGTATGAATCTTGTAAGATGCTTTGCCTGCATCAATTGATATAATCATGTGCTTTCTTCATATCATTAGTGTGAAGAATTATGTTAATTGATATTATATATTAGACAATTGTTGCATTTCAGGAATACATCCCATTTGACATGGTGTGTATAATCCTTTTAATACATTGTTGAATTTTATTTGTTAATGTTTTGTTGAGGATTTTTGCATCAAAGTTCATAAGGGATGGTGGTCTGTAGAGATCCTTTCTTGTAGTGTCTTGGTCTGGCTTTGTTATCAGGGCAATTTTGGCCCCATAGAATGACTTAAAATGTGTTCTCTCTTCTTCTTCTTTTTTTATTTTTGCAAAAGTTTGAGAAAGGTTGGTGTTAGTTCTCTAAGTGTTCAGTAGATTTCCCCAGTAAAGCCACCCAGTCCAAGGCTTTTCTTTGTTGTGAGGTTTTTGATTATTGAGTCAATCTCTTTAGTAGTTAAAAGTCTATTCAGATTTTTTCATTTACTCATGATTCAGTCTTGATAGGTTTGTATTTCTAGGAATTAGTCCATTTCATCTCAGTTTTCTAATTTGTTGGCATATAATTGGTCACAGTACTTTCTTATAATCATTTTTATTTAATATAATTTGTAGTAATGGCCCACTTACATTCTGATTTTAGTAATGTGAATATTTTCTTTTTTCTTAGTCAATCTAGCGAAAGGTTTGTTAATTTTGTTAATATTTTTAAAGAACAAATTCAGTTTTTTGGATTTTCTCTATTTTTCTATATAAATTGGTCCTATTTTCCTATTTATTTGTATGCCTTATGATGTTTTATTTTTGCTAAAAACAGGACTTTTGAATTTTATAATGGGGAAAATTTGGAAATCAGATTCTTTCTTCCTCCTCTCCAGGGTTTGCTGAGAATTTTTTTCTTTTTAACTTCTCTCTCTCTTTATTTTATCCTTACCTGAAGATATGTTTATTGATTTTAGAGAAAGAGGAAAGAAGAGAGAGAGAGAGAGAGAGAGAGAGAGAGAGAGAGAGAGAGAGAGAGAGAGAGAAACATTGATCAGCTGCCTCCCACACATACCATGGAAAGGGATGGAACCCATAACCTAGGTATGTGACCTGACCAAGAATCAAACTTACAACTTTTCGGATTGTGGGATGATGCTCTAACCAACTGAGCCACTTGGCAAGAGCACTTCTTCTCCCTTTTAAATATTATTTAAATTGTCTCTGTGCTACTGGTCAGCTTGATACATAAATTTAGTCTTCTCAGGTCTTAGCCTGCTTCTTTCCCTGGACATGAGTGGTGACTTTCTAAATTCCCCTGTTTATGTGGTTGCTTTTGAGTATCCTAGTCTTTAAATGTTTGGCTCCCCAAAAGGGGAAAAAAGAAAAATAAAGTGGGAAAATGTGCCAGACCTTTGTATATCTTCAAGACACTTCATCTGGAGGGGAGAGGGTAGCTAGCCTCATGGCTGCCCACCTCTGCTTGCACCCCTGCAATCAAGCAGCAATCATTGATCAGAGCACAGATCCTCAATATTTGTAGGACAGGGTCCTTATTGCCCACTGTGGCTCCTCAAGCTGTATGTTATGGGCTCTAGGAATACATGCACTGATGCCTGCCACTGGGCCAGAGGTGGCGGATGGGTACCCGCTACAGTGCTAGGAGCTTATATTGACAAAATAAGCACAATTTACCATTGAAGACTTTCCCTGGAAGTTGTAAGTTCTCAAATAAACTTCAGAGTTCCCAGATAGTTACATCAGGCAGACTCTGCCAGTTCAATCTAGTTGGAGAGGTGGACTCCTGGCGCTTTCTATTCTGCCATCTTTCCAGAATATTCTTCCTTTCACTTTTAAATGAGTGTGAAGGAGCAGCTGACTTATAAGCATGAAATTTTTTATGTGATATTGGAGGAAATCATAATTTACATGTGTTTATGTGCAATTTAATGACCCATAGACTTTAGAATAAAAGAAAAAGCCTATATTACTTTTGTGTGTGATGAAGAAAGGAATCACTCATTAATCAGATGAGAATTCTGTCTAACCTGAAAAAGAAAGAAAATACCTGCCAAAAAGGGCTCCTGGTGGCTAATTTGGTTCAAATTTAAAAACGGAGTCTAACAGCCATTATTGAACAGGGGCCTCTCACACAAGCCGTACTTCAGGGAGAAGCTTTCACTGAACTTGCCGCTTGCCCTGTGTCCCTGCCTCTGAGCCAACTCTTTTAAAAAATATTTTTAGTTGATTGATTTTTGAGAGAGAGAGAAAGAGAGAGAGAGACAGAGACAGAGAGACAGAGAGAGAGACAGAGAGAGAGGGATATTTGTTTTACCACTTATTTATGCATTCATTGGTTGATTCTTGTATGTGCCCCGACTGGAGATTGAACCCCACAATCTTGTCATATTGGGATGGTGCTCAGGCTTGCCAGGGCTGAACCAACCCTTTTAAAGGAGTTCCTGGAATCCTGTTTCAACCAATAGCACTGAGACATTACCCATCTGATCAGAGCTGTGCAGCTATATCCTCATTAGTATCTTCACTGACCAATCAGAGTGGCTCCATTCTAGCCAATCAGAACAATGATTTTTAGACTAAAAAAACTGTGAGAATTTGGAGTTCTCACTTGCATGAGAACAGACCAATCAGGGACCAGGGGTGAAGTCTTGTCTCTCTCTAAGTCAGCTCCCCTCTGTCTCTGGGAGTGTACTTTTGGTTTCCACCAAAGTCTGCATTTCCTCAGATGAAGTTGTAACTCTGAAGCTGTCTTAATGAACTGTAATGGATTTGTCTGGTGTCAATGGCTAGATCAGAGCAGACTAGATTGGAACTGTCTCACCAGAGATGGGTGGAGCTGCAATGCTGGGGCCATATTGCCCCAGGGCTGGTTCACAGCTGTGCTGTATCACAATTGAGCTGTTTGCACTGAATAAAGTCTTCCCCTTTACCACACCCCAAGTTGGGGACTGCTGTTGGTGCTGAATAGGTGCCAACGGCCATTGGTTGACTATTGAAAGTTCAGAGGGTTTTGAAGGGGTTGATATTTGAATGAGTCGAAATTCCCATTCCTATCTCTATCTCTATCTCTATCTCTATCTCTATCTCTATCTCTATCTCTATCTCTATCTCTATCTCTATCTATCTACATCTATCTATATCATCTATATCTATCTATCATCTATCTATCTATCTATCTATCTATCTATCTATCTATCTATCTATATCTATCTATATATCTATATACATCTATAACTAGAGGCCCAGTGCATGAAATTTGTGAATGGGGGAGGGTGGGTGTCCCTCAGCCCAGCCTGCACCCTCTCCAATCTGGGTGGGATCAGGCCTAAACAGGCAGTTGGACATCCCTCTCACAATCCAGGACTGCTGGCTCCAACCACTTGCCTGCCTGCCTGCCTGATTGCCCCTAACCGCTTCTGCCTGCCAGCCTGATCACCCCCTCACCACTCCCCTGCCAGCCTGAATGATGCCTAACTGCTCCCCAGCTGGCCTGATTGCCCCTAACTGCCCTCCCCTGCCAGCCTGGTCACCCCTAACTTCCCTCCTCTGCAGGCCTGATTGCCCCCAACTGCCCTCCCCTGCTAGTTTGATCACCCACAACTGCCCTCCCCTGCTGGCCATCTTGTGTCCACATAGGGGTGGCCATATTTGACCACATGGGGGCGGCCATCTTGTGTGTTTGAGTGATGGTCAATTTGCATATTACCTCTTTATTATATAGGATAATAAAAGGGTAATATTCTAATTAGACTGGATGTCTTCTGGATGTCATTCTGGACATCCTTCCTGATGAAGCCGGGGCTGGAGGGAAGTCAGCCTAGGTCCTGGGTGCCTGCCAGTGGCTGGAGGAGGAAAGCCTGGGTCCCAGGTGCCAGAGGGAATTTTCATGCATTAGGCTTCATCCTATCTAATAAAGAGGGAATATGCTAATTGACCATCATGCTGTCACAAAGATGGAAACACCCATAGCCACAAGATGGAGGTGCCCAGTCCCCTCAGCCCTGCTGGAGTCCCCCAGTCCTTTCAGCCCCACCGGGGGAGTGGCAGTTGTGCAGTGCAGCCAGACCTGCCCTAAACCCTCCAGCTGCCCAAGGTTGGCTTGAGGTGCAGGCAAGCCTCAGATAACCAGGGCCAGCTGATGTTTGCACTGCTGGCAGTGGCAGCAGCAGAAGTGTAATGGGGCATCACCTCCCCCTGATCGCTGGGTCGCCTCCTGCCCTTGAAGGCTCCAAGACTGTGAGAGGGGGCAGGCGGGGCTGAGGGACTCCCCCATCCAGTGCATGAATTTTCATGCACCAGACCTCTAATATATATAACATAAAGTATATCTAGGGCATTTATAATATTTAGGAAAATGTATATCCTGTGGTTTTGAAACCTGCACTTAAACTATCTTGTGCTATTTATGCAATGCCAAGCAATTAGGAATCTTTCAAAATTCAAATAAGCACTAGTCAATAAAATATGTCATCCATATAATGAAGAACTGAGTAAATAAAGACATAAAAGGATCATATTTATGTCAATAAAGCAGGCTTGCATACACACATATGCACACACTACTAATGTTTACTTTGGGTCTCATGAATTGATTGAATTATTCCAACTTTTAGGATTTTCAGTATTTGCCAATTTAACTTTCTTTCTGTCCAACTGTCTCTGATGCTGAAATAAGATTCCACTCCAAAGGGATGATTGGGAGGCGGAAAGAGACAAAATTATGGTTTCTTCCTCTGAAGAATCAAAACCCCAATACTGATGACAGTGATATGCAGGCAGAAGAGTTCCAGGATCTGAAGGAATGGGTGTTAAATGACAAGCAATCACTTTTTAAGAGTGTCTTCATTCACTCTTTCTTTCTGAAAGTACTTACTAAGTACCCACTATATGCCAGGCACTTGCATTTCATTGGGTATAATTCTGAAAAAAATACCAGCTATCAAGAAACTGGGTACACAGTATAGGTGACAGACTATTATAAAATAGTGTGCAAAGTGCTACAACAGGAATAAGTATGGTGGATTATTGGGACACTGGGATAGCACCTAACTCCTCTTAGGGGGTTGGTGGTTAGCAAAGGCCTGTTGGGGGAAATATTGACAAGGTTAAGGATGAGTGAAGGCATTTTCTAAACAAGGGACTGAGAAGAGCATTGCAAGAATAGAGAGTACCTAGCATGGGAGATTGGATAGGTCTGTGAGTGTGAGGAGTGTGTGTGTGTGTGTGTGTGTGTGTGTGTGTGTGTGTGTGTAGTGTTATATGGTAAGAAGTGTACTAGACATAAACAACAAATTCATGAAGATTTTTGTTAATCATGTTAAGGCTTGAGCTTTTATAGAATGTTCATCTTTCAGAATTTAAGCTTGGATGAGTGTGCACCTTTTTAAAATTTGATCCAATGATAAAAACAACTACATTGAAATTATGTATTTTATCATAAATTAGCATATTTTACTCACAGAAAATAAGAAAAGCACAAATAAACATTTAAAAAATCATCCATAAATAAATTAACATTTTTTCTGCTACTCACAGTAGTTATGTTTTCCATGGTATTATTTTTATTTAACATTATATCATGAATATAAAATTTATTTTTCTTAAAAGTGACATGGGTCATAGAATTGTGTGTCTTAAAAGATATTGAGTGACACCTCCAGATGTTTACTTTTTAGTTGCCAGCACCCAAGGCATTCTTGCATAGGAAAAGTGATTCTCAAATAGAGATAGTGAAAATATCATTTTGGAAAGGAAGAATTTTAGATTTTAGGAGGCTATAGTTTGACATAATTCCACTCTCCTTCTGCAAACCAACAAATTGCCACCTTCCCTACTTGCCCCTACCCCCCCTGTACTAACCTAGCACGTGAGAGACACCAGATTAGTACAGACCCTTCTGTTTACCATAGAAGAAATTGGGGCTCAGGAAGTTAAATAACAGCAGGGCAGAAGCAGGAGGAACAAATGCATAACCAACTACTTTCCCACTGATCCTGATTCCCCAATAAAACTATAATAATGGCAATAATTTCCTTTTCCATTATTTACAGGCCTTAATTTTTTCCCCAGCTAACATGGAAAATCAAATTGTTTCTTAAATGTAACTATTAAATATGGCTAATTTCTTTTTTCTTATTTGACAATGTACCCTCTTAGTTTTAGAGAGTGTTTGGTTAATTGTGATATATATATATATGCTAAAGTCCACTTGTTCTGTATCATTTATAGAACTGACCTAAATGCTATTTTCAAAGACTTATTTGAATTTTTGAGATGTCACAAAAATGCTTTAAAAAAAAAACTAAAATAAATAAACATAATCTTTGAAGCTGGACATCCCTTCAAATATATTGTAAATGTGAATAATCTTTAAAATTTCAAATATTTTTGTTGGGCCTAGATTTGCTACCAAAATGTATAATTTTCCGTTTAATTTTGTTCTTTAATTTTCTGTAAGTGGTTATTATTAGCAAAGTACTATGTCAAGCAATTGGGGGAATACAGAAGACATAAACCAAAATATTTAGGTTGGAATTAATTTATAGTAATAAGCTAAACAAACATTTGTTCTAAACCTTAACCCTTTTATTGTTATGATTGAAAACAGCTAGGAAAGTTTTCACTTTGTTTGTTTGTTTTTGGCATGGAATGAAGTTGAAATATAACTATTAACTATTTATTAAACAAATAATTCACTTCTCAAAATAAGATAAATTATTTCCATAGAGTTTACCTTTTCTCAATAGTAAGCAAATCTTTATGATAAGCATTTATTTTCTTCTCCATAAAGGGACTAAAATAAAATTTTAAGGACCAGTTGAATAGAGATTTCAACATGCTTAGAAATGAGAAGTATTTTGTGAAATACCAATCAGTAGTCACTATCCTGGCAGTTACCTGCCCCCTGAACCTTTTCCCCACCAGTACTTGGAAATTTGAGCATGAGCATTCAGCCAACAGAAACAATGATAGATACCACAAAAAAATATTTATAGAGTCTAGGAAGCACTACATGAAATGTTAATGATTGCTTTGACATTCAGGTTTTGACATAGGATCTTTAGTTAAGATAAGTTAATGTATCAGACATTGCCAAGCAGGAATGCTTCATTTGGCCTCTCAGATTGTGCACTGCACACCTCCAGGAGGCGCCATCACAAAGATTTGTCTTTCGTAACAAACCAAGATTTTAAACAATACTGCTTTAAAAAAATCAGTGTGCACTCTTACTGTTGTTTTAAGGGTCTTATTTGTTATAATTTTGTCTGAACATGTTCCCTGGGGCAAGTTTGTAAAGGAAAATTTCAAAATTATAAAAATAAATGTGTTGGGAGATATGAACCTGTTTCAAACCCTTCCACAGGTTTGTCAGTGGTTATTGAGCAAGTGGTTATTGAGCAAGTTGTTTAGACACTTTTTTTAGCTCGATTTATCCTTCAAGAAGCTATGGCTGGTGGCCCTGGCTGGGTAGTGCAGTTGGTTAGAGTGACTTCCATAGATCCTAAGGTTGTGGGTTCAATCCCCTGGTCAGGGTACATACCCTGATGTTTCTCTCTCTCTCTCTCTCGACAATATAAAAGAAAAAGCTCTAACTGGTGATGCTTGTTTCATGGTTCAAAGGGAATACTTGACAACATGTCCCATATACTTTGCCACTCTCAGATAAATTGGGCACTATAAATATCTTTTTGGGAACCTTAAATATTTACAGAGTTAACACCAATATATGTCTGCTGAGAATGACAGAAAGCACTTTGAGCATATGAAAGTGCACATTTGCTGTGAGACACTTTTTTTGATTGGCTGTGACTCTTAATGAATTCATTGATTCTATTAAAGGCAGGGACATGGGGAAGACAAAGGTTAGAGCAGGGAACAATTTAATGCAAGTGCTTACCTGTCTTACTGCAAACCTTCAGCATTACTGTAGATCCCATCTTTCTTACTCTTCCCCCCTTTTCAACATGTGAGGACTGCGATAGCAAAATGGCTTCCTGATACTCTGAAACTGAGCGTGTGAGTGTGGTCGAAGAGAAATTAAGCAAGCAAACAACATCTGGAAATTAGGTATCATGGGTTACACATCTTTATATGCTTCATATCACCTGGCCAGGGGCCTTACACGTAGTGTGAGTGCAAAGGCACTTTTAAAATTAATGTGCCAGTGAAACTTATGTTTTACAATCCTCCTGAAGATCTTAGGCTAATACATTTCATCATACTTATTATTTAGAACCATTTGCTATAAAAGTATAAGGCAAAACATTATTTAGGATGAATTCTCTTGTGATTTTTTTAAAAATTTCCTAGGGACTATTTATATTCTTTCAGAGTGCATAGTCTATCTTATTTGCAGAATTCTGTTACATATGAAGGAGTATATGTATATATATATATTACAACCAGTAAGAGTTTTTCAGAGCCCATGATGAAATTCCAGACACAAGAAAAATGTATCAAAAGGTTTATCCTTGTTTAATTTTCCCACAAGCCCCCAAAAGTTTTAAGGATTCAACAATTTCTCAAGGTGTGTGTGTGTGTGTGTGTGTGTGTGTGTGTGTGGTTGAGTGTGAGAAAGACATTTCTGCCTGCTATTCTGAGTTCCATGAAAAATTTACTTGTAGGGACAGGCCCTCTTTTCACACAATGTTAACATGTTGTTAAGTCTAATATAAAGGCAATGACTTAGAGTATAATGACAAATCAATCCAACGCTTCAAATGAGGGCTTTTTAAGGACTTTACTCTGTCAAAAAAATATCCGGCTTTGCATTAAAGTTGAACTGAAAGAAATCACTGTAAATGCCACATACCTTTATCTGCTGAAATTAACAGAGAATGGACCCTTTGTCACACATACCTAATATTTGTCTTTTTCGTTTGAACTAGGCGATTTTTTTAATATTTGTTGAACCAGATCCCTGCAGTGCATGAACTGCTCTCTGTGATAAGTGAAGCAGTTTTGTTTATGAAATGAACGTGCCCCTACCAGCGGTGCCCTTTTCGTTACTGAACTGCAGAACCTGTGCACTGGGATGATTACAGCAGGTGTTGCTTTATTTTAAGGAAAAAAACAAAAAACACCAAAGCTTGTGAAGTTACTTTGCATAGAAAGTTCTCATCTGCTGTTTCAAACCTTTTTCTTCATTTTGATGTGCTCCCACCCCATTAACTTCCTTTGTCACCCCCCCAACTATTTGATTAAAATTCAGAAAGTCAGCAATTTTGCATTGATTTTTTTTTCATTATCAGTGAGCTATTGAATACACAGAGTTGATTGTAAGTTGTTTCCTGAAGCAGGGAGTCTCGTCTTTACTTTAGCAGTCATACCTGACACGTAAGCTTTATTTCTGTCATCATCCTTAATTCTTTCAGGTCTTTTTTTTTTTTTTGTATCATTTATGACCCAGAAGAGGAGAAAGGGGAGGAGGAGGAAGAAGAGTTTTTTGGTGTTCCTGATTACTTATTCAACAACATTACTCCACGTATAAATATGTATTTTCCTTAGAAAGTTAATGCAACATCTGAATGTGTTTATTTCGCTGAGTCAACTGAGATAGAAATGATATTTGTTAGACATGATTAGAGTTCCTTCTCTCTTTTTGCATAAGTCACACAATTCAAGCTTTCATTTATGATTTCTAGCCTATTTTTATTATTTTATTTATATATTTTGAATTGGTTTCAGAGAGGAAGGGGGAGAGAGAGAGAGATAGAAACATCAATGATGAGAAAGAATCATTGATCGGCTGCCTCCAGCATGCCTCCTACTGGGTATCAACCTCACAACCCGAGCATGTGCCCTTGACTAGAGTCAAACCTGGGACTCTTCAGTCCACAGGTCAATGCTCTATCCACTGAGCCAAGCCAGCTAGGGCTAGCCTATGTGTCTTTAAAGTGGAATTAGATAAGTATAGAAGTTATGTAGATTTTATATTTTCATTATTTTCTTGCTCAGTTTTTACAAATTTTTCAATTCTCATCTAATTTGACAACAAAATTTTCTTAGTGACTTTCCTTATTGGAACAAAGTATTCATCTCAATGTTCATTGAAAGTACTCTTTCTCCTTTCGCACCCATTGTTAATCAGATAACCTCATTATAAATATAGTACACATGACATAAACAGGAACAGACATAATGACTTTTTTATATACTTAATTTTTATTCCTTTTTAAAATTTATATTTATTGTTGTAAGTAATACAGATGTACTATCCCCCAAACTCCCATAGACCTCTTCTGCCTGCCATATCCCCCACCCCAGGCCTTTACCACACCTATTGTCAGTGTTCATGGGTTATGCATATATGCATACAAGTTTTTTGGTTCATCTCTTCCCACCAACCCACTCACCCCTG
This sequence comes from Corynorhinus townsendii, assembly GCA_026230045.1. Classification (NCBI taxonomy): domain Eukaryota; kingdom Metazoa; phylum Chordata; class Mammalia; order Chiroptera; family Vespertilionidae; genus Corynorhinus; species Corynorhinus townsendii. Next base: position 134,476,581 of record JAPDVU010000002.1, on the reverse strand, counting down.
CCTTCCCTTATAGAAACATGGAGCAGACTGATCAATCTCATAATGACTCTTGATAAACTAACCATTGACCTGGTGGAAGCAGAGCCTCATGCGTTGACTAGAGAGGGGCCATGGGCATATGAAATGTCTAGTGAGAAGATCAGTGAATAGGGAATTTGTATAATATTCTTGAGGACAACTGCTACCTGGGAAGCACTACTGTTATAATTGGGTGGAATGCAGGGGCAGACTGGTGATAGACACAAGGAAAAGAGAAATAGCAATGCAAAATAACAACAACAAATATGGGTAACCTTAGTGCAGTGGTTCCCAAACCTGAATGCACTTAAAGTCACCAGGGATGCTTTTAAAAGTACTGATGTCCAGGACCCACCTACACAATCAGAAACTTGGGCTGGGATCTGGACATTGATATTTTTAAGAAGCTGTACAAAGGAGACTGACATACACACCCGGGGTTGAGTCCTCAGTTTTAACATGACTCATTTAAGTTACTAGTAAAAGCATACAAATAAAATCATTTCTGTCGTACAATTGCCTTAAAGTATTTCCTCACAGCAGAGGATGAGCAGAAGGACATTTTTTGTTCTAACTTCAAATGTTTAAGAACATTGCTGACTAAGCTTGATAAGGGAAGTCAAACTATGGCAGGCAGAAAGCAGCTGGTCTTGCCTGCGTATTGGTCTGGGCAGCCTTTAGCTCTTTCATGACTTTTAGGAAGGAAGAAATCTGCTACCCAACAACAACATTTGGATAGAAGCCTTTTTGTATATATTTACTCCATCTTTAATTTTTTTTGTTTTGTTAAATGTTTTATGCTATTTCCCTAAGCGTGTTGAATCCAATGTCCACATGGTTAAGGATTTAGAAAGGATTTTTCTCCTTGTGAAAAGGATGTTTTCTTTGGTGAATTACTATACCCTTTGCTCAAATAACTTTTAGTGAGTATAATTTATCTCATCTCCATTCTCTATGTATTCTTAGGTTGTCTGTTGCAAAGAACTTGTAACTTTTATAATTTATAAAAGGAACTAGAGGAATGTTTATCTAACTATTCATGTAAAAACTAGAATTAGGATACAAATTCATTTCTGGCTTTTAGCTTGACGTATGTATGGGCACATATATCCAGATATATGTATGAATATAATACACATTTGTGAGGTAAACAAGTAAACAATACAAAGAAAATTCTACACTCAGTCTGCAGTGAATATCCAGAGTGGTCACTGTTGGAACGTTGTTGTTCTTTTCAAATGTTTAATTCCCTTCGCTCCTGTGCTGGGGAGAGTAGATGTAAATAAACAAACCCAGAGCAGAGGCTGGTCCCTGCCAGGCTGGAGCTGAGGATTCCCTATAAAAGACTGGGAGACCATCTCACAAGGGGTGCAACCGAAGCTTCAGATGGAGTCAGAAAGGCTGCTAATATTTAATCTCCAAAGTCAAAATTGTGTTTATACTAAGTCAACTTCCCTGACATATGTGTGTGTGTGTGTGTGTGTGTGTGTGTATTCTTACTTTTTCAGTTCATTGTTTTGACTAAGTATTTTCTTTGAAAATTTTATCTTTGGTTAAGTCACCTATAGTTTTCACTTTTCTAGTAAGTGATAGAGATGGAATTCCAATTTCATATTCTTTTAGTAAAAAACCTGTATGTTTATGCTACTACATGGATGGACATTATGCTGAAGGAAATAAGCCACCATCAAAATGACAAATACTACATGATTCTATCTCTATGAGGTACCTAAAGTAGTACATTTTTGGAGACAGGAAGTAAAATGGTGGTTGCCAGGGGTTGAGAATAGCTGGGGGAATGGAGCTATTTTTTTTTTTTTTAATGAGCACAGAGCTTATTTAAGGAAGATAAAGAAGGTCTGAAGATGACTGGGGGTGATAGTTGCACAACAATATGAATTACTTAATATCACAGAACCATATACTTAAAAATGGTTAAAATAGTAAATTTTATATTATGTATTTTTAAGCACAATTTTTAAAGTGTGAAAAACCCCCACATGGTTTCCATTTAAACAGTTTTATTTTTCTTATGCTTATTTTATTTTATTAAAATTTAATAATATGTAATTGATTTTTATTTAAGTACAGTCAATTTTAAAGATCTCTGAAAATAGTAAATTAATGAGAAAATAAAATTTATGACTTAAACTTGAGATAATTCCTGGAAAGAAGCTAAAATGGTGATTGCCACTTAATTTGAAACTATGTAGATCATATACATGTTCAAATTTAAAATTTCTTAATGTTTTCTTACATGTGAATAGTGTTGCACAATTTATAAAATGCTTTAGACATAGGTTTATTTTTAACTCAAAATATAATTATGAATATTATCCACATTTTACAGATTAGAAAATGGTTGAGAGAGAAAATATCTTGTAGAGATGAGTCTCTGACTCCACAATTAGGAGTTCACATTAAACTAAAGAGAGAGAGAAAATGGACCAACAAGTATGAAAGCTTTACCAACAGAAGCACCAAACATGGGCTATTATCTCTCTTGAAGAAATGTGACTCCACACATTAAAGCGTAATAAAGATATTTGCAAGATATGGGGCCAGAGTGTAGGTGGGTAGAACATACACAGAAATAGGGAGTGAGGAGATATATACAGGGTTAGTCCATTTTGATTTTGATATTTGATGCTCCTACTCTGTAAAACCTCCATATTTGTTGTGTTAGGCACAGCCACACCGGGGGGAAGAGTTCATTAAACATAATATTAGAACCTTACATTAATAATCAGCAAAATCTGCTTTCTTCCCTCAGTTCCTTAAATTTTTAGTACTTGTAATCTTGCCTCTCATTCTTTTTTCTCTTTGACACACACATCCCTCTAAAATAGACAACAAAAGCCAAGAGCCCCCAATCCCAGTCAACATAAAACCAACCCTCCCTTTTGTGTTTCTATGGAATGTCTCCCATTAAGTATGGGTCTGCTGTCTTTGTATCAGATTGTGAGGCCTGGTGGGCGGAGTCTATGTCATTCTGGATTAACCCTCCCACAGGGGAGTGCTTATTAAACATTGCTTGAGTGACTGATAAGACAAGTAATTGTGCCAGAAGAAATGCTAATTTTAAAATGTCTGTAAATTCCTAAACTTCACACGTGGGAAGACCAGTGACCTGGGGTAGCTTTTGGGAATAGGTAATCTGATACAGAATCTTTCCCTTTTGTGTCACCTGTTACAATTTGGCCTCCCTTTGCAAGTGACTGAAAATCATTACCAGCTGACAGCTCTCCCAAGCTTGGTGTCTGAAACTAAAACAAAGAGTAGAATGCTGCTGACATTGAATAAGTAACAACCTCAATCTGTACATTCGCTTGGATTGCTTAGGTAATTCAGATCACTCTCTGGAGACCTGGAACTCCATTTTGATAAACTTCCATTTAGTTAGGTTACAAACTAAATTTGAGGACAGGAACTCTTTTATCTGGGGCAAGGACTGCGTGTTATAGAGAGATGAAGTCTCTGTTTTGATTAGATAGTCTTAGAGTAAAAAAAAAAAAATATTAAACCTCTTTGAGGAGACAGAAGGCTGGCTAGTGCCTAGAATAAGGATATAGTAGATCTTGAGTAACCTAAAGTCTCCTAGATCATCTGATACACCTTAAAATAGATTTGGGAAACCACATTGAACCTTCTGTCTACATCCAAATAGTATCAGTGAAAATGTATTTTAGTTGACAAACAAAAGCAAGTCAAAACTTGAAGTGCATATGGCTGGACTCCCACTAAAACACAGGACAAACACCTTTATCTGATTAGAGATGCCATGCTTTCATGGAATAATGAGTGGATTTGGAATTAGAAGAGCTGGTTTTGTAAACTAGCTCTACCATATCTTAGTGATTTGGTCAGCTTGAGCCTAGTCTTCATTCATACAGGTGGAAACGGTAATAGTGGGTTAAAAGTCAGAAGAATTCCAAATACTAGACACATAGCTTACAAAGGAGCTAGAACTTAAATCTCCCTTCAAATGTGGACTGTGTTTAATGACTTGCTTTAAATGCTTACAGTAAGACGAAGGAAAAACTGTAATTGCTTAGAAACTGTAATTTGTCAGAAAATTGACAAATACCACCTCAACCAACTGATCTAGGTCAACATTACCAGTGGTAAATACAGTAGTCCTCTCTTACCAGCAGTTTCACTTTCCCATTTCAGTTACCTGTGGTCATTCACGATTTGAAAATATTAAATGAAACATTTCAGAAGTAAACAACTTGTAACTTTCCATTGTGTACCATTCTTAGAAGCATGATGAAATCTCGTGCTGTGCTTGCTCCATCCCTCTGGGGGTGAATCATCCCTTTGTCCAACATATCTATGCTATAGACTCTACCTGCCTGTTGGTCATATAGTTGTCAGCTCAGTTATCAGATTGATTGCTGCTGTATGGCAATGCTTGTGTTCAAGTAACATTTATTTTAGTGTTATAATTGTTCTATTTTATTAGTAGCTTTGGTTGTTAATCTTTTACTGTGCTTAATTTATAAATTCAATGTTACCATATATAGGATAAAACATAGTATATGTATGGTATTGTATCATCCATAGTTTCAGGAATCCATTGGGGGTGTTCTCTGCAGATAAAGGGGACTACTGTAATGTCCATATTACACACCTCCTGAGATTATGTAATAAATTGGGAACTTCACTTTTATGGTATTCTTACCCCCAAAACATAACCATAGTCGAATCATGACTAAATGTCAAACACATTTGAGGGCAATTCTTTAAACCACCTGATCCATACGCTTCAAAAGGGCCAAGTCATGGAAAACAAGGAAAGACGGAGAAACTGTCACAGATCAGGGGAGACTAAGGAGATTTAATGACTAAATACAATGCGGTGTCTTGAATTGGGTCCTAGAACAAGAAAAGGGCATTAGCAGGAAAAGTGTTGAAATACAAAGAAAGAGTGTGGTTTAGTTAATAGTACCGCGCCAATGCTAATTTCTCAATTTTGAAAAATGGACTGTAGTTATGTAAGATGTTAACAATAGGGGGAGCTGGGTAAAGAGTGTATGGGCACTCACTGGGCTACTTTGGTGACTTTTTTGTAAATCTAGATTTACTTTAAAATAAAAGACAGTTGTGATAACTGAGATGATGTACATGACAAAAGTCTGCAGACACAATGGATTATAAAAGTGTGGATGGTTTATTATTATTAGAACTAGGGCCCAGTGCACACAATTCGAGCAAGGGGTTTGGCCCTCGCAGCCCTGGCTGCCTCAGCCCTTGAAGCCCTGGCTTCATCCGGAAGGTCTTCTGGATGGTCATTCTGCTGTTCTGTCTAATTAGCATATTAGCTCTTTATTATATAGGATAACTACACCTAAAGCTTAGTGATTCACAAAGGCCCTATATGGTATGTGAATAGTGAAGTCCTGACCAGATAGATAGAGTATAATTTCTTTCCCCCTGGCCCTTTTAGTCTACCAAGTAAATTAGTTTTGAGTTAAAGATGACCAGTAACTCCAAAGTGATGAGAGGATTTTGTGGAAGAATTCAATTATTATCCATGTACTCTATTTGAAGGCAGCTAAGATCATGATTTGTGTGTTAATAATCAAATAATTGATGGAGTACATAAATATGTAAATTTCATTTATTCAAATGAACAAAATTGAGCAGTAAATTATAAATTCAAAATCTAGATGATGGCTATAAAGATTAAAGTAATTTTCCATTTTCTTAGAAATTGGCAATACTAGCTAAAGAAAGATCAATATCGATTAAGAAACTTAGGGAGAAGAATAATAAATTACTAATATTGGTTGGTTAACAGTATTCGTTATGTAATTTAGAAGTTAGAATTATAGAATTAGAGTTGAAAGGAATTTTAGAGATAATCTGCTGCAATCCTCTTATTTTGAGGTGGGAGTAAGAATATTTAATTTGAAGATGTTGAAAAACTTTTTCAAGGTCCCTCCACTGGTTAACAAGGGCACAATTAGAACATGTGCTTTTCTGTCTTAATCATATGCCTCTGAGGTAGGCATATGATTTATGGGGATTCATGAGATTCAGGGAATCTCTGAACCTCTGAAAGTATATGCAAAGACTTTCTTATGTGCACATTTGAATTTTTCTGAAGACTCACAGCAGCTTTCTTCAGATCTTAAAAAGAGGCTTGACCCCCAAGAGGGTGAGAACCACTGCTTTAGAATTCAAAAAACTACTCATTGCAACAGTTCTTAGGACACTGCTAGAATAATTTTAATGCTTCTACAACTTCCATCAGGTTTTAAATAGAAAAATGGTAGCTGGGGCTAATTGGTTCCCAGAAATTACCACATTCTTTGAAAAAAATCAAGTGATCTGATTTTATCTAGTCATGGTATTTTTCCCTCTGGGGACAAAATAGGTTTCTGTCTACTACATAAAACATAAATGATGTAGTAAGCATCTGCTGTGTGCTGATTTGATCCCTAACTAATTTAAGCTAATATTAATACCAATATTTCATTTTACAAATGAAGAGATGAAGGCTTGGGAGGGATTTAGTCACCTGTCTGAAAGTCACAAAGCTAATAAGTGGGGAAGTCATATTTTTTGAAGCCAGCTCTAGGGCCTGAACTTATAACACTGTGCTTATTTCTCTCTGGTATGTTATTGATTTATATGGTGCATTGGCTAGCAAGTTTATCACTGACCTTCGTAGAGCCTCTTCATTTGTAATAGTGGAGGCAACAGAATTTGGGACAAGGAAGTACAGGATTGGTAGGTAGGATTACATAAATGTGGATGTTTTGTTTCCACTTTCTAGCTCACCTTGAACAAGCACCTTAACTATTTGAAGTCTTGGATCTTTTATCTATAAAACGAGGCCAATAATAGTATTTTTCTCATAGGACTGTTCTGATGATGAAATGAGATAATGTATGTAATGCACTTAACATTGTACATGCCAAACAGTCACTTCTCTACAATGCTAGCAATCTATGTTAATAATAGAGGAATATGCAATTTGTCCAGGATGCTGTCACAGTAACAGTAATGACCAAACAGCAGGCTGTGTGGGGTCACAAGGCTGGCGGGGGGGTTAGTGAGAGATGACTAAACAACTGAACAGCAGGCTGCCTGGGGTGACCAGGCCAGCAGGCGGGGGCAGTTGGGTGTGACCAGGCCAGCAGGAGGGTGACCAGGCTGGCGGGGGGGCAGTTAGGAGCAACCAGGTCAGCAGAGGGGGGCAGTTAGGGGTAATCAGGCTGGCAAGCAGAGGCAGTTAGGGTTGATCAGGCTGGCAGGGGGGAAGTTAGGGGAGACCAGGAAGGCAGTCAGGTAAGCAGTTAGGAGCCAGTGGTCCTGGATTGTGAGAGGGTGCAGGCTGGGCTGAGAGGACCCCCTTCCCCCCCGTGCACAAATTGCATGCACTGGGCCTCTAGGTATTAATATAACTGGATATCCCAATTCTTATTCACTTCATAATATACTTTTCATCAAAAAAGTAAAAAGAGCAAAATGATTGGCATAAATAGTTACATGTCAGGTTAATTAACTAAGATTTCAATTTATACTGAATTAAATTTCATGAATTTCTTAAATAGCAATATAAAAAGCTTTCATGACTATGCACATTTCTGTGGATATTCTAAAGCCACTGAACTGTACACATCAAATAGATGACTTGTGTGATATATAAATTATATTTCAATAAACCTGACATATATAAAAAAAATGACCATAGCTGTTACAAAAAAGATAGAAAACCCACTAAATCCAACCAAGCACTTCGTGAGGGATAAGCATTTTATTTTTAGAATCAAATGGTATCAAAAGCCAGCAACTGCTCTTTGTTTGACCCTTGGTTTCTTTTAGAAATTGCAGAACTCCCATGGCCAGTGTGGCTCAGTTGGTTGGAGTATCATCTCATATTCCTGAAGGTCACAGGTTTGATTCCTGGTCAGGGCACATACTTAGGTTGTGAGTTTGATCCCTGGTTGGAGTGCAACCAAACAATGCATCTCTCTCACATAGATGTTTCTCTCTCTCTCCCCACTTCCTCCCTCTCAAAAAAAAATCAATTAAAGAAAAAAAAATAAAGAAGTCACAGAGCTTGTTTTCAGTGTACAAACATAGTTCATTGCACTTATTCAATGGCCTGAAATACAACTGCAAAGATGGAATGTAATACATGATTAAGGAATAGCTTAAGTGAAGGGATTATCTGCCTCAGTGTGTCCAAATGGGTAGGAGGTATCAACATATACATTTAGATTAATGATTTGTATAGCACATTTTAGATATAAAAATTATGTTATAGTACTTCTGTTGCTTTGCATTTATATTCTAACATGGTACCTGTGAACTCATCTATAAATTGCATGGAAATTCTGATTATAAAACACTGCTCCTCAGGGCTTCCCTCCATTCACTTTTTCTTTTGCCTTCTGTGCTATAACACTTTGCAAAGGATCAAAGAAACATTCACGCAGCATATCAATGCATGTCAGTGGTATGCATTTGTAGACATACAGAATAATGGCATCTTGTTAAAAAAAAGGTGTGTCCTCAGGAAAGTTGTTGAAAAGACAGCAAAATCAGCTCTATCAGTCTTTTTATGGATCCAATTGTATTTTGAACAGAGAAAATGCCCTACAACTTTAGAGTCATGATAGCTGTATTGATGCTGGGTGATTCCAACTTCAGAAATCAAAGAATAAAAAGGGGCCATTATATGACATACACAAATTCTTCCTCATGCATTTAACTCTAACATACTTCTTTAAGATGACATGATGTGTCCAAGTTGAAAGGCTGAAAACTGAAGGGTATGTGCTTTCAGCCTGGGATCTGCCATTTGATCAAATGTAAAATTTTTGATCTGGACTACCTGTCATAGTCTCCTCAATTGTAAAATATGAGTAGAAAAAGCATATTCTGAGGAAGAATGAAATTCCATATTTCCATATAAGACTAACCTCTACTGTCCTAGATTTCCCCATTCTTTACAAAATAATGATACTCCACAGTGTTGCTAAAAGTGTCATCTATTAATTCTGCCTTATCAACAGGAGTATTAGATAAGAACATCAAAAGTATTTAATCTTAAACTATCTCTCTATTAAACTATTATTGAACCACCAATTCTAAGTGAACCTGAGCTAAAAAATAAATTTTCAATAAGAAAAGTTTTTGCAACTCATTTTTGCTTGAAGCCTTTATTAAGACCCCATTTGTCCAGAGAAAAATTCAAGGTACTGTTTAAAGTTCTCTATCTTCTCAGAACTTATCTTTTTAGATAGAAGACTCCAGATAAAACAAAAATATTCAGAACAATGAGCCAGTGCCCAGAGGGATCAGAGCCCTTGGCACAGAGTCAGGTGGAGAGAGAGTGATGGAAATTGCCCTGCAAGGGGAAATTGCTACCTCTTTTCCAATTAGTCAGAAGCTTAATGGAGGAAATAAGATTTCAGAAGTTGTTTGAATGATGGAAACAAGAGAACTTTACTGAGACCTGTGGAACAGGCCAGCTGTGACATGCAACTTGGGAGAAGACTTGCAGAGAGTGGTGGCATAATAAAACGTTTAAATGTAAAAAGAAATACAAATAATGCATCCAAGGATGGTGAGAGAATTTCACAGGTGAAACAGCATGGTGTGTGTTCTTTGTCACCCATTTAAGACTCTTCTCTACCAAAAATGCAATTCAGTATACTTTACCCCATCCAGGCACACTTATCTAGCAGATTCTTCAAGTTGCTCCTAAATTTCTCTAATTATGTTACTCTCAAAGCTACTTCCACAGTAATTTGTCAAAATGATTGAGAAGTAGTTAGTATGTTCAGGTTTGCCAAGAGAAGGGTTAGAAATTTTTATTTATTTATTCAATCACTTAGCAACTTAATGTAAAACTAATGAACATTTATCGAGAAGCAGTTATTATGCTAGAGATTCAAGAACACACAGAAGGTCCTATCCCTTTAACTCTGGGATGTACTGATAAAGCTGGCAATGGGCTCCCCCTGTGTAGGAGAGGAAGCAGACCCAGAGAAGAGACACACTCAGAGAAGGTGGCGGGGAGTGTTTCAGCAGGTCCTTGAAGGACGAGTGTCAGTTAAGTACAAAGAAAAGACAATAAAGGAGAGATGAAAACGGAAAGGCAGAGACTTAAAAAAATTCTAATGTGACACACAAAGTTGTCAAGCTAAGCGATAGCAGGGGATCCCAAAGCATTGTGGCAGGAAAATGAAACTCTAGCAACATTATATATAAGTTTCGTGAAGCTGAGCAGAGTGGTGGGATGTTGAGTGAAGATGAAAAGCACTGTCTTGGATGTTGCAATTTTTGATTACTAGAAAGCCAGAAGGCTAATCGCTATATCTCAGATATTGTTAAAGTAATAGTTAATGATTAATACTTCTTACAGCATTTGAATTTAGCTTAAAAGAGAAGAGTGCTTGGAACTAAATATGAAACTCATCACAACCACAGGAGATGAAAACAGAAATTTCTATGCCTATTGATAGCTGCACATGACAGAGATGATATTTATTACCATAAGAAGCTAAATTTCTATGTATATCAGAGAGAAAAACAATAAAAACATTTGAGAAGCCAATGTACTGACAGGAAATGCCTAAGTAGAAAAACGTGCTTGTCAGGAGAAGAGACCTTCATTTTTCACTCTTGAGATTAAACATAAGCGGCCACCTTTAGGCCTGGTTTGTGAGTGCCCACTAAAATTTTTAATTTCCACTGTTGTGTCATTTTTAATGAATATATCTTGAGGGCATAATTCATTACTTTGGGAGCATTACTTTTGGAGGTTTCCCATCATCAGAAATCTCTACAGCTCTTTTAAAATTGTTTTGTTTTTCTTTAAATGTGAAAACTCATTTAGAAATTTTAGTCATTGATAATTCAAGAAACCTTAAAGCAAAACAAATGCCCAGGTGGATTAAGAATAGAAACAGACCAAGTCAATTAGCCTTGACTGAATTTTAGGATGATACAAAACATTAATACATAGTGGGTATTCAACATTAGGAGACAGAAAAGAAATTAGAACTTGTTATGATGGACTCTACCACAATTCATCTGCAGAACTTCTGGAATACCTGAATGGGGCTAACCCTCGGGTCAGGGCCATGTTGCTGACGGTCTTTCTAATCTTCCTCAGTATTCCTTGATAAAAGAGATACTCAGCACTATTGAAAATATTTTTAGGAAAATCCATGAAGAGGGTATTATATCAAAAAATGTTAAGAACTGGAGGATAACTGTTGAAGAGGATTCCATGAGAGTAGAAGCATTTATTTATTTCTATTACTTTATTTGTAAGAGGACATGTATGTGTGATGATATGTGATGACATATTCAGACAGATAGCACAGATAGCACAATCAAATCTCTAAAATGTAGAATGTGTTTGGTATTTTCTCCCCACTGTCAGGGAGGGAGCTTAGGGTGCTTCCCATGCTACTTATTCTCTAAAGCATTTTTATTATCTCTAAATCCCTTTACTTACCTGTCCTGATTAATCTATCAGAGAATAAAATTCATATGGTAAACATGAGTTAGCAGTAAGAATTGCATATATAATTTTGCCTCCCTTTTGTAAACAATATAATAATGGAAATTACTTTTTTTTGAAAAAGAGAAAAAAGTCATCTTCTCACCATTTAATCTTGACTCTTTCTGAGTTTTCATTCGGTCTCTGTTCATAGTCATTGACACATTTTTACGTAGTAGCAACCATCATATAGCTTGAGTTATGCTTGAGAATTCAGTGAGGTTATGCTTGAAAACACCAATAGTGTTAATAGATATAATAGCTGGAGTGTGTTGAATGGTGGGCACAAGCAACCATCATATAGCTTGAGTTATGCTTGAGAATTCAGTGAGGTTATGCTTGAAAACACCAATAGTGTTAATAGATATAATAGCTGGAGTGTGTTGAATGGTGGGCACAGGCTACAAAATTTACTTGCATTTTTAAAAAAATTATTTTTCAATTATACTTTACATTCAATATTATTTTCTATTAGTTTCAGGTGTATAGCATAGTGGCTAGATAATCATATACTTTACAAAGTAGTCCCTACAATATTTCAAGTACCCAGCTGGCACCCTACATAGTTATTACAATATTATTGACTGTATTCTTGATGCTTTACTTTATATCCCTGTGACTATTTTGTAACTACCAATTTGTACTTCTTTATCCCTTCACCTTTTCACCCAGTCTCTGAACACCCTTCCATCTGGCAATCATCAATCTGATCTCTGTATCCATGGTCTGTTTCTATTCTTAAAATGTAGTCCTCACCATGGCAGAGTGAAGCAGATAGAATCATTATCCTCATTTTCCGTGGAGGGAACTGAGGTGCTGTGAGGTTAAGTAACTTGCCCAAGGTTACTCAACCGGTAAGATGTGAAATCAGGGAGGTTGAGGTTAGATCCTTGTAATGCTTGTTACGATTATTAATAAGCCATACCTGGTTTTCATGACACTGTGAGCACTTGGCATAATCATTTAATGTTTTAAAGTTATTAGGTCAAGAAGCTATGTGTCTTAATTTGCAGTTGTTACTAATGAAGTTAACTGTTTTCCTTGTTTGTTTATGAATCCTGCTTTTTTTAAATGGAGTAAATTGTAGGGTTACAAACATTTTAAATAACAAATAAAATCTCTGGAAAGGTTGGTATGGTTTTACTGGTATATGAAGTCACCATATGGGTCAGGACAGTTTATGCAACATGATTTCCTCTTTATGGTTTGATTCTGTGGATAGAAATAAAAAGATTCTACCTGAGAGAATTCCAGTCATATGAGCTGAAATGTTCACAGTGGTTTAAATAGCTACACATTTAGCATGGTGAGAGGTAGAGAGAGACAAAATATGTGACTTAATTACAATTGCCACAATGAATTCTAAGTGGCTCTTGCTTCTCCCACATGAGCTGACCACAATTTTAAGCTTAGCATCGCCTGAAAGCTTGAGGAATGTATTTCCAGTAATTGCCAGGCCACTTCATTGTTCCTCCGTATATGTAAACACTAGGCTGTGATCAGCGTGATCATGCTTGAGCTGTTATCTGAAATTCACTTTTGCTATAAGGATTGACTAATCTGGTTCCTACTGTCAGCAGTGTCCATTTACTGTATTAGCTTTCTCTCACTTCAGTGCCACACAGCTCTGGATAGGAGAGGAGAGCAAAAACTGTTAAAAGTAGCAGATGCGTTAGTCATCACATATCAAATTGCTCAAACAGCCAACGCCATTGAAATCAAGTGTCCTTTCCCCTCCCACCCCCGCCTCCTGCAAGTGAAAAATGAAGTTAAACAATATCTAGTTGTTGGAGACACAATACTGTTCTGGACTGTGCAGGTTAAATGGCGAGGCTGCAAATTAATGATTCAATGGGAAATAGTGTCTGAACAGAACTCTTACAACAGCTTCCCTCCTCTCCCCATGCTTCATCACTCTTCCATGGCTTGGCCTTTCTACCCTTCACCCCTGCCCTGTCATTATCTGCAGATGTTATCTGCCCAGCATATGTTGCAACCTAAAAGATTCGGAGACTTGTTCCCACCCTGCCCCACTCCCGCTCCCCTCCCCCAGCCTCCTCTGCACAGGGCTCCACCTCCTTCCAAAGGGAGCACCGAGACCAGGAGGATGAATTGAAATGCAAAAGGGAACAGAAAAGAGGAACTTTTATGTTGACATGAGGTATAGACTGTAATTTATTGCAACCACTATTTGATGATAGTTGTTTCATCAGAGTTTAAAAAGTATATATCTTATGGGTCTTATGATGGTATGCAATGACTGCAAGATAAATTTTCTTTTCTACCTCAACCACACTCCTGTTTCATAAAATGAGACAGAATAATAATTTTTCAATCCCTTTAGTGGCTACCACAATCAAACTATTATTGCAATGAAAAGATTTTCTTAATCATTATTTTTGTGGAAGAAAGAAGTTTTATAGGTGATAAAATTATGTAAATTGTACTATGTTTACCTAGTATATGACATTATGATAGAGTGCATATAAACATGTTTGTTACCTAATATGAATTAATGGCATAAAGCAGACACTAGCCAATAACAGAAAAAAGGCAGTAGTTTATACCAAACCGAACTGTGAAGGCTGAGATACATAATCTGTACAATGAAACTTGGCACTGAGAAAGTCAAGTCCAGTTGAATGGCTCTAAAAGACAAAGGAGAAAATCCACTTGCTAGTCTGTAAGGAATACGGATGTTCCTTTGGGAAGAAAATACTTTAATGTAATATTTTAGTGAGAATACTAATTTTAAAACTACCAAATTCGCCTCACTGATTTTATTTCCCATCTAACTAGATGTGATTGTTTTGCATCTTCTTAAATATAGACAAAATAAACCAAGAAAAAGTGTAAAAAAATTATATATCAAGGTGTGCCTTTAAAAATTAATGTAAAATAAGTTTTACATTATGCCTGATGTAATCCTCTCTGTTTAAGATCCTTTCTGTCAATAGGAAAACCATCTTTAAACTCTCCAGAAGGAAGATGGCTCTATCATTACAGGTCAGTGATGACGGGTTTTGCAAGCCATTCACCACCTCTCACCTTCTTTCCGTTTTCACAGCATCTGTTCACAAGACAGTTGGGGCTGAGGCAGCTTCAGACTCCAGAAGCAATCCACCAGAGTCATTATAGGGACTGTAATTTGTTCAAGGAAACTATATTAAATTAATCTAAAATATCATTTTTAGGCTTTCTATTTCATCCAGGCAGCAGCAAGAGTTTTACTAAGGGCCTATAAAGTACAGAGACTTGTTAAATAATATTCCCTTTGATAAAACAAAACTGTCCTGAGAAATCTTTGGAAATATTTCTACCATATGTCTTTTAGATAAGATCACAAGTGTTAAGTAATGTGGTAACTTTTAGCGGGTTAATAATCACAGCTTAAATTTCATAAGATCTCTGGGTAACCTTCATGACCCAGAATCAAAGTCTTTGGTATTTGCTTTCACACACTTCTAAACAATAAGTCCCATTAGCAATCTTTTCAGATATTTCCAAGTAGTTTAATATTTATAAGTGGTGATCGATTTTATAAAAACATACATTAGCCATTAAATTGATATTTCCCTTTGGGAAACATTTTCATAAACATTTACATTTTCTCAAATAAAAGACCTCGGTTCTTTTATCACAATATTTTGGGCCATTTATTGTGAAGCAATGAAAAAATGAGTGCTGGGATTTGGCCATAAATAACTTATTGGGGTTATTGTGTTTGGTGGAAATAGGGTTCTATATGATATTTTGTAAGTATTTCTTTTTTATATTTACAGCTGTTCCAGTTTATTATTTCTGAATCTAGTTTCTTCTTTATTTTCTTAGGTCTATTACTAGTTGTGTAATCTTGAGCATTTAGCTTAAACTTTTGGGGACTTGGTTTTTTTAGGTATAGGATGCTGTAGGAATTGACTACTTGGTTGCTAAGATCTTTTCTAGCCTTCAAAGCCTTTGCCAGTATATTCTCTATATTGTAGCAGTCCATTTGTTCTTAGGCACAACCAAGCAATACTTCAAAAGGAACTAGTACAAGTGTCGCCACCTGTAGATAGAAAATATATTACAAAAATGAAAGAGGAGGACCCTATATCCAGGTAAAAAAAATCATAAAAAAAGAAAAGGAATTCATTTTAATTCCTACAAATTCCAGACTCCACCCACAACCATATACCTGAATGTTCCTCTTTTTTTTCTTTCAAAATTATGGCAGGTTTTCATCTATATATAGCTACAAAATTAGCTGTATTTTCCTTATGCAGATTTTAAAAACTTGACTGATTTATCTAAATTTTGAGATTTTACAATGCATAAAAATTTCATGACTTCAGTATTATTAAAGTCTTCTCTTGGCTAATAGTTCCATCTTTGATGTTGAACAAAATTTCAGGTTAGGTATCCAAGGACAAAAGATAAGTAAGTATAAGCCACCTGGAGGAAAGTTGGAATCATTTTCTAATTGAATATGTGTTTGTGGTTTTATGGATTCAATTTTTAATGAAAGTAAAATAAAACGGCCATAGCATTGCTGGTATTAAGATACAGTAGATACATTGAAGCTTGCTTCATCTCTTCTTCCCATTACAGCTAAAGGGAAATTTTCCCTCAAAGAAAAATGAACAATTAGAAGACAGTTAAACTGACACTTCATATGTAGAGGAAACAATTTCTATGCATGTTATAAAAAATGTGTTAAATCAACTAACACTGATATAACTTCAAGCAATTAGGAGAATGCTAATAATGATATGAGTCTTCAGCTGTAAATAATTATGCTGCCCCAAGGCTATGCTTTAATTCTTGGCTTGCTGTATCTATAAACAATAATCAAACTGCAAAGCAAGTTGTGTTGTTTTGTTCACAGTTTGTGAAATGATTCTTATACCCTACAGTGATGCTGATGGCTATTTTGACCTTCAAGAACTCCGGCCTGTGAGGCTAAGAGCTAATGTGTACTTTCATCGATCTGAGTTGGAAACACACAGCGGGCTATAGTGCCTGTTCTCCATGAGCACAAAAGCTGCTATCGTCAATCAGTGTGTGTTGTGAAAAGGGGGCTTGCTGCTGTGACTCAATAAATGGGGACATTAGGAGGAAATGTTATAATTGCTGCTACCCACATCTTGTTAATGAGTAATGTACAGTTAGACACCATGCAATTGCAGCTAAACTGTTTATACAATTTATTCTTATGTTGCAACTAACATTTAACATAATGAAGTATCATAATTGCAACCATTAAAGTCAAGATTAAGATTTGTTTAATTAGAAATAAGAAAATGTAAAATAGAAAACTACTTTCAAATGTTGGGTGTACAGGATGGATTCAGTAGTATGCAGGGGGAAAAGCTCAGAGCACTGGTAGCAGATATTGTATACATAAAATTGTTCGTTGGAGGTCTCGTCTTTGGATTTTTAAAATATGCTGTAGTCAAAAGTATAGAGAAAACAAAATA
The DNA here is from genome assembly GCA_026230045.1 of Corynorhinus townsendii. Taxonomy (NCBI): domain Eukaryota; kingdom Metazoa; phylum Chordata; class Mammalia; order Chiroptera; family Vespertilionidae; genus Corynorhinus; species Corynorhinus townsendii. Next base: position 134,459,571 of record JAPDVU010000002.1, on the reverse strand, counting down.
TAAAGGGCATTAACTTGGCCACATATAAATATAGTGTTATTATTCAGATGATTAGAGTTGTAGCTTTTAAATTTCAGAATTTACATTACCCCTAGGCTAAACAAATAATATCTTAAAACACACAACTCATATTACCATCAGTGCAAGTTATCAAATGAATGAGGGAGGAAATAAGCCCCTGACTTTGTATAGGAAATGTCATAACTTTGTAAAGCCAAATGGACATTAAACCTCTATTTTAATTATCTACATGTCCAAACACAGGCACTTATATAATGTGATATTATTACATAAGCGAAGGGACAAAACATGGTTAATGGAATGCTTTGAGGAAATATGGCTTGTCCAAATTCATTAAGTGAAACTGTTTCATTTACGCCATGCCATGTTTTCCTTCCCCTTCTATGTTGCTAAATGCTTAAAAGTTCTAAGTAAGGTGCTACCAGCGACAGAGTTATTTTGGGTTTTCTCTTTCTAAGAATTGCTTTTTCATTCTTTAGCCTTATTTCTAAGCAACTCACAAACTCCAGTTCCCACCACCCAACCCCCCTGTAGATTTAGTTTCCCCTCAACTTTCTTTACTTTGGACCAGAATTTCTCTTTTTGTCCCTAGAGAACCCATCAGTGTTAGACTGGTAGAAAGAGTGCTGGGTTTGGAGGAGGAACACCCGGCTTCCTTAAACCTATGTCTATCACGTTGTGTGATTGAAGCTGGTCATCTGAAATCTTGTGCCTTCATTTCTTCATTAGCCAGATGAGGTTAAGAATATCTCACCTGTTGTCCTCACAAAGGTTTTGAGAGAATCTAATAACCTAATATAACTACAGGTGAACTGAAAATTTAATATGCCAAAGCAATGCAACTTGTGTTTTCATTCAATGAGATTGACCCATACTAATTTTATTGATTGCAGACTGTATCTTGAAATAAAGGTAAAAGAACAGGGTAATTATTCACTACTCCCAAAAGAAAGTCTTTTATTTTATTTTCTTGCTTCTTGTATACATCATATTGAGAATAAATCAAGTTATCATTCCACAAAATAATATCAAATCTTTGTTTATGAACTTTAAACCAAATTTAAACAAAGACTGCTAATTATCTCTAAGACAAAGGTCATGGGTTCTTTATCACTTATGCTTAAACAAAGTGGTTAAATATTATAAATGTAAAAAGCAAGTGATGATTTGAATTTGGAGCAATATGTAGTCCAAGATAATGGTGTTTGAGAACTCTATCTGATTGGCTTGCAGCTGCAGTATGGCATGCAATGTTGATATCAGATTTCTTGGCTTACTATGGAATTTATTTTTATAGTCTTTTTACTTCCCGTCCAATATAAATTTAAAATGACAGGTTGCTTTTTGTATATACTTAAAACATTGTATAGAATTTGAACTTACCAACTTCTAGAAATCATTAAGAACTTCAGCTTACAAATGTAATTAAATTCATTTATTTAATTATTCAATAGTTATTTATTGAGAGTCCTAATATGTATCAGTCACTGTGTTAGATAATGGATACAAAGAACACATGAAGAGGAACCTGGGATTCTGGGGGAGGGGTATGATGATGGCTTACACTTTGGAAGTATTACCTTGGAACTTCCTGTGAGATTTCCAAAAGGACTGGATCACTTGGTGACATTATGAATTATCATCATCTGATAATGTGTTAAGTTCTAGTGCTTTTCATATAGTTTTAAAATATGTATTTTCTATTTGATAGTGAAAAGCTTGATAATACTCTTCGTGTTTAAAGCAAGAACTTGCCCTTCTCTCCATCCTTCCCTCCCTTCTTCCCATCTTGAATCACTTGGGTCCTTGATGTCTAATATGGTAAAATGTGACTAGGGGGTCTATGAACTAAATTTCTAATTTTACTTAATTTAAATTTATTTTAATTTAATTAAAAAACCAAAGCAATAACCAATATTTTTTGCTAAACACAACTTGAGTGTTTAATAGTACTACATTCCTCTTCAATGTTGAAATGTGTGAGATGTCATAGTTACATTGTAATGAGCATCTTAGGCACATGTATTGTTCTTAGTAGAACACAGAAACACATTACTGATCCAGTCAGTGTCAATAGATTGATTCAGTTTGATTTTTTTGCTATTCACTTTACACTGTAATGTGTTTATTTGAATATTTTATGAAGACAGCACAAATTACAGTGATAATGATGTAAATCACAATGTAATCACACTTATACACTTATTTTAATTGTCTTATAATAAATTATATTACAGCTGAAAATTAAGTATGGGCACATTTTAAACAAAGCAAAGGCATGCCACTGATGCAGAATTACATGGAGATACAGGAGATGAATGACAAAAGAGATAGGAGGAAGGTGTCACAAATTTCACAAAGAATAGCAATTGCAATTTGCTGCAGCAAAGCAAATAAGAGAAGCCAGTTTATTTGCTGTGTAAACATATTTGTAAGATGATAAAGTTGGCAATGTAAAGAGACATTTCCTAAATATACATAGTGAAATTGATGTGAAGTTTACTCACAACAGTCAAAAGGAATCAATGAAGTTATGTGCCTGAAAGCAAAATTAAATGTCAAATAAACTATTTGAAAGCAATTTCTAGCAGTATCTGAGCTTGTAAAATTGGCCAGTTATGAAATAGTTTGGATTTTTGAGCATGTACACACACACACACACACACACACACACACACACACACCTCCATTGTTAGCTGGAGAGACAATAAAAGAAATTAATTTAGTCATGGAAATTTTGTTAGAAAATTATGAGCATAAGACTAAACAATATTTTATACAAAGTAAACAATCTTTAGAATCTTTAGTTAAGCTACCAAATAATCTTTAGAATACAAGACCTTACTAACAATGTCAAGGATCAATTAATTCAAGAGGTTGGGCGAGGGGGGCTGTAAGAGACCAACCGAAGGACTTGTACGCATGCATATAAGCACAACCAATGGATACAAGACACTGGGGCGGGGGGGAGGGTGGGCAGGTGAAGGCATGTACTGGGGGGTAGGGGAGGTCGGGGGGACATCAATGGGGGAAAAAAAGGAGACATATGTACTACTATTTGTAATACTTAAAACAATAAAAAAATGGTAATAAAATAAAATAAAATAAAATAAAAAATTAAAAAATTTTTAATAATACTTGAAAATAATGAGTTGTGAAAAATAAGAGACACTGCACTTTCAATATTTTGGATACTTTTTGCCTCAAAGGACTTACAAATTTATAAAGAAACTAGGGGCCCAGTGCACAAATTTGTGTACCTTAAAAGGAACTGTGGGCTGCAAGGCTGCAGTGGGCACAGGGGCGGGTCTCGGACCATCCTCTGCGCCCCTGCCTGGCCCCTCCTGCCACGGCCCCCGGTCCCCGGTCCCCTCTCTGCCTGCAGCCCTGCTCCAGCCGTTGTCACTTCCACACACTGACAGAGCTGGGACCACTCATATCCGCTGACGGCATGGAGCAATTGGGGCCAGCGCCAGCAGTGGGGGGAGGGGGGAGCGGGGCTGGCACTGTCAGTGGGTGAGAGCAGCAGCTGCTGCCCTGATTGTCTCTCAGGAGCAGGAGAGGTGGAGAAGCCCTCAGGGACGATCGGGGCTGGCAGCCGCCGCTCACACCGCTGATGGTGCCAAGCGGTTGGGGCCAGCACCAGGCACCAGCAGCAGATGCGAGTGGTGGCTTTAGCACCAACAGCAGGTGTGAGTGCCTGGTGGGACCATCGCATGTGGGAGCAAAGAATTTTCAGTAACTACCAGAGGCTTGCCCTGATGACAGCGACTGGCACCCCGCCTTGGTCTGCCGCCCCCGCTCACATGCTCCACCATCCCGCCGCAGCTGAAGCCTGTCATGTTCTGTGTGTGCCCCCTGGTGGTCAGTGCACATCATAGCGACTGGTTGTTTGGTTGTTTGGTTGTCCTGATGTTTGGCCTATTTGCATATTAGGGTTTTATATATAGAGATATCAATTATGGCTTCAAAACATTGAACTGATAGTGCATATAGTTTTGCATTCTATGCCTGTCAAAGAATTTTACTTAGATATAAAAATGTCGTTTTCATTATGACAGTATTCTAGCTATGTTAGATCAATAATCAAATTTTGCTTGAATTTTAAAACAAGATACTGATGTTTCCCTTATATCTTTGTTCCACAAATATGATTTGTTAAAGGTTTTTGAAACAGATTCCATGCAAAATGCCATGAATATAGTTCTTAAAACTATATAGTTCTTTTGCACACTATATATATATGCAAAAGCCATGAATTATCACCAGTTTATGAAAATGTTGAAAGAAATAGAAGACTATCAATTTAATTATTTTGTTTTAGTTACCGCTTACTGGTGAAGTTGTAGCAGAGGTTTACAAAGATCTACTGCACTGTTAACTTCAACATAAAAAATGTTCAATGTATTCAATATTCAATAATTAAAGGCAAAATAGGAATGTGATTTACATTTTCTCACCAAAAATACACAGACTATAAATGAACCAAATTTGAAGCTCTGAAGTAAGGAAAGCTTATTTGTGATTTCAATAGGCAGGTATAAGAATTCATCTTGAAATCAATAATAATGAATTCATGATCAATAATAATGATTTTATACACTTTTTTTCTAACAAGAATCAATATACAGAATATTTTAATGTAGTCAACTGCATTATGTATGTTAGCTAAAAAATTACAAAAAAGTTGAAGAATGCCTTGTTGATATTGACAAATTTAAAGCTCCCTTTCAGTTTATATAACATCTTTTTTAATTTAATGTTAATAATACTGAGTTGACACTTAACAAATTTACTTAATTTGGACAGATATAATTTTGAAATTAATATGCTCTTGATTTAAGTCAAATGAGTCCTTCCAAAAGAGATGAACCAGAGCAATTTTGTTGATTTGGATACAAATGTTATAGGAAAATGATTTTTTGGTAGTTGACTCAGTCATTGGAAGATTTTAAATATGTTTAGGACACTGTGTTCATGTGCATCTACTTTTTCAACTATAAATTTTATGAAATCTAAATATAGTTCAAGTATCTATATATATAAAAGCCTAAGTGACCATTATGACCTGAATGACTGGTTGGCCAGTCGCAATGATGCCCAGTGACCACCAGGGGGCAGATACTCAATGCAGGAGCTGCCCCCTGGTGTCAGTGTGCTTCCATAGCCAACCTTCCACTCCGGCCAATCTCCTGTGCTTTCTCCCCCCAATGGCTGGTCAACCTCCCATGGTCCCTCCTCCCGGATGGTCCCTCCCCTCTAGCTAAGGCTCCGGGCACTGGAGAATCTGTCTCTGAGAAGCCTATAGCAGGAGAATGACCCTGATGCTGATCAAGATAGAGTAGCAGTTCGGAAGGGGCAGAAGGGGCAAGGCAGCAGCTTAACTGCAAAGGCATAAAGTAAGCACCACCGCCATCTTACCTCTGCCACTGTACCACATGCACCACTCATCCTTCTGCTCCTGTCAGCCACTTCTAGCTCAGCCTGCACCTTTCCAGGCTCCCAACTGCTGATTGGCTAGCGCTCCTACAGTGGTGTAACACCATTGACCAAAGTCAGCTACCTATCATTCTTGGGGGCAGATCCCCGAGAAAATGTGCAGCTGAGGTAGGAGAGATGACCTGTCTGTCTGTTAGCAACTCTGCCCCAGGGAGAGTGAGGTGGCCCTAGCGCAGGCAGTGAAGTAGAGCTGTATTTCCATCTCAGAGCGTAGCTGGTGTTCAGGCCATTTTGGGGGGCTCTTTCTGTGGTCTTTGCTTCCTGCTACCTCAGCACATACACACAACTAGATCGGGGCCTGCTGGCCAACCTCCCGTGGTTCCTCCCCACAGCCGGCAGTCCCCGATTGCTCCCGACCAGCCCCATGCATGAATTCATGCACCAGGCCTCTAGTTATCTATAAAATCTAATGAAGATGTGATGCAAGTGTAAAACATATGCCTGATAGTGAAGATTTTGTACAAAATAAGAAAGTTAATAATTTTTATATTTATTACATGCTGAAATAATATTTTGGAATTATTGGGTAAATAAAATATATTATTAAAATAATTTTGACCAATTTCTTTATACTTTTAAAAAATGTGACTAGTAGAAAATTTTAAATTACAATATGGTTTATTTTATTTCCACTAGACACTGCTGGTCTAAGTAAATCCTACATTCTTCATTTGTCTTCACTTATATTGATGTGTAGGAAGACTTCCTGGGGATCTTTTATGAGTTATTTGGACTGCAAGAATTACCTAATCCATTCTTAATGAGATTAACCCATTATTGCAATAGCTAAGTAAATTACAACTACCCACAAAATGTGTTTTTGCACTTCTTTTAGATAGAAAAGTATATCTGTAATTTTTCTAATATTATGGTTATATTTGAACACCAAAATGAAGCTGATGGTTAAGCAACTCACTGGTGAGTTTGCTCTTTGATGTGTATTTTTAGACCTGGTTCAATACTTGACTATAATATTTAAGCTCTATCCCCTCTACTTACTTCAATGTATGAATTGTAGCATATAACCATAATTTCTTTCCCCTCATGGTAAATACAAAAGCCATTTGTGACTTGAATTAGATTCACCCTGACCATCTACCATTTCTAGATTTACCATATATTCTCAGGCACTCATTCTACTTCCCACATGTCCTTTGCATGGTGTTAGCTGAGAATGAATGACAACTTCTGCAAGAAAGTTTGTAGATGGTTTATAGAATATCTCACTGGGATTTTGGAAGGCCTTGGAGAGAATAGATCTGTGACTGGTTTTCCTCTGAGTTCAGTCTCTGATTTTCTCAGTAGTGGAGTTACAAGTCTGATTTGACTATACAACATTTGATACCTTTGTTAGGGTCAGGATGAAGCACAAAGCATACCTAGATGGCATTCCTTGAATGCCTTTCTTCTTAATGTTTTATGTTCCCTGTCAACCGACCAGTGAAACTACAGGAGACTTGGCACTTCTGATAATCACATTTTTTTTTAATGAAGGGGATTAACAGATTGGCTATACATCTTGATAAGGAGCAAGTATTTGGAATGATAGTGAAATCAGAGTACCAGACTGGCAGAGAGAATCTGCCAATCTGGCATGGTCAGCAAAGGAAAGAAATGAAACAGCATAGGGCAACAAAAACATCTATTGTACCTTGAATTGTGTCTTTTACTGAAGAATCTGCCTAATATTAGAGTTCATACTGCCGTTGCCTGAGATTGAGGAACACAACAGACATTGGAGAAGACAATTTTAGTAAACAACCTGAGACTACTATACAATTGTACATAAATTTTCTGCTGGCAATAAGCAAGGTAAGTACGACAATATTTCCTTTTTTTTTTGTATACGTGCCTCAAGATGTATGTTGCATTCTATGACTTTGTTTTTTCCTTAAGATTCTTATGTCTGATTTAAACCTGATTTAATCTTCATAAAAAGATACAGAGGCAAAGAAGCATTGAACAGACTGTCAAACTACATTGGGAAGACAGGGGAGGTTGGGCGAGGGGGGCTGTAAGAGACCAACTGAAGGACTTGTATGCATGCATATAAGCACAACCAATGGATATAAGACACTGGGGCGGGCAGGTGAAGGCATGTACTGGGGGGTAGGGGAGATCAATGGGGGAAAAAAAGGAGACATATGTATTACTATTTGTAATACTTAAAACAATAAAAAAAATGGTAAAAACACACACACACACCCCAAAAAAAACCACACACACACAAAAAAAAAACATGTGGGGAGAGGGTACTACTCCTCTAAGAACTCTTGGGAATGTCCTTGGATAATATCTATTTTGACAACTCACTAATGTTTTTTGCCACTGTGCTACTACTGTCATATGCATGATGCTTGTGGTTGAAGAGCTCATTTTCTTCATAAATGGTTGCAGCCTCGTTTATCCCCCACCCTTCCTTCTCTTCTTTTTTTCTCTCTCCTTTTTCCTCCCTCCTCTTCTCTTTCCTTCCTTCCTTCCTCCCTTCCTTCCTTCCTTCCTTCCTTCCTTCCTTCCTTCCTTCCTTCCTTCCTTCCTTCCTATTTTCTTTCCTCCTTCCCTCCTTCATTCCTTCCAACATTTCTTCAAGTCACCATATAACAAATCTGGTGATAGTCACCTTGTCCTTGCCCTTGAGGGAGTAGGTAAAGTGGAGGAGACACATGAAAACCCACAAATATAGTAGTATTGCATGTGCTATGATTATTGTGTTCACATGATGATGGTGGAGGCACATGAGAAGAAATATTAATTCTGCCTGGAGAAGTCAGTTAACATATCAACAGAAATCAGATAACACAACATATCTGATATTTTAATAGAGTCTGAAATGATGTCTAGGAGTTTGCTAAGCACACAAGGTAGTTGAGTGCAGTCTAGCTAGAAGGAACAACGTGGGAAGAGGTTATAAAATTCACAATTGCAAGAGCCTTGGATGTATGCAAGTGAGTGATGGGAAAAAGGAGGTTTGAAAGTCAGGGTGGGCCACTGAAGAGTCTTATCAACCATGCCTAGGGGTAAGATCTTGGATACGTAGTACTGAGCAGCACTGTAAAGTTTTAAGCAAATAACTGTTTTGATTATATTTTAGAAAAAGTAGTCCTGGAGAAGTGTGGGGAATTAAGGGAAGGGCAGGTAGAGGCAATTGGCAGACTGTAAACAAGGGCCATATGTCTGGGCCAGGTAGCACAATTAGTCAAAGCAGTGGTGTGCATATTAAAATGGCTAATCTTTCCTCCAAAAGAAAAGGAAAACCTTGATTTATACCATTCATTGATTTTGTAGTGTAAATATTTTCATCATAGTCTATTTAAAGCTACAAACATGATGTCGCTGAACACATAGTAGATGCCATTATGTGGTATTTCTACCAGTCACAGTGGAGCTAAATGATCCCAAGAGTTTAGAGAAGCAGGGGTGATCTGAGTCACAATGGTGAGCATTCCAGACAGAACAGTATGGCTGGGAAACTAGAGGAAATAACAAGAAACAGAAAGACATTCTGCATGATTGTGAATTAGAGTTCAAAGAAGGAAGATGAAAGTGGAAAGATAAGAGTAACCATAGTATCATCCATGGAGTAAGAAATTTGGATTTTATTCCAGGGATAACAGGAAGCCACACAGCGTGTTAGGTGCAGGAGTAACAACCTATATTAGGGAGTGCACAGGGGGCTTGCGACATAGACAGGGGGCTTGGGACATGACTGGAAGTGGTGAAAAGTTTAGGAGGTTGCCCAGTAATCTAGGCAGAAAGTGAAGGGGGAATAATGCAAAGTGTTGACTGACGAGAGAGAGAAGTAAAGGAGTTGAGAGATAGTTAAAATTCAGAAGTGACAGTAGTTGGTGATGAATTTAAAGGTGAGTGAGAAGAATTTCGAGTTGCTTATGCATGAGATAGCTAAGCAGATATTTTCTAGAGTAAGATGGAAACATAAGTATGGTATTCCACAGACAAGTCATTTCTGGAAATATGGGTTTGAATGTTATGAACATATAGAAAGCCTTTGAAGCTAAGTTATGAATCAAGCAGACCACAGTGGGAACTTTGAGAAGTTTAGGAAACACTAGCATTTAAGGAGTGATCTATCAGATTGGCTTTGTGCCAGACAATATTATGTTAATACAAAGATATTAAACCTGTGTTCATGACACTGATGATATCTCTTTCTCACCCAGATCTATGTGAATGTCCTTGCTTTCAATAGGTTGACCATTACATTCTTATATGAATGGCAATATTTATCCAGATGTCCACATAGACATAACCAATTAAAAACTCCTTAAATTAACACCTACTATGTGTAGGACTCTGTGCTGGAGAGAAGATCATATAAGTAAAGTTTCGATAGCCATTTAGTTTTGTATACAGACTCTATATAGTCGCACCATTAGTAAACACTCTGTTGCCATCAATGTAACCAATTAATTTCTTTAAAATTCTGCTTCATGTAGTGCTAAAGAAAGGAAATTTTTTGGTCACCTATCAGTGGGGCTCATCTTTCTTCTTTTTCTTAATCTTCATCTTTTTTTTTCTTTTTAAATCACCTTGATATTCTCATAATGTATACATTATGGAAAGGGAGAACATTTTCTGGTCAAAAATCATGTAAGCATTGAAATTGTTCCTTAGTAGACTCAAAGGTAATGTGTAAGTTAAGAAGAAAAAGTGGACACTAATATCCATAGTGATGCAACTAACCAAGAAGTGCACTGCATTGAAGTCTAGCTCTGGAATTTAAATTCTAATTGTTCAGAGGCCCTTTTATTTACAAGGCTATCGAAAACTTAGAAATAAATTGTTTTTAACAATGGCTCCTTATTAAAATCCATATTTCTAGGAAATGATGTCCTAGATTTGTTAAAGAGCTAAAGGAGTTTCATGATGAACTAGTCTTTCATCTTAGATATGAGAAAACTTAAGTGAGGGAGAGTCCTGACATCCACTCGATCTCTCCTTGCTACAGTTTGCCATGTAACCTTACTGAGGCAGTCATGAACGGGCAGGTACAGAACAAGCTATTCAGCATATATCTATTATGTTCCTCAAATAGGTTTGAAGTAAACTTTGTAACTCTTGTAAATAATACTTACACCAAAACAAGTCATGTCTAGTAATCAGATCCCATCCTAGAAATCCTACGTGTCCTCACATATTTTATATGTCCTCACAACAGCCTTGTGAGTTAATCAAGTCCCATTTTACAGATGAGTAAATTAAGTAAATTAATGGTTGTCACATGTAAAAGAGTGACGGAGATAATGAATAGGAATAAAGCTTACTCTTTCCACTCTGACTTAGAAGTTCAGGAAGACAAATCAAGTGGTAAAGGGAGTAATTTAATGTAAAGATTTTTGTTGTTGTTATATTTACAGACTTACAGGTACAGACAGTGGAACTATAATTGGATTCATAAATTTTGGCTGAATTCATTTTTTAAAATTACAAAGGGTTTGGGTCCCTCTGAATTCTCCATTCCCATGAAAACTGCCCATGGCTAAGAAAGGTGACAATGAAGAGTTAAGGTGAAAAATCAAAACAAAACTATCTGAAATATTCCACCGAGGATACACACACAATGTCCATAAAAGGGCAATTTTAAAATTCTAGACAGCAGATGACAACTGACTTATGCAATTATTTAACATAATTAAGCATTTTCTTTTTTAATAGTCCCCTTCTGAGGCAAAAATCTGTGACTGCCGGATTTGAAGCAAGCCCATTCCAATCAATATCAATCTGCTGCCAAATGTTATTAAATATCTCTTTGATACCTATTTACAACTAAGAAAATAATTTCACTGCCAAGGGATTGTAAATGTGTGAAAAGAACCTCTGACAGCTTACCTCACTCACTGTCTGCAGTCCCGCGTCTGGTGCTAAAGCCAGGAGACTAAGATGAAGGACATAATTAAGGAAACATATGAAGGCTAGCACTGGGCTTGAGATTAATTAGCTGTGCGTCAATAATCTCATCAATATCCGATTAACAAATGACACATTGCCCAATGAAACATATTGATTCATGCACACTCCTCACTGTTAATAAATTGAAGCTGCTTTGCTAAATGAGAAACCTGACAAAATAATAGGCTGCTAATACTGCCCTGCTATTGTGATAAGAAACATAAAATTAGCCTGAAGTATACAGTACTTAATTTAGGAGGACTGTCATTCGCTTATGAAGCTTGTTAATGAATGACAAGAAGAGGGGAAATAATTTTATGGATAAGTTACTCAAAAGGACTAGGAGAATTTCCTGAGGGCAGGCATTTGAAAAGTAGAATATGCATATAGATGGCCCTAAGCCTGAATACTTTTAGTAGTTCTGTGTGAAAGAAGTTTGTTTGTTGTAAGTATATCATTCTAACAAGAAGAAAGTTCTCTTAAATTTTAGAAGTAACCCATATGAGATTATATTGTTCATATCAATGAAGAAAGTTTTTGGTCTCTGTTTTGTTTTAAGAATCTGTAATGGAGTAAAGAGCTAGTTTTAAACAAATACACTTACAGGTAAGCGTATGTGAAGTGGGATGTGTGTGGGTGTTTGTGTGTGTGTGTGTGCCTACACTCATTTCTGTGTAAACCATTAGCAGTAATTACTTTGTCCGCCACATGGTATCATCATTGATGGGCCCATATCTATAATGCATGCCAATATTGTTCTTCTTTCTTACCTGTGTACACTTGCTTCGCTCTGGGCCCATTTTCTGAGGTAAACAATTTCCAAATTAGGCAGGACCATCATGCTGCTGTGAAGGCTAGAGCAATGATAATTTATTTTTCTCTTGAGCCCATGATGGACAGGTGGTAATAGGGTTGGACAGGAGGGAAACAAAGTGACAGTGGTGAAAGTGAGGACTCCGTGTATGTTGAGGACCTACTAAGATTGTGGTCAAGAAATGCTAAGACCTGGAAGGTGGGTAAGAAGGGGAGGCTCTGCTAGCGAGGGGCTGTCTTGGCCACTCCACAGCAATGGAAACCACAGCTCTACTCCCGGGCTCCCGGGCACTGTCCCCAGGAGTCCCGGTGTTTAAGGATCCCTCTGAGGAGGAACTGGCTAAGTGTATGGAAACATCTGCTTGCAGAAAATGTTTCCTCAAAACACGCAGTCCCAAGAAAATGCAACAAAGAAAGCAACTAGGAGCATATTAACTCCTACAGGTCATTAGTGCATTACCACAGACCTCAGCTTGAATTAAGAAGCTTATTATACGCCTCTTCATGTAACTGGTTCCCTCTCCTTCTCCCATACTGTGCACTTCTAGGGGAAAGAGACAAATAAGAAAATAAGTGGCTATCAGAGAATCATTAGGATATAACCCCGGCATGTCCCACTGAGCTCAGTCTCCTGTCACGTCTGCCCTGAGTTCCTGGGTGTTCAAATCCCTCACTGGAAAACAGAGGCATTTCACCATCTTTAAAGAAAAACCAAAACAGGAACACAGTATAAGGAGCATGAGCTAGAACTCTTTAGTTTGCTAGGACGTCATTGTGTGAGCTTCAGCAATTACTTACCTATTCATTGCCTCAGCTTCTTTATCTATAAACAAGAGATTGGACTAGATGTTCTTTGAGGTTCCTTAGAGCCCTAAGATTAATGGAGCATATCAAGATATAGTATGTGTATATCTGTGTATTTAATAAGATAGAAGTGATTTTCAGTGCAGTTATTGAAAAAAGTTAAATCGCCTTTCCATATCTAACTAACCAGAATTCCCTATTCCCCCGTAATTCTGGTGTTTAGGCATTAATATTTAGTCTCTTGAATATATTCTCTCTTACCATGGTGTCCAGAATGAGCATATGCAGCTCCTTAGGGTGTCTCTATCATCATAAGTAATTTTGAGAGAAGCTGGCTCATTAAGTTGCATTAACTCTAATTAGTGATCAGAAGGGAATATAAATCAATAATTTTCATTAGACATCATGAGATATGTTGAAGCCTATTTCCTCAAAGTCCAAGCTTTTTCTTTTGAATAAAGTAGTATGTTTTAGAAATGGAATTTCTTTTTTAATGTCTCTGGAATACAAATTAGCCAATTTCTTTACCTGGAGTCTACAGAAGAGAGGTCTATATTGTGTGAATGAATTGTTAAGGGCTGAAATATTTTACATACTCTATAAACTAATATATATATATATATATATATATATATATATATATATATATATATGCTTAAGTGACTGTCCGACCATCTGACCATCCAGTAGCTGTGATGTGCACTGACCACCAGGGGGCAGACATTCAATGCAGGAGCAGAAACCACAGGCATGGAAATATGGAACAGACTGATGAATCTCAGAGGGAAGGAGAGAAGAGGAAGGGTGGGAATAGATTAACCAAAGATCTTATATGCATACTAGAGGCCCAGTGCACGGATTCATGCACCAGTGGAGTCGTTCGGCCTGGCCTGCAGGGTTCAGGCTGAAACAAGCTCTCTGACATCTCCCGAGGGGTCCCGGATTGTGAGAGGGCACAGACCAGGCCAAGGGAACCCGAATCCGTGCACCAGGCCTCTAGTACTATATATATTTATATATTTGTTTCCCTACTGCCCAATTCTATTACCACCTCTTTGTCATAGGCTAAAGAGAGAAATATATAAAAAAGGAATAAATAATTTTTGGAATTTTATGCAGCAGGGGAGATAGTTTCTTTTAAATATAGGAGACCCCTTGTTTTTGTCCCAGTGTATTCCTAAAACCAACCTAGACTTTGTGACTGTTTTAATGGGGGAAAAAAAGCCGTTTAATACTAATAAGTAACATTATTGAGCTCTTTCTACATACTAGGTACATTATATTCACAATTTTAATTAACTCACACAGCAATCCTATATGTTAAAAACAATAAGCAACCTCAGTTGAGACAGCTGAAGATCAGAGAGGTTAAGTAACTTTCCCAGCACCTCCTAGAGATAATTGTTGGAATCGAGCCTATCCTAGGCTGTCTGATTTCAAAGTCTGCGAATTTCAGCACTCTGGTATTATGACTTCAGGACACAATGTCTGCTTGGCTTCTGAAAGGGACTCAATAGTAATAGACAGTAACCACAGGTGGTTTAGTGAGATGCCAATCTTCAAATCTGTGGATCACATTCTCTTGAGACCAAACTCTTCACTGGGAGCACTCTAATCTCTAACAATGAGTTTGTGTATAAAAAGAATAACTTACCGTGCCAATATTATGTCATTAAATCTACCATCAGGATAAAAATATCTGGGCTCTTGTTCCGTTTCTAGTCTTTGAGAAGCTGTGAGAACAAACAAACTAGGACAATTCATTGCAGTGTGTGGTGAGAATTGAGGTGACTCGAATTCCTTGTAGCATCTGCCAGGTTAACATGTGTCCCATGTTTCATCCCACATCAATTTCATTCACTGGATGTGGGTTATTCAAGGGGTTTCACAGGCAGCTGCTCTGTTGGCTGGCTCCAATATAACTTGTGCTGGTGAGTCAGATTTCATGCCCAATTAGGATACAAGGGGAAAGCTTCCCTTGTGTAAAGGACACAGCTGCTCTAGACTAGCAGTTTCAAGATGCTCAGAACAGTCTCATGAGTCTGGCTGCCTCATCCCCATATGTAGGCACACAGAGATAGAAGTAAGGAAATCCTTTATTCCTTGGCTGTGAGTCTGCAATTTTTAATACACATAGCATATATATTTATTTTATTTAATATATAATAATATATACACATATGCACACACAAATATACACACATATATATCTTAGAGTAAACATATATACCATATAAATATATAGTACATATTAGTTTATATAGTGTATATGTGAATATGTATGTATGTGTCTATCTATCATCTATCTATCTATTATCTATCTATCTATCTATCTATCTATCTATCTATCTATCTATCTATTCATGGTTCTTTTTGTCATATTGCCATATTCCTCAAGCTCATACACACACACACACACACACACACACACACATATCTTGGACTGTATATGCACACCATATAAATATATATAGTCTGGATAGTAGGTGTATGTGTCTGTATATGTATGTATGTGTTTGTATGTGTGTAATGGACATGTATATATTATTACCATATTTATGCAACTACTACATTCAACACCTTCCCCAAGGGATAGGTGTAGGGAAGATCAAAGTGAGGAATACTGCTCTTTTGCAAAACATGTTTGAGATGTTTCAACTTCATTTTTATCTTACCTAGAAATTGTGGACAGAAAAGCTTTTAATATTCAAAATACCCATGTTACTGATATTGTTCAAATTCATCTAATTGCAACTTAGTTTTCATCTAAAATAGCCTATGGACACATGGTCTTAATTTTGCTGAAGGTTTCAAGACACATTCATTTTTCTCCTCTGTTGAATTGCTTTTGTTTCATCTCTTGTTTTAACTTGCCCACTTGCCATTCTAGTGACACTCCATGATTTCATTTTAATTTTTCATTGTTTCCACTACCCTTGTCCAGTTGGTTATCAAGTCCTGTCTTTTAGATCTCTGAAATGTTGAATCATTTTTACTTGTTTCCCTACAGCCATTTTCCTGGTTTAGTCTCCTCCTTACCACCTCCTGATTGGACCACTGCAATTTCCAGTACACTGTGCTTTACCCTCTCCCTCTTTCAAAACAAGTTCTGCACTTGTAGTCAAGCCACATTTAACTATCATTCGCTGGGTACTTACTAATTTATATCATTTAATCCTTAAAGCAACTCTGTGAAATGTAATTTCTCATATGGGGAAATTGGCCTCTGGCGAAACTGGTCCTTTGAGCCCCAAAGCAGTGTTTTGTTCCTTATACAATGTATTTCTAAAACATGGATCTGATCTAGGTTTCTTTGGGAGTGTTGGTGGCTCCCTCTTGCCCATAAGGTGAATTTTAGATTCCCTAGAATGGTCTCCAGGACACTTTACAATCTGTCTTCATGGTTATTTCAAGACTCATCTTCTTTACCATCACTCACGCCATACCCTGGGCATACCTGTTCCTTGATGGTATTAGACATTACTAAAATGTCCATGAACTTTTATGTGTTGATGCTTTTGTTTAAGTTGTTTCCTTTGCCTATAATGCCCTTGCCTCCCTCATCTATTACATGAAATTCTTCTCATCTTTAAGAACCATCTAACAAGACACCAGCTCTTTAAAGCTGCCATTTAGAGCTATGTGCTTCTTTATCTGTGCTCATATAATTCTTTGTTTATGCCCAAGTTATGGTCCTGTCACATTATTTTTCCATTTAATAATAGAAAAATGGCTAAATAAAAAAATCACATATTTATTTAATGGTATAGTCTGTATGCATTAAAATATATTTTCAAAGAATACTGTATGACTTTGGATAACATAACAGTAAATAAATATTCAGGATACAAAATCAAATTACAGAAAAATGCCAATTTATTTATTTCAGGTATATAATATATATAAACATATATACACACATATGTATACATATGATACACATATATACATATATATTTATCAAATTAGTATAATATATGTATTATAGTAATTTACCAAAACAATGGTTATCTCCAGATGGTGAGATTAATGATGAGGTACATTTTGTCCTGAAAGATCTTTTGGCACTTTCTAATTGCTCCCATATCTTAAGAAGACTATGCTTACACCATTGGGTTAATTATTAGAGAGATCTAAAGGAAATAATTAATGAAAATCCCATTTTCTACATTGCTAAGTTCAAAATAAATTATTCCCTGAGTCATTTGGTTTTATGAGGTAGTTTAATTTTGATAATTGGCTTAAAGAACCTGACCATTTTTTCACTTCTGCAAAATCACTCTGTAGATTCAATGTTAAAAATCATATAAACTAGATGTATCGGTTGGACACAGATAATCCTATATAATAAAAGCATAATATGCTAAGTGTCCGGTCATCTGGTTGGCCATTCAACCACTCAAAGTGTAATATGCTAATTAAATGCTAAGGCCGCTCAACTGCTTGCTATGACGTGCACTGACCACCATGGGGCAGGCAGTTGACTGGTCGATCATTTACTATGACATGCACTGACCACCAGGGGGCAGACACTCCAACTGGTAGGTTAGCTTGCTGCTAAGTTCCAGCCGATTGGGACTGAGCGAGATGGGCCAGACATGCCCTGGAGCCCTCCTGCAGTCCCTCCCCACTGGCCAACCTCCCATGTCCCTCCCGAGCCTCAGTTGTGCAGCAATAGGGTCCCTCGGCTTGGCCTGTGCCCTCTCGCTATCTGGGCTGAGGGACACCCTGCCCTGAGTGCACAAATTTCGTGCACTGGGCCTCTAGTAAAATATAACTTTAAAATAATGGTTTAGTGATATGCATGCACCTGAAAGTAGGGGCATATCCATATTCTTGTCAAATGACAGGTTGAAAGAATCTTTTCTTTAATAGGTATAGCTGATTGAATCACCTTGCTGTTGACTAATGCAAGTCTATTGAATGGTACACTTACTGCTACTATTAGCTGGGCACATACTATGTGCCAGGCACTATTTCAAGTTTTTGCCTGTATAGTGCTATCTGAAATCGATCTCACAACAGATAAAATTTGATGTGCACATATTATTTCACAGCAACAATCTGAGGTAGAAATGGTTACTGTGCTCTTTTTACAGGTGCTGGAAATGAGGCACCACGATCAAAGGCAACCAGACTCCAAAGCCTGTGCTCTGGTTATTATGTTAAACTATCTTCTCCTCGATAGATAGTTTTATGAAGTCTTTAAAAGGCCAAAATTAGTCTTAAAAATCAATTGTGCTACTCTCCCATTGTGTTTCTAGCAGGATGACCATTTTATCTTCTGTACACAGAAAAATGCAATGAAGGTATAATTTCTGTATGAGCCCCATCCTTTGGGGAGTGGAGAAAATGACATTCAATTCAATTTGGAAAAATTAGGAAAACTTTAAACAGCCTCTTGTGTCACTTTTGTATAACTTAGTTTTTCGGATACTCTTTCTTTCCTCCCGTTCTTCTTCAATATGGCTTTGGGTGGTTTGGAGAGATGGTGCAGTTGGTCTTAGGGTGTGCAAACTGGTATCTATTGCGGTGTGGTCTGTGTGGTTCCATTTCTGAGTATTCTTCCAGTCTGCTTCCTGTATAGATTGTGACTGTGGTCTTTTCTCCCTTGACATGGTCAAGCTTGATGTACTCAGTTGATGTGGTCCCAGGTCAACTCTCCTGGGACTGTACTCTATTATTGTTTCACACCCAGTAAACTCCTCCTTCCCCATTTATTGCTGATTAATCCCCTTGTCCATAATGTGGTCCTATTACCACATTACTTAAAGCAACTCCATCTGAAAAGCTTTACGACCAGACCCAGTGATCAACACCCCACCCCTGAAAGGTACAAGCAGGAATTTCAGGGTCACGTGCACCACCCGAGAACCGTGCAAGGCCCAGGAGGGCTAAGTTAAGCTGTCCCCATGCCTAACGATGGCTTTTCTCAGGTGGGTAGTTCAACAACTACTAAAAGCCACACAGCTGCTGCAGGGCGGAGCCAGGACTTAAATCTCAGCAGGCCTGGAGTCCACGCCTCTCGTCCCCATGCTGTACCGACTCACATAACATGACCGCAGATGTGGCTGGGCAGGGAGGAGCTGAATTACTGATAAAGAAACAGGAACTTGGAATGACGTCAAAAATATTATATCCATGACATGTTCATAAGTTTGAATTAGGCTCACTTAGAAAAATAGTCCTGAAAGGAAAAGAAATCACTCAAAGAACTCTTGAGCTAAATAAATATTTTAACTGCCAGCAATCATTCTAGATTTCAGTTGAAAGAGAAGTAATCTCTAGAGGTATATGCTCGAATAACATTATTGTAATGTGTAGACTTGCTAGTAGTTGCAGTGAAATACTTTAATTTTTGTTTTTGGCTTTATATAGGTATATAGGATGGAGAGCTTGGCTGCATATATGGTTTGATTTAAGTATTCCTGGAAGGCCCATCTATCCTTAAATAATTTCCTCATGGATTAAATTCCTTAACTTTATCTAAACTTCCTCTGCTTAAGAGTTTACTTGGAGCAAGTGAGAGCTGATTTTGGAGTCTGAAGGATTCGAAGACAAGCAAACCTGTGTGAAGCAATATGACCATACATCCGAGGTTTGGGGGATCTGGACAATAGAAAGGCAATTAACTCCTGAGGGTTGGAGGGAGAGAGAGAGCACCAGAAAGTATTAAGATTAAATAATACAAAGTTGCTGATATTCACTGTTTTTGACCTACAAAAATGTCATTCTCATATGGTTTAACCTAAAGAAGGGATTTGGAAATTTAGGTTATTTTGGAATTTTGCCTAGGATTATTCTAGACTCAACCTATACCTCATTCTTCCCAATCCCTGCTCTACCTTAACACTTTAATAAAAGTGAAAAATGTCTTTAGGCAAATATTTATTTTTAACCTTTCACCTTTACCAGTAGATATAAACCTCTGTGTGCCTGTGTTAACATACAAACTGCTTCTGTTTGTTTTTTTAAACTTGCATTTGAATGTGTTGTAGGATGCTTGGGGACTATCCAGTGTTGATGGGCTACAATTTAAGAGCATGGTTCTTTCAATAAAGCCATAATTTACCTATTTTAAGACTGGATGTTGAGTAAGAATATGACTGCGATTTTTTCAACAAAAGATGAGAGGAAGTCTTTGTTTATGTCTTACCTTTCTAAGATTATCAATTGCAAAAAGAAATGAATTGTGACTTTGAACTTTTGGGGAAGTGGTGCTGTATATTATTGCTTTAAACATATCTGAAAGAATATAATGTAAGAGTTAGGTTTGATCTGGAAAGAAACCTAAAGATCTATGTCTCTTATGGTTTATTAAATATTTTATTTAAGATATGGAATATGTTTGCCCTGACCGGTGTGGCTACATAGGTTAGAGTGTCAGTCTTTGCACCAGAAGGTCTTGGGTTCAGGTGCAGGTCATAGGTACATACTTGGGTTGCAGATCCAATCCCTGACCCTGGTCAGGGTCCCTGTGGGAGGCAACCAATCATGTGTCTCTGTCATATAGGTATTTTTTTTCCCTCTCTATCCTCTCCCCGTCATTTACACTCTCTCTAAATCAATGGGTAAAATATCCTCACTTCTTAGGTGAGGATAGAAAAAAAATATGAAATATATTTGAGAACAATATAAATTTTCAATGGATTAAATATTGAAAGAACATACCATGGCTGACTTTGCAATATGAGGAATTTGAAGGCAAATCAGGTCTTCAAAAATGTGTGGATTTCTAAACTGGAATGGGGTTAGTTTTTCTTATGTTATCTGGGATTATACACAGTGTTTCAGTATATGCATGATGATGGCCAATTCTCTTTACATGCTTTTCTTACAAATTTTCTACTAATGTACACTGGCTCTCAGAATATTTTAAATTTCAGATATTGCAAGTGTATAAAAGATTGTTTTATTCAGTTATGAAGCTATATCTTTGATTCACCCAGAGTTTACATATGTAGTAAAATTTTATTTAAAAACTAGGTCATCAGGATGGGTTTCTCATATACTTAGAGAGGGATTCCTTTTACACTTTTTTCAGATTTGCCAATGGGAGTCCAGTCATTCAAGTACTCAAGGGTAGATAATGCAATAGCAGTGTAGTTCTCTAGACCTGAGGCATTACTCAAGGCAAATAAGAAGTAGCTCTCATTTTAAGGCTTGGTACTTAGTAAAAAGTGTACATTTAAAAGTCTACTTTTATTCATAATTAGAACTTTGCTTTCTTTTCTAATAATTCTATCTAATCCCTGAGACAAAAAATCAAGTTTAAATTTGGTTCCAAATGTGTCATAATCAGTACATAAAGAAGTGATTTCAATAATTTTTCCAGCTAAATGATAATAATATTTGTTGAAGATTATACCTAGCACTATTCTGGGTCCCATACATATGTGAACTAATTTAAGTAACACTATGAGGGAGGTATCTATTATTAAAGTTATTTGACTCCTGACAAAACCAGGGTTAAGTCAAGGTCACACAGCCAATAGATGGTAGAGCCAGGGTCTGAACTCTGGAAGTTTGGAATCAGAGTTTGTGCTTTTAATTACTACACACTTTATTTAAAATGTGATCTTTTAAAAAATTCAGAGAATAAAAACTTCTGTGTTTTCCTTAGATTGAGTCAATTTATTGTTTCTTGGTAGAAGACTGTTGAGTCAGTCTCTCTTTTGAATTTCAAGTAGACACAGAGATGTGTACAAATAGGTGGAATGTTTTTCACCACATGTTAAGTTATAGGCTATTGATAATATTAGACATTTAAAATAAATACCCAGTCACATGGAAAGTAATAAGTCATCTTAGATTATAATTTTTAAGCACTTACTTTGTGCCAGGTAGTCTGCTATACAATTTTTATACTTTATTTCACTTAACTCTCACTACAATCCTTTGAGAAAGGTAATATTATTATTTAAGCTGAGCAAACAGACTCAGAAAGGCTGACTAGCTTAGAGGTAAGAAATGGCCATACTGTGCTTTCAACTGGGTCTGCCACACTTTCAAACATTAAGCCAGGATTTGCAAATTGTGGTCAAAGTCCAGCTGCATCAAAATCACCAAGGGCCGTGATTAAAAATATCTATTGAATCAACATTTTTGGGGAATGTGTCCTGTTGAATAAAAACTATTAATGTGTAACCATTGATCCTAACAATACACTCAAATTTGAGAACTGTATCAGACCAGATTGTTTCAACCAGATTGTTAGCGGGCAAGGGAATCACCTGCAGAGCTTGTTACATCACAGATCACTGGCCCCAGAATTTCTACTGTAGTGGGTCCCTGCTGGGGCCTGAGGATCTTCATTGCTAACAAGGTCCTAGGTAACAATGATGCTGCTGGACTAGGGACCACACTTTGAGACCCACTGTGCTAGGACTGCTGTCATGCTGTGGGAGTCATGAAGAGGATATCATTAATTAGGTTAAAAGGATTTTCATAATCTTACACACTTTTGTCCTGTTAATTTCATTATAAATTATCTATATGTGGAAATTATTGTAATCCTTTCTACTTAACCATTACATTCTTACCATTTCTGTGTTTTCTTTACTGACACTTCATCTATTATACATTTAAGAATTGAATCACACCCTTTCTAAGTACGGAGATGCTACAAATAATGAGTATTACTGCTTTGCTTGGGTTAAAAAGCAAGGTAAGGAATTGTTGAGACTTCTGATCATTTAGGAAGTAGAGAGATGGAACTTTTTAAATTAAAAGGAACATAATTTAAAATCATATCTATCTTCTGGCTGTCATTCTAGCCCCTATAGACCCCCGCTCCCCATCAATGGATGGCTGCTTGAGCATGAAGCCAGGTATAGTAAAATGCTTCGGCTGGGGTATGTAGCAATTATTCTGAAAGACGCTGAAGTCCTGCCTCACCAGAGAAAGCCAGCTGACACAATTCTGCCTGAAGGCCTTTTCAGCAGAGCATCTGTTTTTTTGATACACTTTGCCTATTAATTTTTATCTCCACAGTGTTGGAACTGAGCAAAACATTCTCCTCCTTGATGCTTCTCTCCGCTTATTTTTCGTGTAGGTACCTTTGGTATTTTTACAGAGCATATTCCTAGGAAGCAAGAAATGTTATTTTTCCTTTGATGTCTCTTTACTTAATCGTGTACTTATTAATAGCAGATTAGATAATCTTGAGGATGGCTTCCAACCTTTTGTTCCTAAAATTCTATCATATGCATATACATATGCATATTTTCTCTTTTTCGTGGGGAGGGGTTTCCCTCAAGAGAAACACACCAACTTGCAATCAGATCTATTCTTAAGGTTTTTCTATAAGTCGTAGCTATATTTGTTTCAAGAAAGATATAATTAGGAATATCATTTTTAGAAACGATTTATTTTTTTAATGTCACGGGATTCTATCAGGCCAAAGAGCACTGACACAGTGAAACCACCTCCATTCCCTATCAAATATACCAAAGATCTTCTCACAGTGAAACTCAAAAACAATTGTCACTATAGAAACCACAGCAGAGATAGAGATACAGTTTCTAAAGGAGAGTGCAGCCTGGAACTCTGTGATAGGCAGGATTTTCTAAGGCTCTTCAGTCACAAGTTAAATGTTGGTGATAGTGAAGGATTTTAAAAAATTGTTCTGAACCTGCCTAGGGGTGGAAGAAGTAAAACTTTGACATTTTTCTGAATTGCTTATATTACATAATTCCCCCAGGGTTTTCAGAAGGGATTATACTATGTTAGATCTTGTTGAAGATGGCATTTTACAAGCCACCAAGATGAGACAGTTACATGAACATTGCGTTGAAGTTGAACGATATCTTTTTTGCATTTTGTTACACAAAATCAGTCATTTAATCATTGGGTTGTTTACTTTAAATATTTTATATTGGGATGGCGTTAGGTCTGAATGTTTTATTATTATGTTACTTGCATTTTACCTTCTTTCTATTAATTTTTTTTTTTTTTTTTTGACAAAGCAATGGTGCTAAAAGACACTGAGACTTATGCAATCTGTTATATTCCTTTGTTCATCTAATGTCATGCTTTCAGGTTGGTTCAATATAGTGTTGAAGATAGTAAATAAAGTAACACTACTGTCTTTGTCTACCTAAGCGTAAACAGTTTATATTTGAACTATTGAACAGTTTAAGTAAAGGAAAAAATTAAATGATGAAATGCAAACACAAAAACTGCTTACCTTCATAGCATGCCACATCATTCAACCTCTCAAAAGTCAGTAGATATCATTTTCTTTTGTTTGATGAGCACAGTATTGAACCAACCTAAAAGCATGCCATTAGTTAAACAAAGACACAAAACAAATTACCAACCATTCAGTGTCTTACTATTCTCCTTTCTTCCCACCTTTCCTTTACTTAGTCAGAGTTCAAACAGAAGAGGATATAATTTACATAATGTTGATACCCCAAAGAATTTTGGCTTCAAAGAATTTCCCATGTCTCATCCTAGAGTAAATAGTTGATTTATGTATTCATTGAAATTGAATGGGCAATGGAATTATTAATGATTAGTGAGTTATTTTGGAGTATTGCCCAAGGACAGAGTACAGGATCAGAGAGCTCTAGTCCCTTCATTCTACAAGAGCTTCTGATAAAAAGCTCCTGGCACTGTTGACTATTTATAGCCTGTTTTGGGGGCTATTCATGCATTTTATTACTAAAAGAAATTGGAAATAGCACAATTTTCAATAAATGGAATTTTAGCGTAGTAGAGCCTTGAGGACCGAATTTAGGAGTTAATTTTATTGGCATGAGTCAGATTTCTCACTAGAACCCACTTCTAAGAAGCACCGTGCCTGCAAATCAAATCTTACCTTGGACTTACTTGACTTGATGTTGTTTCATTGCTTATTACTAACTCAAGTACACACACCACAACAGTAAAATCTGTCTTCCATAAATTCTGCTAGAGGAATGAAACTGGAATAGTGTTTCTAAGTTGGGGTACATGCTTCTTTGAACATTTATGGAATTATAATGGTTTGGTGGATATTGGAATAAGGAGAAGTCAGTATTGTAAGGAAATATGGAAAAAAAACATTTGTTACTGCTTGCAAAACAGATATCTGATGAATAGGAATAGATTCACTGGCTTGTTTGGGTCAGATGCTTTCCTGACTGAAAACACTTAACACTGATACACCATCTAAGAATTTCAACTAGGCACATGCCAAATTATCATATGTTTCCATAAATGTATGATGTTAAAAAAATCATGCTTATGAATTGATACAATCCATTTATTTTCAACTAGGCACAAGTTAACCAAGTTCTCATGTTTTCATAAATGTATTATGTTAAGTGAAATTCATGAGTTAATGTAATTTAGCCAATTGATATAATAAGAATAAGAAACAGTTTCTATAAATTCATGTATATATCCTTATACCAACAAATAAGAAATAGTTTTTATTAATTCATGCAGATATCCTTATACCAGTGGTCGGCAAACTCATTAGTCAATAGAACCAAATATCAACAGTACAATGACTGAAATTTCTTTTGAGAGTCACATTTTTTAAACTTAAAGTTCTTCTAAAGCCACTTCTTCAAAATAGACTCGCCCAGGCCGTGATATTTTATGGAAGAGCCACATTCAAGGGGCCAAAGAGCTGCATTTGGCTCATGAGCTGCAGTTTGCTGACAACTGCCTTATACCAATGAACCTTGTATCAAAACCAAAGAGGAAGACACATTGACTGATTTAACCATCTTTAGGAAAACAATTGAGTTAAATAATTACTGAATGAATGGTGGTACTTGTAGTACAAAGGATGAATATAATACTTTTTCTGGTATAAAGGAGCATTCATAAAAACTTGCACCATAATGCATGGCTTAGTAGATATCTGAGCACTTTTACCTGTAGGTACTCAAGTTTAAGTTGAAAAAAAATTTTTTTTAATATAGTAGTTGTCTAGTATTGCCTATTGCCTATTGTTGATTACTTGTCTCTTTCTTTCACCAGGAAACCCAGGACATTTATACAGCACCTGACATATATTTTTTGAAAAATGAGAGAACAAATGAATAAAATGAATATGAATAAGTAAATATATACCCATGCTAGTAGTCTTGCTTTCACTCAAATTACATATATTGAGTGGATGATTCAATGCCTTTCTTGGAAATACCACACTCAAGTGCTTCTGCTGAAGTCCTTCCTTCCTTTGAAATGAGCCCTCCCATGCATCTTGCTTTCTGCTGATCTAGTTGCTTATTTCTTTCCTAGGGTATCATCTTCAATATTTTAAAGGCATGCAGCATTTCTCAGATACCATGGGTGCTATGAAGGAATGCAACAGTGCCCTCCTGTAAAAAGTAATAATGTATTATAGCAGGTCAAACTCATGTTGTCTACTCCATCATAACTTAGTAGTCTTACCAATAGTTTCCAACTTCTATTCTTGTTCACAGGTAAAACATTGCAGTCTTTGGCTGTTTTGGATTTCTACTTGTTCAAATAACCATGATTATAATTATGTTTAAAAGAAAATGGGATAACCATGATTCTAATTTTCTGAGTCTTGATAGCAAATTAACTCACTTGTTCTTAAGTTTAGTGCCCATGAGGCATCATAGCACATTATGCAAATAAAGCATGCATAAAAAAGCGGGAGACCTTTATCAACCACAACAGATTGCGTAAGTCTTCACAAGAGGAAATCAGAAGTGATGAAAACATTAAGGAAAATGTTTTTATATTCTCAACATGCTGTTAATTAAATTATTATACAAAGTAATGCCTTTTGAGTCTCCCATCTTGTTTTTGTTTTCTCTTCAAACTAATGCTGTATTTATTGTCTGAAGGTGTCTGAAAATTGTTTTCTTTTGAATTTGATTTTTATCTCTATAATAACTGTAGAAGAAGACAAATACTATTATTCTAGGGATATATATATATATATATATATATATATATATATATCCCTAGAATATATATATATATATATATATGTCACTATATATATATAGTGACTAAAAACTTTGGGGATGGGGAGTAATAGGTTGTATTTAATTAATTCTGGCATTGCAATTGGAAGAATGATTCAATGTGATTTATCTCTTGAGCTTTTATTTCTCTATCAGCAAAAGGAAATGACAACACTTGACATAAAGGAACTTACTCAGGTAGATGTAGCCAAAAGCAACTAATATAATCCTAGGTATACACTGTGGACATTTAGAAAGTACTGTTGGCTTACTGAGGAACAAACTACTTCACATGCACCCTGGCCAGTGTGGCTCAGTTTTTTGGAGTGTCATACCATGTATCAAACGGTGGCAGGTTTGATTCCCAGTCCAGGCATATAGCCCGTTGCAGGTTTGATCCCTGACTGGGTGTGTATGGGAGGCAACTGATTGATGTTTCTCTCTCACATTGATGTCTCTCTCTCTCTCTTTTCCTCTCTCTTGAAAAATAATTACTTCACATGCACAGTGTTTAATGGAAATATAATGTTATAATGTAAGCTATTTATGTAATTTCAAATTTTCTAGTAGCTACATTAAAAAGTTAAAGTATGATTTTAATATCATATACCGCACCTAATATATCAAAATAATTTTCTTGTTCACAGGTAAAACATTGCAGTCTTTGGCTGTTTTGGATTTCTACTTGTTCAAATAACCATGATTATAATTATGTTTAAAAGAAAATGGGATAACCATGATTCTAATTTTCTGAGTCTTGATAGCAAATTAACTCACAAATTAACAAATTTATGTAATTTGAAATTACATAAATAGCTTACATTATAACATTATATTTCCATTAAACACTGTAATCAACATGTAATCAATATAAAATTTTATGAGATGTTTTACATTTTTCATTCAAAGTCTTTGAAATTTGTTATTTTTTCTTTATCTGAAAGTAATATCATTATTATGAAATATTTTACATATAGGTTTCTTCTAAAAGTTAAAAAGTTACATGTTTATGATTTGATAAATCTCCCCCTATGATCACTTTTTTCCTATTTTGTATAGCCTTTGTCTTTCCTGGAGTTTCTAGTTGCCTTAATTTTTTTTCTTCATTTTCTGCCTTTAGAGCATCATTACACTTTTTTTTTCCTAAAATTTAAATTTACCATCTATAGGTTATAAACTCCTTTTTCTCTCTAAGATGTTGGGCACTCCATGCTCATACTAAAACTTGGCCTGATTGTTTTCTAGCCATGCAATTTAGTTGATATTTTGAGACTTTACTGATGGCTCTCATTATATCCTTTGTTTCTTATGTTTTTTTGACTTCTTTATTTTATTTTTTTTGCTTGGTTAGTGCACATCTTCAACTTACTTTATAAGAAGGGGTTATGCACTAGAGAATTTCTAAAGCTTTGCAAATACTTAATTTTGTTTTTCTACTAGATTATATCTTTGTTGGGCTATCCCACTGTTTTTAGAGATCTAGTGCTGCAAAAGTGACCACAGACGCCAGTCTATTATTGTCTTGTTTGTAAGTGGCCTGAGCTTTTAGGATGTTCTTGTTACCTTTTAAATTACCCAATGACAAGTCTGGGTGTGGATTTTCATTCATTCATTCATTCATTCATTCTACTCAAGATTTAGTGAGTACTTTTATTCAAAGACTGGTCTATCTCTTCAACTTCAGAAAAATTTCTCTTATTATTTTTTGAATACATTTTCTCTTCTCCATTTTTCTAAGGTTCTTATAGCTCTAATTAATCTGATATTGTGCTTCTTTAAATGACCCATTTATATATTTTATATTCTTTACCATAATTTCTTCCTTATATTTTAAACATTAGAGTTAAGAGAATTTATTTGACATATTACAATGTACTTATTAGACCTTTTGAGGGGAGAAGAACAATCAATTTTTGTTTTTAAGAACTCTTTCATATTCTGTCTACCCCTTTCTAATAATATCCTCTTGAATTTCTCTACCTAGGCTTTCTCCTGGGACACACACACACACACACACACACACATTTACACACATTTTATACGTGCCTGGGAATAAAAAACTAGCTGGTAGCATTCTGTGTAAGGGGATAGGATTTACATGCATAATCTATAATAATAAAAGCCTAAGTGACCATCGCAACCAAAAGGATGACTGAACAGGCTGTGTGGGGCGACTAGGCCAGCAGGGGGGTTAGGGCAACCAGTCCACCGGGGGGGAGGGGTGGCAGTTGGGGCAACCAGGCTGGCAGGGATGGGCAGTGAGGAGTGACCAACCAACTGAGCAGCAGGCTGCGTGGGGCAACCAGGTCGGCAGGGGGGTTAGTGAGGGGCAACCAAATGACTGAGCAGCAGGCTGCATGTGGTGATCAGGCCCACAGTGGGGGCAGTTGGGGGCAATCAGGCTGGCAGAGGGGGCCTGTGAGGGGTGACCAGGCTGGCAGGGGGGCACTTGGTGGTGACCAGGCCAGTGGGGGGCAGTTGGGGGTGACCAGGCTGGCAGAGGGGGCAGTAAGGGACAACCAGGCCAGCAAGGGGGGCAGTAAGGGGCGACTAGGCTGGCAGGGGGGCAATTAGGGGTGATCAGGCAGGTGAGCAGTTAGGAGCCAGGGATCGGGCCTAAACTGGCAGTTGGACATCCCCTGAGGGTCCTGGATTGGAAAGGGTGCAGGCTGGGCTGAGGAGATCCCCCCGCCCTACCATGCACGAATTTTGTGCACTAGGCCTCTAGAAGAATTATATTTCTACAGGTGCATTTAATTAATCCCTCTATTGTGCATCCTGTTTCTCATTTCCTTCTTCCATCAGATATTTCATCTTTGAACTCAAAGCATTTTCAGCATTTTACCAGATTGGTCAACTACCTTCTCTGTTGCAGTTTTCTCTGCAGATGGTCTTGATGGCCCTCCTGTGCTATGCTTCAGAAGACATTGCTCTTCTCATTTACATACTATCTTCCAGAACTATGTCATGTTCATGGCCCCTCCTGATCTCTTTGTTAATGTTTGACAGTTTCTTTCTCATTTTTAAAAAAATTATTAATTTGGTGGATCCTCAAGATAGAAATTGTCACATCCACCATCTTGAACTAAGAGTACATATGTTAGTTTTAGTAAGAAAACTGTATGGCCACATTTTCTCTTAAGATAAATTTTCCCATTCAGTATTATGAAGCAGAGATTGAATGAAGTCCCAATAAAACACGGAAACAGTTATGAGAAGATTGTAATTGTCCAGGGAAAGAAGAGTGAAGAAAAAAGCCAAACCAATTCATGTGGAGAGGGTCAAGGGACAAATATGAAAGTTGCTAAAGAGGAGAAATCATAGGACTTTTTAAAATTCAGTTTTGGATACATATAGAATAAATACTTTTCAAATATTGTTTCTGGTTATTGAGCCTGACAAGGTTTTGGTTTAATGAATCTAGTATTTTGAGGGTAAGTGATATAGGAGATAAAGTAAAAGTAAATAATAAAAATGAATAAAGGTGTCAATGTAGGTTCATAAATTGTAACAACCACTATTGTGGGAGGTGTTGACAAAGGGTGAGGCTGTTAGTATGTGGGGGAATGAAGTATATGAGAAATCTCTGCACCTTCTTAACTTTTCTGTGAATCTAAAAACTGCTCCAACAATAGTATTTAAAAAATAAATGAAAAAGTGATAAGTAAACTAGCTGCTGACGTGTTACTGCTGTCGTTTGCAAGTGTTTCATGTTGGGCTTGAAGCGCAGTCTCTCTTGCAGTCACAGAGATGCGCATCCTCAGCTGCTGTGCTGTGTTGACAGCTTCCACTCCCTTGGCTTTCTTCTTATGTCAGAAAATGAATTCCATGTTACTTTCGTTTTTGAATTTTTAAGCATTTCCCCTTACTAGTATTTGCTGCTGGTAAATATGGTTTTTATCTTTTAGTTTAAAAAATTTGCCAAAAAAATGATGTCTTTCTTTGGGAATTTTTCTTGGGCCGTTCTCTGGGACCTCTCTGAATCTGTATTGACACTCTCAATTTGAGAAAATAGGGTTTAATTTCATTTCATGTCCTTTCTGTTTAATCTAATATCTCTACTATTAATCATTGTAGATGATTAGAACCATTTTCTTAGTTCCCATTACATTATTACTACCACTTTTTGCGAATACTTGTTATGTAGGCATATAGCACTAATACATCTTTAGCATAACTGATATGTTTGTTGTGCCTTGCATTATTTTTCCCCATTAGCGTTCCTAATTAAGTTTATAATAATATCTAAAATTTATTGTTCTTACAATATTCCTTGCTCTGTGTTAAGGACTCAATCAGAAGTACTTCACTTGGTTGTATTATTCCCACCTACTGGGGAATTGAAGCAGAGTATAGTTGAATAATTTGGCCAAGATCACAGAGCTTGAAAGTTATAAAGCTTAGCTTTGAGTGCAATATCTCAATCTTCATTCATTATGTGTGTGTGTGTGTGTATGTTTAAATCACAGTATGTTCTTTACTTTGGCTACCATTATTCCAATTTAAAAAATAATTAGGGTAAAGAAAAAATATAATTAGGGTAAATTCACTTATATTTGTTTGTGATTCTTTTGGTGGTTGTGTTACTTGCTCCTGTACTGCTTGTTTTCTAGTTTTAGCTTTTTGTTAAGTTTACCCTGTTTGTTGTATGTCTTTGTATTATTTTTCCTTTCCCTTCATTCCAACTTGTTTTATTTCTCTTGCTTCATTTTGCTTCCTAAGTGCTAACCCTCATTTTAGAGTATTACATCATTTGCATCAAGACATTAACTAATCTTTGGAGTGGAAAAAAAAAACCTTACCAAATATCTTTAGAATATTGTTTTAATTTATGTCTACATTGGTCAGAGTTAGTAATACTCAATTTCTGATGAAACAGCCAATGTTCAGCGCACCCTAAACCCTTGTGATCTCTAATTTGTAACATAAT
This sequence comes from Corynorhinus townsendii, assembly GCA_026230045.1. Lineage (NCBI taxonomy): Eukaryota > Metazoa > Chordata > Mammalia > Chiroptera > Vespertilionidae > Corynorhinus > Corynorhinus townsendii. The sequence continues at coordinate 134,427,654 of JAPDVU010000002.1, read as the reverse complement.
AATATATAATTCATCATTATTAGAGAGAAACAAAAGGAAGCCCAAACTGTGATTGTAAACCACAGATTGTAGTTAATTTATTTTTTTCAAAGACATAATGCACCTAGCTTATGTATTCAAGTTGTATAGTGTTTTGTTTTGTTTTCAGAAAAAAAATGATGATCAAAGTGGCCAAATAAATATGAAAATAAATGTCTTTTTTCCTATTGTGAATTTAGTTTCTTTGCTGTGACTCAAATAATACTGTATGCATTTATTCTTTGATTAAGGACATGAGACTTCACCCAGGGTTTACCTTTTGCTGGCCTGGCACATTCAAATAACAGCTTAATATAACTTTCTATGAGTTTTGAGTTTTGTATAAATATAAAGAACACAGAATTTACCTCATTTATGCATTTCTAAGATTTTGAAAACTTTTGTAGAATTTAGTATTTGTTGAAACATTGCTATGAACACCAACTTGAATGATATCAGAGTAATACCATTTTATATAAATAATATAAGCTATTTTTTGAACCAAAGAATGACAGAAACTTGGACTCAAATACAGGAAGAATGCACAGGCAGGCAGACTGAAATAATTATAATACAGGCTGTTCTGCTTTGTAATAGGATTGTGTGCTGAGTATATATGTCTGTGTGCGTGGGTGTACGTACGTGTGATTTTAAATTCTGGCTTGAAGGGCAAGATACACTAGTTCGACTGGCTCCCAAGCATAACTATGTCACGGATTTGGTGTGTATGCAACATATAACTTTACCAGAATGGTCTTAATAGTTCCTTTGGGATAATAGGATTATTATTGGAGGTTGTATTGTCTTCCATCACAATTTCTATTAGGTAGATAAAACTTTTTATTTTCCTACAACTTTTTCCTTTTTTTAATTGAGTTATAAATGAAGGACAATAAACTACACACATTTAAAGTTTACAATCTCAGCAATTTTGCCATATGCACACACCCTTAAACATCATCACAATTAAGATAGCAAACTTTTCCACTGAGCCAAACCAGCTAGGGTGAGATAGCAAACTTTTCTGTCACTGCACAAATTTCTTCTTCCTCTCTCTCCTTCTCCACCAATATCAGGAAACACTGATCTGCTTCCCATCACTACAAATGAGTTTGTATGTTCTAGGATTTTATATAAATGGAATCATGCATTAGTTATTGCTTTTTGCTGGGCTTTTCTACTTAATGATATTGAGATTCATCCATTTTTATTGAGTATAGTAACAGGCTGCTTAAAAACATTCTGAGAAATTAAAAAACTGTGGTACATCTACACAATGGAATACTACGCTGTGGTAAAAAAAGGAGTTCTTACCATTTGCAACAGCATGGATGGAACTGGAGAACATTATGCTAAGCGAAATAAGCCAGTCAGAGAAAGATAAATATTACATGATCTCACTCATTTATGGAAAATAATGATCAACATAAACTGATGAACAAAAACAGATCCAGAGACAGAGAAGCATCAATCAGACCATCAAACCTCAGAGGGAAGGTAGAGGAGGGTGGGAGTAAGGGGGAAGAGATCAACCAAAGGACTTGTATGCATGCATATAAGCCTAACCAATGGTCACAGACAACAGGAAGGTGAGGGCATGAGTGGGGGAGGGGGGAGGCAACGGGGCAATAAGGACACATATGTAATACCTTAATCAATAAATAAAAAAATAAAGTAAAAAATACAACTAAAACTGGGACATTGCAAGATACAGTAAAAAAAAAATTCTGAAAAATTTATTTAGACAATTTTGTCATTGTATTAACATCATAGAGTGTACAAACTTAGATGGTTTAGCCTGCTACTGTAATTGTATGTGCTATACTTTTATACAACTGACAGAGCAATAGTTTTGTTTATACCACCAGCACCACATACAGCGTGAGTAATGTGTTGGGTCAATATGTTATGATGCCTACTAGATGATAGTAATTTTCCAGCTCCATTATAATCTTATGGGATCACTATTGTGTATGTAGTTGGTCATTGACCAGAATGTCATTATGTGGAACATGAATGTATATTAATAATGCTTTTCTTTTTATTGCTAACTAGTATTCCACTGTATGGACATATCATAATTTGGGGTTATTTCTGGTTTTTGGTGTTGATAAATAAATTTGCTATTGACAGTCACATAAAAGTTTTTTTGTGGACACATTTTTTTGTTTTTCTTTCTTTCTTATGGGTCCATGGCTGCATTATATAAGAGCTGTATGTAAGTTTAACATATAAATAATGGCTGATCTGTTTTTCAAAGTATCCCTCTAATTTTACATTTCCGCTAGTTCTGTATGAGAGTTCTAGTTCCTCTGTATTCTTGACAAAATTTGTATGATATATCTTTCAGATTTTAGCCATTCTAATGTATGTTTAGTGGTAACTTACCATGGTTTTGGTTTGCTTTTCCTTGATAACCAATTATATCAAACATCTTTTCATGTGCTTATTAACCGCTTGTACATCTGTTTTGTGAAGTGCTTATTTAAAAGTTTTCATTTTAAAAAGTGGGCTGTTTTCTTGAATTATAAAAGTTCTTTATGCATTCTGGATACAAGTCCTTATCAGTTAGCTGTATTGACAATATATTTTCCTAGGCTTTGGCTTGCTTTTATTTTTCATCATTGTATTTTCAAAGATCAAAAGTCTTACATTTTGATCATGTCTATGGCCTCATTTTTATCTTTCTTTTTCTTTTGTTCTTTCTATCTTTGCTTATCAAAAAGTCAAATATTTTCTGTTATGTTTTCTTCTAAAACTTTTATAATTTTATTTATTTATTTTACATTTATTTTTATTTTTTTCATTTTTTTATTAAGGTATTATATGTGTACATATCTTACCATTGTCACCCCTCACCCCACTCCCATACATGCCCTCACCCCACAATGTTTTGCATCCGTTGGTTATTCTTATATGCATGCATATAAGTCTTTCTGTTAATCTCTTATTTCCCCCACCTCTCCCTAACCTTCCCGTTGTAATTTGACAGTGTTTGATGCTTTACTGCCTCTATATCTATCTTTTTGTTCATCAGTTTATAATGTGTTTTTTATTATCCACAAATGAGTGAGATCATGTGGTATTTTTCTTTCATTGACTGGCTTATTTCACTTAGCATAATGTTCTCCAATTCCATCCAGGTTGCTACAAATGCTAACAATTCCTGCTCCTTTATGGCAGCATAGTATTCCATTGTGTAGATGTACCATAGTTTTCTGATCCAGTCATCTGCTGATGGGCACCTAGGCTGTTTCCAAATCTTACCCATTGTAAATTGTGCTGCTATGAACATAGGGGTGCATATATCCTTTCTGATTGGTGTTTCTATTTTCTTAGGATATATTCTTAGGAGTGGGATTACTGGGTCAAATGGGATTTCCACTTTTTGTTTTTTGAGGAAACTCCATACTGTTCTCCACAGTGGTGCACCAGCCTGCATTCCCACCAGCAGTGCACGAGGGTTCCTTTTTCTCCACATCCTCTCCAGCACTTGTCATTTGTTGATTTGTTGATGATAGCCATTCTGACAGGTGTGAGATGGTACTTTATTGTCATTTTGATTTGCATCTCTCTGATAATTAGTAACTTTGAGCATGTTTTCATGTATCTCTTGGCCTTCCTTCTGTCTTCTTTCGAAAAGATTCTATTTAGGTCTGTTGCCCATTTTTTTATTGGATCATTTATCTTCCTTTTATTAAGTTGTATAAGCTGCCTATATATCTTGGAGATTAAACCTTTATCAGTGATAACATTTGCAAATATGTTCTCCCATACAATGGGATTTCTTGTTGTTTTATTGATAGTTTCTTTTGCTGTGAAAAGGCTTTTTATTTTGATGTAGTCCCATTTGTTTATTTTCTCTTTAGCTCCCATTGCCCTAGGGGTAGTATCAGTGTCTTTCGGCATATGTCTGAGTTTTTGCTGCCTGTGGATTCCTCTAGTATTTTTATGGTTTCCCGTCTTATGTTTAAGTCCTGTATCCATTTTGAGTTTATTTTTGTGTATGGTGTAAGTTGGTGGCCTAGTTTCATTTTTTTGCATGTATCTGTCCCATTTTCCCAACACAATTTATTGAAGAGACTGTATTGACTCCTTTGTATGTTCATGCCTCCTTTGTCAAATATTAATTGAGCATAGTGGTTTGGGTTGATATCTGGATTCTCTATTCTATTCCATTGATCTATATGTCTGTTCTTGTGCCAGTACCAGGCTGTTTTGAGAACAGTGGCTTTGTAATACAGCTTGAAATCTGGTATTGAGATCCCTCCTACTTTATTCTTCTTTTTCAGGATTGCTGTGGCTATTCGGGGTCTTTTTTTTATTCCAGATGAATTTTTGGAGAGTTCTTTCTAGGTCTGTGAAATATGCCATTGGTATTTTAATGGGGAGTGCATTGAATCTGTACATTGCTGTGGGTAGTATGGACATTTTAATGATGTTGATTCTACTAATCCATGAACATGGTATGTTCTTTCATCTGTTTATGTCTTCCTCTATCTCTTTTTTCAGTGTCCTATAGTTTTCCGCGTACAGGTCTTTTACCTCCGTGGTTAAGTTTATTCCTAGGTATCTTAATTTTTTTGGTGCGATGGTAAATGGGATTGCTTTCTTAGTCTCTCTTTCTGTAAGTTCATTATTGGTGTATAGAAATGCCATAGATTTGGTGTTAATTTTGTATCCTGCTACATTGCTGAATTCATGTTAAGTCTGTTAGTTTTTTGATGGAGTCTTTCGGGTTTTTTATGTACAATATCATGTCATCTGCAAATAAGGACAGCTTTACTTTTTCTTTTCCAATTTGGATGCCTTTTATTTCTTCTTCTTGTCTAATTGCAATGGCTAATACTTCCAGTACTATGTTGAACAGGAGTGGTGAGAGTGGGCATCCCTGTCTTGTTCCTGTTCTTAGGGGAAATGGTTTTAGTTTTTGCCCATTGAGTGTGATGTTAGCTGTGGGTTTATCATATATAGCTTCTATTATGTTGAGATATGATCCTTCTATTCCCACCTTGTTGAGAGTTTTTATCAAGAAAGGGTGTTGGATTTTGTCAAATGCTTTTTCCGCATCAATGGATATGACTATGTGGTATTTCTCTCTCAATTTGTTTATGTGATGTATCACGTTTATTGATTTGTGGATAGTGTACCATCCTTGCATTCCTGGGATAAATCCTACTTGGTCATGTTGTATGATCTTTCTGATGTATTGCTGGATCCGATTTGCTAGAATTTTGTTGAGGATTTTGGCATCTACGTTCATGAGGGATATTGGCCTGTAATTCTCTTTCATTGTGTTGTCTTTATCTGGTTTTGGTATTAGGGTGATGCTGGCTTCATAGAAGAAGCTTGGAAGTGTTCCTTCCTCTTGAATTTTTTGGAATAGTCTGAGGAGGATAGGTTTTAGTTCTTCCTTGAATGTTTGGTAGAACTCTCCTGTGAAGCCATCTGGCCCCAGGCTTTTGTTTGCTGGAAGCTTTTTGATGACTGCTTCAATTTCTTCCATAGTTACTGACATATTGAGCTGTTTAGATTCTTCCTGATTGAGTTTTGGAAGGTTATATTTTTCTAGGAATATGTCCATTTTCTCCAGGTTGTCCAGTTTGTTGGAATAGAGTTGTTCGTATTATTTTTTAACAATCCTTTGTATTTCGGCGGGATCTGTTGTTATTTCACCTCTTTCATTTCTGATTTTGTTTATTTGGGTCCTCTCTCTTTGCTTCTTGGTGAGCCTGGCTAGAGGTTCATCAATCTTGTTTATCCTTTCAAAGAACCAGCTCTTGGTCTTGTTGATCTTTTGTATTGTTTCTTTGGTCTCAATGTCATTTATCTCCGCTCTGATCTTTATTATTTCCTTCCTTCTGCTTACACTGGGCTTTTCTTGTTGCTCTTTTTCTAACTCTTTGAGTTGTAGGGTTAGGTAATTTATTACCATTGTTTCTTGTTTTTTGCAGTATGCTTGTAGAGGTATGAACTTCCCTCTCAAGACTTCTTTTGCTGTGTCCCATCGATTTTGGATTGTTGTGTTTTCATTGTCATTTGTTGCCATGATGTTTTTTATTTCTTCCTTGATTTCTCTGGTAACCCAGTCATTGTTTAATAGCATGCTGTTTAGTCTCCATGTGTTTGACTTCTTTGGATTGTTTTTATTTTGTTGATTTCCCGTTTTATGCCACTGTGGTCTGAGAAGATGCTTGATATGATTTCTATCTTCTTGAATTTGAAGAGACTTTGCCTATGTCCCAACATATGGTCTATCTTTGAAAATGATCTATGTGCACTTGAAAAGAATGAATATTCTGTGGCTTTAGGATGAAATGTTCTGAAGATGTCAATTAATTCCATCTGGTCTAGTGAGTCATTTAGGATTGATGTTTCTTTGCTGATTTTTTGTTTAGAGGATTTGTCCAATGGTGATAGTGGGGTATTAAAGTCTCCTACTATGATTGTATTGCTGTCAATCTCTCCTTTGATATTCTCCAGGAGTTTTTTTATGTATTTGGGTACTCCTGTATTGGGTGCATATATGTTTACCAGAGTTATTTCTTTTTGTTGGATTGCTCCCTTTAGTATTATGAAGTGGCCTTCCTTATCTATTGTTATGTCCTTCACTTTGAGATCTAATTTGTCAGATATAAGTATTGCTACCCCAGCTTTTTTTTCATTTCCTTTCGCCTGGAAAACCTTTTTCCATCCCTTCATCCTCAGTCTGTGTGCCTCTTTTTCTCTGAGGTGGGTTTCTTGTAGACAGCAGATATATGGATCATGTTTTCTTATCCAGTCAGTTACCCTATGTCTTTTGATTGGGGCATTTAATCCATTTACATTTAAAGTTATTATTGATAGGTACTTATTTGTCGCCATTTTAATTTTTTACCTCTTTGTTCCTTCTTCGCTTCCTATTTCTTCTTTTTTACAGCAGACCCTTTAGCATTTCTTGCATTGCTGGTTTGGTGGTAATAAATTCCCTTTGTTATTTTTTGTCTGTGAAGCTCCTGATTTCACCTTCAATTTTGATTGATAGCCTTGCTGAGTACAGTATTCTTGGATTCAGACCGTTCCTTTGCATGACTTTGTATATTTCATTCCATTCCCTTGTGGCCTGATGAGTTTCTGTTGAGAAATAAGTTGCTAGTCTGATGGGGGTTTCTTAGTATGTAACTTTCTGTCTTTCTCTGGCCGCTTTTAAGATTCTAACTTTGTCGTTGGTGTTTGCCAATTTAATTATAATGTTCCTTGGTGTTGGTCTTTTGGGGTTCAATTTGCTTGGGACTCTGTGAGCTTCTTGGATTTGTGTGGGTTTTTTCTTCCTTATATCAGGGAAGTTTTCTGTCATTATTTCTTCAAACAGTTTTTCTATTCCTTGATCCATTTTCTTTCCTTCTGGAACCCCTATTATGTGGATGTTGTTTTGTTTCATGTTGTCCCAAAGTTCCCTTAGGCTCTCCTCCTGCTTTTTAATTTTTTTTTTCTAGAAGCTGCTCTACTTGGGTATTTTTTTCCATCTTGTCTTCTAGCTCACTGATGCGGTCCTCTGCTTCTTCTAGTCTATTCTTGATTCTTTCTATTGAATTCTTTACAGCAGCAATGCCATTTTTCATTTATTCTTGGTTCTTCTTCATTTCCTCTTGGTTCTTACTCATATTGTCAAATTTGTCTCCCATTCTTTTCAGCTACCTTATGACCATTTCTCTGAATTCTTTCTCTGGCAGGTTGCTTGCCTCTATTTCATTTACTTCCTTTTCTGGTGATGCCTGCATTTCTTTCATATGCAGGCTGTTTCTTCATCTCCCCATGTTCTCTCTTCTCCAGATGTCTGGTTATGTACTTCTCTCTCTCCTGCATTGACTTAAAGGCACAAAATACAACACTACCAAGTACAACACACAAGGCACTGAACAGGAATGTATTCATGATATTAATAACCTCCAATAAAGGTGACACCAGAGAAAGGCAAATTAGGGGATAGGTGAAAAAGAAGAGGAAAAAGAAAGAAATAAAAAAAAGGAGTGTCAAAATGAAATTGGGAAAAGAAAGAAAAAAAAAGAGTCAAGAAAGAGACTAAAAGAGAAAAGGGGAACAAACTATATATATGGGGAGAAAAATCCAATAGAGCAACCACTAATCCCAGCAAATGCCAGCCACAAGTACCTGGGGATTAATACAAACTACAACACCAACTAATATCAAGCAAGGCAAGGGAAAACAGAAGCAAAAAACAAAACAAAAAAAAGCAAACAAAAACAAAGAAAGAAAAAAAAGAATAAGCAAAACAATCTCACAAAAAAGCATAAAAATTTGATATAATCAACATTCAAGCAAACAACAACTAAAGGACAGAGAGAAGAACAATTTTTTGGATAGTTAAGACAGCTAATAGAGAGGTGCATATGGACTTGGAGCAGGGGATTGGAAATTAGATATATATGTAGGGTGAAATTTTAATGGGGTAAACAGAAAGAATAGGGAAAATCTAAAGCAGGAAAGGGGTAAGATAAACAGGACACCAAAAGGGGGAAAGTTAGGAAGAGAGTGATGGCATAAAGGTAGAGTTGAGATAGAGTAAAATGATGCCAAAGGAAAGATGAAAATAGAATGTAGAACACTAGTCCCAAAGTAAAATAAAGAGAAAATAAAATGACACTAAAAAAAGGTAAAATAGTAGTAGTAATAATACTGATTAAAAATAAAAATGTAATAATTAAAAAGGTAAAATCAAGTGAGAAAAAAATAAAAAAATAGTTTCTTAAGTAAAAGATGCAAAAAATGAAAATAAAAAAATATATATAATGTGCAATAGTGAAGGTCATTCACTTCCTCTATTGTTCTGTTTGGCATGCCTGTTTCTCAGTCTGGACAGTATTGCAGTTCACTGTGTTCTACTGTTCCTCAGTGTTATAAGCCAGTCCTGATTTTTAAGCAGGCAGTGTCTTAATTTCTCGTATTCCTTTATTTTTGATTACACAAGAGTAAATTTGTGATTCAGCCCCTGGGTGGCAGTGTTTCTGAATTTACTTCTGGGTCTATTTATGGCCTCTCTAGCCTGTGTTTATCCCTGTGGCACTCAATACCGGTTTGTGGGAGTGGGCTGCCTCAGAGCTGGCTCTCCGATGGTTACTCCCAGCTCTGACCCCCAGGTTCCAGAAAAAAAACTTTCCCCTGCAGTCTTCCAGGGTGTCCCCAACTGGGTGATCCTATGTATTGGGCTTATTAATCAGAAGCAAGGATTTGAAGAGGGAAAAGCCCAAGTGCGCGAACAATGGGTCTGCACGCAAGTCTAAGCAGCCGGCACACGTTTGAAATTCTTAGGCTGTCCCTGCACATCAGATCAAAATGGGTTGCTTTTTAGGGATCCCTTCTGTTAGCAGCTGTTAGGACCCCCTTCAACATTAATGAATCACACCAGCCCCACCAACCATGGATTTTTCTAGGCACAGACTTCCCTGGTCCTCCAGCTCCCACAAAACGCGCGTTTCTCTCTCTAGCCAGGGCCAGAGACCTCACCTGATCCCAGGCGAAATCTGACATTTCTGTGGTGGAATGAAGAGCTCCTTTGAATCCATGAGTTTGCACCAATTGGGGACCGGTGTTCTGGGGCTCGCAGCTGTTCCATGGTTGCTGCAGTTGTGAATTTTCAGGCTTCCGATAAGCTCTACTTTCCCTATCAAGATGGCGCAGTCTCCACGTCCGAGCCCGTGGCTCCGGGAGGGGACTCAGCCTCAGTGGGGACTGCCTGGTCAGGGGAACCCCGTCTAACAGTCCCCCACCTTCTCCTGGAGTTTGGCTGTCCCTTAACTTGCCAACAAACACTCCTCGTGCAACCCTCAGCTGTTCTTTCTTTCTGCTCCGGGACAAGGCTCGCAACACGTCTGTCTATTCCGCCGCCATTTTTCTACTCCTAAAAACTTATAATTTTAAACTTTACTTTTAGGTCTATGGTCTATTTCAATTTCACTTTTGTGTATTTTGTATGGCTAGTGTCAATGTCCCCTCTCCCCCTCAATAGATACATCTAGTTGATCCAATAGAACCACTGTTGAAAAATACCTCCATGTTGCTATTGAATTGCTTAAGAACCTTTGCTGAAAATGAGCTGATCATATTCATTCTTTACTTTTTGTTTGTTTGTTTTTGCTCCTTTTATACTCATTGTATACTAGCAAAGTCCCTGGGTTCTAATGTTGGATTTTATATATTTACTAGAGTCCTGGTGCATGAAATTCATGCACGGGTGGGGTCCCTAGGCCTGGCCAGCGATCTAGGTCAATCAGGGCCTTCCAGCTGCTGGCTGGGGCCTTCCTGCTGGCTGCTAGCTGCCAGTGGGGGCATTCCTGCAGCTTCCGGCTGCCAACTGGGGCCTGCTGGACAGGGGGAGGGACCCCAGGAGTTTTGCTATGGAAGCGCCCTGACCACCAGGGGGCAACTCCTGCATTGAGTGTCTGCCCCCTGATGGTCAGTGCATATCATAGCAACTGGTTGTTCCAGTCGTTCTCGTTGTTCTGGCTTTCTGGTCAGTTAGGCTTTTATATATATAGATCATTAAATGACGATAATTTCCCCTAGTACATAATATCTCTCAATGATGTTACCATTTACAGTATGGTTTTGTGTCATTAGGACATAATCTATCTAGAATGAAGATCTCATAGTGGCAGAAATCAAAGGAAAGTCACAATCAATTAAAACATAGTGATTATTGGTAATATTTACTGAGGCAATTCTTTCATACTCATTTGGATGAAAACTCCATTCTTAAACTTCTTCTACACCTGAAAAAAGTTTGGAGGATTTCTCAGTATCATTTTATAATTAAGAAAGAAGAAAACTTTCAGGAGCAGGAAAAAAAAAATCATACTTCCTCTAAGTCTGTGGTTTTCAATGGGAGAAAGAGCTGATTTGGCCTCCTAGAGAGGCAATGCTAGGGACATTGTTGGTTGTCATCACTGGCATTTAGTGGGCAGAAGCCAGGCATGTTGCAAAATATCCTACAACGCATAAAACAGTCCCCTTCCCTCCCCCACATCAAATAAATATCTGGCTCCAAGTTTTAGTATTGCTGCTGCTCAGAAACTCTGCTTTGAGCATTCAAGTACTTAGATTCAAATTTGGCCCAGAAAGTATCCCTATCCCTCCACTGCCTCTGACCCTTATGTGACTAGACATAAGATGGCTTCATACTTTCTTTTGAACTAAATGTTAATTGTTCATGAAAAATATTTCTCATTATTTTCACCTATGACCCTCTGGAGATCATAGTTTTTACTTTATCAGGTATTCTTCTGTGCAAAGAGGACAGGGAAGTCTAATTTCTTTATACTAGACTTGAATTAGACATGGACTCCATCCATGTCTCTATCAGTTACAAGATGCACTTGATTTAATATGAGAAGATTTGCTTTGCACCATATTGTCTCTGTCGCATACTGGTTTGTGTGTCCTTGGGAAAGCCTCATACATTTGCTAAGCTTCAAATGGAAAGATTTAAAAATTTCAAGTAATTTAAATGTTGAAAGAATATTTAAAAATTGAGGTTAAAATGGGAATAATCTCATGGGCTATTGTGAGAACTAAGGACAAATCACTACCCATAGAACTTTTATAATAATAATATTTACTATTAACACTTAAACATGTTCATGCATGAAACATGTTTTTTTTTTGTTTTCAAATGTATTTTTTTATTTTATTGTTTAAAGTATTACAAATAGTAGTACATATGTCTCCTTCCCCCCCCCCCCCCCATTGACCTTCCTCCAGCCTCCCCTACCCCCTGGCACATGCCCTCACCCCTTCCCCTCCAGTGTCACCCCACCAATGTCTTGCATCCATTGGTTAGCTTATATACATGCATACAACTCCTTCAGTTGATCTTTTACCTCCCCCTCCCCACCCTCCCCAACCTTCCCGCTGTAATTTGACAGTCTGTTTGATGCTTTACTGCCTCTGTATCTATCTTTTTGTTCATCAGGTTATAATGTTCTTTATTATCCATAAATGAGTGATATCATGTGGTATTTTTCTTTTACTGACTGGCTTATTTCACTTAGCATAATGCTCTCCAGTTCCATCCATGCTGTTGCAAGTGGTAAGAATTCCTTCTTTTTTTATAGCAATGTAGCATTCCATTGTGTAGATGTACCACAGTTTTCTAATCCATTCATCTGCTGATGGGTGTTTAGGCTATTTCCAAATCTAAGCTATAGTAAATTGTGCTGCTATGAACAGAGGGGTCCATATATCCTTTCTGACTGGTGTTTCTGGTTTCTTCCTAGAAGTGGTATTACTGGGTCAAATGGCAGTTCCATTTTTAAACTTTTGAGGAAACCCATACTGTTTTCCACATGGCGGCATCAGTCTGCATTCCCACCAGCAGTGAAGGAGGGTTCCTTTTTCTCCAAATCCTCACCAGCACTTGTCGTTTGTTTATTTGTTGATAGCCATTCTGACAGGTGTGAGGTGGTACCTTGTTGTTTTGATTTGCATCTCTCAGATGATTAGTGGACTTTGAGAATGTTTTCAAATGTCTGTTGGCTTTCTGAATGTCTTCCTTTGAAAAGTATCTATTTAGGTCCTTCGCCCATTTTTTTTTTTTATTGGATTGTTTATCTTCCTTTTGTTAAGTTGTATGAGTTCCCTCTAAATATTGGAGATTAAACCTATCAGAGATAACATTGGCAAATATGTTCTCCCATGCAGTGGGCTTTCTTATTGTTTTGTTGATTTTTTTGTTTGTTTGTTTTTTTGCTGTGCAGAAGCTTTTTATTTCGATGTAATCCCATTTGTTTATTTTCTCCTTAGTCTCTCTTGCCCTAGGAACTGTGTCTGTAAAGATATTGCTACGACATATGTCTGCAATTTTGCTGCCTATGTAGGATTTTTACGGTTTCCCGTCTTACATTCAAGTCCTTTAGCCATTTTGAGTTTGTTTTTGTGGATAGTGTAAGTTGGTGATCCAGTTTCATTTTTTTGCTTGTTATCTGTCCACATTTCCCAGAACCATTTATTAAAGAGGCTGTTTTGTCTCCATTGTATGTTCTTGCCTCCTTTGTCAAATATTAATTGAATATAATGGCTTGGGTCAATTTCTGGGTCCTCTATTTTGTTCCATTGGTCTATATGTCTGTTATTGTGCCAGTACCAGGCAGTTTTGAGAAATGTGGCTTGGTAATATAGCCTGATGTCTGGTATTGTGATCCCTCCAACTTTGTTCTTTTTTCTCAGGATAGCTGTGGCTATTCAGGGCCTTTTTTTTTTTTTTTTTTTTTTTTTTTTTTTTTTTTACTCCAGATGAATTTTTGAGAGTTTGTTCTTGTTCTTTGAAATATGCCATTGGTATTTTAATAAGTATTGCATTGAATCCATAGATTGCTTTAGGTAGTATGGACATTTTAATGATGTTGATTCTACTAATCCATGAACATGGTATGTTCTTCCATTTGTTTATGTCTTCCTCTATCTCTTTTTTCAATGTCCTGTAATTTTCTGAGTACAGGTCTTTTACGTCCTTACTTAAGTTTATTCCTAGGTATCTTAATTTTTTTTGGTGCAATGGTAAATGGGATTGTTTTTTTCATTTCTCTTTCTGTGAGTTCATTATTGGTGTATAAAAAGTCCACAGATTTCTGGGTGTTAATTTTGTATCCTGCTACATTGCCAAATTCATTTATTAGGTCTAGTAGATTTTGATGGAGTCTTTAGGGTTTTCTATGTATAGTATCACGTCATCTGTGAATAGAGACAGTTTCACTTCTTCTTATCCAATTTGGATGCCTTTTATTTCTTCTTCTTGTCTGATTTCTATGGCTAGTACTTCTAGTACTATGTTAAACAGGAGTGGTGAAAGTGGGAATCCTTGTATTGTTCCTGTTCTTAGTGAAAATGTGTTTATTTTTGCCCATTGAGTATGATGTTGGCTGTAGGTTTGACATATAAGGCTTTTATTATGTTGAGGTATGATCCCTCTATTCCAACTTTGCTGAGAGTTTTTGTCAAGAAAGGATGTTGGATTTTATCAAACGCTTTTTCTACATCAATAGATATGATTATGTGATTTTTGTCTGTCAATTTGTTTATGTGATGTATCACATTTATTGATTTGCGGATATAGTACCATCCTTGCATCCCAGGAATAAATTCCACTTGGTCATGATGTATGATCTTTCTGATGTACTGCTGGATTCAATTTGCTATAATTTTGTTGAGGATTTTAGCATCTATATTCATCAAGGATATTGGCCTGTAGTTCTCTTTTTTTGTGGTGTCTTTATCTGGTTTTGGGATTAGGGTAATACTGGCTTCATAGAAAGAGCTTGGAAGTGTGGCTTCCTCTTGAATTTTTTGGAATAGTCTGATAATAATAGATTTTAGTTCTTCTTTGAGTGCTTGGTAGAACTCCCCTGTAAAGTCATCTGGACCAGGGCTTTTGTTTGCTGGAAGATTTTTGATCACTGCTTCAATTTCTTCAGTAGTTATCGGCCTATTCAGGTTTTATGATTCTTCTTGATTGAGTTTTGGGAGCTTGTATTTTTCTAAGAATATGTCCATTTCATCTAGGTTTTCCATTTTGTTGGAATAGAGTTGTTAATAGTATTTTTTCATAATGGTTTGTATTTCTGTGGGATCAGTTGTTACTTCACCTCTTTCATTTCTGATTTTGTTTATTTGGGTCTTCTCTCTTTGCTTCTTGGTGAGCCTGGCTAGAGGTTCATAAATCTTGTTTATCCTTTCAAAGAACCAGCTCTTGGTTTTGTTGATCTTTTTTATTTTTATTTATTTTTTTTGTTTGTTTTTATGTTGTTTATCTCTGCTCTGATCTTTATTATTTCCTTCCTTCTGCTCATACTGGGCTTTTCTTATTGCTCTCTTTCTAACTCTTTGAGTTGTAGAGTTATATAATTTATTACCATTGTTTCTTGTTTTTCTGAGGTAGGCCTGTAGAGCTATGAACTTCCTTCTCAAGACTGCTTTCACTCTGTCCCATAGATTTTGGATTGTTGTTTTCATTGTCATTTGTTCCCATGATGCTTTTTATTTATTCTTTGATCTCTCTGGTAACCCAATCATTGTTTAATAGCTTGCTATTTAGCCTCCAGGTGTTTGATTTTTTTATTGTAGTTCATTTCTAGGTTTATGCCATTGTGATCTGAGAAGATGCTTGATATAATTTCTATCTTCTTGAGTTTGAAGAGACTTTGCCTGTGTCCCAATATATGGTCTATCTTTGAAAATGACCCATGTGCACTTGAGAAGAATGTATATTATGTGGCTTTGGGGTGAAATGTTCTGAAGATGTCAATTAATTCCATCTGATCTAGTGAGTCATTTAGGATTGATGTTTCTTTGCTGATTTTTTGTTTAGAGGATTTGTCCAGTGGTGTTAGTGGGGTATTAAAGTCCCCTACTATGATTATATTGTTGTTCATCTCTCCCTTGGTTTCCTCCAGAAGTTTTTGTTTTTTTTTTAATGTATTTGGGTGCTTCTGTATTGGGTACATATATGTTTACCAGAATTATATCTTCTTGTTCGATTGCTCCTTTTAGTATTATGAAATGGCCTTCCTTATCTATTGTTATGTCCTTCACTTTGAGATCTAATTTGTCAGATATAAGTATTGATACCCCAGCTTTTTTTCATTTCCATTCACCTGAAATACCTTTTCCCATCCCTTCATCCTCAGTCTGTGTGTGTCTTTTTCTTCTGAGGTGGGTTTCCTGTAGACAGCAGATGTATGGATCATGTTTTCCTATCCACTCAGCTACCCTATGTCTTTTTATGGGGTATTTAATCCATTTACATTTAAAGTTATTATTGATAGGTACTTGTTTGTCACCATTTTTATTCTTTATGCCTGTGTTCCTTCTTTACTTCCAATTTCTTCTTTTTATAGCAGACCCTTTAGAATTTCTTTCATTGCTGGTTTGGTGGTGATAAACTCCGTTAGTCCTTTTTTGTCTGTGAAGCTCTTGATTTCTCCCTCAATTTTGATTGATAGCCTTGCTGAGTACAGTATTCTTGGATTCAGACCCTCCCTTTGCATGACTTTGTATATTTCATTCCATTCCCTTCTGGCCTGATATATTTCTGCTGAGAAATCAGTCACTAGTCTGATGAGGGGTTCTTTGTAGGTAACTTTCTGTCTTTTTCTGGCTGCTTTTTAAAAAAATATGTATTTTATTGATTTTTTTTACAGAGAGGAAGGGAGAGGGTTAGAGAGTTAGAAACATCGATGAGAGAGAACCATCAATCAACTGCCTCCTGCACATATTGGGGATGTGCCCGCAACCAAGGTACATGCCCCTGAATGGAATCGAACCTCGGACCCTTCAGTCCACAGGCTGACACTCTATCCACTGAGCCAAACCAGTTAGGGCTCTCTGGCCACCTTTAAGATTCTTATTTTGTAATTGGTGTTTGCCAATTTAATTATAATGTTCCTTGGTGTTGGTCTTTTGGGGTTCATTTTGTTTGGGACTCTGTGAACTTCTTGGACTTGTGTGATTTTTTCTACCCTATATCAGGGAAATTTTCTGTCATTATTTCTTCAAACAGGTTTTCTATTCCTTGCTCAGTTTCCTCTCCTTCTGGCACCCCTATTATGCAGATAGTTTTTCGTTTCGTGTTGTCCCAAAGTTCCCTTAGGTTCTCCTCCTGTTTTTTAATATTTTTTTTCTAGATGCTGCTCTGCTTGTATATTTTTTCCTACCTGGTCTTCTAGCTCACTGATGCCATCCTCTACTTCTTCTAGTCTACTGTTGATGCTTTCTATTGAGTTCTTTATTGCAGTGATGTCATTTTTCATTTCTTCTTGGTTCTTCTTCATTTCCTCTTGGTTCTTACACATATTGTTGAATTTGTCTTTCAACCTTTTCAGTGACCTTATGACCATTCCTCTGAATTCTTTCTCAGACATATTGCTTGCCTCTATTTAGTTTACTTCCTTTTCTGGTGTTGCCTCCTTTTCTTTCGTATGCAGGCTGCTTCTTTGTCTCCCCATGACCCTTCCTCACTGGGTGTCTGGTTATGTAGCTCTCTCTCTCTCCTACATTGACTTAAAGCCAAAAAATACAACACCAACAAGGCACAATGCACAAGGCACTGAACACAAATGTATTCACGATATTAATAACTCCAAATAAAGGTGACCACCAGAGAAATGAGAATTAGTGGATTAAAAAAAAGTACAAAAATGATATTGAGAAAAGAAAAAAATGTAAGAGAGAAAAGAAAGAGAATAAAAAAGGGGCAAAACTATTTATTTGGGGAGAAAACTTCAATAGAACAACTAATCCAAAAAGATGCAAACAACTAACACCCAGATATGAATGCAAACTACAAACAACAACTAATAACAAGTGAGGAGAGAAACAACAGAAGCAAAAAAAAAAAAAAAAAAAAAGAGAGATGCCTTTTATTTCTTCTTCTTGTCTGATAACTAATCAACAACCAATCAACAATAATAAGACAGAGAGAAAGAAGGGCAAAATAAAACAAAAAACATAAAAACAACAACAACAACAAAAAAAAACAAACAAAAAAGGGAAGAGAGAAATAATTTGGATAGTGAAGAAAGAGACGAGAGATTGTGTATGGACTTGGAGCAGGGGATCAGAAATTAGATATATAAATAAGATGAATTTTTAACAGGGATAAAAAGAAGGAATAGGAAAAATCTAAAGCAGGAATAGAGTAAGAGAACCAGGGCAACAAATGGGGAAAAGGGAGGTAGGGAGTGTTGGCATAAAGGTAAAGTTGAGGTAGAGTAAAATGATGCTAAAGAAAAAATGAAAATAGAATGTAGAACACTAATCCCAAAATAAAGTAAAATAAAGAGAAAATAAAATAAAACTTTAAAAAAGGTGAAATAATAGTAGTAATAACACTGATTTAAAATAAGAATATAATAATTAAAAAGGTAAAATCAAGTAAGAAAAAATAAAAAAATTATTTTCTTAAGTAAAAGATAAAAAATAAAAATGTGCAGTAGTAAAGGTCATTCACTTCCTCTACTGTTCTGTTTGGCACGCCTGTTTCCTGTCAGGTAATCATGGCAGAATTGAAGTTCCCTGCGGTGCACTGCTCCTCTATGTCATAAGGCACAATCCTTTTTCAAGCAGGCAGTATTTCTTTGTTTCTCAGCCTCCCTGAATTTACAAAAGAGTCAGTTTGTGATTCAACCCCTGGGTGCAGTGTTTCTGTATTGACATTTGGGGCTATAAGTCCTCTCTACACAGTATTTAGATTTTGTTTTCCCTGTCACCACTTAATACTGGTTTGGGGGAGTGGACTGCTCCAGAGCTGGTTTTCTGATTATTTCTCCCCGCTCTGATCCCCAGGTTCCACAAAAACAACTTTCCCCTGCAGTCTCTGAGAATGTTTTTGATTGGGTGAGCCTATGTACTGGGCTTAGTATTCAAAATCAAGGATTTAAATAGAAAAAACGCGACTTTTTCACCCCGGCACTGCGCGCAACTCTGTGCACATCTTTTTCCCCTGGCACAGCGCAGCTGGTATACTGGTAAAACTTCAGGCTGCCGTTTTGTGTCCAGCCCAGCTATGGGTTGATTTCTAGAGTTCCCCTCTGCCAGCAAGCCTGTGGACCCCTTTCCACATTCGCGGACTACGTTGATCTCAAGGGCCACGGATTTTGTGGGGCGCAGACTTCCTCTGAACCTCTAGATCCCTCTGTGCGCATTTCTCCCTCCAGCCTGGATCACAGACCTCACCTTTCTCTGGGTGAAATCTGACCTTTCCATGAGAAGGTGCAGAGCTCGACTGAGTCTGCCTATTGGCACTGCTTGAGACCCGGTGATTGTGGGTTCGCAGGTGGTCCCTGGGTGTTGTGGTTATAGGGTCCTGGGAGATATCTGATTCTTCCCGGTTGAAGGTAAGGCTAGGGTCTGATCACAGCCACTCTCCCCTTCAAGATGGTGTGGTCTATCCGGCAGAGCCAGTCACTCTGTGAGAGATTTCAACAGTAGTGGAGGCTGCCCAGTCAGGGGAGTTTGGTCCGGCAGTCCCCAACAGTCCCTTGGAATATAGCTGTCCCTCACTCACAAATGGACACTCCACACGCTCTCCTTTTGTTCTCTCACTCACACACTATCTTGCAGCCTGCCTTCCCATCAGCAGCCTTCTTCCTCCCTCTCAAATGTATTATTGATTTCATATAGAGGAAGGAAGAGAGGAGGATAGAAACATGAATGATGAGAGAGAATCATTGATTGGTTGCCCCCTGAACGCCCCCTGCTGGGGATCAAGCCCACAACCTAGGCATGTGTCCTGACCTGGAATGGAACCAAGACCTCCTGCTTCGTAGGTTAATGCTCAGCCACTGAGCCACACAGGCTGGGCAAAAGATGTTTATCATCAGACTTCGATCTTATAAACTTTTAGGATCTTCCTGTAATTCTGAAGGATACCAGTTTGAATCAATAAATATTACTCACAAGGTGTTTCTTAAGTTGAAAAAAGGGTGTTATTCAGGTATTACACATTAGAATAAAGACTTAGAGCTTTCATAAACTGGGATTCTTTTTATTTTTGTATTTTCAAGAACACTAATATAAGTTAGTGATGAAATAATTCTTAGAACCAGACTAAAAACAATTGTAATACTTGGCAACTTGGTAGACACTTTTAATTAATTTATTCTGAAAAACATTACTGCACTTGGGAGCACAGTCAATTCACCCTTAGGGAACTTAATAAAATTCTTTATTCTGGACTTGAGGTTGGCGATGCTACTTTGGTTCCATCTCTTCCTGATGCTGCTCATTATGCCCCTCTTCCTTCTATAAGCTAGTTCCAGGACTGTGATACCTCAAACTAGTTGATATAACTGGCAACTGTCAAATAATATTTTTGAAAATACTCATTGCATAGGGTAACAGGAACTGGAGAAACATAGTGAGATAGTCAGCATGACCTGCTGCAATGGGTGCATTTTTATGTAGATACATGTGTCACCACCAACGAACATTTAAATGTTTATTTTAAGATGCTACTATCTGGAGATATGAAGAAATGTGCTACCTTAGTTAGCATCGCATTGGGGGTGACCCCTCATAGTGGTCTAAGGAGTAGTCCAAGTGCAGCGCTTTGGTATAGATGCAGAGACTGGAGATCTGAGAGATCACTGAGGTCATTCTGATCCTGTCAGGTATCCACTGCCTCCTCCACTAGTCTGCTCCTCTTCTGAGTAAGGTCACCTCCCGGAGTGGTTCCAACTGTTCCCTCTGCAGGTGTGAAGCCTGGCAGAGAAGAATGTTAGAATTCTTCCAGATGGGCATAGTGAGTAGTGTGCGAAATATCCCAAAAGTTTCTTTTTACTGACTTTATACCTCCCTTTCAGGTTGCCTTTCAATTATTTTGTTGTCCTTTTCATCTCAGTCATTCTCCTTAGGACACAGCAGAGCTTTAAGAAATGTAATAAAGATTTTTGTTTATCATAGTTTACTTAAATTACCTCATAGGATAATGTGGCATGTTTATTGTCATTGAATAGGTATTTCTTTTGTTTAACTTCCATAAATGATTCATTTGCAAATCTCACAGTGGGCGCACATTCTTATTAACCATCCACACTGCAGCACAATTTTAATCTTAGGTAAGCTGTGTGTGACTGTGTGAGTCTCTGTGTGTGTGTGTGTGTGTGTGTGTGTGTGTGTGTGTATGTGAATGTGCAAAAACAAGGCAGACTATGAGAGGCAGCCTTGATAATGGAAAGAACTCTGGATTTGGATTCAGAAATTTCAGGTATGTGTTAAAATGTGGTTTTACTGTTTCTTAACTGTGTAAACTTGGAAGTTTCTTTGAGCTTTTATTACTCTGTCTAAAATTGAAACATATTCAACTCATATTTACTGAATATATTCTATGTGCCAAACATACAATGAGGTAACAGTAATAATGTTTTTCCACTGGCATCACTGAGTTGTTAAAACAATAAATGAAATGTGATATGTTAGCAAGATTTGCAATCTCACTGAAGTTTCCTAACTGACATAATTACATGGCAAGTATAAATAGTGATGCAAATCATGTACTAGAGTATTCAAAGGCACCAACACAGATGAAGATACATACTCTGTCCTACAGGAATTTGAAGGAGCTAATGAAGTAAGGATAATGAAGGATGGCTAGACCACACATAAGCAGAAACTTGGGCAGAGAGAATAACATCAAAAAAGAAATTGGTCCCTCTGATTCTTTTTGGCAAGTAGAATTCATATTCTCTGGAAACCAAATTGTTTATTGATTCTCCAGGGACTGCTTCTTGCTGTAACACGAGCAGTGATTTCATTATCGTTGAAGTTTTCATTTTGTTTCATAGGTTGGCTGCCCATGTTTTCTTCAATAATATTCTGGTCTTTGTAGTGAGTGCTTCATTTGGCCATGGAGGGGAGGCTTGAGCCCCCTGAACACTTCCTGGCTTTGCTGTCAGCCTTTGATGGTTTCTCCAGCCATTCCCTAGGCCTGTAATACATCCATGCCACTTGTCTACAGAAAGTTTGAAAGTAGTGAAGTTGATCTAAACATTTTTGTGAACAACTGAGCAGTAAGTACAGTTTCAAAGCTGCAGCAGCTGTTTGTGTCTTTGCTTTGCAATCTGGTGTCTTAACTGGAATCCTTTATGTCAGAACATAATCTACTTAAAAAGTTTCCATTTGTGTCACAAATAATAAACTTGATGGTTCTTTACAACATCCAAATAGCCACTTTAAGCTGTCTTGTTAGATGATAGTCTTCTTTACCTAATGAAGAAATAAGAAAAGCAATCCCTTTAGGTTTCTCATGAAATACTCATTGTTTGGTATGATGGTTAAAAATGTAATCTACCATATTCACAGCATATAGTATTAAATATAAAATGTGACACTAAGGTATATCCTATAGTTTATGTTTAAAATGTGTTTACTATATGTTTTACATAGGTTAAAAGATGCTCCTTCCCCTTCCCCTTCCTCCCTCCTCTCCCCCCGCCACACACACAGTTTAAGAAGATAGAGAATTCTCTAATAAAGTCTGTGCCTGTTGGTTTGAAGTTTAAAGGCCCTATCACACATATCCTGACACCAAGCCACCATGACTGAATCAATAGGTCAGCCTTTTTCAATTTCCTTCTTCTTCCTCCTCCACATTGCCTGGCTTTATGAATTGCACATCTCCCTCTAATCTGCGTCAACATCTTTAAGCACCCATTTGTATTTGCCCAGCCCTTACCAAGGATCTGCTCCTTTTCCTTTCTGCACTGGTTGGAGTTCCCATCATCCTATTACCTGTTCAAAAGTGAAAGCAGAGCCAAAGGAGCCATGGACCGTTCTAACATCACACAAAGGGCACCTTCCCAACTCCACTTTTTTATACAGTTAGAGACAGTAGAGTTGCCACCAACCTGCAGTGATTAATGTTGTCTTTATTAACTGGTTGAACTGAGGACAAAAGGATGGCCACTTGGCCTCATTCCTCAGCAACCCATCCCCATGGAAACTTCTTCTGGGACTCGGGTCAATTGCTAGACTTGAAGAAATAGACACATATATTTCTTAGTTTCTGATTTTGAACTAGTTTTGCTTCTTTTTTAAAAAATAAATGTTTTTATTGATTTTAGAGAGGAAATGAGAGTCAGAGAGAAATAGAAATGTCAATGATGAGAGAGACTCATTGATTGACTGCCTCCTGCGTGCTCCCTACTGGAGACTGAGACTGCAACCTGGGCATGTGCCCTGATCAGAATCAAACTGTGACCTCCTGGTTCATATGTCAAAGCTCAACCACTGAGCTACTGGCCAGGCAAACTTTGCTTCTTAGAGAAACAATAAAACTCATAAAGGACCGATATAGTTGTTGTAACAAAAAGTTTCATGAATGGTTCAGTAGTAATTAGATAGAGCCAAAGACAGAATTAGTAAATAGGAGGATAAATATGAACAAATAAACCAGAATATATAGCCCATAGAGCAAGGAGACTGACAATATAAAATTGAAATTAAAAGCCATAAAGGATATAATAAGAAATTGTCATATTTTAAATGTGAATCCCAGAAGGAACAATAAAGAGAATGAGGAGAGGCAATAAGTGGATAGGTAATGGTTGAGATATTTTCAGATCTGATTATAGACTTGAATCATCAGAGACCAGAAACACATATTATTCTAATCAAGAGAAATAAAAAGGCATTTATGCTTACATATATTGTAGGGGCACTGAAGTGAACCAAACATACAGAATATCTTGAAATGATTCAGGGAGAAAAAAGAGGAACAACAATTGGACTGATAGCAACCATAGATGCCATGTCGAGTGATTGTAGTTGTCAATCCTGAACAGTTTAGGCAGCAAAACTGTATTTTAAGAACCAAAACAAACACATTTTCAGATAAACAAAAATGGAGAGTTTACCACTAAAAGGCTCTAACTAAAAGAACTTCTATAAGCTATACTTAGAAGGAATAAAAATGATTCCAGAAAAGATGTCTGAGCTACACTAAGAGATGTGAGCAAGGAGAGTATAAAATATGAACAATGTCTATTTTGTGGGGCAAAATAACAGGACAGAACTAAAATGCTGAATGACAATTGCTTGTAAGTTTGTAGGATGGTGACAAGAGTTAAAGCATTCTATGGTTTCTGCACTCCTTGGTTGCAGAGTTAAGATAATGATTAACCTGAGACTTTGTCATGTAGGTATACCAAAATTCCAAGGGCAGAATAGAAAATAATTCAGCTAAAGCAGTAGGAAAAAATCAAAATAAAAACCAAGGTAAGATAGGAAAAAAAGCATAGACAAAACGGGACAACTAGTAAGCACAGAATAACATAATAGAAATGGATCAAAATATACCATACAGTAAATATAAATAGACTAATTTCATCAGCAACAAAACAGATGGTCAAACTAGATAAAAATAAGATGTAGTTGTATGCTGTTTACAATAGACAAACCTAAAACATATGGAAGTTCCGCAAACGTATACTGGAAGACAGGTGCAAAAATGTTCCTGAAAGCATTGTTTCTTATAGAAGCAGATAAGAAAACTGGATACAACCCAAATCATATGTTCTTCTACAGGAAAATGTTTAAATACATTGTGGCATATCAATTAATTGGTACAATGCAATCAATGAAAATAAATGAATAGCAATCACACAGATCAACATGAATGAATCACTAAAATATGTTGGATATACAGCATGTTTACAAATTCCAAACATCCAAAATACAGAGTATACTTAATACATATGCAATGAGTATACTTAATACATATGCAATAAAGCCTACTAAAACTATGAAATTCATATCTAGAAAATTCTTTCTGTTTGGGTGGTGATAGAGACAACTACCTGCATCAGTTTTATGGACACATGACTTGCACAGTCTCACAGGACCATGTGTTTAGAAAGACCCTATACTTGGTTTAATGCTTTGCTGTCACCATCTTGAAATTCTTGATAATTTTGAACAAGGGACCCTGCATTGTCATTTGCAAATGTTAACACCAGAGCCATTGCCTATAATACTCATCAGAATTATCCAGACACAAGAGTCACATAATCACTGCTCAGGTGGAATTCAATATTCTATTTATATGGTTGTGATGGGGAAATTGGTCTGAGATGTTATGTAGTTATACTTAAGCATATGCTTTGACTCTATAAAACCCGGGTGAGTAATATCAATTTGAGGGAAAAGAAGAGCCCTCTGTATTTCTTTACACAGTTGGATATCCAGCTGCTCTTGTTTTCATACTGCAAGAGCATTTCTTTGCAAACTTGTTAGTTCCTGCATTATTTGGAGGCTCTGCTTTTTAAAAGCAGGCAGCATTTAAAAACTACAGGGCAGAACCTATCTGATTCTATGGCTGTCACCAGCAGCTGGTGCACCCAGCATCCTCTGAGGAAGTGGGCTGCCCTGTAGCCACCGTGGATATTGTGCAAACACAGCACATCTGCTCTGGTCAGTGGCTCACTGAGCTTGCGTGACTGTAGAGGCCAATGCACCATTCATGTGAGGTTTGGCAGCTTCAAATTTCACATGTAGAGACAGCTGGTGAAATAGTTTGTTAAGTGATGCACCCCCCCTTTCATTCAGCCACCTGAATGATTCTGAGAGGCACAATGTGACCGTCACTCTAATACATTGCATGGTAGCCAGCATTGGCCAAACCTTCTTGGGAGTTTTCAAAGGCAATTCAACATGTTCAGTTTTTCCAGAGAGCTCAAAGAACTCTTGGCTGTTTCAGCTTCATTGTATCCTTTAAGTGCCTCTGTACTCTGACTTTCAGTCCCATGTTACTATCATATCATTATGCTTCTGCTCTCTCAAGTGCAATGAAGTACAGGGACTCTGATATTATGCATTCATTCCTCCAGTCACTCAATAAATATCTTAAATCTTAACTCTCACACACAGATCTTCAAGTCTTGGTCTACTTTGCCTCTTCCTTTCTCTTTTCTGTTCTTTTTTTTTTCTTTCCTAGTGACTCTGATTTATGGGATTTAAGGATCTACCCTCCCTGCATTTATTCTTTGACAATGTTTTCCAAACACTGATCCACTCCCTTTTTTTCACCAATCCAGTCATGACCTTTTCTGTTTTGCAGTGTATCATGCAATCTGTTGTACTCCTTAGAGGTTTCTTGAGGAATTTTGGAATGGCAGAAATTAAAATGGAATACTTTTTAAAAAGTACAATTCATATTAAAAGCAAGCTTCACCTGTACATGTTACTCTAAATTACAGTGATCTACCTAGTAAGGAGCAAATGGATATCTACTGAAAAGTATTTGACACTTTTTTTCTGAAAATGCAAGATGCGTGGTAAGATGTCCTAAACTTTGACTAGGTAACTAGAATCATTATCTCACTCTTTAGTCAAATTTGGTGAGTCTAAGTAGTCTTAGTGTCAGAAGTCATGCCCTGAATTCAGCCAATGATAAGTTGAGCACTTATTATGCACAGGGCATTTAAGGGCATATAAAAAAGAGGATAAACTTGTCTCCTGTGAGGAGCTTAAATCTCATTGCAAAGACCTGTACACATAACAGGAAATTAACAATACAAAGTAAAGTGGCCAATGAATCATTTAGGTATTAAGTGCAATAGGAAAGAAAAAAAAAAGAGAGAGACTGATTATTGGTGTCTGGTATCATCAGAGAAATATAGGGGCAAAGGGCATGTCCCCATATTTAATTAGACTCTCTTTGGAGCCAGGTAAACTTATTACTTCTGCAGACAACTAACTCCATAGAGACAAAACATTTGGATTACTCTATTCATTACTCTTCCTGGCTTGAGACAGATTTATTTTGAATTAATGTTGGATGTTTTCCTCTTTTCATGTCTTTTAAAATAAGTGCACATTTGTTCAGTTTAATTGCTTATTTGTATTATTGGAAGATTATGTCAATGAAATTTCTTCTTCTAAGAATTGAGACCTTATTTTGGGTTATGTAGTCTTCTTTATTGTTAATAATGAATTTGATTCATTTTAAGCTAATTATACCCACTTCAGAAAAAAGGAGTTATTGAAAGTCAGGACATTGTAGTGACAAGGCCACATGTCTTAGAAACAGATGGGCCCGAGTTTGAATCCAACCTTTACTACTAACCTTGCTATGTGACTCTATTTAATTTATTTAGTCTCTTAGCCTCAGTTTCTTTAGCTAATAAATGAGGACATGTTTCATTTAATATTTTTTGATAGGGTTATTTTATAGTACTACATAAAGTACCTATATGCCACTTCTGTTTGGTTCATAGGAGGTATCTTATATATACTAGCAATTATTATTATTATCCTTTTAAAATGAGCCAATTCATTTTATATATGTGAGGAGACTTCTGTTGAAACACAAAATGAGTCTGTAATTTTAGGAAATATTTTAAGGTCATTGGATTAAACTAAAGGCTTTTTAATGTTAATGCGTCCAAAAATTGTACAGGCTTGAGAACACTGTCTTTATTTCATGTTGTTTAGATCTTAATGGTACTTCATGGGTGGTCTGCCAGTTGAGTTTCTTGTCTATGTTTTTAAAGAAGAGTATCTATAATTCTTAAAATGGGTATTTTGCCAATTTTCACATGCCTTGTTTTCTCTTCTCAAATCAACATGTCTTCGTATTTATACAATTCAGAGTTCAAACAACATTCATTATACTGCTGTCGCTGAACATAAGACAATCCAAACTTGTTATGCCCAAATATAAAACATGATCCAACTAAGTGAGCAGATGTGTTGCATGAGCAAAGCCTCACCATGTTGTTCCTATTTATTGTCTGCCTTGTTTGGAGGGCGTGCCTGGCGCTGTGAGGTGGTGGATAAAGGCTCTTGCCAATTGCACTTAGTTAATGAAACATTTTATGCACATCTTGTTTTTCTGTTCTGTTGCATTGCCCTTGGGTGACAGAATGGTTTTTAGGAAGTTTGGTTGAACTTGTCAAGCCTTTGAAATGACTTTAAAAATGTTTTGTAGTTACAAAAATAATTGTGTTTATTTCAGAAAATGAAACATGCTTTCTTAATTTGGAGCTAAGATAATGAGCTTTTAAAATGCAGGGTGTTCAGCAAAATTCCAACCAGTGTTTAAAATTTACACTGTGTTTTTCTAATTGTTTTTTGTGCTTATTTTCTACTCCTTTCTGCACCTTCCCCATATAATAAGAATGAGAAAACACAAGCAATTGTCTATGGAAAGTAGGCCCAGAATCCTCTATCAGCCAGAAGTTTCCTTAAAAATAAAATTCAAAAAAAGAGGAGTTGTGTTGCTAAGATTTCTTAGTGGGCCCTTTCATCTCGTGGGGGTCACTCCGGGGTGTCTGGGGGAGGTAGATCAGGCTGCCCATCAGCATGAATCCCAAGGTGTTTGTTTACTCGTTGTTCCACCCTTATTCCTTAAGGGTTGCTTGCTAGTATTTCCAGCATGTGCACTAGGATCTTGAAGGAAATAACCAATTAAACCTACTTGGTAGAACTCTTTATTCATTGTTAATAGTAAAAATATTCCTTGGACATGATTGAAATTTTAGAAAGGAATGAACTACACTTTTTGTACCATTCTGGCCTGGTTCTGTTAGTAACAAACAGTCTCTTCCCATTTTGGTATTGCCAGGAATTAAAATCCCCCTCTTTTCCCATCTTTCTGATTTTCCATTGGCCTGTGGTATGTTTCTGTACTCATGACAGAAGACAGTTGGCCCTAGTCAATATTTGTCCACAGCTGACTGGTCCTACCCCGTGACAGCGTCGTGGGGAAATGCAAAGAGCATATTATATCATGGGAATGACCTGCCTGGTTCAGCTTCTGATTCTGCTACTTACTCCCTAAGGTAATAGACCAGTTCCTAATTTGTATTTTCTTACCTGTGCAAAAAAGGATGCCATTTAGTGTCTTCCTCAAAGGGCTGTGTTTTAGGACAAGAGCAAAATTACTAGCTGCTTCCTTTCCTTGTGCTGGGTTTTGCTTAACTTAAAAAAAAATTATGATGCAATGGAAGTTCTGAGATGATGACACAGACAATAGCCAGAGAGCTCTGGGTGCTTCTTTCAAGGCTCCCATTAAGTACAGTGTTACTCACTCTGCCTTCAGTCCTCTGCCAAAGGTGTGATTCTTTTGTCTGGGGCAGGGAAAGACCCCTGAGTGGGCTCAGCTGGTGGTGAGTGTGGCCCCCTGTGTTTGACTACAGCCCACAGTCAAACTCTATAGTAATGTCCTGGAATTAGAAGGTTTAGAACTACTGAAGCCCAAACTGTGGACCCTTTGTAACATGTAACCATAACACGTATATCATTTGAGGCAGAATCAGAGCTGACATCTAAACACAACTTGTTTTCCTGCTGAAAAAAATTGCAGGGCAGGGGTTTATTTTTCCTTTTAACTTAATTCCTTAATTGAAAAATTAAAAAGTAAGCAAGTATAATTTCATAATTTTTAGACAAGGAGGCTTTAAGCAAGAGATTCTGCAGGTATTAACTTTTTCTCCAATCTCCATGTAATTTATCTTTGGGTAATGGGACATGCCTATTTTACTTAATAGTTCTCATTTCTTAGCCCTGTGTATTCTGCATGAGGATATCAGAGAGTTTACATAAAATATTGTTTTTATGGTTAAATGAGATTACACATCCCCAGCATTTAGCATGGTGCCTGGTCCCTACTAGACTCAATAAATATAAATAAAGACCCCTACCCTCACTACTCCCCACCACATCAGAGTTTCTGTTTAAATACCAACAGTAGTATGTTCTCAAGCTTTCTATCTGCTGTTCCTCCAAGTTCTCTTTAAGGAATATAGGTTACTCAACTATAATTTTTAGTATAGCACTTGTTCACTTTCAATTTGCTATCTCACTAACTGCCAACTATGCTACAACTGCTACTGTGTAAACATTCTGTGTAAAACACCTGCTTCAAACAACTTTATGATGATGTGGAGAGAGAGGTTTTTAAAGATTTTAGACAAGGAACACAAATTAATTAAAAAAAAAAAACATGTAATACTTTGCTCTGTTTCTAAGACTTTGTTACCCATTAATTCCTCTTAACGTGACCGGCCCCCCCACCCCCCAGGTTGCCTTGTTAAAGACTTCCTGTGTAATCATTTTATGT
Organism: Corynorhinus townsendii; assembly: GCA_026230045.1. Taxonomy (NCBI): domain Eukaryota; kingdom Metazoa; phylum Chordata; class Mammalia; order Chiroptera; family Vespertilionidae; genus Corynorhinus; species Corynorhinus townsendii. Next base: position 134,398,028 of record JAPDVU010000002.1, on the reverse strand, counting down.
TTACTTCTATGTGAACTTATAAATTATGCAGATTACCAATCCTGTCACTATGAAGAATGAACATATATTTAATTTGGTAAAGGATCTTCCAGACAGCCTCATTTCTGGTCCTCTTTGGATTGGTATCAGACTTTCCCCTTAAAGTAAGTAAAGCATGTACATCTTAACTACAAAGCTGGTTGATGTAACATGATTTAGCAGAACACTTTGAGTTCATACAATACTATGCTTAAAATGAAAGAATGGAATTGACTTTGGATTCTTATTTGGATTATTTTGGCCTGGTCAATTCAGTTCATGAAAGTTTGGTTCCCCTCAATGTAAATTAGAACCCCACTAGCTGCCTCAGAGTCTTGCACTGATCCATATGTACTTGTTGAGGCTCCAATGCCTCCTCTGGAACCTGCAGCATCACTGGAAGGCCTGGCCAGGAGGTGACCTCAAGATTCGCCTTTTTTCCCTCCAGAGATTACTAGTCTGTGTGAAGACCAATTTACTAGAAAGACAGCCCTTAATCAGACTAGTGGCATACCTATAAAAACCAATATTTTGGAAAGCAAAATGATTAATTAAATAAATAGGCATACATTTACAAAAGTCTCTGAATCAGATTACACTAAATTTTTATGTTGAAACAAGCACAAACACTATCCTATGTTCCCAGATCTGGTAATCTTATTGATGAGTAGCTGAGAAAGAAGAAAGAAAATGGAATAATTCCATGATTTTTTTTAAAACCTAGAGTTAAAGACTTAGTCATCTATCTATTGCTTGAAAATAGTATGTACAAACATCAAATGTTTTAAGAACGGCTGAATGGTGGATAAATGCAGAACTGGTCTCTCCACATGGGTCTTATTCTAAATCAATCATGGGAAAAATATATTAAAGGTGTTTTGAGGTGCCAGAAGCACTTAGAAAAGGAGACAGAACCAAAATTGAACTCATACTTGGGGACAAGAGAATAGAGCTAAGAAAACATATGGGGTAAAAACAACTCAAGAAGAGCAGTAGGGAAATCCAACCTGAAGGCTAGCAATTTCATGAAGATTGTGTATACCACGCATGTCAAATCATGGCCCTTGGGCCACATGCAGCCTACAACCAATATTTCTGTGGCCCAGCCAACATAACGGTATGTAAGAAACATTTTAATAAAAAATTTGTAACTTAATTTTTACAATATTCTGTTATACATAATCCTATCTAATAAAAGAGTAGTATGCAAATTGACTATACAGCTACTACACCCACAAGCCATGCCCATCAGCCAATCAGGAGTGAGTATGCAAATTAACCCAACCAAGATGGCTGCAGCTGAGGAGCTGCAGCAAGCAGGAGGCTTGGGTTTCCCCGGCAATGGAGGAAGCCAAGCTTCCCTGCCACCCTGGCCAGCCCAGGCCTACACTCAAGGCTACAAAATTTCAATTATAGAAGGTAAATAAATCCCAACAAAAATGGAGGCAGCCACAGAGCTGGAGAGAGCAGGAGGCTTGAGTTGCCCCCAGCAATGGAGGAAGCCAAGCTCCCACAACCCTCGTCTGCCTTGGCCTCCGTTACAAAGTTTAAATTATAGCAGATAAATAAATCCCAACAAAAATGGCTGCAGCCACAGAGTGAGCAGGAGGCTTTGTTCCACTCAAGGCTACAAAGTTTCAATTATAGAAGATAAATAAACCCCAGATACCAGGGCCTCTGCTTGGGTAGGGGGTAGGGGTGGGGGGGGAGGGGTGGGGGGTGTGACCAGCCTGAAAACCACCACAGGCTCCTTGCCCAGGCCGCCCCATGCCCCAAGGGAACCCCCACCCTGATCTGGGACACCCTTCAGGGCAAACCAACTGCCCCCCACCTGTGCACCAGGCCTCTATCCTACCTAATAAAAGAGTAATATGCAAATTGACAACACACAAGATAGCTTCCCCCATGTGGTCAAAGATGGTTGCGACAAGATGGACAGCAGGGGAGGGCAGTTGGGAGGGACCAGGCCTGCGAGGGAGGACAGTTGGGGGCGATCAAGCCTTCAGGGGAGGGCAGTTAGGGGTGATCAGGCCTGCAGGGGAGGGCAGTTAGGGGCAATCAGGCTGGCAGGGGAGCAGTTAGGCATCAAGCAGGCTGTAAGGGGAGTGATTAGGGGGTGATCAGGCTGGCAGGCAGAAGCAGTTAGGGACAATCAGGAAGGCAAGCAGGCAAGCAGTTGGGAGCCAGCAGTCCTGGATTGTGAGAGGGATGTCCGACTGCCCGTTTAGGCCAGATCCTGTAGGACATCCCTTCAGTGTCCCAGATTGGAGAGGTTTCAGGCTGGACTGAGGGACATACCCCCTGTGCATGAATTTTGTGCACTGGGCCTCTAGTTATTAATAACAAACTACAAGATTCGCTAATGACTAATTACTATAATCATGTTGCATTCATTTCCCTTACATGCCTTATGCGCAGGTGCACCATTTCTCTCCACTAATACTAGCAGTGAATATTTTAGCAGCCGATGGCCATGTCATTAGTCTTGGACTGACTTGTTTGGTGTGCACAACAGGAAATATTTCACTTTTGGAGAACAAAAAAAAGTAGGTTTATTTGCATTATGCTTAGTAATTTGTGCAGTTATTCAGTGTCTGGTAAGTTAATGTTCAAAAAATATTAATTTTTATTAAAATGTTTTATTATTTTATGTTAATGATTACTCATTTATTTCAGCCCTTTGTATTCAGCATGTCTCTATCGAAATAAACTTGCGTTTCTATGAAAATTAAAGCTTTTGTTTTTTTTGCAGCCCACATAAACTTAAACCTTATTTATTTGGCCCGTGTTAGCCTTTGAGTTTGACATGCTTTGTGTACACAGTCAGCATTGAAAAAGTTCTTCTCTAATTCACAAACCTTTTGTAAGCACGCATTGTGTTCTAGTCACAGTGTAAGACTTGGTCTAGGAAAGACATCTACCTTCATTCAAATGCTTTGTGGTCTCCAAGGGAAAGAAAACATTTAAACAAATAAGGAATATGAAGCTATGCAGTGTAATGGTGGATGGAGGGAGATGGCTCAGTGGGGCCTTGGGAAGAAGTAAGCATTAAAAGAGCAGGAAAGGATTCATTGAGAAATCAGAGAACCTAATGGAATGTAGTCTTCAGGAAATCAGCCAAGAGGTCTGAATATAAAAACTCTATCATGATCCACTAATCTTGGATTAAGCAAATAAGGCAAAAGAGTTTCTGAGTGTTCCTGAGTCATGCCCCTCTAATATTCTCTGAGAAGCACTTTGGAAGGGATTTCAGAAGACAGCCAGGGAAATTTAATTATAGGTAGTTAAATTTCAGCAATTGAGATTGGCCAAAGGCAAAGATTCCATATAAGAGACCACTTGGAGATTATTTAAACACAGTAATTCTCAGCTCCAATTATATACTAGAATCACCTGGGGATCTTTTATGAGAATATTTTCACATCTGGATCCTTCTCCTAGCGTTTCGGGAGAGGCTTAAGCATATCATAAAGGTTCTTTCAGAGACTCCAAAGTGCACTCAGGTAAAAATCATAGACTTACAGTAGTTGGTCAGAAGCACAAAAAAAGAGAAAGGAAGATCTTCTCACATACAGATTGAGTCTGTGGTTTTCAGATTCAAGCATGCATTGGCATCACCTGATATTAAAACAGGTTGCTGGACCCCACACTTGGAGTTTCTGACTCATTAGGACTGGGGTGAGGTCCAAGAATTTGAGTTTCTCACTCATTTTCAGGTAATACTGATGTTGCTGGTCCACATTTTAAGAGCCATTAGACTAGGTCAACTGTGGAGAAAGAAGGAAGACTTGCAACTTGGGGACATATAGGCATGGTGGGCTCACTAGCTAGGCCCTAGGTCTGACTAGCATTATGGTAGCTCAGGGAGCAGCAGTTGTGATTGGTGCTATGTATGATCTAGTCTAGAATCTTGCTACTTAACCAGGGATTCTCAGACCATCAGCATAGGCATCACCTGAGTACTTGTTAAAAATCTAATCTCAGGCCCTGTGGCATCTGGCCTCCTGCCTGTAGCCAACTGCCTGTAGGAGGAGCCAGTATGAATCTGTCCCAGAGGTTCTATGCTATGTCTGTGGCCCACACCCTTAGGTGGGGTTGGCAGGCCTCAGCATAGTTCTCACAGGCCCACATGTTAGCAGGTGTGGGTCATGCAAAGGGCCAGGCAGGTTTCCAAATAGGGCAGATAGTGGTTGGATAGAGCTGGCCTTCCTCACCTGGTCAGGATGGCACAGGCTTGAGCATCGTCTTCTGTCAGGTTCCTCATATTCTTCTGAAGAGCCTAGGACAGTGGTCGGCAAACCCATTAGTAAACAGAGCCAAATATCAACAGTACAAGGATTGAAATTTCTTTTGAGAGCCAAATTTTTTAAACTTAAACTTCTTCTAATACCACTTCTTCAAAATAGACTCACCAGGCCACGGTACTTTGTGGAAGAGCCACACTCAGGGGCCAAAGAGCCGCATGTGGCTCACAAGCTGCAGTTTGCTGACCACGGGCCTAGGAAATTCTTCACGTCTTCCACCATACTAGCTGTCGTGTCCAGCATGGCCTCAGGTGACTCTGGGTGTTAGGTCCCTTGCCTTGGATAGGACCAGGGCTTCCATCACAGCATCATGGGACCAAGACAATGCCTGGGGTCCCCCTAAGCCTGGCTCAATGTGGGCGACCCTGGGAGCCTGTAGCTGGCATGGGCAGCAGCACAGAGCAGGTACTGGAGAAGCATTCAAACTCCAATGAGGAAATTAAGTGAAAACTCTGGCCCTGGCTTGCGAGGACAAGACCTCTGATGTCTTCCTTCCTGATACGGAAGTAGTATACCTGGAGTCGCAGGTAAGGCCCCAAGAAGATGCAGACGTTGACTAGCTTGGTGAGGCAGGACAGACAGGTCTCTGCTTAGTCCTTACAGGATACTGGCACACGTGTGCACAGAACAGCCCCATGGGCCATCAGTCTGCACTTGGTCTTATTGCTCACCTTGGGCAGTGTGAACACCTCCAACTGCCACTCAGATGCATTGAGCTTGGTGTGACCACCCTGCTTGTTAGGTGCCTGCGCCAAGTCCCACGAGACCTGGCAGGGTTCAGGCAGCAGGAGGTCAGCACCTGCAATTCCCTGAGGGCGACCACCCCTCCTTGCCCAGCACCGCTAGTCCTCCTACTGCTTCTTGCCTCCCCCACCTCCAGAGCGTAGGTGAACAATGGAGCCTGTTGGTGCATGGTGGGTTAGCGGTGGATCACTTCTGAAGGAATGTGCTAGCGAAGTAGAGGCAGCCACAATGCTTGAGAGGGAGATGATGGCCGAGTGGTCAAAGCTGCGCTGCACCAGCTTCATCCCCAGGTCCTGGGGGCAGCAGGCCTGCTCCAGCAGCTCAACACTGAGCCATACCAGCTGGGGTGAAGGAAGTTATCTTGACTTGAGTTGCCTTGACTCAGGAAACAGGAAGATATGGAAGCTACACATAGGGAACATCAGAATATTCAGCTGGGAAATGAGAGGGAAGCAGAAGCAGGGAAGGTGACACAGGAAAGACAAAACTATATGCATCTCACTTGCTTCATTAGAAGATGTGTATTGCCAGGATAAATATGCAAAAACAATCATCTGATATTACTCTGGGTTTCTCAAAGTCTCCTCCATGATACTGTCTCCTCCTATTCCCCCGTGTTGGGGTTGAATTGACCCCTCAGTCGCACTTGAATGTTTCAGATGTTTACATCACATAAATCTATAGTAGCACCTATTGAGGTGTTAAGATTTATCTCACTTGTTTAAGTGTTTTCCTTCACCCAGTAGATTATAAGCCCTTTATGTACAGGGAAAAATCTTGTTTGCGGCATTACCACATGGAACTTAACAGATACCTGCAAGTACTGGTTGAATGCTTAGATACTTAACATAGAAGAAAAGAGGGAATTATTGCTTTGGGGAGAATATACGGTGAAGTTAAAAAATATGGCGAAAATTTATACATAAAAATTATATATATATGTGTACACATATATATTTATTTATGCACAGATAAGGAAAATATGGCAAAATATTAAGAGTTGTTGAATCTAGGTGAAAGGAATAAAGTGTTTATTGTATTGTTTCTTCACCTAATCTCTAGCCTAAAATATTTCAAAATTATAAATTGTGAAAAATGTTTGAAAATAGTCCTTGAATTATTTCTTTAAATTGAGAGAGCTATCTCTTTAAATAAGTGTTAAAATATGGAAACTTGAATTTCTATTATTTTTATAAATTTTGCAATATATGATTTCCTTTTCTTACTTAGATATGCTTTGATTTCTGAAGAGACTTAGGATTGCTTTTATATTGAAAAGGCTATTTGAAACATAAAGAAATAACTTGCACATTTCTGATTAAAAGCTCTTTTATTATGTAAGAAATGTTGTTGGTTTGGTAGTATTGTTCAGATTGACTGATTATGCATATTTATTTATCTAAATCTGAATTTCCACATTAATATCACTTGGGGAAAAAGCCATATATAATTTTGAAAATTCATTTTGTTTTCCTTAAATTTTCATTTGGTTACTTATAATGCTTAGGTATAAAATGGCAATTGAGATCATAATTGATGGTATTAATTTATCTTTCTGTCATATGAAGTCTATTCATCACCAGATTGATAGTTTACATAGAATTTCTCCTTTTAAACCTACAAAGTGCTTTCTAAAATCAAAGTATATTTTTGTTTATGTTTTTATTCTTTGCAAATAGCTAAACTATTTGTATCTCTCTTTTGACTATTAGGTAACTTCCTAAGCATATTATAGGAGAGAATTTTTTTGTTGTTATTCTATCTCTATGTAATAGGAAATGTGATGTATCCTCTACCCCCCAAAAATAAATAGGTATATAATCAGTTTATTTAAACTTTCCATTTAGTTTATTGGGGACAGGCTATTTTTACATATTCTATTGCTTAAATTGCAGTGTCATGTATATTGTTAAGACCCACCCTGACAGAATTTATGGAAATCCTTAAATTGTAAAGTTCTGATCCACTGAGTCAGTGACATCCTTTTGGAGGAGACAAGGCAAGTAGCACAGATCTCTCTGTAGCCAATATGTGGCCACTGTCTAATTTTCAAGTATAAATTTTGGATTTTACCCAATATGTCCTGTTTTGTTTTTCTTTTTCTTTCTTTTTTTTTTTTTTTTACAACTGGTTTCTAACCAAGGAAGACATTTTATCGCTTACAAAGCACCTGAACAATCAAAGGAAGCTTCCTCTAGGTAGTTTATTTTAATAGTTGTTGGCAAGCTTATCTTAATAGGTTTGTTTTCTCTTATTTGCATGAAAGTTTTTCCTTATTTTGTTATCATTTTCTTTTTATATATTTCTCTTTATTTCTTGTTTCCTCTCTTATGGCGAACAGCCAGCTAACTTCTTCCTCATATTAACTTCGATTAACTTGAAAATGGTTCATTCAGTATTTATTGAGCACTTGTTACATGTCAGGTACTGTTCTTGATAGAATACATTAGTGAGACAACAAAAATCCCGGTCTTCATGATGCTTACATATTAATGAGGGGAAGACAGATGATGTGCAACAATCATGGTTTAAAGTGCTTTATCTGGCATCCAAGAAAAAGATAAATGCTATGGGGGAAAAAGCAATATAAAGAAATTACTCGTGTGAGTGTGAATGTGTGTGTGTATGTGAGTGTGTGTGTGTGGGGGCGTGTTGGAGTGTAGCTTTCAAGTTTTAAATAGGTTGATCAGGGTGGGTCTCATTGAGGTAGTGACATTGGAGCAAAAGCCTGGAGGCTGGAGGTGAGACATGCCTGGCATGTTCCAGGAATAACAGCAAGGGCAGTGTGAGATGGGAGAGGGAGATATAGGAGATGAGTGGTCTTTTATCCCGCGTGAAATGTGAAACCATTGAGTAGTTTAAAATGACAACTATGGCTGCTGGTTTGAGAATAGCCTGGGGGAGGAGGCAAGAGAGAAGCAGAGAGACCAATTAGTTTATTATTCTAGGGGGGAAATGGTAGTGGGTTGGGCCAGAGTATTAATAGTGGAGGTGGTGAGAAGTTGTGAGACTGTAAATGTATTTTGAAGATAGAGCCAACAGGACTTCCTGATGAACACACTATAAGGGGTATGTGAAGAGAGAAGACAAGAAAATTTCTAGGTTATTAAAATGTTCCTTTGGCCTTTCTTCTGCAAGCCTGAATTACCCTCACAGATTCTTTTTATGATTGCAGGATATGTTTCCACATCTTTACTATTTCCTATGGCTGTTTTCTGAAAATTTCCCTTTTTTACATTCTATTAAAAAGTTCAGGAGACAAAATGGCGGGGGAATAGAAGGATGTGTCCTGAGCCTTCTCCCGGAGCAAATAGAGGAGGCAGCTGAGACGAGCGGAATCCAGCCCAAAATGGCAAAGGAGGCACAGCTGGTGAGACAGTTTGCAGCTGGGAAGAGCAGGGATCCCCCGGATAAAGGTAAAATCAAAGATCTAGGCAGTAGAATCTCCCAGACCTCTGTGCCCAGAAGGTCAGGGAGAAACTACACAGTGCCAAGCCTCATCCCTGAGGACAGGCAAGGTCTGAAGAATTTTAGACCATAGAGTCTGGATTTGGGATCTGAGCTCAAAGGCAGCCTTTAAGAGCTGCCGGACCACAGAGTGCCGGCAAGAGAGGAACTGGCAGAGACGCGGTCCTTCCTCGCGCTGGGGCCTGCGCCTTTCCCCACTGAACCTAGTTCGTGGGACCTTTTGGAGACAGGCGCTTACCTGTGACAAAAGTGCGGGAGAAGGGGTAGAGTTGTGGAACCTGGGCAGAGTGGGTAACGGACGGTCCAGGAGAAGTGGTAGCAAGTCTGGTGCTGAGTCATATCTAAGCCCACAGAATCCATTTTCTCCTGAGAGATAGCCCCTCCCCCCAGTCTCTAGGCAACCAATATAGCCACACCCAGATTCCACCCTGATTAATACCAAGGAATCTGAATACTCCCTGAGGCCATATGATCTACTCTAAAGAGAAATCTTTAGAAGCTAAGACCTCAATTACACTAGATAACCAAGCCCAGGAGAACAGAAAGATTTCACCAGTAGCACCATCACCAAAAGAACCTGGGTAGCAAAGCAATTGGATCTACAATTAAAACATTTCAGGAAAACATGGGGAGACAAAAAAGCAATACCCAAAGGAAAGAAAAAGAGGAATCACCAGAAAGGGAGTTAAATGAAACTGAGGCTAGCAGCTTAACTGAGAGAGAATTCAGAGTAATGATGATAAGGATGTTTAAATGGATGGATGACAAATACACACAACTCAATGACAAATACACACAACTCAATGAGAACTATAAGGAGCTGAATGAAAATGTCACCAACATGAAAAGAAACCAAGAGGAGATGAAGAACGACATAGCTGCAATAAAGAACACATTGGAAAGCTTAAACAGTAGACTAGAAGAGGCTGAGGACCGCATCAGTGAATTAGAAGACAAGGTAGGAAAACACACACAAACACAGCAGCAAATGGAAAGAAGACTTAAAAAGCAAGAGGAGAGCCTAAGGGAGCTTTGGGACAACACAAAACGAAACAATATTAGAATAATAGGGATATCAGAAGGTGAGGAAGAGAAGCAAGGAATAGAAAACCTGTTTGAAGAAATAATGACAGAGAACTTCCCTGATATTGGCAAGAAAAAAACTATGCAAGTCCAAGAAGTACATAGAGTCCCAAACAAGTTGAACCCCAAAAGACCAACACCAAGACACATCATAATTAAATTGGCGAATACCAATGACAAAGTAAGAATCTTAAAGGCTGCCAGAGAGAGACAGAAAGTTACCTACAAGGGATCTCCTATTAGAATATCAACTGATTTCTCAACAGAAACACACCAGGCCAGAAGGGAATGGAATGAAATATACAAAGTGATGCAAAGCAAGGGACTGAATCCAAGAATACTATACCCAGCAAGGTTATCATTCAAAATTGAAGGTGGAATCAGGAGCTTCACAGACAAAAAAGGGCTAAGAGAGTTTATCACTACCAAGCCAGCAATGCAAGAAATGCTAAAGGGACTGCTGTAAAAAGAAGAAAGAGAAAGGCAAAAAGAAACACAAACACTAAGGGGGAAAATATGACAACAAACATGTACTTGTCAATAATAACATTAAACGTAAATGGACTAAATGCACCAATCAAAAGACATAGGGTAGCTGAATGGATAAGAAAACATGACCCATATATTTGCTGTCTACAAGAGACCCACCTCAGAGCAAAGGATTCACACAGACTGAGAGTGAAGGGATGGAAAAATATTTTTCAAGCAAATGGAAATGAGGAAAAAGCTGGGGTAGCAATACTTATATCTGATAAATTAGACCTCAAAGTAAAGGGCATAACAAGAGATAAGGAAGGCCACTACATAATACTAAAGGGAACAATTCAACAAGAAGATATAACTCTGGTAAACATATATGCACCCAACGCAGGAGCACCCAAATACATAAAAAAAACTCCTGGAAGAGATCAAGGGAGAGATCAACAACAATACAATCATAGTAGGAGACTTTAATATACCACTGACATCACTGGATAAATCCCCCAGACAAAAAATCAGCAAAGAAATAGCAATTCTAAAGGACACACTAGATCAGATGGACCTAACTGACATCTTCAGAGCATTTCACCCCAAAGCCTCGGAATATACGTTCTTCTCAAGTGGCCATGGGACATTTACAAAAATAGACCACATATTGGGTCACAAACAAAGCCTCCCTAAATTCAAAAAGATTGAAATCTTATCAAGCATTTTCTCAGACCACAATGGCATAATATTAGAAATAAACTATAATAAAAACATTCCAAAAAATTCAAACACGTGGAAACTGAATAGAATGCTATTAAACAATGATTGGGTGATCAACGAGATCAAAGAAGAAATTAAAAACATCCTGGAGAATAATGACAATAAAAACACAACAATGCAAATGCTATGGGACACAATGAAAGCAGTCTTGGGAGGGAAGTTTATAGCTCTACAGGCCTACCTCAAAAAACAAGAAAAAATGGTAATAAATCTTCTAACTCAACAACTCAAAGAATTAGAAAGAGAGCAACAAGAAAAGCCCACAGTGAGCAGAAGGAAGGACATAATAAAGATCAGAGCAGAAATGAATGACATAGAGACCAAAAAAAAAAATACACAGGATCAACAAAACCAAGAGCTGGTTCTTTGAAAGGATAAACAAGATTGATGAACCTCTAGCCAGGCTCACCAAGAAGCAAAGAGAGAGGATCCAAATAAACAAAATCAGAAATGAAAGAGGTGAAATAACAACAGACCCCACAGAAATACAAAGGATTGTTAAAAAATACTATGAACAACTCTATTCTAACAAACTACACAATCTGGAGGAAATGGACACATTCCTAGAAAAATACAACCTTCCAAAACTCACTCAGGAAGATTCTAAGAATCTCAATAGGCTGATAACTATGGAAGAAATTGAAGCAGTCATCAAAAAGCTTCCAGCAAACAAAAGCCCAGGGCCTGATGGCTTCACAGGGGAGTTTTACCAAACATTCAAGGAAGAACTAAAACCTATCCTCTTCAGACGATTCCAGAAAATTCAAGAAGAAGGAACACTTCCAAGCTCCTTCTATGAGGCCAGCATCACCCTAATATCAAAACCAGACAAAGACAACACAATGAAAGAGAATTACAGGCCAATATCCCTCATGAACATAGATGCCAAAATCCTCAACAAAATTCTAGCAAATCAAATGCAGCAGTACATCAGAAAGATTATACACCATGACCAAGTAGGATTCATCCCAGGGATGCAAGGATGGTACAATATTCGCAAATCAATAAACGTCATACATCACATAAACAAATTGAGAGATAAAAATCACATAGTCATATCAATTGATGCAAAAAAGCATTTGATAAAATCCAACACCCTTTCTTGATAAAAACTCTCAGCAAGGTGGGAATAGAAGGATCATACCTGAACATAATAAAAGCCATATACGACAAACCCACAGCCAACATCATACTCAATGGGCAAAAACTAAAACCATTTCCCCTAAGAACAGGAACAAGACAGGGATGCCCACTCTCACCACTCCTGTTTAATATAGTGCTGGAAGTACTAGCCATTGCGATCAGACAAGAAGAAGAAATAAAAGGCATCCAAATTGGAAAAGAAGAAGTAAAACTGTCCTTATTCGCAGATGACATGATACTGTACATAGAAAACCCTAAAGACTCCATAAAAAAATTATTAGACTTAATAACTGAATTCGGTAATGTAGCAGGATACAAAATTAATGCCAAGAAATCTATGGCATTTCTATACACCAATAATGAACTTACAGAAAGAGAGACTAAAAAAGCAATCCCATTTACCATCGCACCAAAAAAATTAAGATACTTAGGAATAAACTTAACTAAAGAGGTAAAAGACCTATACGTAGAAAACTACACGACACTGAAAAAAGAGATAGAGGAAGACATAAACAGATGGAAGAACATACCATGTTCATGGATTGGTAGAATCAACATAATCAAAATGTCCATACTACCCAAAGCAATCTATAAATTCAATGCACTTCCCATTAAAATACCAACAACATATTTCAGGGACCTAGAACGAAATTTCCAAAAATTTATCTGGAATAAAAAAAGAACCCGAATAGCTACAGCAATCCTGAGAAAGAAGAACAAAATAGGTGGGATCTCAATACCAGATATCAAGTTGTATTACAAAGCTACTGTTCTCAAAACAGCCTGGTACTGGCACAAGAACAGACATATAGATCAATGGAATAGAATAGAGAACCCAGAAATTGACCCAAATCAATATGCTCAATTAATATTTGACAAAGGAGGCATGAACATTCAATGGAGTCAAAACAGTCTCTTCAACAAATGGTGTTGGGAAAATTGGACAGATACATGCAAAAGAATGAAGCTAGATCACCAACTTACACCATACACAAAAATAAATTCAAAATGGATAAAGGACTTAAACATAAGACGGGAATCCATGAAAATACTAGAAGAATCCACAGGCAGCAAAATATCGGACATATGCCGAAAGAACTTCTTCACTGATACTACTCCTAGGGCAATGGCAGCTAAAGAGAAAATAAACAAATGGGACTACATCAAAATAAAAAGCTTTTGCACAGCAAAGAAAACCATCAATAAAACAACAAGAAAGCCCACTGCATGGGAGAACATATTTGCCAATGATATCAATGATAAGGGTTTAATCTCCAACATATACAGAGAACTCATACAACTTAACAAAAAGAAGATAAACAACCCAATAAAAAAATGGGCAACTGATATAAGTAGACACTTTTCGAAAGAAGACAGAAGGCAGGCCAAGAGACATATGAAAACCTGCTCACAGTCACTAATCATCAGAGAGATGCAAATCAAAACAACAATGAGGTACCATCTCACACCTGTCAGAATGGCTTTTATCAACAAATCAACAAACAACAAGTGTTGGCGAGGATGCGGAGAAAAAGGAACTCTTTTGCACTGCTGGTGGAAATGCAGACTGGTGCAGCCACTGTGGAGAACAGTATGGAGCTTCCTCAAAAAAATAAAAATGGAACTCCCATTTGACCCAGTGATCCCACTTCTAGGAATATATCCCAAGAATCTAGAAACACGCATCAGAAAGGAAATATGCACCCCTATGTTCATAGCAGCACAATTCACCATAGCCAAGATTTGGAAACAACCTAAATGCCCATCAGCAGATGAATGGATTAAAAAACTGTGGTATATCTATACAATGGAATACTACACTGCGGTAAAAAAGAAGGAGTTCCTACCATTTGCAACAATATGGATGGAGATGGAGAATATTATGTTGAGTGAAATAAGCCAGGCAGAGAAAGATAAATATTACATGATCTCGCTCATTTGTGGAATATAATGAACGACATAGACTGATGAACAAGAACAGATCCAGAGGCTGAGAAACATCGATCAGAACATCATACCTCAGGTAAGGTGGAGAGATCAACCAAGGGACTTGTATGCATGCATATGAACCTAATCAATGGACACAGACAACAAGGGGGTGGAGCATTAAGAGAAATTGTTTCATGTGACAAAAATTTTTAAATGAAACTCTCTGTAGACTGAAAATTATTTTGGAAGGAAACAAAGAGAAGTTTCCTTCAAAAGTCATAAGGATTGTAATTGAAAGTCAATATATTTGGCCTCTTGAACTAAAGTAAGTAATTTGTGTTTTTGCCTCCCTGACAAAGTTTATATAAAGCTACAGAAAGAAATTGACAGCCAGTTTGAAATGGAATTGCCAGGGCCTAGGGCAAAGAATATCCTTACATGATATTATTCTACAATCTCATTATAATTTCAGATATTTTACAACAGCATATTTTACAATTATCCCAAACAAACTTACAAACTAATTCCTTGAATGGTTGGCAGCAATTTAAAAAAAAAAAAAGGGGGCCATGAAAGGATTTAATCCCTTGCAGAAGGAATTAAGGCACTGGGAAGGCACTTGAGCATCCTATATTGGCCCCTCTTGCCCTTTGTGCCAAGAGGGACCCTCTTCTCACAATCCAATTGCCCTCAGCTACTACCTGAGCTTTCTGTTCATGCTGAGCTTGAAGCCTCGTGGGGGCTGGTACCAGGGATCTGTCTCACATCCAATTGTGTGAGCTGGGCCCTCACTGGAGAAGAAACCCGAGTTCCCCGAGACATGTGATCAGCACCGGGACCCTGCCAGCAGGCCAGGGGTTCCCAAGGCAGGTGCTGGGTGTGGAGGCCACGGGGGCATAGGCTACCAAGGAGACATAACTGAACCTCACAGCACCCTGCTTGGCCCCGGAGGATGGCTGGTTAGCCAGAGACGGGTAAGATTCCTTAAGGAAGGAACAACCTAAGACAGGCACAGTCGCAGAGGGGCCATCAGGAGAGAACTTTGGGGGGCAACAGAAGTGGGGCACAGACCCTCACCCCCCCAACATTGTAGGGGCTTGAACCCTCAACCCCTTCTAAAGTAGGTCTCCTACCCCCATGGCTGCTTCGCGCTTCCCACACCCAGCTCAGAGCGGGACCCAAGCAACAGAAAGAGACCCGGCCCAGCTCACATCGAGACACAGGTGACAGACAGAGACTTGGCCCAGCTCAGATTGGGACCCAGGTAACAGACAAGAGACTTGGCCGACAGCAGTTGCCCTATATCTAAATTCAGCTGAGCATTTGGAATGCTCAGGGCCCACTCAAGAATGCAAATAATCCTTCCCACTAATATTTAAAGGGTAAACTAAGATTGTTGGTAGAGTATTAAATTTGACAGTAAAATAGTAATCGAGTTTTCAGATTAATTTAAATAGGCTAATTGAAATAAGTGAATATTCAAGTACTGGACAAAAAGCTGTTCTTAAAGTAATAACTAAAATTTCTATTGGTAGTTCATCTCATGGTAAAATTCCTGAATATGCAATGAACCTAAAGCAGTCATATGTGTGGGGGAAAAAAATTTTTTTTAATTTAAAGTTATCAAGACTGCATTATAAAATTTACAAAAACCTCCATTAAAAAAAAAAAGGGGGGGGGATAGTAGGGCAATATCATGTAAGGAAAAATATCCTATGAGTAAATTACATATAGAAAATTTTTACTTTACCAAATTAAGGTTCATTTGCAATGCTAACAGCAAGACGGCCATTAAAAACACACATGGTATCTAAATAAGACAAAGGAAAATCGTTTGAACAAAAATAAAAAGGATCCCAAATCAATTATATAGAAAAGATTCCTTTATTAACTTGTGGTAGAGAATATATTTGTATATTTTCAGAAAACAACCCCAAGACCAGATGGATTCCTGCAACAGAGAGGAATTGACAGGAGTGCTCCAACCAGGAAGACAAGAGGAAAAAACAGTCCAGAGATGGAAGATGCTGACAACGCCTTGCCATGGGAGCAGTCAGTAGCTGTGCACTGCTGCAGGTTACCTAGGACCAAACCAGAGAGGGTCGGACCTGCATTGCCACCATGTGCCCACCATCCAGATATCACTGCTGACATGTACACATAAGGAACTTTTGGACATTGAAATTGGGACTCAAACATTTTTTTGTTTTGTCTTGTTTTGTTATTATATGTTTATTTCCAGTCTGCAAAGGCAAAACTTTTTAAAGGAAAGAAATGGTGGGAAAAAGATACAGAGGCAAAGAAGCATTGAACAGACTGTCAAACTACATTGGGAAGACAGGGGTGGTTGGGCGAGGAGGGCTGTAAGAGACCAACCAAAGGACTTGTATGCATGCTTATAAGCACAACCAATGGATATAAGACACTGGGGCGGGGGGGAGGGCGGGCAGGTGAAGGCATGTCCTGGGGGATAGGGGAGGTTGGGGGGAGATCAAGGGGGGGAAAAAAAGGAGACATATGTACTACTATTTGTAATACCTAAAACAATAAAAATAAAATAAAATTTAAAAAAAGTTCATTATAAGTGTGGGAAAACAATTCCCATGAAGGTCTTACACAAGGGTAATAAAAAAGAAACTGGTTTCGATTTATAAAAATCCAGAAAGAGCTAAACACTATGTTTTCTGACAGGTAATTGAGGAGAAAAATGGGGGTAGATTTTGTTGGAAACTTCAGTTTTCATTAAAATGAAAATGAATCATTGAGCATTATTAGAAACTATCTTATTCCATTAGGCTGGATAAATACATATCAGGATTCCTCTTAAGGATCCCCTGGCCCAGCCCTTTCATTCTCATCTATGCTGTGACTAACTGTATTAAAATCATGACTCTTCTGGGTTGTTCTCATCTAATAAAAGTCATTTACTAAGTATATTCAGTTCCACCTATGACAGATCATGAAAGATGTCCAATATTTTATACCTGACCTATAGTAACTCTAACATTAAATTTTAGTATTTGTCATCAAGAGAAATGTTGTCTTGTAAAACACTAGTTTTGAAAACCTGAATGTGAATAAATTAGGGAATAATTTGAGTAAAACATGACTTTAGCATGGTTATGCACACTTTTTCCACAAACCAAACCACATAGAGATACATAAAACACATACAGGCATACAACTCAAACATCTTCCAGTTAGCATTACTCTTGAAGATTGTATTTTCCTATCTTTTTACATTTGTTAATTTTTCTACATTAAAGCGCGCGCACACACACACACACACACACACACACCTCATTTAACATCCTAGAAAAATCTAAGTATTGTGGTTCAAATCTGTACTTGAAGACCTTAAAGGGAAATCACCAAGTCCTGCAGACATGGCTCCTTTACGCATCAATAGTGATTGGTACAGTGGTTATAAATGTCACTGCAGTTTCCAAAGCCTTCAGCTGTTGGGCCACATTGTGACTGCAGATGAGAAAACCACCAAAGAACTTACTACTGTAATACAGAAGTTATTTGAAGAAGAAGGCTGTACATTGGATCCAATTTTCAATATTGATGAAATAGACATCTACCCATGCCTTGAAAGACCTGTACATCAAAGACAGGAAAACCTATCCCAGGATTTAAGGCTGCTAAAGATTGTTAAACTGTGATGTTCATGCCAATGCTGAACTGAAAATGGTGAGCCACATCTATCCATGGGCTAAATTATGCAAATTTCTGTATTCAAACAATTACTTTGCAAGACTGTTATGATAAATGCTACTGTTATAACTTTCTGTCTAATTTCAGATCAGCCTCCTTACACCACTTCACCGTACCTCAGAAGTTGCACTCTTCTCAGCCCACTTCCAAAGCAATATTTATTGTAGTATTTATGCATTTCTTAACCATCAAGCATGCATGCAACTCTACCATTGTATTTATTAGGTCCCTAACTTTTTTTCTTATGGTCACTGATGAAGTTTTTGAATGTTGTGTCAGTAATCCCATTTTCCCCATAAGACATGTGGGCTTTGCTGCACAAAATGCATAGCATGATGATTTTTAGGAACTCGTGTATGGCATTAATTCAGAATAATAGTATGAGGCAATAGCATTTTTTTTCCCCTTCTTGAAACACAATGGCTGTGTTAGCTCTTAAGAACTGATATCAAATTGCTTGGTCTGCATGGTAGAGTAGACAGACTATCTTCTGTTTAGTTATAGGATTATAGAATGATATGGGATTTATGTAAATTAATTAAAGTATGTCACGTAATGAGTCTCAGAGAGGTTTAATGACTTGCCTAAGTCACACAGAAAGAGAATAACAGATCTAGGATCAGCATCACCTTTAAAGTTGCTAGCAATGGAAATTCAGTGAGTTGGGCCAGCAGTCCTCTAGGGTCCTGGGAAGCAACACTAAAGTTTGAGAACTACCAGTTTAGAATAGAAACTACCAGAATCTCTGACCAAGGAGCCACAAAAATGATGGCAGTGAATCTAAAATATTAAGCAGTTTGAGAAGGTTGAGATATTATTCTTGTGATTTTCATAGATTCAAAAGAGGTATTTAAAAGTATAGACAATTCTAAGATATTGATTTTATCTATTGATATAAGTACATACAGTACAAAACAAAATATAAGGCAGAAACTAAACAATAATTTCCTGTTAGATAGTAGTTAGAAGATAGAAAAAGTGATTTTTTTTTCTGAATATGCATATTAACTGCAAGCCACTAAAAAGCACACATATATGTAAAATATATGTATGTGAAAATCTGTGTGTGTCTATAGTTATAATCTTGGAAATGACAAAATAGTAACCAAAGAAATAGTTTAGTCGGACTGAATATTTTATAGTTTTGAGAACTAGAAGGAGATACAGTTCAAATAGTTATGAATTGCCTTTCCTATTTTCTAAGCTGGGGTAGGAAGTTATGTGAGCCAGGAAGATGGGGGACATTTCCCTAAGTTCTTTACAACCCATGGAATGCCAGCAGCTAGTTTTAGTTCATATATATGAGTATTTGGGGCCCGTTCAGAACTTTACTTAGGGAACTTGGAAACATGCATGTCAATCAAATGTCACTTAGGAGAGGCTTTACAGAGAGGAAGGGAGATGGAGAGAGAGTTAGAAACATCCATGAGAGAGAAACATTGATCAGCTGCCTCCTGCACACCTCCCACTGGGGATGGGCCCGCAACCAAGGTACATGCCCTTGACAGGAATCGAACCTGGGACGTTTCAGTGTACAGGCCGATGCTCTATCTGCTGAGCCAAACCGGTTAGGGCAGGAGAGGCTGTAGATCTCCCATGGTTATACAGAAAAATAAAAGCATACTTTGTGATCATAATAAACTTTTCATTAGCTTTTCCCACTTATCCCATGTGGAGCAACTGTAGGTCTTAATGACAAGTTGAAGACTAGAAGTGACAGGGGAATAACTCAGCTCAGAGTGCAATGTATGATGTTTCTGAAACTGCAGTCACACTTGCTGGCCTCCTGGGGGCTTTGTGCCTGACACCTAACCTCTTGGTGTTTCTTTTTCCTTATCTGTAAAAGGGGGACAATATAACTTCCCTTGTGGGTTCTGGTGAAGATGAAATGAAGGCATGTTGTGAAGCCCCAGGATCTAAGTTATCACCATGATGTACATACTTCCAATGAGTATGATTATTTTTCTGCCTCTGTCTAATTTTCTGAGGGCATTTAGACTTCAGTTAATTTCTAAATAGTCTCTTTGTGATTAGTGGTGTCATTTTATTTCATTGGTTATGTCTTTCTATTTGATATTTCTATTATTTATGTGCTAGTTATTTTCCCCCTAGGCTATAATTTCCTTGAGGACAGGGCCGTTGTTACCCACTGCATTTAAAAAAAGTGTCTTTCATGTAGCAGGTGCTCAATAAACATATGTTAAATGAGTGAGAGAATAGAGAAGTTAATATGGGCCTTGGAAGTAAATATAGGAAATTCCAGCAATTAACTTGCAGATTGAGGAACCTTTATGCTTAGACCAACAGGTCAGGGAGTGGGCGCACTGAATAAATATCAAGTTGAATATGAACTAAAATAAAGGATAGAAATGTGAGCACATAAACAAATGCCTCTGTTGTTACTCAGGTTATTAGTTAATGCTTTATAAACTCTGTGAGACAAAGTTCATTTTAATGATGAAAATGGCAAAGTTGAATGGTGGAAGGAACAAATGGGTTGTATGAAAAGGCACTAAACGGAACTTTGCAGCTCTGGGAAGAACATATTTTAATGCTCTATTCAGATTAGCTAATAAATATGGTAGCTATTTATTAGGATCTTCCTATGAATTTTTGGTTCAAGATAAACATATCCTATATAATAAGGGGCTAATATCAAATTGTCCCCTTGACCGGGAGTTTGACCAGGGGCAGGGCTGGCCAGCCAACAGCCTGCGGCCCCTTACCCCTGCTGGCCAGATCCACCCATGCATAAATTCGTGCACTGCGCCTCTAGTGTGTGTATATATATGTGTATACATACATATATACTAGAGGCCTGGTGCATGAAATTCATGCATGGGTGGGGGGGTCCCTTAGCCCGGCCTGCACCCTCTCCAATCCGGGACCCCTTGGGGGATGTCTGACTGCTGGTTCAGGCCCGATCCCTGTGGGATGGGGCCTAAACAGGCAGTCGGACATCCCTCTTGCAATCTGGGACCGCTGGCTCCTAACCACTCGCCTGCCTGCCTGCCCGATCGCCCTTAACCACTCTACCTGCCTGATCGCCCTTTACTGCCTCTGCTTACTGGCCTGATCACCCCTTAACTGGTCCCCTGCTGGCCTGGTTGCCCCCTAACTGCCCCCCCCCCCCCCGCTGACCTGGCCACCCCCTAACTGCTCTCCTGCCAGCCTGATCGCCCCTAACCACCACTGCGGCTTTGTCCGGAAGGAAGTTGGACGTTCGGAAGATGTCCAGTCGACCTGGTCTAATTAGCATATTATCCTTTTATTATTATAGATATATCATATTTCTCTTGAGTTTTTATTAAAAGGCTAATAAAGGATTAATAAATGCATATAGGGTGGGAGACAAGGTATGCAAATAGGAGATGACAACAGAATTTCTTGAAAACTGAACTAGCATTGGCTCATGAAGCAGGATAAGAAAAGTAATAGCCTGGGGGAGGTGGATAGGGGAGAGGGAGCTAGTATAATCAGCACAACCCCAGAGAGTTGGACAGTAGAATAGAGTGGATCTGCAAATACAAGGTTTATTTTAAAGTTGAGAACAAAATCAGAGTTCTCTCCTACCACCTCTACTACAAACACACAGTGTTTATACTTTTCTATTTCTTTGTTGTCTTATCAAAACCTGAATCTTAGATAATGAATTGTAGCAAATATGACTGAGATTTTCTTTAAGAATTGTTCTTGTGGCTGTTTATTTTGTTGTTGTTCTGTTTGTTTTCATTTGGTTTGTTTTTTATAACTTGCCTGAACTTAATCTATTTTTTTTCCTGCTTGTGTGGCTACTGATGTTTCTGTTCAGTTTTAAAAAGTGTTAATGTTTAAGTTTTAGTGGCTCTCTGGGTCTGCATAGCTCACTAGTCATCAATGGGTGTTCACAAACATCTTCAGCCAGTAAGCTTTCCATTGTCTGCTGATGGATCTGTACATGGGGTTGGAAACACATTAAAAATTCAGATAGTTGTCAAATGTTCAGATTTACCTTCTGCTGGGTCCCTCTTGGAAGTTTCCTGCAGATCTGCATGGCATCCAAGTCAACTGGGGATGTGTAGATAGCCAGGGCCCTCTTGAGTCTTCCCTGTACATGTGCACAGTCTCCTGGATAGCAGGGATCTGTGGAGTACCTCCAGCCCTTCTTTGGCTCTCTCATTCCCAGGTTCTCCTTGTCAAATTCTGATTAGTCAAGTAGTTTACTGCCCACCCCAAGTGAGACTGCAACTCAGGGTAATGGAGCCATGGGCTGTCATCATTTGTTTCCCACTGTGTCTGCTATTTTCATTCACAATACAGTTGGGTATGGGTTTTCTGTTTGCAGTACCAAATTAGTTCATTCCTCTCTAGCACTGAAACTGCTGTTTTTTATGGCCAGCCCTTCCTTGGAAGTGCTTTAACACTGGCCCATCTGAAACATTGTAAGGGGAACTGTGGATATAGGCACATGTTTGGTCAAGAATGCCACAGACTACCCAGTTCTTATCTTAATTTCTGCAGTTTATCCATGAACTAATATTTCTTCTTTTTTTCCCCATGTTTTGTTAATCCTCACCCAAAGATATTTTTTTCATTGACTTTTAGAGATAGTGGGGAGGAGGGCAGAGGGAGAGAAATATCAAAGTGAGTGAGACACATCGATTGCTTGCCTCCTACAAATGCCCCAACCAGGGCCAAGGATTGAACCTTCAACCCAGGTATGTGCCCTTGGCCAGGAATTGAACCTGTGACCCTTAGTATGGGGGTCAATCCTCTAACCACTTAGCAATACCGGCCAGGTGCATGAACTAATATTTCTTAATTTTTTGTTTGCCTCTGGTTATTTTTTAGAGCACTGAATTTATTATTTTGGACCATTCTTCTTTTCAGTTTTATTTATCAGAGGCTAGGATTTAACAATCTCTTCATTCTGTCATATCTATATCCCTCACCTTCATTTTAGAAAGGTATTTTTCTTGGGTATAGGATTTTGTATTAACAATTATTTTTCTTTCTGTACATTGGGATGCACATCTAATATCTTCAAGTTTGCATAGTTTATGATGAGAAGTCTACTATAATTCTTATCTTTGTTCCTCTGCATGTGATATGCCTCTTTTCTCTGGTAACCTTTAAGATTTTTTCTTTGCTGTTGGTTTTCAGAAGTTTGTATATGATATGTGTGTGTGTGTGTGTGTGTGTGTGTTATCTTACTTGGTATTATCTAAGCTCTTTCAATCTTTTCTTTGGTATGTGTCATTAATTTGAAGGAATTCTTAGTCATTATTTCTCCACTGAGTTTCTGCCCTGTGTTTCTGCCATCTTCTACCATATTCAAAATTGCAGGTGTGTTAGTCCATTTGGTATTATTACACGACTCTTGGATGCTCTGCTCAATTTTTCACTCTCTTTTTATTTTTATATTTCAATTTAGAAAATTTATGTTGGTGACATATTGGGTTCAACTGATTCTATTCTCAGTTATATTGACACTACTAATGAGCTTATAGGTGAGCATAAGGCATTTCTCTTACAATATTGTTCATTTCTAGCATTTTTATCTGATTTTCCTTTTCTCTCTGCTGAAATTCCTCATATACTTATTATGTTGTTATATTACAGACACTAATTACATCTTTTCTTCCAGCTTTGTTGAGATATAATCTATACTTATAATAAAGTAATATACAAATTGGTCAGGACACTGTCACGTAATGACCAATCAGCAGGCTGCAAGCGCTTCAGGCACCGGTGGGCGAGGACTTGCAGCTTCCGGGTTGGGGGCGGGGATTTGCGCCACGTGGAACCTGAGGCTGCCTCCTAGCCCAGCGCTCCGCCAGGGACATGAGTCAATGCCTCATTGACTCCTCATGTGAAAGCTGAGCTCAGATCCTCTTCTTATTTAGTGCAGTGGAGTGTGGGAATTGGTTTATAGGGTCCAGTCTCACTTGGGGAAATGTTACTACGGTCTGAGAGTATATTTAAAATGGGGATCATATTTATTCGCTCACAGGCTTGCTGTAGAACAGAGTCACCATCCTCACAGAATTCAGGATGCCCCAAGTGCAAACCTAGAACGAAGAGTCAGCAACACCCCACATGGCCAAGAACGAGAAACTGCCCTTTGAAAGGAGCGTATACAACAGAACTGTGAGTCCCAGGAGGGCGAAGAGGAAAGCTGTCCTTGCAGTTAATTTAAGAGTTTAAGTGCAAATCTGCCTTCAGAAAGTAGAGGCATAACACCGAGACCAAGCAATCATGTGGCAACACTGAGACCGTGGGACCCTTGGGATGAGCAGTTTCTGATGCTGTGGGAACCACCTGTCTCCACCCCGGCCTCTGGTGACGATTACAGACGACCATGTGTGCAGGGATGAGGGCTCCAGGCCTGTGGTGGTGGGGTTAGGGGACAGAAGACCTCCTCCCATAAAGTCTCTCCCAGCCTGCGCAGCATGCGCCCGCTGATGGCGTCACCAGGTGATGTCACCTAGAGGGGCCTCTTAGGCCGTTTCCCTGAAGAGGGGCACATGCCCAACTCAGAGGTGAGGAGATACAGGCTTGGGGGCCACATGACTCCCTGTAGCCCCTACAGCGCAGCCGGAGCTGAAGCTGCAGGTCTGTCTGGCTGTCGTGGAGCCTGGACAGTGTGGTGGCCCCAGAGCTCGTGGCGAGTGCCGGGTGCCTGAATCTGGGGAGCCACCTAGACTCACAGGCCTTCCCAGCTAGACTGCTCCCCTACTTCATCCCTCACCAAACCTGGGTCTGACCCTCATCCTCCCCACCAGACCCCAGGGGCCCAACCTCCCAAATGGTGACCTTTGACTGCATGCCTTCACCCTAACATTTCAGCCTCAGGACCTAATACTACCTTAACTCATGCGCGGGGCGGGGGAGAAGGGAGGGAAGCAGACTGCCTCAGGAAGCCCTATTGCAGGAATCTTCCTGCAACTGGCCTCTAATCTATACTAATAAAAGAGTAAGATGCTAATTAGATTGGGAGACCTTCTGAAGACCTTCTGGACGTCCTTCCAGACAAAGCCATGGTGGCAGGGCTGAGGCAGAGGTGGTTAGGGGCAATCAGGCCAGCAAGGGGTGCAGTTAGGGCGATCAGGCTGGCAGGTGGGGCCAGTTGGGGGTGATAATGCCAGCAGGGGAGGGAAGTTGGGGTGATCAGGCTGGCAGGGGAGGGCAGTTGAGGATGATCAGGCTGGCAGGCAGAGGCTGTTAGGGGCAATCAGGCAGGCAGGCTGATGAGCAGTTAGGAGCCAGTGGTCCCAGATTGGGAGAGGGATGTCCAACTGCCGGCAGTCGAACATCCCCCAAGGGGTCACAGATTGGAGAGGGTGCAGGCTGGGCTGAGGGAACCCCTCCCCCACCACCCCATGCATGAATTTCTTGCACTGGGCCACTAATTATAATAATAAAAGGCTAATATGCAAATGGTCATCACACTGTAATGACTAAACAGCAGGAGGCTGAGTGCGAGGCAGGAACAGATGGGCGGGGACTTATGCTGGCCCCGGGATGTTATGCTTCCTCCCAGCCTGGCGCTTGGCCAGGGATGTGAGGCTGCCTCCTTGCCCAGCACAGGGCTGGGGGATGTGAATAGCAATATTAAAATATTTCCTCTAATTAATTCCCTTTTAATGTATACGAATTTTGTGCTCTGGGCTATTAATTGACATATAATGTATAAGATTAAGGTGTATAACATAATTATTTGAAATGCTTATATATTGCAAAATGATGACCATAATAAGGTTAATTAACATATCTATCACCTCACACAGTCACCTGTTTTGTGGTGAGAAATTTAAACAAATCTTTAAAATTTATTTATTTATTTATTCATTTAAATTTTTATTTTTAATTTTTATTGTTCAGATTATTACAGATGTTCCTCTTTTCCCCCCTCATAGCTCCTTTCCATCCAGTTCCCACCCCACCCCAGGCCCTCATCCCTCCCCACTGTCCTCATCTATAGGTGTAAGCTCTTTGTCCAGTCTCTTCCCACACCCCCCACACCCCTCACGCCCCCTTCCCCTTGAGAATTGTCAGTCCGCTCCCTTTCCATGCCACTGATTCTATTACATTCACCAGTTTGTTCTGTTCATCAGATTTCTTTTATTCACTTGACTTTTAGATTCACTTGTTGATAGATATGTATTTGTTATCACTTTGTTGTTCATAATTTTTTTATCATTACTTTTTTCTTCTTCCTCTTCTTAAAGAATACCCTTCAGCGTTTCATATAATACTGGTTTGGTGGTAATGAACTCCTTTAGCTTCTTGTCTGTGAAGGTCTTTATCTGACCTTCAATTCTAAATGATAGCTTTGCTGGGTAGAGTAATCTTGGTTGTAGGTTCTTGCTGTTCATCACTTTGAATATTTCTTGCCACCCCCTTCTGGCCTGCATAGTTTCTGTTGAGAAATCAGCAGACAGTCATATGGGTACTCCCTTGTAGGTAACTAACTGTTTTTCTCTTGCTGCTTTTAAGATTCTCTCTTTGTCTTTTGCCCTTGCAGTTTAATTATCATGTGTCTTGGTGTAGTCCTCTTTGGATTGCTCTTGTTTGGGGTTCTCTGTGCTTCCTGGACTTGTAAGTCTATTTTTTTCACCAGGTAGGGAAGGTTTTCTGTCATTATTTCTTCAATAATGACAAGGTTTTCAATATCTTGCTCTCTCTCTTCTTCTGGCACCCCCATAATTTGGATGTTAGTACGCTTGAAGTTGTCCCAGAGGCTCCTTACACTATCTTCATATTTTTGGCTTCTTTTTTTCTTTTTGCTCTTCTGGTTGGGAGTTTTTTGTCCCTTCATACTTCAAATCTTTGACTTGATTCTTGGGATCCTCTAGTCTACTGTTGAATCTCTACATATTATTCTTTTTAAAAAATATATATTTTATTGATTTTTTTTACAGAGAGGAAGGGAGAGAGATAGAGAGTTAGAAACATCGATGAGAGAGAAACATCAATCAGCCACCTCCTGCATGCCTCCCCACTGGGGATGTGCCCGCAACCCAGGTACATGTCCTTGACTGGAATCGAATGTGGGACCCCTCAGTCTGCAGGCTGATGCTCTATCCACTGAGCCAAACCGGTTTCGGCTGTATATTATTCTTTATTTCAGTCAGTGTATACTTAATTTCTGACTGGTCCTCTTCCATTTTTTTGGCATTCTCACTAAGATCCTTGAAGGTCTCACTAAGTTCCTCTGAGGTTTCTAGAAGGTTCTTGAATAACCTTATAACTGTGGTTTTGAACTCTATATCCAGTATTTTGCTTTCACCCATTTCTTTCATTTGTGACATGTTTCTTTGTCTATGCATTTTGGCTGCTTCCCTCTGTTTGCTTTTTATGTATTGGGTAGCTGCTAAGTCTCCTTGAGTTGATAATGTGGCCTTGTGTGGTAGGTGTCCTATAGGGCCTAGTGGCTCAGCCTCCCCAGTTATCTGAGGTGGACACTCTTGGTGCACTCCTTTGTGGGCAGTGTGCAATCTTGTTGTAGTTAAGCCTTGATTGCTGTTGGTATCACTGGGAAGAATTGACCTCCAGGCCAATTAGCTGTGAGGACCATCTATGTCTACAATGGAAGAGCTGCTGTGCAGGAGACACCCTTATGGGGCAGGAGTTGCTGAAGTGGGGCTTTGGTGCTCACTGAGTCTGCCCCTGGGGGATGTCCGACTTATGGATACCACTGGGTACACTGGATCTTGGATTTCCAAAAAGGTGCAAAGTCATCCACTGCCTGGGGTCGCCCAGCAGGAGCTACAGAGAGATCTGCAGATTCTTCCTCTTTGTATTGGGTTTGGAAGTGCCCAGACGAGGCCCAACTGTGTAGCAAGGCAGACTGCTGCTGCTGCTGGATTGATTGCTTTGGGGTTCCCTGACCCAGCTGCTGCCTGTTTGATAGGTTTTAGGTTGAGAAAGGACAGGCCATTCATATGCAAAAGCCTCTGCACACAGCTTGGGTGGGGTGAGGTCTCAGGGAATCACCAGGGTGGAGCAAGCAGCAATGGCTATCAGTCAGCCCTGCATTGGAGACTTCCCCTCGCAGGAACAATGACCACTGCATGTACCTCCATCTGAAAGAAAGCCATCCTCCCATTCCTGTCCTGATGCCAGAAAGTCCAGTTTCTCCCTGTATGTGT
The DNA here is from genome assembly GCA_026230045.1 of Corynorhinus townsendii. Taxonomy (NCBI): domain Eukaryota; kingdom Metazoa; phylum Chordata; class Mammalia; order Chiroptera; family Vespertilionidae; genus Corynorhinus; species Corynorhinus townsendii. Next base: position 134,370,238 of record JAPDVU010000002.1, on the reverse strand, counting down.
CTGAGTCCCCCTGAGTCTCGCCTGGAACTGGAGTTTGGAGCAAGCGGGAGTTTGTATCTCCCTCCCAATTAAAAAAGCAACACACCCAGGTGCCAGCCCATTCTGCACCTCCGCACCTCCTACCAGTCTCAATTAGCTTTCTTCTTTACCTCTTTAGTTGTAAAACTTCCACTCAGCCAGCTTTCCCATGGTTCTGGATGGTAGTTGTTCTGTCTTTTAGTTGTAATTTTGATGTGGTTGTGAGAGGCAGCAAGTACATGTGTTTACCTCTGCTGCCATCTTGGTTCCTCTCTTTAAAAAAATCTTTATTGTTGAACGTATTACCCCTTTTTTCTCCCACTGACCCCTTATTTCCCACCCCCACCTCCTATCTCAGGCCTTCAACACCCTATTGCCTGTGTCCATGGATTATATGTATATGTATACAAGTTCTTTGGTTGCTCTCTTCCCACCCACCCACCCACTCTACCTCCCCTCTGAGATTCAACATTGTGCTCCCTGCTTCTATGTCTCTGGATCTATTTTGTTCATCAGTTTGTTTTGTTCATTAGATTCCACATATGAGTGAGATCATGTGATACTCATCTTTCTCTGACTGGCTTATTTTGCTTAGCATAATACTCTCCAGTTCCCTCTATGCTGTCTCAAAAGATAAGAGATCCTTCTTTTTTTACTGTTGCATAGTACTCCACTGTGTGGATGTACCACAGCTTTTTTATCCACTTACCTGCTGATGGGCACTTGGGCTGTTTCCAGATCTTAGCTATTGTAAATTGTGCTGCTATGAAGATAGAGGTGTATATTTTCTTTCTGATTGGTGTTTTGGGTTTCTTAGGATATATTCCTAGAAGTGGGATAATTAGGTCAAATGACAGCTCCATATTTAATATTTTGAGTAAACTCCATATTGTTTTCCATGATGTCTGCACCAGTCTGAATTCCCACCAGCAGTGTACTAGGGTTCCCTTTTCTCCACATCCTCTCCAGAACTTGTCATTTGTTGATTTGTTGATGATAGCCATTCTGACAGATGTGAGGTGATACCTCATTGTTGTTTTAACTTGGATCTCACTGATGATTATTGGCTTTGAGCATTTTTTTTCATATGTCTCTTGGACCTCTGTATATCTACTTTGGAGAAGTATCTATTCAGGTCCTTTGCCCATTTTTTAATTGGATTGTTTGTGTTCCCTTTGTTAAGTTGTAGTTCCTTATGTATTTTGGATATGAACTCTTTATCAGATGTATCATTGCCAAATATGTTCTCCCATTCAGTGGGCTCCCTTTTCATTTTGTTGACAGTTTCTTTTGCTGTGCAAAAATTTTATTTTGATGTAGTCCTATTTGTTTATTTTCTCTTGAGTTTCCCTTGTCCTCAGATATGTATCCCCAAACATATTGCTATGAGAGATGTCTGAGATTTTGCAGACTCTTGTTTCTTCTTGCATTTTTATAGTTTCATGGCTTAAATTTAAGTGCTTTATTCATTTTGAGTTTATTCTTATGTATGGTGTAAGTTGGTAGTCTAATTTCATTTTTTGCATGTACCGGTCCAATTTTCTCAACACCATTTATTGAAGAGACTATCTTGAATCCATTGTATGCTCTTGCCTCCTTTGTCAAATATTAATTGAGTGTAATGGTTTGGGTCAATTTCTGGGTTCTCATTTCTGTTCCATTCACCTATATACCTGATCTTATGCCACTACCAGGCTGTTTTGATTACAGTGGATTTGTAGTATAACTTGATATCTGGTATCGTGATTCCTCCAACTTTATTCTTCTTTCTCAAGATTGCTGAAGCTATTCAGGGTCTTTTATGGTTCTATATTCATTTTTGGACAGTTTGTTCTAGGTCTGTGAAATATGCCATTGGTATTTTAATAGGGATTGTCTTAAATCTATAGATTACTTTGGGTAGTATTGACGTTTTAATGATGTTAATTCTACTAATCCATGAACACAGTATATTCTTCCACTTATTCATATCTTCTATTTTTTTTTTCAATCTCCTATAGTTTTTTGAGTACAAGTCTTTTACTCCCTTGGCTATGTTTATTGCTAAGTATCTTAATTTTTATATGTTACAGTGGTAAATGGGATTGTTTGTATAGTTTCACTTTCAGAGAATTCATTAATGGTGTATAAAAATGCCATTGATATCTGAGTGTTACTTTTGTATCCTGCTACATAGCCGAATTCCTTTATTTTTTATTATTTTTATTTTTCATTTAGTTAAATTGATTGAGGTGACATTGATCAACATGAACATGTAGGTTTTAGATGTGCGTTTCTATGTTACAAGATCTGTAATTTGAACCGTGTGCCCACCCCTTATGTCAAATCTTCTCCTGTCACTTTATATTATGACCCTCTTATCTCCTGACCCCCTTCCCTCTGGCATCCACATGCTGTTGTTTCTGTTTGAGTTTCAGTTTTATATCCCACATATGAGTGAAATCATATGGTTATTAGCTTTTTATGACTGACTTATTTCACTTAGCATAATGTTCTCAAGGTCCATCTATGTTGTTGCAAATGGCGCTATTTCATCCTTTCTTATGACTGAGTAGTATTCCATGTGTATATGTACCACGTCTTCTTTATCCAGTCCTCTATCACAGGACACTCTGGTTGTTTCCATGTCTTGGCCACCATGAATAATGCTGCAATGAACATAGGTGTGCATATATGTTTGCAAATACATACATGATTTCATGGTTTTCAGGTATATATACAGAAGTGGGATTGCTGGTTTGTATGGTAGCTCTATTCTTAATTTTTTGAGGAATTGCCAGATTGTTTTCCATAGTGGCTGTACAAGTCTATATTTACACCATCAGTGAATGAGGGTTCCCTTTTTCCCACAGCCTCTCCAACACTTGTTGTTGCTTGTTGATGATGGCCGCTCTTACAGATGTAAAGTGGTGTCTCATTGTAGTTTTGATTTGCATTTCCCTAATTGTCAGTAAGGTTGAACATATTTTCATATATCTATTGGCTGTTCATATGTCTTCTTGGGAGAGGTATATTTTCAGGTCCTCTGCCCACTTTTTGATTGTGTTGTTTGTTCATTTGGTGTTGAGATTTTTAAAATATATTTTGAAATTAAATCTTTGTCAGAGCTACTGTTTGCTAATACCATATCCCATCTGGTTGGCTGCCTCTTTGTTTTGTTGTCAGTTTGTTTTCCTATGCAGAAGCTTTTTAGTTTGATATAGTCCCATTCATTTATTTTTGCCTTTACTTCCCTTCCCTTGGGGTCAAGTTCATAAAATGTTCTCTATGACTCAGATCCATAAATTTGGTACCTATATGTTCTTCTATTGTATTGGTTATTATAGCTATGTAGTATAATTTGAAGTCAGGTAGTGTGATAACTCCAGTTTTGTTCTTTTTTTCTCAGAATTGCTTTGGCTATTCGGGGTCTTTTGTGGTTCCATACTGATCTAATGATTTCTTGTTCTATTTGTTTACAAAATGACATCGGGATTTTGATGGATATTGCATTAAATCTGCATATTGCTTTGGGTAATATGGCCATTTTAAATATATTGATTCTTCCAATCCATGAACATGGGATATTTTTACACTTTTGTGGTGTGTGTTTTTCCCCCAGTCTCTTTTAGTAATGTTTTATAATTTTCAGTATATAGGTCTTTCATGTTCTTTGTTAAGTTTATTCCTAGGTACTTTTTTCTTTTGGTTGCAATTGTAAAAGGAATTGTTTTTTCCATTTCTTTTTTCTAAAGTTTTGTTGTTTGTATACAGGAAGGAAATAGATATTTGCACATTGACTTTGTGTCCTGCAACTTGACTATATTTGTTTATTGTTTCTAATAGTGTTTTGGTGGATCCTTTAGGTTTCTTTTAAAAAATCTTTATTGTTGAGAGTATTACATTTGTCCCCCGTTTTCCCCCCATTTCCCCCTTCTGCAAGGTTCCCACTCCACCCCAGGCCTTCACCACCCTACTGTCTGTGTCCATAGGTAATGCATATATGCATATAAGAGCTTTGGTTAACTTCTTCATCCCCCCTCCCATTTCCTCTGAGATTTGTCAGTCTGTTCCATGTTTTCATGCCTCTGCTTCTATTTTATACATCAGTTTATTTTGTCATTAGATTTCTTGTTTGCTTATTTTGTTTTCTAGATACGCTTGTTGATATATATGTATTCATTGCCATTTTATTGTTCATATTTCTCCTCCTCCTCCTCCTTTGAATATCTTTCAAGATTTCATGTAATACTGGTTTGGCGGTAATGAGCTCCTTTAGCTTTTTTATTGTCTGTGAAGTTTTTTATCTGACCTTCAACTGTAAATGATAGCTTTGCTGGGTAGAGTAATCTTGGTTATAGGTCCTTGCTGTTCATATTTTGAATATTTCTTGCCACTCCCTTCTGGCCTGCAAAGTATCTGTTGAGAAATTAGCTGGCGCTCTCCTGTAGGTAACAGCTTTTTTCTCGCTGCTTTTAAAATTCTTTGTCTTTAACCCTTGGCATTTTAATTATGATGTGTATTGCTGTGTAACTTTTTGGGTTCTTCTTGTTTGGGACTCTCTATGTTTCCTGGACTTATGAGTCTATTTCTTTCGACTGGTAGGGGAAGTTTGCTGTCATTATTTCCTCAAACAGGTTTTCAATATCTTGCTCTCACTCTTCTCCTTCTGGCACCCCCATAATGCAAATGTTGGTAGTTTTCAAGTTGTTCCAGGGGCTTCTAACACTGTCTTCATATTTTTATATATTTTTTTCTCTTCTAATTGGGTGTTTTTTGGTTCTTCATATTCCAAGTCAATATGATTCTTGAAATCCTCTACCCTACTATTGACTCCCTGTAAATTATTTTTTATTACAGTTAATGTTAGCTTAATTTCTGACTGGTCCTTTTTCATGTAGTTGACATTCTCACTACTGTCCCTGAAATTCTCACTAAGACCCTTGAAATTCATACTAAGATCTTTGAAAGTCTCACTAAGTCCCTTGAATCTCCATTAAGATCCTTGAGCAACCAAATAACCATTGTTTCAAACTCTGTATCTAATAGTTTGCTTGCTTCCATTTCATTTAGTTTTTTTTTTTTTTCTTTCTGGAGATTTCTTCTGTTCTTTCATTTGTGACATGTTTCTTTGTTTCTACATTTTGGCTGACTCCTTGTATTTGTTTCTATGTATTAGGTAGAGCTGCAATGTCTCCTAGAATTTGTGGAGTAGCCTGTGTAGTAGATGTCCTGTAGGGCCTAGTAGGTCAGCCTTTCCAGTATCCTGAGCTGGGCATGCTAGGTGCACTCCTGTATAGGCTGTGTGCACAGTTTTGTTGTAGTTGAGCCTTGATTGCTGTTGGTATCACAGGGTATCACTAGGAGGAATTGGCCTCCAGGCTAAATGGCTATGAATATCAGCTGCAACTATACCCCTATAGAGCAGGACTTGCTTCAGTGGAACTTTGGTGTTCACTGAGTCTGTCCCTTGAATGTGTCACTTGTGAATGTGTAGAGTTGTAATCTGGTATGATCTGAAGCTGTCCACCAGGTGCACTAGCTCTGAGGCATCCCAGGAGGTGCAAAGTGAGCCACTACTTGGGGCCACCTGACAGGAGCTACCAAGTGATCTGCAGATGGCTGCTATTTGTATTGGGATTGGAAGCACCCAGATGAGACCCTCGTGCCAATGCTCGGTCTTGGGCCTCTTATTGAAAGGTATGGGGCATGGTGCTGCTAGCTGCTAGCTGCTGCCTATTTAAATGATTTTAGAAAGGTCTGAAGTCTGAGCCAGCACACGCCATTCTTATGGAAAAGCTGCTGCAAACAGCTTGGGTGGGGCTGAAAGTTGGATAGGGTGGGGTCTCAGGGAATCATGAGGGTGGAGCAAGAAGTGTGAGCCATGCTGATGGGGGAGGTCCCAGCACAGGAACAATGACCTCTGCAAGCTCCTCTGTCTGGGAGCAAGCCACCCCTAGTTTCTGCCCCAATGCCAGACAATCCAGTTCCTCCCAGTAGGTCTCTGGTTCCCCCAATGCCACTGGAGCTCAGAGGGATCAAGTCTGAGTAAGTCTTTGTGCTGGCCCTTTAAGAGGGACTGAGTAGGTCTCTAGCAGCCTCCCTGTCACTCAGGTACAATCTCTGCTGGTTTTTACAGCCCAGAGTTATGGGGACTTCTCTTCCCAGCTCTGGAACCCTGGGATAGGGGTCTGGTGTGGGGCTGGGACCCCTTATTTCTCAAAGGTGGCCTCTGCAGTAGAGATATACCTCCAATAAAAAACACACCACACTTGGGTGTGGGATCAGCCCTTTCGGTGCCTCCACCTCTCTTATCAGTCTCAATGTACTTCCTTATTTAATTCTGTAGTTGTTGGACTTCCATTCAGCCAGCTTTCAGGTGGTTCTGAACGGTATTTGTTCTGTATTTTAGTTATAATTTTGAATGGTTGTAGGAGGCAGTGAGAACCAGCTTTTATCCATGCCACCATCATGGTTCTTTTTAGGATTTTTTATATATAGAATCATGGTGTCCACAAAAAATGAAAGTTTTACTTCTTCCTTCCCTATTTGGATGCCTTTCTTTTGTCTTATTGCTCTGGCTAGGACTTCCAGCATTATGTTGAACAAGAGTGGTGAGAGTGGACATCCTTATCTTGTTCCTGATCTTAGAAGAAAAACTTTCAATTTTTCATCATTGAGTATGATATTAGCTGAGGGTTTATCGTATATGGCCTTTATTATGTTGAGGTACTTTCCTTCTATTCCTATTTTATTGAGTTATTTTAATCATAAAAAGATGTTGTATCTTATCAAATGTTTTTTCTGCATCTCTTGATAAGATAGTATGATTTTTATCCTTCCTTTTGTTAATGTGGTATATTACATTGATTGGTTAGCATATGTTGAACTATCCTTGTGCCCCTGGGATGAACCCCACTTGATTGTGATGTGTTCTTTTTTGATGTACTGTTGTATTCTATATGCTAGTATTATGCTTAGGATTTTTGCATCTGTTTTCATCTGAGATACTGGTCTGTAGTTTTCCTTTTTTGTGTGTTTTCTTTCCTGGGTTTTGGTATCAGGGTTATATTGGCCTCATAGAATGTGTTAGGAAGTATTGCCTCGTCTTCAAATTTTTGGAAGAGTTTGAGAAGGATAGGTTTGAAATCTCTGAATATTTGGTAGAATTCACTGGTGAAGCCATCTGCTCCTAGACTTTTATTTTTGGGGACATTTTGATGGTTATTTTAAGTTCCTCACTACTGATCAGTCTATTTAGATTTCAAATTCTTAATGATTTAGTCTAAGCAGGTTATATGTTTCTAGGAACTTATCCATTTCTTCTAGGTTTTTGAATTTGGTGGCATATACTCTTTCATAATATTCTAGTATGATTTTTTGTATAGCTATGATGTATGTAGTGACTTCTCCTCTCTAATTTCTGGTTTTGTTTATATGGATCTTTTCCATTTTTCCTTAGTGAGTCTAGCCAGGGGTTTTTAAATCGTATTACTCTTTCCAAAGAATCAGATCTTTGTTTTATTAATTTTTTGTATAATCTTTTTGTGTTCTATTTAATTCAATTCTGCTCTAATTTTATTATTTCCTTTCTTCTGGTGACTTTGGGTTGCTTTTGTTTTTCTTTTTCTAGTCTAGTTCTTTAAGATATGATGTTAGGTTGTTTACTTGAGATTTCTCTTGTTTCTTGAGTCAGGCCTATAATGATACAAAATTCACTCTTCTTACTGCTTTCCCTGCATCCTAGAAGTTCTGATATGTTGCATTTTAATTCTTATTTGTCTTTATATATCTTTTGTGTGTTTTTTTTTTGACCCAGTAATTTTTTAGTAGTATGTTGTTTAATCTCTATAAATTTGTGGATCTCTTTACTTCCTTTCTGCACTTGATTTCTAATTTCAAGGCATCATGGTTGGATAATATGCTTGGTATAATTTGAATCTTCTTGAATTTGTTGATGCTAGTTTTGTAACCCAATATATAGTCTATCCTTAAGAATGTTCCAGGTGCCCTGGAAAAGAATGTATAATCTGATGTTATGGGATGAAAGGTTCTGTAAATGTCAATTATGTCCATTTGGTCTAGTGTTTCATTTAAGGCTGGTATTTCTTTATATAATTTTTGTTTGGGTCATCTGTCTAGAGCTGTCAATGAACTATTAAGTTTGCCAGTGATGATTGTGTTTTGATCTGTTTCTCCCTTTAGTTCTGTGAGTAGTTTCATATATTTTGGTGCTCCTTGGTTGGGTGCATATATATTAAAAGTGGTATGTTTTCTTGATGTAGTATTCCCTTTTTCATTATAAAGTATTCATCTTTGTCTCTTGTTAACTTAAAGTCTATTTTTTCAGATACAACAATGGCCATACCTGCTTTTTTTGTGGATGTTATTTGCTTGGAGAATCATATTCCATCTTTTCCCTGGCTATTTTGAGAATTTTTTTTACATAGAATCTACCTTTGTCTTTTCAGCTTAGATATGTCTCTTATAGGCAGCAAATGGTTGGGTTTTGTTTCTTGATCCATTCTTCTACCTTCTGCCTCATTATTGGTGAATTAATACCATTTACATTTAGGGTAATTATTGATGTATGAGGATTTCCTATACATTTCCCATTTTATCTTTTGTTTTCTGGTATCTCTGTGTCTCCATTAGTTCTTTTCCTTTGTGTTTCTGTTTGTTGTTTTTGTTTGGTGGTATGCCATACTTCTTCCCACTGTTTCCTCTTTCTTTAAGCTATGTGTCCTGGCTTGGGGTTTGTGTATGCAGTTACCATTAGGTTTATAAAAAATAAACTTTCATATATACCATAGTTTTTTTCTTTAGTGCGGCTGGTCTTTATCCTTCTTTGCCAGTCCAGACCTTTACCACCTCCTCTTTTATGTTTTTGTTGTCACAAATTATCCCTATTTATACTGTAAGTTTTTTGATGATCTTATTCATAGTGTTATGTTCTCAGGTAGAGTAACTTCCTTGAGAATTTTTTGCAATGGAGGTTTTCTCGTGATAAAATCCCTGAGCTTTGGTATGTCTGGGAACATCTTTAGTTCCCCTTCATATTTAAAGGATAATTTTGCTTGATATATGATTTTGCTTTCAGACATTTGAATATTTGGTTCCATTCTCTCCTGGCTTGTAGAGTTTTTGCTGAGAAGTTATATGAAATTCTGATGGATTTTCCTTTGTAGGTCACTTCCTTCTTTTCCCTGGCTATTTTGAGAATTTTTTTCTTCATTATCAATTTTTGACAGCTTAAATGCCAAGTGCCTTGGAGAGGGCTTCCTTGGATTGAGGTAACTACATGGTCTGTTTGCTTCTTGGATTCAAGGATTTAGTTCTTTCCATCAGTTTGGGAAGTTCTTATCCAGTATTTATTTGAATACACTCTCCAATCCATGCTTCCTCTCCTCCTCCTCTGGTATCCTATAATTCTAATATTGCTTTTCCTAATGGAGTCAGATAGTTCTTATAGAGCTCTATTATTTTTTTCCTTATGATCAGATCTCTCTCATCTTCTCTCTGTGTCATTTCTAGATTCCTATCTTCAATATCACTAATTCTTTCCTCTATCTGGTTGGCTCTGTTTTCTATGCTATGAAGTTCATTCTTAATCGTCTTAATTACATGCTTCATTTCCAGGATTTTGATTGGTTCTTTTATAAAGTTTCAATGTCTGTGGTAAAGTACTCATTTTGTTCATTTATTTGTTTTCTGAGTGCATTGAATTGCATGTCTGTATTTTCTTATATCTTGAGTATTTTCAGAAATACAATCTTGAAATCTCTGTAATTTATATCATATACTAGAGGCCCATTGCAGGAAGATTCCTGCAAGAATAGGGGCTTCCTGCAGCTGGGCTCCCTTCTCCACTGCCTCACTCCCTCCCTTCTCTGCTGCTTTGCTCCCTTCTGCAGCACTTGGCTTCCTTATACGCTGTTTTTGTGCCTGAATATGCAAATTAACCCAACATCTTTGTTGGGTTAATTTGCGTACTCGCTCCTGATTGGCTGGTGGGTGTAGCGGAGAAACAGTCAATTTGCATGTTTCTCTTTTATTAGTGTAAATGTCCATGTGTTCTGGCTTACATTCTGGGGATTTTTCACTTTCTTTCTGATCATTCTCATTACACTGGTTATTCATGGTATTTGCTATTCTCCTTTGCCAAGGCATTTGTATCTATTTATATTAATGAAGATGTGTTTCTACTATTTTCCAGTAGATGTTGCTGAATTGCATTATATATTTTTTTACCTCTGTGATTTCCCAGTCTTTCTTCCATGGCTTCTGTAAGAGAGTACAGCCATATAGTGGTTGTTTTTTTTTTTGTCCCCACTGTAATAGAGACCCTTGACCTCCATGGGATCCTACCCCTAGCACCCCTTGGGAATCAGTCACAGAGGGAAACAGTGGTTCTACTGCAATAGTTCCTGGTTTACAGTTAATATGCTCCTGGATACAACTCCAAGGGCAACAGGAGGTGAGTTTTGGGAGTCCAAGCAGTGGCAGGACTGTGTGGTTCAGTTTCTCTGTCTGAAATACTATCACCCTGCCTCACAGTTGAGAGCCCCATGGCAGAATCCCATGCTCTGTCAGGCATTTGCTGACTGAGACACTGTTTGCTCCCTAGCTGCTCACCTTGCTAGGGTGCCCCCCGCCCCTTAGTATTCTGTTTCTTTGGGTTGAAGGAAGTGCTTGCTACTGCTGACTTCCTTCCTCTCCCAGCCTGACTGTGAGCTTCCAGCTGCAGGGCTGTGTCTACAAGCCATCTGCACTTTCCTCCCTTCTCATCTCCCCATTTATTCCCAGTTGCCCAACTTTAGATTTTCCAATAAGCAGGTCCCTTAGACATGAGCCTGTGTTGTGCAGGGATTTCTTTGTTGAATTATAGTTGGTTAACTTGTTGATATTTTAGGAGGCTGGGCCAAGAATTCTCTCACAGTGCCATTCCTCTGATGTCACTTTTGCCCCTATTTCTTTAGTAGTGGCCTTTTAATAGTTTGTGCCTGAATATTTTCTTGCCCCCGTCCTAGGGATAGAGGTTATTTTTATGCTCTTTTCTTTCAGTCACAATTGCTCTTAACCTGTGCCTGGGGGCAACCTGGTTTACTGCCCTTCCCAGAAAATTAAGGCTTTTGTTCCCAAGAGGAAATAAAAGTAGACTATTCAGGTGGGGCTTTCTGCTATTCTGCAGTGGTTTCCATTCCACCACAAGGGAAGCTTTCCCTGGATCAGCATTTCTGAATAGCATCTCTATTGACATTTGGATTGAAGAATTCTTTGTTGTTAGATACTAGTTTATTTATTGCAGAATGTTTAGCAACACTCCTGGTCTCTAATCATTGAATACTAGCAGCATCCACACAGGAATGACAATCAATAATGTCTCCAGACTTTGCCAGATATCCTTTTGGAGGCTCCCCATTTAGAAAGAATCACTGCTATGAATTCTCAACTTGCTCCTGGACCCAACTAAGAACCCAGGAGAAAAGCCTATGAGTGGTTGCGAGTTCCCCTTGTGTTTGAAGATCCCCACAAACTGTATGTTCTCATGTGAGGCCACTTTCAGATTTTAGAAATTTGTTAAGAGTTTTTTTTAATCTTCACCTGAGGATATGTTTTCATTGATTTTTATTTTTATTATTTTTATTTTACTTATTTATTTTATTGTTTTAAGTATTACAAATAGTAGTAGATATGTCTCCTTTTTTTCCCCCCATTGACCTCTCCCCAACCTCTCCTACCCCCCAGTACATGCCTTCACCTGCCCGACCTCCCTCCCCCCCCCCCGCCCAGTGTCTTGTATCCACTGGTTGTGCTTATATGCATGCGTACAAGTCCTTCGGTTGGTCTCTTACAGCCCCCCTCGCCCAACCTCCCCTGTCTTCCTGATGTAGTTTGACAGTCTGTTCAATGCTTCTTTGCCTCTGTATCTTTTTCCCACCATTTCTTTTCTTTAAAAAGTTTTGCCTTTGCAGACTAGAAATAAACATATAATAACAAAACAAAACAAAACAAAACAAAAAAATGATTGAGTCCCAATTTCAATGTCCAACAGTTCCTTATGTGTACATGTCAGCAATGATATCTGGATGGTGGGCACATGGTGGCAATGCAGGTCCGACCCCCTCTGGTTTGGTCCTAGGCAACCTGCAGTGGTGCACAGCTGCTGACTGCTAGCATGGCAAGGCGTTGTCAGCGTCTTCCATCTCTAGACTGTTTTTCCTCTTGTCTTCGGGGTTGGAGCAGACCTGTCAATTCCTCTCTGTTGCAGGAATCCACCTGGTCTTGGGGTTGTTTTCTGAAAATATACAAACATATTCTCGACCACAAGTTAATAAAGGAATCTTTTCTATATAATTGATTTGGGATCCTTTTTATTTTTGCCCAAACGATTTTCCTTTGTCTTATTTAGATGCCATGTGTGTTTTTCATGGCCGTCTTGCTGTTAGTATTACAAATGAAAATTAATTTTGTAAAGTAAAAATTTTCTAGATGTAATTTACTTATAGGATATTTTTCCTTGCATGATATTGCCCTACTATCCCACCCCCCCTTTTTTTTAATTAATGGAGGTTTTTGTAAATTTTATAATGCAGTCTTGATAACTTTAAATTTAAATTTTTTCCCCCAAACATATGACTGCTTTAGGTTCATTGCATATTCAGGAATTTTACCATGAGATGAACTACCAATAGAAATTTTAGTTATTACTTTAAGAACAGCTTTTTGTCCAGTACAATTAAATTTACTTCAATATTCACTTATTTCAATTAGCCTATTTAAATTAATCTGAAAACTTGATTACTATTTTACTGTCAAATTTAATACTCTACCAATAATCTTAGTTTACCCTGTAAATATTAGTGGGAAGGATTATTTGCATTCTTGAGTGGGCCCTGAGCATTCCTGATGCTAGGCTGAATTTAGATATAGGGCAGCTGCTGTCAGCCCATTGATTTTTATATGTACTAGTAGAGAGGAAGGGAGATGATAGATAGATAGATAGATAGATAGATAGATAGATAGATAGATAGATAGAAAAATAGAGATATAGAATTATGATGTGAGAGAGAAATATCAATCAGTTGCACCCTGACCATGAATCAAACCTGCAACCTATGCAAGTGTCCTGATCAGGAATTGAACCTGCAGCCTTTTGGTAAAAGGGATGATGCTCCAACCAACTGAGCCATCTGGCCAGAGCTTGTTAACAATTTTTATCTGAACTCTTCCTACTGGCAAATGCTTGCATTTGTCACTCCTTGGAAGCATCATTTTTTTCCCTAGGTTACACCCTTTGTCATGAGACAGGGGAACATCCAATTTTACTTCTCCTCTAGTAATAACTGCTCTTTAAATGATGTACCACTTGTGTCTATCAAACCACTTTTTTGATTCAACTGCATATTTACACAACATAATAAAGGGATTTGTATGGTATTTCACAATTGTACTGAGTCTTATTGTATTCTGAATATTTGAGCAGGAAGATACTTAATATGCAACTTACTGTGAAGGGAGAGAAATAGTCTTCCTTTTTGAAAGTTTTCTGAGCATATATTATGTTAATAGAGGCACCCTGTGCTTTTTGGCTCATATGTCTGCAAAATAAATATATGTTGACAATAACATCAGCAATTTTATTAATTGCAAACATCTTAAAGACAAATATTAACTATTAGATTAATGACAAATTCAAGGAAAAAAAGAAAATAGATTTTCACTCCACAAACATTCCCAGAAATATATATTTTTTGAATTAGTCTTTAGTCATGGGCTGTGGAAAAAGCAAGCAAGTGAAACTTCAATTTTTATTAATTGGCAAAAATTTTCTAATTTTGATTTTTTCTTTTAAATCATCTTACGTGTATTTCTTTTATTGTAGGAAGTAATCAATATATTTTAAAAATCTTTTACTTTACTCTTACAAAAAATTAAATGTTTTAAAAAGAACACTAGAAGGACTAAAATCTTTCATTTTCAACTTTGATAGATAGCCACATAAGAGCTCATGTGCACTTTGTGGAGTGACTCTTAAAAACTATGATGGATAGCTCTGAATAAAAAAAAAAGTGTCATGTGTATAATTTCTGCATGATGTACTTTGTTTTACTGTTAAATACTGATAACCACTTCAAAAAGGTTCATTCCAAGTTTAAAATTAAAAGCTCATTTGGTGTATGTTTATAATAACCTAATAAATACCAGTACTGTCACTTTTTAAAACTTTCTCATTTATTATCGTCATCTGCCTCAGACTATTCTAGTGTAGTATGTTTATCAACTGAAATAATATCAAATGAAAGAGCTTGCAGATTGAACTTGATAATTTATTGCATGACTCTACAGAGTTTTCAGAATGCTAAAGGCACATTTCCTTTTGTTAAAATTTGTGTATTCCATATCTTAGCTGGATAAAATTCTCAACATTTAATTTGCTTGGTCCTTAAGTGCACACATTTATTATTGACTTTATCAGATACTAGAGGCCCAGTTCACAAAATTTGTACACTGAGGGGGGTGGGCCTTCAGCTTGGCCTGTATCCTCTCGCAGTCTGGGACCCCTCGTTCCTTACCGCCCGCTTGCTTGCTGCTCCTGACCACTTGGCTCGTTACTCCTTAGCGCTGTGGTGGAGGCCGGAGAGGCTCCTGGCACCCTGCGCTTACCAGCCATGAGCCCAGATTCTGGCTGAGTGGTGCTCCCCCTGTGGGAGTGCACTGACCACCTGGGGGCAGCTCCTGCATTGAGCATCTGTCCCCTGGTGGTCAGTGCGCATCATAGCAACCGGTTGTCCTGGCCGTTCCACTGTAAGGGTCTCTTAGGCTTTTATTATATAGACTAGGGGCCCAGTGTATGAATTCATGCATCTTGAAAGGAACTGTGGACCATGAGGCTGTGGTGGACATAGGAGCAGGTCTCAGCCCATCCTCAGCACTCCCACCCAGCCCCTCCCATGACAGCCCCCAATCCCCTCTCTGTCTGCAGCCCTGCTCCTGCAGCCACCATTCCCATGCGCTGATGGTGCCGGCCGCGCTTGCACCCACTGATGGCACAGAGAAACTGGGGCAGGCTCCAGCAGCAGGTGTGAGCAGAGCTGGTGCTGTCACTGGGTGAGAGCAGCAGCTGCTGCCCCAATTGCTCCTCAGGAGCAGGGGGAGGTGCAAAAGCCCTCAGGGACGATCGGGGCTGGCAGCCGCTGCTCTCACCCACTGACAGCGCCAAGCAATTAGGACTGGCACCAGGTGCTGGCAGCAGGTGTGAGCGGGGCCATCACCGGCAGTGGGTGCGAGTGGCAGCTGTTGTCCCCAATCACCCCTTAGGAGTAGGGGGAGGTGGAGAAGCCCTGAGGGATGATCAGGGCTTCACCTTCTAGCAGCTGTTGCTTGGACCCGCTGATGGTGCTGAGTGATTGGGGCCAGGACCCGGAACCGGCAGCAGGTGTGAACACTGGGCAGGAACACAGCATGAAGGAGCAAAGAATTTTCAGTAAGCACCAGAGGCTTGCCCCAATGACAGCAACTGGCACCCCGCCTTGGTCTGGCATCCCCACTCATTTGCTCCACCATCCTGCCACAGCCGATGCCAGCCATGTTCCCCGCTATACCACTTGCCGTCGATACCCACCATGTTCTGTGTGCAGCCCCTTGTGGTCAGCACACATCATAGCAACTGGTTGTTCAGTAGTTTGGTTATTCTGCTGTTTGGTCTATTTGCATATTAGGGTTTTATATATATAGATTGTCAATTGGTGACATTTGCAAAACTGGATCCTAATTTTTTAAAAGGTAAATATAGTATGACTACCTAAAACATGCAAAAGCAAGTTTTCATCATAACTTTAATACAATTTAATTGGTCACATTTTTGGCATAAAAACAGAAAGTTTAAGCTATCAAGATCAAGTCTGAGGTGTTCCTAGAGATTACCTTTTTAAAACATTTTGTGACTATTCAGACTCAGTTTATTTGATGTTGGGCTAAATAAACAACAACAACAATAATAAAAACAAAACACCAAATCAAATTTTATTGACTCTATGCTTGGATTTTTTTTTGGTACCGTTTCATAGCATTACAGCAATAAGCTCTTCAACCCCAAAGTGCTTAACATGCATTATGGTTGGGCCAATTTATTCTAGTTTTCAAGTATTATTATTTTTTTTAGAGGAACTTGATTTAAATTTGTGCATTGCCAGGGGCAAGGAGCCAAGAACATGGATAGAGAGGTAAGATTGATACAACAGTAATCCCCTCTATGACTTTTTTCCTTTAAAAGCAGCCTTTTAAGCTTTATTTTTCATAATAATATCCATGGAGAGATAGTATAAAAGTGAGTAGAAATTTAGCCTCCTTTGTAGCACTCAAGGGTAAAGAGGATGATTAACGAGCATAGCAGACAATGTCATAGCAAGAGAGAGTCCATAGAACTTAAACAAAAGTGCATTCAGAATTTCCAAGGATTCCCAGGATCCATAGTAGGCCCTCATTGTGCCTGTCCACTGTTTCTATTTTTTTAGTAGATTTATAAACACAGCACCACATATTTTCATGTGGCTTATTGCCCAGGGCAGAATTAGATTTACTGCACTGAAACTGTGAAGCTTGTGAGTTTTGGGCAAGGGCTACAGTGAAGTAAGAAGTGTAATTGTTTTTGTGGAGTGACCGTGGGACCTCTGCTGTTCTGAATTACACATGGCTCAACCCTTTGACCTAACCAGATTCAGCAATGGCTGGCAGAACTCCGAAAACTGTGCTGAACGGGTCCATCACTGACAAACTGGAATGTTATCTGTCAGGCAAGATGTGGGCCAACAACCACATAAAACTATTGTAATTACTAGTGAGACCACGTTGTGACCACCTCAACTTCATTTACCCCGTCATCATATCATCATTATTTCAGCATGAAGCGCCAGGGTGGGAAAATTTTGGAAGCCAAATGTAGCATGGATATCTTTCATTAACAGACATTTTACTAAATTTTGGATCATCTTCAAGAATATTTTGCCAAATTATTCAAACATACTATGATTTTTAAAAAATACTTAAGGTTTGAGAAATGCTATAAGCTATAATTAAAGTTTTTCATCTCAATGCGTTTAATTTAAAGTCTTTACAAATAGATAATAGCCCACTGATATATTTCCTCAAAGGAATTAATGCTAAGGGATATGCAGAGAAATTCTCGTAAAGGTTAGAGAGAATTATATGTGCTGATAGTTTTGCATTTATGGAGAATTTATCTATATCTATGTATGATTTTAAAATCATCCACTTGGAATTTTATTTTCAATTCAGTTGATTAGATTTTAAATGGCAGTATAAGCAGAGAACTTTGGTTTACTTTCAGGCACTTGACATTATTTCCCAAACTAGTCATGTTTCTGAAACATGTCTGTAATTTTATACACACACACGTGCGCGCGCACCCACACACACACACACGCCCAATTTTACAAATTAAAGGCCTCTATAGGTATTTTACACTTATAACAAATGGGAAATAATTTAGCATTTACATTTTTCTTTCTCATCTGTGGCAACTTGAGTTTAATATTAGCTCTATTCTTAGTTACATGACATTTCAAATTTCTTTAAAGAATGAGCAACTTTAACTACATTTTAAAGACATTTTATTCTTTAACTCTAAGGACTCTAAAACATGAGCAGAGGTAGGTGTCTATGAGATCATTTACAAATGAAAAAGAAATTACTATAATACCCTATAAAGCTTCTCAAAAAAAACGGCATTTAACCCTACCTTTATTCTCATTAGCAGTAAAGAGTTTGCTCTCCCCATTATCTAACATGGAATGCTTAAAGCAGACAGGTGCAAATTGCAAGCTGTTTCACTCTGGCTGTTATCCCCTAAATCGACAAAGTAATAGACTGGGAGAACAAAAAAGGTTCCAGCTCAAGCTGCATAAATGCAGTCTTAACAAGGACACACCAGCTGGTTGGGAGAAGTCAATACAGCAAATACTAAATATTATCTTTATGCCACTTGCCAAGGAAAGCGGCTTCAATAATATCCCTACCTTTTATTATTGAAATAATGTTCTTTCAACATTATTTGGTTTTATTGTAAAGGCGACACTATGGCGGAAGCAATGGCAACAGAAGCCAACATACCTGTTCCTGTTTAGCATCATTACCCTCCTCTCAGCGATTCAGGCATGATTAGCTTCTTGGAGGTGGACCAGATTGACAGGATTTCTATCCAGGTCTTTTTTTTTTTTCTGGCTGACTCAAGTAAAGCCCCCAGAGCAGTGAAACAACAAAAAGAATAACCCACCACCCCTCCTTGTTAATGTATGAATCTGTTGAGCTAGTCTGCAGAAAAAGAACAGTTGTTCGTAATAGAAACACCTACATTTACTTCATGGAAGAGACATGCCATGCCAATATGTTTAGGAATCTAAGGTATGGGCTTCTGGAAAGGGATCCTAACTTGGTTATTCCAAAGTTGCTTCTCTGTGTGACTGTGCACTGAAACTGCTGTCTGGAAGAAGTAACTTTAACTCCGAGGCCACTGACTAGGTCCCACTGTGTGATCTTAACTGTGCACTCAAGGGGAGGGAGACAGCCCCTTGCTTACTCCTGGACAGAAGAAAACAGCTAGACACAAATGAGGGCTGACGGTTCATGAAGCACAATTGGTTGATCCCAGATGCAATCTGACTGCCCTGAACTGAGCGATGATCTGTGCAGTATGCAGAATTCACTTTCTTGCTGGTCTGTGCCCAACAGGCTCGGAGTAGGGCTGCCTGCGCCCCTGGCCATGGCTTTGAGTGCAAACAGAGCTGAACACTGTCTGTAGGACCCGATTTCTTCTGACAACAATCACATTCTTTTAAAAGCTTCATAGCTTTGCTTGTCATTGGTTATAAATGAATTTGTGGTGGTTGTTTGTGTTCCCTACTCTATCATAGATTTCTTTTCAAGTTGAGAGTGTAGGAATCAAAAGATATTTGTCGGTTTTTAACAAAAAGGAAAATATTGAAAACACTGTTGGTTCTTACAAATTTCAGGCTGTTTTAGTCTTTTCACTTTAAACCACAAAATATTACTTGTTTTCATCCACACTACATATTATAGATACATTTAATAGGGTAAGTTTACAAAAAAAAATCTGATTTATCACTATTTAAACACACGCACACACACACACACACACATAAGAAATGTGTTATCAGAAATTGCTCATTTAGGTTAGATTTAGGGTTAGATCATATTATATCAATTACATAGCAGTGTGAAGGGGACAGGCCAAAGAGTTTGCTCATAGCAATTTTAGTTAAGATTGTAAATATTTTGATTTTCTTCAGAAATAAGCATATATCAATGAGAAAGAGGGATATACTGTTGACTAAATTTTATTTCTTATTTAAAAGTTGAAGTACAATATAGGTATTTAATAAGTTAATGTAGATAAATTAAAAGTAATAACATCACTCAAACAAACTAACTTAAGTGGTAATGAATGAAGGAATCGATGTAAAATATGAGTGAAGGCTTATTTTGTATGAGCTAAAGAGATAAAATCCCATCAGGAAAGAAGGAATCTACTTGAAAAGTGGCTGGGGAGTAGGGGTGAGGTGTGGGGTGGGAGAGCAATTTACATGCTAAAAGATGTTCATGTGTGAAGGAGGGAAAGAGGGAGGAAATTGACAAAAGAGAAATCAGAAATCACTTCCAATTTACTCTTGAACATGTGTTAGTAGTAAAGAGGTCACAAAATATAAACCATCACTTGGCAATCTTCTCAAAGAATTGATCTCTAATGCATAAAATCAGACTTTGCTTTTCTTTTAAATATGTGAACTTGTGAAAATATCTTTGATACCTTTTTAACAATAGAGAGCAAGTACAAAATTTCATTTGAAGTCTTTATAAGGAAATGCAGTCTATTATAGGCCACATTCATCTATTTAAAAGCATGTTTAACTTGGTCTGAAAGGAGTGAAGTATCAAAATTACTGAACCATATCAAGAAAACCAGTATCTGCTGTTACCTCCGACGGAGCCTGTGACAGAAACAGTCACACTTCAACCTTTCTTAATGGAATTAAGGAACATTTAGTGCAGTTGTCAACTGCTGGTTTTAAAAGTTTACTGAGTTTTTAAGAATGTAGTTTAATCTTTTTGTATGAAAAATGGATAAAATATGCAAGTTAGTATAATTTATTCTCTATTGTTATTTAAGCATGTTTAGTGTGTGAGCATATAACTATGCATTTTAGTAATTTTTAGGATTTATTTTAGATTTTGAGACAACCTTCTATATTTTATTTGTATCTTTTAACTAGAGTGATCACACAGTATATATTGTAAAAATAAAATATCAGAATTCCTTAATTTTAAAATTATTGGCCTTTTCTTTAAATATCTGTTATGCATTTTCTTTAAGAGAAAAATTTAAATTTGAAAGTGTTTTTGTTTTTTGTTTTTATAATTTTTATCCATATAGGTTTCCTTTCTTCATCATCTTAGAAAAATTTAAATATCTCTTGAGTATACTTTTTCTTCAGTTTTGTTTATGGAGGTATGAAATAACTTTTTAACCTATTGTATGCTAAATGTTTACCTTGTGTTCCAAAGAAGAGCTTCTCAGAAAAAAACAGGCCCTGCATTTTGGTTGGATACATGGTCCATTTGCATGTAAATTTTAACATGCCCTTCTGATATGATGCTATTATGGACCCTATAATATTATGATTTAATTGCTTAATGATATGATAATAATGAAATACTTTTTTGAAAGAAGCCAGATTATTGTAAACATTTTAACTCAAAATGGGAATATTAAAAGCTTTAGGAAATCTATGAAATCAATGACATAGGGCTTTAAAGTGGACATGGCATTTTGTTATTCTGAATCCAGTCATCAGAAACTTCATTTAATGAGTTGTCTGATAGGGAACTATCTTAATATATGGCATGGTTTGCTTGTTCCTGCATTATTTGTCTTTCTTGCTTTTTTCCTCTTATTGTTAAACCTAAATTTTATAATTCAATCTGAATTTTGGCATTTCTACCACAGATATTTTTTAAATCTAGTCTGACAGTTACCAAGTACTCATTTGGAACTTTTAAGAGTCTGAGAACTCTAATAATATGTCTGGATATTCATTTTCATTTTTAACCATTTATTACACATTCTAATATTAATGACTTTTCTCGTCACATAATGAATTCTGCTTTTCGGTGATGTGGCATCTTATGAAATTTTTGTAAGTCCCATAAGAGCATGAAACCTTTGGCACTTCACATTATTTTGACTTTTACTGAAATTTAAGAAAATTGAATCATATTTATCCATGATTAGTTTTAAATAAATAATAACTTCACAGGCTGGAACCTTGCAGTTTAAAACAAATATGGATGCAAGCAAGAACAAAGGCTAAGCACATGCAGGTTTTCTACAAGATAATTCTGTTTTACCAAAATGAAGTAGCATTACAGCACAGTCCAAACGAATGCCACTCCTGTAGCACAAGTTTCTCAGGGCAAATTTTCCAGCATTGTTAATTCATTGAGGGCTCTTTGCATTAATTAAAAATGATAAAAACAAAGTATTTTAATGTGGTCTTCATTTGGCATTTGTATTAACTTTTATTATTCTATTTTATTTAATTCTTCCCACTTCTGTTGTTCAATTAGTATTTGACCCCTTTAGTAGAGATGTAAATTAAATGACATTTCAATGCCATCCCATATTTAAAATACTGTGTTAGTTGTGGATCATAAATGATGATCTTCATTCTTTAGCTAATTTATTCATTTAACAATTTCCCTCCAGAAGTTTCAGCAGAATGCTCTGAAGCAAACTAAGCAGAAGAAATCCAAGTCGGCTGAATTTCTGATGGGTGAGCCTTGCATGATGAGTTATTGCTCATAATTTGTGTAAGGATTAATTAACTAATTACAGACAAATGGCTGTGGGCGAAATTTTGCTCTTGCTTGTCAGGGTGCAATTTGTAATTATTTTAATCATTTATTCTTTTTTTAAGAGTTAATTTTAACCTAATTCTGTTTTGGTGACATTTGAGGATGATACACTTGAGTTTTTCTGCACAAGAATTATGAGAAAGAATTTTTTGCTTGTCACCGGAATGTATTTTGCTATAGTATGATCTTCTGACCTCCTTGTTTTGCTCTAGTTAAAGAAGACAGAGAAGCTATGGAAGGCATTGGAAACCTAGCTTTTAACATGAGCAGCCCTGATCTCTCAGCATATCAGACTTCAGAAAAGAAAGTTATTAGACATGACTTGCTGGATTGCACCCTTGCAGCTCACCAACAAAAATGCAGGCTGCTAGCCTCTGCTGAACTCAGAGGTGTGACTTCAGTCTTGATTATCTTCATGCTCTGTACATCTGTAGTCGGTGACATTTGCTCTGCTCCTAATCTAACCTGGGCATCCTGGAGCCAGCATCAAGCATTCCATTCCGAGGTGTCTGCATAGGCTTCCTTGGAGGCTCTGGATGTAATGTGGCCAGACACACTGAGAATCTGCTTTGCCATTGGTGTGCAGGCTGTCATTTCACATATGAAGGTTGCTGAGCAGTGGATCCACTCTTATCTCAGGGAGCTAAAGTGGAACAGGTTCAATCTCAGGACATATCACTCTGGGGCAGATAGGAGACTAAAGCTGCCACTATATTTGTAAATTGTCGCCACCCCACTTTGGGCTTCAGAGCTGGATGCTCCTATTCTTTACAGGAGAACACAGTTTCTTGATATGTTTAGACATCTGTCCCAAGAGTTTAAAAATAAATACAGAAAGTCCATTTTAGTATTTAGAATTTCTCTTCAGAAATTCACTTTAACTAATAGTTTCCTTGATTTTCTGTCATAGGACTATTTCCAATAGTGAACTGTATGAAGAATTTTACTTAAGTAAGGGGAATAGGACTTTGCATCAGGTTGATACAAGAAGAGGTAGACCGCTCTTCTTCCTAAGCCTTGACCTATTTGCTGCCATGAAGGAAAGATTATTCTGTACCCACAAAGAAAGAAGTCATTAAAACTTGCTGTCTTTGCTCTTATCTTCATCATTGAACAAGACAAAAGACATCAGAATTTAATGACCAGATAGCTTATTGAGAGGGAACTGTCTGAGCTAATGAGGCATGAGCTGGCACAGATGTGTTCTCTGCTGGTCCCACTTAGCAGCCTCGTCATGATTTCCACCTATACAGGACAGGCAGTCCAGATCCCACTAAGTTATCGTGATGCAGAGCATTTGTTTAGGAATTTTGATTTCTAAGGCTCAGGGGAAATTCTGCCAGCCTCTAGATTTCTGCATTCTACATGGTATTGTGCATGTCCAAATCAATGAATTTTGCTTGGCTTACTCTCCTTGCTTGTGTCTTTGTGTTTTTTCTCTAAGTCTGTATAAAGTGGCAGGATGTAGCACTATCAATAATAATAACAATTGCCATTATTGAATGCTTATTATCTTTTGGTCCCTTTACTAAGCATTTTCTGTTCATATTTCCTTAGAGTGGCATATTAGGATACTTATCCAGCTACTGCAGTAAAGGCCATGATAACAGAAGCTTAGACATGCTCTAGTACCTTTCTATTTTGTTGCCATGTAATCCCTAAGCCATAGTTCTCATCTGCATGGTCTCAGATAACTTGATGTCAGTTCAACGTTCCAAGCGCTGGGAGGGAATAAGACCACATACAGGTAGTTACACACATCATTTCTCTTTATATCTCTCTTGTTGGAAACTGGTCTCATGGCTACCTCCAGCTGCAAGAGCGGCTAGGAAATGCTATTCCCTGGAAAACGTTTCAAGCTGAAATTGGCAAGTTCTAGAAAGAAAGGATATATGTTGGAATCAACTAGCAGAATGTACACCAGGTATATTTTATCATTTCCTTGTTTTATAGGTGAGGAAATCAGGGTTGTAACTTGACTAAAGTAAGAAAGGGAATAAATGGTAGGATAAGGGACTTGGTAATACCAAGACTTATTTGATTTGGGCTTATGCATCCCATTCTTCTGCTATTTAGCTTTTCTCTTTTTTATGGGAAATATTACTAGATATATGGACAGTGCGTTGTGAGTGAATATCAGGATAACAGCTAGAGAGTTTACTGACATATTCAGAAGGGAGGATCTAGAGTTGGGTTAGCCATTCAAGATCAGCAACTTCTTAGGTTGGCAAAGAAAATACTGGCAAAGCAGGCTGATGCTCAGGAAGATGAATGGAGACTTAGGGCCCTATGGCATTCTGCTGGCTTCTTTTTCAATTCTGGATTCTGAAGATAAACTTCTGGTGGCATCAGCCCAAGGGTGTTTTTTAGATCTTTGATTCTTTTGGTGGGCAATTAGTCTTTCTATTGAGCTAGGGCATTTCAGTGTTAGATCCTGAGGAGAAAGATGTGTCCCTTAGCCCAAGTGAAGGATGGAAGAGGCCTGTTTTACAAATATATATTCAACAGAGGTGTTAGATTTCTTCAGTAAGAATTCATATTTTCTGTGGGCACAAAAGACTGGAAGCCTTTGTGAAATCTTAAATGTTAAGTGTATACACACACACACACACACACACACACAAACACACACACACACACACACTAATGGCCCAGTGCATAAAATCGTGCCTGGGGAGAGGGTGTCCCTCAGCATGGCCTGCACCCTCTCCAATCTGGGACCCCTTGGGGGATGTCCGAATACTGGTTTAGGCCTGATCCTGCTAAACTGGCAGCCGGATATCCCTCTCACAATCTGGGACTGCTGGCTTCTAACTGTAACTGCTCACCTGCCTGCCTGCCTGATTGCCCCTAACTGCTTCTGCCTGCCAGCCTGATCACCCCCTAACTGCTCCCTTGCCAGCCTGATTGATGCCTAACTGCTCCCTTGCTGGTCTGATCACCCCCAACTGCCCTCCCCTGCCATCCTGACTGTCCCAACTGCCCTCTTGGGCTGGCCAGATCACCCACAATTGCCATTCTCTGCCGCTACCTGCCTCTTCTGTGCAAGGCAGTGGAGATACCAGAAATGGCCTCCTCCATGCCATGTGGAGCCACAGGACCCCTAGGCCTCATGAGCAGAGCAGCCACCGGGCCCCACCTCCACTGTGTGTGGGACCGTCTTGTGGCGGCCATTTTTGTGGTGGCCATCTTGTGGCACCATCTCATTGTGGCCATCTGGTGGTGGCCATCTTTGTGGTGGCCATCTTGTGGCAGCCATCTTGTGACAACATTGTGCTCAAGGGCCACCTAGGCTTTTATTAGTATAGATTTTTATTGATTTCAGAGAGGAAGGGAGAGAGAGAGAGATTGAAACATCAAGGATGAGAGAGAATCATTGATTGGCCGCCTCCTGCATGCCCCCCCGTTGGGATCAAACCCACAACCCAGGCATATGCCCTTGACTGAAACCAGGACCCTTCAGTCCACAGGCTGACACTCTATTCACTAAGCCAAACTGGTTAGGACTTAAATGCTAAGTTTTTAATGAATATTCATAGGTGGAGTACGCTTAATGGCTTGGCTGTTAAACACCCAGTTAAATGAGTCATGCAGAACAATTACACTTTTGGTATATCAGGTATTGGTGACAGAGGGTAAGATTAGGTCTATGAAAAGATTAACATCTGTGATAAGTGTTAGGGTAGATATAAATATTGTGAGTGCTATCCAATAGAAATATAATGTGAGCCACATATATAACTTCAAATTTTCTAATAGCCTACATTAATAAAATCTTAAAAATCAAATGAATTGATTTTAATAATATATTATATTTAAACCAATATGTAAAAATAATATTCCAACTTATGACCAATGTAAAATTTTAGAGATATTTTACTTTTTTTTGGTATAAAATCTGAAATCTGTGTGTATTTTACAGTGACAACAAACCTTAAAAGTCCTCTTCAGGTATATGTAGCTGGTGGCTATGGTACTGTGCAATGCAGTTATAGATAATTAAACTTGGAAGTCCAGCCGTTCAAGTTTAGATGGTAGAATTTTAGGAATTCTTAGAGAAATATAACTTCCCAGCCCACAAAATGCTGCTTAACCAATATTGATGCACAATATAACACTTTCAACACTTACAACACTTTCAATTATACTTGTCATTTCTCATATAATATATCTGATATAAAAAGTCTGGATACAAAAGGTATTTCCTGGAGATAGGTTGAGTGAGTTCTTCAATGCACCAGGTATTAGTAACTTCTCAATGATTTTAAAGGCCTACTTCAGATGTCAGTTTTCTTGATGCTGGTTTGTACATATGAGTCTTTATAAGGAGAGTATAACTTCTTAGGTAAACTTATATGTATTTATTATTCTTACATGTCCCTAAAATTATAATTTGTGTTTCATTGTTGGTGTTTCTTAACCCTGGCTGTGTCTCAGAATGATCTGGAGCCATGACAGGGACCCTTTAGTAACAGAACATCTGGGAGGTACTAATTGTCATGAATGATCATTAGCTGGCCTGGTTCTGGAAAATGGGGAGAGAGAACATTTCATAATTCAAAAGTAGAGCAGAGTAGAAGGAACACACACAAAAAAGAAGCTTTGGATGAATAAGCCAGTAATGATTTATCATCCGGACAAAACCAGCCAGATACTGACATAGATAAGGGTTATACTATGCCTTTTCTGGAACATGAAATATATAGTTTCATCTCTACCCAAACCCAAAGGCTTGCTTGCCTTTGGGAGAGCCTCCAAAAACTTTTGAATAATTGCAAATGCGATGTACAACTTTATGGTCTGTATACAGGAAGTTTATTTGAAATCTGTGAATTTAGGAAGTGCTAGGTATTATAGAATGTAGTGTTTCTTATTACTACAATAAAAAAATTTTTGTATTTTCTGCCAATGTGATTACTTAGGTAAAATAGAGTAACTGCACATTTTCACTTTAGTATTATCATCTTATAATAAATATCAATTAACTTCCCCTTTTTAGATGATTTTTTTTTTAAAAAGGAACTACTAAGTAATGGTAGAATTTTAGTACTACTTTATTTATCCAAATTATTTCAAGAAATGTACCATTATTGGATATGTAACTATTTAAATTATGAGGAAAATGTCTAGGAGATGGATTTTCTAAAAATTAACTTTGGATAAAAAAGAATTCAATCTTATGATGGATTGAATCCCTTAGTATAGAAGAAAAGTAGTTGAAACAAGCACAATCTTTAGACGTAGGCAAAATAAGCAACTACTGAGTGGCATGATTTCAATATCACTTGGAGGGACCCTCAAATTCTACCTGTACACTCCCATGGGAAAGCAGTTTTAAAAGCTTGTTTGTCTGAATATTCTTGAGAGAAAATGAAAGTATGCTGCAGAGCTAATATTACAAGTTGATATCATCTGCCAATGTGATTCCTTAAGTAAAATGGAATAACTACACATTTCATTTTTACAATGGAAGAAAACACACAACTAAGCTCCCTGTCCTCCCTGCTACTCTATTCCTCCTCCCAATCTGCTCTGTTTCTGCTTCCTCACACGTAATGAAAGTCTGCTAGGCTCTGCTCACACTCTTCTTCCTGTTCCTATTGACCTTTATTTTGTAGGCCAACAATTAGCAAAAACATTCAACCTCATTTTGTAAATTCCCAGAGGAACTTACTTATATGTGATTTGGGGGGCCACATTTCCCCTATTCCATCTTGCCTCAAACTTATGTTTGGAATGTGTGTAGGCTGTTAGCCTGATGCCACCTCATCTTCTTTGTTCATTGGCAGTTATGCTTAGCTTTAGGGACATGGAGAATTATAGTCCTTGAAAAGGGAGAATGGCAGAAAACTCAGAACTGCTTAAAATATCAGAACAGAGTGGAGTTGGCTTAGGTTCTCAACTTAACAAGGGCTTGAGGTTGGTGAGTCAAAAGAGCATATTTTATAATCTGAAAAGTAATATGGTGGCACTAAAAGGACAGTATGCCTGAATTTTAAGTGTCAATAAAATGAAATGTGGAACAAATGTGAGGAGCCTTTTTTTTCTTCTTTTTATCTCCAACTTTTACTGAAGTTTTTTCAAGTGTTCTTTCCACCCTTGCTTCTTTACTCAGAGTTCTATGGCAGAGCATTTGATTGACCATGCTTAGGTCACCAGACTGTTTTGTGGCTTTATCACATGTAGGAGAAGGTTCTGCTAGCCCTTCCTGGCTTCTGTAGGTGGAGACAGGAACCTGTAGCTCCAATCAAGACAATACACACTGGGAACTAGAAATTGTGATGTTATTCAGGAAAAGAAATGGATGCAAGATAGCAAAATAAATCAACCAAACCAGAATCTGATAAATGGCCCTTAAACAGTTCCTATGTCTTAGATTAGTTAGTGATCATATTCTTTTTTTTTTTTAAATAGATCTTTATTGTTCAGATTACAGGTGTTCCTCTTTTTGTTTTCCCCTATAGCTCCCCTCCACCTGATTCCCTTCCCCACCCTACCCCATGCCCTTACTCCCTGCCACTGTCTTCATCCATAGGAGTAAGATTTTTGTCCAATCTCTTCCCGCACCACTCACACCCACTTACCCCTGAGAATTGTCAGTCCACTCCCTTTCCATGTCCCTGATTCTATTATATTCACCAGTCCATTCTGCTCTTCAGATTTTTTTATTTACTTGATTTTTAGATTCACTTGTTGGTAGGTATATATTTGATGTCATTTTGTTGTGTATAATTTTTATCTTTACCTTTTTCTTCTTCTTCCTCTTCTTAAAGAATACCCTTCAGCATTTCATGTAATCCTGGTTTGGTGGCGATGAACTCCTTTAGCTTTATTTTTTTGTCTGTGAAGCTCTTTATCTGACCTTCAACTCTGAATGATAGCTTTGCTGGGTAGAGTAATCTTGGTTGTAGGTTCTTGCTGTTCATCACTTTGAATATTTCTTGCCACTCCCTTCTGGCCTGCATAGTTTCTGCTGAGAAATCAGCTGACAGTCGTATGGGTACTCCCTTGTAGGTAACTAACCGTTTTTCTCTTGCTGCTTTCAAGATTCTCTCTTTGTCTTTTGCCCTTGGCATTTTAATTATGATGTGTCTTGGTGTGGTCCTCTTTGGATTCCTTTTGCTTGGGGTTCTGTGCGCTTCCTGGACTTGTAAGTCTATTTCTTTCACCAGGTAGGGAAAGTTTTCTGTCATTATTTCTTCTAATAGGTTTTCAGTATTTTGCTCTCTCTCTTCTTCTGGCACCCCAAAAATTCGGATGTTGGTACGCTTAAAGTTGTCCCAGAGGCTCCTTACACTATCTTCATATTTTTGGATTCTTTTTTCTTTTTGTTTTTCTGGTTGGGTGTTTTTTGTTTCCTCATATTTCAGATCTTTGGTTTGATTCTTGGGGTACATTGATCTACAGTTGAGTTTCTGTATATTCTTTATTTCAGACAGTGTATGCTTCATTTCTGACTGGTCCCT
The DNA here is from genome assembly GCA_026230045.1 of Corynorhinus townsendii. Taxonomy (NCBI): domain Eukaryota; kingdom Metazoa; phylum Chordata; class Mammalia; order Chiroptera; family Vespertilionidae; genus Corynorhinus; species Corynorhinus townsendii. Next base: position 134,340,824 of record JAPDVU010000002.1, on the reverse strand, counting down.
TTCCATTTTTTTGGCATTCTCATTAAGGTCCTTGAAGGTCTCATTAAGCTCCTCAGAAGTGTCATCAAGTTTCTCGGCGGTTTTTAGAAGATTCTTGAGTAACTTTGTAAATGTGGTTCTGAATTCTATGTTGTCCAGTACTTTGCTTTCCTCCGTTTCTTTCATTTGTGACATGTTTCTTTGTCTCCGCATTTTTGCTGCTTCCCTGTGTTGATGGAGTGGCTTTGTGTGGTAGGTGACCTATAGGGGGCAGTAGCTCAGCCTCCCCAATCACCTGATGTGGACGCTCTTGGTACACCCCTTTGTGGGCTGAGTGCAAAGTCTTGGTGTAGTTAAGCCTTAATTGCTGTTGGTATGCTGGGAGGAATTGATCTCCAGGCCAATTGGCTGTGAGGACTCGCTGTGTTTATAATGGAAGAACTGCTGTGCTGGAGACATGCTTATGGTGCTAGACTTGTTTCAGTGGGGCTTTGGTGCCCGCTGAGTCTGCCTCTTGAATGTGTCACTTATGGATGTGAGGAGTTGAAATCTGGTTTCTCACACTGACCACTAGGTATACTGGCTTCTAGATCTCCAATGGGGTGCAGGTCAGCTATTGTCTGAGTCCACCCAGCAGGAGCTACAGCGAGAGCTACAGTTTTCTCCTCTTTGCTTGGGGTTTGGAGGTTTTGGAGCTGTCTGATCCGGGCTGCAAGTTTGTTAGGTTAAGCTGCGATAGGGCAGGCCTTTCTTATGCTAAAGCTCCTGCTTGGAGCTTGGGTGGGTTTGTAGGTTGTGTGGGGCGGGGTCTCAGGGCGTCACTAGCCTAAGGCATGGCAAACAGCGATGGCTGCTAGTTAGCGGGCTCTTTGTCTCCAACTGCATCCCATGTCCCAGTGCAGTAAACAATTATTTTTGCGTGCAACTCTGCAAGCAAGCCCCCCTCACTTTCCTACCCAGTGGCAGACAGTCCAGCTTCTCCCCGTAAGAGTTTGGGTCCCCCGCGTCTCCCCAGAAACTGTATTTCAGAGTAATCTGGGGCTTGTCTCCCTTTGGGTTGAAAAAAGCAACGCCTGCCGCCAGCCCGGATCACTCGCCTCCTTACCTCAGCTTTTCAGCACTTGTGCACGTCTCAATGCTCTTTTCTTTTTCCTTCTAGTTGTAGAACTTCCACTCAGCCAGCTTTCCCGTGGTTCTGGGTGATAGACGTTTTGTCTTTTAGTTGTAGTTTTGGAATTGTTGTGCGAGGCAGCAGTTTAGGTGTTTACCTCCGCCACCATCCTGGATTCTCTCAGTGATCATATTCTTTTGGCAATAATATCCATACAGCTCAAAACTGGAAGTGGTATATGTGTGATTAACTAGACATAAAATAATTTATACAATGTTTTTATTAGGAGATTTATATATATAACACTAAAATGCTTTATGTATTTCTCATCTCTTCTTCATTTAATAAAAAGCATATTGATTGAGCATCTTCCATTTGCCAAGCACTATGATAGATAGGAGAGATACAAAAGTGGGTACAGCAAACATGGAAGTTCTCTATGTTCATAAAGCTTATTTTATCAGCCAAGTTACACTGAGGGCAGGCAACTCTTGAGATTATAATTGACTAATTTAGATTAATATGGCATGAACAAAAAGCAATATTTTCTCATATAAGATTTTTACATTTATTTCATAGATAGTGTTTTTTAAATTGAATGATTATTTGTACATGCATGGGCAAAACTGAAAAAGTAAATGTGTGTGTGTAAATACTAGCATAACTGGATCCCAGTTTAGATGACTAAAGCTATGTTCAGCCTAGGGCTGAGATTTGTGGTTTAAAATAACCCAAACAAACAAACAAACATAGATTTTGGTGAAAAACTGAGGTCAAAATTTAGGCTTTCTGATATGTCAAACATGTGGTCAATATATTAGCAGTTGAATAGAAATTGCTTTTCTAAAAAATCTGTTTTTAAAAAAATATTGGGTGAAATAAAAAAAAATACTTTTTGGCCATCAGAATAAGAAGTTACACAATGTCAATGAAATTCCATATTAAATTCTAACTTCACTAAGCTGTCTTTAGCTGCCATTTGACTGGTTCATTTGTTGCATTTCCATTTTAGGAAAGACAAAGATGACTCTGGAAAAGAACTAATTCTAGGAAAAGAGACAATCAGTCACACAAGATTGATCTCATGCAATATCTTAGGGCCAGAGTGGAAATGTAGCTTTAATTATAGTACAGTATTTGCCAATCAACTCCTGTGAGTTTGGAGCCCTCAGGCATTTGTTTTTGGGCCTATTCCAGAATGACTTTAATAAACACTGAGAGCTCTGTCAGTTGAGGATCTCAGAAGCTCTACCTACTAACCTGTGCAACATGGAGAAATACCATGTTGGTAGAAGATGATGCATGCCCCTTCACTTGGCATTGCTAGTGGAACATGTGATAGATAGAGGCATAAGTTCATCAGACCAGAGAAGACATTAGAGAGACCTTATAAGGGCTTCTAAGAAGAATCAGGATTGAAGGTGATTGGGTTCACTTGAGGTGGCCACAGCAGTAGCTTGGAATTGACAGAAAGTGGCTTCCCTGTGACTCTGTGGAGTGGAGATGCTGCTACCAGTGATTTCATGAGGGTATGAAGACATTTGTGATTTGAGAGGTACTTTTGGGAGCTTAGAATCTTTGACAATAGGCAGCAATAGCTGAGCATTAGAGAAAGAAGATGACAGATGTCCAAAGAACCTGAGAGCAATTAATTTGAGTGTATGTGATCTGAGGCTTTCTATCCTTCTAGAGGAAATGAGAGGTAGTTTATATTAAGGATATGAGACCCATAATAGTTGTGCTTGAGCTAGAGAAATCCTGGATTAGGGTTATAAATTAAGACCCTAATTTTACCTTCATATTAGTGTGACTATTAGAAATACTCGTGTATAAAAATTATAATGAGAGTAACATATAAGTGTACATGTTAGGTGCATAAATAAAATTGTTTGGACAAATATGTGATGAGAACTGATTTTTCTTCCATAGTGCACATAGCTAGATGATTTTCGCAGTGACAGCATACAAAACTGTTTATATTATTCTCATTTAGTATGGATGTTTTTACCTTAAGATGGAAAACAGGTGTTATATGAAATTTATAGAACATTAAAATCTTTTTTTGCATTGTGACATTTCAACTGTTGCTAAGAAAAAGAAAATATATAGGAAAATCATTTACTTTAGGTTTATTGAACTGACCTGGATTTGTGTCTCTTAGATACCAATTGATTCCTTAGTGATTTGAATATCTTTCATTGGCTTGAAAGGCTAAATAAATCCTCAGGAAAGCAGCCTTCCTACTAAAATAAGGAAATCATTTATGTAAATATTAGATGGATAAAATATTTGTCAGTTTATACAAATCAATTTAAATTTACTCTTGTGTCCTTTTCTTAACATGTAGCAACAGAATTCTAGAACAATGTTTGTCCAGTTGAAGAAAGAGCATTTTTATCAACTGTTTGAGTTTTGGGAATTCAACAGAATAAAAACATTTAATTTATGTTTTTTCCTCAGAAGCAACTACTTATCTCCAGGTAATCAGACAGATTTGTGCAAGAAATTATTTGTGTTGTCTTTTTTTCTATTCCTGTTAATACTATAACTGAAACCATTTGTAACACTTTATCACCTGTTAAATATAGTTATTTTTCTTTTCAAATTGATGTTAGTGAAACATTGCTGTATGACTTTGTAAAATAATATATTTAAAAAAAATATATTTTTCTTGATTTCAAGAGGCAGGGCGAGGGAGAGAGAGATAGAAACATCAATGATGAGAGAGAATCACTGATCAGCTGCCTCCTGCATGCTCCCTACTGAGACCAAGCCGGCAACCCGGACATGTGCCCTGATCAGGAATTGAACTTTGACCTCCTGGGCCACACAATGTAAAATAATATCTTATAAAATCTGCCACATGTAGTTGTTTGGAGAAAAAAATTTATAAGAAACCTTATTATACCAATTTATTGATGATAGATAGATCCATACATTTAAACCACTGGGTTTATTTGTATGCCAGTGAAGTTTATATACCTTTAAAATAAAAATGTCAGCACAAGAATCAATCTGATGGTAAGAAGTATGGTTAAGAATCTTATAACCATGGAAATGCTAGAACTAGAGATCATATAGTTTATATTATAAAAGTATGACGACTTACCCAGATAAATAGCTCCACAGTAGAGGAACTGAGAGAAAAACTTGTTTTCTGATATTTAGTGATGCAATTAGTGTCTTAACAGTTGGACAGGTTACTTAATAGTTTACTGACATCCTCTTAAATATTTGCTGAAGTTTTTTGCTACCAGAGTAAGTTGTACTGTATCAATGAAATTCCTCATAGATTTCAAACTTCATGAGACTAAGATGTTGACTGGAGTTTAATAGTTGCATTTCCATTTTAAGAACAATTTTACTAAAAAAGTTTTTTTCACAACCTTTATATTTTATACTTTTTGGTTACTTTTTATTTTCTATGAAAAAACTTTAATGGAAAGTAAGATTTTCTTTACCCTTCATTAGATTTATTGACCAAAAATCTGATTAAAAAATTCATGAGAAGTCCTGAACCCTTTGCTTTGTGAGATAAAAACTTTAGGTGTCTATAAATAACCAGATTTTTTAGAGAAAAGATTCCTAATTAAGATAGTTTAAACTAAATCTAATAGTTCATTAATATTGGTTGCTTTCATATTGAAGTGGGCTGCAGTACGATGAAAACATTACTATCTGAGTGATCCCTTAAATACAACACATAAATATAAGTAATCTTAGATCCATGAGGAAGATATATTGTTAAATAAATGAAGGCACAATAAAAAAGATTAGAGGGATGACTGATGTTTAATATCAGGTACTTCATAATTTGAAAGGCGCTATTATATGTATACACTTATTTGTATGTAGAATAATATTGCCAGTGTTCAAACTAAGGAGAAATAAAACCTACTTTGACATTACTTTGGAAGACTTTTAAATATGTGCAAAAAGGTCAATATATTTATATGTAATCTTTGAATTACCAACATTACTTAATTGGAGTAGCTTCCTGTTTAGAAATCAGGTACTTAGGGACATGCTTTAGCTCTGAGGACTTGAAGTCCAGAGGAGCACATGATACATTAATGCCTTGGGGTACTGTGGGATAAAGCCCAGCAGCAATTATGCACTCAACAGCACTCCAGTGATTTAAAAGTTAAAATGCCTAATAATTTACCATGGGGGAGAGCCTTAGGGGAAGAAAGAATATGGCTCAATTAATTAGTACTTGTTAGCAAACTTCAACTATGACCCTATTTAGATTTTTAAATCACTGATATCTCAAATACCCACAAGATTTGAGAAGGAAGTAAGAATAAGCAGTTGAGAAAGTTAATTTGTCCAACATGGCACCAGCTCTTGAACATAGTCTTAGCAGATCAGTTTTCACAGGTTAGACTTTCTACAAGGAAGAAAAGGGAAACGGTATTCATTTGCTATTTTTAACTCTGTTGTTGCTCATGCCTTTCACTTTGAACTTCTGGATAAGATGAATACTCTTGCAGCCCATTGATGGGTTCCTATAAGGTCTAATTTTTGAGAGTTATCTGGAGCTTTATTATGGGTAATGGTTTTCTATTTGCTCATTATATCCCCAAAGTGGCTATTGTTGATATTTAAGAAAAGCAATGGCTCTTAATGAGCATCTGGTTGTTTTCCAAGCTATTATTCAAATAATATAGTTCTTGCTCTAAAACTTTTTTCAGTCAAATCTCATGTTTTTATGGTATGAAATCATATTTTTGGCAGCTAATAATTACACAAAATATAATTATTTTCAATACTTTTAGCTCATGTTTTCTTTTCTTTTTGTCCTGATTGCTTTGGCCAAAATTTCTATGAGAATGTTAAATAATACTGATAGTAGTGGGGGTGTGCTGGAGGGGGTCAATGGGAGAAAAAAGGGGACATATGTAATACTTGCAACAAAAAAAATTATTAAAAATAAATAAATAATACTGACAGTGGACATCCAAGTCATAGTTTGATTTTTGTCATTAGGTTTTGTTTCTTTGTTTGTGTTTTGTTGTTGTTTTGCTTTGATATTTAGTATAATGAATCTTTGGCTTAAGATAAGTATTAGAAGTATTCTTATCTTTAGTTTCCTTTAATTTAAAAAATGTTTGTAAATTAACCTTATAAAATTAGTATTTTAATGCAATAGAGACCAAGAGTTTGACATAGTTCTGACTGGCCTCTATTCTACTTCAGCCCTCTGATTTACACATTTATGTTACATACATAAACATAAGCATAAACTGGCTGGCTCTGTGGATATTTAAACCTGAGATCTTTGTACTGGATTTTCAAAATGGGAAAAATGTGAAGTTTTCTAAATTTATTTATAAATTACATAGGAATCAAATTTAATTATAGTTATCCAGGCTTAATGCTTTTAAAGGCAGCAAAATATCCTAGTTTGTAAACTTACGGTACATGGCCATAATCATAAATTGTTTAGTTAGTTATTTAGTTTACATGTAAGTCTTGTATTTATTTCACTTTTAGCACATATTAGAAAACATGATTGGTGATAAAAAGCTGAGCCGAAGCAGGTGGATTCACAGGAAAAGGACAAGCAAGGAGACAATAAAACCTCCTGAGTAACAGATAGATGGATTCAGATTTTCTTTCTCTGGAGCTAATGTAGCTGACTTGAAAGGAAGTGATTGCCTCGTTGAGTCAAGACACTTCTATGATTCACACTAACCTTTCTCTGGTGGGCAATTTCATTCTCACTCTTATGGCCCCTTAGGAACTGCATGGGTGCACACTGGAGGATTTCCTGACCAAAGTTCATGTACGATGTAATTTAAGTAAAAGCCCTGATTACGTTCTGTGCTGTTCTGAGTTAAATGCTGGGAAAACCTGATATGTGTGGAAGGCAGAGGCAAGTGCTTGTGTTTTCCTCTCCCAATTCAGTAAAAAATAGCACATGAAATGCATGAACTAGTGTTGATTCTAAGCACTGAACAACGAATGCTATGAAGTTGGAAGCAAAAATAGAGTGCTGAGAGTATCGACAAGACCAATTTACTCATTTATTACCTTATGTATCACATCCAATTGTTTCAATGTGGAACCATACTTCAATATATACATATGCAATTATCAGATTATTTACCTGAATGTAACAAACAGTAAAATATCAACTATATTAAAACCTTTTGTATGAATATAGCTAAATGCCCTACTTTGAATTTCCCAGTGGATCTGTTAATTTTGGATTTCAGACATATCCAAAAGCATTTTCTGAATAATAAGGACATTTAGGAATTTATTCTCTTAGCAACCTAGCTCTGGTAATATCCACACTATCCTAAAATCATCTCACTTTCTTAAATCCTGATGCTATCCTATGAAACATGAGCAGAGGAGCCAGGATTGAGATGAAGTTTGTTGTTTCCAAATTTGTAATAGGTTTCTTGTGCTTTACCATTTAAACTCTTCCTTCTGTGTTTAGATTATTGACTCCTTGGACAAGATACCCCAAATAGAAAATAGAATCATTTTATTATTTAATTTATAAGCTAATTTATGTTATAGCAAGCAATTGGCAAAGTAGTAATAAGTTATAATTAATAAATTATAACTTACATATTATAATTTATTTCTTATATTATGTATTTATAATAATTATATGTTATTGCTTCACTGTTTCAATAGTCTTGAGAGCATAGTGATTTAATCCTGAGTGTTGTTCTTATTTTGAAACAAAAGTATACACAGGGATGTATCCCCACCTCTCTCTGGGGTGCCTAAACACCTTATCTGGCTCTGTCTTTTCCCCATGTCACTTATCACTATACAACAAAGTATAGAATATTATAATATGCACATGTGTTGCTTTTATTCTTACATTCACAGGATGTAAACTCTGTGAGGGAAGGGATTTTTGAATGATTTGCTTTACTGAAATTTTCACATAACTAGAGGCCCAGTGCACGAAATTTGTGCACTCGCAGGGGGCTGGTTCCTCAGCCTGGCCAGTGCCCTCTTGCAGTCTGGGAGCCCTTGGGGGATGTCTGAGTCAGACATCCTTAGTGCTGCCGTGGAGGTGGGAAAGGGTCCCACCACTGCCGCTGCACTCGCCAGCCGTGAGCCCGGCTTCTGGCTGAGTGGTGCTCCCCCTGTGGGAGGGCACTGACCACCAGGGGGCAGCTCTTGCATTGAGCATCTGCCCCCTAGTGGTGACTGTGCATCATAGTGACTGGTTGTTCTATGGTTTGGTCGATTTGCATATTAGCCTTTTATTATATACTAGAGGCCCATTGCAGGAAGATTCCTGCAACAGGGCTTCCTGCTGGCGGTCTGCTTCCCTCCCTTCTCTGCAGCCCCACTTGCTTGCTTCTCCGTAGCTTCGCTCCCTTCTGCAATGCTTGGCTTCCTTCTACACTGTCTTCAGTCTTTGCTCTACTCCCAGATATGCAAATTAACCACCATCTTGGTTGGGTTAATTTGCATTCTCGCCCCTGATTGGCCGATGGGCTTGGCTGGTGTGTGTAGCGGAGTGGTGGTTAATTTGCATGTTACTCTTTTATGAGATAGGACGATAAGCACTTAAAAATTATTGGTTGAATGAATGAATGGCTATGATACATCATATCATCATAAAGTGACACTGTACAGAAACTTAAAAATAATTTGAGCAAAAATATTAGTTAAACTACATTCTGGGACGAGTGAAGAAGTTTGTATTTCAATTCTTTGCTATTTTGTAACCTTAGGAGGCTTAGAAAAATTAAAGAACATTTACTAAGAAAACATGCTTCTCCTCTCTTTATCTCTTTTCTTATTTGCTCATGCTTCTTCTGTTAAAAATTTATTTCCCCAGAGGAAAAAGAAACTTTCTCCCCAGTACTTTTGATTTGGCTAATTCCTAATAACATTCTAAAACAATTCTGATACCATTTTTTCCAGGAAGTCTTCTCCAAAGTCCCCAATACAGGTTCGATGCTCCTGCCATGTGCTCGAACAAAGTCCATCCCTTACCGTGACATTGAACCTTGTCAGACTATGTGTTTAGTTTCCTTTTTCTCTCAGTAGGCTGTGCTCTAAAGGCAGGACCATGGTGTTATGTTTGTTTTTAAAATCTACACATAGTGTTTGGTGCTTAGAAAGCCCTCAATAATAAAGAAAAGAGAAGGGGGTCTTCCTGGAAAAGATAGAGGGGAGGAGGAATAGAAAGGAAAAGATGAACAAAGGATGACAACTTGTTGTTCATTTTAATCAAGAAAGAACATCTGGGCAATGAAAAGGTTTGGGTATTACAATAGGTTTTCAAGAAAATTTTATTTAAAAATGAATTCAGATGATATTATGAGTGTCTCTGTGTGTCAGGTACAGTTCTCTGCACTGAAGGGCTGCAGTCAATAAAGAGATAATGTTATTGCCCTCATTTTAGTGGGGAGACACACAATAAGCAAGTATTATGTTATATGTGTAAAACAATACTTAACATAATGTAAGCCAGTATAAAATACATATAAAATGTAAAAAATAAATATACAATATAATATAGAATTTGGGGGTGTTTAAAGAGAATCAGTATGCAAAGAAAAATAAAAAAAAATAAAGAGAATCAGTGTTGAGCATGTCAAGAATTGCTTCTTTGCTCAAGCTCTCTCATGATTCTTTACTTCTAAAGTGCTATATGCCCTATTACAGAATGTGAAATACAAAATAAATCACTCTAGGAGCAGCATTTATAACTTACATGTGTGCCTCAACCCACACTCATTGTGGAAGGAACAATTTGCATAGATTTCAAAACCATACATAGACCTTTGAGGGGCCCAGCTCCCACTTGTGTGCAGAAGCTTTGGGCCCTGAGGGGAGACTTAACAGTCTGGAAGGCTCCCAGTGTGCAGGCCTCCTTGCAAAGCTAGGAAAGGCCCCAATTGCTCAATTGACAACAAGGATGAAAATGATTTGAGAAACCAAGTAAACTTTTCCAGAGTTTTGGTAAAAAATGATTTTGTTTCACTCTCCAAGGTACTTTTTTTCTTTTACTTTATAATTGAATTTATTGGGGTGACATTGATTGATAAAATTATGTGTTTCAGGTGTACAATTCTATAATACATCACTATATTGTGTGTTCACCACTACAAGTCAAGTCTCCTTCCATTACCATTTATTCTCTCTCTACCCTTTCTACCTCCCCACTCCCTTTCCCTCTGGTAATCACCATACTGTTGTCTGTGCCTATGGTTTTTTTGGGGTTATTATTTGTATAGACAAGTAACTTGAATTTTGTATGGGATTGGGGATGTCTTCAGGATCTGGGTACCAATAGTTGACTGAAGCTGCTATGGTAATATAATAAGGAATACACTAATATTTTTGTTTTAATCTAGGTGAATTATTTTTTCAGAATATGGACAACTGAACTTAGAGTATTGCATGCTTTGTGGTAGAGGGAGAAAACCAACAATTACCGTGAGCAAGGTAGAATGGCTGTTATTGCAGTACATAAGGCTTTGATTACATACTGCTAAGATTCATACTGGCCTAGTAGTTGTTGATAGATAAAGTAACAAAAATGAAACTCATTTATTTTTTCTTTATTGAGACCTCAAGGAAAAGCAGATTTTCAGTTCTTGTACTTACTACATTGAAAGAACAGAGACTGACAGCAAAAAATGTGCCAGCCCAGTTCAGAAATATAAATTAAACCTAGGTTATATCAAAATTCCATTTAGTCTTGGAGAAAGAGCTGCTATTTGGATTACTTTTGATTCTAAAACAAATATACAATGGACTATCACAGTATACCTGGTATACATTGACCCTTTCCTGTGAACAATACTTTCAAAATTATTGTTTTCAATCTATATTGATTTATTACTTAGTATTTGAGGCTACTTGAATTATCATCAGAAGAGATTACATCTTACTGAATGTAAATTACTGGTAATAGACATATACATCTCAGTGTGCATGAAGTATAAAATAGATTTGGGAAATTGATATCAGATCCTTTTCTCTATTACAAAGTCATATTTGATGCTACAGTTTGGTTATCTAGATAAGAGCAAAAGTAAATAGGAAATGTAAAGTGGGAATTTTTGGTTTGTGTTGTTGAAATTGTTGATGTATATTAAATAAATTCAGACTAAATCATTTGTACCCTCCTTTCATATTACTTAAGTTGACATAACAAGAGCTGTAATTAGGCCTCTTTGACTTTTTTCTCTTCCTTTATCCCATCCTCCCTTTCTGTCTTTTCCTCTCTCTCTCTCTCTCTCTCTCTCTCTCTCTCTTTACTCAATGATCAACATAGACATTTTGTCATTTTGCTACAGTTTCTCATAATTAAGTCACTACTAAGTTGACTACACTATTCTGGACACTAAAACATGATATACATACTTAGTGAATGATGTACAGATGAGTAAATAATCAGTTAACTCTAAACAATTATAATCCAACAATGTCTATGTCTTGAGCATATTGTAAAAATAATTCGCTTGAATTTTTTATTATTCTAAACTTTACATTTGATAATTTTCTCATTAATTTTTTAGCAACAGAAAGATAGCTTGAATTTGTTTCTTTAATTACCTTTTATGACCTTTTGCAAGATGATAATTATGAAAAAGGGAGGCCTTGAAGTCTTGTAGAAAAAGTAAGCTTATAAAGTAGCTAAAATGGCCCTCCTGTGCTGGTGTCGATTTCAAAATTAACATTTTGCTTCATGTGCTTCTAATAATCACTGACCCTTACTTCATGTACTTTCCACAGGAAATGAATACAGCAGAAATTACTTTGACCCACTGATGGATGAGGAAATAAACCCAAGGCAGTGTGGGATGGAGGTCAGCAGAGAAGGTGAGCTAGAATTAACTATGTAATTTTTGTGTCAGAATATTCTTTTCCATTCATGAAAATGAGGTGACAAAGATCACATGTGCAGTTCCGTTTAGTTTTGCAGCTTACAATTTAAATGGTAAGTTTTAACCACTAACAAAGTGATGGGCAGTGAAGGTAATTTTTGATCAAGGACAGAAAGCTGGTAAGATAGAAGCAGGAATTTGCTTTCATTTGAGGATGCTGTAAGCATTTTGATGTCTTTATAAGGCCCATGTTATACACGTGAAGAGCACCATCACTTTACAAATGCCATCTCTGCTCTTTGAGTTTAAAATGAGCACTCTTCCACTCATCTAGCACATGATATTTCCATGCACAGTGACTGTTGAATTTATCTCATCGAAGGCATTGAACCACCACCTAAGTTTTGAACCACAGAGGTGCAGTGATATAATGATTTCCTGTTCTATAACCTTGAGTCTAGCTGTGGTTGTAAAATAACAGTTCAACATTGCTCCTTATGTAAACACCACTATGCATATTTAATAGTTTACCAAGCACTCTAGGGCTTACAAAGGTTATTGATGAGATAATGATAGTGACAAATGTTACTTAGAGTCATTTGCAATCCAGAAGATCATTGAGCACCAATCATTGAATCTGCACGTCTTAATAAAAACTGGAGTAACTCCTCTATTGGAAGTTTTTACCAGAAGCTCAAAATCAGGGTGAATTGGAAATTGGAAAATGAAAAATCTCTACTTTTTATTTGCTCAAAACACACTTTAGGAATGAGAGAGAATCTCAACAAGTTCTGGAGAGAAGTATCAATTGAATTATCATTTGAAGTCATTTCCATTTTTTTGAAAATCAAAATATATAGTTATATATGACAGAATTTTTATGATATATAGACTAAAGTTGACTTTGTCAAGTCAAAAATGGCTCTAACTATAGACAGTAAATATTGTTGGTCACTTTTCCAGCAGGTATTGCCCAACCCCTGTGCTTAAACTGGGGCTTCTCTTTACATGTGTTCATAATCCAGTCTTCAGGGTACATTTAATGATGTGTTCTTTTTCTTTGTGTTGGTCACTCAAGCCTATGCAGTTACTCCATTTGGGAAGTAGGTAGTGCTAATTAGCACAAAATATCCTTCTGCATCTTCTGTGGCACAGGGTTGAAGACTATGCAGAGACATAATAGCAATACTTGCTTCCAAAATAGTCTGAGACAGCTTATAATAGAAAAATAAATGCATATGGTTAAAGAAAAGTTCAAATAAAGATGAAGGGGGATTTGAGAACACATACCAAAATAAGAAGTAAATGTATAAGGAATAAAAACAGCAGTATTACTGTAATTAACCACTCACTTACTTTGAGATTCCTGGAAGTCAAGGTATAAAGGGAAGTAGCATAGGTTAGATAACTTTTAATGTTTAATAGAATTTATGGCCCTTTTTCAGTGTAAATCACCCACCACTACCACCAGTTTCTTTACAATAAATCCTGGAAGAATATTATATCAATTTTTATATAGCAGAGATTATAAAAATAACGGACAATTCTTTTATCACTGGTTCCTGGTAAATACCTTTTACTTAATATGGATCTGAGTGCTGTTAATGTAGTAGATGCACAACATTTTAGTATTTTATAATTTTATATATGATTTGATATAAGTAATATTAGCTTGTGGATTAATCAGTGTTCTCCAAAGAAAGAGAACCAATAGGTTATATAATGTATATGTGCGTCAGTGTATCTGTGTGTGTGTGTGTGTGTGTGTGTGTGTGTGTGTATACAGAGAGAGAGGGAAATATATTTATTTTAAGGGATTGACTCATGATTGTGGGGACTGGCAAGTTTATCTATATAGCAGGCTGGCAAGCCAGAGATTCAGTAAGAGTTGATGTCAAATTCAGGTAAGCATTGATGTTGCAATCTTGAGATTTAATTCAGCAGGGCTGCAAACTGGAAATAGAGGCATACTTTATTTGTGTTGCAATGTTGAGAAGAATCACTTCTTTGGGAAACTTCAGTCTTTTCTCCTAAGCCTTTAATTGATTGGATGAGGCTCATATACATAATGGAGAGTAATCTATTTTACTCAAAGTCTACTGATTTAAATGTTAATCATATTTAAAAATTACCTTCACAGCAATCTTTATTGATATGTGACCAAATAACTGGGCAGCCTAGCCAAATAGACACATAAAATTAATCATGACATATTGCACTAACTAATTAATTCACGTTATAGGGGTGGTAAGGGCCTGTTGATGTAACATACTAAATGTGTTCTCCCTGATCAAAAATCTTAACTTTGCTGCTCTTTGTCTTAACATCCTGTGTTTTACATTGGTTCACCCATCCTATATAATAAAAGGGTAATATGCAAATTGACCCTGATGGTAGAACAACCAGGAACCACCAGTTGCTATGACAAGCACTGACCACCAGGGGGAAGATGCTCAACACAGGAGCTACCCCCTGGTGGTCAGTGCACTCCCTCACAGGGAGCTCTGCTCAGCCACAAGCCAGGCTGATGGCTGCAAGCACAGCAGCGGTGGCGGGAGCCACTCTGGCCTCCTCGGCAGTGCTAAGGATGTCTGACATCCCCTGAGGGCTCCCAGGCTGCCAGAGGGATGTCTGACTGCCAACTTAGGCCTGATTGCCCAGGGAGTGGGCCTAAGCTGGCAGGTGGACATCCCCCAAGGGCTTCCATACTGCGAGAATGCACAGGCTGTGCACCAGGCCTCTAGTGGAGTATAAAGTGATAAGTAATAGGCATACATGGGCCATATGTAAACCACCACAGTAAAACTACAACCGCAGTTCAGTTAGTTCACTTGCCTCCTGTGGGAAGGGGAACATGCTTGATATATGTATGTGAATCCTATAAAAGAATCAGAGACCACCCAAGTTTAGTGTTTCTTACATATATGTAGCAACCAATATGATATATAGAGAATAGCTAATGGAAAACATTAATTTTGATCCCATGCTTATATATTCTATTAAGGGTCCAGTGCATGAATTCATGTACCTTGAAAGGAACTGTGGGCCACAAGGCTGTGGTGGGCACAGAGGTGGGTCTCAGTCCATCCTCCGTATCTCCACCTGGCCCCTCCAACCACAGCCTCTGGTCCCCTGTCTATCTGCAGCCCTGCTCCTGCCGCCGCTCCCATGTGCTGATGGCACTGGCCCTGCTCACACCTGCTAACAGGTGCAGAGTGAATGGGGCCAGCACCAGCAGTGGGTGTGAGCAGGGCCAAGTGCTGTCAGTGAGAGTGAGCAGCGGCTGCTGCCCCGATCACCCTTCAGGTGTGGGGACGGGGTAGAGGAGCCCTGAGGGGCTATTGGGTATGGCAGCTGCGTTCACACCCACTGATGGTGCTGAGCAATCAGGGCCAGCACCAGGCGCAGGCAGCGGGTGTGAGTGGGGCCAGCGCCAGCAGCAGGTGTGAGTGCCTGGCAGGACTGCGGTGCACAGGAGCGAAGAATTTTCAGTGACCACCAGAGGCTCACCCCAATGACAGCAACCAGTGTCCCACCTTGGTCTTGCACCCCTGATCCCCTACTCCACCATCCCACCACAGCCAAAGCCTGCCATGTTCTGCACTCTGCTGCCTGCTGCCAACACCGCCATGTTCCGCGCCCGCCCCCCCCCCCCCCCCCCCCAGTGGTCAGCGAACATCATAGCGACTGGTTGTTCAGTTGTTTGGTTGTTTGGTTGTTCTGCTGTTCGGTCTTTTTGCATATTAGGGTTTTATATATATATATAGATTATATATTTGAAAAAATCATGATGGCTTGTTCGGAAATGATTCTTGTGTATTAGATACAGTCCTTTTGGTTGAAGTAGTATCCTATTATAAATACCTTGCAATAAACATTTTATAAATCATTGTTCCAATTATCATTGATTTACAACAGCTTTTTTCTCCCCAGAGTAAGGCAGCATATTGAATAGGATTTGTATCTGTGACCTATAATATACTTAAATAGTATGGTGATTAATAATGATTTTGTAATTACATTTGCATGTCTACAAATTAACAGATAAGAAAGTTATCATAAATTTGCTCTTTCAGCACCCTTACAAGTTGATAATAGAATTCTCCATGATGATCCATCAATGAGGCTGTTTGATGAGAATGGATGTGGAGGAGTCCAAGGTAAGAGACAAGTTATTTTCAACCTTTTATATTAACACTACTTATAACTTTATTTAGATGGTTTTTGCAAATGCTAATCTGTCTTTTCTAATTATATCTATTCATTGATGACCTATTATTTTGTTGATGGTTGCAAATATTTAAATATAGCTAAGGTTGGGAGAAAAGTAATTATGACCCAATTTCCTATAATTGCATAGAATTTAAAACCCTAAAGAGCAAAAATGACTTAACAGATTTACTACTGTGGGATCCTATAATGGTGTGGCATACTTGGATTACTAATATGAGGCTATAAGCCACTCTTTTATAGTTTATCTTAACTTTTAATTTCTTAATCTTCTTTGCCATTTCTGTCAAAAGAACATATGATACCTGCCACAGTGGAGTATTGAAATAAATAATTAATTATTACATGAGTAGATATGATAACCACATATATACAATAATAAGGATGATTGATGATGATGATGATGGAAATATTAATAGTAGCAAAGCATTCATTGAATGCTTAGTAGGTGCCTGGCACTGTCCTAAGTAATGTTCTAAATAAGTTAAATATTAACTTATTTAATGCTTCTAATAACTCTAGTGGTTAGGGTAACTTTTTTATCCCCATTTACAGAATAGCATCCTCTAAAATTTTTATCCCTGCCTTTCTTACCAACACTTCTTTACTTTTTTGCTATTAATTTGTGTAGTCAAGATTTCCTTTCTTTTTGTCATTATAAACCACTCAAACTCATTTTTAAAGCCAGCTTGACTTCTCATTTTGAGGGATTCTATTCAAATGTTGTATTAGTCAGAATTCTCCAGATAAAGAGAATCCAACAGAGCCAATGGAAAGAGAGGGAACTTTATTTTAAGGGATTGACTTATGCGTTTATGGGGGCTCACAAGCCTAAAATTGGTAGGGAAGACTGGCAGGCTGCAGACTCAGGCAGGAGCTGAAATATAGTCTTGAATCTGAGTTTTGCAGGGCAGCAGAATGGACACTCAGGGAAGAGTCAATGCTACATTCTTGAGTCCAAAACCCACAGGGCAGGTCAGCAGACAGAGAACTCAGGCCAGATTCCATGTTACAACCTTGAGACCAAATGCCTTCTTTATCTGATGAAAACCCTAGTCTTTAATCTTAAATCTTTCCACTGATTGGTGAGGGCCCCCACACACAGTATAAAGAACAATCTGATTTACTCAAAGCCTACTTATTAAAATGTTAATCACGTCTAAAAATTACCCTAATGGCAACATCTTGATTGTTGTTTGAACAAATAATTACACCATAGCCTAGCCAAGCTGACACAAAAAATCAAATATCACAAATTGTTATGTTATATCCATCAGACTTCTATATGTTTAGTCTCATTACTGAGTCAGCAAATGTATATTTAATTCCTTTTTGTGCTAGACATTGATAATGCACTTTTATACCAAATAATGTCCCTTCCATTCGGACAGCTCCTTGCAGCTTGGATCTCTTGAAACCACCAACTGCACATTTATAGGTAGCACCTAATAGTTATTCTGAAATCATATCTGGGTTTACAAAATCTTATGGAACTTAAAGGATAGTCAAGCACTTCACCAGCTAGTTTATACATGCGATGTAAGTGAGACCTAGAAAGTTTAAAGACTTGTGCAAGGTAATACAACATCCCAGTGAACAAAGGAGGAAGGCCAGGAGTCCTCTAGCTACCACAGCCTGAGCTTATCCAGGACCCACCATTTCCCTCCTGGAAAGGAAGCTCTCTTACATTGGTTAAGAGTGTGAAGGTTCTTGTTAAAATTCTAATGTTGGAGGCATGGAAAATTCCACATTTTTACCTTTCAGGATTTTTTTTAGAAACTGGAAGAGAGGATTATTTTATATTTACAGCATGTGTCTAGCCAGATGAATAGTTACATTTTGTAGATGATACTGTTTTCAGATGATAGAGCAGTAAAGTACACATACCATTTATATAAATGCTGGCATTTCTATGCAAATAAACAAGGCAATCCAAATAAAGTGCCTCTGTGTGTGCAGAGCTCATGAACTGTTCTTGGGGATTCTAATTTGGAAAATGAACCTAAGAGCTCTGGCTTCTCCTAAACCTATTCATCTCCCAAGCTGGTTTCAGCAAATAAGTGGTGAGATGTTGAAATAAATAACATGTGATACTAACTCATGGAAAAGCACAGGCTCTATACATCAGTATGCATGGGATACGTGGGGAAAAGGCTGAAATGCACAGTGGTACTTTGGCTCACTTTGTGAAGTTGAAAGGATGGACAAAGGTTTGGGGGATGTGGTTGTTTTAATTTTAAAACTTGTTCTGGCTTTAGTGATTTCCCAGAACATTAAACAGAAAATAACTTGTTCAATTGTAGATATCGAAAAGCCAAACTTTATTCTATGTGAGGGAAAAGTGCTTAGATTATTGTGTATTTAGCCAATGTTAATGTGACAAAGAGTAAGTGGAATGCCTTGTGATCTCAGGATAAGTAGGTGAGAGAAGGAGCCAAGGGGTTCTGAAGACCTGGTGAGTTGCAGTAAGAGTCTGGAACTCCACAGAGAGGACAGTGAGGAGGTTAGAAGATATGCTCAGAAAGACATAATTTGGCTTGGAAGTTCTTCATTAAAACAGATCAGCATTAAAATATATATCCAGAAATGTAATACAATTTTTTAATAGCAAGTTGAACTGTCAATTGTACTTGTTGTTCACTGATTTTACCTACGAACACTCCCCTCCTTAGAACAAATAATTACTGACTCCCCGAGTCCTGGCTCTCATTTTTCACACGTATTTTACTATGCAGAACTTACACTACTTATCAATATCATTCCTGGCCCTTGGAAAATCTAGTTTCACTTCATCTGGTTTTATTTTTATTTATTTTCACTTTATAATGGAACCTGTAAACCACATACACTTACTTGGATAACATTTAGAAACTAGCACTGAAGCGATAGGTGAATGATCTCCATTTGTGAAGTCACCATCTAGGGAACTGAACTTGCGCATTTTTACTGTGGTGAGTTGTGCCACAGAAGGAGTCTTTGGCCCAGGAATTCAGAAACACCTTTTCTGTCTCTTCATCTCTCATTTCTATCTCTGTGTAATGTGGCATAATGTGCTGAGATCCACCACAGGGAAGAAAGTGTTCTGTGTAGTCACCTTATCTACCTCAAATAAAGATACAAGGATCCCACATTTAGCTCCAGGTGTGTGTGTGTGTGTGTGTGTGTGTGTGTGTGTGTGTGTGTACATGTGCATGTGTATATGTGTTTTTATGTGAAAGGTAAACTGATTCAAGCTAAAGAGGAAAAAGATCACTTTGTGTGACTGTCCTCAATGATTTCTTTTCTAGTAACAGGTCACAAGTGCAAGTTTTATTTCCTGTTATAGAACTGAGGGGGATAGCTTCATTTAGGGAGGTATTCTCTAATATGGAGTGTGGAGATAACAGTTTATTTAATTTTTTTTCATTTGTGCCACTGAGATCTGAATATCCTGAGCACATTAAGTTTACAACTGTTTTGAGCTTTCTCAAGTAAATGATCCTACTGAGCAAGTATGGACTTTGTTCTTGATGGCTCCTGTCATGGGTTAAATTATGTCCACCAAAAGGATACATCCAAGTCCTAACCACTGGTACCAGTGACTGTGACTTTATTTGGAAACAGGGTCTTTGTAGATGTAAGTAAGTAAGTATCTCCAGGTGATATCATTCTGAACATAGGGTGGACCCTAAATCCAAGTACTCATTCTTTAAAAAAAAAAAAGTATATATACGCACATACACACACACACACACATTTATAAATATGTGTGTGTGTGTGTATTTATTAATTTCAGAGAGGGAGAGAGAGATAGAAATGTCAACGATGAGAGAGAATCATTGATCATCTGTTTCATGCACACCCTCTACTGGGGATTGAGCCCCCAACTCAAGCATGTGCCCTGACTGGGAATCAAACTGTGACCTCCTGGTTCATAGGTTGATGCTCAACCACTGAGCCGCTCTGGCCAGGCCAGTGACTAATGTTCTTATAAGAGAAGACAGAAAGAGAGATTTAAAACAGGGACACACACAGACACAGCTGTGTCAAGGATTGCCAGAAGCTGGGGGAGAGAGGCAGAGTGCATTCTTCCTTAGAGCCTCATGAGGACATCAGCCCTTTTCAGAGCTCCTACCCCTAGAACTGTGAGACAATACATTTCTGATGTTTTAAGGCACCAAGTTTGTGGGAATTTGTTGCTGCAACAGTAGACTCATCTAAGTGAGCTTAGGAAATCATCCACTAAGGACTCCAGGAAGTTCTCAGACAATAACTGAGGTTATTGTACTTGTCTGAGGTCTCACGACAAAGGAAGAAAGAAGTCCATGAAATCTGGTCATTAATATGACTACTTTTTAGTCCACATGGGTTGGGCCTGTTCTGTAACCATTTCGGAAGGATGCTACAGCTGACTTTTCCAGTCTAAGGCAGTTGAAATATCTGGGCACCTCAGGACATGTTGAGATTATGAGGAACAAAACCAAAAGGACAGTGGTAGGTAATAGGAGAAACATCGAGTGTATACTCTCGGAGTCAATTGAGAGAATTACATTTCAAGGGGCATGTAAATAATGAAATACTATTTTCATTATTATCATAGGGCAGTTCAGTTGCATAGGTATATAAAGTTACTTTAGAAATATTTTTATATCTCATTGGCTTTTGAAAGCTTGTAAGAAAGACATTGTAGCCCTAAACCCGTCTGGCTCAGTGGATAGAGTGTTGGCCTGTGGACTGAAGGGTCCCAGGTTCGATTTCCGTCAAGGGCATGTACCTCAGTTGTGGGCACATCCCCAATAGGGGGTATGCAGGAGGCAGCTGATCAATGTTTCTAACTTTCTATCCCTCTCCCTTCCTCTCTGTAAAAAATCAATAAAGTACATTGAAAAATAAAAATAAATTAAAAACACAAGAAAGACCTTATAAAATGACTTAGGTCTGATAATTTTCCAGTAAGAAATGAAAATTAATCAATTAAGGGCATATTTTAAACAAATTTTAATGACAGAGAAAATGCAGGGAAACAATATATTGCTTTTTAAATAAGTATTGAGTTAGAAATATAATAATTTTATTTTACTTTTTAGCTATCAAGAGGAAGTATTTTACTGGACATTTCATAGTATTTACTGTATTCAGTGCTACTCCTTTAATCAGTTACAGATAACTAGATTTTTATCTTAATTTTCATTGTAAACAATCTGTATATTTAGCATATTCTATTAGGAATTCATGCTTTGATGAGGTTTTTATTCTTTCTGATTCATGTGTAATATACTATATTAAGTCAGAAAAAATTGTTTTTGTCTTAATTAAAAAAATAAAATATAGCATTCAGGGTAGTGGTGAAATAAACATGTTAGCCTGAACTAAACCTATTCCAGGGAAATATTCTAAAAAGCTTACCAATGTAAGACTTTTCAAAATTCTGTCTGATATTTGGTAATGGGCATCAATCAAATCTAGCATTATGTGTGAGTAAAAGTCAAGTCTGAAACCTGATTCTTGAATATGAGAGAAAATGTAAAATTCATAATAAAATCTCTGTAAATAAAGATGGATTTCATGAAATACTTTAACAGATTCACCAGTATATTTTCTGTAAGTCAGAAATATCTATTCTACTCTGTGGTTAGGATAGAAAATCTTTTAGAGGGAAAATGTATTTTTGTGTTTTTTTAAATTACTAGAGACATTTACATGAGTTAAGCTTCTATTATTTATTTTTTTTACTTAACCAATATAGGAGCTCATCTATCACTCCTTAAATAACACATTAAATATAAAGGATACAATGAATAAAACTATAGCAAGAAAGAGAGTGAGGGCCAGCATTATTTCATGGTGAAAAAAAAAAGCAATTGGGGTTTTCCGCATGTTGATTCAAGGGAAACAATAGTGACACTGTCCTGCTTTATAGTTCCTTACTTGGCATTCACACCCAGCGCCTTTTCTGAGGTAAGACAGGAAAAATGCCTGTGAAATGTGCAAGATGGCTCTACAGAGTAGAAATATAATTTTATAAAATAAAAGGCTTATGGAATGCTTTTCAGTTTTAATACTTGGTTAAGTCTATACAAAAAAAGTTTACTGTCTAATTTATGGCACTCAAATTTTCCCTTATTTAGCCTCCATTTTATTTATTTATTTTAAAATTTATCATTAGTTACTTGGCATACCTTTTGAATATCCCGGAATGTTCAGGAAACAAAAGAATTCATATGGAGGCACTCTTGCCAAAATTAACTGGCACTCAAGGAGAAACAGGCTAGCATCTAGAATGAAAAAGCAAATTTTAATGATGTATCTTTGCTCTGGAAATCTTTAGTGAACTCACAATTAATTGCTTATGTACTTACTGTTAGTTCATATTTTAGAAACACCTCTAAGTGAGCACTTTTTGTTTTACTTACAAAACAAAAATGTTATTGTTACTTTTTCAATTGAGATTTATTTTACATACAATCTTTTTATGCAGTAGTTGATAACATTTTTTTAGTTAATATTAGAATGTAAAATAGTGTCCGTTTTCTTTTCTTCTTTCCAATAGTTGGAGCGATTGAAGCTAATAATTAGGCAGCTGAATTCACTGAAAAAAAAATGTCATTAGAGACTACATAGGCCCACAGAGAAACAGCAACCCATGAATGAATAAAGCAATTAATTCTGCTATTAGTCAAAATAGGATGGGCCAAGCAGGTATCTCCAAGGATAATATTTTATGTATGTCAACATTAGATGGGCTGATCATACTTCAAAAATCTCTATGAACATCATTTCTTAGAACTGTAAATTCAGTAGACTGTCAGAGTTTGAGGTTACATAATGGACATGAATCTGAAGTGCAGAAATTCTTTATTTCTGATTAAGGGCAGATACCTTTGCTTTAGTGTTTAAGGAAGCCATAGGCTACAATTTATGTGCTCTTATGGAGGTCCAGGAGTTTAATAGGGCATGTGCCAAAATAGGAAGCCATCCCACTTCTACATGGAATTGGGCTAAAGAAGTAGGATGTGTATTATCATGATTTGGAGTATAAGTTTATTTATGCTTATAGAACCATACATAGGAAAAGACAGCAGAGATGAATAATCTTCAGTAGATTGCCATTCTATTAATCTTCTGGCTCCTATTCTAAACTCCTCTATTTAAATTGTAGTAAAGTGTTTCATGACCTCTCCAGCCATTCCTCTTTATCTTTAATTTATACACAGTTCACCAGAACAATCAAGTTTCATCAAAATTCAAGGCAAGCTCAACTGGCTGTCAATTAGTATTTTGACTAGAGGTCTTGTTACTTTCACTAAACAAAATTAGCATTTCTGAAACAAAGTTATTGATGAAAGGGTTCCTTGTTTGTTTGTTTTAAAGCAAAACATACTACTTTTTATGTAACTTATTTTATTTTTAATTCTTTATTGTTGAAAGTATTACATATGTCTCCTTCCCCCCCCTCCCCCCACATTGACCTCTTTCAGCCCGCCCCCCTCCCCTGCAGCCTAGGCCTTCACCCCGCTATTGTCTGTGTCCATTGGTTATGCTTATATGCATAGGAGTTCTTTGGCTGATCTCCTACCCCCCAGCCCCTGCCCACTCTCCCTGTCTTCCCTCTGAGGTTTGATGGTCTGTACCATGGACAGCATTATGCTAAGTGAAATAAACCAGAGAAAGATAAGTATCACGTGATCTCACTTTTTTGTGGAATATATTGAACAACATTAAGTGATGAACAAAAATGTATAACTTATTTTCAATTTTACCACACTGAGAATATTACACTCAAAATGATTTTATATAGACAGTTTTAAAATAAAACAACATCAGTTTAACAAACGAATCAAGAATTTCACCCTCTTCTTTGTTAAATTATTCTCACTCCTTTTTAAAGTTTATTGTATAACCAAATTTCCTTCAGAAGCTCAGCCCTCAATTATACATCAGTAAATGAAAATTTGTGCTAAAAAATAAAAATGAGAAAACTATATTGCTTTCAAGAGAAGAGAACCCTTATATTTCATAATAAACACTAATAATAGTACTTTCAATAATTAGGTCAATATAATTATGTTTTATTACATGGGATATCATCAGAAAGGGTCATATTATCTTATTTTCAACATCAAGCATAGGGCCTGGCAGAAAACAAAGTTTACCCTCATTAAATGCTTTTGGAATGAGTGAATGAATAAATGCTGCAAGTAACTGGTAGGATAAGGTTATGAACATCATTGGCATATATATGTTCTCTGATTTAATTTTCTAGAATATAGTTCTAATATACCATGGAATGTTTTGATTTGGTTAATATTAAAACTCATTCATATAAATTACCTTTAAAAATATTTGTGTCATAGAATAAAGTAAAAGGCTTTTAACTTTTTCCAGATTTGTAGAAGTATAATTGACATTATAACATATTTATAGTGTACAATATGATGATGTGGTGTATGTATTTCTCTATGTGTGTGATAATGCATAAGATTTACTCTCAGCAAATTTCAAGTGTACAATTTAGTATATTAACAATAGTCATCAGGCTGCATATTATATCTTCAGAACTTATTCAAATTATGAGTGAAAGTTTGTATTTTTGATCAACATCTCCCCAGTCCTCCACCCCCATAAAATGTCAACCATCACTTTATTTTCTGTTTCTGACTTTTTATTTTTTAAAATTTTCCACATATTAGTGATAGTATATATCACTGGCTTTTCTGTCTGGCTTATGTCCATTATAAAACTCACAACAAATTAAGTATAGAGACAACATATCTCAACATAATAAAGGCCACTATGACCAGCCCACAGCTAAGATCACACTCAGTGGTGGAAAACTGAACACTTTCCTCTAAGATCCAAGAACAAGAACAGGATGCCCACACTTATCACTTATATTCAACAATGCACTGGAAGTCCTAGCCAGGGCAGTTAGATAAGAAAGTGACATAAATGGCACCTGATTCAGAAAAAGCTTCTTTAATAATGCAATAGCTAACATTCATTTCATACCTACTGATACTATTCTAAGCACGTGGCATAATTTAACCTCACAACTGCCTTGAAAGATAGTATTAACACCCCAATTTTATAAAAGAGCAATCTGAGACACAGAAAGGCTGAGTAACCTGGGAAAGGTTTTACAACTAATACGTTCCTAAGTCAAGATTCAAGCTTAGACATTCTAAACCACAATAATATAGTGTTATGGAAGTTTACAGCATTTAAAAAATATGACTTTTAGCATAAACTTTGCCGTCATTCATCTAGCATCTTAAATTTTGGAGGGAGTGACATTCCAGGCCAATCAATAGCTTTTGACGTCCTTTGTAGACAAGACGGATCAACATATTTTATCTTGTATTTTGTAAAAGCAAGAAAAACAAAGTCTAAACATGTTTACAATAGCTTAAAGATTCAGTGGCATTCCTCGAAGTTAAGCTGGTAAAAAAATGTCCAGAAAATAACAAATTACAAAATAATCATTCTTTTATTTTTGAATATATAGAGCATTTAAATTTTTTTATTACATTTTCACCCTTCCTATCACCGAATTCCACACCTTACATACTTCCCCACCATAAATAAGTATATACACCATATTTTTAAAAAGCATTTCTTCTTCACAATCTCTAGCTGGTCACACCCTGCTGTTGCTTCCTTTAGGAAGCCCAGGCACTCCTTCTTTCTCTGAGTAAGTGGCACATCTCGATCATGCTCTGCACTCGTTGGTCAGGAACTCTGTCCTATTTGAGTATCTTTCTACCCAATACCCCTCCTGGAGTTTAATATTTGCTAATTAGATGTGTATTGAATAAGCATTTGATACATAACATTGGATAAAAAAACAGTTGTAGAAAAATATGAACATTGCACCTCCTAACATCCTGTATAGTAAAAACCCAGTGACCAAACAGCAGAACGACCAGAACGACCAGTCAACCAATCACCATGATGCACACTGACCAACAGGGGGCAGACGCTCAATGCAGGAGCTGCCCCCTGGTGGTCAGGGTGCTACCACAGTGGGAGCACCACTCGGTTGACCAGGATGAGTGGCTGCTTCCACTGAAAACCGATGGGCAGGTACCTGGGCTGCAATAATTGCCTCCTCACCCCAAGCTCCTCCTCTTTGCTTCCTGCCGCCTCCTCTGGACACAGCACCATCATTGCCTGGCTAGCAGAGCTGACCTCTGGGAGGCGGGTTCGTGGCCACTGGGGGACTGAAGCCTACTCTGCCACATCTCAGTGCTATTGTCCCTGGGCCCTGTCCCAAACGGGTCCCCTGGAGAGGCTAGTGCTTGTGCTCCACGGAAGATGCCCGACCAGGGAACAGCTGCTCAGAGGGCGGGTCCACAGTGCTTAGCAGACTATGATGAATGGTGCCCCCCACAGCGGGCTGATCCCTGCAGGCCCCACCCCCCACCAGTGCAGGAATCCCACGTACGGGGCCTCTAGTATCTTTATAAGGTCAGGAATCCAATTATAATATTCATATGTGAAGACTGAACACAGTGAGCCACAGTGGAATCATTATAGCACTGTTGGTGCTGCTCTTTGTATTCAATACAAATGAACACTGCAAATTTGAGATCAAGATGCCAGCATGACTGGTTTCTGGGGAGAACCCTCTTCTTGGCTTGCAGACAGTCACCTGCTCATCAAACAGGCCCTATGCTCATGACTTCGTCTGCATCCAGTTATCTCTCAAAGTCCCTGTCTCCAACTATGGTCATATTGGATATTAGGGCTTAAACATATGATTTTTTTTCAGGTATATTATTCAGTCTATAAAACTCATCCTTAAAGAATACTAGGTTTTCATAAAAATTTTCTGTATAGATCTTAGCTCATGAAAAATTCATTTACCCTGAATACTGAAGAATGGACTTGTTTCACAAACGTTTCAGCCAAAGTGCTCCTAGTGGCTGAGTGCTTCACTTATTTTAGGGGAGAGCTTTGAATGAGAAAGAGGCCTGCGGCAGAGAAAGAACACTGCTCAGAGATGGCTGGACTGCCAGAGCTCTGAGAAGTTGTATTCCTTTCTTATCAGAGACCCAAAGTGCTTCTAAATATTCCTGGAAGACGATTTTGACATGCACTTTCTGGAGGGAGAAAATAAAATAGAATTGCTTCTTTTATTTCTAATACTTATAAACTTTTCTTCAATCATTTAAAATCTGAAAATCTGATTTATACCATAATGATTCTGTGTCATCTATCAATTTGAAAAGGATGAAGTCTTTTCAGACATGTGCTGAATATGTACCACTTTTGCTATTTAGATCGCTCATTTTGAGTGTTTAATGTGTTGAAATATAGAAAGATACAATAGAACATCATTTGCGAAGGAACAGAAAATGAATTTGCATTTATTTGATTGAAAATTTTTAGCAAATCCAATGATTTGACTCTGACCTTCCTATGTGAAAATTTGGCTTACCTCATTTCCAAAGAAAAGGAAGCAAAATGTGTGTGTGTGTGTGTGTGTGTGTGTGTGTGTGTGTGTGAGAGAGAGAGAGAGAGAGAGAGAGAGAGAGAGAGCGCTAGATCAGTAAAATGCTTAATGATTATCAAAATGAGAAACAAGATATAATTGAGAACATAACATTAATGAGAACATTTAAATGCTGTGTCTTATCTACCAAGACTGCTGAAATGTGAGTTCTATGTAGACTTTGCACAAATCCAAGGAAAGCTCTGAATATGCTCAGTCTTCTAAACTCATGATATCAGGTAGGTATGTTTACGAAGACTTGTCCATATAGAACTGTTAGACTACAGGAAGCCCCATTTTCAATATGTCTGCATAACACCAATTAATATTAACAAGAAGTGTATCTGAACATGGAGAGACACAACCTTTTTAACTTCCTCTAATAAGTTATTTTTTTCTCTAATAAGTTATTACTGACCACAATGCTCATTAGTGCCACAATAAAAAGGAGCTACTGGTAAATAATAACAATTCTTTGTAGTTATACAGTGCCTTTGATCAAAACAGCTCAAAGCTTTCATGGCTCATTAATCTCTGAAATACTTCAGTGAAGTATGAGAGTATTAAGGATTAATACCTTCAGTCTATAAACTGAGAAACTGAGGCATTTGAAAGAAATGAACCCAAGGTCATTCAATAATTTGGTGAAAAAATCAGGGATATGATCTATACCCACAGATAAATAGAGCAAAGATTAAACAGTGCTCAACAGATACCACTAGCTTCTGAGAAATTGCTGAGAAAGTTTATGTAACAAAGGAAACAACATTGCTTTAAAAGACATGCTTTCCATCTAGATTTTATTTAAATTATTTCTTCTATTTAGTAATGGAGAACTCTTCACAGCTTCCCATTTAGATGTTTTAATATTGGACAATTTCCTTGATATTTTTGTTTTGTATTTCTTCTATATGAACAAATAATGTACAATTTCTAAGAAACATGTCCAAATTAATTATTAATAGGAAAAAGATGTAAATAATTATAACTATATATCCATACCTATATATGTTTAGTCAATTAAATATCAGTCTATCTCACCCATTGATTCTGAAAAACATTCTATAAAAGGATAATATACTCTACTGTATTGAAATTTTTATGTGAATGGAGGTTAAAAGCATCAACTCTGAAATATTATAATTATTATTTTTAAAAGCCAATCTCTTAATTACAATTAGAAATTACACTCATAAGATGGCAGATCATATATTCTTCAAAACTTGCCTTAGGAGAAATCTCATTGTGTAGTTTATTAGAAAAATAAAAATTTATCTTTCACATGATTATTTTTCATTGCTCCTTACTCTGTTATGGTTACTAAAATTTTCAAAGGCTTGTGCCTTGGGTCCCCTGTAGAGTGGCAGAGTCTATAAAGGCTGGATTACCTTGTTTGCACACACAGACACAGAATTTTGTATTTTATATCTTTGTCCCTAGTCCCTGTTTCCTAGTATTTCAGTTTTATACATAGTAGACTTTAAGACTGTTTGTTCATTGATTTCCTTGTTATTTGACTGAGAGTTTACCTTCCTCCTATTATCTGTTTTGTTTTTATGACACAACAAGGATCCTTTTTTATTGTCTTTGGTGTTTTTCAGAAGAAACCTAATGTCCCTGCTTGTTGGTTTTTTTTTTTTAGGTGAGACATAAATAAGAATTTATTGAAAAACAGATTCATTAGCTACATTAAATATCTTCAAAAATAAAGGTGTAAGTTTAGAGGTCTTTAAGATTTGTTTGTGTTGATTTAGATAACATTTACTTGGAAACAGGTACAAGATAAGGAGTTTTCTGGTCCTGGGGTACTGTGACACTTTTTGCAAAAACATTAGATAGAGACAACCTGAAATTTTTATTTAATGATGTTGCCAAACCAAAGTTATTTTATGATTTGCTTAGTGTAAAGAAATATAAGACAGAAGCTAAATCTTTTTGTGTGAATGGCTATCTTATTGGAAATACATCTTCTATCTAAACCATAACCACAAAATAATCTTTACGTTAAACATTTTTAGGGTTTGTCGACACTTGCCAGACATAAAAAATTAAAGGAACTTTCTTTATCTGAGTGTTATCAAGTCACCAATTATGGAATTCAGGTAAGATAATTAAGTCATTTTGATAAAGAATTAAAATGGAAAGTTAATCACAAATTAAGTAAACTTTGTAAGGCACAGTGGGAAAAATGGTTTGGAAACATAACTATATGTATGTGATCTTGGTTGAGACAAGATCAGTTCCTAGGATAAATAGGTATAGGTAGACATTTTACTTGGAGAATGATGAAATGCAATATGGTAAAAGTGTAAACCTATAAAGGTGTTCTGCATATAGAAATGTTATATAGTCTAACCATGAAAATTCGGAGAGTTTGAAAAGTTATACCAGGTACTTAACAATTAGGAACTTAAGTTACTCAAAAACAGTGGGTAGCATATTTTACCAGAATGGAAAGCATGAGGTAAGTAACTGGATATTATAAACAATTAAGTGTTCAATTAGTACTTTAAAAACTCATGAGAAGGTAAATTTCCTAGACCTGGCCTTGAGGTATACCTAGGAAGTCATAAAATAGCTACTATGAGCAAGGTACAACAACATTAAGCATATCAATGTACTGTTACAGTAGAAAAAACAGAATCACATGAATTGAACTAAGATAAAATCTAGTTAACTATTAGTAAATCATGGAAGGTAACATTTTCCTTTTTTAAAAAAATAAATCTTTATTGTTCAGATTATTACAGATGTTCCTCTTTTTTCCCCCCATAGCTCCCCTCCACCTGATTCCCCCTCCTACCCCATCCCCTTACCCCCCACCACTGTCCTCATGCATAGGTTAAGATTTTTGCCCAATCTCTTCCCGCACACTTCATGCCCCCTCCCCCCCCCCAAGAATTGTCAGTCCACTGTCTTTCTATGCCCCTGATTCTATTATATTCTGTTCATCAGATTTTTTATTGACTTAATTTTTAGATTCACTTGTTGATAGATATGTATTTGTTGTCACTTTGTTGTTCATAATTTTTATCTTTATCTTTTTCTTCTTCTTCCTCTTTTTAAAGAATACCCTTCAGCATTTCATATAATCCTGGTTTGGTGGCGATGAACTCCTTTAGGTTTTTCTTGTCTGTGAAGCTCTTTATCTGCCCTTCAATTCTGAATGATAGCTTTGCTGGGTAGAGTCATCTTGGTTGTAGGTTTTTACTGTTCATCACTTTGAATATTTCTTACCATTCCCTTCTGGCCTTCTAAGTTTCTGTTGAGAAATCAGCTGACAGTCGTATGGGTACTCCCTTGTAGGTAACTAACTGTTTTTCTCTTTCTGCTTTCAAGATTCTCTCTTTGTCTTTTGCCCTTGGCATTTTAATTATGATGTGTCTTGGTGTGGTCCTCTTTGGATTCCTTTTGTTGGGGTTCTCTGTGCTTTTTGGACTTGTAAGTCTATTTCTTTCACCAGATAGGGAAAGTTTTCTGTCATTATTTCTTCTATTAGGTTTTCAATATTTTGCTCTCTCTCTTCTTCTGGCACCCCCATAATTCAGATGTTGGTACGCTTGAAGTTGTCCCAGAGGCTCCTTACACTATCTTCATATTTTTGGATTCTTTTTTCTTTTTGTTTTTCTGGTTGGGTGTTTTTTGCTTCCTCATATTTCAAATCTTTGGTTTGATTCTTGGGATCCTCTAGTCTACTGTTGAGTCTCTGTATATTATTCTTTATTTCAGACATTGTATGCTTAATTTCTGACTGGTCCTTTTCCATTTTTTTGGCATTCTCATTAAGATCCTTGAAGGTCTCACCAAGTTCCTCGGAGGTCTCACTAAGTTTCTCGGCGGTTTCTAGAAGATTCTTGAGTAACCTTATAACTGTGGTTTTGAACTCTATATCCAGTAGTTTGCTTTCCTCCATTTCTTTAATTTGTGACATGTTTTTTTGTCTCCACATTTTAGCTGCTTCCCTGTGTTGATGGAGTGGCTTTGTGTGGTAGGTGACCCATAGGGCCCAGGGGCTCAGCCTTCCCAATCACCTGAGGTGGACACTCTTGGTGCACCCCTTTGTGGGCTGGGTGCACAGTCTTGTTGTAGTTAAGCCTTGATTGCTGTTGGTATCACTGGGAGGAATTCACCTCCAGGCCAATTGGCAGTGAGGACAAGCTATGTCTACAATGGAAGAGCTGCTGTGCTGGAGACACCCTTATGGGGCAGGACTTGCTTCAGTGGGGCTTTGGTGCTCACTGAGTCTGCCTCTTGAGTGTGTCATTTAAGTGTGTGAGGGGTTGAAATTTGGTGTCGTCTCACACTGACCACTAGGTACACTGGCTCCTGGATCTCCAATGTGGTGCAAGTCAGCTACTGTCCGAGGCTACCCAGCAGGAACTACAACGAGATCTGCAGATTTCTCCTCTTTGTTTGGGGTTCGGAAGTTTTGGTGCTTTCTGACACAGCTGCAATTTGTTAGGTTAGGCTGTGAAAGGGCAGGCCATTCATATGCAAAAGCAGCTGCGCACAGTTTAGGTGGGTTTGTAAATTGGGTGAGGCAGGGTCTCAGGGAATCACCAGGGTGTGGCAGACAGCGATGGTTGCCAGTCAGCTGTCTCTGCATCTCTGTGTCTCCACATCCCTGAGTCCTGCGCCCCAGTGCAGTAAACAATGATTCTTGCTAGCACCTCTGTGAGAAAGCCACCCTCACTTTCTGACCGGATGCCAGACAGTCCGGTTTCTCCCTGTAGGACTCTGGGTCCCCAGAGTCTTGCCGGATACTGGAGTTCAGAGTAGTCAGAAGCTTGTATCTCCCTTCCAACTGGAAAAAAATAGTGCACCCAGTCACCAGCCTGATTCCCGCACCTCCGTACCTCTGCTTTTCTGTGCCTCTGAACCTCCTACCTGGTCTCAATGCACTTTTTCTTTCCTTCTAGTTGTAGAGAACTCCTACTCAGCCAGCTTTCCTGTGGTTCTGGGTGATAGTCATTTTGTCTTTTAGTTGTAGTTTTGGTGTGGTTGTGAAAGGCAGCACATACAGGTGTTTACCTTATGCCGCCATCTTGGTTTCTCCTCAATGTCCCTGCTTGTTGAAATGTAGTCCATCAACCTCTTTCAGGATATCTGAGATGCTAATCAGAATGCCTATTCCTGGGTACCAACACAGACTGCCTCATAATCTCTGTGATTAGAGCCCCAGAATGCATAAGTTTAACACAAACCCTCTAAGAGATTGTTAATACACATTAAACTTAAGACCCTTTCCTGTCTTGTGGTGTTAGATAATACTTCTATGGTATTTACTATGTGTCAGGCATTCTTCCAAGTATGTTATGTATAATAAATTGTTTAATTTTCATAGAAACAGAGATATTATGACTTAAAAATATTTTGCTAATAACATGACTTACTGCTTTCTATATAGTTTATTTTTTTTTAATTTAAAGTTATCAAGACTGCATTAAAAAATTTACAAAAACCTCCACTAAAAAAAAAAAAGGGAGGGATAGTAGGGCAATATCATGTAAGGAAAAATATCCTATAAGTAAATTACATCTAGAAAATTTTTACTTTACCAAATTAAGGTTCATTTGCAATGCTAACAGCAAGATGGCCATTAAAAACACACATGGTGTCTAAATAAGACAAAGGAAAATCGTTTGAACAAAAATAAAAAGGATCCCAAATCAATTATATAGAAAAGATTCCTTTATTAACTTGTGGTCGAGAATATATTTGTATATTTTCAGAAAACAACCCCAAGACCAGATGGATTCCTGCAACAGAGAGGAATTGACAGGAGTGCTCCAACCACGAAGACAAGAGGAAAAAACAGTCCAGAGATGGAAGACGCTGACAACGCCTTGCCATGGGAGCAGTCAGCAGCTGTGCACCGCTAAAGGTTACCTAGGAACAAACCAGAGAGGGTCGGACCTGCATTGCCCCATGTGCCCACCATCCAGATATCACTGCTGACATGTACACATAAGGAACTGTTGGACATTGAAATTGGGACTCAAACATTTTTTTGTTTTGTCTTGTTTTGTTATTATATGTTTATTTCCAGTCTGCAAAGGCAAAACTTTTTAAAGGAAAGAAATGGTGGGAAAAAGATACAGAGGCAAAGAAGCATTGAACAGACTGTCAAACTACATTGGGAAGACAGGGGTGGTTGGGCGAGGAGGGCTGTAAGAGACCAACCGAAGGACTTGTACGCATGCATATAAGCACAACCAATGGATATAAGACACTGGGGTGGGGGGGGAGGGTGGGCAGGTGAAGGAATGTCCTGGGGGGTAGGGGAGGTCGGGGGGAGATCAAAGGGGAAAAAAAAAGGAGACATATGTACTACTATTTGTAATACTTAAAACAATAAAAATAAAATTAAATTAAAAAAATAAATAAATAAAAATATTTTTTTATTGATTTCAGAGATGGAAGGAGAGGGAGGGAGAGATAGAAACATCAATGATGAGAGAAAGTCATTGATCAGCTGTCTCCTGCACATTCACCACTAGGGATTGAGCCTACAACCTGGGCATGTGCCCTGACTAGGAATTGAACTGTGACCTGCTGGTTCATACGTCGATGCTCAACCACTGAGCCATGCCAACTGGGCTCTCCATATACTTTTGTAATGTACTAATCACATTACAAGGCCTATTTCTTAACTAGATAGGAAGTTTCAAAAATAAGAGGTCCTAATTAACCTTTACTCAGATTGAATTGCTTTTTTAAAAATTATCACTGGAATGATAAAATTATTTAATTGAGATCTAATTGCATGATGTAGTATATTTCTTTGCTTTATCTTTTGGTCTCAGTTATAAATAATGCTATATTTTCAAGAAAATTTTGGAATTTATAGTTATTTTTCCATAGTTAGTTTTCATTTTTAGGTTCTTAAAAATTTCTCACTAATAAATTATCTAAAAAAAAATCAACAAAATTTTCCCCAAGGTTCCAGGCAATATAGTATGGTGGTATAAGTAAATGTGGTACTCAAATATTCCCACAACCACATCAAAATTACAACTAAACTTCAGAACAACCATTATTCAGAATTTCCATGAAATACAGCTCAACAGAAGTTCTACAACTAAGGATATAAAGAAGCCACATCTAGACTGGTAGGAGGGGAGAAGAGACAGGATGGGCTGGTACCACACCCATGTGTGGCAGGTTAAATTTTGGCTTCAGAGGTCCCCCTGAGGAGCAAGGGGTCCTAGCCCCACATTAGGGACCCATCCCAGGGTTTCAGTGTTAGGAAGAGAATTCCCCATAACTTCTGGCTCTAAATACCACCAGGTATTGTGGCTGAGTGAGACAGAGGACTTCTGGAGTCCCAGGTGTTCCTCTTGAAGGGCCCAGGCATGAACTTAGACTCACTTATATTGAGCAGCATCTTGAAATATACCATGGACATATGGGGAGAGACTGAATTGCCTGGGATCATGGTGGGGGGGCTTTTGGAGGGCTGGCAGAGGCCATTGTTCCTTTGCTGAGCTTTCCAGACACAGAGCCAGCAGACAAACACCATATCTGAGTCTCCATAAACCTGTTTAACACTGTTCGCCTCATCTAGGTGATTTACTGAGACCTGATCCATCCAAGCTGCATGCCACACCCAAGCCTTTACCTGTGGCTTTTCCATACAAAAGGCCTATCTTTGACTCATGCTTCAGACTTTCCTAAAATTTCTCAAACTAGCAGCATCTGGCCTCAGTGTGTCCTGTATTTCTCACTAAGTGGCCCCAGGCTAGCACTAGCAACAGACAGACTTGGTTTAGAGGTTGGCCTCTTCTGGGCACCTCCAAGCCCAACATTAGCAGTTATCTACAGGTACTCAGTAACTCATGTCTGGTGCAGCTGACCTTGGCCTTCAACTCCTGGAGGGCCCCCAAGTCAGTGCACCTGGTGGACAACTTCAGACTAGGTCAAAGCACCAGCCAACCACCATCACAAGTGACACATTTAGTGTGTGCCAAAGCCCTGATGAAATAAATTTTGCTCTCTGGGTTAATTCCTGCACTGATTTTCCACAGTGGTCACAGCCAGTACTCACAGCCAATCAATCTAAGGGTAAATCCTTCCCATTGAGTTGCCAATAGCAGGCTTAACTACTTAGAAGGGTGCATACCACCCAACACAGGGGAACACTTGTAGTGCCCAGGCAGGTGATCAGTGAGGCTGTGCCACTGTATGTTACAGGACACCTATTATATAAGACCACTTCGCAAAGACTGCAAAATGTAGCAGCTCTACCTACTACATAGAAACAAACACAAAGAGGCAACCAAAATGAGGAGACAAATAAATATGTTCCAAATGAAAGAACAAAAGTATAGAAAAAAGAACTAAACAAAATGGAGACAAGCAATCTACTAGAAGCAGAGTTCAAAACACACATTATAAGGATGCTCAATGAACGTAAGAGTAGAAAAACTTAGTTGAGAACTT
The DNA here is from genome assembly GCA_026230045.1 of Corynorhinus townsendii. Classification (NCBI taxonomy): domain Eukaryota; kingdom Metazoa; phylum Chordata; class Mammalia; order Chiroptera; family Vespertilionidae; genus Corynorhinus; species Corynorhinus townsendii. The sequence continues at coordinate 134,304,763 of JAPDVU010000002.1, read as the reverse complement.
CAACAAAGATTAGAAAACATAAAAATGAAGGTAGAACACATAAAAAAGAATCTGTCATAAATGAAGAATACATTAACTGAAATGAATGAAGAACACATTACAGGGAACAAACAGTGGAGTCACCCAGCTGGCATGGCTCAGTGGTTGAGCATCAAGCTATGAACCAAGTCACAGTTTGATTCCCAGTCAGGGCACATACCTGGGTTACTGGCTTGATCAGTGATTCTCTTTCATCATTGATGTTTCTATCTCTCTCTTCCGCTCCCTTCCTCTCTGAAATCAATAAAAAAACATATATATTTTAAAAAGGAAGTCACAGCTCAATTCCCATTCAGGGCCCATGCCCAGGTTGTGGGCTTGATCCCCAGTTAGGGGCATGTAGCAGGTAGTCTATCAATGATTCTCTCTCATCCTTGATGTTTCTATATCTCTCTCCCTTTCCATTCCTCTCCAAAATCAATAAAAAATATGTTAAAAAATCATAGTGAAATAGATGCAGCAGAGGATCTAATCAGAGATTTAGAAGATAAGAAAGCAGAAAAGACACAATCAGAACAGCAAAAAGAATCCAGAGAAACGAGGATAGTATAAGCAGCATCTGGGAAAATTTCAAACATATGAATATTTGCATTATGGAGGTTCCAGAAGAAAAAGAGAGAGAGCAAGAATTTGAAAAGTTGTGTGAAAAATAATGATGGAAAACTTCTCTAACCTGGTGAAGGAAATAGATATACAAGTTCAGGAAGCACAGAGTCCTAAATAAGATGAATTCAAAGAGGCCCACACCAAGACACATCATAAGTAAATGCAAAAGATTAAAGACAAAGAGATAATTTTGAAAGCAGCAAAACAAGACAAGGCAGCTCCCATAAGGTTATCAGCTGATTTTTTTAACAGAAACTTTGAAGGCTAGAAGGGATTGACAAGAAATATTCAAAGTGATGAAAAGCAAGGACCTAGAACCAAGGAGGACTTGTGCAATACTTTCAATAAGAAATATAAATTTAAAATAAATAAATAAATTCTTAAAAAAAGATTTTGGTTCAACCTTTTTGTCAAAGCTGTAGCTCTACCGAGACATTACAAGCTCTAGCAGCTTCTGAGCCAGGATATTTATCACAAGACCCTGGGGGTACACCTTGGCATATGGATTCTTTAAAGTGAGGGGTTGTCAAGTCAATCAATGACTTAAGAGGCATAAAGTTTAATACCGGCTTATGTGGTAGCTCTGTTTATCCTATCTAATGAAAGGGTAATATGCAAATTAACTGTCACTCCATCACAAAGATGGTGGTGCCCAGTCCTCTCAGCCCCACCGGAGTCCCCCAGTCCTGGTGTGGGGGGTGACTGCTGAGAGTGGGCAGCTTGAGTGGCCTGGCAGAATACTTGCTTTGTCACTGTGGTGACGAGGCAAGCATTCTGTGCCCAGCCGCAGATGGGCCTCTAGGCTGCAGAGAGCCTCTGGGCAGTGGGTGTGGAGTGGCCAGGCCCTGCAGAGAGCTACTGGCACACAGATTCGTTGCAGGGCACACAGATTCTTACTAGTTTGTTTATAATTGAAGAAACATTTGTTGATCTGTTTCAGACACTGTGATCGAGATTACAGGAGGAACAAAGGTGAACAAGACACATTGTCTTCAAAGAGTTTCTGTCTAGAGTGGAGGTTTTCAATGGAGATGTTTTGCCTCCCAAAGAAATTTGGCTATGTCCAAATATATCTTTGGTTATCACAACTGGGGAGGAGTGGGGAAGTGGGAGGTGCTATAGCATCTAGTAGGTAGAAGCCAGGGATGCTGCTGAACATAGTAACAAAACACAGGACTGCCTTCACAACAAAGAATTACCCAATCCAGCCAATCTAAAATGTCAATAGTGCTGAGGTTGAGAAACTATGATATAAAACAAGTCATGCAAGATATGAAAAAAGATCGATAATAAAGAGCTATTAAGCCCAACAAGAAAATAATGAACAACATGCTAGGCATATTTAAAGATGCTCTATGTCTTATGTCATTAGGGAAATTAAAACAATGAGATATCACTACCACCCATTAGACTGGCCAAATTCCAAAACACTGATAGCGTCAAATGCTGGAGAGATTGCAGAGAAAGTGGAACTCTCATTCATTGGGAGTGGGAATGTAGAATGACACAGCCATTTTGGAAGACAGTTTGGCAGTTTCTTGCAAAACTGAAATACTTCTACCATATTATTCTGCAACCTCTTTCCCTGATATTTACCCAAGTGAGTTAAAAACTTATCTCTCTATATAAAAGCCTAAGCAACTGTCTGACCATCCAACCAATAGCTATGATGCACAATGACCACCAGGGACAGACGCTCAATGCAGGAGCTACTGAGCTGTGCTGACTTGGCAGCTGTGATTCTCAGGTGATACACCCGGAATCAGATAGGAGGGAGCCCAATTCTGGAGTGTGTCACCTGAGAACTGCCCTCTCACAATCCAGGACCCCTCGGGGGATGTTGGAGAGCTGGTTTTGGCCTGATTCCCACAGGCCAGGCTGAGGGACCCCATCGGTGCACAAATTCATGCACCGGGATTCTAGTGTTTACATAAAAGCCTGCATACTAATGTGTATAGCAACTTTACTCATTATTGCCAAAACTTTGAAGCAATTGAGATGTTATTCAATGGATGAATGAATAAACTGGGTTATATTTAGACAATGGAATATTTTTTAGCAATAAAAATAAATGAGCTAATTAGCTATGAAAAGACATCGAGGCACCTCGAGTGAATATTACTGTGTGTAAAAAAGCCAATCTGAAAAGACTACAATTATATAACAATCTGGAAAAGGCAAAATAGGAAGGCAATAAAAAGATCCAGTTTGATTAGATGGAAGGGGGAATAGGCAGAATACAGAGATTTTTAGGGCAGTGAAACTATTCTGTATGATACTGTAATGCTGGACACATGTTAATATATGTCTGTCTGAGCCCATAGAATGTACAGCACCAAGAGTGGACAACAATGTAAACTATGGACTTTGGGTGGTAATGATGTGTCAATATAGGTTCATAGATTTTGATGAATATACCACTCTGGTGTGGGATATTGATAGATGGGGATACTTTGAGTGAGTTGGGACAAGGACTATATGGGAAATCTTTGTATTTCCTGCTCAGTTTTGCTACAAAAATAAAGCTGCTATAAAAATGAAGTATTTTTTAAAACTGGTACAAATCTAGAAATGTGTCATAATGATATAGTTATGAAGAAAATACCTCTGTTTTAAGAGATGTATTCTGAAATGTTTAATGGTGAAATGACAAAATGGGTTTGATTTACTTTAAAATTTTCAGTATGTGTATATATAAATAAGTTATATATTTAGATATATGTATATACTAGAGGCTCGATGCATGAAATTCATGCAAGGGGCTCCCCCCCTGCCCCCTGCCACTGCAACCACCTCTGCCTCTTCTGCCTCAGCCTCAGCCCCCACCATGGTGGCTTCATCTGGAAGGTCATCTGGAAGAACGTCCAGAAGGACATCCTGAAGGACATCTGGTCTAATTAGTATATTATGCTTTTATTATTATAGATATACAGAAATGTGGCTAAAATTAACTGTCGAAGGCCCCCTGGCAATTAACCATTATTAAATCTACATAATGGATATGTAAAAATAATTCTTTTTATTGCTTTTATTTATTTATTTTTAAAATATTCATCTAAGGATATTTTTAATAGAACTTTTAGAAAGAGAGGGGAGGGGAGGAAGAGAGAGACAGAGAGAGACCATTGTGGGAGAGAATCATCAATCAGTTGCCTCCCATACATGCCAACCTGGGATCAAACCCAGAACCTAGGTATGTGCCCTGACTGGGAATCAAACCCACAACCTTTGGTGCACAGGACAACACTTCAACCATCTGAGCCACTGGCCAGGGTTCTACTACTTCATATATTTTGACACTGTTCATAATTAAAAATAAAAATAAATGCCTTAATCCAAGTACCACACATTAGTTTTAAATGCCTGTCAGCTAAGACCATTTAGCTCATCAGTCCTCAACTCTGGCAGAACACCATAATCGCATAGAAATTAATTAAGTCAGACTTTCTGGGGCAGCAAGGGAGTAGGACCAGGAATCAGCATTTTAAGAAGCTCAAATATGCATCAAGAATTGAGAAGCACTGTTCTAACCACTTTACTTCCAGTTTCTGGAAATAAATAATGTAATGAACAATTTCTCATGTAACCTGCAAGCTCAGTTAGTTAGCTGTCAGACATTTCAAACAATAAAGTAAGCAGTAAGTACCATGGTAGTCTCATCTTCCTAAATTCTAGAGATCCATAGTAATTCCTCACTGATGTGGTTATGTATGATAGGCAGATAGATGAATAGATCAGTCGATAGAGATGATTGATAGAGATATAGATGATTGATAAATAGAATAGATATCAGGTAGAATTGTACATATATATGTCTCAAATTTACTGAGTACCTACTATGTGCCAAGCATTGTGACAGGAAATTTCGTTACTTCATTTATTTATTTATTTATTTATTTATTTATTTATTTATTTATTTTTGCACAAAATCCTGAGAGGTGTGATGATCTCCGTATTTTACGTGGAGAAACTGAAGCTAAGAGCTTGTTATTCTCTACTTAACTGTTTACCCAGAATTCCCAGATGTCCATTTATTCTGGACTCCTCAGAGTTTCTTTCATTCCACTATTTGAGGCAGATTCCGTAGCATTTTGTTGTAAGCGGGCACACATAAATACTCTTTCCTATCTGTGTATCTGTGGATTCTTTTATTCTTTCTGGCTTTCCTTTAGGGTCATTAAAACCCAAGTCTCACATGTAAGAGAATTGACTAAAATATATTTAAACAGCATGCCATTCAAATTATTTCTAAAAAAGCAATTTTTAACTGTAGATTTATAAACCAACAAATGTATTTTAGCTAGCATAATTTCTGATGAACTAATTGAATCTGTACAAAATTGCATAAAGCAAACTTAAAACAAGCCTACATCAATTTTTTGCCTTTGGATATAACATTATATTTAAAAAAATGAACCAAATAGAGTATTTAGCCCCCAGGCAGAGCAAATTACTCTAATAGCCATCTCCCACACATTCCTTTGGTGAAAAGACTGAAAATGAAAGTAAGAACATGGCAGCTCATGGGTTAAAGCTCTACATGTGCCTCATTAAGTAATGTTTGGGATATTAATACACAGGGTTACCTTCACAGAAGTTCAAAAGCGAATAGAACCTATATCTTCCCTTTTGGCTGCATGGTCTGATGGACCATGCTTCTCAGTTCTTTAGTTAATTTCAGTTTTTATTTAGTTTCAATTCCAATATTTGTAACAGCATAACATCATGAATGAAATATTCTAATTGTAGTTGGTGAGAATCAACTTTTTGTATTTTGAAAAGGAGACATGAGTTATGGTATGAAGACCCTACCTCCAGTGGGTAGGAGGTCTGAGCCCCACAGTACAAACTAGCTGTATAACTTGGGTAAAGTATTCAAGGAATCTGGAAATTGGAACTCTTTATCACATCTATACTTGCTTAGTCCCACAATTAAAGTGCTGAATTTGATAATCTCTAAGGTCCTTTTTAGTTCTACAATTTTAATGATGCTACCTGATATTTAAACACAACAGTTATTAAGAAGGTAGCAGGTGACCCAATCATGATTTTGGTAGATATTTTCTACTTAGTGGGTTATATTTTACACTAGTATTTCTAAAGTTTATGTGAGCATTAAAACCACCTGAGGTGTATGAACCAGAAGGTCTTGGTTCCATTTCCAGTCAGGGCACATGCTCTATTATCATTGATGTTTCTCTCTCATCATTGATGTTTCTATCTCTCTCTCCCTCCCTCTCCCTTCCTCTCTGAAATCAATAAAATATATTTAGAAAAAACCCACCTGAGGTGCATGATAAAATTCTGGTTTGTTGGGTTTAGATTGTAACCAGAAATATACAGTATATTTTAGATAAGTCCTCTAGGTGATTCTGATACAAATTGTGCTCAAATGATAGTCAGGGAATGTTTTCCCTATAATTTCTGTTGAACAATAATTCTCAAACTTTTCTTTTTATCTAATCATTCTGAAGGAATAAGCTTTCTTGTACTATTAATAAATGGTCACTTCTGATTCTCATTCAGGGAGAGGGTCTTGCCAATGTAGAAGAGCACAGTATATCTTGGATAGCTTTATAGGTGATTCTGAAATGGTGCTTTAAGTAGTGGTGGGGTGATGGTGGTAGGGGGTCATTGTTCAGAGGGAGCTTGATTCATTTCATAGTTAAGAACCATGAATTTAAGTGAGTTGATGACATATATGAAACACTGGATAATTTGCTTAATATTATTTTGACTGAAAGTGTATATTATAATGTAAAACATTTATAGAGAGGCAAAAAGCAAAACAAAGAAACATCTTTAGTGGAAGAAGTGTCCCTGACTCTAAAATGAATTAATCCTTCCTTACTCTAGGTCATAATTCTTTCCCTACTCTCCAAATTCCCCATTTTCCTCATATACCAATCTAAACCAAGTGTTCATTCTATTTTCCTGATCTTCATAATCTTTTCAAGAATTACTTTGTTTTACCAAGCTGATGTGGCTCAGTGGTTGAGTGACAATCCATGAACCAGGATGCCACAGTTCTATTTCTGGTTAGGGTATATGCCCCTGTTGTGGGTTCGATCACTAGTGGGGTACATGTGGAAGACACCCGATCAATGATTTTCTCTCATTGATTTTTCTATCTCTCCCTTCCCCTTCCTCTCTTAGAAATCAGTAAAAATGTATTTTTTTAAATAATTACTTTGTTTTGTGTATTATTTGTTCATGTTCTATTTAACTAATTTCTCCATTATCTTCATTATTGCCTATTGTATCACCTTCCAGATGTGCAATGAGCCCCACTCCCACCCAAATTTATCTTGTATATTGAGATTGATGGTGCCATATACACTCACCAAGGGGATATGAAAAGGTTTATTACACATTGAGGCTTTCTGGGGAAAGCAAAATAGGTTTACAACTGGGTGCAAAAATGGCTTGAGAGAGCAGGGATATAAGGCCCGCTTGGGTTTCATTGCGGTAGGTGTTGGGACTAAGGAGGAGTTTCCACATGCAGCAGGTGCTTTCATTGTTTTAATTCCCACTGGCACCAAGGGCAGGAGTGCCTGGGCTTTCTTACTGGCTTGTCCAGAGGTGGGGGGGAAATGGAGAGGGTGGGGCTTGAAAGCTGTCAATAGTCAAACATCAAAAAAAGGACTCAGATTCTTAATCACATCTATATTTGCTTAGTTTGGAATTGGTTTTTAATTTTTTTTAAGTTTTAAAATAAAAGCATACATTAGCTATTCTATATTTTATACCTCTCTCCCACAATATAGACTTTAAAAGCTATGAATTTTCTTCCAAATACTTCTTTGCTGTATTACATTAATTTGGACATTTATACTTTACCATCTAGTTCAACTTATTTTTTTACTGTCTCCTTTGACCTATGGGTTCTTGGAAGCATAATGTTTAATTTCCAAATATTAGGGCATTTTCTCTAGTTATCTTGTTGATTTCTAATTTAATACAGTTGCGATCAGAGAAAATGCTCTATTATTTTAATCCTTCAAAATTCATTGTAACTTGTTTTAAGGCTCAGCATATAATAACTGAATGTTCCCTGTAAACTTGAGCAGGCTTTACATTATGCTGCTTTGAGTATAGTGCTCTATAAATGGCAAATAGGTCACGTTGTTTTGTAGCATCTACATTTTTTACTGTTTTTTTTTCTATGAATTATTGAAAGGTATTGAACTCCCCAAATATGACTGTGAATTTGTCTGTTTCTCCCTTTAGTTTTTTTAACTGTTGTTCTGTCAACTGTGTTCAGAAGCTTTAGTAATTGCATATATACACCTTTAAGATTATTATTTCTTCATCATTATGAAATACTACTAGAGGCCTAGCACACAAAATTCATGGACCAGTAGGTCTCTAGTCTGGACTACAATCAGGGCCGATCTTTTCTGGCTGCTGGCAGCCAGCCCTGCCCCCTGCCGCCGATGCCGGTCACCCTCTGTGTGTGGGGTGACTGGTGGGGCGATTGGGGCCCTGCTTGCTTGCACCCGCTTTGGCCTGGTGCCACTAATCCCCAGTTCCCTGTCCCCCATCGGGCAATTGGAGCCTGCTGGCTGGGAGGAGGGACCAAGAGGTTGGTGGGCAGGCCTCAATTTAGCAATTGGGGCCTGTAGGCTGGGGACAGCTCCTGCGTTGAGCGTCTGGCCCCTGGAGGTCAGTGTGCATCGTAGCGACTGGTCATTCTACCATCTGCATATTACACTTTTATATATATATAGATCCTTCTTTATCACTGGTCATGTTCTGAATCATGAGGTCTACTTTGATGTTAAAATCACCACAGTTAATTCCTCATGTTTAGTGTTTTCATGGTTTATATTTTTTAATTCTTTACTTTCAATATTTTTTGCTAGCAACATATACAATAGTTTGGTCTTATTTTTTTTTTAATTTAGTCTGTCAATTTCTGCCTTTGTATATATATTTAGACCATTTACATTTAATATGTATAGGTTTAAATATATCATCTTTTTAAAAATTTCTGTTTGTCTTGTCTGTGCTTTGTCTCTCTGTTTCTCTCTCTCTCTCTTTTTTTTGCCTTTATAGGGTTGTTTTGTGGTGGATCAGGTGGGATATTTTTCTTGCGAAAGTGCATTTTCATCTGGGATTTTTTCTATTCAGGCAAAAAAAATCACTTAGTATTCTTTGCTAAATTTAGGGATATTGCACATGAATTCTTTCAGCTTTTATTTGGTTGAAGATATCCTTATTTTGTCTTTATTTTGAAGGAAATTTTATTGAATGCAGTATTCTAGACTAATATTTTTTGCAGCATTTTAAATATGCTATTTTATAGTCTTATGATTTCCATTGTCTCATTTGTGAAGTTGGCTGTAATTCTTACTGTTGTTTCCTTATATGAAATTCAGTTGATTGTCACTATTCACAGATTCTGTATTTGCAAATTCATATACTTGCTAAATTTAATTGTAACTCCTAAATGAATAATTGTGGCACTTCAGTTGTAATTCATGGACATATGCAGAATGGCAGAAAATTTGAGTCCCCTGATGTGCATATATTCCCAGCAGTGCTCAGACAAGGCAACACCTTATCTTCTTGTTTCAGCTCTCATATTGTAAACAAGCATTCTTTTTTGTGATATATTTAGTGTTGTATTCATGATTTTTTAGAAAGCTTTCTATTGATAATTCACTGTTTCAAATGGCCCTCAAGTGTACTTAAGTCTATCTGGTGTTTCTGAGCACTAAGAAGGCTGTGATGTGCCTTATGGAGGACATTGTGTATTTTAGAAAAGCTTCACTCAGGCATAAGTTTTAGTGACATTGGCTGTGAGTTCAATTATTAATGAATCAACAGTACATTAAATCCAGAAAAAGGAAGATAAAATTTGTGTACACCATATGAGGCTTCTCCAGAAAGTACTAGAGCAATTTCTATACTGCTTGATGAAGCTATGGGAAAAATTGAAAAGTGTTAAATTTGTGGATTCACAAGATAATGACTGATTTAAGAAGCATAATGGACAGTATTTTTGTAAGACTAAAAATCAAATAAGTTTATGGTCATGTTTTTTAGGTTCAGGAAATGTTAAACCCTTCTCAGTCAGTGCTGACTAATTCTCATGTTTTAAATGACAGCACATAAAGAAATGTTAAACATGCAGGCAGGGCAGGTCCTACAGACCAGGGGCTGTGGAAGAATTTGAGAAATATCTGCTAAGTGTTATAGAGGTTAAGGTTATGTGGAAGAGCAGGTTTTCAATGCAAATGCGACTGGTTTGTATTATAAGATGTTGGCAATAAATAGCACAAATAATGTTTCAATTGATGAAAATGTGGCCAGAGGCTTGCAGGAACCTAACCTGGTATATCCTCCAGGAATAATAGTTCAGTATTTACTATCTCAGTGCTTGCAGTGACATCATTGAACATAACTACCACAGATAACAAGAGTCAACTACATGACTATTTTTCTGGGTACTTTCATGATTTTTCTCTTTATTTGGTTTTCATAATTTTGATTCTGATGTACCTTTGTGTGTGTGTGTGTATTTACTATATGACATTTGCTGAATTGCCTAGGTCTGTTGTTTTTGTTTTTCATTAATTATGCAAAATTATTAACTATTACGTCTTCAAATATTTCTTCTGTCCCATTCTTTCTCTCTTATCCTAGTGTATTTTAGACCATTTGATATTGTTTCACAGATCTTGGATGATGATTTTATTTATTTACTAGAGGCCCAGTGCATGAAATTGTTACACAGGAGGTACCCCTCAGCCTGGTCTGCACCTTTTCCAATCTGGGACAGCTGGCTCCTAACCGCTCACCTACCTGCCTGCCTGATTGCCCCTAACTGCTTCTGACTGCCAACCTGATCGCCCCCTAACTGCTCCCCTGCTGGCCTGATTGATTCATAACTGCTTCCCCACCGGCCTTATTGCCCCCAACTGCCCTACCTTACTGGTTTGATGGCCCCCAACTGCCTTCCCCTGCCAGCCCAATCACTCCCTAACTGCTCCTCTGCTGGCCTGATGGTCCCCAACTGCCCTCCCCTGCCAGCCTAGTCACACCCAACTGCCCTCCCTTGCAGGCCTGGTCACCCCCAACTGCCCTCCCCTGCCAGCCTGGTCACTCCTAAATGCCTTCCCCTGCAGGCTTGATCGTCCACAACTGCCCTCCCCTGCCAGCCATCTTGTGGCAGCCATCCTGTGGTGGCCATCTTGTGATGACATGAGGGTGGCCATCTTGTGGTGGCCACCTGTGATGACATGAGGGCGCAAGGACCACCTAGGCTTTTATTAGTATAGCTTTTTTTGTACATTTTTTTCTCTCTGTATTTCAGTTTGCATTTATGTTAATCTATTTTCAATTTTACTGATTTTCCCCCTTATCTCCATCCAGGCTATTAAGTCCATTAAAAGAGTGGCTTTTTTTTTTTTTGTTTGTGTTTTTTTATTGATAGCTTATTCTTCTATTTTTAGAATCTTTTTGACTCACTGTAGTTTTCATCACCTGCTCCTGAAGATTGTTCATCTTTTGCAATAAGACCCTTTAATTTATTTTTCATAGTTGTTTTATTTTTATTGTTATTTTTGAAAAAAATATATTTTTTTATTTCAGAGAGGAAGGGAGAGGGAGGGAGAAATAGAAAGATCAATGAGAGAAAATCATTGATTGGCTGCCTTCTGTACATCCCCCACTGGGGATTGCAACCTAGGCTTGTACCTTTGTTCAGAATCGAACCCAGGACCCTTTAGTTCATAGGCTGATGCTCTATCCACTGAGCCAAACAGGCTAGGGCTCATAGTTGTTCTAGTTTCAGCAGCTTGTCTAGCTCCGTGTCTGATTCTATTCACCGCTTCCTTTCTCTCTCTCTCTCTCTCCTCTCTCTCTCTCTCTCTCTCTCTCTCTCTCTCTCTCTCTCTCTCTCTCGCTTTTAAATCCCTACCCAAAGGATATGTTTTTTATTGATTTTTAGAGAGAAAGAAAAGGAGAGAGAGAGAAGGAGGGGCAGGGGGTGAAATGTCAATCAGTTGCCTCCTGTACACACCCCAACTGGAGATCGAACCAAAAATGTAGGTATATGCCTGGACTGGAAATAGAGCCAACTATATTGGTGTATGGGATGATGCTCCAACCAATTGAACCACCTGGCTGGAACCAACTGCTTCCTCTCTTGATAGCAGGTCACATTTTCCTGCTTGTGTGCATTTGTAGTTTATGAAATTACATGCTGGAATTCTGTGGAAAAGAACCATAGACTGAAATGAGTAATATTTATACCAAGAAAATGCATGTCCCTTCTCTGTCATGTAATAACATTGGTGTTGGAGTTGACTCAATCTATAAGCACTCAATCAGGTGTTTTCTGAGTTTTGTTGTTGCATTAGGTAGATTCAGCTCACACAGATCTCAAATTATCTGGTGAGGAGATTAGAATCTTCCCTTAAATGGGGCTTGTGACCTGAGTGCCTGGAGGGTTTATCCCAGTTTCTCCCCTCCCCCTCTTTTAACACCCTCTGTATAGTTGCAATGTGAGGGAAGTGGTCTCTTTTAGTATTTTTGCCTCTTTCTCTGACAACTCCATCTATGATCCAGAATAGTTTGTGGTTTTTCTCATTCTCTTGTGCTGCCCTCAGTATTCAGTATGTCATGTGCCTTATGTTTTGGGCTTAGGCAGTCTCTCTCAACTTTCTTGTTCCATTCCTAATCTTCCTTGTGAGTACTCAGTGATGACCCATGGAAAAGAATTGGTGGTTGGATACAGACCCATCCTCTCCTCTCCTCTTGTCTTGTCTTCTCTCCCCTCCTTTGCTTTAGCTCCAAGTGCTTCTAAAAATTTATGCCAGCCCACTCCTGGTCTTAGAAAAGTAGAGAAATAGTTGTGTCTTTCTTATCCATGTCTATGGCAGCTTCTGTCTCCTCTCACTGCTCTGATGAAGATAAAAACAGCCTTGGGTCTCTTTTGTCCTAAAAGAGAATTATAATTTTATGGATTTTATTTGATTATGTTTATTTGTGAGCTCAGCCCTCAAATAGGGTTCAAAAACTTATGATTTTGTAGATTATCCAAGTTTGTTTTATTTTTAGGGTGGGCGGGGGCGGGGGACATTCTCTGAAGAATTTTATGTCTTAAGTAGAAGCAAAAGTCTTTCTTAGCTATATCTTCAAACTCTTTTTTCCTTTGATTTTCTTTTTACCAAACTATTATTTTGACTCACAGTCAGTTTAATAACAAACTAACACAATGACAACTCTTTCTAGACCATACACCCTATTTTTTCTCTGGTCATAAATATTTATTTTCCTAACCTCCAGCCTATGAGAATAATATCTCCTGTTTCTCCATTTACTTTCCCTCAGTCTTTTCTCAACCCACTAATATTTAATTTCTAATATAACCACCACCAAGACTATTCCTGTTTCTGTGACCTACAATTGCCAAATCAATCACTTTTCAATTTGTATTTTATTTGACCCACTGCATTAAAATATTAGAAACTTTGACTTTCCTGAAACTCCCATATTGCTTGATTTTATGAGCTCTCTTACACCTTTAAGTTCTTTTCAGTCTATTTTTAAAATGTTGTTTTTCCTGGAGCTTTTTCTTTTCTTACCCAGATTCTTTTCATGCTTTACCCATATATTGTGGGCCATCTCATCCATGTCCTCAACATCTTTAGCTTTTAACTGAAGGTGCAATTTATATCTCTGACCCAAATCTCTTTCCTGCTCTCCAAATCTGTATATTACACTGCCTTTGAAACAGGCCCTTGGATGCCCCTGTATCCTATCTCAAACCTCCTCTTCTTGAATTCCTTATCTCATTGAAAATTACAGCATCCTCTCTGTGATTATCCAAACTAGAGACCTGAACATCATCCACAATTTCTATCTTCTTGATCAAATAAGCCACTCAGTACTATTCAGTTACCTTCATGGGTTTCTCTAGCCTGGCTCCTCCTCTCCAGTTCCTTTGTCATTCCCAAAGTTGCAATCCTTACCACCTGTCACTGTGACTATGCCTTCTTTACTCAGCTCTGTGCAGTGCCATCAGTCCTCCACACTGCTGCCAGAGACTTTCTAAAATGACAATCTGATCAGGTTGCCCTCCCCCACCCCACATTTCAAACCTATAATTTCCCCCCTGCTCATCTGCAATACTTAGCACATAAGAGACACTGAAAATTTAAATTTTGAAAGAATAAAAGGTAAAGCTCAAAATAACATTGAGATATATGCAAGACCTTTTGTTCTCTGGCCCTTGTCAACTTTTCCATTTGACCTCCTACTCTTCTGCCTTTTGCCCTTCATAGTCTAGCAGTTATCAAGACTAGGCTTCAGACTAGGCTTCCTTGCCATGGACATGTTGTTTCCCTACTTTGCGACATCTGCCTTGTTGGTGTCTCCCAGTAAAACTCAAATGGTCCTTACCTTCAGTTTGAGACTAAGCTTTCAAAATCTTCATTCTAGCAATTATCTGTTTACAGATAATTTATTTGTTCACAGATTAGACTCCCAAAAAGGATATATTGTTTACAGTTTAGACTCCCAAAAAGGATATATTCCTATAAGGGGAACTTTGCCTTTTCTACCTATTATCTCAGCATCCAGTAAATTGTTTGGTACACAATAAAAGCTTTAAAAAAAAGTAAAAAAGAAAAGGGTGTGAATTCAAAACATATTATGGTTTACTAAACCAGGAACTAGTTGTGACATGTAAAGCCTGTGGGGTTAGCTTATTTATTATTTATTAAAGATACTTTTTCTTGGTTGGAAGAAATTCATTTAAGACTGGAAACACATTTAGGGAGGCAGTGATGAGGGACAGAAGATGTTAGGAACATCATAATTTTTCTATTTCTACTTTCCGTTTCCATTGTGGAAGTATCAGAGAAAAGCAGTTGTGGGAGTATGGGAGAAAAGCCTAGCTATACAGTGAAGGTTGGGTACAAATAGGAATACATCTATATTCTATCATGAATGTAATGCAGGCAGTAGGAGGAAGTTTTGCTGAGTTTAGTGTTTGCCAGAAGAATTTGGACAATCCAGTCAAACCAACACCTGGAGGCAGTGTACATAAGGAAAGTGCAGGGAATTAAGAGTTGAGAGTAAAGTCAAGGTTATGTTAGCAATAACACAGTAGCAGCTGACTTGATGAGAAAAGGTACAGTTCTTTAAATTTAGCTTTCTTTTATATCTTGATACATTTATGAAACATAGAGTAATCAGAGCACATTAATTATTGACCTTGTGATTTAGTAATAAGTTAATTTTTTATGAGCACATATGCGATGAATTGTGAACAATATTTCTGGGATGGTCTGTTTTCCTGGATATCATTGTTGCCTAGCTTCATCTTTATCCATCTCCAGTGCACCACCTGAGGCATCTCAAGCTTGTTCCTGGAAGGGATGGCTCATCACTGGAGGCTGCCTTAGTATTCTAGATTGAAGACAGATCAGAGTTAACCAGGAAAATGGTAAAACAACGGAAGACATTTAGCCTATTGTTTTCAAAACTATAAGCCAGACACATGAGCTCTCTGCCATGTGATAAAAACATATGAAAAAAATTGCCAAGTTACAAAACAATGCACTTGACTGGGAAACTTGCTACCCCATGTTCCACTGATGTGATCTTAATTAAGTAAGTTGTTTACCCTTTCTGGAACTCAGTGTTCTGTAAAACAATAAGAGTGATACTTACCTTTCTTCATAACGTTGTGAAAGACAAACTTGATAAAGTATCTGAAAGTGTTTTTTGAATAATTTAAAGTGCTACATATAAGTAAGTCACTATTTTGATATTTTTATTTTTAGTCTAGGTTCTGAACCTACTCAAGTGTCACTTAGGTGGAGTTCTTAGGATGATGCTTGGTTGTATGGCATGGAATAGTAAGTCAGGGCATGACGTCTAGGTGAGGGCACTGACTCTGGGATAGACTGGAGTTTGAATGCCAGCAAACTATCTCCTATTGTGTGACCTTTCGGCAAGCAGTCTTCTCTATGCCTCGGTTTTTGTTTTCAATTTAGAAAATAGGATCAATAAGTGCTCACCTCATAGGTTGGTGTGAAGTTTATATTAAAATAAAATAATAAATGAAATAGTTCAGATAAACTCTTACTAGAGTGCCAGGGCCATTTTAAGCATGAGATAATGATTAGCTCTGAGAAATAAAATAATACCCCAACTACTCTGGAGAAATGACTGGGACCTTGACAATGAGTTCTAGAAAGAACTGTTGCTTTGGTGAATATGTATGCTATAGAGTCAGGCATTTTCTCCATTTTCTTTTTCTAATTTAAATTCTTTATTGTTTAAAGTATTATATATGTCTCCTTTTCCCCCCATTGACCTCTCCACAGCCACTCCCACCCCCCAGTATGTGCCCTCACCCCCCTACTGTCCGTGTCCATGGATTCTGCTTATATGTATGCATACAAGTCCTTTGATTCATCTCTTACCCCACCCCCCACCTTCCTTCTGAGATTTGATGGTCTGTTTGATGCTTCTATGTGTCTGGATCTATTTTTGTTCATCAGTTTATGTTGTTCATTATATTCCACAAATGAATGAGATCATGTGATATTTGTCTTTCTCCGACTGGCTTATTTTGCTTAGCATAATGCTCTCCAGGTCCATCCATGCTGTTGCTAATGGTGAGAGTTCTTTCTTTTTTTATAGCAGCATAGTATTCCATTGTGTACCATAAGTATACCACAGTTTTTTAATCCACTCATCTGCTGATGGGCACTTAGGCTGTTTCCAAATCTTAGCTATTGTAAATTGTGCTGCTATGAACATAGGGGTGCATATATCCTTTCTGATTGGTGTTTCTGATTTCTTGGGATATAGTCCTACATCTCCTTTTTCTTTATTTAAGACTAGAGGCCCAGTGCACAGAATTTTTACACGGGTAGGGTCCCTAAGCCTGGCCAGCAATGAGGGCCAATCTATGGGGTGACTGACGAGGTGATCAGGGGCCCCCACTGGCACCCACCTTGGGCAGCCTGGTGCCACCCACTCACCAGCCCCACCCCTTGCTGCCACAGCTGGTTGCCTCCCTCAGCCAGGCGACCAGCAGGGTGATCAGAGGGCCCCCACTGGCACTCACCTTGGCTGGCCTGGGGTCTGCGGGGTGGGGGAAGCTCCTGCATTGAGCTTCTGCCCCCTTGTGGTCAGTGCATGTCATAGCGACAGGTCGTTCTGATGGTCATTCCACAGTTTGGTCAATTTGTTTATTAGGCTTTTATTATATAGGACTAGAGGCCCAGTGCATGAAATTTGTGCATGGAGGGGGATTCCTCAGCCTGACCTGCACCCTCTCCAATCTGGGATTCCTTAGGGGATGTCCAACTGACGGGCCTAAACCAGCAGTCAGACATCCCTCTCGCAATCTAGGATGACTGGCTCCTAACCACTCTCCTGCCTGCCTGCCTGATTGCCCCTAACCCCTCTGCCTGCTGGCCTGATCTCCTCTACCTTGTCCCTTGCTGGCATGAGCAACCCTACCTTGCCCCCTTGCCTGCCTGATCAACTCCAACTGCCTCTGCCTGCCTACCTGATCACCCCTAACTTCCCTCCCCTGATGGCCTGATATTGCCCTTAACTGCTCTCCCCTGCCAGCCTGATCACCCCTAACTGCCTCTGCCTGCCTGATTGCCCCTAACTTCCCCTCCCCTGCTGGCCTGATCTTGCCCCCAACTGCCCTCCCTTGCCAGCCTGATCATCCCTAACTGCCTCTGCCTCAGCCCCCACCACCATAGCCTTGTCTGGAAGGAAGTTGGATGTCCAGAAGATGGCCGGTCAACCCAGTCTAATTAGCATATTACCCTTTTATTAGTATAGATAGATTATATAGGATAGGATTGCTTAAATGGGGGGGAAAGCCTTTTTCAGCAGGAAGAGATGCTCTTGGCAGACAAAAACACATAATCCCTATATCTGGACTGATAGGCAGCCATATGAATTATATTGCCAAACCAGTCATTAAAAAATTGAATCACTTCTTACACCTTACACCAAACAGCTGTTGCCCTTAAAACCCTTCTTCAGCCCCCACCTAAGGTTCTGCTTTTGCAGTTCACCCAGATTTGGTTCTGATTGGTTGGTTTCTATGTCAGTTAGTGTCAAAAGCTCCACCTCCTAGGCAGCCATTGGCTCCTCACAATTCACCCAGATTTGGTTCTGACTGGTCGGTTTCTATGCCAGTCAACATCTCCAGGCCTATCTCCGGGCCTGATCAGAGAGGCAGGGCTGATCAGCAGCCACCCCAGGCTGCTGGCCAGCAGGCTGAACTGCTGACCTCTGGGGGAGAGAGAGGCTTGTCTGATCACGCTGCTTCTCTCTCTGGCCTTGCGAGCAGCCACTGTGGCTGCTGATCAGTCCCACCTCCTCTCTCTCTCTGCGAGAGGTCAGCAGTTCAGCCCGCTCTCCTGCTGTGTGCACAGCCTGGCTGTCGGTCAAGCCTCCGGGTGTTGTGGATGTTATGACCCTGGCTCTTTATATATATAGATTGATAGATTCATAAGAAGTCCCCATTAAGATCTGTTTCCTTATCAGCTAAAGACATTGCCAAACTCTGAACATAATAGTTTCTCAGCCAGGAATAGCCCCGAATGGCTAAGTGGGTTAGCATGATAAGATGTTCAGTGACCATTGTTTTTAGTAGTAAAGGCTTCATTCATTCACTCATTCATACATTCATAACTCTAGGTGAAAATAAGAAAAATAAATGGTAACAAAAATTGGCAGATAAATATGTATATGTAGTCTTTTTATATATGTGTTATATATAGTCTTTTATATATGCATATATGTGTATGTGTCTATATATACTTATATATGTAAATATACATACATATATGTATTTGTGTGTATATATATATATATATGTACACAAAGTCTAATATTCTGTGGTACTACAGATAATAATTATGTGTAATTATATTAGACATGGATATTTGTTATTCAATGAGTTTCATGACCTAAGTACTTTATATTTCTTGACTGATGTGTTGTTCACATTATAAGATGTGAACACTTTCACTTTACAGATGATGAAACATAGACTCAGAGATATTAAATAATTTCCCTAAGTTCACAACAAATAAGAGCAGACCAGAATTTGAACTTAATGACCCAACTATAACACACATGCCATGAAGCAACAGAACTAATCTCAGTTAGTTACTGGAGAAAAGTAAGTGATGAAACAAATTCATATTGAGATATAGAAGAATAGTAGTATATTTTGACAAACTCGCATCCCTATCAAGTGAAATTTCTGGCAGGTTAACCAATGAAGATTAATGAAGTGGGAGAATCTGAATTATTGTTTTAAATGTTAATGCACTCATTGACCCAAAAGGATGATTGATTAAGTTGAGTTAATTTTTCCTGGAAAAAACACACAAATATGGACATTATATTTCCTATGATTCTATGGTTCTAAATGAAATGGGATTATCACATAGATAATTAAAACCAAAAGAATACATTAAAGCACATTTTGCATGATAATTTTGTTTTAATGCTTTCAGTTCAGATTATTTTAAGATACATACCCAGGTATATAAGATTTAAGGAAATGTGAGGGAAAACAGAAGACCATGCTCTAAGTTAATGAGTGGCCATTCACAATTACAGCCTTTGGGAGAAAGCCTTAATTAAATGGCCTGGAGAAATGTACTAATTAAGGAGTGAAAACTAAAGGCAGTTTGTCAAATATTTTTTGGAATCCAAAATATGTAGAATATTTTGGAAATATTTCTTTTTCATTAAATGAATAGTTAAAGCTTAAAATTAAGCATCTGGAGCCTAGAGTGAAGTAAGAAAGAAAGGAGAAATAAAATAATGCCAGAACTGTGGAACTGTGACATGTGGCTGCATAGAACATTGATTTATTTTCTTATAGAGTAGATGCCAATAAGTGACCCACAGCAGTTAAGTTAAATGACAATATTAGAGCCATGTCAGACCTTTTTGTAATTCCCCTAAGGCCAGTTTTAGTATGATTATTTGCCTCAAGGTCCTATTCCAGCACTGATTAGCACTCAGTACATTGTCAAACAGTGAACAGATAACGAAATTGTAAATGAATGAATAAATACACAAATGCTTTTAGGTTTCTAAAATCCACATGTGGTGATTTTTCTTATTTGTGTTTCAAGTGGCCTGTACTTCCATCTGACTGGATACCATAAATTGAGTGTTTAATCCATGAACTCCTCACTGGGCTCCAACCTGAGATTATGTTCTTTGGTCAGTTTGGATTAGTTGCCTCAGCCTCAGGGTGGGGTTGGCCTCAGCTTCCTGGGCACAGGACTCTGTTTAGGAGGGGTGAGCACCCCCAAAATAGTTAAATTCTAGGAACAATAAAGCCCATCTTATATTTTTTGTAAGAATTAAAAATATGTATTTTCACTGTGTCATTAATGTAGCTTCTCAGCTTTCCTTGTGGGCATGCTTCTAGTCCTTGCTTCTTCTTGCTTCCTTCTTCCTAAAATGTCATCTTTCTTCTTTTAGTAGGTTGCATGATCATAGATACCTACACAATTTTAAATAATTTGAGATATCATAATTTTTACCATTAATATATAATGCTAAAGGACTGGTTGCCAGATGATGGAAGTTAGAAATGCAGAAGCAGGAATTTTAAGAATGAGGAAAGGTGAGCAGGCTGTGGAGGAAAAAAACATATGCAGTTTGGAACCTCTGAAATGACATCAGAGGATATAGTTCTCCTAAAAAATCTTAGGTATAGAAGATATATATATATATATATAAATATATGATCATTTCAGGGTGTTTCCCTAGGGATTAAATCCATTTTGGCATAAATACATTCTTTTAAATGTAAAAATGTGTTTCCTTGCTGAACACATGTGCAAATATTACAAAATATTCCCTACTAAAGACCTTCAGTGCCTACCAGGTAACATGTGTCAAGCATAAACTACTTTAACAGAATCTTAGCCACTCTCCCTGCTTCTGTTCTCTCTTTGCTCCAGTTCACTCCAGACTTTGTGTTTAAGGTACAACTCTGATAATTTCACTTTCTCAGTCAAAAGTCTTAATTAACTTCTCAGAGATGTTCCTGCTCAGGTAATTATTTTTTTGAGGGAAGTATAGTGGAAGAACTTGGGTTTTATAGTCAGAGTAATGGATTCAAATAGACTCTAAATCTTATGACATATTGAGTCTCAGACTCAATTAAGTTCTCAAGGTATTCATTTTCAATAAAATAGGGATAATAATTCTTATCAAATAATGTTGCCACAATGATGATGTGTAATTAAAGCGAAGGCTCTAATAATTGCTATTAAAATAATAAAAATATTAGCTATTAAATAATGTAATAACAATCCAATATCTTTATTAGTCAGGAATTCCCATTTAATTCTGTACCTTGTTGTATTTTGTCACAAACTTAAGCAGAGTTGTCTTGTAGACAAGGGCTTTTCTTATATCTCTTATGTAATAAGGACTTAGAAATATGTTACCTTAATATTAAAGAAACATTTATTAAGCACCTTAAATGTAAAAGTCTTTTTTGTGTGAACTGAAGGCATTGAAAGACCAAACGCGCACGTGTGTGTGTAATATGTCACTATTATTTAAAGTGATTCTCATTTATTTGGTATTAAATGTCAGAGGGTAATTTTTAAGATTTACATGGTTCTATAAAATAAACTATAAATAATCTCCATCTATGATTTCAAAGAATGTGTTTTCAGTCCTCTATTCATCTTGCTCCATGTTTTAGTTCTATTATTCCACTTAACAGGTCTCCATCCTTGAAACTTCCTAAGGATTCTCCTTGTTCTATGATAAAATCTAAGTAGGCATGCTACCCAAGTTGGACTAACTGCTTGTTTATCCTCAAGGAATATCAAGCTACTTCTTGAGAGAATTGTTAATGGAAATAATGTAAAGTATTGAGGAAGTCTTGAAATAAATGGTCTCAATGTAAAAGGGAAGACAGATACAGTGCCAATGAAATGACCCATATGTTTGAAAATCCTCATAAATATAGTAACCCTAGAGAAAACATATAGATTTATAAATATTAAAGAAAGCTCCCCTCCCAATACTCTTTTGTCATTTATATTTATAGCTTTATTCAGAAAATACACATTTTTTTTGTTGTTGTGGAAAAACCCCTCAGTAAATAGTTCTGTGATTTTTTTTAAAAGTTGTTATTTTTTTCCTATTGCTGCTACCTACTTAGCTCCAATACCCCTAAGGTAATTAGTGTGAATTAAAATTTACATCAAAAACTTTAAGATTTGTTAAATATTAAAAATGAAAATCTACACAATGTAGTGAATAATTCATATATAAAATCCTTTCCATGTTTTAAATATATATATCTTCTGTTAAAGATTTATCACAGGCTCATAGATGTTTTCTGAAATGAACCTGAAGCATTGATACTATGGTTTTTAAAAAAAATTCTCACCTCAGCATAGATATATTTTGCATTGATTTCTAGAGAGAGTGAAAGGGAGGGAGAAGGGGGGTGAGAGAAAGAGAAACATCAACATGAGAGAGACACATTGATTGGTTGCCTCCCACACTCATCCCTATTGGGGCTGGGGAATCTGCAACGGAAATAAGTACCCCTGACCCTCTGACCTGGAATACAACCCAGGATCATTAGGTCTGCAGGCTGACACTTTAACCACTGAGCAAAACCAGCAAGGGCTATGTGTTTGCTTGTTTTTTTTTTTAATTAGGTAAAAATATTATTAGCTATGACTCAATCCCATTTTATTGTTCAGTAAGGCTTCATAGATATAATAAATTTGCTAGGGTGATGAAGAGCTTTTAGAGTATTACTGTGACCACAATGACAATGATTTTACTTCTGTTTAATTTGCCATTTCTCCCATAAGAATGCAATGTCTATGAAAAAGTTTCAATCGAGAGCATGCTCATAGTGTCTGATCCTTCCCTTTTGAAATTCATATTTAAAAAAATATTCTTAAGTAGACTGAAAAGTTCTCCAGCTATGTTTCTCCTCTCTTGGGTTGATTCAATAAAGAGACTTAATGCAGCAGGATTATATTAGAGAAATATAAAAAAAGAGTTATGTCTTTAAGTAGTTGTGCTTAAAGATGCTACACTGAGAATA
Organism: Corynorhinus townsendii; assembly: GCA_026230045.1. Taxonomy (NCBI): domain Eukaryota; kingdom Metazoa; phylum Chordata; class Mammalia; order Chiroptera; family Vespertilionidae; genus Corynorhinus; species Corynorhinus townsendii. The sequence continues at coordinate 134,281,998 of JAPDVU010000002.1, read as the reverse complement.
ATAATCATGAAGTGATGCTGTTTGGGACTTCTTGAACCAACATTGTACTCTGAGAACCTCAAACTCATTTAAAAAGTATTTAAGTCAGAAATAAAATATGTAAACTTCTTTTCATGGTTCCAGTCTTTTGGCTAGTTCTAGCAGTGAGTGCCCGGTGAAGGAGGTCACTGTGGTTGCCTTACTAAGGGCGATTTTCTGATGGGAGCTTCATAATACAGAACTACTGGACATCTCAAAGGACATGCCTTAGAAGAGAGGGAGCTCATAAATGACTATGTTGGTTTTGTAAGAGGCATGCAGAGCCAGCCAGCCAAAAAAAAAGTAAACTTCATTATGACATTAAAAAATAAGAACATAAGCCAAGATCATCAACATAGTTGATGAAATTCATTGTAATTCCTTAATTTTACCTAATATCCAGCCTATATGCTAATTTCAACACTTGTTCTTCAAATATCCTTTACTAGATGTTTGTCCAAACCAGGATCCAATTATAACTGAAGATTGCATCTGGTCTTCTGTCCTATAAGTCGAGCCTGACATGCTGACTGGGTCAGATGTCTATGGTACATTCTATAGACAGATTTGTTCTACTGTTTCTTCCTGGTTGATGTTAGCCTGTTCTCTGATTCTCTGCACTTTAAATAATATGGAAGTTGATCTAAAAGTCCTAATTGGATTCAAGATAAATATACTTGACTGGAATACCTCAGGGACAAGATTGTATACTCCATATTTTGATACGTCAAGAGATGAACAATATACAATAGCTGCAAAATTTATGATGCTAAGATTGATCATTGGTTTAGAGCAGCAATTTTCAACTGTTGTGCTGTGGCACACTGGTATGCTGCAAAATTTTTTAAAACATACAGTAGCTGACTATATAGACAGGGACACTAACATCTTTCCCCTTAGAATGTTAAATAAAAAAATGACAACAGTCAACACAACAATAGCCATCTAGTGTGAATGAATTAAAATTATACCTATTTTTTGTCAGGTCAGCCAAAAATACATTTTTTGGTGTGTTGCAGAATTTTGGTAATTACGTTTATGTATTCCATGAGATGAAAAAGGTTTAAAATCACTGGTCTAAGGTAATAATTACTTGACCCATCTTGAGACACACAAAAAATCTTTATATTACTTTGGTATCAAATGATATTCATTTTCTCATCAATTATTCTCTTTTTAGGGTTATTATATCAATTGGTAATCTTTTCCTGAAGCAATAATTTGATTAAGAACCATAAAATTATGTATTTATATTCTTCAATTTTGTCTAAATTTATTAGGTATAATTCTTTGGTAAACTAAAGTTTCCTTGACCAACTTTGGTTATTTTGTTACCCTAAAATATTTTCTACTAAAAACACAACATACACGTAAAAACAGTTTTCATGGTATTAGGTTATTAGGTTCATGGTATTGGTAGGCACTTTCTTCTAGTTGAAAGACACAAAGCATGATTTTATAGTTAACATCAGAAACACCTTTTTTTCTTCACTACTCTAAAGTATAGGTCAATAAAGCAGTTATTTAAAATGGCTTAAAAATTAAATAAGTTCAGGGAATTTTCCAGTTACAAACACTTTCATAAGTTTGTAAAGAGGTATGCTCATTATTTCTCAGGTCATATATTTCTGCCACTCTGGATCATACCAAATATTTGTTTCATAGAATTACATAACATCCCTTCCTAAACCATTTATTTTTTCCACATCCCCTATATATTAATAGAAACCCATTCTTGTAAGGATTTGGGATGTGACTCCCATTAGCATGAGTAGGAAGTAGTATAGAATTAAAAGGCAAATTTAAGATAATGTTCATTGTTTCATGATAAAAATTTAAACATTAACTTCACTTCTGTATTTGGGGACTATGGATTTTTAAAAATTTTGTTTCTTTTTGGAGATTTTGATGTTTTCTGTTTTTTAAGTAGACAGTACTTAAAAAATACCATTTATTGTAGCTTGTTGTGGCTGATATTTAATATCACATTGTGTCAAACCCCTTAAGGATGATCTGTATATGGAGAAAGGATTTGGGGGGCTATTTCATTGATTATAGCATCTTCACTCTTCACTCTGGTATTTGAGAGACATAATATAGAGTTTGAAGTACCTGAGGTTTTTATAGATTGTATCTGGCAAGATTCAACTAAGTTTTTCCAAGGCATTGCATATTATTCATTAGTGTGGTGCCTATCAGGTTAATCCTTCAATACAAGGATTTATGAATGCTGTATTTAAAGTGAATTGTTTTAATAGGATTATGCTATTTCAAAGATTATTCTAGTCTTACCTGTGATTTCAGATTTTGACTTCTCAATTCAGTGACACATTTACATTTTCAAGCATTATAATACAATTACTAATTATGTCATACATGCATGTTCTTTTAAAATACATATATTTTTATTGATTTCAGAGAGGAAGAAAGAGAGAGAGAGAGAGAGAGAGAGAGAGAGAGAGAGAGAGAGAGAGAGAGAGAAATTTTAATGATGAGAAAGAATCATTTTTTTGCCTTATTTGTTTTTTAATTTAATTTAATTTTTTAAATTAGTTTTTTTTCATTTTTTTAATTAAGGTATTATATGTGTACATATCTTACCATTCCCTCCCCCCCACTCCCATACATGCCCTCACCCCCCAATGTTTTGCATCTGTTGGTTATTCTTATATGCATACATATAAGTCCTTCGGTTGATCCCTTATTTCCCCCACCTCTCCCTAACTTTCCCGTTGTAATTTGACAGTCTGTTTGATGCTTTACTGCCTCTGTTTCTATTCTTTTGTTCATCAGTTTATAATGTGTTTTTTATTACCCACAAATGAGTGAGATCATGTGGTATTTTTCTTTCATTGACTGGCTTATTTCACTTAGCATAATGTTCTCCAATTCCATCCAGGTTGTTACAAATGGTAAGAATTCCTTCTTTTTTATGGCAGCATAGTATTCCATTGTGTAGATGTACCATAGTTTTCTGATGCACTCATCTGCTGACGGGCACTTAGGCTGTTTCCAAATCTTAGCTATTGTAAATTGTGCTGCTATGAACATAGGGGTGCATATATCCTTTCTGATTGGTGTTTCTAGTTTCTTAGGATATATTCTTAGGAGTGGGATTACTGGGTCAAATGGGATTTCCATTTTCAGTTTTTGAGGAAACTCCATACTGTTCTCCACAGTGGCTGCACCAGCCTGCATTCCCACCAGCAGTGCACGAGGGTTCCTTTTTCTCCACATCCTCGCCAGCACTTGTCCTTTGTTGATTTGTTGATGATAGCCATTCTGACAGGTGTGAGATGGTACTGCATTGTCGTTTCGATTTGCATCTATCGGATAATTAGTGACTGTGAGCATGTTTTCATTGTCTCTTGGCCTTCCTTCTGTCTTCTTTTGAAAAGATACTATTAAGTCCATAGCCCATTTTTTTATTGGATCATTTATCTTCCTTTTATTAAGTTGTATAAGCTGCCTATATATGTTGGAGATTAAACCTTTATCAGTGATAACATTTGCAAATATGTTCTCCCATACAGTGGGCTTTCTTGTTGTTTTATTGATGGTTTATTTTGCTGTAAAAAGCTTTTTATTTTGATGTAGTTCCATTTGTTTATTTTCTCTTTAGCTTCCATTGCCCTAGGGGTAGTATCAGTGAAGAAGTTCTTTCGGCATATGTCTGAGATTTTGCTGTCTGTGGATTCCTCTAGTATTTTTATGGTTTTCCGTCTTATGTTTAAGTCCTGTATCCATTTTGAGTTTATTTTTGTGTATGGTGTAAGTTGGTGATCTAGTTTCATTTTTTTGCATGTATCTGTCCAATTTTCCCAACACAATTTATTGAAGAGACTGTATTGACTCCATTGAATGTTCATGCCTCCTTTGTCAAATATTAATTGAGCATAGTGGTTTGGGTTGATATCTGGATTCTCTATTCTATTCCATTGATCTATATATCTGTTCTTGTGCCAGTACCAGGCTGTTTTGAAAACAGTGGGTTGGTAATACAGCTTGAAATCTGATATTGAGATCACTCTTACTTTATTCTTTCTCAGGATTGCTTTGGCTATTCGGGGTCTTTTTTTTTATTCCAGATGAATTTTTGGAGAGTTCCTTCTAGGTCTGTGAAATATGCCATTGGTATTTTAATGGGGAGTGCATTGAATCTATAGATTGCTTTGGGTAGTATGGACATTTTAATGATGTTAATTCTACCAATCCATGAACATGGTATGTTCTTTCATCTGTTTATGTCTTCCTCTATCTCTTTTTTCAGTGTCCTGTAGTTTTCCATGTACAGGTCTTTTACCTCCTTGGTTAAGTTTATTCCTAGGTATCTTAATTTTTTTGGTGCGATGGTAAATGGGATTGCTTTCTTAGTCTCTCTTTCTGTAAGTTCATTATTGGTGTATAGAAATGCCATAGATTTGGTGTTAATTTTGTATCATGCTACATTGCCGAATTCATTTATTAAGTCTATTAGTTTTTTGATGGAGTCTTTCGGTTTTTTTATGTACAATATCATGTCGTCTGCAAATAATGACAGCTTTACTTCTTCTTTTCCAATTTGGATGCCATTTATTTCTTCTTCTTGTCTAATTGCAATGGCTAATACTTCCTGTACTATGTTGAACAGGAGTGGTGAGAGTGGGCATCCCTGTCTTGTTCCTGTTCTTAGGGGAAATGGTTTTAGTTTTTGCCCATTGAGTGTGATGTTAGCTGTGGGTTTATCATATATAGCTTCTATTATGTTGAGGTATGATCCCTGTATTCCCACCTTGTTGAGAGTTTTTATCAAGAAAGGGCGTTGGATTTTGTCAAATGCTTTTCCCGCATCAATGGATATGACTATGTGGTATTTCTCTCTCAATTTGTTTATGTGATGTATCACGTTTATTGATTTGTGGATATTGTACCATCCTTGCATCCCTGGGATAAATCCTACTTGGTCATGTTGTATGATCTTTCTGATGTACTGCTGGATCCGAATTGCTAGAATTTTGTTGAGGATTTTGGCATCTACGTTCATGAGGGATATTGGCCTGTAATTCTCTTTCATTGTGTTGTCTTTATCTGGTTTTGGTATTAGGGTGATGCTGGCTTCATAGAAGGAGCTTGGAAGTGTTCCTTCCTCTTGAATTTTTTGGAATAGTCTGAGGAGGATAGGTTTTAGTTCTTCCTTGAATGTTTGGTGAAACTCTCCTGTGAAGCCGTCTGGCCCAGGGCTTTTGTTTGCTGGAAGCTTTTTGATGACTGCTTCAATTTCTTCCATAGTTATTGGCCTATTGAGATGTTTAGATTCTTCCTGATTGAGTTTTGGAAGGTTATATTTTTCTAGGAATATGTCCATTTTCTCCAGGTTGTCCAGTTTGTTGGAATAGAGTTGTTCGTAGTATTTTTTAACAATCCTTTGTATTTCGGCGGGATCTGTTGTTATTTCTCCTCTTTCATTTCTGATTTTGTTTATTTGGGTCCTCTCTCTTTGCTTCTTGGTGAGCCTCGCTAGAGGTTCATCAATCTTGTTTATCCTTTCAAAGAACCAGCTCTTGGTTTTGTTGATCTTTTGTATTGTTTCTTTGGTCTCAATGTCATTTATCTCTGCTCTGATCTTTTTTATTTCCTTCCTTCTGCTTACGCTGGGCTTTTCTTGTTGCTCTTTTTCTAAGTCTTTGAGTTGTAGGGTTAGGTAATTTATTACCATTGTTTCTTGTTTTTTGCAGTATGCTTGTAGAGCTATGAACTTCCCTCTTAAGACTACTTTCGGTGTGTCCCATAGATTTTGGATTGTTGTGTTTTCATTGTCATTTGTTGCCATGATGTTTTTTATTTCTTCCTTGATCTCTCTGGTAATCCAGTCATTGTTTAATAGCATGCTGTTTAGTCTCCATGTGTTTGACTTCTTTGGATTGTTTTTATTTTGTTGATTTCCCGTTTTATGCCACTGTGGTCTGAGAAGATGCTTGATATGATTTCTATCTTCTTGAATTTGAAGAGACTTTGCCTATGTCCCAACATATGGTCTATCTTTGAAAATGATCCATGTGCACTTGAGAAGAATGTATATTCTGTGGCTTTGGGGTGAAATGTCCTGAAGATGTCAATTAATTCCATCTGGTCTAGTGAGTCATTTAGGATTGATGTTTCTTTGCTGATTTTTTGTTTAGAGGATTTGTCCAATGGTGATAGTGGGGTATTAAAGTCTCCTACTATGATTGTATTGCTGTTAATCTCTCCCTTGATATCCTCCAGGAGTTTTTTTTATGTATTTGGGTGCTCCTGTATTGGGTGCATATATTTTTACCAGAGTTATTTCTTCTTGTTGGATTGCTCCCTTTAGTATTATGAAGTGGCCTTCCTTATCTCTTATTATGTCCTTCACTTTGAGATCTAATTTGTCAGATATAAGTATTGCTACCCCAGCTTTTTTTTTTTTTTTTCATTTCCATTCGCCTAGAAAACCTTTTTCCATCCCTTCACCCTCAGTCTGTGTGCGTCTTTTTTTCTGAGGTGGGTTTCTTGTAGACAGCAGATATATAGGTCATGTTTTCTTATCCAGTCAGTTACCCTATGTCTTTTGATTGGGGTATTTAATCCATTTACATTTAAAGTTATTATTGATAGGTACTTATTTGTCACCATTTTTATTCTTTACCCCTGTGTTCCTTCTTCGCTTCCTATTTCTTTTCTTTTCTTTCTTTTTTTTACAGCAGACCCTTTAGCATTTCTTGCATTGCTGGTTTGGTGGTAATAAATTCCCTTAGTCCTTTTTTGTCTGTGAAGCTCCTGATTTCACCTTCAATTTTGATTGATAGCCTTGGTGGGTACAGTATTCTTGGATTCAGACCCTTCCTTTACATGACTTTGTATATTTCATTCCATTCCCTTCTGGCCTGATGAGTTTCTGTTGAGAAATAAGTTACTGGTCTGATGGGGGTTCCTTTGTATGTAGCTTTCTTTCTCTCTCTGGCCGCTTTTAAGATTCTTACTTTGTTGTTGGTGTTTGCCAATTTAATTATAATGTGCCTTGGTGTTGGTTTTTGGGGTTCATTTTGCTTGGGACTCTGTCAGCTTCTTGGATTTGTGTGGTTTTTTTATTCCCTATTTCAAGGAAGTTTTCTGTCATTATTTCTTCAAACAGGTTTTCTATTCCTTGCTCAGTTTCCTTTCCTTCTGGAACCCTTATTATAAGGATGTTGATTTGTTTTTTGTTGTCCCAAAGTTCCCTTAAGCTCTCTTCCTGCTTTTTAATTTTTTTTTTCTAGAATCTGCTCTACTTGGGTATTTTTTTCCATCTTGTCTTCTAGCTCACTGATGCGGTCCTCTGCTTCTTCTAGTCTACTCTTGATTCTTTCTATTGAGTTCTTTACAGCAGCAATGTCATTTTTCATTTCTTCTTTTTTCTTCTTCATTTCCTCTTGGTTCTTATCATATTGTCTAAATAGTCTTCCATTCTTTTCAGTCACCTTATGACCATTTCTCTGAATTCTTTCTCTGGCAGGTTGCTTGCCTCTATTTCATTTACTTCCTTTTCTGGTGATGCCTGCTTTTCTTTCGTATGTGGCCTGTTTCTTCATCTCCCCATGTTCTCTCTTCTCCAGATGTATGGTTATGTAGTTCTCTCTCTCCTGCGTTGCCTGATCCCAGGTGAAATCTGACGTTTCTGTGGTGGAATGAAGAGCTCCTTTGAATCTGGGAGTTTGTGCCAATTGGGGACCAGTGTTCTGGGGCTTGCAGCTGTTCGGTGGTTGTTGCAGTTGTGGATTTACAGGCTTCCAATAAGCTCCACTTTCCCTATCAAGATGGTGCGGTCTCCACGTCCAAGCCTGTGGCTCCAGGAGGGGACCCAGCCGCAGTGGGGGCTGCCTGGTCAAGGGAACCCAATCTAGCAGTCCCCCACCTTCTCCTGGAGTTTGGCTGTTCCTTAACTTGCCAACAAACACTCCTCATGTGACCCTCAGCTGTTCTTTCTTTCTGCTCTGGGACAAGGCTTGGAACACGTCTGTCTATTCCGCCGCCATTTTTCTCCCCCTCGAGAAAGAATCATTGATTGGCTGCTTCCTGCATGCCCTCTACCAGGGATTGAGCCCACAATCCTGGCATGTGCTGTGACTGGGGATTGAACCATGACCTCCCAGTTCATAGGTCAATGCACTACTACTGAGGCACGCTGGCTGGGCACATGCAAGTTATTGTTATATATGTTTATGATTGACATTTTTCAATGTTACTAATACTGGTGTAGTTAAACATGTGTAATTCCTGAGAACTGAGAAAAAAATTAAAATAGTGAAATTATCAGAGAGAGTATTTCTACATAGAAATGTAAAAGCACACACACTTTCATGCAAGATTTTACTTAAATTTATTGCTTATATTTCTTGGCATGGCTCATGCAAATTTTTTAGTGTTTTGAAGAAAATTAAAAAGTTGACATTAAATTTAAAGGCAATTTTAATATTATTGTTTTAATATCTGCTGAGGTTTATAAATTTGATATATGGCATTCCAGTGTAGAGACGATTTTCTATATAGATTAGGCTATGTTATTTCTAATTATGTAATTGCAGTGTGGCAATGATTTCCCATATGGTATGTTTGCCTACTAACCATTGTTTTTGAATAAACAGAGTTGGTTCTAATATATAATCATACAACATAAAACTTAGAATTCATTAGTGAAGGGATTAGAAATGTGTGCTTTGGAAGCCAACTTTGCTGTTACTCATATTTCTTACTTGTAAGATGGAATAATAATAGTATCTATCTGAAATAGTTAATGTGAGGATTCAGTGGATTGTTACATGTAAAGTCCTTAGTTTAGTGTCTCCATGCTTAGATACTCAACAATTATGAGTTAAAATTCAATTATGGCCTTTATTTATGTATTCCCTCTTTCCTTTTAAAGATGAGGATTTTAGGGGAGGTGCCATGGGAGGATCTCAATAGAATTTTCATCAGCTTTCCATATGTGTCCTTTAATGGTCATGGTCTCCACTGATTGGTATGTGCCAGGGCAAGGGGTCATTAGTTAATGCAGATGATTCTGTTGTCAGCTATGGAATCACTTATCTGGTTTTGATGCTTTTCTGGGTCTGGAGCTGAAACATAACTGAGGCCTAGATGAATGCTTGTGATCAAGGGCCCCCATGGGAGTACATGATGTCACTTTTCAGCTCCTTGTCCCTCCTCCAAGATGGTCTACCACATGACTAGTGACATACCAGGGGAGAAAAGGTCAGGGGAGCATCAGAACCACATGACCAGTCATATGAAAGGTCAGGGGTTCTAAAGCACATATGCTAGGGGAGAAAATGCTACCCAGGGGGTGAGGTTCTTGTTTTCCTAGTTTTGCCCATTTCTGGGCACCCTGTATAACATGACATCTATTACTGATATGACCTTGGCAAGTCATATGTCAATATGTTACAGTATATTGGATTGTGTATATTTTTTCGTGGATATGTACGGAGGCTTCCTCATTGAAATATTTCATCTCTCACTCAGGGATAAGCAAGGTGCCATGTGTGAGCAGTCTATGGAGAGGTCCACATAGTGAGAAACCAAAGCTGCTGGCCAACAGTTAGCAAGAAACTGAGGTCTGCTGACAGACATGTGATGAAGCTTGGAAACAGATCCTCCAGCCTCAGTTGATCCTTGAGATGACTGCAGTCCTACTTGACAGCTTGAACACAGTCTCATGGGAGATACTGAGCCAGGAAAACCCAGCTAAATGGCATCTGGGCTTTTGATGCTCAGAAATTATGGGAGATAGTAAATGTTTGCTGTTTTAAGCTGGTTAACTTTTGAGATAACTTGTTTTGGAGCAGTAGATAACTAATACAGATGTTGGTACCTGGAAGTGGAATGTTACCATAATAAAACATAAAGTGTGAGAGTGGTGTTGGCACTGTGCAGTGGATGATGAGAAGAGCATTGGTGAAGGCTGAAGGACCTTGAAGATGTTACTAGGAACCTCATGATCTTTGAGAAGGATGGGAAGTGAGTACTTGTAGGAAAGTGTGGAAAATCTTATTAGAAAGTAGAGGAAGGGAAATATTTCTTAGCAAGTGTCAGAAAGTTTAGCAACACTGTTGCCTGTAGTTATGTGGAAAGTAGAAAAGATATCTAATGAATTGTGTGATCCAGCTAAAGATTTCTAACAAGAGGTTTGTGAATGCTACCTGGTTTCTTCTTGTTGCTTATTGTAAAGTGTGAGGTGAGAGAGATAAATTATAGGGAGGATTATTAAATAAAGTGAGTCATGACATGATGGTATTGAAAATTCTCAGCCTCCCAAGATGGTAGGTAGTGCTAAAATGAAGACATGGCTTTTGAGCAAAGATCCAATGCCAGGAAAATAGTTCAAGGTTGAACCAAGAGCTTGACAGTCAAAGCTTTTGTTAAAGCATCAGAAATATCAATTATAATACCTCAGGATACTCTCCATTCTGTCAAAAGCCACCCTAAAGAGATTAAGAGTTAGCCTCATAGTTCCTCTGAATCACAGGATATCTTGGGGGGGGGGCTTGAAGTTATTTATACAGAAGGTCTTATCTGGAAGAAATGTGTGGGCTTGGTTTTTGTCTAAAGAAGTGGACTCAAATAAGATTTAAGAAGACCTACAAGAATTTAAATGGATTGATATAAGCAGAAACATCACCTGCTTGGACCAAAAGGGACAGAGAAAGAACAAAATGAAAATAGGCCTTTGGTTCTCAAATTCTCCTGGCAAGAAGCAGGCTGAGAAAACTGCTGAGCTGCAAAAAAGGAAGGAAGGAAGATTTAGAGTGTGGAGCCAAGAGTCCAGAGGACAGAGTGGAGAGCTATGGAGAATTATTCTCAAACTTTGACACTTAATCAATAAACTGCCAACATGTGCTTGTCTGGATTTCACGATTGCTATGGACCATGATCCTGGCTTCCTGTTATTCAAACCTTTGTGTAGTCTCTACCATGCCCTCCACTGAACCAGAGTTTATCTGTGTGACCAATATCATACAGCAGAAATGGTGGTATGTTATTTCCTAGTTTAGGTTATAAAGAACTACAGCTTTCAATCTTAGTTCTCTCTCTCTTTTTCCCCCCAATCTTATTTTATTTATTTACTAGAGGCCCGGTGCACAAATTCGTGCATGGGTGGGTGATTGGGGCCAATTGGGACTCGGCCTGGCTGGTGATTGGGGCCAATTGGGGCTGGCTGGCTGGGGGAGGTTGGCTGTGGGAGCACACTGACCACCATGGGGCAGCTCCTGTGTTGAACATCTACCTTCTGGTAGTCAGTGCTCATCATAGTGACTGGTTGATCAGTCGTTCAGTCGACCAGTCGTAAAGGTCGCTTAGGCTTTTATATATATAGATTTATCATCACCTAAGGATATTTTTTCCATTGATTTTTTTTTTCCAGAGAGGAGGGGAGAGGGAGAGAGAGATAGAAACATCAATGATGAGAGAGAATCATTGATTGGTTGCCTCCTGCACATCCCACACTGGGGATCAAGCCCACACCTGGGCATGTGCCCTGACCGGGAATTGAACCATTACCTTCTGGTTTATAGATCAATGCTCAACCACTGAGCTATGCCTGCCAGGCATTCTCTCTCTTTCTCATTCTCTTTCACTAAATATGAAGATATTTGCATATATGACACCCTTTCAGAGCATCTGGAAGAGCATTATTAATAGGGTTAATATACATTATAGTTTGCATAGGATAGTCCCGGATTATGTCTGTTGTCCAAGAATAACTAAATTTCCCCATTTATTCCCCAAATGTCCTGGATTGATAATAAATTATATAATATATAAACACGATTATTATTAATATCTTTAGAATACAACACATTCAGCCACATGTCCATTTATGTTGTGTTAAACTGTACCATTGTGGGGTGTGTGTGTGATAGAGAGAGAGAAAGAGAAAAAATAAAAGAAACTGTATTGGTACCCACTAAATATTTCTCCTTTTAAAATGTTGTTTACTATTCTCTTTACTTTCCTGGCCAAAAAGTACCTAAGCTGAGTGAGAAAAATCAGATTCTATAATTTTGTGGCTACTAAAGATAATCCCTGTGTTCTCATTTATCTTCTAGAACTTTAACCTTTAAGAGTCAGTATATCCTGATTTTAGAAAAGCCAACTTTTACAAAGACATTTCAAGTATGTTTTGAATAAATTTTATTTTATTTTTGTTTTTTTTCATGCAGAATTTGAAATTTGAAGGGGAAGAACTAAATCAATACATTCCTATGTCATGTTTAAAGACTGACAAAACATTTGAGAAGTATGTTCCTTAATAGTAGACTTAATGCATTTTGTTTGTTTTGCTGTGGATTAAAAATGGGCCAATTATAGGTGACATTCACCTCCCAGTTTGATTCACTTGAAGGGTCAGGTTAGTGGGAAGCATGACTTCATTTCACCCTAGGACATGTAGCAAACTGCGGCTTGCGAGCCACATGCGGCTCTTTGGCCCCTTGAGTGTGGCTCTTCCACACAATACCACGGCCTGGGCGAGTCTATTTTGAAGAAGTGGTGTTAGAAGAAGTTTAAGTTTAAAAAACTTGGCTCTCAAAAGAAATTTCAATAGTTGTACTGTTGATATTTGGCTCTGTTGACTAATGAGTTTGTCGACCACTGCCCTAGGATCTATTTTTGCCCCTTCATCTATATATGACAGATTGGGAATGGACATTATAGTAATGGGAGTATAGCTGGGAGTCATATCTTATTTATCTCTGAAAAAAAAAAACAACAAGCCTAAATCCTTGGTCTAGTGCAGTGGTCGGCAAACTCATTAGTCAACAGAGCCAAATATAAACAGTACAACGATTGAAATTTCTTTTGAGAGCAAAATTTTTTAAACTTAAACTTCTTCTAAAGCCACTTCTTCAAAATAGACTCGCCCAGACCATGGTATTTTGTGGAAGAGCCACACTCAAGGGGCCAAAGAGCTGCATGTAGCTCGCAAGCCGCAGTTTGCCAACCACCGGTCTAGTGTAAGGACTTCCAAGATCTGGCTGTGGCAGATGCTCCTGGTTCACCCCAGGAGAGTGGAGGCAGTAGTACTGGGTAGGGGTTCAGAGGCATTCTCAAGTTAGATGGTCTCACTTTGAACCTCATGCTTTATGTTGTATTACTTTATGAGCTGAAACAAGATGTTCAACATATCTCAGCCTCAGTTTCTCTTCAGGTAAGCAGAAATAATAGTAACTTGTTGGATTATTTTAAAGATTAAATAAAATAATAAATTTAATGTATTTAAAAGTTTGCCTTAAGTATGCTAAATACTCAATAAATACTAGTAAATACTGTCCATTGGTGTTTCTCAACAGGGATCAATTTTGCCCCCAGGGAACATGTGGCGATGTCTGGAGACATTTTGGGAGCCTTGACTGAGACTAGGGAGGATCTGCTTATGGCATCTATTGGGCAGAGGCCAGAGATATTACTAAACATTCTGCAAAGCACAGACCAACCCTTACAACAAAGAATTATGTGGTTCAGCCGAAACCGGTTTGGCTCAGTGGATAGAGTGTCAGCCTGCAGACTGAAAGGTCCTGGGTTCGATTCCGGTCAAGGGCATATACCTGGGTTGGGGGCACATCCCCAGTGGGGGGCGTGCGGGAGGCAGCTGATCGATGTTTCTCTCTCATCGATGTTTCTAACTCTCTATCTCTCTCCCTTCCTCTGCAAAAAATCAATAAAATATATATAAAAAAAAGAATTATGTTGTTCAAAATGCAAATAGTACAGAGGTGGAGAAACCTTGTTGTACATCAGTGTTCTCTATTCATCATCATTTTACTTACCCTGTAATCCTACTAGCAGTGAAAACGAGGGATTAGCTGGAGGGACCTGTCTCTCTGTGAAGATTATCCAGTGCCTGAGAGAATAGGCCATTTGGACAGGAATATAGATTTCTGAGATAGGTGTCATTTTAATGCTCAGGGTTGGGATCAGTGAAGTGTAGAGTAGCATGCCTCCAGTGCCCAACATTTCTAATGATAGGACTTTATACCAGGAGAATGGCCAGGGTGGTCTATTAGACATTATGTACAAGACAGCTAATTATAGGCTAACTTACAGCAGTGAAAATTGAAGCTAACCTAAATATCCAATAATAAGGGATTATTTAAATAAATTATGGTATAACCTTAGAATTAAATGGCAGGTTATCACTAAAAATTATGCTGTAGAAAAAAATTTAATTTCATTGAAACTGTCCATAGTATAGAAACTGGAAAACACAGATTACAAAATAGTATTTAGAATATCAGCCTCATTTTATAAAGGAAAAAATAAGTGTGTCTAGCTACCCAGATATGAAGAATAAGTACATAAGTACTACATGGAAGGAGAAAAAAGAATAATAATATGTCATAGGACTTAATTCCAAAGTGAGCTGAGGTCTTGTCTGACTTCTGGTTTAGGGTGTGACTGCTCCAAGGGGACACAAACCCCACAGGTTTATCTCTAGGCTTCTGGTATCATGTTAAAGCCATGTATTAACCTCTTGATGTATATTGTGTTCCTTTTGATTAAGGAAGGTACTTTTAGAAACTCTTTAATTATAAAGAAATGGAATTGCAACCAAGGACCTTGTTGTTTTTTCCCCTTAAGATGATAATTATGAATTCGGTGTTTAATTATTAAGTTTTTAGGACAGTTCATGAGTGTCTTATAATTCTTGTCAAAGGAAAAACCGAGAAAACCATCTTACTTTGGTTAACATAACACATTTATGTTTACTAATGAAATCTGTTTACCTTCATAAATGTATAATAGGGCTATTAAAGACAATAGATACTGTAGTTTAAAAGTAATAAAATTTACAACATAGTGTATTTAATTTGAAATTGAATTGCTGGAAAATGGGTGTCCTAATGAACCCTTGTGTCAATGTAGCTCTAACCAAATTAAGGGAAATCATTTCTATTATAGGAAACTAAATCAGCTGTGAGACCCAAAAAGGCCATTCCTCTGGTTGGGGTATAGTTATTGTCACAGATGGCCCTGCTTATGGAATAAAGCTCAAGTCAGGAGAAGTGGATACAAGATCCTTCTTAATTCAAATGAATTTGGGAAAGCAGACAAATGTTTTTAGGTCTTGTAAGGCTGAAAAACAAAACAAAACAAAAATAGAAACAAATGAGCAAATCTGGAACATTGTAAATGTAGAAATAGATCTTGATCTCTGGCTGCTGCTTTAAAAAAGGAAAGTTTACATCATATCAGCTATTCATCTTATTAAATGATTTCCTCCCCTAGTTTCTCTATCAATTATAAGATTGAAGGGGTGCAGCAGAAAATGAACTGGCAGCAAGTCTTAGTAAGTATTTGGTCTTCTGCTAATTTCTGAAACAAGTTACATTTGAATTGTTGTGAGATCAGTAGCTAATATAGTGAGTCCTATATTTTATAGGGGCACATTTCAAAAGCTTCTTACCTCCTGAATTTAATTAACTGCAGCAACTGTAATGTGGCATTTACCTAATTCCCAGTGAATCTGACAAAATGTGTAAGGAAAACATCAAATCGTGTTGTGGTTCTAAAGGCAAGCCTTTTCATTATACCTCATAGTTAATTTCTCTTTCTTTTATCTCCTTGCATATAACTTCTGCAGAGCTCCAAGTCAGCTATTATTGCAGATGTAAATATTTGTGAAGAAGGTAGTGCCACCAAGCTTGGTCCTGTCACAGGAGCTCCTGAATGGCAAGGAGCAACAGGACCTTGCTGGAAGGTAAGACTCCTGTGACTTTCTTTTCCTCTGATGCAAAATGTTAAATGATGAGGTCAGTTGTATTGACACTTTCCTGGTGTGCTTTTCTTCCTGTAGGGCCCTTTAGAGAAACCGATGTTTAGCAGATCTTCAATATTTTTTTTTAGCAGAATTCTATGCTAAAGTGGAATGGCTAAAACTCTCAGTTGCAAAGCGATTGGGATGCCTCAAAACTGTGTCCATTATACCAGGTTGGGTTCTTACTAGACAATGAGGCAGGCCTGCCACCATGCAAATCAGACAAGGCTTGAGGTTTGATGAATCTTCTATCTCCTCTTCTTAGTTGTCTGATACTCGCTTTGAGGAAGGTTGTAAATGCAAGAGAGATTGCAGTATAATTCCTCAGCCTGGCATTTGTGCCCCCTAGTCACTATTCGATTATCTTCCAAATTGCTGTGTTTCAGAGAGATAAAGATTTTTTATGTCTTGCTGACTTGAAACAACTACAAGAGCCAGCAAAGAGATGGCTAAGCGGCCACGCATAGTAATTCCATTGGTAAATGACAAAAATCTTTGTTTGTGTGACATTTCCAAATTTACCACAGAAAATGAATCTAAAATACAAAATGTCACATTTGGCATGTAAAAGTATCACAATATATTTCAGTATAAAACTCATAGAGGCGTTTAATTTAGAATGTGTTTAATAACTTAGTCTGCCTGCATCAGTAATCCTGCCTTGAGGTTTAAAGAGATTGTCTTATTTATTCACATGGTGTTAATTTTAAAAATATTGGAAACCAAAATATTAAGGTTAAGTCTTTATTGTTAATTAAGGTTTTCTAATTAAACCAAAAAATAATTGTTATTCTGATTAGTTTTTAAGTTTGACTTGTATGAAAAAAACATTTAACAACTTTCACTGTTTTCTTAACTGTGATTTGATTCCAGAAGTGTACCATCCATATGAAAATATATATTATCTTTCACAAAATAAAGACTAGGCAGGATTAAAAAGTGCATACTGTTGTCTGTAGATTAATGAGTGGCAGCCGAGAGAATAACCTGCTTTCAAAAATGACTTTTTTTTTTTTTTGCTTAAAGCACAATGTAATAGAGAATTATTCAAAGTCAAATTATTCTGAAGACTATTAGGGACTTGTGAGTATAGAAAACATGACTTAATGACATTTGAGTTATTAATGATCCCAGTTTAATTTTTGTTTAATCTGAAACAATAGTCCATTAAAAATCTTATCAATTTGTATAAACCTTTAGCACTTATTAGAAGTGAAAAAGGCCTATATCTCTAGTTGAAATAAGCAATGCAATTTAAATGTCCTGTACAATATACTTGAGTCGTGTTCTTCAGTTATACGTAATTTAGATTGAGTTTTAGGTTGAAGCACATGCCAATGCTATGCATCCCACTTTATTTTTTGGAGTCTCCTTTGAAGTATATGGGCCAAGTTGACCTCACATTTAAATCAAATCAGAGGATTCAGTCTGGTGAGGTGTTAGTCTGACTTGTTTTGCACTTGACTCATCATCATGGCATTTGGTCTGTGATTAGTGTTAGAGGCAAGGGCTGTCACCTTTCAAACTCAGAATTTGAAGCTTACTACTCATGTTCACCCATCCCAGATATTTTAGGCATGCTGTGTGGTTTTTCAGAAGTGTTGGTTTCCTGTTAATTCCATCTTATTATAATAGATGAATGGTTTCTGATGTCACAGATCATTAACATACCATGCTTAAAAATTGGCTAAACTTTCCCTCGAATAATCGGCAGGTTTGCCTTTTGACTCCCTAATTATATATTGTGTGTTCTCCTCTGTTATCATTGCTAATACCTTACAATTACATGTTGAGTAAAAATAATTGTCTACTTTTTCCCTCTGAGAAAAGCATGTGGCTAATTGTGTGGTTTTACCCAGTTCCTGTGTAATTCAAGAACCCTGTTTTTCTTTAGATTGAACAGCCTCAGTCTCCTCAGCCTCTTCAAATATAGATGAAATTCATAAGGGGCTTGAAGAATAAGGCTCTTACCTCCTCAAAGTGTCCCTGCTTAGTCAACCAGGTGGCTGTATCTTGCAGTGGTGGCAAACAGAATAACTGAAGACTAGAACCTACCCAGTGAGGCATGATGGAAACTTTTGTGATGTGGGGCTGTATTTCCATGAAAACCTTTATGTGGTAAGTTGGTCTTTTAGGACACCTATCACTTTTTATTTAGCTTCCCTGCTCTCCCTATTTATCTGCCTTTTCATCCCTATCCACATGATTTCCCTCCCTCCCTCCCTCCCTCCCTCCCTCCCTCCCTCCCTCCCTCCCTCCCTCCCTCCCTCTCTCCCTTCCTTCCTTCCTTCCTTCCTTCCTTCCTTCCTTCCTTCCTTCCTTCCTTCCTTCCTTCCTTCCTTCCTTCCTTTAGCAAATACCCAATAACCAACTCTATGTGCCAAGCACTGTATGGTGGACCTTACAAAAACACCCTAAGCCCCGTGTAAAATAGAAATGTCATCCTTATATGTCAAGAACATGTATTATGGATTCTTGGTGCAGCTTTTTGCCATTTCAGGATTTACATGCTAAGGGATCACTAGTATGTGTATTTTGTATGTAACATGTGTATTTTGACTTATGTATTTTTGTGTGTATTTTGCCTGTGTGTGGGCAGTCAGG
The DNA here is from genome assembly GCA_026230045.1 of Corynorhinus townsendii. Classification (NCBI taxonomy): domain Eukaryota; kingdom Metazoa; phylum Chordata; class Mammalia; order Chiroptera; family Vespertilionidae; genus Corynorhinus; species Corynorhinus townsendii. Next base: position 134,263,586 of record JAPDVU010000002.1, on the reverse strand, counting down.
AACACTGATTTTAAGTGAGAATTAAGCTTTAGGTAAGAGGAGATGTTGGAGGGATTTTTCAGAAATTACATTATGAATATAGAATAGTGTGCTTACCATGCAAAGGGATTGGAGAACACACTGTGTTGGGGGAGGGAGGAAGCAGTGGGTAACATTAGAAAGTTGTCCTGAATGCAGAGATAAAAAGTAGAGGTAGGAGATCATGTTACCTGTGGAAGCAGAGAGGAAGAGCTCAACTTTCTGTGGGGCATCAGCATTGGACAGATTGTGTCTTCCAGGGAACTCCAGCTCAAGGAAAATAAAGAATGGGGCAGGGTTAGTCCCAGAACACTTATTGCATGTAGCTGCATTGAATACTGGGCATGAGCATAGACTGTTTATAAATATAGAATTGCCTTTCATATATTAAATTGAATGGCTAAAACAAACATTTTATGAATCAACATAACTATCACAGAGTGATTTTTAAGAAGAAAATAATTTCTCTCTAGATTAGATAGGAGTGTGCTTTCTTTCTCCATTTCCCTTTAGGTCTTGTGTTAAAAGGTATTTTAATTGATTTTATTATGTGGCATTTCATTAAGGGTTGCAATATATTATTCACACACATAAATGTGTTCCTCACATATGCATTGCATTTATTCTGGCCACTGAATGACCAGTTGAAATTTAACTAGAAAGTGTAGCTGTAAAAAAATGTAAAGTAGGTTTAAAAACTACAAACCTAGGATGCCCTTATTTATCTTCAATACTTGAGAAAAAACAAACACACACACACGCAGATTTTCCTCTCTATTTTTCACCACCTTTGCTTTTTAGATATCTAAGACCTTTTGAGGACAGTGACACCCTCCTCCTCTCAAATCCATGTTGTTTGGAAGTTGACAGGAGTTAAAAACAGAAACAGCCTATAGTTGGTAGCCGTATACTAAATAGACATTTAGTGAAGGGTGCAGCTTAGTCCTAAACTGTATCCACTGCCAGCATCACACATAGTTTGTTGAATTGGTAGTGATGGTGGTGGTGGTGATGCCAGAAGCCCTTTTGAAACAAGACTTGAACTCTTCCTGTAAAAAAAGAAAAGGTAACCTTGGCTGACAAGAATCTCTGAGGAACCAAGCCCCAGATGGCTCATCTGTGAAATGGGGATAACAGCTGCCTACCAGTGGCTTCCTAAGGAATGACTGAGATAATACTTGCAGAAATACACAGTACCAATACATAGTAAGAATTCAGAAGCTTCTTTTATTATTACTGTTATAATTATTCTGTCTCTTTGATCGTGAAGCCCGTAAATTCTTACCCAGTGGACTTTCATTTTAATATATATGGCAAATGCTCATCTTTCAGATTATCTTTTGAATTAACCTTGCTTGAGAACAATGTAGGTTAACAATTTTCCCTTCTAATGAGTCATCCCAAAGGCCTTGTTAAGAAGTGTGAGATACATGTGAGAGGGGCTGGGAAGCGGTGGGTATGCAGAGGACAGTTCCCCTGGGAGCCCCTTGCCTCTAAAGAGCCAGACATTGAGAACAGGTACCAAGGGGCCAGTAGGCATAGCTCAGCCCCTGAGCTGAGGTATTGGTTCTCACAATTTACCTCAGAGAAATTTCAGGAATGTGGTGTTAGCTAAGATTTTAGTTAATAATTTTAAAAAGGGTCCAATCAGTACTAAATAGGCAATATATTCTTTGGTGCATTTTAATTAAGTGCCTAAAAATTTAAAGTATGGGAAGCTAGACCACAAAAAATATTATTCAAAGAAGTTTCTTTCTAAGAACCAACTGCAAAAATATTTGTTTTAAATCAAAAGATGATATAAGTATTTTTATTATTGTTATTATTGATTTAGATGTCCATACCTGTTTCTGCCCATCAGAGTGTGAACTCTGAGTGCAGAAGCCACATCTATGTGGTGTTTGCATTGAGGATATTTCATGCATGCTTTCGAATCTTCCTAACAGAATGTATTACAGACTCAAACGACAAGAGGACGAAGAGGTCTGTCCATTCAGGGAGAAGGGAAAAATCATTCAGAGACGGAGATTGCAAAACTGTTTACTATGTTAAAAAGTGCGTCACGTCTGTGGGGGAAAGCAGAGACTGGTTATTCCTCCAAGAGGAAAATGCTTTTTTCTCTTCCTGCCAAACAGAACAGAAAGTATCTTGGAATAGTTGAAATAACAACCCCAAATTTTCTTCCCCTGTGTCAGAAGCAAACAAGCAAAAATAATTACCTCCTGCCACAGTCAAGAAAAATTTACTCTTTAACAGCCTGACAAAATGTCACTGAATGACATCCATCCTTTGGTATCTCCAACAAAATCCTGGATCCCCAAAGAAACACACTAGGCTATTTCACATTCGGTGTATATAAGAAAAGTACAAAATTCAGGACAAAAACAAAAAATAAGAAAAGCACCAAAACCTCCAGAACTTGACAGGAAAGAGAAGTCATCTGAGGCTCTTTGATTTCGGAATAAAAATGGCTATTGCTCAAAGTCTTGTTCATTCCATTGGGCTCTACCCAATAATAGCAAATTTTTTCACTAACCACACGATTCTGTCTGCCAATCACTCTGCTAGCAGTTTGTGGGAGACTGACAGTTAACACAGCAAGTTTTCAAGTAATGAAATTTTTTAATAATAGGAATGGACACACAAAAAGACATATGTGACAGTGTGCCTATAATTGATATAAGGAGATTTAAGATATATATGTCATTACTTTTAAAATACAAGTCTAAGACAGGGTCATCTCTATTCCTACCCCATGAGTAGGAGAAATAGGTTTCAAAACTTGATTGAGAATGAAGGACATCTTAGAAGTGCTGACAGGGAAGAGATGGTCATCCATTTCTATGCAGAAAGGAGGAGATGAGAAAGCATTGACCAAATGAAATGTCAAGTCCTTATTACAGGAGAAGCACTGAGTCTGCTGAGGAAATATTTGCATTTCACATTTAAAAGGTTACATTGTTAATGGATCTTGGAATAAGAGTACATGTTATAGCATCAGGCTGGGCCACGAGGAAAACACTTGAAGGCTAAAGTTAAAAGGTTGCTTATAGGGTTTGAGAAGGCTTCTGAGGGAGGTGGAAAATATATGGGTGAGCCCAAAAATGTTTCACTCCAGGCATGCATAGCACTACATCTGGATAATATTGCTTGGATTTTTGTTCCAAATAATTCCACATCTTAACATTGTTTTTTTCTGAATTTTAAGGTGGTCAAATATGATGAGTTAACTGACAAGTCTGAGCTTCAGTCCCCTCATGTAAAATGAGGTAATAACAACTCCCTATTTGAGTTACTGTGAGAATCATATTAAATTAAATTATAGACTCTAAATTTAGACTCATTAATTTGGAGTATCTTGCTTGAAGATTTTTAATAATTCCTTGATAGAAACATTTGGAACCTATTTGTCTTTGGACACTTATTCTGGAAATATTTTAAATAGAAAACATTGCTTTCATTGTTGATTATATTCATTAACAGCAGATAGTCTGGGATCTTTGGGAAGAAATACGTGAAAAAAATATGCCTTTTGACGTTCAGGATGGTAAATGAAGTTAAATGTTCAGATTATGTTAGTTTACCATACTAACAGAATTAGAAGTTAAAGGCATATTTTTCTTTCATATCTCTATATATAAAGAGCCAGGTTCTGTAACATCCAAAAATACTGAAGGCTCGACCAAATGCCAGGCTGCTCGACCAAATATAGGCTCGGGTGGGTGTGGATTGGTAAGAGGGCTGAACTGCTGACCTCTTGGAGAGAGAGGGGGGGGGCTGATTACCAGCTGCCATGGCTAGTGGTGAGGCCCGGAGAGAGAACCAGGGTCTGATCTGCAGCCCCCGTGGCAGCCAGCGCTGGGTCGGTGCTTCAGAAGTCAGTCTTGCAGTCAGTGCTGGGTCGCCATGGTGACCCAGCACTGACTGCTGTGGTAGTGGGTGCTGTGACCCAGCACTGACTGCTGAGGGGGCCGTGGATCAGCCCTGCCTCTCTGATCAGGCCCAGAGATATGCCCAGAGAGGCTGACTGACATAGAAACCAACCAATCAGAACCAAATCTGGGTGAGTTGCCAGGAGCCAATGGCTGCCTAGGAGGCAGAGCTCTTATGCTGACTGGCATAGAAACCGACCAATCAGAACCTAATCTGGGTGAACTGTGAAGGCAGAACCTAAGGTGGAGGCTGAGGAGGGGTTTTAAGGGCAACATCTGTTTGGTGTAAGGTGTAAGAAAGTGGTTCAATTTTTTAATGACCAGTTTGGCAGTATAGTGCATATGGCTGGCTATCAGTCCAGATATAGGGATTATGTAGTTCTGTCTGCCAAGAGCATCTCCTTCGGATGAATAAGGCTCCCTTCCACCATTTAAGCAATCCTATCCTATATAATCTATCTATACTACTAAAAGGGTAATATGCTAATTAGACTGGGTTGACCAGCCATCTTCTGGACATCCAACTTCTTTCTGGACAAGGCTATGGTGGTGGGGGCTGAGGCAGAGGCAGTTAGGGGCGAGATCAGGCTGGCAAGGGAGGACAGTTGGGGGTGAGATCAGGCCTGCAGGGGTGGGAAGTTAGGGGCAATCAGGCAGACAGAGGCAGTTAGGGGCAATCAGGCCAGCAGAGGAAAGCAGTTAGGGGTGAGATCAGGCTGGCAGGGGAGGGCAGTTGGGGGCAAGATCAGACCAGCAGGGGAGGGCAGTTAGGAGCAATCAGGCAGGCAGGCAGAGGCAGTTAGGGGTAATCAGGCAGGCAGGCAGGTGAGCAGTTAGGAGCCAGCGGTCCCAGATTGTGAGAGGAATGTCCGACTGCCCGTTTAGGCCCGATCCCTGTGGGCCTAAACAGGCAGTTGGACATCCCCCAAGGGGTCCCTGATTGGAGAGAGTGCAGGCTAGGCTGAGGGAAACCCCCTCTGTGTGTGAATTTCATGCACCAGGCCACTAGTTATGTTTATAAACATTTACAAATTTTAGATGAGATATAAGCAAAAGGCTTTTATTTTTTTAATTTTTAAATTAAATTTATTGAGGTGATGTTGATTAATAAACTTATATAGGGTTCAAGTGTACAATTCTATAATACATCATCTATATATTACATTATGTGCCTACCACCCAAAGTCAGATCTTCTGTTACTATATATTTGATCCTCTTTACCCATTACTACCCAACTCCCTTTCCCTCTGGTAACCACCATACTGTTGTCTGTGTATGAGTTTTTGTTAGTTTGTTTTTCTTATTTATTCCTTTGTGGCTTTCAGTTTTATATCCCACATATGAGTGAAATAATATTGTTCTTACATTTTCTATCTGACTTATTTTTCTTAGCATAATATTCTCAAGATCCATCGATGTTATTGCAAATGGTAGTGTTTCATCTTTTCTTATGGCTGAGTAGTATTCCATTATATGTATGTGTCACAGACACACAGACCAATGGAATAGAACTGAGAGCCCAGAAATAAACCCATATGCATATGGACAAATAATTTTTGATAAAGGAGCAAAAACCATATAATGGAGAGAAAAAAAAAACCCTTCTTCAATCAATGATGCTGGGAAAATTAGAAACACACACACAAAACAATTAAACTAGACTATTGTTTGTCCCCATACACAAAATTTAACTCAAAATGGATCACAGACCTCAATGTAATACCTGAAACAATAAATTAAACAGAAGAAAGCATAGGTAGTAAACTTAAAGACTGTGGTCTTAGAGAGAATTTTATGAATTTGACCCCAAAGATGAGGGAAATGGAGAGAACCAACATGGCGGCATATGTAAACACCTGTACTTGCTGCCTTCCAGAACCACATAAAAATTACAACTAAAATACATAACAACTATCATCCAGAATCATGGGAAAGCTGGCTGAGTGGAAGTACTACAACTGGAGAGGTAAAGAAGAAAGCGCATTGAGACTGGTAGGAGGTGTGGAGGTGCAGAATGGGCTGGCACCCAAATGTACTGCTTTTTTCATTGGGAGGGAGATACAAGCTCCCACATACTCTGAGCTCCAGTGCTGGGCAAGACTTGGTGGTCCCAGACACGTACAGAGAGAAACTGGACTGTTTAACATCCAGGCAGGAATGTGGGGGTGGCTTTCTTCCAGATGGAGGGGCTTGCAGCAGTCATTGTTCCTGTGCTGGGACCTCCCCAGTACAGGGCTGACTGGCAGCCATTACAGTTTGCTCTGCCCTGGAGATTCCCTGAGACAACACCCTACCCAATTTATAACCCCACCCAAGCTGTGTGCAGTGGATTTTGCATATGAATGGTCTGTCCTTTCTCAGCCTAAAACCTGTCAAACAAGCAGCAGCTGGGTCAAAGAGCCCCAAAGCTATTAAAAGAAGGCCCAAGGCCCCACCAGCACCAGCCTGCCTTGCTTCTCAGCTGGGCCTCATGTGGGCATTTCCAAACTCAATACAAAGAGGAGGAATCTGCTGATCTCTCTGTAGCTCCTGCTGGGTGACCCCAGGCAGTGGATGACTTTGGACCTCCTTGGAGATCCAAAAGCCAGTGTACCCAGTGGTCAGTTTGAGACCATACTGGATTACAAATCTTCACATCCATAAGTGACACACTCAAGGGGCAAACTCAGTGAGCACCAAAGCCCCACTGAAGCAAGTCCTGCCCCATAAGGGTGTCTCCAGAACAGCAGCTCTTCCATTGTATGCACAGATGGTCCTCACTGCCAATTGGCCTGGAGGTCGATTCCTCCCAGTGATACCAACAGCAATCAAGGCTCAACTACAACAAGAATGTGCACACAACCTACAAAGAGGTGTACCAAGAGTGTCCACCTCCCGTGATTGGGGAGGCTGAGCCACTGGGCCTCATAGGACATCTACTACACAAGGCCACTCCACCAACTCAAGGAGACTTAGTAGCTACACAACACAGAAAAAAACTCAGGGAAGCAGCCAAAATGCAGAGACAAAGAAATATGTCACAAATGAAAGTAATGAAAGAAAGCAAAATACTGGTTATAGAGCTCAAAACCACAGTTATAAAGTTTCTCAAAAATCTTCTAGAAACCTTCAAGGAACTTAGTGAGACCTTCAAGGATCTTAGTGAGAATGCCAAAAAAATGGAAGAGGACCAGTCAGAAATTAAGCATGCACTGACTGAAATAAAGAATAATATACAGAGACTCAACAGTAGACTAGAGGATCCCAAGAATCAAGTCAAAGATTTGAAATACGAGGAAGCAAAAAACACCCAACCAGTAGAGCAAAAAGAAAAAAGAATCCAAAAATATGAAGATAGTATAAGGAGCCTCTGGGACAACTTCAAGCATACCAACATCTGAATTATGGGAATGCCAGAAGAATAGAGAGTGCAAAGTATTGAAAACCTATTTGAAGAAATAATTACAGAAAACTTCCCCTACCTGGTGAAAGAAATAGACTTATAAGTCTAGGAAGTGCAGAGAACCCCAAACAAGAGGAATCCAAAGAGGACTACACCAAGACACACATAATTAAAATGCCAAGGGCAAAAGACAAAGAGAGAATCTAAAAGCAGCAAGAGAAAAACAGTTAGTTACCTACAAGGAAGTACCTATATGACTGTCTGCTGATTTCTCAACAGAAACTATGCAGGCCAGAAGGGAGTGGCAAGAAATATTCAAAGTGATGAACAGCAAGAACCTCAACCAAGATTACTCTACCCAGCAAAGTTATCATTTAGAATTGAAGGTCAGATAAAGAGCTTCACAGACAAGAAAAAGCAAAAGGAGTTCATCACAACCAAACCAGTATTATATGAAACTAGAGGCACGGTGCATGAAATTTGTCCCTCAGCCCAGCCTGCACCCTCTCCAATCTGGGAATCCTTGGGGGATGTCTGACTGCTGGTTAGGCCTGATCCCTGTGGGATCTGGCCTAAACAATCACTCGGATATCCCTCTCACATTCTGAGACTGCTGGCTCCCAACTGTCCTCCCCTGCTGGCCTGGTTGCCTATAACTGCCCTCCCCTCAGGCCTGGTCACCCCCCCCCCCTGCCACTGCCTGACCCTTCAGTCCTGGTTCCCCCAAACTGCCCTTCCCTGCAGGACTGGTCCCCCCAACTCCCTCCCCTGCAGGCCTGGTCACCCCCAACTGCCCTCCCCTGCTAGCCCAGTCACCCCTAACTGCCTCCCCTGCAGGCTTGGTCCCCCCCCAACTCCCCTCCCACCCCTCCAGGCCTATTCATCTCCAACTGCCCTTCCCTACTAACCTGGTTGTCCCTAACTGCCCTCCCTTGCTGGCCTGTTCACCCACAACTACCTTCCCCTGTTGGCCATCTGTGGCAGCCATCTTTGACCACATGGGGCAGCCATCTTTGACCACTTGGGGGTGGCCATCTTCTGTGAGAGTGTGAGGGTCAATTTGCATATTACCTCTTTATTATATAGGATGCTGAAGGGTATTCTTTAAGAAGAGTAAGAAGATGAAAAAGGTAAAGATAAAAATTATGAACAACCATGTGGAACAAATAGATATCTATCAACAAGTGAATCTAAAAATCAAATGAATAAAGAATTTTATGAACAGAATGAACTGGTGAATGTAATAGAATCAAGGGCATGGAAATGGAGCGTACTGACAGTTCTCGGGGTGAAGGGGATGTGTGGGGAGTGTGGGAATAGATTAGACAAAGATCTTATATGCATGTATTCAGTACTTATGGACGTGGACAGTGGGCTGGCAAGGGCCTGGAGTGGGTGGGAAAAAAGAGGGACATCTGTAATAACCTGAACAATAAAGATTAAAAAAAAAGATGAGAGAAATAAAGGCAAAAATAAATGAATGGTATAACTAAGAAATTTCCGTACAGCAAAATAAACCACCAACAAAATAGAAAAGCAACATGCCAAATTGCAAAAGATATTTGGTAACAACAGCTCTGACAAGGGGTTAATATCCAAAACATATAAAGAACTCATACAACTCAATACTAAATAAATAAACAATCTAATTAAAAAATGAGCAAAGGACCTAACTAGACACCTCTCTCAAGAAGACATACAAGCAGCCAACAGATATATGAAAAGATGCTCAATTTCACTAGCTCTTAGGGAAATGCAAATTAAAACTACAATGAGATATCACCTCACACCCATTAGAATGGCTATTATCAAGTAATAACAAGTGTTGGAGAGGTTGTGGAGAAAAAGGAACCCTCATTCACTCTGCTAGGATTGTAAACTGGTACAGCCACAATGGAAAACAGTTTGGATGCTCCTCAAAAAATTTAATAATAAAGTTACCATATGATCCATCAACCCCTCTCCTGGATATCTAACCCCAAAATTTGAAAACATTTATTCATTAAGATATATGTAATTCTATGTTCATTGCAGCATTACTCATGATGGCCAAGACATAGAAACAAATGCAGTGTTCTTTGATAGATGATTGGATAAAGCAAAAGGCTTTTAGATAAAATGATAAACACTGTAGAAAGAATCTCCTTGAGTACCAGAAATGAAGAGGAAATCTAAAAGCAGACAGGGAACGGATAAACTGGGGCTGTGGCTGCTTGGGAGAAGGCAGAAGAGATTATTGATCTTATTGATATAAAGTTTTGGATTTCAATGAGCAGTGAAAAGGTAAGGCTTGGGGCTCATTAGGTAAGGAGTACTCAAAGAAAATCTGCATACATCTAGGATACTCAAGTCTAGTCTGAAAAGGAGACTAAGATAAAAATATCTACTCACCAATAAAGGGAAATAAAAAGAACTTTTTATTTTTCTATCTAGACTCTGCTTGAAAGTGTATATCTCCTAATAATATGCACTAGAATTTCTGTAATGGAAAAATATAGCAATTGAAATAAAAAAAATTAAAGCTATGGTATACAGATTAGACCCCCTGAACAGAGAACTAATGAACTGGAGGCCAGATCAGAGGAAATTTCCTTGACTCCACTAGGAGAGAAGGAAACGTGATTAAAAAAGACACAAAGACACATAAAAGAAGGTCTAACATAAATGTTATAAAATTTGAAGCAGGGAATATGGAGAATAAGGGCATAAGCATTTCTTAAGAGATGATAGCTATTAATTTCTTAGACTCATCAGAAAACACACATTTTCAGATCAAGGGAGCAGAAATTCTGAGCAGAATAAAATAAAATCAATCCACATCTGGACACATTGTAGTGAAACTGCAGATACTCACTGAAAACAATTGAAAAAATATACTAAAAATTCAGGGAGAAAATTAATTTAAAAAAGATATTCAAAAGTTGGGACAGGGGTGTTCCAAATGCATTGAAACATTTTTGCTAAGAATATTGTATTATTATATTGTACGAATATATTGTATTAGTTTCCTAAAGCCTCCATAACAAAGTACTACACATTTGGTGGCATAAAGCAACAAAATTTATTGTTTCATAGTTCTGGAGGCCAGAAGTCTGAAATCACAGTGTTGGCAGGGCCCTATTCTGAAGGTGCTAGGGAAAGAACCATCTGTGTTTCTCTCTGGGCTTCTGCTTTGTAGATAAGTCACTTCAGTTCCTCGTCTTCTCGTGGCATTTTCTCTGTGTGTCATCTTTTCTCATTGTGTGTTTGTCCCTGTATCTAAATTTTCCCTTTTTATAAAGACACTAGTCATTTGGATTTAAGGTCCATCCTAATGACCTCATTTTAACTTGATTAAATCTGTAGAGATCCTATTTTTGTATTTTTTGTTATTTCTCACCCAAGGATATTTTTTCCATTGTTTTTTTTTAGAGTGGAAGGGAGGGAGAGAGAAAGAACCAAAGATGTGAGAGATACACATCAATTTATTGCCTCCTTGCACGTGGCCTGACCAGGCTGAGAATTGAGCCTGCAACCCAGGTTTGTGCCGTTGACCTGAATTGAATCTGTGACCCTTCATGAATGGGCCAGCACTGTAACCACTGAGCAACACGGCTAGGGCTGGAGATTCTATTTTTCAAATCAGATCATATTCTGAGGTATTGGGGTTTAGGATTTCAATATATCTTCTTTTGGGGGACACAGTTCAACCCATAACAAATATACCCTTTATAGAAACTTGCTGAAAGAACAAACAAAGGATATCTTTCAAAAAAAAGGGAAGAACAGAAGGACTAATGGCATATTATTCTTTTGAAATTTTTATGTTTGAAATGTTTTATAATTTTAAAGGGAATATTAAATAGAAGTATGTCTTTTCTATTAATATTAATAAAATATTAGACAATTAAGAACATTTGAATAGCAAAAGAAATAATAAATGATAATATAATTTCATAATTAAATGATTATTTTTCAACTAATTAATTCAATAAAAACTCAAAGTTAAATCATGGGTTGAGGCTAAATCCTTTATACTTTACATGACATGTACAACAAAATTTGGAAATCACTAATTTATGTTTTTAACTGTAAACCATCTTGTTTACAATTAGAAATACAGAACGTTGTAGCAAACATTACTACAGGAAAGCATTAAATTAAGAAAATCTATAATAATAAAAGTGTAATATGCTAATTAGACTGGATAGCTGAACGTCCTTCTGGATATCCTTCCAGACAACCTTCTGGACAAAGCTGTGAGAATAAGGGCATAAGCTTGGGCTGTGAGGGCCTAGGCAAGCTGCCAAGGCTGTGAGGGCCGAGCCCCTACGCATGAATCTCGTGCATCGGGCCTCTAATCTATATACAGGCAGTCCTTGGGTTATGTCGGACTTGACTTGCATTGTTTTGTGGTTATGTCGCCATCTCCCATTTATTTATAAAAAAAAATTCCATCATTTCCACCTATATACATATGTGCTTTATGTTTTTTATTATTTACTTACCACAAGTAAAGGTCAGGAATTGTTATCTTTCTTTTAAATTTTTTTTTACTGTTTCACTTCATTACTGCTGTATATGTGCTCCATGTGAGTGATATAGGTACTTATGTAGGTGAGTTCTGACTTATGGTGAAAATTGTGTTACTTTGCACTGTAGGAACAGATCTCCGACGTAACCCGAGGACCTACTGTATATAAAAAGCCAGTGATCATAACATCGTAATGACTGGAATGACCCGTCGCTATGATGCCCACTGTGACCAATGAACCGCCGATCGGGGGGCGGGGCCTGTGGCCAACATCCCATGGCCCCTCCCCCTATCTGGTCCTGTCCCTGATCACTCCCTCTCTCCACTGTGGGGCAATACTGGCCAGCCAACCTCCTGCAGTGCCTCCCACCAGCCGGCCCCACCTCCGATGGGCCCCCACCACCCTGATCAGCCCACAGCCCTTCCCTCCAGCCAACTCCACCCCTGAATAGCCTCCCCACTCTGATCAGGGGCAGGGTCAGCCGGCCAATCACCCATGGTCTCTCCCCCAGGCTGCTGGCCCCCAATCACCCCCCCCCCATTTGGGGGCAAGGCTGGCCGGCCCACCGCCCACAGCCTCTCCCCATGGCCAGTCCTACTCCCAATAAGCCCACCCATTCCATCAGGGGCAAAGCCTGCCATCCAATCACCGGCGGCCCCTACCCGCAGCCGACCTAGGCGTGATCGGGTCCCAATCGGGGCAGACTTGCTGCCCAACTTTCCACTGTCTCCTCCTCCGACAGGTTCAGTCCTGATCCACTGATTGGGGCCAGGCCAGTCGGACCCCACCTGTGCATGAATTTGTGCACTGGGCCTCTAGTATTATTATAAGAAAACGACACAGATCCTTTGAAAGTTTGGTTAAAGATTTTACCCTTTTTTTCAGCTATACTTCGTTTCTAGTACATTAATACAAATAACTAAAGATGGACTGTTTAGAACTTGTAGAAGAGTGAGAGAGAAAATGTATTAAAATATTTTTTTAAACATAAAATCATAAGTTACAAATTGCGATGATTATTGTCTTAAAATTATCTTGCATGATCATGATTTTTGGGTGACATTTTAAAATATTATTATTGAACTTTGGCAATGATATTTGATAGAACTGCTATTTATAATTCTCCTTTTCATTGGGTACAGAAATTAGCCAACTTAAAAAAAAGACACAAAGAATAGGTTAAATAAGAAAATCAATCAAAATTCAAATATAGAACATTGGTTAATGCATTTTTTTAAAATTCTGAAAGGCCATATATTCCACTTGGGCCAGTTCTTAGGCAGAAGTAACAACCCTCTGTGTGCAGCAGGTAAGCCATGTTGACTCCAAATTTTCTGACATTACAGGGTTATTATTTCTGGAAGGATATAGGATTCTGGAACAACTTCTCTAATTATTCCATTGAGGCTATGGTTTCTTTCAGCTTAAGCTTAGATATCTTATTTTTCATATTACCCTATGGCACAAAGAAAATAAAACTGTCTTGGATTTAGTGTCCATGTCATAAAAAAAAATCACTTGATTTTGATGTTACTTAACTCCATTTTATTTGATAAGTACATTTGTGTTTTTTGATCACACGTCACTGTGTGAATGAAAAACATTTTTTAAGACTAGTTTAAAGGCAAAAAATGGTTTATCTTATACTAAATTGTGGCAATCTTGAGGATTCCTTTAATCTTCTCTTTACTTACTTGTGACTGAGTAAGGTTTTTTCCTTTGGATAAGGGGAATAAACTTTTAATTACTAATAACATCTTTTATAAGTGCTGTCATAGAAAGTTTCTTTAGGTAGCCTTAAATATAAAGAATAAATACTGGAGACCAAAATGTGGTAAAATGGTGGAAAAGTGTGCACTCTTCACTTTGATTTAAGTTCTGGTTCAAAACCTAATTAGTAAAGTGACTTAGAGTAGCTATGCAATCTCCCTTTGCCTCTGTTATCTCAATCATAAAATAGTCACCACAAATATCCTCCTCATTGATCTTATTATGTTGCCACCATCAGAGCAGTGGTCCAGAGTAAATGTTACAGTGCCATGCAGTTTCCCACATTTTTCAAGGACTAAAATATTTTAAAATTAAGAACAAACCAGATTTAAAAAATAAGCAATAAACAAAACCAAATACATGCCTTAAATGAGTTTTGGTTAACTAAAATATATTGTTACTATTTCTTTTTGTAACATGCCCATAATTATATTGTTTTAAAGGAAAAAATGAGTAATCATGAGAAGTATTAATATATATCTTTCTACTTGAAGTTTTTCTTTTTTAAAACCAGTAGGTGTTTTAATTTTTTTAAATATTCTTATTAATTTCAGAGAGGAATAGAGAGGGAAAGAGAGAGAAACATCAATGCTGAGAGAGAATCATTGATTGGTTGCCTCCTGCATGCCCCACACTGGGGATCAAGTCCGCAACCCAGGCATATGTCCTGACCAGGAATCAAACTGTGACCACTTGGTTCATAGGTCGACACTCAACTGCTGAGCCATGCTGGCCAGACAAACCAGTAAATGTTTTCAGACTAAAGTAGAGTTTGCTGCTTTTACCAATATTATGACACCAAGCCTCAAAAGATATGTGTGAGATGGACATTCATATTTTCCTATCACAGATGAGAAACTGAATTTTGGAGAAATAATTCAGGTGATCCATGATCATATAGCTTACTAGGGAAAGGCTGGAAATGAAACCTCTGCTTATAATTCTTTTCTAACTTTATAACTCCAAAGAGGATTTTCTAATCCCAGAAGCATCACCAATGTCCCCATAGTCATCATCAACTAAAAGAAACTTTCCATCACATCTCTTTATCATTTCCCTTTTAAAACCATTTTGGTGATTCTCAATTATTCTTAGGGTAAAACAAACTCCTTTCTCTGGACTCAAAGACATTAGTAATGTAGCCTCAGTCTCTACACTCATCAGACAGAGCCAACCTCCCTCTACATGCCCAACCCTCTCAGCTCAAGCTGTACCCAAGCTCTGTATATCTTACAAATTCTGGCATGCCATCAGGCATTTGTCCCCATGTTAACTCTTACCTATCATTCAAATTTCAAAGCCAGTCAGTTTTATATTCATTAATTAGTTCCAACAAGATTTCAGGTGTTTGAGGGCAGAGGCCATACCATATGTATTGATGTGTTATTCAGAGCAAAAATTACTTATTATCAATAGGCACTCAACAGTTGCTTCTGGAATAAAACAGAGAATGAAATGTGAAACTCTAGCTATAGAGGTGCAATAAATGTCATGTAAATTTAGTTTGCCAAAAATGAGTAGAAGGAAGCATTAAGACAATCTTAAGACTCAAATCTTGGTATCATTAGTTTCTAAAATAGAAATAGATCTGATTGAGCAGAAACAAATCAATTCAGAGAAAGAGATATTATTTTAATATTATTTATAAATGAGAAACCCTTCACTGGTAATGAGAAAGAAAATGAATATCAATATTTTATGGTTTCACAACTTCATGCTTTAGTCTCTTCTCTTTGATCTACGAAAACAATATTTTAGGTATACAGTTTATAAACAGAAAAGTACTTCATAAACGTACTTCCTTGAGGCATGAGCAAACTCAACAAAGTTCATTCTCCAGTGGAAAGTGCAGGAAAGCCCTCTGGGTGTTCCCCCAAAGATTTCCAGACTTTCGCATATGTAGGGACCTTGGGAAATGCACCTTTTTGAAGTTAACTTTGACCTTGATTATTTTAAATACCAAGCAAAAATTTCCCCAGATGAATTTTTTAAAAAATATTTCTAAGTGAAAATAGCTGTATTGTTCTTTCTGATGATATAAGAAAACTACTGACTTTCCTCTTATTAGTCATTGCCATCTAACTGAGCTGGTTAAATTATTGATCCACTATTCTCATATATGCAAATGAGAAGTAAGTTTAATCAATAAATGAATAAGCACTTCAGACTTAAAAAAATACTTGCAATAGAACAGTAAAAAAATATGAAAACTTGGCAAGTAGTTCTTGAATTTATATTATCTTGCTTGAGTTATTAGAAATTGTTCTTGTTTAGTGTTAACTCAGATAGAAGTTTCTGGGTTAGTCAAAGGTTACACTAAATTGTGGCAAAATAGATTAATTTTATTTTATTATATGCATATTTGTATTATATTCATATTGTTGTTCATTAAGTTACCAATAACGTATTGTGGTAGATTAAAGATGGCCATATATTCTTTGCTGCTCCTCCCACGTAGAATGAAGTATATGTTTTCTCCCCTTGAATCTGAGTGGGGAGGAGTCTGTGAAAACTTGACCAATAGAATACAATGGAAATAATGGTGTTACAGTTTCTGGGTGTAAGTGCAGGCTTTAAAAGACTGGCAGCTTCACATCTTGTTTTATTGGAAGTGTTGCCCCTATTAGAGCTGTGAATTGCCATGTAAAAAATTCCAGCTACCTTGCTAAAGAGACCAGAAGGTGAGGCCCTGTGACTGTAGCTGGGAGAGAGAGAGCGAGAGAGCTAGAGAGAGTGAGCGCTGACCTTAGGCTTTCATTTGTCCTTGCTAAGGTGCAGGGCATGTGACTGGAGCTGTTTTGAACACTCAAGTCATCTCAGAAAGTGGCAAATAGCACTAAGCTGGTTCCAGCTGATGCTGTGCCCAGCGTTCTGCTGAGTCATGCCTAATTTCCTAATCCACATAATTGGGAGATATAGTAAAACGCTGTTTCAAGTTACTGAATTTTGGAGTAGTCTGTTCTGGAACAATAGATAACTGAGAACTTATTTAGCCCCTTCTATGGCCAAGTACTATATTGAGAGCCAGAGAATTAAAGTTATGGCCATCTCCTTAAATTGCTTGGGTAGCTTCTGCAAATTGAACCTTGTGTGCTTAAAGGGAGAAAAAAATCACTGTATTTCTAAATTCTGCTTTGGATCACCCAAAATCCACTTGGGTCTTCAGTGAAATGGCTTCTTATTTATGTTTCAGCTGTGTTTTGCGCATATAAAAAGGTAGATATGCCTAGAAGTGAATAAATAGAGGGATGTTATGGACTGCATCGTGTCCCTCCCCAAATTCATATGCTAATGTCCTAAATCCTAGCACCTCAAAATGTGGCTGTATTTGGATAGAGGGTCTTCAAAGAGGTAGTTAAGTTAAAATGCGGTCATTAGGGTAGACCCTAATCCAATATGAAGATGTTATAAAAGGAGATTAAAACATACAAATGGAGGAAGGACCATGTGAAGACACAATGAGACAAAGCAACCCTGACGAGATCTTGATCTTGGACTTCTGGCCTCCAGAACTGTGAGAAAATAATTTTCTGTTGATTAAGCCACCCAGTCTCTGGTACTTTGTGATGACAGTCCTAGAGAACTAATACAAGGGCTTATGAAGAACTAGTGACAATGAATTGTCCTTTTTTTCCAGTGGGAAAGAAGCAACAAAAATAGATTTCAAACTTTCAGAATTCAGTTTGTAAACCTGGCATCTTTAAAATAAGGTCTGGCTCCCTGTTCCTTGGTGGAGCCACATTCTATGGAGAGCACACATAGGCATCTCAGAAGCTTCAGCGAGAGCCTCACTTAACTCACTGTGCCAGCAGACTATTTCATGTATCTTTAGCATTTTGAGAAGCATATCAACCAGTTAATATTTATACACCAGCATGGCAAGGTATCATTATAATAGTAGATGGGCACCATTTTTGTTTTACTGAAGGGAAATCCAATATGAATATAATAGCAACTTTTCAAATATGACATTTAATCCATGCATATAAATCAAACGGAGAATCTATTCATTATTAAAAGGGTGGCATATTTTTATTACGCTGAGAATGAAACACAAATACTGTGAAAAATTTAGTGCCTTTTCTTGAAATTTTTAGACACTTATCATACAGTCATCTAGCTGGTAAGAGCACTCATTTTAAAATATTGCCATGAAATTAATAAGTTTGAAGTTTTATGCCTGAAAAGGGGATGCTCAATTTCAGTGAAGTAGGCAAATTTATTTTTTATTTAAAGCTTCCTAAATACTTAAGATGTTAAAGTACTTCAGTAATGTTCTGATTCCAATATGTATATGAAGAACGTAGTTCATATTCTTGTCATTATTAGTCATGGCCACAGTGTTCTTCCCTGAAGTGCTTTCAGAAAACTGCATATATCAGAAACTGATTATAATGACCTAAAGTATTAATTCTTAAAATATGATGTTCCAAACATTTTGCAAGTGGTTGTTTTCTATGTGACATTTAATATCAAATAATTGAAATGATTTTAACAACTCATAGGAAAAAGTAGTCTTAGGAAAAATAGAGCCTGGATATGATTGCTTTTATTGATTATTGATTATTACCATTAATAATGGATAGCCCTGCAGTATATTATGTCATGCACCTTTGGAAAGTTTTTTCATTATATCAGTTGGAGAAAGGGCTTTTTTTTTTTTAGAAGATAAAGTGTTTGTTTTTTAAAATATATTTTTACTGATTTCAGAGAGGATGGGAGAGGGAGAGAGAGATAGAAACATTAATGATGAGAGAGAATCATTGATTGTCTGCCTCCAGCATGCCCCCCATTGGAGATCTAGCCCACAACCTGGGCATGTGCCCTTGACTGGAATCGAACCCTGCATCATTCAGTCCACAGCCAGTGCTCTATCCACTGAGCCAAACCGGCTAAAGCTGGAGGAAGGGCTTTTATGTCAGATCTTGAAAGAGTCATTTCTGCAGATCAAGGGGTTCCTGGAATTGTGAGAAACTTGACTTCAAATGGCTTTTTCTGAATAGCATGGGTAGTTGCGGGACATTCTGCTTCCAGTAGTGATGTGGTTCTGCTATTTTGTAGCATTCAAAACTTTAGGAAAGTCTCTTAACCTAGCCTCAGTTCCCTCATCTGTAAAATGGGATTAAATACTGTGATGTATAAATTACTCAGCGTAGGAAATAATTAGTAGCTATAATTATTTTTATTATTATAACCCTCCAAGTAGAATGTTCACTGCCTTCCTTCAAGAAGTAATAGTTAATCCATTCTTCATTCTCTGCTCTAAGAAAACTCATTTTTCACTGAATATATTTGATGCTCTAGTTCTTGCTAGTGGGTGATGTGAGGAATTTCAAGGCTACCAGTGTAAAAAGTCACTTTATCAGCATGTCACATTCTCTGGCAGAGAGGAAGAGTAACGTGTATTGAGTGTCTGCAGTGTACCAGTTACATTGCTATGCACTTAATGCACACTATCAATGCAAACATCACACAACACTGTCCATCATTAAATGCATTTCACAGATGAAAGAAACCGAGGATTTAGAAATAAGGACTTGCCCAGGTGTTCCAAGCTGAGATTCCAATCCAGATGTGAACTCCACACTTCAACATCAAGTTTCACAACCTACTTTAAAGGAAGCAGCAAGAACGGGTATATCCATGTTCTGTATTTGTAAATTACTCATAAATCCCTATTTTCTTTTGTGTTTTTACTAGACTTGTTTTTGCTTCTAAAGCCAAAGTTCCCTTTCTCAAAATTTTAATATTTTTTATTATGATTGATTTTATACACAGAGAGAAAGACAGCTTTGTTATCCACTCATTTACTGATGGCACTTGGGCTGCTTCCAAATCTTGGCTATTGTAAATAGTGTTGCAATGCACATAGGGGTGTATATGTTCTTTCAAGTTAGTGTTTCATTTTTTTTCAGATATATTCCCAGAAGTAGACTCGTTGGGTCATAAGGCAATTCCATTTTTAATTTTTTGAGATAACTCCATACTGCTTTTCAAAGTGGTTGTACGATCTGCATTCCCACCAACAGTGCACAAGGATTCCCTTTTCTCCACACCCTCACCAACACCTGTTTGTTGATGTATTGATGGTAGCCATTCTGACAGGTGTGAGGTAATATCTCATTGTGCTTTTAATTTGCATTTTTCTGATGATTGGTGACTTTGAACATCTTTTAATATGTCTATTGGCCATCTGTATGCCTCCTGTGTCAAATATTGAGATGTGTCTATTCAGGTCCTTGGCCAATATTTTAATTGAATTGTTTTTATTTTTGTTGTTGAGTTGTGTAAATTCTTTATAAATTTTGGGCATTAACCTCTTGTCAGATATACATGGTTGAATATGTTCTCCCATTTAGTGGGTTGTCTTTTCATTTTTTTGATGGTTTCCTTTTCTGTGCAAAAACTTTTTAGCTTGATGTTGTCTTATTTATTTATTTTTCCTTTTGTTTCCCTTGCCTGAGCTAGAGGAAAAAAAAACTGCTATGAAAAATGTCTGAGATTTTGCTGTCTTTGTTTTTCTTCTAGGATTTTTATGGTGTCAAGTCTAACATTCAAGTCTTTTATCCATTTTGAGTTTATTCTTGTGTAGGGTATAAGGTGCTGGTCAATTTTATTTGCATGTATCTGTCCAATTTTCCCAACACCACATATTGAATAAAGTATCTTTACTCTGCATGTTTTTGCCTCCTGTGTCAAATATTAATTGACTATAAAGGTGTGGGTCTATTTTTGGGCTCTCTATTCTGTTCCACTTATCTATATGACTATTTTTATGCTGTTTTTTTTTAAACTATGCAATTTAAATATATTTTTATTGATTTCAGAAAGGAAGGAAGAGGGCTAGAGATTGAACAACAATGATGAAAATCATTGATCAGCTACTGCCTGCATGCCCCCTAGTGGGGATCAAGCCTGCAAACCAGACATATGCTCTGACCAGGAATCAAACAATGACCTCCTGATTCATAGGTCAACGCTCAACCACTGAGCTACGCTGGTCAGACAATATCATGCTGTT
The DNA here is from genome assembly GCA_026230045.1 of Corynorhinus townsendii. Taxonomy (NCBI): domain Eukaryota; kingdom Metazoa; phylum Chordata; class Mammalia; order Chiroptera; family Vespertilionidae; genus Corynorhinus; species Corynorhinus townsendii. Next base: position 134,242,948 of record JAPDVU010000002.1, on the reverse strand, counting down.
TTGATTACTATGGCCTTGTAGTATAGTTTTATATCAGTAGAATGATCCCTTCAGCTTTGTTCCTCTTTTCCAAGATTGCTGTTGCTATTCGGGGTCTTTTGGGGTTCCATATAATTTTTTTGAATATTTAGCATAGTTCTGTGAAATATGCCATTGGTATTGGGTTGAATATGTAGGTTGCTTTGAATAGTATAAACATTTTAATGATGGTAATTTTTCTTGTCCATGAACATGGTATGTGCTTCCACTTATTTGTATCTTTTTAAATTTCCTTCTTCAATGTCTTATAATTTTCAGAGTGCAGGTCATTTACATCTTTGGTTAAATTTATTCTTCACTATTTTATTATTTTTGATACAGTTGTAAATGGAATTGTTTTCTTAGTTTCCCTTTCTGATAGTTCATTACCCTATATAATAAAGAGCTGATATGCTAATTAGACCAGAGGGCAGAACGACCTTCCGGAACAACCTTCCAAAATGACCTTCTGGAAGGAGCAGTGGGTGGGAGACCATGGGGCTGAGAGGCAGCCGGGGCCGTGAGGCAGCCGGGGCTGCACAGGCAGCCAGGGCTGTGAGGGCCTACTCTCCTACTCTTTTTTAAAAATATATTTTATTGATTTTTTTTACAAAGAGGAAGGGAGAGGGATAGAGAGTTAGAAACATCAATGAGAGAGAAACATCAATCAGCTGCCTCCTGCACACCTCCTTCAGGGGATGTGCCTGCAACCAAGGTACATGCCCTTGACCAGAATCGAACCTGGGACCCTTCAGTCCTCAGGCTGATTCTCTAGCCACTGAGCCAAACCGGACAGGGCTGCTCTCCTACTCTTGCAAGAATTTCGTACATCAGGCCTCTAGTTGGTATATAAAAATGCAACTGATGCCCTCCATTTGCCTCATTGACCCCTATACTTTCAACAATAAAGATAAATAACAACATTAAAAATAAAAATGAAACTGATTTCTGGATATTTATTTTGTATCCTGCTACTTTTCTGAATTTATCATATTCTAGTTTTTTTTGTGTGGATTCTTTAAGAATTCTCTATGTGCAGTGTAAAATCATCTGCAAATAATGATAGTTTTACTTCTTCCTTTCCAATTTGAATGCCTTTTATTCCCTCTTCTTGATTAATTGCTATGGCTAGGACTACGTTGAATAAGAGTTAAAAGTGGACATCCTTATCTTGTTCTTGATCTTCAGGAAAACAGTTTTATTTTTTGTCCATTGAGTATGATGTTGAGTGTGGGTTTTTCATATATAACCTTTATTATGTTGAGGTATGTTCCCTGTTTTCCATTTTGCTAATAGACTTTATTATAAATGGGTGCTAAATTTTATCAAATACTTTTCCTGCATCTATTGATATGATCATGTATTTTTTATCCTTCATTTTGTTTATGTGGAGTATTACATTTTTGACTTGTGGTTATTGTGCCAATCTTGCATTCCCAGAATAAATCCTACTTGATCATGGTGTGTGATTTTTTTTAAATATATTGCTGAATTCAGTTTTAACTTTAAAAAGTTTTTGACTTTTTATGCAGACTCACCTTTTTTATTTTATTAAAAAATGCTATCAAAATGCCATAAATCCATCTTTGCCCTTGTGTTTGTTCCCTATGTTTGTTCACAGCTGATGTATTCAGTGTTAAGAATGCCCTAGTTACAAAATAGTAGTTCTTGTTCACCTTGCATGCAATTCAAAATCATGTTGAATTCTCTAAAGAGAAGTAGCTTGCTTCTATATTTGAACTCACATTCAGAGGAAATTTATTTTAATATTTCAACATTTATACAAAATGCTTTATAATTACTTTTAAGGCATTAATTCTCATATGAACACTGAGTAAAGTCACCAAAGGCTGATTCGGGTAAGAATTTCTCCAAGATTACATAGTTTGTTAATTGCAAATCATGGAGCTGTCTTTTTCTATCCATCTGCCTCATACATGTATCAAGCAGTAGGCAATGGCTTTGAATTTATGGGGTTCTCAAATTATGGTGGTGACTGGAAAGAGATTTATGTTCAAGCAAAAACATAATTAAACTTAAAGACTAGTAAAAGACAGTTTAGTAAACTGCAAAATCAGATCATGCCAAGTCGCTGCTTATTGTGTCTCAATGTGTCTCTCCTTTGCATTTAGAATAAAATTCAAATGCCCTACCTAGCCCTTCAGACCTTATGTGATCTGGCCTCTATACCTCTCACTCATTTTATTTTGCATTTGTTTTCTGCTTGTGTATTTGATTCTAACTCCATTTGCTGTTCTCATTCTTGCAGCAGGGCCACAGAATTAGTTGTTGCTTCCTTCCTAGTAGATTTCCTCTTTAAACCTTGACTCGGCCAGTCTCAGGTAAGTGTCCTTATTAGACAAGATTTTCTTAACAGAATAGCCCCTCCTCTGGTCATTTTCTAGCATAGCACCTCACTATTTTATCATCATTATTTCAATATCAGTAATAATTAGAGCATTTATCACTATTGATATGTCTTATTATTCCTTGCTTATCCTCTCCCCCACCAGACTATAGCTCAACAAGAATAAGATGCTTATCTTATTCAATTATTTTTATTAGCAGTGCCAAAAGTGGTACTTAAATACAAAATGTGCATTTAATAAATGTTTTTGAATGAATAACTGATTAATATTACATAGGTATTAATTTTTTTTGCTAGATATCTTTGGTAAAATGTGGTTTTCCCAAAGGGAAATGTTGATTAGCAATTATTGCCAAAAGTTTTCTCCTTTCCCAATGATATATTTGCTGTTCCTTATAAAACCATTTGTGGTTAATTTGTTGGTCTTTGATCTAATCATGCTACAGATGTTCAGAAATGCCATCTTTTTGTGCATTGAGGCTCAGTCACTAGGGTTTGTAAAAGTAATGGGCTGTGCCCAATTTTTCCCCAATGTGCTCAACTCTCAGGGACAATGAAGAGAAAGATCTATCTTTTGCCTAACAAGGAGAAACTGAAAAGAAAATTCAACTTTTTGTTTTCTCAGTCAAAGAAAAAAAAAGTGGAGATTGGGTGCGAAATCCCAGAACTGAATTTTCTAAATTAAAACATTCAATTAGATTTTGCCATATCCCTAGAGTGAAATATTCTTAGTTGAACATTTGAGTAGCATGTGAAGAGGTGAGTTATGACATATTGAGGTTGAGGTCAGGTAATAGAATTGTGATATAATGTGTTGACATGGCATATATTTTCCCTTGATTTCAGTTATATTTGATGGGATATGGTGAAAAGGCAAATTTTTAATCAGTAATTATTCAGTTATGAATCAGTTTGATTTTAGATATAAATGTTGCTCTAATCTATGAAAATAAATTGGATATATGATCAAAGACACACAAACCTATCTTGTATTTGTGTCAATCAATATTGGACATATATTTTTTCTTTTCTTTTCTTTTGTTGTTTTGTTTTTGAATTTAATGCATACTTCTTATTTTTTTTTTTTTGAAAATTGCCTCATCACTTCTTTTTTTTCTTTTTCTTTAAATTTTTTTTCAATTACAGTTGACATATATTAGTTTTAGATGTACATCCCAGTGATCAGACATTATATAACTTACTAAATGATCATCCTGATAAATCTCATATCCGACACCATACATAGTTATTAGAATATTATTGATTATATTCCTTATGCTGTACTTTACATCCTCATGACTATTCAATAACTACCAATTTTACTTCTTAATCTTTCCCTTTGTTCCCCCAAATCCCCTTCCATCTGACAAAAGTCAAAATGCTCTCTGTATCTATGTGTCTATTTCTATTCTTGTTCATTTACTTATTTATTTACTTTTTAGATTCAATTGGTGGTAGATATGTACTTATTGCCATTTTATTGTTCATATTTTGATTTTTTTTCTTTTTCTTAAAAAAGACCCTTTAACATTTCATGTAATACTGGTTTGGTGGTAATGAACTCATTTAGCTTTTTCTTGTCTAGAAAGCTCTTTATATGTCCTTTGATTCTAAATGATGGCTTTGCTGGGTATAGTAATCTTGGTTGTAGGTCCATGATTTTCATCACTGAATATTTCTTGCCAATTCCTTTGGGCCTGCAAAGTTTCTGTGGCGAAATCAGTTGGCAGTCTTATGGGAACTCCCTTGTAGGTAACTAACTGATTTTCTCTTACTGTTTTTAAGATTATCTCTTTGTTTCTAGCCTTTTTCATTTTAATTATGATATGTCTCAGTGTGGGCCTCTTAGGTTTATCTTTTATGGTGCTCTCTGCACTTCCTGGATTTGTATGCCTATTTTCTTCACCAAGTTAGGGAAATTTTCTGTCATTATTCCTTCAAATAGATTTTCATTTTTTTTGCTCTCTCTCTCCTCTTTCTGGCACCTCCATGATGTAAATATTGGTACACTTGAAGTTGTCCCAGAGGTCCTTACACTATCTCATATATTTTTATTCTTTTATCTTTTTGATGTTCTGTTTGTTTGTTTGTTTGTTTTTTTGCTTCCTTATATTACAAATTGCTGTTTATTTTTGGCTTCATATACTCTACTATTGATTCTCTATAAATTATTCTTCATTTCAGTTAGTGTATTCTTCATTTGTGACTGATTCTTTTTTATGGCTTCCATGTCATTTTTTTATGATGTTGAAGTTCTCTCTAAGTTCATCTACTCTACCTCTAAATTCATTTAGCATCCTTCTAAACAGTGTTTTGAACTCTGCATCTCATAGATTGCTTGTCTTCACCCTATTTAGTTCTTTTTCTGGAGTTTTGTTCTGATCTTTCATTTGGAACATATTTCTTTATTTTCTCATTTTGGCAGGCTCTCTGTGTTTATTATTAGGTAGAGCTGCTGTGTCTCCAGGCTTGGTACAGTGGCCTAATGTAATAGGTATTTTGTAGGGTTTAGTGGCACAGCTTCCCTGTTCACACAAGCTGCACACTTGAGGTGCATCCCCCTGTGTGGACTGTGTACGCCATCTTGTTATAGTTGAAACTTGATTGCAGTTGGCACATCATGAGAGGGATTTATGGCCCAGGTCTGTCAGCTGAAAGGATTGGCTGTGACCACTGTAGAGGATCAGCTGTGCAGGGACCCATCCCATGGAACAGGATTTACTTCAGCAGGGTTCTGATGCTCTCTGAGTCCACCCTTTGAATATGTCACTTATGGAGCTGATTGGTGGTGCTTTGATGTGGTCAGAAGCTTTTTCACTAGATGTGCTGGCTCTGGGGCCTCCCAGGAGCTGCAAGCCAAGGTTAGCCACTGCCTGTGTTCTGCTGGGGCCACCTGGAATGGGCTACAACGTGATCTGAAGATGGCTGCTACTTATGCTGGGCTTGGAGGTGCCCTGGGGAGGTTAAGCTGTGAGCCAAGTCTGGCTGCCCCTAGTGTTTGGCCTGGGGTCACTTATCAAAAGGTAAAGGGTGTGCTGCATCCAGATACTGCTTGTTTGGGAGATTTTAGGGAAGTCTGAAGCATGAGCCAAGACAGATCATTCATATGAAAAAATCACTGGAAACAGCTTGAGTGGGCCTACAAGTTTGGTGGATTGTCAGAGAATCACCAGGGTGGAGTAAATGGGGATAGTCAGGTTGTTGGAGACTCAGATATGGCACCTGCTTTTTGGCTCTGTTAGGGAAGGACTCAGAAAGGGAACAATGGCCCCTGCCAACCTTTCTGTCTAGGAGAAAGCTGCCCCTCTAGCTCTCGCCCTGATGCCAGACACTTCAGTTCCTTCTCATATGTCCCTGGTGCCTTTTGAGCTGCTACCCCAGTAGTGGAGGACAGAGTGATTGAGTCCCAGTAAGTCTGCACATAGGGCCCTTTAACAGAACTGCCTGGGATTCCAGCAGCCCTTGTCTCAGTAAGTTACAATCCCTACTTGTTTTTACAGCCAGAAGTTATGGAGCTTTTTCTTCCTGGCACTGGAACCCTAGTCTGGGGGCCTGATGTAGGGCTGGAAACTCCACAGCCAAGATATCCTTCCTGATTTTTATCTACCACATGTGGGTGTGGGACCAGCCCATTCCTCATGTCTGCCCCTCCTACCAGTCTCCATGTGGCTTCTTTAATTCCCTAGTTGCAGGACTTTCATTCAGTCAGATTTCAGGTGGCTCTGAATAATACTGGTTCAATAGTTTAGTTTTGATTTTGATATTGTTGTGGGAAGATGCAAATACTATGCTTACCTATGCCACCATTTTGACTAGAACTGACTTCCTGACCTTGTTTACTCACAGCCTAAAGTGTGGTCTGAACAACCTCCTGAATTACCATTGCCCGTTGCCCATTGTTGTGCAAATTCAGATTCCTAAATCTCACCCAGACTTACTGATTCAAGGATGAGAATGAGACCTCAAATCTGCATTTCAATAAGCACCCTTATATTATTCTTATACAAACTAAATTTTGGAGACAGTTAGTCTAGGGACTTGACATTATTGTATAATTGCTGATATTTCTCAAATGATTAAACTAGTTCTTGAGAAATTATAAAATTATGGAGACTTTTAGTTTGAAAGATCATAGAATTGTACCCTCATTTTAGGAAACATTTTATTTAGAATTACTAATTTGTAAGTTACCTAGTGAACCCAACCCTTCAGAAAGACTCATTCTTAAATGATCCTGAATAATGGGGTTGATTGCTTTTTCTTACCTGATGCCTGAACTCAAAGTGAGCAATTTAAGAGACAATAGGCACAACACAGGAAAACATGTGGAAGAAGAGCCCTAGCTCCTTAGGGCTCTTCATGATTCCTTTATAGGAATCATGAAGAGCAGTCAAAAGGGTAGAGAAGAATGGTCTTTAGTCTTTTCACCATGAGTCCTCGGTAGGTTGTCTGGTGTTGCACCTCCCACATTCCGGAAGGCTAACATGAATGTCTCTGAGGCAAATCAAAAATCAAATTTTGTTCTACCTTCTACGTCTACGTTCTGTGTGATATTGGAACAGGTCCCCTTTTCTCAGCTATATCATTTGTAAAATGGAGTTAACAGTAGATTCTACTTCATAGGATTATTTTGGTGATTGAGTCAATAAGGATAAAGAAATTTTAAAAGTGCCTTGCATTTAGTAAGCTTTCAGTAAATGTTAACTGTTGATATTATACTAACTTTTAGGATTAAGGAACTAAAAAAAATCTAAAACAGGAAACTGGAACTATTATATTTGCACATGGGAGAACTGGTTCCAGTGGTGTTTGAAGTAATATTTTCTCTTTATTTATTCAGAAGCTAGGATAGTTATAGCTGTTCCCACTTCTGTTCTTGATCCCTAGGCCAAGATAAGTTTCCAAGAATAATTACTTTCTTTTATCTCACAGTGGAAAGACTGGGGCTTAGAGCTAATTTGCCTATTTATTTAGCTTGACTGAGGGAATGGAAAGGAAAATAATGGTACTATAAAACTCTCACTGGATACCTAGATCTTGTGCTGTGGCGTAAATTTCTACTCATTTGACCATAGTTTATTAAAAAGGATTATTTTACTATTTCTAATGCAAATTATGTATATTTATTTACCTCCTTGACTACCCTTATTCCTTATTAAGTGTTAGACCTGGAAGGAACCATTTTGTTAATTTCTCATTCTTCCTACTTGCCACCTTCTGACCATCACCACTGCCTTTCTTACCCTCTTATCCCCCAGTACCACCACTAGTGTTTTATAAATAGTGAAACCAAGATTAAGAGATGGTAGGTTACTTACTTAAGTGGTAAATTGGAATTTGATATTATGTTTGTCTGATGCCAAAGCCCATGTTTTTAACCACTAGGATAAATAGCTTCACTTCTAAATTAGGAAAGCAATTGAACAGGCATAATTGAATAACTAGGATTACAATAACTTATCTTTAAAGTCAGGAGAACCATTTAAGATGTATTTAGAAGAACTGCAATCAAATAAATGTCCAAACATTACCGTTGTAAGCTTACCATGAAGCATTATTGGGTATTCTGCTTATCTACCTAAGTGCAGATATATGAGTATTTGCATGTTTCTCTCCTATTGGCTTTATCATTACCCTGTCCAAAACCCACTAGATCCTTGAGTTTATAACTTTTAACTTAGATCTAAGGCACAGAAGTTATCTTGGTACAATAATCATGTCCATAGAACAGTTAAGACTGTAATTGAATAAATCTAGTGCAAAGCCAGTGAATTGGCTCAGTTACTCTACAATAACAAAGAATCCAAACATCTCAGTTAATTAATATAATAGAAGTTTCCACTAAAACTACATGTCTGCTTCAAGACAGTTAGACGCTCTGTTTCACCATTCTCATTGTAAGTCAAAGACTGGTTGGAAGATCACTATCTGGAATGTTACTTATCACCGTGGCAAAGGAGAAGACAAGTCTGGAGGATGTAGAACTAAGAACAACGAATACTGAAGAGGCACATGTTAGGTCCACTTGCAGATCATTGGCCAGAGCTAGTCAAATGGACTGTCCAACCACAGAGGAGCTTGAAAATGCAGTCCTATCACATGCTTAGATGGTGAAAAGGTGTAAATACCTGATGAACAGCAGTAATGACACTGGCTGCTGAGGAGGGAGTGGAGCTTTCTTACAGAACTGTTCACAAATGGATGGATTTACCTTGTGAATTGGTAAACATTCCCATCAATGCAGGTTTCAGGTAAAGAATGAACAACTGTCTTGTAGATTATAGAAAAGATATGTGACCAAGGGACTGAGTATAACACTGATTCTCAAAATTTGTGTTGAATATGCACCAGCATTTTTAGTAGATAATCTGTATTTTTCAACAAAATTTTAAAAATGCTCTTTTTTGAGGTCACTGTATATTTACAACTTTTTTTATTACTTCTATTATTTACTTTAAGTATTAAATGCTTTAAAATTCTTAGAGTATCTTAGTAACTGTTAGGAAAATTTCTAAGTCCTCAGTCTATGTCTTGGCCCCACCAATATCTCTCCCTATATTTCTGCTTGATAACCTGTAGATTAGAAATGATCACCTTCTATGACTCTGAATCTATTTTACTTCGTCAGTTTATGTTGTTCATTATATTCCACCTATGAGTGAAATCATGTGGTATTTGAACAGACCATCCAATCTCAGGGGGAAGGGGGGAGGGGAAAGGGAGTGCGAGTGGGAAAAGGGGGGAGAGATCAATCAAAGGACTTGTATGCATGCGTATAAGCATAACCCATGGACACAGTCAGTAGCGGGGTGAGGGCATGTGCTGGGGTGGGGGTGGGAACAAGCAGGGAGAAGTCAATGGGGGAAAAAGGATTCATATGTAATACTTTAAACAATAAAGAATTAAAAAAAAAGAAATGATCACCTTAAATATATTGTCCAAGGTGAAGACACCAAGAATCCTTAGTTATAATGAGCAAAACTTTGGGAAGGAAGTGGGATTTTCTGATGAAGAGGCTGTCATGAGAAAATAATATTGACTGTGTACTATATGTATGCTTGTGTGTGTGTGTGTGTGTGTGTGTGTGTGTGTGTGTGTGGTGGTGGTGGGTAGGCATTTGAGAAAATTTTCACCACAATATCAAAATGTATTTATATGTGTAGTGAATATTAGCATGTATTCAAATATATGTTTAATAAGAAATAAAACTAAAAGATTATATTGTGGTGAGACTGCATTATGGCTTTTAATGTGATTCCAAGGAATTACAATTTATATGGTAAATATAAAGTGGTAATATTATGTCCATTAGGTAAGAAACAGCCTACTAAGGAACAAAAAGATAGACTTATACTGAATCAAATTCTCTGGGAATTTTTTGTTCAGGGCCAGAGGTAAAAGTAACTCTATGACCAGAGTTTTTAGCAAAGAAGCTAGGCAAAAAATGAAAGTAGAATTTTCCATAAGACATCAAATATTTTTATTAAATTCAGAATGTCCAGATAAGACAATATGGGTACTTGACAAAGTATGATTGTTTGACAGCCAATAATGAACTTTTCTGTTAGATATCATAGCTGGCCCTTTATTTGTAAGATTTTATCTTTCATTTTGATTGGTTTGACAATGATATGCCTAAGTATTGTTTCCTTTTTATTTTTTCTTCTTAGGATTCTTTTCTAAACTTTTTGGTTTTGTGGATTGATGTCTTTCATCAAATTTGAAAAATTCTCAGAAATTGTCTCCCCAAATACTTTTTTTTTCTGCATCATATCTTTTTCTTCTTTTAGAATTTATTGACCCACAGGTCTTGTATACTCTACTCTGTGTTTTCTTTGTTAATGCTTATTGCCTTTGTGCTTCATTTGGGATATTTCTTTTGACCTATCCTTTATCTACTATTTCCATTTCTACTGTCAAAACCATTGAATAAATTTTTCATTTTTTTCTGTTCTAAAATATTTTGAAGTTTTCTTTCCTGAAAATTTCCTTCATTTCATTGATTATTTCCATTTTTTCTATATCCTAATTGTAATGATTGTCTAGTGTATTTATTATTACTATATCTCAGTCATCTATGATTTAGTTTCCATTGACTATTTCATTTTGTTTATATGCATCACTATTTCCTGCTTTTATGGATGTCTCATAGTTGTGTATTATATGCCATACATTGTGTATAAATGAGTTGTAAAGACTGAAGTAGAAAATATTTATTCTTTCCTCTTTCCAAAAAAACCTGCCTCTGTCAAACAGCTCAGGTGAGAGGCTGATATCTCTAATTAGAATTAAGCTAAATTGGGGTTAAGTTGTAGTTTTATTTAGTTTTTTTTAAATTAAATTTATTGGGGTCAATTGATCAACATGATCAAATAGGTTTCAGGTGTGGGTTTCTATGTTACAAGATCTGAGAATTGCACTGTGTCCACAACCCAAAGTTAAATTTTCTCTTATCACCATATATTAGGACCCCCTTACCACTGGTTTTAAACATTTTGAGGTGTAAAATATTTCTCTTTTTAGCTAGGCTTGGTATCCAAGCACCATGTAACAGATGCTATTCTGTTCTCCAGTCCTGCCTCAAGATTTCTGTCGCACTGGAAATCTCCCTTTGACTTCCAGCTCTGGCCTAATTGCTCACATGATGCTGAGCACCACATAAAAGTCCTGAGGTTGAGAATTGGTAAATAGTAAAGATTTTCTCTGTGTTTGGTGCTCATATGTATTCAGTATTTCACATTAGTCTAAGGTTGTTAGAAGTTCAGCCAATTTTTACTGGCCAAGTCTCTGATCCAATAACAGTTCTGTTCCTTCACTTGTTACCTTGGATTCAAAGCTGCCTAGAGCTGTCCTAGAGCTTATCCCACTCTGATATTTAGTTTCCCCTAAATACCCATCAACTTCCCAATCAGTCAATAAATATACATAATTTTTAAATTTAACTGGTATTTTTTCTCTGTTATGGTGAACCCATGATCATGTCTATTATACTCAGAGCAGAATGTTGAAGGCCTTCTGTTTTTGAAATTACTTTATCAATTTTTTTTCTGATTCTAAAAACAATAATCATTATAAAAATTTTAGAAAGACCAGAATATTGAAGAATACTTCATTCAATATGCTTTTTTTATTTTATAAAAATAAAATTGCATCAGTTTAAAAGTATTTGGTGTCCAAGTGGAAAATATTTTGCTTTCTTTTTCAATCCTCCATGCCAAATGTCAGCCATCAAAATTTTTGTTTGCTTCTTGGATTATGCTTGTTCTCCACTATCCTTTCACATACACCTTCTATGATATGGAAGATAAAATGCCTCACCTTATGTTATGCAGTGAAATGCAGCTCTTCAGTGTCTCTTCCTTCAGAAAAAAACACTCTTCATGGTACTAAAAAAATAAATATACTATGAGGACATTATGACCTCCAGCTACCAGGACCCTCATGATGAGATGGTATTGATAGTTATCTGGATACCCAATACATTTATTTCCTTAATATACAGTATTCAATTACAAGTTTACTAATATCTAATATTTAATATCCATGGAAATGTCACATCATACGATAGCTATAGAAATATTCAGGTGTGTGGAAAGGGTCCTGAAAGGTACACTGAAACTTAGTGATCCTTTCTTGCCAGAGAAGAAAAGAACGAGTCCCAAGCTACCCATTACAGGGAAAAAAGATCTCTCCTATGATATGCAGCTAGGGAAAGGTTCTAAAAGAATAAATAAATTAAGACAACTATTGTCAGATAAAGTAAAGTCCTTTATTTGATAACATAGGACTCTCCTCTTTTCAGTCAATATCAATGCCTAGGCTTAGTCTTGTTTATATTTTATTTGGGAGCTGTCAGGGTATTTGCTTGTGACCCCTCTATCTTGTAAAACAGGTTGAAGTGAAGTTTCTTTTGTGCATGAGCACTGACTTCTTTTTTACATCATTACAGGTAACACAAATCAGTTTAGTGTACTAGATTATGTTTGTCATGTGCACAATGATACTGGTCTTTTACATGTTTATAGATGAACTTAAACCTTAATAGGTTATTTTCTTCTTTATTAAAATAAACTCCAATCTAAGTTATCTTAGAAATAGTTGGGATAAAAATCTTAAAATAAATAATAGTTATGTGCATTTCATAGTTTATGAACATATTTATATTTATATTTATTATAGAAGTTCACAATTAATCAACTCTGTGATGAGAAAACTTGAGTGGAAACAAAAAAAAAAAGTGACGCCCCAAAACATAAGACAATTAATTATAGAGTTAGATACGTACCAGTACAATTCTTATTTCATCTATTTTGTTTAGTGAACACATCCACTAAAATAAGGTTAGTATAAAAGGAACCTTAGTTTTCACTCCTAAAACTAGGGATAAAAATATTGAAATAGCATCAGTTCAGCTTTATTTTTAAACGATTCAAAATAGGTTTTTGGTTCCAGTTTTTCTTCTCTTCCTCATTTAGTTTTTATTTTCTTATCACAGAGGTTACTCACAGCCAACTAGCCAAATGAAAAGTATGGCTTGATTAAGAATCTCTCTTGTCAAGTAATTTGTGCCTAATGTTTTTAGCTTTCCCATGGGCTGTTATAGAAAATGGTAAATCTGGTTTAAATGAAACCTGATCCTGTTAATGGTTTAATAGCAGCTGCCACAGGGTTATGGCATTTTTCAACAGATGCTTCTGTTTCATTTTAAATGTAAACTAAGTCTTGGAATATTTACAAAACCATATAAAATATGCCTATATACTTTTGCCTAAATATATTGTTATAAAATGGTTTTAGTAAGTCCTTATCTTTGCCCATTCATAATTATTTTCATAGAATTTTAAAAACATCCTATACTATGCTCTATTTTTTAAAAAGACTATTTATGTCTTGCACATTTCTAAAGAATTTTTTTTATAAAGGGCCCAAGTGTAGGCTCCATCTCTACATCTGGGAACCTGGGCAATGACTTGGTCAATTTGATCATTTCATCCATCTTTATGCCTTATAATATTTATTTAGCACTGACAAATTGCTTATACCATGATGTGCATTATAGTGTCAACTGAAATAAACAGAATAGTCACAAAATTAAATGGGACACTATTTTTCCTTGAAGAGGTAGACCTTGTAATAGTAATTCAAGCTATCATTATGCCTACGATTATTTTCTCTGGAGTGTGATATGCAACATTTTTTTAAAAAGCATTTTTTCTGCGTCAAGCACTTATGCTGGGTACATAAATGATACAAAGATGATGGCAGGCAAGTAAAACAATGACTATGACAAAATATAGAAACAATTATATAATAGAGATACCAGTTCAAGCAAAAAGGACTGGGAAGTATAATATACCATGTTAGCTAACATATTACAAGTTTGATTTCTGAAGATCATAAAGTACAGAAGTTGAACTGGCAAGGTCAAATTTTGTTATATGGGTTTCATTTTCATTGTTGCTCAATATCTTGGGCTGGATAGGTTATATACATAAATGCATTCAATGGAGAGCTTTTAAGGGCAAAAAATAGAAGTACAAACTATTCTTCTACTTTATTTTTAAATTGTCTATAATGTCACTGAATATGCTGTTTCTAAATCCAAGCCTCCCAATCTCTTCTTGTGTTAATATCTTTCCTAGGTTTTTCCTCCTAAGAAAGATGTGAAACCTGGCACGGCATTCTTATTTGAACTCTTTCTCCTTCGTGGGAAGTATGTTTGTCTGGATTGTGTTGTGGGCTGGTCAGCCTTCCCTTTGTGTGATAACAACTTTGATATAGTGGAGGGAAAATTCAAGTGTCCCCTTCTCTGAGGACATTATGACCAGGAACTCAACAGCTTTAGGAAAACTGAAGATTTGATTTGTCTTGATTTGGATTGGCTGTGCAATCTCTATTTTCAGGTTTGTAGTATGATTTTGTAAGTAGAAAAATAATTTAAGATTTTTCTAAAGCTGCTTCTCTCAAGCCTTTAGCTTCCTTTCATGCTATTGAAAATTTCAACAAATAATCATAAGCCTTTAAAAGTAATTATATTTTAATGCTGATTTATGATAATGCAGATTAAATTTATGTCTACAAATAAGGAATGCAATTCTAGAGTTAGCAGGAATCTTAAAGATAATTTAACCCAGACTTCTATGTTAAAAATGGGCTGGTGCCCTAGCCAGTTTGGCTTAGTGAAAAGAGCGCTGGCCTATGGACTGAAGAGTCTCAGGTTCAATTCCAGTTAAGGGCACTTGCCTGGGGTGCGGGCTGAATCCCCAGTGTGGGGAGTGCCAGAGATAGTCAATCAATGATTCTCTCTCATCATTGATGTTTCTGTCTCTCACTCCTTCTCCTTTCCTCTATGAAATCAATAAAAATATATTAAAAAGAAAAGAATGGGCTGGGATAGCCATTCAAGCCCCTGATTTTCAGTTTAGAGTCTCCTGCTGCTGGAACAGATCAGTCTCATCAACATGAGGACAGAGTTAAGCTATGTTTCCTTATCGAAAGTGCTTATTGAGCTTCAGTTATATGTTGGGCATTTCTTGTTATCAAAATACAAAAGAGAAAAGATCTGGTTTCTGTCTTCAAGTTACTTGCCATTTATTTGCTGAGACACACATGTGTTCACACAAAATGTTCAGACATTTCTATAACATGTGTGTGGACATCACAAAGCTCCCTTTGCCATACGTATCATTTCAAAGCAAGCTCTCTTGTTTACTTCAAAATAAACAAACAACGAACAACAAGCAAAAAAAGAAAAACTTGGGCACACACCATTTATTCATATGTATTTGGAATTCTATTTTCTAACCAAGTCTTTTAGCAAAAATGCCATTACATAAATTTATTCAATGCAAACACCATGGAGGATTGAAAAGAGAAAATAATAGCATACTTAAGTATAAAGCATTCCAACAAAATTTTAGTCTATTTTTGTCTGATATGTCCAAATATGTTCTTCCTGATTATGATATTTTCTTCCTTATTTAAATATTTTATTTTTTCATTCTCCACCCCCTTCTCCTCTCAACTCTTAACTGATGGAACTGTTAAACATGGACATTTCCAGCAAACACATGGTCTTGGTCTAAAACTTAGCAGTTTGATATCCTTATGTTATAGCTTTCTTGTTTTCTACTTATTTTAAGTTGAATTCACTAGCAATTTTTTCTTTTAGCTAATTCCATTATAATGATTAGCTTAAATATCTTTTTGGGGTAGTCTAGGTATGCTATTAAGAAACCAACTCATATGAATTCAAAGGAGTATTGAAAAATCACCCAAATTTGGAGAAAACTATAGAAAAAGTTACAGAAAATATTGAACAAATCAGTGACTTAAATGCTGTACCAAGAGATAAAAATGAAAATATAACCATAAAAGGAAATAAATTGTGGTATAGATTATTAGCTAATGTGAAAGGCATCTATAAATTTTTTCAAACTTTTTCATTAATTGGTACTAAAATTCTGTGTTCTATAAATTATGGCATGAAAAATCAGTAACTTTGTTTTGTAAAACATAATTTATATAATAAAGGTATTGATCATAAAGAAATATGTATCTTATGTTTAAGATAAAATCAAGAAGTGATCTTTAAAATTTACAAAGTCAAGAAAAATAGTTGTTTGATAAACATTAGAATAACTTGATTTCACTAAAATATACTTGATTTTGAACACATTTCTAAAATTTTTCTCCTTTTATCTTTGATGCTCTACTTAAAATAAAACTTTGTGAAAAAATAATACTATGATTTATTTTCAGACCCCACTAGCCATTAACCATTACAGATGGACATAATTGTCCACCAGCATTCTTATATGATAGAAAATAACAGGAATGTTCTCCCTCTGTAAACTTAAAGGGGATAGTGAGTGAGTCTTATTAATGAAAATAGTACTATTATGCAAGACATTATTTTCTGATTATAAGACAGAATATGTAGAAATGTTGATGTTTCTGTTTCATTAAGATGAAAACAAAAAAAATTCTCATCTTGAAACTTTATTTTCCTCCTATTGACAATTCTGAAATACAGTCATGTGCCATTTAACAATGGGGATACATTGTGAAAAAATCTGTTGTCAGACAATTTCATCCTTCAAACATCATAGAGTGTACTTATACAAACCTAGTTGATATAGCCTACTGCACACCTAGGCTTATGGTATAGCCTATTGTTCTTAGACTACAAACCTGTAGAGCAATTATTCTACAGAATAGTATAAGGTTAAATGAAGCATAAGATAAAATGATGTAATCAACCAACATGGTAAACACAAGATGTATGATGCTGCTACTGGCATACCACAGCATATTGTATTATAGCAATCTATACTAGTATAATAAAAGCCTAAGCGACCGTTAGGGTGGAATAACTGGTCGCTCTGATGCATACTGACCACCAGGGGGCAGACACTCAATTCAGGAGCTGCCCCCTGGTGGTTAGTGCGCTCCCACAAGGGGAGCGCTGCTCAGCCAGAAGCTGGTGAGTGCAGTGGTGGTGGCAGGAGCCTCTCCTGCCTCCGTGGCAGCACTAAGGAGCAGCAAGCAGGTGGGTGGTAAGGAGCAAGGGGTCCCAGACTGTGAGAGGGATGTCTCAGTGGGGAGCAGGCCTAAGCAGGCA
Organism: Corynorhinus townsendii; assembly: GCA_026230045.1. Taxonomy (NCBI): domain Eukaryota; kingdom Metazoa; phylum Chordata; class Mammalia; order Chiroptera; family Vespertilionidae; genus Corynorhinus; species Corynorhinus townsendii. The sequence continues at coordinate 134,225,939 of JAPDVU010000002.1, read as the reverse complement.
GGCAGCATCCCGCTAGGGGTCCCAGACTGTGAGAGGGCGCAGGCCAGGCTGAGGGACCCCTACCTCCAGTGCATGAATTTTGTGCACTGGGCCTCTAGTTTTTTAATAAATAGAAATAATATACTCTAAAATAATGACAAAAACTGTAGTATAGTAAACATATAAACCAGTAACATAGTCATTTATTATCATTATCACATATTATGTACTATATTTAACTGTATGTGCTATACTTTTATACAACTGGCATGCAGTAGGTTTGTTTACATCAGCATCACCACAAACATATGAGTAATGTGTTGCACTACAACCTTTCAACAGCTATGCCATCCCTAGGTGATAGGAATTTTTCAGCTCCATTATAATCTACACTAGAGGCCTGGTGCACAAAACTCATGCACAGGGGCGTCCCCTAAGCCCAGCCTGCACCCTCTACAACCTGGGACCCCTCAGGGGATGTCTGACAGCAGTTGAACATCCTTCTCACAATCCTGGACTGCTGGATCCTAATCGCTCACCTGCCTGCCTGCCTGGTCACCCCTAACTGCTCCCCATGCTGGCCTGGTTGCCCCCAATTGTTCGCTCCCTGCCGGCTTGTTCACTCCTAACTGCCCCCGCCACAGGCCAGATCACCCCTTACTTCCCCCTCTGCTGGCCTGGTCACCCATAACTGCCCACCTGCCAGCCTAATCGCTCCCAACTGCCCCCTTCTGCAGGCCTGGTCACCCCTAACTGCCCCCTCCCTGCCAGCCTTTTTGCTCCTAACTGCCTGCCACCCCCCCCTCCCCTGCTGGCCAGGTCAATGATTACTGCCTCCTCTGCTGGCTTGGTCACCCCCAACTGTTCCCCTTCCCCACCCCCTCCCCGCTGGCCTGGTCACCCCCAATTGCCCCCCCTGCCAACCTGGTCGCCTCACGCAGCCTACTTGTTCAGTTGTTTGGTTGTTCCTCACTAACCCTCCTGCCGGCCTGGTCATAGACAGCCATCTTGTGAGGGTGTGTTGGTCAATTTGCATATTACCTCTTCATTATGTAGTATATCATTATATATGTTATCCAATATTGACTTAAATGTTGTTATGTGGTGCAATTCTGGATGTGGATTTTTCTGATGTGAGTTTTCCTAAATGTAAAAATTTCTGAACAAATAAATGTAAATATGAGTACTCCTTTTGGAGTTACTCAGAAAAAGAGTAGCTTAGAATGGGGGAGAGTAAAAATAGATCTGGAACAGAAAAAGAATACTTGCAATGCAGCCTTAGATTAAAGGAAACAAATATTGTCAAATAAATCCTGATCATTTCTCTCCTGTGTCTGTTATGAGAAGGAGACTTTCACTCAGAGAGAGGTTGGTAGAACCATGACATGTGCTTAGCCATGACCTCACATTTTCTACCATGGTATTATCAGGGGTAAAATTCAGGCTAATAACCCTGAGCATGCAGGAGACTAGAGAACTATTTGATTCAGCCTCCACAGCGTGTGCAGAAAAAATGTAAGAGAGAAAAGTATGCAAGCAAGATAGCCTTTTACTTTTCCCCATAAAACCTTTTCTATCACTTTTCTGAATATTTTATTTTCTGTGTCATTATTTACTCAAACTATTTTATTATTCAAATTTTCAACATGGAGAAAAGTTGAAAAAATTGCAGTAAAAACCCATATATTTGCCACTGGATTCTTTAATCTTGTTACTTATTTTAGAACTTAATTTCTAAATGTTTTGGAGGGATAATTAATAGTGAATGAATATTTGCTAATTCCATCTCAATATAAATATTAGACACTTATTTTGAAGAAGAAATTAAACTATAAAATAAAACAAAGAAAAAAACTAATAAACATATAAAACAATGGCAATATCTGAAACAATTATGTAAATCTGTTAATACAAAAAAGTTTGTTTATTCTTTTAATCCTCACCTGAGGATATGTTCGTTTTTTTGGCTGAATTTTTGAGAGGGAGGAAGGAGGAGAGAAGCATCAATGTGAGAGAGCAACATCAATTGGTTGCCTCTTATATGCACCAATTGAACCCACAACCTAAGTATGTGCCCTGACCGGGAATTCATTTCGCAACGTTTTGGTGTACAGGAGGATGCTGCAACCAATGGAACCATCTGGTTGGGATAAAAAGTTTATTCTTTTAAAGCAAGCAAACAAAAGCAAATAAAAAGCTTTGGTAAATTGAGTTCATGATTGACCTTTTCAATTTTGCAAGTTGTATCATTGTTCCAGAGGAAGTTACCTGCATGTGTAATAATTTCAACAGTTTGGATAACAGATTTACCTCTTAATAGGTAATTAAACTTCCTCTCTGTTTGGATGATCAAAAAGCCCATGTGAGACATACTCAGCTTCCACTGAATTTCTACTTTGTTTAATAGCTGAAGCAGAGAAAGAGGAATCAGTTATGGAAAATATAACTGGACTTTCAAGGGAAGAAAAAGAGAAAAACATCTCTGCATCAATGGCTCATGAAGCTAAATCCTCATTACACTCTTCTCAGGGTTAGTTGACTATTTTTTCAGCATTCTATGACAAATATTTCAAGTTGTGTTATAGTACATAAAATTAGGTAATATGTTTTAATCATTAATGCATTTCATTCTATACCATTCTGTTTAAGGAAAAGGTAATCATCTATAACAATACTAGAGGTCCATTGAATGGAATTTGTGCATTTGGTGGGGGGTCCCTCAGCCTGGCCTTTGCCCTTTCGCAGTCTGGGAGCCCTCGGGGGATGTCTGACTGATGGCTTAGGCCCACTCCCCACGGAGGCAGGAGAGGACATCCTTAGTGCTCCTGCATTGAGCATCTGCCCCCTGGTGGACAGTGCGCATCATAGTGACTGGTCGTCCCACCATTCAGTTTATTTGCATATTAGCCTTTTATTATATAGGATTAGTTTTCATATTGCATTACCTATTAATCACATAATTAAATATAGAACTACTTCATAGAAACAAATTTTTCTCTATCGCCTTATTGCTTAAATATATATATTTTTATTTTTCTGGGGGACAATTTGACATTTTTGCCTATTCTATATTTTAATTTTTTGAGGAGCATGCTCAGAGGAGTGGTAACCAACAAATGGCTATGAAAGAGAAAATATTCTTAGAAAAAGGTTCTTGAGTGATATTTTATTTACAAGCCTCTGTTTTCAAAGGTTGGCTTAATCCAGGGCTAAATAAGCAAATAATGTTCTTAGAAATATTCAGTGTACACAAGTTTCAATTATTTTTTGCAAAAGAATTATTTTTTAATAGTAATAATTGTAGGGGATTGATTGATAGTAGTTGTAATAATAATAGCAAGTATAGTATTAACTGCATAACACTAAAAGCATTACCAGTAATAAAAATCACATGCATTGCATATTTTTAATGTGCCAGGCACTATAAGCGGCTTATTTTTTATTTTTTGAAATTATCAAATATTTTAAACATACTGCACAGAAAATAACATAACATACATTAGTACCTAGTGCCCACTTTTGTCCATTCTTCCTATTTGGCCATATTTTGTTTCATATCTTTTCTTTTAAAAAGTAACAATTTACATGTAATTAAAGCCCTATGTGAACTGAAGCTCGAATCTATTCTCAGCCTTCTGACTTATTATTTTCATGATATTTTAATACACATCCTACATATGTATGCAATTATAAACAATACATATCTTTTCTATGTATTAAACATTTATATAGATATCATTGCTGACATGTACACATAAGGAACTGTTAGACATTGAAACGGGGACTCAGAACTGTTGGACACTGAAATTGGGACTCAAAATTTTTGTTGTTGTTGTTTTGTTATTATATATTTATTTCTAGTCTGCAGAGGCAAAATTTTTTAAAGGGAAGAAATGGTGGGAAAAAGTTACAGAGGAAAAGAAGCATTGAACAGACTGTTCAATACATCGGGAAGACAGGGGAGGTTGGGCGAGGGGGTCTGTAAGAGACCAACCAAAGGAATTGTACACATGCATATAAGCATAACCAATGGATACAAGACACTGGGGGTGGGGGCGGTGAAGGCATATACTGGGGGATAAGGGAAGCTGGGGGGAGGTCAATGGGGGGAAAAAAAGGAGACATATGTATTACTATTTGTAATACTTAAAACAATAAAAAAATAAAATAAGAAAAAAATAAACATTTATATAAATACTAGAGGCCCAGGGCATGAAATTTGTGCATGGGGGAGGGTGTGTCCTTCAGCCCAGCGTGCACCCTCGCCAATATGGGACATCCCTCTCACAATCCAGGGCTGCTGGCTCCTAACCGCTCACCTGCCTCTGCCTGATTGACCCTAACTGCATCTGCCTGCCAGCCTGATCACCCCCTAACCAGTCCCCTGCCATCCTGATCAATGCCTAACTGCTCACCTGCAGGCCTGGTCGTCCTCAACTGCCCTCCCCTGCTGGCCCGGTCACCCCTAACTTCCCTCCCTTGCCAGCCTGGTCACCCCCAACTGCCCTCCCCTGCCTTCCCTCTGAAGTTTGACGGTCTGATCAATGCTTCTATGTCTCTGGATCTATTTTTGTTCATCAGTTTATGTTGTTCATTATATTCTACAAACGAGTGAGATCATGTGATATTTATCTTTCGCTGACTGGCTTATTTTGCTTAGCATAATGCTCTCCAGTTCCATCCATGCTGTTGCAAATGGTAAGAATTCCTTCTTTTTTTCTGCAGCGTAGTATTCCATTGTGTAGATCTGTGGTTGGCAAACTATGGCTCGCGAGCCACATGCGGCTCTTTGGCCCCTTGAATGTGCCTCTTCCACAAAATACCACGGCCTGGGCGAGTCTATTTTGAAGAAGTGGCGTTAGAAGAAATTTAAGTTTAAAAAAGTTGGCTCTCAAAAGAAATTTCCATCGTTGTACTGTTAATATTTGGCTCTGTTGACTAATGAGTTTGCAGACCACTGGTGTAGATGTACCACAGTTTTCTAATCCACTCATCTGCTGATGGGCACTTAGGCTGTTTTCAAATCCTAGCTATGGTAAATTGTGCTGCTATGAACATAGGAGTGCATATACCCTTTCTGATTGGTGTTTCTAGTTTCTTGGAATATATTTCTAGAAGTGGATCACTGGGTCAAATGGGAGCTCCATTTTTAATATTTTGAGGAAACTCCATACTGTTCTCCACAGTTGCTGCACCAGTCTGCATTCCCACCAGCAGTGCACAAGGGTTCCTTTTTCTCTACATCCTCACCAGCACTTGTCATGTTGATTTGTTGATGATTGCCATTCTGACAGGTGTAAGATGGTACCTCATTGTTGTTTTGATTCGCATCTCTTGGATGATTAATGACTTTGAGCATGTTTTCATATGTCTCTTGGTCTTCTGTATGTCCTCTTTCAAAAAGTATCTATTTAGGTCCAGTGCACATTTTTTGATTGGGTTGTTTATATTCCTTTTGTTAAGTTGTATGTGTTCCCTGTAAATGTTGGAGATTAAGCCCTCATCGGTGATAACATTGGCAAATATGTTCTCCTATGCATTGGGCTTTCTTGTTGTTTTGTTGAGGGTTTCTTTTGCTGTGCAAAAGCTTTCATTTTGATGTAGTCCCATTTGTTTATTTTCTCTTTAGTTTCCCTGCCCTTGGAGTTGTATTGGTGAAGATATTATTTTGGCATATGTCTGAGATTTTGCTACCTGTGGATTCTTCTAATATTTTTATGGTTTCCCATCTTCCATTTAAGTATTTTATCCATTTTGAGTTTATTTTTGTGTATGGTATAAGTTGGTGGTCTAGTTTCATTTTTTTGCATGTATCTGTCCAATTTTCCCAACACCATTTATTGAAGAGACTGTCTTGACTCCATTGTATGTTCTTGCCTCCTTTGTCAAATATTAATTGAGCATAGTGGTTTGGGTCAATTTCTGGGTTCTCTATTCTATTCCATTGGTCGATATGTCTATTCTTGTGCCAGTGCCAGGCAGTTTTGAGAACCGTGGCTTTGTAATACAGCTTGATATCTGGTATTGAGATCCCTCCTATTTTGTTCTTCTTTCTCAGGATTGCTGTGGCTATTTGGATTCTTTTTTTTTTATTCCAGATGAATTTTTGGAGAGTTCTTTCTAGGTCTGGGATATATGCCATTGGTATTTTAATGGGGAGTGTATTGAATCTATAGATTGCCTTGGGTAGTATGGACATTTTAATGATGTTGATTCTACCAATCCATGAACACGGTATGTTCTTCCATCTGTTTATGTCTTCTTCTACCTCTTTTTTTCTGTGTCCTGTAGTTTTCTGCATATAGGTCTTTTCCCTCCTTAGCTAAGTTTATTCCTAGGTATCTTATTTTTTTTTTTTGGTGCAATGGTAAGTGGGATTGTTTTGCTTTTTTTAATCTCTCTTTATATAAGTTCATTATTGGTATATAGAAAAGCTATAGACTTTGGGTGTTAATTTTGTATCCTGCTACATTGCTGAATTCATTTGTTATCTAATAATTTTTTGATGGACTCTTTAGGGTTTCCTATATACAGTTCATGTCATCTGTGAATAATGACATTTTTATGTCTTATTTTCCAATTTGAATACCTTTTATTTCTTCTTATATAATTTCTATGGCTAGCACTTTTTGTCCTATGTCAATTACTTTTAGACCATTTTTTAAAACCAGATCATTCTTGCTTTCTGGTTTTTCCTCAAGGCACTGTGGCTATATCTTCTATACCTATTGCACTGTGCTGTGAACTTGGCTTCTAGAATGCAGATCCCAGTTCCCCTAAAACAGTGGTTTTCAACCTTTATAGTGCCACCACCCTTTAATACAGTTCCTCATGTTGTGTTACCCCCAACCATAAAATTATTTTCATTGCTACTTCATAACTGTAATTTTGCTACTGTTATGAATCGTAATGTAAATATCTGTGTTTTCCGATGGTCTTAGGCGACCCTGCTAGCGGTTCTCAACCTGTGGGTCATGACCATCAGAAAACACAGATATTTACATTACGATTCATAACAGTAGCAAAATTACAGTTATGAAGTAGCAACAAAAATAATTTTATGGTTGGGGGTCACACAACATGAGGAACTGTATTAAAGGGTGGTGGCACTATAAAAGGTTGAAAACCACTGCCCTAAAAGGAGGATAGGTAACATGCCAAGAAACATGAATACTGACATGTTCAATAAGAGGACACTACATACCAAGAGAAGAAGAATGTTTTATACTTTAGGAAAATGCTTTGGAAAGGGCTGATTTTAATTTGCTCTGCTCTGAGCTGAGGGATTGATTGAAGCCTCACATAGAAAGACTGCACAGGGATGTTTTGCTCCAATTTGGAATAAATTTACACAAAAATAAAACATAAAAATATCTTTGAATATATGTCTGGTACATTGATTATATTTATTTTTTTTCTTGGATGATTCCTAAACATATTATTAGCAGTTAATATCCCCCATGGGTTTGTTTTCTAATATATTAGGACTGTGATACAGTATGCTTTTTCTGCCACTGATATGTTGCTAAGAGATTTAATAATGGGTAAACAAACACAACATGTGGTAATTCATTTCAAATTAAAAGTTTATTAAACTCTGGCTTGATGGCTTTCTGGCTATTTACAATGAAAGGAGCAGACCTTAGGGAAGGGGTGACCACGTGGTGTGTGTTCATGGCTGCAACATTTCCCTCTGAAAAATATGTTTATGATCTTCCACAAGCTGTCCCACATTGATAGGCTCCAGATGTAATCTGCTGAATCTACCACAGCCCCCAAATCATGGAAAAAAAGTGACTTTAATGTTCACTTCTAAATACACATGTGCATGCATGTGCTCTCTCACACACAGCACACACAAGCACACACCTCAAGAAGATTCTGAATTTAATCTAATAGCTGATGTTTTAAGTGCTGATTAGCTTTGCAAATAGGTGGATGCCTAAGGCCAAAAATAATTATGAAAGGCTGGAAGAAAAGAGCTATGATATAACTTTTCGGTTATTACCTTTTTTTAGGCTGTTTTACTTTTTAGGAAACAAACTAGGGAATTATTTGGTATGCTTGATAATTTTGTTTTGTATGTGCCTACATTGCATTAACAATGGTCTCTGGCAAGATCTATGTGTTTTGTGATGTAGAATTTAATTCAGGAGGGTTTTATTGTGCTACCACTCTCAGCAAAGCATGTTTCTAAATGAAGTGAGATTATTAATGAAAATAACATGAAATCCCCTGGCCCCCAGGGGTTTACTTGATCCCATGCTACTGAGATCTGTACATGTACACACATGTTGACTAGATGATGGGAGGGCCTACCAGCACTTTATTCACATGCAGGACCTGAAAGCTTTGTGGGAGAGATCAAAGGAGTGAAGCAGAAATAATTGCTAAGTAACAAAGATTTAGTTGTTAGGTGAGAAGGGAAGTTGTGGGAAATGCATGTTGTCTGTCTATCAGATTTGTTTTCTATTTCACCATCTCATTGTGGGATTGCACAGGAGAACAGAACTGCATGAAAACACTCTCCAACCTGCTAAAAGATAAAACCTTCTCATTGAATTTCTGTAAGACAGGAAGTATACTATCTGTTATAGTCTATACTACCCTATGAGACAATAAGGCATACTACATATACAATTACAATTTACAGAGGCCACTGTGGACAATACAAATGAGTATTATGAGCTCATGTGAGAGGGGTTGGCAGATGCCCAGAAACAAAAGAGTGAGCTTTTGAGGGCAGTTGAAATTTGCCTGAAATTCTTTTTAATGTAACCCCAGTTTAAATCCTACATTGGTAAGATCTAGGGAACTGTATGTGAATTTCACAATCATGTCCTAGGGAAAGGCAAACATAGATGGAAATTCTTTTGGATAAAAACATGGGTATTTTTACCCAAAAGACAAGGACAAGAATAGATTGTGCTTTGGACAAAGATAATATGTAGTTCAAAAGGCGAGCACAATGGAAATTTTGGGAGGTAAAAAAACGTCATGAGAAAAGTTAGGAAGGCAGAATGGCACCAAGTATCTTTGAGTAATTGTTAGGAATCATTGGATTCCAGCATACATGAAGGGAAGGATTGGGCAAGGATAACTTTAAGGCAAGAAGTCCAGTATATTGCATTAGTCCAAAGAAGAGATGGGTGGGCCTGAGGTAGAATAATATATGATAATACAATTAAGAAGATTTGAGAGAGATGTTAAAGTTGAATCAACAGGATTTGGTAGGTGAATAGTTATGTCATAATAAAAAAACCCCATGAAATTACAGTCAAGAGTATTTCTATCTCAGGTAAGAAAAGTAGTTCTAAGTACCTAATCAGAGATGAGGTACTTAAAGGAGCTGGTTTCAAACAAATGTTGACCAGTGGTTTGGGTCAAATTGAGTTTAAAGTGTTGGTGGAATTAAAAAGACAATTACTAGCTTGGAGTTAAGAAAATGGACTTAAAGCTCAGAAGAACCATACGGATCTTATCCTGATAAAAGGGGAGACTAAAGCAATAGGAATAGTTTGGTTTACCAAGGAAGAGTGAGAAAAGTGTAGGAAATCTTTATTTAAGGACTAGATGAGAGAAAGAACAAAGTAAATTGCAAATGAGCAATCCAAACAAGTAGGACAAAAATCTGGAGGTATGACATCATAGAGGTCATGGAATTTTAAGTCTCAAGTAGAGAGAGGGTGGTTACATCAGCAAAATATACTGTAGCAGCGCTACGCAAACTTTACATGCATACAAATCACTCAACTATCTAGGTGAAGTGAAAATGTGGATTCAGCAGGTCTGAGGTGGGCTTCCAGTCCTGAAGTTTCCACAAGGTGCAGTACATGTGCTGCTGGTGTATGAACATCATTTTGCCTTAACAAGGCTCTGGAAATATTGACTAGGATAGAGATGAAAGCATAGTTTGCTTTGACAATAAAGTGAATGTTGATACTCTTTGAGAGAATATTAAGAAACAAGGGCACAAAACCTGATTATTATTTAACAGGAAAGGAATGAAAGGGGAGACCAGATAATATAGGCATGCTATTGATACAGCTTTGCAAAAAAGCTGCATTTAACATTCTCCAACTCTGTTTCCCACTGACTGATGGGGGAAGGGACTAGATAAAGGCAATTTAGATGCATGCCCAGCGAAGTCTGAGTGTGGTGGAAAAATGCTTGCCCATCACAGTCACCTGGAAATAGGTAATTGGCCAGGATGGGCATGGCCACTGCAAACTCACAAAATCTAAATAAATATATAACTTCAAAACAAAGAAAGCTCTCTCTGGTCTTGGCCCCAGGGTGCCTGGCTCCTATGACTGCTAGTGCAGGGCACATTCCCCTGTGCCCACTTGGCACACGGCCATGATGCACTCCACACATGGACTAATAGACTTTAATCTGGCCTGAATGCTGAACCACACCCGGCTGTAACATGGAATGGAAACTCTGGACACTAGTCTTGTTTCTGGTTCTGCTGAACTCCCACCTGGCCCCCTTTCAGCACTGGCTTGGGGGAAATGGGACAATACAACCTGAGAAATGTAACTCCATACAAATAAAACCTTCTACATATATCCCATCCTCCTGTGGGGGCTTCTGAAAATGCTTATTTTGGTGGTGTCCCAAGAACCTCCCATGAGTGACTGGGGAGTTTAATTCTCCAGTGGCAAAACCAAATTGTAATGGCCACAGGAGGGAGGAAGAAAGAGGAAACAAAGACAATGCATAGAGGAGGAGCTCTTGAGTATGAGATAAAGGAGAGATTTTCAAGAGCAAGCTTAACGGAGTCATCAGTTGAGGGAAGTTTGCTGTAGATTTTAGGATGGACACTTACCTCTCACTTCATAAACAAAGGGGAAGGATCTGGAGGAGGAAAGATTGAGAACAAAAGAAAAAGAGGGAAATTGTTGGGATGAGTTTCCACCATGAACAAGAGGAGACAGGTGAGTATTGGGAAGGAGAAAGAATAATTCTTCCTCTGAGATAAGAATAAAAGAGAAAATAATGCAGAGTAAATTAAAAAATTCCCCTCCAATATTTTCTATGTAAGAAAATGTTCTAAAAATTAAGCAACAATAGCAAACTTAAAAAAAAAAACAGCTTTGTGAAACTCAGGAAAAATCATAAATCACTGAAGGACAATGATGTACTTTGGAATTCTAATTTTAAATGTCTTAATATTATTAGATAGTTTCCCTTCTGGTCCCTCTCAAGATAAGCTATTGCTTTCACAGTTTCTATAGGTTTTGGCTTAAGGATAAAATAAGGATGCAGAAATCAGGTTCTGAGACCTCAGGAAAGGCTGAGCTACCCAACTGTAGAAAAGCACTTACTTAGAGCATGAGACAGTTTTGGCACTCTCATTTCATCTAACGTTATTAAGAAAAATTGGGAGCCGGTTTTACTGTTTGCAGATGTCTCAGTGATATGCAGGTCAAATATATACACTTGAAGACTCCCATAAGAAGGGTACTATGTATCTCGGAATCCCAATTCAAAGGGCCTTTGAAGTAACATACCTTAACTTTGGTACATGATGATTTTCTGCTTCAGTTAGTGATCCTGTATTGGTACTCAATGCAAACCATATTCTTTTGCCATTAGGACATTCATCCATTTTTGTAAGTTTACTTTGTTTGGAGTATAGATATTTGATGATGCCATGATCTCTTTTTCACTAGAGATTCCTTGCCATTGCTTATAATGTATATAGTGTCATACATAATAGAAAACAAAGAGTCAGTATTGGTTATTATATCATGTTCCATACATTGAAATAAATTAAAATTATGTGGTTTTTGAGTATAAAATCAGACTATCCAACATGATTAAAAAAATTAAGTTTCACTCAAAGTCAACCAAAATGTTAATAAATTCTGAAATAAGTCTATTCATACTTAAATATAAATTTGCCTGTGTCTATCATTCAACAAAGTTAATAAAACGGTGCTTCTTGAATTTTCTGTGAAGCTTAGAACAAATACTCATGTCTGGGCTCTGCCCCAGAACAAATATATCAAATTCTCTGGGGACAGGACTTGGACATTATTATTCTAAAAACAAAACAAAGAAATAAAGCGGGGAAAAAAAAAAAACACCCAAAAAACCCAAACCTCCTGTGATTCTAATGTGCAGCCAAAGTTGAGAGACACTGAAGTGCAGCTGTTGATGGCTCTGGTTTTCTTCAATTCCTTAAAATACGGCAATAGGGATTCTACTTTCTGGTATTCTTTCATGCTGTGTCCTCTATGTGGAAGGATCTTTTACTGACATGCACTTTTCATCCTTTATAATCTAGCTTGCAACTTCCTTTTCGGAAAATCCCTATCAGTGCCTCCAGTGACACCCCAATGTTCGTTTCCTTCATAGCAACTGTGTACTAGTATTTCCCATTTGTATGTTTCCCCATCTAGACTACATGACTCAGGAGGGTAGGGACCAGAGCTGCTTATTTTACTATTGTGCCTGGCACATAGGATTGCTCCATAGAGATTTGTTGAATAAATGAGTGAATTAATGTAGTCCTTAGGCAGGTATAGTATATCAAAGCCAAAAAATAGAAAGGAATAGTTTTCATTTGACCATTTTACTAGGGTAGCAATATGGACTTGAATTCAGAAAACCAGTGTGAATCACCAGTTTACTACTTAATATTTGTGAAACCTCTGTGAGAAAGTTTTGTCATGTATGCGAATTATGAATAGTGATAGCTGAATTTTTTACTTTCAGGGTTATGGGGATAATTAGATTATAAATGTTAAAGTGATTCATTCATTTTCTGCTCTCTGTTGCAAAGCAGAAATTCTGGAGTCCTCTCTCATTTTGGTTCCTAAAGATTATTAGCAAAGCAAGAGCTGGCCCAATTATGTGTGAATTGCAGTCTTGCTGTAGAAGATACACTCTTTTTAAAAAAATAATATTTTTATTGATTTCAGAGAGGAAGGGAAATGAAGAGAGAGATAGGAACATCAATGATGAGACAGATTCATTGATCGGCTGCCTCCTGCATACCGCACACTGGGGATCGAGCCCCCAACCAGGGCATGTGCCCTAACCTGGAAGCAAATCGTGACCTCCTGGTTCATAGGGTGACAATCAACCCCTGAGCCACACAAGTTGGGCCTGGTTCCATTTTAAATGAAGTTTGTTTATTAATTTTCATAGATTGTTTGCTTGTTTGTTTTACTGTTGAGTTTTGAGAGTTTATACATTCTGGATACAAGTCCTTTGTTGAATATGTAGTTTACAAAACCTTTTCCCTAATGGGAATTTGCTTTTCTATTTTTTAACACTGTCTTCCACAGAGCAAAAGTTTTGCATTTTGATTAAGTCCAACTTATCATTTTTAGATAGATCATACTTTTGATATCATGTATGTGAACTTTTTGCCTAACCCTACAATATATCTCTGGGTTTTCTCTTCCGTTTTTTTCTGAAAGTTCTATAGTTTTATACTTTATATTTAGATTGATGATCCATTTGGACTTCGCCTTTGAATGAAGTTGAGGTTAAGGATGAAGTTTTTGTTTTTTGTTTTTGCACCATTTGTTGAAAGTGCTATTCTTTCACCACTGAGTTGCTTTGTACCTTTGCCAAAAATCAGTTGGTTATACATATGTGGTTCTATCTCAGGGACTTATTGGGTGGCCTGGTGAGAAGGCTGTGGCCATTCTAAGTTCTGGAAAGAACAGAAGACAAACTAATTAGTAGCAGTGGGAGCAATAGAAGCTCAGACAGAGAAGAGTTGAAGGCCCATAAAACTTAGAACAGGAAGCAATGGACAGGCTGGTTAGAGTTTCATTGATGTGCATTCATTAAGAAATCTGTGTGCGTAGATGTGGTCAGTTTTAGACAAGCCACCATACGTATTGCCCGAAGACCTTAGACCCCCATTTCCTCATATAGGAGATAAGGAAAGCAATTTTCAGATACTAATAATTACCTTCACCATACTGAGGCATACTTTCAGCGAATAATTTGTGAGTCAGTTGTTACCCTGCTTCTATGGAGGAATTATGAATTTGATATTTGAAAATATAAGACATGACTTTGCTTTTGACAGTTGGAGTTGAATTTGTGGAGAGATGGTCCGAAATGATTTCCTATTATGTGTATGTGTAATTACTTTCAGATAGCTTATAAGGAATGAGTATTTCTATAAAATATATCTAAGATTTTTAAAAATTTGGAATGGCCACTTCAGAGTCACCATTAGGTGAAAAGTTGGGGAAATTTTTAGAGATAGCATTTGTTTTCTTAGATTTCTTAATTTTCAAACAGCATAAATGGATCTGTCAGTTACCTGAATGCAAAATTCAGTCTGAGGGAACCATGGTGTGTTTCAAAGTTATCTATCTGCACAAAAGTTAAATACCTGCAATTTTTAAGTGCCTTTATTTAATATGTCATGAAGAAGTATAAAAATATTTTAAAGTTTAAAAAATATTTTTTAAAAAACATCAATTGTTCCTTCCTCCCTCCCTCCCCTCCCTTTATTTTCCTTCTTTCCTTCCTTCCTTCCTTCCTTCCTTCCTTCCTTCCTTCCTTCCTTCCTTCCTTCCTTCCTTCCTTCTTTCTTCCTTCCTTTCCTCCCTCCCTTTTAGATCAATGAAGTTACCACCTTGTAACTTCATTTGCAAACTGAATAAGACTTCCAATAGCTGCAACATTAAACTCACCAAATTAGGCCTCAACTGGGAAATGTCCACACAGACATTAATTGGTGGTGTAGTAAGGATTGTGCCATTAACTGATTTGCTTAAAAAATTATGATTTATTTTAAGCGTTGTCTTGTTTTGTGAACTTCTTCACCATCTATTACAATTAATTACAACTCCAAGATTCAAGTAGATCATCTGTTTTGATCCACTTGAATCTCAAAGTCATTTCAGACAACTGCTGGAATTGGAAAAGCTTTAAACAGTCATGCAGGTCTTTAATTGTAAATTAGTTTTGACAGGACTATGATTCAGAGTCCTGTTTGGTTCCAGAGTGATGCTAGCTGACAACCCCTCACCGCTCCAGGAGCAGAGGAACATGTGGAAGGAATTGTTCTTTTACATTTCACAGCTTGTCATTTCCTCTGCAGGGCAGCCCCTGACCCCTCCGAGAGATCCTGACACCCATAAGGGAAGTGTTCCCACTGATGTAAAGGAAGTGGAGAAGCAGTTTAACACTAAGAAAGGAGGGAGGAGGGTGTGTCAAAAGGATATGGGGGACAGAGAGACGAGATGGGCTTAAAACGTTTCCAGCAGGTTAGAATCTTTCGCTGTGTTGTTTCCGTTCTTAAAAGAAGACTGAAAAATTATTTGGAAGAGTTTAAAACATTATGAGGTTTTTTTTAAAGCTGCCTTTCAAAAATCTTTTTTTAAAAGTGGAAATGGCAATAAAAATGAATGTGTCACATGTGAATGATCAAAACAAAGGTTTGAGGGAAAGGTCCAAATGTGTGTATACTGCTTTCTTCCAGTGTGTTTCTAATTACAGAGTGTGTGTGGATTAGATCCACACATCAGATTACAGCTTGTGTTTTCAGGACATTTTACACCCTTAACATTTTATTTGCTCTCATATATTCATCACAGTCAATTTTCCCCTGCATCTGTGCTATTAAACAGTGCAGTAAGAAACATAAAAAGACAATTGGGTGTATTATCACTCAAACTGGTTTACCTTTCTTTCCAGTGAATCAATATAGACCATTTTAAAATATCCTCCATTATCAATATTGTAGGAGCCACTCATAAAGTCAGTTTTGAAAGTACTTCCTTTTCTTTTTCAAATACTTGAAAACCTTTTTCAGGATGCATACTTTTCTGAATGTGGGCTTTATTGCAGGGGTAGTAAATACTTACTCCCACCCCCACCTTGTTTTGTAGATGTGGCTGTGGATGTGTGTGTGTTCCTAAACCTGTTATGGTGAACGTGTTAAGAAACACAAGCATGCCATGTATATTCAACAATTGTTCAAAAAATGTAATATCCATGGAAATAATTTGTTTTGTTCTCAGACAATTTTATTTAATCTGTGGATTCCCAGTGCCTCAATATTTGACAAATGTCCTCACACAAGATGCCACAGGAGTGGATATTGCCTAGATATGAGACACTACAAGTGACCCAGCAGGTTAGGAAAATGCCAACATTTCTGGACAGCTTCCGGAGCCAGGGTTTAAGAAGGGTTACTGAGGACCCATGACAAGATGGACTTATCTTTGGCCCCACTGTTCAACCAGAACATTCCTAGAAGTACCCATAGTTAAATACACAGTCTGGATAAGTTGGAAACAAGAAACTAGAACATTATAGAGCTATAATGTTCTTCTATTCCATATGTAGTAACATGTGAGTTTTATGATGAAGGAAACCATGCTTGACTGGGAAGAATTTACTCCTTAGACGTGACAAAGCAGCAACCTAGCTCTCCAATTGTTTCAGTGTATAGCATTGGTGTTCACTAGGACTCTCTTAATTTTTAAATTTTATTTTACTGTGGTAATAACGCTTAAAATGAGATCTACCCTTTTAACAAAATTTTAACTGTACACCACAGTATTGTTAAATCCCGTGGCTGTTATTGTCTAGCAGATCTCCAGAACATAGTCATCTTGCAGAAGTGAGACTTTAGGCCTTTCTATTAGCAACAAATTTCCTTTCCCCCAGCCCTTGGCTACCACCATTCTACTCTTTGATTCCATGAGTTTGACAAGTCTTTAGCAGGTAGCATTTTCTTTAGTTAAGTATGGTCCTTGTCAACTGATAAAATTATAAGTGGGAATAAAAAATAAATGGGTTCATTTACTCTTTCTAAACATGCCCTGGCTTTCAAAACTTTAATGGTATGACTGATTTGTTATCTTTCTTCCAGTTTCTAACGTGGTATAAGTATGTGATTGACTGTGGTCAATGTGGAAATGATTGAAATAAAAATTGGCAGAAAATGACAGCATTTTTATCTGTAATTATTCATTCAATCTAAATAGATGGTACAAATGAAAAAGGAAATATAAATTAGGAAAAAAAGATTTTGAGTCAAACAGTTAACTATTTCCTTTGGCATGGGATAGGAGAAAATTAGTCTCTTTTGGAATTCTATTCTTTTTCTTAGAGAAATCAGCCTGTTCTTGAAAGCTCACACCTTGTCAATGAGGGACATAGGGTGTTGGGGCTTTGTAGCACCAACACATGACTCATTGTTTTTGAATATTTTGTATTACTAGTCAACAAGTTTGACCCACTTTTATTTGTAAAACCACTGCTATTTTTGTTTTGGTTAAGCTTATTTGTTATTCTTTTAATTGTACATTGAATCTACAAATTCAATGAACACTGGAACTTAACTATTTTACCAGAATCTTGAGCAATTAGAAATTTGCAGGTTTGAGGTTTTAGGGGGAAAAAATTCTGTATTATTTCTGGCTTGCATAGAAAATAATAATATAGAGGACACAGTGCTAGTTTTAAAGACATTGATGGCTCCTGTAATATAGTTTAGATAAATAGGTTGTGGAAATATTACATTTGTGGAATATAATGAATGGCATAGACTGATGAACAAGAACAGATCCAGAGGCTGAGAAATGTCGATCAGAACATCATACCTCAGGTAAGGTAGGGGAGGGTGGGGGTAAAGTGGAGAGATCAACCAAGGGACTTCTATGCATGCATATGAACCTAATCAATGGACACAGACAACAAGGGGGTGGGGCATAAGTGGGGAGTGGGGAGTTATGGGGGAATAAGGACACATATGTAAAAAGATAGAAATTAAAAAAATTAATTAAAAATATAAAATAAAAATAAAAGACTAAATCTAATCAATACTAGTGGTCACCATAACCTTAAGAGAAATTGTTTTATGTGACAAAGATTTTTAAATAAAACTCTCTGTAGCCTGAAAATTATTTTGGAAGGGAACAAAGAGAAGTTTCCTTCAAAAGTCATAAGGATTATAATTGAAAGTCAATATATTTGGCCTCTTGAACTAAAGTAAGTAATTTGTGTTTTTGCCTCTCTGACAAAGTTTATATAAAGTTACAAAAAGAAATTGACAGCCAGTTTGAAATGGAATTGCCAGGGCCTAGAGCAAAGAATATCCTTACATGATATTATTCTACAATGTCATTATAATTTTAGATATTTTACAACAGCTTATTGTACAATTATCCCAAACAAACTTACAAACTAATTCTTTGAATGGTTGGCAGCAATTAAAAAAAAAAAAAAGGGACATGAAAGAATTTAATCCCTTTCAGGAGGAATTAAGGCACTGGGAAGGCACTTGAGCATCCTATATTGGCCCCTCTTGCCTTTTGTGCCAAGAGGGACCCTCTTCTTACAATCCACTTGCCCTCAGCTGTTGCCTGAGCTTTCTGTTCATGCTGAGCTTAAAGCCTCGTGGGGGCTGGTACCATGGATCTGTCTCACGCCCAATTGTGTGAGCTGGGCCCTCACTGGAGAAGAAACCCGAGTTCCCCGAGATATGTGATCAGCACTGGGACCCCGCCAGCAGGCCAGGAGATCCCAAGGCAGGTGCTGGGTGTGGAGGCTATGGGGGCATAGGCTACCAAGGAGACAGAACTGAACCTCACATCACCCTGGTTGGCCCCAGAGGATGGCTGGTTAGCCAGAGACGGGTAAGATTCTTCAAGGAAGGAACAACCTAAGACAGGCACAGTCGTAGAGGGGCCATCAGGAGAGAACTTGGGGGGCAACAGAAGTGGGGCACAGACCCTCAACCCCCAACATTGCAGGGGCTTGAACCCTTGCCCCTTCTAAGGGAGGTCTCCTGCCCCCATGGCTGCTTCACGCTTCCCACACTCAGCTCAGATTGGGACCCAGGCAACAGAAAGAGACTTGGCCCAGCTCAGATCGGGATACAGGTGACAGAGAGACTTGGCCCAACTCAGATTGGGACCCAGGTAACAGACAAGATACTTGGCTGATAGCAGCTGCCCTATATCTAAATTCAGCCGAGCATCTGGAATGCTCAGGGCCCACTCGAGAATGCAAATAATCCTTCCCACTAATATTTACAGGGTAAACTAAGATTGTTGGTAGAGTATTAAATTTGACAGTAAAATAGTAATCAAGTTTTCAGATTAATTTAAATAGGCTAATTGAAATAAGTGAATATTCAAGTAAATTTAATTGTACTGGACAAAAAGCTGTTCCTAAAGTAATAACTAAAATTTCTATTGGTAGTTCATCTCATGGTAAAATTCCTGAATATGCAATGAACCTAAAGCAGGCATATGTGTGGGCAAAAAAAAAAAAATTAAATTGAAAGTTATCAAGACTGCATTATAAAATTTACAAAAGCCTCCATTAATAAAAAAAAAAGGGGGGTGGTATAGTAGGGTAATATCATGTAAGGAAAAATATCCTATAAGTAAATTACATCTAGAAAAATTTACTTTACAAAATTAATTTTCATTTGTAATGCTAAGAGCAAGACACCCATGAAAAACACACATGGTGTCTAAATAAGACAAAGGAAAATCGTTTGGGCAAAAATAAAAAGGATCCCAAATCAATTATATAGAAAAGATTCCTTTATTAACTTTTGGTAGAGAATATGTTTGTATATTTTCAGAAAACAACTCCAAGACCATGTGGATTCCTGCAACAGAGAGGAATTGAGAGGTGTGCTCCAACCACAAAGACAAGAGGAAAAACAGTCCAGAGATGGCAGACACTGACATCGCCTTGCCATGCTAGCAGTCAGCAGCTGTGCACCGCTGCAGGTTACCTAGGACCAAACCAGAGAGGGTTAGACCTGCATTGCCACCATGTGCCCACCATCCAGATATCATTGCTGACATGTACACATAAGGAACTGTTAGAGATTGAAACGGGGACTCAGAACTGTTGGACATTGAAATTGGGACTCAAACATTTTTTTTCATTATTATATGTTTATTTCTAGTCTGCAGAGGCAAAAACACTTTAAAAGTTTCTTAGCATTTCACTTAGGATTAGAGGAATATGGAAATTAAAAAAATTATTTTAATTGTGCCAAAATATAGATAACATGAAACTTACCATTTTAACTACTTTTAAGTGTACATTCAGTGGTATTTAGTACATTCTTATTGTGCAACCATTACCTCTATCCAACTACAAAACTTTTTCATTTTCCCAAACTGAAATTATACCCATTAAACAATAATTCAGCATTTTCACCCTCTCCCAGCCTCTAGCAACCACCATCCTACTTTCTGTCTCTATGAATTTGATTATGTTAGGTCCTTCATTGAAGTGGAGTCATACAGTATTAGTCCTGTAGTGACTGGCTAAATTCACTTAACACAATGTCTTAACGAAGGAGGTAAAATTTGAATTGGTAACATTTATTAATCATTGAAGTTCTTCAAAACAGTTTTGAGAAGAAAAGTTTAAAATTAGTAGCTAATTTTGGATTTTAAAGCTTATAAAGCCTGGTATATAGTATGAACTCAAGAATATTAGCTAATTACTATTATTTTCTTCTGGATTTTGTAATTCCTTTTCTCTTTAGCACAAATAACTAATATTCAGAAGTTAGGGTGTTGAGCACAGTTCTGTGTTTGTTTCTTTTTTGTGACACCTAACCCCAATGCATGTCTGCTACTGGAAATATGCAACAAAATAATTAATAGGGAGAAGTCAGATAGTACAAATTTAGTGGGAACTTGCATACAAAAATCAGACAGGTGTACAATGAAATAGTGACTCTAAACGACACACTGGATGAAATGAATTTAATTGACATTTATAGAACATTTCATCCCAAAGCTTCAGAATATACATTCTTCTCAAGTGCACATGGGTCATTTGCAAAGATAGACCACATGTTAGGACACAAAACATGTCTCTACAAGTTCAAGAAGATTGAAATTATATCAAGCATCTTCTCATCTCACAGTGGAATAAAATTAGAAATCAACCAGTAAAAACACCCCAAAACAGTTAAACACACAGAGGGTAAATAGCATGTTATTAAACAATGAATGGGTTACCAATAAGATCAAGTTAGAAATAAAAAACTTCCTGGAAACAAATAAAGATGAACACACAACAACTCAAAATCTCTGGGACACAGCAAAAGCAATCCTGAGAAAAAAGTTCATGGTACTATAGGCTTACCTCAAAAAACAAGAAAGATTAATAATGAACAATTTAACCATACAACTTAAAGAATTAGAAAGAGAATAACAATAAAAGCTCAGAGTAAGTAGAAGAAATGAAATAATAAATAATAAAGCAAAAATAAATGAGCAAGAGACTAAAAAATAATATAAAAATCAATTTAACTGAGAACTGGTTCTTTGAAAAAATAAACAAGATGGGTGAAACATTAGCCAGACTCATCAAGACACAGAGCGAGGACCCAAATAAATTAAATCAGAAAAAAGTGGAGAAGTAAGCACTGACACCACAGAAATATAAAGGATTATAAGAAAATACTAAGAACAACTATAACCCAACAAGCTGGACAATGTGGATGAAATGGACAAATTCCTACAAAAATGCAATCTCCCAAAATTGAATTAAGAAGAACCAGAAAACCTGAATAGACCAATAACAACTAATGAAATAGAAGCAGTAATTACAAAATCCCCAGCAAACAAAAGCCTGGGTCTGGATAGCTTCACAGGGGAGTTTTACCAAACATTCAAACATTTTAGCATGAACATAGATGCTAAAATCCTCAGCAAAATATTAGCAAAACAGATTCAGCAATACATTAAAAAGATCATACACCATGACCAAGTGGGATTTATTCCAGGGATGCAAGGCTGGTACAATATTCGCAAATCAATAAACCTGACACATCACAAAAACAACTTGAAAAACAAAAATCACATGATCATATCAATAGTTGCAGAGAAAGCATTAGACAAAATCAAACACCCATTCTTGATAAGAACTCTCAGCAAAGTGGGAATAGAGGGAGCATATCTCAATATGGCAAAGGCCATATATGACAAACCTATAGCCAACATCATACTGAATGGGCAAATACTAAAACCATTTCCCCTAAGAACAGGAACAAGACAGGGATGTCTGCTTTTACCACTGTTATTCAACTTAGTACTGGAATCCTAGCCACAGCGATCAGACAAGAAGAAGAAATAAAAGTTATCCAAAATAGAAAGGAGAAAGTAAAATTTTCATTATTCGCAGATGACATGATAATGTAGAGAGAAAACCCTAAAGACTCCACAAAAAAACTACTAGACTTAATAAATCAATTTGGCAATGTAGCAGGATACAAAAATCAACACCCAAAAATCGATGTCTCTTTCATACACCAATAATGAATTTTCAGAAAGAGAAACTAAACAAACAATCCCATTTACCATTGCAACAAAAAAATTAAGTTACTTAGGAATAAACTTAACCAAGGAGGTAAAAGACCTGTACTCAGAAAACTACAGGATGTTGAAAAAAGAGGTAGAGAAAGATATAAGCATGTGGAAGAATATACCGTGTTCCTCAATTGGTAAAATTAACATTATTAAAATGTCCATACTACCCAAGCAATCTACAGATTCAATGCAATCACTATTAAAATATCAACAGCATATTTCACAGATCTAGAACAAATACTCCAAAAATTGATATGGAACCAAAAAAGACCCTGAATAGCTGCAGCAATCTTGAGAAAGAAAATTGGAGGGAATCACAATACGAGATATCAAGTTATACTACAAAGCCACTGTAATCAAAACAGCCTGGTACTGGCACAAGAACAGGAATACAGACCAATGGAACAGAACAGAGAACCCAGAAATTGACCCAAGCCATTATGCTCAATTAATATTAGACTAAGGAGGCAAGAGCATACAATGGAGTCAAGACAGTCTCTTCAATAAATGGTGTTAGAAAAATTGGACAGATACATGCAAAAATAAAAATGAAACTAGACCATCAACTTACACCATTCACAAGAATAAACTCAAAGTGGATAAAAAACTTAAATGTAAGTTGTGAAACCTTAAAAATCCTAGAAAAATCATAGGCAGCAAAATCTCAGGCATCTCTCATAGCGATATGTTTAAGATACATCTCCGAGGGCAAAGGACACTAAGGAGAAAATAAACAAATGGGGCTGCATCACACTAAAATGCTTCTGTAGAGCAAAAGAAAGCATCAACAATATTAAAAAGGAGCCCACTGTGTGGGGGAACATATTTGGCAATGATACAGTTGATCCAAAATTTCTAAGAAACTCATACAACTTAACAAAAGGAAGACAAATAATCCAATTAAAAAATGGGCAAAGGACCTAAATAGACACTTCTCCAAAGTGGACATACAAAAGGCCAAAAGACATATGAACAAATGCTCAAAGTCATTGATCATCAGAGAGATGCAAATTAAAATGACAATGAGGTATCACCTCACACCTATCAGAATAGCTACCATCAACAAACAATAAATGACAAGTGCTGGCAAGGATGTGGAGAAAAGGGAACCCTGTTAGTGGAAATGCGGAGTGTTGAAGCCATTATGAAAAACAGTATGAAGTTTCTTCAAAAAATTAAATATGGAGCTGCCATTTTACCCAGTGATCCCACTTCTAGGAACATAGCTGAAGAAACCTGAAACACCAATTAGAAAGAATGTATGCATCCCTATATTCATAGCAGCACAATTTACAATAGCTAAGATCTGGAAACAGCCCAAGTGCCCATCAGTAGATGAGTGGATAAAAAAGCTGTGGTACATCTATGCCCTGGAATACTATGCAGCAGTAGAAAAGAAGGATCTCTTACCCTTTGAGACAGCATGGAGGGATCTGGAGAGTATCATACTAAGTGAAATAAGTAAGTCAGAGAAAGACAAATATCACATGATCTCACTCATATGTGGAATCTAATGAACAAAATAAACTCTTGAATTGAGTGAATCCAGAGACATGGAAACGTGGAACTGAGTGTGGAATCTCAGAGGGAAGGCAGGGGAGGGTAGGTGGGAGGTAATCAACCAAAGAACTTGTATGCATATATGTATAACACATGGGCACAGACAGTAGGGTAGTGAAGACCTGTGATGGGGGGCATGGGCGGGGGCAGGCTGGAGGTGGTCAATGGGGGAATGGGGGACATATGTAATACTTTCAACAATAAAGGCTTCTTTTTAAAAATCAGATCTTGACTCATCATTTAGTGTCTTTCGTCAAGTTTTTTAATCTCTTAGTCTCTGTTTCTTCACCTACAGATGAAAATAACAGGCCCTATTGTAGAGTAGTGATAATTTATGTATGTAAAGTTTCATACAGGACGTAGTAGCTGCTTACTAAATCACTCCTGTGTTATGGAGTTAATTACCATAATGTTAGACACACTTGGATATATCCTGCTTAATTGCGGTATTGGGCAATGACTCTCTTTTTCCTTACCTGTAATTTTCTCTTAGCAACAGGACTTACTACTAGGTAAAAGAATTTACTATTCTGAATAGCTTTGGATGTTCTAAGCTCAGTGAAACTCTTAAAATGATGATAACCTAGAATGCTCATGAGCAGCATATTAAAATTTCTGAATTCTTTCATTGTGCTTAGAATGGAGAGTTTAATATTTGTTAAGAATAAGGAAAAAGAGCCGGAACCAGTTTGGCTCAGTGGATAAAGCATCAGCTTGCGGACTGAAAGGTCCCAGGTTCGATTCTGGTCAGGGGCATGTACCTGGGTTGCAGGCACATCCCCAGTAGGGGGCGTGCAGGAGGCAGCTGATCGATGTTTCTCTCTCATGGATGTTTCTAACTCTCTCTCTCTCTCCCTTCCTCTCTGTAAAAAAACCAATAAAATATATTTAAAAAAAAAAGAATAAGGAAAAAGAAACTGACTTTCATAAAAGGCCAAAATCTTCTTAAGGGTGACAGAAATGAGTGATGTTTAAAATTATTTTTGGAAAGAATTACCAAGTATATTTTGCTCTTACATTACAATATTTTATTAGGTGAGACATGCTTGTATGAATCTGTTTTTATCCTACAAAGCAAAATATTCAGAGATTGTTACTGGATTAATATGATGGCAGAAACATTTTCAGTTCTCTGCTGACAATAAAGTTATTCAAAATATCTTGAATTAAATAAGTAACATGCAAATTAAACATCCTCCAATATGAAACCATTATACTTCTTAACACCTCTGAGAAACCAATTTATGCACTTTACCTTTCCCTAAAAACTTTGGAGGGGATAATATTAGCCAAACCTATGCTCCAATTTTATGATACAGTACTTGCCTTTGTCAACAGCTAAATTTTTGAATATCAAGTTGTTGATTTATTTTTCCCAGGTAAAAAAAGATAATTTCTTGATAATATGGCAAGCATTTATCTTATCTGTTTGCAGCATCTAAGACGTTACTGTTTATAAGTTTAAACCATGCTGCTCACAAAGAATGTTATCAACTCTAGTTTGTTCAAGTAGATAATTTTATCATTGTATGGAAAGTAATTAAAACATTTTTGCTTTTTAAACTAGAAACTAGGTGCGCAATATCACATTTAAAAAATTTTGAGCATCTATTTCTGATGTAGATAACTAAAGCTAAGATTTTGGTCTGTGGTTTCAGTCATAGTCATTGCAACATGTCATTGAGAATTCATACTTCGGTGCTTATTTTGGCCTTTAAACTGTTCATTTGTACTGTGAACTAGATTACGTGCTTCTAACTGTCAGTTAGCTAAATACATTTCAAGTCAATTTACTAAAATAGTCACTGTTAAGCGGTACATTTGGACAAAGTTGACACCTTTGACATTTTCTAAAATGGCAAAAATAACTGTATTTAAGGGTATGATTTATGAATGTTGTGTGCCTACAGAACGTCCATCTGATTATGGTTTTTGTTTTAGCTACTAAATCTCTTTCCACAAACTGCTGAAAGGGCAACTAATTAGTGCTGTGTGATCAGATATCTAACACAGACACACACGGAGAAACACATAAAAATAATATCAATCCAAAACCTGTGATCACATTGCTTCTTAGAACTGCCTATGTCTAAAAAGAGGAGAACAGTTGAGACCACAGGAGAGGCAGAGAAAGTAAGGAAGAGAGGGGGCGATTGATAGTATAGAGCTGCCTTTATGAAACACATATTCTTTGGTATAAATAAGGAAAGCAACTTACATAGATTAAAAAGTATTTTGAATCCTTAGTTGTCTTCTAGATTGCTGGCCTCTATTAAAAACTTCTTAAAATAATAGATAGCTTTAATTCTTCAAGGAAAAGAAAAATTATATCATCTTAAAGATTTTCCATATTTATTATATAGATGTGACTTGACTGCAGGGGGAAAAAAGAGCAAAATCTCTTGTATTGCAAGTTTTAAATGTACCAAGCTAAGGTTTACTTAATTAGAACCTTGAGGCAATAAAGGAGCCCTTTTTAAAATTCTGTGATTCTTAATATGCTAAATAATGCAAAGCTTAGACTCTTCAAGCATGAGACACACATCTGGCAGCTTAACATTTAAATTACAGGGTGGGGGGAATTCCTCACTTCACTAGTAATTTTCTCAAAGAAAAGAATAGGAAATGGATTTCAACTAAATTTAATTTCCTTTTAAATTTCCATCTTGTCTAATTGCAGGCATTTTTAAAGGATCTTTGTATTTGTATTTTTATACATATTTTCTGTACATTTTATTAATCATTAACTTGAGATGATTTTCACTGTTAGAGCTCTGGAAAAATAATGCTATATTTTACTTGTTTTGAAAAATCTTATTTCAAGTAATGACAATTGTATAGAAAACACAGGGAAAATGAAATTTCAATGGCCCACAAAAACTATTGCTGACAAAAAGTCAGTTCCACTTTTAAGCTTTTAATTTTTTTTTCAGTATGAATGTTTTCTCTGTTTTGTCATTTCCTGAATTTTTTTTTGTGCAAAAGTTATTATAAGCAGCATTCTTTCTTTGTATTTCTCCAAAGGACAGTGTCAGATCCTTGATTAATTTTACAAAGGTCATTTGGAAAAACCATTAAAAATATGCCAAGTGAAAAAGATTAGCACAACTCAGGAAAAACACACTTTTATAAACATATGCATTTATATTTAGGTAGGGTACTGTAATGTTACACAGTTTTGACAAGTGTTTTCCTTGTGCACCTCATGCATTATTAAAACTATGACTGTTTCATTTATTTTTCTAGGTTATCCCAGCTGACACATTTCAAAGGCATCAGGAGGTTACTGTTATTTGTAATTATTTGATCTTTTTCTCAATATACAAGGATCTGATAATTAAATTGAGTAATAGTTCACATGAAATAAAATGGACTTTCAAAATAATCCATATTTGTATTACAAACACATAGACATGAGTGCTAGTTAGCCCATGACAAATGCATGTATCCATTTCCACTTTTTAATTAAAAAATTAAGCAATATTGCAACTTCCAATTTTAGCTACGGCAGAATAGCTGGAGCCAGACTAGCTCATCTGCTCTAATCCACCATTAAACTGGGCAGAATGCATGAAACAATTGATGGGGCCATTGGCCATCAGGAAGCACAAGAATAGAAACTTTGGAGACAAACCCTGGCTCTTTACCTGGGCACAGTATTCTAACTGTACAGCAGTGAACTGGAATGGAATCCAAACGGAGAAAGTTCCACTGAACTGAGGACACAGAGTTTGGCATTCTGGGGCAGCTGAAATAGCTGGGATCTGCAAAGTAGAGAGAGCAGGGAGGTAGGCAGAGGAGAACCCCAAGTCAGTATAGGGACTTCCCCATGAGCCCTTTAGTGACTGTAGTTAATAATACTCTCTTGCATATTTGAAAGTTTCCAAGAAAGTAGGTCTTAAAAATTCTCATCATAAGAAAAAAATATATAACTGTGTGTGGTTATGGATGTTCACTAGACTGTATAACGTATACTAGTATACATATATTAAATCATTATGTTGTTCACCTGAAACAAATATAATGTGATAGGTCAATTATACCTCAAAAATTATGAAACACAAATTGGCAAAAAAAGGGAAAATTAGACAAATCCTTAACCATTGTTTGAAATTTTAACACTCTTTTTCATTAAATGATAAAACAAAGAGATAAAAAGTAAATAAAAAGGCAAGGATGTCTAATCTCATCACTCTATATATTGGAGTCTTAGCCAGAACAACAAAACGTCTAGAAGAAAACATAGGAGAAATCTTCATAATCTTGGCAAAGTTTTCTTAGACAGGATGCAAAAATTATTTATTTTAAAAAAACAACAAGTGATACATTGGATTTAACAAAATTAACCCTTTTCATTCGTGTTGCCATTAGGAAAAATAAAAGGCAAGTTACAAACTGAAGGAAACCATCTGGAGTACCTGTATCTGACAAAGTTTGTATCCAGATTATACAATTCTTACAATTCATTAATAACAAGAACAACTCACTTTTATTAATATTATTATTTTTCATTGTGCAAGAGAGGGCTAAGGGGTCTCTGGCTCTAGTGGCCAGGGCAGCCTCTATTGCCTGCCTCCTTAGGCCTTTATTAGCTTTTTTAAAAAAATGTTTTCTTTATTGATTAAGGTATTACATATGTGTCCTTCACTTCTAAAAAGTTATGATTTGGATAGAAGTTTCACAAAAAAAGATATTGAATATCCAAATAATTCATGAATAATGACTAACTATCTTTAGTCATCAGAAAGTTTAAATTAAAACAATAATATGCCATTGCTGGTTTGACTCAGTAGTTAGAGCATTGGCCTGGGATCAAATCCAGTCAAGGGCACATGATAAGGTTGAGAGCTCGATCCTCAGCAGGGGGCATGCAGGAGGCAGCCAATCAATGATTCTTTCTCATAATTGATGTTTCTCTCTCTTTCTCTCCCTTCCTCTCTGAAATCAATAAAAAATATATAAAAAACAAACAAAAATAAAACTATAATGCGTTATTACTCCACATCCACTAATATATTAAAATTAAAAAGCTTAACAAATCAAGTACTGATGATGATTTGGCAGAAATTTTCAGACATTACTTGTAGGAGTAAAAAAAATAGTACAACTACTTTGGAAATCTTATAGTTTTAAAAATTAAACACTTATCATATGACCCAGTAATTAATTCCACTCCTATGTATTTTTCATGAGAAATAAAAACATATGTCCACAAAACACTTGGACATAAATGTTCATAGTGACGATCCTCACAACAGTCAAACCTCTAACACACTGAAACATCCATTAATAGATGAATTGATAAATGAATTTCAGGGCATTTCTCAAAAGGAATATTACTTAGCAATAACAAGTGATGAGACTGAAAATATTATCCTGAGTGGAAGAAACTAGCAAGAACAGAGTAAATACTGTATTATTCCATATGTGTGAAAATTTATAACAGAATTCTAATCTGTAATGATAGAAATCAGATAGGTGTTTGAGTGGTTGCCAGGAGAGTGTGTGTGTGTGTTTTAGGGATAGGGTAATTAACTCCAAAGGGCATGGGGAAATTTGAGGGGTTGTGTACAAAGTGTTTAAGGTTTTTATTTGTAGTAGGAGGTACACAGGTGCATATATTTGTTGAAACACATTGAATTAAAATGTGTACATTTTATTCAGTGTAAATTAGAACTCAACACATTAATTTTAAAAATAAAAATACATTAAGATATTCTGGATTTAGCCAAGGGAAATGCAGAGTATGTGGTAGCAAAGTTGCCAATGACATCATGATGCTATATAATGTTTATAGTTAAGCAAAAAATGAAGTGATCCTTGCTCTTACCTTTTAGCATGAACATATCATGCACAGTGTAAGTGATGAGGTGAGATCTATAAGGGAGTTTGTGGAGAACCATCAGTCCTCTGTTGATCTTATTAGCAACCCTGCATCCAGTCTTAAATGATTGGTTCATATGTCTAATCAGGGCTAAACATTTTTAAAAAATGTTTTCAATGTCTTTTTTCTTTCTTTCAGGCTGACCCTAAAAAAATTAGGAGAGCAGCACTTGGTTGCATTCTTATTTATTTCTGAGTGCTATGCTTCTATCCATTCTCCTCCATCTTGAGAATCATTGTTATTGATCCCTTCAGAATTTGATCAGGGGCAGGGCAGGGAGAGAAGGCAGAGAAGGGTTTATTTATCTGGTGCTGTCATAATTGTAAGAGTTGTTTGGTTTTTAAAATAATGACTCTTTCATGGAACATGCTTTGTTTGGACATTTCCTTTCCATATTCTTTTTTTACCAGGGACCCCTCACTTTCGTGGTTTCTTAGCACTCTTTTGTTAGAACTACACACTTAACAATACACTTCTAAATTTGTGTTATATATATATATATATGACTGTGAGTGCTGAGAGAAAGGAAGTGGTCATAACTCCTGAGTGGAGAGACACAGTAGAACACAACATTAAGAAAGGAAATGAAAGGAGAAATAAATATTACCCCAAGTTAGCACACTAAGAAAAGAAAAGGAAGAAGTAGAAAAAGAAAATAAATAAACAATAAAATAAAACATACTTTTATAAAATGTGATAATTCCCTCAGGAAAAGACAGTCACACTGAGTTTAAAAGGAAATTCCAGCTATATAGTACTTACAGTAAATATATGTAAGAGAGTGAAAAAGAGAAGTTGAACACCTACTGATGAACTAAATGAAACCAGAAAATTAAAAAAAAATAAAGCTGTTTTTTAGAGATAATGTCATCATCAGGTAAGTTGGCATTTAAGGTTTAAAAGGGTCTAAGCAGTAAAAGAAATACATTATTTTACTGTAAATTTATAATTTATGAAAAGATATATGACATACCCTATGTGCACCAATAACAGAACATTTGACTATAAAACCTAAAATTTTATTTTTTAATGTATGTGAGGGGATATGCACAATATACAATAACAGAAGCAACCCTCTCTGACCATAATCTAATGATATTTTAAATTAACTAGAGGCCCGGTGCATGAAAATTCATGCACTGGAGGGGGGTTTCCTCAGCAGCCTGCCCCCTCTTATAGTTCAGGAGCCCTCAGGGGTGTCAGGCGACCCAGCTATCAGGGGAAGATGATGCCCCCATCACACCTCTGCTGCTGCCACTGCCAGCAGCGCAAGCCTTGGCTGGCCCTGGTTACCTGAGCCTCAGGCTGGCCCTGGGCAGCTGGGCAGCTGCCATCCGAGGCTTGCCTGTGCCTCGGCCGGCCCTGCTTGCTTGAGCCTCAGTCAGTGGGGGGTGCAGGAGGACCCAAGGCCCCTGGCAGGGCTGAGGGGACTCTGGCTGCTCCACATGTGCCTGCTGCCCCCCTGGTGGGGCTGACGGGACTCTGGCAGCAGGCACCCAGAGCAGTTGGCCTTGCCCCCGCTGTGGGCATCACCATCTTGTGATGGTGTGATGGTGAATTTGCATATTACCTTTTTATAATGTAGGATTGTTGAAAGCTGATTCATTGGTGCAAAGGGTTTAGGAAAATAGATCCTCTTATATATTGCTTGTATTTTTTTCTGTTTTCTTCTACTCCCTTTCTTATCTTAATTTTGGCCATATCAATTGCACCATCAATGAATTCTGTTTTAGACTCAAAACAAGGAACCTTTTGCAATGGTTTACATGATCCTAATCTTAAAGACTGAAGTGTCAGGCTTCTCAAAGAAGTAGTACCTGACCCACCTGACTTTCCCTAAATAAGGATATTGTTGGGTTTCTGACTTTAGTTTGGTACAGTGCACTCTGTCAGGGTCAGAAGATACCTTTGATGTTCAAAATGCATGATCCATGCAGATCTTGGCTGGTGAGAAGAGATTGGCTGGGTCACCTTTAGGGAGAAAAAAGCTTGCAGACATTGAGACCATGTCCTAATAATTTTACTCTCTGGCAATATCATAAAAAAATGTGCACGGAGGCAATTCCAAAGGGCAAGGGCTGGAAGCATTCAAACCCTAGAGGGAGAGAAGAAGACAGGCAGCAAGGTTTTACCTGCTCATGGTATATGACACATATATACAAAAAAAAAATATGTTGGGTAATATAGACATTTTGATGCTGTCAAATCTTCTAATCCATGAACATGGTATATTCTTCCAATGGTTTGTATCTTCCTCTATTTCTTTTTTCAATGTCATGTAGTTTTCTGAATACAGGTCTTTTACCTCCTTGATTAAGTTTAATTCCAGGTATATTATTTTTGTTATTGTTGCAATGGTACATAGGATTGTTTTTATTTTGTTTTAGTTTTTCTTTCTGTGAGTTTATTATAGGTGTATAAAAATGCCATTGATTTCTGGGTATTAATTTTTGTATCCTGCTACACTGCCAAATTATTTTATTAAATGTAGTAATTTTTTATGGAGTTTTTAGGGCTTTCTATGTACAATATGATGTTAACTGTATATAATGATAGTATTGCTTCCTCCTTTCCAATATGGATGCCTTTTCTTTTTACTTTTTGTCTCATCTTTGTGGCTAAGACTTCCAGTACTATGTTGAACGTGAGAGGTGAAATCAGATATCCCTGTATTGATCCTGTCCTTAGGGAAACACTTAGTTTTTGCCCAGTGAGTATGATGTTGGCTATAGGTCTGTCATATATGGCCTTTATTATGTTAAGGTATGGTCCCTCTGTTCCCACTTTGCTGAGAGATTTTTATTAAAAAATGAGTGCTGAATTTTTTTAATGCTTTTTCTGCATCTATTGATATGATTATATGTTTTTTTATCTTTCATTTTGTTTATGTGATGCATCACATTTATTGTTTTGTGAATATCGTATCAGCCTTATATCCCTGGAATAAACCCCACTAGGTCATGGTGAATAATATTTTTAATATATTGCTGGATCTGATTTGCTAATATTTTGTTGAGGATTTTGGCATCTATTTTCATCAGGGATATTGGCCTGTAATTTTCTTTCATTGTAGTGTCTTTATCTTGTTTTGGAATTGCGATAATACTGGCCTTATAAAAAGCTTGGGAGTCTTTCTTCCTCTTGAATTTTTAGGAATAGCTTGAGGACAATAGGTATTAGTTTTTCTTTGAATGTTTGGTAAAACTCACCTAAGAAACCAAAGCAATCTATGGATTCAATGCAAACCTTATTTAAATACCAATGGCATATTTCACAAATCTAGAGCAAATACTCCAAAAATTTGTGTGAAACCAAAAAAAAAGACTCTGAATTGCTGCAGCAATCTTGAGAAAGAAGAACAAAGTAGGAGGGAACTCACACAACTTAACAGAAGAAAGACAAAGAGTCAAATCATATTACAAGACCATTGTCATCAAATCAGCCTGGTATTGTACAAGAAACACCAGAAATTGACCCAAGACATTACACTCAAATAATATTTGACCAAAGAAGCAAGAACATGCAATGGCATAAATACAGTCTTTTCAATATATGTGTTGAGAAAATTGCACAGGTACATGCAAAAAAAAATGAATCTAGATCACCAACAAATGCAAGAATAAACTCAAAATAGATTAAAAAATAAACTTACATATAAGTAGTGAAACCATAAAAATCCTAAAAAGAAAAACCATAGGTAACAAAATCTCAGACACTTCTCTTAACAATATATTGCCAATATATCTCCTATGACCAGGGACACAAAAAAGAAGATAAACAAATGGGACTACATCAAACTAAAAAGCTTCTACACAGCAAAACAAACCATCAATAAAATGAAAAAGAGGACACATTCTCTGGGAGAATATATTTGCCAATGATACAACTGATGAGGGGTTAATTTCCAAAATATATAAATCACTCATTCAATTTAACAAAAGGAAGACAAACAATACAATTAAAAATTGGGCAAAGGACCTAAATAGTCACTTCTTCAAAGTGGACATAGAGATGGCCAAGAGACATATGAAAAAATACTCGAAGTCACTAATAAACAGAGAGATGCAAATTAAAATGACAATGAGATATCACTTTACACCTGCTAGAATGACTACCATAATAAATCAACAAATGACAAGTGCTGGTGAGGATTTGGGGAAAAGGGAACCCTGGTACACTGCTAATGGGAATGCAGACTGGTGCAGCCAGTAATGGAGTTCCTCAAACAATTAAAAATGGAATTGCCATTTGACACAGTGATCCCACTTCTAGAAATGCACCTAAGAAGTCCAAAAACACCAACCAGAAATAATATATGCATCACTATGTTCAGAGCAGCACTGTTTACAACAGCTAAGATCTAAAAACAGCCCAAGTGCCCATCAGTAGATGAGTGGATAAAAAAAGATGTAGTATATTTACACAATAAAATACTATGCAGCTGTAAACAAGAAGGATCTCTTTCCCTTTGAGACAGCACAGAGGGATCTGGAGGGTATTAAATTTAATGAAATAAGCCAGTCAGAGAAAGACAATAGTATCATAGCATCTCACTCATATGTGAAATCTTATGAATAAAATAAATTGCTGAACAAAATAGATCCAGAGGCATAGAAGCATGGAACTGACTAATAAATCTCAGAGTGAAGGGGGGAGAGGGAGCAGGAAGAAATTAACCAAAGAACGTATATGCATATATGCATAACCCATGGACATAGATAACATTAGGGTGAAGGCTTGGGGGTTGGTTGGTATGGTATGGAGGGGTCAATGAGGGAGTAAAGGGGTAGACATCTGTGATACTTTCAACAATAAAGATAAATTTAAAATAAATAAACTCTTTACATACATTAAAAAGAAAAAGATGTTGGGTCAACTTTTTTTTTTTTGTCAAAGCTGTGACTCTATGGAGGCACTCCAAGCTCTAGCAGCTTCTGGGCCAGGCTATTTGTTAAAAGACCCTGGGGGCAGACCTCGGAATATGGGTTCATTAAGTGAGGGGTTGTCAAGTCAATGACTTAAGAGGCATAAAGCTTAAAACCTGCTTTTTTGATAGCTCTCTTCATTTGTTTATAATTTAAGAAACATTCGTTGATCTCTATGTTCAAGATTATAGGAGAAACAAAGGTGAACAGGACACATTGTCTGCAAGGAGTTTTGATCTAGGTGGAAGGCGCTATAGCATCTAGTGGGTAGAGGCCAGGGATGCTGCTAAACATACTAACATAACAAAACACAGGACTGCCCTCACAACAAAGAATTATCCAATCTAATAAATCCAAAATGTAAATAATGCTGAGGTTGGGAAACTATAATATAAAATAAGTCATGCAAAATATGGGGGGAAAAAAGGATCTCAGGTGGGACGCACTGGGTACAGGCAGAGAACAGAACTCCTTACTCTCTAGTTTTTATATTGAACTGTTGGTTGGAGGTGCAGAGGAGTTTCTTTGAAACTTTGATCCCAGAAATAAAGATAATGATAGAGAACCTTTCTGGGATGAGGGTAGGAAAGCAGATCAGACACAGCTGCTGCTTATCAATTGCATACCTGGGGTGAGACCCATAGTAGACTTCTACTTGAGGTTTATACATTGAATTAAAACCAGGAGCATAAAACATCTATGAGCCTCCTTCTTAGTATCATTTCTTTTACCCCCACTTGTCAGGCCTTATGTAAGCACTTAGATTCCAGCAATGTAAGCTTATGTATCCACGGAAGTGAAAATCTGTAATATATTTTTGCACTTTTTGTTTTTAACCCCAGGAAGCATTTTTAATAAAATTGGTTTTTGCCCTTTGGACTGCAGACTCGATGTCTTAGAAAAGGACCAGGAATTACACAATAAGGTAAGATAAAGGCTGCAGAAGTTGGCTTTGAAAAGATCATGACAACAGCAGTCCCTGATTATTAACTATGATTTCTTAAAATATATTACCAGGTAGAATGTAATTTGGTCTTCAAAGGAGGTTTTGAAGTGCAGGGCATGCTAAAGCAGCTGACTCTTATGAAATCAGTAGTGCCCATAAATTTTTATTACATCCGAATCAGACTTCTTTAAGCTGTTGAAGATGTTAGTAAAATTAATCAGTCTACATTCCTTTTTCCAGCTTGGGCGGGGTGATTAGAAAATGTGCTGATTGTACTGTGTTTTATTTGGCATGATCAAGGCTGCCATGAAGTCTGTCCAGAAAATATCTTGATAAATTTATATAAATTACATAGCTTGGGCTTCCAAATGCTGGTTAAACTGATTTTACTGGTATTTCTGTATCCAGTTTTTAGATACCTAACAATTTCCAAAATCTATATTCACATAGACCAGCGGTCGGCAAACTGCGGCTTGCGAGCCGCGGTTTGCCGCTCTGTTGACTAATGGGTTTGCCGACCATTGATAGACTCGATTCCAATAATTACAGGCTGTTGTTGTTCCTTGTGATTAAGCCCCTATCCCAGTGGTCAGCAAACCCATTAGTCAACAGAGCGGCAAATCGCAGTTCGCGAGCCTCATGTGGCTTGCGAGCCGCAGTTTGCCTACGACTGATAATAGACCATGTGACTTTTAGTTCTAAATATTCAGAAAATTTAGCTTGGGTGAAAAATTAAAGTGTAAAGATTGCCCTCCAACCTTACCCTTTCTAAGACAAATGATCTGAATCATTATCTTAATTCTCCATTATTCTGACTAAATAAACATAGAGACAAGTATTATGCTGTTATCTTTAAAATAAATTTTGTTTTCATCTTTAAATAGTGAACAACCATCTGATTGAATTCAGAGTTTTTAATGTCCAGATGCATTTACAATTGTGGTTGTTTTTATACTGTAGTCTGTATTAAAGAAGAAAACTTAGAAATCAAAAGTTTGGTGAAATTTGTAATAATAGAAGATAATATTTATTGAGTGCTAGAAAATTACTAGGTGCCAGGTTATGCTCTCAGTCTTCTCCATCAAATGACTCATCTTATTCTCACAACGTAATGGGATAGATACTACTATTATTGTAATTTTCCTTATTTTACAGCGGACAGAAATAAGGAATGGGAGATGGATTAAATTAGCCAAAATAACCTTGTTAATAAATATATAGATGGGAGTTGAGCCAGTCTTTCTGTTTCTAGAGCTCATATGTGTATCCATCATGAAATAATACTTTGAAAGAGTTGTGTATTTCTTTATTCTTTCATCCAGGTGTATGCTTTCTACTTCTTGGGTCTCATAACCATTAAAGGGTAGCATATGAAAACAAAGGACCATTTGATGGGAAGGAGGAAAGTTCACATCCTTTATACATATTATGTACTAGGTTTATGTATACTCTTTGGGAAACTAAAGAAAGGATATCTCCTTTGACATTCTAAGATATTATGGATCTAATATTAGCCTTTAAATTTTTTTTTTTTTTGGTAAATTTTCATACCAATTTTTGGCCTTAAATTTTTTTATTACAAGGAAGGCTACAGTGGGTAAGGTGAGGGAGACTACAAAACCTAAAAATATTTTCTCTGTTTTTTGAGTTTACATGTTTAATTAAGGGGTTCCCTTTTCTAATTTTATCTTTAATTATATATATTTTAAATGTGAGTCAGTTGCTTGGAAAAACAAGCTTTTCCCTGGGAGTCAGGCACTTTGAGAAGGTATCTTAAGTCTGAATTTTTTTAGGAATCAGCTTGTGCATATTGGGAATATCTCAGTAAGTTTATTATTGTGGGAAGACAGAGGCAAAAACACACTCAAGTTATAAGCGACTGAGTGCTATGGACTAGGGGGGTTATGATGCTTACTAAATCTAAGTTTGAGACTCCCTATTTCAATTAAGTGTTTTTCCTTTTTTCATCTTTTCATGGTAGAAGGAATTAATTTGGATCTTCAGTGGATATTAAAAATTCTAACCTAGAAAATTAATAGGGTGGCTGTGAAAAAATAGAGTTAATGCACTTTACACATGAAGCATCAGTTTTTCAAATAATGGATGACCAGAAAACAATTGGAATTTGTGGTCCTAAGTATCCAGAAATGCTGGTTGTTTTCCTAGAGGGCAGTAACAGAAGCCAGAGTGTTACTTGAGGAATCTCTTCTGGTAAATCTGAGATATACAGACAGGGAATGATAACTCTGGATACTGCTAATGGAAAGCCTGTCCTGAAAAATTCTTTGGTAAACACATCAGACATGAATTAAATAAAGAAGAAATAGTATTCTTGTTAGATGGTCTCAGGATTTAGGCTGGATTTAATTTGGAGTAAAGTTTTTTTATTTTGTTATTTTTGGGATGATAATAACAGCACTGATGGAATTGAACATGACGTCATATTTATTTGCTTTGATACTTCAGATACACCTGGTGTTTGTTGTTATCTATGACGTGCAATTCTGTGATCTTATTAACACAAGCTTCTTAGCAGAGTACCCTCACCCAAACCTTCCTCCTGTGTTTTTTTTTTTTAAATAGTGCACATTACTGGGGCAGGCATTAAAGCTTCATGCTGCTGACTTCTGATCTTCCCAGGGCAGTTCAAAAGCACAAGTAATCCTCAGGATTCAGCCCTTTAGTCACTATTTCCTCTTTCTAAGGCTCTCTCTTTTGATGAAAGAATCCCCTTACTCTTCATCTGTCCAGATGGGCAGATGAACAGTGCTCCGCAGAGCCCTGCATAAAGACCCTGTAAGAGTTTGGGGAAAATGCCGCTGTTAAGTGGAGCTTAATTATGTTAGCACCATATTGCTTTCCCACTGCACTGTCATTGGCCTGGGAACTGCAAGCCTGCTTTCTCCACACAAAGACTTACCCTGGCACCGGTTCCATCATTGTCACTCTTCTCCATTAACTGATTGGCCCCTGGGAAGAATTATGGTCAAGGGGCAAAAACTCTGAACAGGATAGGGACCCTGGGCTTTGCTTCCTACCATACAACACAATTAAATGGGCCTATCATGTCATGAGATGCACGGCTTTGAGATTAAATATATTTTGTCTTCTTACAACGTTTACTACTTAGCAGCTTCATAGAAATGCGGTAATGGATATGCAAAAAAGGATGTTAAATGTTCCATTGATCACCTATTTTACATACAATGTATTTTGCCAGATGCTACTTATATCCTTAATACTCTAAAACATTAAGTGCTATACTCCCCACTCCCAGGAATATTTTGAAGCTATTGTTTCAGTTTGTCTTCATAAAAACCCTATGATCTGTATAGAAAAAAATATTATCTTCATTTTCAGATTAAAAAATTAAATTCATGGACTTTAAATAATGTAAGTTGCAAAAATTCTGAATAGACTTGCATGTCTTCCAACCATCACTTATTGGTCCTTTTCACTGCAACACTGTATTCTTTAGTTTCCAAAGAATTTTAAAACACTTCTTGCCTCTCATTTTATGTTGTGTTTAAAAGAGTGCTAATTAATTGGTTTTGGTTTTGGCAAGCCTCATAAAGCAAGTTTTCAGTTCATAAACTTGAAAATCATAGTCTGAATTTTATCAGTTTACATTTGAATATTTCCTGTTGATTTCTTCAGTGGGTCAGACTCTGAGTAGCCATAGACATAGTATATAAAATGTGACATTCAGGAGCAAATTTGTACCACCAATTTCTCTTTTAAATATAGACATTCATTTTTCCAAAACATTATTATTAAAATAATCTGTGGTTCTTTTAAAATGATGATTTTATTTGGCTTTAGGGTATAAAGAGGACTTAGAATCGCAATGGATCTATTTCCTATCTTTTAAATATTGACAATGTCCTAGTTAAAGTGTTATTTTCAGGTATAGATTCAAGACAGAAGATTGTGATTGGCAGACTGTTTTACTTCCTTCATATGAAGAGGCTCCCACATGCCAGACTCACATGAGAATTTTCCTGAACATATTCACCGCCTTTTTGGATTTAAAACTTTCATTTCTTTGTGTTTTTGTTCCTCTTTAGGTTCATTTCTTTGGAGATTAACTAGTTTTTATGATTTTATGTCTTCTAAATAATTTGTATGAAGGAATTTTTAACATAGTAAGATATTCTTTAAAGAAAATCCAAAGACATAACATTTTTGCTATTTTTAGAATCCACAGGTGTTTTTATTTGTGACTAGGCAACTGGAGATGGAATTCATTGTTGTTATTTTGGTATAAATACTTAATGAAATACCTCTAATAGCTATTCTTTAGTATCTATTACATGCTTATTACCATTTTAGATGCTGTGAAAGATAGACAAATATACTGCATCCCACTTCCACCATGAATTTAGATGAATAATAAAGACACACACAAATGAAACAAATAGAAAGCAATTTCATACACTCTGTCATGAAACAGCTATATTTTAACAAATTAGTAACTTTGGGTAAAACAAATATATGGTGCAATTTTGGTGGAAATTTCAATTTTCTATCCAGTGATTGATAATAATAAAAGCATAATATGTTAATTAGACTGGACGACCTTCCAGAAGAAGCCGGGGCTGCAAGGGAAGCCTGGGTCCCGGGTGCCTGCCGGTGGCCGGAGGGAAGGAAGGCATACTCTTGCATGGATTTCATTCATCAGGCCTCCAGTATTGGACAAAGTGTCTGAACAACTCATGAAGCTATGCAAATCAAGTATATTTAGTTAGGACAATTCAAAGCTCTCATATTTTAAAAGAATTCTGACACTCTTTAATTTATTCAAGAATCAAATAATTAAAAACACTAACACTGGCTTCTTTTCAAAGAAAATACCAAATGGGAGTGGCACCAGTACTGTGGGAGGACCGAAAGGCCCCAGAGCCCTAGGATGGGAGGCCGCAGTGGCTTCCATGAAGGATTGGGCAGCTGGCATCTGGACCAAGGTTGCAGCCAGGGTGAGGGCCAGGGCCAAGGCCACAGAGCTCTCAGAGACAAGGCTGGGGACAAGAATTGGATCCCCATCACCAAGCTGGGCCACTTGATCAAGTACATGAAAGTCAAGTCCTTGGAGGAGATCTGTCTCCTCCCTGATCATCAAGGAATCAGATCATTGACTTTTTCCTGGGGGCATCACTCAAGGATGAGGTTTTGAAGATTATGCTCATGAAGAAGCAGACCCATACTGGCCAGAGGACCCGTTTCAAGTCACTGGGGACTACAATGGACATGTCGGTCTGGATGTTACTGCTGTCTGTGCTTGGTCATCATCCTGGCCAAGCTC
Source organism: Corynorhinus townsendii (assembly GCA_026230045.1). Lineage (NCBI taxonomy): Eukaryota > Metazoa > Chordata > Mammalia > Chiroptera > Vespertilionidae > Corynorhinus > Corynorhinus townsendii. The sequence goes on along the minus strand of JAPDVU010000002.1, from coordinate 134,184,994 downwards.
TCTGTTGTCCCTGTGCAGGGAGGCTACCAAGGGAACAAAATTGACAAGTCACACCGTCCCTTGCAAGGCCACTGTGGTTCTGTGCTGGTGGTCTCATCCCTACCCCCAGGGCCACTGGCATCAACTCAGCCCCTGTGCCTGAAAAGCTGCTGCTGCTGGCCGGTATCCACAGCTCTTATACCTCAGCCAAGGGCTGCACTGTCTCCCTGGGCAACTTTGCCAAAGCCACCTTTGAAGCCATCTCCAAGACCTACAGCTATCTCACCCCTGACCTCTGGAAAGAGACCATGTTCACTAAGTCTCCCTATCAGGAACTCACTGACCATCTTGTAAAGATCCACACCAAATAAATAAATAAATATATACCCACACTAGGGTTTCTGTGCAGAGGACCCTGGCTCCAGTGTGGCCACTACATAATTTTATATGAGAAGAATAAAGTGACTTAAGCCATTTAAAAAACACTTACACTAGCCCTAGCCAGTTTGGCTCAGTGGATAGAGCATCAGTTTGTGGACTGAAGTGTCCTGGGTTCAATTCTAGTCAAGGGCACATGCCTGGGTTACAGGCTCTAGATGACACATTACTTGCCCTGTGTTTCACTCTAAGGTTTTCCTGACTAGTATAACCTGCCTGTGAATCCAAAGCAACATTTTGTAGTTTCAAAAATTTTCAGCTATATTATTGTGAAAAACCATTTGTGAACTGATATCAACAAATTCCAGGCAACTATCCTCTTGTTAATGATAATTAAAAACATTTGAGAAGTATGTAAAAAGAAAGAAAGAGTTTTAACACAATGATCTTATAAATACAAGTCATGCCTAATTTTCTTCTTCTGCAGGCTAGTGGTTTTCAAATGACTTTGCAGTAGCATTTTGTAATAAAATCTTATAGGAGCTCTCAACCTATAAAGAGTTGAAAGTTGAACTGTTTTGGTGGAAGCAGAAGAAAAGCTCAGTTAGGTTAGCTGCTCCCTTCCTCTTTTCCTACCATGGCAAGACTCCTAAGAACCCCTTGTTGAACTACAGAGCTGTTTCTCCAGTGGGACAATGTGTTTTCTGGACCCATCAGCATGGGGCACACAATTCTCTCAACGTCCAATAAATTAGCTCCACAGACATTGTATAGTCTTGAGCTTAAATTTGTGTTTTTGAGAGTCACAGGCTGTGGAACTCAGGAACTTGGGTGGCAGAGCTAGAATGAGTGGCCTGTTAAAGTAGAGAGCAGTGGCTGCCAAAGAGTCGTGGTGGCCTTCAACTCCCTGGCTCCTATATTCCTGAAATCCAGCTGCCTTCCTGCCTTCTCCATAGGTTGGTAGTTCAAAGTTTCCTTCAAATTCTTTTTTACTGAAAACTAGTTCAAGCTGAAATTCCTTTATTTGCAACCAATCTTCTAGACTTAATACAAATATGATGGCCCCATTTTTCTTTAGTTCTAACAACATTTATAGAAGTTGTTTCATGTGAGATAACACAAGCATGTACGTGACATAGTCTGCCATCATAGATGTGAGAATTCAGTAAAAGAATCTGGATTGTAAAATGATAATTTCAATGCAAAAAACTATGGCTAATTATGTTTCTGTATGGTCAATGATTCTATAAGTCATTCTGCAGAGGGTGTCACTGAATATAAATAAACTTTCAATCTCTTAAAATATTTCATTTTTTCCCATTTATTTAATTTCACTGATAAGGGAGAAAGCCTGACTGACACTGTGAAAGAAAAATCAGAGAGAACTGGAGAAATTGAATTCACAGGATATATATTACTTAGAGGAACTGGAAAAACATAGATTTTCAGTTTGGTGAGTAACTATATCTTTCTATTTTAAATTTAATTTTTTAAATCCAATGAATCTTTACTCATTCTATTCTTTTAGTATTCCTTTATTCAACAAATATTGATTGCATGCTTATTATAGGCTATACAATTTGTGACTTGGGAAAGTTCATAATCCAATGAAGTGTATGGATGTTTAAAAAAAATAATGTGATGTGATAACCTTACTTTTTAATTGCACAAATTGCCACATATACACATGGAGAAAATGATAAACAAATTGTTTAAGAATAGTGAAAAGTTCTCAGAAAAAGTTTGAGCCAAATCTTGAGGAGAAGACTACAGCGGAGAAATGGTTACAGTTTTGTGTGGACAGTATCTGGAGATGGAATTGAAAAACACCGCTGGGAAGCAAAGCAGCCATGGGGGCAGGAGACCTCCCTCAGAATGGCTGCTTTGCTTCCCATGCCCAGCTCAGATTGGGACACCGGTGACAGACAGAGACTTGGCCAACAGCAGCTGCCCTGTATCTAAATCTAGCCTAGTACCAGGAATGCTCAGGGCCTACTCAAGAATGCAAATAATCCTTTCCACTAATATTTACAGGGTAAACTAAGATTGTTGGTAGAGTATTAAATTTGACAGTAAAATAGTAATCAAGTTTTCAGATTAATTTAAATAGGCTAATTAAAATAAGTGAATATTCAAGAAAATTTAATTGTACTGGACAAAAAGCTGTTCCTAAAGTAATAACTAAAATTTCTATTGGTAGTTCATATCATGGTAAAATTCCTGTACATGGAATGAACCTAAAGCAGTCATATTTTTGGGCAAAAAAATTAAAATTTAAAGTTATCAAGACTGCATTATAAAATTTACAAAAGCCTCCTTTAATCAAAAAAAAAAGGGGGCTGGATAATAGGCTAATATCATGTAAGGAAAAATATCCTATAAGTAAATTACATCTAGAAAATTTTTACTTTACAAAATTAATTTTCATTTGTAATGCTAAGAGCAAGACACCCATGAAAAACACACATGGTGTCTAAATAAGACAAAGGAAAATCGTTTGGGCAAAAATAAAAAGGATCCCAAATCAATTATATAGAAAAGATTCCTTTATTAACTTTTGGTAGAGAATATGTTTGTATATTTTCAGAAAACAACTCCAAGACCATGTGGATTCCTGCAACAGAGAGGAATTGAGAGGTGTGCTCCAACCACGAAGACAAGAGGAAAAACAGTCCAGAGATGGAAGACGCTGACAACGCCTTGCCACGCGAGCAGTCAGCAGCTGTGTACCGCTGTAGGTTGCCTAGGACCAAACCAGGGAGGGTTGGACCTGCATTGCCACCATGTGCCCACCATCAGATATCATTGCTGACATGTACACATAAGGAACTGTTGGACATTGAAATGGGGAATCAGAACTGTTGGACATTGAAATTGGGACTCAAACATTTTTTGTTATTATATGTTTATTTCTAGTCTGCAGAAGCAAAAATTTTTAAAGGAAAGAAATGGGGGGGGGATAAATACAGAGGCAAAGAAGCATTGAACAGACTGTCAAACTACAGTGAGAAGGCAGGGGAGGTTGCGGGGGGTGGGGGCTGTAAGAGATCAACCGAAGGGACTTGTACGCATGCATATAAGCATAACCAATGGACACAAGACACTGGGCGGGGGGGGGGGGGGCGGTAGGCAGGTGAAGGCATGTACTGGGGGGTAGGGGAGGCTGGGGGGAGGTCAATGGGGGGGAAAAGGAGACATATGTACTACTATTTGTAATACTTCAAACAATTAAAAAAAAAGAAAAGAAAAGCAAGGCTGGGGTTGACACATGCTGTAAACATTATTTCACTTAGGTATCTAAGCAGGTCCTAGTTATTGCTCTCTTTACCTAGAGGTGTGTATACCAGTATATCTGTCTATGAAAGCATGCATATAACAAATATGAAAATATATGTAAAAGACTGAGCAATGGAGTTTTTCAGAAGTAAAGATTACAGGATTTTGCAATGGTGGGAATCATCAGCGGTTGGGGAAGGAACAGTGAGGGATGTGTGGAGGAAAGGAGAATTTGGAGTAGCTAGTCAAAATCTTCTGTTCCAAAGTACTGCCCACCCCAAGATTCATGCCCTGAATGGTTTTTCCATTGGGCATTTATCTGCCTTATAAATAAATAAGGTATTTTTGCTTCCTAAGGAGTTTTCTCTTACACTTCCATCCTGGAACCACTATTGAGAGGACCTGGTATCAGCTCAAGTTTTGTTTATCTAATCACATTTTTTATAAGTCCTACTGGTTTTCACTTAAATTTTAAAGCCTAAATACTTTAACCAAAGCTTTCCTCTAGCAGCTGAAGTATGGTCTCCAGGCTGAAGAGTGAGTTGTTCCTAGGATCCAGAGATGTAGGCCCGTGCTTAAGGAATATCAGGCAGGAAGGCGAGCCCAAGAGCCTAGAGGACAAGAAATATGCATGTCTTTTCTAAAAATGAAAACATATACAATTAATGCAATTTTCAAGTAGGAAAAAGACAATTTCCCTGTTCTTAAGAAATCTTGATTTGTGGTAGTTTCTAGGGGGAGTATGACAAGTACATACACATTAAATTTCATTCAGTGAAATAACAGTAGCAGATGCAAGCTACTGACTATGGGGTGCAGATGAGAGAGCTGGAGCTTCTGTTCAGTCATGTGTTAAGTTCCTGACCCCTGTTTGAGGTTTGTCTGGACTGGAGAAGCAGCTCAATTAAGCTCCTAGGCTCCTAGCTCCTCCATTTGTCCCTGTTGCTTCTCTAGGTTTTCTCTGATGCCTCAGGTCTCTGTTGGCCTGCTTTGGTTCGGATGACCTAGTGTATGCAATTTCTCAATATCATTATTATTTTATACATAGATTTAAAAGATTAAGAGTTTACAAGGATCTTAGAGATTCAGTTTCTGATAGATCCTTTATGATGCAACTCTGAGGTGTTACTCTTAGTAAACTTTTCCGCATTCTCAAAGTCAAGACTAGGGATTGCAAGTACAGCTCTAAGGACAAATTCTGTCCTCTATCTGCTTTAGTGAAAAAGAGTTTAATTGAAACTCAGACACACTCACTTGGTTGTATATTGTCTTTGGCTCTCTTTCCCCACAATGGCAGAATGGAACAGTTAAGGCAATGACAATATGCTCCACAGAGCCTATAATGTCTACCATATAGCTCTTTGCCAAGAAATTTGCTCATACTTGCTCTACACAGACTTAGATGCTTCTCTGTTTTCTCCTGACACTCACATTGTTTTTAAGATATGCATATGCTTGTCTCCTTCACCAGGTCAGGTTCCTTATGTGTTTTGGTTTTCTGCATGATCCATCACTGGAGGCTTGGTGGCTTGAAATAGCCATCTTATTTGCTCACAATTCTGTGGATTGGGAATTCAGACAGAGTACATAGTGGAAAATTCATGCTCCACCATGTTGGAGGCTTCAGCTAAGGTGGCTCAGTTAGCTGGGGTCTTTAATTGGGACCATATATCTGGGGTCTTGGGTTTTCTGTCAGTTGAGATCCTCACTTTTCCACTTGGGTCTCTCTCCACTGATGCTTAGGCTTCCTCACAGCATGGAGCCTGGATTCCAAGTGGCACTTTTGCAAACCCAGAAGGTGGAAACTGCACATATCTTAAAGCTAAGCCTTCAAAGTTACACAATGACTTACACCATATTCTGTTAGTCAAAACAAGTCACAGGGTCAGACAGAGGAGGAATAGACTTTACCTCTTGATGCCAGAGTAGAAGGGTGACATTGCAAATAAGCATGTTGGGAAGAAATATATTGGGGTGGGGGAGCATGTTTTGAAACATTACCTACTGAATTTGGTTGATTCATTTCTGTATGCATAGCTTATACATAGTGTTCAACAAATATTTCTCAAATAAGCTAAAAGAAATAGAAGACTGTCAGCTTCATAGATAGACCTAAGTATGAATTCATTTTGCCATTGCTCTACAACCTTGAACAATTTGCTTAAATTCTCTAAAGCTGTTTTGTCCCTTATCAAACTGGAATAATAATGCCTATATTGTGGATTGTATGGTTTTTATGAAAGCTGAGAGATAATACATTTAAAGTAGCCTGTGTAGTGATTGGAAGATGTAGATTTTTAACAAAGGCAACCCATTTTATTAACATTAATAATAATACATTAAGGTTAAATCAGAGGGCATGGGTCACCTTAGAATGATTTCTCACTTTCCACCACTGCCTTTCTGTTCACATTAAGCTCTTTATTACATAAAGGCCTTCACATTTGATGCCTCCTTTGTCTGGATGGTCTCTCAGTTCTTAGTGGTGTGATTAGCATTTTTCCTCCCTAGTGAGTCCTTCTCTATCTATTCTGCAGGGAGTAGTACCCACCCCTCTTCTGGTTATTTATTTTCTCATCCCCTTGTTTATTTCTCTTAAAGTACTCATCACAATTTAAATTAACATTTGATATGTATTTTATTTATTTGCTTATTTCTGTTTTCTCTCACTAAATAGAAGCTGCAGGTAGGCAGGGACCTATCTTGTCTGCTTACTCTTGGGTCTCTGTGTCCTAGCTATAGAATGCTGGTTTTAATAGGCAATCAGTAAATGTTATGGAATGAATAAAGGATGAATGAGTGAGCAATCAGCTTCTCTCTCCCTCTCAGCTCCCTGGGTTGTCATAACTATTTATTTATTTCCAAACTCTTACTTCTCTGGAGATTGCTGCTATTAAAAAAATAATATGGGATAATTAACCAATATAAACATTTCTTTTTAAACCATATTTGAGGATATGGGGCTACTGAGACCTCTATAAACTTAAGTTTTAAATGATCTGACATATAATCTGAACAATTTCCTTGATGTTTTATTAGTGCTGATAAGTCATTTATTGGGGCATCTCTTACCAAAATCCTGTCCAAATCCCCATAAAATACTTTTAACACAGGATACTGTATTACCCAGCTTCAAAGATATAGATAGGACGTTGTGTGGGAAGTATGTGCTCCAATGCAGCAAACTTAAATGCATGCATTTGCTTTCTCTCTCTCTTATATGGTCCCTTTCCTCCATTCACTCTCCTCCCATCCATGTCTGAATTGAACTTGCTGATTTGGGTAAATTTGGTAAGCTGCTAATGTTTCAGTAAGTCATAGATTGCATATTTTTAAAAAAGTGTATGACCTTTAGCTAGTCAAATGTAAGTTTATTTCACGAATAATAAAAAAACAAACATTTCCAAAATATAATTTTAACAGTTACATTTTTTCAACAAAAGATACCCAACTTAATCCCTTCACCTTTTTTACCCAGTCTCTCTAACCCCCTCCCCTGACAACTGTCAGTCTATTCTATGTATCTATGAGTCTGTTTTTATTTTGTTTGTTATTTTATTTTGTTTATTACATTTCACAAAGGTGAAGAGATTATGCAAAACACACACACAACAACACAAACTCTTAGACACAGACAACTATATGATGATTACCAAGGGAAAGGGGGGAGGTAAAAGAGGGTAAAGGAGGGTTAAGTGGTGATGGAAGGAGAATTGGCTTGGGGTGGTGAACATACAATACAATATACAGATGATGGTGTTATAGAATTGTGCACCTGAAATCTATATACTTTAATTAAGCTATGTCACCCCAATAAATTCAATAAAAAAGGAAAGGTACCCAATTAAGTTGCCTTTGAGTGTGTAAATGAGAACACTGTTCCAGAACATTTTATGTGGGTGGGCCTGCTGCCAGCAGTGTCTGGTAATCATGGACAAGGGTCCTCTTGGTTGTTTCTGGTGGAGTTGGAATCATGGCCATCTTTTCTGGGCCAAAGGATGTTTAATTTTTTCAGATATATATAATGGCCAGATAGGATGACTATTTTTTGCTAAAATTTTAGATAACACAAGCTATCAAAAGTATATGCCTCGATACTTTTATAGTAGATGCTTTATTTCCATCTGTCATAAGCTCTCATGATACCCACATATTTTTTTGTGTGTGCAACTCAACATATGAAGATTAGGTGTTCAGTACCCCCCTCTCCCTTTAACCAAATTTTACAGGAACAGAGATTAAGTCAGTCATGTCCTTTCTGGCCTATCTACAATGATGAATAAATTGCAAGAATTTAATAAATATTTATTAAATTAATACATTAAAAAAGGAGGGGTAAAATAAGAATGTTGACATTTTCAGAAGAAAGATCTGGGGAAAAGACCAATGGCATACAACTTAACTTTAGATGTCACTGACTAGTTTTTCTACTGGGCTGTTGTTTCTACCTAGTGAGCATGTTTCTCCTCTAAGAATTTTTCCACTCATCCCCTTTTCTGATAACAGAGCACCCTACCCACGACACATAGCCCAAGGGGTTGGGCTGAGATGTATATTAAGTTTCTATGACCACTATGATTGGTTCACGGCTGGGCACATGAACTGAACTAAACTGGGCTGCCCAAACCCTTTCCCAAGATTTTGTACTTTGTTACTTGGCAACAGAAGTTCTTTCTTCTCTCCAGAGTCTTAAGCTGGAATGATTTGGTTTGATACTCCTTGTGGCCCTGTCCACACTTTCTTTTTTCCATCCCTACGCCCCCTATCTCCTCTTGTTGATATTTTTCATTTATTGCCTGTTTAAAACAAATAGATGTAGAAATCTCATGATGCTTTGCAAGTGACACATATTCTATTCTATACAAAGGAAAACCAATAAAAGCTGCATTACAGAGACTACTCAAATTCACATTAATGATGAGTCTACATGGATAAAATTATATGCCTACACGAGAACATGTATTTTAAGTAAAAACAATACTGTCCACAGGGGCATTTTTAAAAATTTATTTTCTTATGAGGGGAAGGAATTCAGTGAGATATTTTACGATGTCCATTCAGTTACTTACATAAATAACCACTCATTTGCTTGGGTAAACAGAACTGTAGGATCTCCTTGCCTGTGGATCGAATTGGGTTCCCTGCTTCCTAATGCAGTACCTTAATGTTTGCACAGTGGTTTCTCTAAAGAAGTAAGTCAGATTATGTGTGAAATTCCACTGGAAGTAGTGCTAATGAATGCTTCATACTGTAGATATCACTCCAGTGGTTTAAAGAATTTAACATACTTTTCAGAGGTACCTAACTCCCAAGTGGGGAGAAGGTTCAGTAACAAGACAATCTTAAAATGTTTCCATTACCATTCAAATACAACTGGGTGGGTAAGCAACCAGAGAATCACACACTTTTGGAGCAGGAAGGCATCTTGGGGGTTATTTAGTTCAGCCCTGTCAGTTTACACATGTATAAAACTGAGACCTACAGAAGTGACTTGCCTTAGGTCATACAACTAATAAGTAATGGAAATAACCATAGAACACACCTCCTTTCCATCTCAATCCAGTCCCAATTATAAAAAATAAATGCTCCCTAGAACTCAGCTAGTGTTTTATGGTTTCCTGTTTGTGCCTCTCAATTGTAAGCTGTTTTGGTATTTATCAATACATGATGGGAAAGTGCTGATTTTTGAGAAAATGCAAATAATGGATTAATGTGTTTTCTCCTGCCATGGGGGTGGGAGTGGGCAGATGCCAAGATGTTTGCAAAACACACATGTTGCTGGCCACACAGAGTGAGATTTTTGTGTGTTCTCAGCCAATGATTTATGAGGCTGACCTGAATTTGTTGCTTAGGGAAGGTATGAGTTAGCCATAAACATCACAACAGGAAAGTTGTTCTTTAATAAAATGATACACTTTTCTTTTTATAACACACATGTGACTTGACACTGAAATAAAATGCAGATGCTACTTTGATTGGCGTATTCCCTATTGTGCTTTTCCAAAACACCTTCACATATGGTCTGCCTCATTCCTGAGAAATGACTTGTCGTTTATGTCATACAAACAGAACAGATTGATTTTACAGTGAGTAAGGAGGATGATAAATTGTACATTGGAGAGAAATCCTTGTCTCAGCAATCTAAACACTTGAAAATAAATGTTGCCTTTTAGGAAAGACTCTCATCATACACCCAGGATCCCTTTATTTCATAACCCTTTCTAAGGGTTAAGTAGATCGATTCATAGAATCTCAGAAAACAGAAGGGTGGATCCAATCACCAAAAATATATATTTAATTTTCATCATTTAAATATATCCTGAGACCTAACTGTAAAACAAATGGCAGAGTTTTCCCAAGGAACCAACCCCAAATATCTAATATTTCAGTATTGTATCTGTACTGTTCTCAGAATAAAACATTACTCATCTGAGTTGGACAATAGTATTGTTTATTTCTCAGTGAATTTTAAATATAAAGTTCTTATGTTAAACAGCTTTCCCAAGGTTTCCAACTTTATCCCTTCAGAATTGTTTTGTACAATATAGAGAAAATAATGTCTGTGCCCACTCCCATGACAATAGGCAAACCACATCTATTTGTGTAGAATTTTTTCAGTTTATAAATCTCTTAATCTTGTTCCTATACCTTTCTTTTTTCATTTGGTGCTCACCACAGCTTTATAACATGAAATTATTAACCTAATTTTACAGATTATAAAGCAGAAACCCAGAGTGGATAGATGGCTTATTTACCAGCACTCAACTAGTTCATCTGTATCCCTATCCAGTTCTCTTTCCGTTGTAAAATGACACCTGCCTTCCTGATTAGCCTCAAGTGGACCTGGAGACTTTAGTTCCTGCATTTTGCATTTAGTCCTTAAAATTTAACATTTTAAAGTCTGTTCCTCTTGCATGTCTAAGAGAGCTGGATGGATGTGGGGTAAAGATAAGATGCCATGGTGGGGGAAAGCTAACTAAGTTAACCACAGAATGGCCCATCAGAGCAGAATCCCTATGGGGGATGATTCCTGAAAGTTATTTATCAATGATTCACATACAAGTACATATTTATTGACTGGCACCTTTACTTATTATGTGTGGCTAAAGCATGACCATCCATTCCTATTGAGAAGGAATAAATCCTAGTGACTAAGAATACAGGCTCTGGGACATAATACCTAAACTCAAACAAATTAACTTTCTGATTTACAAGTTGAGTAAACTTAGACAAATTTCTCAAACTTTTTTTACCTCGGTTTCTGTAAAAATACTTATTTGTAAATTGGAGCTAGTAGTACCGAACTTATTTTCATGAGTTCAAATATGTATGTAAAAAAAAGTAACAGTGAAGTGCTTATAGCATATAGTAAATGCTCAACAGATGCTAGCTGATATTATAACTGAGGCTGCTTTCTCTCTATTATCCTCCACATTTATATGTTTTCCAACTTTATTTTAATGATTAAAACAACTTCCTGTTTGTTTGTGTTTTTTGTTTTGTTTTGTTTGTTTTGTCTTGTTTTTTGGAGGGGGCCGAAAACATTGCCAGTAACTAAAAGACTTGCAGTAAGAAAATAGGATGTTAGTAGTAGAAAAAATAAAGAGTAAACATAATGTGTTAGTTTTCCGTTGCTGCATAACAAATTATACAAACTTAGTAGCATAAAACATCACTTTAAAAATCTCATAGTTTCTATAGGTCAGGAGTCTGGGAATAGATTAGCTGGTTCTCTGTCCAGGGTCTTAAAAAGTTGGCATTGGCTGGGTTGTGTTTTCATCCAGAGGCCTAATAGGGGAGGAATTCCCTTCATGCCCATTCAGGTTGTTGTCACAATTCATTTCCTTGTGGCTGTATGATGGAGAACCATGCTCTTTGCCTGCTATTGCCTGGAGGTTTCCCACAGTTCCTAGAGGCCTCTGGTAGCCCTATGCAATAGAGTTTCTGCACCATCATGGCCACTACTTTACGAAGCCCACAGGGGAGCCTCTCACTTTTGAAAGAACCCCTATGGCTTTTACCTGATTAAGTCAGGACCTCCTTGGATAATATTTCACTTGATTAACTTGATCCCCGCACTTTTGCCATTTTCTGTTGACCAGGAGCAAGTCATGGGTCCCACTCATACTCTAGGAGGGTCATACAGAGAATGAAAACCAAGGGGCAGGAATAATGGGGGCTGGCTCACGGGATCCTCATCTGTCTATGCTTATAGGAAGATGATCAGATGGGCTGCTTCTCTTTGTGATGGTATTGGGTAATTGTCTCTCTACCAGCAATAAAATGAATCATCGCATATTGATTCCAACCTAGTTTGCCTTTCAGTTGAAATTTGCTCTTTTCTAGGCCTGAGGCTGAAATGAGCCATGTCCATGATTGATCTCTCATAGCCACTATGCTCTATATGCTCCCTCCTGTCTCTCAGAAGATTTTTCAGTTATACTCTAGTGTCTTTATGCCTTGGTATGTAACCATGTACCCATTATTTCTTATACAGGTTTATTTGGTTATATTTTTCTAAACAGCATTTCCTATGGGGTTTAAGTTTCATGTATAATTTTTATAGTGCTATTGGAGATCAATTAACCCAGTTTAAAGATTATTCCCTAACAGGGTTTCTCTCTGGTAATCTTTAAATTTAGATATAAGAAGCTATAAAAACTCTGATAAAAGGTCCCATTTCCTGGACCACATAGTCCAATACATTAATAAAAAACATCACATTATTTTGATGTAGTCCCATTTGTTTATTTTCTCTTTAGTTTCCATTGCCCTAGGAGCAGTATAAGTGAAGAAATTGCTTCGACATATGTCTGAGATTTCACTACCTGTGGATTGCTCTAGTATTTTTATGGTTTCCCATCGTATGTTTAAGTCCTTGATCCATTTTGAGTTTATTTTTGTGTATGGTGTAAGTTGGTGGTCTAGTTTCATTTTTTTGCATGTATCTGTCCAATTTCCCCAATATCATTTATTGAAGAGACTGTCTTGACTCCATTGTATGTTCATGCCTCCTTTGTCAAATATTAATAGAGCATAGAGGTTTGGGTCAATTTTTGGGTTCTCTATTCTATTCCATTGATCTATATGTCTGTTCTTGTGCCAGTACCAGGCAGTTTTGAGAACAGTGGCTTGTAATACAGCTTGAAATCTGGTATTGAGATCTCACCTACTTTGTTCTTCTTTCTCAGGATTGCTGCAGGTATTTGGGGTCTTTTTTTATTCCCAGATGAATTTTTGGAGAGTTCATTCTAGATCTGTGAAATATGCCATTGGTATTTTAATGGGAAGTGCATTGAATTTATAGATTGCTTTGGGTAGTATGGACATCTTGATGATGTTGATTCTACCAAAATAAAAAGCTTTTGTACAGCAAAGGAAACCATCAACAAAACAACAAGAAAGCCCGCTGCATGGGAGAACATATTTGCCAATGATATCAAGGATAAAGGTTTGATCTCCAACATTTACAGGGAACTCATACAACTTAATAAAAGGAAGTTAAACAACCCAACCAAAAAATGGGCAACTGACCTAAATAGATTCTTTTCGAAAGAAGACAGAAGGAAGGCCAAGAGACATATGAAAACCTGCTCAAAGTCACTAATCATCTGAGAGATGCAAATCAAAACAACAATGTGGTACCATCTCACACCTGTCAGAATGGCTATCATCAACAAATCAACAAATGGTAAGTGCTGGCAAGGATGCAGAGAAAAAGGAACCCTCATGCCTTGCTGGTGGGAATGCAGACTGGTGCAGCCACTGTGGAGAACAGTATGGAGTTTCCTCAAAAAACTAAAAATGGAACTCCCATTTGACCAGTGATCCCACTTCTAGGAATATTTCCCAAGAAAATAGAAACATGAGTCAGAAAGGATATATGCACCCCTATGTTCATAGCAACACAAGTCACCATAGCTAAGATTTGGAAACAGCCTAAATGCCCATCAGCAGATGAGTGGATTAGAAAACTATGGTGAATCTACACCATGAAATACTACGCTGTAAAAAGATGGAGTTCTTACCATTTGCAACAACATGGATGGAGCTGCAGAGCATTATGCTAAGTGAAATAAGCCAGTCAGAGAAAGATAAATACCACATCATCGCACTCATTTATGGAATATAATGAACAACATAAACTGATGAACAAAAACAGATCTAGAGACAGTAAAGCAGCAATCAGACCATCAAACCTCAGAAGGAAGGTAGGGGAGGGTGGGGATAAGGGGGAGAGATCAACTGAAGGACTTATATGCATGCATATAAGCCTAATTAATGGACACAGACAACAGGAGGGTAAAGGCAAGAATGGGGGTGTGTTGGGGGTAATGGGGGAATAAGGACACATATGTAATACCACAATCAATAAAGAAATTAAAAAAAAAGAAAAACAAAAACAAAAACAAAATCACATTACCTTTTTTCTCATCTACGTCTGCAAAAGTAAAATGACAACACATACTTTACTTACCATTGTCATTTCTTCGGTTAATTTAAGGCTTTAACCCTTACAATAGAAGCAGGGTTTTATGTTGTACAGACACTATTGGTGACACCATATCTGCCATTCTTCTTTTCTGTCTTTCTAACTGATGATGCCACTTCCAATGATTGAAAATGGTAGGTGTTTTTCCAGTCTCTCGTGCATGATAGGTGGTCATGGACCCAGTCTGGCTGAAGAAATATAAGAAGATGCCAGCTTGGGCTTCCTTCCTCTTAAAAGAGATACAAGCAAGAAGGAAAACCCCTTTCACCACTCTCTCATTTGTTTTCTCTCATTCATTGATGCTGGCAGCTTCTGAAGATGTTTTGTAGCATCAGAAGAAGAAAATAGGAAAGAAACTCATTTAGCCCCCGTTACGTTGAGCCTTTGCATATGACCTCTTTCTACCTATCCCATGGTTCCTTTTACATGAGGTAATTAAATGCACATATTGTTCACTACTCTTGGATGACCATTTTGTTGTTCATAGCTGAAAGCAATCTTACTGAGAGAAGGAACCTCTGCTAATGTAGTCCTGATGCATTGAGGAGCTGGTGTTTTTTTCTCTCATTCCATATTTAACATGTTTACATGATGCCCTAGATTCTGGACACATAGTTTCAGAATACTTTCATATTGTCTGGAATCCACCAAAGCTTAATGAGTAACTATTTGCTTTTTAGTTTAGTACAACTAGGAAAACGGGCACAGTATGGTGCAAGAGATTCTTCTCTATGGTTACCACTCTGATTCAGTTGGGGAGGTGGAGAATGAGGTGAGTAGAATTAATTTAGCCAACTGTCTGGAAACCTAAGAACATCAGTGATAAGATTTAAATTTTCAGGAGCTCCAGCTTATGAGTTTGTCTAAATTATAGCTGCATGACTTAAACAATAAGGGCAAAGCTGGGCATAAAGAAATGTTGGTATTTATTTAACGTAAGAACTCAAATGACCAGTAAAATAGATAATTTTCTGTTGTAATAGTTTGCAAACAACATCAAGAAAACAATTGAGTGGGTGTATTTTGAGCTTCAGGCATTGTAAATTCTTTCACTCTCATATACTTTATGCCTTCTTTAATAAACTGGAGAGTCTTGGGCCAGCTTCATCGGTGACGGTAGGTGGTCATTCATTTCACAATCCACTAATTTTCATGATTATTCAGTATTTTATGTTACCTAAACTGCTTTGAATTTTGTCTTACTCAAATTGTAATATGGCAATCGTTTATATGATTTCAGAATCATTAATTCAATTGGTGTTTTCAGCATATAAAAGTTACACTGTTATTTCTCCAAATACAAACAAAACTTAAGGGTCTGAAATATGCTGATCGTATATAAAATATTTTTTGAAATATACATCAGTGATCTGTTAACCAACTGTGTCTTGTTGAAAAGATACAGAGTAACTAGAAAATTCTTAGGAAGGAAAACAATTGATATCAATTATAGTCTAATCTGCCTTTTAAAGAGACAATTGTATGTTTACCTCAAGTTTATTTTTAGCTTAACTACAGAATTATCACATTATATGGAATAGATAATGATAATGTGGCTATTTAATATTTAAGATGTTTTTGTTTTTAAATATTTTCTTCATATGACATTTTATAAAGTTTTATAGGAATATATTAACACTATGCTCTACCTCTCAATCCCTCCTTTCTGCCATACTCCATTCTACCTAAAATTTGATGCTTATTGATAATTTTCTGTTGAGTTGTCATAACAATCTATGCTAATACTTTCAGAGATGGGTCACTTACTATATTTCAAAGCCACCCAATTTATTATGAACATTTTGACAGTTTAAAAGTTTTCTCTAATATTGAGTTAAAATCCATGTCCCTCTTTTTAAAATTATTAGTGACAGTTTGATTTATTAAAATCCCATATAAAAAAGTAATCAACTTATTGCTTTACTTATCTTATTTCTTCCTTCCTTTCTCATTTCCTTCCTTCCATCATCTATCTTTTCAAATGTCTATCTCACAATTTAAATATTTGTTAAATATATGTAAATCAATTAGTTTTAAATGATCATATCTCAATTTCAATATCCCTCACCTTCTTATCCAATCACCCCTTACAGTGATGAGCAACTTCACTAAATAGGGCTCTACAGAGAAGCTTTGGGAGAACTCAAGGATGTAGTTCCCACCTATAGGAGCCCAAGGAATAGAGTATATTCTTTTCATGTATGGACTGAATAATGTCTATTACGGATTTGGTAGACATTACTCTGCTTCCTAATATCTAAGTCTCCTTCCAGACACATAGAAGATTGCTTTCTCTAGTCTCTTTGCATTGGGCCAATTTATTTGAATTTTTCTGGCTAAGTGATTAGGACCAGAAGGAATGTGTGTTCTTCCTGTGCAAAGCATTTAATTGCTGGTGTGAGCCCTGCTCTCTCCTTTCCCCTGGTGGTTGTTAGGGAGGAGGCCTTGTGCAGAGATGGTCTGATAGATCAAAGCAACTTGTATTGCAGAGTTCTCATATTGAAGAGAGCCATCCTGGGAGCAACTGTCCTGTAGCTAACTTTATATGAATAAAAAATAAACTTCTGTTATGTTAAGTCATTAAGATGTGGGCTACTATAGCACAATTTAGCTTATCATAGCATTACATAAGTTACCATAGCATAACCTAGTCTACATTAATTAATACAATGATCAATGCTAAAGGCCTGCATTCATTAGAATTTATAATTTTCTTGAGAAACTGTTTTGAAATCACTTGTGATGGGAGTATAGTATGAAAGTGAGTCCCTTAGCTAGTGATGAGTGAGCCTAATCAAACTGCCATATCTATACTTAACACAAGATCTTATTTAATTCTCAAAACATAAGGATGAAGTTGTTAATGAGTTTTCTGCATTACAAATATGAAAGTGATATACTGTTCTGTGAAAACAATTTTAAATTGGGAAAATTTCCAAAACCTCTGAATATATTATTCATGAATATCCAAGTGTATGTTGCAGTAAGAGAGAAACAATGAATGTATGTGATATTAACATTGTTATATTATTTGATTATTAACATCTTAATTTTTCCACCCAAATACAGTATGTTCAAAAGCCATCTCCCTGCGTATGATTGGGAAAAAACGATAGTCCTTTCTTCTGCTTCTGAATTGTCATTTATGGCAATACTTTTTCCAAGGCGACCATGCTCTTGTTGGAGTTTCCCAACTCTGCTTTGATCTCATTGGTTCTACTGGGCCCTTCACCACCCAGACCTTTGGACAACTATATTCTTGCATTGATGTATTTCTGTGTTAGCCTTTTTGAATGAGTGATCTGGTTCAGGTCACGCCCCATTCTCTTTCATAAATTTCCCATAATACAATCATGGAGGCTTGCTAATATAATTCATTCTCTAAAAGGTTGAAGTAACTGAAGAGAATACAATATAGGAGAATCAATTAAAAACTTAATGCTAAATATAACTGCTCTCAAATTTCAAGGGGGAAAATATAACCTTCAAATTAAGCCATTTACAGGAAATTCCCACATGGATATTCCTTACTTGTCTTCCTAATCTTGTCTTCTTTTCTTTATTATCAATCTTCATAGTGTCCACTTATACTCTCCTTTATGAAAACCCCATTCTCTTCACATGGGGTTTTGCCCTATGGTCAGTCTTCTCTCTCCCCCCAGCCAATCCATTGGCCTCCAAACTACCTTAGGAGGAAGTTTCCCAGAAAGGGTAGCAATGGAATGAGATAAGAATCCAGTGTGCACTTGACCCTTCCAAGTGCATTTCTCTCTTTAGCCTCTGTAAGTTTGAGGTACAGCTTTGTCTCCTGTTTTGCCTGATAGTCAGTGAATAACTGTTGTATCCAACGCACACAAAACAGCACATGCACACATACACATTCACCACAAAAAAAACCCTCATATTCTTAGAACAGTCTAGTCTATGTTCATATTAAGGAAAATAAACATTTTTTCTAAGTATAATATCATCCTCACCAATTCACTGTCCTCAGGATGTAAATAATTTGCAGTACTGGGCATGATGATTGTAGTTCCCAGAAGCATCTTTTCAATTTCAGAGCAGATCTTAGTGCTTAAGAAATGTAACCCATTAGAGGGCCACTACCCACGAATGCCCACTTTTTAGCTTTATCAAAACCCAGATTCCAGCTTTTGTTTAACTCATATTATGGAAAATTATCAGGTAGGACACCTTTCTTGCTTCCCTATACAGAAGTTTCCCTCTATGGGCTGACATATGGGGCAAGAGTTGGTCTTCAAAGCCTATTAATAGTCTAGCATTAGTTTTAAAACAGTTATTGGCAATTTTTTTATGTAGACAGGAACTGATAAGTAAGTTTCTTCATATTTTGCCATTATAGATGATAGTTTATAACATTTTATAAATGCATCAATATGCACGAATTTGGGGTAAGCATTAACATTTCTGTTTGTCTGATTATAATGAGAGGACATCCTGACATCAACCCACTCTAAATAAAAACAAAAAAATTTACCCTCATCCACATATTTATCATTAAATTTTTATTTTCCTCACATTGTTTTGACTTTGAGATAGCAACCTGCCCACTCCCCATCCCCTTCAACCTCTATATCAGTTCAGTACCTAGGAACTCTATATTCTTTCCCTGTAATAACCCCAACAAACATCCCTCTTTTCATTGCTTTTGTGTGTATGTGTGGCTCAGTTATTGTGGTGGTCTATCTTCTAATCTCCTGATCCATCCTAGACACTAACTAGAACAGTGGTTGGCAAACTCAGTCAACAGAGCCAAATATCAACAGTACAATGAAATTTCTTTTGAGAGCCAAATTTTTTAAACTTAAACTTCTTCAAATGCCACTTCTTCAAAACAGACTTGCCCAGGCCATGGTGTTTTGTGGAAGAGCCACACTCAAGGGGCCAAAGAACTGCATGTGGTTCGCGAGCCGCAGTTTGCTGACCACTGAACTAGAAAGATGGATTTCTTAAACCTCAATCATCAAGCTGTGCTCCTTCCAGCTATGAATGAAAATAACAAGTGACTGCTTTAACACAATGTTTTAACCCAGCAGATAGGATGTGAGGACTATCTAGCAGGCGTTACCTCCAAATGTCAGATAGGTGGAGTTCTTAGACATGGCCACTGAGTCCTATGGCAGAGACCTGTGTGGGAGAAAGCCAAGGCCTGTGCTGAGGCTGTCAGGAGTGTGGGCTCTCCTACAAGAGCACAGGTTAAAGGGTTTCTTTTTCTTTCTTCTTCCTCCTTTTTCTTTTTAATCCGTTAGGAGAAATATTTGTTGTTCCCTGTAGATGTAGAACAGGAGAATTGGGTTTAATAATAGTAAATCTTAAATTTTTATTCTTATCTTGGGTACCTTTCTGATTCTCGCTGAGAGCAGATCGGAATCAAGGGACTAACTTAAGAATAGCGGTACTCAGGATATTTTAAATTAAAGTTGTTTGGGGATTCATCAGTCCTCAGAAGTCTCCTCTAGGGAATTCAGTTTATGGATTTGGAAATAGATATATTTATTCTTATTTTCAGTTGGATTTCTGACCTTTCTACTTGCATACACTCCCTCCTCCTCTCCCTCCACTCTTCCTCTCCCCTAATTTATCAATTTTAAATTTGCTCCTCAACAGTTAAGGCAAATAATAAATGGCTTAGCTTATGTTCAGATTTTCCCAAAAACTGAGATTTAATTTAGCTTCTCTGACTCACCAAATACCTGTTACTAATATTTCCCTCTCAAACTATCCCACTTCACTCCACCTCACCCCACTCTCCACAGAGACTAGTAAATAATCTTTTCATCTCTGCTGACCAGTTTATTCTTCCTTTCAAACACATACCATCTTCCACCATCTTGTACAATTTTAATAAGAGTGTCTGCATTACTTCATCCCATTGCTCATCCACTTGCTACTTTATCTTTTTTCCTTTTATCTCTAAAACTATCATCTTTTGAGCTGAGACACAAATCTAAATACCTCCTGAATTCTAGAACAAGATTGCATGCTAGCTCCTTATTAGTCTTTCAAAGTCAAAAGATACTAACCTGAACTCACCAATCTTTTCCATCAATTAAATCTGCTTCCTAACCTGAGAAACAAATAATTTGCAAATGGTCTCTATTATTGTTTCACTCTAAGGTTTGGAATCTAAATTTTCCCTATCCTTTGTTTTATTTGTATTGAATCGTTGATTTGCTCAGAAAATAATTGTTGGGCACCAATGGATGTACTCAATTCTGGAGATACAAAGATGGCTAAAATGGTTATTTAACCATCATTATGTATTTGATGTTTGTTCTTGAATTTTGTCATTTTCAAACATGTACTTTTTATTTTTTTAATTAAATCTATTGAGGTGACATTGGTTAATAAAATTGCATAGGTTTCAAGTGTACAATTTTAATGTACATTATCTATACATTGCATTGTGTGTTTACCACTAAAAGCCACATGTCTTTCTGTCACCATATATTTGCCCTCTTTTTACCTTTACTACTCCTTCACTCTACTTCCCTCTGGTAACCACCATACTGTTGTCTATGTTGTTTTATTTGTTTGTTTGTCTCACTTGTTGCTTTCAGTTTTATATCCCACATATGAGTGAAATAATTTGGTTTGTGACTTTTTCCATCTGGCATTTTACTTAACATGATATTCTCAAGATCTATCCCTGTATTTTTCATCTTCCATAGTGGCTGAGTAGTATTCCATTGTATATATGTACCACATCTTCTTTATCTATCATCTATTAAAGGACAATTTGGTTGTTTCCATGTCTTTACCACTGTAAATAATGCCGAAATGAACATAGGGGTACATATATCTTCAGAAACAAGTGATTTAAATTTTTTTGAGTAGATGCCCAGAAGAGGGTATTATGGTAACTCTTATGTTGATTTTTTTGAAAAAACTCCTAACTGTTTTTCTTAGTGGCTGTACCAGTTTACATTCCCACCAGTTGTGTATGAGGGGTCCCTTTTCTCCACAACCCTCCAATATTTGTTATTACTTATCTTGTTGATAATAACCATTGTAACAGGTGTGAAAGTAGTATCTTGTGGTAGTTTTGATTTGTATTTCCCTAATAGCTTATGAATTTGACCATCTTTTCATTATCTGTTGATCATTTGTATGTTTTCTTGGGAGAAGTGTCCATGTTCTTTACCCATTTTATTAAATATGGTTGTTTGCTTTTTTGTTGTTTTTAAATATATTTTGGATATTAACCACTTATCAGAGGTCTTATTTGCAAATATCTTCTCCCATTCAGTTGGTTGTCTTTTTGTTTTGTTGATGATTTCTTTTACTGTGCAGAAGCTTTTTGGTTTACTAAGTAGTCCCATTTATTAATTTTTGCTTTTACTTTTCTTGCCTTTGAGGTAAATTCATAAAATCTTCTCTAAGACCACGGTCCATAAGTTTTAAGTACCTATGTTTTCTTCTATGTAATTTTTATTTCAGGTCTTATATTTAGGTCTTTGATCAATTTTAAGTTGATTTTTGTATATGGGGACACATAGCAGTCTAGTTACATTCTTTTGCATGTGGTTTTCCAATATTCCCAGCACCATTTATTGAAGAGGCTTTTTCTCTCCCTTCATTGTATGGTTTTGACTCCTTTATTGAAATATTTGCCCATATTTATGTGGGTTTATTTCTGGGCTCTCAATTCTGTTGTTTTGATTATTGTTGTTTTGTAGTGTAATTTGAAGTCAGGGAGTGTGAACCTTTTTCTTTTGTTTTGTATGGCTTTACTTTAAAGGTATTAGGCAACATGTATTTTATTTCTCATGCTTTTTACTCAGCCTATGTCTTTAAGATTACTCTATGTCAATGTGTATGATATCCCAATAACTAATATAATGCATGTAATATTCTAACATATTCTAATAGCTGTGCAATATTTCATGGTGTGAATTTATATTTTTTGTTTGTTTGTTGGTAGACTACTTCCAATACCACTATCAGCAACAAATTGAAGTAAATATGTCCATTACTGGTCCAATGTGAGACTGTTTTTGAGAAAATATACCTACAAGTAGGATTGCCAAGTCATAGTGTACAACTGTGCTTATATCTCTAAGTCTTATATCCACCAAAGGCACATGAGAATCCTGTTGTTCCTCATATCCTCCTACACATGGTATTACCCAATTTTCTAAATTGTTGCCAATATGATCAATTTTAATTGGTATTTTGTTGTGTTAACTTTTCTCTAATTACAAAGGAGCTTGGGTATATCTTTAATATACTTATTTTCATTTGGGTTTCTCTTCCTGTGAATCTTGTTCACATACTTTGGCCATTTTCTATTGAGTATTCTGTACTTTTCTTGTTAATTTGTGGAAATTTCTAGGGAAATCTAGATATTTGTACCTTGATGGTATTAGATGCTTCCTATGCATTTTCTCAACTAGTCCTATGTCTGTTAAATTTTCTCTGTTGGCCCTTATTAAATTAAAATCTTTAATTATAGTATCATCCCACTCCATTACTTTTTTACATTATGGTTTATTTTTTTTGAGTTACACTTAAAAATTCTTCTGCACTGTAGATCAAAATATATTATCTTACATTTTCTTCTTCTAGCATTATAATTTACTAATTACATTAACATATCAATCCATTTGGAGCTCACTTAACCCAGTTTTATTTTTAATTCTCAGATCAAACCAATTTTCCCTTTTCTATCTACTTAATTGTATGTCTTGGCCAGGCTGGCATGATTCAATGGTTGAACATTTACCTATGAACCAGGAAGTCAAGGTTCAATTCCTGGTTAGTGCACATGCCCAGGTTGAGGGCTCAGTCCCCAGTGGGGGGCATGCAGGAGGCAGCCGATTAGTGATTTTCTCTCAATATTGATGTTTCTCTCTCTCTCTCCCTCTCCCTTCCTCTCTGAAATAATTAGAAATATACACTTTATAAAAAGAGCATGTCTATTATTTACTACATAGATGAGGAAACTGACACTTGGGCATTTAAATAATTTGTCTTGTGACATAAGCAAGTAATAGTCTGAGCTGTGATTCTCATTAAGGTTCCTTAATCTCAAAGTTCATAAGTGCTATTTCCTTTACACTTTCTAAAGGAGGCTCCTTCTATATTGTAATTTCCTTGAAGGCAGAGGCTGTACACTGTCATGTTTTATGCACAATATCACTGAGAACAATGACTGGCACATGCAATTGCTCAGTAAGTATTTTTTAAGCTGTGGTATTTTTGTTCTGTTACTCTCTATTCTTTTACCCTCTGTAGATTATCACAAAAGCTGTAGAATTAGCTTTTCATCCATTCTTCTGACAAGCCCTTTCCCTAAAGTGCTGCCATTTGATTAGTTTGGCCTCAGTCTCCGAAGGCTGGACACACTCCAGGGCTTGCTGGTGGAGATTGGATGCTGCCATTTGACTTGGAGAGTGGCACTTTGGTGGCACTAGTGGAATCAGTCCAGGAACTAATGGGAACATCAATGATGAGTTCAAATCTGGGACACATTAAAGTAATTGTGCCGATAGGACAGCTCTGGAGACATGAATTTTCATCTGTATCTTGAATTTACATTGTTGCCACATCCTGAACTACAAACTTAATGAGAGCAGCTATCTCCTTATCCAACTGTTCATTGTTTTGGTATGGAGAAAATTCAGTTCCAGTCTTTGAGTTTCTGCCATGGATGGCAGTATCTGGATGCCTCTGTGATTTTTCCAGGTGTTGGCCATATCTGACCTAACTTCCTGCCAGCTCATAATGATGTGGCTCTGGTAAGAATTATCAACCCGTCTCTAAGCCTGTATGTTCATGCAATTCAGCACAACCATTAGCATCTGTCTGGAGCACTGCCTTAGAGTTTTTAGTGGTAGCTGACTGTCTAATTGGAGGGGGGGGGGCAGAGGCAGAGCTATCCATGAGAACAGAATTTAATTTTTATGATGATATTTTTAGCTTTGATTGTATTATTAGTTGGGGGACAAAAACCAAAAAGAGAACATATCAGATCAAGACTTTAGTATCCCATATTACTGGTACTTTATGAGATGGACTCAGATCCACAAATCTATACCAATACTCATATAGTCTTAGATGTTAGAGTATGACCAGGACTTAGGAGCCAAGGGGACATAGCAGACTGGGTAAACCTGGAGTTTTTATTTAGGAAGAACCAAAGAATCAAGAGGAACATTATTTATTCATTCTTCAGTGTAAGGATACAGATCACCTTTATGAACATTGACTATGGAGTAGGTACTGTGGATACAAAACGTGCATCAGGAGCAGTCTCTACCAGCAAGACATCAACTCAGGGCCAGGAATTTATTATGGGTACTGTTATTTTGCAGATGTACTAACTAAGAGTTAGGAGAGTTGAGTAACTCACCAAAGTTTGCTCATATAGTAACTATCATATATAGGAGTTAGATACAGGCCTTCTACTTCTAAGTCATGAGCTCTTTACACAATGATGCAGCTGCCCAAGCATCAGTGACTTTGTCATAAAGAAACTGGAGCAATAGGAAAGGAACTTCATCACCTGGGGAGGAGCTTTAAGAGAGGATCCTGTGTCACTGAGGAACCAGCCAGTTTTGCCTGTAGAAACAGTTGCTAGAGTAGTAGGCACTGAGGACAGATGGAGCCCACAGCAATGGATTTCTATGCCAAAGCAGAGGCATCTTTCATTGGACTTTTTATTATAAATTCCTTCCTGGCGCCAGGATTGGTTTAAAGTTGGGAGTGGGAGGGGTGATAAGCCAGGCCATAGGGATTTAATAATGCTCAGTTACTATGTTTAGAGAGCTAGGTTTAGAAAGCATAGAGCAAACGATATCATTTTATCCTTTATCTAGTTTCTTTTGAAAAAAGTATGTTTTGAATACTTTCCTCCAAGTATTTGGGTACAGATTTAATAGAATAAGTGCCTTTATCAAATCAACATGCACTATTTCCCTGTAAGAACTAAAAGCATCATCAAACCTCAGAGTTGAAAAGGATACTTTGCTAACTAAACATTTGCAACCACAAGTGAACAAAACATATTATGCTTCATGTAGACCAACTGTAATTATGCAAAATAAAATGTTTAACTTACAATTGCCATTCGTTTGAGATGGTTTTATTTTTCTGTACTTTTGTGGGATGTTCCTTGGTTACATTTTATATACATACATAGATATATATAAAATTGATTTCAGGGAGGAAGGGAGAGGAAGAGAGAGAGAGATAGAAACATCAATGATGAGAGAGAATCATTGATCAGTTGCCTCCTGTATGCCACAACTGGGGAATGAGCCCAAAACCAGGGCGTATATACTGACTGGGAACTGAACCCCTGGCCAAGAATTGAACTGTGATCTCCTGGTTCATAGGTTGATGCTCAACCACTCAGCCACATCAGCCCAGCCCCTAGATACATTTTAATCTATAAATATAGCTTAGCTTAGTGGTTAAGAGCACAAGATATGTTATTTACATTACTACTTGGTTTTAAATCTTGGTTTTATCAATTAATGATGTCCTAGAATAAGTTTAAACCTCTTGTGCCTCCATTTTCTCTGTTTTCTGAGGCACAATGGCAATATCAATTTTATATGGGGGTGCAGAGAATTTTATTTGGTTCTTTAGAAAAAATTCATTTGTGAATCAGCATTTTAAGTGTTAGAAATTCTTGATCAATCCTTTTACTTAAAGATACAGGATAAACCATTTTATAGGGCTTTTAACTACCTACTAATGTAATTTGTTATGCATTGTTTACCAGTTAATCCCCAAATTACTCTTAACTTTGAAGTTTTCTTTCAATAAAGAAAGACGCTTTGACCTCACATGTCCAGTATGCTATTTTTTAAAAGGGGAGAGATGCAAATTATAAGTGGATATACTATTTCTCTACTTAGCCTGATAGTTTTTATTTGTATTTATTATGGTTTTAAAAGAATTGAAAGCAAAATGTATAAAGCTTTCAAAATGGATTCTTGTGTTTTATACTGTCTTCATTCCTGAAAAGAAATTTACATGCTTTTGTGAGTTTAAAATTTTGCCACAGTTTTCAAAAAATAATTTAAGCCAATATCCTAAAGTTTTATAACATAAATCACTGTTCTCAAAATTATCTCCATTCCTAGAAAGACTATTTCATGTTCCTATAAATGAGTTTAAGGTTATTACTTTAAAATCTAGAAGGAATTAATAAGTGGGTTGAGGGTGGCCATGAGTGATGCTACGAAAGGAGTTGTGTGTCTTGCTTCCACCATCACATGCGAGGTACTGTCACATCTTCCCCTCTGCATCCGGTGATACCACAGAGTCCAAGGGAGAAAGGCTTTTGCCCTTTTAAACTAAACCTGATGAGCTAGTGGGTTTCTATCCAAGGCTAGGAGAAAGCATTTTGAGTATCAGTGTTTCTCAAAAAGACTTTTTCTTTTTTTCACAATATTTACAAAGTTGACAAGCATGACAATATCAGGAAGTCATAATTCTGGTCAGAGCATTCATTCTTTTTTTTTTTTTTAATGACTGGATTACAGACTACTGTGCCTCTTTCCTCATGCTGCATAATAATATTTCTGGTGCATTGTTAAATCATAGAAATAAAATAAATTCTAAAATAAAGAAATTACATGGTAATATGACTTGATAGCTAATGGTTAGGTATCTACAGTAACACTGGTAAAAATCAGATCTTGATAACAAGTAATCCTATCTAATAAAGATGGAATATGCTAATTGACTGTCACATCTTCACAAAGATGGTGGTGCCCACAGCCAATAAGGAGGGAATATGCTAATTGACTGCCATGCCCTCAAAGATGGCGGCACCCATAGCCATAAGATGGTGGTGCCCAGTCCCCTCAGCCCCGCTGGAGTGGCAGGCACGTGGCACGGCTGGGCCTGCTCCCAAGCAGGTCGGCTGCTCCACGCGCCTGCCTCCCAAGTCATCCAATCCCCTCAGCCCCCCAGCCACTCAGGACCAGCCCAAGGCACAAGCAAGCCTTGGATGTCAGCTGCCCAGCTACCCAGGGCTGCCCGAGGCTCAGGTAACCAGGCTGGCTGAGGCCTGCACTGCCTGTAGTGGCAGCAGCAGAGGTGTGATGGGGAAGTTGCCTTCTCCTGATCGCTGGGTTGCCCTGAGGGCTCCCAGACTGTGAGAGGGTCAGGTTGGGCTAAGGGATCCCCCCACTCCAGTACATTGATTTTCATGCACCAGGCCTCTAGTTCTAAAATAATTTCCCAAGATCAAGTGTATTTGATTCTATGTACACACTGTGCAATAGTACTGTTAATAAAGGTGATAAGGAGAGTGATGGTGTTGGTTCTTTTATTAATGATATATGGTGTTTGTATAACACTTAAGAGTTAGGCTAATTATTTTAACATGTGCCATCCAATTATCTAAACAATTATAGAAGAATGTGTTTAGTTTTTATTTAGAAAACTAGAGGCTCAATCCATGAAATTCATGCATGGGTAGGGCACCTAGTCCTGGTCAGTGATCAGGGCCAATCTGGGGGGTGACAGGCGGGGCGATAGTGGGGCTCCTGCTGGCACCCACCTTGGCTGACCTAGGGCCTGTGGGCTGGGGGCAGCTCCTGCATTGAGCATCTTCTCCCTGGTAGTCAGTGCATGTCATAGCAACTGGTCATTCCACTGGTCATTCCACCGTTCAGTCAACTTGCATATTAGGCTTTTATTATATAGGATAATAAATTATTGCTCAGAGAACATTAGTTATGTGCCTTATTCATACAGGACAATTTTGTCTCCATAAGGCTTCCATTTACTATTTAGGCCTATTATTCATAGTATGCTTAACACTTGATTGTAGAAGACTATTGTAATTTGATTAGATAAGTACTTCCTCAGCACTTTTTTATTCTCCCTTTCACATGAAAAGTTCTTAGTTACTTTGAAAAACTGGCCTGCATTATGTGACACTAATTTCTCTTCATAAATTACACAATTAACTTAGAAAATCTTTCATTTTTTTTTCACTAAGGCCACTAATGTTACAGAGGAGATGAGGAGACCTCAGTTCTTATCTTCTTGAAGGAAAGATTTCAGTCAGGAGACAAAGTGTAGAAAAGCAAGCAAGAATTTATTGACAGCAGCAAAAACATACTTAGAGCAATGAAACAAGGAAAGGCATAGAGGAAGCAAAAGAAGAGCCATCTTAGGCTGATTTGACTCCCTGAGAAGTCAGAGAAGAGGGAGAAAAGGGGGCCATGGAAACAGGTTCAGGGGATTAGCCCAGGATAGGTTGCTGCTGCCCATTGCTCCCCTGGTTGCATGTGGGAGAAAAAGAGACGGAAGTGAATGGGATGGGTGTGCTCCCTGCAGGGAGAACACACTGCGACCTTTGTTTTCAGGGGACTTAAAGGCTGGGCATTTAGGGAAGTTTAATGGATCAATAGAATATTCATCTGCTTTATGCTGATGTACAAAAATGAGATTTAATTTCTTAATTTGTCTGTCCTTGAGCGTAGTTGGTTAATGGCACTTAATTGGACTTCTGTTATCTGTCTTCCTAAGTAGGATGATTTAAGCTATTCACTCTTTGACTGGGGAAGAAAAGTGCAAACCCTTACTCTTACGTGTCCTTGGTTTAGGGAAGATAGGATTTACTAGGTGGCTGCAAACTGCTGTTTAACTACCTGTCTCAGTTTCCCTATTCTACTTGTCCTGCACTTTTTCTAGCTTTTTGTTATTCTATAACACTAACATTATAAATATCCTGTTGAGTGAATTGATTTATTTATAGGAAACCCAGGGATTGACTTAGCTGATTTGGTTCAGTGGGTAGAGCATCAGCTTGCAGACTGAAGGGTCCTAGATCAAGGGCACATAGCTCAGTTGTAGGCTTCCAGCCCTGGTCGGGGGCATACCGGAGGCAACCAATTAATGTGTCTCTCTCACATCGGTGTTTCTCTCTGTCTCTCCCTCTCCCTTTCACTCTCTCTAAAAAAATCAATGGAAAAAATATCCTTGAGTGAGGATTAAAAAAAGAAACTCAGGGATAACCCTTATATCAATGGGAAGAATGTATTCCTCAGAGATGTTATCTATCACATTCACAACTGAGTTTCCAAAATCTCAGTAATCAATAATATAATTACAAAAGTGCCACATAATAAGACAATTAATTTTGTCAATTATAAAAAAAATATTTGGGTTAATTTCCAACTTTCACTTGTCAAGGTTAAGTATATAACTAATTTTTATGAATGTTTTTGCTAATAATTACCACATTTAGGCATTTTTTCCTTTTACATTCCAAAATTGTATAACTTCTTGGTTTCTAAATCCAATATGATAAATAATATGGCAACAATAATAGTGGATTATGAGTGTCATATTTTGTCCAGGTGTAGAATCTGAATTTTCTGTTATTGAATTTTAGTTCTGCACTTTTGTATAGATCTTTGCCTTCTGGGGGATATTGATTACCTCAGATATACCCCATAACTGTGTATATCCATCTTTATAATTAGAAAAAATTCTCTTTTTTTTCCTTAATAGACAGAAAACTAATTTTCATGACATATTTCCATTCAGTCTCACTAATGAATAACTTCCTGTAAACATTACATTTGAATTTCAAAAGCAATGAATAATGGTCTTTATGTGGATTGTTAATCTATATATATAAAAGCCAAGCTTCCAAAATGATGGAACAACGGGAACAATGGGAATGACCAGAATGACCAGTCACTATGATGTGCACTGTGGCAGCCAACCAGCCTGACTGGGGCCTGGATCGGCCCCCCTCATCCTCCTGTGCCCCCCCAGCCAGCCCCACCCACACTTGGCTCACCCTGATCAGGTGCAGGGCCAACTGACCTCCCACAACCCCCCAGACGGCCAACTGCCCATGGACCCTGCCCCCAGCCAGCCCCACCCCTATCGGCCCTGGGCTGGCCGAACCCCACCTGTGCATGATTTTATGTACCAGGCCTCTAGTCTCTACATATAAGACAATTTTTCAAAAAAAAAAAATCACAAACCAGAACATTAAAATAAACATTGTAGTTGTTTGATATAAAAACAATTTAATATTTACTTACAAAATGTATGTCTCTGAATAATAATTATAAGAGATATGTCTTTTTTGGATATATTTCTTTATTGATTTCAGACAGGAAGGGAGAGGGAGAGATAGATAGAAACATCAATGATGAGAGAGAATCATTGATAGGCTGCCTCCTGCAAGCCCCCTACTGGGGATCGAGCCCTCAACATAGGTGTGTACCCTTGGCTGGAATCAAACCCAGGACCCTTCAGTCCACAAGCTGACACTCTATTCACTGAGCCAAACCAGTTAGAACTATAAGAGATATATTTTGACAGATTATACTAGTACTAGAGGCCCAGTGCACGAATGCCTGCACAGGTGAGGTCTGGCCAGCCAGCCCCATGGGGGCCATCAGGGCCTGGCAGGTAGAGGGGGTGGCCCATGGGAGGTGGGCCAGCCTGCCCCTGATAGAAGGGGTGATCAGGGCCAGGGCCGGCTGGGGGAAGGGGCTGCAGACGGTTGCGGGGGGGGGGGAGATTGGGGACCCCATTGGTCCAGTTGGCTGCCACAGTGTATGTCATAGTGACTGATTGTTCCAGTTGTTCTGCCTTTCCAGTCACTTGGCATATATATATATATATATATATATATATATATATATATATATACTCCCTTTATCTTAGTAAATATTAGGGTGGTAAATAATATTCTGGCAAATGGCTAAGCTCAATGTATATTCAGGGGTACAT
This sequence comes from Corynorhinus townsendii, assembly GCA_026230045.1. Classification (NCBI taxonomy): domain Eukaryota; kingdom Metazoa; phylum Chordata; class Mammalia; order Chiroptera; family Vespertilionidae; genus Corynorhinus; species Corynorhinus townsendii. Next base: position 134,154,120 of record JAPDVU010000002.1, on the reverse strand, counting down.
CATACTTCTGTTCAAGGCTCCCTGTTTTGTTTACTTTAACACAGAATAATTCAATTCTTTCTAAATGTAAAATTCCAGGAATTAGACTAATGGGCATCTGTTATTTGCTTTACCTCAAAACAAAGGTTTTAAACATTATTTTTTTTATTTTTAAGCTTTAGAATTGAGACTGTCAACTGACAGTACTTGAGAATAACTTTAATTCTGGATAGAGTTTGAATTTATTTAAAAAGCATCACAATTAGACTCATAGTCCTCTGGGCCCTCTCTGCAAGGGACATTACCAGGTAGTTACTCTTCCCTCTCCTTTTGACCTTGCTGCCTTCTATTCATTTTTCAAATGAGTGTCTCATTAAATCCCTATTTTGATTCTAATAACACTGTATTTCTCTCATTTGTAATGTCTACCGTTGGTGCAATTTACCTTTATTTGTAATTAAATTTGTTAATATTTCTCTACCCTCACTACACTGGAAACTCCATGATGGAATGGACTATATCTGTTTTGTTGTTGTTGTTGTTTGTTTCTGTTTTACTATTTTATCCTGACCACTAGCACACTGATGCTAGAATTATAAATCTATAATAATAAAAGGGTAATATGCTAACTAGACCGGACATCCTTCTGGATGAAGCAGGTGCCAGAGTGAAGCCGGGGCCAGCAGCTGGGGAAGGAAGGCCTACTCTTGCATGAATTTTTGTGCATCGTGCCTCTAGTATGTAAATAAAAAAGGTTGGTACATGGATCAATTATTTGATGGAAAGAATCTAGCCCTGTCCACTCTTTAGCCATAATATTCACATCCTTTCTATGTACAAGTACAATTATCTTTTCTGTATAATACCCTCACCTTCACTCACCTCATTCTGTTATGGCATCAGAATCAAATCAACCAGGATCTCATAATCTACTAAATCAGAACCAGATCTGAATTAAGTTTCTTGGATGTAGCTACTCAAGTATAGCTCCTCTTGATCTAGAGACCAGTGAACAAAAAGGTCTGGTTATCTTCATCTTGCCTCCAACTCTCTCTCTCTCTCTCTCTCTCTCTCTCACACACACACACACACCTTGAAGGGTAACCATTATAGACATTCTCTTCAAAATGGGAGGAAAAGTGACTCATATCAATAATTGTTCCATAGCAATTTTGAAATCCAGCTGGGCTCATGCTTTTTGTGTTTTTTAAACATATTTATTGTTGAGAGTATTACAGATGTTTCCCCATTTCCCCTCTTCACCCAGTTCCTTCCTCACCCAGGCCTTCACCACCATGTTGTCTGTGTCCATAGGTAATGCATATATGTATATACATTTTTTGGTTAATCTCTTCCTGCTTCCCACCCCTTTTCCCTCAGAGATTTATCAGTCTGTTCCATGTTTCCATGCCTCTGTTTCTATTTTATTCATCTGTTTATTTTGTTCATTAGATTCCTTGCTCGTTTATTTTGATTTTTAGTTTCAATTGTTGATAGATATGTATTTATTGTTCTTATTTTTTATCTTTTTCATCATCTTCTTCTTCTTCTTAGAGAATACCATTCAACATTTCATGTAATACTGATTTGGTGATGAGCTTCTTTAGCTTTTTTAATGTCTGTGAAGTTCTTTATCTGACCTTCAATTCTAAATAATAGCTTTGCTGAGTAGAGTAATCTTGGGTGCAGGTCCTTGCTATTCACCACTTTGTATATTTCTTGCCAGTCCCTTCTAGCCTGCAACATTTTTGTTGAGAAATCAGCTGACAGTAAAATGGGTGCCCCCTTATAGTTAATTAATTGCTTTTCTATTGCTGCTTTTAAGATTCTCTCGTTGTCTTTAACCTTTGGCATTTTAATTATGATGTGTCTTGGTGTGGGCCTCCATGGGTTTCTCTTGTTTGGGACCCTCTGTGTTTCCTAGATTTATAAGTATTTTCTTTCACCAGGTAAAGGGAGTTTTCAGTCATTGTTTCTTCATATAGGTTTTCAAAATTTTACTCTCTTTTCTCCTTCTGGCACCTCCATAATGCTCAGGTTGGTACACTTGAAGTTGTCCCAGAGGCTCCTTATATTACCTTGATATTTTTTGGATTCTCTTTTCTTTTTGTTCTTCTGATTGGGTGTCTTTTTGCTTCTTTATATTCCAAGTCAATGGTTTGAGTCTCAGAATGCTCTATTCTGCTGTTGAATCCCTGTAAATTATTATTTATTTCAGTTAGTATATGCTTAATTTCTGTCTGGTCCTTTCTCATGTTTTTGAAATTTTCACTAAGTCCCTTGAATCTCTCCTTAAGATCCGTGGACATCTTTATAGCCATTGTTTTGCACTATGTAAATTTGTTTGCTTCCATTTCATTTAATTTAGTTTTATTTTTTGTTTTTGGTTTTGTTTTGTTTATTTTTTCTGGAGATTTCATCTGTTCTTTCATTTGTGACATGTTTCTTTGTCTCTGCATTTTGGCTGCTTCCCTGTGTTTGTTTCTATGTATTAGATAGAGCTTCTATGGTATGTCTCCTGGAATTGGTAGAGTGGCCTTGTATAGTAGGTGTTCTGTAGGGCCCAGTGATTCAACCTCTCTGGTCACCTGAGCTGGGCACTCTAGGTGCACCCCTGTGTGCACAATCTTCTTGTAGTTAGAACTTGACTGCTGTTGGCATCACTATGGGAATTGACCTCCAGGCCAATTGGCTGTGAGGACCAGCTCCAACTATAGTGGAAGAGCTGCTGTGCAGGAGAGACCTGTATGGAGCAGGACTTGCTTCAGTAGGACTTTGGTGCTTACTGAGTCTACCCCTTGAATGTGTCGCTTGTGAATGTATAAAGTTGTAATCTTCTATAGTATGAAGCTTTCCACCAGGTTCACTCACTCTGAAACTTCCCACAAGGTGCAAAGTAAGTCTTTGCCCGGACCCACCTGGCAGGAGCTATAAAATGATCTGCAGATGGCTGCTACTTGTGTTGGGCTTGGAAGTACACAGGTTAGGCCAAACTGTGAAGCAAGGCAGGCTCTGCTAGTGCTGGGTCTTGGGCCTCTTATTGATATGTATGGGGCAGGCTGTCACCAGCCACTTTTTGTTTTAGAGATTTTAGGAAAGTCTGAAGCCTGAACCAGGATAGGCCATTCATATGGAAAAGCCACTGCAAACAGCTTGGGTAGAGCTGCAAATTGGATGGGGCATGATCTCAGGGAATCACAAAGGTGGAGCAAATAGTGTGAGCCAGGCTGATGGAAACTCAGATATGGCTGCCAGTCAGCTCTGTGATGGGAGGGGGAGGGAACAGGAATTGTCAGTAAAATGAACAACGACCATGTGAGCACCCCTGTCTGGGAGACAGCTGCCCCCAAGTTCTTGCTCTGATACCAGACAGTCCAGTTCTTTCCTGCATATCCCTGGATACCTCCTAACACACTGCCCTAGCACTGGAGCTCAGTGTAAGTTTGTGTGCCAGCAGTCCCTGTGCCACTCATCCACAATCTCCTCTGAATTTTATAGCCTGACATTACAGGGACTTCTCTTCCAAGCTCTGGAACCATGGACTGGAGGCTGGTATGGGTCTGGGACATCTTGATTCTCACAGAAGGCCTTCACAGCTGAAATATCCCTCTTGATTAAAAACATGCCAAACATAGTTGTCAGACCATGCTTGAACTCCTCCTACCAGTCTCAATGTGGTTTATTCTTTACTTCTCTACTTGTAAGACTTCTGTTCAGCTAGATTTCAGGCTGTCCTGAATTATGGTTATTCTGTATTTTAGTTGTAATTTTGATGTGGTTGTGGGAGGCAGTGTGTACCAGCATTTACCTATTCTGCCATCTTCCAGCTCGGCTCATATTGCTGTCAGATCCTGTATTTCAGGGGCAGGGAATATTTCTTGATTAGAGTTAACTTATTTTCTTGTAAGTAGTTTTCCACACCATTGTTCTCTTCTGCTCTTAGTTCTTCCCCACTTCTAAGCTCTGGGTTGTCTGAATATCTTTTTTGTTTAATAAGAAATCGCCCATGTTTGCAATAAAATAGCCTTCTCACCTTGCTTCCTGTCCACAGAAAGTTTGGGGCCCAGAAGCTACTTTTATTTTGAAGTGCTTCTCTTCAATGTTTTTACTATGCTTATAAAAGTCTCTTAATATGTTTTGTGCCAGATTGAGTATGTCCACACTGCTGGACTCTTATATAAGTAAGCCATATCAACCTTTCTTTTTTATGTAGTCATGATCTACTTTGGATGGCTCATCAGAATGCTGAGGAACAATTTCCTTAAGATTCTTAGCCTTTGTATGGTGAGGAGTCTGCTAGGTACTGATGTATATTATTTTCAGGTCTTAACAAATGGTTTTATAGTCAGACCCTTGATTCTTTATTCTGAAGACATTTTTTTTTTTTTTTACCAAGAGAATATTTGGCTGGTTGTAGAGACAAAAGGTGAAAATAGTTTTATTTATCAACCTAACAAGTCTTGACCCTCCATATTTCCAAACTGCATAGTCATTTTGGGGGCTCCTATCTCCCTGGAAGTGTTATAGGCAGTTAGACAGACATGAGAAGAACAAGAACAATGGGCTTGTTACAGAAGATCACTAGGGTGGAAAGCCCCTAGTACCTAGCAAGGGACAATCAATTGTAGGGTGGGACCTTGCCCCAGCATGACTTTTTCTTCACTAATATATTGCTGGTCTTGTGGTTTGGACCCCCTGACCTTTCCCCTCTAGAGATAACATCTTTGCCTCAGTATATTTCAGCCCCAGTCCGAGATAAGCAATAAAACCAGCCATGGCCTTTCCCTTTCCCTTCTTCTTCCCCCTCTCCATTCCAGGCATGTTCCATTAGCTTCCTCACTCTTAAGCTCCAAGGCCCTTCCTTCACCTCTATAACTTGTTTCACAGACCCATTTCTTCTAGGAATTACTTCTTCCACCTCTGTGATTTTACCAAATAAATGTTCTCTTACATTTTGGATCTTGGTTCTGATTTTTTTCCTAGCCAGAACCCAAGTACCAAAGTTGCTGAACCCAGGTCTGAAGTCTGACTCCATGGTCACCACCTAAAATGGAAGTGTTTTGTTATACAAAGCTAGAAGCACCAACTGATAAGTTAACTATTCTGTCTAAAGTTCTCCAGATCTGCAAGTTTTTATGCATATTTTTTACCATAATTACTATAAGTGATGATTTTGCAAATTGTTCAATGTCCATGTGCTATCAATTTTCTCACTGCTTTCCCCTCTACAAACAGTTTCCTTTTTACTTTTTCAGCCTTCACCCAGAATCCCATCTCCTACAAATGCCAATGCCACAGGTTTTAGATTTTTGCAATGTAGTATATTTTTTTGGTACCAAGTTTTTAAATCAGTTATGTATTGCTAAATTTTTATATTTTAATTTTGTATATAAAATTTTACATATAAACTAGAGGCCCAGTGCATGAAATTCATGCATGGAAGTGTGTGTCCCTCAGCCCAGCCTGCACCCTTTCCAATCTGGGACTCCTTGAGAGATGTCTAAATGCTCATTTAGTGGGATTGGGCCTAAATGGGCAGTCGGACATCCCTCTCACAATCCAGGACTGCTGGCTCCCAACTGCTCGCCTGTCTGCCTTCCTGATTGCCCTAACCACTTCTGCTTGCCAGTCTGCTCACCCCCTTACCACTCCCCTGCCAGCATGATTGATGCCTAACTGCTCCCCTGCCAGCCTGATTGCCCTTAACTGCCCTCTTTTGCAAGCCTGGTCACCCCTAACTGCCCTCTCTTGCAGAGCTGGTTCCTCCCAACTGCCCTCCCCTGCTGGCCATCTTGTGGCAGCCATCTTGTGTCCACATGGGGGCAGCCATCTTTGAGCACATAGGGCAGCCATCTTGTGTGTTGGAGTGATGGTCAATTTGCATATTACTCTTTTATTATTAGATAGGATTTTTATATATACCATTATATTTGCTCAAAATTCTGTGGGGGTAACAATTTGTGATAGAATTATTGGACAGTTCTTCTGTTAGCCTTGCCTGGGATAACTCATATGGTTGCATTCATCTTGCAGGTCAACTGGGAATGGATAGTCTATGATAGCTTCACTCATGTGTCTGTCAATTGGTACTTGTCTCTCTCTCCCCATGTGCTATATTATCCTCAGAGAGCCTGATTTATACATCTTCACATGGTGATATCAGTGTTCCAAGAGGGCAAGAGCAGAATATGCAAGAACTCTGGAGTCCTTCACTCAGAAGCTGTACAATGTCACTTCTGCTAGTCTGTTGGGTAAAGTAAGCCTCCGGCTCCCTGTGATTCAAGAATAGGGAAATGAAATGTCTGTGTTGATAAGAGGAGCAGGAAAATCAAACTGCAAAGGGGTATGTGCACAGGTTTGGGAAGGATTTTTGCATCCATATAGGGTTCTGTCAGGAAAGCAGAGACATTTAGAATGACATGGGATATGTAATTTATGATAGGAATTACACTGTGCACAAATGTGTAAGAGCTGGGGAAGTGATGATCTGAAACAGACAGCTGGAGGAGTACCATAGGAAAATTCACTCTTCAATCACCCTGAAATGTGGGCTCAGTGACAAGTCAGGGCATATCAGAGAACCTGAGGGGCAAGTACAGCTAACCACTGAAGTGGAATAGCAATGGGAACTTTTGGAAGCACCTATAGAAATGTGGCCTCTTGGGTCAAATATATGGTCATGAGTGGGAAACAGCTGTTGGTCAACAGGGTCAGAAGAGCTACCCTCATTGCAGAGAAAAATGAGGACAAACTATATCCTGCTGAGCACCTTTGTATTTCATTATCACTATAACCGGCCATAAAAAAACTTTCAAAAAGTAATGGGTATTGTTCTGGGGCCTGCTCGGCCCCCTTATCCTCACCCTGCCCAGTGATCACTGCTGCCCTCCACTGCAAGGGGTGAACTGGTGGCTTATCCAAGTGGACTGACTTTCCTGATTCTAGCTGAGCTTTGGTACATGTGTCCAGCAGTTGGCAGAGTGAGAACCGTAGCTATGGGCATGTGTGTGAAAGGTGAATCACCGTGTAGAATCCCTGGGGGCCTGGGTGAGTTTTCACTAAACCAGAGGGTTTTCTACATCTGGTGAAGTGCAACATTAAATGGCAAAGTAAAAATGACAACAGATTGTGAGAGGAAGGAAATGTTTTATATTTTAGTACTGTTAATGGTACTGCCCTCTTTGAACAAGAGATCTATTATGGGCTGAATTATATTCTCCAACATTTATGTTGAAGCCCTGACACCTACTATCTGAGATTGTAACTGTATTTGGAGACAACATGTTTAAAAAGGTGATTAAGTTAAAAGTGTTGTTAGGTTGGGCCCTAATCCAATAGGACTTGTGTCTTTATAAGAAGAGGAACTTTGACACACAGAGACATCAGGGATGCACAGATATAGAGGAAAGACTGTGAGGATACAGCAGAAAGGAAGCCAATGCTGCTGGCACTTTGATCTTGAAATTCCAGTAACCAGAATTATGAGAAAACAAATTCCTATTGTTTAAGTCGCCAGCCTGTTGTACATTGTTATAGCCTTAATGAATAAATACGGGGCCCCACATTTTCATTTTGCATTATGCACTGATCCTTGAATGTTATGTAGCTGGTTCTGATTTTTTAAAATGGATAAGTTGACTCTGCTTTGGATAATTTTAACCTAAAATTATATAGGGAAGGAGACTGTAAAAAACATTACTCCCGGTTTATTCAAGTTGACAACCCAGCACAGGAAAGCATAAATATTCCTAGAAAAGCAAATGCACACTATTCTATGCCCTAGCAATATTTGTGGAATGCCAATTGTATACTTAATACTTCCCTGGACACAGAGGCATGCACACAAGCAGACATATGTGCCCTGGTTCTGCTGAAATGAATTGCTGCTTACTGATGCCTGTTCATGGTGTAGAGTTTGGCAGACAACCTGAACACTGTCATAAGTGTTTTTAATTAAAATTGAATTTTGACATTTCCAATTTTGGTCTTACTAAACAAATGGAAGAAAATTTCTGTGCTCTAAAACCATGATTCTTCCAAACATATACAGGAGTTGACAAATGTGCTCCTTATCAGGAGGTTATGAAGCCAGAATGTATGAAGCATCTATGACATACCAGCTAATAATACATATTCATCCTGTCTTTATTTTATTGTTAACCTTTGCTTCAGTGCACTCGCACCAAGATTGTATGTTCTTAGTGTGTTTATAGCTGTGTTTAAACAATTTTTTAATTTCAGTTGTTGCTGGAAGCACTGTATTGGAAATTAGACATTTTTAGTACTTCATTTATTATTGATTTATTCCTCTGTCTTGTATATAGATACCGTGTCACTGCAGTATGGACTCCTAGTTCTGGATGTAAATGCCAATGTTTGGAGGATGCTTGTTGGCATAGTAAAGTCCTGGAATTGGCCATGCCAGCATTAGTGCCTGGTGGCCTTTGGCTTTCTGTTTTTCAGTACATGGGATAAGACAGAAGAGTAATACTCTGATTTCTTGATTGAAATTTCTGAAAATAGTTAATTCAAATAGACCACAGGCTTCAAGTTCCCATGGGAACAGCATAGCTTTGATATTTATTTAAGTGATGCTTTTGCAGCCTTCCAGAAAATGCCTAAGTCTTCTTCTAAGTTATGCAAATAATAGGAAAACAAATAAGCATTTGACTTCTTAAGATACTTACAGATCCTCAAAACATTTTTAAAATTCGTTATCTAAAACTCCCTGGTTTTAAAAACATAATTTTCACAGATCTTTCCCTAATGTACAGGACCAACCAGATAAATGGTTTTATGATATATATTTTAAATATTAAATATTGAACAAAGTTGATTATCCCAGAGTATTCTGATTCCCCAGACAATTCAATAGGCCTTACTTTTTTCACCATACCATAGGATTTAAAAGGAATTGCATCCTAAAGTCTTGATAATGGATATTAGTATTGAAATCAAGTCCTTACTGAAGCTAAAACACAAGATATTTCTGTTATGGAAGCAGAAAACATTAAAAAGCTTCTGTAAAGGAAATGCTGATCTTCATTTTCATTTTCATACTGTTTAAAAATCCAGCACAAATAAATGTGGCCATATCAAGTGGTGGTGCATCACGTATTTACATTTAACCACAATTTGTGAGTCACTATTTCAGATTGGCCTACTGATAAGCATTGTGATATGAAGCGATTCTGCGCCTTGTTTTCCTTTATGTCGTGAACCATGATTTCATGTAGACACTGCCCTCTGGGTTTAGCATTTAGTATAACTGACTGTCTAACTTATTCATTTGTTTATTAAATCAAACTTTTCAAAGAAAGTCTTAACTTTATAGGGGGGATACATTTTCCCTCAAGATTGTGAGTTTAGAAGCTCTTAACAATGAGCTCCCCTGGGTGTATAAATTCTGAGAGAAAATCCATAATAATTTGGAACACTGTAAAGCATTATAATTTTTTAAAAATATATATTTTATTGATTTTTTACAGAGAGGAAGGGAAAGGGATAGAGAGTTAGAAACATCAATGTGAGAGAAACATCCCCCTACTGGGGATGTGCCCACAACCAAGATACATGCCCTTGACTGGAATCGAACCTGGGACCCTTCAGTCCGCAGGCTGACGCTCTATCCTCTGAGCCAAATCAGTTAGGGCAGCATTATAATTTTTAAAGCAGAGAGAATAGTTAGCTTTTTCTTCTTATTTTCTTTTTAAGAAGTATATAATTGAGGATATTAACAATAAAGAACATTGAATTCTTTTAAATATTTATTTAATAGTCACAGATGGGAGACAGCTAGAATTTCTCTGGTCACCTGCCACTATCCTCTTCTCCAATTCTGTTATAATTCTCAAACTATTCCTTCAGAGTCTACCTCAATATCCATTTTCTCAGCACATAGCCCTAAGCATTCCCGGCTACACTGCCTCTTATCCTCTCCAAACATACAAAACTTGCCAATTAGGCCATCAACAATTGGTATGTGGCATGTCTGCTCTCCCCAGGGAAAAAAAGAACAGGGACAGAGTCCACAGCATTTCTGCTTTGTTGTTCTCAGTGTCTAAAATAGTGTTGATTGAACCATAGGTGATGAATGAAAGAATCTCCAAAATATCCAAACAGACTTTATTTGGCAGGAGCAAGAACTGTCCCTGAGCACAGTTTTGAGGTTAGATATAACTTCCTGCTTACTGGTATTAGTTTCCAGGTGGCATGGTTTGCAGGATGGAAAAACTGTCACAGCTGAATCACTGAGGGCTTTATGCTTGCTCAAGGGACTTGAGGATTCAAAAGGAAGTAAGAACCTATGTTGGAGACAAAGGTAGACATTACTGACAGTAGTAATATAAGCAAATGATACTTGTTATTTGTTAATCCTGTACAATTAACTCTGACATGGGGAAAATATGGTTTGCAGGACTATAATGTAATCACAACATATCCCAGGAAATCATGTAGGATTTAGCAGCAGGTGTGAAATTAACCAATGCTATTTTCACAAATGCTATAATTAACCCAGATTTCCAGGTAGTGGTCTTTAAGGTTCTGTAGAATTCTCTGTAGTCATTTATCTTTATACATTTTCTCCTAAACTGACGGGTGTGCCCTCAAACAGGTTTTCTCCATGAGTTTTGACCTGCTCGTAATTCTAAGCAAAGAGGTAAAATGTCAGAACCATGTTTTTTCATCTACAGTTATTCCTCTTTTCTTCCCTGTGTTTTTTTAAATGTGTGTTGCAGGTTTCTGTTAATGTTTAATTTTGCTTCCAGTAAAAACATTCTCTGTATCTGGCTTTGTTGTATTTGCCACTTAAGAATGCAGAATTTATTATTATGTGCTTAAAGCAATCATTTAACACTGACATTTTAAGAATGACAATAATCCAAGTAATTGTCACCCATTTAGTTAACTGAAAATATCATTATTTCCTGAGACAACTAATTATAATTCAGTATTACTATATTTTAATTGTAGATATGTTTGTTTTGGTGTTTATTTTGATTTAAGCTGTCTTCAAGGACATCCCGAGTCTCAAATTTGGCAATCTGCCCTTATTCTCCCTCTGCTGCTTTCTGAAAATAAACAAAAACACCGCAGTAACAATATTGAAAGAAAACAAGAGGGTTTTTATTTTCATAAGCTTTGTTCATGACTTCAGGATGTTGGATAATGTGTTGTTTTTAAAACAATCTGATGAGCTGCTATATAAATGGGGATAAATTCCCAAACGTACTCAAAGATACTAGAAAATGAGTTCCGATATCTCAGGTACTATTCTTCTGTGTAGATCTTCATCATGGGAGAAATGGGGTCTTGCCCTTTTGACTTCATTGACTTGGGTTCAAGTGCCCAGTATGGCTTTTACCCACTTGGTCTTCTATTATGATTTGCTTTACGTTGGCATTATTGCACGGGCCCCTCATTTTGAAAATCCCCTAAATTCAGGGCATTTATGATTTCCTAATTTACTATTTCATGTTTCCATTCAGAGCTAATTAGAGAGCAGTCAAGTATTTCATTCACTTTTATCACTTTTAATACACTATAGTCCAAGCTTACCTATTGAGTGTTGTTGTTGTTTTTTTACCAAGTTGGACCTAATAATTAATGTCATAATTGTAAGGAATAGCACTACAGGAAATGTTACATTCCACATAATAACATATTTTAATGCTGTTTCTTTTCTAAGCTTATTGTGTGTACATGTCTGTGATTGTATCCAGGGAGATACAATTCTAGAGCTGTGAATTGTTTTGGAACACACACACACACACACACACACACACACACACACACATACAAACACATGCTTGGCTGGGAAAACATTGTGTGGGAAATCTCATGGCAACCTCTCTAATGACATTTCCTGCTCATGATATGTTCGGTGTAGGCATTTAATAACTATCCTGTCACCTACAAAAATATACATATGTGTAGCAGCAACCACAATGCCAACACCTAAATCAATATATAATTTAATTATTTTCTTTCATCTCTGTTATTCAACTGAAAAAATGGTACTGAATATTTAAAACAAAACTAGCAAAAACTTAGGTTGTTTTGATTTCCTGGCTTTTAATGACTTGGGTGACATCATCAAGGCAAACATAATGATGTGTTCTACATTCTTCTGGTACTTCTTAATTCATTTTAATATTGTTTATTTAATATATTTTTATCTAATATCAATTACTATTCTAGGTTTTACAAATTAAATATACTAAATTATCAGTAAAGGATAATTTAAACTTATAAGTAATTTAAAAAGGAAAAGCCAAATACCAGTGGTGTACACAATGAGGAGTTTATTTTTTTCACATAAAAAAGGAGTAGGTAAGAAGGCAGTTGATGATCTTGATTCATCAGCCTAGTTCTGGAAGAATGCTGGCTCAGCTTCTCTGTGATTCTCTCTCTTTACCCCTCACAATTTCAAGAGCTCCAAATACCAAAGTCACATTCAAAGGCAGGAAGAAGATCCAGTTAGGGGTGAGCTTCCTCCTCCTTTATCTTCTACTAGGGAAATTATTAGCATTCTCATAATTATTTGGTCATCCTTCCCCTTGCTTCTCATTGTTGAGAACTGAGTCAGATAGCCAGCCACTCAGTTGCAAAAGGGAGCTGGAGAAGAGACCATGTAGGTTTTTCTTGCTTCTATAGTTGCATGTGGGCAGGAGAGAGATTGGAAAGTACTTATGGGTAGCCAACTAATCATTCCTTCATGGTCCATGCAAACCTTGCAATTATTTTAATTAGCTCTTTTAGTTGAATTATAGAAAAAAAATTTCCCTTCAATCCTCAAACATGGCAAATGTTGAATTCATATTAAGATTTATATTAAGCTTCTTTGGTCAAAATGACAACATGTTAATATAAATTGGCTCAAATAAAAAATAAAAGTAGCAGTGTATAGTGGTGGAAGATAAAGAATAGAACTGACCTACTGGCCCTAGGGATGATTTGATCCAGGGACTCAATCATTCTGTCTAGAATGCTTTTCCCCATTGTCATAATCTGACATGGAACCATAGCTGATTCCATCTTATTCAGGTCTCATCAAATGCCACCTCCACACAAGTGGCCTTCCATATTCACCCATTACTCACATTCTATATGCTTATCTATCCTAATTTGTTCTTTTCATAGCACAGTTTCTGATTATGATCTTAATTTTTAAAGTAAGCTACATGAACAGATGACTTATATTGCCATGGTACCATAGATGCATTGGAATCCCTCCCTGAGCATAGGGAAGGGGTTCCTTGATTACCAGCCAATGGAAGAGAAAAAAGGCCAAGCATAGTTCAGTGATGATAGGTAAAAGCAGCAAATGGATTGCTGTTGTATTACAACTCACTCAGGAGTGCCCCTGCTAGATGGTAAGCAGGGAAAATTCTCTAGTGGGTAGAGTTCATCCTGGTGCAACTAGTTATCACCTTTTCCTTGAAAGTGACATGACCCACATATATATACTCAAAGTAGAGACAAATGTCCTATCTGATTGGACAGGGTCCTAAAAGGGAAAAAAAGAGAAAATATGAATGAAGAGTTTTGGGGATTTACCTTTGAGTAGATACAATGTGTGAATATTTTTGTATTGCATGATAATACCCATAAGTAGCATCCATCCTGCAAGAGGCACTAAACAAACAAGTAGACCAAACTCAGATGTTTTACATCACCCATTCTCTATTATTGACCTCCTTAGTGCTGGCACAATGGGGTCATGAACCAAACAGACATGTGGAAGATTTGGAAGTTATACATTGGTCTAACTAATTGACCTTCCATTCACCATGACTTAAATAATTGCTGCCAAATGTCCAACCTGCCATCAATAGAAACAAATCTTGCCCTTGACACAGCACCATTCCCCAAGGAAACCAACCAGCTACTGGTGCCATGTCGACTATATAAGACTCTTTCCTCCTTGGAAGACGCAGTATTGGAATCAACACATTTTCCAAATTTTTACTTGTAAAATTATCTATACTAATAATAGAGGGGTATGCAAATTGTCCATTATGCTGTCACATAACCACTGGATCAGCAGGCTGCATCCCCGCCCCCGCGCCTGCCCCAGATAGGAGCCCAAATCCTAGTCTACCTAAAATGTGGCTATGTGCCATCATATCAGTAAGAAAGGGACATCCCACACTTGCCTGGGGCATCTAAGTCACTGGCCTAGAGAATCAGGGTTTCAGATAAGGGGACACAGCATTTCACTGCTATCTTGAGTTTGTGATTTCCAAGGAAACAGTCAGAAGGGATGATAAACCCTTCGCAAATGGCTCAGCCAGTGCCTATCAAAGCAGCAACTTTGTTTAAATCAAGCCTTTCCCCGCAGTGAATGACCCCAACTCTCCTTGGATCAGGCAGGTTCCTGTGGAGTTCAATCGCCATGCAATACAACAGGGGCCCTAGTTTCGTCCCGGCAATCTCATGCACATTACCCTGGGGCAGCGGGGAGGAAAGGGAAAAGGTATCATGCGGGGCAGCTCAGGAGAGCAAGCAGAAGGAAACCATGTCTGGCAGACGACTCCCCTGCCACCCCCTTCAACATGTAAGAAGGATCAAACAAACCAATACAAACACCCCTCCCTTGCCCCAGGAGGGATCCAGGACTGAGGCGCCCAGGCATTGCGTACCTGCTTCCCACCCCCTTCATTCAAATGGACAGTTTAGGGGGTTAAGGGGAGGAGGAGAAGCCTCACAAAAAGGGCATCCCGGGGAAACCGTACCCTGCCCTCCCTCCTCTCATAGCATAGGGCCTGACCCCACCCCCAGCAGATTTGCATATCCCAGACCCTCAGGTACTTCCAGGCCCTGGGCATTCCTGTGTCTTCCCTGCCTCCTAGCCACTGACCCTCACTGTCTCCTACCCCAGAAGCACTCTGTCCTCCCCAACTTTCCATCTTTATAGCCTAAATGCATGGTGAGCATAGTTGCTTCTTCATGGATTTTACTTGATAAGAACCCACGAAATTTGCTTAGCAACTGAGCTGCTCAGACTTCATCAGGGACAATGAATGCTACACCTTACTTGGCTTTGATAGCAATCTTATTTTATTTTTTTAAATAGATTTTTATTGACTTCAGAGAGGAAAGGAGAAGGAGAGAGATATAAAGATCAATAATGAGAGAGAATCATTGATCAGCTGCCTCCTGCAAGCTCCCTACTGGGGATTGAGTCTGCAACCCAGGCATGTGCCCTTGACCAGAATCGAACCCGAGACACTTCAATCCTCAGGCTGAAGCTCTAGCCACTGAACCAAACCAGCTAGGGCAAGCAATCCTATTCTTAAAGACTTGATTTTTGTCATAAACAAGTGGATTTGAATCAAACCAATATACATTTTTTAATGAAATGTCTCTTCATTTCTACTAATGCAATTCTACCTTAAAGCTTATGTTGTATAATCTATACTAATAAAAGAATAATATGCTAATTAGACCAGATGACTTGTGGACATCCATCTGGATGTCCTTCTGGACAAAACCACGGTGGCGGGGGTCAAGGCAGAGGCAGTTAGGGGCAACCAGGCCATCAGGGGAGGGCAGTTAGGGGCAACCAGGCTGGCAGGGAAGGGCAATTAGGGGTGATCAGGACAGCAGGCAGAGGCGGTTAGGAGCTATCAGGTAGGCAGGCAGGTGAGAAGTTAGGAGCCAGCGGTCCTGGATTGTGAGAGGGATATCTGGCTGCCAGTTTAGCAGGATAAGGCCTAAACTGGCAGTTGGACATCCCCTGAGGGTCCTGGATTAGAGAGGGTGCAGACTGGTCTGAGGGACCCCCCACCATACATGAATTTTGTGCACCTGGTCTCTAGTATATATATAATTGCTTTCATTGCCAATTGAATATGGTCAGTTTCACTATATGAGGATTTATAGAATATATATCTATATATATAAAAGGCTAAGCAACCATCCTACTGCCCGACCATCCAACCAGTAGCTATGATGCACAATGACCACCAGGGGGCAGATGCTTAATGCAGGAGCTGCCGAGCTGTGGTGACTTGGCAGCGGCGGTTCTTGGGTGAGAACCCGAGAACTGCCCTCTCGCAACCTGGGACCCCTCGTGGGATGTCAGAGAGCCAGTTTCGGCCTGATTCCTACAGGCCAGGCCGAGGGACTCCACCTGTGGGAGGAACCCTGCTCACTCCACAGACACCCTTCAAGCCATGGTGCCACCCCAGGTGCAGCTGGCCAGAGAGGGACCATGGGAGGATGGCTCCAAGGTGTGTCCAGACCATCTTGCCTAGTCCCGCCCCACCGGCCACCTTCTAATTAATTTCCTTTCAATGTGCATGAATCTGTATAACAGGTTACTAATATATGTATATATATATATGAGGTCCCTAGAAGCTGCTGCTGGGTACTCCCTCCCTTCCCCCTGCCAGCCCACTCCCTGGTCAAACTCTAGAAGAACTTCCATTAGAGGGGACAATTTGCATACAATTTTATTATATAGGATATACTGATTTCAGAGAGGAAGGGAGAGGGAGAGAGAAACATCAATGATGAGAGAGAATCATTGATTGGCTGCCTCCTGCAAGCCTCCAGCCTGCAATCTGGGCATGTGCCCTGACCAGGAATCAAACTGTGCCTTTCTGGTTCATAGGTCGATGCTCAACCACTGAGCAATGCTGGCTGGGCTATAGGGTGTTTATTAACCTAGAATGTGGTGCAACATTGCTTAGAACAAGGGGTTCACTGTACTGCAAAGAAGATGGAGTTATGAGCACATGGTCCATTAATTCTAACACATTGCCACTATCCAGATGTTTCTAATCTGATAGACTGGTGAAATATTCTCTTAGAAGTATAGCTGAGATGCCAGCTTGAAAATGTTATCCTGTGATGTTAGGGCTCCATTGCTTCCTGATGGAGGATATATCCTAAATCAATGACCATGACGTGGGGTGTATCAGTACATAGAACAATTGGGAACCAAGAGCTGAAGTGAAAATGACCTCACTTACAATGACTCCTAGTGGCCCATTTGGAAGATTTGAGTTTCCTGACTTAACAATTCTAGACTTTATAATCCTAGAGGCCCTAGTTTCCAGAAGAGGAATGTTTTCACTAGGAAAATCAGACTCCTTGTACATGGCAACCAGCAGACAGGGAAAGGAGTTACCACAGCTGGCAAGGTGGGAAGAGGAGCTGCTGCTACAAACTGGGGCCAGGGAAAAATAGGTTTGAGTTTCAGGTGATCCATGGGGAGCACTTCCTGGTCTTCTCATGCCCACCTTTAATTGTCTACTGCCAGAGAGGAGCATGCTATCTGGGAGTTCAGACCCTTCAGTAGTCTTCATTCAGACCACTCCACCAGAAAACCATCTAGAATAGCAGAGATGCTGTGAGAGTGAGGGGAATTTGTGAATTACGGTAAAGAAGGGTGATACAGAGTTTCAATTATAACCTTGAGATCAGCAAAGTCTTTTGCATGTTGTGATCATTTTGTTTGTTTGTTTGTTTCAAGATCATATCCTGGAATTATTATAGCAGTTGTAGCTTTTCTGTAATAGTTTCATAATATTGTTTGAAAACTCGCTTTTAACAATATGCAGGCAAATCATTTATAAGAATGTCATTTCAAAATAACTTAGAATATGTCAAAATATTTATAGAAATGAACCATTATTTAAATGTCTTATAGGATATTTATAATTTTTAAATTAATGTAGTAAATATTTTCTGAAGATTCTTTATAAATAGTAAGTTCACAACAAATAGTCCAGTTTCTCTTTATATCTCTCTTCTATCTGACATTCGAGTTCAGTTTTACCAGGTGCATGATCTATGACTCCTTTGGAAATATGGCTCAAAGGTTAGATTTTTCCCCCCTGAGGAAGTGCTTAGCTAAATTAGACATCATGGAAGGTCAATTTCCAGAAACATCCAGTAGTATTTGGCCATTTGTAGATGTTTGAATATGTGCACACACATACATGTATTGATAGAGAGATTTAAAAACTACTCAGAAAGAATTTAATTAGCTCTTTAATTTCTAGATTTCCTCAGAGCTATCAACACAAATTACTTTTTATAATAGGTGGCTAAATAAAACAACTCAGGATTAAATTGGAAAGAAAAAGAGTTAATATATTATGTATTTGTTGTATTAAGTTATGAGAATATATTCCCCCCCCCCATTTTTTGCTCCTTATTTTGAAGTTTTAAAATAAGTTATGGATTAATAATCACTAAAACTTCTCTTGACATAATTAGAAGGATTTAAACTTTATTTGTAATAGCAAGAACACTTTTCTGTAAGCAACGAGGGAGAAGAGACTGAAATTCAGATTACTTAGTCAGAAAAATACTATTATTATTGATGATAAAATAAGTAATTACATTAGTTTATCTTAACTGGACACTTATTATGAGACTATTATTACATTATCTTTTTATTTTTCTCTGAATGTTTGGAATAGGTATTATCTTTTTGAAAAGAGTATAATTTTATTTATTTTTAAAGATAGAGGAAGGGAGAGGCATAGAAATAGAAACATCAATTGGCTGCCCCCTTCTGGGGATCTAACAAGGCATGTGCCCTGACAGGGAATTGAACCAGTGACCTCTTAGTTCATGGGTTGATGCTTAACCACTGAGCCATATCAGCAGGGCTGAAATGGGTATTATCTTTTAAGCATAGATATCTTACAGGCATTATCTTATTTTTGGAGAGGTTAAGTACTTTACTCAGGTTCACACAAGTATGTTGTTATGGAGATGAAGTTTAAACAAAGTCCATAATTTAAAAACTTATACTTTAAAAACGATACTATACATTTTTATCAGTATTATATGACACTGCAACCAGGTTATAGTGTCATATAATACTGATAAAAAAACTTATTCTTTATACTATGTGCATTTTTCAATTCAATTTGATTTGATTCAATTCAGTTGAACCAAATCTTATTGAACACTAGTAAGACCTACTTATTGTTCCAGACACCAGCCAAAATGACAGTGATAACACCATTAGCTTTCTTGTCAACATTTTGTCATTATTTTTTCCTAACTTGTCCTCATCTTCATTTTTTTCATCTTTATAGTTGAGAGTATTACAGATGTCCCCATTTTCCCCCATTGTTCCCTCCACCCAGTTCCTACTCCAACCCAGGCCTTCACAACACTGTTGTCTGTGTCCATGGGTTATGCATATAAATTCTTTGGTTAATTTCTTCCTTGTGTTGGGATAAGGTGATGTGAAACTCACAATGTATTTGCCATGTGTCCACATTTTACTAAAAAGGGCAAAATTAAACTTGATCTCACTAAAATATCTGGGAGTATTATGGTTCGTTTAATAGGTGATAATAGTATATCAACTTCCTGATTCAACTCTTATACACTGCAACTATATATTTTCTCTCTGTCCTATTTTTAACGCATCTGGTGTTCTCAATAACTTGGGTTGCATTTCCATTTCTGTACATCTTACTACAATACTATTTATCTAATACACACTATCTAAACTTTGGTTTTAGGAAAGAAGCAGATAACCCCAAAGTACACCTTCTCTGATCTACTTATAGATGCCACTAGAAGAATCACAATGTGATTTCTTCCATTAGTATATGTTGTTTTTTTAAAATATATTTTATTGATTTTTCACAGAGTGGAAGGGAGAGGGATATAGAGAAACATTGATGAGAGAGAGACATTGATCAGCTGCCTCCTGCACAGCCCCCACTGGGGATGTGCCCGCAACCAAGGTACATGCCCTTGACCGGAATCGAACCCGGGACCCCTCAGTCCCCAGGCCTATGCTCTAGCCACTGAGCCAAACCAGTTAGGCTAGTATATGTTTCTAACTTAAACATTGTTTTACAATAGTGGAATTGAATCAAAACCAGAAGCCAATTTTGTGATTTGAAATGACTTTCTTTGTCTTTAGTGACGTCTCAGCTTTGTATCATAAAGCAATCCTCCTTTAAAAGTGGCAAGCACCTTTCTAGGCATCTGACATTCTCTCATTTAATCCTCATAATACCGTGAAAAGGTAGCCATTTCAATTTTTTATTTCTTCTGAGGCACAGAGATTAGACAATTTACAAAATATCACAAAACCAGTAAATAGAAGAGCAAGGATTCAAACTGGCCTCTCTGCTCTCAGCCTGTATGTGTCCTGACTCTCCTCACCCCATGACATTCTGACGCCTAAGTGGTGAAGCTTTTTTCACATACACCAATCTGCTTATGCGTTTACATGCAGCTCACCAATGAAATTGTTTTCAAAGCCAATTGCTTTTACAATATTGTTCCAATTATTAATAAACTCCCATTATGTGTAATTTGCATTTTCATTTAAGAAGTGCTTTGTAAACACTAACTAATTAGGCCAGGCAAATACCAAAAAAGGTAAATGTTCTCCTTCTTACTAACAAATTAGCTGCAATGGTAAACGACTTCCTATAGCCAGAAGGAAAGCGTCAACGATAACTGTGACAAAACTCCTACATTTCTGCTTCCTGAGCTGGTGTCATTGTTCAGGCAGAGACACTAGGTGTCCTTAGCTCTCATACATCTTAATTATCACGAAGCACCAGCCAGCCCTCTGTTTACTCATTCTTGACTCTAAGATAATCTTTCTTAAAAAAAAATAGATGCATTCTAATATCACATTCAGTATTTATTATGGATGTTATTCATAAATGGCAAAAAAAAATTGACCTTCTAAAACAGAAACGCCTACATATTGAATAAAATAGATTATTTTCAGAAAGGCTAGCAGATTTTGGCTGCCTTGTCTGAAAGTGGTGACTTTATTTTCAAAATTTGATTTCATTTTCTTTTTCTACTCTGGGATGAAACATTTTATCTGTCCCTGCCCCCCTCCAAGTCTTCCCACTCCCATTTAGAGACTGTCATTGGAAATAACAGCCTAAAGAGTTTGGGAGTCTCTTTGGACTCCTTCAACATACTTCAATCTCTGTTTTCTCATTAGAACATTCACACTTTTGTGCCTCAGTGGGAATGATCAATTATTTCAATGTCAGTAGTGGTAATATTACCCCTAAGATTTAGCAATTTTCAAAGATCTTTTAACTTAATTAGAGGCATTTGTTGTAAATTGAATTAAACCTGTTAAAAGTGCAATGTGTTATATTAAAACTATAATACCCAAATTGGCCATGGAGACACAATTTTAAGGAAAAAAATTAGTTTAAAAGTGTTAACATCAATATAAACTTGTGAAGTTATCCTTTCCATAAAGTTTTCTAAAAGTTGCAAGAATCAATAACAGTTTTATCTAAAACATTTTTGTATATGTATATGTACAAATACTTTTGTAAAAATATTTCCCTCAAATACCTGAAACTATGACAAAGATGTAGCAGATTTGAGTATTTTTAATAACTTTGGTAAAAAATAAAATTGATGTCATTTTTACTCTCTACATATTAATATCATCATCATTACATGATTATGGTATTTACTAGAGGCCTGGTGTATGAAATTCATGTATGGAGGTGTGTGTCCCTCAGCCCAGCCTGCACCATCTCCAATCTGGGACTGCTGGCTCCCAACTGCTCTCCTGCCTGCCTTCCTGATTGCCCCTAACTGCTTCTGCCTGCCAGCCTGATCACCCCCTAACCACTCCCCTGCCAGCCTGATTGATGCCTAACTGCCCTCCCCTGCAGGCCTGGTCACCCCCAACTTCCCTCCTCTGTTGGCCTGGTCACCCCTAACTCCCTTCCCTTGCAGGCCTGGTCTCTTCCAACTGTCCTCCCCTGCAGGCCATCTTGTGGCGGCCATGTTGTGTCCACATGGGAACAGCCATCTTGTGTGTTGGTATGACAGTCAATTTGCATATTACTCTTTTATTAGATAGTATAATTGTTCATTTTTTTATTAATGGTCTTTCTTTCCAAATAAGTGTTTCCTTGTCTTGATATATTTCACCTTATTTTCTTTTAATATGGTGTCTCAATAAATTTTCCCAAAGACTTTCTATCAGCCAAATTATTTAATTATATATTGCTGTGTGCTTATGAGGCATTTCTCAGTTGCCATTTAGAAAATCTTAATGGTGGTTTTCTAATTTCTTAGACACCAAACGAATAAGTTGGCATGGGCTGTCTGAATATTGAAATGGGTGGTTAAAGAAATAGATGACCTGATTGAAGCAGATCATAGTTTTTACCTAAACCATTTAGAAATATTATTTATTTAACAAATACTTGTTTTTAAGCACCACTGTGCACAAGGAACAGTGCTAGGACCTGGGCATAGAGCAGTAAGAAGATAGACAGTTCCTGCCTTCATGGAGCAAACAGCCTCACTGAGTCACTTATGTGAATGTCAGTTTGAATTTTAACTAGTTCCAGTTTAACTTCCTGGCATATGTGAGTGACAAACTCCTTCCTGTCAATCCAACAATCCCAATATACTTAGAGCATGGATTGTTCAAATACACAGGTATCAGACTAAAATTCGGTTCAAATCTAGATTCTTATGTTGGCTCTAACTCTTAATAGCTGTATGATCTAAAGCAAGTAATTTAAACTTAGATTTCATTGTTTCATATGTAAAACTAGAGGCCCTGTGAACAAAATCCATGCAAGAGTAGCTGCCTCAGCCCTCACAGCCCTGGCTTCGTCCAGAAGGTCGTCTAGAAGGTTGTTCTGCTGTTTGGATATTCAGTCAATTTGCATATTATGCTTTTATTATTATAGATGTGTATAGTAACATATGTCATCCAGAGTGGCTCTGTGCATTAGATATACATGTATTATATTACTTAGTGTGTTCAGCACATAACAGCTGCTATTTTGATATCAGTCATTATTGTCTATGCCAAAACTTCTCACTTACCTTAAAAACTCTTATCCATAAACTATTTTTTCAGGGAACTACAGAAGGAGGAGGGTTTTATCCAGATTAAGTGGGTTCACAGTTATAAGCCATGATAAGGGAACATAATATCTTCAATGAGTGCTCGGGTTTATATTTCTCAATGTCATTGTAGCCAATATCATTCAAAAATGAAATTTATGTTAAACCTAGTGACCAACATTTATAAATTTTTGGTTTCATGTCATTTTCACATACTGTATATTAATACTGGGTCTCAAACACTCTGATGGTTTTTATTGCCATGTTGGTGAATTCAAACTAATATTTCCAGTTCTTATACCTGTTGAACTTCACTTTCATAAGTACAACTGACTATTGGGCAAATTCCCTTGGGTATATCATAAGCATTTTTCATACGCAGGTCAATAGGAACTTATTGTTTTCCTCTTTCCCATAAAATGTTTTTGTGTTTTCTGTGGTTGTTGTTTTTGATTTTGTTTGTTTGTTTGTTTTCTGATATGTTCTCCATTCAATCACCTTTGGATGAGTTTCCCAAGCCAGAAACTTTGGAACCATTTTTCATTCTTCTCTTTCAGACCCCAAATTCAAACTGTCTCCAAGTCCTATTAATGTTAGTCAACTATCTCTCAAATCCACCTATTTACCTCTGTCCCTCCACACCTCTCATTCCTCAGAAAAGCTGCTGTTGTGAGTTATATTGTATATCCTCAAAGTATCATGTTGAAGTTCTAACCTCTAGTTCCTCAGATGTTTGCTTATTTGGAAAGAGTGTCATTGCAGATGTAGGTTAAGATGAAGTCACGCTAGAATAGAGTTAGTGTCCCTTATGTGTGAAGACTCGGACATACAAGGGGAAGAAGGCCCTATGAAGATGAAGGCAGAGATTGGATTTATGCTGCCCCTAGGAATGCATCAGACTACTGGAAGCTATAAGAGGCAAGGAAGGTTTTTTCCTCCACTTTCTCCAGCACCTCCAACTCCAGAACAGTCTGAGAGAGCCTGGCCCTGCCAACACCTTAATTTAAGACTTATAGCCTCCCGAACTATAAAATTCTGTTACTTGAAATCACTCAGTTTGTGCTTCTGGCAGCCTTAATGAATGAGCACAGGGTGTACTACCTTAATTCCTTTTTGCCATGTAATTTAACATAACCACAGATTACAGGGATTAGATATAAACATATTAAGGGGGGCTGTGTGGCATTATTCTGCCTACTACATCATCATACTACCTGCCTACTACATGATATACTATATTCATTTAAAGATAATTTGTTGAGTGAGTGAGTTGTATCCAATTAAAAGTTTTTACAAAGTAAGAAACATTTTCTTTTTTTATGATTCAAATAAAGAGGCTCACTTTCAAACAGCCTAGAGTTTCTTGGTCTTGGAGTTACTTACTAAAGTGATTCAGTAGGTGACTGATGAAGAGTTCCAATGGAGAGTCAGGATACAATAGTTAGAAAATTTTTGTTACCCATTGTGTAAACTTAGGCAAATCACTTAATTGTTTGGGCTTCATTAAGGGTCTGAAAAAAATTTAGGGAATATAATGAAGTCTTCTCCAACATTAACATGGTATAACTTAGGCATGTTTCTTTGATACCTTCATTATAATGTCTATCTGAAATGCTGAATCTTATAAATGCTGAGTCCTAGAAGAAGTCTCAGAACCACTGAAGATATTTATATTCAAAACTTGGTGATGAATGGAGCATGGGATTAAATAAGTGAGAAGTACCAAATAAAACATTATTACAGGTGGTCGTGATGAAAATAAAATGTAATTTTTAAAAAAGCAATATCTAAAATAAGACTAGTTATACCAGAAGAAGGGAATATGGTAATTTTAGTTCCATTGATTTATAGTGACTTTTAAAAAGGATGATTATGCACTGTTAATGATGGGGTTTTATTTGTATAAACATTTCAAGAACTTCTGTTCATTGTAGAAGAGAGTTTAAGAATGCATTTCAGACTGTTTTTCAAAGCAACTTTGGTCTTTTAAAATTATTATTATTGCACTGATGGATCGCAGAAATCTTGTTTGATTTCAGGTCTCTATAAGGATTGAGCATGGAAGGAGGATATATGTGTGTCATATGAAATGTGGCTGAAGTTCAGAGAAATAGGTTTCATTTAATAGCTGAATACTAGATGACCTCACCATTCTTCTCACCCTCTGGCAGCTCACCCCTGAGCAATAGAGGAGCTGCCTGCATGAACTGAGGAGTAGTTGCTGGCCTCGATGTGATTTTGCAGTGATCTGTGTGCTCTATGGCTTCCTTCATAACCAACAAATCAATTCCCTCTATACGTATTACACACCCCAGTGGCAGAAGCCATTTATTATCCGTTTGATGGCCATACTCTTTGTACATAACCAAGAAAGATTACAGCGGAAAGAAAGAACAGCAGAAATGTGGGTGAAGGTATTACACAATGGCACTGCATTTTATAATACGCCTTGCATGTTTACAACAATAAAAATGGTGTGTTCTTTCAAGACAGTTTTGAAACTTCAGATGCAGAATTTTCTTTTGAATGAAATACATGTTTGAAAAAATATATGGAGAACTAGTTGTGGATGAAATTCTATATCAGTTCACATTTAAATTTCATGTGCAAATTCAAAATGATTAAGAGAAAAGGACTGTCACTGTCATTTTCTTTTCATATGGGATTTATTTATAAGGCTCTATTTGACTAGATTTGTTCAATTAATGACTTTCAATATATCCTTTATTTGGCATCATCTATAATAACTGATTCTTTTATTAGTTTCTAACTTTGCAGTATATATTTTTCAAAACTTAAAATGATTAATTCCAGGGTTTTCCTAATTCTTTGAATCCAGATGCAGTAGTTACCATTGTTAAACAAATACAAATAAATTTCAAACTTAGTTGATTAGGTGCAAGATAACTGAATATTTTGAATTATTATAAATTGTAAATTATGATAAATTGTAAATGGTACACAATGAAGTTTTAGTGTTATTTGTCCTAAATCAAATGTCCCATAAATAAATATGTGTATCTGAATGTGGGTGGGAAACATTTTACCAGTGAAACTAATGGTAAAAGCATGACTTTATAGTGGGTTTCATGCATAAACATTTAAATTGTTAGTCATTGAGTGAATGGATATGAAAAGAACAGGAAATTTTCAAAGGTCAAAGAAGCTACTGTCTTTTCTGTTTTGCATCATTTGAGATTTTCCAGTTTTTTGCAAACAACACAATGCTAAATCTGTATTTGATTTTCTCTTCTCTTTGAAGAGGCAAAACAGTGACAGAATAATTAACTGGAGAGAAGATCGTGCACAGAATATTTTGCTTTAGCAGTATAGAAAGTTCTGGGTTTCATTTCACATGATGGTAAATGTAGTAAGGTACTCTGGAATCCTACTGTAAGAGAGTCAGTCCCCTGACTATATTGCCTTTGGTAAACCAAAGCCTCTTGGGGGCCTATTTCCTCTGTAACTGTTCCTCATTTGTATAATTGAAAAGCATGCTCAGTACAAAGACTGCACGTAGTTTTCAGTTAGATGATGCTCTATACCTTCATGGCAAAATACACACAAGAACAACAAAAAGGAACTGCCGATGTTGAGTTTGGTGCCTGCTTAATCCTGTGCAAACCAGAAGGCTAAAATCCCGGATTGAAATTCTTTGGGATTGAAATTCTATTGGGAATAGTTATTTATTTTTAACTTTCTGTTGTTAGTTTTTTTCTTTTCTCCCTCTTAGACTCTTGTTTCTATCTTCTCTTTTTCATAGTTCAATTTTCATCATATTTGATAGTCTTCAGAGAGATGAGCTTTTATAGGTAAATCTGCCTGCCTATAAATTCCATTTCTGTTATGTTCTCATGCTGTCTCCACCTGTTATTGTTAGTCACAAAGTCACTGAACTACTTACCAAGGTACTAGCTTCTTCATTGGAAATATGTTTATCATCAGGACTACTTTTGGTTGAGAAATTGACCAAATTATTCCAGAATATCTTTTAAGAACAGATTTAGAAGAGCTAATCCAGGAACTTGGAGGCTAGTTATTATAAATCTTGATTACTACCTCAACAAAACTAACATTTTATTAAACTGATAATGGTATATAACAATATATTTATTGTTTTAATTAATAACAAATATATGCCTATCCATTTTTATATTTATTTAAAAATAAAAGGAACCACATCGGCTTTTAGACGAGTCTCCTATACTTCTTGAGCTCAGTGGAAGGCCAGCCTATTTCAAAGTAGTTTTGGTAAATATTAGAAGAGGAGAAAGAGGGATAAGAAGCAGATTGCATATTTATTACATTGTAATAATAGCAGAAGGTGAGCACTATTCAAAAGGCTTTACATCTGTTAACTTAGTCATTATATTGAGCCTGGGATATGGATGCTATTACCATATTCTTTTTTCATATGAAAAAACTAAGGCATATAGAGGAATTATACCCATGCAATCAGATTCCAGAGTTTGTACTGTTAGCCACTAACCAATGGTAACTCTACTGTATGTTCTCTGAACAAATTTGTGGGACTGAGTGGAAAAAGAGTTCTGACTCTACACTTATGTTCAGATAGTCTTTTCATTCTCTCTCCTGAAAAAAAACCCTAATGTTAGAAACTTTATAAACATCTCTTGCTCTTAATACCAAACCTAGAGGCAATCAGAGTCAAATCAGAATATCTTGTGTAGTTTCAACAGAAAATATCAGTACTGTGGTAAGAAAAAAGAGCTTTTTAAAAAGTTTTAAATTTATATAGTTTTTCCTATATTAATAACTAATTTTAATTTTTAAAATAGAAGTTAATTTTTACCAAGTTATATTCAAACAAATAAATACCATATTATAGAGGTATCATTGTGGATAGGTAAGATAAGCAGGAATATATTATAGATTTTGAAGATTTAAAAAATTACTATTTTGTTTATAATTCATCTTCATATTGCTTTTAAATTTTTAATTGTTGAAAATACACAAAATTTATCATCTTAACCATTTTAAGTGCATAGTTCAGTACTGTTAACCAATCTCCACAACTTTATTTATCTTGCAAATCTGAAACTATACCATTAAAAAAACCCTCTCTATTTCTCCTCTTCTTATCCTCTGGCAACCACCAATCTGCTTTCTGTATCAATTAGTTTAAGTACTCTAGGTCAATTATGTAAATGGAGTTGTACAGTATTTGTTGTTTGTTTGCATTTTTTGTCTATTGTGAATAATGTTGCTACAAACATGAGGATACACATAACTGTTCAAGATTCTGTTTTGAATTATTTTGGATATATACTCAGGAGGGGTATTGCTGGATCATCCTAATATATAAAAACTCAGGGTCCATAACTACTGATCGAAGGCTCCACCAAACACCGGAAGTCAGTCCTGCAGTCAGTCTTGCACTGACTGCCGAGGGAGCTGCAGATCAGGCCCGGAGAGAAGCCCGAAGAGAGAGGCAGGGTCTGATCCACAGCCTCCGTGGCAGCTATTGATCAGCCATTGCCTCTCTCTTTCTCTCTGGGCTTCACCAGCAGCCATGCCTCTGTTTCTCTCCAGGCCTCCTCAGGGGCTGCTGATCAGCCCTGCTTCTCTGATCAGGCCCAGAGATAGGCCCAGAGATGCTGACTGGCATAGAAACCAACCAATCAGAACCAAATCTGGGTGAACTGTGAGGAGCCAATGGCTGCCTAGGAAGCAGAGCTTTTGATGCTGACTGGCATAGAAACTGACCAATCAGAACCAAATTGGCTGGTGGGAGAGGGCAGTTGGGGGTGAGATCAGGTCAGTAGGGGAGGGCAGTTAGGGCAATCAGGCAGACAAGCAGGTGAGCGGTTAGGAGCCAGTGGCCCTAGATTGCAAGAGGGATGTCCAACTGCTGATTTAGGCCCAATCCCACAGGGTTCTCAATTGGAGAGGGTGCAGGCTGGGCTGAGGGAACGAATTTTGTGCAGCAGGCCACTAGTATGGTAATATTTTAAAAAATATTTTTGAGCAATTGCACCATTTTAAGTTACCAATCATAGTACACAAGAGTTCCAATTTTTCCACATCCTCATCAACACTCGTTATTTTCTGCCTTTTAAAAAAATGTATAGTAGCCATCCTATTTGGTGTTAGGAGATACCTCATTGTGGTTTTGATTTATATTTCTCCATCCACAGTTCTTTATGTCCCCCTTTAGGCATCCATTGTAGCAAAAATAAATATAAATAATCTGGGTCTTAACTCTTTAAGAAAGAATTCCATTCCATTTTACTTTCACTGTGTCTTTATTCTTATTTTCAACACATTTTACTTTTGGTTGTGCTTCCTGGCCAGAATTCAACTATCATTTCTTTGTTTGTAGCTCTCCTGCAGTTGCTGGCAGTATTAGATCTGGAGAGTTCTTCAAGCATCTCCATTTTGCCCTGGCATCAGTGTCCTCAGAACTTTAATTAGCTCAGTGGCGCAGCCAGGGCTTCTGGTATATTATCCTGCTGGCAGCTTGTCTCTGGTTCCTGAGGCTCTACCTGCATTACCTTGGCCAGTGGCTTTTCCTCCAGGCCATTTCAACTCCTGTTACAAGGTGAGTGCTTTTCCCTGAAAGTGAAAGGAATGTATTTTCATCTTGATAGGCTCGATGAAAGCACAAAACTCCTCTCCCCTCCATTTACCATAAGACCTAAAATGCAGGTATGATTTGAAAAGAGAAAAATGTTTTTATCTAAGAGCAGAAATGTCTATTACAGTTACATACACATCTTATGGGCCTACATATACAAATATATAAATGGTACATCAATATGCGTTTAAACTTTAGCAGATTCAAATATGCTATAATACCTGAGCAAAATCCAAAACAGAGTTCAGCAACAATATTTTATTCTATTTTGATTTTATCAGAGGGACTTAGGCTAAAGGTATTTTAGAAGTAATGTAAGTATGATTTATCACCTATGCTTAGAGAAGCAAAGATTGCTTCTTCTGCAAAATGATTGAATTCAAGCAATTACAAACTCAAGCCCAGGCAGCTTTCTGAGCCATTATCCTCTGGGAAAAAGACACTTTAAAGGTTATCTCTCCATAAATATGAGTCCATAGAAATTATAGGTAAGCAAACAGATATCAATACTAGTAAAATTTATTTTCTCAAATGTAGACGGTATATATAAAAATAAAGATGTGGGCATAGTTTCAATTAAGAAGACTAGAAACAACTCTGGGACTCCATGAAAAATATCCATCCATCCACACACATACAGTTTTTGATCATTTTTTAAAAATTACAAATATCTGAGTATTAGAAAATATGCAAATTTATATATATATATATATATATATATATATATATATATATATATATATATATATATATATATAAAAGCCTAAGTGACCGTCGCAACTGAAACAACCGAACGGATGACTGAACAGGCTCTGTGGGGTGACCAGGCCAGCAGGGGGGTTAGTGAGGGATGACCCAACAACTGAGCAGCAGGCTGGGTGGGGTGACCAGGCCAGCAGAGGGGGGCAGTTGGGGGTGACCAGGTCAGCAGGGGGGGCAGTTAGGGGCAACCAGGCCGGCAGAGGGGGAAGGGGGGCAATTAAGGGTGACCAGGCCGGTGAGGTGGGCAATTAGGGGTGACGTGGCCAGCAGGAGGGGCAGTTAGGGGTGATCAGGCCAGCAATGGGGGTAGTTAGGGGTGACCAGGCCAGCCAGGGGGGAAATGAGAGGCTCAGGTCATCAGACAGAGGCAGTTAGGGGTGATCAGGCAGGCATGGGGAGCCAGTTTGGGGCAATCAGACAGGCAGGCAGGTGAGCGGTTAGGAGCCAGAGGTCCAGGATTGTGGAAAGGGATGTCCAACCGCTGGTTTAGGCAAGATCCCTGGGATTGGGCCTAAACCAGTGGTTGGACATCCCCCAAGGGGTCCCAGATTGGAGATGATGTAGGCTGGGCTGAGAGGACCGTCCCCCTCCCCTGCATGAATTTTGTGCACCGGGCCTCTAGTATACTAAATAACTGTATTTTCAAGGGAAGACTTTTACATAGATATTATATTCCTTCTCTTTTTCTCTTCTTTTTTCTATTTCCTTTTCCCTCTCTCTTTTATGTGAGGGTTTCCAAAGGAGAAATAACAAATGTTATATGCTTGAGCTAGTTGTTTTTTGCTATTTACTATTTCACTTCTTCAATAGAAAAGGAAACTCTATCTTTAATGGTTGTTAATAAAATAAAACCAAAAAAAATATTTTGACAGCTTAATATAGCCAATTTCTTAAGCAACAGAGGTATTATAGGGTATTTTGCTGGCTATTGTCTAAATCCACCAGTTTGAATCACACATTAGCTCCATGTCACATTGTAGTTCTTTTTTTTTCTTTATCTTTATTGTTGAAAGTATTACATATGTCCCATTTTTGCCCCCCATTGACTTATTCTAATCTGTCTCTACCTTCTCCCCCAGGCTTTCAGCACCCTATTGTCAGTCTTCATGGGTATGCATACAAGTTTTTGGTTGATTTCTTCACACTGTCCCACACCTTCCCTCTGAGATTCCACAGTCTGTTCCATGCTTCTATGTATTTGGATCTATTTTGTTCATCAGTTTGTTTTGTTCACTAGATTCCACATATGAGTGAGATCATGTGATACTTGTATTTTTCTGACTGGCATATTTCACTTACCATAATACTCTCCAGGTCCCTGAATACTGTCTCAAAAGTATTTGAAAAGACAAAAGAGATCTTTTTTTGTTTTGTTTTGTTTTGTTACTGATGCATAGTATTCCATGGCGTAAAAATACCACAGCATTTGTATGCCCTCATCTACTGATGGGCACTTGGGCTGTTTCCAGATCTCAACTATTGTAAATTGTGCTGTTATGAACATAAGGGTGCATACATTCTTTCTGATTGGTGTTTCGGGGCTCTTAGGATATATTCCTAGAAGTGGGATCACTGGGTCAAATGGCAGTTCCATATTTAATTTTTTGAGGAAACTCCATACTGTTCTCCACAGTGGCTGCACCAGTCTGCATTCCCACCAGCAGTGCATGAGGGTTCCTTTTTCTCCACATCCTCGCCAGCGCTTGTCATTTGTTGATTTATTGATGCTAACCATTCTAACAGGTGCGAGGTGATACCTCATTTTTGTTTTAATTTTCATCTCTCTGATGATCAGTGACTTAGCAGTTTTTATGTCTCTTGGCCACTTGTATGTATGCTTTGGAGAAGTGTCTATTTAGTTCCTTTGCCCATTTTTATTGGATTGTTTGTCTTCTTTTTGTTAAGTTGTATGAGTTCCTTACATATTTTGAGATTAACCCTTATCAAATGTATCATTGCCAAATATGTTCTCCCGTTCAGTGGTCTTTCTTGTTATTTTGTTGATGGTTTTTTATTTCTGTGCAAAAGCTTTTTATTATGATGTAGTCCCATTTGTTTATTTTCTCCTTAGTTTCCTTTGCCCTAGATGTATCTATAAACATATTGCTATAAGAGATGTCTGAGATTTCACTGCCTGTGGTTTCTTATAGGAATTTTATAGTTTCATGACTTACATTTAAGTCCTTTATCCATTTTGAGGTTTTTCTTGTGTATGGTGTAAGTTGGTGGTTGAGTTTCATCTTTTTGCATGTGTCTTTTCAGGTATCCCAACAACAATTTATTGAAGATACTGTCTTGACTCCATTGTATGTTCTTGCCTCTTTTGTCAAATATTAATTGAGAGTAATGGCTTGGGTCGATTTCTGTGCTTTCTGTTTCATACATTGATCTATATGCCTGTTCTTGTGCCAGTACCAGTCTGTTTTGATTACATTGGCTTTGTAACATAACTTGATATCTGGTATTATGATCCCTCTAACTTTGTTTTCTTTCTCAAGATTGCTGCAGATATTTGGGGTCTATTTAATTTCATAAATTTTTGGAGTATTTATTCTAGGTCTGTGAAATATACCATTGGTATTTTATTATTTTTTTAAAAAATATATTTTATTGATTTTTTACAGAGAGGAAGGGAGAGGGATAGAGAGTTAGAAACATCAATGAGAGAGAAACATTGATCAGCTTCCTCCTGCACACACTCTACTGGGGATGTGCCTGCAACCAAGGTACATGCCCTTGGCTGGAATCGAACCAGGACTCTTCAGTCTGCAGGCTGGTGCTCTGTCCACTGAGCCAAACCAGTCAGGGCTACCATTGGTATTTTAATAGGGATTGCATTGAATCTGTCAATTGTTTTGGGTAGTATGGACATTTTAATTATGTTGATTCTACCAATCTATGAACATGGTATTTTCTTCCCCTTATTTATATCTTCCCCTATCTATTTTTTCCAATGTCCTGTGCTTTTCTGAGTTCAAGTGTCTTACCTTCCTGGTTAAGTTTATTACCAAGTGTCTTAATTTTTTTGTTGCAATGGTAAATGGATTTTTTTTTTTTTTTTTAGTTTCTCTTTCTAAGCATTCATTATTGGTGTATAATAGTGCCAGCAATTTCTGGGTGTTAATTTTGTAGTCTGCTACATTGCCAAATTCATATTAAATTTAGTAGTTTTTTGGTGGAATTCCTTAGAGTTTTCTATGTATTAGTACATTATCATGTCATCTGCAAATAATGAGAATTTTAGTTCCTCCTTTCCAATTTTGATGCCTTTTATTTCTTCTTTTCTGAGCACTGTGGCTAGGACTTCTAGTACTATCTATAATAATAAAAGCGTAATATATTAATTAGACCGGACAGCCAAACGACCTTCTGGACATCATTCTGGATGAAGCTGTGGCAGTGGGGGCCGAGGCAGAGGCGGTTAGGGCAATGAGGCAGGCAGGTGAGAGATTAGGGGCAATGAGGCAGGCAGGCGAGCAGGTAGGGGTGATCAGGCAGGCATGCGAGTGGTTAGGGGCAATCAGGCAGGCAGGATAGTGGTTAAGGACAATCAGACAGGCAGTCAGAGAGGTTAGGGGAAATCAGATAGGCAGGGGGACATCCCCTGAGGGATCCCGGATTGCAAGAGGGTGCAGGCCGGGCTGACGGACCTCCCCATTCCATGCACGAATTTCATGCACCGGGCATCCAGTCCACATGGGAGTTTGACAGGGAGACCAGGAGTTTGATCGCTCGCTATGATATGCTCTGACCACCAGGGGGAAGCACAGAACTAAGGAAGCCCCCAGGCAGCAGCCAGCAGCCATGAAAGGAAGGCCCCAGCTGGCAGCCAGAAGGCCTTGATCTGCCCTGATCGCTGGCCAGTCCTAAGGACCCTACCTGTGCCTGAATTGCATGTACCGGGCCTCTGGTGTTAAATAAGAGTGGTGAAAGCAGAGATCTCTGTCTTGTTCCTGTTCTTAGGGAAAATGGTTTTAGTTTTTGCTCATTGAGTGTGATGTTTATTGCAGTTTTGTCATATATGGTCTTTATTATGTTGAGATATGATCCCTCTATTCCCACTTTGCTGAGAGTTTTTTTGATCAAATATTGGTGTTAGATTTTGTTGAATGCTTTTTCAGCGTCTATTGATATGGTCATATGGTTTTGTCTTTCAGTTTGTTTATGTGAGGTATCCTGTTTATTGATGTGCAAATATTGTACCAGCACTGCATCCTTATAATAAATCAAACTTGGTCATGGTGCATGATATTTTAAAATATATTGCTGGAACAAATTTGTTAATATTTTTTAAAGATTTTAGCATCTATGTTCATCATAAATATTGGCCTGTAATTCTTTTTCTCTGTAGTGTCTTTATTTGGTTTTATTTTGGATTAGAATAATGCTGGCCTCATAGAAGGAGGTTGGAAGTGTTCCTTTCTCTTTGATTTATTTTGGATATTTTGAGGAGGATATGTGTTAGTTCTTCTTTTAATGTTTGGTAAAACGCCCCTGTGAAGCCATCTGGACCAGGGTTTTTGCCTGCTGTGGGTTTTTTGATTACTGCTTCTATCTCATCAGTTGTTATTGGTTTATTCAGGGTTTTTTTTTTTTTTTTTTTTTTTTTTTATTCTTCCTGATTGAGTTTTGGAAGATTGTATGTTTCTAGGAATTTTTCCATTTTATCCACATTGTCCAGCTTGCTGTCATAAATTTATTCAATTTTTTTTCTTATAATCCTTTGTATTTCTGTGGTGTCAGTAGTTACTTCACCTCGTTTGTTTCTTATTTTATTTATTTGTATTCTCTCTCTTTGTTTCTTGATGGGTCTAGCTAATGGTGAACCAAACTTGTTTATCTTTTCAAAGAACCAACTCTTGATTTCATTGATTTTTTTATTGCTTTTTTAATGTCTATGTCATTTATTTCTGCTCTAAATTTTATTATTCCCTCCCTTCTATTTACTGTGGGCTTTTCTTGCTGTTCTCTTTCTAATTCTTTAAGTTGTGGAGTTAAATAGTTTATTATTTTTTTCTTGTGTTTTTGTTTGTTTATTTGTTTTTGTTTTTTTTTTAGGTAGGCCTGTAGTGCTATGAACTTCCCTTTCCAGACTGATTTTGCTGTGTCCCATAGATTTTGGGTTGTTGTTTGGCCATTTTTATTTGTTTCCTGGTCATTTTTAATTTCCTTCTTGATATCATGGTAACCCATTCACTGTTTAATAATATGCTATTTAAGCTACATGTGTCTGAATGTTTTTGAGTGTTTTTACTGTAGTTGGTTATTTCATTCCACTGTGATCTGAGAATATGCTTGATATGATTTCAATCTTCTTGAACTTATAGAGACTTGTTTTGTATCTTAACAAGTGGTCTATCTTTGACAATTTCCTATATGCACTTGAGAAGAATGTATATTCTGCCACTTTGTGTGAAATGTTAAATAGATGCCAATTAAATTCATCTGATCCAGTGTACCATTTAGAGTCTCTGTTTCCTTTTAATTTTTTTTTTGTCTGGAAGATCAATCCAGTGAAGTCAGCACTGTGTTAAAGTCCTCTATTATAACTGTATTGCTATAGATCTCTCCCTTAAAGTCCTCTAGAAGTTTTTCAATACATTGCATGCTCCTATATTGGGTGCTTATATGTTTATCAGGGTTCTATCCTCTGGACTGAACCCTTTAGTATTATGTAGTGACATGTATTGCCTCTTGTTATGGTCTTCATTTTGAAATCTATTTTTCAGATATGAGTATTGCTACTGCAGTTTTTTTCCCTCCATTTTCATGGAATTTTGTTGTTGTTGTTGTTCTGAGGTGTGTCCCTAGTAGACAGCATATAATTGAGTCATGTTTTCGTATTCATTCAGCTAACCTATGTCATTTGATTATACTGTTTAATACATTTATAATTAAGGTTATTATTGATAGCACTTATTAATTCTTCATGCCTATGTTTCTCTCTCTCTCTCTCTCTCTCTCTCTCTCTCTCTCTCTCTCTCTCTTTCTCTCTCTCTCTCCCCCTCTTCTCATTACAGCAGTTCCTTTTTCTTATTTCTTGTATTTCTTGTAGTGCTGGTTTGGTGGTGATAAACTCCTTTAGCCTTTTTTTTTTTTTTATAGCTCTTTATTTCACTATCTATTTTGAATGTTAGCCTTGCTGAATATAGTAATCCTAGTTTCAGATTCTTGCTTTTTATTACCTCAAATACTTCATGCCATTCCCTTCTAGCCTGTAGAGTTGCTGATGAGAAATCAGCTGATATTCTTATAGGAGCTCCTTTGTAGTTAACAAATTGCTTTTCTCTTGCTGCCGTTAAGAGTCTCTCTTTGTCTGTAATTTTTAGCATTTTAATTATGATGTGTCGGCGGTGGGGTGGGGGGAGGGGTGGTGGTGGTCCTGTTTGGGTTCTTCTTGCTTGGGACTCTCTGTGCCCCCTGGACTTGTGTGATTTTTCCTTCACCAGGTTAGGGAAGTTGTCTGCCATTATTTCTTCAAACATTCCTTAGTCACTTTCTTCCCCAGCTGGCACTCCTGTTATGTGAATATTGTTAAGTTCAATGTTGTCCCACAGCTCCCTTAAGCTGTTTTTTTTTTTGTTTGTTTGTTTTTTTCTTTCTTTTTGGTTCCTGATTGAGTGATTTTTTTTTTGTACCCTGTCTTCTAATTCACTGATCTGATCCTTGGTTTCCCCAATCTGCTGTGTATTCCTTCCACTGTGTTCTTTATTACAACTATGCTATATCTCCTAGTTACTATATTTTTATTCATCTTGTTGAGAATCTTTGCCATCATTATTCTGAACTCCGTGTCTGAGAAATTTCTTATCTCCATTTAATTTGGCTCTTCTTTTGGAGAATTCTTTAGTCATTTCATTTGGGGCTTGTTTTTTTTCCTCCCCATTTTGGCTGACTGTTTGGATTTGTGTCTGTGTATTAGGTAGATCTGCCTCAACTCCCAATCTCTAGTGCAAGACATTGTCAGATGTTGTCTGTGACTGGCCCAGAGTACCCTGCTTGGAGCTATCAGCAATTCACAGCTTGTGGCTCCCTCTGCTGGGGATGGGTGTCTTTGGAAAGGACCAAGATGTGTCCCAAGATCTGCTTTTCCTAGCCCTGGTCCCTGGATTAGAGCAGGCAAAGATTCAGAACCTCTATATACCTGCTTCTTCCTGCAGTCCCATTGACACTTAGTTTTTATTAGCTTCAGGTTATGGACCACAGGGTGGGGTGAGAGGCCTTTCAATAGGGTGGGGCAACTGCCTTCCCCCAAGTAAAAACTTTCTGCATAGCAAAGGTTCTCAGGAGAAAGATGTCATCTGCAGTTTGAGGAAATGTCTAAGCACAGGAAATTGGGCTTGCTGCCCTCTAAGCTCTAATTCCAGACCCCCAAACCCTGCTTCCACTCTCACAGCTCCAGTCTACCCTGCCTTCCCTCTGCCAGAGCCCAAGGTGAGTTGCTTCACACAAAATTTTGTGTGTTGGCCCTTTAAGAGAGTACCTGCTGCTTTTCACAGACAGATATAATGTGGGCATCTTTCTCAATTCTAGTTCTCTGGGCTGGGGAGCCCAGTTTGTGGTTTAGACCCCAGAGTGCTTATTGGCAACCCCCTTCCCCACACCAAGCTTAGAAATCCCTCCAGAACTTCAGCTGCTGCCTGTGAAATCTTGGTCAGTGTTTTTGCACCTCTGCATTTCCTATCAGTCTCTATGTAGTCTCAATTTTCCATCCTTGGTTATCAGTATTCTCTCCAGCTAGTTTTCAATAGATTTTTTTAGGTTTTTTTTTTTTTTTCTTTCTGTATTTTAGTTGTATTTCCAGTTTGATCCTGGGACAGTGTCAGTGTAGCTTGCACTTGCTCTGCTACCATTTTGGAATCCCCCACATTGTAGTTCTGAGATATGATGACAACTATAACAACAATGGGCATTTCTTCTGCTCTTACTCTGTTTTAGGTTATCTGCTTAGAAATGCACACACATTATTTGATATCTACATTGGCATTAGAGCAAAGCATAAAACTTCTTAAAGCAAAGATTAGGAATGGATAAAATGAAGAACTCTTTTAGTAGGCAGTTGATAAATAGAATCCACAAGCAAGATTAACTACAAAACAGCTTTATAAAGGTTGCTATGCAGGGGAGAAGAAATTTAGAGTGCAGAGAAGTCCCACTTTGCATGGAGGGAAGGTGCCAAAGCCTGGTCTAGGCTACTAGAATTACTGTGCTCAGCATAGATTTAAACCTTATGTCCTTAAGTTTTGCCAAGTTGCCCCCTTTAGAACAACTAATACATTTGACATTTTTCTTGTTAATGCTATTGTTAATATTGTATTATGAGTCTATCTAGAGAAATCACAAGCAAAATTAATCAGCTGAGCTAAAATTCTGAAGAATTATTTATTTGTATTCTAGTTTTTTCTTTTTTAAAATTTCTTTATTGATGAAGGCATTACATATGTGACTTTATCCCCCCATTACCCCCCAACCTCTCCACTCATGCCCCCACCCCCCTGTTGTCTGTGTCCATTCGTTAGGCTTATATGCATGTATACAAGTCCTTTGGTTCATCTCTCCTCCTTACCCCCACCCTCCTCTACCTTCCCTCTGAGGTTTGACAGTCTGATCGATGCTTCTCTGTCTCTGGATCTGTTTTTGTTCACCAGTTTATGTTGTTCATTATATTCCATAAATGAGTGAGATCATGACTGGTTTATTTCACTTAGTATAATGCTCTCCAGTTCCACCCATGCTGTTGCAAAAGGTAAGAATTCACATGGGAGAACATATTTGCCAATGCATTCTAATTTTTTTAGCAGTGGACTCATTAGTAAGTCTCCTGGTATATTTGCATTTAAAATAACTGACTGGTGAGTATGTGTGAACTACAAGAAAGTTCTTAGTCTATAGAATGATCTGCTCAGTGGCTAAAATTGATATTCTGTCTATGGTTGCATATGGCACAAGAAAAATGGACAAGGCAGGATTTGTCTTTTCTTTAAAAGTGAGCTGTTAAGGTGGTACTTGGGGTTAAAAAAAATGAAGACTCCTACCACTTTATTTTGGAGTACTAGTAAGTTTCAAGTTTCCTATATTAAAAAATGAAACAAAGCACATAATTCTTTTAATTGTTTTTTTACACCTGGCATTTTGTATAATTCCTCTTTGCACAACTATTTGCTATGTTTTCCCACATGTTTGAGTTTTCCCCTCTTACAGTTGAGCTTTGCTACCCACCTTCATCACTTCACATCAGAGAAGAGCTATTTGTAGTTGTGGTGGGGCCTTTAATGCTGAAAGCAATGATACTTCCTTTGGTTCTGATCAGATGGGGCTGTCGGCTGCTGTTTGCCTATTGCCCTGATGTCTTGTCAAAGTTAATAATTATTATGGAACTATGGACAGTTCTAGACCCTTTGGCAGTGTTTATAGTGGATACTGTCCTGGGGGTAAGTCAAGTAAAATAATTGGAATATGAGTGAGTCCTTGACATAGAATTTAGTTTTAGCGCCTGAATCAGTTGACATGGGAAGTTTCAATACGCATGCTTAATTCAATATTTATCTTAAAATGGCGTTTTTAAGTTTATCCTTATAATAAAAATTATGGATGTCTAATATAATCAATTTAAGTGTAATTTTAACTATCTTAACTTAAAACTTGCTAAATAAGCAGGAAATAATGTTGGAGATTAAATCCAAGCTAGTTGGTACATTTTCAAAGAAGTTTTATTTTATAACATTTTGTTGGTAAGTATGTTTTAATAAGATGGATTTTTATAGTAAAACTTTAGAAAAAAGTAACCATACAGTAGTTCTTTTAATTGTTTAGGTTATTTACTTGCTTTGGGATCTAATACTTTCTCTTCTGTAACAAATATATTGAAGAAGAAGAACAAAAACTTTTTAAAATTTCTAAGTTATAACATTTCTTAAAAATTACTCTATGGGCATTTATTTAGACTTTAGGACACTTATGAAATGACAAAAACAGTATTTTCACCCTATAATATATAGTATAAAGATTTAATCGTTATGTCTGATGTACATACATGGGATGTATAAACAATGATAATAATGATTCTAACATTTGAAGAACACTTAGCATGTTTCAAGCACCTTGGCACAATTTATTTGATTATATATTTACAATACCACTGTAATCTGGTGGGATAAATATTCTGACTTTACAATTGAAGAACTTAGACACAAAGAATTGCATGATTTGTCCCTGGCAACATAGCCAGCATATACCACAACTAGGACTAGAACCCAGCTTTGTGAATTTCGAGGCTGGAATTTTTCTATACTAAAATTCCCTCTTCAAAGTTTGAATCAATACACTGTTTAGTGAAATAAAATGCATGTTACTCTTGGTGACAATTATTTGATTACTACAAAATATTTAACTTACTAATGAATGTTGGGATCATAATTTGAGGCAAAGTTGATGTAAATATTAATATAAATTTAGTGCTATATGTAAATCTCTTGTTGCTTTCAATTTTCAAGACATAGGCTTTTTTTCGTTTGGCTATGTCTGGAGTAGAGTCCAAGAATTTTCATTTCTAACAAGTTCCCAGAGGACACTGACATTGCTATTGGTCCAGGGACCACAGTTTTCAGAACTACTGACATTATAAGAAAGATCTGGCAAGTATGCTGAAAAGGGCCAAACCTCCAGCAAGGCAAGTCCAATGGGGAAGCTTTACTGTCCTGCCGATCCACACACCACCTGACATTTACTTACTTTATCTACATGCTTTGAACTTGACAAAAGTTCAGCTTAATTCATTAATTCATTGAGGAGTGACATAATATATTTGTATGACAAGCAGATCATGGGTGTTTTGATGGACTTGTTCACTGTATTTCAAATGGATTCTACCATTAATAATATACTTTTAGAACTAAAAACCAAACTGCATTCATGAAGATATTGTCCTGGGTTGCTGTGGTTAGCAGTGGGAATGAGCAAAGCCTGTTGCAATTTTTATTTCTCTCTCTCAGGGCACAATACTTTAGAGAAGTGCACCTCTAATGTTAATGTGCTTTAGTCACCTGGGGATGTCAAAATGCAAATTCTGATTCAGCAGGTGGAGCCTGAGACTCTGTATTTTGACAGACTCTTAAGTGATGCTAAAGACGCTAGTTCCATACACCAGACCTTACTCTGACAAGGTGCTAGATGATTTACTGAGAAGGCCTCTCCCTTCTCTTTGCTATTGCTAAGCTGGGCTTTCACTTGCTCAGGGTTTCTGGGCTCCTCTTAAAGAGGTTGAAGTCCTTGATGCACTGAGCCTGATAATGGTTTTCTTAAGTTTAGTGGGAGAATTCTGACTGCTTATTCTTAGTGGATTGTCCTCTGCTGGAAATGCTTAGGAACTGAAGGGAAATGAGATGGTTGACTCTGCAACCATGTAGATCATTTAACATTGCTAAAGTGAATTAAAAGCAGTGAACACCGGAACTATCAGTGCATCCAATTTCTAGTTCCACTGCTAGGAATTAGAGGCAGAGCCCCGTCTCAAGAAAATGCATTAGTACTTGGAAGGCTGACTTGTTTTCAGGTTCTAGCCTGTGAGCATACACTGAAGCCCCAGTACCGTTGAACAGCTTGATGACAAGACAGAAGAGGGAGTCCTCTCAGTCCAGAGTGGCTGTGTCTTCTATTCCTGTAGATTAGCCTCATTCTGATTGAATGAATTAAGCTGGAGCCAATTGGATTTTGTTCCCAATCCTACTTCTCTTAGACTCTAGGTTAATGAGATGTGCCATCAAGGTAAGTTGAGCAGCAGATGTAGAGATGAATGCTGTCTGCGTTCTGGCAGGCTCAGATCCCATGGCATCTCACAGTTCCTCACAGTGGCTTGCTGTGCATATTGAGCAAGCGGAGTGCTAGTCTCATTCTATCGCTACACCACATGTCACACCACTTGGGGAGGCTGAGCAGTGGGCCCTTATGATCTTCTGAGATCTCATAAGGAATTGCTCCCTTATTCCAATCAGGTCCCCCTGAGAGATTAGTAGCTGAATGGCACACTCTATCAAAGGCAACTGAAGAAAATGAGCAGCCCTAATTTATTCTGGGGCCTCTGATGCAATATACAGGAAAGTAGATTCTAGCATGGACAGTTCAGAAGTCTGTAACTGATGGATGCTAATAGTTGAGTATAGCCCACATCTTTCTCTGCTGAGAAAGAAAAGCTGAAGGCTCATTTCCAAACTGAACAATTATTGACTCTCCAGTTAGAATCTATCATACATCAATCCATCATGTATCAACATCTACTTTTGCTACCTTTAAAAATGTCTACAGCTGCATATAATCCACAGAACAGCAGCACTGGATCCCACACCTGGACACTCCACCAATTCAAGATGTGCATTTTAACATGCTTTCCAATAATTCAACAGCACATTGAATTTTAAGAAGTACTGCTCCAAAGAAGTGGTTTGCAAAGTGAGGTTTCTGGACCAATAGCAGCAGTTTCCCATGGAACATAATAGAAATGGAAAACTAAGGCCTTGAACCAAATCTACTGAGTCAAACACTCTGAAGAGGGGCTCAGCCTCTGGGAGGGGCTATGTATTTTAACAAGCTGAGGATCACTTTTGTTTGATCCAGGTCATCCAGCCAAAAAGAGCTACTACCTAGTTATATTGATAGTTTTTGCTCTAAATTAAATTTTCTTATGGCAATCTAAAAGATGTGGCAAATGGAATTATTTGAGGTTTAAGCATTGAGTGGCTGTTGAAGTTTCTAATAACACTTCTCATCAGTCTCTCAGTTTGCTGAATCAGAAGTTGGCAATGCATTCCCTGACCTCCACTGATGATACTACGCTCAGTGTTTCATTGAGCTCATAATTTCCTTCTCTGTCTATGCCATAATGTAGATAAAAAGTAGAGGGGACATTTTCTATTGAATGTTTTAATTGAGCAGCATGTATTTATTGTCTATATATTCCCTGCAAGTATTTTAAAAGATACAGAATAAATATGGCATTGCTCCTGCCTTCAATATAGATATGAATAACATGTAAGAACAAAG
Source organism: Corynorhinus townsendii (assembly GCA_026230045.1). Classification (NCBI taxonomy): domain Eukaryota; kingdom Metazoa; phylum Chordata; class Mammalia; order Chiroptera; family Vespertilionidae; genus Corynorhinus; species Corynorhinus townsendii. The sequence continues at coordinate 134,110,892 of JAPDVU010000002.1, read as the reverse complement.
ATCAAACAAAAGTAAAATGCAAGCATTTTCTTTCAGCAAATAAATCTTGAGAATCCATTAGCAGTAGTTGTGCAGTAACAGAAAGAGCACAGATTTAGTCAGGGGAACCAGTTCTGGGTCCAGCTCTGTCATTTGTTAGCTCTGTAATTTTGAATAAGTCAGTTAACTTCACCAATCTTTCCTTATATGTATCAGAAAAGTAATAGTGCCTGAAAATATTAACACCTACCTTACTCATTTCACTGTATTGCTGGAAGAATCAAATGAGAGCAACTGTGTATAAACTGCGAAAAATCCAAGGCACCATGCATATGAAATTAATGGAAAAAGATAGGATTATAATGAAACTAGAGGCCCAGTGCATGAAACTCATGCGGGGGGCGGGGGGGGGGGGGGCGGGTCCCCTCAGCCCAGCCTGTACCCTCTCACAATCCGGGACCACTGGCTCCTAACTGTTCACCTGCCTGCCTTCGTAATCACTTCTAACTGCCCCTGCTGGCCTGGTCACCTGAACTGAGCCCCCTGCTGGCCTGGTCATCCCCAACTGCCCCCCTGACAGCTTGGTTGCCCCTAACTGCCCCCCTGCCAGCCTGATCACCCCTTACTGCCCCCCATGCTGGCCTGGTCAACCCCAACTGCCCTCCCCACTGGCCTGGTCATCTCTCACTGCCCTCCTCTGCCGGCCTGGTCGCCCTTCACTGCCCCGCCCCCTGCTGGCCTGGTCACTCTATGCAGCCTGCTGTCCAGTCATTTGGTCGCCCTTCAATAACCTCCCTAACAGCCTGGTTGCCCCATGCGGTCTGTTAGGTCATCCGTTCGGTTGCGATGGTCACTTAGGCTTTTATATATATAGATAATAACTATTGCTTTGTAGATGATGCAATATGTAACAGCCATTGACCCAATAGTCCAGGCAGGGATTTGCAGTCAAGCTGGGGCCTAAAATATACACACAAAAGAGGTAGTATGGGCAGTGTGTAATGAATGTCATTTGTGGGGCACCTGGCTTATCCCCTTCTAACTTTTAGGTCTTTGTTCAAATGATACCTTTTCAAAGATGTATTTTCTGATAGGAATATTTAATAATATCCCCATTTCTCCTATGCTTTTTTATGCTTTATATTTTTCTTCACAATATTATCCTCTAATATACCCTGTATATTACTTAATCTTATTTATATGCTTATCTCCTTCCCCTACCCAATGTGCGTGCACGTGCACACACAACACACACACACACGCACGCACACACACACACACTTAAATGTAAGCTCCAAAAAGGTAAAGCTTTTGTCTAATTTTATTCACTCTTTTATCTTGAGTTTAATATACATAGTGGCTATTTAATATACTACATATGGGTCAAATGAATGATTAGCATCTATTGATTAGATTTTGTTATTAGCATCAAATATATCGTTTTGTTGTTTGTTTCACTGATGAATCCCATGCCTATTTCTTTACCTTTAAACAAGAGCAGAAAGGTAAGATCTGGAATAAGATCTGGTAAGATAAGGAGAAATCCATGACAACCTTTGTAGAATTGCTGCCTAAAATCCTAGCAACAGACTCACATTTTTATGAGGTAGACCACTTAATAAATACAGATATAAAAAGAAGATTTTGGTGAGGTGATGAAAAAAGCAGTAGTTGAGAGTAGGAATACCTAAATAATGGTCACTGCCCAATCACTAGTAGATATTTTGGTGTAGGGAAAATACAAATTAACCTCTCTAAGTTTCTTTTTAAACCTATTTGTATGTGATTTGTATTAGATAGTTTTGAGCATGCCCTTTTAACCTATATTTATATAATTGTCAGTTTAAAAAGTAAAGAAATTCTTTCTTCTCTCATTCATTAGAGAAAAAGTATAATTCTTAAAATATATATTGAAAATTACTTCCACTTGATATCATACGCATCATAATTAAATAATATCATGTTTTATAAAACTCAAAAATGTCATATGACAATGCTTTAGTTTCATAGCCTTTTATATTTGTTTTTAAAGACCTCATGACCTTGAATTTATTTCAAACCCAACATAGAATGTGTTTTTTCTTGCCTAAAATAAGGACTTATTGTTAGACTGACCTAACATAAACTTTGATTTTCAAGCCCATAGTAAGTAGCCTGCTAACATTTTTTATAAGTTTCTAAAATAAGCCGTATATTTTACGCATAGCTGAAATTAAACTCCTCTGAAATCTGTTGCAGAAAGAAATCTTTCCATCACCATATTTAATTTTTTCATATCTTGTGTTCATTAAATTAAGAACTCCATGGTACATAAATAAAACTGCCTTTACTTCAGGAATTGCATACAGAATTTACATATTTAAAGGCTTATAGGAAAACTGAGAAAAACTTGGTGAACCAAACTTGCAAACCCAGTCTTTTTCTTTTCCTTTGTAGCAGATGAAGATCTGGTAAATCTTCAATACCTTGACATTTCTATTTAAAAATAAATCATGGTATCATGTGAGTTTTGTGAATTTAAGTGAATCTAACTTGATGATTAGTGTTTCCATACTTATTTTCTACATTTATATTTTCTTTTGTCAGTGGCTTACACATAATGGGAGACTCCTGTGGCTGATGCAGCAAAGCTGTACTGGCTGTTCGTAAGAACCAAGCAATCAGGGATTCTTGGTATAATGCTCACGGTGCTGATTTACATTCTCCTGTTCATCATTGCTTCCTTGATTTTATATTTCTATTGTCTCAGGTAAGGTGCTTCAGTATTTTTGTTCTTTCGAGTGTTCAGTTATCTTGTTATATGGTTAGGCCTGTATGAGAACATGGTTAAAGTAGAGAAGTTAGAATCATGTCTACATGGCTAAGGTAGAAATCTTCTTGGTTATATGTAACAATTGTCATGAAGACCAGTCAAGAAATGTTTTGACTTTTGGAGAAATGTGTTTTTTTTTTTTATATTAGAGAAGCTAAGTTTGCTATAAATTTGTTTGTTCTATACATATTTCTTCAAACCAGGGACCAACAAAAAATAAAGAGTACTCTCTTGAAATCCAATGACATTCTGGAAAATTTTTTGAGAAGCTTCCATTTTCTCCTTTTTCAAACCCACTTTCTTCCCACTCTTTTCACCCCTGATAACATCACCAACCGAAGAATCATCCTTCAGCTTGATCCCGAATATTATAGATTTTGGCTGGCCAGGTTGTTAACTTAGCAAGCAATGACTCTTCTGAAGAAAAGCAAGAAAAGCAACAAGTACAAGGCAGTATTAAAAAAAATCTAGGAAATTTCCCCACTCTGTTGGTTTCCTTTGCTGTGCAGAAACTTTTTGGTTTAATATAGTCCCCCTTGTCTAATTTTGGTTTTCTTTTCTATACTTTTAAAAACCATTTTTATATCCATAACATAATTGCCAACACCAATGTCATGCATGAAGCTTTCCTCCTATCATTTCTTATAGAAATGTTAAAGTGTGAGGTCTTATATTTAAGTCTTTAATCCATTTCATATATGTGCATATATGAGAATTCTAAAAGAAAGAATAATATTGAAACTGATTAAACAGGGAGGATAATTGATTGTGCAAGGTCTCTGAAGACATAAGATAGAGCACATGTGGACACAAACCTTGGATTTAGGGGAAATATCTTGTTTCTTGATGTGATAGGGAAAGAGGTGAGGGTGAACACAAATGCATAGAGGTTCCTGACAGGGTGCTGAGGGAGTTCTCCTATGATAGCCATTATTATTTTCTATGTAATGGGAGGTGAAGTCACTCCTCAATTCTTTCTTCATTAAATGGAAGAGGCCCTTACACAGCTGTAGTAAAATTGTCTAGTTCTTCCGGGGATGTATGTTGCTTGGGCATAGGCTTGATTTATATTTTGACATGTCATGAGCACTGCATGTAATTTTTCTGAGCACTTACTTTCCTAGGAGAGGGAAGGCAGTATTCCATGATCATTCAGTTTTTATTTGGCTACTAACTTGTTATATGACCATAGGGCAAGGATGTTAATTTGCTAGATTTTCAGACATTTTCTTGTGTATCATGGCAAAGAGAACACATATGTTTACTAGTAGATCTAAGAAGAGACTCTCTACGAATCATTATTATTTTAAATGACTAGGATGTACTAGAGAAGTTAAGAAAATAAAATAGTATACCGTGTAGTTTAGAATTTTGTATGATTAAAAAATCACCAGATATTTATTTTCACATCAATATATCTCTTTTCACTTAAAACATGGTGAATGCTTACAACTATGATTTCCTTTGTCCAATGTCTACATTTTTATTATTAAGAAGATAACTTCTGAAGTATGAAAAAGTAAGCTCAGAATGTGTGCATTAAAATTAGATACTCCCCTAGTCAGTTTGGCTTAGTGGATAGAGCATTGGCCAATGGACCGTAGGGTCCCAGGTTCAATTCTAGTTAAGGGCACGTACCTTGGTTGCAGGTTCCCTAGCCCTGGTCAGGGATTGTGCAGGAGGCAACCAATTGCTGTGTCTCTCTCACATCAATGTTTCTCTCTGTCTCTCCCTCTCCCTTCAACTCTCTCTAAAAAGAATCAATGGAAAAATATGCTCAGGTGAGGATTGAAAAAAAAAATAACACCAAAAAACTACATTTTGATATTTTGCTACCTAAAACAAATAGTTGTGTCTCAAAAATAAAACAGAAACATTACCCAATGGGGAAATTTGGGCAGGAGAAGTGAGAAGGTTTATAATGGATGGAGAACTGATTAAAGAAAAGCAAAGGGAGAGTTTCTGGACATGATAGAGAATGAACCTGAAAAAATCCAGGGTGAATAAATAAGTTTTGTTCACTATCCCAACCTAGCACCTAATTATCTTCCCTCCTTAACCTATCTTATTCAGATCTAGGCATGCTCACTAACCTGAAGCAGGTTTTGTTGTATTTTAGAAGCAGATGCACTTAATATTATTTTGGATAATGATAGGATTACAATGATCTTCCACAGAGAAAATATCTGTATTTTCCATATGAATAAATAAAATCACTCTGATATGTCCACTGAAAAATCTCTCTTTCCTGAGGTTTGCAAAATCTTTTTCTGCAATAGTAGAGAGCTAGGCAGCTCAGTTCTTTCTTCCATGAAACGTGCACTGTCTCATTGGATGCATCTGGCCAATGAAGTGGAATTTTGCTCTGGCATAAAAATAGGCAAAGAGACATGGAAATCCTAAGAACTTAGTGATAAATGCCAGTGTGGATTTGTGCATGTGGACTGATTTAGGTTAGCATTCTTAATCCAAATGTTTAAGCAACAGTCCTAACTCTTTCTGGGCTCTTGGACCAGTGCTGTCAAAACATGTGCTAGTGTTGTAGGAGTCCAGAGGAGATGGAGTCTGTTGTTCAGGCTGCTAATAGAGAATTTTGTCTAGCTCTGGGCACTGGAAGCTCCACATTATGGGGTCTGGCTGAGCAAGCTTCAGCTTGGCCATTATTGAGTTTGGCTGATTGGATCTCATTCCTCCAGGAACTGAGTAATTTCTTGCTGAAGGGTTTCTACTAGAAAAATTCTCACGCCTATAGTTGTAGTAGGAAAGTTGACTGGCATGCTAGTTCCTTGCCTCCATTCAAGGAAGTTTTTGAGCTGGGTGTAATTATTTGAACTGGATTATGTGGCTTTTAAGAAACCATTAATCTTTTTAATGATTTTTCTTATTATAGGAAAAATATATGTTTAGAAAAAATTAAAAATATCAAAAAGAATAAAAAACTAAAGTAACAACCACCAATAATCTCACTATCTAGACAAAACACTATTAATCTTTTCAAATTGTATTTTATTCTTTTTCTCATGTATATTTATTTTTACAAAGTTGAAATTATACTGTAAGTATAACTTTATCTGTTGATTTTAAACTTAATATTCTGTGATAAATATTTTCATATTCTTTACTTACTTCATGAACATTTAGTGCCTACATAATATTTTATACTATATAAGCAGCATAAAATATTTAAATATTTCTTTGTTCTTGGAAAATAGATTGCTTTATTTTTGTGCATCTTATAAATAATTCTGATGAACATCTTAAGACTCAGGGGCTTGTTCACATTTTGAATTATTATTTGAATAGTGTCCTAGACACACAGAAATACTGATTTAGAGAGTATGATATTTCTAAGACACTGGATAACTACTACAAAATTGTTTTCTAGAAAAGTTATATGGATTTGCACTTCCACAACAATGCATGAGAGCATTTTCCAAACTACGCTCACCTCATTTGTTAAATGATCTAATGTAAGGAATCTCATCCTTCTCCAACTGTATTTCTTGCTTTACTGGTAATTAAACATACTTGGGTGTTTTTTGTTATTGTTGGTAGTGGTGGTGGTTAATCCTCACCCAAGGATATTTTTAGAAAGAATGGAAGGGAGGGGGAGAGGCATAGAGAGAAACATCCATTTGAGAGAGACACATCGATTGGTTGCCTCCCACACTTGCCCTGACCAGGGCCCAGATTGAGTCTGCAAGTGAGGTATGTGCCTTTGATTGAAATCAGACTAAAGGCCTATGCTTTATCCAATGAGCAAAAGCAGCTAAGGCTAAATATTCTTAATATGCTTGTCATTCATTTGTATTACCTCCTTGTGAATTGCCTTTTATGTGTTCTTTTGCCGTTCTTCCTATAGAGTATTCAGATGTTTTTCCTACTGAGTTATGTGATTTATCTATATATATATATATATAAAACCCTAATATGCAAGTAGACCAAATGGCAGAACAACCCAACAACTGAACAACCAAACAACTGGTTGCTATGATGTGCACTGACTTGGTGGGCATCAGCCACAGCGTGATGGTGGAGCAGGTGAGTGGAGGCTCCAGACCAAGGTGGGGTGCTGGCTCCTGTAATCAGGGGGAGCCTCTGGTGGTTACTGAAAATTCTTTGCTCCCGTGTGTCACAGTCCCACCTGGCGCTTGCACCCACTGCTGATGCCGGAGCCACCACTTACACCTGCTGCCACCAGCACCAGCCCGGATCGCTGGGAGCTATCAGCAGGTGTGAGTGGCGGCTGCCAGCCCCAATTGCCCCTGAGGGCTTCTCCACCTCCCCCTGCTCCTCAGGGGTGATCAGGGGAGCAGCTTCCACTCGCACCCACTGACAGCGCTGGCCCCACTGGTACCTGCTGTTGGCCAGCCCCAATCTCCCTGCGCCATCAGCAGAGCTGGCGCCATCAACATGTGGGAGCTGTGGCTGCCAGCAGACAGGGGACCAGGGGCTGCGGTGGGAGGGGCTGGGCCAGGGCCCAGAGGGTGGTCAAATATGTTCAGAAAGTGAAGATATAAACTACCCATTGCAACATCAACTCCTAATATGTCAGCAAACAAAAACAAAAACACTCAAGAAAACCAAAGAGAAAATGAAAAAAAAGTCTCCTTTCTTCTCATCTTCAGCCTATATTGAGATGAAGTCCTCACCTCAAAGGGGCTTCCTCTTTCTGGGGTGTCTACGGGGAGGGATCAGGAAGAAGATGGCAGCCCCTGGCCTGGGAATAAACTCTAGAGCAGAACAACCTCTCCACACACCCACAAGGTTTCTGTGCTGCTGGATACAATAAGGGTTGAGTGACCTGAAGCAAAGGGGAGAAAAGCAAAGGAGGCAAGGGTGCAGGCGTCCAATGTCTGGTACAATGTAGGGCAGGCACCAGACTGGACAGGGAAAGGCTGCAGATCCCGCTGTCAGAGCAGAGATCAGACACTCATCCATGGCTTTTGAGACAATTGGGTCACAAGAACTGAGATGAGTTTCCCAATGTACTAACCACCGGGAGGGCAGAGATGAGGGGGCAGGCCAAAAGCAATGAGGTGCCCAAGGCAGAGGCAAGCCCTTGTCAGCTTAGGATACTGTTCCCTACACAGTTATCTTTTTTATAATACTCTTCTGAGGATATCTTTGTTGATTGTTTTAGAGAGAAGAGAGAGAGAGAGAGAGAGGAGAGAGAGAGAGGAGAGAGAGGAACATCAATGTGAGAAACATCAATCTGTTGTCTCCCTCGTGAGCCCCACTGGGTACTGAACCTGAAACCTAGGTATGTGCCCTGATCTGGAATCAAACCAAGACTTTTTGGTGCACGAGGTGATGCTCCAACCAAGTGAGCCACACAGGCCAGGGCAGAAAACTTTTTATCTTTTATTTTACTGGTCTCTTCTTTAAGTTGGTATTACCATTAGATATTAGCTATTTTGCCATTTTGTCTTATGGGGTTTTATTTTAAGTAATTTGAATTCATCAGCTATGTTTCCAGTGTCATGGACAGAGCTTCTCTTTTCTAGAGCTTCTTTTTTTAAAAAATTACCTTTTTACCACACTTTTATAGGTGGCCTCTATAGGCATTGGCATTCGGGAAAACTGTGAGGACCATCTGCACCTCTCGTGGTGTTTGCTTCATATTTGGACTTGCAACATTCCCCAAAACCCTTCTGAGAAAATGTTTTGTTGATATTATATGGACCCTTTAGCTTTTTTTGGTATGTAAAATACTTTTTAATTGTGACAGTATTAGATATCCTCCATTTTACCCCTCTGCCCCCTCTACCCATGGATCCTTTAATTTTTAATTCTTTTTCTGAATAGTCTGAAAGATCTACAGGCTTTCACATATTTTTCTATAATATGCAGAGAATGAACACTCACTATTCACATGTCTGATTTGTTTAAGCTTTTCCATTCCTGGAAGCTGTACACAAGTCTGAAAGACTGGTTGGTACTCGAGTTAATTAGTTGTGGGGGTGCTGATGCCTTCTTAATCATTGACTTAATAGTTTCAAATAGCCTTATAAGTTTTAGCTGCTGTCATTTATTACTTAGAAAAATTAATTTAGATTAAAATAATTTAAAAGCAGGTTTTGATGAGAATGTTAGGAGCATATTCATTGTCTAGGGAATATGTATCAGATAATCACAGATTTTCCATTTTCTGAATCAATCTTCTTTACTATGTTCCTTACTAAAGGCAAAATATTATTTATCAAGTAGAGGAAATTTTCTAAAAGTTATCTAATTAATATAGAGCTAAACAATTTTCTTCTTCCCTGAAACTGTCACCTCGCTGTGGGCGCTCTGTGCCCTGATAGGCAGTGGTGAGCTGTGCACATTATGGCGTGTGTGTAAAGGGATACACCTATTTAAAAGTTTTGGGTGTTACATTGTGGGAGCTCCAGTAAACTGAATAATTGTAATCAAAATAGCTTATTGCTGTGGGTAGAGATAAATTCACTGATTGCCCATTTGCCGCAGCCCACTAAGATCCCCTGACTGTTCCTCAGATCCTAAGCTCTCTGGTGTGGGTAGCTGCCTATATGCTGAGTCCCCTTTTATCTTTTTTTTTTCAGCAAATAGAGGGATCTATTTCCACCTCAATGATCCTCATCTGTAGCTGCAAGAAGCTGGGTCAGAGATAAACACAGCATTCCTTGCCATGATGTTCTCTTAAAAAGATAAAAAAAAGCTGGTCAGTTAAGCATAAATCGCTAATCAGTCATTTGATGAGTTGGCCTTTGGTAAATTAGCCTACTTCCAATACCTCTAGGATAAAAGAAACCAAAAAATAATCTTTTGGAATTTCTATTTTTAACTCAAACCTGAGGGAAAATGGGCAAGTGAGTTTGGATCAATGGCAAACACGTGTCAGAAGGGTATACACCTGGATGAAGCAACCATGTGCAGGCCAATTGGAACAGTCCAAATCCCTGGCTTGAGCTTGTGTTAGGCTGTGGGGGTGAGGCATTGCCCTTTCCACTTCCGTGTAAGTACTTGCACCTGACAGCAGGTACTGTTCATGAGCTGGTGACAATCTCCACTTCACTCCCAGCATTATACAACATCTACAAAGCTCTTCCTGGAGGACTTCCATCATACTTATCACTAAAGTAATTGAACAAACAAATAATCAAACAAAAAGAACAGCTATTTTGTTTTGCTGCAACAAGCCAGTGAATCTTACATGTATTTTAAATGTTATATAAGTAGTCAAGTCAGAATAAAAAAATACAGAGGCAAAAAACATGAAACTACACTGGGAATGAAGGGCAAGGTTGTTTACCCTTGAGTTCTCCATTCTCATCCCCAGAAAAGTGCCTAATACACAACAGACACACAACAAATCTTTGGTGAATTAAAAACAAAATAAGTATATTTTCTTAATGATGAAGAAGCACCTTGTCTTTCAAATAAAATGTGGATCACAGTTCATTTTGAACACTCAGCTGGACTCTAATGAAGAAGTGTGAAGAGCTATACACACAGCTCTCATGTGTGTTAATTTGACTTATCAAAGTGGACAGAATAGGCTTTTAGCTTGAATCCTTTAGTAACAGCCAACTTTTAAAAATTGCAGTGTAATGTAGAAGGAGAAGTTTAAAAGGGTCACAGTGATGTATATAGCAGGGGAAATGCAAAACATTTAGGCAGTCTATGTAAAAAATCCAAAGGATCCATGTCGTAGATGCAGAATGCTCTCAAACTCCCTTTTTAACAATTCTCTGCTCTGACTTGGTATTTCCAAATCTCCATTCCACTATCCCAACCTCCATATTCCACCTCCCTCCACAAGTAGTCTTTTCTCTTTAATGATCTGGTATGTAAGCTAATGTGAGGCATGCTTGGATGCTCAAAACCACAGATCGGTTCCTAGTGATCTTGGTCACATTTGCACAGGAGCTGTCATTCTGCACAACAGATAGAAGTTCCCCCAGCCTTCAGTCTGGGTCTAGTGCTTCAACAGCACCTTCCTTGCCACTGACACTGACCATGAGACCAGGACCTCTTATTAACCCCATGCTTTCCCAGAGGTTAAGATCCCACCAATGAGTGTGACTGAAGAAAGACTGCCATAGATCTAGTTCACCTTATTCATTATAGTTTAGGTTTCTCGAAAAAAAAAACAATCCACCTTCATAACCTGCATCAGTACCCACGTGGGAATGTAAAACTTGTGGATTAAGAAGAATAGACTCCTAATCCTAACTAATATATTACTTATTACTGGCTCTCACTATCATCTTAGAATCTCCAAGTATAGGTTCAAAAAATCTTCCATCATATGCCATGTAAATTGGCATTAAAGATTACAAAGAGTGTTCTTAATATTTTTCTTTCAGTTACTGAATAGTAATTTCTGTCATTTCTACCATTTCCTGGGCACTTTCTATGTGACAAACATACAGTATATAGATTATTTAATCCTTACAATAAATCTGTGATTCAGGACATGACTGCCATCTCCTTTCATAGGTGAAGAAACTAAGCCTTGGTGACTTTAAGTAATTTGCCTGATATCACAGAGTAGGCCAGTGGCTCGGCTGATATTCTCATGCAGTCTTTGCAACTCTAAAAACTTAAGTATTACTTGTATATTATGTTTTTAACATTTTTTTAAACAAGAGAAGACAAGGGTAAGTGGGTGGGTGTGAAGAGATCAACCAAAGAACTTGTATGCATATATGTATAACCCCTGGACACAGAGAATAGGGTGATGAAGGCCTGGGGCAGGGGACCGGAGCTGGCTAGAAGAGGTCAATGAGAGAACAAAGGGGACATAGGTAATACTTGCAGCAATAAATTTTTAATTAAAAAAAGATTACTTGAAATTTACATCTGGGTCTAATTTTCTCCACATGAATGAGTATGATGTGTTGGTTCCATACCTGGATTAAAGGCAGTTAGGCCTGTCTTGAATTTTGCTCTGTCACTAACTGTGTGACCTTTGGCAATAATTTTACCTCTGAGACTGTTTCCTTATCTTTAAAATATGAACAGTAGAATCAAGCATAAATCTTTTATCTTCTCCTTGAAAATTAACTAATTGATTTTAAGTGTATATTTCTAATAAATTTATAATTTAGGCAGCTAAGTTTAGTTTTAAAATTTAAAATAATGTTTAATTTAATTATTTAAACATAGACATGCATTTAGCTAAACAAATTAGAACCTTTAATTAACTTTGATGACTCCAAATATACATGTCAAGGGAATTTAAAATCAACATTGTGAAGCCCTGGTCAGGTGGCTAAGTTGGCTGGATAACTATCCCATAGACCAAAAAGCTGCAGCTCGATTCCCGGTCGGGGCACATACCTGGGTTGCAGGTTCTAATCCCAGTAGGGGTGCATATGGGAGGCAACAGATCTCTCTCTCTCTCTCTCTCTCTCTCTCTCTCTCTCTCTCTCTCTCTCTCTCTCCTCCCCCCCTTCCTCTCACTCTAAATCAATACATCAATACTACTAATAATAAGAGCATATCATCTGGTGAAGATTTTTTTTTTTTTAAAAACACAACATTCTGAAAAGAAACTAATTGTCTTCTCCAAATTACCTCTTCATCTAGGGTACACTATTTTAGTAAAATGCCAAGATCACTCATTCTGGGGAAAAAAAAAAGAATGGAAAGAAGGAACAAAAGATGGAAGGAAAGGTAGAAAGAAAGAAGGGAAGAATGGAGAGAGGAAGGGAGGGATGAAGTGAAAATAACCCCAGAGAGTATCCTCAAATCTGTCCTCTCTCTCATCCTCCATATCTATCTTCTCCAGGTTCTGGCAGTTCCTTAGGTCTGTTTATGTCATTCTATAAACAGGCTCCTTTCTCTGTCTAATACACCCTAATCTCTTCTGTTACTTACTGTAGTATTAATATTCCAACTAGTCTCCATATATTTCTATTTACCCTTTTTAATATATTCTCCTCACTATAACAGGATTGATTGTTAAGTGAAAATCATTATATCACTCTTGCCTTAAATCCATTTCATTGTTTCCTATTGTTCTTATAATAATAGTTCTCTTGACCTGAGCCCTGCCTTCTCCAGATGCACTACGCTAATACTCCCGGTTCTCCTCCTCTCTCTGTTATCTTCCCATTCAGCTCCTGGCCACTACCATCCTGGAGTCTTCACACATCCTCTCCCCTCTGGAAGCACTTAGCAAGTACTTGGCATTTGGTAGGCATATGGGAATATTTATGGACTGAATGAATACATGAATAAGGAATGAATTGACAGGATTTGCTCCTTACAAACATGAGCCTATACATATATTGAAGGGTAGATACTTCATAACAAGGAATATATAGTAAGAATGTTTCTGGAAATGGAGGTGGAGTTTTTACTTCTTACCATTGTGTGCACATTTTTATTTTCTGTATTTCTTTTTTGTTTCTTAAATTATTTTTCCATATTTATTTTTTACTTCTCTTTATTCTTTCTTTGTATTTCCCTTTCCCTCTATTTGGTACAATTTCAAACCAAAGCTACTTCAATTTCTATTTTTAACAGACTGGTGAGTTCTCATGGGTTTCTAGAAAGTCAGTCTTAATGTCATTCACTTCATGAGTCTTCACAATTCTGATAAAGAATATGTGGATTTATACATTAAAAAAATAAGAATGAATTTTGGCAAGCATTTGCTGGTCAAGCTAAAAAGAAGTTTGACTACTTACATGCTATCTGTTCAAAGCTATACCAGCAGCCTTCTAATGTTATTAATAATGTTATTAGATAATAATTTTCCAACTTACACCATAAGTGCATTTACTACAATAGTCATACTGCTAAAACTATGTGTAACTTTTAGAATTAGAAACAAACAATCATATTTGATTCTTCTTCATTTTTATATTTAAAACAATTTAAAGTTATAGATTCCATTCTTTTCATGACACTTAAAATACCATATTAGTGAAATGTTCACACTTGTCCTTTTAGCTTTAAAAGAAATGTCACATGCTAAGTTTCTGTAAATGACCCACATTCAGATGTGAACCAAACGTAATAGCTTCTGCCACTCACCAAGCAATGAATTGCTGCAAATGTAGGACACAGGGCAGAGGACTTTGTAAATTACTTTGTTTTATTGGCCATCATCACAACCTGTGACATGATATGTGACCTGTTTCTACAAACAATTATGCCTAAGGCTTTACAGACAGGTAGAATGTAGTTTCTTGTTTAATTACACTTTGAAAAAATAATTTAAAAAATTTCAGATATATTGAATAGATACACTCTTAAAAGAAATACAAATTTGCAACCATCACTATATAATGATATATATTTCAATAGAATAACATAAAATTTAAGCCTTATATTAAAAAAAAACAACTCAAATCTATAAAATTGCAAATAAAGGACAATGAACTTATAATTTTCACTAATTATTACATTTTTATTTGATTTTCTCTTCTTTCTTCCAAAATGATCTAATATCTTCAATTTTATATAATTCAATCTTACATTTAAACACCCCCCAAAATGGCAAAATGCATGAAAACTCTTGTGTGTGTTACTAGTGAACCATATGAACACACTTTCATAATTAAATATGATGATGGAAAGTTTAAACTTAATATTTATTGAATTACTCTAATGTTGCCTATACAGAGATAATAGTTTATTTCTCTCTTATGAATGTCTACCAATGCCCAATTTATTTTTAAAATTGAAACTTTTAAAAAAATGTTTATCTTTACATAAATTTTCTTAATATTTAGTTGGACTCACTTTCTAAGAGAACCAGAAAAGTGAAAGTTCAATAGGTAAGCACCAACTTCGATCAATGTGAACTGCAAAAATATTCAAAAGGATAAAATAATTCACTTTTGGATAAATATTATATTATTTGACTAATATCAAAATTATCAACATTTGTATATTTTTTTAAAATTTGGCATATACAATTATAGGCTATTTTCTCCTTGTTTGTGTAAACTGGCTCATTTGAGCTGAAAAATGTTCTAAAAACTAATGAAGATTGGTAAGTTGAGCATTAACAACCCATCATGAAAATGCCACTAAAAATGCAAAAAAAACCCTTTTTTAACAAAACTAAAAATGCAGTTAATCTTTGTACAACTTTTCATATTCCAGTATGCCATTTTGTTCTTTGTTAAAACATTTGTTTACCATCCTGAGGATCCTCGTTTGAATGTTACATAATCATATTTTCATACAGAATGAAGAAAATATAAGGATGAGACAGACATTTTCTTGGCAAAAGAAACAGAAGCTAGAAGAAACAGGACTCTGATTCCTAATTAATTCAAAGTTAATTGCATTGTTGATAATACTGCACTTAAAATCTTCATATAGAAAATGTTTATGGCAGCAAATTGACAGTAATTTAACTACATTAAATCTTATTACCAGTAAAAGAAAAAGATGAATGTTACATTAAACAAGCTTAAGAGAATGGTGAAGACTAGTTCTTGTTTAACAATGCAACTAACAAATCATTCAAATGGCCGAGCTAGACTCTCAAAGCAATGTAAGAGTAGTAGTTGCATTTCAAGTTGACACCAAGCCAGATGGCCTATCTGGGGCCATCAGTGATGCTGCTGGCAGTTTTACTTTTATTTCCACTCTGTGATAAATGAAAAACAGTTGGAAAAGAAAAGACAAATAGATCTCATTTGGCAGTTAGACTCAAAAAATTATATTTTACTATTTTGGAAAGAATCAAGATAGCGGTCATAAAAAGGAAGACATGCATTATATCAGTTATTTTCACTGAAAGTTAAGATGATGGATGAAATAAACTTTGAAGTTAGCTCTGAGTTTAAATTCTGTCTGTAACTTATAAACAAGACTAAGTTTTTTTATTTTAGAGTATAAAAGTGTATTAATATGGAATTAATTAAAGTTAGTGCAATGGATGTGAAATTGACTGCCATTATAATGGGAAATCAATACACTTTAGGTTTGATTATCTAGTTTATTTAAAGCAAAATATATTTATTCCGATCATTGAAATAAAATAACAATTTAGTACTTTGTGTGGAAAAGCACTTCCATGTGATGTTTAACTATCTTTTATTTACTTATTTTTTTAGAGAGAGAGTAAAAGGGAGGGAAGATGGGGAAGAGAGAAAGAGAAAGAGAGAGAGAAGTACATGGGCTGATTGCCTCCTGGGCCAGGGATCTGGACTGCCACCAAGGTACATGCCCTTGGCCAGGAATCAAACCCAAAATCCTTTGAACCCATGGGTCGACACACTAACCACTGTTCAATTCATATATTGGGAATTTTGTAAAAATGTACTTCTTAAATTGGTGATGTATTAGAATTCTTGATCTACAGACTATTTAGTGACACAATTCTGTGCTTCTTAAGCTAGTTCCAGATATACTTGGTAAGGTAAGTATACTCTAGGTAACGAGGATGACTATCATATTTCTCAAGCATTTCAATTTTACTCAGAGTAAAAAGCAACATCATCTTAAAACAAATATACTGACCAACAAGGGATAGAATACAGTTTTTCTTCTCTGAAATTAAGGATATTTAATGCAAATATTTTATAAGTATGACCTAATTAATGTTATTAATGTTTTCGGTATGATACTTTGTTGTCATTTTACTAGCATTACAAGAAAAACAGTACTTTACTAAATTAATAATTGAAGTTGTTTTGGAAAGTGGAAAAAGATTAAATAAGTAGTTCATCAGGTTCGGTGCTTTCCCAAATTGATCTACTTATAATTCACATTTGAAAACTTCCAACCAAGCAAATCCTTTCTGCTGACTGAGCTGGTCCAGTGGAGTTTCTATTATAGGGCACTAATACCAGGTCATTGAGAAAGAATAAATCAAATTTTAAACTTCTTTTGAAAACTATCTCACATTTGAACTAATTTGGATGGTCATAATAGAAATTAATGGTTAAATATTTCTCATATTTCTACAATTACTTAGATATCAAAAATCAGAAATAATAGGTTTATTGGAGATAATTGCAAAAACCCAGATTGTTGTTGAATTCTGTTTAGTGGAGGAAATTATTATTTCAGGAATCTAAGTCAAATAATTTCTGGAAAAGAAATGGAAATAATGAACTAAATAAATAGAAGTGGATAAAAATCATCATAATTAAAACATCAAGTAAATATTTATTGACGTGAAAAGAAGTTAGAAAATATTATTGGAAAAAGAAACAGGGTATGACTCAGAACGTGAAAATACCTACTGATATGAAATTATATCTATACTAGAGGCCCGGTGCACAAAATTTGTGCACTGTGGGGAGGGGTTGTCCCTCAGGCCAGCCTGCACCCTCTCCAATCTGGGACCCCTCCGGGGAAGTCCGACTGCCGGGATCAGGCCTAAACCAGCAATCGGACATCCCTCTCACAATCCAGGACTGGCTCCTAACCGCTCGCCTGCCTGCCTGCCTGATTGCCCCTAACCACTTCTGCCTGCCAGCCTGATCACCCCCTAACCACTCCCCTGCTAGCCTGATTAACACCTAACTTCCATCCCCTGCCAGACTGATCTCTCCCCCAACTGCCCTCCCTTGCCAGCCTGATCTCACCCCCAACTGCCCTCTCCTGCCAACCTAATCACACCTAACTGCCTCTGCCTGCCTGATCACTCCTAATTGCCCTCCCCTGCAGGCCTGATCTCACCCCCAATTGCCCTCCTCTGCCAGCCAATTTGGTTCTGATTGGTTGGTTTCTATGCCAGTCAGCGTCAAAAGCTCCACCTCCTAGGCAGCCTTTGGCTCCTCACAGTTGACCCAGATTTGGTTCTGATTGGTCAGTTTCTATGCCAGTCAGCATCAAAAGCTCTGCCTCCTAGGCAGCCATTGGTTCCTCACACTTCACCCTGATTTGGTTCTGATTGGTCAGTTTCTATACCAGTCAGTGTCTCTGAGCCCATCAACAGGGCCTGATAAGAAAGGCAGGGCTGATCAGCAGCCCAGGTGGAGGCCTGGAGAGAAATGCAGGCAGGGCTGCTGGCCAGGCCTGGAGAGAAAAAGAGAGGCAAGTGCTGATCAACAGTTGCCACAAAGGCTATTGATCAGACCCTGCTTCTCTCTTCAGGCCTCTCTCCAGGCCTGATTTGCAGCCCTTTCAGCAGTCAGCGCTGTGTTGCCATGGCAACACAGTGCTGACTGTAGGGCTGACTTTCGGTTGGTTGAGCCTCCAGTGGTGATGGACCCAGGGTTTTTATATATTAGGATAGGCCAAGAAAGATGTCTGGAAGATGTTAAACAAAATGTTAATAGTTATCTCTGTTGATGAGATTTTGAGTGGTTTATACTTCGCTTTTAATTAAATTTATTGGGGTGACATAGGTTAATAAAGCCGTACAGGTTTCAAGTGTACAACTAAAAAAAAAAATCATCTACACACTGCATTGTGCATTCATCACCCAGAGTCAAGTCTCTTTCCATCCCCATTTATCCCTCCTTTGCTCACTTTTGAGACAAATGTAAACAATATTTGGAAAGAAAAAAACACAGATAACATGAATTTTGTCCTTAGATTTCATAATGATTCTTGAATATTATATGCATTTCAGCATATCCATAGTGAAGAAACCAAGTTTTTCATGCCATATGAATTAGAGATTTCCAATCAGGAGCTAACTTATATAGTGAAAAATTCTGAGCAATTTCAATCAGGAGCTAAGTTATATAGTGAAAAATTCTGAGGAATTAATGGTGAAAGAAAGAAGGTGAGTAGATTTGGTTTGAAGTAGATTTGCTTTTCACGTGAACAAAAGAAACTGATCTGTTAGCATATTCCTCTTTCTTTTCAGACTCAGATCTTCATTTTTTAAAAAAAAATATATATTATTGATGTCTGAGAGGAAAAGAGAGATAGAAACATCAATAATGAGAGAGAATCATTGATTGGCTGCCTCATACATGCCCCCTACTGGGGATCAATCCCACAACCCAGGCATGTGACCTTGACCAGAATTGAATCTGGGACCCTTTCATCTGCAGGTCAAGGCTCTATTCACTGAGCCAAACCAGCTAGGGCTAAACTCAGATCTTCTTATAGAATAAAAGATTGGCTTCTCTGTCCATGTGTCTTCGATCTCTAATGGGGTCTGCAGAATGTAGCACCTCTTTACTGTCTATTTGTTCAATACATAAAAGACTGCATGCATGAATGATTGAACATAGTTTGCCTACATAATGATCATATAATCTATCTCATCTTGTTCTCTACTTGATAAAAACCTAAATAGTAGCTTTAAAAAATTCAACATGTGTTTACTATTAATATACTCAATAAGTATTGAATTCTGTTAATTTAATAGTTAATATATCATTAGAGCAGCCATTTGCAAGATCACAGTCCCTGATGAAGTAAAATGAATTTCACTTTACCATATATTTATCTTGGTTTTTTCTTCAAAAATTCTTGACTAGCAGCATAATCTTTAAAAGGCCAAAATTGTCAAAATTATCTTTAAAATTAAGATAATTTTCTGTCTAGGATAATTACAAAGTGCCTGGGGTAGGTAGAGTAGATTTTATTTTATTAAGTTTCACAATATGGAAGTTTAGCAATTTGGAAGCAATCCAAAACTGAGTACCAAAATAATCTGAATTGAACAATAATAGTACCTAACAAGAGAAAACAGAGAAAAATAGAAAATTATTTTAGTATTTATTATTTTAGCTAGTGGAGGAGGATGATAGAGGTAGATGGAGGAGGGGAAGGAAGAAAGAAATGGGGACCCAGAGGAAGAGGAGAAAAAAAAAAACATTCTTAGGTACTAGAAGGAAAAGTAAAGGGGATTGTAAAATTTTTTAATTCTTTAAATTTAATGTTTATTCCCTTATTTATCAAATAGCTTAGCTTTCCCATGAAGGACAAGAGTAGAATTTGTAATGAACAACATAAACTGATAAAACAAAAACAGATCCAGAGACAGAGAAGCATTGATTAGACTGTCAAATCTCTGAAGGAAGGTATGGGAGGATTGGGTTACGGGGTAGAGATCAGCCAAAGGACTTGTATGCATGCATATAAGCCTAACCAATGGACACAGACACCAGGGGGCTGAAGGCTGAGTGGGGATGGAGGTGCAATGGGGGGATAAGGACGCATATATAATACCTTAATCAACAAAGAAAAAGAAAAAAAAACACAAAAACGAGTAGAACTTCGGAAGAGGCCTCAAAACTTGAAATCAAAGAAAAGACAATTTGATTAAATGTAATTAAATCAGACAATTTATTCAAAGGCATTTGTATCTTAAGTAAAATATTTTGGCTTAGATTCTGTTGGGCCATAAACAGAAATTAATATATCCAGATAAATTAATGTAGCTAGATAAATCACTGCTTTCTCTAGAATGTGTAGACTCAGAATCAATCAGTAATGAGACTTCAGAGATGTTTATGAAACTCATTTGAAAATCTCTAGAGCACCTACTGTTTCTTGTTGTTGGGGTTAATTAGGTAAGCATGGAGAAACATTCTTAAACTGAGCTCAATAGACATACATGTTTTATTTGTTTGTTGTGTCTCTCCATGATTTCGCATTTATACCATGAATACTTCCTGATTAAATTCTTACATGTCATTCTTCATAAACTGTTTTATATTTGCTTGTTTTTTTTCTAGATATTAATTCAACTACCAATAATAATTTTAATATAACTCAGGAACAGCCAGATGGAATATTTTTGAATTTTATTTTAAGTTATAGTCGATGTATAGTATTATATCAGTTTCTGATGTACATAAATTTTGCTTGTTTAGTTTATTTCAATAGTGAAGCCAGGTAGCCCTGTTGAATAATTTATGTACTAATTTCAAATTATAATGCCAGTTTAATTGAGAACAATTATCTGTAATCTAAAATGCTAAACTGAGAATGGATTAGCCATTTTAATATAAAAGTATTTCAAATAAGTTGTCTAGAATTCTTGCACTTTAAAATTTTGAACTAGATCTTTGCTATAGTGCTAACTATTAAGCATGTGCTTCTCATTTTTGTGCTATGGATTAAAAATTGCTACATAAATGGACACTTTATATTATGCTTAATTTCCTTTTATTAACTTGATAAATGCAATAGCACAGAACACATTTACAGTATGATGAGAATTTAAGATTATTGAATTTTGTAATTTTTATATTGTTTATACATATAATTTTTCATTTGTGAAAAGACAGCCAGATGATAATTTCAAAGTATTTTAGCTATTTTTTAGAAGGAAAAGGTCACTTTCAGTAGTCAGAAAAGACACTATTCTATTAAACTAATTTGACTACATGCAAATTTTGTCATTTTTACCTCATTAACTATTTATCACGGAGTAAAAAATATATATATTCATGAAGGGGCAGCTCACAGCCTGATGGAGCTGGAACTAATATTTTGCAACTCTAATGATTTTCTGCATCTTTAATTAGATAGCATAAGGTTGATATGATTAGGTCAGGATGTAGTGTTTTTCATTAAAATACATTTTAGAAGCTGTATTCATAATCTGCCCTTGCAATTAAATAATGAGCCTATGAATTTAATATTATCGACCCAATTATTATCCCATGCAAATGTATACTTTTAATAAATTTGTGCCGTAGGACTTTCATTAGCAACAGAAGAAATGATATTTCTAGGTACATAGATTGAATGAGTATGGTTAAACTTATATAATAGTTTTTAACATATCAGGAAACAAAGCTTCAGTACTTGGGAATTTAATTCCAAAACGTGCCTTACTATTTGTTGAAGACTAATTTACATTGTAATTATTTTCTTAAAGAACTACCACTTTAAAATGGGCTATTGGAGCTCATAAAAATAGCAGGATGTTAGGCAGAGATGGAGGTTTACAGAAAGTTGTGCTTCATGGGACATTGGAGTATAAGTTTAGCGATCCATTTAAGCAGTATAATTGGAAAACATAAAAACTACAATGTCTATTTCTCCAGCATCTATATTATCTGAGAACCACCATATGCAATTAGTGAAGATTATTTTTGTTGTTGTATGTTAGAATCATATTTATTAATAGATGCCTGTACAATGAAATATGTAAGGTACTCTGAGAAGGAGCTGCCCACCTTTTATCATGAATGTGTACAGAGAAACATTTATGCACAGAAATATACCCTGTTCCCTAAGCTTTGCATAAGAGTTGCTATTTATCTATTACTTTTGCGCACTTGGATAGTGATCACAATTTGAATTCTTTCATTTATTCTTCACGAAATTCTGTTATGAAGTTTATATGCAATTTATAATTTTTTTGTTTTGTTTCTTAATATATTTTTATTGATTTCAAAGAGGAAGGGAAAGAGAGATAGAAACATCAACGATGAGAGATAATCATTGATCGGGGCCTCCTGCATGCCCCCTACTGGGGATCAAGCCCACAACCCAACCCAGTCATGTGCCCTTGACCAGAATCAAACCAGGGACCCTTCAGTCCACAGGCTGATGTTCTATCCACTGAGCCAAACCGGCTAGGGCTGCAATTTATAATTTTTAATAAAATGAGATAATTAAAGAAGCTGAACCTACATTTAGCACTGAATTATATAAAGAGGTAAAACTAAGCCTTTTTACTGACAGCAAACTGTGGACAGCGTTTGATGGTATGACTGCAGTGTTTCCTGTAAGTATTACTCATTTCTACTTGGGGAATATAGTCAGGGAGAAGGAAAAGCTTTGATGGGGGTCATGAGTGGCAAGGTGGTAGCAAAAGATAAAATGAAAGATTGTTGATGATTGGGGTGGAGACACATGATAGACTTCTTCATGCATAAGAAGAAAGCTGATAGCGTTACAGTGACAGGAAATACCAAGATGAGTTTGAAAACTGAAAGCAATTTGTTTTGGTCAGAACAAAGGACAGAGGGTGGAAGAAGGGGAGAGATCAGCCTGGAGAGGTAGATTTGAAATTGCCAATGTGCACAATTAGTGGGGACTATATTTTATCATAGGAAATAGAAATAGAAATTTTAATGAAAAGAAGTAACTCATTTAGTTAGGAATTTGGGTTGCCTTTGAACTGAACTCTATAAATTGCTTATTTTAAAGCTCCAATTAATACGTTTGCTTATTGAGAAGTAAATAATTTAATGTACTCTGTCTAATACATAGTTCAATTTCCCCTCATTGAGAGTGTTTATTCATGGAAGTTCTAAGTTATCCATGCCATTTCCTAACTACTTCATTCAATTCAATCCCACAATCACTTATAGATGGTGTTTTATGTGTCATCCAGTAATCATTATCCGGGCTTGCAGCAGCAGGACAGGCCCATGGTTTCGAGCATTTTGTGAGCTTGATGGAGACTTGAAAGTATGTGAAGATAAATAACAAGCTGAATTGGATCTAGTCAAATCTGAAATTAAGAATGGAGTGTGGGAGATAGTAGAAATGGAAATCAGGAGTCAAACTGAATAAAAATAGTAGATGACAAGAATGGTTACTTTAAAACAAAGAACATTTGAATCTTGTTGATTCAAAGCATGAACTGGCTGCTTTGGTTACAGGAGATGGGAAGCAGGGTCATAACTCAATTAGAGCTAAGGAGCATTTTAATTCACGATAGCAAGAGAACAAAAGGTGGTCCCTCAAACCATCTACATGTAATACTTCTGGTCCCTGACTGCAATTCCAGGAAAATCACATTCACAGGCTTTACCTGTGGAGGTCCCACTTTCAAATTGACTGAAACGCTTTTTACACTAAATGCTGGGCACTGAATTAAGTATCCACCAATAAGAAATAAACATCATGCACTCCAAAACAGAATTTTGAGTGAAAGAGACATAAGCAGCAATATAGGAGATAAATGAACTGCTCTTTGATGGAAGACAGTACATGGGATGTTAAAAACATAACTTTGTTGCATTAAAGAACTTTAATTTTTTTCAGTTAAAGAACATACTTTAGGGACCCAGGTGAATATAGCCAAAAGTATGCCTAAATTATCCTATATAATAAAAGCCTAATATGCTAAGTGTATGGCCGGCCATTCAACCAATCAAAGCATGATATGCTAAGGCTATTCAACTGCTCGCTATGATGGTCGCTGACCACCAGGGGGCAGGCAGTTGACTGCTCAACCAGTTGCTATGATGTGCACTAACCACCAGGGGGCAGATGCTCCAACTTGTAGGTAAGCTTGCTGCTGGGGTCCAACTGATAGGGAATGAGCAAGACATACTGGACACGCCCTGGAGCTCTCCTGTGGTCCCTCACCAATTGGCCAATCTCCCACTTCCCTCCCCGGCCCCAATCATGCACCAGTAGGGTCCCATGGGCTGGCCTGCACCCACTCACAATCCCGCCCACCTCAGGGGATGTCAGAGAGCCGGTTTTGGTCTGATCCCGCAGGCCAGGCAGAGGGACCCCACTGGTGCACACATTGTGCACTGGGCCTCTAGTCTTAAATAAGCAAGTTTCTGCTCAGTAATCAAATATGTATTCTGAACTCTATATCTAGTGTTATTTTTTTCCTGCACTGAATAAATTCCCAATTCTACAGAAGCATGAAGACAGTTATCTTTTAAGAGTTTTTATATAAATATGGACTGTATTTAGAACTACTAATATTATGTAAATTCCCAATTCTTGGACAATGAAGATTAATATTAACCCAACTAATTTGAAAATATAAATCTTAGCTATTATTTATGAGGGTGATTAAAAAGGGTATATGACAACTGACATTTCTCTTTTGCTGTGTTGACTTGAATTATGATAAACAATGAACAGAGGTTAATGTTCTGTGTTGGTATGGTGGATTGGGTTAATGATACACATTTCTCCCATGATCTCTCTTTTTTTTTTTAATCTCTGAACTTCTGGGATATTTGCTTAAAACTTACCTAATATATCCTTAAAATGTTCAAAGGTCATTTGGTCATGGAGAAATTTATCTTGTCTATAAAACAAAAGGATAGATAATGGCTAAAGAGAGGAATAACTAGAAGTTTTCTGAAGATACCTCAAATGTTTGCATTTTAAGATAGACACAGGCATATACATCTTGTTAAGTACTTTCCCCCTTGATTCTAAAATTATTTCTATTTGAAGTGAAGTGTAATCCATATGTTTTTGATTCATTAACACTTAATTTGCTAGCATCCCTTTACTGGAGTGCTATATAGCAGGCTTTTCATCTTTTTTTATAAGCTTACTTTCCTCAGACACAGGAAATCAAGTTTTTCTAAGAATAAACAAACTTAAACTCAATGAGACATAAGAAAGTTTTGTTTATAACAAAGCACCTATTAGCTTTGAACTACTTCTGTACTCAGTATGCAAATTTCTTATTTAGAGTTCCCTGAAAATCAGATATATTTGTAATTAAATGCACCACAATATACAGTTTTCTGTTTCATTATATACTGATTTTTTTCTAATATCTTACTCTAATTTCTCTTCATGATAAAACAGCCAACTGCTAATATATTAATGAACAAGTCATTAATGATAGTTATATAATTACCATCTTATTATTTATTCTTATTCATAATGCAGGAGCTACTAATAATTTTAATAATTATGTGGTAGGAAATGGAATTTCATGTAAAGCATTAAAAAGTCTGCTTTTTTTCACTTTTGGGAGTACATTGTTCTTTACCAGGAAGAATGAAAGTCAAACACTTTTTCATATGTTACTGTTATTTTATAAACACAAGTTCTCCAATTTTACCTGTAACTATATAGCTTTAATGAGACTAAAATAAAACTATTGGAATGCTATCTCTCTTATTACCCTGTGTTCATTTTTTCTATACCTAATTTCTATAGGGGGTTGTTTGGGCTTTTAATAGTCACAAAGCTTGGATAACTTAATATTGCAAAAATGTCACCATTTTATTTCTACCTGTTCAGAAAAATTATTTGTTTGACTCCTAACACTCACATTTTTAGGAAATTAGTCAAAGACAATTTAAAAAAATAACAATTATACATGGTTGATATTGTTCTCATTTTAGTGATAAAAATAATGGGCCTCAGAGAGATAAGTGACTTTCATTCATTCAACCATTCATATTTATCTACCACTTTTTTATTGATCATGTTTTATATACTAGTAGTAGGCCCACATCTTAGGTACAAGTGAAAGTAATATGAAACAGTATCTGTTCCATTATAGTCTAGGAAGGAAGATAACAGGTGAGAATATAAGTAGCAATATAGTAAGAGAGTGGAGAGGAGCTATGTGTGGGTGGTACGGTTGTAGCTTGAACAAAGATAGTATTAACCTGTTTAAAGGAGCTATTGAAAATCTTCCAAAGGAAAAGCTAATTAAGATAGGTATTTAAGATGAATAGTAAAGGACAAAAAAGGAGCAGGTAAAGGACAATTTGGGCACCTAAAGAAAGGGTACTCCAAGCAGAGGATGAACTATCATGGTATTTTGGAGAACAGAAAAGAGTTTAGTGTGGCTAGAACATAACTGAGTTAGGTAATAGGAAACATCCAGTTTAGATAAATAGGCAAGAACTAGATACATATTAGTA
The DNA here is from genome assembly GCA_026230045.1 of Corynorhinus townsendii. Taxonomy (NCBI): domain Eukaryota; kingdom Metazoa; phylum Chordata; class Mammalia; order Chiroptera; family Vespertilionidae; genus Corynorhinus; species Corynorhinus townsendii. Next base: position 134,084,639 of record JAPDVU010000002.1, on the reverse strand, counting down.
TCTCACTTTGTGTCCATTCTAAAACCATAGTTTCCAGTACTTAAATCTGAGCTGGTACAAAAATATCTGGCTCAAGGAGGACTATAAAATGAAGTAAAAAATTACAAAAATATACATAAAATTGTCATAATGGTATATGACATAACGAAATTCGTGCACAGAGGTGGGATTCCCTCAACTCAGCCTGCACCCTCTCCAATTGGGAACCCCTTGTGGGATGTCCAACTGCCATCCCTGGGATCAGGCCTAAACCGGCAGTCAGACATCCCTCTCACAACCTGGGACCACTGGCTCCTAACTGCTCACCTGCCTGTCTGCCTGATCGCTTCTAACTGCCTCTGCCTGCAGGCCTGATGTCACCCCCAACTGCACTCCTCTGCTGGTCAATTTGGTTCTGATTGGTCAGTTCCTATGCCAGCATCAGAAGCTCTGCTTCCTAGGCAGCCATTGGCTCCCCACAGCACCCAGATTTGGTTCTCATTGGTTGGTTCCTATGCCAGTCAGTGGCAGAAGCTCTGCCTCCTAGGCAGCCATTGGTTCCCCACAGCACTCACCTTTGGTTCTGATTGATTGGTTCCTATGCTAGTCAGCATCTCCAGGCCTATCTCTGGGCTTGATCAAAGAGGCAGGGCATAACAGCAGCCCCCTCAGAGGCCTGGAGAGAAAGAAAAGCCTGGCTGCTGACAAAGATCAGAAAGAAAGAGGAAGAGAAAGAGAGAGGTAAGTACACTGATCAACAGCTTCCACTGAGGCTGCAGATCAAACCCTGACTCACTTTCTGGGTCTCAGCCACCTGAGCAGTCAGTTTTGGATCGCCAGGCTGCAGCTGGGCAACCCAGCGCTGACTTCCAGATGACTTTGGAGGAGGCTTTAGGCTTGGGAAGGAGGAAGGGTGCCCCCCGCCCCCCCCCCCCCCCCGTCATGGCTGGCTGGGAGTGACCTGAGTGCCAAGGAGGTTCCTGGGACCCAGATATGTATGCAAATTAACCTCCATATTTGCTTGGTTAATTTGCATACTCACTCTGATTGGCTGTGGGTGTAGTGGAGGTATGGTCAATTTACATGTTTCTCTATTATTAGGTAAGATATATATATATATATATATATATGTATATATATATAATTTTCGTGATGAATATTTTCATAATTACCAAAAAAGATCTATAAAAATGATCTGTGAAAGAGAAAACTATCAGACACAATTTAAAATCCTTTACAAGCCACTTTCATACCACTGAGGAACATCTATTCTATAGAAAGAAGATGAGACAGATAAAACTAGCAATCCATGTTATGCTCACAAATGAGCCATGACAATCTGTGTGTAACATACTGGCCTCATGGAGGCAAGAAAATCAGAGAGCATCCATTTTTTAAAAACATATTGGCTAACATGTTCATAGTGCATCTCACATATTCTGATTACTTTCTTTCAAGAGTTGATGAAACACATATCTTGCTTAACTTGGTGGTAGAACCTGGTCACACCTTGTTTCTCCAGATGAGAGATTTAGTTGGTTGTTTCTTTGTCCCCGATTACTCTTTTCCAATTAGAAATGCCATTTGGTTTCCACTGTCACCGCCAATAGCAACAGTTGTGGTTTATGCCTCAATTAGGCCCTAAAACCCAGCTAAGCTGCTGTGACTGTTCCTGCTGTAAATTTGGCAGGAACAGAGTCACCATGCTGCACTCCAAGTGACACACACGCCATCTACATTTTGTTCCTGGTTTCCAGGCTGGGCCCTCGGCTTCTCAGGCAAGCTGTTAGACAAGCTCTCAATGTCACCCTGCAGCCTGTCACCAACTCAGTCCAGAGCTCATTTGTCCCCTTGCTTTAGGTACTTGCTTATTTTTAATTTCTTGATATGAAAAGTGTGTTTCTGGGAGGCAGGGTGGTTTGTAAATATTCCATGATTCATTAAATAAATAAATCTTTCCTATCTAAACATTTCGTCCTTCTAGATTGCCTTCAAGTCTTTGGTTTTTCACATTTAGCTGGATATTCTTTTCATGGGTCTCTTCTAATTGTTTCAGTCAACACATAAAACGTAAAAGTCATGAGCAATAAGCCTGTTTCCATCATTAGGATGGAATGAGCTATGTCAATAAGTTGCTTATTTTTTTAAAAAAAGAATGCAGTGCTTTAACTAAACCTTTAGTTGTTTTTTGTTTATTATATAACTAGAGGCACTCAGGGGAGGGGGACCCTCAGCCCAGCCTGCACCCTCTAGCCGTCTGGGAGCCCTCGAGGAATATCCGACTACTGACGGCTTAGGCCCGCTTTCCCCATAGAGAGTGGGCCTAAGCGGGCAGTCAGACATCATTATAGTTGCTGCAGAGGTGGGAAAGGCTCTCGCCACTGCTGCTGCGCTTGCCAGCTGTGAGCCCAGCTTCTGGCTGAACAGCGGCCCCCCTGTGGGAGCACACTGACCACCAGGCAGCAGCTCCTGTGTTGAGCCTCTGTCCCCTGATAGTTAGTGTGTGTCATAGCGACTGGTCGTTCCACCATTGGGTCAATTTGCATATTAGCCTTTTATTATATAGGATGCTTTAGCTATTTTAAAATCTAAAACAAAAGGGCAATATAATCTAAATAGAGAAAATTAAATACCCTTGACTGAAAGTAATTGACTTCAAACTCTGGGCAGTCTACATGGAATGGTCACAATTTAGTCAGGGATAGAGATACTGATGGTTCCATTTCTTTAGAGCATGTATTGCCAAAGGAACTTTTAATTTGTAAATTAAATTGTCTCTATTGCCAATTCTTTTAATATCAACATTCTACTTTTAAAATCTGGAGTTTTCACATTTAAATTTTCCTTTTTGTTGTTGGTCTGTATATCCTAGGAATAATCTAAAACCCCTTTTAAAGGAATCCTTGGGCATCCATTAAGATATTGCTAAGACCCTCATAGTAGTCAGCAGACCCTACTAAGAGAAACATTGAATTAAGTAATGAAGGTCTTAGTTCATTATTTAAAAATATATTTGCCTGTTTAAAATGACTAAAATAAACTTTTACAGCTTTATTAAGATAATAATTTATATATCATAATGTTCCTCCATTTAAAGTGCTTAATTCAGTGGTCTTTTATCAGGTTCATAGCAATCACCATGATAACTTAATTAGAACAATTTTATCACTTCAAATATTATCATGGAACTAGAAACTTTAATCTAAAAATAAAACTCATAGAACTTGAAATTGCTGAGGACATATATTTGGTTGCCAGTTTAAGTAACAATGTTCCAGGTACCTAAGGGTGCAGGACAGACCTAGGGATTCTAAAGAGTTCAGCACACAAAAAACTTTCCAAAGAAGATACCCGACGCTTGCTTTTCTGCAAATATAAACGGCAGGCTTCTAGGCTCTGCCTTTGCAGTCAGATTTCCTTAATGGAGTTCCCTTCCCCACAATCTTGTCTCAGTCAAATCCTCCTCATGCAAGGGGCAGGCTGGATACCAGCTAGTTTGTAAAGCTTTGCAGGATCTGCCTCACAATCCAACAAAACCAACTTCTCCATCTCCAGGTATTTAGAGCAATTAAGAACTTTATACTGACTATATTCTGAACATATTTTAGTTTTCTCAGTTAATTTTATCTAGTTCCTTAGTAATAAAAACTTTCTTAAATTTTCCTATTTCCCATTTCTTCAAAATATGTTTTCCTCTCAGTGCTAGACTAAGAACTCTCATACATTAAATATTCAAATAATGTATCCTTGACCTAAATATGTCTCCGTAGAAGGCCATTTCCTCATGAGAAAGTCATCTCAGGCTCTTCTCTTGTTTGGCTGGGGCTTAGTAAGCAAAAACAATCCCGTCCCCTGCAAGTTCCCATGAGGCTTCATGTAGATTCTATAGAGACAAATATACACTGCTTGCTTCTCCCTCACTGCTTTCTAGGAATCAGCCTACTACATAGGATATTTGCATACTCTGAATTCATGAATAACATTATGTATACATAATCTATATTCTTTTTTTAAGCTTCAAAAATCCAATCAGTCTTTCCCCTCCACCCAAGGTTTATTGTTGTTGTTGTTTTGGGGAATTTTAGAGCCACATAGCTTAGAGGACTTTCAACCCAAGGTTCAATAATAAGAAAGTTATTAATAGTATGAAGATTTTTCCTCTTGAGCCTCCTGTTAGCTCTTGTGATGTTCCCTTATTGCATAGCATAGGGCCACGTAAGAGGAAGTAGCACTAAGATCATCAGGATCAAAAGGGAATTGGTTCTGTTATGATAATTGTGCTTTTCTGAAACTCTCATTTTATCATAACTTCAAGGTAAAAAAACTAAAACCTACTATGCTTTTTATTTAAAAACACCAAAATTTATATTAGTACTTTTTTCTCTTCCTAACTGGAGTATAGAACAATTTCAATGCTGGAGCAGATTTAATAATTATGTGTAAACAATGGTGGAGATTAACCCAATTAACATCATTCTCTTAATTACCATACCTGGAAGGGAGTAGTTATTTTCTGCAAATACTTAAATATTGGAGTCCAGAGTCAGTCATGGTGGAACAGTATCCTGTACTGAAATTTGTCATAGCTCATGAAGAACTTTAGTGTCACAAACTAATGTACTTGATTGTCCTGAAGATGATATGACAACAGTACTAAGCAAATGCTGCATCTCTTTTTGCCTCCCATTTTTCTCAAATTCTCCAAGATCATTTGAGTCCATCAGCCAAACTGTTGAAAATTCATCAAAGCAATGTTTCATCACCAAGGAGCTGATGTAAACAGGAGAGAACTCACAGGGTTTCTGTCCTCTTTGCAGTGCCAAATATTTCCATTATTCTTGGCAGGACACGCTGCATATGCCATCTCATGTAACCTAAAACTTGATTTACTTTATAGTTTAATGCATTTGCCTACTATTCACCAAGAATAATTAATATCAAATGTAACCTCTACAAATAAAATGTGACATTCAGTCCTCGGAAGCATAACATCATCAACACCATGTATTTCTTGAGTCTGTTTTACTTAATTTTGGTGTAGGGATTCCACCATCAGGATAATGTGCATTTGGTGTGGATTCACTGCAAAGCAAATCCCCTCTATCTACATGAATCAATGTTAGAGAAAGGTTTAATTTGTAATACTAAGTAGCAATGTTATAGATGGACTAAGCCACTTACTGGTTTAGGCAAGAGTAATTCTTCCTTTTTTCATTTCCTCCTCCCTTTCTCCCTTCCTTGTTTCTTTGCTTTCTTCCTCCCTTCCCTTCTTTCTTCTATTCTTCATTCTTTGAGAAAATCTCTGCATAACAACTTTCTTGTTTTTGGTTAGAAATCAAAGCTATATCATATAATCCTCACTCTCAACGACTAAGCAAACCATTTTACAGTGATGATGTTGGAAATGTCTATGCATTCTTTGAAATGATTCTGTCAGCCACTGGTATTTCCCATTTTCAGTATTTAGGAAAATTAGCACCAGTACAAATTTTAAAGTGGGATATAATGAGGAAATATGATGGCAGTTAGCTAAACAATTGAATTGAAGCACTTTTTATTAATTGTCATTCCAACTTCAAGACAGCCAATCCTGACATTTCTGAATATGAATATAATGGTGAAAGAAGCATCTGTGTTTAGATTCTTTCATAAGCCTAATAATTATGAATTTATGACTTAACAAATAATAGTCTGTATAGTGTAAATATACAAATTGTTTTTTCATTAATAGATATATCAAAGGCAGTATAAATATGATTTTCACATGTTAAAAAAACAAAAACACTCACCAAGTATTTATTTATGTAATTCATTTATGTTGTTTTTGATAAAAGCTTCCCCAACCTCAACTAATTTATAATTGCTTCCCAATGAGTGGCAAAGTAAAGAAAGTTATCCTGTTATGTCACTGGAGTGGAAGGAAATGTTTATATCTGCTTTGATTTGGGGTGAAGAATTGTCTTATATTGTAGGAGTGTCATACAAATATATAGATGGGAACATTGCTTCACAATTCAGTGCTGAAAGGCAATCCTAAGAAAATGGAGCCACTTTAGAAAAGGGTATGTCCTTTCCTGGGGCCTTTTAAAATTTTCCACCTAAAAGATTTTACATCTATTATCTACACAGTTATTTTAATATTCATGTAAATGCAATTAATTTTTATATTTTAACTTAAAACACTGAAGGGAATAACAGTACCTTACATTAATATCACACATTAGCATCTTCAGCGTGTTGTCCACATAATTATTTGCTCCTTAGAAAATCCTTGGGATTATCAAGTCAGGAAATTTCACAGGTGAGGAAAATCCGTGAGCCTCAGAGAAATAACTTGCCCATCATAATAAATGTCCCAGCCAGGACTAAATTCTAGGGCATTGTTCCAGGCATAATTTTTGTATCTGTGACAATGTTTCAGGAAAGGGATGAAAACCTCCTGAATAAGAACGTGTTGCCTTTAATGTTATGATTTCTAGTAAATAATTTGTAAATAGGTTATATGACATTTTACCCTTGTCTTTAAAAAATATATATATTTGTAGTAATTTCAGAGACGAAAAGAGAGGGAGAGAGAGATAGAGAGAAACATCAATGAGGAGAGGGAATCATTTATTGGCTGCCTCTTATACACCCCCTACTGGGGATCGAGCCTGCAATCCAGGCATGTGCCCTGACTGAGAATCGAACTGTGACCTCCTGTTTCATAGGTTGATGCTGAACTACTGAGCTATGCCAACCATGCTGTCTTTGCTTTGAAATCTGAAAATGATGAATGGAACAATGTTCTCTGCTAGATTTTCAACACAGGAATCTCGGCTTATCTGCCCAAACATAGTCAAGCATTAGAGAATGGGTTTTTAGTTTTTTATTCTACATCAACTTGAAATTGAAATATTGCTCGTAAAACCTTCATCTGGAGCAGGGCCTGATTCTGTGGTAAGACCCAGTAAAGAACTACCCAGATGCCCATGATGAGACTCTGTGGGTAAGGAGTGTTTCCAGATTATAGAAGACCACACAGAGGACTAGAATAGCATATTTTACCTGAATCTTGCAACCTTGATGGAGGAAAATTTCAAAGTCATATTCATAATTTATGTGTCTCAACATATTTAAGTAAATGTTTTTTTTTAAGTTGTCTTCCTGAAACAAGAAGCCCCTAAAAAAGCTAAAAATGTTATTTTATGTACAAAAAAATAAATTCAAAGATTGAAGTTCAATATTAAAAGAATGGCCAATTCTGTTCAAAAGAAAAAAATCAATCAAAGTAGTTATTTGACTTTATGTTGTCATTCAGAGTCACTGTCTTAACTGGAAGTTAAGAACTCTCACAGAAGGGACTTGGGATCTAGATAGTGTAATTTTATTTTTTAAATTAAAAATTTATTGGGATGACAATGATTAACAAGATTATATATGGTGATGAAAGAAAATGTGGATTGTGTAACTTTGGATGCTATCTTGTCCTCTATTTTTTTTTAAGATATGTTTTTATTGATTTTAGAGAGAGAGGAAGAGGAATAGAGAAGTATAGTGTAATATACAAATTGAAACATAGATGAGAGAGAACCATTGATCAAGCTGCTTTCCGCAGGGCCCCTACTGGGGATTGAGCCTGCAACTTCAGGCATGTGCCCTGACTGGGACTTGAACTGTGACCTCTGGTTTCATAGATTGCCACTCAACCACTGAGCCACACTGGCCAGGCTTGTTCTCTTCTTTTAACACACTCTTGTATCCTTGTGTCAATGACAAAAAAGTGCAGCATAAAAAGTTGTGTGTTGGCTTCAAGGCCCAGGAACACAATACCCATCAAAATGCGTGAAATCACATAGTGCATCTGTCTTCAGTCCCTTTGCCTTTAGATATAAATGAAGATTCAGGTATAAATGGAAATGTCACTCTTTTCCTAATAATCTTCATTGGCCTCTCACCCTTAGACAATCCTCCTATAACCTCACTCAAAACTGCTTATAGTTTCAAAATACACACCCTCACTCACTTCCAAGCAGGAAATACCACCAACCTCCTCCTATGTATATAGAAAATCTGCAGTTGCCACTCTGTAAGTGCATTCTGTCACCCCACATAGCTCTAGAATTTTTCACATATTTACAGATACCACATGATATTTTGGCCACATCCAAATTTTCTTTTTCCTGGTCAAAGGTCTCTGAGCTTCTTTCTCCTAAATCATCTTATCCCCCCCACTATTTCCTTTCCATGACAACACATTTACACATATCTCTCTTCCTCTCTCTCTCACTCTTCCTCTCTCTTCCTCTCTCTCCCTCTCTCCTCTCTCTCTCTCTCTCTCTCTCTCTCTCTCTCTCTCTCTCTCTCACACACACACACACACACACACACACACATTGAGACACAAGGCCTCTTTGAGTGTTCCCTTCTTTATACTGTTTCCTTAGTTCCACTAGATATAAATCACTGCATAAACTACAGGACTGAAGACCTGGGAGCCCCAAACCCCTGCTGTTTAGCACAGGTTTATAGACTTGTTATTTTCATTATTGCTTTATAAACAACAGTGTTTGAAGCAATGTGTAGGTTAAGTAAAGAAACACTGAAGTTTTCAATTGCAGGGATGTTTGGAAGCCATGGGCTTGGAAAGAACACTTGTACTTTTGCATGTGAAACAGCCAGATCTGAAACACATTAGCACTGCTTTCAAGACTGGGTTAGTTTAAGAAGGGAAGTTTCACTGCAAGCATAGCTGACTCTTTTTAGGAACTGCATATTACTGAATTTTGAGCGGCAGCTTGGACACTTGATGTAGTGTGTGAAGCAGAATTGACCTATCAGAGGAACAAGGACATTTTCAGTTGTAGTTTAGAGGGTTTTTGCTTGTTTGTTTTACCTTCTTTTCACTTTTATCATTAGCTTTCTTGCTTATTTATTACTAGTTAAATCATTGATGTATTTTCTTTTATGAATGGCAATGCTCTCTTAAAGGAAGAGAGAATATTACTTGATTTTTGTAATTTAAAATTTGTAATTGGGGACCCTCGTTTGGATATATTCTTTAAGCCATTTGATATAATTGAATGTGACTATGACTATTTCAGTTTATATTATAAAATACATGTAGGGTGTATTATTACTTTCTTTTATAAAGTTTAGTATTTAATTTGTAACACTTTTATATCCTTCTATTAAAGAACATCTCCAGCTAAACTTATAAAAATGCTTTGTTAGTTCCTGATGTAATTATTGATTCAACGCTGCTGCTACTACTGCTTCTACTCCGCACTGTAAATAATTTAATAAAGCACTTTCACATTCATAATTTCAATGACATACTCTAACTTAATAGAAGGATTTTATTTTTCTATTTAATAATGAAATGAAGACTTCAGAAAGGCACTAACATGTGGACAAGTTTCTAGTAAGCACCAAAGCCCAGAATGAATCAGGTTTGCTCTTTCAGAGCTCTTTCCTCTACAGTTGTTTGAATTTGATAATAATACATGATTTAACATTAAGATGTATCACATAAAAGAATTGGGGATGGAGTTTACTAGTTTGTTGACTATGATACAATTTAACCTATTAAATTAAAATTACTAAACATTAAAAATAACTTTACAATATTTGGGTTATAATTTACCTTCTAAAAATGTTGACTATGTATATCACACCCCACAGTATATTATAATCTTCATGAGAAAATAGCAAATAATTTCAAAGAATATATTGTTCTGTGAAAATAGATAGAAACTATAAACATTTTTTAAGTAGAAAATAATTTAAGGCGATTTGTTAATGTGATAATGAGCCAGTTCTGTAGAAGCTGGAGCATCAGGGGTCACATTAGATTGGGGGTAGTATGAGAGAAATCGTTTACTTTTTAAAAATTACACATAAAAATCTTCAGGTCTTACCACTGAAATTATTCTGTCCAGATGTGGACAGTGGTTGAATCATGTGACAGCAGGCGTGTCCTTCTTGCTGTTATCTTCCTCTTGGTTTCTTGCAGGAATTACTACTGCTCCCAGTGGCTGAAATGCAGAGTTGCCTCCCTCCCATGTTCAAACTAACAGAAGTGCAGACATGCTTTCCTTTCTTATATATTTCAACATAGCTCTAGTAGCCCTTAACTTACAAAATTAATCAGTTAACTACTTAGAACAATGGGAGAACAAGATGAAAATGTAAAGGTTCTGAGCTTTCAAAGCAGTTTATGACCCTCATACCATAGTTAATTTGCTCAGTGGGAAGACCCTGATCTATTAAACCTCACTCCAGAGTCCCAGCCACCACACCTTTACCCTGACGAACACATAAATTTTTAGGAACTTCCTACTTCCTTGCTTTTTAACTCCCAGTTTGCTGCTAAACAGAGGAAACTTTACAGCCAAAATGAGATTGAAAACAATCTCCCAGGGTCCTTGGAGGTGGCTAACGAGGATCTTTATTGAGTTTGTTTTCTGGTCTGAGAGAAACAGTTTTTCCACAGCTGATTTACAAACCTATGTTGACTGACAGGATGAATAAGCTGAATTCAGGGAGAAATTCAAGTCTTGTTTTTCTGGGAACAGAATTGTCCCATAACAAACTCAGTGATATAGCAATCCCATTCAAGTAATTATAATATTTCTACAATAGAAAGTGTGTAGTTATATTACCAGAAGCAGAGGGAGGTTACCATACTGTTAAGTCATAGTAAGGGGACAATTTGAAAAAACTGAAAAAGTTTTAATATGCTTCCTGAAGGATGCCACATAAAAGAGGAGGCACTATTACTTAACATGATATCTTGAGCCTGTTAAACTTCTGAAAATAACCCTATTTTTCCAAGAATAGAAAATGTGAAAATAAAGAAAATGTGCCTGCTAATGAACCTGTAATCATCAGGCTTCTTAATTAAAAGAATGTGAGGAAAGAGAGGAAGGGAGGCAGGGAGGTGCTTTAGCCAGGTCATCCCTCGTGCCCCGAGAGGCATCATGTTGCTTATAACATCAATAAACTTTCTTCTTTAAAAGAATTATTTAGTCTGCAAGCAGCAAATAAAATTTTATTTTTTCCTCACACATAAAGTTTGTCCCAGACAGACCACCAGCCAGTAGTTAAAAAAATCAAATACCCCAAACCTCAGGGTTTATTTGATGTTATAGATCAGATTATTAAAAGTCACATGTGGGAATAGGATTATAAATGTATAAACTTCCTTTCATAAAAGTCACTACAGAAATGTGAAGCCTGTATATTCTCATTATTTGCATTTTTATTTGGAAAGTTAAAAATATGTGATGTTTATTAGGGGATCTGCAGGTGTTAGATATTTGGCAAAACCTCTCAATGGATTAATCATAAAATTACCCAAAGCACAGGCCATATGATTAAGAAATGGAAGAAGAGATCTGAACCATCATTAGACTGAGGATAGATATCAGAACCTTTAGTTACAGGACAGATCATCCAGCAAAACCATCTTTAACCTGTTAGTCAATCAGTGACATACAGTATATTGAATGCCTACTAGGTTGTCAGATACGTATTAGAGATAGCTATGATGAGTATTTATTCTGTGTCAGGCTATGCCCAAGTGCTTCACAAGGATTATTCCATGCTCAGAGTCAGACTGTTAGGTAAGTACCATTTCAGATGAGGATTCTGAAGCACAGAGAAATTAGATAATTTGCTCAAGATTACATGGCTATTAAGAATGGAGTTGGGGTATGAAATCAGGACATGCTAAGATATGCTTCTCTTTAAATTTGTCATACAACCCAGAAGTTTTATTATGGGTGTCTATCTAAAAACATAACATGCTTGCACATTAATCCTTATAGCTCTACTATTCACAAAAGCGAAAAATTATAGATCATTAAATTTCCATCAGCTGGTGACGGCAAAGGAAAAGGAATTATGCAGATATAACTAGATTCCAAATCATGTGGTTCTGAAATAATCAAAAGGGAGAATCTTCTGGGTGAGCCTGACCTAATTGGGTAACCATTTAATTTTCTTATTTATGTTTTTATTTTTAAATATACTTGATGGGGTTTCTCAATTTTTAAATTGTTATTGTTCTTGTTGTTAGTTTCATGAAACCATATTTATCTTAGTAGTTTTAAACGTTTTATTTGCATCCTGTGTCTTTTTGACATCTTTGTACAGGTGGCCATGGATAGAGCCCATGTCTAGTCATTACCAGTTCAAATGCTGCTTTTTAAAAATGTATTTATTCTCAGATGATAATTTTTGTTGTATTAAATTTATTAAGGTGACATTGGTTAATAAGATTACAAAGATGCAAAGTATACAAATCTATAATGTATCATCTATATATTGCAAAGTCAAGTATCCTTCTTTCACCATACGGGTGAGTTTTATTTTATTTTATTTTTTAATCCTCACCCAAGGGTATGTTTATTGATTTTTTAGAGAGAGTGAAAGAGAGAAAGAGGGAGAGAAACATCAGTGTTAAAGAGATACACCCATTGGTTGCCTCCTGTACAAGCCTTGACTAGGGATCGAACACTCAACCTAGGTATGTGCCCTGACTGAATTGAAACTACAATCTTTTTGGTATATGAGGCAATGCTCAACCAACTGAATTATCTGGTTGGGGCCATATGGGTGAGCTTTTTAATGTGAGTCCAGGCCTTTCATGAAGGAGAGAGTCAATATAACAGAGATCCTTTTATTGGCCTTGAAGAAACTTGTTATAAACTACCTATGGAGGAGGCCATGTGTCAAGAACCCAAGGAACTTAAAACAGTCCCCCACTGACAGCTAGCTAGAAAACAAACTTCAGTCTTACAACCACATGCAACTAATCTACCAAACAACAAATGAGCATGGAAATGGATTATTCTTTGGTCAGGCCTCTCATAAGAGCACAGCCTGGATGATATCTTGTTCATAGCTGGTATTATACTGACCAAGAGGCACAATTAGCCTGGACTTCTGACCTAAAGAAGCTGTATGATCAAAACGGGTATTGTTTTAAGCTCCTAAGTTTGTAGAATTTGTTACACAGCAATAAAAATCTAATATGCCATATATTATATCATTATATTTACATGAAACATACATAAGGGAGCCTTAAAATCCTGGGGGAGGGGGGGAGCAAAGGGGGAAACACACCTGTGGCTCTGGATAGAGAAACAAGAATAAAGGGATCCTTGCTGTATGAAGAGTGTGTGATGCGTATGGGATCTTGTGTATGAACTGACATAATTCTGAGCCCATCACCAAGATGTACTATGTGTGTTGAACAGATTTAAAAAACTATAGTAATGGCTTTTAGAAATTAACTACCATATAAGTCCAAATCTTAGACCAATCTGAATGTCACATGCAGACAGCATATCAAAACAGTATTCACAAGGTCTTGGAAATTTAAATTGCCATCAGGACCACCACCCAAAGGGGAGATAGAACTTGCTTTCTGACCCTCACTGGGTTGATTGCTTGATAAAACAAAATAAAAGCAAAAAAATAATATTCTCCAGAAAAAGTCCAGGATACAATGCAAAATTACATAATCTACAAAGAACCAGAAAAATGTGACCAATTCTCAAGGGAAAATATAATAAACAGGTTCTTACCCGGTGATGACTCAGATGTTAGATTTTGAATCAGCTATCTTAATCATCCTTCATGAACTCTTTGTAATAAATGGAAAGATTTAAGGTTTCATGAAAAAGGTAGAAAAAGGTTTCATGAAACATAATTAAATTCCTAAAAATCAAAGATAGAGGAACAAATCATGAAAGCAGACAGAGCAAAATAACATTACATATAAGGGATTACTTATCAAGAATGATGTAGGCCAGAATACAGTAAAAGAATACCTTTAAAGTATTGAAAGAAAATAACTGCCAGCCTGAATTCAGTATCTAATTAAAATATCCTTCAGAAATGAGGGTTAAATAAAGCATCCTGTTGCATGGAAAAACTAAGAGTTCCTCCAGCAGATGAGATATAGAAGAAATGCAAAAGGAATTTGTTCAGTCTGAAGTGAAAGGATATCAGAAGAAAACTTGAACATTCAGGAATAATGGTGTAGGACAGTGATTGTCAAACCACTCTGTTGACTAATGAGTTTGCCAACCACTGGGATAGGGGCTTAATCACAAGGAACAACAACAGCCTGTAATTATTGGAATCGAGGGTCTAGGTCAGTGGTCGGCAAACTCATTAGTCAACAGAGCGGCAAACTGCGGCTCACGAGCCACATGTGTAGGACAACAAAATGCAATGTAGCTTGGCAAATTTAATAGACTATTTGTTCTGTTTTAAAATTCCATAAAGTATGGAAGATTTTAATTTTTTTTAAAAAGCATGACATTGTCTTCAATGCATGCAGATGTAATAAGTATCTATACTAATAAAAGAGAAAGATGCAAATTGACCATACCTCTGTGATGCCCACCAGTCAATCAGGAGTGAGTATGCAAATTAACCTGACAAAGATGGTAAGTTAATTTGCATACAAATGCGCCCAGCAGCCTGGGTCCTGGGAATATCCTCAGGACCCAGGCCACTCAGAGCCTGTAGGCCCTGAGCAGCCAGGGTCCCAGAATGCCCCTGGCCACTCCTGGCCTATAGGTCTTGGTGCCGAGTGGCTGGGGGCGGGGCAACAGAGGCTTGAGCAGGGCCTGATTGGAGCCGCGGGGCCCTGCCTAAGCTGCGGCAGAGGCTTGAGCAGGCCCGGAGACAGGGGCTGTGCCAGCCTCAGCTTGCCAGCAGTCCTGCCTCTGTGCATGAGCTGCAGAGGAAACACCTTTTCTGACCGCTCATTGGTTAAGCTCCCTGTATGCCACTGGTAACGTTCTTGGTAACTTGGGTAATAAGAATCCAAAAAGATGATCTAGGGTTTTTCCACCACACTCCTGGAGGAAAAAATGAAGGTCTGCTGCTGGAGGGCTAAAAATGTCATATCCTGCCCTAGCCAGTTTGACTCAGTGGATAATGTCTTGGCATGCTGACCACAGGGTCCGGGTTCGATTCTGATCAAGGTCATGTACCTAGGTTGCAGGCTCCTCCCTGGCCGGGGCCCAGGTCAGGGCTCATGCAGGAGGCAACCAATCAAAATGTCCCTCTCACATTGATGTTTCTCTCTGTCTTTCCATCTCTCTTCCACACTCTCTAAAAATCAATGGAAACATATCCTCAGTTGATGATAAAAAAGAAACAAATAAAGAAAGAAATATCATATCTTATGAAAGACGCATCTTGAAAATGCCTAAAAAAAGTTGTCATTTTTTCATGGTGAAGGGACAGAAGTCCATGTTGATGAAAACACCTTGGCGGCTGCGGTGGCTGGCAGTGGCTGCAGCAGTGGGGTGATGGGGGTGGCGCCTTCCCCTGATCAGCCCAGTTGCCTCCAGCAGAGAGAGGCCATACTGCGGCTTAGGTCCACTCCCTATAGGCCATCAGTAAGACATCCCCTGAGGGCTCCCAGTCTGTGAGAGGAGGCAGGCTGGGCTGAGGGACTCACCCCCAGTGCACAAGTTTCATGCACTGGGCCCCTAGTAGTAACAATAATATAAAATATGAAGACTAAAGAGATCTATATGTGTATAAGGCTTCTATGTTTCACTTCAAATGATGAAATATTAACTGTATCAGACTGAAAAGTTAGGAATGTACATTTATAATTCTTAGAGTAAATACTAAAATATTAGTAAAAAAATCCAAAATACAGATTAAAATGGAATACAGGAAATAGTTAAATAATCAAAAAGAAGTCAGAAAAGAAGAGATGATAAAAAGAGATGACATTGAGAATAATAATAAAATGGTGTATCTGGACCCAAACAAATCAATAGAGAAACTAAATTTAAATGGTCTAAACACAACAACTAAAATTCAGTAATTACCAAATTGGAAAAAAAATATATCCCACAATATATCACACTATGTCTACAAGGAACCTACTTTAAATGTAAAAACATGGATAGATTAAAAGTAAAATGATGAAGAAAAACATTTTAGAGATTGTGATTTTTATTTGATTTGTTATGCTGATGAGAAAACAAGCAGTGAGAATTATGCTTTACAAACATTGCATTATTGCTACATTGTTGTGATTGGCTTTACATTGATTGTATACAGAGAAAAAATAACATTGGAATTAAGATAATAACCAAGCACAATTCCCTGGCACAGCCCTTAGCAAAAAGTTCTTTCAATTAGAAAATAATTGATATTGGTGCATGCAGGTCAGTCATTGCTTTGAAGGATAAGCTTTGAATAGCTTCATTTATTTTAAAAAAATCCATCTTATTGGCCCACAATGGCTGGAAGAAGCCTTCTGCATTCTCCACTTGTGTCCCTTTCAAACACTGTGCCCAGGGGCTTCTGATACATCTGATTGAATATATGTTTTATTTGTTCAAAGTCAGTCTCACTCCACATATGCAAACAATAACAAAAAACCTCAAGTGATTATATTAGTATTATAATGTCATATTCATAAATCATATCATACTGTTGATGTTTATTTGCCACATCACCCAGAAAAATTCTTCTAAACTGTACATGTAATACTATAACAGTTCATATTCCCAGGAGTTCAAAGTGTCTACCTAAAATTTTAAATGCAATGTTCTAATTTAGTTGATAAGATTAAAATTCACTTTCTCAATAATATGCATAAACACCTTGTAACTATTTATTGCCATGCAATTGCAACAAGGCAAGATTTCTGAAATATTTCCTAATTTAGTCTCCCCAATAAATGAGCTGGTTTCTCTTTCCTTAACCCAATTCATATAAAGCTCAGTTTTGAGATCAGAATCGGGGTGCATGAATATATTAATTAAGGAGGATAAAAACCTGAAGCTTGTTCCTTCTATTCCTTAGGAACTGGTAGATAGGAGTGAGAAGTATAGCATTAGAACCAACAGAGGCAGGTTCTCTGACATGTAGTTCTCTATCTTGTGTTCTATTTAGTCTTTGGTTCAGAGAGGAAGTGGCTTATAGAAACTCAGAAGGAAGCCTCCCTCCCTCCTATATACCATGTACTAAGAACATAGGATACAAAACATGGTAGGAGGGAGACTGCCTATTCTTGGGACCATAGTGCTGATGGGAGAAGCTGGAAGGGCAGCCAAGTTGAGAGACAATAATTGTGCCATTGGGTCTCTATGGAGGTCCACTGTGGCCATTCCATACCATCAGATGCAGGGTAAAACAGCAAGACCAGTGGTTGGATAGAGATAATGATAGAAACTTGGCGAGTTCACAGTAACATCAGTAAGACCTGAGGTTTGGCTAAATCATCCAGGAACCACCACTGGGCCTCCACCATCAACCAGAGAGCAGAAAGTTACATCAGCTGCTGACTTCAGCAGGACAGGCAGTGACCAGGTAGTATGGAAGGTAGCTTCTATAGCCAGAGGGCCTGAAAGGATACTGAGGAGGACCAATTGCCCTTTGTCCTAACATCATCACATTACCTGAAACATATTTTATTCCCACAATTCTCAAGTATCTCTTCTGACTCTTTGGAGAGAAGCAAATTAGTAGGAGGGAAATTTTTAAAAATAGTAAATGAATGAGTCATTCAGAAAGGTCTCTGTGAAACAGCTTTGATGGAGTAGCTGGATTTAGAATGTGAAGAACAAGAAACGGAAGATGACACCCAGGTGTTAGGGGATGGCTAAGACCTGAGGAACTTCCTTTTCAAAGGGGCTGTGGGTGGGAATCAATAGTTCTATTCAAGCCATGTTAAATTTCAGATGTTTAACAGATCTACATGTGTAGATGTCCAATTGTTGAATACAAAGTCTGTGGTTGCTTGGGGAAGAAGTCTGGAAAAGCAACATAAATCTGAGAGTCATCAGCATGTACACGGTATTTGAATCCCAGAAAGAACGAGTATGTCAAGAGAGGGTTGAGAGCTGACAGGGAGGAGACCACAGACCTAAAGGCACCATGTAGAGGTCTTGTGAAGGAGACTGCATCACTGTGTAGCTAAAATCAGTGTATCTTCCCCAGGGAAGGACCAAAAATATTTAAGGTATTTATCAGTCTAGTGGGAAAACACAGACTCAATGGCGATAAAATCCTGTAGAATTGAGGGCATTGAGAGCATTTGTGGTTTAGGTAATATTTTGGCATAGAAAAGAGGAGAAATGAAGAAAGCATGCTCAGGCAAACTGTGAGAATCAGATATCCACATTCTATTTATTTCCACTAGAACTTGATGAGTCTGGGACAAAAGCTTCCAAACTGAACAGCTGGAATATGAGATCCATCACACACACTGTGCAAGCTCGAGCTCCCATAGCTTTTTATCCTGTGTATTAATAAGTCTTGAGCATGCAAAAGGAGAAAATTTAGTTAGGGTAATGTTTTGTACTTCTATGTGGGATTATGAATCCTTAATGTTATTGTCTCTACTGATGTTTGTTGGACTGGGAAGAGGCAGCTGGCTCTCTGTGGTTTTTACAAGAAGATATCCACCTCACCAGGCTATCACAGTGAGGAAAATTTTAAATGCATAAATGAAGATGGATCATTTTCCCGGTCCCATTGCTTCTCTTTGTGGTGCTTTTTGCCCCGAGATTACACAAATGGATGGTTTTATGGCCACTGAACATAGCACAGCTGTAGATACAATATATAATACAAGAAGAAATTGTTCAGAAATGGGGGAGATTATGGAAACATTATCTGTGTAATGCTGTCAAGTTCAAAAACTGCATGTGTCACTAAACCCCATATAGTACATACTGGTCATATAAGTGAGAAATATCCTGGAGCCACTTTTAAATTATGGACATGGCTCCTTAGAATATTCTTGGCATTGTGCTTTTCTTTCTTTTTTAATTTATTTTGTGCTAAATGCAAAAAAAGTTTTCATCTTTTATTATTTTCTGCACATCTTTCTCCTGAAGCTAGGGCCAATTCAGCATGCCCTGGTGTGAGGCGAGGCCCCAGCATGCCAACCCATTACACCAGAGTCATCAAAGGTGCAATTTTCTTTGTGATCCACTAATTTTCAAAACGATGGAGTTTTATAGTCATTCATAAGGCAGCCCCAGGAGCATGAAACAATCTTGAAATTAAGCTTAGTGTGTGAAAACATTATGTACTTTTCTTCCAACCCCTCTGCATTTATGTGTCTGTTCTCTGAGTGATAACCTCACTATGAAAGCTCGCAGCTACACTGGAGTGTGTCACTTTGCTTATACATAAGGGTGTGAGGCCCACGTAAATCTTGGCTCTTCCATGACTATAAGCTGATTAAAGTGTGCTGGCTTGCTCTGGAGCTCAGTTCCTTCCTGTGCTTCCACTGTCATTGCCAAATACCAGCAGTCACTGACAGGGCTCCCTGGTCTGCCTCTGCCAAGTGAAATGTTTTGAAATTAAAAATCTAAAGAAATGGTGCAATGAGTGCTTGATCAGGTGGTTTCTCCTTAGGAAACTGCTTAATGGAGGACATTCAGCACTACCTCACAGTGGCGGCCAGACACAGAACTAGAATTTAAAGAAACAGGATTTCTTTCTTTTTTAAAAACAGAACGTGATTATACTTAACACAAAACTTCAGTACAACCAAAAAGTAAAAACACCACAGTAAAATAATAACAAAAAAAGCTGGTATTTCATTTGCAATGCATGATAAATGGTTAACATCTTTACATGATTTCTTTCTTAAATTACACAAATAAGCTCAAGGGCCTCAAAGTGAGCATCTTTGTTTCTTGAGAAATATTTATTTTTGAATATGCTTATTGAATTTCTGCTGGTCAGTGCAATACATGCTCGATCTAGAAAAACTTGGAGAGTGAACAAAAGGTATAAAGGAGAAAATAAAGATGATCCAAATCTCACCAAAATTTAAGTCATACTATATGTGTGTGTGTTTCAATATACTTATAGCATTTTCAGTGTTCTCAAAGGTTCTGTAAAAACATAATGTTAATACTTATATAGAATATTACATTGCATGGAAGTATCAATAATGATATCATTTATTTCTTATTATTTAGCATTTAAATACTTTTCTCTCTAATTGTACACTATTATGAATAATAATTAACATTTTGGTACATAAATCTTATTTGACTTTAGATGATTTTCTTATGTTCATTTTCTAGAGGTCAAATTAGCAAGTTAAAAGGTATAACATTTTAAAAGGCCTGTTATAGAAATATTATCCAGAAATCACCAGTGTACGGTGTAGAGCAGTGTACATGCTAACCCATCATCACCAGCATTGAGTATTATCCTTTTTAAAGATGAAAAACCTTTCTCAAGTGCAATGTTATAAAATCTGATGAGTTACTTACCTAAAACCACATCTTCAACCTGGACTCTACCACTAATAAAGGTGATGTTTGTCACCCATAAAAAAAGAAGTAAAACACCTTTGCCTATCTGAATTAAAATTTCAAAATTAATTTGTATTTCTCAGATTGCTAATGACTCAGAAGTATTTCACATATTTAATACTTATTTTCATTTTTCTGTGAAGTTTTTGCTTAAGACATTTACTATTGGAATTTTTTGTTTGTTTTTTTAGCTCGTCACAGATCATTATAGCTTACAGCTATATTGTTTTTGTTTTGGCCAACATTTTTTGGTTCCAAACACCTTTACAGTTTGTCACTAATCTTTTACTAATGACTATGAGTTTTTAAAAATGAGCTTCAATTCTTAGTGACTTGAGTTTTTCTTTCTGAGTTTTTTTATTGCTTTAATGGCTTCTAAGTCTTTCCCACTTCCAAAATTAGTTAAATTGGTTAAGGTCATTGTTATTTTTAAACATGTTTTTATTTAAACATATAAACCTTTGATGTATCTGAGAATTTATTTTGGTGTGTGGGTAGCATCATGAGAATCCAGTAAAGAATCTATTACTTCTCTATCAATCAAGTCCCTCTTAAGTATTAAAGACTTGTATACACTAGGCCCTATTTGGGGACTAAATAGTCTACTACTTTCATTATCACTTGCTGTAGAACAGGATTTTAATTGTTTATCATTAATTCTCATATTGAATCACATACTCTTATTCTCATTGTTTTGCCATTTCAAACGTATCCCGTATGATTTCACATTCTTTTAGATGAAATTTAAAATCATTATCAAGGTTAGAAAGAATGTTATCAGGATTGTAACTGAAATTGCTTTAAATTTATAGAGAGTTCTCACTGTGCATAGTTAACTGAAAGTCATACCACAAGACTGTGCAAAGTAAGGATTCTATCCAATATACAACTAACAGTACTGTGCAAAGTGAAGACTTCATGTATAAATTAGTTTGTGAATATATTGTATCAATAATCTTATCCAGGAGTATTATTCATCTAAAATATTTATAACTTGCAATTTATATTCCAAGCATATAAATTAATTAAGTACATGTTTTCACTTTTAGATCTATGAAGGAAGTATTACAGTGTTTTTTACTACATAGGTTGGATACATTTTAAGATATTTCCTAGTTGTCTTAAATATACTTTAAATAAACATTTTTACATAAATTTTTGATAGGAAAATTATTGATTTAGTATGATATTTATCTTGTGTTTGATTTCTTTTCTGAATTCTCTGATTAATTTAAAATAATCTTTTTCCTATTTATTCTCCTTAGTTTTCTGGAATAGTAAGGCAACTCTTGCCCACTCTTATTCTCCAATGATTATATTCTTTATTTTCAATTAATCTTTTATAGAATTAAAATTGTATATAATTTCAGGATAATTTCTATAGCACTAGTGATAACAAGTATTACTTACTTGTTTTTTATTTGTATTGAGTGCCTGGGACTTCCAGTCTAGATGGCAGTGTAGGTAAATGCTGTGTTCACCTTCTTCCAGGACCACAACAAAATTATACCTAAACTACAAAACAACCATCTTTCAGAACCAAATGAAGTCTAGCTGAACAGAAATTCTGTAACTGAGAATATATAGAAGAAGCCACCTGAGACTGGTAGAAGGTGTGGAGATTCAAACGGTTTGGTCCCACACTCATGTGTGGTAGATAAAAATCAAGAGGAATACCTCAGCCTAAGAAGGTCACCCCTGAGGAGTGAGGGGTTCCAGCCCCACACTAGGCTACCAAGCCCAGTATTCCAGGGCCAGAATGAAAATCCCCAAAACTTCTGGCCTTGAAAACCAGCATATTACTACTAAGTGAGACAGAGAACTGCTGGAGTCCAGTTCTTTCTCTTAAAGGGCCTACATATAGACTTACTTGTTGATGGACTCACTTGCTCTGAATTCTAGTTCAGGAGCAACAACTCATAGAGCATGAAGAAAACATGAGGAAGAACTATTGTCTGGCTTCAGGGTGTGAGCTAGAATGGCAGTCTTCCCACAGACAGAAATGCTGGCAGAAGCCTTTGTTACTTTGCTTGGCCCTCTCACTGCAAGCACAGGACGACATCATATCTGAGTCTCAATCAGCTTGAATGACACTGTTTAGTCCACCATGGTACTTCCCTGAGACCCTGCCCCACCCAACTTGTTGGCCCATTCAAACCATTTCCAGTGGCTTTTCTATACAAATGACCTGTCTTGGCTTATGCTGCAGACATTCCTAAAATCTCTCAAAGGTTCACAAACCCTGAATTAGCAACATTTGGCCCTAGCATCTCAGTACTTCTGGCTAAGTGGTCCCAGTGGCAGCCAGCCTTGGTTTGAAGCTTAGCCTCTCCCAGGCACCTGCAAGCAGCAACCATCTGCACATCACTTTGTAGCTGATACTTGGTGACCCCAGGCAGAGCAAAGGCAGCAGCTGACCTTGGCCTGCACCAGAGTCCCTCCAAAGAGGCCCCAGAACCAACACAACTGGTGGCTAGCATCAGACTACACCAGAGCACCATCCTACTATTTCCACAAATGACACATCCAAAGGACAAACTCCCTAAGCACTAGAGCTATGCTAAAGTGAATCTGACTCTGTAGGGTCAGCCTCTGCACAATAACTCCTCCATTATAAGTCACAGACAGTTCTCACAGGCAATTAGCCTGAAGGTCAATCTCTGCCATTGATGTACCAACAGCAATCAAGGCTCAACTATAATAAGAGGGCACACACAACTGACAAAAGGCAAACAACTGGAGAACATGGCTCAATTGAAAAGGAAGGCTGTGCTACTGGGTCCAACAGGACACCTACTATGTGAGGCCACTCTACTAAGACCAGGAGACCTAGCAGCTCTACCTAATACATAGAAACAAACATAGGGAGGCACTTAACATGAAGATACACAGAAACATGTCCCAAATGAAAGAACAGAACTAAACTCCAGAAAAAAACTAAGTTAAATGGAGACAAGCAATCTACCAGATGCAGAGTTCAAAACATTGATTATAAGGATGCTCAGTTAACTTATGGGAAGAATAGGTCAACTCAATGAAAATGTCAACAAAGAGACAGAAAATGTAAAAAAGGAGATAACAAAGAACCAGCAGGAAATAAAGAATACAATAACTGAAATGAGGAATACATTAGAAAGAATCAGCAGTAGATTAGATGAAGCAGAGTATAAAATCAGTGATGTGGAAGTAAAATAGCAGTAAATACCCAATCAGAATGGCAAAAAAGAAAAAAGAACTTAAAAAGAGGATAGTTTAAGGTGCCTCTGGTACAACTTAAAACATACCAACAGTCACATCATAGGGGTGCCAGAAGGAGATGAAGGAGACCAAGGAATTGAAAATGTATTTGAAGAAATAATGACAGAAAACTTCCCTGATGAAGGAAATAGACAAGTCCATGAAGTACAGAGAGTTCCATATAAGATGAACCAAAAGAGGCCCACACCAAGACACATACAAAATCTTTTGCATACAAATCAAAGGCAAATAGAGAATTTTAAAAGCAGCAAGAGAAAGACAGTTACCTAAAAGGAAGCTCCCATGCTGTCAGCTTATTTCTCAGCTGAAACTTTGCAGGCCATAAAGGACTGGCATGAAATATTTAAAGTGATGAAAAGCAAGGAACTACAACTAAGACTATTCTACTCAATTTCTTGAGCCTGCGTGTTTTTTTCTAATAGTTTTAAAGATCAGTGTAAGGTAATACAGAGACTTCTATCTATCCCAACGTAACATGAAGACAAATCATATTCTGTTTCCCCTCCCTAATCCCTTTATGGTCCTGGTTAATAGAAAGAAATTATTAGTTTTATTTTTAATGTATTTTAACTTTTTGTGTATATCTCCTCTACTTTACATACAGTGCAATATCTCCCTGCCATGAAACTCACAAAAAGAAAATATGATTGTTTCCAAAGGAAGTTGTCTGGGAAATGCAACTCTACACAATGAAGACAATAGTTTATATTGTTAGGCTCAGCAGTTGGCCCACATGTTTTCAGAGGCCTATATTCCAAATGGAATCATACTTTTCTCTTTTATTAAGTAACTAGAGGCCCGGTGCATGACATTTGTGCACTGGGGGATGGGGGTTACTCAGCCCGGCCTGTGCCCTCTTGCATTCCAGGAGCCCTCGGGGAATGTCTGACTGATGGCTTGCAGCGAGCGGGCTTAAGCCGCAGTCGGACATCCTTAGCTCTGCAGCTGAGGCGGGAGAGCATCCCGCCACTGCTGCTTCACTTGCCAGCCTTCAGTTGGGCTTGTAGCTGAGCAGCTCTCCCCCTGTGGGAGCGCACTGACCACCAGGGGGCAGCTCATGTGTTGAGTGTCTGCCCCCTGGTGGTCAGTGTGCATCATAGCAACTGGTCGTTCCCTCGTTCAGTCGATTTGCATATTACCCTTTTATTATGTAGGATGGTTTAATTAAATGATTTCTCCAAGACAAAAGTGTAATCTTATTTTTAATATGAATTTAAGTAGGCGTATTAAGAAAAACACAATAATAATATGTAGTCCTTAAATGCAGCATTTCTTCTCATTGTTTCCATTTAAATGTGTGGGCGTGCAGTCACAAATCAAGTAACTTTTAAAGGGAAAAAGGGCAGCCCAGATGGAATGACCCAATGGTTGAATGTTGACCTATAAACCAGGAGGTCATGGTTCAATTCCCAGTCAGGGCACATGCTTGGGTTATGGGTTCCATCCCCAGTGTGGGGTGTACAAGAGGCAGCTAATCAATGATTCTCTCTAGTAATTGATGTTTCTATCTTGTTCTCTCTATTCCTCTCTGAAATCAATAAAACTATAATTCTCACTTTCCTAATGGAGAAATTGAAGCCCAGGCAGCTTAATGTAAAGCACTGAAATGGTATTCAAACTTTGCTCATTCTGATCCGGGTGCAATTAATGTTCTTTCCTCTATATTGTGTCAAAATGGTTCAATGAAAATGATTCTTTTTGTTTTAGGAACATATCCTTTCCAATAGTCATCATAATAAAACAGTAGTTACAACAAATTATCATATCACCTGTGCCCAGACAGTATTGATCAGTCACATGACAGAAAAGGCAGGGATTGAAATTATTTAAAAATCCAGAGTGCGGTAGCTCATAACACAGCAATGTTTGAACAGTGCTATTAATAATCATTACTGCCAAATGAATGCAAATCAGATATAATTTGTTGAGAGTTGATAAAGCTCCTATTTGCTCCTGTATGTCCTCACTTGCTCTTTCCTGATGTCTTTTCAGTTACCGTGAATTATTCAGGGTTACATTGATCACCTAGTTCAGTGGTCGGCAAACTGCAGCTCTGTTGACTAATGAGTTTGCTAACCACTGGAATAAGGGCTTAATCACAAGGAACAACAACAGCCTATAATTATTGGAATCAAGAGTCTAGGTCAGTGGTCGGCAAACTCATTAGTCAACAGAGCTGCAGTTTGCCGACCACTGACCTAGTTGATATGACTGGAAGCTGTGTTTTGAATGTGCAATTTTGGCTCATTAATGAAGGAATTCTGCAGGTCATTACAAGAGGATAATGAAACTAAAATACTACTAATAAGACATCAAAGAACTATATACCTGCTTGAATCTTTAAAAATCGTTGGAAGGGTCAAATATCCTTGACAGTGGGTCTTACATTTAGTGGGCCATTGTTCTAACCAACACTACAATAAACACCTTGGAGGATGTAAAGACATATAAAGTATGTACTAAATGTGCTTACTAGCCAGTAGTGTAAGGCAAAAATTAAACACATAAAACAATCATTGAACAAAGAAAAGCAGTTACAATTAATTGCTCAATTGTTTGGTATGGTTTTGCAGTGTATATGTAACCCTGAGGAAATATGTGTGCCCATATGATATGAGGCATATCTACATATCAAAGAGTTTCAGAGGTCATGTCACTTCTTAAAGAATTTGTTTATATCAGAGAATTTATTTGCCTCCAAATGAATCAGTTTTATTATCACCTGAGGAACTGTTGGAAGCAAATAGTTCCTAGAATTGAGGCCAATAAAATGAGTGTACTGATAAATTTTTCTGGCCTGTTGGCATCGCTGGTCTGCCTGTATGAAATGTGACCAAGGAGACTCAGTATCATACCCCACATCACTTTCTTCCACATCACACAGGCAACCCAGTCTATGGGACAGGTCTTTTTTTTTTTAAGAATGTGAGGCTGCTTATTTTGCCTCCAAATCAAACATGATGAAAATAAAACACACATTTTGAAATTGTTTTCCTTTTGTGGACTCTAACCTTATTCACACAATATGCTTTGAAAATGTGTTTGGAATATAATAGAATGTTCAAAAAATATTATTTCATTGAGACAACAAATACTAAGAAATAGCATCAGATTATTTCTGATAATGTCTTCAGATACATAGTTATTTTAGGATTTAAAGAAAGGCACTGATAAAATATAGTAACTTGGTTTGGTTTTTAGAAACTCATTAAAACAAGGGAAGTTACTAATATAGAAATATTATGAGTTGAGAATTTGTGAAATTCCAACTTTTAAGTCAGAAGGACACAAATTTATGATTTCAAAATGGAATTAATAATTATCACTTAATTAGCAAGCATCATGAGCAGTCCTTGAACCTCTTATTGGTAAGGGTTATGGGTTGCTGAGAACAGAATTCCTATGGCTAGTTGGAGAAGAAAATAATGTTGAAAGGGAGTCTTGTAAATGTAGTCCTAAGTCTGGAGTGTATGTTGAGCGAGCCAGTCTAAAGGATTTGGTACAGAACTCCATGAAATATACTCAATTGCCCTAAATTTAGGTAAATTAAAATATTGCTGTATAAGAAACATTTATGTATTTTTTGCATTTTTCTATAATGTTCAGCTTTTGCTAACATATCCAATAGCAAAAAATAAATGTATAAATCCTTGCTTCATTAAAAATTCATTGATCTATAAATTATTGGGCAAATATGTAATGTTGATGGTTTGGAGGAAAGCAAAGAGGAGCCAAATAAACATTGTCCATTTAAAATGCTTCCATGGAGGATGTGCTGAAGCTTTAACACTTTGATAATTAGTCTCCTGTATATGGGTAGTTGACAGTAATAAACTGTGGGATGTAGTAGAATTCTTCCCACTGAACATATGATTTTGAATATAAACCTGATGGAGCTCTTTTGAAGGACACACAAAAACAATTTTCCTGGAAAATAGATAGATCATTGTCTTTAATAACACTGGTTGAATAGTGAAATATTGTTATTGTATCATGGGTTGCTTGACTGAATTATTATTTTAAAGTTAACAATTATTATTCACTGCTTGAATATTAAAAACAGAGGAATTAAATCTGTCAAGTTTGAAAGTCAACTAGTTCCTATGTTTGCTCTAAAACTAACTCCAGATGAAGTTCACCTTAAAATAATCAGATTCAGGGTGTGTGCCCAACATATATTAGATCCTAGAACATTCAGGCCTATCAGATCATTGTGGCTGGCAGGAAGTGGTGAAATAAAACTATAAGCAATAGGCTCTGCCACACACAGTGCTGAACTGTCAGGTTTTTTTCCGATTCTGTGGCTCAGGCACCCGCCAAGCAGATTTGCGATGAATAGCGCCTATATTGATTTTTCCATAATGGAGTGTAAAAGAAAAATGGACAGGTTTTGTTGCAGGTATTTTCATGGGGTACTAAATTGGTGGATTAGTTGCAAACAGCAGTACTGATAAAGTCTGCTGTCCATCTTGATGGTTGGGTCTTTCTATTAAAATGACACATAAATAACCTATTATATCCCCCACCCATGGAAATTCAAATGCACCTGTCAACTTGATAAAGCACTTGCCTGGAGGGAAGCATTGTTTACATTTTCACTCTATTCTTCAGAAAAAGTGAGATTCTAATTATTTCTCCCACTGTAAATTAATGCTGACTACTAAGGTTAGCATATCTCTGCATTGTTACGTCTTTGGGAGAGTTAAATAATAGAACTGATCCATCATGTGCTTCACAATGTGTTTTTTTGACAGCCTTTCCTGAGCTCTTCCACCTCATCTCTCTCTAAATGCTCGTTTCTTCTCTAACTTTTGTGCTTTCTGCATCTGTCTTTTTTCTAGCTCTTGAGAAATCTTTTTTGATAATGAGTAGTTACAAAATTTTGAACTTCTACCCTTTTTAGCCTGCCTTGTATCCTTCCCTTATTGAAAAACACATTTATGATTTTCAACCCATAGGTACTTGTTTTCAGTGATCATATTCTAATGCCATTTTTATTTTCCCCTTGGGGTATTTTTTCCATTATATATGTCATGTCTGAAGACATATCATATGATTATATTCAGAATTCTTACCTTATATATAAGTAATTGGCTTGATATTTTTCAGAATCACTTTACCTTTTCCTTTTTCTTCTTATTGTTATCCCTTGGTTAATAATTGTAATGATAATTACTTTTTATTTTATTTTATTTTTTATTGTTTGAAGTATTACAAATAGTAATACATATGTCTCCTTCCCCCCCCCCCCCATGGACCTCCCCCAGGCCTCCCCTACCCCCAGTACATGCCTTCACCTGCCCGCCCTCCCCCCAGTGTCTTGTATCCATTGGTTATGCTTATATGCATGGGTACAAGTCCTTCAGTTGATCTCTTACAGCCCCCCTCGCCCAACCTCCCCTGCCTTCCCACTGTAGTTTGACAGTCTGTTCAATGCTTCTTTGCCTCTGTATCTATTTTTCCCCCATTTCTTCCCTTTAAAAAATTTTGCCTCTGCAGACTAGAAATAAACATATAATAACAACAACAAAAAATGTTTGAGTCCCAATTTCAATGTTCAACAGTTCTGAGTCCCTGTTTTAATGTCTAACAGTTCCTTATGTGTACATGTCAGCAATGACATCTGATGGTGGGCACATGGTGTCAATTCAGGTCTGACCCTCTCTGGTTTGGTCCTAGGCAACCTGCAGCGGTGCACAGCTGCTGACTGCTCACATGGCAAGGCATTGTCAGCATCTTCCATCTCTGGACTGTTTTTCCTCTTGTCTTCGCGGTTGGAGCAGACCTGTCAATTCCTCTCTGTTGCAGGAATCCACATGGTCTTGGAGTTGTTTTCTGAAAATATACAAACATATTCTCGACCGCAAGTTAATAAAGGAATCTTTTCTATATAATTGATTTGGGATCCTTTTTATTTTTGCCCAAACGATTTTCCTTTTTCTTGGGGGGTCAACAGAGGTGGAGCACAGACCCTCACTACCCCAACCCTGAAGGGGCCTGAAACCTCACCCCTTCTGAGGGAGGTCTCCTGCCCCCATGGCTGCTTTGCTTCCCACACCCAGCTCAGATTGGGATGCAGTTGACAGACAGAGACTTGGCCCAGCTCAGATCGGGATCCAGGTAACAGACAAGAGACTTGGCCGACAGAAGCTGCCGTATATCTAAATTCAGCCTAGCATCAGGAATGCTCAGGGCCTACTCAAGAATGCAAATAATCTTTCCCACTAATATTTACAAGGTAAACTAAGATTGTTGGTAGAGTATTAAATATGACAGTAAAATAGTAATCAAGTTTTCAGATTAATTTAAATAGGCTAATTAAAATAAGTGAATATTCAAGTAATTTAATTGTACTGGACAAAAAGCTGTTCCTAAAGTAATAACTAAAATTTCTATTGGTAGTTCATCTCATGGTAAAATTCCTGAACATGCAGTGAACCTAAAGCAGTCATATTTTTGGGCAAAAAAAATTAAAATTTAAAGTTATCAAGACTGCATTATAAAATTTACAAAAGCCTCCTTTAATCAAAAAAAAAAGGGGGCTGGATAATAGGCTAATATCATGTAAGGAAAAATATCCTATAAGTAAATTACATCTAGAAAAAAATTTTACTTTACAAAATTAATTTTCATTTGTAATGCTAACAGCAAGACACCCATGAAAACACACATGATAATTACTTTAAATAATGTCTCTAATAGTAAATTCTTACCAATTTATTTCATATCTTTCTCCTTTAACTATTCCTCTTTACCATCCTCATCTACACTCTAATCTCTACTACCCAAAACATTTATACATGTGCAGAAAACACATATGAACACAAAGTCTTTATAAATTTCTATGACAACACAATTACAGTTACCTAAAGTAAACTTAAGTATAAGGTTATTTTATAATTCTGAATCCAGTGTTTCCTATTGTTTTCTGTGTATAGACACTCATTGGCTTATTTACCTATCAGTCATTGTACTCATTAAACTGTATGTGTCACAAGGTGGGCTTCAAATTAAAATCACCTGAAAAAATAAAAATTCAAAATATCAAGTGCAACTGCCTATTTGAAGAACCCTGCGCAGCCATTCCTAGAGCTGTGACTGAGACAATGACTTGCCTCATGCACATCATGCACAGCCTTCTAGCTTATTCTTAAAGTATTTCCAGGGGATCAATTGATTCCCCAATTACTCTTCTTCCTCAGATTGTAAATACTAAACCAGGTTTTAGCTTACTCTTCTATAATGCCTGTATTTTCCACAAGAAAATTCCTGCAGAAGTGGCAAGAATTGGTGGTAGGTTGTGACTGGAATGAGGTACAAGAAAAATTTTGGGTAGCTTGAAATGCTCTGTATCTTAATCAGTGTGATATTATTGTTGAATATATTATTTACCTTTAAAGAAAGTTTAAAAACATAAGACAAACAAAATAGAGGACAAAATACATGACCTAGAAGATGTCTTAGAAATTTTTTTAACCCAAGTTCCTCATTTTATGGATGAAGAAACTGAGCCTAAGAGTTTATTAGTGACTGAGACAGGTATAATATAGTTGTTCTTTTTTTTCCACAGGGCAGTATTCTTCTTTTTTTTTCTTTCAAAATATATTTTATTGATTTTTTACAGAGAGGAAGGGAGAGGGATAGAGAGCTAGAAACATCGATGAGAGAGAAACATCAATCAGCTGCCTCCTGCACACCCCCTACTGAGGATGTGCCCGCAAGCAAGGTACATGCTCTTGACCAGAATTGAATCTGGGACCCTTCTGTCCGCAGGCTGATGCTCTATCCACTGAGCCAAACCGGTTTCGGCAGCAGTATTCTTCTTAAGGGAAAAACAAATATATGAGATATTTCTTTACAACCAAATCCTCTCCAAACACTTGTTCTCCACAGCACAGACTTAATAATAAAAAGCACATATGAAGCTGGGTAATATATATTTATCTTTTAAAGTGAATATAATTTCCTTGTTCTATTGAAATAGGTACTTTGGCAATATTTGCTGCTTACTTTATAATTTTAAACAGTGCCTTTTAGAAAGGCAGTGGCAACAGAGTTTAGTAGCCTGGATTCTGGGGTCAGATGGTCTTATGGCCATATTGTGTCTTATTACAGTTAATAAGTAACTCTCATCTTAGATAATCTACTTGACCCTTCTTACTTGTGAGAATGATAACCACCCAAGTTTGTAATGAGGAGTGAATGCAATTATAATTATAAAGTTGGCATTGACTGTGTTGGTTTTCTGGGATCCTAACCATTACTAAGTGCCACAAACAGTGTGGCTTACACTGTAGAAACTGACTGTCTTATAATCATTGCACCTCAAAGGTCAAGGTCAAGATGTTGACAAGGTTAATTCCTACTGATGGTAATGAGGAAGAATATGCTCATACTTCGGGCAGTTTGTTGACAATCATTGGCAGTTTGTTGAAAATCATTCTGCCTTTATGTTCATAGGGAATTTCCTTGTGCATATATCTCTGTCTCAGTGGCAAATTTTCCCTTCTTATACAGACACAGAAATATTGGATCAGGGTCCACCCTATTGACCTCATCTTAACTGATTAACTCAAAAACTCTATTCCCAAATAACGTTATATTCATAGGTACTGAGAGTTTAGACTTTATACCTTTTAGGGAGACACAATTGAATTCATAACGTTGTCTTCATCCCCAGTTTATCCCTCAATATCAGCCAGAGATATTCTTTTTAAAAAATATATTTTATCAATTTTTTACAGAGAGGAAGGGAGAGGGATAGAAAGTTAGAAACATCGATGAGAGAGAAACATCGAACAGCTGCCTCCTGCACACCCCCCACTGGGGATATCCCTGTAACCAAGGTACATGCCCTTGACCGAAATTGAACCCAGGAGCCCTCAGTCCACAGGCTGTTGCTCTATCCACTGAGCCAAACCAATCAGGGCCAGATATATTCTTTTAATAATGTCATATATGTTACTTTGTTCAAAAATGTCCAATGATTTCCTAGTTTGTTCATAACAGAAGCTATACTCCTCAATGATCTACACCTACCTAAATGCTCAGGTTCCTCTCTTCTCTC
This sequence comes from Corynorhinus townsendii, assembly GCA_026230045.1. Taxonomy (NCBI): domain Eukaryota; kingdom Metazoa; phylum Chordata; class Mammalia; order Chiroptera; family Vespertilionidae; genus Corynorhinus; species Corynorhinus townsendii. Next base: position 134,052,020 of record JAPDVU010000002.1, on the reverse strand, counting down.
CTCCCACCCCCCTAGTTTCTTTGCTCTCATCTTACCTCATATTTATCGCCTTGTTCATTTGGCTTCAGTTTTTTGGCCTCTTTGATTTTTTTTTTTAACATAAGGCAAATGTACTCCCTCGAAATCATTCTTGCTGTTTCCTCTTCTTATTATGCTACTAGTAGCCCTGCGCATGAATCCAGTAGCTCGCCAATAGCTTCCTGCTGCCCTCTTGTAGCTCTATGCCAGCTGCCCCTCCCTCCTGTAGCTCCCCCCACCCATCCTCCTTATAGCTTGCTGCCCTGCCCCCTCCTGTAGCTCTTTGCTGCCCACTTGTAGCTCGCTGCCCCACCCTCCTGCTGATCTGCAATCTGGTCATTATGCTATCCGGTCATTACATGGTCAGTTGTTACGTTTCATGGTGTAATGACCATTTGCATATTACATCTTTATTATATAGGATTCTTCTTGTTAGGTAGATGACTCATAACTTCACTTTATTCAGACATTAATGCCAGCTTAAGTAGAGCAAGGACTTTGTTTCTGTGGTTCAATTCTGTGTCTCCATATTCCTTTGGTACAAAGAAGGATTTCAGTAAATAGGTTTGAGTGGATGGTTAAATGAATGAACTAATGAATGAACTGTGCTTTGAACAAAGGTTTTTACATAAAAAGTCTCAAATATGTTTATTTATAATTCTATTCTTAATTAATAATTCCCAAAATAGTTACTGCTATGATCAATTTTCTGTATATTAATTTACTCCCTTTATATTCTTTGGAAATTTCATGCTCAAAGAGAGAACTACATTCAAATAAAGCATGAGCTGTATGACAGTGAAACGGGAAACTGACAATATCCTCTGAATCTCAAAAAGTGTTAACATTCTGGAAACTTAGACTCACTGGAAGTCACTAAAGTAAAGTGAATGACAAATTGCCCCATTCTTATTATTTTTAATTAAAAATTATGTATCTTCACATATGTGGTATTTTTTCTCTCCCTTCTAAGTCCCAGCCGAGAACAAATTTCCAACATGAGTCAGGTATTTTCATTATTTAAAAATATAATTATTCTCTCCTCAAATGCCTTAAATTTTTTAAATCTTATAGAGCATTTAAAACTTACTATTTTAATTTATAGTTATTTGCATTTGTATAAGTTTCATGGAAGCAAGTAACATACATATATATTTTTTCCCCTGTATATATCAAGAAATCTAGTTTGAATGAGTGATTAAAAAATGGTTTTGAATAATAAAAAAGGATTTATTCTTAAAGCACAAATTACACATATTGATTTCTTTTATAGTTGTGAAAAATAATGAGAAAATGCTTCCTGTTCCTGTAAGGGGAATATTTAAATTAAATACTATCTGTTTTGCATGAAGATAGACTTATTTTATCTTTTCTGTCTCTTCAGTATTCCTATAAAGGTAGGAACGTGGTTTTTATTCCCTTTGTTTCAGAGTTACTATCCAGAAAATCAAAATAATACTTTCTTACTTGTAGGGCTATTTAATGAGGCAATTAATAATCACATAATGCACGGTAGCTCTGGTGTAAAAGTTTGATATGCGGGCAAAGGGGTATTATTTTAGGGAGAGTTATGACATGGGCCACGTTTGGTTTGTGGGTGGAGTAGGTGGGTGATGTGGTAAGACAGCAGCTGAACAAACTCACTAAATTAAGAAATAGGGGGTTAAAACTCACATTCAGAAAGTTGGTAGAGAATTTACCTCACTGATACTTCTGAAGGGATGACCTTAGTACTATTAGAAAACTGATATAAAACAGCAATTGTCCTGCATATCAATTTTGCAGTTGGCATAAATGAACCAATTTCAACAGCTTCAAGGTTAGACATAACAAAAACAAAACAAACAAACAAAACAACAACAAAAGATTGGTTTAAATATTCAATCCATTTAAATCACATACTTCATTTATTATTGTTTCTAACAAAGTATATTCAGTGCCTCTAATAAGCCAGTCTCTCTATTCCCTCTCTTCATGAAGCTTAACGACAGATATCAACAAGAAATTATAGTGTGCTTGGTAGTAACACTTACAGTATGATGAAAATAAGGCAGATAGGGTGGTTGAGGGTGGAGGTAGTATTTCATATTGGGGTTCAGTAAAGACCCCATTGATAAAGTGACATTCTTTGAAGGAAGGGAGTGAGCCGGTGGATGGCTGGGGAGGATTCATGCAATAGCCAATGCAAAACCTCCTGTAGAAGCTTGGTGTTTAGTAAGTTCACACTTACTGCTTCCAATTCTCCCTCCTCGATTTGTAGCCAATTTATATTACTTAGTTTTGAATGTTTAAATAAATTATAATTAATATAGTTTTATACATGTTAGTTACACAAAAATATTTGGACAACTAAATATCATTGTTGTTTTTTATCCTAAAAACTAGAGGCATGGTGCACGAAATTCATGCATGTGGGGGGGGGGACGTAGGGTGTCCCTCAGCCCAACCTGCACCCTCTTCAGTCTGGGACCCCATTGGGCCTAAATGGGCAATCAGACATCCCTCTCACAATCCAGGACTGCTGGCTCCCAACTGCTCACCTGCCTGCCTTCGTGATTGCCCCTAGCCACTTCTGCCTGCAAGCCTGATCACCCCCTAACCACTCCCCTGCTAGCCTGATTGATGCCTAACTGCTCCCCTACCAGCCTTATCACCCCTAACTGCCCTCCCTGCAAGCCTGGTCCTCCCCCTCCCCAACTACTCTCCCCTTCAGGCCTGTGCCCTCCCAACTGCCCTCCCCTACTGGCCATCTTGTGTCCACATGGGGGCAGCCATCTTTGACCATGTGGGGGCAGCCATCTTGTGTGTTGGAGTGATGGTTAATTTGCACATCACTCTTTTATTAGATAGGATAAGGTAAAACACACACTTACATACACATGAAGACAACCCTTCCCCCCATTTTCTGTTTACCTCACACAGCAGTATTTTTATATCATTAGAGAAAATCAGACCAGAAGATGGGCTAAGGACCCAGTTTTTGTCTCCAGCATGGTGGTAGCCATCCTTTCAGATGAATAATTCCCTGACAGAGAGGAAGCACCTTCTGCTTCAATGCCTTTCACATCTAAGCAGATATAGAGGTGCTGGCTGAATAATGATTGTAAAAAGAAAAGGCTAGTAATCTTCATATTCGTAGACATCTGAAGTCCACATTACCAATGATTTAGTGGCTTAGTGGCCTTAAGGATTTGAGAAAACTTTAGCCAAGTCTATGTACCACATTGCTGGCAATTGGACTAAAACTGGTTGTCTTAACTAAGTCAACTGAATTATTTTTCTTTGGCTCTGTCAAACTAGGAACTAAAACATTAGAGCAAACTGATAAATAACTTCCAAACTTTATGGTTTTCTTCTTTCTGAAATTAAGAAGAAGGAAAAGAGTCTCTTTTTAATATATTGCATTTATTTTTTTATTTTTAAATATATATTTTTATTGATTTCAGAGAGAAAGGGAGAGGGAGAGAGAGATAGAAACATCAATGATTAAGGAGAATCATGGATTGGCTACTTTCTGCATGCCCCCTACTGGGGTTGGAGCCCACAACCCGGACATGTGCCCTACAGGGGAATCGAACCATGACTTCCTGGTTCATTGGTGACAGCTCAACCACTGAACAATACCTGCTGGGCAAAAGAGTCTCTTTTTAAATTTAAAGATCTGGGTATATTGTGCAATTCTCTGGACATGTTCTATACATTTTATTTTATATAACCAGACTTTAAAATTTAAAAGTGTCCATTCTATATTAACAGAGTGAAGTATGGGAGTAGAAAGTACTGCTGGCTATGACATCATGACTATTTAAACAACATATTTACATTCTGTAGGATTATCTCAAAGAGAAGTGGATGGCCAGTGCCAGGAAGTCTTGCTTTTTTCCTTGCCTTTGTCCTTTCTGTCATCCTTTGATTCTCCTCTCAGTTCCTAATTTCAGGTCTGTGGTGGGGTGTGTTCGCTCTGGTCATCAACTCTTCATACTGGTAACCTGTGCTTCATATGCACAGTGAGAGGGCATGAGTAACAGGAATTTTGCTCTGTGCTCACACTCATTCTAGAAACAAGTCTATAGCTTGTTCACATATAGTTACATTAATACTATTATTAATATTTGAATACATATGTACACAAAGCTGTGGGTATACTGCTAAGCTCTGTGATTTTCTACTCTCATGAAATAACCTGTATTTATTTCTATCTCCAGGAGCATTGAAAATTTTCATAATAAAAAGTTGAAGTTTCTTGTGGTCTCCTAGTGTGTTTCTTAATTTTGCAGTAGTGTATAAAAAGCACATCTTTCTGCTAATAAATGCAAGATGTAAGATGTTGAGATTACCAAAATTAGAAATGTTCACAATATCAAAACTTACTATACAATGTGTATACAAACACATATAGATATACATTAGCTTTTCCCAATTGCATAATTTCTATCTAAATTAAGCACATATAATTTTGTTTAGAAGTAAGGCTTTCTGGCAATGTAGCATAATTTATTACCTTTCTCTAGATTGGTTCAAATTTATTCAAGTGCTTGTTCTATGGTCCAATGGTTATGTTAAAGAAAGGACCATCAAGGCATAATCGTTTTGCTGACCTAATTTATTTTTAGGTAATCTTCCATTAATTTTTTGCTCTTTTATTTCAAAGCAACACAAAAAATGAAGAATATGTAAATTTGCTGATATAGATAGGCTGCATGAAATATAAAAACAGCACCAAACATGTATATTCTTCTCAAACTTGTGATGTTATCCAAGGTTTCAGTGTTGAAGTCAAGGTCATAGGTTAGATTCTTATGTGAACCAGGTATGTCTTTGTCTGTAAAGTGGATCAAGGAAGAGCATCCATTTTTACCATTTGAAAAACTAACACTTTCTATATCTTTCCATCCTGTGAACAGAAATTACCACGGTATTTTTACCAGATACAGTCTCTGAAATTTTGACATTTTATGTACACTGAAGTATAAGATATTGTGGAACTACACAGTCTTAGTCACACATTTGTACTCATTAATTCTGAAGGTATGTATTGCTTTCTCTAACAAGATATAGCATTTATGGGTAAGATGCCCATTTAACTGAGACCCAGTTTTTTAATGACATGTTCTCGCCTAAAAAAGTGGTGAATAAAATCACAGTCATCAAGGCACAACTTATTTGGAGTTTTAAGCTTCAAATACACAGGAGAACAACTGGATCATCCAGTATGACCTAATTTCCTGACCCTGGTTCCCTCTTGCCAACTTTCCAACTCGTAAATAGAGTGCAAATTTGAGAGAGAAAAGAAATCCATTCAAGAGCTGTTAAAATTGTATCTATGCGGTAAATCTATGTACCACTATGTAATTATAATAACATAAACAAACCCACTGTAAGGACATTCACATCAGACCTAATTTCATGCTGAACTATTATAATGCAATTAATAGCCTCATAGTCCTGTTTTAATTAAGCTCTGTTGTGAAATATGCAGCATTTGAACCTGTTCTGGCCTGTTTCATCTACCATTGAATTACTGCTCTTAACTTGTTTTTCTGTTGAATGATGAATTTCATTTAAGAATAACTATATGTGGTCTGGCATTCTGTGGGTTCTTCTAAGCCTTTGTGCCTCCAGATCAAGGCCAGTGTTAGCCCCTCAGATGTGTCCTATAAGTGTAGTTTCTCAACTCCTTTGTCTCCATAGATTTATTAACTCACTCTGGGCTCTCCTGGAAATGAAGGGACATATTTGATTGGTCTAATGAAAGAGATTTCAGATGACAGGAGAGTTAACATGTGGAGCTAACTTCAGATATTGTAGGGCACAGTGCTGTCTTCTGGCCCATCACTGCAGAAATACTGAGTGAACTAAAATTTTCCATGGGCATTATTTAGGCTGCCAAATAGTTTAACCATTACTCACTAGAAACAAAAGCATCTATAGAAAATGCAGTTTATATACAAATCACATCCTGCTTCCTTCTTTTTATCCTTTACTTACTTTAGTTGAGACTGTTTAGTTGTCTGGTATATGCCTTAACAAATCTTCCCCTTACTCTATTTCAATTGCCTTCATGACCTGAAGTAAAACTAAATGGAAAATATTACATGTGTTACATTGGTGATCAAATATCACAGGTCATTTTGCTGAGCACCTTGTTACTCAACAGCTAGTTTTAAAGAAATAGAGTTAAAAGCCAAAAGAATATAATTTATTCAGAAATAATCCTAAAGACCTAAGAAAAATCTAATCGTGGTTTCTTCACCATTCATTTTGTTCACGTCCATACTCTGATCTGCATCTCTTCCCGCTTAGTTTCTGTAGTTTCTGTTATAAAATATCCATGCTCTTTTTTTTTTTTACCTTGTCCTACTTTCTTAACTCTAGGGAGGATTTTAAGAAGGTTTCAATGCTAAGCATCCCCAATTGCTTCAGGCTGTCTTTGGTTGTAAGTCAGAATATAAAGCAATTACCCTTAGGGTAGAGTGTGTTCATGGCCAATGGGAGAATGTTCAATATATTTGGAGGTAACTGAAAATATTCTTTTCTGTATTAGCATCCGGTTCATATTCTTAACAATTTCTGTGAGGTTTTATGGGTCATTCTCCCTCATAGTCCTGTTTTAATTAAGCTCTGTTGGGTTCTACCTTCTTTTCCAGAAGGAGGTGTAGTACATTCATACAACAAAATAATAGGATTTAATTTGATCCACAAGCTTCATTATTGACAGAGGTTTGATTATCACAACTTTCTCAGGAGCTGCTAGCTAGAAATTCTGGAAATGACCACAATTGCTTTAGTATTAGAACTTGACGATCCCCAAAAGGGGAAAAGAACATATTCCAGTATTTTTCTAATTAACCTTTAATTCAGAGAACTTTGAGAACCTTCCATGGGATATTAGTAAAACCTGTGGTAATTCTGAAGCTGCCTCTATTTCTGTATTCTGTGACAAACTACACTGCACCCCTTTTGAGTTAATAAGTATGTTTGCAAAGTTCCTGCTCAGACCCAGGATAAAATAATCTTCCCTCCGATTCTTCCACATGACCACTTACCTCACAGGCAAGTTCAGCATTCAGAATCATGTTCAGACACATTCCCATCCTGCATCCATGCTATCGCACAGTGATAACAGTGTACTGTATGATCAAACATTTTGCAATGTGATGTAATTGAAACCCCATAGGCATTACAGTTGGATCAACCTGGGTTCAAGTATCAGAGCTGCATGGCTCCTGTCGGGACCTCAGGGGACCACTATGTCATATAACTCTTTTCCCTAACTGAACTATTTGAGAAAATTAAGGGAACACAGTAACCTGACCAAAAGAAATAGAAGTGTCAGCCTCATTCCTGATCAAGCTGTTTGGAAGATGTGACTCTAGATCAGCAGCCAAGTGGGCTTGCTAATTCATAACCCTATAAATGAAGGAGCCTTCCCACAGACAAAGCTAGGCTGCAAAGTTATCTCAGAAGAGGCCTACTGTTGTTAAAACTAGACTATGAACATGCAGAGAATGTGGACACTTCCTCAGGGCAGCCTGGATACAAAACACACACACACACACACACACACACACACACACACACACACACACAACAAAACAGCAGGATGGGGTAAAGAGGACTACTCTGATTTTTTATTTCAAAATCCGGAATGGGGAGGTTAAGTGAAGTGGGGAGAGATAGCCTAGAGGAGGGCAATCTAAGCTGGGGGAGTAAGGATTATGAGTTAGTAAATATCATCATATGACTGTGTTTTTGGGCAAGTTACTTAGCATCTATGAACCTTAGTTTCCTTATCTATAAAATGGGAATAATAATACCAACCTGACAGAATTGTAACATTAAGTAAAGAATGTGTGTACACTGCCCTAAATTGTGTGAATGAATGTCCTTTCTGGACCAGCCACCCCTTCCTCTCTGAAATCAGTCAAAGATGTCTCTGGGCTGGAGGCAATTCACTCCTGTATTTCCCAGGATTGGAGATGGTTAAAAAGGAGAGGAAGCAGGAAGTACATATCAAAGTGAATAATAATTATTTTTTTAAATCTACTTTGCATAATTTACTGCCAAAATTTTATGGACACTTACCTTTTAAAAGAAATCAGCTTCCAAAACAAGAGTTGCAGCTTTTCAGACAGATAAATACATCCACATAGTCCTTTCAATATGTGAATGGTGTCCAAGGGTGCTACTGGGTTTGTTGTATATTGCATTTCCAAGGCTGAGGGGCACCTGTCTGTCGAGGCTCCCATCTAACTTGTGCCTCCCAGTACTTGGTGGTTCTCCAGGACACAGCATGCTTGTTCCCTCCTCATCCCTTTTTCTCCATTTTGCCTGAAGTTTGTCCTTTTACATCCAGAGGCTGGGAGGCATCAGTGAATGAGCTGACTGCAAAGGAGAGTAGAGACAAAAGTAATACCTGGCCTGGAGCTGTGTATGCAGGCTGGGGAGCTAGCAGGCCTCAGTTCTGATCCTGCCTCAGTGCACAGACTTCTTGAGGGCCTGAAAAGCCTCTTGTCATCATCTACCTCCTCATTTCACCTAGGAATGTGTGGTGTCATTTAACAACCTCACTAGACTATCATGTAGATTGAGAAATAATTATATAAATTGATTTATGTCCCCAAAGTTGCTACCACAGTTTTGACATAGTTCAGTGAGTTTCTCCTTCAGATTTATTCAATGATTGATTAATTGATTACTGTACCTCCTCACACTTGCCCTGCCTTCTTGCAATGGTCCCATTTTAGGGGCCTCACTAGCCAGAGGTATCTTATGCCGTTGTCACCATTCAGGCGTCTCTTTCACTTACAGCTCATACCTAGCTAGCAACCAAACTCTAATAATTCTACCTTAGAAAAAAACAATTATTGACTCCGTCTCCAATTCAACCCCCACTGCCCAAATGCAGGATTTCTTCATCTACCTTTGGTGAGATGATCTCTAATCTCTCAAACTTCTGGTCTACTCTTCACACAGTCTTCGCATTACTCAGGAGTACAAATCAAACCTAGCCTCTCTGCTCAAAATCTTCCAGCAGCTTCTCTCCTTTATGAATTACATTCAAGATATCTCAGCACAGCATGCAGCATCTTCCTACTACCAGACAGTGTTTTCAGCCTCATATACTGGTCCTCACATCTTTCCTATTCTCCCGTCCCCTGACCCTTCAGTGGCCCTTGAGCTGCTGGGCACTTTCACAACTCAGTGCTGGATGAGCACTGCTCCTTTGCCAGAAGCACTTGACACTTTTCTTACCTATTCAAATCCTGCTAAGTGGTGATACATATACTGTATACAATGAAATATCAGTAGGCCATAAAGAAGAATGACATCTTACCATATGTGACAGTATGGATGGACCTAGAGGGTATTATGCTCAGTGGAATAAGTTAGTCAGAGAAAGACAAGTGCCATATGATTTCACTTATACATGGAATCTAAAGAGCAAAATAAATGAACAAACAAAATTGAAGCAGACTTATAGACACAGAGAATGAACTGGTGGTTGCCAGATGGGAAAGAATTTGGGGACTGGGTTAAAGAGGTGAAGGAATTAAGAAGCACAAATTGGTAGCTACAAAATAGTCAGGGGGTGTAACTAAAGGAAAGGGAATACAGTCAATAATATTGAGATAACTATTTAAGGTGCCAATTGGGATACTGGAAATAAAAAGAGGACTACTGTGTAAAGTATATGACTTTCTAACCATTAAGCTGTACATCTGAAATCAATACAAAATAAAATTGAAAGGAAATAAATAAATAAATAAAATAGCTAAAATAAATAAGTCATTTAGAAACAGAAAAGGAAAGAAAGAAATCTCAGTAAGGTTTTGAGACCCAGATCAAACCTTACCTCCTCAGTAAGTTTTCTCTGTGCACTCAGCACTATCACACTGTTTTAAGTTGATTGTATGCTGGTAGAGACTGTGAATTCCCACTAGATAGTTCCCTAAGCATGTTTATATTTTCTCAAAACCTTAACATAGAATGGTCCTCAGGTAACTTCAGTTTTTTACTGTATCAAACCTTGATCTTTTCTCTAATTCAAGCCATTTCAGGATATTTACTACTTCTTTACCTGTTCATCCCGATTTTAATCTTGCCTTTTTATTTTCCAAGAAAAAAATTGCTAGCTAGAGTCTTGGGAATTTGTCAATTATAGACTTGAATTAAACAGTAATTGGCCAGAACTTTCTTTCATATTATTAAATCTTTCCACATTTCTAAGGTTTAAAACTATTTGTAAATCATTTTAGGAGGAGTTAACTTTGGAGAACATGTTTGATACAGGCTTTGTGCAACGACAGACAAGGGCTTTCTGCCTCAGAAAGAGCTCATGAGGAAAGAAATCCACTGAATACTTCCCTCTTTCTATTTCTGAGCCTAGCCTACTGGTATCTTTAACTACAAAAATTGGAAATTTTAGAAAGAACCGATATAGCTCAGCAATTATAGTATGAGATAATGAAGATATTTAGAGACCAGAATGTTTATCATTCTCAAATAAATTTTAGAGCAGGATAGCCTAATTTGCATCACCAATATTTTAAACTATCAATACAACAGTGTCTTTTCAATTCATTCATAATTCAGCTTACATTAATGAAGGCCCCACAGGGTACATTGTATTAGATAATGGAATTGTTATTTGAGAAATCCTACTAGAAAATAAAGTCCAGTAAAGTATAACAAAAGTTGTGGTTGCCAGGTTGCTATGAAGGAAAAATAGATATATACATAACATATGCACAACTCCTTCCCCGTGCACTTCAGTGTAATGCATCTTTATTTACCGTGTACACGCTTTTCAGGATACACGGTAAAATAAAGAGACTTAGCACAATGTCAGTAAGGGGGAAAAAAAAGCAAAAATATATTTTGGATGGGAAAGCACAAACATCCATTCATAAAACCATTCAGAAGCATTTTTTTTAATCAACATTGTCATTGTCACAGCCTGCTTGATCTTCCTACTTTGGGTTAATATGGGAACCAATTACAGATTCATCTGTGTAGAATTAACTTTATGGAGCACACACCGGGGATTTCTCTATCTTCACTATTTAGATATATGTCATAAAAATATGCATGGAATGGAGTGCAGGCACTGCAGATGGCAGAGTTTCAGATTTATTGTAAAATCATTTAAAATTGCTTATGCTCTTGCCAGAAGTTAATTAATTTTTTTTCTCATCTTTTCTGGTTCCGGGGGGCCGGGGGGTGTCTCACTAGGTGGCAGTGCATGATTATATCTGGAAAAGCCTGGTGTCCAGTCCGGCATCTCCAGCTGTGACCTCCTACACATAAGTACAATTTTGGCATCTGCACTTGGTCCAGGAGACATTATTTCTCATGTGTCTATATACATCGTTTATCCAGTGGCTTCCAAGAACTCTATCGCCATTTCCTAAGGCTTCCTGGTGGTGCTATTATTGAGGTATGTATAGATGAAAATGTTTAATGTAAATGCTGAGTATGCTGTAGTGCATAAATGTACGTTTGTGTTTGTGTGTGTTTATACTTTATTTCAAGGTTTCAAATTACTTGGAAATCATATTGTAATGAATGTTGCTAGCACCATAGTGGCCTTGAAGATGTGTTTCTGTGTTTCCTAAAGAAACAAAGGTGCGGCATAAGGTAAAACAATGATTGTGCACATCGTTATATGAGAGAGAGGCAGGAAACAAGTGAAATAATTCAGAATTCTGCCTGTGAAATCTCTGACTCAGGTAACATTTGCAAACATCAGCCGGTTTATGAAAAGTGTTCTCTGAGGTCATGGACACTTCAATGCCTCGGCCAAGTGCACAGCCCTTTGCTTAAGTGATCTCACACAAAATAAATGAGATAGTGGCATTTCTTTTTCTTTCTTTCTATAACAAAAATCTTAAAAAAAAATAAAAAGCCCCACCTCTACATATTTAAAAGCCTTTTAAATTAGCATTTGGCAAAGATCTTGAAGTTATGTTTCTTCTTAAAAAGTTAGAGTTTTTAAGTAAATTTACTGACTGGGGGGAAACATCTCTCACATTACACCATATCCTCAGAATCCAAACTGCAAGGCACGTCAAAATCATAGACATGGTCCCGTTAGTATTGGTGTTGTTGAGTCATGGAGTCTGAAAGATTGTTATTCCACAATATTTGGTTGAAATTAAGGGTAGAGGAGAAGGAAAATTCAAATACATATTGAATTTTGGTTCCCTGGTCTTGCTGACATGCAACGTGGCCCAATATTGGTTGGTAAGAAATTGCAGCATAAAAATATTTCTGCTCCTACCACATTTCCCCTATGGACTTTTGTCATTGTTGTTTTTGTATAAAATTGATAAAAGTGTGTCTTCATAAAAATCCCTTTTGAATATAACCTTGAAAGAAGTTTCTCATTGTTTCCTACTCAGTCTTGCAAATAGGGTGCTTCTTTCTACTGCTCTGTTGTGCAACAGTGTTTGGGTACTTCAGTAATTCACAGACACTCTATTCAGTAAAGCACAGATGTGCTTACAATCGATCCTCCCACTAGTTCAACTCCTATCTCCCGTGCTGAGGCAGGCTATCAGAGGGAACTGCATATACTGTAGTGAAGTGGCAGGCAGGCAGATTGTGACTGCTTCTGATTCCTTGGGGACTTGGGTCACGGCTGCTGTTGGTACTTTTGTATATAATCTTTTTCAAACTTCAGCAGCATTTGCATTAGAAACTTCCTTGTGGAGCAAAACTGCCATCACTTTTTTTTAAATTTGCACAGGCATGTGCTTATATATGTGTACCCTATGTGCTGAAATAAGTCAAGAAGCCAGCATGCCAGGGGTGTCAGCCCTTCTGCAGTGGGGCCTGAGCTGGCGGCCCAGGTGGAGGGTGGCCTGCTCTCAGGAGCAGAACCATCAACAGGGCTTTTTAAATCATTCACAACTGCATTTGCTTCAGAACCTTGGTTCAGTCATTTCCCACTACTGTGCCGCCATCCTTATCTGTAAAACTGGGTTATGAATATTTATACTACCTGCGGTGTAGGGATTTGGGGCAAATTAATGAGATAATATCTGCAAAGTTATTTTAGCTTTCCTAAAAACAGTACAATAAAGATTATAAAGTAATATGGATCATGTAAAATTCATTTAACTTGTAAACATTTTTTTCTAATACTAATAGTAACACTATGCTAAAAATAAAGTAAACTCAGGTCTCCAAGGATTGAGTGAAGGGGCAGTAGGTATTATTGGCCCATCTGACTTCCATCGCCTATTTTCAGTAATGGTGGAAGTGCACCTGGGACTTCTGAGCCTCTGCCTAACTGATATTCTAGCAAATACTTAGCCAGCCTCCCCCTCTTTCAGGTCCCAGCTAATGCACTGGGTCCTGCTCACCCCTGCGTCTGCCATCTACACTACCCCAGTCCTTTCTCATGTTTATGTGGCCTGCTTTCTGCTCTGTGAAATTCATTTTTGAACCAAGCTATCCCCATTGCAGCTTCTCTAACACTTATCACATGTATTAGAGTTTACTGTCTATCCTTTCTTAACCTGTTCCCAGCATTGAATTGTGTCTCCTAGAGGGCAGGCACCATGAAATAATACCAGAGCATACTGAGGATTAGGCAGATTTTCTCTCAGCCACCTGTCTGCCCAGTCAATGATCTTCCTACTTTTCTTTATATCTCTTCTAACCCCTAACTGGTACTGCCAGGCCCATTATCAGTTTTGAAGTTATAAACCCTGAAATTGGAAGTGATTTGAGACTGGTCTTTTGCAAGCTCAGTGAGAAATGAAATTCACGTATTATCTTTCTCAAAGATGTATGCATTGTAAAGAACTTTTAAATATCAACACCTAGGTAGATTCTGCTTTCTGAATTAAAAATAAACAATCATCTATTATACTGTTAAAGATGGTTTATAACTAGTCAACTACTTGGATTGAAGTTAACGTTTATCCTTGAATTCCCTATTTCTGTACTGGGCACATTGATGATGCTCAAGGAAATCTATTAACTGCGTTGAAATTCTGGATGACAAAATGTACTCTGTGTTTGGCAATTAGGCACCATGATATCCTTGTCACGAATGCCCATGTTGTGTGAGTCGAGGGAACCCACACCTAGGAAATGACTTAGCCACACTTACACTTACCTGTAAGGGCCATGCCACGTTGTGCTTACATATGCTGATATGGAAAGAAACAGGCAGCTGCGTCTGGGCCTAATTTATTTACAAAATACACATGGCAAAAACGACTAAAATAAATGGATGCAAGTTTGGTTCACTCTTATAAATTGAACTCTAGTCTCAAAGGTTTTATGGTGGGCTTTCATTAAATAGGGTAGCAGGTTATTAAGTTCCTTTTGCACTTAACTTGTGATGAGAGTGATTTCTAAGCCTCTCCTTACTTTAATAGGAAATATAGGTCATATATTAACCTTTTCTTGTTTGCTCAATAAAACTCTAGCAGTTTGAATTTCCACTAATTATCTTCAAGTTTTGATTTTTGTGGAAAGGCATGCTTTTGGAATAGAATAATTTCTGCACTAAAAAGGTCACATTTCGTGAGTCTGCAATAGAAGTTATATTACAAACAATCTTTCCTATGGGTTCCTGTTCACCATTTTTCCCCATCCAGGTTTGTGACCCAAGATGGCATGGCCCTCGCTTACAGTAAGTAAAAAATAAAATCCCCACGTTTGTCAGAAATGGTCATTGGCAGTCAGGCCTGAGCACATCTTCCTAATTCTATTTTTATCAGCGTCTCTGAGATCAGCCATTACATCGTTTCACCGCAGAACAATGCTTTGTTTCTGTTCAGTAGGTAGGATGTCTTGAGGGTTTTCTTTTTCTCCCTTTTTTTTTGGGGGGGGGAAGGGGGGATTACAAAGTTACTCTAAAGTTTTTAGTGCCACAAAACCTAGAAACCTAGGCAAGACTAGTGCAGATTCATCAAGTCACAAATAAGCTTCTCAATCCCAGGGTATCCGTCGCAATTAAGAAAGTCCTTGGAGCATTAGTTGGGTGGAATGGGAAAAAGGTTTTTGTCATTAGAGGCAATGTCGCCTGGTGGTCTGAGCGGAGAAGTGGGAGTCAGGAACTCAGCGATCTTGGAGGCTTGCGAGGCCCTGCTGCGCGGCTCCAGGCAGCTCTCAGCCTCAGGAGAACGGGCTCACCTACTTTGAATCTCCCATCTGAAGAGCTCCTTACCCAGGGCCAGAAGATACACAGCAGGAAGCCTGATTCCTTGTCTGCAAAATGAGAATATGAAAATTTGCCTAAATAACAGCTTAACCAATTAGAGATTGTTAAGTGCTCTGCTGATAGAAAGCAGCAGGAGAAGAAAGGCAAAATGAAAAATGGAAACGCAATGTTATCATAGCTGGGTTTTACTCAGCGCTGGATTTCTCTTCTGCTCATGGACTTGAGTGATCACACAGTGCAAAGAGCAGGTGTGGAGAGACTGGACCTCGCCTCATTACCCTCAATAAGAAGACAGCAGATGACGCTGACTGTATATTGCAAATCTGTACGAAGCTTTGAATAAATGGGGACAGGGGAGTCATAGTTTGCAGGGAAAAAACCATACAAATAACTGCCAGTTTTCATTGTTACATCTTCTATTTTAATATCTTTCCAAAAAGATATTCTAGTGTATTTGGAAATTCTTATATCTATCTGCTACAATCACCAGTTTAAGGTGTGTGTGTGTGTGCGCAAGAGAGAGAGAGAGAGAGAGAGAGAGAGAGAGAGAGAGAGAGAACGAGAGAATAATGTGAAAGAGAAATCAATAGGTAAATGCAGAAAAATTGAAATCTATAGAAAATATTTATTAAATATATATAAATTGTTCATGATAGCTTACATTTTCAAGGGGAAATTTATTCGTTCAATTTTTTTGAATGAGAGTCATTACATATGGGAAGAGGCAAAGACATCCTGTGTTTCTCATAGCACATAGATTTAGGTTGACCCAAAGAAAAGAGTAAACTTAATTCATTTATGCAAATGAAAGAAAGTCATGTTTTCATTCCCCACACGTAGAACACTTTACAATTCCTGCACCTGCAAAAAAGATGCAGTAAATCTTCTGGCACTTTGCTTACATGACAATATTGAAAATATATATTAAAATGAGGTAGGAATAGCAATAGTTATGGCTCTGCATAAAATATTGCTAAAATATCAAGTATGGTAATGTTTTTATTTCTGGTTTTCAAATTCAAACTTAGCAGTTGACACTTCTATTGGTTTTTAAACATAAGGTCCTGTCCAATTTTCCTTTCACTGAGATTGACTCACTGTTTTAGTGAACTGTAGAGGGTCATCATTTTGTTGTGTCTGAAATGTACATCCTGTTGTTATAAGCAATACCTTAAAAAAAAAACAGAATGCAAAGCAAAGATGAATTTAATTATCAGAATAGCATTAGAATATAATGTCACTTACAAGACATTCTCATATCATGAAAAGATTTAAATAGATGCACTTACTAATAATTTAAATACATATATATATGAATTTATCTCCTTTTAAAAACTACTTGAAAAATTATTATTCTCCAGTGTATGTTTTGAAATAAGTTATTTTATTTGTCCATAATAAATGGTCAATGTAACTTGCCATGAAATGTTTTGTTTTTCAAAAGGAGTGAGTCATGTAATTCTCTGCTTAGGCTTGACTCATCATTTATATATATATTAATGTTAACTTATAAAGAAAAAATACAACAGGTTTTTTGTTATTGTTAGTACAATATAATTTTAAAATAAATACAAAAGATTCCATAGGTTTTAAAGAAATGTAGTAATTTATTTTTTAAAAACTATTTCAGTCATAAGGTCAAATATGAACTGTTGGTAAATAATTAATTTTAGTATAACTATCTATGATTTCCTTAGAAAATCATGAAGAACTGTTTTGAATCTATTTATTATATTCTGAGGTGTGATTTTTGGAGACATGTTTGAAATTCTATAGATCTTTTTAAATATAACTGCTCTTATCCAATCTTTTAAAATATTAAATGTCTCTAAAATGCATTTTTACTCATAATTTGAGACAATCATTTATTAGTAATCCTCCTTTTTCACAGATCAGATTTTTTAATTTCTGTGTATAAGAAAAAGTGTGATTAAATACATATTTTTGAAAATACTTAATCTTCAGCATCTTAGATTTCTTTTGACACTCTGAATAATTGACACTTATGAAAGTCACAGAAAATATTTGTTCTAGTATTGTATTCATATATCTACAAGAAATAACACATATACATATGCTAAGTTTGAGAAAAAATTGTTAGGATTCCAAACCATAGGAAATGTTTTAGAAGGTACATTAAGTATAAAAAAGGCAGTTTTTTAAAAAAAGCCTATTTATTAACTAAAATATTAATTAAAACTTAGATTTAAATGTCTAAGATTTCTAGAGGTAAAACATTACAGAGGTAAAAAATTCAATCTCTTTTGCACAGTTAATAAAGGTTAAATGTTTTACCTTGCATAAAAATATGTCTACCTTTTGATTCTGTATATTTTTACCTTTTATAGAATTGGATTTTGGAAACTATGTCTTGAAGGGTGACCTTCTAAATGTGGAAAAATATTTTTGTGGTTCTCTTTATTTATGAATTTTGTTACCACAAAGTTAGAAAGTTTTTGAGGTTTTGCATTATAAATATATTTTAAACCCATGCATCCAAAAGTCTGTGCTTGAGCTGAGCACTTTCAAAATGTGCCGTGATACTGCTGGTCAGTGATTTTTATCTGGACTCCATTTGACAAGGCTGCCTAAGACTGCTTTCTTAAAAAGTCAGAGAATTCACTCATGAAAAAAAAAAAGAGACAAAATCCTTAATATAATTTTTTCCTTATAATTACATATAAAAATATCATGAACATACTTGGATCCTTTTTATAATTGTGTCAATATTAATCTAAAAACTACCAACCAATGTATTGATTTATTCTCTGTAAGAATCCATAGATACAAGAGTATTAGCTTCTCTTTTTTAGCCTATGGAACAAATGCTTCCATAATTACCTCCCAAAATTATTTAATGATTATATGATAAATCAGTGTAAAACCCAGTTGATTAATGTCAGTCAATCTTACATACTTGTACCCAATGTTATTTTAACATCACATTTTCTAAAACACTGACATAAAATCATGTAAGTTTATTTTATACAAAATCACATATAGAATTCTGAATGACACTTAAAAGACTGAAACAGTAGCAGGAGCTTATTTTCTGAAGCAATCTTGACACTAATGCTAAAATGCAACAAGGAAACATCTAGCATTTTACCTTTATGAGAAAAAGCTTTTTACATATTTAACATAATTTCAAAGAAAATAAACTGGAATTATGTATAAAGATATGTACACTGTAACCAAAGGGCATTTATATTCCCCTGCAGAATGCTTACTATGATTTTATTGCCATTTTGTGTCATTTTCTAAAAGATATAAAATACAGTCAGTAAACAAACTAGACTTTAGATTTAAGGTGACAGCTGCTCCTTCAGAAACAATATTCAGATATTTAATCTTAAAAACTATGAATATTTTACAACCAAGTAAGTATACTTTAGCAAGAAATGACAGGACTGTGTTCTGTGACTTGTAATCTTTGCAGCTGTGATGATCAACACAGCCACCACTACCAGCAGCCATCATCACTAAATCACTAATGTCGGCCATTTCTTAACTGGTTGAGGAAAAATTAACATTTATTCTATACTTTTTCAAAATGCAAAACATTCTTTCTCTAAAATAATGTTGATTCAACTATTACTTACACAAAGTGTCATTTCTTTCTAGTTTCATTTTTGAAATGTATAGTTGTGATCTAATTTTAGCATACTCTTCACCCCCAGTTCAGATTGCTGTACTTTGGGTACAGGAATCGGATTATCATGGGGAGAGAAGTGCAGTTCATTCCAGAGCCATGACGGGTTTAACTAGGCCTCCAAATATTGCTGTGCTGCGGCAGTGAATTAGTGTTACGCATCCACCCATCCTTAACAGTTGGCAAAGCAAAACAAATTTATCTGGAATATTGTATCTATTTCATTATTCCTCTTCTGAGTCCTCCTTGCCATGTGCATAATGTCCTCCCACTGGAGTTTTATCGATCTGTGTTTCTGGCAGCTAGGTATGACCCATTTCACCAGCTAGATTGTCAATAAAGTCAGCTTCATTTTTCCTGTTAGACACTTGTGGAAATATCTGCCCTTATTAGCCAAGAATTCACTGTCTCTTACCTAAGGCCTGTTTTAGCCACACAATTTATAAGAAATCCAGAGACTTCTTAACTCCAAAGAGAACCAGGCCCGCTTCAAGCACAAGACAGAAGGAACTCAGCCTGCTGCTGTCGCCATGGCAGTGGGCCTCACTGTTGAACACCAACGTCATGTGGTCTGAAGGAGCCTTGTCTGCCACTGCAGAGCCTTTTGCCTTCCCACTGCCTATAAAAGGCACAGGGATGTATCCAGACTTGCACTCCATTCCTTCACAATCTTAATATCTAACTCCCAGGGACGGAGGCATGAGCGGCTAGTCAAGTCCTCAGTGGCTTCAGCCTCAGCCACATAGTTTGCCAGAATTAGTTTTCCTCCAGAAAGGTTGTGAGAGTTTTTGCCCATTTTTGTGTTGATTTTATGAAAGGGTAGAATTTAGTTTCTTACTCAGCCATTTTAATTGATGTTCCATTTTATTTCTAAAAGCTAGATTCTGACAGTAAAATTACTAGGTCAAAGGATGTGAAAATTAAAAAGGATAGCTATGTATGTGTATATTTGCTATATACTTATATGATATATGTATATATAAATATATATTATAAATATGGTAAGGAGGATAATCTCCAAATTGCCCTCCAAAAATGTGAACAAACGTATAGCCACAGTTGCAGTGACTGGAAAGGTTGCCCAACATTTGATAATTTCTTTGCCTACAGCCACACAGATTGTGCTCACTTTAACATAATAGGTTAGTGCTATGTTTGAAATATGAGACCACTTGGATATCATAGTTCATTGTCATTTTTTGTCCTTAAAAAATGCTACATGATTAGACTTTTTTGGTGTACATTGATGTAACACATTTTTATGTACAAGTATGTCATAGAATTTTAGTTGTTTTAACATTTGTTTTTAGCAATATTCTTCCCAATAATCAAAGCAACCGATAAAATAAAATTATAATTATAATGTTATTTGCTTATTTTCTAGCAGAAATTATTTGGAATGAATGACTCTACATACATTGATAACAATTAAAAGTATTCTAAGATCACTTTATCATCACATTACAGTAATTGAAAGTGAACTGTCTTGTACAACAATTAACTCAGAAGTGACAACAAATAAGTTTCTTTAGCAATTATAACTAAGGATAAGGATAGTGTATTTCCTCCTCCCCAAACTTACCAGAGCAAAATATTTTTGTTAATTTGATGTATATTCATAGATGCATGCAAGTCATCTTATAGGAGTACATTTTTGATACTTCACAGTGGCAGCTGTGATGAGACAAGGGACACAGTTAAAATTGCATGTGCAAATTAGAAGATTCAATGTGACTCCGAAGCTACATACTGTTGGTTCATGGCCCTGCTGTTGTGCAGCAAGGTAGAGAAATGCTTCCAGGTAACAAGTCCAGCGAATATTACCAGTTCTGCTCCCATATCCCTTATCTACCCACACACTGTGGACTCTTTGATGAACTCATTAATGAAGCCATACTACGGGGTATAGAGATATCCCAGTAATTCATTTCCTAGAAGATAGAATAGTGATTGAAGTTGTTACTCTGAATCTAATTCTCAACAACAAAAGAAGACTAAATGACAGGACACCTAAGAGACAGCGACCTTGTTTTTTGAAATTCCTAATTCTGTTGAAGGCTGAGTGCTACCCAATTTGATATTAAGTATGTGTATTTTAGAAGTTCTGAGAACAATTGGCATAGTTCATGACATGAGGATCTAAAAGGGAAGGTATCTCAAGAGGCATGGACAAAGTTCGAGAATTGTGATTCTGACTTACATTTTAGATAGTCTTGATAGGAAAGGAAAGAAGACGATTTAAATAAATGCTATTATGGAACAGATTATTTCCCAACAAGATTTAAAAGATCATATACAAGTAAGTACAACAAAGATATATAATAAAGAATAAATATAAGAGATGGTTAAGAAGAATGACAAGGAAGCAAATAATAGAAAAAAACCACAAAATTTTAGGTTCCAGTGGAGGAAGAGGACTCTAAGAAGGCCAGGCAAGAAAGACTCAACAAGACAGTAAAAATTAAGGTGTCCAAAGATACCTGTTTTTCTCAGTCCTATCTAGTTGTATGTATCAGACATATAACCTATTTCTATGTAATAACAAAATGTATCTATTAATTTACATTACAATAATATTTCAATGAAATGGCTGAATTCAGTTAAAAGGAATTGATTCAAATATCTGTCTCCCTCCCTCCCCACCTCCTTCCCTCCTTCTTCTGTTTTCATTTATGTTGGCTTCTTGTGTATGTTTTTTCATAAGGTAGCATAGATCCAGGCTTTTATTATTCATAGCATTTGGAAGAACATTTTCTTTCCCTAAGAGGCTTTCTGATTGGCTGGATATATGATTTATAGCTCCATTGGGAGCTGGAAAAGTAGCTCTAGAAAGATAAAATGGCTTCTGTAACCAAAAGAAGAGCTTGTCTGATAAGCAGATATCCTCTATGCCAGTGGTCGGCAAACTCATTAGTCAACAGAGCAGCAAACCACTGCTCGCGAGCAGCACGTGGCTTGCGAGCCGCAGTTTGCCGACCACTGCTCTATGCTATCCAGAGAAATGCATTCAGTTTGCCAGTGTAGACATAGACATGCCTCCCTGCCTTTCTCATCAGAATAGCCTCCTGTTCAAGAGGCCAAGGGTTCTGCAGGAAACGACTCAACAGCCTGCTTGGGAATGTTAGATACCTTCAAGATGTAGAAGAGACATATGAAGTCAGTGAAATTGATGATTATTATAAACATCCCAGAAATAAACCCAAACTGTGTGTGACAAGGGAAACAGGATGTTGGCATGATTGCTAGTCGTGCTCAAAGATAATTAGTCTTGTATATACAGAAAGCTTCTCTAGGGACAATGAGTTCCTACTAAAAGGAATGTTGTCCTGTGTTTTCCCTCAACTGTTTTTTTTTTTTCCTATCCATTTCAACACACAAAAGTTATTAAAGGCAAAAAAGAAAGTCCCAGTGTTGTATTTGAGTTTGGAATTTTTTTGATTTATAGATTAGGGTAATGAATTTTTAAATGTGTCTTAACTGCTAATAACCCTGTGTTCTATATATTAGTAAATATTATAAAATTTTTTACTTATATTTTGGTGTGTGTTAAAATTATTGTGAAAATCAGAAATGAAACCAGATTCTGATCAAGATGGCAGCATAGGTAAATGCGGTACTCACCTCCTCCCACAACCACATGAAAATTATAAGTAATCCTGGCTGGTGTGTCTCAGTTATTTGGAGCATCGTCCAGTACACCAAAAGTTGGAGGGTTTGATTCCCTGTCAGGGCACATATCCAGGTTGCGGATTTGATACCATCAGGGTGTGTGTGTGGGGCAGCCGATAGGGTTTCTAATATTGATTTTGTTTTGTTTTTTTTTCTCTCTCGCTCTCTTAGCCTCTCTCTAAAATTAATTTTACAGAATTAAAAAAATACACTAAACTACAGAACAATCATCATTCTAAACCACCTGAAACCTAGTGAATGGAAGTCCTACAACTAGGGATTTAAAGAAGGAGCCACATTGAGACTAGTAGGAGGGGCAGATATGTGAAATGAGCTGGCCCAATACCCATGTGTGACAGATAAAAATTGGGAGACATTTCTCAGCTGCAGAGATTCCCCCCCCCCCCTGAGGAATGAGGGGTCCAAGCCCCACATCAGGGACCCAGCCCTGGGTTCTGGTGGCAGGAAAAGAAGTCTTCATAACTTCTGGCTATACAAACAATCAGGGATTGTGTCTGAGGGAGACAGAGACTGCTGGAGTGACAGGCAGTTTCTTTTAAAGGGCCCATGCACAGACTAACTCAAACTCACTCCATTTGAGTTCCAGTGTTGGGGCAGCAGCTTGAAAGGCACCAGAAGCAGACATGGTGGTCACAGCCAGTCCTTGCAGCTGATTGGCCTGGGAGTAAATCCCTCTCATTGATGTGGCAATAGCAATCAAGGTTTAACTACTGATCAGGAGAGTGTATGCAGCCTACACAGGGGTGCCCACCTGGAGTACCCAGTTTGGGTGAGTAGGGAGGCTGTGCCACTGAACCCTAGAGAACACCTACTACATAAAGGCACTCTATGAAGCCTGGGAGATATAGCAACTCTACATAACACATAGAAACAAACACAGAGAGGCAGTCAAAATGAAGAGACAAAGAAACACGTTCCAAATGAAAGAATAAGACAAAACTCCAGAAAAGAAACCTAAACAAAATGGAGACAGCAATCTACTAAATACAGACTTCAAAACACTGGTGGTAAAGATGCTCAATGAACTTAGTGAGAACCTCAACAGCATTGAAAAGGACATGGAAACTATAAAAAAGAATCAGTCAGAAATGAAGACTACGGTAACTAAAATGAAGAATAGTTTACAAAGACTCAACAATAGAGTAGATAAAGCTGAGAATCAAAACAGTGGTTTGGTATATAAAGTAGCAAAAAACACCCAATTAGAAGAGCAAAAAGGAAAAAGGAATCCCAAAAGATGAGGATGATGTAAAGAGCCTTTGGGACAACTTCCAGTGTACCAATATTTGCATCAGGGGGTGTCAGAAGGAGAAGAAAAAGAGCACAAGAAATTGAAAACTTATTTGAAAAAATAATAACAAAAAACTTTCCTAACATGGTAAAGGCAATGAACATACAATTCCAGGAAGTGTAGAGAATCCCAAACAAGATGAACTCAAAGAGACCCACACTTTGATACATCATAATTAAAATGATAAAGTTAAAGACAAAGAGACGATCTTAAAAGTAGCAAGAGAAAAACGGTTATCTACAAAGGAGCTCCCATAAGAGTGTTAAACTGATTTCTCAACAGAAACTTTGCAGGTCAGAAGGGACTGGCAAAAAATATTCAAAGTAATTAAAACCAAGGACCTGCAACCAAGATTACTCTACCAGGGAAAACTATTAGTTAGAATCAAATGATATATAAAGAGCTCCACATACACACACACACACACACACACACACACACACAGCTAAAGCTAAATGAGTTCATCACCACCAAACTAGGATTACATGAAATGTTGAAGGTTCTTCTTTAAGAAGAAAAAAGAAGATAAAAATATGAACAATAAAATGGTGGTAAAGATATTTCTATCAACATGTTAATAACAAAACAAAATAAATAAGCAGAATAGAAACAGACTCATAGATACAGAGGATATTTAGACAGTTGCCAGATGGGAGGTGATTTGGGGGATGGGTAAATAAGGTGAAGGGATTAAGTAAAAATTGGTTCTTATAGAATAGTCATGGGGAGGTAAAGTATAGCATACAGAATATAGTCAATAATATTCTAATAACTATGTATGGTTTCAGATGGGTATGATATTTAATGGGACGCTTATTTAGTAAGCTATATAATGTCTGATCATTGGGTCATACACCTGAAACTAATATAATATTGTATGTCAACTGTAATTAAAAAGTAAAAAACTTATTTAAATAAGTTTTTTTAAGTAAAAAAAAAAAAAAAACTAGACCACCAACTTACACCATACTAAAAACTAAACTCAAAATGGATAAAGGACTTAAATATAAGATGGGAAACTATAAAAATCTTAGAGGAATCCACAGGCAGCAAAATTTCAGACATATGCCAAAGCAATATCTTTAGCGATACAGCTCCTAGGGCAATGGAAACTAAAGATAAAATAAACAAATGGGACTACATCAAAATAAAAAGTTTCTTAAAAGCAAAAGAAACTATCGAAAACAACAACAACAAAAAACAACAAGAAAGCCCACTGCATGGGAGAACATATTTACCAATGTTATCTCTGATAAGGGATAATCTCCAACATTTACAGGGAACTCATACAACTTAACAAAAGGAAGATAAACAATCCAATAAAAAAAATGGGCAATGGACCTAAATACATATTTTTTGAAAGAGGACATGCAGAAGACCAAGAGACATACAAAAACATGCTCAAAGTCACTAATCATCCAAGAGATGCAAATCAAAACAACAATGAGGTACCATCGCACACCTGTCAGAATGGCTATCATCAACAAATCAACAAATGACAAGTGCTGATGAGGATGTGGAGTAAAAGGAACGCTCATGCACTGCTGGTGAGAATACAGACTGGTGCAGCCACTGTGGAGAACAGTATGGAGTTTCCTCAAAAAACTAAAAATGGAATTCCCATTTGACCCAGTGATTCCACTTCTAGGAATATATCCCAAGAAATTAGAAACACCAATCAGAAAGGATACATGCACCCCTATGTTCATAGCAGCACAATTTACAATAGCTAAGATTTGTAAACAGCCTAAGTGTCCATTAGCAGATGAGTGGATTAAAAAACTGTGGTACATTTACACAATGGAATACTATGCTGCTCTAAAAAGGAAGGAACTCCTACCATTTGCAACAGCATGGATGGGCCTGGAGAGCATTATGCTAAGGGAAATAAGTCAGTCAGAGAAAGATAAACATCATATGATCTCACTAATTTGTGGAATATAATGCACAACATAAAATGATGAACAAAAACAGATTCAGAAACAGAGAAGCATCGATCAGACCATCAAATCTCAGAGGAAAGGCAGGGAGGGTGGGGGAAGGGGGATAGATCAACCAAAGAACTTGTATGCATGCATATAAGCATAACCAATTGACATAGACACTAGGGGGGTGAGGGCACAAGCAGTAGGGGGCAATGGGGGGATAAGGACACACATGCAATGCCTTAATCAATAAAGAAAAAAATAAAAAATATAAAAAGTAAAATAAATAAATAAAATGGGCAGCCTTAAACTTGAAAAAGGAAAGAAAGTAAAAGAAAAGAAAGGAGATGAAGCCAAACCACAAAACCCAAATTGTAAGCTTCTGTTAAACTATAGAATTGGCTTAACATTATGACATTTCAGAGGGTTTTCAATATGTAACTTTTTCAATCAAAAAATAGGCAAAAAAATACAGCTTTTATTCATTCTACTTAAATATTTCTCTGAAGCATGGTAAGATAATATGATCTTTTTCAGATGTTTGGTGATATCAGTGGATTAAAGTTTATCCCAAATGAAGTGGTCATAGCTTTTCAGGAGCATATAGTTAAATGGACAGTACACTGGAAGACTCATTTGATGTTTAAACAAAAGACATGAGAAGAATCCATTAAAATTAAAAGGTATTTTCTGCTCACTGATTTCTGTATTGGGAACAATAGCTAGAAATCATTATTATCCTAAATATGTTTTCAGACAACATAAAATCCTTCTAATTGTTGTTAACTTAGAAAGAATTGCTTGGCTATTGTGGAATTTGAAGAGGGATAGGATGCCATTTTTCACATTATTTTTATAGTAGTACTCTTTTATTCAGGAGGAATGAGGAGAATGGCCAGAAGATCATATAAGCAAATCTAAATGAATCCCTTCTCCATTTACCTGGAAGTTTTCACTTTTTTTTCCTTAGAAGAAACTTCAAGAAAAATATGAAAAAATTATATAATAAGGAAATAAAGTTACTTAAATGAGTTGTTAAGCAAAGCAGATATTTTACATTCTAAGAAAACAACACTTAACCCCAAACTGACTGGCTCAGACTTAGACTCCTTACATCCACCTCAACTTTTTCTAAAGAGATCAAAGTAGCTCATCTGCCTTTTCAGATCTTATATTATCCATTTTTCTATTTACTTCCTTGCTTTCCTCCCTTCCAGCTGAAGATGTAGAGTGGGATTTATGACTACAAATGGACAATGAACCTCAGAGGGTTGATGGGTCATAATAAATCCTGAATCATTAAGAATGTTTTGTCCTCTTTACAGAGCAAAACAAACAGTGGATATCTAGGCCCCTGATTTTCTTCTGTGCAGCCACTTCCCTCAAACAAAAAGCAATGCTTATTAGAGGGGTTAAATTTATACCTATAATTAGGAAACATGAGGATACATTTGATCCTGGTGATTTTTCAATCCCCAGATTTAATCATTGCCTAAGTATTATGATATATTCAGTCTAACATAAGACACATTAAGAATTACACTAGGTGTTCCCTCTATTGGCATAATTTAGTATATGTATACATGTCTATATTTTTCATCCTCTATGGCTATTACTGAAGGCAGATCAACATACATTAATATCCCTGTCAACAAATCTCAACTTTACAGAAACTCATAAATATTCTGGACATGTTTTAAGAGTTTTAATAATTGTGACTACAACACCTCATGCAACTAGACTCTTTCTTCAGGTCTATGTTTGAGTGTCACTGACTTCTTTCTGTTCACACCTTCAGTTTTGCAACCATTATTACTCATAACTGATCCCTAGGTACTTACCTCCACTTTCACTCAATAGATGTGTATTTTAGGCCATGGCTTTACTTTCTCCATTAGACCATGTTTTACCTGTGCAGGGATTTTTTTTTTTTTGTACTTC